>OU426933.1:5000-5005000 GCA_911387795.2 Apamea monoglypha | reverse complement strand
TTATCTGTATACCAAAAATAATGTTGCAACCTTCATTCACAAAATAAGTCAACATGGAAAATCCAAGTCTCTTCTAGCTATGGACCATTAGGCAACCCAGACGTCACATTAACGAACCCCGAAGGTTGCCAGACGGATACATTCCTCCTGACACTTCCATTGAATCACCAGCTGTTTGGGAATGCCCGCGCCGCCATCATTCGGCACAAGGCCTGCATAGCAAGTCGTGACACGGATTGGTATCCGCCGGGTTGCCCATGGTTGCTCAAGTGTCTAGTTTGAATGCTTTTGTTCGGTGATCTTTAATTGTTTGAAAAGTGAAGGTAGTTGTTTGGAATTCCCATCGATGTGCACGACACATATTATTGTGTTCTTAATCTGTAGCAGGATTGGCCATAAAGTGTTACAAACACACTTTGGGCATTCTTGCTACGGATTTTGCTGTAGTTTTCGACTGAAACTCCTCCAACTTTTAGCTTTACTACCAAGCCTATTTTTTTTTTTTTTTTTTCCCTGGACATTTCACACAGCACCATTTGTCCCAAGCTAAGCATGTTACATATTCGCATAGCACCTAAATCGCTGACAAGCGTTTACCTCATTATCACGTGGCGCATAAGCTACGAACACGAGTGCCGACGCAGCACAACGCGGTGCAGTTCGACACCGGACATCGCGACCCGCGTGGAATCGTCACTTTTTGACACAGCATCGGTCAACCGTCAACGATTTTAGCTAATAAGTAATTAATGTAATTCTTTATAAAATAAATTTAATTAATAAATTTTGTATTTTTTTTAAATCCTCCGGCTACAGCCTTCGTAATTGGCGCAGTCGGTAGGATACTCGCGGGCCGGTTCGCGAGCGCGATATCTCGAAATAGTCTTCAAAAAAACGCGATTCGCGAGTCACCCGGGTGGCCTTCGAGCACCATACGAGTATCCAGAACCTACAAGAGCTGCAGTCCAGAGGAGTATCCAGACATCGATACGAAAGAGGTACAGGATTGTTTCAAGTAAGTGCTTTAGAATCGCTCTAGAGTCGCTTCCCTTTTTATTTTTAGTATTTCCCTTAATTGTCCAAGATTTTCCATCCGCGGCAATCTCGGTTACCTAGGTTAGATAGTAGTAACAGTAGAATTAGTACCTTAGACGCTAATAGAAATTTAGAAGCAGAACAGGAGCATAGTAGTAATTTATTCATATCAAATATGGCTGACTCAGTGGATCAGGTTTACAAGGCCCTACGATTGGTTCCGGAATTCGATGGAAACTCGAACGTGTTAACTCGATTCATAAAACTATGCGATCAACTAGTACAACAGTTTATAAGAAATGGACCAGAATATCAGTTAAGTAACTTGGCATTATTGAACGGCATTTTAAACAAGATTGTAGGACCCGCATCGCGTACTATTAATTCGAATGGTATCCCAGAAACTTGGGACGGAATTAGGAGTGCTTTAGTTAATAATTTCGCCGACCAACGTGATGAGACGTCATTGTATAATGATTTAGCGCTTCTAACTCAGGGGTCTGCTACCCCACAGGAATTTTATGAACGGTGTCAAAATTTATTTAGCACTATTATGACCTATATCAGCTTACATGAAACGATAGCGAGTACCATTGAATCAAAACGCACTTTATACAAGAAACTTACTTTACAGTCGTACTTACGTGGTTTACGTGACCCGTTGGGTTCTCGCATTCGGTGCATGCGACCTGATACTATCGAGAAGGCTTTAGAGTTTGTTCATGAGGAGATGAATACATTGTATTTACAGCAGCGCAACGATCATGGTCCGGACAAGAAGCCGCAGCCTCAGCATCAACCTCAGGTTAGTCCTAGACTTCCTTATGGTTTTAAACCTGGTTTCGTGGCACCAGCCGCACCGCGTTCGTTTAATTTACCGCCTCCTAGGCCTTTTAATATGCCAGGACCATCGCGACCATTTATGCCTCAGGCACAGCAGTCTGCTCCAGTTTGGAGAAATCAGCCCCCTCAATATCGCGGACCTACACGTACGCAGCAAATGTTTAGTGCGCCTCCGCCGGATTATAGACCACAAGGTCAAGCTTTTAGAATGCCTAATCCCAGACCAACTACTAATAGCGCTCCGCAACCTATGAGTGGCGTAAGTCACTACGTAGCAAAACCATTTGCCCCACGTGCACCTCATGACTGGTCTAATGCTGGTAATCCACCACCTTCAAGCTATTTTAGAGTACGGGAATTTAACTATAATGATCTTAACGACCAGTTGCAGTTCGATTATTTTAGCGACTATTTTAACAGTAATGATTATTACCCCCAAGAATATCTTGAATATTATAACTATATATATCCGAATGAATACGCGTATGAGCAACCGCAAAGTGCGGACTCTTTTGTCATAGAGGAAGTAAAAGACATCCCGGCGACTGAAAAGGAGGATTTTCAGAAGGCACCCAAATCAGACAAGTCAAAATAGAAATTAATTTGCAAACACAAAGGCAACTACCATATATTCAGATTTCAAACCCTCCACTTAAATTATTAATTGATACAGGTGCAAACATGTCCTTCGTTAGCCCCGCAGTTGTTCAAAAGTTCTTATCTCACATACCATGTAATTATGATCCTTTTGAAGTAACAAACATTCATGCTACCACTAGGAGTGATTACTCTATCACCTTACCGTGCTTTCAGGAATTTAATGAACCAGGTGATATAACCCTCTACGTCTATGCGTTTCATAACTTTTTCGACGGATTGATTGGCTATGACTTGTTAGAAAAATTAGAATCTAAAATAGACTTAAAAAATAGACTGTTGGTCACTCGGAATTCAAGTAATCCTTTATTAATGTACGACTCCCGTAATAATAATTTATATGAAGATATAATAACGGCTAATTCATCTAAAATAATTAAAGTCCCTATAAATTCTAAGGACGGTGACGTTTTAATTCCTAAACAGTACCTTTCAAATTGTTTAATATGCGATTGTGTTACAACCGTTAGTAATAGCAGAGGTATAATAGAAGTAACGAATACGTCATGTCATGACGTAGTATTTTCTATGGATCGCCCCGTTAGTGCAGAGCTGTTCAATGTTCAGTGCACGCGCACCGAACAACAGTCCGATCGCGTAAGAAAGGTTTTGTCTCGCCTACGTACAAGTCATTTGAACCCTGAAGAAAAGGCTAATTTAGAAGCACTATGCTCTCAATACGCCGACGTATTTTATATTGATGAGGAGCCATTGTCTTTCACAAATCAAGTAAAACACTCTATTCGAACTACAGACGAGTTACCAGTATATACAAAAAATTATCGATATCCATTCATACATAAACAAGAAGTTCAAGATCAGATCTCTAAAATGTTAGAACAAAATATTATACGGCCCTCACAATCTGCGTGGAGCTCCCCCATCTGGGTAGTTCCCAAGAAAGCCGACGCTAGCGGAAAAACTAAATGGCGAATGGTTATAGACTTCAGAAAATTAAACGAGAAAACTATCGACGACCGCTACCCTATACCTAACATTTCGGATGTCCTTGACAAGTTAGGTAACTGCCATTATTTTACCACCCTGGACCTTGCCAGTGGATTTTACCAGGTGGAGATGAACCCAGACGATATTCATAAAACTGCGTTTACGGTCGAGCATGGGCACTTTGAATTTCTTCGCATGCCGATGGGTTTAAAGAATTCTCCTTCTACCTTTCAACGGGTGATGGACAATGTCTTACGGGACCTCCAAAACGTTGTGTGCTTAGTATATCTTGACGATATTATTGTCTTCTCAGTATCCCTTCAGGAACATATAATAAATCTAGAAAAGGTATTCCAGAGACTCAGAGAATCTAATTTTAAAATCCAGATGGACAAATCAGAATTTTTAAAATTAGAAACAGCATATTTAGGACACATAATTAGTAAAGACGGTATTAAACCTAACCCGGATAAAATAACGGCCATCCAGAAGTTTCCACTACCCAAGACACCAACGGAAATAAAACGCTTCCTAGGTTTGCTAGGTTACTACAGAAAATTCATCCCAGATTTCGCTCGCATAACAAAACCTATGACGCAATGTCTCAAGAAAGGTTCAAAAATTTCCATAACCGATCCTAGTTACATTAGCTGTTTTGAGAAGTGTAAAACCCTCTTAATTAATGACCCAATTTTACAATACCCAGACTTTACTAAAGATTTTATATTGACCGCCGACGCATCTAATCTTGCCATTGGTGCCGTTCTCTCACAAGGACAGATAGGTAGCGACAAACCTATAGCGTATGCCTCTCGAACATTAAACACTAGTGAAATTAACTACAGCACAATTGAAAAGGAGCTGTTAGCAATCGTGTGGGCTACCAAATACTTCCGCCCTTATCTTTTCGGTAGAAAATTCAAAATTGTTACGGATCATAGGCCCTTACAATGGGTCATGAATCTAAAGGAACCCAATTCACGTCTTACCCGCTGGAGATTAAAGCTAAGCGAGTATAATTTCACTACAGTTTATAAGCCAGGTAAAATGAACACCAACGCAGACGCTCTATCCCGCATTGAAATCAATAACGAAGAGGCAAATTCCATAGCAGTTAACGTATCAGAAAAACCTTCTTCAGTGGCAGGCTCCACAACAGCAACGGCTCACACTAGCGCTGAGAGTCCCATATTAGAGGTACCGATATCTGACGAACCCTTAAACAAGTTCCACCGCCAGATATCTTTTGTAGTCGTAGGAGATATCAAAAAACGCCCAACTGTATCTAAACCGTTCCAAACTCATACTAAAACTACAATACAACTATCAGAATCCAACCTTGAAGAGGATGTAATTAATGCTATAAAGGAATATGTAAATCCCAAAGTAAAAACAGGAATTATTATTCAGCCACCCATCGCGATGTATAAAATAATCCCAATAATTCAGGATAAATTCAAAAGCTCCGCCTTGAATATGGTCTTAACGAAAAAAGAAGCAGAGAACGTTAAAGACTACTTAAGACAACAAGAAATCATTCGTAATTACCACGAAGGAAAAACCAATCATCGTGGTATAACTGAATGTTTCCTTGCTTTGTCACACCGTTACTATTGGCCTAAAATGAAAGAAAGCATTTCAAAATACATTAACGAATGTAGTATTTGCGGACAAGCAAAATACGATCGGAACCCGATTAAACAAAAATTTTCTATAGTTCCACCTCCAACTAAACCCTTTGAAACTGTACATCTGGATCTTTTCACGGCTCAAAATGAGAAATTCCTCACCCTAGTTGACGCTTTCTCGAAATATGCGCAAGCATATCATCTCAGAGATGGTACAGCGTTAAGTGTCGTTCAAGCTCTTCTAACGTTTTGCACCCATCATGGCGTTCCCTATACTATAGTAACGGACCAAGGACCTGAATTTATTAACGCACTATTTTCAGAATTTACCCGTTTACATAAAATACAGCATCATAAGATACTTGCACACACTCCTAACGATAACGGCATAGTAGAGCGCTTCCACTCTACCATTCTTGAACATCTAAGAATCCTGAAATTAGAAAAACATAACGAACCTGCTATAAATCTCATGCCTTACGCAGTTTTAGGCTATAACAGCTCCATACACAGCTTCACCAAATGCAGACCTATAGACTTGATCACAGGACACTTCGACCCTCGTGATTCTTTAGACTTAAACCTATCTGAACACTTACTACAACAATACTTACAAGACCATAAAAAACGATTAACTCAGGTCTATGAAATAATAAACGAAACTTCCCTCCACCATAGGACTGAGATAACTGAAAATAGAAATAAAAATCGCGAGCCCGAGAAAGAATATAGCCCTGACCAACAAGTCTTTGTCCGCAATCCTCTTGCCAACAGACAAAAACTAGCTCCGCGTTTTACCCAAGACACAGTCCTAGCCGATCTTCCCATTCACATTTACACCAGAAAGAAACGTGGCCCTGTTGCAAAGTCGCGCCTAAAGCGAAGCCCTAAAGATCCTACATTGTTACAGGATGCTACTGCTGATACTACTCCGAATGACGCAAGGACAAGAAGTAACGATTGATCCATTAGAAAACGGCCCTGGTATACTCCCATTCAATTTAGGAACAACACGTATCGTCTCTCATTATCATTCCTTCCTTAACTATGTTAATCTTGATAGCATAGAATCTCAAATAGATATAGTTAATAAGCAATTGTCCGATTTTAGGCCTAAACTAAACAATAAGACGTCCTTACTATTCGAACCGCATATGAATTATCTAACATCTAAGTTAACTAAAATATTGACGCAGCTAGAGTCACTCGAACACACTCGTCATAAAAGAGGACTTATTGATGGACTCGGCTCCGTTATTAAGAGCATATCCGGTAATTTAGATCAAACTGATGCAGTCAAGTATAATAATGCCATAAAAATCCTTCAGGAAAACGAACACAGGATAGAGTCCCAGATTAACCAACATGTCAGTTTAACTCAAACTTGGGTCTCACGTAATGCCAACTTATTAACTAATATAACTAAAAATCAGGAACGAATAGGCAATGCCTTAAATCGCATAATTAACAGTACGGCAGACTTTGATTTCATTCACTACGCCCATATGGCCCAGTACTTAATTATCCTAAGTGATAATGTAGAGGACCTATTCAAGGAACTCCATAATTTAGAATACACCTTAGCTTTTATACGTGCATCGAGCACACCGCATACGGTAGTTAGCTTAGGAGAGATTAGACATATGTTAGATAAACTCAGGATTTTATATTCAAACGGTGAAATCCTTAACTTAGAATTAAGAAACTATTATGACGTAATTAAGCTAGGTTACTTTTACATAGATAATCAAATAGTTTTAGTTTTTAAGGTACCGATTGCCTTCCCTCCAATCTATGACCTGTATAGACTGTCCTTAGTCCCTAACAAGTATAACAAAATCCTTTTAACTACCTCACCTTTTATTGCGATTTCTGGCCAAGATTCTATGTACATGGAGGCTGAATGCCCGAAGGTAGATTCCCTGTACCTCTGCGAAGCAAAACCAAGTTATAACACGCGAGATGACTCCGAATGTATCCCGCATCTGATCTCCAAGCAAGAACTTCTTCCATCTTGCAAGCTATCATCAGTCGCCTTGAAGAAAGAAGCTGTAGAACAACTCGACGAAAAACATTATACCATAAGTTTTCCATACCCAACTAAAGTGAAGATATCATGCAGGCAAGAAACATACAAAATCCTTGAAGGAAGTTATCTGGCTATCATCCCGTACAACTGCTACATTAAGACACCCGAATTTACTATAGCGAACTCTAACAATCACATCAAAGGATTCGCTTTGGAAATCATGCAATTGCCTACGAACTTCAAAGATTCAGAAGTATCAAATGAAACACCCATCATTCTAAATTCTGCTAACCTGAAAAGCCTGCACTCTGCAAATACGGAGATCATGTTACAGACTCCAGTCAAACTTGAGCAAGCGATTGATACAAGTATCTACCACACCACAATTCCAATCTACCTAACGCTATTCGGTGCAAGTGCACTCGTTATCGCCGTAATGTACCGACGACGACGAGCAAAACGACTCAACGTAAAACAACCTGAAGAATTGGACGACGCTACACCTTCAGGAAACTATGCTGAAATTCAAGATTCCAACAGAACCAGTCCCAGCAGGATAAGAATTGAGCACAGCAATATTTCATCAACTCGCTCACACACGATTTCGAAATAGTTGCTTATCTTCGGGGGGAGGTGTTACATATTCGCATAGCACCTAAATCGCTGACAAGCGTTTACCTCATTATCACGTGGCGCATAAGCTACGAACACGAGTGCCGACGCAGCACAACGCGGTGCAGTTCGACACCGGACATCGCGACCCGCGTGGAATCGTCACTTTTTGACACAGCATCGGTCAACCGTCAACGATTTTAGCTAATAAGTAATTAATGTAATTCTTTATAAAATAAATTTAATTAATAAATTTTGTATTTTTTTTAAATCCTCCGGCTACAGCCTTCGTAATTAGCAACCTAATGCTTGTGTTATGGTAACAAGATGGCTGATAAACTACTTATATACTTACAATTTTTTTTTTTCTGTAAATACATACATATTATAGATAGAAAAACACCCAGACTCGGAACAAATACATGTAGGTCATACAAATATTTGTTCCGTGCGGGAATCGAACCCGCGACACGCAGCGCAGCAGTCAATCGCTTAACCACTGCGCCAACCGTGCCGTCAGACCGTGCTATTACGTATACCTATTCTCCCTCCTACCTCACAGGGCCTCTTTTCGACTTATTTCAACATTGGATCTTTAAACTAATCTATTAACTTCAAATGAAGTAGAAAAAGCTAACCTGACAGGCCGATAACCAGGAGCCGATAACATAGGTTGGTGAAACCATTTTTCTGAATAACAATCACAATACATGATATGGTTAGAAAGAGGTTTACAATTACTACTGAGATGACGACTAATATAGAAGTACGCAGCGGGATTGTCCGAAAGGGTTACCGCTACCCCAGAACATAAAGGGCGAAGAAACATGGGTGGGTTTTAGTCAGTAAGAGTCTGACACTCCCTTCCGCTCCACCCAGAGCGGGAGGGGTCATTTGATGATTTCCCAACAGAAAAAAAAAAAATATATATATATATAGAAGTATGGAAGAAGAAGACATGTCGCGCCGACCCTAAATACATTGGGATAAGGCTATATAATCTATAGTTTGGGAGAATGACGAAGGAGAATGCGAAGCAATTAAGGTTAATCTAATCTTATTTAATATAGGTTAATGGTACCTATAGGGACTAAAAACACGTGCATCTGTGACACTGGTTGTTGGTTATGGGCATCGAAAGTGAAATAGCCAAATAATAGGTTACTGGATCTTCACTTGTTAGTCCAAACCTTGCAAAACTATACAACAACCAGGGACTAAAGCTTGAGCAACGCGACATTTTTGTAACAGTGACAGCACAAACAATGCATTGTGCTGATCACCCAATTGATTGAAAACAAACAATAATTATTGCATGTGCCTATTAGTAATGGAGCCATTCAAACTGATTGTGTAAACCTATACTGTTAATTTAGCGACGGTTCATGCAATCATGGACTGTTCCTCGTTCGTCAAACGCTGCGCAACACAGTACCAATGTGGCTTTTACACTAATTATCCTGAGTTTGTTTTGGCATTATGTAAAATTATTATATTCAAAGAGTTTTTCGCAAGTTTGCCACAGAAAATACGCTTTCGAATAGACAAAGTTACTCTCTTTGTAAATTCATGACTATCAAAAGTATGTTTTTAGAAATGATCAAATTGATGGCGGAAAACGCCGCATCGATGAGAAAATGTGGTTTAATAGCCTGGAGTCATCTGTAGGTATCCCTAACAAAGTCGTGTTCAGTATAAAGTGAAGCGCTTTCCACCTGAAACACCCTTTACAGGCTTATGGGGTTAAAATTTAACATTTAACGGTATACGTGATGTAACTTTGAGTTATTAACTAATAACCAATATTATATGTAAACACTTAATTATTACGAATACGAAATATTTTTCTTTGTTCACAAATACTATGATATGCATGGTCCATGGCCAACATGTCCCGTTTGTTCATACAATCACCCATGTACTTTAATTATCTACAATCATTGTTCCACAATATTGTAATGGATACAGTGTGTAGACAAAAAACATTTTACACATTAGGTACTTTGATACAGTATCTATTATGAAACACAAATTGGTAGACAATCAAACAATGGCGTAGCCAGATAAAAAGGACTTTGTATAAAAAATGGGTCTTTTTTACCCGATTAGAACATGTATCAGAAAGGTGTGGTCAAATTTAAGGGTGTAGGACAGACCATCAGACTGAACAACTTTCTCTATGGGATCAACATCAAAATCGCAAAAAAATATCAGCTGTCTCATACAAACGCCACGCTGGCAGGCGGGTTGGCAATCACAGTATGGTTTTAAAAAATGCATAGAGAATCTATGCATTGCCTATGGGCAGCAGAGTTCTCTATGCATTTTTTAAAACTTATCAACTTTCCCTATCGTAGACCAAATTTTATGAAATTTAGTCTACGATAGGCAAAGTTGATGAAGATGAAGTTGCTGGGTTATAATTAAGATTAACCAATAAGTTGGTCATATTTTGCTCAACGTACTTATGGTAGGTAATTACGCTGAGCGCTGGCGTACTGACACCTGCCTATATTTACGATCTTTTTCATTGAAGCAAGTTAATAATAAAACTTTTGGTTAATCTCAATTATATCCAAGCAACTTCATGATCATCAACTTTACTATCACTGTCGTAACGCATCCTACAAAAAAACGAATTAAGAACAATGGAACACAAGACATACTCGTACATGACAAGTGCACAAAACAGGCAGTAAATTGGCAAAAAAGATCAAGAAAGTAACCAACTTTTCCCCCAATAAGTTCTAATCGTGACCTCTAACACATGCCTAGTTAGCATTCAAATCTCCGAACAATACGTCCTAAATTCTGATTATAAAGGTACCCTACCACTGCCACTAAGTAACTAACTAAGGGGACTATAAATAGGTAAATGGGTTAGGTAATTACCTGTACGCTCAATAGGGGATGAGTCGGCACTAAGGGGTTGAGTCGTGAGTCCGACATAACGCAAACGTGGTTCACTTAGGGTTGGCAGGGGACAGGATGGAATGTAACAATATTTTAAAGAATTGGATGCCGTAGTTCAGTAGGTAGATAAATAAGCATTTCAAGGAAAAGTGTGTACTGTCTGTTCCAAAAGCATGTGATGAAAATGTAAAATAAATCGGTTCAGGTTAAATTCTTCCGCAATCACTCACTAAAGGGGATTAGTAACACATTCGTCTGTATTTAGAAAGTTTCAACTTTATATTTCACCACTGTTTCCATCAATTATTTTTTGAATAACTTGAATAAATTGTAATTGATATAAAATTGATGGCAATTATCAAATAAGAAACAACTTTAAGGTGATATAAAATTAGAATATGGAATTTTAGTATTCGAATAATTAAATCAAAGCACTAAGTTTGTAAGTGGCTCTACAAATTGTCATCCACATTCCACAGACCCGTTTTCTGATCAATTTATTAACATTTTCATCGGATACTTTTGGAACCATAGTACTGTTCTTAGTTCTTACTAGCAAGTAGATTAACCGTGAAACATTCAGGAAATAAATTCTGCCAGCTCTGACGTAAGTAATGATTTACCTTTACTCTGCCAAGGATAGTTCCGGTAAAGGTAAATCATTACTTACGATACAACACATTAATTACGATACGATGAAAACGCATTCTCCATTGTAATCAATTCCTTGAAATCATAGAATAAGTCGTTTATTTCAAGACAATTAGACAACAGGAGAGTAGAAAGTAATCACAAAGGCTCTAATATAAATATAACAAAACACATAATATGGCATCACACCTGCATTCCCCGGAGGGTTTTTTTTACAATTCACCAGCTATGTCTCCAACACAATGCAAGATAAAAGGAAAATTCGACTTAAACCAACGTTTACTTAAGTGGCGCCCAACAAGGCCGGCGTTGGGCGCCATCCTTAAAACTCTTGTGTTTACGGCCATACGTAACCATATTATAATATTACACCCTACTTCATACTACTAAAATATTAAATATGTCTCGGCACAAGTTTACTAAACTGAGGTGTAAAGTGGAAATACCTAGGTACCTACTACGTCGACGGATGGTGCAAAGATTTATTACCGTAAACCTACTCTGCTACGTAATCATTTTCAGTGTGCTGAAATTACGGAATAATCTAAGTCGATGTGAATATACTTCTTTTACCTTTAGTTAATTAAACCCTGAAGATTTATAACAGCATGTGTAATTGTGTTGGCTGCTTACCGTAGTGTATAGTTTTATCTTAATCTTTATGAGACAAGTGGCAATAGCTTTCAAAGCGTTTCGTTTTTCTACAACGACTTTCAACAGGATGGGAAAGTGAAAATGTCAGTCAGTTATAGCTGATAAAAAGTCAGTTTATCGTTCAGGATTCCCCAATTTTTGTGGTTAATTGTTGAGGCATGGGCGAATAAGAAAGAAGTAATGAAATACCCATTATTTTATTGTAGGGGAAAACAAATGGTAGTATATTAAAAAATAAATAGAAATAATTCAACAACTATACCGCCCACTACATTTTCCACAGATTACAACTTAGATACTTATCTAAATTGTAAATCAATAAACAGTTTTTTCTCGCTCTACAAGTTGCATAGTAGTAGTATCTTGACAGTATTTCAGCAGTTCCAATAAAAATAACAAAACACCCTTCCCAACCTAAAACACAAAAACAAAAGCGCATTGTTTAATTTTCAAACACCAACCTACTATTTGGTTTCCCCTCGAAGGCCAGTCAGCCGCTCCATCACGCTCGTCGGCCTGACAGTCAGATCCCTGATAAGATTGGACTACTTCCGAGCTAGTTACATAAATTCTATCGCATTCCGTATTTATTATTATTAAATCGTTTCTTATGTTTTCAGTGGCTTGAATCCAGTGGTTCTATTCCGTAAAATCTCATCGTAATAATTTATTTATAGTAGAGATGGCGAGACGATCGGGACGCATACCGTGAGGGCTAGTTCAACGTAGCGCGGGAAAAGAGTTCCTGGAAGGATTTGGGGGAGGCATTTGCCCAACAGTGGGACAGCATAGGCTAATAAAAAAAATATTTTGTTTTATTTGTAGTATTTATTTTAATTGTATATTGTCTGTAACCTACTAACACTAGAAGTTAAGTAATATTGTTACTTCATTATTTAATTATTATTATTATAGTGATAGTTTAGTTAGTCCCTAAGACCATGCAAAAAGCATGAGGATGCACTTTTCAAGATGACAGTATAAAGGAACGAATAGAACGAATCGAAAAAACGAAACAGTGAAAACTGAAAAATATGTTTATGAAGCATGTTAGGTTAGACGAGGGACATACTTTAAAGGAGTGTATAAAAAACCCGATGGATAGACGGACCCGTTGGCACCTTTTTGGTTACGGAACCCTAACCAGTTGTTTGTTTTCTCTCTCATTTAACCTAACACACAGTATTTTTCACAGTGAAACCCGAAATCCTGTCAGCTTAAACGCTTTCACGCTGTCTACATCTCTGTATCTATTGTCCTGTCTCGGGTGTGCTGGAAGAGTTTTCTTGTGAAATAAGCATCCTAATTTATCCTAATTTTTCTGTTCTGTTTTTCTTGACTGTTTATATATGTGTGTACATAATTGGTAAAATCCTACTAATATTATAAATGTGAAAGTTTGTATGGATGGATGGATGGATGGATGTTTGTTACTCTTTCACGCCGAAACTGCTGAAAAGATTTGGATGAAATTTGACACACATATAGTTTATAATCAAGATACACAACACAAGAACATAGGATACTTTTTATCCCGATATTCCCACGGGATCGACTTACGCGGGTGAAACCGCGGGGCGCAGCTAGTAAATAAATAAAAATAAAACTACACTTTAAACTCGTAAGCTCGCTCTGTCAGTTCACTACGATCCGTAAATCTCCGGATTGTGGTTAAGTACAAAGGGGAACTGGATACAAATTCAAGTCTGAAACTTTAATACCATACCTCTACCTACCTTTCTGTACACTTTAATCAATTTTGGACATAGGTCTGAGGGGCAATTCTCGTAATTTTAAGAACGTTCACAGTCTGATCTCAGTCTCAATCTGTCAAAAATACGTCTAATTTCCCTACATTTTGACAAGTTTTTGACATTTGTTTGTCGCCGAGATGAGACTGCGACTAGATTTTGTTGACGTTTTAAATAACGAGAATTGGCCTTCAGGTCTGTGCGAAATTGTTTTAAAATGGACACTAGTATAGGCCAATCAGGTGACTTGCAGATCAGAGAAAATCCTAAGTAACCGCACCGAAACTTAAAAAAGATCAAGGTGAATTGACAACAAATACTAAATGACCTAATATGTCACAAAAATACTACGCCAGCGATGACGCTGGGTCATATTTACCCGTTTTGAGTTGATGCACGTATATCTCTCTGTGTATGCTGCGTTGCACTTAGCATACCTACGGTTCGGTTAGAAGGAAGTCGTATCTCCAGCTACACAAACGCTTAAATTGCACGATCAGCGTAAAAAAGAATAATGACAGATTTAGGTCGCGTCGGGTCAATATGACCCAGCGTCATTGGCGCCGGGTTAATAGAATTTATCGGTTCTGTTAAGCACCCTTCCAAGATCAAGATCAAACAAACACACTGTTGTCTGTACAAAAAAAAAACTGTTAGTTTGAACTTACTCGCATTTCCGAAATCAAAAACGAATAAATCAAAAACTCAAGAATCAAATAAAATAGACCACTAGCGACCGACACAAAAAGTGTCCTTGATACAAAATCCTTTGTCCGTCAGAATGACCCTCAACAAAAGACGGTCAGCAGATCGAATTTGTCAGGTCAGTTAAAATCTGCTGGAGTTCACAAATCAGAGGTAGACTAGCTTGTGCGCGCGGCTCCGTCGCGTGGTAGTCGGAAATTATCCTACACGAATGTGCTACCGGGACAAAGAATTAGAAATTTCGAAGATTAGTAGGAACAAACAGACAAAAATGTATAAAATTGTTTTTTTGTTATAACTATCATATATATGTAGTTTCTTATGTATTTAGTAAAAAGCTGTTATTTTGACATTACAAACAAACACCTCATTTTTTTTATTTCATACAGATACTTTAATTTTATTTATTTGTATATTGTAATATGTACAGATTGAATGCAATAAATGGTTCACTTGATTTATAGGAGAATGTTTGTCTGTGTGAGAATATGAAAACGTAATTTATATGAATGTCTCATTATTTTTATTGAAGGAAAACCATATGAGATTACTTAGTTAACCTAGTTGTCGGTTTATTTTCCATTTATACTCGTACAAGACTTACCTATCTGTCAGATGCATTTACTAATGACAGGACTCTTAATTGTGTGTTGTAATCAATCGACAAATAGCACAAGACTGTCCTTCTTACCTAACCACTCGGTCACAGCACGGAACCCGTAGTTTTAGCCGAAGTTACGGGCGTATTACTACTCCCGATATGTATTTGCCCGTCCGAAAAATTTAATTTGACACTGGTTCTGACGTATCAACTACTTTCGGACAGGCCAGTAGGCCCAGTGATTCGCACATTTTGAAACATTCCAGTCATCCTCGAATAAAACAGGTTTTCTGAAAACAAAAGACTACTCAATAAACGCACATCGTCGCTCTAGATGTGACACCTCGTAAATACGAACCTGTCAATTTTCCAGGAGAGACAAAAAACTGTTTTGATTATTTTATGTATACCTATTGCATGCTTTTGGTTATTTTATTGAATATTAAATAAAATACCGTATTTTTTCTTGTATGTACAGACGCCAGCAGGTCAACCTACCCGAAAGTGTCAAATTTTCCCAATCAACCTTGAAACTTAATGCTTGAGCAATAAAGTTGAAAATCTATTAAAGAAATTTGACAGATTGTAGTAGCTTGATGTGCTGGCGTCCGTACATAAAAAAACACCTTGTCATGTTTGGTGTCTATTAATCTTAAGTGCTTCAAAGTCTTGTTACGAGATATCACTAAAAGTCAGTTTTTAAGTAAAGTAAACCTGTACATGCTTGGTATCACCAGAAAGTTAATTGCAGTTACGAAGTATCACATCTAGAGCGACGACATTACTCTACGAAACATGTCCCTAGGTAACAAGCGTCTCAAAAAAGTTGTCCAAAGGTTAGGAGATACTGCGACAGAGCGGGCGACGCGGTGACGTTGAGTGATCGCGAGGTCCTTCGACGATGCTACACGATTACTCGAGTCCTCCATCAATCTCACGTCTCAAACGAGTAATCGATTACAATGAGGATTTCCTACGACTGGAACTCGATATGTTACGTTTGCGAAGACGGTTTTGCGAAAATTGGTTGAAGAGAAATTGAATTGCAAGATATTTTGGATCACAATGCTTGGTGGTTAGAAAGGGGGTGACTGTCAAGATGGCGGCTAATAGAGGAGTATGGAAGAAAAAGACACGTTGCGCCGACCACAAATAAATTGGGATAAGGGCAGGAGAATGATGAATGCTTGGTGCGCGCAAGCTAACCTAAGTATGAATTTGAAAGTTCTAAAGGAGCTTCCTATTTAGTGGTTGTGGGAATAGAGCTAGTTACCGGAATTACGAGTATTACTATTTGTTAAACTAATAATTCTAAAATATATGTATTTATTTTGTAGGTACAAGTATATAATAAAAAAAGGGAAGATCTCATTGGGCATCAAAAAATTCGTCTGCATCGCTGTCAATGGGAAAAGTGCCCAAAAGGCTGGCAACATTGCCATTATGGATGGCAATGCTGATTCTTTGAGCTAAAAAAAGGATATTGTATTTTAGCATTAGGTTTACTCATGTACTCGGATGAAAGCCAGCAAGGGGTTGAACGAATAGAGTAAAAAATAGGGAAGGTTGCCACGAACAGAATTGCTTTATGTGTATGTGAATTATTTCTCAAATTCATCACAAATTTCAAACTTGCAAGCATGATTTATTTCAATTCTGCATTCAATTTCTTAACAGTTTATTTTTTTTCAGTGGTGTAAGAAAATTTATGTTGAAAGATTAATGAGCCGTTGAACTTGAAGAATTTCATAATCACGATAGTTTAACATAACGTTTTGAGGTAAAAATAATAAATAATTGTCGCTAACAATCTCTAAGTGCATCGATTAGTTCATCAGCATCAAACAACGTTGATTGTTGTTTATTATTTATGTTAATTTTAACAACTTAACACCTTTAATAGACTTCATTATCCTGCCGGCCATTGTAAATTATAATTATGATGTAAACTTGTAATTTCCATGTCTTCTCTGTCCGATTTATTGTGTAAAACGAAAGGTTTAAAGATAATAACGCCTTAATCACCGTATTTGGAAGGTCATTTACTAAGCATGTTTTATGGTGCTTTAAAAGTCTGGTGTACTCTGGACAGTCAGCCTGCATTTGGTATTGGTCTTTGCAAGACGGGCTGGGGTCCGCAACTTCACGTCAAACCGTGTGTTTTGCGTACGGGTGGGAAAATTGATCATTCGATCCACCCCAGATTAGCTTAGCACTTAGCTGAATGGCAACTATTTTTGCCACGGCAAATTATTCTTAAGGTCGTGCCGATAAGATTAGGTTCAGACGCCAGCAGATCAAGCTACCCGAAACTGTCAAATTTTCCCAATCAACCTTGAACCTTAAAGCTTTAGCGATAACGTTGATAATGTATTAAAGAAATTTGACAGATTGTAGTAGCTTGAAGTGCTGGCGTCTGTACATGATAGAAAAATAAGTTGTAAGTCTAAAGAGAGAAGAATAGTTGTAAGAATATGTACACTTATGTCACTACATATTTCTAAACAAACATTGCTGGAACAAGAATCGCGGGTGGAACCTAGATGAGGCTGGCACAGGAGCATAGACATTGACACAAACTAAGAGAGGCCAGAGGTGGGTAAACTCGGACTGTGGATGATGGTGATCAAACAAATAAAGTTAACGTAATACCTTGAGTTATTCTTCGTATTTACGAAGAATAACTCAAAGTATTACGAGAGGGAACAACAAAGGCATATTGCTTATCCAGCAGTGGATGAAGTTGGGCTATGGATGATGATGATGAAACAAGTAAAATTAACGCGAGGACTAAATATAGCATTTAATAGTCTCCTCTCGTAAAACCTTGACTTATTCTTCTTATTGAAGGGAACGTGGAGATTGGCAACAAACAAAGAGATGCATATTACTTATCCACCAGTGAATGAAGTTGGGCTGTAGGTGATGACAATGATGGTGACGATGAAACAAGAAAAGGTGAAGTCAGGGCTGACTACAGCATTTCTAATCGGTGGGTATAAGACCTTGAGTTACCTATTCCTCGTACTTAAGTATCTACCTATGATAAAATTACCCACGACTTAAAAGCATATTTAAAAGAACGTTAAACATTTGTTTGTAATAATGACATGACTACTTATGCCAGACATCTGGGTTGAGGTTAAAATAATAAAACATAATAATAAGTTAGGACACAAAGTTATTTTGCAACAGCTGGGGTTTTTCAATTGATGATGCAATGAGTCAGGAAACCAAGGTCTGACAACGAAGAAGACGATTAGGAAAATATTAAAAAAAGAAAAATGCAGAAGACAAACATAACACATATAACATCAAGCCGGTAACTGCTGATGGTTCAGGCAGAGGTAAAAAAGAAATGAAAAATAGAAAAGAAAGAACAAAGGAAAACTGAAAGATTCTTATTTTCTGATAAGGTTGTTGCTATCAGATCCAACGTTGTTTTCTAGGAATATTTTTAACCGTAGTTAATTGATTACGATGTATTGTAGATACGTTGCAGCAAATGAGATAGAAGCACGTTTGTTCAACTGAATTATTCTAATATTCTGCTGGTAGATAAACTAATGTGATAAAAAGAGACACCATTTGCATAAAACACGTAGGAAACATACGTGTGTGATAAGGAGGCAATAATGATTTATCACAGGATAACATCACGCCTCAGTATTCCCCGAAAGGTTAGGAGAGATGTATCTATAGAATATACAGAGTATATGTATCAATCAATTTTACATGGAGCGACTGCCTGTCTGACCTCCACAACCCAGTTACTGGGTAACATGGTACCCCTTGGTAAGATACCCGTAATGACGTGCGACGGTCAAAGGTCTTTCTGAGGCACGGAGGGTTCTCGATGTGTAATGGATGGTCACCCATCCCCGAACCGATCGCAGCAAGCGTAGCTTCACCTTCGATCGACCCGTGAGGCTGTTATTATTTAGGCAAGAGTACTCTGTACACAGTATATTTATATTATACTTAAATATCGCAAAATTTTAGAAATGAAACCGTTAGACTTTACTTTCGCCAAGATGCATCCCGAATATGTTGCACTTCTCAAACCCTAATTTATTTTTTACTCGTTTAAAATTTAAATACTGCTTGCTACTTCCATTTCCTAGTTACCTCAAGCTTCTTCAAATAAAATCCAATTTACTTTCGAATTCTAAACGAGAAATAGCAATGAGGTTGGGGAAAGAAGATTGTGTAGTCTAGTTGTAGGTATTAAACCAATCTTGAATCTTGTTACCTCTACATCTGAGGAAGACAAATGAGTTCCGATAGGATTACTGGGGAACTCCTTGCGTGCACTTGTTTTACTTAGATTTTACTTTAGTAAAACTTTTTACGGTCTATACTTGGTAGAATTTGGCGGCGATCTTACTTAAGCAGTCTGTTTAGAGATTTGAAAAAGTTTGGTATTGCTCGCTTTTTTGCTTTAAGATTTGATTTGTCAAAGGACAAGCCGTGTGTCCGATGGGAAATCCCACTGGCAAAAATGATCAACTTCCATGCAAACTTTCATTTAACCCCTTTAGGAGATGAGTTTTCAAAAATACTTTCTTAGTGGTCACTTTCGTTATAAATACATACAAGAAACTGTTATAAAGAGTTTCTAATAGTTTTTTGCGGTTTATGCTGCGCTTAGTGAAGGATGTGCGTTGTCTGAAAAACTGTTACTGATAGTGTCGTGTGTGAGTAAATGAATTTATGATGATTTTTATAAAGTAGATTTCAATTTTTTCTAGGTGAGTTTTTCTTATAATTTTGTAGTTAGTAAGGAATTCAGAAGAGTGCTTTAATATAAAATGAGTGCCAGTACCATGGCAGGAAGGAGTGCTAGACAAAGTGATAATTGGTGGATTTGAACCCTGGCGAGTGGATATCGTGAAGAGATGAACAAAATGACAGGCAGGTGGATTTTCTGTATAGAAGCGCTCACAGGAAAACCTCGTATGATTTGTGCAGATCAATAAGGATTGACCATACGTTGCTGAAGATATTGAAACCCATAGTCCAATATGTTTTGTTTCCATGTTCTGCAATAGTCCTGCACCAACCGGAGGTTGTCCTTGGGTGCATTTGCATAGTGCATACAGGGATAATCGTCGGTTGGTGCCTCAACCCTCAACACTTAAAATTGTCTAAGGAGCCTCTGCGAGTTAGCTTTGGCCCCTCGTACACCTTCCAAAGGTCCGGAACCCCAGCGTGCCGAGATATGTCAAGGACACATAATCCTAATATTATTACCAGTCGGGCATCACATTCCTAAATTTTTACTCGGTATATGGTTATGGAGAAGTAAACAGTAAAAATGTGTGTGTCGTGATTTCCAAATATTAAAAAGTTTTGTAGTGATTTTAAATACTGAAAGTGTGATTTGCCTCAAATGATTTTTGTATCAGTGTAGTCATGAAGTTTAAAAGTATCTCATTTGACAGTCAACGCATAAGTACTGGTTTTGATGGAACGGAATGGAAATATGATGTTTGGAGCCGCCTAGTTTCTAAGTTAGTTCTCCTCGAGCTGCTAAACCAAAAGGTTGTCAAACAGTCTATATTGATATTATATTAAGTGCCTAATACTTTGTTAAATACCTATTGTTATATACCAAATTTGTATGTACAGTCACGAGCAATATGTCAACACTTGGCCACTTTCAATTGCGATTTTTTCGTGAAATGACTAATGTAACGTTGAAATACGACACATTACATAAACCTATGGGTTCGAAAATACTATGTTCGTAACAACACAAAAATTCATTAAAAAATAAAGGAGTAAATCGCTTTTGGATAAAGCCGAGTTTATACATACTTTTGCTCGTGACTGTACCTATGTAAGAATATAAAACACAAATAAACACAACCATATATACAGAAATGTTTATACTTGAAGTATTCATTTCACTAGTCTCAACTCAAATTTTCATTAGCCTTTTTAGTTGCTCGACTCCTCTAATTCCACATATAAAAATATTTTCAGCACAACAGCTACTTGTGCTTCACAATAGCAGATACGTTCTATCATCCAAACATTACGAAGCTTGTTGCTTCGTTATGTTTTTTGAAATTTGTTACTCCGTCATTCTCAGGAACCTGCAATTTTATTTTGAGTTCTTTCTCTATGTCATGTTTACTGAAGATAAACGTATTTTTTTTCCTTTTCTTTCTTACATATATGGAAGGTAAGTACCTATAGTTAGTGCTGCGAATAGGTTTTCATTTCGAATTTGTGTAATTGTTTTGGTTCCATGGCTTGTCCTAAATACAGTCAGAGAAATTAATTGTTAAGCAAATTGAAAACTTATGTCAATTTGCCGTGTTATAGCCATTGTATACAACTATCAAAGACTGACAGTAAGTTGTGATTTGAATATGCGGAGTAAATTGTACGCATATCCAAATCACAACTACTTTACATCAAGTGCTCAAAAAGCCACTCATTCCGAACTGATAAAAATGTAGTTAGTGCAGTTTTTTCTGGGTAGTGCTAAATACTGTCAGGGAAATGAATCAATAAGCAACTTGATACTCTACGTCCAATTTGCCATATCATAGCTATTTCATACAACTGTCAAAGAATGACCATTGTAATTTATTTAACACCAATTTTATATCGATAGCTCAAAAAGCCAGTAATTTCGAACTGCCGGTCTATTCTGTAAAAAACTCACCGAGAAAACTTAGGTGAAGTGACCTTGAAGAGAGCTGTCATCCCACTCTATGCTAGGGATTGACACCATTGACAGCTCACTTCACCTAAGTTTTCACAGTGAGATATTTTTACAGAATGGTTCAGACGTTGTATAAATATGTAGTTATAGGCGAACCGCTTAACTGAGACGTTGCCTGAGGTAGCTGCGCGGTGCGGGAGGGGTGATAGTTGTCACAAGTTGACGAATCGCTGAGCTCTCGTATCACGTCACCACAGCCCTCCCGCACCGCGCTGCTACCTCAGACAACGTCTCAGCTAAGCGGTTGGCCTATAGTGCAATTGTTTCTGTTATAAGGCTAGTGCTAGACGATAGTATTGTTATCGGTGCTGTTTTTATTGCTGTGCGGATTCTCACGCGTGCTCCGCTCGGCCTATATTTGATTCGAGACGGTGGTCCGATTTATAAGCAAAGGCGACTATTAAATATTAACACATTGGGGGTTTTTAATTTAAGTATTGAGGTCCTTT
This sequence comes from Apamea monoglypha, assembly GCA_911387795.2. Taxonomy (NCBI): domain Eukaryota; kingdom Metazoa; phylum Arthropoda; class Insecta; order Lepidoptera; family Noctuidae; genus Apamea; species Apamea monoglypha. The sequence goes on along the minus strand of OU426933.1, from coordinate 4,982,785 downwards.
TTAAGCGCTGTGGTGGCCCAGTGGTAACTGCCGCGACTTACCAGTTCTAGGTCATAGGTTCGAACCCTGCCAGGCGCTTTACTTTGTGTAAATAATTTCATCACCACTGCTCTCAAAACAGTGAAGGAAAACATCGTGAGGAAACCGGTATGTCCTAGAACCTAAAATTCAAAGACATCTGACATCTACCAATCCGCACTGGCCCCGTGTGGTGGATTACGGCCCACTCCCTCTCACCAAGAGCTGAGAGGCCTGTGTCACAGCAGTGGGTACATTATAGGCTGATTATGATAGGTTATTTTTTTTGTTTTCTTGTTTCTTATTTTTAGATAGCTCGTGTGCGCCCTCTACTACTACTAAGATGTTCTTAGTCAGTGTATCTTAGTAATAGTAAAAAATGCTAAAGAGCAGTAAAGTACCACGGATTACCAGTGCTCTTGACTGCTACTAAATAAGACTGCCTGGTGCCCGTGGGACCTGAAAAAGGCGGTTGTAGTGCACCACATTACAAACCCTTCACCATGTACCAGATTTATCTACCATGTTTTTACAACCGACAACACGCGGCCTAACTCGAACTTGCAATGGCGAGTGTTCATGATCATGATTGTGTCACGAATTTCGTTAGATCCCTTAAAGGTTCGACGAAATCTTGCGATTGTCTATCCGATTATCCTACTTGTGTGGCAATCTGCTACATTATACTACATTAAAATCGCGTTATCTCACACCTTAGGCCGCTCTCGACACTGACCCCATTCCGCGCCGGCCGGACACAACAAAACAAAAATTCACAACCGGATTTTAAACATTCTCTCAAGCACTCTGACCTCCGCATTTTCACCAATAAACATTGTCATACGCACTGCCGTACCCATTACTCACGCAGTTTCTAAATGACGTCAAAGCATCGGCTGCGATAAATCTTGCGTAAACGGACCTACACCAACAACTCAACCTAATCACAAGTTCTGTGATAGAATCTAGTATAACCAAGAAGCGATATTATCAATAATATTTATATGTATGTATTACCCAGTATCGAGCGCAGTGGTGACCCAGTGGCAACGGTCCTGACTTACGAGTTGTAGGTCGTGGGTTCGAACCCACGCAGGCGTTTTACTTTGTGTAAATAATTTCATCACCACTTTTCTCAAAACGGTGAAGGAAAACATCGTGAGGAGACACTGTAAGCTGAGGCTTATGGTCACTTGTATTGCCATCGGTATTTGTATGATAACCGGGACAAAGGTTATCATACCTACTGTCTACAGCACAAAAGGGATGATTAAATAGGTAATGGTCACTTTAAAACGGAATAAGCACCTTTTTCTTCTTTGTATCGTCACCAAATTGTGAATAAGAATAAGAATAATGTATTGGTCCATTGTTATGTACGTACAAAATAAACAAAAAGACGAACATTGTATTTGTAGTGTTCCTAAATTATCCCAAGCTGATAAAAAATTTTTCGTTTTTCCCAATGATGTTAATATTAGTATTTAGGTCGGTTCCCCTTTTATCTGTGATTGTCTCTTGTCTGTGAATGTCTTTCCTTCGGTTCGAAGACGGCCGGAGCAAAGACTATCTCCATAGATGGACGGGTCACATACTCACATCCCAAGTGCGTATGCGACGTCTCCCTACAAACAATGACCCACCTTCCATCTTGTGCTGCATGCCCTGTCACCGGTGCACTTGATGACCTTATGACTGCGTCAGTGAGTGAAGTTCACGTAGCTGAATTTTGGGCAAAACATGTTATATGAAGTTTTTGCCATTGATACGCTAAGATTGGTTCCAAAACCGCTGTGTGTACCAAAGTATAATTTGGAAGAGTCTTAATGCATCCCTGTGCAACTTCATAGACCGATTTTTTTTTTTTTTTTTTGGGATGGGAAATCATCAAATGACTCCTCCCGCTCTGGGTGGAGCGGAAGGGAGTGTCAGACTCTTACTGACTAAAACCCACCCATGTTCCTTCCTTCGCCCTTTATGTTCCGGGGTAGCGGTAACCCTTTCGGACAATCCCGCTGCCCCGGCAGGCTTCGGCCCTGAGGGGCCCCTCGTTATGCTGACATCTCTTTGAGGCGCGCGTGGAACACTTACGCGCCGTCCGGCACGGGCCTGGTCCTGATCGGGCGGTGAGCTACCCATTGCTCTCCGCCCGCAGGCCCGCGCCTACGGTGGCCGGTAGTCGTCGCTCGACTCCCGACGCCCGGGGCGTCTCCCGCGGCGGCTGGGACGGGAGGCTCTCTCCCTCATCCGTCCCGCCACCTCCTTCGCTAGCATGACTGCTTCGCAGAAGGAGGCGACTGCCTCCCACTCCCTCTCGCTCCGGACCATGGCTTGCACCAGGTCCGGGCGCGAGAGGCCGCCGCCGCTGCCGATCGCCTCCACGAGGACACGGCGGTGAATTTCATAGACCGATCAAAGCAAGTTTTCGTTCAGCCCCTAATGCAGGAATGTACACAATGATTAGATCGGTAAATCAACGCCACTGAATAACAATGATAAATACTTCATTGCCGTGAAGTCGGAATTATTACGCGTGGTTATGAAATACCTGAGTGGGTCTAATTTGAGGTATGATTTGAGTACAATCATGATTATATAACAGAATGTGAAACGTAACGCAACGAAATTAAAGATACAGTTTGTATATTTGTAATGTCAAAATAACAGCTTTTTACTAAATGCATATGAAAGTATATACGGTACTTATGACAAAAAATATTTTTTTGAAATTTTTGTCTTCCTGTCTCTTTGTTTGTTCTGGCTAACCTTCGAAACGGCTGGACCGATTTCGGTGAAATTTGGTATAGGGGATACTTTGAACCCTGGGGAAGGACATAGACATACTTTTTATCGACACACCATGCGGGCAAAGCCGCGAGCGAAGCTAGTACCAAATAATAAAAAAACTGAAGAATGTGACGCACCAAGTGTATACCAGGATCTCACGCGATTTTTTCCATACCCATATCTTCTTACCTAATAATGCTCTAGCAAAGCCACTAGTTCGTAGTTTAGGAATTAGTTGCTTTGTTACAGAATATGAAAAATGTGGCTTGCAGAATATTGCTATTGAGCCATAAAACAGCAGTGGCATAACAACATAATGAGCCTATATTTCCACTGCTTGGACTCAGGCCTCCTCACTCTAACCCGAACAGGGCCCAGTGCGGTTTGATAGATGTCACATGTCTTGGAATTTTTGGTTCTAAATCATGCCGGTTACCCCACGATGTTATCCTCTAACTGTTGTCAGTTTGAGTTATATTGTTTGTTATTACTTGTTGGCAGATGTGTATGTGCCTTTGTTTATAAATAATCACGAAGAGGTAAATTCTCATCATCTATATAATTACATCTACTATCTTCTTTAACATCTACTATCTAATTACATCTACTGCCGGACGGATGACGGATGGACTATTAATATCTAAATAGGAAATATAGAGGTAATAACTACATTATTGTCCGGTGAATCAAATACATAAAACCACAATATGTAATCACATCAATACATATTAGAAGTAGGTACTATAAGGTGCATTAAAAGAGCCTCCTCTTATCTTTAAGATAAGATTTATTTTCTCACCACAATATTACAAAATACATATTACATGATATCAGAGTCGGACAACATTTTAATATTGTGGGAGACTAGTGCCTACACTAAACTCTAGGTCACATTTCAGGACACCAGAAGGGTAATTCTCGTAATTTTAAGACCGTTCACAGTCTCATCTCAGTCTCAATCTGTCAAAAATAACTCTAATTTCCCTACATTTTTGACAAGTTTTGACATTAGTTTGTCGCCGAGATGAGATTGCGACTAGATTTTGAACGTTTTAAATTACGAGAATTGGCCTTCTAGTCTCCGCCCTTTAAATTAAATATTATCGTACACCTGTACCTTACCATTACGTTTAGCGCATCCGACAATCAGCTCAGCTACCAACCGCACTGATTGGTTATATTTTTACAACGGTAAGTAGCTTACCACAAACTATTTACTATTGTATGGTTCGTTTCAACACGATAAAAGAAAGAGAAACGCGGTTTAATGCACTTATTGATGAGACCCTTGCAGTACTAACCTCATCATTCTCCTGCCCTTATCCCGGGGTCGGCGCAACATGTATTTTTCTTCCAAACTTCTCTATTAGTTGTCGGTAGTCACTCCCTTTCTAACCCATATCATCACTCACACAGTCCATCCATCGTTTCTTTGGTCCTTCCCTTCTCTTACAGCCATCGTCATTCATATCCAAAACTCTCCTCACGACATTTTACTCGTTCCTTCGTATCACATGCCCATACCATGACAACTGATTTCCACACAACTTTTCAGTTACCGATGCCACTTTCAGACTTCCTCTTATGCACTCATTTCTTATTATATCCCAGTACTAACCTACGGCCTAATAAACGTGCAGAAATTTTTGCTACCACTAGACTAGACTAAGGACTAAGGAGTTTCTAATCCTACTATCCTACTAATATTATAAACGTGAAAGTTTGTATGGATGGATGGATGGATGGATGGATGGATGGATGGATATTTGTTACTCTTTCACGCAAAAACTACCGAACGGATTTGGATGAAATTTGGCGCACAGATGGTTTATAACCAGGATTAACATATAGGATACTTTTTATCCCGACATTCCCACGGGATCGAAACTTATGCAGGTGAAACCGCGGGGCGCAGCTAGTGATAATTATAAAAGGCATAAATGGAGATCCCATCGCACGACGAACACCTCTTTATTATGCATAATGAACCATTCTATATTATGATTCATAATCGTGCATTGATCTTGCGCAGATAACGTTAACGTTATTATTACTGTTCTCTTCATCATGCATCTTGACACGCGCCACATAATGTGCGTTGGTTTGTTAGGGTAACCACTGACTAACTAGGAGCAGAGAAAACTTTTAAGCATGATGTGGAAGACTGGAATATGGAGACTAATGGGGAGAACCAGGAAAGGATGAATGGATTGTGTGGATGATGATACCGGCTGATGGAGATGACTGAAGGAGAGCAGTGGTATCGGCCCCGTTGTGAGTTCGAGCCCAGATACTTCACTTTACTTTTGTGTACTTAATTTCATCATCACTGCTCTAAAAACGGTGAAGGAAAACATCGTGAGGAAACCGGCATGTCTTAGAACTTAAAATTCGAAGATATGTGACATCTACCAACCCGCACTGGGCCCTCGTTGTAGCAGCCCACTCTCTCTCGAAGAGAGAAGGCCTGTCCCAGCAGTGGGAACATTATAGGAAAAAACTTTTAACCATGATGTGGATAGCTGGAATACGGGGACTAATGATGGGAACCAGGAAGCTAGGAAAGGATTAATGGATTGTGTGGATGATGATGACGGCTGATAGAGATGCATGCAGAAGAATCTAACCACCTCTGTGGTCTAGTGTTAAGACCACCAGTCACAGACCCAGAGGTCCCGGGTTCTATTTAAATTCTATAAAAATTTTTGCTCGGTTTGGTTGGTGGTAGGGGTCCCGAAGTCCTAATAGAAACAGGTCTGGTAAGTTACACCAGAGACCGCGTTCCAATTACAATCTACCCTAATATTCATCAAACTAAATAGTGCAGTCCGTGTGCTCACGGTCTGTTCAATTCCAAACAGCTGGTTGACAGTTCCTGACTCAAGGGCTGGCTTTTACCTAGGGCGGAGAGGCTTAGTATTGCCATACAACGTGGCAATGTCGCCAATCTCTTGGGTACATTACTTACTGGTTACAGCGATTCGAAGGAATTTTTCGACGCCATAATTATTTTAATTTGTAATGCCCGCTGAGCGGTCTGCGAGAGAGAGCGTACGAACTGTAGTTCGACAATGTCGCCGTAGCATTAATACATATCAGTTACACTAAATAGTCGATTTCACTGCTCATAGAGCAGTGGTGGCCCAGTGGTAATAGACCCGACTTACGAGTTGTAGGTCGTGAGTTCGAACCCAGGCAGGCACTTAACTTTATGTAAATTATTTCATCACCACTGCTCTCCAAACGGTGAAGGAAAACATCGTGAGGAAACCGGCATGTCCTAGAACCACAAATTCGAAGACATGTGAAATCCACCAACCCGCACTGGGCTCGCGTGGTGGATTATGGCCCACTCCCTCTCACAGAGAGGAGGCCTGTGTCCCAACAGTGGGAACATTATAGGTTGATTATGTACTGCTCATAGTCGAGCGAATACTTCCAGTCCGTGTCCACCTTAACCATCACGTAATGCTTGAAACATTCTCGCGTGTGTAGCTAATGCGATTATGGTATTTACTGCACGAAAACCTTCACTCAACAAGTCTCAAATAAGAAAATGTAAAAGTTAACTTTCTTCGTTGTAAACCTAACGTAAATAACAATAGTTATGTACGTAAACATGACAATAAACACCTTTATGACGACATTTTTAATTAGGATTCTACTTAAAAATGTCGTCATAAAGGTGTTTATTATGATCCGCATATTTACATAAAACATAACATCATACCTGTATTCCAGAAGGGTTTGGCAGAGGTGTACTTATAGTACACCCACATTTCGCCAATTATGTTTAAGTCCCATGTAATAAGGAGCGAGCCTATTGCCATCAACCGGGCACAAGTCCAGACTCCGGGCTGCTACGGAGAAATTCCAGGTGGAAAAACCCTATTACACTTTGCCTGACCTTGAAATCGAAACCTCGGACCTCATGCTCATCAGTAGTGCTTGCGACTACTATACCAACGAAGCATTCCACGAGATTTTTTAAGTAGAATCTTATTAGCTTACGTCGTATAACCTTACTAGCTGCGCCCCGCGGTTTCACCCGCGTAAGTTTCGATCCCGTGGGAATATCGGGATAAAAAGTATCCTATGTGTTAATCCTGATTATAAACTATATGTATGTGTGCCAAATTTCATCCAAATCTTTTCAGTAGTTTCGGCGTGAAAGAGTACCAAACATCCATCCATCCATACAAACTTTCACGTTTATAATATTATAATAATAATAATCGTAGGATATTGCTGGTCATGGAGCCTGTCGCTTTTTGGCTGATGGAATACGCATAACAATTTTTTTTTATTTTTTGTCAAAACTGATACACGTACGGTAGGTATTATAGTGTCTGTAAGAAGTCATAAATAAGATAATTCAATAAGATAAGGAAGTTTTTAGTATTTATTTTACTACGCATTTTAAAGTTAACTTTTACTTAATCTGGAATAGTAAAGTTCTAAGGCAGCTGTCAAAACGGTTATCCTAGTGGACAGGGTATAGCTACTGTTGCTATAATATAGAATTCTATGTGTTGCTCGTTATTTGTAGTTAAGGGGTTCGGCTGTGGTAAACATGCTTGTGTTGTTATAAGAGTAGATTCATGTCAATTAGTGCAACATGGTTAGGGCTTTTTTTTTCTAGTGGGAAATCATCAAGTGACCGCTCCCGCTCTGGGTGGAGCGGAAGGGAGTGTCAGACTCTTACTGACTAAAACCCACCCATGTTCCTTCCTTCGCCCTTTATGTTCCGGGGTAGCGGTAACCCTTTCGGACAATCCCGCTGAATGGACAATCCCGCTGAATGGTTAGGGCTTCATGCTTCATTCTAGTTGTGCCCGCGTAGTTAGGTTACTGCCTGTTGGTGTCGTGGTTACAAGCGCGACTGCTGAGCGAATCGATTCTCAGAACGGGCAGTGTTATTGACTTTTCCATTAGAAATTTCTTAGTAACAGCCCGGGTCTGGAGTTTGGAAGTAGGCGATGTGATAACCCCGTGTCTTGGAAAGCACGTAAAGATGTTGGACGAGCGCCTGGTCGTGTCGGATTGCCGCCCCAGCCGTCCCGTCAGCCTATGAGAGTGAGCTAAGAGGGAGTGCACCTGTGTGAGTGCACACACTTGTGCAAATATCTCCTGTGCCGAAGGCTAGTCTCCGTTGAGATTGGCCAACGTGGCCGAAATACAGTCTGTAGGACTGTTATTGCCGCTTCATGAATTTCCATATCTCCATATACCAACCCATTACAGTTATTTATATATTTCTATTTGCATTTTTTTTTTTTTTGTATATTTATGTTTTATAATTTGTATGGTGTACAATAAAGAGTATTCTATTCTATTCCATCACATGATCACACACAGGTCACAGGTCACAGGCCTTACACTCACACTCATTCATATAGCGTTTCTTCTAGTTTAAATACTTAGCTTAACGTCGTTCGATGTTATGTTTATTTTTTATTTATTTTCTAGTATTGTGTAGAAATCTTTTTTACTTTTTACCGAACATGTTTTTTTAAAATTATTCATGAAATGCCTAAGATACAGGATTACCTAGTTTAGGGCCAAATATATTACAAGGGATTTACCTTGTGAAATTTTTTATGACTCGAGAGATATACAGGGTAGCAGGACGCGCAAACTCATAAATTCAGCACGTGATTCTAGACCTAGTGAAGAAATATTACGAAGGTTAGCAAAAAAAAAAAAATGCTGTTTCTTACATTTTAACCGCACAGATCTAGGGCAATTTTCTATGAAACAACAGTTTTTTTTTTTTTTTTTTGTTAGCCGACGCCGAATTATGTACGGAATCCATCATGGATTACAGTTTGCGCGTCGATGCCACCCTGTATGTAGGCACATACCTAGTAATCGCAGCAAGATAGTGCAAAAAATCACTCAATGTTTAGAAAGTAAGTATGCCTGCAGAACAACTGAAGAGATGTTAATTTAAAGTAATAGAGAAAAGTAGCTTGTTACTAAAAAGGATAGGACTTTCATCCCAGAAAAGTATTTTTATCCCAAAAGCCAAAACTAACTAAAAACGCTGTATCCGGGAGGAGTCACAGACACATTTAAGTTATTATCTCAAGAATAAATAATATGTCAATTATGTCTTTTCAGTTCTCACAAGTAGCATAATAAAGCAATTCAAATAGTGGATGTTGTTTACTGGGTCGTTCCCATTTTTTGTGTTGAATTTGAATGAATTTTGTAGTCAAAACAGTCATTGTAAAGATGACCTAACTATGTCATCGCTATATTTGTTTATTACGTACTTATTTCTTGATTAATATCTGTTTGTAATTTTTTTTTTTTTTGCACTAAACTTTAAAAGTTATCCATTGCCTAATCAATATAAGTCTGAAATCGCCAACCCGTCTTGAGCAAGCTTGGTGATCAATGCTCGTGGCGCGTCTGTACCTATGAGAAGAGGCCTTTGGCCTACAGTAGGACTGTAATAGGTTGGTATTAACATAATCAGCATATAATACTTACTTATCCTACTAATGTTCTAAACGCGAAAGTTGGTATAGATGGATGGATGGTTGGATGTTTGTTACTCCTTCACGCATAAACTAGTGAACGGATGTGGATGAAATTTGGTATACAGATAGTTTATAACAAGGATTAACATATAGGATAATTTTTGTCCCGATATTCCCACGGAATCGTAACTTATGCGGGTGTAACCGCGTGTCGCAGCTAGTCAGCCTAAATTGAAAAAAATTGAAGACATGTGACATCTACCAACCCGCACTGGGCCCGCGTGGTAGATTATAGCCCACTCCCTCTCGAAGAGAGAAGGCCTGTGTCCCAGCAGTGGCAACATTATAGGCTGGTTATGTAATCAGTGTATGAACCGTTTCCATTAATTTCGTCCATTCCTCACAAAAAACAATATCAATTAATTCAATTTTTGTTCACAGGATAATTTGATATCAAATAATGCCTCAATTCCTAAACTAATGCTAAACTAGGACCCTAATAGTTTTACCCACATCACAGTAATTGAAAGAATCCCCGCTTCAGTACCTCATCTGGTCCACGAAGGGGCAACGTCCTAACTCCAGCCATTGTCCTGTCAATATGAAAATCGTTTGCCATAAAGTTTAGCACACAAGCTACAAAATAAAACGTATTCTATATGCCCACATTGTGGCATCTCAATTTTCGTATTTCATGTTTCTTTCCAAAAGGGTGTTTGTTGAAATGGAAAATAAACCAAAGTATAAGTGTGATTAACTGAAACAAGGGCTAAATTGGCTCAGTTGTTTAGTGTCTGGTTTCCCTTGGGAAGTGGGATTGACGTCCATACTAAAGAAATTTGCATAAGGCCCCTAGCCAATTGTAAACCTGCCTTACACACCCAGACCTGGCACCACTGATTGATGGTCTAAGGCGGATCACACACTACAACGCGCCACGCGACGAGGTGTAGATAACGTGCCCGAACCCCTCCCCCCAGCCCCACCCGCGCGTGATTTTTTACATACAAATTCAATAAAAACGCGCTTCCGCGGGGAATTTGGCTCCGTTTTGCGCGCCCCGTCGCGTGGCGTTGCATAGATTGGATACCTTGAAATGTGTTGGGCTAACATCACCAAAGTGACAGAAACATCTTCACAAGGGACCAATTAAACTGTGAAGACTAACAGACCTATTATTAACCATCATCATCTGCCTGCCTTTTCCCAACTACGTTGGGGTCGGCTTCCAGTCTAACCGGATGCAGCTGAATACTAGTATTTTACATAGAGCGACTGCCTTATGTGATCTCCACAACTACTGGGTAACACAATACCCCTTAGCAAGACTGGTTGACAGACTTTCGGGCGTCTGAAAGATCTACAAATTCCTGCCGGGACCAACCTCTTAACATACTCTCCGTGGCACGGAGGTGTCTCGGTATGTAATGGATAGTCACTCATCCACGGACCGACCTCGGCAAGCGTTGCTTTACCTTGAAGATCGACCCGTGCGACTGTTATTATTTAGCAACGAGACCCATAACCAATTAGTAGGTAATTCCAGGCTGAGGTGGCAATGTATAATTCTATTACATCTAGGTACCCTTATCTTGGCTCCATCAGCCTGTTACATGCATTTGGCAGCACCACGTGCTCTGATGGCTTGTTGGCAGCCAACATGGCCCAAAGTGTCGCTTTCCCGCTACAATTACTGACTTTGGCGACGCCATTACTGCTTAGCAACTATAGCAACTAATAGTAATGTAACCCACAAAGGAAATTACACTCAAAAGCATTTGAAACTCGGATGTCTAATAGAGCCTAATGGCCGACAAAGGGATTAGATATCACCTGTTCTAGGAAGCATTTAGCTATTATATGTATGTATCTATTGTTATAAACTGCATAGAATCGGCTGTGTATTCAATCGAATCAGGTACATAATTAATATTGTTAATTATGAGAAAACTTAAGCCTCATTTACAGGCGCGGATACGCTACGATCAACCAAACTGAGTCTAAAACTCTAAATATTATAACCGCGAAAGTTTGTGAGGATGGATGGATGTTTGTTGCTCTTTCACGCAAAAACTACTGAACGGATTTTGATGAAACTTTACAGTTAGACATAGTTTTATAACCTGTATTTTAACTTTGTATACAGTATAATATTATTACTAAGATATAGATTAGTCGTAGTCATTCTCTAAAAGCCCATTGTTGAGTTTACAGAAATAGGTGCTAATGATTTTTTAAAGGGCTTTCACGGCTTGAGAAAATCCCCCCATCCTGCCAGAGAGATATATTTATTCCCCCCCTAAATCCACGCTTGCCCCTTTACACGACCCAATATTCTTGCCAAAGCATACAATCAAATTTAAACAACAACTGATTTGCATCGTTAGAACAGTGTTTAGACGATGCAACTTTAATGGTTGGTTTAACTTATTGCATGTCACTGGCAATTTAACTTCGCCGTGTAATTTTGGCTTTAGAATCTATGCTTGCTTGTTCTTTTTGTGTTTTTTTCTGCGCGTCTGACAGGTTATTCAAGAGCTCACGTCAAAATGCATTACGTTTATTGTTATTCTGGCCAACCAATCTTATCTGTCAATATAATATTTGACAGGAGATTCAAATTCAATGTAGGTTATAAAAAACTTATTTATTTGTATGTAAATTAACATAATATTTCATCATCATCATCATCATTTCAGCCGATAGACGTCCACTGCTGGACATAGGCCTCCCCCAAGTGTCGCCACATTGACCGGTCCCGTGCGACTCGCATCCAGCGGATTCCCGCAACCTTCACCAGGTCATCGGTCCACCTAGTGGGAGGCCTTCCAACGCAACGTCTTCCGGTTCGCGGTCGCCACTCCAGAACTTTTCGGCCCCATCGGCCATCCGTTCTGCGAGCAATGTGCCCTGCCCACTGCCACTTAAGTTTGGCAATTCTTCGGGCTACGTCGGTAACCTTGGTTCTCTTGCGGATGTCCTCATTTCTGATTCGATCACGCAAGGAAACTCCGAGCATAGCCCTCTCCATTGCCCTTTGAGTGACTTTAAGCCTTCTGATGAGGCCCATTGTGAGCGACCACGTTTCAGTCCCATATGTGATCACTGGCAACACACACTGGTCATAGACTTTCGTCTTGAGACACTGTGGTAAGTTGGACGAGAAGATACCGCGCAGCCTCCCGAACGCCGCCCAGCCGAGTTGGATTCGACGATTGACCTCTTTCTCAAAGTTAGACCTACCTAACTGGACCGTTTGTCCCAGGTACACATAATCGTCTACAACTTCGAGTGTTGAGTCTCCGATCTTGATAGGAGTGGGTGTGACATGGGCATTCAGCATGATCTTGGTTTTGTCTATGTTCATTTTAAGACCCACTCTTCCGGATGCTCTGCTGTATTATGCTCTGCATAATATTTACAAACTTCTAATACTAAATAAACTACAAATTATTAAAATAAAAATATAATATCCTATACTAACTAAAACTATTAAAAAACTAAAATATTGCGTCGAAATATTCCTCCGCATCACTGTCGACTGGTAATGTACGGACGCCAGCACATCAAGTTACTAGAATCTATCAAATTTCTTTAATAGATTTTCAACTTTATCGCTAAAGCATTAAGGTTCAAGGTTGATTGGGAAAATTTGACAGTTTCGGGTAGCTTGACCTGCTGGCGTCTGTACCCAAGAGACTGGCGGCATTTGCCACGTTGTATGGCAATGCCGCTTATAACATAATTTCAAACATCGATTTCCAAAAAATACCCATTGCAGCGTAGAGAAAGCTGTCAGAAATTCACAATAGGTAAGTACAGAGACATTTGAAACCACAATGGCGAGCTGTTGGCATATTGCAAAGTTATTAATCATTCCATTTACGGCACTGCAAAACCAGTAGGCTTTGACGTTCAAACAAACATGACATTAGCAAATGCTTTCAAATGTCAAAGTAGAGATTGCTGGTCATAATGACACGGAATTAGTGCAATTGTATTTTTTAATAGGAATGTATTGGAGTGTGAAAATAAATGAAGCCACTGCAGATAACAGTTAGCTAATATGTTTTCTATCAAATGAGGTGGAACGCTCGTGCCATTATGGGATTAGAGACCGTTCGCTATTAGTTATTGTCTCGCTCGATATAGCAAACAATTGTATGTTTTCAAAACGATTCCGTTGAGATGTAATCGTCTAGTCTGCTATAATAATAACATACTCGTAAATGGGCTTGATTCAGAAAGGGGTACTTCTGGACACGGCTTGCATTGTCAGGAGGTTCCTCTCTCTGGAACCCTGACCACCGGTAGCTTAGACCCTGTTCTCGATAACGGTGGGCTACTATTTTTTATATTTTTAAATGTCTTTATACTTTTTATATTATAATATTTAAAAATATAATGTATATTGAAATAAAGGTCATAAATGCCTTTATTTTCCGAAGGAGTGCTCGATAGTCACTTTTAAGAAGATAATTCTGCTTGCTGGCAGATGCAGGTAAGAATGGTGGTTAGTAATGCCCTGGAAAGTGCTTCTTCTTAGTACCTTCTCTTGTTTGCTCTATTAACCCGTTGAATGCCGTAATTACAGACACAATTAAAACGCCATTGTCTTGCGTGGATCTACGTTCGTATATGAAGGGTTAAGTACTACAGGGTCAAATTAGATTAGCTAGTGAAACTCTGCAGACGATACCTATCGATATTTAAACACGATAAAACAAAATTTAAAAAAAAATGTTTTCTTTATTTCGGGGTCATTGACCGATGGTATTGTTATACTTCAAGAATGAGTTGAGAAAATCAGTTTTCAGGTCGTTTTGTCATGTATAAATATCGATACAAATCACGTCTGTGAAAAAAGAAACTGATTTTATACATATACTATATTGATATTTCACTTTTCAAGTGGTTGCACTGACTACGGTCAATCAAATTATTTTTTTTTTTTTGTTGTATCGTGTTAAGATATCGATACTCATCACGTCTGCGGAGTTTCACTGCCTAATTTAATTTTTCATTAGTACATATAGCGAAATAAAAGCAATCTTCGCTTGTACACGTATTAATTTTTGTAAGTAATTTAAGATTTTAATAAAAACTTAGCAAAAGACACAGAACGAATATTATTTAAAAGGATTACGTCGTGACGCCGACGTGACGTCTTTGGTGTTCGATCCCTATAATAAATTTTATGTATTCTTGTTACGCGTCGATTAAGATACGTTTGCAAACGTATCTTAATCGTATGTATTATGTATGTATTCTTGTTACGCGTCGACAATATGTACTTTTAGGTGCTACACGATAAGTTGGATAAAAAAGTAGAAGTTAACGAAAAACAAGTAACGACCGCAGAACTGTTGGCTTTCAAACGGTTACATCCTACTGTGGAATCCTTTAAATTACAAAAGTTGTAAACTCTCTATCATCATAGCATAATCAGCCTATAATGTTCCCACTGCTGGGACACAGGCCTCCTCTCTGTGAGAGGGAGTGGGCAGTAATACACCATGCGGGCCCAGTGCGGGTTGGTACGATTTTTTGATTCTAGGACATGCCGGTTGCCTCACGATGTTTTCCATCACAGTTTTGAAAGCAGCGGTATTGAAATCATTTGCACAAAGGAAAGCGAACCTACGACTCGTAATTCGTGGCCGTTACCGCTGGGCTCCCAGCTCTGGCCTATTAGCAATATGCCTTTAGCAAATATTGTAGTGTATAAACAACTGCTAAACAAATGAAACAGCAACTTCCAAAACAAGTGAACGCGATAGAACCGTGTTTTGTTATAATTTGTTCTCTAAACACTTTGTTAATGAAAGAACAACTAATTAGACGTGAAAACGTTCGATGTTTACCTGCAAAATATATTAAAATGGCTGTATTCTGTTTATTCAAAATGCTAACATCTCAGGCATATTGCTTTAAAATAGTCTCTCCACGGATAGCGATATACGAGTATCCTTACATATCCGTCCAGCGTACCACTATCTACCCTGGGCAATCAGCTCAACCACCCACCACCACCTTGCAGACTGATTAAAATTTGACAAAGACATGAACTAAATCTTTCTACAAAGAGTTTGTGTTGGAACGCGAGAAGAGATTTTAAATAGACGTCGCATTGTCATCATAAAGTATTAAATCTCATATCAAATCCATTTATTTGCCAGAATGTAGGTTTACAATGTATGATCTTAAAACTATAATGGCCCCTTTACAGTGTACCATTATATATGGTGTGCAAATATTTAATTTTAATTAGATATTATTATTTTAATTAATTTAAAAAAAAATAGACAGAAACAACAAATAAGATCTCATGCTTAAGGATTTATAGGAACAAATGAATTAATAGTAATAATATGTACAAGTATGTGAAAAGGAGGGGAAATAATCAAAGGGCATCAAAAAATTTGTTCGCATCGCTGTCAATAGAAAACATGCCCAAAAGGCTGGCAGCATTGCCACGTTAAATTAATTGATGTCAAAGTTATACCTATGTCAGTTAAAGAGATAAAGTTCCTTAAAAAAAAAAATATCTTGGACTACATACATAGACGGCAAATCCATCCTTCAAAATGAGGAATTATGAAGTTACAAATGAAAGGAGGCATGCCAAAAAAGAAAAAAAAGAAACTTATCTCTGCCGAAATAACTAAGCATCTAAATCCAGTAGCAATAAGACTATGACCTTGAAAGGAATCGTCGTTGAAAAACATTAGAATGAGCAAATCTATTGGGAATTTGGGATAAGCACCTAACTAAAAGTCCCTCACATTTATTTTACTTGCTTTAAAAATTATTTCTATCTCCATATAGTTTTTAAAAGCACAATTTTGTAGAATGTGATGCAACTCCAAGAGAGTTTCCTCTCTTCGTACTAGTTTAGGATTTCATGTCATTATTGGTTAAAAAAAGTTGGCACTGGGTCCGCGTGGTGGATTACGGCCCGCTCCCTCTCACCGAGAGGAGGCCTGTGTCCCAGCACTGGGAACATTATAGGCTGATTATGTATGTTATGTATTGGTTAAAATGCACTGCTTGCAACATGCTTGTAAATATCACTTACAAAATATTATTTTCAAAATACAAAGCTGGGAGTGAAGAAATAATAGTTGATGGATAACATCGTTCTTCATTCCTGTATTGAAATGATTAAAGTTTAGATAATCAATCACAAATGTGTGTTTATTGTTACCCGCCTGCTTTATTGTTACCCGCCTGCGCGACAGTAAAGGCAGGGTTATGGTTTTCACGCGTATCCGCACCCTAATTGCGCAACACACTTTCAATAACAATCTGAATAATTTTCATATTACTTCATTAATCTATTGCTTTATATGTTCGATTATGTCTGCTCAACAACGTAAATAAAACAATGAATGTTGTTGTACTGTCAAAATGAAAGCCATTGCTACTGTTACCGTGCTTCGCATCCACCCCGCTGATTATGTATGTGCATGTGGTGGTCTTTTTAATTTTAACATTGTCAAAACTATAATCGATCTAATACGCAAGTCACAACCAAAGTCAGCTCTAAAAACAAGATTCTCCATACGATATAATATTCATTGATAGTGTGCCAGCAGATCCAAGACCTCGCTTTCATTGTGATCAAATTCATCTCATGCGTCCAAATGCAAAACTGTTCTCTTTGAGTAGGGCCAATTTTGATTGCACATACTCCCGTATTCATTTCATTGTCGGTAACTGTCTCTGTTTATTTTGCCAACGTTCATTTATCTAATGGAGCCTCCCCTTGTGTTTCGTGAATTGAATGAATTAACTTATATAACTTGAGCTTGAACATAAGCAAGATAGAACGAACTTGTCAAAACTATTCCGGTGCAGTGGCCATGTTTATGAGTAGCTGCCAACTTTTAATTTACAGCTTTGTATAATTTATGAAGCACTTCGCTGGCACGCTGCGTTTTTTCCTCGTGCTCCAGTAACTTAAATAATAAATGTTTTATACAAGATAAATTGGGACCCGCAATAAAGTTAGATATCAAATAAATTTAAATACAACACTCGACCACTTGAAGACTTCTAACAAGTTTTTCCCGGAATCTCGTTTATTATATATGAGAGGATCCGTATTTAATCACTAGAATTCCAAAAGTTGCTTCAAACTCAGCATCGTGGGGCACGTTGCTTTGAACTTTTTCTTTTTCAATAACAAATTTGGCACCTCCAAAACCGGTTGTTTCACTTTCCATTGCTGCATGTCCATGGAGCGATGCAGACAACCGAATCATCTCAAATTGGTTGAGATTCGGTTGCGATGATGAGTCAGAGTGATCAATTTTTTGGGTGCTTTCTCCCACACCTGCCCGAAAGGGGCACGGATCACGGATACGAACACTTTCCACTGGGGGAAATGGGAGCAGCGTTTGCATGGCCTTGATTCGAGAAGGCGAGCGGCGGTGCCGCTTCGCACCGGCAGCACGCGATCAGTCTTTGTTGAGCGTTCGTACACAGTAACCGCGTCGAGCGAAACTTAGTTCGGCGAGAGCGATCGGCGCGAGTGTCACACAGTGCTACAAGTGACCAAACAAAGTGTGCAGTGATTTTACCATTCAGAGGATACCCACGAGCAAATCTGGAGCGATACGTTAACTTGAGGAGGTGTGTTCCATTCAGTTTTACTGTTTATTAGTTTCGCACGGGCGATTAGATTGTTTATGTTTGTTTTGTGAATGAGCGTCGCGTCCATTGAGCTATTGGACGATTTTTATGGCTCCGCAGGGTTTCTCGTTCTGTGGCTATTTCTTGGTTACGACAGCGGCTCACGCGAATCGCAAAAAATGTGAAAGTAATTTGACGTGTGGCTGTAGCCGCGTAGGATAGTGTGCGTCTTTATCGTGATGTTGTCACGGTTGTCTGCTGCCCGCTTATTTATTGTTTCGTACAACAAATAACTTGGAATGAAAATTAATTTTCGACTTTTCCCTTTGTAGTTTTCGCGAGCTCCATAAATTGTCAGAGTACGCAATTAAGATTTAAATAATAGTTCTCTTTGTTCGTGTTCCCGCTATATTTTTATTTTTTGATGTAATTTGCATGCGAAGTTTGCACCTTGGCTGGATAAAGATATTAACTTGAATTATTCATAACATTAATCGTTTAGGGAAATTCGTGATCACGAAAGACCTTCCCTGGGGAAATTCTCAGCTGTTATGAATATTAGAGAGGTAATTAAGTAGATGCGATTAATCCCATCTTAACGTCTTAAGAGACTGATCGAGCTCCAAGATTTGCTCAAGAAGATCGTATGACAAATGAGATGCCTAAATCTCAAAGAACATGTTGACAAAAAAAAATTGCAAAGAAAAACAAAAAGGAAACGATGATAACTTTAATAGTTCATAGTTGGCCCTGTAGTTAGAGAAGCGACGGTAGTACAGGCTGGTATAGGTACCTATTATCAGCTAATTGAAGGCCGCAACGGAAAAGAAGCCTAATTATTCTGCACAATAAGTGCTATCGCTGCCTAACAGACAGAATATACCTACTTACACTGACTCACAAAGTCAAATGAACTAACTTTGTAATTCAAAATATCTAATCAGGTGAATATAATATTTTCCTTCTATAACTAAATGTCCAATTGAAATCGTTAAACATTCAGATAGAATCCCAAAAAAAGAAAATGATCCAGCTTATTTAGTAGGAAAATAAAATGACAGTGATCGTAAGGAAAAGGAAATTGATAAAGAAGTCACGAAAGCTTCTTACGTTTCCTCGGAGAAATAATCGTTTGAATTTTGATGAATACTTTTTTGAAATATATTACACAAAATCAAAATATTTTATTTCACATAAACCTACATGGGTACTTATGAAACGTTAGAAACTAGGTGTACGGTTCCGATTGGTTGTTTCCTATGGAGAAGAGCCAGCAAGAAACTCCACGGTTACACTTTTCAAAACCTTACCTTTAACATTTTCAGTTCTGACTATGAGATATGTTGTTACTATATACATATAAGCCTTTTGAGGAAACAATTTCCCACAAGAATCTGTATCCCAACTCTTCGCCTGTGTATACAGACGTTCTATGAAAGTAAACGATTCCAAATTGCAAGCGAGCCTAAAAATAGCCAGTTTTTTTAGAAAACGTTTATTTTTAAACACAGATATAATTTTGCTTACCTACAGATACTTTTCAGTCAAATGACGCATTGCCTCGAAATGTATGAATGCTCAATCCAGACAAACATTTGAATGTAATGACCTCCAATTTTAAATAACAATGTTATAATTATTTTAACAACGAAAACAGGTTTAGTAAAGAAACATATTAGGTATATATGTCGACCTAATAAATAATACCATAACGTAAATGAAACTGTAACAGCATCAGAGGAGAATATATCTGACATAACTGTATTAAAAGAAATTAAATTATGAATCCCTTTGTTTTGGCGCTACGCACGAATAATATATTTTCGTCATTATATTGCGCAGTATATGGGACAAATAGAACAGGCCTGGCTAATAGAGTTTACGTAATTGCGTTTTGTCAAAAGCTTTTGATAGGGTGATGAAGTTTACTGTCTAATTACGTATTTCCTTTATTGCTATGTCTCTATCGAGTTCGGATTGTACAGACGCCAGCAGGTCAAGCTACCCGAAACTGTCAAATTTTCCCAATCAACCTTGAACCTTATCGCTTCAGCGATAAAGTTGAAAATCTATTAAAGAAATTTGACAGATTGTAGTAGCTTGATGTGCTGGCGTCTGTACTATCTCTCTTCAATTACCATAAGCGGTTTTACAAGTAGTTTTATCATCGCCATCATAATAGTCTTCCACTGCTGAACATAAGCTTCTCCAAGCATCACCACGACAACCGGTCTTGCCCTACCCGAACCCAGGATATTTTATCAAAATCAAAATTTAAAAATATTAACCTATATAGTTATAGATTACATTAGATAGAAAATCATCATGTTAAGACAAAGGCAGTGAAATAACAATCACAAATAATCAAATTTTCCGAACTACACTTGCCTCGAATAAACGTTTTAAAACATGAGAATATTCCAACAAAGTTTTGAGAGCAGAACCGACTCCCGTAGCGGCCGATCAAATTATCGCAATAGCTAATTACTTTATATCGAACACTACACCGACATGAGAATATTGTAAACACCGCCAACCACGGCTAATTGCCTAGCCCTAATTGACAGAAGCCAGTTTGGCGGAGAATTCATACTAAAAATGGCTATCTCATTCTTTTTACATCGACAATCTGAGTTTATGTGTCGGTGAATGGCCGGTGTTATGGCCGAATTTAATCAAAGAAACCAATTTACTTTCTGTAGACGGTCTTTTATAGGTTTTGAAAACAGGTCAAGCTCAATTCGTTACTTTTATTTTAATTGACATCTCTGTGCTTACTGTGATTGGGGGACTAAAGAAGATTAGTCTGTAAATTTTTAATCTTTATAAATGAAATAAAGTCGGTTTAGTTACACCATTTATAACTCAAGAACGGCAGCACGGATTTTTATGATCGTGATTGATTGATTTGTTGGATTTGTCTCCGCCCCGAATAGCAGAATAACTAGGGAAAAATTCAGAAAAAAAATATTATGAAGATTATTAATTTTCTCAAACATTCCGTTTTATTGATTCTGAGGCGGTACGAAGTTCAGCTAGTTGAATATAGCTCTACACAAGTTGATTTAAAACAATTGAAAATCTCAAACATATTTTGATAGACAGTGGTCATATTACATTTCTCGTAAGTTACCACACAAAGAGTAAAGAATCCATACAAGTAACAACAAACATGCAAATACCGCCTTAAGGTGATATCCGAACCAGGAAAGCAGGCTAAGGTTATAACTAACCTATATAACGAGTCAAACAAAGCTTGTTGTCGTATTCTGTGACCCCGTGTGCGATGTGCGTGCGTCCTGTAGTAAAGTTTCGTACAATTTGTACTATTAGGGGCAACGCGAAATTAACGTTGACAGTTGGCAAACAACCCAGTACTTGTTATGCTAATGTGGATATTCATCCAGGCGATAAATAAGCAAACATTATGAAATGTTAAACCTTAGAGATTGATATTGTTGTGGTGATGGCGTCTTGCCATTCAAGACTTACTTTAACATCTCTTTTATTCTCTCTTTATTTTCGCAATGAATCCATACCTATTTATTATAAATGCGAAAGTAACTCTGTTAGTTTTCACTACCTAACTACTTCTTCTTCTTAGCGTGTTGATGGCAATCTAACCACTGAACCGATCGTCATGAAATTTATCTTTTAGACAGATAGGTAGCCTGCGGTCACCTGGACAAGGACAAAGGCCAGTTTTCATTATGAAATTGTTTATAAAAGGAAATTAAATACAAAATACAAGACTAAAACCGCGGTCATCCTCTAGTAACAAATAGTATTTGACATAATATTTTGATATTACTTTTAAAACAAGGTGTGAGAGGACATCCGTCTTTTAAATTGAAACTCGTGGGAACAAATTACACTACAGTTTAGATCTAAAGTGTCTGTTACCGTTCCATTGCTTTCATATCCTCGAGCTCTGGCATTGCTATAGATATTATTTACGGTTGCAAAAATTAAATTGATAAAAGTCTATTATGACACTCAAAATACATAACGTCTTAGAAGATTACCTAATTAAATTCAACAGATTTCATCACCCGATAGGCAGTCGCTCCAAGTGAAATACTAACCGGTTCGACTGGAAGCCGACCCCAACATAGTTGGGAAAAGGCTAGGCTGATGGTGATGGTGATGATGAATCATATAAGATTAGTACCTAGATCAAAACATGTTCCCAGGTCACGACTTTAACTCAGTATCCTGAATTAATAGCACTTAAAAGTTCAGAACTAGAAGTACCTAATAACATAGGAAAGAAAACGATTAATACTCGTAGTTCATCAATTACCATGCCGACAGTTTTCTTTCCTGACAGTTTCTCTTTTACAACACCACATAAACTTTCTCCTTAACTCCATAATAGCTGAATGATTTATAATCATTGCCTACCTCTTCTATTGGCCTTTGTATAATTACTTCGAGTTTATCCGTCTTTATACTCTTGTTTGTATCCTGTTATATTGTAATAGCCATTTTTTGCGAACGAAATCCGCCATTCAACAAAACATTTTTAACGTGGAGATACATATCTGTGATGGGCAAACAGGACACGTCACCAACATAACTTGGAATGTTATAGTGGCGTTGCTTTCAAAGGTTAACGTCAGCTATTTATCAAATTCTATATATTCAAATATAGCTCCATTTTCCGCCATGGGTCTAGTTATACTGGGGTGTCTAACAAAGGCATTGTTGACTTTGTTTTTCGTCTGGATCTGTGTTTTTCTTTCATCTGTGTGAAAAGTTAAAAGGGTGTAACAATGACGCCGCGAACGCACATGGTTCTCTTTTTTAGTTCACGTAGGCACTCTTGACTTGGCTATTGTAAGATTGTTTTTTCGTCTTCAGTTATTTTAAGATTTTCTTGTTAGGGTTATTCTTTGTCTATTCGTAGTTGTACTGGATTTGGTAAATAGGTAAATCAATTCTAAAATGTGTGGTGAATACGTTCGATTTTACTCGCTTTGATTTTTGGTAATCTTTTGGACTTCAATAAAGTACAGACGCCAGCACATCAAGCTACTACAATCTGTTAAATTTCTTTAATAGATTTTCAACTTTATCGCTAAAGCATTAAGTTTCAAGGTCGATTTGGGAAAATTTGACGGTTTCGGATAGCTTGACCTGCTGGCGTCTGTGCCTATATTCATATATCCTCTGCAAAAGTATAAAAAATCCAATAATTCTCGAAACTCAATCAAATATAAAGCTGAAATATTTCAGTCTATTTATTCGAGAAAGCTACGTTTAAATATTTATTTCGGATATAAATATCTGTTCTGCGAAAAGAGAAATCGGCGCTCAAAATATTGTAGGTACTAAGCCGTATAATTCCGTACAAGGGCTGTTCACAAATGGGTATATGTTCTGAATGGGGTGAAAAGTGCTCGGTCAGAGGCTCTGAGGTACGGACGCCAGCACATCAAGTTACTACAATCTGTCAAATTTCTTTAATAGATTTTTAACTTTATCGCTAAAGCATTAAGGTTCAAGGTTGATTGGGGAAATTTGACAGTTTCGGGTAGCTTGACCTGCTGGCGTCTGTACGTCCATCGTGGAAGGTATATATAACGTTTTTGGGTTAATTTACCATCCCTGATGTTACGTAAACCTTTTTTGTAAGATATATAGTGTCGTATGTATTTAAGGTTATCAGGGGATTCTTCTTTGTCAAGGTCTGGTTGGGAACGTCTTGGATTTGACTTTGTGGTTCCTGTAAAAGTTTTAAGGGAATTATAGTAGGTACTGTCAACCGTAAGTTACTAGTGAAAATTTGCCATCGCCTTTATGTTGTACCAGTAGCTAAGGGCGATTTACAAATCAACTACCATTCAGAAACGTGATTAATGAAACGAATAGAAGAAAATAAACTTGCAATTTAAAGCTGAATGAACGTCGAGCTAATCCCATTTTCTTTAGCGAGGTTTTAAACAATATCTTACTACCAATTAAAACAGAATAAATAAACATTTCCGCTCCAACTAATTAATACTGCAATTCCTTCTGTTTGTTAATTAATTTAATATTTTCAAACACAATTTTCCTCTTTCACGCTTTTTTCACAAACGCAAAGCAAACTCTTTTGTTAATGAAAAAAAAAACAAGCAAATATTTAGTACACAGCATTGTTTGTAACCAAGCAATGTAAACATAGTTGAATCACTGATATTTACTGAAAGCAAATATTATGTTTACTTCGTACTGCGATCATATTAATTTGAAAACTGTCGGCCGGAGTATAGCTTCAAATTCGGTATTGAATCATAATGAAATAACTCCCGGACTGGATACTGCTATACTCGATAGATATTCAATACACAAGTCCACAGTCCGGGATTCCGGCAGTTATTATTTATTATGATAAATTGATACTAGAATATTTGATAGATATTCAATACTACGTGTATTAAATATCTATCGAATATTCGAGTATCAATTTATGATACTTTTTAAGCAATAATTTTAATAGGGTATACGCAGTGGTTAAATTTATATTTTTTCTTAGCGTAACGATGGCAGAAAGTTCAAACATCTTTGGCCCAAAATTCAGCTCCGCGAACTCCGCTCACTGACGTAGTCATACTCGTAAGATCATTAAGTGCACAGGTGACATGCGGCGCAGGGTGAAAGGTGGGCCATTGTGTGTGGGGAGATGCCGTATACGAACTTGGGATCTGTGGAAATTGTCTTTGCTCCGACCGACTTGGGTTCGAAGTCTATTTAGAGATTTCCAAGCGGCCACGGCAACGCGTGCCCAGGTGGAAGGCTCTCAGTTGGTTCGATAAAATTGTCAGGGGTTCCGCAAACATAAGTGGACAATATGATGTAGATGATATGGCTAGAAAGGGGCTGATTCTGACTACCGAGATGACGACTAATAGAGAAGTGTGAAAGAAAAAGACATGTTGCGCCGACCCCAAATAAATTGGAATATCTAAGGGCAGGAGAATGATGATGGTGATGATAAGCAGTGGAGCAAAACACAGTTTGAATTGAATAAACATAGTGACAACGTAGGTAAGTTGAGACAAAAGTATCTATACTGCATTCGCGATTTATTTGCTAAAATATATAAACAAATATGAGTTTATGGAAAAATAACTTTAATTCCTACACAATAAAGTTCAGTTTACGCTACAACTTCAAACATTTTTATAACTTTTTCAATAATGCTAACTAAACTATGTAACTCTGAAACCAACTTAAATACTATTAACATAAAGTTGATATTTGTTTAACTTGAAATAATATTAATTTGAAATATAAGTTTGAATAGACTTTAAGTATTCCTCGTTGTTCCGTAATATTTTACTTGACAGTCGAATCATTGAAGTAAATAAATTATTTATTGGCATAAAAATTGAGTACAAACAAAATTAAACCCTGGTTCCTGCGCAAGGTAAAACACCTGTGTTGCTGTTAAGTAATAGATTTACGAGCTTCAAGTAATAAAATAAAGAGCAATATAATATTAGAACATAAAAGAGAAAATAATCGAAATACTGAATTATAAATTAATGGAGAAGTACGAATAATTGACACCCTAAATCTTAGTTACATAACATAACATCACGCCTTGTTTCCCTAGAGGAATGGGCAGAGATGTACCTATAGTACACCCACATTTCGCCAGTTATGTTTGGGTCCCATGTAATATTAGACGAGCTTATTGCCATCAACCGGGTACAAAACAAAACTCTGAGCTGCTACTGAGGATTCCAGATAGAAAAACCCAATAACACTGCCTGACCTAGGAATCGAACCCAGGACCCTCATGCTCAGCAGTTACGACCACTAAACCAACGGGGCAATCGTGATGTTAACGTTAAAATTACAAGACACTCTTTATGAATAACCAAAAACATTCATTGGAACATTCAAAAACATTAATTCGAAACAAAGGCGACTGCACCTACTTATCTCCGTACGTGGTAACTTATCAAACCGTGGTATAAACAAGCGAGCAGCATAACAATGTTGAGTCCCATTGTAGTCCCAGTTTGGTCGCGTGGGACGGCCGCGTCGCCATCTTGAAGCTCTGCCAGAATCTGTACGATCATTGTTTTAAAAGTGATTAAAAAACCGACTTGTGTGGAAAGGATGTGTCGTAACTTGATGAGCTTTAGAAGACATCATGTTTCCAACTGTTCAGTTGTAGGTACTCGGCAGTTGAATTTGTCAAAATGTAATCTTGTCAGTTTGTTCTACCGAATAATATGAGAGAGAGAACTATTTGGATTTACCCATTTTTAACAAATATTTGTAAAGAAGAAGCTCACGGCTCGTAAACCGTATATCAAACTTTAATTTTCTCAAAGCACTTCCAGCAAAAATAATAAAAACAAACACTTTTCTCCACTCTAATCGAGAACCTTTTCCGGATTTAGAAGTAAACCCTTTCAATCTAGTTGCTCAACTGACTGCTAAATCCACAAGCAGATTTAAATAAATAATATTCTTCCAAGACTTGGCTTCCAATTTCAACGTAGAACCCCTATTTTCGCAAGAGGCACCTCTTGTGACACAAAGGCTCGCCTGAGTTTTGACAGTGACAGGGGAGCACACAAGATGCTTTGCTGCATGTGTGAGTCTTGCAGATGACTTGCCTTGTCACACTTTACCCTGTCCTCTCCTTGTGAAGGCAAGGTAAAGTTTACCGTGAGTGTAAACAGAATACTTTTTAAAGGACAGTTGTTGTTTTTACATAGAGATAGTTCTGTAAGAAATATTGCTTTACTTTTCTGCTTTTGTTATTTTACCCTAGCTTTTATGATATCAAAATCATGAATTCCTGATATTCATACAGCCTATGAAACGGACAGTTAGAATTTATAGGGCATAAATTCTAGCTGTCGGTTTCACAGGCTGTAAAATAAATTAAAGTAATTAAAGTTAAATTAAAGTGTTTTTCAGGATATTTTAAAAATGTTAATGAATTGTTGGTGTTAATAAATGTCCAAATCATTTCGTTTTGTCTAAATAACTATTTTCACTAACTCTCTAATGATTGAATGAAAGAACCTTTTACTTAGTATTAATAAATAATTAATCCTCAAAGGAATGAACGTAAATTGGTAAATAAGATTCGTATCGGTCAAAATAAAGTACCTAAACGTTCATGCAAAACTACGGAGAGTTCGCGTTAATTAAATATTTCTGTTACAATATTTCTGGTAACTTTCCCTTGCAAATATTTGGAGACTGACTGAAGGATTGGAATGTTATTTTCTTTGTAAAAAAAACTGGCACGTAGTAGAATAGAAAATAAGTGTGATTTGTAAAGTGTGTTCAAAAATTACATTCCTATTTGTTTAATGTCGGCTACAGATCGGTGTAACATAACATGAAATGTAAAACATGTTGGAAACAATTCGCCTAGTTGTTGTACTTTCGTATCGTTTAACTTGAATTAACGACTTTGTTCGTTTTTATAATACGAATAAAAGAAAGGAAAATTATATTCAAACTAGCTGCGCCCCGCGGCTTTTCCCGCATAAGTCTCGATCCCGTGGGAATATCGGGATAAGAATTATCCTATGTCCTAACCCAGGTCATGGTCTACCTGTTTACCAAAGAATCATGTCCATTATTGACCTAAAATTTTTCTGACTCGTCTAGTGATGGAAAATATCTCAAAAAATAGTTAATTTTACGTTACGTTACGTTACGTTTTCATTCTCAATAGATTTTTGGAAACGGAACGTGTTTCACAAATTACGAATGACTCGTCATGTGGGTAATGAATGCTGAAAATATCGTAATTCTCAAAATATCGTTAAATAAATGACAGGCTCTGCACCCACATTCTAATGAAACTGAAAAAAGATAAAGTATTCGTAAAACTTGGCAATATGGTTCAAATACTTTAGCCTGCCCTTATGGAAAAAAATATAATGTCAGGCTGTCACTGGTTTGACGTTTTGCAGTCGTTCGTTTGCTCGGTTTGCTCTTGCTACGTTTGTACTGTGCGATTTGTGATTTTCTGATACCCTTAAAACTTCTGCATTCTCCACGGATTTCGATACTTACTATTTACGTTTACTTGTGCTGTGTTATACGGATACCGATTTGTTTGTTTACCGATCTACTTTGCTTTAACTAGTACAAAGTGCACTTTACGGCATCAGCAGGATATTTTTCGACGAGAATGTAACTAGTGTTTGCAACCATTAAGTGTTTTATTTCTCATTGAATGTAACGAATTCATTTTAATTACCCTATCTTATAGTTTTTTAGGTTATAACAGCTGTCAAATCTTATCTGACAGCTGCTTAACCTTAAAAACTTATTTACACAATAGTATTTTTCCCTGGCCTCTAAATGAAAAGATGATAACTTTTTTTGTTATTATAAATAGTAATTGTTTTTATACAACACTAGTTGTAGATAGACGCGACCTGTAAAAAAAATCAAGTGACAGGTCAATCAATGTATGAAAAGTGGTCATGATTCTTTCATCCAAACCCGTTCAGCCGTTTTAGCGTGAAAGCGTGACAAGCACACAAACTTACTTTCGCATTTATAAAATTAGTTAGGATAACACTAGACAAATGAATACTATTTATGACGTGCCAAAGGTACTAAGGCCTACGGGCAGACCACATTGACTCATTCGTAAAGTTTGTCCAGGGGAAAGTCTTGCAGCTACTTAATACTAAAGCCTCGATACTGGCCCTCGACTGCAATAGGACGCGGAGAAAGCTTGCATTATGTATATAAATGCAGTTTTTGAGTACGTGCCAATTATTGTCTTATGACGTCAGAATATCACGCCTGTAATACAGAGTGTCTTAAAAAAAGATCGCATTTCTTGGAACGGAAGATAGAGCATGTTCACGAAACTTGTCAAGTCTGGGTATAGAGGTATGTAAACTACGCTTGTCCTATTTTCCATACTATACCAAGCCAGCCCCCTAATTGTTTAACACACTATCAATCAGAATCTTAATCATTTTGAAGGTTTTGCTAATACATTGCTTCATATGTTCGAAAAATTTGTCTCCTCAGCAACGTAAATAACGCAATGAATGTTGTTGGACTTTCAAAATGAAAGCTATTGCCACTGTTAGTGTTTTACGCATTTACCCCGGTGTTAAAATTATAACCCTTACCAGCGTTGCGGTATTTTATTGTTATATATGTGTGTTTTCAAATATCACAGCCTGTCAAATGTCGACTAAACGATCATGCTGATAGGAGCCTTTTTAACATCGCACATGTCTTCTTTTTTTTTTTTGTTTTCATAATTTGTTAGTTTGTAACGTTCCTTTTTTTGTTTGTATCGTTTTTGTTCGTTTTAATGTTCTTGTTTTATTGTTATACCTATTTCCCGTGCGTGTCTCAAATCAAATATTTTTCTTTCTTTCTTTCCTTTAGCTTTGCCGAATTAAACTCAGCGACTATTTTGCTACTGTAAATGACTTGAAGTCTTCTATTTTCACATTTAAACGGCCAGAGATTGATTTGGCTACTGCTAGACTATTGAGCAAAATACCAAACCACGTTATTCAACTACTTCCACTTAGCCAGAGAGAATATCATAACATTATTGCTTGATCTGAGTATCTACCTTGGAACCATACAGGCCAATATTCCTTCAATAAGCCTTATGGTTAATCTGCCTCGGAAATCACATAAAGCCGTTGGTCTCGGCTGTCATTTGTAGACCTTTGACAGTCGTTCCGGGTAGTCAGAAACTCCAAAGTACGGCAACCAGTCTTACCAAGGGTTATCCTACTCCGATAACCGGGTTATGGAGGTCAGATAGGCAGTCGCTCCATCTAAAATACTGGTATTCAGCTACATCTGATTAGACTGGAAGCCGATCCAAATATAAAATAGAATATTATTTATTATGCACACCATATAAATTACAGACAAATATAGAAATTTTACATAGGGTGACACAATGTCATAACGCTAAGAGCGATCTTTTAAAGTTGGGAAAAGGCTAGGCACATGATGGTGATGACGAACCCAGATAGAATACAGCATTAAGTACTGGGTTTTGTGAAAAGAGAAAGATACCTAGAAAAGATACCTACTGTATTCAATAATATGGTCTTACGTGGCAGCATATTGCAGACCTGAGCTGACCTTAACTAAACACAGGGATCCCTAGACAAATAAGGCGCTTATATAATAGAAATTTCAATCAAATACATACATCTCAGTAATATCGATCGAAGGTCCCAGCCGTCCTTGGCAAGATTTCAACTCGATTGACTATCTAGAATCCTTTAATTTAATATTCTCAAACGTTCCAGCTTAATAGTTTACCCATATTTACGTATTATATATTTATACATATTATAAATACAATTAGCTTTTCACGTTTCTCTGCGTGACTGCGTTGTTCTTCTAAATTACGCAACGGATTTCAATGCAGTTTTCACCATCATTTACAGAATTTATTACGTAATGTTTATGTGTATAAAACATTAATATTTAACTTAGATATAACACTGAAATCTTGATGTTTTGTCAAGTCGTAAAAACCGTTCAAAGCAGGGCCGCTCGCTAGTATAGTACACACATAATTGATTGCTATTAGGAACTGACCACTGACCTATATTTAATATTTAATTGCTGTTACATAATCATTTAATGGTCCATTCGTAATTAATGTAGTTCTATAATTCATTATTAAATTAAACACAGTTGTTAATTTTGTACTGTTGTTGACAGAACGTCGATAACCGCAATCCACAAGCGTGATTTTGATCTAAATATAGGTTGCAAATAATCATTATTATATTAAGAACTATAATTATGTCCAATATCCCAATGTATTAAAGAATAAATACTGAAGAAACACCGACTACTATATCCTAAATTAAACCACTTTTTGTGTCAGTTTTCGTCTTCTGACTGCTAGCTCGGATGTCACACGGGTGACACAGGTACTCATAATTTCAATCAAATCAGGACTGCCATTGCGACTATCTTCGTAACATAAAAAAAAAATAATAATAATAATAAATAATAACATAGAGCGGTATCGAAGACCCAACGCGCTTCAAGCGGGCGGGCTATCCCAAAAAAAAAACTTGTTTTTTTAAACACATTTTTTCCACTTTCATACTGAATTCTACAGGTTGACGGTTTAGCCATGTCTAAAGACACGAAGAAAAAGTTGAATACAGTACCTACTTGCAAGTTTGTTCCTCAGCCATATCTCCTCGGTTTGTTCCCTTGGGCTGTTTAAAACGCCTCTTAATCACAAGTGAAATACCGCTAATATTGTTCGGTGCCAAATAAATCATGTTCTTCTGTAACAAACAAAAACACGTTTACCATACCTACGTCCTTGATGAAGTTCATTCGGCCTAATAAAGTAGGACCCTCTCCAAAAACTTTTGACTCGGCACTTAGAACGTGGGTCACATAATATAACATAACACCACGACTGTATTTCTCAAAGGGTCAGGCAGAGGAGTACCTAGTGCACTTACATTTCGTCAGCTGTGTTTAAGCCCCAAGTAAAAGGGGGCGAGCTTATTGCCATCAACCGGGCACAAATCCTAACTCCGGGCTGCTACGGAGAAATTCCAGGTGGAAAAACCCAATAATTCTTTGCCCGACCAGGACCTCATGCACAGCATGCAGCAAAGAGAGAGAGACAGCCACATAATTTTGTCTAATAATGTCCAAGGTAACTCGTAGCTTCACAATAACGAGGGGTATTACGAATAACGACTCGTCTCGGGACTCGCTCGTAAGCTTTTAAGGAATTCGCTGACTAAAGCTCGTTTGGTCACGAGGGCACAACCTAAGGGCCGTAATGTCCTTTGTGAAGGGCATTGTTTTGGGCTAATCTCTTTTTATAAACCCGACAAAGGCCTTAAGATAGAGGTCTGATAATTTGGTAAAACAAGTTATAAATACAAGCTTGTCTATGTATACCAACATGGATTCTGTAGTACATTTGTCAAAAAGTCAACTAATAGGCCTTTTTATAACAACTAAGTTGGGGTCGGCTTCCAGTCTAACCTGATGCAGCTGAATACCAGTATTTTACATGGAGCGACTGCCTAGCTGACCTCCACAACCCAGTTACTGGGTAATACTGCCGATACCCCTTGGTAATACTGGTTGCATACAAGCTTGTAGTTAGCTAAATTAAAATACGTACTATATAAACTTATATGCTCTAACTCTCTTAATGACGGCTAGCTTCATATTTTCTGACTGCTGACTTTGACAATTCAATAGTGCCTGTAAATGGTTTGAAATAAATGCCTTGAGTTTGAGTTTGAAACGGGTCGTCAGAAGCCCGAAAATCTGACAACCAACCAAGGGGTATCGTATTATTATTTATTTATATATATGTACTTTATTGAACTCAACAAAAATACATAGCATAAAAAATACCCAGGTGTTACCCAGTACCTGGGTCGTGAAGGTCAGATAGTTAGTTGCACCATGAAAACTACTGGTGTTCAGCTGCATCCTGTTTGATTGGAAGCCGACCCCAATATAGTTGGGTAAAGGCTAGGCAGATGATTCTTACCTACTCGTATTTGGAGATTTTTTGACAAATGTACTACACTTACAGAATCCATTTTGGAAAGGACTCAGACGGAGACACGATACTTTTTATCCGCTTAAATGAAGAAGTTCCCCTAGAATGTTGGTATCCAGTGCAAACATTGTGCCTACTTTATAAATGAAGAAGTTCCCTTGGAATGTTAGTATCCAGTGCAAAAATTGTACCTACCTACTTTATAAAACAGCAGCTTTAATGAAAACTGTCAGTTAACGCTAAGGCGACTTGATGTTTTAATCTTTATCACCAACACTTCAAAGTTCATTTTAGAATGTTCACGTAATGATAATTGAATTGTAAGCAAATTGTTTGAGTTCAGTATTATCCATGAGCGGAAGTTTGTTGCTTTCCAAGTCGAAGTTAAACAATTATGCTCCGACGACGCTTTGGGAAAGTTATTTGGTAAATTATAAACACCTCACTTGTTTTAGATTCATTGTGGGTATAATAGCGCAGATTTTTCAATCGACAGATATTTTTTATTCATGGAATAAAATTGACATCTGACAGGTTTTGTATGGAAGAACTGTCAAAAATTCAAAATAATTCCTCGGATAAAATTATCTGGCGTTGGTAAAATCAGCCCTTCATGTTAAGTTTTTTTTTTCCCTGAAACCGGTGACTGGTCACACGAGAAAGGCGGTTGCAAACCAAGAGCTAAGCTAAGTTTGTTCAGTTGAGCTCGAATAGTTGAGGTATTTTTTTATACTCGTGTTCATAGTTCTGCTCACAAGTATGAAAAAGTACCTCAGCTATGCGAGGTAAGGTAAACCAACTTAGTTTGGTTCTTAGTATGTAACCGCCTTAGCGTCTGTCCAAATACAAACCGGTTTTTGACCCTTAGTGTCAAATATTGGGGAAAATGACAGATTTTCATGACGTTCGTTACAATATGATGGAATCGCTTTCTTATGAAACCAAAGCATAAGTGCCAATGTAACTAGATGAAAAAAAAGAAAAGAAAAATATTAATATTAGAATAATATTATTTGGGACACGCACAGGAAATTCAATCAGTAAAAAAGGAGCATTTGAAACACACACATTAAAAACAACAGAAATGAAATACTAGAAATGGACGTATTTTTCTTCTAAAGACAAATTTGCACTTGAATTACCAACTTTTGCCAATATTTTTATTAGTTTCCGAATTTTATTATGCTCACAGCTAAAGCAAATTTCATTACAAGTGACTACACAACGTTAAACAAAGCTATTTCATTCCGTACTTTATTACAATCGGAAATGGAAACATCAGAAATATTTCATACAATTCCATATCGGAATCACAATTCTGACATGTTCTATATTCTGAAATATGTCAGCTTATTGAGAACAAAATATAATACAATCTTGTATGAGTACAATTTATATAAATCTGATATAAGAAAAGGTAATCGGTTTTATTGACATCAACCGGGTGATAAATGAACAAACTAATGGATAGGACGTTGGAATGAAGAGTGAAAGACGCCATCAGTTTACCAAAGAACCCATTGATTTACCGTGAAGAAAAGTAGACCAATAGACAGCATAAATAAGACCAAAAAACGATGGATAAATTATGTAAAAAATGATATGGCGAGAAAGGGGTCTACAGAGATGACGACTAATAGAGAAGTTTGGAAGAAAAAACATGTAGCGCCGACCCCAAATACATGAGGATAAGGGTTGGAGAAAAATGAGATGATATATAGCAGGCTATCTTATGAAAAAGGTCTTGCTGTGGGTGAAATGCATACTGATATTATGACTAAGAAGTATACCTGAGAAAACAAACAAACAATACCACTTCGTGACTCAGTCACAGCATTTGAAGGTCAATATATCCAATCTAAAACTTAAAACATAAACAACACGTAACTTTGACATCAACTTAAACCGTAAAGAACTCAAAAATTACTTAACACTTGACCGTTCGAATAAAACTCATTACAGACGATCGATAAAGGCGAAAATTCGAAAGTCGCGTGCTACTGGCACATCAAGCAGCTTTGACGTTGCAATGGTTTGATGTCCATGATTTACAGCGGAGATTTCTCAAGCTATTACGACGGTAAACGTATCTAACATGGCAGATGTGAGTGGAAACGCCGGGAGGGGCAACCAAGGGCATATACCCGAGTAGGTACTACGCACCAATAGTGACCTTATTGGTGATGTTCTTCAGAAAGATCAGGTGCGTAGGACTCCCAACCGGCGTGCGTGTATGACCAGCGGGGTAATTGAATAACACACTAACAGTAAGGGCCTTATCACACTGGCGATTTGCAAGCAAGCCGAATGCGCGGCGAGCTCGCCGCAAATAACCCCGTCGACGCCACTTTGTGCACTCATGTTCAACAGCCCGCCCCACCCCACTTCAGTTGTATCAAAGACACGAGCGGACGTAACATTGTTGAGGGGTTCAAACGTGATACAATGGATACAGAGTTATTTATAACTGAAATTGAAAACATCCCGTTATATGGGATCAAGCGCCCGCCGCGTCTTCGTGGCGTTTTCGACGCGTTCGTTGCGAACTCACTGCGAGTTCGTTACGCACTCGCTTCGCTCGCAAATCGCCAGTGTGATATCAGCCTTACAATGGCTTTCATTTTGACAGTTCAACGACATTCATTGCGTTATTTACGTTGTTGAGCTGACAAATTTGTCGAATATAAGAAGCAATGGATTAGCAATATTCTTCAAAATGATTCAGTACGTGATTGAAAGTGTCTTACGCAATTAGGCGTTGATTAATGAAAGTAACGAATCAAAAGGACTATGTGAGGATCGTAGCAGGTGGCATTCTGTAGTTTCTACCCACCCCTAAAGGTTCAAGGTAAAGGTAGAAGCGTAAAATTCTAACTAAGTGTTGTAAAAACCAATTGGTTAATAATACGATGAAAGTGGATCCCAGTGCACGAGCCGAGCGTGCGGAATGAAACGTTTCTCCACATACTTGAACGTTACAACAGGAATTTATTTGATAATGTATCCGTTTATTCTCATTGGAGACGGGTTAGAATTATAAAAGCACGATTCTAACATAACATCACATGACGCCCTTCATGTAATCCCCGAAGGATTATGCAGAGTTGCACCTACCTATAGTTCAGACACACTCACTAGCTATAGTCCCACATTTTACCTAATGCTACCAACCAGGCGCAAATCCAGACTCCGGGCTGCTGCTGAGATATACCTGTACCAAAAATCCAATAACACTTTGCCCGACATGGGAATCGAATCAAGGACCCCCGAGGCGAAGTTTATTTTACGCACGATTCTGCATAAAATAAAGTGTCTTTAGAATAGACTATTGCAAAATCCGAAATGTGTGTTCGTGCAGGGTGAATGGTGTTAAGCAAAGTTCAAAGTTAATTTTCGACCATTGTCATGGAAATGTGCGTAACCCTAAAATGCCAAGTTTTACCAACACGAAATCGCTGAAGCAAGTACAGACGCCAGCACATCAAGCTACTACAATCTGTCAAATTTCTATAATAGATTTTCAACTTTATCGCAACAGCATTAGGTTTAAGGTTGATTGAGAAAACTTGACAGTTTCGGGTAGCTTGACCTGCTGGCGTCTGTACATTAGTTTTCACGGCCACACTAAAGAATTTCAATAACAATCATATCTTCGAAACAATAAAAGGTGTTTTACCTGAGAATTTGGTCAGTGCCTAAAGGAAATGGGTGAGCTAATGGTGTTCGCAGGTGACCTGGCAGAATGTTTGTCTGTGCCTCGCAGTAAATTGGCAAAGTTCCTGTGTGATTGTATATTATGGATGTATGTCCGTGACCTTAACGACGAAACTGTAACACTGGCACGTGTCTCATCTTATTGCTTCTCCGCTCGCTAACTTTATAGTGTAATGGTTTAATAGTTACATTGTTGTGCTTTTACACTCGTAAATGAGTAACGCTATAATATGGCATTCTTGCTACTTTACACTATACACCACACGATGTTTAGGGTCCATATTTGTTGGTGATGTGTTTTTAATAGGGACCCTTCTTCCCTTTTTCTTATTCCACCACCCCAATTTAGGGAACGGGTCCCTGAATATCGCGTAGTGTAATAAGGCTTGATAAGAATCCCTAACAAATATTCATATCATCCATCCTGCTGCCTTTATGCCAAGTTATTTGGGGTCGGCACACGTTTCATTCCTTTTCATACAGTTAGACTCATACCTTTACATTTACTTTCACATGTTTTCAACACAGGCTTGTAACTGTGTCACCGCAAAGCTTAATCTCTGCAATTATCATTCGTGTGGGGACGCCACCACGCCACCTTTGACTCGAGTTTTTCCCTTTTTCTGCTGCATTTTCCCGCACACTTAATATATCGTGTACTTGGAAGACTCCATCGCGTGACTGCTCCGTAAGTCTCCCCATCGGGTACCGTTGCTCAGGGAAACTTACTCGATTCGCTCCCACTTTGTCGCTAAACTTTTAAGTAAAACGCATCCGTTCATGTTTTTGTTATTGCGTGTATTCAATTTCTTTTTTAATGAAGTTTGTTAAGTTTGAATAAGTCCATAACAGTCTTAATTTATCTTTCAACCCGCACTGGGCCCGCGTGGTGGATTACGGCCCATTCCCTTTCACAGAGAGGAAGCCTGTGTCGCAGCTGTGGGAACGTTATAGGCTGATTCTATTAAATAGACTTCATTTCAGTTACTGTAAGAGATATACCTTCTGCAGTAACTTTGACATGAAGAATGTCGAACTGTATAAATTGAAAGGGGACAATGTTCCCAAAAAGGTGAATATGAAAAGAATCAATGAAGCTTAAATTCAAACCCCAGATGTGAATCTATTTCCACCAAATGCTCAAATAGCTATGAAACTGTTCGCTCATCTAGAAATGGTTTTACTGTATTTGAAAGTTAAGTATACATATGTACATTTCAAAATAGCATACAGTTTATAAGATAAAATTCCATGTTTCGAGATTTTCAATTAGTAAATTGCCTTCAGAGAATTTCGAAATGAAAATGCGGAAGCTTTCCGAGCAATCATATCGCGAATTACTTAGCATATCGTTTTACTGCTTCTTAAATATTCCGCTCAAGTGGGTAGGGTTTTTGATACGTTTGTTAAGTTAAGGCTCACTTCACCTACGTTTCTATCGACACAAAAGCGAGTATTACCTTGATAGTAACATAATACAGCGGGGGGGAATAGACAATTGTTGCTAGAAGATTATTAATTGCCACAGAGTATTATACCTCGTGTGTTGGTGTACTTACAATGGGTAGTCTGTGTATCGCTGTACAGTACATTAAGCAGGGTGAAAACAGGTTGTTTTGTATCGGATACGTTTATGAATTGGCTGTCTTTATTATATAGACATTTGTTTAGAATTGTGGTTGATGTGGAAATGTTTAGCAGAGATTTTGATACAACGATATGTTGTTAGTTCTTAACAGACCAGGAGACCTAATAAGCTTCTGGAGGGAGGTGGGCTGGTTGGAATAACCACCGACGGCCGCCATGGCCCACGTACAATGGTCCACCTGAAGGACTAAGTGCGGAAACCAATCCCATAACATAGAACATAGAACATCGATATGTTTCAGATATTTCAGCGAGAGGAAGAATATTAGTAGATTGAATATTTTGACAATCCTGAATCGTTCTACGATATTTTATAATGTAGTTAAAAAAAACTTATCTTAGTAATATGTTTATTTTTTACTTTTATTGATGCTATATTAATCCGATTCCATCTCCGTAATTCAATGAAACCTTGTAAAAAGAAAAACGTCGACATTTATGAGTGAGATTCAAAGGAAGCTAGATTTAATACAGACTCGACCTTTAGTAAAAACTCTCTTTAAAGAGGCACGCGAAGATAAAATTTTAAGCAACTAAAAATCTTTAATATAGTAAAGCATTGCTCTAAGAATCAAGCTGTAGAAATATTTAATGGGTTGCCTTCTGAGTTAGAGATCCTGATTTATAACACCCACTTGTTTAAAACAAAAATTGTTAGAGAAACCTTTTTGTTAGAGAAACTGTTTGACATTATATCTTAAACCTTGGCTTTATATATAAATAAAAGTGTGACATTAGACTTTAAAACAGTTTGACAATATTTTTGAAATTATTTGGTACTGTTTTTGAATTTCACTTGGAATGTTAATTAACGATTCATAGTTCTTTGTACTTGTTTTCTAAATTGCATGTGTATATTATATTCAACACAATGTAAATTGCTTTTTATGAATAAATTAAATGAAATGAACACGAAATGAAATTTATATAAACCTCACATACGACAACCTTACGTTTAATTAAACCCGTTAATTAGTAACGAATGTTCTAAATGCAGAGAGACTACTCGCGGCCCTTCCGCATCAGGAGAATTACTAAGCGAACATCACTAGGTTGTAAAACAACATTTAAAACGGGTTTAAATTTTCCTTTAACGACTCGGCGACGGTCCCGGCTATAAATTGTCTAAGGGCAAGCATGACTAAGGGATAAGAGAATCAGCGGGATTATCCGAAAGGGTTACCGCTACCCCGGAACATAAAGGGCGAAGGAAGGAACATGGGTGGGTTTTAGTCAGTAAGAGTCTGACACTCCCTTCCGCTCCACCCAGAGCGGGAGCGGTCATTTGATGATTTCCCACCAGAAAAAAAAAAAAAAAAAAGGGATAAGATAAGAAGAATGGATAGAACAATTTACCTATAGGTAATTAAATTTAATTAGGCTGTAACCTCGATAAACATCAATATCTTAAATAATTGATGATAAGGCAACGCAACGGTGCGGTTTGAAAGAAGATGTGGTGACAAAAATTGAAAAGAGTATGCTCAGCTCGCTTGCAGAGTAAGCAAACTGAAGTGGCAATGTGCTGGCCATGTCTGTCGAAGGACCGGTGGCCGCTGGAGCAGACGAGTCCTGGAGTGGAGACCGCTTATCGGCAAGCGTAGTGTGGGACGCCCCCCAGCCAGATGGACGAACTGCCTAAGGAAGGTGGCTGGGGTAGACTGGATGCGGAAGGCGGAGGACAGGGTGTTGGGGCGTAGTCTGGGAGAGGCCTATGTCCAGCAGTGGACTGCGATAGGCTGAGTTGATGCTTAGATGGTCATGTTGAGAGAATGAATGATAGGCGATCAACAAAAGGTATTTACAAGGTAGATGTGAGCGAACTCCCTAGAAGAACATATACTGACTTTATTGGTGAGTGCGTGTATGATATACCTCAAAAGCAAAAGGAGTATATCTGTATGGGTCGTTGCAGGTGGCGTTCCATAGTTTCTGCCTAGGAAGGCGTGAGTTTATGGATGTTTCTATTAACTTTTGGCGAAGGAAATCAATGTTTTGTAACGGATATTGACTATGATATCCCTTTGCATAAAGGCAAAACAGTTCTAATACCTAATCTATGGATGTTATTGTTGACAAAATACGATTTGATAAATACGCAATATGAAACAGTATTGAAATATTTACAATAACAAAATTCTTTACTACGAAAAACGGCGGAAGTATTTTTCAAAGAATTCTCCTCGAGTCGAACAATTTCTGAAACATCCTGAACATCGATCATAGTCCGTTTTTGTCAGAACATTTTCTCTCAAAATACCGCCTTTGTCCTGTGTCACATTGCTAGTTACGACAGCAATGTGTAGGAGTATTTCTGGAACGTAATAATTCCGAAATAAAGTAATTAACTTTCCTTCGAGTTTTGCCTTACAACTCTCGATGTTAGAAAGACATTCGCGAGGTATTCGGAATTCCGGAGTGGAAAAAAGTAATGAAGTGCTCACACTTGTGCGTTGACGGCTGCCGCTGACTCGCGTCGACGACCTCCGCCGACATGCGTTGACGGCTGCAGTTGCCTCTGTCGTCGATGCGTGTCGATCGTGTGATGCACACTAACTTGGGAAAAATTTCTGCAAATCCGTTTTCTAAGAATTTTTGTGGCAAGACAGGCCCGTCTGCCACTAAAGTTCAAGTGGTACTTACGAGTTTCTTGTTTGTATCTGCTTAAGAAAAAATAGCGATAGTAGGTACTTATCGCTATTTTTTCTGTTTCACCTTAAGTTTTAATTAAAAATAAAAATAATAACTTTATTTCAGAGGGGTAATTCTCGTAATTTTAAGAACGTTCACAGTCTAATCTCAGTCTCAATCTGTCAAAAATACCTCTAATTTCCCTACGTTTTGACAAGCTTTTGACATTTGTTTGTCGCCGAGATGAGACTGCGACTAGATTTTGAACGATTTAAATCACGAGAATTGGCCTTCAGACCTTGATCCATATGATGTTAGTACATACTACTTATAAGCTATGTTAGTAACAAACGAAAAAAATATTTAATTCATATATCTGCTGCACAGACGCACCGGGTATATGTACAGACGCCAGCAGGTCAAGCTACCCGAAACTATCAAATTTTCCCAATCAACCTTGAACCTTAAAGCTATAGTGATAAAGTTGAAAATCTATTAAATAAATTTGACAGATTGTAGTAGCTTGATGTGCTGGCGTCTGTACATATACACGTACCCAATGCGCCCTAATGGTGCAGCACGGCTTATTACTAATGACCTTCAGAATATCATTGCCGGTCCCACGCACTCTGCGCATCATAGAAGCAGTCTTCTTACGTAGAATGGTACTGAAACCGTCAGTACGTGCTTCCGCAAACATTCCTGACGCGATACAGTAAGTTTTGTCATAACACTTGACTTAAGATTTAAGATACATACTTATGATAGATAAATTACGATCGACTATCAAAAGTGATTCCTTGTAAGATATTTTAATAAAATACTCGTACAGGAAATAAATAAAGTGTTGATTAAATTTTATTGCAACTGAAACGCATTGTGGGAGACCATTCGAACAGCACTGGATAAAATTTACGACATTCGCGCTAGTTTATAGAGACAAACTTTTATTTTAAATTTTATTTACGATAAAAACACAGTAAAAAGCTTTTCAACCTGCACCCTAATTACATAACAAACTACGAGTATCAATAACAATCTGAATAACTTTGAAGGATATTGCTAATCCATTGCTTCATAATGTTCGAAAAACATGTCTTCTCAACATTGTTAATAACACAATGAATGTTGTTGAACTGTCAAAATGAAAGTCCTACTGTTAGTGTGTTACGAAAATACCCCGCTGGATTTGGTTTTCACACACATTTTGCTCTCATAATTATTCAGTGTACCCAGTGCCCACAGCCAACTCCAGGTAAAATAATTAACAGAAACAAAAATTCGCCGCAACCGCTGCGCGGTAGGATTCCCAAGCATAATTTTTCAAAACAAACTTTTTTCTGTTTGTTGAAAACTGTCGTAACTCTGTAACTCGTACGTTTGAGTAATCAGGAACGCATGTTAGCGAATCATGGAACGCGTTTATGAGTCCCGAGTGAATTCCGAACGAAGGATCCTTGTTTCGGAATTATTCGGAACTTGTCGGTCCATTTGACATGACTATTTCCGATGTTAACCTATCGGTGTTCGGTGCCAAATATCTGACCATTCAGTTTATTCTGTAAAACTCTCACTGTGATAACTTAAGTGAAGTGAGCTGTCATTCCACCTGACGTTATAGGGATTGACGCTACAGACAGCTTAGGTACTTCACCCAACTTTTTACAGTAAGATTTATGCGGAATAAATCAGCTGGTAGGTATGTGAAGGAATTATTATAGGAGGAAAATGAAGTGAGATTTGGTTTTTCGCTGTCAATTTTATTGATCGTGCGATTTTCGCTTGCTTCGCTGTACATAAAGAAGGACCCGTAAATTGAGTTACACTTCGTTACCGTTTTCCTTTTACTTGACATAATAAGTACGTAAAGTTAATTTGATCAACTTGCTTGTAAATCAAAATGAAGTTATGACATGTTTTTTTAGAAGAGTTGGAAATTATATTTTACTAGCGAAGCGACGGTACCTACCTCTGCTTTGCACGGTTTAATACGACTTGACAAAACATCGTGATTTCCTTACTAGATTTAAGTTTTATATCACGTATTTTACACATACCTAAACCTTCCGGAATAAATTCTCTAAATGATGGTGAAGACCACATCAAAATCCGTTGTCTAGTTTAGGAGAACAACGCGATCTCACAGACAGACACGAAAAGTGAGCTATATAGGTTGTAGGTACCTATAATGCAAATGAAAATTAGGTAGAGGTCGAAACAAGGAAAGCTTTAGTCAATAATAGAAACAAACAATCATTGATGCCGTTTCCCTTGTTCACAAACTAAACTAAAAAGTTCAGTGCATCTTTTCTTTCTGAAAGTGTGTAATCCCTAAGAAAAGGACAGAAGATAAATATTAGTTTAGTCCTGTCAAATGAAGATAATCCATAGACAATTTAGACGTAAAAAATGGCGCCAATTCCTTTATTCGCAAACTAAACTAAATTTAAGTTCAGTGCATCTTTTTCTTTCTATTTTATTAAGAAAAGGACAGAAGACTAAACTAATATTTATCTTCTGTCCTTTTCTTAATGAAATAGAAAGAAAAAGATGCACTGAACTTAAATTTAGTTTAGTTTGTGAACGAGGGAATCGGCGCCATTGTCATTATATTACTCACTTACGAGTATATTTAAATCGCAGAGAATGTTAGAAAGTTACAATGCTGGCAAAATTATATTACTAGGGTTATGCGTGTTGTGAAAAATTATCTATTTCCGCGAAGTTACAGTGTGTAGGTAGTACCTAACATAAAGTTCGTAAATCAATTACTTAAGATTGAATGCGGAAATTGTTAGAGTAATAAAAGCTTTTTTTTATTTAATTTAGATCCGTGACTAGCAGTTATATATCTACTTACTCTATACGAGTATAACTAAGTACTAATCAAGTAATCACGGATTTAATTTCGAGAGCATTCTACAAAACATAACCCTTTTTTTAGGCTTCACCGTAGTCGGGTAGAAAAAAATCAGAATTTCATCCATAGTTTGAAGTTATTTTAACAGTTCCTGTTTTTAATAAAAAAAAATACTGAAAACTTGAACAGTGAGAACGGTCTTTATGTGTACAGAGTGGCAGGGACTTTGAGGTACCCCTGGTACCACCTGATACCCCTTTTTTCGTCGACTATAAAATAAAAAAAAATCTTGCTGTTCCATACAATTTGACTTTATATTTTCTACCGCGCATTTTCGCTACAAATTTCTACTCTACGAGGTCATGTGCTGATTGGTTACAGTTTGTGCAAACTGTAACCTAAACGCAAACTGTATATCTGTGTATGTATTTTAGTATATTGTATACTTATTATTTGCACCAACGACAACCCCATTTTATGTTCAAGCAAATCACTGCTCATTCCAAGGTTGTCTGGAAGAGATCGCAGAAAGCGATATGGCCGCCCATTGTTTTGTAGGTACTGTTTGATTTTTTTTTTTGTGTACAGACGCCAGCGAATCGAGCTACCCGAAACTGTCAAAGTTTCCCAATCAACCTTGAACCTTAATGCTTTAGCGATAAAGTTGAAAATCTATTAAAGAAATTTGACAGATTGTAGTAGCTTGATGTGCTGGCGTTCAATCAAGTATATAAATAAATTCAATACTCACTACTTTATTTGCATTCCACAACGTGAACTTAGGGATTGTCCGAAATGGTTACCGCTACCCCGGAACATAAAGGGCGAAGGAAGGAACATGGGTGGGTTTTAGTCAGTAAGAGTCTGACACTCCCTTCCGCTCC
The DNA here is from genome assembly GCA_911387795.2 of Apamea monoglypha. Lineage (NCBI taxonomy): Eukaryota > Metazoa > Arthropoda > Insecta > Lepidoptera > Noctuidae > Apamea > Apamea monoglypha. The sequence goes on along the minus strand of OU426933.1, from coordinate 4,938,580 downwards.
ACCCAGAGCGGGAGAGGTCATTTGATGATTTCCCACCAGAAAAAAAAAAAAAAAGGTGGTAGGTACATTATAAAATATATATACATAATTTCAGATCATTGTGGACCCTGTCGGGCACAGCAAGATAGGATAGAGGAAGAGGGCTATTATTATATTATTATTTGAAAAACTAGAATATAAATGTATTTCTAATACTCACTTCGACTTTGATTTTATTTATTATTTTTGGTATTCATTTTATGTATCATTAAAATATTCATTAATATTATAACGGCACTTATGTATTAGGTATTGTTTTAGTTTATTTATAAATACCTATATTACATTTTTGTTCATTTTTAATTGTTTCTGGTAATTGATTATAATTTTAACTGACATTACTAAAGTGCTTGTTGAGTGTATTTTCAGCTTAAAAAAGCTTTTTTTTTAATTTAACTGATTATACCATAATCTGCCTATAATGTTCCCACTGCTGGGACACAGGCCTCTTCTCTGAGAGGTAGTGGGCTGTAATCTACCACGTGGCACCATTGCGGGTTGGAAGATGTTACATGTCTACGAATTTTTGGTTCTAGGACATGCCTGTTTCCTCACGATGTTTTCCTTCACCGTTTTGAGAGCGTTAATTTAAACAGCAGCATTTAGAATTCCCAGTTTCATAAACATTTTAACTGTTTCTGTTCCGCTTCTATAGCTCAGAGAGCAAACCTTATTCAACACAGATATTTGATACTAGCTTCTGCCCGCGGCTTCCCCTGCCCGGATATGGATTTCATAGGTTTTTTTGTTTTTGCTTGGAACCCTCATTCTTTTTCTAACATAAAAGTAAAGTACCTAAGCGAAAGTTACTGTAGCTATCTGCCAGTGAAAATCCCGCCAAAATTGGTCCCGCGGTTTCGGAGATCAGCAGGAACAAACAGACAGACATACAATTTCTAAATTGATTTTTGTGTTTAGTAAAAGGCTGTTATTTTGGCAATACAAACAGACACATTCATTAGATTTAGGTAATATTTGTACGTATGTGTGTCATTGCTATAATACACTGAATCATTTAGTGCAGAGAGGGTGCAGAAATACAGTGCAATAGAATTCCACTGGTCGATGTGAATTCAGTGGAATTCTATTGCACTACGCTCCAACGGACAGGCAGCTTTAGACCGTTCCTAGAATCCTATTCACATCTAAGTAAATCAGCTGTCATATATTATATTACCTCTCACACACATACATGTAGGTATTGTTGGTAGAGTTCTAGGAAACCAATCATAGCAGCAGCAATAATCTAGAGCACTGGTGGCCCAGTGATAACGGCCGCGACTTACGAGTTGTAGATCTTGGGTTCGATCCCAGGCATTTTATGTAATTTATTTCATCTTTAACCTACGACAAACTTATTATTTACGGTTGGAACAGTAATCGGGTCTAGGGATCGAACCGCAAAATTAAGTTTGTTTTTTATTGTATATACTTTTCCGGGATAAAAAGTACCCAGTGTGGTGCCCAGGATATTAAAGAATAATTATACCAAGTTTCATCGTAATCGAACCGGTAGTTTTTGCGTGATTCCTGAACAAACAGACAGACAGACAGACAGACAGACAAAAAATTTTTTAATCACATTTTTGGGTTCGATGTCGGTCTAGTAACACCAGTGCCAGTGCCATTTATTTTTTTGATATTTTCAATGTACAGAATTTTCACTTCTACAGATTTATTATAAGTATATAGATTAAGTGAAATTTGTAGTAAATTTATTTTGAGTAAATAAAGATTCTTTATCCAGAAACAATAAAAACACAGACACATTAAGATACAGGCACACTTGGCTAATCAAACCGTAGCGGTATTGTTACGGCGGCAGCAGAGTGTAAACGGGTCATTTGCGCCCCACTGCCTTCACGGATTTAAGCCTGTTTAGACCAATGTGGGTTAAGTAAGTCGTAATTAGTATCTGATAACATAACATAACATCATGCCTGTTTTCCCGAAGGGTGGGGCAGAGGTGTACTTATAAGAACACCCGTATTTTGCCGCTTATGTTTTAGTGCTATGTAATAGGAGGCGAGACTGTTCTCATCAACCGGGCACAAATCCAGACTCCGGGTAGCTTGAGAAATTCTTGATAGGAAAGCCCCATAACAGTTCATCCGACCTGGGAATCGAGCCTAGGGAGGTCCTAGGCTCGATTCCTCAGGAGTAGCACTTGTTGTTGCGACCTAGTCCAACGAGGCAGACAACGGAGGAACGATCGATGGGGTGATGCTTATGGGAGTGAGCCATAATCGACCACGTGGGCCCAGCGCGGATTGGTGGATGTCACATGTCTTTTTTTGGTTCTAGGACATGCCGGCTCACTCATTATGTTTACCTTCACCGTTTTGGGAGCAGTGATGATTAAATACGAACTAAGATGGTTATATTATCGTGTGGGTCAGTTTTCCTTTGAACCAAAAGCAGACAACCAGTCTTACCAACGGGTACTGGGTTGTGGAGGTCAGATAGGCAGTCGCTCCATGTAAAATACATACTAGTATTTAGCTGCACATTCGGTTAGACTGGAAGCCAAGCCAGCCCCAATGTAGTTGGGAAAAGGCAAGGTGGATGATGATGATGAGATCAGAGGGGCAATTCTCGCAATTTTAAAAACATTCACAGTCTGATCTCAGTCTCAATCTGTCAAAAAATACTTCTAATTTCCCTACATTTTGACAAGTTTTTGACATTTGGTTGTCGTCGAGATGACACTGCGACTAGATTTTGAACGTTTTAAATTACGAGAATTGGGCTTCAGTTTTCCTTTTAAATTCCCTGGATCGTCGTGTCTGAAAAACAATTCGGTAAACAAAAAGTCTCAGGAAAAAATGAAAGCTTAACTTTATTTAAAAAGGATTGTTTGCTTAGGCGATTATGTAAAAGAGGTCGTCACAAGTGAGATGATTCTGTTTGATCCTAACCTTCTTGGAGGTAAGCATTGTGTTGTCACGAAATTTTTATGAAGGGTTGGTCACTCCAGGGTTAGGTTATTATTATTATAGGCACCGAAACGATGAAAAGCTGTGCTTGGATTTTTTTTTTATTTAGTCCCACTCCTGGACAATATCCTCCCCAAGTCCTTTCAGGAACTCTTAGCCTAGGCATAATCAGCCTATAATTTTCCTCCTGCTGGGACACAGGCCTCCTCCCTGTGAGAGGGAGTGGGGCTGTAACCTACCACGCGGGCCCAGTGCGGAATAATCAGGAACCGTTGCTTACATTTAAGTATAATAAAATCATGAGAGCATCGTTTAGAATTAAAACAATAATACATACTTCAAAATTCCAAGTATTTAATTTATTTTTATGTTATTTATGTGAATAAATAACTTAATATTCTAAACCAAACACCAAACCATACCACGTGCACACTCACACCGTTATCCACCATATCCATATGCTGTGGATAACGGTGTGAGTTTCACATTTATATAATATCTTTGTTTATATTGTTTGCGTAGATATAATGTGTTACTGTTTGTTTGTCCCAAATAAATCAATAAATAAATACCAAAGAATGAAACTAAATTACTTATCGCAAGTTGAAACTGCACCTCCGCTTGCTGTTAAAACACAAACATATTTGAATATGTATGTCACATAAAAGAAAGTAAACAAATTCTTTATGTACACTGAAATGAAGAAGGGTTTCAATAAAAATGTCACGGCCCCTTCGGCAAACAATGCGTGACAGGAATCGAACCCTTTATTGACAAGAATTGTGGATGAAACAATAGCGAACGGAAACTGAAGATTGTAATATTTTTTTGTTTAACTAGCATACCTGATATTTATTTATTTTAGGATCTCCAACAAAATATATACACTAAATATTACATATAGTTAATGGACGACAAAGTAGGTGTATCCTTCAATTACAGGAGACCACAGCATGCAAAATAAAAAAAACAACTAAGCTAACAAATTAAATACCTAATACATAATAAAAGAAAAAATTTGACAATATCACAGCATTAATAAGACCAGGGGAAGACCAAAGAAGTGATGGATGGACCGTGTCAAAGATGATATGCCTAGTAAGGGGGTTACTACCGAGATAACCACTAATAGAGAAGTATGGAAGAAAAAGACACGCTGCGCCGACCCCAAATAAATTGGGATAAGGACCTGCCCTTATCCCAATGTATTTGGGGTCGACGTAACCTTTTAAACTTTTTTTTCATAGAAAGATGACTTAATATCTCAGTATTTTCAATGAACTATATAATCCTAAGAAAGATAGTAAAATGGAACAAAAATAATAGGGATCCATGAGAAAATAGTGAAAATGAAACAAACTCCGAGCCAAATACTAAAACTATTAAAGCTTTGAAACTAATAAAGTTGTAGAAAATCAAAGTTAAAACTAGGATTAGTATCGCACCTAAGGTAAGGAAAAAGGAATTGATAAATTTGAAAGAAAGAACAAAGAAAACACATTTATTTAGCACAAACTAAAAGACACACAATTATACACCAGATACATACATCTGAAGGCCAATTCTCGTAATTTAAAACGTTCAAAATCTAGTCGCAGTCTCATCTCGGCGACAAACAAATGTCAAAAACTTGTCAAAATGTAGGGAAATTAGAGGTATTTTTTGAGAGATTGAGACCGAGATTAGTCTGTGATCGTTCTTAAAATTACGAGAAATATCCCTTAGATAAAAACAAAAAATAAAGATCAAATAAAAAGTGTAAAGTCCGATGTAACCTATGACCTCACCTCCAATGACAAGAATGAAAAGTTCAGAGGTAGACTGTATGAAAGGCTAAGCGAAAAAACTTCAAAAAAAAAGTGAATGTTGTTATTTAATATTTATTTGTATAAATTAGCATTAGTAATGTTAGATTCGGGCCTTGTCGATCGGCGTTGACGACAAAATAAAAAATTAAAAACAAAATACTTCTCTTCAAAAGACTTCTCGATTTCCATCATCCGAACAAAAATAAATAAAAATGTTAATGTCGATGACTCACAGTACATTATCTTCAACTCCAGTTCATTGGTATTACAATCTCGTTTTCTCATATAAATAAACGTGCAAGCACAGATACCAGTATTCGTGTGATATTCAGTTAACCGGTTCCTGCTTCCGCCTGGCCTACTGACCGTGGCCAGTTACTAAATTATCTCCTACCTGTTTTAAACGCACTTAAGTCACTGGATTAGTCTGCTCTGTGGTTAGTCGAGATTATATGAAATCTATTTGCGATCTGTTGCAATTTTCCAGGGCAGTAGATAATGAGTTTGTGGTTAAAACTATCTAAATTCTAGATGGTTTTCTGTCCTAGGCCTGAATCTTTAATTTTTCTTACAAATATCTTTGAAAACGTAAATCATTTTCATTTTAAGAGCGAAACCAAGAATGTGCCCAAATGAACAGCATATAGTATAAATATTACATTATATTTATACATATAGATATTACATTATATTGTATAAATTAAAGTCGCTTTTCGTGTCTATCGGTTGTCTGTGTGACCAAGTTGTTCTAAACTGTGCAACGAATTTTGATGCGGATTTTACCATCATTTAAAAAAATTATTTTGGAAGGTTTACGTGTATAATAGATTAATATTACACTTACATACATATAACAAAGAAATCTCAATGTTTAGTCAAGACGTGAAAACCGTGCGCAGTAGGAGCGGTAGGTAGCTACTTTTATAAGACTTTTTTTCCGAAACACATAAAAATGAACCCACGTAATTTGTTTCGATCACAAAAAAACGTAACAACCCATTCCTAGTATAGATTGTATTATTCTCAACTTGTGCAAGAGATTTCCCCAAAGATCTGTCTTCTATCGGAAAAAAGCGACGGCAAAAAAATATCTTTGTAGGTACTTACGTGAATATTTCAATGGAAATTTAGGTTTGTATATCGATAATGTATTCATTGGCGGTCATCCAAAGCGGTCCAGGCCATTGTCCACTGCCGTCCATATGTGTACCTACATAACATTTTACATATTGTGGGACTGGCGTCCCAAACACGGATTTATACGGCTTCTTTGTGGCCTGAGCCAAAGAGCGATATTTTCTTTCAATGTTTATTTACAGGCTTATAAATCATGCAATGGATTTAAACACCTCATACATGAGGGGCTTTTAACGTAGGTCGGCTTTCTACATCTACACGAGAATAAGCTACGAGCTTGGTCTAGCTGCTCTGACACATGTAGTTTCTAGTCTATGCTACATATATGTCCAAGTTCTCTTGGTGTCTTGCTCTGTAGTCTGTAGTCTATGATCTGACCAAGATTATGTTTGGACTTTAAAAGAAAATGTGACCTCTGAGTTGGTTTCGGCCTTTCTTCTCAGTAAGATAGATAGGAAACGCCGACCTCATCTATTTTCAAAATATGATTGACGTGTTAAAGTGTTTGTACGAACCTACTTACAGAAATAAAATTGTTTACCATTTATCTCCAACCCTTTCCTATTTAACTATAGTTTGCTTGTTAAAGTCAATGTCACTTTAATAATGTAAGGTGCGAAACAAGTTCCTTCGCTGCGCGAGCGCTTGCGGGTGAGTCATATTTATTTTGCTAACAAACAGCAACTCATTACTTATCGCAGAGAGGTCTTACTACAGTGGACGGGAAAGACTAAGTTCGCCTTCGTCAATAGTAGCAAAATTATCTTGACCTCCGCGACTGTGAGGAAACCAAAATCCATAACTTTACTATACCTAATTATTTCTTGTACTGCGCGCCGCACACATAACATTGCATTGCTACCATGATGCCACTAAGACGAACGCCCCCTGCCTCACCCTCAATGTCAGTTGTTGTGCCTGAGATTGTGCAGAACACCGATTTAAAATTTTCTAAGGCATTAAGTGACTCCCCCTTGAAACATAGTGAGTCAGAGCCTGACCTCCACTCACAAACGCTTAATGTTACGGAACGGAAAAAAAGGAAGCTAGAGGAAGAAAATACCGATATTAAGGCACTTATCAAGGAAATGTTTTCAGTCTTTACGAAAGAACAGGAAAAGCGATTTCAAGAGCTGAAATCTAGCATTGACGTTATGTCAAATAAATATGACGAATTTCTGACAAAGATCAGTGCTCTTGAAAAAGAAAGGCAGGCGGACAAACTAGCAATCAAAGAGCTTGAAGAGAAACTGGAAACGCTTGAACGAAAATCACGGGGAACTAGCATCGAAATTCGAAACATACCAAAACAAAACCGAGAAACAAAAGAAACCCTATGCGCCGAACTCTTGCAATTAGGAAAAACTCTAAACGTCAACATCGACGAATCCAACATAAGAGACATCTACCGGCTTAAGTCTAAGGATGACTCCAACCCAGTCATCGTGGACCTCACTACCGTACCCTTGAAAGACAAAGTTATCAGGGCTGTCAAGAACTTTAACAAATCCAAAGCCAAAGAAGATAAGTTAAATACCACTCATTTGAACACTAAATACCAGACTAAACCTCTGTACATAGCGGAAACGCTTACACAGAAAACTCAGAAGCTATACTTCTTAGCACGGCAATTCAAGAAAAGCCATGGCTTTCATTTTTGTTGGACGGCAAATGGATTTATATATCTTAAACAAAACGAAGGCTCGCCTCACATTCGCGTAACCCATGTCTCGGACATAGATAAGCTGAGAAACACTATATGACTATTTTTTGCTTTAAGTTATCATTACCTTGTGATTTCTATAATGCATGTTTTTGTTTATTTTAATAGTTTAAGATATAATAATGCACTTTGTCACACATTGTACAAAATACACTCACAATACACCTACTATATCGTAAAAACTCAATATATATCTGTCAACCTTACCATAAATTTAAACTATAAAGCGATTAATTCACACTCACTCGTTCTACACAGATACCCTCACACAAACATTGGAAACATAATTATAACTCACGTACACAGTACACACCGCGTAACACACAGAGATGCTTGCCATAAGTTAAACTTCCACCCTCAAAAAATTTCTTATACAATTATACCTTACAAAAAAATTCAGTGATATAATTGATCTAACCAATAACATAGACAAGATAGCTATATCCGATTCACACACTTGCACCCCCGAACAGGCAAAAAGCTTTATTAAGCAACCAAATAATTATCTTAAAATCCTAACACAAAATATTAGATCTATCAATTGCAACTTTAATAATCTACAAACCCTGCTGCAACGTATCTCAATTGATTGTGATATTTTAGTCCTGACAGAATGCTGGTTGTTATGTTCAAGTAACCACAACCTTCCTGTTATACAAAACTATGTTATGTTCAACACGACCAAAAACCAAAACCAAAGTGATGGTGTTGTGGTTTATATAAAATCCACACTCCTTGTCAGCTGCAAAGAACTTTGTTTTGACGGTTCTGCCACTGGTCTCGCAGTGGAAGTAGGAACGACCTTTGCCATACTATGTGTTTACCGGTCGCCGTCAAACAATAACACTAATGATTTTCTTACCGCTCTTAACAATATTCTTCCCACCTTTACCAAATTTAATACTGTAGCTATAACTGGTGATATTAACATAGACATTAAACCTCTCTCACTCGACACACGATCACATGACTACCTCAACACTGTTGCTTTTTACGGATTTCTTCCTACACATTCTTTTCCTACCAGAGGAAATAATTGTCTCGATCATTTATTATTAAGATCAACCACCATAACAGCTATCTCACTAATCTTCGATACTACTGTTACTGACCATTGTTCATCCCTGCTTTGCATTCCAAATAAAAAAACTCCTAACAATATGATTAAACATATCACCAAAACTAATCTCGACACATTGGATAAAACTATGGAGGAACTAGACTTTACACCCATTTACTCTATGTCCGATGCTGATGTGGCTACAGATTCTCTGGTTAATCTCATGGCAAAAGCTATATCCGAGAACACCGTAATTAAGACATTACCATGTAAAAAGAGGATAATCAAGCCATGGATCACTCCAGGCTTGATCCGTTGTATGAGACACAGAGATGCGTTACACAAGAAATCAAAACTATCACCAGAAAATGCTATACTCGAAACCACCTACAAGCGATATAGGAACTTCTGTAACAAAATTTTAAAAAAAGTTAAAAGACAGTTCGATACACAAGAGCTTGATAAAGCTGGAAATAACTCAAAAGTCTTATGGGAAACAATAAAGAAAATTACAAATACACAAAAACAACAACATTCATCTACACAACTACTTTCGCACTCGGATACTCCACTACAGACTTGTAACAATCTTAACAAGTTTTTCGTTAACGTAGGTAAAAGTCTTGCAGAAAATATTCTCAACCAGCACAATACATTCAACACGAATTACACACACACTGCTACTCCTACACTATCATTTGTATTGGAACACACGGACAACGATGAGATAGAAACTGTTATTAGTTCGCTCAGATCCAACGCTGCCACTGGTTGCGATGGCATCTCTCCTACCATATTGAAAAGATACCGCAGCACTCTGGCGCCTGTCTTGACCTACATCTTTAACCTCTGCTTTCATACTGGTAACTTTCCACCTGCCTTAAAAAAGGCTATTATACACCCTATCTTCAAAGGTGGAGAAGGGAACTCATTTAACAACTATCGTCCCATAGCTATACTTCCTGCTCTGTCAAAGGTACTTGAACGCCTAATTAACAAAAGATTAGTTAGCTTTCTTGAGAAAAATAAAATAATTTCTTCCCAGCAATTCGGCTTCAGAAAAAATAAATCTACTTGTGATGCTGTACATGAAGTTACTGATTTTATTGTAGCGAAAATTAACGATCGTAAAAAGGTTCTAACAGTATTTCTTGACCTCGCCAAGGCCTTTGACACCATTCCTACTTCTACTCTCCTATTAAAACTGGAGAGAGCAGGCATCAGAGGGCTGCAGCTTAATCTCTTCGCCAGTTATCTCTCAAATAGACGGCAAATGGTAAAAATCGGTGAACACACCAGCAACGACCTTCCCATTTGTTACGGAGTACCACAAGGTAGTATCCTTGGTCCTACACTTTTTCTCATCTTCATAAATGACCTTTGCAGCCTTAATATTCATAATTCGAAAATTGTGTCTTTTGCAGATGATACTGCCCTTACTTTTTACGCTAATTCTTGGTCCGAGCTTCAGAATATTGCACAAGATGGTTTTAATTCCGCCTTTGATTGGCTTCGTTCCCACACACTCACACTTAACACAGCCAAAACGAAACTGATAACTTTTTCTATCTCATCGACCTCACAACCAAATATTCCGATCTGCCTAAAAGCCCACTCCTGTCACAACTCATATTCAGGTACTTCATGTCAATGTCCCAGTATTGTCGTAGTTGACACTATTAAATACCTAGGCGTAACCATAGATCGGCAACTTAACTACAAAACACACATTAGTTTACTCACAAGTAGAGTCAGAAAGCTCATGTATATATTCAAAACTCTTCGTCACGTTGCTAAACAATCTGTTATACGCAGTGTATACTATGCATTATGTCAGTCAATCATTACATATTGTATTAGCTGCTGGGGTGGCGCCCCCAAAACTGCTCTCAAACCTTTGGAAGTGGCCCACAGAGCTATACTAAAAATCGCAACGTTTCGGCCCTTTCTGTATCCAACCAGAGATCTATACCATAACTGTAACGTCCTTAATGTAAGACAACATTTCATTCTGCAGACCATTCTTCGCCAACACTCACAAACACCTTTTACTAAAATCACAAAGCGTCGTAAAGATATCATTTGCTCTGTTCCGCCTCCTAAGTTCACATTCACCAAAAGATTTTTTTTCTATCTCGGCCCACATTTATACAATAAAATTAGTGCAACTTTACCTATTTATGATTTACCTTACACCAAAAGCAAAACTGTCCTTCGTTCATTCCTCCTCGGTAAAACCTACGAGGAGACTGAAACATATCTTTCGACTTTTTAATTAATGTACTTACACTCATACTTACTGGCATGCACACCACCTTTCCTCACCTCATCACAATACACCACATTACATCACATCCCATTACAATACAATACACGACACCACACCACACCACAGCACAACATACCACACCACAACACAACACAACACAACACACCACACTACACCACAGCACAGCACATCGCAACACAACCCAACACAACACACCACAGCACAGCACAGCACACCACATCTCAACATTACAACACACTATATTAACTACACATTTTAGAATACTAATGTCTTGTTTTTTTCTCATTTAATATTAACTTTCTTTCTTTTCTTTCACTTATTTTTGTAACCACGTGGCTGGTTGATAGTCCCAATGGGTCCATATTATAGGTTCAAAAACATGCAATGTTATTGTTACTCTACTAGGGAGTGGAATCTGTTTCTCCTTAACACAGATCACTTGGTGATCTAGCTAGGAGATCAGTGCCTCGCCCAAGTATTTGTATGTACTACATGTTCTTGTTGTGTTCTGTTTCTAGAATGTATTAGCCCTTCATGTACTGCAAATAACCATGTATCTTATTACTGTCAATAAATCTATAAATCTATAAATCTATCTATAATAATCAAAACTGTATTTCATTTCTCTTTAATAAACTTTAAATTATGACTCATAAAAAGTAAATACGACGCATAAGGTCGTAAAAGATTCCAGTCTAAACCATAGATTATAAAATTTAATTTAAACGCGTTCGTTAAACCGGCCAGCCCTAATACGATTAGATGGTTAAAAAATAAAAACAACTAACAACCAGCCAACCTTGTAACAAAGTATTAGCAAGTAAATTGTGCTAAATAAACAAGAGTAAAATGTATACAGTCAGACGAAAACATACAATAAAATATTACGGCCATCCCTTACCCCAAGGTTGTTTACACGAAAAATGTCTTTTTAGAACCAGGTTTTGCTAACTATTCACGTGGACTTGAACAATCTGGCTCAGAATTTCAAAAAACGAAGAGAAAATTCAAATATTTAGAGAAAAAACAAAAAGAAAATGTAAAATTAAATTTCACTTAAAAATCAAGGCTCTCGAGTACCCCCAAACGAATAATTCATCCCTTTTTCGCTGGTGTTTTTAATCAAACTCTGAGCACAAATAACTGTTGGAAGCGTTTGTATATAAACCCTGCTAAAAACCATATCACTTTTTGTCCGTGGGTTAAAAATGCAGCGCAGTGCCCCGGGAGCGTTGACATAGTAAAAATTTATACGTCGACCCGATTGTTAAAATGCTTTGGAGCAGTCTTTTATCTCTTCACCCCGCGTGTACTGCATATTTTATATTTTTAGTGCTATTTTCATGTCAGACGCACGTTGCATCCCACAACATTGCATAAATATTACGCTATTTACACTTAACACACATTTCTCTTTTGAAATTTCCCGTACATACATCCTCTTCTAATTGGGGATGAAAGGAAATCGGTTTATGTTCATTCAGTGAGTAAATAGTTCATCCCGACTAAATACATTAAATAGGGTTGACCGCTGAATTGGGTATGCTAAAAGCCTATGTGTTCAAACAGACGGATGGAAACGTACAATGAGAAACTATGTAGACTGTAGTTATGCAGTTACTGCTTATTTATGCATAAACATTTGCTTGTCAAAGGATCACTAATAGCCGTTGCGGCGAAGACGTCCTTGAGACCAATGACCTTTAGAACAAGAGAGATGCATGACTCAATCATGTAAAGGAAGACTAAAATATTATGAGGCACTTTGTAAGGGATTTTTGCTCAGCAAATTATGTTGAAGGAATGGTGGCGGAGAGTGGGCTAGGAAGACAAAAAGAGGACACTGTTCGATTGGCAAGATTGGTCGACGACATGGTTTTAAAATCCGCCGAAATGTATTGAGCAAAACTGGTAAAATTGGAAATAACAGCGAAAAGAACAAAGCTGTAGATGATGCGGATGATGAAAACACTGTGAGAAGCCAAGTTGATATACAAAAAACTAAAGTCAGCCTCACGAAACGCTGTATAAAACTCCACATGGTGGCATGAAGACTGAAGACATCTGAATATTCATAGTCAAGACTTTTACAGCCCGCCTTCAGTGAGCACGTCTACATTATTCTAGCGTTCTCATGTGCACTCGTCTTCCAGCACAATATGATCTCATGAAGAGCTTCAGACAATGTTGCCATAAATTCAGATTCTAGTCTTTATTTTAATATAGATGTTGCATTTGAAATGAGCGGAAAATTGAACGTAAAAGATAACGGTAAAGATGAAGCTAGTAAGCTAAGATGCTTTTCTTTCTAAGAAAAACATCCTAGACACTCTTTACATTCTGTACACTGTTTTCTTGCAATATACTCCGTAGATAATGTTACTTCTACTGCATTTTAACATTATCGTTTCACGAAGCAAGCTGCGATTCAATATTGCACAAGTTTCCCCCAGCCAATTCTTGCAATTTGTTGACGATAAGAATCTTAGACACGATATTTATTCTCCATTTTGCGTCCCAGATGTTCACTGAATATATTGTTAATGTAATTTATTGTTTAAAAAAGTCCCTAGAGTGGCTGTCTGCAAATAGTTCTGTATTTCTATTTAGATTTTAGTAATTAATTTGGACCAGTGCAATATAAAAGCGTCCAATTTGAATAGCTTTAATTAAAATCCCGTCCAGCCAATCACAGCGTTGTTCAATAAAAGGCTCCATGGATGTCAGAAAAATGAACAAACGAACGAATCAAGAGAGCTGCATTGTGGGATTACCTCAGCTTTTGAACCTTGCTTCCCTTTTCTATTTGTGATCTGAGAACAGAACAAAACATGATTAAAATAGAAATATGAGCGACCTTTTCCGTCGTACTCGTACATACTAATTCCATCGCTTTTTCTCAAGTTGTGTTTCACGTTTAATCTGTCAAACTATTTTAAGTAGCATGCTGGGTTGACTGAAACAGATTTATAATATAACTGTGATTTAAATGCGCTTCAATATAAAGTTAATACGACCATTCGACCAAAATTAAGGCAAATTCTATTTTCATTTTTAACATTATCTTAGGGAATATGTAGATAGGTGTTTCCCATAAATAAATGGTGCCACAGTAAAAGTCAGTCAATCCAAGTCAGTGTGTAACTTCTCCAAACTTTTCCCAGTGGATCGAGAGGTATTTGATTTTATTTTCGCCAGCCGGATTGGCGTGAAATTTTAACAATGATCGTAACAATCCTTGCCTGCACTGTGCAGAAAGCAGAAAATAGTAAATCATTCAAATAACTGCAATGCAGTATTATTTCACACCCAGTTTATAAGGTGTCCGCAAACCAGATGCATTTTACTTTTACGAACTTTGGCAGTGAAGTTTTGAAAATAACCATTTTGTTTCAACTTTTCTCTAACTCGGTGGCATGCCAGCAATAATGTTTATCTATTTTAAGTTTAAACCAGATTTATGAAAAGAAAAGAGAAAACTGTGAAAAGTGACGATGCGATGCGAGTTGTTTCAGACCCTGAAAACAAAACTTAAACGCAAAAATAAAGAAAATTACACTTGCGGTCTCAAACAGTTTGTAGGTACTGAGATAGGAACATAAGCGGCTTTTCTTTAATAACCGCGGAAGGAGGTTGCCTTTAAACTGATTTTTAATAATAATTTCAACAAAACATATAATCTCCGTGGATGCGGTATGGACCCTTGGGGGATGAGAAACACACAGCGCTTTGAAAGAAAAAGGTTAATAAAAACCAACTGATATTTCTCTATTGTTGTGCAAATAATTAAGTAGGTAGTCTAATGGAATTCATAAAAATATACGAGGAGAATTTTCCTTTCATTTTCTCCTTTTATTGTAGGAAAATTGCCTATTATAGTTCGTTCTGGAGCCTGTAAATACCCTAATAACTATAATGTAGTTATTAAGATACGATGTAAGGTAGATATTCGATGTAAATATCAACTAAAATAGGATATTCCGAGCCAATATTCCTTGACATTTACAGTCAGACAATAAATTGTCTACATCGAGACATTCAGATGGCAATATGTACCAAATATTTGTCAAACAAAAGCCGTAGCTTGCATAGCCATAGAGTAAGCAAACTGAAGTGGCTGTAGGCTGTCCATATTTCTCGAAGGACCGGTGGCCGGTGGAGCAGGACGTGTCCTGGAGTGGAGACCGCGTATCGGCAAGTGTAGTGTGGGACGCCCCCCAGCTAGATGGACGGACGACCTTAAGAAGGTTGCTGGGACGGAGTGGATGCGGAAGGAGGAGGACAGGCTGTTGTGGCGCAGCTGCGCTGGGAGAGACCTATTTCCAGCAGTGGAGTGCGATAGGCTGAGTTGATTTATTGATTGATTGATTGAAAAGCCATATTGATACAGAATAATACGTAACATAATCGTCATCATCTACCTAGCCTTTTACAACTATGTTAGGGTCGGCTTACAGTGTAACCGGATGCAGCTGAGTATGCAGTATTTTACATGGAACGACTGCTTATCTGACCTCCACAACCCAGTTACTTGATAATACGATATCTCTTGGTAAGACTGTCAAAGATCCACGGATAACAGCCGGGACCAACGGCTTAACGTGCTTTCTGAGACACGAAACATAATCTTATTAAAATATACGTGGATATATTATGTGGATGCCTATAAGAGTAAGGAAAGAACAAAGAAACGATGGATGGACTGTGTGAAAGATATGACTACTTAATAGAGAAGTATGGAGGAAAAACACATGTTGTGCCGACTCCAAATACATTGGGATAAGGGCGGGACAATGATGACTTATAGATACGTGTACATAGGACACGGTACACACGATTGTAATGAAAGAAAATACCCCGCCTTTGTGAACAGTGGAATTCCGAAGTACACCGAGAAAATTCCTTTGTGGTCACTTTGGGGAACTTAGAAAATACTTGACAGAATTTAAAAATATTGTTGTAAAAATAATGTTAAAAGAATTTATTTTACTCTCCGGAATTCCTTTGAAGAGTTGAGGTTGGTTGATAAAAATAGATAACTTTATTTTTAAGCAGTCTGAAGCTAAAATAGCCTTTTTCCCGATGTTCCCCCCATTTCCCCGAATTTTCACCCACTGAACGCGATAAGACCATGAAATTGCCGATTTTACGTATTCCTTCGTACTATAAAATAAATAAAGCATACCTTATAATGATAAAAATAAATTAGAGCATTATCTCGTCGACAAATGCCGCATCCGCGTGACGAAACGGCATAAGTCAAAAATTGCAAATTTTCAAATTACTTTAGCGCATCGCGTGCGCTCGACGAGGCGTTAAGTTAACCCTGTTACCCACCAGTTCCGACTGTACCGAGGCACCGTGGTAACGGGGCGGTCCACTGTACCAGTCCTCATACATTGTGGTACAAAGAACAATGGGTATCAGCGTATTTTGCTTTACATTTGATAAAACACAAAAAACATTTTTGCAAAATACATCTTCATCATCTTCAAAAGTAGTGGTGGACATGATATAGGTCAAATCAAAATGATGTAAACTAAGTATATAGATAGAGGTACAGACGCCAGCACATCAAGCTACTACAATCTGTCAAATTTCTTTAATAGATTATCAATTTTATCGCTTCAGCATTAGGTTCAAGGTTGTTTGGGATTTGACAGTTTCGGGTAGCTTGACGTGCTGGCGTATGTACTTACCGACATACTTCCAGCATATTTTGCTTTCATTTGTTTACAACACTGAATGTACTTTTTTCTTTGCAAAACTATGTAGTTAATTACATCATGAAATCATATTACTAGGTAGTACGTAAATTATATCGATAACATGAGGAAAACCTACTTGGCAACTAATTATGCTCATAGTTACGTATGATAACCTTATTTTTACCTTATCTAGTAGGTACATAATTAAACAAGTCAATAAATAAAGGAAATATCGTTAATAACCCAGACAGTGTACCAACTGATAATAAAGGAGAACGGCAAGCGTGTATGAAGGTTTTGTACACCTAAAAAAACTCGTGTTTAGCCACTAAAAATTTACATTTAATAGGTAAAAATACTACATAATTGAGGCTCTTATTCGTAGATTTTATAAAGTTGGGGTTCCTAACTTATATGCATTTTTAAGAAGTTAGGTTAAGTTTTATTTTGTCTCCCACACAATCGCCATCGGCGGGCCGGGTGCAATAATTATGATCACTAGAGTCTTTATTGACATGATAGTGGTTTCGTGGTTTCTAGAGTTAGATAATTGACAGTTGAGTTGACCATAATAAACTAACTTCTTTATAATTATGTTCCTTTAAATCTATAAAACTTCTTTTCATTTAGAGGCCAAACTGTCAGCTGTGCTTGCTGTGTGTGCTTAGCGAATAGCGACTGAAATCTTCACCAAAATCAAATAGTGGTTCAGCGGTTTATGCATGAAAACGTAAGACAGAATTACTCTCATTTATAATATTATTATGGAACTTGGCTCAAGCCTGACTACACTACTTGAGTAGGTAATAGGTAGGGTAGGTAATATACTCGGAATAAATTAAACAATAATTTTCATTTCATATAATGACTTTATTTTATTCAGCAGGTCTACCTACTATATTCTGATAATAACCTCATCTAGGAAGGGAGCTGGTGGCGTCATACCCTCATGGCGAGCATACCCTAGGTACCAGAGGATACTCATAACATGTGAGCAACACCCTACAGTTCTAAGCCCCACAATGCAGTTGCAACAATAACTTGTTATTGCTTCCCGCAGAGGGCTCAACTCGACGTAGATAAAAGTTATGGTAGCTAATGTTTCGAAGAGCACAATGCACATGAAACACAGCAAAACACGACCACACAATCAACAGCACGATCGCCATTCAAAGTAAAACATTTTTAAAAGTAACGTGACAATGTCATCTGTCAAAGATTTTTTTTTAAATATTGTATCGTATATCGATTGATGAGTGGTAATCGATTAAAGAAACGAAAATATGATTTTGTATTATTTTACAAGAATCAGTTAATTATGATAACCAAAATCTTACATTAGTGATGTTTAATAATTAATTATCTATTCTGTTATATTATAACAGCAAAAAGACGTTAGTTATTCGGTTGAAAGGTTTATCGATTTATTATTCGATTTAATCCATGCATTACATCCATTCCAGCTACGTTTTGTTGTCATCTTTTTTGCGTTTTGTTCAATGTTACATTAATTAAGGTTTTTTCACTATTCCCAACTTTTAAAAATGTTTAGATTATTGAAAAATTAACCATTTTAGTTGCTTATTAAATTGTTTAAATATGAACCCAAAACAAACATTTTAAAAGGTGTACGCCAGCTGCCGTTCTCCTTTCCCCGCGATTTAATCCAGCCGATCTTTTCTGTAAAAATCTCATCGTGAAAACTCAAGGTGAAGTGAGTTTGAAGTGAGCTGCCACTAGTGTCAATCCCCCAAGTATCAGTGGAGTTGTAACACCACTCACACACACTTCACCTAAGCGTCTCACGCTCACTTCACCTAAGTGTAAACGGTGCGATTTCTATAGAATAAATCAACTGTTACAGTCCTAATTGATATAATGTGTACTGTAAGTTTTACACTGGCGTTCCCTTCGATGTTTATAGCCTATCAAATAGAAACTTCAAGAAATCATTAGCCAATAAACGCTTAAAGTTTTAAACTCGTGCCAACCGTTAACGGGATGTCTCGATGCAGTTGGCAATAACCACACAAAATATTGCTAGCAATGTACGTAAAGTCTATCGAATACTGGTTTCCAATTGATGTTATTTCTACTTTATGCTTGTGCAAATTAAGTTGATTTCAGAATGACTAGATCTGTTGAAAACGTCATGAACATTTTTCAAGTTGTAACACAAACTGAATTTTTTGTGTGGTGTTTAAAGTTGTATTTTTCCAAAACACGTGTTTGCATGTTTGGAAGCTAAATCGTAAACGCAGTATACAAACGGACGATTCACGAAGCAAATAGCAGTCAATGCATTTACATCTTAAGCCGTTATTTATCCATAAAACTGCTGTTGAAGCATTTACAGCGGTAATAAGCTTTATTGTTTAGCCCCCGGTTTATGTTTTAACTGTAATCCCTGCAATGTGTCCGTTATTTATGACTTTGTCTCATGATTGTGTTTTAAACCCTGTGGTCGTAAAATATTTGTTGACAGGCTGTATATACAGCTTTCGTCTATCCTTCTAATATTATAAATGTGAAAGTTTGTATCTTTGTCACTGAATTACTTAAAAACGGTTAGACGGATTTGGATGAAATTTGGCACACCAATAGTTTATAACCTGGATTAACAACGTAAGATTTTTTTTTCCGATTTCCACGGGAACGAGACTTATGCGGGTAAAACCTCGGAGCGCTGTTAGTGATAATATAAAACTAGAAATTCCGTCAAAATAAAGTCACGTACCTTATACATTTTGCACGTAAATGAAAAATTAAATAGCAACAATAAAAAAAAAAAATCTATGGTTGCGCATAAATATTGTCCAAACTAGTTTACAGCACATTAACTTCGTAATCTGATTACAAATGCAATTTAATTCCATACACACATGACAAAGCAGCTCATTACAACCATTTGACAACAAAGCCCATGTCATGTCACTACACACCCTAATTACTGTGAATGATATTAATAAAACCCACAGATATTAAAACACCTAACTGTTGCAAAGTGTCCCTTCACACAGATTAAAAAACGTTATTTCATTACTAAAAAAAAACGGAAATGCCGCGCTATTAGCTAAAAGCACAATGATTAATTACAGTAATCAAGTCTATTATTAAAACCGCCATTTTAAAAACCAGTGACAGGCACCTGTAATAATGAAACAATAGCTTAAAACTAGGCTGCTAAATCCGTTACACGCCTCGCAGTTGCACTAAAACCGTTTTATTTTATTTGCTTCAGCCCGCGACTTCGTTCGCGTGATATTTCTTGTTTTAACATAAAATATATAAAAAAATATATAATTATGTAAATACCTATATTTTATTTTTTATAAACTATATAAATAATTTAAAAAAAGTTTATCTCGGAACAATAACACGAGACTCCGTACAACAAGTAAAACGAAATATATTTTTCACTTCAGTAGCTCAAACATGTAGGTTTTGCTGCGTGAAATCAGTGAGCAAAATGCGATTTTGCTCACTGAGTGAGACAAAGTAACTTTTTAATTTTTTTTTCAGAAAGCCGCAAATATATATTATTCAGCCTTGGGTTAATCATACAATTCGAAACATTCACACTCTATCTCTTTCCCTCCATTAGAAAGAGAGAGAGACAGAGACCAGCCCTTTCGAAGTTCGGATTTTGAATTCGACCTCAAAGACAAACACGTTCGGAATTTCGTACTAACTAAAGAAATTTTGCAAAAAGAAAATTATGTCTTTTAATGTAATTTATTGAATTTTTAACTTATTGTTGTATTTAAACGAAAATAAGTATTTACTGCAAATAAAACTGACATTTAACTTGTAAATATTTATTTGTAGTTTCAATAAATGTTAGGTACGTAATATATTTTGAATAATAAAATATCATGGGTGCTATTTCCGAACACGCCTTAATTTAAATAAAAGAGCGGGAATAAAATTTGTAGAATTGCAGTAATTTTACTTTTAACTATTAAAATGTTCCATTTTATAGAATTGGTATCTAGCTACAATGTTAATTATTTTGATTCACAATAAATAGTTATTTCAATCTATTCCTGTTTATTATTTTATCTCCTAAAGTGTTCTCGCTGCTGAAGTGAAAAGTTATGTGTGTTACACGAGAGCAAAGTTTTTTTGCATCTCGTGCCTTTGAATCCCTCGCCACACTCAGGATTCAACTTTAGAATCACTCGCTACGCTCGTGATTCAATCTTTGAATCCTTCGCTTGCTCAGGATTCAAAATCAGCACTCGCAGCAAAAAACTACTTTGCTCTCTTGTTGCACAAATAACTATTATGACACTCCGCAATACTGTAGGTTCCCATTAAATCGTTATACTGTGCCATTAGTCAAAGAATCTTCGGAATCGTATCAGTAGTGCCGAAGTTACCCTACATCATGCAAACCCACCGAAAATTTTACCTCTGTTTAATATTAGTATAAATATCTGTCGGTGAACATTCAAAGCGGTTTTCATTTGTTTTTGACTAAATAAATAGTGGGTTAGTGATGTCATCAAGTTTCACATTTTATAGTCCTTTCTGTTTTGTGCGGTCTTATTGCAATCCTTTTTGGGATCGAGGTTTCCAAGAAGGGTAAATTTGAAAGGCGACAAATGCTTTGGGCCCAAATATAAACTGTGAATTCACCTGCATAGAGGATATTTTTGCGCAGCACATGAATTTGTAGCTGTGCTGAGCGAATATTGTGTTTAGTAAAACTTTGTTTAATCCAAATTAGTACCTACTTGTTGCCCAAAATTGTTTTAATTACAAAAATTTTCTCTATTCAGATCTCATTACCAGTAGGTAAGGTACTTGCCAAATAAAGACAGTTACCTACAAACGGCAAATCATCTACTAACTCAGTTACTCACTCCCCGCAAAATCGCTACACAATTCGTCACACACGACTGTTCGAGTTCCATAGAAAACATGAGCCCACGAGGTGAAATCAGTTTTTGCGTCGCGATTAACAAGCGAATTTCCCATCAAATAGATCCGCGTGTAGGTCAGTGAACGCATCGCAGTAACGGATCCATGCTAACCGCACTTCGGTGCAATTGCACTGAGCCGACTAAGGGCAATTGGCGAACGAACTTGCTCAATAAAACTTAATCTGTATCGCTGTATTGGTCTCGTTTTCATGTACTTTGTGGTGTTACATTGTATGTACAGGATTTTGTGGTTAACTGTACTTTTAGGTCATGGGTTTGACTTTGTATTTGGAAAACTTTTGACCAAAAAATTTGAAAGAGAATTTCTTTTTTTTTTTTTTTGTTTGAAACTTGTTGAAAATATGGGATTACAACCAAATTGTAGGGTTAAACCAGATTTGAGTTACGGCTTTATCCGGCAGTGTAATTAAATTCATATTACTTATGTTGAAAGGCAATATAAATTCCGTTACACATTTTAAAGCGAGTTTTATCATACATAAATGTATTGCTCTCAATACCTCAATCAACATGTCCCGTATCGTGATAGGCAAAACTCGATTTAATAACATCGATATTTTAAAAACACATCACTTTTCAAATCCCCTAATCCGGATCGCATAACATTCTTTATTTAAAAAAAAAACCGGCTAAGTGCGTGTCGGACCACGCACAATGAAGGGTTCCGTAGTTGGGATGAATGTACCCCAAAGAAAAACTTAACATTGTAACTTCGATATATCGCGTTCAATTATCCAAGTAATCGCAAAAAAATGATGATGGTAAAACTACAAATAAACGATTTTCGGATTTTCTTTTTTTTTATTGTGCTGTGAGACCTCCTTGCCAAATTGAATGATTCTAGGTCAACAGGAAGTACCCGAAGTATGGGAAGTAGTGGGGATTTATTTGCGAGTACATATCATGTCGCATAATTGGCCGTATTTTTTTATTGCGCTGACTTAGAACCTTGATTGTTTTAGAGCTCCAAGGAACCGTAGATCTACGTATTTAATATTAATTTCCTTTTGAGGTACGGAACCATAGAAACGGCACGTAATTCCGAAAGTCCGTAACGGCCAAGTGTATAAAGTCAAGAGGAAGTTATGCGTTCATAAAATCCCTGGAGCAGGGCCCGCCATGAATACCGCCGAGTTATGTTTACGACAAAATACAGACACGCGACACACGGTCGATTCTCTTTGATATCCTCTGGATATGTCCGTGTGTTTGTACATACTGCCCGAGGTATTTGTAAATAAAATAATTGAATGATTACCGTGACTAACGTCTACAATCTAGGCCAAACCCTAGAGTGAATCAAACCTTCGTCAGTTGAATATTTGAAAACTTTGACGTCGTACTTCGATCGTTAGGTTAGCTTTGGCTTTTGCAGATTTCTGCTTAGACGTTTTACATAGGGACAATGTACAATCACAGAAAGGAAAGGTAAAGTAATTAAAATATACATTCAATTCTCAAAGCTGTGAAAGAAAGCATCGTTAGGAAGCCGGCATGTCCTAAAACCAAAAATTCGAAGACATGTGACATCTACCAACCCGCACTGGGCCCGAGTGGTGGATTACGGCTCAGTCCCTCTCACCGAGAGGACATCTGTGTCCCACAGTGGGAACAATAAAGGCTGATCATTATGAACATTCCTTACATACATATTTGGCACATTTTCATTCATAATGTTAGCAGTGAGAAAAATGATTTTTTTCAACACCATTAACCATTTAATTCCGAGACTTTACTTTGTTCTAAATCTCACGAATTCGACGACGAGAACAAAAAAACAAAACACTTACGAAGCAATTAAACGAACAGTTCACTAAATTGTTTGTAGAACACGATATTGAGAAAATGCGCTACTTAAGCCCAACGCGTTATTGCCGTACGTGACTTCTGGCAACACAGGTGCTTGGCATTTATTGGCGGAGGTGCTCGCTAGGACTAACGATATTGGATACATAATGACCTAAACGGATCTACTTTACTACGGATTCTTGTTATAAAAATAAATCTCTTCAATGTTCTTTCTTATACATAGATAAAATTGTTGCCGGGGGCTATAAGACTGCGAACGGTAAATGAAAATAGGTCGCCCTATATTAATATAGAGTTGTAAACCTGCATTTTATTATTACGAAGTATAGGTAGTATTCGGACACATTACTCAACCTACCCTTTAGGGCCTAGCGTTTCACCCGAATAAATACGATCCCGTAGGAATATCGGAATAAAAATGAATCCTTCAGTCGTTTTTGCGTGAAAGAGTAACAAACATCCATCCATACATCCATACAAACTTTCGTGTTTATAATATTATAGTAGGATTATAAGTATAGATATATTAATAGATATAGAACACACACACTACACTGAAGCAAAATATATACCGAGTAAGTATTATCTCAATCTATTTCTTGAGATGAGATCAAAATATCAGAGTCTATTGTGTACTGGTAGATATAACACTGCTTTGCTTAAAAAAAACATTATTGGTATGGCACCTATTATATATAACAAATTGCCAAATTGTATCAAGGATCAGCCCTTAATAAAATTCAAGAAAGTCTTGTCGACGTTGCTGATAAAGAAATGTTATTACTCTGTTACCGATTTTATAAATGATGAACTGTAATATTTGCTTCGCTTTATCTCATTTATTATGTAAATAATTTTAGACTTAGCTGTACCATGATCTCATTTTGCATCTAAGTACCTAGTTTCTAAATTAAACCTAACCACTTAAAATAAAATAGTAAATAAATTTAACCACTATATTTTTGTATGCCAACAGGCAGAATGTACTGGGAATATATCTAAAACGAACACCATTATTGTAACACCTGCATTCTATACAAATAAAGAAATTATTATTATTATTATTATTATTATTGAGAGTTTTGGTCCCAGCCATAGAGTCAATACACGATTACAAAGAATTGCCTAGTATTTTCCTTTGGAATAAAGTAAATTTAAGTACCTACCTAATAAAATACTAAACACAATTTCAATAAAAACCAAGATATTGAATAAAATATTTTCATACTTAAAATAAAATAACGAATGAAAATTTCTAGTTTCATACTTGTGCCACTTTCCGTGTTTGACGTCAGACGGAAAACGGATATCCTATATGGGCGTTCAGTTGCTGATTCTTGCACAATATACGAGGTATGTATGTATGCCCACGTCTTATTGAATTACCTCGTGCTATTCTTACTGTAACATCCTGTTTCTTTTTTAAGAAAAAAAGGAGGATTTCCAACATCATAAAAAAACTGCCATTTGTGAAAATTTTCTTCATTTATTATTTCTCATCCACGAAAATTTTACGTAATAAGCAGTATTATGTCATATTGAGGGGACGCCCTAAATACTGGTATTCAGCTGCATCCGGTTAGACTGGAAGCCGACTCCAACATAGATGGGAAAAGGTTAAGCAGATTTATCGATTGAGGGTCGCCCTAGAAAATCATATTTGTGATGATCTTCCTTATTGGTGATGGACCTTATTGGCGAAGGATCTTATTGGCGACGTTCTTCAGAAAGGTTAGGTGACTAGTACCGGCGTGAGTGTATAACCTGAAATGAACGTAAACCAAACATAAAGAGTATGTAAGGATCCCAGCAGGTTGCTTTCTGCCGTTTGTTAGCATACACAATGATCGACTATTTAACTAATATTATTTATGGTGGCAACATTATCATTTTTAGATACTTTATGCTTTTGAGTTGCGGCAACCCATAGATGACTTTTAAAGAAAAAGGGCGGGAAGTAGCGGTCTTGCATTCTCAGCTAGAGACGTTGAACGTGTTCTTGAGTTACGTTACAATATGACTATTTTACTGTGTTGAGTACCAATAAACTGATTTGTACAGTATTCGAGTGTATAATTATATCACCTTTCTGCCATGGGAAGGAGATGTGAGTGTTGGTATATTGTGTACGTATGAAACGATGTTATACAGTTTTCCAAAGCCTGGGAACAAATAACTAACATTCGGATCGTGTGACCGAATTTTCAGCCACTTCCCATAATCCGATTGAGATATTCGTTTGCATGAAGTTCAGCCGAACTATTCTGTCAAAATCTCACCGTGAAAAAAAAAAGAGTGGTCTGCTCTAGTTTAAAATAGTAGTCTATGGTGAGCTGTCATTAGATGTTATATTTTTAATAATTGAATACAGCATGGAATTAGTATGTACTATATACATATAAGATCCTTGAATATAATATTACCCATGGAGTTAGCATGAATTTAAAATTCTTGAATATAGCTGACCTGGGGGTTAAACGTAGGGGGTTCTATGACTAAGTACAAAAAAGTAGTGCAGTTCAACTTCTGCCTTGCTATAAGAGCTGGAGGTAAGCCTCCTGATGATGGAAATGGAAGGCAAAAAAGGAAAATCATTAATCTAACTTATATAGTGTCAATTTGTTTGACAATTGATGTCTCTGACTTTACATATATGTACTTCAATAGTAATAATAACTTATTTTAACCCAATGACATCACTTTTGTACTGTGATTATGTTTTTCTATAGCCTAATGCTATCAAAGAAGGTTTATTTACTCAAACTCGGTGAGCTACCAAACAAAGAACGATGACAAACATTTTTGTTTCCAATTGAACCTTTGTGTGTTGTTTTTTAAGTAAATTTTGCCTGTATGATTAATTACGTGTGACTGTTGTATAACCGATGATAATTAAAGTAAATATTAATTTTAGAGTTCAGTGACGATTTACAAAAGGTTTAACCCTTCATTATGTCGGAACGTAGATCCACGTGAGATACAGTGGCTTTTTAATTGTGTCTATAATTACGACATTCAACGGCTTAATCAATGTGTGTTGATTTTGGCAAAAAAAACATACTTTTCTGTTTACATAAAACAGAAAAATATGTTTTTTTTTTTGTCTATTGCTAATTATAATGACGATATTTTTGTGTAGGTAGATACCTACTAGATTTCAACATTAATTAGAGATCCCTATTACAATAAAGAATTATCCAAACTGTATTTATATTGACAAAAAAAATCACTACCGAATAAAATACAGAGTTTTTACTACTTTGGTACTGACGCCAGCACATCAAGCTACTACAATCTGTCAAATTTCTTTAATATATTTTCAACTTTATCGCTAAAGCATTAAGGTTCAAGGTTGATTGGGAAAATTTGACAGTTTCGGGTAGCTTGTCCTGCTGGCATAAAGAAAAGAAAGAAAATACGTTTATTCCACGGTTACACGGTTGACTTGTTTGTAACACGTTCATAACTACATTTTCATACCTTTATTTTATTTCTAACTCTTGTAGTCACATTGTACTCGATAACACACAATCTAAAACCTTTGTAATTGCGCTGACATTGTAATACAAGTACAAAGTTACACGAACTTAATAAACACTAAATTATTAAGGTCTTTAGAAAGGTGTTGCCAGTTAACATTAATAATGATTAGCTGAACTGTACAGTACGAGGGTGAAAGTAGCAGAAAATGGAGGCTAGCACCTCTCCTTAATGTTGCTTCCTATTGTGAAAGACCGGCTTTTATAGAAGAATGTTATAAAAAGCGAATTACTGACGAATTTAGATAAAAAAATGAGTTTGTCCAATCTGTTTTGCCCAAAATCGAAAACTGACAGGGCTTGATTAGATAAACTTGCTTCATTCTTTTCTGTTATCCTTGTATTATCTTACTTTTTTCAACATTAAAAATCTATGGACCCAGATACAATGAGCAATTTTAAGTAATATTAATTGAGAAATTCATTTTAACTTAGAAGAGTCAGGGTCAAAATTACATCATGTTGTCGTCAGATTTTTGTTCCAAATTCTTCTTCGGTCGGTCATCGTATAATTTCTTTTAAAAAAAAAACGTTACCATTTACTACAAGACTAGCCCCTGCCGCTGGCGCAGCGCGGACGCCAGTAATTGCGAACTCTCTCTAGCCAAAACGCGGTTTCACTCCGGCGCATGTCGCTTGTGCATGAGTCAAAGTGAAAGTGACGCTCGGACATGACAATTAGCATGGATTACATGTCATTTATCATTGGCTAATTAATATCTAATGCTGCTGATTGGTAAGTGGTACTTGAAGAAGACTTCCTGGGTTTTGTCGTGTTAATTGTGGGTCTGGGAGTCTTGTTGAAGAAGCGGGGAAGAAACGATTACAAATCTCAGATTGGTGTCGTTCGATAATTAAGTTGAGACCAAAAGATTGGACGTAACAGCCAGTGAGGTAAAAACGTAATTAATTATTTAAGAATTTTGTAAAAAGTGTGCAGCAGTGCAATTCCCAGTCTGACGTTACAAGTATAGAAAAAAAAAGATTGAATTACTTAAAATAAAATTGAATCTGATAAAATTAAAAGCAATCCAAAAAAACTTAATTATTCTTTTCTCAATTATTATGTAACTTCAATTAAGTAAGACTTACTCATTAAACGCTACCACACATACATACAAATATTATAAATAACGGTGTCATCAAGATAAATTATTGTGAGTTTATTTCCGCGTGACACTTTCATTTCTAAGCAGTGCATAATGAACATATCTATTAATTTAACTTCAGTATGAAAACATAGAATTAGAACATTATAGTGAACATTCGCGAAGAATTTGTGACGAGAAAAGTTTTGAACATGAAGCGAATAACAATTAAGGTGAATATGGTTGTAAGAATAGAGGAAGATCAAGGAAACGAAAGAGTAAACGTGATGGCTGGACAAGGGGGTGAATAATAAGATGACATAAGACCAAGAAAACGAAAGATGTATCACGATAGAGTGATGGCTGAACAGGGGGTTGAATAGTGACATGACAGCTGATGGAGATGTATGTAAAAAACTAATACTGCTCCGATCCCAAAGGATACGAGCAGGAGGTTGATGACACAAAATAGGATTAGTGCAATTTCGTATCTCCTTGTTAAGTTTAGTCCTGAAGAACCCGGGGGGTAATTGCGTAACACACTAACAGTATCAATGGCTTCCGTTTTGACAGTTCAACAACATTCATTGCGTTATTTTCGTTTTTTTGAGCAGACATTTTTTTCGAACATATGACGCAATGAATTAAACAAAATGATTCAGATTATGATTGAAAGTCTGTTACGAAATTAGGGTGCTGGCTATACTAGAACACTTATATACCAACAATAACCTAGACAGATATCATCCCTAGTTCCCTGCCTCTTTAAACTATAACAAAGTAATAAGTTACTTATATAGTACCAAGTTTATAAGCAGCTTGTGTTGCCAGTTGCTGATAGATCGAGACCGTGAAAATAAACCGCATTAGAGTAACTTTGCTGCAGTCTGGAACTATCTATTATACCAAGTAACTTTGCTTATACCTACCTAAATTAGGCCCCATGGTAGAGCAAGGTACGGTGTCATAATATGGCAGGGGTGAATTATATGAAACACTTTCGTTTCGTGCTCATTTTCGTGGGGTTGCCAGACTGTCCGGTTCTGGGGTTACATTTGAAATATTACTCTATTAGGTGGTCGTTCCATGTAAAATACTGGTATCCGATTGTATTCGGGTAGACTGGAAGCTGACTCCAACATAGTTGGAAAAAAAACAGACTGTATTAGGTGGTAATATTATCTTTTGATTATTCTTACGTTTTCAGAAAAATAAAAACTGTTGGCATATTTAATTTCAAGAGTCGATTGTTTCTGTATAGATATTATAAAGAAATCTGTAATTCGAGGTATTTATAGTAGGTAAGTTATTTCCAATCTAATTTAATCCAATTTAATTGGATTCTATTGGAATGTACTTCTGTAAAAGTATTGTGGTAATTGCACTACTGGGGTTCTTGTTACGAGTGAGTACGAGAGTCTCATTAAGAGTATACGACTACGTATTTATTGTGCTATATTTAGTTTATTTTATTTATCATTGACTATTTTTCTTATTGATCGTCTTCTGAGAGTCACATCGTAATGTTAAATAGCCTATAACCTTCCTCAAGAAAAGGTTTATCAAAAGCAAAAATATTTTTTCAAATCCGACTGGTAGTTCCAGAGATTAGCACGTTCAAACAAACAAACAGAAAAAACAAATTCTTCAGCTTTAGTAGGTATTAGTATAGATTATTGTTTAACTTTTCTGTGAACAAAAAATAATATCCTATAAAATTGAAGTGAGCATCAGAAATAAAGTCAACTACAAAATTAAAAGATAAGGCTCGCAACGACTGTATATTCAATGCAACTCCTCTTGCTGGCGCAAAATACTTCGCGCTCTCTCGAAACTTCGAAGCCGATCGTTTAGGGAAAGGATTCCTCCATTCAGACCATTAATGTAAATAAGGCACTTCTTCGTGTAACGGTGGGCAAATCGTGACTGTTAGCTTAAAAACGGATTGATAGACTTTGGGTTGCTGGCAGAAGATAAGGTAGACTGTGAAATTATTAGCATTTCAAGGGTGAATTGGGTTTATCAAAAAGGATGGATGGATTCCGTGAGGAATGATATGAAGGAAAAGGGAGTGAATGATAGCGTGACGGTTGACAGGGGAGAATGGAAGAAGAAAACCACAAGTAACTTGGGACTTGTCCTAAAGCAGGCAGAAAGATAATGATAAAGATGGGTGGATTGGGTGTTGTCGGTTCTTAAAAAGTAATGATAAATGTTGCTTCAAATAAAGAGCGCTCTAAATCTACTTGTGATTGTGCCTTCCACCCAAAACTTTGGTATATAGCGTCTAGTGTCTTCAATTTGTTGTAAACCGAATCAGTTAGTACGTCTGAGTAGTTTTTAGAAACATTTCTTTGCGGTCATTTTAGCGGTCCATCAATAAGTAACTCTAACAACTAGATGACGAAAACAAAGTGCACATAACTGCATAACAAGATAGGTAACTATCGAATGAATTACAATACAACCGTTTGTTTTAGTTATCTAAAATCTATCATGCTCCAAAACCCTTAATTTCTACATTATCATGGTAACGAACTTCCGCATTCCGCCATGTTTACGGCATCACTTCCGGTTTCATAAATATTCAAAATAATCATCATGAAAACCGATTTGATCAAAGCTTTATTAATCTGTGGATTTGCCCTTTAATGTTTAATGAATTACTGGGTCGGGTGGTTTGATTAATGAATTATGGTTATCATAATTATTATAATAAATCTTATTGGCGTCAGTATACATAGGTACGTGTATAACAAATCTTCTGTCGTAAGACAACTTGTAGACTCATCTTATTCCTGTTTTACTCGGTGCTCAGGTACATACTTAGAAGTAGCGTTTAATAAAAGTTTTATCCTCTTCCTCTGTGAAATTAAAAGCTTAAAACCTCATTTCAATGAACCATAGACCTAGCATAGACTGGACAAGATATCTACCTGAAAAACGTAGAGTAATAATGTTGTCACACTTTCATGACATTTAAATTTTTGTTCATTCTGTAAATAGAAATAGGATAAAAATAAGCAAGTCGAAGTCGAAATTTCGTCTGTGACAAGAAAGACCATTTTAGACACTAATCTACGTGGCGCTCATGTAGATCAGTGTCTGAAATGGTCTTTTGACGAAAGATCCACACAGATTTGAGTGGACCTGTCCAGTCAGCAAGCATTAAAATTTGTCAGTAATCGTGTGCTCAACCCAGAACATAAGAAGCTCAACATGTGCCTATAACTACCTATACGCAGGTGTATTATACCCTGTCCATTAGGTTAACCGTTTTTTGACAGCTGTCTTAGAACGAACTATTCCAGATTACGTAAAAGTTAACTTTAAAATACGTAATAAAATAACTATATAGACTAGGCTGCCTTATCTTATTGAATTATCTTATTTATGGGTTCTTACAGACATAATACCATACGTGTATCAATCAATGTATTGTCTGTTGCTGTAATCACTAGTTCCATCTGTCAAAAAACGGTTTACCTAATGGACAGGCTATAGAAACATTGTGGGTGCACAACAAAAATAAGTTAGAAACTGCAAGAAACTTCCGTCACGTGAGACACATTGGGATGTAACGTGTACTGCACATTTCCTTCCGACATGTTTTTAATTTACTGTCGTTATTAAATAACATCCTAAAGCTCATAACTTATAGGAAGCGATGGCTTTATTGGTTGGAGAAAGTTCCTTTTTGTCTATGGATTATTACTTGTCGTTGTCTATAATTGATTTGTTGTGTGCAAAAAGTTATGATGGCAATACCATCGACGACTAGCCTAGCTTGTAGAGGAAGCGATTAAAGATTGAAATATTATTTTCCATCGCGTGTGAAAACCTTACGCACTTTGTGAAAATCTTAGAATAGACTACTCTTTATTATGTACAATATATACTTAAAGTACAAAAGAAATGTATAAATTTTACAAATGTTTACACAATGGGCGTTCTTATCGCTAAGAGGTCTGAGGTCTGGTATGGTCTGGGTCTGATCTTATACATTTTTCACGATCATTCTTATTTTATTTTTCTCACTTTCTTGGTAGTTTTAAAAACACGAGTAGATAATATTCGCCTCTATAAAGATAAAAGAATAAGTAAATTCTTAAATCTCAACGCTGTCAGTGAACAAAAATTCCTTAAATAATAATTTCTCCTGAAATTCGCAAGATATTTCAAAAGTACTTTAGGGCGACATTCCTAACTTTTTACAGTTCACCGCGTTTCCAAGAGTTTAGTGAGCATTTAAATTGATAGATGGTTTGAAACTCCTTTATCAATTGCCGTGAATATCACTAAAGTCAGCACATTTACTTGGCGAAAGCTTAGTGACATTAAGAGGGATTTCATTAATTTTAAACATGCAGTCAGAGTACCTCTGCGCTGCCACTGACGACGCCGTGGAAGTGGCAAAGTTTTGGGCCAAAAAAAGATTTAAAATTCAGTCGTGCCATCGACACGAAGAAGAAGATTAATTTACCAAGATTTTCAAGTACTTTTATAAGCTGAGATGGCACTTGTAACATATTTTAGGTAATATAAAATTCTAGGGGTTTATTTATAAACGATGATTAATGTTAAGTGACTTTCAAACGTCGAAAATGTATGGTTAAACAGTAGCTAATCACTACTTAACTTTTTTTTTTTTCTGTTGGGAAATCATCAAATGACCCCTCCCGCTCTGAGTGGAGCGGAAGGGAGTGTCAGACTCTTACTGACTAAAACCCACCCATGTTCCTTCCTTCGCCCTTTATGTTCCGGGGTAGCGGTAACCCTTTCGGACAATCCCGCTGACCCGGCAGGCTTCGGCCCTAAGGGGCCCCGAGGTTTATGAATAAAGGGGATTATTATTTGGTGGAGACACGGTTTTACGTATCTGCTCTAACAACGATATGCGACAGCTCTTTATCGAGGAAATGTCTTAGCTCACTACATCTGACATAACATTATTTACATTCTTATTGTCCAATCTACCTTTCGTTTGTCTATGGTTCATTGAAACGAGGTTTCAAGCTAACACCTGCCGACTTATTCTGTAAAAACTTAACTGATGAGAGCTTGAAGTGTCAATAGTCTAAATTCCCAGTATTAGGTGGAATGACAGCTTACTTCCAGCAGACTTCACCTAAGTTTCTTACTATTTATTGTACATTCTGACTGTCATCCATAGATCCATATTAATCCATCAACATCAACGACTGTAATGATGATTTATCTTTTTGATTTGATAATTTCTTTGCCATAAATAACAATGAAGCCAGCAACTCATCAACACCAATATAGCCATTGTAAGCCTATTCATTATGTCATTATTGACAGCTCCGGCGCAATGAAGTCACTGCTTAGTGAAATCGAGAAAGCGCAGACATCAATGACCTCAGGCTTGTTTGTCTGTCTGTCACGCGCGGCTTTCCCGTTCGTGCGATCACAGCCCTAGATCGCTCTATGAAATATCAATGCTTTGAATTAGGTAGGTATTAAGTAAAATTATCGTGACTTTGTGGAAAAATAGTTTAGAATATCAATCAGTCACAATTCCAAGCAAAATCACGCAATAAGTAAAGTTTTATCAAATTAGGCGACAAAACCATAGATGTACATTATAACCACACCAGAGTTGTTACATTCGGGATTTACAAAAATCACACAAAACATGCGTAAGAAAATATATACAACATACCGTAGTCAATCCTCAAAGGCCCCCCAAGAGAAAGAAATATGACAAGACTGATTGACAGACAAACAGATAGCGAACTGATTACATTCAGAAAAGTTTGAGACGACAGCGGCATAATAAAATTGTCCGTAGAGAAAAATCCTGAACGAAAAGGAAAAAAAATAACAAAAAACAATCCTTCTGTCAACGTGAAAAGAAAATCAAAAATCATAGACGAAAACAAAGAAAATTGGCGCGGTCTACTAGCTATTTGAAAAAAGAACTGGGGAATCATAAAGTAAAAGTCAGTTAACTGTATAATCTAGTTGTCTTTTGTTGATGTTAGATTAGCATTCGGATTAGCACATGATTTGCATTACAAAAGTTAAATTAAATGGAATGAACTAAATCTCTTGGTGTCATAAGAATTTAAATGAGGCGGCCATGAGAGAACGTTGTTACGATAGACGCAAACACAATGTGTGCCAAAATCGTGAGTGACATATTCAAATTTTACTTTCTACATAGTGAATACTTTATTTATTAAATCAAGTTCTTTCTTCATTCTGTACTGTATATTTGATTAAAGAATAAAAGCTTTCGTAATATTGCACTTCATTTAGATCTTGGTAATTTAAGTAAGTACCTAATTTTCATTTTTAGTTCTGCAGCAAATTACTTAGATATGCTCGGTTCCTATAATCAAAAACGAATCGTTTTGTTTACCAATGGTAGCATTTTTATTGCTAAACTGGGCACATAAATAGATTCGTAAGCTAATTTTACCTGTGATAGCTCCTTCCATATGGGAGGGTCTACTATGCAAAGCTATGAGATCTTTGCTTCATTATTGGTAAAGATACAAGTCTTACATTTTCACCAATAATGGTCCTTAAATTATAGAAATCAGCCATTAGTCTATTTGAAATGTCTCCAATCCTGACTTTGGTAGACTGGATACCAACGAAAGACTCATGGAAGCATTTCCTACAAGAATCTATGTTTTCTTTTTGTCATCAATATATGCAGGAACATTCACTTTAAAACCAACGCCTGGCGTCTTATTGGCATTGTCACAAATAATGACATCCTCGATTAAATATACGTGTTCTGCCAAACCAAGTAGGTAGGTATTATTTTACTTGTCAATGTCACTACATACAAAAGCTGCTGAATCTTTTGTATCTTATCATTTGACAGCTGATTTATCCTCGCATTGAATCATACTCTCAGGCGCCATAAAGAGAATACCTCTTGAAATAAGTCATTTATAAAACGGGGCATATAATAATTATATCATACTCAAAATAATAAATACATACATAACTATGATGAAGTGGACAGATAGTGTACTTTTACTCTTCTTTTAAAAACTGCAACAGTTTGGCAGTCCCTAATGTCAGGCGGTAGTGAATTCCACAACCGCACCGCGTGCACTGCAGGTAGGAGGTAGGAGGGGAGGGGAGGGAGGTAGGAGTAGAAGTCATTAGGTATTTAACATTAAAGTGACAAAAAGCTTAAGTTTTTTAAGAAAGCGGTAAACGGTCATACAATATCGAGCTTTAAAAATATAGAGCGTTTTTTGACACCTTAATGTCAATACATAAATGTTTAAATAAATAAATAAACATCTATATACCTAAAACAAAACATTTTTATACGTTTCATCTATAAACAAATAATATAATATCTAAAGCTGAAGAGTTTGTTGGTTTGAACGCGCTAATTTCTGGAACTACTATGTAGTTAGATTTTTTTTAAATATGCATTTGATAACCCAATCCTTGAGGAAGGGTATAGGCTATATAGCATCACGCTACGACCCTTAGGAGCCGAGCAAAAAGGAAAAAAGGCAGAAATAACATTACGCGAAAACGAAGTAATAGCGTGGGCAGGCGTTACGCTGCCACGGGGTGAGTCGAGGGAACAAGTAACTTCACGCGGCCGAAGCTAGTACCTAAATATCTACGTACCTAGGCTAAAACAAAACATTTTTATGCGTTTCATCAAGCATAAAACTGCCGCCGTTAGTGTCTGTTCTTCCAGCTTTTATGTTATTATAGAAGAATATGAAACGTATTTTTCTTCTGTTCTGTATTAGCTAAGCTCATTTACTGTACTCGCTTTATGTCTTGAATTAGCATGTTTACCATAACAGGATAAAATATTAATCTAAAAAACTGATTGGTTTTCTAAATACTCCAAGAAGAAGACAAAAGCTTCGATCATCATTAACTATTTAACATGACATAACATCACGCCTGTATTCCACAAGGTTAGGCAGAGGCGTAAGTACAGTCACCAAAAGAGATAACCAACCAGGATCGACTTTTTAATAACACTGACACTTCGCCAGTTGGATATGTTTAAGACTCATGTAACAGGGCCAGGGGGCGAGCCTATTGCCATCAACCAGGCTCAAATCCAGACTCCGGGCTGTCACTGAGAAATTACAAATGGAAAAACACTAAACAGATAAAACTCTAAACAGATAAAAACCCAAAATAAAATTGTGACTAATTAAATTAAAATATTCATCAAAACATTAAAAAAAATTGTCAAAAAATAAACAAATATCAGAAAATTTTTAAAATAAAATGTCATTTATTAAATTAACTATTCAAATTGACGTTTAATTTGATTCAATGAATCACTTAAGTAACCTCTAACACCTAAGTAAGTAATTAATAGATACTAAGTAACCAAAGCAGATTAATTCACAAACCGTAAACCGTACTCAAAATGTTGAAATTATTAATGAGTCGACAGATAGTTTTAAGTAAATACAGCTGAAGATTCCCCTCTTGTAGAAGATCCCTAAGCGTTAGGCAGATGAGACACAATCTATTTGCACAATCCATCCAAGATTAACGAAGACGTTACTAATCCGTGGACGCTTCCTCCTACTTACTACACC
The DNA here is from genome assembly GCA_911387795.2 of Apamea monoglypha. Classification (NCBI taxonomy): domain Eukaryota; kingdom Metazoa; phylum Arthropoda; class Insecta; order Lepidoptera; family Noctuidae; genus Apamea; species Apamea monoglypha. The sequence continues at coordinate 4,901,918 of OU426933.1, read as the reverse complement.
CCTATGTAAAACCCTGTGTCGTCCATTAACAAAGATTAATAGATCTAACTGCATGTAGATATTCACATACCTACATACACTTACATAATCTCACGCCTTCTTCCCTCAGATACCTACTCCTTTTGCTTCGGTTACGTTCGTACATCTGAGGGGCAATTCTCGTAATTTTAAGACCGTTCACAGTCCGATCTCAATCTGTCAAAAATACCTCTATTTACCCGACATTTTTGACAGGTCTTTGACATTGATGGTCGCTGAGATGTGATTGCAACTATATTTCGAACGTTTTTAATTACGGGAATTGGCCTTTTGATCATAAACACTCGCTGGTTGCGAATACTACGCACCTGACCTTTCTGAAGAACATCACTAATAAGAACACTATATGTTCTTCTTGGGTGTCTCCCTCCGGCGTTTCTACTCACATCTGCCTTGTAAAACCTTTTGTTTACGTCTTACAATAATGTGTGTATAGATTTAATTCGATTAATTACCTTTAAAATTATTTCAAAGGGCTATGTAGCGCTTTACAGAAAACAGAAACGCCGCACCCTACCGTTTCCTCGAATTTTAAAATCATAAGGAACCAACAGTTTCCATTATCGATACTCAAAATTCATTAACCACAGTAACAGGCAGTGTTTATACATATTTTATTTACGAATAATAATCCTACCTACCTATGTTCGGATCCTTTTGGATCCGAACATAGGTAGGATTATTTACACGGTTTTACACGGTTTGATTATTCATAAAAATGAATAATCAAACCGTGCATAATCAGCCTATAATGTGGCCCGCCTTTTTTAAAGATTTGATCTGAACTTGCTCAACTTGCTAATCAAAGACTAGCAAAACAAGCGAAGGTTTTCTAAATACTAGATGACTGAAAACTCTCCTAAAAACAAGAAAACAAAAGAAGAACCTACTACATAATCAGCCTATAATGTTCCCACTGCTGGGACACAGGCCTCCTCTCTATGAGAAGGGCGGAATAGGCCATAATCGACCACGCGGGTTGGTGGATGTCACATGTCTTCGAATTTTTAGTTGTAAGACATACCGGTTTCCTCACGAAATGCGCCCGATGGGATTTCCCACCGGTAAAAAGGACGAACTTCCAAACGAACTTACATCCCCTATTTAACTGCTTTAGAAGAAAAAAATTCTAAAATCCTTCCTTAGTGCTTTCGTTACAAAGGAACTCTTGTACAATTTCATGCTACTAGACCCAGCAGTTTAGGCTGTTGTCTCTCAGTGAAAGAATTTAAGATTTTATGAATGCAAATAAATGTAAACGAGAAGTGAAATTCATCACGCCGATGCCGAACTGTCACAGTTTGAATAATCTAAATTCACTCTCTATAACGTTTTTATAACGTTTTGTATTCAATTTGAATGCGACATGTTTTTATTTGAATGAATTTCATTGTCCACTTCCACGCCTTTATTGTGAATTTCCTGCAGGTAGGTTCCTTTGATGTTAGGAATAAATAACGGACTGTAAAACAATTGAGTATAATGAAATTCGTTTTGTACGTTCCATATTTTATTCTGTTTATGTGCGCAATTGTCGGGTCATTCATAATTCGTTGTTTTCCATTCTTTGTTGAGGTAGGAGTACCTACTTAGTACCTACAGATTAATTTAATTTCCATTACGCTGTTCATAGCACCGAATAGTTCTATCATTACCCTTCCTCCACCCAAGGAACTTGTTAAGGGTTTCAGTGTTCTCTCAATAATTAACAACAAACTGTCAATCATCCCACATTGGGTCTTGCAAATGTATCCATAATTTGCCAAGCCGGGTGTTCGATCAAGAATCATCATTGTAGGCTGTTGTATCCATTTTTGTTTGCTGATGACGTAGATAAACTTCTGGAAAGCAGTACAACATTCCAAGAGCCTATCAATGTCGTCACAACAATGATTTTTGAGAAACCGTAATCAGGAATGTTTTCCTACTAGATATCTAAACGTTGCTTAAAGTCCAATACCTAATGATTATCTACCGTCTGCTTAACCATACATTGTTTGGGGTACGTATTGCAATATCTAAAATTAAAAGAACTAACGTAAAATAACCTACGTTCAAAATCCCTAAAATCTAAATACCTAATGTTTTTAAATACCTAAGCAACTAACACCTACCTACGAATTACCTAAGTTTAAAATACTGATTGGACTAAATATCTATCATTGAAAAATATGTTTCTGGCACTCGCCGGCCGCTGCCGCGACACCTCTCGCTTCACTCGCTCGGCTCGTGCGTTGTGTGGTCACCGTTCTAACCTAACCTAACTGTTTCGATTTAAAAAAAGATATATGCGTGTTACGCATGCGGGTACAGAAACATATAACGGTGAGGTAAACCAATTTAAGGAACTTTGTACATAGAAATTTCAAGCTTTAGCTTTATGAACTTCAGTAACATATCAATTTGACATTTTAAGCTTTCGGTATTTTGAATTTAATTGAAACAATCATTAGGTATTTAGATTTTAGGGATTTTGAACGTAGGTTATTTTACGTTAGTTCTTTTCAATTTTAGATATTGCAATACATACCCAATGTTTGACGTTTAAACATAGCTTAACTTAAAGCAACGTTTATAATTAAAAGAGTAATTAAAATCTTAACAGTTTCACAAGCAATCCATAACACACATCCTCTAATTACTATAATTACAGACTATCGATACCACGCGATGTTGTCTTAGCTAGTTGTTATCAGTCAATTGTGTAAACTGTTTACACAATATTCAGGCGTTGAAATAAAAACAATGGATTTACTCGAATCTTGTTAAGTAGATTATGTCATGCAGTGATAAATAGAATGGTGGACCGGTTTTTTATGTTACTCGTAGTTGCAGCTGTCGTGGCTGACACTGGTTAAAGTAATTTTGTTGGAGATGGTTACATAAATATTGTGTGTTTTGTTCGTGGCTTGCTTGTCCTAGATATGGGTAATTTGTTAAATCGGGGATGATTGGATGAAACGAATCGTTTGGTAAGCTTATCGACGCTGGTGGTGGTAAAATGGAATGAACTGGAACGATGGATTAATAGATGGTGAATGGATGGAATGATCATCCGTTATCGCTCATCGAAGCCAAATCGAGAGGTTCGATGAGCCTTATCTACATATTTGATCAAGAATGGAACCTATTAAAGGTTTATGGTTAAAATGTGACCAAAATAGTAGGTAGTTACCTATAGTAATATTAGTACCTTATTCAGACATCCATGACATCATCTTCATCCACAGCCCTACTTTACCCCCCTGCTGTGCCATCCTCATCCAGGTTCTACCCGCGATGGTAACAATGTCGTCCGCCCATTTCGCCGCCGGACACTTCGTCTCCAAGTCCTTGGACGCAACTCGGTCACTACCTTACTCCACCTGTCATCACAGCGCCTTGCCAGGTGTCCTGCCCAACTCCATTTGAGTTCTATAACTCGTTTTCCAATATCGAAAACCTTCGTACGTCAGCGGATCTCCACGTTTGGGACTTGGTCTATAAGCCTTATGCCAAGCATGGAACGCTCCATGGCTCTTTGTCTTTTGCTTACTTAAACCTATATGTATATACCTAGCTACAAGTACACCTCATAAAGTCATAATTACAAAGGAATAATTCTTCAAGATGTTTATAACTTTTCCGATTTTCGTTTAGAAATCCAAATCAGTGGAGACTAACTAGAGCTGTGCTGAAGATTTTATAAAACAAAGTATGAACGGATCGAATCAATGATCCACAGCGGGCTATCAAATTTTGCTACGAGCTCAGGACAAACCCTTTGCGAACTTACTTTCTCTATCGAGGACTAGTCGATTTTTACGAGCGCATTGACTTTAAACTTTTACTATTTCTCCATTCGACTCCATACAAAGGAATTTCATCTTTATTTCTCAAGTTTTATGCGAGTTTTCTCAGAGTTTTCTTTGTATTCCCTTTTGATGCGATTTTGTTCCGACCTCTGCACTCCTCTCAATATCTTTTTTAATGACACTCGCTATGATTCCATTGTCCTTTGTAATGCAGATAAGACAATAAAGTTGAATGGCGCCGACATTTTCTGCTTTTATTAAAACAACAGCAGTAAGTTATTGGATGTCAGATACCTACCAATATTTAAATACTTTATTCTAGATACCTTTGCCATTTATTTTCGTTTTTATTCACGCTCCTACCTAATACCTAAGTAGATGCTTTTCATCTCTCTTTGCTAAATTAACTATTTCTTAAAGCTGACAGGAACACCCACTGAGCTTTACAACCCCATTAAGTATTTCCTTATACCTAATAAGTAAATTTTCCTACGCCTCACAGACTCACAGCAGTAAACTTTACCGCAGAATTTCACTAAAATTACCAAAAAGGAACAAAAACAAGAGGCTAGATGCACCACAATGCATTAAAACCATCGTCTGTTCGCCTTTCACCGCACGCCGTTGCGTCACGACCATATACGTCACCAGTCGAGTTCACTCACTCCTAACTTACGACATGACTGCTTGACGACGTGACCACAGCTCCCGAGAAATGGGGGAATATGGCGAAAGATCTCGAAACTCTGATACGCGTAAAGCTGGGGCCACACCTGCGCTATCGTCATCAAGAAACGCGTGACGTATATTCGTATGTTTTGGTTTTGGTCGCTAAAATGTGACTTCGACGTCATTCTTTGATATTTCGTCATCCGTGCGATAACTGTGATGGGATGCAATCCGATCTTTTGCTACGACAGCCGATGGTGGTTTGGTCACGTCAGCAGCTGTGTGTATTGTACATAAATACCTATAATGTTGTGCAATTTCCCTGACCTGCCCTGACATCAATCAGTAGTCAATTCTATAACTCCTAACTCATATATGGTGTATTATTTTTGTAATGTGCGTTGTATTTGTACAGAATAAACTGTTTTACATCCTTCGTTTTCTATTTTTTTTCTTTCGACTTTCTATCGTATCGTAGTGCGAATCTTCGTGACCATAGAATCAGGTGTGGCCCGAACATAAGATGTTTACGAGATATACGAGTATATTAATATTTTCAAGATTCGTGCCCCGTCGAATCTCAACTCGGGTAGAAACTTCATGGATTGAGTGCTAATAAGTTTGTTTCTAGAATGGAGTGGATAAGCTGTTAACTTTATAGAGCTATCTCTTGGGTAGTATTTTACCTGTTGTCTTTAAATGGAGCTGGTTTTTTTTGTTTAATGATATAAACTAGTACTTGACTAAATGGAAAGCAGTGATGCAATCGTTGATAGTAAAGCGCACTAATTTATTATGAGCCTATTCACTCTAGCCTTGAAGACACTTAAATTATAATCGGACGGGAAAACCGCTGCAGGCAAATTGTTCGTCCTTCGATGTTCGCGGTATAAACGACGAGGCGAAACGCTTCGTCGGATCGATCGTTTTCAACTCATAACCGTTAAAAAAGATACTTGAATGTAAAGAGAACCACAAGAACCCGTTGTTCTATTCAAAAGTTCTAGGACTTACCGTTTTTCGAGATTTTTTCTGCTTAGCCCCGCTTGCACCACCAATCACGAACAGTACAGACGCCAGCACATCAAGCTACTAAAATCTGTCAAATTTCTTTAATAGATTTTCAACTTTATCGTTGAAGCATCGTTGACTTTATCGTAGACGCTAGCACATCAAGCTACCCGAAATTGTCAAATTTTCCTAATCAACTTTGAACCTAATGCTTTCGCGAAAAAGTTGAAAATCTATTAAGTAAAGAAAGGACAATGCCCATGGATGGAATCCCGTACCATGCTGCTTCAAAGTTAAACTTTGGTTTTATAGACTACACTTAAGATAAGTGTATTAACTCCTAAACTCTTACCAAAGCTCTTTTTGTAAACAAAACCGGGTTTCGGAGATTTTCCAAAAAAATCGAAATAACCCAAACACTAGGTACCTACTTTATTTTGTTTGACATGATATAAACGAACGGCCATTTTAGTTATTTTTAATTAAAGTAGAATCGGAAAAGTATAATTTTTTTTACATGTTTTTTTGAAAGACGTGATCATGATACTTTTATAATTCAAGTTTATATTAATCATATCATTTGAAACGGAGCGTCATGTAAAGAGAATAATAGAAAATCAACACTTTTTTTACTTTAAATTAAATTCCCTGTTCATAAATCAAATCCCCGACGCGCAATGTCGTAAAAAATTATGAAAATGATTACTATAATAATTATTTTGATCTTGATGCATAAGACTTTTTGATACGACTTTTGGTCATTCTCCTTTGACCGATTGTAGTAGCTTGATGTGCTGGCGTCTGTACTTAGATTTGAGCCTTAATCCTAGATATTTAATTAAAAAGAAATCGCACAACGCTTCTTTGAACTCAATAATCCACCCCGTTTGGTAATATGAAGTGGACTTAATAGGTATTTTCGTCAAAAGAAACTAAGTTTCAAGTAGATAAGTAAGTTTGTGATCCGTGCCTTGTTCAAGTTTCAGAGCCGTAGCGACGCTTTGACGAAGTTCGGATATTCGGTTTCCAAACTTCAATGAAACTAATCCTATGTATATTCTATCCGAATAATATCAACTGTCGAAGATTTATCAAATAAACTGTCCCCGAAACTTGCTCCGTGATATACAGGGTGAATAGGGCGATCGGTTGAAATCGGTCCTAAGGGAAAATCGGAAACTACTAGGAGTCGGGTCTGTTTTAAGATCGAACACGATTTGATCGTCGACTTCAGAGTTAAGAAAAACCACATTTAAAGGAACTGCATTTGGAAAAAGCAGTATAGGTATTCATTTCATATATATTCATAATAGGTATAGATACTCATTATTACATACAATTGTACACCATAAAAATCGTCATCATCATGAACTATCATCTCCAGATAAATAACCCTTCTAACATAAATCGTCTTCCTTCAACATTTATATTTTAGAGAAATACCTTCGTAAAAATCTTAGCCACTACCCATTACCATAACCACCTATTTCCAAGATGCAATGTCAAAGAACCAAGTTCAATGACCGGCGAACGTTAAACCCAACTAAAATCGGAGAAAGTAATCGCTAATTAGCATGCAGCCGATGGGCTCGGCAGTTACGTCACTTCCTTACAACAAATAGAGAAACTACTACAATAGAAGCGAGAAAACGTGAACATAAACTTCGACAAATTACGTTAAAGTATTTTTTTTTTGTAATTAAAGAACAATAAAATGAATTCTATGTGCATCGGCTTGCGCGGGAAAGCCCGGTGTATGTAACCGCGAAGTGGCGCGAGGACGCATACGCGCGCGTTCGGAATTCAAACTGTAGACTGCATGCGCACACGTCACGGAGACGTGATTGACTGGTTGGTTCGTTATGCGTACAACCGACGTACATACTAACAACTCGTCTCTTTTGGGCCTGAGCGCCTGAACAAGTAAAAGTTTTTTCCAGCCAGTTCCAAACTTGTACCATTAATCTTGACGAATGATTACGCGAAAAACTATTGGTAAGGAAAGGCGAACAATGTAGATAGTCCCATGCCTCGTTTCCTGGTTGTTTACCTTTGTTTCACAAGAAAAAGTTAATGGTTAATTATCTATTAAGTGTCTGTTGAGTTGAAACAATAATGTTACATTTACATAAACACTGCCTTACTTAGTAGTTACAAGTTCTAACAGTTTCATACTTAATGACTAGTTGGAATTACCTACGTTTTCAATGATTTCAGAGGTTGCAATCTTTATAGCCCCGTCACGTTAGGTTCTTTATTTTCCCCACATATCCCCTGTAGTATTTTGGTAGTCACAGTGATTACTATTTGGTCATAGTACAGATCAGTGCGATCAGACTGTCGCAGCTGCAGAGGGTCCGGGGCAGCTCGAACAGTCTCCTGAGTAGGTAGGTATCATTGCATGGAAATTTGATTGCCCGATCGTCCATTATTTGTCCATTCTACATGTTACTAACATGGTTGTTAAGTTTCATGTTTACTTACAATTATGGATTAAACGATTATTATTTTATTATTCTAAGCATCCCCATAAGTGTAACATTTATGGTGTACGTTCCACGAATCCCACAACTTCGATAGCTCCAAGAACTCGACAATCTTCAAACTTTTTAAAAACAAACACATTGCTTCTTAGAATTCCACAAGCCACTTACTTTGACAATACATACAAGCGATGTGTAACAGACTTTAAAATATCTAATTAACATTTAACAATGGTAGGCACCGAATAAAATCAACCGCAAGGCCGAAACCCATGTTTGTTAAAGTCGAACTATTTGTATGACTCAGATGCAAGAGTAACCAAATAAAAATGTTACGAAGACCTCCCTTGCATACCTAAGTATACGTAATCAGATAAAGAAATCTTCTTGACAATGATTTATATTGTATTCATTTGAGTACCTGCTCATAGGTTGTCGTACTTCGACCATGAGGAAAACAGCCACAGATACAATAAACTATGATTTTGATTAATCATAATGGTAATTGCATTTATAATTAATTTATCTTATAATAGTGTCTACGGTACGTCAGCGTGCATCATCATAAGTCTATAGTAATCAACCTTTTTGTTGTTGGTTTCTCAATTTTCACTGTACGAAGCTTTGATTACCTGTATAGTTGTGCATGTATATTTCTAAATAAAGACATATATAGAAATACATTCTTCTGGTAGACCTATACGCCTTTCATCATCGGATACTCTCATCCTATTACATTCAGCCACTCAAAAAATATCGTCACTCCACCTAGCCTGAAGGCGTCTTTACCTTACCCTTGCGTTTGCCGATTCGCATTCTCCCCTCAAGAACACGCTAAACTCCAACAATTTTCCAACGTCGCTAACGTTGGCAAATTGTTGGGGTTTAGCGTGTTCATGTGTTTCAATGTACTAAAGAATATTTTCTTTTCTTTGCAGCGTTCGCGTGTGTGATGCAGCGATGTCGGTGGCGGTGAGGGCGGCGCTGCTCTGCGCCTGCGCACTGCTGCTGCAGCACGGTAAAAAGCAGCTTTTTTATCTCCAAAAAGACTCCCAACAGTTCATTTCAAAAATTCAAAGGGACTGTTAATAGGAGAATTATAGATGAAGCTACAAAATTTGTCACCCGACACTGGTGATTAGAATGACGCACACACTTTCTGATATAAAAACAGCAATTGAAAAGCGGTAAAGATCATCACAGTATTTTACCGTCTATAAAAACCCAGTTACTGCACTTATAAATTAATTGGCTGCGCTAATTAAAGCTATCAGGTGCCTATCAAGCGTTTTCTTCACACTTACTTAAGTACTTACCTATCCGAGCCGTAATAGCATTCGATCCTTATCGCTTTAGTTGCGCCAATATTCTGCCCCAGATTACTGAAATCGAATACGGGCTATACCTACACAGAACACAGCAACTAGATACAATCTACACCTAACACTTTTGTTTTAAAACAGAAAATAATTATACAGGGTGGTAGGGACATCGAAGCATGGATTACCATGGATTCAGTACATGATTCTGAAAACCCCTGCGGTGATATTTTAAGCCGGTTTTTTAAAAAAAAATTGCTGTTCCAAACATTTTGACCGCGTAGGAATCGCTCTTTTTTATAAAACGGCAGATTTTTTTTAATAACCTACGCAATATTTATCCTCCATAAACTTAACATTACTCCTTCATTTGCAGCAAACGCGGAGCTCCGAGGAAGGTGTCCAGCGGAAGAAAGTGCATGTCCTGCGCGTGCGACTCCGTGCACCACAGACGATGAGTGCGGGGAGAAGATATGCTGCTCAACAACGTGTGGGCGAGCTTGTGTTGACCCGCTTTTTACTGGTAACTCTTCAAATAGTCTAGCCATAAGCTAAGAAAGTTAAGTTTCGAATTCATTGGTAAACTTCGGGCAACAATTGCGAAGCATTCTTTCCCACAACATAAAATGAAATTCTTGGAAGCAATCAATGTTGCTCAGCTTTTGTTTTCCAATGAATACTAATAATATTCTCTCAACACTAAAATATGTTGCTGAAACAATATTTTGCCGTTTCCCAATTGAATACTAGGCTTTAAGTGTAGCTAAAAGTATAACCAGAAGGCCAATTCTCGTAATTTAAAACGCTCAAAATCTAGTCACAGTCTCATCTCAGCGACAAACAAATGTCAAAAACTTGTCAAAATGTAGGGATTTTTTTTTTCTGGTGGGAAATCATCAAATGACCCCTCCCGCTCTGGGTGGAGCGGAAGGGAGTGTCAGACTCTTACTGACTAAAACCCACCCATGTTCCTTCCTTCGCCCTTTATGTTCCGGGGTAGCGGTAACCCTTTCGGACAATCCCGCTGACCCGGCAGGCTTCGGCCCTAAGTTGCCCCTCGAATTATGCTGATATCTCTTTGAGGCGCGCGCGGAACACTTACACGCCGTCCGGCACGGGCCTGGTCCTGATGTCCGGGCGGGCAGGCCCGCGCCTACGGTGGCCGGTAGTCGTCACGCGACTCCCGACGCCCGGAGCGTCTCCCGCGGCGGCTGGGACGGGAGGCTCTCTCCCACACGACACGGCGGTGCTCCGCTCAAGCGGGACAGACCTCCACCGTGTGCTCCACCGTGTCCTCTGGGCGATCCTGGCAACGGTGATACTTTCGAGGCTTAGCGGACACTTTTCTCTAGTAATTTATTTTTACGTAAGAACTAAGAACACACGAAACTTCGCCTTGTTGACTAATCCAAGCCATCCAATAACACAGCTATAGCAGCATGAAACTTGAAAGCAAAGCAATATACTACATTAGTAGCGGTTTTACACTTGGCAATTAATAGAAGCCCTTGTGGGATACAAAGCTTCTCTGTTTACATACAAAGTTTCGCAAAGGGTCATAAGTTCATAAACTGTCCACATTGGAAAGTACAAGTTCCAAATGTTACTTACGTATCATCATTATTCATCTTAGCCCAATTAATTTGAGGTCTGCGAAAGCTGTTTTTCTTTCATACATCTTTATCAGCCGAGGGGCCCGTGGCTAAATAATAACAGCGGCACAGGCCGATCGATCAGGTTAAACTACGCTTGCGCGGTTGATCCGTGGATGGGTGACCATCTTTACATACCAAGACCCCTCAGTGCCTCGGAAAGCACGCTGAGCCGTAGGTCCCGGCTGTCATTCGTGGATCTTTAACAGTCATTACGAAAGTCTGACAACCAGTCTTACCAAGGGGTATCGTATTACCCAGTAACTGGGTTGTGGAGGTCAGATAATATGCAGTCGCTCCATGTAAAGTACTGGTATTGAGCTAAATCCGGTTAAACTGGAAGCCAACTAAACTGGAAGCCAACCCCAACATAGTTGGGAAAAGGCTAGGCAGGTGATGACATCTTTAGCAGCCGTCGTCTCAGTATTCACCCCTTTTCTGGCTATCATCTCACACATACAATCCATCCAACGTTTCTTTGGTCTCCTACTCTACCCAACCACGTTCATACCTCTACCAGTCTGATGACAATCCATCCACACTTTCTTTAGTCTTCCTCTTTTCTTAAAACTATACATATTCATGTCTTTATTTGCGCTCCATATCTAATATTAACGAGATCTTGCAATGGCTTTAAGCTAAGGTGCGGACCCTGTAGGGCACAGCAAAAATAAAAATATTGTTACATATTCATATTCAAAACTTTCCCTCACATATGTATGTTATAATTCAATCTTGAAATTCCCCCCCAGGTTGTGAGAACGTGAAACTATCATCTGAGCGGATATCTCGCGCTTTAGCCGCGGACAACAGTCGCGGTGGCCGCGGCAAGCTGCATGCGATGAGGACACCTCGATGCAGGTTCTCAGATGGAGAGTTCGAGGAGATACAATGCGATAACGAGATCGTCAGCACCTGCTGGTGTGTTGATGCTGCTGGATTTGAGGTGAGAACTAGAAGAAAGCTAATCAGATAGATAGGCCTTACTGACCGGTTCTCAACGCAATTTTACTTAGCAAGAATATTATGTTTAGCTAGTTAGCAATAGGTTACCCATTCATTATTACTGTGAAATCTGAACCGACAAATTCAACAAACACTTTTATCATAAAGTAGGCAATGAAAACATGCACATGCTCCGTTTGATGGACTTTTCACCAAAGATCTAAAGAAATTATTGCATTTACTTGATACTTAAGACCGCTGTTAATTTTACATTGTTCCAAATCAAACAGTGCTGTGCTTGGGCTTATATCAGACAGATTTTGATCAAATATTGAAAATACGCAAATACAATTAATGCTTGCTTCAATTTCCCAGTTACCTGGAACCAGAGCACCAGCCGCAGCCCTAGTCAACTGCTCTCGAGTGGACCCCTGTGCCGCACACACATGCAGGATGCTGTGTCCGTTAGGTTTCGAACTGGACAAGCGAGGGTGTCCTCTCTGCAAGTGTAGAGACCCTTGCTCCTCCGTCACGTGTCCCGGAATGTTGTCCTGTCAACTGGAGGAAGCGCCTTGCTTGAAGCCACCTTGTCCACCCGTGCCTACTTGTAAGTAATAATCCTCCTGGTTGTATTTCGGCCATGGAGTCAATTCAAGTGTCTGCACAAACACAGGTGCACTCTCTTCCTTCTCTCTCATAGTCGAAAGGGACGGCAATCCGACACGACGGGAGAGAGGTCAGGGGCAGAACCAACAGCTTAACGTGCTAAACTTTTAAGTAACACAGGACGAATAGCACCATCCACAACTGAACAATGATAACTTTAACATTCGTTCTGTTCTTTCAGTTTAAATATTTATTCTCAATGCATAAGAGGAACCATTTGGTTTTTCTCGCGTAATTTGATTCATAAATTAGACTTGCTAGCTTCAAGAAGAGATTTACGTACAACACCTAAAGCGTTTCAGCTATGTACATTGAAAATTGTAAACAATCGTGACAGCAGAAAAACACAACCGGAGGTATCGTAACCTACCCAAGTAGATTACATATTCACGAAACAAGGAAGCTTGATAATGAAACGGTATGCAAAATACCGCCGGCAAACATAACATAACACCAGAATTATGAATATCGCACGTGTTACAGCAGATATGTAAATACAAGTCTTTATTACGGCTGAACAGCTTAACCTTGATAACATACCTATTCATAAACGAGGTGTAATTAAAATAACTGAAAACCTGAAAAGGGGTCATTTTGCTCATCATTATGAACCACTTTACTATGGGTTCAAACCTGATCGTAAAAAACAGCTGTTCCCTATATTTTGTCGACTTTCCCCTTGTTAGTGTACCAAACCTACACTTGTAGTCTCCCAAGGGAAAATTGACGAGGTTTTTAGCACTTTTGATAAGAACTCCCACTAAAGTGAAGCTTCAATAAGGTTGAAATTAAATATCTAAAGGTCAAAAATAGACTTTGCCGTTTTACGACTTGCGAGAGACATTTAACCTAGGTGTGCAACACACGAGCGGCACGCGTCAAGGGCAGAGGCAACTGCACCGTACTCAAATACACGAGCGGCACTGTGTCGGCAGCTTTCGTTGCCTGTGCCGTTAACGCGTGCCGCTCGTCTGTCTGCACACCTATGGTGGTTAAGCAATTACGAACTCCATATTTCACCTGTTATGTTAAACCTTGATGTTTGCAGGTAAACGTGGTCGTAGTCTTATGAACATCTGCCCAGTGGGAGAGCCGCTGTTGATATCTGAGACTAGCCGGCCATTCTTGTGTGGTACTGATCCAGGGAAACCGAACTGCCCGCCTTTGTATAGGTGCCTTGTTGATTCAGGTTTGTGGCACAGTCCTAATACCATTTGTTAAGCACTTTTATTGTTAGCTAAAATCCACTTTTGGCATACGTCGTCGCCATGTACTGTAAGTTCTTCTATTACTGAGTTATCAGAAACGCAAGATATCGAACCAATAAAATTATAGAACGGAAAAGCTCCGATTGAAAATAGCCCAAAATCCGGGCATTAGTATTGCGCCAGCATTTCGCCTGCACTAGCGACCACTATCCTCAGCCAACAAAAAAATATCAAAACATTTATCTTTACAGGAAATGACTACGGCGTATGTTGCCCAGCATCTCTAGAACTCCAAAAAGCCGGAACCTGTCCTGCTCATGCCACAACCGAGGAATGCGGAACCCCCTGTGCCCACGACTTGGAATGTCCTTCTATGCAGAAGTGTTGCGACGGAGGAGAATGCGGCAAGCATTGCATTCTACCTCATAATGTGACGATGTGTACGCAACAGAAGATGTTGGCTGAATTATTGGTCGTGAGTGAAAAGGAGGGTAGGGGTTATGTGCCGCAGTGCGCTGAAGATGGTTCGTTTGTGTCGAGACAGTGCTCCAGGAATGGATTGGTTTGCTGGTTAGTAAAACATATTTTATCTTCTTAAATTGGGGTCTATAAAAAAGTTAGACGTAAAGTAATCTTCGGTTCTCGTGAGAGATTTTTGAATTCTGAAAGCTTTGAAACTTGGGTTTTAGGCCCATTGCTGAACATAATTTCTTTAGACAGTGACCAAGCAATTTCTGACATTTCAAGCGTTAGCTCATAAAGTGATCACTTGGATACTTAGATACTTCGGAAAGGGGTGACGTAATTAAGCTTTACGAAGCCCATTATAAAATTGAATCTGAAAAATGCTTTCTTCCAATTCCTAGCACTAACTTCACCTTCGCTAACTAAGCTCCACTTAATTCCACCAGGTGCGTCGACTCCGAAGGCAACAAGCTCCGTGGCACAATGGGCCCCTCATCATCAGTCCAATGCTCTGCAACCCCACTACCAGCCCGCAGTGGTGCCAGAAGCCTAGGCTCCTGTGCTAGAGCCCTATGTGCAGCGGTCTGTGAATACGGATATAAGACAGGGACTGATGGATGTCCTACCTGTGAATGCGATGACCCTTGTGCTGGGTTCCCTTGTCCTGATGGTGAAGAGTGCATCAGGGTTAGGGAAGCGCAGTGCTTTGGAGATCTGTGTACCGGATATCCTATTTGTGAGTAGATATTTATTATTTCTTATATGTTTTTTTGTGTTAAATAGACTTTATGAATCATCCGTTGGTTCAAAAAAAAACTGAAATAAAAACAAAGTGCCAAAACAAAAAACTTTTGTGCTATTTGTGATGTTTCTAGTTTTATAGGAATCAAACGTCGCACGTAGTTCCCTTGGCCACTTTGTTCTAGTGCTCATAGTTTGCGATTTTATGCTGAAGTAAACTCATAGTTTTAGACTTTCTCTATCTGCGAGTATGTCTATCTTCATAAATTTGGTGGCGGTCGTTGATTTCTTTACAGAACATGTTAATTTCCGTCTTTGTTCCCTCCAGGTCGTCCAAAAGTATCATACGAGAACCCATGCGAGGCTGGAGTCCCGGCTTCAGACGCGGACGGAGCCCCTGAGACTTGTGGCGCCGACGCCGACTGTCCCGACAACCACGCGTGCACCAGGTCGAGGAGAAGTGGCACCGCCGTCTGCTGTCCTGACCCGCACTATGTTGATAATGCCACGGAATCTGATATTATGGAGGTAAGTGGCTTGATGTAAAGACGTTACCCTCTGCTAGGGTAGTCAGACCCAGAACCACTCTGGCCTACCATACAATTTGTTTAGAGAGGGAAACCCAAAGCATGCATTAATCAGCAAAAAAAGCCAATTGTTCAGCCACTGAACCAACCATGCTGTGATAATACAGTTTATTAACAGAAATGACAATGAAAGCTATGCTAACAGTGAGAAATATGCTGCTAGCACAATTGCCAAAGCAAAATTGCAATGGTCAATTCTGTTGGCCAAGACGAATCTATCGTCATTCGATTTTAACGAAATTCATAGAGGCAATGCGACACCTAACAAAATATTTGACAATACCTCTCCATCATTATAACACTTGCCTAACATTTCCAACTCCACCATCTTTCCAGATAAACTTCGAATCCTGCGGCACAGAAGCGGAAGCGGTATGCGGTCTGAACTCCACAGTAGCATGTCCAGAAGGCGACTGCGATAACGACCTGCTGTGCTGTTCTACTGCCAACTGCGGGCCCGTGTGTGTGGACCCTGCCAAGATGAAGCTACAGACTGACAGAGTTGATGATACTCCTACAAGTTAGTATTTAAACATAAGTAGCGTAGTGTTTAGGTTAGTTCCTGGTAAGTCAGCCGGGTTATGAAAGTCAACAACATATTAACTCTTGGACAAACTATCCCTATGTCCTAACCCGTAATAATGGAGTTATAGGGAGAGGGTATAAACTCTGAAATGGGACAAAAGTGGAAGGCAATTAACTCTAAAACAAGATTTAACTCTTCAGCTTCAGCAAATATTAACAAGACTGCATACTTCACAACCCTTGCTTTACAGCCTATAATGTTCCCACTGCTGGGACACAAGCCTCCTCTCTCCTCTCTTGAGAGGGAGTGGACTGTAATCCACCACGCGGGCCCAGTGCGGGTCGGTAGATGTCACATGTCTTCGAATTTTTATTTCCACGACATTCCGGTTTCCTCTTTCACCGTTTTGAGAGCAGTGCTGATGAAATAATTGACACAAAGTAAAGCGCCTGTCTGGGTTCAAAACTACGCCCTACAACTTCTAAGTCGCGGCCGTTACCACTGGGCCACCACTGGGTCTTGCTTGCTTTAAGCTTTGCCGTAGTCAGGTTACAAACAAAATAACAATCCCAATATAAATATAAAGAACTCACTCTTTTAAGAACAAGTATCAATTAATTTGACTGTTTCTCAGCCTTTTACTTCCGGACTATCTACATTTCTTGTAAACAGGAGGCCGTACACCTCATCAGTGTTTTCATTTACTTTATTTTCTATACAGTGTGTGAATACCTCCGTGATTTCGACGAGAAAATGGAAGGCACAGTGGACGGTATGAAGCTGGCCCTCCCTGCACCTACGTGCAAGCCAGACGGGTCCTTTACACCGCAGCAGTGTGCCAACGGAAGATGCTGGTGTGTCGACACCTATGGTACGGAGATACCCGATACGAGCACCAAGATTGAAAACAATGCTACGGCTGTGGATTGTGACAGGTAAGATTTTATTTTGATGCCTATACACAGAAGTCATCTTAGCTACCTATTTCAAATCAACTCTCCCAGTATGCGTCAAAACCACCACAACAGTTATCTACCTTCAGAATCCAGCCTATCCTAGCCGCAATTTTAAGGACGTCGGTCTAGCTAGTATAGTCTCCGTCTGCGTCCATTTCCAAGTCATCTTCTTAGCTTAGTGGTGAAAGATCCACATAAAACTTAGAAGAGACTATTCTGGTTAAAAGTTTAGTCTGTTTTATAAATTGGTGTATTTAGAATGGAGGACTTGAACTTTTCTCAGTTCAAATCAATCGTTACTTCTTCGATATTCTAAATGTCGATCCAAAACAAAATCCAATTTGAAATCTTATGGAAAAAAGTTCAAAGCTTAAAAATAATTTTATTTGACGAGTCGCCTATTTCTCCAACTCCGGTAATGGTTTCCTTTTAGGTAACTTATCAAGCGGAAAATTTCATACAAATTGTGCTCCATTTTTTCATTTCTCTGGATTGCCTATCAGGGACAGTGAAATAAGTTTAATTCTCTATTTCTTATTTAAATTTAATTTGTCACTTTTAACCCCTTCACAGAGTCCGTTCCAACCTGAGCTGCCTAGAGCTGAGCTGCCGCATGGGCTGCGACTACGGCTTCGAGCTGGGCGCGTCGCGCTGCCCCACGTGCGCGTGCCGCGACCCCTGCGCCGGCGTGGCGTGCGCGGCCGGCCGCTCCTGTGCTACTGTCGATGTGGCTTGCGATGCTGATTATTGTCCACCTGTGCCTGCCTGTGAGTATCAACATCTGCTTACACTTTTCAACCGGATACAACCCTCCTTGGGAGAAATTATAAAATCAATAATCGCACGGATTCTCTGGCGACCTTAATCGAGCATTCTATGATTTCGTATTCAACAAAATTCCTTTCATTTCTAGGTCTTCCAAAGAAACCAGGACAATGTCCTTACCTAGTGCCTTCAAACGGAGCGTGCGAGTGGTCGTGTAGAACAGACGCGGAGTGCGGAGCTACTGAACGATGCTGTGCTACCGGCTGTGGTACTGCTTGCACTAAGGCGGTGCATCAGACTGCTTGTCAGCAGAGAAGGTAAGATTGTAATTAATAGTCTTTTTCGCTTAGTAAATATCGTTGCGTAGAGAAATTGTCGTCTCAGTTCTAAAATACCGAAGTCAGGACTTTGAAACTTGACTTTGAAAAACTGATTACCAGATCTATATAGGGTTCCTAACAGCCAAAACTGGGTTTTAGTGTCTTTAGAGAAACGATGGTTGTACGATCCATCATTACTGTTTTAGCACAGTCGTTCTTTTAAGTGTCATCAGAACCTTGGAGTGATGTGGAGTTGAAGTTCTAACATAATTTAGGTAGTACCCGACATCATGGACTTTCTTTTGATACGTTTTACTACATTTCGGTTTAAGTCCCAACAAATTATTTATTTATTTATTTTCATTTATTTATTACCCCTATAGTAAACCCTTTTGTTGTTGAAGTTAGAATAGAATAGAATAGAATACTCTTTATTGTACACCATACAAATTATAAAACACAAATATATAAAATTGTACAAAGGGTGACACAATGGGCGGCCTTATCGCTAAGAGCGATCTTTTAAAGACAACCTTTGGATGGATTAAAATTAAAGAGAGACAAATATAGTTGAAGTTTACCTTACAATCACCACCTGCACCTTGCACCTTAAAATATAATATTTAGACTCCATTTCATTCCACAGGGCATTAGCTCTCCACACTGCGGCTGAGAGCGGCAGCCCGCCCGCCTGGACGTGGGTACCCAAGTGCAAGGAAGACGGCGCCTACGACACGGTGCAGTGTAGGGGCTCTGATAAGGCTTGTTGGTGTGTCGACACTGCTGGGAATGAGGTCAGTATTATCTCCATGAAAGATTCTGTCAAGTCGACCAAAAACTGACATGATGTGCTTATGTATTAACGCATATTAGGTAGGTACCATCCTATAAGTTTCTGCGATTCCATAACAAGCTCCTCTGATAAGGACACTGAGCAACCTATTGAATGTGGGAAGTTTTGGGAAATAAACTCAAGAAAATGAGTACTTAGTCATAAATATTCCACCTTTTTAAACAGCTACTCCGCTGGATACTACAGTACAGCTTTCTACAGTAAAATACGTTTTTCCAAAATATACCCAATAATTACGTTTTTAAGGAAAGAGGCATTAGCCCATCAATCGGCAACCTAGAATAGTTAGACATAATAATTTCCTACCTTACCTGCGAACTTGTGCCTTTAAGTTTTCACAAGTTCTACATAAAAATCTCAACATCTCCAAAAAAATATTATACGAAATCAATTTATTTCACAAAACAATTCTCTTTTCTAGATCCTCGGCACCCGAGTAACGAACTCCACACCGAACTGCGAAGCTCCTATAAGCTGTTCTAAACCAACCTGTGCAGAAGATCTGGTATGTTCCCACGGATGGGAGTTGGATGACAAGGGATGCCCTACATGCGCCTGCAAGGATCCTTGTACGGACGCCAAGTGTAGACCCGATGAGACCTGCGAACTTGTACCTTTGGAGTGTGAGGTAAGGTTTCTAGACTTATTTTTATTTTGCGGTAAAAGTTACCATTTCTACTTTTATTTAGATGCTATTGGGTTGAAATAAATATTTTCTCCTATCTTTGTGTACAAAAATTAAACTCACTTCTATCTCCCCAGGGCAACTCGTGCCCTCCATTAGCTCGCTGCTCCCCCGCGCCTCAATGCCCCGACGGTCTGCAGCCGCTGAGTGCTCCAGACAACTCGGGGCCCCTCGTGTGCGGCCCCAGTGCGGCCGCCTGCCCCTCCACTCACGCCTGTAGATTTGCTCCTCATGATTCTACACCGTCGGTTTGCTGTCCGAAGCCACGTGAGTATTACTTTTTTTTTTTTTCCGGATGGGAAATCATCAAATGACCCCTCCCGCTCTGGGTGGAGCGGAAGGGAGTGTCGGACTCTTACTGACTAAAACCCACCCATGTTCCTTCCTTCGCCCTTTATGTTCCGGGGTAGCGGTAACCCTTTCGGACAATCCCGCTGAGCGTGAGTATTACTTTGGATAGCAAGAAAGTTTAATTGACGAATCTCACATTGGCTTATTTAATGGATAGCTCATATTAAGGGAAAAATATTAGCCAATCAGCAGGGTGATAGCGGAAATAAGTGCCCAGGGAGTCTTTAATTAAAGTATTAATGGTGGGTATTTCAAGCACCCAATTCCCCAATTAAAGATCCATTTGTAAAACCGCGTAATAGACAGACAAACAACCGGAATTTTTAACATTAAAAAGTTGTACAATGACACAAGTTTATTCAGGTACCCACTAAGTAACAAATTCTTGTTTGTCACAAAAGGCAAACAAAGACAGGCTAGCGAACGAAATTCCCGTTAATCTATACATGTGAAATTCAATAATCTTCTCCTCCATCCAGGAACGGTATGCTTCGAAAACAAAGACGAGGGTAGTTGCACAGAAGGCGAAGTCCTGAACACGACGAGATGGCACTTCAACCACGCGCGCAACCGATGCGAGCGGTTCAAGTACCATGGGTGCTCCGGCAACCATAACAACTTCAGGACTAAGGAGGAGTGCAATAATGTGTGCCCTGGTGAGTTTACCATCACTTTTTATGGTGTCTGGCTACTAAACTGTAATATTTGCCTTCGATTTTTCAAGAGCTTCACATTTAATTGATTTGTAAATATGTATGTATACTGAAGTAACTACCCTCACTTTCTATGAGCCTTTTATCAATTGAAATGATTTGATTGGTTGTTTCATTTTTAAAGAAAAACCAATCTATACATGTCAACAGATGAGGCTTTTTGAACCTAAGTTATCCGAAATTATAGCAAAAATCCTGAAGATAAAAAATACAGCAGCCAAGACTTCTTTTCTTGCTTCAACTAAGAAGTTTTTGTCTTTCAAAACAGTGGAAGGGGAAGCTGCGAGATTGAAAAGTAAAAAAGAGAACACAAGCCACATTGTGAAAGAAGGCATGTCGTTATTTATTTTGTATATACATGTTATATTGTTACGTACCTGTGTTAACTCCACTAAATTGTCTTGCACTGTACACGGTGTAAGGGATATAGACGGGCAAAGTGTTACCGTGTAGTTTAAATTGTGCTGAATTGCACAATTTAAAAAAATAACCGACTTTTCTTTCAACATGCAGCGTTGTACGTCTACAATCAGGTGTTGAATTCATGGGAACAGTTTGCGCGTCGATGTCCCTTAGCGTGCATATACGAGTATATGAGCGACACGCGTCGACGATAGAGGCCGCTGCAACTGCCAACGCGTGTCGACGACAGCCGTCAACGTGTGTCGCGTGTGAGCACCGTACTCAAATACACGAACGACACGCGTCGACGATAGAGGCCGCTGCAACTGCCAACGCGTGTCGACGACAGCCGTCAACGTGTGTCGCGTGTGAGCACCGTACTCAAATACACGAACGACACGCGTCGACGACAGAGGCTGCTGCAACTGCCAACGCGTGTCGACGACAGCCGTCAACGTGTGTCGCGTGTGAGCACCGTACTCAAATACACGAACGACACGCGTCGACGATAGAGGCCGCTGCAACTGCCAACGCGTGTTGACGACAGCCGTCAACGTGTGTCGCGTGTGAGCACCGTACTCAAATACACGAACGACACGCGTCGACGATAGAGGCCGCTGCAACTGCCAACGCGTGTCGACGACAGCCGTCAACGTGTGTCGCGTGTGAGCACCGTACTCAAATACACGAACGACACGCGTCGACGATAGAGGCCGCTGCAACTGCCAACGCGTGTTGACGACAGGCGTCAACGTGTGTCGCGTGTGAGCACCGTACTCAAATACACGAACGACACGCGTCGACGATAGAGGCCGCTGCAACTGCCAACGCGTGTCGACGACAGCCGTCAACGTGTGTCGCGTGTGAGCACCGTACTCAAATACACGAACGACACGCGTCGACGATAGAGGCCGCTGCAACTGCCAACGCGTGTTGACGACAGGCGTCAACGTGTGTCGCGTGTGAGCACCGTACTCAAATACACGAACGACACGCGTCGACGATAGAGGCCGCTGCAACTGCCAACGCGTGTCGACGACAGCCGTCAACGTGTGTCGCGTGTGAGCACCGTACTCAAATACACGAACGACACGCGTCGACGATAGAGGCCGCTGCAACTGCCAACGCGTGTTGACGACAGGCGTCAACGAGTGTCGCGTGTGAGCACCGTACTCAAATACACGAACGACACGCGTCGACGCTTGCAGTTGCCTCTGTCGTCGACACGTGTCACTCGTGTGTATGCACACTTACACCCTATATTCTAATAGCATGGTTAGCTTTTTTGGCACTTTGGGCAATCTGGGATAAAAAGTCGGGGAGCTTTTGCGTATCTGAATTATAAACAGATTGGATGCTGAAAGTTGAATTTGAGTAGAATAGAAACTGTAGAAATGTTGATGTATCACGATAGCATGAGTCCAATATTAATGACTGCTGATTAGTTAAAACAGCACCATGCGACTAATGGGCCTGATTATTTCATAATGTTGCTAAGCTAAAGACACCATATTACGTGTCGTTTTGGGAGTATACAACAGCCATGTTTTTATCTGAGGCTAAAAGTTTCTTCTTTATGTTACAGTATTGAGCCCATGCGAGAGGCTACAAGAGAAGAACGAGGCTGCGGCACAAAAGTACGGCAAAGGCACGTTTATACCCAAATGCGATGCCAGTGGAGCCTGGGAACCGGTGCAGTGTATGTCGCATATCGGTGAGTCAACATACTCCATTATAAACTAAGAATAAACTACTTGCAGATTGTTAAGTATCACTCCTGCGTTCAATGCTCTATCATAGAACGTAAGATTGGCAAAATTATGGTGATTCTTTCAAAAAACCACAAATCATGACTTGGAGTTGTCTTTTCCTACCTCCTTCCGTAATGTAGTTTAATCAAAACCAAAACTATTTAATATTCGCTTCCGGAAGACGACAAATTTTGCCCGATCCATATTATCATCTAAAAACACTCAATCTTTTTACAGATGTCTGTTGGTGTGTAAGCGCCCGTGGAGAACCTCTGAAGGGATCCTTAGTGCGCGGCGCTAAACCTTCGTGCAACTTCAGACAAGCGCGCAAGTATCTGCCACGAGACCCGTCCGACGAACGAGCTAGAGCCGACGAAGGTAATATTTGAATTTTATGTATAAAAGGCCTGTTTCATTTCGTAAACAAGAAAATAAAACAAAATCTAACTTGTTGAACTGACTACCTGAAATCACCACTATGTCAGGAGGTGTGGAAAGAAGTCAAGAGTGGTATTAGCATAAGGTAGACTATTTATAATATCATCTATACAATGTGTAACTGAATTAATGCACATTATGAAAGTAGTTTGTTCAGAATCGTTTACTGAATCGATTTCTGTAATTTTTAATATAGGTAATATTTTATCCCAAAAATAATTAAAACTACGTAAATTACTCTCACACTTCCGCTGTACAGTCAAAACAAACCAAAATAGATGAAGTACCCACTGCGCTAGACCCTTATACGAGTGCGATTGTTTGCATGCGTAAATTTGTAATGTGACCACAATTTTCTCCCACAATCAGTGTAACTAATTTATGAGAAAAACAATGTTTATTACATAATAATAAAAAATCAGTGTATGTATTATGATTATAACATAACATTCTAATTGGGGTGTCTGGTGGTGTGCGTTAATTCCGGGACAAGTTGTATAAATATAAATGCTGTTCGTTGGTAAGCGAACCACAAGAGCACGGCTGGACCGAAGTGGCTATTTTTTGTTTTAAAATGTTCGTAATAGTCCGAATCAGGTTTGTATGGAAAAAAAGGAGAATCTACCCTGAAATTGTTCAAATTCAGGAAAAACTGAATGTCCTTTTTTATGAGAATTTCTAATTTCGACAGGACAACCTGTGTCGGGTCAGCTGTGTTCAATAAATACATTGGTATATGTAGGTACTGCTGTCTACTTCTAAAAAGTTGACGAGTTAATCTCCAAATGGATGTACATATTTGGAAAAAACATAGATATATATAAGCTTTTTGTCGTGAATGTCCTCGTAAAACATGGGCTAAAGCAACTTTCAATATTCTTTTTCCAGTACTGGAAGAACTTATCAGACAAATGACTGCGGACAGAGTAGACGAATTTGACGACGACGACGACGACGACGAAGATGATGATTTCGAGCTTGAAGCCGAAGTCCGGGAAGACGAATCTTTAGATAACATACTTGATCAGGCAAAAGACACATTCGAACCTGCGTTAATTTCGGAGGTCGTGGAGCCTAAAGCTGCGGACACTACCAGAAGATTGGAGAAGAATCTTGAAGTTAATGTGGACAAGTTCGTGTTTAAAACCAAGTGTCAGTTTATGCAGGAGGAAATTGAGAATGGTAAGTCCTAAGAAGTTAGCTAGTTTTACACTTTCGCTGTCCACAAAGTAGGTACAATATAGTTAAATAATTAACCTGAACCATATGTGGTTCATGGGACAGGGAATGGGTTAAGGGGTGATTTTAAGGCAATATGCTTTGCATAAAAGTGGGTTGGGTTAAATTACTGGTCTTGATCCCCTACTATGGCCTGTTGAAGATTGACTTGATGGAAATAATACCGAATACTTTTAAGAAAACATGTTATTTACCCTAATTTAATTTCATGTAAATATAAGAAATGAACTTGAACGTATTTAAACAATCGATAGACCAAACTAACACAATGACACCTCGAGACAAAAGAAATCTTTAAAGAAATACTTTCACTATTAGGTGGTGAAGGTCTCCGGCCCCGTTGTCTCGAAGACGGCGAGTTCTCTCCGCGACAATGTTCCCGCGGACGATGCTGGTGCGTGGACGCCGCGGGGCAGAGGAGGCAACACGCGGGAATCGTCGCCGACGCGCCTGCACCCGATCCTTGTGGTAAGTTGTTGTAGAAGCTTTTCGTAATGTTACAATATTTGGGCGTACTCATGAGATGATTGACTGACCTCAGTCAATTATCGACGATTAATTGAACTACTCTACTGCGGACCCAAGTAGGCCGCTGCAAGCACAATCTAGCGAAATGGGGGATTATTGACCCAACCGACACCTAGTGCGAATGCGGTGCTCCTGACCAAAACATGCCCCATATGTTGGCATGTCCAAAGTATCCATACGAGTTACCAGTTATATGTCGGAGTCCCCAGTATAGAGTTATGAGAAACAGAGTGTAAAGTTTACTCATCCTCCATAGAAAAGGAAGCATCCTCCGACTAGACGGTTTCGAGGATCCGGAGGATCGAGGAGGACGGTGTAGAGGGTGTCGTGTTTTGTGGGCAACTGCCCGACGATTCATGTCGGGACGTTGTATAAATGCTAGTTGCTCGGTAAACTCTGCTTGCGCGATGCAGGATTTTGCATGACGTCATTATGATGCGTAGTTTGCATGTGGCGATGTAGATGCCGCCACAATCAAACTTAACCACACTCTTTTGTTACAGAACTAACACAAATAGATACAGCAATCCTCGAGCTAGAACTCCTTAACGTGGAACAAGCAGGTGCGGAGCGAGCTCGAGCAGGCTTGGCGGCGAGACTGGCAGCATTGGGAGCAAGGGTACCTGTGGCCATGACACGGGATAGAAATACTGCGAAGCTAAGGGCCGTGCTTACTGGCTCGAGGGCTGTTGACTATGTCTACTATATCGAAAACTTGGTGAGTATAAAGGCATGAGACTGTAACCGTATTCTCCTGCCCATAAGTTGACTCCAATTTATTTGGGGTCGGGGCAACATGTTTTTTCCTTCCATACTTCTTTATTAGTCGTAATCTCGGTAGTCAACCCCTTTCTAGCAATGTCATTTATCACAAAGTTCATCCATCTTTTCTTTGGTATTACCCTACTCTTATAGCCAGAGTATATGCGCGAGAGAATTATGCGTTACCAGTGGGAAAGGACTAGCTATAAAACATTTTCTTTTTTAATGGAGCAACTGCGCCAGATATTAGCAAACTGTACATGCTCTGTAAAACTACACACCGGTCTGACTACTTTATTAAGTTTAGCATCTGATGACCTTTCTAAACTTGATCATATATTATATGTTGTCGCCAGAAATATTCCCTACCTACCTAAATAATCAACAAGGACCACTCCTGAACCCTCTGTTATGCTATATGTACAGGTGAAACAAGAAAAACTAGCAGGTAACAAAGAAGGCGATGAGGTCGTGTTAGGAGCTGACGTCATCCGCAGCGAGTACCGACTAGCCACACCCAACCGGTCCGCGATGCAGCAACGGGAGATACTTAGCGAGTCTACCGTAAGTTTACATGATATTTGTTTTTATTACTTAAGTAAGTTAAGTTTTAGTTTAATTATAGTCAGTAACTTGCTTTAAGAAGTTTGAATGCAATTTCAATAGGTACCTATTTAAACTGCGAGACACACACGCCCCCAGACGTAATAACAATAAAACTTCTATTACGTCTCGTTTGAAGTCCTTCAACCGATTAACAAACAACTTACAAAATATCTGTTAACACAAAATAATTATTTCAAAAGTTGTTAGCTCTCATCTCATTCTGGTTTACAGTATAACACCTAACAACTTTTGAAATGGTTATTTTGTGTTGTATAATATGCTTCCCTGAAAAAAAAAATAACCTAAATCATAACAACATAAGCTAAACAATTAATTTATTAGAGAAGATTTAAGACCTACTTATAGCAATGTGTAGATTATGGTAGGTATAGACTATTATAGAACTACTTCAATGCTCAAAGCTTCTCTACGCAGTACTAAAGCAAAGCAACAAGATGAAAAAAGCATCCATGTTTAACTCGTTTATTTGTATCCCCTCACCAGGTTTCCGCAACTACTTCCTACCACACCGCACTTATAGTCCTAGCAGCTACTTCAGCGTTCATCATCAGCGTGCTATGTGTCCTCGTCATGCTGTACCGCGCGAGATTACAACGGGAGCCGCAGAAAGCAGAACGGTTCTTACCAGCCGCTCCTCCAGTCTACGTCCTTTCCGCAGATGAGAAAGCGGAACTAGCAAGAGTATTACACGCCCCTCCTCCCCCTATCCCACCCCTAAACGATGACCAAACAAGAGTATAACCAAACCATAAGACAGAAAAAATGCTTTAAAACTTTACTGTAGAACATGGATATGACAAATCAAATTTCCCGCAAAAAACAATGTCACTGAATGTGTTGCCAAGTGTAAAAAGAATTAGATTTTCATAGACAAAAAAATTTTGTCTTTGAAATAGCTTGGACTTGACGTGACAATAAAATTATAATGCCGGGATCAGACTTTCATAGCACATACGAATTTATCTGCTAATTATTAACTTAAAATATTATAATTCTATTTACATGATAAACTTATCCAATTTACACAATTACTAAAGAATATCTAGGATTATTGACTAAAATAGATCCCTTGACCTATGTTTTATCTAATGCCTTAGTTATGAGCCTATGAACAGATTGGAGAATTTAAGATTTTTTTGTATATTATGTCATATCTGTGTAGACGTAGTAATTTACGTATAGTATTACTTGAATACTGTAAAGCGGATGGTTTACCTACGTTACTCGTTAATGAAGCTATTGTAATGATAGTACAGGTACTAAAGTAATTATAGGGTCCAAAATAATATTGGCTAGACTTTTGAGTAACGTATATTCAATTAATATCTTACCTCTGTATTTGTAATTTTATATAAACTTAGTACTACTACGGAACAAAATTATATGTTCGCAATATGGACCTGTTCACAGTTACGAAACGCTAGACCGTAAATTATTGTTGGAGATGAAAATACGTGCTATTAGTGAAAGTAAAAATAGAATTGGAAGTACAGAGTTAAGTTTTAAAAGACATTGATCAGATGTCGCCAGTGAACGTAAGTATGATTAGAGACTGATAGGTGATGGTCGCATTCTCCTGAAAGAATCTCTGATAAGTCCTGTGAACTATGCGGTGGTCACAATATTAATAAGGTTCATATGATCATAGTAATATGGTTTAAAGCACGAAGAGAATTGTAACTATCGCAAAGTAGAAGGAATGATAATTTCCGATTCTAGGAAAGTATGACATATACATGCAAGAGAAGTGAAAAGATTTAATAAAAATGTATTGTCATAATTTCTAAGATTCAGAAGACAAGTATCTTGTTATGTTTTATATTAGTATAAGAAACTATTATTAAGTAAGCGCAGAGGTGCGCGTAAATTAGTACTACGCGCGCCTTTACGCACTCTTTAGTTCCTCTCGTTGAGTCTCGCTCTCCATCACTTTATTACTAAACTTATAGTCCAACATACTACTGCTTTAAAACTTTAAAACCCTTGGAAAATTATATACACGAATCAAGAACGTGGCTCGACGTAGAACTAATCTAGTCTGTTTTTTATTCATGATCCCTTATTCATTCATCACAAATCATTTTATTCCCTTTTGTATTTGTAAATAAGAATAATATTTATTTAAGTTTCATTGTAACTTACATGAACCAAAAATAAGCGTATTCGACAGGTATTTTCCATTTCATAGACGTTATTTTTAATTAAGTTAAAACCCATTTCCCAGCACCCATTTAACAAAGTCTCGAAATAAATAAAGTATTTATTCATATTATGTATTACATTATTTCATTAAATAAATAATTTTATAAAACGTGTTTTTCTGTACGTACATACCTTTTTTATATAAATACCATAACAATTTTTAATAAAATATAATTAAGTACACATCAGAACTATAAATGGTAAAACATGGTATCCTAACGTTTACAGTTCGTTACAACTAAACGCAGTGATTTTTGTCGAAAGCATCTCGTTTTTGCCGTCAAATTTACTTACCATTTTTATTTTTTTTCTTCTTTGGCAACTGAGCCTTGTTACTTACCATTGTTTGTACGGACGCCAGCACATCAAGTTACTACAATCTGACAAATTTCTTTAATAGATTTTCAACTTTATCACTAAGCCATTAAGGTTCAAGGTTGATTGGGAAAATTTGACAGTTTCGGGTAGCTTAACCTGCTGGCGTCTGTACAAACTCTCGTACGTCACTGTTTAAATCATTTTTTTTAATGATAACATCAATGTAAACAAATACAATAGCCTAAAACTTTATATTTCGGATGTCATTCATTTGACAGTCAAAGTCAAAATATTCATTTGTAAAACGCATTTTTTTTAATGTGGACATTAATTTAAAGTTTCGATTAATTCCAAGGCTCAAAATTTATTTGCCAAACTTTAGTTTTAATATTTAGCTTACTGCTCACTCAGCAGGATAAGTTGATACACATCCTTAGTAGCTGCTGCTGAGTACAGTAAATGTCTTCTATCAGGGAGGCAAAAACATTCAGATATAAGCAAAACGAGCTATCTTTGCGATGTTGTACTATAATTATAAAGCAGCCTATTTGGTTATAAAACATGCCGGTTTCCTCAAGATGTTTTCCTTCACCATTTATATTTTAATTCGGGGCCGTTACCGCTGGGCCAGCACTGCTCTTGTGCTATGTAGTATAATACTAATTCCATGGGTACAGTCCTTTCACAGTGTTATTTTAGGTAGCCACGGTAGCGGTGGCATGGCAGGGTGGAAAAACTTACGGCAGGAAGCACCTATCGCTAAATGCGTTAAAGCTGTCAAAAAATAAAAGGCCCGTTTTGACATTGACAGTTCTAGTAGTTAATAAAGAAACATTCGCAAAACACGTATTCATTTGTATGAAACTGACAGGTATCAAGAACGCATTCTCAAATGTCAAAACAGGCCTTTTATTTTTTGACTATTTCAGAATAATTATTCAGTCAGTTCAACTATGGCAACACCATAACTCACAAAGATTTTTAAACTCAGATTTAAATAATGTCATGTTGACTAAAAAATGTCGTTCGAAGCAGTCATATTAGTCTAGTAAATAAAAAATCGGAGTTTAGTTATATTACCAAAAATCCACAAAAAATTAAGTAATATTACTAATCCCAATGTGTGGATCTAACTTAATTTTGTTCATTAGTCATCACAGTGATTTATAATTGAACGATTATGATGAATATCAATGCATAAAATATATATTTTTATGTGGTAATAACTATACCTAATTATAATCCAAAAACTCGAAATTATTCGACAAAAGGGTAGAATAATATTTATTGTAATTTAATAGTCACCATTTTGATATCCGCTAACTGTCACGTCGTCGATGACATTTGTTTCAGTTGACATGTCGTAGGGGCCGGCCCTCGGAAGAAATTATTTAGAATGAATCAAGGAGGCGGCCTTGCTTCTTGCGCCGTTTGCAACGAGAAAACTCATCGGAGGTGCGCTCGCTGTCTGAACATTTATTATTGTAATAAAGAACACCAACGTCAAGACTGGAGAAGACACAGGAGTGAATGTGCACCCAAGTTACCGAAGCAGGGTTCCAAAAGTGATATTTCAGGTGAACGTTCTATAGTTGATGAAGAAGCTACGAAGAAAGTGAAAGACGGAACTTCCGACGTCACAGAAGAGAAACAGAAGGATATCTCGAAGGAGGGTAGTGATACAAGACTTTTAAATAAAACTATAACGAAAAAGTGTGGCAAGGAGGGTATCACGGATATTGTTAGTAAACATAATTCGCAAATATCAACTAAAAACGTTAAACAAAGTGAGGAAGGCTCATCGACAGCATCGGAACACAATGACAGCAGTGTGATATCTAGTGTAGTGTATACAAACCGCGAGCTTAGGACTAGTAGTGCAATAACGTACGAGGGCTCCTCTGAGCAAGAGGTGTTGCGCGAGTCTGCGCAACTGTTGAACACAGTGGACTTCCCCACGCCAAGTAACTCTAATGTGTTGCGGGCGGTGAACAAGACTGACACGGTAAAGATGCCTGTACTGCCTAACTATAGGCCTGAGCAGGGTACAAGGGTGAAGGAGTACCCAGAGGCCTCGTTGAAAGGCAGCGGGGCACCATTTAATCACATGCCTAATAGTTACTACATGGATCCAAGTGACCCTTGCTACGAGATATGTCATAGAGTGATCAGAGACATGACTCAGTATGGTGTTTGTGTGCTGAACAATTTCCTTGGTAAGGAGCGGGGAGAGCTGGTGTTAAAAGAAGTGTTATCAATGTATAGATCAGGAATATTTACAGTAAGTTTGTTATTCTGAACTACATGACCTTATTTTTTCTATTTGTAAGCCTAAAAGTCATATTTCACAATCATTTTACTTGTTAAATATGTTTGTGTTCAAAAATATCTGCAAAAACAAAATAATAATAAATATAGTCAGTAAGACAACATTGCTGTGTGTTTATTATGTAAACAACATGCACTACAACATATGAACTTAAAACATATCCATGTAAGGTGATGCATAAGGCTGAAATGTGGTGTAAATACTAAATAACTGGTATTGAGGAAGTAGCTATTAAAACACAGAGCAAAAGTCTTGCGAATAAAGTAAAAATAACTTGTTTTCCCTATAAGTTTTGTGGGTTTCAACAAACAAAACAGAACGGGGTAAAAAACACAATTTGTGCTAAAAATTAATATCTCATTTAACTGTAACTGGATATTATGTGGTAATCATCATTCACTGATTATTGACATGATATAAAACAAACAAAAAGAGTTTGTTTTTGTAAGTAGCACACATTGTTAATTAATGGAGTTTGACAGTAAATAGCTTTAAATATACGGATGAAACACAGAAGAGTGATGATATATATGTTGATAAATGAAGAGCAATGAAATTATGAATAGATTTTTTGAGAGATAATATATAAAAGAAAAAGGAATGAAAGAGTGTCGGTTGACAGGGTTGCATAGAAGAAAAAATGTGTGTCACCAACACTAAGTTACATGGGGTAAGGGCAGATTATGATTAATCAAATAGCCAATTTTCTTGTTATGCTTTAAAACAAGTATTTAATATATGCCATATACATGATCATCATCATCCACAGTGCGATTTCACCCACCCTTGAACATAAGCCTCCCTTGTGCTAATCCCCATGCTCTTGTGCCAGCCAGTATATTTATCACCATAAATTAAACTGAGTATTATTAACGTTTTATCTTGTTATTCCTACCACGTTTTGATAAAAATAAATTATTAGTTTATTCCCTTTGTGTGCTAGTAAAGACAGAAATAGAACATAGTACCTACTGAATGTTATTTTGGGCTGATTTTTCAATCAACAGATAATTTTTGTTAGTGGAATAAAATGGCCGTCTGACAGTTTTTCTATGGAAGAATTGTCAAAAATTCAAAATTATTCCTCCGATAAAATTATTATTAAATATTTTATTTCTCGTTGGTCTAACTAGTGGTTCCAAGCTTTACTGCGGAGCATGAGGTCCTGGATTTGATTTTCGGGTCTGGGAAAGTGTTATTGGGTTTTTCCGTCTTGAATTTCACAATAGCAGCCAGCAGTCTGGAGTTGTGCCTGGTTGATGGCAATAGGCCGTCCCCTATTACATGGGACGTAAACATAACTGGCAAAACGTGGGTGTACCATAAGTACACTTCTGCCCAACCCATCGGGGACTACAGGCGTGTTTTTATGTTATTTTCTTAGTCCTTGAATGTTTTGATAAATTTAGGCTGATTTTTCAATAATCCGATAACTTTTATCTAAAGAACAATTATGATAGTTTGGCATATTTTCTGTACAAAAACTGTTAAACTGCAATATTTATTCCTCAGATAAAAGTTGTTTCGCTGTTGAAAAATTAAATTAGCCCTTAGTCGGAAGGTACGGTTGATTTAGTTGCAATACCGTAAGATCTTAGAGAAAAACTTGCATATTAATAAGTAAAAATCTTAACAAATATGACATAGGGCTGATTTCTCGCATCACTAGATAACTTTTATTTGAGGAATAAAATTGACGTTTGACAGTTTTTGTATGAAACAACTGTCAGAACTTCAAAATTATTCCTTGAATAAAGTTATCAGATGATTGAAAAATCAGCCCCTAATTAATTAAATGCATAAAATCCATTTTCATCTTCAACCAGTATATTTTTGAGCAAACATTTTAGATTATCAAAGTTAAAATAGTTGAAACCCTCTTTTCCCGTCACAGAATAGCTGCTGTTAGTTCATAATTGTGTTTTTAGAGTTCCGAACCTCAAAAGGAA
The DNA here is from genome assembly GCA_911387795.2 of Apamea monoglypha. Taxonomy (NCBI): domain Eukaryota; kingdom Metazoa; phylum Arthropoda; class Insecta; order Lepidoptera; family Noctuidae; genus Apamea; species Apamea monoglypha. The sequence goes on along the minus strand of OU426933.1, from coordinate 4,868,625 downwards.
AAATGGAACCTTTATACGATCACTTCGTCCATACATATGCTTACTCCGTTGTTTGTACTGCAACCTAATGTAAAAAAAACCATTGGTTGTATTTTGGTTTTGAATTTACCGGCAAAAAAGTGGGTACTTAAATAAAATTATAAGTTAAATTGACAAATTGCAAAAAAAAAACTTTCTTAAATATTTAATACCATTAGCAATCATTTATTTACATAGTAGTCTAACCAATAGCTTGTACCAGAAACAGCCCTAACAATGTAATTTGAAAAAACGGAACCCTTATAGGATCAGTTTGTTGTCCATCCGTCTGTCTGTCAAGACCCTTTTCTCAGGAACGCGTGGAGGTATCAAACTGAAATTTATATCAAATACTCAGGTCTACTGTCCCTTGGAGCTGTGAAAAAAATCAAACTTCTAAGTAAACGCAATCAAAAGATACGGGCGTTTATGCCGCATATTTTGACACTCGCAAGGGAATCAAAACCTATAGGGTACTTCCCGTTGACCTAGAATCACGAAATTTGGCAAGAAGCAATGTCATGTAGCACAGGTAAAGGAAAAATTCTGAAAACCGTAAATTTGTAGTTACATACCTACAAAATTGTACGGAACCCTCGGTGGGCGAGTCCGACTCGCATTTGACCGGTTTTTCTCTTTAGATACAAGTATCTTTTTACTTAGTTCAGGAGCCAGCTGTTCTACCTCCCTTTGCCCACTGCTTGTACAATCATGTTTAGTGTATGTCTAATCTCATGTGTTTTTCTTTGTACGGACGCCAGCACATCAAGTTACTACAATCTGTCAAATTTCTTTAATAGATTTTCAACTTTATCGCTAAAGCATTAAGGTTCAAGGTTGATTGGGAAAATTTGACAGTTTCGGGTAGCTTGACCTGCTGGCGTTTGTACAGTAAACTTATTATTTATTTATTTACTGTCTATCATAAAACCAAACTCACAGGTTCATATTTTACTGATAGCAAAAATGGGTTATAAACCAAGGAGTTTAGGATTATCAAAATATAGACTGGATATTAGGATCATTTGCCTGCTAATGACAATTTTTGCTATTATGTCTTTTATGTTGTTAAGGTCTGATACTGGTATTCAGCTGCATCCGGTTAGACTGAAGCCGACCCCAACATAGTTGGGAAAAGGCTAGGCAGATGATGATGTTGTTAGCCTGGCTATAACACTTAGGGCTTATTTTACCAAAGTCAGATATCTTTTAACCGTGGAATAAAATTGACATCTGACAGTTCTAGTATGGAAAAACTGTCAAAAATTCAAAATTTATTCTCAGGATAAGACTTATTCTAGATGAAATAGTTTTAGTGAAATTCGCCTTTAGAAGAATAGGTACTTAAAATCCATTAGTTCATATAATCTTACAATCGCATCTTACGCTATGTAGTGAGTTAGAATAGTATAATATGTATGTACTCTTTATTATGTAGGTACACACCATTTTATATATTCACATGAGAGCAGTGATAACGGGACCAGACTTACGAGTGGAAGGTCGTAGGTTCGATCCCAGACAGGAGGAGGATGAAGGTTTTCAAATAAAATTGAATTTGATAAATGAACTGTTTGTTTTCTATTAATCACATTAAATTTAATTAGAAAACGTCCATCGGGTTCTTACTAAACTTCAACTAAATCCGACAACCCTGGTTACTTATCTCCTTTGGTGACATAAATTATTAACCACCACTACTCTCAAAACGGTGAAGGAAAACATCGTGAGGAAACCGGCATGTCCTAGAACCAAAAATTCGAAGGCATGTGACGTCTACCAACCCGCACTGGGCCCGCTTGGCGGATTTCGGCCCACTCTCTCTCGCAGAGAGGAGGCAGTGTCCCAGCAGTGGGAACATTATAGGCTGATTATGCTATACTCTACCTATTTCTTTTTGAGAACGAGAAATTGAACCTAGAATCTATCTAATATATTCTTTATAATTCAGGCTGGTCAGCTGGTATCGAACCCCGCGAGCACAGAAGCACAGACCATCAGGAGCGACCTGATCCATTGGATCGATGGCAAGGAGTCCAACTGCCTGTACATCAGACAGTTAATTAGCCAAGTATGTATTAATTGCTTTATTTTCATATATAACATCATGGTTATACATATAGCCCAACGGAGTATGCGGAGACGTAAACGTAAGACGCAAAACTGGTCGTATTTTACGCCTCTATAAGCATTCGTAGCGGGAACGAAGCAAAATTTCCGCTTCTACACAAGAAGCATACAGGCTGGCAGTGACATCTACGCGCAAAGTGTAATAATGAATTCAGCACATGATTTTGAACCCCCTAAGCGGTTCCGGATTAGCCCATAAGCAAATTAAGATATTGCTTCACGTCTCGGGGGGCACCATAAGCATAAACAGCACCGTTAAAATATTTGCTAGCACATGAAAGGCGAGGCTGGTTGTCAGCAAGATATTACAAGACGTGCGCCAATATTTACAAATCGTTCGTCTATTATTTAGAAAAATACGAGGTGACTAGTGGATAGGGGAGCCCACATGCGTAGTTGCTTAGGACAGGACTAAACTAATATTTATCTTCTGTCCTTTTCTTAATGAAATAGAAAGAAAAATATGCACTGAACTTACGTTTAGTTTAGTTTGTGAACAAGGGAATCGGCGCCATTGTCCCTGCCAACTTGTGTATCTTTTACTATGCCACCCACATTTCGCCAGTTAACTTAGCCCTACACAGGGGCGAACGTATTTCCATTAATCCCGGTTAATTCCCGCATAAATCCAGACGCCAAACTGCTACTGATAATGCCCTATTGAATCCCCGAATATAAAGAAACCCCATAACACTGGCTGTCCCAGGACCCCACGCAAGAACGAAACATGCCTCATAGGGACATTTAGCCAGAGCACCCTATCAAAGGAAAACTAACACCAAATAATGTATTGCCCATTAAAGTTCAGAATTACCAAACTCAGTAGGAAAACAGTATCTCAAGGCGGAGTAGTTCGGGTCGGATGAGGGAGAGAGCCTCCCGTCCCAGCCGCCGCGGGAGACGCCCCGCGCGTCGAGAGTCGAGTGACGACTACCGGCCACCGTAGGCGCGGGCCTGCGGGCGGAGAGCAATGGGTAGCTCACCGCCCGATCAGGACCAGGCCCGTGCCGGACGGCGCGTAAGTGTTCCACGCGCGCCTCAAAGAGATGTCAGCATAATCCGAGGGGCCCCTTAGGGCCGAAGCCTGCCGGGTCAGCGGGATTGTCCGAAAGGGTTACCGCTACCCCGGAACATAAAGGGCGAAGGAAGGAACATGGGTGGGTTTTAGTCAGTAAGAGTCTGACACTCCCTTCCGCTCCACCCAGAGCGGGAGCGGTCATTTGATGATTTCCCACCAGAAAAAAAAAAAAAAGGCGGAGTAGTTACGCATAGTTATCTCAAGGCCACTATGCGTAACTACCCTTTAGTTACGCATAGTGGCGCAGTGTTGGATTTTTGGGAGTACCTACGAACCTAAATAATTTGTAATACTAATGCTACTATAATTTTGGTTTGTTGTTAATATAATATACTCAAATATGTTAGATTAATTGTAAGTCCGAGCGTCGATAGACAATGATTAGTTTTTATATTTTATTTTTAAATTTGTTCTCATGTAAGTGAAATATAAATTTCTTTATGCGAATTAAATGTCTTTAACCAGAAAACGCCTTGCTTACTACGTGATCTAAGTCATGCATGTCCTTGACAAAACACAGGAAAATTGTAAAATAATTTCCCTTAGGTGCTAGTCTAAATTAGGATTATTTTAGCTAGTGTACTGTGCATCATTAATGAAAACAATGCAATAAAACTAAATGCTTGCATAAATGTTTATTTGGCCAGTGTCATCAGAAGTTCTAGTAACGGTATGTAATTGACTGATAAACATTGTCTTCGTGCAATGTTCATTAAATAACAAAAATAATCTTAAGGAACGGATAACATTCTTCATTTTCATTCATTCATTCTGTTGGCGAAGAGTATGTTATACTTAAGTAAGTTGGTAAAGAATTGAAAAACCTGAATGCTGGCACAGTAGCATAATCAGTCTTAAATATTCCCACTGCTGGGAAACAGGCCTCCTCTCTGTGAAAGGGGGTCCCGAAAACTGGATGACCAAAAATTATTTGTTTAGGATTTATTATCCAGTGTCTTGCAATGCCCTTAACTAGGTAAACGTTAGCTGGTATACCGCTGCGATAAACCGGAGATCCTAAAGACCCGTCTTGACGCGTTGAGCCATTATATCGAGTAAAAGTCAGTAAGAGGAGCATGCTGCAACCCTCTTTTCCAAATTGAGGATTTCCACAAAGCATACCGTTGATATAAAGCTAATTAACTTTAAAACCCATTTTAGCTTTCCAAATCTGGTATCAATGGACCAACACACGTAATAATATTATCATCTTTCAACACTTGTTTGTCAAGCGGATTTGCAATATCTGCGTAGAAAGAGCAACATTTGCCACAAATTGTCCGCTTGTTTGACAACAGTGGGGTCGAGTTAATGACAGCAAGCACGTAACGTTTTGTTGATACAGAGAGACGGAAATGTATACAATACATGAAACTTGTAGCCATTTTTATGAAAATATTGTACTTTCCCTGGCCAAACATGCTTAATATCGCGCTATGACTGTTCTGGGGGTCTACTACGAAGTGCAAAGTGCGAATGATCGGATCGGACCGACACATGGCCGAACCGAATATTATTGAAAAATGCGAAAAAAGTTCGGATCGGCTCAGTTGGGTCGGGACCATAGTAAATATTCGAAAGAGTGTAGGAGTGTAGGATCGGGACCGACCGAACCAAATAGTAACTTCGTAGCAGGAAACGGCCGAACATTCGGCCGATACCACTTCGGAGTAGACTCCCAGTTTCGGGATCTATGATGTCTACTTTTCAATCAGTATTGGATCAGGTGCAATCTTGACTGGTTGAACGTTTTGTTCGCATTCGAAATCGTTGCGATATTAGCTACTGCGCAGGGGCGCTAGAAACGTCCAGTTTCGTTCCTATACGCAGTTTCAGATACTCCTTTCTTATATGCCCAGTTCGAGGCTCCCGAAAACAGGCGCGACGCAACTCCTTGCAGAACAATTTCTATGAAAACTTCATGGAATAATGTCGAAGAGCTGGCGAAGTTTTGGGCCAACAAATTAGAATTACTATCGTGCCAGTGACACGAAGAAGACTTGAAAGGTTTTCTTCTTCGTGCTCGTGTATTGCTTCTCGTGTCTTACATTCCTACCTTCAAAGTCTTCAAGCATCTCTGATATGTTCATGTCTTTGAGGTCACCAACCTACAATGTAAGTTTATGTTCTTAAATAGAAATAAAATGACGAAGCATGTCATGAAGCTGGTATATCGCATACGTCATCTTTTTATGATCATCATATCGTGGTCCACATGATAATAGTTCCATAATTAACAATATTGCGGCACTAATTATGTAATTAATGTAAGTACATTACACACTCTTTTTGTCATAGCATTACTAATACCAAAATATCTAAATTATATAACAAAGTCATTTGTTTATGTGTTCGCTAACTACGTCTTAAACTACTTGATGGATTTCATTCTGTTTTCACAAACACTTAGAAAAGGTCTTTAGAGCGGTGAATTCTAAAATACATTCATGTTTTACCCGTTCTAGGCTAGTGCAGAGGTCGCCAGTTATTTGCAAATCAATTTCCGTTGATTTTTTTTGTCAAGTGTCGATGTTTGTCGAATGCCTCTAAAGATTGTTTAAGTGCAATGTTTGCAGACATCTATAAGGACGTCTGGAAATTATCTAAATATCGATGCGCTTAGAAATACTTCCACTCAATAGCTCTTGAGGGTCCTGTTAGCGATAAGCAACGGAATGTGAGAGTTTGTTGCACTCTTTTATGTGTTGAGTTTGTGTCTAAAGTAACTAATTTGTTTTGTACTCAATACTTCTTCCCCGTCACCTCTTGTACCTTCTATTTGTGTATAATGTTTGAACAATGAACCGATGGTTAACTGATCTCCCGAGCGAGGCAGTAAGGGGGTCTCGCAAGATCCCACTTTGGACCATACCCTATAGGTAGGTACAGGTATTATAAAACATCCCATAGTACAATACAAAGATCATGATGATGTCAGATGTTCAGGGATCCAGCGACGACCCATCTTGGGTCGTACACTGTATCTAAAAGAAATACGTAGACGTATCCGATAAAACAATAGACTGCAGGTAAATAAAGTAAATAATAAATAGCAGGAACTCGAGGGCTTTTAGTGTTATCGACTGATTACTGATATCCTTTCAATTGATACAGAGGGCTGCGCCAAAGATTGCGTTACACGGGCATTCCATTGTTTGCCAAATTTGATTAGGACACTATCTACAACTGCTGGCCTAATTTTAAATAACAATTCTCTAGTTTATCTTATAACATTGATTTGAGATGACAAAATATGAATACCCTTCCGAAGAATGTTATCAGTGCCTATCACAGATGCCACAACGCACGTATGTTTAATCAGATAAGAGACAATTATATACTTACCTGAGTCTTATTGATATTAGGAAGAGCGAACAATTCGATTCTGTCTTTTGACTTTACCCTTTAGAGTGCGTGGGGTTCTACTTTCTGCTCTATTCATCATCATCATTTCGGCCGAAAGACTTCCGCACACTGGAGATAGGCCTCCCCCAAGCATCGCCACATTTACCAGATATGTGTTTCTCGCGTGGGTACATCTTCATTAAACTAAGATTTTCCCTAATTGAGAAGAGATCACAATATATTATATGCCTTTTAGATTATATCTGAAATAACGCTGCATCCGTAATAAGTTAAGGCATTGACTGCCACCGCGGTCACCGATGACCGCCATCAATAGATTTTCTATTGTGTCTGTTGTCTAACAGTCAACGTGTTAATCTCAAATGATTACCCAATCTACGTAAATTTTACTCCACATTGCGACGATTGCGATTATAACGAGCGATCACATTACGTTCCTTTGTGATAATGCAATCAAAACGCAATTACTTAATGCCTTTTGTATTCCAGGTTGACAATATCATACTGCGAGCGAACAAGATGGCCAACAATGGGAAAATGGGCGACTACGTTATCAATGGAAGGACAAAGGTACATAATAATTATAACTATAGATATAAGTATAAATCATCATTATACCGTCGGTAATAGAGCTGCTTGAGAAACAAATGGGCCAAGGCAATACTTTACTCAAATCTGATATCAAATATCATTGCTGTATTCCGGTTTGGAAGACGGGTGCCAATGCCGATAAAATTACAAGCTCATGAAATATTTTAAATCTTCTGCGTTAATTTGGGGAGGAATCAGCAATCATCATTATGTCGCGATTTAGCATGAGCCTGTCTGCAAAACCTAGTGTATGCTCGTCTATATACCTCAACCTGCTAGTAAGCGCTAGCATGGCAAATATGAATAATTCTCGCATTTGAATTCAATGCAATATTTACTTTCTCATCCAACTGTTATATGATGAATCCAGTTTAACTTAAAACTTGCCACTATAAGTAGGTACTTCGTAGTAGTAGGTTGAATTCTATTACTTTTTGAATGAGGTGTTAAACTATTTACCATTCGTAAGTTTAAGGAAAGTCATACTTCGATTGGATCACCAACTCTTACGCGATTACAAGGAAAACCAATCAATTCAAACGTTTTATTACTTCACCTCTAATTCAGCATGAACATGTTAATCCAAGATATCATGCATCGTTTACTAAAGTATAAACTTGCCCAAATTCACACGCAACGCTTTCACAGTTGTCCCTTTTGGCATAAGAACAGAATGTGCCAAAAACATGCTAAATGACAATCGAAAGCGTTACTGAACTAACGGTTGGAGGCTTGAGCAGAAATACGCAAGAGTACATATTAATTATTTTGCTTATTTGGAGCCGTATCCATGCTTTGGAGCGTCATCGTCGTCGCCAGTCCCAGTTATTACAGGAATATTAGTTCGTCAGCAAGATCCGAAAGCCTGACAACTGGTATCTGACCCTTAGAACACCAGTGCTGCCCGGAAAAGGGGTAGTGGAGATCAGATCGCAGTTTCACCATGTAAAAAAAAATTATACATATACAGTCGTCTTAATTGAAAAAAACCTAATCGAAACTCAGTAACGGACAGAAATTTAATTAATTTCTTATGCTAAAGCAGTGGTCCATGTTCGGCACGTGTTTTGGTCCCCAGCTGTTCACATACTACCCAAATAAACCGCAACGTAACCACATAACGATGACTATTTCTAAGCGTTCCTCTCTTCGATTGCATAATTATCTCTTGCGAAATTGCTCGGTACTTTATACGAGGCCTGACGTAAGCTGACCTCCTCGGCTTTAACGGCTAAGTTTTGGCAATATGTTCGTGGTAATCCTTGTTGAATTACTTTGAATTTGTGTGGAATGTTGATTTCGATTGAGGATCTACAGTAGCAATCGAGTTATAATTGAATTGATTCACGTTTCCATTTTTGACCGTTGATACAAGTGGTATTTTAAGTTACAAGTCTTCGTCGGTTTGTCTGAGGCATAGTAGCTCTCAAACGGATGCACTCATTTTATTGATGTTTTTTTTTATCGGTATAATTCTTAAGTTTGGTGACTTCATCATTTGGCTCTTATTGCCATCATCCAGACTACGGATATATAAAGAGTTTCTAATATTTTGAATTACTTTCATATATGTTCTACTTTAAACTTTGTTTCTACACTTGTAATCCTCTAATGCCCCTATCAATTCAATATTTCCACCGAAAACTAAGCGGAACATATCCGAGGTGTATTGATTTTCTACTAATGAAATAGCGTTTTACCAAATGAGGTTTATGCTAGACATAACTTCGATAGTTTTCCTGTTAAGTTTTGCTTCGTTGCTGATACATTTAAAGATACAACTCTAAAATCTTAATGACGCTCTGGTGGTTGAACACGATGATGCATGATGATTGAAATTTAATGCATTGCACTTAAACCGCCTTGACCATCGACTTCCGTCTGTCTCAAATCCGTTATCGTGTCTTTTTGTACTCGACTTCAACTCTTCATTAATGGCTTTTGTGAAAGAATATTGCCTACCATGTAGAGCTTTGTATAGCTGTCGACTGTCGTACTGCATGTATTGCCTATTGAGTCACAGAACCAGATGGTGCTATAATACAATAGTGAACTGTTGCAACTGATTACGAGTATTCTTTACCATGCCTTGTGTGAATAGGGAACCCCCCATATTTGATGTTTGTGTAACATTGTCGTCACAACGTACAGTGTAAAGCTGTAAATGCCAATGTACTTAGTCTGTTGTTATAGTAAGATTACGAACATCACCTGATGAATTATCAAACACATTTTATCAATGGTGACTTCCATTTAATAATCCATTTATTCATAAAGATATAGATTTTTAATTGTCATCATCATCAACATGTGGAATAAATAAAGCCAATTATTGTACTAATTAAAGATGGATTCCGTTTCTAAATATTGTTCTTTTGTTTTGTGTACAGATGCCAGCAGGTCAAAATACCCGAAACTGTCAAATTTTCCCAATCAACCTTGAACCTTATCGCTTCAGCGATAAAGTTGAAAATCTATTAAAGAAATTTGACAGATTGTAGTAGCTTGATGTGCTGGCGTCTGTACATACCTAAACAATTTTTTTTTATTAACCTATTCTGTCCATCTGCTGCACAATCTCTCCCCCATAATTTTCCACTTCTCCCTATACATATGTTGCCTTCTCCTGCCAAGCAGTCGCTATCGCATCCAAGTCTTCAGGCCAGCTTTCCCTAAGCCTGTAAATGTTGAAAAAAAAAAATCAATCAAATTAAGTATGTTGTATCAAAAGGCATATTTTTGTCACTCCCGTCATAATCACGCCGGATTTCAACGGAACATTCAATGTTATGATAATTCTAATCCTTATAGTCGACACGTGCTAGTTAAATATTTACATCGCTAAACAATTTAAATATTATTGTAGATAGTACAAAATTAAATATAAATGACTTTGTAGTGCTTAAACGAAAAACCGGTCGGCTTTCCAGCCTTACTCAAAAACAAAATTGATCAGTAGAGATGGAAGTTAAAAACATGAAGAAACAGTATCATAGATCTTCTGTCGTATGGGCACAAACTACATTCGAATTATTGTTAAAAGCCTGTGATGTCCCACTGCAGGACAAAGGCCTGCCTACTCTCTTCCCACTTCCCTCTGTTAAAAGCTTCTAAAGACCAGGGGGTCTACTCCGAAGTGGTATCGGCCGAATGTTCGGCCGTTTCCTGCTACGAAGTTACCATTTGGTTCGGTCGGTCCCGATCCTACACTCCTACACACTTTCGAATATTGACTTTGTTTCCGACCCAACTGAGCCGATTCGTACTTTTTTCGCATAGTTCAATAATATTCGGTTCGGCCATATGTCGGTCCGATCCGATCATTCGCACTTTGCACTTCGTAGTAGACCCCCAGTTCTTGTTGAAGGAGCCCAGCTCATCCCGCCATCTCCGTCTGGGCCTTCGAATGCCACAGCTAAAATACTGGCCAGTCGGCAAGGTGGTACAGGGGCTGACCGCCCAAGTTGCCGAACATTTTAGTAACTATCACCACCCGATCTCTGGAACTACCAGTCGAAACTACCGTTTGATAGCTTAGTTCTTGAGTAAGGCTCTTTAACATCGCGCTAGGACTTTTAGGAGCGGAGCAAAAAGAAAAAAAGTAAGAAAGATCGCGAAAACGAACTAATAGCGCGGACAGGCGATGCGATGCGACGGGGTGGATCGGGGGAACAAGAAATTTTACGCGGACGAAGTCCCGGGCGGAAGCTAGTAATTATACAGGATGTCCCAGAACTCAACGTCAAGTCGAAACGGGGCGACAGGATTGATTGTAAACATCATGAGAAAAATCTATCCTATGCAGTTTGAAAATTATCGGCATTTAAGAAAAACGCAACGCAACGCAATATTCGCTTGTGTTTCATGCATACATTGGCAGTGGCATTGCATTTGCATTGCCTTTGCATTGCATTTGCATTGCATTTTGTTCAAAGTCGACAAATTAAGAAAATTATAAATTCATAGACAAATTCATTCACAAAGTCTTAATTCTAGGAAACTTGGGGCAATTGTGTCATTATTTTTGACTGTGATTCTTAGAAATATTATTTAGGGTTACGGTTCCAAATTTTAAATGAACAAAAATAATAAAAATTAACCACAATAACCGAAAAATGGTTACAGATTGACCAAATTTTTAGGTTTTTCTTGAATGCCCATAATTTTCAAACTGCATGGGATAGATTTTTTTTTTTTTCTGATTTTTCTCATGATGTTTACAATCAATCCTGTCGCCCCGTCTCGGCTTGACGTTGAGTTCTGGGACCGTATTGTGTCGACCACAAATAAATTGGGATGAGGGCAAAAGAATGGATGGATGTTGCTCAAGACGATAAAATATAAATAAGTTCAATACGCCATATTTTGTTCAAACAACCTAATCGTTCTATTGACTGTCAAACTTCATTAATCTATTTGAAACAGCTGTCCCTAACGGAACCTTGTCGCAATGACTTAACACAATGTCACACTGACTCCATCTACCACCAAACCTTCTGGGCTATTGCTATTGTTATAGAAATCGCCAGCTGTTTCTTTTTTGTCGTGTATAAACTTAAATAGCCTTCTTATGCAACCTTGTCCAAGGCTACACCAAATTTTAATGGAAATTATGGGTTTTCTCTACTGGAACCTATTGTTTTTGAACATTTGTAGTTACCCTTATGTTAAATAAATTACTGTTTCAAAATTTTGGGGTTTTCATGTACCTATTATGCTTTTAATGAAGTATGAAGTACGTTTCTGTTCAGCCATTTATGGTTGTTATGCCCTCTATAGCTAGCTTAGGCCTTCTTATCAACTGAGCCTATGAATGGAAACTCCAAGTAACACTACATTGTTAGTCCCTGCTGCATCTTCTTTAGCAATTTCTCCTTTGCATACTTTTTTCTTTGTGTTTATATTTTCCGCCCAGTCTATTACAAGACTTCTAAATTATTCCTAATAATTTCTCTCACAAAAATTAAATGATTCAAGTCGCCTAACAGTCTGTTCTCATCGAGTTCACAATGAGTCGACCTCTGTAGCTCGGTGAGATCATGATACTATATCTACCTACACAATAATAATATAATTGATTTATTATTTAGTTTATCAGCTGCAGATAGCTTGGCGTTATCTCGAATGATTTTCGTTCCATTCATACGGTGTAAGTTTACTGGTTTCCGGAGGTTTTACGAGCCCATGTGGTGTTTAATTTAGTCATGGGTAGCGCCCGTGCCTTAGATCTAATCGGAAACGCCGGCAAAGCTTATCTTGATAATATGGCAATTTGGTCTTATCTGCAAAGGGTTTCCTGTTTTCCGACTGCTTTTTTTTTAATTTCTGAGATATTTTTTTATAGACGGATTTTAGTAGATAGCTACTATTTTCTTTGCCTATCTACCTATACGTAGATATACTTAAAAATCCACACAGGTAATTTCTAACTGGTCTGTATTTTTAACATAATTTTTTCACCTACTAGGTACCTACATTTAATTCTTTCATTGTCTAGAAATAGCCCTTAATAAATATATCCCTACAGGAAACCTGTCGTTTAGTATTAGGGCCACTGTCCCAGTGGTCCCGTACTCCCGTTCTTGGGTGGCCAAAAAGTGGGTCACTCTTTAAATATTATACGCGTTGGTTGGTTAGGCGCCTCGTTGATAATTTGCTTACCTATTGTGAATATCTTTTTATTTATGAACTCCGAGTAAGCATACAAATTGCCAATTAAGTGATGATTAGAGCATAATAAAAAATATGAAGAAAATAGATTGTGAAATCCTGTCGAACAAAATAGTTTAACCGCACGATGTGGTTAAACTATATTATTTTTAATGTATTACTAAAAAATAAAATGTTGTTTTTATTAAAACTTACTTTGCCATTTTGCCTCTTAGTACACCTACATAGGTTGCAAAGTACCCTAAAAAAAAAACTTGAGCATATTCGACAAACTGTAGAACCACCTACAAATCTATTCCGCGCCAACGCTATCGTTATCATTTCGCTAAAGTAATATCTCTCGAAGGGATCGCTAGTTTGCGCGATAAAAACCAAAATAACGCGCGCGTCCACGCATGCGCCGTGGAGGCGTTGCGTACGTGACTTGTAGCATGGCGGCGAAGAGCGGCGCGCAGGGTGGGGGGGGGCTTTGTAAACATTAGTAAGAATCGTAAGCGAATCCCACGCCGACATCCCTCTGTTTACAAACTAGTATTGTTCGATTAACACGACCAATCTAATTTGGTACACATCTTTTTCCGCTTTAGCAGTGGCACAGCTCTTCGTCTGCTGGCCGACAGGCCAGCAATGTTGACTTTGACTCTGAAAGCGTTAAATTTGCACAGAAACTATGTGGTTTGCTATTGCGATTTTTTTATATGTTGGAAGGTCGGAATATTGATGAATTGACAACAGAAAGCTTTTAGCAAACTAGAATATTTTAAATTAAATGTTTCGTTTTAAATTTAACATCCTTTTGGTTTCTGTTTAGTAAGTAAGCGATCCATTTGCATAGTTTCTATAGAATCAATAATAACACGTCGGAAAAAAACTCAAAAATTATCCAACCATACCTATTTCATTGTCATAATTATGTGTGTCAAGTACCTACGTCTTACCTACGTATATTAGAAGCGGGAATACAAAACCCTTGGACAGTTACCTTCACCGCAGTTAAATCATTAGTTACTCATATAATCAAACACACATTCGATCACGTAGTTTACTGCACATAGCATCATAATGTTTATCAATAATTACATGTGTTTGAAGAGACCTACCATTGTTTTGAGTACGTTTAAACGGCGGAAGGCGTTCAGTCAAATATAAATTTTATGACGCGTGAAAATTGTTATACATAGAGGTGGCGAGAAATGGTTTATTATTTTACAAATATGTAGTTACTTATCAGAATTAAATTAAAACTAAGCGTAAGTATTAGAAATTAGATAATTCCATATTTCCACGGTCAATTCCATTGTTTTAGGTCGTCTGCACTGTCCTACTGCTGAGCAAAGGCCTCCCCCAAATCCTTCCAGGCATCCTTTCTAGAGCCACCTCGATCCAACTCTTGCGGTACAAAATACCCTCAAAATTAATTTCAAAATCTAATTTGAAAAAGTACGCTGTGTTTAAATTTTATTCAAGAATGTATTCGATCTTTACATAGATTCTACCTCCTACATAAATTAAGAACAGTGCATGGAAAAGCCGTCTGCATCATTCATCCCCATTCCCCAGTGGCGTCATAAAAACTCCTTGGCGCTGCACGCTGTCAGCAAAAAAAAAACTTCTGCTTATTCTTTTTTTGGCGGGTCCCGAAATTCTTCATTCAAAAAGTGCGCACGTGCTTCGGAGAATCAGGAAATAAACGACATTGATTGGGTGGCAGACCTCGACACGGCTTGCCGTAGCGTGTTATCGCAAAGAGGATTTAGCGGTTCAACCTCTGTTTATACTATAAATAGTTAATTGTATAATAAAATATTATAATCTCTACAGTGTTTACAAATAAAATTAATTATAACTAAAACATTCATATTGATATTATACAGTTCGATAGATACTACTGCATTTAGGCCTGATTTTTCAATAGTCAGATAATTTTTATCTGAGGAATAAATATTGCGTTTTGACAGCTTTTGTATAGAAATTAATAAATAAATAAATAATAAAGTTCCATGGCCAACTGCAACCCATTTCATGTCGGTACCGATGTATAAGTAGGTAGGTACCGACATGAATTGGGTTGCAGTTGGCCAACAGTTGTTGGTTGGTTGTGAGGCATATTTTGACAACAAGAATGTAGTGCCTATTGAATTAATGATTTTAGTACTTATCGAAAGTCATAACAAAACCAGTTGATTCGCTTGCGGGAAATACCAATCGTCGTATTATTGTAGGCAGTAGGTACTTCTTCAGGGTAGGTATATAACATACTTACAAGTAATATTTTTCTTTTGCAAACTGTTATGAAGGGAAAACCGAGTTTACACACTTGACTCTACCAAATATGCTGAAGTAAATACGCCGCGAAATCAAAATATTTTGGTTTTCCTTACGTTGCTCAACTCACCGATGCTGACGTAGCAATAAAAATGTTTATAGACTTTTCATAAATGTTAAAGTAGGTAATGAGATCAACTCTAATGTCAATACAAAAACTATCTAAATCAGAAGTACGGACGCTAGCAGGTCAAGCTACCCGAAACTGTCAAATTTTCCCAATCAACCTTGAACCTTAATGCTTTATCGATAAAGTTGAAAACCTATTAAAGAGATTTGACAGATTGTACTAGCTTAATGTACTGGCGTCTGTACATGTAAATTTTGAGGACCACTGACTCAAAATACAGAATTACTCACCAGAATTTAAAGTTTTGCTGTCTCCTGTCAGCTGTAAATAAAACTAACTTATCCTCTCGCATTCCTTAGAGCATCTCAATTCAACACTCTTTGTAGTGGTCGCCCAAACGCTGAACTTCTTTTGAACCATTCGCCAAATCCACAAATATTAAAACCACCGTCAAAACATATGTACAGACGCCAGCACATCAAGCTACTATCTGTCAAATTTCTTTAATAGATTTTCAACTTTATCGCTAAAGCATTAGGTTCAATTTTGATTGGGAAAATTTGACAGTTTCGGGTAGCTTGACCTGCTGGCGTCTGTACTACTAAACTCGATACGTTTTCTTATCTGACACACTTGATAGTCTCAAATAAAAGTTGCACGTACGTGAGTAGCCTTTAAGTACCGTCTGATAATATCGATAGGCTAGGTGCGCCGGCGCCGAAATGGAGAATTCGCAATTCACTTATCAGCTACTGTGCATTATTGGTCAAGTACCTGATGCATATTTGGTACCAGACCGTATTTCGGCCACCGCGGCCAGTCTCAACGGAGACCAGCCTTCGGCGCGGGAGATATTATAGTGCACAAGTGTGTGTAACAAAGGGGGCACCCTCTCTTCCCTAACTCTTAAGGTGGGTACTGACCGGCGTTACGGGGCGTAATGTAACGTGTTACACCGCGAGCATTCGTGCAGTCAGTACGTCGTGTTACGGGGAAGCCAGCGAGCAACGAGCCGCTCGTTGCTCGCTTTGAGTGCTCCACCCGGCTGTCGGTTTTTTGGCGAATCCTTTGAGTGTACCCACCTTAACGGCGAAAGCGGAGCACAGAGTTTTGACGAGCATGTTACGCCGATTTTAAAACACAGCGTAACATGCTCGATGCGTACACGCTCGATGCGAATGTTACATTACACCTCGTAACGTTGGTCAGTACCCACCATTATAGTCCGACAGAACGGCAATCTTATACGACCGCAGAGAGTTCAAGCGCAGGACCAACAGCTTACCGTGCTTTCTGAGGCACTGGGGTATCACACCGCCAACTTCCAAACTCCGGGCTGTTACTAAGAAATTCCCAAGGGGAAAACAATAGCAATGTCCGATTGGGAATCGAACCTAGGAACCTTCGTTTAGCAGTTGCGACCACGAGACCAACGGAGCAGTTAGAAGACCACGAAGTTAGGTAGCTGAACAATAAAAACTTCAACCTTATGACCACAAGGCTACCACATAAATCAGCCAACAGTGGCGCACTCTGCCAACAGATAATAAATAACAAACATCTCCGTTATCTATTGTAACAGTAGTGTTCTATTGTGAGACAGATGATTTTACTGTCTCATTTGACTACCTACGAGATGAATGGGCGGCCATGTTTGTTATAAACTTGAGGTTGGGTTAAAGAGAATGGGTGTGTAAAGTCTAGTGGTGTTACCGTTTGCCTAGAACTTTTAAAGTATTAATTTCCACTAAGAAGCACTGAAGCTAATTTTAATGTGACAAAATTGTAGAACAAGAAAATAAATCAGTCTGTATAATGCATATTTCCTAGATTAAAAAAAAATCTTTGGAGATTGGATTTCCAAATCTAAAAAGTAGTATTTAGAGTTCGACGTTTTGGGTTTAAAGATTCTTTATTTATTCTAAAAGAACATAAATTACAATACTATTACAATAAAAGTTTATTTGGAACAAGTATCAGGACACAAATTTACAATAGGAAACGAAGATAGCTACAAAATTTAGAACTGTGGCGCAGCTATCAACGCCCAGGTCAAAAATATGGTACATATTATGTTCCATTTGTGTGTGTTCCAAATTGTTCACTTAGCAAATAAATACATAACTAAGCTAAGTGTAGTCCAGTAGCTAATATTTTTGTTATTTTTATTTTAGGTAGGTACGATGTCACATTTTGTGTGCCGTATGTCGTTAACTTAATAATTTTGTGTTGTTAGTTGCTGCTTGAGTTCAGCTTTGAAAAGAGGATGTGCTCCTGATATCTACCGGTAGATGATTATAAAGTTGTACACCTTCGTATTTTATATTTATCCTGCCATATTGCGTCCGTGAGGGGTGTGTTTGTATTTGGTTGGGGTTTCTTTGGCTGTGTTTGGATGTTTTTATGTTAAAGGATAATTGTGTGTTTGTTAAGAATTTTTCTAATGAGAATTCAGGAATTGAATGTGTAAAGTTGATGAATGCTTATTAGTTTGGTGTGTTTGTATAGTTCGGATGTTGGTGTGTGATAATTTGATAATCGTAGTTGAATAGAAGTTTAATTATTTTATTTTGTGATATTTATAGATCTTTAATCGTAGACTTGGTGGCGCATCCCCAGATTTATGTGTGAGCGAACTAATGCGTTGTAGCGGATTTTTTTTTTGGAATGTTATTAATGTGCGCATTGATCCCATTAGCGATGTTATTTTTGTTTTTATATGTATAATCAATATGTGCTTGCCAAGTGAGAAGTCCGAGGTATTTTTCACAATTGCTTTTGATGGTTTGAGTGTTGTTTGTGTGTAAGGCTGGGTGGTCAAGATTTTTTTTATTTGTAGCTGAGAATATTATGTACGATGTTTTTCATGCGCGGAAATTCATTATTATGAAGTAATTTCCTTATAACCTACTGAACTGTCTAGAAATAATAAAGATTACAATTTGGTTACAGGCGCAAAACAAGCTGTAATCTGATAACTTTGGTCTTGATAATTTGGCACGCGTCGGTATGGCGTGTTAGTGTTTACGGAAATACCAATATAAACATTATAGGTAGTCGAAATCAAAAAGATCTATAATCTATTTGATGACTAACATTGTGTTTTTTTTGGAAACCAGTCATTTACAAGTCGGTTTCTTTAAAATCCAGTGCACGTTATATATTTTTCTTTATCTTTAAACCTACACTGTCCCACTACTGAGCAAAGGTCTCCCTCAAATCCTTCCAAGCTTCCACCATTTCCAGGGCCACCTCGATCCAAACCTTCTTTTTTTTTTTTTTCCGGATGGGAAATCATCAAATGACCCCTCCCGCTCTGGGTGGAGCGGAAGGGAGTGTCAGACTCTTACTGACTAAAACCCACCCATGTTCCGGGGTAGCGGTAACCCTTTCGGACAATCCCGCTGACCCGGCAGGCTTCGGCCCTAAGGGGCCCCTCAAATTATGCTGACATCTCTTTGAGGCGCGCGTGGAACACTTACGCGCCGTCCGGCACGGGCCTGGTCCTGATCGGGCGGTGAGCTACCCATTGCTCTCCGCACGCAGGCCCGCGCCTACGGTGGCCGGTAGTCTTCAATCGACTCCCGACGCCCGGGGCGTCTCCCGCGGCGGCTGGGACGGGAGGCTCTCTCCCTCATCCGTCCCGCCACCTCCTTCGCTAGCATGACTGCTTCGCAGAAGGAGGCGACTGCCTCCCACTCCCTCTCGCTCCGGACCATGGCTTGCACCAGGGCCGGCCGCGAGAGGCCGCCGCCGCTGCCGATCGCCTCTACGAGGACACGGCGGTGCTCCGCCCAAGCGGGGCAGACCTCCACCGTGTGCTCCACCGTGTCCTCTGGGCGATCCTGGCAATGGTGACACCCGGGCGTTTCCTCCCCCCTGATGATGTGTAGGAACCTCCCGAAACTTCCGTGTCCGGTGAGGACCTGCGTCGGGCGGTAGGTGAGGGCGCCGTGGCGCCTCTCTAGCCACTCCTCAAAGAGGGGTCTTATCGCCGCTATCGCGGCGTGCCCTGCGCTGGGTTGCGACAGTCGCTCTTTCCATGTCGCCATGAGATCAAGCCGGAGGTCCGTCCGCTCCGCAGCAATTTGCCGCGGGAGCGGACTTTCCCCCCGGCGTAGTGCCTCCGCGCCCGGTGGTAGCGCGTTCCGGGGCCCATGAAACGCCATGGCCTCGGACTTGTGCAATGCCACCTCGAGACCTCGATCCAACCCTTGTGGTACGTGTCTGGGTCGTCTCGCCACCTCTTCCTGGGCCGGCCTCGGCGGCACCATCCGTCCTCAGGCACACACCGTGTGAAAACTGTTGCCTATCGTTCACTATGCATGCGGCACAATATATTATGTTGCGAAATTAAAATCTTCATTGTTTAAAAAATATATACAGACAAACATAGAACCTCCTCCTTTTTTGAAGTGTTATAAACACACTACAGTACCATTATAATTGAGCTACCAGAAATAAACATTATGTATGTAACACAACAGTTATGAATCGACAACTTTTTGATATTCAAATTGCCAAATAGTTGTCCTACTAGTTTGGCAATAACATAAACAGGCCTACCTCAATAGACTATAAAATAACTGCTCTATAACTTGGCCGTACTGAACAGGACAACCCATAGAGTTATGATGAATATGAATTGCCCCATTCCCAGCGTGGTTTGACCAGGCTCGATTAATCGAATGAACCCCAAGATTCACACTAGATCCTGTAGCCTCGTGTTCATGGTGCTACAGCGACCATTGTCTATCAAGAAGTAGACCGGGGGACGCGGTTTTTGTAGGGAAGACGTGCCCGTAGGTTAGGATTTAAGAGCCTCCCGGATATGCATCCTAGAGTAAGCATTGGACTAGTGGAGAGATGGGTGACATTTGTCTATGGATGGGCATCTTTTAAAGACTTCGCGGCCAGGTGTTTCAGGTCGAGCTTCACCCGTGACTCTTTTGGCCGGGTTCTACTGCTTTCTCAGTTCTTTTGTATGTCATTGCTCTGCTGTGTTATGTTGTGTTAGATGTTGTTGTTTTCAATGTCATCGTCGGAGTTCTCGCTACTATCCGTTTCCGGTTTTTGTATATCTCAGTAGCAGCAATCATAATTTTATTTTATTTTTGTCTTCCGCCGTATCCATCCTAAAATCGATTCCCTTGTCGAAGTACTTCATGTCCTGTTTTAAGTTGTCGTTCCATGTGTAGATAGGTCGACCGACCTTCTTGGTTTTGGCCTTGTACTCCATTGCTGCATGCAGCAGATGTTACTGAACAGGACCACCCATAGAAATCTAAAAAACGGGAGAAGTGGCAAGGGGGCGTGTCTGTGTCGTCGCGGTATGATAAAAATGACCATGTTCTAGTCAAATGGCCGTCTCCGCGAACTAGAACGCTTTCGACCGTGATCGTGAATAAATATAAGAATGCCGTGTTGGTGAGTGGTTTCTTGTAAAAACCGAAGCCAAAACCAAAACTTTGTAAATCATGGAATCACTCACCATATATAAATAAAAGTATTTTACTATATTTGTCTTTAAAATCATGAAAAACAACAAATTGTAAAATATTTCTTGCTTTTACCACTTTAATCTTGTTTTCAAATATCGCAGCGACTGTACTATTTTCGCAGTAAATACATTGCTCCTTAACCACTAGGTACTTAAGTATGTCGTTAAGTGACTAGACAAGCAATGTAAAAATCACAAAACGATACTTTATTTATGCGGTGCATCGCATGGTACGGCCGCTGCTTGAGTGATGTGGCTGTGCAGATCCACTAACATAGGCTATCGACAACAATGTCGATTATCCAACGAATATAGTTAATCTTACAATTTGTCAACCGTTTTAACTCGGTTGGAAGACCTAAAACGATGACATTTAAATCCGGTTGGAAGACCCTTTTTTTCCGGATGGGAAATTATCAAATGACCCCTCCCGCTCTGGGTGGAGCGGAAGGGAGTGTCAGACTCTTACTGACTAAAACCCACCCATGTTCCTTCCTTTGCCCTTTATGTTCCGGGGTAGCGGTAACGCTTTCGGACAATCCCGCTGACCCGGCAGGCTTCGGCCCTAAGGGGCCCCTCAGATTATGCTGACAACTCTTTGAGGCGCCCGTGGAACACTTACGCGCCATCCGGCACGGGCCTGGTCCTGATCGGACGGTGAGCTACCTATTGCTCTCCGCCCGCAGGCCCGCGCCTACGGTGGCCGGGAGTCGTCACGCGGCTCCCGACGCCCGGAGCGTCTCCCGCGGCGGCTGGGACGGGAGGCTCTCTCCCTCATCCGTCTCGCCACCTCCTTCGCTAGCATGACTGCATCGCAGAAGGAGACGACTGCCTCCCACTCCCTCTCGCCCCGGACCATGGCTTGCACCAGGGCCGGGCGCGAGAGGCCGCCGCCGCTGCCGATCGCCTCTACGAGGACACGGCGGTGCTCCGCCCAAGCGGGGCAGACCTCCACCGTGTGCTCCACCGTGTCCTGTTGGAAGACCCTTGAGAAGATGTAAAATAATGTTAATTTTTTTTTATTTACTTTCATTTTTTTTTAATTATTTATAATCTAATATTTTCTGGACATATCGGTTTTTATTTATTTTATTTTCAGAACCCCCACATTTTTTTTAGTACAATAATAAATGGGAGAATCGATAACTTTAAGATTTAGTCAATCACTAGCGTATATGTAAAATAAATGGCTTTTGCACAACGATAGTGACAGATGTTTTTGTGGGAGTACAAAAACATCTGTCGCTATCGTTGTACAGACGCCAGCACATCAAGCTACTACAATCTGACAAATTTCTTTATTAGATTTTCAACTTTATCGCTATAGCATTAGGTTCAAGGTTGATTGGGAAAATTTGACAGTTTCGGGTAGCTTGACCTGCTGGCGTCTGTACCGTACAACTACGGTGCATGGTAAATGCACGCTATGTTTGATGAGTTAAGATTTATAATTGATTGTGTAGTACGTTCTGATTTATGCATTGCAAGTGTGTGCGCGACTTTGTATCTATTGCTTTTACTGAACTACATGTGTAGTAGTGGCGCGGTAGTGGGATAGTCTTAGCGACTTTTAATCGTTTTTGTGTTTATTTTCACTCTAATAATAAGCTCACTAATTGTTTGAAACTTTTGTTACTTGCTGTGATATCAGATGTAAGCTACCAAATATGTAACAATAAACAGGTGGGGACCTGGTGACCTGTATTACAGGTGTTTACTACCTACCACAGGCACCAGCGATCCACAACCAAAAAATCGTCGGCTATTTCTTGCGTGTAAAACATTGTTTGTATTGTTTTTTTTTTGGCTTGTGGTGAGAAATAAACACTTTTTATTATTATACCCTTTATTTAAATGTAAACATATAAATTACATTTTTAAATATTTTTATAAACAAAAAGATAAAAAAACATTTAAAAATATAAAAAATAGTAGCCCACCGGTATCGGGAACAGGGTCCAAGCTACCGGCGGTCAGGGCTCCAGAGAGAGGAACCTCCTGACAATGCGAGGCGTGTCCAAAAGTACCGCTTTCTGAATCATGCCCTTGATCCAGCTGCCCAACGAGAGCCTCCTCAGGTGTTATTATATGGAGTTCTGATACATTTTCAACTACCGGGGCATATCTTCTTCATTCCTATATCTATGGGACCACCCATCACGCGATCTATTCAACTCCTTAATGTCTTCTAAGCGCGTAGCAATGTTAATATTTTGCACGTGTTTACCATACCAATCACACACCTGTCAAATTTCCCATAAAAAAACACTTTTAAAAGTTAGCCCAAAATACTTTTGGAATTTTGCCTATTATTTCTGTTTTACACTTGCCCGGACGGCGGACAGTCCTAGATCCGGTTTGTTTGATTCAATATTTTTTCCTCGATTTTACGATTCATTAATTGGGAGTAAATAATAATGCCGGGTTTGATTTTTGTCGACATCGATATTCCAATACGGTCTTGAAATGTTTAATTGCTCAAGATAATGTTTGTTCGCTTAGAATATTTGCTTTTTGTAAAGTTTGCAATCTGGGTATTAGATTGCCTACCTATTTATTTTGCAAAATATTTGTTTAAAGCAGAAGTTTTCGTCCCTCGTTAATCGTGATACTAAAATATTTCATTTTCGTCATATTTCTCCTGCCTTTATCCCAATTTATATGGGAACGGCGCAACATGTCTTTCTCTTCCATACTTCTCGATTAGTCGTCATCTCGGTAGTCACCCCCTTTCTAACCATATCATTATTCACACAGTCCATCCATTTCTTTTTCGTATATTACTGAACTAGCTGCGCCCCGCGGTTTCACCCGCATGAGTTTCGATCCCGTGGCAATATCGGGATAAAAAGTATCCTGTGTGTTAATCCTGGTATTGAACTATTTGTGTACCAAATTTCATCAAATCCGTTCAGTATTTTTGCATGAAAGAGTAACAAACATCCATCCATCATTCTATTCCGTTAAGCGATTGACTGCTGCGCTGCATGTCGCGCGGATTCGATTCCCGCACGGAACAAATATTTGTATGACCTACAAGAAAGTGTTCCAGGACTGGCTGTTTAAAAAAAAATATATTGGGAGTAGGATATTAGTAGGATAAATTACTACTATGCATCCATTAAATCTACTATGCAATCGTTAATTCTACTACGCATTCATTAATTCCACTATGCATTAATTAATTCTATTACCTATGCGTCCATCGATACTAGTATGCATTCATTAAACCTACCATGCAAATTATAAAACCACGCTGCCAATATCTCTTTCTAACAAATATTTAAATACGCCGCATATTTTTTATCACTATGAAATTCAATACTTCATGGAGCATTATAAATATTCTACTTCTTCTACAAGTACCAATGAAAGTATATCATACACGTGCCAAGCATGTGTTAACAATCAAATAATATGAGTCAGTGTTAGGAATGCGTAGGTGGCAGTATATATGCACTATATATAATAGGATTAAAGTCGCGATTCGGCGCTTGACGTGCAGGCCCTCGATGGCCGGTGCGAGATTTGTATATCCGTTTTACAAAGTAAATAAATATATTCTTACAGCAATAAAGTTCAATATTGTACACACGGCTACACATCAAGCTATGCATTTCCAGTTTTAGCTGACCTCGCATTGTATAGGTTTTTCGTACAATCAGAAGGCAGCTTATACTGGTTTTGTATAGCTTGATGTGTAGCCGTGCGTACTAACAAATATTTCAATTCTCGCTTCGCACATCCGCCTCGCTGGTGTAAAACCACCTTGACAGCCGTTTTCACTAATTAATATTATAAATGCGAAAGAGAGTTTGTTTGATTGTTACGCTTTCACGCTAAAACGGCTGAACGGATTCGGATGAAATTTGGCACACAGATTGACCACGACCTGGATAGGGACATAGGACATAGACTACTTTTCATCCTGGATCGTAGACGAATACCCGGGCAACAGCTAATAATAAATAAAATAAAATTAATCAAATTAATTTATTTCGGGTAACTAGGCACATATAAGACAATTTACAAAACATTTCACAGTAATAATATAATAGAATAAAATAAATCCACAATAAATGTCAAAAATTCAAAATATGATAGCATTCAAATTAAAATTATATAATTACGATACTTTATGTACATACAAACACACACTCATTAAGTCAATTAATAACGCCTGTTAAACGGCTTTGCCTGAACATGCCTGCTGCAGCAATGCAGCATGTAGGGGCAGTTCAGCGTTAAATAAAATCGCGCTGTTGGATTTTCAACGCGCAGCTTAACGTCGAAAGTTGAAAATACAACAGCGCGCTTTTATTCGTCTAGATGTTAATTAGTGTTAGTAAAAATGGGCGTAAGTTTACTACTCTCTGTGATGGCGCTATTTGTTTCCTCCTTTATAAAAGAGGCCCGCTCGAATATTGGGGTGGTAGGGTGGATGGGTCACCGGCAATACAAAGAACTATTTTTTTATCAATCTAATTGCCTCATTATAATTTTGTACGGTTGGGACGTGGGATAAGTCAATAACATTTTTTTTAAATATGAAAAGGAATTAATTTGTACTTATTATTTGTCTGAGCAGTGTTATCTTTACAGTGTTCTCCGCCATATCTTCTATTTATAATTAATTAATAGAATGAGATTGAGTATAGTATGATAATTCTTTTTGATGGATTATTTTAAAAGGAGGTGTTTTCAATCTGCTAAATGGACTTTGTTGCGCCATTTCTTATCTAAATAAACATCTGAAAGTCATGGTTTAAGGGGCGGTCTTACTGCGGAAATAAAGATAGAACAATCAACAAATGCTTTAAAGTATATCCAAGTTTATCTATGAAATTGATGTTATTTCAAGTTAAACAAATATCAACTTTATTTTAATGGCAATTAAGTTGATTTCAAAGTGATTAGCACTATTGAAAAAGTTATAAAAATGTTTGAAGTTATAGCGTAAACTGAACTTTATTTGGCTTTTTATTTTGTCGTTCAAAAAGCGTGTCGTTTAATTTTTATAATTATTTGTCCCTCAGGCGATGGTGGCTTGTTACCCAGGTTCGGGCAGTCACTACGTGAAGCACGTGGACAACCCCAACAAAGATGGCCGCTGCATCACCGCCATCTACTATCTGAATCTCGACTGGGACGTCAAACGTTGCGGAGGACTGCTCAGGTAAACACTCTTACGGCCTTGTTACAAAACAAGATTCATTGTTTAGCACATGCACCCTAATTGCGTAATAGACTATCAATCATAATCTGAATCATCTTGAAGGATATTGCTAATCCATTGCTTCATATGTTAGAAAAAATTGTCTGCTCAACAACGTAAATAACGCAATTAATGTTGTTGAACTGTCAAAATGAGTGCTGTTTTTTCAATCGACAGATATTTTTTATTAGTGGAATAAAATTGACGTCTGACAGATTTTGTATGGAAGAACTGTCAAAACGATTCAAAATTATTCCTCGGATAAAATTACATGGCGATGGAAAAATCAGCACTAAATCAAATTACGTAATAAAACATAAAACAGTTTGGCCAGATGCCATGCAGTAAAATTAAGGAGTTGTAGCGAAAAATAAATCAAAAGATGATGCCGCCATTATTTTTGCATTTTGCTGACCTTTTTGAATGATAGAACTTTTAAAACTATGATTTGTTTTAAACATGACGTTAAATATTTTAATTCCTTTACAATTTACCAATTTATTTCTACTGTATGGACTGTGTGAAAGATAATATAGCTAAGAAGTGGGTGACTACCTAGATGACTACTACAGTCCGGCCGTCGAGACTATGCGTTTCTGACACCTGTCAGTGCGACAGTTCTAGTAACTAATAAAGATCAAATTCGCAAAACAAGTATTCGTTTGTATGAGAGGTGTCAAGAACGCATTCTCATTATTAAATGCATTTGAAGTCCCGCTGCAGGGCAAAGGCATCCCTACTCTCTTTCCACTTCTCTGTTTAAAGCTGCTAAGGACCAGTTCTTGTTGGAGGAGTTCAGCTCACCCCGCCATCTCCGTCTGGGCTTGCCTAATAGAGAATTATGGAAGAAAAAGACATGTTGCGCCGACCCCCGGGCAGGAGAATGATGATGCTAAATTATTTCTACATTGTTCACAGAGTATTTCCTGAAGGTACGAATCAAGTAGCAGACATAGCGCCCATCTTCGACAGGATGCTGTTCTTCTGGTCAGATAGACGAAACCCGCACGAAGTTCAACCTGCCTATAGCACCAGGTCAATATAAATCCCTATAATATATCCTTTGACGTAAAGAAATTAATTGAAAATGGCGGCGCTAAACGTTGCCTGTCAGTCGCACATTACACGGTACGAGTGAAAGGACACGATAAACACCTTTGTTTAGTCGTTTGTCTCAATTCGTTTCTTGTATTACTTATTATTATTATTACCCCTTACGGGTGCACAAAATGACGCAGGACTCCCGGGAGTCCCGCAACAATAGGTATGAATGAATGAATTGCACCGATCCCAGCGTGGTTTGACCAGACTCGATTAATCGAATGAACCCCAAGATTCGCACTAGCCCCTGAATTAAGCCTTATGTTTCATGGTGCTACAGAGGCCATTGTATATCAAAGAGTAGACTGGGGGATACTGCAATGCCAGGTAAGACGTGCCCTTAGGATAGGAAAGGAGAGAGTGTCGCAACAATAGGTAGGTAATTAATCTAATCACGATATCGGCGCTTGATAATGTTAAATTGACCACCACGCTTGTATTTTACAGATATGCCATCACGTTGTGGTACTTCGACGCACACGAAAGAAAAGAAGCGCTAAGAAATTACAGTAAGTAACTGTATGCCAAATTTCATCCAAATCCGTTCAGTAGTTTTTGCGTGAAAGAGTAACAAACATCCATCCATCCATCCATACATACAAACTTTCACGTTTATAATATTAGTAGGAAATAGTAAGATATTAGTAGGAAGTAGGATAGGATAATAGAAAACAAACAGTTTATTTATCAAATTAAATTTTATTCGAAAACATCCATCGATTTCTTACTAAACTGACGACCCTGGTTACTTATCTCCTCTGGTTACCGTACAATGAGATATTTTATGATATCCAACACAATATTCTGAAACAAACGGTCTGCCGAAAAATGGTGATCACCTTCTAAAACCCCTGTTTAACACGTTGACTGTCAGACAACAGACACAATAGAAAATATATTGTTGGCGGAAACCGGTGACCGCGGTGGCAGTCAATAACTTAAAAAAAATAAAATGAATGGTTTTATTACGTATAAAATAACAGGTACTAAAAATAGTAAGGTTTTTTTTTTACACATTTGCAGCACTTTTGTTTTACGCGCAATAAAATAAAATTGCAATATTATAGCCTTGTAACAATAACACATATTTTCTGTACTCTTTAATTTGAGTTCGAGTTTGAAGTGTTTCCTCGATTTCTCTACGATCCCATTATAAGATCCTCACCTGGTGATGGGTCCACCTGAGAACTACACTTTGAAACAAAAATTCTTCGAGAAATCGGGAAACAATTATTTTTTGTTCCCCTTTTCTGTCCCACTGCTGAGCAAAGACCTCCCCAAATCCTTCTAGGAACTCTTTTTCCGCGCCACCTCGAACCAGGTCTCATAATAAAATAAAAAGATGATTCTTGACGAACTGAGAACCTCCTTTTTTTTATTTTTTGACATTTGAGCTACATATTTCGTCAGACTATGTGACACCTGCCAGGGCCGCGGGTTGTTTGAAAGAGATACCGTGGTCCTTGGCATAGGCAACTGAAGGAACACGGGTGGGTTTTAGTCAGTAAAAGTCTAACACGCCCTCCTGCTCAGCCCAGAGCGAGAGAAGTCATATGATGATTTCCCACCCAGAGTGACACAACAATAAGGATAAAGCTGAACTTACAGATACGTCATCCTTTACGATC
Organism: Apamea monoglypha; assembly: GCA_911387795.2. Taxonomy (NCBI): domain Eukaryota; kingdom Metazoa; phylum Arthropoda; class Insecta; order Lepidoptera; family Noctuidae; genus Apamea; species Apamea monoglypha. Next base: position 4,839,933 of record OU426933.1, on the reverse strand, counting down.
AAAATACTATCTTTTCCTGTAATTTGTAATTGATTATACCTCATTGCGTCAAGAATGCTATGCTAGTTTAGTAATGTATTTTTTGAGCTTTTGTCGCATTGAATGAATACATTTTATATTAAGACGGGTAATTCTCGTAATTTTAAGAACGTCGCAGGCACCTCAGTTTCAATCTGTCAAACATACCTCTAATTTGCCTATATTTTATTTATGTATTTATTTATTACAGCATGGAAGACTTACAGCTAAAAAAAAAACAAAAAAAAAGGAAACATTAGTCGACAGCAAGCCAATTATAAGTCTTCGCGCTTAAACTTTATATTACAAGTATTGACAAGTTTTTGATATTGATTGTCTCTGAGATGAGATTGCGATTAGATTTTGAACGTATTTAATTATGAGAATTGGCCTTCAGATCTATACTGGCTCGTCTTTTGAAACCTTACTTGAGGTTACTCTTAAGTTTTTAAAAATAATTATGAAAAAAGTGGCTTAATTCTTTCAATCAACAATTGTAGTAGTTTTCCGATGAACACACGGCTACACATCAAGCTATACATTTCCAGTTTTAGGTTTTTCTTACAATCAGAAGTCAGCTTATACTGGTTACGTATAGCTTGATGTGTAGCCGTGCGAACGTATCAGAAACGACCACAAAAATAAGACCACAATTAATAATGTTGTGGTATTATTTTGCAAAATAGTTTTTTCAACCTTATTGCTTAGAAATTATGTTTTATTTTTCCATAAATATTTTAAAAATACATTTACTTTTCAATGCAAGTAGTAAGTAAATATGTATATTACAAACGATAATAAACTTTATGTTTGAAAGTTAAGGTTTATAATCAAGTTACATGCAATCGCGGCCACTAGAGCGATGTGTTTTTGTTGCTAATCCTTAATGTTTGCTGATCGAAGTTTCATTCTCATATTTTTCAACTTATCCACAGCAAATCGATAATCTTTTAAATCTCCTTTAAAGTCATATCAATAATCGATATCGAAACGATAATCGATATAAAAACTCTTCAACTTCAACGTTACATCTACTGCGTTGCACTTGCACGGGTATTACCCGCTCGCTCGAAAGCAGGAAAATGCTTGCACTATGTATCTAGTACATTGCAGCAGTTAAACAGTGCACACTTGGCTTTATCCTGTTAGTCATAGATCATTAATTTGTGTACTTTATAGTTGTTTAGTTTATCTGTGTTTATTTACTAAAACGGTAAGGTAAACATTGATTTATTTGTATGTATGAGTGAAGAGTAGGAAGTGCAGATGGTTCTGCTTCGTGAGACAGTATAAAGGATAATTTAATGCATCTGTTCGAGAAGTTTCCTTTAAGATTTTTGTATAATATCATGTTACTTGTCTCGTGGTTTAGTAATAACAGCCGTACGGATCAATCGGTCAGGTTAAGCTACGCTTGGCGAGGCCGGTCTTTGGATGGGTGACCATGTTTACGTACCGTTGGTCTTTGCTGTCAGACGTGGATCTTTGGCAGTCGTTACTGATCGTCAGAAGCCCGGAAGTCTGACAACCAGTCTTACCAAGGGGAATCGTGTGGTCCAGTAACAGGGTTATGGAGGTGGGATAGGCAGTCGCTCCATGTTTTTGTAAAATACTGGTATTTAGCTGCATCCGGTTAGACTGGAAGCCAACCCCAACATAGTTGGGAAATAGCTAGGCAGATGATAAACATGTTATTTGAACAAGCCAATTACTTCGGGTGGATTATTCAGAAACGTGATACATCAAAGATCGCTTATTTAGACTATAAGTTTATTATATATTTATTTATTTAAATTACAATTATAACACCTTCACTTCAGACTCATCCAAAGCGATGTTATAACTGTTATAAATCACAATGTCTCAGTAGACAAATTTACAAAAAATTAAATGAAGCAAAGTTAGAAAGAATTGTATGTATACATACAATTCTTTCTAACTAATATAACAATGAATATTTAAAAAAAAACCACCGAATTGTGAACCTCCTCCTTTTTTGAATTCGGTTAATAATGAGGACGTTTATAGTATCAATTATTATTTGTAACATGTGCATTCAATGACGACTAAACAATCTGGATAGTTCCAGTCGCAGTTTGTATGCTGTTACAGTACATACATTTTATCTATCATAATTTATAACAGCACTAGCTGCGCCCCGCGGTTTCACCCGCATAAGTTTCAATCCCGTAGGAATATCGGGATAAAAAGTATCCTATGCTGTGTGCCAAATTTTATCCAAATCCGTTCAATAGTTTTGGCGTGAAAGAGTAACAAACATCCATCCGTCCATCCATCCATACAAACTTTCGCCTGTAGGAAGGAAGTAGGATAGTAGGATTTTATGATGCACTAGTCTATACACTCAACTTCATATAAACCCTACAATTGCCTTGCCATATACCTTTGGTAACCCGCGGGGTAATTGCGTAACTCACTTACCTTTGGTAACCCGCGGGGTAATTGCGTAACTCACTTACAGAAGCAATAGCTTTCATTTTGACAGCTCAACAGCTTTCATTACGTTATTTACGTTGTTGAGCAGACAAATTTTTCGAACATATGAAGCAATGTATTAGCAATATCCTTCAAAATTATTGAGATTGTGATTGAAATTGTGTTACGAAATTGCTTTTTAAATTAATCTATTTGTCCCACAGCTGGGCAAAGGTTTCCCCCACATTTTACCAATTTCCTCTGTGTTTTATCTCCTCCGGTCAGTTGGTCAGGATCGATTCCAAATCGTCACAGCAGCGTTTTTTTTTTTGACCTGCCTCGCTGACGACACCCGCCACTGTGTGATGATCCTGGCCCACCCTTCCCATTCATCAGCCACACAGACTTAGATTGCAAAAGGCGAAAGCTGATAATAATCTGCAAATTGGAAAAACGTACGAAATTTTGAATTTGGCAGGCTGAACCGCTAAATACAGCTTCCCTCTGAATATCAATAAAGTATATTTTTAATAGGCAATAGGTTTGCCCCCTAGTACAGATGCCAGCACATCAAGCTACCCAAAACTGTCAACTTTTCCCAATCAACATTGAACCTAATGCTTTAGCGATAAAGTTGAAATTCTAATAAAGAAATTTGACAGATTGTAGTAGCTTGATGTGTTGGCGTCTGTACATGGGACACAAAAATAACTAGCGAAATGTGTGTATACTATTATACACCTCTGCCTTACCTTTCGGGGATACAGGCGTGATGTTATGTTACATTATTAACACAGTTCTCTATATCCCCTTTCCAGAAGAACGCGGTGAGCCATCTTCGAGTAAGTGATGTCGGCACCTGTGGGGCGTCTCGCTCCCGGCACGCCACACACGGACACGCGCGAGCGCACCTAGTGCCCGACTGCGTACCTCGTAACACTGCTATTGTAAATTATTATATGAAGAAATTTTATTCAAGGTACGTGCTGTTTATGTCAGGGTATTATGTCAGATTTTGGTATAGTTATAACTTTTTAAGGGTGCGTTGAAAATGGCAATTTAAATCTTATGTCAATGGCATAAAAGTCATAATCAATTAATTGAAAGTTACTAGTAACTAGTAAGTAATTTATAACGACTATACATAGTCACGTAATTTAAAATGACTATACTAGGATTGTATAGCACTACATTATATTATATACATACGCCCATAAATGTCCACTGTTTAAAATGGGCCTAACATGGGACCCAAAAATGTCCACTGTATAATATGGGCCTTAGAATATAGTCAACACAAGCCTGATTTTAGACTGGCAAATGGAAAAGGCAGAGTGCCGCCTCCTTGTAAACTCCCAATGTGGTACATTATTTCGTGGAACTGTGCAATACAATACAATAATGTTCGACATTAGATACTTTGACAAAAACAGCAAAATATGACTGCCTCGTCTAGGCTAATATAGATCAAATAAGCGATTTATTTCTAAAATTGTGAAGAGTGCATCGGAACCCTAAACCTTGCAGTCAAACACGTACTAAGAAATATTATTTTATTTTATTTTAATGTCAACAGACATCAGAGTCATAAATATTAGATAGAATATATTATAACTAGATAGTTCTAGGTAAATTTGATATTTTATTATTGTATGGTTATTGTTTTCCATGCCCTTGAAGTATTAATTTTGTTGAAGTGGATTTTATTAAAGCAAGTCTGCTTTAAAGCGCTTTTCATATTGTGCTAAATTGAGCTCTAACTACGAGTCAGGGCCTCCCGGGCTATACTGAAAATCCGCGCGCGGACCGTCCGCGCTCCGGATGATCCGCGCTTAGTAATTGCGTACGTCAGAGTATGATCTGGAACACTGTGAGCCCGAACGACCCTAACACTGGTATATATGGACAGAACCTGGAACATGGACTAGAGGTGAGCGAAATTTAGAACTCTCGCTTTAGTGAGCGCTTAACTCTAAAATGAGCTAACGTAGCATAATGTGAAAAGCGCTGAAGACATCATGTTTGTATTTAGTTGATGCACGATTATGCAGAATTATTCTATGTTTGATGCTAGTTTACTGATGTGGTAACTTTAAGTGTATGTAAACTAATATTTCATCTTTTATAAGTAAAATAATTTGACATCTAATATTACAATTATGACATTTTCTATGAATTCTGATAAAACTTTCCTAAAATCTTTCTTTTTTTCTGTCTAAAATATACTACTCAAAGTTGGCATCAGTGAACAGTGAGAATGGCTAAGACTGAATATCAATTCGACACGTGTATATGAGATTTCAACGTGTACATTTTATTTATTTGTTTTTATATTAATTACATATTCGATTATTTACCGTCTTTTAACATTGTAAATATTTATATTGTCAAACTGGTTAATTTACTTTACTCAGTTAAGTATATTTATACTGTTTTCTACTCTATACCTGGTACTCTGTTCTATGTATTTATACTCACTACAAACTCGCTTGGTTATCTGTTAGTGCTCATACACACGAGTGACTCGCGTCAGTGGCAGAGGTCGTCAACGCGTGTCGGCGACTGCCCTCGACAACATGCCGCTCGTGTATTTAAGCCCGCCGACGCGTCGACGGCTGCAATTGTCGTTCTCTGTCGTCCTCTGTCGTCGTTGACACGTGTCGCTCGTGTACGCACACTTACTTGTCATACGATCATACCACCCTGTCCTTAGTACTAGGAAGACTTTAAAGTGAACTAGACCAATGATACACAACAATTTCCACCGAGTTATAAAATTGTAATAGTTTATTTTGTCACTAACACTAAAATCGTGACGAAAATATAAAAATACCTCTTAACAACGGTTTTATAAGAAATTGGTGTAAATAAAAAATGTTGAAACGAAAAATATACATACTTAACTTTATTTTATAAATGTTGTGTGTATAGTATTGAATTTTTTACAGAAATTAGTGTTTAATGATTAAGCTTGTTCTTCCCCAATGTAACGTTTTGTTTTAAATTTTTGTATAATAATCAATAAGTTTAAGCTGTGTGATTTAATTTTTACCGATTATGATTTTGTATATGTTGTATTAATTATGACATTGTTGTCCAACTATGTTTGTTATAATTAAACCAAATTGACTTGTGTTGAAGTCATAAATTATTTTGTGGACAGAGCCTGGTATTAAATTTTACATTGGAATATATTCTTTTATTTATTTTTTTTATTTTAGGTGGGACTTCGACGCGTAAACTGTAATCATGAATTCAACACGTGATTCTAATCCTGATTCTAGCGTAGAAATTTTCGTAGGTTATCAAAAAAAAAAATGCTGTTACATAGGAAAGTGCAATATGTACGTGAATACGGAAAATGTAAAAATGTATGAAACAGCGGTATTTTTAATAACTAACGAAAAATACCGAAATTTGAAAGGTAATGATGCTAGGGCCGATGCCTGCCAGGGCCGCGGGTTGTTCGAAAGAGATACCGTGGTCCCTGGCATAGGCAACTGAAGGAACACGGTGGGTTTTAGTCAGTAAAAGTCTGACACGCCCTCCTGCTCCACCCAGAGCGGGAGAAGTCATTATGATGATTAACCACCCTGAAAAAAAAAAACAATTGCACTCCGGGAGTGCCGGCAGAAGTGAAAACTTACCGTCTTACGAATTTTCGATCAGGTCACGTGTCCTGACGCGAGTTTAACATTTTTTACCCATTACAAAAATGTGTTCAACGCCGCTAAAGAAGTTTTCACTTCAAAAAAAGAAAAAAAAAAAAGTATGCGCGTCGATGTCCCTGCTATATTCCCTATCAAATTGTAAACGAACGATACTAATATATTAAATTATTGGGCACGTAATCCAGTCGGCAACGCCTAGGCATCTTCGAAATACATCGATGATTAGTATTTTGTAGCCATCCACGACGCATTTGGCAATTGACCCCGCAGTTTGATAGTATTTCGGTGCTGAATACTTTATAGCAAGAATTTGGATCGACTATCATTGTTGCAACCGTGCCGATCCTGCCGATATATGTCTGCTGTTGCCCTACGCTTCAAACACCGTCGTTCAAAACATCGTAGAGTAAGCTACTGTGCTTTAGTTACAAGGAACATACATACCCTGGTGTTTATTTATGACACAATGTTTAAGCTGAAATTATTATTTTTGTATACATAGCAACTATAGCGACAAAAAGCCAATCTGAAAAGACGACGAACATGCGCTGAATTTGATGCGTGTCATGCGTACATACGCGAAACAATAATTGTAGGTTTGATGGTACGTGGATTCCACTCGGGGATTCTTAGCACCCGTTGCATCGTAGCACACTTGGGGCCTGTTTTAATTTGTATTAATTGTTATGAGCAGGAAAATATAAAGCCACCACGTTTGTCTAATGCGGGCGGTGGGTTTTAGCACTGCATAAAAAGCTAGAAGTCATTGGTGCCCAGCTGTGGATTATTGTAGGCTCTCATGCCACAGCTACATGTTGCGATAAAGCGAACTACGCGTAGGGTGCTCTCTCTCGCACACCGCTCGACGTTTCGCTGTACAACAGAGCGTGCGCTCTCAGTGTAGTTTGCGTTATCGCAGCAATGTAGCCGTAGCATAATATTACTGTTATGCTACATGGACTGGTGGAATCTTGAGCCTATGGGCCACAGTCACAACATGCACCCAAACATGAGAAAATATTTGTAATCCTGTACTTTCTACAAAAAAAAAAAGGGAGGGAGAGGTTTTTTTTTTTCTTCTTTGGCAACTGAGCCTTGTCGACTATTCTGCCAGCGTCGAGAGAGAGGTTATTCATGAACCTTAGCGATTAAACCACTGGCAAGTTTTATATTGTCAGTGACTAAAATCGTAGACATTGAAAATGTCAAAATGACAACCATTTCGATAATTTTGTGACGGCTTCGGCCTACACGTTTCTTACGTTTTTATTTCCTAGACATATTAATTTTCTACGAATTTTATGATCTTGTGAAAACGATTTATTTTTTAGTTGTTATACAATTAAATATTTTGAGAAGATATGTTTTCACAAACAAAAATGACTACTACTGGAAGTGATAAATATCAAATTGTATCTTTTGCCCTCGTAGGTATTACCTTTTTTTGTTGAATGAGCCTGCTCTTGACCTCGATCTTGCCTTATGGATGGATGGATGAGGTCTATGATGGAACTAGCAACCCCAGAAGATGCCTGTTCACTTTTGCTTTGAAGGCAGACGAGTGAAATGTGAAAGGGAATAAAGACCACTATTTGTAGATTCCCTTCACGTGTGGCAATACTTAAAAAGATACCTACTCCATATTCAAATATTTATTTCCACCTACATAAATATCAACCTTATCTAAATCTAATGTAAATAAAGTTTATTTCAGAATAACTACTGTTTAACTTCTATGATAAAGCAGTAACGAGGTCGACTATACAACAACAGAGCGTATGTACCTAATAACAGTTTGTTTTCAGGAGAATGCCCAGCGTAAAGGCGACGAGGGCCAGTCGGTGGCGTCTGGGGATAGGTTAGCTTTCTATAGGATTTTAACTAGAATAAACCGTTTGTCCACCGCACACCACCGTCGCGGTCACGTTCGATTCGAATAATCTCGTTTCTCGTTGACGTCCCGTTGACGGCAACGGTGGACAAATGGCCTCAAAAAGATGAACAAATCCTCAAAAATATGACAAAAATTCATTTGATTGACTACAACTTTCAAGCATCGCCACAACCACAACAACGTTCGGAGACTGTACTTTCCGGGGGAGGGGGGAGGCCCTATGTCCAGCAGTGGACGTCTTTTTTCGTCAGCGGATGAAAAGATCAAGAAGCTTCGTTTGCTATTGCCGTAGCGAGAGAAAATGAAAAGGTACGGGTTAACCAGTACCTTAGTTGTGGCTGTCAGATACGCAGTCGCTCCATTTAAAATACTGGTATTCAGCTACATCCGGTTAGGCTGGAAACTGACCCCAACTTAGTTGGGATAAAGCTAGGCAGATGATGAATACCCAATTTCCTATTCATCATCTGCCCAGCCTCTTCCCAACTATATTAAAGTCGTCTAGTCTAGCTGGATGCAGAATGCCATTATTACTTAGTATTTTCGTTTTAATTTTAGGTATGTACAGACGCCAGCACATCAAGTTACATCATTAGCATCTGTCAAATTTCTTTAATAGATTTTCAATTTTATCTCTAAAGCATTAAGGTTCAAGGTTGATTGGGAAAATTTGACAGTTTCGGGTAGCTTGACCTGCTGGCGTCTGTACCTATGTATTATGAAATATATTTTTTTCAGTGTTCCGTTTTTGCACGCAACAATGTTCGCTTGCATATTAGAGGACTGTTTAAAACAGCTGCGTATATTAGGTCAGTACCTACCAAGATAGTATAAAGACTTTAAAGTTGTCAAAAAATAAAAGGCCCGTAGTAGTTAATAAAGATCAAATTCGCAAAACACGTATTCGTTTGTATGATACAGACAGGTGTCTTGACACCATCTCGACACGCATTCTCAAATGTCAAAACGGGCCTTTTATTTTTCGACAACTTTAAATTGAATGAGAATTCAAATCATGAGTTCTTAGTTTATATACCTACAGGTGCGTTCCCACTGAAGCTCATCTCCGAGCGGAGCTGAGACATGTAAGAATCGACCAGATGACATTGGTTGAATGAAGTCTTCTACTTCGCGTCTCTCGTCTCGTCTGTGATTGGTCGATTCTTGCTCGTCTCCGCTAACGAAACGTACAGACGCCAGCACATCAACCTACTACAATCTGTCAAATTTCTTTAATAGATTTTCAACTTTATCACAGAAACATTAAGGTTCAAGGTTGATTGGGAAAATTTGACAGTTTTGGGTAGCTTGACCTGCTGGCGTCTGTACCCTAACGGCAATTACATGCCGCAACTGCTCGCGATCGCGGTCGATATCTCGATACCTCGATGTCTATACTCGCTATTTCTACATGATGGCGGTTGAACACGGTCGATTCAGTCGCACTTGAAAGCTCAGTTGCTCAGTCCTCTAAACAGAACACGGAACTTGTTCTCCAGCAGAACAAGTTGAACCGATTAGACCAATCACGAGCCATAATGCCTACACAATAAAGTTCAGTTTACGTTACAACTTCAAACATTTCTAAGACTTTTTGAATAATTCTTGTCACTCTGAAATCAACTTAATTGCCAATAAAATAAATTTGATATTTGTTTAACTTAAAATAACATAACATGGAAAAGTAAATTTGAATAGACCTTAAATATCCTTCGGCATGTGCGTGCGTATCTATTAGCATGCATTTGTTTTACATGAAGGTGACATCGATAGGGCCCGCCGCGATAGCGGCGATAAGACCCCTCTTTGAGGAGTGGCTAGAGGCGCCACGGCGCCCTCACCTACCGCCTGACGCAGGTTCTCACCGGACACGGAAGTTTCGGGAGGTTCCTGCACATAATTAGGCGGGAGGAAACGCCCGGGTGTCACCATTGCCAGGATCGCCCAGAGGATACGGTGGAGCACACGGTGGAGGTCTGCCCCGCTTGGGCGGAGCACCGCCGTGTCCTCGTAGAGGCGATCGGCAGCGGCGGCGGCCTCTCGCGCCCGGCCCTGGTGCAAGCCATGGTCCGGGGCGACAGGGAGTGGGAGGCAGTCGCCTCCTGCGAAGCAGTCATGCTAGCGAAGGAGGTGGCGTGACGGATGAGGGAGAGAGCCTCCCGTCCCCGCCGCCGCGGGAGACGCTCCGGGCGTCGGGAGCCGCGTGACGACTCCCGGCCACCGTAGGCGCGGGCCTGCGGGCGGAGAGCAATGGGTAGCTCACCGCCTGATCAGGACCAGGCCCGTGCCGGACGGCGCGTAAGTGTTCCACGCGCGCCTCAAAGAGATGTCAGCATAATTTGAGGGGCCCCTCAGGGCCGAAGCCTGCAGGGTCAGCGGGATTGTCCGAAAGAGTTACCGCTACCCCGGAACATAAAGGGCGAAGGAAGGAACATGGGTGCGCTTTAGTCAGTAAGAGTCTGCACTCCCTTCCGCTCCACCCAGAGCGGGAGGGGTCATTTGACGATTTCCCACCAGAGAAAAAAAAAAAAAAAAAAAGGTGACATCGATGAAGCGAGTTAAACTGCGATCGCGAGGCATCGTGTTGAGGCATCTTGGGCATATAATTACCCTAATGCACCATGCTCACTTCCAGCTGAATGCAACAATGAACTGCGAATCATGAAGACGAATACGGACATGGGTCTCCTTCGCGTTTTGAAATTCCATGTGAAGCAGGAAGAAAACCCGGATGAATTGGACAAAATCAACCACAAGGAACTGGGATCTAATCAGTACAAACTAAACAAACTCGTTGCTGACAGGTAGGATAAAAAAGAATAATAATTTGTGTTCACTTCCAACGGACGATGCCATTTATGCCGCAGTAGGTATGTTGCCATAAAGAAGTGTGAAATACTCTCGTGTTAACTTAAGCGCTCACATATAAAAAACCAGCTAAAACATGTAATCATTTTTTTCCGAAGACCAACCTGCACCCTAATTTCAACACACTATCAACCTCAATCTGAATCATTTTGAAGGATATGCTTCATATGTTCCATTCATACGTGCCATTGCTTCATATGTTCCAGAAAATTGTCTGACCAACTACTTAAATATCGCAATGAATGTTGTTGAACTGTCAAATTGCATGCCATTACTACTGATAGTGTGTTACGCAACTACCCCGCTGTAGCAATCTATGCAGCGAGTCAGGGCCCGAAAATCCGCTTTTTTATGGAAGCACTCGTAAATACCTACTATGAACGCCTGGGAATATTTTTGTTTTCAGAAAGTATATTGGCGATGTGGTGCAACGAGCATACCTGGATATGGCCTTACATAGATGCTTCAGCGGTCTCACAGCCAGTATCAAGACAATAGAGGACAGAGAGGTGTACCGAGTCAAGCTTGCTGAAGAGGAGAGCAATAATAAAATGTTTGTATTTAGTGTGTGAAATGCCATGCTTTAATTCCTGAAGTAGACACCATGTAGGTACCTACTTTGAGGTAGGAACACCCTCATCTTGGCAAAAAATCGACCTTTATAAGGCAGGTGGACTTATTATTATCATACAGTTAGCAACATTCCTACAACAACCCTCCTACCTCAGATATCTTTCTCTATTTAAGAATGTGCATTTTATTATGCAGTGCCTTTATATGTGCAGGGCGGGCGTTTTTGGGGGACTGTCTTTTGTAATTTTGACGTTCGAAAAGTGCTGATTCTCAGCCTAATTTGAGTAAATCACTTTTGATTATGGTGTCAAGATCAATTAAAATAAATAAATATTTACGATTCCGTCGCACGACAGTGGCGCCTCATCTACGAGACTTCTTTCGTGAAACGGACTTTACTCTTTAAGGCGAGTCGATAGTTATTTTATGTTACGTACGTTTATTAACTAAGCAACTACCTAGTTTCCTGTCTAAATATTTGAATGTCTTAGCGTCCGTCGTGAGCTGACGAAGCATCTGAGGCAACAACGGAACCACATCAAGTCGGTCATCTACGACACTAATCTGACCATAGAAAAACTCAAGTGTGAGGTCGAAGTAAGTTGGCGTACTTTCAACTCTAGTGAAAAACTCGTAAACCAGACTTTCAGACCTGAAAGTAACTTCAGGTGAGTAGGTTATGAAGTTGCGCCCAAAGAAAGTAAATGCATTCATTTTTCAAGACCCATAGCTATGCACAATAACCATCCGCCAGGTCATCGTATCGAAAATGACACATTACGATAACCTGATTTGCCTTGCCCCCAACAGCAAATAGCTGTTGGAAGAATAGCGGTTGTCTATTTGATTAAGGGCTGATTTTTCAAACATCTGACAACTTTATTCGAGGAATAATTTTGAAATTTTGACAGTTATTTATTCCTCGAATAAAATTATCTGGCGTTGGTATAATCTGCCCTAAAACTGACAAAATTTTCGGATTTTGGACTTGTGAACAGCGTTTAGAGGACTCCTACGATAACATTGGTTGATGTTCGATACGGTACGGATACCGAATGGTTGTGAGTAGCTCAGGCAGAAGACTCATGACTTCAGTCATTATTCGACCGTTATATGACAGTATCGCTTGCTTAGAAAACCCAGGCTTTAAGCCTGACTCCCGCAGTCATCCGAATGCGGGAGAAGGACTAAATAGTGACGTTAGTTACTCTTAAACTTGAACTACTTATCAATGTCCAGGACACAGAATTAAACTCGGAAATCAGAAACAGGTTCGTAGAGAACTGGGAGCTCGCACGCACGGAGCAGAACAACAAGGCTATCTTCTACAAGGAGCTAAGCCCGTCCGAAGCCGTTAACTACTATCAGACCAGATCTGACCAGGAGCAAAGGGTGCACTCTGAAGTCGAACTGCTGGTCAACATTTTTATCAATGTAAGACGACTTTTTTTCTTCGAGTTCTTTCTTGTTCTTCCTGCCCTTCTCCCGTGTTACTTGGTGTCGGTGCAACACGTTTTTTACTTCCTGTCTCCCCGTCAGAACTTTGTTTCTTTGACATCTTTACAAGGTTTATTTAAGGCTGGCAGGCAAAATGCTAACAGGGCTTATTAGCCTGCTACAAATTTGCTGTCACCTTGCTAACTCATGCCTTATAATTTTTTATAAGTTATAACCGCGCAACTAGCTAACGAATCATAATCAGCGTATAATGTTCCTACAACTGGACACAGGCCTCCTTTCTTCAAGTGAGAGTGGACTGGTAGATGTCACATCTACCAGTCCCTCTCCAGTCTTCGAATTTTTGGTTCTAGGACATGCATTTCCTTACGATGTTTTCCTATACCGTTTTGAGAGCAGTGGTGATGAAATTATTTACAGAAAATAAAGCACCTGCCTGGGTTCGAACTGTTCGTAAATCGTTGCCCCGTTGTCGTTATCGTGTTGCATATATTAGCTATTCAGCATGGTTGACTGCCCAGCGCGGTAATTGCGTACTCAGAAAATGACATTTGATCCCAATGCCTTTCATTTTGACAGTTCAACCACGTCGTTGTTGAACAAATGAATTTTTCGAACCTATGAAGCAATGGATTAGGATCTTCCTTCAAAACCCTGGGATTGTGATTGAAAGTATTTTACGCAGTGAGGCAGGCCCTTTGGACACGGCACGGTTTCAACAAGCTTCCATATTGATCCGTACAACATTGACAACCGTTCCTACACACGGCGAATAAACCCTAGCTTTTCATGGAAAAAAAACCTGTACAAAGGGCCTTAGGGTGCTGGACGCGCCAAACTGCGGACGTTAATAAAGTAGGTAAAGCCACTTGTGAAGGCTATTTATGCACCCAAAGACTTGCCTGCAAAGGTAGTCAGAACATGGGTCGCAAATAGGGTCACCGTCCGCCGTGAATTGCATATAGGTTTATATGTATATTCTTCAACAGGAAACACTAATGAACGTGGAAGAATGGATGAATAAATTTGACATAGACATGGATGTACAAGACTTAAGTATCGCGAAAATGAAGAATAAGTATGATGATGCAAAGCTAAAGAGAGAGAAGTTGGAAAAAATGGTAAACTATATGTAACTATATACATATATGTAGATGCAATTAAGCACCCCATAAAGCCTAGGCGAAAATTCATGGAATTCGAGAAAACCCAAACCTTATGTAATTTTCGAAAAGAGATCGGGCGAATCTGTTCTGATGCCCAATTGTGTTAAGACACATACCCATGGAATGATCTCATCAAGGAGAGTATTCCTAATCCTTAGTACGACGATTTCTCTTTACTGTTGTTATTACGTACTGTTAGGATGACACTCCGTGGTTCCTTTTTAATTAAAACACTTTATTTGCTACTACACAAACTAAATACTGTACGCGACACGAAATATTACAATAATAAATATGTATTGGAAACAATTTGTGGGTTGACTGCGCTGCTTGCATAACGAGCAGTTTTATATATTATAGTGTCTACAAGAATTTAGAACAAATCAGCAATTTTATAGTAGTGATGGAAATTATTTATAACAGTACGTACGATTCATCGGTTGTATTGTACAGACGCCAGCAGGTCAAGCTACCCGAAAGTGTCAAATTTTCCCAAACAACCTTGAACCTTAATGCTTTAGCGATAATGTTGAAAATCTATCACAGAAATTTGACAGCTTGTAGTAGCTTGATGTGCTGGCGTCTGTACTAGACGCCATTAGATTTATTATTAGATTTACACTGTCATTTACAATAAATTTCCATGTAGTTGGAGGACATAAATCAATATTACATAACACTAAGGCTAATTGCATTAGTATTTTTGTGGATAAATTAACAAAATATATGCAATATTACAAATTCAAATAAAAATAACGCTAATATCTTACTCGGGCACGCACTTGCTCCACGCCGCTATGCCACACTACAATTTGGAGTTCAGCGAACATCGGCCAGATATTTAGTTAACAGGTATCGTGAAGATGGAATGTCTTCGAGTAGGCATTACTGTCGCGGTCGCGGCCGTCCGCGACGCGCATCAAATAAATAATTTCCCCAAGTGCATTACCTTAACCTAGCACAACTTTTAGAACTACTGTTTGTCCTGTAAAATCGTAATTACATACGTCTTTCGGGAAAATAGGTGTGATGTACAGTCACCAAAAGAGATAAGTGACCAGGGTCGTCGGATATAGTTGAAGTTTAGTAAGAAACCAATGGATGTTTTCGAATAAAAATTGATTTAATTAGGTAATAAAAAACAAACAGCTCGTTTATCAAATTAAATTTCATTATACATACATACATTCGAAGTCTGGTGCTCATGAGCGTATGAAATGAGAGTATGGTTTGCTTCAAGATTAATTTTATTGGAAACATATTTAATACTCTACTGTACCTAAACATGAATTCAGCACGTGATTCGAGACCCCCTAGCGTAGAAATATATCGTCGGTTATCAAAAAAAAATCTGCTGGCGAGAAATTTTAAAACGCAGGGGGTTCACCATCTTGTACTGAATCCATGGTAGTAGTTTGCGCGTCGAGACTGGGACCACTCTGTATACGGAGCAAAACTTTAAATTAGCTTTTGTGATGTCCACAGAGTACCGAGTAGCGAGATAAAAGAAAATTTACGAAAAAGGAACGAATAGTCCATAGACTAATTAATATTTTAACAAAATCCTAATTATTTAATTTTGATTTCCCAGTACGCTACCCACGCGGAGTTAACGAAGAACTGGCTCCAGTTCAAAGCAGATCGTCAGGATGCCATCAACTACAGGGAAAAGATGACGAAATCCGCCTTTATAGTGCAAGCGTGGTGGCGCGGCCTGCTGGTCCGATTACAAATGGGCCCCTACAAACCGTCGAAGAAGCCCAAGTCTGCTCCTGCTGAGGATAAGAAGAAAAAGAAGAAATAAACAAACTTCCTAGCTATGATTTTTTCACTTATTGCGTTTAGTCTATGGTTTCCAAGAAGTGATGTTTTTTTTTTTTAAACGTTTCCCCACACTAGGCGTTTCTCCTGTAACGTGGGTGCGTTTACAAACATTTAAACTCACATACACAAACAGCCAGACCCGGAACAACTACAAATATTTGTTCCGTGCGGGAATCGAACCCGCGACACGCAGCGCAGCAGTCAATCGCTTTAACCACTGCTGGCGCAGTCGAATTTGATGATGATGATTTGATGAATCAGTCTTGTTCTTATCGAGTCGACGGTAAATAAGTGTATTATGTTGAATTTAATAAAGCCATCGAATTATTAGTATTTTTTACAAGCTTTTATTTAACTTGCAATGTACCCATGTTATCTTTGTTCGGGTGGAATCTTGCAACTCAATTTTGAAGCAGATATCGTCAACCGATTGAGCTGCACGTTCAGTGCAATGCATGGTTAACTGTGTGACGACATTCTAAATCCAACATGGCGGCACACCCAAGATGGCCGACTAATTTATTTTTAATGCACTCCTACAATATGGGTATCAAATGAAAGGACTTGCTAGGAATAACTGGAAAAATAAAGTGACGTCACTCTAAATCCAATATGGCGGACTAAGTTTTTAATGCTTGCCTAGAATATGGGTATCAAATGAAAGGACTTATTGAGAGTACGAATGCAAGTTAAAAAAAAAATAAGATGCTGAACATCAACTCCATTGCTCCAATCCGTCTGGAATTTTGGTGAACTGGGGTTTTTGGAGTCCTCGATTATGATAAATTGAGATCTAATTGTTCGACCTAGCAAAAATGAGGCGTTGAATGAGATGAACAGTCTGAGAGTGTGTTATGTTCTCAGTGGAAGGGTTTAGGGGGTCATCAGTGGGTCGTCTTAGGAGTGGAGTTTCAGAGAAAAGCAGGCATTCTGTATCCAGGTAGTTGGGTATTTTTAAGTAGAAAGTGTGTCACAGATTTCCTGAGGGACGAGGTTGACAGGGAGTAAAAATTTAAATTTCCATATTGAGTCAGCTAAGAATTTACATCTGTAGCACTGACAAACTATATCTAAAGATATCGTCTTAGTGATTTTCGCGTAGGGCCCAACATAGTTGGGAAAAGACTAGGAAGATGATGATGGATGGGAAATCATCAAATGACCCCTCCCGCTCTGGGTGGAGCGGAAGGGAGTTTCAGACCCTTACTGACTAAAACCCACCCATGTTCCTTCCTTTGCCCTTTATGTCCGTAACCCTTTCGGACAATCCCGCTGACCCGGCAGGCTTCGGCCCTAAGGGGCCCCTCAAATTATGCTGACAACTCTTTGAGGCGCGCGTGGAACACTTACGCGCCGTCCGGCACGGGCCTGGTCCTGATCGGACGGTGAGCTACCCATTGTCCCCGCCCGCAGGCCCGCGCCTACGGTGGCCGGGAGTCGTCACGCCGCTCCCGACGCCCGGGGCGTCTCCCGCGGCGGCTGGGACGGGAGGCTCTCTCCCTCATCCATCCCGCCACCTCCTTCGCTAGCATGACTGTTTCGCAGAAGGAGGCGACTGCCTCCCACTCCCTCTCGCCCCGGACCATGGCTTGCACCAGGACCGGGCGCGAGAGGCCGCCGCCGCTGCCGATCGCCTCTACGAGGACACGGCGGTGCTCCGCCCAAGCGGGGCAGACCTCCACCGTGTGCTCCACCGTGTCCACTGGGCGATCCTGCAATGGTGACACCCGGGCGTTTCCTCCCGCCTGATGATGTGCAGGAACCTCCCGAAACTTCCGTGTCCGGTGAGGACCTGCGTCAGGCGGTAGGTGAGGGCGCCGTGGCGCCTCTAGCCACTCCTCAAAGAGGGGTCTTATCGCCGCTATCGCGGCGTGCCCTCGTAGGAGGTATCTTGTGTTGGAATAGGACTGACTTAAAAACAAAGAGGTGTCTGACAGCAAGTACCTATCAGGTCATGCCAGTAAAGGTGAGTCTATTATCATCAGCAAAGGCCGTGATTTTTCAATTTAGGAGAAGCAGGTTACACAGCGGACTTACGAAGAAGACCATGAAAGTGTGGGACCAACCACACTTCTCCGAGGAACGCCATAAGTTACAGCTTAGAAAAGCTCCACAGTCCATACTCTACTACTAGATACCTAGGTATCGTCACCTAGATATTTAGATAGGTACTTAATTAGGGTAGACCGAAAACAATTATAGCATTTTCGAGTTAATGGTAAATTCTGGAGGAGAGTGGCTCGTGATGGACAATGGAAACAGCTAGACGTGGTCTTTGCCAACAGGCATGCTGAATTGAGAGCAGTGGTGGCCTAGAGGTAACGGCCGCGACTTACGATTTGGGGGTCGTACGTTCGAACCCAGACAGGCACTTTACTTTGTGTAAATTATTTTGTCACCACTGCTCCCAAAACGGTGAAGGAGAAGATCGTGAGGAAACCGGCATGTTCTAGAACCAAAAATTTGAAGACATGTGACATCTACCTACCTGCATTGGGCCCGCGTGGTGGATTACGACCCACTCCCTCTCACAAAGAGGAGGCCTGTGACCCAGCGGTGGGAACATTATGGGTTGATTGTGCTGTGCTAAATTGAGAGAGATACTTTAACAACATACAACAGAGTAAAAACACTTCAGAATACTGAGGCTTATAAATAAATTAATTAATTCTGTGTTTACTGCGACTATTGTGGAAATAGTGCCAATATGTATCGATACTTAATTTACTTGGCTATAAGTTATCATTACCTTTAGATGTGTAGGAACAATAAAAACAAAAATATTTTGCAATAAGTTGGGTCGAGAGAATTGGTACAAATGTCCCCCCGGCCTTGGTGCTAGTTGTACTAGTGCTGTGAAGCCTGTGATGATACGAAACAGTGTTTTTATTAGAAAAACTAGCTTCTGCCCGCGGCTTCGCCCGCGTGGATGTCGGAAATTATCCCACGGGAACATGCTACCGAAACAAAAAGTAGCCTATACAGCCTATTAAGGCATTAAGTCAGCCTTTGTACCTTTTTTGTATGCAAAAAGTTTAAATAATTAAATCTATGTTACTCCATAACATCAGCTATCTGCCAGTGAAAGTCCCGTCAGAACCGGTCCAACCGTTTCGAAGATTAGCCGCAACAAACAGACAAAAAAAAATTTTAAAAAATGTTTTTATATAAGTACTTAGCGTGTATATTTTCATTTTCATACGCATTTAGTCAAATCTGTTATTTTTTAAGACCCCACTTCAGTCTTCAAAAGGTAGTTGTTTTTGAAAATAATGATTAAGATCTCATAATTCATTCATTTTTGAATCATTATTTATTATTTACGTCTACGCCTTATAAAAGTAAACCTAAGTACCTACCTAATTAAAAAAAAAAAAACTCAATACAGAAAATAAAATACCTACCTACCTAAATAAACCTATTTCTGATGATAACTAATCTAAACTCAATAAATACCCAAGCAAAATCCCTAAAAACTAAGATATTAGTTTTTAGGGATTTTGCGATATTGTATCTTAAGATAAAATATTATAGTATCTTAGCCGTGTGCAGCGCCCCTTAGTGAACTCCACTGCGGGTGACGTAACCTACGACAAACTTATTATTTGCGGTTGGTACAGTAATCGGGTCTAGGGATCGAACCCCAAAATTAAGTTTGTTTTTTATTATATATACTTTTCCGGGATAAAAAGTACCCAGTGTGGTGCCCAGGATATTAAAGAATAATTATACCAAGTTTCATCGTAATCGAACCGGTAGTTTTTGCGTGATGCCTGAACAAACAGACAGACAGACAGACAGACAAAAAATTTTTTAATCACATTTTTGGGTTCGGTGTCGGTCTAGTAACACCCCCTGCCATTTATTTTTTTGATATTTTCAATGTACAGAATTTTCACTTCTACAGATTTATTATAAGTATAATATACTTTTCGTAATTGTTATTAGATAATAGTAGGTTCTGCTGAGATCAGCAGAACCTCTTTTATGTACACTTGGAACGATTGTCCCCGTGGTACAATTATCCCCTGGTACAATCGTCCCCAACACGTTATCAATCTATTTAATTACTAAGCTGAGTAGCTTAGTAATTCGCAACGTAAGTTAATGCAAGTATTCAGTTTAAATTGGAATTACTTACGTTACATTTCATTAATAACCTTACTTTAATATTATCAGTCTTCAATTTTTTTTTATCTGGAGTATTTCTGTAGTAAATGCATTGGAGCCATTGTTCGTTTAGTCTACTAGTCCCAAAAAATGCCATACAAACTCATTTACTTGAGCTGCTTTCTTCAGTATTTTTTTGTCTGGTGCTTCTTAGTTTTCGGTCTAGCTTTAGGTTCAAGATTCATGTTTTTTTTTTGTTTGACACTCGCAAGGGAATCAAAACCTATAGGGTACTTCCCGTTGACCTAAAATCGTAAAATTTGGCAAGAAGCAATATCATGTAGCACAAGTAAAGAAAAAATTCCGAAAACCGTAAATCTGTAGGTACATACCTACAAATTTGTACGGAACCCTCGGTGCGCGAGTCCGACTCGCACTTGACCGGTTTTTTTTTTTCGTCCCTTGGGGACAATTGATACAATTAGCCCACAAGGTTTTTTCAATAAAGTAAAAAATCTCGTGATTTGAATATACATCACATCCACACAAAACGGCTATCGCTCAGCATTTCTACTGCTGTGTGCAAAATAATATTTCATCGTCCGACCAACTAATAAAGTCGCATGTGATAACACATCCTTCTGCAAAGTTCTGGCCACTTCTGGCCGGAAATTTAGACTTGTCATTAATTTGATTTCTTTTCTCACTTGTCATGTCATTGACTTATTGTCAACGTATTTTGCAGAAAGCGATTTTGAGTAAAAGGAAAGTTGTTATTTAAGTATTTTTATGAGTGATTAATTTATTTATTTGTTAGTAATGTCTGAACGGCAGCCTCCTGTCCCTGTTCCGGAGGCATCCGGTAATGCGGCCGCGTCCTGTGTGCCACTGAAACCAACTGATGTTATAGATCCATCAATAACCGCAGTAAATTAATTTTCTTATACCTATCCATATTTTTATCCTCACAGACCAAAGTAAACACACTTTCAATCACAATCCGAGGATTGTGAAAGAACTTCCTAGTCCGTTGCTTCCTAGGTTTGAAAAAATCGTCTGCTCAACAACTTAAATAACGCAATGAACGTGGGTGGACTGTCGATATAAAAGGTATTGCGATCGATTGCCACGTGTGTTAAGCAGTGACCCCGCAGGCCTTGGTTCAGTCGACCGCACTCCGATGGTACACCTAACACTTCGACCTTGAGCTGGTCTAGCGTAGTACGAAGTTTCAATAGAATAAGAGGGACAGGTACTACTAGTTTTGTTACCTCTGGTGTTGCTATACGCCTGTTGAGGCCTGCCGCGGCCCGTGACGAGCATTCCCACGGCGTTTGTCGGCCTGGTGCGGCCTGTTCGCTGCGGAGAGAGAGAGAGCGCATGGCTGCGTGTGCAGCCCCTATTGTTTTATTCAGTGATTTACATTTGATAAATGAATGAATGAGAAAGCAGAAGAAACGCGCCTGTACAGGCCCCGATAGGCACCCTGGCGCCACGCCTTTGAACTTACCGACTCCGGATGAATCGGACGGGCGGCGACAAGCCACCGCAGGCCTCATCCGATGCGACGGCTCCCACGGCCAGTCAGACTGGCGCGATCAGGCCTGTGAGAAAGCGGGCCGCGAGTCTCATTTTATATATATTAGTCTATGGCCGGTGGGCCCACAGCTCCTTTATTCGCTAAATATTATATTCTCAAAATAGCCGAAGTACAGACGCCAGCACATCAAGCTACTACAATCTGTCAAATTTCTTTAATCGATTTTCAAATTTATCGTTAAAGCATTAAGGTTCAAGGTTGATTGGGAAAATTTCACAGTTTCGGGTAGCTTGACCTGCTGGCGTCTGTACAATTATGCACTCAAAATAAATAAAGCCAAGACTTTGTTTTGCCTTTTTTATTAGGGTTCCGTACCCAAAGGGTAAAAACGGAACCCTATTACTAAGACTCCACTGTCCGTCTATCTGTCACCAGGCTGTATCTCATGAACCGTGATAGCTAGACAGTGGAAATTTTCACAAATGAAGCATTTCTGTTTCCGCTATAATAACAAATAAAATAAATACCTATTTAAGTGGGGCTCCTATACCACAAACATGATTTTTTTCCCGTTTTTTGCTCGATATTAATAACGGCAACAGGTAGACGCTTGAAATATTCACGGAATATTTCGTTGTATATTCACTTTAAAAATAAATAATTAAATTTAAATAAAATAAATATTTAAGGTGGGCAAAAAAATGTGGTGTGTAAAATCACGTCTGTTGTATGGGAATACAACAGACGTGATTTTTATAGATAATGGTACAGACGCCAGCCAATCTGTCAAATTTATTCAGTAGATTTTCAACTTTATCGCTAAAGCATTAAGGTTCAAGGTTAATTGGGAAAATTTGACAGTTTCGGGTAGCTTGACCTGCTGACGCCAGCACATCAAGCTGCTACAATCTGTCAAATTTCTTTAATCGATTTTCAACTTTATCGTTAAATCATTAAGGTTCAAGGTTGATTGGGAAAATTTGACAGTTTCGGGTAGCTTGACCTGCTGGCATCTGTACATACAGTTGAAAAGCTGTTTTACCATTCGTGCGCGAGTCCGACTCGCACTTGGCCGGTTTTTTACAATGTTTTCACAAAAAATAATTTAAAACCCAAAAATATAAAAAGGTGACTAAGGTCTAAAATGTATTAATGGTAAGTTATTCCTATTCAATCCCATTGTTATTTATGGGTAAGGTATAACATCAATGAAAAATTAAATATAAAAATATTTTTTCACTTCAGTAGCTCAAACATGTAGCTTTTGCTGCGTGAAATCAGTGAGCAAAATGCGATTTTGCTCACTGAGTGAGACAAAGTAACTTTTTAATTTTTTTTTCTGAAAGCCGCAAATATATATTATTCAGCCTTGGGTTAATCATACAATTCGAAACATTCACACTCTATCTCTTTCCCTCCATTAGAAAGAGAGAGAGACAGAGACCAGCCCTTTCGAAGTTCGGATTTTGAATTCGACCTCAAAGACAAACACGTTCGGAATTTCGTACTAACTAAAGAAATTTTGCAAAAAGAAAATTATGTCTTTTAATGTAATTTATTGAATTTTTAAACTTATTGTTGTATTTAAACGAAAATAAGTATTTACTGCAAATAAAACTGACATTTAACTTGTAAATATTTATTTGTAGTTTCAATAAATGTTAGGTACGTAATATATTTTGAATAATAAAATATCATGGGTGCTATTTCCGAACACGCCTTAATTTAAATAAAAGAGCGGGAATAAAATTTGTAGAATTGCAGTAATTTTACTTTTAACTATTAAAATGTTCCATTTTATAGAATTGGTATCTAGCTACAATGTTAATTATTTTGATTCACAATAAATAGTTATTTCAATCTATTCTTGTTTATTATTTTATCTCCTAAAGTGTTCTCGCTGCTGAAGTGAAAAGTTATGTGTGTTACACGAGAGCAAAGTTTTTTTGCATCTCGTGCCTTTGAATCCCTCGCCACACTCAGGATTCAACTTTAGAATCACTCGCTACGCTCGTGATTCAATCTTTGAATCCTTCGCTTGCTCAGGATTCAAAATCAGCACTCGCAGCAAAAAACTACTTTGCTCTCTTGTTGCACAAATAACTATTTCTGCCCAGTTTAACATATAATTTCTTCATGTTCACCATGTACACTCATTCATAATATAAAATCATACTTGTCATTAATCATTTTAGAGCTTATCTTTTTGACACTTGGAATTAATAACCTGTTAATAAAAATAAAGGAGAACGCCATCAAATATAGGGCACTCCGTATCAAAAGAAAAGTCTGCTGTCGCAACCAAACCTAGTGTATTTGGAGGAGAATTTAATGCCCTTCCTATATTGCTAATTATTTTTTACATGGGTTCCCAATTCTTATTAATATTAGGTATTCGTATTTTTATTTTTTGATATACATGACAATATACATCGATACACCGATTTACTTATATTAGGTACTTACAAATTATCTTCTTTATTTAAAAGACGTCTGCTGGCTGGTTAATTTTTTTACGTAGTAGCAACATTCGGAAATGAAGTGCAATGACAGTGACATAAGAGAAAATACGTACAAAAGTAAATAAAATTACTATTATTTTTGATGTCCGAAATCCGGGAATCTTTTTCATAACAAAAACGTAAATCTAATTTAAAAAATAGGAGTAATTTTATGAGGGAGTGGTCACAACCAAATGTACAGACGCCAGCACATCAAGCTACTACAATCTGTCAAATTTCTTTAATAGATTTTCAACTTTATAAATGAAACATTAAGGTTCAAGGTTGATTGGAATAGGGGGCCAAACGCCTCCTGCCGGAGGCTTTACGCGGGGTCGTGCGGTCCATGGCCCTATACGGGGCCCCGATGTGGGCGCGTTCACTGCGGCGGCGAGCCGCCCACTACCTGAACGCGCCCCAGAAGGTGGTAGCCGTAAGGCTCATCCGGGGCTACCGCACGATATCGCGCGAGGCGGCAAGCCATCTTGCCGGACTGCCGCAATGGTATCTGGAGGCGATAGTCCTCGCGCGCCTGTATGAGTGGCGCGCGGAAGCACTACGCCGGGGGGAAAGTCCGCTCCCGCGGCAAATTGCTGCGGAGCGGATGGACCTCCGGCTCGATATCATGGCGACATGGAAAGAGCGACTGTCGCAACCCAGCGCAGGGCACGCCGCGATAGTGGCGATAAGACCCCTCTTTGAGGAGTGGCTAGAGAGGCGCCACGGCGCCCTCACCTACCGCCTGACGCAGGTCCTCACCGGACACGGAAGTTTCGGGAGGTTCCTGCACATCATTAGGCGGGAGGAAACGGCCGGGTGTCACCATTGCCAGGATCGCCCAGAGGACACGGTGGAGCACACGGTGGAGGTCTGCCCCGCTTGGGCGGAGCACCGCCGTGTCCTCGTAGAGGCGATCGGCAGCGGCGGCGGCCTCTCGCACCCGGCCCTGGTGCAAGCCATGGTCCGGGGCGAGAGGGAGTGGGAGGCAGTCGCCTCCTTCTGCGAAGCAGTCATGCTAGCGAAGGAGGTGGCGGGACGGATGAGGAAGAGAGCCTCCCGTCCCAGCCGCCGCGGGAGACGCCCCAGGCGTCGGGAGTCGCGTGACGACTACCGGCCACCGTAGGCGCGGGCCTGCGGGCGGAGAGCAATGGGTAGCTCACCGCCCGATCAGGACCAGGCCCGTGCCGGACGGCATGTAAGTGTTCCATGCGCGCCTCAAAGAGATATCAGCATTATTCGAGGGGCCTCTTAGGGCCGAAGCCTGCCGGGTCAGCGGGATTGTCCGAAAGGGTTACCGCTACCCCGGAACATAAAGGGCGAAGGAAGGAACATGGGTGGGTTTTAGTCAGTAAGAGTCTGACACTCCCTTCCGCTCCACCCAGAGCGGGAGGGGTCATTTGATGATTTCCCACCAGAAAAAAAAAAAAAAACGGTTGATTGGAAAATTTTGACAGTTTCGGGTAGCTTGACCTGCTGGCGTCTTTACAATTTCGGGTATTTTGAGAATATAATATTTAGCGAATCTAATATTTTGAAAATCTGATATTTTGAGAATCTAATATGCGACTAGAGGCCACAGCTTTACCGTCCGTAATCAACTAATCAGGTGCCTACCTACTCGCCGACTGCATAATCTCCTTTTTAAAGTCGGTTATAAACCAAAGTGGATTTTCGTTTCTGACCGTACATACTGTAAGGTTGGTATTTCTACTGAAATATCTGAAAACAGTACCAAAAGTTCAATAGTTAGGTATAGTGATAGTGATAGTGATGTGATTTCTCACCAATTACAAATATCGATATCGATGAGAATATTTTATATAGTGTTCACTTAAATTGAAAATGGAAATGACAACTAGACAACTTATCCATTTTTTTTTATAGGGAATGATTTTACGCAAGACAAAAGAAATACAAGATTTACCTGATATAAACGTTTCCCAATCTCTGAGCGTTGTACCTGTTCAAGAAAGGTAATATTTTGTTTTTTTTTTTTAATTATTGTAATATTATATTATAATTTAACATAAGCTCACGCGATCTTCCCATGGGTAGGCAGAAATTAGAGAACGCCACCTGCCTCGATCCCTACATACTCCTTTTGCGTCTTATAATTTTATAAGTTACTGAAAAACTGTAATTTACCTTTTTGCCTTTATTTGTGTTTTTTTTTTTGCATTCAACAGGTCTTCCTCCTTTCTGTTAAAATGTTTATTTACATCTGTTCTGGAAGATGTAATGACGCAACTGTGGATTCTAGGTAAAATCATAAATTTAAAGCAATAAAACTTATATTCAACGCAGTAGAAATTATTTTAGACTTAGGGCTGATTGTTCCAACGCCAGATAATTTTATTCGAGGAATAATTTTGAAATTTTGGCAGTTATTTCATACAAAAACTGTCAAACGTCAATTTTAGTCCAGGAATAAAAGTTATAATATGGCGATGGAAATAAAATTGACGTTTGACAGTTTTTGTATGAAATAAGTGTCAAAATTTCAAAATTATTCTTCGAATAGAGTTACCAGATGATTAAAAAATCATCCCTTAGACAACATCTAAGTCATCATAATATTTGTTTAGTTTTTCAAGTGAATTGTATATGACTTTATCTACTTTTTTTGTCTCCTTTACACACGCTGTCTACAACTCTCTATGGATTGTCCTATCGCAGGTATGCTGGAAGAGATTTCTTATGAAATAAGCATTACCTCTGTACCTATTTTTCTGTTCTGTTTTTTTTCTTGTCTTTTTCTATGTGTGTTTACATAAATGGTTAAATAAATAAATAAATAAGTCTAAAATATTTTCTACCGTGACCGGACAAGTCGATAGTAGATTTATCAAAAACGAATGCAATATTAATTTTAGATTGCAAAAGTCACTATTATTAAGGCCTGATTTTTCAATCATATGATAACCTTATTCGAGGAATAATTTTGAAATTTTGACAGTTATTTCATACAAAAACTGTCAAACGTCAATTTTATTTCTCGAATAAAAGTTATCTGGCGATGGAAAAATCAGCCCTACGAAGACTAGTCAGGGTGACCTGTAATATTATTTATATAACATGTAAAAAGAAAGCTTGTCCACACATTGCAAAGTCAAATAGGAGACTGGGAAAAGGAAGTCTACAGACCAATAGCAATACGGTTTTTGTCGATACCTTATCTTTACCATTGTGCAAAAGAGCATCAAAATCCGACCTGGCAATTTATAGGAAAAATACGCTTTTATAATAAACAGGGTGTAAATTCTGACGGGTTGTAAGGTACCATAGCCGTTGTAGCTACAAAAGAACAGAATTACCATAACTTTTTTTAAATTTTGGCTCGCACTCGCATATTTTGAAAAAAATGTACAGCCAGCAAGAAAATGGCCAAAAAAAAACCATTTTTTTTTTAAATGTCTATTGATATTTTGAAAAGATATACAGCCACTAAGAAAATGGGCAATTTGCGCACAATATTTTTTTAATGTCAATTGATCCTGTTTCATATAAGGATCAAAAACTTTATGAAAGTTGAGTTGCGAACATCAGAAATGTCACGAACAGCAAAAAACTTCCTAAAACAATTTGTAGTAATCCACAATTCTTTATAATATAATAGATTTATTCTGCGGCTTCGCCCCTGTGGATGTCAGAAAATATTCCACGGGAACATACTACCAGGATTAAATGTACCTTGTGTGTTAAAGTAGGTTATAAACTATCTGTGTGCTAAATTTTATCCGAACCCATTCAGCCGTTTTTACAGGCAAACTGACGAAACATCTAAAAACTATATTTTCGGCATCACACTCGTCCAGACCTCTTAGACATTATTTTGTTTCAAAAATATTCAATGTACAGTTTTGGCTTCGTTACTATTTTATTATATAAGTATAGATGCTCCTACATATATCAAAGGAAAGTTATCTTATTGACCTTTCAGTCATGAGTAAAGAAAAATTGCGGTCAGTATCTATAAACTATGAAAAATGTATATTCAAGCTACTCTTTGTATCTATGTCGATACGTTACCTAGTAAAATCTATTTTATTTTAGAGAAAAATATGTAAAATTTTGACGACATGTATGGGGGACGTCTTTTTAGTTGTTGTTTTTTTATACTCAAAACTCTATTGGTCTAGTTGTGTTTTTTTACTTGATTGTATTTTTTGTTTTTACAAAATCTGTGAATGCAATTAGCAATTACTCAAAAAGTTGAGGATAGCTATATATCGTATCGTTATTGGTTCATAGACCACTTTTTTTTTTTCTGTGTGGGATATCATCATATGACTTCTCCCGCTCTGGGCGGAGCGGGAGGGCGTGTAAGACTTTTACTGACTAAAACCCACCCGTGTTCCTTCAGTTGCCTTTGCCAGGGGCCACGGTATCTCTTTCGAACAACTCGCGGCCCTGGCAGGCATCGGCCCTAGCGGACCCCTTCAGTTCGTGCTGACATCTCTTTGAGGCGCGCGTGGAACACAACGCACCGTCGACCTGGGCCTGGTCCTTGCCGGGCGGCGAGCTGCCCATTGCTCGCCGCCCGTAAGCGGTGGCCGGGAGTCGGCTGGTGACTCCCGACGCGGCGACGTCCAGAGCGCCGCCTGTGACGACTAGGGGCGTGAGGGCGCAGAGATTGCCTCTCCCTCACGCGCTCCGCCTCCTCCTTTGCGAGCATTACTGCTTCGCAGAAGGAGGTGCCGGCTTCCCATGCACTCATAGACCACTTCCCATTCGAATTTGCCCAGTCTTCTCTATTATTGTTATTGCATTCTGGTACAAATAATTGGTTAACAGTTTTTCTAGCATAAAATGCCGAACCGGTCTATTTGATTTACTGAGTAGTGCTTACCATTTTTATTTTTATGTGTACTTTATAAATTAAATTAATTAGAATCATGATACTAAAACATTAATGGTTATGAATATCTTTAGAAAGATGCAACAACGAACTGGCTGTCGTAAAAACAATGTCTGATATTGACAATCTGAAAGCTATAAAATATGGTGTGTATGATCCCAATGAAGTCAAAGATGAGCTTGATAGAATAAACGTCAATAATCTTAACAGCAACATATACAAAATTAAAAAACTTGACGCAGACAGGTACATTTTTTTTTGTTTAATGATTTTATTTTACTTTTACACTGTATGGTTAGTATCGACCTCGACTTACCGATTTGCAGGTCGTATGTTCAAACCCAAACAGGCACTTTACTTTTTGTAAATTATTTTATCACCACTGCTCTCATAATGGTGAAGGAAAACATCTTGAGAAAACCGGTATGTCCCAGAATAAAAAAAATCGAGACATGTGACATTACCAACCCGCACTGGGCCCACGTGGTGGATTACGTTACGGCCCACTCCCTCTCACAGAGGTGTCCCAGCAGTGGGAATATTATAGGCTGATTTTGCTGTATAGTTTATAATATTTGTTCTAGGAAATATGTGACTAAAGTGATGAAGGACACATATTTAGGTCTGGCGCAATTCTATACCCTTGAACCTCTGGTAAGTTTCATCACATCCATCAGGAACCTTGAACACTACCGCACAAACTTAGTGGAAGAAGAATTTAAAAATAAGATGTAAGATTTTTTTTATTGATTTTTTTACAGGAGGTATCGTTATACAAAGTGTAATCCCGGGATATCGGGGCGCAAACTGTTATCATGAATCCGAGACATGATTCAAGACCCACCAGCGCTGGTATATGTTATCGGTGATTAAAATAAAATAAAATTAAAATAATTGGCGGGATGAGCTGGACTCCTTTAATAAAGATGGATAGATAGATAGAATACTCTTTATTGTACACCATACAATTATAAAACATAAATATACAAAAATTCTGACAAGACTGTTCCTTGTCTGCCCTGGACTGGGAGGCCTTTTCCCAGCAGTGGGACAGTAATGGCTAATACATAATAATAGTAAAATAAAATCACTATTTCATGCAAAAGTTTGGGACCTACACGAACAAAATCTACGGAACATCAAATATTTATTTAAATAACCGCCAAAAATTCCTATGCCCCCAGCATAGGAATTTTTCGTCTGGAATCATGTGCTGAATTCATGGTAATAGTTGGCGCGTCGATATCCTCCCTTAAACTCTGTAGAATACTAAATTGATTAATCTTTTTTTTTCTGCATAGGCTTCGTAAAGAGATGAGTAGACAAGTTAGACAGCAACGTAACCATATAAAAACCGTATTGTATGACACAGAAGTTATCATTGATAAACTACGGACTCGGGTCGAAGTAAGTCTACATTTTTAAATAACATTATAACTCTATATTCTACATTTGTATAATAATTAAGTAGGTACACAAATAACCAAACTTTTTGGCTTCCTTATAATAACTTAAGGCGATAATGCCAGGGTGCCCTGCGAAATTCTTACGTTTTATGCAATTTACAGGTCAGTATCACGTTGTATGTTGATCAAAATATGATTCGCGACCGTAACAAATATGATTTTAGTAATAAAGTCATCAATACAACTCTCTCAAAATTTGAACTTTGCGGGCTACCTTAGTGCCATCCCCTTAATCAAATAACGACATTGAATACCTATATAAGTAGAATATTATAAAAGCGCCTCATTGGTCTAGTGGTCGCAAGCGCTGCTGCTGAACATGAGTTCGTGGGTTCGAGTTCGATTCCCAGGTCGGGCAAAGTGATAATGGGTCTTTCTATCTGGAATTTCTCAGTAACAGCCCAGAATCAGAATTGTGCCCGGTTGATGGCAATAGGGTCGCCCCCTAACTAGCTTAATGTGGGTGTACTACAGGTGTACCCCTGCCCAACCCTTCAGGAAACAAGGCGTGATATTATGTTATGTTATTATTATATGTGTTAATGCTTTTAGGATTCAGTCTTGTACGCTGAAGTCAGCAATCGCTACATAGATAATTGGCAAAAAGCAAGGACAGAACAACACATCCAGACGATTTTTGATATCGAAAATACGCCTTCAACTAAGATTGAATATTATAAACAAAGAACTGACCATGAATTAAGAGTTCATAATGAAGTGGAAACATTGGTTGCGATTTCAATTACGGTAGTACAGACGCCAGCACATCAAGCTACTACAATCTGTCAAATTTCTTTAATAGATTATCAACTTTATCGCTGAAACATTAAGGTTCAAAATTGATTAGGAAAATATGACAGTTTCGGGTAGCTTGACCTGCTGGCGTCTGTACATATAGAATTTTCAATTACTTATGTTTTACCTAGATATCTATCTATTTAATCTGTAATGTCCCACTGCTGGGCAAAGGCTTTCTTTTTCCACACACCTTTCCTATTCAACCTAAGAAATTATAATTATTTTTCCCTTTATTTTTAGATGGGTAATGAATACATTTTTCTTTCGATTTCCATTGTTTCTGTTTAAAATTGCTTGATATGTTTTTAAGGAAACATTGCAAAAAATTGAGGACTGGATGGAAAAATTCGAAACAGACATGGAAAAAATCGACCTAGAAATACAAGTTAAGAAAAATGAATACCAAGACAAACGTGACACAAATATACGATATGAAGAAATGGTTACCTACTTAATTTATTCTAGTTGCTCAACAGCTCCTGCTGCATATAATTGTCTGCCTGATTTCTCAGAAATATTCATAGTTACCACTACCATCAATGGGTGGACAGGAGACACAGGCAGTACTGGACATTCCTTCATCAGCCTGAAGCTAACTACTGGACATACACTTCTTTACTCGTACGCCATTTCACTCGATCGGCCACTCTCGTCGAGCTGCTAGGAGGGTGGTTAAATGGAGAATGACCATTATGTGGCATCTTCTCAAGTTAAGGCAGCTGCAACTTATGAGCTTCAGCGCTAGCTCTTTGGCAGCTGCCGCTGATAAATAACTCTCCTGGGGCTCTCCTCTTATGAAGTAATAATGCCGTTATGATATCAGTCCTTTATTTATTTATTTTATTCTGGGTGGGAAATTATCATATGACTTCTCCCGCTGTGAGCGGAGCGGGAGGACGTGTCAGACTTTTACTGACTAAAACCCACCCATGTTCCTTCAGTTGCCTATGCCAGGGGCCACGGTATCTCTTTCGAACAACCGGCCCTGGCAGGCATCGGCCCTAGCGGACCCCGTCAGTTCATGCTGACATCTCTTTGAGGCGCGCGTGGAACACAACGCGCCGTCGACCCGGACCTGTTCATTGCCGGGCGGCGAGCTGCCCATTGCTCGCCGCCCGCAAACCCGCGATGATATCAATCCTTAAAAGGGATAGTGCCACCAGTCATATATAGCTTCATATATAGCTTAGAACCTCATAATATGGCACCTGTACCTATTTCAGTGCTGAACGGTTTTCACAAAATATCTGTGATATTTGAAGACAAATATTTGTGTCCATTGTGTCAGATACATGTGCCCGCCACGTGTCTCTTAATATTGTAGGTAATTGCTTGCGTGACTAGCGGGAAACTCTTTTCTGTACCTTTAATTAATGTTTTTTTTTGTTTTTTAGCTTGAGAGACATGACTTGAAAATGAAGAATTGGATCCAATTCAAGAAAGAACGCGAGTTAGCACGACTCTACCACGAGAAGATGCTGAATTCCGCTATTATTGTGCAGGCTTGGTGGCGTGGCTTGCTTGTCCGCCTTCAACTTGGACCGTATAAAGTCAAGAAACAAAAGAAGGAAAAGAAGAAGCCTTACTGATAGACGCTGTATAATATTGTTAATTAATTTATTCAATAAACTAATTTTACATTTGCTCAACTTGTTTTATGATTTGGATAGATGCTCTGAAAATACGTATCATCTGCCTAGCCTTTTCCCAACTATGTTGGGGTCGGCTTCCAGTCTAACCGGATGCAGCTGAATACCAGTATTTTATATGGAGCGACTGCCTATCTGACCTCCACAACCCAGTTACTGGATAATACGATACCCTTTGGTAAGACTGGTTGTCAGACTTTCGGGTTACAGACGACCCGTAACGACTGTCAAAGATCCACGAATGACAGCCGGGACCAACGGCTTAACGTGCTTTCCGAGGAGTGAGCGTGGAGTGAGCTGTCATTCCAACTAATGCTAGGGATTGACACTATTGACAGCTCACTCTAAGCTCACTTCACCCAACTTTTCACGGTGAGATTTTTACAGAATCGATCGGTTGGACCGAGGGCCCATTTTTTTAAATCCGTGTGTACTTTTATGAACAAATGACTTGCGGTCTCAATCTCTTAATCTAGACGCCTGCATAAAGTGGTATAGCACAAATCTCAGAAGGTATTCTAAGTGTGTAAATAATTTTATTTTAGAAATTAGATTTTCTATAAATCTTTTAAGAAAGAAGAATGGGCCAGAGAATGGGCTTATGGGCACCGTACCATAGGTTTCTATCCTGAAGCCCAATAGCCATAAGATATATGGATAACAATAGAAAGAGCTTTACTTCTAACACGACGTTTGTCAATTGTTAGTCAGTTCGGAGTTCTTAGTGACCTAAACAGGTGACTACTTGGGCACCGAAGTTAAGAAATGTTCTTGGCGCCCAATAGCCTTAAGATATACATCAACGGAAAGAGCTTTTTAAGGAGAACCTGTGCTAGAAACGACTTTTGCAATGTCTCAAAATGAAAAGAAAGACAGTCATCAGTCGAAAGACTTTCATCTCGAGATACTGCAGTATTTTAGATGAAAAACATTGCGTAGCTGCCCAGCCGAATCGAATCCGACGATTGATCTCTTTCCCGAAGGACAGTAATTGACTCTAGGCACTGATGGGGTAGGGGCAATAAACTAAACTTGAAAATGATTTTTTAATCTCATCCCATAAAAGGCGTTCAGTAATGTACAGACGCCAGCACATCAAGCTGCAAAATTTCTTTAATAGATTTTCAATCAATCTGTCAAATTTCTTTAATAGTTTTTCAACTTTATCGATAAAGCATTGAGGTTCAAGGTTGATTTAGAAAATTTGACAGTTTCGGGTAGCTCGACCTGCTGGCGTCTGTACGTACGTTCAGTAATGTTTAAAAAGCAATGTAAGGCTTCTGTAGAGGCCTTACATTTCCAAAATATAAATGTAAATTGCGAAAATTTTCGAGCTCGCTACTCTCGCTCTTAATTTTCTTTTTCTGCTATTTTTTATGAATAAATAAGTCAAAAAGTAACAAATTTCGAGCTCGCTTCGCTCGCTCTTGTCAACATTATCTTAGTTGAAAATATTTTTTGCTTACTTAGGCCAACAAAGTAACTCCTATTTGACTACATGTTTCGGGACACAGAGGGCAGGATAGGAAATGGAGCATGGTTTCTGACATAGCTCCACAATCACACCCTACTGCCGTTCTATCAAGGTAGCCCCACTTTACCAGGTTGGACTTACATCTTCTCACTTGTTTCCGGAGACGGTTCAGAGACTTCCAAGTGAACCACGAAAAATTACACCCTGCAGGGAGATGCTCCTTTGGTGGTAGGTATTAAGTAGGAGGGGGAAGAGTATCCTGCAACAGTTTGTAACGGGCGTCGGCCGGCTTTCCTGACAGAGACGCTGTCGATTTTAAGAAGCTCTGCGCTGCCACCGACGACGCCGTGGAAGTAGAAATGTTTTGGGAAATCAAGATTTAAAATACAGTCGTGCCAGCGACACGAAGAAGAAGAACAACTATTTTTGTATAAATAGTCAAAACAGACCAAACCTACACAGGCTTTTTTTTTTTCATCAAATGAAGGGGTCATGACGATTAATGATTGCCTACTCGCCGCCCGCTGACCCGCTCTGGGTGGAGCGGAAGGGAGTGTCAGACTCTTACTGACTAAAACCCACCCCTGTTCCTTCCTTTGCCCTTTATGTTCCGGGGTAGCGGTAACTCTTTCGGACAATCCCGCTGACCCGGCAGGCTTAGGCCCTAAGGGGCCCCTCAGATTATGCTGACAACTCTTTGAGGCCCGCGCCTACGGTGGCCGGGAGTCGTCACGCGGCTAACTACACAGGCTTGAGTACTAATATTTTCGAGCTCACTAAGCTTGCTCTTCCATCATGCGTGCTTCTAGTTTTCAAAGTTTTTGCATAAACAAAGCCACTCCATTTTCCATATGAATCTTCAATAGAAACCTCCGAAAATTCCCAGACGGGTTGCAAAAAAATTCGAGCTCGCCTCGCTTGCTCTTGTATCCTACTATTACTAGATTCATGGTTTATCGTTTTTTTTTTCCTTGAAAAATTTCCCTGAATAGTGAAGATGAAAATGCACTCTGAAAGAAGTAGGTACCTATCTAATCCTGCCTGGTGCGAGACCCATGTTGTAGATAGAGTATCATATGACGATTTACTTGATTTTTTTGTTATTATCCATTTCTTGCAAAATTTTACTTGAAATACCAACATAAACTGAGAAGACCAGGGGGGTGGATATCATTTTGTGTATACGCCCTGGGCCCCCGACAGGCTTAGTCCGCTACTGCAGTGCGATTCTGTAACCATGTCACCGTGAAAACTTAGGTGAAGTGAGCATGGAGTGAGCTGTCATTCCAACTAATGCTAGGGATTGACACTATTGACAGCACTCTAAGCTCACTTCACCTAACTTTTCACGGTGAGTTTTTTACAGAATCGATCGTCTGGTCTTAAGTGAACATAATCTACACATGGTCAATTTACACCTTAGACAGTAGACCACCTTGTAGAGTATGTGTAGAGTCTCTGATCTTCATGGTCTCTACGGACGGCGCACGGACGCACGTATGATTCTGCGCAGTTCAGTGCAATCATTCTGAATACCAGTATTTTGAACAATGATCGTGTTTCATTTCTCTTTTATCTGAGGAGCAATTTCGTAATTTTAAGAACGTTCACAGTCCGATCTCAGTCTCAATCCATCAAAAATACCTCAAATTTCTCTATATTTTGACGAGTTTTTGACATTTATTGGTTGCCGAGATGACACTGCGACTAGATTTTGAACGTTTTAAATTACGACATTGGCCTTCTGGTCGTTGTTATAAACCAAGGTATAAATAAATATCATTTTTTTTTATTTATTATGTCTTCTGTTTGTGCCGTTACCATAACATCTCAAAAACTACTTGAAAACATATAAATAACAA
Source organism: Apamea monoglypha (assembly GCA_911387795.2). Lineage (NCBI taxonomy): Eukaryota > Metazoa > Arthropoda > Insecta > Lepidoptera > Noctuidae > Apamea > Apamea monoglypha. Next base: position 4,803,767 of record OU426933.1, on the reverse strand, counting down.
GAAATAATGTTTAGGTGTATAATTATTTAAAAATAATTAATCGATACTTTTGATTGCTCACATCACTATGTGCAACGTCAACGAAGTCACGTGACCCTTCCAACCAATCAGAAAGCTGGATTTGACAACTAAAATGTAAACTCTCCACGCGAATGTTATCAAAAACTTGTATATAAAGCTTTAATTATTATTTTAATATGCCGAAAAAAGAAAAGGTGAGTTTAAGAATAAAAGAACCATTTTTATAACGCCCCACAAATAAATATTTTTGTCACCGTTGTAAAAAAAACGGTAATTTACGTTGTCGGCATTTTACGCTTCCATCGTCGTAATACATACTATGCCATGTCAGTTCAGTTCGTTTATGGTATGCGGTGCTGCATAATTTACGTGTGTAAAATCTCCGCATAATGGTGATTTGAAGCAGATAAGCGTGTGTTGTGAGGGTTTCAGTGGAAGCTGTTGTTCGCAGGAGGCGATGAAGACCAAAGTTGATAAAAACAAGAACGGCGACAGTGAGGCCGAGGTGAGTTGTTTTTAATGTAATTTGCAAGATCACACTATCTTCCCGTTGGCATTCGACTTGCTTGGGCCGATGTTTTCTGTTCTGCAACGCCAGAAACGTACAAAACCTGCTTAAAAAGTCGTGGTACCTACAAGATTAGGGCTATTATTTAATTTTGTACTGCAATCGAAAAAGAAATGGGTTCTGAGACTGTTGTTGTCAACAGGATATGTTTTTATAAATACGTACGTAATAATGGAAAAAAAAACGATGTCCGTAATGTTAGTATTGAATTCTTATTGGTTAGGTACGGTGTCGTCAGGGAATAAATTGATGGGTCAAGTCTTCATTAGTTTTATTGAAGGAAAATGCCGTTTGTATTAATTTATATTGCAGTGGTCAGTACATTTCTATGTTTGTTTTGTTCCATAGGTAATGTGATAAGAATCCAACTTATTTCTCACCTAACCTCTTGGTTAAAAGTACCAGGTCAGGTAGCTAAGTCCTATGCTGTCATCACTTTGAAAATATAAGATCAATTTGCTTAGTACTCCGAAAGGTCATCAGTAATGTAAATTTTGACACTAGTCTGTTAATTCTTGTTATTATTACGTATCAAATGCCAGGAGACTGACACAGAGAGTACATACTGAATTTGAAAACAAAAATTTTATAAAGTTTTTTGTTTAATTGCATTATTTGCTGATTCACCACTTAGAACAGGTACATGATTATGTCAAACAAAGCAGCTACATTTATTCTGACAACATACGGGTCTGCCAAACTAAAAGGTATGACAATAAAGTCATAATTATGATGATTTGTTGACAATGGTAATGTAAAAATAGTATAGGTAGGCTTTATCCAGTGTCGTAAAACCAAACCGTCCAAAATAATCATCCAAATAAAAAAAGACATTACTAATCCCTATCCTGTTCATGCAGTTTTAAATTCAAGCTGATATGGTAATTAAATTGATTGTAAATTCTCATTAAATAACACTAGTGAACACGCATAATGGCCCACTTGAAGGACTAAGTTCGGAACCCAAATCTAGAACATAGAACACTAGTGAAACTTCCCATTAATAAAAGAATATTCGGAATCAGATCAATAAGTCTAAATAGTTCTGTAAGAATACCCCCTTCATACAAACTCAAAAATATTACCTCTTTATAAATTATTTTATTTCTGTAAGTATGTTCGTACAAACACTTTTAGACATCCTACTAATATTATCCTACTATCCTACTAATCCTACTATCCTATTTCCTAGTATCCTATTACTACTAATATTATAAACGTGAAAGTTTGTATGGATGGATGGATGTTGGTTACTCTTTCACACAAAAACTACTGTACGGATTTGGATGAAATTCGGCACACAGATGGTTTATAACCAGGATTAACATATAGGATACTTTTCATCCCGATATTCCTTCGGGATCGAAACTTATGCGGGTGATAGTAGGAAATATAGATAAGATTTTACAGCCATTTGCTTATCAACTTGTCATATCGACAATTTGATAAGCAAATTGACTGTAATATGTTGATCAACATGCCAATGACCAATAATTGAAATGTGTTCTATCAGCAGAGTTTACTAATTTGTGGAAAGATATTAGAAAACATGAATACCAGATGTGACCAAAGTATGAATTGAACATAATGTTGGGACTATTTTGGGGAAATTAAAATCAGTTTTACCTCATTTTGGTTACATAATATGTTGTATTGTAATGTATACATTTATTTGGTTGTAATTTACATTGTTTATGTGTATGGAATTTGGAATAGTGCTTATATTAATAGCGAAATGAATATGATCAGTCTTGAGATTTACAAAAGTATAGACTTCTATTTGTCCATACTCCATGTGTTACAATTAAAATAAAATATTCTATCTTAATTTAATCTATAATAATAAAATAGTCTTCAGCCATCTACGTAGCCAAATGAAAGAATATAAAAAAGTACTTGTAACAGAACACTTCCTTTTTTATGTCAGAATCAGAATCAGAATCTTTATTTGTAAACATAGGTAGGGTTACACAGTGTGTGGGATGTTACAATATTTCCATAGGGTCTCTATGTTTTGCCATTAGGGATACAAATACATTATAATTATCAATTTAAATTCAAATTAATTAAGTACTATAACAATTACTGATTATTATAAATTATAGAAAGCACCAGAGTAATGGATCAATAATTCCCCTCCAGAATGTCCACAATAAAATGTTAAGAGAGCATATAGATCCGATGTAAAATGTCAAAAATAAACAAAATATTAATGTCAAAACAGGTCAGGTATCTTAATGTTGAGGAGGGATTATGGAATTGTCATCCAAATAGTCCTTTAACGAGTAGTGACATTTATTGACTAAAATTTTTGCCAAAACACTTGAATTTGTCCAGATTTAACAATTTTAATGTGTCAGGCAGCTTGTTAAATATTTTTTATATTGTCAATTATTTATTTTATTTTACAAGAAGCTGTTAAGATTGAAATTAATGTAACATTTCTATAATGATAAATTGGATATTAGTACATCATCCAGTAATGCAGTAATTAATTGTTGTGAAGTCTTATAAGCAAAAATTACGGGCTTCTTCAAGGCTGTCAGGCTCTATATTTAGAAGCTGCCCCTTACGCCAATGTTACAAATTACATGTCTGTAACCTTCCTATGATAATAAAGCTGTTCATTTCTGAAGTTTCAGTATATTGTTTATTAGCAGGACACTTTTGGACCAAAAGGAAATTATAAGATGTTCCGCAGTTTGGTGTTTCTTTTGGCATAGGCCTCCTTTAACTGTTTCCATTGCGCTCTGTCCTCTGTAACTCTGTTCCAGCATGGCCCCAAGGCTAGGTGAATATCTTCTTCCGTCCTGTTTTTGGACACCCCCATTTTCTTGCCTTCCTTTAAAACATGTTATATTAGATATGTAGTTGAAAGTCTGACAAACAGTTTTACCAAGGGGTTATTGAATTACCCAGTACCTGGGTGGTGGAGGTAAGGTAGGCAGCTGCTCCATATAAAATACTAGTATTCAGCCGCCGTTAGATTGGAAGCCGACTCCATCTGTTGAGTACAGGCAAGGCAGATGACAATGATGATGATTGGATAATGTATTAAGTCGGTTTGAAGCACACTTACAGAATTATAGTATGATAATACTAGCTGCGCCTCGCGGCTTCACTCGCATAAGTTACGATCCCGTGGGAATATCGGGGTAAAAAGTATCCTATGTGTTAATCCTGGTTATAAACTATTTGTGTGCCAAATTTTATCCAAATCCGTTCAGTAGTTGTTGCGTGAAGGAGTAACAAACATACATCCATCCATCTATCCATCCATCCATCCATCCATTCATACAAACTTTCACGTTTATAATATTAGTAGGATTACCATACCACAAAACCACTTGATATTTATAATGGCACTTCATAAATACATTTCCTTCAAGCTTGTAATTATGAAATACTCCTTTTAAGTGAATAGATTCCTCAAGCAGTTATTCATATGGAAATTGAATGATTATTTCTGTAATAGAGTTTGATGGCCACACAATGTATAGGTACTGCAACAGAAAAGACACAATTTTATGTAATTCTATTATTATCCCTGAATTCTGAATATTTAACGGTTTAAAAAAATATAACTTTTCTATTCATGTAAGGATCATAGCAAGTCATTCTGTAGTTTCTGCTTACCCCCATGGGATGAGAGCGAGAGTTTATGTATCTATATATATTATAATGAAATCAAAACTGTCCATTGAATATTTTATTTTTTGCCGAAAATATAGTTTTTAGGAGTTGTCTGTTTGTCTGGATCATGAGTGTCCCGGATTGACTCAAAAACGGCTGATCGGATTTGGATGAAATTTGGCACACGATAGTTATATTTATCACGGTATTATTGTTCGGTAATACGTTCCCGTGGGATATTTTCCGACATACGTGTGGGCGAGGACGCGGTTAAAAGCTAGTTTATGTATAAGTTGTTATGTGTTTAACACAATTATATTGATATATTGATTCTCACAAAGAATTAGGCTGAGATGTATCCGTAGAACACCCACATTTCGCCAGTCATGTTAGTCCCATGTGATAGAGGGCGACCCCATCGTGAATTACTAAGTAGGTACACATCCAGAATCCGGGCTGCCACTGAGAATATATTATTAAACTTATGAGAGAGAATATATTATTAAACTTATGTGAGACTTACATAATTTATGTTCCAAGAATATCCAATACAAAGCATAAACTATCTATAAATACTTACCTATCTATACTTTTATACTTAATATTATAAAGAGGTAAAATTTGTGAGTTTCTATGTAGGGGGTAATCTTCTTCGGAATTGCTGATCCGATTCCGAAAATCCCCCCCCTTTTTTTAATTTTTTATTCTTTATTAAAAGTACGGAAGTAATCAGGGGGGGGGGGGTAGTAATCAGTAAGTAATTCATTCCATAATGGGAAGATACAGTATTGCCGAATGTCATAGGACATATTTTATGGTAAAACAAGCGATTTCACGCGGGCGAAGTCGCGGCCATAAGCTACTTATGGAAGAATACAATGCCTAATGTATCTTTTATAATTGGTAATAACTTTTCCTTGAGGTAAAGAGGAGTATCATTGACATTGTTTGCTAAATTATCTGACATTGAGCAGGTAGACAACTACCGAAAATTGTTGGCTTGTTTATATTGAAGAAATTAAAACATAAGCATTAGTCAGATTTCATCATCATCTGTCTAGCCTTTTCCCGACTATGTTAGGGTTGACTTCCAGTCTAACCGGATTCAGCTGAATACCAGTATTTTACATGGAGCGACTGCCTATCTGACCTCCACAACCCAGTTACTGGGTAATACGATACCCCTTGACAAGACTGGTTGTCAGACTTTCGGGCTTCTGACTACCCGTAACGACTGCATTAGTCAGATTTATCATTATAATAATAATAAATAAGTTATAAATAGTGTTTTCATTGCATCATAGATTATTTTAATATATAGATAATAGGGCTAGTTCTCTCAAATTAATAAATATTGATCAATTAAATAATATTAACTTTAATAGACCTATAGCATATTTATGTTATTATCAACAGATGATACCAGAAACACAATTATACAGAACGGTCTTTTTGTGTATATAATTGTCAAGTCCAGAGTTCATGAGTAAGGCGGATCTCACAAAACCGTTGTTTTGCGAGAACCGCCACGCGACGGGGCGCGGGAAACGGAGCCAAGAATCGCGCGCGGGAACGCGTTTTTATTTTTGTATGCAAAATACCACGCGCGGATGGGGGCGATATCCGCGTCCCGTCGCGTGGCGCGTTGTAGCGTGAGATCTGCCTTTTGTTGTATTTTACTTAGAAGGCTGTACAATTTTAGATACAAGGACACAAACTTGGCAGGATACCCGAATGACAAACGTTTTCTCTAATTAGCATTGAATTAACCACAATCTAAATAAAACATGGATAAGGGAATAAGTGCGAATTCACCTGTAGCTAGGACTAACAATTCACTACAAAACAATGTTTACATTATTATAGGTGATTCCATTGATGATGTAAAGACATGCATTCATGAAGTATTTGTTTAGTCAAAACTTAAACCAGTCAACAATTGAAAACACAAATATTTATAAAACATCAAATCAAAGCTAACATAAGAAAATCGACTTCACATCAATCTCCATCATTAAACTTGCAAAAAACGTACAAAACATTTAAATTGGTTCTTGTGCAAAAACTGAAAATTCTGCAGTTGCATTTTGAGTCTTATTGCGTGGTGATAACGCATTGGGTGTTTATCAATGATATGTAAATAGCTCGTCTTCGTATGTAGGTAGATGTTGGGTGAGGATTTGGCATCTCGCATGAGTTGGTTACCCGACCCAGTGCGTGTGACGCGATCGCGGGAGCGCAAGCGCACTGTTCGCTACCCTCCCTTAAATACTGTATTTCAATTATTCCGTTGTGATTTGAAATTTTCTGTCTGTACATACGTATTGTGATTTTCCGTGTTCACTTGCAATGTTTACGTTTGCAGATCTGTGGAATTCCGTCGCTTTTGTATGTATGTCTTCGTCGGTGTTTTCATTAATGTGATTTTACTAAGAGTGGGTTAATGGTGACAGCCTTCTTTATCTGTTAACCTAAATTCTAACATACCTTGATAATTATTTTGACAAAATTGTCTCCTTTTCTCTTTACCCCATAGACCTTTCTGAAACGTGAAGTCTTCAACTAAATATTATTTTTGGGTTCCATTTCAAGTCCTGAACACTGTTACTAGATAGCAGTTACCTGCTGTTTACCATGCAAAAAAAAAACCGCCATCACAGGTTGTAGTCTCAGAAAAAGATTTCTATATGTACACACTCCACAGAAACCAAATACTAATACACCATTATCCAAATCAAATTACGAAGCTCTTGAATATGAATCTCTCAGGCGACACCTCCCGTCCATCGTACGTCGTGATCCAATCAATCCAAGTCGACCCTACTCTCAGGGACCGCATCTACTCATTTCCTCCATCCTTCTCCTGTCGACATTCTCTTGATGAACAGCCACACATTTTTCCACATCGTGTGTGCCACTTACTGTATAAAGTATACCTGTATCAAGGTATTCACTCGAATACCTTGGTGTGCTTATTATGTTAATCTAAACTAATACAAATTCTCTGTGTAAAACGCGAGAGTATCTCTCTGTTATCTCTACGCAACTTTCACTATCGCATGTGTGCATAATTGCAGATAGATCTGTTTTATATTAACACAGTAAAGTATAGTTTCGACCTTCGCCAGTGCTTGCGTCAGTAACCTCAAAAACTTGACATGTTTAGCGCGAACGTTCATTAATTTGTTATACGAATTGGTGTAGTCATTCTGGATATCATGTTCCAGTTGGCTGGTTTTCAAAGATTTTGGCAAAAGTCCGTATGTGAATAAAATAAGATTTTCGACCTAGTTGGTTATATATTTTAGAGTCCGATGGAATTTCGTTTTCGGCAGAAATATCCTTTTCTAACCATTTTCTCTGACTCGAATGACTTTTCTTGCATATAAGTACATATTATCAGATTGTTTGTTAATAATGTATGCCTTTGAGAAAAGTAAAAAGTTAATAATACATATTATATTAATTTTAATGTTATATCAATGATTCAAAGATTGAACTTGTTTTTTTTTACAAAAAATTCGATCGATAATTTAGGCCGAATTTGTTGTTCGTTTTTGGCCGAAAAAAAAACTATTTTTAGTCGGACTCTTATTTCAAAATTAATTCAAAAGTCACCGCTAAATAAACAGGTGTTTCTCGGTAATAAATTCGGTAAAAAAACTTTGTAAATAAATTTTGACGTTAAAAAGTGCCCTTTATGTGCCTATTTGAAATAAATGCTTTTACTTTGACTTTGAAAGAAAATTCTGCTGAGCCCTCTAATACCTCATCACCCGCAGAAATAGTCGTTTTGCTCGACACGTAAACAAAACACAGGCACATGTCCAAGATTGAAACGCCCCACATATCTGAGCTGTCAAACCGATGTCTTGTTCATTCCGTATTACGCATATCCGTTCGATCGTTTCGCACTCGTCTAATTTTGTCTCCTCGTCAATTCACGTAACTGTTCATAATATTACGTGGATACTTGTATATTTTAATACAAGTATATTTTTATAGTAAATTGAACATTGTTTGACTGAAAACTGGGTCGAAAGCTTATAAAACCAACATTGGCGGGGACTGAAATAAATTGGACAATGAACATCTTACAGATTCTGCGAGATTCTTTGATTAATGTCGCTTCTGGTGGGAGCAAAAGTATTTATGCTGCGTTCCACACGTTTACAATCGAGCTAATGAATTGTCCATTACTGCTAACAGGGCGTCATGCTGTGGGCCGGCCTTCATACGTCACAGTGGCCAATAGCCGCCCTGAAAATCCAACATCATGACATAAGCCATGTTCCGAAAATCAATTGTTCGAATAGATAGAGCCTCCAAGCGACTCCAACGTCTATTTTCGGCTGTCATCACGTGGTATAAAGTATAAATAATCTCCGCCTTTCTTTAGCACGTTACACATTGTTTTGTTCACTTTATCGCGAATGTAAACAATATGAGCGTCGCTTGTTGTAACAATAACATATCTTGAATGATCTTGATATGAAAATGAACGATCTTATCTTTGCGCATTTGCATTCACCCACTTGAATAATGGAGCTATTTACAAGAAAAGTCGGAATTTAATAGTTTAATTAATTACGTCCATTGCGCATGCGATATGATTTTGCGAGATGGTATTGTATGTGTCGCTGGATTTTATCATATGACATGCTCGTTGAGGGTTAACGATCACTGGTAACCAGAACATAGGTATCCTAAAGTTCTAATAAAATAACAATTGGAATGGTCGAACATTTTCCATGATCATCATTCGCTATCCTTGCCAAACGGATGGTGGCTGATATAAAATAGCAATTAATTAAAGTTCTAGCTGTTCGCTTACCCTTCATATACAAGAAAATCTCCAAGATTTACTTACTATAAATAGGAGCAGCGCATCATTGTTTGCTTTCTCTATTTCATGTGGGCGGACCACTGACGTTCATTGCGTTTGCGCTGCTCATCTGGTTTATTTAAAGTTCAAGATTTTTAGCTCATTTCGTTTTACGGATGTTGGAATTAATTGGAATATATCATTCTGGAAGGAATTAGGAGAGAATTTACGTTTTGAGGTTTGAAGACTGATTCTCATGTCGAGGAGTTTTACTTTGTTTTTGTTACTTTTGCTGTAGGAACTAGTTTTATTGCAGTGTCTGATGTTTTGAATCTGTTTTGCACTTGGCGATTACATGCCAAGATCAAAGACGTTCTGCGATATAATTAGAATTACACATATCTGGAGTTCGATAAGGTCTTCCACGGATATATCTTCCAAATGCGCTTAATACTTTCGACTCTTGACCAATTATAGGTATATATAATTGGTCAAGAGTCTATAATTATAATTTGGCTGTGTCGCAGATTTTCAATTATTCTTCATTCTGCAATTTTCAACTAAACTCCACATTTTTCTTGAGTTAACTATAATGTTTGTTCCTCTCAGTAATTATTACGTAATTAAATCGCAATACCTTCCTCCTTTGATCGTTTTAATATTACACTGTCATTCGTTCCCATTTACAATTCTAATTTGTACTGCTGCTACTGACAGCTCACGAAGTCCTCAAAATTATAACAATATGGTTTTCCTCGACATATTATGTTGCAAAGAATAATTCGTCGAGGCAATCAATGGTTTTTGATTGATGCTTCCTGAAGTGGTCCCCGAAATTATCCAGACACTCCATAAAGTTGAAAGTGTTGGGTTTCCGAGTATATTTCTAGCTTTTAAGAGTCCAAGATAATCCAATTTTTTGGGCTAGTTATGAGAGCAACCGAAAGACTGGGTCATTCGTCTGCTTTGGAGCAGTTAGCAACATTAGCATCCTTTGTTATAATAAACTAATTTTGGTCAAATTGGTACCTATACTTAGCTAATAACGATGCGAAAAAATGCAACCAGGTCATCAGTTAACGATAACGTAACGTTAGTTGCGGCAATTTGCTGTTTAATTGGAGGAAACTAGCTGTAATTCGACAATACACAATACGATTTAGAAATCCGATTCCTGTGTGATTAGTTTAGCGACGTGGCCGCCACTGTGTACACGCGTACACTGAATTTACGATCCACCAGTGTATCTAATCTAAAAGTACTGCCGTGACGTGTATCATATCTTGTACATAATCCTGCGCAGCATCCCGAAATCTGAACTACATATATGAACTGACGATATTTTAATTGCACCTTAATACCCAAATGTTATCACAACCACAGTGATGTCACAAAATTTGCTAACAACAGATAAGGCAGTAAAATGTTTTAAAGAATTTAAGCGAAGTGGGTTAAAAGTTAATTTATGCAGTAGATTGCGCGCTCTGGATCGAGTTACTGCCTCCGTCGCCGGCTCGTCTCACTAACGAGGTTTGCAGCCGTGACGCTTTCCCAGAAATCTCTGCCTCACCTTGTAAACTTTTCAATCTACTGGCCTTTGATATTGATTCTGATTCCTGAGTGAATTTATTAACAAGTTGATAGGGATCTTGATAGTTCGCAGCCTGCAAGTGCTCCCTTCTGAACTTGCCGCGCAATACTTTCCATATTCAATTCGATTTCGTTCTCCTCCTCATGCGTTGACATATCGGCGCACTAATATGACTCACATATGGTAAACTTGCAGAGAAAGTTCGTCGTGTTTTGACCAAACCAAGAAAAGTGATAGGTTTGCCGGTTCTCGCGAAATACGAGCTACTGCGCACTGCAGTGAAACTTTTTATGTGGCATGATAGTAAAAGTTTATTGTTCTTCGACTCACAAAGCGGTTTCATTGTGCTTTAGCTCGTCTGTGTGCTTTCATGCTTCGTTGTACAAGAAATAAATTTTTCAGTTTTATCTTTTACATGCAATTGTAACCGATAGCTGCAGTTCAGTGTGTATCAGTGATAACGGGAATGAGCCGGTTTCAGTGCGTGTGATAGTGTTGAATACAGTGTAAAATGTTGGTGTCAGCCGCTTCGACGGCGAACCTGACCAGCCACTCTCTCTCCTCGATGTTTCGGAGGCGCCGAAACCGTTCACCCGTCACGGTAAGCTTTAATGTCTAAAAATAAACAGAGATGCGAAAATGTAATCTCATAAGCTGAGTTTCGCACCTTCTATGCTTCTTATGAATAGTCAATAGTAAAATTAACATAACAGTGTTACCGAAATCAAGTTCAGACGAACAACAGTGGACGTTGCATTTAGATATCTTGCACCTTTGTTTCAAAAACTTATTCTTGAATGAGAACAAATTCTGATCATAAATCCACTATGTCGAAGTAGATTACACGAATTCACGAAGTTTTGATTAATCAAAAAGTAGGCTGCATCCGGAATTCCTAATATACTTTAATATCAGTCTCTAAGTAACGGTGGTTCATCTACGTCACAGACTGACTGCCGTGATTCCATTCGCTTTACATATCCAATGGAAAATTTCGCTCCGAGGTTTGTTGATTGTTGAATACGTGATTAACTTTAAAACTACACCTAATCATGTTGTCATTTATTTTAGCTTATTGATGCGTCTTGTCGCGCAACTATTAAAATAATTAATTGACTCATTAGTGAAAGCTTGTCAGGAGATATCTGTCAACCATCTCGATTTCCGCAATATTATTCAAATCATACTTGATCTTCCATTATTCGTTATGTCAGATTTGAACACATTCATTGACAGATTCCGATAACGGACATGATTGTCGAACGTCAAGTGCAAGGGCACACGCGAGATCGATTCATCTTCATCTGTGCAAATACGACGATTGTCTCAATGTCCTTGAGTTTATGAACTGTTTTCAACCGTAAACTATCCACAAAAGACTGCAAATTCATTCGTTGTACAGATAACATTGTCTTGGTATGATAATTTGCCAAGTGTGGCATTTGTAAGGACATACGGAGCTATTACGTAAACGTAAGCGGTACAGGTTTAAGGTGACGTTTCGTTACGCGTTCGAATCTCACACGAGAAAGTGGTACGGTGAGTCGGTGACTTTACTTATCCTATGCTACTATATTATTTATTATATTATCCTACTAATCCTACTATAATCCTATCCTATAATCCTATATCCTATCCTTTAGTAATATTATAAACGTGAAAGTTTGTATGGATGGATGGATGGATGTTTGTTACTCTTTCACGCAAAAACTACTGAACGGATTTGGATGAAATTTGGTACACAAATTGTTTATAACCAGGATTAACACATAGGATACTTTTTATCCCGATATTCCCATGGGATCGAAACTTATGTGGGTGAAACCGCGAGGCGCAGCTAGTACATGGATAAATAAGATATAAGTACCTGTTGGAATTTTGGCAATACTCACTTTTACTTACTACAGTTTTTGAATTGACTCCACGTCAGAAAAATGTGGCAAGACCCCATTAAATTTTTCAACCGTGAAAGGTGCCAGTGATGCAACATTTACTTTGTTACCACATATCCAAATTGTTCTACTACATAGTAATACCAAAATAGACATACTTCTCTAAAGCGCCAGTAAAGCGGATTTTACCAATACCTCTTGGTTGTTATTTATTAGTTATTAACGGTGTTTAAATTGCAGACCATCATTTGCTGTTCGATGTTCCTAGTTGTTATGATTATGTATGATACTCTCCAGACCACTTCCCATACTAACACGCGCTAGAATAGTATCCCTATGTATGAAGCTATAATCGCAAAACTGTGGGAAGTTAAAGCCAAGGAATAAATTGACAGGAACTATCACACAGCGCATCCCCAATAAAAATCGTGTCAACAGAGCAGAGATGTCACAACAAGCTTCCATCATAAAAATGAAGACAAATGATGTGGTTACTTGGCTAAGTCTATCCGCGGGATGCAACACGATACACACATTACGCGAATGCTTTATCACCACACGTGGTCTTGAAACGCCGCGCGCCGTAAATAAATCCGCACCTTAGTGCGCTCGCAAACGGCATAATTTTTGTAGATCCTGCAATCGGTCAGATTATTTCGCGGTTCTCCGATTTTCTGACCGACTTCCACACGAACTCAAATACGTCATTATTTTATGTATGTGGCCGAAAATCGGTGAGTAGTCTGCGTTATACATTTCCGAACATTCCATTTTCCGTTGGCAATCGAGTCCGCCATGATTTACCGATTTGTTTGTATGTACGTTACGTACGTTCGTTGTATAGGACGTGTACGTTGATACGTTAAATCTCTACTGTTATATCTAGCGCCTACAAAAAATCGGCCGCGCCGGCCGATTCGATTGTATGCCGTCTGCGAACGCTCTAACTCCGATAACTATAAAGTTATCGAACTAGACGAGTATTGATTGCGTACTTTTCACAGCAACCTTGACATTGTCATATCTGATTGGCTTTGGCTGTATAGATTGTTACAGTACCTCCCACGTAGCTTTTCATCATTTATTTAGGAAAATCGATTTTGATTTGGGGATATTCGAAGTACTGGACTGTTACTTTGTTTGTTTTGTTCATTTGTGTCGCTTTTCTTGTAATGATTTCGTTAAGTGGTTTTGGATTCTGTAGTTTCTATAACAATTATGTTTTTGTTGATATTGCTGTGTTCGGAAAAACCGTTCGTTTTTCTTCTGCGGAATCACCCACATGCAATAAAATGTGAAATTAATGGAATACACGAAGTGCCCGTTAGTTGTCATCGTCTGATGGATGACGGGCTCGTACTCGAGCAGAATACATATTAGTCGTTGCATCGATCATTGTCAATAAACCTTGGTATGGAACATCCCGTAAATAATCCCACGCTATAAATACATTGACATTTGTTGGACTACTGTTTTCCAGAAAGCGCAAATGTTTACAGTATCGGTCCACGCCCACTGCGCTGCATCTACAAATCTTGTGTTCTATGTTCTATTATAAATTCTCTTTTGGTTTGTGTTTAAACAAACCAGTATTTATTATTCTTTTTTCTAACATCGGCCAGTGCAGCTGAGAGAAAAGACTGTTCTTTTGCCAAAATAATTTTCGTAATGCCTTTTTTAACATACGTCTCATCTCATTTACCTACGTACTTGTGAAGTCTTTGTGCTCATTTACTTGTGTTTGTCTATTATTCTAGTACCTATATTCTTGTAAATAACACGGTTATTTATCATTGCTGACTTCATACGGCGTATGTAAATTATGTCTGCTTACCATATTGACATTATAGTAAAAACATATGTTACTTAATTGATTTTACGAAAATTAAACTTTGTATTCTTGGAGAAACAGAAAGTGTTGTTGATTGCTTTTTAAATATTTTTCCTTATAACATCTTCCTTATATGGAAATATCTTCCATCACTTGGTGGGAAACAGCGATGAATGTAATATATTCTATGTAAAAATTATTATTTGGAAAGTTTGTATGAATCGAATTCGAAAATGTCGGGAGCGTGCTTACTTGTTTATTTCACTATTATACCAGAACGAATGAACGGATTGCAATAAATTTTGCATACGAGTACAACACCTTAATTGCGTAACACACTATCATTCACAATCTAAATCATTTTAATGGATATTGCTAATCCATTGCATCATATGTTCGAAAAATTTGTCTGCTCAACAAGTTGAACTGTCAAAATGAAAGCCATTCCTACTGTTAGTGTATTACGCAATTACCCTGCAGGTATAACCCCTAGTACCACGCTGGATGTAAAATATTCCAGTGAAAATCTTCTCTAAGGATTTGAAAATCCACACAACCAAAATTCTGAATAAAAGCAAGCTAAACAATAAAATTCAATGTCTGTCTGTGTTATATAGGTGTCTGCAGTATACATACACATCTTTGTACTCGTTGTACTCGAGAGCTTCCCCCCACAACAGCATTGACATTGAGTCCCTCTCGTTTCCCGACGGCGTCTCTTTAAGTACACGTTCGTTTATGTATCCCAGCTTAAGGTGACAGCATCAGGTTATCCCGCGAAAATCATATTTACTTATTTTTTGTAATTTTCTGGTCAGTATCCTGATACTGACCAGAACATACAACCTGTTGTATGTTGGTTAAAAAAATCATTCGCGACGTGAAAAAGTGAAAAATGTTGAAGTTTCAAATACCATCATTTTATTCTTAAGTTCATTATTTTCTTTTAGAACTTCTAGTGCTCTAGTGTATTCATTATACCTTTCCACTAGTCTGTAAATATTTAAAGCATAATACGAACTGTATCTATTTTAAATAGAAATAAAAATTATAATAGATAAATCGATTTCCATAAGGGCAGATTTTTCAGACTGAAAGATGTTGTACAGACGCCAGCACATCAAGCTACTACAATCTGTCAAATTTCTTTAATAGATTTTCAACTTTATCGCTAAACTATTAAGGTTCAAGGTTGATTGGGAAAATTTGACAGTTTCGGGTAGCTTGACCTGCTGGCGTCTGTACTTATTGGTATGAATAAATACATAATCATAACAAATGTGTATTTACATAATTATAAACATTAACATTATCAATACCATTATCTTAGTTTAAGTTCATATTATCCTATTGAATGACTAATGACCATTTCATGAAATCGTGACATTTGAGGCCAATTCTAACTCAGAGATTTAGGTTGATGATTCTAATGATTATAATTCTGTAAATAAATATTTGTTACGGTCGCGAATCATATTTTGATTAACATACAACCTGACACTGACATGCAAATTGAAGGAAAAAAAAACGTAAGGATAATTTCGCGGGCTACCTGAGCGCATCCCCCTTAAGTAAACGCTCGTTTATACATCCTACTTTAACCTACATACCTAGGGTTTATGCTTTTAGCAGACTACTACGGGAATGTCGGAAATATTCCACACGAAAATGCATCTACATATAGAATTATATAAGTTTACTAGCTGTGCCCCGCGGTTTTACCCGCATAAGTTTTGATCCCGTGGGAATATCGGGATAAAAAGTATTCTATGTATTAATCCTGATTAAAAACTATCTGTGTGCCAAATTTAATCCAAATCCGTTTAGTAGTTTTTCCGTGAAAGAGTAATAAACATCCATCCATCCATACAAACTTTCACGTTTATAATATTAGTAGGATTTATAAGAATTTGCATGCTGATTGAAGATTGATATGTTATTCTTTGGTTTATCGATAAATCATGGGATGTTTGTGTTGTGAAAACTTTTGTAAAGGTCACGTCACGTTTACTTGGTTTTGACAGAACTAAAACGAGGACGAACTTTTCGATCGATAGGATTTTGTTACAGTTCTTCTTTTCGTGTCGATAGTACTCTTCTTCGATGTTGTATATTGTTTGAGCCCAGTAGGTGAGCACGTTGATTGCGGCATCAGTGGCATTCTTTATGTCATCCAAGGTGCAGGTGAACGGGCACTTAGGGCACTTTGGTGAGACTTCATTGTCAATCCAAAATGTAGCGTGACATAGTTCGGGGTAAGAGATTATTATATGAAATTCTTGTACTGTCAAGGAAACGAATTGTTTATCAAATTGATATTTAATGGCGTCAATTTTCATGCAAAAACTGTCAAATAATGAATATTCTGTTTTGAATATGAAACGGATCATTAAAGTTGGTAGTCAATTTGATATACACTTTATTTCCCTGACTTTTCATTGTACCATTCGTTTAAAAACGATAAACATTACAAACAAATATACTCATGTCCTACAATCGCCAAGTCAAATCTACATTAAATATGCACGAGTAATGTCGGTGCTTGCATCGATCTTCGATTTTCTTTCCATTCGAAGAAACCTTGGCTTCTCCAAGGACTCCAATAACGCACGAACCGACAATCCGACTTTATCGCATAGCATACCGTACAGTTTTATTATTAAACTTCAAAGAAAAACTATTGAACTGTAGAAATTATATGAAAATTCTTGTTGTGTGAGATGCAAGTACTAATTTAATATCATGATGTTCTAGTTTATTTTGGTCGGTTTGAACAGTCACTATGAAGCTAAACTACGACTTCTATATGTATTGGAAAATGTATTTTTGAATGAATTTTGCAAGTTTTGCGTTTTAGAGACTGAATTTCCTGTCGAGTACGCCAAAAACTCAGAAATGCTAAAACAAATTCAAGGGTTACGCTCAGGTGGAGCATACGGTGGAGGTCTGCCCGGCTTGGGCGGAGCACCGCCGCGTCCTCGTGGCGGCGATCTCTCGCGTCCGGCCCTGGTCCAGGCCATGGTATGGAGCGAGAGTGCATGGGAAGCCGTCACCTCCTTCTGCGAAGCAGTAATGCTCGCAAAGGAGGAGGCGGAGCGCGTGAGTGAGTGTGCCTTCCTGCTCCGCCCAGAGCGGGAAAAGTCATATGATGATTTCCCAACCAGAAAAAAAAAAAAAGAATTGTGCTCGGTGTCTTTCAAAGTCATGACATTTGCTTCATGATCCATAGTGAATTTTTTTGTTCCCCTGACCCACCGCGTTGCATCGCATTGCCTGCTCGCATTTAATTGGAGTATCAAATGCAAAAATATTTTTTTAAATCCGACTGGTAATTCCAGAGATTAGCGCGTTGAAACAAATTCTTCAGCTTTATTATTAGTATCGAAAAGATCTGCAAAATGAATAAAACTTGAAATGTAGTCTTTGTGTAGTGATAATTCAGTCAAGAAGTGGTCTTTTCGATAGAGTATGTTAGTTCTCCATATAATGTCTCTTCAGCCACGCTGCTGCCAACAATAATTACGGTCAAATATTCAAGGCAATGTTTTTGCCATAATAACATAATTTATATCCAGGACCACATAACGTTTAAGTGCTCGTACGTACAATTACAGGCGGAGTCGTAAAACTAACTGATGTCATGTTCTGTTTATTTCAGTTTCGTTTTCAAAGCTACAGATCTTATCAGGAGAATAATAATTACTTAATGAATTTAATGAACTAATTGCGGCTGAGTTTTATTATTTAATAAACTGATATAAGGCTTGTTAAATATTTAAGCAATTAATTAGCTGAAAGCTGTGAATTATTTCAGCGTAATAAATTCAAATGTTTCGTTCTGAATATTAATTTGGGCACGCGTAATACTTACTTAAATAATATGGAATTAGTAACAAATGAGAAAGACGTCTACTGCTGGAGTCATGCCTCCCCCAAGCACTTCCACTTCGACTGGTGCTATACTTCCCGCTTCCAGCTATGTCCAGCAGTGGACGTCTTTCGGCTGAAATGATGAACAAATGAGATGTTTACCCCTGGTGGCCCAGTGGTGGTGGAGTTGTAGGTCTTAAGTTCGAACCCAGACAGGAGTTTTACTTTGTGTAAATTATTTCATCGCCACTGCTCTCAAAAGGGTGAAGGAAAACATCGTGAGGAAACCGGCACGTCCTAGAACCAAAAATTCGAAGACATGTGACATCTACCAAACCGCACTGGCCTGCTTGATAGATTACAGCCCACTCCCTCTCGAAGAGAGGAGGCCTGTGTCCGAGCAGTGGGAACATTGTAGGCTAATTATGTTGAGATATTTGGAGAGATTAGTGTCCTTGTCGCTTAAGATAAGAACAGTAGGTACAAGTTAATATTTAGAAGAAACTTCTGGCATCTTTGTTGACTTTACAACGAGGTATCTATAAAATGATCAGATAAAACGAACGACTTGCTGCTTCCTACTTTAGAGGACACTCTATTGTACGGAAACAGCTGATCGATAAGCAGGTTTTGTTCGCATTTCTATACAAATAATCCTATCAAAAATAAACTGGTCTGTAGAATATATTATAAGTTCCAAAGGAAAAATAATGTTGTTCTCTGCACATTGCTCCTTCTAAGGCCTTTTATACACGCCACGGTTTCATTGGAGTATAAACCACGCCGTAGAAAAAACGTGTCTGTCAACAAGCTATCTATAGTGATTCATACAACACTGGCGACCGTGCCTACTCACGGCGAATAAACCGTAGTTTTTTACGGCAAAAAAAAACGTGTGTCTACAAAAGGTCTTTGTCTCTAATTAACACAACACCTATTACATCAGTTACATATTGTAACCTTTTCTTCTCTATAAAAATACACATGATCACTTTTCTCACATCTGCAGACTCGCCCAGAGAAGCAGCTGTCGGCCTTAGCATCGGGCCCGCCCCCTCCCGCGCCTATCGTCCCCCGCTCCGCCGATGGGCCCCGACCGCCTGGCTGGAACGGCCAGCCTAGAAGACATGGCTCAAGCAGGTTCAACGTTCACAGTCACAACCAGGAGCTGGTGAAACTACCACCTATAAAAGGTTAGTTGTAGTTGTTATTAGCTTTTTCTATGTACAGCAATGAATTGTGAAAATAAGGATGAATATAATGATACTACAGTGTATATTAGACACTGCATATAATTGTCAGTTGACACAGGAGAACTCTCCCTACCCTCGCTAAGAGAAAGATTAATTATATAAGTAGACGGGAAAATGCTGCTGGCGAGGTTGAGGCAAGCAGGGTATAGATTTTTCTTTTTGCGGAATCACAAAGAACATGCTATTTTTAGATTTTATCAACATGGAGAGTAATACACCTACTACATGGGCACGATTGAGCTATCGCATAACCATTTTCTTTAGCTTCGAAGGTTATTAGCCACTATCGGCATGCCATTTGAACTGGCACGGTGTATCCAGCCATATTTCGATCGTCACTACTTCAACGTGAAGGTCCTATAAAGTTTAAAATATTGTACTCTTCCACAAAATGCTCTTGTAAAAGTTGAATGAAAAGCAGTTCACGAAATATGTTGTATATTTTTATCCGCACTATATTAAGAAATAAGACTCGAAAGTATTTTTGTACTCCGCGCAAAATTCTTCTGTAAAGAATGTAAACAAATGTGGAAACTTTTACGGAGATCTTAAGTTGACTGTAATTTCTATATACATACTAAACTAAGGTTTAAAATATTCTACTCTTCCACAAAACGCTCTTGTAGAAGCTGAATGAAAAAGCGATTTACGAAATATGTTATATATTTTTCTCTGCACTATATTAAGACAAACACTGACCTTATTGCTGATGTTCTTCAGAAAGGCCAGGTGCGTTCTAGTCGCAACCGGCGTGCGAGTATGACCAGATGTATGCCTGCAAACGAAGCAAAAGGAGTATGTCAGGATCGTAGCAGGTGGCGTTCTGTAGTTTCTGGCAATGAGAATGAGAAGATGGCGTGAGTTTTTGTATGTACAGTCACCAAAGGAGATAAGTAACCAGGGTCGTCGGATATAGTTGACGTTTTGTAAGAAACCGATGGATGTTTTAGAATAAAATTTAATTTAATTAATAGAAAACAAACAGTTCATTTATCAAATTAAATTTCTATGGCTATGGCTATGGCCCAGTACTATGGTGTGTGGAACTGTGGAATGTGGAGGTCAAATACTGAATTGCACGTATAATATTGAAAATTGGTATTCTATTCGCATCCTGTTAAATTGAAAACCATCTCGGCCCAAAACTACTTGGAAAAGGGATAGTTGGATCAGAAAATTGTATTTTATGCATTCTGTACGAGTCGCGGTTTCTTTCCATTTGTTCATCAACATAGGAGCAGGCTCCATGCAGGTTTAGGCAGAGGTGTACCTAATAGTGCACAAACATTTCGCCAGTTATATTTAAAGCCCATGTGAGAAAAGATGGATAGATTGTGTGAGAAATAATATGAAAGATAAGGAAGTGAATGACAGCGTGACTGTTGACAGGGGAGAGTGGAGGAACGAAACATGTTGCACCGACCACAAGTAACATGGAACAGGGGCAGGAAGACGACGGTGATGCAAGCTGCTACTGAGAAATGCTAGATGAGAAAACCCAAAAACACTTTGTCCGACCTGGGAATCGGATCCTCATGAGGCAGTCAATTAACTTTATAACTTCAAAACGGTTTTCCTTACCTAGTGAGACGATCAGCCTGAAGTTCAAAGGTACATGTCGAGATGTGTACCGATACTAATCTCCTTAACGACTTACAAAGCATTGCGTATGTCTTCGTTTACCCACGTAGCCTTGCCGCTAAGCTGACTTACTACTGTGTGACATCATTACTTAGCTATACAGTATACAGATATCAATAATTCTATATTTATAAAAAACAGTTCCGGGATCGATTGACGATGCACAACCTACAGATTGATGAAACGTAACATGAAATACAACACACATTGGAACAGAGCCTAGCTGTTGTGTTGCATTTCATGTTGCATTGTACAAAGGACTGCTGATTTGTGTTACATTTCATGTTACATTCATCAATCTGTACCATAAACCTGTACCAACGGAATCTGTATAACAACTGCGGAGTAATTGCGTAACACACTAACAGTAGGAATGGCTTTCATTTTGACTGTCCAACTGCATTCATTGCGCTTTTTTCGTTGTTGAGCGGACAAATTTTTCGAACATATGAAGCAATGGATTAGCAATATCCTTTAAAATGATTCAGATTGTGATTGATAGTGTGTTACACAATTAGGGTGCTGGATTCTGAAAGGCTGATCAATACGAAAACTAACTGTCACGTTGTCGTATCTCGTGTCAACTGCTCAGTGGGTTGTCGACCGAAATAACAACAGCCAGTAAAGTCACTTGACCTGAGACTTCACAATAGATTCATTTCACAGGCTTTTAAAAACCAGGGGTATAGCTCTAAAGTTGTCAAAAAATAAAAGGCCCGTTTTGACATTTGATAATGCGTTCTTGACACCTGTCAGTTTCATACAAACGAATACGTGTTTTGAGAATTTGATCTTTATTAACTACTAGAACTGTCAATGTCAAAACGGGCCATTGATTTTTGACAACTTTAGAGACAAAATTCTGACATTCAGAAAATGTTTTGTTTAGTGAGTGTACAGACGCCAGCACATCAAGCTACTACAATCTGTCAAATGTCTTTAATATATTTTGAGCTTTATTGCTCAAGCATTAAGGTTCAAGGTTGATTAGGAAAATTTGACAGTTTCGGGTAGCTTGACCTGCTGGCGTCTGTACCATTTAGGTACACTGCACATCTACGGTACCTTTACCCCTAAAAAGTACGTACAGTCACGAGCACTAATATGTCAACACTTTGAAACTTTAAGTAGCGATTTTTGCGTGAAATAACGAAAACAACAATGAAACACGACACATTTCAAAACCTATGGGTTCGAAAGTGCTATGTTCGTAGCAACATAAAATTTCGTTAAAAAATAAAAGAGTAAATCGCTTTTGAATAAAGCCAAGTGTATACATACTTATGCTCGTGACTTACGGGTTGAGTTTCAGAAATTGTATTTCTGAGCGGAAACAGAGGTTCAAATGAGTATGCGACCGAAATCGTAGATAAATAACTTCGAGCGTTGATATTTTCTCTGATATTATACTAGAAATCAATCGTCCATAAACTAATAAAATACAGGTGAGTTACTTGTCGAACCCCAGTGACCTACAGAGTGCACGATTGTTCATCTATATGTAAATTAATCTTTGAACTTAGTGACAGAGCCTGATCCGGCCAACTGGTGCCAATAAATCTTGATACCGCCGTAAAATTTGAATTTGACACACCTCTCTTCAACTTTCTTCTTCCGATTTGACTTAGGAACACGTATTAGAATTGAGATTTCTTTATCGGTTGTAATTGTAAGTTTAATATTAATGTTTTATAATGTTTGATTAACTTTTTGTGGTGTACAATAAAGTATATACAGGGTTATTGGTAAAACACCAACAACCTCTTAAGAGGTCATTGTACTCGTCATTATGAACAACTTTTACTATGGCACCAAACCAGAAATCGCGAAAAAAAATCAGCTGTTCCCTACATTTTGACGAGTTAGACGAACATCTAAATTGTTGAATCAACCATTTCTTACGTTTTCGTATTGGAATTATAGTAATAATGTTAACTTGCTTATTATACGTCAGTCATTTCTAATCTTACACATAATTATGTATGAAGAACGTACGAAATTTCTTCAAGGTTAAAAACCTTTGGCGGATGCAAGTCGGAACTTTTGTGATTTATGGTATCGTACCCCGACGTAGAATACAACTTTGTGGGCGAGCTTTTTATGCATCTCATATCGTGAAAATTCTTTATGTTTTACGTCCAAAATTATTTCCACAAGTTTGTAGTTTTAAACAATCCAATATAACAACTATGAGCTAAAACTAATATCAACTGGCAACTATGCCTACGTTGTGAACTAGCATTACAATTTTTAATATTTAATCCTGGCAACCCTTACTCGAAGCATTTTTTGCTTTCGTGACAGACACTTACTTTCACAAGGAAGGGTCCTGGCGGATGTCATTTTTCATGTTCGCCAAGGGATACCATTTTCCAAGGGGAAATAGAAAAGGATGGGTTTTCACATCGCCATGGCATCCGAAAACCACAAAATGTTAGTTCCCTCATATTTTAGTGTATTCGAAGTTGGAAGTCGGATTTATGCGTTGGATTTCCGAACTTGAATTTTAAATATCGAATTGGTTATTCGAATCCTAGCGTGTGATTGGCTCATTTAGTAATAGTGGTTGGTAAAAATCACGCCTAATGATTAGTGGAAGTCAATATAATTTAGCGTTTATAAAATGCTTATCATAAATAGTAACGAGTTATGATGCAATTATAAATATTATGCAAGCAAGATTACTTCGTTTTATCAATTTTTACGATTTTTTACTGGGTTACCAGAGGGGCAATTCTCGTTATTTTAAGAACGTTTACAGTCTGATCTCAGTCTCAATCTGTCAAAAATACTTCTAATTTCCCTACATTTTGATAAGTTTTTGACATTTGTTTGTCGCCGAGATGAGACAGCGACTAGATTTTGAACGTTTTATATTACGAGAATTGGCCTTTAGGTGTCGGTAAAAATACATTAATAAAGTGTGTTTTTCTTAAGTTGTCTTACTTGGTAAACAAATATGGCTTAATGAGGCGATTTTGAGAAAATTATTGTGTCTATATATTTGATTAAGATGCAGTTTTCATTGTAATTCATAGTGTGTGGAGAGCACTGCTGGCCTAGAGGTTAAGGTCCCTCTTAAGAGTTCAAGGTCGTGAGGAAACCGGCATGTCCTAGAACCAGAAATTTGAAGATATGACTTGACATCTACCAATCCACACGGGGCACGCGTGGTGGATTACAGCCAACTCCCTTTTGAAGAGAGGAGGCCTGTGTCCCAGCAGTGGGAACATTAAGGGCTGATTATGTTTAAGTACATTGTTGGGATACTCGTGGTTTTCATACCGTTTGTTTACTAAACAAGGCACTAAGGAAAATTGCACTAGGTATGTGAAGTTTTAATTGAGAGAAGTAACACAACAAGATTATCATTTGTCACGGACTGCAGTGACTGTTTTTTCCGTGTCCGTTGCACATTTTCTCCATTCGCAAGAAAATAATTATGCTCGTCACTCGCCGTCGACACGAAACGAGAAGGAAATTGTGCTGTTAGTGTTGCCAGTTCTAAAAATAGTTGTTTTTTATGATATAATATTAATATCTAAGATTTTAATCCTTGTTGCGTGCAGACCGTCACTATGCTTAGTAAAATAATACTTCCGGTATTGATAGAAACTTAACCACAGAAGGTAGACGGATAAGAAAGATTTCTTAAAATTGCACCCTTCTGACGGCTTCTCATACTCAACTAATTTTTTAAGTCGCCCTAAGGACTCGTTGTTTCAAAAGGTGGGTTAACGTAACATACGATTACGTAATCGTTATTATTTGACGTACGTCAAGGCCAGAATTTTTTAAACAATGCTATTTTTGGTTTGACGACAGTTAGCGTTTTTGACGTATACGCGTGCGTCAAGTGAACGTGAAACAACCCGCCCTAAATCTCATACTGTCTTTTTCACTTCAAGGTGTATTGTAGCGACAGAAATACTTCTAAGAAGTATTAAGCCAAGATAAGTATCGTTTAAAAATTCGGGGGAGAGCGAATTTACAGAGGGTTGAAGTTTGTATGCGAGCATTACGAACGGTGTCGTGGGTGTCATACGTAGGTAGCTATAGGTACCTGTGTTACTATATTAGCATGTATGGTCTGTTCCAAAAGTATCCGTTTAAAATGTAAACAAATGGATCAGAAAAAGTACATGTGGGTGCGAATTTGTACAGCCACTTACAAATTGAGTACTTTGATTTGATTATTTGAATACTAAAACCCGAAATTCTAATTTTAAATCACCTTACGGATGTTTTTCATTTGACAGTTGAGGTTAATTTTATAACCTCAATTGTAGTCGATAATGTTTAAATACAATTTAATAATGTTATTCAAACAATAATTGTTAAAAGTGATGAGGTATAAAATTGATGAATGTATTACTATTCCCTGTAGTAAGTGATTGCGTAAGAATTTAACTGAACAGGGTTTGTTTACACTTTCGTCTGCTACATTTAGAACAAAAATTACGTTATAGATGTACCGTTAGGTAATGATTCAGTTAGGTGTCCTTAGTAAGTGAGCTGGGTGGGTGGGTAGGGCTCATGCGTCACCTGGACGTTAAATCTTTTGTACGGTAAACATGTGACGTCATAAGCTTGTAAAGAAAAACTCAATGGAGTGCCGGCAACGAAAATATGTAGTACATATTACCTATAGGGCTTTATTGATCCATCTATCTATGTTTCTAATAAAAATTAAATGCTGTACGTTTGTAAGCGTATCATTTGAGAACGGCTGGTCTGATTTGGCTATTTTTGGTTTTAAAATGTTGGTAATAGACAGAATTAGGTTTTTATGGGAAGAAAAATTCGGAAAGTTGCCCGGTAAATTGGAAAATTCGGGAAAAACTGAAAGTGTTTTTTTTCTATGGGACCTTTGTATGAACTTGGGACGGTTGGTCCCGGCTGTCATATGTACATCTTTGACAGTCGTTACTGGTAGTCAGAAGCCTGAAAGTTTGACAACCAATCTTACCAAGAGGTATCGTATTACCCAGTAACTGGGTTGTGGAGTTCAAACAGGCAGTCGGTCCGTGTAAAATTCAGCTATATTCGGTTAAACTGGAAGCTGT
Source organism: Apamea monoglypha (assembly GCA_911387795.2). NCBI lineage: Eukaryota > Metazoa > Arthropoda > Insecta > Lepidoptera > Noctuidae > Apamea > Apamea monoglypha. The sequence goes on along the minus strand of OU426933.1, from coordinate 4,777,576 downwards.
GCCCAACATATTTGGAAAAGGGCTAGGCAGATGATGACCATCAGGAAAACTGAAATTGAGACTCATCAACCACCAACTTTTACAACTATAACACGGTAACACGTATATTTTCTGCAAATAAATGATGGTTATGAAAATTAACTTTTAGTTCGTGTTCGATTTTAATGGATTATACCATCTTATATCGATTGGTATCCACTATTACCACTACAATATAGTTGTTCTTATTTATATACTCACAGAAATCACGAGCAAGTTGTTAATTTTTTTCCTCCACATTGTCAAGTGACAGGTGACAGCTTTAGGCATTAATTATACTAAAACTTGAATTTTTCTTAGGTAGGTATCAGTTTTGCAAATTATTATAATTTGTTTATAATTATTGTCATACAATCATCGGTAATTACCTAACGCCCTGAGCAACATAGATACACAATTATAAGCTAAACACACTCTATATTATCTCAGCTATGACTTACATCGGACAAAAAACGCAGAACCGTCTCACGTTCAGAAACTACAAAGCAATTTAGTTCAACAACATCTTGATTCTTGATGGTATCATTGTTTATTTTTTTCTAAGGCAAATGACAATAATCGTTCTGAGTTTCTGACTCGCCATCGCTTTGCAGAACAACGTAGATAGCAATATAATTGACGCCTGCAAAGACAAGAACGAATCTGTGTAAACAACCATCTTTGATTTGTCCAAGGTTGTATGGACTGGTTCCATTTTAACTATAAACATAGCATTACATAACATAATATCACGCCTGTATTGCCTGAAGGGTTGGGCAGAGGTATACCTTTACAACATGTCCCGGAATTAACACGCACCATCAAACACCCCAATCAGAATATTACGTTGTTATCATAATTTACATGTGTACACTGAATTTTTACTATTATGTATAAAACATTGTTTATTTATTAAATTAGTTATATTGATTGTTGGAGAAAATTGTGGTCACATTACAAATCTACACACGCACACAGACGTACATGTAAAAAGGGCCAACGTAGTATTTCGTCCATTTTGGATTGTGATAAAAACTTATCTATATTAAAAATGACGTAAATCGATTCAGTAAAGGATTCTGAACAAATTACTTTCATAATGTGCATCAATTCAGTTAGCAGCATTGTTTACTAGACACACATTTCACCAGCTCATAGCATAATCAGCCTAAAATGTTCCTATTGCTGGGACACAGGCCTCCTCTTTTCGAGAGGGCTGTCACCACCCGGGTACAGTGCGGAATGATTGCTGGCAAGCTGGCATATTACAAATGGCAATACTTTTTTTGAGCCCCTAAGGAGGTGTGATGTGGTCAGCGGGATTGTCCGAAAGGGTTACCGCTACCCCGGAACATAAAGGGCGAAGGAAGGAACATGGGTGGGTTTTAGTCAGTAAGAGTCTGACACTCCCTTCCGCTCCACCCAGAGCGGGAGGGGTCATTTGATGATTTCCAACAAGAAAAAAAAAAAAAAAAAGGAGGTGTGATGTGACAAAACATTGTTTTTTTTAATTGCACCTCCAAAATAGTAAATTCCAATCCAAATTTAATTTTTCATTATGGCTGGACATTGGCACAAGAAAAAAGTTATGTCGAACTGTAAACAAGGCTTAAATTCCGTATGAAATAAGAAACGCATTCACTTATATGTACAGTCACTTGTAAAAAATAAGTGTTCACGCTTAAAAGTATTGTTTTCCAATAGTTTGGATCGGAATGGTGAATACAAAATGTTTTATATTCAGAAAGACTGTATGCAACATCTCACAATTTCTCAATAGATACCGTAGTGAGGAAAGTTTTGAGTATCAATATGGATGGCTATAAGACTGGGGGAAGACCAAAGATATTAATAAAGGAAGAAAATGCATTTATTTGCGAAAAACATGACGCATAAAAAACAACATAACACACAAAAAAAATAACAAGTTGGGGGTAAACAATAAGCATAAAATAATAAGAGAAACGATGGATGGACTGTGTGACAGACGATATGGCTAGAAAGCGGGTGACTGACCAAGATGACAACTAATAGAGAAGTATGGAAGAAAAATACATGTTGCGCCGACCCTAATTGGGATAAAGGCAGGAGAACGATGATAAAGAAAATATTTTCAGTGTTTAGATAAGTGCATACGTCTGCCTACACGTAACTGTACATTGGCCGTCGTTAAAACAAGACAATAGGTGATTGTTAAAGTTCGTAATTATAGTGCGGACGCTAATTGATCGATGAGTCTTTTATACCCAGCCCGCAGTGTGCCAGTGGCTTCAATTAGTCTTTGTGCAGGTATATTAATCAATCATTTAATTTATAATCTCGCTCTGATATTATGTTATGTTATTAACACTCTTTAAACTTGAATTTGAAACATCACATACTAGCTTCTGCCCGCGACTTTGTCCGCGTGAAATTTCTTGTTCCCCCCGACCCACTCCGTCACAACGCATCGCCTGCCTGCGGGATTACTGTGTTCTATCTGACATTTTTTGTTTTTTCTCGGCTCCTAAGTGTATAAGCGTGATGTTAAGTAGCCTATGGCCTTCCTCAAGAATTGGGCTATCGAATGCAAAGAAATTTTCAAATCCGAATGGTAGTTTCGGAGATTAGCGTGTTCAAATAAGCAAACTCTTCAGCTTTGTAATTAGTATGTGTAGATAATGTTTATAAGCAAAATAAATGGATCCAACATTTTTGTGTCAACGGGATATATTGAGTATTAAGAGTAGTGGTGAGAGTTTTCCATGAAAGTGGCATGCCTTTGTTGCTCGATTAGTGATCTTAAATCTTCCACTGTTAACAGCGTTAGTAGCTTACAGTCTTGCAAAGTTACACAGGCAGTAATAAGCCGCCTCGTTTCCAGCTACACTGAAAGAATCCCTAAGCGCCTTAAGCGCTTTTCACGCTAAACGCCGTGTAAAGTGGCATGTGTCCTATGCTTTTTGCTCGGCATCCCTTTGTGCTCGTGTTCCGTTTCCGTCCGCTTTTCACCGCTGCAAGCGAGCCTCCATCGTGAATGCTACTTCAGAGACATCGTCCTAATTCTCGCCAACGACCGCTTTGTGTGTCGTTTGTGACGTGTTATGCGACGAAAATGACCTAATACCGAACAGGGGACCTATTAGGCGGATTTGTTTTTGTCCCTTTTCGGATTTGGCTTGTGTTTTTGCGGTTTTTGGCTGATTTACTAAAAACAAATCACGAACTGATTGTGTGGTTTAATTAATTTTTCTTTTTCGTTTACATCTTTTGTGATATTGTTATTAAAAACCAATGTTTTTTGTCTGTATTTTTTATAACCTTTGAAACCAGTCTTATTTATTTATTTATTTAATTACGGTACTCCAACGACTTATTCACTAGAACATTTTAGGGGTACAATATCAAACTTAAACTCTAAAGTGAATTTGCCACTTAAAGGTGTGCACAGCACTTGCAATATTTTCAAGTTTTGTGATGTTACTATACAATGTGTAACTGAATTAATGCACATTATGAAAGTAGTTTGTTCAGAATCGTTTACTGAATCGATTTCTGTAATTTTTAATATAGGTAATATTTTATCCCAAAAATAATTAAAATTACGTAAATTACTGTCACACTTACGCTGTACAGTAAAAACAAACCAAAATAGATGAAGTACCTACTGCGCTAGACCCCTAAACGAGTGCGACTGTTTGCATGCGTAGATTTGTAATGTGACCACAATTTTCTCCCACAATCAGTGTAACTAATTTATGAGAAAAACAATGTTTATTACATAATAATAAAAAATCAGTGTATGTATTATGATTATAACATAACATTCTAATTGGGGTGTCTGGTGGTGTGCATTAATTCCGGGACAAGTTGTATATTAAAAAAAAACATACATGAAAACAGATTTGTAACATAAGAGCGAAAGAACACACAAATATAATTACATAGTTACTTAAAAAAAAAAACAAATCAACAAAAAAAATAATTCAAATAGCATAATTGATAATAAATAATATACATGCATTAAATGTGGTCACTGTGGGTCGATAACAATTTCTTGCGAAATTGAGAAAGCTTGTTGGCGAAGATGTCAATGCTATTAGAACGGTTATGGAGCTCATTGTACGTCCTCATCAACCTGTTCATTGGTGCCGAGTGTCCGAGATTAGTTCTTGTAGGGGATGGAGTGAACACATCTAGAACTCGTTCAGATCTTGGTGTACTATGGCGAGGGACAGATATATTTATTTCGGCAAGAAGCTTCGGAACTTGTATAGATCCGTTAATGATTTTATGGAGCAAAGTCAAGTCATTGTTATGTCTACGCTGTTTTAAGGTTATCATTTTGAAATAACTTAGCCTTTGCGAGTAATCTGCGTCCGGAGGGCAGCTATGAGATTTATACCGCATATAGCGTGTAAAGCTTTTTTGGACCCGTTCTATACGATTAACGTGTGTGCCATAGATAGGATTCCAAACCGGTGACGCATATTCCAAAACAGTTCGCACAAATGAATTATAGAGTACTGTTAAGGGTTGGACGGTTTTGAAATCGTAAGATTCTTTTTATGAATCCCAGTGTTTTAGCAGCCCTAGAAACAATAGAGTCAATATGGGGTATGAATGTAAGCTTACTGTCAAGGAGAACACCTAAGTCGCGGATTTTGTCGACTTTTTGTGATTACGCTCATCATTTTACGACCATCGTTCACTATAAATTGATAATCTTTACGTACATCTCTCTTTGTTATCATTTCAGTAATCGTATTCCTAATCTCAACTTACTGGGACCCCTAGAAGGTCTCCGTTGAGTTAAAATCAGCTCAGCTCCTAAGGGATTCATAAACATGAATGTTTAACCTGAACATGTCTTCTAAACTTCTTAATTGAATTCATTTCAAGAATGGGCCAGGAACTTGGTAATGCACGATCACTTTGTAATCCCTAAAGGGTATACGAAGATTGTACTGTTTAATTACTAAAATCTACGACCGATGTTGGTCCTTTAATCTACAGTGTCAAAATTGCCTCATAAATTGAGCAGCACCCGCAAAGCCTCTGGGCAAAGAGCATATATGTAGTAACCACTACGTTCTACCCCTGGGGGTTCTCACTGACAATTTGTCCCAAAATCCAAAATTTTCTAGGCAAACTAGGCACGTCCTCTTTTATCCGATCTTCATACTTTTATAGTGCATGTAGTAACACAAGTCGGTTCACACCGCATAGAACGCACCGTAAATGCCATATCCTGAGACATCATCAAGGAACTAGGTCGGTGTGCAGCGCATGAATCGACGAACTCGTGTGACCCGGAAATCTTAGCTTATTTTGCCTTCGATACTATAAAACCGCACTTTGCAGCTTCTGGGCGTGTCAGTTAAACGATTTCTGTTTTATTATACGATTTTTTAACCAAATTCTTTCATTTGAATAATCCACCCGAAATAATTGGCTTATTCAAGTAACATGCTCTGCTTCCAGTCTAACCGGATGCAGCTGAATACCACTTGACATGGAGCAACTGCCTATCTGACCTCCAGAACCCAATAACTGGGTAATACGATACCCCTTGGTAAGACTGGTTGTCAGACCCATATTCTTTATTAAAAAAAATATATATGCTGTATATCACGTATCAAATAATTATGCGCCATTGTTTCATCTATTACCACTTCATAGATAGCGTATTGATTGCGTATCGCGTCAAAGGACAAACACAACGTCCTTGAAATCTGTTCTACTTGTAATTAATTATATCAAACGTTTCCAGTACTAATTAAACTTGAGTGCTCTAAGGCAATAGCGCACATTACTGCTAGTATATCACATGACACCACTGTACATGGGTTCAGATGATACGACATGTACCTACATACCTACAGCTGTATATTAGGGGTTTGGAAACTGAAGAGTAAGAAAATGGAGTGATCATGCGATTGGCAAATTTTGTCGGGTGCAACCAGCGCCCTAATTGAGTAACATATTCATCATCAGCCCATAGCAGTCCACTGTTGGACATAGGCCTGTCCTATTGCACGCCATTCAACTCAATTTTCGGCAACTCTCATCCAGCTGCTACCAGCCATCCTGCGAAGACCGTCTCTCCACCTAGCCTGAGTGCGTCCCACCTTACGTTTACCGATTCGCGGTCTCCACTCAAGAACACGTCTACCCCAACGGTTATCGGTTCTACGGCTAATATGACCGGCCCATTGCCACTTCAGCTTGCTTATTCTGTGAGCTATGTCGACAACTTTGGTTCTCTGCAGGCTCACTTCGTTGCGGATTCGATCCCTCAGTGAGACTCCAAGCATAGCCCGTTCCATAGCTCGCTGAGCGACCTTGAATTTATGGACCAGCCGTGCCGTGAGTGTCCACATTTCGGCTCCGTAAGTCATAACTGGCAGGACGCACTGATTGAAGACCTTAGTCTTTAGGCTTTGTGGAATATGCGACGAGAAGACTCGACGAAGCTTCCCAAACGCTGCCCAGCCCAGCTGAATTCTTCTGTTAGCCTCCCTCTCAAAGTTGTTCTTACCAAACTGCAGAGTTTTTAGAGAGGAATCGGTCCCGGGGTAACGTGTTCGTTGAACATAACCTGGGTTTTGGCCGAGTTCATCCGGAGACCAATGTGTACAGAAGAATCGACTAGGTCGTGCAGCATCTACTGCAAGTCCTGCAGTAACATACTATCGATCAAAATCTGAATCATTTTGAAGGATATTGTTAATCAATTGATCATAATTATGTTTGAAAACTTTGTCTCCTCAACAATGTTAATAACGCCATGAATGTTGTTGAACTCTCAAAATGAAAGCCATTCCTACTGTTAGTGCGAGTCCACACGGCGCGTTGCGTCAGCGTTGCGTCGACGCAGCGCTGCCGTTGCGTTGTTTTACATACAAAAAACCAAGGTGTTCACACGGCGCGCTGCGTCGTCGCAACGCACACATGACGGACAGCAGCCCCCGAGACGAAGCGGGAGGGGGTGTACTCATTGCGGCGACGGAGAGGCAGCGCTCAGTGGCTTGTGCGTTGATAGGGAGGATACACGCAAGCTCATTTCATTTTTTACCTACGTACTTTTGTATTCAGTTTTATTTGCAGGTTTTACATTCGAAGCTGGATACACTCATTCTAAAAAAATTAAAAAACTTCTTTTCGTCTAATAGCAACTCCCGATACCTATTCTAACAAAAAAAACTGTCCATCAGTATTTAAGGGACAGATCCAATACCGTCTTGTGATTTTGCGTCGATTTCGGCGGTGACGTAGTAATAGGAGCAATGCTAGACGTCTTTTCCGATCCATGCTTTCCTATAGACTGACTGCGATGTTTTTACAAAAATGCTTGCCGCAACTGTGCGTCACCGCTGCGTCGACCGAACGTTAAGACTGCGTCGTAGTAACGCTGCGACGACGCAGCGCCTGTGTGGCCGGCTATGCGTCAAAATATTTGCGTTGCGACGACGCAACGCGCCGTGTGGACGTTCGCTTAGTGTGTTCACCGCCAATGGGGTTGTTTGGTGGTTGGAATTCTAACGACTAGTAGCAACGAACTAGTGCCGTGAAAAGATCTTTACGCTCATGCGTTAATGAAACTTAGGCATAAAGGTTCGATTTATTAAAAGTATTATAATTTCGTCTAATTGTAACTCTTTGACTTCCGCCCGTTGAATAAATATCAATCGGCCTAGCCTTTTCCCAGCTATGTTGAGGGTCGGCTTCCAGTGTTTGAATAAATAATTTTACAAAGTCTTTGAATAAATAATCTTACAAAATTTACGAAACTTTTGCATTGCTATGAGCCATGAGCACTCCATTTATTAACTTACGCATATCTTCCGTGACCGTCTCCGGTTCGATTTATACAACATATACATACAACATATACATCTCTTGTGTGTGCTGTCACTCTGAAGCGTGCCCATCCTCTAAAGGACAGCGATAGCTAATTAAGAGCGCTCAATTAAGGCACAGGTCATCGCCACTCAGCGGCTAATCTTGCTAATTTCATCAGTGACGGAGTAATCTCCGCTCTTATCTTAATTAGGCTGGCCTTGAAGTATTTGTCTTAAAACCGTTATGTTTTTATGGTGTTTTCGGGTTCTCTCTACAGGAGGTAGATATACGGCCATTTATAACTAGAGTGTATGGTGTAGTACAGACCATCAAATTAAATAGGTTTATCCGTGGAACCAACATCATAATCGCGAAAAAATTAACTATCCCATACAAAACTTCAATATTTCCTCGACCCAAACGTATGGGACGACTGATAATGTAAATATGAGCACACCTGCTGCCTACCCTCTACCATGCTGTATATCTTCTGTTGCTTTGCTATTAAGACAGACCTGGAATCCCGAGGTTATTCGCTGCGGTAGATTTAATGCGGAAGTCGAAGGATTTAATGTTTTGGGTTTTGGCGCAATGTATTAAATGCTAGTCTGTTGAGCGGTTTTAAGGAGCAATAAAGGAACCTTGGTATTGATGACGCTCACGACTTCGTTAAAACTTTTTGACTCGTTTTGTAGATAAACTCCAAATATCCGTTTACTCCTAAATATGAATGTTATCTTCGAAAACTGAAATCTAAACAATGACGTTAAATACGTTTACAGTAGGAAGGGTAAAGTTTCAGACGAATCTGAATGGAGAATTCTCAAAAGGAGCTCTTTGAGAATTCTCCAGTCAGACTTTTCCTCCTATTTTCTGTTTCCGCATTAAAAGTTGAAACAAATAAGTCTGACCTCCAGATATTTGTCTCGATTCCGAGTCCGGGTGTTTGTCAGCTCTCTCACTAACAAACAAACTCGCAGATATAACAAAAACCTTGACACACTTCTTAATTACATCACTGCTCTAAATATAGCTTTTATTTTGTTTTATGTACTTCTTTTAGGACTAACGGATAACAATAAAAAGCGACCCGCCATATTGGAACGAAGAAAAATGGCGTAAGATATCATAAATGTTGGCGAAAATATGGCGCGGTTTCTATATCATATGGTTTTTTACGGTCTTCCATTTTATTCTGTTCATGAGATAACTATTTGGGTTGGTTACGTCTATCTAGTCTTAGATTTTAGTGTTCCGTATATCCCATAGATAAAAGTTTTTTTTTTATATATTTCAATGGTATATATCCAGATCAAATTGGAATCCTAATGCGAGTTCCGTGCCCTTCGATGCTTCACGTTATTCTCAGTGATTAACAACTTCTTCATCATATTTTTTAAAGTCATTTCTTTTTGTATCAAAGAAAAAGGTTGCCCCCTTATTGAGCCACCTGTCAATATAAATTATTCAGCGGCACCGCTTATGAAAGCAAATTTTCGGGTTCCTACGACCCTTCCGCTTGGTTACCTCACTAAATCAGCTCTTTTAGCTACATTGGTGAATAAGGGGCTATTAGGTTCTGGGGAATCTTCTACCACATGTCCTCCATTTTCCATAATAGTTAAGGGAAAGGTGTATATGAAAACCCAGCAGACTCTGGGCTGCTACTGAGAAATTATTAATGACATAAAAACAGTGTGGAAGTGGCTCACCCGCTAGCTATTTATTACAAGGGACTAAAACATACCCGGTGAAATATGTACACCTCTGTCAATGTCTACCCCTTTGGGGAATTCAGACATGATGCCATGTTAACCCATTACAGTATCAAAAAAGGTTAGTTCGATGAAAGTAGAGTACTTCATTGTTTACCAGGAAGGAGCTAATACTATATTAAAGGAAAACAATCGACCAATTTCCGGTAGCTGCATATAAACAGTTTCGATCCTAAACAAGCCTTGTAATGATAGCCTTTTGTATTCCCCACCCCACGTGGGGATAAGGCGTGATGGTGCATAAACGCTATAGCTTTGTCCCTACGTACCATATTGTCACCCTAACGGAACTTCTTTCGTAATTTAGTAAAGAGACTTGTGGAGTCGGAAGGAAAAATGGATGGCCCATAAGAATGGATTTTTACTTCATTCCACGAACTTGGGAAAATGTACAGAGTGACGCGAGTAGGGTCCAAAGGAATGGATTTTTCCTTAATATTCACGGAACTTGAGAAAATATACAGGGTGACGCGAGTAGGGTTGCCAAGCGTCTGTTTTCACTTTCAGCCGGTTTTGATTATCTAATTTAGCGTCTAGTTTTCAAGCGTTTTGTATCAAACAGCTTAGCGTTACGTTGTCAACTGCTGGGCATGGACCTTTCCAGAGATGCCTTAATACAAGCAACCATGTTTTTGTTTACCAAATGTTATCTGCCCCTTTGCGGAGAATAAAGGTTTTATCTCTACTTTCTTTTTCAAGTATACATGTGCGCTTGTCGTATGTTTTGCAGATAATGGACATCAAATGCGGCAAACCCAGAAGGCTATTAATCTCTATTTACATACCATCTCCAATGTTTGGCTAATTTTATAACGAAGTTAATCAACCGTCCATAAGGAAGCCTTTAGTCCATAATAAAGCTTTTAATGTTATATACACATTTCCGAACGTGTTCGGCGACCGCAATATTGAGCGAAAATTGCACCCAGTGGAAACATAAATTTTCTCTCCAATCTGGGGTACTTAGTTACGTTTCAGAGATCTCAATCCCTACTTTACCTTATAACGAGTCGATGAACGATGAGGTGCTTTAATGGTAATTAGCTAAAAGGTTTTAGATGTAAAAAGTTTTATTGAGACAGGAAATATATTTTTCGGACACTTCAAATGAAGATATACCAATTAGACCGCCGATTTTATCTTGAAAGCAATTTAATTGAATCTTCTTATCGATTACACCGAAGCACTTTCTCAACATGAATCCAGGAAGTGAGTCAGACGAATTAAAGTCAATTAAACGATCGATGGTGTTGGCGAGAACGCACCAGTCTGGCACAGGAGTACTGCCCCTCTCCCCCCGCAAGTCGGGATGGCGGGACCCCTCGCGTTTCACCCAAACAAACTTACCCTTGCGTACCCCTTGTTATTCTTCTACTTTCCCAGAAAAACGTCGCCATCTACATTCGGTCGTTACTCACAATTTATAATTTATCGCCAGCGCGGTTATTGGCTGCGAATGTTCAATGGCGCACAATGTTTATAGCGCCTATCTATTCAAGTATTTTTTTTCTAATTAGCAAAACGTTCAACGTTTATCATGCAAGATAACGGTCTCACAGCTGATTATTGTTTACTTGCTCATATGAATATTAATATTATATTGGTTGGTACTGTTTATATTTTTACATATTTGGTTATCGCGACACAGTCCATTTGTTTACTGTTCCTCATAGTGACGTGCTCGCGACCCCCGACCTCCTCGACTTGTGAAATCGTCGTAATATCTACAGGGCTGCTACAATGTAATACGAATCTGCGTCATTACGCCGAGCTCGCGGCGCGGCGTCGCATCCGGGAACTGCCGTTACTCCATTACGAGAGTGCTCCAGTCGCAGACGCAATCAGCTATTGAGACGCACTCTCGTGTGTAGGAGGAGTTATTGTATTGCAGTAACAATCTATGTAGACATTATGTAAATGGTATATGTCATGGCGTGGCAACCCTAGCCGAGGTTTTGTATAGAGCGACTGGGGCGCAAGCGGGGTGCGGCGGGCGTGCGCGCGCACTCGCGGCGCCGCCAGTGGCGAGTCGCGGCTGAGACCGGCGCGTGGCAGTCCGGCCGCCCCCGCAGCTCGCACCGGTCCCGGCGCTGCCGGGCCTCCGCTCGGATGCCGCTGCCGGCCGCCGCAAGCGATGGTCCACGCCGGGCCGGCCGCGCGCGCGCCCTCTCGCGCGATGTTCGCTGCCGCTGAGAGTAAACCGCGCCGCGCCGTCTCGCCGCTCGGAATCCCAAAGTCTCCGTCGTTCCACTCGGGCCTCGACCTCGTCGCCAGCCAAGCGGCCACCAAGCGCTCCGAGAGCGTGTCGGACGTCGCCCGCGCTTTTCGGTTCGCGCTGTTCGCCGGCCCCGGCATGGAGGGCCAGGGCCCGCCGCAGAAGGCGCCGTCGCCGCCGGACGCGCGCAGCCCGCCGCCCCCCGCCGCGGCCGCCGTCTCGCCCGAGCGCCCCACGATACCAAATGCCGATAAGGAAAGTTTGATGGTGCAGCTCCCCCCGCTGAAAGGTTCGTCGGTAATATCAACAATGCACCCGTGTTTGCTTTGCAGATAATGGACATCAAATGCGGTGAACCCAGAAGCCTGTTAATCTCTGTTTACATACCAGCTCCAATGTTTGGCAAATTGTCGGCATCCGTGTATGAAATAGCCGTATATATTTCTGGCTTATTTATCGACGAAGATTTTAATACACTATCATGTACGACGCAGATAACTACGCTGTAGTAGCGATATCTACAGAGTATAGTCGCCCACACCTCGTCACTGACAGCCTTGAAGAGTCTAATCAGCTTCACCGACCGAAACAATGCGGCTGAATCACTGAAACTAGTGAAGCTAGTTTCAGTGATTATCTTATGCGTACATGTGGTATAGACGTGGGGGAAATAGCGAAAACGCCGCAGAAATATATCGACCCATCGGCGGCCAGCGGTCGGCCCCGTGCTGTATGTATGCCATGGGAAATGTGTTGCGACGTCCTTCTGATTGTGCCCTGCACTAAAACCAGCGACAAATCATGCAGAACGATATTCGAGCTCACGATAAAGGCAACTGCCTAATGGCTACCACCCGGCCTTTTTGTTATAGACGCTAACTTTGCTAATGAGCGAAATTAGCACGACGAGGTCATTTGCCTACTCTTGAGCCGTTTGTACTCATCAACATTATCATGAACACCTTGTTTATAGACTGTCTTGAAGACTTTAATATTGCTAATGTTTTTGTCATTTGGAAACATGTTTGTTTATAATATGCAAGCTTAGGTGCGGCATTTAACAGCATTTTTACAGCTCATGGCTGTAAAATTTCTCCAACATAATTTCATAAACAAAGCTTAATGGCTGGGTTGTTTCATCGTTAAAGTTCAAGTTTTACATTTATATCGGGATGAACTGCTAACTAAAATTAAATATTTATCTAAGCCGAGTCTGTTGACATACTTGACCTCATGCTGATATCGTTTGACCCTGAAAACTAAAGATAAACCAGAATTACAATTTAACCAAAGATATTAATACTACCAATACGAAAACAACCACGTGGTTCTCTTTTATGTTTAACCCCGTAAACCGATGGATTCTCTAGAAAAATCATTTTTTTTTAAACAAAATCGTAGATGTTTTCACCTCAACTTCATATGAATTTCGAAATCTCCGAAACCGACGCATTTTTCTGCATTTACTACTCAAAGACTTCCTTATACTCCACGTTTTTACTACTCGCAGATTACGCGAAAAACACAAAGCTATTCCGTGGATCCCGCCTCTAATTTGTGGCTTTCACACTTCCACGAAATTGGGCGATTGGCGAAAAAAATTAAGGTTTTCACCATCATTTTCCTTGAACTCAGTGCTTACGCACCAAGTTTTCGTCAGCTATTTAAAATGTCCCCTTTTGTTTCTGTGGGGCACGCATTTAGGACATAACTCACCGGTCCCCTTGGAGGGGTGTCTGGAGCGAGTGACAAATTTATTACGAAACGAAGTACTGAATTGTTGGCAGAACTGTCTCTTTGCTTAAACTATTGTCTTTTTTGCTTGAATATTGAGTCGTAAATCTCAGAATGCTTTAGTCAGACCCGCAAGTGAAGGGCGCTCCTTCGTTTTCCGTTCATCCTAGATAGCATTATTTTCGGCTTCCATTTGGCTTTAAAGGCACTGGGGTGCCAGAAATCGTTCCAAACCAGAATATATGATGAAATTCTTGGATTCCTTTCTCACAACATAAAAACCGGGGTTCCAAAACGGTTGTCACTAAAAGTAAAAGGGATTGTTGATAGATTGTCAATACGACCACTAGCTAGACCATTGTAGCTCCTGGTAGCCTGATCAAGTCTCTGATCAATTAATCTATCATGTCTACCGGGCGCTAGACTAAAATAATAACAACCAAAGTTATCAGTTGGCATTGATTTTTTTTCTTATTAAATATTACTGTAAAAACTAAGTGTAAATTGTATATAGTCTTTGCCTTCTCATGCTGATCCTTGTAACTGGAGAAACCTCGACCCCTGTCATATGTCCTAGTTCAGGGGTCGATAACTCATTGATGTAACGTGTACGTTTAAGTTTGGAAATAATTTACTATAACTATTGAAATTTGACAACAAATTAAATCGATGAATGTTTCATGTACAGACGCCAGCAGGTCAACCTACCTGAAACGGTCAATTGTTCCCAATCAACCTTGAACCTTAACGATTTTGCAATAAAGTTGAAAATCTATTAAAGAAATTTGACATATTGTAGTAGCTTGATGTGCTGGCGTCTGTACCTGAAGTCTTCTTTTAAAGACCTTACACAAACATTTGAAGTAACTTACTCCCTAGGTAAACATAGGTCACCTTAATTCCTAGTTCAATATTAATTGAGTTGTTCCCGAAAGCTTGGAAACTAGTTTGACAGCAAATTATTCCACGCTTCAAAGTTTGGCTCCAAACGAGTAATGTGCTGTGAATTTGAAACACGACGAACTTTCAACGGACAGGACTCAGAGCTTAAAGCAACTATTTCTCTTTCATCGCATATTCCTAGCAGTTCCTGTTACAACAGATGTTTACCTTCGAACCATGAACTAATTCGCGTATGAATTTTCGTTACCAAATGCATACTGCGAGCTTTGTTGCGTATAAAACGTTGGTTTGGCAAAAACTTCTACGATTAAAAGAATGCTTCTTGATGTCATAGATACAGAAATAATGATGTAAATACGTAAGTTTCTTGTTTACACTAAACAGATTCTGTGTTACTGTGCAACATATTGTTTCTAAATGGACTGCCACTGACGGTCTTAATTGGATCTTTATCCATAATGTACAGATACAGGTGGTGAGTATTAATCAACAGAAACAATTATAGACGCTGTCAGGCACAGCAACATTTTAAATGAGTAGAAAAGCGCTTTTATGATTTTCCTTATATACTAAATATTTATTTAATTTCCTTTCTATCTATTTTCTGTTATCTGTACCTACTTAAAGTTTAAGCAACTCCAGAGAACAAATTAAACGTTTAAATATTGTGGATATTATGGCTCTTCGACATCATTATCATACGAAAGACGTCCACTGTTAGACGTAAGCTTCCAAAAAAACCTTACAAAAAATAACCTGATGCTTTTTGTTCCCAGATGCACCAGCGGCGGAGCGTGAACAGCTCTTCGTACAGAAGCTGCAGCAATGCTGCCTGCTGTTCGACTTCGCCGACGAACCCCTGTCAGACCTCAAGTGGAAGGAGGTCAAGCGGGCAGCACTCCTCGAGATGGTGGAGTACGTCACGTCACAGAGGGGTGTTATCACTGAACTTATATACCCGGAGGCGGTTAATATGGTGAGTGTTTATTTTACTACTTAAAAATTCTTAAAGTCACTGACTGACAACGCACTTCCTAAATCTCTGGGTCTAGAAGCATGAAATTTTACACAAAAATTCCTTATACAACGAAAATGAGCCCTACGGAGGGATTTTTGAAAATTTTCTATTGAAGTTCGTCTTGCCGATGGGAAACCTCGTCGGGCATGGTTTGTAACTCTATATCTTTTCTATTCCGTTTCTTTCTAAATTCTACTAATATTATAAACGCGAAAGTTTGTATGGATGGATTTGTATGAATAACTGCTTGAGGAATCTATTGTTCACTTAAAAGGAGTATTTCATATTTACAAGCTTGAAGGAAATGTATTTATGAAGTGCCATTATAAATATCAAGTGGTTTTGTAGTATGGTAATCCTACTGATGGATGGATGGATGTTTGTTACTCTTTCACGCCAAAACTACTGAACGGATTTGGATGAAATTTGGCACAAAGATAGTTTATAACCAGGATTAACGTATAGGATACTTTTTATCTCGATATTGCCACGGGATCGAACCGACTGCGGGGCGCAGCTAGTGGTTTATAAAACCATGCATTTCCTCGATGCAGAAGATCCCGACGCTTTTGCTTGATCTTCTCACGAATTTATATGCCCAAAATCTAAATATTTTATTTCGCATAAACCTACTTGGGCACTTATGAAACGTCAGAAGCTAGGTGTACGGTTCAATTGGTTGTTTCAAGAGCAGAGCCGGCAAGAAACTCCATCCAAAGACACGCCATCAAATTTTCAAGTTTGGTCTAGTTTATTGTCGTCTTAGAGGTTTCATAATACTAGTTCTCTTCTGTTTACGTATAGGAAATCACTAACGTAGACAGTTGATTCAATGTTGCTTGTTTATTGTAGACCAAGAAAATGATGTTTATCTACACCAAAACAAGGCATAGTTGGGAAAAGAAGACATATAGTTAGAACAGAGAACTACTAATACAAGTTCTGCTGCGATAACAACCTAGACAGAATGAAGCACCTCCTTTAAAATTTTCAATCAGCTCTTGAAGGCTTAACAAAGTCCGTACCTCCCTACCTTTCACAATACCTATAACGCCTTTGAGACTGATAAGCCGTGCTGGCTCTTTAGCTTGCACGGCAAGATTCGAGATTGGCTCCGTAGTGGCAAAGATAAGACGCTTCAGACATTGTAGGGGGGTTCCTTGCAAGGAATATTCTTAATCTAAGGGTACAGTTGCCTTAAATTAAAATTATTCCAAGGTGGCAGGCACATTATCGCGCAACATGTTACCAAGAATTCTGAATTGTAATATCTCGCCGGTTATTAAAAAAATAAATAGTTGTTCCATACATTTTGAGCGCCGAAAAATTTCTACGCTAAGGGGTCTAGAAACATTGCTGAATTCATGGTTACAATTTGTGCTTCTGTTCAAAGTTTTAGTTTTTAATAGGGAATAGCTGTTCATATATATGCCACGGCATCCATCATGGAACGTCACACGATATATAAGAATTCGCAGAATTGTAATTTTACCTTGTCTTCACAAACCACTGGAACAGCTAGAAACTACAGTCGTCCAAAATTATAGACATCGTTGCGACTCGGAGAGAACAGTGTCTAATATTTCATCATCGTCATCCGAAGCCGGACTCCACGCACTGCTAGGCATATTATAATCAAGAAATATCATTCTCAGAATGCTCAATAGAAACTCCCTAATTTCGAGTAAATCACGCAACAACGAGCATTGTGAGTCCCTTGCGCTTACGCTTCGAGAAACACGAATTGTTTTCAAAGACCAAGTATGTCCCGACCGCCCTCGGAATAGCTACATTCATTTACTTTCAAGTTTTCTTTAACTACCCTACATTTTTCTTTGAAAAGTATCCGAGGATTCTCACGCTTAAATGCATTGAACAAAGGAAAATTGCGTAACTTTTTAGGGTTCCGTCTGTCCGAGCAAAATAAAGAAACGAATATTGGTTTATTCTATTTTGTCCGCAATAAAAGTAGCACGGCTCTGTTAAGCTACGCTTGTTGCGGTTTTTTCGTGGATGGGTGACCATCCATTACATATCGAGATCCCTTCGTGCCTCATCGTAGATTTTTAACAGTCGTTAGGGGTAGTCAGAAGGCCAAAAGTCTGACAACCAGTCTTACGTGTTACCCAGTAACTGGGTGGGGAGATCAGACAGGGAGTCGTTCTATGTAAAATGTTGGTATTCAGGCATCCGGTTAGACTGGAAGCCGACACATACATAGTTGGGAAAATAGGCTAGGCAGCTTTTTCTGTTTCGTCCGTTTGTCACAGAAATGTGCGTTAGTGTTGTGGATGATATTAATTATTCCCAAGAAGTGCTAGTGTTGTAGTGGAACTTTTAATTAAACTAGTTTCGACAGACTCGTGGAAGGTAGAGTACAATCTAAAGACGGTGAAGTTGATTACAAACAAATTGTGCTTTAAGTCTTCAAACAAATAATGAAATTAACTTAAAATGTCACTGGGAGATGGAAGAGAAAAGTCAACCGAAATTAAAAAACGGTTTTTTTTTTGGGAAAAACTTAAAGTTAAAAAGTTATAAGTAGTAAACAAGGTTTTACTGTATTTGTAATAGTTGTTATTTTTAATTTATGACCTTGAATAAATGTAATTCGTAAAATCAAATTGAGACAACTCTAAATATTACACAGTTAACTGCAAGCAAAAAAAAGTGAATTGTAAAAAAGAAAATAATTTAGCGGAGCATGCTTAGTTTTTCTAAGAAAAGTTAATTACATTTCCAATTCTTTTTATTTAGGAAATGCAAAATGCAAAATTTGTGATGACTAGATATTACAAAACTGCAAAGCCATTGTAGATATTTCAAAACCTACTTATTACATTTACAAAAATCCATTTGATACAAAATCCACGGATTAATTAAATTTTTTGTTCTCTCCGTGCGGAAAACCTGTGTGTACGGTCACCAAAGGAGATAAGTAACCAGGGGGTCTACTCCGAAGTGGTATCGGCCGAACATTCGGCTTCGTAGCAGGCTACAGAGTTACTATTTGGTTCGGTCGGTCCCGATCACACTTTACACTCCTAAACTCTTTCGAATATCGACTATGGTCCCGACCCAACTGAGCCGATCCGAACTTTTTTCGAATTTTTCAATAATATTTGGTTCGGCCATGGTCCGATCCGATCATTCGCACTTTGCACTTCGTAGTAGACCCCCTGGGTCGTCGGATATCGTTGAAATTTAGTAAGAGACCGGTGGAGGTTTTCGAATGAAATTCAATTTAATTGATAGAAAACAAACAGTTTATTTATCAAATTAAATTTCATTCGACCACATCCATCGGTTTCTTACTAAACTTCAACGGTATCCGACGACCCTGGTTACTTATCTCTTTTGGTGACTGTACACACTTTCCAGGTATTCCATTTCTTTTACTTACGATACTAAATAACAGCCTTACTAATAAGATCAAGGACACAAACACATAAAAGTCACTATCATTTATTATTTGTGGATGGAGGCCTCCGAAACTCCGAACATTCGGAAGGCCAAGGTTGTGTTCGGGGAATTATTAATGAAGCCCCCACTTCTAATTGTCTTCTGTTGTCTACTGGGCTAAATCGTATGCATGTATAGGGCCAATAGGCACTCCCAGACTCGTAAATCGACCCAGCGTGCATTTCCATGCATGTTTATAGGCCTAAAACATAAACAGCGTAGTTTTGAAGCCTACTGGCAACCATTTTGGTAATGTCATCGCACTGTTCCGAATTTGAATTCACGACCATTTAAAAATCATAATTATACTTTTAAACCATAAATAAAAATGCAGCGTGGCTAGACTTAGGAGTGTATTATTATGTACAGTACAGTGCATTTCTCCTTGTGTCTTATTTGTAAACAAACTTGCTAAGTAAGGGACACTTACAGGAGGAATTACAGCTTTAAATTAACCTTTTCAGTACGCCATTCAAGGTGTAATCAAAATAAATCAAAACCTGAAACTATAGTTTAATCTGAAAGTACTTACGCGCGACTTCGTCCGAATTTTTCTGTACCCCCGTCCCACCCCGTCGCATCGCATCGCCCGCGTTATTACTTGATTTTGCTCGGCTCCTAAGGGTGGTCGAGTGATGTAAAATAGCCTATAACCTTCCTCAAAAATTGGGCTATTAAATGCAAAACAAAAAAATCAAATCCGGGTAGTTCGGTAAAGAGTTTAACGCGTTCAAACAAACAAACAGAGCTTTATTATTATTATATACAGTCAGGTGCAAAACTGAGTCAGTACCTTACATTTTCGTAAAAAGTAGTGTTATAAATACAGGATCAACTTTTGAATAATAAACAAATTATGTCATTAAAAACTACATTCGTTTATTACTTTAATTAAGAAAGTCTTGTGAGCTTAAACATACTTTTGGTTTTTAATTACTGCAAATACAATTAGTTCACTTTTGCACCAAATACAAAAAATACTGATTTCAGAATTTTAATATTTGGTCCAAAGACCTTTTGCTTTTTTAACAACACACAACCTGTTTTCCACACTTTTAACAAGTTTTTCACAGTAGTTAGGTGGAATTTGGTACCACTGTTCTTGTACACGCTCACATAGAATGTTTAAGTTCGATGGTGGTGCTTTATATTCATTTAAAAGCATGCTTTTCAAGTATGCCCATGCATTTTCTATCGGATTGATATCCGGACTCTGAGATGGCCAGGGCAGGACGTGAAACTCTTGCTTATTCAGCCAATTCTTTACGATTTTTGACGTGTGCTTCGGGTCATTATCATGCTGGAATATTACTTCATTTACAGGGTAAATCATATTTTCAACAGCTTTCAACAGATGTGTCTTAAGAATATTAAGGTACATTTTAGCATCCATATTTCCTTCAATTTTGCAAATTGGTCCAACGCCATAAGCTGTCAGACAACTCCAAAGTTTAATATTGCCACCACCATGTTTCACTGTTTGTATAAAATCTTTAGTTTGTAGTGATTCACCTTCTTTCTTCCAAAGCCATTTTCGACCGTCTGTGCTGTATCTATTAATTTTTGTCTCATCCGACCTAATAACCCTCATCCAATCATTTTCAGTCCAGTTAATATATTGTTTTGCAAAATTTACTCTATCTTTAATATTTTTTTTAGTAAGAAGAGGTTTTTTTTTCTTCTCAACAGCTCGCATATTTGCTTTGTGTAACGCCCGACGAACAGTCCACTTACTCACTGACGTGCCAGTGTATTGCATTAAAATTACCGCCGCTTCAGAAGCTGAAGACGCCTCACTAGATCTTAAATAGTGAATAACTTTTCTTACGTCTCTATCAGATAATTTTTTAGGGCGACCACCAACATTGATTAATATGGGAAATTTACATTTGGTTCTAATTCTTTGTATTGTTGATTGACTCACGTTTAACTCTCGAGCAATATATCTCGTTGATTTCCCATTTTTAAGTAACTCTTGAACAGATTTTATAATATTCTTTGCAAGCGGTTTCATGATTGTATCGAAAAGAAATGTATCAAGTAAATTCGTTCACTGTGCTGGATCGAATGAGACTAAGAAATAAACAAAGCGAAGTTGTTTTTCTACAGTATTCTCGACAAATTTGAACACGTTTATACTCGAGCGCAAAGAAGTTTTTAAATACGGTGCAAAAGTGAGTCAATCAAAATTGACTATCTTAATATTTTAAAGTGTAAATACTAGACAATAATTATACGCGTTAAATACTGAGTGAGGTATAGTTTTAAATAATAACATATATCATTCAAAAAGCTTTTAAAAAAAATGATTATATTTAATACAATAAAGAATATCAGTATACTGACTCAGTTTTGCACCTGACTGTAGATTTTCCATTGTTAAAACGGTATCCTTATATGTATTTCTCCGTTAAGTTGTATTACAAAGCAACTGCCCTAACTGTCTCAGAGTTAGGGCAGTTCCTAACTGTCTCGATAATATAATTTCTTATTTTTTCGTTATTAATGGTGGTTCAGTAAGGCAGTCGGGGGTGGGGACATTTAGGCTGTCGCGTTCCATGTTATTGCCGTCGCTTGTTTGACATTATGATCGCCATGATTTATTATTTGTATGTGAATTTACTGAAGGTCGTTTTGTATTGCTTGAAAGTCTTTCAGATTGTGTCGCATGAAAATGTATCAAAAGCAAAAAGATCCGGAAACTATAACAATTTCCTACTTGTCCAATTTTATTTTCTGGTTAATTTTGTCGTGGGTTGAATCAGTCTCACCAAGGAGTATCGTGTTACCCAGATACTGGGTTGCGGAGATCGGATAGGCAGTCGCTCCACGCAAAATACTGGTAATCAGCTGCATCCGGTTATACTAGAAGCCGACCCCAACCATAGTTGGAAAAGGTTAGGCAGATTGATTCGTTGCGGGTTGAATAAATAATTTTCCTCGGCCTCGCCGAGCTCGATCGCCCTTTAGGTTCTGGCGTACTAAAATTATTTCGGTTAGGATAGTTAGAAGGGCTTTTAAAAAAAACTTTATCCCCGATTTCAACTTTCGGCGCTGAACAGAGCGTTGAAAATCAAACAGCGCGCCATTTTACGTAGCATAGCGGTAGTAAATACGTGTATCACGACACTTATGGTCAGAAATATACACACATAGATAGGTAGATAGAAAGAAAAGAAAGAAAGAAAAGATATTTATTGGGACTGGTGCAGGAAGATTACAAACTAAACTAAACACAATCATAAAAAATATATTTAAAAAAAAAACTTATTACATAGATCCCCTCCCCCTTCCCTCTTCCCTGGTTCTCTTTATTATGTCACCATAAAAATTATATATGTTACATAAACATTAACTTAACCTTTCACATTTGTCCACAGTTCGCGATAAACCTATTCCGGACACTACCGCCCTCCTCAAACCCGAATGGCGCGGAATTTGACCCTGAGGAAGACGAGCCGACGCTAGAAGCGGCCTGGCCTCACCTACAGCTGGTCTACGAACTGTTCCTACGGCTATTGGAGTCGCCAGACTTCCAGCCCAACATCGCCAAGAAGCATATCGACCAGAAGTTTGTTTTACAGGTTAGTGGCAACTTAGTATTGGTTATGTGACCCCCAACGGAACTTAAAACATAAATCGGTGAAATGTGGGTGTACCACAGATTTATAAACTAAAGGGAGATATGGTGTGGGTGCCCAACTGTTCGAGTCCGGCTGTCGCCTTGAACTACATATGCACTAAAATACGAACACGCGCTCACTCACACTATAACAGTCACCACACTCAACGCGAGCCAATCGCGTAACGCAGATCGCAACGTTGAGACACACAACTACATTGACAATTCTTATTGACAAATCAACGGCGCCCGCGTTTGTTTCTGTTTTGTGCATACATTGTTCTCACGCGCCACGCCCCCTTGGCATATCTCCCTTTAGTTTATAAATCTGTGGGGTTTACTATATGGACACCTCTGCCTAACCCTCCAAGAAGAAAGGCGTGATGTTCTGTATGTTATGTGTGTGCTACGTGTTAGTTTTTTTAGTTGGATAGTGATGTATTGCACTACAAGGTAAAAATTAAATTAACTAGCGAAACTTCATACCCTTACTGCCTCGTTAGTGTAGTGGTCGCAAGGGCTACGGCTGAGCATGAGGTCCTGTGTTCGATTCCTCGGTTACGCAAGGTCCAGAATTTCTCAGTAGCAGCCTGGAGTCTGGATTTTTTGCCCTGTTGATAGGAAAAGGCCCTATTACATGGAACGTAACATAACTCGCGAAATGTGGGTGTGCTATAGGTACATCTCTGCCTGACCCTTCGGGGAATACAAGCGTGATGTTACTTCATACATGATGACATATGTGAAGTTTCGCTTGTGAATTTAATATGATCCTGTATTATATAGCTGTAGAGGTGAGACTCTTTCAATTTGGTACCTCATCAAGGTTACCCGAACCGATTGAGATAAAATTTATAGAGGAAGCTTTCTAGGGTACAGGCGCCGTTACTGCAAGATAATTTTTATTTTTAGTATATGAGTACATGTTGTCGGCCAATTTAACAACATACATTCTTATTATGATATATCAGTAAATTGAAGGTGTGAAGGTCGTAAGAATTCGCTAGATGTAGTGAGACGCACATGTTCAGTCCGTGTAGCGACATTTGGGGGAGGCTAAACTTCAGCAGTGGATGTCTTTCAGCTGAAATACTAATATTATAAAGAGGTAAAATTCGTTTGTTTGTATGTATGTATGTAGGGAGTAATATCCGGAACTACCTGTCAGATTTAAAATAATCTTATTGCATTTGATAGCTCAATTCTTGAGGAAGGTTATTTTTTATTTATTTATTTATTAACTCAACATCACTAACATTACAGGAATTTCCTAATTCAATAGTGTGGCCATAATTACAGTTTCATTATTTACAATAAAATATTCTGTACATCGTGTTTTTTGTGAGCTCACTCAGAGAACAAGTAAAATAATCCATGCTGTCCGCTACGTCATTAAGTACACGCAAGGTGCGCGTTATAGGGGCTTTACTCAGTAGACAGGTCCTACTACTGGGCACCGCCAATAGACGTGGCTGTCGCCTTCGCAATACATAATTGTCAGGCACACACAGGTTTATTTCTTTTAATATACCTGGGTTTGAAGTCTTGCCACGTAATAATTTAAAAATATAGGTAGCAATATAGGCTATCTATCATCACGCTACGACCCTTAGGAGCTGCATAATGAAAAAAAAAATCAGAAAGACCACTAAACGAAAACGAAGAGTAGCTCGGGCGAGCGATGGGCCAAAATTTCACGCAGACGAAGTCGCGGGCAGAAGCTAGTATTCAATATATTTATTGCTTATATACAATATATGTGAACTTAGGTGGTAGATTTTACAGAATATGATAATGATTAAATTGGCCTAACTTTTTATCGTTCACACGTGCCTTTTTTCTTTATCTATGTTAATGAACACGTCAATATTGATTGTTTACAAGTGTTATCGATACATATAGACACATAGTGAAGAATACAACAGATTGTCTGGAACGAGTACGCAAACCTTTTTATAGATCAATGGAATGTAGGACAATTATGCGTAATTTGATATCAATGAGATAACGTATTATGATTTTAGGTTATACGAGAGCTGACTAGCATTCTATTTGTATTGGTTTATAACCCTTATTATTATATGTAGATAAAAGAAACAGAACGTGCGCATTTATAATTTCTAACGTGACGATCCACGACGACGACACGACGTGGACGTCCAGGTCCACGTTCATAAAATGTATGGAAATATTTTCACGTTATACCGTTATCGTGGACGGAAAGGGGTTTGAAGGTCCGTGGCATACCTTCTGTCCGCCATTTTGTTTCTTGTTTCAAAATGGCGGCCACGTTTGGAACATATAAATCGATAGCACGATACGTTAATATCTCGGAAACGTGACGCTTTACGGGCTTTGGTCCTATTGTGTTTTCTCCTTGCATTGATGTCAGCTATTGATTTATTAGGTATCAAGCGTGGCCGCCATTTTGTAAAAATCATATGGCGGCACCATAGGTATGCCAGGCTCCATATAAAAACCTTCAATCTCCTTTCAAGGCGATATGTCTCCATACATTTTATTTCCTTGTGTCATCGTGATGCCGTGGACGTCCACGGTAATATCACGGACGGACGGTCACGAGAGAAATAATAAAAGCGCACAATAATGATGATCATAAAACTTATAATAAAAATGGTTTCTGTTAGTATATAAGTCACTAATATGTAGTTAGGCGTGAATATATGTACGTTAAAACTAAAGAGAAATAGCTTGGGACTTGAAAAAATTATCGTAAATTTTCTGTTTATTTGATTTTATGTTTATTTCCCAAGTCGAAAAAAGGAGTATCTCAATAACAAAGAAACCAAGACAAATACCTACTTACAATAACAACAGAGAGAATTACATACTTCGCTTGAACAACTAGATATCTCGGTAATTGCTTTGTCAAATTGCCCGACATGAACAACAGGCTGTTTTCTATAACGACTGATATACATTGATTATATGTATAATAAACATATACATAGATAATATGTATAGTAGAGAGTGGCTCCTGGCTAGTTATAACAGCCGCATGGGTCGATCTATCAGGTTAAGCTACGCTTGCCGCGGTTGAGCCGTGGATGGATGATCATAATCATACCGAGACCCAGCTCGTTAGTCCCAGCTGTCATTCGTGAATCTTGTACAGTCGTTACGGGTCGTCAGAAGCCCGAAAGTCTGACAACCAGTCTTACCAAGGGGTATCATATTACCCAGTTATTGGGTTATGGAGGTCAGATAGGTTGTCGCTCCATGTAAAAAACTGGTATTCAGCTGCATCCGGTTAGACTGAAAGCCGACCCCATCATAGTTGGGAAAAGGCAGGCAGATGATGATGATGAAATAATATGTATAGTATCTATAGCTATTCATACTCGCCATCGTGAATATTGCACTTGACAGTGTGTTATTGAAAGAAATTCCGCTTAGCGATTGATTTATAGTATCTGCTGCTGTCTGGAGCAGTGGTGGCCCAGTGGTAGCGACCCCGACTTGCGAGTTGTAGGTCGTGGGTTCGAACCCAGGCAGGCGCTTTACTTTGTGTAATTTATTTCATCACCACTGCTCTCAAAACGGTGAAGGAAAACATCGTGAGGAAACCGGCATGTCCTAGAACCAAAAATTTGAAGACATGCTACATCTACCAAGTCGCACTGGGCCCGCGTGGTGGATTATTGCCCACTGCCTCTCACAGAGAGGAGGCCTGTGTCCCAGCAGTGGGAACGTTATTGGCTGATTATGCTGCTGGTTGAAAACATCGGTGTATATGTAATAAAGTATACAAATGTTTCACCACGCCTAGGCCACGCATAGAGCACATATCTCTAGAGAGATTGGAATAGATTGAAAGGTTTCTAGAAAAGTTTCGAACCAAGTTTAAAATAGCAGGAACCAATGTGACCCTTCCGAACGTCCTTTTCTATATTTCACTGGGTTCAAATCCCCAATTCAAATTAAGCAAGCGTGGCAAAAATTGTCCGTTCATTTTCTCTTCGAAAGGAGCATGCATGGGCATTTTCCCAACTGTAGGAAAACTACATTCTCATATTAATATTCAAGAGTCATGCTACTTAGAATTTCCCGTCAGAAAAAAAACCCCACACCAGTATAAATATATATGCTGGGAACCTGCCGCACGTAGACCAATGAGTCGGTCAATTAATGAATTACATTATATTACTACAACAACACCATTGGTAATTACGTAATTCGCTTCATCAACAGAACTCTATACCACAGTAATTGTTCTGACAAATTGAACTTTGTAATATCTATCTATATATAGATATAAAAAAATTCCATGACTAAGTGACTAAAGCTATGGTTTCCTGAAAGAGCGATGTTCCGCCACATAAGAATATAATATCTCTTTATTTCACAATATGAAATTACAGATATAAATGTAGAAATTTTACAAGGGTGACACAATGGCCGGTCTTATCGCTAAGAGCGATCTTTTAAAGACAACCTTAACCACATAACGACCGCAGGGACAGCTGTCATGAAAATGATTGCACCAGGGTTTGACTTTACGGTGTCAAAAAACACAAATTTTCTCTCATAAATAACGTTTCAGTGTCGCTATTCGATTGTAAATTGTGGACGCTATGTGGCGGCCACCGCAGTCTTAAACAGTAACTTTACAGACACAATGGGCAACGCTATCCTGTACTATATTTTACGGTAAAACGTTGGGATCACATGTTAAGATTCCACTGTTCATAGGGTAAAAAACAATATACGCAACATGGAACTGCCATATGATCCTGAAATTATACAGTAAAATATTACATTACTATTCAACGCCTTGTGAACGCGGCAAAAGAAAACAATCAGCCTATAATGTTCCCACTGCTGGGCCGAGCCCAGTGCGGGTTGGTAGATGTCACATGTCTTCCAATTTTTCGTTCTAGGACACGCCAGTTAGTAGTTACCTCACAATGTTGTATTTAAAGTGTATGTTTCCTTTGTGTATTATGAAATTAAATATACAAAGTAAAGTGCCTGCCTGTGTTCGAAATAACGACCTACAAGCTCGTAAGTTGGGGCCATACCACTGTGTGCACGCGGCATGAGGGTGAAATCATGAAATTCGAAAGGTGTGCCCCCTTAGAGGGTATAGAAGTGCACTTAAAAAGTTCTTTCAAAACTCAACCCCTTCAGGGGTGTAGCTGGGGTCGAAGTTTGTATGCAAACGAAGTTTCAGGAAGCAGCTAGTACTAGTCACCAACGAAACTATGTTAAAACTTTAGAAAAACAACTAAGTTGACGCACAATTGAACAATGCAGTAGACAAGAGTTTGTGTTACTTTATTATCTAATAGTCTGTTCCATAACTTTCTGATGAAATGTAAACAAATGTACCAGAAAACGTACCTGTGGATTCCAATTTGTAGTACAATTTACAAATTGAGTGGTCTGATTAGATTATTTGAATAATTCAACCTGCGTAATTGCGTAAGACACAGTAGGAATGGCTTTCATTTTGACAGTTCAACAACATTCATTGCGTTATTTACGTTGTCGAACATACGAAGCAATGGATTAGCAATATCCTTCAAAATGATTCAGATTCTGATTGATAGGGTGTTACGCAATTAGGGTGCTGAAATTCTATTTTTAAATCACCTTAAAGATGTTTTTCTCTTATGAACCTTTTATAAATATTTTGAACCCTGTAATGTTGATTGATCTTCGTGACTGACTACCTAATAAAGACGGTCTGGTTCTACTAAATATAATGTAGGTAGCAAGTCTGTCCACATTCATCCGTCGCCCTTGATCGCGTTATTGAGAGCAATCCTCGCTTGCTGAGTGATTTATATGCCCTTTTGATTTATCAATGGCTGCCAGTCTTTGAGCTCTGATTGGCTGAGTGAGACCTCTGCTTGCTGTTACGGGGAAATTTGCTACAGATCGACTGATGAATTGAAATGTAGCTTATTTCTGAAAGCAAATTAGGACGTCGAAATTAGGAACCGTTGCGAAAGGACAATAGAGTATCTTGCTTATAGATTATTTTTGGCATTGATGTCTTATTTGGACGCATTAAGAAAAATAAAACACTTTTTAACCAATTAAGTAACAGACAACAGAGCAGTGGTGGCCCAGTAGTATCGTCCCTGACTTACCGAGTTGTAGGCCGTGGGTTTGAGCCCAGGCAGGCGCTTTAATTTTTTGTCATTTATTTCATCACCACTGCTCTCAAAACGGCGGAAGAAAACATAGTGTGGAAACTGGCATATCCTAAAACTAAAAATTCGAAGACATGTGCCATCTACCAACCCGCACTGAGCCCGCTTGGTGGATTACGGCTCACTCCCTCTCACAGGGAGGAAGCCTGTGTCCCAGCAGTGGGGACGTTATAGGCTGATAATGGTTTGAACTGGATTTAATTTTACTTGCACATTTCTGGATGAAAGCATTTTTATGGAAAAATATTTACTATACCCTGTCCATTAGGTTAACCGTTTTTTGACAGATGGAATAGGCATAACAATTATGTATTTTTTTGTCAAAACTGATACACGTACGGTATTATAATGTCTGTAAGAAGTCATAAATAAGATAAGGTAGTTTATATATTTATTTTATTACGCATTTTAAAGTTAACTTTTATTTAATCTGGAATAGTTATGTTCTAAGGCAGCTGTCAAAAAACGGTTAACCTATTGGCCGTAAATAGTATCTACGTATGTGCATTATGTTCAATATCTGTCATAGCAGTACTTTCCTAACAAGGTGTGAAATTTAAAGAATGTGCAACACAATTGTTCCGCTCGTAAATTGATTTAGGATGATAAAACATAATTCTACCGTAGAAAATGTGGAATGCAAATTCATTGTAAAATTTTATCAGATGCTAGATTGCGCTCCGTTTTGTTTTATAATTTAAGAAATATTGAAATAACATGAAAACTTACAAGAGCATGTTTCCAAGTTTAAGTTCAACATTTTCCTTTTTATAAAACTTTTAACTGTAGTTAGTTTTGTTAAGACACCTTTTGTGTAAATTTCTTGTGTGTTTTTCATAACATCTTATACAAGTTACACTACCCCGCAATTTCGTCCGCGTAAAATTTGTGTTTCCCCCGCCCCACCCCGTCGCATAGCCTGCCCATGCTGGTAATTCGTATTCACTTAGCGTTTTTTGTGACCTTTTTTTTTTGCTCAGTACGTAAGAGTGCGTGATGCTAAATAAAGCCTTGCTATGCCTATATCCTCAAGAATTGGGCTTTCAAATGAAAAAAAGTAATGACAATATCTTTAGCTTGAGAATTAACTTTATTATCTAGGTTAGTCCAATATCAGAGGGGCAATTCTCATAATTTTAAGAACGTTCACAGTCTGATCTCAGTCTCAGTCTGTCAAAAATACGTCTAATTTCCCTACATTTTGTCAATTGTTTGTCGCCGAGATGAGACTGCGACTAAATTTTGAACGTTTTAAATTACGAGAATTGACCTTCTGATTCATCTTGTAACGTGTGTAAATTCAATACACCACAACCCCTTTTCTACCCCACACAGGTATAAAAGTATGTATTTATATCAATTCAACACAAATCGTAAATACATACGAAAATCAATAACAAATGTCGCATACCATAAAACCTCCCCATGCAGACATCAACTTCAGCATGTCTATAAGTAGGTACTCACCCCAGTCATGGCAGCAATAAGGCCGTGTCCACAACGACAGCGGGAAGTATAGCGGGAGCAGTGGCAGGGAATTGGCGGGGCGTTATTTTTACATGTTGTTTAACTTGAAATCTGGAACTAGGTTAAAAAGATTTTTTTTTAATTCTTACCAATTAAATATTCCAAAAAGTACTGAAAGTTTACAATAATTTGCTATACAGAGACGGCACACGGAACGAGGGAGGACCCCTTCTAAAAACTTCTAAAGCATGTGAATCTTAACGCCCGTGCGGATCCCACTCTGTCTAACCCAACGCTGTCGAGAACACGGCCTTACATGATCGATTCCAATGAATCTTTCATCGCAATACTACATTTGTTTACGACCAGTATCATGTGAATACAAACTTTTTGCTCCCTTTGATCTATTCATTCAGCCTTGTTTACGAAACCTCCTTTTTGAGGTGAGAGGTGTTGAATGTTAATAGTAGGAAAAGTAACGCTTTTGAAGACTAACAAGGTCGCCTTTGTAAAATCTGAGCCTTTCTGTGTTAGGGGATCAAATGTCTACCTACATTATTTTGTAAACAAGCAATTTCTTATTTCTAGGAAAGAATAAAGGGTACAATAATTAGTTCAGAAACACTGCGTGAAGTGAAGAATATAGCTCAATGAACGGTCATAACATACTTAATAATTCATATGGATTATTAAGTATGTTAGGACCGTTGGTGATATCACCACGAACGAACACGACATACATCAACGTAAACGAAGCAAAAGGAGTATATAAGGATCGTTGTAGGTGGCGTTCTGTAGCTTCTGCCTACCCCCATGTGAGTTTATGTGTGTTATAGTAGAGTATATTGCCAAAGTCATAATTCCTACTACATAAAAGGCTAGAGGGTTACTGCAGCTCATAATCCTGACATTAAACCTCGTTTTAAAAGCGTGGCCAAGCCTCTGATCATCGATTCGCGTGTTAGCTGCTGTGATTGAATAGCTAAACAACGAAAACCAATCAACTGACATTCTACGGGAAATAATATTCATTAGAATGAAACCTGAAGGCCAATTCTCGTACTTAAAAACGTTCAAAGTCTCGTCGCAATCTCATCTTAGCGACAATCAATATTAAAAAGTTTTCAATAAAGGTTATATTGAAGGTATTTTCTTAAAATACTGTACAAAGGCGGACTTAATATTCGAGGGGCCGAAGCGTGCCGGGTCAGCGGGATTGTCCGAAAGGGTTACCGCTACCCCGGAACATAAAGGACAAAGGAAGGAACATGGGTGGGTTTTAGTCAGTAAGAGTCTGACACTCCCTTCCGCTCCACCCAGAGCGGGAGGGGTCATTTGATGATTTCCCATCAGAAAAAAAAAAGGCGGACTTAATGCCTGAGGCATTTTTTACCAGTCAACCTTAGGGTGATGCAGAGACAAAACATAGCAGGTGCAACATAAGGGATGGATAACTCGAAACATAAAAATACTAATACATAGTGATACTGTCGTACATATAAACAGAATAACCTTTGTCAGGGGAAATAACGATTATGATCTTTTCGTTCTTTGGTAACAACTTTGTTAACATAAAACCTTTTAATTGTCCACAGCTACTAGAACTGTTCGATTCAGAAGACCCTCGGGAGCGGGACTTCCTCAAGACTACACTACACAGGATATACGGAAAATTCTTAGTTCTCCGCGCGTACATACGGAAACAAATCAATAATGTGTTCTATAGGTAAGTTGAGTGAATGTGCATGAGATAGCGCTGCGGTGTTCAGGCACGTACGGTCAACATCAGGAGTGAGTGATGAGTTTACACAGTGTCAAGTTTTTGAATGAATACTTGTCTTGTTAATTCTATCTTGTGTATGATAGTGATAAAGCTATTAATTTATTTTAAGACGGGAACTATTTAATTGGCTCCGATGATTTAAATTTTGAAAAATTATATGTTTACTTTTGCTGTTGACCGTACTGTGTTTTTGTAATCATCCATTGAAATCCATAATAAACTCTTAAAGTTTAAGAGATATTTATTTATAATTACAGGTAAAAATAAACAATTTATGATAGATTAGTTAATTATACCAATTCATATTTATTTATTTATTTTTATTAGGTTTTTCCTGCAATTTTAAACAAACAACTGATTCTTTTGACACCTAAAAGTAATAAATCAAGGTTTTTTTAAAGGAGTATAATAAGCATTAATTTA
Source organism: Apamea monoglypha (assembly GCA_911387795.2). Classification (NCBI taxonomy): domain Eukaryota; kingdom Metazoa; phylum Arthropoda; class Insecta; order Lepidoptera; family Noctuidae; genus Apamea; species Apamea monoglypha. The sequence goes on along the minus strand of OU426933.1, from coordinate 4,745,150 downwards.
TTATTCTCCTTTCAAGATATAAGATAGTAGGACAATGGATCGATTAGGGCTGATGGTTTGATAACGATTGCATTCAATACGGAAGTACAAGTGTTGGAAGGCGTGTATATCATTGTTTGTTTTACGATGTCAATAAAACATGTAGTACCTACAGATGTGCACCATCTGGTCACAGGAAACCAAACCTATACTTGATGCTGATAACAGTAATGGAGGTACTGGACGTTGTTGCGTTTGACAGATGTTTCGACCTACTCTACTTGACTTAAAATACAGCTGTGAGTTGACTTGTTAGTTTTCACTGCTAGGGCGTTTTTCCACTAATTAAGGTTACCGCAGACAGACGCGACGCGACCCTAGTAGTACAATTTATATGAAAATTTCACAGAAATTGTTCTACTAGAGTCGCGTCGCGTCTGTCTGCGGAAGCCTGTACCTACTCTGATTTTGCTATGTGCAAGTACACTTATCCCTTACGTCAGAGTAATGAACAATCACGTATACTAAACTATAGGTGTCGGACTGGTACGCACGGCTACACATCAAGCTATACATAACCAGTATAAGCTGACTTCTGATTGTACGAAAAACCTATACAATGCGAGGTCAGCCAAAACTGGAAATGTATAGCTTGATGTGTAGCCGTGTGTACCAATTAAATCAGCTAAAAATCGAACGGATTTTCTCTCAACACAGGGATAAAATTTAAAATAATTACATACATCTCGTTTGCGTGTCCAGTATTATATTAGGCATTATCCTCTACCTCCATGAATACCTATGTAAATAAAATTAGCAATTTAAATTATCCTTTTCAGCCATAATTTTCTAACCGTGAGCCACGTTGAACACCACGATAAAACTGATTAGTCTTAACACAAGTCCATACAAGACAAATGACCTGTCTATTTCTGTACAAGGAAACGTGACAAACAATAACAACTAATTGCATCTCGTTGTTCATTCACGTGATAATATTAAATATGTAACTCAATGTCCACACGCCATTATGAAGCTAAAGGTAACATCGTTTTAAAATACATTATTACTTAGGTGCATATTTTTTATGGCTATGTCACGTTGAAGATGGTTTATTCCAAAGGTGTGTACCGTTATTATGTACGGTCACCAAAGGAGATAAGTAACCAGGGTTGTCGGATATAGTTGATGTTTAGTAAGAAAACGGTGGATCTTTTCGAATAAAATTTAATTTAGTTAATAGAAAACAAACAGTTAATTTATCAAATTAAATTCCATTCGAAAATATCCATCGGTTTCTTACTAAACTTCAACTGTGTCCGACGACCCTGGTTACTTATCTCTTTTGGTGACTGTACATATTAGTTAAAATGTTAATCGTTTTACATGTGCCCTCACCCCTTTAGGCGCGATTGCTCCAATGTTCAAAAAATGTCCAATTCGCGGTTGGTCCAAAGTAGACAATGTTTCCGAAATTATTTATCAATAAAAAGTATCAATAATAATAATTATTATAAATTATATATGATTATGAATAATACAATATGATATATGATTATGTACAATATGCACATAAAAATGGGTTATTTTGTTTAATTTTGTAAATGCTTTATATTGGACGAACCGCGAATTGGACCAATCGCGAATTAGACCAACCGCGAATTGGACCAACCGCGAATTGGACCAATTGCGAATACGGTGAATTTGACCAATCGCGAATTGGACAAATCGCGCCTAACGGCCCTCACCGTACTGTGTTGTGTTACCCAGTGACTGGGTTGTGGAGGTCAGATAGGTAGTCGCTCCAAATAAAATACTGATATTCCGTTGTATCCGCTTAGACTGGAAGCCGATACCAAAAACTGTTGGGAAAGAGCTAGGCAGATGATTTTAATTAAAACTTTATACTCAAGTACAAAATACTGTACAAAGGCGGACATCATTTTTGAGTATATTCCCTTTGCAACTAATAAAATATGCTTCTCGTCCACAAACATTGTATCAAAAATATGGACACATCACAACGTGAAATGTGTGAATTGAACAGTCCAATCTAAAGTTGAATTGCATAACTGGATACATCGACATCCAGCGTGCATATGTAGGTGGAAATCGTTTTCTATGTAAATATACAGCCTCGTCGTTATTTCCGATGATATAACGGTCGGTTTTCTTTTCCCATTTTCTATTTTGAAATTCGTTTCCTTCTGAAACGGTGTGCAATAAGTTCTAAGATGTCATTTCCACATACATTTCCCTTATAAAATTGTGAAGCATCGACAGTAGTAAAAAGGCTGTTAACGACTCTGATGACATGACTCCATTTTTACAATGTTTTTCATTTTATTGTAATAATTTGTTGATGTAAACCGTAAATCGATGTCCGTAAGTCGATGTAAAAAAATTGATTAACTAAAAGTTGTAAAACATGCTATACACCTCTTGTACTGTTCACTGCGTCAAATCTTCCGGGGACTTGACTTGTACCTACAACTATCATTTAGGACCAGGATTTACCAGGACCAGGACCAGGACTTTAATTTCGGAAAAAAAAATTGGATCGCGACCATTTAAAAAAAAATTGTATCGCGACCATTTAAAAAAAATGCAATAGTCTACTAAATCCATCTTCCTTTCACTACCGGACTACCAGACGTACTGCAGGGTACCGGGTACCATCCACACTTGGTCGATTTACCGACTAGTCGTATTCAGCGCTTCTCCTCCTCATATTATGCGCACGGCCAAAGTGTGGAACTCTCTTCCAGTGTCTGTGTTCCCTTTCACTTTCAAAGCAAGATTGAATAGGCATCTTCTTTATTATTATTGTATGTCCAGGTTTATCTACGAGACGGAGCATCACAACGGCATTGCGGAGCTGCTGGAGATCCTCGGCTCCATCATCAACGGGTTCGCGTTGCCGCTTAAGGAGGAACACAAAATGTTCTTATTGAGGGTAAGCACGTGTTATTTACATACTTACCGCAACCGCACACCGTCTGTCACTGCGATGGCGACGTGCCGCTGCGGTTTGCGGTTGAGGTTGTCTTCGGAAGAAACTTACTGCCTTATTCACTCAAATACTAAACTGAATTTTAAACCGTGTAGTTTCCTGCAAACAATATGCTTTTCTTCTCGCTTGGGTTTCATAAGGCGAATAAGTGTCGAATATCAAGATGGGCGGAAAAATGTTCTGCTATTCGATAATAAAAATATTGTGAACTATAATCCGTCTTCTAGTGTTGTACTTAAAGGAATTTCACCTTTGACTGCTACAAGTCCCAACATGCCAACCAACTTGTAATTTTTTTTGTGTGTTTATCTTATTTTTTATGCGTCATGTTTGCCGCAAATAAACGTATTTTCTTTCTTTATTATAATAAATGATGATGATGAAGAATCTATTGTATTCTGACCCTTCATCTAAAAATTTGTAAAATAACATAAGTGAATATAAATGTTTATAGGTATTTATTAGGTATTTGTTTTATTTTCCAGGTGCTACTACCGCTACACAAGGCGAAGTCCCTGTCAGTGTACCACCCACAGCTCGCGTACTGCGTCGTACAGTTCTTAGAAAAGGACCCGTCGCTAACACAGCCTGTCGTTAGGTATGTAGCTTATGAAGAACTATCCTTATCGCGATCGTAGGTACGGTACAACAACCAGAAAAACGTGCCGAAACTGGGGGTCTACTCTGAAGTGGTATCGGCCAAATGTTCAGCCGTTTCCTGCTACGAAGTTACTATTTGGTTCGGTCGGTCCCGATCCTACACTCTTTCGAATATTGACTATTTTCCCGACCCAACTGAGCCGATCCGAACTTTTTTCGTATTTTTCAATAATATTCGGTTCGGCCATGTGTCGGTCCGATCCGATCATTCGCATTTTGCACTTCGTAATAGGCCCCCATAACTGAGATCTTATTCACATATTTATTATGGAACAAAACAAATTGTGAACCTGTCAAAGTACGTGCTAACTGTACTAAGTAACGTTTAAAGATCTTGGCCTCAGACACAAATTCAGGCGACATTTGACACAATTCAATTCAATGATGCGTATTTTGTATGCCCATATAGGGAAGCTCCCTATATGGGCATACAAAATACGCATCATGGCGTACAAAATACGCATCATCTTTACGTGCGTCTGCGGCGATCTCACGATGCAGTGACATTACTAGAACGAAATTTTGCCGCGTTGACTTTAAGTTTTTTTCCTTAATTTTATTCATGCTGACTACATTCGAAGAAAGGTCTCAAAAACTCATATTTAACGGATATAACTGACACCATTCGCAACTAAATGTCAGCTTACTGCTTGTGGAAACTTGCTATTGGCCTTCATTTATATATTGAATAGAGCACTGTATAAATTATCAGTAAGTAATAAATAACAAATAAATAAATGATTTTCAGATATCTTATCTTAGCTGCTCATCTCACTGAAATAATTTCAATGCCCCTATGAAGTTATAGCACTCCATCAGAAACCCTGTTCTATACTAAAAACGGTTCGTGGTACAAAGACAACCTTTCCGCGCGCACTTCACCTTATACCGTCTTATTACAAAACAATAATTTTAGTCCAAGCCCAAAGGTTCGTTATTGTAATATGAACTTTATTCAGAGCACGGTAAAATTCTTAATATCAAATTGACAACTTTACGCCACAAATTACTATAAGCATTTAAAACATCGTTCTATTTCTGTCAATCGATTGAAAAAGACAGATAGGACGATGTTTCAACATGTTTAACGTGCCTTTAATCATTTGCAGTGCAAGCGGCCTAAGACCCCGTCAGTTTTAGTAATTAGAACTTTAAACTGGTTGGAGTAGAGTTTCAAATTAAAAAATAGATGAACCAGGATCTAAAGAAAATACTTGTTTTGTAATAAAGCTTCTAAAGTTTATTATGGCAACATAATACTAAAGACCTATTTCCCAATTTCCAGGGCGTTACTAAAATACTGGCCGAAGACGCACTCGCCTAAAGAGGTGATGTTCCTGAACGAGATGGAAGAGATCCTGGACGTGATCGAGCCGGCCGAGTTCCAGAAGATCATGGACCCGCTGTTCAAGCAGCTCGCCAAGTGCGTGTCCAGTCCCCACTTCCAGGTGTGTTGAGAAAATAATTATTGATATATTAACTTAACTTGCAAATTCAAAATATAAAGCAGACTGAAAGATAGAATTAGTCAAGAGAACTTTACGCAAATGTCTTCAAAATAATTAATTAGTCCCATCACGGTGGTTTAATATTTAAATATATTAATATTTGAATTACGGACGCTTTTAACGTTCTGCATTGTTCTCACATGCATAATTTTTAACATGAATGATGTAACCAATACTTCGTAACCATATTTATAACCTCATACGTAATTATATTGTATTAGTGGACACAAACCATAGGGTTGTTGGGATTTGTATGTTAGGTATGTTCTTTTATATTGTCAATAAACTTTTTTACTTTTAAAAAAAATATTATTGTGATTTAAAAGAGTGTCCATGGAGTTTCTTGCCCGTTCTTCTCCATACGTACCGACTACGCTTTGAAATGGGCAACTAGCTTCATCTTTTTGACTGACCGACCCTTGACAATTCAAAAGTCCCTATAATTGGTTTAGTTGAAATAAATAGTTTGAATTTGGTGGAAATTAGAAAAAAACATTGACAGTTTCCATTTATACCAATTTATTCCATAGGAATAGCTACATTAATGAAAGCAATTGTTCAATAATAAACAAACAAGAATGATTCTATCAAGTATTTTAACATCATTCCATTTTTATTAAACCATATAACCCTTTACATTCCAGGTAGCAGAACGCGCCCTGTACTACTGGAACAACGAGTACATAATGTCTCTGATCTCAGACAACGCTACGCACATCCTGCCCATAATGTTCCCGTCTTTATACCGGAACACCAAGAGCCATTGGAACAAGACCATCCACGGACTGGTCTACAACGCGCTGAAGTTGTTCATGGAGATGAACCAGAAGCTGTTCGATGAGTGCACGCAGCAGTATAAGCAGGAGAAACAGAAGTATGTTCATGTCTTTATCAACGTCCTTCTGTCCTTATCTCAGTTTATTTGTGTTCGAAGCATCTTTAAACTCGTGCGTTTATATTGTAGCGACAGTGAAATGATAGAAAACCGAAAAAAAGGAAGTTGCGCACGCGCAGATCTCATTGAATAAAAATTATAAAATAATAATCATATTTCATGATCTCAGAATAGTATCACGTGGCGCGCTACGTTGTCTACCGCACTGCCACTTACAAACGTTGCGACCTGACAGTAAAGTATGCGAAATACATACAAACATAAAACGACCCTTATAGTACGGTTAACCAAGATGGTTTCCTAACATTTTAATTTTCCGACCCATTTCTGAAGATTTCTCATATTATAACTAATTTATTTTCTCCAGGGAACGCGAGCGTCTAATTCAGCGTGAAGAAGTGTGGCAGGCACTAGAGGCCAAGGCGCGCGTGGCCTCGGGCGACCCCAAGGACGACCTGTGCGGCCTGACGTACCAGCGTATAGAGCAGGAGGCGCATGAGGTAACTATACATTTACAAAACTGAAGACCAAATCCCGTATTAAAAAACGGTCAAAATCTAGTCGCAATCTCATCTCAGCGACATTCAAAGTGAATTCCCCCCTGTGTTTAAAACATTAACTGACGCCGGGGCAGCGAAAATCCAACGCGGTGGCGAAGAAAGGGGTTCTCTCTCCTCGCCAGGCCGTAAGCAATCCTGAGTGTAGGACTCCTCTATTGCACACCATTTTCCCGTTTTTGGACCCAGAGTTTGAAGCCGAATCCCACTCTCTTACTACCTTGACCAGATCATATCTCCTCCACCTTACGTCATGCGTCTGTACCTATGCCAAAATATGTAACACTCCCTTAAACCGTTATTACAGACTACACTATGCGTCGTGTGATGTTGTCCCTCAACCAACGAAACTAAATTATACCTTATTGCACACATAATACGTCTGCCTTGACAACACTACTAACACAATTATCTCCTCCACAGCTCCGAAAACAAGGCTACAACGCGAGCAAACCCTTGCTACGCAAGAAATCAGAACTACCCGCCGACTCCACAACCGTCAAGGCGTTGATCGAGCACAAACGTGCGGACCCCTTCCTGCCTACGCCGCCAGATGTCAACCAGTGCTAGCGCAAGACGAAACAAGCCCGCACACAGTACTTCAAGCCTTAGCAATCATCAGTTGTAGAAATTGATGTCAAAATGGCGGAGTCTCGGCCTAGGTAGAAGCTAGGTGTTAATGGAGGCGGAGCCCTATGCCAAATGCCTTAAAATTGGTGGATTTTGTTCGATAAGACAACTTCTGAAAGTTGGTTTCACAGTTCAATGGCCACAATGTCACAAGAAAAGATATTTGAAAGGCTATATTGCTAGAAAGTAGACATTGAAATGGCTAACAAGCAAACAGGCAGGACAGGCTCACAACATCAATACCACCCACCTCAATACACTGAAAACAAGAGATACAAACAGAATTGTCAAAGGCCTCTACAATATTGAGCAACCAAACAGATATGACAAAATTATACCAAGAAATTATGCCAAGACGTGTTTCTAAAGTGCCGGGCATTTGACCGCTGGCAACACCGCGGTCACAGAGTGTGCGAGCGAGAGGACGCTATTTGAGTGACACGAGTGACGCATTGTGCTCGATATTGATTAGTTAGTACACATATATTATTACGGTAGTGTCCTTTTGTTGATGTTTTATATCCACTTGGGTCGACAATCGCGTTCGAATCGCCTGACAATCGACCAATGAGAAGCCGTGCGCTTTTGCGTGACGCTTCCCCATTGGTCGGTTATCACGCTATATAAATTGCTACATAAATGTACTCAAAGCACTGCTGTTATTGTATTATAATGTAAAAGGAGTTTCTGTCATTCGTCGCGTTGTCGACCTTTAATATACGGAGCAGTGATGCAAATTGTGAGTGACTGGGATGTAGTTTTCTTTCTGTGGTTCTTCACGAATACATTATGATTACATACTTACTGAACTTTGAGGAATCTGACATACTGACCTCCGGTTTCTGATAGCCTCATTAATTTAATCTGTTGTCGAGACTTTTGTCATCTAGTTATTTGACAACAGTTTTATTGATGACTCTTAAAGCTTGCGACAGTTTGCGGGACACTAAACGCCCCTAAACGTACGCCAGTAAACCTATTGTGTCTCGTTTAATGTCCTTCAACTGATTAGGAAACCGATGTTAACATTACACGTCAAAAACCTTATGTCTGTTATTCTAGAGTTTCGAAAATTTCAATTGTACTGATTGCTTTGTCCTTTCAGGACGTTTCATTTTCAATACGCATCACAAAGCGGCTCGGTTTCGTTACTCGTTCTTTTATAACTTTTATGTGACAGGTTTAAACACCATTCCACGCCAGAACCACCTACGAAATGTTTTTGAACATTTCAGCCCAAATCGTGTATTAATTTAAACTATATTTAGATGTATAATCATGTTGATTTAAAAGCCATACTGTTCTAGAATACGGGAGAGATTCAATAGTGGTCGAAAATATACAGTAAATGATAGGAAATTTAAGTTTTCTTCAATCTTTAAGATCACTTCTGATGGCCTCCCGACTCTATCTTTAATTTATTGTTTAGAAACCAAATACATGGATGCGTGTTTATACTGTCTATTTGTTTGACATAAATATTTTTATCTAAGGATTTCACAATTATGTAAAGTATATTTTTATGTCAAACGGTAGATAATTATATCTTATATTTTAGTCGACTTTGTATAACGGGCGAGAGAATACCTGCACAACTAACTACATAGCATTTCATTTAATCATTACTAAACATATTTTAAAATCCCGTGTTTATATTATTCTCGCCTTCAGGAACGGAAACATATTTAGCTTATGTCACTACACCTAAGACCTAACTAAATAAATAAGTAGAAACATAAGTATTTCGGTTAAAAATATTTAGGATTGTAATAAATCGTAATTCAGCCGTCCTACGGTAAATAAAACTATTTGATAAATGTGAAGACTCATGTGCTGCCCGCTTTTTGCATACTTACTTGCTTGCTACACATTCGCTCTAGAAGTTTATAGGTAACTTAGAAATACACAATATGTTCCACAGAGTAAGCTGAATATGTATCCGTCTGTACACTCGACGTAACGTTAGTTTATTTATGAAGAATATATGCCTATCTGCCTTTCTGAAGTATCTTTATTTAAACTCGGGGCACCCATGGTGATGTATTTCGATTTATTTAAGTTTTATTATTTCGTGTGTATAGAGTGCCAAAGGAGTTTGTTCTGAAGCCATTTCAAACAGTCGACTTAACATATGATGTGTAATGTATGTATAAAATGTATTAGATGAGCTTCGGGGATGAGAGTGGTTGAGATGCAGAGCACCTATGTATGTAGTTATTTATTTTTTTATTTTAACATTAACTTACCCATGTTATTGAGTGACGACTGAAAGGAAATTATCAAGTGTTTTAGCGCAAAGTATCCGATACTGTCGACTGACGAAACTAGATTTTGTAACTTTTATATTTATAGTTATTTGCAGTGATATGTAAAATGACGTTAATGTTAAATGTACAGTTTCACGTTACAGGCGCATGCCGCTATTATCGAATGGGCCGCAGTTCCTAATGTTGCAGAAATGGATTTTTAAACTTGATTGTAGCTTACAAAGGCCCATAAATGCATAGATTATTCCTTATGCTCATAAAGCATCTATATTAATACTTAGAGCACTCATTGTTAGAATTGTACGTCTTTAGTGGAACAAAAACTGTTCCATGTCTCTGATCTCATTGTATCAATAATTCAAGTTTAAAAATCTTTTTGTTCATAGGATTTCCACGACAAGGCCTTAACTCCAGTCGATAGTATCCGATACTTATTATATCTACCACCAGTTTCAATACAGCAAGTGACTGTACCGGACTATAATAAACGATTTTAAAATAAGGTATAATATAAAATAAAATTAATGGATGTGGAATATTTTGCAATACGCTTCAGGAAAGCGACCGAGTGCAATGTTTTGATATACATATAACGTCCGGACAGCTACTTGCTGACTTTGTCTGTCTGTTTGTTCGCGTGACGCGTGATCGACAAATGACTTCACATTAGCGAATTATTTGCAAAACGCTGTTCAACAAATTGATAAATTTTGTATAAATATTTATAACGATAATGTAACTGTTGAAAACAAATATTGTAACAGATGACATATTATAAGGTGCTTATGATTATCGTTATAATACAAAGTTGTGCATATAAAGTGAGTTTTTATTTCGTGTTTATGACCTGTCCCAATTCCAATACAATAAGCACACAGTGCGGCCTAAGCACACACCATGTGTGACGGTCGTGCTACGATAGTGCGGCCTACACACCCTGAATCGCAGCTGCGTTATGATAGTGCGGCCAACATACACCCAGTGTCACAGCGGCGTTACGGATAGTGCGGCCAACATACACCCTGTGTGACAGCCGCGTTACGATAGTGCGGCCTACATACACCCTGTGTGACAGCCGCGTTACGATAGTGCGGCCTACATACACCCTGTGTGACAGCCGCGTTACGATAGTGCGGCCAACATACACCCTGTGTGACAGTCGCGTTACGATAGTGCGGCCTACATACACCCTGTGTGACAGTCGCGTTACGGATAGTACGGCCTACATACGCCCTATGTGACAGCCGCGTTACGATAGTGCGGCCTACATACACCCTGTGTGACAGCCGCGTTACGATAGTGCGGCCAACATACACCCTGTGTGACAGCCGCGTTACGATAGTGCGGCCTACATACACCCTGTGTGACAGCCGCGTTACGATAGTGCGGCCTACATACACCCTGTGTGACAGCCGCGTTACGATAGTGCGGCCAACATACACCCTGTGTGACAGTCGCGTTACGATAGTGCGGCCTACATACACCCTGTGTGACAGTCGCGTTACGGATAGTACGGCCTACATACACCCTATGTGACGGCCGCGTTACGATATTACTGCCTACACACACCCTGTGTGACAGCTGTGCTACGATAGTGCGGCCTACACATCCTGTATCATAGCTGCGTTATGATAGTGCGGCCAACATACACCCTGTGTCACAGCCGCGTTACGGATAGTACGGCCTACACACAACCTGTGTAACAGCCGGGTCACGGTAGTGCGACCGCACACACCCCTCTTCCGACGACAGTGCGGCCTACACACCCATCGTGTTACAGCCTAGTTAAGCCAACTTAGGTACTGTACCTAATTAATATGTACAACTAAAAAAACTAAGCCTAACGTAGTTACCGACTGGACCAATCACTTCTGACCCTTAACTCTCAGATACGAATCTGTTACAGCGTTTGTCCACCACAGCCGATGACGATGACCGGAGCGGGTGTGCCACGCTGAAGATGCCATGGAAAGTGACGGTCCACGGATGGTTTCGCCAGACCCGTAGTCAGCTTGACGCAGCCACGCGGGTAAAAATGTACCCTGCATGGAGCTCGTTGATGCTCCGATTTGCCGGAAGATGGTGGCCCGGAACTCAGTGTACGGATGCCTCCTCAGATAATTCCGAATTAAGTTTGATGATAGGCCGGAACTTGAAGATGGTAGGCAAGCCGGACCTTTGGAGAGGGTTAAGCCGGAACTGGATATTGCACATGACCGATCTATGTCGACTTCGGGTATTGGTTGGCTTAATTATAGTTTTTTGAATTTGTTAGTAATAAGGCTGGTTTTATTTTTACGCGTTTCGGCAGGCCGTTGGAGCGCGCGCGTTCGGAGATGTATGGGGTAGTAGTTGCGTTTCAAAGTCGCGCGCTTGAGCAGCGCGGTTCAGTAAACGCGCGCTGTTTGCCGGCGCTGCCGAAGCGCGCGCCGCTCGTGCGCTTCTACGGCCAGTATGCGTTTTAGTGTGACGCCGTTGAGACGTGCCGTAAGATATTTGTTTACAAAATGAATTACATCGATACGGGACGAGTAAAAGGATTAATTACTCTTCTTCGAAGTCGCTGTTGCCTTCTTTTCAATAAAAAGTAAATGCACCCACTACAATTGTAGCAAACCTGTAATTTTACCATGCATAATTTATATACCCATGTACTGCAATAGGTACTTGAAAAGGATTAAAAAGATTATTATTATTATTATTCCTCCTTTATTTCATTTACATACTTACAAATTATATTTTTAAATATTTTTATAAACAAAAAGATAAAAAAACATTTAAAAATATAAAAAATAGTAGCCCACCGGTATCGGGAACAGGGTCCAAGCTACCGGCGGTCAGGGCTCCAGAGAGAGGAACCTCCTGACAATGCGAGCCGTGTCCAGAAGTACCGCTTTCTGAATTATTATTATTAAAGTAATTAGCCAGTACTCTAACCGCATTAACGTTCATATTGTACACGACTGTCTCACAGCAGTGGAACGCGCGGTACTAATCTCGGTTCACAGTGCACCGCTGTTCAAGCGCGCTGCCCAGCGGCGCGTCTAGCGGCGTGACTATAAAACCAGCCTAAATATTAAGAGAAAACAAACATAAGTATTCAAAACTATTTATTGATAATTTATTTCTCTTATTTATACATTATATGCAAGAACTGATTGCGAGTAGTTAGATACATCTTGTATTGGTCTAACTGCCACACTCAGAGTTGTTATTTAATTATATCAATTATTAACTTGATCGTCCAGCATATATTGGAACCTTGACAGTAAGAGATATCACACAAGGTATGCTGGTTAATTCATGTTAATTACATCTCCGAGTGCGGCAGTTATAATCTAGAGCTTATAATTATAAGGATCTTGAGATTACGGAGGCCTTTTGTAACTTATTTTGGTTTTTGTCGCAGATAGCTTGTTTGCAGATGAAGTACGCAGAGATAGAATATGCAAGAAATAATTCACGCAGGCGCAGAACGAGAGCTATCGATAAAGCTGCAGCATGCGACCTATGTAATGTGGGGAAGAGGGGGGAGAAAACAATACGCTATTCTTCGCATAATATTTACAGACATACCAAAATACTCGCATAAAGTCTACATCACTTTTTATACATATAATTACAAATTTATAATCATCGCATATTGTTTTGCTTAAATATTAATAACTTAAGATAAGCAGATTAACTTATAAAAACAAACTCTTTGTAGAGTAACAGTCTGGACGTCGGTTATAATCTCAATGCACCATCTTTAACCAGAGCCTTTACACATTGGCCGGCCACTATGGGCCACATCTCATTTCATTCCAAATGGGTAGACCGAAAAAAGTGAAGTTCTTTGAAAAACTGTTTCAAAGATTAAGCATTAGTTCACAGTTAGATACTTGGTAGGAAGAATAAATAAAGACTGCCAAGTAATATATGTTTTCTTTTTCTTTCTAGTACTTTTAAACGAAGTATAAAATTAACCAAAACGATTGCTTTACCAACAATTGACTGCACTAAAGCACGAATCACTAGCCGATTTTAATACAATTATATACATCAGATAGGCCACATTACTTCTCATTTAAAAACAAAATGGTGATAGGAATGCAAAGAATTGGAGACTAGACTAGCTTTCCATTTGACGTTGAATTAGGAAGGCTTTTTGAAGGTGTAAATAAAGAGAGAATCCCGAATTAGGGGAAAATTCCGAAAAATTAAAAAAGTGGGGGTGCTAATTCAGTATGGCGTCTACATGAATGTTGCCAGTGTTAAAATCTCGTTGCGTTAAGAAGATTTCTAATTATTTAAATGTCCCCAATTTTGGACTGCCCGAAAGTATGCTTAGTTTATAACTTAAGCGACATTAATTTCTCACAAGTTATAATTTCCCTATTTTTATAAATCAGACTAAAGGCATATTCTCAGTTTGTGTAAAATGCTCATACACTTTACGCAACATAGCATGTGTATTCCGGCCTTAAGAACAAATCTCTTTTATCGAACATTTTTAATAACGTTTAGTAATTAAACCATTTCTTATATACATGATTTTCTAAACACACACGTAAATATTTTATAAAATTTATACAATATGCAGGTGTACATTTTGCTTTTATTCAACGAAATTTTAACAATTTTTACATTTTATACAATTCCTTTGTGAAATATATTCAAACGTGTATGTTTGTGTATAGAAGGGTGATAGAGTGAAAATATTAGGACAGAGATGAGCAAATCCTTGTTGCAAATGTTATACCGGGTGACAGGGACAAAGACACGCAATCAGAAGGTCGATTCTCGTAATTTAAAACGTTAAAAATCTAGTCGGAGTCTCATCTCGGCGACAAACAAATGTCAAAAACTTGTTAAATGTAGGGAAATTTGACGTATTTTTGACAGATTGAGACAGATCAGACTGTGAACGTTCTTAAAATTACGAATTGCCCCTCTGATACCATTGATTCCGAACCGCTGTGGAAATTTTCGTCGAAAATGTTACAAAAAAATTTGCTGTTTCATACATTTTGGCAGCGTAGGTATTGCACTTTTCTATGAAACAGCAACCGTCGGTCTCGTGGTTGCAAGCGCGACTGCTGAGCGTGAGGTCCAGGATTCGATTCCCAGGTCGGGCAGTGTGTGCGTTTTCCAATAGGAATTTCTTAGTAACAGCCCGGAAATAAAGCACGTAAAGCCGTTGGTCCTGCGCCTGTGTGTGTACCGATAGGACGGCGATCCGACACGACCGTGGATCCATCACGGTCGTGTCGGATCGCCGTCCCATCGGTCTATGAGAGTAAAGGGACAGAGAGTGCACCTGTGTTTACGCACACACTTGTGCGCTATAATATCTCCTGCGTACCTGGCTAATCTCCGTTGAGATTGGCCACCGTGACCGAAATCGGTCGGGAGGAAACCGCAGATTTTCTGCACTAGTGGGGGAGGGGGGAGGGCTAGAATCATGTGCTGAATTCATGGTTAGTTTGCGCGTCGATGTCCCTGCCACCCAGTAGGTATATTTATCTTACATAACAACTGGGTGCTCAAAAGTATCAACATATCGCAGCTACTGACCATTCCATACTGTCTAGATTACTTGGGATGCCAACAGGGCGAGTTATCTTTACCCTTAAATATTCAGGTATCGTGTAAAACAGTGTATATTTTTCATCGATGATTCCCGACTCGTTTCGGACTCAACCGGAGATCTAAATAATCCGTGCAAATTCCTGCTTGAATTGATTATGTAGTCCATTGTAGTTACCTTGCAAATATATATTTACGGAATATGAAGGCTTCATTCTGTACATTTTGATCATACATTTTATCTATTTCCTTTATACATTACATCGATAGTATTGACAGTATACAATATGTACGTTAACAGGGACGTATTCGGGGTGAAGGGGGGTACAAGGATTGTGTCTGAAGATTGCAGACTGACCTTGGTAGCATAATATAAATAGGCACATGAGACATTTTATTTTTCTTTCTGCGATGCCTCTAGTGTTGACTTTGTCCATCGGCTGCGGTAACCACAAACGATTCGGTAGGTCTACTTTTTTGGAGACACACTAAGCAAGTAGATGTAGAATGCTATTCTAGTTTACTATTAATTTTTGCATTCACTTTTGTGGTTTAGCTAAGATTGTGTCTAGCGAAGACGCCGCGTCCATTATAAGTGTATTGGACGCAGCGTCTACGGCGTTTTCGTCGGCATTTTTCGGCCCAGCCGAACAAGTGAGTAGCACCCCTTAGAGCACACGCGGCGCCGGCGTCGCTTTGAAGTTGTTCGCAAATACCTACATAATGTTTACGCAGCGTATACGTTCAATGGTCACCTACGCGAGACCAACGCCTGATGCAAATAATGCCTTATATCTGCCCCCCCCCCCCCTCCTCTCCCCGCCTACATCCTCCTAGCTACCTCCTATTTCCTCCTGTTGTGTAGCGTGTGCTTGAGCTGCTGTATCTCGTCGTGTTGCCTCGCGAGCTGTTCGTTGAGTCCCGCCACGTGTTCCGTCAACACAGACATCTGTTCCTCGTAGTTGTGCGACGTTGAGTGGAGCTCTTCTTCCTGTGTGAAGGATTTAGTTGCTGAGATGGTAGAATATTTGAAGTGTAAGTTTAGAATAATTTAAGTGTAAGTTAAGTTTTATTCTGTAACTATGATAAATAGGCCAGTTTTTAAACAATAAATTTTAATGCAAGGTTGCTGGAGATTACTTTTCCTATCAGACTACCGCTGACTCACAACCATTCGTCAGGTTGTCGTACCGAAAATGACACCATTTCAATTACTGATTTGCGATGCTCCTGATACCAGCAGCCTAATTGTGTAACACATTTTCGGCAAATGATTGAGATTAATTGGTTCCGTTTCGATCGCTTTTTGTTTCATTTTACGATTTTCTTAAACACATATCGTTCGCTCTTTAGCGTTTCAAACCAACATCTGTGGCTATTACATGATAGTGGAGTTACGCAATACGAAAATCGTAAAATGAAACAAAAAGCGATCGAAACGAAACCAATTAATCTCAATCATTTGCCGAAAATGTGTTACGCAATTAGACTGCAGATAGCTGTCGGAAGAATGGCGGTCATATATTTTATTTTAACTGACAGAATTTTAGGGTTTTGGTTTTGAGAACAGCCTTTAGAGATCTCCTTTCATAAAATTGAATGATGTTCGATTCGGCACGGGGAGCGTATCGAATGGTTGTAAATAGCCATGCAGGTTGTTTTTAAAGGTCGAACATTAATAAATTATAAAAAAATCGTGAATCATAAATACAGGGCATCGTCAAAGCTCGTACCGCCGTAATATTAAAATGAAAGCTTATTTTCGATCGATAATAATATGACGCAATGACCTCATTCAATGTTCGCTATCAACTGAATGTATAAATAGTGTTGTATAACACTTCAAACAAACATCGAGGTAATGATAAAAATATATAGGTAGGTACGGTCTCCAAAGTTGATAAGTAACCAGGGTCGTCGGATATAGTTGAAGTTTAGTAAGAAACCGATGGATGTTTTCGAATAAAATTTAATTTAGTTAATAGAAAACAAACAGTGCATTTATCAAATTACTTTTCATTCGAAAACATCCTTCGGTTTCTTACTAAAGTTCAACTATTAGACCCTGGTTACTTATCTCTTTTGGCGACTGTACACACTGCAATATACAGGCTGACTCACTGAGATGGGTGAAATGAGTGATACATTTTACGCTAGCAATAACCGCAATAACAAACAACTTAGTAACATTGCTGGATTTTTTTTTAAAGTGGAACTTTTATTACATCGTCTCACACTTTTGAGTAGGGATAATTTTACTTTCTCTATGGTGTATATATAGACTATTACTCTTTTGTGCCAGTGGTCCACGCTATTTTGTTTCTTTTTGTCAGTGTTTAATGTAAATGTTGTTGTTTATTTTTTTTAGTTTTTTTATTTTGTTTTTTTTTTTTTTTTAAAGTTTCACTTTTACCGTGGTTTCATAAAACCACACAATCCTTTTTTTTAATGTTATAATCTAGTGCTTGACCGCGATCCCGCCTGATGGAAAGCAGTGATGCAATCGTAGATGGTGAAGCGCACTAATTTATTAAAATTTCCGCGACACATAAAAGTTCATCGGAAAATTTTTGAACGTAGTTTTTCTCACCTAAATAACACGAAATAGAAAAAAAAAGAATCCTCCAGAAGAGTTCCATAGAATAAATAAGTCCAGAGTGTAATTCAGAGGGAGAATTCCCGTATTTTTATGAACGCTCGTTTTCTACTCAGGGGGTCTACTCCGAAGTGGTATCGGCCGAATGTTCGGCCATTTCCTGCTACGAAGTTACTACATATTTGGTTCGGTCGATCCCGATCCTACACTCCTACACTCTTTCGAATATTGACTATGGTCCCGACCCAACTAAGCCGATCCTAACTTTTTTCGCATTTTTCAATAATATTCGGTTCGGCCATGTGTCGGTCCGATCCGATCATTCGCACTTTGCACTTCGTAGTAGACGAATTCTCAATTTGTCAAAAATGCCTCTGATTTAACTAAATTTTTGTCAATGACTGTCGGTGAGATAGGAATGCGACTCGATTTTATTATAATTACAAAAAAACTGGAATTGGCCTTCTCATTCATCCATACTGACACATATGAATGAGTCAGGCTGTATAAATACTCTGAGTATAAAACACATGTGTGTGACTCACCAGTCTGCTGATAGTGTTGTGTTTCTCGCTCAACGTGTGCTCGTCCGTCTGCTTGTCGCGCTCCATCTCCTCGAACCGGAGACGTAGCATCTCACACTGTAAATTAGTAAAACTTTAGGGGTAAGCAGAGGTAAAAATAGAACGCCGATATAACAAACATCAAGCCTGTATTCCCCAAGAGGATTGGCAGAGGTGTTTAATACACCTACATTATGTAATTAGTCTCAAGTGACAGGGGGTGAATTTATTGCCACCTGGCACTAATCCAGACTCCGAGCTGCTACTGATAATATCTTACACCTTACCTTTGGATTACTATGTGTTTGTTTACCTTGTCGAAAACTATTTCAGATTTCTAGTAACTCATTAAGGATTTGTTTACAATTTACTACGATATTTGCTATAACTCATAAATTGTTCTGCCAAGGTAATGTGGCACAATAATAAATAATTTCATACACTGCATTCCTAATGAATTAAAAGCTACTGTTTTAGTGCGGCCTTGCCCGTTAAATCGATCGGTGATGCAAAGGGTTACCTACATAACATTAAGGTAATTTACAAGAAAAAAAAAACAATGTTTGTAAATACTGGTAAACATGAAAATACCAGCAGCGTCCCGCGGTTTCACCTGCATAAGTGTGGATCCCGTTGGAATATTGGGATAAAAAGTATCCTATGTGTTATTCTGACGTATAAGCTATATATTACTGTAGTTTCATCAAAATCCGTTCAGTAGTTTTTACGTGAAAGAGTAATAAACAAACATCCATCCCTTACAAACTTTCGCGTTTATAATGTTAGTAGGATGGCTGAAAATAAAGTTTAGTAGTTAAATTGGCTTATACATACCTCTTTAACATAATGTTCAGTCTTACTCTTCAACTCTTCTCTTTCAATTTTCAGCTCGCTAATCTTATTTCTAAAGTACTGCTTCATCCGTTCTTCCCTCGTCTCTACTTCTTGGTCCACCAGGAAGGGTACCTGTAGGCTTCCTAGGAGCCCTGTGACCCTGCCTTCGGCGTCCATGGAGGTCTCCCCGAAGGTATTAAAGTCACCTGAGTCGTGGCCATCACCTCGTCGTCTTTGGGACGCTGATATATATTTTGCTACTTCTAATTTAAGGCTCTCATTTTCCATTCGAAGCATTTCAAATTCCATCCTTAGTTTTTGATTTTCCTGGAAAGTTATAGAATTTATTAGACTAACAATGTTCGAAAAATACTCTGTTGTTCCACTGCGATCGCTTTTTCGGCTCGATGTACAGACGCCAGCAGGTCAAGCTACCCGAAACTGTCAAATTTTCCCAATCAACCTTGAACCTTAATGCTTTAACGATAAAGTTGAAAATCTACTAAAGAAATTTGTCAGATTGTAGTAGCTTGATGTGTTGCTGTGTCTGTACAGAGTTTGGTCGCCTGAACAACGATAATAATCACGCAAAATTACAAAAAACAAAATATGTTATCTTTTCATCACATCTTTTCGCGGAAATGATGTTGATTGTTGATTTCTTGCCCATGCATTTTTTTCTTATATGCTTACTACTGTGCCAGTTTACTTTTATGATGCAAGTGACTGATAAATAAAACAATGTAAAAAAGCGTGTGCTTACCTGTTCCAATGAGTGTGCTTTCATACTAAGTTGCTCAGTAACATTCAAGTCATCTACAGAACTTAGCGCATCCTCACTTCCCACCTGCAAATAAAATGCGAATCATAAAGTATGAAGTGAAAAGTGTGTGGAAACACAAATTGCGACAAGAAATTGGTGATGTAATAAAAAAAAACTTGTCACTTTAAGAAACAGCCATAAATTTACTTATTGGCTGATTTTTCAAGTCGTATGTTAAAAATTTATCTAAGTTTTATCAGAGGGGCAATTCTCGTACATATAAGAACGTTCACAGTCTGATCTGTCTTCTCAATCTGTCAAAAATACCTCCAATTTCCCTACATTTTGACATTTGTTTGTCGCCGATATGAGACTGCGACTAGATTTTGAACGTTTTAAATTACGAGATTTAGAAGATTAGAACAATAAATATGACAGTTTGACATATTTTCCATACAAAAGCTGTCAAACCGCAATATTTATTACTCACATAAAAATTATTTGACTATTGAAAAATCAGCCCTAAATGTTTTTAACACGGAATATTTTGTTTGCTAAGCTTTTAAAACAGTAAAAAACGTGTCATTGGAGATGTTTATTGTTTAATCTAAACCTTATTCAAACATGGAGAAGTTTCACATTATTTCTGAAGAGATAGCAGTAATCATGCAATGTGTAAAAATAGTGTCTTTACAATTTTCATCTTTTGCTGATTATTTAATTTTTTTATCAAATTTTATCGCCAGTTACCAAACTGATCACAGATAAAAATTCTGTAGCCTACAATCAGATGTCTTGAAGGATTGCGTATTTCCAGAACGAATACGATAATTTAATATCTTCATTGATCTTACCAAACTCCCTCCTTCCGACAAGAAATCCCCATTACAGCTGGGCGCCTGACTGCCGGAAGCCAAGTGTATCTTATTGGGAGTGCCTCCTATCCTGTCCCTCTGCGCCTCCTCTAGGGAGTACTGCAACTCCTGGTTCTTGTTCTTTAGCTTGGCTATCTCACACTTATATTTACTGTCGCTCTCACTTATGTGTCTCTGGTAGTCTTCTAGGGACGACCTTAGCTGGGATACCTCGAATACTTTGTCTGATAACTGTAAGAGGAAAAAAGTAAGTATACTGTGTTTAGGCCATGCAATTGGAACATAGCGGTAAGTAGCGCCATATTATTAAGTCTTAAACTCTAAATGAATCTACTTTGTTTAATCCGTCACATAGTTTTACTTTAGTGGTCCGCAGAAAGAAGTTGTATGTCTGAAAAAAAAATCTTCTGTTCTACTTTATTCTCTTTTATTTTACAGAATAACAATCTTTTGCACGTATAATTGTTATAAGTTTAAGTACTGCTCTACTGTATTTAAGTAAACATTTTCTAAGTTCCTGAAAATCAAGCATATTTTTAAGTTTCTATTCTAATGCACCATAACAATGACCACATAAGCCTGATATCAAACTGTAAAATTATCTACAGCACAACACTATTAGTCACACACCAATTACCATCAGTGTAAAGTGTGCAGTCGCCAATTAAAGCATTATATTATGGCTGTGGGTACTAAACAAACCAGCAATTAAAGAAATTTACAGCATACTGTTTTTTGAACAAACTTATTATTTTAGAGTAAACTTTTTGATACTTCGTTTGTTTAATAAAATTTCAAAATCATCAGCTAAATGTTTAGTTAACAGTAATAAATTAATGGTGCAACTAAAAATAAATTGAAAAATGTTGAAAATATTGTTGTTGTTGTTGAGATGTTGAATTGAATTGAAAACTATTGAATTAAGATTCAATAGCTTTACTTAACTGTAACTTTTTATCAGAGTTAAACAGTACAAGTTTACCAGATGGTCAGACCTGACGCCACTAATTAAGGACGAGTCGTTTAGTTTACAATTAGTAAATACATTATCTATGCATGAAGCTGAGGTTGAACTGGTGACCTAAATATTAATCTACTAGCTGCGCCCGGCGGTTTCACCCGCATAAGTTTCAATCCCGTGGCAATATCAGGACAAAAAGTACCTAGCCTATGTGTAAATCCAGGGTGTCAGCTACGTCCATACCAAATTTCAATAAAATTGGTCCAGCCTTTTGAGCGTGAAGAAGTAACAAACATACAAACAAACAAACACACACACACTCACTCACAAACTTTCGCCTTTATAATATTAGTGTGATAATAAGGTACCACCCCCTATTGAGGGGGGAGTGTACACACTGGCAACTGAAAAATTATTGACATTAAACTATATCCTATCCGGTTTCAACCAGGTTCCACAAAAACATCATCCGTATGATATTTATCTATTAAAATTTCCACATCTGGGATTTTGCCAGAGAAGCGATTTATATTTTGGCGATATGATATATTAAAATAGTCTTATTATGCTTCTCTTTTGTAGACTCTTAAAAGTTTAAATAATTAATTTCAGTATTATTAGAAGCACTAGATAATACTGTTTCCTCACTTAACCTAGTCTCAATTAAATTATCAATAACTGCATGTATATTGTAACTTAGCACAGTAGCTAATACATGTCATTCATCGTTGTTGTTGGAAAAATCAGGCCTTAATTGATTAAACTATAAATGTAATCATTTTCTTCATCTTGTGTTCTTACAAGATTCAATGATCTCAATCTTCTAAGAATCTAATAAGCTATTGTTTATGTTTACTATCAGTACTTATTGATTAAATAGATATATCAAAGAAGCGTGCCTTTTAATTTATTAGATATCTTTCAAACTTTTACCGAAACCTCAATCCTACATAAGTATCAAGATGTAGAAATAATAATGCTTAGTGCGTACCTGTGAAGCATACTGTGCATTCTCAATGATTTTCTTTTGTAGTTCTTCTTGGAGGAGTCCAGAGTCCAATGCAGCAACACTGCTGACTGTAGTCTGCTTGTCATCACCTTTACTCTTTGATTTCTTTGTCAACTTTAACTGTAAAAATAACAAAATTATTTTTAATGAAAAGGAATTACATTTAACTGTTCATGAATTTAGGATTTTTAAGCAATTTTCATTGGTTTATTGTTGATAAATAGAAATAAAGAATAAAATAACACATGGTAATGCAGCAGCTTCCATGTTTGAAAAAAGTTACTAGTTGTGCACATTTAAACTGTGAAGATGTACCTTCAACATCTTTGTTAAAATTTTATAGAAACTTTGAATTAATGAACAATTATTAGAGCAAATAATTGAGCACAAGGTGAACTGAAATAACAGCACAACTACCGGGTAATATTAAATGTCAAACAATACAACTCAGAGATAACAGAATCCATGGAGTTCAGACAAGTTCATTATCAGGTGTTGATTAGGAATGCTTCACAGCTATTGGGCATTGTTTTTGCATAGATTTACAGTGCAACTGACCTGTAACGCGTCGAGTTCATCCTGAAGGACGGACACGCGCCGTGTCAACTGCTGGTTTCTGAACGTCAGTGAATCTATCTCTAACTCCCCTTTCCTCAGAGATTTCTCCTTGTCTTTCAACGTGTCCCGCAGCTCGTTCGACTTTGCCTGCTCATCTAAAACCCCCTTCTTTAGCACCTTCACATGCACCCGCAACTGCAACAACGGAAACAACAAATTCACAAAATTGCCGACCGTTTTAACGCATCACGTTAGCAAAAATACACACTTTTGAATACTCCGCGGCCAATTTCTGGTACTTCGCCTGTATATCACCCGAAGGCAGCCCCTCCATTGTCAGTTTTCAGGTGTTCATAACTGTAAATTCCGGTATTTAGCTGTTTATTTGTTAGTTGTATTGAACATGAACACCCACTTCAACCCACTTTCGTGAAAATGACGTATTGTGATAGTGGATTGAAATGGCATGTGTCAAAATTGATAATGAAATCGATTGAATGAATAGTCGATTTTAAATGACTACTAGATTGACTTTTAGTATTCGTAGAATAAAATAATATAAGCTTGAAATCGTGTTCTTAGTAAATTAATCGCGTTTCATAATCAGAAAATTTAATGCACTATCAGTGTCTAGTAGAAAAAACCATATTGAAAAAAAAACGGGGGAAATCTTATTTTAGCATGGTAACATTGCTTCTGTTGATGTGTCGTGATTGTCCAATATAAAATATCAATATTTTGGAAATTTATGAAAGAAAAGCAGTAATTTCTACCCCAAAAAGCATATTTACATACTACTAAATATATTTCATCTTTCAATGGTACGGTCATGGACGATAGGTACGGTATTTGTTAATTTTTCATAACATTGTATCGCAACAGGTAAAACTAAGTTAGAACAAAGTAAATTATGACTAAACTATGCTTTATTTTGCAGGAATATGGAATCTGGCTGTTCTCATTACAACGATGTTGATAGCGAACACGCGCGGTGCATTATTCACATCGATGTAGATTGTTTCTATGCTCAAGTGGAGATGGTACGGAATCCCGAGCTGCGGTCGGTTCCGCTCGGCGTACAACAGAAGAACTTCGTCATAACTAGCAACTACGAGGCCAGGAAGTACGGCGTGCAGAAATGTATGCTTGTTACGGACGCGCTAAAAGTTTGTCCCAATTTAAAACTTATCAATGGTGAAGATTTGCACAACTATAGAACAGCCTCCAATAAGATCTTTGCAGTGTTACAATGTTGGAAATGTCCAGTGGAGAAATTGGGTATGGATGAAAATTTTATTGATGTCACAAACTTAGTACAAGAAAAAATGAAATCTGTAAACATTAGTAATGTCACGCTTGCTGGTCATGCATACACTGAGCCCAGCATCGACTGCCCATGTGGCTGCCACACCAGACTCAGGGTAACATCACAAATAGCCAGCGAGATGAGGAAAAAGATATTTGAAGACTTAAGTTTCACAACTTGTGCTGGTATTGCACACAACAAGTTGTTAGCTAAACTAATTTGTCCCCAAAATAAGCCTAATGACCAAACTACTATATTCCCAGAACATGGAACGAGTTTCATGTCTACTTTACAGAATGTTCGTTGCATTCCAAGCATTGGTTCTAAAACTACAGAAGCACTTATATCTAACAATATTATAACTGTGAGTGACTTACAAGAAGCATCCCTAGATGAATTGAAAAAGCACTTCAGCAGCGATATGGCTGTTAGATTGAAAGAATTGAGCTTAGGTGAAGACAATACTCCAGTGAAACAGACTGGTAAGCCTCAGAGCATAGGCCTGGAGGATAGCTTCAAGATTGTCAGTGTGAGGAGTGAAGTAGAGGACAAGTTTACTGCTCTGCTGCAGAGGCTGATGGTCCTAGTGAGGGAAGATGGGCGCATCCCAGTCTCTTTAAGAGTTACATTACGAAAAAAGGATGCCAAGAGACTGAGCAGTCACAGAGAGTCAAGACAAAGTCAGATCTCTCCTTCCATCTTCACTCTCAGCAGTGGTGTACTAACAGTGACTGAGGCCGGCCAGCAGAAACTAATGAGCATCATTATGAGATTATTTAACAAACTAATTGATTTGACCAAACCATTCCATTTAACTTTAGTGGGTTTGGCATTCACTAAGTTCCAGGAGCGCATGACAGGCAGAGGATCTATAGTGAACTACTTAATGAATGATATTTCCGTCCAATCTGTGCTTAATTTACAAAACGAATGTGATACCTCCTCTTCGCCTATGGACTACTCCGCCGTGTCGCCGAGCAGTAGCACCACGACTGATCTCTCCGACGCTGAAGTTGAGCCGTCACCAAAAAAACCCAAAAAAGTTACATGGATAGCAAAAAGACGCTGTTTGTCCAAAGAAGAAGTTGCATCTCCAAGTAAACTAAAAGTCGGTGAACTCAGGTTAAACTCGAAAGAGCTGGAGAAGGTATCTGAGCTAAGACTGAATTCCCGCGATCGATCACTCACGCCGCGCGCCAGTCCCGCGAAAGACAACCTTTCTGACACGTCAGACACAATGAGAGACTGTGAGGAGCAGAACTGCGACGCTTGTCCCAGCTATGTCGACAAGGAGGTGTTCAGTGCACTTCCCGACGAAATGCAGAAGGAACTGAAGGCCATGTGGAAGAACCCCTCCAGCTCAGAGATGCCGAGGAGTAGTCCCAGAACCACGAACAAAGCTAAACCGAACACAATTATGAAATATTTTGTTCCACATAAATAGTATTAGTAAGATTTTATCTTGTTAATTATTTTAAGTGATAAGTGAATGGTTTCTATTTTTTCAAATCATACAATTTTTATTCAGCTGATCAAATACATGTTTATGTTAAAAAATAAATATCTTTTATTGCTATAATAATTCTAGTTATAGTATAATACATTAGAATTAGATACTACAGGATAAACAAAAAAACTTTAGTATACAACTGGGCATATCATTTAATATCTATATTTTTTACAGCCTCCGTTACCATATTGGATAGTTCTGTGAACTTGTGAACACTATTTACATTGAGGCGGAGTGTGTGCGCGAGCGCGCCGTACGAGACCACATCCACGTTCAGTTGCAGGCGGATCTTGTCCCCATCCGTCACGCCTGCGCTGTCGCTGCTCTGAGGCGAACTCATCTCTCGTATTTGCTTCAGTCTTCTCAGTGACTCTTCGGTCCTCTGCACCGAGGTCAAAACATCCTCTACATATTTGTAGTATCTGGAACACATGTTTCTATTTATAGAGACTTACTTATCGTACATTATAGATAAGGAGCTAAGTTTTATTGAAGTTAGGTATAATTTCAGCATTTAAATACAAATCTACCCTACGCGGATAACTTAGCGTTTTTTAACCCGGTGACACATTACGATTTAGTTTATAATTTTTAAGGAAAATTGAGTAACAAATTGGATACTTACGAAACAGTCATAACATTGAAAAGCGATTCGAATAGCTCCATGGTGAACACATTATCCAACTTTTTGGAAGCTTCCTGGTTGAATTCCTTCAAGGAATTCGACACCACGTCTATGTAGGTGCAAGGCTTAGTCGGCACGCTGCGGTTGGTCTTCCTGTACAGCCGTGGTATGTCGCTGACTTGCTTCAAGTGGACATTGAAATTGTCGTATAGTTCGTTGACTATACAGTCCTTTATCTTCTCCTTTGTACCTTGTAGTGCCCCCTCAGAAGATCTCAAGCTTTGTCCAAGGAGATCTTTGTTCTCGATGGGTACTTTAGTCTGAACAAGTTCCAATAACTGTGGCAACCTCCTCAGTAAGGTCTGTATGTCCACATAGATGTTAATACTGTTGTCAATGAGGTTTTTATTTACATTCGTTGGTTCGAACTTTTGTGTTGGTATTCTCTGAAAACAGTGAATGAATGAATTGCTTTACATATTTATCAATAAATTGTTTAGAGACGAATTTCTGTGAGTAGAATTATGACTTTGTTGTTGTAAAACAAAGTTAGCACAATGTGTACACAACTATTGTAATGTTAACCTGCTGTAGTATGACGTAATCGCTAGTTTATTTTTATTTATCTTTAACTACAAACTACATAACACAGCATGTCTTTGTTATTTGAATTAATTTGCATTTGATTACTCACAAATTAGGCCTTGAGATTAAACGACCAAACAGCTTAGGGATGGTTTAGGGCTTTACAAGTACCCATACAAGCTAATGGTAGCTTAACGATAAAAACAGTTACATTTCATAATGCTTATCAGTGCATAAGAGTATTATCAGCACTTTCGATTGCGGTTTCAAATCGCCAACACATAACGTTTATTACCTGCGTACAATACGCGCTCGCCCACGAAGCATACCGCGATAACAGTTGCAGGGTCAGTTTCCAGAACTTGTGAGCCAGGGCCTCGATGTACACCCCATTAGACCAGCACTCCTGGGTCGCATTCCAACATTTGTGTGTTTCTCTCAGCACAAAGTCATTCTTGTTTTCCACGGTAGGGTTCTTATGTAGCGCCGCCTCGAAACTTCCTGTGATTGTTTGTACATTTCATAAACACACACATTCTTGAAATTGTTACATGTAATCAGACGAGAATGTAATGTCTTTCCTATCAACAATGTTGAAGTGGGAAGTGGTTCGGAAATTCGATAGCAGATTTTGGCGTAGTTCCAAAATAGGGTGACCTGTTATCTTGGCGTGATAAACTACAAACTACGTATGAGGGCGACGCCAAATGTTTCATTTAGGCAGTGGGTGTCCAAATTAAACATAATTGAATCCCTTGCTTTTTACGACACCCACATATTGCCCCAGTGACCTTATTGCAGCGAGGGATAGATAGAACATTTTTGGACATTTATAGGATAGTAATATGTCAGTTAGTAGAGTGCATGCTCAACTGAGTGATTTTTTTTTTTTATAGATGCTAAATATAGAAACAAATATTTTAACTTTACCTGCAATTTCCTGAAACCGTATCTGGAAATAGACTGGCAAGTTCCATCTTCTTTGGAAGCTCTTGTACTCAGAAGTTCCACGCATCAACTTGACATCATCAGCTGAACAATACCCTTCAAGTTTCCTTATGAACTGAATGCTCTCACTGTACCTCCTGTAAAATATCTGAGGGTTCCCAGGAGCAAAAATTGATGCAAGATTCACCTCTAGTCTGTTTTCAACTTCGCACCAAAAGCAGTTGACTAAAAACCTATATTTCTTAACAAGAAAGGATAGTTTGGAATGTTGTGTCACTGTTAGGAATAACTTCAGTTTTGTGTCCAGTACAGACAAGATTCTCTCATAGATTCCTTGAAGTCCATCTTTGCTTTTCTGCAATGCTGGTTCGTTGATGATGTCTTGTAAGAGAGGAGCAACTGCTTGCTTTCTAATCAACATTTCGGATTCTTTGACTCTGTCTAAAGATGCAAGTGTTGTAAGAGTTTTTAGGAGGTTCTCTTCATCACTGTCATTCCAAAACTTGAACAGTAACTCGTTGAGAGTATGTATTAGTTTTCCTCCTACTTCATTATATTGTAATTTATGATCTGGCTTTATGATACTGTCACACTTCGAGATGGAGAATTTCAATTGGTTGTATTGCATTGCTGCACGATCCGCTAGAGCTACCTGTTCTTGCCTCTTTTTTACAGATATATTTTTTAGGACATTGTCTAGGGTTTTCAAACAGTTAATTGTTTGGCTATAATGTTTGAGCAGCTGCTTTTTCTTTTGTAGACCGTGCCTCTGACTCATCCACAGTGACAACTCTTTCATTGCATCTTCTAAGCATTGTTTTACACTCTACAAGAAAACAATCAAATAAATGATAAAAAGAAATAAATATAATAGTAATAACACTATCAAAGGAATGCTCATAAAAAGGTAATACACTACATGGATCATAAAAATCTAAAATTGATGAATATATAGGTATATAAGTTAGTTAAGAAAGGATATGTTACTCACAATAACTTCATCATTCAACTGTCCTAATGGCACCTGTATTTTCACAATAGCCTTATCAAACCCAATGAGAGTAGCACACAGATTCACGAAGTTAGCGTAGTCCTTGTTTATAAGCTCTATCATCGCCAGCCTTAGGACTTTTAAGTACACTCCCAGGTCATCTCGCATTATCTCCAATGATGCCACATTTTGATGCTCCGCCAAAAAGTTATCGACGGAAAAATTCGTCTGAAATGATCACTAACAAGTTTAGAAAACATTTTAAGCCCAATCAACTGATTAACACGACTAATTACATGGAAATCGGCGAAAATACCTTGACGAAATCATTTCTATCGAAGCACAGCCCCCGAGGGGCCGGCGGCAGTGTAAACTCCATTATATTGTTCTCCATGCTAACGTGTCACTATCATTGTATTATGAAGGCACCATTATTGAGAGGAATTGTTGGAAAGTGTTTAAATTATCTATTTAGATTGCTAGTCCCTACGGCGATCATTTTTGACACTTAACTTCATTGACGTAAGCCTGACACATCACACGTCAAATTTATGGTTCGGAAACACTTTCCAATATTTTTCTCTAGGTTTAATAAAAAATAATCGATAGGTTAAATAAATGTAACTGGATGAATATAAACAAAAAGATAATAATATGGTCCCCTTATTATCTGCCAAAAGTCAGATTCCGTCGTGTTAGACACTCTGCTATTACCTTACTACTACTTTCTAAATGACCGTATGTGCGGACGCCAGCACATCAAGTTACTACAATCTGTCAAATTTCTTTAATAGATTTTAAACTTTATCGTTAAAGCATTAAGGTTCAAGGTTGATTGGGAAAATTTGGCAGTTTCGGGTAGCTTGACCTGCTGGCGTCTGTGCATACAAGAAACGACTGCGAACTACCAGCCACTATCTTATACAATGATAGAATATATTTATATTAATTTATTTTACTTTAGTAGATAGGGTGAAAACTAACTATACTCACAAGCTGAGAACCCCTTATTTTAGTTTGCTGTTTACTCTAATTGGTCCATTATACGCAATACAAACAAAGGATTTAATCCATCGATGTTACCTACGCTATCATTTTAATCTTATTAAGTACGTTTACCAGTAACTAGATAAATGGAGCCTTATTGGAAAATGTAATCCACGGTAATATGGCATAACAGAACAGGATGTGTTCGTTTATAAACTTTCACAGTATCTAATACTTACAGACAGACTAGATACAGAAGCTGACATAATTCTGGCGTGGAAGCAAGACAAACGTGGGAGGCAGGAACTGGCAATAAGTTTGGCCTTTACATAAATCTTTAGGTATGTTTGAAAAATAGGCAAGCCATTGATTTTTCAAATTGTTACCCTTAAGTACCCCATGACTAGTCTGACTCTCTTCTCTCTCATCATGACTATCAATATGTTGCTTGTTACAAATTAATACGTGTGTCAGGGACCACTTTCTTGTGTTATCGCAATAGGGGAAGCTATTTTTTACTTCCAATAAGCACCAGCCTGTATAAACAACATGCGAAACGTGCCAATTATCGTCCACCATATTGATACTACATCAATTTCGGTCGCTATTAACCGGTTATTTACCTTAATTACCCCGTTTTATTAAGTGGCCAAACATAGAGGATTATGTTTCATACAGTAATTTAATTTAGTAAGTATTATGTCCTCAGTCATTTCAATTGTCGATTGAAACCATCACCAGCACCATGGCTTCATCTGAAGATCTTTTTCTGAACAGAGCAAAGTTTGTGATGAAATGTTTAGGGGTTTGGGTGCCGGTTGAAAATGGATCTGTTCTTCATACCGGCTACAGGGCTTTTATGATGACTCTGCAGTATTTGTTCTTGATATTCCAAATTATTTTCATTATCCAAGTGTGGGGAGACTTGGAGGCTGTTTCGCAAGCGTCTTATTTGTTGTTCACTCAAGCCTGTCTTTGCTTGAAAGTGACCGTTTTCCAAATGAATATGGACATGTTGAAGGAGTTGTTGAGGCTTATGGATTCTGAGATTTTTAGGCCTGAAAATTTTACCCATGAAACGTAGGTGCTATGAGAAAATATCAAGCCGGATTACACAAATTCATTTGTCTTTGGGGCTTTATTGATGCAGGGTCCTTGTATCAACTATAACAAAAGTAGGCTAAAGCTCGGATCCAACCATTTGTGTACTCCGGTATGTAACTTATATTTTCTTAACGGACATCTCAGTAGTCTTTCCCATTAGTATTTTAAAATTACAGGCTGCGCGTATCAAGAGATTACTGCTCGCTTTCATGGTGAGCTCTCAAATAACTTGCGGCATGTGGGCACTGAAGCCTTTGTTTGATGACGCTGATCGGAAGTTCCCGTTTGATATGTGGTAAGTGATCTCTCATGACGTAGGAGACCCTGGTAACTCCGGATATACTACTCATACATGTGGACCCTTTTCAACGAAATACTCATAAGTGCCTGACGGCATCCATACTTAGCATAGTACAGACGCCAGCACATCAAGCTACTACAATCTGTCAAATTTCTTTAATAAATTTTCAACGTTATCGCTAAAGCATTAAGGTTCAAGATTGATTGGGAAAATTTGACAGTTTCGGGTAGCTTGACCTGCTGGCGTCTGTACAAGGAGCTCGGCTTCAGAATCAATTGGAGACCGCACTAGTGCACTACCCATTCACTACTTAAGTTCATGTAGAAAGTTTCCAGAGGAAACAAAGTCGTTCACTTCATACACATAATTTGGGAGAAGGAAATTCAGTGTAACATTCGGTCTGCAACACTTTGAATATTGTTACCGAAATAACTCATAAAGCATAATTCACTCCGTCAGGATGCCATTAAATCCCGAGAAGGCTGTTCAGTACTACATCGGGTACGGCTTCCAGCTTGGCACGATCTGCATCAGTGCGTATATGTACTTCGGTGTGGACAGCGTCGCTTTCTCATCGGTCATCTTCGGGTGCGCCCAGATTGATATCGTCAAGGAAAAGATTTTGAGTGTGGGTTATTTGACCATTTAGTTTTTTGTACTAGTAGATACTCCTGGATAGAATACTGACTGATCAATCTGATACCGAATTAAAGATATTGAATGATATAAATATTTGTAGATTACTTCGATAAATGGTAAACGGGGCACAAGGGAGGTGGATGAAGCGTTAAGAGACAACTACAACAAGCTCGCAACGTGTATCAAACACCATCAAGCTATTATTAAGTAAGTATTATTGCAGGGTGTGCGATATTTTTAACTTTTACTTAAAAATTGCAGAAATGGTATCGATGTTGGTGCCACCGCGAGTCACACTATTCGCAATGTGTTCCTAAGTAGGTTCCTAATTCAGTGTAGTCGGAGGTTTGTTTCGAGGCTACAACCTGATCCAGGTATCGTCAATTGCTTAGTCAAGGGTCGGGGAGGAATAGGTAGAAAAAAAAACGGGTTAACTTTCCATTTTTATCTATCCTACGAAGTCTTCTTGGTCTATGCTATACCGTCGCTGCACAAATCTCTCCGTCCTAATAACACAGTATTCTATTAAATTTTTCAGGTTCACACAGCTTGTCGAAAATGCTTACCACCCATATCTGCTGTTCCAACTTGTTGGCAGTGTTGGAATCATTTGCATGTCCGCTTTAATGATCTTAGGCGTGAGTACTTTTTCCTACCTACTCGATTTACCTAACGTTTATTTTAGTAATTGCTAAAGATTTTTGACATCGTTAAATACCTGCTAAAAGGAAGTTATCCTAACTAGGTAGATTGGCGGAGCATGCAGTTCTTCTCCATTCTGACTTACTTGTCAGTGATGATCAGTCAACTCTTCGTGTGCTGCTGGTGTGGACATGAGCTCACTGCTACAGTAAGAACTACTAACCTCCTAATACGTAAATTATTTACTTAATTCTAAGTTTAATTCATGAACAACGAGAGGCTTCTGCAAATTTTTCTCCACCGACTTACTTATACCTCACCAGTCTTGGTCCAGGAAATCTGGTAAAAAATAACTATTACAAATCTGTCATATTCCAGAGTGAAGACCTGCACACAGTCCTGTACAAGTGTTTCTGGTACGAGCAGGACGTAAAGTTCAAGCGCGAGCTGTGCTTTGCCATGATGCGCATCAGTCGCCCTCTGGTTTTGCGAGCTGGACACTACATCATTCTGTCGCGACAGACTTTTGTTGCTGTTAGTACCTTCTTATGAAAACATCATAAAAATGAATTATTAAAATGAGTGTTGGTTAGAATGAATGTGTATGATGAGAATGGATAATCCAATTATAAATCGTGATATTTTTGTTTTAGATCCTTCGAATGTCGTACTCCTACTTCGCAGTGTTGAATCAAACGAATTAAAACAGCACACATTACATGTGAGCAGACACTATTTTGCCGACAGCTTTTTAGATACGAAGTATTACGTTACGCCAAGAATAGAAGATTAGAATAGTCAAGAATAAGTAGCAAATAAATTAGCACAAATAAAGTTTTAATTTTATTTAGGCTCTATCTTCCTTCTTCTTCACTAAAAAGTCAAAAGTCACAGCGGTGTGAACCAAATCACAGAAAACCACTGCAATACGTGTGAATTATTTTAATTGTCACCTTCCAGCTAAGTTTGCTTTTATATAGAAGTTAATAATTGCAAAAGCAACAGTTCCAATATATCGACTGTATAGTCGAAAAGGTTCCTCATATTTTACCTACGTAGATCGTAGGTACTGTAGGTATCTACGTGATTTTCCAAGGAGGAGAAACTGAATAATTTAGTCAGTCGGTGTTAAGATGCATTTCCTATACCTTCAGAATTGCAACACCTATTGGGTGGCTAATGAAAACGATGAGGTTGGTGACCCTAAAACTGGGTCTCGCATTATGCTGGTAAGGTATTTGGTTGTAAGGAAGCAATGCGCAGGACCAGGCCCGGGTCGACGGCGCATTGTGTTCCACGTGCGCCTCAAAGAGATGTCAGCACGAACTGACGGGGTCCGCTAGGGCCGATGCCTGCCGGGGCCGCGGGATGTTCGAAAGAGATACCGTGGCCCCTGGCACAGGCAACTGAAGGAACACGGGTGGGTTTTAGTCAGTAAAAGTCTGACACGCCCTCCCGCTCCGCCCAGAGCGGGAGAAGTCATATGATGCGTTCCCACCCAAAAAAAAAGGCAGCAATGCGCCAAACAAATACCTACCCCACATTGAATTGAGGGCTGTGTCTGTTTAAATAACTAATAGGTATTCCGTTTTTAATAAAGGGAAAAACTTGTGTGTTTCCTTGTGAAACTAAAGCAATTAGCACAATATCTACAATTTGTAACACATCAACGTATCAACAACGATTAAAACTTTCCAAACTTAAACGTTTAAACTTTACGCTTTTAAATATCCAATGGTTCTTTGGAAATATATTTGTTCAGGGCAAATAAATTACGGCAGAAAGGAGTGGTAACTCTTAGGCAAAAGCTTTCTCTAACGTGTCCTTACGTCTTACGCTAGCTTCTGAACCAAAAAATAATAATGGCAGCTAAAAACACAACGTTATTCCTCGGCCGACCAAAAAAAATCCTAAGCGCTCACGGTGTTTGGCCACATCCGAATAACTACATCATTTTGAGAAAACTGTACATGCTTTTCATCATGTGGACTCAATACTCCTTCCTTCTATTCGAGATTATCTACATCGTGGACGTTTGGGGCGATATCGACGCGGTTTCCGAAGCCTCCTACTTGCTCTTTACTCAAGCGTCCCTGTGTTATAAGTCTACCGCCTTTATGGTCAATAAGAAGAATTTGTTGGAATTGTTGGAGATCATGGACTGTGAGATTTTTGAGCCGAAATCTGCTGATCACGAAAAGTAAGTAGACCTTTAAATTATCTGCCAAAAAGAGAAGACCATAAGAAATAACATGTACAGACGCCAGCAGGTCAAGCTACCCGAAACTGTCAAATTTTCCCAATCAACCTTGAACCTAATGCTATAGCGATAAAGTTGAAAATCTAATAAAGAAATTTGACAGATTGTAGTAGCTTAACGTGCTGGCGTCTGTACCTACCTACTTTCTATAGTACCTGAGCGATGATTTGAAATTATTCCAACCCAACATCTAAATAAATCATGATTCTGTCATGCAAGCCCAAAAGGTACCCAAATTATTGGTTCTAAAGGTACGTCCAGAAAAGAAATAATACCCAAGTCTTACCTAATCAAGAAGGTGACAATTTAGCATTCAATTCTAAAGCCACTCTAACCTTTGCCAGAATTTTAGCAGCTCAAGCTCGCAAGATCAAGCGTCTCTGTTTGTTCTTTCTTACGAGTGCCACTACCACCTGCACGCTGTGGGCCATGATACCGCTGTTCGACGATGCCAGCAAGCGATCCTTTCCTTTCAGAATCTGGTAAGCAAGCATAACTAAGATAAAACTTTTGATGCCCTAAGCACGCCCATCCTCATAGGCTAGGCTCATTCCTGTTTCTCTCTTGGACCTGTAGGTTACTGGGCACATTGTAGAATGTGCCCAGTCATGGACAGTCAGACAGCGTAAAACGTTGCATAAGCTTGGGCAAAAAAGCTGTAAAAAATATCCAAAAGCAATCTAAAAATACACCTATCAAATATTTTACAGACTTGAGAAAATTCTGTTAAAAAAATTGATATGTAATTCTTCGTCATCAAATTCAATCTTAAGGCGACATTTTGTGCAGGATGCCAGTAACTCCGCTGAAGTCTCCTGCCTATGAGCTGGGGTACCTGTACCAAATGGTCAGCATCTACATCAGCGCCTTCCTCTTTATATCCGTGGACAGCGTAGCCGTATCCATGATTATGTTCGGATGCGCACAGTTGGAGATTATCATGGATAAGATTCAGAAGGTTGGTGAAAACAGGGGCAGTGTTCTTGAGAGGAAATGAAATGAAAACAAAAAAATGCCATAAAAAAAACAAACAATAAAATATTTTTCTTTCTTTTACTTTTACTTAAATTGTTTATTCTGTACATAGGATATTGGAATCACTTTTACAAGTCATATTATAAAATAAATAAACTAGATGAGTGAGGTCGGCGTTTCTTATTTGACTACGCTGAGAAAGGCCGAAACAAACTCAGAGGTCACAGTTTCTTTTAAAGTCCAGACATCTCATCTAATCTTGGTTAGCTCATGTGAGAGTTCGCTAGTCGGCAAACGTGAGGTAGCGTCCTCAGGCTAGGTGAGCGACGATTTTCACAGGGTGGCTGGTCGTATCTGGATGTTTGGGACCGAGGATCGAGTTAAATGTTGTGCGATTGCAGACCAGCTGTGACTGCAGCGTGCTAATAATGATAGTGATCCGTACTGTATCTCCAAGTTCAACAATGAGGGTGGGTTATCGTGAATGGCTTACGAACAGCTGATGATCGGGCGACTTTTGAAGAATGCTTGTGTTTTATCTCATAGATGAGTTGACTAATAGCCTTGGCTAGGTACAGTAACGTTCGCAACTCCAGTGGCATGCTAAGGACTACATTTCTATGTTACATTACTTGTGCGAGCACGATACAGCCAGTGCGTGTGCGTGTATGAGTGAAATAACATTATATTTCTGTTTCATTTAGAATATGCGTCATAGTGGCGACCTGTTCTTACCATTGCATTGCTAAAATTCGCGTAAATGTAATATGTGCTGTTAGCTGTTTGGCCTAAGTAATGGATTCACGATCACTGACATCAGAGTTCGAATCTTAATTACAATGTGTGTCTGTTTTTTGTTTCTTTGAAACCATAATAATATTTGTATTTTAAGCAAAAACTTGTTAGGTAATATTTATGTTTATTTATAATTCATGCTTATTATTTATTTATAAGAAGTTAAATATTAGTTATTGTATTATTACTTAACTGTTTATGTGATTATGTTGTATTTAATTTAAATCTTTTCGGTGTTGGAAGGTGGAAATAAAAAAGTCGTGCTGAATGATAACAAAAATGTTTATTCGATTTATTTATTTACCTATAAAATTAGCAAACTTTTATGAGAATTGTGACGTCACATTCCTGCCTAGATAAAAGAAGTTCTCTTGTAAGGTTCATAAGATTTTTTGTTGTATACCCACAATAACTTATCAAGGAAAGGATATTCTAATAACACAAATATAATTGTTGATACCTACCCACTTATTATAGGTATCGGTATCCAGCAGAGTTTATTTAAAACTAATAGAACAGATTGATTGATCGATTGTTTTTTTTTTTTTGATTGATTGATTTAATATAACAATATAATATTAAAATATTAAAACTCTGCATATATAAATCCAATAATAAACACTCATTATTTATCTTTTAGGCCTCATGATGGATTTAAAAAACAATAAAAAAAATATCTATGTGTCACCAAATAATCATAGGTAAAATTTCAAATAAAAGTTTAAGTTACAATTCATAAATATAATACTGAAATTCAGTCCGGTTTCAGTCAGATATCTCTGTTTTATTAAGACCACTTTTATGCAGCGCAATAATAGTCGCCCTCGCTTCAATATTAATATTTACCTGCATTTTGAGGATGAATACAATACCGCTAGCTATTAAATCACATGTCACTAACCAACAACTACAACCAAACGACGACGTTTATTCCGATCAAGTTAACTATTCATAAAACTCATGTCTACCTCACAGAAATCGGAATTCTTTATTTAGTTTTCTATGATCTAACCTTTCTAACTTTACGAAATGTGTGAACAAAGCGAACAAGATAAAGAATATTATATTCCTGTCTCATTACTTCCAATCGAGTAAAAACTTTGAAAAACTTAGGTGAAGTGAGCTAAGTATCATTCCAACGAATGCTAGGGATTGACACTATTGACAGCTCACTCTAAGCTCACTTCACCTAACTTTTCACGGTGAGATTTTTACAGAATCGATCAGCTGCGTGACATTTGAACTCACGGCTCACGGGCCATCTTGACTCATAAGTATTATAACATTGAAATTATGAACTAAGTACAATCACTTAGCACACGGTGGAGGTCTGCCCCGCTTGGGCGGAGCACCGCCGTGTCCTCGTGGAGGCGATCGGCAGCGGCGGCGGCCTCTCGCGCCCGGACCTGGTGCAAGCCATGGTCCGGAGCGAGAGGGAGTGGGAGGCAGTCGCCTCCTTCTGCGAAGCAGTCATGCTAGCGAAGGAGGTGGCGGGACGGATGAGGGAGAGAGCCTCCCGTCCAAGCCGCCGCGGGAGACGCCCCGGGCGTCGGGAGTCGAGAGACGACTACCGGCCACCGTAGGCGCGGGCCTGCGGGCGGAGAGCAATGGGTAGCTCACCGCCCGATCAGGACCAGGCCCGTGCCGGACGGCGCGTAAGTGTTCCACGCGCGCCTCAAAGAGATGTCAGCATAACGAGGGGCCCCTCAGGGCCGAAGCCTGCCGGGGCAGCGGGATTGTCCGAAAGGGTTACCGCTGCCCCGGAACATAAAGGGCGAAGGAAGGAACATGGGTGGATTTTAGTCAGTAAGAGTCTGACACTCCCTTCCGCTCCACCCAGAGCGGGAGGAGTCATTTGATGATTTCCCATCCCAAAAAAAAAAAAAAAAAAAGTACAATCACTTGTTGACGACAATGTGTTTATTTTCTTGAAACTAGAAGGACGTAAGTCAAATTAAACGTCAAGCTATTGCTTTGTGAAATAGCCTATGGACTTTTGGTCGACACTGTAGGTACCTACCTAAAGTTATTTGTTGCTCGGTATTTTCTTGTTAACTTTAATTTCCGGTTTCCAGATACAGAATGTGTTTGATTCAGCACATTCAGAGGAACATCGAAAGGAGTTGATCAAAATTAATAACGAATTTCTTGTTGAATGCATAAAACAGCACCAGACTGTTGAAAGGTAGGCAAAATATTATTAAAAAAAATCTGTTCCATACATTTTCACCGCGTAGATGTTGCACTTTTCTATGAAACAACCGATTTTTATTTTTATTGCTGACAAAAAATTTCTAGGCGAGAGGGTCTAGAATCATGGGGCTACCTTGACGGAACGGCAGTAGGGCATTGTGGAGCTATGACGCAAACCATGCTCCACCTCCTAACCTGCCCTCTGTGTCCCAAAACATGCAGTCAAAGTGACCTCTGCGCTGCCACTGACGACGCCTTGGAAGTGGCAAAGTTTTGGGCCAAAAAGATTTAACATGCAGCCATCGACACGAAGAAGAAGGTGGTTGCAGTTAGCGCGTCGATGTCCCAGCCACCCTGTACACAATATATGACGCACCTAACTATTTATTACCTTTTGAATATTGTTTCAGGCTTATGCAACTATGTGAAAATACTTACCATGCGAACATATTCTTCCAACTGACCGGCACTGTTGCTATCATCTGCAATATTGGATTGAGGATATCTATCGTATGTGTCTTTACTCATATTCCTTTAAATCTTTTAATTTCATCTGAAATACCACTAGGTATATCAACTGTCTACTTTAGTAGCATATGATTTAAGTTGATTTTTGACTGACCGTTTTTTTTATAAAAACGTCCTTTTATGTCAGTTGCAATGGAGTTTGAACTTTGTTATGTACGGCATTAAGATTTTGTTCCCAAAACTTGATAATTATCTGAGATTCTGAATTCAAATATAGGTGGAACACAACAGCGTGCAGTTCTTCTCGATGCTTAACTACATGGTCACCATGCTGTCCCAACTGTTTCTGTACTGCTGGTGCGGCCACGAGCTTACTATAAGGGTAATTAAAACGCCTAGTGACTAAAATCACCATACTGCTTAGCAAAGCCGCGTTGAAAAAAAAACCGGCCGATTGCACAATTATTTTATTTTTACTATTTGTTGCTAAAGCGGCAATAAAAATAGAAACTGAAAATTTCAACAGTTTACCTATTAGGGTACATGAGATGCAGCCCGCTGACAGTCTGACGGACGGACAGCGGAGGCTTAGTAATAGGGTCACGTCAGGGTCAATCTGTATACTTTTTTTCAGGCTTAACTTTTTGCTATACAGGGAGATGATTATAGTCACTAAAAATTTTTGACTAGGATTATTCACCAACCAGTACTTTAAAAAACATCTTTACTTTCAGAGTGAAAACCTCAGAGAATGGCTGTACCAATGTCCGTGGTATGAACAAGACACCAAGTTCAATCGAGCTCTTTTCATAGCCATGGAACGCATGAAGAACCCTATCATATTCAAAGCCGGGCACTACATATCCCTGTCTCGACCTACGTTTGTTGCGGTCAGTCAAGTTTGACAGTTTTTTGAATCCTTGAGTTCGTTTAGATAGCGACGAATTTGAAGCCTTTATTTGATTCCACTTGTTAGGATGATGTCTAATAGGAATTTTGGCAGATAATCTTATCAAGTATCATCAAGTATGCTAGCTCCGTTTCGATGG
Organism: Apamea monoglypha; assembly: GCA_911387795.2. Classification (NCBI taxonomy): domain Eukaryota; kingdom Metazoa; phylum Arthropoda; class Insecta; order Lepidoptera; family Noctuidae; genus Apamea; species Apamea monoglypha. Next base: position 4,704,533 of record OU426933.1, on the reverse strand, counting down.
CAATACATTTATGTGTTTGGTTAGGGTAACGAGAAAGGCTCCGCTCGAGATAACTATAAGTACCGGTTAGTGCCGGTGTATTCTGTAAAAATCTCACCATGAAAACTTGGCTGAAGTCAGCTGTCGTTTCACCTGATGCTTTCTGTTGTTTTGACTCTATAGAGACAGCTCACTTCATCCTCATTTCATCTTAATCACGGTGAGATTTTTACGGAATATAAATGCTAATATTGTATTTTTTTTTATACAAGGTGTCGTTTTGCATCCTCGTCAAATTCAAGGAGGTAACTACCTATGCTAATGATTCTCGACACGAATCAATAATAAAATAAGTAGGTTTTTTTTTTCTAATTTTCGGAAATCGGCATGTGTGGGACACGTATTTTATAACGCAACCGGTGTGGACCGTACTGTTACTGCCCTTTTATACATACATAAAAACGCGTATATGATACCATAACGCGATTCTGTTTTTTGAAAGTGGTGTGTTCTGAAATACTGGCAAAAACAAATATGTATTCATTATTTACCAGGGATCGTAATTTTATTTGATCATTTGTCTTGCATAACAGCCTCCTGAAATTTGACGAGGATCCAAAACCACAGCTTGTATACTACACGTTGAGGCTGTATCGCAAAACGTATTCAGGTATACGATGACCAGCAGCATTTTAATTTTATTAAAGCTTGTTGATCTAGGGATTTTTTACGGAAAAAAACATTTTTTTTCTCATTTCAGATCTTACGTTGCTCATACTCCTACTTCGCAGTCCTGAACCGGGTGAACACTGAATAAAACGCAGAACTCACAAATTATTATGTATTTATAAACCGTGTAGGTATCACATATGCTTAGTGTAACATTCACGACAGTTTAGGCGAAAGTGTGCTTAATTATGAAAAAATATTATCTTTTTTTTTCTCGTAACACTCAACGACTCTTAACTAAAGCTTAATACACACTTTATGATACTTTATTACAATTTATTTGTTAATATTCGTATAGTCTGTTATATAAAAAGACTACGAATAATCGCCAGGGAATAAAGTAAAATAAAACAGCAAAGTTTGAAAAGTCGAATTCAAGTATCGCAAAGTGTGTACTTGGCCTAACAAAGGTTAGTTTTTTAGTCAAATTGATAAATTCGTGCGCTTAAATTAAAAATAACAATTAGCGTAAAGGCGAACGTGTAAAAACAATTACAACCACGTTTTAGAATTTTCATTCGCAATAAATAGGAGACTTGAGGCCTATTTACATAGAAAAGATAACACATAGTACAAAAACCTTGAACCAACCATGAGAAACCATTAGCCTCGAGATTTACCCCATATTAAATTGTACGTAGGTACTTAATAAAGAAAAGCTCATTCTTATAACATATTCCAAACACCCACTTCACATAAAAATACAACAATCTCCAACCAATTCCATGTAAATTTATCATTTCTTTATAAATAGGCCTGAAACGTTACAAATACATAATCTGAATAACTTCAGTTTTTATATCAATGTCTCTTACATACATTTATTTAGCAATAAAGCGTGAACCGTACCATTCTTTCACTTAATACCTTATCTTTTAAAACAATCACATCAAAACGACTTAGGAAATAATTTTGAAATATCTTTATAAGGTAACAATCAGTCGCATATCGTTACTTATTTGTTACGAAGCTCATTTTGTTTGAAATAACGTTTTTTTTATGACTGTCTGTCATACTAGTCCTTCATAACTCGATCATATAGGGTTATTTTAAATTGGCCATCTAAACTCCGCAAACGCGATGGGTATCGATATCTCTAGCTAGCAAATTTAATATAACCCTCTATGCAGGTGACTTTGAATTCCATGGCAGTCTTTTAAGGTGTGAAAGTACTCGTAAATATAAACGACATTGATTATGGGACAAACTCAGAAATATTGAAATAAGTATCTGCTGTTTCATACAAATATGATAATATATTAATCTATTTTTTTTTTTTCGCTTTTTCGGTGTTTGTCCAATAGAAAAAGTTTTACATACGCATGAGTACTTTCACTTCCAGAAATATTGCCAATACATTCAGAGTCAGTCTGTATAATTCATAAAACCTAATTCTAAAAACTTGTAATTCAATAAATAAAGGATAAAAATTGTGTTCATTTGATTTAAAATTTTGGTAGTTTAAATTAAATGAACACAATTTTTGCAGTCAAGATTTTGACAATAGTTGGAATTGAGTTGAACAAGATTCTTTCGGCCTGAATGACAGACAGACACCGTAAAGTCGACGTAACAATATTGTGATTAAAAATAATGCGCATGAAATAAATAAGGCATTGGGTTTATTATCCATATCACAGCGATGCAGGGCATGAGATGATAAGAAGAATATTATTATTACGATTTTGCTATCTGCAAGGCTTTGTGTTGTTGCAAGTAAATATATCGCAGAAGGGTAGTTGCTGCAATCATTTTTGCTTCATGCTTAGTTCAAATTCTGATTTTTTAATTAAATTGTTGCTGTAGTAAGTCAGTGCTTTAATTATCCATTATTTCCAGTAGGTAAAACATTTTCAGGAAATATATTTTGTTATTAAACATTTCACTTCTCTTATTAATTTTTGTATGCAAAGCGAAACGTTAAAAATTGTTACAGCAACTTCTTCCTTACTCAGATGTAGAGAGAATTAAGAGAGCAATTGAGTAATAATTTCTCCTGTTGATAATTAATTTTAAATTCATATTTATAATAATGTTGAACCAATACTTAGGTAGCGGTTGCCTATCTAGCGTTCTAACATGATTAACATTTATTAAAATGAAGAGGTGTGATTCATAAGTTTCGAGTTCATTTATGTATAATCTGTGTATATGTGCGTGCAGTAAACGTATGTATAAAAATGGTATTATGTATTAGGTACCGCGATACTTTTGCATCAATACTGCCAAAATTAGAGCTCCCGAATTTTCAAACGATACTTTACTTTAAGAGAAGGCTGGAAGCCGACTCCAACATAGTTGGGAAAAGGCTAATCAGATTGATTGATTGACTTAACTTTGAGACAAGAATGTCATTGATTTTTTCAGGTGACTGTCAGAGTTAACAGAGACTTGAAATTGAGTTATGTTTGAGCTCTTAGACGTTAATATGTCAAGTAATAAGGTAAAGTTTAGTTAAAGAGCAAATATTTTCTATTGGGTAGAATAACAGACTATTAAGAACGTAATACCACATTTTGTTTTTTATTCGTCTTTGAAATTATTTCTCTTGGGTTTGAGAGTGAAGCCGAAACTATTGATGTTAAAGTATCGCGTGGCAAATATTAAAGCTTTTGTCTGCTAGACTAAAATTAGTCAGGTTGATAAGTTAGTGAAAGGCCGCGTTAATGCACTGAATATATGAAACTTTTGCATGCGATTGAACATGACATGTCTAAAGTTCATCATTTTAACATAAAGTTTTCCAAGATTAGGTAGTCACATAAATAATCAAATTTCAAATATTTAAACTTCACATTTACAACCGAAACGTAACGTAACTAGTAAAAAACTTACGAACAGACAAACATTTTTACGACACGACGCGTTATAAAACGAAAAAAATTCCTCAAAAAAACCACAACCGAAACATTTAAAAACGATTGTTCAAAAAATCACAACGTTATTTTTACGCTAACAAACGCTAGCAACTCTACGCTTGCACACTTGCCTTTAAAAGTTTTCTTTAATAAAAAAGTTCATGACTAAACCTCGGCCATACACTACAGTGCATATCAGAAAAGGTTTTTTTTTCTATCCATTCTTTCAACCAGTATTTTTCTAAAATGTCGTTAAAGACGAGATCCACACAAAATTGGAAACGAGTGAAAATCACTCGGGAAAACTCAATCAGGATCATTTTCAAAAGGACATATTCAAAAAACCTTTGGCGTAATCTTAGATTACGACGAAGCGCCATCCAAAGTTGCCAGCATTTAAACAATAATATGTAATCTAAAGCTGTCCACACTCTTTAAACATCTCTAAATATATTACATACCGTACACTTAACTTTCCTATTACCATACAATTACACACACATCATATCCATAGTAAAATATCCCTCTTATTATAAATGTATCATTTCCTAAAACTTGCTTTTCATTCTTAAATTCTTTGCATCTTAAGCAGTGTATGACGGGTTTCAAGATTTAAGGGAATTCATCTATCTAACCACCTTCCTGACCACTGAAATGCAAATTTATTATTAAAAGACTACACACTGAAGCATACATTGACTTAATTATTGCTTTAAATTGATCTAGTTGCTATGATACCTATGTATTCTCCATCATACCATCGTTCTTTTTTCCTCAAAATATTGATGAGCGAAAACATCCCTTTATTTTCAACAGATTTTCTCGTCACTCAATTTTGTTCATCATTTCAGTGGACAGTAGGCCTAGGAAGCTAAATTAATTTGTCATCCAGTTTAGTACTAGGAGTTGTAACTCTATTCTATAAGGGCTTATCTACATAACTATGTAGTTGTGGCGTGATCCTGAACGTTACCCTTCGAAATCATTCTTAATTGTTCATACTTTTCCCGGATATGTTTTCGGTTATTACAACCGATTCCTCCCTGATATGCTTCCTTACAAGTCTTGTCTTTTAATTCTAAATCCGTTTGAGCAAAATTATAAAGGATGCGAAATGGCCCTTTTTATTGAACTTTACCAGCAAAATGACTATTTTTTCTGCCGATGAAGAGCTCTGCAATGTCTTCAAAACCAGGACCCATTGTCTAAACATGACAACCACCGTGGTTCGTCACCTATTAAAATACCAGATCGAGTGGTTTATGAGAGAAGTCATCACCACAACATACTTAAGTATTAGAAATAGCCAAACCAGAGCCCGCCTTTAAACGTTAACCTCTTTACCTACTCGCACTATTACAGCTAGCATTTCCGAATCACGCCACAACACAAATATAAGCGTAAACGTATCGGCAGAAACTACAAGTTACATTAACTACACCTAGTTACGTTAAATGCTACATTAACTGCACTAACCACTATGTCGCTGTCTTTTTAGGAAAACTGTTCACTATCGTTACAAAATCTATTTAACTTTTGGCTAACACTATATCGAGCGGAGATGAGCTGAAACTCGTTATACAACTTCCAATATATTGTGAACTCCAAAGTGATATCTGACATGGATTGGATTAAACTCTAGATTAGGGTCTTTCCAAAAGTATCAGGCTCAGAATCTACCGGGTGCCACGACATCCGGGTTTATGTGCCATGCTAGAAAGTAAAGGATTGCTTGCATACATTGATCATTCATTCATATTCATTCCAGTCTCCGTCTAGGAAATCGTTCCGTAACATTCCTTGAACTGACCCGGATGGCCCAGACCCGTAACTGTGTGAATACAGCTTAAAGCGAGGAATGTGCACGGCTGATTTATTTGGTATTAATGTAGTCTATCTAGCAATTCGACAGTTTCACAAAATATTAAAAGATGTATAGCGACATCAAGAGGGAGTTACGGCAGAAAACAAACTGTCTCTTTTACAATTACTTAACAGATTCAGATAGCGATTCGACACAAAAAGAAGTAGATAAAGTTGGCTTATACTTGTTTATTAAATACTTTAGTAAAGGTTGTTTGGAGAAGGAAGACTCAGTAAAGACAGGGATTATCTGTAGCTTTATAAATCCGCAAAGCACATTACAGCAGAAAATACGTTGCTATGCGGCCCCATAGCAACGTATTTTCATACAAAAAAGTGCGGTGCGGCCCGCCTGTAGGGCGCGTAGATTCACAGAAAATTTACGAAAGTGGCTTAAGAATGAATAATGTTTCGAAACAAGACATTATGATGGTACCGTAACTCTCAAATTGCACGCACGCGCCAGTATAATAATGTTTTATACCGTACTTTGGTTTTTAGAAGATACTTGATATTTTATTTAGATTTAAGCGTATTGTAATCAGATAAACTCGAATTACGACATTTATTTTTCTGTCTAAGTAGAACCGCCGAGACACATTTCACATTTAGATAATTTATTTTATTTTTCAGTTTTAATTAAGAGGTTCAATGTATTCTCGGTATTGGCATGAAAAAATACGTAAATTCAATTGAAATAACTTTTATTTTTAAACGCTATCTCCCCATTACCCCGATGCATTTATTACATCTCGAAATTAACTTTTCGATAGCCTGTAAAAAACACTTTACTTTTTCTCTGAAAAATGCGCATTTATTGCTGCCTTGAGCTCTTCATCGCTGGATAATCGTTTCCCACGAAGGATTTTTTTCAAATTAGGGAACAAATAATAGTCACTCGGGGCTAGGTCCGGGCTATAGGGTGGGTGGTTAATTTCTTCGAAACCACAATCTCGCACAGCAGCCTTGGAAACTCGCGCCGTGTGGACCCGTAGGCGTTTGGTAAGGAATTTAATAACAGCGCGGTGCTCGATTTTCTTCAACATTGTCACGTTAGCCATTCCAGTTGTCGTTGACTAAGGATAAATAGCAAACTAATGATCATAACTATATGAAATTTTACCTTTATGCCCTCGGATAATGACATTTATTAATTAATTACTCAAATTACCCACATCATTAATAAATCACCCTGATACCATGAATACATTGAACGCCCCTCGTATTTTAGACGTTATTAATCTGAACATTTCGACATTTAGATCGGTTTGTTTACTTTCCATTGAAATATAGGCTGACTTTTAATTCACTGGCAATTTTTCAAAGGATAATACTGCCACGTGTGAAAAAAATAACAACTTTTTAAAAAAGAACCAAGTCTGAAATAACGACAAAAAGGATTAATGTACTGTTTTGTATGAACAACAGATTCTTTTCGATATTGTAGAGAAAGTCTCGTAGTAAAATTGTTTATTTTTATAAGTGCTTTCACCCACTGAAAGATGGCCAATAAGTTCAAAGTCCCTGTATGCACAAACCTCGACAGCTCTTACCAAGATACTCCCGCGCATCATAAAATGGCACACTATGTCAATTATACAAATTACATACAACTGCCTGGTCCTGTAATTGATAATTTCCATTAAATAACTTTCAATTCAAGAGATAGACAATTTGTAACAAACTATTATGAAAATATATGATCATTTGAACACGCTCAAAATCATCGTTTCCAATACAACATTTTGAGCAAATGATTCTAAGGCTGAGATCTATTAAGCGTTCTTAGAGTTTACTTTCGAAAGCGTTTCATACGAATTTGAAACTTATTTCAACATGTCTAAAGTTCATATTCCTATAAGCGAATGTGATCGAGCGTTTCATACGAATATGAACATTAATTTTGTACGATAAGAGTTCATATTTGTATGGAAAGTAAAATCTTAAGCACGCATTATAGATTACAGGCTAATTGTTTCTGCTAATTTAAAGGAAGTGATACCCCTTTTTGACTGTCGTTTAAAAATGTAATCATTCATAAGATTTGCAGCATATTATATTAACAAAGCATAATTTCATTATTTCGCGATTGCGGCAAGATAATTTTTCTTTTAATAAAAATAATAAAATCAACAGAATTAGATTAATTAAGTACATTTTGATAACAATTTTAAAATGAAATTTTATTTTGACTTGCGCAGTTTTGCGACAAAATAAAGATATTAGTGTCGCAAAACTGAGCCAGTCATATTGGTATATAAACACTTGATTAATTTCAAAACTAAGAAATATTCTAACAACACTGGGCAGTGCTAAATACTAACCTACGATCAACCTATCGACAACCTTAAGAACAATATTTTCACATTAATACTTAAAAGTATACATATTTTTGGGCAAATCATCTGAAGTATTCTTCGAGCTATCGAGTTACGTATCCCATTTGAGGTGAACTTGAAGATATATGTGTTTTGGGGTTTATTTATAGCAGGGTAGCAGGGATATCGACGAGCAACCTGTTACCATAGATTTAGTACACCATTCTGAATCCCCTGAGCTTAAGAGACGCCGGTTATTAAAAAAAATCTGCTGTTTCCTATTGAAGTTCACCTACGCGGTCAAAATGTATGGAACAGCATTTATTTTTTTAATAATCGATGAAGACTTTCATCATGTACTGAATCCAAGGTAACAGGTTCTGTGTCGCCGTCCTTCCCATCCATTATACGTTGCTAAATGTTACGTAATGATTAACGTCTGCTTCACCATACATATTTTGACTTATAAACGTCAAATAACTTGGCAACGTTTATAAATAAACCCCATAATTATCATGCTTCTATATTATATTATTAACTATTTTTCCTTATGTGATTACAGATTAATAAAACTAGATACGTGGTTAAAATGTATATGTACGTGCAAATGCGTTATTAGCTAAATATGGGTCCGGGTATGTTTTAATAAAATACATTTTCTTTGACACTAAAGTGTATCTTACAGTGTAAAATTACGCGCCCACACTTACATACTACATCTAGAGAATAAGGTTGTCGATGTTAACTAAAACACAATTAAAATATAATAATTTCATTAAGCTACTATACCATTCATTGCAATTAATTCAAATATACAAAATTATGAGGTAATACTAAAAGGTAAACGAAATTTGTACAACGATTTCATTATTTTGTTCAGCTGACAAATTGAGATTAAATATTTTATTCTATAAAAGTGGTAACATAATCTATGAATTTCATTTTACGTGATTATTATGTATTTTTGAACGATTGAGTACATAAATAAAATTCTATATAATGTACTAGAAAATTATGAATCCAGTGGAGTACAATTCTAAAAATGAACTAAAGCTTTCTCATTGCAAAACATAATAGTGTGTCTTCAAAGTCCAAGAAAAATAACATTTCCATGAAATTCCACATTGATAATTTCGTCCTATTGATAAAAAGCGGAACTAAGCCGAACAAGCCAAAAGGATGCATGATAATAAAAATACACTTTCTGACCTCCACACAGAGACCAATTTTCAACGTTCCTTTTGACTGGACGGGGTACTATGAGGGCTAATGTAACCCGACTCAACAGAGAAGCGGTTGGAGCAAAGCGATCTCTTTACATCTAGATACATAGAAAGCAGCTTCGTTAATGATTCGGGTTATATTATTTGACGTCACCCGTTAAGGACTATTTAGTGGAGTTTGGACATTTGGGTTTAAAATAATTATTTTTAATTTAGTCTCTTTGTAAAATTATTCCATGTTGTAGTTTTGTCTCATTTGAATAAAATCGTGAGTATTTCATATTAATTGAGACTAAGTTAAGAACAATTATTTCTATTTATAACTATTCAACATCAATAGCATCAGTATTGACATATTGCATGGCAAGTTTTACATTACACGTAACATCGATTACGGCAAACATCGATATAATTAATCGACTGGGCATCACTAATTTATTGGACTGCGTACACGCAAATACAGTCAATAATTTTGACTAGATGCGATTCAATTTAAAAAATACAACGAATTTGTTAAAACATGTCAATTTTAAAGAAACTCATTCGGGTTGCCTCGGCTACACTTCGGGAATGTTCGTGTTTTAGAGGAGATCCAAAAAGGAATATGGCTACTTTTATTTTAGCTGTAAGTGCAGCCGAGACAGGGTAAAATAAATGTATAAAAATTTGAGCGATGAATTTGCGTGATAAATATTATCAATTGTAAATCAACATCGTACTTTCTATTGTCTATTCTCTTAATTAAATGACTCACCATTACTTTGAGTTTGTTACCGATACCTGAAAAAAGAGATGACATTTATCAGAGCGGAGAAGGTCACGTCGCGTCTCATTAGTTTCCTGATAAAATACGTTGGAGGTTTTCCTTATTTGAATAAAGATCATTTTACGGATGATAGGTTCCAACTTTTCCTTAGAATTAAAGATGTTCGGCCGGAACATAAAGCGCGACGTTTGAGTGTTAGCCCACGTTCGCACCGACGTAAGTATCGCGCACTGGATTTTCAACTCTCGGTGTCGAACCTAGCATTGAGAATCCAACAGAGTGCAAATCGGCGCGTCAAAAAAGACACTGTTGGATATTCAACATTCGGCGCTAAGCAGTGCGCGAAAAAATAAACTCCGCGGGAAAAATACGGCCGTGCGTACAGACGCCAGCAGGTCAAGCTACCCGAAACTGTCCAATTTTCCCATTCAACCTTGAACCTTAATGCTATAGCGATAAAGTTGAAAATCTAGAATCTAGAAAAAAATATTGTAGTAGCTTGATCTGCTGGCGTCTGTACCTGGGCTCAGAGAATGTATAAAAAGAGAAGGTAAGGATTTTAATTTTTTTTAACAGTATCAAGTAATTGCCACCCCTATTTATAAAATAATAAAGCTAGGCACCAGCACGCGAAGCTGTTGCCTTTGAACAGACCAACCTAAAGTTGCTGCAAGTCACTAGTACGCGTATATCATTGTAATTTAAGCCTTATGTCAATAATCAAAAGTAATAATCTAGACTGTGCACTTGTCAGTTGCAACGCCTATACAGGGTGGCAAAGACATCCACGCCAAACTGTAACCATGAATTCAGTACATGATTTTAGGCCCCCTAGAGTAGAAATTATACGTCGGTTATAAAAAAAAACCAACTGTTTCATAGAAAAGTGCAATACCTAATTACCTATAGGGTTAAAATGGATAGAACAGCATTTTTTTTTATAATAACCAACGAAAAATTTCAACACACTGGGGTTTAGAATCATGTAATGAACCCATGGTAACGACCATGCGCGACGATGTCCCTGTCACCCTGTATATTTTAAGAGAAATTCAACAGTTGACAGTTTTAGCCAGAGTTTTCGCACAAATTGCGATTTAACTTGAACCAAATATTTTTACATAAATAGCAGCAGTGTTACCTGTATAACCAGATCTTCATAGTCCGAGATCGCCGTACTGTACCGACCACTTCTCATACGCGACCAGGCTGTGAGGAGACACGGACGGCCGGATCCTCTTGAGAGCATCCATGAAGTCTTGGAACGTGATGCTTCGGACTAGGGAGAGGTCCAGGCATTTTACTTCCTCGGGGTCTAGTTCTGTGGAGGAAATAGAAAGGTTTTAGTCAGTTGGTATATTTAATTTCAAGTGTTTATGTCTCAGATGGTCATATAAATCATTGTCTAAAGAGTTTTGTGATCTGTTTTCTATAAGAAAAAACAAAAATAAGTTTATTAATATTAGGACTAGTTGCTCGCGAAGCAAGGCCAGTATAGGAAGTTGCATATTTTTATGGTTCCAGTACGAGAAAGAGATGGTGCTATACGGGACGAATAGCGCCATCCGAACAATGATGTCTTATGGCCCTGAATAGGAAAATTACTGGATGAACAGAAACACCTACTCTTTTTTCTACTACCTTTTAATGTGACGCAGATGTTCAACTTTAACGTTTAGTAAAATAATTATCAATACATTTTAAAAGAGAAGTCCTGAGTCACTCACTGACTCATTCCAAACCGTTGGACATGTAAAGCTGAAATTTTGCACCCTTTATTTTAAGAGAGATTAGAAGACAAGGAGTAAGGTCGGATTTTTGGTCAAAATTCCCACGGAATATGTAACATAGGGTGGACGAAGTCTTGCAAAGTGCTAGTTACATATATTTTATTTTATTTTTTTATTTATTCATGTAACAATTCGCATTGTGTTAGAAATATTTAGTATAATATAAATACATGATGTTTTGATAAAATAATAGTTTCCTGTGATAAAACGGAGGCTCTGTTACAACAGATTGAGTAATCAGACAAATCACACATTATTCATACACCTCATTCTATATATTATCATGTTCACCGCAAATCACAAACACCACATTCACATCACAACATACATCACATTCATATCACAACACACAATACTTTAACTTCACACACACCACTTCACGTCACAACACACACCTCACATCACGCTACACGTCACGCTTAAATTAGATATCTATACCATTGTTATAGAAGAGCGGAGCCTTCTAACACAGGCATTATCTGCCTAAAAGGGGGCTTCGAACACAAATTTGTAACTATTTGCTGATTTGTGACAATAAACAATTTTTATTTTATTTTATTTTAATAGTAAACATTCACGAAGTGAACTCCGTTCCTCATTAATATTATAGATGCGAAAGTTTCTTTGTTTCCTTTTCACGTCTAATCCATTGAACCGATCATCATGAAATTTTGCACATAAGTTGTCGAAAAGGACATAGACATCTCCATGCAAGGTACTCAGGTACCCCACGTACCTGAGTACCTTGCGTGAAGAAAAAAAATACTGTTCCCGAGGAAAAGAACAATAACTAGCGATGTTTACAATTGCTTTAGGACGCTAGATGACGCTAGATAATTGAAAATATGACTTGAATTTCTGAGCGGTATTCTAACAAAAAGTACTAGGCTTGCATGAATTCACGATAGTATTTCAATCATTAGTATTATGGTTTTAATAGGATTTGGATGAAATTTGGAGCACAGATAGTTTATATAACCGGGATTTATGGTGGGATAATTTCCGACCTCCACGCGGTCGAAGCCGCGGGCAAAAGCTAGTTATTAATAAGTATTAACGGTGCACTTTATAGCTCGTCATTACACAACAATAAGAACTGAAAGTTGTCAATCAACGCCACCTACGACATGTCATAGAGGTTACTGACCGTTTGATTTATGCTAAGAGGTCATTACGAGATGATTACATACCTAGTCCATTGCTTGTGTTTAGGCGTTAGGTATTCTTACGTCCGCACTCACATACCTCACGTAGGTGTACAGAACATTATTAAATAACGATGAATATTGTAGGTTGATACTAGTATATTCTGATTGTACCGGCTACCCTGGCAAACACAAAGGTATGGGGAAATGTATAAAAATATTGGATAATGCCTTAATGTTTTTTTTTTTTTTAATTAGCCTAAATTGCCCCACTGTGGGCAAAGGCCTCCCTCAAGTCCTTCCAGGAACTCTTATCCCGCGCCACTTAAAAACAGCCCACACGGTAAAATCAAAAATCATTTATTCAAATAAGGCTGAGAATCAGCACTTTTCGAACGTCAAAATTACAAAAGACAGTCCCCCCAAAAACGCCCGCCCTTCACCACTTCCTAGTGCTATCGCTGGGAAGTGGCGCAACAACTAGGTCATCTTGCCACCTCTTTCTGGGCCGGCCCTGGCGGCACCGTCTATCTTCCGGTACCCATTGTGTACTTTTGCCCAGCGGTCATCGTGCTTACGGCTGACGTGACCCACCCAATGCTATTTGAGACTGGCAGCCTTCTTGCCTACATCCATTATACCCATTTTGGATCATCATCAATATATGAATAAAAGATAGAATAGAGGGTTGTATTGGTGGTTTGAATTTCGCGAGCTACCCTGGCACTTCCCTCTTAAGACAATGCTCCATTATAAAGTTAAGGAACGTCTTACAGCGCGGACGTAACACAATTGCTTTATATTTCGCCCACCAACATAAAAGATATCGTGGGCGTCAGTTTTATTGTGTTCCGATATCTTTTTATGTTTTATAACTTAAAGACATTTGACGAAAAAGCAGGTCAAGGTTTTGCGTGTCAAACTGGTGTTGCCAGATGCACGCGTTACGTGATCATACATGCTAGTGGGCATGTCCCAGTTCTGAGGCGAAATTCTGTATGGCTATATTATTCATTTTTATGCTGCGGGCTATACTAACCGGTGCAGTATCTGTATTTTTGCAATGCTTGGGGTAGGCAGAATGATAAGGAAGTAATAATAATCTACTAATAATTCTGTACGCAAAATACGCGCTTGGACGTGGAGTCGCGGATACCAGCCTGTTATACTACTATACTAGTTTCGCCCCGCGGTTTCACCCGCATAAGTTTTGATCCCGTGTGAAGATCGAGATAAAAAGTAGTAGCAATACTAAGTCCTAATCCATGGTTTACCCATGTGCCAAATTTCATCCAAATCCGTTCAGCCGTTTTAGCGCGAAAGCGTAACAAACAATCATACAATAAATCAAATATTTTTTCTTTATAATATTAGTTTATTTAGACTAATAATAATGTATGTGTTGAAGATGAATAATTTAGAATCAATCCTAGCTGCATTCTAGCACTGATTGGTACTCCAACAGTAACTTGACTGCACTAGTCAACTTACTGCTGAAGTACAGACGCCAGCACATCAAGCTACTACAATCTGTCAAATTTCTTTAATGGATTTTCAACTTTATTGCTATGTCTTTAAGGTTCAAGGTTGATTGGGAAAATTTGACAGTTTCGGGTAACTTGACCTGCTGGTGTCTGTACCAATCAGTTTCTTGACCATGTGTATTATTATTACTTGTGTAATCAGGTAGCTTAGTGACTGACATATTGACTGCTTGGAAAAGCCTATAACTGTCTAGCTTCTCGTCGCTGGAGGCCACGCTATAGTCCATTCACAGTTATTTTACTTCTGACAGCAACCAAAAAGTAACCTTATTGTTATGAGAATAAAGATCAATCTTATTCAAAATCAAAGTAACTATGGAAGGACTGTAGTAGCTACGCGAGGCCTAGGTATGTCCCGTAGTCCTCACCTCTGATAGGCCCGAGGGCCGCGTCCCGGCAGAGCGCGGTGAGGTCGCTGCCCGAGTAGCCGTCCGTCAGCGCGGCCAGGCGGGCCAGCTCTTGGTCGCTGAGGGTCGCGGCGGCCGCACCTCGGGCGAGCACGCGCCGGATAAGGGACATGCGGGTGCGCACGTCGGGGAGGCACACGTATACGCGTTTGGGGAAGCGTCTGAGGACAAGAAATGATAATAAAATTATACCGTTATAGTATATTATTATTATTTTAAGAATCAAAGAACGAACAATATTTTTTTCTTTGTGATTTTAATAACCATCAACGCCAGCAACCAATACAATGAGAGATCATTTTTACTAGAAAGCTCAAAATGATCATGGTTTATGCAAAACATGCCAAGTACTGACATGAAAGGAAACCATTGGGTATTAGTATTTTCATATATACCAATGGATGGAATTTACTCAAAAAGATCTGCGAACGATCTGATACCAGAGAAGTGATAGAATCCAACTCTTTTGCGTTTAAAAAAATAAAAATTATGTGAAACACACACATGTAATCAAACACATCATTTCCACTTACCTCAACGCCGCCTCATCCAACTCCTGCGGCCTATTAGTGGCGGCCAGGACAATGAGCCGATCAGCCCCCGCGGCCGGTAACCCATCGAACTCAACCAAGAACTCTGTCTTCAGTCGCCGAGACGCTTCATGCTCGCCCGACGAGCGCTCGCATAGCAGCGAGTCCACTTCGTCAACGAAGATTATCGCGGGCTGAGGAGGGAAAAAAGGTGATAAACTTGGTATAAGAAGGGACTTTATAAAAATTGGCAGTCTGGATACGGCAGTCTCATCTTAGCGTGTCGATGGGTATATATGCTATGCTAAATGGACTCGGCCCAGAATTCGGCAAGTGTTTAACGCCGTCACTAGCGACCATCAGTTCCTGTAACGTGCACCAGACAGGACAAGTAGGGCATGATATTAAGTGTCCCATCGTTTGTGGAACAGCACCCCATTTATACTCCAAAGCGGAGTCGTCTATTAATCTCCACCTGAACAGGTTTTGCTTGCTTCAGCCAACCTGGGTCCGAGACTGGTTTGAAGACTTCCAGGTTACCCAGGGCAACTTATGTCCAGGTGGGAGATTTTCAGCGGGTGGAACGAATGGTTTGGGTAAGGAAGCACTGTCTCGCCACGCCTTCAGTCTTTCTTTCGATAGGGTAGTGGCTGACATTGAACTATTAGGCTGTAACTGACATTGGACTAGGTTTCATCGTAGACTTGATGCTGCGTACAAACTGGATCCGGAATCAAAAGCATTGGAACATGGACTTTAAGTTGTGTTCCATACACTGAAATTTACTTTATTAATGCACCAGCGTAGCTATTCACAACCATCCGACAGGCTACCGTATCGAAAATGACACAAACAGCTGTCGGAAAAATAGCGGTCGTCTATTTGATTTAAACTGACAATATTTTCGGGTTCTGGACATGCGAACAGCGTTTAAATGACTCCTACAATAACATTGATTATTGTTCGATACGGTACGGATGCGTTATACCAACATTATCAATATGTACAGACGCCAGCAGGTCAAGCTACCCGAAACTGTCAAATTTTCCCAATCAACCTAGAACCTTAATGCTATAGCAATAAAGTTTAAAATCTATTAAAGAAATTTGACAGATAGTAGTAGCTTCATGTGCTGGCGTCTGTACACACCAAAGACAATTTTATTAATGGCCAGTTACGTAAGATAATAAAGTCCACTGCTTATTTCTTGAAGAAAATTGTGCGAAAGGACAGTTTACACAAGTAAAGCACAATTTTCGGAACGCTAAAAAGAATGGACATGTATCATTGAAAAAACAATTAGTTAAAATCAATAATCCGGAAATCACTTTCATTCATACTTGACCGATTGTTTCGACCTTTCTTTTTTAATTGGAGCAGATAAGTGGTGCATACGGCCTCGCGTTATATAGCCTAGTTTTAAAATACGATATGTTTATTAATATTCGTAGTTTGATCATGAACGTGGAAATATTTTGAGGGTCACAAATACAGGCTGGTCCGTTTACAGTGGTGTAACTGTAGCAGTGCATAAGTGTATTTAAAACCATTGGGAAGTCTTTAGCACAATCACTTTATTTAATTTTTGGGAACTGCAAATCTGGAACGAATGTGTTCGAACAGAATGTTTTCCGTTGAGCTAAGTTTTCTCCTAAACTATAAACAATACAACACACAGGATTTGTTTCGAAAAGCTCCCGTGAGAGGCTTCTAAAAATTCGTTTTGTACCACTGTAAACGGGCACCAACCCGCACTGGGCCGGTGTGGTAGATTACAGCCCACTCCCTCTCGAAGAGAGGAGGCCTGTGTCCCAGCAGTGGGAACGTTATAGGCTAATTATGCAAACGGGCCACCTTGTATGAAACAATTGATTTCGAATGTGGGTGATAACTTTTACCATACTCAATATCTTTATTGCTTTACCATAATGTCTACTTAGGTGGTAACTATATAATTTAGATCATTATGGACCCTGTGGGGCACAGCAAAAGGGTAGAAGAGAGGAAGCCCTGTTTTAGGAGATAATTAAGTTGCTTTTGTGGGAACAAGTTTTAGTTCATATATTATAATCAAAGCCAAAAGATAATTAAGTTGCTTTTGTGGGAACAAGTTTTAGTTCACATATTATAACCAAAGCCAGGAGATTGCGAATAAGATACTAACATTTCGCTTATCTATAATTTTATGTATTGTTTTATCTGCTAAATATACTTAAATATTTTAAATTATTTTTATATACCTGTACCTACATATGTATTGTAATTCTATTTATTCATTTATATAAATTATTATTCTTTGAATAACAATAACTTTTTATTATATTATTTATTAATTATTACCGTATCATTAATATATTTAAACATTCCTATAAATTGCGTGATTATCATTAATTTTAATACTTTTTTTTTCTATTTATCATTTAAATATTCATCTAAGGAGGTAGCATTTGTTTATCAGTAACACTAATATCGATCACATGACATGACGTAGGGAGGTGTGAACAACCCCTACATTTCGCCATTTATGTATGTATGTCCCATATAATATGCGTGCCAATTGCCCATTAACCGGCCACAAATTGGGACTTCGTGTTGCTTCTGGGAATTTCCCGATAGAAAAACTCAGTTACACTTTGACCGACCCTTTTGATCGAACCCAACTGTGTGACCACTGCGCCAACGCGATACTTGTTTAAAATTATTTATTTGTTAAAACTTTATGCACAGGTAAAAATAACCGTACAAACGCGAACTTAATGCTTTAGGTACTTTCTACCCGGACCTCTTTCTACCTCGGAGTGACGCAGAGACAAAACATAGTAGGTGCAACATGATAGAAAATTATTATAAACTAGCTGACTCGTCGGACTGCGTTACGAAGTCCGACGGGTTACTAGTTCGTATCTTCGTATTTTTTAAAAACTTTTTTCGTGAATTTTTCCCATGTTTTAATAGTTATTCTTTTTTTCGGGGCGGAGACAAATCCAACATATCAAAGATCATAAAAATCGGTCCAGCTGTTCTTGAGTTACAAGCGGTGTAACTAACTCGACTTTATTTTTTATTTTTTTAGATAAAATAAAATACAAGATAGGTACCGATTATGCGACAAACTGGAACAATCTAAATAGAAATGACTTTTTATTGATTATTAAGTCTATCTAAAATACAATAGAATTTGATTACTAAAAAGTATCTCACACAAATATAGTACAATACAGAATAACAATATGTTTACTATATAACAGAGTTGATTAACGAAATGCCTACCTATTTGAAAGTGCATTCAAATAGTGGATAGGTTTTTATCACGAGCATGCGTTCGGAATGAGGTCAACGACTTGCGGCTATATTGTTAGCGAGATAACGAGTGAGTGTCGCGTGAGTGTTAATTATTTGCAAGGCATGGGACATTTTAATCGTATAGTCTAACAGTAGCTAGTGTATTAAAGGGGGACGTATTCAGTCGAGTTATTGAATAATCCCTGGTTTTTGAACCAGTACATTTTATCTATATACTCGTATCTACTAAACTTCGTAAACGACTTTTCTTTTAATGCTTTGAATATTGTCATACTGCGATGAGGTTCAGCACAATAATCTCTGTGTATGAAGGAGATTTTGGAGAAATAAAATACCTACCTTTTTTTTTTTTTTTTGGGATGGGAAATCATCAAATGACCCCTCCCGCTCTGGGTGGAGCGGAAGGGAGTGTCAGACTCTTACTGACTAAAACCCACCCATGTTCCTTCCTTCGCCCTTTATGTTCCGGGGTAGCGGTAACCCTTTCGGACAATCCCGCTGCCCCGGCAGGCTTCGACCCTGAGGGGCCCCTCGTTGCTGATGCTGACATCTCTTTGAGGCGCGCGTGGAACACTTACGCGCCGTCCGGCACGGGCCTGGTCCTGATCGGGCGGTGAGCTACCCATTGCTCTCCGCCCGCAGGCCCGCGCCTACGGTGGCCGGTAGTCGTCGCTCGACTCCCGACGCCCGGGGCGTCTCCCGCGGCGGCTGGGACGGGAGGCTCTCTCCCTCATCCGTCCCGCCACCTCCTTCGCTAGCATGACTGCTTCGCAGAAGGAGGCGACTGCCTCCCACTCCCTCTCGCTCCGGACCATGGCTTGCACCAGGTCCGGGCGCGAGAGGCCGCCGCCGCTGCCGATCGCCTCTACGAGGACACGGCGGTGCTCCGCCCAAGCGGGGCAGACCTCCACCGTGTCCACTGGGCGATCCTGGCAATGGTGACACCCGGGCGTTTCCTCCCGCCTGATGATGTGCAGGAACCTCCCGAAACTTCCGTGTCCGGTGAGGACCTGCGTCAGGCGGTAGGTGAGGGCGCCGTGGCGCCTCTCTAGCCACTCCTCAAAGAGGGGTCTTATCGCCGCTATCGCGGCGTGCCCTGCGCTGGGTTGCGACAGTCGCTCTTTCCATGTCGCCATGTGATCGAGCCGGAGGTCCGTCCGCTCCGCAGCAATTTGCCGCGGGAGCGGACTTTCCCCCCGGCGTAGTGCCTCCGCGCGCCACTCATGCAGGCGCGCGAGGACTATCGCCTCCAGATCCCATGGCGGCAGTCCGGCAAGGAGGCTTGCCGCCTCGCGCGAGATCGTGCGGTAGCCCCGGATTAGCCTTACGGCTACCACATTCTGGGGCGCGTTCAGGTAGTGGGCGGCTCGCCGCCGCAGTGAACGCGCCCACACCGGGGCCCCGTATATGGCCATGGACCGCACGACCCCCGCGTAAAGCCTCCGGCAGGAGGCGTTTGGCCCCCCCAGGTTGGGCAAGAGCCGCTTGAAGGCGGCCCCAGCCCGTTCCAGTTTGGGGGCCAAACGTCGGAAGTGCTCGACGAAGTTCCACCGGCTGTCGAGGACGAGTCCCAGGTACTTCATCGTCGTCTCGATGCCGATGTGAACCCCTCCTGCCGTTAGTTGGGATCCCGGTGGTGGCGCGTTCCGGGGCCCATGAAACGTCATGGCCTCGGACTTGTGCAATGCCACCTCGAGACCCAACTGCCGGATCCTCTCCACGACTATCGCACCCAGTCGTAGCCGATGTCCCACAGGAACGGCCCCACAACCGATCCCTGCGGGACACCGCACGACATCTCTCGCCGGTTCCACTCCCCATCGCGACCGGGGTAGCTGACGGCTCTGTCCGTCAGATACGCAAATACCTACCTTAAAAGGATATCGATACCTAATTACGACTGTAAGTAATTTGAATTGGTCAATTTGCGAACTGGACCATTTGCTAATTGGACAATTTGCGATTTGGACAATTTGCGAATTGGACAAATTGCGAATTGGACGTTGTGAGAATTGGACATTTTGAGCCCTCTGGACATTTTGGGAATTGGACATAATGCGCCCAAAGGTGGCTGACAACTTATGTGATTGGTAAACCGACGTAGAGACTATCATATAAATTGACAGCAGATAGAATTGAACTGGCTTTTAACCAGGTGTAATGTTTTCCTTCTGCTATGCTGTAGATGAGCTTAATGACCACCTACATTGTCTTTACAGATTACATTACTTCTGTACGTCGGACGCGTCGCATTAGAAAGGATTTTTTTTTTTTTTTCTGGCGGGAAATCATCAAATGACCCCTCCAGCTCTGGGTGGAGCGGAAGGGAGTGTCAGACTCTTACTGACTAAAACCCACCCATGTTCCTTCCTTCGCCCTTTATGTTGCGGGGTAGCGGTAACCCTTTCGGACAATCCCGCTGAATTAGAAAGGATTACCTGGTGAAGTTTCGAGAATCCGTCGGATGCGGAAGACACAGGACCTGTCGTTGTGCCGATGTTTGGAACTATGTCCAATAGTGGACGTATTTGGACTGAATGATAATAAATGCAGCCCAGGCTGTTTTCAAAAGCTGGTGAATTAAAGAATTCTTTATTTAGTCTCACCTGCAGTTCTCTGGCGACTTGGAAGAGCGCTCGCACCATCTTCTCGCCCTCGCCGACGTACTTGCTGGTGAGCGTCGCCGCGGATATGGAGAAGAACGTCGCCGAGCACTCGGCCGCTACGCACCGGGCTAGTAGCGTTTTACCTGCGTATAACAAGTCGGGGGGGTTAAAGTCATCATCATCAGCTAGTCTTTTCCCAACTATTTCGGGGTCGGCTTCCAGTCTAACAGGATGCAGCTGAATACCAGTATTTTACATGGAGCGACTGCCTATCTGACCTCCACAACCCAGTTACTGGGTAATACGATACCCCTTGGTAAGAACTGGTTGTCAAACTTTTGGGCTTCCCCATCACTTTCATCATTTTCATTCACCCGTATCGACTGTCAAAGATCTACGAATGACAGCCGGGACCAACGTCTTAACGTGCTTTCCGAGGCACGGAGGGGTCTCGGTATGTAAAGATGGTCACCCATTAACAGACCAACCACGGCAAGCGTAGCTTAACCTGATCGATTGACCTGTGCGGCTGTTATTATTTAGCCTCGGACACCTCTTTTTGGAAAAGAGCACAGATTATTATTTTTGGGGTGTTTAAAAGAACCTCTACGTTTGATGCTGACGACAAGTACGACTAGTATAGGCACTCAGTCAGCTCTATTGTAGATTTAATTTCACGCAAGCGCATCAATACTTGCATATTAAACCTTATGTCAAAGACATTAAAGTCAAGCATGACAAACACTAGTGATTTGGAAATTGCAACGAGTAATTTTAGACACAGCATGAGATGCTTTTGAATACCTGGTGAAGTCGTGCTGACACGGAAGTAGTGGATAAAAGTCTTGGGTAAGAAATGCTGTCAAAAAATAATCGAGATGAAAGTATTGGATGCTAATGCCGTCGTAAAATAAGAAACAAGGACCGAAAATAACCGTTTATATGGGACAATTGAATACGTTTAATTTTGTGATTGTATAACGTTTTTGTTTATAACAGTGATATTTTTATCAGACTCATGACAGGTTAATATTGCGACACGACATTGTAAATCGGTATGTCCAACTTTAAAAATAGATGATATTTACCATTTCCTGGTGGTCCAAAGAGCAGAAGTCCTCTCGCTGGAGACCTCAGTCCAGTGAAGAGTTCTGGCCTCAGAGATGGCAGCACCACCATCTCTTGAAGCGCTTGCTTAGCCGCCTACAAACAAAGAGGAATCTATAGTAACATAACATCATGACCGTAATCATCATTCGGGTAGACAGAGGTTTATATTACTCCTGCGGTATTTACAGCGCCACATGCGAAATACGCATCACACGGACGTCACACGCAAAATCCTGCATCACGCAATCGGAGTTATCCTTGTGATTAACTAACATATTTACAACACACCGACATCAACCGTCGGGCAATAGCCCACCAGATACAACGCTTGATGGAACTTTCCACCCTGTTGCTCATACCACTATATGTACTCCCACATGTCGCCAGTAATGTTAAGTACAGACGCCAGCACATCACGCTACTACAATCTGTCAAATTTCTTCAATAGACTTTCAACTGTATCGCTAAAGCATTAGGTTCAAGGTTGATTGGGAAAATTTGACAGTTTCGGGTAGCTTGACCTGCTGGCGTCTGTACCATTAATAATGGGTAAGCCTTGTGCAATTGGTCACACATCCAGACTCCGTGCACCTACTGACAATGTCCTTAAAAACAAACCCAACACACTCGGATATTGAACCCAGGACCTCAATTTCCGCAGTAATGCGACCACTTCATCAACGACGCAGTCAAAGAGAAAACTATACTAATAAATATAAAATTAAATTATTGCTTTCATTTAATGGCTGAAATTTAATTAAGTATTTTTTAATATAGGTACTAGGTATTATCGTTATTAATTTCTTGTGTGAAAGTAAGTTTGTCTCGTCTTGAACAGTTTGATGACAAGTACCTACCACATCAAAATTGAAGAATTTTTATTTCCATTTTCACCAAAAACTCTCTCTCTTAAAAATAAAATAAAGAAACGGAAACATGACAAATAAAACGTGTGTTTTAAATTAAATTCTACTAATGTTATAAACGCGAAAGTTTGTATGGATGGATGAATGTTTGTTACTCTTTCACGCTAAAACTACTGAACGGATTTCGCACACAGATAGTTTATAAGCAGGATTAACACATAGGATACTTTTTATCCCGATATTCCCACGGGATCGAGACTTAGGCAGGTGAAACCGCGGGGCGCAGCTAGTAAGAAGATAAATTCTTCGTATTTCCGTGGGCATAACTAGTAAAAAAAAATCTCACGAAAATAGTCACGATCGATTACTAGAAGACAACACAATAAGAACAATAGTAGTTAAATCAAAGTCGCTGTCGGTTGAATACGCTCCGGTAGGTCACGCATATCTTTTCAGAGATGTCGTAAGCAGTACAGTAACAAAACAACTGTGGCGAACTAGCGACACGATCTCGTTCCCGCACGGCGAAACTACGCTATAAATAATAACAGTCCTACAACTGGATACTATCAAGATCCTTAAAGTACAAATTAGTTCGTTCTGTTTTAAAAATGTGTTACAATTTACTTATGTAAACTAGACTGAATAAATAATTAATTTTGGTCATTAATTGCTTTGCGTTATTATAATTAAGAATTACATGTTTTTAATATTTTAGACTTTTCTCGAAAGGCGCGAAATCCTACTCGACTCCGAGAAAAAAAAAACGGGAATTGCGGCTCTGGTTTCTTGACTTACTGTCAAAAACCAGAGCCGCAATTCCCGTATTTTTAGGAACGTTCGTATTCTAATCTGTCAAAAATAGCTCTCAGTCTCAATCTGTCAAAAATAGCTCTAATTTCCTTACATTTTTGACAAGTTTTTGACATTGATTGTCGCTGAGATGAGATTGCGACTAGATTGTGAACGTTTTTACTTACGGGAATTGGAATGTGGTCCCCAAACTACTACTGTTCCCTATGTACAAAAGCAAAAAATTAATATGAGTGGAAAAACGCGGCGAATTTCTGCTCCGTCGGTCGTAACAAGTAACAATGTTCAGAAAGAGCAGTTTTTCAAGTTACTATGTTCATCCGGGTGAACAAAACGCGCTTTCGCGACGTTTCCTCGGTCAGCGGAATTACGTTTCATTTTCCGCTCAGATTTGTCCCTAGCCAAAGAAAGAACGGGCATTGATCAGCAATGCTCAATGTGTGCTTAAGATTTCACATCATGAAAGTCAGATACACGATGTTATCCTTTACCATAAGTCTGTGTATTCGATTGACATAGAAAGTTTCAAGACCAAAATTTTTGCGCCGACAGCACAATGTATAAGGCTTGGTGATCGAGGGGCCCCTTAGGGCCGAAGCCTGCCGGGTCAGCGGGATTGTCCGAAAGGGTTACCGCTACCACGGAACATAAAGGGCGAAGGAAGGAACATGGGTGGGTTTTAGTCAGTAAGAGTCTGACACTCCCTTCCGCTCCACCCAGAGCGGGAGGGGTCATTTGATGATTTCCCACCAGAAAAAAAAAAAAAAAAAAGGCTTGGTGATAACCACTTATAACATTGAAAAACCTGAAGTACCTGCCAAGTTTTGAACCCAAAACCCGATGATTGCTTCACAATACCTAGTTAAATGTTGGAAACGTGTGAACGAAGAAAGTTTAACGATGATTCATGTCTATTGATAATAATTACGTCTGATTGACTCTTAAAAGGTTGATTTAGTCAAATTATTTACATCTAAATTGTTAACACATTTCAAAAGATTTATTTATAAATGTTATCTTTCAATCTTATAATTTAAGTGTCTTCAAGGCTAGAGTGAATAGGCTCATAATAAATTATTGCGCTTTACCATCTATCTACGATTGCATCACTGTTTTCTATCAGGCGGGATCGCAGTCAAGCACTAGTTTATAACATTTAAAAAAAATGTTGTTTGATTTATTATAACGTAAAAAGTGTTTGAATAACTTTTTCAGCTGTTATTACATCGATTCGATTTCTATACATTCACCTAATTGGTCTGTGTCTGGTGGTTATTTGCATTTTTTTTTAAAATTGATATCTTAAACTTTCACTGTCGTGTTATTTGTAGGGTACCTAAATGTTATTTTCGCCTTTGAGAACTTAATCAACTAATGGAAAAGGGGTCTGTGAAGTCTTTTACATAAAACGGATTGGATAAATTAAATATCAAAGGTCAACGCCGCTGTCATTATGCTTGCCTGGTACATTATTGATCGCTTTGCGGCTTTGCAATGGTCAGTGTACGTTCTTAGAGGGCATAGATCAGAATTACATTGCTAGAGACAGTTTGGCTCCAGTCCAGTCCAGTTCAGTTTATATTAGGAATGGAGCCGGGTATAAAATTGTATGGGAAGCGATCGGATTGTCGAATAACACGAAACAAGAGTATATTGAACTAACTGTGTATGTTTTATCAACATTATTTTTTCGATCATTGGAATACTTTTCTATTGTAATAATTTCACTGAGTTGGTTTAATAGTCGTCTACTATATTCTTTTCTACATTCCCTTTTTCGATCACTCGACCCTCAACTACTCGACTTTCTTCATATAATTTACGGACTGTTGTTATTGGTTAAAATTAAGACTTATCTACTTTACTTATCTGCACCAATAATGGAGCAAAGGCCTCGTAGGTTTGCATAGTAGACTCTCCCATATGCAAGTAGCTAGCACAGGTAAAATTGGCTTACGAATCTGTTTATATGACCATTTTGGCAATAAAAAATGCTACCATTGGTAAGCAAAGCGATTCGTTTTTGTTTACTTCCTATAAACAAAAACAAATCGTTCGAAACCGGGCATTATACCGAAAAGTAGTCGAATACGTACTCCAATCAAACATTGGCCAGCTTAACAATTACTAAAGCAGACGTGACCGAAAGAAAATGCTTTTATGTAATGTCTGCAGCCGTCAACACCCGATGTGTCAGCACCGTTACTCCTAAGGTCAATGAACAAGTTTACATTACAAAACTCTAGTTACCTCACGATTTATCTAAATTATTCGATTGGAGGTCAAGTTAGGTATTGTGTTATAGATTTTCATGTCGATTTGACACTGAGATTAGACAATGTTAAGCTATTTGTGATACGCGCAAAAAGTAAAGCAAGGTTCCTGATAGGTCGAGAAGTTTTGGGCAAGTTGAGCGATAGTTAATTACAGAGCTGTTTCTGGCAGCAAGCCAGACCCATGATCGGTTTTGGTGTTCGCGTAATAGCATTGCGAAGTTACGAGGAGACACATGCAAAATAATCGCCAGACAAAAAGACTGCAACGCAAATGCCAAATCGAAATTGATGTATAGTTGCAACTGAGAACCACAGAACAGATAAAAGTAGTTAGAAGGGCCTTGTGGGCGGGGCAGGCGCGCCGCACTTTTGAGCAGACGCTCAAAAGTCAACCGAAATTTGAATCACCGGTCAACAATCGCGCTCTTGATGTGACAGCGTTCGGAGCTCCGCGGAAAAAAAGAATTATGCCGTCTTGCGCTATTATAACGTGTCGGAAAAGAAGTCAGGAGTGTAATGTGGCCTGAGGAGGGATTTCTTTTCACCGGTTAGTCCAAAAACCTTAAAATACGAGTGATATTTGTAATTATTTCAAAAGTATTATGTAGTTTGTAGACAAAAACGATAAAATCGCATTCAGATGCAAAATTATACATTGCTTGCAATACATGGGTACGATCTTGTACGACATGAGCGGTCGCGCAATGTATTGCGTTCACTGCGAACGTCGCGTGCGTCGAGCCAAAATGCGCGTCGATAGTGTTGTACCAAATTGTAAACAATGTCGATATTAAGTAAGTGTATACGAATTATGTTCAGAAATTTGTATTACAATTAAAATAACTTTGTTTTTATTAACACCAATTATTGTGTAATGTGAATTATTAATTTAATTTCTTAGTTGGTTTTTCGTCTAAAATTTGGTTTGAGGTTAGTAATTTACGATGAAAAATTTTTTTTTTTAGTTTTCCAACATATAAGAAGAGACAAGAAAACTGTGGATTGAGACAACTGGTAGAATTGAATAGATACCTACTAAATGTAGCACAATTTGTTCGCAACATTTTTTAGAAAATGATTATGTAATTAAAAAGTTGAAATTGAGTCTAAATTATTGTTGAATATTAAAATATTCTTGTATTTTTACTTGTGTCATTTATTTGCTTATGTACTTACTTTAGCCCATGTCTTTGTACGCTTGAATGACGTTAATCACGGACACAGACAGCCCAGAAGGACAATGCTTGTAATTAAAAAAATTCAAAATCTAGTCGCAGTTTCATCTCAGCGCCAAAAAGCAATGTCCAAAACTGGTCAGAAATGTAGGGAAATTAAAGGTGTTTTTGACAGATTGAGACTGAGTTAAGACTGTGAACGTTCTTAAAATAAAGAGAATTGCCCCTCTTAATTAATCCTTACCAAATAAATACATTACTCATCACAAGTATTTAATTTTGAACAAAATTGCCCTTGAAGTCATTGGATTTCAATGAATATCTTAGGAGATGTCATGGTTTTAAAATAACTCCGCAAGGCGGCCGGTCATTAGCTTCCTATAGTAATGTACTAACTAAGTGATAATCGGAAGTAATACTCTTAAAGTAATGGAATATATGTATGTGTCAGCGGGATTGTCCGAAAGGGTTACCGCTACCCCGGAACATAAAGGGCGAAGGAAGGAACATGGGTGGGTTTTAGTCAGTAAGAGTCTGACACTCCCTTCCGCTCCACCCAGAGCGGGAGCGGTCATTTGATGATTTCCCACCAGAAAAAAAAAATGGAATATATGTATTATTTTAATAGGATTTTTCCTAAAATTAACGCGAGTGAAACCGGCGGGCATAGCTATTATTCATAAATTAACATGATGAAGTTAATAAATACATTTTTCACAGAGTAATTCACAATAAATTAATTAGATTATATTATGTTAATTCGACTTAGCATTCGAAATGGCCGTGAAATTTAAAATTTCTTTTTAGTTTTTTTGCAAATTGTAGCTTTGTTTTACATTTTATGTTATTCAAAATATTATTTTTCTTTCTTTCTATTATTATGACGTAAAACAGAGCTGCAACTAGCATAAAACGAAAGAAAATTTAAATTTCGCGGCAGTATTGGATGTTCCCCCTTAATTTCACTTCGATTTAATTTTATTTATATGTAATTAGGAAGTCCACATTATTCGTACCGTACCCGCAACTTAAAAAATTGCAAAACTTTAATTAACAAAATTACAGTAATTTTATCGATATGATTAATCGACCTTTTGGTCGCCGTAAAATATTTGAGAAACAAAATTGCTATTACACGTGTGTGAGTGTACGTCCAGAGCAGAATTTGCGTTAGTGTGACAACCAATAGCAAACACGCGATCTAAGTGCATGTGGTTTATTTGTGTGCGTAATGCGCGTACGTATTGATCTCTTGCTTGTAGTGGAGAGTCAGAGTGGGAGACATGCGGCGACAGGCGTTCTAATACAAATCAGGAACTATTTCCATTCTATCCTCTTTTATCTGTTCTGTGCTGAGAACTGTTCAGGCAGTTGGCAGTTTTCGTGCAGTTACATTATCTGCATGAGAAGATGCATTTTAACATCAACTTGGCAGTGGCATTGCTGATAGAATGCAGCACGGATTTTGACTCATAACAGAGTCCTCCCGCTGCCCCTATATCGGTTTTGATTATAATAAAAATGTGACTTTATAAAAATCACACGTTGAGTAAATGTATTCTCATAAAACTCTTAAGCTTAAGGAATAAATTTGCATTACACATTCGTTTTAAGTATAACTACTGTGTGGAGTATAAGTATAAAAGGTAAACGAAGAATATATTTCACTTACATCTTGTCCCGCGATATCTTCCCATTGCACCTTGGGGCCTCCTTCCACAATCTCGTCCAGGATCAGCTGGACGAGTTTGGGGTCGACTCCACGCACGCTGAGGGCCGGTTGGG
This sequence comes from Apamea monoglypha, assembly GCA_911387795.2. NCBI lineage: Eukaryota > Metazoa > Arthropoda > Insecta > Lepidoptera > Noctuidae > Apamea > Apamea monoglypha. The sequence goes on along the minus strand of OU426933.1, from coordinate 4,675,447 downwards.
GGGTTCTGCTCCTCGTTGGAGTCCCACGTTGGGAGCCTCCCCCCACCACGCGTCGGACTGGAGACCCGTTCGAAGGTACCTGGTGTGCGCTCTGATTTGAGACGCGAATTGACGATGATTGTGGGTTAGATGAATGGAAATGTTAATGAAAAGAATAGGAAAAGTTAGTATTTTTTTAATATAAAACTAAACATTACGCCTGTATTATTAGAAAGGGTAGGCAGAGGTTTATAGCACAGCCACACATCGACAAGTATGTTAGTTTAGATAATATCGAATTTAAGGTTAACAGACTGTTTGTGGGCGATACAATGACCCTCGTCAAATGAGGAAGTGTTTCAATTAAATAAAAACAAAAACTTCCTGTGGATCTAGTTTGATCTGTGTCAGAAACATAGATTTGTATTTACTTTTTCTCGATTACTTTCTAGTTTGCTATCTGATGATGTTACTAGATCATCGTGATTCGGCGAGTTCTCAGCCGAACAAACAAAAATACTATGGTATGATTGTTTTTATTGCATCTGTGCAATTAATTCTAATATATTGAGTAGGTGAACGCAAAAGTAGCATGGTTACAGCCAGTTATGTTTCACACAATGTTCAATTAATTATGTACCTAGGTATCTACTTAAACACAGAGACTTGTACATCTTGTAGTATTTAGTGGAGTTTTGTATTGGACAAACTCGGTAATCAGTACGTTATAAAAACAAAAATTTTGGTGAATTTTGAATGAGTGAAGATGCCAATTGGTGATGTTTCACATTGTTATATTCGAAAAGTATCCAATTTAAAAGCCAATTCAAATAGAAAGTCTAAGAGATTCTCAAGCAATATTACTCCAAAACTATTGAGACTATCTTTTGATCTCTGATAATGCTGTGTGGACTTATTTTAGCTTTCAAACAATGATTGAATTATTTTCACTGAACGTACAGACGCCAGCACATCAAGCTACTACAATCTGTCAAATCTCTTTAATAGATTTTCAACTTTATTGTTAAATAAATAAGGTTCAAGGTTGATTCGGAAAATTTGACAGTTTCGGGTAGCTTGACCTGCTGGCGTCCGTACCTACCACTGTTTCAATACCTAGACAAAGTCAATATTAGTAAATAAACGAATAAAAGAGAACCGCCCTTTTTTCTGTGCAGTCTCGTACTAAGTACATAATCAGCCTATAATGTTCCCACTGGGACACAGGTCTCCTCTCGGTGAGAGGGAGTGGGCTGTAATCCACTACGCGTGCCCAGTGCGGGTTGGTGGATGTCACATGTTTTAGAATTTTTGGTTCTAGGAAAAATAAGTCTAAATCAAGCGCCCGTCTGGGTTCGAAAATACGACCTACAACTCGTAAGTCGCGGTCGTTACCACTGGACCACCATAGATCTCAATAATATGTATCCCTCCAAAAATATTAATACTGAATAATACCATGCCAAGTCTCGAGACTTTTTACCGTGAAAATCGTAATAAGTTTGAGTTCTCATGCAGAGCCAAGTCTGACATTCATATTACCGTTGATTCTCAATTAGCAAATTGCTCTCAAGTTTGACTTTGATCACTGTTATTTGAATATTTGAATCGATACTTTACGAAAACACGCTATTGTATTTTGTCGAGTGTTTAGTAAACATCTTTTTCTATCTAATCTAGAAGAACAATTTCTATGAAAACTTCATGGAAATTGTCAGAATCGCGTCGCAACAGTCTGCGGGAGCCTTGACAAACGAGCTATGGGTCTGTAGTACGGACTCTTACCCTGAAAGAGCGAAACGGGGCTACGGTACACCACGAAACAGACGGCTGCAGGGCTTGGATGTCGTCCTTAGAAATTGACGAGAAATAGCGCAGTATCGCGCCAGATGAAAACAAATGGTGGAAAGCATTTGCCCAGCGGTGGAACAGTTACATATATATTTTTACTCGTGGCTGTACGCTGCATGTGGATTCTTTTAAAACGGAAATGAAACGCGATACTTTTGTACGGAGTGACCGCGGCATGCACAGGTTAACGTATCATTGATCCACAAGACTGCAAGAACTAAGTAAGTAGAACGAGCCCCTTTTTACCCAACTAACTGCGTGAAAGCAAAGACGGGGTTATGTTTTTTTTTACCAAATAATAGTAGGTACTTTTTTACTTATGTAGGTTCGAAACCAGACAGGCGCTTTACTTTGTGTACATTATTTCATCACCACTACTCTCAAAACGGCGAAGGAAAACATCGTTAGGAAACCGGCATGTCCTAGGACCAAAAATTCGAAGACATGTGACATCTACAAACCCGCATTGGGCCCGCGTAGTGGATTACGGCCCACTCTCTCTCACTGAGAGGAGGCCTGTGTCTCAGCAGTGGGAACATTATACGAGTTGGCTGATTATGAGTACTTTTAGGGGATTCTTGTAACTTTTTAAATCTCTAGTTTAACCTTGCCGTGATCGATGACTTGGCGTCTACATTGTTAGTCATGTGTATCGCAGTTTTTTTATTCAATTAAAGGTGATTTTGGTGTTTGTGATCCACGTGCTTGTTAACAATGAGCAACGCAGTTTTTATTCAAGTAGGTACAGGACAATGGGCGCCATTGGCGTCTTTTAAGAAGTCGCTGCGGACTTATGAGCTTTGTTTTGTACAAAAAGTTACTTTGGCAGCCAAGCAGTTTTCGTATGCTTTTTTGTACAGAGGTGCCATGTTATGAGAATTAGGTACGTCTTGTTGCGGGGACTTTTTAGTCTGGCTGGCATATACACTAGCATGTTTACTAGGTAGGTACACTATGTAACGGGATGTTCTTGTCATGAATTTAAGGATATTTTCATCGTTTTTATATTTTTAACACTTACTTTTACTAATATTGGAGGGGCTAGTAACAGCCACACGGGTCGATCGATCGGGTTAAGCTACGTTTGTCACGGTTAGTCCGCGGATGAGTCACCATCTTTACATACCAAGAACCCTCCATGCCTCGGAAAGCAAGTTTACCCGTTGGCCGCGGCTGTCATTCGAGGATCTTAGACAACTGTCTAAGATCCTCGGCTTCTGGCTTCAGGCTTCTGCCGAAGCCCGAAAGTTTGACAAACAGTTTTACCAAGGGGTATCGTGTTACCCAGTGACTGGGTTGTGGAGGTCTATCTAAAGTTGTTCCATGTAAAATGAATAACTTGTAAATTAAATAATTCAGCTGCATCCGGTTAGATCGGAAGCCGACCTCAATATAGTTGGGAAAAGGCTAGACAGATAATAACTTTTACTAATATTGACTTTCTAATACAACGATACAAAAAAAACAGAGCTGTAATAATTTATCCGTTTTACCAAGAACACCAGCATTATCAGCAATCAGAAAAAAGATACCACCTAAAAGTCACTCACCGAGAGCTGTCGTTTAACAGCGGGCGGCGTAGACGCTGGCTTCACAGGATATCTGCTGTAACCCCCATTGGAGCTATTCGGCTGTGATGATGACCTGCCCATGGACCTGGGCAGGGTCTGCGACTTCATCAGAGGACCTCCGCCCCCACTACTGGGCACCCGTCGACCAGCTGTCGTGAGCTTGCGCCCTGCGACTGAAGATGATATTGTTAGAGGAGGAATAGAAAACTTCTGGATTGGAAGAACATTTTGTTACTTACGTGTGTATGATACAGTTAAATTATGATTCAGATATTACTCAAAACAATTATGACAATTACCACACCATGTTTATGAAACTAGAGTTAATGTAATGTTATATCCCAAGCTGTCATACTGCTGCTCGGGACATAAGCTTTGTAATTTTTTTTGTATCCTGTCAGAGTGAGAGTTATCCGAAAACTTACGTTGGTCGAGTGAATTTTAAGGCTAGGCCCAACAAACCTACTACGTTTAATACACATGATTGCAGATGGTAATATATGGTTGTAAGGTTCAAGATCATAACATTCAAGTGTTCATTGGTCCACATTTTCATGACATTAATTGAAGCACTGTTTGTGCATTAGACGATGACGCGTCCTGACCTATTATGGCACTAGAGCATATTATGCTTCATTTATTATTGAGATGATTCACAATTACTATGAATTGCAATGATTATACCTAAGCCTGCCATTGATTTTCCATTTGGTTAATGGCATTATTTTCCTTAGAAAAATAAAGAGACCAGAATACTTATCTATTTTTCGTAGGTATTCTATTTTTGATTTCCGAAGTCAAAGTACGTATTGCCTATGTTTATGGCCAACTATTTTGAAACTAGGTTACAAACAGAAGCGTCTTTTATTTTTAAAGCCACTAATTTGGGTCAGTTCAGAGGAGAATTTTAACACAATCAATTCTCGTTAGTTTGCCGTGCAAACTTTCTGGCTACGCTAAAATTGGGGCTTTGCTGGCTGCAAAGTGCTGTTCACTTTGGTAAAAATACTTTTGATGTAATATTTCTCGTTAGTCACCGTTTAATGTCACAAGTATTTTCGTGTTAATTTCGTGTTTGGGATGGTATTCAAAATAACATTCATAAAATGTATTACACTACATAATGCTGCCTAATATCTCTCCAAAACCGTACAAAGCTACTGATAACAATAATTTGATAAACATTCTCGTTAGTCAACGAAAACACGGTTTTGGCTAATGGTTAATTAACTACGGCGTTTTAAATACAAAAAGGAGTAGATATTGACAGTGTGTTAAATATAATAAACGTTAGTAATATAGGTAGATACCTCTAAACCTCTACTACTTAACTAAGTAAGCACTAGATCTCAAATAATTTACAAAACAGCGTTGAATTGGAAGAGAATAGAGAACATACGATACGTGCATTGCTAGTCTTCGTGCCTCAACTGAAGTATACAGGGTGTATAAAGACCCATCACAAATCCGTCAACTACGCATCCTGTACATCAAAATACGTAGCGTTGCACAAAAATAATTGCTGGGAAACGACTTTTATTTTTGGTGTGAAATTGCTGTTTGCGGTAGTGCTCAATGTAACACACGTAAAACATTGTGCTTTTGGGTGCATAAACGGTACAGGGGTCGTGGGGGTATTTAAAGTTGTGTTATACATACCATCAAAAACTTGTTTTCGTAAAAAAAAAACGTCAGTAAAAGTTGGCATTTTGACCTTTAATATCTCCGTAACCAGAAGGTTCCCAGGTATGGTCCGGTATAGAAAAAATATTACAATGACGGGGAGTCCAAGTGACTCTCGGCTTCGTTTAGTGTATTTTTACACCCGTTATACAAGCTATACCAACACAATCAGATAACCCTGGTGTTGCCACAATAGACAAGATAGTACAGTTGTTCATTTAGAAGAAACACCTATGTTTTTCAATGGATATACAAGAGGTCGCAATCACATGCAAAATATCCCATCCACCTCACAATTTATAACTACGCAACAAATGCAATATACACACAACAAAATACCTATAGTCGACTGATACATGCTTTATCAAGGATGACGAACATGAATAATATCATTCAAGAGCGGTCTCCTTGACTCTATTCCTATAAACAAACAATACAAAGACTATGTCTTCTATACAGAAGGAATCAAGAAAATACTGTATTTTATCTCATGATTGCATCTCTGATGAACTAGACAAACGCGTTGAGAATATCTAAATAACATATTTAAAATTATACCTGCACGCGGTAACATGACCAAAATAGAAAATGGGGTTTGTCGACGGAAGAATAGACAAAATGACAGATTGTAGACAGATTTGTAAAGAAATTTAGACAATGTATTTAATGGTAATAAATGTAGACTAATTTCTAAAGAAATCTGTCATTTTGTCTATTCTATGTCATTTCGTCTATTCTTCCGTCGACAGAACCCGTTTCTATGGTGGTCGTGCTACGCGTGCTGTAGTCCCCGAAGGGATTAACAGAGGCGTGTAGTACGCCAACATTTCCCCAGTTTTGCCCGACATCGAGATCGAACCCAGGACTTCAGGTTCAGCAGTCGCGCTTGGCGAAGTTGCGACCCACGAGATCAACGAGCCAGTCAGTTTGATCTTATTACTGTACCTATGTCTAATTACACACACGACACACGCTTTGAGAATGACGAAACAGCGGAGATAAATAGAATGGCTATTTCAATTTAAACAGCACCCAAGTTTAAATGGACAGATTTAAGCGAATCAAGTGGCTGAAAAGGGGCCAGTGCCAATGTCAGTAGGTCAATGACCGTTCTGTCCGACCAGAGAGTTTCGTATCTCGTGACAGGCATAGACAGTGGAAAGGTGCTTTTTATATGAAATGATAGTGAAAACTTTCTTTTAGATAGGCTCTGTCCGTTCCAACGTATCTTTGTAAATGTTATCGAAGAGAGTACAATGTGGATTGTACTAACCTTTTTAGTAAAAAGGCTTCACGAGATTTTGTTACCATTACCGGATTGGTTTTACGGTCTACAATGGGCGTTTGCCGTTACGGTCTTTTGAGTTTATGGAACAAATAAATATAGAACTGATCACATCGAAATGGATCGGTTTGAAACTGAAAAGCGCCTCGTACTCGTTTGAGTTCCTAGATTTTAACTTGGACTCAAATGTCTACGTGTGATATAGTACACATACGAGTGGTCTCGTAGCTTTTCACACGAGATAGACAGTTCTAAGAGAGCCACTGGGTCTAAAATTAGACTCTCATGGTTGAAGTGCCTAAGAGTTGACGTTCTGTAGCAGAAACGTGCTGTATAAATCTCAATAACCCCAGTGTTAATAGGGTCAGTAGTAAACGTTGCCTACGATGAACTAAATTAGCTATAACACCATAATAAGCCGTTTCCCGCAGTTTAATCTAACGAGTTGTGAAGGCCCATTAGCTCTGAACCTGCCGCGAAATTGTGCGAGACTAAACGTCTATGTTTATTAAAACTCCGTGAAACAATTTGTGAATGATTGACGTTATTTAAAATTGACTTTATTGCCCCGTTCTCGTGTAAGCTTGCACCCATTTCTATTATAAATATTTTCTCCGAAAAACTTCTCGCCTGTTTGGACCCTGCTATCAGATTTTTGGCAACTATTTTCTTAATCACGTTGAGTGGAATAGATGAACTTTTAACGATGAAGAATACAGGGGTAAACGATCTGAAAATAAATGTTTCCTTTACCCTTTGCAGCGTTTTAAAGTCACCCCTCTCGGGCTTTTGTAAATTAGGTACATGAAATCTGTACCGCATTTCCGCAGTGACCAGTCAACTGAACAGGCAAACATAACTTTCGGCTCTGTAACATTAGTCAGGAATTCAATGAAACAGTAGCTACGCTTGCTGCCTACTGAACCGAAATGAGATGTTAGGGAAATACAAGTCGTATGTAAAAGATCGTGCGTGTGCGTTCTGTGCGCATGATTGCGTTCCCCCCTACGTACCGCGGCTATACAAAGCAAGTCAACTGAGACCAACTAGGTTAGGATCCGACAATTAGCATAACATTTTTCGGTCGATTAATTAAATCTATGAATAAGTTTTGTATTGTTCAAGGACAGAGCTACTTTTTGATGTTTTTTTGCATATGATGGAGCGACGTGGAGTATTTAACAAGACCTTGCACTTATCTTGTTACTTTACCGCATAATGTCATTAAATATTTGTTTTACGTAAGGACTGAAGTTGCATAATTTAAAGATAACTTATCTAGAAGCAAAAAGAAATGTATTTAATGAAAATGCGTAATTTGACGTTAATTGCGCAAGCGCAAGTAATATTAAATTTTAAGACTACATTTTTTCTGGAATCTAGCAATACGAAGCATTTTACTTTAAGTAAATGATTAAAAACGGCTGTAAATAGCCTAACTAAGTAGCCTAGCTGGTACGAAAGTAGTACATTAAAGTTATTGTAACAATTTTCACTATGACCGCGTTGTTGAGCTGAAAATCTAGAATTCTAGGCTCTAAATACAGACAACATAGTCTAATGACGTATTACGTGTTCGAGTTGTGCGCTGTGCTAATAAATGTATGTGCCTCCTAGTTACTATGCAAGAGATACTGCGTCCATACATAGAAAACTATTTGTACATTTTCCTTAGAACACCAAGCAAATGTTGGATAACTAATGCACTCTGCATATAAAGTGATTGATGAAGATTGAGTCGCGACGATTTTTCTTGGTCGAATATTTATAGGATGGATGGGTTTTTAACATTAAATGCCCTTATGTATAGATGCAGCGGAAAGCGTAACACATAACAGAAATATAGAATCAAACACATCACACAGTGTGTTAGAATTTTAAACACAATTGCAAGCTGAAATAATGGAAGGCGGTCAACCCATGCAAACACTGACAATAAAATTTAAAACAAAACAGTCCAATTAGTCTCCGATGTCGAGAGTAGTGTTATAACAATCAAGTTATACAGATGTTAGTTAAATTTCTGATTGAATTTTGCATTAGGTTACGTCAAACGAAGCATATTTCATGAAGCATTATTTCTTGTGTGTCTACCTTCGTTCGGTGGCTTCGTTTGACCACTGTTACTTTCTGTATGCGCGAGTAACGTCGTCTTCGACTTCTCTAGCCGTCGGGCCTTTAGAGGTGACTCCGTCGGCTTTTTGTCGCTCCGTTCGGGCTCACTGTCTACGCCCAACTTACTGAGCGCAACTAGGCTGGCTACATTGGGGAATATAAAATTATATTCAATAGAAACTGTAGGATAAGTTGTGTATATATGTTGAAAGGAAAAAAAAGAAGCGTAGCATGCAAACATTCAGCCAATTTCCACTTTCAAAATAAAATAGCGTAGTTGGGTCATAGCTTGGAGTTTGTGGCAGTGATGTAGGATGGTAGAATAATGGTATTTCATACCAAGGAAGTGCAGTCGGTCCTTAGCCATGCCTAGGTTGGTTTTCATTTTGTCGTGCAGTCGTTGTGCCCGCTGCCATGCGTCGCCGCGACCGCCCCAGCAGTCCACGGCGATACCTCGTTCTAGCTCATAAATGCCTTTTTTGTAAAGCTCTATAGCTAATTCCTTTTGTCCTGTGGGAGAGACCAATTTGTTATTGGTGAATACAAAGGGTTAAATAATGAACAGTGACTATTAATGAATAGCTTTCTTTCATTATCTATATGTGTATGACATGGGTCCCTTCATATACCAGAAGTAAGATAAAGATAAGATAATCAACAGTTTCAGGACCACCATAGTCTGTAAGTTGTTATTGGAGTAAAGGAAAATGCTAATGCCTTCAGTTTTGAAACCTCTTTTCTGTCTATTAGATAATAATATTGTGATTATTTCAGGGGTTACTCTGGCCCACAGGTAACCGCCGCGATTTACGAGTAGTAGGTCGCGGGTCCGAATCCAGTCAGGCACTTTACTTTGTGGAAATTATTTCATCACCACTGCTCTCATAGTGGTGTAAGAAAACATAGTGAAAAAACCGGCACGTCTTAAAACACGATAATTCGAAGACATGTTTTAACTACCAACCTGCGCTGGGCTTGTGTGGTGGGTTATGGTCTACTCCCTCTCACAGAGAGGAGGCCTGTGTCCCACCATTGGAACATTATAGGCTGATTATGTTATTATGAATATTTCAGAATTCTAGGCTATTTAGAACTGGCTGAGGAATAGATTAATTTATAAATATGCTTCAGATATGATTGTTGATGACAATGAATAAGTTAACAAGTGTATAGAAACATATTTAGTCCTTTGTTTGAAAAACCTTTGTTTTAGTCTGAGTAATAGGTACTGAGAATTTTATTTTTCTATTATAAGTTTTCCATTTTTTTCCTAGTAGGTAAATATTAAAATACTTAATATTATTTTTGTTTCCATTCTTATAAGAACTAGCAATCTAGTTGGCATAAAAATATACCATTTTGGTTTCTTGCAAGGATATAAACTTCGAGAACAAAGAGTACTTTTTACATTTTAATTACCAATTAGACAAAATAATTGTTTGCATTCATTACAGTTGTTAACAGTAAAATTATCTGCTTAGAAGAATTTTGTCTTATGTTTCAAAAAATCTATTGTAAGATTTCATTTTCTGGAGCTAGTATTGCAAGTCTTGTTGAATTTTTCGGAAAAGTTTCATGAGATTTTCAGATCCAAGAATTCTGCAGTTTTTTTTTTGCCTTGTATATTCTGTAACTTTTTTACATGCGATAAAAATAATACTCAAATGCTCACCCTCATTTTCTTCATCGATCTTCAGTGCCTTCGATATGTACTCAAAAGCTTTCCGGTGATGGTGCTTCTGTTTGGCCAGCAGTGGGTCCCCAGGCCCAACATTGTGTATGTGAGACATCTCCTCACTGGGGGCTAGCTCCGTTGACACTATACCGTCCTTCACGACCACTTCCAAGTTACACTCGCCTGCTTTACGAGGCTTGTGCATAAACCGATGAGACGCCGTATACAAATATTTAAAAATTATAAAAAGTTGATACAAAATTGATCTTAGCACGTTAAACAGAATGACGATTGGGAAAGAAACGACGTAAAGATTCCTTTTATGGACAGAAGGTTGCGAGTCATTTCGCAACGCTGACCCCTTTGCTAGGTCTGCGTCTGCCTTCTTGGACTTACGGTTCGGGGACCTCGTAGTTTTACGCGACAAACGGCCACCATTTGAATCGTCACCGGACACCATCAAGAACACCAACACACGGGCTTGTTTAACACAAAATCTCCATAAAATTTTCAGACAAAGAAATGCGAGCTTATCCTACTCCCTATCATAAATACAGCAAAAAAATTGTGATCACTGAAACGTATTATTGACAAATTTTGACACTTGTCACGCTTGCACTGCAGACCATAAAAATAATGTTGACATGGTAGTTTTACTCGCATAAAAGATTTTTATAAATCAAGGTTAATTAAAGGGTAGGTCTTTTGGTTAGCAATATTTTCTAATGATTTAGATAAAATCAATAGTTTAATCAGTGAAAAGCAAAATAAACGATTGCCAAGAAATATTTGGGGTAAAATTAATGCTAGTGTTCTAGCAACATTAGCAACTATAGTAGCTTCAGACGTTTCGATATTTCTCAGTATGTTTGCCTCTCTTAAACTTAAAATCGAGAGATTTATTATTTAAATTCGTAGTTAACTTAGTTAAATGGCGTGTCTTTTATCTAAAAACTTATAATAAACATAAATTTAAATCTATCAGAATGGATTGTGTATCTTTGAACAAAAAATAGTATAAAACTCATGATGAGTAAAGCGATAAACAAAACGTTTTTGACAGCGTGAAAGTGTGACAGCGCCGCATAAGCGATCGATGTTGACTTTTTTACAAAAAACTTACATCCGCTTTTACTTTAATTAGTGCAGTATTGAAAACATCAAAGTATTGTAATATTACAGGGATTAAACGTAGAACTTCACAAGTAAGTTTTTAAAGTTTTATCGATACATCAAACTTAACCTGTAATCAGTGATTTGGCCTATCTGTTGTACACGTTTGTACCATATTTATCAAAATTTCGATAGAATTTACAGTAAAATACACTGATTAGCAATAAAGAAAGTATTTACCAGCTTAGATTTAATAACTTATGATTTTATATATGATTTTAGTCATTCTACCCAATATAATAAATATTTCTTAAATCCGTTTCAGATCACACTATGGCTGAAGTTGTTGAAGAGCAAGTAAATAAACTTGCCGTGAATGAAGACGATGATTTTGTAGACCCGTGGACTGTTGCTGGAAAGTCAGAGACTGGAATTGATTATGACAAGTTAATCAGTAAGTTAAAAATACTATAAAGCCGAAATAAAAATAGATTTATGAATTAAATTTAATACTTAACTTGCATCAGCTTTTACTTTAATTAGTGCAGTATTTACATGGTATCTTCCCTTTCAGAGAGATTTGGGAGTCAGAAGATAGATGAGGATATTATACAGAGATTTGAGAAAGTTACAGGGAAGAAAGGTAAATAATTTAATCTTACTAACAAAAAATAGGCAGTACTTTGAGCACTTGATAATGTAATAAACAACTTTTATAATGGGATAAACAGTCCATCTTTATTCAAATTCTGGTCAAAACTCATAATTTGAAATCATCAATACAACAAAGAAGACTTCAAATACAACTTTCTTTAAAAATACAGCAATATAAAATTTGTCATTTCCAGCTCACCACTTCCTACGGCGTGGCATATTCTTCTCTCACCGTGACATTCACACCATCCTCAACCTCTATGAGGCTGGCAAAAAGTTCTACTTATACACAGGCCGAGGGCCTTCGTCTGAGAGCATGCATATTGGACATATGATACCTTTCATGTTTACCAAGTGAGTTGTGCATGTTTTTACTGTAAATATAAATACAAACAGAAACAGCTAGTTATTTAAGTAGTATCTACTAGACCTGTGTCGATCGATCATTTGTCGTAACCCGGGTCGATCATGACCCACTCGTATGGTGATCGGGTTAAAAAGATTTGATCATTTCGATCATTCGGGTCGCAGTTCGTTTATAATAACCGATTGACGTATGCTGAAATGAAACTAGCTAAACATTAAAACGGTATCTATTATACCTTTTTGGATTCCTCATTCCAAATTGTACTCCTTTTCTTAGCCAATCTGACATTTTAAGTTATTACGTAATGACAAAATAAAAAAATAACATGACTAAAACTAAATTTGTACAGTTAAATTAGGTAAGCTAATGTTAATTTCAATATTCACATTCACACATTCATGCAAAATACATAAACACCAACACCAAACAGTTTTCCTATTTTAATAAGCAATCACTCGCAATATAATTTCTTAAAAACCACTAAAACAAGCAAACAAAACAACACCTGAATATTGCGATCCGATTTTCACATTCGTGTCGCGACTCGCGGGTCATAAGTTACTAGTGCAACTGATCGGATCTCTTCAAATAAAATTCAATCACGCGATCGATAGCTTGCGGCTCAGCGTCGCGAGCTATCCTGTACAACCCGGTTTCTTTTGGAGAAAGAGTGAGGTGAATGAAAGTGCAATATCATGTATGTAAAGGAAAGAGATAGAAGACATTTTGCTTGTTACGTCGTGTTGTGTCATTGAATGCACGACTCAATCGATTGTACGAGCACGCAATTAGTTACCATAATGGTATGAAAATAAAGTCCAATTTGGTTTATTTTGTTACCTGGTGATCGAGTCAAATAAGATCGGGTGCTTTTGAGATTCGTGATTCTATCACTCGAGTACAGGTTGCGATCGAATCAAAAAGATTCGATCAATCGTGAACGACACAGGTCTAGTATCTACAGAACAACAATTTTATTTGTTATTAGCTATTGATGTCCCACTGCTGGGCAAAGGGACTTCCCTTTCCACCTCTCTCTGTCCAGAGCTGCAAGGACCAATCTTTATTAAAGGTGTCCAGCTTATTGAACACACATTATTCCCTTCAAATAGAACATGGTCTATGTGTGAAAAGGGCATTGAAAGAAGTGACTTTGATAATAAAAAAAATACTAATGTAGAAGCAATCTCTTAGCAAGACCTGAAGGAGGCAGAATGTATCTATTTTTAATTTGGACATGATTGGGGAGCCCTTTTGAGCTCATGCCGATTTGAACTCGCACGTTTGTCTATTGCCGGCGGCATGCTATCGTTTGGTAAATACTTTCCTGCCATGTATGCCACACGGGGATTTTGCAGGTGCATCGCACGTGCTTACACATGTGGTAAGCCACGCACATGGCGCAGGGCGCAAACCCACGTGACAGGAAGAACCCCTTATCCTGTAGCATTACTGACTATTTAATTTGATTTTGCAGATGGCTACAAGAAGTATTCAACGTCCCACTTATCATCCAGCTGACGGATGATGAGAAGGTTCTATGGAGGGACCTGAAGATTGAGGATGCTCGTAAGATGGCACATAATAACGCTAAGGACATCATAGCTGTGGGCTTTGATCCCGAGAACACTTTTATATTCAATGATTTGGACTTTATTGGGTGAGTTACAATAATATGAAAAGAAAATATAGATTAGATAATCCATAATGTTTATTAATATTCTTTGATGTACAGACGCCAGCAGGTCACGCTATCCGAAACTGTCAAATTTTCCCAATCAACCTTGAACCTTAATGCTTTATCGATAAAGTTGAAAATCTATTAAAGAAATTTGACAGATTGTAGTAGCTTGATGTGCTGGCGTCTGTACACATACACTACATTGCATTGATGCTTAGTTTTATGTTAGTTGAACTAATTTTATCAATAAAAAGACCCCGAGCTAAGTAATACCTCTCTGTTTGGTGGTCTGTTTTGCTAGTTAAAAAAGAGGAATTTTTTGGTTTTCCCATTTCTCTTTTTTTCTAGTATTGGTAAAAACTTTATAAGAAAGCCTGACTGCCCTGAGTGCGATGGGCTTTTAAAGTATTGCTACTCATAGTAGCTATTTACGATACTAAAATATGAACCTTACAACATTTACCCTATCCTTCCAGCCAATGTCCAGCATTCTACCAGAACATGGTGAGGATACAGAAGTGTGTCACCTACAACCAGGTAAAGGGCATCTTTGGGTTCGGCGACTCTGACGTCATCGGCAAGATCACGTTCCCGTCAATAGAGGCTGCGCCTGCGTTCTCAACTAGCTTCCCCTTTATATTTGACAACAAAGTTGTAAGTATTATTATGTTACAGTTGATTATTGTTCTTTACAAAACCAGTAATAAGTATAGTGAAAAAAATATCAATCACCTAGTGAATTTAAACATGTTCTTGCCAACATTTTAGTTTGTACTTTTTAAAACCAGAGGGCCAATTCTCGTAATTTTAAGGTCGTTCACAGTCTGATCTCAGTCTCAATCTGTCAAAAAATACTTCTAATTTCTCCACATTTTTGACAAGTTTTTGACATTTGTTTGTCGCTGAAATGAGACTGCGACTAGATTTTGAACGTTTTAAATTACGAGAATTGACCTTCTGAAATGCAACAAATATTTAACCTAAATGGCAGAGACTGCAATGGATTCGAATACTGACCGTCGAAGAGAACAGACGTGTCCCGTCGTGATTTCACTTGCACCACATGTGGTTGGTTGACTGTGAGTTTGAAACTCGAATTTGAAATTTGAATGGTGTTTCGCGTGTTCTTTTCGTGGGTGCAAATTAAAACACCTTAAAACGGTGGAAAAGTGACATACGTGCGTTCCTGATCTACAGCCAGAGGCCTAGGCTTTCCGACCGAGGATCCTGGTGACGTCGAGTGACTTTGAGGGTTCTTTGCGGGCCAATCTGGTGAGATCTTTCCGTTTATTTCAGGGATCTCCATTGGAAGCTGTATCCGGCTGGGTTTTAGTTTGTTGGGACTTTTGAAGCCACGCGCGAATTAACATCATTTTAAGCTATAGCTAAGCTTTAGGACAATGTTTTCATATGATATTTAGTAGGGCGGCATAAAACTAATACATTCTATTCTTGCGGTATCGTTTTAGATTTCGTACTTCACGCTTTTCGTATTGTAACATTGTACTAAATAACCAAAACTGCCTTGAACAAGTTATCTATTTTCTAACTTGTGAGTCAAGTTTCTACACCCAAGACCGCCGCAACAAAAAAAAAAATGACGCTTTGCAACAAAAAACTACCCCGAAGTCTTAAGTTTGCATAACAAGATGTATTTCTAAAGATAAAAAAAAAGAGCGAAGCTCATAAATCTCATAGTTCCGAGCACATGTGTCGAGAAGCTCTTGTAACACCATAAAAACAAAAGCTATTGCAATGTATTGGCATAATTGTGCCGATGACAAAAACGGGAATTCTTTGTTCCGGGCGAACCGGTAGCCCACCAAATAAATATGGGTTTAACTTTCGACCACGTGACTGTCTGTGAAGACCTCGCTTCATATTAACACTTCTAAATAATATACAAGAATCTCTCCGTAACAGCAATCTCTTCCAGAAACAAAGGATAACAAAATACATAAGCACGCAGTTTAACATGACGTTCTGGGGAGGAGAGGATAATCTAATCCTAATCACCGCATCATACCAGCATCACACTGGTGTATTCAACTACTGACGAACCAGAACCTGGCAACATACACATCCAGTAAAAGCAGCAAGATCAGCATTATGATAGCTGGGTCATGACCGACTACAAACATTACAACAGCAACCCGATAGTTCTAATCCAAGAACGAAACAACCAACGTCAAAACACCACAACATATTAAGCCTTTAGTTAACCAGTACAACACACGTGAAGAGCAAGGACAATCCATGAAACCCCAGTCTCAAACAAACAGACCCCAATTGGCTAGCTCATTAACACAGTATGAACAACAAAAATGTAGTGGGAATCATTAATTAAATGCGTAACGGGACAGCTCCCGGAACTGACCAAGTGGTAATTGAGATTTACAAAGCGATACCCCATTTATTACAGGAAACCGTCACGTGCGTCACCAAACACATGGACAAAGCCTGGACACAGAACGAAACGCCCAACATGTGGCTGGAGCAGGTACCAATTCCGAAAAACAATAACCCTAAAGATACGAATGAATAACGGAGTTGGGCAACTATCAAGCTGCCTTTTTAAATAATAGATCAACAGACGACCACATATTTACGCTTAAAAGGGTCTTAGATGAAGAACGGCTTGCAATTAAAAGAATTTATGTACTCGCTATATGAGCGAGTTATCATGAGAGACAACCACGCTAGGAATAAATCAAGACAAAAGGAAATGCATGAAATCTCAGGTGAAAAAACTGTTACCAAACGCATCAAGAACGACAGGATGTGCTAACTCGCACATGTTCATAGGCGCCGCGAACTACACCTGCTGCATACAGCAATGCAGTACAAGGCCAAATCCAAGAAAATCGACCAACCTATTTACACATGGAACGACAACTCAAAATAGGACATGAAATACTTCGACAAGGGAATCAATTTTTGGAGGGATACGGCGGAACACAGAAATAGGATCAAGAAACCTGCTAGTGAGATTTACAAAAACACTGGCAGTAAAACGCTGACAGTAGCAAGACCCACGACGAAGACATTAAAACAGCAACATTTAACACAGCAGAGCAAGGATACAGAAAAGAGCCAAGAAAGCAGTTGAAACACCGCCAAAAGATTCACAGGTGAAACTGCACCTGGCCGCAAAGTCGTTAAAAGATGCCCATCCATAGACAAATATCACCCATCTCTCCACTAGTCCAATGCTTACTCTAGGATGCATATCCGGTAGGCTCTTAAATCCTATCCCATCCTCGGGCACTTCTTCCTTACCATTACCGCGCCCCCCGGTCTACTTCTTCATATGCAATGGTCGCTGTAGCACCATGAACATGAGGCTACAGGAGCTAGTGCGAATCTTGGGGTTCATTCGATTAATCGAGTCTGGTTTAACCACGCTGGGATCGGTGCAATTCATATTCATATTCATATTCATAAATGGCAGAGACTGCAATGAGTTTATTTTCGATATCATCTTCCTGCCCTTTCTTTTTTTTTTCCTTAAGAGTCTGACACTCCCTCCCGCTCTGGGTGGAGAGGAAGGGAGTGTCAGACTCTTACTGACTAAAACCCACCCATGTTCCTTCCTTTGCCCTTTATGTTCCGGGGTAGCGGTAACCCTTTCGGACAATCCCGCTGACCCGGCAGGCTTCGGCCCTAAGGGGCCCCTCAAATTATGCTGACAACTCTTTGGTGACGGTGAGCTACCCATTGCTCTCCGCCTGCATCTTCCTGCCCTTGCCCCATGTTTCTTGGCGTCGTCTTTCGAGATGTTACCTTATACATAATTTTAACTTATTATGAGCTGCTTAAAAGTACCGTACGCAGCCCATCATAAAACAAACAGCACTTGTTGAAATAAGAATTCAATACCAATGCAACTACTCCAACCATAAAGTAGTATTAATACATTTCCATAAACTCATTGGGGTGATATTTATTACCACTTTTACTTGACAAAAGGTTTTCTCCCCAGGTCCCCTGCCTAGTTCCCTGCGCCATCGACCAGGACCCGTACTTCCGAATGACGCGCGACGTTGCCGCTCGTCTCAAAATGCCGAAGCCAGCGCTCATCCACTCCACCTTCCTGCCGGCCTTGCAAGGCGCACAGCACAAGATGTCTGCCAGCGACCCTAATGCGTCTATTTTCTTGAATGATAGTGTGAAGCAGATCAGGACTAAGGTATGTTTTAGGGTTTTTTTTGGTTGTATAGCAAGTCTTTATGTCTCTTCAGGACATTAGAAAGTATTATGTACCCTAAATACGCCCACAAACAGGATTGGCCCACACTAGCTCAAGCCAGAAAAGTGGAAAGAAGAAAGCGAAGCCTTTGCCCTGTAGTGGGACAACAAAGGCTAATAATAATAATAATAAGCCTGATAGTGGTGGTGGATCGATCAGAGCAGCCCGCAACGATTGTTGACATAACCGTCCCGCATGATGGGAACCTCGTGAAAGCCGAGAAAGATAAACAAATCAAGTATCTTGATTTGGCTCGCGAGGTTGTCGACATGTGGCGTGTGGACTCAGCAATCACTGTGCCGATAGTCGTGTCAGCCAGTGGTTAATAGCCAAGAGCCTCGACCAACACCTGAAGAGGCTCTCGTTGGGCAGCTGGATCAAGGGCTTGATTCAGAGAGCGGTACTTCTGGACACGGCTTGCATTGTCAGGAGGTTCCTCTTTCTGGAGCCCTGACCGCCGGTAGCTTGGACCCGGTTCCCGATACCGGTGGACTACTATTTTTTTATATTTTTAAATGTTTTTTTTTTATCTTTTTGTTTATAAAAATATTTAAAAATGTAATTTATATGTACTTAGTTGAAATAAAGATATAATAATAAATTAGTGACAACTGAAGATATCTAGTTAGTGTCTATTACGTTGTGATCAAATTAAGTCATGAAGACTGCCACCGCTGTCAAACGGTGTCCGCCAACAATAGATTTTCTATTGTGTCTGTTGTCTGGCAGCCAACGTGTTAATCACCATTGATCACCAGGGTGATAGCTGTCCCAATTTTATTTTATTTTCGCTGATTTTTATTATAGTTGAATTTTATTGTCTTTGATAGTGTTCTGATAACATTGGGTTTTATTTAATAATAAAACACGTCAAAGTCTATTTTCGCATAAGTATTGTAATAATGATTTTATCTTTATTTACAGATCAACAAATACGCGTTCTCAGGCGGGCAGGCTACCGTTGAGGAACATAGACTTAAGGGTGGCAACACCGACGTGGACATATCATTCAAATACCTCACGTTCTTCATGGAAGATGACGAGAGACTAGCAGAGGTAAGAATACGATAACCCTTGGATTTTTGATAATAATAGTTCATGATAAAGTTTGAAAGTGTTAGCAAAGGTGTTCTGATTCTTCGTGAATGCACTTGATATTTATCTATTTATCGTGTGAGAAAAAACCGAAACTTTTTGGGTAAAACCAAAGAGTGGAGTTCTTGCCTGTTCTTCTCCATAGAGATCTACGTTTTGGATTGGGCAACTTTCTGAATAACTGACCGACTTTTGATTGAAATAAATGCTTTGAGTTTTGAGTTGTTAAGTGATAAGTTAATAATTATTACAGGCGAATGCTAATTATAATAGTGTCTCCTCGTTTTATTTTATTTCACATCGACTCCATTCTTCTTGCGAATTTCGCTGTAGATGGATGATTCTGTGAAACCAACGAATATTCTATCAGAAATCATGTTTGATTGGCAATACAGCTTATTTAGGTTTATATTACGTGAATTTCATTTTCTGAAAAATCTACCAAAATATAATTTTTTTAAATCATCTTTACAGATAAAGAAAGAATACGAATCAGGCGTCATGCTAACAGGAGAGCTAAAAAAAGAAGCAGTAGACACCATATCCCCCTGGATCCAAGCGTACCAGCAGCGTCGAGCGAAGGTCACAGACGAGGTGGTGCAGAGCTTCTTCAAGATCAGGCCCATCAAGTTCTAAAGCACATGCTCTTTTTGACTACACAGTATTTGTTATTTATGTGTATTTTTTTAAACCTAAGACTGACTTGGTCGGTGTGCCTTGAACAGAGTGGTTTTGTGAATTATTTTGTGATTGTTATTTGATTAAATTGTCACATCGCAGTGATGCGTGTGCGTCATTTATGAAAGACAACTGGTAGTAATAGATTCTTCCAGCTAAGATATTCTGTCTTAGACATAATCTGGGTTAAAAATGATCAAAATCAAAACAAAGACTCTGCTTTGATTTTGACCGTTTTTAACCCTTCGTGTGCGTAGGAACGTGGCTCTGTTTCTGTAATTACGGTATTCAACCGGTTAAGAGAGAAGAGGGCAGTATTCCTTTTCAACTGCCAAGGCCTTGTCTTGGTGACGATATTTTGGTAAATGGAAGCAATATATTGAAGAGGCAAGCACAAAATACTACATAAAATTATTCTTTTTCGGATAAATGGAGTTGCAGGCTTAAAGAATGATATCTGGTAAGGCTAAATAAATATGAAAAATATCACGAATTTTACATTAAAATAAGATAGTTATTTTTGTTTTTTTTTTTTTAACTTAAAAACCATTGTGTTTAGCATAGCCGTTTAGTTAATCTTTTGTAAAGACAATTTAGGTCACTTATGCTGAAGACATTTTGATCCACATTTCATGAGTGCTTGACATATTAATTTTCTTGGTTCATACCATACTCATTAGTGATTATACTTAAGACGTCATATGAGATAAGTTATAATACCTACTTATAAATATAGTATTCCTATTGCCCCATGGAGTAATTAAGAACGGAGTGACCAAGTGTAGACAAAACCGCATCCAAATATGAACAGCCAAACACAGGTAATCGACCAGTGATAGACGTGCTGTGGTGTCCTCATAAACTTACCCTTCAAAATTAAGGGAGCTGCGCTAAGGAGCTCGCCAAATTCAAATTTTCTTATGTAAAACCATATTTTTATTTTATGGTTGCGAATCATATTTTTATCAACATACAACCTTTTTTTTTTGGGTGGGAGATCATCATATGACTTCTCCTGCTCTGGGCGGAGCGGGAGGGCGTGTCAGACTTTTACTGACTATAACCCACCCGTGTTCCTTCAGTTACCTATGCCAGGGGCCACGGTATCTCTTTGGTCCGGCCGAATGCATCGGCCCTAGCGGACCCCGTCAGTTCGTGCTGACATCTCTTTGAGGCGCGCGTGGAACTCAACGCGCCGTCGACTCCGCCCTGGTCACAGAGCACTTTATAATGCCCTGGTCCTTGCCGGGCGGCGAGCTGCCCATTCCTCGCCGCCCGATCAACATACAACCAGACACACTGACCTGCAAATACATACAAACGTAAGAAAATTTGAATTTTACGGGCTAGATTTTTTTTTCTTTTTTTGTACAAACGTTGCCCCACACTAGGAATTACTGATGTATCGTGGGTGCGTTTACAAATATTTAAACATACACAAACTGCCAGACCCGGAACGACTATACTTACTGTTTATAAATAATAAAATATTTATAACCATTGTCATACATTTAATGAGTGTTGTATTTTCAAATGCCTAGGATAACAGTAGTTTTCATACAATCTGAACTCTTAGTGGGATTACTGTTTCTAAATGAGACATACTTGTAGTCGTGGACGTACGGTCACCCAAGGAGATAAGTAACCAGGGTCGTCGGATATAGTTAAAGTTTAGCAAGAAACCAATGTATGTTTTCGAATAAAAGTTAGTTTAATTAATATAAAACAGACAGTTCATTCATCAAATTAAATTTCATTAGAAACAATCCATCGGTTTCTTACTAAACTGCAACTATATCCGACGACCCTGGTTACTTATCTCCTTTGGCGACTGTACTTGCCTGCTTTATCAAATGCACAACTGCCGCTTTGGTAGCGGAAAAAGTGTGCCTCACAATTCAGGAGTGTCCATGTAGCAAATTGAAGAGTCATCTTCATCAGTCTAAAGCAGTCCGCTGTTGGATAAATGCCTCTCCAATCGCGCGCCATTCATCTGTAACTCACATCCAGCTCACCAGCTGTCATCAATATGAGGCGAAAATGCTTGAAGTAGTGTACACACCGCTACCAAGGTGATCCCCACTTTGCTGGTATTCTATACGGCAGTTATAATTACGACTGTTATGTTCATGGCCACTGAAGTTTTAGGTTGTATTACATTCGGCGCCTTTTTGTACGGAATATGTAATTTAATTACTTAACCAATAATGTGTAGTTGATAAGAGTTGGGTCCGTGTTTTTTATCATTCATTCACATTTCATTGTGAGTAAGGCATAACGTGAAAATCTTTTTTTACATGGAGTTAGATTCTCGATTTAAGAATTCAAGATCATATTAGACAAAGGAGTTTTTTAGGTAAAGAAACACGGAAGGCAATTCGCGCAAAAAAACAATGGTCATACGATTGGAACATTCGGAAAGCTAAGTCCATGAAAAAAAGTTCTAGTATTTAATTCAATATTTTGTACCATTCATAAAGTCTGCAAAAAACCTCAGTTTCGGAAAAAGCGGGATTAACTCTACGCATAACAATGCCAGCCTTTTAAAAACTTTTCGTGTAATTTGCGCCTACCACAATGTATTTTTCTGCGCATGAGTTGATTGTAAGACGGATTCGAACGCCTAAAAGAAATCCTGGACTAATGTACATGGCTGTGCTATAAGTATAACATAATTTATAAATTATTTATTTATTTCAATAAATACACCGTAACTATACTGATGTTTTTGTTAATTATCATCACCTTTCTGGGATTTCCGCTGAAATATTATGAGCTTTTTCCCTGTGTTTCTACTAAATTGTGTATGTAATGACAGTTTTTAATGATTGATGTAGCCTAATCTTACCAATCGCATGCCTCGCAAAGCAAGGCGCTACATTATTCTTTCAGCTTACATGATTCGTACAGATGAAATTAGTAGCCAATTAATTATACCGGTATAATATCAGCACTAGGCATACCTAGTGTTCTGACGGGGTCCACTAGGGCCGATGCCTGCCAGGGCCGCGGGTTGTTCGAAAGAGATACCGTGGCCCCTGGCATAGGTAACTGAAGGAACACGGGTGGGTTTTCGTCAGTAAAAGTCTGACACGCCCTCCCGCTCCGCCCAGAGCGGGAGAAGTCATATGATGATTTCCCACCCAGAAAAAAAAAGGCATACCTAGTGTTTGACTCTAATGTAATAAATAACTGATGGTAGGTATACCATAGGAAACCGGATGTCCTAACCCATAAAGAAGACGAAAGACGTGACATCTACCAACCCGCATTGGGCCCGCGTGGTGTATTGCGGCCCATTTCCTCTCATCGAGAGGAGGCCTGTGTCGCAGAAGTGGGAACATTATGGGCTGATTATGATGCTATAGTATAGTACCTATTCGTTATTGCATTAGAGTCAATGCTAATGTCCACCAAATTACAAAATATCTACAACCTTTCTCCCTCCACACGACCAAAAACATCCTTAACATTATACATTCACGCATTACCATAAAAACATAAGGTTTTTAATCCACTTAGGAGTCCACACCATAGGTGTCTCATAAGTTCCGTACAAAGCAAATAGCCAACAAAAGACGCTAATACAATGACAACGGCCCTCCGTGGTGAAAACTAAAAATTGTAGCACACACTTGTGTACATACAACACTACTTTGATCGAATATGCATTACAATAGGACTGAAATGTGGATGACACAGTCCTGAGTCGAGACAGGTAGTGGACGGGTGTTGGTGATCTAAGGAAATAGATGCGGTGATAAAAATTTAGTGGCTAGGTCCTGGGACGTCGTCAAAGTGATAATGTAGGCACTGTGTTTTTTAAAGTGTAAATCGAACTTCCTTGTGATTATTGACTTCCTTCAAAAGGACAGAAGATTCTAGCAACTCTTACCATATGTTTTCATGATAAGAACAATTCCAAAAGTAATTATTTGATCAGTTGGTGCTCCAAAAGTAATTACTTGCCACGTTTGCACATTAGAACTTCAACAGCTTGCAAAACTGATGTAGAATTTGCAATAGCGTCTTCAGGTCATAAAAAGGAACTATACGTGCAATGTATAACCAAACCTACGAAGATGAGGCTCCGCTCCCCCTCATAGCCAACTACACAGTGGTCAAAGAAGATGACGAAGAAAAGAGGGATGCAGAAGATCGCGTCATTCTAGAAATAGGTCGTCAAGATGATAAGCCGAAAGATAACACGTTCTCCCACAAGAAATACGATAAAACAATATCCCATCATAGGTCTTATGTGTTAGAGGATTATGAACCTAGAAGGATTTCGTATTTTAGACCTCATGAATTGGACCACAGCGCATCGGAAGGTAAGAAAATGCATATTAGAAAATTTTGACATTCCAAAATATTGTAAAAGCCTTAATGATTCATTTGTTTACGTAGACAGGCGGCAGTTACTACGCAGTTTATTTTTTTTACCGTTTCACTATTTCCAAATCCACATTCTGATATTCACAGAGCATTTGGGAGTTTTGAGAGTTTGCTATTTAAAATCCTAAAGGTGTGTTATTGGAACATTTGGAAGCTGGATCAACAACACAGTTCAAAAGTATCGAGGTTAGGCTTTTGTATCTTAAGATCAATATTAATCTGTAAGTTGCGAGGTCAAGAGACTTTCAGGATCAAGTCATATTGATAGGTAAAGGTAACAACCTACTAACACGGATACAAAAAAGCACCCCAACCGCGGCTGCTCTACGCAGTTTACCTAAAACTTAGAAGTATTTGCTTAAAACCAAGCCCGCTCTAATATAGGGTGACAGGGAGCGACGCGAAAACTGTAATCATGAATTCAGCACATGATTCTAAACACCCTAGCGTAGAAATCTGTTAGCAAAAAAACAAAACCTGTTTTATAGAAAAGTGCAATACCTGTTAACGCGGTCTAAATGTAGAGAACAATGTTTGATACATTGTTCAGAATCATGTACGTGATTCCATGGTAAGGTCGTGCGTCTATGTCCCTGCCACCCTAGTATGTCTTCCTGACAGCCAAGTCAACTTTTATTAACATTATAGGTCCTAGATACTACGAACAGGATTACAGAGATGCAGCCAATATACCAGAGACTGCCAACTCCGAGTCTTCTTTAGATTACTCCCACGAATCCCAGGATACCTCTAAATACGGCACAGATGACCCCAACCAAGACTCCATGACAAACTGGAAGGAGAGGGCCATGCAGCTTGAGAAAGGTATGACATTCATTGCTGTGTCATCGTGTGCGTTGTCTAAAATAGATTTAGCCTTTATGGTTCCCCTGTACCTTACGATGTTATGTAAGTTAATTATATAGGAACCTAATGTATTGTACTATGCTGCGGTTAGATGTATTAGCCCAGTACATACGTAAATACGGAGGCGTTGAATATGGCACATGAGTTTTTGAGAGAGACTGACACAGGCATCTGTGTCAGTCTCTCTCAAAAACTCATGTGCGTGACAGACGACTCTACAAAGGAGATTGGTTGAATCTGCCCTGGAGCCCAATAGCGATAAGATATATACCAATGGAATGTCATCAAGAAGAATATTTCTTACTATGACGACTTTTATTGATTGTTTGTACAGACGCCAGCAGGTCAAGCTACCCGAAACTGTCAAAATTTTCCAATCAACCTTGAACCTTAATGCTTTATGGATAAAGTTGAAAATCTATTAAAGAAATTTGACAGATTGTAGTAGCTTGATGTGCTGGCGTCTGTACGTAAGGAACCACAGAGCTCTAAATAAGAGTAATTAAGTATTATTTAATCATTAACCAATCAGTAACCTCGAACTGACTAACAATTAGCAAAAGTTGTGTTTGTAGGAAAGGTTCCCCTTCAAAAGCTCGTTCCATTGGAATATATCTTATTGCTATTGGGCTTCAGGGAAGAAACCCATACTTCGTTGTCCATTTTCCTTTGAACCATTTCTATGTATAACTTGATTTGTATATAATTGTAAACAATGATATTGATAGACGATTAGTGTGTATACAAATATAATCAACACTATTTTGAGCTCATAAGGCACAGATGACTGACATTACTAGGCCAGGCAATGTCGATGTTGTTGTGTTTAAAAAGGGATCTGCCGTGCTATTCCGTAACAATCTCACCGTAAAAACTTAAGGTAAAGTGAGCTGTCAATAATGTTTTAGAGTTATGAGGAACAGGGTGTAAAGTTCACTAATCCTCCATAGAAAAGGGAGGATCCTCCGACCAGACGGGTGTTGTGTCTGGCGGGCAATTGCCCAACGATTGATGTTGGGAAATTGTATCTATGCTAATTGCGCGGTAAACTCTGCTTGCGAGATGCAGGATTTGCGTGACGTCAGTATGACGCGTTGTAGATGCCGCTACAGTGTTAATCCCTAGCATTAGGTGGAATGATAACTCCACCTATGTTTTCACGGTGAGATTTTTACAGAATCGAGCGGCTGGTTTTAAAGTGATCACGGTAATCCACCAGCCCACACAGGCCCGCGTAGTCAATTACGGCTCACAGAGAGGAGGTCTGTTGCCCCGCCACGGCGATCCCAGCAGTGGGACCATTATGAGCTGTTTTTTTTTATATTATCCATGTAATACATGGTACTGGAAAGTGTGGAGATTTTTTTACGAGGCTTCAAATTGGTTCATTTCAGAATACAAGAAAACGGCGTGTGATAGAGAGCGGACGCGAATGAGGGATATGAACCGCGCTTTCGATCTCCTTCGCTCCAAGCTGCCAGTCACCAAGCCTTCCAAGAAGAAGTACTCCAAGATAGAGTGTCTTAGGTGAGACTAGCTTTGTCTTTTGAATTTTATAAGAATAGCCGTCATCCAGCAAGTTAGTAGCAGAACTAACGTAAACTGCCTAAGATCTGGCCGATGTAGGTAGACCTAGTTATACGAAAGAATTGCCTCTTGTGGAGGTATCTGCCTACCAAATTTTTAACGCACCATAATGGTCGGTTTGTAATAAGACTTTTCCAAAGATTGACTAGGTCCTCTTTGGGCTGCATATTTCTAAGCATGGGTTCGCCCCAGGTCGGTCGGCGTTATTCGGTTTGGTTCGTAGGGTATTTCTGAGTAGAAGGGGCTTGTAACTAAGTAGTAACATCCGCACGGGTCGACCGATCAGGTTAAGCTGCACTTGCCGCGGTTGGTCCGTGGATGGGTGATTTTACATACCAAAACCCCTCCGTGGCTCGGAAAGCACGTTAAGCCGTTGGTCCCGGCTGTCATTCGTGGATATTTGACAGTTGTTACGGGTCGTCGCCAAAAGTCTGACAACCAGTCTTACCAAGGGGTATCGTATTACCCAGTAGCTGGGCTGTGGAGGTCAGATAGGCAGACGCTCCATGTAAAATACTGGTATTCAGCTGCATCCGGTTAGACTGCAAACCGACCCCAACGTAGTTGGGAAAAGGCTAGGCAGATGATGGGTATTTCTGAGTAGCGGTCCGGAATCTGGATTCATGCGCGGTTGATGGCAAATATGGGTCGCCCCCTAAAACATGGGAAAAGAAACCTCTCTTCGAGAAATATGTTATAACAAGGTTTCAGTAGTTCGGTGCTTTGTTAGAACCGAACTATCGCAACTGAAAGTTTCAGTAGTTCGGTCAACCGGACTAACAACCGAACTACTGCTACTAGAGGGTTTTAACAATTATTGCCATTGTGTAAAATGTTTTCCAAAGATCTAATAGTGTGTTGTTTGCATTCCAGGATAGCCATATGTTACATCAGACACTTGGAGTACATGTTGGCTGGTGGATCCCCTGATGAAAACCCTGCGTTCTTCGAGCTTCACGCTTCGGACCTCAGACGTAGGCAGCAGAGATATTAGCTAAAATAAGTAACCTCTTGTCAGTGATGGCGCCAAAAACGTATCTGAAATCTAGATTAAATCGACACGCTAAGAAGAAGAAGTAAGCTCGTATGCAATATTTTGTGAAGATATGAAGACTGTTCTGGTATTCTGTTGTCGTTCGACCTTCGTGTTTTATATATATATGGTTTTATATATGGGAGGAGAGATGACACCATAAGTCTACTCATTATAGCATTTAGAATCTTTTTCCCCGCGACCGATTCAGTACTTCTGGCTATTTGAAAATTATTGCAAAGGAATTCGGCGACAATCTGAAAATGTTTGCCTGCTGCAACCTGCTTATAATGTACAGACGCCAGCAGGTCAAGCTACCCGAAACTGTCAAATTTTCCCGATCAACCTTGAACCTTAACGCTTCAGCGATAAAGTTGAAAATCTATTAAAGAAATTTGACAGATTGTAGTAGCTTGATGTGCTGGCGTCTGTACGTACTTGTTTTATAGGTAAAAATAAAAATTAACAAAACAATGTGCTATATTATGTGTATAAAGGTATTTATTTTTGTTTTCAACAAAAAGTTAACCGTACAATATCCTTTGATTTATAAAATACGTTTCATATGTGTAAATATGGTCTCGTTCTTAAGTTTAAAAACCCTTTTTTACAAAAAGCACGAAACAACACAAGAATTTACATTTTTCGTTTGATACTTCATAGAATCCATTTATTTACTTACACTTTTATTATCTTATTTTGACGATTACACAAAAACTTTACCAAGAATAATGATAATGACTGAATGTCAAACTAGCTCCCGACATTTGTACAAAATAGATGAATTTCTCTACAACTGTTTCAGTTTCGTTACAAAGAAGAACTGTAAACTTGTCAAATTTAAAAACAATACAATGTTTTTTACAATTTATTTCTTTATTTTTTTTTCCTTCTCCATATCATCCTTTTTCTTCTCTAGAGCGTTCAAGTAGTCGAAGTAAGCGCATTTGATTATGACCGGCACCTTAACAACACCTGTTGAAGAGATACGCTGTTAGATGAATAAAACAAGCTAGCCTATGATGTTCCCACTGCTGGGACACAACAGCACAGGCCACCTCTGTGTGAGAGAGAGTGGTGTGGCTTATTAATATTTGCGGTGAAAACTCGGAATGCCAAATGTCAACCAAATCAACTCCGCCTATAGCAGTCTACTGATGGACATATGTATGCCTGTCCCAGGCTGCGCCACAACACCCTGTCCTCCAGCTTGCAGCCGTTCTCAAGTGGTGCGCTTACCGAAGAGCAACATTTCCTTTTTATTTACCTAATAACTTCTGCTCGCGACTTTTTTCATATGACATTTATAAATTATGAATGTCTTTTTTTTTAATAAAAGAAGCTTAAAGTGGCTATCTGCTAGTGTAGGTAAGTCCTGTCAAAATCGGTCCAGCCGTTTCGGAGACTCCCGTGATCCGGGACAAACAGACAGACAGACAAAAAATACCTGCCGTATAAAGCTGTTATTTTGACATTACAAACAGACACTTCAATTTTATTTATTTGTATAGATTATACACATAAACCTTCCGGAATATACTTACATATTATCTAAATAATGGGCGAAAACCGCATCAAAATCCGTTGTATAGTTTAGAAGAACAATGCACGTCACGGCAGAACCGAAAAACGGACTTTAAAATAATTATGTAACTTACCAGCGAAACAAGTAGTGACGAAACTCTTGTACAAAGTATACACGGGTCCCATCACATTCTCCACTGTATCCTTTTTCTGAAAACATAACCTTTTATCAGCGCTCCGTGAAACTGGGACATTTCGCTCAGTGTCCACTGTTTATACTCGTATTTATTTTCCTTTCTGTGCTGCTAATGTCATATCAACATGTTCTGTTTGATAGTGGAAATGGCACAACAAATTACTTTAACGTAAAATAATAATATTATGTTCGATTCGGCTGATTATGTTAAAGATTTATGGAAATCTTTTTTTCGGCATTCGGCCCACGTAATTTTTGTTATCATGATACAAAAATAGCATCCTCTATGATAAAATTAATTGAAATAAAATAATAATACAAGCCGCCTTGTGGAGGCTACAGGCCATCGGTCGGGTAACCAAGCGTTACAGTTTCATCCTTGTAACGTAACATTGTCAGTGATATGACCCCATTAATACCAGGCTGCTATCAGCGCGTAGGATGCTTCTTCCGCCCAGTATTACGTTACCGGTTTTATAAGCGATATTGATCACCATGGATCCCCTGCCTCCCTCTGCGTGCGTGTACAAGGATCACATAAGGGTACCGGAACGTACTACGATATGTCAAACAGTTATGGCATTGAATGGCGTTATCCATATGACTTTGGCCTTTAGGATCTGGATGTGACCTAATTATCTATTTAATTGTTTCACAATAAGCTTTTGTTAGAAAATTGAAATAACTATTATTTTACTGAGTAATTAATTTAAAGAATCGATTAAAATTATTCTGTTAAAAACCAATTACGGTAAAAAGGTACTTGAACTTTATTTAGTGACAAATAATGACCTGAACTGGGATTTAGTTAGGTACGGACGCCAGCACATCAAGTTACTACAATCTGTCAAATTTCTTTAATAGATTTTCAACTCTATCGCTAAAGCATTAAGGTTCAAGGTTGATTGGGAAAATTTGACAGTTTCGGGTAGCTTGACCTGCTGGCGTCTGTACATAAAAGCGTCTCTGTACATCCGCTTTAAAATACCTACCTGAGTTACCTATGTTGTTAAAATATAACAAATATACCTAATTTTAGACAATAATTTTAGTAAACTCTACTCGTTAATGTACGCTAGTCTAATTAAACTTATGTTTCATTTCAACACCAGTTTGTAAGCTACTTACTATCTGGAATCTGGACGTCTTGTTTTTCCTACTCAATGCGAGAATGCGAGCTCATTTTCATTGACCGTATTGAGAGGGGGGAGGGAATGAATGAACAAACAATACGCGAAGAACGGCGTCCCTCGTATGTAACTGACGTGCAAACACTAGGAAATCATAATACTAAAAAAGGTTAGCAGGAATTTCTCCTATGAAAAGCTACGTAGGGGCGTGACTTCACTGTGTCATAGTGTCTGTTGAGCGTAGCATACATGTACTAGGCTGTCAGCGATTGTCGGTAGAATGCCGAAATAGTCTGTTACACTGGCCGCTGTCTGTGATATAGTCTAGGGCTACGTACATTGCTTCAATTGTATGCTATCTTTAACAAAACACTGAGTGACGTCGCAATGGATTTAAAGCGTAGAGGCAGTTTAGAATGGCGCTAAACCTCGCGAATCATTGGAGCAGGTAGGCACTGCATGGCAGGCCAATGCGCGGATGGCTTTCATTGTGGGCAGACGTTTTGCGAAAGCGAATGGATCCGATGCGAATGGCACGCGCCGATTGCGAGACAGCCTCCCTTTTACTAGGCTCTCAGAATTTACAAGGAGATGTATCTCACATTCCGTTTAGAATATTTTCAGAAGACAGTACTGTAGAGTGAACTACATAATTATCTAATGCAATTCGGTTTTTGAGGTAAAAGCTACTACTTACTGTTAGCTATTACTTTATTTGACCCCTTTTCTATAAGAATCTTGTCTAATGGCCTAATTGCGAAAGACCCTAAAAGTATGCGATAAGGTCGATGACATTACCTAATTAATTCAATATTTAATTAGTTTAATTATCTATTCAATTACTTCTGAATTGGCGGTATTCGGCACGGTCGCTGAGGTTCTGTAGCGTAATAATTTTTTACGTTCTTCAAATAACTTCTTAATATTTTTATTATCTTACTAAATTGTAATTTGTCTCATTCTAACCCCAAAGAAAACAAAAGAAAAAACTCCAAAAGTAAATAATCAGAAAAATATATTTATAATACAGAATTATCACTTCTACAGATTTATTATAAGTATAGATAACAACGCGATAGCCGATTGCGATAGCAACTCGCACCGAATTGCCGAGCCGCCGCGGGCCGCCCGCCGGTAAAGTTGATCGAACGACTGGTGACGTAACTACTTCTACTAGGAACACATGAGTTGCGAGCAGGTACAAATATTTCAGTAGCAGCACGTATTTACACTTGAAATTGAATCTTAAAATCCTTGTGATAAAGTTGAAATGGTTGTTTGTACTTACAATAACGTTACCGCATTGATCGAAGACCGGTGGGCGTCTCGTGTTGATGCTGCGTACGTATTCTTGCCAACGGCGAACGCATTCTGTGACTTCTCGTTGGTCGCCCCACACTCCTTGCGTGTACGTGAAGTAAATAGAACCTACTATGATACCAGCCTGTCGAGGAGATGGACAAACGGTAAATTGATTCAATCAGTACCAATGACGGTGAAATGTAGAGGAGGTTGCATAAAGGTTTGTAATCACAGATGTAAAAAATATTAGGAAGAAGGTGTAGATGTAACGTGGGGAACAGATAATTTTAGGTATATGGTGGAAGAGCTTAGCTTTATCATTAACAGTTACAACACAAATGAACTTGGACTCGGAATCGTAGGTCAAATTGACGTGCATGTTGTGTTTGACGTTGTTTGTCCATTTGATTAGCCTTCGTTTTCTCCGTTTGTTTCTTTACTGCTAGTTTACCTAATATACGCAGGCTGATTTGATGACGATGAGGTGTAGATTTTGACAGATTTAAAATGCCGAATTGCCAAACCAAATAAAATAAGTTAATCTTTGAATTTCGACCTTACGGATGAGGATTACAGCATAGCAAATCTTAATTACTACTAGGATATCATTAACTAAAAGAGGTAGGTTTCACCAACTTTGACGGCGTACATAAGCTTTCCGTGTACGTAGTGAGGTATACTGGGTAAAGCAACAGTTTGGCCGCTTTTTTTTAGCTTGTACTCTTCCCTGGTGCAAACTTTGATGCAGGTTGGATTCAGCGGGTGATCTGGGGAACAATCCAATTCAACAAATTTTTATTTGTAATAATTAAGTAACAATAAAATCCATGAAATCGCTTTTGAGAGACAGATTGCTCTCTTAATTCGGATGTAGGTAAATAATTTTACATTCTTTTTACAATGTAACTAGAAAATGCATGCTAGAAAAATAAATTATATGCATATCGGAGTAGATATGCATTTAATTTATTTTGGCGTCAAATGACTGCAAATGGAACATCATGATTAACATACATTACAATTTACAAGTAACAGCCATCCATGTAAAACGAGTGCCTAGTAAAAGTTTAAGAGCATTTAGGAGATGTTACATAA
Organism: Apamea monoglypha; assembly: GCA_911387795.2. Taxonomy (NCBI): domain Eukaryota; kingdom Metazoa; phylum Arthropoda; class Insecta; order Lepidoptera; family Noctuidae; genus Apamea; species Apamea monoglypha. The sequence goes on along the minus strand of OU426933.1, from coordinate 4,642,322 downwards.
TTTGTAACAATCACCAGGGCACCACACCAACTAGGAAGCTTATTCGTAAAATGTAGGTCAGTCACCTATTACACGGCTGTTTCATTGATGCAAAAGAGACAGAGATATTTTAATTACCCTGTTACATCTCTTTCTGGCTGTTATAGCGGGAGATATTTTTTTAAAATAAACTTTACCTTTCACCTAATCCAAGTTATAATGTCCTGGTACATTGGACATTTCTCTTTTTTTTTTTCGTTGTGAATGCTGTTTTTTGTTTCATCATGAATGAATGAATCAAATGATGTTTTTTGTACCTAAAGATTTTGTAAAAACATTGTCGCTTCAGTGACATTTCAGTGAACGTATCATACAAATTAATAGTAAAATGGCCTGTTCAAAAGTTAAGTCATTTGTTTGCTTATTTGCTTATGCACTTCAATTACTACACTTTATTTAATATAAATATTTTCAATGAAATCAAAGTAACACTGGGAGAAACCAGAAAAACAAAAGTCATTTTTTGAAAATATTCAAGACACCGGTCTTTGATTTCATTGAATAGGACCTTCAACAATTGGAATTGACAATGTTTATTCAATTAACAATTTGAATGAAGTTTAAGTTGGGAACACATTATAATTCTATTGTGTCCGAGCATGCAGTGAGTATGGAAGTCAGTGACACGGGCTCGGTCAGTGTTATCTGCGAACTAAAATAGAATTCACGTAAGATTTTATATTATGCTCGCGCGGTGGCTGACTCATTCTATACAATGTAGCGATTCAGGCGTCCTAGGACTAGGAAACCATTTGGGCGATTTGTAACTTTTGGGCTACATTTTAAAACTTTCCAAAGATTTAGCGTCGCATATTTTTGATAAGAAAGGCAGATTTATGTCATGTAAAAATGACTTGGCAACTTATTTTTCGATAACCTAAGGAGGTACCTACCTACCTAAGTGAACAGTAAATCTATCTTACAGATATAAAGCTGACGAAACTTTTGGGTCATATCTTCACAAAGCAACTTCTGTTAAAAATAACAATTGTCATAGAATTTATCAACGAAATTCCTCACACATGACATTACATAGCCTCTGGAAGGTCTAATGACCCCTAAATATTTCGTTCAACAGTCACCACAACATTAATTAGATCGATTAAAACCTCTAGGCATTTATCTAGCTATTGTTAGAAACAATTTAACAACTTTGTCTGTTAGTATTATAAACTTCTTAGGTAGGACTTAGCCAGAAGGAAGTTTAGACGTTCAGACGAAATGCAGAGCTAGTACTGAAATATATTTAGCAAAGGTAATAAATTATAAAGATGTGTTTATGAAAATGCATAAAAAACGTGCAGGAAGGAAATTGGCAAGCTATCTAGGTTGTAATTTATGATAGGAACTGATTGATTTTCATGAAAGCAGGTGAGGTTGAGGAATTTTTAAACATAGCGAAATATTAAAGCAAGGTTGAAGGTGCTTTTGAAAGCTGGTGTCCTGGTATTTTTGGGGCATATTTTAGCTCAAGAATTTCGCAACACAATGTTTAACTTTAAGTTAGGTACGGATAGGTAGTGTTGTTGTTTTTAAATACTGGTATTCAGCTGCATCCGGTTAGACTGGAATCCGACCCATAGCATAGACAACATAGTTGGGAAAAGGCTAGGCAGATGATGATGAGGTAGTGTTTTTGTGGAGCCAGAATATTGACGATGCATTTGCACTTCGCCATAATTGAGTTATTTAATAATTACTTCATATTTTTAGAGTTTTAAATGATCACCTGGGCTAGCAGGACAGAACTTGTCTCTGGGTGTGCATTTATCATACATCTGCATGTCTGGCTTCGGACGCTTTAGGTGTTTGGCCAAGTTGATGGTTCGACACACATCGCACCTGATACGATCCTGTTTAAGGTTACTACATCCAGATTCAGCACTCATGATTAATTTTTATACTTGATAAACTTTTAATTTAACGGAGCCAAAGATTTAAGAAAAACTAACGAAAACGTGTGTTGTCAAAAAATGACAGTGTATTTAGGTCTTGGGCGAATTTTCCTTTTTTTTTCGTTTTCTGCTAGTATTATCTAAGTAAAGAAGTTTTGATGCTAAGCCTCTTTGGTTGGTGAGAAGTAGATTTTCGCACTGCATTTTTTTCAATGATTTTCGGATTTGTATAGCAGCCGTTTCGAGCCGATGACAAGACCATGATGATGACCATAACCCGCTGCTGTAAAGGTCTGTGAAGCGGTTTTAAGTGTAAATCAATCACAATTTAATCACTATTTGTACAAGAATAGAATAGACGGCGACCCCCAAACTAGGCATTCGCCTGTATCTTGGGAGTCAGAGTTGCGACATGTATGAAGTTTTCAAACTAGCTAACCTTCCTAAAGCCGCTTCCAAAGTTCACATTAAAACTTCGGTGTATAAGGCTGCGGGATAATTGCGTACCACTAACAGTAGCAATGGCTTTCATTTTGACAGTTCAACAACATTCATTGCGTTATTTACGTTGTTGAGCAGACAAATACTTCGAAAATTGAAGCAATGGATTAGCAATATCATTCAAAATGATTCAGATTGAGATTGATAATGTGTTACGCAATAAGGGTGCTGGTATATTTCAGGCCTGTAACCATTTTTTAATTAGCAGTTGAAGGATGTATTTCATTCACACTTCTCTAGTATATTATCATTTCACAGCCAGATGCCATGGTTTTCCGAACAGTTTGGCACAAAATAGCAAAGCTTTGCCCTCTTTCGAGGTTTACAGTCTAGTCGTGAATAACGTTTTCATTCACCATGCTGTTCAGTGTTAAAATAAGCATGTGATGTACTCATACCTACTTGCACTAGGATACGGGAGATTCTTCAGTTTTATTTGTTAACGCCTACGATACTAGGTAATGCTATCTATGTTAATGTCGGTCTTGATGCTAGTTTTATTGTTTGCGGATTTGGGAAAAAAAATCAAGAAAACAGTAGATATATAATTTAGCTCTCCATGTCAAAAAAATACCATGAGAATTCCGTGGATAGGTAATTTTTTTTTGTCAAATTGTCTAGTTTGGTTTGGTCTAGTTAATCCTCATACTTACGACTTTTCTCGATTTCTTCGGTCCTCAGATGATGTGGGTGTTTCATTAACCCTTCGAACGTGCGAGATAGAATGGCTTTTTAATTATTTCTGTAATTACGGCATTCAACTGGTTGACACAAATCATAACTAATATATTGACATCGGAAATAAAATGGAAGACACAAATCATACCTATTATATTGACATCGGTCATGGCCAGGGAGATTAAATGCAATCATGGCTATATATATATATATATATATATATATATTTACTTAATATTTATTGCACACACGCACAAAGCAATTCCATCAAAGACATTAAATTATTTTTATTATAATCAATGCGTTTCCGACCGTATTGCTATGAAACCATGAACAATACTAGCTTTTTTCTAGCTGCGCCCCGCGGTTTCACCCGCATAAGTTTCGATACCGTGGGAATATCGGGATAAAAAGTATCCTATGTGTTAATCCTAGTTATAAACTACATGTGTGCCAAATTTCACCCAAATCCGTTCAGTAGTGTTTGCGTGAAAGAGTAAGAAACATCAATCCATCCATCCATCCAAACTTTCACATTTACAATATTAGTAGGATAATGTCAAAAAAAAAAAAAAAATAACAGTCTTAAAATAATAATACAAATATGTACAAGTATTTAAAAAGGGGAGCGGAGATTATCATTGGGCTTCAAAAATTCATCCGCGTCGCTGTCAACAGGAAAAGTGCCCAAATGGCGGCAGCATCGCTACGTTGTATGTAATTGTGTGTACAGAATGCGTAGATGACGGCTTCGTGAAGGGTCTTTTTACACCCTGTTAGTATAAGTAACCGTAAGCCGCCGTTCTTCTTCAGAAGCCGGGCGTTTTACATAAGCATTGTCACTCTTGGAAGTTATTTTACATGAAATCCTACTAGTGTGATACATTAGGTTCATATACCTACATCGATATCTTTTCAGTTAAAGTGCGACAAGTCGAAGATTAAAAGGGGTCGCCAGTTATGTTCCAGCACTTCCCGCGCGGTTCAAATATTTGGTTGGGTCAAAGATAGTTCCGGTTAGGTTCCGGGTGTAAGTGTTTATTTATATATGTATGTACTTTTTTTTCTGGTGGGAAATCATCAAATGACCCCTCCCGCTCTGGGTGCAGCGGAAGGGAGTGTCAGACTCTTACTGACTAAAACCCACCCATGTTTCTTCCTTCGCCCTTTATGTTCCGGGGTAGCGGTAACCCTTTCGGACAATCCCGCTGAGTGTATGTATGTACTTACTTGTGTTTGTAAACGCACCCACAATACAGGAGAAAGCCGTTGGTGTGGTGCAGTAAGGTGCAAAAGTGGTACCTATCTCAACTTTGGTATTTAAAATTACAGCTGCAGTCGACCTTTTTTGTCATGTAGACAAAAAAGGTCGATCGCTGCTGTCATTTTAGTCTAACAAATTAAAAATCAGAGGGTACCTAGTTTTGGCCTATTTCTACCATTTTTTAAGAACATACGTCTTTGATTGCATGCTTCCAGGTAAAACATACGGCTGAATAAATGCCTACTTAGACATATTTATCATAACGTCTGTATTCTCTGAAGAGGTAAGCGTACACTGTGCACTGTAGGTACAGTACCATCCGACACCCGTATTTCGCCCGTTCCTATAAGTCCCACGTCATGAATAAAATCCTATCAGTCTGCAAACAGATCGTTGCTACATTGCACATGCCATTTTGCTGGGAGATCTAAATATTTCAAATATTTCATTTAAAAAGTACGAACTTTTGACTTAGTCTTCAGCTTTTTTACATCATCATATAGCAGTCTACTGCTAGACATTGGTTTCTCCAATCACACCCCAACGCCATTTAACTCGGTCCTCGACTCTCTCATCCAGCTGTTACCAGACCCACTGATAAAATCGTCGCTCCACTTAGCCTGTGGGCCCATGGGCCATGAGCCAGGCTACCATAAGTAATTCCACGAAAGAATACGTCTACCCCAACGGTTATTGGTTCTAGGATTAATATAGCCGGTCCATTGCCACTTCGCTTATCCTGTTGGCAATGTAGACAATTTTCTACAGTACAGCTTGCGGAAGTGCCTGCCGAAAACCTAGCCTGACGCAGCTTAGCGCGTTGCTACTCCAAAAATACTTACACCAGCAGTTTCCAACAACTGTCAAAAGCCTTATTTAGCTGTCAGAGCCACAATGAAGAAATACGGAGTTAATTAAAAGAATCAATAGCAGTTGTGAGGTCTCATCGTCGGCGGCATGCGCGGATGTGATAAGCCCACGCTCGTGATAAGCATCCGCTACGTGTCATGTATGTTGCGCAAACGCAAACAGATTGCTATAGACTTCCGCGGTTACTATCCTAGATAACGGTGTTGCGAAATATTGCCAAAATTCGCCTATGATACCAGCTTATGACGGTATTGTACGTGGCTTGCTCAGGATGTTTCGAGTCGGCCCTTCGTGTTGCTGCCCTAGCTCAGATGTGATTTAGAGGAATCACGTGCTGGCAGCTGATAAGCTTTTTTATTGCGAAATCGGTACCCTATTTGCGTAACACAATTTCAATCACAATCCGAAGGTTTTGAAAGAAATCCCTAAACCATTGCTTCATAAGTTTGAAAAATTCGTCTACTCAATAACGTAAATAACGCAATGAACGTTGGCTGAACTGACAGAATAAAAGGCATTGCGATCGATTGCTATTGTACGTGTATTACACAATTACCCCGCTGTTTTCCTAGATCACTTTCCGCCCTGACTAGATCATTCGGGTTAGCATTCTTTGTTCTTGTCAATTCAATTAATCACTGTTTGAGGCAACAGAGACTATAGGTACAGACGCCAGCAGGTCAAGCTACCCGAAACTGTCAAATTTTCCCAATCAACCTTGAACCTTAATGCTTTAGCGATAAAGTTCAAAATCTATTAAAGAAAATTGACAGATCGTAGTAGCTTGATGTGCTGGCGTCTGTACTTCCCATTCATTGAAAGAAAATTAAAGAAAAGATAATATGTACCTATTTGGCAACAGTTCGTGAAACACGAAATCTACCACTTTTTGTCTCTGCATCACCCAAAGGTTGACCTGGTAGAGAATGTCTATGGCATTAAGTCCGCCTCTGTACAGACGCCAGCAGGTCAAGCTACCCGAAACTGTCAAATTTTCCCAATCAACCTTGAATCTTAATGCTTTAGCGATAAAGTTGAAAATCTATTAAATAAATTTGACAGATTGTAGTAACTTGATGTGCTGGCATCCGTACATTTATGCATGAAGTGTTAAATAAATAAAGAAATCAAAATTTATAAGAGAAAAGATTCGATTTTTTGTATGTTTGTTTGTTATGCTTTCACGCTAAAACGGCTGAACAGATTTGGATGAAATTTGCACAGTGGTAGTAGGATTTATCCCGATATTCCCTCAGGATCGAGACTGCTAGTACAAAACTATAAAGTGAAAAGTTTTTCTATGTCATGGGAAAAACAGTGCTTCAGCATGACATAATGTCATAGGTGATTTCTTTATGCCTTTTAGACACCAAGTCTATGAGAGAAGGCAAGATTTCGGGAACCAAAAGGCTGCACTGAGTTATAAAGACTCATCCTTGAATTCTGGCTCGTAAGGTAGGTAAGACTTTCTGCAGTCTTCAAAGAAGTATCATTTATTTAACAGTTTATGTACAAACCTATAAACAGACAAGACGAAAGGAACAGAAAAATACGTACAGACGCCAGCAGGTCAGGCTACCCGAAACTGTCAAATCTTCCCAATCAATCTTGAACCTTAATACTTTAGGGATAAAGTTGATAGTCTATTAAAGAAATTTGACAGATTGTAGTAGCTTGATGTGCTGGCGTCTGTACAAAGGTGATGTTTATTTTTAAAGAAATCTCTTCTAGCGTTCTTTTGATTTGAAATTAAGCAGATAAAATTTAAATTTCAGTAGCATAGTTTTAATTGTGGCTGTTTTTTGATTGATTGCGCACAACTCAATGGTAGCGCCTCAAGAGAGTCCTCTCCCTTGTGGCGACTAGACGTTCCCTTTGAGTTGTTGTGAGTACTTACTGATAATTCGGTGGTGTTACTCTAAACCCAAAACCCTAATGATTCTAGTGAACCATATATTCCGTAGCCAATAAGGGTTAGGAAGTTCTATGACACCTATGCAATAATGTAGGTAATATAAAGGTTTTGTTTTTTGTAGATAACAGATATTAAATCATACCTAATATGTGGCTGTAGGTACAGGATATTTGCAGATAAATATGTAGGGAATATCCACGAACTACAAAGTATCACAATGTAATTTTTATTCATCATAATTTTGTCACCGACTACCTACCGGATCCCTTAAAGTGTAATGTCCTCCGACTTTTTTGTCATAGTTTTACTCATCAATTACCTATAGGATGGCTGATGATATAGCCTTACATGATTCATGATAGAGTGGAGATTTTATTTCAATTAATTACGAAAGCATAATCACCCTATAATGTTCTGTATAATGAATACAGGCATCCTATCTTCGAGAGGGAGTGGGCTACTGCAACCTACCACGTAGGCCCAGTGTTTTTTTTGGTTCTACGACATGCCGGCTTCCTCACGAGTTTTTTTTCCTTCACCGTTTTGAGAGCAGTGTAAAGTAAAGCGTCTGCCTGGATTCGGCCCCACAACCCGAACTTACGTTGGTGACTTAAGTTTACCGAGTTGTAATCACGAAAACCTAAACACAAGTCTCATCATCTGCCTAGCCTTTTCCCAACTATGTTGGGGTCGGCTTCCAGTCTAACCGGATGCAGCTGAATACCAGTATTTTACATGGAGCGACTGCCTATCTGACCTCCACAACCCAGTTACTGGGTAATACGATACCCCTTGGTAAGACTGGTTGTCAGACTTTCGGGCTACTGACGACCCGTAACGACTGTCAAAGATCCACGAATGACAGCCGGGACCAACGGCTTAACGTGCTTTCCGAGGCACGGAAGGGTCTTGGTATGTGAAGATGGTCACCCATCCACGGACCAACCGCGGCAAGCGTAGCTTAACCTGATCGATCGACCCGTGCGGCTGTTATTACTTACCTAAACACAAGTCTACTTTTTTAAATTTATTTTTACCCAGTATCGCCCCACTGCAGGCCAGAAGCCTTCCTTTTTCCTAGTATGTATGGACCAATCCAGTCTGCAGGCGCCAAGCCTATTCCGCCATCTCCACGTGGATCTACTTTGTTAGTCCACGTTCGGATGGGACGGGATGTAAAAATATCGCGGCGGGATTTTATCGTGCACTGGACTTTCAACTCTCTGTGTTGAGCCGAGCATTGAGAATCCAACAGAGTGCATCCCAGCGCGTCAAGAGACTCTTAGGTTTTCAACTCTCGGCGCTAATCAGTGCGTTGTGCGAAAAAAAATCGCCGCGGGTAAAACCCTTGCGAACCTAAAGTCTATTCAAACTAATGTTTCAAATTGATGTTATTTCAAGTTAAACAAATATCTCTTTATTTTAATGTCATTGAGTTGATTTCAGAGTAACTAGCACTATTGAAAAAGTTATAAAAGTGTTTTAAGTTGTAGCGTAAACTGAACTTTATTGTGTAGGAATTAAAGTTATTTTTCCATAAACTCATATTTATTGACAGTTTTGGCAAACAAATCGCGAATGCAGATTAGGCTTATTGGAATGTTATAAATAAAAATTACATTATATGACACAATTTTAATCTAGACTTCAGAGGATGTTATAGTTTAGTACTATGACGTGACGCTACACGTGATAATAAATCATTATAATAAACGTTTTACATACATTATCACATACCTACTTTGATTTCCTTTACTAATATCAAGTTTTTAATTTTAAATTTCGTTGCTGGACGATTTGAAATACGTATTATTCTTTGGAAGTGGCTACGGCTACGCTACTCTTACGATTCGCGTAGTACGCCTACGGCTACACCACGGCTACGACGTGAAGACGCTACGGCTACGGTTTTCGTAGTCGCTACGCAAGGTCATTAATTCGTTTTCAGAAAAATGATTTCTTACTAGGATCATTATTTTAACTTATTTAGAGGTGCCAATACGAGGGCGACACTGACAGTTGATAGAACTGGCCACTTCTGAACGATATATTATTATATCGTTCAGAAGTGGCCAGTTCTAACAAAGAAGAGTTCTAATAAAGAAATACATTCAAATTTTGAAAATGGAACTCTTTGCAAATATTATTGTGTATGTATTTTATTAATTTGTCATTTGTTTACGATTTGGCGGCAAATTGAAAATTGTCTGCGTCACGTCAGCATGAATTTAACGCGAGAAAATTTTCGTACAATGATTTCTTATGACTTTCGATGTCATTTAAGTCAACAAGAAAGTTATGATAGACTTCCAATCGAAGTGTTTCACGATGAAGCCTCATCTCGTGCCACTGTTTACAACTGGTTTAATGAGTTTAAACGTGGTCGCACTAATTTCACCGATTATCTGCGTGAGGGACCGCCTTCTACGGCGACGACTGAAGATAACATCAGTGTTGTGCGGCGTATGACTGGACTGACAAAAGAGTGACTTATCAGCAGATTCGGACAAGCTTAGGCATCGGTATGAGTCAAGTGCACAAAATCCTCCATGAACATTTAGCGGCCAGGTAGCTTTGTGCCCGGTGGATACCCCATAATTTGACAGAGGCCCAAAAGCTCCGTCGTGTTGATTGGTGTCGTGAAATGGTTCAAAGATGGAGGTGACTCAAACGCTGTGTTCGATATACTTACGGGTGACGAAAGCTGTATTTATTGTTATGATCCTGAAACTAAGAGACAGTCTGCTGTCTTCCGAGGAGTTGCCAACTAAAGTGAAGAGAGGTCGAAGCGTGGGAAAAATGATGGTGGCCTCGTTCTTCGGAAGGACAGGTCATTACGCAAAAATTGTTTTAGAGGATCGAAAAACAGTTACTGCAGAGTGGTACACTAACAATTGTTTGCCATTTGTCTTGGAAAAAGTTCGGGAGAAATGACCTCGCAGTAGGATCCTCCTTCACCACGACAACGACTCGTCGCACACCGCCAAGCAAACAATCGACTACTTGGCGACGTCAGACGTGGAATTACTGGGTCAACCGCCCTATAGCCCAAACCTCGCACCTTGCAATTTTTATTTATTTCCGAAAATAAAAGAAAAACTTCGAGGAAAACGTTTTATGGACGCCGAGGAAGCAGTGGCTGCGTTTCAAAATGCCGTCGAAGAGACCCCAAGGACAAGTGGGCAAAGTGCTTTTCTCAGTAGTTTCATCGGATGCAGCGATGTATTGATGTAAATGGACACTATTTTGAAAAGATATAATAAAACTAATAACTTGCTAGTTTGTTCAGTTTTTGATTTTCTAAGAACTTTCAATGTCACTCTCGTATAATGTAAGTTTTTGCTATACTAAGTTACGTTTTAGTTAAAGTATGACCTCTCTACTACTGAACAGTATGATAGACAAGCGGATATTTCAGGAGATAACTCCTGAAATATCCGTGTGCGTAGTATGTATGTAGTAGTTGTATGTAATTCTATGTATCTGTTTGTGTAGTACCTCCCTAATTCTAGTATAGTAAGTCAAAAACGTTTAACGCTAACCCCACGATTACAAAAAGCATGCAAACATGAACAAAACGTCATTATGTATTTGCAAAAGCTCCATTGTTTCACTTGAAAGGGCAAAGCGAGATGCTGGACTGGAAGTTCGCCTAAAAGCCCAAAGCTCCATTGAGCGTTTTCATGAATGAGGGGCGTGGTGGGGGCTGCTAGGATGCGCAAGCGTCGCCGACAGACACTCCGCTCGACGGAGGCTGCGTCACACGCACTTCGGTGAAGCCAGTCACTTCACTGTCCGCGCGCCTGCGCAAACGCGCGCAGTTTGGCGGGAATTTTTAAATATTTCTTTTTTTATTTTTAAATTTTCGAACCTTTTTTTTCTTTTTTATTTTGTGCCTGACTGTACTGTGGTGTTGTTTAGTGCTTGTTGAACTAGTTGAATTACGGGCATGCTGGTGTAAAGATGACGGCTTTTAACTTCAGGTAGGTTTATTTTTAAGCGTTTTAGCTTTAAACTTTAAGCTGGATCACATTCGAGTTTTAAGCCGACGAGGAAGGAAGCTGACCCTCCATTTTTGCTTCTACGTTTAATATTTTAAAACTGGTGTGTTTTAATTTCAATCGGAAATAAATTAAGCGAAACTACAATCAAATCTTTTTAAAGTTTTCTTTTAATTATTAGTTAAATTTCCGACAAAATATATTTTTTTAATAATTGGTAAAATCGAATTGAATCATTTCTTGTTCTGTTAACTGGTATTATTTTGGTTTTTGAGTTTTGGGATCGTAGGTATATAGGATCCCAAAACCTACATATTCTGATTGGAGACATAGAAACATTCTTCAAAGCTAATATGTTCTTCTATGTCTTGAATGATGACTTTGATGACTGATAAATTGATTTACCTACGTTTTTCACGGTTCATTATCTTATTTTTTGTAATGAAGTACTGATAGACTGGAAGCTTTTTTACACTTCGTCGAAATAATTTTATACTACGGAGCAGTATTATCATTTTTATTGACGTTGTTACATTATGCCGGCCGGCAATCAAGTCGGAGTCAGAAACTATCACACACAACGGATATTGATTGCGTTGAACAGAAGACTAGGCGTCTACAGATAACGTATATTTTAATAACAAAATGAAATTGATAGTAGAACTGTAGACATTCATATTATTATTTTATCCTTAGTATGAACTTGGCGTATCTGTTTCTATAAGGTAAAATACGGGCACACTTACGAGTTTTTATATCTCCTGTATTTATAAGAATCATAAAAGATTTTTGGTGAAAAAAATCTTATCGAAACTAACAGAAAAGAATACGCACTTACCGGCAAGATTATTTTAAAATAGGTGCGCATACCAAATACTTCCCCACAGATTTATCACGCTAATTAGATAATGAAACAATTACACAGTTGGCAACAGTTACAGAAATAACTTCAAAAATGTACCTAACTAAAATGCGTGTGTAATTTCGCCAAATTGCAAAGTGGCGTCGTTTGCAGCGCGTACGCATCGATCAGAATCACACGCAAATCGTGCGGGCAGTTCATGTCTTGTCAGCCGGGGGCGGGGTATAAGGGCTAAGGGAGGGGTGTAGGGTCAGCACGTGTTGAGATTTTTTTTAAGACCAACGAAGTTAAGAATGAATAAAAAAACAAAAAACATTTTCGTCATTGCCTTAATAAACCGGTGAATGATGAATTAATTTCTATATGCTTGAATAATAAAATTCTCTTTAGTAGTCTATTATATTTATATTTAAAAGAATAGGTAATCTTCTTTTAAAATTATGCTGAACGTAATAATTTCATCGTCGTCGCCACAATTGGATTGTCACAAAATAGAATTGAATTAGTATGAAAAAAAAAAAATATTTTATTATGTAAGGGTTAAAATATTGCAAAGAAAAGATTAGTCTCACATAAGACAGATATTTAGTAAGGTACTAAAGTAATATAATTTCCTTAACTAATGCTAATTTCTTAATGTGATTGGAAATATAATACTTGTTGATGAAATTCAAAATCTCCATCGGATATCGCGAATGCCCGTACATAGAAATGTTAATTATTTTATGATTTTGCATAGCACTAACGGTTATTTCATAACTGAGATTGGTGCCTACACTGCCTAGGTTTCTAAGAGCTTGTAATATCTTTATCTATCATGCAGTTAGCCAGAGCCAACTCATAGCGCTTTGGCGCTGGTTTCTAGATTTTTGTCTGTCTACCTCAACACACCTCTTTAGTCTACACGTCTATACCTAAGGAAATACTATATCTGAAAGACTACCCTTAAGTACGAAATCCGTAGTTCTGGCCGAAGTTACGGGCGATTCCTGCTTCGTATTACCGATGGTCATAAGATTAGTTTGGGGCCCAACCTAAGAATGACATGACGATTTGACAGCAGTCCCTATTCCCGATGTGTTTTTTTTTTGTCCGAATAGTTAATTAACAGAGGTTTCATAGCAAAGTTTTGAAATGCTTTCGGACAGGCCCGTATCTTCGTTGACAGACTTAAAGCGTTCCCCTGGATCCAGCTGATTCTAGCTCTGAAAGAGTTTTCAGAAGTTTTTCACTTGTATTAAGCTTTTGAGATAATCCTATGTTAGTGGTTTGATACATGATGAGTTGTATCTACATCTTTAAGCGCCTTGTCATTTTGTTCATATCTTCGAAGGCGTTAACAATTTTTTACGCTTCATCAACATCAATCGTAATTCCTCGAATTTGAAGATTATCACTTTTTGTAGCCTATCTAATCTTAATAAAGCCATCATTTCAAGTTCACACCTGATAAGGTCTTAAACCCTGCGGCAGCCCTACCCTGCTCGTAGCCTCGTAAGTCGTAAATCCAGTCACACACGAACCCGATCCCGACCAAAAAATATATTAAAAAAACAACACAAGATTAAAACTAAAGACTATTGTTCGTTTTATACAAGATCCCGGCGATTCGAGAGGAGAAATTCTCCGTCCCTTCATGCATAAATTCATTGTCGGTTTTGTGGCAGAGGGCCGTATAATTAAACTCTTAGAAGATTTAGATAACGGCAGAAAAGCCTTTCTTTTCTAAACAATGTAATAACAATACTATAGCTTTAAGTTAGAGTTTCATTTCCTTTAACCATGTAAGGTAAGATTTTAAAGTTTTTGCAAACAGTAGCGTTAGGATTGCGCACGCGATTTCTTTGAAATTTCGCTTTCAGTTTCGTGTATGTTTTTGTTGTTATGTCCCGTTTGGTAATTTTCTTTAAAGCTCTTTGTGTTGGGATGAAGACAATGTTTAGCTTTTAAATCTACGGTTGAACAAACTTGGCTTATTCTTTAAGCTACATTGAAGCTTGGCAAAGATTGTGTCTGAGTTTCGATTGATTTCCGCCGCTCCGATACAAGCTGGAATGATGCTAAGTATTCGTGTTTACTTTGGTCATTTTTTCTTGTTCTTGTATTAATCTCATCATGTGTCGGTATCCTTCATTGTGTAATCTTAGTCTGAGTTTTGAGTTAAGAAACTGAACACGACTTGTGTTTTTAGACGAAAACGACCTCTTTTAGCGTCGACTTATGTCTTCGTGAAGTGGATCTTGTTCAGGAAATAGTTACGGTTATATTTTATACTTCCTTATTTCACTCTTAACTTCAGGCAAGTAATTTTTTTACTATGCCTGTATCAATAGTAATCTCCTTACTTATATCCTCTCTAGTCTTTTATCTGCTTGACGGCTGTTTTCTACATTATCAGTTGCTTCTACCATTATTATAAAATTAAATGTTCTAAGGTCGTCACTTTCGATTCATCATCGTCATCATTGGCAGCCTTGTTCCATCCACCGCTGAGCATATGCCTCCCCCCTTGTGTGCCATGCTTTCCTAGTCCGTGCGAGTCTCATCCAGGTCTTCCAGTCTACCCTTTCGATTAAGTAGGTTCAAAGAACCAATAATCGAGTCTATATTGAAGAATGTACGTAACAAAACAAACGCAAAGACATTAATCTATCCGCAAACATTCTATGCACTATAAAGTTTCGAGCTTTTGGTCTAATTGGGTCGACCGCAAATACATACATCAATCAACAACAAGATCAATGACATTCGCTTACTATTTGTACATTTCGTAACTTTTTAAGACGAGTTACATACATTGGTTGTATTTTCTCCTCCATACATATTTCTATGGTTTGTGGTAAATGGTTTATTTGCTTGCTATCCGTTACAAAGCCATGAAAGTCACAATTATCATAAATTCTCAATGCGTCTTTCTTCATATCTTACTTAGGTGCAGTGTATGCCTAAGGCATAATTATGTAAAAGTTGGTACATATATTATTTTCTACTCTTAACTTTGGGTACATAATGTGGATGAGGAAGAACTTGTATATCCTGACTAACTTGTCCATATTATTTTGATTTATAAGAGTGTCCGTGGAGTTTCTTGCCCGTTCTCCTTTTTTCCGTTCTTCGTTTTGGAATGGACAAAAAGCTTCATCTTTCCGACTGACCGACCACTTGACAATTCAAAAGTGCCTGCCTGTATTTGGTTTGAATTTGGGTTTTGTGTTTTAATGTTATGAAAGTAAAGTGACTATTTTGAGTAAGTTGGCTCACCCAAAGTTTTTCCATCCTGCAACACCTCAGTCTTCGGTCTTGCAGGATTGTTTTCGCCCCGCCCGATACTCTGTGACTCCGTCTCTTAGACCAAATGATTATTAATTCAGTACCTAGACTACGTATTAACAATATGTCTATGTGTCAATTAAAAGCTCTAACTTCCGGTCGAAAGCTTTGCACGTATCGATACGACTTATTATGTGAGAAGGGCCGGAGAGTTATACGCGTTGAATTTTAAATATTGCACTTAGTAATATTGGCACGATTGCTAATTACTGGTAATAGAACCATTACAATAAATTTACTATCCATGAATAATTTAATATGTGTAAAATGTTAGTTACGAGTAGTTACAAAATAACTGATACAAGATTCAGAACCGAAATTCCGTCAACAATAAAAACATCTTGTTGAAAATCCAGTTTACCTTGTTAAAACTCGCATGTGTGAGTAGATATTGAAAGTAAACCTAGTGCTTACAAACCTCCTGGTACGCTATGCCGTCCTGGTCATTCTAGGTACAAACGAGTCACAGTCTAGACTGAGAGATCTTGTAAATCTAGATTTCATCGCGCGGCGCGTAGCTATGAATATAATTTGTCTAGGATGAAACAATTTTTTTTTTAAATTGCTTTTTTTTTGGAAATGATAATGCTAAATTAATTCCATATGACTGATTGTGACTGTTATTCCACGTCGTTTTTGCAGTAAATGAGGCATAATTTGTGACTGATTTATGTAAATTAATATCGGTAAAACTATATTATCGCGGGTGTGTGGGCCATTGGAATCTTTATTGTGTTTGTGACCATCTGTTTTTATTTTAATACAGACACTGCATTTTATGTCTCCGTCATGCAACATTAATTAATTCGTAAATACGGTCGAATTACTCAGGATTTTTTATGTCATTCCTTTTGTTAAGGCAGGAAGAAAATTCGGCAAAAATGTTTATTTTTAACATCAAATTCGTATTTTATTCTTAGCCTTAACTTTAGTACTTCTATCAAATCATCCTGAACTACACGAGAATATCTCATGCCATGCTCACTTTTAGTTACACGAACAGATCGCCAGATAAATCTCTGTAACTGAAGTAAACATTTAATACCTACGTTTATAAATACTGACAAGCTTGCAGTAGCAGTTCATGGTTAGTCGAAATTTCAGCGAAGTCCCCTATAAATCCATGTTGTAAGTCCGTTCCTTGTATTACGCGATCAAAGGTCCTGCTTCCTTGGTAGCTTAAGCATGGTTCTGGGAATTAAATGCTGAGAGGATCGCATTCTAATGAGACAAGTAATAAAATAAATAAACCTTGTTTGGTTGTTGGTTACTGTCAGGAGATAATTCAAGTAATTAATGACTTACCAAGTTACATGACTTTATTTTGTAAGCTTACCGATATTAAATATGATTTGTTGAAGCGATTCTTATTGATAAAGCGGTGTTAAGGCTTGCTATAGAACCATTGAATTTTAAACCAAACTTACAGAACTGTTTTGGCGAAATGAACCCATAAACTGCTCTTAGATATATACGAGATAGGGCCTCAAATGCTTTAGATTTAGAATATGTAGATTGTAGTGTAGAATGCATCAGGTTTGCAATAAAAGCACGCTTGCACAATATTCACGACGGGAAACGATTGCCCAACGATAAACCAAACTAACCTACAAATCTGATATAGCCCAGACAATGTCCCAAGTGACGGATTCGTAGCTCGTACAGTGGCATTTTATGATTGCGGTTCAGGATTCTGCGTTTGTTTTACGTAGATACTGCGTAATCAAGAATGTATATTTCGTTAGAAGAATTTGGGCTGTTTACTTTGGCTCCGTACAGATGATGTCCATTTTGCTAAACACAATCTTTAGGCATAGGAACTGAGCACAAACTGACAAACTCAAATATGGACAATACGAAATAAAATCTCAATACATGAAAATTGTTCGTATTTTCTTTGAAATTAGTTTGTGTTTTCTTTCGCTTTGGTACTTTTGTTCATCGATATAGAACAATTAATAAAGTGAGCACCCCTAATAATCGTTAATAATATGTTGTTCATTATCGCTAATGGATGCCAGAGACAAATTTTAAATCAACTTTTGAGAGTAGCAGTTGCACCTATAATGTCAAGGCCTTGTAAAGTTCAATGCACTTTCTTCGATAACTCTACGATAGATAAACCTAGGTTCATTTATACTTCCCTGGTACTTACAGAAACCTAAGGCAACCTGTCGGCTAGTCCAAATCGGTCAAGGTTGCATCAGCAGTCGCTGTTGCTGGCTGAGGGAAACTGAACGGGATTTGAGGAACGGAATGCCGAGTAGGGCTGCCTCAATCATACCCCCCCCCCTGCCGCTGCCGGGCTGCCTTATTGTTGAATCTTGTTTAATACAGTCCACTATAATCGAGTCACCGTGTTTTAGTCCTCGTACCACCAGGAGGATACTACCCCATTCGTCTTCAATCATAACTTGTTACAAAATAATAAAATTCACACATACATAATTTAATTAATTCTGATAGAAAAATAATCCGCTTGGGAACGATGGGAAACGAATCTTTAAATGCATAAGTAATTATTCATGATACTGCATGTAATTTGAATTTGGTTTTATATGCACCAATTACATCGGAATTTATATGTCAAAGAAGATTTGTGATAATTTAGACGCCGGCGCCCGTATTAATTAATTGATGACACTTAGGAGCTCTTGTAAAGTGTGTTTTTATCGCAAGTGAGATGCTAATTTATAAAAAAAAAAAAACTTTAAGTAAGTACCTACATATTTTTTTTAGAATACTTATTTACTTAATGTCAAATGTGTTACTTAAATTAATGCTTATAGTTATTACGGCGCATTCCTGTTATTTCTTTTAAGAATATATGTTTGTACATGTTATGTTCTTTAAACGTAAACCCTATATAATAGCACTTAAGCATGCTGCCAGTCCTCTGGGCACGTTTCCGGATGACAGCAATCTGGGCGAGTACTTAGTGCTAAGTGTCCCTTTTGTGTTTTTGTATTTATTGTATAGTTAGTTAGTCATTTAATTTGAGTACCTAGTGTAATAATTGTATATAGGTAAGCAATTTAATTTTAATAATATATACCTAATTGCATTTAAATAAAGCATTTAATGGGTTGATTTCTTATTCTGTATTTTAGGGCAACCATAAGTTCACGAAGGGTGTGTGGCAACGCGTGGGCATCCACACAGACGTTTATAGCATGTTTGTAAGTTCGTTAGTTTACATTATTAAACTATTACTCGATGGAAAATGTTTGTTTGTTTGAGAATGTTGGTCAAGTGTTTCATGGGATATTCAAGGACGGAGGAAGGGATATTTGAGTTTATCTTGTCCTTGAGTTATATTAGGACATGGTACAGAATCGTAACTTTTTTAAAACTATAAGAGGTATAGCTTTTCTTCGTTAAGATTGTTTTGGTCATTAAGGAAATGTCGGGTCTGGGAGTGGCAGCAAGAAGTCATAAATTGTTGATGATTTTGGTATGTAATGTAACTAATAGTTTATCGTGTTCTTGGGACTGTTTACACAAACTAAACTTTTTAAAGCTATAGCTTTTATTCAACAAGTTTTTTTGGATCTTTAGTTAAATGTCAGCCTGGTAGTGGAAAAAATAATATGATACTTATAAACTTATGGATGTTTTAATTTTATTGTCATTTTTTTTCGAGGTAGTCCGTGAAAAAAGTCTTTATTTCACCCTACCGCCTGGGGTTTTTGAAGTTTTTATCCGGGGTCCGTAATTTAGGTGATGGCAGCCCTAATCAGATGGAATGAATGCTCACTCCACCTAAGTTCTCGCGGTGAGATTTTAACAGCAGTGCGATTCTGTAACCATCTCACCGTAAAAACTTAGGTAAAGTGAGCGTGAGAGAGCTGTCATTCCAACTAAGGCTAGGGATTGTCACTATTGACAGCTCATTCTAAGCTCACTTCACTTAACTTTTCACGGTGAGATTTTTACAGAATCAATCGGCAGAATAGATTGGCTGTTGTATTCTAGTGATCCGCGTCCGACCCCAACTTTCCAGAAACTGAAACCTTCACACAACGACTCCATTTCTGTATACTTGCTTGTGAGTTAACAATTCAATGGTCACCACAACGACAGTAACGCTTTAGCAAGTTCAGAATTAGCAGAAGAGCTTTGTGTTTTGTTCGGCTAACTGGCATGTCGGCATTAAGTTATATGTGCGCTGGAAACGGCGTTAACGGCCCGGGGACGACTGTTCACTTGTTTAGGAGTTAGGAGTTTAGGACTCACTTCCGCATGCAATGTTTGCTCGCCAAAATGGTACTGTGACTTGAGTATAACTAGTATTTTTTCCGACTGGACCGCACCGGGAAAAAAATGTGTTGGAGTTCTAAAATTTGGGTGTTATTCTTGAGTTATGATTTCAGGAATCTCAGACGATTCCTGTAAAAGTTAGATAGGAAAATACCAATAAGTGCCCTTTTACTTAGTGATACTTAACCATTTCACATAATTAGACAGAATAAGATCTTTGAAGAATATTAGGTATAGGTATTAGGTATAGCCAATAGGCAATCAACATTTAAGCGCTAGGTTCTTCAATGATTAGAAGAAAGTGGTTTTTTTGTCAAAAAATATGACTAACATGATCTTTAGTATAAAGAACGAGTCGCTCCTGCTTAATAACAATGTATTACAATAATGTACTGATGTGGCGACATGCCGTAACATCAAGGATTCTGTGGTATATCTTAGATAATAATTATACACGCACAACCCTTCCGGAATAAATTCTCTATATAATCGTAAAAACCGCATCAAAATTCATTGTGTTGTTTAGAAGAACTAAGCGGTCACACAAACAGACAAGAAAAGCGACTTTGTTTTATACTATGTACGAGTCTTAAAAAGAAATATGTTTAACCGTTGCGTTGGCTACATGCAATGCAAGACCCGGGATAACGTTAATAACAAATTACAATTAGTATTTCATTAAATAACGCGTCCCACACTTTAATTACCACCCGTCACATGCAGTGTTTTCAAAATGATGTCAATATGAAAGTTCCTAATGATCATAGACGATGGGAGCGTCCTGTGTCTATGCGCGGGCGCAGCCGGGCCGCACATGTTGTCACTTTAGGGGGTGGACACATGCACTTGCAACAAGGTTGTCAATAATGATAGACTTGATGTCACTTGGGTTTTTGTGACGCTTTTTTGTTTGAAGAGTTAAAATTAAGTGGTTTTTTCGTGTTCTTCTTTATTAAAATACGCGGTTTTATGAGAATTTAAAACCTATGCGAGTAAAGTACGAAAGGGCGTGTTAACCACAAGACGTCTACCGTTAAACATAGGCTTCGGTTCTGAACAAGTTACATCCAACCATTCCCACCTTCAACAGGTCATCTGTCCATCTAGCAGGAGGAGGTCTCAGGGCTCCTCCCAGCCTTAAACACAGATCTACTACCATTTGAGATCTGTGTATGCGAAACAAGTGTAAGAAACCTGTTTTTCTTTTTAATATTTACGTCCGTTTGACCACTGTATCTTATTGTATTTGTTTGTTTTAATCTGAAACTGATTTATGTTTCAGCTCATTGTTTTTATAAGAAACCCAATTCCAATAGTAATGTGCAATGTGCGCATAAATTCACATAAAAACGTAATATTACTTAGCAGTTCAATTAAATAAACAAGCACGGAAAATCAATAATTTGACAACCCTAAAGTGGTTTACCAACAATGCGCGCCAAATCACCCGCAGAGCGCGGCGCGGCGGGTGTCATGCGTTTGACATGCCGCGTTACGTTTTACGACAATATTCACGTCTTCCGTGCGATTGGCTCTCATAGACTACAGCCAATCTCCTGCCGCTTACTGCCCGCCTAGTACTTTCGTAGACGTTTCGGTGATTTTGGCGACTTGAACGCTTTCTTTTAAAAAATAGGCAGGTGGAGATTCCCCTTTTTTATAGAGCAAGGGATTTTTTTTTCAATGCCATCTTTATATTTAGCATGTTTGAGTGTGTGAGTGAGGATGTGTGTTTGTGTATTGATGAAATGTAAGGCCCAGGCCGTATTGAACAAGCCGAATATCGACTACAATAGAGGCTTCACAGAAATGACAGGAATATAATTTAATGTGCTTGGCAGCTTTGTTGTTATTCTGTACAGCCTCTCTGAAACTCTAATAATAAAGTATGGGGGTACCTATTTCTTAATAAATTAAGAGAAAGTAGGTAATAACTACTATGTAAGGCTGCTTCGTTATCCGTAACATTGGTAACTCACGAAACGAAAGTAAAGAAATCGAAATCCTAGCTTTTGCATTGAGAAAAGTCCACAAACTTTTGTATGTATGTAAAAATTTTCAAACAATTTTCAATTGTCGTTTATTATCGCCTTGTAAGTTATCGGTAATCTCGTAGCGCGTAGTGCATGCCAAGATAACAAATTCAAAAGATTACGATTCAGATTGATAACTTAAAGAAAGAGAAAAAAAAACGAAGGTTTATCCAATAAATTAACTAAAAAATGATAGGATGTTTTCATTGACTTAAATAACCCTTCACTACAAGCTGAAAATTATTAGTTAACTACGCGGACCGCAGAATTTCCACACTTAGTACTTTCGCTGTCGCTCGCTCGCTACGCCATTCGCCGCTGCTGGTCCGTCGAATCGTAAATTTTCCCGCCAAGGCAATATTTCACGCGCCTCGCTACACGCTCCCCCGCCATTACTGTTGCGTTTATTTATTCTTCCGACCTAGCTAATGATACCCTTCCTAGGAAGTTCGATGCGCCTAAACTTTTACTTATTCTAGATACGGATCTTTGTATACTTAGTACTTAAGTTACAGTAAAATTAAATGAAGTATAAAGTTGAAAGAGTTAGCAAGCGATTTTCCATTTATCTACTTATTTGTGTCAGTAAAATAACTAAGTACCTAAAATAATGTCGAGTTTAAAGAGTAGGTAAGAGGGAAGAGATGTTCTATTAGTAAGCAATTTGATTTGCACCATAAATGTTAAAGTAATTATTTTTCTACAAGTAAATGGGTGTGAAATCTGTATCGATAAAAAGTTAAGAAAAGATCGTAAGTGTACACTTATACCATCAAAGACTGCCCTTTATCTTACCATTACATTAAGGCTCGAAGCACCGCGTAGTTAATCTCCCGTGAGTTTAAAAATAAAAAAAGTAAGTAGTTTACTTGCAAAGGGCACACTTTAAAGCTGGCCAATTATTCTTATCGCGCGTGTTCAAGATGTAGCCTCGCAACCTTATGAGTCATGCGGTCCTAGTACAAGTTACACGGTATTTACAAGGTCCCTTGGGATGCTCGGGAATTACGGGAGCCGTCCCGATCCCGGTCACCGTCGCTACGGTTACAGAATCCATTACAACGAGGGAGTGAGTCGCTTTTTTTTTTTTTTTTTTTTTTTGGGATGGGAAATCATCAAATGACCCCTCCCGCTCTGGGTGGAGCGGAAGGGAGTGTCAGACTCTTACTGACTAAAACCCACCCATGTTCCTTCCTTCGCCCTTTATGTTCCGGGGTAGCGGTAACCCTTTCGGACAATCCCGCTGCCCCGGCAGGCTTCGGCCCTGAGGGGCCCCTCGTTATGCTGACATCTCTTTGAGGCGCGCGTGGAACACTTACGCGCCTTCCGGCACGGGCCTGGTCCTGATCGGGCGGTGAGCTACCCATTGCTCTCCGCCCGCAGGCCCGCGCCTACGGTGGCCGGTAGTCTCCAATGGACTCCCGACGCCCGGGGCGTCTCCCGCGGCGGCTGGGACGGGAGGCTCTCTCCCTCATCCGTCCCGCCACCTCCTTCGCTAGCATGACTGCTTCGCAGAAGGAGGCGACTGCCTCCCACTCCCTCTCGCTCCGGACCATGGCTTGCACCAGGTCCGGGCGCGAGAGGCCGCCGCCGCTGCCGATCGCCTCCACGAGGACACGGCGGTGCTCCGCCCAAGCGGGGCAGACCTCCACCGTGTGTTCCACCGTGTCCTCTGGGCGATCCTGGCAATGGTGACACCCGGGCATTTCCTCCCGCCTGATCATGTGCAGGAACCTCCCGATTAGCAACAAAGTTTTAATGTGACACGAACGATTTAGAAAACGTTTTTCGTCTCTGTAGTTTAATTCTGTAAAATTTATACCTAATCCCTTTTTGACAAAAATGCATTTCGCAATTTTATTTCTTACAATAAATTAGATATTTTATTATATTCTAATGAATGGCGGTAATGTACTAAATGAACTTTTATTCAATTTCACAGACTTTATGAAACCAATAAAAATAAAAGACGAATAGTTAATTGTACTCGTATAAACAACAACGTGGGTGTTTCAATTAGGTACGTGATATTTAAGAGTTAATTTGTTCAGCTAGTTATTGTAACCGTTTTGGGCGTAGGTGTAAAAGAAGACTAGTTAAGAAAAGGTTAGAAACTTTCTCTAAAAATATCTTTTAATATCGATGAAGACTTTTTATCCCATGACGAAAAGGGCTGTTAACGCAACATCTATGTAAGTTAAAAAAAATGGAACCGGTCTGTTCCTCAATTTAGTTCTACGTCGACTATCGCCTCATCATCTTCCTGGCCTTGTCCCATGACATTTGGGGTCAGCGCAGCAAGTTTTCTTCTTCCGTTCTCCCCTGTCAACCATCACGCTGTCCCTTCTCTTTCATTATGTCATTCCTCACACAATACATTAATCTTTTCTTTGGTCGACTGTCGTCTATAGACCAAAAACAAATAAATTCTCACTTTTGTCTATTTATTTTTAATATGTCAAGTAATTCTCAAGTTCTCAAGCCACGCATTGCTATTTGATTGCAATGGAATCATTGGAAGCCTTGTTTCACCCAATACTGAGTATATAATAGGCCTCCCCCCTTTTGTGCCATGCTTCCCTGGTCTGTGCGAGTCTCTTGGAATGGAATAGCGGTCTATAATTTTCTTATTAAACATAATTCACAACTGTAGTTGTAACGTTGAATCTTATGAAGGTTTGCAATGAGTTTATTATTTGATTTAGAACGTAATGTCTCTCTGAACCGTTGAATAAAGGAAATTGTTTATTTTACTGTGTACTTATAAAGCTGTTTGATTGAAGATTACTTGGGTTAGTCAGTATGATACTTATGTCTACATGTGAAGTCGTGTTCGTAATAGCTTTATGATGACTGTATGGATAGAGAAATTAAAGTAAATAATAATGTAGTAGCTGTTGAAGGGTTATTGAATGACTGGATATTGGATTGTCGACCCTTAAGTATGTCAATCCATACTTAATATAATATTATGAATCCAAAAGTCACTCTGCCTGTTACCTTTGAACCTTTACTTTGCAGTGCAATATTAAGGATTCGCATTTGGGTACAGAAAAAAAGAAATAGAAAAAATATCTCCACAGTTTCGTGTTCCTACTAAGCTTGGAACTAACAAGTACCACACATGCAGTGTACCACGTTAATTTTGTAAAGCCTTATAAGGTTTTCCCGGAAGAACATAGAGATCTAAGTTGTTTGTATTACACTTCTTTAGAGGTCATAGGTCTTCCCTTACTCCGTCCCTTTGCTTACGTATAATTTCTCATTATACTTCAAGTATCTTCCCATCATCTGCCTAGCCTTTTCCCAACTATGTTGGGGTCGGCTTCCAGTCTAACCGGATTCAGCTGAATACCAGTATTTTACATGGAGCGACTGCCTATCTGACCTCCACAACCCAGTTACTGGGTAATACGATACCCCTTGGTAAGACTGGTTGTCAGACTTTCAGGCTTCTGACTACCCGTAACGACTGTCAAAGATACGAATAACAGCCGGGACCAACGGCTTAACGTGCTTTCCGAGGCACGGAGGGGTCTCGGTATGTAAAGATGGTCACCCATCCATAGACCAACCGCGGCAAGCGTAGCTTAACCTGATCGATCGACCTGTGCGGCTGTTATTATTTAGCCACGGGCCCCTCACTTCAAGTATCTTCCCATTTAGATAAAATTTACATTTAAACCTACCTTCAGTTTTACATTTAAAATCATCCTTGAAATGAAAAACAATATTTTAGGAATTTATGAACAACATTAGGTACATAGGTAAATTTTATTTACTGGCATAACATTCAAGTAACCCCTAAAATGTATATTCTAGCTCTTTGCTTTAGTTTTCACGATTAGGCAATGAATTGTATTTTATTCAAAATTATGTCATTTTACATTTATATTTCGGTAGGTAAATGAGGCCATTGTTCTTTTATTTAGGCACACACAAATGTGGCTATTAGTCAAACTCAAGTTTTGGAATAAATCCAGACGCTTTGTTTTGAATTGAATTACAGGAAATGTTTAACTTAACTACCAAGTTGCGTGTCAAACAAACTATTTTTATCTTTTTAATTTTAAGAAATCAAAAACCCTATTATGTAAAACTTAATCAATAAAACGGTGAGAACTATTGTAAAATGTAAATCATAATTTAAAATCAGCCTGTATCAGTCATGTAAATTCGCTCAAACTTTTCGCGTCGCCATTGTTACACCTTACAGCACACATGTCAAACTTTTCCCCAATCCACCCCAGCTTTCTGTGGTTACCACCCATCTTCCGTCTCTTTCACACATTGTGGAACAATAACAAAGGTCTCTTGCAGTGTTCTGGGTGCCTAGTAGTTGCCGGGCGTTACAGCGCCGCACGCCCGCACCGCGCACACATGCGCGATACATTCTCTGTCCATACGCCAATCCTATGCTTCCATTTACGTTATCTGTCATGTGCACACCATGTTGTTTCCACACAGCGAAGCTTTGAAATGTCACAAAAGTTTTCTGTGGTATAAATTCAGAAATAGAACTACTTTTCGTCCATTTTCACGGTATAAAGACCATAAGTAAAAATTACACACGTTTATTTGATTATTGTACTGGTTTATGCAATCAAATAAAGTTAAATTTTTATGTGATAACGACATCAAACTATCCACACTTTGTAACGAGGAATTTATTTTGATTAAAGATGACTGAATGATGAACCAACAACTGCTTTAATCAAATCGATTCCATTAATGGTTTATTTAGTTTTCTAGTTTCTGAGAAACTACCCTTTTTGAAGAAACTGTTTCTCCATCTTTCATTCTGTAGTATTACCAGAACTCACTGAAAGTAGTAAAACATTTTACTATAATTTTGCGTTTTGTACATTAGGTCAACCAACAGATGTCAGCTAAAGAAAGACATATTTAACTGGGTTATCGTTAGGTATGTATGTACATTGTACAATTTTAATTAATTTCTAACTATGCTGCACTGCGCTGACTGTGACTAAAAAAGAAAACACCCGTTTATCTTCCGTGATTCGTGGTATTTAAAGTATTAAGCGGAATCTAACATTCCCGGTCCTTTGATAATATTTAAATGCTTTATTTCCGTGAAGCGCGAAGCCTAAACTATTGATAGCGTTACCAGGAACTGCATTTTCATCAGTTTTCCACATAAAATTCTCCTTATATCCATGTTTATCCATGTCGTCACTGTTCTACTAGTTAACACCTATGAACTCCTGGTACCACGGGTGACATTCTTCGTTGGAACGGTGACGCAATATGACGGGGTTAATTTTATCGATTAAAACAACGAGGGAAAGAGAGCGACCCAAGTTCAAGGGTAGTTGGTATTCTTTCTCGCTCTAGCTTTACTGAGAGGGTCATGAACTTGACGTAAACGGCGAGTTGTAAAAAACATTATGAAGCAACAATTTGCACATTACATGCAAATATTTAAAGCAATTTTTACTGTTATATTTATGTAGTCACGTTCTTTGAGTCACATCCTGGGACAGACGGACGGAGTGCGGTAGACAACGACCAACTATACAAACTTTGTGATGAATATTCAACCAAAACAAGTGAAGCCATTGTGCTAACCGTGTTTGTATTTCCGCCGATGGACAAAAAATGAAACAGTTTGTCCTACCGGCCGTCCATGTGTGTTTATAAGATCATTTTTTTCAAACAATGCGTGTTGCAACATTACAAAAACTGTGTCAACTGCAAACTTTTGAGTTTAATCCCCGTTCTTTTAGTTATAACTCAAACGTTTACAAGTTTTATAGTCCATCTGTCAAAACAACGCATCCATAACTGGCATGATATTACGTAAACTATATAAAATGGCTCGGAAAAGTTCACCTAAATTCTTTCCCGGGTATACCGTTTGGTGGTAAATGGTGTAATTGATTTTGGAAACACGGAAACGGCCCGTTGTTCGGACCGTAGTGTCTACGGTACTCATCGAATTAGACGTGTTAGCAGGGCAAGCTTGTTCATCACCAAGTAGGTACCTTGTTCTGTTGACTTTATTGTCAACTCTAAGTAGTTATTACGAATTTCGCTAATTTACTTGAAGATGTAAAGACAGGAATTGGTTACAAAATTTACTATCAACTTAAATTGTCCGTACTCAAATCATAATATAAGCAGAAAATTACCACATATTTATTATATTCCCCAGATCATAGCCACAACGACCAGCCCTCTTTATATGCGCATGCATACAGCGGATTCCAGGGATCTTCACCGGTCGCCAATCCACCATGAAAACTAAATAGTTTTTTTTGTCAAGTTTGCCGTGTAATAGCTATTTCATACTTACTGTCAAATGACATATTATGTCATTTGACAGTAACAAAAAAAACAGTATAGTGTGACAAAAAAAAACTACATATTTAGTTTTCATGGTGGATTGGCGACCCGGTGAAGATCCCTGGAATCCGCTGTATGCATGCGCATATAAAGCGGGCTGGTCGTTGTGACTATGATCTGGGGAATATAATATGTGGTAATTTTCTGCCGAAAGACGTTCGGCAGACAATTGTATGGTGATGATGAAAGTAGCCAAATAAAGATGGTAAACTTGCTAAAACCCTCAAACAAAAGCACGGTAAAGATCAAAACGTTTGTTTAATTAGTAACATGAATAACAATACGAATATTATGTAACAGACATAACACCAGCACCACACAATATTACGAGTACAACACTCGAGTGTGTCCTAATCGTAACTGCCGGAACACACGAACAAACTTCCATTATTGTGAATAATAAAGTTTATCACTCCATTGTTGTGGCTTTTTAGCAACTTTTAGCATTCGAAACCGGTGCTTAACTGCCTACAATATTGTCAAACACTCCAAAATGAGTTGGTACTCTACTCCTATTGGTGATTTCCTGTCAGTAAAGTGTTTGGGTATCCAACGAACGTTTCCTAAATCCGGTAAACGGTAGGCTGAAAAACTTAAATTCGATTGGATTCGTTGAAGATTCGATAGTCAACCTGTAGGTTTGAGTTTCATATTGGATTCATAGCGACATACTCGTATTTGATATAAAATCATCTAAAATAGGTACCTACTACTACTACTGAAGACAAAGACGAGGCGCTTAAAATGAAACATTTCCGTAGGCAAAACCACGACCTTGCTTACAAACTTTGATCCCCTGTTTGAAAATATATAAAGGGGATTAGGGATACATTTTCAAAAATCCTTCATTAGTGTTTACCTTTGTAAAGAACTCTTGTGCAAAGTTTTTTGCTTCTAGACCCAGCGGGTTAGGCTTGTGTTGGCTGACTGTCAGTGAATTAATTTATTATTAAGTAGAAGAATTCCAAAATGGGAAGTAACTTTTCACCAAATCTGAACATATAGGTACTAGGGTTTTATGTAAAGGCAGAGATGCGTAGGGTCACACACAAGTGAAAGCCCGACCTATGACTTAGCAGTTCAACCATTAATCGCATGGAAACAAGCTTTAATAAATTCACTATCGAATGTAACTATCTTGTTAGGAAATGTTTATTAGCTTCCTCCATCGCCATGTACTTAGATTACAATATTATTTGGCCCTTATAAAATATTATTTAGTTAAGAACAGAGGTTTATTTCTAAATTTTATTAACTTACTAACTGCGCCCCGCGGTTTCACCCGCATTCGATCCCGTGGGAATATCGGGATAAAAAGTAGCCTATGTGTAAATCCAGGGTGTCAACTACGTCCATACCAAATTTCATCAAAATTGGTCCAGCCGTTTGAGCGTGAAGAATTAACAAACATACAACATACACAAACTTTCGCCTTTATAACATTATTGTGATCTTATTCACTTCTGTACGTTACGATTTTCATTGGTTTGGGAATGTGATAACCAAAATATGATTTTCGGGAGACCATCCGTATTATGTAACAAAAACAAAATACCTACTAGAAAAACAGGAAAGCCCTGAATATGAATTTAGAACACAGTTTACAATGTAATTATGATACTAAGGAAGTAATAGGAGCACAAGTTACAGGAAATTAATAAGCTTACATAGAATCTAAGGAGATTTTTAAAGCACATTGTTAGATTAATTAACATTATTATAATTGAATGTCTAGAAAATGTTGTATTTACAAAGTATTTATTCTAGTTAAGCAGAGGTCTACATTGGGACTTCTGCTGAATGTGTATGAAAGGAAGAAAGCGACATCTTGATAAATAACTCTTGTAACTAAAAAAAGTAATAAAATTGTCCATCTGGATCAGAATCATCCATCCAAAACTAAAGTTCAGAGCTGTCGGTGAAGTCATTTATTTCTTTTCTACTATATACTGTAGCGAAATTAAAAACAGATCTTCACTTGTACACGTTTAATTTGGTTTAAAAAAATATGTAAGACAAACTGATAATAAAATAGAAAACTTAGCAAAAGACACAGAACGATTATTTATTAAAAAGGATTACTGAACGTCTTTGGTGTTCGAGCCCTATATTAAATTTTGTGTATTCTTGTTACGCGTCGATTAAGATACGTTTGCAAACGTTCCTAAACTTACATAACAGTTAAATACCTGGATGACCTAACGGGTAATTGGCACCAAGTAAATTCGATATTAAGGAGCAAGATGTTAGTAATACTAAATAATAACAAAATATTATACGGCTAGTTGGTGGTATATCTAGGAATAGATTTCTCTGATGACTAAACTACATAAACAATGAAAGGCTGATCCTGGACTCCGCGCTGACAGTCGGAAAGCACCTCGCTGGCCGGAATCAGAACAAAGTGCAGATTTCGCGCAGCGTGTGCTGTTTCGTTAGATTCCCTGGCAGGAAGCTTGTGGACGCCTGGTATTAGGGTGGGGGGTAGGGCGAATTCTCGCCCTACAGTCTCCGGATAAATCTACAGAAAATAACCAAAAATGACAATCCGAGACGCAGGCAGAATCTTTTATAACAAAAGAGGTGAAGAAAAGTTAAAATACATACCGAATCGTGACGCTTCGCGTTGAGACCACTTTCAAGTGATGAGTGATGTTATTACTTATCAATATGTTTATCGGGAACACAGCCTATTACAAAGAAAAGAATGGAATAAAATATAGGAAACGATAAGAACTTTTGAATAATCGATAGGAAAGCAAACATACCCTTGGATCAAATGGATGACCACACAGAACTCGGTCGTTCAGTCTTTTAATGTTCACCGTAAATTACTTCGATGAGAAAGCAGAAAAAAAATAATCTCACGACTTCCGTCCTGTGTCCAAAAAATACTTCAAATGAAAAAAATCGGTCAGAGACAAGGCATGTCAATATTTTTGAAATTCAAAAATTCAAATCCAATATGAAAAAAAAACTTTGTGGTTAAAAATAAGGTTGGATTTGTTAAAAAAAGAAGGTTGTTCGTGATACAATTATAATGTAGCATTTGCCAATGCTACAATACGTAATATACCAATTCCTCGAGCCAGTGGTGGTTCCTTCAAAAACAGATTCACGATTTAGAAGAAACGAAGAAAACACAAATTACAAGATGACAATGGTTAAAAGTTCATGAAATAAAGAGTAGTACCTATAGTATTTATTTTTCAGGTCCATACTCAAATCCAGGCCCAGACTCCGAAACATTTTATAAACTTTTCTACTAGGTTAGCATGAACGGCAGAGTATTGCGTAACAGAGTCCGTTCATAGAGGAAAGGGGTAGGATACGTGATACACACTGGAATACAGGCACAAATTCCAGGCCGAATTTATAAACAAAGTACTAGGTTTGCACAGTTTACAGACGGTACTACGTGGGCCTGAAACAGGCTTTGGCCTCACTACCCCCTCACGCCTATCTGGCTAGCCAAAAATTATTATGTTTGTCTATGTGGTCTCTACGTATACTCACGATCTTGGTGATCGTTTTGCTTTGATTAATTTGCTACTGTGCCTGTTTTTCCACAATGATGGACCGTTTGCAGAAGGATGGTCTGGTCATTGGTAGTACTCGTATCTTTCATATAGAAATGTTTCTGTAACTCCTTATGATAACAGACAGATGAACTTTCGTTCATTGATGACCGGAGTTATCCTAATTTGAAGATGAACTCCGCTTCAAAGTGGTTTCAGAGCTTCCTTGTATTCTTCTGTATATTCTCTCTTGTATTTGAGGGACGACGTCTTGTAAAAAAAACATGAACATGTTTTGATAACCTAAGTCTAAGAGCACAAACTCATAATATACAGGGTGGCAGGACATGGACGCGCAACCGCTTACCATGGATTCAGTACATGATTCTGGACCCCCTGCGTTGGCATTTTTCGTCGTCTTTTTCTTCATTTTTACGTTTTTTTCGGCATTTTTTTTACTGCAAACTGTATAAAATCGTTATTTCTATGTAACCCAAAGAGATTTTTAATTAAAAAACAGTAAATTCACTAGTAGTATTCACTTCGCCATCCGCGGAGCGTTTTGATCGCGTTGTTTGGTTGTTTGCAATAGATTGCGAACACAAAAATGAAAATTTTGTCATTTCCGAGATAAATGACTTTCGTAATTTTTATTTATGGCATCAGGTGTAACCTTTTCTCGACGTTTGCGCGTCGATGACCCTGCCAACCTGTATAATACACATCATTACATCTGATACGAAGATCATTACATTTGTACATGTATTCCATGAAAATCAATTACAAAATAACGGCATCACCTGATGATGTTATAAATGTTTAATGGCGTGAATCAATCAGCATTACTAGGCTCGCAGTAAAGTATTAAAGTTAACAATAATGATTATTATAAAGTTTACGGTGTTTTTACGTCGCTTCCCGGTGCCCCAGTTCCGATTCAAGAGTCTTGTACCAAGGAATGCGTCAAATTAATTTAGGGCTGCTGTTAAAAACGGAATTACGGCAGTAAAAAGTATTTTGCAATTTGATTGCGCGGTAAAATTCTTTTGTGACCGTTTTTATGGGAGCAGAGATTGTATTTTTTCTGTAGATTTTTGTTACTAGGGCCCCCATATGCCCCAATATTTTTTCGGAAGCTCTTGTAAATGTACATATACATCAATGTTCCGGAAAGAGTTTTTTACGAATGCGTATGCACATGGGGATAAAATATTCTACCTACACTGATACCTTGAAAGTACTTAGTACAAGACAGACCAACGGAAACAAAAATGTAGGGAAGGAAATGTCAGAATAAGAATTATTCAAGAACCACATCAGCAACTCAATCATTTTTAAGGATATTGCTAATCCAATACTTCATCATCATTCTCCTGCCCTTATCCCAATTTATTTGGGGTCGGCGCAACATGTCTTTTTCTTCCATACTCCTCTATTAGCCACCATCTCGACAGTCACTCCCTTTCTAACCATATCATCATTCACACAGTCCACCCATCGTTTCTTTGGTCTTCCCCTACTCTTATAGCCATCGACATTCATACTCAAAACTTTCCTCACGACATTTTCCTCATTCCTCCGTAACACATCCATACCATGACAGACTTCAATGTTCGAAAAAAATGTCTGCTCAACAACGTAAATAATACAATGTTGTTGTACTGTCAAAATGAAAGCCATTGCTAGTGATTTGCCACCGACAAGTGTCACACAACTTATGTTTTGGATGGGACCGATCCTAATAAAGACACGGGCGGTTGTTTTTAACATTGTATGAAGAAAAGTCTTAAACACATTTACATAATTGATGTTTTACAAAACGCACCGCGGCAACCCTAAGGTGATTGCTCCTAAAATAGCCCACGAGCTAAGTCGTCTTCGTACTTTGCAGCCCATAGAGGAAGGAAGCGGGGCACGTGCCTTGAAAAACGGTAATGATAACAGGAATTGATTTATTGCTCAATATTTAGTGTGTTCATTAAGTTCCCTGGGCAGTTTCGGAGATTCGAATGAATTATTATTATTACTTACAGCTTGGATCCTTTTTGTTTATTTTAAGTGAAGAAGTATTGACTTCCGGTGAAGTATAAAAATGGTCAATTGACTAATTTGAGAAAAGAGAACTTTGGTTGAAATAACATTTGAAGATAACAACAAACAGCTTACATTGTTTTATGAAACAAATCTAAGGTGGTACTGTCAACACGAAAAGTAGAAGATTGTGAAAGAAAATAAAATAGAAAAGGAAGGAAATACTAAAATAGAATGATGTTATAGCTGAAAATGAAAGTAAAGGCACACACACAGTCACACGTTTGATACTTACCGTATACAACTTTACGCATATAAATGTATCCATAGCAGTTATACTATTATTTTGCTACAAAACGTAAACACCGGTACCAGGTAAACATGAAATGGAAGAGATGAAACGCAAACAAGTAAACTCACGCTACCCTATTTGGAAAAATATGCGCAGTAAACGAAGCGCAAGTATGATAATCGAGTACTTATGGTTGTAATGATTTAATTACATAATCTACGCTTCAACAGTTGTATTTTAGAGAATTGTAACTATATAATGTAATTGCAAAATTGTCTCAATCTGTCAGATCTAATTTAAGTGTAGCCGAGTTGTTCTCACAATTATCTTGATGCTCTGCTCTAGCTAGTCCTATGCCCTAGAATCAGTAATGTTTAGATTCTACAAACCTAGTCTGGTTTTGTTACGCGTGTAACTATATTCTCATCTGTATGTGTACATGAGGTATCAATCTGATAGTCTTGATTTTACAGCCTCTTTTCAACGTATTTTTATTACATGGTAATAGTTGAAGAAGAACAGTGGTGACCCAGTGGCAACGACCCCGACTTACGAGTTGTAGGTCGTGGTTTCGAACCTAGGCAGGCTTTGCTTTTAGTAAATAATTTCATCACCACTGCTTTAAAAACGGTGAAGGAAAACATCGTGAGGAAACCGGCATGTCCTAGAACCAGAAATTCGAAGACATGTGACATCTATCAACCCGCACTAGGCCCGCGTAATAAATTACAGCCCACTCCCTCTCGAAGAGAGGAGGCCTGTGACCCAGCAGGACACACACATCATACGGGCTGATTATGCTAGTTGAAGATGATGACATATTACACATTCAACAAAATTGTTCGACATTTTATTAAACTCGATCTCTCCTGCCTTGACAATATTCCATGTTACCTGCGTTTCAAAAAGTGGGGCAATGTCTTGTCTGCTTGTTTTTCCATGAAACATTATTTATGTCTATAAGTCAGTACATTAAGCTGATAGACACCGAAGCGAAGTATTGTTGTAGTGGACATTCATTGCTCCGCGGCCTAGTTTCATAACAAATCGTTGTTTAACAAGTGACTGCTATTCACTACAATACCAGATTATTCGTGTATATGGTTTAATTTACATAATACTTGGTTTGCAATAAATTAAACGAACATTCGTCAGGTACTTACGTCCACGAACATTGTCATCAACGCTGCGCGCGGCTTTGCATGAATCAGTGAGCTGTATGTTTATTTCCTTTATTTCATTTACTTACTTACAGATTATATTTTTAAATATTTTTATAAACAAAAAGATAAAAAAAAACATTTAAAAATATAAAAAATAGTAGCCCACCGGTATCGGGAACAGGGTCCAAGCTACCGGCGGTCAGGGCTCCAGAGAGAGGAACCTCCTGACAATGCGAGCCGTGTCCAGAAGTACCGCTTTCTGAATCAAGCCCTTGATCCAGCTGCCCAACGAGAGCCTCCTCAGGTGTTGGTCGAGGCTCTTGGCTATTAAGCCATTGGCTGTCACGACTATCGGCACAATGATCGCTGAGTCCCCATCCCTCATGTCAACAACCTCGCGAGCCAAGTCAAGATACTTGATTTGTTTATCTTTCTCGGCTTTCACGAGGTTCTCATCATGCGGGACGGTTATGTCAACAATCATTGCGCGCCGCTCTGATCGATCCACAACCACTATATCAGGCTTATTGGCAACAATAGTCCTGTCAGTGATGATGGATCGATCCCAGTACAACGTGATATGTCCATTTTCGAGAACTGGGTCGGGCACATACCTGTAGTACGGCACCTCAGATTCCACAAGGCTGTATTTCAGAGCAAGTTGCTGATGGATTATCCTGGCTACAAGGTTGTGTCTATGCAAATACTCTCCGTTAGCTAGACGAGAACACCCGGAGATAATATGCCTGATTGATTCCTGTATGTTTATTTATTATTAAGGCACATCAACAAGTATGTTGATGATATTATCATGTAATTTGATGCACTTCTGGAAAAATATTTTTTCACCAAACTTTCCTTTATCTCCTCGTCTGTTAGCTTATTAAGTTCTTTAATAATAGAAAAAGTAATTGTGTCTCATTAGTGACAGTTGAGCTCTTATTTTGAGTTATCAATATTTGACATAGATACATATTCAGAAAACTTCCATTGGTATTTGTCACTTTTTTAAGCACTTCCCTTTCACCACTTCTATGACAGACATCTTTTTATACTGATACAGTCCTCAAAAGTTTGTAAATCTACTTCATAAAGTCAGATATTTACTTCTCTATCTTTAATTTCAGTTGTATACATTACTATTGAATCTGTTAAATATTTTAGCAGGCGACTTTTTCAATTGGACTGCAGTACTATAGACTTCAATAGTTAAGTTGCTCATTTGAATTGAATGCACGGATAGCTCCTTTGTGCAGTAACAAATTGTTAGTGTAGTCTAGCTAATTTTAAGTAAGAATAGGCTGAAGGTTATCTTTGTCTTATTAGTCAAAAAATCATTGTTGCTCAACTGATTATATCAGATTTTGTGGTCTCTCTTCCTGCCCTTGTCTCATTTTTACTTCGTTTCGGCACATAATGATTTCTTCATCACTTCACTCCGTTTTCATTTTTATATCTTCTCTCACATAATACATCCATATTGTCTATTAGTTTTAGTTCTGGAGTTGCTGATTTGTTAGCCCACCTTTACTGCTTTAAGTACAATTATTTTTGAGCACAAGATCAATGCAATACCTACTCATCTAGTTTAATCTGCGCTTCAGCTCTAACTTAAGCCACAAAATTATCAGAAGAAAACGAAACTGAAAAGCTTACTTTCAATTAACAAACGGGAAGAAGAGTTATATTTAAAATACATGTCTCATGCTAGAAAAAATCTATTATTCTAAACATCCTCCAAACACTGTATCTAAGCCAAATTCCACTGAAAAGTATGATCTAACACAAGTATGATGTAAATCCCATATTTTAGAGTCTGCGTTACATCACCGAGGCAGAGTGCAGATATAAACACTGAAACAGTGGTTTACATTACACCAAATGTTAATAGTAAGTTGGTCTAGACTAATTATTCACTGTGTTAACCATGTGTTGATTACTTTATGAACTTGATGATAATTTATACGTAATTCTGTAGAAGGTTTCGCGTACATTGATCGCGAATAAATGTTTTACCGTTAGGCCAAAGAATTAGACGCATGTGACCGTATAGTCGAAAAGTTTGTGAGGATTTTTAACAGTTTTCTCAGTAAAACCACTACGGATTTATTGTGTGTTTTGTGTGGGTAATAACTGCATTTTATTAGGCTATTGATTGGCTATATAAACAGCCATGTGCAAAGTGTTGTTTATGCAACTGAACCGTCAGATTGCTAATTGCTTTATTGCCAGCGGTTTACTAGAAATGCTAACATTAGGTCGTCGCATTCAGGTCTACATATAATTATCTTTGGCCTGTTGGATAAATTAGATCCATTAAACGAACTCAAATACTTTAAAATAACACTAATGTCTTCCACGTTTCTAATTGCTTTATTTTTATAGCGCGATAATATTTATTTTACATTAATGACTTCAGCTCGCGCCTGTACCGATCATCGGGCGTATGGCTGCATCTGTTAACAGTATGTACCTACATGACATAAGTTTGTTTTCATTGTTTCATAAACTAGGCCAGTCCTTTGCCCGGCAACCGACAGAGAAGAATAAAAAAAAATATTGACTGGCTTCGAATTTATGGTCGGTTGTAGGCGCCAGATACGGTCCGTCGCGTTAGGTTGGCGGCTCGGCTAATAATCGGCTTTCGCTTGATTCTCGAAATGTATTATTTTGGTTTCGGATTCGTATATTTTTTGTTCTTTTGGGAAGATGAATGGGAGGATAATTGAGTAGAATGCTAATAGATCTGACGTGTCTAAACAGTATTAGGATTTTAAAAGGCTACGCCTAAGTTTTCACTGCCAGAAATCGTCAAGAACCTCTACAAAATTAAATAACAGTTGGGTAGCGAGCGAAACTGTCATGTCCATTAAGACACTATCAACACCACATTACCGCAACTCAAAGAAACCGTTTCACAGCTCGTATCGGTTAATTATATCAAAAAGCCAGCTCCTTGGAAGCATTACCTGTATCCAGTCAGTCGGAAACCCAATGTCGGTGGTCTGACCATAGATGTAACGGTCAGAAATTTGATATTGCACGTGCAAACCACACTACTTTGAACTTTATTACTAGGAACACAGAGGTCGGGGAAACTAAGACTTGGGAACTAGGACTAGAAATACCCGTTCCTGATTCCCGTTAATACTGAAGTTTTGATCTTGTTGTTATGGAGACTGGACATTGTAGTGATTCTTTTATGTTTAGGATGAGATTACATATAATATATAAAGTTCTGGCTGAAAAAAAACTGCTGGTGACTAATCGAAGTCATTCAGTTGTTATTTTAACATTTTAATTATGTTACATATTGCCATATTAGTACTAAAGGCAACTTTAAACGATAACAAAACTCTTCGAGGAATGTACTTTAATGTTCAGTGGACTTGGACGCACAGCCGCTGCGATTGAGCGGGAAACGTTGAACCAAACTTTTGTCCATACAACCATTGCTAGTGATACTTCACTATTCCTGTTAGCTTATGCTTGCCTGGTACAAAACAGGAGCACGCACGTGACTAGAAAAAAAAAGAATCAGTGTATTTTTCAATCGTTGATCGAAATTTGTGTTATTCTTTGTATTCATGGATTTTAGCCTCGCCTATTTCTGTACTAAATAAAAATGAAACTAAAATAAACAACAGAAATATTCCATATGCACACAAAAGATTTCTTTATAGCATTTTCTTGTTAAATGTTGATGCTACATTGCACAATGTGCCCACCATAGTTTACGATTTGCGACTTTCATTTTCATTGTGCGGTGACAATGTTTACTAACAAATCATCAGCCCTTTGATAGAAGTAATGCGGGGGCAGCGCATCATTTCGCAACCGAAGCGTAACGTTCTTCCTACAATTACCGTGACTTCTGTAATTAATCAGCCGAAATAAAACTAATGGAAGCTCGGACTAATTTCTCAACCGGTGGCAGTTGTGGGAATCCAGTGTGACGTAACGTACAAATATTTCCTTAGAGTCACGGAGTAACAAAAGGGACTATTAATTTATAGCCGACATCAGACGGATGTCTTGAGGGACGTAGGAGTAACGAAAAGAATCTTGCGTTTGAAAATGTATTCTTTTATACATTCAATATAACAGGTTTGAGTACAAAAGAACAACGATGAAAGTTTGATAAGCAATCTGATTGTGGAAGCAAGAAATTCCCATATATGTATGTAAGGAGTCAGTGAACAAATTAACCAATAGTACTGATAGAACACAAAAACTTCAAATAATCCCAGCTGTGAATGTATCAGCTTCACGATAATGATCCACAAAAACAGTTCGTCTCCATTTTTTTTTTCATAGGCCGTATCTTAATGATCTGTGTCGCAGGAGTGCTACGCGTTGATGCACTTTTAAATGCGCGGGCGCACTAATGGCTGCTCCCACGGTACCGCGGTCGCGCGGTGCCTTATTAAATTACTTTTACATGGAACTTGCTTCGGATTAAACGAATGTGTGAAGTTTTTAAGGAAATGTTTGGATTTTTGATTTGGATGCGTCCAAAGCAAGATGCTTTGGTTTGTAGCTTTTAGTGTTTTTAATTACAAAAGAAATTCCCTTTTCTCCTTTTTTTTGATTATGAAAGCCTGAATATTTTGCTTTGACATGATGACGATTACGACTGAATCTTTCAACACATTTGATGGAAAAGCAATTTAAAAACTAATCATGCTTGCTGTAATTACTCCTACGGTGACAATCTAAATATATTTAAGTCATGTCCAGAATATGCTCCACTGGATTTGATTGGTGGGAACTCCCTCCATTATAGAATACTTGAACCATTAGTCCAACGAAGAGTTACTTACGATACAAGTCTGTGTAACGAGACGTCATCTCGCAAACGTCATTACAGATAACAAGATTACTTTAAGTGAGATATATCCTTGCACACTTTAAGCAGAATATCTCCTTATATATTACGTAGTTACAAGTAATGATACATTATGGAGTGTAAAAGTGAACGCCATTGCTACAGAACCCTTCGGTTTTACGGTATAGCATAATGGAGACGACATAGCGCACGACGCACGTGCGATCCCCGAGACTTTATTATCCTGTTAAGGATTCTTTTTCTTCTTTTACGTAATAAAATATTATCGTGGAGCGTTTTATGAGTGCGAATAATGGAACAATTGACAGGTTTAGTTATAAGAAAATGTGATAGCAGACATGCTTGATAAACGCAAGATGCGTGGAGTAGTTTTGAAATGAGAGCTTCTTGGTAGAGCTCGTTCAGGAATGTAGAAGAAAATTTTTTCGTTTTAGTAGAACAACCATTGTCAGCGGTCAAAGTCAGCACGTTGTATTTAAATGGTTAGTTTATCTAAAAACCAACAGTCTAAATACAACGTGGGGCGATGAGCCAAAGTTAAAAGAAATCTTCTGTACAGATTTAATTTAACTTTACCAAAAATCTGTCTAGCCTTTTCCGAATCATGTTGGGGTCGGCTTCCAGTCTAACCAGATGCAGCTGAATACCGGTATTATATACGGAGAGACTGCCTATCTGACTTCCACAATACCTTTAGTAAGACTGGTTGTCACTTTTGGGCTTCCATCTACCCTTAACGACGTTCGTTCGATAAACTTTACCATAGTCTAATAAAAACTTTGCCTTAATTTGATTAAAGAACCATGAAGAAGTAGAAATGTTCTAAATACATATAAGATAAGTTGTACTTAAATTTGACGATCAACTATACGCAAATTCGTCTTGCTTCAATTTAAGAGCACCCGTACTTAGAGTGCTTTTCTTTGCATCTCCGCCGTACTTCCAAGAAGCGAGTTTAAAGTCGGCACCAATCAGGTTTACTGCTGGGTCTTTGATGTGCCCTCGGCCTGAGCTCTCGTCTGTGACACTGTTATATGTGTTATGTGTCATAAACATTAAATTTATTAACGCTCGCACTCCCGAGGGTAATATTAGCACATGCCCTAAATAGTCAGCCTGTGTTCATGATCGTATGTAGTTCTTAGTGCTTCAGATAAATGGATAAACTTCCTTGCGAATTGATATGGTATGTTGTACTGAAGTGTTATGTCTTATTCTTTTCCATCTATTGTTGTAAACTCATGAATGTAGATATTTCGTTGCTCAAATCGTTACTACTTTTATCTAAGCCATAAAATGGACCGATGGCCGGTGGAGCAGACGAGTCCTGGAGTGAAGACCGCGTAACAAGCTAGCGTGGGACACCCGCCAGCTGGATGGACCGATGCCATTAAGAAAGCGGCTGGGACAGACTGGATGTTGTGGTGCAGCTTGGGAGAGGCTTATATCCAGTAGTGGACTGCGATAGGCTGAGCTAATTGTTAAAATGGCATTCAACCTGAAGATTTTGACTATACAGAAACAGATTTTATCATCATATTTCTTGATCTTCCGATCCTTGCTGAATTCCCGTTTATCTTATACTTACTAATGCGTCAAATAAACATCTGTG
The DNA here is from genome assembly GCA_911387795.2 of Apamea monoglypha. Taxonomy (NCBI): domain Eukaryota; kingdom Metazoa; phylum Arthropoda; class Insecta; order Lepidoptera; family Noctuidae; genus Apamea; species Apamea monoglypha. Next base: position 4,600,843 of record OU426933.1, on the reverse strand, counting down.
AAGGTTCCTCAAAACATACCTACCTAACAAGCTATTGTTTTAGTGTTCAGCGCCAAGCAACCTTGAATAACATCTTGTAGTTGTCGAAACTGGTCGGAATCTAGCCTTTGTTCGTAGAATTTTTCAAAAAAAATACTGGTCTAACTCAGGCCTCTCCCATATAAGCAGGCAGGCAGGCATAGAAGAAGGTTTGTTGTTTCACTTTTCTTTGCTGTGGCTCGACATTTAAACGCGAAAAGTATTTTTTTTAAATAAAATATTGTTTATCATGCAACACGAGATACCGTGAGAATAAGTTGTTACAGTAATGAAACTCCAACGAAAGACTTCGAATTTCGTAAGCTTAGCAGGGAAAGAAATGTACTCGTATCAGCATTGACATAGGATAGGGAATTCCACTGGAGATGTATGATGTAGGTAACTGGAGTCATAAACTCGTAGGTATTGATGTATGTAGATGCAACGGACTGAAGTGTAGGCGTGAATGTTATGATACATTAGTTTTATAGAGGGTTGCAGGAACATCGACGCGCTAACTGAAACCATAGATTCAGCACATGAATTAGCCCCTAGCGTAGAAATTTTTGGTCGGTTATAAAAAAAAATCAATTGTTTCATAGAAAAGTGCAATACCTTTTTTTTAATGATATAAACTACGCGGTGAAAATGTTTTTTAAATAACCTGCGATAAATTTCAACGCAGGGGTCATCATATACTGTATCCATACTGGTAACGGGTTGCGCGTCCTTGTCCCTGCCAGCCCGTATTTTACTCGTTAGGTAGGTATCCCAAGAATAGGAATTTATAAAATAACATGTTTTGCAACGAAACCTTAACTTTAACTAAACTAACGAGCTTTTAATTCCTCATAGCGATATAAAAATACAAAAGTAAATATAAAAGAAATATTTTGATACCAAAATTTGTGTAATATTGTAATATACCCCTTTGTTTTCAGAGCAACACGACTGTTTATTTAAAACTTACAATTCCTGTAATAAGTTCAGAGATATTGTCTTAAAAACAAATAACGGGTTAGATTAAAATGTATTTTAAGTTTTATCAAAGAAGGGGCGTGTTAATCGAGCAGTTGGAGCGGTTCGATGCGAACGATTATTGACCATTAGGCATCATGCCTAATGGTCAATAATCGTTACTGCCAACACTATGTCGATAAAATTAGGAACGGCCCTGTACACTCTTGCGCAACTCGTCGGGAGAAATTTTATGTGAGAACGTGTGTAATGCACTTTTGGAGAGATTGAGGAAGAAGCAACTTTGTAATGACGTATAACTATGAGGTTATTGGGTAACAGAAAGACGGAGCGTCGAAGCTATTCATCATAGAGAACATTGTACGTTCCCAATTTTGTAACTTAAGACACGTGTATGAATGCCTTGTAACATTTTACTTGTGCATATAAAAAAGATAAATTCCCAGAGCCTGTCTCTGCATTAATTGAATTCAATTTGCATTAAAATTAATAAAACATTGCCAATTCATCTTTCAAAACAATGAAATAAATTCTAATTCATCATGTTTTAACACGGAACATTCCACTCTTTCATTCAATCAGCAAGTTACTGCCTTGGGTTTATTAGTTTCTTCTTAAACTAAATACACATTTCTCTACTTTTTAAAATACCTCAAAGTAAATACATCGTTTTTGAAGCCGGATGCTAAACTTAACAATATACTCGCAGACTTTGATTCGCGAAATATCGCGAGCATGCTCTTGTATTTTCTGATAGAGCAAATAAATATTACAGGTTATAATATAAACATGTCTACGTCGAAATTGGGTCACGGGATTGCTCTGTTTTCCATTAAACGGAATATATATTCACATACCTGTCTGTATCATTATTTCAAGTAAAGTAAAGCGAGTCGCGTATATGAATCTCTCATGAATGACTACGAGAATGAGTCACTGTGACGATCGGAAATACGACTGGTAAACATTTGTGTTAGCGCCTCGTTTCTCCAATCCTGTATGGTCCATTTTCCTGTATCCATCTCCAGTGTAAACTTTTCTTATTTACTTACCTATTAACTCAAAAGATTTTTTATTGAAAGTGCAAGCTTCCTTAACGTCACTCTGAGCTATAAATTAAATCTGGAACTTGATGCAACTTCCCGCCAAATTTAATTGTTCTTGAAACCACCGTTTTAGCAACTTCAACTCTTTTGATACAAGTGAATTGCATTCTAGGAATTTCGCCATATGTTCCCAGCCTACGCTGACCAATGAATCTTGGCTGGACAGTTGCTTACACTAGCCTAAATTCTGTACCATAGATAGGATGTTTAGAAAATGTTTTATGACTTTTCCTATTACGCCAGCGGATTTTTGCAGTTTATTTTCGTTCCTTTTTAGCTAAATCTGGCGTTACGTCATTGTTAGCCGAAGGAAGTTGATTTGTTTTTTCAACCAACACGGCATTAAAAGTTTATTATCTTATAATTTATAAAATTATCCGACGAGTTCAGTGCAAAGATTGTGATGTTAATGATGTAAAAGATAATAAACAATACCGAATCGGCCCTATGACTAACAAATTTATACATTAGCTTGACTTCTATTATAATTAATTAGTATCTAAAGATGGAATGTTTGACTGTAAGGAGACATGAATAGGTGGAGCAACAATGAAACTTGCATGCGGAATCGGAGCGACAAAATGGTGACGTAACGTTTTGCTGAAACTACCAGGCACACAGACGTTTGTAGGAGCTCTCCGCTCCGGTTCTTAGTTGAATGGCGAAGATTCATGAATGAAAGGGGGTGGGTATTGTAATAGGGGTTGTACGTTGTAGTAAATAAACGCGTATTCTATTTCATTGTCTATTTCACTCACACACCCACAGGCAGATCATGTCTGCAGTTGTTTAGAATTTTAGATAAGAGTATAAAACGCCAAACAGTCTACCATATGACGAATGTTTATTAGTATATTTTTTTTCCTGTATGTAATACGTTAAATTTTTATGGAACTTCTTATAACTATAAAATCAACATTGTCATGTTACTCGGGAATCATGAAAAGCATAATTCGATCACAGAGCTTATAATTACATTAGTATTCATCCAGTTAATAAAAAAATATAGTGAAGCCATTAATCAAAGTTAACCAGTTTCGCCTTTGACAGCGTTAAAAAGAGATGGGTATAGATAAAAAGGGATAGTGCCACATTCCTTCGGGATGCGGCCAGCATTCTTTAGAAAGAGAAATTATTTAAGTTTTTTTTTTCTCAACCGCTTATTAAACATTTCTTTTGTAAGGTTAATTTTTAGTTTTGAAGTTTTTTCGACCATGATATATGGGTGTAAGGAGGTGTGATTATTTTTGAACTTTTCTATTAGTTTTATTTTTATTTATAGTTGGGTGCCAAAGCTAGTTCCAAATTCAATTAATTTAGATGATTGGTTTATTGGATGGCATGAAAATGATTGGTCGAACCGTGTGGCTGTTATTATATAGTCACGAGCTCCTCGGCTATAAAAATTAATACAGGTAGATAAATGTCCTGAACAAGAGCTTTTCCCATAAATCGCGGTAACGAGCGATCCTGGCAGGATATTACCATAATTAACGCGGTTGCCAGGCGGATTGATGAGGCTAGTAAATACCTATAACGTTAATTTATAGTTCACAGTTAAGTATACAATGTCAGGACTCTTATGGCCCCTGCAACCAGGCGTGATGCGACTCTGATGGAACAATTTCTATGAAAAGTTCATGGAAATTGTTCTACTGGAGTCGCGTTGCTCGTGCCGTCGTAAAAGTATTCTATATGTTAATCCTGGTTATAAACCTTCTGTGTGGCAAATTTCATCCAAATCTGTTCAGTAGTTTTTGCGTGAATGAGTAACAAATATCCATCCATCCATACAAACTTTCACGTTTATAATATTATTATTATGATAGCCAGTAGCCTTCCTTAAGACATGGGTTATCAAATGCAAAAAGTATTTTTCAAATCCGACTAGGAGTTCCAGAGGTTAGCGCGTTCAAACAAACAAACAAACAAACTCTTTAGCTTTATTATTAGTATAGATATAGATAGAAGATATAGAATACCTATATAAGATATACTTAAACAATTTTTCTACATGTTTTCGAGAGCAAACCCTTATGGCCTCAATAGGGCTAAATAATATTTTTTCGTAAGAAGTGCCTGTTCTTACGAACAAATCCGGAAAAAGGTCCTAAAAAGGGGCATCGAGAACTTATAGAGTTATAGGTATGTACCTACTTATGGTTCACAAGCGAAAGCGACAGACAGCTTGACTCCATGATTTGAATAATACTTGAAAATAGTAAAAGCTTCGCTTATTGTTATCGAGCTTTACAATCAAATGAGGTATTGACAGCAACAAGGCAAACAAACACTATCGGTACTGATTGCAGGGCGAAAGGTTCCTACTTGTAACCATTCTACCATTTCTACATTCACTGGTTGGTAAAATCATCTTAGTATGGCCTGCCGATCTATTCTGTAAAAATCTGAAAGCCAATTTCCGTAATTAAAAACGTTCAAAATCTTTTGAGAATTGCCCCTCTGATCTATGGTACAAATAAACTTAAGTAAAGTGAGCTTGAAGTGAGCTGTCAATAGTGTCAATCCCTAGCATCACGTGGAATGACAGCTTATCAAACTCACTTCACATGAGTTTTCACGGTGAGATTTTTACAGAATAGACCGGCTGTTTTGCCACTTCCAGTTATATAGCACTTTTAGCAATGATGAATTGATGACTGATTATTATATAAAATATACATACATTATTCTCTATATTTAATAGATACTAACTTTGGTACCGTAGAGACAAGAAATGCCCTTTTGCCCTTATAAGGATCACTGCAGTGCACTGAATGACGAAGCTGTTAATAACTGGCATGTATGCATTCTTATAACATTTAAAATGAATGATCGTTTCTAGTAAATAGGACGATATGAGGGCCTAATTACAGTTAATTGAAACAAAGTAGGCAAGCACAACAATCTCCGTCTATCTAATTGGTATTTACAACAGGCGTCAAGTTGTCAATGCATTTGACAGTTAAGTCAACATGGACGATCACGCATGCGCTCTGCACGCGGCGGATAAGTAAATAAAGGCGCGTAAAAATTTCATAGCTATTTAACAATCTGTATTGATAACCATCGTGTTAATGCACAATTTAATTTTTGTTTGTTTGACACACATATTTGAGATTTTATTTATCTGTGAAGTTGATGTGCCATTAAATTATTCGAACTCTGTATGTACCTACACCGAAAACCAACTTAATTGGTACCTACGTAAGTTAAAAAATGTAAAAAATGCTGAAGGAAATTGTTGTGTAAAGAAAAACAACCTTGATCAATAAAAATAGAACTTTACTCGTGTACAGAATCGTGAAGTTTCTAAAAGAAGCATTCTAAAAATAATAGGAATTTCGAAATAAATAAAACACCAATTGAAATTGAACAGATTTAATGTACCTAGTCTAGATAATAAAGTACATGAAATACCATTATAACTAAAGCAAGATTTGTTCTTCGGGGTAACAGGTCTCAGGAGAAGCAGACGAGATATTTTAAAAATTGATCAAAACCTTAGGTTACAACCAGTTACAACTGATACATAGTCAAAAAATATTCCGTTTTCAAGATTAAAAAAATAAAATAAGAATCTCCTACGAAGTCGTGTCATGTCGGAATGATGTTTATGATAAATGGGAATACATCCAATTCCCTATGAGATGGAACACTTAAGTACGACATCATACATCATGACGTTTCACAGTTTTACAAACTAATCAACAACAAAATACATTACCCCACAATACAAATGGCTCTAATTTCTATGTTAAAACCTCAATCAAGTCACTCTATGAGCCCATCATACATTCAAATTAAGTCATTGAAATACTTAGTTCGAAATCGTTTGGGATATAATGGTCGCATTTCGCGGTCCAATGGGCCTATGACCTCATTACACTGTAATACGTATAGTATGGGCCACACGATGCGTTTCACTGATTGGGGCTTTGACCTTAAGTCACTCAAAATGCGATGTGTGAAAATGATAGAAAAATAGATTGTATGTCTTTTTAATGCACTTTGGTGTTGCTCTTGGTTCGATTGTAAAAACTATGCAAGTGATGAAGTGGATATTGTGAAGTGCTAAGAGAGTGTTGTGTGTAAAGGTTTTCAGTTAGTAAAGCTTATACCTACTCGTATGTGGGTTTATCCCGATTCCCGTCCATAAAACTATAAATCACCTTGTTTTTGGTAAAAAGTGTTTTTATTCTAACAGTTGTCAATATAACTAAAGTAGCATTGAGCTTTTTGAAAGCTGCTCTTTTCATTCATAATAAGTATCACTGGGGAAAAAAAGAACCCGCCAACGGTAAGTTTTCTTCTATTTTTCCCGTCGAGAATGTGGCGCCAGACGCCTACTTTGTCTTCTATGCACACATCAACAAGAGGCCAGTCTAGACGGTCGCACACCCTCGCATTTCACCACACTGACCTACGCACCCTTCAACCCCTAAGCGCGATTAGCTTGATCCCTCAACGTCCTCTCACCCGAGCGCCCTTTTTTTATCGAGTTTTGTCCTAAAATGGAAAACAACTACCAGGCTTCCAGTCTTCGGGAGCGGTTTACGAACTTTCACCCTTAGAACAGACTCCAAGATGCGCAGACTCAAACTTGTCTTATACCTCCGCAATTCGCGCCCCATATCTAACTCTTTCTATCGCTACGAGCCAGAGGAGTATGTTATCTCTTTCCCACCTGCCTAGAGGGGTGGTTTCGTCTGGCTGCAAGCAAGTGTGTGTGGATTTAGGTTAGGGGCCACGTACGCTCAACCCCTTCGACATACGATGCGTGTGTGGTTATGGCGTGTGTTATGTCTAGTAGGGGGGCATAAATGTGATACTTCCTACCGGTTCCTGGTGCCTTGGTACATGAGTATGTGTAGAGATTAGAATTTGCTAAGCAAACGCTGTTTTTTTTCTAACACGAGCACACATGGGATACTAACGTAGGTTTCTAATATTCGTAGTAATATTCATACAGCACACAAGTCCGTTATTCAAATGCACGTCTAAGTTCTCGTATGTGGACACAATTTTCACACGAGTGTTGAATGTTAGAACGGGCAGGAAAATGTGGATGTGTCTGTCTCTTTCTGCCATGGAGGCTTTAGGTTTTGGGAACCTCACACGTCGCGCTTAGAATCGGTATAAATAACATTAAAATAACGTTGTTAGAAATTAAATTCAAGACTTTACTGTCATTGAATCAGATGAAGTTGTTGTTTCTATAAAAATAAACTTTAAAACAACTGTACTTAGTTGGAGTATGAGAGCTTATTAAATCTGTACAGTGGTAATGCTAGAGCTGCTGTAACCGCACCAATCTCTTAAGTTCTAATAAACGTTTATAGAACGCAATAAATAAGTGCAAAATCAATAAGGTACGAATTCTACACAATAGTAACGTTGTTGTTTGTGCAAATATTGCAATAAAACTTTGCATATCGCAACTTCGCAAGCATAAAAAACGAAGTCCAAATCAAAGTTGTTAAAGATGTTTATCAGCTACTAGTTTCTAAAATCAATATTTTTATTATTGTCCGCTAGACATAATGTCTCGCTAAGTGGCATGTGCCGACAGCTAGCGGTCACAATTTGGCTTCTTTTACGAGCACGTCAGAAGTGCACTTGAACTACGAAAATCACCCTTATTGCTACGAAATCAAGACTCCTTCAAGGTCAAACTTTTAACTTTTACGTGTACCTAGTTGACTGTACTACTCTTGAGTCCACATTGCGACGTGGACCGTTTGCTTCGAGTTAACCCCTCGACTGCAGTACCACAATATTTGTTGAAGGTCGCATGCTACAACCAGTTAGACGCTTTTCTTTTACCGTTTTGCGTAAAGTTCGTTTCATGGAGAATTTGTGTTAGACCTCGTGGCAAAGCAACGGTTAATGGCATACGTTTAGTATATTTCGTAGATTATTAGAAAAAATCAGCATAGAATTAATCTAGAATTTTGGGTAGTCAGTTATCTCATCAGATGCGTAGAGACGACGAATTTTAAACTAAGCGAATACGCAGACAAAAAGGCGTCATTATAATGATAGGTATCACATGTTTCCACATGAATAGTGCCAGTACATCTCATTAGATTGTCGGCCAAGTATAAATAACAGTAGTTACATATGGCCGCGCCGGAAACGTTCATTGCAAGATAACAATATAAACTCACAAAAGTCGCAAAAATGGCGGACCAGCGGCTAGATAAATTCTACGATTGATTCACGATTCTGAAAGCTTGAAGCTTGTTACTAACGTCACCTGCGAAAATAAAATGGCCAGAACTTTTGAGTAGATTTTGTCCAAGATTTTGTGTTTAGATCAAATCTACAGGAAAAAATTCTAGCTTGGTAATTTCGAGGTAACACTGAGTCATATTTTCTATTGCAAATATGTATTTACTTGAAAATTAGTCTCATACAATAACCTTTTTTTCCTACTAAAAATCTACACAGATTTTATAAAGTCTTGTGTAGATTTAATCAATATTTACAGAAAACAACTTTTTCGCACAAACCACACGTTTTCGAAAAAAATGTTTGGTGTGTGTGTTTACTTTAGTGAAAAAACCTTATTTATGCAATTATGTCAAGTGCCATATGTCAGCACCGCGCCATATTTGAGTATTGTGACGTCAGAAGTAGGTACACATTTGTTGATGTCAAACAATGCATTACTTTTTCAACAAAATGTGTGTGTGATTCGTGTGGTTTTTAAGTGACGCGTGTAGCGGGCCTAAATGATTTAAAAAATATTTTATGTCTTTAAGACCAATAATTACATAATTTAACTCATTAATGTTATGATAAGTTACGACACACTCTTACTTAATCAAACAAATTTACGAGTTTTACGACCACAGATTAATGTTAACCCTCTCTTTGCAGGTAACAAACGCCGCTGCTATCCTGCTACCCTGGTACAAAGTTCCCGTAAGCGTGTGTGTAAATCACGCCTAATCCCGTGACGTCACGGCGGGCCACCGGGTACATTATATTTATATATTGTAGAATTTTTATTGTACCATTTATTAGACTGTTCACCTTCCCATATTTTATAGCACAATATCTTTTTACTAGCTAGAATTTACTATCGCTGGCTTCAAAGTGTTCGAAAGGTAAAAGTTAGTTACCTTAAATTATATTACGATTTGTGTAATAAAAGTGTCATAACGACGATGGTAATTGTGACTATCGGGGAAAGTGTTTAGGGAAATAATCATTTAATTATGATTTATCGTAAATTGCGGCATTGTAGTTCCATAGCATATTTTATTCGATAGATTATAGATAGAGATATAGTCTACGACTTTAAATCTATTCGTAGCTTCTATTCGACGCTTGTTTTCTGGTTTCAACTTTCATTTAATTCAATTAAATTATGGTTAACCAACCGGGCTAATACAAAAAGCGTAATTAAATAAAATGTTCAGATACACGCTGTAAAAGATAGAAAGAAAAATTGGTTTATTTGTAACAGAAACACATGCATACAAAATGACAATTAACTTGAACAATAAAGCAAAAATAAATACCAAAATAGATCTGTAATCTGTACGTAGTATTTCCTCCTACATAATCTGAATCCTTGAATGGGCATGCAGCCGTCAATCGTCATTGAATTCGTATGAATGCGAATCTATGACAATGTGGCGCTGTCCCTGACCACTATAGCGGCGGTGGGCGGCGGAAGGGTTATCAGTGCGCGTGGAAGTCCGCTCCAATACTCCATATCGCGGCGCCGAACGATCAATATCGTTTATTTTTTATTATACTTACTTCTAAAAACGTTTAAAAAATGTGTCAGGAAAAGATGTCGAAAACGTGGACCTCTAGGACAAAAAAAAAACCCGAAGCATTTGATAATAATATTAAGAAATCTTGCAAAAAAGGGTCTTGTTGACAGACATCGACGCCACGTACAGCAAAACTAATCTCACATGGGGTCCATCTTGCCCTTTTCAGGAACGAAATCCAAAAAAAATACCGAATTTCTATGTTCTATGTTCTATGTTATGGGATTGGTTTCCGCACTTAGTCCTTCAGGTGGACCATTGTACGTGGGCCATGGCGGCCGTCGGTGGTTATTCCAACCAGCCCACCTCCCTCCAGAAGCTTATTAGGTCTCCTGGTCTGTTAAGAACATCTGTGTATGATCTGGGTGTCCCGAGGGTTTCCGACCTAATCTGGGTGACGCCTGTGCACTCAAAGAGCACATGCGCGACGGTCTCATCAGCCTCCATGCAGGCGATTGGCGGTACCGAATTTCAGCTGTTTCCTAGAATAAATCTAGGTACCTATTGTGCAGCGCCTGAAAACTGAAAATGGATAGCACTTTAAATTCCGAACTAAAAGATAAAAATAGTCTGGCCTGGTCTGGTGGTCTGGTTAAAAATGGCCTACAAAATTCCTAATATTTATTAGGAATTTCACAGGCCATTTTTATCAATATTCAACTCATAAGAATGCATTCCTTTTCAAGTATGTGTCTCTCTTAACTTCAAACTGGTCACAATTGATCTGAATACGGAAGCCCTAACTCATAAACTACAAATAAATCAGAAGGACATTTGACTAAGTAGTTAAAAACTTAAAAAGTAAAGTGTTAAAGGATGAAAAGGATCTTTTTATATCACCCCCGGCTTCTGAGAAGGAAGTGCCACCGCATCCCTTTGAGATCGTTCAATTAACCGTGAATGGATTCATTTATACGCTTTTTTCGGTCAGGAATAGGATCAACCTCTTGACATTGGTTTGGTAAAAAAATACTCAACGAGTTTGTTGCTGGATGTGGGTTTTATTTTTCTCCGACAACTTTTGCAGTGTACCTACTGCTACTTTATTTTTATAGTAATTATGTAATATTAGTAACTCATCTGCCTGCCTTTTCCCAACTATGCTGAGGTCGGCTTCCAGTCTAACCGGACGCAGCTGAATACCAATATTTTACATGGAGCGACTGCCTATCTGACCTCCACAACCCAGTTACTGGGTAATACGATACCCCTTTGTAAGACTGGTTGTCAGAGTTTCGGGCTACTGACGACCCGTAACGACTGTCAAAGATCCACGAATGACAGCCAGGACCAACGGCTTAACGTGCTTTCCGAGACACGGAGGGGTCTTGATATGTGAAGATGGTCACCCATCCACGGACCAACCGCGGCAAGCGTAGCTTAACCTGGTCGATCGACCCGTGCGGCGGTTATTACTTAGCCACAAGCCCCTCTCATGTAATATTAATAACTATCTGTCTTTAATTAGGTAAACTGTTGTTCGTAATCATAACCATGTTATCATATCATACTTTTTTAGCATAGTAAGAGGTATGTAAAGTGTCCTATAATCGTCTAATCCTGGGCTTAGGTTCACTATAAGACTGTAAGGGTCGAATGTATTGTATCTAGCAGACTGCGGAATCTAGCTACAGAATGATTTTTTTTTTCATATTATCTCGGTTTCGAACAGCTACGAGTAATTTGTTACCTTTTTTTTCTAACCTAACTTCTCTAATCTAAACGAACTAGTTCCAAATGCATTTTCTTTACGTTCCATTGCAAAATATCAGTTCTTTGGTATAATATTAGGTTTTACTTCAACAAATATCTGGCCCAGTCGAACATCAAACGTCTTAGTACATCAGCCGGCAATAATATTTGCTCCTAACAATCCGAAACTAATTGCTTGGCGTTGTTTCTGGGCTAATTACTAATTACTGGGTAATTGCCTTATCAATATTTTAGTTCTATTCTTAAGTTAGTATTGCATTTTGCTAAATTGTGCTTCATTTTCAATCTTTTCTGTGCTAACTTTCAAAAACCATTAAAAATAAGATATTTCTAAACTATAAAATGGATCATTTGAAACTGGATAAATACACTAAATAAATTTAACTAACCTTTCGTTTCCTTTTCATTAATTCCAGTTTTACGTCCGTTTTTAATAACTACCTAGACAAAATTAACCAAATCCTGCCATAGATTCCCAGATAAAATACCAAAACGTTTTGACTATTAATTTAACTTAATTACGGCACGTTCCCGGTTTTTGTGTGAGTGATGAATTTTATTTTTGTCCAAATCTCCGAGACTCCTGCGCAACAGGATCCGAGGGGTTGGATTAAAAATAACTCGTTTTTATCCTCTTTTTAACATTTGATCCTAAGTAGCAGTTGCCAGGGGGGCTCACAGATTTGTATCTGTTAATGTGAATGCTTTTTATAATGTACCGTGAAGATGGAACTGATAGCGCCGTGTTTTAGTCATTGGAAACTTATTTTGAAACTTTATAGGCCTGGGGGTCTACTCCGAAGTGGTATCGGCCGAATGTTCGGCCGTTTCCTGCTACGAAGTTACTATTTGGTTCGGTCGGTCCTGATCCTACACTCCTACACTCTTTCGAATGTTGACTATGGTCCCGATCCAAATGAGCCGATCCGACCTTTTTTCGCATTTTTCAATAATATTCGGTTCGGCCATGTGTCGGTCCGATCCGATCATTCGCACTTTGCACTTCGTAGTAGACCCCCAGTTTCATGTGGTAAACCATAAGTGAAACGGTATTAAAATTTTGAAATTACAAAACATTGCTGAAAAGTTTTTAATGCTGTCCTAAATATTGTAAATCAAAATCGTTCCCTTCTCAGTAGTTAAGGGTTAACCACTGCAAATTTACCTGCGTGCCTGCAGTTTATCCCTATAAGGTTAAATAAAAAGTGAACATGTCACATTGTCGGTTTAAATTAATCTCAAAAACCAACATTCTTATTTTGGTATTATGTTCATCTCAGCTCCTTGTAAACTCGGTGTAACATGCGTGCGTGTTACGTGTAAAGATCTCTCTCGCGATAGCACTCCGTACAAGGGTTACATGACTACATGATAGTGCGCGAGTGTGCGGTTACCGCGGCTACCGACACTAGTCCAAGATTACGCGCTTCGAGGGCTGAGTATAATATCTTCTGAGTTCTGCTGCCCTGGTACTGTAGGTGACGTAATAGTTTCTTTGCATATATTATCTTCGTCATAACTGTCTGTTAAGAATTCAAGATAGTTTTGGTATCGGATAGAGAAATTCCCACCGGTAGCTCCCCGTGTGGTTGTAGACAAACTTTACTCTGTGCAATTTTGGTCTATATTGGTCTAATGCGCATTGTAACTTTGTTCAAATTAATTTTTATTTAATTGACATTAACATTTTTTTTTACTTCAGTTATTTAATTGTTACTATTTTTATTTTGTGTACGTTGGTGGCCATTTAATCAACTCAAAAAGTAAAAGTTAAGTAACAAAGCAATCTCTGTTACTTCTTCAGCGATGAATTCTATTGTGGAACAGTGGTCCTTAGGTCCACCACCTCGAAGAAGTAAACTAAAAAATATGACATTATAATAAACGAAAAACGTGTTCTAGCAACATCCAATTTAACCCGCACATAAAATTACGCTGCAACCATTAAGTAATTTGTGGTTAAACGACCACAAGCTTCTGCTAATTGGATGCTCTCTCTCATTTACAAAGTTATAGATGGACGCAGCCCTGTTGCTGCAACAAATAAAGTGTAGGCACAACACTACGCTACACTCATATAAAATGGAGGTTATAAAAATGACCTAATATGGAAATAAAAGTACACAGTAGATTGATGGGACTAACAAAGAAGGATTTATAAAGCTTGTGTTATGTAATATTTGACAGTTATCTCTCCCTACCCATATGCATCATATGGGCCGGTGTAATATACGGCTGAGTTTTCCTATTGTTTCAAAACAAACTAGGTCGTTAGTTACTCTTATTTCAAGCCTAAATTAAGTCCGTTTGACAGTTATTGTTTGAGACGTAACATTGATACAGCTGTTAAGTTTTCCTATTGTTTCGAACAAACTAGGTCGCTAATTACACCTTTTAGGCCTAAATCGAGTTAAAAGAGAACTTAAGATTAGCTGCTGCCAAAGCAAGGCCAAACTTTACAAACTATGGATAGCCATTTTTATTCTAATGGTTTTGTAGATCTCACGATCAGCTCAAGATACGAGTACGTATTGCTCCCGTAATGATTGGCTCCCTCTGCATGGATCTGTGACAACTTACCAACATTTTGTAAAGATTCATACAAATCCTCAGCTTTACGGCGGAAAAAACGTTAAAAAAGGAGTCGAGAGATTACCGTACAATACGAACCTGTAACTCGCGAGTTGAAAACGTATGAAGGACTTAAACCTGTAATTTTATGCTTTAAATTTAAAAAGACAGTCTGCTGACATTAGCAACGCACGGTTGACCTTCAAGGGTTGTCAAATTGACAATTTCATACAAAAGCTCAGAAAAGATACAAAATTAGTCCAATTACGTTGATATTATTTAAAGAATTCATCAATTTAGAATTATCCGCAAAGAAATCCTAGTGTTTCCTTAAAAATTACTCTCCCGATAAGTACCTACATGATGGGTTTTCGGAAACTTATTCAAGCTTAGTTTTTGTTCACGCTAAACCTTAAAATAAGTCCATCCAACCTAGTAGTAAATAGTTTTTGGGAAGTTATTCCAATAAAAGTAGGTAATTAGGACCAAAAAAAAAATAGTTCTCACCTTATTATAGTGTGAAAATACTATTATATAACTAGTTAAGGGTGATGGATGTCATTAGGTCTCTGGCGGCGCTAATAAATGTGACGTTACATTATTAAGCCAGTAGGCGTGACCAGGAGAGCATTATCACGCGGCACGTCTCATCGCTTCCATTATTAAAGGCTGTGCTTACGAGCATAGTCCTGGAGAGAGGGAACCGTAATGTAGCACGATCTACTAATATGGACTATGGATGCTTTTATAAAAGAGCAGTGAGCTTGTACTGGAAATTAAATTCCTTCAGAGGCACCGATGCCCTTGTTCACAAACTAAACTAAATTTAAGTTCAGTGCATATTTTTCTTTCTATTTCATTAAGAAAAGGACAGAAGATAAATATTGGTTTAGTCCTGCAAATTAAGATACTCCATAGAGAGTCTAGACGTGATTAAAAACATGACTACTAAAAATACGTCAATTTACGTCAGGTGCTGACTAATTTGACAGGACTAAACTAATATTTATCTTCTGTCCTTTTCTTAATGAAATAGAAAGAAAAAGATGCACTGAACTTAAATTTAGTTTAGTTTGTGAACAAGGGAATCGGCGCCAATGTCTTTCATAACGTTCGGTGTTTAGTATCCCTTACTTTCATATCTTCATAATTTTTTTCTGGTATGTAATGTGTAAGATCGGAAGGCAGAATTTATTATTTTCAGTCAGACTTAGATAATTGTTCTCCTATAATATGCAATTTTAATATTAGGTACTAATTTACGACAAAACCTACATAACAAAACGCAACTACAGCCTGACTCCTAGCCTGTAAGGACCAGTTAATAACGCAGGCGTGTCTGGCCGCCTGACGTAATTACCTCTTTATTGCTGAAATATTATGGCCAGCCCTCAAGGCCATGTCTCTTGCGGTGACTGCACTCCTGGTAAAAAGAGCAAGGAACCCTCAGGGGGTTATGTAATCAAGATGCAAATGTCAATATCAATGTAGTGTAATAGCAAGAAAACATTTTTGATCACGTGGCTTTATTTTTTCTGTAATGTTAAGTTATTTATGTTTACTAGCTTCTGCCCGCGACTTCATCTGCGTGAAATTTCTTGTTCCCCCGACCCACCCCGTCGCATCGCATCACCTTCCCGTGGTATTATGTACTTCGTTTTCGCTTAGCATTCTTTCTGGCTTTTTTTTTTCTTTCAGCTCAATATACTGTAGCCTTCTTCAAGAATTGGGCTATCAAATACAAAATGAATTATTCAAATCTGACTGATAGTTCCAGAGATTAGCGCGTACAAACAAACAAACAAAACAACAAACAAACTCTACAGATTTATTAGTACTTATAGATAGATTATAATTATATGGCACTAGGTTAAGCCTATAGAGCTTATTACACTATGCTAAATATCGGGCCCGATATTTAGTCGGTCCTAAATTCAGGATAGTTTAATCGCATTAAAAAAAACTATCCTGAATTAGGAACGACTAAATATCGGGCCCGATATTTAGCATAGTGTAATAAGCTCTTATGTCCAATAGACTGCTGACGTATCCCGAGTTTATGTATTAAAAGGCAGATACGCACAATCCTTTTGTGTAATAATACATAAATGAGAATGGGTGTCAACTTAATGTTGAATGTTGCTACTTAATCACTGCCGTTTCAGTGTTTGTAAACATCTCTTACACCTAACTATGACTTTACCGAATGAGGAAAATTTCCTGCATTTACTTTTACGTGACAGGTACGGTAAAAAAAAAATTGTTGCATGAGAATTTACGAGCTGTAGCAATCTGTCCTAATCTCTATGGTAACCGATTACAACTCAATAGTTGTAGTTATTATATCCACACTCTGAACACTAGGTATTATCACAAGCTGAGATAGCCTAAGATTGTATACATAAAAGCAACATCCCTCGGAAAAAGTAACTACTTAAATCACAACACCTCATACGAGTACAATTCGATATGACTATGATGACCTGTTTTGTTTACACAAGCCCCTATCCATCGCGTGCCGTAGTCGCGTGCCTAATAAACGATACGACACGTCAGGTAACCAGAACGCATGCGTTAACACGGCCACCATTGTAACCAGACCTCCCCACCCTTCGCAACTAAGTTAATTCTGAAATATCGAAGGGTCCACGCCGCAGTGGGAGGGTTCTTTCTAAATTGGTTTACGGGACAGGTATAAGGCAGGTGGGACGTGGGACGCATGCGCCAGCCGCCAGGTAAGCTTGGTAGCAGCCTCCTGATATCTCCTGGTATCCTGGTAGGCGGCTGGCATCTTGCCACAGGTATGATCCCAAGGAACAGGTGATAGGGCTCTCACATGGACCCAGGTGTTGACCCTACGTATGAATCAAACACCTGTGGACAAGACTCATGAATATTTTTGATAACATTATTCTATTTCATTTTTAAACGAAAGTGAACTTTATTGCAAAGGAATACGGTTCATCATGAAAAGAAAACACTACGTGACCCGTCTGTTGTCATAAAATGGAAAATGTTTCTAATACAAACAAACTTTCTTCTTTCACAAACATGTTTTTCATAATATTTGTTTAGTGAAATAACTAAAGTTTTATCTACAAAGTACAGTTACGGAATTATAAATTCTTCGCGTACCGAAGGACCATTTCTCAGATTTGTTACGTCTGTCTTACGCGCATTGCGAGTGACAGGACGTCAAAATAAATTGATATACCGCGCCATTCGAACGCTAGCATTGAACTTCTCGCCAGATAAGTACTTCACGACATGAATTATTGCTTTAGAGTATCTGAGTGTAAAGTAAATAGTATAATGCTTGTCGTTCTGTCCGTCAAAGAATCCACAGGAAAGCTCTGTGCCGCTTAATTTATATTTCTGGACGAAAATGTTTGGTTTTTAGTCCTCATTTACAATAATAAATAGGACCAAATTAAATTTGATGTAATTTATTGAAAATTTTCACAAAATAACAAATTTATTCAAAATCTTCATCTTATTACATAATAACTCAATCTTCCCACCGAATATTTGGCAGAACTAATCCAATATTACTGTTCACAAGGCTGTAATCATGAACAAGCTGAATTTATTGAAGATGCTGTGGTAATGTCTCTATAATAACAATATTTGCATAAAGATTTAAAGTTGCCAGTCACTATACTAACGACGACCTGTGGACACGGTGACGAAATGAGCGATTTGGTTATTTCGCTCAGGTCGTTCAGACCGCTACTCACCAAAGCATTTTATTCTCCTCTACCTATCATTATCAGCCTATAATTTTCCCACTACTGGGACACAAGCCTCCTCTCTTCGAGAGTAAGTCTACCTATATTACTATCTAAGTTCGTACAGACAGCTTAGATCGGATAGAGAAGCAATATGTTTTATGTGGTATAGCATAGAGCTAAATCTCTATAATTATATTAAAACTTTAAAAAATTCCCCATGTCCTAACCAAAATGATCGTTTGCTCGAATACGTGATCGTCGCGTTAATTTTGTTCGGCGAACCCGAACGCGTGGTCGCTTCAACAGATGGCGCCTTCCGGTTTTCCGAACAAATGAGTGATATATGAACGCGATGACCGCGTGTTCGTGAGAACGATCTTTTTGTTTAGGACATGGTATTATTTATATAAATGAAGATTACTAGAATCTGACTTCGTCCTGAAACTTTGTGATGGTTAGGCTGTGGTTAGCTTCTAAGTAGCTCTAACAAAAAGAAAACACTGTCACTAATTTACTTTGTCGAAGACCTTATTCGCCACCCAAGACCCATTACTTTACTATAACGCTCATAAAAAAATCTATTTACTATGTAATGACCCTAACCCTATAGCGGCGCGCCGAAGTTTTTACGGAACCACACACAGACTCTTTAGACCTCCCGAGAAGAGGTACGTGCCTCCGAAGGGTTAACTAATGACGACGGCAAAAAATACACAGGTTGAATGGGAGAGATTTTAGGTATTATTTTTATGGGCATTTTATTAAAATTGGGCATGGCTGGCATGTAAATTGGAGGTTGAATGGTTCCGTAATTCGTATGATCATAAATTGAAATCTTATTACTGAGGCAAGTCAATTAATAGGACAATGATAAAAAGAGCTACGGCCTGTTTATGAAGTTATTCATTTTCTTTATTGAACACTACCTTTTGCTTTCGGCTTCAACCGCGTGTGTGTCGGAAAATATTAACGGGCTCAAAGTATCCTTTGTGTTAATCTAGGTTCCAAATTTTATCCAAATCCGTTGAGCCGTTTTTGCGTGATTGATTGGTTTATAATCAAAAGACTTAGATTAAAAACATCGGAAACCAAATGCATACTTCAAGTAAAAAAAAAAGAATTAAAATGAGAAAGACGGCGGTTACTAAAATGAACCGTAATAATAATGAAGGGATTAATTAAATCGATTACAAACAACTGACATTAAACACGTGAAACTTATGTAGAAATACTTCACCCGTCGGTGATGACAATGCAAGACAAACTCGACCAAGTGAACGAATTTGTCCAACTATGCCATTGACAAAAAATATCTTTTCTAAAAATTGATATATCTGGCGGTAAGCATTCTTTCCGTACAACTGACAAAGAAGCAGCCAATAATATTGATTATTATCTAAATTAAATGAAACTAAATTTGTTTGTCCATTAAAAGCATAAGCATTTCAGGGTTGGGCACGAAAAAACTTATCAGCCTGGTCTAAAACTGGGGTTGTCTGGGCTTGGGCGCTATTATCACGCGTCTCAGTTGCTTGAGCTGAATAAATCTGACGCGAATTTCCCCGGTTATGTGACTGATAATTGTTATTTCTAAACTTTCCGCCTCTAGAGTAACCTGAATTGTGGTAACAACGTGAACGGTTACCGCGGTTGCTAAAATTATTTCCACTTACGTACCTCTTTGATGACCTCGTCCTTGTGCACCTCGTCCCCAATGTCCTTGATTTCTATGACCATTAAAATAATTGTTATACATACCTGTCTTTCCTCTTTGCTAAGAAGCGGGCCAGAACAATACATGGCATTGCCATTGCTTGTACTCGCATTCAGCGACAGGGAACACTCCTCATCCTTAGCTGCCTGGATAGCATCATTCAGTAGGGTATAATTACGAGCTGCAACTATAGTGCTAAGTTTTGAATTTTTCAATCCCTCTGAAAATTTTCTGATTGCTAGTTTTTCATTTAATGGCTTCAGAATATAATATTTATTACACTCGCCATCTGCTTGAGTAATTGTCAAGTCCATGAACAGTTTTTCGATTTCAGAAGCATATTCATCAATCCAACGGTGACCTTGTGAAATATTTTGTAGTCGCGATTAAATTGCCGTAAATGACATTCTCGTTAAAAGATGCTTGCGCATGTCCTTGACAAGTTCTAAAACAGATGTATACTTAGAAGCCATTCGTAACTTCGCGTTTTCCGAAAGTCTACTTTTCAAAATAAATTTAATTAATAATTCCATATCCGTTCCGTTAATCATACCTGAATATATCTCAATACCGTCTATTAATCGTTTCGTCACATTTTCCATATCGTCCATAACAGGCAACAAATTACAAGCAGTTTTCAAATCGAATTCCATTTTGACAGATTCGGTTTTAGGAAAAGTAGATAAAGTTTATAATTAATGTATATTTTGTAAAAATTTTGTCGCAGACGAAATAATCTGCGGGTCCTCCTTAGACTTTAAAACTAAAAATAATTCTTTGCATTTATCAAAAATATTTGTCGCTTCATTTAATTTAATTTCAGTAGTTTTACCTACTTATCTAGGCTTTCCCTTTTTTACTAAATATTTTCTTATATTCTCTAATATAACATAATTGTCAATTAATGTATCAATCATAATCTAAAACCATAGTAGGTAGTATATACTTCAATACATTCTAAGTTAATTATTCTATAATCGTGCACTTTAGCTCACACAACTCGATACTAAGTCGCTAAATTGAAACGTTCGGCATTCTTTCGCCGTGCTACTAGTAACTTAACACTTTTGTTTTGACATCTTTACATAGAATTATTAAATACTGGAATGTCTAAATAACTATTCTATTTTTAGTCTTTAGTGTTGCTTATTTTTAAGGTTATTTTATTGTCCTTTTTTACTAATATTTTTGCACTCGCGAGAGATTTAACCGCACACACCACACACACTTTTAACATAGTTTATGCTGGTTACTCACGGTTCCTTAGGCTGAAGTTTCGGCGTTATTATGTCCTCGGATAGAAGCCCGGAGACATTACATGGCATTAAGACCAATCTCCTCCTGGATCCACTGACGATGGCATCTTCTGTATAACCGCACCATAAAGTAGGCAATGGTTATGGTGAATACAGCCAGCAGTGCGAACATAACAATATACATTTGCTCCATGTGCTGACCAATGCCGTTCAAAGTGGCCTCGTTGCTACCCGCAGCGCTTTGGGTGATAAATACCTCATTTTTTTCGACCGTCGCGTTGGGCGGCACTTCTTCTATGGTTATTCCGATGAATCCGATATAGTACAGTTTGGTATGATGATTATAGGTACTATAAACTTGCAATTTACACTGCCGAAATCCAAGGATAGCCCTAGGCAGGGTCGCCATGAGATGTTTAGGGTCGTAAGGATATTTAGAAAGAACAACTCAGATTGGGTGCCAAAAGTAAAGTAGTAGTAGTAATGTCTATATTTAATACGAAGCAAGTAAAATAATATAAAACGCTAATCAAGCATTAACTTGATACATAATTATAACTGAGCATATATACACAATAGTGTAAAGGAGAGCATACACTTCAGTCATCAGATTCAAAAACTAAAATTCACAGTAAAAATGTAGATACAACTATAAATAGACCAACTGGAAAGAAAAATGGCCGACAATGTAGATTTTTTTGGTGCACAGACGCCAGCAGGTCAAGCTACCCGAAGCTGTCAAGCTTTCCCAATCAACCTTGAACCTAATGTTTCAGCGATAGAGTTGAAAATCTATTAAAGAAATTTGACACATTGTAGTAGCTTGCTGTGTCTGTACATTACACAATATTAATGCTTTAGTCCTACTATCCTACTTCCTACTAATATTATAAACGTGAAAGTTTGTATGTTTGTATGGATGGATGGATGTTTGTTACTCTTTCACGCAAAAACTACTGATCGGATTTGAATGAAATTTGGCACACATATGGTTTATAACCAGGATTAAGATATAGGATACTTTTTATCCCGATATTCCCACGGGATCGAAACTTATGCGGGTGAAACCGCGGGGCGCAGATAGTACTCTATATTTTCACGACATAGTTTAAAATATGTTATAAAAGTATACCTCGTTGGTCTAGGTTCGGGGCTCAATTTCCAAGTCGGGCAAAGTGTTATTGGTTTTTTTTCATTAGGATTTCTCAGTAGCAGCCGGGAGTCTGGATGTGTTCCCGGTTTATGGCTTTAGGCTCGCTCCCCTACATGAGACCTAAACTTGCGAAAGGTGGGTGTGCTTTAGGTACACCACTGCCTATCCCTTCGGGGATTACAGGCATGATGTGTTATAAAAGTGGAATCAAAACGAAGGAGAAGGATACTGAGAGAAAGACAAAGGATGACACGCTCCATATTCTTAGAAGTCAAAAGCACAAATCGAAATTAACAAAAGATCCAAAGAAAATTGCTGTTAAAATTGGTGATAGATTATGAAAAGGAATCTTCTCGTCACGAAAGGAAACAATGGATATTGAAATACCGACATAGTTCATGAAGTAATCGTTCTGTTCAGTAGAAGAATGAGTGCCGCTCCTATAAAATGCGTGACGTTACTGCGTGAAGTTTTCACAATAATCAAATATAACGATTCATTATTATCTTCTGTACAATAAGCTATTGACCTCATAAACGAAACAAAGAAGTTCAAGTTCCTGATATCAAGCATCCCGGTCCTGAGTTCGATGCCCGACTCAGTCAACTGTTACGGCGCGGTACTAATTGATTAGAGCGATAAAAATTTGTCTAGACTTGTCCACCCGTGACCTATCTAGGTTCGCTTAAATGATATATCATTAGGGGTTCTTTAAAACACTAAGTAGATCGTTTGAATTTCCAATCATTCAATGAGAATTTTTGGTCATAATTTAAACAAAACTTTTCTATCTTGTATTCACTGACTGGCAGCTTTGCCACATGCATTTTTACAAAATCAATATTCCTAATAGCCTTAACTTATTCAATAGATTCAATCTTGTCGATATCATTCATGCATCCCCTTTACATGTATCAGAAATTCAAATCGATACATACGCATAATGCAATGGTGCTTCTCATAAATAAATCATATATAATGATGAACTTTTTTTACACAGCAACGCTGTATATCGTTGTTAGTTGACGTAGTTTAATCATCATCATCATCAACCTACAGCAATTCACTGCTGGACATAAGTTTCTCCAATTATACGTCATTCAGCTCGATTCTCGGCAACTCTCATCCAGCTGCTACCAGCCACCCTGCGAAGATCGTCGTCCTTCCTTACGTTTATCGATTCGCGATCTCCACTCAAGAACATGTCTACCCCAACAGTCATCGGTTGTACGGCTTATATGGCCCATTGCCACTTCAGCTTATTTATTGTGCTGACATAGTTTAATAATTGCTATAAAATAACTTTGGGAAGAATGTACGGAATTCTCACAGTAATTGTCAAATTGATTAATTTAGAAAACACGATGTTAAACCGCGGGAACGCCTCCCAATCTCGTTGCTAACTCTTCCATTAAATTGTCTATTTTGCTGTTCCTAGTTCCTATTGTAAATTACTGTGGTGTGTCACCAAGATAAGTTATTCTGTAATAGGATAAAAAGTTTATATCACTTCTCATTTATCTTTTGTTTTTCGCTGTTAAATTATTTTCCAAAATTCCTCATTACTGGAATTAGTTATCCTTGTTGGGGCTTTATGAGTAAATTTATCACTTCGCCGAAAATTAAGCTCAAACATTACAAAACAATAAATTGCACTCACCATATGCAAACACACATCGTTTGCACTCGGTTCCTAATGTAATTCAAGCTTCTATTCAAACGTTGACTCACCGTACGAGCGGTTAAATTAATATTTTTCCTAAACAAGAGCGTATTTACACCATACATCATTATGCGTCGGTACCTGATCAAAAGACTGTTTGTTCTCACTGATAGTTACAATTTATTACCCTGCTTTGGCCCTCCAACGTGAAGGAATTCCATTACTCCATCACTTATACAGCTTTCATCGAACTCTTGTATTCAACGAGCAATGTAATATGTTGGTCGGTATCTTACGGACGTGTGGACAGATCTATAGATCTAAATAGATGGCCGTGGGAGGCGGTGTTTTAAAGAAAGTGGACGCCATAAGTGGACAATTAGATCGTCTAACACTAACAAACACCGCTTCATTAACATTTAGAACTTCAGTAATGACGTCATGTATGTGTAAGGAACTGTTAGTATTGTACCCACGTGTAAGTACTATTAATGTCAATTTATCATCCATATTGGTAGCAACAACGACTTCTAGGTCATACATGGCTCTGAACGCTAAATGTCGAAATTGAATGAGTGCCAAATCATTTTGGTGACTCCATACAGTTTATTGAATGATTGGATTATTTGTATTGTTACTTATCCTTATTTTGACAGTTTCAATTGTTTGTTTGACCACTAGTTGTCGTTAAGGATCTTTACTAGGAAAAAGTTGCATTGACCCAGTTGAAACTTTAAAGCACGAGTAACATCGTATGCATGTATAATGATGATTCACACCCATTCTATCAAGAGGCCGAAAGCAGGTCAGTGCTGGAGTGGTGAATACTCGTATTTGCCTGTTCAGATTTGCCTAGCAACGGTTTGTTCTACTTAAGTATTTTGTTTCCAGTTAACCCTTTTTGCCTGGAATAAGTTTTTTTTTTTAACATAACATCACGACTGTATTCCCTGAAGGATTAGGCAGAGGTGCATAAAGTACCCACATTGCGCCAATTCTAATTAATTTAGGTCCCATGTAATAGGGGGCGAGCCTATTGCCATCAACCATCAGAAATCCTGACTCCGGGCTGCTTCTGATAAAATCCTGAGAGAAAAACCCAATAACACTTTGCCCGACTCAGGAATGGAACCCAGGAGCTCATGCTCAGCAGTAGCGTTTGTGAAGACTACCGAGGCAGTCTATCTTTTAATAAAGAGCAAATACTCGTAATATGAATATGAATATGAATTGCACCATTGAATTGAATTCGAATGAACCCCAAGATTCACACTAGCGCCTGTAGCCTCATGTTCATGGTGCTACAGCGACCATTGTATATCAAGAAGTAGACCGGGGGGCGCGGTTTTTGTAGGGAAGACGTGCCCGTTGGAAAGGGTAGGATTTAAGAGCCTACCGGATATGCATCCTAGAGTAAGCATTGGACTAGTGGAGAGATGGGTGATATAATTGTCTATGGATGGGCATCTTTTAAAGACTTAATAAAGAGCAAATACTCGTATACCAAAAAAAAAACTAACGTTGATCTCGTAACTCAAGAACCAGGGCGGCATAAGACCAAAGATCACCATTCCACGTCAATTAGCACGCAATCTAGAACTATAAAAGTAATAACAGTCTCCGAAATAGTCAACCTATTTTCGTGAGTGACTATAATACAATAGCGGTTACGAGTCGTAAATCAATTTATTAGTGCTTTCAGGCTAAGCTCAGCTGAGACCTAATTCCCATGTGGAATTAATAATGGAACCTAAATTGCAATTAAGATGTTACGCTTGTGTGTCATAGAAACATTTGGGAACGCATCTGGTATGAGCTTGTATTAATAATCCATTTGGATGATCGGTGGGTGGTCTTAGATACGAGTACAATAGTTTACGTCATCAATGTAGATACACTAGTTTACAACATGTTAAGTAGAAACCGGCCATGTACCTCTAAAATCGAAGACATATGTGATATCCACCAATTCGCGTTGGGCCCACGTGGTATGTATATTACGGCCCACTATTTTTCACAGAAAAGGCCTGTAGTCCAACAGTGGGAACATATAAGCTGATGATACTTAAATTCTATATACTACCCTGGGTCGTCAGGTAGACAAACTAGTTTTTATAGCTCTCGTCCTCTGGATTAAGGCGGGCTTCCAGTCTAACCGGATGCAGCTGGATACCAGTATTTTACATGAAGCGACTGCCTATCTGACCTCCACAACTCAGTTACTGGGTAATACGATACCCCTTGGTAAGACTGGCTGTCAGACTTTCGGGCTACTGACGACCCGTAACGACTGTCAGATCTTTGACAGTCGTTACGGGTCGTCCACTAATGACAGCCGGGACCAACGCACATAGGAGTATTTGACATAAAAAACCGGACAAAATTATTTTATATTTTATTTTACTATTTTATGAACTAAAAGTCAATAATTCATCATAATTAGGCATTTATTTAAAAAGAAAAACAATTTAAAAAAAGTTACTAATCTAAGAGAGATTTACTCTTAAAACAGGATTTGTTTTCAAGAGGATAATCATGAGGGGACCGAATCAATCAGAATCACTGTCTCCGAGTTCACAGGTGATTTGATCCTCACCATCTTCGTCGTCGGAACTGTCACAATTCAGTGTTTTCGTGAGAAGCATACTAATAGCTTCCTGGGAAAAGGACTTGCTTTTCTTCTTCCGTTTTATTCTGTTGCAGCTGATAAAGGGATCAGATGTCTGCAACAACCTATTTAAAATATCTGTGTTGCAGTCCACTCTTGAAAATTTTCTTGCAAAGTCTACGCGATATTTACGGAAATGTTTGTTCCGGGCTTCAGCAGCCTCCTCTGATAGCTGTCCGATAGGTACAATGTGACTTGATATAACTTGTACGCCATGCATCAGAATCTTGTGAACTGTAGGTGACATGGGATGCCAACCATACAGTTCCACGTACAGTTTGGCAGTTGTGTGAGCAAAGTCATCGAATTTCGCAGGATCAATATCATATCCGCTTGATATCACTTCAAGAATGATTTGGAACCTTTTTATTAAATCTATATTTATTCCAGTAATCCGAGATGAGCATTCAGGATTGTCAAAAAATCTTCTTGAGGTATTTCCGTCGTTACTATTGCCGTTGCCGTGCCAACGAAAATTTTTCTTCAATCTTCTTCCCTTTGAACTCTTTTATAATAGTATAAAGCTCCATTCTGGTGTTTTTTTTTCACTCTTTCCGAAGGATCTATGACAAAAGAAAGCAAAAAAATTAGTGAACGGGTAAGAACACTTGTTTCTGCGGGTGGACATGAAGTTAGTTGCGCAAGTCTTTCTTCTAACAACGAAAATTTTTCTTCAATCTTCTTCCCTTTGAACTCTTTTATAATAGTATAAAGCTCCATTCTGGTGATTTTTTTCACTCTTTCCGAAGGATCTATGACAAAAGAAAGCAAAAAAATTAGTTTTGTCAATATAATTATAATCTTCCCCATATTGTTTGAACTACTATAAAAAAATATGGGGTACGTTGGGGGGACTTTTTATTCGTGTTTCTACTTCCTTAGAGTCTAGATTTTATGCCCACATAAAAATTTTGAGGCGACAAGGCGCGACACATAAACAAAAACACTAATGTATTTCAAATTTCTTTAAAAAACAAGTCAAAAAAGTGCTGCTGTTTATTGATGACTATACAAATAGAAAATTAGGAAGAAACGTAATAAAATATACTTCAGTATATAGTACTAACCTTCTATATCCATATCCGAATAGTTAATCTCCTGTTGTTTGCTACACGAAGCCATTTTAGCACAGAAAATTGATAAACACAAACGAGAGCGCCGAGAACAAAGACACGCGTATAGTACGATGACTGAGTTCCGACTGAGACGTTGTGGCACATGCGCGGGAGTTGAGGGTTGGGGATCTGCCTTTTGATAAACCGGTTATCGTAGGTAAAGAAACATGTATTTTGGGTGCGGTTGGATTAACATCAGTATTTTCAATTTTGACCGATTTTTTAAGTGAAATACTCCTACGTGCAACGGCTTATCGTGCTTTCCGAGGCACGAAGGGTCTTGGTATGTGAAAATGGTCACCCATCCACGGACCAACCGCGGCAAGCGTAGCTTAACCTGATCGACCGACCCGTGCGGCTGTTATTACTTAGCCACAAGCCCCTCTATGGCCATATATGGTAATAAAACTACGACGTCCTTTAAATCATTATGGCCGGAGGGCGCGTTTAATATACATGACTCCATTAATGTACGAAATTACAGTGTTGACCGTAATTGGATAGCAAACGATCTTTTATAAAATCTGGACAATGTTGTAGAGACAACTAACAAGATAGTTTTTTTGATCTAAAAACCATTTAGCTAGTATTTAGATCTTGATTGATAGTGTATAATGATGCCCATATTTTCATCAATCATCTACCTAGTTTAGGATTGGACTCGTTTGGTTGAGTTCCATTAATAACTTCATCAAGCTGTATTTTTGCGGTAGCTACTAAGGAAGCTTAATTGTTGACCTCTTGTTCACGTTAATATGGTTAGATTCTATTTATAAATAAAAAAAAAACTTTTATAGAATCTGGTGGTTTTATTTAGTATTAGTAAGATAGGTTATAGAGGCACCTCAGAATAAAGAGGTAGAAAGCAGATAGAGAAATAGAGAGATTGAGGGGAGTCGAAATCGATGCGTTTCTGAAAGTACTTTCAGTCATTACATATTGCATTATCATACAAACAATTGCAATAAAAAAAAATACAAATGCCCAGCTAGCCTAAACAAGGCTCCTAACAGGCAGTTTGGTTTTATTTTCTTACTAGCTGCGCCCCGCGGATTCACCCGCATAAGTTTCGATCCCGTGGGAATCGTCCACACTCACACTTGAGCACATCCAGACTCCGGGCTGCTACTGAGAAATCCTAATGAAAAAAAACCAATAACACTTTGACTGACTTGGAAATTGAGCCCCGAACCTAGACCAACGAGGTATACTTTTATAACATATTTTAAACTATGTCGTGAAAATATAGAGTACTAGCTGCGCCCCGCGGTTTCACCCGCATAAGTTTCGATCCCGTGGGAATATCGGGATAAAAAGTATCCTATATGTTAATCCTGGTTATAAACCATATGTGTGCCAAATTTCATTCAAATCCGATCAGTAGTTTTTGCGTGAAAGAGTAACAAACATCCATCCATCCATACAAACTTTCACGTTTATAATATTATAGTAGGATTTATATATCCTTTGGATGGGCTTATCCACAAGATATTAATAAGTAAACCTAAATGGCCAGTCAGCAATCTCAAAAACCGCCGTGAAAACTCAGGTTTAAAATAAACTCACTTTCGAATCTAAAATTAAGATAGAAATTATCCTACAAGCTAAGCCTGTAACATAATTGTGTATTGTAAACGTTATCGAAAATTTCATCAGTTCTCTCATTGTGTTGATTCAGCAACAATATATGAACTGAACAATGTACTGTAGGTGGTACGTGTTGAAACGAAGTGGAAGAACAGAATAGATACAAAACCATAGAATAACAATGTGGAGATGGGGAACTCTTGCAACACAACACAGCATGTTCTATGTTCTATGTTACGGGTTTGGTTTCCGCACTTAGTCCTTCACGTTGAGCATTGTACGTGGGCCATGGCGGCCGTCGGTGGTTATTCCAACCAGCCCACCTCCTTCCAGAAGCTTATTAGGTCTCCTGGTCTGTTGAGAACATCTGTGTAAGATCTGCGTGTCCCGAGGGTTTCCGACCTAATCTGGGTGACGCCTGTGCACTCAAAGAGCACATGCGCGACGGTTTCATCAGCCTCCATGCAGGCTCTGCATAGGGGGCTGTCCGTTATCCACAACACACCAAATATGCTTACAGTTTCAGATTGATAGAAAAAGCAAACGGGAATGCACTATATGCGCCTGTAAAGAGAACCTAGTCAAAATTACATTCTATCAGCGACAATGATGACGGAAAAGTCACCAATGTATGGGACTGATATAAGCTACCGAAAAGCTTATATCAGTCTAAGCTAAGCTTGTGAACGTCGTAAATATGAAACGCCTTCAAAGCGATTGCCACTTGTCTAGGCCCTCAGGTTGTAGTGTGATATGTCGAGAATGAATTTAAATAAAAAAAAGTCTGAAGAACATGCGAAGGAAATAGAAGCATTTGTGAGAGGAAGTATGAAAACAAGGCCAAAAAAGGAGGCAGACCCAAGGAAATATGGATGGATTGTGGGAATAACATGGCTAGGAAGGAAGTGAATTCTGAAAGATGGCTGTTAGAGAAAGAATGGAGGATAAAAAACGAGCTGTGCCGACTCTAAAATAATAATTTAGTTCGAAGACCAATGCAGTCAAGATTGTAACGTCTATTTCGGTGACGTCATATATTTCGGTAGCACCAAAGGAAGGCACTTGAGTTTCGCTTCTGTACAGTTTTACATCTATGACAAAACCTACATTGTAACTTCTACGAATAACGGGATAACTGTCACGAAGTCCGTGTATACTCGTGTATGTGGGGGATTTCGTTTTTGCATCACATTAATGTATTGCATTTGTAATTCCAAGTTATGCAAATTGTAGGGTTGTAACGTTTTCCTGATCGTTCGCTTTAAAAGATTAAAGAATTAAATATGGAGAAGGGGTTTTCTATTCTATTCCAAGAACATGGAACGATTGACACTGTCATCGTTTCAGCGATTTTGTTTCATCACGTTTCATAAAGAGGTAGTGAACTCGTAAACGATAATGTTGCTAAACTTGAAACTCATAACACTAAAAGTATTATATTATTATGTCCTTAAAATAACCAGCAATATAATAATAAAAGTTAAGCCTAGTTTCACGACGCTTATAAATCAATACTACAAAAATAGTCATAGCTTTAATTCATAAAACATTTTTGGACATCACCCACACGCTAATCACTTGCCGCAACCCAACTTTCACAACGTGTGGTTCTAAGAGGATTTAAGAGACTTCGCACATTGTAGATTTCTAGTGGACTGATTGTTTGATTACATCCTGAAACAGCTGGACACAGGCAGCGCAGGATTGGTAGTTGTATCGACTCGCGGACATATGCATATATGTCCGACAATTGACGTCTTTCGGCTGATATGGTTGCCAGTCTGGATATGGATCTATGGTAGAGATCTACAAAGATTTGGTAAGCTCGTTTCAGATATATTTTTCAAGCCAACAAGTCTATAGTACATTGCAGGGTAGGTAGGTACGTCAAAATCACATCACCTATATTCTCAGTCAATAATAATAATTTATTAATTTTCACTTCAAGACACAAACATCAGTGTAGTCCGGCTCTTGTCTTGCATCACATGAGTCAAAAGAGCCAGTTGGTAGTTCGTTCAGCTGATCCTGGCTATCAGTTGCCTTATGATAGTTTTAACAAAATCGGACGATAAAAAATCTATAACGACGTGTGTCAAGACCAAGTTCTAATGCTAATATTATAATCGTCCTGATTGCCGCCTACATAATACATAATATGCCACCATCCGAAGCAAGTTGCTATCCTTTGTGATTTGCTTAACGAGTGCAATAAACTATGTATTTTAGTGGAAGTTTGTTTTCTGATATGGCGCCATTTTGTTATTTGCGACTAGATTATTTGACAGCGAAAAGCTTTTTAATAGAAAATCCGTGCAAACAGTTTTTGACAAAATTGTTGTGAAATGAAGTGATGTTTATTTCTGTAAGTAGATCTTTTAGGACACCTTCAAACGAATTTTTTTTTGGTAAACTTTGTTAAAACTAGTTGGCGCTAGCGTTTCCGAGGTGACTGATCCCTGAGAACATATTCCGAAATAAACTCAGAGGTCATGGTCTCTTTTCCAATTGAGGATTCCTATAAAGCTTCATTAGACGGGGTAGTCTAAAAAAAGATACCAATACCAAAATTATGTCTTATTTCAACCTTGTTTCCACTCTCCTTTTTCTTATGATGATAAAATGATCAAATTTATCACCAAAGCCACTAAACAGGGTAAACTAAGACATCTATCTCCTTCTCCCACCATCAGTCAAGTACACCCACATCATAAAATTTTACCACTCAATCGTAAAAGACGTGGACATGTCTCTGATTGATACAGATATACAGACGTATTGACAATTGTCCCGATAATAAAATCGAAAGTTGGACATTTGTTTCATTTTATAGATCGATCATAGACGACTGTATTCATTTTATGCCTGTTTTTATATATTTTTATTTATATGGCTCAAACGAGTCGCTAATATACATTTCAATGAGTTGTAAAAGTAATAAAATACGTAGAAAAGTTTATAATTTTCAATAAATATTTCCAAACAGATGGCTTGTTTAAACTTCTTAGAAAAAATCGTGTTGCTACGATCCTAAGTGATATGGGATAACCGATAAGGGCAGAAAGATGATGAGATGGTTGATCTTAAAAATGAGGTTGTTGTTATCACATAGGACTTTATTTTACAGTAAGAAATAAGTGTTATAAAATCAAAAATGTCAGTTGATTACACCCAAAAGCACGCGGACATGAGATATCGATTTACATTAAAAAAAAAGTAATCGTCACTCATGCTACTTTTAAACATAGCTCTGTTTAGATGCAGGTAATTCCAAACCTATTCGTAACTAAAATATTTTATCTCAGTTTACCTAGTTTATTTTTATTTCTAAGTACGAAGCAATCTGTTTTACCTAAGCATATAAAACTCAATAGTTTAGTTTTTTTTCCTCCCATCTTGAATTTTTTTGCGATGTTAGTGTATATGCTTAAAGCAAATAAACATTGAGTTCCTGTAGCAGAGCAATGACTTCTACTTTCGAATATCTGAAACGCAATGAATACTTCAATATGAACTTTGACTCTTTGTGACGATACTGTAGTACAAAAATGGTGGGCCATATTAAATCTTAACTACCATTCTTCATTTTTATTTTATTTTATTTTTATTTTATTTATTTGGGACATCATCTCTTTGATCTGCTTCAATTCATGCTCCAAACTTTCCTCACGACATATCCCTCATTCCTGCACCCTAATTGCGTAACACACTATCAATCAGAATCTGAATCATTTTGAAGGATATCGACAGACAAATTTTTCGAACATATGAAGCAATGGATTAGCCATTGCTTCATATTATGTTCGAAAAATTTGTCTGCTCAACAAAGTAAATAATGCAATGAATATTGTTGAACTGTCGAAATGAAAGCCATTCCTACCAATACAATTACACATTACACCGCTGTTCATCTTCAGTTGATGAGTAAAGTTTTTGAAAGTTTAGAAAACAGACATTTTCTTTCTATTTCCATTCTTAGTTTATATATAATTATAGGTACATAGTAACGGTTGAGAATAGTACAATTGTTTAGTTTTGCGTTTGCTTTCTTTGAAGATTTTAGTGCGAATTCGCAGGGCGGTTTACGAGCTTTGCGGCCCTATGTTAGCTATTCGCGTAGCTTCGTTACGAAGCAAACGATATAAATTCTAATTACGGTTTCACGTATTTTTATATATTTATCAACGTTAAAAATATTTACATTGTGTAAAATAGAAACAACTTTTTTTCGTTCTAGCAAAATAAATATTCACGTGACTCGGAAAAAATGAGGTGTAAGAGGTCTTTTAATGTAAAACTTAACTAAATTATTATAAATTTCACCCAGAAAAAAACTAAAACGGCGAATGCGCGATCATTATCCTAATCATTCTCTTGCCTTATTCCAATTTATTTGGGGATTTTTTTTCCATACTTCTCCATTAGTCGTCATCTCGGTAGTCACACCCTTTCTAACCATATCATCATTCACACAGTCCATCTATCGTGTCTTTGGTCTTCCCCTACTGTTATAGCCATCGACATTCATGCTCTAAACTTTCCTCATGACATATGTCACTTTCTGTTCGGAAAACCGGAAGCCCTCTGTCGACGTGAATACGCGTTCCGGATCACCGCCTGAGAGACAGGACATAGAACTAACAAAAGCTCGCCATGATTTTTCAGCTGGCGTTCTTTGTTCCAACTCGATATTTAACGCTTTTTGCGGAATCTATCAACCATTATAGGAATGACTAGACTTTTTCTAGACAGCCTTAATACCATGTCAAATCAAACACAATCTCAGATAAATCTTCAATTTGTATCGAACTAAATGATGACTAATTCGTATCGACAGTCTTTATCCATCGGATTTGTCATACAACACTACCAAATGGCCCGGGGCAATATTCTCATAGATTTGCGACCGTGTTTTATGTTCTAGTCTGTAACGTAAGACGGAACGTTAACCTCTAGTTCGTGGGTGCATGCGTAGGAACACTAAAAATCTGGATACGCAATCAATCAACGCCTTTAGAGTAACGGATGTAGGGCTGACCAATCTATATTATCTAGTTTCATTTTCACTTTATTTAATTTGCTTCGGTCTTTATTAGTTTTATGATATCTGTTGTTGTTGTGTACTAATTATGTTTGCCAACCCTGTTTATTATATTTACTATCTATATTTATTGATCATCTATGTTGCCAATTAAGAAACGATTTGAGATTACAAAGCGTTTACAAGTCGCATGCCCTGTCACCTGTGTACTTGATGATTTTATGACTGCGTCATTGAGCGGAGTTCGCGCAGCTGAATTTTGGACCAAAGATGTTTGAACTTTTTGCCATCGATCGCTAAGAAGAACAAGCGTTTAGTTAAAAAAACAGCTTTGTTTAAACACCATCTATTTACCTGTCATTTAAAATAAATAGCCTCACTGTCACTACTTCTTTTGTTTTATTTGTCATATTTTGACAACTAAAACAAAACCTCTTTTCCTCGTAATTTAAAACACTTCAACGAAATCTTTCCAGGTTGTTAACCCTAGTTTTTCACTTAGAGCTGCTAGTGAAAGATGGATTTTAGGTTAAAAAATAGATTCAACAATATTTATTAATGGCTCACACGCATGTCTGCGTTGTTTTCAGCCGATAGGTACACAATTTACGCTGTGTTTAATGTTGCTCTTTATAGTTACGTGATTCAGCTACGTGAATATAAGCAGGTGTTAGAATTAAATGGTTTACTGCTATGACTAATAGGTACTAAGACTGTTTTATACTTACATTACACAGTACCGATTTAATTTACTACGAAACAAGGAGACTTTCTTTTCATCCCTTTTTAACCTCTTTAAGCGATGAGTTTTCCAAAATCCTTCTTTAGTACTCACTTTCGTTATTTAAGGAACTCTTGTGAAAAATTGTATGCTACTAGACCCAGCAGTAGAGAATGTTATTAAGTATATTATGATTTTGGAAGAGTCTAAACTAATTATTTCCTCAAACTCTCTCTCTAGCTTAAGCTTTAGAGCAATTCATTAGTTGGATTCTTATATTAGTCTTCTTTTATTAGTTTTTCCAGACCTAATTGGAAAGGTTACGGTAACGTACGGCTTAGGGTAAGAAATAAGACCTGTGAAACTCGTTTGACATCCCTTTAAAACATTGAAAAATATAACTATATCCAAATATGAATTTCCATTCCGTGACTATTTAATCCGCGTAACAATGAACTCGTCATTCCAAAAGCGATTTCGCGACACCATGATGGTGACGAGTGCGTTCAACGCGAACTAATCGGATTACTTCACTTCATAATGTGAATTAAATTGAATGACAATCATTTTGAAGCAGATTAATGAATTTGAATACGCTTACACGACAACTTATTACAGCTTTAATTCGACAAAGTACAGATTAATGATCTTTTAAAATCAGATTTGTCACCTCTCATTACGAAAATGAATTCGGAGTGGTAATGGTGCCAAGAAAGTTAGATAAAACTAAATCGGTTTTACGGTTATTGGAAAGAGTTGGTGTTATAAATGAAAGAGGCGTTGCAGATAGTAGCGAAACTTGACAGATAGATACCGAGACAATGGCCTGTAGGTGTTTGCATACATGGGTGCGTTTTGTCATAACCACTTTTAATAATTTTTGCAACACATTTTGGTGATGTCGAAAGGAATAATGACAGTAACGAAATTATATGTCAAGATTTCAAGAAGTGAAGCTACTGAGATGACTTCTTATAGAGATGTTTGAAAGATCCTGGGTTGTTTCTAAATAAGACGACAGAATTATTTGAAATTGACGATATTTTAAAAGGTCTAATCTGTTTGTTTGTTTGAACGCACTAATATCTAGAACTACCGGTCAGATTTCAGAAATTCTTTTTGCATTTGTTAGCCGAATTCTTGAGGAAAATTATAGGATATTTAGCACGCTTGAAAGAAGAAAAACAAAATAACTCAGAAAGAACGCTAAGCGACAACGAAGTAATAGTGCGGGGAGGCGATGCGACGTGGTGGGTCGGGGGTACAAGAAATTTTACGCGGACGAAGTCGCGGGCTAGTATTATAATATTTCATGCAGACATACGGACACATAACTTAAAAGGAAAAAGGGCGACACTCGCAAATAACTGGAAATTGTTTATAAAATATATTAAATCGAGGAATCCAAGTATTTGGTCCTAAGAGCCATAAAACATGGAATACTAATATGTCGGCTTTCTCTAATAAAAAGCTCATAATTACAGCTGTCTTCCTAACTCAAATGTATAGCCAAACAAAGATTATGGAGATTAATACAAGCCGAGTCCTTAGCGAAAGCCATTAATAGCAATTGTCCTCTATTAAGCCGCGTGTGCAAGTGTGTGTGCCTAATTAGTCAATCGATGTCAACGTTAACATAATCGAGAGAACAATTAGCTAATTCTGAGGACGTAGACAGGTCATTAATCTTTGGATGAACTAGATGATGACCACACCGTCATTGCTAATCTTGTATTTTTAATTAACGTTTATTTTATTACTTTTGTAGTTTATTTACAATGCATTAACGAGGATCGGTTACGAGTATTTAGGCAATTTTTCGTGACGCACTAGATTAAGATTTTTGCTCTAGAAGCTTGCAAGCAATCATAATTTAAAAAAAATACTTTTGCTAGCAGACTAAAATTTCTATCTGGAATTTCTCGGTACCACCCCGAAGTCTGGAATTGCGACCTTTTGATGGCAATAGGCTCGCCCCCTATTACATGGGACTTAAACATAACTGGCGAAATGTGGGTGTACTATAGGTGTACCTCTGCCCAAACCTTCAGGGAAACCAGGCGTGATATTATGTTACTAAAATATTTCAATTTCTTGGGAACAGATTGATCAGCTGCGACATGGTTGCTAGGGCTTACAGACCAGGTATCTATAATTCCGGACGTTTAAATAGGTGTTGTATCTAAAAATGTTTGTATTCTAATAACTTCAGAATTTGGTGGTGACGAAGAATCTCCTCGCGAATACTTATAAGTCTTGCAATAAATAACAATAATTTCTTGTATTTATTTAGTATTCCTTACTACGTAATCAGGCCAAGCAGAAGTGTTTTCGAAGCTTGCTTGTGTACCCTAATGGGTTGAAAGCGTTCGATGGCCAGTGTAAACATAGTTGTTTGCTAGGTCAACGACGAGCATACTGTGAGCAAATACTTGCTTGTACGAATATACGATTTGCAATTTCAAGGCACAAAGTTCAGAATTTTTACTAGTATATCTAGATATTTTACCACTTGGCCACCATTTTTCGCACCGCCGACTTACGAGTTTGCAACTCTTGGGTTCAAAACCAGGCAGGCGCTTTACTTTGTGTAAATAATTTCATTACCACTGCTTTCAAAACAGCGAAGGAAAACATCGTGAGGAAACCGGTATGTAATAGTACTAAAAATTCGAAGACATGTGATATCTACCAAGCTCGCGCGGTAGATTACAGCCCACTCCCTCTCGAAGACAGGAGGTCAGTGTCCCAGAAGTGGGAACATTATATATTTCACAGAGTAAATCTAGAATATAATAAAATACCATCACTGTAGATAGACAGACATTATTTACTCTATGTAGACTGACCAACTGACTTAGCTTCCATTCTGACCAAATGCGCCTATCCTATCAACGCCATCTACAATCCAAAAAAGCCGCCACCAAAACAAATGTCTAGCTCCGAACTTCTAATCGATCGAACATCGCGATTATCTAACTGTTATTTTTAGCATATGCTAATCGTCTATCCGCAGACGCGGCGGCGTCAGCGCCGCGGGCGGGCGGCTGCGTCGGAAGCCGCGCGCGCGCAGCGCATCGGTATCGCACCTCTTTACATAATTTAACTTCTACATAAATAACTTTTAATGGCCAACTATTGATAGATTTTAAGAGCTTTGGACTGGGGTATGGGAAATGTCTGACAGATGCATTAGTAGCTCATAGTCATAATGACAGTAGGTACTACCCTATTCAACGGGCAAGAATGTTGATTGCAAATAACTGACAGATTAATAACTGTCTTCCCACTACGGTCTTATTTTCGACTTCAGGAACCTTCGACAGTTCTTTAAATTTACCCTAAAGTTTATTTCCATTTCCAGATTTCAGCAGTGGACTGCGGTAGGCTAAGATTGTTAAGGACGATACAAGTACATAGTTCTCTGTTGAATTAGAAGGCACACGTTAAACTTAATTTTGGTCCTTTGAGACGAACACCCTTCTATACCTGTTTAAGCACATTAGACTCTGGGGGCCTACTCTCTAAGTACGTACGTCAACGAAGACACGAGCCCGTCTGAAGGTGATGCCAAATTTCGGAGTGAACCCTACACCCGATTAATTAAATTTTCAAAAGCAAAAGCTTTATTTTTAAAAGCTTTTTGCAAAAGTTTTATTTTTATTTCCAAATAAGTTTTAAACAAATCTGCATTCTTTGACATCCAATCACAATAACTCTACAACAAAAGCTCGTGCATACAAACTGCTAACTACCGACATTCGCGATTCATTTGTCCAGTTAACCAGACAATAGAGTGCCAATGTATGTACTTATTAATATTCGATAGGGGACAGAACTCCGATGAAATTTATGATAGTTTATTATTAGATGTAGTGTCATAGTGATATCATGGCGAAATTAAATGTATGCGCCTGTGGCGGCCTCTGGTGCACGTACATGTAAATGACGCTTAACGGTTACTTTATTGCGCGGGAGTCGTGTTGCAAATGTCTAAGTTAGCAATGGCGTCCGAATTGCATTCGGATTGTTCTAATGTAAAGTGTTTTATGGTTTTGATGGCATGTTTATTGTTTTATACCACGAAGTGTAGTGGTGCCCTGAGGGTCAAAGGACCACTTTATACTTTATCTTTAACTCCATTTCCTTGAACTGAACACAGTAAACGCGCGTGCAGGTAATCAAAGTCCTTGTCTGTCTCGCCTGAGATAGAGTGAGTAAACGAATACTCATTTTTTCGTTACTCGAAGATACTAAACTGTACATGTGTACTTGAGTTTTTTTAAGCTTATCAAAAGTCTGATGATCTGGGATCAAGTTCCAATTCGGCGTCTGACTTTTGAACGACCGGTAGTCAGCACATCCCTGTTTAACCCTCAAAATAACACAACACACATAATGTCCTGAACAAGTAAAGTTTCTCAGCTCCACCATCAGTCCATCAGCTCACAGCTAATTGACAGCGGCGTGTCGGACGGATGCCACGTCATTACGTGCGGTGTCGGATGCCGTGGCCGACACTGACAATTTATAATACCATGCTGATTAGTAGGAAGTGGTGTTGGATGTCGGGATGTTGGTATTAGTGCTGTTCAATCTGGGGAGGATGCAGGAAAATGGTCCTTTTGGATACATTTTACAGCTTTAATGAAGCTAGTTGAAGTATAGACGGGGTGCAATAAAAGAGCCTTCACTAAGTATCCGGCGCACCTTGGACTGTCAGGTGCACTAGGACCTACTACTGACTGGCTTATCTCTTTACCACGGCATGGCAAGCTTGTGGCTACCTAATATAAAAGCTGTTTGAATTATCTAAACATGCTTACTTTGACATGTATCCGCATGTTTAAGTTTATTTATTTGATAATCAACCATAGTACCATAAAAATAATCAATAAAAAAATATCAATCTGCCTAGCCTTTTCCCAATCTGACCGCCACAACCCAGTTACTGGGTAATACGATACCCCTTGGTAAGACTGGTTGTCAGACTTTTGAGCTTCTGACTACGCGTAACGACTGTCAAAGATCTACGAATGACAGCTGAGACGTTGGTCCCCACTAAAGGACCCCTAAGGCGGCTAAGGTCCCGGGGAAAGCAAGTTAAGCCGTTGGGCTTAACTTGCTTTCCGAGGCATGGGGATCCCGATATGTAATGGATAGTCAGCCATCTACGAACTGACCTCGGCAAGCGTAGCTTAATTATTATTTTATACATGTTGTGACATTCACGATTAATTTTTATAATATTTTTAAATTATTGTATTTTTTTCAATTTATTCATCTTTATGTTCTACCTATATTGTTTTTATGTAATATTATGGATTTTTATTATCTGCAATAAATAAATTGAATTGAATTAACCTTCCATCGAACTGTCGATCTTAATCCTCGATCATATTATTTAGACACAAATCAATAATAAAATATATGAAAAATAATGCAAGAGAGAAAAATTTAATCTCAACATTTCCAAACAACTTCACCAAGCTTTTACCTCCACGAAACGACGAAGTCACACTCAAACTCCTGAGCTGAGCACTAGGCTATACAAATACAACAAACTAATCAAAGAAAGGTGACAGTACACAACCGCAACCCGCGACCTATTGCATAATCACCAGTTACCAACTACCTGTGATACCCGACGACAAACAGCAACTGTGTGACTGGCAGTCATTTGTTTTCGCTACAATGTTTAACTTAAGAACAGTAACTGCTGTTATGTTCATCTGTCATGTTTAAATGCTAAGACACTTGACGCAACACTTATTACGACCCGATAGGGAATTGTAAAGACAATATGTATAAGTAGGTATCTATATTATTATGTTTGCAGCATCGGAGAAGGAAAACATCGTGAGGAAACCTGGGAGTCTACTCCAAAGTGGTATCGGCCGAATGTTCGGCCGTTTTCTGCTACGAAGTTACTATTTGGTTCGGTCGGTCCCGATCCTACACTCCTACACTCTTTCGAATATTGACTAAGGTGACCAACTGAGCCGATCCGAACTTTTTTTGCTATTTTCAATAATTATCGGTTCGGCCATGTGTCGGTCCGATCCGATCATTCGCACTTTGTTCTTCGTAGTAGAGAAAGAAAGAAAGAAAATGCATTTATTTGGCACAAACTAATAGACACACAATACACCAGATAAATACATCAAATAAACACACACAATAAAATTTATATGTAACACAATTGACGAAAGATTAAAGTAATTAGTAAGTTCATATAGAAATAAGAATTAATTAATTTCACTATTTGAATAAAGAATTTTCTTTCAATTTTGATTAAAAATAGAAAATCAACGGTCAATCAGGATTCCTATAAAAGTGTGTAATAGCGTTATTACAAAACCATTACAATTTCTGCATCGGAATAAAATTGCATTGATATATGGAGCGACGACATCATTCGACCCGAGAAGAGATGATGAGAGCCGTCGGAATGTTGCAAGCTGGTTCCAGGCAACGTACTGTGGCTGTCGCTCTTGGCACTACACAGAGCGTCATAAGCAAGTCTTATACAACAATCAGGTTCTTTTTTCAGAAGACAATTTACCAAAATATTTCTGGTAAAATCAGTCTATTGTTTATTTCTACCGCATTGGTTTACTTCTTTAATAAATTCGCGATTGATTCCGACATCACTAGTGTAGGTCTTTGTTCTAACAAATCATGCGCGTGCGACTGTTTATTGGCAAAGATCGAAGCTCTCTGCGGCTCCCTTTGAGTTAGTGTTCACCTTAGGTACTGTTTACACTTCTCGTAATTCATCGGTATTTGTTTAGCAGTTACAAAGAATTCTTGGCAGATATGAAAGAAACTTGTTAACCGATTTAGATTTGGAAGATTGTT
The DNA here is from genome assembly GCA_911387795.2 of Apamea monoglypha. Taxonomy (NCBI): domain Eukaryota; kingdom Metazoa; phylum Arthropoda; class Insecta; order Lepidoptera; family Noctuidae; genus Apamea; species Apamea monoglypha. The sequence continues at coordinate 4,559,154 of OU426933.1, read as the reverse complement.
TACTCTAAAATTCTTTAGAAAATTGTAAACTACATACGGAGAGGAAAAGATCTTCTATTTCTTACAACCATAACTCTTGATAGTATAAGTAATCCATGTGGATACTTTGACAACGCTCGGATAGGAATAGAGCCATTATAATTCTAAATGCTAACAAATTCAGAGAGTACTGGGCCAGTGGGCCCAGCACTGCCCTATGTCGTGGGTTCGAACCTATGAAGGCACTTCACTTTGTGTAGATTATTTCATCACCACTGCTCTCAAAATGGTGAAGGAAAAGATCGTGAGGAAACCGGCATGTCCTAGAACCAAAACTTCGAAGACATGTGCCATCCGCCAACCCGCACTGGGCCCTCGTGGGAGACCCGCCTCATCTTACAGAGAGGAGGCCTGTGTCCCAGCAGTGGGAACATTATAGGCTGATTATGCAGTTATTAATAAGTACAGTAAAATATAAAGTCAAAGACCGGAGGGACAACTCATCGCCACACTTATGTGCGTAAGCATAGGTACTTATCCGGACAAGTGTATGCACAGTTTGACCTCCTTCGAATATTTGGTTTATCTAATTCGAGGACCGAAAAAGCAAAACAATACGTGCATATTATATTATTCTTAGTACCATATCAATGCACTTTGCTAATCGCATTACAAAATAATCATTACCGAATTAGATATACGCATAGCGACCGGATGCCATCGTCTTAAGAACACATTACCGACACTTAGGTGGCTTCATGAATCATTATCGACATGTAATTGTGCATTCGTGTCATACGACGGGCGCATTTGCATCTAAATATTCAAATTATTCAGACTTAGGCAGCCTTGGTAGCCTAACTTGTGACTGTGAGGACCATAGCGTTAAGGAAGTTGGTCCTTTTGAGATTGACCTTCGATTCCTTAATGTTCGGAGATGATGATTTATGTTAGGTACGCTACAGTTGATCCAGACGGAAGATAATATAGATTTGGGTGCTTATTTTTTTAATCATTCCAACGGCCCGCTTTGTGGAAAAGCTCTTTACTTTAGCTAGAGCCCTCCCGATATATTCTGTAAAAATCTCATCGTGAAAACTTAGGTGACGTGAGCTTGAAGCGAGCTTTCAATAGTGTCAATCCCGAGATTTTTTACAGAATAAACCGACTGATCACAGCGTTGATACAAAGATTTTAAAAGTTCGTGTAGAATTTGTAGAAACGTTCACACTATGATAAAACCATACCAATCTTGAAAAGTATGCTAGCCCAAAGCATCCCTGGTAACTAAATATTTTATATTAGTAGGTATGCTGCTATTTGAGGGGCCCGTGGCTAAATAATAACAGCCGCACAGGTCGATCGATCAGGTTAAGCTTCGGTTGCCGCGGTTGGTCTATGGATGGGTGACCATCTTTACATACCGAGAACCCTCCGTGCCTCGGAAAGCACGTTAAGCCGTTGGTCCCGGCTGTCATTCGTAGATCTTTGACAGTCGTTACGGGTAGTCAGAAGCCCGAAAGTCTGACAACCAGTCTTACCAAGGGGTATCGTATTACCCAGTAACTGGGTTGTGGAGGTCAGATAGGCAGTCGCTCCATGTAAAATACTGGTATTCAGCTGAATCCGGTTAGACTGGAAGCCGACCCCAACATAGTTGGGACAAGGCTAGGCAGATGATGTTGAGGTATGCTGCTATTTCATCAAGTTAAAAAGCAAAAGTTATGAGATGTTTCGGATTTTGTGATTTGTCTTTAGTGCTTGACCCTCAGCACCTCCACTTTATGATATTCGGTCAAACGTATACATCAATGCGAACTCACAATCCATCTGCCACCAATCAAAGCTCTAAACTTAAATATTATAATAACACATAGCACTTTTATTACCAAACCATCATGCTGACTAATTAACAGTATCAAAGAGCAATGATACGTTATTCCGACTCAGATTACTTTGGTGTTAATTAAACCGATGTAACTCAGTTACTGTCGGTTTGTGAGGGAACCGCCTTTGTTCGGCCTCGGAGGGTAATTAACTCTTCGCTTTCATCGCGGTCCTAAGGACCAGTGTCCCGTGGGACTCACTTCAGTTTTGAATGTTTGAGTCATGGGAGTTGCGCGTAGTTGATTTTGTTACATGATACGCCTTGTCTTATTTGCGGAACTATATTCTTTTATTTTATTTGGAGAAATAACATAGTGGTAAAAGTGAAATATGGTAAAATGGTGATGGTAAGTCTAAATAAGACCATATTTAGACTTCTCTCATCTCGCACGTATGTAGTGAAAAGTACTGAAATTACGCGTACAACTTTCTCATCGTAATAACAACAATTTTAATTACTTAGAAAAGAATAGAATATATTTATTGTTTTTAGTTCATTTTTGTTTAGTTCTTAAGGTACTAATAAAACGGGAGCAAATTGACTTTGTTTACATCATCATCTGCCTAGCCCTTTCCCAACTGTGTTGGGGTCGGCCTCCAGTCTTACTGGATGCAACTGAATACCAGTAGTAAGACTGGTAGTCAGACTTTCGGGCTTCTGACGATTCGTAACGACTATCAAAGATCTACGAATGAAAGCCGAGACCTACTGCTTAACGTGTTTTCCGAGACACGGAGGGGTCGCGCTGTGTGAAGATGGTCTATCCACGGACCAAGCGCGGCAAACGTAGCTTAACCTGATCGATCCGATCGACCTGATTGTGGAATGCAAATAAAGTATTGAGTATTGAGTATTGATGGACCCGTGCGGCTGTTATTACTTAGCTATGAGTCCCTCTCTTTGACTCTGTGTACACAAGGAATAATTTACTTTTACTTAAAAAAAAAACAATTTCGGTTTTAATAAATTGTAAATCTTCAACTATCCCAAAAATCGCCGCCCTCTTCTAACTCGATCTATAACATAATAGAGATATTATCGATACCAGCCCAAAGGTACTGTTAGGCTCGTGAGTCCTTTATCGACGAATTCTATCGACGTTTCGGTGTTCGGCAGACGACACCGAAGATGAACGCGTCGATTAAACTTTTATTTACATACCATTACGCTTTATAATTGGTCTTTCGGACTGTACTTAGATGTTCGAATTCGATAAATATGTTATTTTCGTTTTAATTCCCTATTATCCTATTTGGACGTAGTTAAGCAGAAAGGACTTAACCCACATTCGAAAGGACTCAACCCACATTCGAAAGGACTCAACCCACATTCTTCCCAATAACTCGAAAATTGCGTTAGTCTGTGAAATACAACTTGACTCATAAAAATATTGGTATATTTGCCCATAAGTGACAATATTTCAAAATATTCTATATACAACACCATTGCAGCAATACACACCTAATCTTAAAACCTCGATAACTCAAAAAATACTTTTTGTGGGTTGAGTCCTTCCTGCTAAACTACGTCCATTTATGCTGCCGTTGATCGCACTTAATCTTAGAGCTATTTATAAATAAATAAACGTTTGTAATTTTAACGCATGTATTTTATTTGAAAATTAACTCGGATTGTGGCTATTGTTAAAACTAGTAAATTCGATACTTGTATCCCGAAACTAAAAGACATTGTTTTATTGTTTCAGATCGCTGCTTCTGGCAGCAATCGTATTAAGTAATTGTATAACATGGACGGCATCAAGGCATCACTACGCACATAATGTAAGTATATTTCTAAGACAGCTCTACTTCAAAACCTATTCCCATCCTGAAATATCTCAGCATAATCAGCCAATAACGTTCCCACTGTTGAGACGGGCCTCCTTTCTGTGAGAGGGAATGGACCATAATCCTCTACGCGGGCCTAGTGCAGGTTGGCCTAGGCACATGTCTTTGAATTTTTGGTTCTAGGACATGCCGGTTTCCTGCCTATTTTTTCCTTCACCGTTTTTGAGAGCAGTGGTGATTAAATAAATTACACAAAGTAAAGCGCCTGCCTAAGTTCGAACCCACAACATACCACTCTTAAGTCGGGGTCGTTACCACTGGCCAACCACTGAAATTACTGCAAAAATGAAATGAAATAGACATCGAAACAAATCCGATCAAATTCCCGAGAGCGTCGACCGCCAAACCTTGACACTGGTCTATCGAGCTACTGCGACCGCGACCGAGCGATCATACTTTACGACAGTAACGAGCCCGACCAGCCGCTGCGGCAATATTTCAATCATCGCATCGCACTCGGGAATGAGCAGCTGACGTTTATGCGATCACCAATACATGATTGACGAGTTTCGTAAATAAATTCGCGATGTTATATTATTGTAAGTAATTTAGAAATTTTTATAGTGGCTAAATGGTGGTACAGCTACAGATACAGATTTATTGGTGGTCGTTTAAGAAATAGACGATAGTTTATTTTTTATGGGGCTACGAGTTTAACTTATGATTTTCTACGGCTTTCATAATTAAGTGGGATGATAAATGACGCTAAAAATGGTATCAATGAGATCTTCGAATACTTCCTAACATTTAACTATAAAAGTCACGCCAAAAAGCATTGAACTTAACTAAGTTCAGTTCTTTTTGGCGTGATTTTTATAGTTAAATGTTAGTAATTATTAATTCCTAAACATGTTTGAGTTGCGACTAGAGCATATATTATGTTTTACGTGGTCCGTTATTACCCCAACTCCCTAGTTAGGGCGGAAGGACCAAATTTTTAAACATATCTAAGTGGAATTGGTGATCACTGAGCCACAAATAGCCATAAACTAATGCACATAGCCTTATTACAATTACTAAGAGGATGTTTCATTAGATTCCGTTGAGAGTGACGCGTATGATGAAGACTCGTGGCAGTCACAGCGTGATATCATGTGAGCCGACCCGTTTCATTACTTAGAGTCTTAGAGTATTACATACAGGGCTGGCAATTCATTATTCTGCTTATTTATTTATTTCTACATTACCTTCGCCCAGCGGTTTCACCCGCATTAGTGTCGATCCCGTAAGAATATCGGGATAAAAAGTATCCTATGACTCAATCCAGCCAATATATTCTGAAAATGTCTCACCGTGAAAACTTAGGTTAAGTGAGCTGGCAACACTGGCAATCCATTCACAGTTTTCACGGTGAAATTTTTACAAAATACCACATGGTCTACCCATGTGCCAAATCTGTTTAGACGTTTTAGCGTGAAAGCGTAACAAACAAACACAAAAACAGCCAAAAAATTAACTGTTTTCTCTTATAATATTAGGTTAGACTACTGAAAATGTAAGTACGTACTTATTGCATCTCATGAAATATACAATGGAGAGATACTACAGTATCTGAGGTCTCAAATTCCTAAGCCAAAACTTTGCAGTCAGTGTTTTTTCTAGGTGGTCTAAATCCAATCCATACATAAGCTAAAGACTTCGTCCCATGATGGTAGGCAGAACCTACAGACCGCCACCTGCTACCATCCTTACACTCACGCCTTTTGCTTCCATAACGATTATACATAAAAGAAAATCATCTACAGCCCGACCGTCGAGAGAAAGCGTTCCTGACACCTGTCATTGCGACAATTCTATTAACTAATAAAGATCAAATTCTGTCAGAAACTGATAGGTGTAAATTCTAATGTTTCCAGAATCTTTGGTTGTATGTAGGTAGATAGATACCTTTTTTTGTTTTCGGGGGAAACCTTCAAAAGGCCTCCGACCTCCGGGGAGTGAGGTCGGGGAGTGTGGGATTTTTACCTCACTAAAACCACCCCGGTGATCACCTTCCGCACATAGGGGTGGTCCCGGTTCCTCTTAAAATACCAATTCCGGAACCACCCCGGCGCAACGCCTGTAAGGCACTGGCCTGTGAGTTTGAGTTTGAGTAAATATTAAAAGCGGTCTTGCCTCCCTTAGATCTAGTGATAGGCACCGAAATATTTGTTGTCATCCGATTGCTGAGTTATTCAGGGTCTGGTACTGGACCCGGAAAAATGTCTGAGTCAGTCTGCATGCCGATATTTATAGCACAGTCGACAACATTAATATTTAGTGGCTGCATCTTCATGAAGAGCACGTTCTTCTATCGATGCAGACATTCATAGTTAGAATTTAAGGTACCTGCTGGAAATTAAATAGTTACACTTGAGAAAAACATTTAAACGTATGAGCCTACTGACAGCCCTAATCAAAAGTAATAGAATAACATGAGAATAGTCATAAATCTAATCAGGGTTGGCGCCTATCGATGGGTGCGCCCGCACTTCGTCCCCCCTCCTCCCCCTTTTGCCCAGTAAGTACTATTTCTGGATGTATGACTTGATGATCAACATACGAATTTATCATTTCTGAAACTGTATGTCGTTTGTAATATTTTATTTTTGGTTGATGGATGTTGGTTTATAACCGACGCCGGCGCCTGCGCATTAGATTATTTAGACCAATGTATTGTTTGGGACAGTTATTGAAGATAATCATGAGTAGCATTGTGTTGGATAATAAATAACTTAAGCCTCGTGGATTCTAAATCAATAGTTATTTATTTGTGTGAAAAATCGAATAAAGTTTTATACATAAGTAGCTACTTCAAATTGGAATTCATTTACCTACCAGAAATGAACAAAAGTAGAGTGTACCATTCATGGCTTATTATTATTAATGTAAGAATTGATTGTCTAAGTGAGAAAAAATGTTCAACATACACACTAACGATATAAAAAAGACTTTCAAATCATCTGACGTCTTAATAGTCTAAAATTTACTCAATCAACATATTTCTTCTTCGCTTCACTAGAGTAATTAAACCTGAATGGCGTTCGTTTCCTGCTGTCGCTTGTCGCCGACAGGTGGCGTGTCGAGTGGGGGAAATGAAAACAAACTGTCACCTACAACCTGTGACTACACTTCATCAATAAGTATCTTCGCTTAATGCAATTGTGGGCCGGACTTGGGGATCGACATATCGACATGAATTGATTGGATGTTTGAAAATGGTAAATTCTGTCCTACGAGGGTGAGAAATGAAAGAAGACTTCTAGTATTCTTCCATGTCTGATGTGGAAAGATTTAGTTGTATTTGAGTATGGTTAGGTTCGATCTGAACCCCCCTGGTGGGTTCCCGCATTGTCGAGACGCGGGGGATCAGTAGCCGTGACAAGGCCCCTCCTCGGGTTCCTCTTGGCTGAAGCCAAGAGGAAGGGATTTGCCAGTAAGCCGACGACGTAGCGGCCAACAAGTAGGTTGCGGTGCCGCTTGGGCGACATCGCAACTGAGGCGGGCCGCGATGTTGTATGGGAGGCATTACGGCTGAGGGTTGGAGGCCGCGGCGGGAGAAGAGTGCCGGTATTGCGGTGCGCCGCTCTCCCTACCTTCCGCGGTCTTGATGGGGTCGCCACCGTCTGATGGCGGACGCGGTGGGGCCGCAGGGGAGGAGGAGTGTTGGTATGACGTTGGCCGCTCTCGCTATCCTCTGCGGCCGAAAATTGGCAATGACCTGACCCGTCGCAGAGGGACCAAGACCAAGACACGGGGTCGTCTGCAGCCCATGTGCTGGTTTAGTCCCTGGAGTGGTCACGGCGTGCTATGTGTTTTGGTGCGCCGGTGATGGGGAGTACTCCCCAGAGGAGGGTCCAGTGACGAACAGCCGCGGCGGGTTCACGGATGAGTGCTAACGCGTGCCCGTGTTCCCGCCGTAAACGGCAGAGGAGGACACCGTGGAGTTTTACTGGGTTAGAGTGCCACATAACTGCACTATCTCCCAGTGGTAGTGCAGAATGCATGAGCATTTCTCTACGATAAAAAACAAAAAGGTTCGATCTGGAATGTCAACACGCAACATCACTTGAACCAACAAACACGCCAAGAATGAGCGTGATTAAGATTTCACTGAGCCACGTAAGTCTCCCTCCCTCCTTCTGCGATATGTAGGAAGCAATTTAAAGATTTCACCATAGCTACAAAAAGGCACCTCTTGCAATTCAACTCCGGCCCATCTCCCAAAGTGCTCATCGCCCGCAGTGCAGCACGTTGCAACACTCACGTAGCGTCGGTAATGTTCTACAAGTTGTTTATCGTCATAACATTTTACGTACACCCAGCGGTGACGCGAGTTTTATTCCTAAGAGCTGTTCCACACCGCGCGTTACTTAATAAACGCGACGGGTGGCGCGTCTATGAACTCCATATTATTTAATACTATTTTTATGAACTGATTTAGTTCTAGCATGTAGTTTTTAATTTTGTTTTTTATTGTTTTATAATTATTTGTTGCACACGTAGGTTGTGTTTATGGATTGTTTGAATCGATAAACAACAAGGTTCGTTCAAATAATCCAAAGTGGGTAAAAGGACCAATATCTTGTAGACTTTATTTGAGACCATTTCAAGGGACTATAATTTCTATGTCATATTTTAAACAAAATACTATTTAATGTGTGTACCATAAAAAAATATTTTATAAATTGTAAACAAGCCTTAGGTAAACTTAGTTGTCAAGTCAAATCGGAAACACGTACGGCTAGACAGTGCGTTTGTTAGCCCCACGCACCTCAGCTAACAAGACAAGTGTGACCACTCCGACACCGCAGCGCAGGAGTGTTAGGACATGTTATTTATTTGATCAAGTCGAAGCGTTTCCTACTTCACTTGTACGAATTTATTTTGTTTTGTCTGCTTTTTGTGGTATCTTGTAGGAAACATCATGTTTTAAGTTGTAAATGTTTTGTTGTCTTTTGTAATTACCTAGGTAATTAGCGTTTTTCCAAAATTAAACTCATCTTTTTGCGAATCTTCTGTGATGATTTCTACTGCTAGCAACAGAGATTTTTTACAAATTAAAGTTAAATGGGCGCGAGCGTAAATTTCGTCCTAAAGGACCAATAAATGTGGTAATTTCGGGAAAGTCCGAAGAAGTGGTAGTTTCCTTTAGACATGTTGGGTGAAAAATTGTGTTCGGTACCCTTGCAAACCCCTACCCTCTCCCTTATAATCCTGTACGAGTCGCAATAAATACTTTTTCTTTCTTTCTTTCTTACCGTATGTAATACATTAAACAATTACTTACTAGTTTTCAGTTTCACTTTCTTACCATGATATTGTCTTCACCAGGTACACCAACACCGCACCAGACACAGGCGGCAAGGCGCCGGGCTGTACCTACCCGCGTCTTACGTCATCCCCGGAGGGGAGGGCGGGGGCCCGTGGGGGGAATGGGGAGAGGTGTCCCCCTGCTCTAGAACCTGCGGAGGAGGCGTGGCCAGTCAAAAGAGGATATGTCTGCAGCCAGGGTACGATTGATAAAAAATATGCTTTTCTAGATTCATTAAAGAAAGAAAGAAACAAAATACGTTTATATACGGCCAACACGACGCATAAAAAAAAAACAAACACAAATAAAAACAAGTTGGGGGAAAGACTTCTAGGTGTTAAAATAATCTACATAGTATGGAATCATTTTGCTATTTCTATCTCATGCTATTATGATGGTACTCGTAATTATAAGACCTTAAGTCATAACTGCGTCCCCATTATAAACGCAAAAAGGAAATGAGTTGCAAAATCATACGATTAGACTAACATCAGCTGCGTTTTTGGTATTAGTCCTAGTGCAGTAGAGCATCCGGGCATGTTTCACATGAATTCGGAGAAGCCTCTGTCTTCCTAAAAAACAATAGCACCAGTGAACGCGGAAAAGAAACTAAGATTTCTAACTTAAGAAGACATGAGGTTTCTACTGTGTTCTTTCATCGTCCAGGATTATTATTTCAATTTCTTGATCAGCAACAGTATCTTTAGAAACTGCATGTCCTGATGTACCTACTATTGCAATTTATAAACACTTTATAATTGTATATGTTTACGTCTGCAGGCCAGCAGTTCAATGTTGGGGAGGCGACACGAAGTACTTCTCGTGTCAGACGCAGGATTGTCCTGACGGCTCCGGCGACTTCAGAGCTGAGCAATGTGCTGAGTTCAACGACAAAGCCTTCAGGGGTTTCAAATATAAGTACGTTCTTAAGAACGAAACCTACCTAAATAAACAAAATCTTGCCGTAGATATATATACTGGAGTGTATTGTATTTTAGGTATTATTATATGAGAGTGTGACATCTAAACGACGTTTTTAATCCTATATTAACTTGAGTATCTATCATAACCAGCAGTTACAGCTGTATTTCCATAGCTTTAATTGCTGCATCGACGAACTATACAGAATAAACCAAATCTTCAAACCAAAGTCTGAACAGTAATACATAATAAAAGATTACACCAATAACACACATTTTCTAGCTTCTGCAGAAACTCCATTATAGGCGGGTAGGATTCGAATAATCAGAACCAACGGACAAGGATGAAACGGCAAAGACTACAATGTTCTGAATGTGAGCTTTTGTCGTTCTTAGCTGGGTGCCATACACGAAGGCTCCGAATCCTTGCGAGCTGAACTGCATGCCACATGGGGAGCGGTTCTACTTCCGACACAAGCTGCAGGTGACGGACGGCACCAAGTGTAACGACGAGTCCTTCGACGTCTGCGTCAATGGCAAATGTCAGGTAATACATAACTGCTAAGTCGTGGTTCAACTGGATCCTTCTTTTTTTTCGATTATGAGGCAAAATCATTAAGTAGTGCCTCGTCCAATAAGATTTTAAAACATTTAAGCATATGTACACGTCATTCTGCACAGGGTCATCCAAATTAGGAATTGGAGGACCTCAAAATTTGTCTTTCTAACTAATTGGTCTTTTGAGCTACTAAAGTAACTTGTCTTTATTTCCATCAGCCCGTCGGTTGCGACATGATGCTGAATTCCACCGCTCGCGAGGATAAGTGTCGCGAGTGCCGAGGGAATGGGGCCAACTGTCGCACCACTGATGGGATCATCGACTCACAAGACCTCACAAAAGGTAAGCGGCCTACTGAAGACGATGTAATCTGACTCAAAGTGACCTTAACCTGTTCCTTACCAATATTCATTGAGAAAGTTGCCTTATCCTTTGTATTTACAATTTACATACATTTCTTATTTTGATTTTAGGATACAACGACATCTTGCTGATTCCTGCAGGCTCTACCAGCATTTCTATTGAAGAAGTGGAACCTTCAAACAATTATTTGGGTATGTGTTACTTAACAAATCTGTGTTCTATTATATAAATATTCCAGAAAATTATGTGATCTTTACTACAATTTCATTGAATTTCTACAGCATTAAGAGCTAAGAACGGCACCTATTACCTGAACGGTCACTACCACATCGACTTCCCGAGGACCATCACAATCGCCGGCGCCCTCTGGACCTATGAGCGCAGTCAGCAAGGGTTCGCCGCGCCGGACAAACTACGGTGCCTAGGACCAACCACTGAACCTCTGTATCTTTCTGTAAGAGGATTTTTGTATATTTTTGAATTTAGTTTAGTGATATGTTGAGCCTGAATTTGTATCTTTAAATTTTTCTATTTTGAATGTGTATTTTTTCTATTCAAATATATTTAGGACATAGAGACTTTTAACTGTCTTGCCGGTTTAAATGTGTAATTTGACTACATCACTCATGAAATATCTTCTGTACCAGCTTCTCCTTCAAGACGAAAACGTGGGGATCGCGTACGAGTACAGTGTACCCAAAGACTCGGCCCCCCCGACCGACAAGCAATATAACTGGGTACACGAAGAGTTCACGCCGTGCAGCGCCACCTGTGGCGGAGGTGAGCAAACTTTCCTGCAGCAAACTTTCTGTTTTCATAGCCAGCAACGGTGACGCCTCAGATTTTATGGTTGCTCTAATAATGTGAGCAGTTGCCGATAGATGCCGTTTTTCCAAATCGCTCGGAAGACTCGCTGGATTACAAATTGCTCGAAAACACATTAATAACAAAAGCAGTACCTATTTAACCTACTGCTATTTAAATATAGAAAAACGTTATTATTTCTGAAATATGAGCTTCAAGATCAGCTCAGTTTTTCTTCAGCTTCAGCAGCAGCAGTTGTGCAATTGTAGTTTCCATCCTTGCGTTTTTTCAAGACCTTTTCTGGTAACGGGTCTTAAAAAAACGCAAAGATAGCGTTTAAAAGACTTAATTCAGATATAGGTAGGTACTTAACAATAATTTTTAACACCTTCTCAGGCTTTCAAACCCGTAACGTGACGTGTAGATCAAGAGAAGAACTGGAGATAGTAAATGCTAGCTTATGCGACGAGGGTCTGAGGCCCCCCACTAACCAGTCCTGCAGTCCAGACCCCTGCCCAGCACAATGGGTCGAAGGACCATGGGGAGAGTGCTCCCAAAGATGCGGCAGTGGAGGTGTCAGGTCAAGGGAGGTCACCTGCCAGAAGATTATTGCTAATGGGTTAGTTTTACTTTCGGGTTATTTCCTAACTAGTTTATGAAACATAATTGTTATTTTGATTTTCTTTAGTATTTCCTTCGTCCTAAGGTAAAATTAAAGGCGTGTACTAAAACTACATAAATTGCTGCATCAAATTAAAAAAAAAATGCTTTTTGTGCACAGCATCAAATCTGTAGTACCAGACAAGGAGTGTTTCGACCTGCTGGGCCCGAAGCCTGAAGTGTTCCAGAAGTGTAACGAGGACGCTCCCTGCCCCACGTGGTTCATCGGACGTTGGAAACCGGTAAGCACCCCATAGACTTTCAAAAACTTATCTGTTCAACGGCCATTCTTGGCAATTAATCGTATTTTAATGCATCAATCATTCTTGACACGTTTAGGCGCTATACGACATTTTTGATGATTTTGTCCACTGACGTCTAAGTAAAGTTTGTATCGTAACCTTACAAACTTAAGTTGAGACGTTAATGACGAACTTTATAAGCAATACCGTTCGCATTTTTAAGAGTATTAATTAAGCGACTGCTTTCTTCAACAGTGTGACCAGCTCTGTGACGAGGGTAAGCAGACTAGGATGGTGGTCTGCTACCAGATGAAAAATGGCCGCAGAGAAGTATTGGGCGATGGGAACTGTACTGAAGCGAAACCGGAGGAACAACAGCCTTGCATGCTGCAGCCTTGTGATGGAGTCGACTGGGTCACATCCAGTTGGTCTGGAGTGAGTAATCGTACCTACTTAGAAAATTATAGTATTTTTCAATTCTCGTATTTCACTTAATCAAATTGTTAAAATCAAATCTTCTAGGTAAGTATTAAACAAATTTAGATTGTATTACTAATGTGAAAGTTTACATAATTTTACTACTTTATGATATCGCAAAAGTTAAATTGGTTTTAAAAGGAAACATTTCGACAATGTTAATTAAATATATTGTACGCCTCGGGGCAAAACATAGAAGATCTACCTATCTGTGACATCTTGCACACTATTGTAATTTGACCTATGTTTACAAATAAAGCATTTTGATTCTGATTCTGAATATATCCCTCACATTCAACTCAACAACTCAACTCAACTTTGTGCCAATACAGGGGGTCTACTCCGAAGTGGTATCGTCCGAATGTTCGGCCGTTTCCTGCTACGAAGTTATTATTTGGTTCGGTCGGTCTCGATCCTACACTCCTACACTCTTTCGAATATTGACTATGGTCCCGACCCAACTGAGCCGATCCGAACTTTTGTCGCATAAATCAATAATATTCGGTTCGGCCATGTGTCGGTCCGATCCGATCATTCGCACTTTGCACGTCGTAGTAGACCCCCTGTATACCAGCTTAGTAACACTAAAATGATAACTTTGATTGCGTGTAACGAATCTTCTCTTACAGAAGATTGGTCCTTAGTTCCGTAAAATAAATTTTCTTTCTTTACTTTTTAAAGACGCTGTTAAGTCTCATGATGTCTTTCACTTTCTGTGGTTGTGGTTGTTTTGCGGTGTAATTTGAGCCTTTTTAAGTGTTATGTAAATTACTGTTAAGGGGATTAGCTTCTTGCCTAATAATTAGCATTTTCCAACGACTTCAAGAAAACTAGACACCGTCGAATATGACTTTTTCTCAAAAAATCATTTTTTCTTTCAGTGCGACTCCTGCACGTCAAGGAATCGCACGCGACTTGTAGTGTGTTCGACGAAGGGCCGACAAATTATGAATGATAGCTTCTGCTCTTACCACAAGCAGCGTCCAAAAGATTTTGAGGAGTGCAAGGAAGATGAGCTGCCGGTCTGCGAGGTGCAGTGGTACGCCACTCAGTGGAGCAAGGTACGATTATTACTTTTGGACTTTATCACATTAAACTTTTAACTTGTCAACGGGTGTAGTCTATAATGTAGCATCATTTTTAATTTAACTCAAACTTAAAAACACGAACTAAAAGTATTTATTTCAATGAAACCATTTACGGGCACTTTTGAATGGTCAAATAGTCGGTCAGTTAGTCAGAAAGTAGAAGCTAGCTGCCCATTCCGAAACGTAGATCTCTGTGGCAAAGAACGGGCTAGAAACACCAACGACACTGTTTAAATCAAGATATTACAAAATCCTGGGTACATTATAAACAAGCTTTTTCTTGTTGCTTCTACAATGTGAGAACAATGTAAAAAAAATGAAATGAAGAAACAATTTAAAATATAGGAAGATGAGCAGTCTCCACCGACCCACGGCGGTGTTCTCGAACATGATGCGTGGATCAGCGCTATTATCAGGCTCAACCATGTTGTAGGGAACCGAATGTACCAACATTTAAGTGAGCATGACATTCCCCCAACTCCTTCAATAATAGGTATGACAAGGTTCTTAGTATGGTCATGATTTTGTAGCCCAACTGAGCTTATTTCTGCCGCTAATCTGTTCTTGATTGGGGATTCTGGAATAGTTTCAGGCTTATGACTATTCGGTGCGGAATGCATTAATGTGTAGGTCTGGTTCATCCTTCGAATGGATTATCTGCCAATTTAGCATAAACATTAACCTCTCAGGGGCAAGCTGGTACAAATTTGTAAAAGCAGAAACTTGTTTAAAGAGAAAACACATAGAAACATGTTTCTAGGTCTTCTTCTTCCATCAAAAAAGTAAGTAACTAGGTATTATGTAGTTTAAGTTAACAACTTTAGTGTTCAACTAATGTAAGCCCTACTATATAAACTCTCGTTGTTTCTCAACAGTGCTCAGTAAATTGCGGCGACGGAGTGCAGACCAGGAAGGTGTTCTGTGGCATCTTCTACGATGACGAGAGTGGGACAGGCGTGGAAGTGATACCAGATGCCAAGTGCGCCAACCTTACTAAGTACAAGGACTCCAAACCTTGCACAGTGCCCAAAGAGGAGTGCCCTTCGCAGTGGTTTGCTGGACCTTGGAGTGCAGTAAGTACTATTTTTATTTTAAATCTAATTTTTAATAATAATGGACATACTCCTTCCATAATTTAAGGTAACCAATCCACCATATCCACCCAAACCCATAGCTCAATATATTTTGTTTCCATATTCCGCAATAGTACTGCACCAACCGGGGGTTGTCCTTGGGTGCACTTGCATAGTGCGACCAGGGATAATCATTGGTTGGAGACTCATTTTATTTAAAATTGTCTAAGGGGCCTCTGCGACCGAAGGTTTAGGACCCTGGGATCCCGAGATTGTTTATTCTATTTTTTTATTTACGTGTGGGTGAGCACTACTCTCCTAGCTAGGTTATGGAAACCTGTGTTAAGGAGATATATATGTCAAAGATTTTTATCTATCGTGTCGTATCTTTTATCGTGTCTATTATTCACTAAAACTACAAAAGCAAAATTACAATTGCATTACGTTAGTACTGCACCAAAGAGGAGGACTATTGGTCACTATTATTAAATATCACTGACGAGCACGTCTGTAGGAATGAGCACAACTCAATCAAATAATTTGATTTGTAAAAGGACCAAAATGATCAAAAACTTTTGGTCCTATCAGTCCTTTCCAGACTACAGCAGAGCCCTTATAAAATGGATTGCAAAATCCCAAAATAATCGCATGACTTAGATCTGCGTAGATATTTGTGTACAATTAGAGGCTTTAAGATGAAGCTTTTGGTTACGGCTAAAGTACTATTATCAATTCTATGACTATAATGCTATGCCTTATGTGGTTCCCAGTGCACTGAAAAATGTGGTGGAGGCGAGCGGTACAGACGCGTCATGTGCTACCGAGGAGAAAATGAGGCCACCGACTGTGACGCCACCACCGTGCTGGACTCCACGGAACTCTGCAACACAGGACCTTGTGATCCAGGTAATAGAGCTCACAATGCTACGGACTCTTTGTTGCATGTATCATGCATGATAGAGATACGTGTGAAGAAGAACGATATCACGAAATCTCATCGTCAAGTGGTTGTTATGCACGTGTTTAAGGACCCCAAAAATCACTAAAAATATTTAACGTTAACTATATTTAAAACATCATCATGCTGTCTCTGTCAACTTCAAATATTGACATAAACAGAACGATGATTAACATTCGTTTAGCGCTAAACGTGGTTAATAATTTGTGGTGCAAGCGGGCCTTAAGGAAGCCTGGAACGATTGTTAACGTCTAAACTAATTCTAAAGGGTGAATAGACACTTCACGAAGCCGAGAGTCACTTGTACACACGGCTACACATCAAGCTATGCATTTCCAGTTTTAGCTGACCACGCATTGTATAGGTTTTTCGTACAATCAGAAGGCAGCTTATACTGGTTTTGTATAGCTTGATGTGTAGCCGTGCGTACTCCCCGTCATCGTATTTTTTTTTTGTACTGAACCATACCTTCTGGTTACGGAGGTATTGAAGGTCAAAATTCCAACTGTAACTGACGTTTTTTTTTTACGAAAACCAATTTTTAATGTCATAACACAACTTTAAATATCCCCACGACCCCTGTGCCGTTGCATGCACCCATAAGCACAATGTTTTGTGCGCGTTACAATGCGCAGTACCGCAAAAAAGGAAACTTCAAAAATAAAAGTCGTTTCCAAACAATTATTTTTGTGCAACGTTACTTAATTACTTAGTTTAATTTAAGGACACAATGCGTAGTAACCGGCTATGTGATGTGTCTTTTTACACCATGTGTGGTAGACCATACAAAGTGGTTCTTTCGACTTCGTATTTTGAGAACATTCTGCGTCTTGCTCGGTCATGTAGTAAGACAGGCTTAGTTTTTTACCATGATTGATCGGCATATACCTAGCTAGTGCTGATACGAAATAAAAATAATATGTAAAAAAAAGCGCTCTTCCTCTCTCCTACTTTTTTAATATCCTGCTGTGCCCGTCAGGGTCCATAATTGATTCTATTGTTTTATATTTACCACCTGTATGTGTACATTATGAATGCAATAAAGATTGAATTGAATATCTTTTAATTCTGCCATTTATTTCGATCCCCAGACGATTTGATATGGAAGTCAACTACAGTAATTTTGGACGACACAGAGGAATATTGTGACGATGAGGATTACGAAGAAGTCGGCGTGGAGAGCTTTACGGTAAGCCCATGTTGTTTTAATAAACCCTCAAACTTCTTTAATAGATTTTCAACTGTATCGTTAAAGCATTAGGTTCAAAATTGATTGGGAAAATTTGACAGTTTCGGGTAGCTTGACCTGCTGGCGTCTGTTCACACAGCAAAATGGATACAGATACGATATATTAGTATTGAGTACGAAGGTACTGCTTATTTCTTAAGAAATTTCTTCCAGCAGAACCGCGAAAGGAGAAAGAAAAAGAAATGTAGACAACAGTGTGCGCAGTAAGATGGTTAAAGCCGTGATATACTTAGGTATATCCCTAGGGATATAGCTAGATAACTATTTATTATGATACCGTTATAATAATTACTGTTTTTATTCCTTTCAGTCTGACGAAATGATGAGTGACAGCCCTGGTGAGTGTTATCACTTTGAATTAAAGTGAATTTAACCACACTTTATTGTTTTTGCTTTGATAGTGTGCGACCAGCCCGTTAAATAATAATCATGCCGTAGAAAGATTTAAAGAACTTGAGTGATGCAATCGAAA
This sequence comes from Apamea monoglypha, assembly GCA_911387795.2. Classification (NCBI taxonomy): domain Eukaryota; kingdom Metazoa; phylum Arthropoda; class Insecta; order Lepidoptera; family Noctuidae; genus Apamea; species Apamea monoglypha. Next base: position 4,541,282 of record OU426933.1, on the reverse strand, counting down.
ACACAAAACTTTTCGCACACAGCTCAATTGGCGGACCACCTACATTCACATTTAAACAATCGTTCATTACAAAAATGAACCGCAAAATGACCTTTGTAATCCCTATTTTCGTTTATAGGTTACGCTGAGCATGAATCTACTCTGGAAACTGGATCGGGTACGATTACTTTTGATGTACTTATTATCCTACTAATATTATAAACGCGAAAGTTTGTAAGGATGGAATCCATCCATCCTTACAAACTTTCGCGTTTGCGTTTGCGGATGTTTGGTACTCTTTCACGCAAAAACTACTGAACAGATTTTGATGAAACTTTACAGTTATATAGCTTATACATCAGAATAATACATAGGATACTTTTTATCCCAATATTCCCACGGGATCGTGACTTATGCGTGTGAAACCGCGGGGGAAACTGCTAGTGTTTTTTTATAACTAAGAGGGTCATTCCATAAATACTTATCAATGATTTTATCGGAAGCAAGTGATTATCTTTGACTTTTGACTTTATCAACTAACTCCTCTCGACCTCTTCTTTTAACCTATATCAGATGACTTAGATATCATTATTATTTGCTTTTATAAATCAGCTACTTTCTTGCTACCTTTCAAACGTCTGACATATGCGGAAATATGAAAATTACCACTTTTTATCTTCTTCTGTGCCTGCCCCGACTTTCGCGTCTTTGAAACCGTAAGACGTATTTTATAATAAAATTCCTCTCGTTTTTCAGGATTAACAGACGATTTGACCACAGAAGGCTCAGGGTTCAGTACAACGGAAACCACGGAGTCCGACTACACGACCGACGATGACAGTGGCTCCGGTGAAACATCCCTGACTACTGATGTATCTTCTTCTACTGTAACGAAGGACAAGTTCGTAACGACTACAACTACAGTTTTACCACCGACAGAAAGTAAGTAGTTTTTATGCATCATTATTAGACACTTCTTTTTCTTACCATTGATGAAATCTGTGGAAATACTTAGTTTGTATATATGTAAATAAATATTTAATTTATTTATTTATTTTATTATATTTTAATTACATGAATATCTAGCGTTCGTCTATTATATATCACACGTCTATACAATATTCCCACATTTTTTTTTTTATATTAACCACTTTTGCAACTGTTTCAGTTGAGGCCGATAAATCAACTGCCAATGAAACTGGTAGCACACCGACCAGCATAACTGAAGATACAGAGGCAACATCAAGTGACTCCACTGGTTCTACTGAATCTATTGAGACTGAAGGAACAGAGAGCACACCTTCTGCAGATACCGGTTCTACAAGCTCAGATACGGGCTCAACTAGTTCGGAAGAAACCGCCGAATCGGAAAGTTCAGGCACTGAGTCTATTGTCACAAAAGAAATAGCATCCACTAGTGAAAGCGGCTCAACTAGCTCAGGGGAAACTGGCTCCTCAGATACTGACGGTACAGATTCAACGACAGTGGCAGAAACAGGAAGTACAGAGAGCAATCTTTCTACTGATGGCACTGTGACAGAATCTACAAGTGAGACTGGCTCAACCAGTTCAGGAGAAACTGGTTCTACAGATACGTCAGATACTGGATCAACTAGTTCAGAAGAGACGGAAAGCACTGACAGTAGCGGTTCTACTGACGCAAAGGAGACTGGATCTACTGGTGAAACTGTCTCAACTAGCTCCGGAGAAACCACACCAACTGGCGAAACGGATTCTACTGATACTGACAAAACAGAAACTACAGTATCTGGCAGTACAGATGAAACTAGTTCTACTGATTCAACAGTCACAGAAACAACCGGTCCTACTGACACGACTATCACAGAAGAAACGAGCCCCACTGGATCAACGGTCACAGAAGAGACTGGATCTACAGAATCAACGGCCACAGAAGAGACTGGATCTACAGAATCAACAGCCACAGAAGAGACTGGATCTACAGAATCAACGGCTACAGAAGAGACTGGATCTACAGAATCGGTGGTCACAAATACGACTGAATCTACAGTCACAAGTGATACTGACTCAACCGGAACGGAAACTACAAACACAGGTTCGACGGATACTGAGGAGACAAACAGTACTGGTACCGAAGATCTTACATCAACCGGATCTATAGGTATTTGCAATTTTATTTTATTCCATTCGGGAAACTTACAGCTAATCTAAACAGTGTTCTTTAACAATATGCATTTGAAGGCCATTTACAAGTTACCACTGATAAACACTTGAAACAAAAAAGGCTGGTACAAAATACATTAGGAAACAAAATAACTCGATCGATTAATACAACCTAAAAATCATTCAGACGCAAACAATTACCGTAAAAATCTTTTCACCTACAAATGCTTAAGCCGAGAAACACTGGTGAAAATGTCCAAATCATGTTCATTAGTCAGTTTATTAGAGCTCCTGCTCACACGGATTAGATACGAATTCTGCCTGTACGCGGACTTATAATGAGGGACATGCAACCAGCAGCCTAATTGCGTAACTATTTTCGGCAAATGGTTTCGTTTCGATCGTTTTTTGTTTTATTTTACGATTTTCTTAAGCACATATCGTTTACTCTTTAGCGTTTCAAACCAACAGCTGTTGCTATTACATGATAGTGGAATTACGCAATACGAAAATCGTAAAATGAAACAAAAAGTGATCGAAACGAAACCAATTAATCTCAATCGTTTGCCGAAAATGTGTTACGTAATTAGGCTGCTGGTAGGTTTGCGAAACATTTTGCAGTTTGATTAATAAAAGCGTGTGTCAAAACGTAATTCGACTTTACTGAAAGTTGAGAAACGTTTGTTTTTCTGACTGCCATGCCTGCATGCCTAAGAAAATAAGGTACCTAATTGCAGTAGGATCGTATTATGGCAGTTTCTTAAAATAGTTTTGTAAAAGTCTTTCTGTATTATTTAAAAAAAAATCAAAGACCACTGCAAAAGTGCCCACTTGGTATGTATAACATTGTGTAATAGGTACACAATGTTATATATACCCAGTGGGCACTTTTGCAGTGGTCTTTGATTAGCGTTATTAAAGAATAACGCTTGAAATTGAATCCATTTTACCACATTACTTAACATTAGCTATTGCACGCGACTTCGTCCGCGTTATGTGACACTCAGCAATACTGTAGCTTCCCATTAGTCGATTTTCGGAATCGGATTAGTAGTTCCGAAGATTACCGCCTACAAACGAACTCACGATTTTTACGTCTTTATAATATTAGTATACATAAATGATGTCAAATTTAGAATATGAGTGAAACTCTTTGTATGTACTCGCAGATTCAACAACAACTACACGTGCAGTGGCAACTGGTATGTATTAATTTTCAAAATGCCGCCACGCCATTGTGATATAATTATTGAACCAAAATCTAACCATGTTGAATTTAGAACGCAAATAAAACTCTTAAATTATCGTTACAGACTCGACGACAACTACGCGTGCGGTCCCAAGTGGTATGTATATCAATAACTTATTACGTCTACAAAGAATACAATTCTATCATTCATTGATTTGTTATAAACAAATCATTAACCACTTATTTATCCTATTTAACGCCACATTTATTTTCGACAACAGATTCTACCAAAGCTACTGAATCCTCTACATATAGTTCTGAACCCACTGTTGAAACAAGCACTTCTTCCGGAGTTGAATCTACTGCTTCAGAATCAACTAGCGAGGCAGCAGAATCGAGCACTACTTCTGGATCAGATGGAACAACAGAGTCGGGCTCTACGGTCAGCGCCGAGTCTACCACAGAAAGCGCTGAATCTAGCAGTTTGGGCAGTAGCACTCCTTCTGAAACCGAATCGACTTCGGCTTCTGAATCTACTGGAGCTGAAAGTAGTACTCCTTCAGGAACCGAGTCTACCGTGGAGAGCACGAAATCTGGCAGTACTGACTCAGAATCGACTACGGAAAGTGGATCATCTACAGAATCTTCTACTGTCTCCGGAGGTGGGTTTTTTGTGCACACTAGTCAAATATTTACACAATGGTTTTGTATAATTTTCTTTAAATTATTCAGAAAATAAAAGTAAGAATGCTGTTTTGTAAAACTCAACACCTAAGAAAATACTTCTCGCATGTCACTTGTGTTGGGTTATTATCAACCAAGACGTAGGTGCTTATAATGTGATAAATGCGTCAGCTCTTCAATCAAACAAGACAGTGTGACGTCATTATCAGCCATTTTATGTTCTACAGAGATTACGACAGGAATGGAATCCACAGAAGTGAGCACTACCGGTTCAGGTTCCACAGGCTCAGAAGAATCTACCATCTCGACGTACAGCACCAGTGAAGGCACCACAATCTTAGGAAGTACCGAAGGTAATATTAATGTACAGCAAAACCAATTACCTACTTTAATAAACCAAATTGATAAATACAATATTATAATTATATTCGTTTATTTATTTATAAAGATCTTTCTAATAAAAACAATATTCAATTAATATACAGCTAACTACTTACACTAGGTTCTATTTTTTTTAGCCACAGTAGTAATATTTCCCATCCAATAGTTTACTAGTGCCTAAAAGTAGAAGTTATGTAAAAATGGCCTATTATGAACACTATGAGAATAACCATACGTATATCCCACCTACCTTGTAACTAGCCAAAGGAATATTATCATCATGCCAAAATTTCCAGTAATTTTTCTTCGTCTGTGTAATTAAATATCGCTAAATAATACAGAATCTATATCATACAGTTCTTTCATAATACTCACAAACGCTGTTTTTCAGTATCAGGAAGTACAGCTACGGAATTGTCTACCACCGAGTCTCTGTCCACTGAGTCTACCACTGAAGGATCAACAGGCACAAGTACGTGATCAACATACTTATTATAATCATTCTAAAAAGTATTAACTCTGAATTCTGAACTGACCATCTTCATTAGCAGTTTTTAGTCCTTAGGACTTTGCCGCTATAAGATCAAAAAGGTCGTGGGCCGTATGCTGCCTTCACGATTGCTATAACAAGATTCGGAAATTACCTCCTTATTTGGGCTGTATGACACGTTATGTCATGTCCGGTCCAAAGAGTATAAGAACTCTATAAAGAGTTGCCAAAGAAGAAAAAAAAAAAACTATATAAAGGAAGGTCCAGTATATGTTCGGATTGCATTATTTTTTATGAGACCACAGGTTGATTCCCCCGTTCTTTGCTATTAACTTTTCTTTCATTTTCGATTAATTCCAATTATTTTATGATGTCCGTTTATATTCAATCGATGATTATAGCAATATGGACCAAGTCTACTGTGTTCGTGCCCGCCAAGAGGGTCTGTAAGCCGCGATGGAAGCCTAAATGTAATGAAACTACGTTCGGCTGTTGTCCTGACGAGAAGACGCCCGCTTCGGGACCATTCGACGAAGGTATCAATACGTTTTAATCCCACATGCCCAATTTCAACACTTCCGAATAAGATTCAGTTAATTTTTCATACAATAATTTCACTTAAATTGTTTTCCATATTAATTTTTATTGGTTTTGCACAAAGTACACGTAAGCATATAACATTATTATTCTTCACTCAGGTTGTATTAAACCACATACCTGCGAGCTCTCTGCACACGGCTGTTGTCCGGACGGCTTGTCTCCGGCACAAGGTAGCAACAACAAGGGATGTCCCGTGGAGCCTTGCGAAGACACGCTGTTCGGCTGCTGCGCCTCTGACAACAAGACGGCAGCTCAAGGCAACGATCAGGATGAGTGCCCGCCTCCACCGCCGCCTTGCGCCTCATCCAAGTACGTACAAGTTTCTGTTTCTACCTCAGTCTTTTTTTCATATTAAACTTTGAAAACAAGTATTTAAAACCACAACGACACTTCATTTTTTTTTTTTTTTATAAATTTTATAGATATGGGTGCTGTGCTGATAACGACACTGAAGCCACCGGACCTGAGAAAGAAGGATGCCCCGAAACTGGTGAGTTCAGAATTAAGTTCATTTCAGTCGATATTGTTCTATATTTTCTTTGGTGGATTTGAAAGGGCCACCTCAATATGACAAGCTGGTTGCAATATGCAACTGCAGTGATGGCTTAGCTAAAGGAATTTGTACACGTGACTTCTCTTAAAAACCGCTCTAGATATAACTTTCATACGAATGAGGCACATGTTTTGAACATGTATTGACTTTCTTTCAGAAACCTCGACCACGGAAGATCTTACCGATACGACAACTGAGACAACCGAATCTTTCGAAACAAGCGAAGGTAGCACAACTGACGAGGGAACCACTGACGTCATCGGTACCACCACACTGGATCCTTGCAGTGGTTTCGAGTTCGGCTGCTGCGCTGACAATGAGACCGAAGCCTCCGGGCCCGACGGACAGGGATGTCCGTGTAACGCTACTGAGTTTGGTTGCTGTCCTGATGGTGTGTCGCCAGGTAATCATCGACTTATTATGCCTATTAAAGCTAATTACAGTCACTTGAGACGCTTTGTCTTTGAGAGCCAGTACCAGAGACATCGCAGGCGCGCACCTGCGATATATCTGGTATTGCAGGGATCCATAAACTACTTCATCTCCTAATTTTCGTATTCTAATTTCAGCTTCAGGCCTTGAAAATGTAGGATGCCCAGGCCCCTGCAGTACATCGCCTCACGGTTGCTGCCAGGACGATAAAACTCCTGCTCACGGACCTAACTTCGAAGGCTGCTGCTTGCTGCAAGCCTTTGGATGCTGCCCAGACAACCGCAAACCAGCTGAAGGACCACATCTTGAAGGTATTTTACCAACATGCTATTGTCCCACTGCTATAGAGCCTTATAATATTAAGCGTCTGTAAGGCACCCTTTGGACAGTCACCCGCACTGCGAACCTGCTGAGTGACTGATAAGTAAATCGTGTAATTTATCGTTTATTTATATGCAAGGTTGTGGATGCCAGTACGCGCTCTACGGCTGCTGTCCCGACAACGTCACTATCGCGCAGGGGCCAGACAACGAGGGCTGCGGCTGTCAGTACACTCAACATGGATGCTGTCCTGATAGGTAACTTACCACATACTATACATATTCATCTGAAAGCATTGTCATTGCTTTTTGCCAATGTAATAATGATATTGTTGTGCAAGCAGTGTTATCGTCCTTCACTTCGAATATCCGATGATTTTCAAGCTTTGCGATACTTCCAGCGAAGGGCTCCAAACATTCGAACACAACAAAATCAACATCTTTCCCCAGACACACTGTGGCCACTGGACCTAACAATGAGGGCTGTACCTGCAACACTTACCAGTTCGGTTGCTGTGCTGATGGCGTCACCACTGCGACGGGTCCTGAACAACAGGGCTGCCACTGCCGCGAGTCTAAGTTTGGATGCTGCGGAGATGGCGAGACTCATGCCACCGGCCCTGATGCCGCTGGATGTGACTGCTCTTCTAGCCGGCACGGATGCTGCCCTGATGGGCGCACTGAAGCCACTGGACCTAAATTCCTTGGATGTACTGATGTACCAGAAAATAAACAAGGTGAGCTTACCAATTTCATTTTTGTTGTCTCTGCATCGGCAGTTTTGGCGTTTATTAACATTTCATACTATTCCAGCTGCTTGCAGTATGTCGACGGATCCTGGTCCATGCCATAACTTCACGGCGATGTGGTACTACGACCTGGCATACGGAGGCTGTTCCCGCTTCTGGTACGGAGGCTGTGAGGGCAATGGCAATAGATTCGCGACCAAGGAAGAGTGTGAGGATGTGTGCGTACAACCATCGCCTAAAGGTAAAACAAAAACAATTTTTTTTTAATGATATGATATGTTTCCTCAAAATTGTTATCTAACTTAAATCTGCGAGCTGGGTTAAATCAGTGTATACAGGGTGATTTTCAATATTTTAGTTAGCTTCTGCCGCCTGAGCACGGAATCGACCAGTATTTAAAAAAAAACAGCACACACAGTCTAGATTGATTTTTGTGATTTACCGTCATACAATATTTCATTTAAAATGTTATATTGAAACTAATTGATTAAGTTTCATTTATGGCCGCCAACACTTTTACTCCATTATACATTTTATCATTTACAATCTTTATTATGGGCTCTACGAGGGAAGGTCGCGATTTAGACTAGAACTAATCTGTTTATAAAAAATTATCGTTTCTAGACGCGTGCAAGCTACCAAGCGTGAAGGGTGCCTGCGATGCGGACTACCAACGCTGGCACTACAACAGCACGCGGGAACAGTGCATCCCCTTCAGATACGGAGGCTGCCTCGGCAACGCCAACAACTTCGACACCCGGGAGCTCTGTCAGAAGCAGTGCGAACCCAGCTCTGTTGCAGGTGAGGCATAAGGATAAAAAACTACATTCAATTATAATTTTTTCACGTCTATGCTAAGCTAAATGAAATATGTAGGTTGATTCCTAGAGCAGGACATAATCTCTTGGCACAGTAAGTAAAACTACATAACGAAGATTTTTCAGGTCAATGCAACCTACCAATCGATCAAGGTTCTTGCGCTGGTAACTACAGCCGCTGGGGCTTCAACTCAGAGGCCCATCGCTGTGAGCAGTTCATCTGGGGAGGCTGCGAAGGCAACTCTAATAGGTTCAGCTCCGAGGCAGCCTGCCAGATGCGCTGTGCTGGCACACAACCACGTAAGTAGACAACCAGGTTTATGCAAACAAAATGTACTTCACATTTTATTTTTCATATGTACTCAGAAATTCAATATTAATGAACGGAGTTCGCGGTGTTGTGAAGTCGGCGTCGAAGTGATTCAAAAGTACGTGATTGTAAATCACATACTTTTGAATCACTTCGACGCCACACAGTTCTGACGCGAACTCCGTTCATTAGTATTTAATTTCTGATTTTGATCATCTACTTTTGCTGTTGACTGTACAGTCAGAGAAATAATTGTTATGCAAATTAACATCCTAAACCAATTTGCCCTGTTATAGCCATTTCACACAGCTGTAGAAAGAATCACAGTTGTAATTTGATTACGTGAAACGAAAAGATTGTTAGTTAAATTTGCTAAACTATTAATTTCCCAAACTTTACCTGGTGTACGGTAAATGTGGTGGACTAATTATTTTGTGAATGCCTCTTTTTTAATGTGCAATTAAACCATTATTAGGCTCGTATTCTGAAACGTTGCTCTAGTTTTATGAATTTCTGAAGAAACTCCCTTATATTAAAATAAATTATCATCCTTGATTTTGAAAAGGCATTTGACATGTACTTGACTAGCCTAAGCCTTAAAAAACTTGAATGGGTTGAAATAAGAACGCTTTACTTTAATTGTTTAGAAGTTTTTTCGCGATCCGGAAGTCTAAAACAAAAGTAAGTTTTTCCAGGTCTCCAAGTACTCACTGGTTTTGGAGTTCTACAGGGCAGTGTACTTGGCCGCATACTTTTCATTGTTTATATTAACTTCATAATAGTATTTACCCTCTCAATGAACATCATAACACGTACAGTTCTTTTGACATCTAAGAGCTTCTAAATTGATTTTCGTTTTAGAAATCGTTATAGAATACGGGCCTAATACTTCGTAAACGAATCATGCTGTTGCGTGATTAGTTTTAGTAGTTGCCTGGGTCATTCTGCCATTAACTTGCATGGTGTGGGGTGTTATTAAATCGGTAAACTGTAGTAAATCAGGTTAGAGATTAATTGGACTATTTTTGGTTTGGTATTGGCTAAATATTTATGTAATTAAATTAATACCAAATCAAAGATTACCATCAAAGCTTGATTGGTTTTAATTCCGAAAATATCACTTCGAACATCAGTAAAGTATCTGCAGATGATTCTATAAGTCTATTGTTTAAGCAAATCATTGCAAATTCACATCTCGTCACTTCAAAGTTCAAAGTGATATTGAGAGAATAACACTGTTTCTGTCTGTCTTCTAACATTTTCTCTTTGAGAACGTCTACTAACAAATGGGTTGCGTAAACAGCTCAGTGCACACAGCCACAAGAAGCAGGCAATTGTGCCGAGAAGGAAGCTCTCTGGTCATTCAGTCAGTCAGAGAACCGATGCTTGCCCTTCTACTACAGCGGCTGCGGGGGCAACGAGAACCGTTTCAGTTCAAGGCAGACTTGCGAACAGACCTGTCCTAGTGCTTACGGTAAGTAAATTCAGAAAGTGATCAGAGACCTACACTCAAGTATTAAGATTCAGCAGCTGGTGGATGAGGAGCAATTCATGTGAGAATTGCCTTACAAGTTTTACAAAGCATGGTGAGAAATTCAGTTTTTTTCATTTCAATGTAAATGAAAATTATAGAATTATTGTAGGGGGTAACCTTGGCAAAATGCAGCTGAAATCAACTACTTAGGAGCAGATATGTGAATACATAAGAAAATCCATTGCAGGACCATTCCTTTTACAGTAGGTACTATACTCCATGTAAGAACGTGTTGTGGCAATAATTTATACCTAATAAGTATTGATTAGAGTGCAACGCGTTTCTTTATTATTAATCAACGTTGCATTGAATGATTCTTATGTGTCTTGTACGTTAACGCTTTTTGGGTGGATGGTAATGCATTTTTCTTCTTGCATGTCTTTTATTTTGCCTATTTCTTTGTTGTGAACCTAGTAGTTAGATTTCCTTGTACATTAATACTGAACAATTTTGCTTCGCAATTTTAAAGGTTTTGAGCTACTTATTGTTATGTTTAACAACTATTTATATTGCAGTGTCCGACAAATGTACGCTACCTGCTGAGACCGGCCAGTGCTCCAACTACCGAGAAAGATGGTTCTACGATACGACCTTCAAGCGGTAAGACAGTTCGATTCGTTTTAACACTGAAATCATGCAAGAATTCCTTAAGTGTGTAAAACTGAGGACAATAGCTAAAGAAAATTACTTATTTTTCCAGATGTCGTCAATTCTACTACGGTGGTTGTGGTGGTAACGAGAACAACTTCAGGACGGAAGCAGAATGTGACAACAGCTGCTCGGAAATTAAGACCACCACCGCTCCCATTACCTCTACCACCACCACGGCTAGAACTGAGCAAGCACAGCCGCAGCCACGTCCTGATGAATCGCCAAGGCCGACAGCACCAGAAAGATCAGGTAGGAATGGCGAACCTATGGGTTGGCTATACAAAAATAAAATCCAATCAAAATCATTATCGCTATGATAAGTAAATAAATTATTGTAATTATATAATTAAGATAAAAGTGAATCCTGTTACTCTAAATAACAGCGGTGCTATTCTGTAAAAAGATCACCGTGATAACTTCGGTGATTCTACCTGATGCAAGCTCACTTCACCTAAGTTTTCATGGTGAGATTTCGACAGAATAAAAAAAAAAAAAAATAATAAAATCATTTATTTCAGATGTCTAAAAGATCCATATTAGTTTCAAACATTCATTAAAATTATTAGAATTAGATACATTAAAAATTACATTTATCAAATAGCATTACTAGTACGACATGCAAGTCATGTAATGGAAGGAGAAGTTACTAATGCTCAGTTCTTTAACCCCAACAACAATGATTATTTTTCCAGAATTCTGTTTCCATGCCATCGATGGTGGTCCTTGCAACAACACTGAGACCCGGTACGCGTATGACAGCGAGCTCGGACGCTGCGTCACCTTCCAGTACGGAGGCTGCGGCGGCAACCAGAACAACTTCCCTGATGAGTCTTACTGCTCGTACTACTGTCAGCCGATGCAAGGTATTACGTGTTTTTTATTTTTTGTTTACTTTAATTATTGAAAATAGGAAGCTAATCGAAGCTTAAGCTGATATCCTGGAAATTTCCTATGCTCGCTGCTCTAAGGACCAAGCTCACATACCCATTGTTCCTTGCCAGATATCTGCCAGCTGCCGATGCTGCAGGGACCATGCGAAGATTCTTTGATGCGCTGGTTCTACGACCCCACCAGTGACTCTTGTAGCCAGTTCACATATGGAGGCTGCGAAGGCAATGACAACAGGTACGACTAGTAGTACTCTTATACAGTGCAAAGATAAAATTAATCAATAAGTGTTTTGGTGTTGGTCAAAATGTTTGCTTCTTCGAGAATTTCAGAAATTACGTCACTTTTCTTTTATTCCTATATTTTTCATTAGTATACTTCAACATAATACACACACACTACACTACACACACACTACACACACACACACACTAAAATATTATTATGTGTCGACTCGACTCGAAGAACCAAATTCATATTTGACTGGCTTAAGTCTACTAGCGACAGAGACTTAATTTCTTTTTTCAAAGCAGTTTCATGTATGTTATGATATTTGTAAGGAAAACATTCACTAATGATAAAAAAACATGTCTAGATTCGAGAGTCTTGAAGCCTGCGAGAATAGATGCAGGACTGGGCCCGCGCCAGTTGAGCCCACGACCGCAACAACCACAGTTGTCGTAGTAAGTGCCTATCATGTCATCCGTTTTAAGTTTTCAAGGTCTTAATTTGGACAAAGATTAGAAGATTGATAGTATTTCAGGCCAGATCCTCTATTGGCGCAATCGGAGTTACTACAATGAGAGTCTTACAAGTCCATCTTTTAAGTATTTTCAAAACTCCTTTTATTTCCATAAGGACGAACCGTCAGAGTGCAGAGTGTCTGAGGCACTAGAAGATTGTCGCTACGGCGGTGTGGTGTGGTATTTCGACCCAAGCCGCCACGAGTGCATATCCCACGCCAACCAGGAAGCTGGTCCTGCCTGCAGGTACACTGGTACCTTCTTGTCACAGGAGACTTGCGAACGGTCCTGTGGAGCCTTCCGAGGAGTCGGTATGTAACTCTTACATTTTTAGTTCGGCGAAACTATTGAGTCAATAAAAAATATATTTTCCTATACGTTTACATTGTTTATGATTCCTTTCTTTTGTACAGAGTATAATGAAACTGTCTTTTGTCCTAGACGTTTGCAAACAACGTAAGGACCCAGGTCCTTGTCAGTCCTACGTCACGAAGGTTTACTTCGACCCATCCACCGGCCAGTGCCACGAATTCATCTACGGAGGCTGTCTCGGAGGTGCCAACCGCTTCTCCTCAATCGAAGAATGCTCGCAAGTCTGCAAAGCTGAAATAGGTAGATATGATGCTCTTAATTTTGACATGTTTAAGTGATTCCAGATGCAAACAGACTTTTTTACTTACTGGTTCCAGTAGTTTTAACAATATTTATCAAACTTTTAAGCGTAAACACCTATAAAAGCCTATAACTAGGTCATTCATCTTACAGCAGATCCGTGCACGCTACCTCCAGAAGGAGGCAACTGCTTCTTATACGTCCAACAATGGTACTACGACTCATCGCGCGATCAATGCCAGCAGTTTGTGTACACCGGCTGCAGCGGCAACCAAAACAGGTGACCGTTGAGAACACATTTTATACTTGGCACATTCCGTTCTTGGTTTCAACTCCAAAAATGCTTTATGTTTGCAAGCAATGATTTCGTCGGACATATGCCTGATGTCCTTTCTATTAAACATTGTTTGTGTAGATTCGAGACTCAGCGCGACTGTGAAGCTCGCTGCAAGCGCCCTGTTCCGGGCACCACCACTGTGGCAACTCCTCCACAGGTAAATATCTCTATAATATTATATCTAAGATACTAGAGTTAAGCTAGTGGTTATCGAATTACCTATGGCCTTATATCGGACGGAAGGACGAGTTTTACTTTAATTTAAAATGGAAATAATATGAAGAAACATTGCCTTACAGCAACTGTCAGAGCCAGAATGCAGGACTCCAAGCTCGTTAGCGCCATGTGGCAACAACGTGACAGTGTTCTATTACGACTCTGAGAGGAGGCAGTGCCTCATAAGCGGCTTCGGAGGCTGCGGACATCCCAACACTTACAGGACAGAGGAAGAGTGCGAGAGGAGCTGCGGAGCCTTCCGCGGAATGGGTGAGGGCAATAGGCTTTTAATAATATATTGTATTTCTTTTGTAAGGAATAAGTTATCTAAAATCCCCCTGTGGCTTGCATTCTGTAAGGTTGCAGGCAATAGATTGATCAACCACATCATATAACGATAATTTAATTATAAACACTACGGCTTTCTCTCCAAGATGTGTGCGGGGCCCATCTGGACCCGGGTCCATGCCGCGCGGCCTTCAACAAGATATACTGGGATACCCAGACGGGCAGCTGTCAGCCATACACTTACGGCGGCTGTGACGGCGGACCCAACCGGTTCTCTAACGTCGAAGAGTGCATGAGCGTCTGCGGGGACACCGGACCTGGTGCGTACCAACAATATGCTACATTAATCTCTCTGGTTCTGGGATCTCCTCACACACTTTTACTTTTAATTTCTGCATTTCAAATATACTCACAATTAATATTCCTAAACTAAATCTAAGCGGAGCATGAGTTTCATTTAACGATGGCCAACAAGCTTCCTCGCTAGTAGAGTAGTAGAGGCTAGCTGTGTGTGTAACGCTTGTGACGCGGCGAGCAGCGCGCGCGTGCCTGCAGGTGGTGCACACGGGGCACAGCTGCGCTGCTGCGCCGGCGCCGCGCTACCACTACAGCGTGGCGCACGTCGACTGCGTCGTGTTCGCGTACCTCGGCTGCGGCGGCAACGACAACAACTTCCATTCCTACGCGCACTGCGCCGACGTCTGCAGGGTGTCGAGATCGAGAGGCGACGGTACTTACATCCGCTTCACTCCGTGCGCGGCCGACTTATGTCTCGGTGCACCAGCTGCTTCAGCAGAAAAACTTGTGCTCGTTTTCTAAAAAGACTGATCAAGGCTCTTCAGATCATCACTAAATTCATTCAGTGTTCACAAGACTTGGCAACATTCAAATGAATAGCCTTTTAGAAACCGGGTGACTAGGAACCATCAGACAAGGTCCGTCGCGCGCGGAACTAACGCTCCCTACGCCATCGCCGTCAATGTGAAAGCCGCCCGTTTTTGAAGTCCTAGGGCGTCAAACGCTTATGCTATGTTCTCTCTGCACTGCTTGCACACTCGCTTGCGTCTCTGTCTTGCACCAGCACTTCTAAACTTTTGTCTTATACTTACTTACATGAAGGTACTGTGTTATAATAATATGTGATTATTTTTCGGATGTCGTATGATAGGATTGTCTTGTGGAGTAAATCGTGTATCCATGAAGTTATTCGTTGTCGAATGACGTTTTTGAACGTTCAATTACGATTTTTGCTGTCTACACTGAATGTGAGCACTTCATGTTTGTATGGCTGCCTGCATTGATTGCTTACTTACGCCCCTCTTTGAAGAAAATACGCGTTTCTAATACTCAATCAAAGCAAGCATCTATTACATGGGTAACGCACTTAGAATCCCGGTCTGCTAAAGCAAATCGATGTGTTTTTTATTCAAATGTTTCAATTATAGATCCGAACCAAATACTGACACAAGACTGCACTCCGTACCGTCAAGAGTGCGAGGCGCTCGCTGACTGCCAGTACGGCATTGACAGGTTTACGCAAAGCGACGGATGCCAGAGGTTTGTGGAACAACTATTTTTGTAGACTGAAGAACTTGTCTGGACTGTTTAATTTCCCTCTTAGACAACGTACCGCCCTTGCTTTGCACGGCTTGTGGTGACATGTTAATAACATCGACATTTCTGTTCATTATCTTCGTTAAATATGAATGTTAAACATTTAAACTTTCTGTAATAAATTCTCCAAATTAGAAAACAGCATCAAAATCCATTGTGTATTTTCGAAGAACTAAGCCGACAAGACACTAAAAGCGACTTTGTTTTATATTATTTATTAAAGATTATATAGATACGATTGCAACACAACATAAGGTTCTCCCTGCGCTATATAATACATACTAATTTCATGGTTCTCCCATGTAGATGTCTGTGTAAAGAAGATCCGTGCGTCAGAGCAAACTGCCCGCCGAACGAGCGCTGTGTGGCCGTCGCCTTGAGGAACCCTGCCACCCAGGAACCGGAGTACTCCGCCAGATGTGTGGCCGGTATTTATACATCTCATTCTATGTATTTGAACTCAAATTTCTAGATTGTTTAATCAAGCTGTTTGGAGTGCCCAGGATATGAGAGAGAGAGAGACATGATATCTAAATTAACACTGAATTTGTAAGAAATTTTCTGCCACATAAGTTACTCAAAACTACGATTACCATTTATTTTGCGAAGTCTTTCGAAAAAATCAGACATTTGTAACAAAGTCCGGATCTCTCAGTACTGAATTACTGAATTTATATAATAAAAAAAAAAATCCTCGTAGATCTGATAAGTAGAATTCGTAGAAGGCCAGACATTATGTCAAGGCCGGACGAAGTCTATCTAGACTGAGGGCCAAAAAGAAGGACATGTCCGGATAAATTTGGACGAATGGTACCCTACTTAAAACGTATCTGGATGCGAAGAAACAGGTTTTTTTTTAAACTTATGCCCTTTCACCCTTGACCAAAGGCCTACATGTTTTCTATCAC
Organism: Apamea monoglypha; assembly: GCA_911387795.2. NCBI lineage: Eukaryota > Metazoa > Arthropoda > Insecta > Lepidoptera > Noctuidae > Apamea > Apamea monoglypha. Next base: position 4,524,844 of record OU426933.1, on the reverse strand, counting down.
TCACGATGCGGCTGCGGCGGTCTTCTGGCCAATAAAGTAAGCATTTCGATGAATGGACACATTTGGAAATAAATTATACAAAAGAGACTAGCAATTGTTATTACTATTACGTACATTCAGATAGTATTTTTGTCTATCCGTATACTACATCAAAACTCATACAACAGAGACGAACGAAGTATACGACTGCGACGAATACGTGGCCAACTGTTCGCGCCTGCGCTGCGAGTACGGCATCCAGCGCACGCGCCTGCCCGACGGCTGCGACAAGTGCTCGTGCGTGCAGGTCGAGATAGACTGCGAGCCGCTCAAGCAGGAGTGCGACCACCTCAAGTGCAATTACGGCATTGAGAGGATCATCAGCACTGACGGCTGCGAGAGGTAATCACACTCATCTTTAATATTAGCACGTATAGCTTAGTCGTCAAAATCAGAAGCAACGCCGCAATCTGTTTTTTCAATACATTTCATAAATCAATACTATCTAAATGTTTACCAACAGCGGCCCCTGTCAACGTCATTCGTGTTCCAAAAGATCCTCGTACCAGTGTACCTAACCATGTACTTACCTGCACGGATTTCTAAGACCGATCAAGTTTTTTATAAGAGCGTTACGTGTATGAATCACGTTCCATATTATTCGTTTTGTTGTGCATATAATATATTATGTATGATTCTTAAATTTCATCCAGTTCATGCCTTTTAAGTTCTTGTCTTCTGTTCTGCTGTGAAAACTACTGGAAATGTAAAATTCACAAGAATTGACTCACTCATATGATTTATTGATTCATACAGGTGCAAATGCAAAGAGTATCCATGTGAGAGGAAGTCCTGTGGAGCAGGCGAGCGCTGCGTGGCACATCCATACATGAACGGCCTCGATCCGGAGCCCAAGTACACAGCAGAATGCAGAACTAGTAAGTTCTTTATAGTTTCAACATTATACTCGCATGTTAGAAGTCTTAAACAGTTTCCCAAGGCGTATGCCTTGGGAAACCCCTCATGCATTGAAAATCCTTAACAAAGAGAGTAACTGTCTGATGGAACCCATCAGACAGTTGAACAGTCTCGTTTAGGAAACTTTACCGCGGTAACGAGATAACTAATTGCGACAGCACATGGCAAACTGTACATGTCACCATTACGTTGTATTTCTTCAATGAATCGTTTCGTTACCAGTTGTGAAGGCTGGTGCCTGTCCCATGGACGAGACCACTGCGAACGAGATGAAATGCCGCCGCGAGTGTTCAGATGACGCTGACTGCCGAGGAGTGGGCAAGTGCTGCCGCAGAGGATGCAGCGACATATGCCTGGTGCCAGTCGAGCAGACCAGCCCACATCCACTTCTTACAACTATTGTTGGACCAAGTAAGAACGTTTGGAAGTAACGACTGTAAAAAGCCTTTGCGGGTTTTCTTTTATTTCTATGGTATGGGCGAGTTGAAGGACCAATTTTGTTAACAAAATGGTGCTTCCAGTCGAACCCCCTAAATAAGGACGCTATAAATGTAAAGCGCGGCAAACTGTTAATATGATTAATATACTTAAAAATACGTATCACTGTGTTATAAGGATTTCAGTCGTGATTAAAATCAAGTCTCAAAGTTAAAGTCAAAGTTTTTATTTGTAAAACATAGGTGTAAAAATAGGTTTTTGAAATAGAATAGGTACAGAGATTTCTATGTTTTGCCGTTAACGGCGTACAAATATCAAGTAAGTAGGGAAATTAAGTAAAGAAAAGTTACAATTAAATATTAAAATTTTTGTTAAAAATTAAATGACAAGCTACGAGTAAGAGTTAACTATCCTCTGTCAAACTTAACAATATTGGGTAAAAAATTTGTTTAAAACATTTAACTTTTCATAACTACATCGGTTATGCAAATTTCACATTACTAATATACAAGTTTTTTTCATAGACGTGCCAGCAGCACCTCAGGCATTGCCGCTGCAAGAGCCGGAGGTATCGGCATCTGAAGGTGGCACAGCCACACTGCGCTGTCTGTTCCATGGCAACCCGCCACCCAAGATCACGTGGAGATTCGGAGAGCTCACCGTAAGTATCAAATGCTGCAATTTAAGGTGTAATAAAGTACCTAACTTTAATCAAACTGATTCTGAAGGTTGAGATTCGTAAGCATGCTTACTCTAGCTTGTCGAGATGTTTAAAGATTGGACTCATCAAATCAACATAATGTTGTCTGACAAATTCTATAACGACCATTTCCCAACAGATCGACGATAACATGGGCCGCTACAGATTGTCGTCGGACGGCGCGCTGGAGATCGTCTCTCTGTACCGCAACGACACCGGCGTCTACATCTGCGTGGCTGACAATGGCCTCGGAGTGGCCTCGCAGGAGATTCGCCTCGCCGTCAATGGTGAGTGGGGGTGAAGCACAACGGTAGCTTGGGATATGGGCTGGTAGAGGGCGTCAGTTGCTGTGGACTTCTGTTACATTTATATTTGAAGAATGATATTTTCGTGTGTTAGAGAACAGAAAGAGGTGTAAATAAATGGTTTTATTCAAGTCGACATAGTTAGATTTCCGTTTTAATTTAATTTTGTGGTTGGTTTTCCTTTTTGAAAATCTAGGTCTTAAATAGCCATGTTTTTCGCGACAAAATATCCTACTTAAAATATTTGTATCAATAAGATCTACAGCAACTTGCGACTTTCAAAGCATTGGATTTTGGCATTTGACATTATGAAGTAGTTTGGGATTTTCAAGTAGTTAGCCTTTCTGGTCTGTCTGTCTTTGACACTAACTTTTCTTTTTCCTTACTAAATAATAGCCACAATTGGAGAACAAGCGGCCAAATGTATTTTCTTGCACTTCTGCACGTTCATAATCGGAAACAAATAATTTGAGTGTCCGTTCATCTTCGTCATTGTGCAAGGCGAGTTAAACAGAAGATAACGTGTATTAGGTACGTTAACGTTAACGTAGGTACTTGAGGTCTTGAACTTCAATAGGACAAGTTAAATCGCTGAAACCGGTACTGAGACTATGTCCTAATACTAATGCCCAAGGCCAGAACAATTCTGACAATGTCACTGGAAACTGATATCAATTCTAAAAAATAATCTATTTAAATAAATAAAATTGAAGTGTCTGTTTGTAATGTCAGAAAAACAGCATTTTACTAAATGCATAATTATGAAAGTAAATACGGTACTTATAACAATTTTTTTTTGTCTGTCTGTTTGTTTGTTCGCTCTAATCTCCGAAACGGCTGGACCGATTTTGACGGAACATCCACGCGAATGAAGTCGCGCGCACAGCTAGTCTAGGATAAACCTCGGACAAGCACAGAATTATCTTGGGAAACCAAAACACTATGCTCGTCAGGCACTTCGGAGTGTTTTAAATACTCGATACTTGCCTTACTGCACTCGTCACCCAAACAACATAACAAACTATTGGTCTAAAATTAAATAAGGTAAATCATATCAATAAGGATGTTCGATACACACAATAATTATCCTAATAACATAAGTATTGCTCGATATTTCATTGATAAAATATGACTGTTTCTATCGTGTGTTAATTACGATCGTTGACACACATTACGACTATTATTATAAGCGACGCTTGGGAGTTACCTAGTCGTACGTAGACATAACGCAGTTTTACATAAAAATATTTTTTTTTACTGTGCCACTTTAATTAAACAAAATAATAATATAATAATAAATTTATTTCAGACCATAAGTCCATAAACATACCTACACAAAAACAATTTAATAACATTAACATTACAATTTTATACACAAAACATACATAAATACATACATGAAAACAAATACCTACACAAAAAATACACTAAAACAACTTATTTTAAATATTGGAATGACACACGATGAGTGGTCATCCATTGCCACATCATTGGACTGCCTATCCTGTCGGTTACTATAGCCACCAAGCTGTAAAATAAATTATTTGCGAATTACACACTCGCGGTTGTGAGCACTAGACCAAACGGCAGGTTTTTAAATTGTGGTCACCCATTGGGCTCTGGCCCTTCTCGGTTCGATCCCCAAGTCAGGAAAAGTGTTATTAAGTTTCTTCTATCAGGAATATTTCTCAGTAGTATTTGGCAGGCAGTTGTTGGCAATAGGCTCGCCCCCTTACTTTTATACTATGTTAAATATTAATAATACAATCTGTTAATTGCAGCAGCCGTAACTAACAATTCTGATCATGCGCATCAGCAATATAGTAATGGGCTGACATAGACGTCTAATGATGAAATTATTCCATTTGTGGGTGTAAAGGTTTATCTACAGAAAATACAACCCCACGCTATTCTTATAAATATCCAATTAAAACGTGAATATGCAGTCACCATTCCTATTATAATTAATGCAAGGATTAGAGTGATAGATCGCGCATGTCTGATCGTTATACTTGACCCGCCATTATCAGTGCGACTGTGTATGTAACCTCTCTTACTCGTAAACAAATTAATATGATGACCTTACATTGAGATAACGGAGATTAGACTAAATAGGAACATATGGAATAGACACTTATAAAAAAAAGTAAATAAAAAACAGAACTTCTAAAAAGAATTTAAAAAAAAATGGGTGTAAATAATGTTTGTACGTATTTTTCTGTTCTTTTCATTTTGTCTGTTTACATAAACATCTTGTATACGAACGGTTAAATAAATAAACTTATATAATATAGAAAAACAATCAATAGATTTGGTGAATTTACTTCTAAATTATAAATTTATAAATCAATTATAACGAAATGGTAAACTTTTGAATAATTACGCAACCAATCGTTACCTATCGTAATCACTACATATGTGTACATATAACCAAATTATAAATAACTTCAGGAAAATTATTTAATTATTTAATACTTATCCTCGTTTACCAACGTGCGGCACGGGCTGCAATCTTTCGCAGTCAACAGTCGTTTATCAGAACAGTAACGTAATTAGTAGGAGTCTGTCCATCGCTCGCGCCAGTCGTATACTCGTGCGGTTGAAGTTAGTGTTACTCTGCATCAGTCGCTCCTCACGCTCAGTCGACATGTCGCGCGTCTGTCTCCTCTCGCTCGCTGCGCTACTCGCGTGCGCACGCGCATATGAAGGTGAACGATACACTTTTCACATCTGCTGCTGGTTGTCACAATTGATACTTTGTTTTGGGTGTTTCTGAAGTTTGGCGATGGTTAGATAAATAAAATTGTTCGTTTGCTGTACCTTTTAAAAATGTCTCTAAGTAAGTACCATCCATGAAGACTTTCTAACGTCGAGAATTTAAACACAGTAGCCAGTACTTTAGAAGCACACAAAACATCTTCTAACTTCATTTGTTATGTCCTCCCATTTCAATAATTTTACGCTTAGTAGTCAAAATTAACATAGAGTTTATGAATGTAACTTCACTCACTAAATACAAAGGAGATTCTTATAAGAGATGCATTCACAAACTCTAACATTGGTCCGCTAACTGTCGGGGGCTGGTAGATCCTGTGAGGATGCCTGTCGGAATTGCTGGAGATGAGAACGCCGTGGTGACCGGAGAGCTGGGCAGTCCGCTCATTGTGCGCTGCCTAGCGTACGGGTACCCGCCACCCTCCGTGTTCTGGTACCGCGGCTACGAGAGTGTCATGGTGCCATACAACGACGCAGTGTATGAAGCGAGAGGAAACGTACTCCTTATCAGAAGTCTGGCCATCGAAACTCTTGGGCAGTACACATGTCAAGCGTACAACGGAGAAGGCAAAGCGGCGTCGTGGGTGGTCTTCGTGCGAGCGTATATGCCTGAAGGACTCTTCATTGATAACGAGTTGTTGGTACCGCGAAACCCGGTGGTACCCAGACCCCGGACACAACCACCCACCACCGCGGAGACGACCACCACCACCACTTCCACCACTACTGAAGCGCCCAGATCTTTGTTCACTGGTAAGATTAGGAACTGACAACTATATTCAGCTGATTGTTTGTCTTACGATAGTTCTTTTGCATTAACAGTACGAAAATATTCTCTTATGTTAACATCTTTCAGAGATAAATACGAGTTTAATTCTTGTTATAGATTTAATAGGTTGCAAATGTTTCAATTGGTGTAAGATCAACAATCATCTACTTCCACTAATAGTACGGAATGGCTTATCTCTGCATGGTGCATGTTTATGTATTCAGCTTGCATGTGTTCTTCTAGCGATGTTGGATTGTTTTTGTTAAGGCCTAAAGTAAACAACATATTTATAGAGTTATTGGGAGCAAGTCGTGTTCTACTAAAGTACGAATCTGGTATGTATACAGTGTTATAACATTATAATGTTGTGTGAGAGATACGGCGGTTTTTTCTTCGAAAGAACGACTTCTGTCTTATCTTGTCAATATTCAACAGTGATATTTGTTACCGACAATGTAAAAACAATGCGGTGTCAGTCGCTTCTGTAAGTATGAAGAATATATAACTGTATTAATATTATCATATTTATGATTATTATAACATCTTGTATGTTGATGATGAAGTTCGCGGAGCTCTGTTCACTCTGGCAGCGTCTTTGATCAATGAATGTTTCAATACGCTCGTAGGTATTTAAGCTGTACATAAAGCGCGATGGATGTTAAGTGTTCCTTATTAAGATTTTAATTTAGTGTTTTTATGTATTCAATTCAGATTTCTATACCCGTTCAAAAACCGTATACAAATACACAAATAAATAATGTGTTTTTACCATTATTGGTTATGCGTAATGGACATTATTATATTTTTCTATCATCTTCAAGTAATCGTAGTAGTCTTTATGACAATGTATACTGAAATTAGGTAATATTTGACATTACCTATGTAAACTCTTACAACTACCCTCTAACTCAATTTTCTACAAACAGTGCCGGTCAGCACTCATGTGTCGACGCCATTCTCGACGCTGAACATCGGTGCCGACCTGCACCTGACGTGCGATGTGGATGGCTTCCCCGAGCCGGACGTACACTGGACCAAAGATGACAGAACCATACAGACGGACGGCAGGATCACTATCACTGGTAAGTGTTATCACTAGTTAATCGTTTCTACTACACTCTCACTCGGAGTTTCTTGGTGGGCCACCCTTAACTGTCGATGGACCGCTACCAGTTGGAGCAGATGAGTACTCGAGTGGAGAAAGCGTATCCTTAAGGGTAACGTGTGGCGTCTCCTTGCTAGATGTACAGAAGACATGAAAACAAGACTTGAGCGAATTGGATGCAGAAGGCGGAGAACCGGGTGTTGTATCGCAATTTGGGAAAGGCTTTCGTTCAACAATGGACTGTGATAGAATAGAAAAGATATATTTATTTGCAATTAATGTAGGTACAGACGCCAGCAGGTCAAACTACCCGAAACTGTCAAATTTTCCCAATCAACCTTGAACCTTAATGCTTTAGCGATAAAGTTGAAAATCTATTAAAGAAATTTGACAGATTGTAGCAGGTTGATGTGCTGGCGTCTGTACAAAAATCAGTTCTTACAGTTACGAGTAATCCTTGTACATGATGATAGACTTAGAGTTTATCTTGCCTCTCGGTGCGCATCAACAGATTAAGAACATGTGTTAATTGTTTCTTACAAGTGGTGGGAAAGAAAATAAACAACTCGATACCTAGAGTACCCAAAAGGTAAACAAAGTAATGAAGCACATTCTGTCTTGTAATAAACATTTAATAATATTACTGTTTCTGCACAGTTACACTGTGATATAACTTATTATAAAGGGTGTAAAAACACCCTTAACGAAGCTGAGAGTCACTTGTAATTCCCGTTATTATGATCATTTTTGTGTCTTGGGCCGTACCCGGGACACTTTTGGTTTCGGAGATATTGAAGGGCAAAGTTCCAAAGTTATTTGACGTCTTTTTACAAAAACAAGTTTTAAATATATAACTTAAAATACTCCCACGATCCCTGCACCGGTGCATGCACTCATAAGCTCAGCATGCGTAGATGTCGGCTTCGTAGTGGGTTGTTTTACATCCTCTATGTGTTATTTTTATTTCTAATCCATCCCTTGTTTACACCAACAGGCAGCACGATCGTGTCCCGACTGACGGTGTCGCGGATGACGGTCGCAGACAGCGGGCTGTACGCCTGCCACGCCAGCAACGCATACAGTTCGCAGTCTGACACTGCGCAGATCAACGTGCAACGTAAGTTATAAGTACTCCTATAGGGTAACGCAGTTTACTGTGGATACCCAGTCTGCAGGCTTAAAAGACATTGTTCGAAGAACGCATAGCCGATGGGGCCGAAAAGCAGAGGATGTTTTTCGGCTAAATGATAATCAGGCCCCTCTTCCCCACTGGACACACTGGGCCCGTGCCCAGGGCCCCGTGATGGATTGGGCCCCCCTAGTCCCTACTCCATTATCAAACGATAACGGATAGCTACTAACTCTACTCTCGCCTGAAAACCAGGCTTACCGAATGCAGCATGTTTAATAAATTTCAATATATAAAAATTTTACTTATAAATATTCCTTTAAATTTAACTGTTTTAAAAGAATCATCAGTCAATCAACAAAATAGTGCTTTGTTATGGTCATAGGGGCCCCATTATCCTAATGTGCCCAGGGCCTCTAATAGGTGAAAGGCGGCCCTGATGATAATGATGATCAAAAGGCATTATAACAATAATTCTGTATAGTGTTTCTGCAATAAACGTTCTGCACCTACACACCTATATTATCAAATAATAAAGTTACCACCGTGTCGCTGTGGCAACATTAACTGTCGAAGTCCTCCTGCTCCTCTCAAATCCCCAACCCCAACGACCAACCCCCCCCAACGACGACAACCCCAACGTCAGTTGAGGATTGTGACACCTTTTCACCACTTCGAACAGATTTGCTACGGTCTGTAGCTTGATGGGAGTGCCACGTTTCCCACAATCTTGATGATCCTTAAACTGGCTTGCCATCGCTTAACGCTTCGTCTTTTCAAGTATTGACATCAAAGATGAATTAACTTGCCAAATGTATGAAAATTTTAGTATGAATCTGTTAACACAAGCGTTGAACTATGTTGTGGATTTAGGGTTGATGTTTGATCACTAATTTTATATTTTCAGAGCTCGTGGTACCTGCTAAGTGCACAGATAATCCCTTCTTCGCTAATTGTGACCTGATCGTGCGCAGCAAGTTCTGCAGACACACGTATTACTCGAAGTAAGTACATAATCGTTAAGTGAGGTTAATCGATCAATTAGGTCAATCGATATCATTTGCTGAACAAGATTAATAATAGTGTTTAATTGTTCTTATCCGCTATCCACTCTGTTTAGCTAGTTGTTCATTACTGTCGGAATGTGTTTTGTTTATTTATTTGGCACATTATACTTAGATAGAGAATGTAGGTATACTTTTACGTTCTCGATCTATTGTTGTTGTTCTATGGCCGCAACTAAGCACGTTGTATTGTCCCCAGGTTCTGTTGCAAGTCGTGTGTGGAGGCCGGTCAGCTCGATCCTGCGGAGGCGGAGTTTCAAGCAGACCAGCCCTTGAGGAAGAAGTAGACATCAGCTTCACCAAGATCTTACATAGCGTAGTGGCCAGACGTGACCGATACTAAACATTGTTAGATATATTCATAATTTTCCCCTCGAATACTACTTAAAAGTATTTATAGTTGCAATATTGTGTTAATTATTTTCTATTAGAATTACGCATGACAATAGCTCTAAAATGAGTTTGTCATCAATCGTTAGTGTTATAGCTAGATGAGACTATGGTTACCTCCTTCCTGCATAGTGTCGGTCGCAAGCTCTGGCAGTAATATTGTTATTGTTTCATGTGCCATAGCTGGAATAGGTAATATTTCTTGAACGTTGAACCACAACACAGCGGTCTACTGTGCGCATGTTCATAACACGCAATCGTACCAATAGATTATAATGTAGATAGTTAATATTACTTGAAATTAACAGTTTTATGTAAATAAATATTTTAAAATGTCACAAACTCCATCTGTGATGGAATATTTTTGAGTAATTTTACATTTCTACATAGTTAGTCAGAAGAATATAGTAAATAAATTATTTATGCAATAAGTTGTCTAGTAAAGTGAATGTTTAGCTCGTAGGGTAATGCTAGGGTGGCTAGTTGGCAAGTCATAATAATTTGTTTAAGTGAATCCTTTTATAATTGTGACAATGTAAATAGATGGACAATAAAATGTATTAGCAAAATGTTGTGTTTAAATACCGTTCGGCCGAATTAACCTTTTGAGCGCCAGAGTATAAACGTATCGCCGTACCCCTGACGCCAGGCCACTTTTTCTGTTAAATGACCTTCATAAAAAATAGGGATTCCAAAACTTATATCGATATACAACTGAGTTTTTATATTCGTCTTTAATTTTCTAATATACCGTTACTCATGACACTGAAATTTTATTTAACCTGCCACTATATTCCGATATAGTAATCTTTACACAGCATTTAACAGAGACTATCAATGAAAAAGCAGATATTAGAAAACTAAAAAAATATATTTATTACAATATGGTTACAACACTATTCAACTCGACTTGTCTTGGTATTGTGACAATGACGTTGCTTGCCAGTCAATTTTATGACATTCTCGCATCTGAATTAGGGATGTAGCAGTGTACACGTTGGTTATCGATTCTAATAAGTATTCTTATCTAATATAATACCTATCCATATCTAAAATACGCAAGGATTTTAATGTAGTAATAAAAAAAAAAACAATTGCACTCCGGGAGTGCCGGCAGAAGAGAAAACTTACCGTCTTACGAATTTTCGATCAGGTCACGTGTCCTGACGCGAGATTAACATTTTTTACCCATTACAAAAAAAGTGTTCAACGCCACTAAAGAAGTTTTCACTTCAAAAATTAAAGCACTTCACTAAACTTAATCGCCTGCGCTTACGACATCACCGTTGTGTCATAGATTTATGACTATGGCGTACAAGGGACTGATAATGTTGGTTTGCGCTTGGCTTGCGCAAGAGATGAGTTTTAATATATTAGACATTTGCATATTTTATTTTTGATTGTGTAGCTGGAGGCATGGTTGTATAAGGCTGAGTTGTTTTAAAAATACGTTTTATTTCTCCTGATACCAACTTATACACAAATAATATTCTCTGGACTAAAATTTCATATTCATCTTCTTAAGTTTTTATTGATTTTACAATCATACGTCACAACACTAGCTGTCACATATAGCAGACTACGGCGTGTGAGACACTCCTTTTATACGCGTCTAACATCTACTATTAAAACAACTTTCTCGATATTGGTGGTTTATTTAAATTAGTTTCATGCAATACAATATAGACGGAAGCTTAAATTTTTAAATTATATAAATAAAAACACACAAAAGTAATGATTAAATTGTTTATTTCATAATATGTTGCGACGTGTATTTTGTCATATATTTGTGACAATGGCGTTCAAAAGGTTAAGTACTTACCTATAAACTTGAATATTATTATCGACAGTATTATGACGAGGTTCGTTGATTCCCACCTATAGAACAATCAAAGCCTCGATCAATCTGCCAAGCCTTTTGCCAACTGTGTTAGGAAAGGCGTCGGCATCCAATCTAACTGAATGCAGCTGAATACCAGTATTTTAGACCTCCACAACCCAGTTACTGGGTAACCCCTTGAATAGACTGGATGTCAAACTTTGGGACTTCTCAGTAACGACTGTGAAAGATCTACGAATGACCGCCGGGACCAACGGCCTAACTTGCTTACCGAGACACGTAGGAGTCTCGATAATATACGGTCTAATATATGTCTTTAAATAATAAACGGTCAACCATCTACGAACCAACCGCGGCAAGCGTAGAACCAGAACCTTGGCTGCCACTCTCAAATTGGCTGTCAAATAGACATGTACTTCTACAAGTACTTGTCTATTTTGTATTACCATGGTTAGGAAGTAAAGACCCATTTCAATTCTTAGTAACGTAGGTTTCTACATATAAGTTGTTTTCAAGCATCGTCACGAATCTTCTAACGCGAAGACTAGAGTTTCAGCCACCACCGGAGCAAGCTGGCTTTTAGGGAAGATACAGCACGATAGACCACATCACACAATGCGTAAAATTATACAGTGGTTTATGAGAAAGCTCTTGACTCCATCGAGTCCTCGTCTGTTTTGGAGTCTCTGCATCGATGCCAATTAGATGTAGTCCAGCCAGGACTACATCCAAGTGCTGAGATGTCTTTATGAAAACGTGACAATGACCGTCCAAACTCAAGACTAGCGACCTAAACATACCACGTAAATAGATGAGAGAAGGGGACGTAATTTCCCCGAAGTTGTTCTCTAACGTATTGGAGGATGTGATTAAGATGCTGAACTGGGAAAGACACGGCATTAACATCAAAGGCGAGTACATCTCACACTTAAGATTTGTTGATGACATTGTCATAGCGGCTGAATCGCTGAATGACTTGCAGCAGGTACTGTTCGGCCTATCGCAATACTGCAGAAACCGCAGAGAGCGATGGCCGTCAGAGTCATCAGGGGATATCGCATGATCTCCTACGAGGCGGCCTGGCGGCTGGATCCCCGCCCTGGGACCTCGAGGCGAAAGTACTCCGACCGATGCAGCGACATATGGAGCTGCGTCGGTCTCAGCTTCGCGAGGTCCTGGTGGCGGAATGGCGCGACAGGCTTACACGCCCTACCGCTGGCCTCGTCACCATCGAGGCGGTCCGGCCGGTGCTCGAGCGCTGTCTCGGGAGGAGGCACGGCTCCCTGTCGTTTCGGGTGACGCAGGTGCTCTCGGGACATGGTTGCTTCGGGAAGTACCTGTGTCGCATAAATAGGGAGCCGGACGCCCGGTGTCACCACTGCGTCGACTGCCGGGAGAACATGGCGCGGCATACGCTGGAAGAGTGTGCCACCTGGGAGGAGCCGCGCCGTGCCCTCATCTCAGAAGTAGGCAGTGATCTGTCGCTACTGCCCGTGGTCGAGTCGATAGTCGGCAGCGAAGAGTCCTGGGACGCGGTGGTTTGCTTCTGCGAAACAGTCCCCTCGCAGAAAGAGGCTGCGGAAAGGGAGAGGGAGATCTCGTCCACTCACCCGGCCCGCAGCAGGCACACCGGGCGTCGGCGGAGGGCGGACAACGCCCTCTTCCAGCCCCCCTAAATGGGTCCAGGGGCGACGGACTCGAGGACGTCCGTCGCTCCCCACACATCAGGACCCGAGGTGGCGGCGCGTAGTGTTCCACGCGCGCCCCTCTTAGACGTCGCGGGGGGAGTCAAACACCTCACTCCCCCCCCTGGACCCGAGGAGGCCCGCGGTGGCGGGCCGGCACCAGTCGGGGGTTGCGGAAGGATCGTACGTTCCCGTGACCCCCGGTGTAGGTGTGAGATGGAACACTGGGGTGGTTTTTAGTCAGTAAGAGTCTGACAGACCCCGCCGCCCGCCTCAGGGCAGCGGACATCCATGAGAATTTTCCAACCCGGAAAAATTTTAAAAAAGGTACTGTACGGCCTAGTTGATCAGTTCAACTGGGAAGGTCACGGTATTAACATCAACGTGTGTCCTGCCTTTAATGACTTACGGCGCCAAAACGTGGACACTTACGGTATGGCTGGTCCAAAATGAATTTTTGAACCAGCCATACCGTGAGTGTCCGCAGAAGCCGCTCAGCGAACTATAGAACGAGCTATTCTTGGAGTCGCATACGAGGAATAGAATCCGGATCGTGGTGGTCCAGCAGAGAACCAAAGTTGTTGATTTAGCTTACAGAATATACAAACTGACTTGGCAATGACCGTTGGGATAGACGTGTTCTTGAGTGGAGATCGCGTATCGGCAAACTTAAGGTGGGTCAAGAAAAAAGAACACACGTCTATGTCAAAACGCGTGTGGAAACTAGAGATGTCATGAATATTCGGTTACTATTCGGCCTATTCGGCTACTCTTTATAATATTCGGGGTTCGGCCGGATACCGAATACCAGATCATGAAAATCCGCACATATGAATAAAAAATGTATTAACTTAAATCACAAAGTTTTACATGTAATTCTTCAAATCTATCAGTGGTAAGTTGTGATTACTTGTGATGAATGAAAACATTATTTTCAGTATTTGTTGATAGCAAACGGTTACACCTTTCTTCATAAACCTTCTTCTGAAAATATCCTCTCACTATAAAAAACAAAAGCTTTTAATGTTTGTAATTTGGAAATGTAATGTTTTTTTAATCAAAGTTTCTTGAAAAGTTGACAGTCTCCTATACCTAGTCTTGCCATAAATATTGTCCCGAAGAAAAAAAAAATTTTTTTATTGCAAATATGATTTATTACTTTTACGGTGTGTTAGTTTAATACATAAATATAAAAAGCTTATTCGAAGTGGTCTCCATTGGCTGCAATACAGTCCTTTAAACGTTGAGGCCAGTTATCAATAGAAGCACGCACTCTTTCCATGGGAAAATTCTTCACTGCCAATCGTATGGATTGTTTTAGGGACTACAAATTATCATGGCGTTTAGAGCAAGCCGTACTCTCTTAAACTGACCCTAAATCATAATCCAGCGGATTAAGATCGGGACTAGACGACGGCCAGTCTTCAGCTCTGATGAAATCCGAAACGTTCACTTCCAACCAAGACTGCGTGGACCGAGCTTTATGACCCGGCGCCGAGTCTTGTTGGAAGGACCATACTTGGTTATTGAACAAGGTGTTGTTAAGGGGCTTAACTACCTTCTCAAGAATGGTATCTTGATACACTTGTGCCGATGTTTTGACACCTTTTTCACAAAAATATGGCTCAGTCACTCCTTCATAGCTAACACCCCACCAAATCATCACTGAAGTCGGATAATGCCCACGTTGCACTCTGACGACTAATTGGGAAGCTTCCCTAAAGCTTTGAGCATAAATACGGTCATTTTGATTGTTAAAATGTTGCTCAATTGTAAAGATTTTCTCGTCCGTAAACAAAATTTTTCTTTGACCTCCCGTTGCGTACCGCTTCAGTAGTTGTTTCGATTTTACCACCCTATTCTTTTTAAATTATCAGTTAAAAAATGACCAGTGCGTCTCTTATAGGCTGCAAGTCCTAAGTCATCTTTTAAAATACGCGACATAGTTCTGGGTGCTATCTTCATCTCCCGAGATAAAATCTTTTGCTTTCGGACAGGATTTCTTCGAATTCTTTCCCTTACTGCTTTGACCACCTTTTTCGTACGAACACTACGTGGACGGCCAGATCTTTTTCTGTCACAAACAGAGGAGGTCTCATTGTACCTATTAATAGCCCGGTACACAAAC
This sequence comes from Apamea monoglypha, assembly GCA_911387795.2. Taxonomy (NCBI): domain Eukaryota; kingdom Metazoa; phylum Arthropoda; class Insecta; order Lepidoptera; family Noctuidae; genus Apamea; species Apamea monoglypha. The sequence goes on along the minus strand of OU426933.1, from coordinate 4,509,559 downwards.
ATTTGACTAATACCAAGCGTATGGAGAATTTTAAAAATTGCATTTGGCTCCATACCAACTTTGTGTAATGCAATCACAGCGATTCGGTTCTCTTTATCACCCCAGTCCATTTTAATATCGCAAAATATTGTACAATGTATTGGCGCCAAAATTAGAAAACTCAATGAACAATCGTATAAAAATGACAAATTCCAAATTCAAATGTAATATCTTTCTTATTTTTAATTGTAACAGTATTTATGGCCAGACTGTGTATATTGTATGTATGTGTATGTATTACAACGGTTCAGGTGCCTACCCTTACTGCCTCATCTCAAAAGTCCAACTGCATCTACTCGTATATATTTATTGTAATTGAAATATTTTTCTTTTACCTCCAACCTTTCTCAAACAAAATTATTAATAAAAAAGTTTTGCTGAATAGGTGTATTGAAAACACCATAAACATTTGGAAATTGTCTAAAATATGTACGCCAGCACATCAAGCTACTACAATCTGTCAAATTTCTTTAATAGATTTTCAACTTTATCGCTAAAGCATTAAGGTCTAAGGTAGTCAGGATTGGGAGCGCCTTAAAGAGCTTTTTAAAAATAAAAAAAATTACTTAATTAATTATATTTAATTGAGACGTGTTACACATTCGGATGCAAGTCACGAAGTGGCCTACTAGCTAAGACTTAGACTAAACAAACATTATCTTTAAAATGTGCAAGCTCAGCGACCACACAGATCGTGCTGGGCGAAAGTGCTTATACACGCAGTATCTGTAAGTGCTGGGGTTCCATAACTCCTCCCTCACCAAGTGCGAAATTATCGGTAATATTTGGATTCCGATGATTCCGCATACAAGGCAATTTTCTCCAAAGTACTATAGGTACTAAGACATACTATAGCTAAAATAACATAGAGTAATATACATAATTGCTAAACTAACACTATTTGTTTTGACTGCACTATCACTTTCCACTATTTCACTTTTTAATGTGTCAGATAGATGTTTTAAATCGTCAAAGTTTAATTTGTTTAGATTCACTGTTTTGTTCCAATTAACAGATGTTTCCTCTAATTTGGGTAGAACCGCGACTGGAGTTACCCGATATTTAAGAGACTCGCGAGGACCCGTTTTATAGATTGCGCGGATTGCCCTCTTTTGTAAATTGAATCAACGTCAGCTGCCGATCCCCACAGCAGAACAACATAAGACAGAATACTGTGGAAATAAGCAAAGTATACTAACCTAGCTGTGACTATATCTGTCAACAGCCTTATTTTTCGGCCTGTCAGTTAATACATATAATAATAATAATAATAACCCCAGCCCCCTAAACAACCACACGTCCTGATTGACCATCGCCGTATCTCTACGTTGACGTCGTGGTGGGGCTTGCGTGCTCTAAACTCTAGATCTGTGATGAAAGAGTTTACCTTGCCGGATCAGGTCTAGGGTGAGGAGCCACACCAAGAGAGATACAGGAACCCTCAGGGCAGCATGTGGCGAGCTGTTGGGCAGTAGCGACCCCACGGACCCTATCTCCCGGGAGAAGTCTTGTTCCTCACTTCTGGCTTGCCTTTATTGGCCGGCTGGAGTGAACTCTGACTAGGAACAGAGCTCCCACCTCATTCTTGCCTTTATTGGCTGGCTTGGGTGGAGACTCGTAAAAGCAAACGTGCTCGGAGGAAGGAAGTATTTCAGTAAGATGCTGGTAGGGATCTTGACCGTACTTCCGGGATTGTCCTGATAGCCTCTCCACTCCTCACAAGCACTTCAGGACATGTTGCCCCCTTGTTGCTACGACACTATGTGCTAGCGACTGTTTTCGGGGGCCCATTATTGAGTGTGCAAGTCACCCCCTGCCATTTCATCTGTGAATATTATATTTCATTGGCCAGGCAGAGGACATAGACCTTCCATAGTTCAAGGTAACTGATCCACTATAGCCACCCAAACCCATTGCCCAGTATATTTTGTTTCCATGTTCTGCAATACTCCTGCACCAACTGGGGGTTGTCCTTGGGTGCCCTTGCATGTTGCATACAGGGATAATCGTCAGTTGATGCCGTATTTCATTAAAAACGTCTAACGGGCCTCTGCGAGTTGGCTTCGGCCCCTCGTACGCCTTCCAAAGGTCCGGGACCCCAGAGCCCCGAGAAATATCAAAGACGTAAAAACAATAATAATAATAATCTTTATTCATTCCAATATTAGTACAACACATACATATACACATATTACATGTCATTTAGGTAACTTCACAAGAGAAAATAAATACAGTTTATCTCTGGCCCCCACACAAGGATTCCCTGTGTCGTGGGGTCCAGTCCCTTGCGAAAGTTCAAAAATGAAATTTAACATAATATGGAAAGCATTTGTTTATAATTTTATTAAGAGAAATATACAAAAAACAAGATAAAATACTAAACGAAAAACAAAAAAGATGCATGATGCGTGTAGAGCGTGCGTTGAGAGTGCTGTGGTGTGTTTGGGTGCGTGATATTAATTAAGTAACAATGTCTAAGAGGTTCTCAGTATCGGAATAGTCTTTGGGTATAAGCCATTTCTAGATGGTGATTTTAAGGCGGAATGAAGTCATTTTTATTATTGCATTGTTTGTTTTATAGGATTTACTTAGTTAATAGCCCGTGGATATGCTCTGCACGGGCCGCGACGAGCTGCGACAGGCCTCGACAGGTACAGCAACGCCTGGCGCGGCCTGTCAGTTAATAGGCCGTGGGAATGCTCTGCACGGGCCGCGACTAGCTGCGACAGGCCTCGACAGGTGTAGCAACGCCTGGCGCGGCCCGTCAGTTAATGGGCCGTGGGAATGCTCTGCACGGGTGGCGACTAGCTGCGACAGGCCTCGACAGATGTAGCAACGCCTGGCGCGGCCCGTCAGAAACGCGGCATTACCCTGACGCTTGATGACATACTCATTTTAGAGAGCTATATTATTATCATGCGTAATTCTAAGATAACAATTAACACAATATTGCAACTTTGAATACTTTTACTTATTATTCGAAGGGAAAATTATGAATACAACTATCAATGTTTTTAGTCTTGGATCAATTTGAATTTTTGTGGTGTAAGTATATACAGTATATCTATATAAATTATATAAATAAATAATAATAATGTTTACTATCAGTAGCGTCTGGCTACTACGCTATGTGAAGCTGATGTCTACGTCTTCCTCAAGGGCTGGTCTGCTTGAAGCTCCGCCTCCTGGGGGTCGATCTGACCGGCCTCCACACACGACTTGCAACAGAACCTGGGGACATTACAACGTGCTTAGTTGCGGCCACAGAACAACAACAATAGATCGAGAACGTAAAAGTAGACCTACACTCTCTATTTATGTACAATGTACCAAATAAATAAACAAAACAGTATTGAACAACTAGCTAAACTGAGCGGATAGTGGATAAGAACAATTAAACACTATTATGAATCTTGTTTAGCAAATGATATCGATTGACCTCATTGATCGATTAACCTCACTTAATGATTATGTACTTACTTGCGGTAATACTTGTGTTCGCAGAACTTGCTTTGCACGATCAGGTCACAATTAGCGAAATGGGGGGTATCTGTGCACTTAGCAGGTACCACGAGCTCTGAAAATATAAAATTAGTTACCAAACCTCAATCCTAACTCCACAACATAGTTCAACGCTTGTGTTAACAGATTCATATTTGATGTCATTACTTGAAAAGCGTTAAGCGATGATCAAGTCAGTTTAAGAATCATCAAGATGGTGGGAAACGTTGCACTCCCATCAGCTACCAAGACCGTAGCAAATCGATTCGAAGTGGTGAGAAGGTGTCAGAATCCTTAACTGACGTTGAAGATCGGACTAAACAGAATTATTGTTATAATGCCTATTGATCATCATTATCATTTAGCCGAAAAACATCCTCTGCTTTTCGGCCCCATCGGCCATGCGTTCTTCGAACAGACTGGGTATCCACAGTAAACTGCGTTACCCTATAGGAGTACTTATAACTTACGTTGCACGTTGATCTGCGCAGTGTCAGACTGCGAACTGTATGCGTTGCTGGCGTGGCAGGCGTACAGCCCGCTGTCTGCGACCGTCATCCGCGACACCGTCAGTCGGGACACGATCGTGCTACCTGTTGGTGTAGACAAGGGATGGATTAGAAATAAAAATAACACATAGAGGATGTAAAACGATCCACCACGAAGCCGACATCTACGCATTCTTAGCTCATGGGTGCATGCACCGGTACAAGGATCGTGGGTGTATTTTAAATTATAATATAACATTTAAAACTTGTTTTTGTAAAAAAAAACAATATCTCCGAAACCAAAAGTTTCCAGGTACGGCCCAGGACACAAAAATGGTCATAATGACGGGAATTACAAGTGACTCTCAGCTTCGTTAAGGGTGTTTTTAAACCCGTTATAATAAGTTATATCACAGTGTAACTGTGCAGAAACAGTAATATTATTAAATGTTTATTCCAACACAGAATGTGTTTCATTACTCTGTTTACCTTTTGGGTACTCTAGGTATCGAGTTGCTTATTTTCTTTCCCACCACTTGTAAGAAACAACTAACACATGTTCTTAATCTGTTGATGCGCACCAAGAGGCAAGATAAAGTTTAAATTTATTGTTTAGAGGTACATTCCACTACCACCCATAAAACTGAAAAGCTGACATTTTTTCAAGACTGACTCTAGTTTGTTGAAACTTAATCGAAACTAAGCCTATCATGTACATGGATTCCTCATAACTGTAACAAGTGATGGCCAGGGTCGTCTTAGGGGCGGAGTTGATTTTAGTACCCTACATTAATTGCAAATAAATATATCTTTTCTATTCTATCGCAGTCCACTGTTGGAGGAAAGTCTTTCCCAAGTTATAGAATAGAATAGAATACATTTATTTGTTTTAAAACATGGTACATTATGGTCTTTTATATAGAATTATGATCTTACATGTTTCGCCAAGGACTGGCATACAAATATTTAAAAACTTTACATGTAAAATATTAAAAGGATACATTATTCCAACATGTTCAAGTTGCGACACAACACCCGGTTCTCCGCCTTCTGCATCCAATTCACTCAAGCCCAGTTTTCATGTCTTCTGTAAATCTATCAAGGAGACGCCACACGTTACCCTTAAGGACGTTTTCTCCACTCGAGTACTCATCTGCTCCAACGGATAGCGGTCCATCGACAGTTAAGGGTGGCCCACCAAGAAACTCCGAGTGAGAGTGTAGTAGAAACACTTCATTAACTAGTGGTAACACTTACCAGTGATAGTGATCCTGCCGTCGGTCTGAATGGTTCCGCCATCTTTGGTCCAGTGTACGTCCGGCTCGGGGAAGCCATCCACATCGCACGTCAGGTGCAGGTCGGCACCGATGTTCAGCGTCGAGAATGGCGTCGACACATGAGTGCTGACCGGCACTGTTTGTAGAAAATTGTGTTAGAGGGTAGTTGTAAGAGTTTAGTTAATGTCACATATTACCTAATTTCAGTATACATTGTCATAAAGACTACTACGATTACTTGAAGATGACAGAAAAATATAATACGAAGATAATGTCCATTACGCATAACCAATAATGGCAAAAATACATTATTTATATTAAGTATTTGTCTACGTTTTCGAACGGGTATAGAAATCTGAATTGAATAAATAAAAACAGTAAAGAAACACTTAACATCAATCACGAATAAAAAACACATTGCAGACACATTTAAATAGAATAGAATAGAATTCTCTTTATTATGTAGGTACACCATATAAATTACAGACATAAATATAGAAATTTTACAAAGGGTGACACAATGGGCGGTCTTATCGCTAAGAGCGATATTTTAAAGACAACCTTTGGACGGGATAAAAAACGGAGGGAGAGACAATTAATGTAGGTTAGGTAGTCTGTGGTGTACCATTTACACAATACAATAAATAAATAACTAATTTAAATAAATATATACACACCGTGTTCTTCACGTTATCCATAAACTTTGGCAAACGCTTCTATAGCTTTTACGAATCAAATCTAACAAAGGAAGTAGTATTTAAAAAGGCTTCGTAACAAAGATATTTGCAATTTCATTTACATAACATAATCAGCCTATAATGTTCCCACTGCTGGGACACAGGCCTCCTCTCGGTGAAAGAGAACAAAACGGTAAAGGAAAAGACAGTGAGGAAACCGGCATGTCCTAGAATTTCATTTAATGAAATTTAATTGAGCTATGCAGTAAGAAAGGGTCTTAATTTGGACTATGTTGCGGTGCAATTAAAATAATAAATCTATCAAATGCTATTTGCATTTCATTTGCACGTACATTCGAGAGGAACCCGAGAGTTAGCGAAGAAGGACGATCATTTTTTATAACGAATCTATCAAAGAGATTTAACTGGTCTCTATGGATAAGTCTAAGGCATTAAGTCCGCCTTTGTACCTTTTTGTGCGAAAAGTTTAAATAAAAATTCAATTATTATTTTTTATCAATAAAAACTAATTATCTGACTGATTTTTATTGAATTTCTGGTTTTATTTATCAATGTCCTAATCTTAGTGTAAAAATGATTGTGTTGAAGGTAGCTACAAGACTTGAAACCAAATAAAAAAATGTCGTAATTCCAAAATGTTACTCAAAACCATAGAGACAAAGTCTCCTTAAAATTGTAGTACCTAACTCAAAATGTTTCGAAAATAACTATACAACTAAAAATAATTTCTTCTTTCTGAAAACTTTGTTCAGAGCAATACAGTCTTAACTAAAAAATTGGAAATTATATTTATTACCTGTAATTTTTAGAATAATTGGTAAATGATAATTGCTTTAATTTTATTAATAAACCTAATATAGTATTTTTTTTTTATAATTTTTAACGGGTAGTAAATAATAATTTTTTCGTTGATTCTGAAAAAAAGTCATATTTAGAGTTACAACAGCGGTGCTATTCTGTAAAAAAATCACCGTGATAACCGAGGTGAAGTGAGCTGTCATTCCACCCGACGCTAGGGATTGACACTATTGAGAGCTCACTTACTATCTCTCGCTATCTATCGCTCTGCTATTTTTACAGAATAGCGTTACAGTATTGAATTATCAATGCGAGATGTTAAGATAAGAGAATATTTTCGTACTGTTAATGAAAAAGAACTACCGTAAGACAAACAATCAGCTGAATATAGTTGTCAGTTTCTAATCTTACCAGTGAACAAAGATCTGGGCGCTTCAGTAGTGGTGGAAGTGGTGGTGGTGGTCGTCTCCGCGGTGGTGGGTGGTTGTGTCCGGGGTCTGGGTACCACCGGGTTTCGCGGTACCAACAATTCGTTATAAATGAAGAGCCCTTCAGGCATATACGCTCGCACGACGACCACCCACGACGCCGCTTTGCCTTCTCCGTTGTACGCTTGACATGTGTACTGCCCAAGAGTTTCGATGGCCAGACTTCTGATGAGGAGTACGTTTCCTGTCGCTTCGTACACTGCGTCGTTGTATGGCACCATGACACTCTCGTAGCCGCGGTACCAGAACACGGAGGGTGGCGGGTACCCGTACGCTAGGCAGCGCACAATGAGCGGACTGCCCAGCTCTCCGGTCACCACGGCGTTCTCATCTCCAGCAATTCCGACAGGCATCCTCACAGGATCTACCAGCCCCCGACAGTTAGCGGACCAATGTTAGAGTTTGTGAATGAATCTCTTATAAGAATCTCCTTTGTATTTAGTGAGTGAAGTTACATTCATAAACTCTATGTTAATTTTGACTACTAAGCGTAAAATTATTGAAATGGGAGGACATAAGAAATGAAGTTAGAAGATGTTTTGTGCGCTTCTAAAGTACTGGCTACTGTATCTAAATTCTCGACGTTAGAAAGTCTTCATGGATATTACTTACTTAGAGACATTTTTAAAAGGTCCAGCAAACGAACAATTTTATTTATCTAACCATCGCCAAACTTCAGAAACACTCAAAACAAAGTATCAATTGTGACAACCAGCAGCAGATGTGAAAAGTGTGTCGTTCAGCTTCGTATGCGCGTGCGCACGAGAGCAGCGCGGCGAGCGAGAAGAGACAGACGTGCGACATGTCGATCGAGCGTGAGGGGCGACTGATGCAGTGTAACATGGACTTCAACCGATGGACAGACTCCTACTGATTGCGTTAATGTTTTGATAAAATACTGTTGACTGCGAAAGATTGCAGCCCGTGCGCACGTTGGTAAACTTACTTTTTAGAATCGATATAGAACTATCCAGTGATATTGTGAGAACAAAACATTATTAGAAGAGTTACCATTGAATATTAGGTTAAATATTCTGACCGATCTGATAATATTTTAAATTCGCTGTATACACACCTCAACAGAATCTAGGGATATTTTATATTTCATCAAATATCTAAAAATCTATGAAGAATTTTCTGATATTGTAAACGGAAGAATGATAGGTTATTATAAGGTCTTTAATAAAAAATAAAAAACATTTCGTGTTTTTTTTAAATATAAATGTTATTTTTTAATCGCCGTAGAAAATTCGTATGATAAAAAACTTTATTTCTTCTTATAAAACTATTAATTTTAATTAAAATTGAAAAAATCTTATAAAATCTAATTATTAACAATCAGTGTTGCCACCTCTTACATTAATTACACATCGACATCGATTGTTCATACTTAAAATTAAATTGTCAATGTCTTCCTGCGGTATGAGGTCCCATGTTCTTTGCAAGTGTTCGTAAAGTTGTTGTTCCGTCGTCAAATTTGGCGGGAAATCTCTCAAAGCTTTTCGTTGTAACATGTCCCAGGCATGCTCGATAGGATTTAAGTCGGGTGACTGTGCAGGCCAATTCAAAACCTGAATATCGTGGTCTCGTAGAGCGGCCGACACCAGCCGCGCCGTATGGGAAGGAGCATTATCGTGCATGAGTAGAAATTCCTGGCCCATTTGGATTCTGTGCGGGACAATAACACGCTCTACTTCCTCCTAGTGGTATTTTTGTGCAGTCATGCTGCCTTGGATCCAAACGAGCTGGGTTCGTCCGCCAAGACGAATTCCTACCCACACCATGATTATCCCGCCTTTGTATAAGTGGACCTCCTGAGGGTGCCATAGACGGCTAACTCTCCCTGGAGTTCTCCGAACGCGTGTTCTTCGTGAATCCGGATGAAATCCAAACCGGGACTCATCGGTGAACAGCACCAAAGACCTCTGTTCGTCACTCCATGGTAAATTCTCCCGAGCCTACGAAAGCCGCCGACCGCGATTGCCATGTCGTCGCAATGCTGGAACATGAAACGGTCTTCGAACATGAAGACCAATTTCATGCAACCTCCTTCGCACGGTTTGGTCGCTTACCTGCAGCTGATGGTCCTCCTGGAGCCTTTGTACTAGTTGCATCGCTGTGATATTGGTTGTCTTTTGGCGGTTATTTGGAGAAATCGATCCAGTCTCTGCGTAGTAACACGATATCTACCCGTGTGCCGTTCAGCCACTTCCCCAATACTGGGATAACGTGACCACAGCCTTGATATCAAGTTTTGGCTGGTGTGTAGGGACTCAGCAACGACGCGTTGAATAGCACGATTTTCTAACATGCCCACGGCTCGTAACATTTCATGTCGACTCAAATGAGGACCTGACACACTTAAAGCTCACACGGCACGTTAAATAAAAAAATAAAAACAATTTAATCCCTTTTCATTAATTAATATTAATAAAACAATTTTAATTTTCCTTAAAGTAACGAATTACTAAAAATTTTGCCGCCATATTTTGTTTTTTTTTTATTTACATTTTAAACTTGGAAAATAGAATAAAAGAGGTTTCAATCTGTATATAAACTTTTTATGGAAACTAAAAAGATTTTAAACTATAAATTCGTAAATAATTTAGGTTTAAGATATCCCTAGATTCTGTTGATGTGTGTATACCTAAATGGTTTAATCGAAATAAATGTTGGTAATCCATAAATAAATAAATTCAGGTAGTTTGATAAAGCTTACAGTTTTAAGTAGGTAGAAAATCTCAGAACCGGTTCCAGTGATTTAACTTGTCCTATTGAAGTTCAAGACCTCAAGTACCTACCTACGTTAACGTACCTAATACACGTTACCTTCTGTTTAACTCGCCTTGCACAATGACGAAGATGAACGGACACTCAAATTATTTGTTTCCGATTATAAACGTGCAGAAATGCAAGAAAATACATTTGGCCGCTTGTTCTCCAATTGTGGCTATTATTTAGTAAGGAAAAAGAAAAGTTAGTGTCAAAGACAGATAGACCAGAAAGGCTAACTACTTGAAAATCCCAAACTACTTCATAATGTCAAATGGCAAAATCCAATGCTTTGAAAGTCGCAAGTTGCTGTAGATCTTATTTATACAAATATTTTAAGTAGGATATTTTGTCGCGAACAACGAACTAGATTGTTAAAAAGGAAAACCAAAGGCAGAATTAAATTAAAACAGAAATCTAAATATTATGACTTGAATAAAACCATTTATTTACACGTCTTTCTGTTCTCTAACACACGAAAATATCATTCTTCAAATATAAATGTAACAGAAGTCCACAGCAACTGACGCCCTCTACCAGCCCATATCCCAAGCTACCGTTGTGCTTCACCCCCACTCACCATTGACGGCGAGGCGAATCTCCTGCGAGGCCACTCCGAGGCCATTGTCAGCCACGCAGATGTAGACGCCGGTGTCGTTGCGGTACAGAGAGACGATCTCCAGCGCGCCGTCCGACGACAATCTGTAGCGGCCCATGTTATCGTCGATCTGTTGGGAAATGGTCGTTATAGAATTTGTGAGACAACACTATGTTGACTTTATTTAAGAAATTGAGTCCAATCTTTAAACATATCAACAAGCTAGAGTCAGCACGCTTACAAACCCCAACCTTCAGAATCAGTTTTATTAAAGTGATTAACCTTAAATTGTAGCATTAGATACTTACGGTGAGCTCTTCGAACATCCATGTGATCTTGGGTGCTGGGTTGCCATGGAACAGACAGCGCAGTGTGGCTATGCCACCTTCAGATGCCGATACCTCCGGCTCTTGCAGCGGCAACGCCCGAGGTGCTGCTGGCACGTCTACGAAAAAAACTTGTACATTAGTCATGTGAAATTTACATAACCGATGTAGACTTGATTTTAATCACGACTGAAATCCTTATAACACAGTAATACGTATTTTTAACCAACTTCTAAAAAAGGAGGAGGTTCACTTCGGATGTTTATATATATATATATATATACATATATATACATATATATACATATATATATTATGTATGTTCGGGCATAACTCCGTCATATATTGACGGATTTACAAAATTCTTTCTTTTTTCGAAAGACATTTATTCCGAAATGGTCCTATTTAAATTTCGTAAACATCTGATAATGAGTTTCGGAGACAGACAACGGAACTCTTCAATAAATGCCAGCAAATCAACCGCGATTGCTACTATCGCTTATGTATGCATTATTTACGCAATCACTCAACATAACATCACGCCTGTACCCTATAAAGGGGTACGCAGATGTGTTCATTATACCACGGTACACCCTCATTTCTGTCAAAATTTTTAATGGGGTACCTCTAATATTGTAAATATATATGAATTTGTGTGGGGTAGGTAAAGCTAAAAAGTGAAATATAAAAACTTTTTAACTTTTTTACAAAAAAAAAAACAAACGACTTCCAAAAAAACACTACAAATTAAAAAAATAATCTTCATTTCGGAAGTCGGTGTCGTTGGTTCCGCATTTTTTTTTATTGACACCGACTGACACGAAGTCGGTTGTTTTTTTTTTAAATGTATATTAATAGTATTGACAGTTTGCCGCGCTTTGCAGTTATAGCGTTTCTAATTAGGGGGTTTGACTGGAAGCACCACTTTGTTTACAAAAATTGGTCCTTCAACACGCCCATACCATAGAAATAAAAGGAAACCCGCAAAGGCTTTTTACAGTCGTTACTTCCAAACGTTCTTACTTGACGCAACAGTAGTTGTAAGAAGTGGATGTGGGCTGGTCTGCTCGACTGGCACCAGGCATATGTCGCTGCATCCTCTTTGGCAGCACTTGCCCACTCCTCGGCAGTCAGCGTCATCTGAACACTCGTGGCGGCATGTCACCTCGTTCGTAGTGGTCTCGTCCATGGGACAGGCACCAGCCTTCACAACTGGTAACGAAACGATTCATTGAAGAAATACAACGTAATGGTGACATGTACAGTTTGCCACGTGCTGTCGCAATTAGTTGTCTTGTTACCGCGGTAAAGTTTCCTAAACGAGACTGTTCAACTGTCTGATGAAACTCCATCAGACAGTTACTCTCTTTGTTAAAGATTTTCAATACATGAGGGGTTTCCCAAGGCGTATGCACTGTTTAAGACTTCTAACATGCGAGTATAATGTTGAAACTATAAAGGACTTACTAGTTCTGCATTCTGCTGTGTACTTGGGCTCCGGATCGAGGAGGCCGTTCATGTATGGATGTGCCACGCAGCGCTCGCCTGCTCCACAGGACTTCTTCTCACATGGATACTCTTTGCATTTGCACCTGTATGAATCAATAAATCATATGAGAGAGTCAAGTCTTATGAATTTTACATTCACAGAAGAGAAGACAAGAAGTTAAGAGACATGAACTGTATGAAATTTAAGAAACATACATAATATATTATATGCACAAGAGAACGTATATGGAACGTGATTCATAAACGTAACGCTCTTACAAAAAACTCGATTGGTCTTAGAAATCGTAACGTAGCGTTGGGTACGTAGTTTCTAAGAACTGTACATTTGGGTGAAATCGAAGCAATCCGTGCAGGTAAGTACAAAGGTTAGGTACACTTGCACTAGTACGAGGATCCTTTGGAACGAACGGAACGTTGACAGGGGGCGCTATTGGTAAACATTTAGATAATATTGTTTTGTGAAATGTATTGAAAAAATAGATTGTGGCGTTGCTTCTGATTTTGACGACTAGGCTATACGTGCTAATATTAAAGATGCGTGTGATTACCTCTCGCAGCCGTCAGTGCTGATGATCCTCTCAATGCCATAGTTGCACTTGAGGTGGTCGCACTCCTGTTTGAGCGGCTCGCAGTCTATCTCGACCTGCACGCACAAGCACTTCTCGCAGCCGTCGGGCAGGCGCGTGCGCTGGATGCCGTACTCGCAGCGCAGGCGCGAACAGTTGGCCACGTATTCGTCGCAGTCGTATACTTCGTTCGTCTCTGTTGTATGAGTTTTGATGTAGTATACGGATAGACAAAAATACTATCTGAATGTACATATTAACAATAATAATTGTCTAATCTAGTCTCTTTTGTATAATTTATTTCCAAATGTGTCCATTCATCGAAATGCTTACTTTATTGGCCAGAAGACCGCCGCCGCCGCATCGCGAGAGATAGAAAACATGTAGGTCTTTGGTCAAGACTGAAACGGCATCAGATCAGTTTAAAAAAAATGGCCTGTTTCTTCGCATCCAGATCCGTTTTAAGTAGGGTACCGTCCGTCCAAATTTATCCGGACATGTCCCTCTTTTTGGCCTTCAGTCTAGACTTCGTCCGGCCTTGACATAATGTCTGGACTTCTACGGATTCTACTTATAAGATCTACTAGGATTTTTTTATTTTTATTATATAAATTCAGTAATTCAGTACTGAGAGATCCGGATTTTATTACAAATGTCTGGCTTTTCCGAAAGACTTCTCAAAATAAATGGTAATCCTATTATGTGGCAGAAAATTTCTTACAAGTTCAGTGTCAATTTAGATATCATGTCTCTGTCTCTCTCACATCCTGGGCACTCCAAACAGCTTGATTAAACAATCTAGAAATGTGAGTACAAATACATAGAATGAGATGTATAAATACCGGCCACACATCTGGCGGAGTACTCCGGTTCCTGGGTGGCAGGGTTCCTCAAGGCGACGGCCACACAGCGCTCGTTCGGCGGGCAGTTTGCTCTGACGCACGGATCTTCTTTACACAGACATCTACATGGGAGAACCATGAAATTAGTATGTACTATATAGCGCAGGGAGAACCTTATGTTGTGTTGCAATCGTATCTATATATAATCTATAATAAATAATAATAATATATAAAACAAAGTCGCTTTTCGTGTCTTGTCGGCTTAGTTCTTCGAAAATGCACAATGGATTTCGATGCTGTTTTCTAATTTGGAGAATTTATTACAGAAAGTATAAATGTTTAACATTCATATTTAACGAAGATTATGAACAGAAATGTCGATGTAATTAACATGTCACCACAAGCCGTGCAAAGCAAGGGCGGTACGTTGTCTAAAAGGGAATTTAAACAGTCCAGACAAGTTCTTCAGTCTACAAAAATAGTTGTTCCACAAACCTCTGGCATCCGTCGCTTTGCGTAAACCTGTCAATGCCATACTGGCAGTCAGCGAGCGCCTCGCACTCTTGACGGTACGGAGTGCAGTCTTGTGTCAGTTTTTGGATCGCATCTATAATTGAAACATCTGAATCAAAAACACATCGATTTGCTTTAGCAGACCGGGATTCTAAGTGCGTTACCCATGTAATAGACGCTTGCTTTGATTGAGTATTAGAAATGCGTATTTTCTTCAAAGAGGGGCGTAAGTAAGCAATCAATGCAGGCAGCCATACAAACATGAAGTGCTAACATTCAGTGTAGACAGCAAAAATCGTAATTGAACGTTCAAAAACGTCATTCGACAACGAATAACTTCATGGATACACGATTTACTCCACAAGACAATCCTAACATACGACATCCGAAAAATAATCACATATTATTATAACACAGTACCTTCACGTAAGTAAGTATAAGACAAAAGTTCAGAAGTGCTGGTGCAAGACAGAGACGCAAGCGAGTGTGCAAGCAGTGCAGAGAGAACATAGCATAAGCGTTTGACGCCCTAGGACTTCAAAAACGGGCGGTTTTCACATTGACGGCGATGGCGTAGGGAGCGTTAGTTCCGGGCGCGGTGGACCTTGTCTGATGGTTCCTAGTCACCCGGTTTCTAAAAGGCTATTCATTTGAATGTTGCCGAGTCTTGTGAACACTGAATGAATTTAGTGATGATCTGAAGAGCCTTGATCAGTCTTTTTAGAAAACGAGCACCACACCAACACGGGCACAAGTTTTTCTGCTGAAGCAGCTGGTGCACCGAGACATAAGTCGGCCGCGCACGGAGTGAAGCGGATGTAAGTACCGTCGCCTCTCGATCTCGACACCCTGCAGACGTCGGCGCAGTGCGCGTAGGAATGGAAGTTGTTGTCGTTGCCGCCGCAGCCGAGGTACGCGAACACGACGCAGTCGACGTGCGCCACGCTGTAGTGGTAGCGCGGCGCCGGCGCAGCAGCGCAGCTGTGCCCCGTGTGCACCACCTGCAGGCACGCGCGCGCTGCTCGCCGCGTCACAAGCGTTACACACACAGCTAGCCTCTACTACTCTACTAGCGAGGAAGCTTGTTGGCCATCGTTAAATGAAACTCATGCTTCGCTTAGATTTAGTTTAGGAATATTAATTGTGAGTATATTTGAAATGAAGAAATTAAAAGTAAAAGTGTATGAGGAGATCCCAGAACCAGAGAGATTAATGTAGCAGATTGTTGGTACGCACCAGGTCCGGTGTCCCCGCAGACGCTCATGCACTCTTCGACGTTGGAGAACCGGTTGGGTCCGCCGTAACAGCCGCCGTACGTGTATGGCTGACAGCTGCCCGTCTGGGCATCCCAGTATATCTTGTTGAAGGCCGCGCGGCATGGACCCGGGTCCAGATGGGCCCCGCACACATCTTGGAGAGAAAGCCGTAGTGTTTATAATTAAATTATCGTTATATGATGTGGTTGATCAATCCTGCAACCTTACAGAATGCAAGCCTCGGGGATATTAGATAACTTATTCCTTACAAAAGAAATACATATATTATGTAAAAGCCTATTGCCCTCACCCATTCCGCGGAAGGCTCCGCAACTCCTCTCGCACTCTTCCTCCGTCCTGTAAGTGTTGGGATGTCCGCAGCCTCCGAAGCCGCTTATGAGGCACTGCCTCCTCTCGGAGTCGTAATAGAACACTGTCACGTTGTTGCCACATGGCGCTAACGAGCTTGGAGTCCTGCATTCTGGCTCTGACAGTTGCTGTAAGGCAATGTTTGTTGCTTCATATTATTTCCATTTTAAATTAAAGTAAAACTCGTCCTTCCGTCCGATATAAGGCCATAGGTAATTCGATAACCACTAGCTTAACTCTAGTATCTTAGATATAATATTATAGAGATATTTACCTGTGGAGGAGTTGCCACAGTGGTGGTGCCCGGAACAGGGCGCTTGCAGCGAGCTTCACAGTCGCGCTGAGTCTCGAATCTACAGAAACAATATTTAATAGAAAGGACATCAGGCATATGTCCGACGAAATCATTGCTTGCAAACATAAAGCATTTTTGGAGTTGAAACCAAGAACGGAATGTGCCAAGTATAAAATGTGTTCTCAACGGTCACCTGTTTTGGTTGCCGCTGCAGCCGGTGTACACAAACTGCTGGCATTGATCGCGCGATGAGTCGTAGTACCATTGTTGGACGTATAAGAAGCAGTTGCCTCCTTCTGGGGGTAGCGTGCACGGATCTGCTGTAAGATGAATGACCTAGTTATAGGCTTATAGGTGTTTACCTACGCTTAAAAGTTTGATAAATATTGTTAAAACTACTGGAGCCAGTAAGTAAAAAAGTCTGTTTGCATCCGGAATCACTTAAACATATCAAAATTAAGAGTATCATATCTACCTATTTCAGCTTTGCAGACTTGCGAGCATTCTTCGATTGAGGAGAAGCGGTTGGCACCTCCGAGACAGCCGCCGTAGATGAATTCGTGGCACTGGCCGGTGGATGGGTCGAAGTAAACCTTCGTGACGTAGGACTGACAAGGACCTGGGTCCTTACATTGTTTGCACACGTCTGGGACAAAAGACAGTTTCATTATACTCTGTACAAAAGAAAGGAAAGAAAAGAAAGGAATCATAAACAATGTAAACGTACATGAAAATATAGTTTTTATTGACTCAAAAGTATCGCCGAACTAAAAATGTAAGAGTTACATACCGACTCCTCGGAAGGCTCCACAGGACCGGTCGCAAGTCTCCTGTGACAAGAAGGTACCAGTGTACCTGCAGGCAGGACCAGCTTCCTGGTTGGCGTGGGATATGCACTCGTGGCGGCTTGGGTCGAAATACCACACCACACCGCCGTAGCGACAATCTTCTAGTGCCTCAGACACTCTGCACTCTGACGGTTCGTCCTTATGGAAATAAAAGGAGTTTTGAAAATACTTAAAAGATGGACTTGTAAAACTCTCATTGTAGTAACTCCGATTGTGCCAATGGAGGATCTGGCCTGAAATACTATCAATCTTCTAATCTTTGTCCAAGTTAAGACCTTGAAAACTTAAACCGGATGACATGATAGGCACTTACTACGACAACTGTGGTTGTTGCGGTCGATTCATCAGGACGTGGCTGCGGCTGTGATTGCTCAGTTCTAGCCGTGGTGGTGGTAGAGGTAATGGGAGCGGTGGTGGTCTTAATTTCCGAGCAGCTGTTGTCACATTCTGCTTCCGTCCTGAAGTTGTTCTCGTTACCACCACAACCACCGTAGTAGAATTGACGACATCTGGAAAAATAAGTAATTTTCTTTAGCTATTGTCTTCAGTTTTACACAATTAAGGAATTCTTGCATAATCTCGGTGTTAAAACGAATCGAACTGTCTTACCTCTTGAAGGTCGTATCATAGAACCATCTTTCTCGGTAGTTGGAGCACTGGCCGGTCTCAGCAAGTAGCGTACATTTGTCGGACACTGCAATATAAATAGTTGTTAAACATAACAATAAGTAGCTCAAAACCCTTAAAATTGCGAAGCAAAATTGTTCAGTATTAATGTACAAGGAAATCTAACTACTAGGTTCACAACAAAGAAATAGGCAAAATAAAAGACATGCAAGAAGAAAAATGCATCACCATCCACCCAAAAAGCGTTAACGTACAAGACAGATAAGAATCATTCAATGCAACATTGATTAATAATAAAGAAACGCGTTGCACTCTAATAAATACTTATTAGGTATAAATTATTGCCACAACACGTTCTTACATGGAGTATAGTACCTACTGTAAAAGGAATGGTCCTGCAATGGATTTTCTTATGTATTCACATATCTGCTCCTAAGTAGTTGATTTCAGCTGCATTTCGCCAAGGTTACCCCCTACAATAATTCTATAATTTACATTGAAATGAAAAAAACTGAATTTCTCACCATGCTTTGTAAAACTTGTAAGGCAATTCTCACATGAATTGCTTCTCATCCGCCAGCTGCTGAACCTTAATACTTGAGTGTAGGTCTCTGATCACTTTCTGAATTTACTTACCGTAAGCACTAGGACAGGTCTGTTCGCAAGTCTGCCTTGAACTGAAACGGTTCTCGTTGCCCCCGCAGCCGCTGTAGTAGAAGGGCAAGCATCGGTTCTCTGACTGACTGAATGACCAGAGAGCTTCTTTCTCGGCACAATTGCCTGCTTCTTGTGGCTGTGTGCACTGAGCTGTTTACGCAACCCATTTGTTAGTAGACGTTCTCAAAGAGAAAATGTTAGAAGGCAGACAGAAACAGTGGTATTCTCTCAATATCACTTTGAATTTTGAAGTGACGAGATGTGAATTTGCAATGATTTGCTTAAACAATATACTTGTAGAATCATCCGCAGATACTTTACTGATGTCCGAAGTGATATTTTCGGAATTAAAACCAATCAAGCTTTGATGGTAATCTTTGATTTTTGTATTAATTTAATTAAATATTTAGCCAATATCAAACAAAAAATATTCCAATTAATCTCTAACCTGATTTACTACAGTTTACCGATTTAGTAACACCCCACACCATGCAAGTTAATGGCAGAAATGACCTAAGCAACTACTAAAACTAATCACGCAACAGCATGATTCGTTTAAGAAGTATTAGGCCCGTATTCTAGAACGATTCCTAAAACGAAAATCAATTTAGAAGCTCTTAGATGTCAAAGCACTGTTCGTGTTATGATGTCAGCATTGTTCATTGAGAGGGTAAATACCATTATGAAGTTAATATAAACAATGAAAAGTATGCGGCCAAGTACACTGCCCTGTAGAACTCCAAAACCAGTGAGTACTTGGACACCTTGAAAAACTTACTTTTGTTTTAGACTTCCGGATCGCGAAAAAACTTCTAAACAATTAAAGTAAAGCGTTCTTATTTCAACCCATTCAAGTTTTTTAAGGCTTAGGCTAGTCAAGTACATGTCAAATGCCTTTTCAAAATCAAGGACGATAATTTATTTTAATATAAGGGAGCTTCTTCAGAAATTCATAAAACTAGAGCAACGTTTCAGAATACGAGCCTAATAATGGTTTAATTGCACATTAAAAAAGAGGCATTCACAAAATAATTAGTCCACCACATTCACCGTACACCAGGTAAAGTTTGGGAAATTAATAGTTTAGCAAATTTAATTAACAATCTTTTCGTTTCACATAATCAAATTACAACTGTGATTCTTTCTACAGCTGTCTGAAATGGCTATAACATGGCAAATTGGTTTAGGATGTTAATTTGCATAACAATTATTTCTCTGACTGTACATATGAAAAATAAAATGTGAAGTACATTTTGTTTGCATAAACCCGGTTGTCTACTTACGTGGTTGCGTGCCAGCACAGCGCATCTGGCAGGCTGCCTCGGAGCTGAACCTATTAGAGTTGCCTTCGCAGCCTCCCCAGATGAACTGCTCACAGCGATGGGCCTCTGAGTTGAAGCCCCAGCGGCTGTAGTTGCCAGCGCAAGAACCTTGATCGATTGGTAGGTTGCATTGACCTGAAAAATCTTCGTTATGTAGTTTTACTTACTGTGCCAAGAGATTATGTTCTGCTCTAGGAATCAACCTACATATTTTATTTAGCTTAGCATAGACGTGAAAAAATTATAATTGAATGTAGTTTTTTATCCTTATGCCTCACCTGCAACAGAGCTGGGTTCGCACTGCTTCTGACAGAGCTCCCGGGTGTCGAAGTTGTTGGCGTTGCCGAGGCAGCCTCCGTATCTGAAGGGGATGCACTGTTCCCGCGTGCTGTTGTAGTGCCAGCGTTGGTAGTCCGCATCGCAGGCACCCTTCACGCTTGGTAGCTTGCAGGCGTCTAGAAAAGATAATTTTTTAGTTTATATAAATGGTTTAGTTCTGGTAGTCTAAATCGCGACCTTCCCTCGTAGAGCCCCTATCTAAGATTGATTCAAAAGTCTGTAAGAATATAATAATATGTTAGTTTTATAAGAGGCAATGACGAAAATGTATATGTAAAGATGTATTTGTTTTTGGCGGCCATAAATGAAACTTAATAAATTAGGTACAATATAACATTTTTGATGAAATATTGCATGACGGTAAATCACAAAAATCAATATGAACTGAGTGAGCAATTTTTTTTTTAAATACTTGTCTATTCCGTGCTCAGGCGGCAAAAGCTTTATAAAAAAAACTGAAAATCACCCTGTATACAGGGTGACTGGTAACTCAACGTATACCTTCCAGGGTGTGATAGTGTGACCCATTTGCAATAGTTAAGCACCCCATAAAGCCTAGGCGAAAATTCAAGGAACCCGAGAAAAACCGATTTTCATGTTTTTTGAAAATTTCCTAGAATTCGTCACTAAATATCACTTACATATCTCTAAATTCTCTAATTGATCGGCTTTCATAGCTATTCCATTGGCTACCTAATACTTTAACACACTTATTGAAGTTACCAAATTTTCTAAAATATCAAACAGTTATAAGTTAAAGTAAGAAATTTAGCAACTATTTTCAAAAATCATCTACGTACACGAACTTTGACACCAGTTATATCAAAATTTTACTATGATGCTAGGCTTACAAATTACGGGGAAGACATCTTCATTTAATCAGCTATGCAACGTGGTACAAAAGTTTCATAAATGTTTAAAGGTGCCGATGAAACAGTCGATAAGGTTGGCAAAGGTCGAATTGCAAAATGTTGAAATATTTTATAATGTGTGATAATCGAATTAATTAACTAGTTTATGTTATCCCTTTACCTCTTCACCACCCAAATTTAAGTCAGGTAACAATTTTGAGGAAACATCAGATATCATTAAAAAACATAGTTTTCGTCTTACCTTTAGGCGAAGGGTGTACGCACACATCGTTACACTCTTCCTTGGTCGTGAATCTGTTGTCATTGCCCTCACAGCCTCCGTACCAGAAGCGGTAACAGCCTCCTTTTGCCAGGTCGTAGTACCACATCACCGTGAAGTTATGGCATGGACCACGATCCGTCGATCTACTGCAAGCAGCTGGAATAGCATGAAATGTTAATAAACGCCAAAACTGCCGATGCAGAGACAACAAAAATCAAATTGGTAAGCTCACCTTGTTTATTTTCTGGTGCATCAGTACATCCAAGGAATTTAGGTCCAGTGGCTTCAGTGCGCCCATCAGGGCAGCATCCGTGCCGGCTAGAAGAGCAGTCGCATCCAGCGGCATCATGGCCGGTGGCATGAGTCTCGCCGTCTCCGCAGCATCCAAACTTAGACTCGCGGCAGTGGCAGCCCTGCTGTTCAGGACCCGTCGCAGTGGTGACACCATCAACACAGCAACCGAACTGGTAAGTGTCGCAGGTACAGCCCTCATAGTTAGCTCCAGTGGCCACAGTGTGTCTGGGGAAAGATGTTGATTTTGTTGTGTTCGAATGTTTGGAGCCCTTCGCTGGAAGTATCGCAAAACTTGAAAATCATCGGATATTCGAAGTGAAGGACGATAACATTGCTTGCACAACGATATCATTATTATATTGGAAAAAAAGCAATGACAATGCTTTCAGATGAATAATATAGTATGTGGTAAGTTACCTATCAGGACAGCATCCATGTTGAGTGTACTGACAGCCGCAGCCCTGGTTGTCTGGTCCCTGCGCGATAGTGACGTTGTCGGGACAGCAGCCGTAGAGCGCGTACTGGCATCCACAACCTTGCACATAAATAAACGATAAATTACACCACTTACTTATCAGTCACTCAGCAGGTTCGCAGTGCGGGTGACTGTCCAAAGGGTGCCGTACAGACGCTTAATATTATAAGGCTCTATAGCAGTGGGACAATAGCATGCTGGTAAAATACCTTCAAGATGTGGTCCTTCAGCTGGTTTGCGATTGTCTGGGCAACATCCAAAGGCTTGCAGCAAGCAGCAGCCTTCGAAGTTAGGTCCGTGAGCAGGAGTCTTATCGTCCTGGCAGCAACCGTGAGGCGATGTACTGCAGGGATCTGAGCAGCCTTCATTTTCACGGCCTGCAGCTAAAATGGGGCATGTAAACATTAGGAATCTTACTGGAATACTTCCTTCCTCATATCAAGATTTTATGTGCCAGCTTGAGTTGAGATTGCGAACCGCAACTCAAACCGGCAAATAAAGGGAAGTAAGAAGTAAGAACTCCGTTCCTCAGTGTTCACTCCGGTTCTGCCGGAGCGGACACCGAAGAAAGGAGTTGAGAAACAAGGCTTCCCCTGGAAGCAATTAGATGTACGGATCTGATTGCTCCCAGGGGTCAGAAGTCTTGTTTAAACAAGACTTCCAACCTAACCAAACTTTCCGCTGCAAGCTGCCTGAGAAGTTTATTATTGATATTAGAATAGAATAGAATAGAATAGAATAGAATACTCTTTATTATTTGGCAAAACACACTAGCAACTAATTAGCAAATGAATGTGTTTTAAGCAGCTTGCAATAAATATGTACATAACTAATAAGAGTTACCAAGAGGTGTTATTGTTTACCTGGTGACACACCATCAGGACAACAACCGTACTTAGTAGCGTTACACGGACATCCCTGTCCGTCGGGCTCGGAGGCTTCGGTCTCGTTGTCAGCGCAGCAGCCGAACTCTAAACTACTGCAAGGAGCCAGTGTGGTGGTACTGATGACGTCAGTGGTATCTTCGTGGGTTGAGCTATGTTCATTAGTTTCAAATGATGTCATTGTCTCTTCTGTTTCAGTAAATCCACCCGCGGTCGAGGTTTCTAGAATTAAGTCAAAATTAGAACATGTTACTAAAAAAGCCGTACATATTAAAACGTTTTAAATGTTTTTTTTTTATTTTTTTATTTACAATACATACACAATACATAGGGATATAACATAATTATAATTTGAGAACAAAAACACTGCTTATTTCTTAAGAAACTTATTTCAGCAGGCCTGCGAAAGGAGAAGTAAAAAGGAATAAAAAATAAATGTTTGCCTTTTTAAGTAACTGATGTCTCAACTTTCTAGAGTATATTTGAAAACTGTGTGTACTTTTTACTAAAAGATCAATTACTCAAAAACGCACACATATAAAAGTTTTTAAGAGGATAAATTCAATACTTAATATTTCATCCCACATGTTCATTTTAAGACCCACTCTTTCGGAGGCTCTACTGAGGTCATCGAGCATTGTACTGAGGTCCTCCATAGTCTCAGTAGGTGAGTTTTGTACTCGCCATTGATGTTAATCCCAGCCCCTTTCCAGTCCAGAACCTTGAAAACATCCTCCAGTGCAGCGGTGAACAGTTTCGGAGATATAACGTCTACCTGTCTCACAACTCGCTGCAGAAGGATAGGTTTCGAGGTCTGATCCTGGAGTCGGACTGACATAGTGGCCTTTTCGTACAGACACTTCAGCACTTCGATGTACCGATAGCCGATCTGGCACCGTTGAAGAGACTGCAGTACAGCCCATGTCACGATCGAATCAAAGATTTTCTCGTAGTCCACAAACGCTAAGCAGAGAGGCGGGTTATACTCTCTGGTGGTTCTGTATAACCTGTCGCAGCGTATGTATGTGGTCTACGGTGCTAAAGCCCACACCCACATGCCTGTGGTGTTTTACTCTCGAGTATGACGGAACCGAATAGGTTCTGAAGGGCCTTAAGAACGGGTTTTCCGCCGGCCTTCAGGAGTTCAGCCGTAACTCCGTCACCACTTGGCGCTTTGTTGTTTTTGAGCTGCTTCATAGCCATCCTAATCTCGTACAGGCTGACGTCCGAGATGTCTTCGGTATAGTTGCAGGTCAATCTAATTCTTGGGTCGTTTGCCAGATTCGTAACGGGGTTACTAGTTGACGTGTATAAAACCTTTCGATCTCTCTCAACAGCTCAGGTTTGGCGGATACGATCCTGCCATCATCGGTCTTCAGTTTCGTAAGCTGGCTCTGCCCAATAGACAACAAAACAGATCTCTAGAAAGCCTTTATTCCGCTCTATCGCATCCTCAATACGGTCTGTATTGTAGCGTCGAAGGTCGCTATTAAATGACTTAGAGATCCGTCTATTGAGCTGCTGGAACTTAAGAGCATCATCTGAAGACTGCAGGATCATCTCGTGCCTCTCCTTCATGAGCCCCAAAGTAGGATCAGACTCTTTTTTGTATTCGTACATCGGCTCTTAAAAATCTTAGACCCGACAAAATGATCCCGATCAATGTGCCTCTTACCATGCGGTGATCACTTCCGGTTTTCACCGCGTTGATCACAGAGACATCATTGAATACTAGCTTCTTCGTCGACATAATGAAGTCAATCTCATTTTTAGTTGCACCATCTGGGCTATGCCAGGTCCACTTTCTGTGCTCACGTTTTCTAAAGAAGGAATTCATCATAAAGAGGCCTTCCTTCTCCAAAAACTGGCCAGTAGGTGGCCCCAGTGGTTCCGACATCCAACTCCGAATTGCCCCACTCGCAGCTCATCATCGCTTCGTTTGCCCAGTTTCGCATTAAAGTCCCCCATGACCACGGTGAAGTGAGTTTTAGAGCAATGCATGGCTCTGGAAATATCCTCATACATGGTCTCCACCTCATCGTCGCTGCGTGACGAGGTCGGGGCGTAAACCTGTACTACTTTCAGCGAATACCTTTCTGATATTCAGAGTATAAGGTACGCCACCCTGGCAGACACACTCTCGATCTTCGCCACGTTGCTCACAAGGGACTTATGGACGATAAACTCGACACCACCTTGGGACTGCTGGTCGCCCTCCCGGAAATAGAGCAAGTTTCCGGATTTGAGGATTATTGAGTCCTCCCCCTCTCTTTGGACTTCACATAACGCCACTATACTCCATCGTAACGTCTTCGTTTGCAAACAAACGATGCCATTTGTATAATGCCGAACCATTTAATATGGGCGACAACAGATACACTTGCGTTGTCGTCACCACATGACGCTGGCAGAATAGTCGACAGGGTTCAGTTGCCAAAGAAGAAAAAAAAAACAGATACACTAACTGGAAAATTCGACAAAGTTTGTATAACTGTAGAGAAACTGCCGTAAAACGAACAATCAGCCAAAGAAGTTTGTTAGTCCTAAAAGTTTTAGAAGTCCTAAACTTACCGGTGAACAACGGTCTGGGTGCGTCAGTAGTGGTAATGGTGGCGGTGTTGGTCGCGTTGATGGTTGGCTGCGTCCTGGGCCTGGGTGCCATCGTGCCGCGCGGTATCAACCACTCGTTTCCATTGAAGAGCCCTCCAGGCATATACGCTCGCACGGCGACCACCCACGACGCCGCCACCTTGTCTACTCCGTTGTATGCTTCACACGTATACTGTCCAATATTGTCCGTACTCAGGTTTCTGATAATGAGGTCGTTTCCTCTCACTTCATATTCCGCGTCGTTATACAGCACCATGGCTTCTTCGTAGCCGCGGTACCAGAACACGACGGGTGGTGGATACCCATACGCTAGGCAGCGCACACGGAACCGCCGGTCAAGTTCGCCGGTCACCGTGGCGTTCTCATCTCCAGCGATTCGGGCAGGCATCCTCACAGGATCTACCAGCCCCCAAATATTAGCAGACCAATGTTAGAATTCGTTTATACATCCTCTTATCATAATGATTTGTATAACATAGTAAAAAATCTATTAGTGTGTTGGGAAATACAAGAAAGAAAATACGTTTATTCTACGTTTGATAAATCAACGCAGGTAAAGTGCTATTAGGGGGGGAATGGGTGGCATTACATCTTGCCGCCCAAGTCAAACCTCACCTGCACGTGCTGACAGATGAACAAGGAAATGGCGAAAAACTCGCTAAGACGCACTGGCCAGCGTAGTGTTTCAGGGCCAAGCAACCCCCTTAATTATGAACAATGCCAAAAAGCCCCGGCCCTCAGTACCCAGCAGCCCCACTATTCCAAGTTCGCGGCTCTGGTTACGGCGGGGCAGAGGGTGCTAAGAATCTCTGGATGTCGCCCAGCTGTCACAACCCAATGACCCTGACCCGTTTTACAACGCTAGGACGCTAAGTACGGACGAAAGTTTATTTCATTGAAAAAGCACATTAAGCCGTCGGTCCCGGCTGCCATTCGTAGATCTTTGAAGGTAGTCGCTCCATGTAAAATACTGGTATTCTTCCGGTACTGATAAGCTTCAACCAAGAACTTGGTTTTTGAGTAAGTTAGCAGCATTGTCTACCTCGTCCGCCAGCAAAAGTGACTGATTGTTTTATCGTAGCATTGAGGGTGTTACAAGTCCATGGGATTAGTGGTCTAAGAATTTGCTATAGGTTACCCTACCTATAAAGTTACTACATTCTCTTGATGTCATTTGACATAACATCAATCAATGTCCCTTTGAATCGACTCGATTACTAAATAATTGCACTAGGACAGTTATGTAGAATTAAACATTTTACCAGATATAATTAGAATTAAATGACTGCGTATGTTTATCCTGAAAGTAGAAAAACAGTAGCGAGATAGTGTAGGTACTTACACAATGGGTTAACTAAACACAACATGTGATATGGGTATCCGCTTGGATTTTTATTTCATTATTAAAGATTCCATACCATGAATGTATTACTATTTAATATGAGTAATATCCTTATCAGCTCTCGATTATCAGAGTCGGTTCAGATTATTCAATATTCTAAGCGGAAATGTCTGGCTATAACATGTTGATTATTAAAGCTTTATGCACAAGTAAAAAAAATACTGTACAAAGGCGGACTTAATGCCTGAGGCATTTTCTACCAGTCAACCTTAGGGTGATACAGAGACAAAACATGGCAGGTGCAACATACGGGATAAATAGCAAGGAAATTACTATAAAATATACTAATACATAGATAGATACATACATATAAACAAAATTAACTGTCAGGAGAAAAAAAATGATCGGTATAGGAGAAAACGAATCCAGCGAATCAGCGGTGAGATGTTGCGGCCAAATTCTGACGGATATGTTCACGAGTCTTAAATTTAAAAGATAACCGACTGGTTGCCGTCCTGACGAGGGAGCGCATTCTAAAGAAAGACCGCCTGGAAAAAGAAAGAAGAATTAATAAAGCCAGAACGGTGAGAAGGACATCGTAGAAGACGATTGTTTGTGGAACGAAGATTTTTAGCATGGGCAGAGCATAAATATTGACTATGGGAAGT
This sequence comes from Apamea monoglypha, assembly GCA_911387795.2. Taxonomy (NCBI): domain Eukaryota; kingdom Metazoa; phylum Arthropoda; class Insecta; order Lepidoptera; family Noctuidae; genus Apamea; species Apamea monoglypha. The sequence continues at coordinate 4,482,024 of OU426933.1, read as the reverse complement.
CTACATGACTTCCCAAAGTCAATAGAAAGAAGCAGTGGGTTAGTCGAGAATAGAGAACAACGTAGAAAGAGCCCTCAACTCTCTGCGCTGGCGAATGGGTAACCATTTTAACGAATCGAATGCAGTTATTGAGAAGACAGTCAAGTTTATTGAGGAGATCTCCATTCAGGTCATAGTAACACACATCACCATAGTCAATTATGGGAAATATTAGGGACTGTACAAGCATTGCCTTTATGTGTGAAGGGAGAAGGTTTTTTATCCAGTTAGTATCTAAGGAATACGCTTGTATGGAATAAATAAACGGAGTCCGCATTTCCTTTATATAAAAGCTTTACCCAATAAATAGGTATGGGGTATTACGAAGTTGTGTAACGATAATGATATTCCTATGCGTGGGTCGTTACTGTGATGTTAGACAGTAGAGCGGCAAATTTTAAATTATATGTAGAATTTTTCACAAGCTATAATATTTTGATCCCAAGTGTAAAGCAACTAACGCATTCCAACAGCTCAAACGCGTTCTGCGAATACGGAACTAATACTTCCGAAAACTTATACGAACGAATACTTCCCCGTACTCACCATTGACGACCAGGTGTATCTCCTGCGTGGCCACTTCAAGGCCATTGTCAGCCACGCAAATGTAGACACCCCTATCGTTGCGGTTCAGACAAACGATCTCCAGCGCGCCGTCTGACATCAGCCTGTAGCGGCTCGCGTTACCGTCGATCTGTTGGAAGATAATTCTTCAGCATTGTTATTAGAAAATTGTGTAGAAAAGTTAAATCTGAAATAATTAATTTCACCATTTTTTTCTCCATAAAAACTCAACAGCAACCCAACACGGGAGGTGTCGGTATCGCTCAGTAGGCAGTCTGACATCTTGAAGCCGCTCTCGGAAACTCAGTGTCGTCCTAAGTATAACAATTAGGTTTTAATACATACGGTAAGTTCCCCGAATTTCCACGTGATCTTGGGCGGCGGGGTGTCATGCAACCATGAAACATCGAACCGACAGCGCAGTGTGGCTATACCACCTTCCAATCCTGCCACCTCTGGCTCATCTAGAGACAAGTAAGCATCATTTGTGATTAGTTATGACTTTAGTTCTGTAAAGAATTGACCATGTTTGGCTCTATGTTAATATGTAAAGCAGTTTGCCGATGACAGTGTCTGAATTTATAAAGGACTAGCATCTTGCCAGCTTCCTTGTCTACATCATAATAAAAAAGAATCCAACTTTGACGAATTCAATGAAATTAAAAAAATCAAAACAAGAAAATAACATAGATTTAGATTCTGATAAAAAAAAAATAGGTACATGTGGTAAAAAACGTATCGAAGTGAAAACTGTACATTGAATATATTTTTTTATGTTATTGCTACGAGGTGTAGGCACGAGTCTGATACCGAAAATATAGTTTTTAGTTTTTTTTTTTTTATAAAATGTGGCACACATTGTTTATAACCTGAATTAACACATAGAGTAATTTAAATCCAGTAACTGAGCAGTGGTGGCCCATTGGTAACGGCCGCCCCGACTTACATAGGAGAAGAGTAGGTCATGGGTTCGAACCCACGCAGGCGCTTTACTATGTGTAACTAATTTCATCACCACTGCTCTCAAAACGGTGAAGAAAAACACCGTGAGGAATCCGGCATGTTCTAGAACCAAAAAATTCAAAGACATGTGACATGTACCAACCCGCACTGGGCCCGTGTGGTAGATTACAGCACACTCGCTCTCGAAGAGAGGAGGCCTGTGTCCCAGCAGTGGGAACATTATAGGCTGATAATACATTATGCATGCAGGCGGTACACAAAGTGGTTGTACAGCAACTTGGCTGCCCCGTGGCCGCGGTACTAGAACACGAAGAGTGTCGGGTACTGTGATGCTTAGCAGTATACATGGAGCGGGTTGCCCAACTCTCCGGTCATCAGGGTGGCGGCATTATCGTCATCAGCAATTCCGGCAGGCTTTCCCTCAGGATCTGACAGCCCCCGATTGTATTAGTAAAATCCTTTGTATGTTTTACTGAGTGAGCGTTCATTCACAAATTACTACATTTTAAAATGTTTGACCTTACAAATGAGTTCTACAATCTGTCAAATTTATTTAATAGAATTTCAACTTTATCGCTACAGCATTAGGTTCAAGGTTGATTGGGAAAATTTGACAGTTACGGGTAGCTTGACCTGCTGGCGTCTGTACTTTACAACATTTCAAGATCCGATAAATGGACATTTTATCTGACCATCGCTAAACGTTCGAAAAATTCAATATTATTAATATTATATATAAAATATGCGTACAGTGTGTCGTTCACCTTTATATGCGCGTGCGCACGCTAGCAGCGCGGCGAGCGAGAGGAGATAGATGCACGACATGTCGACCGAGCGTGAGGAGCGACTGATGCAGAGTAACACTAACTTCACGAGTATACGACCGGCGCAAGCGGTGGACAGATTCCTACTGCTCCTACACTGCAAATAGAAATTTTGAAGGTTATCGCACACAAACATGGGGGAAGTTTAGGGCTACATCAAATTAAGAATGACAAGGATTTCGGTTTTTTCAGAACAAAGAGTCAAATTGTAATTCTAATACCTATGCTATAATCTCACGATTTATTTCAAGCTCTATCCTGTCCTATGCTAATTGGAAAAAATGTCCGACATGTTCACGTAAGTATATAAAATAAGGCTTTATAGAAAAGGTTAAGTACCTAAAGGATTGGCGAGGTGGGGGGCGACAGACGGCATTTTTTGCCCCGCCTCGAAAACATTCTAGATCCGTGGTTGAGCGTGTGTCATTCTGATTACAAGAACTGAAGAATTCTACGTCATTGTTCAGTGTGATTGTGAAAGATACTTTCTGGAGACAATGAAAAGGGTTACTACAGAAGACTTTACAGTATGCAAAGTCAGGGACATTAATTGACTACATTCAAATCACGACTGCCATTCTTTGACAGTTGTATAAAATTAAACACGACAAATAGACGAGGTGAGTCAATTTGATAAACAATTAATAACCCTTCCTGTACAATTTAGTACTGAACCTCTCCCTCTCACAAAACTAGATTTTGCCTGCGGCTGTGCACGCGTGAAGGTCGAAAGTTTTCCCACGAGACCATACTACCGAGATAAAAGTCATGGTGTGCCATAATTGCCGTTAAGACGTGAAACTGTAACAAACAGACATACAGAGTTACTCACCAGTAGTTACTCACCTCCCTGTCTGCACCCGACAGGGAGGGTCACACATCACCGGGCCCATCCACCCGGGAGTTAGGTTGCTAGGTGTAAGGTATCCTTTTACGCCCCCTTACAAGATTTAACCTCAATTAATTCCTATAATAATAGCGTTATAGTTAGTAGATAGTTATAGCTATTATAATAGCGTTCGTAGAAGGGGTCCTTTTAAAGGACCCCTAATTAATTACCAAATATGGCAAAGCCCCTGCTAAAGTCCTGCAGGGTTCCCTAGAGTCCACCGTCCATCGCTTGTACGGACGCCAGCACATCAAGTTACTACAATCTGTCAAATTTCTTTAATAGATTTTCAACTTTATCGCTAAAGCATTAAAGTTCAAGGTTGATTAGGAAAATTTGACAGTTTCGGGTAGCTTGACCTGCTGGCGTCTGTACAGAGCGAGACAGAACCTTGCCTACGACATCCGTCGAGGCGTGTCGACGTCCGCCGTAAGCCCGTCGACGGCTGCAGTTGCTTCTCGTGTGTATGAGCTCTAAGCCGTTCCTGTATGTCATAGGGCAATTTTCACAGAATAGTTAGGTTACCAACTCGTAAAACCTGAACGGAGTAGAAGTCTATGACACAGAAACCTTTTTTTTTAAACCTACAATGAAATTAACCTACCTATAAATTGATACTATTACTTATTTGAAGTAAGCTTTTCATACTAAAACAAAGAATCATTCATACAACTATCATTACAGGCCTTACCCTAATGCGACAGTGTAGATATCAACTTAAAATTAACTTATTTAATCTTACATACCTAACAACAAATAATATGAATTTTACTTTACATATCTAACTATATTTAATAAAACTTGCGAATTCACTCAAAGAGCACGAAAAAGTATCCAGTCTCTCATGGACTTCGTCCACCACACGGATAGTTCGGGTGAGGGGGTGCTTTCGCCAGGAGATTGGTTCTGGCCACGGGCACGTTTAGCAGTTGCGGGCGTCGCCGCCTCCACACATATCGGTCCGGCACTGTAAATTCCAGTTGACGCAGCACTCCCGGGTTATGTGCTACGCCACGCATTAGCTTCATACGCAGCAAGACTGAACTCCCGGCGAACCCTGAGCTCAATTTAATGTACCCCACTATACCCAGTACAAATTGTGTGGGGTACATCAACGGGTAGAACGGACAACGGATACACCCCATACAGTTTAATATAATATAATATTTAAAATAACAAGGTACTTGGCCTTGTAGACTGTTCTGTACCCGATCCAACATGACACTGTATTTGGCTTCATGTGGTGCCCAAATGACCGTACTATGTTCAAGATATGTAGCTTCTAACTAGTGCATACAACACCTTGAGCGTGGTAATGTTCGTAAACCCCTGTGACTGCGTCAATACGAAACCTAGATTTCTGTGCGCCTTCTTGCATATCTTAACGATGTGTTCGCGAAAACTAAGGTCTGGAGTGAGATAAACGCCCACATCACATATAAAAAAGTACCTGCGACACTCGTTGCATTGGTGCTGTCTACTTTGTACTCGTAGCACATTGGGGTCCGCGCCCGAGTGAATGTTATCACCGAGCATTTGTCAACATTTAAGTAGAGATTATTATTATGGCTCCACTCCACCACTCATATCAATGTCCTCGTGCAGGAGTTCACAATCCGAACTATCTTTAACCTCGAGCAGCAATTTGAGGTCATCTGCAAACAATAAACATAAGCCATGTCTGACGACCTCTGGTAAGTCGTTTATCATTATGATAAATTCGAGAGGCCCCAAATTGCTGCCCTGGCTTACTCCAGACCTTGTGTAGTACAGTTCAGACTCACACATATTATAGTCCACATACTGTTGTCTATCTTTCATGTAGCTCACGAAGAACTGCAATAGGTGTGGTGTACAGCCGATCTCTGCAAGTTTTCTTAATAGGACATCATTGTCGACGGATGTCAAATGCCTTTTTAGAATCAAAGTATGCTGCGTCAACATGCACCCCAGTATCGACTGACGTTACTACCTTCGCCATGAAGTTGAGTAGATCAGTAGCAGTGCTGCGCTCCGGCCTGAATCCATGCTGAGCATCCGACAGCTGAGTGCGCACCTGTCCCTGCACACAGCGCTGAATGGCGGACTCAAAACCTTTTGTGGGCGTAGACAGCACAGCTACTGGTCTATAGCCGCTGACATCCGGCTCAGCCTAACCCTTAGGAACCGGAATGACACGCGTGATCTTCTACCTAGCCGGGAACGTCGCTTTCTTTAATCAGGTGTTAAAAATATGATGTTGGTTGCTAGTTGTCAACATGGCCCCGCCCCCGAATGCCCCCCGATGGTGTGAAGGCACCAATTTATGTAGCAACACCACCATGCGAGTGGGTCGACGCAGCCAGTATAAGAAAAATGGTACATTCAGCTAAAAAAACGTTAACTTTTACATTAAATTTTATGCTGCCAATCTATGCAGAAACTGCCAACTGAGGTAGAGTACCTACTACAAAAATTAGAAACTGCATAAATCTTTTCCCATAGGTACCTACATTTCGTAGTGATCGATCATCTTATCCACGATCTTTTACGACGTTGGCTATTAATTACATAATTTTATGTTATAATATTGGTATAAATTTGAACCCCGTCAGTCAAAATAGGACAGTTTAAAATCATTTAATTTTTGTTGGTGGTGGTATCTAATTGGTTTTTGGGTTATGTCTCAGAGTGTGGCAATTGTGACTACATTGTTGAACATTGTAAATAAAAAAATATATCATGTATTCATAATCTGCCTAGCCTTTTCCCAACTACAGCAGTCACACACCCGGTACAAACGATCAACTGACTTTATTTTCCGTCTTTTTTTTAACCATAATATTATTAATAAATTAGTCTAAATACTCGTAAGTGAAGAGTTTACAGGACAACCGTTATCTTGCGGCCATTAATTTCTTTCAGCCCAGCATCGGATCAGCACCGTCTCACCTCATCGACACGCCGTCAACAAGGCAGTACGAGCATGAATGAAGTTTCATGGTGATGCCGATTCGCTGCCAAGCTGACATGCAGCAAGTCCGCACCCTTAACATAACCGACACTTCTTACACCCGTTTCGGGCAGGTCAGCATGACAGTATAATAGTTGTAGGCACTGCGTAAGGTTGAAAATGGCTTGACATTTCGCTGTCCTTAGTTTGTGCTAAAAAAAAACGTGGTGGAGCGTCACAAAGTCTGTTGCGGTTCCACCACGGTTTCACGACCAGAAGAACAACCGTGTTGTCGGTGTAATTTATGTTCGTGAAGTTTGACGATTCAATCCGTGCCTCGCCAGTGCCTCGTCCGCGGCTCGACTCGCGCCCGGCACGGTGTAGCCTAATCATCGTAAATCGTATACGTATATAGCTGTTTTATGTGCACAATTTTTGCGGTTCCTCCCCTAAAGGTGACTTGATTCTATTCGAACATTGAACCCAACATGGCGCTGTACCGTGCGCATGTTCATAACACGCAATCATAACAAATATTAATAGATTATAATTTAGCGACTGTGAGATGGGCAATAAAAAACGCGTTAGCAAAATGTTTTGTTTAATTACCGCTTGTCAGAATTAAATACAAAGCTGAATAATAAAGACAGTGTGATGGCGAGGCTCGTTGGATCCCAGCAATAGAACAATCAAAGCTTAGTAGCACATTACTAAATGAAATACATTTACTGTTATAACATTCGGGAAGTCGTGACGCCAACAAAAATAAAAAGAAATATTGCGATAACATAAATTTTTATTTACATTCCGAAATTCACAATCAAATATAACAATAAACGTCCTACGTCCAACTTACCTGTCAATGAAAGTACAGTGAGAAACACAGAAGTCTACTGGTGATTTATCTATATACACACATACATTCACAAGTTGATCGCCGCCGCCCCGACTGGCGAGTGCTGCACTAGCTATACTTTATTGTCAGCTCGTCCGCGGTATCGACACCACGACTCGACTGAGGTGGCTAGGCCTGTACACAATTTGCTACCAAATGAGTTATACAATTTATTTCTTCGTAAAGTCCAGCGGCCTCCGACTACTCTTATAGAGCAATACAGCGATACATATAATAATATATTCTTAGAATACAAAAATTAAAACAATAAGTTATATACATCAAATTATAATTTCATGTACATGTGTGTCGGCGCGCCCCGCGGCACGGTCCCGCGCACGACGACACCGCGCTCAGTAGCATGTCGTCGCCCGTACATCTTACTCCTCCTTAAATATCTTACCGGGCGCCGAGCGGGCCCATTTTAGTATCACAATGTGTGTTAAACTAAACAGAGGTCCCACTAAATCCTAAACGCCTACTAAAAAAACTATATAAAATTGAAATCTTCTACTACAAAATAAAAAGAAAATTCTTTACGAACAATAATAAACTCGCTAGAAACGTGTGACGAGCGTACGGAAGGTGCGTCTGACAGTCGCGATGCGTCGCGGTGGAAGGTGGATGGTTGTACTTGTGTCGCGCGCGGGGCGGGGCGTGTTCGGGCGTGTTCGGGCGTGCTCGGGCGTGCTCGGTGCTCAGTCGAGGACCTGCGAGACGATCTTCTCCATGTCGTGGTCGATCTCGTCGTTGGTGGGCGGCGGCGGCGCGGGCCCGGGCGCGTCGGGCGCGGCGGGCAGCGTGAAGGGCTCGTCCAGCTCCTCCAGGCCGGCCGGCACGGGCAGCTTGCCCAGCTCCTCCTGCAGCTTCACGTAGTGCCGCTGCGCAAGTACACACACTTCATTACTAACTCATCCAACAGTAAGCACGAGTACCCCGCCCACGCTCGATTTTTTTATCACGCACTGGATTTGTTGGATTCTCAATGCTCGTCTCAACACCGAGAGTTAAAAATCCAGTGCGCGATAAACACTCATCGTGTTAAAATATCACCGTGCGTAGATGGGCTAATAAATCACTACCGAAGTAGTAGAACTCTCAACAAAATTTAAAAAAAAAAACTGCATTTAAAATATTTATAGTTTCTGCCTTACCTTGAGCGCCATGAGGTTGAGCTGTATGCTCCTCTGGGTGCGCTCGTCGCCGCTCTGACTCTCTAGCTCCGTGATCCAGTTCGCCACCGTCTGCATTATTTCGTTGCGTTTTATCCAGAAGTGCGTCTGGATCACCTGGTGAACAAAAAAAATACATATTCATTTACGCCGAAATTATTAACGTTTCTCAATTTCTTCCCCATCTTGATCCCGAATTTAGCTGCTGCATATCGTTCGAATGATCTACATACATACTTGAAACTCACGCCTTTTTCCCATGGGGGTAGGTAGACACTACAAAACGCGCAACGACCCTTGCAATATATGTAAGGGTCGTAACGGGTATGTGGTTTTCGCGTCCTTTACGTTCAAATGTCTGGTCATAAACGCATACGATCCCAGAGTGTGATTTAAGAAAATTTTATCCAAAAACTGTAGAGAATTTTTCTTTTCGAGATATCGCCAAGCGGTTAGTCGACACTTCACGTGAGGGTTAGCATCGCCATACAACGTGGCAATGCTGCCAGCCTTCTGGGCACTGTTAATGTTGACAGCGATGCGGACGAATTTTTTGATGCCCTATGATTCTTTTGCTTATTTTTTCACATGTATATATTATTATTTTAAATGTTAGCTTATATAATGTAACATATTTACTAAGTAAATCGATTTTTAATTTTGTCAAAAATGTAGACTGTAATGTCATTCTTACATATCTTAAATTGGATAAAGATCAATTGCTTAGTTTCCGATAGTAAACAATCAATATTTACAGTTAATTGTTAAAAAATTGGAAGCAGTGGTACTGGACACGACTTACGAGTTGTAGGTCGTGAGTTCGAACCCAGGCAGCACTTTAATTTGTGTAAATTATTTCATCACCACTGCTCTCAAAACGGTGAATGAAAACATCGTGAGGAAACCGGCATGTCCTAGAACCACAAATTCGAAGACATGTGAAATCCACCAACCCGCACTGGGCCCGCATGGTGGATTATGGCTCACTCCCTCTCACAGAGAGGAGGCCTGTGTCCCAGCAGTGGGAACATTATAGGCTGATTATGTTAAAAAATTGAACCATATACACTAATACACTGGCTCTTAGACTTGCATTCTCTGTGTCTTGAGTTAATAAGTCTTCTATAACAGTATATGCAAAACCATGATACAATAAGATGATAAAAAACTATTAATTGAAATTATAAGCATACCTCCTTGAAGCAAGGTTCAGGATTTCTAAGATGGTCCAGCATGGCCCAGCGCACGCAAGCCTGGTAGATGTTGGAGTTGTACTCGAGCGAGGCGCTGGAACCGACGCGGGTGCCGCGGCTTCGCTCGTATCCCGGCTCGTTGAAGTACGGCTCGGGGACCAGGATTAGAGACTGGATTGATACCAGTACCTGAACACCAGCAATGTTTAGATTAGATACATAAAATAATGCTACAAATTATTTTGGCGCGAGACCAAAAGCGGAACTAACGCCGCCATTTTGTGTTGTCAATACGATTTCGGGAATGATGGTAAACGTGGTGATCAATGCTCGTGCTTTCACTGTATGAGGGCTTTGCCCTGCACTGCGACAGTAATAAATACTGGTATTATAATTTCGTGTGCAGACTTGCCTGTAGAAAGCTAGAAGTGTGCGCGTTCCACTTCTCCTCGGGGCGTCCGTGCCAGGTGTTGAGCACGGACAGGCACACCTTGCCGTCGTTGTACAGGTTGGGGTTGAAGCGCACGGAGTGGCGCCCGGTGGTCTCCAGGTTGATGAGCATGGGCACGGCCGGGTACTCCGCCGGGAAGTACACGTCCAGGACGAAGCAGCCGTTCGCGTACGGCGTGTCTGATGGACCTGTTATTAGGACCTGTGGGGAATTGATCATTTTAGTGTTACATTCATCAACAGCGCGTGGCAAAATAATAACAGCCGCACAAATCGATAGATCAGGTTAAGCTACGCTTGCCGGGGTTGGTCTGTGGATGGGTGACTATCTTTAAATATCGAGACCCTCCGTGCCTTGGAAAGCACTTTAAGCGGTTGGTCCCGGCTGTCATTCGTGGATCTTTGACAGTCGTTACGGGTAGTCAGAAGCCCGAAAGTCTGACAACCAGTCTTACTAAAGGGTATCGTATTACCCAGTAACTGGGTTGTGAAGGTTAGATAGGCAATCGCTCCATGTAAAATACTGGTATTCAGCTGCATCCGGCTAGACTGGAAGCCGATCCCAATATAGTTGGGAAAAGGCTAGGCAGATGATGATGATTCATCAACAGCGACCCGAGAACGGTTTTTACGTCTTGACAAAACATCGAGATTTCTTTACTATATGTAAGTTTAATATGAATGTATTATAGACTTGTATTGTGTGCGAGAGTATACCTTCATGACGTCGAGCCGGTCCGCGTCGGTGCGCACGAACACGGACGAGGAGTAGGACAGCGGCAGCGACGTGGCCAGCGTGGCGGCCTCCTGCGCCAGGCGCTTCATGCGCGCCGGGTGCGCGCGCTCGCCCGCCGCGCGCACGGCGCCCTCGAAGTGGTACGGCACCAGGAAGCGGAACCCGGACTCCGCGCACTCCGCGATCATCTCGAACGTCTCTGTAAACGTACAACAACCATTCAGAGCGCAATCACACACCGCAGAACTCGCTCGCCGAGTTCTACATACAGCATTCGCAAAGGGGTCGGTTTTAAGCAACCAGCAATAAACATGTGTCATTTAGAGCTGTGTCCACTAACTTAGCGTGGGCAGATCGGTTCCATACTGGACAGGTCAGTCACCAGCGGAGAAACAAAGTTCGCAGGACAAGAGATGTTAGGCGACGGAGGAAGTTGTGTCTGGTGTATTTTTCTTTCTGTTTGTCATTTTCGCAGTTTCTCCGGAAGTTAAGGAACTTATCCAAAGTGATACCGAGATACTTTGGGTGAGTACTGTAAAGGTTGTCCGCTAAAGTCGACCTTGTGTAGTGCAGGCTGGCAATATATTAACTATGGTCGCATTCGAACAAGCGAGCTTAAAATGAGGGGTCAAATATTTTGTATAAGGTTCATGTAATCATTATAAGAATCAGGATCGAAAGGCATCAAAAAAAAGTTTTGTGAAAACTGCCCGTTTTCCTGCTGCTGTTGTGATTGACCAAAGCACTTTTTCAAAATCTGTGAATGCAGATGAAAATGTCTCAAAAAAGATAAGCAAGTCTCCCAGGACCATTTTATTGCAGCCACAACGGTTAAGGTACTTCTCATTACTGCCCCATCTCATATATCCCGCCTGAGTACCTAACTATATGTTGGTTCCGATACTCACCGAACTGCATGGTGCGCATGAGCTCGATGTAGCGCGCCTCCCGCGACGCGCCACTAAGCGGCTGCGGCGCGCCGCTCGCGCGCCCCGACTCCGCCTCGTTCTCCGCGCGACACATCAGCGCAGACGTCGCCTGGAACAGACAAGTTATATTAAATCTGTGAGACACAACAAGCTTGGAAGTACAGAAATACATAAAGTAGGACATTCACGATACATTTTAATGAGGTAAAACCTAAGTGTCATTGGAATGTAACTCTTTATCTCATTTTAATATAGGTATACCGTACCATATCGAAATAAGAATATCGCTATTCACGTCCATATTATTTTCTGGCGGTTGCCTTCGAGCAATGGCTGACCATTGGTCGTAACCCGAGGGCCATTAACACTACGCACATTGTGTTGTTTGCGTTGAGCTTTGGGAACACTGGTTCCAGTTCAGGGCTGTCTTGCAGCACAAATTACCATGTAAGTACCATGTTCTTTATCTGTCATCATCAAACAATTTACAGAAGAAACAGAACGAGGTTTTAAATTCGTTTAGCGCTAAAAGTAGAATAGAATAATCTTTACTATGTACAGACGCCAGCACATCAAGCTACTACAATCTGTCAAATTTCTTTAATAGATTTTCAACTTTATCGCTAAAGCATTAAGGTTCAAGGTTGATTGGGAAAATTTGACAGTTTCGGGTAGCTTGACCTGCTGGCGTCTGTACACCACGTGCACAATGCATACAATGTATTTAATGTTTTGTGGTACAAGCAGGCCCAAGTATAACGTATTTCTATTCAAAATGAAAAATAAAAATTTTTGACGAATGTAGTATGTACGGACTTTTTACAGCGTCAATCAAACACTAACATAATATTATTTACTCACTTGTATGTCGGCAATAAGCGCGGCGAGTCCCTCGTCCTCCTCGGACAACTCTGAATTACTTGAAGTACTAAATCTTTGGCTATATGTCATTTTACCGAATATATTCTTCTTACTCATCCTGAAATGGAGAACATGTGTTTAAAAATATGTCAGTGGAAAACAAACAGTATTGTCCGCAAAGATATGTCGTAGGCGGCTGTTGGATATGAAACATCGAGGTTCAGGAAAAGAACGGGTTTGTAGACCACTCTGTCACACATACTAGTGTAACGGTCGATTTAAGTAAAATGTGCCATATTTACAACACTCGAGAACAGAATGGTTATGGAGATGGTTAAGATCAAAGCCAAATACATTTTCACGAATAAAAGATAGAAACTGAATCCCCGTCTGTCCAATCAATTAGTTTTTGATCAATGTTTCCTAGTTAGATGTAGAGAAAGCGTAGATGGTAATGACGTAACCTGGTGATGAACATTGTGAAGGCGTACCTTAGCTTGGTAGCGTAGGAGTTGGTGGTGCGACTCATCATGGCCAGCAGGCGCGGCAGCGGGCGCAGCGCCTGCGTCAGGCGCCGCGAGCTCAGCACGTGCAGCGCGCGCGCGCATCGCAGCACGTGCACATACAGCGGGATGTGGCGCGACATGTCCAGCACTGTGCGGAAACACACGTATGATACTATTGAGTTTTTAGTCCCAAAACTTGATTATAAATTCAAATTTAGATAGATATTTATATGGAACCCTCAAAATAAATTTAGAGCACCAAGATACAGACTAACGTTAGCAACTGACCTATGTCACGTGTGTCGGGCGGGGTCAAAGAGTTCACGCACAATGACCCGTGCAGCGTAGTGCACGGACGCCAGCACATAAAGTTACTACTATCTGTCAAATTTATCTCATAGATTTTCAACTTTATTGCTAAACCTATAAGGTTCAAGGTTAATTGGGAAAATTTGGCAGTTTCGGGTAGCTTGACCTGCTGGCGTCTGTGCTTGTATTACCTGGAAAATAGATATATTTCTATTTTACTTACCCGAATCGTTTCTTAGATAAGAGCAGATGGCGGGTACAAGCGAGCTGTTGGCGACAAGGTCTATGAACTCTGCGGGCAGGTCGTGTGTGTCATCGGAGTCACCGTCGCGGTCCGTGGTCTCGGCCGCGCCCTCTTCCGGAGGCCACTTCTCTCCAGGGTTCATATATGATGCTAATACCTGTGTGGAAAAGAGGACAAGTTAGTAAAGATCGTTTAATCTAAACTGCATCTCCACTAAAATATATGTACAAACATTTGATGTGTATTCCCAAAGCAGTGTAAGGGCATGCAATTTTAGATTTAACGATCTCTACAGCTTTAAATAGAGCTTTAGGAAAATATAGTTATACAGACATGAACGACAGACACAACGCTTTGCATGGTATGCAATGCTAGCGCTTCTCTTGCGCGAGGAGCGACCACGTCACACCGACAGGAGCACCTCCGCGACATCGCCTTGGACGCGCAGATACTCGATAAGTATTGAACTGTGGACATGCTTCGTCACGCGTCACACGTGGCGTATTCACGTACTAACGCGTACGAGTGTTTGCCTCGCGAGGCTGCCCTGTACGTTTAGACCCGGCTATGGATGAGTGTTAACTATTAATCTATCTGTCAATACTCTGCTTTCTTTGAAGTCCTCGGCAGAAATAACTGAGGAGACTGACCTGCAGCAGCACAGTCACGTGTTCTTCCTCGGTCCTCTGCCTGACGAGCGCCTGCTCGACGTTCCACGATTGTTGCGTGGAGCCGGTGCCGAAACCCGTGCCCTTCGCCCAGTAAAGCTGGCTCTTCTCTTCGGACTTGCCTGTAGAGCCGTTTGAACCTTGGCTGTTCTGTAATTATAAGTATTTATGAGTAAAATGGACAAGGACTATCTATAAAGTGAATAGGAAACGTGTGGCAGCAGAGTTATCTTGAGTCATGAATGACAGGCTTGCTCACATATTTTGTTATACAAAAAAAGAAAAGTATAATCAAAGTGCGGTCGGAGAATCATAAAGTAAGATGGATTCATTCAGGATTTTGAAGCTACGATCACCGTACTAGTGCCCTTTTTCTGTTCCTCTTTATCAGTTTTAAGATAAAATAATTCGTGTTTACTTGACAATGTAATGTTGTAATTGACCAAAGCACTTAATTTGTAAGTGGTACTATAAATTGGTATCCAAAGGTACGTTTTCTGATCCATTTGTTTTCATCAGATACTTTTGGAGGAAGGTATAGGTCATTATAGGCATATCCTGGTGCGACCCATGCAATATTATTATTTATTTATGATCAGGTAACTTAAAAGACTCATTATTAGGCACAGAGTTCAAAAAAAAAATATTTGGGTTGCAATTCACACAAATATAATATTATATACACAACAAATATTAAACAATCCTAGTTATCATTATCACTAGACATTACTTAGCGGTTTCACCCGCATAAGTTTCGACCCCGTGGGAATATCGGGATAAAAAGTATCCTGATTATAAACCATCTCTGTGCCAAATTTTATTCAAATCCGTTCAGTAGTTTTTGCGTGAAAGAGTAAAAAACATCCATCATCCATACAAATTTTCGCGTTTATAATATTAGCAGGATTTATCGCATTTTGACTACATTCGTTACAAAATATAATTATGAAGAATCTTATTAGGATTTTTAGGGTTTCGTAACAAAGTGGGATAAATACTTTTTAAATTCTTAAATCATGTGATGGTAAATACACTCACATCGTTAGAGTTAGGCCTGTGGTGCGTGAAGACCGCCAGACAAGCGAGCAGCAGGCGCACGGCGCCGCGCTGCAGCAGGGCGCGGCGCAGCGCGCGCCCGGCCTCCGAGCTGCGGGGCGCGCGCTCCAGCAGGCGCGCCACCACGCCGAAGGGCAGCGTGCCCAGCGAGCCCGCGCGCCCGTCGCCCACCGCGATGCTGCCTGGGCCACCCGGCAGGGAAAGCGGTTCAATGTCGTTCACATAATACATTCACAAATATTACGCACTTCACATCTCTCCAGGCGCTTGACCGTACCGACGCCATTAAAAAAAAAATTATTGCCAGACGTTCGAACTTTAAACCCACTGGTTTTCGTACCAAGACAGGAGCCGACATTAACACAAATCTTCTGGCAAAAGCAGTTTCATCTCCCAAATCTTTTGTGTGTGTGTTTTCGACAAACAGTCACATAAATTAATTAATTTCTCAAGAAGAGCCACTGTACTTATACTCTTTATACTACGTCTTGTCATAAGTTCTAAATGAAAAAGCAGATTTCTGGCAAAAAAATTTGTCATAGAAAATCAAATAGTGCTCAAAATATAAGCGTAACTGCGGAATTAACCGATATTCATTCCAGAATGTGCACTTACGTCCGTCCTCATCATGCGTAACTCCGAGCAACAACCTCAGCAGGTGACAAGCGCGAGCGCCCTCATCCAGCAAGGCGTCAGCATAGCCCGGCAGCTTCAGCAGCAGGCCCAGCGCGATCAGCGCATGCGCGGGCACGCCGGTACAACCACTCTCTTCTATACCCGTGTTGGCGGTAGTGACCCCGAGTTCAACGACCTCCTGCAGGTAGTATGGACACTATCAATATACATACAACTGTCCTTTTAGTATAATGACTGTAAGCGGGGTGGGAGCTTAGAGGGAGGGGAGAGGCGGTTAGGGGGCGTTTCTACTGAAGTGAAGAAGTACAGGAATGGAGCAATCACAGACGTGACGAGAGACGTGATGTGGATTTTACCTTATGTGGTTTGTCGATTCTTCGCTCAGCTGGTCTACGCTTCAGTGACAACGCACCCTTAGGTCCCATAAATCACTAAATGCGTTTAGCGTTCTAACGTATCTAAAACATCGTTCTGTTTCTGTCAATCGTTTGAAGATGATAGAGACAAAATGATGTTTTAATATGTTATGTGCTAAACGCATTTAGTCATTTGTAGTGCAAGGGGGCTCAAGTGAGAGTTTGGGTTGTTAGCAGCAGATGGATAGTGTGGTGACATGGGTCACATAAGCGCCACCATCTATTTCCCATTACCAGTAGGTGCATGTCATGTTAGTTCGTCAAAGGATTGCCGTCAATAATCGTTCCGTTGAGAATGGAATGTTTGTATGGAAGCTCGACATTTTTGCCGACGCTAACCTATCAGACAAGGTTTGTTAAATCATAAAGCAGCAAATTCAACCTTTACCTTCTAAATATACGATTATAAGCATCACCTTCCTTCCCGCACGGTCGCCGCCTGCGCGCCTTACCTCATAGGGGTCGTCCAGCTTGACCCAGTCCAGGTCGTGGTGCTGGTGCACGAGCGCGGGCGGGTCGGGCGGCGGCGCGTGCGGCCGCGGCAGGCGCGCCGCCACCAGCGCCAGGCCGCCCACGGCGCCGAACCAGCGCAGCACGGCCGAGCCGCCCGCCGGCCGCGCGCTGGGGCCCGCCGGGGCCGCGCCCGCCGGGGCCGCGCCCTCCCACGTCGGCCCGGACCACGCTTCTGGAATGGTGCCGCCGTTTAGTATCGAAGTCATGATCTTTATATTATCTTAGAATAATAATATGTTTATAAACATATCCAAAGCGCTACCATGTTATCCATCGAGTTTTTTTTTTTTTTCAATAAATTTCCCAAAATAATTGGATAAATGTTTACCAACAGCGCCGCCCTGTCAGCGCTATTCAAGCGCAAAAAGACCCTTGCAACAGTGTATCGTTCAGGATACATTCTACCGTGTCAAAGGCTACAAAGGGTTGTCCACTAAATATACTGGCAAGATCTGTACTATATACTGTACTTTTATCCCACAACACGTCCTGAATGTATGGATGAAGACGAGTAATGTGAGCAAATAACAAACACATTTACGGCTTCGCTTTTGTCTCGAACGGTACCGAGAACTCCTGCACCTAACACACATTCACAGCATATTTGTACACATGGTAACCACAAGTAAAGCGCCCGTCCCTTCGTAAGTCAAAAATACTATAGCAGTGTAAATATATACCTCCGTTAGTGTTGAGATGTAACGTGAGCGCTAGATGTGGTCCGAACACGTGCGGCACGGCGGCTGTGAGCTGCGCGAGTGTCGTGCTCGGCGGGATGAAGCCTTCCAGTCCGGGCACTTGCACCCGGATCGTGGTCTCTATTAGATCTGGAAAGCATTCAAATAAACGTCAATATTAGTACGAAATGAAATAGGCTACACTTGCATTCTTGGGTAACAACTAGACAGGAGGATCGCATGGTATCACAATACAACACATGTCCTTATGATATATAAGAGTCAATCGCTATAGAAAATTACGCCGCATCTTGAGTAATCTCATTAAGTGTGCTCAATAATTAATCGGTCCGTAGATATGACCTATCAAAACAATACGCACTTCTGTATGCCCCGATAGGTTTGACCGAGGTGTACAAATACACTCGTGACAAACCCAAGTATAAAATTAAAAACAGTCGTATTATCCCTGATGTCCCTACGGCTAGGATACATGTCTCCTCTTTCTTTATCGGCAGGGGGAGAATGTATGTTCCATAGTCCACTACGCGTACCCGAGTCGGTGGGTAAAAACTTGATCTTAACTATAAACTCACCATCAGTAACAGACGACTTGGTCCTAACTATAAACTCATCGTCAGTAACAGACAACTTGGTCCTAACTATAAACTCATCGTCAGTAACAGACAACTTGGTCCTAACTATAAACTCATCGTCAGTAACAGACAACTTGGTCCTAACTATAAACTCACCATCAGTAACAGACAACTTGGTCCTAACTATAAACTCATCGTCAGTAACAGACAACTTGGTCCTAACTATAAACTCATCGTCAGTAACAGACAACTTGGTCCTAACTATAAACTCATCGTCAGTAACAGACAACTTGGTCCTAACTATAAACTCATCGTCAGTAACAGACAACTTGGTCCTAACTATAAACTCATCGTCAGTAACAGACAACTTGGTCCTAACTATAAACTCATCGTCAGTAACAGACAACTTGGTCCTAACTATAAACTCATCGTCAGTAACAGACAACTTGGTCCTAACTATAAACTCATCGTCAGTAACAGACAACTTGGTCCTAACTATAAACTCATCGTCAGTAACAGACAACTAGGTCCTAACTATAAACTCATCGTCAGTAACAGACAACTTGGTCCTAACTATAAACTCATCGTCAGTAACAGACAACTTGGTCCTAACTATAAACTCATCGTCAGTAACAGACAACTTGGTCCTAACTATAAACTCATTGTCAGTAACAGACAACTTGGTCCTAACTATAAACTCATCGTCAGTAACAGACAACTTGGTCCTAACTATAAACTCATCGTCAGTAACAGACAACTTGGTCCTAACTATAAACTCACCGTCAGTAATAGACAACTTGGTCCTAACTATAAACTCACCATCAGTGCCAGACAACACGGACGCATCGTTACTCGTCTTAGTCTGCCTCTTCTTATTATTCTGCTGTTTCAACGACGTATTCTTAACATCCTTTACTCTTTTGTCTTTAGAAGCGCTAGCAGCAGCCAGGCTTAGTTCCCAGGCCTCCGCTACTGTAGTGATAGCGGTGTCGGAGGCGCTGCGCAGAACGGAGGACCCGCCCGATGTAGGAGACGTGTTCATGCATACTTTTGCTGTCTCTTCCATTATTGGTACTGAGGATGTGAACGGCAATGAGTTAGTGATAATCGTGTGTTTTTTGACTTAGAAAAATATTGTTAAAATAAAAAAAATACTTTACTTCAGCCCTTGATTCATATGATGGTAATACACACTTCTAGGTGAAATTCGGCAATGGACCACCGATATGTTTAATAGAGTGCAACAAGGATCTCCGGGCACGCTTGGCATTATTTGTTAAATAGTCACAGAAACTGTTTTGACAAAACAAGATCCGATTTAGGCCACGCGCCAAATGTACCTTGTAGTGTTATAGTGACCAACTAAATTACTCGCGACGCGACAGCTCATTCGCCAATACGAAAATATTTGCCATAACCACTGACAGTTCGGATACTGCATTATGACGAATACTGAACTAGAGACGGTGAGCTCGCTTCCGAACCCGCAGTCTGCTCTGTTATGTTATTTTCTTGTCCATGTCCACATGTGCAGTATACTCACGCGGCGGGCGGTGCTCGGCCAGCAGCTCGCGCACGGAGCTGCACAGCGGCAGCGGCAGCACGGCGTGGCCCAGGTAGGCGGGGTGCGCGCAGCCCGCGCCCGCGCCGCCGCCCTCGGCCCAGCGCAGCGACACCCACACGCGCTCCGGGGACAGCACCAGGCGCAGGATCAGCGCGCGCGTGAAGCCCGAGATGCCATCTGCATGTCGACAGATTTGGATTGTATGATACAGGAATTATAAGGAATACTCGTTTAAAAAAACAACAATATGAAATAATTCTGTTATAAACTAAGTACATATATTCACGAGGCCTACATATACATAAGAGCAGTCACAGATCGAGGCGATATCAGCTCGTTTTAACATCAACGTCAAACACACCCCCGTGTACACGCCCCTACATGTTCGCACGAAATAGTGGGTTGGACAAAGGGGCCACCATTTAGTTCAAAGCAACATGGGCTCTACTCTAGCCCCGGGCCTCCACAATTTGAGAAAAAATGACGAAACAATTCAGGGGTCAGACTCTTTTAAGTTAATCTGTGAGAACCTCTGTGCTCTGTATGTGCTGTGTTACTAATCCAATATTTTTATTCTCCTGTTATAAGAGTTGGTTCTCCTGTACAAATAAACATATGTTTCATAAAATCCACTCATCATGGTAATCACAGTAAAAGAAAACTCACCGGTACATTGCAGCCCCTCTAATATGCTGTGTAGTGTGGACGCGAACAGCTTCTGATTGGCCGGATGGCACACGGTCAGCTCGGCGAACAAACGAATGGTGCTCTCTTCTAGCTGGGCGTATTGCGCGTCTTCTTGCCAGGTACTGCTAGGAAATTGTATCATTATAAATACATGTTTATGTGTTGGATGGGGAGGGATTTAGACGCGTTTTTCTTCAAAGTAAATAAATGCGACATCTTCCAAGTTAAAAATGTTACAACTATGTCTGACAACTTGAAAAGTCACATAGATAAAGGAGACTATTTTCAAAAGAGAAACTGATCTGGTAACTAACAAAAAAAAGTCAACAAGTTAGTTTGTGACTAACTTTTGATGGTCACTGTTCTCCTTTCCATTAGTTTGCCATCCTGCTCAGCAAGGGGCAGAGGGAATTTATCAAATGCATAATTAATTTTCAAAAATATAGAAGTTTCATACTTAGTCGTTTCGACAAAGCTAAGGACTTAAATACCTAGCACATGATATTAATATCGGTAACTGAAATACCTGTAATGCGGTCTTGGATGGCACAGCAACGTAAGCAGCGGTTTCCAGAACGTGTTGCCAGGTCCTCCGAGCCAGTCCTTGAGACGCTTGGACCAGCACACCGCCCTCGCCCACTCCACCAGTTGCCACACACTCTTCATTGAAGGAAGGTCGGACTTGGGTTGGGTGGACTCCTTGTCAGGGTCAATCATTTGCACGTCTTCTAGCGAGCCGCGTTGCTCTTTGATTGTTTCTAGTTTTGCTTCGCTGAAGTCTGAAATAAATGGGTTAATTAGAAATAAAACATGCAACGAATAATTAGACGACGAAACATTTCAGTCAGACGCGTATTTAACTTGAACCAATTGCACTTTACCCGATTTACAATCGTGAATGTCTGTGCGTCGCGCCTTATGTACAGACGCATGTAATGTAATGTATCGTGTAATGTAACTCGAATTTAGCGTGTGGACGGGACTACGAGCATTACATGTAACGCTCGCGCTGATCCATCGGCTTTCGGTTTTTAGCGTGAACACAAAGGCTCTCGCAGTCGAACAAATACAGGATTCGCGCTGAGTTTGTATGGTGTCCACATTTCCACACTATTCGCATTACATTACATTACACGAGTTTGCACACGGCTTTAGTTGCAAGTTTGCTAAGAGCCTTCATGTATTTGTGTCAGCTAGTTTTTCACGCTCATATGAATTGCGCATACCCATACGTGTCATTGACACATAACCCATAATATGTATAATAATGAAAATAAATGCTTAGTGCCTTGCTTTATTCGTACATTTTTCGTGACTGACTTAAAACTGTTATGCATTTTAGACGACGTCAATCCATTATTCTCCTTACCAGAAATAGCCTTAACAACGGCTGCGGGTAGCCTGGAGTGTAACAACGCCAGGGTGGCTGCAGGTGACATGGCGGCGGCCGCGATGGTCTGCAGCTGCCAGCCTCTCGCTTCCCAGGACACGGTGCCCGTAGGAGCTGATGATGAGGGCAAGGGACTGCTACTGCTTGGAGACTGAACCTTTGTGTCGTCTGTTAAACCTTCCATGCTGGAAATAAAACGAATCATGGGATATAGCAATCCTGTTTACACGGCGATGCACAAGATTTTATAATAAAATGTTGGGATTAAAAGTCAACATCTCACTGTTTTTTTTTTCTAGCCTACGCTGTCCCCCTTTTGGGCAAAAGGTTCCCCACTCCATCCATCTTACTGTTTATATGGATGGATACAAATACTGCATGAAACTGCCGTGCGATCTCAAAATTATACAGTAAAGAACAGTATCAAACAGTTCGTTGCCGGGTGAACATGGATGAGTATCAAAAAAACATCAAGACAGCAAAAGAAACATGAATTTCATAGTCAAATAAGATGTTTTTATGTTTTACATATTATCTTCAACTTCATTTTACCTCTCGTCTTGATCCATGGGTATGTCCATATGTTCTAGCAGCATCCTGAACAGCTCCGGTCTAATGTAGCACATCGAACATAGAACTGCAAAACAGATAGAAAATTAGGTAAAGCTAAAAATGATACCGTATATAATTGGAAACTTTATCTAGATTTTGATAAAAAAAAAAACATTGTTAGATTTTTACGATTTGTTAAACAAAATACAAAAAATCGAGTTAATTTTATTTTTTAGTAAATACTAGCTTTTAGTGAGGACTAAAAGCTAGGAGCTAGCTGAATGAAATTCACATTGGCAATTATATTAGCGCGCAAACGCGTATTTGGAAAAGCATCCTCTTGTTCTTAGCATATCCATGGCAAAAAGTTCAAAGACCTTTGGCCCAAAATTCAGCTGCGCGAACTCCACTTACTGACCCAGTCATAAGATTATCAAGTGCACAGGTGACAGGACAAGCATCCTTGCGAATGAGGAATTACAGCAGGTTTATTGAACCATCATTTACAAAGGCTTTTTTCTATCCAAGAACGGGTTACAAATTTATCATCTTAGTGTGGCTGTAAGTAGTACTCACTAGCATCGAGCGACTTCTTGAGTAGACTAGATTCGGGCACGTCTTTGACCCACGTGTACACCAGCTCGAACAAGTCGTCTGTTATCAACTCTTCCAAGTTCTCCAAGATGCGCTTCTCCTTAAGGGTCCATAATACCTGTAAAGGAAAAATATTTTCTAATTATGTTCATTGGACTATAATCTTTCAGTTTATTTAAATAAATGTAATAACGGGGTCTGTCTGTAAACCATTATTTTATTTGGAATTTAGGTTGCAATCAATTACAAGCCATATAATTGGTAGGTTTGACCTAAAGTAGTGGAACTTCACGGCGATCAAAACTGTTCATCCATACTTCATCATCGGACTTAGCACGCTACTGCAGGGGTCTACTACGCAGAATGTTCGGCCGTTTCCTGCTACGAAGTTATTATTTGGTCCGGTCGGTCCCGATCCTACACTCCTACACTCTTTCGGATATTGACTATGGTCCCGACCCAACTGAGCCGATCCGAACTTTTTTCAATAATATTCGGTTCGGCCATGTGTCGGGCCGATCCGAACATTCGCACTTTGCACTTCGTAGTAGACCCCCAGGACGTGGCCACCTGGGCATCTCCTACCGCACATCATTTAATTGCATACTCGGCTACTTTGATTTAGCTACTATCAGCAACAGTTACTATCAAACATACATGGGAGATGAGCCAGGCGTCGCTTGATCGGTCTGCTCTGTTTGTGTCCGTAGCCCAGTTTGTGATGTTTTGTCAGGAAAGCGAAGTAAAAACGAATATAGTGGCAACTTACTGAAGCCAGCGTGTGCGTGAGCGCGGCGGAGGGCGGCTCGCGCTGGCGCAGCCACAGCTCGGCCGCGGCCGCCAGCCACGCCACGTAGGCGCCCACCGCGCCGTCCGCGCACCAGCGGCACAGCTGGCGCACCAGCTCGCACACCGCCCACATGCTGCCGTTCACGCGCCCGTGAGTCGATACTTGGAATGCTGCAAAAATATTATATTATAATATTTTATGGATTTTTTATACAGCAATCGCAGTTGCGAATACTTGACGGGCCATGTCACTTGTAGATATTTGACAGACGTTACGAGTATTCGGAACGCCTAAATATTATTGTTTTTATCTGCTGTATATTATATTGTGTGCCTTTTATTCTGTGTTCAATAGATGTACTTTTTTCCTTTCTAAAATTTGTGTTACCAAGGGTCATATTGTGTTACTCAGTAACTGGGTTGTGGACGACGGATTGGTAGTCGTTCCATGTATAATATGGGTCATTATTTGCATTCGGTTTGATTGGAAACTTACTTATTATTAAGCAATTTCAAATTATTTTAGATTGCAAGTCAGTCTCATGTTTGCGCTTTATTACAAAGTTACAGTGGGTAATATAGGTATTATATTAAATAAACACATTGAATAAATTTAATATTTCCAAGCTATTTAAAACACGCGTCATCAGCTCATTAGGTACTAGTGTGTTATCGAATAATACGAATATCAGAGCGGCAATTTTTGTAATTTTAAGAACGTTCACAGTCTGATCTCAATTTGTCAAAAATACCTCAAATTTCTTTGACATTTGTTTGTCGCCGAGATGACACTGCGACTAGATTTTGAACGTTTTAAATGACGAGAATTGTCCTTCTGGTGTCGTCCTCACCGTGCGCATGCGCGTGCGCGTCCATGTTGAGCAGCGCGGTGATGAGCGGCGCGCGCAGTGCGGGCGCGTGGCGCGCGGCCGCCAGCAGCGCGGCGTGCGCGTGCGTGGCCGGCGCGCCGCCCGCCGCCACGCAGGCGCACAGCGCGCCCACGGCGCCGCCGCCGCGCGCGCGGGCCAGGCGCGCGCCCGCCGCGCCGCCCGCGCGCGTGCACGCCGCCACCACGCACGCCCAGTTGTTGCTGCTGCGGACAGGCCACGGCACCATCGTGAGCAAGCGGTACGAGAGGACGGTACATCTTAATGTCTATAAACTATCTAAATTATTCTACATCAACGAAAGTAATCAAAATCGACAATTCATACATTTACACTTTAAAAAAAACAATTAATCTTTCTTTTAATACAAATTCCTACAATGATAACATAATCGGCCGATACTGCTAGCGACTTGAGTTACAATAAACATTATTCTTAGCAAAGAAAAAGAATAGAATCATTTTGTGCATAACTTGTAAAGTCTGAATTGAACAGTAGTGAAAATGATGGGTCTGAAAGCGACAACGAAATACACGTAATTCTTTCAGGACGATTTTCAAATGAAATGATACTTACGTAATAGGGGTAGAACTCGAGTGGCTGTTGAACGCGGGAGCAGCTAACAACCTCAGCTGCAGTAAACCCATGTTGGAAGAGTCCCTGGGCTTGTAGAGCCGTATCTGCACGGTGGTGCAGACGATGGGCCGCGCCACCACCAGGCGGATGAAGGTCATGCCGGCCGTGTTCTGCGGCGGGCCCAGCGGGGCCAGCGTGCCGCCGCAGCCAGCCTCCACCGCCACCGCGCCGGGACATGCTAGGAACATATACACACTGTTAGTGATGCACCCTCGACGACATACTCTACTGCCTTTCAATTTATATGATTTAAGAAAGCTAACTTTACACCTTTATTTATTTTTTAAACGTTGCTTAAAGTTTTTTGTTTGACGTTTAAAGGTCTCTTAACTTTAAATATAAATGACGACACGGTTAGCGCAGTGGCTGAGCGATCGACTGCTGCGCTGCGTGTCGCGGGTTCGATTCCCGCACGGAACAAATATTTGTATTGCGTACAGGTAGTTGTTCCGGGTCTGGCTGTTTGTGTATGTGAGTTTAAATGTTTGTAAACGCACCCACGATACAGGAGTAATTCCTAGTGTGGGGCAACGTTTAAATAATATGTAACAGAAAGACCAAAGTAAAGATGGATGGATTGTGTAAGGAATGATATGAAACAAAAAGGAGTGAATGATAGCGTGACGGTTGACAGGGGAGAATGGAAGAACAAAACCTGTTGCGCCGACCACAAGTAACTTGGGATAAGGGCAGGAACATGATGATAATGAACCTGGGTCAAATGAATTTATTTTCATTATTTCAATACTCACTAGCTAGACTAGTCAGATGTGGCTGCAGCTGCACTTCATGTAGCTGCACGGCGTACGGCAGCGTCAGCGTCAGTGCGAGGCTGGCGTCGTCCGCGCTGAAGAAGTGGTAGGACCACGCCGCAGCACGCACGCGCCGGGCTGCGCACGCGCCGCGAACGCTCATGCCGCCGCCGCCGTCCAGCAGGACGTCGGCCGCCTGCGCCGTTGGGTTGCCGCACGATACTGTGCCTGAGGGTACACACAATACACGTTGCATATTTGTGATGTTGATACTTCTTTCAGTTTAACGGTCGAAACGGTGCAAGTTGAGTAGTTCGGCAAGTGATGCAACCAGAAACATAGTCCTGAATGAAATATCGTGCATTTATTTCGACACGAAAAGCATTTGGGAGCCCAACATTTTATAACAAGCGAAATTGTGAGGACCCTGTGCCGACATGCGCTAAACATAAAAAACCCATCGTCTATTAGTATAGGAATTATTCTAAATTTACTTGAAGAAAGAGTGGGTGATAAGTGTTTTGTAAATTTAATATGATTTTTTCATAAACAATCTTTCAAACATGACTCACAAAGCGGCGCAATATTAACAAGTCCATTCGCAGTCTCAATAACAGGCGTCTGGCTCTTCTTGTTGCCAGAAGCCGGCGTGGACATGTTCATCATCTGCGGAGGCAGCTTCAGGTAGTTCATGAGCGAGGACACCAGACCTTGCCCGCTGCTTGGACCCGCCTGAGGACAATACATATGGGTTATAAGCAATTTAGATTTTTTTAGAGCTCCAAGGGACCTAAGTATTTTATATTAATTTCAACTTGATACCTCCACGCGTGAGAAAAAGGGTCTTGACAGACAGACAGACGGATACCGAAGTGATCCTATAAGGGTCCCGTTTTTTTCCTTTCGAGGTTTGGAACCCTAAATAACTGTCTTGGAGAGTTAATGAATACGAGTCTAATTATGACATACCTGATGACAAGCAGTAAGTTTCTCGAGCGCCAGTTCCAAGCCACCTGCGTCTATAAATGCGGCGAGCGCTTCGGGGTAGTCTAACACGCGAATGATGAGCTGCTGCATCGCTTGCGACAGATTCACTACCTCTTCTTTCCCTATTATGAAAGATGAATAGGGTTAGTACACTAAAAATACAGACAGAACAGGAAAAAGTAAGCATAAGCATAACCAGTCTATAATGTTCCCACTGCTGGGACACAGGCCTCCTCACTATGAGAGGGAGTGGAATCCACCACGCAAGCCCAGTGCGGGTTGGTTGATGTCCCATATCTTCGAATTTTTGGTTTTAGGATATTCCGAAAAAAGTTAACAAATAATAATTTGATGCAACAGGGCTTTATTATGGAATTTGGCTACGATCTAGTGTGGTTTGAATGCGTGTTATTTGAGAATACTGGATAGTATCAATCGTTAAATCGAAATCGAATCGAATGCTGGTTAGTATCGTCGTTCTGTTTGCATCACAACATGTCGTGGTCTTCCTTGACTAAAGACTGGATTTACCAAAGTCAGTTATCCTTTTATCCATTGAATAACATACGTCTGACAGCTTTTGTATGGAAAAATTTTCGAAAATTCAAAATTTATTCTCAGGGTTCATTCAAGAACTTTTTAAGTCTTTTATTCTAGGTATAAAAATGTGGTGGAAATCGCCAAGTATTTATTAAAAAACAGCCATAATAAAAAAATTACTTTATGAGGAAGTATTGTATCGGTATCACAAACAGACAATTTTATACATCTTTGTTTTTGTGATAATTTCACGTTAAGTATTTGCTACTCACTGAGGAACTCCATGAGACTTGTGACCATGAGCGCAGGGTTAGAGGCCACGGTTGCCATTTGAGCCACCAGCCAAAACACCTCTTCCTTCAGAGTAGATGGCTCCGAAGACATTCCTGTAACATACACATAAACATAGTTAATCAGCCTATTGAGAGTTGACAACAATAAACAATAATACTATTAAAGTTATGTAGTTACCAGAGTTCAATGCAACGGTGTTCATTCCATCGCAGATCGAAAGCGTCCTGTAGAACTTCTGCATTATTTGTTGATGTTGGAGCACTGTTGAAAAAATAATGCAATCAAAATCACATCTAAATCACTGAACGGATTTCGATAAAATTTGGCAAGGAGATAGATGGCATCATGGGGAAGGATATAGGCTACTTTTTGTCCTGGTAGCACATTTCCGACGGATGAATTCCGACATACACACAGACGAAGCCGCGGGCAAAAGCTACTAAATATAATATAACACGGAACCCCTACCTACCCTACCTACCTACCCGCAAGCTACTGTCATCAATCACATGGCGTTACATTGTACGTCCAAGGGCAGAAAAGCTATGTAAAACGAAGAACTAGTCTTGGGTTTTTAGAGGTATGAGGAACAGGGTGTAAAGTTCACTCATCCTCCATAGAAAAGGGAGGATCCTCCTGCCAGACGGGTGTTGTGTCTGGCGGGCAATTGCCCAACGATTGTTGTTGGGAAATTGTATTTATGCAATTGCGCGGTAAACTCTGCTTGTGAGATACAGGATTTGCGTGACGTCAGTATGACGCGTTGTTCGCATGTGGCCTTGTAGATACCGCTACATCACTCCCCTCCGAAGACCGGAGGTCGATAGTGGGCTGAGTCTTTGTATCTACATGTATTTGTTCCGAGTCTGGGTGTTTTTCTATCTATAATATGTATGTATTTACAAAAAAAAAAAATTGTATATAAGTAGTTTATCAGCCATCTTGTTACCATAACACAAGCATTAGGTTGCTTAGCTTGGGACAAATGGTGCTGTGTGAAATGTCCAGGGATTTATTATTTATTATTTCCTTTATTTCATTTAAATACCTACAAATTACATTTTTAAATATTTTTATAAACAAAAAGATAAAAAAACATTTAAAAATATAAAAAATAGTAGCCCACCGGTATCGGGAACAGGGTCCAAGCTACCGGCGGTCAGGGCTCCAGAGAGAGGAACCTCCTGACAATGCGAGCCGTGTCCAGAAGTACCGCTTTCTGAATCAAGCCCTTGATCCAGCTGCCCAACGAGAGCCTCCTCAGGTGTTGGTCGAGGCTCTTGGCTATTAAGCCATTGGCTGTCACGACTATCGGCACAATGATTGCTGAGTCCACATGCCACATGTCGACAACCTCGCGAGCCAAGTCAAGATACTTGATTTGTTTATCTTTCTCGGCTTTCACGAGGTTCTCATCATGCGGGACGGTTATGTCAACAATCATTGCACGCCGCTCTGATCGATCCACCACCACTATATCAGGCTTATTGGCAACAATAGTCCTGTCAGTGATGATGGATCGATCCCAGTACAATGTGATATTTCCATTTTCGAGAACTGGGTCGGGCACATACCTGTAGTACGGCACCTCCGATTCCACAAGGTTGTATTTCAGAGCAAGTTGCTGATGTATTATCCTAGCTACAAGGTTGTGTCTATGCAAGTACTCTCCGTTAGCTAGACGAGAACACCCGGAGATAATATGCCTGATTGATTCCCCCGGCCGGTGGCATGCCCGACAGATGTCAACCGTGCCGTCTTTCACAATAAATCTCCGGTAATTGTTCGTCATCATAACTTCGTCCATAATTGCACAGACAAAACCTTCGGTTTCTCCAAAGAGGTCACCGAACCGCAGCCAGGCTACGGACGCTAGTAAATCTACATCGGGTCCATGTAGGGCCCGGTAAAAGCGTCCGTGAAGCTCCTTACTTTGCCATACTTCCATGCGATCATTGGTGTCAAGCACTACTGGCTTGCGCCAGTTCTCTTTAGCCAAGGAGAGCGGGGTGAGGCCCTTGTCCACCGCGACTACATCTCGATGCATCCCCACGTCGGTTTCTAGGAAATATTCCCTGAGACTGCATATCTCGCGATTGTGGAGGGTCTTAGCGTTTAAAAAGCCTCGACCTCCACACTTTCGCGGGATATACAGCCTCATTACCGATGACCGTGGGTGATGCAATCGATTTGCGGTCAACAGCGTCCGGACCCTCCTATCCAGGGCGTCTAGTTCGGTTTGAGTCCATTTGAGTATGCCGAAAGAGTACATCAAAACCGGCATGACCCAACTGTTGAAGGCACGCACCTTGTTTCCGCCTGATAGAAGACTATTAAGTACTTTTTTCAGGCGGCCAAAGAAGCGCTCCTTCAACGATTGCTTCATGTCAGTAACATTGATGCCTAACGCTTCCGACATACCCAAATACTTATAGGTTTCGGATGCGGAGAGGGCTCTAAGGTTTGTGGAATCCGAGAGTTGAGTTCCCACGGATTCCACAATCTCCCCTCGCTTTACATGCATGACCGCACATTTGTCCACACCAAATTCCATCCTGATGGCGCTACTGAAGGTTTCAGTAATTTTCAGTAGCTCCATCAGTTGCAAATTGTTGGGGGCAAAGAGTTTTAGGTCATCCATGTAGAGGAGGTGAGATATAACCTGACCACCTCTCCTCAACCGATAGCCTAGACCTGAATCTTCAAGCAGCGTGCTTAGAGGATTCAAGGCTAAGCAGAACCAAAGCGGACTCAAACTGTCGCCCTGGAATATGCCTCGCTCGATCCTTATCGGCTCGCTATTCCTCTGGATATTTCGACATCCTGGATAGCGAAGGACCGTCCTCCATTGCCCCATACACGTCATCAGGAAGGTGCGCAGAGTTGTATCTACTTTATACAACTCCAGCACCCTCATGAGCCATGTATGTGGTACCGAGTCATAGGCCTTCTTATAATCTATCCAACATGTCGACAGATCCTTTCGGGAACGACGAACCTGTTGGCTAATGGCCATATCAATGAGGAGTAGCTCCTTAGTACCGCGGGACCCATTCTTACATCCATTTTGAGAGGCAGAC
The DNA here is from genome assembly GCA_911387795.2 of Apamea monoglypha. Taxonomy (NCBI): domain Eukaryota; kingdom Metazoa; phylum Arthropoda; class Insecta; order Lepidoptera; family Noctuidae; genus Apamea; species Apamea monoglypha. Next base: position 4,451,204 of record OU426933.1, on the reverse strand, counting down.
ATAATGGAGTTGGTGTCTATATGTTTGTTAATTTTAGCTCTCAAAATGGATGTAAGAACTTTATAGACCGTCGGTAAACATGTGATCGGCCTATAATTTTTGGGTTCCGCAGTGCTAGCTGATTTATGGAGCAGGTGGGTAACTCCTGTGGTTAGGAACTGGGGTAGCGAACCAGACTCTAAAGCAATCTGGAACTGAGATGCCAAGCGAGCGTGCGACCTTGTTAACCATTTGACCCAAAAGTTGTGCAGCCCGTCCGGCCCTGGAGATTTCTATTTATTATTATTATTATTATTATCTTGCGATGTTTGCCGGGCCAGCTGAGGTTCCCAGTGAGTCGGGGTGGCACTGGAGCATAACGCAGCGCCACCCCGACTCACTGGGGACATCTCCGCAGACAGTTCCGACTCACCGTGAACTATGCGGCAACCGGTTCCGACTCACCAGAACCTCAGCTGACCCGGCATGAGTACGTTTACTAAAGATAAGACAACAAACATAATATACTCATTTACCTATAGCGAAAATCACTAATCCTGCTGTGCTACCTGCTCATAATTGTGAGGGAAAGGCATCTTTTGAGTACCTACAAAAGTATTCGAAAAGCCAAAACTAAAAATGACTACAACCGTAAACAAATGCTGTCTCACAAAGTTAAAAAAAAGGATTGTGTGGTTTTATGAAACCACGGTAAAAGTGAAACTTTAAAAAAAACAAAAAAAAAAGAAAATAACAATGTTTACATTAAACACTGACTAATATAAACAAAATAGCGTGGAGCACTTGCACAAATGAGTATTAGTCTATACACCATAGAGAAAGTAAAATTATCCCTACTCCGCGGCCGACCGTCACGCGGCATGCAACACACAGACGAAGTGTGAGACGTTTCACTTTAATAATAAATAAATAAATAATCAGCCTGTATTGTTCCACTGCAGGGCAAAGGCCACCCTTTCCTTTTTTCACTCAACTCAATCCTGACCCAATATGTACAAATCGCTCATATAAGCTAAGTTCGTCCCACCATCTACGCCTGGGCCTACCGCGATGCCTTTGGACGTTTTGCATCCGACATGCGGCAATTCCGGCCCAGTCCCATTTGAGCTTGGCTGCCGTTTTCGGGTGACGTCTGCGATTTGTATCCCAAAGTTAAAGTTTAAATATATTACCAGTGTCAGCGAAGCATGGTGTGCGTGCGGCTTGCTGTTTCCTCTCATCTTCCACGTTAGTAGCCTCGGCAGTGCTGCTGTGTTGAGCCTTGCTTTCATCCGTCTGTGACTGTTCGCCGCTTGTGGATACTGACGGGCTTGAAGACGACTGTATAGAAGAAATAATAAAAATCAAATAACAGAAGAGGCAAAAAGTTGCAAGTTCTTACAGAATCTCAATTAGTGTTGAACTTGTAAAATAAAATAAACTTTATAAGAAGACTAGCGACACGCTCCTGCTTCGCACGGTTTTCACGTCTTGACAAAACATCAAGATTCCACTACAATATGTAACTTTAGTTTTAATGTATTCATCATCTGCCTACCCTTTTTCCAACTATGTTGGGGTCGGCTTCCAGTCTAACCGAACCGGATGCAGCTGAATACCAGTATTTTACATGGAGCGACTGCCTATCTGACCTCCACAACCCGGTTACTAGGTAATACGATACCCGATATATTTTAATGTATTATACACATAAACTAAATCAGAAATTTCTATTAAATAAATAATGAATATAAAGAGACGTGTAAACATACCATTGTAATAACCAAGTATTGAGTTAATTATAATAAAAACAAGCTATTTTATCTAAACTTGTTTAGAACAACGGATCACTGTTCTCTTGCAAAAGTTTACTTAGAAATGCCATGTTACAATGTGTGTGTCATAATTACTATGTTGTTATTCACTCTCATTCATTACATAGTTAAGGGAATCCCAGATTAAACATCAGAGAAACATTTATTTTTATTTGTGTTGTAAAAGAAGATACTTTCCTGTTAGTAGATTGCCATGAATAGTGATTCAATAAAAATATATATTTCATTATAACATTTTTGTTTTTATGTTATCGAATGCATAATCTCCTTTTTTGAAGTCAATTAAAAACGGTAAAGTTGTTAAAAATAGAGGTGAGTTTGGTGTATTTATTGATTCAACTTTCTATTCAGTTTTTAGACTATAAATTAAATAGACAATATTATGATGTTTCCACTAGGATGATGATCAATTATTTAGTTCAAGGATTCAAAATCATTTCATCCGTGGTGTTAGGTTTCTTTTAATTTTTAGCTTCTTTGTAAAAATTTATTGGATGACTACTAAAAAATAACATTCAATTATGCGGCATCTAAACTCTATAGTGAGATGAGAATGCAGGTATCTCATTTCCGTAAAAATTACAGGATAAGTCAAGGAGGGGGGGAGGGATAAGAAGAGTTATTATCAAATAATAAGTTAGAATAACAGTTAAATAAGTATACTGCCACATTAAATAACTCTGCAATGATAGACATAAGACGGGCAAAGAAATAAATAATAGACTCACGTTCTGCGGCAACTGCTGCGGCGGCAGCGGCACGGCCAGCAGCTTCCTGCAGTAGCTGAGCAGCTGCTGCAGCACGGCGCGGCGCAGCGGGGCGCGGCGCGCCGCCCCGCCGCCCGCCAGCACGTCGGCCAGCAGCCCCGGCAGGCGCGCCTCCGCGCCGCCCGCGCCCGCGCCGCCCGCGCCGCGCCAGCCCATGCACTCGCGCACCCACCACACCGACTGGTGCGCTGCGCGGAAACAATGCGTTACGGTGCTTGCATTTACATGTATTCCGTCTTTTCTTCTATTATTTATGTCGATGATACTTTATTTTTACATTGTTTAAGCCCAGTAGGTGGCCACTATGATTGCGGCATCGGTGGCATTCTTTAGGTCATCATAGGCAAGACTGGGTCAGATAATAATAACAACAAACCACCTTATTGTAAAACTTACCAACAGTAAGGAAGAGCGGCAACGCATGATGCACATGCCTCGCACTTAGAACCTGCAGCATCGGATGCGCAAGCCTCAGCAGCGTGGCCTGCAGGTCGTAGGCGTGGCCCGGGTCGCTGTCCCGGCGCCACACGCCGCACACGGCCCGCAGCGCGGCCAGCGCGCCGCCCGCGCCGCGCGCGCACACCACGCGCGACACCACGGAGTGCAGCGCGGAGGCTGCGCCAGCGCCGGCGCCGATTTGTGCGCCGCCCTGTATAATAATCACGGTTATTTTGGTCCTACAACCTATCCATACAATAAAGACTTATGTTTACTATATAGATTTTTTGTTGTCAAAGCTGTCCATGTTTTAAATAGATAGTTCTCAGCACATTTTGTTTTTAAAAGTTGTTGAGAATTATTTTTATAGCAAGCTTTACTGAATAATTGGACCGTGGCAAAAATATGAAAATTCACGTCATTCAAAAGCCCGCATTAGTGATTGCCTATCATATTATCGAAGTCATATGTAGTTTTGTACATAAAGCCCTAAAAATGAGCAAATACTACTTACCAAATAAGGTTCAGAAGAGGCGACAGCGCCGTCGGTGTTGACATTCATAGTAATAAACTTGACGAGAGCCGGTACGAAGTGCTCGCACTCCAGAATAACGCGTCCCATGGTTTGAGTGCTGCTGCCTTCCGTCTACAAATAAAAATTATTTTATTATGTCACTTTGTAACGAGAACAAAAATAATATCAATAAACTCTTGTAGGTGATAGGTTATGTACCTGTAGTGGCAAGCTCGCAATCCACGCCAAAGCCTGCATTGAAAGCACCCAGCATCGTAGTGATATGTTTTCTAACCTGTAAATAATACATTGTGGTTAAACATCAAAGATTAGTCATATTTCACACAAGACACAGACATGTCATGTTAACGAAATAGCAATTTCGGCATAAATGCATTAAAAATGAGTCCACAAGCTTCTTCTTGAGATTCTTGCAAGATTCTCGAGTCAATCGAGTCAAGCGCAACCAGAGGGGCAATTCTCGTTTATAATTTTAAAAACGTTCACAGTCTGAGGGGCAATTTTCGTAATTTTAAGAACGTTCACAGTCTGATCTGTCTCAATCTGTCAAAAATTCCTCAATTCCGTACATTTTGAAATTTGTTTGTCGCGGAGATGAGACTGCGACTAGATTTTGAACGTTTTAAATTACGAGAATTGGCCTTCTGAGTAGAAGGGTAATTGCGTAACACACTGACACTAAGAATGAAATTAATGTTGACAGTTCAACAACATTCATTGCGTTATTTACGTTGTTCAGCAGACAAAATTTTCGAACACATGAAGCAATGGATTAGTAATATCCTTCAAAATGATTCAGCACCCAGCTATACTTACCTTTTCCACTATTCATAGTTACGACAATCCAGCAATGGTTAGTGATACATATAACAAAGAATGACTAACGTGCAAAGCGAGTGCAGTAACGCGTTGACGGTGTCAGAAGCAAGTCGTATGCGCGGCGTGTCCGCTGGTACGGCGAGCGTGGCCAGCGACCACGCGCCGCCACTGCCCCATGCCGAGCCGTTCAGTGTGAGCCATAGAGAGATCACGTTCTCCATGAATGTGCAGTCCATCTGGGTGATAAAGATATAATAATAATAGTCATGTCTTCTGTTGGAAGAAAATTGATGTTGACAAGTGTTGTTAGAGCCCGATTCAAATTTGATGGCGGTTCTGAAGTGTGCTACTCGTTGCGCAGTACCTCACCCCTCACCCCCGCTGACACGTGAATTTGTTACTGCGCAGCGACTCGCCTCATGTTCCGAACCGCCATAAAATTTGAATCAGGTTGTAATTTGGTTAAGCAGCTAATATGAGATAGATTTCCTCATTAGGGAATTGATCCGGGGATTAGCAACTGCGAGTCCTTTTTTTTAAAATATGTAAATGGTTTACGCAAAGCCCACATTTAGTTTAATTTATAAAACATCGTAACGTCCACAAACCCTGACACGCAAGCACGATAGTGCATAGAGCTTCGAAAGTGTCACAAGTGCATAACATGAACAACCAATCAAGGTAATTTTGTCGGCATTAACATTATTACTTCATCACTTTCGCAAACGATACGAGAGCAATAAAACTTGCTATGAATGCATTAAAAGAGTTCTGTATGACTTTTTCCGTCAAAGGACCATCTCAGGCGTTAATCTGCATGGTCCTCACATGATCTAACCAAGATAATATCTGGACTTTAAAAGCGACTTCCCGGAGTAATCAGGTAACACTGATCTCAATTCAATCTCAAGCTTAGAAAATCGAATTTGAAATATCTTTCTCACCTGATAATGGAACTCCAACGCCAAATGCCTGAACACATCGTACAGCGTGTGCGTCAGCGGCGGGTGCGGCCTGTGCGGCGGGGCCGGCGCGCGGGGCGGCGGCGGCGGGGCCGGCGGCGGGGCCCGCACGGCCGCGGCCAGGGCCCCCGCCGTGCCGAGCAGCGCGCGGCGCGCGTGCGCCTCGCCCGCGCCGCCGCAGCCGCCGCCTCCTGCTTCCACGCGCGCGTCCCAGCATACTGACACGTTGCTACGTGGACAAAGTTACCATTGTGAACGAGTGCATCTTGGTTAGTTAACCCTAATACACCAAATCTAAATGAATAAATTGTATTTCTCGTCTCTCTATGTCATCCTCCAATCTTTCTCCCAATTTATCTGCAGTCGGCGCAGCATATCTTCTTCTTCCACATATCTCGTATCTTTCATCACTTTAGTATTCATTCCCTCTTTATCCATATTATTATCTTTCACATGATCCATTCGTTTCTTTGGTCCACCCCACAGATTTATAAACTAAAGGGAGATATGGTGTGGCTGCCCAACTGTTCGAGTCTAGCTGTCGCCTTCAAAAATTACAACTACATATGCACTACAATACGAACACGCGCTCACTCACACTATAACAGTCACCACACTCAACGCGAGCCAATCGGGTAACAGCAGATCGCAACGTAGAGACACACAACTACATTGACTCGACATCGCTCCGTGTGTAGTTGCGTTCACGACTAATCAACGGCGCCCGCGTTTGTTTCTGTTTTGTGCATACATTGTTCGCACGCGCCACGCCCCCTTGGCCTATCCCCTTGGCATATCTAGTCAAATTCATACTCAAAACTTTGCTCACAACATGGTTTCGTCTTACTACGTTACACTCAATTATTCACTTAAAAAATACTACGAGACCACGTTAAAATTACTTCCAACATTAATTAATTACCTGGAACTATTATCAACCACAAGTTTTGTCCTGGTTTCCTTCTTAACGGCATCAATGAAGTATTGCTCAAGCTTCTCCTCCGGAGAAGAAGATTCCGAGTCATCAGATTCCGCTACTTGCGTCAGTTGTTCCTCCACGTCAATATCTAAGGAGAAATGAAACAAATAGGTACTTAGTAGCAAGAATATGTAAGTTTATACCCCGTCATGCCAAAACGAACGAAACCACAGTGAATTTTCACTCCTTTTCTAATCGAATTATGGACAGATTGCGGTTTGGTTCGCTTTGGCATTACTAAGTACAGTTTATATAAAAAGCAAACTCATATAAAGCTAAAACTTAACAACAGTGACATATGTAATACTAAAAACGGCGTGTTGATATAATTTTATTTGTTAAAATTATATATTTATTATTATTAAGCTGCTATAATGGTGAATGTTTCATGAGTTTTTAAATTAAGCGTGCATCACTAATATGCTTTTGATGAAATGCTATGATCCTGCTAACTCCTCATTAAAGCTTTTGCAATGTTTATAATATGAGAACAAAAGCGAACTGGATTTGTAGTATTTTATTATTATTTAAGTATTTTTTTTTTAAACATTTCCCCACACTAGGAATTTCTCCTGTATCGTGGGTGCGTTTACAAACATTCAGAATCGTCGTATTCATTCAGTATCGTCTCTATGTTTGTCAAAAGTATGAGGCCTTTTTAGTTAGACCTATATTGATAAACCTCATTAAAATCGTTTTAAAAGCCCATTTAGAGCCAGCAAAAAGAAGCCCGTTCGCGGTTTAAAAAAAGCAAAATAAAAACATTTAACGCAATAATTTCTATAATAAATAGACACGCAAAAGCGCATTCGATGTTCAAATCCTTTGTAAAGGCTATGGTGCTATGCAAATGTGTAGCGGTTAGGTGTGGTCTGTTCCTATCACACACACTACATATCAGTGCAAACCGAACTAAGCCCGGTCATTGACCTTACAGACGTATAGACTCGTTATTTTATGTATAATGTCCTTACTTGCTAAATTGACACCTGCTGTGGAAAATAGTTTGGACTTGAAGTTGGTAGTCTTCCCCAGACCAAAACTATCCGCTAACAAATCTGCAATGACAATAACACAGCAAGTCAATTCTGCTAGCTCTTTTAGAAAACGGGTTTAAGTTATTCTGATCGGTTCCGAAACAATTATTTTAAAAGACATGATTTATAAATAAATAGAAGAAAATAATTTTGATAAAATTTCGTGTTTTCATAATAACTGTTAACAACTATCGGTTGGTTGTCTAACTGGGTCATTAATTGTTGTTGTGATAATTATGTCAACTAATTAAAGTTTGCAAGGACTACCCCTCCTATGCGGTTTTCACTGATGTGTAGGATAATAGGGTGGGTTGCATCATCTGCAGCCATCTTGCGATAACGAAAATCAATAGCACATTTTCTACAGAAAACAGTGAGTGGCAGCTTCACTTGAAACTCGTAAACGCTTTAAAAGTTTAAACCTTTCTACTTTCGATATATTCTCGCTTTTCGTGAAAACATAACCTAAAATTTTAAAAGTTACATTTTTAAGACAACCCACCCATAACATAGAAAATGATTTTTTATTCCAGAATGAATAATGATAATCTAATTTATAAAGTCATGCTAGATAAGAGTTTTTTTTTCAGTGAAACAGTATTAAAAGAAAAATGGAAACGGATTAATTATATTTGCAAAATAAATTATTTTCTCTATTTACATTGTATTCTAACAAATTGCAGATGGTTTTACATTTTTTAATCTTAAAATGGCAGCTAAGCATAGGTACCATGGTCATTCCCAGTACTATAATGCATAAGCATAATTATCCTATAATGTTCCCACTGCTGGGGCACAGGCCTCCTCTCTGTGATAGGAACTGGGACGTAATCCACCACGCGGACCCAGTGCGGGTTGGTAGATGTCACATGTCTTTGAATTTTTGGTTCTAGGACATACCGGTTTCCTCACGATGCCGATGTTTTCCTTCACCGTTATATTTACTACTATTATATTTTATGAAAATTATTTGTTTTGTAGCGGTGAAAATGTGTTTTACAAAACATTCAAGTCGAAGTGCGGTCTGAGGTCATTGTTTTAGCAGGGTGCCTGTTGTCATGAGATAAAGTGCTCGTGTCTATTATGATTACGCTACGTTTCGTTTATCGACTACCTTTGTTACCTTCCAACTTCTGCCCAACTTTTAGGGGAATATTGGCTTGACAGTATTCTTATAATATCACTCTATGTAGGATGAACTCTATTCGGGCATAATTGAAGTACACAATGTTCTGAAGCCAGTTTTGTTTCTCTTTTACAATGCCAATTCAATCTAAATTACCATCACCTTCTGATAAGTCTCATTTAAATTTTCTAGCAAGTTTTTTATAATAGGTAGTCCCCAACTGACACCATGAACCAGGTCTTGTCGTTACTATAAAAGGTTCTTATGACCTGCGTATTTACTTACATCAGTAGAGACTGCCTAAGCTTATATTGCACGCCCCTCAATGTCATGAACAGACAAGCGCACGTCAGTGGACACCAGTAAACTGGTTTCTTGTTCTATTAAAACTCCGTACTGCGCTAGGCCAGCTCAAAGTCAAAGTCACACTACCAACGTGCTGTCGGCTGTATGTATTTTTTTTTTTAAACGAGTGGCTTGCCATCATTGGTCTCTCCAGTCACCAGCTAGATATGAACATGGAAAATGTGAAATTGGTGCAAACAGAGGAGCAATTCTCGTATTTTAAAACTTTTTATTTCGAAAAAAAAAACAGCTTTGGTTTATTCCGTTTATCCACCCCAAAAAAACACCCTAAGGTGGATACGCATTGTCCGAGTTTCCACCCTAAGCCTAGTTGGATAAACGGAATTTATAGGCCACCTTAAGGTGGATATTTTGAGGTAGATAAACGGAATAACCGTCAAGTTTTCACAAGTTTTACGCATTGAGATGAGATTGCAAGTTGAATTAGCATACAACATTTTTTTAAGTACGAGAATTGGCCTCCAGCCTTTACATTTTGGTAAAATAAAATTTAGTGGAGAGGCGTGCAATTTTAGTTTAGACGATGTTTATTCAGATGTTTATGTCTTTGTGATCAAAAACAACAAACCTGCAACAGTAGGTCCTTTGAACTTCCTCGCCTTGACCCCTGGCGTCGCGCCGGGTATGGAGTGAACTCTGATGACACGGGAGGAACCCGCGCCACTCCATGACTCTTCATTTGGAGGACTTGAGGGAGAGTCTCCGCTCTCGTACTCGACTAGGTCCTGGTTAAGGAATGAGTGAAAAAAGGTGAGTGATGGATTTGTAAAGGGAAGTTTTCTGTCAATTTGTTTTAAAGTTGGACTTATTAAATTATCTGTAAGGTGTAGTGTTAAGCCTAACCTTTTAAAGGAAGATTTTAAGATAATTTTGGACTGATTTTCCCAACCAAAATTATTAGATTTTCCATTAAAAAAAAAACAGCCAGCTGTCATATTTAATCCATGAATAAAAGGTCTGGCCTTGCAAAATCTGGCTTAATCAACAAAAATCGGTAATCTCACCAGGACTTCACTGAATAATCGTTGGGATTTATATGCTGATATGTAACAGCTACCGAGTGAGTGTCAACAAATTTCTTAGTAACTTTCGATTATTATTGTAAAAATCTATATTTTAGATTGATTAACCTATTTTGCACAACTTGTTTACAAAAATCTACGGAAGTAAATCTTGCAATTGCAAAACGCATTTCTATTTGTATATTCGGAGGTTTTTACTTATAAAAATATTGCAATACATACCTGTAGTAACGTAGTGAGTGCATGTCGTGGCCAGGGCGGCAGTGTGACAGCCAGCCGCGCCAGACCCAGGATACATGAAGGATCCAGCAGGCTTGCACCGCCAGATAATGCGCATAACCGTCCCACTACCTGTGAATGGCAAAAAGATCACGTGCTATTTCATACGTTTTGTATGGATTCCTCGCACACGTGAGGCTGATGGCGGCCACTCGCTACAGCAGTGCTCACCACCGCAGCAGCCCGTGACAGCCGCCTGTGCTTTTGGCCGGTTGCTCGTGTGCGCTTACCCTAAGCCTCACAATAATTAGTAGCAGTACAATACTCGTTAAATATGGCACATCCTAGTTTTAGAAGAAAGTTCGGTGTAGTAGAGCGTCGTCTTTGCCACTCATAGCTGTGTGAGTCTCTTATTGTCCAAGCGTAGTACATACTGTTTGTTGATATAAGACATAATTCAGGCCATATAGATCAGCTATGTTGTATTGATTTCTCAGAGTAGAGAAAAGGATTAGACAAAAAAAAAAAGAAACTGTATTTCTCCCAAATGAAGAATTTGTTTCATAGGCAAGCTATTAAGTGTTTATGAATGGTGTGAAATGAATTTCTCAATTTTAATAGCTTTCAGTTCATATTTACACCCGGGTAGAGCTGTCTCATTTGTTTTAATAGGCGTTTAGGAACTTATTATTTTGTAATTACAAACCTTAGCAGCCAGCATGAGAGCATCGGCATGTGAACACGTATCGGCCGCGAGCATGTGTGCTACCAGTGCGTGCGCCAGTCGCGCGGCGAGAGCAGCTGGGAGCGGACGTGGCCTCACGGGCTCCGTGACGCCTGAGCCCGAGCTCTCTCGGGAACCGCCGCGTTTGCCTATCATCGCCATTCGTGCTTTCAGGCTAAGACGGGCGCGCTGTGTGAATAGATAAGTATTATTATTAAATATGATTATAGTATAAGTATTAACAGCATGATGGATTCTTTCCAAATCTTAGGCTTAACCACATCTAATCTTCTTTTCTTGCGAACCAACGACCGCCATGGCGTCATGGGGAAGCTTTGTAAACGATTATTATACAATATACACCTGTTGAAACTACACAAGTCGCTTCATTTTGGACGAACAAACCTGATCCTGCATACATTATAAACATGAACATATTTAATTAGGCAATCAATTCGCAGTATGCAGGGTGGTGGTACACAATCATGTACTGAATCTGTGGCAACAGCTTGCGCGTCAATGTCCCTGCCACCTTGTATTTGTAAACATATTGTATTCGATAAAAAATAATCGCCCGTAAACAAATGGGACGGAAGGTTCCTTCGGATTCTATACTATTAGGTTTTGACTTGCGTCAGGCCAAAATTTTCACTAATCGACAAGCCTTAACAATACTGTACAACTCATTCATCCGCAGTTTGCTAGAGACTAACAGTGCAATCTGGAACCCCCATGGAGTGACCACACTGGTCATCGAAAAGGTTCTAAGGTCTGGTACAGGCGCGGTCCGGGGGGTCATGACACCCCCGAAAATCATTCAAGCTGTCGAGAGTCTGCATGATTTACTTGCCTAACCAACTTAAGTTACTAACTTACTACTTGGTGACGTATACACGGACCAGGAACCATTTTAATGTCTACAACCAATGTTCCATAACACTCTATCCACCGCTCACTTCACCTTAGTTTTTGCTGAGTTCTGCAGTGCGATTCTGTAACCATCTCACGCTTACGCTTTTAAAAATGCGAAAGAATTGTAGATCGTAACTCACATATTACTGTGTTAAGCAGTTTTTCCTACAATTTAACCACATTGTACTTCGCTGAAGTCCATTGCCACTCCCAGTACAATCTCCTTGAAGCAAATAATTTGTTTTTTCTTGTCATTAATTATTTTAACCTCATCATCATCAGCCTACAGCAGTATACTGCTACAGCAGTGTACTGAACGCCATTCAACTCGATTTTCGGCAACTCTCATCCAGCTGCTACCAGCCATCCTGCGAAGATCGTCGCTCCACCTACCCACCTACCTTACGTTTACCGATACGCGGTCTCGACTCAATTTTAGTCTAATTTTATGTAATTTTGTTTGATTTCATCTAATTTCGTCTAATTTTAATTCACCCTAAATTTATGATTATGTGTGTAACTAATAGTATTGAACGATAACTTGTACATGTGGTGCTAACTGTAAATATAATTTAGTTACTACCCAACTAGCAAAATTTTAACTTACAAGTGTCCCAAGACCTATATTTTTTTACTCTTTTAGCATACTTACAAACAACTGTAAGTGTCGATTTAGGCGCACTTTATAAGAGAATTCTCACTTAGAGTCAACTTATAACGCTCTTATTGAAGATTACTTTACACTTACAATAATCTTGTTACTGCTCTTGTAATACAATAACTTATAATGGTTTTATAATGGCATGGTTTGAGGGAAAATAGGACTTAGAGCGCTCTTACGACTGCCCTTGTAAGTGTAATTCCCCTTATGTTGCTCTATGGAAGCTCAATAAAGGAGTATTTATCACAACGGCCGAAAGAGTGTGCGCGAACGCTGTTGGAATAAAAAAAAGTTGTCAACTCATTGAAGTATCATTTGTATTAGTAGAATTTTTATTTCCTGTAATCATTTATTTAATTTGCTTGATAGTTATGTGTCTATGAACATAAATAACTTGCGGTGTACATTTCTTCGAATGTTTTGCGGAATAAAGTGAAATATTTTCACAGGCCCACTTCGTTATGTATTTAGAATATTATTTAAAAAAATATTAATTACTTGTAAAATAAAAACTGACGCCATTAGAGATTTATAAGACCAATTACTCTTCTCTAAGATAAGCTTAATACTAAAATGTCTTATTTCACACTACCTAAGTTGATTTTAAACCTTTTGGTCTTATTGAGCACTTACATAAGGTAACTACTTGCAGCCATTTAATAAATTTAGGGTTCCTTTTTAAACCATGGCATACAAATTACCAGTTTGTGGTAGGTTTAATGTTAGGTGAGCCAAACGTGCATAAGTATATATGTACCTAATGGGTGGGTAAGTGGGTACCTACTATTAAGTGTGTGTGTTTTAAAATATTTTTATTAACTCTTTTTTATAGTGGATATTGACCCCCGGCCGTGTCACGATAGTATAATGGTTACCATAATGGATTTTGACTGCTTTTTGAGTAAAAAAAAATGAGATTGCTCAAGAAGAGGAAGTGGCTCTGGACCGTAACTCACTTTATTCTTTCCCAAAAATGTTTCGCTTGTGGATACACATCATGGTTTAACGCCAATGAACCTCAAAAGCCATTCAGCGGGATTGTCCGAAAGGGTTACCGCTACCCCGGAACATAAAGGGCGAAGGAAGGAACATGGGTGGGTTTTAGTCAGTAAGAGTCTGACACTCCCTTCCGCTCCACCCAAAGCGGGAGGGGTCATTCGATGATGACCCATTCATTTGATGATTTCCCACCAGAAAAAAAAAAAAACCTCAAAAGCCATTTCATTTCATATTAGTTCAAAGCGATGTAAATAAATTATTTTATGCCGAATTCATAACGCCAAGATCAATCAAGTGAAGTGAATCACACACAGGAATGTCTACCATATCGATATTGAGTTTTAGAAACGGAGAATCCAATTTATGGTGTTCTTCGTTTTTTTGACCGAAAATCACTGTCGTTTCTTTTAGGACAGTCAAATTCTCGGAATGTGACAGTTCAAGACACCGGTGAATATTCACCTACCACAGTACATTTTAGACAGTACTAATGGAGAGCATGGAATTTCAGAAATACTGCACAGGATTGGCAAAAATTGTTGTCTAGAGCTGTTATAGCTGTTGTTAGTGAAAGGTTATTGGGAACAGAAACAAGTTCGTGTTCAAAAACAATTTTTCCAACTGTTTTCTTAAGCTGTTATGACAATAAAGCCCTGTCCCTATTGTGTCTATCTGTATTTTTTGTCCGCTTGTTTGGAACTAAGTTCGGGCATCTTTGGGTAGTATGTGCTCGATTCTTTTATTAATAATCACAGAAAGTTCATTAAACGCCGAGTGTGGTATATTATTCTGAACAGGACATATTTTGATTTCTTCACGAAATTGTATATTTTTTTCGTAATCCGTTGTTTTTGTTTCACGTTCACTTTCATCGCTATCGTCAGAACCAGAATTAAGACTAGAATCTGCCAGTTCAAAGTCTTCAGAGCTGATATCTTCTTGTTTTTGTACGGAACCATCGAACGATTTACTGGCTCCATCGTTGTCTATCGTAGTTCTACTAGTACCAAGTAGCCTCTTCTGTGAGTCCGTCTATTTTTGTTTAATTTTATTCCTATATATGCTCCACTTCTTTTAAATCTTTTCCATTTTTCAAACTCCATGCTTAACTGTTACAAACACTTAGCAATGTTTACACGAATATAATGGCGGACATTCTTAATAAAGTATTCACAAGTCTTTTAAAAGACAAAATATTCTGATAGAGCTCTACTATTAGTCGTCTTCTCTTTAATTTGACTCAGAGAACACTTAATTCACACTTACAACTTGGCTTTATAGTAGTTTTATGTAAAAGTTTATTAAGGTCATAAGTGTTATAAAACACTCAATGTAGACTCTACTAAGAAATAATGTACTTTTAAGATAATTTTTTAAGTACAAATAATATTCAAGAGCAATTGCTCTTTAAAAATGCACTTGTAAGACAACTGTGCTGATAAATGTGTTACAACGATTCTTTATAGACATATATAAGAGCACGTACTAAGTGTTAGTATTCTTTTAGTTCAAAATGCCTTAGATCATGCTTTTATAAGATGTACTGTCATAGTCTAGACACAAGTAAGTCTGCTGTAACACCTTAGTTCTTAAATCAGCATATCCGCAAGAGAAAATTGCTAGTTGGGTAATATAAAAATAAATAAATAAATAAGAAACATGTATGGTTTCTATAGTTGTTAACTTTTATCATTTCTCTTATTCATACATCTTCAGTATTTCCCAATGTAATCAATTTAACTTGAAGTTAAGATTACATTGCAAAAATACTAGATTTATAAAGCTGGTAATGCTCTTCGCGTTCAGTACAACCATGCATTCAGGATGCTGTTGGGGCTGCTACGCCACGTGCCAGTGTATCGGGTATGTTCGCGGACGCGCAAATTGACGGCTTCGCTGCCATCAGCCGCAAGCGCAGCATTCCTGTTGCATAGTGCGTGCCAGCTCCAACAGTCTCCTGGATCAGGGTGTCATTGCCACCTAAGTGGATTGTCCTACCTTGCACTATTTAAGCCAACTACGTGAACCTGCTTATAGGTGAGTTGTAGAAGTCATAATTTGTTTTTGTAAAAATGTTTTGGAAATACTACGCTATATGTCCATGTTACTCGAAAATAAATGTTTTTATTTATTTAAGTATAGGCTATTTTACTACCAAGTTCCGGCTAAATTATCTGGAAGATAATTTCATAGTCAGCAGTTAAGCCAATTTAAGAAAAGGCAAAATAGGCCTAAGTTGGAAATAAAAACATCTACTTTCTCAAAAACATTTCTACATATCCTTTTGGAACTAACGTGTTGATCCTCCAAAGCGACTTGTATCCCTCTCCTAGCAGCTTCAAGCTCCTGCATTTGATGCAGCAGCTTCTTGTGCAGCTTGCGTCGATGCAGCTTGCACTCGTTGTTGCGGGGAGAGCCCTGAGCTTCGCCCCCCGAGAGGCTACCGCCCGCACGACCGCCTGTGACCCAATCCCATCTGAGAACAAAACAAAGAAAATGAAGGGCATCCAACAAAGTAAGACACGTGAATTTCCTTAATTGCTGCTTTGCGTGATAATATTCTACTGATTCATAACCATGAAAACCAGCTGACCGCAGACAGTTGGTATCCAAACCCCGTATTCATGTGAATCAAAGGTGTATTACACTGTTTCTCGAACAATAAGTAACATGTTTTAATGTTACGGGATATTTGTTGCAGTGTTGCTAGATGCTGGTAATATGAAAAGTCTCATATTGATGGCTCGCCCGCGCTATTTTTTCATTACCGCTTAGCGTTTTCTCATTTTTTTTCTTTATGCCCGGCTCCTATGGGTCGTAGAATGATGATAAATAACATTCCTCAAGAATTGAGTCATCACAGGCAAAAATATTTTTTTCAGATCCGACTGGTAATTCCAGGGGGTCTACTACGAAGTGCAAAGTGCGAATGATCGGATATGACCGACACATGGCCGAACCGAATATTATTACGAAAAATACGAAAAAAGTTCGGATCGGTTCAGTTGGGTCGGGACCATAGTCAATATTCGAAAGAGTGTAGGAGTGTAGGATCGGGACCGACCGAACCAAATAGTAACTTCGTAGCAGGAAATTAGCGAGTTAAAACAAAGTCTTAAGCTTATTTATTAGTATAGATAGATTTGTTAATATATATTCCTTACCTGGCATGTCTATTAGATTGGGCAGCCACAGTATCCAGCACAGAGGCGAGCGCAGTAAGCAAGGCGGCCGTGACAGCTGGCTGCGGGCGCGGGGCTCGCACTAAGTCTAAGGCACGAGACGCGAGGGCGGGACATACACCGCCGTCTGCTGTGGTGTGTGAGTATAAGCTTTTGCGAGACATGTAGATTATTAGGACCAGGCATCTGTGGAATAAAACAACAATATTATTCTAAGGTTTCTATGAAAAATCACTGATTGTGGCTTTAGGGCACACATATCAACCTTCCCGGGCTGTACTGTATGAAGCCTTGAGGTTTTCGAAGCATTATCCTCGAAGGCAATAATTTCAAACTGTCTGGCTAAGTTCACATGTGGAAGCAATAAATATATTGAGTATTGAAAACTTTCGAGTTCAAAAATGTATGATTGACTTTTGTGCAATGAATCATGAAAGATTTGTGGACGGTGATTCTTTCATCTGTGAAAAGAGTACAGTCCAACCCCATATTCATGATAACAAGTCGAAATTTACAGCGCCCTTATTTCATAGCAGCAAAGACGGTTTTCTTAGACCAAGCTTTACTACTTTTGACATCATCATCAGTTTCACCAACCCGCTCTAAGCTTGCGTGGCCCACCCTCCCTCAGAGCGGGAGGTCTGCAGTGGGAACATGACAGGCTGAGCATGCATACGACGCTACCAGTTGCACACGAACTCACTTGTCGAGCGACGTGGGCGGCGCGTCGTAGGCCGCGAAGGCGGCGGTGAGCGTGTCGGCCAGCAGCGCGCCCCACCAGGCCGCGGCGCCGCCCGCGCGCGCCAGCAGCGTGGCCAGCGCGCCCGCGCCGCGCCCGCCCCACTGCCACACCAGCGGCAGCACGGCGCCGCACCACGAGCGGCTCACGTCTTCGTATTGCTGGAAACAAAGTCGCGTTAATACCAATAACATCACTCATGTTCCCTGAACGGGGTATGGTTGTCACAAATAATGTATGTATAATGAGTATTCCTTGTATAATATGTGACAAAAAGTGAATTTTTGTCACGTACTTTTGACTGATGTCAAAACAAAGCTTTTGAGGCTGAAAATATAATAATTATACTCTTTTCGGGTTTTACTGCAAAAGTCACAGGATTTTAAAAGTTAAGGAAAAAACTCCGTCGAATTTTAATGGATAACCAATTAACCATACTATTTCAGATTGGAATTTAAGTGTTCAATCAGGTAATTTATACATTTGATAATTTCAAATAATTCGTTCTAAATGAAAACAGACGTAATATTCTGTTTAAACAAAATCTTAAAAGTCTTTAAACAGCAAAATATACAAACACCCCGTCTATTCTGTAAAAAAAAACTCACCGTGGGAACTCAAGTGAAGTGAGCTTGATGTGAGTTGTCAATAGTGTCAATCCCTAGCATTATTTGGAAGGACAGCTCACTCCACGCTCACTTCACCTAAGTTTTCACGGTGAGATGGTTACAGAATCGCACTGCAGAAAAGGTCGGCATGATTGAAACTCACCACATCCCCAACTTGGAAATAGAAATACAACAGCATATCAACAATTGTTTCACTTATAACTCTCAGCTTATCAGTCGAAGCTGCTTCTAACAGCGCTTCAGACGACACCAGTCCCTTATCTATCAAATCAGGCAGATTCCTTTGCCCTTCTGCATTGTTCTGTAACTTCCTTGACATAGAAGTGCAAGTGTGTAGTTGCTGCTGTAACTCTATGCACTCCTGGTAGGCTGTGACGACTTTAGTGTCGGTGTCATTGCTAATGTTTAGGTATGACATCATGTGAGCTGCGTTGCCGTTGTACAGTTCGAGGTATGGATTGAGAAGGTCCATTAGTTTGCCGGTTGCTAATCTGTAATAGAAAAGTGTGTTTTAGAATATTTCTTAGTTTTTCTTTGTTTTGATAACTACAAGTAACCCGCATAAGTATCCCTTGACTATAGTGTTTTTATCTCACAAAGCGACGCGTGCTTTAGTTGTGGTAACTAAGTGTTCCAACACGCTGCGAATGACACATTGGGTGACGCATAACGTGTTATTGCAATGTTTTTGCTAAAAAAACATTGCATTTTATTTTTGTATTTCTTATAAGCATTATATATATTTTTAAAGGACAGCCTATTTATTTGGGAATGTGTGAGACGTAAAATCCGTTACCTGAACCGACACGTCAAGTCCTGGTGCAGCGCATTGAGCGCGTTAATGGACGGCTGCACGTGGGCTATCTCTGCCAACTCGCCGTAGAACCAGCCCAGCGGGATCTTACACTTCATTGCCGACATGCCGTATCGGCCTATTGTTGTTATCTAAAGGAACAAACAAGGATTATTGTTACTGGGTGCCATACAATTGGCCCAAAGACGCATATGTTTTTCTTGCCATGAAAAGCTACGGTTTATCCGCCGTGTGTAGGCACGGTCGTCGGTGTTGTATGGATCACTGTGGTAGCTTGTTGACACACACGTTTTTTCTACGGCGCGATTAATAAGCCGTACCGCAAAGAAACCGTGCCGTGTACAAAGGGACTTAGGTAAGTAGTCACCCCCACCTACGAACACCTGCTATACGAGAAATATTGTCGTTGTCACTCCAGAGATTACGCAGAAAAATCATATTATGTGCCAATAATTACTTAGCAACTAAAGTCAAAATTCAGAATTCAGACTTTAGGTCATCAAACCCAAACAGCGATTAGAAAAAAAAATGGATGCTGCTAGCTTCCCGGCCGAACTCTCGACAAAGAGCTCTACGACAATTTACTTTCAATGAATACTAGACAGCGATATTCCCTACACAACACATCAGTAATTTGCTATCGAAACAGCCCCAGTACAAAGAGTCTATTACCTATTTCTAAGCTAAAGATCAAAAAGACCTCCTTAATTTATACTCATAATACCTTCATATATCGGCAGATCGGCGCCGGCTGTATATCCGTCAGCACTAGATGCTTGGTCGCAATGTCAGTCGCGAAGGCAAGCTTCACGCAGTCAGTCTCTTCGCCGGTCACCCACAGGTCGATGCAGAGAGTTACCAAGTCAGAACATGATGGTATTATCTAGGAAAAACATACATGAATTGAACGATAGACAATAGTGAAACTAAGTGAGGGGATCACAGGCTAATGCAATAATATAGACAGCTTTTTTGGCGCTTGATGGAGATGTGTGTTCACCTACCAATCGAACAAATATCTATGCTAGGTGGCAGAGACATCGACAGGCAAACTGTAACGACGAATTCAGCACACGATTCTGGCCCCTAGCGTAGAAATTTTCGTCGGTTGTAAAAAAAAATAGTTGTTCTATGAATTTTTTTTTTTTTTTTTTTATTAATAAGAACTAGTGTTCCTAGTAATTTATTACAATCTAGCCTAACAGACTAATAAGCAATTTAACTCTAACTTAATATTTTACGAGATAGATTATGTTATAACTAAGAATAATGTCAATTTTGCACTTTTACACAGTATCGTAGCACTTTCTTAGGGTCTGGTAATTGATAAAACACTTTGTTCATGTGTTACATGTATAGCATCATACTTTATAACGTATGTCGAGTTCTCTTTTCTTTTTGACGTGAGATTTCCAACGTAGTTTGGCGTCAAGAGTTATGCCAAGGTATTTGGCTGTGTTAGCATAAGGTACTTGCATGCCATTTATATAGAAATAGTTCTATGAAATAGCAGATTTTTTTATAACCTACGAAACTTTCTACTCTTGGGGTCTCATGGTAACAGGATGCGGTTCGATGTTCCTGCAATCCTGTAAGTCGTCAAAAGGACGTTAACTCTTTGGCTGTTCGCGAAGCAATTAACATAAATCATGTGTGATTCATGCGACAGGGAAATGGCAGGGCTATTAGGCATACGATTTGCTTCTGTAAACTTATGATACAAGAGAAATTACGGTAAAAGCCAATGTTTCATTCACAAATTACTTTCTAAGCATAAAACAGTATGTGAGAGTTGACTCTCGGTGTTTTTACAGAAGTGATTCGGGCTCTGATAAGATTAAATTATTTTTAGACTTAGACAATATTTCATAACTTTATTCGCTCTGATACTTACGACATCAGTCAACCGCACAGGGTGTCCGAAGTCAAGCACGATGTACCGCCGTGCGCCGGAGTGCATGCGCTCCACGACCAGTGTGTGCTGAGGTGGCCGCGTCACTAGTGAGGCCCATGGTATGCCGCACTGTTCTTGGTCCTAGAGATAACATGTATGTAGATTAGTTTTAGAAGGAATATAATTAAAGAATTTCCTCACACAAAATATAACCGACCGATTTGAAACGACGATTCTAAACGATCGACATCAGGCAAACCACTTCAAACAGTCCGTCCCGACTAATAACTGAATAAAAACTCATAACATACGGAACTTTAAGAGATAGAACTGCGTTCCAAGTTCCTGAAAGTAAAAGTAAAATTTCTGGATTTTTTGGTTACTTTTATTCAAATTCTTCGTAAATTTTTGACAGCAACTTGAAGTTGGATTATCCATAGGTTGGAATTAGGGAATGCAATCTCGAGATCGAGGTATCCAGTTGATCTCTACAACTGGAGATCTCGAAAAACAATATTAATCGAATTTCGACAAATCGACATTATCATATTCTCCTGCCCTTACCCCAATTTATTTGGGGTCGGCGCAACATGTCTTTTTCTTCCATACTCCTCTATTAGCCGCCATCTCGGTAGTCACCCCCTTTCTAACCATATCATCATTCACACAGTCCACCCATCGTTTCTTTGGTCTTCCCCTACTCTTATACCCATCGACATTCATACTCAAAACTTTCCTCACGACATTTTCCTCATTTCTCCGTAAAACATGCCCATACCATGACAACCGATTTTCACACAACTAACACCTAGAGCCATAGCTCTAGAACTGGAGAGACCGCCGAAATCGCAGAACATATGTTCAGTTTTGGTTCTGCTGATTTTCAAGCCAACATCCTCCAGCTTCTGTAGCCATTTCTCCAATCTCAATGACAAGAACAATGTCATCGGCAAACAGCATGCACCAGGGTGCCTCCTCCTGTATTTAAGTAATAATCATCATCTGCACGGCGCATACGCTTTTTGTGTGTTTATGTTCTTTTTTATGCGTCATGTTTGCCGCAAAATAAACGTATTTTCTTTCTTTCTTTCTTTTTCTTTCTTTCTAACGCAACAAATCAGCACACTTACATCACGCACACTATGGATCCATAATTTTTCATATTGAAAATGGCTTCTCAAGAAGCATGTGCACTTCTTCGTGTCGCTGGCACAACTGAATTTTATATCTTGTTGGCTCAAAACTTTGCCACTTCCTTAAGTGCACTTACTAACGCGCGCTCAGTCTCAAAATCTCGTACGAGATTGTCTTCCCACGAGATAGATATTTCCAAAAATGGCTCAAGATTTGATTGCGTTTCTTAGTTGGAAGTCACTTGTTATTTATTATCTGTATGCCATAAAATCTTACTTTAAACAGTTTCTCCTCTGAGAACTCCATTTTCTCCTGAGGATCACACTCCATGAGAGAGCTTTCAACGTCTTCCAAGGAGTCAGGGTCTTGCGACGACTGCTTCATCTGACCTTCCTTCACGACCGACCACAGTTGCTGGATAATGTAAGGACAAAGACCAAATCAATTACCAACCAACAAAGAGACAACTATAACAACATTTATAATTCTGGCACTAAGTAAGACTAAAACTTTAAAAAGACAAGGAATATTGGATCAAAGTTCCTTAACGCGACTTGCGGTAGAGAGTTGACTGGTCGCTTTTTTGGTACCCACGTAACAAAAAAGCGTTATACCCCCTCCATGTGACTTTCTTCTTATTTTTTTTATTTTATTTATTTATTTACCATTTATGTACACACATATATAAACAGACAAGAAAAAACACTTCTTCTGTCTGTATCGTTCTATTATATACGAGTGTGTGTGTGCGTAAGGAGCTTTGTTCCTAACGGGTTTTTATTTTATTCTATCGAAATCTTGCTAGTTAGATGTTTTAGAAAGAAGCATAATAAACTTTTCAAATGACAGCCGTGTCAGCAAGCAAATTGTCTGCTATGAGGCCAACCAATCGGACAACTTGACAGTGGCTAAAACTCCGTCCCTGCACATCTACAACTGGAACTCTGGAGACAGTTCCAATGGGGTATCAACCCCAGTGAGTCAGGGTTGCGCTGTGTTATGCTACAGTTAATAATAATTATTATATAGTACGTGGCTGGGATCCGCTGGGCCGGCTCCCGGCAGCGAGCTGACCACAGCGGAGTGGTGCCGCGCGCCACTGGACTCCAGCTTGGTGCCATCCGAGGCCACATGGCACGTGACGTGAAGAGGCATGGCCTCGCTCAAGCCAGCACCGAAGACGCCAACGCCGTTGTTTTGAGCCCACCATGCGGTTGACGATGTTGCGCTTTTTGCGTCTGTTGAAAGGAATTTGTTTTAGAGTTTTGTTGTCGGTTTATTCGCCGCGTGTAGGCACGGCCGGCAGTGCTGTATTGATAACTTCATACAACAATGACGACCGTGACTATGGATGCTTGTTGACAGAAACTTTTTTTCTACGGCGCGGTTTATACGACGTACCGTAAAGAAACCGTGCCGTGTAGACGCCAGCACATCAAGCTACTACAATCTGTCAAACTTTAATAGATTTTCAACTTTGTCGCGTAGCATTAAGGTTCAAGGTTGATTGGGAAAATTTGACAGTTTCGGGTAGCTTGACCTGCTGGCGTCTGTACAAAGGGCCTATGGCCTGTATTCTAGTACGATGTTCAAGTATGAATCTCGATTTAACTCTGATGATGAGACAGATCAGTATGGAGCTATCATTGTCATTCTGTGAGTTGCGATTCTAGAATGACGATGCATTTTAAAATATAAGTCTCAAATCTTGCGAGCAAAATTATTGATTTATTATTATTATAGATGTTAAAAATAATTATGACTTCTACGTCGATTCCTTGTACGGACGCCAGCACATCAAGTTACTACAATCTGTCAAACTTCTTTAAAAGATTTTCAACTTTATCTCTAAAGCATTAAGGTTCAAGGTTGATTGGGAAAATTTGACAGTTACGGGTAGCTTGACCTGCTGGCGTCTGTACGTCAAGTCGTTTTAAATATCTTCAATATCCTAATTAAAATTTTGATGCAAATGGACAAAAAAACATATATTTTAGATTACTACATCAATTATTACTCACCCATATCCAAAGGTAAGTTGAGCAGTTCCTTCAGCTGGTAGTCAGGTTTGGGTACGGGTGGTGTAGTGGTGTCACCAGCAAGCACGCTGGCGTATGTAACCGGGGTGGATGTGCCTCGCCCTAGCTCCGGTATTTCAGTCGCGAATATTGTGCGGTCCAAAGGTAGACCATAGAGGCCGAACCTAGAAGAAAAAATTAAGGATTAGTTGGAAAATTATATAGATTATTTCTCTTATAACTACGGAAAAGAGGTTGTCAAAGTTATACAGTATATCTTTGTAACGTAAGGTTAAAATCATTCTTTATAAATTACATGGCGTTTTCTTTCAAGAGAACGGTAATTTTATTAAATTGAAATATAAAAAATACAGAAAATTAAATAATTTAATTCTTAGTTACACGAAATTCAACAATAACAATGATTGATTAAAATTACACAAGAATACTTTACCTTGCTCTCAAAAGACTGTGATACACATCAGGACGATCTCTCAGACACTTCGCAGCTCTCTCCAACAACGCTAAGCATTTAGCCACCAGCGCCGGCGCCATTGCTCTCGCCGTACATTGCTGCGCTAGCGCCGCTAGCCAGCGCACGGCTCCGGCCGACACGCAAGCTCCGACGTATGGAATACAAGCGCACACGCTGTTTGATAATGTGGCCTCGAACGTTGATTTCCATGGTTTTGGGAGCTGTTTTTCACCCCTGTTAGAAAAAAATGGACCATGTGAAAATAGGTCATAGGTCTTAGGTAAAAACTTGTTGCATGTAAATAATATTTATTTTGTTAATGGGATGTTAACACTTTACACGTCAAATTATTTTTTGAGCTAGATGAGGTCGTCGCATGAATGTCCACCATACGCTCCAGGTTTTAAGTTTGATCAGCAAATCAGTGGCAATTTATCGTTTCTCTAATTAGTTACTTGATGAGTGGGCTAAAATATTAACTACCAATTTCCTACCCACTG
This sequence comes from Apamea monoglypha, assembly GCA_911387795.2. NCBI lineage: Eukaryota > Metazoa > Arthropoda > Insecta > Lepidoptera > Noctuidae > Apamea > Apamea monoglypha. The sequence goes on along the minus strand of OU426933.1, from coordinate 4,426,439 downwards.
AATTTAATCCGCTTTTAAAACCGGAGGTAAGTCTAAAAGATGATGCTAGAAATGTGGCAAAATTACCACAGGTAGAGTAATGGTAAATGTAGAAACAAAATAGAAAAGAATACTCACTCGCTAGTAATCAGGAGAATCTTGACACACTTCTTCGCCATACTCCTACTGGCGCACAGGATACAGTTCTTGATCAAAGCATCAGTGTGCTTCTCAATAATCTTCACACACTCCAGCTGCTGAGTTTCAACCGTCTTATCCTTACCTTTCTCGGTCTTGGCCAGTCGCATCCGCTGCAACCTTATCGACACCACCCAAATCAAGAGGTCCATTGCTATGTTCCTCATTTCAAGTTCGGCATTGTTTACTGAAATCTCACATAACGTGTTCAAGAAGCTGTTAGATTCTAACATTGCTATCCGTTGCTGTCTTTCCATAGCGACGTCTGTATGAGGACTAGAGCGAACGGTTAGTGAGATTTGATGTAACCAATCACAGCCAATAAAACCTGTTTTCTTTGAGCTGCTTTCGCCTGTCTTGTTTGTGCCTTTACTCATGTCTTTCGCAGGGTCAAAGAGTGTCTTTATATGGATAAGGAAGGTTCTTCCTCTGGCTCTATATAACCGAGGACTAGTCAGTATCAAAGTCCCTGATTGTTGAGTCATGTCGAGCCCTGAAGACAGTAATAAAGGCCCTGCTAGAATCTCAGCGTTATGTGCCTGTAAGTACTCTTCACTGTTGACAGGGTTCTCAAGATTTGACATGTCTGCGTCTATGACAGGGAAGTGTATCGGTGAGTCGGATCTGTGACCGAAAGACGCGTCTTTCTTGTACCCTATTCCGTGTAAGTTCTGTTTGAGTAGAGTGACAAGTATGATCGGAAGATTGGCTGAGCAAGCGGAGTGTAGGGTAAAACCAAACTCTATATGAGCTAAAGAAACGCTATACGGTAATGTAAGCTCTAACACATGCTCATCCCACGTCGATGAAGTATTCTGTAACCTCCAAGTCCTATTGTTCTGGTGGTCAGATCTCGAACGCTGTGCAGGAGATAATTCGCACCAGAATCCAGGCACAACCGCGCTATAAGGCACTGTTGTATTAGTACCGTAGTACCCTGTTAGGTAAATCAATGTTTCTAAGTCTGACAAGTCTAGTTCAGTCTTATTGGCAATGATGACTGGCGCAGGCGATGGCCCGCATACTTCGTCGCGCGGCGCTCGCTGTAGCATGTCGAAATCTATATTAGCGAACTCATCCTCGTCAATATCTCCTGTGTTATCCTTCTCGCCGTTGTTCAAAGCATAGAAGTATATCATTCCGTGTTTAGTTGAAACACTTAGTCGTTCCACTGAAGCACAGAACACTACTGAAGTAAACTGTCCTTTGGATACGCGTTTCTCAGACAAAGTCTTGAAGTCTGGTAATGAATACAGTCTCAGACTGCCGTCAACTCCTACGGCCGCGAACGAATACTGATCGTGCTTGTCAGTCGGTAACAAACACAGGTCTACCGGACTCTCGTCGAATGGTAGCTCTTTGAAGCACACCGGGTGGTCATCTAACGTGTATATTGACGTTTTATTGTTAATTTTATACAGGAGGAAGTAGGCTTTAGCGTCAGATTTAGGTTTGTCACTGGGTTCAGTGACCTCGTCGACTTCCATCTTGGTATCACCATCGTTGTCAGTCTCTTCTTCAACTTTGACCTTTTCAGGTTCGATACTCGATATGACTACGAGTAAATGTTCTTTATCTTCCGTTGGTACTAAATGTGTTACCTTGGCATCGTCTTTGAAGTTTAGTTTGGTTGGGAGATTCAAACACTGGACTGCTATGCCCTGTGACACAGCCTCTTCTTGGGGAGGATCGCTATCAAAGCCGTCATTATTACTGTTAGTGATAGCTGTTTGTGTGCCAACCTTACTCCCACCTCCGAAGGTGGTAACCTTAACTTTTTCCGTTCCATCGCCTCCTTCATACCACTTCAAGTCGGAGATCTCTAGGGGTCCATTCATGTTTAGATAGTGTGTTATAGGGTCCGCTTGTTGCAAAACCGCGTCAGTTTGGTCTGCTAGTTTAGTACCAACAGATTCGAGGTTACCGCTCTTCCAACTCTTGAGCTGTGAGATCTTGCCTACGAAGTCTAGCATCGTCGCTTGCCCAGCTTCTTGTAATTCGGGTAATAAAGCCGTAGGAGGCGGGGGCGGCATCACTTTGAAATGTTTCGGCAGTATAATTTTCTTCGGTTCCCACATCTTGCAATCCTCTTTGCTGGAAGACGCGTTTAGGTTGATAACATTACTGATTTGCTCGTCTAGTAAGCTATTTGTGCATTGCGGAAGCTCAGTGTCCTCGTCAGAGTACTGGAAGTATATTTCGTCGTATATATTCGCGTCGTCAGGTCTGGCGACGGTGCATACTTTCTTGCTACCACCCGGTTTTGAATTCCCGCTACTGTTTGACGTGTGTACTACTGTGGTGATCGAGCCGGCTAGTGAGCTATGTATGTCATAGGTTAGTAGGAACAGCATTTTGTTTGTCGTTAGGTTGTTTTTCGCTTCATTTTGGTCGTTCATTGCTTGAACGCTTTCTTTATCTGCTCCTGAGTCAAAGAGTGCTTTGCTAGAGTCTTCCTTGATTGGCTGGTCAGTCTGTGCGGAGTTGGTCCTGGTGATGATGACGGCGCAGATGAGGGACGGCTTTGTCTTGTTCGTGTTGGTCTCTTTCTCTGTACTCTCCGTGTTCTGTGTTTGTGGGTAAACCTCTTGTTTTGACGTCATGCCGACGAAAGCCATCGCCGTTAGCTCGACGCCGTACGTAGCTAAGGAACAAAACCAAGTTATTATTACCAGGCAAATGCACGAATGATTCTTAAAATGAAAATTACTGCAGTAAGAAATGTTATAGCCGAATCAAAATAAAAGAGGTTTCATTTAAAAAGGTAAAGGCTGATTAACTATTAAACTTGAACAAAAATCTTACATCACATAATAAAAAACAATAGGTAGTTACCAAAACAACAAAAAAATACTCACAACTATCCTTCTCCAAGCTAGCAGACCACACTTTATTACTATCGGTCGCTAGCATGCCGCTGAATATCGAGTCATACGGCGACAGGTGAATGAACTTCACCAGTTTGAGACCACAGTCAAATCGCCAGATGTTGACTTTGCCCTCAGGAGTGCCCGTGGCGATCAGGTCTCCTGTGTTGCCCTTCGATACTACCGTGACGTTTGTGCAGGGCACCGCACATGCTGTCGCATTTGTCACCTGTTGATAATAAAGTGGCTTTAAAATTATGACACACAGACTAAATCTTAGCTTATGCGACTATGTTCACAGTCTTACGAGTAGGTAACAAGTTATGACATGTCATCATTACGTATCCTTTTTCGCGCAACGTCATTTCAAGGGAACAACGGTATTTGAACTCTAATCTAATCTTTGTATTTGTTAAAAATTAATAACAAATAAATAGAACCAAAAATGTACCTAAACACTCATCATGAATTGCGTAGACGTTATTACTAAATATTATTATTTTAATACGGAGATATGTATGACGTGTTATCACTAAGATACGTAGGATTGCCGAGTCACTGGCGAGCCGCGCCTCCAGCCAAAAACGGATAATAATGAGTGATCTGTTGCGTCCGAAGTAATTGACCGGCAGTTACCACAGCGCGTCCACTGTGAGCATACAATGTGTAGCGTGTGCAAATTTAGTTGCGAACCAGTGAACTTCCAAACAGGTTTAAACAGGAAGAAGTTTAGTTAAGGGGACTGGGGAATGCGCTAAGGTAGCGCGCGAACTTCAAAGGACAATGCTCACCAGTTCTTATTGTAAACAAACCCAGGTTACGGAGATTTTCGAAAAAATCGAAATAACCTAAAAACTTGGTAGGCTAGGTAGGCACGAACGGCCATTATTGCTCTAAAAACATGATAATCGTTTAAATAAAAATTCTATTCTATTCTAGTTATTTTTAAATAATGTAGAATCGCTAAAGCGTATTTTTTTAACATGTTTTTTGAAAGACGTGATCATGACACTTTTAAAATTCAAGGTTATAATAATCATGTCATTTGAAGCGGAACGTCATGTAAAGGGAATAAAACAAGATCAACACTTTTTCACTTTAGATTTAATTCCCTGTTCAAAAATCAAATCCCCGATGCGTAATGTCGTAAACAAATATGAAAATAATTACTATAATATTTTGATCCTGATGCACGAGACTTTTTGGTACCACTTTTGGCCATTGTCTTTTTGGTACCACTTTGGTCATTGCCTTTTTGGTACCACTTTTGGTCATTGTCTTTTTGGTACCACTTTTGGTCTTTGTCTTTTTGGTACCACTTTTGGTCATTGTCTTTTTGGTACCACTTTTGGTCATTGTCTTTTTGATACCACTTTTGGTCACTTTTACTTATTTTTTATGCAATTTGTAGTACAGTGCCAGTGTATATTGATTATAATATGATTCGAGATTAAACAAATATGGCTTTACAGAATAATAATCATTAGAATCAGCAATACAACTCCTGAAGTTAGAATTGGCCTAAAATGTCATAATTTCATGAAATAGTCACTCTCTATAGGGTAATATGAACTTAGAGAGATGTATTGATGATTTTTAACCTCCGACGCAAAAACGACGGGGTGTTATAAGTTTGAATATAATTCTGTAAATAAATATTTGTTACGAATCATATTTAGATTAACATACAACCAGATACAGACCTGCAAATTACAGAAAACGTAAGAAAATTTGAATCTTGCGGGCTACACTGATGCTTTCGTCATAAGAAAAGTCTGAGCATTGTAGGACCTGCAATGCTAAGAATTTTCTTAGATAAACTACAATCTATAAACTGTATTCTAGAACCAGGCATAGTCATGCAACTAAAACCTTACGAATATGTTATAAATGTGGACTGTCTTTCTATAACTTTATTTATTTATTTATTTATTTATTAAAAAATAAAAAAAAATAAACTTAACCTAAAACTTAACTTAACTTTAAATTGAGGTGCATGACTGAGCAGCGAGTACCGTTCTGGAATTTGTTTCCAAGTCCTTATCAAACTTGTTTTTATATTTTCAGATAAATAGAATCTCGAATATTGGATCAACAAGTAACGTGTTGTAAGTAACTTTTAAAACTGAATTTTGATTAGTGACTGTGTAAAATTGCTCTGTTTATGTTGTGTATTTATTACAGACTATTTTCTTAATTGAAAGAGTAAGATTTCTCTCTTTCTCTTTTTCTTTTTTTTTTTTCAAGTTTATTTTGTTTGATTTTTTTTTGTTTTTTTTTGTTTTTTTTTTTTTTTTTATTTAGAGAGAGATTTTCTTAATTATTTTAAGAATAATTAAACATTGTAGCAGAAATAACTAGTGTAAATAATCAGCAAGAAAGAGTTTGTTTCATTTCTCAAATACTAATACAAGATTTTTTTTTTTCCGGATTGTAAATCATCAAATGACCCCTCCCGCTCTGGGTGGAGCGGAAGGGAGTGTCAGACTCTTACTGACTAAAACCCACCCATGTTCCTTCCTTTGCCCTTTCTGTTCCGGGGTAGCGGTAACCCTTTCGGACAATCCCGCTGACCCGGCAGGCTTCGGCGCTAAGGGGCCCCTCAGATTATGCTGACAACTCTTTGAGGCGCGCGTGGAACACTTACGCACTAATACAGGATTACGTACCATTTATTCTTGCATACAAAGTCTGTCTGTATTTCTGCTACTTCGGTTATCTAATCTAACTAGCATGTATTGTCCCATTGCAGCGCAAAGGCCTCCCCCTCTGCCTTTTCCACACAATTCTGTCTTTTGCGAGTGACGACCAGTCCTTACGGTACGACTCAAGCGGCTATAACTCGGTACCTTTGAATTCGTGAATATCTTATTGTGTTAGGTTTTAGGTCCGGTAGGGTTTTTTACCCTCTCACAGAGGAGGCCTGTGTCCCAGCAGTGGGAACGTTGATTATGTGGGAGGGCTGATTATGTGTTATGTGAGGGTGTTTTTGTGCTTCTAATTGTATTTCCATTTATTAGGGGTTGGGGCCACATGTCTCAACTTCTTTAATCAAAGTCAAATCATTTATTTCAAATAGGCAAATAAAAGGCACTTTTGAACGTCAAACATTACATTAAAATAAAATTGATTTTAGTCGCCCCTTCCAAAAGGTAGTTTTCGTATGGAGAAGAATGGGCAAGAAACTCCACCGTTACTCTTTTACTAATTCCCTGAATTAATACATATCTATCAGCCTCTATCTTTCACACACTGTATCTATCGTTTCTTTATCTCTCTCTTTCTTATAGCCATCCTCATTCATACTCAAAACTGTCCTCACAATATGTCCTTCATTCTTTTCATTTTTAAGTAAATGTTAATACGCAAATAATAGAACAATATGGCGGTTAATCTCAGGCGTCTTTATTTTAGCATTTTCACACTCTTGTAACGACAATCTCGAGTAACTTACGGTACTATACCTACTATGTGTTATTATTGTGTTTCGAATCCTTACCGCTAACAGTAGTTACGTAAGTACAGTATTTTTATCTCATGAAGCGACGCGCGCGCTTTACTTGTGGTAACCAAGTGTACAAACACGCTGTGAAAGTGTGTGTAAACACTTGGTTACCACAAGTAAAGCGCGCGAGTCGTTGAAGGACAGGACAGGATCTGTATCGATCGTCCGAGACAATAACGAAGTCGTAAGTGCTGACGCTACTCGTCTTTACGCACACATTCACAGCGTGTTCGTACACTTGGTGAGTAAATCGCGCGCGTATACAATTGTAGTATGGTTTCTAGACATGAACGAGACGCAACGAAAATTAACAATGGATGCATTTGGTAAACTCGAAACTACCAAATAGTAAACATACCTACTATCTCTGTTGTTCATTATGCGTAAACGAAAGCGCGCGAATATCATGTGCGTCACATTCTTGAATTGAAGGGCGCTTTAACTGCATACCCTAAATATCTACATAATATAGGTTGTGTTTTTTAAAACCAGAAGTAATCTGTAGAACAAAAACGTGCTAAAAAGAGTCACGAGCTCCATTGTTGTTGTACATCTTTTCTATTGCCCGCCACAGTTCTCCTAACTACTGCAACTCTTCGTCGAGCTACTGCTTCGGGCGCTTTCCTGGTGGTCGCCCCTGTTGATTCTGGCTTTCAAAAATTGAAGCAGCAAATAGGACGGATAAGAAGTCAACTGATATATTTATAATACAACACTTACAGGAACTAGATAAAATAGTATTATTAAAAGCGAAAGTAACTGCCTGTCTGTTGCCACGGCTGAATAAATCTGGATGAAATCTGGCACACGGACCTAACTTGAGTTAGGACATATTTTTTATTCCGATAGATCGTTCCCGTGGGATAATTTCCGACATCTTCGCGGGAGTAACTGCGGGCCTAAGCTAGTATAAGATATCCAACTCACCGAAATAGGCACATTGTGCGTATATTCGCCCCTAACGAATGGGCAGTTGGGCGAGTGCCTCTCATGCTCCACCCAGGGCTCGTCCGACTTCTCCCAGCAGACCAGACACACGAGGCAAGTGAAACACATGGCTCGGTCGTCGCCGCTTGGTGAAGGCTGGTGGTAGAAACCAGCTTGAGCCATTCGAGCTGGGAGGGCCCATCTGTGGGTAAGATAATTGTTAGTACAAGACAATTTGTCCCTTAAAGGGTGCATTTTGAAAGTAAGTAAGGCAACATTGCAAATAGCTGTCAACAACAACGTTTACTTATACAAAGACTTTCACAATACTTAATTCGGTGTTATTATTGCAATTCATTATCAATATTATAGTGCACTACATAGCGATATTTCGCCATTTAATTTAGTATTATTGATAAATTCATCACAACAGTGAAATATTTGACACCTATTTGCAATATTGCCAACTTTCAGAACACCCTTTTAAAGCGATAAAAGTTCTTAACAATAAAACTCAAACTCAAATCATTTATTTCAACTAAGCCAATTACAGGCACTTTTGAATTGTCAAAGTGTCGGTCAGTCAGAAAGATGAAGGTACCGCACCTATGGGGAAGAATGGGCAAGAAACTCCACGGACACTCTTTTAAATCATAAAATTGTTACAATATATTTGATTACATCATTCGTGTTGAAATTAACCTTGTGAGAATGATGTAGAAAGACGTGCACGTTAAAAGCGTCCGTTATAGAAAACATAAAAACAAAAAACAAACATAATAATAATAAGGGCCTTTTAACACTTTTCTCCCCCAAAGGAAAGGGTAGTATTTACTTTTAATTTGTTTGTAAAGCTTCAGTGTTACGCAAAGGTTTTGTGTTGTGTTCTTCTGTAGCAATAAGAAATTCAACGTGACTTTCCTTTTTAAGTATTTTTTTAAAAATTGCGCAAGCGGAAAATTTAAGTAACTTTTATGGTTTATTCCTCGTTCTAGAATCATATTTTTAGAAATAACGTAGGGGAAATTCTTTTTGTGCGTGCCGACTGTAATTTATCTTTACTTGTAAGGGCGGAGTAATAAAAAATCTGATCCTACCCGACGCTTCGGATGGCCAGCCGATCGATTCTGTAAAAATCTCACCGTGAAAAGTGAGCGAGTGAAGTGAGCTTAGAGTGAGCTGTCAATTGTGTCAATCCCTAGTATTAGTTGGAATAAGCGCGGTGCTATTCTGTAAAAATCTCACCGTGAAAACTTTGGTGAAGTGAGCTGTCAACAGTATCAATCCCTAGCATCAGATCGAATGACAGCTCACTTCACCTACCTTTTCACGGTGAGATTTTTATAGAATAGGCCGGCTGCTCACTCCACGCACACTTCACCTAAGTTTTCGCGGTGAGATGGTTACAGAATCGCACTGCTGATCTAGGGATTGACAGCGCACTGTAAACTCACTTCACCTAAGCAATCACGGTGAGATTTACACAGAATAGCACAACTGCCGATCTATTCTGTAAAAATGTCAATGTGATATCTTAGGTGAGACGAGCCTGATGTGAGCTGTCATTCCACCTGATGCTACGGATTGACAGTATTGACAGCTCACTTCACATGGGTTTTTACGGTGAGCTTTTTACAGAATAGATCGACTTGTCTGCTCGTCGCGATGGCATGTCACCAGCTCGCCCACGCTGGTTTTGGTGACTGTACTCACTTGTAGTCCATGTGCGGCCACCGCTTGAAGGTCTCCTTCCTCTCGGCCTCGCTGTACATGAGTGGCCTGCTCTCCTCGTCGCGGGACATTGGCACCAGCTCGTTGGCTCGCTGGCCGACCGCGGACGCGATGGCCAGCGCTGGTATCCGTCGGTTCTGGCCCTTCAGCTCCTGGACCACGCCGGTGGTGACCAGCCGGAGCGTGGAATGCGGTAGGCAGATTGTTACTGTGCTCCACTGGAAAATTTTATTGAAGTTAGTTGGTACACTGTTTAAAATAACATTAATAGCGGAAAAAGAGCTTCCAAAAAAAACTCTGTGGGTTCTGTCAATGCCATAATTAACGCTTTATTAATTACTTACAACTAGGTAATCATAATTACGATTGAATCGCCAAGTGTCCTGGGTTTCTTGGGGTTTATTATTTTTTCGTTTAGTCGTTAAGGCTGTGCATTCTGAACGTAGCAAATAGCTGCCAAATATTTCGTAGTTTTCATTAATTAATCAGTATTACTAAATGAAATATCGCCCTGTGTTGCAATATATTAAATTAATCTCAATTTGCATAGCTTTTTCCCAACTATGTTGGGCTCGGCTTCCAGTCTAACAGGATGCAGCTGTTTACCAGTATTTTAGTTGGAGTGACTGCCTATCTGACCTCCACAACCCAGTGACTGGGTAACACAATATTCACAATACTCTTTGATAAGAATGATTGTCTTTGTTGTTGACTTTTGACTACCCGTAGTTTATTTTTATTTTATTTTTTGTCAAAGATCTATGAAATACAGCCGGGACCAACGGATTAACGTGGTTTCCGAGGCACGGAGGGGTCGATATGTAATGGATGGTTATCCATCTACAAACCGACCGTGGAAAGACTGCTTAACCTTCGATCGACACGTGCGGATATTATCATCTAGCCACGAGTCCCTCAATATATTGAAAATGAATTGCAATAATAACACTGGATTAGGGAATTGTAACAGTTTTAGATTTAAAAAAGCATGTAGTCCTAGTCCTAAAACTAAATATTTTGTGTCACGATATTAGTAATTGATTGCGATTCATCCTAGGCTAATATTATAAATGTGAATAATTGGTATACTTTCCAACCTGTACGCGGGCGAAGTCGCGGGCAAAAGCTAACAATCAATATTTTAATGCGACACAGGAAGATATTTCACAATTTCATTTAGTAATAAAATTTAATGATCTAAACAGCGAAATATTTGACTGCTATTTGCGACGTTGCCAACTTTCAGAATGCACTCTCTTAAAATTAGAGACATTAGTACAAAATGTGTTATTACCTTTTGTGCCTTGACTCCTTTCCTGACAGGCTCTGCGTCGATGGAGTTCTTCAGCTCGTTGATAAAGTCTGTCAGACCTTCGATGGAGTGTGCGTCTAGACTTTGAAGACATTGGTACAGGAGCACCGCCTGCAACAAAGCAATAGAAAGACATTTTTATTCATTTGTATAAGAGCCGTTTAATCAGGAGCAGTGATGACGGCACCGACTTACGTGTCGTATGTAGCAGGTTGAACCCAGACAGGTTCTTTACTTTGAATAACTTATCTCATCACCACTGCTCTCAAAGCGGTGAAGGAAAACATCGTGACGAATCCGAAGTTCTAGATTCAGAAATTCCAAGACATGTGTGACCTCCACCAACCCGCAGAGGCCCGCGTGGTATATTACCCTGCCCCCCTTCCTCTCACAGAAAGGAGGCCTGTGTCACAGTAGTGGGAACATTATTCGCTGATTATGCTAATAAGGCATCGATAAAAACGTCCTTTGGCCATTTCCAGTCAACAATTAAATCCGTAAGCTAGTCTGTACGTAACAGTAAACAACGTTAAAAACCTAATATAGACTGCACCTATAATTTGCCATCCATAAGAATGGGGAGAGGGAACAAGATCCGTAATTCAGAAATGGACCATATGATACGATGCCTGCTGCTACTCAACCGTTTAACCGTGCAATGGCATTATGTTATTTAACTCCGCAGAGCAGACCTTACAATGAGAGGATAGAGAAGAGAGTTTGAATTCTTCAGTTCTTTTTAATCCGAGTTTTAGTACAAGACTTCCGAAACTTAAATTATTGTTCACTCTGTAGTCGCTTTTATTAACCCGTTTTTGTATTTTTGTAAAACGTTTTTATTACAATATGTATTTTATTTACTTTTTCGTGTTTAACCAATATTATCTTTTCTTATCGTAAACACATTTCCCCGAAAACTTTCACCCCGTCGGCCCACCCTTGCATCGGATTAGAATAAATTAATTATAACATAAATAAACAGATTACATTATACGACACTCCATCGTTACAACGTATACATTGAATAGTACATCGATGGTGCGGTTTGCCCGTCCCAACGCGTAATGTCGTCATCTAACCATTGAGTCATGAACGAAAACATCTTGACTTGATAATATTCTAGCCTTTGTTCCTGACTTCGGCATTTCTTGTACAGACGCCAGCACATCAAGCTACTACAACCTGTCAAATTTCTTTAATAGATTTTCAACTTTATCGCTAAAGCATTAAGGTTCAAGGTTGATTGGGAAAATTTGACAGTTTCGGGTAGCTTGACCTGCTGGCGTCTGTACATACTTTCATCTCCTATCTCTGCCTTTACCTGGTATAATTTCCAAAAAGCCTTCCTTGGTTTACCCACTTACCATATAAAAGTTCACATTCATTAACATTCTTCTTCGTAAATTCACTCAATGCCAACTATCGCGCCCACATTTTTTTTTTCGGAGCGGGATCTCTCCGTTCAACCTATGAGGTTGTCGTCTGCTTAACCGGGCTTGCCTGTGGATGCCTCAATAAATTAAGGCCTCCAGCCAGAGCTTAAAAATACTTAAAAACTAAGCGGCTACACGGTAAGGATACCCCCCCCTGTGAGGTACGGACCTCGGGTTAGGGCGTCGCTGGGAGATCCAGTCTGTCCCTTGCTACCCGCAAGGGGCAGGCTGGATCGGAATTATCGGGACCACATACGACGCGTCTCCAAGTTACGCGGTTTTCTACAGTGGAGAGCGCTATAAAAGTTACATGGCATCTATCTAACCTCACACCCCAGTGGTTCAGGCTTTGCATTGTCGGTCAGTTTCATACAGACAGGAATAGTTCTCGATATGATAGAAGGTTGTATTTTTAACCCCTAACGACATAATGACCTTCTAGTGGACGTTGCGTCAGAGCAAAATAGTGCGTGGGCAGTAAGTTCATTTAGCGGTCCCCGGCGCCTTTAAGGATGGATACATAAATCATTTGCAAAAAATCATAACATAAACATAACATCGCGCATGAATTCTCAGAAAGGTTAAGGCACAGGTAAATCAAGTATTATTTTCCGATGTTTTAAATACTTGCGAATATTTCTGGTATCATGTGTCTTTCTGAAAGACACAGCTGCTTATAGGCCTACCCCTAGCATCGCCTGCGGCTGGTCGGGAGCGGACAGCATGCAGGGTATCCGTATTTATGGTTTACATATGAATACATTAATGAAGTCATGATTTTCACAAGTAAAAATAATTTAACTTTTTCCGCGAATCCTACACGTGATAAGTTCGTTCCTTTCCGGTATGAAACGCACATATGACGTGCCTAATCTATGTGCATAGACAGGATACATTACACTTCCGTACCAAAACCTAACAACATGCGGCTATGACGTCACTCTGTTACAGCCACAGGAATCCAAACATAGATTATATATTATTAGATGGACATGATTAGACAGTTTTTAGATGTTGTGGATTAAGACATCAGCAATATTTTTAGCATTCCAACTAGATTCTATTACAGAAATAATATTTTTTAGGTTCATGATTCTTTCTTTCTTATCAATCGAAGAAAACGAGGTCTTCCCCTAAGGAAGACCTCGTTTTATCAATCAACCTATAATAAAACAATTTTCGGCAATCATAATAAATAAAAGATAATCCATTTCAGACTAGCAAGTGATGGAAACGTGATGAATGTTAATAAACATAAAATTTTATTACCTACCTACTAATTACAAATTTTAATATACAAGTCATCTTACTTTTTTTTTTCAATTCATGCTGAGTTCTACGGCATACTGTGCAAACCTCTAAAGCTGATATGAGACGCCTCACGTTTTGGCAATTTTCGCCTTTCATTTCATCATCTTTCACTCGAAGTGAAAAGTCTAAACAAAAATGAATCCAAAGTGAAAATGAATTCATTAGTGAACCGATCCAAAATTGTTGGATATCTTTCACTCACTTACCGAATGATAGAAAAATGAAATGATCAGGTAACCGTTCATTCCTATGTATTTTTTTCGGTGTTGTGTGAACTCGTAATGAAACAAATGAATACTCACTCAGAGTGAAGCGTCTGATAGCAGCTCTTAAGATAAAAATCATAACATAGAAATATGAGTTCTATTAAAATGTAATGTTAGTTTAATAATTAGCTACATAGATTGACGTCATCATGCGTGCTATCCTGAACTGTACTAGCGTAATTAGAGCTATGATTGATACTAAAACCCTTCGGTACAATAGCGAGCTATGATTTATTACGTAGTAATATTTTATTGATCGTGTCTAGGCAAAAGGTTTGATTCCTAGGTAAGTAGGACAAGCTTTTCTGAATAGCTTACTAACAGCTTGCAATTTGGACCTGGCGTTTGTAAATGGCAGGTGATAGACTCGCGCCAACACATTACATATGCAACTTTAATCGATGAAAGATGAATGTACAGTCGGTAAAAGAGATACCGAAGGCAGCTAACTAAAAGTCCATTTAGCATGTTGTTAGTGTGCTCAGTAATAAAATACTGGGCACTATCTTCTGCCTGCGACTTCCGTCCGCCTGGAGGTCAACTATACCATAAAACAAATCCTATGGGACTCTGCAATAGTGTTAGTTGTCTATCAGTGATATAATTTTTGTAATCGGATCAGTACTTCCAGAGAATACCTTTTGCAAACAAACAAAAAAATCCTCTACCAGAATAATATTAGTTAAGACTAGCTGCGCCCCGCGGTTTCACCCGCATAAGTTTCGATCCCGTGGGAATATCGGGATAAAAAGTATCCTATGTGTTAATCCTGATTATAAACCATCTGTGTACCAAATTTCATCAAAATCCGTTCAGTAGTTTTTGCGTGAAAGAGTAACAAACATCCATCCATTCATACAAACTTTCACGTTTTTTCACGTTTGTATAGTAGGATTACTAGTATGTCTTATGATTAAAAAGTAATTGCGGACCTAACAATCATGAATTTCCCCTACGTATGTACCTATGTGAAAGATGAAAATTACTGAGCTGGATACCAAACTCTTATATCGACTATACATTAGACTTTTCCTCAACAAAATAGGATTATTTGGAGGAGTTCATGCTATGTCAGTCAAGTGGAATAAATAACTCTACGCATGTTGTAAAATATCTTTTCTATAATCATCCGAACCAAAGGCAGAACATAGAACATACTGGCGATAAAACCGCATTCTTCAGTACTTCTACCAGTTTCCTGCAATTTTTTTCCCTACCTATTTATATCGCATATGAATCAATTTCGATATATATTGTATCCTTTCCGCTTTGGCTGACACTGCACTTTATTATTAACAATTTTCTCTTAACTAATATTCTTGCTCACATTTATGAAGCTTGTGTCGCGTTGTCACACCTTTATTAGAGCAGGGCCCGGCCCTGTTTAATAAACGTTACAATCCGACATTTTTGTAAATAAGTGACATATTTGTAAAGTTGTATGACAAATTTTGTTTAATAAACCTTACAATTATGTAAGAACTAGCTGCGCCCCGCGGTTTCACCCGCATTAGTTTCGTACCCGTGGGAATATCGGGATAAAAACTATTATACAGGGTTATTGGTAAAACTCCAACAACCTCTTAAGAGGTCATTGTACTCATCATTATGAACAACTTTTACTATGGGACCAAACCAGAAATCGCGAAAAA
Source organism: Apamea monoglypha (assembly GCA_911387795.2). Classification (NCBI taxonomy): domain Eukaryota; kingdom Metazoa; phylum Arthropoda; class Insecta; order Lepidoptera; family Noctuidae; genus Apamea; species Apamea monoglypha. The sequence goes on along the minus strand of OU426933.1, from coordinate 4,411,258 downwards.
AAAATCAGCTGTTCCCTACATTTTGACGAGTTAGACAAACATAAATGTAGGGAACAGCTGTTTTTTTTTCGCGATTTCTGGTTTGGTCCCATAGTAAAAGTTGTTCATAATGATGAGTACAATGACCTCTTAAGAGGTTGTTGGTGTTTCACCAATAACCCTGTATATGTTAATCCTGGTTACAAACTATCTGTGTGCCAAATATCATACAAACCCGTTCAGTAGTTTTTGCGTGAGAGAGTAACACCCATCCATCCATCCATACAAACTTTAGCGTTTATAATATTAGTTAGATAGGAAGTAGGATTTTACAAGTAAAAACATTACAAATATTACCATCATAAATGTTGTTTAATAAACGTTTACAGAGAGGCGTTTATGAGAAAAAAACGCCTAAAGATTTCGATGATAATATTGTATCTACAAGTTTGTAATTGACAAATTACATAAAAAATGCAAGTTTTTGTTGAGGATTCTTAAATCGAGGGTAGATATCAACAATCTTAGAATTTTAAAATATATTGAATTTGGTTTACAGAGTCAATTTTTATTTGTTTGATTAGTAACGAAAGTCGTGGTGCACAATAATAAAATCACGATTCTGTCTCTAATATACAGGGTGGCCGGAACATTGACGTCCAAAAATAAAATTTAGGTCCCTCGTATCGTGGGGTATCCGAATCACCCCCATGTATGTTCCGCGACTTTTCATAGTTTTCGAGTTACGATTTTTTTTCTGATTTTTTGAGAATGATCGACCTGACCAATCTAAAAAATGGCTTTGTCGAGATTTTTTTTTTGCAACTGAATCTTCGTGAGTAGTACTTTTATGCATAAAATAATCAGCTTCGTAACTGTGATGAAAGTTATGAAAAAGTTGGTCTAAAGTGAAAAAATTACGTTCGGTAAATTATGGCTTAGCATTTTATCTTTAAATTAAAGATTTAAACAGGAAAGTTCATGGTTCCTAAGTAGGCTTCAAGAATGCGCCAGACTCTCAGCTTTCATAATCATAAAAAAATTAGCACTTTAGACCAACTTTTTCATAACTTTCATCACAGTTACGAAGCTGATTATTTTATGCATAAAAGTACTACTCACAAAGATTCAGTTGCAAAAAAAAAAAATCTCGACAAAGCCATTTTTTAGATTGGTCAGGTCGATCATTCTCAAAAAATCAGAAAAAAATTCGTAACTCGAAAACTATGAAAAGTCGCGGAACATACATGGGGGTGATTCGGATACCCCACGATACGAGGGACCTAAATTTTATTTTTGGACGTCAATGTTCCGGCCACCATGTATGAAAATAAATATGTTTTATTCGGTCGGTTTAGTGAAAAACTAACACACGATATGAAAAAAAAAACCGTTCTCTCTTATTATTCATCATCACTACTGTCACTACTTCCACTACTAGTTGTGAGAACAATTTTAATGTATAAGTAACAATTAAATTTCTTCACTTATTAAATTGAGGTACAAAATTGTTAAGTTCTGACTTCAGACACACGGCGAGTCCACCTGTCGGAATTGTTCTACAATCTACAAAATATGTAAACAAATTACAATTATGCGTTCAATAAAACAGTTTTCCTTACAAATATGAAAATTGTTACCTGTAAAGAGAAAATGTTTATCAAACAGAAATTTGTATAATTGTATACAATTTGTAACGTTTATTAAACAGGGTTACAGGGCCCATGTGGGAATCGAACTTACAACCTTTCGCCAGTCTGCGCGTAATTAACCATTGGGCTATGCCGCGATTGAAATGGTTTGAAGAGAGGATAGATAAAATCCCAGATTAATTATGTGCCTAAATTGCATTGTTGTGTATAATTTCAGTAGTTTCAGTTAAGTGCTAGTTAGGTCATTATTTCTGAATCCACAATCATGCCGCCTACAGTTCACCTACACGTCACCTAACATATTTTATTATCGCAAAGCCGAGGAGACGATAAGCCTGCCCTAAAGTAGAGTGTGTGCTGTAATCAATCATATCCTGTCACAGCAACTGGTTTTATTTAGAACTTCCTATAGTAGCTCAATGCATCGATTGTTATGCATATTTCTAATATGCTTCCCAAATAAAACGCCTGAGAGACAGAGGTGTATTTCGCAAGTTATGTCTATGGAAGAAGCGCCAGGGTAACGCGAATGAGCTACCTTTGCAAACGAAACTTTGCTTACTCTTATACAGGGTTATTGGTAAAACACCAACAACCTCTTAAGAGGTCATTGTACTCATCATTATGAACAACTTTTACTATGGGACCAAACCAGAAATCGCGAAAAAAAAAGCTGTTCCCTACAATTATGTTCGTCTAACTTTATACAGGGTTATAAAAAAAATCAGCTGTTCCCTACATTTTGACGAGTTAGACGAACATAAATGTAGGGAACAGCTGTTTCTTTTTCGTGATTTCTGGTTTGGTCCCATAGTAAAAGTTGTTCATAATGATGAGTACAATGACCTCTTAAGAGGTTGTTGGAGTTTTACCAATAACCCTGTATAATAGTTTTTATGCCGATATTCCCACTTTTCATTTTCTCGTTTGAGAGAGAATATATTTAAATGTAATTAGTTCCATAAGTTGTTATATTATTTAGTCCTTTAGATTAGTATCTTTCGTTTTTTAAACTAGATTAATAGTAGAAAATTGTACAACCTCTTTATGCATGCGGAGTTTACCTATAAGTGATTGTTGCACTGTTGCATATACATTTCTGCATGTTACTTTTTAACATACAACCTGTGCAAACAATTATTGGTGAACCAATAAAATAAATAAATAAATATTGCAAAATACTTTTCTGACCTTTGAAATTTAATTTACGTTGAACGAACCCAACTGATCAGAACACCGTTCAGATTATGGTGTTCACATTATTCATAAGGCATTATGCGGTGTTTTCATTGTCAACCATTGATTTATTATTGAGATTAGAGTCTGACCGAATTCGTTTTCGGTTTTCGGCCGAAATATCCATTTCTGGCAATTTTTGTTTTCGGCTGAAAGAAAATAAATTTGCGCCTTGCCCGAAAACAGTTTTGTACCGGCAAATCAATACTCTCAATTCATTTATTCAAAGAAAATCGATAGTTACAACAACTAAAAGCACACTACTTTTAGTTGTTGTAACTATCGATTTTCTTTGTGTGTGCAAATGCAGAAATAAATGCTTATCTCGCATATACGTAACATCAGAATTTATGATAATTAGGCGTTTGAGAAAAGTATAAAGTTTCGTGTGATTTAAGCATAAATGGTTAAAGATTGACACAGCCACCTATCATAAACAAAAAGCCTTTTTTTCGACCGGAAAAAAAACGTTATCCGGCGGACTTTACTATCAATGTTTCGCATGATATTATGCATGCCATTACAAGTAATTCCTTATTTATATTACATGAAATATTATGTTCAAGAGTGTGAATGATAGTCTCACCTTAGCTATTTTACATGCCTTCTGACAGAACATAGTATGGAACAACATTTTTTTATATGTATAACATCTGTATAATTTTATCCTATGTTCACAAACTGAATAAATGAATTTAAATTTGAGTATTTTGAAGTTAATGTGGAAGGTATTATTATACAGTATTGATCAGCTGTTGTTAAGGGCTACAAAAGAAAATAACAAAATTAAAACAACACTAAAATGTTGAGTTGGTCTCATACAGTTACGATACCGTGTTGTTAAATAGGACTTTAATACCTCAAGGATTGACCTACATAACAATATCACAATTACGGGATATATTTTAATTGACCTTTGATTGTTGCCGCTGAACCGCAGCTACGAGAGTAAGCTTTGCGGCTATTAGAAGTAGCTGTGGTTGTGGTTTTACCATGAGTAACCACACTAGTTTTATACATACTTAAACTCACGCTTTTCCCAAGGGGGTAGGCAGAAACTACAGAACGCGACCTGCTACGCTCCTTACATCCTCATTTTTTTTTTTTCCAGTTGGGATATCTTCAAATGACCCCTCCCGCTCTGGGTGGAGCGGAAGGGAGTGTCAGACTCTTACTGACTAAAACCCACCCATGTTCCTTCATTTGCCCTTTATGTTCCGGGGTAGCGGTAACCCTTTCGGACAATCCCGCTGACCCGGCAGGCTTCGGCCCTAAGGGGCCCCTAAAATACATCCTCCTCATGACTTTATATCTCAAATGTAGCCCGTGAACTGCAGCTACTAAATATTCTATAAATAATCAACATTCTGCCATAAATATAAACTCGAACAGCCACATAATAATTACAAACTCACTAAATCAGTAAATTTTAATTAGATCTGCTGAATGTTCATATTTATTATGTGCTACAACAAACTAATAATTATGTTGAAAGTAATGTTCATAAATTCATGTTTATGATTACCGATGCATACAATCTACATTTAAGGAATATAGCACTATGTACTGTTCTTTAAATCTATAGGAAAATGCATGTATGTGTTAAGATTTAACTACTCATATGACATATTGAATTGATTGATGATCCATAAACAAACACATTCTTTCTAATATCCATATCCTTCTACGGTTGGCCAAACATTTCACCTAATTTTCTTCAGAGCAGCATCTTTTTAATCAAGATTTTTAGATTTTAGAGAATGTATATAGTTAAACCGTGAGGCACAGCTAGTGGTTCATAATATCAGCAAGTTCTCTTATTTTACTAGATTATAATGTTTAAAAATGTCATTCTTTTTCCATTGCAGTAACCTGATGAATAGAACTCATCCATTGAGTTTAGATTCCTGGATGAGACTCGCACAGACCAGGGAAGCATGGCACAAAAGAGAGGAGGCTTTTACTCAGCAGTGCGTGGAACAAGGCTGCCAATGATGATGATTGAGTTAGAGATGAATTTGCCTTAATGATGAAGAAACTAATTGTAAAAGCAAGCTTTCACATCCACCTACAATATTTTATTATTAGCAGTTATCTGTCAAGACAACTGTTAATAAAATATAGTAGGTAGGTACACTATTATCTAGTACTGTTATCTAATATGGTTAATATTTTAACCGTAATTTAGAAGTGACTAACGGTCTCAATCTATAACTGCAACCTACAATCAGGGTTAGATTGAGTTAAAAATCTACATAGAAAATTGATAACAGATACATCTTTATCTAACTGCAGATGCACAGAATACAATATAATAGAGAAATAATTAGTATTTGTTCTATCGGAATCAATTAATTTCTTAAGTAGATTCGAGGATTGTGAAATTAATTACAGGAAGAATAAACAGTAACAATAGTTGGTTCTAATCCAGATAACAATATTGATATACATCTAATATAAGTATCTACAACACCGTCATTATTTTTTAGTATTGTGTTCATTCTTGCATAATTTCAAGTAATTAGTTTTTTTATGATTGTTGTGTGCAGTGATAAGCTTTGCTGATACTTTTGATGGAGATGTTTAGATCTCTTTGTTCAGTTTTAACATGTAACAGTATAATCTCCTTGTACAAACCTTAGCATCGGCATATTTTATCGGATTGCTAGCAAAATTTTGGTAAGAACAGTTTCTTATCAGAAAAAAATTGTTAAGCTGGTTCTTATTGTTTTTTGTAGGTAGGTACAAATTAAATCCTAAAATATTGAGATCAACACAAAAATTCAAAGAAAAAACCTGAAAACTTATAAACATTCACACAAGTTCACATACATGACTAAGGATATTGACATTAGCATCTAATTTACATCAACTTATTGTTATCATTGATTCCAATAAGTGCACCATATTGATGATTGGTGATACCAAGTGTTGATCAGAAATGTAAATATGAACATACCTCCGATAACACAAGCTCGATCCTTATGATTTTGTCAGGCTGGGAAGACGGCAGCGGGCGCTGGAGTGCCGTGTGGAGAAGCAGCACTCCATTGTAGTCGGTGCGCGCACCAACCCCGCTGCTGTCCCACACGAACACCCGGTCCGCGCCCCCCGCATACTCCACACCAAGCGTACCACCATCATCTTCAAACACAAGACAACACTTCAATCCGGCATAAATGGAATTGTTTATTGAGAACTGTCAAATCGAGAAACAATGTAGGGCACCGAAAAAAGTCACTGCCAACTATCCGTGACTAAAATTACCCGCAATCCTTCCAAATACAACATGATTATTAACACAAATCAGTATAAATCTTTTGTTCGCAGATTATTAGCGTCTTACTTACCCGCTGACAGACAAGAAGACTGCAGTATCACACCCGAGTTCACATCCAAAACGTGTACACCACCTACGTCAGTCTTCACCAATATTATATTTAAGTTGCTATGATAAGTTAGAGAAGTAACAGGAAAGTTCATACGTATATAACCATCTTCTCGTAATATCAAAGAATCATCGCCCATCGTGGCCGTGAACACATCTGTCTACACTACGTAAACGCCATTTGTAATTGTATTTTTTTATGTCAAATATTTTACGAGTGAGTGGCCAGCTACAAAATTTAAAAAGAAAAAACAAAGAGAAGCTTCGAAGAAAATATTGGTGCAGATGTTTTATTTAGCAAAAGATACTTGTTAAAAATTATGCGGTTTAGGTGAATATGTCTTTACTTGCGAATAATAATGTTTTCTCTGCGTTTTATCATCAATAGTCCAATATTTTGAACATGGTTGATGTTAGAGTTGCTACTAATAAAAATGTGTTTTTGGTTGTATCATAGACAAGAATTGTTATCTTTTTTGACTAAAGACAACATTTTAAATGACTTCCAGTCCTTTTAGAAGTATTTTAATCCTCAGGTATTTTTCATTAAATAAAATAAATCAACCTCTTCCTAAAAAAAAAATCAGGAGTAGAAAGATAGAAATAATGTCTCCATTATAGATAGATAGGTTATTGAAAACGGGCGTTAGTGTAGAAAGAAAACACAGATTAGTATCCTCGTTGGTCTAGTGCTCGCAAGCACTACTGCTGAGCAGTAGGCCCGTTTTGATTTCAGGTGGGGCAGTGTTATTGGGTTTTTCCATCTGGAATTTCTCAGTCCGGAGTCTGGATTTGCACCCGTGTGCGCGTGATGTTATGTATAATAAAAACTTTATTGCCAAAAACATTACAAGGGTTTTACATTGGACCCAAACTAGGCAAGCCTGTATCTTAATCTTGGGAACCAAGAATAGCACATAAATGTTAACATTATCATCATTTTCCTGCCCTTATCCCAAATTATTTGAGGTTGGTGCAATGCAAGTAGGTAAATACCTGTAGACTCGTTGAGAACTACACGCAGAATGAACACTGAACTTTTTTTGTGGACGTTATCTCGCCGGTCACCTAGGTTGTCGGCAAATCGGAGTATCCTATAGCTATTAACTAGATATACACACGCATCAGCTAATTAACTAGCGTCCAACCAAATAAATAAATCCTGTAGACGTCTTAATAAACTAAGGCCTCCAGGCAGGCGGTCGTTTTTGTGTTTGCGAATAGTACTAGTAGCCCTATTACTCTCCTGAAGGAGGGCTATAGCGTCATCAGAAATAGTGAGAGCATGCCTCGGTAGGCGAATCTTGCTAATGCTGGAGGGATTGTAACGGGCGGCTGCCGAAATCAGGGGATTTGGGACCTTTACAGCAGAGCTTTGAGATGCATTTCATTAACTGCTAGACGATTGGTATTCTGAGATCTAGATGATGATTTTCATTGCGAACATAGTAAGGGGCTCTCGTGACTGGGCGGCATCCTATGGAGCGTGGATTAGCGTGTGCAAAGACACAAGGACAGGTCATGATAGGACGATTTCTGCGGTATGGATGCGCAATTTGCACTTGAGTGACAATTTGTTGCGTGCGATCAATATAAAACTGAGCCTACTGAGAGGGAAGGGACCGCGCGAATGAGTCGCTTTCATGTGTTCACTGAAGGAAAGATAGTGGTCAAGGATCACACCTTGGTAGATAGGTCAAGGATCGCTCGCTTCTACCAAGGTATCAATGTGAATGTGATGCACAAAAACTGCCGGGATAAACTTGATATAATATTTATTAAAAAAATCTTCATATAAAATCTTAACAAAAACAATATTATGCATTTCAAAATGGACGGATTTTCCTAAAGCAGTAGTAAGAGTTTCTTAAAAAGTAATTATTGAGTATTTAAAATATTCGATACAAGTTATAAATTACAAAACCTGCTGGCTCATATAAAAATAAATTATTTTATCTTAAAATACACATAATATCATAATGATATTATTTATCAACTCTCTAAAAAGTCATTATTTAAATCCTATGACACTGGTCTAGGCGCACCACAGATAATCCAGATTTAAATGGCAGTGCATCGGCACATGGAAATGAAGCGTATCCTATCCTTTATACACACGCGATTTCCTTGCCGTAAAACGCTACGGTTTATCCGCCGTGTGTAGGCACGGTCGTCAGTGTTGTATGAATCACTGTGGTAGCTTGTTAGCGGACATGTTTTTTCTATGGCGTGGTTTATACTTGTAAAGAAACCGTGCCGTGTACAAAGGGCCTTATGAACATGGACCGACCTCTGGTAGGACAAATTGTAGGCTGCACATCGTAACACACATGTGTTAACAAAACCACTATAAGCTGGCTTCTTATCCTATTGGAGCTCAGTACTATGCTAGGCCAAGTAAAAGTCGAAATTTTTCCACCGTCTTCGATCCACTGTGCAATAGGTTAACTGAATTGATTCACACACCCACACATTTGCCCTCTGTCTGCAATGCGCCTAGTTTTAACTTGTAACTACTCGTTATTTCTAGAACTCCCAAGTTTCGAGCCATTTCAAGCCGGACATGGTGGAGTTAGGCTCATGGGCTAGTGGGCCATTCATGCCGTAAGCTAGCGGCGCAAACAGGTAGAAACTATAGATGGTCGTGGACACCACTACTCCTACGATGCAGTGGTACACTGTCCTGCCTAGCTCGGGGCTAAGGAAGCTCTTGATGCTGGTCAGCAGGTATTCTGTGAGGATACCTGTGGAATGAACATAATTATAAATATGATATTATTTCAGATTGTGGCCCTCCCCATCAAGCTGCAGACTGTAGCAAATGGAGATCAACCATCCAGAAAAGAATGTGAGGGAGTCATGACTTTCAACAATGAGGAATCAACTACGGAAATGAAGGGATTCCGTATGTACAGACAGGCGTAGGCGGGTACAAGCGTAAGTACCATGCCAAATCACCAATTCTATTTCATCTCCGTCAAAGACCACAGGGACAACAGCCATGATTTGTTCGTTAGCAACACCTGTTAATGTTTTGCCCAGTAAGGATTTCTGGTGTTACCTCCATTTAGGGTAACTCTGCACAACTTTGTTTTACTAAGTAAAGGTCGACTAGCATACCTGTCAGCATGGAGCTGAATACCAGTGCTGGGAAGTAATGGTGGAAGTATAGGACGCGGCCCATTGTCCAGAACGGCACATAGTGGAGAGCCCAGCCAATGAACGTCCAGCCTGCTGCGTTTAGGAGCTCTCGGGTTTTACCACCTGGAAGACAAAGGATTATCATAAATACATAAATTTACTCCTGTTCTCCCCGAATAATGTGAAAAATAGGTTTAACTAGCTTCGGCCCGCGACTTAACGTGAAGCAACTTTCTTAAAAAAAAAAACCGTAGGAACCAACTTGAAATTAATATCAAATACTCAGATCTCTGGTTCCTTGCAGCAGTGAAAAAAATCAAACTTCTAAGTCGACGCGATCAGAAGATACGGCCTTTTATGCTCCGTTTTTGCCGCATATTTTGACACTAGCAAGGGGATCAAAACTATAGGGTACTTCCCGTTGACCTAGAATCGTGAAATTTGGCAAGAAGCAATGTCATGTAGCACAAGTAAAGGAAAAAATCCGAAAACACAGGAAAAATATTCGAGACACGATTCCCGTGATAAACTATTAACATACCTACAAATTTGTAAGGAACCCTCGGTGCGCGAGTCCGATTCGTACTTGACCGGTTTTTTATTTTTTAAGTAAGTTAAAAATAGGATAATTTAGGTATTTAGTCTCTGCCTTCCCCTATACGAATAAGGCGTGAGCTATATGTAAATAGATCGCCTTAGTCGTCACCCCATTCCACCAAGATTATCTGACGACACTAATCAGCTACGCTCCCTCATCGTGACTTAATTTATTATTCTTGTCACCTCCTATCTGCCCAAGATTAGGAGATTTGTGGCAAAAGACACGAAGTCACAATTTATTGTTATAACATTTTCTACTGTAAAATAACAAAACGAACACAGGAAAACTACCCTAGGAACTAAGTCCCTTATTTATTATTCTTGTCGTGTCAATGACGCGTATTTTGTCCGACCAGTGCGTATAGACCAGGGGGTCTACTACGAAGTGCAAAGTACGAATGATCGGATCGGACCGACACGTGGCCGAACCAAATATTATTGAAAAATGCGAAAAAACTTAGATCGGCTCAGTTGGGTCGGGACCATAGTCATTATTCGAAAGAGTGTAGGAGTGTAGGATCGGGACTGACCGAACCAAATAGTAACTTCGTAGCGGGAAACGGCCGAACATTCGGCCGATACCACTTCGGAGTAGACCCCCTGGACAGCTCTTGGTACTGCACAATGGGCAGGAGAGAAGTCTCCTATTCATAAACGTCATGTAACTAAAATGTAGTCGATTATATCGCCCTCTCACTCTAATGACCCCAAAATGACAAGGACAGGTAATATTTAAAAAGCCTTTCAACTCACCTTGTAGAGGAGTACCGAAAGCCTCCGCCCTCTTCTCTCTAATGGAGTTGATGATGTATATAACGAAGAAGATTGCCAGGAACGCCAGGTTCCCCCACCAAACTACCGGGTTACCCAGCAGGTAGATCCTGTGAGTGCTGCCTGAGAAGAACTGACCCTGTGAATAATATTGTTTTGTAAAATTCGGCGGGTTGTGTTTACAATTATTTGGTACGGTAGAGGCCAGGGTAGCGCGTATTTTGTGCAAATGAACCATTCACGTACAGTCACAGTGTCCACTCCTACTTTCAAATAAATACAGCTGATAAAGAGATCAACGGCCGCCAGTAAGTATCTTGAAATTATGAGTATCGAAAATAGCTTTTTTCGTTTGTTTCATCGTCATTAGATCACTAGATTGCATTAGATCAGAATTTGGTTTATATGTATATCCTACTAATATTATAAACGTGAAAGTTTGTATGGGTGGATGTATGGATGGATGTTTGTTACTCTTTCACGCAAAAACTACTGAACGGATTTGGATGAAATTTGACACACAGGTAGTTTATAAGCAGGATTAACGTATAGGATACTTTTTATCCCAATATTCCCACGGGATCGAAACATACGCGGGTAAAACCGCGGGGCGCAGCTAGTACGTTAATAAACAAGGCTAAGGCGAAAATGGCGGGACGAGCTTGACTTCTATCGAAAGGACTCGCCGGCTGGTAAAAGACAGAATTGTGTGGAAAAGGGAGAGGAGGCCTTTGCCTTAGAAACAAGGCTCATAGCTGACAGCTGACTGGTACGGACGCCAGCACATCAAGTTACTACAATCTGTCAAATTTATTTAATAGATTTTCAACGTTATCGCTAAAGCATTAAGGTTCAAGGTTGATTGGGAAAATTTGACAGTTTCGGGTAGCTTGACCTGCTGGCGCCTGTACTTGCCATCTCTGAAAGGTTTAAAAAAAAATATAAATTAAAAATAAAACTGATAAGTTACATACCCTATAGTTGATAGGCCACTGCCACGGCTGGGAGGTGACTTCGCCCTCCTTAGGTTTGAGGCCCGCGTTCCCTTGGAACATGACCGCATGCGATTCCAAAAAACGTTCGATGAAGCCCGATGCGTAGGACTCGAAACTCACTTTCGGCACTACAAGTAGTAATAATGTGATGTAAGTCATCATTGCATTAACAAAAGGTTGTATTTAAACCCCAAAACTTATGAATTTTCATTAAAACGGGGTACTTTAAATCGACTAAAAGTTTATCCTACAAAATATACAAATAAAGGGTAATCAAGGAATACAGGTCTGCTGCATTGTTTGGTTACCAAATTGAAAAGTCTTCAAGGGCCTCTTTTTTTACAGACAGGGCCCTGTAAGGGTGCGGGACCCTATAAAGAATCATCAAAATGAATTAATCTTCAACACCTCGACCGGTTTCAAATCCTATCCTTCCTATCCTACTATTCCTATTCCTACTATAATATTATAAACGTGAAAGTTGGTATGGATGGATGGATGGGTGGATGTTTGTTACTCTTTCACGCCAAAACTACTGAACGGATTTGGATGAAATTTGGCACACAGATAGTTTATAACCAGGATTAACATATAGGATACTTTTTATCCCGATATTCCCACGGGATCGAAACTTATGCGGGTGAAACCGCAGGGCGCAGCTAGTCTATTCATATTGTAAAACTATAACTAAAACTAGCCTTAAATACTTACAGTCATCGAACACATTGTCCTCTACATTCCAAAGCGCGTTCTTGTCTCTCAGATTAGGATTGCACGCCACTTCTTGTTGTTCGTAGCCCCACTTCGGTAGTTGCTTCCCGGTTGTAGTCAATACGCAGGCCTGAATAAAGGTTCATGATTTGTTTTGTTGTAAAATGTTCCATTTTATTTCTCGAATTGAAGAGTAGGGAAGACCAAACAAACGGATGAATTTTATAAAAGATGATTTGATCTGGCTAGAAAAGGGGTGAGAGTGGGGGAGTGAGGGGTGGGGTGGAAATAACAGATGATATTACAATTGGGATAAAGGCAGAAGAATGATGCTTCTTCGTACATAACTCAATCGTGAAGACTCTTTTAAAGCGAGATTTATCTAAATAGGATAATACAAACCTGCAAATAATGCACCAGCATAAGCTTACTTCTGACTGTCTGTAGTTCATCGCCATCTTTGCCCCCAGATATAACGACTTTCCAAACATCGTTTGCGTCGCCAATACCATCCTACAAACACATAGTTGAGTGTCAATCTCAATACGTTCTGGTAATTTTCTAGATTCCTTTGTATTTTAGGCCTAATTGGCTTAAAAAAGGACTAGACACTACAGTTTTGGAAACATAACGGAATTTTATTATTTTTCAAGGTGATTACAGAATCAAAATCTCATTTATAGTCGTCTTGTAAAAATAAACTGTATATTTAAATATGTACCGTCAACAAAAATGGTTAATTAATATTATACTTATCTACAACTTATTTACATATATATATTCATGGATTTACTTAATAGGAAATTGTAGTTAATGCTTCGGCTAAGTAATAACAGCCGCACGGGTCGATCGATCAGGTTAAGCTACGCTTGCCGCGGTTGGTCCGTGGATGGGTGACCATCTTCACATACCAAGACCCCTCCGTGCCTCGGAAAGCACGTTAAGCCGTTGGTCCCGGCTGTCATTCGTGGATCTTTGACAGTCGTTACGGATCGTCAGAAACCCGAAAATCTGACAACCAGTCTTACCAAGGGGTATCGTATTACCCAGTAACTGGGTTGTGGAGGTCAGATAGGCAGTCGCTCCATGTAAAATGCTGGTATTCAGCTGCATCCGGTTAGACTGGAAGCCGACCCCAACATAGTTGGGAAAAGGCTAGGTAGATGATGGTAGATGATGATGTAGTTAATGCTTCGTATTCAAACATTTGACATGGTTAGTCTATATGTATTTTGCCTGCATACCTGCATATCATACAATACTACAGAATAACAACTTAATGTAATTCATAAAAACATTTTTTTATTGAGTAACTAGTGACATATGCCTAGTGAGACAAGGGGGTCTACTCCGAAGTGGTATAGGCCGAATGTTCGGCCGTTTCCTGCTACGAAGTTACTATTTGGTTCGGTCGGTCCCGATTCTACACTCCTACACTGTTTCGAATATTGACTATGGTCCCGGCCCAACTGAGCCGACCAGAACTTTTTTCGCAATTTTCAATAATATTCGGTTCGGCCATGTGTCGGTCCGATCCGATCATTCGCACTTCGCACTTCGTAGTAGACCCCCAGAGTATGTAACCGAAAAGAGCGAAAGCTTCATACAAACGTGCAATGATAGGTGCACTACGGCAAAGCGTGGCAGCACAAAGCTTAGAAGTCTTGCCTTGCCTTTGTGGGGGGTTACTCTGCAGTTCAACGTTCGTATTAATTCGGAAATACGAAGATTATCGAAGCGCATTGCTTCTCTGGCTTAACTGTACTTTGTTGACTGTCTATCTACAAACATTATGTACCTCTCCGTATCCGGTGACCTGCATGTACTTGGTGGTGAGTGGCGCCCTCTCGCGGTGCGAGTGCAGGTTGCGGCCGGTGGGCGCGTGCGTGAGGCGCACTAGGTCTCCACTCCTGACTACTACCACGCCGTCCACTTGTTCCTTGTCGTATGGCTTTATTAGCCAGCGGTTGTTCTCGTCTTTGTGGGTGTACGTTGTTACCTAGAGGAGATTTGGAAAGAAATATATAAATAGTTCAGCAATTTCATTTTTTTTAAATTTCTTGTGGTCAATTAGTGTGCAATACTAGTAAAAGAGTCATCATCATCATCTGCCTAGCCTTTTCCCAACTAAGTTGGGGTCGGCTTCCAGTCTAACCGGATGCAGCTGAATTGGTATTCAGCTGCATCCGGTCAGATAGGCAGTCGCTCCATGTAAAATACTGGTGCATTTTACATGGAGCGACTGCCTATCTGACCACCACAACCCAGTTACTGGGTATTACGATACCCAGTAACTGGGTTGTTAGAGTAAGTAAGTAAAAGAGTAAGCACTCAAATTCCTACATGTACAGCCGATCGATTCTGTAAAAATCTCACCGTGAAAAGTTAGGTGAAGTTAGCTTAGAGTGAGCTGTCAATAGTGTCGATCCCTAGCATTATTTGGAATGACAGCTCACTTCACCTAAGTTTTCACGGTGAGATGGTTACAGAATCGCGCTGCAGGTATTGAAGATGAGTTTCTAAACGTGAAACACAGTTAATGCAGGCTTCATAAATATATGGTATGGTTTTTCATATCCAGCTCATCCAGCTTACAGACACATGGCAAGTCAGGAGGTTGTCAAAATATTCTGAGGTCAAACATCACATACCATGAACCCTGGTGTCATGAAAGTTGTTAATTAAATAAAGACCATTAATAACATGAATTAACAAATTTATTTGACACTACTTTCACTGATTTTAATTGTATACCAAATTCAATTCTCGAAAAAAAAAAACATCTCTGCACTAACCTGCTGCTGCTTAGCCCCTACTCCCGACGGATACAAATGATGATGTGAATGCAAGTACCCTCCACCAGTCCGATGGTTCTTGAACGATATAAGCGCTCCGTAGGCTACAGTCTTAGGCGCGCTTGCGTTGTGCAAGCTGTTGCCTTCCAATCGAGCTTGGAAACCGGAGGAGTAGAAACCGTCGCCGTTGCCACTGCAGGGAGAAAGAGACTGTTATTTATTTTACTATCATATTTCTGACTCCTACCCCAGGGACTGGCTGGCACTCGCAAACGACAGAATTGTGTGGAAAAGGGAGAGGGAGCCCTTTGTCCTGCTGTGGGACAATATAGTCTAGTTGCTCCAACTGAATGAAACGAAATTCAAATCTTATATAAAACGCACACTATGCAGCCAAGCATATTATAAGTTTGGGCATTACATCGCTGACAAAAATGCTTGGCTAAACGCTGGTCCTGCTTCACAGGACGCATAAATAAATTGATTAGCATTTGAAAATACTTCACACACGCCTACCTGCATACTGTTGGAGCTGCTGAAGATTTTAAAATACTATTTTGCATTATACATATAAATTAAATCTCCTAGTATTGTATAATTGCATAGCACATATGTGAGTACTATGTACATACTATAAAGCTACCATTTATTGGGTGCGTCTTTCATTGACTTGAATGTGCCTTGGCGGCTGAGAGTATGTCATGCTCCCTCTAATGTCTCGCCGATGGTGGCGCATGTGTTGGATCATTTAGCTCCCTTCAAAATGGTTGAGCTGAATGGTGCTAATCTATGCGTCATGTTCGTGAACGGGCGCCGTCAGTACGGACTGGTCAACTCTTTGCTGCCATGGCTTATTTTGATTTGATTTAATTTAATATTTGAATTGTTTTTTTAACTTTTCATTATGGACGCTTTTAACGTTCTGCATCATTCTCACATGCATAATTTTTAACATGAATGATGTAAATAATACTTAGTAACCATATTATTGTGATTTAAAAGAGTGTCAATGGAGTTTCTTGCCCGTTCTTCTCCATAGGTACCGCTTTGGAATGAACAACTAGCTTCATCTTTTTGACTGACCGACCCTTGACAATTCAAAAGTACCTGTTATTGGTTTAGTTGAAATAAATAGTTTGCTTTTGAGTTAGATTTCTGTTATACCTATATTTCCGTGCCTCGGACAGCACGTTAAGCCGTTGCTCCCGGCTGTCATTATTCTGATCTTTAACAGTCGTTACGGTCGTCAGAAGCCCGAAAGCCTGACAACCAGCCTTACCAAGGGGTATATCATCCGGTCAGACTGGAAGCCGACCCCAACATAGTTGGGAAAAGGCTAGATAGATAAAGATGACGATGTCTGCAAATATATCACTGCCTGCCTAAACTAGTGGTCGCAGCGGGCAGAGTTATTAGTTGTTTCCCAAAAGAATTCTATCAGTAGTAGTTTTAATAATCATCAAAATTGATTCATTGGTTTTTGAGAAAATCGCAGGATGTTGCTAAATATGCATAGGGTCGAATACAAAAATCAGAAGTCTGTTAAAAAGGCTCACCTCTTGCTGAGAACAGTAAGATGTATCCAGAAGAAGAACACATAGAGCCATATCGGCCACAGAATTAGAGTAACTGATCGTCCTATTAAGTGTTTCACTGTTAGACTCTGGAAGAGAAAAACAACCATTTAACTAAATAACGAATTCCATGTTTACCACAGTCATTTGTTTGGTAAATCGATTGCAAAGTGTCGAGAGAACCCTGCTGACGCAACTACATAATATATGGTGGTGGTGGTGGTGGTGGTGGTGGTGGTGGTGGTGTGGTTGTGTGGTACTGGTGGTGGTGGTGGTGGGGGTGGTACTGGTGGTGGTGGTGGTGGTGGTGGTGGTGGTGTTGTTAGTATTTTTAATAAATAACTAAACAAAAAAAAATTGTACTCACAACAGGCTTACTCAAATCCCCGAGCACGTTCCACAGATCAGCAATAGTGCGCAAACCGACAAAGAGGACGACGAACAACCCGACAAACTTGACGGACACGGTGCAGGCAAGTGACGCGCCTAAAAACAGCTGCCATGAGACCATTCGAAACGAGAATGGGGGGAACCCGTCATCTGTTAGTGATCGGACCTGGGAAATAATAGGTTCATTAAAGTTTACTGAAACCTAACTAAATTAAAACTATAAACGGAGATAAATGACAAGAAACCATCTTTTTTTATCCAACCTTTCTTTTTAATCCATCCAAAGGTTGTCTAAAGATCGCTCTAAGCGATAAGACCGCCCATTGTGTCACCCTTTGTAAAATTTTATATATTTATGTTCTATAATTTGTATGATGTACAATAAAGAGTATTCTATTATATTCTATTTTTTCTTGTTTTAAATTTTTCAAAAATGTAATCTTAGTCTTAAAGATATTGTATTGTGTTGCAATTTTATTTTGTTCTTTAATTGGAAATATCTGGCATTAGTCCGTTCGCATGGATTATACATATGTCCCAGTTATGCAGGGAAACCTATAATTGGCCATAATAATTGTAACACGAATATTTTTTTTAATATTTTTATGTATCGCTGTTGGTTACCTAAATAAATAAAATAAAAATAACAACAAACACAACTAATATAACTGGCGAAATGTGGGTGTACCTCTGCCTAACCCTTCGGGAAATACAAGCGTGAATTTATGTTGTATGTAAAATTAGCTAGGCTGGCCCCCTATTGCATGGAACTTGAACAAAACTGGTAAAATATGGGTCTACTATAGGTACGTCTCTGCCTAACCCTTCGAGGGTCACAGGCGTGACGTTATGTGTATGTGTATTGTGTATAATTGTACAGCAACAAAATGCACACATTGTAAACACCCGTGATGTTATGTGTAAAATTGTACAAGGAAACTAATATCCAATTTAAAAAAAAAAAACCGCATGTTATTAAAATATATTTCAAAATCTACCTAAAAGGAAGGGTCAACGCAGACATAGCAAGAAATGATCGAGTAATACAACATATGTAGATAAATTGATAGTGAACTAAATGATTACTAAAATAGAGATCAAAATCAAATGTATGGAATGCATAAATACTCTAGTGTGCCTTTAGGTGAAAAAGTGTTAATTATAAATTATGTATAAATGTTAAAAAAGAGCTATGTCTGCCAACAAACTGCTTTGCAGTTTAGCTGAGGTATTCAACAGACGACAGGTATAAGATGTGATGACATATTCAACAATTCCGCGGAAAGTGTCATTTAAATATTATACATAGAAGGAAAATCCATCTTTATCAATTCCAATAAGTACAAGGAAAACCAACAAAAGAATCTTAAAGCTAAAGATTTATGTAAACACGGAAAGTACACTCAGGTAAATTAATTGTTTATCAAATTGACACCCTACTACGTCAATTTGCCTTGTTGTAGACATTTCATACAACTGTCAAAGAACGGCAGTTATGATTTGAATATATGGGCAATTTAAGTTGGTAGGCAATTTGGTAAACAATTAATTTCCCTGACTTGACATACCTTGAAGGCTCCATATATGGAACAGCTCATAAAGAATAATAAGATTGGATCCAGTAGTATGTACCTATTCAGGGTAAGAAATCCCACATCTGCAACAGAAGCATACATCATTAGTCTAACTAATAATATTATTACATATGTCATTCAAATTCATAATGTGGTTTTTTCAGTCATTCAGGTAAACCCGTAGATTTAGTATATACTAGCTATATACTAAATCTATGGGTAAACCACAGTATTTTTACGTATTAGGTATAGATTTATGGGGTATTCTGATACGAGTCGGGGAAGACTAAAGAAACAATGGATGAACTATGTGAATGACGATATGAGTAGAAAGGGAGTGACTACCGAAATGTCGACTAATAGAGAAGTAGGTTATCGTCTGCCTAGCCTGTTCCCAACTATCTTGGGGTAGGTTTCCAGTCTAACCGGATGCAGCTGAATACCAGTATTTAAATAATATTTCGTATATATTCGTATTTTAATAGAGAAGTAGATACCTATGGATGTACGAGATGACGACTAATAGAGAAAGTATGGAAGGACCCCAAATAAATTGGGATAAGGGCAGGAGAATGATGATCAATGATGGTCGGCTTCCAGTCTAACCGAATGCAGCTGAATACCAGTATTTTACATGGAGCGACTGCCTGCGACCCGGGTCCTGAGTAACGCGATACCCCTTGGTAAGACTGGGTGTCAGACTTTCGGGTTTCTGACAACCCATAAAGACTGCCAAAGATCCAAGAATCTCGGTATGTAACGATGGTTATCCATTTACGGACCGACCGCGGCAAACGTAGCTTAACTTGATCGATCGACTCGTGCGGCTGTTGGAGTATTTTCATGTCATCTGCACGTAGCCCGAAGGTACAGTTAGCACAATTTAAACTTGTTTGAATAGTCATAGTTATCTTGTCGTGATATATTTTGTACTAGCTGCGCCCCACGGTTTTACCCGCATAAGTTTCGATCCCGTGGAATGTCGGGATAAAAAGTATCCTGTGTTAATCCTGGTTATAAACTGCAAAATTTCATCCAAATCCGTTCAGTAGTTTTTGCGTGAAAGAGTAACAAACATCCATTCATCCATCCATCCATCCATACAAACTTTCACGTTTATAATATTATTATAGTAGGATAGGAAGTAGCATTTGTAGGATAGAAAGGAGATGAATGAAATCATACATAATAATACTTACCACACAATAATAGAATAGTTCCAATAATTGTTGACTCTAGTGATTTAGTCATCTCCCATATAGTTAAAAATGTCAATGGAATTATCAATGCACCAAGGGCAGTACAGAACTGAAACAAAACATCAGAATGCGGTTGTATTTATTTTTAACATCAATATATTTTTAAACAGAGGTTAAAGCAAATCAGTCCAAAAAAGGATGGAAAGTAAAATTCTGGTTACATCCACAGAATCTTACTCAAGTCACAAGCATTACTTTAAACTAGTTTCAATGAATTAAATGACTTTAAACAAGTTTTGAGTGAGGTTCTGTAATACGGGCCTTAGTATTTTGTACCTTACTTGGACGGCTTTAGAGTTATTATTGGTAAATTAATTAATACCATGTAGTAGTAATAATACTTACAAGTCTCATTCCCTCATATCGTGCTCCTTCATATTTGTCTCCAGGCTTCTCAAACGGGAATGTTCCATCATATCCAGTCAGTTTACCAGATAACGCTATTAGCATCTGATAACAATATCATAAAGGCAACTGTATAATAAATATGAATGTATGCTTATCTGATTGTAACATTATCAGGAAGAACATGCTTTTCTCCTCAGAGAATTAATCACATCATATCACACAGATGAATCGGCAGTGCATGAGATGTTTATTTTAAATACAATAAGGTATGCAATAACTATCAGTTTGATGTAAACAAAACCTGTAATATGTTAAATAAATCAATAATTGTTTTTATTTGTATGTTAAGTGATTGTTTATGCAACAAAATACAAGATATGTGCACACAACGACTATGACGACACATTTGGTGCAATGGCTGAGCGATCCACTGCTGCGCTGCATGTCGTGGATTCGATTACCGCATGGAACAAATATTTGTATTGCCTACAGGTAGTTGTTCCAGGTCTGGCTTGTTTGTGTATGTGAGTTTAAATGTTTGTAAACGCACCCACGATACAGGAGTAATTCCTAGTGTGGGGCAACGTTTTTTAAAAAAAAAAAATATACTCACAATCAGGAAAGTAGATACACAGATAGTTGTGCACCCTAATTGCTTATCAATCCCAATCTGATCATTTTGAAAGATATTGCACATCGATTGCTTCATGTGTTTGAAAAATTTGTCTGCTCAACAACGTAAATAATACAATGAATGTTGTTGAACTGTCAAAATGAAAGTCATTGCTACTGATAGTGTGTTACCCAATTACTCCGCTGTTTATAACATTGGCTAAGAACTCAAATACTGACTAAAAATAAAAGGAATTCTTATAGCAATGTACTGACTGAGACTAATCCTGCTTGGATTAGTCTCAGTCTGTTTGAAACTTTATATGATAAAAATATATTTACCTTGCCAAGCGGGGGATGGACGTCAAAGAAGAATGTTCGGTTTATATACCAACTAGCCATTTTACCAAAATGAGTTTCATCCCAACTGAAATAATTCATTAAAGTTTTCTACATAAAGTTCACATATTTATAACATTTTTATCATTATTTAATAAGAAAATCTGATTTAAATTTATAGTTTTAAATGCATAAAAATTGCTACGAAGAACAAATACTTGTGAGTTTTCTTAATATTTTAATGTATCTACAGTCATAGTTGAGATAGCGTTAAGTACCAAGCAAAACACAACATTTTAAAAAGTACTGTTCTATATTATTTACCATACATGATCAGGTTCTAAAACTTTGTAAAATCTGGTTACAAATGTGGCACCACACAGTATGCCGAATGTGACCCACCATCTACAAAGAATTTGTATTTTAAATATTAATATTTTTAAGTTTTAAAGTTTAACAAACAAAAACTAAGTCCGTGAAATTAGAAAGTACATTTTGTTACTAGGTTTCGTCGTATTACTACTTTTCTTCTTTTCTGACATTGTTGCAGGAATTATTATTGGATTAGAATAATAAAGTTATATAGAATTTAACATTTTCATTTACAATATTTAGATAAAAACTACGAAAAATAACGGTATAACAACAAGGCATAAACGTCATAGACAGGTGACAGGTGACGGGCGCGGGCGGAGCGGGAAGGACATTGGCAGAATGACAGAAAGGTCAGCAGGTCATGCATCGTGACAGTTCTCTCGGGTGTTGCCATAGCTAGTTTTACCATTTCACTATTACGTCCTTTTTTTTTTTCTGGTGGGAAGTCATCAAATGACCCCTCCCGCTCTGGGTGGAGCGGAAGGGAGTGTCAGACTCTTACTGACTAAAACCCACCCATGTTCCTTCCTTTGCCCTTTATGTTCCGGAGGGTAGCGGTAACCCTTTCGGACAATCCCGCTGACCCGGCAGGCTTCGGCCCTAAGGGGCCCCTCAAATTACTATTACGTCCTTACGTATGAAATTGGCGTTTTTTCGAACTGCGTGGTAATTGCGTAAAACACTATCAGTAGGAATGGCTTACATTTTGACAGTTTAACAAAATTAATTGCGTTATTTACGTTGTTGAGTAGGCAAATTTTTCAAACATATGAAGCAATTGAGATTGATAAGCAATTAGGGTGCACAACTATCTGTGTATCTACATTCCTGATTGTGAGTATATTCATTTGCACATATCTTGTATCTTGTTGCATAAACAATCACTTAATCATCATCTGCCTAGCCTTTTCCCAAGAATGTTGGGGTCGGCTTCCAGTCTAACCGGATGCAGCTGGATACCAGTATTTTACATGGAGCGACTGCCTATCTGACCTCAACAACCCAGTTGCTGGGTAATACGATACCCCTTGGTAAGACTGGTTGTCAGACTTTCGGGCTACTGATGACCCGTAACGACTGTCAAAGATCCACGAATGACATCCGGGACCAACGGCTTAACGTGTTTTCTGAGGCACGGAGGGGTTTTGGTATGTGAAGATGGTCACCCATCCACGGACCAACCGCGGCAAGCGTAACTTAACCTGATTGATCGACCCGTGCGGCTGTTATTACTTAGCCACAGTCAAGCCCCTCCTAAACAATCACTTAATATGCCAATTAAAGCAATTATAATGCGTAACACACTATCAGTAGCAATGGCTTTCAGTTTGACAGTTTTAAAACATTAATTGCATTATTTACGTGGCTGAGCAGACAATTTTTTCGAACATATGAAACAATGAATTACCAATATTCTTCAAAATGATTCAGATTGATAGTGCGTTACGCAAATAGGGTGCTGTGCCACTTTGATCTCAAAGAAGAAAACACGATACGTTTTTGGTTCCAACGTTCTGGAAATTTTGAGCTGCAGATTGCAGAACAAACCCCATGGACGGCTGGAGACCCCAGAGACTGACAATGAAACATAAAAGTGATCGTGGAAGCTGATCCATTGCAAACCACGTCAGAGTTAGCGGTAGGCTTCGGTGTGACTGATAAAACAATTTTAATTCACTTGAAACAAATTGGAAAAGTAAAAAGCTCGAAAAATGGGTACCGCGTGGCACATCAACAAACACGCGTGGAGTGCTGCGTTACCTACGTTACTCAACTGTCATAATAACGAGGGGATTTTAAATCGTTTCGTTACTTGTGATGAAAAATTGATCCTGTACGATAATCGGAAACGCTCATCACAATGGTTGAACCCGGGAGAACCGGCCAAATCCTGCCCCAAGCAAAAGTTGAGAAAAAGTAAGTAAGTAAGTACTGGTAAGTGTCTGTTGGACCAGTGCCGGTGTCATCCACTACAGATTCTTAAGATCTAACCAGACGATTACGGCAGATCTGTAGGATCAACAATTGCAAACCATGATGACAAAGCTACCCGATAAACAACCGAGACTGGTCAATTGCTCCAGCCCACTGCTGCTTCAGGACAACACTAAACCACATACTGCACAACAGACGGTCGCTAAATTATTAGAGGAGCTGCGATTAGAATGTAAACGGGCGTATATGTTCTGTTCATACCGCTTTGACACTCGCAAGGGAATCAAAACCTATGGAGTACTTCCCGTTTACCTAGAATCATGCAATTTGGCAAAAAGCAATGTCATGCAGCACAAGTAAAGGGAAAGATCCGAAAACCGTGTAGTTACGTATATATCTACTTTGTACGAAATCCTCGGTGCGTGATTTCAATTCGCCAAGTGAGAGTCGGACTTGCACACCGGGATTTTTTTTAATCGTTTTGCTTTTTCCATATAAAACGCCAATATCATACATACCTAAGGACCTAATATAATTAAGTTCCGAAACATTTTCATGATAAACCGTAGGTAATACATTATTTCGTTAGTAATAAATCGCTAAATGGTAAATGACGTCGCAGCAGGCCCAGACGGAGATGGCGGGATGAGCTACACTCCTTTAATAAAGACTGGTCCTTGGCAGCTCTGGACAGAGAGAGGTCGAAACAGAGTAGGGAGCCCTTTGCCCAGCAGTGGGACATTAATGGCTAATAATAGGTAACAAAAAAACAAATATTGTATTGTACCAAGATATCAATTATATTTTTTTAGGTATGTATGTATATACATCCTACCTCGTTGCTCTTGCGGTCGCAAGCACGAGTGTCTCAGTTGTTGTAGCTCAGTAGCAGCCCAGAATCCAGATTTTTGTGCCCGACAGATGTTGAGTCACTGTCGCTATCTTACAAAAACAAACGCCACTGGTTCTCATCGAAAAAAATATTCAATGGTACTACCTACTTAAAATAAAAAAATAAAAAATCTGTACCGCAATCTGATCTGCAATCATCATCTGCCTAGCCTTTTCCCAACTATGTTGGGGTCGGCTTCCAGTCTAACCGGATGCAGCTGAATATTACAAACATTAGGATCAAAAAGTTATTTGTACCTACATTTCTCGCACGTAGGTACTGACCGACTCTGCTATAGGCGATATGGGCTCGGCAATAAATACATATTATTTATTTTGCTCATGACTATGCCAATTTATTTATTTGCATAAATAACTACAACAAATGCTCTGCATATGTAGCAACATTAATATATTCCTATTGTAGTAATTGTAAAAAATGAAAAACACAGTTTATTCATAGTTAAGTAATTCATTTGATTGTTATTTGCAAAGGAAACTGGGTTTACTAATGAAAATATCCATCCATAAAACTAAGCATGTTGTTATGCTTATCAGCAGACTTGAATGCTTGAAAAAATGTTAAATTGTTTAGAATTAGAAGGCAGCTTTGGAATGTGTGGAAAATGGAACGGAATTCCTACGGTGCCTAGAAAAAACCAATGAATAGGGATGTTCTTTACTTTTGTTAAACTTTGCTGAATCAACAACTTTTAAGTTGTTGCTTTGTGCCGACCTCAAATAAATTGGGATAAGGCCAAGATAATGATAATGATGATAGGTTGACGGCACCCTACTTACAAAATAAAATCATTTATCATTTATCACTAAAGCCACTTCTAGTCTGTATATAGGTAATGCAGAAAATTAATTGGGAAACCAACATTGTTACAGCAACATGTTATTATGTTGCAGAAACTAGTCGCTGGTGGCATGGAATGTTGAAGTACTGCTGGCAACATGTTCTGCGTAGGTTCCGTATTCATGATAAACAAAATATTATGTTTCATAACCTTTTCTCAACAATGTTTTCAATAAAGACGAGGCTTACTTCATAAAACATATAGTTTACTAAAGACATAGTTTCTCTCCATTCTATATTATAAGACAAATAACGGCGATATAACAATTTTGATTCTGTTGAAATTACTGCGTTTTAGTATTTAGATTCATTGCAAATATAAAACAGATTACATTACTTTGTATGATTTTATAAAGGGTCCTCGAAACGATCAATTGCAATTGTCAATGTTTACGTGATTGTTACACATTGATACACACAATGATCACCTACAAAATGCAGTTGAAGCGATTGACAATAAACACACAAAGCATTAACAATTGCTAACTAGCTAATGCATTACAATGCCTTTTTTTTTGTTAATAAACTTCTCCGGCGCGCATACTACAACTTACCAAAGTTCAATTACAATCGATCGGGCCATTTTCAGGTTTTTGCGAGACTAACGAACTGCAATTGATTATTATATATACGTTAGTTAAATCACTTTTTTTTCTATCTTATAATTTATACGGACCTTAAAACTTTCAACTGGCCATCACTATTGTCAATTTGACGCGCACGTCGTATCGTGAACAATGTCAACAAATAAAAGTTTGTCCGTCTTCGCTGATTCATGTGTCGCTGGAGTAAACAAATAAATACTGCTAAATCGCATCACCTTCAGTCCGCATTTATTGTTCACACTTTGTGCACGACTATGACGGAGCATTAACGATTACATCATGAATAATATTAAGTATTGTTTAGTTGTCCAGTTGTTATTTTCTTTTTGTTTGTGCGAAATAAGCAATGGTGAGAAAGAAAAGTTTTTGAATGGCTTCAAAGAGTATTATAATAGTTTGCCTAATCAAGTTTACCGGACTGAAGAGGGATCTTTGTTAAGTACGCAGCAAGTGGTGAGTAAAAATTACGTATTTAAAAAAAATCTTAGCTATTATGGTTTTTTTAATTGTGATGAGGGTTATCATTATCCGAGACCTTTGTATCTAAAGTTATCTTAAACTTTGTTGATATGCTATGTTTTATTTTCCAATGCCCCAAATATATTTGGATTTAAATGAAAATATTATTCCCCCACAGCAATAGTGTATGCAATGTATTTTTTTTGTATACCTACATTTATTCCTATTGGAATAACACAAAAAAATATTATTATCGTTATTTTATTTTTCTGTACATGTTTCATTTTTAAATATATACATTTCTAAATATTTAAATTTAACCAAATAATAGAATTATGCTAGACAGGGAGAGAGAGAGATTAGGAGCTGCTATGTGGAGGGTTCTTTCAAAACTTATTTTTACAGGATGACACCACTTACCAAATAGTAGCCAGTATAAGAGTTGCAGAGATCAAAAATGTCGAAGCAACTAAGTTATTGAAATGTACAGCAACCGTAAAAGATTCAGATAACGATGTTGCAATTATAAACAATAATTGTGAAGAGCCTGTGGAGCAAAAGCCTGATGA
This sequence comes from Apamea monoglypha, assembly GCA_911387795.2. NCBI lineage: Eukaryota > Metazoa > Arthropoda > Insecta > Lepidoptera > Noctuidae > Apamea > Apamea monoglypha. The sequence continues at coordinate 4,384,198 of OU426933.1, read as the reverse complement.
AAATCAGGAAACTACGTTGGAAGCCCAAGTTGAGGTTTCGGAACCCATAGTTGAACGAAAACCTGTGCAACTTGTCAATGAAGTACAAGCCGACACAGCTGTAAGTATTGCATGACGCTTGAATAAACTTTCAATTGTTTGTACAGGTGCCTAATTCCTCATTTATGTACAGTGCCTTCCAAAAATAGTTGGCATTTTTCCACTCCAGCTGTAATACGCCACATTATGATTTAAAATTCTGGTTCAAAATGTTTGAACAGTACACTATAAACTTTATATTAAGTAATTCGACCCATGACTTATCTTAAAAAATAATCAAGTAATCCCTCAGGATAACCTGATTATTTTTTTATTATAAATCCAAAAAAAAATAATAATTAGTCGGATTTAAAAAATCTTTTTGCATTTGATAGTCCAATTTTTGAGGAAGGCTATTTAACATCAACCAAGCAAAAAGAAAAAAAAAAATAAGAGAGAATGTTAACCGAAAACGAGGTAATAGTGCGGGCGGGCCACATGATGCGATGCAACGGGGTGGGTCAGGGGGACAAGTATTTTCACGCGGACTGGAGAGGCCCATCCTTAGCTTTTAAGAAAAAAAAAAAAAAAAATTATTCGCCACTTGTTTTTTCATAGATCCCTTTGTTTGCCAATTACACACGCTGAACATTGTTATAATTAGTAATTAAGTAAATATAATATTTGCAAGTAAAGTTGAGATAACCCTTTATCAAGTCAGTGTACGCTAAGCATGAATGAGGTCTGAGTGACCTAGAAACGTGTTTATGTGTCAAGGATAAGCACATTAATTCTGCACATTTATTAAAATTTATATGTAAGAAGGGAATTTATTGTTTTATAAATGCAAGTCATGAAAAATTAATATTTTACAAAATTTTAAACATCTGTTAAAAGAAAATAGATGACAATGAAAAAACAAAAAATTGTTTAAAATTTGGCCGTTTTGAGTAAGTTTACTTCTATACATATTATAAATGAAAGTCGTTTTTCGTGTCATTGTGTTTAACCGCGTTAATCTTCTAAACTACGCAACGCATTTTTAAGCAATTTTCACAATCATTTAAAGAATTTATTCGGGAAGGTTTATTGTGTAAAATCATATATATTAAATGGTCATTGGGCATATTTGACCCGGTTCATGAAAGGCTGCGTACAAAAATCAAATGTGTCTTACGTTAATGAGCTTGGTCTCACCTTTCATTCTATATAAGTAGTTTTTTTTTAATGGCCGGGAGAAAAGATATATTTAACATTTAATAATAAATGTTTGTTACTTTTATTCGGTAATAAAACACAAAAGTAAATGATTTTTAGTTGCTATAAGTTGAGTTAGTTTTATTTTTTATCTTCCTTCTGACTATGAAGTCTAACTGAAGGATTTACATTCAGTTAGACTTCAGAGTATCCAAAGTTTAACAACGACTATAGTTAACGTCAATTATATCTATAAGAATAACCTCCAACCCACCGAAGCACTCTCTTCATACATCCCACGCATTCTCTTCATACATTTATTTTTCAAAGTATCTCTTCCAACGCTCTTTTATTTCATTACCATTCGTCAAAACCTTTCCGTTTCCATTTTTTATACATTTAATATGCGATATATCTATATCACTCTTTTTTCTAGCTTTTACTATATTAAATAGCTGTTTTTGGGCCTTCAAAACCATCCAGAGATTTCTATAAAGCCTGGCCTAGGCCTCAGCTCTAGCAATCACCACTACGGTGTGTGCTTATCTGCCTGACGTATCCTCCTACAAGTTTTAATTTCTACATTATTTTAAATGTTTTTTTTTTTTTCTGAGACCCTCCCGGTGTCTACAAGAATGCGACCTTCACCATTGTGTTTCAGAGATAGATACCTGCATAGTCTGACCTATTTTATTTGTGTATGCCGTGGTCAAACGTCCGAACAAAAGGCCCAATGACCTTTACATATGTAATGCAAAAATCTCGATGTTTTGTCAAGACGTAAAACCGTTCGAAACAGGTGCGGGTCGCTAGTAATAAAATAAAAAGAGTAGAGGTAGATGATTGATATAATTAAATATAATTGTGACTCTTTGTTTGAAGAAGTATATTAATATAACTTTTTACAAAGTTAAAATTAGCAGCTAATACCTAAATTGGTTATCATCTTGCACTTAAATGGCAAGCAGCCAGATAATGAGCTCGTTGCAGTTCATTCACATTGTTTAATCTTCATGTTTCTTTACTTGATGAAAACATACAATCCAGGCACAAATCGGAGCGAAAAATGCGGCGAAATTATGATTTATGCGCGTTTATTTGTGCCGATCGTAGCTACCATTTCGTAATTTCAAAAGTCCTGACGAAAAGCCAATGAAATTCCCTCAAAAGTCCGGATATAGTAGAGTAGTCGTCGACGGCTGCAGTTGCATTTGCGGATGGCGCGTGCCACTTTCTTTTAATTTTTTTTTTATGAATTGCATCTCGTAGTTGTCCTAGAGAGGTCGTGACTACTAAAACGGGATATCCTATGGTTAGGCGTGCCGCTCGTGTGTACGCACATTTATAGGGACACTACGGGGTCTATCTGTCACACAATTAACAAATGATTTTCTCTGGCAGATATAATTGTATACTAGCTTCTGCCCGCATACAATTTCTTAAGCCTATGACACTCGGCGATACTGTAGCTTCCCATAAGTGAAAGAATTTTCCGAATCGGAATTAGAATTACGAAGATTTAGCCCTACATACAAACTCACAAATACCTGTTTATAAAATTAGTATAGATTTGTTTGGCGTACTACGATGTGGTTTAGTGGCATCATTATAATTTACACTTTGATTGCGGGGCTACCTAATGCCAATTTTAGACTTTACCGTACTTCGGACTTAATGTTCCTACAAGGAGAAATAGATAAATACATTATAGAAAACTAAAAATTATTGAATTTTAAGTACATTTTACCAAGTTTCTGAATTAAGTAATAACACATTTTTATAATACTACTAGCTTGAAAATGTTTGTAAACGCACCCACGATACAGGAGAAATTCCTAGTGTGGGGCAACGTTTATTTAAAAAAACACAAAACACAAAATAGCTTCTGCCCGCGACTTCGTCCGCCTAAAGCAACTTTCTTATTTTTTTTTTCCGTAAGAACCTTCTGCAAAGTATTAGAAAACCCTAAAAAATAAATGGATGAAATTGGTAAAGTCGATCTCAAGTTATGGCGTGACCAAGGGAAATAGGGTTTATATATATAGATATATATGTATATGTTACGGGCAACGTGATTAACTGGGCATTATTAATAAGGACCGGCCATTATTAATAATGTCCAAGAGCGATGGGCAAAGTGATTAATTTATCACTTTGACCGGCCATTATTAATAATGCCCGACGGCCCGTGGTCCATGTAATAATTCAGTGTTTGAGATTGCTTGAATTTATCACTTGGACCGGGCAATATGAATAATTCCCTACTTGTAGCCGGGCAATGTGATAAATTGGACCGCGGCCGTGCCTTGCAACATGCGAGGGGCGCGTACGTGCGGGGGGAGGGCCGCGCGCGCACGCAGCGACGTATTAGTTCGCAGTAATACTTAGGATCGAGAACACGTGAGTGCGTTGAGTACGTTTATCTCGCAAAATGGCGGCATCCATGGATATGATGGATATGAAAAGACGTTTTAACGAAGAAATCCATAAATTAAAATTAACGAAGGGGAAAAACACTCAGTTATTTTCTCGCGATGAGTATTATTCATTTTTAACCAAAGTGCAAGTGACAAAAGACAAGATCGCAGGCAAAACTCCGGAGGAATATCAGCGATTGTCGAGGTATGACATAGTGAAGATAGGAACAGTTCAAAAATTAATCGTACCAGTGAAAAATGACAGAGAACCAATTCAATATTACTGTTATTTGGAAGAAACATTTGATATTATTCACGAAACTCACATTTCTATCGGGCATGGAGGTAGAAATAGGATGATGAAAGAGCTCAAACCGAAGTACAAAAATATTACTAAAGAGTTTGTGGCGTTGTATTTGGCTTTGTGTGAACCATGTCAAAAAAAATTAAGTGTTCCAAAAAAAGGGCTAGTGGTTAAGCCTATAAAAAGTAGTGAATTTAACTCACGATGACAAGTCGACCTAATCGACATGCAAACACAAGCAGACAATGATTTTAAGTTCATCATGGTGTATCAAGACCACCTCACCAAGTTTGTGATTCTTAGACCATTAAAAACAAAACGAGCCGAAGAAGTCGCATATCATTTGCTGGATATCTTCACAATATTTGGAGCTCCATGCATTTTGCACAGTGATAATGGCAGGGAATTCGTAAATAAAGTTATTGTCGAACTATGCCAAATGTGGGAAGAAGTCAAAATTGTACACGGCAAACCCCGTCATAGCCAATCTCAAGGTTCAGTAGAAAGAGCAAATCAGGATATAGAAAAGATGGTATTTACATGGTTGGAGACAAATGAAGCCACAAAATGGTCGGAAGGGTTAAGGTTCGTACAGTTCATGAAAAATAGAGCTTACCACTCCGGCATCGATCGCAGTCCTTACGAAGCTATGTTTGGCTGCAAACCCAAAGTGGGTTTAAAATCAGTCTTGCCATTATTTGACGGGTTAACGGAGATAGTAAGTGAAGATGACCTAGAGGCAATGTTAAAAGATGGTGATTCCGGTGAAGGTCAAAACGTAATTGTGGACAGAGCAGATGATGCCGTAAACGAAGACAGCGATAACATAGATGAAAACTCTGCTACTGTTACTGGTTCTATTTCTGTTACGATTGAACCTGAACCCCGTTCCAAACTGGAACAACAATCTGCCGATATTCAACCAGAAAATCAGCAACCTACTGTGGACATAATAAATGAAAACCCTCGACCAGACGATCAATAACCTTCTTCTGAACTGGAACAACATTCTGCCGATAGTCTACCAGAAAATCAGCAACCCACTGTGAGTGTGGACATAATAAATGAAAACCCGCGAGCAGCCGATCAACAGCATTCTGCCGATATGAGCAATGAAAAGGAAAATTCTGATAATGAAAAGGCTGTATCTTTACTCAACGCAAAATCAAACGAAATTCGGAAGGCTCGTAACGCAGCTAAAGTATCACTTGATAAGCAAGCCGAAAAAATGTTGGCGCGTTCAAATGCAAATTTTCCTATTGTAGAAATAGGCCAAAGCGTTCGAGTAAGAATACCAGATGTAGATCGAGCCAAGACGGATAGTCATAATATAATTGCTATTATTATATCTGTCGAAAAAGAAAAACTTTACAAACTTGGAACTAAACACGGTATTTTAAACCAACTGTACTCCAGAAATGAGTTTACTGTGTGTAAAGAAAAGTTCATTTCGATCGACGATGTTCCAAAAGTTGATATTACTCTTCGAGAATGTGCTCGAAGAGACTCTCATTTTGATGGACAAGGCTTCCAGCATTGTAACTGTAGTGGTGACTGCAATTCAAAACGTTGTAAATGCAAGAAATCCAACATTCTTTGCAATTCCAAATGTCACAAAAGCTCATCTTGCAAGAATAAATAATTCTAAACTTAATAACTTTCTTGCACAGTCCTTAATTTTTATACATTTCTGTTGATTTTTCTCAGTTTACTAATTTTGAAACTATTGTTTTTAAGTAATATTTTTATCAAAATAAAAGTAGGTAACATACTGATGTTATAACATTTTTAACTGTTTATTTTTTAACTACTATGTTCAATAGTTTATTTTTTGTTAACTTTTCGTGAAAATTTTGAAAGACTAATTTCATTTAATATTTAATAAACAAAAACACTACACTTCACCTATTTTATTACTTTGCCCAAGATAGGGTGGGCATTATTTATAATGGCCGGGAAAAGTGATTAATCATGCTGTTTTAATCACATTGCCCAATTGAGCCGGGCATTATGAATACAGACCGGCCATTATTAATAGTGCCCGGACTTATCAAATTGCCCGTAACATATATATATAGATGGTCCTACCTAATTACTGATATGGTTCTCTCCTGTTTCATCACCAAGATAATTACTCGTTACGAGCAATTTTAATAACAATTTCTGCAATTTGGATCTGTTTGCTTTACCATATGGAATGTTTAGACTCATGTAACTTAACATATTGAAAAATTAATGTGACACTGTTGTTCCACTTATGCGGCACTATTGGCAGCGTTATGTTTTGTTGATACTTTATTATTCATATTCCTCTTTTTTATTGTTTACAACGCTAGTCTTAAAATATACCAAATTATCTCATTGTGTATTTGTGGAGAACGTGGTTGATTTCACATATTTTGTATTATTTCTGTATCCTATCTTTTTGTAATTGTTAATGTGCAATTGTTTGTTTTCCCGAATATATAAATTAAAATTATATAACCCTGACAACATTGAACAATTATAAGGGTATATGTAGTGAATACCATTAGTGGACCTGCTTTTACAGTTTTCTCGAAGTAATGAGATGCCCATTAGGAAAATAAAACCCACACTCTATCAATACAAATCAATGAGTTAAAGAGATTTTCATGTCTATAGAATAAAATAATTAAACGAAAAGTTTGAATAATGGATCAACAGCGATAAACCGTGACCGTGACAGAAGCACACAACACACAAAATTTATTCAAACAAGAACTTATAACAAATACAAGTCACAATGGCGTACATAATTTTGCACAAAATGTGTGATTAGTTTAAATCAAGAAAACATTGTTCGTTATTTACACATTTGCTATCAAAAAAATGAAGGTGTGTGTAACTAATTACATAACTAGGTTTTGCTCGCGGCTTCGCCCGCGTTTTCTATTATTTTTTACTAGCCATTATTGTCCCACCGCTGGGCAAAGGCCTCCCTACTCTCCTTCCACCTCTCTCTGTCCAGAGCTGCCAAGGACCAGTCTTTATTAAAGGAGTCTAGCTCATCCCGCCATCTCTGTCTGGGCTCACTGCGATGTCGTTTGCCCACCTACTGGGTCATAATTTAGGTCCATTGGTGGTGGATGCGGCATATTTGTCCAGCCCAATTCCATTTAAGCATGGCAGCTTTCCGTGTGATATCAGTTATTTTAGTGATGGAACGGATTGTTGTATTCTTAACCCGGTCCACAAGTTTGATACCCAGAAAGCTCCGTTCTAAAGCTCTGGCAAACTCCACGGGAAAATACTTTCGGTAAATACCAGACAGCAGTGATGGCCCAGTGGTAACTGCCGTGACTTACGAGTTGTAGGCCTTAGGTTCGAACCTAGTCAGACGCTTTACTTCATGTAAATTATTTCATCCTTACTGCTCTTAAAAAGGTGAAGGAAAACATCGTGAGGAAACCGGCATGTCCTAGAATCAAAAATTCGAAGACTTGTTATGATTTGACTTCTACCAACCCGCACTGGGCCCGGGTCTCAGATTGCAGCCCACTACATATTTTCATTTTACAGACTTTCATCTATCATATTAGTCGTAATAATTGTATTGTATGTGTATGATTGTTATAGATAACATCAGGCGAACAGTTTATTGCGATTCCTCGAGACCAACCAAGCGCACCGTGCGTTGGATGCGCCTCGCACGTGAACCCACAGGCCGCGGGTGTCAGCGACCTCGCGAACCTTGGAGTGAGGCATCTCGACCTCCACGAACCCTCCGTCAAACATAGCCTGGATAGTGTTATAGATGTAGAAAGACAAGTTCAAGTAAGTAACAGCATTGCTAAATAAGAATATCAGATATGTTACAGTAACTAGAACTACATTGCTTTGAAATTTCCTTCGCAGGTGGTAAACGGTGTTCGATATGTTTTAACTCTATCAATTAATTCTGACAATTGTACTGAAGTACAATCTGAAAACTGTGCATCCACTAAGATCTGTAAGATAACTATTTTAGTGAAACCGTGGGTTAAACTGTCCAACGGTGGAAATTACAGAGCAATCCTAGCTAATAATTGTACAGAAGAATGGCAATACGGAGATAATGGTGAAGTTTTGCCCGAACTGTCTGCTGATAACAATCAGAATAAGGGAAGTACATCTGTGGATCCTAGTGACAGTACTGCTTTTGATGGCGATATACAGGTTAAACACAATACAAATGTTGAATCCCAGCCCAATCAGGAAAGGAGCCTTACAGACGAGGATATAAAAAAAATACAAGAGCAAATAATTTCGAATACCCAATTTCAAGAAGTTACTGAATCATCTAAGCAGTCTTTCACATTATCTCCCGATGTGTCTGATGCAAGCAAACAACATGTTTTCAAAGTTGAATCTGGTAATCATAATGAAAATACCATTCCCGTTACTGAATCCGAGAAAACAGAACCAGCTTCTAACATAAATCTGGATAAAAAGAAAGCTATTGATGAATTGTTAGATTTTTTTGACTTTTCTGGATTTAAACCTAAATCTGAAGTTGAAGAAGTTGTTCCAAGGGTTAGGCGAAGTTATGATTATGATTTGCAAGTACTGTCACTGGCGAAAGATTATCATGGCATTAAAAATAGTATAGAAAATGCACGTTTTATGTACGAAATGGCCCAAGCTATGGTTGACTACTTGAATGAGATGGATATGGAGGTAAAAAATAGAGCAGTAAAAAATGTCATGAGGGCTGAAGAAGAAACAGAAAATCTTCAGCGTTTTGTATACATACAAGCTCGTGTTACGATGCCTTGCGATAAAGTTGAATGTGAACCGAGAGACGTGGATACTCAAATTTGTAATGGTGTTATTGATTGCTCGAACGAAAACAGTCCACAAATTCTAAATACTTTCTGTTACAACGATAACAAAGAAAGTGAGAATAGAGAAGACATTAGAGAAATATTTCTCAATGATCCCGTCCTACGCAAAATGGCTGAAGAGGCCGTAAAAAAAATTGAATCTGATTCAAAATCTCAATACGCTATGAAAATAAATAAAATAGCGTCGGCTATTACTCAGACAACATCTGGAACATTGACAAAATTTTCAGTTATCGTTGAGAACATAAAATGTAATAAAAGCGTACCATTGCCATTACGAATAAACTGCACAGTTCTAGAGCAATTAGGGTCAAAAATTTGTGACGTTATTGTCCATGAGAGGCATTGGCTTAAAGAAAAGAAAATATCTTATACTTGTACAGAGAGGCCGTCTGACATGAGAATATCGAAAAGTACAAAAGTGAGCAAAAACGTTACTGTAGACGACCCAGAAATTATTGAAATGTTGCAAGAAGCCATACAGTATTTAGAATCGCAATCTGATAAAACTAACAAACAAAAGATTGTAAACGTAAAATCTATTTCTTCTCAAATTATTGCTGGATTCTTGACTAAAATAGAATTTGTCGTAGGTTATACAGATTGCACAGATGAAAATTACCCAAGAGATCAAATAAATAAATGTGAATTGTTGAAAGGCGAAGGACTTCGTTCATGTCGAGCGCAAATATGGGACAGATCATGGATTATGGATGGGAGACAAATTGAAGTTTCATGCGATGATGCGTCGAAGACTAACGAAATGGACAATACGAGGAAGAAAAGATCTATTGATTCTAGTAATCAGGAACAACGAAGTTCAAGTAAAGATAATGATATTGACTTCAAAAAATTAGCCAATGAATCTTTATACAAGTTTATTCAGTCTTCAGCCAGTCACCAACATTATGAAGTCGTTAAGGTTGACAACGCTATAATTCAAGACATTTCTAGAAAATTAATAAAAATCGATTTTTCAATCTCTCCCACAGACTGTCTGATTCAAAATGATGGTACTTTGTCGTCGTCTGAATGTGAAATCGTGAATCCTAAAAATATAGTACACTGCCATTCTAAAATATTAGAAAATAATTGGATTGATAAAAAACAATATTTTGTTAAATGCAACTTAAAGTACCAACGGAAAAAAAACACTAACGTAAAGGAACGCAACCCAAGTGATTCGAAATATTATCAACTAGCTGAGGAGTCATTGGCAAAATATCTCCACGATACTGGCAATCCACATCACATAATTGTTAAAGTGGAAAAGGTTACGACACAAATAGTTTCTGGACTCCTAACAAGGATTGACTTTATAATATCTCCAAAGAATCATAGCGTCAGTAATAGCAAAACTGTACGTTGTCATTCCGAAATTTTGGAAAAACGTTGGCTGGAGACAAAGGCATTTAATGTTTCTTGTCAAATGAAAAAAAAAGAAAGCTTAGTTAAAATAAATACAGATGATCCCAAATACATGCAAATTGCTGTGGAGTCGTTGCAGAAATACATAAAAGATAAACCGGAATCGAACCTTGTGCGTGTGGTTTTCGTAGACAAGGTGGAACAAAAAGGGGGTACAATTAAAATTGTATTTATTGCGTCTCGTGCAGAAGAAGGCGATGGGGATACTTTTTGTAATGCCGAAGTATCCGAAACGAGAGAGTCTAAAAGTGACATTGACGTGAAATGCCATTTAATCGGCAAAATATACAGAAAAACCGAAATCACAGAAGATGATCCAAATTACTACAAGTATGTACAATTGGCTGATGAGTCTCTCCGTAATTATCTTCAGAAAATTAACAGCTCACTTTACACTCTTGTAAGTATAGAAAGTGTAACCGTGCAGTGGGATGGAGGCATTAAGACTCTTATTAATTTTACCATATCTTCAATAGATTCAGAGAACAGTGAATTAATACAGGGTAAACAATGTGTTGCTGAAATACTAGAACAGCCAGGGTTACATAAAAAGAACATTGACGTTAAATGTGAATTAGAAAAAGACTTGTACAGGACCAAAAGACGGGCATCAAATGCTAGAGTCCGTATGCAATTGGAATTAGGTGGCGTTAAGGAACAGGATACATCCAACCCTGAGTACAAAGCGCTGGCTGAGGAATCCTTGCGAAAATATGCTATAGATTCTGGTATCACACAACCTCTGAAAGTAGCGCGTATTGAAAAAGTTACTACTCAAGTTGTTTCTGGCACGCTGACTCTTATCGATTTTCTAGTATCTGGCATTTCAGATTCTGAAACAGTTAAATGTCACTCAAAAGTCTGGGATAGGTCCTGGCTTAACAGTAAACAAATCAATGTTTCTTGTCAGTACGATGGTTACAGAGGTAAAAGACAAATACCCGGTGGTCCAAAAGATCAAGATCCAAACGAACCTCGGTACAAAGCGCTGGCTGAGGAATCCTTGCGAAAATATGCTATAGATTCTGGTATCACGGAACCTCTGAAAGTTGCGCGTATTGAAAAAGTTACTACTCAAGTTGTTTCTGGCACTGTGATTCGCATCGATTTTCTGGTATCCGGTAACGCAGATTCTGAAATAATCAAATGTCACTCAGAGGTTTGGGATCGGCCTTGGCTCAAGCGAAGAGATATAAGTATAACAGTGTCTTGTGAGAATAGTGGTCATAGAGATAAAAGAAAAGTGGATGGCGGTTTTATAGATCAAGATCCAACCGAACCTCGGTACAAAACGCTGGCTGAGGACTCTTTGCGAAAATATCTGGTTGATTCTGATATCAAGCAGTCTCTGGAAGTAGCGACTGTAGAAAGAGTGATTACTCAAGTCGTTTCTCAAATGCCGGTAATGACTGGCATTGATTTTACTGTATCTGGTAACCACGATTCAAATACAATTAGATGTCACTCAGATGTTTGGGAGCAGTCCTGGCTAAACAGTAAAAAAATTGAAGTGTCATGTCAGAATGATGGTCACACACGTAAAAGACAAATAGCCGGTGGTTTAACAGATCGAGATCCAACAGAACCGCAGTACAAAGCGCTAGCGGAAGAATCCTTGCGAAAACATATGGTGGATTTTGCAATCGCACAACCTCTTAAAGTGGTATATGTTGAAAAGGTGACAACGCAAGTAGTTGCAGGCTCACTGACGCGCATCGATTTCATAGTATCCGGTAGCCCAGATTCTAAAACAATGAAATGTCACTCAGAGGTTTGGGAACAGGCCTGGCTAAACTTTAAAGAAATTAAAGTTTCTTGTGAGGATGATGGTCATAGAGGTAAAAGACAAATACCTGGTGGGATAACAGAAGTAGATCCAACAGCACCTAAGTACAAAGCGCTGGCTGAAGAATCCTTACGAAAATATATGATTGATTTAGCAATCCCACAACCTCTTGTAGTAGTACATGTTGAGAAGGTGACAACTCAAGTAGTTGCAGGCTCAATGACGCGCATCGATTTTATAGTGTCCGGTAGCCCAGATTCTAAAACAATGAAATGTCAATCAGAGGTTTGGGAACAGGCCTGGCTAAACTTTAAAGAAATTAAAGTTTCTTGTGAGGATGATGGTCATAGAGGTAAAAGACAAATACCTGGTGGGATAACAGAAGTAGATCCAACAGCACCTAAGTACAAAGCGCTGGCTGAAGAATCCTTACGAAAATATATGATTGATTTAGCAATCCCACAACCTCTTGTAGTAGTACATGTTGAAAAGGTGACAACGCAAGTAGTTTCAGGCTCAATGACGCGCATCGATTTTATAGTATCCGGTAGCCCAGATTCTAAAACAATGAAATGTCACTCAGAGGTTTGGGAACAGGCCTGGCTAAACTTTAAAGAAATTAAAGTTTCTTGTGAGGATGATGGTCATAGAGGTAAAAGACAAATACCTGGTGGGATAACAGAAGTAGATCCAACAGCACCTAAGTACAAAGCGCTGGCTGAAGAATCCTTACGAAAATATATGATTGATTTAGCAATCCCACAACCTCTTGTAGTAGTACATGTTGAAAAGGTGACAACTCAAGTAGTTGCAGGCTCAATGACGCGCATCGATTTTATAGTGTCCGGTAGCCCAGATTCTAAAACAATGAAATGTCAATCAGAGGTTTGGGAACAGGCCTGGCTAAACTTTAAAGAAATTAAAGTTTCTTGTGAGGATGATGGTCATAGAGGTAAAAGACAAATACCTGGTGGGATAACAGAAGTAGATCCAACAGCACCTAAGTACAAAGCGCTGGCTGAAGAATCCTTACGAAAATATATGATTGATTTAGCAATCCCACAACCTCTTGTAGTAGTACATGTTGAAAAGGTGACAACGCAAGTAGTTTCAGGCGCAATGACGCGCATCGATTTTATAGTATCCGGTAGCCCAGATTCTAAAACAATGAAATGTCACTCAGAGGTTTGGGAACAGGCCTGGCTAAACTTTAAAGAAATTAAAGTTTCTTGTGAGGATGATGGTCATAGAGGTAAAAGACAAATACCTGGTGGGATAACAGAAGTAGATCCAACAGCACCTAAGTACAAAGCGCTGGCTGAAGAATCCTTACGAAAATATATGATTGATTTAGCAATCCCACAACCTCTTGTAGTAGTACATGTTGAAAAGGTGACAACGCAAGTAGTTTCAGGCTCAATGACGCGCATCGATTTTATAGTATCCGGTAGCCCAGATTCTAAAACAATGAAATGTCACTCAGAGGTTTGGGAACAGGCCTGGCTAAACTTTAAAGAAATTAAAGTTTCTTGTGAGGATGATGGTCATAGAGGTAAAAGACAAATACCTGGTGGGATAACAGAAGTAGATCCAACAGCACCTAAGTACAAAGCGCTGGCTGAAGAATCCTTACGAAAATATATGATTGATTTAGCAATCCCACAACCTCTTGTAGTAGTGCATGTTGAAAAGGTGACTACTCAAGTAGTTGCAGGCTCAATGACGCGCATCGATTTTATAGTGTCCGGTAGCCCAGATTCTAAAACAATGAAATGTCAATCAGAGGTTTGGGAACAGGCCTGGCTAAACTTTAAAGAAATTAAAGTTTCTTGTGAGGATGATGGTCATAGAGGTAAAAGACAAATACCTGGTGGGATAACAGAAGTAGATCCAACAGCACCTAAGTACAAAGCGCTGGCTGAAGAATCCTTACGAAAATATATGATTGATTTAGCAATCCCACAACCTCTTGTAGTAGTACATGTTGAAAAGGTGACAACGCAAGTAGTTTCAGGCTCAATGACGCGCATCGATTTTATAGTATCCGGTAGCCCAGATTCTAAAACATTTAAATGTCACTCCGAAGTTTGGGTTCGGTCGTGGCTCAAGGAAAAAGACATAAATATTACTTGTTTGGCAATCAATGAAAGAGTAAAAAGGGATCTGAGATTGTCTGGTGGTGCCTCAGAAAATAATCGAATCACATCTCAGTACAAAGCACTAGCCGAGGAATCGATCCGAGGAAATAGCAGTACAAAAGGTCATCAGCATGTTGGTCTTTTACGAGGTCAAGACGAAGAAGAACAAGACCCAAATAAGTCTGAATATAAACTACTGGCTGAAGAATCCTTACGTAAATTATACCAAAAGAAAAGCACAGTTTACCATAAAGTAGTTGAAATGCATCGCGTTGTGACTCGTGTGGTTTCTGGTTTAAAGTATAAAATAGATTTTACTGCTGCACCGACAGCATGCTCGGTAAATGTTTCCAGCGCGCGCGCACGCAATTGCAAGGCAGATGATGATGCTCTTCTGTATTGTCACAGTGACATTTGGGATCAACCTTGGTTGAAGAAGAAAAAGATTGGCATTCAATGTAATGGCCCTAAGTATGACAATGATGACTTTGCAGAATATGAATCGGATAATGATATGTTTTTAAAGCCATCTGATCCTCAAAAAAATAATGTAGATAAGTATAACAAACTGGCAGAAGAAGCTTCTGAAAAGTATTTAACGACATCGAATAGAAAATACGTCCATAAAGTTACAGAAATTCTCAGCGCTAGTGAACAAGTCGCCGACGGCACTCTTACTAAAATTCATTATTCACTTTCTCCAACGACATGTTTGCGAAATGAAACTACAAATAATACGTCTTGTAAGTTGAAACAGCCATTGGTTATCTTTAATTGTAATGCAAACATACGCATTCGACCGTGGTTGCATGTTGAAAAAGAAATATCAGTCACATGTAAAAAAATTAGCAAAACAAATGGTAAAAAGCGTAAACGCGAATCAGGTCACAGAAATATTAGAGAAATAGATGACGATGATGATGAACTAGATGAAGATACTACTTACTACTACGCCGATCGTGCTGTTCAACATATAAATGACAAATCGGATTCTAATAACTTACATAAACTAATATCCATACATGACGTGCAAAGTAGTGTACAAATGGGAACGTTAACGGTAAAATTGTACATTGAAGTAGCTGAAACATATTGTTTACGCCATCACAAATCGAAGGATCTTCGAAATTGTGAAGAGTTGGGTGGTTTGAACCATAGACTATGCTTGGCTAGGTTGTGGCCTTCACCCGATGATGAACTTATAGTAAGACATGTTTCTGTTATTTGTGACGATGAAGAAGATTTTGTGTCAATTACTGGTGTGAACATACCCGAACTAATCAGGATATCCGTGGCTGTCCTTGAGAGTCATCCTGAAAATACGTTCAAATTGGTTCATCGAGGTGAACCACAAGTTATACCAAGTCTCGATTCACGACGTCCTTTTAAACTTCATTTTATAGTTGCTATTACGAACTGTTCAAAAGAAGTCGATCTATCTAAAAATCCCTTCCAATGTTACCTTAATCCAACTGTACCCTCAAGAAATTGTCACTCTTTTATTTGGTTGAAGGCAGAAGCCAAATATATTAGTAACGTCGACGCACAATGTACGCCAATAGCAGTAGCACGTTTCAAGAGATCAGCTCTGGATCCAGAAAATGTAACTTTAGACTATTCGGAAATACAAAAGATGGTGACAGCATCTCTAGAGCAATTAGAAATGCAATCGTTGCACAGATATAAGCAGAGAGTTCTTCAGATTAACAGTCACTCTACAAGAATAACATCGGGGAAAGTAACCACTATTGATTTTGATGTCGGCTACACTTCTTGTTTAAAATACGAATGGGTTGCAAACATAACTAATTGCAATTTCCTCGATCATTTGCCGCGAAGGCGTTGTGTGGCGCAAATATGGGAAAGACTATGGATCAGCAACGGAAAAAATATTGATGTGAATTGTGTTGATGACGAGACACCTTTGGAATCTCACATTGAATTTGAAAGTGCTGAAATGGCCAATGAGTTGGCGAAACAGGCTTTGAAACACATCGAAGCGAAGTATCCTCACCCGAGCAAACAGAAAGTTGTTAGGATATTTTCATTGGAGAAGCAAGTAGTTGCTGGTATTCATTACAAAATGAAAGTAGAAGTCGGTTTCACAGATTGTTTAGCATTGAGTGACCAAAAAGACTGCAAGTTAGTAAAGAATCACGGTATAAACAAGTTCTGTCGTGTTAATGTATGGATTCGACCATGGACTGACCACCCTCCTAATTTCCGAGTGTCGTGCGACTTCCAAGAAGGCACTACACGCGATTTGTACCACCATGTACAAGCTGAACATTTGTTTTTTAACTTTTTGACAACTTACAGCCCCAGCTACGTAAACAATTATTCTCAAATGCATAAAAGGTTTGAGATATTTAAGAACAATATTAAAAAAATTCACGAGTTGAATGTTCACGAGAAAGGGACAGCTGTATACGGGGTGACTCGGTTCACTGATTTAAGTTATGAAGAGTTCAGTAGTACATATATGGGTTTGAAAACGAATCTAACAAATGAAAACCAGGTGCCTATGAAGCAAGCTGATATTCCAAATATTAAAGTTCCTTCAAACTTCGACTGGAGGGACTACGATGCCGTGACGGATGTGAAGGATCAAGGCTCTTGTGGCAGCTGCTGGGCGTTCAGTGTCACTGGTGAGATATTAATTATGTTTTTGCGAAACAAAGGACAATCTTCATATGATCTCCGACCAGTCTTGTTTTAATACGCACGTTTCTTTTTACAGGAAACGTTGAAGGTCAATGGAAGATGCAGTCGGGACAACTTGTATCTCTCTCTGAACAAGAGTTGGTGGACTGCGATAAGCTGGATAACGGCTGTAATGGTGGATTGCCTGATAACGCTTACAGGTAAATGACTAAGTACCGTATAGCATAAATTAGGTGAAGGGATTGGCTACGTCTGTACTCCTCCAAGAGGTAGGCAGGGAATAGTACAACTAAATTTCTGGACATTTTCCCTTGGGTATTTACCCGACGCTCATCTCTTAACGGCTGCGACTTAAATAGTTGGAGGTCCTGTTATAGATTCGATTCGAACCCAGACAGGCACATTACTTGGTGTAAATGATTTAATCACCACTGCTCTCAAAACGGTTATGGAAAACATTGAGGAAACCGGCATGTCTTGGAACCAAAAATCCGAAGACATGTGCCATCCGCCAACCTGCACTGGGTTTGCGTGGATTATGGCTCACTCTCCCTCACAGAGAGGAGGCCTGTGTCCGAGCAGTGTGAACATTATATTCTAATTATAAGTATCGTCCGTACTGTTTACATGAGTCAACTTTTTATCAAGAAACTCTCGTCGTGTAAATAAGCCTGTTAAGGTATATGTCTTATGTCACAGGTATTAAATCATGATCCAGTTTATATTTGTTATGCGCTTTTTAAGCTGTTCGCCGTTAATAATAATTTAATTATATATCGATAAAGTAATTGAATTATCATTAAACAACATTTATGAAGTTGAGAATAATATATAATAAGCACACTTTTAATGGATATAAATATAAAAATTTGACAAAAGAAACATTATTAAGTACTTTATTAATAACTGTATCTGGTAATTTTGTGTATAGGCTTCAGCACATCAAGCCACTACAATCTGTCAAATTTCTTTAATAGATTTTCAACTTTATCGCTACAGCGATTGGGAAAATTTGACAGTTTCGGGTAGCTTGACCTGCTGGCGTCTGTGCAATGTTTACTTATGCATAAAAACATATTAATGTTCGATTTTATGACCTTCGCAGAATGTGCTAAAAGTTACAGTAGGTACAGTTTTCCTTAAGTCCCGTTATTGCAATTTGAACCTTATGACATAACGGCAACAAGAGAGCTTTTCGTTAAATAGTTTAACTACAGGTACCTATGTTCTTTTTTGCATCTACACGGTCATATTAACTCCGCAGACGTGTCGGACGTGCGTTTTTAATTGCGAAATTTTTTTTTTTTTGTTTACTTATTTAGATATCGGTATCTAAATCAGTAAACAAAAAAAAAAATTTCTCAACTCATACTTTAATTAACAGCGGGGCTTGTGGCTAAGTAATAACAGCCGCACGGGTCGAACGCTCAGGTTAAGCTACGCTTGCCGCGGTTGGTCTATGGATGGGTGACCATCTTTACATACCGAGACCCCTCCGTGCCTCGGAAAGCACGTTAAGCCGTTGGTCCCGGCTGTCATTCGTAGATCTTTGACAGTCGTTACGGGTAGTCAGAAGCTCGAAAGTCTGACAACCAGTCTTACCAAGGGGTATCGTATTACCTATTCACTGGGTTGTGGAGGTCAGATAGGCAGTCGCTCCATGTTAAATACTGGTATTCAGCTGAATCCGGTTAAACTTGAAGCCGACCCCAACATAGTTGGGAAAAGGCTAGGCAAATGATGATGATTTAATGTAAAGCAGCTTTACAAAAAAAAAAAAAAGAATACCGATTGCCCGGTGTGTAGAGCTCCTACCATTTGTAATCAAAACTCATAAAACTGCATCATTATTAGTTTCAGTTAGTGTTGACAGTTTTAATCAGAGAAATCAGACGCCTATCTATCAATCAATCTGATATGTTTATTTGTGAATGCATTTTTAAATACATAGTGTTTCATTACAATCTTTACGTGCTTCTGTGGTTTACAAACGTATAAACAACGGATTTATAACGCATTGTTTGTTATTTTTTTTTTACAAAAGCCTTGAGTGTACAGACGCCAGCACATCAAGCTACTACAATCTGTCAAATCTCTTTAATAGATTTTCAACTTTAGTGTTAAATCAATAAGGTTCAAGATTGATTGGGAAAATTTGACAGTTTCGGGTAGCTTGACCTGCTGGCGTTCGTACAACATCTATAATAAGATCTACTACCTATACAAAGTATAAAATAAAGTCGCTTTTCGTGTCTATTTGTGTGACCGCTTACATCTTGTAAACTGCGCAATGGATTTTGATGCGGTTTTCACCATCATTTAGAGCGTTTATTCCGGAAGGTTGATATGTTATTTTATTTTACTTAGATATATGTACGTAGCATAGAAATCTCGATGCTTTGAAATGTCGCCTCTGAACCCGTGTGAGGCAGGGGCGGGTCACTAGTTAGGTATAATAGCCAACAAACAACTTGAAAAATCACGGCGCCGCACTATTTTGAGCTCAAATGAAATTATTAAAATTTATTTGCGTTTGTTTTTCCTTAAGTTCTGAGTTGAGCTACACAATTATTGATAATTGCTTGTACTGGCTGGACAGGTCCACTCAAATCTGTATGGTTCTTACCTCAAAATATCATTTCGGACAAAACTAGTCTACACTGTCCTCACATGATTTGTCCAAGATTATGCCTGGACTTAAAGTCCAGAAATGGCAAAAAAAACAGGGTCAGTCTCTTTTAAAAAGAGACTGACCCTGTTTGTTTTGCCATTTCTTCTCAGGGATAGTTCAAGGTATTTGCCGAACACTCGACCGACACACGTATAGTTACTGTATATTTGTGAAGCTGGTACGGGTTTTCTCAACAAATGTAACAGTGTTTTTCAATAAATACATCATGACTAATGAAATAAACCAGTCTATCTATCGAGACGTGAACTCTGACGTGTTAGGTAATATACCGCTGTCATTATGACGTTTAGGTTTTCCTAAGTGTCTCACTGAGTGCAGCAATCCAATAGCAACCTTACTGTAACGATAATAAAGATCTCTGTGAATTGGACATATTTGTCAATGGCAGCAACCAAACAGCAACCTTATTGCAATGGTAATAAAGATCACTGTGATTTTGACAGTGATGCATAGTCAAAGGTAAAATAACTGAACGGACTGTAATTATAGACGGATGATTCTCTTATAAAAGTGACGTGGTGATCGCATAGCATCATAACGCGATATGGCGTCATCCAAATCTCAATGCGTTTTTTGTTGGTACGGACGCCAGCACACCAAGTTACTACAATCTGTCAAATTTCTTTAATAGATTTTCAACTTTATCGCTAAAACATTAAGGTTCTAGGTTGATTGGGAAAATTTGACAGTTTCGGGTAGCTTGACCTGCTGGCGTCTGTACACCATTCTCATGAATATTCTACCTTGTCACTATGACAAATGCAAATAATGCACATTAGATGACGTGTCATTTATACGCATCATACAATTAGGAAACTGGTTATTAAGACTCCAGACCGAGCTATAAAAAATGTAAACATCATTTTACGTACATTCATTAAACTGAACATCACAATCACAGTATAAATGACTAACATCTCACGCGTTATCAAAACGAGACTTGGATTGATTTAATGGTTTTATAACATAACTAGCTGTGCCACGCGGTTTTACCCGCATAAGTTTCGATCGCGTGGGAATATCGGGATAAAAAGTATCCTATGTGTTAAACCAGGCGCGGTCGCAGCCCAAGATTTTGGGGACTTCAGACATCCATCCATCATCCAACAAACATCCATCCATCCATCCTATAGGCACGGGATAGATGGGGATAGGTGTACCCATCAATTTTCTTTCTTACTTTCTTTACCAATCAAAATTTTCTAAATTTTCTTACGTTTTTTGCAATTTGCAACTCAATATCAGGTTGTATGTTGATCTAAATATGATTCGCGGCCGTAACAAATATTTATTTATAGACTTAAAATCACCAATACGAGATGTCTAAGCTCATATTACCCTATAGAATGACTATCTCATGAAATCATGACATTTGAGGCCGATTCTAACTTAAGGAGCTGTATTTCTGATTCTAATTATTATAATTATGTAAAGCCATATTTGTGCCATGTTTTTACCACACAAAATGGGTTAAAAAACCCAATTATTAACCATTCTAATAATGTTCAGGGCCATTGAACAAATGGGAGGTCTGGAGCTAGAGAGCGACTACCCATACGAGGGGGCTGACGACAAGTGCTTGTTCAACAAGACCTTAGCCAAGGTGAAGATCAGCAGTGCCGTCAATATCACCACCAACGAGACCGGCATGGCCCAGTGGCTTGTACACAATGGACCCATTTCTATTGGTAAGTCGCCGTGTCTAAATAGTACACACTTTCAATCACAATCTATATGATTTTGAAGGATGTGACTAATCCATTGCTTCATATGTTCGAAAATTTGTCTGCTCAACAACGTAAATAGCGCAATGATTGTTGTTGCACAGTCAAAATGACAGCCATTGCTACTGTAAGCGTATTATGCAATAACCCCGCAGCCTAACGGCCCTTCGGCTTAGCGAGACTTGAACCTTTACAAACCAAGGAATATTTTCGCATAATGACTATTTCCGTACAGGTATAAACGCGAACGGGATGCAGTTCTACATGGGAGGCATCTCGCATCCATGGAAGATGCTGTGTAATCCTACTAACTTGGACCACGGCGTGCTCATCGTAGGATTTGGAGTTAAAGGTAAGACAAATCAATCTGCCTAGTCTTTTCCCAACTATGTTGGAGTCAGCTTCCAGTCTAACCGGTTGCGGCTGAATACCAATATTTTACATGGAGCGCCTGCCTGTATAACCTCCACAACCCAGTTACTAGGTAACATGATGCCCTTGGTAAGACTTGGTTGTCAGACCCTTGCGCTTCTAAGTACTCGTAACGACTGTCAAAGATCAGACAGCCGAGACCAACGGCTTTACGTGATTTCCGAGGCACGGATTTATTAATGGTCACCCATCCACGAACCAACAGCGGCAAGCGTAGCTTAACCTTCGATCGACCCGCACTGCTGTTATCATTTAGCCACAACTCCGGAGTTAAAAGTAAGACTTGTTCAGATATTCCATTTCACGAACGCGCGACAATCATTCATTCGCGGTCGTGAAGGGCAGAAAAAGTTTTTTGCGATTTGTGGCTTTTCACTAGGTACGTCTAGCCTCAGTAAATTCCAAAGTCTTTTAATCCTTAACCGAAACTGCATCTCTTGGCATCATAAAAATGAAACGTCTAGAATTGACTTTTTTTCGTAATCTATGAATGCGGTTACAAATTACCGAAAAAGTTAAGGATATTTAGAGGTATGAGGAACAGGGTGTAAAGTTCACTCATCCTCCATAGAAAAGGGATGATCCTCCGACCAGACGGGTGTTGTGTCTGGCAGGCAACTGCCCATCGATTGATGTTGGGAAATTGTATCTATGCTAATAGCGCGGTAAACTCTGCTTGCGAGATGCAGGATTTGCGTGACGTCAGTATGACGCGTTGTTCGCATGTGGCGTTGTAGATACCGCTACAGATAGTCTCCTAAGAACGTTTTTCTGTAGCTACAATGGTTGAGGTAGCTACCTGACCTTATCGCCCCTTCCTAATAATCCACCCAGTATACCGGGTGACAGGGATATCGACGCGCAAACTAAAACCATGAATTACCGCATGGTTCCCCCCTAACGTAGAAATTTTTCGTCGGTTATCAAAAAAAAAATTATCTGCAGTTTCATGAAAAAGTGTAAAATAATTCCTAACCAGAATCTAATCTACGCGGTCAAAATGTATGGAACAGCAAATTTGTTTTTAAATAACCGACGCAAAATTTCAACGCAGGGGGGTTCAGAACCATGCAAGGTCACCAAAGGAGATAAGTAACCAGAGCCGTCGGATATAGTTGAAGTTTTGTAAGAAACCGATGGATGTTATCGAATAAAATAAAATAAAATTAATAGAAAACAAGCAGTTCATTTATCATATTAAAGGGAATTGCTCAGTTTGTTAGGGCAATTTGGCTTAACGTGAACATTAAGTATAATATTTAATGACTAGGGTTTTTAATAGTTTATGCCTCAAAGAAATGAATTATAGTAATAAGGTTGCAGGAGAGTGTAAAAATGGTTCATATTTAGCATGTATAATGCTAAAACTTTTCACTGAAAAAGTTACAATTATGAGCATTTATGTTCCAAAATAAATCATTTGCTTTTATAATAATGATATTCCCTTACTTTGAATGCAGTAGTAACATATCCTGAGGTCATTTAAATGGAAAAAAATAAAACTAATATTTTTTTTGTTTTCAACATTCACAATACACCCGGGAGGCAAAGCGAATGTTTTCGTTGTCTAGATTTGTCATTATGACAGTTAGTGTTGCCAGGTAATAAAAAAAAATCGATTTGACAACAACCGAACTAATATTATAATCGGATGTAAAATGATTTGATGGCCTAAAACGATGAGTGTTTTGTTTGTT
The DNA here is from genome assembly GCA_911387795.2 of Apamea monoglypha. Taxonomy (NCBI): domain Eukaryota; kingdom Metazoa; phylum Arthropoda; class Insecta; order Lepidoptera; family Noctuidae; genus Apamea; species Apamea monoglypha. The sequence continues at coordinate 4,360,857 of OU426933.1, read as the reverse complement.
TTTAATGTAATTAAAGGAAAATAAATATAAACCTTTTGAAAAATCACTTAATTACAGATTTTCAAGAAAATACATACTTTTTACTCAGATTTAGAAATCGATTATTTTCTTTAATAAAAGATTGAAATCACAATTAATATTAATGTGGCAACACAGAATCAGCCTCCAACCATAAAATGGCGACGCTTTTTGAACTCAATCGGCTTAAATACTTTTTAAACGACTTGTTTTTACATTTACTTTCCTGCAACGAGAATCAAAAAAATATTAATTTTAGTTTTAATTATATTTTTTCGTAAAAATACTTTTTGCAGAACAACTTGTCCACGATAAGCCAATAATGAACAATTCCCTTTCATTCGAAAACATCCATCGTTTTCGTTATAAACTTCAAGTATATTCGACGACCCTGGTTAATTATCTCCTTGGGCGACTGTACTAACTCCATGGTGCGTATTTATGTCCCTGCCCATATAGATAGATACATTTTATCCATTCATAACGCACTTACTATCAAGATATGCCCGTAATTCATTTTCGAAACATCGAATGAAATAATTCAAGGAATTTCTGCTGTATCATGAGTGCGTTTACAAACACAAATTGCACATAGTATACAAACTATCTGTAAGTGATACAAATACTTGTCCGTGCGTGAAAGAAATTCGCGATACGGAATGCAGCAGCCACTGCGGGACTGCGTCAACCGTCATCTACAAACAAGAGAGAAATATATGCATTCGAAATTCTTTGTAGCTGACGCGACAGACGTTGGTCTGTCCAAATTTATATTCCCAGCGAAGACAGCACTTTCGGTTTTTCTTTTCAATTTTTTATTTTCTTATAGCCTGACTATTCTAAATGTTTTAAAAAAAACCTAAAACCTAATCGGTCCCGCCGAAATCTCATGTGATGAGCTTACCAATGTTTAATGCACAGCATTTAAAAACAGCATTAAAAAACAGCATTTAATGTTTTTTTACATAAGTTTTTAACTTATTGAATTCCTAGATGACACATGGACATTGTAACTTATGATTGATTTTATTACTTTGACATTTATTATTTATGATCTATTGTACAGACGCCAGCAGGGCAAGCTACCCGAAACTGTCAAATTTTTCCAATCGACCTTGAACCTAATGCTATAGCGATAAAGTTGAAAATCTAATAAAGAAATTTGACAGATTGTAGTAGCTTGATGTGCTGGCGTCTGTACTTGAATTCTTAATTGACCGTTATAGTTTTTGTTGACTTTTCTAAATGTATTTAATGAATTTTATTTTAATTGCAATTGTATATCTAATGTTATTTTTTAATTTTTCAACACAATGTACCTATATTGTTATGAAATAAATTACTTATAATTTACTTATTAACTTACAAGCCGTGTGCCCGACGGGACAAACTTTTATACAGGTTAAAATTAAATTAGCTAGCTAAACTCTGCAGAAGTGATAGGACGTGATATTTCAACACGATAGAACAAAAAAGAAATTAATTTTACGATGTTTTTTGTGGGGTCATCGGTTTCCAAAATTAAAAAAAAAAGATTTTCTCAACTCATACTTCAAGTACCAACACACCCAGCGGTCGTTGAACCCAAATAAAAACATTAAATCTTTTTTGTTTTTATTTTATCCTGTTTAGATATAGATACCCATCGCGTCTGCAGGGTTTCGCTAGCTAATTTAATTTGTCTCTGTATATGTAACCCCTATAGGGGGCGAATTTTCAAAAATCTTTTCGGAGTGTTCACTTTCGTTAAAAAAGTGGCTCTTGTCAAAATGTATGCGGTTAGACCCATCGGTTTAGGCTGTGCGCTATCTGCCAGTGAATGAATATTTGGTACATTTCTATGTCGGAGAATATTGATGATTAATATTGGACATTCTATAACTTCTCTATTTTTCACAGACTACCCGCTCTTCCACAAGCAGCTACCCTACTGGATCATAAAGAACTCTTGGGGCAAGTCGTGGGGTGAGCAAGGCTACTACCGCGTATACCGAGGAGATGGTACCTGCGGCCTCAACCAGATGGCAAGCAGCGCTGTCATATAGAACGGGGTTTAAAAAGAAACGGCATTTATCTTACTTCTACTGAGCAAGGACTTCATTGTCAAATACGTTTTAATTTAAAAAATATACATACGTGTCTCAATCCAATGTTTCTAATGCTGGCAATTCACTTGGTGTTTTTTTTTTTTAAATATAATTGCGTTAATTAGGTGATACAAAGTAAGCCCTATTCTTATTAAAATAAAGTTTATTTTGTGTACACTAAATAACGCGAATATGAGCGCAAATACGCCAAGTGTAGTGTCAATAAAAGATGTGACTCAGTAGTAAATGTGAAATATTGAGTTTCATAAAAGTTCGGTTTTATTACCTACCTGTAACTTTTGTACAGTCTTTTTTAAACTCGATATATCACATTTACTCCCGGGTACAGATGCATTTCATGATCGCGCGTCAATCATTTAGTCATCCTTATTGCAATGATATAAGAGTCTCATGACGCGCGCTCGAGGATTGCGTTATTTATGACAGTTCTTGTTTGATATAGAAAATTGTTCAAGTTCTTGCTCGGTGTTTTCAAGGAAAGCCGTTGGAAATTCATGTATTTTAGAGTCACCTGCTAGTCTAGATTTAAGAATAAGACGTAAGGAGACACACAAACATGGTTTCTGTCCATTTTGGACACTATTTAACGTCTGTCTACTCATTTGTATTAAAAAATCCATTTAATTAGCTTATAAGTCATTAATGGACGATTAATTGTGTTCAAAAAGATTAATATTATATAGAAAGCCAAAATTGTGTCAGAGCGATTCAAGTGCACGCCAATATTGCTACGGTCAAATTAAATTATCTTGCGAAACGTCACAGACGCAATGGGTATGTAAACACGAAAGAAAAATGATTTTACTTAACTCGTAAGATTAAGTTACTACAGCTGATTACGACGCCATTGACCGAAGATAGTGTAGTTACTTGAAATTTGTTTACAGGGGGCAGGGACATCGTCGTGCAACCTATTGCCACGGATTCAGTAAAGTCCGTTTCCCGAAAGAAGTCCCGCGGCAATAAGTGGAACTAATTATTATTATATAGTTAGCAACATTCCAACAACAACTCTCCTACCCCAGACACCTTTCTCTATTTAAGAATGTGCATTTTATTAACCAATAATCAAGCCTGCTACTCGTATATGATGTGGAGATAAATAAATAAATCAATATTTATGATTCCGTCCTACGACAGTGGCGCCGCGTCTACGAGACTTCTTTTGTGAAACGGACTTTACATGATCCTGAACCTTGTTTTTGATAACCGACAAAAAAATGATACGCTCGGTACGGAGTTTGCGCGTTGATGTCCCTGCCACCCTGTATATTGTTTTAGTAATATCAAGTTTAAATGTCGATACCCCATCACTGTGAAGTTTCGCCAGTTAAATTAATTTATTTACCTACATAATGAAGTACTCTGCGTTGCACAGAAGCCATTTAATGAACCAGTCCAAACACTTTGACTTATCCCTTTAGAAAACCAGTGATCTCAAACACTTCCAAATTTTCTAAAGGGTAACCCCTATATATTAACAATAATTTAAAATAACAACATTTCCATTAAAACTATGGTTCTTTATAATGTCTCAATTACGTCCGCAGCCAATTTATTACACTTGGTTATAATTAATAATTCGTAACCTTATCAAAAACATTTAAAACTTAATGGGTTGTGGATATAGGTATTAGTCACTTAATTGGCCAACGTAGGCCATGCAAATGTAGGTTCAAATGTGTGACTCGTGCATGTGATATTGAACTTATGATATGTATGGCCTTCAACTTATTGCAGTTAAAAGTTAAAGGTAATTGTATATGTAATGTGTATGTATGCACTTGAGATACAGGTATTTAATAAGGATCAAAATCGCAGTTATATCAACCATAGGAAAAAAAATATGTTAGAAATCCATCCAAACGTTTCAAGAGATTCTTGCAAATAAGGTCCAAAATACTTCACTTTTTGCAAGATATTCTTAAATACACTTTAATAAATAGCATGAATTTTTAACATAAAGTCATGACTGCCATAGTGATTCCTGTTCAAAACTCCTGTGCGCATACGCATTGAAACTGGTTATCCATACCATCACTTGATGTCCGTATAGGGATTTGGTGATCAACTCATACCTAAACCAAGATGTTTTTCCACCGTTCTGAATTCGATGAATCCCAGGTATTCTGCTGCGAAAACCGCAAAGAGATATATGCAAATGTCTTACATTGTTCATGACACATAATAATAATATTATAAGTGTTACGTAATGGTTTTATATAGAATTCCTTATTATGTTTTGTTTCTATTTACTCAACTAACATGCTTGTGTTGTTTTAAAATTAATCACGCATTCCTTAACAATGTTATTACTTTAATACTATTTTCGTTAACCGACACTAATCAATTGTTTTATAATCAAAAATTATTATTAAACTATAAAGGGGGGAAGTTAGGCTTCTGAAATTGGTTTGCCATACTTTGAATTAGTTATTTTTAAGTTTTACTCAGTAATCAACTAAATTGATTGACACATTGACTTGTTTTTTTTGTATCTCTTTTATTATGAATCTCTTTGTTTTTTTTTGCATATTATTTTTTGTGTTATGTTATTAGGTTAATTCTATAAATTAACTTAACTGTCATCAATTAATGCCTGGTTTAAAACTAGGCATAAAATATAGTCAAATAACAAATGCTCTCCTTTTTGTCTAGTTTTTTTTTATGATTAACAATTTTATTTATGTGATAAGCAAAGCTTCAAAATTATACTCATTAGTTAATTGGTGAAACCTAAAACCTGTAGCGTAAGCCTTTACACGTTGGCACTCTGAAAACATGCATCATAATCGAGGGATAAAGCGTTGAGCAACCTGTGAATAAACAGCTCAGCTGCGCAATAAGTACTATATTTTACGCCGAGATTACTAAGCACATGCTTTGGCTTCGATATGTTCCCGTCTCTGTCTGTACACTTGTAGTTTCGCAGGTGTGTGACAGTAACAGGAATAATCTATACATTTCCAGTTTTAGCTGACCTCGCAATGTATAGGTTTTTCGTACAAACAGAATTCAGCTTATACTGGTTATGTATAGCTTAATGTGTAGCCCTGCATACGTGTTATGTAATCTTTATTTATCTTGAACAAATGTGCGTTAGTTCTCGCTTTGTTTTAATTGAAACTTTATTATGTTGAAGAGAAGGGCTGCGTATGCGTTCGCTGAACGACTGAAGTGAAGGTGGCTGCGAGCAGTGATCAACCGGGCGCGGACAAACACAAATTTTTGCCTCGTTGCGAAAGTAACCGCTGTAGAAAGTCAATATTCAATAAATATATTGTATAACTCGGGTTTGTGTGTTGATGCACTCACTGAGCCTGCACTCGTCCCTTGAAAATATCCAGAATCGTGCAGAATATTCAATGAATATGATGATTCGATTAGAGCTCTCCGTAAAATGCTTAATTTTGACAAAGTTATGCCAGCGTGTTCAGGTAGTTTAAGGGCCCTCGCCCACGGGCGACTTTTTGTAGCGATGCAGTCGCGATGCTCTCGCGCGTAGCATCGATACAGACGCGAAGCAGTCGCTAGCTGTGTGCCCGCGCCCACGGGACCAGATTCAGTCGCGATGCAAACGCGATTTGGTCGCGATGCAGTTACGATACAAAAATACCTTGGATCAGTACAGTTGCAAGATGGACTCCGTTGAGGCAACATTAGTCACGTTGTCTTTGGTGCTGCTTTTACGTAAGCAGCCGAAGCGTAGGCAACGGAAGCAGCGTCAATATTGGATGCATCCATTAAATACCCAGAGATTACTTTGTGGACATCATGTAACAACATTCAAACAACTCAAAAATTATGATCTTAAATTCAAAAGTTGTTATAGAATGTCATATTCGGTCGCGCGTTTGTATCGATACAATCGCGATGCAGTAGCGCGTTGCAAATGCGACTAACACGCGTTAGAAGTGATGCTGTCGCGCGTTTGCTAAACGCGCGACTGCATCGCTACAAAAAGTCGCCGTGGGCGAGGGCCCTAAATAAATTACCAGGGATTTAGGGCCCTCGCCCACGGCGACTTTTTGTAGCGATGCAGTCGCGCGTTTAGCAAACGCGCGACAGCATCACTTCTAACGCGTGTTAGTCGCATTTGCAACGCGCTACTGCATCGCGATTGTATCGATACAAACGCGCGACCGAATATGACATTCTATAACAACTTTTGAATTTAAGATCATAATTTTTGAGTTGTTTGAATGTTGTTACATGATGTCCACAAAGTAATCTCTGGGTATTAAATGGATGCATCCAATATTGACGCTGCTTCCGTTGCCTACGCTTCGGCTGCTTACGTAAAAGCAGCACCAAAGACAACGTGACTAATGTTGCCTCAACGGAGTCCATCTTGCAACTGTACTGATCCAAATCGCGTTTGCATCGCGACTGAATCTGGTCCCGTGGGCGCGGGCACACAGCTAGCGACTGCTTCGCGTCTGTATCGATGCTACGCGCGAGAGCATCGCGACTGCATCGCTACAAAAAGTCGCCCGTGGGCGAGGGCCCTTAAAGATATTGCTTGCCACTTAAAAATTGTACTTTTGTTTAACATAACAACATACAGTATAGTGAAATAAAATATGAAATTGAAATAAACTGCATGAGATTTGTAGCTGTTACCTTACTCCTGCTTGTACCTGATATTTTGGTATATTGTTGCTTATACTCAAGCAATTTTATTGTTCCAGTTTGTATGGAATTCAAGTTCCGCCATTCTGTAAATTATTTGAATACTTAACAATGTGCATACCAAGTGCATAAAGAACTAAAAAAAGTGCCTTCAAATCGTATTTGTTCCTGTAAAAATGTACATAGTTTCTGGGTTATGAAAAATATAGTTACGGCATTTCACGATGACTCATTTTGCATCTTATGACACTTGACACAAGGTTCGAATTTCAATGAATCTCATACCGGCGCATAACGTTGCTTGGAATTTTAATTATATTGGATTGTTAAACATGTTTACACATTATGATTTAAGTGTACTTATAAAATTGTTTTTGTTTTATTTAATTTTCTGTTATTTTTTGTTGACTATCGTCAAATTTTGATAATTTTACGACAGGTTATATTCTCTATAGCATTTTTAATAACATGTAGTGCTATATTATATAAATGCCACGACACGGTAAATATTAAGCGGAATATTTTGATAAATTCACCTTTGCAAACGAATTTGATACTAATTGTGTTTATTGCAATAAAGATATTTTATGAAATCTAACGTTTTATTGTAACATACCTTTGTACCCATGATTATTTATTCATCTGAAGCATGCATGATGGGATAGTAGCTGAGACACAGACCTTCTCTGTGAGAGAAACAGCGCGGGTTTGTAGATGTCACATATCTTCGAACTTTTGGTTCTAGGACATGCCGGTTTCCTTACGATGTTTTCCTTCACCGTGTTGAGAGCAATGGTGATGAAATAATTTACACCATGCCTGTCTGGGTTCGAATCGAATCTATAACATGACCTACAACTATTTAAGTCGCAGCCGTTTAGATATGGGCGTCGGGTAAATATCCAGGTTCCCCTTTCGGTAAATACCGATATTTAACGGGGTACATACCCAAACCTTGGGTAAATATATTTAATAACAGTAATGTTAATTTCAGATGTGTGTGCGTGTATATTGATGTGAAAAAAAAAAATAACTTGCTCATCAAAAATGTTGAGGGATCAAGGTATTTAAAAAAAATATTTTATTGCCCTATTGAAGTAAAATAAAATAGTCTATTTAGATTGATTAGATAAAATGTTTTCGTATGTGTAGATCGACGAAGTACTCTGCTTTCGCATTAATAAAGACCTGCGAATTTTGCTTACGTTGGATTTTTCACCTTAGTTAATACTGATATTTTACTTTTATTTTTATCTTTTTATCACGTTCTAATAATATATAGAGTGTGATAAAAATAAAAGTTTTTATTGCGTATAATCAACAATTAGTAGTCTGTATTTCCGCCATTAACCAATCGCAGCGATTCATACTCAATATTAGTTCACCCAAATCACTTTGCGGAATGACCGCCCACGTCCGTTATAACAAGCGAAAAAGATTTTCTTGTGTGTGTACGGCATCCATACGAGTATATGGCAGAGCTCTTCTTTGAAGCAAATCCCATGCATGCTCAATAGGATTCAAGTCTGGCGATTGAGCAGGCCATGGTAGGACGTTGATATTAGTTGCGGCAAGTGTGTCTGCAACGACTCTGGCAGTGTGTGGACGTGCATTATCATGCATGAGCAGAAATCCCGAATCGAATTGGCTCAGCAAAGGAATGACAACATCTGATACAATCGTTTCAGAGTAAATCTGCATTGAGATTGCCTCCGATCCAAATCAGTTCGGTTATTCCGTCGATTCAAATACCCGCCCATATCATGATTGTTCCACCATGATTTTAAACGTTCTTGGGGTGTGTCCAGGGGTCCTCCAATACCGTGTACGTCGAGTGTCTGGCCTCATGCCAAAGCGATATTCGTTAGAAAAACACACAAACGTCATTCTTCTTCTGCCAAATTTCTGTGTTCACGAGCCCATTGTAAACGGGCTCTGCGATTGCGGAGCTCAATAGTTGGTATACGTAGTGGCCTTCGGGAACGGAGATTGACTCCGTGCAACCGATTTCTTATGGTTTGATCGCTTATTATCCCTGAAGAGCTATGAAGCCTCATAACGAACATCATCGCGGTCATTGTACGATTTCGTCGAGCAGTGATTTGTAGCTTAGCATGCCATAGCATGCATAGCGTAGCATGAATAACGTAGCATGCCTAGTATAGCAAGCATAGCATAGCATGCAATAGCATGGTAGGTAATACCTAATGAGTAAAGACTTCTAATTTATTTTCTAATAAATCAGGTTTTTTAATTATATTTTTTGCAACTCCCATGGATACTTTTTAGTAAATTTCGTAATTTTGAATTTCGGTCAAAATATGAAAATCTTCCGAACCGTTAAGAAATAATCAGAGCCGTGGAAACGTTCGAAGCTGGCTCTCGGCAACGTGCTGTGGCAATCCCTCTGGGCAGAGGGGCAATTGTGTTATATGCGTTAACGGCGGAAATACAGACTACTAATTGTTTATTTTACGCAATAAAAGCTTTTATTTTTATTTTTTTTATCACATTTCAAAATATCATATCAAAAATCCAACATAAGCAAAAATCGCGAAAAGTATTTATTAATGCAAAAGCAGAGAGCACTTCGGCGATCTACACAAGAAAACATTTTATTTAATCAATTTAATAATAACCTTGGTCCCTAGACACTTTTGATGAGTGTATATTTATTTGCTCAAACAAGTGTACTCATACAAGAATAAATTGCATGCAGGATAAGATAAAAAAATAAAGCATCATATATTTTTTCGTAAAAAAAAATAAAGCATCATACATTTTTTAGTAAAAAAGAAAAAGCATAGGTAACAATTTTTTCGTAAAAAAAATAAAGCATCATACATTTTCTCGAGGAACCCGTGGCTAAATAATAACAGCCGCCCAGGTCAATCGATCAGGTTAAGCTACGCTTGCCGCGGTTGGTCTGTGGATGGGTGACCTGTCCAGTATCTTTCCATACCGATACCCCTCCGTACCTCGGAAAGCACGTTAAACCGTTGGTCCCGGCTGTCATTCGTGGATCTTTGACAGTCTTTACTTGTAGTCAGAAGCCCGAAAGTCAGACAACCAGTCTTACCAAGGGGTAACTGGATTGTGGAGGTCAGATAAGCAGTCGCTCCATGTAAAATACTGGTATTCAGCTGCATCTGGTTAGATTGGAAGCCGACCCCAACATAGTTGGGAAAAGGCTAGGCAGATGATGATGACATTTTCTCGTAATCTACAAAATATGTAAGCAGTCATGTCGTGGGAGTGCCTACTTAGTGCTAAACTTTTATAGTTGTACCTCTAGAAGCATAATGGCACCGATTCCCTTGTTCACAAACTAAACTTAATTTAAGTTCAGTGCATCTTTTTCTTTCTATTTCATTAAGAAAAGGACAGAAGATAAATATTAGTTTGGTCCTGTCAAATTAGTCACCGCCTGACGTAAATTGACGTATTTTTAGTAGCCATGTTTTTAATCACGTCTAAACTGTCTATGGAGTATCTTAATTTGACAGGATTAAACTGTTATTTATCTTCTGTACTTTTCTTAATGAAATAGAAAGAAAAAGATGCGCTGAACTTAAATTAAGTTTAGTTTGTGAACAAGGGAATCGGTGCCATTGTTCCCTTACAAACTATTATAACTAAAATTTTACTCACCACAATAATTCATTACTAGATCGTGATCCAAACTCCGAATAAATAGCTATTCAAGCGTCCGCAATAAACCAGCCGGAGCCGTGTCCGACAATTATTCCGACGCTCGGCCGGTAACGGTTCGGTCAAAGGTGGCAGTAGGCGTGCCGGACAGTCCGAGGTCTAAGGTTTCAGGCCGATCGACGAAATTCGATTCAGAATACCAAAGTTGTATAATTATTGGTGACCCGACACCGGTTCGGTAATTGCTGTCAGTTTCTCATCTTAATTGTTAACGATAGAATGGTCTGGAACAATGGCGGTGTAGTTAATAAGTCGGATTGTTTTGGGGTATCTACAGAGATTGTTAGGAGACATCTGGGGCGTGACATTGATGTGTAGCTAAAGCCTGTATTAATCGCACCTTATTCTTTATGTTAATTTATCATAAAATATAAAATCACGCCTGTGTTTTCCGATGTGCTAGGCAGCGGTGTCCCTATACTACACCCATATTTAGTCCCAGTTATTTTTTAGCCCATGTAATAAAAAGCCAGCCTATTGATTTGAACCTGGCACAAATTCAGAGCCCGGGCTGCTATCAAGAATGTCCCAATGGATAATTCCAATAACACAGTTTCCGCCCTGGGGATCGAACCCCAGACCCGCGCCCACCAACGAGGCACACAAATTGAAAAAAAAAAGTTTGTAGTTGCTAGGTATCAAACCGCACTTGAAATTCACCTACAACCTCTACCCCATAACAATCAATACCTACTTATACAACTTCTTAATTAAAACTTGTAAACAGCTAACGAGTATATTCCACGAAACACGGCTTGAGCACGCACCGTAGCCGGTCACGTTGGTGGGCCGTGGGTCACATTGCACATAGGTGGGCCGGTGGGCCGGAGGGCAGGTGGGTGGGCCTGCAGCCGACACATCCATAATACCCCTGACTCCCCTGACCCCCGTCGGAAGGGGAGAAGAGAAATGTCACTCAAAGTTACAACGACCGTTTTTTGTTTTGTTTTATTTTTATGTAGTTGTTAAGGGCGGAATGTTCGTTTTGTTGTCCCTTTTCATTATGGTTTGTATTGTACCTACATACATATTATTATTTGTAGGTCCGTTTCTGTTACCTAAATTATTTTTGTGCAAAACCTATTATTGTATCAGGTAAATAAGACTAAAAATATTACAGAAGCTTATGTTTATGTATTTCTTTGCCGTTAGCGAAATGCTAGATCCATACACTTACTTAGATACGGCTGGATTCAATTTAATCACCATATAATGTTCCCACTGATGGGACTTGGGACACAGGCCTCCTCTTGGTAAGAGGGACTGGAAGGCTGGACTGCGCCGTAATCCACCACGCGGGCCTAGTGTGGGTTGGTAGATGTCATTATGTCTTCGATTCTAGGACTTGCATGACATTGTTTTCTAACGATGTTTTCTTTCACTGTTTGAGAACGTAGTGGATTCAATAAAAACCATAAACTCCTTTTAATGATAATACCTGCCTATATAATTGTCCACTGCGGGACATTTCCTGATGCGTTAAATCAATTTATAGTTTAATCAATTTATGTTCGATAAACGAGTATTACAACAATACAACGTATAACAAGTAATATACACGCATGGATAATTCGGAAACGTGTGCCCGAGGTGGTGGGTTCAAATCCGTGCAAGTACCAACGTGACTATCAATGCTGGTCTGTCTCTGACATCGGTGAAGGAAGACATCGTGAGGATCACCAGCACCCCGATTGCGTAACACACTTTCTTCAATCTCAATCTGAATCATTTTAAAAGATATTGCTAAACCATTGCTTCATATGTTTGTAAAAATTGCCGCTCAACAACGTTAATAACACAATGAATGTTGTTGAACTGTCAAAATGAAAGCCCCCCGCTGGATCCAGTAGGTATTCCAATTATCGCCCACCTCAAGGTTGATAACGGACAGCATTGTTATTGTAAATTATTTTTTAAAGTATATCGACTACCAATTTAAATTGTTCGTAGATATATTCAAATGCAACCGTTATTCTTTGACAGTTGTATAAGCTTTAACCCGACAAATCGACGAACTTACACCAGTTTAACAATTAATTTCCCTTACGGTACCTAAATACAAAGATCATGGCTATGAAGTGGTGGTTATGATATGATAATTTCTATGGACTAAATCTCGTGGATGTTATTAAAAATCAAAGTTGGGGCGGCAACGCCATTCAGTCTGTAGCTTAAAGAAGTTGAGAATAATATACATATTAAATAAAAAAAAAAAAAATATTTCATAGCCAAAACAGATAAACAAGATGATGATTGGAGCCTCCTTTTAAGCAAAGAAAAAGCCTGTATTAGGAGACTCCGCTCTTTCATCGCTAGATAATTTTGCAATAGAACAGAATACATACCAAATCATAACAATTTTATTTATTTATTTCAATTTACATTATTCATATGATTGTACATGGGGATGGGGGGGGGGGGGGGGAGTTGAGTGTGTTTTGGTGCGTGTATGTGTCCATCTGCTAAGGGTAGAGGATTGCAATATGATTGATTACAACGGTCACTGGTTTTTAATCCGTTAATAAATGGAGGATGTTTTTGGGCGAATTGTGACAGACGGGCGAGTACTGGATTGAACAGTCTTATCATCAAAGGAGAGCAGCGGCACCCGAGACCAGTGGTAGCCCAGTTTCAGCCCAGATTTACGAGTTGTAGGTCGTGGGTTCGAACCCAGGCATGCTCTTTAATTGGTGTAAATAATTTTATCACCACTGCTCTTAAAACGGTGAAGGAAAGCACCGTCCTGGAACAAAAACTTTAAAGACATGTGACATGTTCCCGCACTGGGCCCGCGTGGTAAATTGCACTCCCACTCCCTCTCACAGAGAGGAGGCCTATGTCCCAGCAGTGCGTACATTATAGGCTGTTTATGCTTAGTTTTAGCCAAGCCACGTCCATCGCTGGATGTAGACAGGATACCGCTAATCATCAGAAGAAAAGAGATACCTTACGATAAAATTACAAAAAAAACACCCACTACAAACATCTTAAAAACACCGCCCAACTGGCAAACACATTAACAGGAAATTCAATAGGTATCGCAAACCGAGATACAGTTATGTAGACATAGATAAAACTAGGTATACTAGTTAGGTACCTAGGTATTGTGGGACTGGCGGCGAGGCCACGGATCTAGGGCGTTGAATGTACTCTCGAAACGGGGTTACAGCTGCATATAAACAAATCTATATATGCAGAGAATATTTGACTTCCGTACAATATTTGTACAGAGTCTGATTGCTCGAAAAGCAAAGTTTTCAATGTAATTGGAGCAGATTCGATGCAACCGCACTTTCGAACAGTTCCTACAAATATGTTTTAGTTGAATCGTTACGGCATGCCAAGTCGAACAGTCTACCCAATGCTCCCAAAAGCTTTAGTTTACGTTTACACAATGGTCGGTGCTGGCCAAGTTTCGAAGCTCATTGGTGTATTATCGAGTACTTTAATAGACCTTTTGGATGGAGCGATGGTCGTTGAGAACTGGGTCACTACTCGCTATTGATTCTGAATCGAACAAGGAGAGTTCAAAGAACGCCTCGGAATATTTTAAAGCTATAAGATGTAGACCGTGCGAACTAGTTTCCCTGCAGATATTTCCTTGGAAGATTTTATCTTAGCAGGGGCCTACATTTGTATAATCAAATAACAAATTTTTAGAAGTTTAGGGATATGGATAACAGGAATGAGGACAAAAATTTGCAGAGTACCAAATAAAGCATAGTGTAATAGGTAGGTACTAATTTTATATCGCCCATACGCACTAAGTACAGTAGATTGTACATCTGTGGTAACAAAACCAGTATAGCTGGCTTCTTAAGCTCGGATCCTATAAACAAAAAGGAATCGTTTTGCTTGACAATGGTATCATTTTTTATTACCAAACTAGGCATAAAAGATGTAGATTCGTAAGCTAATTTTACCTCTGATAGCTACTTTCATATGGAACGGTCTACTATGCAAAGCTTTACTTCATTTCATTTATTGGTAAAGATAAAAGAGTCTCAATTTTAACCAATAACGGTTCGTTAATTATAGGAGTCGGCCATTACTGTATTGAAACGTCGTTCTACACCAGATCAGCTCAAGGTTGCAGTACAGACGTACTCGTAAAAATCTTTTACATTTTACTCAAATACAAGACAAGCACGACTCATAGCATAGCATAAGCCCAATCAGGCTATAATGATCCCACTGCTGGGACACAGGCCTGGGCTGTGAGAGGCAGTGGATCACGCGTGCCCAGTGCTGGTTGGTGGATGTCACACGTCTTCGAATTTTTGGTTCTAGGACATGCCGGTTTCCTCACGATGTTTTCCTTCACCGTTTTGTGCAGTGGTGATGAAATAATTTACACAAAGTAACCACTCAACAATAAAACGATTTAAAACAAAATAACAGAGGTAGAACTGCTGTTCCTTTATTATTCTGACACACAAACATGTTGCGTAACGCTCAGCTTAGAGTAGAAAATACTTGAAAAACATATTTTTCTCTAGGAATTTTATAAAGGTTGCTGAATATCCGTCGTAAGATTTTCAGGTGTAGTACGGCACAGCTTAAAAGTTCCATCGAAATACCAAAATCAGTAATCAATCGCTTATTTTTATTCTTGTAGGTTACCATGTTACCTCCTCTTCAGGTGAATGAGATGAAAAGTGTTTTGCAACATTTAACTTTTACCTGTTATTGATTGACTAAATGTTTAGCGTAGAGCCACAAGATCTCAGAGTTATCTACATTCAGGCCCGCTTGCACCACAAATCCCTTCATGTGTTTAGCGCTAAACAAATTTCAAATATCATGCTGACTCTGTCATCTTCAAACAATTAACATAAACGGCCAATACTTGTAATTAATAACGTTCAAAATCTAGTCGCAGTCTCATCTCACCGCCAATCAATGTCAAAAACTTGGCAAAAATGTAGGGAAATTAGACGTATTTTTTGACAGATTGACACTGAGATCAGACTGTGAATGTTCTTAAAATTACCAGAATTGCCCCTCGGCTGATCTATGTTTTGTGGTGCAAGTGGGCCTTAATATCTTTGTTTAAGACTCTTTCAATGTTTTTCCGTGTGGAGTTCGTTTGATCTCAAGTTTTTCGGAAATTATTGTGTTTGACGAATTTTGCGGACGGATGGATGCCGATGCTTTAACTTACGTCGTAGCGTAATTGATAGTTGCGCTGGTCGGCAATCATTCGGGCCAGTAGCTCGATCACTTGGCCGGCAAAGAGCACGCCAGCGAACTCGTTAGCCTCTCGATAGGAACTGGGAAGGTAATTGAATGAAAATTTTGTAAAGTTGTAGCAGAATTCATGGAATTCAAGTTCGTTATTTTGCTTTGTTTTGTAATAAAATGTTCTATAAGATAGTGGAGAAGGCGACAGGAAGTCAGTGTTCCAAAGAATAAGACCAAGAAAACGATGGATGGATTGTGTAAAGATGATATTATGGGAAGAAAGTGTTACACCGAGGAAAGGACAGCTGACAGGGATAATCCTCATGGATGTTCTCAAGCCCAATCATAATGAACAGATAAGGAGTTTATATTTCACTATCAATGCTCGCAAAACGGTGAAGAAAACATCGTGAGGATACAAACATCATGGTACAAGCAAACATGTGACTAAGCGTTATTTTTATGGGCCACTTCCTCTAACAAAGTGGAGGCCTGTGTCCCAGCAGAGGTTACAAAACAGGCTGATTAATACATGCATAGAGCCACCATGGCAATTTCACGACATTAAAACCCCTTGCAGTAAGTCCCACTAAAGTTTCTCCCCAGTATTTCATCAGCTTAATACAGCACGTGCCAATATGAGAAGCAGCGGCTTATGTTCCGAACCGTGCACTTTCCCTGATTATAATTAAAATATAAATATATCAGAAGCACTGCTTGTTATATAAGCTGGTAATTGAAACGGCGCGTGCAATTTTTGCCACGGTGTGGGGTAATGACGTGAGTTGCTCATGTGTTGCTGGTACAATAATACGTTACTACTAGCAATGGATATAATTTTGTGTGAAATGTTCCTGACTTTTAAAATATTCCGTCATGCGTAGATATTGTTTTAGGAGGCTTTGAAGTAAATTATGAGCAAACAGTTTTTGGGTTTGTTGATTTGCTTGCGAAAAGTGATGAGATAGTTAAATCCATTTTGGGTATTCCTGGGTATCAAAATAGGTCAAACTTTCGCTAGGAGATCAGTTGTAAGAAATCTGAGAGCACAGTTTCTAAACTTATCAATTTTCCAACCTTCCCTTACCAGGGCCGACCGATTCTTGAAAAACTAAGAAGAAAGCAAGTTCATTCTCAGATTATTTATAACCTTATTTTGCAAGTAGGTAACTATTGCAACCTAACCTGTTTTCAGCTTTGCCTGTCAAAAGTGACTGCCAAAGCTTGATAGAGCAAAAAAAATACATTCTAAAAATTATTTTTGTAATATTTTTTTTTGTGTAAAATACAAATGTGTGATAAAAAAATTAAGGGCTGATCATAAAATGTCAGAACCTTGTCAGCCCAACATCAAAATGTCACTCTCTGAAGAAATGTTCACGAGCTTCGCTGTAAGTAACAAAAACATGAAGCCCAGTCACTTCGACTCAGATCCGGGCACATCCTACGAGGTGTTCAGGAATAACACAACAGCAGTTGAAGTTATAGTTAAAGAAGTGCCTAAAGCCAAGAAAAAAACAGCTTCCCCACCAGAATATCAAGATGTAACGTTGATCAAGAGACTCCAAGATGACATCGCCAAACTCAAAAGCGATTTGAATATATCAAAGAATGCGCTGACCAGGTCTCGGAAAGGGTTCCTGGCGATGGTTCGTGAAATGAGAAAGCAATTAGACGCGGCGAACCAAAGCGAAATGGAAACACAGACTAAGAACCTGGCTTTACAATTGGACAACGAGAAATTGAAGAGTATGCTTCTTTCGAAGTCTAATTTATCAACCAAATTGAAGAAGGAGTTGATCAGTATGAAGCGGATTATGAGGTATGTTATAAAGAGTATGTGTAACGCACCTCCTCAGGTGTCGGAGAATGTGACATGCAGCTCTGAACCCGATTACGATGATTTCGAGAATGATCTGAAAAGAAATGTTAAAGTAAAGTTTGCGAGCAACATCTTCGATGAATTGGCTACGTTTGATAGCTCGATCTCAAAGGACACTAAATACTCATTTGATAAGCGTCTATTGTAATATTTTGAGTACGTTTTGTGTTAGTTTTTACTAGTGTAATTATGAACTTCGACGATAGTAAGAAATAAATTTAGATTTTCTTTAGTTATCCAGATATTTGATTGAATTTAGTAGATTGGAATCTTTTCAATCACCGGGTTCCGAATATAGTTATTGGCCTAGAGAGCGCCCCAAATTAATACCAATAAGTTTTGTAAAAGATTTATGATCAACTATTTACTGGGACGTTGATTATGAGCTTTTGTTTAGTTTCGAAGAAATTTTATTTACTTTGGTATTCAAATGTAATGTTATTTTGTGTAATAAAATATTTGAGCAGAAAGTTTAGGTACTGTATGTCTCCCAGAAGCCTTGAAAGCTTCATAAAATTATCCCCGAAATCCTCTAAGTGAATCTCGAGTTACGTAAGAGCCGAATCCCAGCCATAGGTACATTACCTCGACACACATTCCGTTAACAAAAGAGTGGCTGATATTGTACAGAATCAATCGCGGAATGCAAGCGCGGGGGCGGGGCGGTGCATACCCGGCTGCACGGTATCCGGGTCAGGCTGTGACCGGGTCATGCGGTCATAGCTACCCGGTCACCGGGTCGTCGGGTCGCCGGTGAGACACGCCCGCCTGCCGGTTATCATACCCGGTAAAGGAGAGGTCGTCTCATCGGATTTGACGGTTTTTGAGTGCCACCCAGTGCATAACGAGCGGGCTACGAACTAGGGTGGAATTACACAATATTTATTTTGAAAAATATTTTAAAATGCTCGGTAAAATATTGTGACATTCGTTTCTATAATGGTAGGAGAAGGTTCTTGAAAGCGTAATTTTCAATGTATTAGGTAGGAAGTGTACGCGATATTGAATTAAGTGCAAGCTCATCGTACTTTGCCAAGCACTTGACCTTATTACGATATGTAGTGTTAAATGCACGGGTAATATAGTGTTTGTGTCTCCTGGCTGGTTTTCTTCCTATTTAATCATCCAAGTAAGCATAATCTTCTTTTAAATAATTAACTAACGGTCTGTTTATTAAGCGTCCGGATACACTATCAATATAAGTGTGATATATTTCTAATGGGTTCTGTATATTTATTTTTTAACAGCAATTGCTTGATATTATCTACCAGTTAAGTTAACCGGAACTTATGAGGAGGTAGTGAAACAGTTCACAAGTTGCTTTACAGTGAAAACCGATTGTTTTCTAAGAGAAAAACATGCTTATTGTTGTCAGAAAAATAAAGATGATCCACAGAGTAAATGGAAAACTTTTTTTTTGCATTGAGCACCAAGTACGATGTTATGTTGGCGTAGGTTTTCGTGACGGTAAACAAACCTGAAAGCTTTACTTGTCAAGTTAATAAAGTGGGTAGACGGTAAGTAAAGTTAATAGAGTGTTAGCTCTTTTTTTAACTTAAAAGCAATTTTGCGTTTTTATTTCCTTTATACGAGTACCGACCTATTACCTGCGACTTTAGACTGTTATGCGTATACAAAATATTGTAAAACCTTTTTCAAAGAGTTTCTTGACCAGTCTTCTCCATGATTCTAGTCGCCCCTTCCAAAAGATAGTTTCACCTGAAAGGGCGACTAGAATCAATTCTATTATTTGTAAATTTTGACGTTAAAAAGTGCCTATTTGGAATAAATCATGATGATTTGACTTTTACTTTGACTTTGATATTTGGCTTATTTTGTACGGACGGTTTTACTAATTTGTTACCTGCATATTTGGCTAAGGTATATAAGCGTGAGGTAGGTCTTTTAAAGAATTTAATTTAATTTAATTTAATTCAATTAATTTATTTTGGACTGAAGCTTATAGTTTCACTAGTTACAATATATTCAATAAATGCATAATCAGCCTACAATGTTCTCAGTTCCCACTGCTGGGACACAGGCCTCCTCTCTGTGAGTGGGAGCAGGCTGTAATCCACCATGCGAGCCCATTGCGGGTTGGTGGATGTCACATGTCCTAGAACTGGCGTCAATCATCGTGAGGACATCGGTCCTCACGATGATTTACTTCACTGTTTTGAGAGCAGTGGTAAGGAATTAATTTACACAAAGTAAAGTGCCTGCCTGGGTTCGAACCTAGGACCTAGAACTCGTAAGTCGCAGGAGATCCTACTGGACCACCGCTGCTCAATAAATGACTACAGTGTACATCACTGTAAAACTTTACAGCACACTTCAATTTGCGATCACGCTCTTCATTTAAAAGGATCGATCGGATCTGAAACCAATCAGGATTTCTCGAAACGTGAACACGTGAAAAACAACCGTAGCAACTGCAAAACATTAAGCCCATGCGTCCACGAAGCCACTCAAAAGTAACTAATTACAAACTCAAATCACCAATAAGTGGCCAAAATGACACAGCAGTAGTATTTCAATGACGGTACGGACCTACACGACGCTTCACTTTGTGTAAATTATTTCATCACCATACATAATGAGCCTATAATGTTCCCACTGCTGGGACACAGGCCTCCTCTCTGTGAGAGGGACTGGGCCTTAATCCACCACGCGGGCCTAGTGCGGGTTGGTAGATGTCACATGTCTTCGAATTTTTTGGTTCTAGGACATGCCGGTTTCTTCACGATGTTTTCCTTCACCGTTTAGAGAGTAGTGGTGATGAAATAATTTACACAAAGTAAAGCGCTTGTCTGGGTTCGAACCTATGACCTACGACTCGTAAGTCGCGGCTGTTACCACTGGGCCACCATTGCTCTGGTGGGAGGAAACCATCATGAGGAAACCGGCGACATATGACATCTACCAATCCACACTGGGCCCGCCTGATGGATTACGGCCCACTCCCTCTCACAGAGAGGAGGCCTGTGTCCCAGCAGTGGGAACATTATAGGCTGCTTATGAAACCGTGTCGTGTAGGTGTGTACCGTCATTAAAATACTACTGCTGTGTGGCAACTCATTGGTGATTTGAGTTTGTAACTGGTAACTTTTGAGTGGTGTCGTGGACGGTGGGTCTTATATTGTTGAGAAAGTGAGTTTCTTTCAATTATGAAAGTAATTACAAGGAACAATATGAAACAATTTGGAATACCTACATATTTTCAATCAAGGCAATATTTAGATAACAACTTTTTACTAAAAAACAACATGAAAGAGGTAAATAACGGTTTTGGTGTTGCCAGACATGTTCGCAGGGCGAAAGTGTGGGTGATATGATTGAAGTGCTTAGTTTTTTCCATTTTTTTGTTATTAACTTAGCGGTTGAAAAATACCTGATGGCCAATTCTCGTAATTAAAAACGTTCAAAATATAGTCGCAATCTCATCTCAGCGACAATTAATGTTAAAAACTAGTCAATTTTTTTTTTGTAGTTAAATTAGAGGTATTTTTGACAGATGCATACTGTGAACGTTCTTAAAATTACGAGAATTGCCCCTCTGGTAATTGGCAATATTCTGAACTCCTATATTTTTATTTAATTAAACTTAGGAAGGCCTCCTAGGCCGTGTGGACCGAAGACATTGGTCTTGTCTAGATCTAGCCTTTGCACAATTTTGGTGTTAAAGTGACCTAAAACAATGTTCCAAGTGCTTCGATGTTCGTCACAGGCTTTGGTTAGTAGATCGTAGAATTCTTCTACTTCGTCGTCTGGGTGGCTTGACGTGAGAGCGTATACTTGGACGATTCATAATGTTTGTGTACTTGAAACTTGAAATTTTAAGACTGCAATCCTGTCAGAGATATGAAATCCGAAATGTTGCTTTTCCATTTTTTTGCAACTAAAAATCCTATCCCATAGAGTGCTCCACTTTGTCCATTATAACAGAATATGGCGTTTTCTCTCTCTATTGTGTCTTCTCCGTTTCTTCTCACTTCTGATAAGATAATAATATCCCATGTTGATCTCCGGACAAACTGTGGGCCCAAATAGCACAGAATTGGTGCCCTGAGATAGCGAGGCGGGGAAGGAAAACTCGCAGACTAATAGATGAACGCTACGATAGCGACTTCTAATGATAATTTACTTTTTCTATTAACTAGCTTCTATGAATGAAATCATGTGTGACCCGTGGTCTCCCTCCCGTAGTCCCTAAATATCTATAAACCTAATGTTAACAAAGCAAAACTACCTTTATTTTTTTTCTTTAACGAAGATTTTGTTTGTGCCGTAGGTACCTACGTACGGCACGGTCAGTCATCAAATTAATAATATTATTATTCACTTTTACAATATATCTGTCTAATTAATTATACCACAACTCAGAACTTTTGTTTATCACATACTAATATACAAGCATGACGATGTAATAAACAAACAGGTCAGACGAGCATAGTTATGCAATATCGGTCAGGGCTAGCCTTCATTGTAATCTAGGATGGAACCTAGATTGCGTCTAGTCTAGGCTAAGTTCAATTCTAACGACTGCCGCTAGTTGCTAGCGTAAGTTTTCAACTGTGGCTATGTAATACATGGGTTGTATATAAGGCGTTTAAGACGAAAGCGTCAGGGTAGCCCGCGAAATTAAATTTTTCTTACGATTTTGCAATTTGCAAGTCAGTTTCCGGTTGTATGGTGATCTAAGTATGGTTCGTGGCTGTATCGAATATTTATTTATGGTATTACTAGCTGCGCCCCGCGGTTTCACCCGCATAAGTTTCGATCCCGTGGGAATATCGGGATAAAATGTATCCTATGTACTTATCCTGGTTATAAACCATCTGTGTGCCAAATTTCATCCAAATCCGTTCAGTAGTTTTTGCGTGAAAGAGTAACAAACATCCATCCATCCATCCATACAAACTTTCGCATTTATTTATAATATTAGTAGGAAGTAGGATAGGAAGTAGGATAGTAGGATAATCATTAAAATCATCAATACATCTCCCTAAGTTCATATTACCTTGAATGACTATTTCATGAAATCATGACATTTGAGGCCAATTCTAACTTAAGAAGTAGTATTGCTGATTCTAATGATAACATACATATATGTAAAGCCATATTATTTGCTGCGGTCGCGAATCATATTTTAATCAACACACAACCTGACACTGACCTGCAAATTACAAAGGACGTAAGAAACTTTGAAATTCGGGGATACCTTAGCGCATTTCCCTTATTTTTTTTTTCCTTCCCCCTACCCTATTCCCTACATATAATATATTAGAAAGAAAGAAAGAAAAGAAAGAAAATGCATTTATTTGGCACAAACTAAAAGACACACAATACACCAGATTGACCAGATACACACATCAGTTAAAACACACAATAAAATAAAAGATTAAATAAAAAGTGTGAAGTCCGATGTAAGAAATTAGTAGGAAAAGTGTGCCTCAAGGCTGCGCCAAAAAGGCCCAGTTCAGCAAAAAAAAAAATTTTGTACACCTATTCCAATGTTGTCCTGTAAAACTAATGGTTGACTGGTAGAGAATGCCTTTGGAATTATCCATTGTAATACTAGGTTACCTGAGAAGATTAAATAAATAAACATAATCGCCTAGTCGCCTACCATTACATGGAACTTTAACATAACTGGTGAAATGTGGGTGTTCTATAATGTAACTTCCCGACCGAACTCAGCCACAGCGGCCATTCTCAAAAACAAAAGTCATTTATTCAAATTAGGCGGAGAATCAGCACTTTTCGAACGTCAAAATTACATAAGGTATTCCAATAAAATGCCCACTCTTCACCACTTTCTTATGCTTTCGCTGGGAAGAAGAAGTGCCCAAATCAACTACCCAGCAGCACACCTGTCTGTTCAGTTAGAAAAACTCTATTCTATACAATCAATGACGCGGATCATAGGAAATGTTATAGTGCAGAAGTGTGCAGACACACAAGTGCACTCTATGTTCCTTTATTTCTTATAGTTCGATACAGAGATCAGGCGCAGGACTAACGGCTTTATGTATTTTCCTAGCCACGGGGGTGTCACACCACCAACTTCCGAATCCGGGCTGCTACTGAGAAATTCCTAATGGAAACATCCAATAAAACTGTGGCTCACTTTGGGTATAATATATTCCTCTGCTACCCTACCACCCTACCGGTGTGATGTTATGGTGTTTTATGTAAAAATGTTTTCTCAGTAAAATACGCTGAGAAATATATTGCGACGTTTGTTTTTGGAGCGTTGTTTTACCATTGTCTAACACGTTGAACTTTTCTCTCTACAAATCCGATTATTGCAATATTTTGTTAATATAGTTCATATATTTCTGTGTGGCTTTTGTGTTATATCTATATAGCATCACGCCTGTAATGCTCGGAGGGTTAGGCAGTGGTGTAATTGTAGTACACCCACATTACGCCAGTACCATGCCATGCCAACATATCGTTTTTTATTATACTAGCTGCGTCTCGCGGTTTTGCCCGTATAAGTTTCGTTCCCGTGAAAAAATCAGAATAAAAAGTATCCTATGTGTTAATCCTGGTTATAAACTATCTGTGTGCCAAATTTCATCCAAATCCGTGTATTAGTTTTTCCGTGAAAGAGTAACAAACATCCATCCATACAAACTATCGCATTTATAATATTACTAAAGTTACAGATGCACTTAATTTCTCACAAAAGTTAAAATGGCGCTGGGCAGGCCGTGCGTAGCTAGGATGAGCGATGACCGATGGACTTCTAGACTGACGTTATGGCGAGGCCCTGCCGGTATTAGAAAGAGAGGAAGACCGGTAACTCGTTGGGATATCGATATAATAAAAAAATCTGCTAAAAACTGGAAGACAAATGCTTAAGATAGGCAAATGGAAAAGTCTGGAGGAGGCCTTCACTCTCACATAAGAGGAGCTCTTGCATGCCTGCATGATAAATTATTGGAACCCTTTTCACAATCTTATATTATATCAATTATAACACTAATAATAATTTACTGTTTATTTATTATTTATTTATATACTTTTTATATTTTTAAATGTTTTTTTTTATCTTTTTGTTTATAAAAATATTTAAAAATGTAATTTGTAGGTATTTAAATGAAGTATAGGATATAATAATAATTATTTATCATTATTTCAATTATATTTTTTATTTTCTTACGTCTTTTTGCAATTTTGTTTTGTAGGTCAGTGATTGGTTGTTTGTGATTAATATATGATTCGCGACCGTAACAAATAATACCAATACAACTCCTTGAGTTAGAATTGGCCTCAAATGTCATGAAGTAGTCATTCAAGGCCCGTGCCGGACGGCGCGTAAGTGATCCACTCGCGCCTCAAAGAGTTGTCAGCACAATTCGAGGGGCCCCTTAGGGCCGAAGCCTGCCGGGTCAGCGGGATTGTCCGAAAGGGTTACCGCTACACCGGAACATAAAGGGCGAAGGAAGGAACATGGGTGGGTTTTAGTCAGTAAGAGTCCGTTTTCTATCACTCCCTTCCGCTCCACCCAGAGCGGGAGGGGTCATTTGATGATTTCCAACCAGAAAAACAAAAAAAAAAAGTAGTCATTCAACAGTGTAATATATACTTAGAGAGTTGTATTGATGATTATAATTTTATAAATAAATATTTGTTACGGCCGCGAATCATTAATCAGCGTACAATCTGATACCGACCTACTAACTACAAAAAAAAAAGAAAATTTGGAATTTCGCGGGCTATTCTTCACGCTTTTGACTTATGTAAGTAGGTACTAGTTACTTAATAGCCGGTTTGTCTAAGCGAAACATTTTAACAATACTACATCTAATTCATCTCAAAATTCTGACATCGCAATCATTGCCCTATAGCAATTTCATAATTATTTACTCTGTCAAAAGTCAGTCCGACTTAGTTTCAAGGCTCGTTCCCCGTACGAAGCCAAACTAATGCCAGTCCTGACTCTAATTGAATTGCCCCTGTGAGCCACGTGAACTTACATTACTTACAACTTTAAAAGCTGGGAGCAAGAATTCGTACTTATGTACATTGTAATTTACTTTAATCTTTTTTGTTGCTGAATGTTTTTTTTTTATTTGTTGACTGCTCTTGACCTCGAATATCAATTGCTTTTATCGACACTCTTATCGTAAAGTTCTTATTTTGACAAGTCTTCATTATGACAGACATTATCCATATGAAATTAAAAAGTTTTATTAAAACTACTGACTGATCGCGGCCCCGGGCGAAGACAACTCGTCCCCGCGCGTCATTTTTTACATACAATATCAATGAAAATGGGAAATTTGGCTCCGTTCCCCGCGCCTCGTCGCGTCTACATGTAACCGAAATCTCAAGGCAAGAGTGAACAGCGCATCTTCTGGGCATGCTCGTTCCATCCTAGACCTCACCCATCGCGCTTTCCATCAGGCGAGATCGAGGTCAAGAGCATACCCTGAGTACATCGTGGTAAGGATAAATAACGGTAAGTAGGTAGGTTCTTACTAGCCGAGATGAGACTCTATGATAAGTCTTAGCATTTTTAAGTTAAAGAAACAAAGGCATTATGGCTGAATGTCCCGTAACAACCCAAAAAGGATACTTTCCAACAAAGGTTCAGAGCATCTCAATCGATTTTAGTTAACGCCCAATTTCTAGCACATCTTACGATTTGGTTAAGTGACCCAGTTTTCTATTAGGATTTATTCCTATAAAGTTTTATCTGTGTCTCAGGCTACAATTGTGAAGATCTAAATGTACCTATGTAGGTCGGATTGGTGTAAGAAGAGGACCTTGTGAGTTTTTTATTTAAGTCAATAGTTTATGAGATAGGATATTTATTTAAGTCAATAGTTTATGAGATAGGATATTTATTTAAGTCAATAGTTTATGAGATAGGATATTTATTTAAGTCAATAGTTTATGAGATAGGATATTTATTTAAGTCAATAGTTTATGAGATAGGATATTTATTTAAGTCAATAGTTTATGAGATAGGATATTTATTTAAGTCAATAGTTTATGAGATAGGATATTTTCGGTTACAACCGTTGTTATTACTTTGTTTTTAATAGTTATTACGACAATACAGGGTGGCAGGGACGTCGACGCGCAACCAAGATTACCATGGATTCAGTACATGGTCCTGACATCCCTTTTTTTTTTTTTTTTCGGGATGGGAAATCATCAAATGACCCCTCCCGCTCTGGGTGGAGCGGAAGGGAGTGTCAGACTCTTACTGACTAAAACCCACCCATGTTCCTTCCTTCGCCCTTTATGTTCCGGGGTAGCGGTAACCCTTTCGGACAATCCCGCTGCCCCGGCAGGCTTCGGCCCTGAGGGGCCCCTCGTTATGCTGACGTCTCTTTGAGGCGCGCGTGGAACACTTACGCGCCGTCCGGCACGGGCCTGGTCCTGATCGGGCGGTGAGCTACCCATTGCTCTCCGCCCGCAGGCCCGCGCCTACGGTGGCCGATAGTCGTCACTCGACTCCCGACGCCCTGGGCGTTTCCCGCGGCGGCTGGGACGGGAGGCTCTCTCCCTCGTCCTGACATCCCTTCGTTGAAATTTTTCAACAGTTATTTAAAAAAATTGTGTAGGTACTTTGGCATTTTGATAAAAAACAGCTGATTTTTATTTTGCATATCGGTGAAAAGTTTCTCTATAGGCACTATGAAATACAAACTTATTTTTGGGGCCGATAAAATCAATACTGTGCATGTGTCATCCCAACTACGGAACCTTTTACTGTGAGTGGTCTGACACGCACTTTGCTGGTTTTATTTCTGCTGCCGAGAAACGCTTCAGTTTCATTTCAGTTTCAAGATATTATGATAGGTATCAGTAAAATTGCAGTTAAGTACGGTTGCTTATCTCTTTTGGTGACTGCACATGATTTTTTTAACTTATTGTCGGAATCACATTGACAATTGCTTCAGTGACAGTGTAGTAGGCGCTGATATTAATATTAACTTCACATCAGACAGCCTTCAGCCTGTTTACCAATTGAAAATCAGAAATAACCTTGGCAAGTTCAGAGAAACTGTATTTTCGTGTATGATGTTATTACCTACGGCGGTTTACCTACGGCTCATGTCGTCCATCCATTTGATTTAACCAGCCACCCTTTACGACTCCCCTGGGATTAGAGGCAGTCATTCACGACACGGCAGATACCTGTGTCACATAAGGCAACGTTCACGCGATGCGACTTGCGGCAAACGACACGCGTGCGCTTCACTTGTTTCGTCCGTCTGTCGTTCATTTGGTTTCTTCACAACCGCTGTCGCAAGACGCGCGTCGCTTCAGCGTTTAGCTCGTGGTCACGGGGTTGAGCTTTGGTTTCCTAAGAAAGCAGACAACGATGGTCACACAATAACTGCTGTCCAAACACAGAACGGTTTTTTAAACTTTTACAAATGTCTAATCATCATCTGATTCATCTGCCTAGCCTTTTCCTACCTACCTTAGGGTCTGCTTCCAGTCTAACCGGATGCAGCTGAATACCAGTATTTTACATGGAACAACTGCCTAGCTGACCTCCACAACCCGGTTACTGAGTAATACTATACTCCTTCATAAGACTGATTGTCAGACTTTCGGGCTTCTGAGGACCCGTAACGTCTGTCAAAGATCATAGCCGGGACCAACGGCTTAACGTGCTTTCCGGGTCACAGGGTCTTGGTATGTAAAGATGGTCACCCATCAACAGACCAACCGCGGCAAGCGTAGCTTAATCTGATGGATCGTCCCGTGCGGCTGTTATTACTTAGCCACGAGCCCCTCTTACACCTTAATGTCAAATACTGATGAAAATTACATGACGGCCATTATAATATGACTGAACCGCTTTCGAAGGAAACCGTAGCTTTAGGGACAGTCATGGCGAGCGACGTACCTGTGTCATATTAATTATGAGCATTAATCCAGTTGATGGCCGAGCCGTCGAGCCGTCGGGCTGTCGAGCATTCGAGTTGAGTATTCGTTTCAGTTTTCATTGGACTGTTTTCGTTGGGCTCTAGCGGTATTGTGAAGTTTGACTGTGGACCACCGAGTTAGTCTACCTAGAAGTGTCACTGCAATAGTTTAGGAAACTCTGTTGTTGTCGTCGTTCTCGTAGCGGTGAAAAAAAGTTGTTGACGTTTTTCAATTGAACTTTACACTGTAACACAAAGTTTTTTGGATTCGTTAGGATTTATTGTTGAATTTTACACTGTTCTATAAAGTTTTTGGACGTTGTTTTTAATGCGAGTAGTCGCTTGATTTTTTTGGTTTGGCTTTTAATTCAGGGTGTCTACTACGAAGTGCAAAGTGCGAATGATCGGATCGGACCGACACATGGCCGAACCGAATATTATTGAAAAATGCGAAAAAAGTTCGGATCGGCTCAGTTGGGTCGGGACCACAGAACAGATAAAAGAGGATAGAATGGAAATAGTTCCTGATTTGTATTAGAACGCGTATCGCCGCATGTCTCCCACTCTGACTCTCCACTACAAGCAAGAGATCAATACGTACGCGCATTACGCACACAAATAAACCACATGCACTTAGATCGCGTGTTTGCTATTGGTTGTCACACTAACGCAAATTCTGCTCTGGACGTACACTCACACACGTGTAAAAGCAATTTTGTTTCTCAAATATTTTACGGCGACCAAAAGGTCGATTGATCATATCGATAAAATTACTGTAATTTTGGTAATTAAAGATTTGCAATTTTTTAAGTTGCGGGTACGGTACGAATAATGTGGACTTCCTAGTTACATATAAATTAAATTAAATCAAAGTGAAATTAAGGGGGAACATCCAATTCTGCCGCGAAATTTAAATTTTCTTTCGTTTTATGCTAGTTGCAGCTCTGTTTTACGTCATAATAATAGAAAGAAAGAAAAATAACATTTTGAATAACATAAAATGTAAAACAAAGCTACAATTTGCAAAAAAAAACTAAAAAGAAATTTTAAATTTCACGGCCATTTCGAATGCTAAGTCGAATTAACATAATATAATCTAATTAATTTATTGTGAATTACTCTGTGAAAAATGTATTTATTAACTTCATCATGTTAATTTATGAATAATAGCTATGCCCGCCGGTTTCACTCGCGTTAATTTTAGGAAAAATCCTATTAAAATAATACATATATTCCATTTTTTTTTTCTGGTGGGAAATCATCAAATGACCGCTCCCGCTCTGGGTGGAGCGGAAGGGAGTGTCAGACTCTTATTGACTAAAACCCACCCCATGTTCCTTCCTTCGCCCTTTATGTTCCGGGGTAGCGGTAACCCTTTCGGACAATCCCGCTGACACATATATATATTCCATTACTTTAAGAGTATTACTTACGATTATCACTTAGTTAGTACATTACTATAGGAAGCTAATGACCGGCCGCCTTGCGGAGTTATTTTAAAACCATGACATCTCCTAAGATATTCATTGAAATCCAATGACGTCAAGGGCAATTTTGTTCAAAATTAAATACTTGTGATGAGTAACGTATTTATTTGGTAAGGATTAATTAAGAGGGGCAATTCTCTTTATTTTAAGAACGTTCACAGTCTTAACTCAGTCTCAATCTGTCAAAAACACCTTTAATTTCCCTACATTTCTGACCAGTTTTGGACATTGTTTTTTGGCGCTGAGATGAAACTGCGACTAGATTTTGAATTTTTTTAATTACAAGAATTGGCCTTCTGGGCTGTCTGTGTCCGTGATTAACGTCATTCAAGCGTACAAAGACATGGGCTAAAGTAAGTACACACGGCTACACATCAAGCTATACATTTCCAGTTTTAGCTGACCTCGCATTGTATAGGTTTTTCTTACAATCAGAAGTCAGCTTAATATACTGGTTATGTATAGCTTGATGTGTAGCCGTGCGTACATAAGCAAATAAATGACACAAGTAAAAATACAAGAATATTTTAATATTCAACAATAATTTAGACTCAATTTCAACTTTTTAATTACATAATCATTTTCTGAAAAATGTTGCGAACAAATTGTGCTACATTTAGTAGGTATCCATTCAATTCTACCAGTTGCCTCAATCCACAGTTTTCTTGTCTCTTCTTATATCTTGGAAAACTAAAAAAAAAATTTTTCATCGTAAATTACTAACCTCAAACCAAATTTTAGACGAAAAACCAACTAAGAAATTAAATTAATAATTCACATTACACAATAATTGGTGTTAATAAAAACAAAGTTATTTTAATTGTAATACAAATTTCTGAACATAATTCGTATACACTTACTTAATATCGACATTGTTTACAATTTGGTACAACACTATCGACGCGCATTTTGGCTCGACGCACGCGACGTTCGCAGTGAACGCAATACATTGCGCGACCGCTCATGTCGTACAAGATCGTACCCATGTATTGTAAGCAATGTATAATTTTGCATCTGAATGCGATTTTATCGTTTTTGTCTACAAACTACATAATACTTTTGAAATAATTACAAATATCACTCGTATTTTAAGGTTTTTGGACTAACCGGTGAAAAGAAATCCCTCCTCAGGCCACATTACACTCCTGATTTCTTTTCCGACACGTTATAATAGCGCAAGACGGCATAATTCTTTTTTTCCGCGGAGCTCCGAACGCTGTCACAACAAGAGCGCGATTGTTGACCGGTGATTCAAATTTCGGTTGACTTTTGAGCGTCTGCTCAAAAGTGCGGCGCGCCTGCCCCGCCCACAAGGCCCTTCTAACTACATTTATCTGTTCTGTGGTCGGGACCATAGTCAATATTCGAAAGAGTGTAGGAGTGTAGGATCGGGACCGACCGAACCAGATAGTAACTTCGTAGCAGGAAACGGCCGAACATTCGGCCGATACCACTTCGGAGTAGACCCCCAGATCGTAGATATTCATAACGTGCACCCACAGTTTTTTACCTTGTAATGTGTTGGGAAAAAATTTATTAAAACACGCGCTCGATGTGATATGTGTCAACCAGTGGTGATAAACTTAATGACCGATCTGTTAGATATAATATATAACAATATAATAAAGAGAAAAAAAAAAATGTTTTTGTATGTTTATTTGTAACGCTTTTGCACTAAATGGGCTTAATTGATTTGGATGAAATTTACCACATGTGTAGACCATGATCTGGATTAGGACATAGGATATTTACTATCCCGATATTTCTTTGTGATCGAGACTTATACGGGTGAAACCGCGGGGCGCAGATAGTTAGATTTAAAAACATGTTAATGTTACCTTCTTCGCACGTGAAGCTACATTCAAATAGTCCCTTCGTAGTGTCTATAAAAATAAACTACATGTTAAACACACTTTCCTGCTAATTTCTTACGTCGCACTTTTCACTTTTTTTATCTGATGCACATTATTTTGTATGCCTTTTAGTACATGCTAAATAAATGTATTTTCTTTCTTCATTTTCAGCAATGGGTACCAAAAGAAATCTGAAATGATTCCGTTCCGTCCGACTTCCCTACTACATACTTTACTATATATATAATCATTTCAGATTTCTTTTTAAACTACTTTTCATTATCAAAACATCCAACCCTCACTGCTAATGCTTCCACAAACAACATCGGCTGCACCATCCAGCACCACAGTGTATATGAACACAGACCATTTGCTCACGTAACTGTCACCTCCAGAGCTCTACAAAAGCTTAGTGCAAACGAAACTTTGGTGTAGCCTCGCATGGCCGGTTTGTGATAGAATTTCTAAATTGCGTTGGTTCCCAGTCCAACAAACACGTAGTTAGTTCGTTGATCAAACTTTACTAAGTGTGATCGAAGTTTTGTTGTAAGTAATTGTAAATATACCTTAGGTTTTTCCTGGAAGTTTAAATTAAGTTGTAAGCAGTCTAATTTCATTTGACTCGTATCATCTGCGTTACCGTTTCGCAACTATGTTGGGGTCAGCTTCCAATCTAACCGGATGCAGATGCATAATCAACCTCTATGTATTCACTGCTGGGACACAGTCCTTCTCTATGTGCGAGGGAGTGGGGGCCGTAATCCACCACACGGGCTCAGTGCAGGTTGGTGGATGTCACATGTCTTTGTATTTTTGGTTATATGACTTGCCGGTTCCTCCCGATGTTTCCCTTCACCGTTTTTGAGAGCAGTGGTTATGAAATAAATTACACAAAGTAGTCTGCCTGGGTTCGAACCCATGACGTACAACTCGTAAGGTGGGACCGTTACCACTGGGACACCACTGCTCCCAGCTTGCAAGCAAGGCTGCAAGGCTGCGAATGGCCTTATTATGCCTTGTCTCAACATGTAGTGATTATAATTAGTAACTTCTTTTGCATTCACTGTCGGATAGGCTTTGCGTAAATTAAACTTTCAAGTTGAAAAATCATTATGTTAGAATATCGTGTGGTTGTAAAAAGACTTGCTAAAGTATGACATGCTTACATGAAACATGAACACTAATCAAAGCCACGAAGCTCTTTCATGACTCATTAAAAATTCAAACTACGAGCACCAAATAAATTTTGGAAAGTCTTAAAACGTCGTTCATGAACATCCGCGGCAAATGAAAACTTACATTTTTAATAAGATCATCGCTTCAAAAGGCAAATAGAGAGGCAGAGGCATTCCTGCCTGACGACGTCATTCCATGAAAGACGGAGCTGTAATGGAGCTCGCATACAAATGCAATAATGTCACCCCACTGCATTTTTCATCGGAAAAAGCATCAAAATTCAGGGAGCGGAGTATCCGTCGTCTCGTCCTGTGGGCTCGAGGGTCGAGCCTGCGAGCGGTAGTCGAACCGAGCGCTGGCGATCTCCCCCGAAGGAACCTTTGTAATGTTGCCAGGTTTTGTTTCTCTGCTTTGAAACAGGGAATGCTTTTGTTGTTTTGTTTAGAGGGTCAATTTGTGTTTGTTGCAGAGAAAGTTGTTTTTGTGGAGAAGCTGTTTTAAGTTGTCAGAAATTAGATTTCTTGTGAAATCAATAATGTACGTAGGTCTGCTGCAGTATCTACTAGTTTAAGATTTAAATGAAGATTTGGCTATTCCTGGTGAAGTAGACATGAGGATATTATGTTTTAAAATGAAAGTGTTACACAGGCTCATGCTAGTAACATTAAACATCCCACCCATAAAGTAAAAACATTTCAAACCACACAGTTTTCTTAGCAATGCCCTTCACAGAGTAACAAAAGATACACATTGATTATCAAAAGCTAATAAGCTCTTCCAACAAAAATTCCCGACCATTTACTCCTATTCTGGGGAATTTAATTTCAACTCCATTCCCGCTTGCAAGCTCGCCACCCCGACGCCCGTTCTCGACTGTCAGTCGCTAAACACCCGCTGGCACAACCGCTCGCTTCCACCCCACGCACTCACTCTACACATGTGAACTTTTTTATAAAATAGTGCAGTGCTATACAGATTCCGAATTTGAATTTTATTTGACAGTTTATTTTTTTATTAAGTGTTTATGATAATGGGTTTTTATCAAGTAGCCAGGCGGAGCTTTTAGACCAGAAAAAGGTTTGTTCTTATGCTATATGAGTTACTTCGTTTTACGTTAAAATGTTCACTTATGTTGAATGTAATTTTCTTTGTTATTTAATAAAATATTTTCTAGAGGCTTTGCTTTAGTGTTTAGTAACATGTTTCTTGATTTTTATTAAGTTTTACACGAGTGAGAGTTTTCAATACCCTTGCGTATGAAAGCTTTTATTCAAAAGGTTTATAATACGAACTACTTACTTTTTATTAGTACTTTGGTGTTATTAGTTGATTAGATTTGGGTATTTTTTATGCAAAATTAATTAAATATGCTATTACATTTAATAAGCTAAAGTTTTTACGTACTTCATTCAACTATCATCGTAATAATTATACGGAGTGATGTAAATTAACGTGAAAGCCTATTATTTTGCAAAAATAATTATGTTTGTAATATTTCACGTTAATTAATTTCCGTGGTTTGAAATAATTGAAACATACCACTAATAATTAATGAGCCAGGCATTCGTGCTCAAATATTAAATTATGAAGAATGAGCAACATATAATTAAAAATTAACGTCCGTTACAAGTATGTCATGGAAATAGGTCAAACGACGAGGATCTACATACTTACATATCTCATAACATACCTCATACCTTTACAAGTCGATGTTTTTAAACTGCACAATAGTGCACAAATAAAAAAGTAAAACGGCCTTTACGCTAGACTAAATAATGTATGCAAAAGCAATTTCGAAGAGGGTTAAAAACTATTTTTGCAATAGAGGCGAGACTATCATAATAATAACATTTATTTAGGTTCATGACAGTTTTATAGTTTACATTTTATTTTGCCATTACATAGACCTTTTGGCGAGTTTGTGGGACCGTGACCACAACGCTCTGTGGTCCCACTAAGGGTCCAATTCAAAGGGAAATAAAACTTGAACATGGCACCCTTAACTTATGTAATGTTACATCAATAAATTCTTTCACACTATTTCATCACAAGTTATGTAGAAATGTGTGTGATGAAATATACTGTAAGGAAAGTCATACAGTGAAAGAATAAGGCTTCATTCGTGTTCCCTGCGTGTTGTTTTAGACCGTTCGCCCGACCGTCTGGTTGCCTTACGACTTTCCTACACATCACTTAGGCTACGGTTTCATAGAAGCACGATGGCCGACGTATTATTTCGGCCGTAAAATCTGTAATTTTCACTAGTATTTGTCGTTAAGGTCAAAAATTGCTCTGTATTAGGATAGCTGTTATTATGTGACTGTTCACCGCTTTCTTAGGAAACCGAAGCTTTAGTCTATCTTAGATTGACTCTCATCGTCATCATTTCAGCCGAAAGACGTCCACTGTTGGACATAGGCCTCCGCCAAGCACCTCCACTTCGACCGCGTGTGTTTCTCGCATCAAACGGGTTCCTGCGGCCTTCACAAGGTTGTCGGTCCACCTTGTGGGATTGATTGATTCTCACGACTTTTTAATTATTAACCAATAACAAATAATTATAAATAAAATATCTAATCTAATCTAACTAACCTGTATTGTCCCACGGCAGGGCAAAGGCCTCCCTAAAAAAACATATAATTATTGACCTCTTATTTTCTTATCAATAGATAAGAAATGGCAAGAAGCATCACGGGCCATGGTTCCAATTTGTTGTATTCTATTGGATACGACAAATTGGATCCTTTTAGTTTATGAGA
This sequence comes from Apamea monoglypha, assembly GCA_911387795.2. NCBI lineage: Eukaryota > Metazoa > Arthropoda > Insecta > Lepidoptera > Noctuidae > Apamea > Apamea monoglypha. The sequence continues at coordinate 4,325,143 of OU426933.1, read as the reverse complement.
TAATAAATCTTCCAGAGATTCGTACTACGTTTTTACCCCCTAATAAATAAGTGAAAAATGCAAACTTTTATTTTATTTATTAGGAAAAATTGACAATTGCACGGTATAATTATCAATTTCTATACATATTCTAAATTAAAGTAGCTTGTGGTGTCTCATTGTCTGTCTGCGTGACCGCGGCGTTTTTATAAATTACGCAACGAATTATGATGCGGTTTTCACCACAATTTAGACAATTTATTCGGGAAGGTTTATGTTTATAAAATATTAATATTAGAATAGAATATCACCATAAAAATGACAGATATAAATGTAGAAATTTTACAAGGGGTGACATAATGGGCGGTCTTATCGCTAAAAGCGATCTTTTAAAGACAACCTTTGGATGGATTAAGCAGGTAACCTGTGGTGTACTTTTATCATATATGTAATAAATACATAACATTAAACTCACTTATAATAAATAAATGTTGATGTTTTGTCGAACCGTACGAAGCAGGATCAGGTCGGTAGTTACAAATAAATAGAACATAAGGGGTTACACAAATAGGTTATCACAACAGTCAGTCTCCTTGTGTAGCACTAACAAAAGTTTATCAGACAACAAAATACAGGCTTTTAAGAGAACATAATCTGTAATGCACTAATTAAATATAGCGCGCGATTGTCTCCGAGCGCGTTCATTACGCAGTAATTAACTATATAACTTGGTTAAATCTCTACATGAGCAGCGATGGGAGACATGCGGCGTGCGTGGATCGATTGTGGTTTCCAATGTTATGGAGGCTTGGTTTGTTTTGGAAAATTAGCTCTAAGGGGTTCTACACATATGTTAGGGTCGGTATGATTCAGCCGGGCGGCTAAAACGAGTTGTGTCGAACCGACCCGAACATGACTAAGCCAGGGGGCCTACTACGAAGTGCAAAGTGCGAATGATCGTATCGGACCGACACATGGCCGAACCGAATATTATTGAAAAATGCGAAAAAAGATCAGATCGACTCAGTTGGGTCGGGACCATAGTCAATATTCGAAAGAGTGTAGGAGTGTAGGATCGGGACCGACCGAACCAAATAGTAACTTCGTAGCAAATAGTAAATTCAGCCGATACCACTTTGGAGTAGACCCCCAGGTTAGATGTCGAACGAAGACTGCCGATCGGCACAAGCCGAATGAAAGATATGTATGGTAATTGCCTCGGGTCAGCTTTGTTGTTAAATAAAAACTGCCGAATTGATGTGCCGGCCCGAAAATTTGCGTGTAGCGCCCCAGAGAAACTTCTGAAATGTGCTTTTCGACTTTCGCAAAGAATAGTCCAGGGTAAAGTGAGGCACCATTTTGTAACTTTTTTGTGATACGGTAATGAATTTTTTCAGTCTTACCAAGGGGTTTCGCGCTACCCAGTAACTGTGTTGTAGAGGTCAGATAGACAGTCGCTCCATGTAAAATACTGGTATTCAGCTGCATCTGGAAGCCGACCCCAACATAGTTGGGAATACGCAAGCAGATGATGATGACTGTGCTCATCCATAGTCCAAAACCAGGATCTGAAAATATTTTCTTCAAAATAATCCAATATTTTGTTAGCACTTCAATAAAGCAAAACATTTATTTGGCACGAATGCGGTGAAAGCGTCACCCCTGATCGTCTGTCTAAATACATATGGTATGTTACGTAAAATATTTGGCGAATAACTAAAAGGGATTTTCGTGTAAATACAGATAAATGGAATGTTAGTTTCTTGTTTTGGTTTTGCTTAATAGAGATTTATTGTTTCATACACTTAGTAAGCGTTTCCCACATACAATACCCTCACGAAATTCAGAGTGTTTACTTAGTCTTTCATCAACTAAATTACATACCTACATCATTATTCTCCTGCCCTTATCCCAATTTATTTGTGGTCGGCGCAATATGTATTTTTCTTCTATTCTCTATTAATCGTCATCTCGGTAGTCACCCCCTTTCTAACCATATCATCATTCACACAGTCCATCCATCGTTTCTTTGGTCTTCCTCTACTCTGATAGCCATCGACATTAATACTCAAAACTTTCCTCACGACATTTTCCTCATTCCTCCGTATCACATGCCCATACTATGACAACCTATTTCCACTCAACTTTTCAGTTACCGGTGCCACTTTCAGACTTCCTCATATGTATATATATATTTTAATTTCCTCTTTAAAATTAAATACCTACTACATATACAGTCTTTTCTAATCCAATCTCTGCAAAAATATTCGCTCACAAACAATTGCTAAGCGCGTGCTACGTTAGTGCTACGACAGCGCTACGGCGTAGCGCGACGTAGCAAACCGAGCAGAAAAAATGACCAATAACCGGGGAGATAAAAATATATGGTTGCTGTAACATCAGACAGGGAGAATGGGGGACGCTATTACACGACAATCCCCTTCATTACACGACAATCCCCTTCATTATGCTAACATTTACCCTTTTGTTTTGCCACTGGGCGAAAACAACAAAAAAGTACGTGTAATTTATTTATTTTTGCGTGCGATTCTGCGAAATTTTTGCAAACGAAAATATTAGAATTTTGAGGGTTTTTGTGTCTTGTATGTAATGTCTGCAAGTTCTTCAATGTGGGTGGAATTATTACTTTGAGAGACGACTTTGTAACTCACTAGCTTCTGTCCGCGACTTCATCCGCGTAAAATTTTTTGTTAACCGACTTCAAAAAAAGGAGGAGGTTCTCAATTCGGATGTTTATATTTTTTTTTGTCTATTCTGGCATAACTCCCGTCATATATGAACGGATTTGCAAAATTCTTTTTTTGTTCGAAAGAGGTTTATTCCGAAATTTATTCCCATTTAAATTTCGTAACGATCTGATGATGAGTTTCGGAGACAGACAACGGAACTCTTCAATAAATGCCAGCAAATCAACCGCGATTGCTTGTGATTGTGAGAGAGACTTGGCCATAATCCACCACGCGGGCCAACTGCGGGTTGGTGGATATCACATGTCTTCGAATTTTTTGGTTCAAGGACATGTCCGTTTAAGAGCAGTAGTTATGAAATAAATTACACTCAAGTAAAGTGCCTGCCTGGGTTCGAATCCACGACCTACAACTCATAAGTCAGGCCCGTTACCATTGGGCTACCATTGTTCTGCTTTTTTATAAGCCATTAGTCAAGTTTTGGTCGCAATGTAATGCCAATCTCAGCTTAAACATTACTATAAATGGTTCTAGTTCTGACCTATGATTGAATTGAAATATTTAAGCAATAAAAGTGTATAACCTTTATGGAATGCAGACGACTCTAGGTCATTGCTCTGTGGTCCTGGACTGTAATATTTATGAAGCAAAACCAAAGTATTGCTCGCGAGGGAATACAACTCCGTAGTAAATTACGTGAAGAGGTAAGGGAAATAAATCACTTGCTAGTTTTAAACATGCACTATATTTTAATTAAAGCATTTATTTAGACTCGAACCAAAAAAATATAAATAAGATTAGCTTATCCGGTTTACATAACATTGGAGATATTGTGTTAGACTTTCTGAATAGTTAATGAAACCAAACCGTCACTCACTCGGGTCGGTGACACTGAATCGGGTATACTGGGCTCCAATCGGTCGGTGACACTGAATCGGGTATACTGGGCTCCAATCGGTCGGTGACACTGAATCGGGTATACTGGGCCCCAATCGCTCGGTGACACTGCATCGGGTATACTGGGCTCCAATCGCTCGGTGACACTGCATCGGGTATACTGGTCCCCAATCGGTCGGTGACACTGAATCGGGTATACTGGGCCCCAATCGGTCGGTGACACTGAATCGGGTATACTGGTCCCCAATCGGTCGGTGACATTGAATCGGGTATACTGAGCTCCAATCGCTCGGTGACACTGAATCGGGTATACTGGGCCCCAATCGGTCAGTGACACTGAATCGGGTATACTGGGCTCCAATCGGTCGGTGACACTGCATCGGGTATACTGGGCTCCAATCGGTCGGTGACACTGCATCGGGTATACTGGGCTCCAATCGGTCGGTGACACTGAATCGGGTATACTGGGCTCCAATCGGTCGGTGACACTGAATCGGGTATACTGGGCTCCAATCGGTCGGTGACACTGCATCGGGTATACTGGGCTCCAATCGGTCGGTGACACTGAATCGGGTATACTGGGCTCCAATCGGTCGGTGACACTGAATCGGGTATACTGGGCTCCAATCGGTCGGTGACACTGCATCGGGTATACTGGGCTCCAATCGGTCGGTGACACTGAATCGGGTATACTGGGCTCCAATCCTGAGATCCTCCAAGGCAGAGGCGTACCTATAGTACCTACACCCACATTTCGTCAGTTATGTTTAAGAACCATGTAAAATGGGGCGAGCCTATTGCCATCAACCGGTCACAAATCAGACAAGACTCCGGGCTGTTACTAACAAATTCCAATAACTTTGATAACGAAACGATCCGGGAATCGAACCCAGGACCTCATGCTTAACAGTAGCGCTCGCGACCACTACACCGACGAGGCAACAAGACGCGAGGCAACTAGAGTGCAGACCTTTCACAGTGATTCTACCTCTGATTTTGCATAACTGTCTAAGTCACAAGTGATCTTTATTCTTAGGGCTGATTTTTCTAACGCCAGATAATTTTATCGGAGGAATAATTTTGAATTTTTGACAGTTCTGCCATACAAAATATGTCAGACGTCCATTTTATTCCGCGAAAAAAAAAATATCTCTCGATTGAAAAATCAGCCCTTATTCTTATAAGGTTGACAAGTCTATCAAAATCACCGTGATCTGTAATCTCGTTACAATAAGGTTGCTATTAGGTTGCTGCAGTCAGAGGAAAAATAACTATGAACGGACTTTAACAAGTTTTTTAATAAACAAGGAAAGCTTGTCAATCATGTACTTTCGTACGACTGCCGATAAAATATGGGCAGAATAACTATTTAGAAGTACGAAAGAGTAATATTAGGGTCAGGGTTATTATAACCAAAAACGGGTAGTTTATGCCTGTTGGTGGCAGATGACGGCAACACGTTAATATTGATTACAGACTTAGCACAATACTTTAGTGTGTTTTTCTTATTGTTAGAAATGGTATTCTTTTTAACGTAGGTACTTATATATTTTGAGTAACAATAGTTATTTAAACAAATCTAAAAAACCGTCGGTTTGTACCAGTAGTCACCAGATTTGTCTAAGAAACAAAAGTTAGGTAGAACAAAAAAGCCCAAGAAACCATTAAGGGCTGATTTTTCCATCGCCAGATAACTTTTATTCGAGGAATAAAATTGACGTTTGACAGTTTTTGTATGAATTAACTGTAAAAATTTCAAAATTATTCCTCGAATGAAGTTATCAGATAAAGGGTGTAAGCTGTTAGCAGAGCAGATGGGTAATAAAAACAGCAAAATAAATTAAATTCTATTACGTTTTTGCATACATTAAGAGATCAGACTCACAGAACCAGTTTCTATCAGAATCCATTTTGACGTGAAAAAGTTTTTTCGCTCAGTGGTAATTTCAATAATTCTGACCGACAAAAGATGTAAGATTTCAACCGCTAATAACTATAAGACTTTAAATGTCTGTGACTTTGTGCCAATTTTGAGGCAGGATATAATTTGTCTATGATGTCACATCGCGAGTGCACCCTATTTTTATTTAATGGTATTTTCTTCATTTACATATGGCCAGTTACGTCATCTTCTTACGAGTTCTAGTTAATTTAGAGGGCAAATAATTTCATACAAATTCTATTCCAATTTTGAATCGAGGTATACCGCCTCTTTGGTCAATTCCCGAGCCGGGCAAGGTAATACTGGGTTTTTCCATCAGGAGCTCCTAAGAAGCAGCCCGTAGTCTGGATTTGTGTTGGTGGCAATCGATTGATAGATTGAATTGCTTAGAAATTGAGTTGCATTTACTAAAACAAATGTTTTGGTTTCAGGTCATCGATCGTAGAGCACAATGTTTTCCTTATGCCGACGCTTCAAAGATGATCACGGTAAGTGTTAGCATGAAATATCAGATCAGAACAAGTATATTTTTGTTCTATTTTTATTTGTTTATTGGCCATTAAAGCCCCACCAGTGGGTAAAGGCCTCCCTACTCTCCTTCTACCTCCCTCTGTCAAGAGCTCTATTATTTATGGACTAATTTTTCAATAGTCGGAAAGCTTTTCAAATCTGAGGAATAAATATTGCGGTTTGACAGGAATATTTATTCTTCAGATAACATTTCGCCTTTTAGAAATCAGCCGCAAAACAACAGAAAAGCGTGCATTATGCATACATTTTTACACATGGATCACATCCTACTAAAATAATATTTATAAGCGTGAAAGTTTGTATGGATGGATGGATGCTTGTTACTCTTTCACGCAAAAACTACTGAATGGATTTGGATGAAATTTGGCACACAGGTGGTTTATAACCAGTATTAACATATAGGATACTTTTTATCCCGATATTCCCACGGGATCGAAATTTATACGGGTAAAACCGCGGGGCAGAGCTAGTTTGAAATAATGTAAATTATTCAAAGCATTGAGTTCTGATGCCTGTTTTAACTAAAACTATGCGACAACTAAACGAATGCTTAAATAAAAGCGTGCTGTTGACTTTTCTACTTCCTACGCTTTAACCTACCTTTTTAGTTGTTGGGCTTCTAATGGTGAACACTTTTTTAAAATAAATGAGCCTCTTTTTTTCTGGCCTTTACTTATACATAGTTGTTCCCAGTAACTAAGCTAGGATGCTCCGACCAAACGGGTTAGGTTAGGTTAGAACTGTGACCAACCGCGCTAAATCCTAGTTGGTCTCAGTATCTTGACTATTTAGTATTTTTAGGGACCCAAAATAGGAACTATTAGAGGTTCACAAAAAGAGGCGCATTATTCATTATATTAGAGTGGTCAATAATATTTTAAGGAAAGCAAAATGAGAATTATTTGAGGTTTGATTAAATTCATGTTTTTTAATAACGGGCATCGGCCTTCTGATTACGAGTGTTGCCAGACTCTCCTTTATTTATTTGTTTTATTATTTATGTACACAATAAAATAAATAGGGATGCAAAATAATTACAATGTGAGTACAGAGGTACTGCTTATTTCTTAAGAAGTTTCTTTCAGCAGACCTGCGAAAGGAGAAGTCAATAATAAATGTAGTGCGTGAGAACAAGAAGAGAAAAATATGAATGTGAAGTCGTTATTGTGCAATAATGACAAATCCTCTACAAACCGGGCATTACAGTAACCTTGGCACTAGTCCTGTCCTACTTATTGCTAATCGTTTTAGGAATTTGGAATACTGCCATCAAAACATGTGAGTCTTCTTCCGAATCGGAACTATGGCTTCTCGCGTTTTATGCCATTGAATAATCTTGCTGGCTTGAGCACTTAACAAACTACAATATTGGTATTTTTGAGATCATCAACCTGCCTACAGCACTCCACTGTTGGATATAGGCATCACCAATCGCACGCCATTCAGCTTGATTCTCGGAAACACAGAACACAGGAAACACACAGTCCTTCCATCATTTCTTTGGTCTTCCCCTACTCTTATTGCCATCGACATTCATACTCAAACATTTCCTCACGACATTTTCCTCACTTCTCCGTATCACATGCCTATACCATGACAACCGATTTCTACCCAACTTTTCAGTTACCTTTGCCATGAAAGTGGGACTGGTTACTGAAAAGTCTGACGAGAGGAGGGTCTGACTTCCTCTTATGTACTCATTTCTTATTCAATCCTTTAATGTAACTCCACACATCCCTCTTAGCATTAACATTTCAGTTGTATGTGATTGCCTTAATAATACGCGTTTTTTGGATTCATTAAAATATTCCGATGCCCTTGTACAATCAGTCTAACTTTGATAATTGACTAAATATCTTTCTAAATACTCAATCATTTATTGCATTCCACAATATATATGCTTAGGTGGTATGTAAACATTTGTTGTAACAACCGTTCACCCTGTCGGGTACAACAAAAGATACATTTTTATTATACATACAAACTAACTTATTTCTAGTAATATGTTGACTGGTAGAAAATACGTCAGGCATTAAGTTCGCTTTTATATAGTTCTTTTAAGGTGTGTATAAAGTTTTAATATATTACAAGAAGTACAGACGCCAGCACATCAAGCTACTACAATCTGTCAAATTTCTTTAATAGATTTTCAACTTTATCGCTAAAACATTAAGGTTCAAGATTGATTGGGAAAAACTGACAGTTTCGGGTAGCTTGACCTGCTGGCGTCTCTACCTTCAGTACTTGGTTCTGGAATCCCCTGAGTTGAACTGTCAGCCTGTATAGTTTGTACGGATACGACACTAGAAGACGGCTCGGTTTTATGTTGCGTACCAAACGGGGAACTTTTCAGCGTTGTTAACACGTGTTCACCACTTTCTTCGAGGAAAACAGGCATAAAGCTTATTATCGTACATATTTATGAAAGAAGCGTAAGTTGAAAGCTGTCAAACTAGTTTACACTACATGTTAAACTTCAGTGAATTTCTAAGTAGACATTACTCAGGCATCGTCTAAGTAAATAAAAGTTTTAGTACAAAGTAATTTTATAGTTCTTAATAAGGTAAGGAGACTATAGGAACATGATCCAAGAATCAGGCTACTTAATTATAAATAATACTCAAGAGGAGTATGCAACACGACAAACAGCAAATACGAAAAGCATAATTGATCATGTTTGTACAAATATTTACGATTCTAGCATCCACATGGCACTAGTTGAGTCTAGTCTATCTGACCACAAGCAAATATACGTAGGAATAAAGAAATATAAGCAATCACTACTGCATAAAAAGCATTATCAAGCAATAAACTATAAGGAACTTTCTGACAATGTACAAAAGGAAAACCTACCACAGGAAGACATTAGCTACAACACACTTGAAACATACATCAAAGAACATATTGAACAGGCTAAGATTTCAAAAACTAAAATCCTTAATTTACCTCAGAAGGACTGGATTAATAAGTCTATAATTAACAATATTACTGAAAGAAATCAACTATGGCATAATTATCTAAAAGACCCAAACAGTGAACTATTAAAATCCAAGGTAACAGCTGCAAAGGATAAAGTAAAAAGGACGATATGCAAAGAAAAGAAGAAATATTATTATGATGCCTTTGATAAATGCAAAAAAAACCCCAAGAAGATGTGGAAATTGATAAATACTTTAGCTAAAAATAAAATTACATATAACTGTGCTCCCCCAAAGTTAATTGTAAATAATACTATCATATCAAATGGTACAGAAATTTGTAACAGTTTTAATCATTATTTCGCGACAATCGGCTCTATATTAGCCCATAACATACAAACAAACCAACCTTACACTACACACACAAACACACAACATACTCTATACATAGCTAAGGATAGTCGGAGCCCTAATCTATCGGAACTCGATCCTTGTTCCAAAGACGACATCAATAAAATTATAGATAACCTTGACAATAACACCAGTTGTGGCATAGACGGTATAACCACAAAGGCTCTGAAGTGTATCGGACACCAAATAGCTAATAATCTTGCAAATTGTATTAATGAATGTCTGAAGAATGGTGTTTTCCCAGACAGTCTTAAGATAGCCAAGGTGACCCCTATTTATAAAGCTGGAACTAAAACTGATCCCGGCAATTACCGGCCTATCTCAGTGTTGCCTGTTATTTCAAAAATATTTGAAAAGGTATTATATGCACGCCTATTTGATTACTTAAAAGAAATAGATTTTTTATATGAACATCAGTACGGATTTAGACCACATTCTAATACACTTGCAGCAACAATAGATTTAGTAACTAAAATTAAAAATAATATTGACAAAAAGCAACTAGTTTTAGGTATTTTCATTGATCTTAAAAAAGCTTTTGATACGATAAGTCATTCTATACTATTACAAAAGCTAAAAAGCATTGGAATCACTGCCAAAGCCTACAAAATATTCGAGTCTTATCTTACAAACAGACGTCAGATAGTAAAAATTGATAATTTTGAAAGCACACCTGCAGAAATAGTATGCGGAGTACCACAGGGATCAGTTTTAGGCCCACTGCTTTTCTTAATTTATATAAATAATATAAGTAATATTGGATTAGCGGGACATATCTCACTATACGCAGACGACACATGTCTTTTTTATTTCGGTAGCTCCATACTTAAGGTTACTGCTGAAGCACAGCAAGACCTTCATATCTTAAATACGTGGCTTAAGCGAAACTTACTAACTATTAATGTAAACAAAACTGCATACATAATATTTTCTCCTAAAAACAAAAAGATTTCTGATTTCCCTCCTCTTGTGGTAGATGGCCAACAGCTTTTAAGATCAAACCATGAGAAATACTTAGGCCTGATCTTGGACAGCAGACTTAATTTCAGACCACACATTGATTACATAAGAAACAAATTGATACCGTTAACTGGAGCTCTGCGAAATATCGCGAAATGTGTGCCATTTCATTTACGCTACACGATTTATAACACACTCATCAAACCGCACTTAGACTATTTAATACAAGTATGGGGACAAGCCGCTATTACACATCTTCATGACCTACAAGTAACTCAAAATAAAGCAATTAAAACTCTGTTCAATTACAATTACTTAACACCTACAAAAGAACTTTATGCTAAAACTAAACTATTTAACTTACAAAAATTATACACATACCACACATGCATACTAATTAAAAAAATTCTAACGAACAAAATACACTCACAAATCTCTTTCAAACGTAAAACATACCACTACTACGCTAGGAATAGGGATAGTATAGAACTACCTTCAGTAAGAACTTTATACGGAAGAAGAACTATTCAGTTTGAGGGAGCGCAGATTTATAATAAATTACCAAAAGACATAAGGGATTCCTCATCTATTAATATATTTAAAAATAGGTTAAAGTTGTATTTGGCCAATTAACAATAATATACCACTACCTACATTTTTGTACTCGATTGTTCGAACGACAAATAACTTACTACTTAAGTTTTTTTTTTTGTTATGCTAAGTTTCTCATATTTAAGTGAACTATGTATGTTCTTTTGAGAAATAAATTTCTTTAAACCGAAGGAGGTACCTTCATTACATAAGACAACATCACGCCTGTATTCTCCGTGGGGTTAGGCAGAGGTGTTCCTACCTATACGACACCCACATTCTGCCAGACCCATGTACGAGTACCTCATAGAATTTGTTTCGTCATTTGTTTTCGGAGTTTGTCACTTAGGAAACATTGGCGTAAACTAACTAGTTTTAAAATTCACATATTTACATGTTTGTAGGGGAAAGGAACGAGTACATTCATACATACATTTCATTTTTTACATTTTTTTACATATATTACCATTTTCTTCGACCTACATAACCACGGTAGGCTATCATGTTTTTCATGATTTATTATGCGGAAAATTGGAAAAAAATGAGGCTTTTTAATTAACGCGTTGAATCAAGGTCTTTTGAAGGAAGTAATTAAAAGACAAGGGAATTTCATTTTATTTCAGGAATTGGGTTGTTGTCATACATTTAAATGGCCTTTGATCCGTTATAATGTAGATTGTAGGTAGGTGTTTTATTCACTACTATTAATTATATTCAAAATTTATTTATGTTTCATATTGACGTAAGGGAACTATATACTTTATTTCTAATTACAATTTATAAGATAACACTAAAATAACAAAATTATATCCCAAATTAACTAAAACTATTTACAAACTAAAATATAGTGTCGAAAAATTCATCCGCATCGCTGTCGACTGGTAATGTACCCAAGACACTGGCGGCATTGCCACGTTGTATGGCAATGCTTAGCCTCTGGCCAAGGTAAAAGCCAGCCCTTGGGTCATGAGAAGTGTCATCAGTCGTTTCGAAATTTCTTTAAAAAGACCATGCGTACTCGGACCCCACGGCCCGAGGGTTTCAACCCCAAACGGCTCGAAAATATAATTAATTAATTGACGTTATTTCAAGTTAAACAAATATCAACTTTATTTTAATGGTAATTAAGTTGATTTCAGAGTGACTAGCACTATTGAAAAAGTTATAAAAACCACTGAGAGAAATGGGGCAATTCTCGTAATTTTAAGAACGTTCACAGTCTGATCTCAGTCTCAATCTGTCAAAAATACTTCTAATTTCCCTGCATTTTGACAAGTTTTTGACATTTGTTTGTCGCCGAGATGAGACTGCGACTAGATTTTGAGCGTTTTAAATTACGAGAACTGGCCTTCAGACTGTGAACGTTCTTAAAATTACGAGAATTGCCCCTCTGTTATAATTATGGCTGTATCATGAATACCCAGAACTTCATGAATACTTTTAACCTTGGAATTTGTTTCTTTTTAAAAGTATTAAGTTACAAATACCGGCTCTATCTAGAACTTTTGACGAGGAAAATAAATCTTTGTAACTAACTTAGGCAAGCCTTGTGGAAGCCCTATAGGTCATTACATACATAAAGTCACGCCTTCTTCCAGGGGCCCCTGGCTAAATAATAACAGCCACACAGGTTGATCGATCCGGTTAAGCTATGCGTGCTGCGGTTGGTCTGTGGATGGGTCACCATCTTTACATACCCCTCCGTGCCTCGGAAAGTACGTTAAGTGGTTCGTCCCAGCTGTCGTCGGGTTTCGAAAGTCACTGACTATGAGGAAGTGCTGTGTGAAAAGTTATTTATAATTAACCTTTTTACATAATGAAATAGATTAGAGAATTTTCCGTGATAATAAATACTTATTTAAGTAAATGTAAAATAAGTGCGATTTGTACCAGTAGTCGTTAGATTTGTACTATTTCTCATCAAAAGGACCCAGTAGTTGTCAATTTTTGATGCTAATATGAACTCTCAGGTCTTGAACATAGAGTTCAAGATAAGTACAAATTAAAAAAAAAAAATGAGAACGCCTTTGCTATGTGTAAGGTTAAGGTAGGTAGAAGACCAAATTCCAATAAATGACTAAGGATACAAGCTGTTAGCAGAGCTGGTAGGTCATAAAAACGGCAAGATAATTTTAATTCTAATATATTTTTGCTTAGAAGACCTGAAAACCTCGTTCCGGTCGCACAAATTCAATATTTCTAACCGACAAAAACATGTAAGACTATTTGTAATGGTTGAGTATTCATAAGATTGGTCATATTTGTACCAGTTTTGAGGCAGGATATAATGTACCTATAATGTCACATCGCAAGTGCAGACGCATGCGCGCATCCCTCTTTTTCACTGTGTCGAATTAATATAAAAACATGTTTAGCTCGGTGATTCAGGTGCCAAGAAGAAGGTTTGTCAAGAATTGACAAAGCATTACCAGAACCTAAACGCAAACAAGACGGAAGCAAGACGCAAACACGGAGCCGCCGATTGATAACATGACATTTTTTTATGTTTTTTTTTTTAAGTCGTCACGTACTCTAGCTTATGAATTCCCTCATAACTAGATTTTTTAGGCTTATTTTGTACCTCATGACGTAAACTAGTGCATAGTGTGGGGCAACGTTTAAAAAAAAAAAAACTTTTTTCGATTGCCATTTTTTTTACAATGAAGAGCGGATGGATATACAGCCAATATGAGGCAAAATCTCATTCGTTTTAAGGTAGCCCCACTTTAGCAGGTTGGACTTACATCTTCCCACTTGTGTCCGGAGATGTTGCAGAGACTTCAAAGTGGACCACGGAAGGTTACACCCTGCAGGGAGATGCTCCTTTGGTGGTAGGTAGTAAGTAGGAGGAGGAAGAGTATCCTGCCACAGTTTACAACAGGCATGGGACGAGTTTTCTGACTGACACGCTGTCGATTTTAAGAAGCTGTGTCTGCTTTTTAGCTGTTGCGTTGGTAGCTGTCTACCACATAGTTTGAGTTTTCCATTGCACATGGAACTTCTCTTCGGACTTGCGGTGCAGCTATGCCAGTTGTTGGATATAGTGCGCTGACTGGGGTCGGTTGCAGGCAGCCTGTAATCGTGCAGCAGGTTTCATATAAATATGCGAGGTAATCGTACAGTACCTAATATAATACCAAAATTGAGCAAACAAATCGCCATTGTAAAAAATCAAACTGTCTTTTAAAACGTTACAACACAAAAAGCCAAAAACCTCACCTTTTTCATTACTTGATTGTAAACAATAAATTCATTTGTTTACATTGACAATCCCATACGTTTGATTAATTGGAGCGATTGTAAACCCACGCAAAATTAAAATGTGTTTGTTAAGGTGAGTGCAAACTATAAAAATAAGGAGAAGAATATAATTCATTCATCAAAAACGTTGTAGTACATGATGACAATTAACAGAATCGTTTAGAGTGTACAAAGACTACAATAAAATGATGGGTGAGGTGCTGTATTCCTAGCTAGGTTAAAAGATAACCTGTGTTAAGGAGTACAGTGCCGATCCCCAATGAAAGAAACAATAATATCGTACACAGTATATGTACAGACGCCAGCACATCAAGCTACTACAATCTGTCAAATGTCTTTAATAGATTTTCAAATTTATCGCTAAAGAATTCAGGTTCAAGGTTGATTGGGAAAATTTGACAGTTTCGGGTAGCTTGACCTGCTGGCGTCTGTACATTATAGGACATACGATGTGCTTACTACAAACATTCTGGTGTATAACCATAAGATTTTTTTTTTCATATCATGGCTTAAAATCAAAACTACAAGTAAATAAAATAGAATAATAGGGTAAGTATATAAACTAAGAGTAAATCATGTAGCTAGTGGGTTTGTTGTTACCAAGCTAGTTGAGGTGAGTAGTTATGCTGTGCGAAGTAGTATTTCCGCTACAGGTTACAAGTCATAACCTGTAGCGGATTACATTGTATGACCGTAACGACTGGAAAAACTGGAACATTCATGACGTAACAAACGCGCGAGCAGTACAAATGGTACGCTGAGCTTAACTAAATGACTACGAATGTGTATATTTATTTGCATTGTTAATTTGCCAGGCTTTATGTTAAAGAAAAAAACATATTACTGTCTTTGCTATCGTGCAGTAGGGTAATTGCCATCGTTGGAAACGCAGCAGAGAGACAAGTCACTTGGTAATAATAATAATGAGACAAGCTAACACTTTTAGGTAACATTAGATCCAGTAGTAAGAGATTAATCGAAAGAGAAATATATTGTCTCTGTCTCCTTTGCGTATGCAAACTTACGGCTGTCACGGTATGGTTTCTTTGGCAAGTGCGTGCATTGTAAATTCACTATCGGCTTTAGCACCCTCGGAAACCATGAAAACGACACCCATGATGAATAATTTGAAAGTTTTCGCAGCCGCCATCTTGAATTTTCATTTTGAGCTCACTATCGGTTTTTACACTTTCTCTCTCCTCCTGTATCTTGCTATTATATAAAACAGAGAGAGATAGTAGAAAGTACGTGACGATTTCTACCAGTTTACTCCTTTTTTTTTCCGGGGTGGAAAATCCTCATGGATGTCCGCCGCCCTGGGGCGGGCGGCGGGGTCTGTCAGACTCTTACTGACTAAGAACCACCCCAGTGTTCCTTCCGCAACACCAGTTTACTCCTACCTCAAGCCACGTTTAAGCACTTCATTCTAACAATAATAATTTTTCACATCCTTCAACATAACGATCCACTAGTTACAATATAGATTATGTATACAGTCCCTTATGTAAACAGAACGGTCGTATCAATTTATGTGGTGGCCTTGCAGTGATATTTTATTGACTTAAACCCCTTCCTGCTCGGCAAAGTTCGGCAATAATCGGCTCTGATCGTCAGCGCTTTTGAATTTGTTTGTGTGAATAATCTTACCATCTTGTTTGAACGGGTTGTTATCTATGTAATGTATAGAAAGTTTTTAATGAGGGCAGGATGTTTGGTAAATTATGTATTTTACATTTAGGTACAGTAAGCCCCAAAAAGATGTATACACGGACAAGGAACCATTTTGTTGTCTACAACCTTTGTTCCATAACATTGTATCCACCGTATAAGTACAAAACATAGTATAAAATTTATTTTACAAAAAGAAAAGTAAGTGAACGTTTTGTCATTTTTACAGTGATAGTTCAAGAACAAAACATGTATTTACATACATACATACATAATCAGCCTATAATGTTCCCACTGCTGGGACACAGGCCTCCTCTCTCTGTGTGTGTGTGGCCGTAATCCAACACGCGGGCCCAGTGCGGGCTTGTAGATGTCAAATGTCTTCGAATGTTTGGTTCTAGGACATGCCGGTTTCCTCACGATCTTTTCCTTCACCGTTTTGAGATCAACTCACTGTAGCCTGTAAAACCTTACGGGGACGTATCGACTGCCCAGAGCTCCATGGTCTTTTCTGCCGACTATTTGTGCCCGACAAATACATCGGACACCGTCAGAGCCGACGGCACAATCTGTTTGGGCAACTCCCAGCGAAAACTGTAGCCAGAGCCGAATCCCCGGTCTGTCGTACTCTAAAGCTGCTGAATGCCCTTCTGGCTGTCAACCCTGAATGTGATGTGTTTGCGGATGAATGGATTAAAATTATGTCTGGTGTTCTGTGAGAGAATGTATGCAAGGGACTCCACTGTTTCAAGTTAGTTTTAAGATATATTATTGTCAACGTAATTATTGTCTCCATGTTAATTAATGTAATTGGTGTTGTACCGTTTTAATTACCTATAAATAAATAAAAATTAAGAGCGGTGGTGATGAAAGAATTTACACAAAGTAAAGACATGTCTTTAACTGCGTTTAATAGAAGAAAAATAATTTAATTTTTGTTTGATTGTTTGCGTCGTGTATGGTCCGCTATTGAAATACTAGTGTTCTGACATTGTTTCTACTCATTGGTGATTTGAGTTTGTAACGATTACTTTTGAGTAACGTCGTGGACGACGGGCCTCATTATGTTTAATTGCAATTACTTTACAAACTGTTTTAAAATAGTTTTCGATACAGTTTCTGTCGTAGTTAGTCAAATATCATAGCCAAAACATACGCCAAAGTAAAAACTACGTAATGAAAACTCTGGGTAGGGCTACAGCCTTGTATTACCCTCAATTTCATCCCTTTTCATCGTAATTTACGAGCACAGACCACAACCACTAAGTTGATTATAAACTCCTACAATCCTCTCAATAATCTCCTACTCCTCCGATATTATCTACAATATAGGCGTTTTCAATTTTTCAACCACCAAAGTTCGTTGACCTCACAAGCGATGCATACGCAGCACTATTCACTAGATTTATACCTTTTAAAGCAAAAACAGCGCTTGTTTGCTCAAAATGGAGAGGAGCGCTGCATATTTCATTGTTGTAATGAGCGCATTTATTCAGCTCTGCGCTTTATAAATGAGCCCTGGATGTATCGCTTGCGTTTGTTCGGGGTTTAAGGGATGAACGGGATTTTGGTTGGAAAAGAAATAAATATTCTAAAACCCTTGAGAGTTCTGTCATGTTATTTTCAGATAATTTTCGTCGTCAAAAGCAATTTAGCGACAATCTTCATGTTTTCAAAAGTGCCTAACTCAGCGCCATTTAAAACACTCATTTCACGGTTCGATTGTTGGAACACCAAGATGAGATACCTACCATCGTTCTAAATTTAAAATCTCGACGTCACACAGTTTCCGAGAAAAACTACGTCAATGTCTGTGACAGACACTGAGGTAGGGTGGCTGGACACAGTGATAAGAAGATTTTCCTTTAGCCCAGTTACGCACGGGTGTGTTTTTCCCGCGGCGACTTTTTTTTCGCACGCTGGATTTTTAACTTGAAAGTCCAACAGTGTATTGTTTTACGCGCTGGCATGCGCTCTGTTCGATTCTCAACGCTCGGCCCAACACCAAGAGTTGAAAATCAAGTGCGCGATATTTATACGATCGTGCGCACGTGGTCTAGGAGGTCCTACAAAACAGTTTTACCTATGATGATCCCGTTCATCGACCTGATACCTGTAATACCTTATTCGGGTCCTATTACACCCTCGGGGTGACCTGTTCTTAGCTTCTGGATATAACATGAGTATTTATTAGTAGTACCAACCGAAATATTTTGCGATAGGTACTCGAGTAGGTACTTTGAAATAGGATTTCTATACGTAAGGATTTATTTGACTGAGAATATTTTAATTTTAAATTTGACAGATTGTAGTAGCTTGATGTGCTGGCGTCTGTACATCAGTGTAACTTCCATTATTGATGACAAACTGGTGTAAATTCGTGTAAATGCTCCTGGCAAAAGGCTGGTACCCTATTACAAAATAAAAAAAATACATTATATATATATTACTTAATAGCTTAACTGGCGAAATGTGTTGGTGCCTAATTTACGTCTCATTTATGTATACAAGCGTGAATAAATGTTTAGTAAATTTTTATTTATTCTCAAAAATCATAGTGACACTTCGTCGCATTGACATTATGAAACCTGAAGACGCAGTGGCTCCAGTCGAAAGGGCTGTGGTAGAGAACCCCAGGTAACGCTTCCCACCAGGCAAGATCGGAAGATTCTTCCTTTTCAATGAAGTAGTGGTAATTACAACTTTCCAAAGCGACACATTATTGTTTTCCGACATCTAGCTAGTGTTTATTAAATTCAGTATAATTATTTTTTTAAATCTGAAGCTACAGTTTTTTATAAGAACGGTGGCCGTCACACAACGGCAGTAGTGACGGCAATCGTGAAAACTATGACAGCGGGGTTTGAATTTACGGTGACAAAAACACTCTAGAAAAACACCAAGTTATTTTCATATAACATTTCAGTGACGCCATTCGCGGGTAAGTTGCGGATGCTATGTGGCGGCCACCGCAGTCTTAGGAAACCGAATTGGTTGTATAAACATTAGTTGCGCGAGCTTTTTAGTTGCTTGAATATAACGTAATGATGAAGAAAAAACGATGATTGGTGTAAATGGGTGTTGCCAGGAGGGCAACACCCTATTACATGGTACAGACGCCAGCAGGTCAAGCTACCCGAAAATGTCAAATTTTCCCAATCAACCTTGAACCCCAATGCTTTAGCGATAAAGTTGAAAATCTATTAAAGAAATTTGACAGATTGTAGTAGCTTGATGTGCTGGCGTCTGTACTTAATAGAACAACTGACGAAATATCTGTGCGTACAATTTATCTCTACTTTACCATAATAAAAGCGTAAATAAATAGTAATTCAATAGCTACATTCAAATAATTTACCTTATTTTGCATTTCAATGGTAATGTTTCTACCTGGCCCTGAACGTCACGTGCTACGATTCGTACACGCGCCTTCTGCTTCTTCTACCTTTGTGGATTCTTTGATGTCCTGGCACGCTTGCGTGATTTGGATGTTTAAGACCTTGTAAAAGATTTAACAAATGTAGGTAGGTAGGTATATAATTTAAACGTGTACCAATGGAGAGGAATAAAGAGCATGGAAGATGAACACATGAAAGAAAAGAAATAAAAAGTATTTATTGCGACTCGTAGAGTCAAAAATAAAAAAACCGTTTTTTTTTTTTAAAGTAACAAAATGAAAAATGAAACAGACAGTCCTATACGAGGCCAAAAGGCTCCTATCTCAGAATGATGCTGCGACATTTCAAAAATAAATGTCTCATGGTACACCGATTCCCAATAAGTTTAGATAAAGGCAGGAAGATGATGATAATTCGTTTTATAGTCCCAACAAGCCATGTGGGATTTCTCATCGGCAAAAATTACGAACTTCTACATAAAGTTACAAACTTTCATCCCATTGATAACCCAACCCTTAAGGGAATATTCAAAAATCCTTCCTTACTGCTCACTTTCATTACGAAACTCTTGTGTAAAATTTCTGGACCCAGCGGTTAAGGCTGTACGCTGTCGGGTACTGAGTGAATGAATGAAATAAAGGTTTTTTGTTTGTGCGGAGCGAAATTTAAAGCCAATATTCTTAAACTATATCTACTCGGTTGCCCCCCGAGGGCAAGGTAACACCGTAACAATAGACAGTCTCATTAGTAAAAAATATAGATTTTTGAGAGTAGATGTGATCCCAAGTAGCACATTAGCGATGAATTAGGTCATAAACAAGCGACATTACAGTCTACAGCTTTTATGCAGATGTACTAAAGGATAGGACGAGTCTTTAGACTGTATTAAGGAAAGATTATACACTATTAAACAGCATAGCTGACTAATGACTTTATGATGGCGAAAAAGTATACTAAAAGCATTTAAGTAGAATTTGAAAATGATCTAGTCCAGCTTTTGGCTGCATGTAATATTACTGGCCGGTTTAGAAGTCCAAAGCTTGTTAACGACTGCTTAATACGAAAAATTCACCTCTCTTGTAACGGTGCGGACTGCATTAAAGTATCGAATAATGCCACTGGCTTTTAATTGGTGTACACTAATTCTATTCTAATTCAACTTCAACGAGCTTGTTAATGGCTGATTAAAAGTGGATATGTAGTCTCTACAAATGCCGTTACATTTATAAGAGAATCATTAATTCACCCTGAGTTGTAAATTGGAGTAGGTGTACTCCATCCTAATGCCAATGCATAAAGTGTAGCTGACAGCTATTTTACAGCTTTCGGCGTTATTTAAGAGTAAATCTAGATTATTGGTGTTTAAATTACGTCAGATTTGATTTTTTTTTGCATGACGTCTGACGCGACTTCAAGAGTTACTATACGTATATTTTAATACACTTTAAATAAAAAATGAACAACTTAAAACCATGGAAAAAAAGAAAAAGAACTGGTGGAGTAAAAAGAAAACTGTCAAAAGAATATGCTAAGGCTTCTATGGACGAATTGCAAAGGAGCATTGCTGATGCAGTTAATATTTACACGCCAGTGACGTTTACGCATAGTGAGGGTTCCGCACAAAAAGATTTTGATCAAAATATTGATGCTTATAATAATGATGCAGTTGATGTTTACAAGCCAGTGTCGTTTTCGTATAGTGAGGGTTCCGGACCAACAGACTGATCAAAATATTGATGTGTTAGCAAAAAATGCTTTAACTCATTTTATGTTTTTATATTGTGCCATTACAATTTGTTTAAGTGATAACTATAATCCATAATTACCATTGTCAGAAGAGCTGCTTCCATACTTTGAAGAGCATTACAAGGATGTTTATGGTGCAGATTACGTGACCAGCAATGTGCATAATCTACTTCATGTCACTGATGAGGTTCAATTAAGATTTGGTTCACTTCAAACATTCAGTGCCTATCCTTTTGAAAATAAATTGCATTTGATTAAAATAATGTTGCAAAGTGGTAACAAACCACTTTCGCAGGTAGCAAAAAGACTCAGTGAATGTTGTGCTACTGATCGAAAAAATAAAAAGAAGTTTGAGATGCCTTTCGTTACCAAGGATAATAAAAGTTTCCCCAAAAATAATTTTCAGGATTTTATACTTCCAGCGAGATCTAAAGATAAATTTTTCATGACTAGTAATCGTGAAATCATTGAGTCAAGTCAATTGATACAGAAAATGTAATTATAGGCTACAAAATAACAGGTTTAATAGACATTTTTGGCTACCCAGTAAAGTCATTACTTCACTCACAGTCACTTTTAACATATTTAAAGCAAAACGGCCTAACGCAGAACGTATTGAAGTGAAAATACACTTTCTGGATGTGAATTTTAAATTTATATGTATTGAACATAAAAACTACTTGTATTTCATACCCCTTTTACATACTTTGTAATTAATTAGGTATGGAAATAGTTTTTTTGAAATACTATTATTTCAAGTAAAGTGTATGTAATTCTGCTGAGCCTTATACAATCTTAATAAGGATAATAAGAAAAATAAAAATCGTTTTATACATTTGTACGTACTGTTTTTTAATCAATATGAAATATAATTTGTGGAAATACAACATAACTACGAACAAATGCTACTTTTCATAATCTGAATTATTTTTTAATCACAGCCACCAGATTTGGTATCGATATTAAAATAAAAAAACCTTATGCCATTATTAGTCTTAACACAAAAAAAATAAATAGGCCAGCACAACTCTGCTGATGGATACTACCTCAACTTTGTTTGTATGGTAATCACATCATTATATGAAATATTTTTTTTTTGGGAATAATATAATTAAGAAAATAAATGTTACTTTTCATAATCTGAATTATTTTTTAATCACTAACACCGGATTAGGTACGCTATTAGGTACCTATAATAAAATAGTCTCAGTCATTATTATATTTAGCCTTGACACAAAATAATATATGCCATCACAAAATGGTAGAGCATTTTTTTTTTTTTTTTCGGGATGGGATATCGTCAAATGACCCCTCCCGCTCTGGGTGGAGCGGAAGGGAGTGTCAGACTCTTACTGACTAAAACCCACCCATGTTCCTTCCTTCGCCCTTTATGTTCCGGGGTAGCGGTAACCCTTTCGGACAAACCCGCTGCCCATGGTAGAGCATAAGGTTCAAAATTGATTGGGGAAATTTGACGGTTTCGGGTAGGTTGATGTGCTGGCGTCTGTACATCAATTTAGTAAGGCGATTGCGAAAAGTTTGAAATAAAAAAAACGTCATATACAAAATAGTACAGAAAAATGATACTTTTGTTGATATACACATCGGTAAACTACTTATACATATAAAATTAAGAAAAATCTTATAATACGTCTACATTTCCGATAATTTGATCTTGAACATCTGAGTTTGGTATAATATCGCTTTCGGGTTCTTGATTATTATTTTCAGAGATTTTCTCACCGATCGCTTCTTTAATTTCATCTCCGACGGTTTCCTTCACGTCTGCTGTTTTTGTTCGTTTTGAATCTTTGCGTGTGCGTTTTGTGGAAGTTCTTAGGTTTTTAATTTCTAATCTTTTCCCTGAATTTTTCAACAGTGTCTTGCAAAACTTTTACAACGATTTAGATTATTTTAAACTGCATTATTGTTCCTGAAAACAATATTAATGTAATTAGCAAAGTACCTGTAGTGTATTTACTGTATTTCCAAAGAGCTATTGACTGTTGAGCGAGCCAAGCCGTCTCTTAATGTGTTATTTAAAAAACTTAAATCATATCTTTTGGGCCTGCAAGGGTATTTCGAAAGCTAAACATTGTACATAATGAAATGGTTTTCTGCCGAGATTTCTTTATCCCTGAAAACCTATTGTATGCTCTCTCTTTATACCAATACACAGTAAGAAAACTAATTAAATTCCTTTGTCCAGCCAGCATAATGCTATAAGCTGGTACATAGACTTGGCAACATCACTGTTACAGTAAATAACTTTTCAAAAGCATTTATGGAGAATTTGTGCTGGTTATCAATGGACGCCATTTTAGCATTACAAAAACGATTTGTTACTAAATATCCAGATGATTTTTTTATAGATTTTAAGGATATTTGATAGCTTTTAATTCAAACAATATGTTTTCCACTTGTTTCCTAATGGGACACAACAAGTTAGAAAGCAATAATTTGAGTGATAAATTTATTAAGTATTCGTACATCATTTATCTTGTAAAATATTTTCGTTAAAGCGATATTATTCTGATGGCGCGTGAAATATTTGATGTAATTACCTATATACATTTACAGTAAAATGGTACTCGCAACTCAATTCACATACAAGGACACTGAAAATCAACGTGAAAACTATTAAAAATATCTTACCTTAAATATTGTCCGCCCGCCCATTTTAACAAATAATAACTGTCGTCTGTCACAAATACACAAAATAAATATTTAAAAAAAATTTTGGTTATTTATACTTTAATAAAAGCGGTTGCCAAGCCTCAAAACATCTAAAAGCTGTTAAAGAGAATTAAAGAAGCTGAATCTTAGGCGGCAATGACTGTTGTATAGCTGTATAAGCCAATGTACAGGCCTTGTACAGCAGTTTCAATGATTATACTGCCGTTAACCAGCCACTGTAATGCTCAACGCTGGTTAATTTGGGGCCCAAATTGGAATTACAAAGGTTGCGTAGCTAACTACACAGCCCTTATGCAGGAAACTAAAACAGCCTTGAGTATTCACTAAATTCTATAATCAAGTCACTGTGCGGCCGCCATGTGCTACTTGGGATGTGATGTTTAGTAGTAGTCTTTTATAAATTGCGCTTAAAAATGAGGGGCTCGTAGCTAAATAATAACACGAAGACGGTCGATCGAAGGTTAAGCTACGCTTGCCGCGGTCGCTTTGTAGATGGGTAACCAGCGATTACATATCGAGACCCCTCTGTGCCTCAGAATGCACGTTAAGCCGTTAGTCACAGCTGTCATTCGTAGATCTTTGACAGTCGTTACGGGTAGTCAGAAGCCCAAAAGTATGACAATCAGTCTTATCACGAGGTATCCGTTGCCCGGTAACTGGGTCGTGGAGGTCAGATAGGCAGTCGCTCCATATAAAATATTTGTAGTAGTGTAGCTGCATCCGGTTAGACTGGAAGCATAAATGTCTAAATCTGGGAACATAATATCCAAGTCACGGAGTCGTATTCCTTCTTCTTAATAGTTTCAATCTTTACTTCAAACTTTGTTCAATGTTCTTTAGAAAATAATCTCTCTAGAATTTCTTGTTCGAATATACGATACGAACTTCCCATTATGAATGAATGAACTTCCGGAGCAGAGCGCGTTGAAGTCGATGTTTTCGCTCAATTAACTCTATCGATATTTCTCCTTATTGTAAAAAATATGAGTATTACAAGAAACTGTAGGTAATGTAGATTATAATAATCACATTTCAGATACAGATCTTGCCATATGTCTTTGTGCTAAGCTGAGGCCCTTTGCCTTTTTTTTATTGTTTGTACTTTAAAGTTTGCCAAAAATGCGTTTTTTGTATTCTTTTTATACGATTTATTTCCGTAAAAAGAATGAAGAAATGGCGACGCTTCTACATAATAAGCAGTTTACAAAGATAAATAAAAGTAGATAAATTTTAATTATACACATCACTCCGCCTCCCCCGTTTGAGTTAATCGCTTGCCTAATGATCACGTCACAAATCAGCTGGCTAAATTGGTACTCTCTCTCACCGAACTGGCTCCAGGTGTGGCAGGGGCCTAAAGGCAGGGGCGTGGGGGAGGGGGAGACTACCCAGCGAGAGCGGAGCCAGCCATTCATAAAACTAAGCCCGATCGATATAAAACGTCTCACCTACCCCGAAATGTCACTCGAAATTACTACATCGACTTCCTCGCGTTCATTGCTTGGTCAACACACTCCCTTCGGTAATAAGACGCCACTAAAAAGGCAATGGATTGTGTACATTGCCGTAATATAGCGTCTGAGTGAGAGGGACGTGTTGTTTTAGGTAGATTTATACTCTCCCAAGCTCCTAAAGTACGTTTCGAGATTTAGTTGAGATTGGATTGCTTGGTTGGTTTAGTGAGCTCTTCGACTAGTCTGGCTGGCTCTGTATGCTCGGCCAATTATTAAGTTGGGGACGAACAAAAAGAGTGAAAGCTTCATAGAGACAGATATTGAGATAACTGGGGGATATCGACACGCTCGTTGGAGCTTTTTCTTTCGGTTTCAATTCAATTTTCTTTATTGAAATAATGTCTGGAAGGATTTATATTATAATATGAGCTTATAATTTTGCCTAGAGACACGGCAAAGGCTTCTCGTGCTTACATCGGAGGAACGAGTTTTAATGAGAATTTTCTTTATGTTAAAATTGTTACTTCAACAATGTTGTGGCATTATTAAATGGAACAAAGGGACTCTTAGAGGTAGTAATTATTCTGTTCAAACTGAATCTTATGAGAGCTCACTTTATACTTTACTAGCTGCGCCCCGCGGTTTCACCCGCATAAGTCTCGATCCCGTGGGATAAAAAGTATCCTTCATGTCATGGTCCATGCATGTGCCAAATTTCATTGCAATCCGTTCTGCCGTTTTAGCGTGAAAGCGACAAATAAACAAGAAATATCATCAAAAATCAAATCTTTTCTCTTTATAATATTACTTTAGATTTTAATTAGCGACGATAGTCATAATTATAAGTAATTTATTATTAAATGTTTTTCAAAGCCGAGTGACAAACTGCTAGCAGACCAAGATTTAATATAAGTATTTTTAGGATCGTCCGAAGTGACAATATGATTGTTGAAGGCTTATAGTGTCTAGTACTAACAGTGAACATGATGATAAAGTTCTATAGTAATTAACGCCATTCCGTGGAAATTACAAATAATTTTTACGCTTTTTTTTTAGTTTTTATTGAACCATAACAAAAACTGACTTCGAATTAATTTGGCACGTTATTGAAGAGTTACGAAACACAGGAAATCCTGTTCAAATTCTACTGAAAACCACAGAAATTGTGTGTATGAAACATTTAGCGAGACTAGATTTATGTAAACAAAGATTCAATTCAATTCAATTAATTTATTTCAGAAAATGAAAAAGGAATGAAATTCAAAACCTCTCACATGAACGCGCTACATAAACGTAACGTATTCGAACGATTTTTGAATCGAAAACACAACTATCCTTTAGCATTTTCGTTTGAATTTTTGCGACAGGCACAATTAGTACTACCCATAGATATGAATAAGGTCTTATACCAAGTAATTATTACGTGCGAAACGAGTATTTTTAGTTTTGAAATCGTACGAATTTGTCGCGCGATCGTGCTAGGTCACAGTTCCTGAACGATATTCAGGAACTGTGACCTAGCACGATATTGGTCGAGGTGACGAGCTTGTTTGGAAATATTTACACAATTCTATTCGCCTATAACCTACATGTTGTTGGGGCAGGCAATGGTAAACGATTTCGATTTGTTTACGTTGGTTTTTACTAAAAAGATTTTCCATATCGGATTTTTCACTATTACTACACACAGTAGTTTATTTTTTGTGAATATTTTTCAATTTAATAGTATTACGACGATTTATTAGGGTTACGTATTAGATTCAATTTTATTCTGGGTGAGTAATGAATAAAATTATTACTTTTATAAAGAAGAGTAATATTTTCCCGTCATTAAAATCAAGCTGTAATCGCCTATCTGTTTGTACAGCCGCCAGCACATCAAGCTACTACAATCTGTCAAATTTCTTTATTAGATTTTCAACTTTATCGCTATAGCATTAGGTTCAAGGTTGATTGGGAAAATTTGACAGTTTCGGGTAGCTTGACCTGCTGGCGTCTGTACCTACAGTTTGGTCGTGTTTTCGGCTAATCTTAGGGAGGAATCATAAAAAAAAAACATATTACTTAGCACTAAGTAGATGTAACCCGCGGCTTAGTTCGCATGACAAAATTCAACCCTTATCGGCACCAATATTTTTCAAAACTTAACGTGTCGCGTTTTTGGAAAATATTTGCTTCCTTCCATATTCTCTCTTTACACAAGTTCAAGGTGCTGGATAGCTGGCACTGGACGAAGGAAGCCGGAGCTTTTATACTATTACTTAAAATATATTTCATGCCGATTTCGGCTACGGTGACTGTTTTTGTTTCCGACAACTATAGGCGACGGGCGAGTGCTCTGATGCGGCTAATGTAACCTATCTTGACTGTAAAGGTATGTGCACAGTGTGGACACGTTGGGACGCCATTCTGGTAATGATATTGTATGTTGGAGGGTGGTTTACTCTTGAGGTGATCTCGCCTGCTGTCGAGATCTATCTTCCGCTGGTTTTCGAAGTCATAAACATTTACTTTACCAAACGTCTCCAAACAGATCTATCTTTTGCCAACTCTTCGTAACGAGAGGGATCTATATTGCATCTCTTTATATTTTTTTTCGAACGTCTTTGCATTTGAGAAACTGGCCACCTTGTCTCCGCTTGCCATCCTTGAGTTCATACAATAAGATGCGCACTTACTTACCAATCAAAACACGTTGTAACCCCCCATCGTCGACTACCTGGCAGCCGGAACCATGTGAGGAAAAAGGCTCGACGAACTTTATTTATTAGCCGTATCCTTGCAACGCCCAAAACTTTTTCGAACCCTTAAAATACCAAATAGGTGTCCCTATTAACTTATCGTGTTGATTCAAGCCGGCTAAGTGACACTTATCCGCATCTCTATAAAGTGTAAACAGAAAGTTCTCTGCCGTCTGCCTCCCTCAGATAACGACAGTCTTCAAACTCCTTTGTAATGGTAATGAATTCCCCTTGAAGAATCATTTTTAGAGATCCATTCCGGCGATGAAAGGTTTAAGAAGATAAGTCGGTTTTGTTGAGCTGGGAGATTTTTTACGGGATTTTGGTAAGCTATTTTTATATGGTTAAGTTTGTTTATCAATTAAGTGTATGCGTTTTCTTTAAAATAAGTTTTTATGCTTTCTCGCACATCTCTTAGATCCAGAGGGTAGAATCAAAAAGTTATCCTTTCTTGACGCTCATCTTTATTCTCCGACAGTATCTTTTCACGTCAATTTACGTTGTCTGTCAGTCAGATACAAAATTGCTTTTACGAGTATTCAAAAATAATATGATCTAAGAATGTACAAGCACTGTGTATTTAATATCATCACCATTGCTCTCAAAACCGTGAAGGATAACATCGTGAGGAATCCGGCATTTCATAGAGCTAAAGATTCTACGAAATGAAACCAACCCGCACTGGGTCCGCGTGGTGGATTACGGCCCACTTTCTCTCACAGAGAGGCGACCCTCATAATAACAACAAACGGAGATCAACAGTCTACTAGGAGAAGATTTATTGTTGCAAAGTCAAAATCGAAGCATTTTTTTTTTTTTTTTCGGGATGGGAAATCATCAAATGACCCCTCCCGCTCTGGGTGGAGCGGAAGGGAGTGTCAGACTCTTACTGACTAAAACCCACCCATGTTCCTTCCTTCGCCCTTTATGTTCCGGGGTAGCGGTAACCCTTTCGGACTATCCCGCTGCCCCGGCAGGCTTCGGCCCTGAGGGGCCCCTCGTTATGCTGACATCTCTTTGAGGCGCGCGTGGAACACTTACGCGCCGTCCGGCACGGGCCTGGTCCTGATCGGGCGGTGAGCTACCCATTGCTCTCCGCCCGCAAAAATCGAAGCATTTATTTCAAATAGGCACATAAAAGGCACTTTTGAACGTCGAAGTAAATTATGTCTTACTAACTAGTTACTTGTTACAATAATGATTACATAAGCATGCATTAATAGCCTATAAAATTACCATTGCTGGGACCCAGGCCTCTTCTCTTCGAGAGGGCTCAGTGCGGGTAGGTAAATGTCACATGTCATCGAATTTTCGGTCCTAGGACATGCCGGTTTCCTCACGAATTATTACCTAATCATTCACGTTAATTTAATTAACGTTACGACATTCTGTGGCTATTGTACTTTCAGAGTTGCAATTAGAACAAGCTTAACAAACTTAATTATAAGTTATGTGGTTGCTAATGAGGTTAGAGATGGTTAGTTTCGTCTTGATATTTATTAGGTAATGGTAGTTACCGGTGAGTTAATGTAATAACATCCTTTTAGGTTAACTGGTTAGTATCCTAGAAAGGATATCCTATGGTAAACTCGACGCTTCAATCTGTCTCGCCTTTTCCCAATCATGTTGGGGTCGACGTCAAGTCTGACTGGATACAGCTGAATACCAGTATTTTATATGGAGCGACTGCCTATCTGATGTCCGTAACCCAGTTGCTGGGTAACAATACGCCTTGGTAAGACTGGTTGTGAGACTTTTGGGCTTGACTACCGGGAACGACTGTCAAACTTTACGAATGTTAGCCGGAATCAACGGATTAACGTGTTTTCCGAGAGACGGTGGGGTCTCAATATGTAATCGATGATCATCCATCCTCAAACCGACCGCGGCTAGCTTAACATTCCATCGAGCCGAACGGCTGTTATCATTTAGCCACAAACACTTGAGTAGATTCGACTATTGTTTCTCATAATTCGTGTCAGTATTCACCCGCCAAAGCTAGGCTTTCTTACCGTTTACTTGTTTTAAGGTTAAACTGTGACTATGACATTACTAAAAGTGTATAGTTTACTTCGTGGTTAAAAACATGCAACACACAAAAATTAGCGCATCTAATTGTTCAGCGTAATTACGCATTCAGGGTAATTACTTAGCACACTAACAGTAGCAGTGGTTTTTATTTCGACAGTTCAACAACATACATTGCGTTATTCAAGTTGTTGAGCAGACAAAGTTTTGGCACATATGAAGCAATGGATTAGAATATGCTTCAAAATGATTCGGTTTTGCGGTTGATAGTGTGATACGCAATAGGGTGACAGTTGCGCTGCACTTATATCCTTGAGAATGAATTCCTAATTGCTTCGATTAAGTTGTTTAAAAGAGTTAGTATTTATGAACCTTTGAACCATAAATTACACTATCACAGCACAATAGTCACCAATGTGCAACATGACACATATGTACATACATAAACGATTCAAGTTTATTTTTGGCGCGTGGCCAAAATCAGAACTAAGGCCACCATCTTGTTTTTTTTTAAAACATTTCAAATGACATTTCACAAAACAATGGTCATTCGAATTCAAATTTATTTACTTGCCACAATGTAGTTTTACAACGTATGGTCTTAAAACTATAATGGCCCCTTTACATTCTACCATTACATATGGAGGAGAGGAGGCCTGTGTCCCAGCAGTGGGAACATTATAGGCTGACATACGGTGTGTAAATTTATTTATTATGGCACTCCAAGACAGAGAGCTTGGTCTTATTATGTTAAGTATGTACTACAGTGTACTTATCAATTAAAGGTGAGCACAGCACTTTGATTTACTAGGTAATTAAAGTGATAAAAATAACAATATAATCAAATAAGTTAATAATAATAAAATCAGCTAATGGCTTAATAGCAAAGAGCCTCGACCGACACCTCAGGAGGCTCTCGTTGGGCAGTTGGATCAAAGGCTTGATTCAGAAAGTGGTACTTCTGGACACGGCTCGCATTGTCAGGAGGTTCCTCTCTCTGGAGCCCTGACCGCCGGTAGCCTGGACCCTGCTCCCGATACCGGTGGGCCACTATCTTTTATATTTTTAAATGTTTTTATACTTTTTATACTGTAATATTTAAAAATATAATTTATTTAAATTTAAATAAAGGAGATAAAATCAAATAAATTAGTAATTATAAAATCAAATAAGTAGTATTTAATTTGAGCGGTCAAAGATTCTTACAGCAGTGTATCAAGCATCACAAAGTAGGCCAGTTCTAGTGCAGTTTCTGCCAAACAAAGAAATAGAACAAATCAATATACGGAACCTAATTATAACATACACGGCCGAACTTGCCTGGCGGTTTGAGTAAACAGGCCAATTCGGCAGAAACGCAAATAACACATAGATACTTATTAATAGCTACTTATGGGAGATTCATGGTGGGTGTGAGATCTATGGGTTTGTTGAAGATGTGTGAAGGGATTTTGTGATAATATATTTTTTTTATTGCGAAATGGGGTAGCTCATGACGTCGATCTCGCCTGGTGGAAAACGATGGATGAGGTATATAATGGAACGAGCAAACCCAGAAGATGCCTGTTCACTCTTTCTTTGAAGGCTGGCGGGTTATACGTGGAACGCTCAGACTCTGACAGAGAGTTCCACACTTTGGTATGGGGCCATTTCGTCTGGAGACAGATTACATTTCCCCAAGACCACAGGTTTCCTAACGACATAATCATGACAGTATTTATAGATTTACGTTTCGAGAAATTCTCTTTAAGTTATGATTGTTTTTTTTCCAACACAAATCCAGACTAGAACTGCCACTGAGAATTTCTTGATTGAAAAACAGAATAACTCTGACAGCCTCAGGTTCACCCTACGTGGGGGTTACCTCACGTTCAGCGGTCGCGTTTCCGACCTGTAGACAAGTGACCTGTATTAATCTATTACGATTCAATCATTTTCCTGTTAGTTAGGTTTAGTGTAGTTGCATAATCAGCCTCTAAATGGACCGTAATCCACCACGCGGGCCCAGTGCGGGTTGGTAGATGTCACATGTCTTCGAATTTTTGGTTCTAGGACATGCCGGTTTCCTCACGATGTTTGCTTCACCGTTTTAAGAGCTGTGGTGATGAAATAATTTACACAAAGTAAAGTGCCTGCTTGAATACGAACCCACGACCTACACCTCGTAAGTCGGTGGTACGACTGTTACCACAGGGCCACCACAGCTTCAACTGCTGAGAATGTGCATGTCTCTGGAGAATTGCAACCACCGAAACTTTATAATAAATCACGCGTGATTGTAAACTGTCGAAAAATTGTAAAAAGATTAATTCGTTTGCAATAAAACGCACTAATAGTAATAGTAATAATAAGTAACATAGTAATAATAAGCTTTATTTCACAAAAACAGTACTTAGATTACATTACAGTTTAAGTGCTATGATAAAACAAAAGTACACAAAAGTTTTAACATCTGGAGCCGAACTAGGAGGAACCTGTATCCTGTATTAAATTCGATCGTTTGCTAATATATTGGCGCAGTTCAGTGCATCTTTTTCTTTCTATTTCACTAAGAAAAGGACAGAAAATAAATATTAGTTTAATCCTGTCAAATTAGTCAGCGCCTGACGTAAATTGACGTATTTTTAGTCGCCATGTTTTTAATCACGTCTAAACTTGCTGTGGAGTATCTTAATTTGACAGGACTAAACTAATATTTTATCTATCCATTACCTGTCCGTGTCTTGTCTGGCAGATTGCGAGTTTCAAGTACACGTTATTTATATTTTCATGTGTTCATAAATATATAATCACACTTTTTTACACCTAGGTAATACCTACGATAATAATATCGGCAATAGTAAGATTTTCCAAGAAAAAGTTTTAATGATATCAAAAATCGAATTATCAACTTTCAATGGATGTTATGTTAAAAAAAAACATACAATAAACACAATAAATATAATCCCCCGATATAAAACGTTCCCACAAAAAATTATACAGCCAAGTCTACATAAAATCATACGTAACAAGGCCAGCGGAGTCACAAATACCGGGTCCCAATAGGCGTTTCATTGAGCGATTCAGGAAAATACCGGGTATTTCATCCCGGGTATTTTATCCCCGGACAGCCCCGTCCGGGTAAATAAACATTAGCATAAATCCAATATCAGCTCTCTGCTCAGTTTCTGGACACCTGCCTTGCAAGTTTCATAAAATTACTTGCCCTCCTATATTCGTTTGAAACGGAATTTCTTTCGAGTTTGTTCTCTGGATCGCTTTTCAATTGTTTTGGGATCGCTTTTTAATAACGTGTTTGATATTAGTTTTTGGGATTTGGGATTCAGATAGAAGCTAATTGAATTTTAATATGTGAGATCCTGAGTTCGATCGCAAATACTCGCGTAATGAAATTCGTGAGTAGAAGCCCGGGTGTCTAGATTTATAGATTGGAATAGAATACTCTTTATTGTACACCAAATTACAAAAACATAAATATATAAAATTTTACAAAGGGTGATATAATGGGCGGTCTTATCGCTAAGACCGATCTTTCAAAGGCAACCTTTGGATGGATTAAAATTAAGGAGAGATGAATATAGTAGGTAGTATGTGGTGTACCATTTACATTATACAATTAATATATACATAAAGTATATTTTACTCATCTAAATAAACATATACATATAATAATAAACATGAAACAAGAGCAAAATAATAATAATAATAATAATGATGAAATTTAAATGTTTTTTTATCTTTTTGTTTATAAAAATATTTAAAAATGTAATTTGTAGGTATTTAAATGAAATAAAGGACATAATGATGATATTTAAGGAGAGAGGAAGTGCTTTTTTATTATAATTTTGAAAGTGGACAAAGATTGAGCACGCCTTACCGACACGGGCAAGTGATTCCATAACCTTACTGCTTGAACAGTAAAAGATTTGTCAAAGAATCTGGTGGAATGCATCGGCATCTCTAGACTCAGGTTTTCCGATGACCTCAAGATATTTAATATGTGTGTCATGAAGGAACTTGAAACGTTCTTTAAGATAAGAGGCGGTTTTAGAATAAAACAAGAAGATTTATGTCTGGTCAATGGCAATGGACTTGCTCCCTATTACAAAGGACTTAACATTACTTGCAAAATGTGAATTTAATAATACCCCTTGGCCTACCTCTTCGTGGAATATAGCCGTGATGTGACATAATGTCATTTAGGGTGTTAGGCTTGTGGCGGCATCTACATGGCCACATGCGAACTACGCATCACACTGGCGTCATGCACAATCCTGCATCGCACAAGCAAAGTTTACTGCGCGACTTGCATATATACAACGTCCCGACATCAATCGTCGGTCGGAGGATCCTCCCTTTTCTATGGAGGATGAGTCAACTTTACACCCGGTTCCTCATACCCCAATGAACTTCAATCTATTATTGGTATTACTACCTTTAACCGCACTGGTGCGCTTCACTGGACAATCCGGATCCCAAGCCTTTCTGTTCTAAGCGCAGGACATCACAGATCGCTGTGATGAAAACACAGTCAGTTGGAATTAAATAATTACCCTGCGAGGGCACACAGTAAGACAAATTAATTGGTGAAAGAAAGAAAGAAAAAATCAATTAAGTATGAGTATGTTTTTATTATATATTTTTTTTGTGCATTCACGCGTGATGATTTAAGTAAATTGTCAGGTTAAGCATAGCAGCAAAGGCCTGCTTTTAGCTAAAATATCACTTATACTCCATTTATTATAAACATTAGTGGAATAACGGCCGAATAACAACAGTTATTGTGTGATATTGTTGAAATTACTGCATTTTAGAGTTATTTTTAAAATGTAAATTATGGTGAATAGATTACATTGATTTATTATATTTATCGTTTCATTATGGAACTTAGTATCCGTTGATATCGAAATAACGAAAGGGTTGTAACCGTTATTATCCTAATTCTATAATAATAAATGGGGTATATATGTTTATGTTGAAATAAAGGAGATGATAATGGTGTATACTTAGTCACATTGTTGTGAAGAAACAACTGTTTAACCGTACATTTGAGTTTTAGTTGTGTTCTCTACAGGAATGTTATAAATCTACCTTTTTATTTTGAAGTTCATAATCAAAATCAAAATATTTTAGACATTTCACATACACCTAATAATAATATAATATCAAATAATTAACTATTAGTTAAAAAAATAACCATTAGATAAACTAACAATTGATACGAATTTTGCCATTAGTTACTATTTACTTTACGAAATTTGGGAATAAATAAATAAATAAATAGTAAATAAATTTTTAAGAATTGGTTGAATAACTACGAATCAAAAAACAGACCCTAAGAGGTAAACAAATATTTCTGAGGAAGTCTTTTTATAAATCTTTTAATCCAGTATTGGAACCAAGTATCGCAACGAGAGCTAGACCGAAAAAAGTGTAACGTTTTGACCGTCACGACACTTTGTTTACGTAACTAACATAAATATGATCAGCCTATAATGTTCCCACTGCTGGGTCACAGGCCTCCTCTCGGTAAGAGGGCGTGGCAGGCTTAGTGCGGGTTGGTAGATGTCACATGTCTTCGAGTTTTTGGTTCTAGGACATGCCGGTTTCCTCACGATATTTTCCTTCACGGTTTTGCGAGTATTGGAGATGATTTTTTTTTTTTTTTTAAACTTTGCCCCACACTATGAATTTCTCCTGTATCGTGGGTGCGTTTACAAACATTTAAACTCACATACACAAACAGCCAGACCCGGAACAACTACTTGTAGGTCATATAAATGTTTGTTCCGTGCGGGAATCGAACCCGCGAATCGCATGCAGCGCAGCAGTCAATCGCTTAACCACTGCGCCAATCGTGCCGTCGAATTTGCAGAAAGTAAAGCGCCTGTCTGGGTTCGAACCTACGACCTACAACTCATAAGTCACTGCTGTTACCACTGGGCCACCAGTCCTCCCTGCGTAACTAAAGTGTATGCAAAAGCAAATGGAACTACATTCCAACTGGGTGTCCCACGAGACCTCTTGACTGTTCTTCTTAACTTTATTATCGACTAGCTGCGCCCCGCGGTTTCACCCGCATAAGTGTCGCTCCCGTAGGAATGTAGGGATAAAAAGTATACTATGTCCTAACTTAGGTTATGGTCTACCCATTTTTGGAACGGCTAAGCGGATTTGGATGAAATTTGGCTGAAATTTCATACCAATCCGTTTAGCCGTTTTAGAGTAAAAGATTAAGAAACAAACATACAAAAAATCTATCTTTTCTCTTTCTAACAGTTTCAGATTTATCAAAACTGACCCATCTCAACGGATCACAGTATATCAAAGACCGTAACCGTACCTCAACCGTACGTTCGTAGGTACATACTACGTAAAAATAGGAAGTTTATATAGCCTTTATTTTTCCTTTATCCGTAGCACAAGACGGTATATTCCAGGTATAAGCCGGGATCGGGGATGTCAAAGTGATTCCAAGTGTTACATCCAAATATTGTGGGAGGAAAAAATATCCCTGCGGTCGATGAAAATATACTTTATTAGTAATTTGGAGACCGGGTCAGGGTATAAGAATATGGAATAGACTTATAGGTATATCAAGGTAATGATGTTGTATGTCTACTTCTTATCGATTGCTATTCAGGCTGTCTTCGGGAGGCGGTGGACAGGGTGTTGGTCTTGGGAGACGCTATGTCCAGCAGTGGACTAAGATAGACTGAGTTGATTGATCGTTATTGCTGAGAAGTAACATAAGTCTTCAAAATCACTCGTTTACTTGCTGGCATTGGAAAGTATAAGTACTAACTAGATGTTATATCGTTGTAGATCCTTTTGACTATCGACTTTTCAAGGGACTTGTTCAAATAGATTATTCAAAATTGTTACACAGTTCACATACAAGATCATTAATTATGAGGGTACACTGGCGTGGCGGCCACATACTAATACTCAAAGTTATAAACAATGCTGTAAGGTATTGTTGAACAGTAACCATGTAAGCATCAGTGTTGAATAAAATACACTAAGATTTAAATACTACAAGATATGTTTTGTTTTCTTTGTAGACCTTTTTATAACAAAAAACATTGTCACACTTTTAGTTGTACCTACCCACAAATTCGTATAACGGTACTTGCTATTTGAATATCAGTGACAGGAAGTTATAAGTTATATGTAACACTATTTAGTTCTGTAAATTAAAAGTAATAGAATAACAACTAATACCTAATTATTATCCTACTAATATTATAAACGCGAAAGTTTGTGTGGATGGATGGACGTTTGTTACTCTTTCACGCCAAAACTACTGAACGAATTTGGAAGAAATTTGGCACACAGATAGTTTATAACTAGGATTAACATATAGGATACTTTTATCCCGATATTTACACAGAGTATAAACTTATGCGGGTAAAACCGCGTGGCGCATCTAGTTAGGTATATTGTCGGAAATATCGCGTAACATTAAAAAAAAAAAACAGTGGAATTGAGAACTTTCTCCTTTTTGCAATCGGTTAAAAATAACTTAACTAAGAATGGTCTAAGGTGCCAAACTCGTAGCCAAATTCTGGGCCGACCCTATGTAGATCGCCATTGACACGCTAAGATGAATGGTCTTATTAAAATAAACGATAGAACGTTATCTTTGAATGAAAACTGAGAATGATTCACAGTTGTATATTCATTCATAAGCTTCACTCATTCATTTCTTTAACCCTCAAAGGAAATCATGTCCACAGTTCAGGTGTCACATCTAAATATTAAGGTTAGGTACTTCGACAAATGTAGCGTCATGTACCTTTTTGTACCTTTTTCATATTTCATTACATACAGTCTGGATTTGTTTTTTTGTTCGTGCGGTACAGTTGGTTTCATAAATTGTTGGAACTGAATGTGTGTAGTTCCCAGAATCAGGGAATGATTCTAGTGTTGTTTGTTTAGAATATACTGTACTGTGACTCGTTGGGAACATGAGACAACTTTATATAGTAGCCTTTGTAATCAAATGACGCTATAGCAATATGAAATAGTCCTGGTAGAGCTCTTTGCTTTTTTATGCAGGGTAGTACTACCAACATCCCATTTCTGCCACTAAGTGACTTCTTTATTATAATACTAGCTGCGGCCCGCGGTTTCACCAGCATAAGTTTCGATCCCGTGGGAATATCGGGATAAAAAGTATCCTATATGTTAATCCTGGTCATAAACCATGTGTGTGCCAAATTTCATCCAAATCCGTTCATAAGTTTTTGCGTGAAAGAGTAACAAACATCCATCCATCCATACAAACATTCAGATTTAAAATATTAGTAGGATTCTTGGCGTTAGAAGTTCCAGAGTATGTACTATCGCCAAAATCTATATCTGACCACTGTATACTATTCCTGCTTGCAGTCGACCTAAAAAGGATCCTCTTTTGTTTTAGTTATGTATGCTGCTGTGGTCATCATGTGCGCGGGATTTTGTTTTTAAAATGGTCATATATAGGTTTTGGCAATAGTATTTTCTTTTTTAGGGAAGTCCTCATGGATACCCTCCGTCTGGGAAGAACAGAGGGTTATGTCGGACTCCTATCGAGTAAAACCCCACCGTTCCTTCTAGTACCATGAGTCTTAGAGTATGTACCTAACGTGGTTTAAGTTCTAACTCCACGTAAGTCAAGTTTTGATAGTTTTGATTTTGATGCCGTTAGCTAGAGAATCGGAAGACGCGTTTTTTCAGCCAATCAAAACAAGCAACGTCCAATAGGAACTCATAAAATAAAGTAAATCGTAACAACACGGGATCCACCATCGTATGTTTTTACACTCTCCTGTAAAGTTGCTATTTTTGACTTACTTAAGGGACGCTATGTAAATAGCTATCCATTAACGGTGGTTAATAAGGTTTTCCAACCAGTATAAAAAAGTAATAAAGGCTTGCTCAATATTGTGACTACAGACTGAATTCCCTTTGAAAGCCGCCTATTTCTATAACATTATTGTGATATTCCACCAACAAAAATATTATTATCTCGCACACAAACCAATATTTTCAATGATACCTAA
This sequence comes from Apamea monoglypha, assembly GCA_911387795.2. Lineage (NCBI taxonomy): Eukaryota > Metazoa > Arthropoda > Insecta > Lepidoptera > Noctuidae > Apamea > Apamea monoglypha. Next base: position 4,286,166 of record OU426933.1, on the reverse strand, counting down.
ATACCTTCAGAAAAAAAATGTCAGCAAACATTTTCCGTAACATTCCACATTTCCCGAAGTTTAAAGGAATTACACAAAATATATTAGTTGTAACAATGATGGATCATTGTTCTGATTAGTCTCTTCGGGGGTGTAAAGATCCCTTCACACGATCTGAGTCCGACGGACGGGTAATCAACGCCGAGTAACATTTTAAATTGTATTCTAACTTGTAATTTGACAGTTAGGAGGGATGACTGTGAACGTTCTTAAACAGAATTGCCCCTCTGAGGGGCAATTCTGGTAAATTTAAGAACGTTCACAGTCTGATCTCAGTCTCAATCTGTCAAAAATACGTCAAATTTCCCTACATTTTGACAAGTGTTTGACATTTGGTTGTCGCCGAGATGAGACTGCGACTAGATTTTGATCGTTTTAAATTACGAGAATTGGCCTTCAGGTTCTGACAAAAAAGGGCAGTGAAAAATAGAATGAGGAAAATTTAATGAACTTTATAATGTACTTTATATGAGTTGTTGTAATTGAATTTAATAACCTGTAAAAACACGTTATATTCATTTATAAATAAAATAAGTTTAATTCCAGTAACAAGACTCAAATACAAACAGATACATAAAATGATACAGACAGGATAACAAGCATAGACAAAAACGAACACTCATGAGGTAACAATATGTCTGCTACAGCATTGCCGGATATAAGGGCAATCCAGTTTGAACATAAAATGAACTAAAAATATTTTAAGTTCAAAATTAAAATTAAATAAAAAAATAACATAATTTTTGGCGTATTGTAAGGATAAAAGACTGATATAATAATTATTTGCAATATTCCAATAGAACAAACATTTTCAGCTTCAACTATTTTTATAAAGAAAAGAACTTAATGCTTCGAACTGTCAAGTTACTGAATACTACTAATTAAAAGTACAAGTATATATTGTAGGCTTTACCATTGGGCAATCGGTTCTGGCTACCCGGCAACCGGATCCGGAGTAGGGGCTAAAGGTCCTTTATATACTCGTAAGTCCGGTCCGGTGACGCCATGGGAGCGCGACGGTATTTCCCTGCGGTGCCATTCGGTGCCGTTTCATTTGGCTTGTTGTAAAATATTAGATTTTTGATATATAAATATGTATTTGATATTAGATTTTTGCTGTTTATTTTTAGAAGACAGATTTTATGAACGATTTGTCCAAAAATAGGGAGCTATATCCCATTTTTCGTTAGTATGACTGTGATCACGTGAAGTTCGTTCAAGATCACGTGAAGTTCGTTCGCTAAGTGAAGGATTACCGTAATATTTTGTCATGATAATGGTTTGTAGTCTGTGAAGAGCCTTTGTTTGGTAGCGGACGTTTGCTGGCCTATTAAAACAAGGCAATTAACTGGTGAGCGGGACAGAAGATATTCCAACCGACCGGTTAGGATCAAAGTCGACGTTATGAGTAAATTCCACTCTTAGTAATTCCATAATTATTTTGCTAAAGCTACGGTTTCTAGCAGAGCGGTGGCCGCCACATAGATCTGCAATTTACCGCCGAATGACGTCACTGAAACGTTATTTATGAAAGTAAGTTGCTGTGTTTCTTCTTCTTAGAGAGCGTTTTTTGACACCGTAAAGTCGAACCCCGGTGCCATCGTTTTCTTGACGGCCGTAATATGGCAGCCACCGCTCTTTTTGGAAACCGTAGTTTTAGCTACAGAAATTCCCAGGAATACCAATAATGTTGTTCGGTACGTCTATGCATATTCTCTACACTGTCCTCACTTACCTATTAACACTGTAATTTGAAAACATTGTAAAAGCCAATTATTTTTAAAACAGTAACCGTGAAGTTTCTTGACCATAGGAAACGACCAATTGAAACTGTACAGTAGCTTCTGACGTTTCATAAGTGCCCATCATTCTCCTACCCTTATCCCAGTGTATTTGGGGTTGGTGCAACATGTCTTTTTCTTCCATACTCCTCTATTAGCCGCCATCTCGACAGTCATCCCCTTTCTAACCATATCATCATTCACACAGTCCACCCATCGTTTCTTTGGTCTTCCCCTACTCTTATTCTACTCTTAACAGAAGAAGGTTTATGTGAAATAATTTATTTTGATTTTGGTTTTTTTATATTGCTTACAAAAAACACGAAGTTCTAGATCAAAGGACGAAAGTTATTAATTGTAACATAATTATGTACCACACACACATATGTGTTATTCTGTGAACGACGTTTTAATTTAAATTCAATTGTGGCAATCAAAACGCGGCGTGTTTCTGAGAACCGATTGTACTGCACGTATGGTATGTATATATACTAACGTAATTTGTTTACCATGTTATGTTATAAGCCCGTTAATTAAGTGAAAGTTCATTAGTTTATTTTTATGTTAATGTTTTATATCAGATTGTAAATAAATGGTAACACTTGGCTTGGCTAAGTAATAACAGCCGCACGGGTCGTTCGGTCAGGTTAAGCTACGCTTGCCGCGGTTGGTCTCAGGATGAGTGGCCATCTTCACATAGCGTTGGTCCCGTCTGTCCTTCATGGATCTTTGACAGTCGTTACGGGTCGTCAGTAGTCCGAAAGTCTGACAACCAGTCTTACCAAGGGGTATCGTATTATTTAGTAATTGGTTTGTGGGGGTCGGATAGGCAGTCACTCCATGTAAAATACTCATATTCCCCTGACCCTAACATAGTTGGGAAAAGGCTAGACAGATGATGATGATGGTGACTTTATCTGTACGCATGTAAATGTTTACTGATTACAGGACTTTGTTGGTCAAAGTCAAAGTCAAAGTTTTTATTTGTAAAACATAGGTGTAAAAATAGGTGTTTGAAATAGAATAGGTACAGAGATCTCTATGTTTTGCCGTTAACGGCGTGCAAATATCAAGTAGGGAAATTACGCAAAAACGCATGCAAAGTTACAATTAAATATTAACATTTTTGTTAAAAATTATATGACAAGCTACGAGTAACAGAGTTAACTATCTTCTACCAAACTTAACAATATTGCATACAAAATTTGTTTAAAACATTTAAAATGTTAGAAACATAATAATATTTCTTATGTATTAGGTACTATTAAATTTTAAATATATTTACAACTGACAAACATAACTTATGTTGGTTTTACATGTGTCTTGTAAGTTATTGAAGGTCTGCTTCGATTAGTTTAGAAAACTAATTATGTATTTTGAACTCTTTCTTTTCTCTTTCTTCTTTTTTCTCTTGCTTTTTCTTTTTCTTTTAAAATAGAGACTACAGTTATTTTTGCATGTGTCATTTCAAATGAAGAGTGGATTATCGTCCCTTATATAGTTCCGTGCGTAAATGGCTACGGTATCCTTACTGTAATAACAGGGATACCATACAGTACATTCGATATTTCCCAATTATTACTGTCCTCAACGTACAATCTCCAAATATTAGGCATACAGGTTACCACGCTCTTTTCTAATATGCCAATGTTTTTGCATCGAAATCGGGCGATCTCTGCAATATCTTCGGACCATCTGGCGATCTTATATTGAACCACAAAATTTACGTGGAATGACAAACAGCCGATATACCTTTTAGTTATTAATTTATTTTAGTATTTAGAATTTCAAATTGCTTAGAATTTCTGTTGTATTTTGGAGAATATTTAGATTTTGTTTAAATCAATCAATTTTAAATGTAAATACTCATCAATTTTAGAGTCACAAAGAGCTTCAAATTGGTAGGAGTATCGTATTCCCCAGTAACTGGGTTGTGGAGGTTTGATAGGCAGTCGCTTCATATAGAGTACTGGGATTCGGCTGCATCCAGTTAGACTGGAAGCCGATCACAACATAATTGGGAAAAGGCGAGGCAGATGATGAAAGAGCTTCAGATTACTTCGTGTACCGGCCTGTTTTGTAAAAGCATTATAGATATTTACGATTTGTTGGAACATTGACCTTAACGATCCCCGAATTTTAGGGCATTTTGTTCTAAAATGAATATGTAATATATTCCGCAGACCTTTCATGTTTAACTTCTAATCTTACTGAGTGTAAACTAGTTGTAGGAAACTTACTTAATGCAATTTCGAGAAAACGTTTTTATTTATTTATTAGCTCTGTACGTATCACATTTTATTTGAAATTACTGTCGGTTTTTGTATATGACAGGGTAGAGCACTGCGAAACATAAATGTTGGTTTGCTGTTGAGTTTCTGAACAATAACTTAACATACATCGAGTCTAAACTTATCGCATCATAAACAACAACTTTTGTTCTATGACTTTTTACGGAACATAATACATTTACCAAAAACAAACCTTTAAGATTTCGTTGTTCTATCTAACCCCTCCCCTCCGCTGCATTTTGTACTAGACAAAACAGTTTGTTTACCTAACTAGCGCTTTCTTTTGCTTCGCGTAGAGTTCGTAACATTTAGAGCGTTGGATTGAAATATTTGTATTTTTGCAAGAAAGTCTGATGAATTAAAATCTGATGAATTATTAAAGTCATAGAACAAAAGTTGTTGTCTAAGATGGTACCAATAACCTTGTATATACGAATGGAAAGATCTAACACTATTGGGCTTCAGGGCAGAATCGGCCAATCTCCTTTATGTCTAGACTGTGATATCCAATTGTCAGTAATAAACAATATATAAAAACACTTTAATAACCATAGTCCCCTTGCCCTCATCCCAATTTATTTGTGAACGGAGCAGCATGTTCTTTCTCGCATCTCTATCATACACCATCTCAGTATTCACCCCTTTTCGCACAATTCATCCATCGTTTCTTTCATCCACAGACGTAGACATTCCTTACTATCGGAAAAGATGAATAGGGAATTCACTTTCATAATACCCATGGGAATAAAAGCCGTATTCAATTCTTCATCTGAAACCGCGCGGTAAAACCGTCCCTGTTAGTATGAAGGGTCCATTTACCGTGTTATTGGGTATTCGTCTCACGTCGGCTCGACGGTTTTGGTTCGTCTCGTTTCGTTTCGTCTCGTCGGAACTTTCCTGTTTACCACAAATAACTGCTTTTGTTAATATTCTCGGCGGTTCTCTGATACTGTTAAATTTCCGTTTTTTTGCCGTCGCTGTGTTTGTTTGTTGGGTATTTTTGAAGACTCGGGATTTTTTTGAGGTGTTTGTTTTACGAGTTGTTGGTTTGCCTTTTTAGGGTCACTATCAATGAGGGTTCCATATTGGTATATCCTGATGAAATCTTCCAACTAATCTATAGGTATATAAAATAATACTAATAATTTTAAACCGATATTTTACTGAGAAAATCCAATAAATTAATAACTTTCAAATTAAATAGGTCTATATAATTGGATGAAGTAAATTTTGATCATGCCAGACGTACAGTTACGACTTCCAATTAAAATAATTAAAATCAATTATTTGTTTCAGAACATGGCGCAATACAAATCAAAGGCGGCTACATGCTGCGGTACAAACGTAAGTATCAAAATAAAGTATATTTAAGATCCTCCTCCTTATTTGAAGACCGTTAAATAACACGAAATTAACGCTATCTACATTCTACGACAAACGAGCGATCTGTAGATTCACTGCGTCGCCCTTTCGTAGCAAATCCGTAGCACTCCCTTAGCACTCTCGTAGCTCTTTCGTAGCAAATCCGTAGCACTCTCGTAACCGTACAGTATAGCACTTGTATGAATTCAATATTATAATCTCTTTTTTACAATTTTACATCAATTTATATTATAAATCTTTTTACCATATATATTTAATAGAGTTAGATAATTAATATAAGGAAGATTACAAAGGTGAACGAACTTAATTAAGAACAAAAAGTCCTTAAAAAAGAACTAGCGTTTTTCCCTTTTCGTCCCGTAACAACAACCTGGTTGGTACGGAGGGTAGGCCCGACTTGTTTATAGTGATCTCGTAAAACTCTCTCGCCAATAAAAACATCGTCACTCAATCATTTTCGAAGCCGAGTCAATAATCTTGAAGAATGTAGACGACATAAAAAGGGATGTAGGGTAGGGCTGGTAACATTCCATATTAACACCAGTTAGATAAAGGGCCATGTGTAGATTTACTATAATACCCAGGATTTTGTAATATCTAGGACTAAAAGAATGTCTTTTCTATAGAGATCTACGTTTTGGAATGTACAGACGCCAGCAGGTCAAGCTACCCGAAACTGTCAAATTTTCCCAATCAACCTTGAACCTTAATGCTTTAGCGATAAAGTTGAAAATCTATTAAAGAAATTTGACAGATTGTAGTAGCTTGATGTGCTGGCGTCTATACAACTAGCTTCAACTTTCTGACTAACTGACCGACTCTTTGACAGTTCAAAAGTGCCTAAAAACCCAAAAATAGTGAGGGTGTATAAATGCTTTGAGTTTGATAAATAATCTCAAACTTGATGAACGGCAAAATTCTAATATTTTTCAGTGACACTGGATGTTTTATAATTCCTACGCTATTACGTAATTCTATTTAGACGGAGAGAACCGCAATGGAAAGACGACAAACAACAACAAACCGTCTTGTAAATGGTTGTCTAATCATCATACGGTTTTGTATATCGAAAGTTGATAAGCTACCGATTTTAGGACTCCGTACGTCCGAATGAAAAAACGGAACCCATAAAGGATTACTGGTGGGTCTGTCTGTCTATCCGTCAGTCACAGCCAATTTGCTCCGAATCTACTGGACAGATTAAGTTGAAGTTTAGTACACATGTGAACTTCTGTGCGTTCTGTGACACGGAAATGTAACGTAACAAATGAATTTTGAATAAAGGGTAATTTTTGTGGGGCAAATTAGAAAATTAATTTGGGATGGAACCCTCAGGGCGCGAGTCCTACTTGTACTTCTCCGGTTTGTTAATTGGGACTACGTGTGGTGAATGAACCGAGGTTTCCTGGGAAATAGCGCATGGAGCGGGTTGGTACAAGAAATTCTTTTTTTCTTCGTGTCGCTGGCACGACAGTTATTTAATTTTTGTTGGCCCAATACTTCGCAATTTCCAGAGCGTTATCGCACGAGGCGTTATCGGCATTGGCAACGCAGAGGTCACTTTGGCTGCATGTTTTTGGGCACACAGGAGGATGAGTGTGTGACAGGGAGTTTGTGACATAGCTCCACATCCAAACCTACCTGCCGTTCCGTCGAGGTACTAATATAATAAGATTAAGGTTGTCAAACATTCAAATCCTCAAAGATCGATCTGTTCAGTTACTATTTAATATGCCTTCAAAGTCACCCGCCAGCCCTACGTTTAGGGTTAATTCGCATTCGTTCATAAAACAAAGTTTCTTTACGACACTTGGCGAAGGTTTATTTCAACTGTTATGGCGTAGGCAGTAACTCAAGTTTTATGGTATCGCTGGAGGAGTAGATCAAGTTATGTGGAGACGCGAAAAACATGAGAATAATTTACTAATGGTCTGTTCCATCACCATAGAATTAGTACGAGTAGCAACATTTCTTTCAGACAATCTTCATTTGGTAACATTTCTAACAGACAATTTTGAACAAATGGGTTCTTTTAATTTATGCAGGGGTATACGTAATCGGCCTATAATGTTCCCACTGCTGGGACACAGACCTCCTCAGTGTGAGAGGGAAAGGGCCGTAATTCACCACGCGGGCCGTGCGTGGGTTGGTAACTATCATATAACTTTGAATTTTTCTAGGACATGCCGAATTCCTCACGATGTTTTCCTTCAACGTTTTTGAGAGCAATAGTAAATAATTTACACGAAATCGCGTCTGTATCGCACGTATCGGAAAGCGTAGTGTGGAACGTCCCCCAGTAGATGGACCCGTCAGCTAGATTTGTCCGTCCCAGCAACCTAAAGAAGGTTGCTGGGACGGACTGGATGCGGAAGGCGGAGGACAGGGTGGCGCAGCTATGTGCAGCAGTGGACTGCGATAGGCTGAGTTGGAAAGCGTCTGTATGGGTTCGAACACTGAGCCACCACTCCTCCCAAATCTCTCTAATTTAATTAAATCGTAATAAAGTATGATCGAGTGCGAGGAGTGCGGGTTTTGTTATTTGACTTTGTATTCTTCTACAGTTCTGCTCTAGAAACTCCTGGCTACTATCACTATTGGCTTGCCACCAACAACCGGCAACCCAAACTTCGCCCTCATTGTTTCAATCTCAGATTACCACAAAACCTTTTATTTCAAAGCATTGAATTACTCCTCACGTCTGCACTGTGCTATCAACTGGCGCGAAGTTGCCGATGTGAGTAAAAACGCCAGCTTGCAAGCCAGTTACTCGACTATTAAGTAGCTCTAGAGAGTTATGATCAACCCTCCCTTGCGTGACAGAGATAGAACGATGAGTGAAAGAGACGGTTACTCTCAGTGACGTCAGTCTGTGGTGATAGGGACAAGAGAGCATTTAGTATGCGCACTAGAGTCTGAATGCTCCTAAAGTTTGAATGTCGAGATAGTTTGAATTGCCCCTTAATGACTATTCTGTCAGTGACTATTATGCAGGAGTCGTAAAATTAAATTAATGTATTAATTTAGCTCTAGCAACACTGATGAGAATTTTAATCAAAGAGATGGGTAATACGTTTGTCTCTAAAATTATTTTACGAGTATGTTGCTGGATACAATATTTTTCATTAGATACCTTAAATGCGGAGTTTGAATAAATTTTGCTTGAAGGTAGTTTAAAATAAACATTTTTGGTTAACGTTTTTAATATGGCTTCATTGACACGTGCTGTCTTGTTTCAGGGAAGTACCTATGGAATTCGTGGTCAGAAGAATGGGTGGTGCTGTATGATGACTCAACTATGGCATGGTTCAAGGTAAGCACTTACTTTAGTTCAGTTTTTTTGTCATTTATTTGTAAACGAAAGGACCAAAATCAGCTCTTTGGTGTTTCTCAAGTTGGTATTGAATTTTAATAAATCAATCCTAAACCTAGCTTAATATTATAAATGCGAAAGTAAGTTTGTTTGTTCGTGACGCTTTCACGCTAAACTGGCTGAACGGATTGGAATGAAATTTGCCACATTGGTAGACCATGACCTGGAGAAGGACATAATCTTCTTTTCATTCTAGATCGTAGAAAAAGTCACGGGCAACAGCTAGTTAAAAATAAAAAAGACCCCAAAAGACCAGGTTCGACACCAATCTACATAGGCCTCACATGATCTGACCATGATTATGTCTGGACTTTAAAAAAAAAAGAGTTAAACAAACTCCTCTGAGTTTGTTTCTGTCTTTCTTCTTAGAGATAGGAAATGCCGACTGAATCTGGTTTTTAAAACTATGATTGTCATACAAACCTACTAACAGAAATTAAATCATTTATCAAAAGACATGTTGATTGATTGTATAAACACTCGTACGAAAACATTTGAATGGTCGAAATATCGCTGTGCAAACAAATCCTTGGCTGAAAAATCACAAACACTTTTTTATTCGGACTACCGAGTAATTTTCCTTAAACCCTGTAAATTTCGCTCGGAATTGAAAACAACTTTACACAACTACCTCTGTAGGTAGGTACAGGGAACTTGGCGTATTGACAGGAACTAATTAAAATAGTTTGGCGAGTATGGCACACTTCCGCTTTTCATTAATATTTGTACCTTAATAGGTACAAATATTAATGGTCTCTCCCGCCATAATTGGCGGGAGAGACGGTGCAGAGCGGAGGTATGTGTCTTTGATTTTCTTTACGAAATGTTTGGTTTTCGATTCTATGTTTCTTGAGATATTGGTTAAACACATAAAATTTGTGAAACAAAATTAATAAAAATATTAATATAACTTTTATTTTGTTAGCCTATACTGTCCCACTGCTGGGAAAGGGCCTCCATCAAATCCTTCCAGAAACTCTTTTCCCGCGCCACCTTGAACCAGCCATTCGTTATTATTTATGACAATATTCATTTTTTAATGTGCGTGCAATAAAAAAAAAACACAATATATATTCTACCACAGCGTTAGTACAAGTTCAAAACTGGTGGTCATGGGACTCCAGAGACAAAAATATCAATTGGTCCATCCGGTTTAGAAAATCACAGACAAGTGTCAAAAATGTAGATTTCGAAGCTAGTTAAGAAACATCACCTAACTAGAGAGCAGTGGTGGCCCAGTACTGACAGACCCGACTCGAATTGTATGTCGTGGGTTCAAACCCAGTCAGGCGCTTTACTTTGTGTAAATAATTTCATCACCACTACTCTCAAAACGGTGAAGGAAAACATCGTGAGGAAACCGGCATGTCCTACAACCAAAAATTCAAAGACATGTGACATCTACCAACCCGCACTAGGCCCGCGTGGCGGATTACGTCCCACTCCCTCTCACCGCACTAACGTCAAGCCTCTTTCCTTGACGTTAGTGAAAACGGGCTTAAGAAATACACAAGCAAACGCCAATTTTTTTCAGTGTTATTTTCTGCATTGAGAAAAAATGGTGTAAGTTTATGTACCAATGTAAGTAATTTAAGTGATAATACGCAAACATGATTTAAGAGCATGAGTCAGCAACGTTGTAATATCATAATCTCAGTCGATATACTTCATTGTGCGAACTTATGACAACTTTCTATTTGTTGATTAAGAAAGTTGCTCGAGTCTAATCGCTGTACGAATTTACGATGGCGTTCGATCGTTGCTTGTGTGGACCATTTGTGGTGTAAGGGAGGAGCGATTAGCGAGAAGACAATGAAAGATTTTGTGTCTGTAGAAAAGATATTTTTTTTTTAACTTAGTAAAATTGAATTACCTAATTAAAGTAAAACATAGATATCGAAAGATAAATTATGTTTTTGCTGTCGAGCAAAACTGCTTGGCAGATACGCTTGCTTGACACTTAGCAATGTTCATGCTAATTCTGGGATACATCAAAGCATTACCAATTCTGGCAAGTGTGTGAAAATCAGTGAAGTATCAAGCACGTGGAAGGTACTCCTCATCTCTGTTTAAGAGATCTCAGGTGTCACAGGAGCCTCGTTCCATTGACGGCCTGTCTTTTTGTTCAACCTGTAATAAAAAAGAAAACAATGATCTTTACACTTACAAACTTTTTTTTTTTAATAAACAGAAACAGATATTACTTACACTTTCACACTCCATATTGATAGCGGTATCTACAACACCACATGCGAACAACGCGTCATACTGACGTCACGCAAATCCTGCATCTCGCAACCAGAGTTTACCGCGCAATTAACATAGATACAATTTCCCAACATCAATCGTTGGGCAATTGCCCGCCAGACACAGCACCTGTCTGGTCGGAGGATCCTCCCTTTTCTATGGAAGATGAGTGAACTTTACGCCCTGTTCCTCATACCTCTAAATGTTCATTGTTATTGTCCCAATTATGTAATTAGGTTGTCTAACATAACACACACACAAAGGTTTTTTTTGGAGCATTCGACGTAACAGTAGAACACTGACTCCTAAGTCACAGGTGTCCCCTAGTTTGGAAGGCAGGGTTTCTATTATTTAAGCTACCTTCACTATCTAAACTTGTAACCTAATCTTTAAGTATTTTTTGTAAAGGTTATCTGTTTCAATAAAGTTATTATATTATATTTACAAAATCTACTTACACCGCTGTCTCCCATAACTTGCACCATGCTCAATAGTGTGTACACAGCGCAAAGGGACGCTTTATTCACATGTCGAGTTCGATAACAATCAGGGGAGGCCCGACGTTGGCCAGCGTGTGCCAACGTGGTCCCACCTTATCCAATTGTTTGCGTCGCTTATTCTTGCGACTACTCCAAACTTGTGTTGTGTTTCTTGGACACGAAATATGCTTTGTAATCTGTGTATCAGAGTTGTAATTAGGTTATCACATTCACGTACAGCGGTTATTACAAGTCTGTCTTTATCAGTCTGTTTAAATAACATAATCAGCCTATAATGTTCCCACTGCTGGGACACAGGCCTCCTCTCGGTGGGCCGTAATCCACCACGCGGGTCCAGTGCGGGTTGGTAGATGTCACATGTCTTCGAATTTTTGCTTCTAGGACATGCCGGTTTCCTCACGATGTTTTCCTTCACCGTTTTGAGAGCAGTGGTGATGAAATTATTTACACAAAGTAAAGCGCCTGTCTGGGTTCGAACCTACGACCTACAACTCGTAAGTCGCGGCCGATACCACTGGACCACCACTGCTCTTCTGTTTAAATAATAAAGACTAAAAATAGAAAACTAAAAATTTCAAACAAGATTAATAGCGTAAAAATTGGCATGAAATAAACCACCCATTTTTACACAAAATTTATCGTATTTTTACCAAATAATAACAAATTACGTTTAATGTTATTAAATGTTATAACGTAGAAAAGGTCCCACGGCTAGAATGTTAATTGTTATTAATTATTTTTAATTGTGTATGCTGAAAATACGTTGGAAAACGTGGTTTTAATTAATGTATATATAACCTTATCGCCACACTGTGTGTTGCTATTGAGAAATGAAAGCGTAGGCAAGAATGAAGTTAAAAGATAACTAGTTTTTAATTACTTTGCCGTCTATACAACTTTAACAATTGGGAGGGTGACATAGTTTCTTTAACATTTACTCTCCAGGGTCAAGAAGCCTAATCAAATCGTAAGGTAAGTTGTGATTGGTTGGTCAACTATCCAACAAGTATCCAACTACTTATACCTAACTTAACTTATTTCAAGAAGAACCTTGGAGGCAATTAAGTAAGTGGGTTACTATGACGGCCAGGTTAACGAGGAATCCTTCTGTACAACCATATAGTCGTGTATATACTCGTACGAGTATCTTGACATGACACACATCTCAACAATTTAGATTACCTAAACTAATATCATAAATTAATAGAAAAGGTTTGATTTTTTCTATATTTGTTTTTAACGCTTTCACACTAAAACGGCAGAACGGATTTTGCTAAAATTTAGCACACGGGTAGACCATGACCTGGATTAGGACATAGAATACTTTTTATCCCGACATTCCCACGGAATCGAGTCTTATGCGGGTGAAACGGCAAGCGCAGCTAGTATTGAATATTCTTTCAGAAACCGGTTATATCGACCAATCACTCATTGGTGTGTAGGCGAAAGTTAAATTAAGCTTTATTTCAACAGGAAATAATAAAGTTAAAGGCAGTTGAAGCAATCAAGATCCGCTTATGTTCTTAATGTTTTAAGTAAATATTAAAAGTTATTCAATCCATCGGCCTTTGAACTTATTGTTTTACAATATTCAAGCTCGAAATATTTCAGCAGAGAATTATTAATGAAGCCATTTCTTTTGTTGTATTTATTACCTACTCTCAATGAGAAGAAAAGAAACTCGATATCTTCAGAAGTCATTGTACAGTCACCAAAAGACATAAGTAACCAGGGTCGTTGGATACAGTTGAAGTTTAGTAAGAAACCGGTGGATGTTTTCGAATGAAATTTAATTTGATAAATAAGCCGTTTGTTTTCTATTAATTAAATTAAATTTCATTCGAAAACCTCCATCGGTTTCTCACTAAATTTCAACTATATCTGACGACCCTGGTTACTTATCTCCTTTGTTACGTTGTGAGCGTACATCATAAGATAACAATACGCCTATATTCCCCGAAGGGTTGGGCAGAGCACACCCAAATTTTGCCAGTTACGTTTTTAAGCCCCATGTAGCAGGTCTCAAAAACGGTGAAGGAAAAGATCGTGAGGAAACCACGCTGGATCTGCGTGGTGGATTACGGCCCGTTTCCCTCTCACAGAGAGGAGGCCTGTGTCCCAGCAGTGGGAACATTATAGGCTGGTTATGTAGTAGGTGGGTGAACCTATTACCATGAACCGAGCACAAATTCAGACTCCGGGTTGCTACTGAAAAATTACTGATCAATCTAACCCATTATTTATCATTTCTTTTTTATAATATCATCATCTGCCTAGCCTTTTCCCAACTATGTTGGGTTCGGCTTCCAGTCTAACCGGATGCAGCCCAATATCAGTATTTTACATATAGCGACTGACTATCTGACCTCCACAACTCAGTTACTGGGTAACACGCTACCCCTTATTAAGACTGGTTGTTGTCGTCATTTTTCGATTATAATATACATATTATATGTTAAAGTCGCTTTTCATCTATCTGAGTTAGGGCGTTGTTCTTCTAAATTACGCGATTCGGTTATCGCCAGCTTTTAGAGAATTTATTCCGGAACGACTATGTGCATAATACATTAATATTAAACTATTACAATTTACAAGCTAACACTAAAATACTCTGACTCTTCACGTGACCAGAGGGCTGGCCTATTTTTAGCCCAAAGAATCAGCATTGCCATCCAACGTGGTTATGCTGCCAGCCTTTTGGGCACTTATTCCATTGACAGCGATGCGGACGATTTTCTTAATGATGAGCTACCTCCCTCTCCCTTTTTCTTTAATTTTTAATTATGTACTTGTATATAATATATATATTAAACTTAAATTGTAATGAAGAAATCTTGATATTTTGTCAAGTTGTAAAACTGTCTGAAGCAGGGGCGCGTCAAAAATTAATTAAGAGGAGTAAAAGAAAGAAAGGAATTACGTTTATTTGCGGTAAACATGACGCAGAGAAAGAACAAAAACACGAAAAAAAACAAGTTGGGGAAAAGTATGCGACATCCACGCAAAAAGGCCATCACTCAGCATATAATAATGCTACGACCCTCTGCGAGACAGACCCCCAGCGCAACAGCAACGACGCAGTAGCAACTTCGGGTAGCAATCCTGTACCGTCTAACTAAGTTCTTATGTCTGGAATTCGTCAGACACAGGGGGAGACTACTGGCCATTTCTCAGCCAAAGTTGTCTAGCTGATATGACAAAGTATCCCAAAATGCATACTCCAAGCAACTGCGGATAAGTATTTCAATAAAATAAAACTTTTCGACGTTATCCATAAGAAACAAGACCCAGCGAGCATTTTAAAAGATCCCGTGTCCGTCGCTACCCAATGAAAAAATAACCTTATTAACGTAGTTACAGAGTTTAATTTACACTAACGACTGTGTAGCACGTAGTCCCTATTAAATATGAATTTCTGTATCTCGACTCGAGCGAAGTTTCTCGCCGAATCGTTGATATCTAAATAATATTAATAGAAAATCTTGTTTGTCGTCTCAGTCAGAAAGTTGTTTTGAAACAACAAAAGTATGTGGGTAGCTATTATTATTGTAACAACAAATATCGAGCTATAAAAATGTAGAGTAAGGCATTAGGTGCGATATTATAGATTATGTATGAGAATGGCGTGTTTCTTATCTCGGTTTATTCTCTTTCAGAGATCTTTATGTCAATTGATATGTTTTTGTATCACTGTTCAGTTTCGTAAATATGGCCCGCGTGGTGAATTACGGCCCTTTCCCTCTCACACAGAGGAGGTCTGTGTCCCAGCAGTGGGAAACATTATATGCTGATTACGTACACCCCTACATAAATTAAAAGAACCCAAAATTTGTTTAAAATTATCTGTTAGAAATGTTACGTAGTACTCGTACTAATTCTATCATGATGGAACAGACCATCATCGGCCTATCCTTTTCCCAACTATGTTGGGGTCGGCTTCCAGTCTTACCGGATGTAACTCAATACCAGTATTTACATGAGGAGACTGCCTATCTGACCTCCACAACCTGTTACTAGGTAACACAACACTCCTTGGTGAAACC
Organism: Apamea monoglypha; assembly: GCA_911387795.2. Taxonomy (NCBI): domain Eukaryota; kingdom Metazoa; phylum Arthropoda; class Insecta; order Lepidoptera; family Noctuidae; genus Apamea; species Apamea monoglypha. The sequence goes on along the minus strand of OU426933.1, from coordinate 4,270,509 downwards.
TCGTTGTCAGACGTTTAGGCTTCTGACTACCCGCAATGACTGTCAATGACAGCTGGGACTAACAGATTGATGTGTTTCCCGAGCCACGGAGGGGTCTCGATTTGTTCGAGCCATCTACGAACTGACCGCGTCAAGTGTAGCTTAACCCTCGATCGACCTATGCGGTTGTTTTCATGAACCCCGTATTTATTTTTATTTTTTTATCTGGGTCTGTCCCACTAGTCCCATTGACCCAGTCCCATGATGGGAAAAGTGGGATTATATGTCCCACTAGTCCCATGGGACAACCGATACTAACTTTAATTTTTAATTATGTCCCACTAGTCTCCAAAATAATTTCATCGAATTTAAAGAAAAACATCGTGAGTATTTTCTCACGATGTTTTCCTTCAAATTCTGGAACCAAAAATTCAAAGAACTACCAAACCGCACTGGGCTAGCGTGGTACAGACGCCAGCAGGTCAAGCTACCCGAAACTGTCAAATTTTCCCTATCAACCTTGAACCTTAATGCTTTAGCGATAAAGTTGAAAATTTATTAAAGAAATTTGACAGATTGTAGTAACTTGATGTGCTGGCGTCCGTACATTACAGAATAGAATAGAATAGAATAGGATACTCTTTATTATGTACACATTGTACACCATATAAATACACACAGTTTAGCCCACTCCCTCTCATAGAGAGAAGGCCTATGTCCCAGCAGTGGAAAATTATAGGGTGTTTATGCTAATGTTGTTTTTATTTGTAAAAGTTCTATGACAAGACTGCGAAAATATTTTTGTTATCGGACGACTATAAAAACATTTTCGCTAGTAGGGAACTGCATGACTGGCATCAGAAAGCCTATTCCCATAATTAAATATGATCAAAATCTAGTCTCCTCAATCTTACTGAGCGTCGATCAATGTCAAAAATACTTGAACTTGTCAACATTTAGGTAAATTAGAGGTACTTTTGACAGATTGAGACTAGGATGCGAACGTTCTTAAAAATGCAGGAATTACCAGATGACATGTTTGATTGTGTACTCTTTTCCGGCTTCCACGCGGTCGAAGTCGCGGGCGAAAGATATATGTCCTGGGGAGACGAAACGTGATGGTTTTAGCTCAATTTGTTATGTTTTTCCCTGTAAGGTAACCACTATTATTGTCCTCAATTGCGTGGAAATAAATACCATAAATTAACCGTGAAATATAATAATATATCTTCATCTCAGTCCCCAGAGATTATAAATATAATAATGTTTCGTATAATATTCTTCTGATTCGTCTCAAGTCGACCTCGCTTCAGTCGACACTAAAAATTGACGACTCTTATATTTCTTTCTTTTATTATACATCTCGTATCTTTTCAGTAAAACTTTTTCTGTTTGATGTGTTTTTTATTGTATTTTTCCATTGATTGTATTACACTTAATTGTATTTTGTTTTGTATTTTATTATTTGCTTTTTGTGGTATTTACTCGTATTGTTTTTATTTCATTTCAATACAATTTCTTATGAATTTAGTTTTTGGTAAAATCATAAATGTATTTACTGCTACGATAGTGTGGTGAATGGTGTGCTCAGCAAGGCTCGTAGATTCGATTCCCAGGCCGGGAAAAGTGATATAGTATTTTTCTATTACGATTCTTTCAGTAGACGTCTGGAATTGTGCCTAATTAATGACAAAAGACTCACCCCCATTACACGGGACTTAAAAAAATTACTTGGTGAAATAGGAGTACTTACAGAGCACGGAGACGCCTCGTCGGCTATTGCTACCGGCGGCATTGTCAACACTTGCCATACTCTTATAGCCATACAGCTTGCTTAGTAAGCAAACTGAAGTGGCAATGGGCTGGCCATGTTTGTCGAAGGACTGATGGCCGGTGGAGCAGACGAGTCTTAGAGTGGAGACCGCGTATCGGCAAGTGAAGTGTAGGACACCCCCCAGCTAGAAGGACCGACGACCTCAAAAAGGTGGCTGGGACAGACTGGATACGGAAGGCCTGCTAGCAATGGACTGCGATAAATTAAGTTGATTGCCATACCCTTGTTTACTCGCACTACGACACACATGACGTATAAAAATGGAAGGCTTTGAAGGCGGTTCCTGACAGAAGTTTTGTGCTCAATATATTTTCTGCGCCACGAAGCTTATTAGTCTTGGCTCTAGACACCGCCGACGCCGGCGCGGTGCTTCCGTACTCTGTACGATGCAGATTATAATATAATTAAGAATATTATGAATTACAATAAATTTATTCAAATGAATATCAATTTTTAATAATTAATTGAAAGTTGATTTAAAGGTAATTTAATTTAATAAAATTAAAATATACACATAATGCCAGTCGCTTTCTTATAAATAATAAGTTGAAATAAGTCATAACCCGTACTCGTACTAATACACCTGCGTCCCTCAGTAGATAAATATTAAAAGATTATTAAATTTACTCGAGTCTTGGTGTCAATTGCAACCATCTTGAAGCTTCTCGTTAAAGACGGCGTATTGCTCGTCTCCTTATATACCAGGAATATTTGTTCAACGTTCCATTATGTGAAGTTGCGAGGTAACCCTATCACAAGTATCCTTGTAACTTTCTGGGGCTGCCTCAATGTTGTGCTGTAGAACTGAACTCTGCTATATGAGAAACAATAAAAACTTTTTATTTTTATTATACTAAGATAATATTATATAAGGATCTCATGTGTCACTCTCTGCCAGTATCCGTGTTCCCTCCCACATTTAACCCGTCTACCTTCAAAGCAAGAGTGAACAGGCATCTTCTGGGCACGGTCGGTCCAGCATAGACCTCATCTATCGCTTTCAATCAAGCGTGATCGAGGTCAAAAGCAAGCTCATTTAGCAATAAATAAATAAATGTGTGATGTATTAAAGATAGCAAATACGAGAAGCATTTGCGGATTATGGATGAAAAAATCTATGATAATTATATTGTTATAAGCGCCGCCAACTCTGGCATGCCATTAGAAGGAAATAATTGTCTGATTTGCAGTAACTAATGAAAAATAAAAATATCCCACTCTGTCACATTAACTACGAGATTTGTGTATATTGTTTCCAAACGTGTAATAACACATACCGTTAGCCTTGAACTTGTTACCCTTGTAAAATATCTCCTTAGGGATACTATTTTTCCCAAAAATGAGGTCACTATCCCTACATTGTCAAACCAGAGTGATTTGTATGTAAGTAGAAAATGTCGTCATCATTCTACCGACTTTACCCCCCAATATTGGGGACGGCTTACGACAGATTGGGGGCTTACAAACGTCACCCAAATATGATAAAACGCCTCTACGATCGGCTCGTAGCCTCGTAGAACGAGCTACGCCGACGCCTACGCCGTAGGCCGGTTACGAAAAATAAACTTAGCTTCGGTTACAGCACCGTAATTTAGATCTTTTTTATGTGAAGAGATATTTTCGTAGTCTGTTTGTCAATGTTATTCTCGTAAAGTGAGATTATTTTTAGTGCTGACGCTGTTTTTATTTATTTGTGACGCTAATAGATGTCTTTTTTTGCGCTTGGAAAGTTGTATATAAAATGTTTATTCGAGAAGTTTTGTAATAAAAATATTTACATCGTTTTGGAGGATAAAGTAATATTGGTTAAGTATCTATCTTTTTCATATTCCAATAAGTATCATTGCCATTTGGTCCAGCGGGGTAATAGCGTAACACACATACAATGGCAAACGATCGCAATGCCTTTTACTTTGACAGTTCTGTCACGTTTATTACGTTATTTACGTTGTTGAACTGACGAATTCCCACCCAGTGTTCGACACCCAGTATTCTTCCTCCACTTTCCTACTTGATCTATGCTGTGCCCGACAGGATCCATAATTGTGACTAATATAATTATTTCCCTACCAACTATATACATTATGGTACGCAATAAATAATTGAATTGAATTGAATTTTCCAAAGCTATGAAGCATTGGATTATTAATTTCCTGCAACCCTCGGATTGTGAACGAAAGTACACACACACAGACATACTTTTTTATCACAGAAAGAGATAAAAACCGATAAAATTCGCTAATGGATTGGCAGGCTGACGCTAGTTATCTTTATCGGCAATCTTTTGTGTCCCCTCATTAATGCTGCATACATAATGTACTAACTGCTCTCGCGGCTCCACTCGCGTGTGAGTGCTTACTTAACCGAGGAGAAGAGTACTTTATATGCTAATCCAGGGCGAAATTTCATTCAGAACAACGAGGTAATTGCATAACACATTATCAGTAGCAATGGGTTTCATTTTGACAGTTCAACAACATTCATTGAGTTATTTACGTTGTTGAGCAGACACATTTTTCGAACATATGGAGTAATGGATTAGGAATATGCTTAAAAATGAATCAAATTATGAGTAATAGTGTGTCACGCAATAAGGGTGCTGGTCAGCCGTTTAAGCGTGATAAAGTTACACTTTATAATTAGTGTGCTTGATATTCTGTTATGTAGAGAGATTCAAGAATTGAGCTGTGTATTTTTGGTAAAAGAGGGTTTTTTTTTATTATAATGCTATTTTTTTTTTCTATGAATATTTATATTGCCTCCTTTTTCTAGTGGTCGCAAGCGCTACTATTGAGCATGAGGACCTGCGTTGGATTCCCGGGTCGGGTCAATTGTTATTGAGTTTTCCGTCTGGAGTTTCTCCGTCGCAGCCCGGAGTCTGTATTTGTGCCCGGTTGATGGCAATAGGCTCGCCCTCTATTACATGGGACTTAAGCTCTCTGCCTTACCCTTTAGGCAATACAGGTGTGATGCTTTGTTATGTTATGTTTCCATTATTACACTTCCTTTTACTTGCAGGGATAGTCGATCTTGTAGCTACATTATCACTCTAAGGTGGAGTCGTATAATCAGCTCCTAGTGTTCCCACTGCTGGGACACAGACCTCTTCTCTGCAAGAGGGAGTGAGCCGTAATCCACCACGCGGGCTCAGGACGATTTTTCTTTCACCGTTTTGAGAGCAGTGGTGTTGAAATTAAATACACAAAGTAAAGTGCCTGCCTGGGTTCGAACTCACGACCTACAACTCGTGAATCAGGGCAGATACAACTGCTCTACTGGGCCACCACTGCTCTCTGTCCTTACCGTTACGTTAGAAATTATAAAAATGCCAATAAAACTGCGATATCTTTTGTGTAGCGTCAGTGTATATAAAAGCAAGACAACCACACGCCTCATTCCGTTAGGTCCAGTCGCGCCACCGCCGAGATTATTGCGACAAAAGTTATAATAACTTTCAGGAAGGGGTGGGTTAAGGGAGGAGCGGAAGCGATTTGAGAATAAGGGTTAATTTCGAGTAGTTGATTGGTTTTTTATTCCACTTTTTCTTGTATGTGCCTGTTGTGTTATCCACTTGTAAATAAGTGAGCGATTAGTTTAGTAGTCTTTATTGCTTTTGATTAAGTACTGATGTATTCAATCAACGGGTTTTTTATTTATTGATATTTAACCACAAGCTTCCGCCCGTGGCTTCGTCAGCGTGGCATGTCGATAAAAATTGTTATCCTTCTGTTATAGCTATTGGTTCTCCTATTAATAAATAAAAGTATACCCCAGGGTTCCAAGTATCCTCGTACCAAATTTCATAAAAATCGGCCCAGCCGTTTCGGAGATTAGCCGGAATAAACAGACAGACAAAACATTGAAAAAATGTTTTATTTTGTCATTTAGTAAAAAACTGTTATTTTGACATTACAAACAGACACATTTTATTTATTTGTATCTGTGTATGTATAGAAGATTTAAAGTTTGAAGTAATTTTGACTTTACATCAATGTACCAATAACCAATTTCTAGAAAAATAAACATTATATATTTTTTTGTCTGTCTGTGTGTTTGTTTCGGCTAGTAATAATTAAAGAAGAGTAATTATATAATAATTAGAATAATATAGATACCTAAATCTATATTTAGAGAAAAATAATTAGGGCTCCGCAAAAAAAAACCATGAAATCCAATTTATTTTCCGAAATTCACGCGAACGAAATTGCAGGCACAGCTAGTACCATAATATATGATATTCATATTATAATATATTATATTCATAATTATATTCATCTTCATATTCGCATTACCTAGATCGCTTCAGCTTATAACATCAACCATCACATTTTCAGAATCAGTTTACACGGGACGTTTCCCTGGTAATCTTGCCGTTGTGGATGTGATATCTTCGCTACTATTACGAACACGATTTACCACCAAATGCGATTTAAACTCTTTTGTCGAGTAATGAAAATCGACCTGTGTGGAACGGAGCGTGTGATAAGGAAAATCCGCGTGATACAATTTTTTTCTCGATTATATTTTGTCAGTTCATTTAGGTATGTTGTGGATTTGTGCTTTAAGGTAGTAGAAATGTGACTTATTAGTGGAGATGAACAATATTTTCTTACGCCTATGGCCACCTTGAAAGATATTCAAATATGTAATCCCCTAAGTACTATCGTCAAAATCTATATCTGACCATCGTAAGGATTGCTTGCAGCGCATATTATTAGTCGACCTAAAAAGGATCCTCTTTTGTTTTACTTACGGACGCAGCTGTGGTCATCATAGGTGCACGGGATTTTGTTTTCAAAATGGTCAGATATAGGTTTTGGCGATAGTACAAGTGTATATCATGTACCTATTGTAAAGTCATGAAATTTCGTGTAAAGGTTTAAGTTTAAGTTAATTTATGACATATTTTATTTAAAAGTTAGGTCGTAATAGTTATTCTCAGTGTATTATTTATCACTGACATACTTTTATACCGGAGAATAGGAAGGTAAAAGTCAATAAGTACCATCCAATAGGAATTACAATTAGCTTAAGTGGTACTTAGTGACTGACGTGGGAGTCTTTAAATTGACTAGAGTCGTAATTGCCTTTTATGAAATTCTACGTGGGGTATATGGTATAAAAAATGTTGTAAGCATTTATCTGGAAATAATTGTCATATTATCAAGGCAAGTGGTTGATTGGTGTGGTGTTGGGTGGTGGTAGTGGTGTGGTTGTTAAGTGTGGGCCGATGCCTGTTGCCTGTGCCCCTGGCACAGGCAACTGAAGGAACATGGGTGGGTTTTAGTAAGTAAAAGTCTGACACGCCCTTCCGCTCCGCCCAGAGCTGGAAAAGTCATCTGATGATTTCCCACACACAAAAAAACAACGTCTGGCAACCAGTCTTACTAAGGAGTATAGTATTACCCAGTAAACTGGGTTATGACGTCAGATAGGCAGTCGCTTCATGTAAAATATTGTTATTCAGCTGGATCCGTTTGGACTAGAAGCCGACCCCAACATAGTTGAGGAGAAGCTAGGCAGATGATGATGATGAATTGTCATAATGTTTTATAATCATTTCATTAACTAAACTGAAAAGCCTCTGGAGCTCATAATTTTACGCTTTGAACCAGAAAATAACGCTGCTATTAATTTAGAAAAGTTAAGGACTCTGAAAGCATTGAAACTTAAATAACTAAGTAGGTAAACTTTACAGGGTGTAAAGCTATCTCGGCAATTTAAGTTCTTCAACTCTTTCGCAGCGGGTGGCGTTCTTTAGCCAAAGAATTAGCATTGCCATTCAACGTCGTAATGCTGCAAGTCTTTTCACGCTTCCGGATGAGAGCGATGCGGACGTGTCCTTTTGTTTTGTATTTATTTGTATAGTTACTTAGTCATTTAATTTAGTACCTAGTTAGTGTAAATAGTTAGTTGTGTTTTATCTAAACTAATAATTTAAAGAAAAAAATCCGGTCAAGAGTGACTCGGACTCGGGCATCGAGGGTCCCGTACTATCCATATATGTATAAAATATTCCTCAGAGAATTTTAACACTGCGGTGTAGAATATTGCAGTTTTAGATCAGCGCCATCTTTTGACCGATAGTGGAACTAATGTAATTTTTGTTGATGATTTCTGAAAAATATTTAGACATCATTATCAGAGAGAATAATTTCAGATTTTTGTCTATGTTAACTTCGGAGATAGGAGGGGGGGGGGGGGGTTAACATTTTTCATCAAAAGTCGAAACTATGCGGCCTAAAAAAAGAAAAATGTTTGAGAATGTGCAAACAGCGATCTTATACAATGTGTAACTGAATTAATGCACATTATGAAAGTAGTTTGTTCAGAATCGTTTACTGAATCAATTTCTGTAATTTTTAATATAGGTAATATTTTATCCCAAAAATAATTAAAACTACGTAAATTACTGTCACACTTCCGCTGTACAGTCAAAACAAACCAAAATAGATGAAGTACCTACTGCGCTAGACCCCTAAACGAGTGCGACTGTTTGCATGCGTAGATTTGTAATGTGACCACAATTTTCTCCCACAATCAGTGTAACTAATTTATGAGAAAAACAATGTTTATTACATAATAATAAAAAATCAGTGTATGTATTATGGTTATAACATAACATTCTAATTGGGGTGTCTGGTGGTGTGCGTTAATTCCGGGACAAGTTGTATATGATACCTTACATGCCTTAGTAGCCTCACTCTCACTCCCCATCAGACCCAGTTTAAAAGAATATGTATTTCTTATTTGCAAAATAGTTGGGCAAACGTCATCTAAAACTATTCCAAATTTCAAGTTGATAGCATTAGTAGTTCTTGAGATATCCAACTGTGACAGACGGACAGACTAAGTCGCACCATAAGGGTTCCTTTATACCATTTTGGTACGGAACCCTAAAAAGATTAGATTTTTTATATGATTGTTTGTTACGCTTTCACGCTAAAATGGCTGAACGGATTTGGATAAAATTTAGCACATGGGTAAACCATGGATACTTTTTATCCTGATATTACCACGGGATCGAGACTTATGCGGGTGAAACCGCGGGGCGCAGCTATATTGCAAATAAGCATTTCGCAGTTAAGAGTACATCTAGTCATTTTAATCTACGTCGCATACTAATGCACAGTTTCAGAGCAACTTCACTCCGTACCACAATTCAATTGAAACATACATTCCTAATAACATTCTCAATAGTTACGCAACTAAAATTACGAAGTGAGCAAGTAGTTTACACAATTACTCAAAGTTTTACTGAACCCGAGAGATAAATCAATTCGATTTCCCTACAGAGCTGAGTATTTGAAACTGTTCAGTAATTCTGTGCGTCTTTATCGGCCTTTACTGGAAGTGCCTCTATTTAGGCGTATTTTATTCGCGTAGGGGTACGAAATAAAAGTAATGACTAGGATAAAGTGCGTAGTTTTCTCGGTGATGTATTGCTGGGTCGCTTATAAGAGCGTGGCAAGGCGTGGGAATGGCACTTCCAGTTTATTTTATTTATTTATTGAATAGTTGTGTGATGTAAATATTCTCGTATTGATTATGAAGAGGCAGAAATGTCCAGCATATGGTGATAGAGTCGCAAGATTAATTATAATTATTTTTTAATTAACTTTGGGTTAGTTGCTGTTGCATTCTTGTAGTCAGATTAACGGACCGTGTTAGGTTAGTGTTACACAGTGCTGCGCTCCAAAACACAAATCGCCGATGTCATACAAAAAGTATCCAAGCTTACGTGTCGAGTGTTACGAGTCATGGGCCAAATCTAGCACCATTTGGGTCCCAGAAAAAGTCCGGTGACATCGAGGCTGACGCAGGAGAAGATGAAGAGGCGGGACGGGCTTAGAGACAAGATTGGTCCACACTAGCTCAAGACAGAGAGGAGTAGAAATGTGAATGGCAGGCCTTTGCCCTGCAGTGGGACAACATAGGCTGAAAATAAAATAAATAAAATAGCTGCTGTTACTAAGTCCGTCCGACCGTGTGTAGTGTTTGGGTGTGCTTTACACCCTGTTCCTAATGCCTCTAAAACATGTGAAGCCGTTGGTCCCGGCTGTCATTCGTGGATCTTTGACAGTCGTTACTAGTAGTTAGGAGCCCGAAAGTCTGACAACCAGTCTTACCAAGGGGTATCGTATTACCCAGTACCTGGGTTGTGGAGGTCAAATAGGCAGTCGCTCCATGTAAAATATTGGTTTTCAGCTGCATCCGGTTAGACTGGAAGCCGACCTCAACATAGTTGGGAAAAGGCTAGGCAGATGATGATGAGCTGCTGTTACTAAGTCCTTATTATAGACAACATAGGGAAGAGGTTACTTCAAATCCTTTACTAATAATACTTGCGTTGTCATTTGTAGAACGTGGGTATTAAGAAATTACTTACTTAGGTACCTACTTCTATATTCGAAATAATGAATGCACAAAAACTTGTTGGCACCAAATGACCACTTGCTTAGAGACACTAGAAATGTCTTTATTAATTCTCATGAAATCTTTATTTTATTTCAGTCCGCTACTTCGTCCGCGTGAAATTTCAGGGGGTCTACTCCGAAGTGGTATCGGCCAAATGTTCGGCCATTTCCTGCTATGAAATTACTATTTGGTTCGGTTGGTCCCGATCCTATACTCCTACACTCTTTCGAATATTGACTATGGTCCCGACCCAACTGAGCCGATACGAACTTTTTTCGCATTTTTCAATAATATTCGGTTCGGCCATCTGTCGGTCCGATCCGATCATTCGCACTTTGCACTTCGTAGTAGACCCCCAGGTCCCGGCTCACCGCGTCGCAACCCATCACCCGCGCTTATTACATTGTTTTCACTTAGCGTTCTTTGTAACTTTTTGCTTTTTGCTTGCCTCCTAAGGGTTCTAGCGTGATGTTAAATAGCCTTCTCTTCCCTATCTAAGGCTATTTTTTTTTAAATTTTGCCGTTAGTTCCAGAGGTTAGCGCGTTCAAACAAACTCTTCAGCCATCATTAGAACAGATTAGCTGCGCGCCCATGCTTCTTCAAAGAAAAACCTTGAGATTTCTTTATTATATAAAAGCTAAATATTACATTATTACAAAAATAAACCATCCGGAATAAATTTAATGATAGTGAAAACATCAAAATCCGTTGCGTAGTGTAGAACAGGACGATCACACAGACAAACACGAAAAGCAACTATAATTTATAATGTGTACAGACTAGCCTTTAATTAATTTTCTACGTCTACTTTATCACTGTCTCAACAACAGTTTATCAAATAAAAAATAACTATATACCTAACCTGATAACAAGTATGAGCGTCTCAAGCAATTTATTGCAATAACTCTCAAGTTCCCTCCGACACGCCATGCGCTCGTTAAAGCCGAAGGGGGGTGTCGGCCCATTGTCCGACACTCGACACCGCTCGACACCCGCTCTCGGCGCTCTCAGACACTGCCCTCGAGCTGCGAAGGTGCTGACTTGCGGAGACCCTTGTTGATCAAATATAGAGATGTGATGTTTATGTAGACTGTAGGGTAGGTGGATGTATATTTTCGTGTTTAAGGGCTCTGGAAGTATTATAAAATGTATTTTTATCAAAATAATTAAGCCACGCTTACATTAACTAAAACTGAAGGAGTATTTTGAGTTTAAATAATGTATGACGTTGAAACTAAGCTGACAACTGAAAAATAATTATATAAACACTTTGGCAATGTATGACGCCAGCAGGTCAAGCTACCCGAAACTGTCAAATTTTCCCAATCATCCTTGGACCTTAATGCTTTAGCGATAAAGTTAAAATCTATTAAAGAAATTTGACAGATTGTAGTAGCTTGATGTGCTGGCGTCTGTACTTTTTTTTTTCAATGTATTTTTGTGGTTATAACATCGGTGACCAACAGTGAAAGTAAAATTTGTCGTAAAAAGACTTGAAATTATTATTTGGAAGCATCGTCACCCACGTACTAAACTAGAGTCATGATTAATGCTCGTTCTTTCTTCCTTCAAAAAACCATTGTCTAGCTATAGGACAACGCTAGTAATTAAACAGAGCAACGGAAAACAATTAATCACTCCCTTAAAACACAAAAAATACAGCACTAATTACTTAAACCCAATTTGTCAGGCCTTCAGGCGGTACCTTTAGTATCTAATTAAAAGTCATTAAAATTCTCTAAGTGTAATCACGAGTTGTTCCGAGGATCCAATGACGCTGCGTGAACGGGAATATCTCGTGTGCCTCAAGTTTTCCAATTAGAATATTTTCGTGGCTTCCCGTGAAGGTCGCGAGGTTTGTACCTGTTGTCTGGACTGGGGTTTTGTCAAGGTACTGAAAGTGGAAACTGAACTGGCTATTTCAGTTTAGTTACAAAATACTTACTGAATTCAGACATTTCTTATTATTGACGTTTTTATTTCAGTCAATAGCTGGTCATCTTTAATACAATATACAAGATGACACTAAAATAATAATAATAATAATTATGTAAAAGCTTAGATTTTTTTAGTAACTAATCAGGGACTTCAGTTCATTGGTAGGTGGTTTCTGCGCTAGGGAGCTTGAATCATGTGCTGAATTCGTGGTTATAGTTTGCGTGTCCATGTCTCTGCCACCCTGTATATCATAGTTTCAAATTTCACCCTGCAGTTGCCCTCTCAAAACCTAAAAACTAAGTGAGGACATGTTTTGTAAGACAACCGAAATTTTACCTTTTGATTTAATTAAATAATGAAAATTCCATTGAAAACTTCTCTAAAGGAATTCTTGGTTTGTTATGCGCATTTACAACCCTCGTGTGCCCATTTGGCTTTGCTGTGGCTTTGCTCGTGTGCCTTGTGAGTCAAGGACGCGAAATTAAAAGTTTGTGTAGACTGTGTCTCGGTGTGTAAAAGAAGAATATATTTTTGCATTGTTAATTTTACATATATACTGCTTCTTCTCTTGTTTTGGTACGCATTTTTATAAGGGTAGCACGAGCATAGCATAATCAGCCTATAATGTTCCCACTGCTGGGACAGAGGCCTCCTCTCTGTGAGAGGGAATGGGCCGTAATCTACCACGCGGGCCCAGTGCGGGTTGGATGTCACATGTCTTCAAATGTTTGGTTCTAGGACATGCCTGTTTTCTCACGATGTTTTCCTTCGCCGTTTTGAGAGCAGTGGTGATGAATTATTTACACAAAGTAAAGCGCCTGGCTGGGTTCGAACCCACGGCCTACAACTCGTTAGTCGGAGCCATTACCACTGGGCCACCACTGCTCTGCTTATAAAAGTATTGCATCATAACTTCATAAGAATGGCTCATAGTTAATTTTATTTCGCCAATCAGTAGGTACCGGCTCAACTTAACTCTTCATCGATGACTTTTGCAGAAAAGCCACTAGCCGATTTTGGCAATATCATGCGGGTACTATGATGGACCGTCAAATAATGGAGATTGATCAGTAGATTTTGCCTTTTATCGGAATTTTCACCTTCGATCATTACGTCAACGTTAAAACAACAGTCGAGCGATTTTGTAAAAGTGCGATTCTGTAACCATCTCACCGTGAAAACTTAGGTGAAGTGAGCGTGGAGTGAGCTGTCATTCCAACTAGGCTATGCTAGCTGCTAATGCTAGGGATTGACATTATTGGCAGCTTACTCTAAGCTCACTTCACCTAAATTTTCAAGGTGAGATTTTTACAGAATCGATCGGCTGTTACCGTGAAAACTTAGGTGAAGTGAGCTGTTAATAGTGTCAATCCGTAGGTGGAATGACAGCTCACTTCACCTAAGTTATCACGGTGAGATTTTTACAGAATAGACCGTCTGGCACATCGTCGTGAATGTCAGTGTTTCGTCCAAAGAGTTCTTAAAACAGCGTGTTGCCACTCGGCAAGTAATTTAAGTGCGAGCCAACCACTCATTAGGGAACAGGTGGCGCCTCCTTGCGGCGCTCCCGACAACTAAATTTGTTTTAATACCGAAGTTTGATCATTGATATTGGCACATGGCGTTGTCTCGATTGATTGATTTTGGCATTAATATTGTTTTGGATATGAAAGCTTATTTCTTTATCTAATTCTACATCAAAAATTGACCCGAGTGAATCAACCGAGTTTAGTCTGTTTCCATTGGAACGCAATTGCATTTTACCACGCAAATACCTATAGTTATTTCCTCAGTCAAATCTTGTTATGATTTTATTATCATCACAACTACTTAAGATTAACTTACTATACTAATACACCCCCTTCCCCCCTTCCGCCTTTCCCCCTTCCCCCTTCCCCCTCCCACTTCCCCCCTTCCCCCCTTCCTATACTAATCTCATCATCATCTGCCTAGCCTTTTCCCAACTATGTTGGGGTCGGTTTCCAGTCTAACCGGATTCAGCTGAATACCAGTATTTTACATGGAGCGACTGCCTATCTGACCTCCACAACCCAGTGAATGGGTAATACGATACCCCTTGGTAAGACTGGTTGTCAGACTTTCGGGCTCCTGACTACCCGTAACGACTGTCAAAGATCCACGAATGACAGCCGGGACCAACGGCTTAACGTGCTTTCCGAGGCACGGAGGGGTCTCGGTATGTAAAGATGGTCACCCATCCATAGACCAACCGCGGCAAGCGTAGCTTAACCTGATCGATTGACCTATGCGGCTGTTATTATTTAGCCACGGGCCCCTCTCTTCCTATACTAATCTATATAGGTATATACTAATAATAAATCTGATGAGTAAGTTTTTTTTTTACGCGCTAATCTCTGGAACTACCAGTCGGATTTGAAAAAATATTTTTGGCTTGGATAGCTCAATTCTTGAGAAAGGTCAAACATCACGCTGCGACCGTTAGAAGACGAGCAAAAAGAAAAAGAAATCAGAAAAAATGCTAAGCGGAAACGAAGAAATTGCGCGACAGATACAGTAGTATAGTATGTATAGTATAGTACGACCTTTTTAGTATAAATAAAGGTAAGAAAAGTTGCCTTTTTTTTTTGTTTTCGGGGGGAAACCTTCAAAAGGCACCCGACCTCCGGGGAGTGAGGTCGGGGAGTGTGGGATTTTTACCTCACTAAAACCACCCCGGTGATCACCATCCGCACATAGGGGTGGTCCCGGTTCCTCTTAAAAGACCAATTCCGGAACCACCCCTGCGCAACGCCTGTAAGGCACATCTCTGAGGAGACTGTGACTGTGAGACTTAGGGGAGGCCCCTTGGCCTCCCCTAAGTCTCGCTATGCACGGCACCACGTGACCACTGTGCCACCGTCTTCCCTGGGGTAAGAAAAGTTACCTATTCTATAGGTTTCTGAAAATCTGAATAGAATTTAAAAATGTTTCTTTCAGATTTGAAAATTAAAATGACATTAAAATTCCAAGTCAACTGATATGATTGGCCAAAGTTTATTTTTTATTATTGCTAAATGGGCCTGCTCTTGACTTCTATCACGCATGATGGAAAGCGATGGATGAGGTCTATGATGGAACGAGCGTGCCCAACTTTTTGCCCGTTGTTCCGGAAAAAAACAATTAAAAAAGGATTGTGTGGTTTTATGAAACCACGGTAAAAGTGAAACTTTTTTTCAAAAAAAAAAAGTTTCAATTTTTAAAAAATAAGAATAAAAAATTAATAAATAAAATAAATTACAACATTTACATTAAACGCTGACAAAAACAAACAAAATAGCGTGGAGCACTGGCACAAATGAGTAATAGTCTATACACCATAGAGAAAGTAAAATTATCCCTACTGCGTGGCCGACCGTCACGCGACATGCAACACACAGACGAAAAAGTGTGAGACGATGTAATAAAAATTTCTCTTTAACAGGTAACAAAAGATTTTCCATCAGATTTACTGACCTTTACCTACAGGTACCTACACCACTGCCTAACCCTTCGGGATACAGGCGTGATGTGATGTTATGTTATTTACTGACCAGGCTGTCAGAAACCGGTAGTTGGTAACCAAATAAAATTCCCTGACCCTTTTAACTTGCTAACTCCATAAAAAGTGCAACAAACTTCGTCAGCGCGACAATAGCATCGTCACGCACGAGGAAGCACTTGACACGCGCCGCCACCTTCACTGGACATTCGTGAATTCTAGCATAAAATGGAGAATGTACATACTAGCATACTACTTCTAGGTCGCAGTGTTTTTCTCGAAAACTTGAAGTTTTGCTTCTATGGAGATATTTTATTTCTTTCTATTATTCTATGCTTCAAGTCCTACTCTCATTAAGTTGATAGCATTGGTAAGCTGACTGGTGACATATTACTGTACTTGCGGTCAGGAGAGCCGCGGTTTGAGTGTGGACGTATCAGGGGCCTGGCCACATATCGACCCACAACAAGGGTGTTTCCGCGCGACGTGGTCGATGTGTTTTTGTTTATTATATTTTATTTTACAGTAACTGGGTTGTGGAGGTCAGATTGGCAGTCGCTCCATGTAAAGTACTGGTATTCAGCTGCATCCAGTTAGACTAGATGCCGACCCCAACATGGTTGACAAAAGGCTAGGCAGATTGATTTTTATTAAATTAATTATACGGAATTTATTTCGCTGTTCTACTTTATCCTGATCACCTTCACTTACTATAACTGAAGGAGTTACAGATCACATCTGCGTATTCAAACCATTTATCAAAGCCCCTTGGATCCTGAAGTACCAATTAAACAATTTGCTTGAATGCTCAATAACAAACCGTTCCATATCCATTTCCGATTACAGCCGACAGCTTCCGAAACCACACGAGCTTTGTCTAAAGAGCAGTTCCATTGGTCACTCATGAAAGGCCATGTTCAAGGGTTCCTTTTGATCCGTGTCTGGTTTACAAGGCATTTGGTGCAAGATAGTTTGAACTTACACGTGTGTGATACAAGATTCAAATACGATATGTCTACAGTTTTAGTTGGTTAGAATTTGATTTTAAAGCGAGAGATTGGATCTGAATTCTTTGCAGATAATTTTCTGTATAAATAAATGCTTCTAAGTTGTGAAAAGATCTCCGATCATAATGTTCCCACTGCTGGGACACAGGCCTCCTCTCTGTAAGAGGGAGTGGGCCTAGTGCGGGTTGGTAGATGTCACATGTCTTTGAATTTTTTATTCTTGGACATGCCGGTTTCCTCATGATGTTTTCCTTCACCGTTTGAGAGCAGTGGTGATGAAATAATTTACAAAAAATAAAACGCTTGTCTGAGTTCGAAGCCACGACCTACAAGGCTATAACTTGTAAGTCGTGGCCGTTACCACTTGGCCACCACTGCGCTCCCCGATAATATGGTTTTTTGATAATAGTGAAGATATGGCAGTATTCGTTTTAACTAATAACGACCTAGGGATTGAAACGGCCATTTATCAACTAGGAATTTACAACCGTTAAAAATACCCTACTCGTCATAGAATTGAAACTTCTGAAAAAATTAAGATTTATTGCAAGAGACGGAGAGATACTGTTGTCTTTTCTTCTCTCTCATGTAACAAAATGTCCCTAAACCTGACACGTCCTTGAAATTTCACTCTCAATTTTCTTCAAATTCTCGAATCGCTGTCTAAAGACGGATTTAGATTTCAAATTTATTTATTAATCATAATTTGTACAAGAATAGAATAGACGGTGACCTAAGTGAAACTAGGCATTTGCCTGGATCTTGGAAGTACGAAATTTAGAGATTAAACGAACATATGTAGTACCAGAACAAGAGCTAGAGCATTCTTTTGTTAAAATTCTTGACATTTTAGTAGGGAAAGACCCACGAAGGAATGTACCGTCCCTGTTGACACAAAGGGAATTTTGTAGAGTGGGGATAGAATGCGCAATTCCCTCGTTTGGTCTAAATCCACCTTAAGAAATCGCTTTTTCAGTTTCACTTCAAAAAAAGAATGCAAAATCATTTTACTTTTAATCTCGTTGTCTTAGTAATAGGAACTTCTTACCCGAGACTCCTTAGTCCGCTTCGTTAGCCAATGAGAGTAGGTAGTTGAAGTATTCTGCTAGCCTGGTACTCTTGCCTATGGCTGCTCGCCTAGTACCTCTACTTATGTGTTGGTTCTCGTTATCTCCTGCGGGGTCAAGCTAAAGGTCAAGCGTAGTAAATGGTGTGTGACGTACTAAGATTCTGACGCTTATGACGTTGGCTTTCGCTTACTAACTAACTTCCTTAGTGCTTGGTCTCTTGGGTGATCTTTATCTGAATTTGGTTTATGTTTGGATTTTTGTTAATTTACTGATGAAGTGTGTTGCGGGGGAGTATTTTGCGTCACTTCTTCTTCCCAGCCAAAACACTAGAAAGAGGAGAAGTGCGGGCGTTTTGGGGGTTTGGGGGACTGTCTTGTGTAATTTTGACGTTATAGAAGAAGTGCTCGTTCTCAGCGTAATTTTAATGTTTTTTTTTTTAATGAAATATTCACAATTATTGCTATCTTTTCAAACTCAAACCATTTATTTCAATTAAGCCATTTACATTTTTTATATACAATTGAGCCATTTATTTCAATTAGGCCATTGAATTGTCAAGGAGTCGGTCAATCAGAAATATGAAGCTAGAGGCCCCATTCCAAAGCGTACTTGGTACATAGGTACCAAGCACGCTTTGGAATGGGGCATCTCAATCACAATGGAGCAGAGTGTTTTTTTGCCTGTTCTTCTCCCAATGGAGAAGAACAGGCAAAAAACTCCATGGACACTCTTTTAAATTATATTGTTCCTAAAATATTAGTTACATCATTAATGTTGAATTTATAATTATATGTGAGAACGATGTAAAAAAGATGTAAGTACTTTAAAAGCGTCCAGAGTACAGTATAAAGAAACAATCCAACAATAATTCAATTGGTCTTTGGGTCAATCTTTGGGTCAAATTAACGAACCTTTTGGTGACCTAGTTCCGTAATGACTTACTTACTAAACTCACAAAACAAGCTTTTAGGTGCAACAACAATAAAGGCAGCTCACATTTTTTAACAAAAGAAAAAACATGGCTTTCATCAACACTTTTTGTTCACCTCACAAAATGTCCCATTCAAAAAAAGCTAACCATTAATTCTACAACCTAATAAAACCTCTTGTGATCAAAATAACACCGTTAATATTTCTCGAAAATAGCTGGCAGCTAATCAAGTTTCTACCTATTCAAAATTAAACCGCTTCTCTGTCCTCTGCCTAATTGTGAATTCAACGCGGGCGACGCTTGACACGTATCCAATAGTCCCTTATAATTCGCACATTGTTCGCAGCACCTCCATCAAATGGACTCTTGTTACATTGTGCGAAAATTTACGCGAAAATTTAGTGCGAATTTTTGAACTTGATCGATCGTTTAGACGTTTTGTGTTCGGGACGTGAACGCTTGAGAGAGTATTAAATGGTGAAGTTGAATATTGGATGCTGGACGTGATAGATCGGTTGATTTGTGTTGGTTCGATTGATGGGAACGACTTTTATTGGTTGACTTGACATTACTAAGTACTCTGAAACTGTGTATCTTTTATTGAAATACACGGATGCAATTTTTATTAACAACAAATTATACGTGTCTAAGTGATGAAGTTCATTTTTTGGTTCGCTACAAAATGGCGTCCCTAATTTGGAGTAAGGTCAATCTGCAGGTAACTTATCCGGTCTTCATTATCAAAATAATCTTTGTAAGAAAACATGTTGTTGCCAAATTAATTTTTCAAAGTTTTTTGTGCGTCTGTATTATGTCGCTGGCTCTTGTTAGTTAAATTAATGGACTTGTAATGACTACAACTACTGTAGCTTTTTCTTTCAATTCTAAGAATACATTTTTATCTATTTATTTAATACTTTAAGCACACAAATGCACAGAGGCGGACTTAATACCATAGGCATTTTCTACCAGTCAACCTTTGGGTTATGCAAAGACATACAGTGTTAGATGCAATCACGGAAATTGAGGAATGAATATTTTAAAATAAACAGAAACACAAAAACCTAGTAAAACTATATGTATATATATAATATATACCAACAGCCAATTAAACACAAGATAATATAACTCTGCTGCAGCATACTCTGGCAACAAACACAATCGTTCCTCTTCAATAATACTTTAATTTATCAAAACATTTGTTGAACGAAGTAAACAATTCATCTTCACTGCATGGTATATTTACAAGAACAACAGTATCATTGTACTTCAACACTATCATTACAAAGACAATAATACCAATTGATTTAGTCACAGAATTAATATCGCTACTGATTGGACGAATATGAATTATACTGTTTCTGTTTTGTTTAGCTGTTTGCTTGTATTTTCTGTTTTAGCTTTATCATAAAAAAACGATAGGCTCAGTCAGCCTCAAAAAGATGTACAGACGCCAGCAGGTCAAGCTACCCGAAACTGTCAAATTTTCCCAATCAACCTTGAACCTTAATGACTTAGCAATAAAGTTGAAAATCTATTAAAGAAATTTGACAGATTGTAGTAGCTTGATGTACTGGCGTCTGTACATATACATCGACAAGAATACATTTGATGGTCTACAGTTCGTGTTCCATAAGACTTTATAGTATTTTTATCTCACAAAGCGACGCACTCTTTACATGTGATAACCAAGTGTACAAACACGCTGTGAATGTGTACGTGAAGACGAGTAGCGTCAAAATTAACTTACACGCTTCCGACTTCGCATTTGGCGCCGATTCCCTTGTTCACAAACTAAACTAAACATCAGTGCATCTTTTTCTTTCTCTTTCATTAAGAAAAGGACAGAAGATAAATATTAGTTCAGTCCTGTCAAATTAAGACACTCCATAGACAGTTTAGACGTGATTTAAAAGATGGCGACTAAAATTACGTCAATTTACGTCAGGCGCTGCCTAATTTGACAGGACTAAATTAATATTTATATTCTGTCCTTTTTTAATAATAATATGCTCTCATTGGGCAGCTGGATCAAGGGCTTGATTCCCTACACTTTTCTCTCAAAACGGTGAAGGAAACTATCGCGGCATGACTTAAACTCAAAAAATTCGAAGACATGTGACATCTACCAACCCGCACTGGGCCCGCGTGGTACATTAAGGCCCACTCCCTCTCACAGAGAAAAGACCCGTGTCCCAACAGTGGGAACATTATAGGCTGATTTAATCCTACTAATATCCTACTGTCCTACTAATAATATTATAAATGCGAAAGTTTGTGAGGATGGATGGATGGATGGATGTTTGTTACTCTTTCACCCAAAAACTACTGAACAGATTTGAATGAAATTTGACACAGAGATAGTTTATAACCTGGATTGACACATAGAAAACTTTTTATCGCGGCGGTACGTTCCCGTGGGATAATTCCCGACCACCACGCGGGCGAAACCGCTGGCAAAAGCTAGTATATTATATAATAACACAATTAAAACAAGTAATATATAGTTTGAAAAAATAAAGTGTTCTCTAAGACCCAAGCCTTCGGGAAATAATGACGTGACATTATGTTTATTTTACTGGCTAGAATGCGAAGACAGATTTAATTTATCAACACAACCTAAATACGCATCACCCAGAAAGCCAATAAGTTTCCGCACAGGTGGGGGTGCCACTGTAGCTGGAGGTAGTAATTAAAGCCTCACCGCATATTGGTATTAATTAACCACAGGGGCCGCAGCGCCTTCATTTACGAAATGTCTGGCGTTACATTGAACATGAGCAATGTTGTTATTACGTGTGCTCTTTCTGCGTACTGTTGTTGTTTGTTGTCATGGATTTGCAATACGAGTTAGAATAAAAAATAAAACAGATTATAAATGTCGCGGATAGTTGTAGCATTTTGTATCATTTTCGGTTCTCATGGCTAAGTAATAAAAGCCGCACGGGTCGATCGATCAGGTTAAGCTGTGCTTTCCGCTATTGGTCCGTGGATGGATGGCTATCTTTACATACCAAGACCCCTTCGTGCCTCGGAGAGCACGTTAAGCTGTTGGTTGCGGCTGTCATTCGTGGATCTTTGACAGTCGTTACGGGTCGTCAGAAGCTCGAAAGTCTGACAACCAGTCTTACCAGTTACCCTCATTACCCAATGAGGGCAACACAAAAACTTCACTTTTCAAGGCTTATTGCCAAAGTTTGTACACGGGCAGTCTATGGGTCAATTGTACTAAGAGATCGCTGGATGTCCTGCGCGTCCAATATAACAATGCTTTCAGGATGTTGTTGAGGCTGCCTCGTTGCTGTAGCGCGTCGAACATGTTTGCGCAAGGTTGATTTTTACTAACACTAGGCAATAAATTATTTTTTGTTTTGTTACTAACACTATATGGATATTTTGTGTCCGAAATAAAGCTATTCTATTCTATTCTAGTAAACCCTTTGTGGAGGTTAGATAGGCAGTTGCTCCACGTAAACATTAACACATTCACCCATAGTCCTGAAACTGGTATACAGCAATGCTAATTAGCAACAGAATAAGGCATGGTCATGGGCAGTGGCTTTCATTTTGATAGTTCAACAACATCGTCATCGCGTTATTTACGTTGTTGACCAGACACAATTTTCGAACATATGAAGCAATGGATTAGCAATATCCTTCAAAATGCGTCAGATTCAGGGTGATAGTGTGTTACGCACTTAGGGTGCTGGTTGTGGCAGAACTCTTTCACTAAAAGCTAGACTCGGCCTCCTTTCACGTAGTCTTTTTCACCAACAGGACGCTTCGGGAAAATGCATAGCGACTCAGAAACACCTGGTGAAGGAGTGTCCCGAAATGCTGGCCATCTCAACATGGACGGGCCAGGTACCGCGCAGACCGACCCTGCCGCCTGGAGCCAAGCTGTCACAGCTGATGGCACTGGGCTCCCGTCGCAGTCCTGGATCTGTCGTCTGGATGCTGGCGAAATCTGATGCGGAGATGAAGTAAGTACAATGAATATAACAATACTTTAATACGTGTAAGGGAAACGCCAGGATATTCCGTGAAATTCAAATGTTCTTACGTTTTCTACAATTTGCAGGTCAGTGTAAGACCGTACTCGTATGTAAAACAAAATATTATTCGTCATCGTAACAAGTATTTATTTACATAATTATAATGATTAAAACGTTATAAGTTCATATAATCATATTGATTGATATTTCATGAAACAGTAATATATGAACGTCTTGTTGTCGTATCGATGATTTTAATGATTATAATTCTGTAAATACGTACTTGTTACGATCTGAT
This sequence comes from Apamea monoglypha, assembly GCA_911387795.2. Taxonomy (NCBI): domain Eukaryota; kingdom Metazoa; phylum Arthropoda; class Insecta; order Lepidoptera; family Noctuidae; genus Apamea; species Apamea monoglypha. The sequence continues at coordinate 4,247,539 of OU426933.1, read as the reverse complement.
GGTTTCCCAAACTAACTTTGCAGCAAAATTGTTTGTTGTGATTGGTTTAATTACAACGAGCAATCATGAGATTGGACTGAATTTAACGCTTTTTAAAACCGGTGTATAGGTACGATTCAAATATTACTTTAGCGATTTGAAAATGCACAAGTAACTTAACAATCAAGATACAAACAAGCTGAATACGGGACTTCCAAACAAGACAATGAACGGTTAGAATGGAATATTGCCAATTTACCATATTCTTACAACCAAACTTACAATAACACCTAAATATCAGATTTTTAATGTACAGATGTAGTGGGTTGCTTCGAATTCCAATGCACTAAATATCACAATTAAGTAAATCATCGCATTTTCCATCACCTATATTTGAATTAATAATTTGAGATAATTTCAAGCTATGGAACAACAAAATGGATGTCATTCTTAACAAAGTTCAAATTTCATTGCAACGAAAAATTTATTAGGACCTTTTTGTTACAAATGGTCACTCAAAAATCAACTTAAAATACATTTCACTATATAACTGATTAAGTGGCGATGGAATGTAAATTAACACTGCTATAGTATAGATTTCCAATACCACCGGCACTGGCAATGTTGAACCCTCTAACTGGGTGCACAACGAGTATATGTGCCGAATTAGATAAACAATTTGTGACTGACTGTCATCCCTAACACTGTTACCCCAATTTAAACTACGTGCCCCCTTTCACCGGCTTCATAAGGTTCATAACTCATTTGTTGGGCTTGGTATAACCTTTTATAACAAGATACCCTCTTCTTTGCTAGACTTGCCTTTTAATGCGTTTAAAGCTCAAGTAAAATTTGTTCAAAGGCATACTATTTCATTAACGACTACTTACACGATAAGAATAGTTGGTTGCCTTAGTTAACGCAAGACATTGTTTATGTTCTTTCTCCAGAATTAGCTTACTGACAGGTTATTGTTATTAGTATTAACTTATTTATTTATTTTACTTCGATGGTCCTAATTTATCATTTGTGACTTCAAGTGACAGCTATGTGAAGAACCCAGCATTGCATAAATATGTAAGCTGTCCTGCCCTTTATGCCTGGAGGCTTTTATTTAGGTAGTAAGTTTTTAGTTACATTTTAATTTTAATTAATTATTTTTTAGCTTGAGTACGTATAGTTTTTTATTTATTATATTTGTTGGTTTATTGATGTGGCTAGCTGACATATGGCAAATAGTTTAATTTTATGTTATGTCTTGTAATGTTAATTACTTATCATAGGTACCTAGTATTGTATACAATCAATTCTCTAACTGAACAGACAGCTGTGCTGCTGGGGAGTTAGTTGCGCCACTTCTTCTTCCCAGCGATAGCACTAGGAAGTGGTGAAGGGCGGGCGTTTTTGGGGGACTGTCTTTTGTAATGTTGACGTTCGAAAAGCGCTGATTCTCAGCCTAATTTGAATAAATGACTTTTGATTTTTGATTTTTAAAGCGTGTTTATCCTATCCACTATATTCGCGCATCGCCTTTGTTTTTGGATCCCAAAATTGCGGATGGTGGACACCCAGCTTAACGCAGTGTGAGCATTGAATTTAATTAGTATTGCCCTGTATCAGGAACATTATTTTATCGGATAGCTTATAATAAATTGCTTGCGAAATGTCGTCACGCTACACCGGATTCTCGTACCACGAAATCCTGTTGCTCTTGATAAATTGGAATATAATACGATTTGTGTACATTGTATGGAATTAGTCATCAAATTGTACCAAATAGACAGAAAAATTGAGAGAGACCCTTTATTTATAAACGTTACCTTTTTTTTTTTTTTTTTTGTGGGAAATCATCAAATGACCCCTCCCGCTCTGGGTGGAGCGGAAGGGAGTGTCAGACTGTTACTGACTAAAACCCACCCATGTTCCTTCCTTCGCCCTTTATGATGAAAAAACAAACAATTGTAATCTCGAAAAATGTACAATTATTGTGTCTCTCGTCAACACGCAGTTTTTAATCAATCAAGCTGTATCTTTCTCATAACAATTAAAAACCCTTTTGACGTTAGTTAAAGTTAATGAACATTGACCAAATATTTGCCGTTACACATATCACAATAGAATCCCCCACATCTACTATCAATGGCCGACAGATCAAGTAGCTTTTAAAGCGATTCAGCAGATAAGCCCTAGACTAAAGCCAGTACCTAACCACAGAATAGAGTAATGCAGAAGGTCAGCTCCATGTAACAAGCGAAATAGCACACCCGCTCCACGTACAGCGACAACGCGCTCGCGTGCGACCGGCATTTGTTTGAGATCAAAATCAATATATTTTATTTCACATAAACCTACATGGGCACTTATGAAACGTCAGAAGCTAGGTGCACGGTTCCAATTGGTCGTTTCCTATGGAGACGAGCCGGCAAGAAACTCCACGGTTACTCTTTTATAAATAATTGGATTGTAAAAGCCAATATTTATAAAAGAGTAACCGTGGGGTTTGTTTGTTTGTTGTCAAATTACAGTGTTGATAGGTATGGGAGGACAGTGTAGGCCTGTCAACAAGTAAGGTACTTAATACAATAGAAAATGGTCTACAATTCTACAGTCTACAAGGCGTAATACGTTCTCACATTCACAAAATATAAAAGAATCTTTATAAGGGATTTTAGCTTCTGCCTTCGAATCATCCGCGTGTTCCTCCGACCCACCCCGTCGCATCGCATCGCCTGCTAGCTCTATTACTTACTTCGTTTTGGCTTAGAGTTTTTTTTTACTTTTTTTGTTTTTGCTCGGCTCACCAAGATCCTAGCGTGATGTTAGGTAGCCTATAGCCTTCCTCAAGAATTGAGCCATCAAATGCAAATATTTTTTTTTTATCCGACCGGTAATTTCAGAGATTAGCACGTTCAAACAAACAAAATCTTCAGCTTTATTAATAACATAGACAAGAAAAGAAAAAAAAAACGTACGTACGCGTCTATGTTTGCGTGCGCCTGTTGTCGTTGTTTGGAGCCGACCTACTGTACAATTCTGTGCAGTAACCCTAGACCAGTAGCCGACAAGATTAATCTGCCAGCCTTACAGTTAAATGGATCCCAGTGACCTTAGGCCTTACCCCTTACCCTAGAGCGAATGAACTCAGTATAAATAAGTTCTCACGAGTCATTACGTCGACGGGACATGATGAAGTGCTATTTCTTTTAATTATTAAAGTTTGAAGTGCAATCGGTTTTCGTTGTGGTTTTACTTGGTTTGTTAATAAAGTGGCCGTAGCACGCAACTTCGTTCGTCTGTAATGTTATACAGGGGGGTAGGGTACACCAACTATTACGTTCCCGTCCTTGACTCCCAAGGCACACGAGCAAAGCCAAATGGGCACACGAGCGTTGTAAAAAGCGCATATCAAACGAAAAATTCCTTCAGAGAACTTTGTAATGGAATTTTCATTCTTTAATTAAATCAAAAGGTAAAACTTCGGTTGTCTTACAAAACATGTCCTGACATAGTTTTTAGTTTTTAAGAGTACAACTGCAGGGTGATATTCAAAAACATGATGTACAGGGTGGCAGAGACATTGATACGCAAACTGTAACTGAACTGCTGTTAAAAGAACTTTAAATGAGCGGCTTGGTTACTGTGATATAGAGAACCTATTATTTAAATACGAACTCTAGACAATATTCGCGACTTCTAGTGGTACTTCCCGATCCCAAGATATTACATCGTAGGGCTAGAAGTCTCCTAATTAGGAGTCAAATTCACACAGCCTATATGAGAAATAGTATGTTCTAACTATCATAAAGGCATTCACACACACACACACACCCTCTCACACACACACGCACACACCTCCACACACTCACCACACACACGTATACACCACACACGCATCCACACACACATAAAGAGAAGTCATACCGATATCTCTAACTTTTCATTCATTGTGTACTTGTTTGTAATTACTTAAAATAGTTTAGTTATCTAGTTACCTAAAAATATGTTTATCCGAGGGAGGAGCAGAACCACCCAATACAAGCATTACTACATGCTTCCTGGGAGGTTCTAGCCACGTAACAATATTGTACAAGAAAGTTACAGAAATAAACTATTTTAATTTTAATTTTAATTTTTAAAATGAACAGTTTAGTGTAGACACTGTTACAAAAAACTTTAAAACATCAGTCTAGTGTAGCGCAGGTTTTCGTAAAACACTGATGAACATCAAAACGCGCACTTGAAACCCCGGCCCCTTATTACCAAGTCATGACTGGTGATTGTACAAACGAGAGAACATTATTCTGAGCACCAATCGAGTATAATCCCCGTCGATCACCACAATTATACTCCATTACCGTGCCTTCGGGACCTATCTGCGTAGATACGGCAGTTCAGGGTTGAATTTCTATGGTTTAGATTTTGGAATCTTTTTGATTCGGGTCTGAGATTTGAGCTGGTATCTTGGCTTATTAGCTTGCCTATTAGTAAATATACTTGGTATGTGTTAGTACCTACTGTATGATCAAGACAAGGCTTTCATGACGATTGATGTCGTTCCTGGTGGATTGGCCAGAAAAGCAATACTGAAGGACGTGTGGAAGGCTGTGGCAAAGATTATCTAAAAGAAAGAGAAAAAAAAAAGAGAAAAAAGAAAAAAAAAGTGTAAAAGTGAGTGAGTGAAGTGAGTGAGTTTTATAAAGGGTATTCTATTCTATTATATTCTATTATCTTGGGCGGTCAGTTCCACCACAGATTTAACAAGGTTTTCGCCTGCCCAGGGGGAAAAGAAAACATTTGATAAATTTAAAGTTGAATGATCAATCACGGATCGATAGAAAAAAAGAAAATAATAAATTTATTTCAATTCAAATTCAAAATATTTTATTTCACATAAACCTACATGAGCCCATATGAAATGAAACGTTGGAAGCGAGATGCCAGCTTCCAAGAGCGAGGTTCCAATTGGTCGTTTCCCAAGTTTATTGAATAAGATCGAAATCATTTCTGAAAACTGTGGCATCGATTATTTATTCATTTATTTATATATACTTTATTGTACACCACAAAAAATACATAGCATAAAAAATACATTAAACACCACAAAATATACAATGGGCGGCTTTATCGCAATACTGTGATCTCTACCAGGCAACCTTAGAATGGATAGTGATTTTCCTGGACATAAAATGGGACTGTCGTTGGTGCAAATATTATGTATACAATACACTAAAATAGATACACAAATATATACATATCCAATATTATAGATGCTTAAATACGTACATACTATATATACAAGCAACGAAAAATAAAAGAACTGTAGATGATTGCAGTTAGGACAACAAGATCACAACGACAAGTAGTGTTCCTTTACGAGTCTTTTGAACACCTGTAACGACTGCGCGCGTTTTATTACAACTGGCAATACATTCCACAAACGAGCGGCCTGGACAGTAAAGGATTTATCAAGGAAAGTATTAATAACCAGGATTAATACCTTTTATGTACCTACTTATTTATTAACTAGCAACCGTCCCGCGGTTTTACTCGCAAAAGCTTCGATCCCGTGGGAATATCGGGAGAAAAAGTATCCTATGTGTTAATCCTGGTTAAAAACTATCCGTGTGCCAAATTTCATCCGAATTCGTTTGCGTGTCAGTTCTTGCGTGAAAGAGTAACAAACATCCACCCATCCATCCAAACAAACTTTCGCGTTTATATTAGTAGGAAGTAGGGGATAGTAATATAGAATACGTGCCCATGTTAATCACCTGCACAATAATTCAACAAAAGTTTCAATTTAATCAAATGCAACAGAGTTGAGGCAGAAATCATACCAAAACATCGGATTACTCTGAGAAACAAAAACATCTACTATTTTTATACTCATCTCAACCTCGAAAGGGTACAGACGCCTTCAAAGGAAACGAAAGTACAATAAAAACAAGAATTAAATTTGCTTTTTGATCACTTAATTATTTATTAGTACTTTGAATTTGATATAAAATACTTGAACCGTTCAGCTAGATAATCCCCGTTGGAGTTTTAACGGAGTAACGTACTTTAGTGTTAGAAGTATTTTGAGCTGGGAACCTACAATCAACAATGAAAGTTGATTGCCCTTGCTCCTGCTTACTCTTGGAAATAAGTTTGGGTGCTAAGTTAAAACTATTGTTTTATACAGTTTCAGATGTTCTGAATTTTGTTTATCGTGAAAAACAGTATCGGCTTTCCGATTTGTTTAAGTTTGGGTCGTTTTATTCCCTAATTTTTCTATAGTGCTGGCTGGGTACTGTGACGGGGTTGTTATTTAGTTTTAACGCGTAATTATTTCATATCGTGCACAGTATGGAGGAGGGCAGGCTGCTGCTGGGGTATAGGATGCCGAATAGACCTGCCAAATAAAATTTTAAGTTAAAAACATCACTTAAGAACGGGTGGACCGATTTGGCTATTTTCTGTTTTAAAGTGTCCGCAATAGACCGAATTACATTTTTAATCTATGAAAAGTTTAAAAAAATTCCCGGAAAAGTTTCGGGAAAAGCCGAACTTTTTTTTTTCTATGGGATTTTGGCAACTAGGTTTGTACGCACGGCTACACATCAAGCTATACAAAACCAGTATAAGCTGCCTTCTGATTGTACGGAAAACCTATACAATGCGAGGTCAGCTAAAACTGGAAATGCATAGCTTGATGTGTAGCCGTGTGTACAAACACTTATCAACGCCTCAAAAATGTATATTTTGTTATCATTTAGATGTCGAATCTATTTTTATACACACACACACACACATAAACTCACGCCTTTCTCCCGTGAGGCTAGGCAGAAACTGCAGATTATTATACGTTCAAATATAAACCTGTAAAATAACCATTATTGACTCCGATGACGTGTAACTAATATCAAAACTTAATTTCAATAAAAACATCCTATTTACATAAATAATAACAAGGAAATGAGAACGTAAACGAAAACCTTAGCAAAGGATATTAATTTTCGAGATAAGACGCTTTCCCACCATCTTGGTTTTATCGCTTATTTCCCGCGCTTCGGACGCTGACGAATTACTGACGATGTTTACCTTTTAATAACCGCCATTTTGTGCGAAACTTCGCTAAGTGACAGGCCCCATTAATTAGATACGTAATTTACGAATGCGATTATTAGGTAATATAAACACCGGCCTGTAAACATAACATATTATACAACGTACCGCTAGAAAGTCGTCATTAATTAAACACACGGGTAGGGCTAGTGGCCAGTAATCATAAACGAGGCCGATCGTTTACTTATACGAGGTGTCTATGGGTCAATATTTATCTTTTTAATCTTTGTTTTTTTTGCTTCACCTTTTTTTATGTTTTTTTTTTAATACTTGTATTGTGTCTTTTGTTGCACTGAATAAAGGTTTTTATCTATCTATCTATCTATAAACATTATACAAGCTGTTGTTTTGCATCCTCGTCAAATTTCAGGAGGCTGTTATGAAAGACATAAATAATCAAAAAAAAAAATAAGTACGATCCCTGCCTACTTGTTTTTTAAGTTATTTAAGTTTGGCAGTATTTCAGAATACACCACTTTCAATGAATAGAATCGCGTTATGGTATCGTATAAGCGGCCGCGTTTTTGTGTGTGTGTAAAGAGCAGTTACAGTGCGGTCTCACACAGGCCGCGTTTTAAAATGCGTGTGCCACACATGCCGATATCCGAAAATTATAAAAAAAAAAATACCTTCTTATTTTATTATTGATTCGTGTCGAGAATCAGTAGCATAGTTACCTCCTTGAATTTGACGAGGATGCAAAACGACACCTTGTATAAACATAAAATAATTCGTAATTTGAAAACTACCGCCTCCTTCCTTCCTTCCCTCAATTCACCTAATCTTAACGTTATTCATTTTAATTTCATTGATGCGATGCTATGATCCGTGACACCGGCAAATGACCCCTGCGTACAGGCTGCTCCAAGATGGTATTTTAGAAAATTGAAAATAAATAATAACGTTTAATGATATAAAAATCTTTTTAATCCTATTAATATTATAATACTTAATTATTATATAATATTAATATTATAAACGAGAAAGTTTGTATGGATGGATTGATGTTTGTTACTCTTTCACGCAAAAACTACTGAACGAATTTAGATGAAAATTGGTACACGGATAGTTTATAATCAGGATTAACATATAGGATACCTTTTATCCCGATATTCTTAGGGGATCGAAACTTATGCGGGTGAAACCGCGGGGCGCAGCAGGTATGTACATAAAACGAAAACGCGAAACCGTATGAGTGTGTTAAATTAATGTCGCCATTAAAGCGGCACACTGTATAACATCTCGCTTTGCTTCCTCGAAGGGTTAGGCAGAGGTGGGTACACCTCTGCCTAACCCTATACTATAGGTATATAGTAGGACGGGCAACTGAGAAATTAAAGATGAAAAAACCCAATACACACAACACACCCGACAACACCCGAATAACCTTAAAATAAATCTAAATAAAACTAAAGTTATGAATTTTAAAATTAGACACAAAGAACAATCACAGTTTCAAATAAACTATAGAGGGAATGAAATACTTGAAGCTAGTGTTACAAAATTTCTTGGACTATATATTGACAATGACATGACATGAAGGACCCAAATTGATAGTGTTTGTGGAAAGCTTAGTAAATTTGCATATGCTCTTCATATGCTGGGTAAAATTGCGAATAAGACCACCTTACTCGCAGCTTACTCGTATCATAGCTATGTCGCCTCGGCTCTGCGGTATGGCCTCATATTCTGGGGAAATGCTCCTAAGATTCAAGAAGTACTTGTAGCACAGAAAAAATGTGTCCGAGCGATTTGTAAAATAAAACAAACAGAATCATGCAAGCCACATTTTCATAAGCTAAAAATATTAACGTTACCGTCACTCTATATTTATGAAGCGTGTATTTTTATAAAACACAACATGAATGTATATAGATCTGTAAAAACTAAACGGCGCTCATAAAAGTTGCAGGACACCTGCAACTTTTATGAGCGCCGTTTACTTAGCAACAAAAACACAATTTCATAGTAACAGCTTTTATGCAATCAACAATATTTATTTGACGACACGGTTGGCTGAGCGATCGACTGCTGCGCTGCGTGTCGCGGGTTCGATTCCCGCACGGAACAACTATTTGTATTGCCTACAGGGTTCCGGGTCTGGTTGTTTGTGTATGTGAGTTTAAATGTTTGTAAACGCACCCACGATACAGGAGTAATTCCTAGTATGGGGCAACGTTTTTTGAAAAAAAAAAATCGTTCAAAAATTATTTAATAAGTTACCAGGACAAGTTATATCAAGTATTAGCATTATCGAATTTAAAAGAAATCTGTTGAAATTGTTAAATAACAAGATGTACCTATTTATTCTGTTGACGAGGAATATTTAAATGACAAATTTTAATTATAATAGCTAAATTCAATCTGTTCTCAAGTTATGACATATTAGCTGCGCCCCGCGATTTCACCCGCGTAAGTTTCGATCCCGTGGGAATATCGGGATAAAAAGTATCATATATGTTAATCCTGGTTATAAACTATATGTGTGCCAAATTTCATCCAAATCTGTTCTGTAGTTTCGGCGTGAAAGAGTAACAAACATCCATCCATCCATCCATACAAACTTTCGCATTTATAATATTAGTAGGACTAAATAACTTTGTTAATTTTGATTATTGTTGTATAAAGGAACCTTTGATATTTTGTATGCCTTTTGGCGGGGCACAGCTCGGATCTTATGTATTATAACACCTTCTGTATGTACCCTGTGTTCACGAAATAAATGAATTTGAATTTGAACACTCACAACAACAACACTGCCCGACCTAAGAACCCAGGACCTCATGCTAAACAGTAGCGCGACTACTAGACCAACGAGGCAGACCGGCCTGTAATAACCCTAATACCAATTTAACTGTAGAGCGAAGTATTTTTCTCAAACTTAAAAGGTAACATTAACATTCTTTCTCTAACTCTTTTCTTCAAGATTGAAACAAAATGATAAGTAGAAAAAGAAATATAAGTCAAAGAAAATGTAGGAGTATTTATTTAAGCATCATACGAGTATTATTTATCACTGACAGTTCCAGAAATACTTTTATCAAGTTATTTAGCCCTAACAAAGTCAATATTATCGATAATAATATAAAAAAAAACCGGTCAAGTGCGAGTCGGACCTGCACACCGAGGGTTCCGTACAAATTTGTAGGTATATAACTACACATTTACGGTTTTCGGATTTTTTCCTTGACTTGTGCTACATGACATTTTCTACATTCTAGGTCAACGGGAAGTACCCTATAGGTTTTGATTCCCTTGCGAGTGTCAAATATGCGGCAAAAACGGAACATAAACGCCCATATCTTTTTATTGCGTTGACTTAGAAGTTTGATTTTGTCACTGCTTCAAGGGATTGCAGCCCTGAATAGTTGATATTAATTTCACGCGTTCCTGAGCAAAAGGGTCTTGACAGACGGTCAGACCGACGGACAACAAAGTGATCTTATAAGGGTTCCGTTTTTCCTTTCGAGGTACGGAACCCTAAAAATGTAAAAGTTTGGATGTTTGTTACTCAATTACGCAAAAACGGCTGAAATGATTTGGATACAATTTGGCACACAGATAGTTTATGACCTGGAGTAACATATAGGGTACTTTTTATCCCGGTAAATGACATGGACTCAATTCTGAAGTCCACGCAGACGAAGTCGCGAGCAGAAGCTAGTAAATAATAAGTGTGGTTCACTGACCTCTGTCAGTTGTCCTCAACAGTCTGTCGAATTAAGTGAAACATCAAACAATCGTCAATTATTTTAACTTAGATTGAATGTAGAGTGACTTTGATTAAGTCATTGACTGCCACCGCGGTCACCGGTGTCCGCCATCAATAGATTTTCTATTGTGTCTGTTGTCTGACAGTCAACGTGTTAAAGTTATACTTACTAAGCTTGAAAAATACTTAACTTGGGAGTTACTTTAGGGGACTGAAGCAGTCATCTGTGAATATACGGTCAAATGACATTTACGTATTGTAACTATTTGACCAAAATAAATACTTTACCATCGTATCTCAACTTGCAACAGATTATAGAATATTGTTCTAGAAACTGGTTTACTGCGAACGTGTTTAGAAGTATGAGGATAACAGTTCAATTCCCGGATTAAACACAAGATATAATTTTTTTTAAATATCAATTTTCTGGCGACCTATTCTATAAAATTAAACCACTTCACTTTTGGCTCGAGTGGGTAAGTTATCATTACTTCACTATGTTGTATAATATCCTTACATTTCGATCCTGTATCGCTCAAGTATCGTGTAGGTGCCCAATAGGTAGGTATACCCTACAGAGCTATCACGTTAATCTAAGGTCCATCGTCCACAATGCCACTCAAAAGTAAAGTACAGCCGATCGATTCTGTAAAAATCTCACCGTGAAAGTTAGGTGAAGTGAGCTTAGAGTGAACTGTCAATAATGTCAATCCCTAGCATTAGTTGGAATGACAGCTCACTCCACGCTCACTTCACCTAAGTTTTCACGGTGATATGGTTACAGAATCGCACTGCAGTACAGCAAGTGTCCGAATTTAAGTACTCCAAGTACTTGGGCTTCACTGGGTCATTGAGAAACTAAATGATAATTCCGATATGGATAGGGAGCGCAGCGCATTGTCGGTAAGGGGTAATATGCTTTGTCGCAGGTTTGCGCGATGCTCACGTGACGTTAAAGTCACACTTTTCAAAAGCTATTGCCAAACGCTATACACGTGCAACCTGTGGAGCAATTACACTAAAAAAGCCTCCATTGATCCGCACGTTCAGTATAACAACGCGTTCAGAGGTTTGTTGGGGCTCCCGTGGCCTCAGCACGGACAGTTTTCAGGCGGTTCTTCGCAAAAGAACGGCCTTCCTGTGGTCTCGGGCTAGCACTAACACGCTTCTGAGCGTGGTGTCGGACAGAGTGGACAGCCAAATCCTGAGGCATTGGTCACTCATGCATGTCCAAAATAATAATTATTTTATATTTTACTAACATAGCTAAGTACCTAGTTACTAACATAATATGGACTTGTATCAATTACTGTGTGCGTAGTCTATGTCTCTAGACCCATGAGTAGCCAGAATGATACAGCAAGCCGCAGCCTGTTACCATGGATTAAATACATGATTCTGAACCCTCCTGCGTTCCATTAATCTTGATCGCGTAAGTATTACTTTTCTATGAAACAGCAATTTTTTTTTTTTTTGATGTCCTTCATAAATTTCTACGCTGGGAGCTAGAATCATGTGCTGAATTCATGGGTATAGTCAATATTACGAAAAGAAAAGTCTGAGAAAATTGAAAATTCGGGAAAACTGAAAGTGCATTTTCTATAATTTTTTTTTATGAATAATTGTAATTCGCTCAGAACAACGTCTGTCGGGTCAACTAGTTGGTAATATAAATAAACACGTTACTTTTAAGTAAGGTCGTGGACGGTGGGCCTAACAAGATAAGGGAAGTTTTCGCAACCTAAACGTGAAAGATGGCGGGATCCGACAGGTCCGCGCCATTGCCCCAATATCAATAAACCAAGGTTACTTGGTGAGCATGTTAACAATGAGAAATCTTTCTTGGGCAAAACTTTGAAAAGCCTTTGAGCTTTTGTTGCTGAAAATGAGCCCCTTTATAAATCGTCGTTAGTCCTTTCACTGTTATTTTGCGTCTGGTTCTGCATCACTGTTAAAATCAAAGTGATCTTTATTGTCAATGCGAGTCCGTGTAACACTGGTCAGTTTCCCTCAGTCGTCAGTTTATTTAATTCGCCAGTTTCGTTGATTAGTCAGTTTCACTGATTCGTTAGTTTTGCCGTAGACAATTGTGTTAACTCGATAGTTTCCAGTATTTGCCAGTTTTCGTCGATTCTACAGTTTTGTACACTCAAGGGAAAAGTTTTACGGAAATCTGTACTATGATACCTAACGATATGTCGTAAATTAAAATAAAATAAAATAGAGCCAATTAAAAAGGAAATGAATGCGATCGGAGAATTTAAAAACATTTATTTAAATGTCGGATTTCCATTTATTTGTGCTTTTTAACATATCTCTATTTATGTTAATAACTCTTAACCGATTCAAACACGGCCGAACGTAATTATTTTCAGGTTCATCTATTAAAAGCTGAAAAAAAAATCGTAATCGTTTTTTTCGTTCGTAGTCGTAACATCTGTTTAAATTAGGAGACGGGTGTGCAGTTTTCTACCGACTGTACTTTGGCTGACGAATTGACTAAAACTGACGAATCGCAGCAACCCAGCAACTGGGTTGTAGAGGTCAGAAGGTCAATTCTCGTAATTTAAAACGTTCAAAATTTAGTCGCAGTCTCATCTCGGCGACAAACAAATGCCAAAAACTTGTCAAAATGTAGAGAAATTAGAAGTATTTTTTGACAGATCGAGACTGAGATCAGACTGTGAACGTCATTAAAATTACGAGAATTGCGCCTCAGATAGGCAGTTGCTCCATGTAAAATACCGGTATTCAGCTACATCCGGTTAGACTGAAAGCCGACCCCAACATAGTTTGGAAAAGGCTAGGCAGATGATGACTTATACAGGGTGGCCGGAACATTGACGTCCAAAAATAAAATTTAGGTCCCTCGTATCGTGGGGTATCCGAATCACCCCCATGTATGTTCCGCGACTTTTCATAGTTTTCGAGTTACGAATTTTTTTCTGATTTTTTGAGAATGATCGACCTGACCAATCTAAAAAATGGCTTTGTCGAGATTTTTTTTTTGCAACTGAATCTTCGTGAGTGGTACTTTTATGCATAAAATAATCAGCTTCGTAACTGTGATGAAAGTTATGAAAAAGTTGGTCTAAAGTGAAAAAATTACGTTCGGTAAATTATGGCTTAGCATTTTAACTTTAAATAAAAAATTTAAACAGGAAACTTCATGGTTCCTAAGTAGGCTTCAAGAATGCGCCAGACTCTCAGCTTTCATAATCATAAAAAAATTAGCACTTTAGACCAACTTTTTCATAACTTTCATCACAGTTACGAAGCTGATTATTTTATGCATAAAAGTACTACTCACGAAGATTCAGTTGCAAAAAAAAAATCTCGACAAAGCCATTTTTTAGATTGGTCAGGTCGATCATTCTCAAAAAATCAGAAAAAAATTCGTAACTCGAAAACTATGAAAAGTCGCGGAACATACATGGGGGTGATTTGGATACCCCACGATACGAGGGACCTAAATTTTATTTTTGGACGTCAATGTTCCGGCCATCCTGTATAATAAAGAGTATTCTTTCTATCTACTCGTATATAAAAAAAGCATTATTCAGATCACAACTAATAAGTCAGTTATTTATTACCCACGGAGTTTGTAGTCGGTAGAAAGTTTCCTGTTTTCGCCAATCTTGGAGAGATAGTTTCTCCCGAAGCAACTTCGGTACACTGTTTAATACTTACTAAACATTGTACTATTAACACGTTCTAATTTACTGAGTTACAAGCCGAGGTTTCCGCAGTCGGTCTTGAACATGTAGGTCAGTTAAAGTTAGATGTAACTTAAAGTTAAGCTAAAGTTTTGGTGATGAGAGGCCAAACATAAAACGTAAAAAAAGGTTTTAAATCATTTTGGGGATGGTCTTTCGTCCATCTTTCAAAATTATAATTGATTATGAAACAATTTATGGATCAATTATCAGCAAAGCATAATCAGCCTATAATGTTCCTACTGGTGGGACACAGGCCTCCTCTTTCTGTGGAGTGGGCCATAATCCACCACGCGTAACCAGAGCGGGTTGATATCGAATTTTTTGTTTGAGGACATGCCGGTTTCCTCACGATGTTTTCCTTTATCGTTTTTGTTATTATTATTATTATCTGGAGTGTTCTTTTTTCTCAGCTCTAAGGCTGGTTTTAGCCACATTTACGGGCCAAAGCCAAGTAAATGCAGCGTGTGGTGAATTTTATGGTGAGAGTGTACTTTCGTCTAACTGCATGAATTTCCTAACGATTCTGCATGTGTTTAGGATGGCTGCTTTCTGCAGATTGATGTAAAGGGATTCTTCTAGATCTATTAATTTTAGGCTACGGAGGAGATGGTTGGGGATAATCCCTGTCGTGGAGAGAACGACAGGAACCATATAAACTTTATCTTGTCTCCAAATTCTTGTAACTTATTATTTTTTGAGTGATTTTTTTTTCTGCTCTAATGCTAGTTTTAGCTACATTTACCGGCCAAAGCCAAGTAAATGCAGCGCGTTATTATTTCCTTTATTTAAATGTAAACATATAAATTATATTTTTAAATATTAGAATATAAAAGATATAAAAACATTTAAAAATATAAAAAATAGTAGCTCATCGGTATCGGGAACAGGGTCCAAGCTACCGGCGGTCAGGGCTCCAGAGAGAGGAACCTCCTGACAATGGAGCCGTGTCCAGAAGTACCGCTTATTATTGTTATTTCCTTTATTTAAATGTAAACATATAAATTATATTTTTAAATATTAGAATATAAAAGATATAAAAACATTTAAAAATATAAAAAATAGTAGCCCGCCGGTATCGGGAACAGGGTCCAAGCTACCGGTGGTCGGGGCTCCAGAGAGAGGAACCTTCTGACAATGCGAGCCGTGTCCAGAAGTACCGCTTTCAGAATCAAGCCCTTGATCCAGCTGCCCAACGAGAGCCTCCTCAGGTGTCGGTCGAGGCTCTTGGCTATTAAGCCATTGTCTGTCACGACTATCGGCACAATGATCGCTAAGTCTACATCCCACATGTCAACAACCTCGCGAGCCAAGTCAAGATACTTGATTTGTTTATCTTTCTCGGCTTCACGAGGTCCTCATCATGCGGGACGGTTATGTCATTGTTATGTTATTGTTATTATTGTAACGTATTATTGGTATGCAGGCACAACAGACTTATCTGGTACCTTTCAAATTGCAGCGATAATCTGTCGATTGATTGATGCATGTGTGTTCAGCAACAAAGGCTTACCTTTCTTTAGAAATATATCGACTTTTATCTCAGTTACTATCCATCATATAGGGCTCAATACAAAATGAAAAGAAGCTGCCTCCACGTATCTCTTCATTATGTTCTCCTTTCAAGTCTACACAGTACAGTCAAGGCCGATAGGTGTTATCAAATTTACAGTCTCCCCAGGGATGTGCCTTACGGGCGTTGCGTAGGGGTGGTTCCGGAATTGGTGTTTTAAGAGGAACCGGCACCACCCCTATGTGCGGATGGTGATCACTGGGGTGGTTTTTAGTGAGGTAAAAATCCCACATTCCCCGACTTCACTCCCCGGAGGTCGGGTGTCTTCTGAAGGATTCCCCCCGAAAACAAAAAAAAAAAAAAGGTGTGGCGATTAGGTTATCACATTTATTGAAACCACGTATTCTAATTTACGTACTTTAATCGTACACAATTAAAATAATTAAAAACAAGCAGTGGTGGCCCAGTGGTAATAGCGCGCCTTACGAGCTGAAGGTCGTGGGTTCGAACCCAGGCAGGCACTTTACTTTTTGTAAATAATTTCATCACCACTGCTCTCAAAACGTGAAGGAAAACATCGTGAAGAAACCGGCATGTTCTAAAACTAAAAATTCGAAGACATGTGACATCTACCAACCCGCACTGGGCCCGCGTGGTAGATTATAGCCCACTCCATCTCACAGAGAGGAGGAGGAGAGTCCCAGCAGTGGGAACGTTATAGCCCACTCCCACAGAGAGGAGTAGGAGAGTCTCAGCAGTGAGAACATTATAGCTCACTCCCACAGAGAGGAGGAGGAAAGTCCCAGCAGTGGGAACATTATAGCCCACTCCCACAGAGAGGAGGAGGAGAGTCCCAGCAGTGGGAACATTATAGCCCACTCCCACAGAGAGGAGGAGGAGAGTCCCAGCAGTGGGAACATTATAGCCCACTCCCACAGAGAGGAGGAGGAGAGTCCCAGCAGTGGGAACATTATAGGCTGATTATACTGTGCTAACAATCATTTCGTGAACTATTTTTTTGTTTTAGTATTTTACATCATTAAATTTAATTTGTGATTAATTTGGTAACAATACTATAAATTTTGTGTTTAATTATAGATACCATCGCCTCGCGCGTGTCTAGTGCCTCATTATCAAGGGTTATTATTTCGTGCCAGTTTTTACGCTATTGAAATTTTAGTTTTCTATTTTTGGTAAAATTGGGTATTAATTTTTTTTGCCCTTGACAATACAAGCCGTGTCTTGCTTCGTTTACATGAAATTTGAAATCCCTCTTTCACCCCTTTACGGGTAGAATTTCGATTAAACTCTTCTTGGTGTTCGTTATAAAAGGTCTAACGAACACCAAAAAGATAATAAGTAGATAGGTATGGACCTTCTATGTTCGCCGGAACGGTTTGAGCAGTAACATAAAAATCAAAAGTCATTTATTCAAACTATGCTGAGAATCAGCACGTTTCGAACGTCAAAATTACATAAGGCAGTCCCCTCCAAAACGCCCACCCTTCATCATTTTCTTTTTCATTTCTTCACACCTGTCTGTTCAGTTAAAATAACTTCCTACTAATATTATAAACGTGAAAGTTTGTATGGATGGATGGATGGATGTTTGTTACTCTTTCACGCAAAAACTACTGAACGGATTTGGATGAAATTTAGCACACAGGTGTTTTATAACCAGGATTAACATATAGGATACTTTTTATCCCGATATTCCCAAGGGATCGAAACTTATGCGAGTGAAACCGCGGGGCGCAGCTAGTGATTCTATAAAATGATTGTATGAAAAGTAATTAACATTATGAAACACAAAACATTAAATTATTTGCAATTGCAATACAAACATTAAAAACTGTACTCAAGAAGAAGAAAAAAATAACGTAAACAGGACTTCACTTCCTGTTCTGTCCAATGATAGGAAGCCAGAAAAAAAATCTAGTGTAGCCCGCGCCTCCTTGCCCCTCTCACCAAACACGATGAAAACAAAACATAATCCCTTCTCAACCAGCAGAAACTTTTAGCCCGGCGGGGTATATACCAGCTAACTTTTTTTTTCCGTCTGAAGATAAACAGGGTATAAAAGGTGAACGGAGTAGAAGCCTATGGCACAGAAATCTTTTTTTTGTCAAAAACCTAAAATAAAATAAGCATATCAATAAATACTATTACTTATTTAAAGTAAACTTGCTTACTAAGGGCTGGTTTTTCAATCATCTGGTAACTTTATTCGAGAAATAATTATGAAAGCAGATAATTCATACAAAAACTGTCAAACGTCAATTTTATTCCTGGAATAAAAATTATCTGGCGATGGTAACTCAGCCCTAAATAAATAAAAACAAACAAATAGATAAATAATATAAAAATTCAACTTATAGGCACTACTCTACGCGCGGAAAATATCGATAGAATAAACTGTAGTAAAAAGAAAGAGATTCTTTTTTGTGAAAAAATATAAATTTCTGTGCCATAGACAAGCCTATAAAAACAGACTTAAAAATGGGATACAAAAGGTAGAAACTTTATTCACCTTTGTACCCTGTTTTTGTCCAGACGGTAAAAAAAAATCAGCCAATATTGTATCTGAATTTGAATCTTCTATATAGTAAGTAAACGCAAAATAATCAGATGAAAGGGCTCTATTCAATGTACCTAAGTACGATCGATGTGTACAAGTAGATATACTGTTCAATATTATTGTATGTCCGTGAATCTGTTACCGACACTGGTGGGCTCCTATTTTAAACGATTTTATTTACCTGAACGTAATTATTCTCGTAGACTCCGGTGTTTATTTGTCAATAGGCATTGATTGAAACCGCGCAAGTACGAGTACAACACGCGCCCTGAGGGTGCTACCTTAAAAGCGATACAGCCTTGAATTTCCAATTCGAATTTCCGGATTAAAGGACAAACTAAACAATGCAGTAAAAAAATATTACATTGGAGAGTAGACCGACTTGAGTCAAATAAATTATTTTTATTTTAAAAATCTAATTTGAAAATTTTGTATTTAGCTTCCCCCTCTAAATACCTAAATAGGCATAAAGGGAGTGTCAGCTTACATGTGCAATGCTGCATTATGTTCATATAGCTGTAACTCGAAGTCACAAATGATCACTAGAACTCAAATTTCGTATCAATTAATTACTTACTACCTATGGCGCATGCTAGTTGCTAAGGGGCTTGTGGCTAAATAATAACAGCCGCACGGGTCGATCGATCAGGTTAAGCTACGCTTGCCGCGGTTGGTCCATGGATTGGTGACTATCTTTACATACCAAGACCCCTCCGTGCCTCAGAAAGCACGTTAAGCCGTTAGTCCTGGCTGTCATTCGTGGATCTTTGACAGTCGCTACGGATCGTCAGAAGCCCGAAGATCTGACAACCAGTCTTACCAAGGGGTATCGTATTACCTAGTTATTGGGTTGTGGAGGTCAGACAGGCAGTTGCTCCATATAAAATACTAGTATTCAGCTGCACCCGGTTAGACTGAAACCGAACCCAACAAAGTTGGAAAAGGCAGATGATGTATGGCGCATGCTAGTTTCGCGGTATTTGCATGAAATCACTGTTATTGTCAATATGATGGAATAATGAGCTCCTGGCAATTTCCTGTGAACACGGATTGCGTTTTCCGGTGACAAATGACCTTGATTTTATTCATGACACATTTCATACATCACGCCTGTATTCTCCAGAGGGGTAGGCAGTGGCGCATATAGTAGGTACGACATTTTGCCACCTATTTTTATATTTTCTCATTAGGGGGTAACCCATTGCCGAAATCCAGACACAAGGAAATTGCTAATCCATTACTTTATAGCGGCATGAGGAACAGGGTGTAATGTTCACTCATCCTCCATAGAAAAGGGAGGATCCTCCGACCAGGCGGGCAATTGCCCAACGATTGATGTTGGGAAATTATATCTATGCTAATTGCGCGGTATACTCTGCTTGCGAGATGCAGGATTTGCGTGACGTCAGTATGACGCGTTGTTCGCATGTGGCGTTATAGATACCGCTACAACTTCATAAGTATGAAAAATTAGTCTACTCAATAATGTAAATGTCGCAATGAACATTGTTGAATTGTCAAAAAGACTGCCATTTTAAGTGTGTTACGCAATTGCCCCGCGGGATGCTACTGAGAGTTTCCGAATGGAAAAAATAACAAAAAAAAAGAAAGTATTTTCTAGAAATTTCCTCTTTGTTGTTACAAAAACAATCACCACCCGTAGAAGCTTCTCAAACTGCGTAGAGGCGTTCAAAATTGGCAACATTATTCACAGGAACATCCCGACGGAACCCGATCTTATCTCACTATTTATAATAATTGGGTGAAAGGGGATGAAGGGGTGGAACGACGTATCTGTGTGCCATAAGTGTGGAGGGAAAAAAAAGCGGCAATTCATCACGGGCAGGTCTTAGCCTCGACGTTTGATGTAGTGTGGGGACTGAGGCGGTCCCTGGTACATTTATTATAGTAGAAACGTTTCATAAAGGACAGTACAAAACTATGAACACATTACCGCAATATAAATAGGACCATGCAAAGAAACATTTATGCTTACTTTTGTAGGAAAACCTGGCCTGACTGTGTCTATAAAATGTTATATCAAAATGCTTGGGCGATACGATAACTTGTGATTATTACTCGTGATTTTTATTTGCGCAACTTACAATTGTCAGCCTACAGCAGTCCACTGCTGGATATAGGCCTTTTAATTATATTACCTATTGTTGTATAGTTATTTTATTTTATTTAAGTGCATCGTCTTCACATATTAATATATAATTAATCTATGAAAATATTCTAAAACATTTTAAAAGAGTAACGGTGGAGTTTCTTGCCCATTCTTCTCCATACGAAAACTACCTTTTGGAAGAGGCGACTAGAATCAATTCTATTTTACTGTAATTTTTGACGTTCAAAAGTGCCTTTTATGTGCTTATTTGAAATAAATGCTTTGACTTTGAGGCCGCGCCTATTGCACGCCATTCAACTCGATTTTCGGCAACTCCCATCCAGCTGCTACCAGCCACCCGGTGAAGATCCTCGCTCCACCTCCACCTAGCCTGAGGGCGTCCTACCTTACGTTTGCCGATTCACGGAAAGCAATTTGAACTCCTATGGGATTTGAGGAGGATATAACTTAAGTTACTTAAGGGGGAAGCGCCAGGGTAGCCAGCGACATTTTTTTTTTTTATTTGTATGTCAGTGTCGTATTGAATGTCGATTACAATAACCTGTAAACGAGCATGGACAACACTGCTTGTCCCTTATCTGTATCCAGAAGATGAATATTTTTGCGTTGGGATAACTACTAGTAAAGAAATAATAATTTAGTCAGTTTCATCATTATCTTCCTGCCCTTGTATATTACTGGGTGCTCGCAACACGTTTTCTTCAGTATTCTCCTTAATTCATTCAGTTTATTTAAGTATGTAGTAACTAAATCACACTAATATTATAAAGGCGAAAGTTTGTTTGTGTGTTTGTATGTTACTTATTCACGCTCAAACGGCTGGACCAATTTTGATGAAATTTGGTATGGACATCCTGAATTAGCACGTAGGATACTTTTTATCCCGATATTCCCACGGGATCGAAACTTATGCGGGTGAAACCGTGGGGCGCAGCTAGTAATACATTAAACAAGTAAGTAGTAGTTAAGCAATACGTCATCATCTTAATACCTAGCGCAACCCCCTTAATGTCTGCTTAATTATGTTTACGACATCCACACGGAAACTGCTGCAGAAAAATAAAGCTGCATAAATATGCGGCTTTTAACTCCATAAAACAGTGCTTCGTTTGCAATGGAGCTAAAAGAGCTGAAACTCGGAGATTAATTTCGCTAGCATGGACTTAAGGGGACTGTGTAGAACCTGAGCTAGAGTGATCTTGTTGCTTCATTATACGAGATAGTTGATTTTTTTTTTTGTGGAAAGAGCTAAGGGTTTGCTTGTGATCGGTTGCATTTGTTTTCGGTTTCTGAAGGTGAAAAATAACTTCAAAATCCTACCCTGCTTTAAGTCTTAAAACTTAAGGATGATGATGCCATTTTGCTGATTTCTATGACTTCCGCGGGGTAATTGCGTATCTAACACACCAACAGTAGCAATAGCTTTAATTGTGACAGTTCAACAACATTCATTGGTTTATTTAAGTTTTAGAGCAGACATTTTTTTCGAACATATGAAGCAATGGATTACTTATCAATACCCTTAAAAATGATTCAGTTTTTGATTGAAAGTGTGTTAAGCAATTAGGGTCTTGTATAATAACATCATTACATGACAAGACATAGTATCTTGTAAAAGACTTGTCAAAAACAAGTATTATGTTTGTTGGGTGTAAACACAGGGTAAACAATGAAATATAATATTTTGGTTAGAATTCCACAAAACTACGTCTCATTAATTTTTCTCCGAAAAGAACACAGAATAATTAATATTATTTCCCCATCAAATAAATGGCGCATATTATTCTTAATACCAATAATAAAAATGAAGCTAATTAAAGATTAGGGGAAGGCTCAAGGCCGTAATCCGATAACTCGATTATTTATTCGGTATCTCGAGTGCTGGCAATTGTTTTATTAACCCATCTCTAGCATGAGTTGCCGTTGCTACGGCAACGTGTTACCACGTCTCGAGTTAACGTGAAACCATCGTGGTAACTATTACATCATTAGGGTTTTTCTGGCGTTCAAATTGCCTACCGGTGGTTAGTGTGGAAGTTTTCATAAACGATGATGTTCAAAATGTCGGCAGAAATGAATAGGTACCTATATACCTAACTCCCTCTCGAAGAGATGAGGCCTGTGTTCAAGCAGTTGGAACATTATAGGCTGATTATGTATGTACTATCGCCAAAATCTACATCTGACCACCGTAAGGACTATTCCTGCTTGCAGCGCATATTATTAGTCGACCTAAAAAGGATCCTCTTTTGTTTTACTAACGCACGCAGCTGTAGTCATCACGTGCACGGGATCTTGTTTTCAAAATGGTCAGGTTTTGGCGATAGTACATACCTAACTACTAAATAATTTTACATTAAAAACAAATCGATTTTAAATTACATATAGGTAAGTGACCGTCAAATATATTTTTTTATTTATACACCACACCACATTTCACTATCACAGATAGATCAAACCATTCCATAAGAAGACTCATAAAACCAATTGTTAACAAAAAATTTAAGTCACTTTAAAAAACTATTTTAATATCAACCATATTTTTACTTTACCAGACTCTAATTCGAAGAATCTTAAACTTGAAATATTTAAAAAGTTATGAAATTGATAAACTTGAAGTTAGGAAATATATTGTTAGATAAAATGTTAGCAGATCGTTTATATAGACACACAAAAGAGTCCTGCAATCAAGCCCATCTCTTTGGTATGTAAATATAAACATTGAACTTGGTACAAAGTATTACAAAGGCTTTCAAAATTAATGACTTCGTCGAAGATTCAAAAGACTTCGATTTAAATGACTTCGGCTTAGAACATTAACTTTATTGAATGTAGTAAATTATTATATTAAACTGCGGCAGCGTTGGTCTGTTGGTCGCAAGCGCTACTGCTGAACGTGAGGTCCTGGATTCCTAGTTCGGGCAAAGTATTATTGGGTTTTTCCGTCAGGAATTTTTTAGTAGCTGCCCAGAGTCGGGATTTGTTGGTTGGTGGCAATAGGCTCGCCCCCTATCGGGATGGGACTTAAACATAACTGGCGAAATGTGGTGTAATAATTGTTCATAGGATGATATGACACAATGGGCGGTCTTATCGCTATTTTAAAGCGATATTTTACAAACAACCTTTGGATGGATTAATGAGAGAAGGAGAGGCAATACTGCAGTTAATCATTGGTGTACCGTTTACATATACTTAGCTACAATAAATGCGTAAAGCATCATCGTAATCATCAATACCCAGAGAGGACAGGAGATTAAGTGCTTGCAACACACTCGTCGAATGACATGAATTAACTCAAGACAAGGCAATAATATAACTCAACTGTGACAAGAACAAAAACAAAACAATTGAAAACCGCTGTAACATTCACTTAGCCAAAGCGGTAGGCAAAGTAAAGACGTGTCAGTTATTTTTATTAAGATTTTTCTAAGAATCACTTAAGGATTTGCAAATAGAATATTACTTTCTGATCTGACGTTTACCAAGCATTTTACCAATAAAATAAAACGATGTGTGTATGTAGACAGATTCTTAATATTATAATGTAACGGCACAGGATAGCTTTTACCAGAAGTGGTCATCGTATTAGTAGTGGTTCAGAATCAATACAATCAGGATTGTGCCGAAATATGTTCGTCGTGGACGTGGTAAAGTCCTTTCACAGGTTGTGTTATTTATTCTCATTTTAATAAGATTGCCTGTTGTGTTGCTGCCATTGACAAGGCTGTCAAAATCATTGTGATCTTTATTCTCGTCACAATAAGTTTACTGTTAGCTTCGATCAATAATAGTATTGATCGAAGGCTATTAGGTTGTTGCTGTCACAGGTGAAATAACTGTGAACGGTAGTACGACAGCGGCTCCCCTGCATCTCTGGCAAAATAATTCTGCAATCAGTTATCGGAGTCACATTGTACAATATATAAACAACATATTATGTACAGACGCCAGCATATCAAGCTACTACAAACTGTCAAATTTCTTTAACAGATTTTCAACTTTATCACTAAAGCATTAAAGTTCAAGGTTGATTGGGAAAATTTGACAGTTTCGGGTAGCTTAACCTGCTGGCGTCTGTACAATGAATTCATTATTTGAAAACTTGGAGATATTCAGATATATTTTAGAAATTATCTCCACTTTGTAGGGAAACACCATCTGGGTCAGGTACATTATATTTTAAAGTAATATTGCAAGACACAACATGCTGTAATTATTAGTGCACATTTCTTTGGCCTGTAATGCAGTAATGCAATTAATTAGCCTGCGAAAAGTATTCTCAATAACAACCCGGGCTGATATATGAGCCTTATTGAAATTATCCTCTGGATCTGAGTATGGTGTCATCAACCAGGGCCTCTGAGGGTAACAGGAATCACCTTAATATAACAAAATCAAATTATTACCCATTACCATATGTATAAAAGTTCTATTACCCAACAACAGCCACACAATCTCATTATTTCTATGTAAATACTGCATGAAGTTATTATTATGCCATCATGGGTTGCACCTCCAAATTTTGGATTTAATGACAAAATTCCACAATCAGAGTCGCATATCTACAATAAAAAATATTTTATAAGTAGGTACTCGTACCCTCTTTTATCTGTTCTGTGCTCGTACCTACCTATAATTATTTACAATTGTTATCAAAACAAATAGTCATTATAATATAAGTATTTACCACTTGAACATTCAATGAGTGATGTTGTTTTCTGCAGAAATATAGGTGTTGTTCCTCTTTCATTGGAGTAAATATTTTAAAGTGCCTACCGTCTACATATCCTATTATCCCAGGGATTTTGTATTTACTGTAAAATTTGAAAAAACGCTAGTTGTAGTAACTTCTAATAATTCATTAATTATACAGGGTGGCAGGGACATTGACGCGCAAACGTCGTAAAAAGGTTACACCTGATGCCATAAATAAAATTACGAAAGTCATTCATCTCGGAAATGACCGGTTAAAAAAATTTTCATTTTTGAGTGCGCAATGTATTGCAAACAACGCGATCAAAACGCTCCGCGGATGGCGCGCGCGCGCGCGCTACCTACCGCAATACCGAGCGCTGCCCTTTCGGGTTTTATTTACATTGCTGTTTTAAGTGAATTTACTATTTTTTTAATTAAAAATCTTTTTGGGTTAGATACAAATAATGATTTTATACAGTTTACAGTAAAAAAAATGCAGAAAAAAGAAACGTAAAACTTAAGAAAAAGCCGACGAACAATTTCAACGCAGGGGTCCAAAATCATGTACTGAATCCTTGGTAAGCGGTTGCGCGTCGATGCTGCCAGCCTGTATAAATATATAATAATATTTATATCATTTTTTTTTTTTATTATCTTGTGTTGTCGTTGGAAACTTTATATATTGTTTCAAAATTGTAGGATGATTCAGTGCTGTAGTGTCTTTTTCTATGTATACACTTATTGCTTCTTGAGATAAATGATTTGCTTCTCCGACAACTCCTTGATAGTCACCATTGGCAAAAAGTAACAAAGCACATAAAACCTGTAAGTAATTCACAAAATACTGTCTAAAGAAATGAAAATTATTTTGATTTAAGTGCTGCCTACCACACCAGCTTCCCTTTATCTCCAATGAAACTCTTTGTGTTGACTTCAAATCCGTTATATTATTTGAAAGTATACACAAATCTACAAACGCTTTTTTAGAAAATATATAAAGTTTAAGAAACTTCCTTTCACTGATGTTCTCCAATGGATGTCATTCACATGAATTCTCATGTTGTTGGCTTGAAATTCACGTTGATCACGTCGTTGGTCTTCACATTCAGCGGCCGCTAACATATTCCATGCTAAATTCGTTCTTCCAGACATTATTTTGACTCAAAAAACTCAAACACATATACAATTTTATTGTATTTCTAATACCATTGTATGTGTCATATATGTTTCGTCAAAATGCTAGTGAGCTACAGCAGTAGCTAAAACTAAACTAAACTACTCCCGTGTTATTACAAAACGGAACCCAACTTTAGTTCTAGCCTTAACTATTGAGCCAGTACTTGTATTTCGAACTTTATTTCGAATTAGGCAAAGTTCTTAATACTAAAATGACAACTTAGCACCGAAAAAAGCTGTCAGTTTTGTATAAAGAACTGCATTTCTATAACAGTTGGGTTCTTAATTCAATAACTGGGTCAGTGGTTTCAACCTGATCGAAAGAAAAACCTTGTTTTGTATTATGGGGCTCTAGTTTAAAATAGTAGGTAGTCTATGAGCTACAGTGAGCTACGTATCTAACACAGTTTCCAATCTATTACTACACTCTATGGAAGACAGTCGCCACGCAACCATCGATGCGACGCTCTGCTAGAGTGACAGTAATCAGCCAGTTTCATTCTTATCCGACCTCTTCGGTGATTCCTATTAACTTCTTAACATAACCAGACGGCGCCACTTGCTATTCCGTCAAATGTATCAGGAATTTCGATGTCAATGCCCCGAATAGACTCACAAAAAATCATATTAGCTTAAGAGATGAACTTCTATTTTCTTAATGTAATTATGATACGGTTTACTTAGTTAATAATTAGATTTAAGCGTCAGACAGACTTCTCACTGAATATCTTAGAAGCTGCGCCATCTTTAGATTGACTTATTGAGATATTTATGCTTGTTTTGTAATGAGAGTAAATCTAAGGTTCACGAGGCTCACATAACATCACGTCTGTAATCTCTGAAGGGTTATACAGAGGTGCACCTGTACACCCACATTTCGCCAGAAATTCCCATGTTATAGGGGAGTCCATTGGCATCAACCGGGCACAAAACCAGACTGCTGGCTGCTATTGAGAAATTCAAGATGGAAAAACCCAACCACACTTTGCCCGACTTGGGCATCGAACCCAGGCCCTCACGCTCAGCAGTAGCGCTTGTGACCACTAGACGAATGAGGCAGTCGAAGGAATTATTTCACTTTAAATAACTGCTCAGAGCAGTGTATGTATATTCAAATTTTATTTGTTTTAAATTGACGTTATTTCAAGTTAAACAAATATCAACTTTATTTTAATGGTAATTAAGTTGATTTCAGTGACTAGCACTATTGAAAAAGTTATAAAAATGTTTGACGTTGTAGCGTAAACTGAACTTAATTGTGTAGGAATTAAAGTTATTTTTCCATAAACTCATATTTGTTTACATTTTTAGCGAATATGTCGCGATACTAGATTAGATACCTCTTGTTACATATCTGCAGCTTCTTCATGATTTTTTTTTTCTGGTGGGAAATCATCAAATGACCCCTCCCGCTCTGGGTGGAGCGGAAGGGAGTGTCAGACTCTTACTGACTAAAACCCACCCATGTTCCTTCCTTCGCCCTTTATGTTCCGGGGTAGCGGTAACCCTTTTGGGACAATCCCGCTGACCCGGCAGGACTTCTTCATGATTACTTTTTGTTTGTGTAGTGTAAAAAGTGTAGAAATAAAAGTGCCAATGACACACATAATAACACATGAACAAAGTGCTTATATAATCATATCAGACTCTAAGAAAGTGAAACGGATTTGTGTAAAGTACAATAAACACTGTTCTAAGTTTTAAAATAATTATCACGTAATAAATTAAGTTAGATTAAAATTGCTTATTAGCCTTATAGCACAGATTACTCTTATAGGCTAGATTGTAATTAATTATTAAGAGCCTGGTTCTTTTTAATAAAGGATATAAAAAAATGATTACTTTATCTAGGGAATCGTAGAGGTAAAAATGAGTAGGGATAACCTAGATTGATCCTCAAAGGTATTATCTTTACCTAGAGCGGCCGCAACAGATTTGTATGACTCTTTCTAGAAAATTATTGTTTGAAATAACTGAAATCTACTTGAATATAAATAAAACAAAGTCGGGTTAGTTACACAATTTGTAACTCAAAAACGGCTGGATCGATTTTTGTGATCTTTGATTTGTTGGATTTGTCTCCGCCCCGAATAGCAGCATAACTATTAAACACAGGGAAAAATTCACGAAAAAAATATCTCCAAACACACTTTACATTTCGCCAGTCATGTTTAAATCCCATGTAATAGGGGGCGAGCCTATTGCCATAAACCGGGCCACATGTATTTTATTTAAATAAAGCACTATTTTAGAAATTCTAACGTATTCCTATAGTAGATCGATACAAGTAAAACGTATATAAAAATATAAACCTAGCGGTACCTCGTGTAAAAAAAAGGTATACTTAATCAAACCATGTTGAGATATTACTCAACCATTTCAAAATAAAAACGCGTAGCCAACCATCCTCACACATCACACGAACCGCACCTACGTCAGCCCGAAATTAACCCCGAAACATATTTCCAACTTAATTTGGCGTCCGAAATAAAGTGTACATTAAAATATGGAGCTACGTGTGAACCCAAGTCTCATTTTTTGTGTGGGGAAACACGGAGTAAGGAGAACATGGAGTGATCGTTCATGTTTCGGGGTCATAGATGTTAATCAATTTTACGAGCAGATGAAAATACTTGAGTTTGAAGAACCCTAAGAAATCAGTCACTTACCAACTTCGCCAACTGACTTTTTCTAAAAAGGAAAGTAAGCGAATACATATGTTTAACACAGGATAAGGACACACAACATATCAGAATATGTTGTTTAAAACAAAGAAGAAGAAATGAGCAACGTTTGGTGTGGTTTGTTTGCTGGTTGCTACGTATGGATTAAATTCTTTGTTACTAGAGGTTCTTGCAAATAATACGCCGACTTTCTCGGTTTGGCACAGTAAGAAATAGCCGGGAAATATACCATATCGAGGTGAAAAGTAGCACCATCCCCCTGTCTGCTTCGAAATCAAGATACTCTTTAAGAACACTTTAAGGACTAAATTCTTAATCGTTATCGGGCATATAACTTATTACCATACGTATACCGTTTCGACGTTTGGACAGTACTATCAGATAGTTTTTACTGAAATAAACACTCCAGTCTTTCTTTCTCCATGGTGTAATAAAACAAACCATTTTATCTTCACCTCTGTCAGCGAAGCACGAACTCCAACGAGCTCGTCCGAAATAAAATTAATCCTTCGGGAGCCCGTCTCCCTCAGGATTACGAAGAGCTAAGGATTCTCACACTCTCGTGCTTCTGTATTGTCAAGTTTACTCGACAAATTGGAAAGGGTTACGTCGGATCTTGAGAATGTGGGTCATTGCTGTAAAGGAAAGAATCTTGTTATGTTTACTTACATTTCCGGTGGCTCTGTAAAATTCCAACTGGAGCGTGAATTTCTGTGAATACAAACAATGGTTTTATGGACTAGAAAAGCGTATCTACTCCCCAATCAAAATTCACTAGAGTTCACTTATTATAAAACGTTGCATAACGATATCCGAAAGCATTTTTTACTTTTAATAAAGTATGAATTGAGTGTGTTTTGAGTTTGAAGTACGAATCTGCTCTTAGAAACTTTTCAATATTTCATAATATTTTTTTGCGGTGCGTAAGTTAAAATTCAATCTTTACTTAATATTATAAACCATTAAAATTTGTGAGTTTCTATGTAGGAGGTAATCTTCGGAACTGCTGATTTCCAATTCCGGAAATTCTTTCTCTAACTGACGCAACAGTATTGCAGAGTTTCATAGTATATACAGGCTGGCAAGGACTCCCTGCCACCCTGTATTTTATGCTTAAACAAGAAAAAAAACACGGGGACAAGTCGCAGGCAGAAGCCAGTGTGATATAATTACATTTTACACAAGACTGTACCACAAAAATACTTCCCAAACATTGTGGCAGCTAGAAACATCCTACGTTTTAAAAACGCATTTCCCCGGATCAGTGGAAAAGTTACCACTAGCATTAAATAGCGACCGCCAAACCACCGCGTGACACATTGACCTACCCACAGACCATTTTTCCCACCTTTTTTAAACCACGGGTGAGAAATGTTGCCAGTTAAAATAATTGCACCTTATATGGGATAGTTAGCAAATTGATGTTGGTTTTGAGCTTTCATTATTAATATCAATAATTGACAGATTCCTTGGAATTCATTTTCGTTTACGAACAAATTACATTCCAATGTATATTTTAATGAAAATAATATAACTGAATTTGGTAATGTTTTGATTATTATAATATTTTTTAATATACGATTATTGACACGAAGAAGAAGAATATGATAAAAGGATTGAATTGCAAGATGGCTTCAATTTAAAAATTAACGATGATACTGTTTACATGAGTCAACTTTTTATTTAATACTTTTCGATATTCTCCTATTCGAAACGAGAAACTCACATCGTGCAAATGGGACTTAAAAGACGTATCTAAGATCTATCTATGTATATATAATATATATACAAGTCCACGTAAGTAGTTTTCCTAGAAAAGTCGCGACAGTAATGACGTTCTCAGTAATTAGTTCGGAGGCAAGACATATACCGCAAGTTACATGTACACTGATTACACTTTCATTGGAGTCTTTAGGGAATGAAAATCTTTGACCGACTCTGACTTTCACACTGACTTTGCCGGGAAGCCTCAGAAAGGTATTCAGGTATCTGCAAGTGAGCTAAACATAGGTACAACTTACGTATTGGAGGGCAATATGGTCAATCAATCAACTCAGTCCACTGCTGGACATAGGCCTCTCCCAGGCACCACAACACCCTCCGCCTTCTGCATCCAGTCTACCCTAGCCACCTTCTTTAGGTCATCCGTCCACCTAGCTGGGGGGCGTCCCACACTACGCTTGCCGATACGCGGCCTTCACTCCAGGATTCATCTGCTCCACCGGCCATCGGTCCTTCGACAGACATGGCAGCCCACTGCCTCTTCAGTTTGCTTACTCTGCAAGCTAGTGCGTCACATGTAAAACGGCCATCGCTCAGCATAATGCTATGACCCTATGCGAGACAGAGCCCCAGCGCCATGCATACATGCATGTCCATCCCTTTATGGTCCTTTAATTTTTGGTTCTATGACATGCCAGATTCGTCACGATGTTTTCCTTCACCGTTTTGAGAGCAGTGGTGATGAAATTATTTACAGAAAGTAAAGCGCCTGACTGGGTTCGAACCTACGACCTACGACTCGTAAGACGATGCCATTACCACTTGGCCACCACTGCTCTCAAAAACATGTCGCGTATAAAACAGTTATCCTATACATATTATGACGGTGTTTCAGACATGTGTTTTTGACTATTTTGTTTAACTGTTTCACATTTTTGACAAGTTTTCTACAAGTTTTGTTTTGGCTAGTCTGTACAACTTGTTTTGGGTGTAAACGAAAAACAAAAACAGAAGACACAACATGTAAAATACGTATTTAATACCTTATATAAACACTGGGTTATGAAGTCAACAAGTCGCGCCTGATAGAGTCGCGAGAGACGTCATAGAGCCACGCTAGACTACGCTTATATATCGCAAAGCTGATTCGCGCCGATGAACCTGAACGGATTATATCAAGACGACTGCAACCCTTCTATTTAAGGCTACCGCAGAAAGGCGCGACGCGACGGTGAGATGCGATTCTGGTAAAACTGGTAAACTTCAAGGAAATTTTCTTGAAGTTTTCATAGAAATTGTTCTACTGGAGTCGCGTCGCGCCTTTCTACGGGAGCCTTTACCCTACATTCGTTGCGAAGAGCTTATGATGCTGACTGTTAGCTATGGCAATTGTTTTTTAAACCGTTCATTGTATTGGTTAATTACGAGTGTCCCTATTGCTATATTACTTTTGTTAATTGGATAAAAATAACACTTTTACAAGTATTTTTACAAGTAATTTTTTGGCTACAACTAGATGAGGTCGGTGTTTCCTAGCTGACTAGTCTAAATAGAAACACCAAAACAAACCCAGTGGTCAAGGTATCTTTTAACGTCTAAAGAATTACATTGTTATGTTTGGATTGTATGAGGACCATGTTGGATAACTCTCTTGATGAAAGCACCACACTGGTTTGAGTGAACCTGCTTAGTCAATACAAGCACAAGCATGCACTGTGAGCTACACGATTTACCGACACAAATATCAGTGAATCGTGTAGAGAGGCTCAGAGCTACGAAGCAAACGACCTGACGAAGACTACCAAAGTAAGAGTAGGCCACATTAAGTACTGCAAGTAACTACAAGACAATAATGAAATCTATCTGTATTAATATGATGACCACCATAGTCCTTAATTTCACAAAAATTTCGACATTTGATATTCTTAAATACAAACCTCAACCTCCTATTCATGTATTTATTTATATTTAATTGTGCTTACATTTATATGTAATTAGATATACAGGGTTATTGGTAAAACACCAACAACCTCTTAAGAGGTCATTGTACTCATCATTATGAACAACTTTTACCATGGGACCAAACCAAAAATCGCGAAAAAAAAAAACAGCTGTTCCCTACATTTATGTTCGTCTAACTCGTCAAAATGTAGGGAACAGCTGATTTTTTTTTCGCGATTTCTGGTTTGGTCCCATAGTAAAAGTTGTTCATAATGATGAGTACAATGACCTCTTAAGAGGTTGTTGGTGTTTTACCAATAACCCTGTATATTATATTTATAGTTTTAATAGCTTTATGCATATCTTTATATTTCAAATATTGAATCCTCAATTGTCATGATTGCACCTACGAGTACCACTGTTTGTCTCTGCATCACTCAAAGGTTGACTAGTAAAAAATGCCTACGGCATTAAGTCCGCCCTGTACATGTGTTTGCTTGAAGAGTTAAATAAATAAACCTACGTATAATATTAATTAATACTTTCTTCTCTTTTTTTCATTGCGCACTAAAGGGAATGGATGACAGCAATAACAAAAACGGTAAGTTGTCCATGAAAATGATTTTATTGTATAAAATTAAGTGGTTCCCTAATGTGTTATCGAAAACGTTTTATATGAGAGTGCATTGTGCGATTGGGCCGCTGTTAATGGCTTTTAGCGCAGAGTTCAAATTATGTAACGTTTTCAATTAAATTAGTTATATTATCGTTACTTCAGTTTTTGTCCTACCACTGAAAGCACTTTACTTTAACCTTTTGATAAATGGGTGAACTTGTAGCTGTTATTTTCTTGACAAAGTTTATAATTTGGAGAGATTTTATACAGGGTGTCTGGAATATCGACGCGAAAGCTGTTACCAAGATATCAAAACATGATTCTAGACCCCCGAGTGTCTAAATTTTTCGTCCATTATCAAATCTGCTGTTTCATAGAAAAAGCTTTTTTGCAAAAAAAAAAAACCGACTTCCAAAAAAGACACTACAAAGTGAAAAATAACTTTAATTTCGGAAGTCGGTGTTGTTGGGTTCGCATTTTCGTTATTTGCCACCGACTTCCGAAATTAAAGTTATTTTTCACTTTGTAGTGTCTTTTTTGGAAGTTGTTTTTTTTTTTTTAGCAAAAATGTTTTTATTTTTCACTTTTAAGTTGTAATTTTCACTAGTAATTTTGGTTTAAAAAAACGATGTGTGGGCCCATAAAATTTGAGGGTTGCCCTCGATTTCTCCAGGATCCAATCATCAGATCCTGTCTTGGTGACTATGGGACCACTTCAGAAGTATCTCCTTTCGAACAAAAAAAGAATTTTGAAAATCGGTCCACAATTGGCAGAGTAATCGCGTAACAAACACACAAAAAAAAAACATACCGTCGAATTGAGAACCTCTTCCTTTTTTTGAAGTCGGTTAAAAAGTAACCTACGCGGTCAAAATGTATCGAAGAGCAAATTTTTTTTAATAACCGATGAAGCAACTTATAACGTTCAGAATCATGTACGCAATCCAGGTTGCGCGTATATGTCCCTGCCAAACTATAAGTATAGAAAATTGTAGGAAACCTTAGTAACGACTGGAATCTAGGCTCAATATTTTGTAATAATATTTGGATGTAAAATTGTGTCCATGGAGTTTCTTGGCCGTTCTTCTTCATAGGAACCTACCACACTTTGGGGTGAATTTGACCATTTAAAAGTGCCTGTAATTGGTTTAATTGAAATACATGTTTTTCGTTGAGTTGAGTTTAGTAATTTATCATATGACTAGGATGATAAAGTTTACTTTTCTTTGCAGCTGCCCGCGCCTCCTCACATCGAACTGGTGATGGCAATGCCGTACCTCCGCACAGCGTTCAAGAGGCCCACAGTCAGAGTGAGACGTAAGTACCTCTCTTTCAAAATTGCCAAGATCTTCTTACAAACTCCTACCGTTAAGTCAGTAAGTGCCTGGCACACTGTATTGTGAGCGACAAAAGTCGATTAACACTTCACTTATTTTTTAAGCCTTATTTATTGAGCTAATTCATCGTCATCACCATCTGCCTAAACCTTTTCCCAACCATGTTTAGGTCGGCTTCTAGTCCAACTGGATGCAACTGAATACCAGTATTATACATGGAGCAACTGCTTATCTGACCTCCACAGTGTCTCTGTACTATATAATACTCGATAATATGAAATACAATGTAACGAATAATTTTGTGTTAATTTTGATAACGTGTAAAACTAGCAGTGTTTATCGAACATATGAAGCACTAGCTGCGCCCCGCGGTTTCACCCGCATAAGTTTCGAAGTGGGAATATCGGGATAAAAATTATGCTATATGTTAATCCTGATTATAAATCATCTGTGTGCCAAATTTCATCCAAATCCGTTCAGTAGTTTTTGCGTGAAAGAGTAACAAACATCCATCCATCCATCCATCCATCCATCCATCCATCCATACAAACTTTCACGTTTATAATATTACAGTGAAACCAGGTTAAGTGGGACCTGGATAAGTGAGAAACCTCTATTATTGAGAGTTGCAATGAGGTCCCGGTTCTTTTTCATTGAATTACCTCTGTTAATGGGACTTTTTGAACCTGGTTAAATGAGATTTGAATTCTAAGACTTTTTCGATGTTTACCTCTATAATTGAGACTCTGTAGCTCAATTACCTGTATAAGTGTTACCTGTACATACATACCTACATTAAATTCATAACACCAAAAATACGCATTTTTATTAACATTTCCACCTCTAAAAAGGGAATAACGGGACATTTCGACCTCTGTAAGCGGGGGGCCTCAGTAAATGAGACAACTATAATTTTAAACAGTTGAAAACTGGATTATTGGAAACCCTCCATAATTGGTACATAATTATGTCTTGGTCCCTTGAGATCCCAATTAACCAGGTTGCACTGTATATTAAGTAGGAAGTCCTTCAAAATGATTCACACTGAGATTGATAGCGTATTACGTAATTAGGTTGCTAGTAAATTTTTTTTGCAAATGTATTTATTGGAAGGCAAGTTATTGCGCCTTTATACACATTTACACTTTGTGCTTTAATTACCAGTGGCATACCATAAGTTGAAGCAAAAATAAAACAGTCATTTGTCGCTCAAATATTATGTGCCATAGGCATGAAACTTGCATCGTGTAAATGGGGCTTTATATGCCTTTATATTACTACCTTTGTTGATCTAATAGTAGTCGCAAGCGCATCAAGCTTACATGGGAACGTGAGTTCCTGGGTTCGATCTCTGAGTCGGGCAAATGTTAGTGTGGTTCTAAAATGTTAGCTGGTGGCAAAAGACTTGCCCCCCTTACAATGTAACTGACAAAATGTGGGTATAGGTAACTATTGTCTTTCTCTGTCTCTCTGTCTACCCTTAGAGATAAAACAGGCGTGATGTTATTCTGTCTGAAGTAGGTATTGAAACCGCTGTAATGTGTACACCGCAGACACATAACACATATTATCTACATAAGCATAGTGTATGTACATTAGCAGGCACTCCGCTATGTTCATACCGCAGAGATTCCCATACCCTTCAAGTATATGTAATACCTATTAATCAAGTAGTATAGCAGGATTGTTGAGGATAACCGCAACCGTAATTGAGACTAAAGGATATACAGGGGGGCAGGGATATCGACGCGCAAACTCAACATCTGCCTAGCCTTTTCCCAACTATGTTGGGGTCGGCTTCTAGTCTAACCGGATGTAGCTGAATACCAGTATTTTACATGGAGCGACTGCACATTTGACCTCCACAACCCAGTTACTGGGTAATACGATACCCCTTGGTGAGACTGGTTGTCAGACTTTCGGGCTCCTGATTACCGGTAACGACTGTCATAGATCCACGAATGACAGCCGGGACGTGCTTTTCGAGGCACGGAGGAGCCTCGGTATGTAAAGATAGTCACCCATTCACATACCAACCGCGGCAAGCGTAGCTTAACCTGATCGATCGACCTGTGCGGCTTGTTGTTATTTAGCCACGGGCCCCTCAACGCGCAAACTGGAACCATAGAATTCAGCATATGATTTTAGACAAAAGGAAAATGTCAACCCCTTTTTCTTTCAGAATTATTATCTTCAAATAATTTGTTTCTATTTGGTTCTGCTAACACTTCTCTTTACAAAATAACAACACGTTGAATTTAAATGATCAATCTCTGACATTTTTGAAAGATGGTTAAAATATAATTTGTACTTATTCCTTAAATGGCACTGTTTTCGTTAAACACCGAATGATACGAAAGCAACCAATGTATTCTATAGAAAAATACTACAATAAAAATTCAATTTTATAAATGTATTTACCTACATTGGCTTTCAGACAGTTGGAGACGGTTCAGGGACGTACAAGTAGACCACAGAAGGTTACACCCTTGGACCCTTTTTAAAATGTATAGTAATATACTCGTACGTCTATACTTCATTCTTGTAAGGATGACCTACAGATGGTTGCTATTGAAAAATACTCAAATAAAAATTCAATTTTAAAATGTATACATTGGGTTTCCTATAGAAGAAAATGGGAAAATGTCGCTATCGCAACATCACTATAGGTCAGCCTTGCAACTCGTAGTACGCAGACAAACACACGTGTGATCGGTGTGTTTCTAAAGCAGCACGTGCAGCTTTATTCCCCAGACACGTGCCTGTGCCCTACAGAAATTACACATGTGTCGTGTGTCGCGCGACTTGAGTCGAGAACTATATCGTAATTCAATAAGTGATCGAGAAATTATCGATGTCTAATCTAATGTTTATTGATTTTATCTTGTAACCTTGTGCTGTAGCTCTTTTATTTTATTTTCACTACGTAATGGAAAGTCTACAGCCGCCATTGACGCTTGCAATACTAAGGAGGTTTGGTGTTACTAATCTCAGAGAAGAAAACTTGTCCTGCAGCATCGGTTGCAAGGTCCAGGCTAGCTCAAGGCTCTAGAGAAAGGAACCTCCTGACAATACACTCCGTGGGACAATACACTTGGTGTTCAGGAGTTCCTACCGCTTTCTGTATCAAGCCGATTGAAGCCCTTGATCTAACTGCCTATAGGCCCTGTCCATTAGGTAAACCGTTTTTTGACAGAGGGAACTAGTTATTGCAGCAACACACAATACATTGATTGATACACGTATGGTATTATAATGTATGTAAGAAGCCATAAATAAGATAATTCAATAAGATAAGGCAGTTTATATATTATTTTAATAGGCATTTTAAAGTTAACTTTTACGTAATCTGGAAAATTTACGTTCTAAGACAGCTGTCAAAAAACGGTTAACTTAATGGACAGGGTATAATGATAAGGTGGATACACACTGCCTGCCAAGGCCGCGGGTTGTTCGAAAGAGATACCGTGGCCCCTGGCATAAGCAACCGAAGGAACACGGGTGGGTTTTAGTCAGTAAAAGTCTGACACGGCCTCCTGCTGCGCCCAGAGCGGGAGAAGTCATATAATGATTTCCTACCCAGAAAAAAAAGGTGGATACACACACTACAACACGCCACACGGAAACGCGTTTTTATTGAGCCGGAGCATGGCGCGTGGTAGTGTATGATCCGCTTAAGAGGCTCACGGTTTTTTTGCAAAATATTTTTTATTCAGTCATTTTCCCGGCATCCATAACCTTCAAAACACAGCAAATAGCTTGGCGGTCGAAAACCTAATACTGTTAGTACGTCTCCGAACTTTCTCTTTCACAATTACCTTTACTACTAAAGATATTAATAAAAAAGAAAGAAAGAAAATACGTTTATTTTCGGTAAAAATGACGCAGAGAAAGAACACAAAAAAGAACCAAATTGGGGGAAAAATGTGCGTCACATCCACGCAAAAGGGCCATTGCTCAGAATAATGCTACGACCTTATGCGAGACAGAACCACGCTGCTGGCAATTAACTGTGTATCCAAAGCACTCCATTATTTACTGCAATTTGAGTTATTATTCTAATGAAGTTCCAACATTGAAGTAGATAGGTAGGAATGCTGTATACGAATGCCGTTGTTAATTCCAGTGAGCAATAGAACGAAGCAATTTGAATAATTAAAAATAGCTTGGATTTGCGTTATAATGACCGCTTTGTTTTGTTGTTGTAATTTACTTTATATTTCTGCTTGGGAATAACAATGATTTTAGAATAGAGGAGTTATTCTGATTTCATCTTCACTAATTAAGAGCTGATGAGAAGAGAAGGTTCTGGAGTGCGGACCGCGTACTGGAAGCGTTGGAAGGCCTCCCACAAGGTGGACCGATGACCTTGTGAAGGCCGCAGGAATCCGCTGGATGCGGCGGTGCTTGGGGGAGGCCTATGTTCCGCAGTGGACGTCCTTCGGCTGAAATTATGAATGATGAATGAATTAGGATCTTAGAGGGGCTTGTGGCTAAGTAATAACAGCCGCACGGGTCGATCGA
The DNA here is from genome assembly GCA_911387795.2 of Apamea monoglypha. NCBI lineage: Eukaryota > Metazoa > Arthropoda > Insecta > Lepidoptera > Noctuidae > Apamea > Apamea monoglypha. Next base: position 4,208,105 of record OU426933.1, on the reverse strand, counting down.
TCAGGTTAAGCTACGCTTGCTGCGGTTGGTCCGCGGATGGGTGACCATCTTCACATACCAAGACCCCTCCGTGCCTCGGAAAGCACGTTAAGCCGTTGGTCCCGGCTGTCATTCGTGGATCTTTGACAGTCGTTACAGGTCGTCAGTAGCCCGAAAGTCTGACAACCAGTCTTACCAAGGGGTATCGTATTACCCAGTAACTGGGTTGTGGAGGTCAGATAGGCAGTCGCTCCATGTAAAATACTGGTATTCAGCTGCATCCGGTTAGACTGGAAGCCGACCCCAACATAGTTGGGAAAAGGCTAGGCAGATGAGATGAATGAATTAGGATCTTCCGTAGGTTGGGACACATGGAACCAAATTGGTACCTGGTGACTCTATGGCAGATGTCTGAATAACTTAATTATAGGTAAAGTCAGTGAGAAGAATTGTTTATCAAATTGATAAAAAAGATTACAACTTTTTTAAACTGATGAATTCTACTGAAGCTGCCAAAATCGTAGCTAAATTCTGCGGATTAGTTGCGTGACACACTAACAGTAGCAATCGCTTTCAACAACATTCATTGCGTTATTTACGTTGCTGAGCAGACAATTTTTTCGAACATATGAAGCAATGGATTAGCAATATCCTTCAAAATGATTCAGATTGTGATTGATTGTGACGCAATTAGGGTGCAGGGCTGACTCTATTAAGATTACCATCGATTCGCTAAGAAGAGGATAAGATAATTGCCCTTACTGTTTAAGGAACCGAGCTTCACAATACTGTCAAACCGTTTGATATCCAAATGTCTTTTTGGAAACCGAGTACCATTTTTTTTTTTTTTTGGCATGGGAAATCATCAAATGACCCCTCCCGCTCTGGGTGGAGCGGAAGGGAGTGTCAGACTCTTACTGACTAAAACCCACCCATGTTCCTTCCTTTGCCCTTTATGTTTCGGGGTAGCGGTAACCCTTTCGGACAATCCCGCTGACCCGGCAGGCTTCGGCCCTAAGGGGCCCTTCAAATTATGCTGACAACACTTTGAGGCGCGCGTGGAACACTTACGCGCCGTCCGGCACGGGCCTGGTCCTGATCGGACGGTGAGCTACCCATTGCTCTCCGCCCGCAGGCCCGCGCCTTCGGTGGCCGGGAGTCGTCACGCGGCTCCCGACGCCCGGAGCGTCTCCCGCGGCGGCTGGTACGGGAGGCTCTCTCCCTCATCCGTCCCGCCACCTCCTTCGCTAGCATGACTGCTTCGCAGAAGGAGGCGACTGCCTCCCACTCCCTCTCGCCCCGGACCATGGCTTGCACCAGGGCCGGGCGCGAGAAGCCGAACCGAGTACCATTACGTAGATACCAAGCGCTGCCCTCAAACAAACGTTTGAATCAAGTACAAACCCCTTCCTTGTTGGCATAACAACCGGCATACCCCTCCCATTCTGATCACCCTCAATAATCGCGGACACGTGACCAAACGCAACAAAAGAACAGATGAAATAATTAAAAGGCTTAATTAATGAGCGTCAGCTGATTAAGAGCCAAACGACATCAATCCAGGAAAAAGGAAATTCAACTTTGATTTGTAAGTTGTAAGGTCGAAATTGATTTACAAAGTTCTTTAGCCTTTTGCAGTGGATATGGTTGGATGGTTAGTTAGATTGATATTCGAAGTTACGTAATCAATTTGCTGAAGCGATTGTTTCGATAAAATCGAAGGTCGATGAAATATAGTATCGATTACAACTAGAAGGTATCGAGAAATGTTTTCTGGTCGATTGTTTTTACTTTGCAAAACGCATTTTCGTTATTATTCATGTAAGGTAAACTGTATTGAAATCCTTTTTTTCCCCGACCCACCTCGTCGCATCGCATCGCCTGTCTGTGCTATCACTTCGTTTTCACTTACCGTTCTTTCCGACTTTTTTTCTTTTTGCTTGGCTCCTAAAGGCGTGCGTTAAATAGCTCAAATGCAAAAAGGATTTTTCAAAACCAACTGGTAGTTCCAGAGTATACCCCCTACACATACAAACAAACTTACCTCTTGATAATATTAGTAGACTAGCGATCCGCGCCTGCTTCGCAAAGCTTTTACGACTTGACAAAACATCGAGATTTCTACATTATATGTAAGTGTAATATTAATGTTTTATGCGCGTAGTCCTTCCGGAATAAAAACTGTAAATGATAGTGTAAACCGCATCAAAATCCGTTGCAAAATTTCGAGGGACTTAGCCGTTCATTTTTCATTATATGTACAGCCAATCGATTCTGTAAAAATCTCACCGTGAAAGTTAGGTGAAGTGAGCTTAGAGTGAGCTGTCAATAGTGTCAATCCCTAGCATTAGTTGGAATGACAGCTCACTCCACGCTCACTTCATCTAAGTTTCACGGTGAGATAGTTATAGAATCGCACTGCTGTATCTAAAAAGCTGAAGGGATTAACGATATTGATATTCTTTTTATTTTAATAAGGATAAAACGCGCATAGTTGGAAACTTTTGAAATATGGATGCATCAATATGAATTGAAGTTTGTAGGAAAAGTTTCAGCCATTTTGTCTGGAAATTGGATTGGTTTCTTATTTCAGTTGGCAAGTAATTCAGAACGGCTAGTTCTTGAGAAGAATTTGTTTTCGCTTTGGATATCGTATTGGTAATGTAGACTTTGTTTACCAACGGCAAGACTCACAGTTTTTGACTTTACTTTGCCAATTAAGAGTTCTATATGGGGTACATGAACATTCTTTTTTTATTAAAAAATCTGACATAAATAATCATTTAGATGCAAGATTTCGTATTCCCATTTAGCTAGTACGTCTAGTTTTTGAGATATATTTTTTAATTTCCATCCGGATATATAGAATATAAATTACTTATAAATAACCATGATACGCAAAAATGATGTAAAAAGTATCGATGGTGTGTCTTATTCTGTATTATCAGAGCACTAGTGAACCTCGTATCTTTATCTAGATCCAGATATATACGCGTTAATTGGTTTGTAGTTTATCTTATTTTTCTCTAAAAATTTGCCTTATTGCTTCTGCCAGCGACTTCGTTCGCGTGGCAGTCGTAAGACACCATATTATACAAAAATAACAGACGCATTTTTATAAATCTTCCCCGTGTACAACGTTTTGGTCTCAGCAGCAAAAATATACAGAGAGGTGACGCGGGAACAAGCGACGTACAGCTGTCCGTGTGAGAAGCAGCTCGTCCTGAGGTCGACACACACAGCCTTTTTATTTATTTTTTTTCTGGTGGGAAATCATCAAATGACCGCTCCCGCTCTGAGTGGAGCGGAAGGGAGTGTCAGACTCTTACTGACTAAAACCCACCCATGTTCCTTCCTTCGCCCTTTATGTTCCGGGGTAGCGGTAACCCTTTCGGACAATCCCGCTGACCCGGCACGCTTCGGCCCTAAGGGGGCCCTCGTTATGCTGACATCTCTTTGAGACGCGCGTGGAACACTTACGCGCCGTCCGGCACGGGCCTGGTCCTGATCGGGCGGTGAGCTACCCATTGCTCTCCGCCCACACACACAGCCTTCGGTAGCAATTTCCCATTACTTTTGAAGTTTTTCATTATTACCGACAATCAGTATTGCATAATAACATGACTGGACGTAGTTTAGCAGAAAGGACTCAATCCGCAAAAAGTAATTTTTGAGTTATCGAGGTTTTAAGTTTAGATGTGTATTGCTGCAATGATGTTATATATGTAATATTTTGAAATATTATCACTTATGGGCATATATAACAATATTTTTATAAGTCAAGTTGTATTACATAGACTAACGCAATTTTCGAGTTATTGTGAAGAATGTGGGTTGAGTCCTTTTTGCTAAACTACCTCCATGTTATGATACTTGTATCAAGTTCCATGCATAAGTTTAACATAATTCATTACCTACGCAGCATTTTCCAGGAACGATGAACCTAGCTTCCAGTAGGCATAACTACATAGATGCGACTTGCGCTGGAATCTCATTACGTATACACTATACGCTATACCGAGCTCGTCCTAACTCCATACTAACTACATAGATACACCCGAGACGAGTACATTTGTACGCAGTACGGAGGCACGTATATATTTAATTGGCCGGAGATAAGATTAGGTTACGTGTAATATGTAATTATAAACTCCTTTATGATGAGCTTCTGGCGGAATTCTATGTGTTACTACCTCAGTGTGTTCATCCATATTAATGTGAAATATAATTTGGTTTATTCTTGCGATTACTTTTTGAAGTGAAACCTTTTAGGCTTTAGCACTTTGTGCTCTTTCTGAACAGTAAACGGAACTGCAGTGCGATTCTGTAACCACCGTGAAAACTTAGGTGAAGTGAGAGTGAAGTGAGCTGTCATTCCAACTAATGCTAGAGATTGACACTATTGACAGCTCACTCTAAGCTCACTTCACTTAACTTTTCACGGTGAGATTTTTACAGAATCGATCGGCTGAACCGTCACGCTCGATCGGTGACGCTGAATCGGGTATACTCGGCTACAGTCGTAAGTTTTAACTGATATCGTGTCATAAGCACACACCCTCTTTTTTTGATTATAAGTGTTTACTGTAACTTCAATTATCCATTGATTTGAACTCCAATCCCTCGACCCACCTCGTCGCATTGCATCGCCTACCCGCGCTATAACTTCGTTTTCTTTCTGTCTTTTTTTATTTTTTTTCTTTTTGCTAATAACACTTTGCCTGACTTGGAAACGAACCCAGGACCCCGCGCTCAGCAATCGCGCATACAAACACTCAACCAACGACGCACCAATATTTTGTTGATATATGTCAAATATGTCAATAAGAATCTCATCGAAATTCGATTATCAGCCGGTAGGTTTTATGAAAAGCACTTTCTTTTACATGATATAATTAAATACGCATTAAGTGATTTCAAAAGTCAGGTATTAGCTGTCTTCAAAGAATTAGGTCGCAGGCTGCGCACAGATTGACAGATTTATTAAAAAAGAGGATCGTGTTCATACATTTCACAAATAATATTGATTAATGATAACACAAGTGACGTTTTTATTAGGTTTCTGGTAAAAGATAGATGTTTTATATGAGAAGTTGATATTTTTTTATCTCAGATAATTTAAAGATGAAAGCAAGCGCATGTCATATAGTACGAGATCAAGGTCGGAATGTACAGACGCCAGCACATCAAGCTACTACAATCTGTCAAATTTCTTTAATAGATTTTCAACTTTATCGATAAAGCAATAAGGTTCAAGGTTGACTGGGAAAATTTGACAGTTTCGGGTAGCTTGACCTGCTGGCGTCTGTACAGTAGCTATTTGGTATATAGAAGAGACTTCTTTGCACTACAGTACACTGCCAATCATCAACTGCTGAAAGGATCGATATATTTACCTGCTCTCTGAATGAATTCATAAGAACAATATTGTATTTGTTATGTTATTTTAAATAGTTATAAAATAAGATAGTTTAATTACGGACCACGCTAACGCATTAGGAATTCCCTGTAATGTTAGTAGAGTTTGTGATAAATAAATCAATAAAATACATAAATATGTAAATCATTCTCATCAGTATGCTTTGATTTATGACACTCGCAACATTGAGTGGTTGCAAGTTAATTGCTGGTAAACGAAATTGCTTGTTCGAGCGTACAGACGCCAGCACATCAAGCTACCTGACAAATTTCTTTAATAGATTTTCAACTTTATTGCTAAAGCATTAAGGTTCAAGGTTGATTGGGAAAATTTGACAGTTTCAGGTAGCTTGACCTGCTGGCGTCTGTACACAAAATCAAATCATTCAGGATTTAGTCAGGAACTGGGTATCAGTGTAATCGTCTATTTTAAAATTAGGTTTTGTAGAAACTTAATGAATTAATAAGATATCCAATATTGATAAAAGCTGGATGTACCCACTTCAAGATATATTATTATGACAAGCATAATTCCAGTTTTAAAGAGAGTTTCTCGCGCGTTGTATCCACCTTGTCGTCCGAGAGAACTCTCAACCTGCTTGGGAGCAATTACTCACCTTCCAGTTTAGAATTTTACATGTGCAAATAAAAAAAAGTTAACACACAATTCAAGGATAATTGTAACATTTCGACCCAAAGCGTCGACCCTTAATCAACAGCGCACCTCCCCCAGAGAGGCTTATTGCATTATGTGGAGTCTAGGCGAGGGTGATCAGAGGTACAGCTAGGACCATCTTTAGTAGCGATGTGGTTGCGCCGTACTCTCCAGAGACACTCACAACTCTGGAGAGCAAACACCCCGCCCTGGCGGATGACCTCTCCTTCCCTGAACCATACGATTCGGAAACCAACTTACTTGAAATTACAGCTCAACAAGTATGTGCGGCCATGTGCTCCTTTCGAAGTGGCTCCGTCGGCGGCCTCGAAGGTCTGACACTCCAACATCTGAAGGAGCTTATGTGTTCAGGCGCCGGGGAGGCTGGTGAGTCCCTTATGAAGGAGCTGATGGCCCTCATTAATCTCATGCTCTCCGGCAATGTGAACGAAACCGGCATTGATATTTTGTATGGGGGAAATCTATGTGCCCTGCTCAAGAAGGATGGCGGCATTCGTCCCATTGCCGTAGGGTCCACTTATCGTCGTATTACAGCCAAAATTTGCTGTGCTTTCTATAGCGAAACACTGGCTAGCAAATTCCAGCCCCTGCAGTTGGGCTTCGGGTCTAAAGGGGGCTGTGAGGCTGTGGTACATGCTTATAACTTACAATAGCGATAAAGGAGAGGTCATCCTTAAGGTTGACATTAAAAATGCTTTCAATTCCGTCAATAGGGAGACCTTGTTGACATAAGTTCAAAAAGAAATTCCTAAAATGCACAATTTTCTCTATCAATGCACCCCTCGAAATTGCCTACTTTATAAATTATACAACATTTTGAAGTCAGCAGTTGGATGTCAACAGGGTGATCTTATTTGTGTATTTATTTGTCTAAATAATAGTTTATACAACAATCCCATAGAAAAAAGAACGTTCAGTTTTAAAATTTTCCGGGATACTTTTCCAATTTTTATTTCAAGAAAAAACAAATTCGGTCGAGTCTCCAGTGATGCGCTTATCAACAAACAACATTATTTATATTATTATGTAGATTAAATTGGGTTTGAAGTTTTATCAACGTTTATGTACAAAAACAAATAATCACCAGGGTAATCAGTACCAGAAAGCACCCTCCTAAACTCAGAATTATCGAAAATACATGCAAATGTAATCGGCTTGTGTCATCGCCTCGGAATAAATTCTTTCATTAAGAACAGGCTACACCACGAGCTAAGCTAACTTAGTCTAGCTTAGCTGACACCAACGGTGTCTCTCATTATATCTCTGTAGTTCCAAGCTCGAATATTTTGACATTTATAACAACCATATCATTAACAAAAGTGAGGTTTGAATTGAAACATTCGTAGTAGTTAATTTAATGAATTAAATTAATTAAATTAATTACTATTATGTATAGATAATAATATGTTATTGCTTAGTATGATACAAATTATGTTTGTCGCATAAAAATCAAACCAATTCTTTTAGGCCGGTTTTATCTTTTCAAATTTCACTTTCGACTACTATTACGTAGGAAACAGAGAGAGAGGTGGTGGCCCAGTGGTAACGGCCGCGACTTGTGAGTTGTAGGCCTTAGGTTCGAACCCAGACAGGTGTGTAAATTATTTCATCACCACTGCTCTACAGACGGTGAAAGAAAACATTGTGAGGAAACCGGCATGTCCTAGAAGCAAAACTTCGAAGACATGTGACATCTACCAACCCGCACTGCGCCCGCGTGGTTGATTACGACACACTCCCTCTCAACGAGAGGAGGCCTGTGGAAAAATTATAGGTAGATTATACCATATTAAGTTACCCGAAGTATCAAACAAATGGTGTCTGTCATAGCTACGAGGGCTGATCTAAGCTAACTACAGAGAAAGAGAGTGAGAGTAAGAGAAAAAGAGAGAGAGAGAGAGAGAGAGTAAGAGAGAGAGAAAGAGAGAGAGAAAGAGAGAGAGAGAGTAAGAGTATTCTATTCTATTATATTCTAAGCTAACTAAGCTTAGCTCGCAGTGTGTCCTACGCTTTACCCTTCCATAAATTAGTTTCACAAGTGACAACCGTCGTCGGCACAATTGGAGAGATATTAATCCATATTCATTTGTTTCTCTGCTAATAGAAAAGGGTTGCTGAGTGATCCGTCGCTGGTTATATTAACAATATCTGTCAGCCATTCTGTCCTTTGTTTAGTGGGTATCAATTATTTTGATTATGTTTGTGTCTTTGAGCTTGAGTTTGATAGAATAGAAAGGCCTTTTTAATTAAGTAAATACATACCTTTACTAAGCTGGTAATATTTATGAAGGGTTCACTAATAAATACATATACTCACGCTTTTTTCCCACGGGATATATTCTTACACCTCGCTCTCAACATGACCGTATATAAACCGACCGTATTTGAACGGTTTTTACACACTTTAATGCCTCATGCAATCGTGGCAAAAATAGTTCTTTTTTTCCTTCATGTATTTACTTACATAATATTAATATATGGGGAGCAGTTGTGGCCCAGTGGTAATGGACCCGACTTACAAGTTGTAGGTCGTGAATTCGAACCCAGGCAGGCACTTTACTATGTGTAAATTATTTCATCACCACTGCTCTCAAAACGGTGAAGGAAAACATCTTGAGGAAACTGACATGTCCTAGAACCACAAATTCGAAGACATTATGCGACATCCACCAAACCGCACTGGGCCCGCGTGGTGTATTATGGGCCACTCCCTCTCACAGAGAGGAGGCCTGTGTCCCAGCAGTGGGAACATTATAGGCTGATTATGTATTACTCGTAATATATTAGTGTTAGATTGTATACAGGGTGACAGGGACGTGATTCTGTTTTTTTTTTAACTCTCTATTTCATATATTTTGACCTCGTAGTTATTGCACTTTTCTATAAAACAGCAGATTTTTTTTTTGATTAGCGACGAAAAATTTCTACGCTAGAGGGTCTAGAATCATATGCTGAATTCATGGTTATTTATTTATTTACTAGCTGCACCCCGCGGTTTCACCCGCATAAGTTTCGATCCCGTAGGAATATCGGGATACAAAGTATCCTTTAAGTTAATCCTGGTTATAAACCATATGTGTGCCAAATTTTATCCAAATCCGTTCAGTAGTTTTTGTGTGAAAGAGTAACAAACATCCTTCCATCCAACTATCCATACAAACTTTCGCGTTTATAATATTAGTAGGATTTAGGCAAACCAACTAAATACACACAAAGACATTCAAAGTACATATCATTCAAAAATACAATAGCATTGCATGCATCTAAATTAAATGTAAGCAGAGCACTTTATTAAAATCTCGCTATACAATAATAATTAACAAAAAGATGGAAAACAATGTAATTAGAACTAATATCAATAATCTCTTATACTTAAAATCAATTTGAATTAGATTAGATTCCATCTTATAATGTTCCCACTGCTGGGACACAGGCCTCCTGTCGGTGAGAGGGAGCGGGCCGTAATCCACCACGCGGGCCCAGTGCGGGTTGGTAGATGTCAATTGTCTTCGAATTTTTGCTTCTAGGACAAGCCGGTTTCGTCACAATGTTTTCTTTCACCGTTTTGAGAGCAATGGTGATGAAATAATTTACACAAAGTAAATCGCCTATCCGGGTTCGAACCTACGACCTACAACTCGTAAGTCGCGGCCGATCCCACTGGGCCACCACTGCTTTTTAGATTAGCCGTGGATTAGATTAAACAAGATTGAATTAAATTAAATTAAGTTACAGTTTGTGCATCGATGCCCCAGCCACCATGTATTGTATTATTAATATAGGTTTATTTTTACAACGGAATATTAGAAACTTTTCATGCGCGCGGAAAATAAATATTTGAATTCGACTCGCTTTAATCTTTATTTATTAGGCATCATTACACTTCCCGTCAGCTGTGTGCTGCCATTAATTTGAAATAAATTCCGAATTTATCCGGTGGGATATAACTGTATGTACCTACCCAAAACAAATTATTATTAATATCTGGCCCGCCTGCGGACCAGCATTTCCTTAATAACAGTCCGGGGCACCGGCTGACGATAATGATGTACCATCAACGTCTTCCGGGGATCCTTCCACGCTGCTATTAAGCAACCCAAACTCCGGTTTAATTTCGTGTGGCCGAACATCGCATGAAATGAATTATAAATCTGTCTAAAATTGTTTTGATAGTAGAGGATTTCCTAGAACATGCCTAGGTGTAAAAAAGCCACGTTTTCAATATTTCAGGGTATAGTGCCACTTATTTTGCGGAATATTCTACCAGCTCGTATCTAAGTTGGTTAGAGGTTGGTTAGTTAGAGCTATTTAGTTCGTGAGTTAGTTGGTTTGTTGGTTTGATTGATTGGTTGGTTGGTTTGATTGGTTGGTTGGCTGGTTGGTTGGTTTGCTAATATTCATTTTGTTAAAAATGAATTCTCTTGATACCTTTTTTGCCTTACATACACCCACAGTTAAAGGTACAGTGCATGATCTATCTCCTCATTTTCCCTGTTTGCGAAAAACTACACTTTCTGTAAATAAAACACAACTTATCAGCCAGTTTGTAAATCTTCGGTATTATGTAAAATAAATCTCTGCTAGAAATTCATTACTAGCTTCTGCCCATGACTTCGTCCGCATGAGATTTCTTGTTGCCCCCACCCACCCCGTCGCATCGCATCGGCTGCTCGCGCTCTTACTTCGTTATCACTTGGCGTTGTTTCTGACTTCTTTTTTTTTTAGCTCGGCTCCTAAAAGTCCAAGCGTGATGTTAAATAGCCTTCGGCAAGACTTACACAATGAAATAGAAGAATATTTTTTCAAATCCAACCGGTAGTTCCGGTGATTAGCGCGTTCAAACAAACAAACAAACTCTTCGACTTCATTATTAGTATTGCATATAGATTACTCTGCATTACGTAATGTAATAAATTAAAATATTTATCCAGTTAGGGTAATTCGTCGCCCACATTTCGAGACTGCAGGGTTTCAATCAACTCGGGACCAACCCTCAACAGTCCAGCGACTTTGAAAGACTAATTTAATGAAGGCTAGAGGGATTGCTCACCTGCATATTAAATCACAAGCGTTAAAGCTGCAACATGACGTCATTTCACTTAAAACTTCTTACTATTTCTAAAGAAGCATTTACGCGAACGTTGTTTTAATAAGAAGGGGGTATTGTGTTACTTGGTAACATGGAGATGCATCCGCTTAGATTGGAAGCCGACCCCAACATTGTTGACAAAAGGCTAGGGGAGATAATGGCGCCAATTCCCTTGTTCACAAACTAAACTAAATTTAAGTTCAGTGCATCTTTTTCTTTCTATTTCTTTAAGAAAAGGACAGAAGATAAATATTAGTTTAGTCCTGTCAAATTAGTCAGCGCCTGACGTAAATTGACGTATTTTTAGTAGCCATGTTTTTAATCACGTCTAATTTGTCTATGGAGTATCTTAATTTGACAGGACTAAACTAATATTTAATTTCTGTCCTTTTCTTAATGAAATAGAAAGAAAAAGATCCACTAACTTAAATTTAGTTTAGTTTGTGAACAAGGTAATTGGCGCCAATGTTTTATTAAGAAAAAGAACAGTGAAGGTCTAGCTAGTGACAAAGTCTTACAAGTGGCATTCGAATCCTGATTTTTTTTTTAAATTTGCTTAATTTATTTCATCTCCACTGCTCAAGAACCGCAAAAGAAAGAGCAGGTGTGACCCAGTGTTAACAGCCGTGACTTACAAGTTGTAGGTCGTAGGTTCGAACCCAGTCAGGCGCTTTACTTTGTGTAAATTATCTCATCACCACTACTCTCAAAACGGTGAAGGAAATCATCTCGAGGAAACCGGCATGTCCTAGAACCAAAAAATTCAAATACATGCGACATCTACCAAGCCGCTCTGGGCCCGCGTGGTGGATTACAGCCCACTCCTTCTCACTGATAGGAGTCCTGTGTCCCAGCAGTGGGAACTGCTGATTATGCTCAAGAACCAAGCATTCGAAAACATTATCACATTCCGCATAGTGAATTTGCGCCTGCTCCCATTCACAGAGAGGAGGCCTGAGTAGAAACATACAGCAGTAGAAACATTTTAAGCTGATGATTAGTTCTACAGGAGCTGAGTTTACTTTTTTTTTTTCTGGGTGGGAAATCATCATATGACTTCTCCCGCTCTGGGCGGAGCAGGAGGGCGTGTCAGACTTTTACTGACTAAACCCCACCCGTGTTCCTTCAGTTGCCTATGCCAGGGACCACGGTAGCTGAATTTACTTGGCACTCAAAAAAGCGATGGCCGTTTTCATAAACTCCATTTACTAACGTCAAATATCTAGAAACGTTGTTTGACCCACGCTATTATATTAGAGTGGATGCCATGATAAGGGACACGCTTCAATCTTACCCTTTTAAATTACCTATCCTACAAGAAAAATAATACATTTTGTGAACAAAACACCCCTGAAGATGTCCTTCGGAAAAAATTTTGGAAGTCGTTTTATTTTTCATCTTGTAGTTTATCAACCAAACCGTTAAGTTGATGGTACAGTAATTGCTTAAGTAAAATAATAAGCTTGTCAGCAAAAATTCCCCAGGCTTTGTTGGACATTACATAGCTCATAGAATAATTTTATACGTGGCGGTTTTTTTAAATAAAAGGCCCAAAAGGCCAACAACCAGTTTATTCGAGATATATACCTTCTAAAATTAAACCTCGCCCAATCCGTAAAGGCATTAGGTGAAAAAATGGGTTTTATTAAAAGAACTAATGGCCGTCGTGCGTCAGCTGGGCACCGCTGACCGCGGCCATCGTGAAATTGTGGCCAGATTGAATTTAGACCATATGAGGCGAGACCCCTTGATTTGAATTAAAATAATTTGTTCTAACAACACTTATTCATTATTTATATTATTTGGTACTTTTCTTTATCTATAGAAGTATGTTCGATCCTTCGGGTTTCATTAGGTTTTAATTTCATGAATAGGCTTCGTTTATTCCCAAATCCCAAACAACCTTTTAAGAGATTACTGAAACGAAAATGTCTATACCTTTCCCAATATTCAAACCATGACCTTTCATTGACTCGGCCATCCCGAAAAAATCCTTTTAGCAGTTTTTAAATAAAAACAGAAAAAAGTAACTTTAGCGGGTCCCAAACTCACCCCAAGGGCTTCGTTCGTCGGTTCGCGTTAGCAAAGTTGTAATGCGTTATCCCTGTCGCCCTTGGCCAAACAATGGCTTCGCACATATATGTATAGGAAAAGGTCGAAATTATTCAGCTTTAGCAAAGGGCAAAAATGAACGGGGTATTGAAAAATGAACTTACTGGAAGTATGATCCCGTATCTAATCCTTTTTGTTTATTTTACTAAGATTTTATGTAGTCTCTATTTAAATTGAAGACGGGTAAAAACAATTGTGCCCTCTTACTTGTTATTCCCGGCAAAAAGAAAGCATTTAATCACATTTTACGGAAAATCGAATCAGATATCATTTTTTTAAATGTCGTCTCCCATGTGCATGGCGATCTGTTGTCCATGTCCACAGCCATGGATGGAGTGTAATCTAATAATAATATACTGTGAACACACTGACCAGTAACGCCAGCCAGCCTAACGTATGGGGAATGATAGAACCCCCAATATTCTCAACATATGAGTACCTACTGAATTTCCATTTACTTCATAAATAAATGTCTTTAACCAGAAGTAAACTGTATTTAATAAAAAAGCTAACTTGAAAATCGTGCTCTAAAAGTAATAGAAAATGGCAGACACATCGCGAAACGTGAAAGGTCCATTAAGACTAAATCTTTAAACATTATGCCTCTGACTGCAGTACATTAGTCTCTATGTGTCAATGTCAAATGGGGAATGACCTGGCGTCACTGGAATAAAGTTCTATGCATACGTGAATAGCATAACTACTTAAAATACCAATGAAATAGGTACGTATAAGTAGAGTAATCCATGGGTTCGATGATGTTCGATGTCGTGATGGCCTAGTGGTTAAGGCCCAGCCTCTCATTCTCGAGGTTGTGGGAGCAAGTGCTAATTTGACTTTTTCAATTCATATTATGTACAGTGCCAGCACATCAAGCTACTACAATCTGTCAAATTTCTTTAATAAATTTTCAATTTTATCGCTAAAGCATTAAGGTTCAAAATTGATTGGGAAAATTTGACAGTTTCGGGTAGCTTGACCTGCTAGCGTCTGTACTTTCTAAGTTCATCTTGGTCATCACTGGCATCGGTAAAGTCTGAAATCGCAAACACATCTTGAGCAAGAGTGGTGATCAATGCTCGTGCCTTCTCTGTATGACAAGAGGCCTTTGCCCAGCCGTGAGACAATGATAGGCTGGTATTATTATATATTATGAGTTATCGAAGCTAAAGCTAAATCAGCTTCTATGATTTTTTGTACCCATAAAGGTGGACTAAATGACAGAAAATTTCTATAGACTTTCAGCAAATAGAGGTCAAAAACAAATAACGAGCTTCAAGAGGCCAGTAGGTACCTTAAGAAGTTTTTGGTCTAAATGCCAAAATATTAGATTACAGTTAGTCGTCAGGGCTTGATCAAAGTATTTTAGTAACAGGCGTTACCATGAAAAATGGTCGTTCTGACAGTCGGTACATATACAATACAGTTCTTATTATAGAAGCAGGCGGTTCAACAAAGTAAACACGCAATACTATAGATAATCCATCATGGCCGCCACACGAGCTGTCATTGTTCCCGCCAAAACTACAGGCAACAAGCCGCTTCATTAATTAAGTCAAGTGTTACTCGATTAATATCGGTACGTAGCTAGTCTGTTGACTCGACAGCGCCTTTGCAAGCAAAATATCTATGTTACGTATTACAGTGATTGCTATTCGGTTCTGTCAGGCGTTTCTTGTTTTTCGTGAGTCCGATTGATGAACAGATTTACTTTTCGGAGTGACTTACTCAATCTGTCCGATGGAAAATACTTTAATTTAAATCCAGATTCTTTTCCTCTTCAAGCGTCGTTGACACTTATGTATTTACGCATGAAATGGGATATTTAATACGTGGTTCGTCGAAACCGCACGGTCGGGGAAAGACAAAAAAAACACCGTATTTCCGACTCTTCTTTATAGCCATGTTTATTAGGTAACTTAGTAAGTACTTAACTCCCATTTGACAATAAAATTTTCATCCCATAAAACTTTAGTGACTGACTAGTTAAAATGACAATTAAATTGTTATTGCTAATGGCTGATTTCAGCTTTCATGGCGAGTCGAAAGGATTATGTGTTTGATTGCTGCTGATTTGCAAGAAAATGTATTATTCAAGAATATGGCCTAAGTTTTATGACCATTAAAAATTTACTGCTCCTAACATAAAAGAAAAGAAAGAAAATACGTTGTAACATAATTGTTATTCCCTCGATATCGGACGCTAGGAACTATATAAAGGTTCAAACACGCAAATCTTGTGCGGAATCCCTCTCAGTTAAGAGTCTTTAGAAAATTAGAGCTTCTCATGTGTAAAAATATTAGCCAATCAGCAAGATGATCGCAGCACTAACTTAACAGTCTGTACTACGAAAGTAGGTTTTAGTATCATGAATCGTGGAGGCAATTTTTAGTGCACCCAGATTATTTGACTTGAAACTAACACCCTTGTACAGACGCCAGCAGGTCAAGCTACCCCAAACTGTCAAATTTTCGCAATCAACTTTGAACCTTAAAGATTTAGCGATAAAGCTGAAAATCTATTAAAGAAATTTGACAGATTGTAGTAGCTTGATGTGCTGGCGTCTGTACTTACTGCCCGTGGTTTTTTCACTCCCGTCAATTTGGTCTTCACTTTAAGGGAGACGCGCTAAGGTAGCCTGCGATATTCAAATTTACTTAACTTAACGATTTATATTTATGATTTTTATGATATAATTTTATGAATAAATAGTTGTTAGGGCCGTGAATCATTTAAATGAACCTGACACAACTGACCTGAAAATTGCAAAAACCGTAAGAAAATTTGAATTTCGCGGGCTACTCTGTCGCTTTCGCCATAAGCACTACATGACAGTGTACATAAACTATAGACCCTACCTTTGTTGGTTTCAGCAGCTACTTCCTCGGAGATGTACAACAGGAACGCTCGCAGCGCTGTTGGAGCGTTAGATGGTCGCGGCCTGGTGGCCGTGATCAAGCGCCAGGTGCCGCTAGCAGGACAACTTGATCATCAGCTCGCTTGGGGACAAGGCTGGGGGTGGGTCACCTTGCCCAATGGAGTGTGGAGTGGACGTAAGTATTTTTAATCACATTTTTTGTAATTTATTTTTAACATAACTCCGAACAGGAAGATTGAGCTCACGGTGATAAAAAGATGTTGAAATTAAAAATTGTGGGCCGTCTTTATATCCAAAATATCTGGGACTAACAAACTGATTTGGGTGGATCACACACTACAATTCGCCACGCGACGGGGCGCGGGTAATGGAGCCAAATTACCCTTGCGGAAGTCAGAAGCGCGTTTTAATTGAAATTGTATGTACAAAATCACGCGGGGCGCGTCGCCTGCGCCCCGTCGCGTGGCGCGTTGTAGTGTGTGATCCGCCTAAGAAATATGTTTTTTTTTTTAAACGTTGCCCCACATTTGGAATTGTCGTCGATTATAATAGCTATATATATAAGAGCACTTCTCTTCATCAGTTGTATTGTAAAATGTTATTGACTACGAATCGTTGGCATTATGATCCACGTCGCTCTCTCTTGTATACCCATAACCTTGATCCACCAAAGTACTTAATTGTAGTTCTACCTCTTTTCAGGCCTCACCTGGTCCCAAGAAGGCGAAGACTTCGCCCTCCACGCAATGCCAATCATGCACCACACCAACGTGTCCCAAGCCTGCTCCATGCTTGATGGCGTCACGGCATACGAGGCTTCAGTCTACGAACAGGCTCTGGCAGAGTACGATGATACTGCCTCCGACGACTGGGACTTCGGCGTTGACTGCGGAGACTTTATGATGTAAAACCTTTTTGAAGGACACCCATGTCATGGTCTAGGGAGTAGATGCGCTGTTCTGAAAACATGAAGAACTGGAACCTCACTTTTTACGTTAGCTGGGCGGTGCGTTGCGTATTTGCAAATGTTGCGTTGCTGCTAAGCGTTACGTGCAGAACATACTTACGCGTCTTTGGCAATCTTTTCGTATTCACGTTGCATTGCGATAGCGTCTAAGCCTGCGGGGTAGTTGCGTAACACACATACAATGACAATTGATCGCGTTGTCTTTCATTTTGACAGTTCAGCCGTGTTCATTGCGTTATTTACGTTGCTGGGCAGACGAATTCTTCAAAGCTATGAAGCAATGGATTAGGAATTTGCTTCAAAGCCCTCGGATTGTGATCGAAAGTGTGTTACGCGCTTAGAGTGCTGATCAAAGGCTAAAACCAAAGTCAGTTAGTTCCGTGGAACAGCGTGTTTCTTTCGTAGATTTTGACGGTGTCCCAAATATCGGTGAAGGACACTAATCCGAACAAATAACAGTTTTTCATGCTGGTCATGTTTAACACAACATACAACTTGAAATTATACGTTATTTTAATGAATCCAAGGAGATATCGATCCATTATTTTGCAACGACATTTTTTTCGATTACAAGTTCTGATTTCTTGATTTAAGCTATTTTGTATTAGTGTCCTTTAAAAATAAATTATTGTAAACAATATTCATTAAATGAACATTTCACGAAGTGACATAGAAATTGATGTTGCCAAATATATTTTGTGTTTTATATAATTGAATTTATATTTATAATGTGCTGGTCACAAAAAACAATTTTCGTGCCAATTATAAAGTTCATTAATGAAATAAAATTGTCACCATCTTATGAATTTTGAGAAAGCAAAAATGCTTTAACATCATATTTTTTTTATGTTTTTGTCGAATCCTCCTAATGATGTCGAAAAAGAAAAAATAATTGTGGATGCTTAATCATAGATTAAAATAACATGACAGAAGGGACCCTTCTAGTCGACTACCATAAATGCCTATCGGGGATACTGTTTTCTTTGGTTATCCGTATTTTATTAATTTGTTCGATATATTATTATGATAAAATAATATCTCGATATCAAGACGAATAACGATGTTCAACAAGGATAAATAAATTAACTCAACGCCTTCAGTCGATATTATAGCGGTCATGACCTTTAATGCATACACAATTATCTTATAATACATTAAATAGATGTGCTCTTTAGAGATACTGCATGTTGTCATAGAAAAGATGTGTGTAGCCATGAAACTCTAGACATTTTCAAATTCTTGAAGTTCGGCCTATTGATAAAAGCCATAGGATGTTCATGTAGGTTAGGTATAGCACTAAATCTCGATCTCTCAGAGCGATGTTTATTTATGTAAATTATTATTTATGAAACGTTTGATACTGTCTTCTCTTTAATCTTTGATAAACTGTAACGTTGATTGTTTCCCCATTTCTTACAAATAATGCATTTTGAGGAATTATTGAAGATGTTACAAGAAAAGAAATTTGGATATAATGCCTTTTTTTAAATTTGGTAAATGACAGAAGAAGTTTTCGAAGGTTTTATGTAATTACACAAATCAGGGTACACTTTATTCTGCTTTATTGAAAACTTTTTCATGTTCACCGAGTACTTAAAGTCGCACAAAATGAGAGTAACTTGAGAATAGTCTATATTTAAGGGGATTGCTCGAAGGACGCCAGCGAAATTCATGTTTTCAATATTTAAATTTTGCTGGTCGCCTTGGAGCGTCCGCCTTAACACATAGGATAAGTACATTCAATGCTTGTCCCCTGATGACACCAATTACGAATTGAGAAAGTATATTTACTCATTGAATTCGTAAATAAAGAATGTTAGTGTTAAGTTGATGTTAGCATAAGTTAACGTGGTCGGTAGAACATTACCTAACTGGACGAAATGTAACGTAGGGTCTTTTGAAAGAATAACATCGTTTTTAAAAGAACTTGTTATTCAAAATCAACTTTTTGGGATATTGTCGGTATAGTTAGGTGTGTATTAATTAGAAAATTATTTAAAGAAAATATATATATATATAGACGCTACAAAATCTTCCGACCTACCCAAAGACTGCCTAACGTTATTTAACTTATTACCTGTATTGTGTGTGACCCTAGGCATGGTAAACGCGATTTAATGCCCCTTGCCCCGCGAACGCTACATTGCAAGAATTAACCGCAACAAAAACAATGTTCACTATTAATGAAAAAATAACATTAAAAAGCTGTGACAACAATTATTAAATACTGCCAAAAATAACTTTAACATACATACATGAAAAACACCTTGTATTATTTGGAAAAGTTTCTTAGGCATTCGACGGAATGCCACAAAATAAAGGCAGAAAATAAAAAATAAAAGTGACCAACTGTCATGTCTGCGTGTGCCTACTCTTTGACCACTCGAACGAGATTTTGACAGCTGTCGAATGGCGGGAAACATTTCTACACATAATATAATTTTTGTAGTCTTGCAATGTAGCTATAGATGTCGTAGCCAATTTATTGTATTATACGAATGTAAATTAGAATAATTATTTAGACGTTTATAAGATATAATAATAGGTACCGCGATTTTTTTTCTGTTTGTGTAAAATATTTTAGCACAGAAAGTTAAAGTTCATTTCTTATTTGTTACAATTTGACGGGGATTTTGTGTTTTTTATTATTTCCTAGGTACTTGCAAAGGAGTTCAATGGAACTTATGAAATAGGTTTTTTCATGCTAAATGCATTTTTTTTTTCTAAAGTATTTGTTTTTTCCCGACTCAAAGACCGCCAATTAAATTACGTTGGCCACAACTCGTTGTGGTCGTAGGTCTTTAAGCCTGACCTATAATTTAACAGGTCTTCGAAGGAAAGGTATTTTTTTGTAACTTCTGCGGTTTAACATAAATGCAATTAGTTAAGTCGATGTTTTGTACACTTATAACAAACATAATTCACCAACACTTTTCCTATGTTCAAAAACACTAGATCCTTTATTTGGTATATTATACAAATTATTTGTAAAATTAATGGATATTAGACAGCAATAAGGCGTTCATCCTAACGTCTAGTAATATAACTATGAGATATTTTTGTATGAGAAGCTTGCATGTTTGATTTTGAAGTGAAATCCTCTCGATGTGTTCCTTCTTTCATGTCATTTGTAAGTAGTTTTATTGTGAAACTTATTTCGAAGCGCTTGTTCGAAGGAATAATTTATTTGTGAAATTGTCTGCACAAGTACCTACCTTTAATTTTTCTTTGAATGGTCTTAGTTCAGGTGGAACCCAATGTGTCTTATGAATTTTTAATTCAAGATAATAATTATTATAATGAATGGAAAGTATCAGACTGAAACTGAACTGTCATGAAAATCGTATTTCAGTCAATTGAGAGAGCGAGAGAACCAATTTTGTCAATTGATAAAAGAGAGAGAAAAAGTCAATATGTGCTCATAGTAGGTATGCGAATTCTAAATGGAACACTATGATATAAAACGTGAAAAGAAATAAAAAAGATTTTGCATTTTTTCTCCATGATCACGATTTTTTCTTTGTCACGATTTTTTTATTCCCTTAAACCCTGTTATTTGTGCAGACAATAAGCTATATTGTTTATAACATCACTGGTATTATCAATGTATCTAAAATACTTCATTGAGGTAATGTAAATGAAAGTAACGTTAAACAAATTATGGATAATAATGTGATTTACATAAATGTTCAAACATGGTACTGCTGACCGCAAAGTGACACAAATACTTGGCGCCTACCCGTTACTTACTCACTACATAACAGGATACTGATAAAGAAAAAAAAAACCTTACTGCTCATATACAGAGGCAGAGGCAACTAACTGCTGCTGCCATTCGGGATAGAGTGATTCGGGATAGCGTTCATTCCGGATAGAGTAATTCGTGATAGCGTTCATTCGGGTGTGATTCAGGATTTCTAGTTTCGGCCTAACGTATAAGAGTCTTGCCGACGCATGTCGCAGGAACGTGCCGCTCGTGTATTTGAGCACGTCCTCATTAACACGATCGGCGCGTCTACTACTGCCGCCGACGAGTGTCGACGGCTGCAGTTGCCTCTGCCGTTGGCAACGTGCCGCTCTTGTATGTGAGCACTAAGCTGAGCAAACAAATCCTTAAACAAAAGTTCTCATTCCCTCAGCTTAGCTTTACATCAATGAAAGACGGTCCTAAAAAATGCGCAACACAAATTTGGAATCCGATATGTAGTGAATATGGTTTGTGAACTAGTCCTCTGACACAAAACAACAGACGAAAAAGAAAAACAATCAGAAGCTGACAGTTGAATCTGAAAATAAGTCACGATTTAAAGAACTTTATCACTTTTCGTGTCAGTCACCATTAGGAACGCTGGTATTCAACTGCATCCAGTTACTCTGGAAGTTGACCCCAATATTCTTGGGGAAGGCTAGGCAGATGACGATGAAGATTACCTCGAAATATCTAAAAGAGAATATACTTACCTACCATCATAAATTCAGCCAATAATACCAGTGATGTACCTACTTCAAAACTTACACAGTAGAGGATAGCGGTGTATCGCTACGAAATGGACAAATAAATATAGCGCGTGCGTAGTTAGATCGACGTCGTGTGTTGTATGAACTGTATGAACGTTCAATCACAGATTATGAATGTTTGTATGTAACTTTTTTAATAAAATATACCTTAGGGTGAATTTTTGGTGTTTCATTTCCTCCATTTTAACCTAATTTTTATCTGAATCATAAAAACCTATAGAGAAATGTGTGGTCGTAGTCACCATTGTTTATCGACATCTAAAGTATCTGTGCATAAATTATAAGATCAATTGAAACAAAACAAACGATGATATACCTAAGGGAACGTGTCAGAGAGAAGAGTTTCTTGCCCGTTCTTCTCCGTGGTATCTATTATGCTTTATAGCTTCATATTTTTGAGTGACGGACTCTTTGACAATTGAAGACTGAGAGCATGGGTTACAGAATGCTTCCTTGAGGTACACCCTGAATGTAGACGAAGGGTTTTGAGAGTGTTTGACCTAATTTGATGACTCAAAAGTATCTAAATAGGGAAGGTGTACTTGGGATCATTACAAATACTTTGAATTGTTCTGCTAAGTACAACAGTGTCTACAACCAGTCTGTGCAATCGAAGGTCTTGGCGAAGTCAACCAACGACAACTTGAGAATGTATGTAAATAAGAGGTCAATGGGACCCTGAAAATGCAATGGATAAGTGGGTACCTAGTATTTTTTTAAATATGTTACACTTGCAATGCCATAAGAATTATTTGAAAGTTTTAAAATGTTGGTCAGCTTATCAAAATCATGTTTTTTGAGCATTCATTAAATCTTTAAAAGCGACTCGTGTAGCATCAGCAGATCAACTTATAAAATGTAGTCCAAGCAGAATATATTAGCATGCAATTCCAAAAAAGGCGCAAGTAAAAGCGAGCATTCATAAAAATGAACAAAAAATATAAAACCATGTCGTTTCTTCGAAGTGGACGAACTGAGACGAGTGTAAGGAGATGTTATCTCCGTATCCGGTTGTCTTTATTTACAGGATTAGCTCAAACAAGTGCGCACTGCGATTTATTAAAGAGATACACGCACTTAAGATGTCTGAAGCCTGTCTATCTAAATTGAGTATCTGTTGTAAGAGGAACATAGCGATTATTAAATATGATTCGCATTTCTACTGCTTTATCTTTAACTTATCTGCAAGTTGACTTTGATCAAATGAATGGCATTTTAAAAGAAATCATTAATGAAAGTCAATAGAGGCTGTGCTGCTGTTTATTATGACTCATATTTTTATTACTTCATGCAGTTGTACGTTGCTCATAATTTATGAGCAACGTACAACTGCATGAAATAATAAATTAACCATTCAAAAAACCATGAAATCATTGAGGTATATGTACTTAAAGCTCAATGCTCGACATTATTAAAAAGATCAACCCTAACATAACACAAATAAACACACTCAAAATCATAAATAACTTATGAGCTTATCACATCGTTGAATCAATACTTTATGCAACAGATGGTCCGTTTCATTAACCAGTTTTCTTGCACAAACTGCCTCCAAGCAATGTAAAGCTGGCATTTTGTGCTATCCCCTATAATTACCCTGACACTACCACCAGGTTAACGCCCCGTGTGACTTATGATAACGCTTTCACTGAATTTGGCTGCGGGCTCGCGAATTTCTTCAATGTTTATGCCATTTAACTGAATAATACCAATTCCGACCGCAAAACTTTTACCGGCAAGTAATAAAAAACATTTTCCTTTGCTTCAAACGTAAACAATCATTTGTCTATTGGCGGCCCAATACAAACTCTTTTTACAGGCGGATGTCTGTGTCAGTGAAAAATATTCTTTATAGTGCTATGAAAAAAGGTGGATCGCGTTATGATAGCGGCAAATGTATTGTTGTCGGTTCACAGGGCGTGTAGGTGCAGCCAGTCGATTACTCAGCGAGTAGTCATGCAGGCTGCTCGCTCCCCGTCCCGCCATCTCTCGCTAATTTGCCTCGGTGCTTCACAACAGC
The DNA here is from genome assembly GCA_911387795.2 of Apamea monoglypha. Classification (NCBI taxonomy): domain Eukaryota; kingdom Metazoa; phylum Arthropoda; class Insecta; order Lepidoptera; family Noctuidae; genus Apamea; species Apamea monoglypha. The sequence continues at coordinate 4,184,447 of OU426933.1, read as the reverse complement.
TGAGTCGCTTGGCGACCGCTGACTCGTTTGATCGGTATTACGATTAAATCATTCTTGTAACTGAGAACGCGGCGATAAATAAAAAAGTTAAATCATAAACGCATTCCAATTTTAAACAGCGCGCGAAAGCTCAACGTTGACGGACAAAATTAATATTTTTGACATTTTTGTGTCAAATTTTGTGAATGGTGTTTGATAGAATGAACAATATAAAAATCGCGTGTAGTATTTTATATTTTTTTTACACGATTCAATAACTTGACGCATCGAATTGTTTAAATTTTTGTTGTCTTCTAGCTTACTTGGTATTTGTTATTTTTGTGTGCCACTGAAATCCTGAAAATGGAGAAGAACGGTGGTTCCAAGCTCATGCAGATGCAAGTAAGTAACATTGTGTTTATTTTCTATTTACGTAGAAATTGTAGGCTGCATTGAAGGCAAAGCTGTATTTTCAGACATAATATGATAAATTTTGATTATTATTGAATGTTTATAAACAATATTGCTTTTTTTATTCAATAATTTTGCCGGCTACCGGTTACTGAATTCCAGCAACATGGACAACGCATATTAACTCGTTATTTATCGTACCTAACTTAACAAGGATTCATTATTATAAATATTGATATGTCTGATTTTACTAACAAGTGTTAGGCTTGTTTTTGTACCAATTATAACTGTAAATACTTCCTTGAAATATAAATAGACATTCTATAGGAAAAATACTGCAGGAAAAGACAAAATAATGATCTAACATACCATTCGTTCCTGTGATACCAATAGCTTACCATAAAAGAGCCTCTATTCCTTTAAAAAAAATCGTTAGCTTTGACGATCTCATAAATAAAACAAACAGACCAATAGCAGCCGGCGCTCCATGAATCAACAACGAACTTTTTTTTTATACCACCGGAACCACAGCCTAAGACATTCTTTAGTTTATCTGCAGTAGTCTAAATAAATGAATTAGCTTGTGATAACTTGTAGATACGAAAGTAAATGAGTCTGTCGTGAACTATTTGTTATTAAGTATAGATGTTGTAAATAATAAATAATAGTGTTTGATAGTAATAAAAGAGCCTTTATATGGAAATGATTAAACTGTATAAATTCTAGTAGAAAGACATAATTTCGAAAACTAGAAACACTCAGTAAGACTAAACAATAGTCAAAAGTTTTTATTCATTGATGATTCTATAGTTTCGAGTTTGTACATGTCATTGTTGTTCTTGACTGACCAGAGGTTCTTAACTTGATGATGTCATGAGCTATCTACGTGCTTAGATTCCTCGTTCTAATGTAATAGTATTATGTTAAACTTAGTCAAACAACTAGAAGCCGACGTTTACTCGTATCATACCTCGCTTATGTTAGAAGCTTGGCTCAGTAGGCTCCTATATTTTAGCTGGAATGTTTTATAAATTACTTTTCTCAATCATTCCAAACCTTGGTACCTTAAAAGTTTTTCTATAAGTGGGTAAGGAGGTAAATTACCACCGGACCGGACTTACCGGATGCAACTTAATTCCTTACCTACTTATTTAAATCAATTATATCTACTGGCCCTTTTTTCTACTGTTATCATCTGTGGCACAGCTAAGAGTTCGGCGAACGCCAACTGGGATGCGAACCTTGACCTCGACGGAGATGCTTATTTATTATACTCAGCGACTAGAACCACAGAATACAAATGTTTCGGTGTATTCCGTACTCTATGTACTTGTTCTTATGATGTACTCGATGACGTCAATGGGGATAAAGTGTATCTGTTTAACTGACAAATATTATTAGCTTTTATGGGTTTTGTCGTTCACAACCATCAGAATATCGGCCGTATAAAGCGTGGTACACATTTGTGCAACAGCCTACGCAAATTAAAATGCAACATGCAGAGCACACCAAGTTTATTAAATTCGATTTCTCAGATTCGTTATGTCTTAAACTTTGCTTTACACTACACTTTCACCATCCTAGGGCTGCCGCAGGATCTGTGAATAACAGCTTGCATTTATCCAAAGTCAAGCCGACTGAAATATTTTATATGAAAACTCAAATTTCCAATTATGTTTGGATTGAAACTTGTTTGGTTTTACAAATGGTATTTACGAGGCAGATGTGAGTGGAAAGGCCTGGAGGGGACACCCTAGCAGGACATATAGTGACCTTATTGGTGATGTTCTTCAGAAAGGTCAGGTGCGTAGTACTTGCGACCGGCGTACGTGTATGACCAGATTTAAGAAAGTAAACGAGGCAAAAGGAGTATGTAAGGATCGTAGCAGGTGGAGTTCTGTAGTTTCTGCCTACCCCCATGTTAAGAAGGCGTGAATTTATACAATGTGTAACGGAATTAATGCACATTATGAAAGTAGTTTGTTCAGAATCGTTTACTGAATCGATTTCTGTAATTTTTAATATGGGTAATATTTTATCCCAAAAATAATTAAAACTACGTAAATTATTGTCACACTTCCGCTGTACAGTCAAAACAAACCAAAATAGATGAAGTACCTACTGCGCTAGACCCCTAAACGAGTGCGACTGTTTGCATGCGTAGATTTGTAATGTGACCACAATTTTCTCCCACAATCAGTGTAACTAATTTATGAGAAAAACAATGTTTATTACATAATAATAAAAAATCAGTGTATGTATTATGATTTTAACATAACATTCTAATTGGGGTGTCTGGTGGTGTGCGTTAATTCCGGGACAAGTTGTATATGTGTATATACTCGTATGTATGAAACTTGAAAAGTGTAGCTTCATACTTGGCGCTATGTAAATGCTGCTTAAGTCACCAAGCAAGTATAATACCTATGTATGTATAATATCTATAATATCTGATACATAATTGAATCGTCTGTCTTGGCAGACGACGCGATAGTTCATAGGTTTATCGTCTGCAGTCCGTGTTATCAAAAGGCCATCATTAGAATCGACCTGTGCATTATTTACGTGAATTCGCTGTTTATGCTACTTTGGGTCAAGAGGTGGCTAGTTATACTGCGCAGACAATTTCAAGTAAGGTCATAAAACCTCTGCATGTCCTGTCAGGAACCTGTGAGAGAGTCTACCGTGAAAAGTGTTCCACGATTACACTTATTTACCAAGAAAACAAAAATGATTTCACCTAAATCCTAATTCCTTTTTTTCGCTGTCTCTATTCGACGCCGCTAGGGCTCTGTCTCGAATAGAGCCGTAGCATTATGCTGAGCGATGGCCGATTTGCGTGGATGTGACGCATATTTTCCCCCAATTGGTTCTTTCTTGTTAGAAAGCTTGGTGTAATGAGCTTCTATATAACTGAACTAGCTGCGCCCTGCGGTTTCACCCGCATAAGTTTTGATCCCGTGGGATTATCGAGATAAAAAGTAACCTATATGTTAATCCTGGTTATAAACCATCTGTGTGCCAAATTTCATCTAAATCCGTTCAGTAGTTTTTGTGTGAAAGAGTAACAAACATCCATCCATCCATCCATACAAACTTTTACGTTTATAATATTAGTAGGAAGTAGGATTTCACCCATTTGTGTATGTAATTTTGCTATCTCAAAACATTTTACAGTGGAAGGTGTGCCAGCTAACAGGTCGTACCACATTCCCCGATATCTTCTCACGTTTACATCATTGCCGGAGGTCTTATCTTTAATGTTATTACCTATATCGCGACGATAACCGCAAGATTGCTAGAAATTATAGAAGACTTCTAACCACTTCCCAGCCTTTAATACTTGCAATTTTTTGCGATAACTTTTTTATAAGGGTAATAAGAGTTGCTCTGCATTTACAGCCGCCGTTTGCAATTAAGTGTACGCAGGGCTGTTCATTTTCTTGTCAGAAAAAATCATATTGCTGTTCTACCTTTAGTATCAACTCCAATATCATAAGCTTAAGCCCTTTACTAATAATACCAGCGTTATAAATAATAACAGCCGCACAGGTCGATCGATCAGATTAAGCTACGCTTGCCGCGGTTGGTCTATGGATGGGTGACCATCTTTACATACCGAGAGCCCTCCGTGCTTCGGAAAGCACGTTAAGCCGTTGGTCCCGGCTGTCATTCGTAGATCTTTGACAGTCGGTACGGGTAGTCAGAAGACCGAAAGTCTGACAACCAGTCTTACCAAGGGGTATCGTATTACCCTGTAACTTGGTTGTGGAGGTCAGATAGGCAGTCGCTCCATGTAATCCAATGTCTCAAAATACTGATAATCAGCTTCATCCGGTTAGACTGGAAGCCGACCCCAACATAGTTGAGAAAAAGGCTAGGTAGATGACGATGACCAGCGTATTATTGTCCCACTGTAGGGCAAAGACCAGTAATTCATTAAAGCTCCCGCAGATAGAACCGACTCGACAGCACGACACAACTCTAGTAGAACTGTTTTATGAAAACTTCATGGAAATTGTTCTACAAGAATCGCGTCGTGCCGTCGCCTTTAAGCTAAATTAATTATTCTGATGAATTAAAATTATGACTTCACACAATCTGTCAACGTCGGCGATATCACCGAACCTTGATGGAATCCGTGGAATCCTTTTCTTCTACATATTTTTTACCTTACTCACCTTTTATTACCCCCTATTACGTAAATTGTCCCAGTTTACCGGTTCGATGGCCGACAGTGTCGAGACAATTAGGCATATGCCATACAAACAAAGCTGTGACCCGATGGCCTACTTGTTATTATTGATAAATGTATCCGTGGCCTAATGGATTGCTCCTTATGCATAATGCCGTAATGCGAATACATCAGTGAATTGCTTATTGGAATTTACGACTTTTTGATTGTCTGCCTAAAATTGGCAATTGGTGGTTCTGGAATATTCGATAGATTGTTAACTAATAATACAAATGCAAGTAGTTAAATTTTCCGATGATTGAATGCTTTTTTCTCAATTAGTCCTTTTAACAGCAGATCATCATCATCAGCCTACAGCAGTCCACTGGTGGACATAGGACTTTCCTATTGCTCGCCATTCAACTCGATTTTCGGCAACTTTCATCGAGCTGCCAGCGACTCTGCGCTGATTGTCGCTCCACCTAGCCTAAGAGCGTCCTAACTTACGTTTGTCGAACAGCAGATAGAAATGAAAAATTCCGAATGAAAGTAGAACGACTCTTGAAAATATAACTAACTATTATAAAACAGGATAAGAATCCTGAGAAAAACTAAGATTTTTTTAACTAAAAAGTTTTCTCGTCGGTAAAATTCCGATCACAGCATCTATTAAAGGGTGTAGCGTTACATAGTAGATACTTATCACATAAAAGTTAGTATGTTTATTTACGTAGGTAGGAATATGTAGAACTGACATTGTCATATTGTTTCAAGCTTAAATCGATAAACGTTGTTTGTTTAATTAAAACTATAGCGACTACAAACAGCTGCCTGATTATTGATCTGAGTACATAACACCATTATGTTCTAAAGTAGAGCAGTTTACTGTTTTTAATGTAAAATGCTCTACTATCCACATTTAAAAAAAATACTGCTAAATCAATCCTTTCAATAAATTCAGTAGGTACAGACGCCAGCAGGTCAAGCTACCCGAAACTGTCAAATTTTCCCAATCAACCTTGAACCTTAATGCTTTAGCGATAAAGTTGAAAATCTATTAAATATATTTGACAGATTGTAGTAACTTGATGTGCTGGCGTCCGTACCTAAACCTTAGCATAATCAGCCTATAATGTTCCCACTGCTGGGACACAAGCCTCCTCTCTTCGAGAGGATGTGGACTATCCACCACGCGGGCCCAGTGCGGGTTGGTAGATGTCGCATGTCTTTGAATATTTAGTTCTAAGACATGCCGGTTTCCTCGCGATGTTTTCCTTCACCGTTTTGAGACTTAAACCTTGTACGCGCACCTTGCAACCTTATTTGAAAAGATAAGCTATGATATGCAGTGATCATAAACATAGATGTGCAACACCAGCGTGCATACATTACATTTCAAAACGTATGATTTATCAGGCTGTTATCAAACAAACATTTAGATAACGCTTATAGAATGGTGGGCTTAAAATAAGTGCCCTACTTATGGTGCATAGTTTATTGTAGATATCGTGTTTAAATTAACCCTGACTAGTTATGCAGTAGGTATATAGAAAAAGTAATTGATTAATCGAGCTCACACAGGAATTTGCAAGTATATCTTCTATAAAAAAATCACGACTCGTCTCTTTGGATACCGTCCATGTCACATAGTCTTTTTGGCACTCAACTTCAATTTATCCGATAGCAATCATGCTGTCCCACTGCTAGATTCGGCGTGCTTTCTGTCCTCGTATTGATTCAAAAGTTCTGGTGATATTTAAATTATTATTGGTCTGTAGCGTTTGGCTGTAGCGTTTGGCTATAGAGTCCGTGCGCGCGCGACGAAGTGCGGACGTGTGCCGTGATTCTCTAAACGGTGACTCAGAGCGGGGACAATGACCTCGACAGTTGTGAAGTGTACGAACTGCAATATAGTAATAAACGAAGTGCTAGCTTTTGTGTACCATGTGTTGGATTATATGGATGAGGAGAGCATCCACCATCTATGCTCCTCGTCTTTCTCAGAAAAAGACATAGTGAAGGCGAAGAATTTATTAAGTGACTCGCTACCTGGGTCAAAGAAGATGCCAAAACGTCGAAAGGAAGGGAAGAAAAAGTTATCCCGAGACCTGGAAGACATCATAGGTTTAATGAAAAGTACCGATGCTGAGTTATTCCCAATTTTCGTGGCAAAGGAACTTGACAAGCTACCGCCGGTATCCTTTGACCATGTGGATGTGACCAGACTTTTAAAAGATATTATGAGACTACAAAACAAGGTTAGTGTGTTAGAAGAAAAAACCGTAAATAAGGAAACTTTTGATGCACTAAAAATGGAGGTAGAAAATATGAAATATGCATCAATAGTAGAACCACTAAATGGAAATTTGAACGTAAACAGAAAAAGAGGGGCCGGTTTGTTGCAAAACAGCTTATTCGACAGTGGACCTATTGGATTGCATTATGTGCCTATAGAAACATCTGTGCAACGGTCAGCTGATTGTGAGGTAAATGAATGCTCCGCATTGTTTCGTCACTCCTCAATAAAAAACAACAGTGAGGGTAGTGTCGACTCTTTCATTAGCGAACATAATTATGAGACAGATAAGCTAAGGCAAGTGGAGGCGAAAGCGACTACTGCGGTTTCGAACATCAGTCGTAGAAGGAGACGCAGTTTGAGAGACAGTGTAAGTGCGAGCGAGACAGCGCTACCGGTGCTGCGTGTGGAGGCGTCGGGTGACACCGCGGTTTCGAAGGAATCGGTTTGCAAGTTGAATACCTGCGAGCGCGCACCGGTCGTGTCCCCTACCAACGTGCAACGATCGGCGGAGGTAACAGTGAGTGCGTCTAAGTCTAACTCGAATAAAGTGTCGTTAGAAACGGGCCGTGCGAGTGAAATCGTTTCGAGCCTAAAATGTAAACCAGTGGTACCAAACAGTGATTCTGAGTGGACGTTAGTGCGTGGTAAATCACATAAACAACGTTTTAAACTACTTGGTCAGAAAGGTTGTGCGTTTACTACACCTGACGTTAAATTCCGGGCGGCAGATATTGATATACCGCTATATATCTCGAATGTCAGTATAAATACGAGTGAAGAAGACATTATAAGCTATATTAAAAGTAAAACGCAGATAACTGTTGCGCTTAAAAGAATAAATATGAAAATAAATAAGAGTTACAACGCTTTTAAAATATTTGTTCCAAAAGTGAAATTAGAACTATTTATGAATGACAGTTTTTGGCCAGATGGAATAACTTTTAGACGCTTTATGCGTTCTGTGCCTCTGCAGGAGCCGTCAAGTCCGAACGTTAAAAATGCATAAATATGGGTACTGATAATTACAGTAAATTTACTACTTATAATTGTAAGTCGATTAAGCGTTCAGTTGACGATGTTCGACTTCTCTGTGAATCGTCGGATTTGGTGGCTTTACAAGAGACATGGCTGCTTCCCCATGACGTTTCATACCTTGGATCTATTAACAGTAAGTTTGAATACACAGGTAAGTCCGCCGTTGATACTTCGGCGGGCTTAATGGTTGGGAGACCGTATGGGGGGGTGGCCATCCTTTGGAGGAAGGGCATCTTTGAATCGGTTTCTGTTATAAATTGTGAGAGTTGTCGCTTATGTGCTATAAGAGCCAGTACGGGAAGTCGATCTATTGTTATTTTCTCTGTTTACATGCCTACCGATTCAATAGAAAACCTACCCATTTTTGCAGAGGTATTAGGAGAAATTAGTGCTATTGTAGCGAGCATGGATGTAGAAAGTATTTTTATGTTGGGTGACTTTAACGCACATCCACACGAACTATTCTACAATGAATTAATGGATTTTTGCAATGATCAGGATTGGATCTGTGCAGATATAGAAAAGATAGGATTAAATTGTAATTGTCATACTTTTGTAAGTGATGCCCATGGGTGTAGGAGGTGGTTGGACCACTGTGTGGTCTCCCTATCTGCTTGGCAAACGATTGTCAATGTAGGTGTATATGAAGATGTGTTTGTTTCGGATCATGTGCCACTTTATATGACTTGTGACTTGGGTGCGGTTAGGCAGAAGCTGCAATTTGAAAACAAAACGCGGAGTCAAGTTATCTGGGGTGTGAGAAACGAAACGCAAATAAATAAGTATCACGAAATTTGCAACGACAAGTTACGTGAAATAGATTTTCCAATGGAGTTTTCGAATTGCAGCTTTGGTTCCTGTAGCATGGTTGAGCATAGAGATGTATTGGACAAGTTATATTGTAGAATTATTGAGAGTTTGACTGATGCTGCCACGCAGTCGTATGAGTCAGTGAGTCATAGTGTTGTGAATCGTAAAAGATTGTGCGGGTGGAACAGGCACGTTAAGGACGCTCACGGTGAGGCAAGGCTTCAATTTCTAAATTGGATATTTCATAATAAACCGAGTTCTGGTAACGTTTATGAAAGAATGCGAGATGCACGTAAGATTTTTAAGAGTCGTCTAAAGTGGTGCCAGGATAATCAAACGCAGATTAAAATGGACATAATAACGCAACAAAGAGCTTCCAAAAACTTTGCTAAATTCTGGAAGTCCACAGGAAAGTTGGAAGCGAAGCCTAGCCTCCCTGTGAGTGTGGATGGAAAAAGCAACCCAGGGGACATCGCGAATATGTTCATGGAACATTTTAGAGTAAAGTCACCGCTTGGCATTTCTGTGTCCTTGACGGAGAAAGAGTCCACGTGTCGGGGAGAAGAGTCACAAATATGTTTGTCAGTCAAAAAAGTAAAAGAGACTATTATACACATGAGCAGAGGCAAATCTCCCGGACACGATGGTCTCAGTATTGAACATTTTAAGTTTGCGGGGTTTCACCTGCCGAGGGTACTGGCCATGTTCTATACACTGTGCATTAGGCATTCATATTTACCATCTGACATGATGAAAACAATCGTAGTACCTATAATTAAGAACAGGACGGGAGACATCGCGGACAGGGGAAACTACCGACCTATATCCCTGGCGACCACGGCTGCGAAGGTGTTGGACAGTGTACTCGATACTTACTTGGAGAGTTATACTACCCTGTGCGATTCACAATTCGGTTTCCAACGCAGATTGTCAACAGAGAGTGCCATCCTCAGTCTTAAGTACACTGTTCATTACTACACAGATAGGAAAACGCCGGTTTACGCCTGTTTCCTTGACCTCTCCAAGGCTTTTGACCTTGTGTCGTATGATATGCTTTGGAGAAAGTTGAGGGACAGGAACGTACCGACGGAAGTGGTAGACATCCTGAAGTACTGGTATGCTAACCAATTAAACCATGTCAAATGGTCCCATACTCTCTCAAACTCATACAGGTTGGAGTGCGGTGTGAGACAGGGGGGGTTGACGTCCCCACGGCTCTTCAACCTGTACGTAAACGACTTACTGGTGGAGCTCAGCAGCATGCATGTCGGATGCAGGGTGGGCGGTGTTAGTGTAAACAACATAAGCTATGCAGACGATATGGTGCTGTTGGGCCCTACTGTACGGTCTATAGGAGAGCTACTGAGGCGCTGTGAGGTTTATGCGGTTAGACACGGACTGTTATATAATGTGATGAAATGTAAATACATGGTCTTTAAGGCCGGCGGTAAATGCCCTGAAATTATACCTGACATTATGTTAAGTGGCTCGAAACTAAATAAGGTAGATTCGTTCAAGTACCTCGGGCACTTCCTCACCGCCGACCTTAAGGACAATGTAGACATTGAAAGGGAGCGCAGGGCGCTATCGGTCCGAGGTAATATGCTGGCACGCAGGTTCTCCCGATGTAGTGAAGATGTCAAAATCACCCTTTTTAAGGCATACTGCCAAAGTTTCTACACGGGAAGCCTGTGGGTCGCGTATACCAAAAGAGCGATGGACGCGCTGCGCGTCCAGTATAATAATATTTTTAGGATGCTGTTGCGAAGGCCTCGCTTTTGTAGTGCTTCAGAGATGTTTGTGCAGAATCGAACCGATGGTTTTCATGAGGTGATTCGCAAAAAAACTGCATCTCTACTAAGCAGAGTACGAGGAACTAGCAACAGCATCCTCAAAATAATAGGGGAGGATATTACCTCCCCAGTTTTTAAGAAAATGGTAAGGACGGTGATTAACAAATAAGAATCACCAAAATTTTTGTGTCACTTTACTAACAATAGTCTTAAGTCATGATTGTAATTACTAACACTTTGGATCTAAGTTATCTGTAATAAAGAATTATTATTATTATTATTATACAATGCCTATTTTCCTTTCGCAGGACTGTATTATCGTTAAAATAAGACACAAAATAAAACCTGTTGGTGATATTCTTCAGAAAGGTCAGGTGCGCATTACTCGCGTGTATGACAAGATGTATGATCGTAAACTAAGCAAAAGGAGTATGTAAGTTTATTTTATTTATTTATTTATTAATCACAATTTGTACAAGAATAGAATAGACGGCGACCCTCAAACTAGGCATTTGCCTGTATCTTGGGAGTCAGAGTTGCGACATTTTCAAAGTGATTATTGCAAGATAGGAGAACAAAAACTAAATATTAACTAAACTAAAATTAATTAAAATAAAATAAAATAAAAGAACTTATAATATGCATTGCCATCATCGTGAGATCAAACTAAGCAAAATAAAATTAACAGTGTGAGATGAATTATATAACAAAATAATAAGAAATAATATCGAAAGTAACAAAATATAAATCAACAAAAATCTAATCAATTATATATTTCATTTTTTACAAAATAGAGTGTAGAGTGTAAATGTGGTCAGTATCGTAGCAGATGGCGTTCTGTAGATTCTGCCTACCCTCATGGGAAGAGCGCGTGAGTTAATGTATTTAGAAGTAGTTTATCATCATTAACATAATCAGCCTATAATGTTCCCACTGCTGGGACACAGGCCTCCTCTCCGGTTGGATATGTAGTTACTCAGTCTTATTCCGGTAGCCTTTTTATGTAATATGTACTGGCTGACCCGGCGAACGTCGCATAGCCATATTTTTAAAAATATCTTTTTTTCTTTTAATTTTCTTCTATACAAACCTTGTCCTGATAATAACAAACACAAAACAAACAATTATCCAATTTGGTGCAGTCGATCGGAAGTTATGCGCGTACATACATTTTAGTGATTAATTTTTATTTATATAGATAGATAGATACGAGTAGATAAAGCTTTTCACGTTATCGTTCCAGAGTGCCAGCCTTCATAAACTTTTTATTACACAGCATTTTGTTCTAAATAATAAATAAATCCAACACCCAAGTACAGTTATAATACCAATAGCAAAATGATAAACCCTACCCGTTATCACACCCACGACCCATTTCGCGTGTTTTATCGCACGTTCAATAGTTACCACATTACTGTAAGCCACACCGTTAGCGTCATTTACTTGCACAAATTCTCCGTGCAAGTGCATAAGGTTAGCTTGAATTGCTGACCCCCCATTAAGTTTGGCTGGTCGCCAGATACACTTGGAATGTTGGCGTATTACTTGAAATACGGTGAAATGCTTGCTTGCGGTTATAGGTAGTGAGTTTTTTTTGTATTAGGTTTCGTTTGTCCGCTACCCGATCTGATGTTATCGATGTTTAATATATTATAATGGATACTGTTCGATTTTTTTACGGTATCGTAATTTGTAGTAGGTTTAAATTTTTTGTGCTGTCTCGGCTTGGTCTCCATACATCATTTTCATCGCAGCTGAAAGACGTCCACAGCTGCGCATAGGCCTCTCCAAGAGTCGCCATTTCGAACGGTCCTACGGTTTTCGCATCCAACGAATTCCTGCGGTCTACATAGAGAGATTGTCCCGGTCGTGTATCTACAAACTCCATCCAAATGTATGAAAAGATATCAAACTTATATAGGTTCTCAAAATTTCAGCCAGTATTATTAACCCGCTTCAGAGCAAGGGCCCGTCATCCAAAGATGAATCAAGTAATGACTTATTGAAACTTCAATTTACTCCTTAAAAATATTAGAGAATCATAACTTTTAAAGACGGCCAAATAACTCCACAACGGAACTGGAAACGTAACGTTCCGGGATGTCGCAAAAAATCGGGACATCTCGAACATTCCCTAGAAATCCATTCTTTTACGAGTATTTCCTTACACACTATTCTAATCCTTTACTAAGTAAGGCTTCAGGAATGAAAAGGATACTGCTAAGTCCTTATCTTGTCAAAGGGAAAGGCGTTGCTTAAGATTTTAATATTATCTGTTTTAAGCAAGAGATTAAGGGATATTCAAAACGAGGGTATGTCCACAATCATAGATCTTTGGAGGCCAGATTGTTTCATAAGATTGTTTGTTAATGTTTTGTGAAATCTTATACAGGAGGACAAAATGGTTGCTCATGTTGAATTAAAAGCGAAGTGAGACAGAATTAAATTGATGGTGATAACAGATATGACTAAAATAGGAGGTGAAGAGTATATATTTACTATTCTTTTTGCCTTACTGGCAAAAAGTGTGAAGGCAAACACTGCTATGCACTTGGTATAAGTCAATATCTCATCAGACGATGAGAGCCTGCCTAGTGCCTACCTAAGTGTAATATCTGCAAGAGGTAAAATCGTTAATGAATTAATCATTTTTTTCTATGCAGACTTACAGAGTACCTACGATTTACCTAATACTTATGTGTTAACAAGATGATGACGAAAGTTTCAGTCAATCGGCTTAGTCTTTTCTCAATATGTTAGGGTCGGCATCCAGTCTAAACGGATGCAGCTGAATACCAGTATTTTACATGGTGCGACTGCCTATCTGACCTCCACAATCCAGTTACTGGATAATACGATACCCCTTGGTAAGACTGGCTGTCAGACTTTCGGGCTACTGACGACCCGTAACGACTGTCAAAGATCCACGAATGACAGCCGGGACCAACGGCTTAACGTGCTTTCCGTGGCACGAGGGGTCTTGATCTGTGAAGATGGTCACCCATCCACGGACCAACCGTGGCAAGCGTAGCTTAACCTGATCGATCGACCCCTGCGGCGGTTATTACTTAGCCACAAGCTCCTCCAGTTTATGTCAATATCTATATTAATAATAAAGCGTAAGAATTTTGTTTGTTTGCACGCGCTCATCTCAAAAAATACCAGTCGGATTTGAAATAAAAAAAATTGCATTTGATAGACTAATTCTTAAGGTATGGCACGCGAGGACCCTTAGGAACCGAGTAAAATGTCAGAAAGAACACTATGCATAAAGGAAGTAAGAGAGCGGGTAGGCGATGCGATGCGACTGGGTGGGTCAGGGGAAAGTCGCAGGCAGAAGCTAGTGAATAATAATTAGCTCCTTTTTTGCTCTTATTCCGTAGAACAAATACAAAATCTCTATCTCCACCTATGCATCTATGCAAAGCGTACTTTCTGATACCATTTCTACAGTAAAACCGCTGGACACACTGCAATCCTACTATAATATTATAAACGTGAAAGTTTGTATGGAGGGATGGAGGGATGTTTGTTACTCTTTCCCGCAAAACGACTAAACGGATTTGGATGAAATTTGGCACACAGATGGTTTATAACCAGGATTAACATATAGGATATTTTTTATCCCGATATTCCCACGGGATCGAAACGGGGACGCAACTAGTTATTTTATAAATAGTTAACATTAAAATGCTTGTTATAAGTTAGAAGCAAGTCTTGATTGTGGCTATTACCGCATGTTATCTTATTAACTACTTGTTGCTGGTTAGACCACCCGGAGGGCTGGCGTTAAATGGTTCAACTTTCTATCTAGGACTTGTTCTGTGTCTATTTTTAATTAAATTGAAGTGTGTTTTGCAATAATGTTTCTTGCTTACAGGATCTAAATATATTCACATTTTCGAATTCAATAAAAGTTATAAAATGTCTACCTTTTGTTGCTTATGTTCACGAATCCCTTTACTGACATAGATACTGAATCATAAATCATAATCAGCCTATAATAGACACAGGCCTCCTCTCTGTGAGAGGGAGTGGGCCGTAATCCACCACATGGGCCCAGTGCGTGTTGATTGATGTAACATGTCTTAATTTTTTTTGGTTCTTCTTCCTCACGGTGTCTGTCTTCCTTCACCTTTTTGAGAGCAGCGGTGATGAAATAATTTACACAAGGTAAAGCGCGAGACTGGGTTCGAACCTACGACCTACAAATCGTAAGTCGCGGCCGTTACCACTTGGCTCTACCACTGTTCCCATACATACACATATAGACACTAAATAAATCCCAAATTCCCTACTAAATTATAAGCACTAAATTACATTTTCCCTTTGGTGAAAAGTTCAAACTCTATTTCTAAATATTGAAATTAGGAATCAGAAACTTTCTTTCTTTCTTTTCTTTAAAAAACTTGTTTGTTTACACAACCTACGATAAAGCTTAGTCACAAAAAAATCCGCATGATGAACCGTAGCAACATCTATCGCATACGACCAATCGATCGTAAAAAACTGCCTGTCCCTAACAAAATCGCCTTAAAAGCCACTCACTACATTTGTCCCAATTACTTAAATTCGTGCGTAGGCGGTCCCACCCTACCGACCAATGCCTAGGTAGCCTATAAACCTATCTGGAAGTCTGACGTAAGAACAGCGACGAAACCTTACATAAACGGGAATAACCTTACAGGGACTATGTCGTAGGAAAGTAGTGTACAGGACCTCGTCCCGGGAAGGTCGTGTTCGGCTTGAAGTGTTCAGCCTTCAAAGCAACAGTGAAGAGGACTTCTGGACACGCTCGTTCCATCGTAGACCTCACCCATCGCTTTTCATCAGGCGAGATCGAGGTCAAGAGCAGGTGGAATGGGACTGCTCTGCATTTGTTTTTGCCGGTGTCGTTAGGGACGGGCACATGAGACATATCAGCTTTAACCCTAGGATAGCAGTTATGTTTCTGATATTGCAGGGATAATGGTGGCGATAACAAGTAACATCAGACCAGGCTTTTTCCCATATAATATAAACGGAACCTTAAAATTTCCAAATCGCAAGTAATCACATCCTATGCGCCTCTTGTATTCAAAAGTTTCGTCAATTTAGTTAATAATTCAGCAATGTATCTCATTCGTTGCGGTAAGTTCTGCCTCGTGTATGGATGGAGAGTTGAAAGCTTTCACACGCTAAATGTGGTGAATGCAAGGCGAGTGTAAAAGGAATGTGCGTATACAAAATGTGTTATTGTTTTGTATTATAAAAAGTAACGCTATCGAGATCAAGTTTTATAAACACATGTTAAAGGTTATGATGTATGCCTTTAAGTAGTTATTAATTATAACATCTCGGTGATAGGGAGTGGGCTGTGATCCACCACGCGGGCCACATGTCTTCGAATTTTTGGTTCTAGGACACGCCGGTTTCCTTCACCGTTTTGAGAGTGATGGGTGGTAATGAAATTATTTACGTAAAGTGAAGCGCCTGCCTGGGTTCGAACCTACGACCTACAACTCGTAAGTCGCGGCCATTTGTACTGATTCACCACTGCTCTTATTTTAAGTATACCCAAGTCATAACCACTAATTTTGTTGTAGAATAAATACTTACTTACATCATCAATGTGCTTGTCTAAACAAAGATAATTTGTAGTGAAAGAATCTTTACGAAGAGTATATACGGAAACAGCATTATAGCCACATCTTTTATCTATTCCGTGATTATAGCAACTTGGGAGAGGCCCATGTCCAGCGGCGAATAGTTAAGTAAGCAGCTAAAAGTAACAACTAAGGCTTTATAATCATATCGTGTTAGGAAGACAGGAATGAACATAATGCTGTACCTAAAATCATGACAAAAAACATAATGTAGGAAGCTAGAGTAAGGCTCAAACGCTTGCTTTTTATATATGATTGATTGGCATATTTTTAATCAAACACAAACGTCCTTTATCTGTCCAGATCTATAAACTAATCCTATTTTCATATATCACCGTCATATTACACAAAACGGACATTTACGACGCTAATTCAAATTGGCGATACCAAAACCGTAGTCCTGCATCCAAAAATGTTCACGGCCGTTTAAAAGTACCGCAGTGGGTGTAATATAATAATGCCAAGATCGGATACCGATACCTGATACCAGATTTGCGGACGTCCCACACTGGTGTTGGTCTTTGTTGTCAGTTTTGGTCTAATTTATGCTTGTCATTGTCTTTAAACTGTTTTGGGGTTTTAAGTTTTCGAAATTGTTATTGTGTAATGATAGATATAAAAAGTCTGAAATGGTGAGAAACATATAACTTAATAGCTGCCATATTAGTTACGAACTGCTGGCCGCGACTTCGTTCATCATCATATAGCAGTCCACTGCTGGACATAGTTGAATGGTGTGCAATAGTAGAGCCTATTGCACGCTATTCAACTCGATTTTCGGCAACTCTCATCCAGCTGCTACCAGCCATCCTGCGAAGATCGTCGCTCCACCTAGCCCGAGGGCGTCCCACCTTATGTTTACCGACTTTATTCGCGTGACATTTATACCTTTTGATTTTCTTTGTTTTTCTAAAATAAAAGTATACCATCAGCTATCTGCCAGTGAAAGTCCCATCAATATTGGTCCAGCCGTTTCGGAGATTACCCGAAAGAAACAGACAATTAGACAAAAAATTGATTTTTTGTTATAAGTAGCTCCCGTATCGTATATACTTTCATATGCCTTTAGTAAAAAACTGTTATTTTTACATTACAAACAGACTTCAATATTATTTATTTGTATGTTTAGATGTATAGGTTGTTTTCTATATAATTATGTTACAATGCTAATCTAGAGCAATCAAACATTTTCATTTAAAACAGACTTGTCAATACATAAACATAAAAGATTCTTCAGAACTAACTAATTAGGTTAAGTTGTCGCTTCTGTATCCTTAATTACTCTAATGACTTCGACGGCACACTTAAAATAAATTGTCTACCCCACTCTTTAGTATGCATCTGACTTGCATATTGCGCTCTCTGCTGCATTCTTTCACTCTTACGTGGAAACGATTGCCTTAATTTAAATGTAGCTTTAATTATTCCATTAAATGAATCCACGAGCTTTTCTCCGAAGCATCCAGCTATGTTTTCTTAACACTATTTATAGTCAGGATTTTAGAATGTAGGCATTATTTCCTACTTCATTAACTTTAATTGTATTATAATTATATCCCTACTTGAGAGCAGTGGTGCCCCACTGGTAATGCCCCCGACTTTTGAACCCAGCAGGCGATTTTTAAATGATTTCATCACCACTGCCCTCAAAACGGTGAAGAAAAACATTGTGAGGAAACTAGCATGTCCTAGAACCAAAAATTCGAAGACGTGTAACATTCACCAACTCGCTCCAGACCCGCGTGTTAGATTATTAGCCCACTACCTCTCGAAGAGAGGAGGCCTGTGTCTCAGCAATGGGAACATTATAGGTTGATTATGTATATCCCTACTATTTATTGCCTGGGACTTCATTCCTCCGGCACATTCAAGAGTGACGCGACCCCCTCACCGTATCGTCCAAATTATATATGTCTATCTTCCTCCATTGCTTTTTGCTATACGTTGTCTGTCAGTCCAAGACTCAGTAACTGCTTTATTTATATGTAGCTTCAATTTCATTAATTCTCTTTGTAAGTTCAAATTGACTATAATTTAGACG
The DNA here is from genome assembly GCA_911387795.2 of Apamea monoglypha. Taxonomy (NCBI): domain Eukaryota; kingdom Metazoa; phylum Arthropoda; class Insecta; order Lepidoptera; family Noctuidae; genus Apamea; species Apamea monoglypha. The sequence continues at coordinate 4,166,260 of OU426933.1, read as the reverse complement.
TAAGTAATTCCATACAATTAATACCCCAGTCGCGAGCTATTCCCCGAAGCATCTAACAGATATGCGTTCCTAGTACTTTTGTTGGCTGTTAGTCCGTGGGCAATATGCTGCCCTGACTAATTGAAGAATGTATCATAATGGACACTTGCCTCAATGGAACAGGGAATCTATGGAGCCACTTTCAACAAACAGTGATGAAATCAATGATGAAACTGGTGAATAGGTAATGTATAGATGGTGAATTAATCAGAGCAGATTTAGATTAAGGATTATCCAAACTCATAAGGAAAAAAGATTAGATTTTTGTATGTTTGTTTCTTTGTTTGTTCGCTTTCACACTAAAACGGCTGAACGGATTTCGATGAAATTTGGCACATACATGGGTAGACCATGACTTAGATTAAGACTTAGACAAGATAGTTTTTATCCCGATATTCCGACAGGATCGAGACTTATGCGGGGGAAACCGTAGGACGCAGCTAATAAATAATATATTTATTGGTTCACTATTTAAAGTAAAGTTTTGATCTATACTCTAAGCATACCCATAGCTCAGCATGTTTTTTTGACATAAAAAGAAGAAAGTAAATAATATAAATATATTAAAATTGAATATATTTCTAAACTTCCTAGTACCTGTACCAATAGGTATTTGAAAGTAGATCTACAGGGAATTACATGCGCCATATGGTTACTTAACCCTAGACGCCTACGAAGAATGTAACGTAATGTACATACTCACAGTTATCTACATTCATTCCTCCAGGTCAGACAAGCATTCCGTCACCGTTAGGTGCTGATCTGGCTATTCCTCACAACACCAGGTCACGTTTAATCATCAAACTTCACCATAACACTATGACGATTTAGTAACATCCAAGGGCTGGAAATTGCGCCCACACTGATTGATATCATTTTTCCTATAAACACTATACTTTTAATACGCTTTTAATACGAAATAACTATATATGTAATTGTATTTTATTAATTTATTTTATTATGACAGTTCTGACAACGACGTTTGTCAATACGTCGCCATGACAAGTTTGTTTCTAAATTCTCATCAGCCTGTCACTTTTAGCTGAAAATATATTCAAACTATTGCAAATCAATACTGGCCATAATATTTCAAATTCATATTTATTTCTTCAAGTTGCTGTTCTGCGAGTTTACCTGTGGAATCGAAGCAACGCGGTGACAGTTCCAGTTTTTAGTTCAGTTCCAGTGGGAGTTCGTGTTGGAGTTCGATTTCGCCTGTAAAGGAACCCTCAAAGTAGTGCTGGTACTCCGGAGTCACCTAGCCAGGGAACTCCCTGACTCCGGAACCTGTCGTACCAGCGCTGCACCTCGTCCTCCGTCCTCCTGAAACTACTGGCCTGCTCTCAACCAGGGCCGTCTCTCCTGGCGGGCTGACCGCGTGCTGCCGTGCCTGCCCTACCGTGCGGCCCTGCTGCGACCCACTATTGTCGCGTGGGCCCCTGCCGTGCCTGACCGCGCGCTGCCGTGCCTGCTCTCCGCGCTGCCGTGCCTGCTCTCCGCGCTACCGTGCCTGCCCTACCGTGCGGCCGTGCTGCGACCTTCTATTGTCGCGTGGGCCCCTACCGTGCCTGCGCTCCCGGGCTGCCGTGCCTGCTGTCACGTGTGGCCGTGCTGCGACCTACGCGTAGGCCCCTACGGGTATCTCCACGTCTGCCTGCTCCTGTCACCGCCACCTGCCTCGCGTCGCGTCTACCTCTTCAGCCTCCTCTACCCACTAATCACTCATCTTCATCCTTCCTCACCTACACACTACACACCACTGACCAAATCATCTCCATTTTTTTATATAATCTTTTCTTTTATTAAATCTTTAATTAACTTCGGCCTCCCTTTCTTTAATTTAATCTTAGTTTCCTGTCGCTACACGACATTCTGGCGCCCAACGTAACGTAATGTACATACTCACAGTTATCTACATTCATTCCTCCAGGTCAGACAAGCATTCCGTCACCGTTAGGTGCTGATCTGGCTATTCCTCACAACACCAGGTCACGTTTAATCATCAAACTTCACCATAACACTATGACGATTTAGTAACATCCAAGGGCTGGAAATTGCGCCCACACTGATTGATATCATTTTTCCTATAAACACTATACTTTTAATACGCTTTTAATACGAAATAACTATATATGTAATTGTATTTTATTAATTTATTTTATTATGACAGTTCTGACAACGACGTTTGTCAATACGTCGCCATGACAAGTTTGTTTCTAAATTCTCATCAGCCTGTCACTTTTAGCTGAAAATATATTCAAACTATTGCAAATCAATACTGGCCATAATATTTCAAATTCATATTTATTTCTTCAAGTTGCTGTTCTGCGAGTTTACCTGTGGAATCGAAGCAACGCGGTGACAGTTCCAGTTTTTAGTTCAGTTCCAGTGGGAGTTCGTGTTGGAGTTCGATTTCGCCTGTAAAGGAACCCTCAAAGTAGTGCTGGTACTCCGGAGTCACCTAGCCAGGGAACTCCCTGACTCCGGAACCTGTCGTACCAGCGCTGCACCTCGTCCTCCGTCCTCCTGAAACTACTGGCCTGCTCTCAACCAGGGCCGTCTCTCCTGGCGGGCTGACCGCGTGCTGCCGTGCCTGCCCTACCGTGCGGCCCTGCTGCGACCCACTATTGTCGCGTGGGCCCCTGCCGTGCCTGACCGCGCGCTGCCGTGCCTGCTCTCCGCGCTGCCGTGCCTGCTCTCCGCGCTACCGTGCCTGCCCTACCGTGCGGCCGTGCTGCGACCTTCTATTGTCGCGTGGGCCCCTACCGTGCCTGCGCTCCCGGGCTGCCGTGCCTGCTGTCACGTGTGGCCGTGCTGCGACCTACGCGTAGGCCCCTACGGGTATCTCCACGTCTGCCTGCTCCTGTCACCGCCACCTGCCTCGCGTCGCGTCTACCTCTTCAGCCTCCTCTACCCACTAATCACTCATCTTCATCCTTCCTCACCTACACACTACACACCACTGACCAAATCATCTCCATTTTTTTATATAATCTTTTCTTTTATTAAATCTTTAATTAACTTCGGCCTCCCTTTCTTTAATTTAATCTTAGTTTCCTGTCGCTACACGACAAGAAGAAGTAAAGAAGTTTTCGAATTAACTTGGCACTAACGACACATTTATGTCCTTTCAAGTTTAGTTTCTTCCTAATGAGATTTCCATTGTAGATAACTTGAATAAAATGAATCTCTTTATTATTCCATACGGTTCAGTACGTCGCGATTATTCTGCGAAGTACAGTTAGCACACTTGCATTAATTCCTAGTGCTGTCTAGGTACTAAGAAGCCCTTCTGACTAATCAGAGATGTATGATGAATATGTAGCAACATGCAAAGCTCGGGTAACTGTGGCTCTGTGTAAAATCCAATGGGTTTACGTGTGACGTTTTTGTGATACGGGTAAAAAAAGCAACAAGATAATTTAACTTAACTAGCTGCGCCCCGCGGTTTCACCCGCATAAGTTTCGATCCCGTGGGAATATCGGGATAAAAAGTATCCTATATGTTTATCCTGGTTATAAATCATCTGTGAGCCAAATTCCATCCAAATCCGTTCAGTAGTTTTTGCGTGAAAGAGTGACAAACATGCATCCATCCATCCATCCATACAAACTTTCACGTTTATAATATTAGTAGGATAGTAGGATTAAAACCACGAACCGTAACTAATAACCGTATTATGTTTAACTAAAGAGCCACCCATGCTTCGCTCTATTATTACGACTAGACAAACATCAAGTTTTTTTTTTTAATATTAGTTAAAGCTTAATGTGTTATACACATACCTACACCTTCCGGAATAAATTCTCTAAATGATGCTGAAAACCGCATCCAAATCCGTTGTGTAGTGTAGAGGAACAACGCGGTCACATGGAGGAGGATCATTTTTAACTTAACATCTGTAATTTGTACCTACTTTCTGTGCAAATAAAAAAACTATTCTATTATATTCAGACAGACACATAAAGCGACTTTAATTTATAATTATTTATTAGGTGTATAGACGGCAATTGTTCAATTATTATATCTACTTCGGACAATGAACGCATAATTGAATTATTTTACTTATGGTAATACTAATAACTAATAGGTACCTACGCTAAAATTTTAAAACAGACGCTCTTCAAACCAACAGAAAACTGTTCCATATTATCAAACACTGCACGTCCCTTCAATTCAACAGCCTTTGTAAGTTTTCCATAAAAGTCTACACAATGACTACTCCATAACTGCGTTGTTCTACTTGAGAACGTTGCACTTATACTGCATTCACGTTTAAGTTTCCAAACTTGTAATCAATATGCTTGTTTTCGAAAAAAAAACTTTAAAAACCCTCATATAAAGTTCAGTTTGCACTTTGCGCTACAAGCTAACTTGTTCTTTTTATATGCACATGTTTCTATAACAAAATTAACATTTTTTCTCTTACTTACTTTCTTTCTAAACTACAGCTTCAAAAATGTTGACTGTTACAAAAGTACTAGTATTTCCAAAATCAACTTTATTTACATCAGACTAAATTTGATATTCGTATAAGTGGAAATAACATCAATTGGAAACAAGGATTTTATTGGACTTTATACACGACGGAGTGGCGCACAACATGATTAGTGACGCTATTAATAGGAGTATACTTGCTCTTTGTTATGCTATTAATTCGTCTGGGTACTGCGTGTGGTATGTGCTTGAAAGATGGCTGTTATGTTAGGTTATTGCTTGCAGGCGTTTGCGCTGGCGCCGGTGTAGATTTTTGGCGTTATGTTTGTTTTTCCAGACGTTAGGTGACCAAAATAGTTGATTAGGGTGACAAACCGCCACTGTTAGCTTAGATAGGTAGCTTGTTCGATAAAATGCGCTAGTTATGTACTGTACTAGTGTAGCATCAAAGAAAATAAAAATACAAAACTTTAAATTGAATGAAATGTTTTTGACTTAGTTCTACCTTTCTTTCTTTAAGACCTAGCGCTCATAAAGAGTCGCAGTAATGGCCCAATGTCAACTACCCCGACTTACAAGTTGTAGGTCATGGATTCAAACTCAGGCAGGCACTTTACTTTGTGTAAATTATTTCATCACCACTGCTCTTAAACCGGTGAAGGAAGATATCGTGAGGAAACGGGCATGTCCTAGAACCAAAAAATTCAAATACATGCGACATCTACCAAGCCGCTCTGGGCCCGCGTGATAGATTATTAGCCCACTACCTCTCGAAGAGAGGAGGCCTGTGTCTCAGCAGTGGGAACATCATAAGCTGATTATATTCATAACGAGTATAGAAAAAAAATCTTCGGTGTTCTTGTAATGGAAAACTCTACAGTATTTGTCAGTTTTTCTCACCATTTTGAAACCAAATCACATTCATGGTTAAAATAACAAACCATATTCACATCCCGTAACATCACAGCATATTTACAATAACTATTTTTGTGTACTCGTACCTAAATTATTATTTTCCTTGGCCGATAATTTCGCACTGTCCGTCCGGTTATCAAGTGTGCCGTAATAATACGTGTGCCGTAATAACACATGTCTCGCTGTGTATTGTAATAGACTATTTTTCTGATCGTCTACCGTGACTGGTCGGCAATAATGACCTGTTGTAGTTTTGCAGTTTTGTGCTGGGGAAATAAATCGATGTTGTTTGACGATTTGATTTTGAGTTTTGATTTAGGATTTCCGTTTTTTGTTTTTGTTTGAATATTGTGTGCCAAAACTTGAGTCAAATATAATTATTTTCATTGTTTCTTTCTTTCTAGTAAGAATGCAGATGTAGTTGATGCTGTTTCCGTGTTTCCTCTGTGTAAAAATGTATGTAATCCAAAAAAAAAATGTAGATATAAACTAAAACTAGAAACATAATCAGCCTTTTTTTCTTTTTAAACGTTGCCCCACACTAGGAATTTCTCCTGTACAAACAGCCAGACCCGGAACAACTACTTGTAGGTCATACAAATATTTGTTCCGTGCGGGAATCGAACCCGCGACACGCAGCGCAGCATTCAATCGCTTAACCACTGCGCCAACCGTGCCGTCTTTAATGACGATAATGAGTGGGAGCTGGGCCATAAGGGGAGACTCAGTCCCTATCACATGAGGAGTCTTTGTGAGAGGGAAAGTGAGCCGTTTTAAACAGCTTCTTCTTTTGCTAACTTTACAAAAAAAAAAAATAAGTTCACCCAAAGCCGGTCTATTCCATCAGAACCTCATCACAAACAAGAATTCATTTCCAGATTCATATCAGACTCGATGCCATTGACCAGACCACTCTTAACTCCAGATGGATTGCATCCATTCATCATCATACTTAATGACTGAAAAATTTCGATAAATAAATGCGGTCATTAAGAAGTGTGTTCTTTATGATTATTTTATTTATCTTTTTTTCGTGGCAGGCTGCACCAATATTAACTTTGTCCAAGGCCTACATGAGAATCTTCCAAAGAAAACTCTTAACTCCAATCAACATTACAAATTGCCAAAAATAGCTGCGTTTTGTAATTAAGTAGTGGGTGAACAGAGTGAATTAGTACTCAATTATATTATTCCACGCCTTCACAGGTAAGCCCATCCCTGCGATTATTTCTAGTTTAATTACTGTGACACACGCCCGTTTGTTTTCCTGTTTGGCACGCTATTAAAGTATATATGGACTGCTATATGTTGTGTTCACTAAAATAGTGTACCTAAGTGTAATATCTGCAGGAGGTAAAATCGTTAATGAATTAATCATTTTATCCTATACAGACTTATAGAGTACCTACGATTTACCTAATACTTATGTGTTAACAAAATAATTAAAGTAGGGAAAATATGCGGTTTTGAGAGATTTAGATTTCAGAAGAATAGTGGCGAAAGTTTCAGTCAATCGGCTTAGCCTTTGCTCAACTATGTTAGTGTCGGCATCCAGTCTAAACGGATGCAGCTGAATACCAGTATTTACTTGGAGCGACCGCCTATCTGACCTGCACAACCCAGTTACTGGGTACCACGATACCCCTTGGCAAGACTGGTGGCTTTTGGGCTTCTGATTACCAATAACGACTGTCAAAGATCTACAAATTACAGCCGGGACCAACGGTTTAACCTGCTTTCCGTGCCACAGATGGGTCTCGATATGTAATGGATGGTCACCCATCTACGAACCGGCCGCGGCAAGCGTAACTTGACCTTCGATCGACCGTGCGGTTGTCATTATTTAGCATTTAGGTTTATATCTATTCGAATTTTGCGCGTCAAATATCCTGTTTAAAATCAATTCGTTCTAGTAGCAATATGAAAACGATGCCCACTCAAATACGTACTGTAAACAATACCAAAATAATTCCCCAAAGGGTTAGGCACAGATATACACACGCCAGCAGGTCAACCTACCCGAAACTGTCAAATTTTCCCAATCAACCTTGAACTTTAATGCTTTAGTGATAAAGTTGAAAATCTATTAAAGAAATTTGACAGATTATAGTAGCTTGATGTGCTGGCGTCTGTAACTATAGATAGCACGCCCACATTTCGCCAGTCATTATTAGTTCCTACCTCAACTCTACAATACCTACTGCATAAAATAAAAATAAACGCTTCTAAAATGTCATAGAGGGAGGGATTCACCTCGACCCTGAACTTTCAAGGTCGCCCCCGATATTTTCAGCCACAGCGAATTGAATTAATGAACACGTGAAACCTTTTTTTTAATCGCGTGCACCAAGTTCAGTATGTTACTTGTGCTTTCATTTACATTTATTTAGCTCACAGAAGCGAGCGAAATAAAATATTTTATTCACTGAAACACGTCTTATATTAACCCATTTCTTCATACTTCTACGAGTAGTTACTTTCTCTCCGAAGATCGAGTCCCTAATATTGGAAACTTCTCTGTTCCAAATTGATGGAAATCTTCGCAAAGATGCTTCTTCTTCTGTCGTGTCCGCAAGACTCATCATCTGCCTAGCCAATTCCCAACTATCGTGGGTCGGCTACTAGTGTAACCGTTACCGGATGCAGCTATTTTACATGTAGTGACTGCCTATCTGACCTCCACAACTAAGTTACTGGGTAACACGATACCCCATGGTAAGGTTGTGTTCGCAAGACTAATAGAGCAATATTAACTCATGTCTTAGTAGAAAGATTAGCTAGCCAGCGGGCGCGGCTTACTCGCCCTGGGTATACCGGATAAACACTTCTCTACCGTCACTTGTGGGGTTTTTTATTTTCCTTAATTTGCCATGTTGCGACCCATTAGAGCCGCGTGCCACAGGTTCCATACCCAGTTCGCACGCCACCGACATCCGCTGGCCCACTAACATAAAAGGCTAAAGCTATGTTTTACTAAAACGCCCATAAAAAGCTAATTTCGGACCACATTCAGAGCTATATAATATTAAAATATTAAAATAATAGCACCATTGATTTAGATTTGCTGTTAATGTTCTATAATTCGAGGTACTAATTCACGCCAAATTGAACATTAGTTTATGATGAATGGTTTAGTTTTATCTAATTTCTAACCTAGATTACATAAGAACAAAAGTTTTATTTGAATCGAAGGACGGCTTTATCAAACGGAATGCTTATTGTTATTCAAAAGCTAAACCATTTGATTGAGAGTCAAAGTAAACATAAGTGGCAGTTAAGATCCACAATGAGGGTCCCTATAAGACAAGCTCAGGAAGTCAGGACCTGAAAAGAGAACGATGAATATCTAGCGAAGGGCAGTATAGACGTCAACCAACAACTCAGCCTATCGCAGTCCACTGCTGGACATAGGCCTCTCCCAGGCTGCGCCACAACACCCTGTCCTCCGCTTTCTGCATCCAGTCCGTCCCAGCAACCTTCTTTAGGTCGTCCATCCATCTAGCTGTGGGGCGCCCCACACTACGCTTGCCGATACGAGGTCTCCGCTCCAGGATTCGTCTGCTCCACCGGCCATCGGTCCTTCGACAAACATGGCCAGCCCACTGCCACTTTAGTTTGCTTACTCTGCGCGCTATGTCGGTAAGTCCGGTTCTTTTCCGGATAATTTCATAGACAGATAAGCGATAATCCAAGTAAAGGAGACAGTCAAGTAAACCCGCAATAAAAGTCAGATGTCAAAAGAATCCCGATAAGACTACTTAATCCAAAACTTGAAGAGGCGTACAAACAAGAACGGCGAAAGATTAGACAGATAAAAAATATTCCGGTGCTAAATATCTTGTAAATCTCTCTATGTCACAAACATGAAAGACAAAAACAACACATAAATCTAACTATCTTCAGATAAAGGCGCTCAACTTGGGATAACATACCACAAGACAGTTGGCGCTAACATCGAAATTGCTCGACGTCTTTCTTTAACTACAAAACATTACATCTTGCTCTTTAATTGGTAAGAAACAAGATAAATTGTATCGATTAATCAACAATATCGTTAATCAATTGAGACCGAGTATCACGTGATACACCTACGCGTAAGAAATTGGGTAAAAGGGTTATAAACAATGCAATTTTTACTTGTTAACTCATTGTTTATTGCGGCTTATTTGATTGTTACGAAGTACTGATGTTATCAATCAAACCTACGTACAGGCATCATGTAATACAACTCATGTAATATCATATATTCGGTGGTAAGCAAATGTATGTGTGACCACATAACATTAAACTGTGATGCCCTTGTTTGGGTGGTTCCAAGTTATCTTTTGTAAAGCTGCATTTTTAGATAAATTAATACTGAAGAGTATTCTCACATATGGAAGCAACAAGAATAGTTTACCCAGGATTTTGTAAAAATCTTGATTTAAAAGAGTACCCTTGGAGTTTCTGGCCCGTAGAGACCAACTTTCTGACTAACTGACCGACTCTTTGGCAATCCAAAAGTGCTTATAAAAATTTCATTGAAATAAATGCTTTGAGTTTGTGTTCTATTTTAATAGGAACTGTTTTCGTCCTGTATTAAGCTAATAGTTTTAACACTATAGTAACACCGATTTTAACATGCTCGGTAAAAATATATAACAATCAACAATAAAATCTCCGACCACCAGCTCTCAGCTCCAGTATCCAAACAACTAACGATTACTAAGCTTAACCACACATCTGTAATTAACAGCAATAATAATCTAGATACATTATCATCTGTTCAGTAGGCAGATAAGATCACTAGTTTGCAAACCAGCGCAAGCGCCGCGCACGGCCTTATGCAGCAAAACGTGGGAGGAAGCAAGGGTGGACGGAGACAAATCACTGGGAAACCGGTTTAGAGTAACGCTTTGTTTATTGTTTGGATCAGGTGTTTCTGGTACAGGTAATAAGCAGGTTCACAGGGGTCCTATCTCTCTGTATTATAAATTATATACAATCTGTATCTATACAAATATATAAAATTGAAGTGTTTGTTTGTAATGTCAAAATAGCAGGTGTTTACAAAAGCATATGGAGTATATACGGTACTTATAACAAAAAATCAATTTTATGATGATGACGATCAGTTGGGTACAGTTTTGCATAAACAGGCCAATTGTAAAACTTCGTAGCTGGACATGGAAAGATATCATCATTTTAAGTTGAATTACAGGCATTTTTCTTGCTTCAATGTTTTGTTACTCGATTTCTCTCGTTGGTCTAGAGGTCGTACGCGCTACTGCTAAGCATGTCATCCAGGATTCGATTCTCAGGTCGGGCAAAGTGTTGTTGGGTTTTTCCATCAGGAATTTTTCAGTAGTAGTCCGGTCTCTGGTTTACATGGGACTTAAACATGACTCGCGAAATGTAAGTTAATAACAGGTACACCTCTGTCTAACCCATTGGGGATTGCAGGCGCGATGTTATGTTGAATGCTAAAAATAAATAGTGTCAATGTTTCGGTCGCGGCTGAACCTGGGTTTTATTGTAATCAATAGTTTCAGCAATGTGGCAAGATAATGCTTTGTAACAATTTCTTTTGCGACCGTACCTACTTAGCCAATAGTAACTACTGTAGAGAGCAGCAAACCAGAGCGAATTATTATAATTAATGCTTTATTTCATTTAAATACCTACAAATAACATTTTTAAATATTTTTATAAACAAAAAAAAAACAAAAAAATATAAAAAATAGTAGCCCACCGGTATCGGGAACAGGGTCCAAGCTACCGGCGGTCAGGGCTCCAGAGAGGAATCTCCTGACAATGCAAGCCGTGTCCAGAAGTACCGCTTTCTGAATCAAGCCCTTGATCCAGCTGCCCAACGAGAGCCTCCTCAGGTGTTGGTCAAGGCTCTGGCTATTAAGCCAATTATTATTATTATTATTTTAGCTGCAAATAAAATTTCATCACAGCGAGTAGATCGACTTTGTCTCTACAAAGTATCTCCAAATGGAGATAATCTCATATAACCATAATCTCCCTAGCGTTTTCCTAACTATGGTGGTATCGGGTTCCTGTTTAACCGGATACAGCTGAATAACAGTATTTTACATGGAGCGACTGCCTATCTGACCTCCACAACCCAACTACTAAGTAACACAATACACCTTGGTAAGACCTGTTGTCAAACTTTTAGGCTTCTGACTACCCGTAACGACTGTCAAAGATATACGAATGCCAGCCAATGTCTTAACGTGGTTTCCGAGGCACGAAGGGGTCTCGATATGAATTGGATGGTCACCCATCCATGAAACAATCGCGGCATTATAATTCTCATTCACTCATATATCTGTTATTATTTAGCCACGAGCCCCTCTAGAATACCCACGTTGATTGTGAAACAAACTAAATCTTCTTTATAAATACACTACAATTTGGAACGACATCATTAAAAGATTCAATGCAAAATTAAGGCAATGACCATAAACAACATTACCATTTATAAAAATCGCAACCGAGGTTAAAATCCACAGACCATCAATGCACAGCACTATAACATTTAACCTACTGGCATAAGAGTTACATTAGCATAAACCGTTTTTGGAAACTGTCGCTGTGTCCAAACTTTACTGACCTTAGTAAATAAGAAAATCTGGAGCCTTCAGACGACCTTTGAATATGTCTTAGTGGCGAGAAGGAAAGTACTGACTTGTGACGTCATATTTTATGTTCGTCTAACCACGGCGCCATACAAGGACCTATGAGTCAGTCACCTTCATAAATCTTCGCCACATACATGGCTTGTCCGGTTACCTATCGTGGGCGATACATAACAATATGATGCATAAAACCTACGTGATAAGACTTAAATTGTCATAACAGTGTAATAGATAAAGGCAGTACATGATCTTTAGATTTGCAATATATGGACAGGATTGTTGAAAGTTAGAAAGTGATGATAACAAACGATGTATTTGCTAGACTTTCGCATAGTTCACGAAGACAAAACTGCCTGTTATTTTTAGTAGTGCTTATTTTGAAATGGCCCTGGCTATGAGACTCTTCACCGTAGGTTTAAACTCTCATTCGTATCCTTGCTAATTTTGAAGCAAAACCTACATTGCTGAAGAGCTGTAGTGGCCTCGACGAGTTGTAGGTCGTGTGTTCGAACCCAGGCAAGCGCTTTACTTTGTGTACCTAAACAATTTCGTCACCATTGCCCTCAAAATGGTGAAGGAAAACATCGTGTCCTTGAACCAAAAATCCGAAAACATGTGACATCTACCAACCCGCACTGGGCTCGCGTAGTAGTTTACAGCCTAATCCCTCTAGAAGAGAGCGGCCTTGTGTCCCAGCAGTGGGAACATTATAGGCTGAATATAATGAATGATGTTACAATTTACATTGTTGTTAATGGGGATAACTTCAATAACTCCTGCAGGAAGCTTTCTGGAAAAAATATTTTCTAAAACAAGTGCTAAAAAAGAGGTAGTAAATCAAAGATGAAACTTCAAGATATGACAACTAATTAATATAACCATGATTAAGATGCTCATCCAAGCAAGAGTTATGCATCTATTGTAACCGTGACAATGAACCAGATAAACCGATCCATTGTACGACCGCAGGAAACTTGAGAACCTCCCTGTATTGTTTACTCGATCAACGAAGACGTTAAGTCAGAAAAAAATACTGTTATAATAATTCAAACTTCATGCCAAAGATATACAGCTTCACAAATGTTCGTCAAGACCAACTCCACTCGTTCAAAAATCAACCTTGACTCCGAGAAATAGGACGTCATTCACTAAAACCAGATGTAGTAATAAGTTGGCCTGACTGGGTCAAGTTAACAGTAGTCCCGCAAAGGTCACGATTTATGCATAATGCCGTGACATTGGATTTCCACGTGGTCCGTTGCTAAGCACCCGGCGGGGACACACAAACAACCCTCCGTTTCATTCAGCTTTTGAATTCGGGGAAGGGCAGACGTGGTTGACATGAACCTGTAATTATTGAAGATAGTTGAATTGAAACGTATCATATTTGATAAGTAAATTTGATTAATATAATACATCTAATCTATCAGTGAAATCATGATATGAAACCGGCATTTTAAAAGAGGAAGAAAGTATAGCAAATATCCAAGGAAATTCTGGAGAAACAGCTGTTCTTATCTCATGGACGCACGAGGCATCTCCCGTTCCTTGGATCACGTGAACTGGTGGGACCCTGAACATTGGAAGGCTCGAGGTCCTAGGACTATATCATCAATATCTCTGGAAGACGCTGATCCTGCTGAGATCAGGAACGGGTGGCTGACTATTCAACGACCTAAGGTATTTGAGAAATTTGTGTCATTATACGACTTTTCACATCTACCTACTAACCGACCCGCACTAAGCCCGCATGGTGGATTATGGCCTGTTTCCTAGCAGTGGGAACATTACAGGTTGATTATGATGATGTGACTTTTCATAAGGACTTCATCAAAATCAAAAAAAGGACTAAAACAGATTATTTTCGGAAACGTGTCTGTTAAAAAAGTTATACAAGTATAACTTTTTTAACAGACACGGTAAGTTTACTGTTTTTAACTTTCGTCCATGTTATCTCATTTCATTAATCTATTCAACAATTAGTTTCAACATTGATTAAAATTATGAAAGTCCAGTCCTTCACCCCTCAATTTTGTACATTACACGCGAATTATTTGCGCTACGTGAAATTAAGATTTGGCAACAAAAAACCTGTTTTAAAACACAGTAACTTGAAGTCATTGAACTTATGTTTTCTTTTTACGTTTGCGAACAAACGATGTGGTTTCCTGTCGCCCCCTTGTGGCTGAAACAGGATGCTTGAACAGAAACAACGTCCTATGTTTAAACGTAGCATGGAATTTGCTTGCATGATGTAACCTTTTTACAGGGAATGTGTCATTAATGTAGGAATGTTGTGTTTTGTGTGAAAGTTTACAAACGTAAGATCTGAATTCCTGTTGATGTTCATTGTTGATTGTAGGCGTAATTATAGGTGTAAGAATTTCAGTCAATTAATGTTTTTCATTCGAAGCCTTCATCCTGCAATGGGACAATAATAGGCTGTTAATAACACTTATTATTGTTGAAAATATATTAAACATTATTATGGGCGAGGCGAAAGCGCCATCGATTTTAAACCACCACCTCTCTTAAACTCGTGAAATCAACATGTTTCTAATTGTTTTTTTTTGGTCCTTTGAAATTCCATACTAAAGCTTGCTTTAAAATGAAATGAAATTGTTTATTCTGTAAATAACACATCGGAATCACATTTACAAATCATATTACAAAAAAAATAATCTAGGTGGAGTCGACATTTCCTATCTGACTATCCCTGAGAGGAGCAAAACAAAGTAAGGTTCATATTCTTTTTCCACCTTTTTTGTTAAACGTAAATAACTTAGTTGACGTTTAACGACAGCTGTTACAAATTATACGTTCTCACACGTCATCCAAAAATACTCTAACTTAACCGTTTACTATTAATTTCTAAACTCATATTGTGCTTGTGTAATGCTTACATATTCTGAAGGTTTTCGTTATTAGCATTCACGCCACCTGTATCGATTCCCAGTCCAAATCAAATAAAATGTGGTATCTACTTAAAATGTAAGTAATCGATTCGACCTTCAAGCATTCCAAAGTACCTACGCGCTTAAAAAAACAAGTATTGATTGGTTTATAGTTTTTCTATTAAGAAAATTACTTTATCACTTTAGTCTTAATAGAACCACGGGTAAACAACATTGCCCTTAGTAGGTACGCACGGCTACACATCAAGCTATACATAACCAGTATAAGCTGACTTCTGATTGTACGAAAAACCTATACAATGCGAGGTCAGCCAAAACTGGAAATGTATAGCTTGATGTGTAGCCGTGTGTACTATTGATAGAAGTTGATTTGCCCATGGTCAGATTGATGAAACCTCCGAAAAGAAAAATACCCTTGGTCCTACTAATAGAACTAAGCGGTCGAACCACCGGTAAAAATCGAAAATTTCCCTGAAATGTCGATATAAACAAGGTTTTAATTAATTATTCAAAACGTACAAATGGACGTAGGTGTTAGCTTTTTGAATATATGGAAATATTGTCATTAAAAGCGAGTGATCATGTGGAATCTAATTGTAATGTCCGACACATTTGGTAATGGTTGAAAGGTTAATGAACTGGTTTTCAAGGGTGAGCAGTACCTATCGAATTGGACAGGACGACGAACCCTAGTAATCATGATAAACGTATCTAAATACTACTTTAGAAGACACCATTTAAGGCTATATATTTATTTCTTTATGTAGATAAGAAATAAGATTAGAAATCGATAAACAACATTTTTTTTTTTACTTGACGGATGTATCATAGTTTTAATAATAACTAATAAGCTCATGTCATTGTAATTAATAAATGTCAATAGCTCGACATCCAAAAATATTACATGACGCAAGTTTATGCTGACTATATTTAAAAATTACACGGCCTTCCTATTCAGAATTTGCCATTTCTATAAAAGCCAAAACTTTTATTAGCTCAACTTAGAATGAGTCATCGATACGACCCTGAATTTGTTTGTTATCTTCGATCAGAATTCATTTGATAGTACTACATAATTCATATCGTACATACGTACGTCTTCAACAATACTATAACTGATTTGCAAAAAGTGTGCATCTATAATTCGTATATTTTGTCTATAATGGTAGATGACTTCATAGTCTTCATACATGATCTAAACTGAAATCTTTTGGGTGTTGCTATCCTACTCGCAGTACCTTTAAGATTGTCTCGCACCAAACATTTCGCGAAAACTGGCAACCTAGGGTCTACTCCCTAAGAACGTCATCCGTAGTTTCCACCGAAGTTACGAGCGATTCCTACTCCGTATCACTTACAAATATAAATTAGTTTGTGGCCTAACCTTAGAATGAATGAGACTATGATACCACAGTTGTCCTGACACCCGATGTATTTTTGCTCGTCCAAAAAAAAAATAATTTATCGGGTGTAGGGTTCACTATGAAGTTTTGAACTACTTTCTGATGGGCCCGTATCTTCGTTGACGAACTTAGTGAGTAAGCCCCTGACATTACAAAAAACTGGACCTTAAAAGGTTAGTTCCGTTTATCGAAATTGAACTTAATATCTACGACTGAAGAAATTCATATATGTAAGTACTTACTACGTATAAAGAGACTTGAGCCACTGTTTACTTGTCTAATAGGCTTCATGTCGACTTAACTAATCCACTTTGCTATGGTTCAAGTGGAATAATATAGCAATACGCAGTTTCTTTCGAAGTCAACAATATTATGCAAAACATACAAAGTAAATTACAGATAAAACGCGGTAAAGATCATTGAAATTTCGTATTGTCATGATGCTCTTTTGTCATCATCAATCAGCTGAAAGATGTCCACATCTGGACATAAGCTAAGCATAGCTATTATTAGCTATAGTCCTAAAATTAACAGATTTTTAAACTAAATGATTTAAAAAATTACACTATTTCTCAAGAAAAACGTAAACAATATTAACTTATCATGGTGTTTTACCTCAATCTACATTTCTAAGGTCGATGACTGGTGAGTCAGCGCAGTCGCCTCGCTGTGCGCCCGCGCAAGCCGCACACTTATTATGGTCATTGCATACCCGCTCTCCTAAACACTGTTGATAATTATCTTTGCCTTATGCATTGTTAATAGGGTCATTAGAAAGAAATGTGAGGGATTGGAGAAATGGCTTGACCTAAATTCTGTTTTAATTATTTTAATTGGCTCTTGAGAACCAAAGACAAAAATCTCGTGGATATTTACTCGATCATAAGTGGTTTTGGAATTTGTAAAGCTTTCAAAAATCCACCTATTTAGACAGATAACTAGATTATTTGTCTATCGGACTACGAGCTTTAGATAAACCAATAGGTAGATACTTTTTGATCTAGACGATAACGATTGTCTGATAAGGAAATATTTTTCTGGTGAAGGAATAGCAGCCAGTTCTTCCTATTTTTTGTCAACAATAAGGAAAAACTGTTTAGGTGAAAAAAAATCATTAAAACCTTGTTAAATCGGAAAAACATGCCTATTTTTTTTTATACCATCTTCCATCTTTCTCATGGAGCTCTACCTCTCCACCTAGGTACAGCTGTTGTTCGAGAGGCAGTGCCATTTTATCTAGTTAAGTACATTTTACTTGACCATAGCACTCACGTCTTGGAAGCATTGCTTCCTTGCAATGCCTGTATTGCGACTGCGAAATTATACAGTTTAGCGGTTACATTAGAAGTCGTATGGCACACGGATGTTGCCTTTACTATAATTATCTTCGTCCGCACCTCATCATATTTCAGATGTGTCATAAATTACCTGACATAATTAGTCTCGCTGATTGCCAACTTTGTGCCCATAACTTTTAAGAGTGCGCAATATCGTCATCAAGTTAAATGTCTCCTCATAGACCGCTGCATCAACTGGTTTCGGAGCGTTATTTCAGGCTGAAGCTGTTGGGGGTATGTAGTTTTCGGTAAGGATGTATTGATTCGGGCTTTCGGTTTTGGATATAGAGTAGGGATGAGAGTTTACATGGGGATATTGATATTAATTATCCAGCCAGGTTTCGGTTGTGATTATCAGTTAAAACTTTTAAAGTCACTTCATTTCAAAAAAAGCAAAGCAAAAATTGAGCTGTCAGCTCAATTTGATAAGGTTGAAAGCCACAATAGGTAAAATCTATCGTATATTATAGGCCTCGTTCTTGTGAGTCATCAGTCCTGCCTCTATGAATGATGACTCACAACATCGTCATGGCTTATTCAACTATTCGACCATTAATTACTGCAACTGAACGCCGCCAGTGAAATTGTACAGGTACCTCAGTACGTCCACCTAATCATCGCACCCGGAATGGCCTTCCAATTCGTCACCATCGGTAATCTTCCGTGTAGTACTTACCGATTGTCTCCGCAAATGGTCGTAGACCCGACCTTGTCCGTTTGCATACAGCCAAGCTATTGATTTTACACCCACGGCGATATTACCCGATGTTTTATAATAATACTGTTTTTCCTTTCACTTTTAATCGTTTTAATACGTTTACGAGGTCGTAATGTGACGTTTGCCGGCTTTTTTTGTGATAGCATAGTTATCTAGTTTATTTTTTCTTTGCAATGAATGCTTAAACAATTGCAGTGTTTATTTGTGATGCTATTTATTTATTTAAACTTCGTTATGTTTCCTATGGCTAAGCCTTGAATGAAATCAATAAATCCCTGCTTGAATATCTTTCTCCACTATAAGCGTTCCTCTTTAATTATATACTTTTTTTTATATTATCTTATACAAACCATCATCAGCTATCTATGCAACTGTAATAGCTATCTAGCAGAGCTAGCTATGTCCATAAGTACCTATAATAGCTATTGTTTTAAATCTAGTGGTTGTAATTTACACACAGACCTCATGATCCCAATTGTATAAATAACATAATGAAGTCAACATTTATGGACAACATTGTCAAACTTTTAAGGTTTTGAATACGAGGCTTTTGGCTCCTTTGTGCGTAAATACGCAAAATTTGCTTTTTTTTTTTTTATAATGTGCATCTTGTTTGTGCAGTTTTTCTTTCCTTTCTTTCTTCCCGTCTTTCACATAACTTACGCGACAAAATAACATATACTTATCCAACATTCTGACTCTAAAAATAGCCTATACCTGGACTTACACAAAGTATAAACAAATACTCGTCTTCAATCCAGCAGCTGACATTAGCAACCAAAGCGGCAAGCATCATAAACAGTAGCTAAGCAGATAGGTATAGTCGAACAAGCCATTCGGTTTATAGACAAAAATATTCATATTTCTTCTACACTGCTAATATTTATTTTTATTGCGTAACTAACCGTGAACCCAATGGCATTTCCTATCGGCAAAAAGACTTCCATACAAATTGTCGTCCCCTATTTAACCCTATTAAGGGATGAATTTTAATTTCCAAAAATTTTTCCTTAATTTGCTAGCTCACCTTCGTTTTGTGCAAAACTTAGCTGTCAGTGAGTGCATTTAAGATTTTTATTATATAGATGTGCTTTTTAAGCTTATGGAGTGCCATAAAATAACATAATACATAATAATTAACTACTCAGCACATTCACGACATTATAGTTATTATAGTTATTTATAGTTAATACGTTCAGCTGCCTGTAAACCAAATAGCTTGTCCGAGTGTACAGTCCTACTGTATCGGTCACGATCGCACGAAACAAGCACGGTGCACACGCGTGCGTTACACACTAAACGTGCATCGTGCATTGCACATTGTAATGTTGCGTACACATTGAATGCAGGACATTGTGAATTTTAATATCATGACGTAGGTACATACTTACTTGTAGATATTTCATAAAACTGATAAACACGTCTTAGTACAGATGCGTCTATCAAACATGCACTATGCGTCTATGCACAGGCAACTCTAGATAAGCATTGATAAAGTAGATTTGTTTTTTTTTTTACTAGCCTACGCTGTCCTGGTCCTGAGCAAAGGCTTCCTCCACTTCATCCAACTTTCGCGAGCCCATGCGTCCTCCTTCCAGTTTTGACGGAACCTCTCCAGCTCGCCCCGCCATCTACGTCGTCTGCTGCGACGGCGCCTCACTGTCTCAGGGCATCAATTCTGTGCTATTTGGGCGCACAACCTGTCGGCATGTGGCAGACATGTCCTGGCCAGTCCCGTTTAAGTTGGGCATCCTTTTAACCACGTCAGTTATCTTTGTTTTGGAGCGCAGTATTGTGCTAGACATAGTAGAAACTAAAAGTTAATTCTTCAAACCCCATTCCGGTTTTGGTCCCACAGCAGGACAAGGAGAGTTCTACTAATCTTTCTGAAGACGATAGCAGGTACCTATGTTAAGATGACGATAGCTTGGAGGCGTTTCACAATATGCTTTAGGCTGAATTGCGAGCTGCTACACAAAATTTCAGAAAAATCCTAATTTTGCTAAAATTTGAACCAAATTTTTGACTTGTAAAGGACACACCCTTACGGCCATACCCATATCCCATTATGGGGAACTCCTGCTCTTCTTTTTGTAGCATCTTCACAAAAAATGCACTAGTCATGCATATGTATTCGTTCCTTGATGTAAAACAAAATAATCAATGCAAGTGTGCCGGCTGCTAATAGCTGCTCACAACCCGTTTCTTAGCAGATTAGTTAATCTAGTCCCTGCCTAATGACTTGGCCTACGCGAGCATTACTATACAACATACTGAGTATGCAATTTACCTTGCAGACGTGACGAGGTTCTTAAGTGGATCTCATGAAGATGTTAAAAAATAATTAAGTTCTATGGGTTTTTATTGGTTGTTGAACTTTAGAGAACAGCGGGATAATTACTAACACATTATCAGTAGGAATGGCTTACATTTTGACAACATTCATTGCGTTTTTATGTTGTTGAACAGACAAATTTTTCGAACATATGAAGCAATAGATTAGCAATATACTTCAAAATTATTCAGATTATAAATTGACTAGCTGCGCCCCGCCGTTTCACCCGCATAAGTTTCGATCCCGTGGGAATATCGGGATAAAAAGTATCCCATGTGTTAATCCAGGGTGTCAGCTAAGTCCATACCAAATTTCATCAAAATTGGTCTAGCCGTTTGAGCGTGAAGAAGTAACAAACATAAAAACACACACACACACACAAACACACACACACACACACACTCACTCACTCACTCACAAACTTTCTCCTTTATAATAATATTAGAGTGATATAATATTAGTGTGATGTGATAGTGTGTTACGCAATTAGGGTGCTATTTAGTACATCGATGATTGTTATTCGGATTGTATCACATTTTGTATTTTCTTGGAACGACTGTTTTCCTCCGAGGAAGTCTGAAAGTGGCACCGGTAATTGAAAAGTGGCGTGGAAATCGGTTGTCATAGTGGTGGTGATATGAAAGAATGATGATATTGTCGTGAGGAAAGTTTTGGGTATAAATGTGGTTAGCTATAAGGTCAGGGGAAGAACGAAGAAGCGATGGATGGACTGTCTGAAAGATATGGCTAGAGTGGCAACTTAGATGACGACTAATAGAGAAGTATGGAAGGAGAAGAAATGTTACGACGACCCCAAATAAATTGGGATGTGAGAATGATGTCTTTTTTTTTCTCCAAGAACATCGTCTCAAACTGGGCCGATAAACTAAATAACAATTGATTGTTTCTATTTCTATTCATATAAAGTATTCATAATAGATATCATGTAATCATGTTATTACAATTCATTAGGTAAGTATATTAAATTAACGTAGGTCTTCGTGTCTAGACCCCATTGAATATAATTTAGGTCAATTTCAGTGAAATAATTCGGTATAGTGGTTCAGTGATTATTTCGTACTAGCTTCTGCCCGCGACTGCGTCTGTGTGAAATTTGTTGTTCTGCCGACCCACTCCGTCGCAATCGAATCGTCTGCCCGCGCTGTTTTTCTTTCATTTTCTTTCGTCTTCTTTCTGACTTTTTGTCTTTTTGCTCAGCCCCTAAAGGCCCTAGCGTAAAGTAGCCTATAGCCTTTCTCGAGAATCTATCTCGGACTCTCATGAATGCAAAAATAATTTTTCAAATCCGACCGGCAGGCCCAGAGATTAGCGTTAAAACAAAAAATAAAACAAATAGTCCCTTCACCTTTATTATTAACCAATATCAAATGCAAAAAAAAAATCTTTAAATCTGACTAAATCTGGTCCAGAGATAAGCGCGTTCAAACAAACAAACAAACTCTTCAGCTACCCAAATATAAAAATTTGTTATAATTTTTTTCCATTCCGTAAATGTAGATTAGGAATTACGTGTTTATTCTATTAACCTTCTTTAGGCGGGCTTAGAACACACGAACATAGAACCAAAACAAGAACAAGAGCATTATTTTCTTGACTTTTTAGTATCGATAGACCAACGAAAGAATGCTCTATCCTGTTTAGAATAATCAGCCTAAAATGTTGTCACTGCTGGGACGCAGGCCTCTTCTCTTCGAGAGGGAGTGGGCTGTATTCCATCTCGCGGGTTGAGTGCGGGTTGGTAGATGTCACATTTCTAGAACATGCCGGTGTCCTCACGATTCATTCACCGTTTTGAGAACAGTGGTAATTAAATTATTTAGGTACACAAAGTAAAGCGCCTGTGTCCGATCGAACCCACGACCTACAACTTGCAAGTCGGGACCGTTATCACTGGGCCACCAGTCACCACTGCTCCCCCTACCTTGTTTACACAAAAATAATTTCGTAGAGTAGGGATAGAATGTACAGACGCCAGCACATCAAGCTACCCGAAACTGTCAAATTTTCCCAATCAACCTTGAACCTAATGCTTTAGCGATAAAGTTGAAAATCTATTCAAGAAATTTGACAGATTGTAGTAGCTTGATGTGCTGGCGTCTGTACATTCACTCGTTTGGTCTAAACCAACCTTCACATAGCACAACATAATGCACCTACCTATTAACTATACTTAAGTCTTGAAACACGTAATTCCCTTTGTTTGTGAACAACAGCATCCCTAGTCACATGTTTCCATACTACTTACATACAAGTCTTTGTTCATTATTAATGTCAACAGACATTTCTAAGTCAAACACAAAGATATTTAATGCCTTGTCTCTCTGTCTAACTAGAAGCTAGGCTAGAGTACAAACTAAGAATAATGTGGATACACAATTCATCTATCAAATTGTTGATTGATAAATGATTTTAATGTTTTGTTCTAGCTTAGATTTTTTTCAAGATAGGTACGCTTCTTAGTCATGATATTATACCTAACCTAGCTCAATTTTGCTCATTGTTTTGGCTACAGTTCCTCATAAATCTACATACAATTCATCCGTTTGCCTTCAAAGCAAGAGTGAACAGGCATCTTCTGGGCACGCTTTCCATCATGGACCTCATTCATCGCTTTCCATCAGGCGTGATCGAAGTCCAGAGCGGACCCATACAGCAATAACAAAAAATACTATTATGAAACAATCAAAGCATGCCTTTGTTTATAGTCCGTCTGTTTCCCTTTGTTAGTTTTCCCGAGAAAATCAAAAGAACACCTCCAGTTTGTAATTATGAAATCAAACAAAACATCTTTGTATTTGTCAGCTTGTGCTACAAACAAAATTCTCCAAATTCAAAGTTCACATGGTTGAATTTGATTTAAGTAAACCAAAGCTTTTTCAGCTTATCTAGTTTTTTTTTTGCGAGTTCGAGACAGAAAATCCTGAAAAAAAAACGGTGCACTGTCTAATGTTACTTACTCATACTTCCTGAAAACGTAATAGTCAATACTGTATTACGGAAGTGGTTTCGAACAATAATGTCATTGTAAAGCCGGTTGACAGGTTGTCTGTGCGCAGCGATGCGTAGGCGCCGACCTCACGCCCCCACTGCAAAGTTATCGCGATGCTGTGAGAAACGAGTCGATGAGTAATCTTCTAAGACGTGATTGTCATTTAAATATGTAATTTAGGATTTAACTATGTTGATATAATTAGGTGAAATATGCAATTTGGCATTTAATTTTACACTTAAAAAACAAGATGAAATTGAATAGGTGCGCCAAATTAAAATATATAATTCAACGTGTTATAAAGTAAATTTAGAGCATGCCATGCAACAGTCTGCGCCAGAACATAGTCAAGTCGTTTGTTTATTTTGAAAAGTGTTTAGTAGTGCGCATTATTTAGTCTTTGAATTATCATAAGATCATTCAGCTGTAGTAGGGTTTCCTTGAACCACATCAATTCTCGTATCTTATGAACGTTCACAGTCTCATCTCAGTCTCAAGCTGTCAAAAATAACTCTAATTTCCCTACATTTTGACAAGTTTTTGACATTTGTTTGTCGCCGAGATGAGACTTTGACTAGATTTTTAACGTTTTAAATTACGAGAATTGGCCTTCAGGTTGTTACCGTGGCACCAACAATTATCATTTATATTTAAAAATAATCTTCATGAGAAAATCATGAGCTGACAAATCGATCTCATCACATATTTATACATTTTCCCACCAAAATAACAAGTTCCATTCCTTGTCCACCAGGCTCGATTCCAGCAAAAGCAGATGCAGGAGCGAGAGATGAAGATCGCTTCTCTTTACGAAGCACAGCAGGCGAGAGCCCTCGACAGAGTCAGGCACTCGCCCAGCAACGTGGGCCATACCTCGCCGCCACTACCGCCCACTGCGCACCAACCTGGGAAGGTAAGGATACTCTTGCAAAGAAAAAGTTTATTTATCTACCACTCGTTGTACTCTCCCTGTTACCAAAAAACCATACATAAAACCATCACGTCTATATATATTCCTCAATTTGCTGGTTGCTGCCCAACCCTTTGTGTGTGCCTACCGATAGTACTGTAAAGATTGTCCACTAAAGTCAACCTTATGTAGTGCAGGCTGGCTATAATTTAGCGCGGGTTCAATTCGAGCATTCAAGCAAGTTTAGAACGGGGTGTCAAATATTTTATTAGGTTTTTTTGTTTAGGAACAGACAGTGCTAGTTTAGTCGGCAATATGTAGACGTTGAGTCAATATAAACGTAAAGGAATCGTATCGTTTCATTCCTCCCGGTACCTTGAAGGGCTCATCAGCCCTTCACAGTACCTACACCCACATTTCGCCAGTTATGTTCAATTCCCATGCCTTAAAACCGTTGCCAAAAACACGTAGATGTTTCGCAGTACTAAGTAATATTCGAGTTGTCATAGCTGCTATAAGCTATAACCATGATGGATAATAATGGAGTGGATGGAGGCTACTTATGCCTTCGCATATGTGGCCTAGCTTTTAAAATCAAATTCTGTTCTAAGCTACCTCGGAAAGTTTCCTATACAACACCACATCGAGAAATTACGCGGCCAACTTTTGCGTGTTGATAAAATAAAATAAGTATGGGTTTTCTCGAAAGAACAGGTGGAAAACTCATTGCCGTTCCCATAAATGTTTATACTCTAAATCAATTTATTATTCTATAAGTACTACGTAGAAAATAACATAATTAGTGAAGTTGAAGAAATGTCTTGGAAATATAGGTACAATGTTTCTTTTACAAGGTCAATTTAAAATACTTTTTCAACGGTGGACATACCACGTTTGCTCGACATGAACACCATATGGCACCCGCAGTCTCCAATTCGTTAAACCTGCTTACCGTTCACCCTGTAACAAAACCCGTTGTGTCTGAGACACAAAAGTTCTAAGACATATTGACATCCATCAACTCACACTGGGTCCACGTGGTGGATTAGATACAGCCCACTCTCACAGAGTGGAGGCCTGTGTTCCCGCAGTGCGAAGATTGTAAACTAATTATGTTCACTGTTCACCAGGTGCGACAAATGTTTGAAGAGCGACGAACCAAAGCGGGCATCGACAAGAGTTATCCCCTGCAGCCGATACACAACACAGACAGGGCTGCAGCCCGGAAGCCTCTACCTAATGGGTTCAGCAAGGTGACCTCCAAGCTCAATCCCGAGAGGAAAGTCAGCAAGCACGCCCTCAACAACTCACACACCATTAAAAAACAACAGCAACATGTAAGTAGCTAGATCAGTCCACAACTACAGTCCGGCCGTCGAGAGAATGTGTCCCTGACACTTGTCAGTGCGACAATTCTAATAACTAATAAAGATCAAAATTGCAAAACGCGTATTCGTTTGTACGAAACTGACAGATGTCGAGAACGCATTCTCTCGACGGTCGAACTGCAGACTGGCATTGATAACTCATCCGGAACTTCTTCAGAATGCCGTAATATTGGTGACACCAAAAACGCAATTTAATATGGTATTTGGCGAAAAGATGACACATCATCCTATAGAAAGATTTTACACAATATTATAGACCGTCCCTTACCTACTTAATGGATCAGGATCTTAATGCCGAGTTTGGGAACTCGGCATTAACCATTATCTCTTTTGGAATTACTAATTCAAAGTTAGTAAATAAAACAAATGTGTTTGATCTCGTTACAGAAAATAGAGAACATAGTAAACGGATCCGGCGATCTCAATCACAACCACGAACCGGACCTGAACTCTGTCAAACATGTGGTAAGCAGTCAATATTTTATTGTTCTTCTCATCCCAAGTTTCATCTGTAACCGCGAATATAATGCATGTCCGATTTTCTAATTCCTCTTGCTTAATATTCTTCAAACATTGAAATGAATATATTATAATAATTGTTGCCCTTTGTAAACGGGAATGTTGAAGAGTCGAAGAGAGATTCTTCGACTCTTCAACATTCCCGTTTCAATACATTATTCCTTGGCTCATCTTTATCCATCATCATTTCACCCTCTTAAACCCACTGATACACATACTTATCTGTTATTTCTGTCACACTGGTCAGTCCAAAACTTAAACTATTCTCAAATTGTCTTGTCTTCAGCTGCCACAAAGTAACGGAGAGGTAATACATCCGGACACAGACGAGGTGGACAAGGCTGATAACAACTACCTGATAGAGAACGAGACGTTCCCTGAGGCTCTGGCTCCGACGCCAACCCCGAGGTCACCCGACCCACCTGCAGTAACCAAGAAACCACCTCCAAGAAGGTATAACCGTGAACTAATAGACTGGCAGCACTCTAGGACACCCTAGAAATATATGTATCAGAAAATTTGAAGATTTATAGAGTATATACCCAACTAAAAAACATGTTGGGTTGTGTTCCAACGAATGGTTGAAAAACATTAGAGTTTTATTATAGACTTCAAGCCTTTTAGTCAGTTTTCCAAGCAAATTCTTCATGACCCACTTTGACTGATAAAGCCTGAAAAGTTCAGTTAAGTCTAGATTCTCCAGCTAGGTAAAAAAAAAAAATATCATATATTATTGTTTCTGTATTTTAGAAGTCCCGCTCAAAGAATCAGTCCAGCCAAAACAAAACCTCAGCCTGCACCTGTGGTTGCACCACCGCGGAGAGCCACAAGCGAAAATGCTGTAAGTATTTATTATTTCCTTTGTAGTTGTTACTACGCTAAAAGGTAGAGCTAGAGTTCTCAATGTAGTCAAATATTTTTGTAAAAATCATCCGCCTTTAAACCCAGAAGTGTCGACCAGAAGGGTAGTGGGTCCCACACGATATGGGCGGGGTAGGGGACCCCACACGATATGGGCGATTCTACCGCCATATACTGCCATTTACTTAGGTATTTCCTTGCAGGAAACCCTTGGAATCTCAACCCATGAACTCACGCTCGGCCGCCGCGCTTGGCACTAGACCAAGGAGGCAACATGAAAAAGAAACTAATAAAACTTCAAATAATGAAAAAAAAAAGTACTGGCCGTTTTGAGGAAAAAAAATAATTGACATGAGAAAAAGAGTTGAAATGTCATTCTAAATTCGAATCATATCCGCAAAATTCTTGTCAATATGACCGACAAAATTTTCTGTTTACAAAATAATTAATATTTTTGGTTTAAATTCGTTAAATGTAAGCTGACAAAGGGGTTGGTTCTCAATAGTTTAATGTGATGTGTTCAGGTGTCGCAAAGCAACAAGGCCCGCGGGGCCATGCAGCGAGGGGCTAACCCGGTGAGCAAACAAACTAACATTTACATTACATAATTATCGTCAAAATTATATTACGAATATTAAAGTACACGTGAACCTTGTAGCTGGTGTAGTCTAACAAATCGATTTATTTTTTCTGTGGGCTGTTTCCCTCTCGTCAATATGATACCTGAGGGACGCGACTTTCGATCTCTATGATAGAGAACAAAAACCTAAGATCAAATTTTAGAAAAAAAGGTTCTAAAATTGGATCTTATGCTAGTTCACCATAAGGCCTACCTGTGCAGGTACGGTCTAACAGCACACTTGCACAGATCTATTCCAAAACACGCTTTGGTATACCTGCAGACGTAAACCTACATTAGGTATACGCTAATAGTAACCCTTTTACTGAAGACAAATATGTCAGACCATTGAGGCCGCGTCTTAACCAAAAGCGACGAGCGTTGCACGAATACGCGATGGTCGCGCTCTTTAATATGAATAGATATGACGTTCTCACGCGATCAATCAACATTCGGCACGAGCGGCATGTTGTCAACGGCAACTGTCGACGACTGCAGTTGCCACTGCCGTTGACGCGTGTCGCTCGTGTGTATGCACACTAAGAGAGATTTAGTGTGAGAGACAGAGTTATATATTATTTATTCTTAATTTTTTTACTAGTTTCACTTCAAAAACACGTGTTCGGTGCTGCGCGCGCAATTTTTGCTTTTTTTATTATTAATTTGACTTTATTTGTTAGTTTTTATTTGATTATCTAAACTTTTTGCAGGTTGTGACCAGAAGACCACCAGTGGTAGGTTTTTTTTTTTTATGATTTCATAATTCTGTTCCACTTAATGCGTCAGCAAATTAAAAAATTCCATCACCAACTTACGGTATTAGTGAAGTCAGGACATTGAGGCTACCCACACGAACTTCCCCGACAACTGTCTTTATGACCGGCCTTTTGTCTCCGTAGGTGTTTTGTCTGTAACCCCTTGATGACTCTCAAATAATCTCAATGAAAGTGGCGAAAAAGAGAATTAACATGAATGTGCTGAATTTTAATATTATTTAATAATAGGTATTTAATATTTAGTACATTTTCATGTTAGTTCTCTATTCCGCCACGTTCATTGACGGCCACGTCTGAGTGTATTATGTACGCACGGCTACACATCAAGCTATACAAAACCAGTATAAGCTGCCTTCTGATTGTACGAAAAACCTATACAATGCGAGGTCAGCTAAAACTGGAAATGCATAGCTTGATGTGTAGCCGTGTGTACGGACGCCAGCAGGTCAAGCTACCCGAAACTGTCAAATTTTCCGAATCAACCTTGAACCTTAATGGTTTAGCGATAAAGATGAAAATCTATTAAAGAGATTTGACAGATCGTAGTAGCTTGATGTGCTGGCGTCTGTACTTAGTTGTAAAATAATCTTTTGGCGCGTGGCCAAAATCGGAATATTTCTTTTTTTCTTGTCTTTCAATCGCGGCCGCTATCTCGATACCTCGATGTCGATACTCGCTATTTATACGTGGATGGCGGTGCAAACACATCGCCCGACGACGCCACGACCCTGAGTAGAGTAGTAAGGCCAGTACTCTCAGAAAGTACAAGTCCCGCCAACCGTCTTTCCGTCCTCGCCGTCGAGGCCCGTCGCGACGCCCCGTACCATGTCCGCCCGACCCTTGCTCGAGCCAGCTCGCGCCGCTAAGCCCGTCGTTGCCCGTAAGTTGCTCAGTTTCAACCGATTTAACCAATCATGAGCCAGATCACATCGATGCTTGTTTTCACGTGGGCATCGAGGTAAACCCCCAAACAGCCCGCGACGTATCGCAGTGAGGTATCCTTCAACGTGTGCGTGCGTGTCCGTGCCTGAATTTGTTTTACATGGTGGTGACATCGACGTAGCGAGCTTGACTGCGATGGCGAGGTATCGCAGTGAGGCATCTTCAGCATGTAATGACCCTTACATAGCAGCTGCCCTAAGCATGTGTTCTGTCCGGCGCAGAGTTCCGGAAGCGTAACTTCGGGCGGCGCGGGGCCGGCGCGGCGGGCCCCCGGCGGCGCGGCGGCGCTGGGCGCGGCCGGCTCGGGGGCCGCCTGCACGGTGTGCGGGCGCCGGTTCGCGCCCGACCGCATCGACAAGCACCAGGAGATCTGCCGCAAGGCACACGCCAAGAAACGGAAGCCCTTCGACGTGCTCAAGCATAGGCTTGCTGTGAGTATACCTCGCCGACTGTCGTCATTTTTGAAACCGTGAATTTACCTTTGCTGATCTTATCCAGGCTATATCGAGGCGATGGGAGCGGAATCTTTGCCAAAAATGATTTTGTACTGTGACCTTTAACCCTAAGTAGGCTAGCGTGTCTTGCAGGGATTGCTTAGGATTTGTTTGCGTAGCGCCATGACACCAAACGATACAACAATACTTACCACTTAACAAACCTGCGAACCCTACAATATTTGACATAATATTAATCATATTTACTGTAATTTTCCGCTGCATTTACAAAATAGGGAACGGAAGCCGCTGGTTACAAGGCAAGCAACATTGTTGATGACGTTTCTTACCTACCACACGTTTTGTGTCTGTCATCAACACTTTGTTTTTCTCTATTCACTCGTACTAATTAAATTTCACGCATCTAAACAATCATAATATCATAGACAGCTCATTTGTCTATAGACAAACTATTTCAACCCTTTCAACTGATTCTACTCCACTATACCTACTAACTACCTACTTAATGATGACTAAACACCACTCCTGTATGACGAGGTCTCGTTAACGTTTTACGTCTATTTTTGAAAAACGTCGTGATATTGCGGGGAAGTCTTCTTTCAGAACAGTTCATTCGTATACACGCAAATCAATTGTTCAACATGCAAATCCATCTGATCAGAAATACTATTAAATGCAAGTTACCATCATAGTCTCACTTTTACCTACACTCGATCCATTGTCTCACTTATTTCCATTCTCTCCAGGGTACGGAAGCAGAACCCTTCATAGGCAAGCTCCGCAAGGCCCCAGCAACCCAGGCATCCTCCACCAAGGTCAGCAAACCGCTCAACAACAACTGGCGACAGAAGCACGAAGAGTTCATCTCGGCGATACGAGCTGCCAAACAAGTGCAGGCGCATCTTAATGCGGGCGGTGAGTGTTACTTATTATTTACTAGCGACCCGCCCCTGCTTCGCACGCTTTTTATTCCGGAATAATTTATCTAAATGATGAAGAAAACCCCATCGAAATCCGTTGCGTAGTTTAGAAGAACAACGCGACTTTAGTTCTATATCTATACAAATAAATAAAATTGAAGTGTCTGTTTGTAACATCAAAATAACAGCTTTTTACAAAATGCATATGATATACAATATACGGTACTTAAAACAAAAAAAGCAAAGTTTAAAATTTTTGTTTGTCTGTCTGTTTTTTGCGGCTAATCTCCTAAACGGCTGGACTGAATTTGGTGGGACTTTCACTATGTTGTACTAAGATTGTTGATGTAAAGACGCCAGCACATCAAGCTACTACAATCTGTCAAATTTCTTTAATAGATTTTCAACTTTATTGTTAAAGCATTAAGGTTCAAGGTTGATTGGGAAAATTTGACAGTTTCGGGTAGCTTGACCTGCTGGCGTCTGTACTAAGAAAATTTACTAACTTTTATTATTTATTTTAGAAAAAGAATTAGGGTTCTGCGCAAATAAAATTAAACGACATAACCTAATCTGATCATTTTCTCATTTCCAGGTAAGCTAAGCGACCTCCCACCGCCTCCGCCTTCCGAGAACCCAGACTACGTGGCGTGTCCTCACTGCGGGCGCCGCTTCAACCAGCAGGCGGCCGAGAGGCACATCCCCAAGTGCGCCAGCTACCAGTTCAACAAACCGAAACCTGCAACCACAAAGCGCCGGTAACTGAGCGGCTGCGACGCGACGAGAGCCGAGCTTACCCGAGTGACACCCGACAACAACAGGAACGGAGTGCGACCGTTGAATTCGAAATTGATCGTTGATGCTAGAAGAATTAAGCAATCTGTACACCTTATAACTGATTGATGAGGCAGGTTCCCCGATCGGTGAACACTCGCGTATTTCTAACTAGTCGTCGCTGTGTCTAGGTGTGATTTTTGGCTGTACTAATTTTAGGAATAACAAATTAATCGTTAAGATCGAGATCCCGCTCTCGACTGTATCCCGTCCCTCGTCCGCATTATGTTTGATTATAACATCGACTGCAGCAAGGACGTCCCTTCGAATTGGATGCTCGATACTTTACTGCAAGTAGTTTTCACTTACACATTATTTTATTTAGTGAAGTCGTTCTTTGATATTGTAAGTCCTAACGAATATAGTTTCTAAGATGGATATGGGCGATGGGTACTACAGGCTTGACTCCCCAAACTACACTGACCCCAGATACACCCAGGGCCCGTTCTCTTTACAAGATTTTATTCTTCGAATATGCTTGGCGTCCATTATCTACTATCTGATCTGGATGTCAATCTGTTATGTTCACGAGCTCTTTTGCGATACTTCTCATAGACCTTCATTCGCGAGACATAGAGTATTATCAGACATTTTATCATAGACAATATCAATTAAACTAGAACTTTGTACTATGGAAGCAGAACTTGACTTCTTTCCAGTTTCTCAAAATATCTAACAAGTTATGTAACTTCTCCTAACTTTAACGTTTTTTCAAGATTCAAGCAAGACTTGTGCAAGGTACAACTGCGAGTTGTTTCTATCAAATTAACTTTTCTAATTAATTTTCATACAATACCTTACAGTCGAATTATTAATCCACTGGATTAAACTGACAGCTACAACTGTCACTTTTTAAAATAATATGGTCATATTTATTGTCTATCAGAATTTCCATTTTTATACACTTATTTTAAAGACCTTACAGTTAATACCTATACATCATTCAAAATCGATTATACGAACTAAACGATCACTTTATCAGTAAATATGACCATTTTATTCTTTCAAAGTGACACTATCACCCGTCACTTTACTCTCGTTACTGAATAATTCGACTATAGTCATAATATCGACATTGTATGGAAATTAGCATCCATACTGACATTACTACTAATTCAATTTTTTTATTAAGTGGACTTGAAAAGACGGACTTTAAGTAAAGTTAGTTAAAATTGACATTTTGTACTTAGAAGACCTATTGTACTTAGTACAGACGCCAGCAGGTCAAGCTACCCGAAACTGTCAAATTTTCCCAATCAACCTTGAACCTTAAAGCTAGTGATAAAGTTGAAAATGTATTAAAGAAATTTGACAGATTGTAGTACCTACCTAGCTTGATGTGCTGGCGTCTGTACAACGCCATAAACGACTGTCGGGACTTTATTATAGATAATAAAAAGATTTTACAAGTCAATTGACGTTTGTATAAAAGAACTATGCTTTTTAAAATGTTAACAATGCAGATGTTATTGGAATATTAAAATGTACTTTATTATTTTGTAATTGTATGTAGTTTCATTTTTCACTTTCCTTTTTGTAAACAAGGCAGGTTCTTAAAATAAAAGTGTGATACTTCCTGGCTTACTACACCGAGGACATCCCGGATGTCGACCAGTGCGAGATTAGGGTTGCTCTCGAGCAATTTAAGAACAAGGCTCCTGTTGATGACAGAATAACAACAGCCGACAACACACACAGACAGCCGACAGCCGACCGCTGACTCGACTCGCCTTAAAGCGGGCAGGGCTCCAGTCCTGAGAGAGCTAGCCAGTCTCGTTCAACTCCCGTCATCCAAGAGGAGGGGGTACAACGCCGGAGGCGAGGAGCAGTGGCTGACCAGATCCAGGATAAAAAAAAACAGGTGAGTTTGGACACTGATAGTCGGGCTGGTTCACAATTTCAAGGTCGCTCAGCGCGATATGGAGTTTCTTTTCATGGATAAAATAAAATCAAGAATGAAGTTATCTGGAAAAGAACCGGCGTAACCGACATAGCTTGCAGAGTAAACACTGAAGTGGCAGCGGGCTGGCCATGTTCGTCGAAGGACCGATGGCCGCTGGGGCAGACTAGTCCTGGAGTGGAGACCGTGTGTCGGCAAGCGTAGAGTGGGACGCCCGCCAGCTAGATGGACCGACGTCCTTAAGCTGGAACAGACTGGATCCGGAAGGCGGAGGACGGGGAATTGTGGCGCAGCCTGGAAGAGGCCTAGGCCTAACATAAGGCCTTGTCCAGAGAGGGCGAATCCGCCGCGAATCTCTCGCGCGTATTACACGCGTACGTTGCGTCCACAAGGAGCGTACCACTGTGCGAGCATTTGGGGATGAATTCCGCTCAGTTTCCCTTGGTACGTGCACTCGCTCTGAAGTTCGCACGTCAACTGGACGCAACAAGGAGTCTAATATATGTGCATTTGGATTGATATTTTTTTTTTTATTGAGGAAACTCCTCAAGGATCAACAGTATAGACAAGAAAATTTTATATACCCATTTAATTATGACAGTCCGTTCTAAAGTGCGCTATGACCTGGCTGTTGCACCCAGAATTGGCTCCGGTCGAGAAGCTCCTCAACGGTCAACACATAGAGTAAAGTAATTCATACACCATGCCCGTCTGTTGGTTCAGGATTGGCTTCATACGAGAGATCTCCTCGGCGGTCAAGCACGAAATCTTTACAAGTTCCTTTCAAGTGAAGGTGATAGATAAAGTGATAGTAACAGATATTTAAACAAATTCTAATGCTAAAAGGTACGAAATAATATTTGAATTTTTATTTTCACACGAATAAAACCACAAAATATGCTTCAAATTCTATATTTTGGTGTCTTTAAAAAAACTTAAATGCAAATAATCGCCCCTCACTCATTACACCGGGGAAGCGTGACCATGTTTCAGAGATTACTTTTTCCATGTATATTAAAGTTTATTTCTCCGAAGCACTACTGGGTACATAGGAGAACACCACAGAAGACTTGGGCGGCACCAGCAAGTCGTCCGCGTCTTGTGCGTTGTGGTTTGAGTAGCTGAAACAATGATAAAGATATAAGATACAGATAAGATACAGAGAAGATACAGAAGATACAGATACAGATATATAAGATACAGTTGGGGATGACCAGAGACAGTTGGGTGATGATTGGAGACAATTAGGAGTGGAGTAGATACCCTAACTAACGTCAAATCATACTCACTTTGTGTACGCCCTGACGGTGTGCGTCATGAAGTGCGGCGTCAGCGTGCCGGGCACTGACGGGACTGACGTCAGGTTGGCTCGCTGATCCTCCTCAGCAGGATTGAACAGCGCTAAGTAACCCGTGTGTCCGGGCTTCCACCTGAAAACAATCAAATCAAAATTTTATTGCTGGGAAAGGATGGTGATTATGTAGTGGTTATGAGGATTAACAGTTGTAGTCGTTGATAAAGAATAGATAGTAGACAAGACACAAAAAAAAAAACGATAATGAGACAAGGACGCACTCATTGGGTCCAGTAGTAACTAAACGAGATAGAAATATATTTTCTCGATCGCCTACGCGTACGCGAACTTTTTGTAGGACCACAGTGGTTAGCCATAGACAACTGCTATCACAGTACGATTTTTTTCGGTAAACTGATTTTGTAGCGCGTATTTCATAATTCTGTGACATTCACATAATTAAGAAATACGCGTGTACAAAGTATAATACAAATACAATAATAAAAATATTGTATTGTGACTTGTACATAATATATCAATTTTTGTGTTAGCTTGTAATAATGTATCTTAGATGACCAGTTTGGACTGCATAATAAAACAATATTTATCTGTATGTAAAGAAATAATCCGGGTGCGGGAAGCACAGAACCGGTCGAAGTGGCGGTGCTTGGGAGGCCATGTCCAGCAGTGGACGTCTTTCGGCTGAAATGAATGAATGGATCATCATCTGCCGAGCCTCTTCCCAACTATGTTGGGGTCGGCTTCCAGTCTAACCGGATGCAGCTGAATACCAGTATTTTACATGAAGCAACTGCCTACCTGACCTCCACAACCCAGTTACTGGGTTATACGATACCCCTTGGCCCATCGGTTTAACGTGCTTTCCGAGGCACGGAGGGGTCTCGGTATGTAAAGATGGTCACCCATCCACAGACCAACCGCGGCAAGCGTAGCTTAACCTGATCGATCGACCTGTGCGGCTGTTATTATTTAGCCACGGGACCCTCAGGAAATTAATGAATGAATGAAATAAAACATCTCTAATCTCTTCACCACCCTTGGTTGACTGGTAGAGAATGCCTAAGGCATTAAGTACGCCTTTGTACCTTTTTTTGTGTGCGAAAAGTTTACAAATATAAAATAGGCATTCCAATTTCAATGCACATACCTGGCCACTGCTAGCAGAGATTTGACGCTGGAGTTCCGTGCAGGCACTCCGAGCACCGCGTAGTGTCCGTGCTGCACGCTCGCGTCCTCGCGCAGACTCACCAGGTGGGACAGGTCGTCATCCTGCACAAACACGTAACATTTTAAAATACCATCTTGTTACCGTTTGATAGAAATTCCTGGTCATTCAGGGTGTCTGGCAACTAATGGATACCCTTGTATTGGATTATAAAAGAACCGACCAGAAAAAAAAGACAGGTAGGGTACATAGAGATCTACACTGTGAATGAATTTGCACGGTTTTTTGTTGTTAAATTATTTTACATTAATAGTGCTAATGGATGGATAAATTAAACTTTAAAAAAATGGTAGATAGGTATGTTGTGAACAGCCATTTGTTTTCTTAAAAGCTATTTCAAGGTTATCCATTATTTACCGGGCACCCTGAATTATTATTTATTTAATTCAGACAGTGATCCATATTCATGTTAGTATACTTAAAAATTATGTTAGTAACCAAAGATTAAAATACAAAATAATAGTATTGTAACTAAAACTAAATAACCGGAATACATAAAATCAAATTGTAAAATAAATTGCAATAATCTTTAAATTCATTAAAATCATTTACATCTTTAAATTATTTAAATTTTAAAAACAGGCAACCTCAAATACGCAAATACACTTAATGGTAGGAACAGAACAGTATGGTAACAACATAGTGTTAAATTGGGCCACAAAAACATGAATCCAACGAATTATACACCCAACAATACAGTTTTGCCGGCTTGAATCTGCTAAAGAAAATAAGAAATATGAACTCACAGTGTCGTTGCCCCCTGCTGGCTGCAGCTGTCGCACGCGGAGGATGGGCGCGGCCGGCAGCAGCAACTCAAACGCCGCGAACTCGGCCTCTGCGTCCGGCGATGTAATGAACTGTGGACAATGCAAGTGGTTAGTTGTCAAGATTTGATAAGATAGCCGATATTTGCAGGAACTTATAACGACCTATAATAATATTAAACTGCAGCAGCTAAAGTTAGGAGCACGGGTGGCCCAGTGGTCACGACCGCGACTTACCCTGGTAGGCGCTTTACTTTGAGTAAATTATTTCATCACCACTGCTCTCAAAACGGTGAAGGAAAATATCGTAAGATAACCGGCATGTAGTAGAACCAAGACATCTACCAACCCGCACTGGGCCCGCGTGCAGGATTACGGCCCATTCCCTCTCAAAGAGAGGAGACCTGTGACCCAGCAGTGGGAACATGGTATGGGTAAAGCTAAAGTTTACTGAACATAACCTATATTTGCTGGTCTGTAAGTTGAAGATAAATGATGAAACTAATTTTGGTATCATAAAGAGCATCGGAGCGAGTTCTTCTATCCTCAAACGACTCACTATCTACTGCCAGTGATGTCTGTGTCGAAGATTACAACTTTGCAGCTTATGTTCCTTATTTTTAAGTGTATTATTCAATGTTATCAAAAATATTTTGCTCTGATCTCCTCTCTCTTGTCAGCGAGTCTTCATTCTTTAAAGACTTCAGAAATTGCTGTTTATGTATAAAGTATGTATGTTATCAATCACTAACCTCAACTGCAGGCCACTTGCCAAGCCTCTGGTTTATTTCAGTGGCGGCGGTCGTGACGTCCTCTCCGATGAAGATCGGATGCGCGTTCAACGGCCGCAGTGACGTCAGGTTGCGTTGTAGCAGGAACAGCTCGGGACGGCCACCATCTTCCCGCAGGGTGAATACTGTTGTACCTGGTGCAAAAATGGGCGAGTTTAAGACATTTGAATTTATTAATTTTCCGCTCGTATTAATGGTAAGCGTGATCTCATCCCTTCTATATATAAAAAGCGATTCTATATAGAGAGAGCGAGAGAGGGGTTACACCGCGCGATTGGGGGGGGGAGAGAGTACAGAGGTCTTTGCCCACCAGTGGGACAATAATAGGCTGCTATTATTATTAATGGTAAAGCAGGCAGTAGCTCTATGTAAAACAATAATATTCAGTTGAATTCAGTTAGACTAGAAGGTGATCCCAACATAGTTGGGAGATGGTTAGATAGATGACAATATGTTTTACTGATCAGTAAGTTTTAAGACTGGATTAGCAGGTTGCTTGTAGGTTTCATACCAAGTTTGATTTTATAGACTGCTGCAAATTGGGACTTTGCTTCGATTCCCAGATTAGACAGTGTTATTGGGAATTCCTCAGTAGGTACACCTGGAGACTATATTTATGCCTGGTAAATGCTAACAACTACAGTCCGGCCGTCGAGAGAATGCTTTACTGACACTTGTCAGTGCGACTATTCTAGTAGCTATTAGAGATCAAATTCGCAGAACACGTATTCTTTTGTATGAAAATGACTCAATTCTCAATGACTCAAAAACTCTGAATGGTTTCAAGAACGCATTCTCTCGTCGACCGCACCGTAACGAAATGTGGGTGTCCACGGATATTACTTTATATTATTGACACTTACCAGTGCCCGGTGCCTCGCTGGCGTCATCCACGAGCTTGGCCCAGCGGCTGAGCAGTTCGATCATCCTGGGCTGGTCGCTGGTGTACGTGTGGCGCCAGTATGAGTAGTATGTGTGGTCGGCTGCTCGGTCGCTGCCTTTCCCTATTGCCGGCTGTTCGTCCTTCAGAGTTGAGTTTACTAGTAGTTGGCGAACTTTGTTCAACCTAGAGAGAAAAGTTAATTATTTTTCGACTCACACGACGCTCTACGAACTTTTCTTCTTCTAAAATACTCATAATAGTAAGGTTTTAATAGTAAACAGTAAGGTTATTTTTTTCGTCCATTTACGCGTGAAATAACTAACTAAAAATCACATATGAAAGGTTGAATACAAAGGAAAAATCAAAATCAAATGATAGTGAACGATAGTAACTCATACAGGAAGTGTTAAAACTATACTGATACTACTTTTGGAACAGATTGAACAGTTATATATTGCAGTCGTGCAATAATTAAATTTATACTGAAAATACGTATTTGGATGAAAAGAAATATTAAAAAATGACATTAATATGTTAAATACTTCAAAAATAAAGCTCCGGCCAAACCTGCGCGTCAAGTTCGCGGGAATCGGCACGCGAACCGAGAGCGTCAATACGCGAAACTAAACGTGAACACCTGCGCGACTACACCCGTACAGCGGTCGTGTTGGTGTGCAAGTCGCCTTAGAAGAACACGAGCAGCGTCCGCCACGCGACTGACACTCCCGCAGGTCGCGCAGGTTTGGCCGAAACTTTAAGCTTTAGACACTGAACTATATTGGCCATTAACCCCCTTATTTATAAGCGTTACATAAGTAATGATTAGCGTCTGCCTAACCATATTTTTTAATGTCTTAACTGTAAGCAATATGTATAATTATGGTATAAACCTAATGTAATAAACGGGGAATGGCCTAACATTGTCTGTGTACATAGATGACGTGACAAAGTCATCAAAAGTAGGTGGGGGTCGGGGGGAGGGGTTGCTCAATAATGCCATACCTGACTCCGGCGGCTCCAGCCTTCATCCACATCTGCAGGATCTTGTCAAACTCTTTGACCACCTCCTCGTTGTTGAAGTTCAGGTCGGGCTGGCTCTCCTCGTACTGATGCAGGTAATGTGCCTGGCGCTTCTCGTTCCACGTCCAAGCTGATGTGTTAAGGGTTGATACCTGGGGATATTAGAAAGTTTTGTTGAGAAAATTCCTTCTTTTACTTATGAGCTAATTACTACAACAATTTGCAATTTTTATTTTGCATGAGTTAACAACATGTTTTCTAGTGAGATAAAACATATACAAAATATACTGTGTGCACATGGCTTAAAGTCTATTTTCCAACAACTGGTTCTAGTCCAGCGAAAAGGATGCCCTTTCAACCACCGTGGTGAACCACCTGATAATACATCAGTTGGTGTCAGTGTTGTAGTAATCAGCAAGGCGGGCGGCTTAGTTCATGTAACTTGTCTTCGATTTTTTTGTTTCCAGACTCTAGTTTTCTCACGTTTTCCAACACAGTTTTTATAATGTTGGTGATGCATATAAATTGTGTTTTGGTGTATGGCTGTTTGGAGCTCGATGCCACGACCAAGAACTCGTTTACGTCTGTGCCAGCACTGTTCTCACTGCTAAAACTATCTTTAACTAGCTGACTCGGCGAACTTCGTACCGCCTCAGAATTAATGAGAAAATGAATTATGTATCTTCATTATGTTTACTTCATTTTCGCGAGTTTTTCCCATGTTTGAATATTTATTCTGCTATTCGGGCGGAGACAAAACCAACAAATGGAAGGTCATAAAAATCGGACCAGCCGTTCTTGAGTTATAAATGGTAGCCAACCCGACTTTAGTTTTATTTATTTGGATTATTTAATTATATTTTTTTACAACTTACCCAGTTATTGGGTGCCTTCCTGGTCGTGCCCGTCGTATCGAAGTCAGTACCCTCCGTCCATACGAAGTAGTTCTCGTAGCCCTCGGTCTTGTTCTCGCTCAGTTTGAACCACGGGTGATCCACAGACACGTAGTTGGGAATGAGGTCTACGATCACCCTGTAATGATGAAAGATTTTACTTGGGTTGCCATAATGTAAAGGCGGTCACAGAATTACCAGGTGAAGGGGTAAAGTTAAAAGGATAAGAAGCAATGATTTCACATGATATGTATAATAAACTATGATCACCATGACAATTTTGACTTTAATCCGAACATAAATGGCATTACGCCTGTGCTCCCCTGAAAGGATGGGCAAGAGTCCACATTACGCCAGTGGTGTCATACATACATACATAATCAGCCTATAAGGTTCCCACTGCTGGGACACAGGCCTCCTCTCTGTGAGAGGGAGTGGACCTTAATCCACCACGCGGGCCCAGTGCGGGTTGGTAGATGTCACATGTCTTCGAGTTTTTTGGTTCTGGGACATGCCGGTCTCCTCACGATGTTCTCCTTCACCGTTTAGAGAGCAGTGGTGATGAAATAATTTACACAAAGTAAAGCGCCTGTCTGACTTCGAACCTACGACCTGTATCTCGTAAGTCGCCGCTGTTACCACTGGGCCACTACTCCTCGCCTGTGTGATAAGTCCCACATTATAGAGGGCGGCGAGACTCTGAGCTGTAACTCAGGATTTCCTAATGGAAAATCCAATAACACCTATTCCGACCCGGTGATTGAACAAGCGTGACCGCTGAGCGTGAAGGCCTAGCTTCACGCTCAGCGGTCACGCTTGCGGCCACAAGACGAACTTTTAATACATGTTTTAATTATTCAAACCTATTGAACAATTCTCGACATCAGAGCCATCAGCAGTGCGATTCTGTAACCATATCACCGTGAAACTTAGGTGAAGTATGCGTGGAGTGAGCTGTCATTCCAACTAATGCTGAGGGATCGACACTATTGACAGCTCACTCTAAGCTCACTTCACCTAACTTTTCACGGTGAGATTTTTACAGAATCGATCGGCTGGACCGATATCCATTTTTGCAAATTTTCATGAGCGAAAATATACATTACACACACGAACACGGGAGACGGAGAACACGGCTACAATTATAATTATAGCAGTGTTATAATTAATCTTCAATTATTTATTTACAATGTTTATTTTCGCTCACCTGAAAAATTGCAAAAATGGACATCGGACCAGACGGCTCTGATGTCGAGAAAACAACACAAAATTATAGAAGCTGCTACAAAACAACACAAAATTATAGAAGCTGCTACAAAACAACACAAAAAAATCAACAAAATATACTTACTTGACACCAAATTCCTTAGCCTTCTTGACGAAAGCCTCGAAGCTCTGCTTGGCAGTAGGCGCGGAATCGATGTCGTAAGTAGGCACATCGATGAAGATGCCCTGGACCTTGA
Source organism: Apamea monoglypha (assembly GCA_911387795.2). Taxonomy (NCBI): domain Eukaryota; kingdom Metazoa; phylum Arthropoda; class Insecta; order Lepidoptera; family Noctuidae; genus Apamea; species Apamea monoglypha. Next base: position 4,124,043 of record OU426933.1, on the reverse strand, counting down.
AACTCTTCAGCACCGGTAGATGGCCCTCTGCGACGGCGTATTCACGGTCATCTATGTCCACTAGGGGGCCCTTCTCGAACCTAGAAGAATTTAGCAGTTATATTATGGAAGATAGTCAAAGTTTTAACAACCAGCGGCTTATATTGAAAATAAAGTCTGTGTTGCCTTCTTCTGGTCAATTCGTTATGAACATTAAGTTGTTAAGTCAGCATTTCCTTGGCAATTCATAGAAAAGTGTAAAAGTCTAAAGTAATATTTGATTTTAAAAACACAAGACTCAACTTGCAAAAAATTAAAAGTACCTAATCAATATTTTGTTAGTACAAATGCTTGTACTTTTGTATTGCTTATTGTTCTGCATTATATACAAAATCAAAGGTATCTCAACAAAAAAGTAGAAACAAAAACTTTTTAAAACGTTGCCCCACACTAGGATTTACTCTTGTATCGTGGGTGCGTTTACAAACATTTAAACTCACATACACAAACAGCCAGATCCGGAACAACCACTACAATACAATACAAATATTTATTTCGTGCGGGAATCGAACCCGCGACACGCAGCGCAGTAGTCGATCGCTCAGTCACTGCGCTGTGCTGTGCTGCACTGTGTCAAACTAAACCGATCGCGCCGCACTGCAAGATATTCGTTAATTCTGATCCTTCACTACTAAAAACATAATATAGACAAGATTAGAAAGACACGCAGCGTCGATCCCAAATATATGTGGGAAAAGGGCAGCAGCATGATGACGACTTATCTAATGTCGCGCTCCTCCGCGGAGTCTTGCGTCGCTTTGTGAATTAGTACACTACGTACCAAGTCTTAGGCTCCGGTGGGGCACACTTAGGAGCCCTGACGATGATGGTGATGGCCCCAGCCAGCATACACAGCCACAGGGCCCAGAACAGGATGAACATCGCCCAGCGCAGGTTCACCCAGAACGGATCCTCCGCATACTTGAGCAGCTCTTCTTTTGTTAACCCGGAGAATTGCTGTGAAGGAATTGTATTGTTATTAATAGAGTATTCTCTTTTCCCATCCCGTGCAGCGGTAAAGAGGCAGTCAGCAAGGTAGCGAAGCTGGCTGCCCACTGTGCGACAAAATAGTCGGTAAGGCGGTTAACGTCGGTTAAAACGCGAATCAGTACTACGTTGGATTAAAGTGTTCTGCTTAAATACAACAAGAGTCATACGAGTATGCAGCGTCCCTGCTAGTTATTACGTATTTTGCGAATCTCTGTGCAGATTAAAACAGTTCTCAAAACACAGCCAGCATAAAACCCAAATTGTGAAAATTATATCCTCCATAAAGAGGTCTCTATAAACCATGACAAATAAAATAAACAGGAAAGAGTAGACTCGAAATAAACAGTTGAGTCGAGTTGAAATAAACAGGGTAAAGAGTAGAGTCGTTATCATACATTCCATCCATCTAATTTTCTATTACACAGTTGGCGTTTTCGTGGCATACTAATTAATCTTCGAGAAACAAAAACAATCTTCTGCAGTCTGTACTAAAGTAATTTTTACATTGATATCGAGCTGAGCAGTAATAAAGACGAACTGGGTCGAGCTCAGTAATCATTGTTAATCGGTTACTTCAATGACGATCTGTATCGGATGTTTTTATATCTCGCTTTTATAAGAAGAAATATTTTTTTCTTGTGCGAAAGATGAGGAGAAATAATTATGTGATTGTCACATTTTTATATTTGGTAATACCCTGTTGATGATGTTTCCTGATATTTACTACTGTTATTGAATCATATGGGTTTTTTTTTTGGATGGGAAGGCATCAAATGACCCGCCCTCCCGCTATGGGTGGAGCGGAAGGGAGTGTCAGACTCTTAGCGGCGGCCGCCTCTCGCGCCCGGCCCTGGTGCAAGCCATGGTCCGGGGCGAGAGGGAGTGGGAGGCATTCGCCTCCTGCGAAGCAGTCATGCTAGCGAAGGAGGTGGCGCGACGGATGAGGGAGAGAGCCTCCCGTCCCAGCCGCCGCGGGAGACGCTCCGGGCGTCGGGAGCCGCGTGACGACTCCTGGCCACCGTAGGCGCGGGCCTGCGGGCGGAGAGCAATGGGTAGCTCACCGCCCGATCAGGATCAGGCCCGTGTCGGACGGCGCGTAAGTGTTCTACGCGCGCCTCAAAGAGTTGTCAGCATAATTTGAGGGGCCCCTTAGGGCCGAAGCCTGCCGGGTCAGCGGGATTGTCCGAAAGGGTTACCGCTACCCCGGAACATAAAGAGCAAAGGAAGGAACATGGGTGGGTTTTAATCATATGGGTTAGGTTAGGTTAGAACAGTGACCATTAACGCGCCAGAGCGCCAGATCCCCTCTATTGTTGGTGTTGTGGTTTGAGTTAGAATGCGTTTTTAACTTATGCTTTATAAAATTATGCTTCATTATTATTATGCTAGCAGTATTTATGGCAACAAGCATTATGGCAAAACATATATCAATTGAATTATTTTGAATTCCCTTACGTTCTTTGAAGACAAAGCCGTAAAATTCCTGTTAACAGGTGTCTCGTATAATCAGGGTGTAGTCAAGCTATTGCAAATAATACGAACCGGTCTCTTGGTTCTAGAAGTGGATCCTTCATCATCTTCCAAAAGTGAGCTCTTATAAAAAATGCGATTATGGAAAAATAAATAAGAGGATAAATCAGAACTGAGGCGTCTGTACATTTTGAGAAAAGACAACTCTTTACCTACTCGATTCAATTGTCATTCAATTATTTTATTAGTAGGTTTAATACTTTGTTATTTGTAAATATTTACAAGACAAGATGACACATTGGTTATTTGATAAATGAATACCTGTCACGTTGACATTCCAGCCCAATGAGCAAAATGTTATTTTTTATAGTTTAACAAAAGAGTTTTTCCTGTTTTCAAGTAATGTTTATATTATATATAGCTACTTATAGCAATTTGTGATAAAATACGCTAATTTATATAATTTATCATGCGTGAATGATTAATATAAAGCCCTTTTAATGTTAAGTCCAGTCCGCAAGTGCCATACATTAACTCATTGTGAGAGACACTAACAAGCTAGGTAATTGGTAAGTAACGAACTCAGATACGGATTATAAAACATTATGAAGGCCATGAAAATATTGTTAGTTGAATGTAGGTGCTAGTTCGGGATTTTGTTGGAGATTGGCTAATGTCGAAAGGGGAGGGGCCCGTGGTTAAATAATAACAGCCGCACGGGTCGAACGATCAGGTTAAGCTACGCTTGCCGCGGTTGGTCCGTGGATGGGTGACCATCTTCACATACCAAGACCTCTCCGTGCCTCGGAAAGCACGTTAAGCCGTTGGTCCCGGCTGACATTCGTGGATCTTTGACAGTCGTTACGGGTCGTCAGTAGCCCGAAAGTCTGACAACCAGTCTTACCAAGGGGTATCGTATTACCCAGTAACTGAGTTGTGGAAGTCAGATAGGCATTCGTTCCATGTAAAATACTTGTATTCAGCTGCATCCGGTTAGACTGGAAGCCGATTTGCTATTCTCTAAAGTTTATCAAAATTAAATCATGGCACGAATTGGTACAGACGCCAGCAGGTCAAGCTACCCGAAACTGGCAAATTTTGACAATCAACCTGGAACCTGCTTTAACGATAAAGTTGAAAATCTATTAAAGAAATTTGACAGATTGTAGTAGCTTGATGTGCTGGCGTCTGTACATTCTTGTTATGATTTAACTTGGCTGCTTTGCATACAAATAATACAGCAGCAGATACCGCAGATTTATAAAGTTAAATACAAATTCGGTTAGTTGCTGATGAGACAATTTGATTGACTGCAATTGTGCTATTTCGAGAACAGTTACATTTAAATTAAATCAATGGGACTAGACATAAAGCCTAACACAAGATTTAATGGCCAATTAATATCATAAGTACATTTAATATCTTTTTTCGTGGCTCTCTTGGGAGTTCGCGGGTGTTGAAAAGTGTTATGGCGCTTGTCCACTTACCCGCTTATTAGCATCCAGCTCAATCTTCGCGTCGCCGTTCCTGTGGTCCTCGACCACATACTTGGCGTCGGCCATGTCGACCCTGGTCACGATCTTGGCCTCCTCTTCCTTGGGCAGCAGCTTCTCTTCCGCGCCGTCAGGAGAAATCTTCTCCTTAGACTTGGAGAGATTCGATTTTGAGGTGCGGAATTCTGGAAAAAAATGGTGGTTATAATTCCCAGAATATTTTGCAGAAGTGTAATGGGGTGATACAAAGAACCGTTTCTGAATCAATGTTGTGTATTTGATGAGATAATTCCGAAGGCACTTTCCTGGAAAGTCAGCCCCGCTACCACATACCCAGCAGACTGCCTAATGTTTGTTACCACGACAGTAACATTTCTCGTGTGTCATTTAGTTCAAGCCGACAGAAGAATATTTTAAAGCTAACGTGCAGGGGTAGACTTCAGTGTCGCCAACCTCATTAATTATACATTACAACGAGGTAACTACACCGCTAGGCAACCGGACTACTGCAGTACGACGCACCCACAGTAGGTCAGCAGATAGAAGATAGGTAACCGCAGCCTATATCTAGAACGGCCCGCAGCAAGTTCTTGTGGCTTTTAAAAACAGTGACAAATTGTCCGCATGTTCAACGAATAAGACCAACAGTACTATTCCTTTAAATGTTTTTGAACGACAACACTGACTGCTTACCCCATTCAAATGAAATAGTATGGGCATTAGGTTATGGTTAGGACAGATTTTTTTGTTTAAATATCATCCTCAAAAATCCTAATTACCAAGTTTTTTACCAACCCTCAATGTTTTTAAACTAACCACGCTACAGCACAACACCAGACGCTAAATTAAACGACACTGAACCGATTTAAAAACACTAACAACTACGAAAAATTTACCAAAACCACGTAGAAAAATATCGTAATGCGAATATCCCACAGCCTTCTGTTACGTCACACGCACTCCTCCTCAACCGGGGCACGTTTTCGCACTAACGATCCAGCTCACAAACCCGCGGCTCGCCGTATAGCGGTACTAAATTCTGGAATAGATACCGTATTCTATTCTTGTCTCTTGTCCTTGCCGTGTTTAAAATGTCACCCTGCTACCGTGGATTGTAACTCCTATGTTATTCCCACGTGGTTTGCAACATTAAACTAAGTCAAGGGGATTCTAAAGTAATTGACCCTTAGTTCAAAGTCACCCCTCGGAAAAATACATGATTATTATTACTTATATTGACGCACCTATTCAGTACGGACGCGAGCGAAGACAGATTTTAGATGAAGATAAAAACGTGCGATGATTCAAATTCTCAATTGGTCATCAACATTCCATCCATATCTTAGAACCGTCGGATAAAAATGTTATCAAAGAACTACAACGTGTTTGCCCTGACGAAGCAACAAAGGGCTTAATCGACTTTCTAAACTAATACAACTCACTTTCTCAAAGCTTCGGTGTTTATCACTCCGACACAAAAATACGACTGCAATCGCACGAAAGTGCCAGGCGCTTATATCAAGCTTGCGCAAGTACATGTAATAAAAAAAAAATCTCTGCAAAATAAAGGAATGAGACGCATTACTCGTAGCAAGATGAATTCGGCGATTCCCGAAAGTCAGCGGGCGCTGCAACCAACTTTTTGTCTCGAGAACCTGATTTATATGGAAGTCAGTGCAATGCAATGAGGCTGGTTTCTTGCGAACAAAAAATGTCGACTGATGTAATTGATGGGACGTACAGCATCACAAAGAAGTATTTCTTTATGCGTATAATTATTTGGGAGGCACAAATTACAGGGCAAAGCCCTTTACGTGTAACAAGACTTTCTCTGGGCTTCGAGTTTGCAGCACAAATCAGAATCAGTAACAAAGGTGGAACTTCTTCTGGAATATGGATAGCACATTTCATTTTGGTCCTTAACAACGAATAACGTTTTCTAAAAAAATGTAATCGAAGGAAGAGTTTAAAATATCTCACCTGCAGCACAAAATTTTACAAGAAAAATTCTACACTGAAGAAACGGACGCAACGAAACACGCACGAATTCGTCAATCCCCTTAGAGCGCCACTAGACCACTAGCTTTGAAACAAAGTAGGTAACCTCGTCTTAGATTGCGCCTAATGGAATAATAGATTCGAACCAAATTGATAAATAACTTACAGGCTAACGAGCTTAGATAACGATGGCCAATGAATGTGTGTTTACATAGTGGACCCTTTTAGTCTTGGACATCTTAATTAAATAGATAATTAGACCTTCCTTAGAAAAAAAATACTAATGTCTTTATGAGTTATGTATATTTTTTGTAACAAGCCGACTCGCTGACTTTCCATGTTTTGATAGCTATATTTTAGCTTTGAGTACTAAGCGACATTCGCCCTAAAAAGTCCCAAGAGATAACTCATTTAAAAACTACTATGCCTTCTGTACCTGCATCACATAAACAATATACATAAGTAGATTTAAAGTCTACTCCACTATTTGGCACTATATCCAAAAAAACGTCGGGCTGTGGTTGTACAGACGCCAGCAGGTCAAGCTACTCGAAACTGTCAAAATTTCCCAATCAACCTTGAACCTTAATGCTTTAGCGATAAAGTTAAAAACCTATTAAAGAAATTTGACAGATTGTAGTAACTTGATGTGCTGGCGTCCGTACACGGGCAATGCAAGCGCAGTTGTAAATCTACAGGTTCCGGGTTAAATTCTGAGATGTAGGGTCATAGATACTTGGCACACTTCGCCACCCCACGTTTATTTGCTAGATTATCGTGAGTGGCCCCGTTTCCTCAAGTGATTGAGTAGCCACGCATGTAGTGTAGACTTTGCCAAGTAATGTAGGGTCGGGGGATACTCAAAAGAAATGCTTTATTTGCAATGCGTAATGGAATTGTATATGTATGTAGGAACAGTAACACGAGATGAGACATACGATTTGTTTATTATGTATCGTGCGTGTTTAAACTTCCGATTTCAACTTGCAAATTGAATCGACCTTGTACTGGACAAAAGTATGTGTCGATATAAATTAGGAGAAATAGGAAACAAGTTGACGCCTCACGGCCCTAAATGGAAATCCCCGTTTGAAGATGCAACAACTACAGGAAATTCCTCCAAATGTGAGTTTAGGGTAGGAACAAATATCCGAAATTTCGCGCGTATTTTCGTTCTGCAGCGTGGCAAGTTACAAACGTTCTGAAAGTACTTTATCTAGGAGAAAGAGAGCGCATTTGCGACTTCACTATGCCGCATTTTTCCACTCAAAATTGACCCTATGCAAAATGGCCTGGTATGTCAAAATGGCAAACATTTAATAAAACACAAAACAAACATTTCTCCCTACACTCACCTACTCCTTTCTTCACAATGAACTATAAACGCACTTTAGATTGAATATCAATGAGAACAATAGTCAATTTTACAGTAATATCCACTGGAAATTAAATCAGCTTCAACACAACTAGAGTGATAACAGTCTCTTTGGTACTGGTCAGAACCACAGGCTCGGAGTGGTAACCAAGCAGTCGTGTGGTAGAAAATTAGCGATACAAATACTTATAAACTTGTGTAAAACTAAAAATAGAAGGTATGAATTATTACACTGTATTTCACTGACTAAGTAATTTGGTGTGTTGTTTCGTGTTGATTCCATTATTCGGTACGCTAGTAATATAAATTACGATGTTTATTTATTAACATTAATGTAAAAGGCTATTAGCTGCTTGTGTAGTAAGTATTAATTAACTAACAGATTATTATATAGGAATGAGTTTTTCATTCTTCGGGTGGTTAACCACACACGAGGTAGAGACTAGTGACACGCCCTCTTTTAAGTGTCACGACGATTATACTCTCGCGAAGTCTCGATTAAGGTTACCATCCGGATTCCGGATTTGTCATGCTTTTTGACCCCCACCCGTCTGGATTTCGTACAGCTTCATTTTCTTAAATATATATTTATATATACCTAGTCTTGCCATAAATATTGTCACGAAGAAAAAAAAAAGTTTTTTTTATTGCAAATAATATACATAAATACCTATAAAACAATTTAAAATATAAAAAGCTTATTCGAAGTGGTCTCCATTGGCTGCAGTACAGTCCTTTAAACGTTGAGGCCAGTTATCAATAGAAGCACGCTCTCTTTCCATGGGAAAATTATTCACTGCATTGTTTTAGAGACTCCAAATTATCATGGCGTTTAGAGCAAGCCGTACTCTTTAAAACTGACCATAAATCATAATCTAGCGGATTAAGATCGGGACTAGACGACGGCCAGTCTTCAGCTCTGATGAAGTCCGAAACGTTCACTTCCAACCAAGACTGCGTGGACCGAGCTTTATGACCCGGCGCCGAGTCTTGTTGGAAGGACCATACTTGGTTATTGAACATGGTGTTGTGAAGGGGCTTAACTACCTTCTCAAGAATGGTATCTTGATACACTTGTGCCCGTTTTGATACCTTTTTCACAAAAATATGGCTCAGTCACTCCATCATAGCTAACACCCCACCAAACCATCACTGAAGTCGGATAATGCCCACGTTGCACTCTGTCGACTAATTGGGAAGCTTCCTTAGAGGTTTGAGCATAAATACGGTCATTTTAATTATTTTCAACAGTATTTATGGCCACACTGTGTATATATATTTAAGAAAATAAACAGAGGTTAAATGTATGTATACCGTAAAAAGTAAGATTTAAATAAAAATGTGCAGAGTTTTTTGCAATATCCGTCTATTTTTAGGGCTTTTATAATTTCGAAATGGTAACCCTAGTGGGCCTAGTCCCAACCACCCCTTGCTCGTCATATTTTTACCCTAGCCAAGATATCCATAAGAGTGTTTTACTGTAAGTATTTTTTCTAGAAAGCACGATGAAAATTAAAACAGCACACCTGTATTCCCAAAGGGGTAGGCAGAGTGTGACACCCACATTTGACTTAGATGTTATTGTGACATAGATATTATTGTTGTTATTCACAATACATTTCTTGATGATTTCATAATTTATTTTAATATATTCGGCAATAGTACATATGGCGCATTATGCTCAAAAGAATGCTATGCATGTTCATTTAGGAAATTGATCAAAAAACCTAAAATAGGTAGCTGCCTCATTGTATTGCATAGTGTGCTAATAATAAGCCAACTTGGAAACAGGATAATGTATTATAGCAGGAAAATGGTCTAAAGCATACGGGGCATTCCCATACACAAAATAATACCAGTGTGAAGTAATTTTATTACAAAATTTATTTACACAATTTATTATTAGAAAAATATTAATTAAATCCACAGTATTCATATCCAACCTGAAAACATTCCTTTCATCAGTACATCGGGCACAAAATAATTCCAATTATGGTTCATCTGCAATAAAGTTTGAGAAATATAAAATGCATAGACTGAATAATATTCAAGTATTTTGATGTAAACTATCTAGAAACTGTTGAAATAATCTATTTCTTTCCCTCTGTATACTATTTGATTCTTGTACTATATTTATTAGCCTATCTAACTTTTCTTCCACTGTTCGTTGTCTATTTCTCATTTCTAATGTTATTTTCCTAAAGTCTGTGTACCGTCTCCTGTTCAATTTTCTTTTAGACTCTTCACTTTGACCGTTTGATGTTTCACCGTTTTCTTGTATGTCTGGCTCGTAGGTTGAAGGCTCAGCTATAGCCAATAAAGCTTTGGTCACACTCTCTGTAGTCCCATCTTGTATCCTCTGCTGAATCTCAGGCTGGTATTCTCCATTCACATTATAAATCTGCTCAAAAACTTCAAAATAAGGCCATTTGACAACAACCACTTCATTCCTATTTCTCTTTTTAAGTAACCTTATGTATGTTTGTTTCAAATTTCGAAATTTCTTATCACAACAGTCTGGGCCTTTACCAACAGCGTTGGCTATGTCGACCCAAACATTCTTTTTCTTCACTTTTGGACTTCGGAACTTTTCAACGTTCTGTAGATATAAGTTTAGCAGCATTTTGATACTGCTGTGTTCCCAGTGGTCGTCTACATCGTCGCCTGTGTCTGTTTCCATTATTTCACTTTGGTTCAGTTGCATGTACACCTCCTCTGTCTCCAGATACTCAACAGGTTCAGCTGAAAATAAACTATGTGGTGATAGCCTTCTTTAAAAGAGACAAGTGTTTGATTGTACAAGCTGTTGGTTCTCAGATATAAATTGGAGTTAGTTGACCAATTTGTAACAAGCGGTCCATTCACACATATGTCCTGTTGAAATGAATTCAATTTGCAGGAAGTTTCTTATCTACACAAATATATTGAAATGTCACTTGTCTGTGTTCAAAGAGAAAAGTAAAAAAATATTATTACCACTCATTTGCTGGATCTCTTCTTCAAAATCTATGTGATTAATATTATCCTTGATACCTACAAATAACGTTTATAAAAATGCAAACAAACTTGTGTCTTGCATCATTCAGCGGACGAGAACAAAATGGCGCTGACTGCCGCGGCGAATAAAGCGCTTTATAACCCGACCGAAAGAAAGAGTCGCCTTGGTAAAACCAAATTAGGTCATAATGTAACTTAAAATAAGCGCATAACGTAATAGTTTATGGTTTTAACGTGTTAAAATAACTGTAAAATAATCTTAAAACAATAAAAACAGTGGATTAGTTACAAAATGTTAGACGAAAAAATTAAATAGAGCACATGAGAAAGCTTTTCATTTTTGTCGGATTGCATCTTTGCTTTGACGTTTGCTGTCGGCCTTGTTATATTTGCCTTTCATTGATAACGTCATGAGTTCATGACAATAAAATTATTGTTATCAGAGACAGGCCGAGACCAATCAAGGTTCCTCATTTGAATACGATCCTGATGAAAATGACGTCACAATGAAATCGCAATCTTTTAGCACGCAATAATTTGGACACTCTACAGTAAAGTATAGGTATATGAAAAACGGTCAAAATGCACAAATGGTAGCATGCTCCCTGATAAAACAATGGAAATACCTGTATCAGTCTCAGGGATGGGCTTGTAAGACGCGACGTGTTCGTCTTCTTTCACCTGCCCTCCATCTATGGAGAGATGGTTTTTCCGCGGCTCCGACATGATGAATTAGGGACACGCCCGACCGGTTTTGCAATACCAAGAAAGTAGGCCCTTTCCCTTCAATAAATTATAATTGAAATAATTAACTTTCACAAAGCACTTCCGCTGCTCCGCTCGCTACTCAACAGCTGTCAGGGAAACGAATGCGGAATGAAGGAGAGAATGAGTTATTGTTAAAAGACCGATAATGCCACGCCCTCACTACAATATCAATCTTTAGTTCATTCGTATTTAGGGGTGCGTTCAATTATTTATATCGAAGAGAACGGCTAAATCCTGCTAGTCTTGGATTATATAAACTCACGCCTTTTTCCCATGGGGGTAGGTAGAAATTACAAATTACATTATATTAAGAATATTAAGAATATATTAAGAATAAGCAGGTGCCTTTCTGGCACCTGCTTATTCTTCTTCGAATCGATGATTCCATTTTGTATGTTTTAAATAAGTTTCGGCCAAAATTGAACCACTTCGACAGCATTATCGTTGGCCTCGCAAAGGTGTTCCAGTGTTAATGCACAGAGAGCACTACAAGAGGTGGAACATAGTTTGCGATGTGATTCCACAGTCGCGCTGTGGCTCATCGGAGTACCCACACCTGATAAGCGATAAGTTGTGCCTGCAGCGGCCCATCTGGCTTCTCAGTCAATTAAGAGATTTCCAAGTGGGCCGCGGCAGTTTGTGCAGGTTTCTGCTGACTGACATAGTCAACTAGAAGTCACAGTTCTAATTGTGCCACAGTCGAGCTACCTTCATGTATTGGCATGGTCGACTCGAGGAAGCTGTTGCGGCTCTTCAATCTGCCCCTCGGCTTTGTTACGTTGTAAAGTGAATGCCGTTTGTCTTTCTCCTGCTTAATCTTTTTAGTAGCACAAGGAACTTCCCTATCGAAATGAACCTCCGGAGGAGCTATATCTGCAAGTGGGTAAAGTGAGGCACGTGGTGTTGGTTTGAGGCACTCTGTAATTATTCGATTTGTTTAATTTAAAGCTACATCTTTACATACTGCTACGATCCTTAAAACACTTTTTGCTTCATCATCATCCTCGTCATTTCAGCCCGTAATCACCCACTACTGGGTCTCCCTTTTTTTGCAATACTTCCCGGTTTCGTGCGTTCTTTTGTTTAGATCATTTTATAGCATGGTCTTAGGCCAAAGTACGTTCTTTGAAGGTTCATGTGCTGTCGGCGGTCGCCGACAAGGTGCGTTGCGGTGTGGGTTGGTAGCGTTCGCGTGGGTTGAAGGCATTATTGATTTGAATCGATAAAGAAAGAAAATACATTTATTTGCGGTAAACATGACGCAAAGAAAGAATAAAAAAATAACAAGTTGGGCTAATATGCGTCACATCTTCGCAAAAGGGCCATCGCTCATTATGCTGTGATTACTGTACTTTGTGCTTCGGTGAGAAAAGTTGAAATAGTAAATCAAAAAAATACAATATATATTTCGTATGAGTTGTGTGAAGCCAATCCAAGTGCGTAGAGTGAAACGCAACATGTCAAAAAAAATAGTCATTCTGTCCAGTCAACTATCAAAAGGTTAAAAATTTGTCAAAACAATCAGCAGCAGCAGCCACCCATCAGCCAGCTGTGCTAGCTCTGTGAATAGTTTCAATAAAAATATTATTTCAGTTTAAAAGTAGTAAATAATGACATAAGGAAATGAATGAAAATAGTTACTCTAATAATTATCAATTATTTCAGTTTGTGATAATATGTTGAATTTAATTTAACTATTTTTTTGTTAATTGTTATGTAAGTTGTAATATTTTAGATAATTTTATATCTTAGATAGTTACTTTTTTTATAATGTGCACAATACCACCTCCTCCGCCGCCACCTACACCGCCCGATATCAGTTCGTCCACGAAAGAAGTAAAAAGCGACTATATTTACAAGCAGAGTTTAGATCCTACAATATGTACTTGGACTTCTGAAGGCGAGTTAAGGGAAGCGTGTCTAAGAAACAAAATATGTTGTGAAAGACCACCTTTCAGATACAAGTATACATATTTTAAATCTATAATACAAGTAGGTCCAACTTGTGGTTTAGTTGCTTTATCAATGTCAGTCAATGGAGCAGTGTTGCCTGAAGAATTGTTAAGTATTGCAAGATTGGAAGGTTTCACAAGCAATGGAGAGATGTTCAGCTGCAAACAAATGGTCAAACTGACTGAGAAAGTGCACAGCTTAGCCGAGATAGAACATGTTAGCTGTATGTTGAAACGAGGGGGCCTATTTAGCTCGGAGACAATTGAAAGACTTATGAATGGTGCTGTTCTTTTAGTTCCGTATCCTTTTCAAATACTCACAAGCAAACCACTAAGTTAGTATATACAAAGAACTGCCTTGCTAAATATTTGTTTTATAAGAGTTTGGTTTACCAAATATTTGTTTTTTCAAATGTTTATTTTTTTTTTAATTTTAGGCATATTAACCATGCTTTGTTTTCTAAACAAATTTTATGATTATGATTCTGAACTTTAATAATCATTGTTTCCAGCCATAAAATTAAAACAAATAACCTTTAACTCTACAATCAGCTATGACGCAGACTGTGATCACTCACCATGTCTAAGGAATGGTCGCACGGCACACTGGGCTATAGTCTGTGGGGTTATTGTGGTCAATGACCCTGGAGAACACTATGTCGATGACCCCAAAAATGTTTATGTTCTGTGCAAACATGGCAAGTCCAATTATTTAGCTGCATGGAACTTGTATGATCTCGCACAGAGTAACAATAATCTGTATGAGTTCTCTCCTAAAAAAGGAACTGATGGCTTAGTTTATATTCTACCAGAAGGGGGATTAGGGGGGGAGAATGGACTGAGGGACCAATTTTTGATATTTGAAGGTTTTTGATTAGTATTAAGCACAAATGTTGAATCATATCAAACTAGATGATCAAATCAATAATGTTGGTACTTTTTATGAAAACTTTTAAATTATTGCACAAGAATTTATCATGTCAATAGTAAACTAAGATATGAACATAAGTTAAAAATCTTGAATATTCTTTTCATTGTTTATATACCTAATTTATTAATGTATGTTTTTAATCAAGATATTTCAGGTATCCAAGGTACCTAGAAGATAGTTCATTGAATGAATTAAGTAATATCATTGATATTATTAAGGAATGTTGTTAAGAACAGCTTGTTTATAAAGTGTGATCTTCAATTAAGTAATAATTATACTATGTAGAAGCCAAAGGGACAATATTATATTTTGTTGAATTTTTAATAAAAATAAAATAAATAAAAGACAAGTTTGTTTTAATGCAAAATGTTTATTTGTACAATAAATACAAATTATACTTGCAAATTATGATAAAATAATAAATCTCATCACATTACTTTAAAATATCGTAATGAAATCATATTTTTATTGACGTACAAGTCAAATTAAATCCTCAAGAAACATTCACATTATTGCACAGTCTATTTTGCATTTTTACGAAGAATGCATTGAATTCAATTCATTAGTTAATTGTTAATGAAACATAAAATGTAAGATATTTTTGTACTAATTTATTCAACTTAAATGAACTTTCCATAGCACTAATATAAGTTTGTTTGGCCATTTCACATGGACATAACAATTTGTGATGATTCATTTACAAATAATACATTATAAACGTCGATGACGATTCTGGCTTTTAAGCTCATTTGCAAAATAAATAAAATTTGAATTCCATTTGTAATAAAGAAGTATGCCAAGTGAATCAATCAGTCAGCAGTAATGAGATCAAAATCATAGTTTCGAGGGCAGGGATCTATGACTACAGATGTTTAAGCCAATTTGAGGCAATGCCCGGCTACAGATGGTCGCCTTCAGCTCAATTCCTGCCCTTATGATATAATTTAAATTATTAAAAATCTTTAACATGCATACTCTGCCTCTATGTATCCAATTTCAATACAGATAAGATTGATTATGTGGGGAGATAGATGCAAGCTTTTTTCGACCTTTTTTAAACTGATTAAATCAAGAAACAAGGTAAGTATCATCTGATATATCAATCATGAAATTCAAGTTGAGAAATGATTTTAAAGAGTTTTGAAGTTTAAAAAAATGCAATATACATATCTTAAAATCTCATTGAACATAATTCTTCCGCAATATTATTAAATTGTTACTTGGCCAGAGTTGCACGTTAGATAAAAATAAAATAATGAATAATACTTAATATTAAAAGTTAATGTCATTATATAAATTCGTTTGGCTAAGCCGAAAACGAAAGCTTGGGAGACTTATCGCGGTTTCCTTACTAAGTTCAACACGCACTACAATTTGTTTCTGGTCTAAAAGAAGGCTATACTATTAAGGTTTTTTTTCCCTCTGACACCGGCCACTTTGATATTTCTCAGCCGTGACTTCGAAAGGCAATTAAATAGCTAGCTAGAAAACTAGCCTTCATTAGACCGGTAACAATTATCAATGAGTGTTTGCCTGGTGGAAAATGGTCTAGAAAGAAGAAAAACTTGAATGGCAGTCATGAAAGTTCCAGTTATTTAAGGCCTACTCTATTTACAGGTCTTCACCAAAATGATGAGCAAAAAAGGCCTCTGGAAAACTTTTATGCTGCCATTTAATGTTTTGCAGTTTTACATTCTCTACACTATGGTCTAACTCTTTGTTTACATGCTGATCTGCGTTGCGCACATAATGTTTTCGTCATCATATAAAAGTTTTTAAGATGCAATTTGAATGTCATAGTAGTTTGACGCAGAATTAACACTGAGGAAAATATCATAAATAATAGTTGAATTTGTTTTTTGAATATTTTTTAACCTGATAGGACAAGGGGGCACGAGATACCGCAAAGTTTGGAGTAATTTATTGTATTTTTAGACATGTTATGCGGGTTCCAGTCAACTCAAAGGCCGCATTACCTTCACGAATAGGTCGACAGAGAGCTCCATCAATATGTGAATATTTCCAACAAATAAATGTATTTCAACAATGTTAATTCATAGTGTAGATAGAAGTAGGTAAAGCTAGATTCATTTTTGTACGAAGACATTCCTCAATATTTCTCAATAAAATACAATGACTAAACAGTTGGTACAATTTTAATTAAATTATAATTGGCCATAACGTCTCCTTATAAAAAAAAGTTACAGACAAACCATTATACAGATCCTAATATATTATAATAATCGTATATTTTATTACGGATAAATATGAAATGTCTACTGGGCATTATCTTGCACCGCTTATTTGATGGAATATTAAAAATAAGGGTCGTTTCATTTGATAACAAGACCCTAACATTACCGACAAGTTATTCCATAGCTTATTTTAGATATTACAACATACAAGCGATTTGATATGATACACAGTGGCGCCGGTTCCCTTGTTCACAAACTAAACTAAATTTAAGTTCAGTGCATCTTTTTCTTTCTATTATGAAAAGGACAGAAGATAAATAATAGTTTAGTCCTGTCAAATTAAGATACTCCATAGACAAATTAGACGTGATTAAAAACATGGCTACTAAAAATAGATCAATTTACGCCAGGCACTGACTAATTTGACAGGATTATAAACTAATATTTATCTTTTGTCCTTAATTTAATGAAATAGAAAGAAAAAGTTGCACTGGCCTTAAATTTAGTTTAGTTTGTGAACAAGGGAATCGGCGCCAGTAATAATTTGTTGTTCCATTTGTCAAAACATGATAAATATTAACAGTATTATAGATTTGTTTAAGCAATAGCTGGTATAAAAATCAACTTACCTCTAAGGCAGGGACTACAAGACTTTAATAATGTTTAACTCTGTACAGAGTTTTACCAAATCTATATAAAGCGGTTTAAAGAATCATAGTGTTTTTATGAACAGATGGTAACTCCTTTGACAGTGTCATTCTGCAACTGTGCCCACCTAGGTGACCAATGAAACGACGTTAAGAATCACATCAACTTGCCGTTCGAACCAGCACTACAATGTTAACCACCTAGGTTCATTAAGTTGGATGCATAGATGGAGTCAGAATAACAGTCGACTATTGGCTGAGCTTGTCCCTAGTTGCTAGCTTGGAAGATAGTTTGCATTGTCGCCAAACCCCAACTATACCTAGATAGACTGTGCTAAAAGCGTGATCGAGTAAGTTCTAATTCATATAGAGTCGAATGACATCATTAAATATTTTGACAAATAGAAAAATAATTACCATTGCTGCGTATTATTAGAGTTAAACTGTTATTGACGCTATTTTACAAATGGTCTCCTGTTCTGACATGGCCCACATTTTATTCTTTTTTAGTTCGAGGTTAAAATTGTGTTTAGGCATAGTTAAAGTTTGATCTTATAAGATCAAACTTTAACTATGCCTAAACACTCACTCACTCACTCAAATACTCACTCTTCAAATATGCATTAACGCAGCGTCCTATATAAATATATGACACTGCGTTAATGTATATTTGAGTGAGTGAGTGTTAAGGCTCTGAAGTTTTTTAACAGTCAATCATTAAAATCGTTTATTCAAAACTACACTGCAACCGTAATCCGTTACGAAAACCTTGGCTTTACTGACAAGCCTTTAATTGCGCGATTGATGAAAGTTTTAAAGAGGAGTTTATGTTGGGCGGACGTGCCTTTACACAAATGCACATTCATGTAGCGAGGACTGAAACAATCAACATTTCATTCACTCCCCAACGATACGATTATCTACAAATCGATTAGAATTAATCGATTACACAAGCTGTGGAACATCTAGGATCATGTCAGAACAAGACATGAATAAAATCGACTATAAGATACGGTTAGATTTAAAATGGTAAACAGGCCTAATACTATAATAACACGACTTACACTAGGAGCGTACATTTAAAAAAGTGTTATTTTTCTGAAAAAGCGTACATTCAATAATACGCGTACTATTGTCACATTATTTGTGAGGTACATCCCGATGCATACAAATGGCCGTAACATAGTCTTCCCAATAGTTTGATCAAAGACTGGTCTTCTTCTTCTTCGTCGTTTCCATGATTCCATTTATATATTTTAACCTATTGACCGCCCTAGTCGGATTAATACGACAAAAATTTCAACATGAGTGATGTAGCCAATATTTTGTAACAATATGTTTTATTAGATTTGAAAGAGTGTCCATGGAGCTTCTGGCCCGTGCTACCTATGTTATTTATTTATGTACAGTCGCCAGCAGGTCAAGCTACCCGAAACTGTCAAATTTTCCCAATCAACCTTGAACCCTAATGCTTTAGTGATAAAGTTGAAAATCTATTAAAGAAATTTGACAGATTGTAGTAGCTTGATGTGCTGGCGTCTGTACACAGTAAAATATATAGGGCTACATAGGTTCGTTTTTTATTTCATTGGCCGACCCTATTCGTCGTATGTATTTATTTATCGATTTATGAGCTGGGCGCTGGGGGCAGGGCAATTGATATAAAACCAAGCGGTCAATAACCCATCTCACAGAGAGGTGGCCTGTCCCAGCGGCGGGAACATTATGGGTTGACTATGCTTATGCACACGATCAATAGGTTAAACCAGAATTCAGCCACTTCTCCACTACAAAGACTGGTTCTACATCTTTACGCATTACCTAGACATTCCATTAAAAAGGTTACTTGTTAGCTAGCAGGTACTATGGTCTTTTACAGCATGCTCTCCGTGTGTGAAAAATAATCATACACTTTTCGCATTGACACGGTAATTCTATGCTTCTTTAGAATAAGCATGCTCTCTTGCTACTAAACACAGCATGTGTATTCCAGGTTTTATGGCGGTGAAAAAATGCCTCTTTAAGTACGTCTAATGTACTTTGGGTAATCAGCCCTCAGACCAACCTTACTAGCTTATCTTTTCAGCACGGCACAGCCATAACTCGTGCCGAAAGAAGACTTCTGTGTCAGTAAAGCTAAACTTGTAATAATTATTTTGGCAATTGGCTTTATTTACTTTAAAAGCGCGTACGATGCTACTAGAAATATTCTTGTTACCCCGTCAAATACCGCTTCGATTTTGAACCTACAAGTTCGATTCTCGGCCATTTTTCATTTAACATTGCGAACCCACGTTAAAACTCTACTATAGGAAATATTTTAACTTTTAACAACTACATTTAACTATAGATTAAGTGAATATCTAGCGTGACTTCGATATGTCAATATATTAAAAGGATAATTATGGAATCTTAAGACCAAAATATTCGGAAGTCCCGTGTTACTGTGGCGTGGCTTTCGTTTCGATATTAAAATGTCTCTAAATATTAGCCTACAAGACTGATTAACATTTCTTTTTAAATGTAGCCATCTCTACCAACGTAACTAACATCGATAAAATGTTTATAATATAGAGTATCGACACGAGAAGCCACTCATACAATGTCCAATACTTTTGATGAAATCTCGCAATGGAATACAGACTGTAAGCTCAAGCACTAAAGTCGAAATTTCCATGCCAGATTTCGTCAAATACGTACACACAGCCACATATTATCTGAATTACACACATAGCTATATCTAAGTATTACACATAGTATATGTAAAGTTTGAGAATATAGTACTAACTCTATGATATCATGAGACAGTCGTTGGCCTGCAGGGGTACTACTAACGCCCTCTACTGATTATCGCTACAAAATTAAACTAGCCGAAATAGAAAATAAGTTTCCAAATTGGCTCGGAATAAATTTCGAATTTCATTATTCAGAACTAAAATATCAAAAATTTTGGCTTGGTCACAAACTAGGGAAGTCGAAGACTTTATTAAAGTATGCAAGGAAATCGATCAGGAAGATATTAGTGGCAATCTCTATAATACCTTTTAAAATTAAAAACGTTTATCGTTATGTAAAAATCTACATTTCATTCAAAACATCTATGACGTACAAAATTATAAATGTAAAACCGCACTGCTAGCTGCACTTATATAAAAATTACACAAAAATATGACTGCAACATAGCGCTTCCACTGCGTTACGATATTTAAAAAAACTGCATTCACGAATCACAGATCAAAAATAAAATCGCGTACAACACTCGAGCCGAACCTATGCTGATATGTGCCGACGATACTCGTTTCAATAACATAACTATACTATCCATTGACTCGCTCACCGATCTAACTTTAACCGAAACGAGCTTCGCTTTAGAAAAGTTTTGCCGACTGCCTTCTGTCAAATAATCCACCGAAATTCGGCGAAATTTTGGCTAAAACGTAAGCTAAGATTCGTTGAAAGTTCATCATCACACGATCACCTCGAGAAAGCTCTCGCCACACGCATAACTTCGGTGACTACGCATTAACCTAAATAACATACACATATTGGAAATGTCACGAACCATTATTTCTCGATATATACTGAGTACACGGATAACAACTACATTATATATTAAATACGATAACTAATTTATGAATGACTATGACGATATAGTTAACGCGTTTGAGCCTTCATTATGTAGCTTGAATCACGACATGGAACCATACAGCATGCGAATATATGGCGGAGAACTACGCTAGAGGAATACATTAACAACTTTATAATAAACGCGAAATAAACTCAAGATACATAACAAAAGGCGTGTCCTACGCAATAATCATGGCAGCTCGACAGCTTAATAAATAAACGTTAAATTTTACAATACATTTGTCAGTTTTGTAAGACAAAGTTTAGAGCCTCATTGCTTCGCTTCGTGTTTCCGAGTGTGTCCGGAGATAGCCGAGCGCGCTAGAGCGAGGGCGGAGGCCTGCGGGCCTGGCGACGTAGCCACAGCGAGTAATAGCGGAAGGGGGGCGCGGCCTAGGACTCCACGGGCGCCAGCGGAGCCCCGCACGTGGCAATGGGGAAGGTCTTCACGTGCGTCTGCCACTGAGTTGAAAGCTGGAAGAACTTCACGCCGTTCAGTTCCGTGCCGTCAATGTAAACTGTGGACAAACATGAAATAAGATTAGTTAGGAATGGGTGGTGCAACATCTTGAGGCAACTAAAATATCTGCCCAGAACAAACGACTTCAAATCGTCACCAATACGTGCATTGAACAGGATGATTCAGATCTTGAATTTCATCAATTTGAAGATTCTGTGTATTCATGGACCGAAGTGTATGATGAGGCCGACCTCCAGCAATATTTAAATAAGAGAGCCTTCACATCTAGCATTCGTCCAACGTCCACACAGCGCGGACGATACGCAAGCGACGCAGCAGCGCGACTTAGCACCGATATAATTACATATACGCAACGATAGCGTAACTTATCCATTTACGCAGTGTCTACACAACGCCATGCTGACCGTAAGCGTTCGACGACACATCGAAGCCCGCCTGCAGCACAAATAACTAAACGCATTTAGCGCTGAACGCATTTAAAACATCGTTCTATTTCTGACAACAGTTTGAAGATGACAGAGCCAGAACGATGTTCAGTTTAGCGTTATGCGCATTTAGGGCTAATTTTCCAATAGTCAGATAACTTTTACCCGAAGAATATACAATGTGGTTTGACAGCATTCTTGTGGAAAATCATATGTCAAACTATCATATGTCAAACTATCATATGTCACACTATCATATGTCAAACTATCATATGTCAAACTATCAAATGTCAAAGTCAAACTATCATATGTCAAACTATCATATTTAATTTTCAGATAAAATTTACCTAACTATTGAAAAAACAGCCCTTAGTGATTTGTGGTGCAAGCAGGCCTAGTTGGAGATATGATTTAGATATTTCCTAAAGTCCGGCTTACCTTTGAGCGGCACGTTGTGCGAGCTCTTGGCGGAGCATATGAGCCGCGCGACGCCGTCCACGGTCTGCGCGCGCCCCACCTCCGCCTCGCCAGACTTCTCTTTCTTCTTGCCTAGCCGCATTACTGCAATAAACAAAGTATTTTATTGTGATGTCATGATAAACTTCCGAGACGAGACTGAGGTCAGAAATAGACTTTTGTAAGATGTCATTTCATGCCCATTACTTAGGTATCAGTGTGTAGGTGCCGTGGCTAAGATAATCTTGGTAAAGTCAAACGGACGCGTAACACCCGAGATAATAATCCAATTTCAGAATGGCCAGCGCCTAAATCCAGGATCTAAATATTAGAGCAGCCTTTTGCTCAATTCTTGCCTTCCTCGGTCTAGCCTAAACCGTCAACGTCACCTTCAAATCAAACTTTAAATACTAACTCTTCTGCTTCTTCTCCTTGGTGAGGTACGTGATGCAGAGATGTGCGTTCTGTCGCGTCACGTGGAGAGCTCGGAAGGACGCCTTCACTGTCACTTTGCTGTCCGTACCGTCGGACTGACGACTCGGCACCTGAGGAAGTTCACAGTACATTGTAAACATTCAACTGCTTCAAAACAGATTTGATCAAGGCTCGGCAATGAATATCCTCACCGAAGATCGTCATCTTGCTAATACTTAATGGATGATTATACATGAATTCGCAGAAGCTGTTGTTGGACTTACCAGCCAATAGTCCAGCTGCAGCTCGAGCGGCTCGCTCCTGGCCAGCAGCGGCAGCGGCAGGGAGGGCGCGGCCAGGTCGGCCAGGTGCGGCGCGTGCGCGTGCGGCGCGGGCGTGGCGGGCGGCGACGCGCGCGCGGGCGGCGAGCCGCCCTCGTCCAGCTCCAGCGACGACACGCCGCCCTCGCTGCAGCCCACGCGGACCTCCTGCGTGGACGCACGCTAATTAATACAAGCCTTTTCACACCCTATGCCTATCCTACATTTATATCTGTAATTTTTATGTTGTACATGATTGGTCAAGGAGGTTAAGCTAACTACGCCAAACCTAAGACCAACCAATGAAGGATGTCAACGAGACCCTTTTACTAAGGCTCAGTATGTCCGTCTGCCACAGGACTCTATCTTTTGAACCGTAACAAGATGGTCGTCATTTGAACATTTTTCACAGTGTGTACTAGTATGGTTGCTATAACACATAAAAAACAAAATAAAGTTAATTTTATAACCTCAGTTTTCGTTTCCAACAATAATTGTTGGAAAAAGTGGTGAGATATAAAGTTAAACCCTTTTATAGACAGATAAATTGTTACTAAATCCCTGTAGTGAGTGATTGCGCGAGAATTTAAACTAAACAGGGTATGTTTACACTTTCGTCAGAAACTTTTCGAACATGCCATACTTAAACACTTTGTACAGTTGTAATATAATTTAATTATGTATTCAGAGCGTGTGGTTACCTGTAATTGAGTGTGCATTACAGGATAATGTATATTATACAAGTTCTATAATGGTTAAAAGATAATTGTAATGATCTCGTTGGTAATCCTTAAATAAATAGAGATAAAACTGAAAATACTGATTCATTTGTCTCACTTACCGCTACAAACGGCACAAACGTCTGGCTGGAGTCCTCGTCGCCCGACTTATCTCTGTAGGCCACCATCGCCTCGCCGATCGGCACGTTGTTCACTGGACCGATGCTGTTCAGATACCTAAGAAAAACAGAACGATATTATGTGCATCTGACAGAGTTGTATTCTGGCTTTTATGCTCATGGATTTAAAACTCCTATTAAAATGAAATATGGAAACCTGAAAATGATTGGAACTTGTAGGATGTAGGTCATGCGTCGCTCAGAGAGGGTCGTAGAACATTCATTCGACTAGATTTCCTCATTTTGCGAGGGCTCAGATATACAAAATCGAATGCGCCGTTTGAAGAACTCATTTTGAGTGGCGTAATATTCTCCGATGGTGGTTGTTTTTCGTGGTGGAGACCCGTCAAATGGCTTTGTTTTTTGTTTGAACCAACCTGCCGATCCGCGAGGACATCTCGGCGACATCGGTCGTCGAGCCGTCGGCGGCGCGCTCGCAGATGTTCTGCCACGAGTCGCTCGTGAACAGGGACGCGTAGCCTCCGTCCGACGCCGCCAGGTGGCGCGCTATCACGCTGGGGCCTGGTGGGGGGTTGTGGAGAGATCAGTAACGTCGAAAAATTGAATAAGAGTGAACGATTAGTGACGAAATTAATCGACTCAAATCTTATTTAAACAGTCGATCGACCGCAATGTAGTATCACCATAAAAAAATGCATTATTGCAGAGTGGAGGAAATGATGGACAACGGAAGGAAAGAAATATTGATGACAACAGATTTTAATCAAAGGAAACATTACTTTGTCAAAAAAGTTAAGTGTATGCCTTGATAGTTTCTAACTCCAATAAAAATAAAAACAAAGGTACGGTGTTATTCACCAACCCGCAGTGGGCCAGCTTGATCTCACTGACAGGAGGCCTGAGTCCTAAAAGTGGGAATAATAATAAATTTATGTTTATGTCTTTAAGTAGATCTTTTAAGACACTTTTACATGTCAATTGTTTGGTAAATATTTTTAAATTACGCCGGTATTTCCTAGCTAATTGAACCCTGAGAAGAAATGCCGAATCAAAGTTAGAGTGATGATGTCTGCATACCTATCGGCACGTAGTAGAACCGCACGGCGGGCGCGTCGTGCGGGCGGCGCGCGGCCAGCTCGGCGTGCGCGCGCAGCGCCGCGCTGGCGGCCGCGTCGCCGCCGCAGATGGCCACGCGGATGCACGAGCGGCGGGAGCTTCTGAGGACAATGCGCGATGTTACTATTTATTTATATTTGATTAAAAACCAATTACAATCATTAAAGACACTTCATCATCTGCATAGCCTTTTCTCAACTATGTTGGGGTCGAATTCCAGTCTAACCGGATGCAGCTGAATACCAGTATTTTATATGGAGCGACTGCCTATC
Source organism: Apamea monoglypha (assembly GCA_911387795.2). Classification (NCBI taxonomy): domain Eukaryota; kingdom Metazoa; phylum Arthropoda; class Insecta; order Lepidoptera; family Noctuidae; genus Apamea; species Apamea monoglypha. Next base: position 4,099,218 of record OU426933.1, on the reverse strand, counting down.
TGACCTCCACAACCCAGTTACTGGGTAATACGATACCCCTTGGTAAGACTGGTGGTCAGACTTTTGGGCTTCTGACGACCCGTAACGACTGTAAAAGATTCACGAATGTCAGCCGAGACCAACGGTTTAATGTGCTTTCCGAGGTACGGAGGGTCACCCATCCACAGACCAACCACGGCAAGTATAGCTTAATCTGATTGATCGACCTGTGCGGCTGTTATAATTTAGTCACGGACTTCTCAACAACAAACAACAGAACAATCAAACACACAATCATTAAAGACAATAAAAAAAAGTCAAGTTTAAAAAAAAAATAACAACACTCATGAATTCTATCATACTCGTAAAATCTTCGTCCATCCATCCGGAAACCGATCGTTTGTTGGATTAGAATCCAAGAGAGTTTATTTTTGTATATTAAGAAGTAAATAATTCGTCCTAAGACAAAGTTTGTTAGTTATTAATTTACTGCCAGATTTCAATTTTGCAGACGTAAGTTATTCTGTCATCACATGAGCGTTAAACGGGTTTTTTTCGCCCAAAAAAGCGGTTCATAACACATTTTTCTTGAAGACACACCAGGTGAACCCCGCATTCCGATCACGGTTGACCATCAAGGGTCTAACCTATTCTACAGTCAGTAGAAGAAATGAGGGACGAAAGTGGATGCATGAAAGAGCTCGGTTGCTTACTGTTTAGCCCTCGAGTACAGCGCCTGCAGCAGAGGCCTGGGGTCGGGCGCGGGGTGCGGCGCGTGCAGCGCGGGCACGGCCAGCGCCGCCAGCGCCGCGCCCGCCGCGCCCGCGCCGCCGCACACGGCCACGCACTCGGGGCCCGCCGCCTCCTCGCCCAGCAGGCGGGACACTTGCTCCGCCCACGTGCGGCGAGGCTGCGGTACATAGATACACTTTTATTCGGGGCAATAAACTTACAAAGGGTAAAGAAAATACCAACACGGTAAAAAAAGCCGGTCAAGTGCGAGTCGGAATCGCGCACCATACGGTATGTAACTACAAATTTACGGTATCCGAATTTTTTGCTTTAGTTGTGCTAGAGAAGTACCCTATAGATTTTGATTCCATTGCGAGTGTCAAAATACGCGGCATAAACGGAACATAAACGCCCGTATCTTTTTTCTTTTTTTTAAATCTTTTCTTAATTGTTTGTATTTCCCCTGCGTGTCCCATAAAATATTTTTCATTCTTTCTTTTTTTCAAATTACTTTTATCTTAATTAAAAGTGGCTCCACTCCCTCTCACAGAAAGAGGAGCCCTGAGTCCCAGTAGTAGGAACATTACAGGCTTGTTTTGCTAAATTGAAACTCACACTAAAAAATCAGTTATAATTTTAAAACTATCCGTATAGAAAATGCATATTAACCTCTAACGTAGTAGGGCTCTGTGCCGGCAACTCATGCGCAGAGAGCGGTCTGTCAATCCCCACTACGAGCGAGTTCTTCTTACGGGTCACGCCGCCCCCCGGTATAAGGTTCCCGCCGCTTGTCGCGCTACGGAATAACCTTGATCGCTTGTCCTCCTGAAACAATGGAGTATCTTAGATAGCTCCTCATAATTCATCCATAAACCACGCCTTCTTCCTATGAGGGTAGGCAGAAACCACAGAACGCCACCTGCTACGATCCTTACATAACCCTGATAGTAATTCGTCGTCTGTAAATTACATATGAAGGGACTTAGAAAACCAAATATCACGCCCGTATTTCCTTGAAGGGTTAAGCAGAGGTGTACTTAAAGAAAAATTAAAGGAGACTTATTACCGTAAAAAAGTCGGATGACGCATTTTTGTTAAGCAGATTTATTGTACGGGATAAGAAATGAGCAAGTCCTAATCTGCCGTATTGTAGTTTGGTACCGACAGTTTTGCGCGATTTGGCTATGGGGGAAAAAAATCACCGATTTAAGGGCATTTTGGTACGCAATCCTCAAATGTCTTTACCTACTTGGGGCAGATTTCACCAATGAATCTGAACGCGACATCACTCAGCCTAGCACATCTAAACCGCGTTCAAGAGCTGTCAGTGTCAATATTCCACAACAATGATAACACTGACAGCTCTAGAACGTAGCAAAGACATTTGAGGATTTGGTGAAATTAACACTTAATTGCTTTGAAGAACTAAAACCACAAATAAAATAATTATGTGATTGTTCAACTAACCCTGAGCTTGACCTCGTTAGGAGGGGAGCTGGACACGGAGGCGCCCGACACTGGCGCGTCGATGGTCGCGTCGCCGTCGCTGTTGCCGTCACTCGCGCGTTCGTCGCCCGCTGAACTTCTGACCGCTTCCGATTCTGAAGTCATAGTTAAATTTAGCAGGGAGTTTAGGGATGTAGCGAAGTTTTCAAGTTTGTTTTTTTTTGTTGAAGGACCTTTTAATGTTATTTCTTTTCTGGCGAATATTTTAGCATTTTTTATTTCAAAACAGTGTGTTCATAGGAAAAAATCAAAGTGAGGCGTTTAGTTTTAGATATTTTAATTTACTGTGGAAGTTCTCCAATCATCAAACAAATAACATAAATAAATTTTATTAAGTTTCAAACTGTTCATCCGGTATAATAACAACATGTTTGACTAAAAACAAATATTTTATTGTAAAATGTTAAACTTCTGAAAAAGTGAAATATTAGGCACAGAATAGTTAGAAAGGATAATGAATTAAGTACAAGTAATAATTAAAGTTGATCAAACCATGCAACCGTGACACTTGTATCGAGTGGACGGGTGAAGACGGAAAGCAGTGATAGTGATAATAATAATAACATAAAATAACAGACAGAAGCACGCTAATAGTCGTAATAATAACCAAGTATTATGCTAACTTGATAGAGATTGTGAAAAAACAAAGAAATAAAAGAGAGAAGTAATGGCGCCGATTCCCTTGTTCACAAACTAAACTAAATTTAAGTTCAGTGCATATTTTTCTTTCTATTTCATTAAGAAAAGGACATAAGATAAATATTAGTTTAGTCCTGTCAAATTAAGATACTCCACAGATAGTTTGGACGTGATTAAAAACATGGCGACTAAGAATACTTCAATTTACATCAGGCGCTGACTAATTTGACAGGACTAAACTAATATTTATCTTATGTCCTTTTCTTAATGAAATAGAAAGAAAAAGATGCACTGAACTTAAATTTAGTTTAGTTTGTGAACAAGGGAATCGGCGCCAATCTACAGAACTTTACATTATTACGATTGATGATGATTTTAATTTTTATGACATGTTATGTCACAATCTCCATCAAATATCTAAATAAACTTATTCTTTTATTAACCATAATAGACGGGGACGATTAAATATTTGACGATACTAAGGCAGTTGATTTAAAGCACTTACTATGGTCGTAAACTTTTGTTTTCGAGAAGCCATTTTGAATTTAGTTCGCTTCTGCACTATTGTGTGGAAAAAAAAATAGAGGCAACTTATGCAGTTGCCTTATACCTGAGTAAGTTTACACTATAGGACCATGAAAAATAATAGACATAGCATAGTAACAGGCCAGACAATTACATTTGCACTCCCCAAAATCCCCAAGCCATTTCTCGTTTATCTGTCGACCTATTTCTCTTTCACATTGAATCGTCAGTATTTATCGTCCCCAGACTTATATACCCATAGACCGTCAAAGGAATATATACCTATCGATCCATAGGTCCAAAAGAGCCTGCATTACCTGTGAGCGGCAGGGTGACGAGATGCTTCTCCCGCAGGGCGCTGAGCTCGGCGCCCGACGCCACGCTGGCGTGCCGCGCCACTGCACATGCGCCGCCTTCAGTCACAGCGTGCAACGTGGAATACCGTGGTAGTGCGGAGAGTAGGCAGAATGCCATGAGGAGTGAATGAGTTTAGTGTCTGTTTTATTGGGTTAAGTTTACAACAGATAATGGTATGTATCGTGGCGGCCATTTTTAGTTACATATTATAAGGGTCTTGGAAAATGTACCTTGCTCTCATACAATTAGTCTTGCTTAGCTCGTCGCTGTATGATAATTTTTGACAAAGTTGCTTTGAGCTGCATTCTATTTTTTCTTTGTAGCTCTTTGGCTAGATTTTCACATTCAATAATACAATTTAATTTATTGAAAAGTTTTGATATTTCCCCATTCAGGTAGTGTAATTTTTACAACTGACAATAATTCTTTCTACACAATTCGTGAGTCATAGCAGTAGTATTCCACCTCGCACACAAACTAGTCTAATGCACACAGCGTTACAAAACAAAACATAAAAGATATCTCAATCCTTGTCTTCCATTAAAATGTATGTAAGCAAAAACAAAAGTGAAGCGAATACGTCACACAATGCATCTCAGAGTGTATGCTTCGATGCTCAGGCAATTAATTATGATACTGATAATATTGTTTACCATACACTAGTAGTGTTATAATTAATGAATGACTATGTGTTTGTTGTGTAGCTCTTGGCCTAGCTTTTGAAGATTGTGACAAAAAATCTTGCAAGGTTTGTTTGGTTTGGTTTGCTTATAAAATTTTAGATTTTTTTTTTTTGAGGGTTTAAGAAATGAAAAACGGTTTCAAAATTAACATTAGTTTATTGCAAAATAAAAAGAACATTAACATAATCAAAAAATTAAAAATAACACAATATCACAAAAAATGTTAACGTTTTTATCAAAAACAGTAAACAATCTTCAAAAATTAAACCGAGAGCTAGCAACATTATCTTTACAATATTTCTGACATTGTTCCATGGATGGGTACGTACCATTGGAATGCCTGTGGTGTTCCTGGTTGGCCAGGCTCCTGGAGCTGCTAAAGAACGGCCTCAGCGAGGGTTTGGGGGTGGACCCAATGCTGATGGTATCCATCTGATCCGGGCCTGAGTCTTCGCCTTCGCCGCATGATAAGGATTCTAGTTCCTGAAAAGATTGTAAATACAAAGATGATGCATGATCTTCAAATGTTGTCAACATCAACCTTTCATGTTCACAAAGGCAGTTTGCGTAAGACCATTATCTGATAGACGTGCGGCTTGTAACACTGTATCAGTTCATGTTGCCAGTAACAAACTTCCAGCAACGCAACAAAAACACGTTGCTGCAACAATACTACTAAATACTTTATACTCGTACTATAAATACAAGGCTTAATGTTGACTACATAGGAGTTAGGAAGAGAAAAAAATACAATGAATCTATTGTCATTAAACCTAGGGAGTCTTATTGTGTTGCAGCAACTCGACATGTAACACTCACCTGGAACAGTTCATCGATGTCATGTTGCGCGTGATGCGTGTCCCGTGTGGCGCCACGCTCCGACAGCTCCTCGGGCACGCGGAACCTCCGCAACAACGCCGCGAACTTCTGCTTCAGGTTGCGTTGCTGTAACACGATGTGTAACGTTAGTTGAATGTTGATAAATTATTTATGATGATCGTGAGAAGGAGACTAAGTTTGCTAGGTTTTGCACGTGATTTATTGTAGTGCGAGAAATAAATGATTGAGTTTTACTCTTCCGCTTTCTAGGTGATGTTACTATGTATTTTCTGGTACTGTGAGAAAGTTGCAAAAAAGTGCATTCTTGTAAAAACATCTTTCAATATTTCTTTGCATGTAGGATTTAATTCACTTCTCGTTCCCGTACCTTATCTTTATGCTCATTCATCACTCACGACGAGCTCAATTCAATATTTATTCATCATTTCTAGCACTTTGGATATCTACAATTTCCGTAGTACATTTTAAGTCGAAAATCTAATCAGAACCAGATCAATAATGTGACTTGTTTGATTGTTACTTCTTTAAAATTATCTTATCATTTCAAAACTTCGATAGCGGAGTACATTGACACAACAGTTCTATTGTTTTTTTTTTATTGTTTCTCATATAAGAATAACATGGATCATTGGACGGCACGTGTAGATGTTAAAATGTGATGTGTGATGTGACCTTGAGCATTGTTTGGTGCATTTTAGGAGATAATTAATTTTGAGATAAGTGACGACACGGCCCATATGTTGGTTTTGTAATTACAAGATTGTGTAAATCTCAGTGGCCGTGACCAAAAATAGAATGTCACGAAGATTTTTTCCATTTCATTTTACACACTTTGAGATTTTTAAATCTTCAACAACTGCCTAGGCTCTTCCCAACTATGTTGAGCCGGTTTCCGGTCCAACCTTATGCAGCTGAATATCAGTAATTTACATGGAACGACTGCCTATCTGATCTCCACAACCCAGTTACTGGGTAAAAGATACCTCATTTTAAAAATATTTTTTAAATTTAAAATTATTATAAACACATATTTAGATACACACAACACAACACCAAAACACAGCACACCATTCTAAATCTCCACACCCACTGAACAAAAACACAACGATGCGCAAGCGCATACGAAAAATACATACAGTTTTCACCTCCATGGACCGAACGCTACTGAGCGGCCACCGTCTCGGGTGCAGTTAATCTAATCTAGTTGTGATAAACTCACAAACAACGCGACATAATGTTTATACTACTTAAATGATATGACGCTATCTTGTTTGTAATCAGAGAAAGCCAGAGGTCGTGAGTTCGAGTTCCGCTTGTGTCTGCTGACATGGAATGACGTCACGTCTGTATTGCCCAAAGGGATGTTAATACGCAGACTTTTCGCCATTTATGTTATAAATACCATGTAAAAGGGGGGCGAGCCTATTACCATCTAGCGGGCACATATTCAGACAACTGCTACTGAGAAATTCCTGATAAAAAAACCCATTAAAATTTTCACCGACCTGCGGGGTAATTACGTAACACACTAACAGTAGGAATGCCTTTCATTTTGACAGTTCAACAACATTCATTGCGTTATTTACGTGGTTGAGCATAAACATTTTTAGAACATATCTAGCAATGGACTTGCAATATCCAAAGTGATGTACAAAGTGATTCAGATTGTGATTGTATACGCAACAAGGGTGCTGAGGATTGAACTCTGAACCGCATTAACAAGCAGTCGCGTTTGCGACCACTAGACCATGGACATAGTGTTTCTCCTCCGTTTTCTCCGCTTATTGTCTCGGTGGCTTCTATTGAATGGTTACTTTACATAATATGTATATGTATATTGAAAATACTAATTAAATTACAAAGAAATAGATTAAGAAACTACTAATGAAGGTTCTACGATACAAGTGTATAGATACCTAATGTTACAGATGTGCTTTTTAAATGAAATACAAACGTTAAATAGAAACACAACCAACTAAATACATGACGCATGCTATTCCAACCAAACTAGAAGACCACATCTCTACGGTATGAGAATAGAAATTTTGAGCCTTCGCAATTTATTTATAAGGTTCAATTTTGATTGAGCACTCTCCAACACAATTTTACAGGTACTATTCATCATTAGGCAATGAAAAGTGCGAATAGTACATACAGTACAGAAGATTTCTTACAGGAAACAAAAATACCAATATCATGCAAACACGGTAGTAAGTACTAAGTAGGTACAGACGCCAGCAGGTCAAGCTACCCGAAACTGTCAAATTTTCCCAATCCACCTTGAACCTTAAGGCTTTAGCAATAAAGTTGAAAATATATTAAAGAAATTTGACAGATTGTAGTAGCTTGATGTGCTGGCGCCTGTACAACACAAAACTCGTTAAAAAATTTAGTACATTAGTTATGGCTATGAGTTATCCAAACATCCTCATGGATTCTGAAGTTTCTTTATCCATAAACTGTTCAATACATGTATTATACATAGACTTTGGAAACGTTAATAGATGTTATTTTTTTTTTTAATGAATTCAGGACAATTTCTATTCTCACACAAATGTATACTAAGTTTGCGTGCGCAAGCGCTCACCGCGAGCTTCCCGCGGCTGCCCTTGCGTTTCGCGGCCGCGTTCTCTAGCTCACTGTCGCTGTCCCTGTCCCTGTCGTTCGCCTTAGAGTGCATATAGCTCTGTCTTTTTCGCTCGCGCTCCATGAAGCTCAAGTCGCGAGAACGGGACAACTGCGTGCAATGCAACGCCTATTACGCACAAGCTTTATCTTCTACTTAAATTATAAGCTATAAATAAAATATTATACAATTATTTCAGTATAAACGTTGGCCTGTAAATGATAAAAACATGGTAAATATGGAAAGCTTCCTGAAGCAAAAGCGTATTATCAAAACATGCGGCTTTTTATTTTTTTTTAAGAATTATTTTACAAAAATAAGCAAGCCCTTCCGCAATTTTTTTTACGCTAAGGAATTCACATTCCCCTAAAATCTTTAACTAAATTAATAAAACTGCTAATTAGTAAAAATCTTATAACTGTCTCCTGTACTAAATTTTCCTAGTTTGAGAGCTAGGGCTACATTTATATAGAAAAAAAAACCTAATTATTTATTACGTAGTTTAAAAAAAAACTGTTAAATCGATTATAGTCCTAATTACCTTGGTATAAGAGAGATCAGTTTTGTTGAAGGCCAGCTGTCGATGCGCGCGCCGCCTGGCGGGCGCTCCGTACGTCATATCATCGGCTTCCTCTACTGAGCTGAATTCACCTTCTTCTTCTTCGTCAGAGTAGCCGCGTTCTGGAAAATGAAGAGTATAACGGTTTAGCACACAAGTGGTTCACTTGGCCATGATCCTCGAGGTAAAACTATCGAGGTAGGTTGAAGGCTAAATACGGCGGTCCTTAAGAATTTTGAAAGAACTAATTGTCGATCCAAGGGCTAGAAGTTTCAGCGGGATTGTCCGAAAGGGTTACCGCTACCCCGGAACATAAAGGGCAAAGGAAGGAACATGGGTGGGTTTTAGTCAGTAAGAGTCTGACACTCCCTTCCGCTCCACCCAGAGCGGGAGGGGTCATTTGATGATTTTCCACAAGAAAAAAAAAAAGGGGCTAGAAGTTGGTCGAGACTTTGGTCGTCTGACGGTGTGATGCGTGGACGACATTGTTGCCATTTAGCGTCGTACTTGGCAGAGACTGCCGCAGTAGCGTGAAGACTGGCACGTCCTCCAAGGAGACCACCAGTAAGTTTAATAGGTCTATGAATGATGATAATAAAATGTACAAAGATCAAAGGATAGATAAACACTTACCAGTAATAAGCAAAGTATTGTTGTTCTTAGTGTCATGGTCTACCGGTGTGGAAGCAAGTCCGGTGATGGTGAGCTTGGCCACCGGCTGGCCAGCAGCGGCGCCAACCTTGCCGCCAACTCCTGTTAGCTCCAGTTCCATGTCCATTGAGCGTTGCAGCACCTGGGGAAGAAGAGGAAATTGAAAATAGTTTCTATAAACATAACATCATGTATTATTCGAAGAGTCTCATGCTATGGGGGCGAGCCTAATGCCGTTAACCGAGTACAAATCCTCCGGGTTGAGTTGGAAAAAGTCCTAGCTAATCCACGCTCTAGAAGACGAACTTGGCCCATATTGGTTCAGGATCGAGTTGAGTGGAAAAGGCAAGGCGGGCTTTGCCCTGCAGTAGGACAATACAGGCTAATTATTATAATCCAGACTCTGGGTTGCTCAACTTGCTACTGAGAATTTCCTTATGGAAAAACCTTGCAATGAAGGGGTTTACCCCTCCCCCCCACGCTTAGCAGTCGAGCTGACACTGCTGACAGCCATTAGCCAAACAGGCTGAGTATTCAAATAAACCATTTAAATCTGAAATTGTTTATTTAAATCCTCGACCTGTGAGAAAACTATGCAGATACAGTCTTATGCCACGACTATTTACCTATTTGAATGAATTCTACTTTTCCTTGACAGACGGCGCCTAGCGGTTCTAGATTGCGTATTTAGCGTTCATTTGTGAAGAGATAATCATTATCTCTCAACGTTGCGAGTAGCTAAACTATAGGAAATCTCATTTCTCATATAAATACTTCGTTTAAAGTTAAAGACATGCAATTTGTGCAATCATTAGCCAGTTTAATTGCAAATAAATCGTCGAGTACCACATTGAATATCACAATGAATTCTGCGCAAATACCGCACAGTGGTACTAAGTACATAATGATAATAGTGTGGACATCAATTTGCGACGGAAACCACCGGAGGTTCGTAATTTACACACATTAGTGACAAATTGTTGGCGGACTCAAAATTGTACATCGATTAACGGTCAGTGAACTACACTAGCCAACAGGATAATCAATGAGGGATATGTAGGTCAGAACAATCAGTAATCTATACACGTCAATGTTTTGAAATTATCAATTTTATTTACGTTTTGCCTCAATAATGATGCCAACTAACGATGCTTAGCTAAGTAAACAACTTCTCGGGTTGTCAGGACATGACCTTTTGCCTTTTAAATCATGCTGACACGACAGGAAGTAGGCCATAATATCAGGCGGTTAAAATTAGTTAGAATCCAATGTTTATCACAGACCTAAATAGTAGGACGGTACAAAGTAAGATGATCACATTTAAAATATTCCCAACCACACCGAAGTTGGCAAACGGATTAGTGAAGATAAGTCTTCCGATTTTTCTGTCCTTATTTACTCTCTGATTTACCTTCTAGGTATAGAACCAAAGGGGGTGCGGCGAATATACACGTATTTCACGGGCCCCCGACTCATGGTACTGGAAGGAACAGTGGGGTTTTACTTTGTAGAAACCCAACATAACCCTCCATTCTGCCCATACGGAGGGTGTTCATGAGGACGATTATCCTACGAAAAAAAAAGTATGAACTCAAAATTCTAAAGAAATACACTCAAAATGTGTTTACACTTAACAAACTAAATAAAACCTCCGAGTACAGCCACGCTAAAAGGCTAGTATCGCCATAAAACGTTGTGCTAATAAGAGAAAACCATTTTAATCTCGCTGGACGGCGCATTTAGCAGTAACTCACTAGGTAACGGCAAATGTCCTGCGAGCCATGATAATGAGGGCGGGGCAATTAAGCGGCTAATTTTAGAATTATCTATGTACGTACTAGGTAGTTTATTTGTACGGAATATATGCGAGTTTCAGAGGACGCATCCGGTATGTCAACATGGAATATTGGGAAGGTAGATTGCTAAGGAGAATTTCCAAAAATTTTGCAGCATTGTTGAGGTGGTTTTTTTCACAGGCCGGGCTCTGGAAAAAAACCAATTCTACCCCTGCTCTTCACACACCGTTTATGTCCACTGCATTTTCAGCAGTTTAATCTGTACCTACATCATCATTGGTCACCTGCTCGGGTTAGCACAGATTACCATAAAAGTACTTAATGATGCTAAGCACTGCCCCCATATAGTCAAAGTCACGTCCCGCATACGTAAGCTAATATATGTTTTCAAGAAGTTGCGAAACTCTGCTGATGACGAAACGCTAAAATTAGTATATTTTGCCGTATGACGATCTGTACTAACGTACTGCTTACCCGTTTGGGGTGGTGCCACCAAAAATGTATTTATCCACCTTGAGAGAGCCCAGAGAGCTGTCCTTAAGGTAATGCTCTCTCGTCCACGTAAGTACCCCACTGTGCAACTCTATTCTGATTGCAAGATACACACAGTCAGGCAACTTTATGTGCTCCTTTCGATCCTACGCAAACACTCTGCCCGCCCTCCAAAGGAACCGACTGGCAGACTTAAGCATAATGTTTTCCCTCATGAACGCCATAGAACTGCCTTTGCAAAACGCCAATTCTATGTTATTAGCATAAAAATGTACAACTTCCTAAATAGAAAGTTAAAAATTTATTCGTGCCCTAAATACCAATCCAAAAACTTACTTAGAGATTATCTTCAAACACTAAGTTATGATAACACTGAGGATCTTCTACTGGGTAATTTACAAGAACCAAATGAAACTAAAACTAACCATAAACTATTGTGTATTGGCTACATACACCCCATTCTTTCTCACTACTCTCTCCCTACTCCTACTCACTACATACACACACACACACACACACATCCTACACTTACTCTCTACACACACACACTCAGACCCTACCTACATTAATTGACCACACCACACAGTTAAACATCTTTCATCCCGACTTCTAATATACATGGATAGGATTAACAAATAAAATAATGTGAATTTTAAATCAATTGTCTTTTGAATGATATTATTTTACTGCATAATTATGAATATACTGGACATATATCATACATATAATAGACATAGAATTTAATTTATTTTTTGACTAATATAATACTTATACTACAATACCTTGAACTTAAATTATTATGTATTTGTTTTTGTATTCTGTAATGAAATTTGAAAATGACTACATATAAAATGCAATTAAATATAATAATTATACCTACAAAATTTGTACGCCGTTATTGGCAAAACATGGACGCTCACAACATCTATTAACTCAATACCTTGCATGTCTGATTAATCAGTTTATATGTAAACGCATGTTTGACAAATAAATATTCTTTATCTTTATCTTTATCTTCATTTGTGTTTCTTATACATTAATTATATCCTGTTTTCTTTTACACCATTTGCTTATTGTTGAAACGTCCCGATTTAGTATAATAAGGCTTTGTTTCTAACGAAGAATCATTGGCTCCAAAGACACACCTAGTTTAGGAGCAGTATAGGGCGTAGTTAACTACAATTTTGTAATCTGCGGGGTAATTGCGTAACACACTATCAGTAGCAATGGGTTTCATTTTGACAGTTCAACAAGATTCATTGCGTTCTTTACGTCGTTGAGCAGACACATTTTTCGAACATATGGAGCAATGGATTATCAATATCCTTCAAAATGATTCAGATTGAGATTGATAGTGTGATAGTGTGTTACGCAATTAGGGTGCTGGTTACTAATTACGATTAAAAGTAGTTAACTACATGTAGTAATAGAGTAATCAAACTACATTAAATAGTTGTTAATTTGATTGCTGCAATCTAGTAGTTATAATTACTGATTACACAGGCCTACAATGGTTTTCCCTTTTCATTTCTGAGTAACGTTTTCGATAGATTTTGACACGCTGATTACGAGAAAAATAGTAAAAAAAATCCTTCACGTCAGACTTTTATCTTATTTATAGTTTTAGATTTTGTTCAAAATTGGCCGGAGAGCTCCCTTTAAAAATTGATAGAAAAATATTAAACGAGTTTTATCAAATTGCTACTGCATTAAATAAATCTATTAATATGATGAATATAATCATGATTCATAATTTGCTAATCACTTCATAATTAGTATAAGAAATATGTCTTTATTGCGCTGAAAAGGGGTGATTTTAGCCTCGTTAAGTAATGAGCGTATTAAATACAGATATAACTATATTGTTATGTACAATTTTATGTCAATTCGTAGAAGAGGGTACACGTAGTTAATTATAATTATTTTTGGTATAAATACCCACACCATTTTAGAAAAATCACAGTTTCTTTGTGCACTGGACAACGCAAACTTAAAAATGTCATCACGTAATTGTTTGAATTCTCCCGATAGTTTTTGTTATATTTGTGGGAAATTTGTGACGGTAAAACAACGAGCAAGCATAACAGACTTTGTGAAGAATGTTTACTTCATGTATTTTGGACTTACCATCAGCAACCAGGACAAACCTTGGACACCTCATAAAGTTTGTACTACATGTGTTCGAGAGCTTCGCAAGTGGTCAAAAGGACAGAAGAATTCTTTCAAGATTCAGTTACCGATGCAATGGAGAGAGCCTAAAGATCATGTTCAAGATTGTTACTTTTGCTGCTGTGACATCACTGGACATAACTCCAAAAATAAAAAAGAAATTATTTACCCAAACGTAGAATCAGTTACACACGTAGTTTTCCGCGATTCGGGAACTTTACAGTCCTCGCCAGCATATATACAAACTGAAGATTTAATTAGTGACACTGAAGAATCTGACCCTAATTTCAGTCAACGCGAAGATGAGCCTCAACTTTTTTCACAAGCAGAATTAAACGATTTAACAAGAGATTTAAATCTTCCTAAAGATGCGGCTGAGCTCCTCGGATCAAGATTACAAGAAAAAAACATGCTAGCTGCTGGTACATCATTCTCATGGTACCGCAACAGAGAAAAAGATTTTCTTCCGTTTTTTGCTGAAGATCAAGATTTAGTTTATTGTAAAGACATTCCTGGCCTGGTCAAAATGTTTGACATTGAATACGATCCTAAAGACTGGAGGTTGTTCATCGATTCTTCAAAAAGAAGTTTGAAAGCAGTCCTGCTCCATAATGGAAATACATACGCTTCACTACCAGTAGGACATTCTGTCCATTTAAAAGAATGTTATGAAAATATGGAAAAGCTTTTACATAATATAGCCTACGAACAGCACAGATGGATGGTATGCGGAGATTTGAAAGTTATAAGCATGCTGCTTGGTCAACAAGGTGGCTATACAAAATACCCGTGTTATCTGTGTGAGTGGGACAGTCGGAATAAAGCACAGCATTGGACTAAAAAAGAATGGCCACCGAGAATTGAACTATCACCTGGAACAAAAAATGTACTTCGAAGAAGCTTAGTTCCCCGAGAAAAAGTTTTACTGCCTCCTTTACACATTAAGCTGGGTATGATTAAACAGTTTGTGAAAGCTTTAAATAAAGACGGAGAAGGTTTTAAATATCTGCGTACAATTTTCCCATCATTGTCAGATGCAAAACTAAAAGAAGGCATTTTTGTTGGTCCTGATATAAGAAAATTAATGAAGGATGAAAACTTCGATGAAAAACTTTCCCATATTGAGCTGGCAGCATGGAAATCTTTTAAGGAAGTTGTGAAAAATTTCTTAGGGAACAAAAAAAGCCCTGATTACAAAGACATTGTGGCCAAAATGATAACAAATTTTGGCTTGATGGGCTGTTCTATGACCATTAAGCTTCACTTCCTGAATTCGCACATTGACTATTTTCCGGAAAATTTAGGAGCCGTTAGCGAAGAACAGGGTGAAAGATTTCATCAGGACTTGAAGGACATGGAAAAGAGGTATCAGGGAAGATGGAATCCTAATATGTTAGCGGACTACTGTTGGCTTTTGAAGCGAGATGAGCCAAACCGGAAATTTAAGAGAAAATCACAAAACAGAAGCTTCGGAGAAAAAAGAACAAGGTTTCACAAGGATGATTAACGTGTTTACGAATTAAGCAACTTATTAATTAATTATATTGTACAAAAATTTATTATCATAACTAAGTATTTTTTAATAAATATTTTTTTATTGTAAAAAAATGTATTTTATTGCAATTTTGGTTCATGGTCAATAACTAAAAATCTGGACGTGATGAAGAAAAACTGATTACATATTTGTAATCAGCGTATCAAACTTAGTCAATATCAGTTATTAAACTGAAAAGGGGAATTCATGACCTAAAATTTGTAGGCCTGTGTTATTTAAGTTTTATGAACTTATATTTTGCAATTAAATAAACATGTAATGTGTAGTAATATATGTTTTGGAATATGGCTTTTTTTTTTTTTTTTTTTCCGGATGGGAAATCACCAAATGACCCCTCCCGCTCTGGGTGGAGCGGAAGGGAGTGTCAGACTCTTACTGACTAAAACCCACCCATGTTCCTTCCTTCGCCCTTTATGTTCCGGGGTAGCGGTAACCCTTTCGGACAATCCCGCTGATTGGAATAAGGCTGCGTGATAAAAAATCAGTTTACTGCACATAGGCTATGTTTATTTTCATAACTAATCAAATGCAAGGATTAAAGTCGTAGATATTATGTACCTACTTATACTTACCAGATCTTAATTACTTTTTATTGACATGTAATCAAAAATATAAAATTACTCAGCAAACATCAACTTAATTCAAATTATTTGCGAATCAAATAAATAAACAAAAAAGGTTGATTGGGTTAATCATCCGATAGCCTGTGGGATTTGGGATGGTTTATCATAGTTGCGTATAAAAACAGTCTTTCCACTGGAGCCGAAGAAGGTAATGGAGTATTGTATTTTATGAATACTTTTTTCACTTCAGGATATATATTATATATATATATATATATTCGTACACACGTTAGACGCAATGGAATACACTGCCCAAAAAATGACTTGTACCGACATGCAGCGAGCGAAAGTGAGAGCGTGCTATAGTGCGCTCTTGCTCTAACACACGCGACTAGAGTCCGTTTCCCGAAAAAAGTCCCGCGGCAATAAGTGGAACTAATTATTATTATATAGTTCTATATAGTTCTCTATTTAAGAATGTGCATTTTATTAACCAATAATCAAGCCTGCTACTCGTATATGATGTGGAGATAAATAAATAAATCAATATTTATGATTCCGTCCTACGACAGTGGCGCCGCGTCTACGAGACTTCTTTTGTGAAACGGACTCTACAACGCGATGCTCTAACTACCTACCAAACGACAAGTCGAAACACGCTCGTTTGCTTTTTTAATGACGCAACATCATTTTAAATCTGTAGTTATAAAAAGTAATCAAGTAATCGTGATTGCAACTACAATTAGTAGTTAGTAGTCAAATTTTTTAACTACATTTCTCGATTTTTTTATGTAATTTGTAGTTAAGATTACTAATTATTTTAGTAATCAGTAGTTAGGTTACATTTTGCCCAATACTGTTTAAGAGTCAGAGAATTAAAACTATTGTGACCTAGTTATAAGCCTTATATGCTCTTAGTCTTTGGATACTGTAATGTGATGGCCTTTGGTGAAATAAATAATTTATTTATTTATTTACTGTCTACTGCCACAAATCAAGTCATTGTTTCCTTAAACAAAACTTACGACATAACATTTAAAATAGCCAAACAATTTGGTTTAAAATCTCATTCAATCGTAAGTCGGTTACTAGAATTAGGTTTCTTTTCAGCCAAAAAGCAAGGCCAACGCATCGGTGACATTTAGTACCTAGCACCGTCTGAAAAATTCTGCGGACCTATAATTTCTAGCTAGTAAATATTGCAACACTAGGATATTGGGTACAAATCCGTGAACAACACCGCCATGTTTTAACGCGGCCTTTGAAGAATCAATTGAAACGGTTTACGACTCCCAAAACACTGAGATGCATAACTTTATAGCTGTTGGAGATATTTGAAAGGGATACTATTTTCAGTCAAGACTATTGAGAGTAACCTTGCTTCTTGCTACTCATCTGGCATTGAACTCGATCTGCGCTTGAGTTTTTCTATCTAGGCCAAACTCTTGACCAACAGAATTAAAACGAGATGTTTCTTTCGGAGTGTAAAGGTAAAAGATTTAACCAAAGCAGCGTCTTAACCAATATTGCACCGACTTGGTCTTTGACTAACATCCAGAAGTCTAAACTCATGGTTTACTAACGAGTAATAGAGCGCAGTACACAATATTGCACACCACAACAAATATAGCTGACGTGGCTTTAAAGGCTTCCCAACTCAAATAGGACTGGGCAGGAGATGACTGGATGACTGTGGCATGCGGGACCAACTGCGGGCAGATATGTATCTCAGAACTGGTGCCCTGGGAAAGTAAGGGGTCGCGGTAGGCCACGTAGGAGATGGTGGGACGAAGTGTATAGGTTCCGTCCAGACCGGAAGGAGGACGTGCGGGCTCGCGAAATATGGCAGGAGTTAAGGGAGGCCTTTGCCCAGGAGTTATTCAGAACAGGCTAATAAAAAAAATATATCACTCTCCCGTCTCCTTTGCACTAGGGCTAGGGTATATTGCATAAATAACCTTAAGCATGACAAACATTCTCCACAATCCAATCTAAATATGCTTATTCTCGATCAGAAGCAACGACCCCCTCTGGCCTCGAGTATGTCAAGGCACAGAGCAATGGACTCGGCTTATCAACTGAGGCGTGCTTATACGAGTAGCAAAATCAATATACCATAGGTACACTGTAGTTACATAATACGGGGTTGTCGAAGAGATTATAGTAAGACAAAGGACAGTAGTATCCACCTGTGCACTAATACGATGATACTCTCGGCCAAGCGTGACGATGCGACAATATCCGTTCGGAATTGTGCATCGTAGCACGGTGTAGGGCAATGGACCAGACTATAGGGCAGGATCGGGAGATGTGGCGAGACTGTTATGGGAATTTGAACGTCACGAGCATGCAAAGCATTGTCCCGAATTCTGCGTAACAATAACTAAACTCAACATATAATACAGGGTGGCAGGGATATCAACGCGCAAATTGAAACCCTGGATTCAGCACATGATTCTGGACCCCATAGCATACTGGTTCCATGGTAACAAGTTGCGCGTCGATGTTGCTTACAGATTTACAAGAAAGGGATATAACATCGCCTCTAAGGTGCTAAATCATTTAACTTTTAGATTTAGAACCATTATCGTGTATTTTTAACACGATGAAACCCTCTATCATTTACTTATCTTAAATATAAAGGGGATGTTTGCAAAGCACCGGCCTACTTGTCAATAGGTGAAGATAAAAGTTAGAAAAAATATGAACTGACCTGATCCATCCTGATAACACCTTCAGCCAATGTCTTATACCCCAGAATTGTGCGGTTCTTGTATTTCTTGCGTCGCTGCAGCATTATCTGCAATCTGTAAGGCAGAAATATTTCTATTTATAAACAGGGCAACATCATTATTTAAGCGGACTTTTGGTTCCAAAATGTCTAAAGGCGGTAAGTAGCAGTCATGAACGTTCAGTTTTCGTTGTAAATGAGGTTCAATCGGTGCAATTGCGATTTCCAGCAATTTTTTTTTTGGCTAGACTTTTATTACCTCCGCTTCAAAACCTACTAAAAGTAAAACCACTCATAAATTCAAACTACAACACATAATCATTTAAGCAAAACCCAAAATCGATTGTACCATCGATAAACACACAAACAAATCGATTACTCGTATTGTAAAACCGTTTATAAAGTTTTGTTTGTACGTTAGATCTTCAAACTGAGTATAGTTTTATAGCCCATTTTACTGTCCAGAATGTTTACACCACGTTGTTTAGCTCGAGTGCTCGGATATATGGTAAAAAGACCAAAGTTTTATAAATAGATTCTGCTTTATAGCCGTTTCGGGAGCCGAGGAGCATTTGTGTCAGATATACAACTGCGTTTTGGTTTTACTAGAATGTGTTGCATTTAGGGAAAGGAATGCTGGAAAGATGTTAACAGTGTTAAATGTATTGCTTGTTAAACTTCCCGTGTAAATTGAGATAAAGATCTAAGAATTAAATGGAAGGAGCTGCATTTTTTTGTGGTGGAAACAGTCCCTTAAATCAGTCACAACTCAGAACTACATTAATTAAAACCTATAAAATAGCGTAGTGTGGGACGCCCCCCTGCTAGATGGACCGACGACCTTAAGAAGGTGGCTGGGACGGACTGGATGCGGAAGGCGGAGAGGAGAGGGTGTTGCGGCGCAGCCTGGGAGAGGACTACGTCCAGCAGTGAACTGCGATAGGCTGAGTTGATTGATAAAATCATGTTGGGCTTTAAAAGATTGACATTAATAAATCAATTAAAATAGACAAATAACATTGTCTGCAAGTAATAACTGGAAAACTGATCGAACACACAGTGTTTTGCGATATTTTTTTAATATAGACTCTGTTATTGAAACCGTCCAATATTAATTTACTAGGTACGAAGTTTTATAGCCAGTGCTCATATTGCGCTCATACTTTTATTAAAAATGTTTTATACGATCCCCGCTGAAGTGACTTGTTGGAAAACATTTTGTTATAATAGTGCAGACAGAACCTGTCCTCTTAATTAAAACAGACCCTTTTGGTTTGTTGTGCTTAGGTGCCCATTAGGCTTAATTTTTTCGTGAGTGTTGCGAGAGCCAAATCGCCTAGAATATTAGAGGATAGCAAGATATGAATACTATATGTATTCAATTACTGCCACATCACATAACATATTTAAAGAACAGTTCAGTCTTTTACCGGTGACAGCGCAGAGGTCACTATGGCTGCATGTTTTGGGACACAAAAGGCAGGATAGGAGGCGGAGCAAAGTTTGTAACACAGCTCCACATCCACACCCTGCTGCCGTTCCGTCGCCGTCGTCCACTTTATGAGGTAAAACACTTCAGTAACAAATTTTTTTTCATCCCTCATGAGTTGTTTTCTACTGGCCCAACTACTAGTAACTTACAGCAGTCGCTCAAAACGTATGATAAAACCTAAAAATTCTGCTAATGTAAATGTACACATCATTCATCAAAGACAGAAAAACCCTGACAATTAGCTAGAAACTGTAAGAGTGAGGAAGATTAATAACACTATCAACCTTGACCGTATAGCATGAATACTTCAGAACATTCTTTCATTTAACGACAGCATTAAAAACTAGTGAATTATCTAACTATAAATAAACATACAGCGCAAAAACTGAACGAGAGGAGACGGGAGACATGATTTACAGTTCGCTCAACTTTTATTAGAATTTTCTTAATTCTAGTGGATTCGTTGAGACCATACGCGTGGCGATTTTATTGTTAGTATTCTGGACGATAAAGCTTACTTTAGTAGACCATTACGTCTATAATAATACTGGTAGGGATGTGGTTTATGATTACATAAGATAAGTTTTGGACAAAGAGGATATGGTAAGTATTATGCTCAGCTGGCATATGTTAAGAGAAGGTTTTCTTTACTAAACGTCGTTCCTGGCGGTCTTGGTAGTAAAACGTCGACGAGGAAAAAATGAGATTTTTTTTAGAAATCCCTTATTGCATATTCATAGTCCTACGTTTAATAACCGCGACTGCCACAAGCCTTCGCGTTAAGTAGGTATGGTACTTTTTTTTCACTGGTGATGGACATTTTAATAACATACATATTGTATTTGGTGCTGTGTGAAGAAAACTTTAAAATAGACAAACTACTAACCTGTTACCATCCCGCTTAACAAAATGCGGGTACTGCAGTGAGAAGCAAAGGTCGAGCTCGACATCAAGCGGGGGCACCGCGATGTCGTTGGAGCGCAGGGTCCGCTTGGAGCTGTGCATCCGCGCCGCAAGGATCACCGCACCTGCGCCCGCGCCGCTTGCTGCCCCGCCGCCGGTCTCGCCCAGCGCGCCGCATACACGGAGACGTGTTATCCGGAGGGTGCATAGCCTGGGGACAAGAAAAGTGGTGTGTAAAGAATGGGAGAAAATTTTTCTCGTAATAGGACAAGAACAGAAAATAAAAACACAACTTAAAACATAGGCACTACACAAACGGCGGCGATCTTATTGCTAAGAGTATTTTTCCAGAGAAACCTTGAATGGAAATAAATTATAAAGAAATTGAGTACCTGAATGGAGACTGTATAAAATATCCTCAATCGGGACTGTGTAAAAAAACAAAAAATAAATAAACACTCGCTCATGTATTACAATAATATAGTTTCAATTCATCAAGAGATAGGCATAAATAAAGTTTTTCATTGATGCTTCTAGTTCGTAGAAGCGCTACGACTGCTACGAGTGCTACGACGTAGCTCTCATTCAACAACACTTTGTTTTGGGTTTCTGTTTCGCACGACTTGACAGATCATAGAGATACTGTATTATATGTATATACACAAACACCTTCCGAAATAAATTCGAATAGATAGACTGCATAATCAGCAATAGACCTTTGTTCATGAACGTTGCTTAAAGTTAAGTAGTGATTAGCGACTGTTTAACCATACATTGTTGACGTTTTAGCTTTAATCATCGTTTATAAATAAACCCCATAATGTTCCCCCTACTGGGACATGGGCCTCCTCTCCGCGTGGTGGATTGTGGCACACTCTCGCCATAATCCACCACGCGGGCATAGTGCGAGTTGGTGAATGTCAGACTTCTCCGAATTTTTAATACACTATGCCCAAATTCGACTAATATTACAAGATATTCTTGCATTCAGTGATCCATTTCTTTTTCCGATAACTGCAAAAGTCAGAAAAGCAATCCCAAAGATATCTCATGTCGATATAAATAAACGTAGACAGGTGAAAAATATATGACAGCAGAAATATGTCGACAGACTCGTTGCCGGCTCGCTACACCGACAGATTACATGCTTTAACTGGAACTACATGTCGTATCGTGTTTGTCGAGATTGGAAAATATTTGGACTATACTACGAGCCTTTGGGAGGTTCCGTATGTAATGAACATGGGTTTTTGGACGGTAATTTTCACATAAGAATTTTTTGGGGTCCGGATCAAAGAATTTTCATACAAATTAAAAACTTAACAGAATTTACCAGAGCTTATGAAGAACGCCAGCCGTCAAAATATTATATTATACAGTAACAGCTAAGATCGAAAAGTAAGTAGATATTTTCAAGTTATTAATAATACAATAAAATGAAATTATAGGCACGTTCCTTAGCAACTTTTAAATAAATAAAAATAATTTGATAAATATTCGTAACGTTTTTTTGAAATCTAATATCCTGTGCGCAAAATGTTAATAAAGCCTCCGAGACCCTGTCGAGTAAATACGCCGAAAAGACGCCCATATATTATTATCTAATTATTTGCAAAGGACGAAATATTATTTTACCAAACAACGGACACACACCAAGATACAACAGAAGTTAAAATGTTCTGAAAAAGATTCTATCGTTTGTAAAGTCGGTCCGGAACTAAGCCGGATTTAGTAGTGCGCTCCGGAAAGTAAAAAAGCTGATTCGATCGACCAGTATAATCCGTTTCGGATTCAAAGATAAACCTTTCATATCGTTCACAGATTCGATGACTTATCTGCGTATCGAATGCGACCATTTATTTTCGATTTGAGCGAGGAGAAAATTTTATTACAATCTTAAATATATCTCTATCCAATTCCGAGAGAATTACGATATATCCGCGTTTAATCCTTTGAGATGAGCGTGGAATTGAGATCCGATTTAGAAATTCCGTGACAGGTTGATTTACTACTCTTAAAATTGCTTGGATAAAAGATGGTTTTCTTTTCTGAAAAAAAAAGACGGTCAATTTGAAGGACGTTATGTAATTCGAATACATATGTGTCATTCACCAACTCGTAATAAGTCCGCGTGGTAGATTTCGGCCCACTCCTTCCCACAGAGAGAAGACCTGTGCTGTGTCCCAGCAGTGGGAATATTATAGGTTGATTATGCTATTTAGATAATAATGAATAATTATGATACTTTAGTAACCTCAAGAGGAAGAATATGTAATGAGAACTCCTAAATCAAATTCAACATTCAAGATGAATATATATACAGCGGTGTTTCAGACCTTATTTCAATATTAATTATTAAGATGTCAAGAAATACTCACGCAATAATTAATCTTAAAGAGCTTTATATACATACATTTGCAAAGCCATTAAGAATTTCTGCACGTTATAAATAACACGGCTTACATGACGCCGGCGCCGGGACCAGTCACATGCGCAGAGAAAACGTTTAAATATCCTTAAGAGTCATGTATAATACGTAATTCTTTCTTGTGATTTAAGACATTCTTTCACTTTTGTAGGGCTTTTGCAGACATGCCATTTTTAGTATCGGGCGGTCGACGATTTTGTGATGCCCTCAATAGCAAGATTTTTCGCGACTCAGCGTTTAGTAGCGATAGCAAAATCGCGCGTTATAGTGATTAGGTTGAGGCTACATATATCGCGTTTTGGGGACTCGTTGCTCTTGAGTGCAGTACCAAAATTGTGCATCTTCTATCGATATTGTACCTATTCGATACCAAAAAGGTTGGTCAGTAGGTCACTATATCGAGCTTCCGAAATGCGAAGAACCGCTGACAACTGATGTTTAAAGTAAGTAGGTATGTGGGCAGGCCAAGGGGAACATTGCGGGACCAGCATGACTCCTACCGAAAGGACTGGCCGGCAAAAGACAGAATTATATAGATAAGGCAGAGGGAAATCTTTGCCCTGCAGGCTGCAGTAGGACAATACAGGCTAGTTAGATTAGATTAGAGATTGGGATTTTGTGGGTTTAGAGTTTAGAGTTCAGTTGCTGTATCGAGTATTCGAAAGCCACAAAATCGCTGATCGCCGATGCTGCTAAAAGTAGCATGTCTGTTGAGGCCCTAAGACATTTCTCTTACATAAAGACATCGGCCTGGTTGGCGCCCCGGGTGAATTATTCGTGCCAGAACACAGTGAGCAAATGTTTATTATGTGTTAACAAAAATACCTTTTTGTACTGACAATAATAAAGAAAATACTTTTCCTGTTTTTATTAATTTTTGTAATTATTTTCCGCGGTTTTTTTGTAGGCACTGTGATTTGATGATACAGGATATTAAATTACTAGATACAGTGAATAAACAATAAAATATAAAAAACGGTTAACCATTTAAATATATTGATATTACATGATAGGTTTTAATATTTCTAAACTTATAACTTAACCACAAAATATAATGATTTTTCCTGTCACATTTTTCATAATAACAGTTTGTGTGAATTGAATTGTATCACTGAAGCTGAAGATGCCATATATGCTTCTCGTATACATTTACTTGCATTCGTGAGAGAAGGTACAATATGCACCTACATTAATGAATAATTATTCAACAACAGAAACAATATGCACTAAAGCATCGGTCTCAAGAGCAGTCCCGTCACATTATAACGGCTGTCATGAAAATATGTCATTTTCACCAGTATTTGACATTAAGGTGTAAAAAACGGTCTGTATTTGGACAGCCGTTATTGTGTGATCGTTTCCCGCATTCTTAGGTAAGCAAAGCTTAAGCAAATATTACGCCTAACAGTAGATACTAAGTACCAACCTACATCTATAAATTAATATGACAACTTTCGTCGCCCACACAGCACAATCTCTGCAGAACGGGTTCAGACGTCCAATAGGCGAGCTATCGTTTCCTGAGAGTCGTGACAAGTCGCCCGGTTAGTTCTGAACACCGACTACACATACCTACCCGCAACTAGTACGAAACAGACTCTATAACCCACTAGCTCATATATGGAACTATGGTGTGTTCCAAAAGAATCGGATTAAAATGTAAACAAATGGATCAGAAAAAATGTACTTGTGGATATCAATTCGTAGTGCCACTTACAAATTGAGTGCATTATTTTGATTATTTTAATACTTTAACCAGAAATTATAATTTTAAATTGCCTTAAAGATGTTTTTCATTTCACAATTGAGGTTAATTTTGTAACCTCAATTTTCGTTAATGACTTTTTAATGTTATTCAAACAATAATTGATGAAAACAGGTTTACTAATGATAAGCATAAAATATATTATCATAATTTACATTGGCATAACGAAATTCAGCATAATGATCATTTCGCATAATTATTAGGAATAAATGTTTTGCCATAATGCTTGTTACCATAAATACTGCTAGCATAATAATAATGAAGCATAATTTTAAAAAGCATAATGTTAAAAACGCATTCTAACCCAAACCACAACACCAACAATAGAGGGGACCTGGCGCTCGGCGGCCGCTGCCGCGGCACTCTCGCTTCGCTCGCTCGCCTTCGCGCGTTAATGGTAACCTAACCTAACCCATATGATTCAATAACAGTAGTAAATATCAGGAAACATCATACCTAATAATTGTATGCCTAAATACTATTATGCTAAATGCCTTTAAAATTTATGCAACTCCAACTTAAGCCAAAAGATATTAGACTAAATGATAGTTATGCTAACCTTTGCATTATGCCAAAGTATTATTATGAAGCAGTATTATTATGCTAATAAAAGTTATGCGAAAACGTTATGCCAAACTATATTATGCCTTAAAATTTTATGCCAACAGGGGTATTACCATGAAAACATTCTATATTCAGATGAATGTGTCACTTACTTTCCTTTAGTGAGTTATTGCGTAAAAAATTACCCTGTAAAGGGTTTGTATACACTTTCACCAGATATTTTCGGAACAGACAGTAAGTACATGCAGACGCGTACTACAGATACAGTTATTAGTGTAAACAAACACACGCGTTTTGAACTTAGGTCATGCTAACTAATTTAGCTAATTGATATGCCCAATTCGTAGAATTGAGTAATAAGTTTTTCTTCAAATCGTCGTGCATATTTGTTCATACATTAGGTGAATGTTTGCCAGGTATATGAAATGGTTTCGCTGAAATTAGCTTGACAGTGCAATTTGAACTTAAACATATTTTTAGTATGAAGGATTTATTCATTGTTAGTTACATGGGGAAAAGACAAAAGGGACGTCAAATCAAGAGATGGGAAGATGACTTCCCAAAAGAATAGAGAAGATTAACCAGTGACAGAGATGAGTGGAGAAACTAGGGGCGGCCTATGTCAAAGGATAGCCTGACCAACAAACTGGTTGCTGAAGAATATTTATTGTATTATCTAATCGAATTAAGTTTTTTTTCTTTATTTAACTAGATTTAAAACTACACTTATATAAGTTAAGACTGTACTGTATTGGTAAGCGTATAAAGGCTTTTTATTATTTAGTTACATTATGTTGGTCCTAGGTGGTAGGTATGTCCACACGTCTGCACCTTTCAAAATTTTTTTCAGTTTCAAGCGTCTAAACAATATCGTGTAAACAGGGGGTCTACTACGAAGTGCAAAGTGCGAATGATCGGATCGGACCGACACATGGCCGAACCGAATATTATTGAAAAATACGGAAAAAGTTCGGTTTGGCTCAGTTGAGTCGGGACCATAGTCAATATTCGAAAGAGTGTAGAATCGGGACCGATCGAACCAAATAGTAACTTCGTAGCAGGAACCACCACTTCGGAGTAGACCCCCTGGTGTAAACAGTACCAGCAGGAGTCCGTTTCATCGTGCAACTTTAACGCAGTCGCTCGGTTGCAAGTCGTCGTCGCCAGTCTGAACCAGTCTTTATCTAGCCAGAGCTTTATGGCGACCATTGCAGGGCTGCCAGCTGACTTTTCCCATGGCAAAACGTGGTTTAACTTTATGTTTCCTGTGTAAAAGTTACCGGTGTTCACGTGCAAAAAGCAGTTATTGTTGGCAGTGTTTGTTAATGATTGTTTAGTTGTAGCAATACTGTTGTCGGTCGTAAATTTGCATGGTTATGGTGAAAATTTAACAAAGATAATCAATAACGAATGAAAATAATGCTATATTGAGAAAGTTTTTTATTACTTTAAAAAAACTAAAGGTTAGGGGCCGTATTATGAAGTATTAGCAGTGCCTCGCGGTTTCAGCCGCATAAGTCTCGATCCCGTGGGAATATCGGGATAAAAAGTATCCTATGTGTTAATCATGGTTATAAACTATATGTGTGCCAAATTTCATCCAAGTCCGTTCAGTCGTTTTGGCGTGAAAGAGTAACAAAAATCCATCCATCCTCTCAAACTTTCGCATTTAAAATATTAGTAGGAAGTAGGATTATTGGCCAACATGATTTTAGTCCAAAAAAGGGATGGTGCTATCGGTCATAGATAGCCTATGTCTTTCAGCACTGGAGTCATGATGGCATTAAAACGTCATAATATGGCACCTGGACAGAATTGGCTACTGGGCATACAGATAGGGCTCTCGAAAAATGTATGCAGTATAAGTAGTAAAAGGTTATGTACGAATCCTAAAGTCTACGCAGTCGAAGACGCGGAAACAGTTGGTGTGTAAAATAATGAATAAGACTCTACAACATGCGAATAGGTTCAATAAAACATGTCAACATAATTCATGCAATTAGACCATGCTGTTGTTGTAAACATAAAAAAACTTAACGAGTAAAAGTGCTAAATGATTTCCATGAAAGAAGCGATTTCACTAATAGTTTAATGTTAATAGCCTCAATGTTAACGGCCTTTAAAAGTCTGGAAAGAAAACTATGGTTTTGATAGTCAGTTAAGCCAGTTCAGGGGTAATTAAGCAGGTAAAGAATTTACTAAGTTTGTCTTTGTATAGCTTCAAGCTCTACATGCCTCGTAGAGAGAAAATTGAGATCAAAAGCACCAGTGAAAAGTTTCAGGGAAAATAAATATTTAGTGAATTCAAGTTCAATCAAGAGGTAGGTACTGCAATACAAACGTTCAAAACTTAATAACTGCTTAGCAAGATTGATTACTAGATTGACTGAGATGGATGTTTGGGGCTGTACTCATAAATTGATTACAGGTATGAAAAAAACCGAGTCTTTCATCGTACCTCCCCACAGAGATGATCAATCATTTTGACCGATAACATCCTTTCGTAACTTTTCTATACCAAAAATAATGGTTACCTATATATAATGTGGACTATATCTGGAAAAAGTTGCCATATGAGAGCAATATTACCAGCTTTTCCCTGCCAGCCCTGCAAATGACAGTGGTTGGAGGAAGAGAAAGGCGACCGGAACGCGCATGTCCGTCGTTTATAGCATAATATGGCGGGCCCTGGACACCTGCAACTAGATCACGACGAACTTTCTAGCCTTTTACCGATTTTAACACCACTGGACACGATTCTGAACGCCTAAAAGCTGAGCTAAGAGAAGCAGGTGAAGATTGACTATTAAACCTTTGAAAGATAATGAAGATTTGCACTACAAAGTAATCTATCAATTACATCATAGAATATTTTCATTCAGGTAGATTTTCGACTCTCGATTCTTTTTTATGATTCGGTAATAGAAAACCGGGCTTCTACTTTAGAAGCCCGGTTTTCTATTACCTGTTACCGAAGCTGTCAAATAAAAATAATTCTTTAACCCATCGTCCAAGAATCCTTTCCTTTATTAATAAACGAACTTTAACCATAAATTTCTCGAGGTTTAAATTTAGCGTAATTTCACTCCGCGTTTATAATTTTATTTTTACTAGCATGTGCTGTCCCTCTCCTTTGCAAAGGCCTACCTCTACTCCTATCTTTCGCGAGCCCGCGCGTCCTCCTTACTTAAGTAAATACTAACCAAATAACTTAAATGCAAACCGGAAACCGCCATTCCATTGAATATTACCTCTCGACACTTGGCATCAAGTCCTGTCACAGTACAACGCCATAACATTTGACTGACGGTATTAATTAATTGATCTGCCATTAGGGCATGAATATTGAATATCAATCTGCATCAAATGCAAATCTAATAGTAATATAATGGATGCAACGCTTTGTAACAGACAGGCTCCATTGACGAATGCCGGTATTTGCGCACGTTTAAATGTTATGCGAATATAGTGGGCTCTTTGTGATATTATGTTGCAAATGAATCGAAGTAGATTAATAAATAAATAGAAAATAATAATAATAATAATAAATCTCTGGACATTTCACACAGCACCATTTGTCCCAAGCTAAGCAACCTAATGCTTGTGTTATGGTAACAAGATGGCTGATAAACTACTTATATACAATTTTTTTTTTTTGTAAATACATACATATTATAGATAGAAAAACACCCAGACTCGGAACAAATACATGTAGGTCATACAAATATTTGTTCCGTGCGGGAATCGAACCCGCGACACGCAGCGCAGCAGTCAATCGCTTAACCACTGCGCCAACCGTGCCGTCAAAATCAAACTAATATGCTCTTCAAGACCGAATTTCGGCCATGGTAGCCTATCTCAGCGGAGACTAGCCAATCACGCGGGAGATATTATAGTGCAAAAGTGTGTGCGCAGACACAGGTGCACTCACTCTCATAGTCCGAAGTGACGGCAATCCGATACGTCCGGAGAGTTCAGGCGCAGGAACACCGGCTTAACGTTCTTTCGGAGGCACGGGGGTATCACACCGCCAACTTCCAAACTCCGGCCAAACTACTGAGAAACAAATACTAAACAAAACTAATACTAAACCCTTAAAAACACTAATACTAAACTTCACTACAATGCTGAAACACGCAGAACCTGTAGAAAATCAAACTACAATGAGATTCTCAGTAGTCTGAGTAGACGATGACTGGGCAGTCTAGAAACACTCCTAAGCTCTTGTAGAAGTAGTTAATTCAATTTAGAAATATTGCAAACTATCAACAAGAACAAAACACAACACAAAACTCTCGATTCGCCAATTTCATAGCAATCCAATCAATTCGATGGTCACAGATCGCAGACCAAATAAAATTTACGAAGGCCCTCGACGGCTCGCGAGCGAACAGATAACCAAAAAACTAAATTATTGGTTAGCTAACGGACGCTCTAACAATAAATCTCGTTAAACCGCGATTGGCTACGTTAAACCTGGTTTAACGGTTTTCCCGACAGAGTGCTTATCGAATGCGTCCATAATTAAACAAGTAATAAAGGCAGGAAGATGCGGAGTGGTTCCCCAACGAAACAATTTTTTTATTAGTGGGGGCTGATGTAAAGGGGAACGGGGGTTTTATGTTTGTAGGTCAGCACGTGGTTTCAAGGGGTGATAAAAGTGCCATTTTTGTATTTTTGTTTTGAGTAAAAACCTCAAATAAACACAACCCAACCCAGAAGAGTTTCTGGGTGGGGTGAGTTTGATACAATAATGGGGTGAAGTTACTGGTTGATGTCATTACGAAAGGGTTCTGTATGGGTTAAAATGTATGATAATGAGGAAATAAAATGGTTACAGCTGCAAATTTAACGCAATGTATTTTTAAAAGCTTAATACTTAAATAATCAGCCTATAATGTTCTCAGTACTGGGACACGGGCGTTCTCTCTTCGAGAGGGAGTGGGCTGTGATCTACAACGCGGGCCCAGTGCGGGTTGGTAGATGTAGCATGTCTTCGATTTTTTTTTTCTACGACATGCTGTCCTCACGACGTTTTTCTTCACCGTTTTAAGAGTAGTGGTGGTGAAATAATTTACGCAAAGTAAAGTGTCTGCCTGGGAAAATAATGTGAGAACCAATAAACAGTTTAAAAAGAATGGCTTTCATTTTGTTTGTTCAATAGGTATCTGACGATTAGCCATAATCGTTACGAAACGTTAATCTACGGATATTCAATTTGTTGGGACGGTATATTGTGAGAAAAAACACATTATGGGTTTCAGAATAAATGGCCCTCGCAAGATGTAGTGTAAAAAACGCTTTTTCAGGATAATGGCGTTTCCAGGTGGATTTATGGCGACTTTCATAATGCGAGGCTGTATAATTTGTACTATGTGGTAACCGACTACGACTAAAATAGGGTGTTTTGAGCAGGGTGTCAAAGACAATAGAAATGTTATTTATTTATTTAATACTAGCTGCGCCCCGAGGTTTCACCCGCATAAGTTTAGATCCCGTGGGAATAACGGGATATAAAGTCCTATATGTTAATCCTGGTTATAAATCATCTGTGTGCCAAATTTCATCCAAATCCGTTCAGTAGTTTTTGCGTGAAAGAGTAACAAACATCCATCCATCCAAACTTTCACGTTTATAATATTAGTAGGAATTTAGGTACACAAATGTACAGAGGCGGAACTAATGTCATAAGCATTTTCTAACAGTCAATTTGTTTTTTACTTACTTAACATATCGCAAAACCCGCGGTTTCGCCCGCGTGGTTTTGCGATATAAATTACTTATATAAAATACCTAAATTTTTCGGTTCAGATGCCTTCATCAGTCAAGACTAAAGACCTGGAAAAACTAAGTTTCCGCCCGGAAACTGAATATTTCCAAAATTCCATCAAGTTCAACATCACTGAAAGAAAATTAAAACCACACCTAATAAATCAAACTAGTGCCACAAGAACTTTTTATAACCACCTAAATTCAGCAAAACCTGTAGCAATGAACTCACAAAATGGCCGGTAATATATCTGAAAGAAAAGTGGCTTTCAAAAGGATTCATGGAAGGCTGTACACAATGAAAAACTTTTTAATAATGTAACTTTTTGTGGAGAAAAAAGGATGCAAAGCCGCTGTGCGAGGTCCGGACTTTCAAGTCGACGGTTCTGAAGCAGAAGTGATGTATAATGTAGTGGGTTGAGAAAGATGAATCTTTTTAGATGAGATTTAATGACACCATGATGTCAGTTTGTATACTGAAGTAGCTTAAAACTGTCTGTGAGAAGGTACATATATTTGCTAAAGAGTAGGAATGGGTGGTCCCGTGGCCAGAACCCAGTTAATAGCCCAAAAACCTACAAGATGTTATGCAGAGTTCTTCAACTCAGCCTGTTGCAGTTCACTACTGGATATAGGCTTGTCCCAAGCTGCACTACAGCACCAGCACCCTAATTGCGTAACACAATATCAATCACAATCTGAATCATTTTGAAGGATATTGCAAATCCATTGCTTCCTATGTTGGAAAAATTTGTCTGCTCAACAACGTAAATAACGCAATGAATGTTGTTGAACTGTCAAAATGAAAGCCATTCCTACTGGTAGTGTGTTACGCAATTACCTCTGGTCCTCTGCATCCAAAGTTCATCATGTTCTTAGCACAAAGGACATGCTAGTCTGAAATGGATTCATTTTACAGTTAAAATTTAATTTAATTTTTTTTTTATTATCATAAGTCTGCCATATCGACGCTGTCTTTTACAGCTAGAATGATAAAGTGATACGAGGAATCGGTATCTATTTTCCATTTCTTGTTACGTACTGAAATACATTTGCAAATGTGATTTCAAATACGTTTGCATCCGAAGACAATGCAATAACGATGAGATGAGAAAAATATTGTGTCTCTCGCTTCATCTGTAATACTCG
The DNA here is from genome assembly GCA_911387795.2 of Apamea monoglypha. Taxonomy (NCBI): domain Eukaryota; kingdom Metazoa; phylum Arthropoda; class Insecta; order Lepidoptera; family Noctuidae; genus Apamea; species Apamea monoglypha. The sequence goes on along the minus strand of OU426933.1, from coordinate 4,066,745 downwards.
TATTCCTTCTGCCTGCTCCCCGAGGTAATCTTACGTAATGTGTGTGTTCATGACTGCTCAATTTCAAATGCCTTTACGGACCCCTAACACTGACAAATTCTGTCATGGTATTCCGAATTCCGAACGCTTCCCGGAAGCATTCCGAAATACAAAAGCGAGTTTCCAAATAAAATATATTCGGTTTCCGTCTGTAGGCGACGTTTTTATGAACAAATAATTTGAGATGCAAAGAATATGTAATAAGAAAAGTTTTTTCATTTACAAAAGACGGAAGGAAATGAGTTCGGAATTTTACGTTTCCAAATTACATTTTCACGGCCGCGCCTGTCTTGAAGACAGAGGTATAAATAAACTTCTAAAAATTCCGTATGCGTTATTCATCACCTTTGTCTTTTGAGATTTTTTTGTTTCTCACTGCTAATACGTATTATGCTGACGAATCTTTTATCTTGTTCACCCAAAAATTTTCTTTATTTTAGTTTTCTAAAGAACATTTCTCTTCCTCATTACTTACTTGCCTTTTATTTTTGTATTACGACACCTGTATCATGGGAGCTACGAACATTAATTAAATGTCTTACCCTCAACAGACACATTTCATTACAACACCATTGCATTTTACTAAACTCGTATTCATTTGATGAATATCTATGAATGAGATCTCCATCCATTTCATTCAAATATGTATCACTCAAGGAACATCGACGACCAATCCGGCTAAGGAAGCCATTAGCTACCCGCACATGCCTGGCCCAGTTCCCGCCATGCATCGCCACGTCATTGGAAAACCCCGCGCCAGTCCGCCGCGGTAATTGCACCGACTGCAATCTATGTAGACCGGGCTTTAGGTCGACGACATTGCAGGCCTATCGTGTTAATGGGGGCGCCAAATACAGTGGTAGGCTTCTGGCGTGTTTAAAATGTGTAGTTTAAATTCAGTTTGTAGTATTCGTGTGAGATTGTTGGATAATTGCGTTTAAGCGTCGTTTGTGGTAGCTAACTTATTTTTTAAGTGCAGTGTTTACTTTAGTAACTTAATAGTTTGTATGCATGCAGGAGCCACAAAACCCCTACCAGACGTACTGCAGGGTTCCGTCCGCACTTGGTTAATGTCCCGAGCAGTCGTACTCAGCGCATTTCCTCCACATGTGTAATGCGCACAGCCAAAGTGTGGAACTCTCAGCCAGCGTCTGTGTTACCTTCCTCTTTTAACTCGTCTGACTTCATAGCAAGAGTGAACAGGCATCTTCTGAGCACACTCGGTCCATCATAGACATCATACATCGCTTCCATGAGGCGTGATCGAAAAAGCGTCCCAGTAACAGCTGAAAATATGAGTCCCCGTTCACACAAATACCTCACTATAAAACCAACTTACCATCAAATACATGCATAAAACCTTTTTAAAATGAACTATAACAAGTTTCGAATTCAGAACGAACGCTTTCCCGTCAATGTGTCGGCCGTCAACTTGTCAAGTGCATAAGCTACGAGCCGAGTGAACGGTTATCGAAATATTTTTTGACTAAATATTAGTTTGTTACAATCTAAGAATGTTACGTTTATATGGACACGCTTTTAGAGAAAATCTGTTAAGGTAACTATTGAACGTTGCGAATAAGTCTATGAGTGGGTCTTGGCAAAGAATTTGGTCACATCCACCTCGGGAGATCCCTTAGGTTTCAAAAGGCGACCAAGGATTCTACCAAGAAACGAGCAACAGCATCCTCCTGTCCCCAAATGATCAGATCTTTTCGAACGGCACTGTGATTATCAGCACCATTTATTGCAGTTATTTATTTTGTTACCCTTTAGCAGCTTCACCAGCTTCGTGTTATATTTACATACGTGCATGTAAATATAACACGAACTCTATGAATTCAACATCAATTTTCCCGGAAAATAAAATTAATTTCAATTCAGTTATTAATTACACACTCTGCGGTTGGACAACGAGACACATGTTGATAAAATGAAAACCAGGTTCACAGCGCTAAGCATGCAATTAAATGGCATATGAAACGTCAATTTTATGAATACGACAGAACGCGCTTCAAGTCACGTTCTGCAACTAACGAGGGCACAGCGAGTGCCAAGGATTCACGATCACTGACACTACATTCATTATCTAGAACACAAAGAGACTTTATATACTAGAGAATAGAACTCAAAGAGTATTTTTTTTAAATTATAATCGGTAAGCTGATCTATAAAGGACAGGGCGACATAAGAGCTGGATGAGACCGGTTATTCCGTTTATCCATCCCAAAAAATCCACCTTACGGTGAATTCGCGCAAATGCATGTCCGAGAATCCACGCTCTCTAAGCCTATCGATTCCGTTTACCAACTAGGCCTAGGGTGAATTCTCGGACATACTTTTCCGCGTATCCCACCTTAGGGTAGATTTTTTGGGGTGAATAAACGGAATAACCCGAAGAGACTCGCACAGACCAGGAAAATATGGTAATAAAAGGAGGAAGTCTAAATACAGCAGTAGGTGGAAGTAGGCTGCAACTGTCGTGGTGTTCCATACCTTAGCAGTACGCACAATTAACGTTTGCATAGCTGTATGTATACCGTATATAATACACGACTATTTGTTGCAAAATGTGTGTTACTCCTAGCAAACTGTTGCGTTCCCTAGAGGGGCGTATAGTTTAACAGTGCAAGCAAACAGTACCCAAAGGATGTGCATAAACAACAGAGATGTTTTGCTGAAACTAAACTGCGAAGGCGAACTGGAGCTTCGTTATAAATACCAGTATTCCCTAAACGGATTTCCTATCTTGAGCTTGAATCCCTAGACGCATTTGAGTATGAAAGCCTTCCTGGCAAAGTAAACTCCCTCGAATAGTATTTTTCAAACACCAAGCATGTTAAAGTTGCATTTTCATACATTTTCAAACAGCTCAGACATTAATTAACTATTTAAATAACACAATCAACACATCATATCACCACCTGTATCACAGATCACTAAGCTTATCCATAGTCTTACATGTGACAACCCTTTTTTTTTTTTTTTGTTCCCGGGGTGGAAAATTCTCATGGATGTCCGCCGCCCTGGGGCGGGCGACGGGGTCTGTCAGACTCTTACTGACTAAAAACCATCCCAGTGTTCCATCTATCACCTACGCCGGGGGTCGCGGGAACGTAAGATCCTTCCGCAACCCCCGAACATGTGATAACCCTAACCTAACCTTTCTGCTGTTTTCAATCAAAGCTACGTTGAACGATTTTGATTACGTTGAACCGTGTATTTTTAGCATTCATTAGATAAAATAATCATCCAAATAATTCACTCCAATTAACCCTAATTTTCCATCTAATAGCACGACTCACTTACGATACAATTACGTCTCACAGACTTCACCGTATCAAACACGTTGTTGATATCTCGAGAGTCAATCGAAACTAATTACACTTGAGTTACAAGTAAGGTGTTTATGTGTGAGCTTTCATGTTCACTAACAAGATGGAATTAGCTACTGATACGTCTAATGGACGTGATCATGACTGATTGTTGCTTCATTTGCAAGTAATGTAATTCAGAATTGAATTTGTGTGTTCTTGCATGTTTTGAAGGGCGTTGAATAAGTTGATAAGCCATTTAACGTGTTGTTTTATTGTAGATAGCACAAAGGATAGTTAAGCTTATATTTCTTTAAGATTTTTTCTAAACAAAACTTTAACAAACCAGCAGTGCGATTCTGTAACCATCTCACCGTGAAAACTTAGGTGAAGTGAGCGTGGAGTGAGCTGTCATTCCAACTAATGCTAGGGATTGACACTATTGACAGCTCACATCAAGCTCACTTCACTTGAGTTTTCACGGTGAGATTTTTACAGAATCGACCGGCTGTTGCTTATTAAAACAGTTCTTAAAAAAAAAAACTTTAATTTCAGTCTTTAGGGGAAGTCACTTGAGAAGACATTCCTCAATTTATTTCTGAATTAGAAAGTATAGTCGTTTTTGTTAATAATATTGAATGTATTCGAAGAACAAGTATTGGTTCATGTTACGTTACCAAGTGTACCAGGGTCGTAGGACTCAGGAGTCATGATCAAGTATGTCACGATCGTGTATACCACTAAATACCACGTTGAAAGTGTATCTGTATAGTATAAGCAGTATCTCTATAAATTCCATATTTAGCTCCAGTTGCAGTAATTAGCTTGACTTCTATTACTGTGCAAACAGAGGTCATTGTATGTCAGTCACGTTTGCCTTAGCAACAGAATTTGTCAACTAAACTTCTGACCGCAAATTTACCAACCTTCCTGAGCAAATCAGGGACATTTTACCCTTCACTAAACTCTGTTTACGAAAACCCCTTCCTTTTAAAACAACCAGTTTTAAGAAGCTTATCTACATAATGATTAACTATGTCTAACTTCTTATTACAGACCTGAACACAGAAGTATCAAGACTCTCGTGGTTCCTATACTTCCAACTAAAGACAACTTATGGGGAGTCCTCACAACTCGCACGATTCGTTGCAACGTCGTCGGTCGGAAGTACGAGAAGGGTGACTGTATCCCTGATCCCTCCAAGCCCCCACCCCCATCCGTAACCAGGAAGGTTCCCCCCATCTTTCCCCATGTGAGCAAAGCGTACAAGTCGGATGAAGTCCGAAGATATTCACCGTTCCACTTCCCCGGACAGGTAATGGATTTAGAAATTTTTGGTGTTGCGCTAATTAAACAGATAATGTACTGATAATGGTTTTCTCTTTTTGTTATCTACATATGTACGTGAGACTCCCGGGCGTACCGCAACAATAGATTAATTGTGTCGCATTAGTCTAGACATGACAGAACGTCTAAAACAGAAAATGTTAACAAATCTTTAATCTACGTTATGATTATGAATGCCAGGATATCCGCTGCTTTCATGCTTTCAGGAAGCAATTGTAAGAGTTACCAAACATTTTCGTATTCCTTTATGCTTTTATTCAAAATTCTGTGCTGAATTAAATCTGGGCGACCGTCGCTCGCGCTCAATTTTATATTCCCGCCGAACTAGGGCGGTGGGTGCTTACCAAGATAAACTTTACATTCAGAATTGAAAATATGAAAGAAAATGGAAAACGTGATGTAGGTTTCATTTACATCCTTTTTTTTGTGAAACTTTCATTCAACTGATGGATTTGGGCAGCAATAGCATTTTCTAGCATTTCGCGAGGGCACGCAAGCATTGCATTTTAAACCTTATGTCAATGATATAATTTATTTGTTACGTGTATGACTATTTCTGGAAGTACCAAGTGTAGGACCTATCATTGCTGTCAACAGTTCCAATTTCGTCTCCAATATTAATGAATTTGGGAAAATGGGAAATGGAAGTGACAAAGTTTTGGGAAAACAACTTTTAAAACACAGTCGTGCCAGCGACACTAAGAAGAAGAGAATGGGAAATAACAATGCCTTTAACCCGTTGAATGCCGTAATTAAAGACACAATTAAAAAGCCATTGTGTCTCGCGTGAATCTACGTTCGATACGAAGGGTTAATCTCCGAAAGGTCAGGCAGAGGTGTACCTGTAGTACCCACATTTCTCGCCAGTCATGTTAATAGGGAAATAAGTGTTTGAGGAAATAGATTGAATGGAGAGACTGACATAGCACAATCCCAGTGGGATGGTGTACCATCAGTCTTATAAAACTGTGTGTTCATAAAACACTTATTTACAAAGGAAGCTGAGCTCAACACTGCAAAAGAGATAGTCCTGTCTCAAATAACGATGAATGGCCCTTGCAGAGCGTTACACAGTGTACTACATGACCAGTACACCTAGGTTGTGCATATTCAAAGTTGCTATGTACCTAATAATTCATGAACGTGAGTTATGGCGTGACAGCGGTGATATACGAGCCTGTTGAATATGCGACGAATTTTATATCGTAGTGGAGATAAACTGGTGATTATTATACCTTTCAATTGAGGATTAGTCGTTTTTTAAACTATTATTCGTGACACACGGTATACTTAAACCCAACAGGACCTTATTCGTTCATTTGCCTTTTAACTTTTCTCCTGTGTCAGTATCGCTTGATGGAGATGATTGGAGAGGAGACGAGACGAGCAGGACTTTTATTCCTGCTCGTCTCGTCTCCTCTCCAATCAGTATCAGTATATTCCCAGTCGCCCCCACATGGATTGCCACCAGGTGGCAATCGGGAATAAAATTCCCAGTTGCCACCGGGTGGCGACTGGGAAGTTATTGCCCCCAATTCAAATCGCTGTACACTGCGGCGTAGATCGCCAACCCAAATTGTTTTTACTATTTACATTTTTGAACGTTTTAGACACAACATTTTACGAACATATAGGTAAAGGTAATTTTATTGTTAAAACATGATTATTGAAAATATGTAATTTGAATATCTGTGACTAACTGATGATTAGCTTTTGTTAGGTAGTTTAATTATTGTAAATACTTTAATATGTGTGATACGAATTTACACCAAGTTTTTATGATTAAAAGCAGCTGCGATGAAGAAAATTTTGTTTATATGACCCTGATAATATCACTTATCTACTAATAAAACCACATTGGCGCTCATCGTGGCCGTAAGACAGACAAGGATGAGGGGGGTTGGCGATTCACGCCGCAGTGTACAGCGATTTGAAGTGGGGGCAATAACTTCCCAGTCGCCACCCGGTGGCAACTGGGAATTTTATTCCCGATTGCCACCTGAGGGGCAATTCTCGTAATTTTAAGCACGTTCACAGTCTGATCTCAGTCTCAATCTGTCAAAAATACCTCTAATTTCCCTACATTTTGACAAGTTTTTGACATTTGTTTGTCGCCAAGATGAGATTGCGACTAGATTTTGAATGTTTTAAATTACGAGAATTGGCCTTCTGGTGGCAATCCATGTGACTGGGAATATACCGAATAAAACATGGATATCCTAGTGCGTCCGAGATTTTAGAAACGGTTTGGTCAAAGTCGTTCCAGCTGTTTAAAAAACCTCTTGGTACAAATTGTGGATTTCCTCTCCCTTTGTCTCCGCTTCAGAGCCATTCGGATGACTAACAACGCCTATCTGCACATCGAACTTTCTAAAGTCAGACTAACCCCTGTTTATTTCACATCGCCTGTCACAAAGCGTATCAAGTTCTTACATTATTATCACTGATATAGATTGTGAGATTGTGTACCCTCCGACTTGTATACAGTTCGAAACAAAAGGATTTCTTGGAAGCCGGGATGAAACAGAAGTCGTAAATAGTCATAATTATAAACTGAAGGAACTAACTTTATACATCGGATATTATTTATTACATTAATATTAAACAATGCTTTGTTTGCGTTGCCCCCAGGCCAGTGTTGGCATTAGCCAGACTTACGTCATGATTTTGTTAGATAGCAAATTTAATAAACATTTCTATATTGAAACACATGTCTGTGTATTTCATTAGATATGTCAGCGTCTTAATAAAGCTGTATTTAATTTATGCGAGAGATAGAGAACACGGAGATCTTCTTCTTCGTAAAATAGAGCGGCAGGTCGTAGGAAGCATCTCACTTAGTCTCTACAAAGTGAGGAGCTCCTTAATAACCCTAAACTAGCACACAACATAGACCCATAATAATTACTTACGTATCCTATATCTTCCGAACATGACGACAAAAAAAACACACTAGTGTATGTACGAGGTATAAACGGCGGTAATCACGGATTTACGGCGACGGATTTAGAGAGAAATTAAACCAGGACCCGGGATCCGGGACGTGATACCTACCTACGTTTCTGGATCACACGCACCCGATAGTGGTGTTGTAGTGTGTTCGAAACAGGTATTGAACTTTACAGGGCTGCTAACAGACTTCAAAAAAAAAGAGGCTATGCATTATTTCAGTTTTTTGGTTTCATTTTTTATGTTGGTGAATTACTCGAAATTTTATTTAGTCCATGTTCATTGAGATATTGATAAAAATCTGGTGAGGTATATCTTCAGAATGTTGACGATAAAAAATATAGTATAAAGTTTAATTTTTTTTAGTAAGTTGTTGGTTGTTTTTTTAGGTAGTTGATTTGAAATTTCTGCTCGAATTGGGGACTAGTGTGTCGAAAAACATCACATCATATTTAGACAACCAATTTTACAAAAGTCCTTTAACGTGAGAAAAATAAAAATATTTTGATGAGGCACTCTAGAAGGCCAATTAATATAGGTAATAATAAAAAAGTTCAAAATCTAGTCACAATCTCATTCAGCGACAATCAATGTCAAAAACTATCAGATATGTAGGTAAATTAGAGGTACCTAATTTTGACAGTCCTCTGGTTTTCCCGACACGCCAACCCTACGGACATTCCAATTACAGTACAGGATTGAGCGTTATCCGGATCCAGATATCCGGCAAAGTGTCCGTCTCTTATCAGGACCCCGGGATTGCAATACAGGAGTATGTGGACCGAAATAACTACACAATACGACACGTGCCCGAGATTCCACTGAGCCATATAAATAAAGAATAATGGAGCTTTTTGTAGAGACAAACAATTTGTTTCTGTCTGACTGTGACTGCGACATATTAAAACAACGAGATTTCTGTGCTATTGGCGCCGATTCCCTTGTTCACAAACTAAACTACATTTAAGTTCAGTGCATCTTTTACTATCTATTTCATTAAGAAAAGGACAGAAGATAAATATTAGTTTAGTCCTGTCGAATTAAGATACTCCATAGACAGTTCAGAGGTAATTAAAAACATGGCTACTAAAGATACGTCAATTTACGTTAAGCGCTGACTAATACTTATTTTCTGTCCTTTTCTTAATGAAATAGAGAGAAAAAGATGCACTAAACTTAAATTTAGTTTAGTTTGTGAACAAGGGAATCGGCGCCATTGTCTAAGTTAAATATTAAAGCATTATAAACATAAACCCTTCGGAATAAATGCTGTGAATACCGCATCAAAATCCATTGTGCAGTTTAGAACATATAAGCGTCTAAGCGGTCACACCATAGATATAGGAATGAAGGAGATATGCCCCGGTAGTTGAAAATGTATCAGAACTCCATGTCGCTAAGACGATCCCACTACCGTGCCACTACTACTTTACTTTTACTGAACTGCATGTAGTTCAGTAAAAACAATAGGTACAAAGTTGCGCACACACTTGCAATTCATAAATCAGAACGTACTACACACAATCAATTATAAACCTTAATTCATCAAACATAGCGTGCATTTACCATGCACCGTACAACTTACTCACACAAAAACGTCTGTCGCTATCGTTGTGTTGTGCAAAAGCCATTTATTTTACATATACCTAGTGATTGACTAAATCGGAAAATTATCGATTCTCCCACAGACGCCAGCAGGTCAAGCTACCCGAAACTGTCAAATTTTCCCAATCAACCTTGAACCTTAATGCTTTAGCGACAAAGTTGAAAATGTATTAAAGAAATTTGACAGATTGTAGTAACTTGATGTGCTGGCGTCCGTACTAAAAAAAAATTGGGGTTCTGAAAATAAAATAAATAAATACCGATATGTCCAGAAAATATTTTATCATAAACCAAAAAAAAAGCAAAATAAAAATGAAAGTAAATAAAAGATTTAATCATTATTTTACATCTTCTCAAGGGTCTTCCAACCGGATTTAAACGTCATCTTTTTAGGTCTTCCAACCGGGTTAAAATGGTTGACAAATTGTAAAATTAACTATATATTTGTTGGGTAATCGACATTGTTTTCGATAGCCTACGTTAGTGGATCTGCACAGCCACATCACTAACTGGCCGCAAGAAACAGCGGCCGTACCATGCGATGCACCGCATAAATAAAGTATCGTTTTGTGATTTTTACATTGCTTGTCTAGTCACTTAGCGACATACTTAATTAGTGGTTAAGGAGCAATGTATTTACTGCGAAAATAGTACAGTCGCTGCGATATTTGAAAACAAAATGAACGTGGTAAAAGCAAGAAATATTTTACAATTTGTCGTTTTTCATCACTTTAAAGAGAAATATAGTAAAATACTTTTATTTATACAATGTGTAACTGAATTAATGCACATTATGAAGGTAGTTTGTTCAGAATCGTTTACTGAATCGATTTCTGTAATTTTTAATATAGGTAATATTTTATCCCAAAAATAATTAAAACTACGTAAATTACTGTCACACTTCCGCTGTACAGTCAAAACAAACCAAAATAGATGAAGTACCTACTGCGCTAGACCCCTAAACGAGTGCGACTGTTTGCATGCGTAGATTTGTAATGTGACCACAATTTTCTCCCACAATCAGTGTAACTAATTTATGAGAAAAACAATGTTTATTACATAATAATAAAAAATCAGTGTATGTATTATGATTATAACATAACATTCTAATTGGGGTGTCTGGTGGTGTGCGTTAATTCCGGGACAAGTTGTATATGGTAAGTGATTCCATGATTTACAAAGTTTTGGTTTTGGGTTCGGTTTTTACAAGAAACCACTCACCAACACGGCATTCTTATATTTTTTCACGATCACGGTCGAAAGCGCACTAGTTCGCGGAGACGGCCATTTGACTAGAACATGGTCACTTTTAACATACCGCGACGACACAGACACGCCCCCTTGCCACTTGTCTTGTTTTTTACATTTCTATTTTCTATGGGTCACACGCTTCCGCAGACAGGCGCGACGCGATTCTGGTAGAACAATTTCCATAAAGTTTTCATAGCAATTGTTCTACTAGAGTCGCGTCTGCGGGGGAGCATTTAGATTACGTATAGATATGGATGGTATAGGTGTCTGGCAAACTCTTTCTCGCTAAAAGCTAAAAGCACACGGTGTCCCTGCAACAACCCACGGCCGGGCCTCGCAAACGCATTGATTCCCACTCGCGCAGGATGCGGGCAACGTCACCCTAGATTCTCTGAACTTCCCTTGTTTAAAGATCTAAGTTTATATCAAACCTATAATTGGATCTAGCTTTGACTTCCTTTGCTAAACTTTCAATTTAGTTGGCTATAAAGGGAAAATAAATGAGCCAAGGGATTTAGATTACACGTGTAGCAGAAATGCGAAGTTACTTAGAAACGCAATTTTGTTGTTGATATCGTTTTAAACAGGAAAGTTATTTTCCAACCTGTTACACAAACCCTGAAACTTTCCCCTATTAAAGTTGTTCCTTTGTACCGCATTGTTGGGATCAGAACAAACTTATTGTAAATAATATAATTAGAAATTCCTTCCAAATCCAATGCTACAAATCGGCCAGGAATCTCTTACGTCACTGGACTCTTGTTACTACTAGCAGATTACTCACCATTCTCTTAGACATTAATTAGAATGTTGGCCAAACATTGGCCCACAGTCTTGCGTTCAGAAGTAACAAATGTTGTCCCAATCTTGTTTCAGGAGTTACAAAAGTATTGTCACAGTCTTGTGTCCAGGAATAACAAACATTGGCCCAACGTATCACTTCTTGTCCATTCATTAAACATTCCTGATGATACATTGTAATACTCCAAAGTCGGAATGCCCGATACATTTATTGGATGACTCGTGGGGTTCAATTTCGGTCAAATTCGTCGTGATCACGCTTGGAGCAGAATGTCAATGTCAAATGATAATTCAGTGAAACTGTGACGTCAATGATGCAATAGTAATGTAATAAATGTGTAATGCTCGGGGCATACACGAACGGTGTTAATAAACTTTCATAATTAGGTATTATCGATTTGATGGGAACGGCCGCGACCTAAAAGTTGCAGGTCGTAAGTTCAAACCCAGTCAGGCACTTTACTTTGTTTAAATTATTTCATCACTATTGCTCTCAAAACGGCGAAAAATTCATGATGACATGTGACATTTACCAACCCACACTGGGCCCGCGTGGTGGATTACGGCTCACTTCCTCTCACAGAGAGGAACTCTGTGTCCCAACAGTGGGAACACTATAGGCTGTTTATGCTTATGCTAATTGTTATAGTGCTGTGGGGCTCGTGGCTATAAAAAAGCGAGATCCCTCCGTGCCTCGAATAGCACGTTAAGCCGTTGGTCTCGGCTGTCATTCATGGATCTTTGACAGTCGTTACGGGTAGTCTAGCTCAAAAATCTGACAACCAGTTCTACCAAGGGGTATCGTGTTACCCAGTAACTGGGTTGTGGAGGTCAGATAGGCAATTTCTCCATATAAAATACTGGTATTCAGCTACATCCGGTTAGACTGGAAGTCGACCCCAACATAGTTGAGAAAAGGCTAGGCAGATTGATTGATTTTTAATTATTATTATTATAGTGCTTCGATAAATAAATAACACGACGCATAATAATGAAGCTTCAATCAGAGTAAAATAACCCTTTGATAGTTCTTATTTAATTTTGTTTAAAATAAATATTATTCACAGTCAATTCTCGGTCTTGATTGGGTTTTAATTGGAAATTCAGTACGCAGGTTTCAGAAATATTCATATTAATCAGTTTTCCAATGATTAAATTGGCACGCCACAAGTAAATTGCAACTCTATTTCTGATAACTATTTATTTTAATAACTTGATTTTAAGGATTAAAATATATGCATTTAATTTGATGTTACTTTTTATATTTTTTTTACACACTTAAATTGTATACAGGTTGCAGCGCATGTCTATCCTTCAGATCAGGCTGTTTTCGATGTTCACTATCAGTTTTAATAGCTATTGAATATTTCCTAATTATTTCTGATTGCAGTCAACGGTCGAATGGACCTTAGCCCGTGCAGACGACATCCTCAACTGGGGCCGAAGGAACTCTTTGTGGCCCGTGACGTTCGGGCTGGCTTGCTGTGCCCTCGAGATGATGCATTATGCTGGACCCAGGTAACTGTTAAACCTTTATTTTCTTATTTTTTACAATAGATAGTCGCCTAGTCCCCAAAAAATGCTGTGAAAAACTGATACTCTACATCTATAAGAACGAACACTAAAAATAAGAGGAAAACTAAAATAATTCGTTTAAAAAATCATCTTCACTTCGGGAAAACCGAAACAAAAAACTATTCTAAAACCCGTTTCAATAGTAAACAATTACAAACCCGTTCTAGGCCAACCGACCTAGTAATTAAACAAGACCGCTGCAGCTGAGTATAAAACAATATCGCATCGTGACCGCGTAACCGATAGGAGATCGTTTCAGTAAGGGAGCCGAGGCGCGGTTATCGACTCGCTCCACTGCACCTCGTTATATGTACTTGTTGCATAATTAACGTACAACCTTTGACAAGTAGAGCACTGGAAAATTTATACAACGTGCTCACTAACAAATTAGAATTAATTTCTCATAGCGAGCTTGCCCAGCGGTTCTAATTTAAAGACACTTTAAGCGCAAAACATGAATTTGTTTTGACAAAAAGTATTTACACAAAGGCCACATTAAATAGGAGCAGGAAAAAGGAAGCGCAACAATTTATGTCTCGAATTAAGGAAAAAGCTTAATAATTCAAATGCTTTGTAAACTTCTCCGTGCCATTAAATTCGGAAGGTTTCCCATCACGAGTTCGCGCCAACAATACCATTGTTCTGCAACGAAGCTAAGATTCTCGATATCCACGACTCGACCCCTAAAGGTTGAGACATGACATTTCCCATCAAATGTCAATGTAAAGCAACCTCAATAGGTTCTGCCTATGATGAAGCCCTTGTTAAAGCTTGGGGTCGTTTGAAATTCTATTCAATTTCGTAAGTCAGTCGTGACAATGCACGTTGACCCTCAACTTTTAAGGTGAGTCCAGATAGTGCGAGACATGTGCTTCGAATGATAAGCTGCAAGCCTCAGGCTGAGGCATCTGACATTTAAAAAATGAAATATTGGAACCGCACCTTTAGAGTCGCAGAATGCACCTTTAGAGTCCTCTTCTCTTCCAAATGTTTTGTAGACAGTATATATAGGTAGATACTAAAAACTGAACGCTTTTTCCAGATACGACATGGATCGATTCGGCATGGTCTTCCGAGGCACACCCCGACAGACCGACGTGATCATAGTCGCCGGCACGGTCACCAACAAGATGGCGCCGATTCTTCGCAAGACCTACGACCTGATGCCGGAGCCTAAGTGGGTGCTGTCCATGGGAAGCTGCGCCAACGGGGGAGGCTATTACCATTACACTTACTCAACGTGTCGAGGCGCTGATAGAATTATACCGGTAATTATTTTTATATTTGTCTTGGAGTAAATTAACGATTTTTATCACTTCAGGACTTATTAGCAAGCGGTATGCAGCATGCAGGATGCAGCTTATGAGCATTCAATTTGTCTGGACTTAAAAATGAGACTGTGACCTTTGAGTAGTCGGATAGAAAACACCGACCTTATCTAGTTTCTATAATATATATGTATATGTTCTTATTGACTTGAAATATTTGTTTTTTATCATTACAGAAATAAACATCATTTATCATTTAATAGAGCAAGAATGGACAAAGATTTTGATTTAGATTAAAATGATGCGCGTCTACAGTATGGTTTAGTTGTATTCTGGAAAAATGTGTAAAATGTTTACTTTATTATACTAGGTGGACATATATGTGCCGGGCTGTCCACCGACGGCCGAGGCCCTTCTGTACGCCATGCTGGTTCTGCAGAAGAAAGTCAAACGCATGAGGGTCGTGCAGGTTTGGTATCGCAATTAGCCGTTCCAACGTTGCATTTAGTTACTTTATCTGATATTGGTTTAAAGTAAAGTTGTTTGATTTTGGCTATTTTCGCCTTCTCATTTCTATCACAATATTAATTTTAGTTCAGAATATTCCAGATGTTCTGTAGGAATATCTGTACTCATCTGGTTATAGTTTTTGACTGATTGCAAGATATGAGAATAAATAATAAAAAAAGGTTTAAATATTCAGTTGTAGAACATTTACGCATCTGTTATATCGAAAACAAATGTACTATAGGAGGGAAACAAGGCCCGTCAGTTGTAATGCGTATCCTACTCAAACCAGAACTAAAGGCATCCGAAATAATCTTAGTTATTAATCAAGGTGCTGTCTTGACCCGAAATGTTACCCACAGAAGTTGGAGAACCGTGCGACAACGGTACTATATTGAGGTCCTCTTTGTCAAAGGATAAATAACCCTCTTCACCGTATCCGGCGACAGCGACCCAGACTAATTTTCATTCCTTTCGTGAGCTCTCTGATGACTTGCAAAACCAAATTTGGTCTTGAAGACCCGGGTACAGATGAGCTGATCCGCATCATCCATATATGTATAAGAAGGCTTTGGGCGACTTTTGCGTACTTAGCGCTTCTTGTTTAGGTCTTCAAGAATATTTGTCAAAGGATAAATAACAAAGATACTGTAAGGAAGCCTAGTACCTACGCGTTAAAAAAAAAAATACTGGAAATGTGACTGACTATCCGAGCATACAACGTTGCAGATAAAGACTCCAGAAATTGCAGGATATAGTGAAATTAATTACACATACAATCATCACTTAATCTTAGAATACTATTCTGTAAAAATCTCACCGTAAACATTCAGATGAAGTAAGCTTGAAAGGAAGTGTCATCCCATCTGCCGGTCTATTTGTAAAAAAAATCACCGTGAGACCTTAGGTTAAGTGCTCCACCTGATGCTATGGATTGATGCTATTGGCAGCTCACTTTGCCTAAGTTTTCACGGTGAGTTTTTACACCACGCACTACTGTTATCGATTATAATATAATAATAATAATTTATTTAATAAAAACGTTTACAAAAGGTGTACATTTAGCCAAGACTGGCAAATTTCCCATACAATTATAGTGCCTAAAAATAAACTACAACAATTTTTTTTTTTTTTATACCGGTGCAAATACTAATGGTTCGGAAGTCGAGTGTTCGGTAGCGACCCACCCGAACTAGCTTTAATTCAAACCTGTGTTTCAGGCCAAAACTGATTGTATGGACCCTAACTACAAATACAAGACACAACCCGTTGTAATATTTCCTGAACGTGCAATGCAACGATATTGAAAGAGAGGTACTTTTTTACATGTGTTCGAGGTGTCTTTACTCCGGATCACGTTCAGACACGTGCCCCGGTTTACCGACGCCTCTGTAGAGGTTAGTATATATGTATTTATGTCAGGACACGCTACGCTTTTTACGAGCTTTTTCGTTTTTAGGAGATAAGTAATGGTTGTTTCACGGTTTTTGTCTGTGTGTTTTATGTTAGCGAAGAGAGGTAGGATGATAAGGTTTTATGGTAATATGTGTTTAAATTAAAGTATGAATAAGAATGCTTAATAAAGAGGAGATGAGTACTCCCTTGTATGTTATGTGTACTGTTATGAAGTACTAAGTAAGAACTGCATCGTTGGCAACAAGCACTCTTACCAAGTATATTGAACGCAGTACCTAACATCGGTGGGAATCGGTATACAAAGTTATCAAAACAAATAGAACTCTAGCATACACCCATAGCACATACTCCATAACCTCTACTGCTTAAATATTTAGGTGACTGTACCATTAACTAAGCCCGATAGCAGCTGTCACTAAGTCGTGAGGCTTAGGCATTTCACGAGGCCCTCATGAATATCGGGCCGTGTGAAGCGAATTTATGGAGATAGGCACTCTCTCTCTCTCTATCTCTCTCTCACACACACACCCACATGTAATGAAATTTAAAGCTTAACGTTCTGGAAGAGAAATAACGTAGATACGTGTGAAAGTAAAGGTACTGTTGCGGGAAAAGAAGGCGAAAAACTACGCATGAATGGTAACATGTTTTTGGGAGTGTAAAGGATTGTAACCCGGGTAAAAGGACAAAGGAAAGATACAACTGACAACCCGAGCTGTGACAAAGGACAAGCCTGCCAGAACAATGGAAAAATAGATTAGAATATTAAAAAAAACCATGAAACTAATTCTCGTTAATATAGGACTGATGAAGAGCCGAAAGTAGGTACCTCTCTTAGGAATCTTGAGACTAATAGACAAGTTCTTCATTAAAACTTCATTCATCATTCTCCTGCCCTTATCCCAATTTATTTGGGGTCAGCGCAACATGTCTTTTTCTTCCATACTTCTTTATTAGTCGTCATCTCGGTAGTCACCCCCTTTCTAACCATATCATCATTCACACATTCCATCCATCGTTTATTTGGTCTTCCCCTACTCTTATACCCATCGACATTCATGCTTAAAACTCTCCTCACGACATTTTACTCGTTTCTCCGTAACACATGCCCATACCATGACAACCGATTTCCACACAACTTTTCAGTTACCGGCGCGACTTTCAGACTTCCTCTTATGTACTCATTTCTTATTCTATCCATTCGTGTAACACCACACATCCCTCTTAGCATTCTCATCTCAGCTGCATGCAATTGCCTTTCATTCATCCCTTTTGTGGCCCAACATCTTCATTAAAACTTAAGTTACTTTAAACACGAATACACCAGTAATGCGGATATCCAAAGGCTATTTCTTCTAACCGCATCGGAGAGTCCGACACCACACTACGCATTATTCTTCCACATAAACCTTTTTGTGGCTAAAATCTTTATGGAAAACGGTATGGACGGTACTTACTTTTTATTGTATTGGGTCCGACTTTCGATTGGTGCTCGGCTCACATACACTTATACATCTTGTATATCTAACCATAGTATAAGACAAAGTCCTCCGTGTGACCGCTTAGAATCTTACCATACCGCAATTAAGAGAATTTATTCCGAAAAGTTTATGATAAATGATTTTATTCCTCTAAGTAGGGTTGTAAGCAAGCTGCAAGTAGTTTTACACGTCAATCATATTTTAAAATTAAAAAAATATAAACATACTGATTGAGAACCTCGTCCTGTTTTTGAAGTCGGTTAAAAACTAGATGATATCATTCATGCCTGCGACTTCGTACACGTGGAACTCTTAAGACACCACATTGCTAAAATAACAGCCCAGCATAGCATCGCCCGCATGCTATTGCTTCGTTTTCTTATTGCTCGGCTCTTAAGGGTCGTAGCGTGATGGGTAAATAGCCTTCCTCAAGAATTTTTCATTGACTGGTAGTTCCAGAGATTAGCGCGTTCAAACAATTAAAATAGTATATTAGTATAGATCGGTTTAAAGAAACTTTATTCCCAATAAAGACACAAGTCACTTACTTGAGAACAATACTAGAAATATAAATTACAATATGTTCGTCATCAGTATTACAATTTAATAGTTACCCATCGAATGCATTCATTTCTCCAGAAGTGATCGATCCGCAATTATGTGCTGGCTAAGTTGAGTTTTGAGTGCATTGTAAGAGTGTACATTTCTTATATAGGACGGTAATTTGTTACATTATATTTTGTTAGATAACTATTTAATTTAGATATAGCACGGAAATCTCAATACTTTGTCATGTCGCCATTGCATCCGTACGAAGCAGGGGCAGATCGTTTGTATATTTATAAGCAGTATAGGTACTGACGCTACTAGTTTACCGAAGCGTTCGCCAAAATCTTATACTTTTGAGTGATAAAGTTACAAAGGATTTTTACTCAAGTATCGATTTCGGTTGAGTGGGTCGTCAGGGCCTGAAGCTTTTTGTACTTTAAAAGGGAAAACTCGGGACCCCTACAACATCACTTACGGCCTCGTCAACCAATCTGATATAGGTTTTCGTTTTGTACAAAAGAAACGACAGTACCAAAAGCCAGCAATATAAAGAGCAAGATTGCTACATACTACCTACTAATATTATAAATGTGAAAGTTTGTTTGTATGAATGGATGGATGGATGGATGGATGGATGGATGGATGGATGGATGGATGAATGAATGGATGTTTGTTACTCTTTCAGGCAAAAACTACTGAACGGATTTGGATGAAATTTGGCACACAGATGGTTTATAACCAGGATTAACATATAGTATACTGTTTATCCCGATATTACCACGGGAACTAAACTTATGCGGGTAAAACCGCGGGGCGCAGCTAGTCAATAATATGTTCGAAATAATGATTTGTATCGTAAGTCACGATTTCAGATAGTATCAGAAATATAGACTGTTTTGAATTGAGATTTATTCAACAATCAGAATCTGAATTGGAATTGAAGCTCGCCTTTCTTAACAATAATCCACAGATCAAAATTACATACACATTCATAGTCGGAAATATGGCTAATTTTCAAAGTCACATTCCAATGCAGCAATTTGATGATCTTAGACTTGGAAATAGTAAGTAATATATAGATGTAAGACGTAGAAATGGCTATAAGAGTAGGGGAAGACCAAAGAAACGATAGATGCATTGTGTGAATGACGATATGGTTAGAAACGCCGACCGATGACGGTACTTAGAAATCGTAAATACTACTGACGCTGTTAAGGATGAAACGTTCAGAGATAATTTTCTCAATTTATAATGCTATCCAAAATTCACGTTCCCAACCCACGCTAGCTACGCAAACACGTTAGCAAAAACATTTTCTTAATTTGATGATAAACGAAAATATGGGGTGGAGAGATTACAGCTGTAATGTATCATTTTTATTCGTGGTATCGCTCCCGAACATATGGCAGCCTTGTGAAGCATGTGAAGAGAATGATTATCAATAATCACTTAGTATATAAGAAACACTCATGTTTAAGAATTATGTTGATAAATGCTTCAAATAAAGTATATTTTATCTGTAAAAAGTAAAAGCATATTTTTTATTACCTCGAATAAATATCAATATAATATGTTAAGGCAAGGTAATATGTATGAAGATATAGAGAAATAACAATTCTGGCTTCCATTTATTTATTCTAACTTCCCAAGAAAATATCCAACTGTGTACATCTGCATCATTCCCTTGTTTGAGATATTTGTGGAAGACTAGACCAATGAACAAAAGAACTGTTTTATATTCGATCTGAAATCAATAGCTGGCAGCATCTTAAAAGGAAGCTTCGAACGGTAAAATACATCTGTGGAGCGATATCGAGAATGGCGTGGGTAGAGAACTAACAAGTAGTGAATAGTTAGATATATCAGTAGCAAGATATTGTGGAAACTTGGGGAAGATAAACTTAAATATTATTGTAAGTTAAAAGAGCGGAAGAAGCATAGACAGATCAACAGCAGGACGGGGGCGGACGACCTACAAAGGACCAGGGGGTCTACTACGAAGTGCAAAGTGCGAATGATCGGATCGGACCGACACATGGCCGAGCCGAATATTAGTGAAAAATGTGAAAAAAGTTTGGATCGGCTCAGTTGGGTCGGGACCATAGTCAATATTCGAAAGAGTGTGTAGGATCAGGACTGACCGAACCAAATAGTAAGTTCGTAGCAGGAAACAGCCGAACAGTCGGCCGATACCACTTCGGAGTAGACCCCCAGCATTGGTATTCTGTACTGTAAATCTCACCGTGAAAACTTAAGTGAAGTGAGCCTGTCAATCCCTAGCATTAGTAATTAGAATGACAGCTCACTAGCTCACTTCACGTTCACGTTTTCACGGTGAGATTTGTACAGAATAGCCGGGCTGGATGAGACTCGCACATACAAGGGAAACATGGCACTAAAGGGAGGAGGCCTTTACTGAGCAGTCAGTAGAACGAGGCTGTTAATGGTGATGCTGATGAAGACAGGAGCCTACTTGAATTCAGGAGATAGACCCTAGCTCCCGTACCCATTGTAACTCCAAAATATATCTATCCGTATGGCAACTGTGTTCATTGTGATTATGAGTTTCCCTCGCATGTACAGACGCCAGCAGGTCAAGCTACCCGAAACTGTCAAATTTTCCCAATCAACCTTGAAGCTTAATGCTATAGTGATAAAGTTGAAAATGTATTAAAGAAATTTGACAGATTATAGTAGCTTGATGTGCTGGCGTCTGTACAATATCAATACGAGTACAAATAAAAAACACCTGTACAGTGTACACGCGCTTTAATATACATTTAACCATTCATTACTACAACTACTAACCACTAAAGGTGTAAACACACAACTGATCTTGCCTAGGTTATTTACACACAGCTCATTTTAGTCTGATTACAGCGAAGTTTAATTGGCGCACGCAATCGATACTGGTCGGCTCGGCTAAACGCTCGGGTAACGCACTCGGTTTATTGTGTAACATGTCAGGGAGATAGGGGCAGAAGATCCACTACACAAGAGTGAGGAGAATGGTCGCAAATCCATCTTTAAGGATAAGGTACGGCGATTAGGGAAGACTGATGAAGGGTCATATAATTTCGGTTTCCGCACACGCTGAAGCCCGGTGACTGATGGCAGAATCTTCGTAGATAGAAGGTTTGCTAGCTTGTTTTGTGAAGATGCTGCAAATACTTTTTGAATAGAATAGGATAGAAAATGTTTATTTGCATAAAATTTAGGTTATAACAAAAGCATCAAGCGTCGTTTGAAGCATTTTCACAAACCACTATGTTTTATCTACATTGAAGGTGAATTGAGAAGAATTAGTAGGGAGACATGACAGACATGCAGGATATGACATGATGATATACGTAGGTAGACATATCATGCGATTCGATTTACGTAACCCGTTTTGCGACTGGATCTTCTGCCCTATCCCGTGCTAATACCCCGATTGATCGGGACGCTACAGCATCGATTATGTTGAACAATGGCGGTTGCCATGCGGGCCGGCTTTGCTCACATATGTAATTCACATAACACGATGTAGTCAATTCGCACGATGTCATTGTTTTGTTTTTTCTAATCGATTCGATTGAATAACTTGCGGCTGTCACGAACTGAAAGATGTTTATAAAAGAAGACTTTGCGGTGTCGTGCCGGCTTCTCGGAATGTTTCAGAGAAAGATGTCTACATTTCTGTGAGTGCGGAGTGGAATGATTGCGGTGTCACTTTCGACAGAATAAATATACGAGAAAATGTATTAATTTCTTGGCAGATGCCTCGTTGATGTATTGGATTTTTGCTTTATGAAATTCTTAGTGACCGCCCGAGGGGTCTAGAGGAATTCGCACACATCATAATCGACTCTCAATCTTCTATCGAAGATCGATTATTAGTATAGATTCTATACTAATAATAAAGCTGAGTTTGAGATAAAGAGTTTGTTTGAACTCGCTAATCTCTGGAACGACCAGTCGAATTTGAATTCTTTTTGCATTTATTAGCCCAATTCTTGAGGAAGGCTATAGCCTATTAAACATAACACTAGGTCCCTTAGGACCTGAGCAAACATAAAGTCAGAAAGAACGCTACGCGAAAACGAAGGAATAGGCAGGCGATGCGATGCGACGGGGGAACAAGAAATTTCACGGGGACAGAAGCTGTCGTAACATAACTGGTGACTCTATCTACCACTTCTTACACATTTGTGAACTCAGGCGTGACATATGACATATTATTTGGGAATAAACGATACATTTACCGAAAACCTGCTACTGAATATTGTTTTAAACGTTGTATCTACGAGTTACGTAAACATTATCATCTCCCTCGTCGCTACTAATATTCCAGTTCAGACAATGATACCGAAGAGTGTAATCCAGCTATATTATGATAGTTGAGCTGCAATAAAGAGGAACGTTCAACTCTAATGAGCTTTGTGCTATTAGCATTACCTACTATTGGTGGAGGGCACCCGACAGGATAATTAGTAGCGGGTTTAGAGAAAAGAAACTTCAGTGCAATCAATTAATTGAAGTATCCAGGGTTGACAATAAAGGCATGCTTAGATTTTAATTGAAAAGGCACCTATGAAAATAATTATGCTAAACTGATGATTGAAAGGAAGGTAGTAGCAGTGGTGGCCCAGAGGTAACGGCCACGACTTACGAGTTGTAGGTCGTGGGTTCGAACTTAAGCACACTTAACATTATGTAAATGACTAGCTGCGCCCCGCGGTTTCACCCGCATAAGTTTCGATCCCGTGGGAATATCGGGATAAAAAGTATCCTATGTGTTAATCGTGGTTATAAAACTATCTGTGTGCAAAATTTCATCCAAATCCGTTCAGTAGTTTTGGCGTGAAAGAGTAACAAACATACATCCATCCATCTATCCATCCATCCATACAAACTTTCGCATTTATAATATTAGTAGGAAGTAGAATTTCATCACCACTGCTCGCAAAACGGTGAAGGAAAACATCGTGAGGAAACCTGCATGTCCTAGAACCAAAAAATCGAAGACATGTGACATCTACCAACCCGCACTGGGCCCGCGTGGTGGATTACTACGGCCCAATCCCTCCCACAGAGAGGAGGCCTGTGTCCCAGCAGTGGGATAGTTATAGGCCGATTATGATGATTGAAAACATGCTGTAATTTTTAATACATGCCGCTGATAAAAATAAATCGGAAAGGTAAAGGGTGTTTTGGTGAACATTATCCTGCACTGGCTGAAAAGAAAGAAAATGGGGACGGGAAATGAGGAAAATTTGAAGTAGTATTTTTTTATTTTAGAAAAACTAATGATTACACTGCACTGATATATATAGTCATATACATTACAATCTAACTGACTCGTATCAGTGTCTATCCACGGTCAAACCATTAACGTAATTGCTGAAACATAATATCATGCTCCTACAGAATCAACAATCCGATAAAAAGCATTTCATTTTTATCAACCCTCGCCTTCATTAAAACTAAAAATATAAATTTCCAAAGATTTGAAATGACGTCATCAGAAGTCTTGTCGGAATTCCTGTGCTACTGGTCGGTAATTATCGACGCAACGAGGGGTGACGCCCCGTGGGTTCACTAAGGATGTCCATTAATTTGGGAGTAAATAAGTTATTGTAATACTGGAGAATTTGGAAACAGATTTTTTAAGTTTTCACTGGCTTCGATACTAGCAATATTGTCTAGAGTAACATAGTACAGTAGCAAATCACTGAAGCTCTTATGTATTTCAAACAGTTATACACAGCGCTAATAAAATATTTTTCTAGGAAAATTAAGGTTGAAAGCTGTAAAATACACTGCACCAAGAACTGTGCATTTAAAGCCCTATCCGCTTTCCATTTGAATTAATACTCGGCCAGCCCCAACACAGTTTAATTTTCTCGGGGAAATTTCAAGCGTTTCTCCTGGTGACTTTTCTTTAACTTGTAAATTCTTACTTGAAAATGACTGTAATTTATTAGTGTGAGGTTTTCAAGTCTAATTTAATTTTCTATTTTATTTGTTCTCTCTTTCTATTCTACTAATTCAGTGAAGCAAAAGAATTCTTGGAAGAAAATCTTTGGAAACTCTGGTATTAAAAGTTTCTCTTACCGCGACGATGTTTAATTATTTAAGTAGTCCGCCTGGGGCAGTCAGCTTACCATTGAACTAACTGACAATCTTTCTAACACGATATGCGGTCTGGATCATAGCTCGAGCCCAAACTATAAAAGAAGAACAACAATCAGAACAGTCAATGCATTTACCGACGTCGACGCCATCATAAATTGAGGGGGACAGCCCTACCGACAAGTCGCACAGACGCGCGGGCAGACGAAGTAACAAAGTGAGTCATACCGAAGGAGGCGCGGGCGCCTCCGCCGCCACGCTCTACCTGCTGTGGGAACTTCCCTAACAATTGTGTCTTTGTCATAATTATAAGTCCTAGTTTTTCTGTAAGACTTGTTGGAGGTAATAACGGTGTAGATGTGCAGGATAATATTTAATTGTTGATAGGTAGTCTACCAAACCATGAAGGTGAGTCACCACTTCGTGTTCTAATTAGCGAATAGATGGACAATTATGAACACATTCTCTGTCACCTTGGACAGGGAACGTGTCGTCATCGAAATGGAACTGAGTTACCCAGGAGTCCATATATTCAAGAATTAAATAATGCAATTAATATCCAAGTGTAGTGGACTTAGGAGTAGATTTTGCCTTTTGTATGGGTGGGGGATAGGGAAAGTGTTACCATAATCCGCCTATAATGTCCCCACTGCTGGGACACAGACCTCCTCTCTTCGATAGGAAGTGGGCTGTAATCTACCTCGCTGGCCCAGTGCGGGTGGGTAGATGTCACATGTCTTCGAATGTGAAGCTGATGTAATTTCTTCAGAAATTTTCGAAAAGAACCGAAATAACTTTCGAGAGATGCATTTATATTCACTTATTGCATCTCTATGTTACAATTTAAATATCTCTTATCGTTTTAAAGCCAACGTGAAATAAGTGAGAGTGATATCAGTGGTAAGCTCCACAGACGTACAGTCAGACGTTATGACGCGTCGGTGACTCACGTCACGACTGCTAACGCTACCTGTGGGGGCTATTATCTACACTATTTTTGGAAAGGCTATTTTCAGCAGCGAAGGGTTGTCAAGAATTTACGTAATAGAATGACTTGGCGGAATAAAGTAGGGTTATTTTATTAGTGAATTTGAATGTTAAAAAGGTTAATGGGGGCAAATTACAGACTGCGTAGGTTCTTTATGAAGGTTTTTTTTCTCTCTGAAAAACTGGTTAATTTCTTTGGAAACGAACGTCAAGTTGGTAGTTAACTTCACGGCAATTTATACAGAAAACACTCATAAATGGCATATAAAAAATCGTGTCCCTTAAAAGCCAAAAATATAGAAAATACGAGTACGTTCAATATTATTGTTTTTCATAAATATTGCACGAACCACGAACACAATCGATTATTTATAGAAAAGCATAAAAAGTCACGCACAAGTGCTTTACGATTAATCGGCTGCTCATCGATGTTGCCACTATCGAGTTTGATAAATCGATACATAATTCGAAAGTTTATTCTTTTTTATTGGTTTTATTTTATTTTGGTATTGAACACCGGTAGGTCATTCAGATTAAACTAATCTATCGTAAGTTGGGAAAACTTAGTAAAACTGTATTTGTGTTTAAAAAGGGTAATAGAATACTTATCATATTTCATATTTGAATTCGTATGTTAACCCAACAACCCTACCTACCCCATTTAAAGTTTGGCCTTTACAGCAAACAGAACCTTTAATTATACTATGATAATAATTTTAATTGTGAAACCCTTCTTCTAACAGATAATTTATGGTTGCTACTGACCCATATCGACTTTTAATTACAAAAAAAAAAACTTTATTTTTCGTAAAAGAAAATAGGATTTAGTTAAAAGTAACGAGTATAACGAGGCCGATGTAAACAAAAACCGTCATTAATTGAACAATAGAACACCGTAATATCAACCAACAAAGGGTAGAATTTTTAAGTCATGTTTGGTTAAGGTACGAAATAATTTGAAAAAGTCGAGAAAATGTAACTCTTCCTCTTACCCGACTGCAACTAAGTCGGGTAAAACTTACGTTGCCAGAGTTATCATCATCAATTCAGTCGAAAAACATCCACTGCCTGACATAGGCCTTCACCAGGTCGTCGGTCCACCTCGTGAGAGGCCTTCCAACGCAATTTTCTCATTCACGATCTGATTATAACACAAAACACATTGAATAACAACTCAGTTTTACCACCAAACCATTAACTGCTAGAATCCAAATACCATTTCCTAAACATACGCACAAAATTCCTCCACCACGCATAAAGACTCCCGCAGACAGGCGCGAAACAACTCCGATAGAACAATTGCCATGAATTTTTCATAGAAATTCTACCACCAGAGAGTTGCGCCGCAACTGTCTGCGGGTGCCATACATTACGAAAAATTGTAAACACGCACGAACTTTTCAAAACTTAGCAAATAACATCTACATAATAATACATAAGCAGAAAACTTAAAAATAACTATGTTTATAAATAACTAAAGCGGTTAACGTAAACGTATAGTGAAACAAAACATATGAGGTATAATTAAAAATAATATTTGGATATTAGCATACCGCGTTTTGGCGTGGGCATGTGTGATAGGTGTGGGCCACACTGTGAGCCAAGCTAAGTTAGCTTAGTTTAGGTGACGAAGCTGCGCGCGAAGCTAACTTTGCTCAGTTTAGCTTAGCTTACGCTGCTACGTTGTCTTTTCATACTTCGGTTTACACTACATAGTACAGTAAAGCTAAGCGAGCTCACTGAACTATATGGGGTAGCTAACCAGACGACTCCGGCTAAGCTTCCAAGGCTGATAGTGTACTCAGCTTCCCTTCGCACCCACACGTGTCAAATATCGTAGCGAAATCCTTGGTTATCGGTGTGTGCCCAGAACGCCAATTCTCGTAATTTAAAACGTTCAAAATCTAGTCGCAGCCTCATCTCAGCGACAAACAAATGTCAAAAACTTGTCAAAATGTAGGGAAATTTGAGGTATTTTTGACAGATTGAGACTGAGATCAGACTGTGAACGTTCTTAAAATTACGAGAATTGCCCCTCTGATATTGTAGCACCCTTAGTTGCGAGCTACGTTAGCTTACGTAAAAGTTAGCTTAGCTCGCGGTGTGGCTGCATCTAAGTTTGAGCATGTATTGTGCGTGTGAGCTTCGGGCCAGAGGGTGAGTATGTGCGTGTTATAATTAGCCAAGATTATATGTTTATGAGCTATTAAAGAAAGTGTAAGAGTACCTTGCTTCTATAAAAAGAATTTGGTTAAGTATGTTCGTTCAGGAAGTGCAAGTAGGAAGTAAATCAACGGTGAATAGGAACTCAGTTGAAATGGTTTCTTTAAGTTAATTATGCGGGCGCCCGAAAGCCGGGATTACTGACGTCATGCGGAAGATAAAAGACGTTAAAAGATTAGTAAAGTACTTCTCAGCTGAAATAACTGATAATAATCGTTCTGTGGTTATCATTAGGCCGTGAGAAACAAAGAGTCTTGGATCTTCAAAGATAGACAAAAAAGATCTTAAAACTTATTTCAGTATATTCAAAAAATATATGTCCGAAACCGATATACCAAATTCTAGTCACATTCCATCATTTTCTCAGTCTGTATGAACAGCTGTTCCTAGCGACCGACAAGACATTTCGATAAGACACGCGCGTAAAGAATTCGGACGCGTATACTCGGCGATGATCCAATAATGAGAGTGTGTGTGAGTTGACAAACTATTTCTATTATCACTATACACACTGCGGACAACTATACGCAGTGTTCTTGTTTGTTGTGATTAATAACCGGGAAGTCTTTCAGATTTAAGTAAAATAGCGGAATGGGGCAGTAAAAATAGTCATCTAATGGCCTTTGTAATTATAGAAGTCGTTGATGACAGAAATGAGAAGACCTTGGTGATAAGGGGTTCGAAGTTCTACGTGACAAAGCATTGGGATATTTAATGCTATGATAGGTTTCAAGAAGTGCAGTAAGCACTTACCACATATATTATAACTTAAAAAAAACATATATTGCTTATATAATACTTGTATAAGGAAATTAACATACTCCGCTCAAAGCACCTGAGATACACAAAAGCTCTCGGAAAATTGCAGCGACAGATGTCATATGAGCGTGCCAAAACAGGCCCCAATGTGTGCAGCGCTTTTCACTTTTCCTTTGAAACAGAAAAGCGCTTCACAATTAAGCTGCAAATCGGATGTCAAGACGCAGAGAGAGAGCCAAGTTTTGAAATGTTGCAAACAGCCATTAAAGCTGCCAGCAGCACTCGCTGCAAATTAAAGAAGTTTGTGAACTGCCGCCAGCGACAGCCAAGTTCGCGACCTTCACCTCTGTTATAAATTATAATATACTGCAATGTTTCGCAAATCAATTAATTAAGCACCTATTACTCGGCTTATTATGAGAAATTGTTGCACGGTACACGTGAAATATAGTACTTAGTGGTTTCTAATTAATTTTACGAGTAGCTATATTGCTGACAGTGTAATGAGTAAAGAGATTTATGTATCCTAATACAAGTTATCTATCCATTATTGTTTTATCCAATGGCTTTCGTGATGATAAGATACTGCAAGAATAATATACTAAACAATAAACGTAGAGAAACTGATGTCTAGCTGAACCCTGCTAATACGCCGTATGGAAAACAAAGTACCTCTCAAGGCGCAAGGTCACCACAAATTAGGTTGACATTACATGCACGGATGCGTCGACCGACCCCTGTGAGCTCCACTTATTTAAACCAACTAATGCCCTAATTTTTCCTCTAGGAGTACAGCCAAAATATATGATTGAAACCTGACTATAATCTGTACGAAAATGTTTTTTCCTAATGTTTCTCTCTTTGAACTTGGTAGTAAATTACAACTGCCAAGACAAAATTCGCTAATTAATGAGTTACCTAATTCCCCCGAATTGAAGTTGAAATGTCTTGGTATAAATCTGAGACTGAAATGTCTACTTGGCAGTTTAATTACTATGATCATGAGCTTACCGTTGCCGTAATTTACAACTACTAAGAAAATCAAACTTGAAGCTGGCCTAGTAAAGGTCACGGTGAAAATTGAGAACGATCTATCAAATAGTAAAATTACATTTGATTAAAATTCACAGAATTGGTAACAGCTGTTCAGAGAAAATTAATCTTCCAAGTTCGCCTAGAGTTTGTACTAAGAAGCATTTAATTAGAAAACTTGTATAAGAATAAGTTTAGGGTTGCAAAGTTTGATACACGATAAGCGTAAATAAGGACAGCTTCAGCTTCGCTGGGAGATTTACTTGTTTTAACCCCAAGGTGACATACTTTATTGTTTAATATTCCGTGCAGGATTTTATGTTTAGAAACGTTAGGCAGACCTGAAATACATCAACCTTATTACCAAAATCGTCTCAAGTCTCGCCGTCTGAGTTAAGCTCAACGACTCGGTCCGGGCAACGCCCGTTGGCGACACCTAGTCTATTATTAGCGGCGCCATACTTATCACAAAATAAATTCGAGTACACGGTCTAGGTCAAATGATACTGTTTATAGGTGCAAGGTTGTCCACGGGGGACACCATAAAACAAACCTTTATGAGGCAACGTAATTGGTCCCAGAAGGTCATGTCTTTTCGGGTGACATAACTAGGGATAGAAATGACATATTTTATGATCAAAATACTCGTTTAACTGCAGACGTTTATGATGACGATCCGCGTCTAGATTGACACCGAAGGCTGAAAGAACGAAATAAAAATAATCCACTAATCCCGTCCGGTACACACGGACTCGATCCTCAAAATAAAATTCTGGTCATGTCTTCGGACGTGGGTAATAGAAAATTTCAGGGCTCTAAAATTTGATGGCGGGAAGTATGAAATTGTTTGTAGATTACTCTCTCTGACTCTCCTCGTCGAATGATCTGGATTATCCTGATTCACATCTCTGACTACTATTATTAAAATGTTCTCTTGGAACTAACTGGTGACCAATTTGTAAATCAGTACGCGATGACTAACTTCTCAACATTATTTTATCCTCGTAGCTCGTTTGCCATATTAAAATAGCTAATTATTCAGTACTTGGTCATTTTTCCTATTGTTATGCCGAACAATTATACGGCAGCAATTTTAGCCGTGCGAAATTCATCGGTTTCCTGAATCCATATTATTGTGTTATTGTGATACTAATTTACATTATAAGAAATTTTTATATTTTTATAAAAAGTCGTAATGACCCTAATTCATCTTGTGGATTATCTCTGTCTACTGCTACAAAATTCTGGGAAGAGAAAGCTTCTTATTTAGCGTCAGTATTCTTTTTTCTTTTACCTCTCGACCTCAGTTTGACCTTTCGTCCTCACAGTCAACGTTCTCAGGTGTCCAACAGATATTTTTCCATCATAAATCTCCGCTTTCTATTTTATTGTACTTTTGCTAAAACGTCATTTAATGCTAACGAGGGTCCAATAAAAATAAATCAACCGAGAGAGTTTCTCTTTGGAAACTTGACATTGTATCTCCTTCTGGAACAGATTACCAGATGTACTTTAAGCCCCACGTCATAATACATTTATATCAAAACAGTTACTGGAGTGAAGCATGATAAAAATAATATATCAGAATGATATAAAAATCATGAACATAATCTTGGACTCATATAAAAAATCCTAGAATTATTAGTGACGATTTATCCTTCAACTATTTAGAAATTTTCTAACATTATTGTTCCGAACTATGAATGAAAAGTTAATCCTGCAACTTTAACTCTTAATATCAATTGATTACCAATTGACAAAAACATTAATCAATTAAAACCGTACATAATTCCGAACTGATTGGCTTGCCGAGCCTAGCTTTATAAACCAATTAACACCCAGAAAATTGTTCCTATAAGAATGTTGTAACCACGCTATTTTTACACGAGTCGAATAAATGAATCGTGCTGGAGCCGTTAAGGGGATATGAATGTCAGGGACGAGAAGCGGTCCCACGAATGGTGATTGGGGATCCGCAAGAACTGCCGCAGAGGATAAACTTGACCCAATTTCGTTCTAAGATAACATTTGCTAATGGGTTTCTGAAAGCTAATGCAGATCGAGTATTTTTTTGGCTTTGGATCAAATGGAATAGTTATTACTTTTAGGAGCCGGACTGAATTCAAAACAATCTGGAGTATCATTGATAACTGTAGTTTTACGGAAGACAATGTGTATGAGTACAGTTTATTGTTTCTACGCAAATTATGAGACAATTCGTATCGTTAACGTGCCTGTACTCGGTTAGTTATTCTATTTGCTCTTGCTCCAAATTTTTATATCCCGTTCGCTGCATCCATAAATAATATTCGTCTTGTCCGTGACCGGAATGTCAGGGGCAAGGAGCGCGTGATAGAACGAGGATACACGAGCGGGAACCCGGGCTTAACCTAATTTGGTTTGGAGATATGTGTAACGGTGCCTGAGACTTTTAAGACCACATTTCAATATTAGGAGCTGGAAGTTTTATTTTTAGAGTTGATTCATATACTGTTGTATTTCCAGGAGGTAACAGTTCAGCCACTGGTGTTATTAATGACTTCGGTATACAGAATGAATAAGTTATCAATGTAAACTGCACTCAATTTCTTGTAAATCAAAGACACGGCCTTAATCGATTCCTGAACATCATAATTTACGGTTATGAGGCTGTCACCATCGTGTCACAGCTAATATAGCACTACAGACAGACAGTAACATCAATCATACAGCAACGTAGTGAATTAAATATCAAGTTAGAGGTGAAACACAAGCAACGTCAGTACCAAGAACTATTAATGAAGCAACATTACGTGAAAGATTCTAAGATATTAATCATCCTTTTCTACCTCCGAGAGAATATGATTCGTAGGTCGCCATCAATCATGAAATAAGAACAATAGCTACATTATCGATGTAATTAAAGATTTTATGCTTCTGTGACTATTTGAAATAAGTTTAAAAACCCGCTGATTCATTTATTTTCAAGCGCGTTTTCATTTTACTATAAATAGGGCATAAAAAAAAAAAATAGAAGTCCTATCTAATAGTGCCAAATATTCATTTTGTCTTCAGAGTAATTAAATTATAAGTACCAAAATGTGCTAAAAACCGAACGTAATGTCTAGATGAAGTTATATCATTAGCACAAAATCCTTCCTTAATAATCATGGTTATCTGATGAAAACCTTTTGTTGAATCCAAATTCTGTTTACTCCAGATATCTTTCACATCAACTAGTTTCCTAACTTGGAGTTTCATACGGATCCTGTGCCCTCGAATCTGTCGCAGAGTTATCTAATTTAAAGTTCCTGTATGAAAACTTTGTAAGCAACCAGATATTTGTTATGATAACTAGATATTCCAAGGATGAAACTTTGAAAGTGGATGTTTGGAACTCTGCTTTGGCAATATGTAAAAGCCGTGCTTTGACCATGAACATATTGGTAATACAACAATAAGAGCTGTCTTATATTTAATGAGTCAATCGAGGGTGGCGACCCGGTGGTCAATCTGTTACACGAGCTTAAATGGTGCTGAATGCACTCAAAAACGGAACATGTCTCCTATAATTTGGATGATATCCAGTCGTTTTATTACTACGCACGGATAGATAGAGTTTGGCACAGCCTGCGTCTTTGTATGCCCCGCTAGCCAACATATTTGAATACCGCAACACGACTTCTATTGCCAAAATGTACCATGACCTTTAACACGATCGGTTAAGGTTCAAATTCGAAGAAATGCGGAAGACATGCTGGCATTTTAAGTTCAAGAGCGTGCCAATTTTGCTGAATGGACTGAGCAGCTGTTGTCTTTCGATATAATATGTATCAACGCTATTATATAAACATCGTTTGTTGTATTTTGGCAATGCGGTAATATTATGTATACGTGTTTAATATTTTAGCGCTGTTTTATATTTGGTTGCATGAGAAACCAGTTTCTTTCGGAAAAAATCGTTGTGATGACACAATGGTATATACGTTTTGTTGATATTATGCGTTCAATGATATTGATTACGTCTGTTATTATACTCAAGATGTTTTCACCAACACATGTTTACATGTGTGTATTGATAAGCTAATCAGAAGTTTTCCACTTAAGAGCTTGCGATCAAGACGAACTTTTGATTATTTCGATTAGAGTAAGGTCAAGCGTGGCTGAGCTAAGGCTGGGAGATTGATGATTAGCTGGTATTACGTTAAAGGTTACGTCAAAGTCTCCGGTACCTATAGACAGGTACATTGTATGCCATGTTGTTTCTGTTATAATAAGGAAAGTTATGTATACGCACACATTTTGTTTACTTATGCGAAATGTACAGTCGGTGGAGAAGTGCTATAAGCACTATGTAAAAGTTACAAAAAATAATTTTTAACATTTGACGATTAACACATTATTAACATTAGACATATTATATATTAGGCATTTCTACAACACAGGATATTTTGAAAAATCCAGTTTAAGTATACTTTTTAAGAAACACGATAATAATATACGAACGCAAATTAACGGTCTTTGCTATAAAATTCGAGGGCCAATTTATCGAAAAGTTTCAGCTGTCGAGCCTGAATTTGATAAAGCTGTATAAATTAATACGTTTACGTAAAACGCTGCAGCACCTGACGACGAGGATGGTAACGATGTTATCACCGCAGTCGTCTAGTACACCTGCCACAGCTGAGAGTGGGCAGGTGGGGCTGTTTTATTGCGATGTGCTAATTATACGGGAGCACCGTTTTAGGGACTATGCAAAATGTATATCATATCCCCTGGTATATTAGGAAACCTTATCTGGTCAGTAACAATAGAAAAAGTAATTGTCTCATAAGTAACTGTAAGAGTAACAGATAGAATACTGTTTGCATTAGGTATGTACGGACGCCTGCAGAGAAAACGACCCCCCCCGCCTTACAAAAGTGAGCGTTGAGGGGTCCCGTTTTCTCTGCAGGCGACTGTACACCATTAAAATTACAGATATAAATGTAGACGTTAGTAATGCAATTAGTGTTTATTTTCTTTTAGATAAGTTGGGGTTTCCTAATTTGTCACTTACAAGCATGGCGATTTGGCAAATCTATAAAAAATAAAAGCAATTGCTTTTATTGGGACACTTTACTTACGACCCAATTCGATCTAACTTTATCCCCAATTGAGATATTATTAGATAGGATTGGATCATTTTGGATTCCCTCATCTGGTACTCACTACTCAGAGACTTCCAATTTTTCGTAACTTACCTGAACATGATTAAAATTGTGTGACTACAAAGTGCATAAATCTGTTTACAGTGCAGTGCTCATTAAATTCAAACAATCGAAATTCCGCTCACCACATTACGACAGAGCGAGTCGATACGATAGTAAATTCAAAATCAATTTGTACGCGACTGTCCGCGTACAAGTTAACCGCACGAATGGTATGCGAACTTGGTGAAGGTACAGTGCAACACAGACGGTGCGAAATACATAAATTACGAGCATTTACATAATTATGCACTCGCATATACGGCGACGACGTCTGTCACACGAAGTATACGAAAGAAAAAGTGTGCATATGTTGATGAAAATTTGCAGATGACTAAACGAATATATGCATCGGTAAAATGCAGTTTTTAGTAGGGGTTCGTCCGGCGGCGGTGAGATGGGCAAACGACATTGTTACCATCGCGGAAAGAACCTGGATGGGTTGGCGCAGGAGCGTGGAGATTGGCACAAGAAAAGAGAGGTATATGCTCAACAGTGGGTGAGTCGGGCTGTGGATGATAATGAAGGATTTGATAAGAATGTTTAATTCTTATAAGATTGAAAGTTTGAAGTACCCCTTAACTTTAAAGTTAAGTCCATAATAGGATCATGTGGCCGTAATTCCAACGTATATGTAACCAAATTAACACGTATTTACCTTGACAAATCCCGGACTTCTCGCTTCGCGCAATGGAAAAGATGTTTACCTGAAACAGAAAAAAGAAAAAATAAATATGAGATACGAACAAATCATACATTCAGTCACAGCACTGAAGTAATATCCGTGTTAAATATTAAGCAGCTCTCAACTAATTTGGAACTCAGCAGCACGCTAAACTTTTACTCAAACGCTTCATGTTTCGGCGAATTCCTGAAACCATAATGAGAGCAAGCTAAAGGAGATAGCATACTAAACCGCATTTAAGGTACGCGAACGTATCGCAAGACTAGTACCCGTATTATTAGCACGTGGCAAAGACGCTATGCTACCTGTGTGTAGCCTCCCTAACACTTATGTGAGATTAGTTGAACGTTGCCTACTTACACTTGAGTTTCATCTCCCGAGAACTCGATAGCGTTTACACGCTACAAATTTTAGTTCGTACAACAATGTAAACTTTAACTATGCAGTGTGGCGCTAGTGCAAAGTTGAATTAATTTATACACGTAATTATAATACGTACGTTACGTATGTTAAAATTCATGGTCTTCCTTTTATTTTTGACACTATGTTATTTAGCAAAAAATAATCCTTATGATGAAGCCTTTCGATCGGTATGATAAAGCTACAGGGTGATTATTTTTCTCATGTTCGATTCCCGGTTCAACCATGTAATTATTTAAATATCTATGAATGCCGTTTAAATTGTTTTTTTAAATTCAAATAATGTCTTCTTGCAGTAAAATGTTCCATCTACAATAATCAAGGTACTTTCCCTCCATGTGGCATATCCGTGGGACGCCGTGTATAATATATGTAACAGCTGATATTTTTTTGATAATTGACGAAATATTTCTACGCTAGGGGATTCTAGATTCTAGAATAATGCGGTGAATTCATGGTTAATGTTTTTGCGTTGATGTCCCTGCCACCCTGTATGATAATAGATAAGGTGTAATGCAAGCTATTATTTGAAACCGATCGTGTGTGAGCTCCTGGCATCAGTTTTACGATTGTTTGTTCAACAATACATAGTAATTTCCGCTTCGAATATTACTGACTTATTTTCATTGCATTTCTTTGTGATAGCATCAGTGAAAGGTTATAAAGATCGTTCACTGATTATATTATAAGTTTTATCAGTTTTAGCACTGAACGTTTGCATGAATAATCTATACTAATATGTAATAAAGCTAAAGACTTTGTTTGTTTGAACGCGCTAATCTCTGAAACTATTAGAATAATTATTTTTGCATTTGATAACCCAATTCTTGAGGAAGGCTATAGGCTACTTAACATCACGCTAGGTCCCTTGCAAAAAGAAAAAATGTCAGAAAGAACGCTAAGCGAAAACGAAGTAATACCGCGGGCGGGCGATGCAATGCAACGGAGTGGGTCGGGGGAATAAAAAATTTCACGCTGACGAATTCGCGGGCAGAAGCTAGTTTATATATATTCGGGTCACCGGTACGGACGTAAAATCAATTTTAATAATCTAATAAGTACCCAAATTAACATTAAGTAAGGGTCCCTTTTAGTGAAGCTACATCTTACTTCGCGAGCATTTGAAATCAATTTCGGGTGTCCCTAGGCACATATTAATATATTATACTATGGCTTTATCTACTCATGTACGGGACGGATACGACCGGACAATTGGATAAACGCAATAACTGACAGGGAGAGGGACTTTATGGCAACATAACAATAACCTGAGTGATCTTAATACAAAATCACAGAATATAGAAATATCGGAAGAGGAAATGTGACGTCATCATACTTATTTTTATGGACGAGAGTTTTATAACTGCTGAGCTGTAATAACATATTTTTACTTCGAACAGAGGATTCGATTAAATTTTTATTGCAGGTTCGTAATTCGTATATGTCCGGTCCACTGTGACGCTACCGTTTGAGTTAAAATTCTACAAACCGAAAATTAATACAACATCCATGTACAAAGAATGATTTTTGTAGAACAACTTTCCACCTGTACCTTAACCAAAAGTATATTTTCAGATGACCCTTTGGTCAACACCCTTCCGAAACCCGATAACCTAAAACCGTCAAACAAAATGATGGAAGGCGTTCCATTTAAATAAACGCACTCAGCGAATATGGAAAGCTTCCGATAGGCCGAGCCGATATCCAGCCCTTAATAACAGCACCACATTAATCTACGTTGCCCTTTCCGTCAGGGCAGCAGTATTTCACGCGAACGAATTAATTTCTGTCTGTATTGTTTCGTTGCACGATTTAAAAAGTCACCGTTTCACTCGCGAGGTTTGTTGTATAAGGAATTTTATAGATTCAACCAGAAAATGTTGTGAATGTAGACAAGCTCATTCATTACATCAACGGAATCCTTGTTCAGGTAAATAGAAATACCTTTTCGAGAATGGTAACTTTTTATATTTATGGTAGATTGCGTTGAGTACCCATCTCATTGAAGAAATTATATGTCAATATCATACGACACCACAGGATCTGTTTCCGTACAAAAATAGCCTATCCAGTCTTATCATAAACATATTAAGAAAAACACGAAAAAACGACGTGACAAAAGCCGTGTTTCAGCTCCGTATCAAATAACTAGAAGAGGTATTAATCTCTGAAAGTGCCGTCGCACCCTCTCACGTCACTGCCTTCGAAGGGAGGCAACTCGTCATATTTTCTTACACTAATATGTCAGAAGCTACCCTCTTACGTTGATAATATTACACTATCATTAAAGAAGATTATGCATAGTCATGTTACAGGTCCCTCTAACAATGTCAAAGACTAGAAAGTTGGAACTTGGCACCTTTTTTACCTAAATGAAGTCATTTGAGCATTAAAATTTGCGACGGCATACTAATTGCTTTGGCACCGCTCATAAGCATGTGTGTACTAGATGTTTATTACAGCACTAAATTATAAGGCAGATTTGTAGTTTGGTATATTTCAGTAAATGGGAAAAGAGTATCCTTGCTACCAATCACCATGTTATGCCATTATACAGTGGCAGGTTCATCGAAGCACAACCTGCTGGATTGCTGAATGGATTCAGCACACGATTATAGCGTAGAAATTTTTCGTCGATTATTTAAAGCAGCTGTTTCAAAGAAAAGTGCAGCACGTACGCGGGTCAAAATGTATGGAATAGCTATTTCTTTTTTAAATATCCCACGAAAAATTTCAAGGGTCTAGAATCATGTACTGAATCCATGGTAACAGGTTGCACGTCGAGTCGATATCAAGTTCCATATGACACTTCTAATGTCCAGATTTATGAGTCATTTCAAAGCACCCATTTAGAAGAGTTATCCAAGAGAAGGCGATGACGACGCCCATACAGAATAAATCGACAGTTATCGACTCACATAAACGGTCAATACATTACCCAAGTAAGTCAACTTGCACGATCGAGATAAGATCGACGATTTGAAGCACCGACCAGCGAGTTCTTCAGAGCGTTCATGTGTAAGAGCACTCGGCGAAGAAATCGTTCGTTAAGGATTTAGTATATCATATTGTGACAAACTGGTCGGGTCGAAGGAATTTTATTTTCTTTGAGCGCCCCTTTCTTATTTATATCGTCGTAATAAGTTGCGACGTTATAAAAGTTATTCCTTCAACGCTGTAGGTTAAAGTTACGGTCTGTGTTTTATTAGCTGGATACGCTTTTTAGTTTATGTTTGTAATATACCATAGAACGACTACGTTTGTAGGTTTTATGACATTTTTATGGGAAATATAGTCATATTATTTTACGGCATTCAAATTAAAGGTCAACCCTTTGACCCAAAGCTAATCATATTATGCGAGATAGCCACGAAACACGCATCTTTTAGGATTACGAAATATAAATTAGTTTCTGGTCAATTATTACAAAAGCAGTTTAACAGTAGTATATCTCACGAACACTAAGTAATAAGTTAAACAAACAAACAGTTCGTGACAGACACTGTTGCAGCAGAGCAATTCACAAAAAATGAAACAAAGACGCCGAAATCTCCTTTCAAGAAGTTAAGCAATCAAAGGCGAAAACAGGACATTGTTGCAAATGAAATGAAGCCAAACACTTTTGAGTAACAATGAGAAGCCAGTGGGAGGGGCGAGATCGAAACAGCTCCCAAACTCAGGCAAGCCAGGCAAACCAAAGGCCTTAAGGGGAAAGCTTTGGCTTGGCAACTCTGCCAAGTTGAATTAATTTATTCTTGGAGGGACGTATGTAACTTTGAAGCTTCACTGTTGCTACTAGTCATCTGAATTGAGATAACACTGACTTTGTTTCGTTGAAACCGCAACCAAAATTCGCAGTAGAGGATTTATTATTTAATGCGTGTTCGTTAGCAGATATCAGATTTATCTGGGTTAATAACTAGTTCTCTGTAATTATGCACATCTGTTTCCTCCCGTGGACATAAGGAAAATTAAAAGTGGAATTAGCTTTAACATTAGATCCTTTAGTACCACAAGTTTTCAGTTCCGTGAAATGATGGAATAGAATATTCTTTATTGTGTACACGATAAATATTACAATGATCATATAGAATGAGCAACTTGATCATCAACATTTTTTCTACCATTCTATTACGATGATAAGTTAATCTTGTAAGAAGTTCTTCGTTCATGTTCAAGTCTACCAGACGAAGATTCATCATAATAATAATCATAATCAGCCTGTAACGTTCCCACTGCT
The DNA here is from genome assembly GCA_911387795.2 of Apamea monoglypha. NCBI lineage: Eukaryota > Metazoa > Arthropoda > Insecta > Lepidoptera > Noctuidae > Apamea > Apamea monoglypha. The sequence goes on along the minus strand of OU426933.1, from coordinate 4,026,955 downwards.
GGGACACAGGTGGCCTCCTTTCTGTGAGAGGGTGCGGGCCATAATCCATCACGCGGGCCCAGTGCGGGTTGGTGGACGAAGATACGCCCACACAAAATCCTCAAGCTACTTCCAATTCCAAATAACAATTATGCAGTAGGTATATTTACCAATGTACAAGAATGTTAAGTACAAATACCAGCAGACACGTAGGAGTTAAGCCAACACATAATAATCAAACAGGCGACATCATTAGAACCCCGAACATGCGCGTCCTCAGGTTGATTAAAACGTAAATACATATTTAAGCAGCACGTGGGTATGCGACCTTCGCAGGGCTACCGGTGCCCTTAAAGGATCGCCTTTGTCTTTGCGCACGATCGCAATCAATCCAATGATCCATGCTGCCTTTGTATGTTAAGATTTCTTGAGCTTCGAGCATTATTTTGTTAGTATGTTTGGAGGATTTAGGGTTTTCTTAATGACTATTTTCGAAACAGCCAGGAATGGCTGAATATCCTCGTCCTTCTAGCACGTATCCGGCATTTGACCTTTTCCGGGCTACCGGTTCCCTTAAAGCATCGCCTTTGTCTTTACTCACGATCAGATTCAATCCAATAATCCCTGCAGCCTTTGTATGTTTAAATTTTTTGAGCTTTGACAATTATTTGGTTAGTGTTTCGATGATTTTGGGGTTTTTTAATCACTATTTTAAGAGTATTCGAAAGTGCTGCTGGCATTTTGTCTTTGGGCCGAATGTCCTCATCCTCATCTTTCTAGTACCTGTCGGCATTTGACCTTCGCAAGGCTAGCGGTAAAGGATCGCCTTTGTCATCACGCACGATCGGATTCAATCCAATGATCCCTGCTGCCCTTATATGTTAAGATTTCTTGAGCTTTGGGCATTATTTGGTTAGTGTTTGGAGCTTTTGTGTTTCGTCAAATACTATTTCTGGAGCATCCGGAAGTGCTGTTGGTATTTTGTTCATTGGGCTGAATGTCCTCATCTTGCTAGCACGTGTCGGCATTTAATCTTTGCAGGGCCACCGGTGCCCTTGAAGCCCCCTTTGTCTTCACGCACTATCGGATTCAATCCAATGATTCTGGCCACCTTTGTACATATGTTCGGGTTTCTTGAACTTAAATTGAAAATTGATAATTTAATTTGTGTTTTTAAAAGATCTGTGTGCGAAGAAATAGTTGGTCTATTTAAGAAACCTCATCATCTTTCTAGCGTGCCTTCATTTAACCTTGGCAGGGCTTGTGCCCTTAAAGGACAGCCTTTGTACGCACAATCGGATTTAATTCAATGATCTCTGCTACTTTTGTGTTTGTTCAGAACAGTAACTCGAGCTTTGGGAATCGACATTGAGGCTAAATTGGAATGTGTAATTTGATTTGTAACTCTGAACGATTTGTGTCTAATTAACATTCGTAGATAAAACGCACACATACTTAGCATGCATCTTGAGAAAATTTGCAGATTTAATGACATTTATTTATATATACTTTACTGTACACTATGCCAATCTTTATTGTGCAAATGTCGCTCTAGCTTGTGGCAGAGTAAGGTACCTTCAGTTTCTTAAAACTAAATTCATAATTCTCATTCAACCAACACGTAAAATCTACTAGGGAAACCACTGTGCAATCGCAATAAAAAAAAATGTTATATGACCCTCACACTCATAATTATACGAGCACGCGCAAATTCGACCTTCATAGGGCTACCGGAGTACATGTACCATTAAAAGACCGCTTTTGTCTTCATGCACGAATAAATCTGATCCCCGATTCCTTTGTGTTTATTCAGAAATTCGTAATTTGAGCATAGCCCATTGATATGGACGTTAAATTGGTATTCAATTATAATTCTAATTCGAAGGATCTGTGTCCGTGTATTGAATTTGTATTAAATTTCATTATGCTGTTGGGACTGCCCCGTTTTTGTAGCGCATTTGAGATGTTTGCGCTGAATCGAACCGACGACTTTTATGCGGTCATGCGGAAAAACATCTCGTCCTTAATAGCAAGACTGTGGGACAGTGACAACAGTATTCTGAGGACAGTGGCGGATAGCATCTACTCTCTTATTCTGAGCCGTTTTGTGGGGGAGATGAACGAGTGAAGTACTTTCCCTTCGCTTGTACGTCGTCCACATGAAGCGATCTCAGATAAACAAGTGTTAAATAATGTAGCACTAACATTAATTATAAGGAATAAAAAAATAAATAAAATGTTTATTTTCTTCCACAAAAAACACTTATTAACTAACTACTAATACAGTGGATCTTACGTTGTCCGAAATAAATAATTTATTATTATTATTTCGTTTATTTATTTACTTATCTTATTTTATTACATTTTTAAATATAAAAAATTAGGCAAAAACAAAAAAAAAAACATTTAAAAATAGGTATATAAAAATAGTGATCCACCGATGTCGGGAGCAGGGTCCAAGCTACCGGTGTTTAGGGCTCTAGAGACAAGAACCTCCTCACAATGCGAGCCGTATCGAGGAGTACTGCCTTTTGAATCATCAGGCCCTTGATCCAACCGCCTAACGAGAGCCTCGATAGATGATGATTGAGGCTTTCGGCCACCAGGCCATTGGCCGATACGACAATCTATTATTATTATTATTTTTATGTTTTAACATATCTCGGGACGGGTCCCGGTCCTTTGGAAGGCGTAGCCGAAGGCGGGCCGAAGCCAACTCGCAGAGGCCCATTAGGAAATTTTATTTAAATGGGGCACCAACCGACGATTCCATCCCTGTATGCAGAATGCAAGTGCACCCAAGGATAACCCCCGGTTGGTGTAGGACTATGGTTTCATTGTGGAAAATACAAATTTCGACTATGGGTTTGGGTGGCTAAAGTGGACTGGTTACCAATAACTATGGAAGAACTATGGCCCCTGCCTGATCAATGTTTTATACATATATACACGGATAAAATGGCGGGGGGTGACTTGCACACTCAATAATGGGCCCCCGGAAACTGTCGCTAGCACATAGTGACGTAGCAACAAGAGAGCAACATGTCCTGAGGTGCTTAAGAGGAGTGGAGAGGTATTCCACGGCTTTCGGAACAATCCCAGAGCCCGGAAGATGGTCAAGATCCCTACGAGCACTCACTGGAATACTGCCTTCCCCGAGCACGTTTGCTCTTGCGAGTCTCCACTCAAGCCGGCCAGTAAAGGCAAGAATGAGGTAGGAGCTCTGTTCCTCGTCATTGTTCACTCCAGCCGACCGGACCATTAAAGGCAAGCCAGAGTGTAACGTAATGTACATACTCACAGTTATCTACATTCATTCCTCCACGTCAGACAAGCATTCCGTCACCGTTAGGCGCTGATCTGGCTATTCCTCACGACACCAGGTCACGTTTAATCATCACACTTCACCATAACACTATGACGATTTAGTAACATCCAAGGGCTGGAAATTTCGCCCACATTCATTGATATCATTTTTCCTATAAACACTATACTTTTAATACGCTTTTAATACGAAATAACTATATATTTAATTGTATTTTATTAATTTATTTTATTATGACAGTTCTGACAACGACGTTTGTCAATACGTCGCCATGACAAGTTTGCATAGAAATTCTTATCAGCCTGTCACTTTTAGCTGAAAATATATTCAAACTATTGCAAATCAATACTGGCCATAATATTTCAAATTCATATTTATTTCTTCAAGTTGCTGTTCTGCGAGTTTACCTGAGGAATCCAAGCAACGCAACTGACAGTTCTGTTCTAGTTCGAGTCCGAGTTGGAGCTCGAGTTTCGCCTCTAAAAGGAACCCTCAAAGTAGTGCTGGTACTCCGGAGTCACCTAGCCAGGGAACTCTCTGACTCCGGAACCTGTCATACCAGCGCTGCACCTCGTCCTCCGTCCTCCGTACCAGTCGGTCAGCTGGCGTGCCTCGCCGGAACACCCTCTACTGGGCCGCGCCTCAACCGAGGGCCGTCTCTCCTGGCGGGCTGACCGCGCGCTGCCGTGCCTGCCCTACCGTGCGGACCTGCTGCGACCCACTATTGTCGCGTGGGCCCCCTGCCGTGCCTGTTCGCTCGCGCCGCCGTGACTGCTCTCCCGTGCGGCCGTGCTGCGACGTACTACTTTCGCGTGGGCCCCTACCGTGCCTGCGCGCCTGCTGTGTCGTGCGGCCGTGCTGCGACCTACTTCTGTCGCGTGGGCCCCCTACGGGTATCCTCCGTGCCGCACACGCACCAGCACCTCTCCACGTCTGCCTGCTCCTGTCACCGCCACCTGCCTCGCGTCGCGTCTACCTCTTCAACCTCCTCAACCCTCTGATCACTCATCTTCATCCTGCCTCACCCACACACTACACACCACTGTCTTTTCATCTCCATTTTTATATGATCTTTACTTTTATTAAATCTTTAATTAACTTCAACCTCCCTTTCTTTAATTTAAACTTAGTTTTCTGTCGCTACACGACATTCTGGCGCCCAATGTAAATTAGTCCTTTTCCTCTCTCTCTCTCCCTCTTGCTCTAATTCTTTCAATTCTCCTAGGTCTCTCTTTCATTTTAAAGTTTCACCCTTCTTTGTTTTCTTACATAATTTTCACACATCCTTCCCTTTCACACTTTCCTAAATTCAAAAACAACACTTCGTCTAGTGTCACCTAAACCTTTTGGCTAAATTTTTATCATCTAAACACATCACTTGAGCACACTGTAGTAATTTTAACATTCCTAAACACTAATTATCAAGATATGTATATATTGTATATAAACATCACTCACTACATTATCATATTTTTATTCTATAAATACTTATTTAACTCGTGCTCTTAAGCACAACTTTAACTATTTGGTAAATCCAAATGGTTTTAAAAGATGATGGCCTACCCCATCCATCTTTTACTCTTTCTATAACTACGGGCCCTACAGCCATAGTTATAATGATCATGATGCTCTACTGCATTGATCACTGGTTATGCTTTATCAATTGGCTCTAAACCATTGGTAATCTAAGCTATCCAATCTTAAGCTAACTAACTATTGTATATATTCATATATACTCTAAAGAGCGGTTGCAACTCTATAAATAAGCCCTTGCAGGAGCGGTTGGTTACTCACTAAATAAGCCTAAACCAAATGTATCTATCTATTATTACTTAACTCTATCGCTCTTATATGAGCTTAATTCCCTATACTTAATTTGTATAAAGTAATTCAATACCTTTTCTTTTTTTTTCCATGTCTGGAGCGGCTGACAACTCCTTAAAGAAGCCTTAACGTCGTTTATAAAACACCCTTCTAGAGTGGCAGTCATTGAATGTGAACTCCACCCTTACCGGAATGCAGGAGATTGCTTAAAAGAGATAGTACGATTGGGTGAATGGAGAGGTATGAATCTGCGAAGTTGTGTTTTACGGTTTACTTTGGAAAGCTTCATAAAAATTTTCTCTGAGTCGAAAATTTTCTAGGGTCGGGGGGAAAATGTAACGTAATGTACATACTCACAGTTATCTACATTCATTCCTCCACGTCAGACAAGCATTCCGTCACCGTTAGGCGCTGATCTGGCTATTCCTCACGACACCAGGTCACGTTTAATCATCACACTTCACCATAACACTATGACGATTTAGTAACATCCAAGGGCTGGAAATTTCGCCCACATTCATTGATATCATTTTTCCTATAAACACTATACTTTTAATACGCTTTTAATACGAAATAACTATATATTTAATTGTATTTTATTAATTTATTTTATTATGACAGTTCTGACAACGACGTTTGTCAATACGTCGCCATGACAAGTTTGCATAGAAATTCTTATCAGCCTGTCACTTTTAGCTGAAAATATATTCAAACTATTGCAAATCAATACTGGCCATAATATTTCAAATTCATATTTATTTCTTCAAGTTGCTGTTCTGCGAGTTTACCTGAGGAATCCAAGCAACGCAACTGACAGTTCTGTTCTAGTTCGAGTCCGAGTTGGAGCTCGAGTTTCGCCTCTAAAAGGAACCCTCAAAGTAGTGCTGGTACTCCGGAGTCACCTAGCCAGGGAACTCTCTGACTCCGGAACCTGTCGTACCAGCGCTGCACCTCGTCCTCCGTCCTCCGTACCAGTCGGTCAGCTGGCGTGCCTCGCCGGAACACCCTCTACTGGGCCGCGCCTCAACCGAGGGCCGTCTCTCCTGGCGGGCTGACCGCGCGCTGCCGTGCCTGCCCTACCGTGCGGACCTGCTGCGACCCACTATTGTCGCGTGGGCCCCCTGCCGTGCCTGTTCGCTCGCGCCGCCGTGACTGCTCTCCCGTGCGGCCGTGCTGCGACGTACTACTTTCGCGTGGGCCCCTACCGTGCCTGCGCGCCTGCTGTGTCGTGCGGCCGTGCTGCGACCTACTTCTGTCGCGTGGGCCCCCTACGGGTATCCTCCGTGCCGCACACGCACCAGCACCTCTCCACGTCTGCCTGCTCCTGTCACCGCCACCTGCCTCGCGTCGCGTCTACCTCTTCAACCTCCTCAACCCTCTGATCACTCATCTTCATCCTGCCTCACCCACACACTACACACCACTGTCTTTTCATCTCCATTTTTATATGATCTTTACTTTTATTAAATCTTTAATTAACTTCAACCTCCCTTTCTTTAATTTAAACTTAGTTTTCTGTCGCTACACGACAAGAGGTGAGGAACAAGAGTTCTCCCGGGAGATAGGGTCCTTGGGGTCGCTACTGCCCAACAGCTCGCCACATGCTACCCTGCGGGTTTCTCTTGGTCTGGCTCCTCACCATAGGCCGGTTTCAGCAAAGTAAACTCTTCCGGCGCAGGCCTAGAGTTCGGAGCGCGCAAGCCCCACCACGACGTCAACGTAGAGATACGGCGGTAGGGTTATAATTATTATTATCTTTTGAGGTGAACATTGAATAGAGAACCTGAAACGATGTATTTCTTTGTCACTAAGTAAAGGCTTTTCAGGATGTTACTGGCAACGTTTACACACCCACAAGCGCACACATTCCAAATCAGGACAATTATAAATTTTGGCAAAAATATCAACTTGCCTCAAGATCTTTTAAAGTGTGAAACTGTGCCTAGTCCCATTTCTAGTCAAGCTAGCGAAAAACAGGAAACCTATAAACCCATCCTGTCGTAAACCCTAGCCTAGACTATTTTACGACAAATAAAGCTCAAAGCAACCAGCCTAATGTACCGTAGGCACGTCAGACTGGATAACTGGGCTACGGTCACCGTATTAGCCGACGCGCATGATTGCCCAATACTTTGCCAGCCTCAATAGAGGCACTTCATCAATATGGGACCGAAGCTAGGTACTTAACCTACGGGCCCTAATAACTGTATCGAAGATCTTCATGCCGTCGATTTCGAGATAAATCTTAATTAAGATCAAAGGAATTCGTCATAGATGAGTATTGTACTGAATTAAACAGGCCTCTAGACGTAATTGGACAAAGTAAAACTAGAGCTAGATAGAGATTTGGTTTGTAAGGTTGATTTATCTGGAGATTTTTCTCACATTGTGTTTGCGGGACTTAATTATCATAGAAAAAAGAAGCCGATTTCGGGGAATATTAAAATTTATACGGCCTCAGCAGCGAGTAATGAAATAAAATAATCAAATAACTTCGCTGTCATATTCGACGTTGATAATTTCAGCTCGGCTGGGGAGACAAGAAAATCTTTTACTGCCTTTGCATAATTCGCAAGCGATCAAATCGGTTTTTATGAAATGAGAATTGAAACAAATGGTGTCATGAAATCTGCTTGTTATTCTGAATTCTTTATTAGTTTTACCTCGATGTCGTTATCAACGTTAGCATCCTTTATATTAAACGAAAAATTATCAAAAGGACCTAGCTAATTAATAGACGGATAATACCAGTACCTACTTTCCATTATTCTTTCAGTTCATGCACTGAACACCTTTTAGCACCTTCTTCCTGTCTGTCTTCTACCAGTTTCATCAAAATGCGTTCATAAGCCATAGCCGTATAGTGTGTTCGCATAAATGTAAAGTAACAGTCAACCACACATATAGTATTACCACCCATGTGGAGATCAACATCACACTCTATAGCGTTCATATTAATTTCGTCGGCTATTACCGGCAAAGCCGAGGCTCCCCGAACGTTAGCACCGCCATGTGGAGGCAACACCGTCGTAAAAGTGTGGATGAAAGTTCACGTCCTATATGCACTTAGCTGATTATATAGGTATGTTATAAGCTGTAAGGACTTATGGAGGAATGGTACGCGTCAGATTAGTTTCCGGAACAGCGGAGGCTTTGTTTTCGCATTGAGCTGTAGTTTCCGTTTGCTGGTGGATGTTTTGATACTCAGGCTTAGCACTAAGTAACAATAAAGCATACTTTCACTATCAGGTATTTCACCCTTTTTTTTCCGGATGGGTAATCATCAAATGACCCCTCCCGCTCTGGGTGGAGCGGAAGGGAGTGTCAGACTCTTACTGACTAAAACCCACCCATGTTCTTTCCTTTGCCCTTTATGTTCCGGGGTGGCGGTAACCCTTTCGGACAATCCCGCTGACAGGTATTTCACCCTTGATATATGAAGCTTAGGATTTTCTTGAAGAAAACTTTTACCTACTAACTCGGAACCGCCCCTTTTACTGCATCAATGTTTGCATGCCAAAATGGTAGAATGAACAAGGATTATTTCATATTATTGTAACCACCTTATTGTAAATACCTACATTCTGAGCAAATAAATGAATATTCTATTCTATTCTAGAGCTGTGAGCGTGTAGTGAGCTGTCATTCCAACTAATGCTAACGATTGACAGCTCACTCTAATCTCACTTCACCTAACTTTTCACGGTGAGATTTTTACAGAATCGAACAGCTGGACAATAGTGATTATGTGAACTTGTGTTCCAAACTATCTCAAATATTCACCAACAACAAAAACTAGAACGAAGTGAAAGAAAAACTTCCTAATATAATCAAAACGTGATGCTAACTTATTGACACACCCTAATTCTGTCACAAGACTGTTGTCCAAGCCACGAATACATAATAGACTAATACAAACGATACTTCCTAGGAACAGAAATAGACCTGCGTACGAGTACGTCTGCTCTGAATATTTATTAGTTTCTCGACACTGCACTCCACGGTTAAACCAACCGATTTCCTTAAAGATGTTAAATTATGCACTGAACTGTTGCGATATTGAAGTGGATGGAAGGAATATTTGCTTAAAGACTAAGTTAGAATAATTTATGGTAATGAAAAACAGAAAACGGAAAAATAAATGAACATTATTCTTCAATTTTGAAGAGATGAAAGAAAGATATTCGCTATCGTTTCTATTATCCTCCACTTCAACTATTTTAGGGTAAATCTGTAACAATATTACTTTTCCACCTATCTACTTCATCAATAACCTCATCTACATGGTTGAATTGCGTGCAATTGGAGACGCCTGTCAGTGGACTGCTGTAGGCTGATGATCATGAATCACCTCATCTCTCTCCCAAACACTATTCTAGCAAACGCTGGCTTTCTTTTCCCCGCTGATCTTCTATCCCTTGGTCCCTCACCTCAATAACGCAATGATAAACATTCTAGCCGAACAGGTAAACATTCTATGTACGGAACTTGCGAGGAATGAAGATACGCATTTAGATTTTAATTACACGAGGCTTGTTCACGCTGAGACCGAAGCGGTGGGTGCCTAATTTGAATAAGAATTCCTATTTCCTTGACTTTAGTAAGAAGGTATACTCGTATAGTATTGTTTGTCTGTGGTACTGTTATTTTGTTTGCTTAGGATTTTGGGTAATGGTTGTGAATGATATTGCAAAAGGTTTTCTTGTTTGTGCAAATGAAACTCCGAATTCAAGTAATATAATACAATTGCCTTGATTGTCAAGGCGGTCATTAGTTAGTTCTTCAACTAACTTCCTGAATCATGAAATCTTACAAAGCTGACAATATTGGACAAAAACCGGCCAAATGCGAGTTCGACTCGCACACGAAGGGTTCCGTACCACAAGGCAAAAAAAACACCGAAAAAAACACGTTTCTTGTATGGAGATGGAGACCCCTTTAATTTTTATTAACTTTATTATTTGTTGAAAATAAACACTGTGAAAATTTAAATTGTCTACCTATTACGGTTCATGAGATATAGCCCGCTGACAGACGGACGGACAGCGGAGGCTTATTAGTAATAGGGTTCCGTTGGCACCCTTTGAGTAGGAAACCCTAAAAAGTCCTAAGCTGCTCTGTTAAACTAATATTAGCGATAAACACAAAACGGGAATGATCCATGGTCTCGAAATAATGCATGAATCATTGAAGACTAACCACTCACTCAAATTCCTCTACCTAACACAAAGCTGTACTCATCATGCTGCACTAGAGAACAACAAACAATACTACATTTTAGGAAGCTCATTGCGTATTAGTTCCCATCAATTAGAAGATAAGGCACACTTGATTGATTCATTGGCGCAACAAAGGGTGCGTTTACGCCGTCAAGACCGATAACCCCTGCATGTTCCACTTATCTCTTGTATAATTATAGTAACTTATGACTACTTATGAGTTCGGGAGACTACACTTATGTAAGTTTATCTCGAGAACATTAAAGTTCAGTTATTTATGCATGTTTTCGCTTTTAGGGTTAGCAGTATCTTAACACTTATTCAAAATGGACTATAACAAGGCTGCTTAACCCCAGGCTCGCGGGTCACCATGTGGCTCACAAATGCGTGTGAATTGGCTCGCTAGCTGGCGATAGTCTTTTGAGAACAGATTTCAGGAGTTCAAACGGTCTAAAAAATATTTAGCTTCTTATGAAATTTCTGTGTTTTTTCTCAGTCTCGATGAGCCAGCAATAAAAAATATTTTAACACTTGATTTTAATATCGACCTCTGATTTGTCGCCAAATATATACTGATAAATTGTCAGAATACAAACCGCTTCAAAGGTTTCTTAGGAGTAACTTGAAGTTTTGTTTAATTTTGATAGCTAGCTTAGGTATCCACCATAGCTTTAAGGAAGTTTTATTTACTAGATGGCTGACACGGAATCAAAATTATGTCCCACCTTCAAAATTGGTTGGGAAGCCTTGGACTATAAGAACATCGTGGGACAAAAGATATCCTCTATCCTGAAAGTAGCCATAAAGGTTAATGTAGAAGAAGAAATATGGCTAACAGTATTACAAAATTTAATCATTGAAGCAGTATCAGAAATGGAGGGTGAACTACGGTAAGTCGGTACTAGCTGACATTTTCCAGTTGAAGGACAAATCCATCTTGAAAGAAGGTTGAAAGAAAAAGGTTAGTTGACCAACGAACCAGAAATATGTTCATTTGATATGTCTCAAAAGGTGGTTGGTCAAGATAATAAGAAGCTTATGGCCCTTTCAGTAAAGCCCTTTGTGTGCCAAGGACCATTAATAAAAGGCACCTACTTTATATTTAGCCAGACCTTCTGTACTTATGTGATTACGTGTAAGTAGCTGCTGGACTTTTATAAGTCCAAATAGATAGATAAAACATCATCCTACTAATATTATAAACGTGAAAGTTTGTATGGATAGTAGTGGATAAAGAGTAACAAACATCCATCCAGTATTTTATTTTTCAGCCAGACGTAGCTGGAATCGGTACGACCGAATCTGATTAACGGGTGTCGGCTCAATATTTATTGCGATACCAAATCGAATAAATCTCGGGTTGAAAAATAATACTAAGCATCACATTCATCATCCTATCAGTTGGTATCTTAATGTTCTTTGATGAACATGAGTGGGAGACCCATGTTCATCCATGGAGCTATAGCAAGAAAACTTATAGAAATCTGGTCAAAATGAACACTTTTGATCGATGGTCAGTAGGAACAGAGAAGAAATACTACATATATATAATATAAATAAAACTGATTAGGCTATTTTTTGTTTAAAAGTGTTCTTAATAGTCCAAATTAGGTTTTAATGGATAGAAACATTGGAAAAGCATCCCGATTTTTTAATTTGAGAAATTTGCAAATTCGAGAACAATTGAACGTCATTTCTTATAGGACTGTGTGGAGGACTATTGAAAGGACAGGAAAACGTCTATCAGGTCAGCTAGTAAGTTATAAATACTCTTGACAAATCAATGATTCACGTTACGGCGGCGGCGTCAATACCATAGGTATGAATAAAAGAGGTATCCCATTAATTTCCGAAAACCACACGGAAACGACTTTTGGTTTACTACAATGAAATAATGGATTGATAGTATAAATGATCAATGAACATCAATCAAATGAAACCGTTAATCGGAAGCAAACCCGATTACCGAGCCACTGAAAATTATCATAGTCATGGTCTATATTAGTTTTTCAAACAGTGAGTAAGCTTAATGACATTGAATCGATACCCCAGTTTTAGTTTAACCTACAAATGTTGGTTTAATACATTGTTTGTTTTTATTGTCATGGTGTTTGGCTTGCATGGTAAACATAATTTTAAAGAGGTATATGTGGATGTTATTTATGTTGACATCCGTTCTAAGCCATGTGTTGGGTGGGTTGTTCATCATAACATTCTGTCACGCCCACGATTCTTCTAAGGAAAGGGTGGGTATTTTGTCGTAAACAGAGATCGCAAGAGGAACGAGGTAACGATATATTATACTGGGATGAGGGATGATATTCTATTCCAATACTTGCCAACGAAAAAGCATGGTAGGTAAAGAAAAATAAAACATTCAAATTTTAAAAAAGAACGGTTAATCGCCTTGGAACTCCTTAGAAAAGTATTCTTAAGAAACTGGAAGCCGCGTGACTGAGTCCACGAGGCAGTACTTTACAACACTTGCGCAATATAAACAAGTCGAAGTTTTTCTTACAAATTCCAAATAAAGAGTCGAAAGTGTGGTGAAATGTGCTAAATAAATTAAAGAGAAAGCCACGCGATCCAGAACCTATTAGAATTTTGGACTGCCTCCAACCCACCCTGTAGTTAGTGACAGCTTATTGAATACCGTTCAGAATACAAAACTGGTTCAGGGTTACTAGAACACGAGTAAGATAAATTGGAATGTCACAAAACAAATTTTAGTTTCAAGGTCTGTCTTCGTAAAACAACAATTGGATTCAATGAAAAACGTTTCGGAAAGAGCATTTGGCTTTCATCCTTAGTCCTTGGCGAAACAAATATAGGTAAATAGATTCTGCTAGCGGGTTCGCCAGCGTGAATTTCGGGAATTATCTTACGGGGACGTGCCGCCGGAACAAAAACCTTTCCCCAAGATGCCATCTATCTCCTGCCCAAATTTTGCCGAAATCCGTTCAGAAATTTAGGCGTCAAAAGGTAACATACAGAAAGAGTTACATTCGAATTTATAATATTAGTATAGATTGATTTAGGTATTCTATTGTCATCATACTCTAATTAGAAACGACATTTTTAATGGTGATTAAAGACGAATTCATAAAACTAATAAAGAAAAAAAAACTGTTGCAGTTTTTAAAAGAAGAGTAAAAGAACACTATCTGTCCACTTCATCATAGTTGTGTATGTATTTTTAAATTTTTTTGAGAATGATATTATTATTATTATTCTAGTGATATTTATTTTAGTAGTATGTATGTATGTTAGTATATTCTCGCTATTTTTGTTTAGTTTTTAAGAGAAATGTTTTTGATTGTATGTATTATTTTTTGTCTCCTTTACAATTTCACACGCTGTCTACATCTCTGTATCTATTGTCCTGTCTCGGGTGTGCTGGAAGAGATTTCTTGTGAAATAAGCATCACCTCGGTTCTTATTTTTTCTGTTCTGTTTTTCTTGTCTGTTTATATATGTGTGTACATAAATGGTAAATAAATAAATAAATAAATAAAGAGCATTACAATCTGCAATTACAAACTCAAGACAGTTCTAAAGGCCATGATAAACCTAAGTTATCAAACAAACTTGAGAGGCCACCAGCCGAAAGTTTCAATATGCGGGTTATTCAATATACAACACTATAAACTGCTCGGGAACTTCGCATCAAAGTAATGGCACCCGCACTCTGCCAAAGCTCTTCGGATGCACTTGAAACAAACATTAAATGCAAGACCAGAGCTACTAAGAATGCAAAAGTCATTTGGACTTCACTTAAACGATTATTGCGAGTCGTTTGCGTCCCCTAGAGTGACTAAGTGTCCATTATGTGTTTTTTTGCTTGCATAGTAAGGCTTTACAGTGGGCTAATCCGAAGTGGAGCTTGGACTTTATAGTGATAAGCCAATGGGTTGAAAAAGTGCAATGGTGTAGAAAGGCAGTATAAACGCTGTAGTTTCCTTGGTTGATTTGAATAAAAGTGCTAGTTTAGATAGTAGGCGGGGTGCTCAATTTATGTAAGTTAGAAGCAAGAACTCAACAGGGAATTGTTTTTACAATTAAAAATGATGACTTGATGCGATATCTTCCTTAGGTGTTGTAAGGCGTAATTGGGAAACGCGAAGCGGTGCAAGAACAGAAATAAGGAATTTGTTAACACAGGCATAACATTACAGTGCAAAAATCTGGTTTCCCTTAGCAACTGCGCAGACCGACGGCAATTACTTCATGTAAAAGCACGAGCTAAGAAATAATGGTTCGCTTTACAACGGATGCAAAACCAGCTCTTAAAACAATGCAGGCTTTGGGTTTATGATAAGAAAGATGTTACAAATTCTAGCAACTTTGAATAAAGGAGATATTTCCTTTAATAATATTTAAACTAGTAACACATATAGCACCGAAATGTTTGATGAGGCAGAAATTAAACCAAGGCAACATGAATAGATAATAAATCTAAGCCAAGTTGAACGTCATTTTGTGACGCAAATACAACTTAATATCTCCAATTCCGAACCGAAGTGTGATAAGTGACGATGGTTCAGAGCATTTTAACTATAGTGACTGTAACTATTTCATAGAATTTATTTCACGTTGTTCTGATTAAATAACTTACAACTAGGGTAATGTTTTCTTTTTTTCTTTAATGTCATGCTTTAGTTGTGTTTTTGGTAATTACGTTTCTTGTACTTTATGTAGGCTTCTTGTAGAATGTTTCGCTAGCTACATTGTTCAGGCATGTTTAAGGTATAATAATAATTTGAACTTTTTACAGTCTTTGAATGTACCTATCGTGTTTATTTCACTTTAGCCAATGACGACTTTCCCAACATGCTTAAATTCGTTAAACTTACTAAATGGTTTAAACGATAATTGTGCGACACAGCTAAAACCTAGTAATATTTTTTTCTCAGTTATTCTATTTTCTCTAGTCAGAAAATAAGCTGTTTTTAAATTGAAGGTTGTGTTAAACTAGTATAAGCCAATGACTAGAAATTGCGCTGTCCTGAAAATGAAAGCATATAATAGCTGCTCAGAAAACCACAAACGTATAACTGTGTTTAAGTACGAAAGGTTTCTCTTATAGTGAAATTCTGTGGCACTGCGAACTTGTCTTTTAGGGCTGCCTTCAGTATCGAGCTTAGTTTTTAAGACATTGCACTTATTTTTGACGGAGTCGAATCTTACACGAAATGTTCATTCTGTTTATTGACACTTTACTGTAATCATTTTTGTACCAGGCATGGCTAAATAAGCAGAAATATAATAAGCAGATTCCTGTTAGCACAACAACCGGATTATGACCACTTAAAATGAAGCAAATTCTGCAAGTTTTATAAACTGTTCGGAATTTTCATCTTATTTTGTTAAGTCCGCCAACCCTAATCTCTCGACGCTTTTCCAGCCTTTTATTTTATACAGCGTTTAGATCAAGCTCTGTCTCGTGCCTTTTTGAAGTCTGTGCGAATGTCGATGTTTTTTTAACTGCTGTCGGATTCTACATAAACTGAATGGAGAATTGAAGATCATCCTTTTTCAGAATGGATTGCTAAATGGTTACCTTTTCTGCATTTAAGCTCATATTTTGATAGACCGCCGTTTGTTGGTCCTTTGAGATTTTCTTTGAGTTTTTTGAATTTTACAAAAATGTGAGGTTACATACACTTCGAAAGACAAGCAAAACAAACGCGGAAGACAACATTTGATGCAGCTGCTTATTTAACATCGCGCTTAGCTTGTAAGAACCTAGAGAAGCCTTCTAAAAACTCAAGCCAAAGAAATTATGCGGAGTTGCAAAGAGATCGCACTAATTACAATCTAGTTCGCTAGAGTAGAGAGCTTAGACTAAGTAAACGAACTCCAAGTTACGTAGCAACTGTTAAGTAATCTATGCTCAAAGTGCTAACAGCAACAATGTAACATAGTAATGTAATATTCACTTGTTCACACCATACAGTTGAAGCACCCGATGATTATGAGCATGACATAATACACATCATTAACACACCTCTTTTAAACTAATTTAATAATGATACTGAAGCCAATAAAGCCACACATAATGAAGCAGCAACCAAACCATTCACACGTTGGTCACATACGCCAACCGCCAAATGACTCATTTAAACATAATAGCAGATAAAAGGGTTTACTGCGATCGTTTCAAACGTGTAAAATCGTCGCTTAGTGAGAAAAGATTGACAGTGAGAAAGAAATAGACGTTATTGGGGTGTGATGAAACAGGTGGCAGATGTTCTGGTAAACGTTTCTTTGTATTTGCTGAAGAGGATTTTTACCTGAAACAAAAGAATTTCTTTGTTGATAAAAAATATAAGATTCTGAGTAATGTGTGGGATGAGACATTTATAAAAAATGGGACAGGACTTAAAGAAGCTGTCGTTAGTCAGCAGACATATGTGGCAAGTCAGAATGTAAGAAAGGACGATCATAAAATATTTTACTGCTGCTACCATTTCAAACCCAACATCAGCCTCAAGACACAATAAACATCGGTACTAAGAATTAAGTTGACAAGAAATAACAAGACCGTATTAAGAGGTTAACCCAACAATGCCGATTAATCCCTGGAGCAGCTTGCGTTTAATTGCTTTAAGCAATTAAAACAACTATAACCCTTAATTGCTACAGACCGCAGACTGGCTCACAATCTGTGTAAACTCAGTTTAAGAAAACAGGCCCTCTCCATCACACTCGACGTTGGCACATGTGAAATGCAAATATTATTGCTGGCATCGCCTCGATTTGTAATCGATTCTATAATCGCACTTACCGAGTGATATCGATGTTTACTCGTGAAGTATCGATTAAATCAGCGCTCTGCAAGACATACATTATTGCGATTCAAAATTCAATTCAGTTTGTTTTGTTATGTCTCTGAAAAACTTGTTTGCGTATTTATAGTTTCGAACTTTTCGTATTGTATTTTTTCCTCTAGAACGTTCGTCGAAGACAATGTTCGTGAATCAATTTCATAGCTTGGAATAATTTTCAATAGTCGTCGCTTTTCAAACATCGCGGTACTATAAACTACATAAAATTCAATATGGAACCACACGCATAAAAGCTCGCTCCAACGTTCATAGCAACATAGGTAAATTTGTTTACTACGATAGTTCCAGAGAGCACATAAAATTCTCCAAACAGAATAATAAAAAAGAGATCATAAAAAAGAATACTTTGTGTTATATAATCCAGAGTAAAATGCCGGAATAAAGCTTAAAATAGACGAAATAGCTTTGTTTAAAATGCTTAGTGCTTCCACAGAAACAATGAATTTTGGAAAGGATGAAATACCTAAAGCTAAAATTCCACAGAGGGTAGTGACATGTGATATCATTTCTGGCTCGATTACGCAAACTCCTTACATATAATATCGCTAGTAAAAGCTCTCTAGTATGATACTCATGCAGAATAACAATGAGAAGATCTTAGTAATAGTTATAGTCCAGCAGTGCACAGAATTATATTATGAGGTATATTTTGCTTTAAGATATCTTTTTACGAATGCAATTATGACAGCCGAAGTATATCTAAAATTCTGTTTAACTATAGTTTCAGGCAAGAGATATTCGAGATAGCGTCAGAAGTATTGTGATAGGAGGTTGCGTTTTGGAGAATGGAGCATAAGTCATATTTCTTAACTAAAAAGGCTTTAATCAATATTAGTATGTATGAAAATATTTTCAGGCGACATTACAATGTTCATTCTAGTATTTAATGTAAAAAAATCATCCCACACAGCGGTTCTCGTTTACGTGGGTGTAACAGCGAATGTCGTTTCGCATTATCACAATTCCAATTTAGAATTCGTGTACCTTTTTACTTCTACTATGTAACATGAAAGGGCAATGCGGGGTTTGGCGGATGGGATTAGGACATGTCCAAAGGATGAGGCAAAAGTAAATGGAGGTATTAGTAGTGTATGAGATAATGATGATGAAAATGATTTACGAAGAGAAGACCAAGATACTATTAGATTTTATGATCTCTTTATTTCTAGAATAAATAAAGATAAAATAAATTGCTACGGTTTTCCGCTTCGCACAAAATAAATAACGCTATAGTCAACATCCAATACCTCTCGAAACCCTCAATTAAGTATCCCGCAGATTGCAAGCCTCACGACGGATCACGACCAAGCGAACCGAGCCGCTTGCGAACACAATGTCGTGATAATTGATTTTATAATAAGCCTTTGTTCTTCACTTACAATATGTTAACAAGTATTGTTCCATTTCGGGATGGTTTCATTGTAGGCCGAAATCGATGAACGTGTCGGAACGTCTAATTGTATGCAAAATTTTATACATGTATGTAAATATAAAAGCTGTTACAATGTCTTTATCATTGTTATCATTCGCAATGGGTACAAAAATACTCTGTACTGAACTCTTCAGTTGATTTGGTTCTGGAATTCTGTTTTCCAAAACATCCTTCAACATCTTTAGCACATGGCTTTGCATTGACCCTAGTGTCAATTTGCCCGTTCACAATAAACGTGTCAACCAGCACATGCATTCCACACGTGTATAGCTACCAACCATGATAATGAACATGTAACTGAATTCACCCGACTGAGGCAAAAACATATAAATCAACGCTAATGTTCCCGAACCAAAACAATTTTCCAAATGTAAACCATTTTATGTTCTGAGTGTGTCATCACATCAGATGCACGGAGCGGTGGTAAATACTGGAAAAAGTTTCAAGAGTCTCATTCCTCCTAATGAAGGTAATAAATATTTTATGGGTTCGAATGAAACTGCCTTTTCACTTTTATAGCAGAAAAATGCGTGGAGATTTTCAAAGCAGTTAAACATCCAACTGGGGAGGACGCGCGGGTTCCCGAACGTTGGAAGGAGTGGGGAGGCCCAGGAGTGGGACAGCGCAGGCTAACAAAACAAAAACATCCAAGCGATGTTTAGGAGGATGTTAAAATTCACCACGGTATTCCCGGTAAATTATTTCAAAGCAAACTTGTTTTAATAAACTGTAGCAAAGCTATTTGTGTTCAAGAAGAAAGCGCTGCGTGAAAAACTAACAATAATTTAAATTACCTCTACTAACTTTGACGGCAAAAGCGTGGACGGTTTTAAATGCGTAACGTATGCATCTTTAGTATTTTCACTAATTAGTCAGGGTGTTTTGAAGGTTGGACTAATTTGCTCAAGCCACCCATAAAAGATGTTTATGTTTGTAGCTGAAACAACTTCGCGCCATATGCGTGTGACCGTTAATTTTACTACGTGAACCAATTCTTTAAATACAGAAAGTGTTTTTGTGTTTATTTTTACACACGACTTCTATTTCGGAATTTATCTAGCTTTCAGGTATATTTTTAATATGGAAGTACAGTTTCGAGCTTAATAGAATGTGAGATTGATTTTAATAAATATAAAAGGAAGCATTAGCACAGGGTTCTATACTCGGCCCAACTATTAAAGATAATTGAAATCTTCAAAGATTTTAAGCAATATATCATTGTGTGTCACCTTACGTGAAGGCCCTAAGCCCCAATGCTCGAGTCTGGCCGTGAACTTGTAAGAAGACTCGTACGGCCGGGTTTTACAAGCCCTTTCACTTATGTGGTAAACCTCAAATAATCGCACGCAACACTCACTACGTGTACATGTAAACTAAGCGAATTACTGATCCTTAACGAGTTGGTTGAAATTCGCTGTGTATAAATCCCGAGAAAAGTCACGTTTGAAGCCTTAAAGAAAATTGAGACCGAAATCATAAAGCCTTGCGTATAAAAGAAAATCTTGAGAAAACGGCAAAAACGCCATTTCTATAGAATAATGAAAAACTGCGAACGCTCCAAAAATAATGCGCAGTACGTACGTAACAGGAGGTAGTGTAGGTACTCGCATCATTAAAAGTTTACACACTTTACACATTAGCCTCCGACCTTTAAAGAAGCAAACAATTAATTTAGTTACAAAAGCGAGTATTTTACTTGAACTTAGCAGAATGGACGCAGCATTGAGTTAACGCGCAGCTGGCACGCTAGGGGGCGCGGTGGAAAAGGGGACTACTCGAGAAATTGACACAATATAGTGCCCAGTCGACTCTCTTGGCCCAGTTTAAGTTGCATACGTTCTGAGACAATGGATTCACCTATTGTCACTGATTTCCATATTAGCACTTAGCGTTTGATTGTTACGAATTAATTAAGTAACTAAGTAATGAATGAAAACATTTTAGAAACTAAAATAGAAGTAACGAGAGTTGGGCACTAACCAACCACCAACCACCAACCACCACCAACCAACACCACCAACCACCACCAACCACCACCGCCAACCATTATCGTTCATTTTCTAATACAATCAAGTAAACCTTTTATCGATAATCCAATTTGTTTCCAAGTTGAACTTTAGGGCACTTGAACTATACTAAACCCAATTCACTACAATATAATTCGGCCTAATTACAATTTAAGTAAACAAAGCTATTGGTTTCCAACAACAAAGCCAACTTCTAGACTCACTCAGTCCAAGCAAATCACTGAAACTTTTAAGTAATTGGACTGTCTCAAAATTTTAGTATATTTACAGTTAAACTGGTCTCTGGGTCCCTTTAATTATTTACAGCAGTGGTCCTTTTCGTAAAGATATGCAAATAACTTAAATGTTTGTCATGCATGACCCTTGGCATTCCCGTCAAACAATTAAATGTTTTAATTAAAACTATCTTAATTTCAAAGATGAAAGCTGTTCAGACCACCTTTGATGATGAAACAACTAAAGAAAGAAATAACAATTACGACTCCTTTATCAACATCAGTGAAGAAAAAGAAAACAACAATGGAATCGTCTGCAACTTTCAACGTTTCATTCCGGTTGGATTCAGAGATTACGTTAAAGCAATTGTCAATATCATTACTGCAATCTGTGAACATAATGCAGCATCCCATTGTGTACACATGAATGCCTTCAATGCTTATTGCTTTATAGAAAATCCGATAAAAGGATTGGGATTAAATTAAGCTTAACAAGATCGATGATACTCGTATGTCTCTGTATATCTTTCTTCTTCAATCTATTTTAACTTAGAAGAGACTAGCTACGCCCCGCGGTTTCACCCGCATACGTTTCAATTCCGTAGGAATATCGGGATAAAAAGTATCCTATATGTTATTCCTGGTTAGAAACCATCTGTGTGCCAAATTTCATCCAAATCCGTTCACTTTTACTTTCCAAGTACCATTTTTTTTGTGACTGTTCCTAATAATTTGGCAACTCACCGTTTGTTTTGGTTTCAACCCAGTCGATTAAAAAGGAATAACGCAACGCAAAAGTTAAAATCTAAAACACCTTACGAGAAACTGTTTGCGTCAAACGCAAATGTACGTTTGTTTTTTTTTTTTCTAGAGAAGTTAGTCTATGAACATCGGTCAATGCAAGGTTACCGCGTATTCAAATTAGTTACGAATAAATAAAAAATGCTTTTATGGAACACGAAATATTTTGGTTCTGTGTATCAAAAAACGCCATTACTGATAAGCACTCACGCATAGCAAAAGCCTCCAACTTTGTGTTTGACTGATTAACAGTACCTAGACTTACACAACCTAAACCACTGAAAATAAACATGAATTTGAAGTAATTGTCCGTTAGAGGACGTAGAGATGTTACCGAGAAATATTGTTTTGAAACTACGTCTCAAGTTGGTTGTTGCGGGCGGGCGAATTTGCAAACAATAGCCACGTTTTCATGAAAAATACGACGAAAAATTGAACCAAGTTTTAATTAAACCTTGCGTAAACGTTAAAAAGATCATTTTTAGGGCTTCGCCTGTCAAGTTTCGGAATTACGCAAAAGGAAGAAAAACGCCCGAAACGTGAGGATGAAGGGGTTTTGCACGTCAACGAGCCGAATTGCGCAACAGAAAAAGGAATCAAGGTGTTTTTACCTTAAACATCAGGGCATTTCAAAATGTAAGGGGCCTAGCAACGGTGTGAAATAGAACCAAATATGGTTACCAAACTACAAGTAATAACAATTTAGAAAGCGTGGGCTGTACCCTAGAAATTTATACAAATGCATAAGCAGAAACGATCTTGAACCTCAACGCCAGTCCGCGGTTGAGACGTCGCCATTAGTGGAGATAAGAAATTTTATTATTAACCGGAATCAGAACGGTGGCCGATTACTTTTGATAAGCCAGTCCCTTTGCTACTTTTGGGAGTAATATCGACCGACAACGGTCAATCGATCGATTAATTTTCAAGTTGTCGTCGGGGGATTCCTTTCAGGGGTTCCCGTTACAATTTCCCGGGTTTTAATCAACGTTTCCCGCGACTGGATCCTCCATAGTAATTGTAGCAAAAACGTACAGATTTCATGCACAATTTCATATCATCTATCCAATATTATTAGTTCAGTATAATGTGTTAATTCTGGTTATAAACTACCTGTGTGCCAAATTTCATCCAAATCCGTACAGTAGTTTTTGCATGACGGAGTAACAAACATCCACCCATCCATCCATCTTACAAACTTTCACGTTTAGTTTCATGTTTTAGTAGGATTTTTAAAGGGGTTAGGTTTGGCGATTTCGTCTCCTGTGACCGGTCGTCGTCCTAACTTAGATTTTGATCTTGAGTTTTCTGAATTCAGCTGAATCATCTCTAGATTCTGTGGGATACGTCTGTTCAACTCTAGCAAAAAAAAAACAACTAAAAAAATCATTACTATTATACATAGTTGCTTCAACGTTGAAAAATATTTTCTTTTTTGTCATCTAATCTATTCCAATAATATTAGACTTACAGACGTGACTATTGTCACCGCTGCGCTGCGACATTCTCCTCGGGGACCAGCTGACAAATATACTCGAACAGTTTACAAATTGTTACAAGAACTTTGACAGTAAAATTGTTAAAACCTTTTCTGTTCAGACGAGATTTTATCACATACATATTTTTTATTAAATAGATTACTTACGGTAACGGCTGCTATTATAAATTATGTTTATGTAGTTTTCTGACGGGATTTATGGTTGGTATTAGTATTATAACCTGAAAATAAAATACGATACCACGAAACTACACAACGGTTTTTGGTATCTACGTTAATTCTAACAATATCTCGTAAAGACTAAAGAAACCTCAAAATTACCTCAGAGATAACGTTTCACAATCTCGTTACAGACCCCATTTCATTTTATTTTTCAAAGACGTCTTTATCTTTTGCAACCTGCTTCAACCAAGAGTCGTTAACTTTAATGACAATACGAATACGATCATATTTTAAATTAAAATCATCGAAACATTGAACATTTTTTTTTCATTCACTCTTGGGACGTTTGTCAGCTGAGGAATGCATGTAACATAGGTAATGTACATACTCACGGTTATCTACATTCATTCCTCCAGGTCAGACAAGCATGCCGTTACCGTTAGGCGCTGATCTGACTATTCCTCACGACACCAGGTCAAGTTTAATCCATAATCAGTACACACAGTCATCAAACTTCAACATAACACTACGACGATTTAGTAACATCCAAGGGCTGGAAATTGCGCCCACACTGATTGATATCATTTCTCCTATAAACACTATACTTTTAATACGCTTTTAATACGAAATAACTATATATGTAATTGTATTTTATTAATTTATTTTATTATGACAGTTCTGACAACGACGTTTGTCAATACGTCGCCATGACAAGTTTGCTTATAAATTCTTATCAGCCTGTCACTTTTAGCTGAAAATATATTCAAACTATTGCAAATCAATACTGGCCATAATATTTCAAATTCATATTTATTTCTTCAAGTTGCTGTTCTGCGAGTTTACCTGTGGAATCCAAGCAACGCAACTG
Source organism: Apamea monoglypha (assembly GCA_911387795.2). Lineage (NCBI taxonomy): Eukaryota > Metazoa > Arthropoda > Insecta > Lepidoptera > Noctuidae > Apamea > Apamea monoglypha. The sequence continues at coordinate 4,002,757 of OU426933.1, read as the reverse complement.
ACAGTTCCAGTTTTTAGTTCTGTTCTAGTTCGAGTTCGAGTTGGAGTTCGAGTTTCGCCTCTAAAAGGAACCCTCAAAGTAGTGCTGGTACTCCGGAGTCACCTAGCCAGGGAACTCTCTGACTCCGGTACCTGTCGTACCAGCGCTGCACCTACGTCCTCCGTCCTCCGTACCAGTCGGACCGCTGCACGTAGGAGTATTTCACTTAAAAAATCGGTCAAAATTGAAAATACTGATGTTAATCCAACCGCACCCAAAATACATGTTTCTTTACCTACGATAACCGGTTTATCAAAAGGCAGACCCCCAACCCTCAACTCCCGCGCATGTGCCACAACGTCTCAGTCGGAACTCAGTCATCGTACTGTACGCGTGTCTTTGTTCTCAGCGCTCTCGTTTGTGTTTATCAGTTTTCTGTGCTAAAATGGCTTCGTGTAGCAAACAACAGGAGATTAACTATTCGGATATGGATATAGAAGGTTAGTACTATATACTGAAGTATATTTTATTACGTTTCTTCCTAATTTTCTATTTGTATAGTCATCAATAAACAGCAGCACTTTTTTGACTTGTTTTTTAAAGAAATTTGAAATACATTAGTGTTTTTGTTTATGTGTCGCGCCTTGTCGCCTCAAAATTTTTATGTGGGCATAAAATCTAGACTCTAAGGAAGTAGAAACACGAATAAAAAGTCCCCCCAACGTACCCCATATTTTTTTATAGTAGTTCAAACTATATGGGGAAGATTATAATTATATTGACAAAACTAATTTTTTTGCTTTCTTTTGTCATAGATCCTTCGGAAAGAGTGAAAAAAATCACCAGAATGGAGCTTTATACTATTATAAAAGAGTTCAAAGGGAAGAAGATTGAAGAAAAATTTTCGTTGTTAGAAGAAAGACTTGCACAACTAACTTCATGTCCACCCGCAGAAACAAGTGTTCTTACCCGTTCTTTGAAATATTTCAAGACCAGTTTCAAAGAAAGATAGTCGGCAGCCCGTAATACTGATAAGAGATTCGTAGAAAACAATATGGAATGGCTGAGAGATGAGATGCTATATATGTGGACAGACATCTAAGGACTTCAACAAGCTTGAAAGAAGTAATGTTTGTGAAGAGTCTTTGAAATTCGGACTCTCCATTCTGCACGCGAGAATTCGTTTCTTCGAGCTATTGTTGCACCTGGCGTATAAAGCGCCCTTACAGAAGTGGCAAGCCCGAACGGCAGAAGACAAAAATGTTTTGAAGGAAACAAAACAGAAGATACAAAAAAGCTTCAAAGAAGAGATGGGCCTTCTTGTTGACATACCCAAAGTCGGTTACGGCAATAGTAACGACGGAAATACGTCAAGAAGATTTTTTGACAATCCTGAATGCTCATCTCGGATTACTGGAATAAATATAGATTTAATAAAAAGGTTCCAAATCATTCTTGAAGTGATATCAAGTGGATATGATATTGATCCTACGAAATTCGATGACTTTGCTCACACAATTGCCAAACTGTACGTGGAACTGTATGGTTGGCATCCCATGTCACCTACAGTTCACAAGATTCTGATGCATGGCGCACAAGTTATATCAAGTCACATTGTACCTATCGGACAGCTATCAGAGGAGGCTGCTGAAGCCCGGAACAAACATTTCCGTAAATATCGCGTAGACTTTGCAAGAAAATTTTCAAGAGTGGACTGCAACACAGATATTTTAAATAGGTTGTTGCTGACATCTGATCCCTTTATCAGCTGCAACAGAATAAAACGGAAGAAGAAAAGCAAGTCCTTTTCCCAGGAAGCTATTAGTATGCTTCTCACGAAAACACTGAATTGTGACAGTTCCGACGACGAAGATGGTGAGGATCAAATCACCTGTGAACTCGGAGACAGTGATTCTGATTGATTCGGTCCCCTCATGATTATCCTCTTGAAAACAAATCCTGTTTTAAGAGTAAATCTCTCTTAGATTAGTAACTTTTTTTAAATTGTTTTTCTTTTTAAATAAATGCCCAATTATGATGGATTATTGACTTTTAGTTCATAAAATAGTAAAATAAAATATAAAATAATTTTGTCCGGTTTTTTATGTCAAATACTCCTATGTGCGCTGGCGTGCCTCGCCGGAACACCTTCTACTGGGCCGCGCCTCAACCGAGGGCCGTCTCTCCTGGCGGGCTGACCGCGCGCTGCCGTGCCTGCCCTACCGTGCGGCCCTGCTGCGACTCACTACTGTCGCGTGGGCCCCCTACCGTGCCTGCCCTACCGTGCGGCCCTGCTGCGACTCACTACTGTCGCGTGGGCCCCCTACCGTGCCTGCTCTCCCGTGCGGCCGTGCTGCGACCTACTACTGTCGCGTGGGCCCCCTACGGGTATCCTCCGTGCCGCACACGCACCAGCACCTCTCCACGTCTGCCTGCTCCTGTCACCGCCACCTGCCTCGCGTCGCGTCTACCTCTTCAGCCTCCTCAACCCACCAATCACTCATCTTCATCCTGCCTCACCCACACACTATACACCACTGACCAGATCATCTCCATTTTTTTATATAATCTTTACTTTTATTAAATCTTTAATTAACTTCAACCTCCCTTTCTTTAATTTAAACTTAGTTTCTTGTCGCTACACGACATTCTGGCGCCCAATGTAAATTAGTTCTTTCCCTCTCTCTCTCTCTCCCTCTTGCTCTAATTCTTTCAATTCTCCTAGGTCTCTCTTTCATTTTAAAGTTTCACCCTTCTTTGTCTTCTTACATAATTTTCACACATCCATCATTTTCACACTTCCTAAATTCTAAAACAACACTTCGTCTAGTGTCACCTAAACCTTTTGGCTAAATTTTTATCATCTAAACACATCACTTGAGCACACTGTACCTACTACTTTGAACATTTCTAAACACTAATTATCAAAATATGTATATATTGTATATAAACATCACTCAGTACATTATCATATTTTATTCTATTAGGTTAATACATACTTATTTAATTCGTGCTCTTAAGCACAACTTGTATATACTCTTATACCTATATATATACTCTAAAGAGCGGTTGCAACTCTATAAATAAGCCCTTGCAGGAGCGGTTGGTTACTCACTAAATAAGCCTAAACCAAAAAAAATGTATCTATCTACTACTACTTAACTTATTACTTAACTCTATCGCTCTTGTATGAGCTTAATTTCCTATACTTAATTTGTGTAAGGTAATTCAATACCTTTTCTTTTTTTTTCCATGTCTGGAGCGGCCGACAACTCCTTAAAGAAGCCTTAACGTCGTTTATAAAACACCCTTCTAGAGTGGCAGTCATTGAATGTGAACTCCACCCTTACCGGAATGCAGGAGATTGCTTAAAAGAGATAGTACGATTGGGTGAATGGAGATGTATGAATCTGCGAAGTTGTGTTTTACGGTTTACTTTGGAAAGCTTTAAAAAATTTTCTCTGAGTCGAAAATTTTCTAGGGTCGGGGGGAAAATGTAACATAATGTACATACTCACGGTTATCTACATTCATTCCTCCAGGTCAGACAAGCATGCCGTTACCGTTAGGCGCTGATCTGACTATTCCTCACGACACCAGGTCAAGTTTAATCCATAATCAGTACACACAGTCAACAAACTTCAACATAACACTACGACGATTTAGTAACATCCAAGGGCTGGAAATTGCGCCCACACTGATTGATATCATTTCTCCTATAAACACTATACTTTTAATACGCTTTTAATACGAAATAACTATATATGTAATTGTATTTTATTAATTTATTTTATTATGACAGTTCTGACAACGACGTTTGTCAATACGTCGCCATGACAAGTTTGCTTATAAATTCTTATCAGCCTGTCACTTTTAGCTGAAAATATATTCAAACTATTGCAAATCAATACTGGCCATAATATTTCAAATTCATATTTATTTCTTCAAGTTGCTGTTCTGCGAGTTTACCTGTGGAATCCAAGCAACGCAACTGACAGTTCCAGTTTTTAGTTCTGTTCTAGTTCGAGTTCGAGTTGGAGTTCGAGTTTCGCCTCTAAAAGGAACCCTCAAAGTAGTGCTGGTACTCCGGAGTCACCTAGCCAGGGAACTCTCTGACTCCGGTACCTGTCGTACCAGCGCTGCACCTACGTCCTCCGTCCTCCGTACCAGTCGGACCGCTGGCGTGCCTCGCCGGAACACCTTCTACTGGGCCGCGCCTCAACCGAGGGCCGTCTCTCCTGGCGGGCTGACCGCGCGCTGCCGTGCCTGCCCTACCGTGCGGCCCTGCTGCGACTCACTACTGTCGCGTGGGCCCCCTACCGTGCCTGCTCTCCCGTGCGGCCGTGCTGCGACCTACTACTGTCGCGTGGGCCCCCTACGGGTATCCTCCGTGCCGCACACGCACCAGCACCTCTCCACGTCTGCCTGCTCCTGTCACCGCCACCTGCCTCGCGTCGCGTCTACCTCTTCAGCCTCCTCAACCCACCAATCACTCATCTTCATCCTGCCTCACCCACACACTACACACCACTGTCTTTTCATCTCCATTCTTATTTTATAAATAAATCTTTAATTGATTTTACTTCCCTTTCTTTAATTTCATAATTTAGACTTAGTTTCTTGTCGCTACACGACATGCATTCATCATCATCATCATTATCAAGAGCAGTCTTGTTCCACCCACTGCTGAGTACAGTCCTCCTTCCTTTTGTGCCATGCTTCCTTGGTCTATACGAGTCTCATCCAGCGGGGTAATTGCGCAAGCAAAACACTAACAGTAGGAATGGCTTTCATTTTGACAGTTCAACAACATTTATTGGGTTATTTGACATAACTTTGCAAACATATGAAGCAATAGATTAGATTACAATAATATCCTTCAAAATGATTCAGATTGTGATTGATAGTGTGTTTCACTTTGAAAGCATTGTTCTCTTATAAATGCAAAATAGTTACGATTTGCAAAAAGGAAAAAGAAGTATGCATCATTTGTCAAATACGAGTTTTCTATGTAATGTAATGCCAAATGAGTTGGCATGACTACGTGGTATCTTATGTTTTTCTGCATTGCGTTATCTTGGCTTTAGTGCCAAATGCCAGCGACCATGTCCTTGACCGTGGTAATGAGAAGCTTCACAAACTTTTCTGAATACAATTGATGTATCATAGAAACAGCTTCGCAAAAAATCTCTTTTTTTTTTACTTCATTTTTCTGTTTGGACGTATTCGTTACGTTAATTTAGAAAAGGGTACAATTAACTTTCAATAACCATCGAGTTTTTTTATACATTTACAGAACACATACCGGTAACGTGTAATTTGTTTAAAAATTAACTACCATTCCATCAGGTGTCCTTGTAACGGCGACGCAATACCGCATATTAGTTCCCGGCTGAAATAACACCGTGAAATATAAATTGCATACTCTCCATATTTATTTTGGAAAACTAACCTGTGTTTATTTTAATAAGTGGTAATGACCATGGCATTCTCAGGACGGCTACAAAGGTTATATTAACAGCAGCCTTGGTTCCGGCTGCAGTGTCCTTGTCGTGTCGGGCCGCATTTTATCCAACAGTGCAGCGTAGTCGTAAACCATGGTGTACTTTAATTTCGTCACTATTTACTGCAGTGTCTACGTCACTGGCTATAAATTAGCTTGATATTGGAGCCGCTGCAAATTCCATCTGACACTAACTAGCCGTTTAATTTATTAAACGAGTAACGTCGTTTGAAATTAGAACTTCACAGTGACAGCTATCGGAAGTAACGAATGCAGCATTAACAAATTAATCTTAACATGCGCTTGGTGTTCAGGAAATTAAAATAGATATCAGTCACGTGGGAAGTTTGAAAATTTCTTGCTAAAGTTAAATAGAGATTGAGTTTGAGTGTAAATATAACATTAATCTTGGAGCTAAATGTCCGATTGTAAGTTATAAGACATAATTTATAATACGGAAACGTCACACGAAACAATTTTACAAGACAGGTACACGCACTTATAGAGTCCATTTTTTTTTTTTTTGGGTTGGGAAATCGTCACATGACTTCTCCCGCTCTGGGCGGAGCAGGAGGGTGTATCAGACTTTTACTGACTAAAACCCACCTGTGTTCCTTCAGTTGCCTATGCCAGGGACCACGGTATCTCTTTCGAACAACCCGCGGCCCTGGCAGGACTTATCGAGTCCTTACGGCATTTTCTACAACGCCTGAAGGCCAATTCCCGTAATTAAAAACGTTCAAAACTAGTCGCAATCTCATCTCAGCGACAACCAATGTCAGAAACTTAGGTGAATTAGAGATATTTTTGACAGACAGACTGAGATCAGACTGTGAACGTTCTTAAAATTACGAATTAAATTGCCCCTCATATTGTTTATGACGTCAGACAAATTACGTCCCCTCATTTGTCTTTTACGATCCGCGTAGGACGAAACAAAACTGACAGCACTACACTTACCAACCGCAACATTTTTAGTACGGGCAACAATTTTTAAACCACGTGCTCCATTAATAACAAACTAAACGGATCCGACTATCGGCAAGAGAATAGACGGGCGGCCTGCACAGTTGTGCGGTCAAGTGTACTGAGCCACGATATTAGTACAATGTGAGGAATTTTAATGAGCTGAAAACTGAGGGAATCCAGGTCACATGGACGCTCGGAACCGTTGAATGGAGAGCTAAATAAACGCATCTATGTTGCAAAAAGGGCGGGAGACTGCGAAGTTCTGGTAAAATGTTCGTGCTTTGTTGATGTTGGAAGTGTTTTGTGTGTATGCAAATTGGGTTTCTTTGATAAAATGCTGCTGGTTGTGAGGCTAGTGGATTGGGGAGTCATTTATTCAGCAGTCTTTTCTTCTCTGTGAAATAGTTCTGAGTAAGGAATTATTTTACGAGCGGTAGTTTTAATGTGAAGGCCAATTCTCGTAATTTTAAACGGTCAAAATCTAGTCGCAGTCTCATCTCGGCGACAAACAAATGTCAAAAACTTGTCAAAATGAAGGGAAATTAGAGGTATTTTTGACAGATTGAGACAGATCAGACTGTGAACGTTCTTAAAATTACGAGAATTGCCCTCTGTTCCTTGCTAAACCATAGACCTAGATATGAAAGTGGTCGAATGTGAAGGCCTAAGCTTAGGAGGATAGTTATAAAATGCCTTTATCCAATATAGTTTCTTTTTTTTTTTCAATTCCAGACTTTCATTCCGATTCACGTGGTTGGATAAACTAGGAACTGCTGGGGCTGGGGCTGGGGCTCTGATTAATTCAGCTGAAGTAATAAGTGTGAAGTTCTGTATTTCTTTAGTCATTTGTAATGAATAATGTAGGTTTATTCCCTGGAAAAAGACTCCTCCACGACTTCCAGAGCTTTCGCGTTCCAGGGCTAAGTCGGATATGCAGCTATGTTCTATTATTATTTTTTTTCGCTGAACGTACTATTGTCATCTACGTTAAACTAGCCACTATCGATTTTATTCCACTACTGCAGCATGTGTTTGTTATTTTCTAAGACAAATAAGCAGCTACACTATTTGTGTCTTGATTTATAAACAAACTACAATGTTAAATCAAACTGCAAAAATAATCCAGTAACACCACACATGTAGTCGAAGAGCTAACATTAAAATAACTGGCTCTATTTTTTCAATAAAACAATAGACAAACGAAATGTCGCAATGACTCATGCTTCGAATAAAAAAAGGAACGCCCCCATTCTAATCAATTCAAATTTATTCAAATTTGGAACGTAATCAAACCGTTCGGGAAGGCTCGTCTATGTTTTTCACATTAAAAAGATTTTTCTTTGTCATTCAAAGTCGAGTAAGCTAATGTATTTACCCGCAAGCGAACATCTCATTATCCATTACATAGCCTGACGCAATTTATTAGGTATACATACAGTCAATATGATTACGTCACAAATGTTTTTTTATCGACAAGCCCCTTGGTTTTGGATTGCAAAAAGCTTTTATAACGTTTTTAATCAACTTTTGTTTGTCTACATCCGGAAAGCATTAGTTTTGTGATTGATTTTAATGGACGTCTTGTCAAATAAGATAAATAAATAAGAAAATAAGATAGATAAATTTTCTAAATTAAAGTTAAATTATTGGATCGCAAATACATTGTTTATTTGTTGGATAAAGCTTTTATTTTAAAATAACAGAAAACGTGCATGCCTTTGCGTGTTAACTTTGGGTAAAACGATCGTGCAGCGGTGATCATTAGCACACGATACCGTTTGTCAAACGATACCTTAAAACAACGATACCATCTGATTCTATAGTATTTGTAGTGTAAAAAAAAAAACTATATTCTTTTCAACACGAGACACACTAATAAGGATGCCCTTTTCGCTCGAGAAATACTCCAATCATATCTCGAAATGATAAGACAAAAAGCGTGCACAAAACACGCATATTTAAAAGAAGTTTACGATGTAGAAAAAGCTTTACAGCAACATAAACCACGTGTTATCGTGATAAGATCGTGTAATTTAAACATACAAAGTGACCGCAGCACTAATCACGCTAATCTCACCTCATTTCTTTTCACGAGGCATAAGTTTAATGTTTCAAAGCTACGAAGTTCTGCAATTTGTTGCTAAAATTTTGTCAGTTACATAAATCTTTTTATTTAATTTAATATTGGAATAGTATTTATAGGTGACCGGTCAGTTAATTCAAAAATGTTTGCTTGACAAGCAACGATTGGCAAAACATTATTTGTCATTTCATCATTTTACAACAACAAGTTTACCGAATATATCACTTAGGAAAATAATTATCCGATAAACTTTTATTTGACAAACAATTCATTATTTTTTTCATTTCATTTCATAAACAACGTTTGGAATAAAGACATTACACAAAACGTAATTTAAAAGCAATTAAACTCACATTAGCATAATTGCAAGTGGCTTGCTAAACATTTTAATAATTTAATTTCAGAATAATTTTCTTTATGTATTATATGAATATGCATTCCGCTGCTCTGGACTTTTCTAAAAAAAGAGAAAATAAATGAATTTTGTTTTCTATAAGCACAGACACCCCAAACAAACACAGACGCTGACAGAAACCCTAACCCTGGACGGTCGTCGTCAGGGGCACCCCGAGGTTCGGTTGGTTAGGTTCCTTTGAACGCTGCAGACAGAAATAGGAGCCAGCGGGGCTCCGTCGACCTGCTGACGGAAACCCTAACCCTAGACGGTCGACGTCAGGGGCACCCCGAGGTTCGGTTGGTTAGGTTCCTTTAAACCCTGCAGACAGAAATATGAGCCCCGCGCAGCAGGGCTCCGTCGACCTGCTGACGGAACCCCTAACCCTAGACGGTCGACGTGATTTATCCTAATGAATCTAAATGAGAAATGAAAAATGTATAAATAATTAAATATCATCTGATGCATTTGTTAAAAGAATTGTTTGCCAAATAAATGTTTGTAAAACGAGTGTTTATAAAATAAAACATTTGCGGAATAGGTAAGTTGTTTTCAAAATAAATAGTATACGAAACGTTGGTTTTAAAAACCTTTGCGCCGGGTGCGATCAGGGGCGGGTTGTTTTGTGACCTTTGACTGTGTATTTCAACACTATCATTTTGTGGTTTTAAAATGAAAATTTGTCAATGGAGTTTTGGTGAAACTTTAGTGAACCAGTATTTATAGCATACGGTCATTCGTGGGTCTTTGACAGTCGTTACGGATAGTCAGAAGCCCGAAAATCTGACAACCAGTCTTACCAAGGGGTATCGTATTACCAAGTAACTGGGTTGTGGAGGTCAGATAGGCAGTCGCTCCATGTAAATAAAATACTGGTATTCAGATGTATCCGGTTAGACTGGAAGCCGACCCCAACATAGTCGGGGAAAAACTAAGCAGATTGATTGAATATTGGTATAGCATTAATATTTGACTGCCTCGTTCGTTTGGTCTAGTGGTCGCAAGCGCTACTGCTGAGCATGAGGTCTTGGGTGCGATTTCTGGGTCGGACAAGGTGTTGTTAGGTTTTTCTTTTTCCAACTAGAATTTCTCTTTAGCGGCCCAAAGTCTGGATTTGTGCGCGGTTGACGGCGATAGGCTCGGGCCTATTACATCACATGGGACTCAAACATAATTGGCGAAATGTGGGTGTACTATAGGTCCTACCTACCTCTGCCCAACCCTTCGGGGAATACAGGTGGTACGTGTTGTTATGACATGAGTTACCAATGATTTTTAATCAAAAAAAATAATTTAGGACAACCATTTTCAGAATGAAATAAGAACTTTCAGGGACGTTCATTAAATTGCCTTCGTAAGTTTGATAAAAACCGCTTTCTTCACAATTTTAGCAGGAACGACACATTTATTTAGCGTAAATGTTTGAAATAAAGAAAAGAAATGGCGGCCTGTATTACGAAAGCAAATAGAATTGTTCAGGCTAAAGAATTTAATTTTGTTGGAAGCTATTTCGCAATAGTATTACAAAATAGTAAAGCCTATTAGATCATAGTTTATTTCTGAATCCATTTGTATTACTAGTGCTTTGAACTTAACGCACTTTAGTATTTTATTGAATACCTATTCAGTAGAAAGTGCGTTAACACTTTCTACTGAATAGGTATTCAATAAAATACTAAAACAGCTTTTGTACTAAGTTTTAATGCTACGTCTACAAATATTTAATCAATAGAAGCCGTGGCGTCGGCTGTCCATAATTGAAATTTTAATAAAGCTGGTTGTTTCAAAATAAATCTTTCAACTATTTTCATAACAGAAAAAAACTAAAAGCAAAATGACAAACAGAATTAATTTTTTTTATTAAAGTATGTTAATGCTACTCGAAAATTACATTAACATTCACTATTTTTTAATCTGGCAATCTGCCTCATGTGGTGTGGGTTAATAATAAAGTACACGAGCCTTTACGATGCGATGATAAATTACTGTGAGCCTCTCCATTACCTACTGTTAGTACATTACCGCGGCTATAATTCAATCTGGCTCCCGGCCTGTAGTAAATTGCACATTTTCAAATTATTCGCCGTAAGTTTAATATTATCTAAATAATTTTGTGTATAGATTATAACGGATTTATTGCAAGAAGGTATTGACATTGTAGATAGCATTGTAATCAATGTTGTGTCGGACTTAGGATGATACATCATCATCTTCCTGCCCTTGTCCCCTGTTACTCGGGGTCGGCGCGGCACGTTTTGTTCTTCCATTCTCCCCTGTCAACCGTCACGCTATCATTCACTCCCTTCTCTTTCATATCATTCCTCATACAATCCATCCATTTTACCTTCTGTGCCAAGGCCTTAGATGCTCTCAGCTATAACGAGGTCTATTTAGCATACATTTTTACGACTAGGCCACCACCGTCTGACATTAACCTAGACGTAACCTCGAGGGAAATCTAACTATGATCGTCTTAGACCTCCTGAGTCCCTGGCACTTTCTGTAGACATTTTTCCTAATACAACATTATTTTGCTCTCTAGCATGTAGTGTTTGTTATCGCATTTTCTATTATCGACAAACTAGCGAATAATTCTTAATTTAACAATAGTGTTGCGAACCCATTCACAGTAGATGGATTATCGATAGAAGACGATGACTCACTAATGACAGGGTTCTATTCCTCCGTATATCGTTAACTTGCATTTCATTAACATTAATTAGCTAGCTTTGTAATTGGTGCATAACCTTAAAAGGATTATTGCGTTGTTGTGCTGCGTAAATATGGTGATATAGATGTCATCGCTAAAATAAGCTTATAAGAATAAGTTTTAAAAAGAGATAGTGTTTTCGAAAGTGAAAGAAACTTGATAAATGATATCAGAGAGGTTATGTACGTCAAGGATTCGCTAAACAAACAAAAACCAACTTTCACTAAGTGCTTTGCTTTACCTGCTCATATTTCTTTCTATAACGGCCTCTATTTATAGTCAGACCCGTTTCAAGCCCAAGTATTATTTTAAAATTCATTAATATTCATAGAACTTCGGAAATTCTTTAGGTCAAATTAACTTGCTAAACAAGAGCAGTGGTGGCCAAGTGGTAACGGCCGCGACTGACGAGTTGTAGGTCGTAGGTTGGAACCCAGACAGGCGCTTTACTTTGTGTAAATTATTTCGTCACCACTGCTCTCAAAACGGTGAAGGCAAACATCGTAAGGAAACCGGCATGTCCTAGAACCAAAAATTCGAAGACATGTGACATCTGCCAACCCGCACTGGGCCCGCGTGGTGGATTACGGCCAACTCCCTCTCACCGAGAGGAGGCCTGTGTCCCAGCAGTGGGAATATTATATGATGAAACAAGAATAAGAATCGATTCCTGAGAACTCTCACTCGATTAACAATAACATCGATGTTACAAAAGAATGCGAGTTAGGGTCAATCAATCATAAGTCGCTATCAATAGAAGATATGAATCAATTGGCTCCAATTGACATAGCCCTAAGTTCACCGACACCGTACCTTACCTCATTCACATTCAATCGAGCACTTTGAAGCTATTGAATGCGATGTGTACAATTGTCAGATATACGATACGGAGCCAGCGACTTCAAACGCATGGGTTACTGACTCACGGATGGGCAGATAATGCATAATGTAAGCTGAAGGTGGTCTATTGCACGTAAATTTTTACGCAATAGCTGCTGGAAGAGTTAATGCTTGGATGACTCAGATGATTACCGAACATGTAATGGAAGAAAGACACCTGAATAAAGAAAAGGATAAAACTAAAACACCAATAGAACTTGAACAATAAAACTAACTTTGTAGAAAGGAACCACACAATAAATTCAATAACTTATTCAAGACAAATATGGATTTACATAGAGTGCACGCGGCGCAGATGTCAGGTCAATAAACTACGTAGGTTTGCAAGAGGACCACGTCTGGGCTCTCTATTAAAATGAAGAAAAATAAGCGAATCGCCCACTTACAGCAAAATGGACATTTGAAATGCGTAGGCGGAGGACTGCAGACATTATCAAATGGACATGACTGTGGGGATTGCAAAAGTAATCACATTAAGAGTCAGGGCTAGTATAAATGACGACGCTTTAAAGCTAACATATGACCAAATTAATGGACACTAAACTTTGTGTAATGTGAAGTAAAAACTAAAATGAAACCTTGACCAGTAAACTTGATGGCTCCTTTGAAGCAATCATTACCTGAAACAACACATACAAATAAATCAACAAATGCATTAAACATTAACAATTCGAATGAAACATTAATACCGAAGCCGACTTTAATAACAGCAAGCCACTGAACTGCACCAGTTCAATTCCCACGGCAGTCGTCACATAGGAAATCAAATAATCTGGGGCAAGCGAACTATTCCGGTATCTGTAATGTCTTTGATATCACAAGTGGCTGTGACGGCCGGGAGTGCTGTATGTAGGATGGGAGCGCTCTGATAAGAACCTAATGGATCACTGGTTTAATGTCAAGGATTACGTGGATAAAGTTAATGCATTTCATTACATTTTGGTACACGGGTAGAACAAGAGAAAATTAAGCGTAATTTGATTTCAGCACAGTCTAGCGAAAATAAATACTTTTTGATTAAACTAGTGACCCGGTCGTGCTTTCCATTGATTTTACAACTAGACAAAACATCGAGATTTCTTTATTATATGTAAGTTTTATGTTAATATATTCGACACATAAACCTTCCGAAATAAATTCTCAAAATGATGGTAAAATATGCATCAAGATCCGTTGCTGAGGTAAGAAACAACGAGGTCACACAGATACACACAAAACGCGACTTTAAGTTATAATATGTATAGGTAGATATAGATAACTAACAGTTACATCGTTCACTAAGTTGGAGTTGATTGAATTTAATCTAGCGAATGAACTCGCTAAAATGCTACCATCATTACGGGTAAAAGTCTCATTGAACAAACTTAGCGAATCTATAAAACTTTTGGCATTTTCCAAGCGTTCAATAATAATAGCGAAAGATTGCAAACTTCAAGCAAGAAAAATATTGTAGTGAATTTATGATGACTAGAGTTCTAGATATGTTTTTGGGCTGCTTTTTATAGGAGCAATGTTTTCAGACTGACTCTGTAGGTTGTCTGGCTCGAGTCCAGGTTGGATTACTGTCAGCCAAAAGTGGATAATATGTAATATGTGTCAACACGCCGGTTATAACACTGAAACATGATTTTCACGACAGGTCGCATACGGAGTTGACTGAACGGATGCAGCGCCAAGGAACATTAAACTCTTAATGATATATCTTATTGGCAATACCGAGGCAATATCACTGTCTATAAAATATACTTATATGATTTAAAATTCAAATTGCTTCTCGGAACCATATCATACGCCGAATGAACGATGCAATAAGTCACAGTTCTAACGCTATACCACAGTATTTATTATACGGTGGATAACTTATTCAACCAGCCTAGACTTTTCGAAAAAATATCGATAAATCGATATATAAATGTTTTTTGGCGATATTTAATATTAGGTACAGTGTACTAATCGATATCTCGATTTTAAATATCGAAAATGTATCAAAAACGATATAAATTACCACTCGAGTCAACTTTGTCCTTGATAGTCTTAGTGGTGAATAGAAAACCTCTTCAGAAGTCGGTAAAAACTACAATATTCTTTCAAAAATTTTCAGATATATCGATGTTATTTTTGGAATATATCGAAGGCAAAATATCGATATTTTTTCACACTTCTGACATCCCTAAACCAGCCTGGAAACATCCATGTCTATGCAAAGGACGTGTTCTAACAATAAAAAAGCTAGCAAACAGGCGGTTGGGATGCCGAGCCGGTTACTCACGACCCCTCGCAATTGTGCCGCTATTTTAGGGCTAGGAGTTGTGCGCGTGAGTCACCCACTATACTAGGCACATACTACCGACCGGACAATACCAACTAGCGCATCGTTATGCAATTTATGGACGGGTCGGCAATTTGTAGTTCGATTTTCACACGGTGTGATGACAGGGGTGAGTGGATTAAGATTGTGGGTGATTAATAATAATGATTAATTGGAAGAATTACCAACCCGCACTCGGCCCGCGTGGTGGATTACGGCCCACTCCCACTAACAGACTGGAAGCCTGTGTCCCACCAATGGGAACGTTATAGACTGATTATGCTAAGGTGTGGTGCCTAGATAGGAGGTTTTATAGCAAAAAACGAAGGTCATTATCAAGCTAGCAACAATATTATGAAACATGACTGATGAAGCCAGTCAAAGTATCTGGGGCCCACGTGGTAGATTATAGCCCACTCCCTCTCGAAGAGAGGAGGCCTGTATCCCAGCAGTGCGAACATTATAGCCTGATTATGTATACTAACAACTCAATCACAAGAACCCATCACACTAAATCTCATCATCCAACAAATAAAACCGAACCCAACTCGAATAAAACCGAACATAAATCGAATCAAAATAAACTGAATGAATTGCTTTCCATTTCCACCATAGCACCGTTTAATTACAATAAAAACCCATAAAACATGGTGAATAATAAAAAGCACGGCGGCGGTCGCCACGTGCCAGAGATAACGGCCGAGACTGCAAACCGACACTGTTGCACAATCGAATTAACCTAATTGATTTTATTGATTATGTTCTGAGAGCTTACTTTTATATGGCGATAAAATGAGAAAGTGATTAAAACTTGTTGGTTGGGTAATTACGAGATATGGAGTTATGTTTCCTATGTGCGCGGCGCATGTGAACTTTTAACCGATCGATTGCTTGGCTCTACAGCCAAAATTCATTCCATAACGAACGAACGAACGAAGTTATCTGGGAATTTCTTAATTATTTATTTATTTATTTATTCAGGGACAATAAACAGCTACAATATGTATTGGAACAGAGGAAAGAAAAAACATAATATTAACAATATTGCAGTTTATCTTGGACATTACTGACGTCGGTGAAGTCCGCCAGTTGACGAACAAGTCAAGCGAAAACATCGTGCGAAAATCTGGACAGAAATCGCCAACCCGTCTTGAGTAAACATGGTGATTAATGCTCGTGTCTTCTCTGTATGAGAAGAGGCCTTTGCCATCCAGTGGGACAGTAATAGGCTGGTATTATTATGGAAACCAATTTTGTCAGTCGTCTGAAAACACGTCAAAATGGCTGGCTATATTAGATGCATATAGTTTCCCCCTTTCATTTTGATATGGTTCAAAGAATAACAGTGACATAAGACTGACAGGTATCGAGGTAATCCAATCAGCCGCGCCTACGCATCTTCGTTACCAGCAGCAAGTCATAAATCATCATTTTAATTAGATTAATTGGAGCCTTTGCAAGTCAACAAAGGTATTGTGGTGACAAATCGAATAATCATCCACGTCCAATTAGCTCGAACTCGAAAACACACAGGAAACACCATTTCAGGTGTGACTAGTAATTAGGCAGAGCCGGACAAACGTGAAACAAAAATAAATCAATCAATTCTTAGCATCAGGTGGAATGACAGCTCACTTCATCGAAGTTTTCACGATGTTTTTAGAGAATAAACCGGCTGATATATCTTTCATTCGAATATCGAACTCGAATTCAATTTGGTAAAACTTTTTCCGAATCGTCTACCAGGTATTGATGTTATTACCAAATCGGAAGTTGAAGTTATTTTTGGGGGAAGTTCTGAGTTAGAACCGAAAAATTCAATAAATACTTTGCCAAAGAATTAACGAAACTTTTCTTCGGAATATTTTGTTCGATGAGGCAAGTAAATCTCCAAAGAAATACTTCTAAATAAGTTTTTATTGGAACATCATTAGGAACATAAGGAAGATGGCTAAAGACATGATAGTGTTATATTAAGTTACAACAGAATACATATATTTTTGGACTGCTTTACTACTCTGTCATAATTATGTTATGCTATTCACAGTTGGTGCCAAACTATGAACAGCTGAAACAATCTGTATTCCAGAGCCATACATTAACATGAATATTCATTAACACCGTAGTAAACAACATTTGCATATAACGAAGATACCGTAACTGATTCATGTCTGTTTACGGGATGTTTCTACACCTCTCGTCAATCGATCAAGCTGACAATCCATCACTGTTATATAATAAGAGGCTATAATTGCGCAGTTTCACTAAAATATATGCATACAATACTGATTTGGTTCATGCCCATTCACAATAAAAGATGATACAACCCGTGGGTAGATAAGGCGGGTTTACAAGTTGATTACTTAAGACAGATGAGAAACAAAACCAAAACCAATCTTATTAAACTTCAAACGTATATGTATCTATAGATCGGCTGTGCGAAAAATATTTTCTATGAAAGCTCTCCGAAATTAGACCAATTCTCGAAAGAGTTACGACCATCTTTAAGTGACAAACGCGAAGTGCACTCGTGCCTGAACAAAAATCTAGCATTTCAGGAATTATATATTGGGTGCAGAGATTGTGGACGAAAAATATTATGTACAAACTACTTACAAATAAAAAATATTATTATTATATTAACGGCTTGGTAAAGCGAGGGATGTGATTAAAGTTGGAATATTGATACTAGATGTAGAGCCCAATCTAAACACGTCTACTAAAGAGGGCAGATTTGGTGGTGATGCTGAGAATGGAGTGTTTTACACCCACATAGAGGTCTATGATCAGCAAGAAGAAGAAGTAAGTAGTTTCTTCACGTGAAACACAAGAGCCAAAACAGCTATCACCTACAAACATACTGCAACAATAAAAGATGATATAGAAAGCGACGCTGATGTTCCACACAAAAACCCAAATGACATTAACGAAACATGTCGGAACAAAACACTTAACTCCGAAGAGGGGAAAGTAACGAAATTGAAATGAAGTGACATTGTTGTTCACAAAGTAACGTAACCGGGAACCGGGCCAGGTACCGCTCTGTTAATCCAAGTAACCGATCGACGTTCCAAGGGCAGAACACAAAGGAACCGTGGGTTACTTTGAATACCAAATGTTACGTCAGAAATTGTGTCGACAATGAGCAGTGAGCATTGTGGTATGCTTAATGAGAATTCGTGCATCTTGAGAGGCGGCGAAGGGTTAGTAGTTGCTCAAGTAGGAAGCTACCAGAAGGCAAATTCCCGTAATTAAAAACGTTCAAAATCTAGTCGCAATCTCATCTTAGCGACAATCAATGTCAAAAACTTGCCAAAAATGTAGGGATATTAGCGGTATTTTTGACAGATTCAGACTGAGATTAGACTGTTTAGAAGGTATGAGGAACAGGTTGTAAAGTTCACTCATCCTCCATAGAAAAGGGAGGATCCTCCGACCAGACGGTTGTTGTGTCTGGCGGGCAATTGCCCTACGATTGATGTTGGGAAATTGTATCTATGCTAATTGCGCGGTAAACTCTGCGTGCGAGATGCAGGATTTGCGTGACGTCAGTATGACGCGTTTTGTTCGCATGTGGCGTTGTAGATACCGCTACAACTGTGAACGTTCTGGAAATTACGAAAATTGCCCCTCTGTATTAGAATTACACTGGAATTTTATCAACTTTGCAATCATGAAATAATGTAAAGCTGTTTCTCATATACCTAGTTCGCGCCGATTCTAGAGAAGAAGTATAGAGAGCATATCTATACTAATATAATAAAGTTGAAGAGGCTGTTTGTTTGAACGCGCCAATCTCTAGAACTGCCAGTCGGATTTGCATTTGAAAATTCTTTTTGCATTTGTTAGCCCTATTCCTGAGGAAGGTTATAGGTTATTTAACAACACGCTACGAAAAAAGTCAGATAAAACGCTAAGCGAACACGAAGTAATAGCGCGGGCGGGAAATATGGCTGTTATTTTTGTATATTCTGGTGTCTTACGACTTCCATGCGAACGAAGTCGCGGACAGAAGCTAGTACTTAAATAAAATGGCAATATAATTCTTGGTAAGGATAATAAATGTATTGCACAAATCATAGTAGAAACTATCCAAGCGAGAAAAGTAAAACTTATTACGTCAATTACTTATCGCGCGGCGCACGTTGCATCCCTTGGCAGAGAGAAATTAGTGAATTAATAATACTCGTGTGGGAAGACCACTCCTTCTACAATAATTACGAGGTTAGATATTGCTGTGTTTGATACTCTATCCTGGAAAACTTGTTTTATGGCCGCTTGAGGCGCTTTAAATGTGGTTTATATTGAAGACCCCTGGTCATTGTCGAAAACAAACCTGTTCTATTTGGGAAGGTTCTGGTTTACCGAAAAGGGGCTGTCAAAATCCTTTCAATCGTTCTTGACTGAATTGGGACATCCTTGTGTTATAATTTAGCTGATAACCGAAAACGAAATACATATGTTTAATAGCACAACTCTTGCGAGCAGTGGTGGCCCAGTGGTAACGACCTCGACTTACGAGTTGTAGGTCGTAGGTTCGAACCCGGACAGGCGCTTTACTTTGTGTAAATTATTTCATCACCACTGCTCTCAAAACGGTGAAGGAAAAACATCGTGAGGAAACAAACATGTCCTAGAACCAAAAATTCGAAGACATGTAACATCACAACTCTGGTCCAATGTTTAAAATAGTCAAATATGAAGACATCAGATAAGTTAAGCCATATTATTATGAGCTAAATAAAGTGAAAAACCACCGGACGACCATTAATAGACCAATCAATCGTCAAATTAAAATAATTGTTTGATTCCTCACTTACAAACATTCATCTTTACCATCTAGACAAAGCGATGTAATAAGGAAACAATATTTAATAGTTATTGTTTTAGGAAATGAGAAGGAAATCACAGGTGTTGTTATAAAAGCTATTATAGTATGTAAAAATTTCGACAAGATGGCGCAGGTGGTGTCTGGCACCGAAATGGATAATGTTACAAGCAATTTTCGCTAAAAGCTTAAACACTTTGTTTTAGAGGACACGGCAGGTCAGGCAGAAGTAATAATTCATGACATTCTCATTCGTTAACATATAAAGCACCTATGCATTATTGAAACGTGCAGGATGTCAAAACAATGACATTTAGATGCATGACACGTCTTTGCGTCAAGACCCTTGCAGAATTCCGGATTCGCTAAAAGAATTGCGACTTTCGATAGGTATTGTCAAATGGAGTGATCACTCACATGCAGCATGACTAGATATTACCACTACTTCCTCAACTTTCATAGTTATAGCACGATCATGTAAATTCTAGTTATTTCATGACTAATTTGCACCATTCTATTAGCATAACAACAGAAGTATACGTTCACAATGATGTAAATCCAGAAATACCAACAGGTTTTTAAATCTTACAACTTTATTGTTATGGAGAGGAGAAAAACCTACAGTTTGTAACAACGGTTCACAAAGGAATCGATATAGCCCTTAAGGGCAAAAAAGATCCGGGTCTCCCAAACATTTTCCAGAACCAAAAGAGATAAATTATTGAATATAATAAACTTAGGAATAAAAAATCGTTCGTAACGTTTTATCTGAAAATGACGGAATAAAAGACGAAAAATGTTTTCAATAATAATAAAGTTACGGTAAAAGCGGACGACTTTTGAAATAAAATTCAGTATTTTGTCGCTAAACATCAATTAGAGCTTACTTTGTACGTACCTAAATACAAATTACTTTTGAATTTGGTGAAAATTCAAACGTTCCGATTTGCTTTTGGCTCAAACGATTTTTTTTTTCATAGAGACAAAGTAAGGATTCTTTGTTACGAGGACTGACTTTGGAGAATAAAATTCAACATTGTATCTAGATCATAAAGCTCAAAATATCGTGCCTAATCGATCAAGCCGACCGACGAACGGGTAAAATCAAATTTCCATAGTCTGTAGCTCCACCAATCAGCAGATAGACGGTTCGCTAATTTTGCCGGTTACGGCTGAAACATTCGAAAGCGCTCTCTGCAATTGAATTTTGCTTAACCCAATGATTTTGTGGGGAGATATCGTTTACCTCGATGATTCACTGCTACTCCAAATGTACTGACGAGTTTAGAAAATGTTCTTAATTTTTTACAAAACCGCAAATTGATTACTTCAATACGCAATAGCGCATGCTATTGCGTATTGAAGTAATCAATTTGTGTTATTAATTTTTCATGTACTGGGTAAGTACGTCTGCGTAACATTTAACTGTATTTATTTTGATATATTATATATGTTAAAGGATGTTGACATGCAGTAATTGATTAAACAGTTGTTCTAATTATAAGTTGTTATCTCCATATTTGTTCCTATTCCAGTTTGAAAAAGCCATTAAACGAATCATAGCAACCATCTGCGACATTGTTAAACTAACAGATAGCCGACAATTTAATCAAAAACATACAATAGTATGGACGATATGACTGACATAGTTAATAAAGGGTTCCTTCTATTTGGCAGAATCTTGATACTCCGATTTTTATTTGGCATAACTCACATGGCATAATCTTATTTAATCGAATATTTTTAAGGCATAAAAATTATTTAGCATAACTTTTGTTTGGCAGAATATTTACGTGTCCGAATTTACAATGGCATACTTTTATCTTGGCAGAATTTTGTTTCGCATAATTACCTTTGCCATAATTAATATTATGCATAATTTTGTTTAGCATAACATTTATTTAGAGATACGATTATTTGGTATGGGTGCATATTTGAACATCAAAAATTAAAATAGATGTATCTTCTTGTAAAAATTAGTGTTCAAAACATCAAAAACCTATAATATATGGAATAAAACTGATAATTTAAATAAAGTAAATTTATGCTGTCGAATGGTTAGATAACCTACGTGCAATGTATTTAAAATCGAATGGTCTGCAAAAGTGACATAGAATGTTCTAAATATAGCATGTATTGGTAGCATTTTCAATATTAAATTAAATTTGTGTCATAAAAAGTCAATACGTTGTGCTGCAAAATTTTGTGACAGAAACGAATCGCTGCGAAACCGACTTTACGCAGTCTTGTCTGCCCTACCCCTAGAGTGTAATTTAAACCCGCGTAGGCGCGGAGGGGTAGGGCGGCCCGCGAGCTGAGGAGCAGGTGGTTTGAAGGCCCGCCACCGCGGCTGAGGCTGGCCGGCGATTCGCCGGCCAGCAAGCCGAAGCTGCGGTGGTGAGCGTTAAAACCATCTGTGACGATAAGCTCGCGTGGCGCCGCGCAAACCCCGCAGCGCCGGAGCCGTGACAGAAACAATGCTTGCTGCATGTTGCATGCCTGCTTGCATGCTGCATGCCTGCTGCATGTTGCATGCCTGCTTGCATGCTGCATGCATGCTGCATGTTGCATGCCTGCTTGCATGCTACATGCATGCTGCATGCATGCTTTCACAATCAACTGTTTTATTGAGTAAATACATGCAGAATCAACTGTTTTATTGAATAATGATAATTAAATAATAAATAAAACAAAATATATAGACAATTTAGGTCAAACTAATCTTAAATTAGCTCCAATTGCCTTCAAAAATCCAGTTTCAGTGTAATCCGACTGATTATTTTTAATATAATTTCTATGCGACATTTCTTATCCAAAACTTTTTTTCTTTTTGCTGGTATTGGGGCACCTGTACCTAGTTTATCAATTCTGCCTTTTAATGACTATCGATATAAAATGTATGCCAAAAGACGATTCTGACTGTGAATTTTCTGCGATATGATGGTTCTGCTTTTTAATTATTATGGATATAAACATTATGCCTAAAGATGATTCTGACTAACAAAATTATGAGTTTTGAATGTATGACAACTGAGTGTATGCGAAATGATTTTCTGCGAAATGAAGTTTATGCTATCCGTTGTTATGCAAAACAATATTATGACGTAAAAAGTTCTGCTATAAAAGGTAGACCCGTTAATAAATGATATCAAATTCTAACAAACAATATTGGGAGCCAAAAAGTAACAGTCATACCAAGGCCTAAACCACTTAAGTATAATGAGAACCAAACACCAACAACAACTAAACAAAAAAATAGCATTGTCAAAAACTCTACAACTTCGAAACACGAGAACCATGAATGGCGCCCAAACATACCAACAGCTACCTAACCGTACGGTGCGTAACTGAACTATGTACCGAGCAGCACGCCAAACTTCGGACACGCTCACCTCAAAGTGTGCCACAAGTTCAAGGATCATGATGACGAATGTGTCCTAAAACACCGACCGGTATTCGGCGCTGCCGGTAAACGACCTGCAGCTGCAGTACTAACGGTGAGGTTGTTTATAATTATATTTTAGAAAGATTTAGTGATTTTGCCCGAGGGTCTGACCGAGTGTAATAAAATTTTTGAAGAATGTAGGTCTCATTTGCAAATTCTGAGTGGATAAATTCAAAAGGCGTTCATATTCTTTGTCTTTTATAAATTTAAACCATTTAATTATAATATGCAGTTTTAGCAATAGTTATATCGGATTTTTAGATATTTCCTGAACCGGTATACCTTCTCCAGACTACCAACTTTCTGATATTTAACAGTCAATTGTTATTACAGGTTCTATATTTTAGTCCCGGTATCATAACTTAATTAAATTTCTATTGTATTGGCATTCTATATCCTAATATTTGGAAAGAGCAGATATCATAAAGGAAACCCTTGTAACTTGATAATATTCAATTTTAGTTTTAGTTTGGTTCGTTACTTCACTTTATCAGAGATTTCAATTTAATTTGAAGGGAGAATGACCTGCCACACTAGAATAATCTTAAAGGAAAACAGTCTTACAATGTAACCTAAATCGGTTTCAATTAGGTTCATTGGCACCCGGAAGGAAAAGCTTAGTCAAATTTGTTTTTGCTATATCAAAGCTTTCCGGATTATCCGCCCCATTTTCCGATCAAACGAACAACAACTCGACGAATAATAAATGATAAAAAACGATGTGTGTCTATCACGCACTTACCCGATATTTCTTCGACGTAACCCATTAATTTATTATAACCGCTCAAAAATGTATATTCACTTCTTGTGTTTATACGACCGCGATATCCTATATTTTCGACTTGGTATGACTAAGGAAGAATTGAAGAGTATGATTTTGTTAGTAATCACCGATTACTCCCTCGCTTCTACTTCGTTTTCGCTTAGCGTTCTTTCTGATTTTTTTTCTTTTTGCTCAGCTCTTAAGGGTCGTGGCGTGATGTTAAAGCCTATATATAAATTTCTTCAAGAATTGGGCGATCAAATGCAAAAAGAGTTTTTCAAATCCTACTGGTAGCTTCAGAGATGAGCGCGCTCAAACAATTCTTTATTATTAGTATAGATATTAAGAAAACCTGTTTAGGTGTAGCTATATTGAGAACTTTATTTTAAGGCTACAGGGGGCTTACGACCAGCTCTTATAGCAGGGCAGAAGTTGAACTGCACTGCTTTTTTGTTCTATGACTTAATACAAAAAAGCAATGCAGTTCAACTTCTGCCCTGCTATAAGAGCTGGTGGTAAGCCCCCTGGTATATATATAATGGCGAAATATCATCAAGAACATCGAAAGGCTCTATTCAAAACTCAAATCTAGTTTGCATTTGCCTCGGTTTACTTTATCAACATTAGGCAATAAAACTGTCTGAACAATTAATTGCAGCAAAAAGAAGCACGACTCGCTAAAAACGCTCCGAAACATAAAATTTGCAACATCTTACTGGGTGAAGGTCAGTGTGGTAATTATTTGTTTTTAAATACATGAATAAAAGACTGAATTAGAGTTCTTTATTGTCTAACGTATTCAAATCAGTTTCTCTTTCCACTTTCCTTGCTGTGCCAGCATGTATGATTTGAATATTGAAATCAGTGCATCGATTTCTAGTTTCAAGTTCATTGGATCATGTTTTTGTTTTGTTTTTATTTCTAACTTCTATTTTGTATAGTGTCTATGTATGAACGCTGGCCGACCAGATTGATTTCTGATTGACTTCGGATCCCTGATGGGTTTTTCTGCTTCACAGGGCTTGTTCCAATTACTAATAAACGCGTTTCTGGGCTATTCTCTGTCTTTTCAAAATGTACCTGTTCGTATTTACGGCAAGGTACATTATAACCATCTATTATGGTAGACACAAGCACACTTTTTATCTCAACAACAAAAACAGTGGCAAGTATCATTAAGTACACACAAAAGACATTTATGTATTTTTCCACTGTAACTTAATTACTTAAAGCGTATAATAAATTAAATCTTAAAGTAATCTCGTGATGGATTACCACAAACAAGTTTTAAAAAATTAGAAATTTTTTTTTGGCAGAAACTATGAGACCAGTGATAGAGAGCAGTGGTTGCCTACTGGTAACGGACGTGACTTACGAGTTGTAGGTCATAGGTTCGAATCGAACCCAGCCAGGGTGTTTACTTTGTGTAAATTATTTCATCACCTCTGCTCTCAAGACGGTGAAGGAAAACATTGGGGGGCCAACCAGCATGTCCTAGAACCAAAAATTCGAGGACATCTGACATCTACCAACCCGCACTGAGCCCGCGTGGTGGGCCCACTCCCTCTCACTGAGAGAAGGCCTGTGTCCCAGCAGACCATGATGGAGAAATTGGAGAGTTGAAGAAAAAAAAAAATTATGGACTAAAAAATGTTCATAATGATAGAATAATTTCAGAATAGGTTAGGTAGGTTAATAGGTTACCAACACTTTCTTAATGAACGTGCCAGCTAGACCAAACCTTAGCCTTCAATCAGATTAGAGTAAAAAGCGCTTTAATAGTCTAGAAAAACAACTAACTGCTTTAACGAAGCTAACCTAAATCTATCAAAAGCCTTTGTTAAAAATTAATTTAAATATTAAACGAAAAACTGTAGCTATGTGAGAACTTTAGTAAAAAGTCCTAGTTAATTAACGAAAACAAGTCGAAACAATAGTTAATAATTTTTCCAGTTACATGAAAGAAATAAACAGTTGTTCACACAAGACGTATGATAAAGCAATTAATATAAAGGAACGGTCAACCAATGCGTAATAATAATTATATTTTTCCAACGCCAGATAATTTTATCAGAGGAATAATTTTGAAATTTTGACAGTTCTTCCATACAAAAACTATGAGACGTCAATCTTATTCCTCGAATAAAAGTTATCTGGCGTTGGTAAAATTAGCCCTTAGTGTAATAAACTGACTCTGAACACATTTAATACCTAAAACGGTATGTAATCTTGAATACAAAAACAGAAATAATGTTTTGGTGCCGAACGGAGGCGACATACAGTTGCGTTCAAAAACTTTGTTCAATCATGTCATCACCTTGTGTTGAACAATAAGAACAATAAAGCTCAACTAACGTACCGAGCAAGTTGAGAACGACAATACATTCAATGAGATGGTCAGAACTCAGAAGTGGCAAGTTTGAAACCGCTTGGCAAACTCGATTGGTTTTGGGAGTCAAGATAAGGAGGTTTCGCAGTGAAGTGTGAAGATGGGCTAGCATTTACGTTAGTGAAGGTGATGCTTCTGGGTAATATTTTGTTATAAGTGAGTGCTAAGTTCATGCACGCACGCGTGCATGTACTATCATGGACACTTCCGCCTGACCACCACTAAGTTCATTTTGTCTTGCACTCAAAAAATAAAAGCGCTCTCTAGCCCCGCCCCGTTGACCTTGAATAGACGAATGAAAGACAAGACCGGCCGGCGGCGCCGAGCGCACTGATAACGCGGTGACTGACGCACGCGCCGTTCGAGATTTATTGTTATTTTCAAACTACTGCTATTATCTCTTACATATTATGAGGAAAATTCGTTGTCAGTTAATAATACATTTTTTCTTTATTATTTCTAACTATAAATTTGATTTGATAAATCCTATTGTCGGTTAGGCATTACTTAATTAAAAAGTAAAATACTGTTTTGAAGGTTTATCAGTTTTATTTATTAACTTAATAAACTAAACAAAGATATTCATAAAATATTGAATATAGGAATTGAATATAGTAAATAGGTAAAACACACAATAAAAGAACAAGACTAATAAAATCAACTAAAGGGGATGCGCCAGGGTAGCCCGCGAAATTCAAAAATAGTTTACCCGTTTAAACAAATAAAACCCTTTCTTTCTTGTGATCTCTTATTACAAGCAACACTTTTCTTTACAAAATTACGATCTACTGTTGGTGGTAGATTTAAATACAAAACTTTTAGAATGGCGTAATAAATAAAAACTCTTATAATACCTTCGTCTGTTAGACATACCCATTATGGCCGGAAACAATAGAAAAGTAATTGTGTCTCATTAGTAATAGACAAAAGGACAAATATATGAAATAATCTAAATTATCTGTAGTAAAATACTTAAATAATAAAACAGTAACAAACAAAAACTATTCTAGAATTAAGTTAACCGTAGGTAAACATTGCTTTTTAAATATTTAATACAAGGTTTTATTATAATTTGTAAACGCACCCACAATACAGGAGAAATTCCTAGTATGGGGCAACGTTTTTATCATAAAAAAAGAAAGAAAGATGCTTCATATCTTAGAGATCTCAAAATCAATTTTTCTTCATAATAAATGAATGAGAGAGAGAGAAAGAGAGACCTCTATGTAATTACCAAAACCTGCTATAACAAAAGCATCAAAAGATGCCACCGATTTTTGCCCACTGCGGTTATTGACTTTTATGACTCTTTCTTTTGTTCGGACACGTGCAGGCTTAGGCTTATTGTAAAATTTCTAGAAATGTATTATTTAATAATGAGTAATTAACTACTTATTTACACGGAATCTAGGTAAAGGTCCGGCCGCGCTAAATTTGCCAAAGATGTAAACAACAATGGCCGCTCGAAATTGCATAAAATCGATATAAAAGAACATTTTTTTTAGTAATGTTTGTTTTCGTCTAAATCTCCGAGCTAACTAGACGAAAACAAACATTACTTAAAATAAATGTTATTTCGTGTTCGCGAGTTCGTCACAACAAAGCATATCACTCTCTTAAAAGGTATAAGTAACTGCTTTACCAAGTTTAACTCTGAATATTTTTTTTGTTTGTTTCTCGTTTAATAATATTTATCAAATACTTTTATTGTTGTAAAACAAACTAGAAAGTATTCAATTACTTACACAAGTTAACATTTGCATGATAAAGTTTGCATCGTTAATAAAGTTTTATTTATAAATTAAGGTATTTTAAAGCAACAAACCATGACAATAATAAAATGATTTACTACTTACGCTCATATGCAGCTGCTCAGCAATTTGACTAATATTAAATCCTTGTCCATGCAAAATTATTGCATTATCGCTTTCCTAATAGGCTAAAACTTAAAGGGGGCGTGGCTTGGCGCCGCCGCAGGATTTAGGCGAAAAAAATTTTAAGTGAGCAGGCGGAAAAGTCCGTGATAGTACGTGTACACGTAACTTCAATATTACACTTAGATAAGACTTGGACAACGAATACATCGTCGATATATAAAAAATCTTTCAGTCAAGTCTCACAAATGCATTATCATGACAAACAAGTTTCGAATTCTCGAAATGGATAAAACATGAAACTGCGCATAAGTATGCGAAGGATGAATCACATAAAGCCAAGATAATATTGAGAATGTCTCTTAATGAGGTTGAACTACCTGAATTACTAATTCATTTTTTCAAAAGACCAATTAAGCTCAAATTGAAATGTTCAAAAGATTACAAATTACTTCTTAATCAGACTGACAACAAAGTACTCATAAATTAAAGAAAAGTGCTTCTCAACATTTATAAAAACACTTACAATGTAATATCGACTGAACATTTTAAAGACGAGGAGTTAAATAACGAAAAACAAATACATGCCCATGGTGTGAAAAGCGAAAAAATCTTAGAAAACCGTCAACAATTTCAGGTTGATTAATTCGTAAACATCGGCGGAGACGACCATTAACGTTAAAAGCTTTATTGATTTGGCGAACGAACTGGTAGGGGGAGTCGAGTGGACAAAAGCGGCACTAAGAGAAATATCACAATAACGTGGGAAGGCTCCCCACCAAAATTGTTTCTTGAGTAGCGAATTTACTGTCCACTCAGCCGATACTTGCAAACATTTTCTAACTAACGACTTCATTGACTAATACTAGATTATTACTGCTATTAGCATAAAATAGTGGATCGCCTGAAAGTTCAACCCTAACAATACTATCATCTACGACCATTCCACTATCAGTTCGCTTACGTGATTAGGTAAATCGCTGGACGGTGACCTTCTACCAGCATTAGTAATGCTCTTACATAAACAAAAGCACATTAATTCTGAACCGTATACCTTTGTAATAGAGGCCACAACATTGTTTGCTTGACATTTTAGCAAGCAATTAACTTTGGTTTTCCAAGCCGGTAGGGCAAACATAGCCAGTTCACCGACCCCAGCAAACGCGAAAGTGAAATCCGTCACTTGTTGCTACGATACGAATTGGACGGAAACGTGTTATGGGTGAGAATAAGTGGTTCTGCACGAAATTAGGTCGGGATTTGTATGCCAGTGTTGCTTTTTGAACCTAATTTAGAATTTGATTAGCTATGCTAATAGAAATTTAGATTGGAATCGGATTAGGTTTGCGTTCCCCTGTCATAGGCTTCATTGTTATTTAAATGCGCAGCGCGAGAAATCACGCATCGCAAAATCCGGAAGCAGACAGAGGTTCGATTGTTATTTAAATAAGATATACCATCCGGTGTCCCCCAAGTAACCTCACTAGGCTCATTACTGTTTTTTAAACCAAACTGTTCTTCCGCATACAAACAATGATTACCTGAAACAAAACGAATGCAAAATAAGTATAATGTCATAATATTTACAAACCCGACGATATCTGAATGAGATAAGATGTTATTTAGACCTTGTTGACTTAATATTACATGAAGAGTGCAACATCAACAAAGAAGGACAATGAACTGATTTCAACCAGTCGGTTGAGATTAAAAATACTTTCCCAGTGAAAGGAAAATACCAAACAATAATGTCACACAACTGCGTATGTCAGTAGTGAACAACACATCAACAGATGTAACAAATACTCTGGAAACCATTGTTAAATACAAAAGTAGATATAAAGTTACAGTTATTACATTACAATAATTACGACTCCAAACCCGTTATTACCAACACCTACATCGATTACTGCGAAACTAACCACAAATATGTAAATCGTGAACTTTATACCCACACCGAAGCTCAAAGGACTAGAGCGTCACAAGTTATAATAGGAATGATACAAAATGCTCCAAATTCCAAGAATTGTGAACAATAGCTGGCACCAAACAATGAGGGCGACGTACATGTGCGATATGTAACCAACGCGTTATTCTAATTCGCACAGCGCTAATTATTTGACATAAAAACGTAATTAAGTACAGCTGGATAACGCCACTTACGGGACATGCGATCAAGCAGATGAGATATAAATAGATTTACAGTTGCAGAGACGTATGGCGATGGATGTACAGAGATTAAGATTCGAAATCTCTTGGCTGTAGGTTCATCCAGATGACTTATTGGATCGTTAAACGGATAAAAGGATCATGATAAAACATTTATAGCCTTTATAGATACAGATTGAGGCTTTATTTGTCAACACTGTAATCATTTTCAAAGTCCGAAATTGATTTCGGTACTACAAAATAATATTTACAACGCTTATCTTGTTTACTCAAGAAAATCCGTTACGATTGTTATTAAAACATCTGTATAACAACAAATCGCAATCGAAATAGACGGGGTCACTAATATAAGTTCAAGACATCTTAATATCGCAAGTAAGGCGCAACGATATTAACAGTTTAACCAATATTTAGTAATGAAGATATCATTGGGGTTTATTTGAATGATGTTTAAAGTTAAAGTTACACGTTATAAATGTATGGTTAAACAGTCGCTAATAACCACATAACTTTAAGCAACGTTTATGAATAAAGGGGTGTGTGTAAGCAAGGCAGCGCATGACGTTTAGAGGAGGCCTAAGTTTAGCAGTGGACTTCTTTGGGCTGAAATGATGATGACGATGGTGAAGGCAGCACATTATTGACACAGAGAGTATTCAATTTTTCTAGAAGTTACCTCGTTAGTTTCTTTTCATAATATTCTTCCTCTACCGACCCAGATTTGTTCTTACTCTCAGATAGCATACATGTAACATAATGTTGTTGCTTTGTTTTACAATTTCACATTTTCGCGGACGGGTTCTAGCGGTATGTGCTATGTCTTCCATCAACATTCTCAGACAGTTTCGGGAGAGGATAATATTTCAAAGCGATTGTCGCGTCTACATAATTTATAACGTTGGTCTTTGAAGCGTCGCAGCGGCAGCACCACATGGCGTGTTTGAATTAATGGCACTTGTTTAATATGAAAACAAATACTTTGCGCCGTAAATGCGAGCCGTGCAATCTTTGAACACGTGTACCGGTTCAATGCAAGCGAAATAGCTACGACTCTAGATTGCTCTGTACAATTTTTGTTGGCAACCTCGGAAGCAAAATAACCCGAGGCGAATAGTTGGACTAAACAAATGGAGGGTCATAAGTAAAATACGATTTTATAGCTACCCAAAAAAGGAATGAGGATTTCAAAACAAAAGGAATTTATTATATCACAAACAAGGTCCTGTTAGCCCCAACATAAAAGGTACTTATTGTACAATAAAGTTTACCCTACTTACAGACATACTGGGTTAGATAACAGAGGTCAGGACGTCGCTAACTGATAAAACCCCAACTGCGGGGGGTGGCGAATGCCAGATAGCAGAAATGGTCTGATGTAGCATATCGCGAGACCTACATGCGTCGGAGAATATAAATGGATGCTCTAAACATACAAGATAGAGCTAACACTAAACCCCCATAAATTAAACTTAGAAATTGCTGGATAAAGTCAAATAGATTTCACTCCAATATTAAGTCTTACGCATCCATTTCGAATCAAAAAGCAATTTATATGTATTGCTCAATTCAGAATTTCAGATACGAAAACAAATAAGATGGATTCCGAATGTTCATTCAGAAATCGCTTTAAATGCCACAATGTTTCAATGTCATTGAATATTCTTTGATCCTATATTTTACCGAAGAAGAAACACATGATAATGTATTGAAATAACAGTAAAGAGTATGTAAGTCATTGCAAAGCTATGAATAATCCCGATGGCGTAACGTAACAAATTGCACAATTGAAAACAATTTGGCATGTTGAACAGCGAAAAAAATACCCGCGAGGTTTTCCTCCCGCGCTTCTGAAGATCATGACTAGTTTCAAATGATAGGTCACGACTGGATTCTATAATGGTACTTGTGTTGCTAGGTATTAGTAGATAGAATGTTCGGTTTCAGATCAGACAAGCGTCCATTTTTAAACTAGGAAATTTTGTACATTGTCAATCATGGAATACCAAACTGCAATTCATCAGCATTCACACATCTAGCAGTGGATTGTTTCAGGTCGACAAATGATTAAAGCTACTTTTTGTTCAGCAGTTTTAACACTCTTTCAAACAAACAAACAGACAGACACCATTGATATTCCACTGGTTTTAAACAAGCAACGCCGTTTAGACAGAGATCATTCTGTCAGCCTAATGGATTAGTTTGTTAGTGTAGTCCTAACAGAAGTATTTTTTCTTCTTATGAATCGTGATATAGGTATCGTATGTTTCTAAGTTCACTCGAATAATTCCAGAATACTGCACTATTCTCGCCAAGGAGACTACGTAGGTTACGTCTTCCAAAGATTAATTCTATCATTTCTAACAGCACAGTCATCAATATAATCATAAGCGTTGCCATTAGCTCTAATAACGTGCAAGAAATTTGTTATATCACGAAGTATTAATTCATCTCAAACCATTTCCATTTAAGTCTCGATCGTATCTCCATATCCAACCGGCTCAGCTCTCAAAGCAATCTGATAGAACTAGAACACTTTACACCATCCAATATAGGTTTTCTGTGCTTTGCGATTATCCTACACAACATAAGTGAGCATGGAGTTTCCGCTGAATACCATATTAAAATCGATCGTTCCAATTTCGAGGCAGTATAATTTCGCAGTAAATAATAATATGATAATTGGTGCAATAAATTAAAAAATACCTACAAATCACTGCAGTGAGGTAAACCTAGTTTTCATGATAGGTTTAATAGGTGCAATCAGAGGCACGCATTGTGCAACAGTATTAGATATCTAAACAAATATCGATACTAGTAGGCTTGTAGTCACGCCACATACCACGCACAATATCAGCTCACGTGCTTCTGAATGGCTAATTGAATAAACTGAACTAATCCAAGTATAAATGGCCATGCGTCACATCGACGCTAACAATGAAAATTGCACGCATTTTACACAAACAACAATGTTCATGCGTACTTTTTAATGGAACTGCCGAGTTTATTAATTAGAGTAATTAAAAATTACAAGTCTGCTATGCTCGTCACGTCGGAAAATTTAATTGATGGAACGTCATTTTCGCGCGCAGGGGTGGTAGGACACCGAGATAAGGAAACATGCAAGCTCATAAAAATAATGACAGCGGAGAAAAATACAAGGGAAAATAATGCTTTTCGTAGGAAGAACATCATAATTCATACTATGATAAGATTCCATCTTTCAGTAGATTTTGTAAAAGCCCGCTCCAATAACAGTGACAACGTAACGAGTGCTAAATCTTACACCTATACCTTAAACTATCTAACAGTGAAATGTTAAACAAATATCACAGCAGCATATCATTTGGGAGACGTGATACGCGAATCAGTTAAACTAGAAAATATTGACAGACGCCCATAGAAGTCATTCTTGCTAATGGAATATTACATATACAATTTATGTATAAGATACTGGGAATCTAACCAGGTACGATCACACGAGTTGTATTAAAGTAACAAACATAAGCATATAGAAGAGCTATGCTCAGCATCTGTTGCGATGAATAGAGACAAAACAGTTTAAAACAATTTTCCTACATAACTCGTTGTCAAGAGATTTAATATAGCTCTAAAGAATGAAAAACTATCTCACTGAACACAAGAAGCTGCATATTGTTTCTATTCTCCCACGATATTCGATAAGGTGAATTAAATTAATGGCCATAAGCCGACTGCTTTATTGTTCAAAAGAGGTTGAATACAGAAATATGGAGATTGGATTATCTCACCCATAATTCAACCGCGTTGTTGGAATAATTGGTTAATGGTTTCAAAGATACTAATCTTTCTGAAATTGTTTTTAAACAAGCTTAGGATAACCTGATGGAAAGTTACGACTTCATCTGTAACTTTGGCAACCATCATTGTTTTGTATAAAATGCAAGCAGCCATCAATAAGAACATTCTTAAAAATCTCATTATCTGCTATCAACATCAACACTGAGGTTTTTTTAGAATATTTTCGAAGTTTATTATTAATTGTCGCATGCCTGCAGCATAATATCCAATTAACAGAACTCCATCACTCATTTCGAAAATTCTGGACGCGAAAGGTAATTACGCAAACTGTCCATCATCCAAGAAATAAATCTTTGTGGAACAGTGAACAATGGCCAGAAGCTAGCGACTAGCGGTCGTCTGAATGTCCCGATATAACTGGAGTAATGAACGATGACAGAAACATAATAGAGAAAGTGACTGCTAATACCAATGTGCGCTACCATGTGTTTATAAACTGCTTTGCACGCGAGTTCGATGATCGGAATCGATTGATCGGTTTCCAAGATAATATCGATTGAATTGTACATGCGGTACTGAATGGAATATCTGCAAAAGTGTCTGTAAGTCTGATTAGAATTGTATATCATTATGTGAAGTAATGTAATAACAAACAACAGGATCAAGGGCTGTATGTAATGAGGTGGCTCCTTCGCGTCGAAATTCTTGGAAGCTACCTACTTTCCTCTTTGCGAAAGAAAATTCTAAACAAGCATCTAACAACGATCTAATTTATTGTTATAATTAGTGGTTTCTGACCAACCTTTATTATATTAGACGAGGGATTCTTGAGAGAGATTTAAAGCTTTGTGGGTCCCGACATGAGCAGAAGGATCCACATCACCCTAAGGTTTTGAACGTTGAAAGGATTTGAAGAAGCAGTGAAAATCTGTTTAATTTCGTGGTGAATTAGCACTATTTTGTACTTCTTCTACACGTTCATCTTGTAATGATTAATTACATGTCACTGGATAAATAGAATAATAAATAAATAGAAATCGTATGGGTGATAAATTAATCCGTGACACAAAATCGTGTTCAAAATCACTTTTACTAGAATTACTTTACTAGAATCCGTGCTAATATTTTAACGATAAATCGAGAGGCATAGATGGCAATTGAATGTCCATAGATAATCTTATATTCATGATAGCAGGTGTATCTGTAGATTGTAACTAAAACAGTTCGTAAATCGATTACACCACGGTAATTTTACGTCTGCTTAGTTTTCTTTGAAATCTAATGTACCCAAGTCACATCGTATCCTAGACCAATTTGCTCAACAACCCATCATTTTCGATTTTATACACCTCATAAACACTCTCAACGTTGCAGCCTGTTATTACGGAGAAATTGTTATTCCCAACGCGCGCAACCATATTATTCTTGGTTCCCCACGGATTTCATCATGACGATGTTCCGTAAGCAAATCTAATTTTCTATAATAGACGTGTAGCGAAAGCTTGGTAAAGAAATTCATAAATAAATCTCTAGGCTATTTCCTTGGCCAGTTCGGTAGGCTTTAATCTTGCGGTGGTAGTAACAATAGTGCTTTCTAGCTATTTCTAACAAAATGAGGCAATATATTTTGTCAATGGCATATTCATGGACTAAATATTTTTCGCAGATATAACTCAACTACAAACAATGTAGTCCATATATCTGTAGCAGCGCGGTTTCCGCATACCGTAAGCTGTCTCGGTGCTGGAGTCAGTATCCATGACATACGATATTCCATATTGTTTTGCCATTGGTTCACATGAAGGGGCAAGTTTGCGATTGCAGCCAGTCACCCGCTCGATTGAGCAACGGACTTTGTCAAGCGTATCGGAGAAAGTGTCGTGCTCAGTGCCCGATTTTATTACTGCCATCCTACGTTCAGAGAAACTCAGGATGTGAACGGTACCGAAAGGTGACTCGAATATACAAACGTATGACATTTAAATTGCAGAGGTAAAATTGATCTCGGGTACTCTTTGAATTTTGTATGTCTAGGGAGAAGCTTTTGCGCTTTCATTTATGTTAACACCTGGTTTAGTGGTAAATACTTTAGTGCTTCTCTTTGCATTCACTCACGATGACATTGCAGATGATGGTTGTGAGGAAGCTTGTTGAAATTTGTTAGCTACTTTACTTATTCATGCAGTAACAATAAAGATAATTATCTACAAGGCAAACTAAGGATATCTTGCAGGGGCCCCTTAGGGCCGAATAGAATAGAATAGAATAGAATATATTTTATTGTAAAACATGAGTATACATCATAACATGTGCAAGGTCTTATAATAATCCGAAGCCTGCCGGGTCAGCGGGATTGTCCGAAAGGGTTACCGCTACCCCGGAACATAAAGGGCAAAGGAAGGAACATGGGTGGGTTTTAGTCAGTAAGAGTCTGACACTCCCTTCCGCCCCACCCAGAGCGGGAGGGGTCATTTGATGATATCCCGTCCGGGAAAAAAAAAAGGATATCTTGCAAGTAAAGACTACTCAACACGATATTACTGTGGTAATGAAGGGCTCACAGTTTTAATCCAAGAAAACGAAATGCTTCGCCCCAGAGCATACTGATTATAATAATTATTATCCAAATATTTTCTTGTTTAGATGCTAGTGTACTTATTGTATACCTATCAGTACACACACAATCAGACCGATAACCACACAAGTGTGTCGATGCCTAAAGACACAATCTTAGATCTAATACAGTATGAATCACTTTTACAACAACAAAAGATAAGGCACTAAAGAACAAAGTTTACAACAATGATATCGTTTAGGAAATATAAATATTAGCTATGGTATACAAGAACAATATTATCAGACAGAGAGATAAGAGAGCTAGCTTAGAATGTGCATTGTATTGAAGTCGATAAGGCTTTAGCATTCACGACAATTGATAACGCAGTCGATAACGCCGTTTGTTTTGAAAGGAAAGAGGAAAATCCGATTTCCTCTATAAAACATGAGATGATTTTATCTCTCAACAGATATTGACATCTCAAATCAAATTGAAGATCTGATTAACTGTAATACTGTAAAGTTTAGTGAATATACCTTGTAGAGATAGTGACATATCTTAAGTGCTTTCACACATATACAAAAATTAGAGGAAATGTGTGGTGGATAGATAGGAATGTTTTCTGGGCTTTATAGACTCATCATCAGCGATTCTCCTCCACGTTTATTATGCGCACAGCAAAATCTGGAACTCTCTGCCAGCGTCTGTATTCCCTTCCACATTTAACCTGTCTGCCTTCAAAACGAAGTGAACAGGCACCTTCTAGGACATATGAATATTACTACTTCATCGCTTTTCTCAATCGTCTCGCTTTTAATTGCAAACATACATAAAGAAAAACAAACACGTTTTAGAAGAAGCAATATCTCATGACACCCAGTACTCCACCGGTAATCTGATGCACATTTATTTACGGCAAACTCTCACGAAAGCTGTAATGTTGGTTTATATGTTACTTTCTAAAGTGCACGTATAGTCCTTATAAGCACACATGGCTTGGCTATAAGCGTAACTCCTACGATACCTGCAAACTTGGTGTATTTGCAGATTAATGATTGGGTAGCTAAACTCACCCAAATTCATGATAAGGATCTACTCCATGGTCATAAGACGACCCAATTTTCGGAAACCTTATCAGATTGGCTGAGTATATTGGGTGTGAAACTGTTACCCCATTAAACACTCTCGCTGATCCGTTTAATATCTTAATGGAAACTGAAAGGTAACGTCGCGGTAATAAAGGTATAGAGAGGACAAGCTTTAAAGCCTCTAATATCCAATATAATATTCTTGAATTAGTAATCTTGTAACGTAATGTACATACTCACAGTTATCTACATTCATTCCTCCAGGTCAGACAAGCATGCCGTTACCGTTAGGCGCTGATCTGACTATTCCTCACGACACCAGGTCAAGTTTAATCCATAATCAGTACACAGACAGTCATTAAACTTCAACATAACACTACGACGATTTAGTAACATCCAAGGGCTGGAAATTTCGCCCACATTCATTGATATCATTTTTCCTATAAACACTATACTTTTAATATGCTTTTAATACGAAATAACTATATATTTAATTGTATTTTATTAATATATTTTATTATGACAGTCCTGTCAACGACGTCTAATACGTCGCCATGACAAGTTTGCTTATAAATTCTTATCAGCCTGTAACTTTTAGCTGAAAATATATTCAGACTCGCAAATCAATACTGGCCATCATATTTCAAATTCATATTTATTTCTTCAAGTTGCTATTCTACGAGTTTACCTGTGGAATCCAAGCAACGCGGTGACAGTTCCAGTTCGAGTTCGAGTTCGAGTTGGAGTTCGAGTTTCGCCTCTAAAAGAAACCCTCAAAGTAGTGCTGGTACTCCGGAGTCACCTATCCAGGGAACTCTTGGCGTATCCCCCTCAAGACTCTGGTACCTGACGTACTAGCCCTACACCTCCGTCCTCCGTCCTCCGTACCAGTTGGACCGCTGGCGTGCCTCGCCGGAACACCCTCTACTGGGCCGCGCCTCAACCGAGGGCCGTCTCTCCTGGCGGGCTGACCGCGCGCTGCCGTGCCTGCTCTCCCGTGCGGCCGTGCTGCGACCTATTACTGTCGCGTGGGCCCCTACGGGAGAGCAGGCACGGCGGCGCGAGGGAGCAGGCACGGCGGCGCGAGCGAACAGGCACGGCGGCGCGAGAGAGCAGGCACGGCAGCGCGCGGTCAGCCCGCCAGGAGAGACGGCCCTCGGTTGAGGCGCGGCCCAGTAGAGGGTGTTCCGGCGAGGCACGCCAGCGGTCCAACTGGTACGGAGGACGGAGGACGGAGGTGTAGGGCTAGTACGTCAGGTACCGGAGTCTTGAGGGGGATACGCCAAGAGTTCCCTGGATAGGTGACTCCGGAGTACCAGCACTACTTTGAGGGTTTCTTTTAGAGGCGAAACTCGAACTCGAACTGGAACTGTCACCGCGTTGCTTGGATTCCACAGGTAAACTCGAAGAATAGCAACTTGAAGAAATAAATGTGAATTTGAAATATGATGGCCAGTATTGATTTGCGAGTCTGAATATATTTTCAGCTAAAAGTTACAGGCTGATAAGAATTTATAAGCAAACTTGTCATGGCGACGTATTAGACGTCGTTGACAGGGCTGTCATAATAAAATATATTAATAAAATACAATTAAATATATAGTTATTTCGTATTAAAAGCGTATTAAAAGTATAGTGTTTATAGGAAAAATGATATCAATGAATGTGGGCGAAATTTCCAGCCCTTGGATGTTACTAAATCGTCGTAGTGTTATGTTGAAGTTTAATGACTGTCTGTGTACTGATTATGGATTAAACTTGACCTGGTGTCGTGAGGAATAGTCAGATCAGCGCCTAACGGTAACGGCATGCTTGTCTGACCTGGAGGAATGAATGTAGATAACTGTGAGTATGTACATTACGTTACAATCTATCATTTCAAAGCACCATCTAACAATATCGACAACCGAATTAGCTTCGTCTATCATCGACACATAACAAGGCACTTCAACCTTCCACTAACCACGGTCATTGTCCGAACTAGCATGTTACGTAAACCAAACGCACGCGGTTACGTAAACGTTAACGTACTATCGTTGAGTGCGTTTGCTCAAAGAGTTAACAGGCTCAAGTCCCTTAACGTTTGGAGAGGCATTTTATAGACTTGAAGGTTTGCGTTTTCTAGATTGACAGCAAAGGTTGAAGTCTCGGTTTGGTTGCGAAGACGATATTGATGCCATGGTTAAGTAAAGAGGGGAGTGCTCTAAATATGAGCGCTAAAACACTTCTCTTGTTACTCATGTATAAATCTCGAATTAAAGTAGAAAATCCTTTGGCATAAAATTTGTCAAAGCCTTAGCGAGTTCGAAACTTTTCCATCCGATTAACTTTTCAAGGTTCATTTCTCTTGATCTTCGATAAAAAAAGATTACCAATATTAATTCGGTAGAACACTTTGCATTGGAAATCTTACAACGTAGTTTGAACAAGAATGCGTTCTACCTAACAAAGTTGAAGGACTTAGAACAAAAACTCTTCAAGCCAACAGAATGCAAAACGCCCACAAAAAGATTAGATAAATAGATAAACGATTACCATTAGATAGTAGCGTTATACAACTGCTAAAAACCGCCAAGATATAATTGCTTGATTACAATGACTGAACTGGAAAGAACGAATAAATGCTAAAATTAATACTATTCAAAATCCTGAGGGCCTTACAAACGTAATTAATTTTCTCCAAAAGAAATCCCGGGACTTCGAGAATGATCCAGGGGCCTTCAGAACGTGACTGGCATAATTTTTACTTCAGAATACACAATGCTGGGCTTGGTCCTATAAAGATAGTATAATATTACCATATTGTGTTATTTCCCGTCCTACTTAAATATAGTATTTAAGTAGGAATCTTAGAGAAACTATACTGTATAGTGTTCGGAATGAATGAATTATAGAATCCGCAGAGTGTAAGAAAAGTCTTTATAAACTAGTGTTAACTGCAGATATCCTTAACGAGAATCAACTGCATATAAATCACTGTTTGTGTCCAAACACAAACCCAAGTTGCAGGTAGAACAACAAAGCTCGTAAGGACACATAATTACAACAAATAACAGCATGAAACCAAGGATAATACAGCTACATGCGAGTGTCGAGATCAGACACACGTAAGTGGAATGTTTATCTATAACTAAGAGCATGTGCATCACAACAGGAAAGCCGCTTTCCGGCTGAATCAATAATACAACTAATGTTTAGAATAATAACATGGTGTTTACACAGGTTGCGTTTCAGCGCTTCATCGATCCTCTCTGAATTCGAACTTTAAAAAAAAATGTATCATCCTGAAGTTGGAACAACACCACGTCTTAAATCGAAGATTGCTTTTCGATATATACATTTTTGTTACCTAAACTAGCTTTCTACTGAAAATAAACAAGGAGATAGTCCCAATCCAAACCTGTGATAGTCAGAAAACACCAGACCCCGATTTGTTCTATCAACTAGAATTCAAATCCAGCGCTATATTCGTTCCATCTGTAAAAGGAAATAAAGCTGATGATAAGCAAATACAATTATGCGATCCTATTGACACAGCCGAACTGGTGGAAATCTAATCCGCATCGTTCGAATTTCCAAATAGCTTACTTGTTATTCTTGTTATGTTGTGACTTGTGACATAGTAAGTACTGGAGTATCGAAAATCGATAAGATATGAGCACGAGTTAGTTAACTAATTAATTAAAATTTAATTGGTGTGATGGTTGAATATACTTATAATATTATGCATAATATTCTTTCATTACTTAATAAATAGGACTTCGTCACCATCTAATACCTAACTTCCAAAGCCTTCAGAAAGTGACTGAACTCTTCAAAGTCACCCCAAAACTTTCGCTTGGACCGTAGTCCGAAAAGTTGAAGCTGGAAACTTTTCATCTGTTACTAAAAAGGACAAGTTCGTTCCAAAGGAATATTAAATGGCAATTTGCTATCAACGAAACTTTATTTACATGAAACCGTGAGCGACAAATAATCAAGGGAGTTGGCAAAAGCCCAGACTTCGACAGAATTACTAATGAAACCTTTCACTTTTGGAGTAACTTTGGGAATTACGCTTCAGGTGTCAGGATTAATCAGTACAGTTTCAAATGGAATTGGATTAAAGGTAAAGGATCTACAACGTACATACAAATCGAAAAGTCAGTGAGAAAACTTGCCAAATTGAGCCTAGAGAACCCAAAAATACAGCCTAAAATGCTTTGATATATGCAGCCATGCGGCTGCCTCTTCACTCACAGTCCCCAGAAGATTCTACTGTTGGGTTTTTGGGCAAGAGACAAAAGGTTGTCCAATCGTTCTAATAACACATACCATAAAAGACAATTTCCAATTTACTATCTGTTAATTTCAAGACATAACTTTCTTTATATGTATTATACCTTATAAGAACTGAACACTGACTGAGAGCGAAAGCGACGCCATCAAAAACTGCATAATGGACGTACAATGAATTAAATCTTCTATTGTGTTGTCATTTATATTTGGATGGAAACTTTCGATACGTAATTATGCAACTTGGTTATTAAGTTCGATCGTGTGATGACGAATGTCGAAGGCTTTAGCACTTTCTCCCGCAGTGATCTTGACTCCCTTGAAAAAACCCGTCACATACTTCCTTATTTACATGCAGTAGCATTCCTTTTTAAGTCATGAACGTAAAAAGTTGGTGTGATATTGGTAGATAGAGAAACAATGCTGTTCATTTTTTGTTTACATTAAAGTAACGATTTTTCTTCAGAGAATTCTAGAGTTTTAATCGAAATAAACGTACTTGTCGCCGTAAGGCACAGTTAATGAAACTTTAGATTTTCCTTTCCTTCTTTACGTGCCTTGAATTGACCTAGATACAAGTTCCTTTCAATATTCTTCAGAGAAAAGTACTTAAAAGATTCAAGTAAAAGTACATGTTCCCGATTTAGAGTTTCTAGAAAGAACTAACATAAAATTGCAATTCAATCAAGTTTAGAAACTTGCAACTCAAGATCTAGTCAGTACGAAGTAGTACGAAGATAGTCATCTTCGTAGATTTCACCCACTGCACCGTTCGGAAAACGAAGTTTTCCAGTCTTTACTTCGCAACAAGTTTAAACTTTATTACAAGTTTATTTCCGTGTCATACGGAAAGATATTCTCTTTATGTATGGCGGCAATATGGAGCAATCCAAATCAGTTTTACTACTCCTTGTAAAGTTAGCTGTTTTTAATGTTTATGCCATATTGACTGCATAGCACGTAGGCAATCTAAATGAACATTAAGTGCGGATTTCTCTAAA
Source organism: Apamea monoglypha (assembly GCA_911387795.2). Classification (NCBI taxonomy): domain Eukaryota; kingdom Metazoa; phylum Arthropoda; class Insecta; order Lepidoptera; family Noctuidae; genus Apamea; species Apamea monoglypha. Next base: position 3,959,745 of record OU426933.1, on the reverse strand, counting down.
GAAACGGACGCGATCAACACATCTAAACCGCGTTTAAGAACTGTCAGTGTCATCATTGTGGTGGAATACTGACACTGACTCTGCTCCTGCTCCTGAACGCAGTTTAGAGGTGCTAACCGCGTTCAGTTTCATTGGCGATATTGGCACTAAGTCAACCTCATGATATGCCGGGTAAAATTATACAAGCTCTCTCTCTCTCTCTATTGTTTTCAAAATTAACTTTAAAAACAGTTGCAGGTAAAGAATAAGTTCTTTGTTAGATGTATTTTAAAATATGATTTGAAGTTCAAAGAAAAGCTTTTAGAGAAAAGGCCATAGTTGAAACAAGTTCGCTTAAAGCAAAAACTTTTCTGTTGAAGTTCTTGGTAAAAATAACACAAAGTAGGTACAGGCTGTAGGAAATATTACGTAAATTATAAAACACTTTGACTGGACGACTAGCACATCATGGGTCTGATAATCGTCATTCATAATGATCATTGCTGAAATTTAGAACTGTCCTCTCCATAGAAATTTAAAAAAACAGAAATGGCAAGCGCGCGTCGTTATCAAAATGCTCATGTCATTAGAAAATGGCCATCTTGGCTAACTAGTGCGCTATCGACTGCGATCGCAAAATGAACAGCGCGTTCCGATACATGTTCAACTACCGGGTATATCTCCTTCTTTCTTATATGTATGGTCCTTACATTGGTTTCAAACCAAATATTCCAAGAAATTGAGAATTCCCGACTAGTCATGTGTTAACATTATCACAAGTGCACATATGCAAATATGCTCTTAATATTTGAAATGATGGTATTAACCAGAAGCGTAGCGTGCCTAGGCGGGGCCCCGTATAAAAATTTGTTTGGGGGCCCTTAGGAAGGGTATAGATTTCTCACAAAAGAAAAAAACATGTTTGCATAAAATTAAAAGAAATATTTATTCATCATAATTATCTATCTGTCACTTTTTCCAAAACTTTTACAAACAATTCAAATTAAATATACACTCTCCTTGCCTTTTTTTCGGCAAACTGATTTATTAAATCATTTATAGCCGATGACGACATTAGTTTTTTTAAAGTTTCTGCCTCTATGGACAATAGTGACAGGTCTGACAGGCGTTCCTGTCCCATCGAAGTTCTTAGGTAATTTTTTATAAGTTTTAATTTGAAAAACTTCTTTCAGCAGTTGCGGTTGTAACTGGAAGGGTCAAGAATAAAACGCATGCTGTTATTACCTCCGGAAAACTGGATGCAAGACTATTAAATTTTATCAGCAATAATTCAATGAGTCAGTGAATAATTCAATCCTTAATGGAATGAATTTTTTGAATTTCAGATTTTAAGCATGTTTTTAGAGCTGTTAATTGGTCGTAAAGATTAACTGAGATGTCTTTACTGTATTTAGCCGACAGTTTTCCGGAAGCGTTTAATATCTCTTCGTTTGAAGAAGACAGGAGTTTCTCCGGTTGTAATATTTCGAACATACTACTCAGGTCGCAAAGGCTCTGAAATCTTTGTTTAGTTTGAGAAATTAATATATCTAAACAGCAATAGTATACATTGACTTTGAAATAGGATTCCGGGTCTGAAATTCTCTCATCTTGTGATAACTCATCAAAAAAACGCTTCGTTATCTTTCGCCTTTTGTTTTTAAAAACAGTTGTTACCCTCCACTCTTTTGCTAATTCTTTGGACTCATCTAGCAAACTATTGAATGAATTTTGATTTCTCTCGATTGATTGAGTCTATTCAAAAGATTACTTAATAAAATACTAGTTTTCTGTAAATCATTATTTTCATGCTGTAAAGCTTTAGAGACAGGATTAATGATTTCAAATAATGAAGAAAAAAATGTGACTAGCACTAAGAAATCATAACTCTCTAAAATGTTAATTATATTTTTACATTCTTCACGATCTTTTTTTTTCGAAACTAAATTTAGTTGGTACAAAGTTTTGCTGCGGGCCGGGTGAGAGGACGAGATCTCCCTCTCCCTTTCCGCAGCCTCCTTCTGCGAGACGACCGTTTTGCAGAAGGAAACCACCGCGTCCCTGGACTCTTCGCTGCCGACCATCGACTCGACCACGGCCGGTAGCGACAGGTCACTGCCTACTTCTGAGATGAGAGCACGGCGCGGCTCCTCCCAGGCGGCACACTCTGCCAGCGTATGCCGCGCCGTGTCCTCCCGGCAGTCGACGCAGTGGTGACACCGGGCGTCCGGCTCCCTGTTTATGCGACACAGGTACTTCCCGAAGCAACCATGCCCCAAAGCACCTGCGTCACCCGAAACGACCGGACCGACCGGACCGGAACGACCGGGAGCCGTGCCTCCTCCCAAGCCAGCGCTCGAGCACCGGCCGGACCGCCTCGATGGTGACGAGGCCAGCGGTAGGGCGTGTGAGCCTGTCCCGCCATTCCGCCACCAGGACCTCGCGAAGCTGAGACCGACGCAGCTCCATGTGTCGCTGCATCGGTCGCTCGCCCCGCGCCCTTGCTTCCTCGCGCCACCGATACAGCGACGCGAGTACTTTCGCCTCGAGGTCCCAGGGCGGGGATCCAGCCAGTACGCAGGCCGCCTCGTCGATATCCTGCCTCGGCCATCGCTCTCTGCGGTTTCCGCAGTATCGCGATACTGCCGGCCGTCAGGTCAGAGGCCCACACCGGGGCCCCATACAGGGCCATCGATCGCACGACCCCCACCTAAAGCCGCCTACAGGCGACGCTCGGGCCCCCAGATTGGGAAGCAGCGTTGATAGCTCCCCAGCCGCGCCCAATAACTTGGGCGCCAGCCGCCGGAAGTGGGGGCCGAAGTCCCACCGGCTGTCGAGCACCAATCCAGGGTACTTTATGGTAGACTCGACAGCGATCCGAGCCCCCCCGACCACGATGTGTGAGCCGGGCGGCGGCGACCGCCGGGGCCATGAAATACCATGGCCTCCAACTTGCTTACAAAATCACCTGCGCACAGCCCATGCGTTACACCCGCGTGCGATCCGAACGTAGCGCGTGGCCATACAAAACGAACACAACCCGAGCTCGCGTACGTCTGAACACGCAATTTACGATACGGACTGACAGACAAACAGACAACAAATTGATCCTATAGCCTGTAGGATCAATTTGTTGTTTAGCCTACCTATAAGCTGTAGGTAAGCAAGACTTCCGTTTTTTTCGTTTTGAGGTACGGAACCCTAAAAACAAAATTCACCCTTCGCTACAGGTAGATAAGATAAATGGGTTGGGTAGTACTTACCTTTGCAATCTAAATCACTCATAGGAGCTGGTGTCTGAAAAAATGAAGAAATTTTGGGCACTTTTTTTATGACCTCCTCCCTTTTCTGTTTATTTTTTCTTTTCGTAGCTCCGCTGAGATAATCTCTTTTCCTTTCACTCATTGTTTTTTACAAATCGCTACTAATACTACTAAACCAGAAGAACAATTGTTTGTATTGCATTACAAACAATGTAATGCACAATTAAATAAAACGCGTCAATAAACACTGCTCTCCGTGGTTTATCATCGTATCGTATGTACATCGATTTTTGTGGGATTTCCCCGTTTAAGTGACTTAAACGGGGAAATCCCGCACGCGATAACCGACGATGTAGGGTGTTGCCAGCTTTTGAACGCACGCTTTACGTGGGAAAAAAAGAAATTGCTTTTTTTACTTTTGCCATTTGTAAAATAAAAAAAATTGGGAAGTTTTTATTAATTTTTGCTTACGCACGTTGGGGGCCCTTGTGGCTCGGGGGCCCCGTATAATTGATACGGCAGATACGGCGGTAGCTACGCCCCTGGTATTAACACAAACATGCATCAAGGGAGGTGATAAAACTGACATCTTTACAACTAGGAAATTCACCAATGACGTCAAATGTCACGAAGAGGCTTACATTGCTATTGTTTAAACTTCCACGTCTGTTCAATGTTATTTCGTAATTGTTATGTTGTTATGACTCCGGTAGAACAATGACTCGAATAGTAAATGATAGTATGTAATTGGGACGTACGTACATATTGTTTAATGTTTGAACGATAAAGGGGAAGTTATGGTTGTAAGTGGTTCCGTCTTGAGTGGCAAGAAGTACTGGTTTATTCCCACTGGTAAATTACTTAACATATTATGATAGAAATTAGATTAAGTATCTACTCAAGACTCATGTACGGTTTTAGGTGTTTTCGATTGTTACCCATTAACATGACTAAAACAGTTTTATTCGATTCCCAAGTCGTGCAAAATGTGATTGGTTTTTTTCTATCAGGAATTTCTCAGTAGCAGTAGCACGGAACCTGGATTCGTGCCCGGTTGATGGCAATAGGCTCGAAATAACTGGCAAAATGTGGGTGTACTATTATAATACACCTCTGCCTTACCCTTCGGGGATTACAAGCGTGATGTTATGTTATGGGATTCTTGTAATTTCTCGGACCAAAATACCGATTGAGCACATCTGTTAGAAAATACTAACTTTATAAATCCTTATGATTGTTAAATAGAAACTAACGAAATACCAAAGAAACTCATTGTCACTGTTTTCTATTTAGAAAACATTAGATACAAAGAAGTTTTTATTATATTAGAATTTGTTGAGTACACAAGACGTCACTTTCGTGAGAACTTTTATAAAATAAACTAGCTGTGGCTCTTCGTCTGCGATCCAGGATAAAAAGTAGCCTATGTCCTTCTCCAGGTCATGGACTACTCATGTGCCAAATTTCATCCAAATCCGTTCAGCCGTTTTGGCGTGAAACCGTAACAAACAAACAAACTTACTTTCGCATTTATAATATTAGTTAGGATTAGAGTAAAAGTAAATATGGAGTAAGTATCTACAGTAACAAACACTACAGACAAGAAGATATAAATATGTCCACATAGGAAACTAAATACGTGTTCATTCCATTAACTAAATCTGACACAACATACATTACAAAATTATTAAAACATGAACCGTTGAAATATAAAACACTTCATATTATACTAATGACATGAAAACAATGTGTTAACAGGAAATATGGCGTCGTCCACAAATAACAAGTGACAATACACACGAATTGTTGGAATCGTCCATTGTTCGCACATTAAGGTGGGTGTCCAATAGACGCGACAGTACGACTTTTATGTCGCGCACCCGCGCCATTTGTCAAACCGGTAGCTCCAATCGGCACTTTGAAATGTCTCTTCCATATTTATTACCTCTAACCTCTGTTTGGTTGAGATATTTGCGACTGCAGTATCATTAGAGCCAATGAGAACCAATAGGGTTCTCATTGGCTCTAATGATATCTACTGCAGATCATAATAATATTAAGAATGTACAAATGGTTTCTTGTTTGCAGTCATTAATACGGAAACACTTTGAATTAAATTAGACATAGTAGACGAGGTTGATGCAGTGGGTTTTGTCATATCTATCTACCTATAATGGAAATATGATTAACGTTAATGTGATGAAACAAACTAATAAAGAATATATCAATAAAGCTCATAATTATTTGATTAAACAATGCCTCAAAGCAATCAAAGCGAGTAATCGCACGTTTATCGCATTACATGCACGACAATCACATAAAACTTCGGAGCCCACAATATCAAAGTTGAATAAACTATCACTTTGAGTCATGGTCATTAGCAGGCACTGACAATTAACACGATGACCTTTGCATGATTTATAAAATATACTTGAATTAATTAAAACTTGCTGATGGACGAAGCAGAGTTTAAATTGGCAGTGACGAACTTATTAAAACTGCAGTTGCAAATGATACTGCTGCCGGGGGCTTAAAGGATGTCAACAATTTACTGGGTGGTTGCCAGTCTATACTTTCTCCTAGATGCGATTTATGACTTGCGTTGACAAGGAGTTTGTAGTTAGACACTTTTACTTTTAGATCTAAATGAATGTATGACTTACAAATCAAAATATTAGTTGACCTAACGCTAGAATTAGCGTCTAGCGTTAGGTCAACTAATATTTTGAATTACCCATTACGAAGTACCCATATCTCCAATTCTAACAGAAATTACAACTTGTGAAATCACCGTTGCTTTTGAACTTTGAAATGAAGAAATGCTGTGCACCAGAGCCGTTTCCAACCAACCATTAATCAAAATAACAGTAAATAAAAGGGAACAGTTCATGACAAAGCCATGGAACATAATACTAATTGCAGTATTGCAGAATCGCAGTAGGGTATACAAAAAGCGGTTTCACAATGTTTTCGGATGTGTCACGTAGAGAAAATTACCTGAAGTAAATAATAGTAGAGTAGGCATGGCCGTGATTGTGACATCAACAATTTGCGCGACAATGTTTATCGTGACGAGGACACGATGGTTGTGAAAAATTAAATTATGGTGTCTGTCTTAAAACTGGTACGAAGTGGAACACCAAAGCGCACGATTGGCCAACATGTAGCTATATGAGACTGAAATGCACTTGAATGGGAAGGAAACTAAATACCTATATAATTTTGGATAAGGAAGTGGTTAATTTATCAGAGAGTTTGTGTACGTTTGTTTGTTTGTATACATATATAACGGAAGTAGAGAATACAATCATAAAATCACTACAAGAAAATTCAAAATAATTGTAATCTCGAAACAGCAGGATACGATGGAGTATTAATAAACAAGGAATAACTTAAAAGCGCATCTGATTGGCGGTTGATTAAACGATTCGCGGCATAAGAAGATGATCATGCTACATTTGTATTAGGTACGATGTCGAAAGTTAGTCTTGGTCTTTTTATTCCAGTCTGCGGACAAAAGAACCTAACCAAGCAATGATTATTTGCGCATTAAAATAGACACAACTCATACCTACATCCTCATCTTGTATGCATGTATTAAAATCACAACAAATAAGATGATTCAGAACCATTATCCGGTCATTGATGAATCATTAAACTTAAGGAAACAGTCACCCACGCATCAATAAAATATAACACAGTGTAACACCTTTGTTGGATCCCAAGTTTTTTTACAATGTCGTGTTTCCATTCCGCCGACGATTGCGCTATGATTTGATTAAAATTTCAAAATCCATCAACCGCAAACTGTCACTACCAAGTACCAAGCTGACACATCAACCGTCAAGCCATCAACACTGACTGACTCCGACATTCGATTAACTCCGCGTAATTACATGAGATCTATTCCGGCCACGATGGCACTTTGTGTTCTAATATCCCGAAAATTGATTACTTTCTTGCGTTTAAAATTACTAGCTGTCAGAATAGAACCAAACTGACGTCAATATAACTGTTCAATAATGAACACGCTAATAAATGAACCGAAAACCGTTGTAATAAAATCGTAATGGCATGTAAACACACGTAGACTACAGAATTCTTAACAAATGAGTCAATAGTCAGTCGAAATAGTACCAAATGTACGAAAATCATTAACAGTAATGTAACAACTGCCAGAGCTAAACTTACTCAAGATTAGGAAAATTGTTACGCTACAAACAATTTTTATTTCAAAGCCTTTTCAAGTCCTATTCAAGCAAAAAATACTGCAATAAGTAACGAAAAGTATCGCCTATTGTTGGCCGAAAAAGCCTTGATTTCAGACCTGTATTAAACCCTAGACTAGACTGAGATGAGGAAATAAATCACGTAGAGTCGGTGTTTTCTTCTATTTATTGATGAAATCTATTCAGCAGCGTCTAGTCTGACTGAATAAAAAAGTTCGCAACTTTGAAGCAACTACTCTTTGGACAAAATTCCAGGTACATTTTAAGACTTTCTCGGCGGACAGAATAAAAACAGATATTTTCGCAAACAATGGACTTTTGAGATAAAAACGGTACAGCCTGATTAAAGTTTTTGTAATTGTAGGATGATTTGCGCAGTTCTCAGAAAAAACTGGAAATAAGAATAGACATTACACTTCGTCTGGGAATCTTCAGATATCTCGAGTAGGTACAGTGATCTAGAGCATGATTTTTAATAAACGAAAAATGAATTTGGTTAAGCTGACCTAGTTTATTTCAAAAAGGTAGAGAGAGGCGAGCTTAGCGTTCCTTCCGCTCCCTAAATTCTGATCCAAGTGGTCGTAAAAAATAATAAGCCAAATATTAAGAAGGTACCTCACGATTAGATGGAGCGTGAGGTAGACGGGTCATCGACCAGTTCACAAAAAGTGTACCGATCTGACTGGGCTGTTCACACTCATTGCAGTTAACGGTATCGAGATATGGGGCCGAAGCGAAATTACTGTTCAGATTTACCGAGCCAATTGTAACTGCAGAGTAATTGTGTTTTACAAGCATTGTATCCAATTAATGTTGGTAATGTGAGCTCTAGTAGTTAGGAAGTGGGACAGCGATGTATCACAGGTACGCAATATACTCGCTCGCGCAGGTTTGTAATTCTATCGCTCAACAAATTGCTATCACGACAAAGGGTCCTGATTTGCACGTGTTTTCGTGTGACGGTTGTGTTGAAAGCACTTTTGTGACAATCAGAATACAGAAGCAACACTTGAACTAAAAATTACTGAAGGTTAAATAGGATTCATGCTGATGTTGTTATGAATCAAAACCCAATGATGCATAAAATAATATGCTGTATAATACCTACATCTATCCATAGAATAATAATCACGGAAACATATATGTAGATACTAGCTGCACCCCGCGGATACACCCGCATACGTTTCGATCCCGTGGGAATATCGAGATAAAAAGTATCCGATATGTTAATCCTGGTTATAAACCATCTGTGTGCCAAATTTCATCCAAATCCGCTCAGTAGTTTTTGCGTGAAAGAGTAACAAACATCCATACAAACTTTCACATTTATAATATTAGTAGGATAGTAGGATATCGTCTAAGTTAATATTACCATGTAATACAATATTGTCAATCAAACATCAATCGAAGCAATAATACGAGTTCAGTGTTCGACGTGAAACAAACATACATAGTAGATATACACAACTCTAGAACTAATTACAGATAAAACGGGTCATATTGGATAACTTGTCTATTGATCTTCAAGACAATGCTCAAAGGACCGGCTGTGCCAAAGCTTCAAGGCTAAGCCTCACTATTGTGTCCACAACTTCGTAAAACAATATAATATAAATATTGTACGTAAACCGATACAAAACATGTGGTCGACATCTGGGGAATATAACGTTTTACTACAAAGTATTGGTAAATGTTTGATGTGTCAAATATTGGATGATGGATCGTCGATAAGCGAATTCTTCTAGATTTTTGGAATACTTCAGCTCCCTTGGCACCGATTGTAGCTCTCGAAGATGTGGTACAGTAATACATAACATATCCTGCTACGATAATATTGTTAACGTACGATATTTTACTAAGAAACCTCGCTTCAGAATTTCCGAGAAAGATTATTAGATGAGGAAAATTCAACATTACAATATCTTATTACGACGACGTACAATAATAGTAAACTTTCGCTTTTCATTAATATCTTTAAGTACAACATTCAACAATTATCCTAATATTGCTTTTCCTTTACAAAAAGTAAATACATTTCACTGTTTCTATTCAAGGTTCGTTAGAATTTGCTTATAGAAACTTTTCGAAGCATTTGTTATCGTCGAAAGAGATATAATAGGTGTCGCGTTGAATGATTGGCTCTCGAATACACTCGGTGACTCGGTCACGGATAAGCGGTTACTATGGCTCGGAATTTGGGACATGCATTGTACCGAGGAACAAGGTCGACTTGTAGCATCTTTAAGATTTTCGTTTAAAACTATGCTCAAAATGGATAATATAATAATCCATAAATGAGGATGGAAATCAATTTATAGAAAACGAAGAACAGAATCAACTAGAAGATGAATGGAAGAGATAGTTTCACCGTTTGCTAATGAGAATACTACGATGAATGTGATTTAAAAATAGATACATTCTAAAGTCCAGTTGCTTAGTGACGTGTATCTTGGTATAGTAAATAAAACCGTTTTTACTTTCTTAGCGTTATCGATCTGTTTATCTGAATCAATACACCTAAACTAGATCGATGGTTGTTCTGCTAATTTTAAATCAGTTTCTTTTTATATCGACCTTATTTTTCTAAATCGCTTTTAACTCTGTTGGGACGTTTACGGACATCAACTTAGAGACTATATTTCATCAAGATATTATTGTAGTCTTCAACACGTCAGTCTTCTATATGAAAGAGGGGATAATGAACAAAATAATAGGTATTCTTATTATATTTGCACGGCTGATTTCCACCTTTGAGTTGACATTGACAACCACTTAGGTAACGCGTAGTTAGGCCAGTTCATTCAAGCTTCTAACTAAATTGTATGGACATGCCATGGTCATAAACTTTACATATTTAGTATTTAAGAATGATTCATTTTAAAAAATTATGGGCAAAACCGTAAACAACATTTACGTGGTTCGTGGGCATCATGAGCCATACATTGGTTTCTTTACTTCGTTAAATTCTCCATGTATGGTGCTTCTACTGCAGTTCTTTTAAATTGTTTACAGTCTTACAATTCAACCATATTATGAATGGAATAATTACATAACTTATGGAAATTAATATTGTATAATGCATTTAATTATATTGTATAATCTTGTTTGTTACTAAGAGATACGTTACATAACTAGGAAGGTCACCGCTTGATATTAACAAGCATAATATAACACTTTTCCATGGTCTTGTTTGTCTGAGATCGTAGTTTAAGATTTACCTCCATCTATTGGAATCTCCTTTTCAATACAGACCGCTTCCGGTTATAAATATGCATACAAAGTTGATCGCATATTATCTCGTTCTCAATATCTAAAAATCAAACAGCGCGACAGCGTAGTGATGTCCACTTGTTTTTAATACATAAGGACCACATCTTCTATTACTTCGTCACATTTCTGACTAAATATACCCTAGCCTTGTATTTGGACTACGAAAATACTTCCTAGATGTTTAGGCAAATCTAATCCTTATTCATTACATATTCTGCTTTCAAGGGCAGACGACCAAATCATACAATTCAGCAAAAAAAATACCGAAACTAAACACTACTCTGTTATTTTTTGTTGAGTATAATTAATAGACATTAATAACACTCATAAACAATACGTCTACAATGCAACATGCACTGTTTAATAAGGCGTTGCACTTGCTACAAGAACTGAAGACCTTGCCAGACAAGCAATAACGTGCTAATTAGTAATTATGTAGATTAGATTGAGACAGCCATGACCTCGATGCTTTCGTTAATTACCGTTTTCCTTTATTTTTGTAATAAAGTATTCGTAATCCATTACCGATGCATTTCGGGGTCTTGACTTCGTTTCTTCTTCGTCACTATTGTTACACTTTTGATAGATTGGCCTGTTCATCATTTTAGACTCTGGTTTTACTTCACTGATTCATTAAATGGCATTTTTTTTAAAAGCTTGTAGCACTTTTTTATTTCAAAGTTTCTTTGGCACGAATCAGTCTTTTATTTTTTTTACATTTACTTACAAATAGTTCGCTGACACCGATCAGCTGACTTAGTGCTAGTGATGTGCTTATTTCAAATTGAAAAGTTCGGTTTCTGGTATCAATGTATTAAAAAATCTCATAACTTCCGAACATGTAGAGATAGGATTAAAAAACCCTTCCAATATCGTTTGATATCAACCAAAGAAGCCGTGTCCTTGGTATGTATATAACCTTTCCGTTACACATTGTATATGCTATTGTTGTAGCATATGTAAAGGGGTTACGGCATTTTTTTCTTTTTAGATTTTGCCCGCCTAGACTCTGTCTTTCCAGCTATGAGCAATAGTTTTCTTAGAAAAACTACGAGACTACATATGTAGGACAACAATAGAAAAGAAACTCTTGAATCTCATCTCAAGTTCAATTAACTGTTTCATACAACGGGACAGTCTATGAAAACACGACACTCCAAATCGACATCCATCACGAAAAACGGCATCCGTGCGAAACCAGGGACCGCTAATTGTTAATAAAAACACTAAACAAAAGAGTACCGTAGCGTCTTTAGCCTGCAATACAGTACCAGGGCGTAAGTATGACAGCCATCGAGCTTTAGAAGGAGGCTGTCACGCAGAGTGTGTGGCAGAGATGACGTTCAACAAAGCCAATCTTTTTCTAAAACCAGATGATCCAATATTTATGGCCAGCGGGATAATTGAGTAACACACTAACAGTAAGAATGACTTACATTTTGACAGTTCAACAACATTCATTGCGTTTTTCAACAACGTAAATAACGCAATGAATGTTGTTGAACTGCGAGCACTAGCAGACTCGTTTTACAAACATATGAAGCAATGTATTAACAATATCCAATGATTCAAATTGTGATTGATGGTGTGTTAAGCAATTAGGGTGCAGGTACTGTATTACGGCCTCGCCTCTCATACACGAGGTTGTGGGTTCAAATCCGGGCAAGTACCAATGTGACCTTTTCAATTTTGTACATATAAATGTACTTTCTCCCCCTTATTACAAAACCAGGTTTTTCTTTAGATGGTTTCAACCACTGACCCAGTTATTGAATTAAGAACCCAACTGTTATAGAAATGCAGTTCTTTATACAAAAATGACAGCTTAGTTCGGTGCTAAGTTGTCATTTTAGTATTAAAAACCTTGCCTAAATCGAAATAAAGTTCGAAATACAAGTACTGGTTCAATAGTTTAGGCTAGAACTAAAGTTAGATTTCGTTTTGTAATAAGACGGTCTGAGTTTATTTTAGACATTATTGAAAGAAAACATCATGAGGAAATCTGCACTTGAAGTAGGTAAGTCCGAAATCGCCTACCCCTCTTGAACAACCGTGGTGATCATTGTGATCAATGCTCGTGCCTTCTTCTTCTGTATATGAGAACAGGCCTTTGCCCTGCAGTGGGACAATAATAGGCTGGTATTATTATTATTATAGCGTATTACTAGTTCACGGTACCCTATATATAAGATCTCGAATGTTGTTGTAAGATGAGTCGTAACTCGTAAGTGGGCACCGACCACAGTGACTCAGTCGATCACCCACTCGGTGTGTCACCCCCCGGTAACGGCGACCTTGCGGTCACCCTCGGCGGCGCAAGCGCATCAATTACGAGCGCGTGGACATGGCAGCGGCGACAAGCGTTGTTTCATGTTCTTTATTTAAATTTGAAAATGGAATATGGATTGCCATATTGGTCACGATATTATAACACTCGTTTATTTCCGTTTTGATGCAAAAATCTCAGAAAATATAACTAAGTTACTTTTTTTAATGGTAAATTGACGTAACGTTTCAAAATTTAAAATTAATTAAGTATATTTATAGTTCGTCAACAATTATGTAGTATTTAAGATGTGGATAACGTCGTAAGCTACACGTTATGCAATCTCTTTTTTTCTCACTGCCTGTTTATTAAGATGTTTGTGTAACTGTTTGTTTTCCAGAATTAAATAAATAAATACAGGGAATTCCGTGAACGGCCAATACATAAACCACACTTTGTTATGGTTTGTTTACACAAGTAAAAGAGGAGGGGGACCTATGTCCAGCACTGGACGTCTTTCGGCTGAAATCATGATAGTGATGACACATGTAAAGCTAAGTCTAAAAGGAAAATAACACAACATACACCATTGACACACGGGTTTTTCATAAATTACCCCATGATAAAATCGAAGTGTAATTTATTATACTATTATATTTTTTTATTATAAAAGCGCTTCTCAAATAAAATTCCTATAATAACTGGCACGATTACCGCCCACACGTACATACAAGTAATGTTGTTGACTTGTCGTTTACTTTTAACCTCTGACATAGAAATATCGGAAGGTCGTCAAACGCTAAAGATATCTCTGTAGTTCGATTCTTTAATTTTTTTTATTATGGATTAAGTAAAAAGGATTTCAAAAAAAGGTTTTTTTTTATGAGTACCTTTATATACATTTAGTAAAAAGCTGTTATTGTGAAATTAAATTCAAAACTAAACACTTCAATTTAATTTTTTTGTATAACTGTATAGATGACATTTCTAAATTACCTACTTCCCAAACTGCAGGTATGTCATAAGTGATAAATGATTTTATTTCTGTAAGTAGGTTTGTACAAACATTTTTAAACGTAAAAGTTTGTATGTATGGATGGATGTTTGTTACTCTTTCACGCAAAAACTACTGAACGGATTTGGATGAAATTTGGCACACAGATGGTTTATAACCAGGATTAACATATAGGATACTTTTTATCCCGATATTCCGCAGCGCAGCTAGTCAATCATATTTCAAAACTAGATGAGGTCGGCATTTCCTATCTGACTATTCTGAGAAGAAAGGCCGAAAAAACTCACAGGTCAGTCTCTTTTAGAATTCAGACATAATCTTGGTCAGATCATGTCAGTTTGGGACATGACCTATGGCCCTTCACCTTCCTCACACACATTTACTTAGGTAGGTACACACTAGGCTGTGGTAAGTAATACTGAGTTTACTTGTAACATGCTGTGAAGAGGAGCTTATATCACACTGTGTGTGCCAATGCCAATACTGTCATTTGCATAACTTGTATTTGCACATAATGACTCATAGCTCTCACTCTTTGTGACTACATTTTGGTTCCTAGAAAATATATTTTCATCTAGTTTGTTTCAGATTGAGAAATTAGTCACAAGCCTTTCCCGAAGTTTTACGCGTGGAGTTACAGACTTCTAGGTACCCCATGATTTCGCAACGTCAGGGGGTCTGCTCCTTGAGCACAAAATCCGTATTTTCGTCCGAAGTTATGTCTCCGTATCACCTACGAACATAATATTGGCTTAGGGCTCTACCTAAGAATAATTAACGACACGATTTGAACGCTGTCCCTACTCCTGGTATGTTTTTTCTCGTCCGAAAAAATGTTTTACCCTTCCGAAAAAGCTTTTTAATCGGGTGTAGTCTTCACTCCGAAGTATCGAACTACATACTTTCGACGGGCCCGTATCTTCGTTGACGGACTTGGAGAGTAGACCCTCAGATTCTTCTATACTAATATTATAAAAAGGTAAAATTTGTTTGTTCGTTTGTATGTATGTAGGGGGTAATCTCCGGAACTAACGGTCAGATTTAAAAAAATCTTAATGCATTTGATTGCCCAATTTATGAGGAAGGTTATAGGCTATCTAACATCATGCTACGGCCCCTAGGAGCCGAGCAAAATGAAAAAAAAAAAACAGAAATAACACTAAGCTAAAACGAAGTAGTAGCACGGGGGAGCGATGGGATGCGACGCGATGGACCGAAATCCACGCGGACGAAGTCGCGGGTAGAATTTAGTATCAGATATAGAGGAGCATATTATTATTTGAGTTATATTGTTAGTTCTATTACATTTAACAATTAAAAGGAATTATGTTCTTAAACCAAAAATAGATAAGTGTGAGAAAAATAGATAAAAATGTCGCATCTGGTTCTGGATTTCTTAATATTTTTCGCATTATATATTCGAGTTATTTGACATTCAAGACACAAACAAATTCTCCTATAACAAAGCGACGGTATTCGATAGGCATTCCACGTATTTCTGTCATCAAATTCTTTATTTTGGTCCTTTATTACGAAAGATGGAGGACAAACGGCAAAACCTTTATTAAATTAATTCAATAAAACACAATGAAAAAAATTGAATGAAACGAAAAACCAACGAATATTTGAGATACAAAAGTTATAATGAAAGATGTTTATTTATCTTGTGGAATCCTAGAGAAAAAATCACTCAAAGCAACGTTTACTGACGAACGAGTATCTAGGCAACTGGTTAATTACTCTATGGTATGTAAGCATGTCCCCGACTCCCCGGCAGCTGTGCACTAAATTGTTACATAACAATTATTAATTCATACACGATCTTGTTTATTATAATAACACGCCAAACAAAAATGGATAATTAATTAGACTTTGTCCCCGCCAAACTTTAATTTCGTGAAAAAGGTTTCATCTTGGCTGAACATTGCTTAATACCTTTGCCTGACAAAGACAGTTTCTTACAGACGATAATAATCTCCCCAAGGCTGGGATAAGCGGTTCTTTGGTAAACATTGTATTCAGGCTGAAAAACATTTTAGATAATGGAAGTTGGGCAAAGTAAATTGGGTAAAAGCGAAGGTACGGATTAGATTTCTCATAAAAAACCAGTTGCCTATGTGGAAAGTTTGTTTACTCATTGTTACGTAAGTTGTTGTACTTGATACCACTAATTTATATAATAAGTACGTACGTACGTACGTATTCGTTACATATATGTATAGTTGTCTAATTCATGTCTATGGCTCTGATTTAAATAACATACTAGAGCGGAAACGTGTCGACACTCGATATAATTACGATGCGAAAACGTGGTAGAAACGGTTTATGCCGAGAAAAGTATTTATAGTTACATTACCCTAGTGTTAAGGCCTTATTTCCTAGTTTTTTCTCCAATTAGTGTCGGTCCGTGAGGCGTGCTCACGACCTTAGAAACGGGTTCGTGCTACACTTCCTTAATCAACACACGAACTTAGACTTAACTATTTAAATGTAAATAGTTATCTAATGCAGCTAACTTCAATTAAACTGTCTAAATGAATGAGGGGAAATAGCCGTTAATGTGTTTTGTTTAATATAGACACCGTCAAGTATCTGCGTCGTTGGATTGTGTCGTGAGGTTCCGGTATTGATTCCCTGGTCAGGCAGCGTGATTGGATTTTATGAAAGTCAAGATAATTCTCAGGCTCGTCCCCTTTTTAACCGGCTTCTAAAAAGAGGAGGCTATCAATTCAACTGAATATTATTTTTAGGGTTCCTTACCTAAAGGGTAAAAACGGGGCTCTATTACTAAGACTCCACTGTCCGTCTGTCTGTCACCAGGCTGTATCTCATGAACCGTGATAGCTAGACAGTCGAAATTTTCACAGATGATTTATTTCTGTTGCCGCTATAACAACAAATACAAAAAACAGAATAAAATAAATATTTAATTTTTTTGCCATGCAACCGACGTGATTTTTCGCCGTTTGTATCTGGTGTATTGTGCGTCTTTTAGTTTATGCTAAATAAATGTATTTTCTTTCTTTCTTTTTTTAGGAGATTTTTGCCTTGTGGTACGGAACCCTTCGTGTGCGAGTCCGACTCGCACTTGCCCGGTTTTTTATTCCATGGGACTAATTTAGCCAAAACTTCATTGGTCTGTGTAATACACTCTTTGGCAGGAAAAGGCGTGATGCTAGTAAATTAACTATAGTATTAGAGTACCAAAGGACGCGAACCCAGGGGCCAGAAACTAGAAGAAATGCTTGCATGCAAAATCTCCTTTTGGCGCTGCCATGAGGCACACAATACTTAGAGGTATTTTAATGTTTTTTTTTTGTGGATATTGTGTGCGTTACTTAACCTGGGTCGAATAAACTTACAAAAAAAAAAAAAAATATTACTTCTCAAACATTGTGTCATACATAAACTGAGGCAGCCCCAGTAAGTTATAATAGTACTTGTGTCGGAGCTATAAAAAGAACAAAAAAGACTTTAACTTGTTTTCTTTCTTCCAAGCCATGTCCAAACCAATACGAAGCTGTTGTTGCCTTGCCAGTTTCCGAAGTCAGCTCTTGCGACATCGAAAAATCGAGCGTTTCCTAACAAACATCGCAAACATGCGGACACAGCTGAGGCTAGGAATAAAAATTTCAATTGAATAATACCGTCGGCCTTGTGTTAAAAACGTAATCAAACAGTGACAATTTATTGTGAATCAGCGGCATCCGACGACACCCACATGCCAATCGTATCGGGACTGTTTCCTACGGGCTCCGTTAGTGTCCTGTGAACGGAGGGGCCCTTCTACTGTAGGTACTCTACTTGGTATCTCTGACAATAACGGCGCCTGCAGACAGCCGCGACGTGATTCTGTTAGAACAATTTCCATGAACTTTTCATAGAAATTGTTCTATTAGAGTCGCGTAGTGCCTGCCTGCTGGAGCCATAATAATGGCACATGCTAGCAGAGGACAGCGCGTGCAAGCGCAACTTGGCAGAAGCCTAAACTCTGATTTTTAATTGGCTAGACTAAATTGACAGCTGCAATCGACCTTTTTTGTTAAAGTGACATTATTTAATATAATATATTAGCTGTAATTTTAGTCAAACACATTAAAAATCAGAGTTTAGATAAGCTGAATTAACGTAGGTTTTAACGTCATGTCCTCAGATTAAGTACAGCATCCAGAGGTCGACACATACATACGCCAATCATTCGTATCAGAACTGTTTCCTATGGGCATAGTGTCGTGTGAATGGAGCGGCCGGCGGCCGGTCATTCGAGCGGCAGATCATGCATTCGCAACTTTGGACCCCTCCAAAGTTGCGAATGCATGCTTAGATAAGCTGAATTGGCATATTAATATGTACTTAGAATATAGCAGACATACTGGATGATCATGTTAAAAAAGGATTCATTCAGCTCCAGATTTTAACCAGAATAATAATAATTATCATGGGCAAAACCTGGATGAGACTGGCACAGGAGCGTGAGGATCTTTTCTTGTGCTACTCACACCACCCACCCATCTTCATCATTATCACCCACTGCTGGGCATAAGCCCAGGGGTGATGATGATGAAGATTATTATTTGGATACTAACATTAGCTTTAAGATTTCTTTACTAACACTACTGTATGGATTTACTATGGTCTGATAATCAAGGTTTATTATTGTTACAAACTTCCCCTTAAATTTACAACCTACTGTTTTATGGATAAGAGAAATAGGTTAATGCCTACATTACAATGTAGTAAGGTGATGCAACAATTGTTTCAGTTCAGTAACAGGTTGTCTGCGGTTAAATCGCACTGTCCTCCGTACTAGTAATTGCTGTATTACACAGTAGAACAGTGAGACACTCCTTCTCTTCCTTGACAACAACATAAAATAGTTACTGTTTTTTTTTTTGTTTATTTATTTAATACTACACAAACAGTGGTAGGTTACAACCATGATAAATAAATATTTTAAATATAAAGATATGCTTAAGATAGATATGTAGATACGTTCTTCTGCAATCGTTCGATGAGCAGCTTTGTTGCTGGATAAATATGATTCTATGTCATATTATTCATATAACTATTGACTAAAAATCATGAATATTGTGGCAGTCATTCAATGTGTACCATTGTGATAACAATGTGCTGTGTTAAATTTTGTTTAAAAAAATAATAATAAAATTACATCAATAACAAAATGTAAGAGATAATGAGACATTTGTTACTGTGTAGAGTTAAATAATGTTTAATTTTAACTAATTACTTAACAAATCTAATTAGTTAATGTAACTGTCTTGGTACTTTGGACTCCCTGCTCACAATATCCTTTTTGTTTTATGGGGTTGAATACCACATGGGATGGAAGACTGCCTTATGTACTACCATTTTCAATGGGGTGCCATTCAAGAGGCCTATTTCCAGCAGTGGACTGCCTGATGATGATGTATCACTATTGAACATGAAGTACAAAATAAACAAGAAATAATCCTCTTACATACTTTTGTAGTTTATACTAATTACAAACAAATAATGCATTGTTTCCTAGCTCATTACATATTTGGTATATAAACAGTAATTAAAGTAAATTACTTTACTTAAGACCGTATTCAGTATTCAAGTAGGATGTTTAACTAATTCTTAAAAATAGATTACTAATTAGATTTTAAGTTTTTAATGTGTTTGTTGTTTTTTGGATAAGTAATGTTTTGGCTGGAGGTAAATGAAATGAAACACCTGGATGAAGGAAACATGGAACTGGTAAGTATGACAGAGAAAAAAGGGGAGACCCTATACCCAGCAGTGGGTATTTCCAGGCTGAAATGATGATGTAAATGATAGTGGAAAAATAATTATGTTTTATTACTTAATTACAGGAATAAAAAATATATTATATTGGTTGATTTCAACAACTTGGTAAGTACTGCAAATAGTGAATACTAGAATCTGACAACTGAGCATTGAGCATTACCTATAGATTTGACTATAATATAACAACATAACTATGAGAGACAATTATAGGTTTGACTCTAAGCACTAGCCATAAAATAAACTGTATTTTTATTAAGTAATAGATGGCAACACAGGGCAGAGTGGAAATCTGTGTGGGAGACCTTTGCCCAATAGTGGGATAATATAGGTTTAAAAAATTGACAGAACTGTTGTGGAAGTGGAATGTGCTCCAATTCTATAGGAGATTTATTGTAATCCAGTTAGATTACAAAAAATACTTAAATAACCTTGAATGATGCTTCAATTTCTTATCTCTTACATACTGAACTCAGATAACTATGTATTTATCTCTACAAAACGTATCCAATAAAAAAGTGAAATTAAGGTGACTAAATGATTATTCTAATAAGTATGCTAATCGAACTTAGACCGTTTAAATTTCTTAGACCAATAATTGGCGTAAAAGGACCTATCAATACAATAACTCCTAGAGTTTTAGGCGAATCAAAGGATGTGGCATCGCACCGATAAGCCGGTGAGCCGATTACGAGCGAGTAGCGACGCCCCACGAAAACATCGTTATAAACAACATAACACTACAGACACGCACCGAACGTTACAATCTCCGACCAATACAAAGGCATGCAGATCGTAATATTCGACGGAATGTGAAACTCAAAACTTAACATAAACATCATAGTTTTTTAACTTTTACAACAAGAAAATTACCTGGGAATGCAGTTGGAAGGCGTCCTGTCCACTTCCCAGGCCGCAAAAAGTTTCATGGGAACAGGTTTCGATGCATTAGTCATCTTTTCCGATTTATTTTTCTCGGTCATCTTAAACAGCACCAAACAACGGTTTCACAGCACAACACTAATGTACATTACAATTGGCATTGTTATTTAATCACTAAACACGACACTGTATTCATTTTTATAACACAGTTCATACACGAAGCCGATGCCGACGCAATCACAACAATACTCAGTAATTTTATAGCACGGTCGACTGGAGAATCGCAGCGGGCCAACCGAGGGCGTTCGATACGTTTGACAGCCAGCTGCCCAGTGTTGCCGCACTTCAAGCACACACTCCACAGCTCCGCATAAAAAAATGGACTTGTGGAGTGTGGAGATGAACATTATAACTTCGCTACTTATGTAAAAGACTTCGTTATGTTACGTTTGTTATTGCTATATTTTTATCATGATAAATAATCACTTTGGAATATCAAAAATCTTGAATGCGATAATAATCAAGGATAAGAATCATGAGAGTGAAAAAACTGTAATTTTTCACTAAGATATCCTAATTTTACTTTTTAAGTTACAAGTTTATATGCTATTTTTAACCGACTACAAAAGAAGGACGAGGTTATGCATTTGGATGATTTTGTTATGCTTAAAAACCAATTTCTTCCTTATTCCTCAATTTACAGATTCTTTTACCATTTAGTTAAGGAAGTCCGCGCAATATGCGTAATATGTGTACATTTTAAAGAACAGAGCACTTTTTGAATTTGCTTCAATGAGATGTATTTAGTCCAGTTTGTTTATGTTGACGATGTTATAACTTTCTGTCTCTGTTATTTACATAGCAAGTAGTGGTAAGTATACGAGTTTATGAACAACATAGGATCATCATAGGATAGGTACAGACGCCAGCAGGTCAAGCTGCCTGAAACTGTCAAATTTTCCCAATCAACATTGAACCTTAATGATTTAGCGATAAAGTTGAGAATCTATTAAAGAAATTTGACAGATTGTAATAGCTTGATGTGAAGGACCCCCTGCTTGCCTGCGACCTAAAAAGGATCCTCTGTTGTTTTACTTACAGACGCAGCTGTGATCATCATTTCCACGAGATTTTGTTTTCAAAATGGTCAGAGATAGGTTTTGGCGATATTCTAGTACCAAACCAACTAACTTTTTACCACAACAAAGAAGTTAAAAAATAAAAATACTGTTCACAAAAGAAAACAACCGACTTGTAAAAAACAACAAATAATTTTGAAATGATTTCATGTTTCCATCAAAAAAATAATTACCTTTTCGCTAAGATCGGTTTAATTTGTTTGGTGGTTATTAATTTTCCACTAAACTGGGCAGTTTCTATTAGTCTTGCTGCACCATAAGTTGTCAAAAATAAACGACAGATGACACTTTATGGATGCGTTCTAAAATAAACAAATTCGATACATTATAATAAAATGTTTTCCATTTCATAAAAAGGGTTTTTCAATAGGGACGCTCGAACTTTGACAGCGTATAGCGGCCATCTTGGTAAAGCGATAGCTGTCAAATTTGGCGGGAATACAGATTTTATTGTGACATTTCACCATGGAACGCTACACGCTTCAACAACACGTAGAAATTATTAAAATTTATTATCAAAATCAGTGCTCTGTTCGCCTTACGTTCCGTGCATTGCGTCAAATTTATGGCATTCATGGTCGTCCTACAGAGTCCTCAATCCGTCGTATAATCAATAAATTTGAGAAAACCGGGTCGTTAATCGATGAAGCAGTGCATGTACAGACGCCAGCAGGTCAAGCTACCCGAAACTGTCAATCTTTTTTAGTCAACCTTGAACCTAATGCGTTAGCGATAAAGTTGAAAATCTATTAAAGAAATTTGACAGATTGTAGTAGCTTGATGTGCTGGCGTCTGTACATACGTCAAAGAAACGCAAGATCGTTGGGGAATATTGTTGCCGTTCAGGATAGTGTGCGAGAAAAACCCAGGCAGGTCTTTCTGCGACATCAACTTGGTGGATTTTGCGTCAAGACTTGGGTTTTCAACCATACAAAGTTCAATTAACTCAAGTGCTAAAACCCAACGACCACAGACAGCGCCGTGTATTTGCTGATTGGACTTTAGAGCACTTGGCGGCTGACCCTGCTTTCGGAAAAAAAAATCATCTTTAGTAATGAGGCTCATTTCTGGTTGAGTGGCTTTGTTAACAAACAAAATTGCTGGATTTGGAGCGACAAAATCCACGGGAGATTCATCAGGTGCCTCTACACTCCGAAAAAGTCACTGTTTGGTGTGAATTTTGGTCCGACGGAATCATCGGCCTTTATTTCTTCGAAGATGCGCAAGGAGCCGCGCTCACTGTCAATGGCGACGGATATCGGACGATGATAACATTTTTTTTGTGGCCTAGGATAGATGCTATGGATCTCACAAACATGTGGTTCCAATAGGACAGCGCCACTTGCCATACTGCACGGGAAACATTAAATTCATTGGATTAGAAGATCGAGGGCGTCGTCATCTCGCGTGGTGGCGACATCAACTGGCCACCGAGATCGTGTGACTTAACACCGCTCGACTACTTCCTGTGGGGCTACGTAAAATCTCTGGTCTATGTAGTGTAGATAAACCACAGACAATTGCCGGCCTGAAGGCCGCATAACTCGCGTTCTTCGTAAAATTGAGACCCATTTATGCGAAGATGTCGTCCAAAATTTATCCTCCATAATACACTACCTACAGCGGAGTCGCGGCGGTCATTTGACTGAAATAATATTCCATAAATAACGTCATCGAATTTCCTTTAAAATAAAACCAAAATTGTGGCAATATCACTTAACAGGTTTTTTTTTTATTTCATTTCAAAGTTCGAGCGCTCTTAATGAAAAATCCTGTATATGAAAACTGGTTAACATATTGTAGCTAATAAAATGAGGGTTAAAACTTGGAGAGCCTTACCCAGCCTATGTTGCAAAGTGACAACCAACAAACAGTGAGATGACCCTGCTAAATCCTTCAATCTAGTTATTATTTTCTCTTTTTTTAATTTTATTTATTTCTCTCTTACGTCTATCATTACAGGGTAACCTAGATAGTTTACTTATATTTTTATCCTAACTTGCCAACTCGCAGAGGCCCGTTAAAATTCGTTAATTTCTTTGAAGGACTAGTGCAGGGTATGGAAAAAGATATTGGTTTATGGGTTTGGGTGGCTAAAGTGAACTGGTTATCTAGGACTTTGACCCTGCCCTATACCTGACCAAACTGATATATAAATTACACAGACATTTATTATTTATTTATTTATCCTAACTTTTAACTGTCGACTCCAAATAAATTGGGATAAGTAAGGGCAGGAGAATGATAATGATGATTTATCCTAACTTATTATTATAATTATTAGATACAAACAGGGCATTATTTGTAAATTTACTCAGAGAACAACAGCCGATCGATTCTGTAAAAATCTCACTGTGAAAAGTTAGGTGAAGTGAGCTGTCAATAGTGTCAATCCCTAGCATTAGTTGGAATGACCGCTCACTCCACGCTCACTTCACCTAAGTTTTCACGGTGAGATTGTTACAGAATCGCACTGCAGAATAGGTCATAAAACAACCACGCATTCAAAGTTTCCAGGATATGGTAAGGAATTTGAATCCAAGCTGGACTTCGGGATATAGTGAAAAGCAAAACAAACGTTCGACAAATAATGGGGCTAAAACTGAAAGCTAAAGAAAGCGAAAGCTAAAAAACGCGTAGGATGGCAGTACTGTTAAGTTGAGTGTTGTAACTGCCATAAAATTAAACGATAGAAATGACCGACATCATTAGATGAGTTAATAAAAGAAAAGCGTTTATCGCTGGTAAAAGAGCAGCATAGCTATTTACAACCACTCGATACGTTTCCGTACCGTATGAACATCAATCACTGTTATCGTATGTGTCTTCCGAACGCTGTACACAAGTCCAAAACTACCCTCCATATGCCATATCCAAAACCCGAAAATTT
Source organism: Apamea monoglypha (assembly GCA_911387795.2). Lineage (NCBI taxonomy): Eukaryota > Metazoa > Arthropoda > Insecta > Lepidoptera > Noctuidae > Apamea > Apamea monoglypha. The sequence continues at coordinate 3,935,022 of OU426933.1, read as the reverse complement.
TGTCAGTTTAAAAGTAAAAATCAAATATAGACGACCGCTATTCTTCCGGCAGCTGTTTGCTGTCGGGGGCAAGGAAATCCAGGTGGTCGAAATGTGTCAATAATTCGTAGCCACTTGTGTAAAAAAGGATTGGCGATGATAACAGGTAGCTGCGAAAATCCATAAAACCTTGACAGTTGTGACACCCTCTGATGTCACAACTGTCAAGGTTTTATTAATTCTCGTAATTTATAGAACGTTCACAGTCTGATCTCGGTCTCAATCTGTCAAAATTATTTCTAATTTCCATACATTTTGACAAGTTTTTGACATTTTGTTTGATGCAGAGATGAGACTGCGACTAGATTTTGAACGTTTTAAATTACGAGAATTGGCCTCCTGAAAGTGAGCAAGCAGCAGTTTTTTTTTACCCCCAGTTGGGTAATAATTTCTAGCCCAGAATCAATCAAATTTAGGGGTTTTGAACAAAAAATATTTTATTTAAATATAATAAAAATACAAAACATAAACAGTAAAATCACTGAACAATAATAATTAAAATCCAATGCTTAAACATATAAATAATTTCAATAGATGGACAAAATAATTTAGAGATAAAAAACATTAATACATGTTATATTTATCTAATACCCAAAACCTTATAAAGTGGCTTAAAGTTAGTTATCAGACTAGATTAGAATTAAAAGCTTATGACTATGTTCAGTAAAGTAAAAGAGCGACTTCCGTATAAAATTGCAAAAATCTTGAGAAAAGAAAGTAACTACACAAGTTACTCCTACCATGTCCACAAATTGGTTATACACATAATTATGATATTTTAAATACAGAAGCGGTATTTATTTTAAGCCTAATATTATTTTCCATTATATATTTTAACAATATTTTTATAAGATCAATTTTATAATGGCACTGACATTTACTAAAATTCGTTCCTGCTTCTTTGTTCTAATTTTCCAATATTTAATTGGCAACACCTTTTTTTTCCGAGGCCAAAATTCGTTACGTTCCAAATTCAGACATAGCGCTGTAAAAGCGAAGTCGAAGATGTGTACGGCCAATATGTGGACGTGGCATCATTTCGGGTTCATTTGGCGACTTCCGGCGGGCAGTCAGGCTGGGAGGAGGGATGAGCCGCGCGGAATGCTGGGTGGTTCTCAAGCTCGCGGTCGATGCGTAGAATGATGGGGAACGGACGAAGGTCCACGTGAAATCTGGTAAAACAATAAAAGATATCGTTTAGGAACGTTTTGAATAGGAAAGCTTTTCCATTCAACAAAATTAACATCATAAAAAATAAAAGTTTTTTTTTGTGATATGTTCTTCTTTCCAGCTATCTGCTTTGCTTGATGCAGCAGTTTTTCTATGGTCAAAGCTACTAAAAGATAACCCCCATAAAATGTTTATTTTTCCAGTCACCCTTCACTACCACTTTCTCATATTTAAGTAGTCATTCAAGGACCACCAGTGGAACTAAACAAAATGTTGCAGGTTTATCAAAAATATTCTCCGAAGTCACATACCTTCTAGCATTAAAAACTTGAGGCACCAGACAGCAGTCAGCCAGCGTGATCTCATCACCCACACAGTACTTCCCAGCACACCCTGAGAGTAGCTTCTCCACAGCTCTGAACCCTCGGGTAATCCAGTGCTGCGCCCATTCCTTCTTCTTCTCCTCTCCTACATGGATGAGGACTATCAGGTTCTGGAGAGGCTGGATACCTGAGGATATCACCTGAAATATTGAACATAACATACATTTAGTATTTTGATATTTTCTGATTAGGTAGTGGGATTCTTATAGGAAAATCTGGTTTTGCCATATTTTCTATTAAAAAACTATCTTAAAAAAATTTAACATACTTCACATATTTCACGAACTTTCGCCCGTTTGAAGCAATCCTGAGGCATAAGAGGCCTCTGATTTGGTCTCGTCTCTTCCAGGTAATGCATGATGTTCAGTGACTCTACTATAGTGTGCCCATCTGCAAAAATAAAAATTGGCGAAGAAAACTTTAGAAATACAAAAATATTCAAATTACGAATGTTCTATTTATCTTTTATGTTAATATGGATGGGAAAATGAAAAAAGAAATATTTACCTATACAAAGAGATGGGACTTGTTCCATAGGGTTGACTTCCCTGTACTCATTGCAGTGTTGTTCCCCGCCACCCTTGATCAGGCTGACTGCCTTGATGTCATATGGGATCTCCTTCAAGTTGAGCGCAATTCTCACCCGCCAGGAACATGAGCTTCGCCAGTATGAATATAATACTGGCTGTAAAAGAAAAATAAAATAAAAATTTGGAATTAGAACACTTTCATTTGTTTAATTTTTTTAGTGCAAAGTTAATATGCGATTATTATATCAATACTTACAGTAATTTTTAAGCGCGATAAAAACTTATAATTTGAAAGAAATTTATTGGAAGCATGGTTTGGTTTCACAAGATTACTTGTATGAAGATTGATATAATACCATTAGCTAACTTGTTGCGTACTTCTTTGCATTACAGTAAAGTAATCAACAGGTTTGTATTTAATCAAGATTCTGTGTTATTTACCTTAGTTTCAACGATATCGCCCATTGTAGGAATAATTTTTATGGAAGACACGACTGTATTTCAAATGCACAGTCTCAATGACTACTTTTTGATTTTAAATCGTAGTAACACAGTAGGTATTCAACAAGTTAAACCAGATATTTAGAACATGTTTACCTATCAAGATTGTCCAGTATGCAAATAATCTCGGTAAAATAAAAATAAAACAGATCGCAGGTAGTGAACAGGTGTGCAAAATTCATACCTTAGCCATGGCGGAAATATTCCCGTTGTACTTGGAGTAGTAAGTAATTTTGACGGCGTTTATGTACTTCTTCACAAATAAAAGCAATTAATTGTTGTTTTATTGTGTAAAAACAAATAATCAGCCCCTTTATCACTAAAATAGCAAAGTGTTGCACAGAGTTCATTCGCTATTTATCAGTTTTACGTTCGGATACACGTTTGATGCAGGTTACTCGGAAGTAAAATTAACGAAATAATTATGAAATGAGATTAAAAAAATTAATTTTAATTTCAATTTACGTAAGTTTTATATTAAACTACCACATAGAAATAAAAATACCTTGTGAAAATTGTGTGATTTTTGTTTCAAAACGTTGGATTTGTAAACATGTTTGTGACATTTTATTTTGTTTGACAATTTGATTTGACATTGGCGTTGGCGTGTTTTCAATTCAATATTGTTTTGCTGCGTAGTGCCCACGTGAGCTACAGAAATTAAGGAAAAAATTCAATTTTCTCAATATAAAAATGGGTAAAAACAAAAAGGGGTCTAAAGCCAACGTCTTTAAAGTTGCTGGAGCTAAGAGCCTCAAGAAAACGAAAGCCAAAGCCGTCAACTTAGGATTAAAAAATGTAAGGTTAGCTTTTCACTAATTTTAGTGTAATTCCTACTTCTAACTTTCCAGTAATATCAATTGAAATATCTATTATTTTAAAGTAAAACAGAAGTTTCTAAGTCTCCCATCATTTCTTACTGGGCTCCTTTGGGTGCTCCTTCTCAACTTTGCAATACTGTTATATTTAACTTATGAACCGCATATCCTGCAGTTATCTTTTTGTATACCCTTTTGATATTGGCCCAAGTCTTGACAAGAAAAAATAAATTTAGATTTTTGTTATTTCATCCAAGATTGGTTTAAAATTTTTATGCAGTTCATAGAATTCTAAACGATTTTGCATTAACTATTTTGTTTATTGTTCCAGATTAAACAAAAAGTACAAGAAATAGATAAAGAATTTGTAGAAATTAGCAAGAAACCGAAAGCAAGCCAGGTCAAAAATGCACCAGCTATCATCAAAGTTCCACCGAAAGTGAAGAAGTTACAGAAACCAGTTTCAAAAGAAGAAGTCGCAAAAACCGCTGAAGGAATGGTGAAAATGGACTTATAATATTAGGAATTATAATTAAAATATTGTAGCAAAATTAGATTATAACCATACACAAGTTATATTGTTATAAGTATTATAATTATATTTTTTTAATGTATATCTGTTGTTTATTATATTTTAAACTAACCCTGGTAGTTATAAACTGTAGATGGAGAATATCTTTAGAAAGAAAACAGTGTAAGTTACAGTAGAATCCTGATATAATGACCATCAAGGGGCAATACATAGTCAAAACTTACACAAAACGGCTGGTTGTTTTTTTTTTTTATTATTTATCAATATTATCTGAAAAAACAAGGGGAGGCCTTTGCCCAATAATTTATCTTCGATAAAAAATACAAGATCCAACTTCACGAGGATCGCCGATGTAAGGGGTTGTGCCCTGCAGAGCTGCGTATTTTAACAGATGGACCCAAAATAGGTAGTAGTACGAATGCTGGAATCTTCTTTGAGGACTTCAACATACATATAGCCACACCATTGGGGGTCCACAACACCAGGCCAAATGCATGGGCATTTCCCTAGCCGCTTCGGCCATTATGGCCAGGGAAGTAAAGGAACACTCGATCCGCATACTCTCAGACACCATGGCTGTTCTGCAAGCACTGAACAGTTATACAGTTGGTTCTGGGCTAATACACGAGTGCCACCAGCGCCTCAACCAGGTGGGTAGCCTCAATAACATAACCATTCAATCAATCAAAGGACACAGCGGTTTGCTAGGTAACAATGCAGCTGATGAACTTGCCAGAGGGTCGAGCATGGCACCAGTGGGACCTGTGCCCATCGTGCCACTCCCCTTCGGATACATATGTATTCTGGTAAGAAAACGCACCAAAGACCAACACGACAAACTTTGGACGGAGCTAGGCGAATGTAGGCAGGCCAAGGAAGCACTTCCCACAATTGATGGCCGCCTCACGAAACAGGTTCTCCGTCTAAATAAACTAAAGCTGCGTACAGTACTGCAGCTTTAACTAGCCATGGGTCATTTAACAAACGCCTCTATGTCATAGGAGTAACAGACAGTCCGCTGTGCAGGGCCTGCATGGAGGTTGACGAGACAGCGGCGCATGTGCTGCAAAACTGCCCAGTGGTATCCACGTACAGGCCAAAGTACTTCGGTAACCCTGGTACCCATGTGAGACGGTCAAAAACATCAAGGCGTTTGCTGGCCTTCCTTGAGGAGCTGGGGAGGATCGAATGATCGATTTTCCCACCCATACCCAAAATACGCGCATTGTCGTGGAGTTGCGGACACCAGCCTGTATTACCTGGTACCTATTTGCCCAGCAGCAGGACACAAAGAAGGCTAAAAAAAAAAAATTATCTGTCATTCTTATTACGAAATAACAATGGTACTTTTAGTTAGATTAACGACTAACCGTTTTTAGCGATGAAAATACAAAATCAAGTTCGGTTTCAAATCAAATCCGTATAGTACAACTCCGGTTTAAGCGACCAACCGCTTATAAACGAAGTATTTATATTTTTATACCAAGACTGATGATCTTAATTGACATACAACTTGCAATTAATTCTACATAACCATCATGCATCCAGTAGTACAGCCAAACTAGTATTTCGATTGAAAATCCGATGCAACGAAAGAGAGATCAGGCACAGGACCAACGCGAACATGCTTTCCATGCTTTTAATGAAAACATGAGGTTGAATGGGCTATGAAGAAATTAAAATACCTACTCACATAAATGTGTTTGGAAATACCGCTCCATCGCACTATGATAATGAGGGAAGAGACAGTGCACCTGTTTGTGCACTCACACACTTGTGCACTATAGTATCTTCCGTGCCGAATGCTAGTCTCCGTCGAGAGTGGTTGCCCTGGCCGAATTACAGTATGGAGGACTAGGTATATTATTATTTGGGTTGTGGTTGATGTCACCCACCGCATGTTGATATAATTTTTTTATCGTTGGTTAGGCACGAAAACGAATGAAAGAAAGTAGGCTGAGGGTGTTTAAATCCATCACGCCATCGTGAATTCGTGACATTGTGGTAAAAAGGATTCTGCTCTCTTTCATATAATCTGATCAAATGAATGAAAACCAACATGTTGTTAATATGTCTTTTATTATTAAAATTTAACAAAATATAACATTATTAAAACACTTAAACTAGTAACATTTAAGTTTTAGTTTAAAAATTCATTGGTTAACGGTGGTAGATTTCCTAAATATACATTATACACAAGGAAGGATGACTTTCATTGATGCGTAATTTGATTACGCAGAAGAAAGGGCGGTGACAAACTCAACCACCTTGGTGCTATCACATCATTCATGTCTAGATACTCTAAAAGAAATGCGCATGAATGATGTTTAGCATTTACATACATATATTTAATAACAGAAAATGCTTAACTATTAAAATATTTATTAGTGCCTATGGTTGTTTATTCTTCATCAGTTAGGTCGGGTTCAGCTTTCTCGTCTTCGCTGACATCTCCAGCCTGGTCGGCTTCAACCTCGGGTTCGGCGGGTGTTTCAGAGACAATTTCAGGAGATTCGGGCTCTTCTACGATGGGCTCTGGTTCATCTGCAGCAGTTTCACTGGAAAGTAACGTTAGAGATTTTAATTGAAGATTTTTTAATTTTTTTTTCCTTTGCGTCACTTTACGTTCCAACATCTTGGAAGTGGTCTGACAAGGGATGTAATGATCAACAATAATTTCTTAGTAATTTTACTGTCAATATCCTCACCTGGCATCAGCCTCAGGAACTTCAGCAGTAGAACCACTGTGTGAAAGCTCCTCAAGGCGCGCGGCCGCAAGTTCGGACTCTTGTCTCGCGATCTCGGCTAGTTCAGCAGCCTAAAATAGCGAGAAAACCAGAAATTAGTAAACTTTTTGTTCACGTGTTCTATTCTTTCATGGATAAATTAGTATTTTTTTTAGAAAAGCATTTTTTACCTGACTTGCAAGTTCGGCTTCGCGTTCGTCCTGTGCTTGTTTCTCTAACTCTTCTAACCTTGCGAGTTCCTCTTGTCTCCTCTGTTCCGCCTGCCTTTCCTCCTCGAGCTGGGCCTCTTCCTCGGCTAACTTCGCTTCTTCAGCCAAGCGGGCTTCTTCTGCGAGTCTTGCCTCTTCGGCTAAGCGTGCTTCTTCGGCCAGACGGGCAGCCTCTGCCTTCTTAGCTTCCTCGGCAAGTCTTGCTTCTTCCGCCTTGCGGGATGCCTCTGCAAGCTTGGCCTCTTCAGCCAAACGGGCCTCCTCAACTAGACGAGCTTCCTCAGCTTTGCGAGCTTTTTCCTCAGCTTTCCTAGCATCTTCGTCAGCCTTGCGTTTGGACTCTTCTGCTTTACGGGCTTCGTCTTCTGCCCTCTTCTTTTCTGCTGCTTCACGATCGGCCTGAAAACGGTAAAAGGTTTTATTTAGATAATGTCGAATAACAATTATAAGAAAACCTAAGAGTACTCAATGATACGTACTTGAGCCTTACGTTCAGCCTCACGTTTTGCTTCCTCCTTCAATGCCCTGTAACATAAATGGAGCCACAGTTGAATTACACAACATAAAATCAATTTTATCGGTTTACCTAGATGTAATACATTAAAGGATATACGTACTTTTCTTCGGCAGCACGGGCTTCTTCCTGCCTCTTCCTTTTGATTTCTGCCAAATCAGCCGCTGGAGTCATTACTGGCTCAACGGTATTTGCACGAAAATTTGCTGCACGCTCGGCCTTGTACGCCTTCAGTTCCAGAGCAGGGTCTTCCATCATCTGCGGGACCTGGAACTTGCGGCTCGGCCTCCACGGGAGCAGCTTGACTGCACCGAGGCCAATGTTACGCGCGTCCCGTAAACCAATGACCATTGGTGAAACAATTAGCTCTCTTTGAAACAACTGCTAATCATCCCACAACGCGAATGATGAATGCCAATGGTCATGGTTACAAGAACGATGACGGACAGTAAGCGACGCAGTACAACGCTCATGATCATGATGCTGTCTAATCGAAGCTGTTAGACCCCAGCACCAAGCTCGATGACAAACCCTGATGGCATGGCATTCGCTATGACTTCGTATAAGTACTTTTGTTCAGTGCTGCTTCATGCTGTAATGCGAATGATAGTGCAGTTGTCCAGTGTGGCGTCTACATTGCGTCCATTTTTTACTCAAACATTATTAAATTCAGTATAATATGCATGAGATATGAGCATGTTCCAGAAAAAATGGCATTTGAAGTGTATTCTAAATGTGGATTCAGTGTTTATTTTACCTTTAACGCTAAGGATCTTATGGGGATATAATAATTTATAATGTAATTTCATCATATTTATTTACGTGTGTTATGTTATACGAATAGTTAAAACAATTTTAGTCAGAAAGCTAAGCGTTACTAAAGCTTGGATTTATAAGCGTGACATTGGGAACAATTAACATGCAAATGATTAAAACAACTACATTTTCAGTAAAAATTCTTTATTGTTAAGTAAAATCAGTCGAGTTAAGTGAAAACGAGCTCGGTCACCAACAAAATTTCGGCGCAACACCGCGCTATCACAACGATGACTAGTAAATAAATAAATTCGTTCGTCGCAACTCGTAAACAGAAGTAACAAAAATAGGTAATCTGTAATATGAATAAAAAAATAGAAGATCTTGGTTAGTTCTAGCGTGTTATACCGAGATCAGAGAGCGCGAAGGGCGAACACGGCGCGAGCGCGGGGCTGTCCCGACCGGAGGCAGCCCCGACGCCCGCGCCGCGTCGCGGGGAGCTACGCGCACTGCGCCGCCGATGGCTGTTCCGGCGCGCCGCCCGCTGCAAGAGACACCACACGCAGGGTTAGACACGAACTTTATATCTCGGTTTAATATTCGTTTAGTGCTATCAATGCGTAGCTTTTCACTTTTAGACCGGTTTAAAGACTCATTTTAAAGAATTAAGCGAGGGGTTGTAAGCGAGCGCTAGCGTTGCGACGGTGGCGAGGTACCTGTGGCACTCTCGACGGCCAGACCGGCGGCCGCGAGCCTGTTCTTGGCATAGAAAGAGAGGAGGTTCACGTCGTCCCTGATGCTAAGCTCGTGGTAGAGAGGCCTACGCTTGGAGAAGGCCTTGTTACCGGTGTATTGCAGACATGCGAGGTGACCGCGTCCTGGCGAGAACACCTCACGGTTACCACGGGGTCACACTGGAATTTAACTGTTAGTCGGTGGTCAAACTGAAGGACTACGGACGATACAGTTATGGACAATTATAAAATAATCAGGCTTTTTAATTCGTTTAGTTGGAGAACATCGAGTGTAGTATTCACTGTGCGATGTAGGACTTTGTTATTATTCTCACCAGTAAACTTCTCAGCGGGTTTGTTGTAGTAGGAAATGTTGCGGATGTGGTCAGCCACGCTGCGCAGGGGCAGCACGAGCTTAGCGAGGTAAGCCTCATTGCTGAAACGATACGGAACTGGTTCCCCGTACGAATATCTGTTGATGAAGTTGTATGAAAAATAAATAACTGCAGTTTATGACTATATAACGGATGTTATAATCTTTTTCGCGCCACGATAAACATGCCAAGATCTAAATGAAAATAAATCGTGAGCTGTTTTATTAGTGGACACAAGACAACAAACGCTGACATTTAACCGGATTATAAATAAAACGGCTGTGCAACTGTCCAGCAGTTGGACACGTACGTCACACTCAAAACATGCGCCGACGCAAGAAATAAGCTATGAAATGTACACCCATGGTACGGACATCCTTCCTTTTGAACGTCACATTTTTTTCGTTTCCGAACCCCAGAAGTTCATTGGATTTTGGCAGCAAGACGGTTTTTCATTATTGCATCATGTACCTACATGATTGCCAAATGACATGCGACAGGTAGTTGTGTCGTCAATGTCACTGCCAGGGCGGTCTTTTGATAGACGCATCAATGGGCCGGCTATTTTAGTACTATTAGGTACTACAGGCCAAGAAAAACTTGACCTAGCCTTGAAACTGGTACATGCGCAAGGTCACCAAGACGTTCTTGAGTCCAAGGATGTCAATTAAGATACTTATTCTTGTCTCTTTGGCAATAATAATAAGATCGGACGGATCGGTCGGAGTAATAAGATTATTCTTGTGCTGGAATGGACTACTATTCCAGCATAAGAATAATCTTATTACTCCATCTCAAAGATGCTGCTAGAGGAGTGTAGTCTACTCACGAAAAAATCGTATCGAGGGGTGCTACGGTCTTAGCGCGGGGCACTACGGAACGTGCGCGCGTGAGTAGCGCAGCGGTGTCAGCGCGGATGCGGCTGGTCTCATCTTCGAAGGCCTGGAAACATTAATTAAGCATGATTTTTGTGAACCCCAACTAATTGCACTGTTGCAGACAAAACTGGTAATCATCATCATCTACCTGCCTTTTCCCAACTATGTTGAGGTCGGCTTCCAGTCTAACCGGATTCAGCTGAATACCGGTATTTTACATGGAGCGACTGCCTATCTGACCTCCACAACCCAGTGAATGGGTAATACGATACCCCTTGGTAAGACTGGTTGTCAGACTTTCGGGCTTCTGACTACCCGTAACGACTGTCAAAGATCTACGAATGACAGCAGACAAAACTGATAAGTGATTGTAAAAGTCAGATTGATCTTTTGTGGAGTTTTTTGGACTGTTATTTTTGAAAATGATTCACTTCTGCGCGTAGAAAATGCATTACATAAAGTCGAATGTTTCAATGAGCTTGAAATGAAACGTTTAGACAAACCTTGGTGGACTCAGAGCGGAAAAAGTCGTCAACGGCTGAGATGGAAAAATCGGGGCGACGGCGGTACGCAATGCGGTCCAACTCCCGCAGGATTACTGAGGGTCGCACGCGCACACGCACTACGTGGTGGGGTGCCTCCGGGTATGTGACGAGTCGAGTGACGGTGCGAGGAGGAGACGGTCTGTATATCAGCTGAGCCTGGAATTTTTGTAATACCCAAGGTCAATCGGAATCTAGCAGATGCTTTATGTTGGCTAAAACAATGAATTTACGAGCGAGCATATGGCTGTTTATAACCGCCATACGCGGTTATTAATAAAGTTTCCATTGTGCTGGCAAACAACGTGTCAGTAACATTTGTAACTGTACAATTTGATGAGGCAGCCCATATGCTTACTCTGGAATGAGCTACAGGTTTGCGAAAGCTAGTAGAATATCGAGATAATACCACACATTACGCATTCGTGAACTCACTATAAAACTTCAACAGCTATGCTATATAAACAAACCAAACGTTTTGTGAATTCTGTTATTCTACAGAATTTGCATTTTCTGCAGTAAAAGTACTGCGGAAAGCATGTCATGAAATGTATTTTCATGAAAATCGTGCGCATGCAAGAGAATTTAAGTCTGTCTGAAGAATTTAAAACATGCAATATTATAAAAAGCTCGTGACGAAAATAATCTTACAATAATAACTCTGTGTATCGAAGCTTTGCTTGTGAAACATTATGTGGGTGCAAATGTAACAAGATATGTAGGTATGAGTGCAGGTTGCAACACTGACGCATTTCCCTGAGATGGAATTCTGCTCAAAACATGGAATTCTACACAGTTCTGTAAAGTTCTATTTGTTTATAATACGTTAAATCATAGGGCTATTTCGGTGGTGGACCTTACTGTACGTCTCAATGGCGGCGTGAATCATCGGCCGAGTGTTGTAAAATTAGATTATTTCGCTGCGCACACGCCGCAACGGAGATGGCGAGAGTGATTGCAACTTTTATTACCCATAGCGACTTTCCTGCCTTCTATTTATATAGTAGAAACATGATCTAGCTGTTAGCAGCCATAACCTTGCTCTAAGCTTTAATGAGCAGCTGTCCCATTATTTTTCGAACTGTCCAATTCTTCAATTCAAATCTAGCTTCTACTTCGTGGTACCAGACATTTTCGTAAGTAATGTAATTTGTGTACTCACGTTGTTTAATTGCCAAGTTTCAATCAACAGGAAGGCATCAATCAGTCATGGAAGAGTGAAGGGGCTATGCTATCAAGTTACTATGTCATCTCATGCCAGCAACTTACCTATCATCCGATCTTTAAATAATTTGGTACGACGTTCGTGCTATTTCTCTTCTAGCTTAGAGGAAATACTAAGGATAGTTGGAATTTTTAAAGAGTAGAATTTTCTATGGGTTTCTTATAATAACATGGGCGTTAACAGTATTCTTGGCCGCTGTCCGGTTGCCAAAAATGCTTCTCCCTTGATCCGGCTCCAGCTTTTGTTTTCATACTGTTTGTCTAGGGAGTGATACATCCGGCCAGTGTTTTGGATAAACATCTTTAATTAAAGACTTTCAAGGTTCTTCGTTCGTTTCGTCGGAGTATTAAGGAATGTTTGTATTTAAATGTTTTTCAATGCCAGGGCAGTTGAATAAATAACCCTAACATGTATTTTTCTTTGCTCTGAAGATATTTGATCATTAATTAATAGGTACTTATTATTTATGTGCATGCTGTGGTCTCCTTTATGTGAAGGACTGCACATACTTATTACCTAATATTGACATTTATTTTATGTGTCATGTATTGTGTCATCATGTATCTTTTGTTGGAGACCCTAAATTAATAAATAAATAATTTAATTTCAACGTAATAGGCAATAAGTCTGTTTAAGCTGGCTGTTTAAGCTCCTGGGTAATTTCAATAGTGGTTTGCATTTGCCTTTGTCTTTCATGTTGAAATATGTTTCCTTTGTTTAATTCACTGCTTCCTTGATTGGGCTGTGAATCATCTACAAAAAAATCTGCACTCAGATGTTTTTCTGTAATCAAATAATAGATCAGACATGTGCACTTGCACATGTCTGATCTCTATTGTTAAACGTCCTTCGGAATAGTAGGATACGTCGACTAGAAACTGTTGGTACTAAATCTTGTATAATTCTAAGCGACTTGTTTTTTTAAACACACATTTTATTACGACGAAGAATGTTTTTAGCGTTAGTTTTGATTACAGTAAGTTGTACATTGGCATGCTGCCAGTGCCATGACTCGCGTAGGTATTACGTGTATTACTGTAAGCTGTAATTAGTGTATCGAATTGTGTAAACCACAATAAATAACGCGAAGAACTGAAACGTGCTTCAACAGCATCCGGTTAAAATTCAGTTTGTTCGCTGATACTGCAGGTGCATACGAATAGCAGCGAAAACTGAGAGATAAACAGTGTCTAGAAAATAAATTAAACTAGAAACGCACTGCAAATAAATAATTTAAAAAATACGCACTACTATCCTGAATATTTCCTAGTCGAATATTGTTCAAGGACTTAGTTTGCTGCACGTGTAACATTGGGAACAAAACTGTGATTTCCACACCTGCTATTCAGACAAGTTGCATTGCCTGATTTTGATGAGTTTTAGTTGCATTCCACAATGGCTGTTGGGGCTCCAAGTTCGGGCTTAGCACATTATCTCCTAACTCCTTGTAGCATATCAAATCAACTACCTATCTAAGTTTATTACTGCACATAGGTTTCTAAAACCGATTACAAATCACCCCAGAATAAACTTAGATGCGGTAACGAGTTGCCATTTCCTGTACTCTACATGAGCATAATCGCCGTTTCCGCTGCAGACGCGTGCGCGTGTTTGCTCCGTTTCTAGATGACATTGTGAATGTAAGACTACCTTTCCTAATAACATTCTGGTTAGTTTTGAATCATCCCCAATATCTGATCTAACTGTATTATTTATGGATTCCTCTATAGCATAGGTTCTCAACGTGGGCGATAACGCGTGGGCGTTTGAGACTTTCAGGGGGGCAGTAGAAGACCCAGAGAAAATTATATATCCAATCTTACGACTTTAAGTATAATATTACACGTTTATAATCGTGGCAGTAACTTTTTCAGATTCACGACATATATGGTAAGTAAAAAAAAATAGGGGCTCTAGAAAAAAAATATACTAATATACTCTTAGTCAATACTTTATTGCATTGCATTGCATATATTTTGAAAGCAATATGTATGGGCAAAAAAATAAAGTTGAGAACCTATGCTCTGTAGTCACAAAAGGCAAAATCGAAATGTAAATTTTGGAATGTATCTATTTAGTTTGAAACCAAAAGTTGTTTATTATTTCAAGTGTTGATTTGAATTTTAGAATAAAGAAAACCTATTTTCGTAGGTCTCAATCATTCCTGAAATATTTTGCTTGTCATGAATTTTGGCAGTCTACATGTCCACCATTTTATTCACTAGTTGTGAAAACATAATGGTTCGGTAAAATGAATGTTCTTCGAGTATTTCTTTATTAAACCTGGATGAAGTCCATTTGTTCAGAATGATGAAGTATTTTTCACGAATACGTTGTTTTAGAACACCTACTTATTATCATTATAGATCTTTTCATATCTGTTATATCATAGTGAATAATTCAAGGGCAACTTTTAGAGTCGTTGATCCCACTTGAAATGCCAAATTGCCCTACGCTGCACTTGAGATATAAAACTATCATCTAACTAAATATCTAGCCGTTTAAATAATGATCGAGATCGTTATGCGAGTTATGCCAGACTAACAAAACACTTGCGTTTCGAGACGTCTGATTCAACATTTTGGCTGCTACCATAGCTCGCCACAGGTGCTATTGGAGCAGTTATGAATAGTGACTACGAACTGCCAAAAGTAGGTACTAAAACTTTGATTTTGTTTTATTGTTTTGGAACGAGTTTTTAATAGATTTCCAAATTGACTCACGCCAAAATTTTCATTGAAATATAGAAAGTTATTGCTCATTTGGTACATACTTCCTGGCAATCAACTCTTAAAGATTCTTTCTATCCTTCTTCAGATTCCAATGGGAGCCCGAGAGAAAAGTTTTGAATACTTAAAAAGCGATTGTGTCTACCTACCTAATTGATACTTTCATAGACAGATTTCATTAGCTGATAAACACCCTGTTAGGCATAGGTATTATTGTTGGTGTGCGTACCTACCTACTTCTTCCTTTGTAGGTATCAGTTATGATATTACGAAATAAGAAAACTATGCTATAACGTCCTACAGTTACACATAAGTGAATACTTTTAATATAGAAAAAAAAACATTTCATTCATTAATATTCCTTTGAAACCCAGCTGAGTATGTCTGGAGAATAACAGACACAGCAAATGGTTAATTAAATAATTTTAGTGTCTCTTTTGCCACGGTGAAATGGTGGAAATAATAATAATACCATTTCATTTGATATTCCAAAGAATTTGTATTTCGCAAAGAGCATCGCGTTGAAATTTCTTATAGATAGCCCTTCAGTTCCAATATGCTGGCACAAGATGTTTGGAAATAAACAATGCAAGAGCGTTTAATTTTGAACGCAACGTAATTAGGTCGAGGTAAACTAAAACAGATTTGATTGATTGAGAAGATTTACTTTTTAGACTTCTTTACTCATCTCTTTCAAAAATTATGTTTCCTTTTGTAGTTAGGTCCTTGATGTGCTCTTGGAATCATCTACCTATTCATAAAATAGCTAAATATTTAATACTTTTAGAACATTCAAGATTTTAGCCAATGGTTTGTTATTGTACCTATGTGATTAGTTGAAGGCTTTTGATTGTGTTCATCTCAGGGAAGTTACTTATATCACTTTGGGATTACCAAAGTAGCTCTAAAATTCAGTGTTTGTTATATAGTTTTACTGTTATTACATTAAACTAATTTGAGTCATGAGGCTGAATGATATTCAACGATAAAGGTCACATTAATTTGGGGTCCCACAAGGTTTGATTCTTGGCCCGAATTTGACCTTATGGATTATTTTACCCAAATTAAATGTAAAGCTTAATCTTAATACCTATCTCAGAGAGATACCTTCCTAGGCTAGATTTCTTGTGTTTATTAACACTCATCAAAATAGGTTAAAAATGGTCAACCACTAGTAAATGGGGAAGAACCCTTGTAATTTAGGTAACCAATATACAATGTGTAACTGAATTAATGCACATTATGAAAGTAGTTTGTTCAGAATCGTTTACTGAATCGATTTCTGTAATTTTTAATATAGGTAATATTTTATCCCAAAAATAATTAAAACTACGTAAATTACTGTCACACTTCCGCTGTACAGTCAAAACAAACCAAAATAGATGAAGTACCTACTGCGCTAGACCCCTAAACGAGTGCGACTGTTTGCATGCGTAGATTTGTAATGTGACCACAATTTTCTCCCACAATCAGTGTAACTAATTTATGAGAAAAACAATGTTTATTACATAATAATAAAAAATCAATGTATGTATTATGATTATAACATAACATTCTAATTGGGGTGTCTGGTGGTGTGCGTTAATTCCGGGACAAGTTGTATATAAAAAACTAAAACATCCTTTATAGGTAGCGAATCAACCTAAAATCAAACCAAAATTTTCCGCAAAATATCTACATGTTATGATAAACACGAAAATCAAATATTTACATATTTACAACTGCTGGCATGTACGTGCCATTTCTATAATCAAGCACATTGGTTGCAATCTTAAAATAATATTATGCATCTTGCTTACTTGTGCTGGAAGCCGTGTTACTTACTTAGCTGTGCTTAAGTCAGTGCATATGTCCATGGGCGGTGTGTATGAATAGCGGCGTATACCCGGCAGCCAAGGATGATCTACTTACAGTGCACTATCTACAGAAGTTTCGAACTTACCTGTGAGAGCTTGGGTACGTACGAAATGTACGGGTCGTAATAGTAGGGAAGGTATGACGAGTAGTAGGGTAGGTAGTACACTGACGACCACGGCTGTCAGGGAAATTATCACCAGTTAAACTTATTCATTTAATAATATCATAGTAGTTTTATTTATTTGTTGTTGGTTGTCGTTGTAAGAATACAGAAAAGTTAAAGATTTCTGCTCTGTTAGAGTGCTGCAAGTTGTCGAAACTTAGCACCAAACTGTTAAGATTGTCTAAGCTAAGTTCATGTTATTATTGAGATTGTGTGTGTTTGGTATTTTTCTGGAAAAGTTTGTGTACCTACGTAGACGTACGTAAAATGTCTTATAATTGTAAAAAAATGTTGTTGTTCTTGGATGTGGAAAGATACTATGATGTCATGTTCGGGTTTCAATGTGTAACAACTCTGTCTATTTTGATACTTTGTTTATTTTGATTAGACGCTATTGCAATATCTCATTTTAACTCAATAGCTGCTATGCTAATACAACATGTAATTTATTTCTTTCCTGTCTGTTCGAATTTTTCTGCACGTAAAAACAGTTAAATAATTCAAAAGTTATAAAAAATAAGGACATATAGAACAAACCAACATAGAGTGGGTAACATGGAAGTAATCTGTTAGTAAACAAGGATCAAGCTCATTATCGACCCAGTTCTTTAGGTTGTTGTGTGAACACGACACAAAGAAAATAGAAATATATTAGAAAACGCAAGCTTTATTAAAAATTCAGTCTAAATCACATTTTAAATAATTTAAAGTAACATTAAAACAAGCTCTAGTACGATCAACTTCCACTTATGAACAAAATAAAGTAGAGCGATCACATTACGTTACAGCGAATACTGATTAGGTAGTTACATGTTGGGGAAGCTGGGGGTCAGGGAGTTAGGGAACATGGGACATCAAGGTGGGGCCGGGGCGGGAGCCGGGGCGCTACACGCGGTACGAGTAGTGGCGGTAGGTGGTGCCGTAGGGCAGGCGGCCGCTCGCTGTGGACGAGTATGAGTAGCCGCCGGGGCCGCCCAGGTTGCTGCTGCGCTCGCTGGTGTACGAGTAGCCGCCGGGCCCACTGCCGGCGCGCCGCTCCACCGTGTTGCTGTACGTGCTGCGCTGTGGCAGGCCGGAGCCCGCCGAGCGCTCGCTCGTGCTCTTGTAAGAGTACGAGTACTGCTCCTCGGCGCGGCGTGGAACCACCGGGTCGCGGTCCACCACCACGTAGTGACGCGGCGTCTGCAACAACCCTGCCCTATAGCCACCGCCGATCACACCTTGCCGCCCGCCCTCGCACCGACCCGACCCGACCGACTAGCTTACTATAGCGAAAGCGACACACGACAAAGACACTACGCCCGTCAGTACGACGCGTAGTTGCTGTAAAAGACATGGCGATGCGGCGCGTGCTCAGGCCGGCCGTGCGACTGTGCCAGCAGCACGTCCATGTGGTCGCGCGGAGTGCCTAGCGGGTCCGCCTCCAGGTTGCGCTCGCGTAGGCCCACGGCCGCCAGCACGCGCGCTCGCGTCTGGTCGCGCGGCGACACGTACGGCGCTAGCGGCGCCAGCTTTGACTCCGGCTTGGGCGCGATGTTCTGCCGCGTAACCGGGTCGAGGATGGACGGGCGCACGCCGGGACGCGAGCGTCGGCCGAACGCCGTCACCGGATCCGGCACGAGACTCGGCCGCGGCACGAACGGCACCTTCTCCCAGTCGCCGAGCGGCATCCGCTGCAAGCGGAGAAGTCGCCGTTAGTCGGACGGGCGCGGCTCCAGCCGCGGCTATATTTGGCGCGCCCGGTAGCTCCGCTTTCCGACTCCGATTCTCGATTCGAAATGACCCACTTGCGGAACGCTACCACGAACGACGCCTATCCAAACCTAAGTCTTTTCAGATAGAAGCGGCGACGTGGATCTAGCTTATCATTAGCAATGATGTTTACAAGCGAACTAACGAAAACGGGATTAAGTCAACCCTTGGGAAGACAGCGAGAAATCATAGTATCACGTTATCATCGTTGTGGATTCCAGTCACTGAACAAGAACACTATATACATAATCGATAAGGCGGGAATGGCGTCGATAGCCGTTTGTTGAGGGACGCGAGTGGCGAAGGTCGAGCTGGTGCGAGGGGCGTCCGGCTCCCGGGAGAGAGTGGAGCGAGGTGCGAGGCACGCTCAGTAGAAGGTGTTAGAAGGGCGGCGGCGGCACTCACCGTCACACTGCTGTAGCTGCTGCCGGGCCTGTAGGGGCGGCGGGTTGTATAGAAGTCACTCTCGTACACCATGGCTGCTGATTTATGATCGTTCGACTGTAACTCGCGACGGTTGGTCCTCGACTGAAGAGAGCGCGCACGCAGCGGCCCGACGCTGTTGGCCTTATTTTTAGATCACTGTCATTGCAATTTTCACGTCATTCCCCAACCCCGCACGGATTTCTCACAGAAATTATAAAATGCTTGTTGTTTTGCTTATGATGTCCCAAGTGGGTTAAGGATAATCAGAATGTCGGCGAAGAACGCTGGGTGCAACAGAAGACAAGCAGAAGTTAATAAAAACAATTTATGAACTGAAACAACCCAGAATGGTCCATTTGAATCATGAAAATATATTTTGTAAATTTACAGATTCCAATGTCGGACGAACTTGTGTAGGACGAGGACACAAAAGGGAATTTGTGTTGTATTTTCATTTACTTTTTCACGTAGGTTGTTTTGAATCATAGTTATTTCAGTTACTTTGATGAGGCTGCCGATAAAAATAATAGCTATGTAGATAGGTAGTTACGTACTACGTATTTTAGAGGATATGATTCTTATTTGGAAGAGGAAGATATGGGTAGGCTAAAGGTTACTAAAGTTCTGACGTAATTATATGCAAACTCATCATTATTATGAAGGGTTTGCATTTGTATTTAAGATTAGAGCCGCACAGTCAGTACGTTTTTCGTGGCGCCAAACATTCTGCAAGGTTACGACAACTTCCACATTCCACGGTCAAGCCATTAAGCGTTGATTAGTGGCTTTTCACCAAGGCATGAACTATTTTAATTTATACTGACATGAGAGGTAGAAGGTCGAATCTGGATTTAAGTAGACATTCAAACAAAATCGTTGTGACTGGTTCATCCTAGGTAGGTAGGTACATTATTATGTATATTGTTTCAGAGTATCTCCTGACAGTCGCAGTATACCAGGGCCGCCCAAAAGCGCGTTGGGTTAATGATATCGTCAAATTCGGGGAACACCTGGATGAGGGACGCACGGAACCGGAAAGTATGGCAGAAGAACTAAATAAGCCTCCCGGCTTATACCCAGCAGTGGGTGATTCCGGGCTGATAAGATGATGATGACATACTCCCTATCTCACATGGGTCACATCACTATTCAAACAGCCAGACTCAGAACAACTATCGTAGTCTATGAATGTCATGATACAATTATTTGTTGCGTGCGGGAATCGAACCCGCGGCCCACGTATATCAGGCACTTTTGAATTGTAAAGGAGTTGGTCAGTCAGAAATATGGAGTTAGTTGCGCATCCAAAGTGTAGTAGGTTCCAGCTATTCAGCTGCGCCAACTGTTCTGTCTAGTTTTGACGAGCCCTTTGTTTCGATTCCCCCACAGCAGTGCGATTCTGTAACCATATCACCGTGAAAAGTTAAGTGAAGTGAGCGTGGGTGGAGTGAGCTGTCATTCCAACTAATGCAAGGTATTTACACTATTGACAGCTCACTCTAAGCTCACTTCACCTAACTTTTCACTGTGAGATTTTTACAGAATCGATCGGCTGGACTACAAGTATCACTCCACCCCGATTCCCTTTATCCTTTAGCAAGTTGAGAAAAATAGAACAAAAGGACAGGTCGAAATTATAAAGGTTTTGTTTTAGTAATTTGGCTACGGGAATAGGTACAGCCGATCTATTCTGTAAGAATCTCACCGTGAAAACTTAGGTGAAGTGAGCTGTCATTCCACACGATGTTAGGGATTGACGCTATTGATAGCCTCACTCCAAGCTCACTTCACCTAAGTTTTCACGGCGAGATTTTAAAAGAATAGATCGACTGGCCTTAGTCATTGATATCAAAACTGTAATTATGTCCAGCCAAAACCAGTTTGGCACGCCATGAGAGGCATCAGATTTCGCCTTCTTGAACACTTTGGTCAGCAAACATGACGCATAAAAAGAACAAAAACACAAAAAAAAAACAACAAGTTGGGGGAAAACATGCGTCACATCTACGCAAAACCACGAAACTGTTTTTGTGTACCGAAAAAATTACTAGCAATCCGTTAAAATTCGAAGACATGTGACATGTACTGGGCCCGCGTGGTATATTATGGCCCACTAGTCTATGGGCCTGTGTCCTAGCAGTGGAAACTGTATAGGCTGATTATGCTGCTGCTGCATTTGCAAGTAAAATTGTAGCGTTCCCTCTACAAAAGTCTCTTCAAGAGTTGAAGTAACACACAATATTCATATGACAGTAGGTACTTACGGTAAACTACAAGCAAGCGGCACAGGCAAGCGCTAGACTTAGCCTTGCCGAGGTTGTTGGAGACCTCGCACGAGTATGTGCCCTCATCCTCAGCCGTCACTTGTTTGATCTTTATCCGTGCGGCGCCTTCATCAAACGACCATTCCATTTTTCCAGGTGCGGCTAGCTCCCGAATTTCTCGTGACAATTTTTTTTTTGTTTACCCCTTCTAGTGCCGTCTCGATGTATAGGTTGTAACTTTGACATACCTAGCTAGGTAGCTATACAGATAAAGCAGATATCAGAAATTCAGAAATCATTCGCTTCATTTATGTCTTTCACTCTAAGTGAAATGTCAAAACACAAAATGAATGTTGGATTTCTTTCCCTCGCGGTTTGAACGATCGAAAAATTTAATGAAATTCTCTTTTGTTTTTCATTCACAAACATTCATTCCTATATAATTTTATCGGTATCGTGTAAATGCACAGATGCAACAAAAATGAACATTCACTCTAGTGAAGCGTCTGATATCAAGCGTGACCTGTGTATACGTATTGATTCACTAGCTCCTACTCATAGGGAAAGAGCAAGATCATTATTGACAGTAACTAAAAGTAAAGTGTTTGCCAACAGGCGCTTTGGCAACTTTAGCCGAGGCCCTTCGTACACGGCAGGGTTTCTTTACGATACGGCTTACAAACAGCGCCGTAGAATTAACGTGTCTGTCAACAAGATTCCACGGCCAGTCTTTCAAGGCAAAAAACCTTGCGTGCTTAGGGCGTATGTTATGCAATGTCTGCCAATTAATTTGTTTCAGCAATTAACGTCTAGTAACCAATCGACGTGCCCCCAACACACTGCACTAACTTTCTTCATTTGTTTTGTCAATTTTTTGGGAATATCAATTCGCATATCATTCGTCTGCTTAATTAACCAGGCTTGCCTGTGGATACCTCAATAAATTAAGGCCTCCAGCCAGGGCTTAATGTTTTGTCTATATTTCTTCGTTTGAGTTATTTATAGTAGAGTAACAATTTTATTATACTTTCGACTTTACAATTTGCGTTTCAACTAGAATACGAATCTTACACGTTAGCAAATAAAGTTCATATTCATATGAAACGCTAGCTCACATTTACTTTCATTATTTATCTGGAAATAAGGTTCATATTTGGAACTTTAGTGTGCATACACACGAGCGACACGCGTCGACGCCAGTGCAGTTGCCTCCGTCGCTCGTGTTTGTATGCACACTTAGGTCACTGTTGATCTTGCCCTCAGCCATGACATGAGTTGGATTTCAGCTGCAGAGCGTTCTCAAGTTATGCTGCACTTCACCAAGAACCGGTCTTCCACCAATACACATGCTAATATTATAAAACGCGAAACTCTCGTCTGTCTATCATCTTTCGATGACATTTGGCAGACTGGTAGACCAAATACTTTTATCCCTGTAGTGCTTTCCGGTTGGATAATTTCCGATAACCATGCAAAAGCTAGTTGACTATAATCAAAATAGATGCGTTCGTGAGATGACTGGTGCAATTATTTTCATTGTAAATTGTTTTTTCCAAAGGCCTGTTGGTCACTAGCGCCGCGCGCGCGTGTAGCCTTTGCTAGCGCCAGCGCTAGCCTTTGTATCTAGCGTTGGTTGTCGTCATGTAGATCCTGCGCAAGCGCAGCGTAGATGTCAAGTGATTGTATTGGAATTAACTTCGTTGTTTCGTTAGTGCAGCGTAAACTTTCGAAGCACGCCTACGCTGAATATACACTCAATGCGAAGACACTGAGGCCGATATCTACGGAGTTACAGCTGTTTCATACGAATATGAATATTAACTGTGTAACAAATAAGGTTCATTTTCGTATGAAACGCAGTAGCGTTTACTGAAGCTGAAAAGGGACTCAGTTTATGTATGGGTGCTTTATGTAAAATTTATTTTAAAATATTGATATGAAATATTTTTAATGTTCTTTATTTCAATTTGGGTAAATAAAATATCACTTTTTATTGTAACAGTATTAGTAATATTCGTTGATTTCGAAATGTATTGTCTCAAATAGGTGTATGTAAATCAACTCGTTTTGTAATGAAATTGTATATTTTCTGCACACTTTTGTTGCAATATTTCTCTAATATGCTAAGATAGGCCGTACACTACAAAAGCATTCAGCATGAAGGCAACAACATTCAGCATGAAGGCAACAACATTCAGCATGAAGGCAACAACATTCAGCATGAGGGCACCAACTGCTTATATGTAAGACCAATATAAGTGAGCTTTTATGGTGTAAGGCCTATTTAATTCCGTGATAACAGTAACAACAAATCATTTCAAGTGTCCCGAATTATAAAATATTACTTCAGAACAAGGCTGCATGCCTCCCTTATCTGTGTGATATATTTGAATCTATGATAGTTCTGGCATTTCACAAAAAGGGTACATCGTAACAGAGATCGACGCCACTAATAATACAACAATAATCAAAAGTAATTGTAAACTTAAACTATTTATTTATCCTTTTACAAAATTTTACCTTTTTCATTATGAATTTACAATAATTTTTAATCATTCACGTCATCCGAACGTATGCTGTATTCGATCACAGACGGACCTAGCAGTCGACTCATATAAAAAAATTTGGACCCAGAAACATAATACAGTTTATAGCATATATCTAGACGGCAAATCAAACACCCGTTGTCCCAGACCCACAGCTTTATTGACTCACCAGTGTTTCCATACAATAAATCATAACAATTCAGGTCAAACAAAACAACATGTGCCCAACTTAATATAAATAGGTCAAAACTGTCTGGCGCGTCGTGTGAGGAGTCTCGGGGAACATAGTTCAGTCTGCCAGCGCAGGGCGCCAATAAATATCAACGTATGTACACGAGGCCACTCGCGACACTACTCCCCCTTATATATTTATAACTTTTCATTAAAAATTTATAATTTATTTCGTTATGTCCTATCTATGTAGGTCGACTAACACCGTTGCGCCGTGAATCCGAAACTGTACGGTGCTGCGAACATAGCGTCATTTAGTTGTGTCTATAGAAACTAGATGGCGCCGGACAACACTCAGATAATTTTGTGGGTACGGTCGGTCAATAGCAGCGAAGGGAGTCAGCGGCGGGCGCCGGACGTCTGCTGGCGTCGCTAATCAAACCTCTATGAAATTCAACCGTTGGCACTCGAGATACCTTCCAGAGCCGGCCACAGACTCCCGTCACTAACCACCTGTAACATAAGCTGAACGGTACTGCTATTTTCCAACATTTTTGTACACTGTTTGACTCTGCTCTGCCAATGTCAACATCTCGAGATATGTACGATAGCTCGATTGCTTATATATTTCGGCACACCACCCGCACTTACTGACGATGTTAGGTCCCTCGACTAACAGTGTGCAATGCTATGAAAATATACATTTGCGACGTGAACACCTTCGCCGCCATATTATACAGTAACAAGAACAATTTTATACAAATGTAGTTGCAAGCACGCAACGCGACTTATCGGTGTCTACACGGAAAACCGTTTGGACTTGTACAAAAATAAAATCTAAACCAAAACTTATCTGTCCAGAGACAGTTTTACAAAATTGACGCAGAGTTCGTATTGTATTACGTCGGGTCCACTGAGGACCGCGTGAGGCACAGAATGAGGCGACATTGCACGGCGTCGCGGGGGGTGCGCGGGCGTCTACTGCGACGGGTACTGCGCGGACGGCATGGGCGACGCGTACATGAGTGGGGCGGGCCCGCCGCCCCAGCCGCCGCCCGCGCCCGCCGACCCGCCGCCCGGCATGCTCATGCGGTACCCCGCTGGAACAAAACAAACACATTACTACTCATACTAACAATAGCAACACATGGTCTATTCTGGTAATATCTCACCGTGAAAACTTAGATGAAGAGAGCTGTCATTCCACCTGATGCTAGGGGATTGACACTATTGACAGCTCAATTCAAGCTGAATTCACTTAAGTTTTCATGGTAAGATTTTTACAGAATAGATTGGCGACGTTGGAAGTGAAAAGCAAAGGCCAAGTACGTCAATCACGTTAATTATTATTTTTTGTCGTCAAAAAGATTTTCTTGGATCTAACACTGGTCACAAATACTGTCTAAAGCATTATATTTACGAGTTTTCAGTAAATCTCAGTGTAGTTGGGTGGGAGAAACCGCAGGATTGACGATGAATATTAATACTGGATTTAAAGGTCAAAAGCTATCAAAATAATGGCTCACTGAACTTCAAGGAATTCCCACATGGATAATATTATGGAAACTATTGGTCATTTGACATAAATCATTTTCCATAGCCTTTAGCCTCCAAGTTAGGTTCTGAATATTGGATCAAGCTATCGCTTACTAGATGGATTAGCAGACTTAAATCCGAAAACAAATTCAGAGCAAAAGTGACAAACCTAATTTTCTACTAGATTCGCAAAAATGAAAGTCACTCAAATGAACAAAAAACCATCATATTATAAGTTTACGCATTATCAATTTGGCATCCTACCAATAGTGTATTGTTCCTAACAAACAGAAAATAGTGCAGCTTTACTGCTTATTAATACTTTCGCAAAAAATAAATAGGTCGCATTAGTGACCTGAAGGCCAATTCTCGTAATTTAAAACGTTCAAAATCTAGTCGCAGTGTCATCTCGGCGACAAACAAATGTCAAAAACTTGTCAAAATGTAGGGAAATTTGAGGTATTTTTGACAGATTGAGACAGATCAGACTGTGAACATTCTTAAAATTACGAGAATTGCCCCTCAGTTTAATGACCGCCACGGTAACTACTAATAACTGTTATAAAATCGTCACGCTATGAAGAAATATTTCCACAGTCAAGTATCAAAATTGAGAAAGGTAAGCAAAATAATTATATGTATTACGTGCCAAATCACATCAATATTGACTGTTTTACTTTCTCAGGAGAAAAAGGATCTAAACTCAGGTGTTTACTCAGAAGGAGTACCTACTAGCTTCTGCCCATGTGGATGTCGGAAATTACCTCAAGGGAACGTACTATCGCGACAAAAAGTATCCTATGTCCTTTCCTAGGATCCCATCTATCTCCTTGCCAAATTTTATCGAAATCCAGTCAGTGGTTTAGACGTGAAAAGGTAACATACATACTAGAGTTACGTTCGTATTTACATATAATGTTTGTAAAAATAAAGCTGATTGCCCAGAACAAAATCTAATCTCTCAGTAGAGAAACATGTACTTTGAAATTGTCATTACGTCAAACCACAGTCACTTAGGTATAAAAACGTTCGCAGCAAGTCGTTAGTTAACACGCCGGTTGATAACAATAGAATCGAGGTGGCAGATAGCAAAGCTGATAGCGACACGTATGTTTGACAACATAGCTCACTTTTATTTTAACTAGTCATCTGGGTGAAAGGCACGCACTTGACTGTCACGTTAAACTGAAAGTAGTATAGGCAACTAGGCATCCATATTCAATTCGATCAAAACATCGTGTTTATATGCGCTAGCACATTTTGAAATAGCGCTGCGGTCCTATTCTAATATGCGCGGAACAATAAGCAATAAAACTGTTTTAGGATCATTAGTATAGTCCCAAATAAGTCGTAACTCACAATAACACTGAAAAATGCTATGTATACCCGGGGACTCCAGAGCTATAGGTATCAAAAACCGAATTCGAAAGAATAGGTTAAAGGCATTCAAAAAATAATATAATAGTAAAAATAGCTTTATAGAGATCAGCCAGCGGCGGAAAAACTTTTGGATCCTACTGATAATAGTAAGTACTCGAAGCTAAATTTTGGGCTCACACAATTTCGTTTGCCTGTTAAGAAGAATAATCGGGGAAAACGTTGAATGATAACTCAATCTGTCGCATTAAGCGCTTCTTCTCAACCTTCATTATACACAGACCACGTTTGGAACTCACTGGAAAAGTAACCTGTAATTGAGATCCAAAAGCCAACAGGCGAGATCAAGGTCCAAAGCGAACTTTACTGGTTTCCATTATCCTGCATTCCCTTGCTTGGCAAAGGTCTCTCGTATAGCTTCGAGATATTTCGTTCCAGGAATGTGAACAAATTTCACCCATTAATAATATTTTAAATGACATACCTGCTGCTGCGGCCTGCGGGTTGCTGTAGGCGGTGGCGTACTGCTGGTAGTAGCCCGGCGCCATATACCCTTGTAACGCCGGATAGCCCTGAAATATCACGCGCGCTCATTAACACTGGGCATAACGATTATCAGTCGATCGACACGCAACATTACTTTCAAGTGAGAAATTGTGTCTGTTTTTTTTTCTCTTGTAGTGAGGATTTATTGAAGACATATTTTTGTCTTGAATTCTTGTTTATTACTATGATGACGAGTATTTTTCAATTATAATTTTAGTAATTATAAGTGTCAGGAAATGTCATTTTACATAATGATTGAATGCTATAAAAATGAGTGCATGATATCATTCATTTATAGCTACTTCCTGTAGTTTTTCCTTGTATGTGAATTTCTATGAATAGGATAATATATATTTTTTAGAATCAATGTAAAATGAAGAAGGAAAGTTTCTAATTAAATAAGAATTAATTCAAAGCGACTCCTTCGAGCGAGTTTTCATGCATACTTTAGCATTCCAATGTTGACGTTAATCATGGCAAAACTTCCAAAAATAAATTCAAACAAAACTACATACTAACTAAATTAAACAACGAAAAAATACATAAAATCTCATGCCGCATCATTATTTGCGCACACAGTCGAATGTCATGCACACTATGTAGCTGTAGCTAAAAGACCACGCATAACTCTCAGAAAAACCACGCGCGTTTAAAATTCAATAGTCTGCTGAACGTGAAACTTTCAATTGACGCATTTGCATATTTCACGACGTATGTATCGTGGCTTACTAATTCAGATCTATTACACTAAAGTATAATTTTCACGCTGTTGTTTGCACGATTAAAATGTTCCTTAGCTTAGCTATAACCACCTCTAGATTGAGTCTAGAATTTGTATAGGTAGACTGGGTTTGCTAAATTAAAAATTTCCGTATGATTTACGTACTTTTTCCTGTTTTTTAGTATCAACGTGTTAGATGGCTTATTAGAGCTAATCTGTGGCAGCTAATCCAATGTACCGTTAGCAACTAGAATTTTGCTATCGACCATCTGATTGGCTAGCGGGTATAGCACCTTGTGTGTATCTGGCTAGTATATTGGCACCATTTAAAGTCATTAATTATTATCAGTTGACTTTAATAGCTTTCGCAGACGACTGGTGTGGAAATTATGTTAGGAAGGTGAAGTGAAGCTTCGATCATAGATTAGAATGTTGAGAATTCAGCAGCTCATTAATTTTATACAATCGTTCAGGTGAAAGTATTACCGTAAAAGCATGGCTTCGAACTATAAGCTTCAAGTATAGAGAAATTGATTTGCAGTTTCATGGAATTTATGGAAATTGGCTCTCTAGTCTAAACTCGTAAAAATGTGCATGGTTTTAAATGCAACTCAGAGTACCACAAATTAGAAAACACAAATCGATTTGTTAGGTTAGTAAACGAAGTGTTACAGAAAATGGTTCAAATTTTGGATACTTCATCTCGCATCTGTTTGGAAAAGTGATAACAAACTCTTATCAGTCTAGATAGGTACACGTTACTTAGGCGACGAGAATTTAAACATGTTGATTTTTTTGAAATAATAAGCAAATCTGAACCTTGGAATGAATGTAGGAAGATACAAGCAGTTTTATAGCATTAAGACTTTAAGAGTACGGCAATTTTGCCATAGGGCCAACAATAAGGATCAATAATTCATTGTTCGTAGGTACACACCACAGGCAATAAATATTTAGACATATGACATTACATACATACTCGACAGGAAAAGGATGTTTAGATCATTTATTTTTAAGTCAAACAAACTGTATATAGACTGGACACTACTATAGGCTGTGCTTATGAACTTTTTGTATTTTGATCCATAAGTTTAGTATACATATAATAAAGCCCACAAAGTCAGGATTACTTGAAACTTCTTGCTTGTTAAAATATTTACTTTCCATAAAGTTTTAACTAAAAGGCATATTGATTTTTCACTTTTTTACGATTGCTATCGTTCTTCCAAACACATTCAAATTTGAGCAATTTTTATGATTGATTAAATATTCATATTTTTTATTCGACTATAAAAAGCAAATACAAAACACGTTTACATGTTGTTATCTGCAACTACCAAGTTAGTTTTAAGTTTACTACTACAAGGAACTACGACACATAGATAGAATAAAATCTAATAGAGATGATTGTTGAAAAGAAACTAACTACTTATGCACCATTGAAAAACTACTTCACAATTTTGTAAAAAAAAAGGTTTGTTAAAACAAAAAATCCCAAACAAATCTATCTACCACACATTAATAATAAAACTTAGATTAATTCAAAAGTACTACCTGATTCTGTATGCAAACAATAAAAACAATCGTTTTATTACAATGTTAAATATATCAGAATAATATTATATAAATATTGGTCAAGGTTACAAGCTCTTTGGAGAATAGAATTTGTTTTATTACACAAACAATATGTCATTATATTGTGGGTACTTATTTCATGAGACTTGCGCTTGCGCCGCTTCTGCTTTAGCCAGCGAAGCATACGCAGCTTTCTAACCTTGACACAAAATACGATAAAGTAATCATACTGTAGACTCTACAGCGATCACTAATCCTTTTGTAGCAGAAAATTATTAGTATTTTTCTACTTCCGTGTTGATAACAATTTTTACTTGAAACTCATGTTGTGCGATTTCTTGGGTTTATAGAGTCGTTATCATTGAGTTGTAAGAAATGGAGTGATAAGAAACGGTGTGATGCACACTTGCATACGCGGCGCGGATAGTAACCAATCAAAACAACACTATTGCGCGACGCAGGCAATCAGCCAATGAGAAACATTTTCTTGGGAATCAGAAACATGCGTCTGATCACCCCAATTTTTACTTCTCATTGGATTTGTTTTTAATAAAGAAAAAGATTAAAGCAAGTATGTAATGTGCCTGATATTTACCTGAGCGTACCAGTAGCCCATTCCTTGTTGATAGGGGTATGGGTACTGCGTTTGTGCACCCATCGCGGGCGGCGCCGCTGTCGCATTGTTCGTACTCTGGAATCACAAATGAGACACATGTTATTGGGATACTTACAAAGCGATTATCTGTACAATGAACACAATAGGTAAACAAATTATGCTAGTATGTAGTATGTAAAGTACCTATAATTAGGAATATCAAAGTTCATTGACTGAGACAATAGAAATTATGA
The DNA here is from genome assembly GCA_911387795.2 of Apamea monoglypha. Lineage (NCBI taxonomy): Eukaryota > Metazoa > Arthropoda > Insecta > Lepidoptera > Noctuidae > Apamea > Apamea monoglypha. Next base: position 3,904,558 of record OU426933.1, on the reverse strand, counting down.
TAAGAAAATTGCTTTGAAAATTTGTCATTCTGGAATACACAGCCAACACATTTAAAATTTTATTTTTTGACTTTACTCATTACTTCTTAGTAAATAATTGAAATAGATTAATAACTTTACTCTATTTTGACATACAGGGCAAAGTACTTCGGTAACCCAGGTACCAAGGTGACCGTCTCACATAGGGACGTGAGACGGTCAGTAACATTAAGTTGTTGCTGGTCTTCCTTGACGAGCTGGGGTAGATCGAATGATCTATTTTCCCACCCGTACGCAAAATACGCGCATTGTCGTGGAGTTGTGGACACCAGCCCGTATTACCTATTACTCTATTTTGATCAATTATGAAGTCATTATAATATAATTAATTTTAGTTACCAAGGGAAAAGTGACCTCATTACATTAAGAAATTATAATTTTTTCATGCATAGTTTGAATTTTATGGCGAATATTTGGCATACAAATTGATTATTTCTACTTTTATTTGCAGTTGATATTTGCAGGCTTAAATTGAATTTTCTCGTGCCTAGTTATTGATTCAAGCAATTTTTGGAATGTTATGATTGTATATCTTCCAGCAGCAATAAGTAGTATATTCTTTTACACCAGAGCTAAAATGAAAGTTTGTAATGACACTTAGGATCTTTGCTCAGCTGGCAAGTTTAAAACAGAATTATAAAGGATAATTCAACAACCGTAAATACTGTTCCAACTATGTAGATCGCCAAAACGGTACCGTTTTTAGAATTTACACTACTTACATACACAAACTGCCTGCTGGCAAGAATGAATCAAGCGCTGAAAATACTACACAAAACAAAAAATCTTTTTTGTTAAAATTGAAACAAGAGTTGTGTCTCAACCAGTCTCAACCACAGCTGTTGTTTTGTTTGCATGAGTTAATGCCAATTAATTGTTTTTAGTGTGTGAGAAAGTATGCAAAAGTAACCTAAAAGGTAACAGAATAAGGTCAATTTTACAACAACAGTAATATGGTGACTTTGCATTTTTGTATAAGTTGCATATCTCGAGTTTTGGGCTTATTATACATTGATAACAATATTCTTACAATGCAATTGATAAGTATGAAGAAATTAGATCATAATTATTCAAATAAAGATAACCTTAAACATTTTATGACGGTTTTAAAAACCTTGCAGGTAATCAACAGGTTCATTTAAATTGGGAAACAGGTATTGAAATGTTCTGATTTACATATTACGCTGATTGGAATTATATGCAAAAATATGTATGACTTAAAAAAATTGTCTGGTATAGTAATAATTTTATTACAAATGACTAACAAAAGTTGAATGAGGAAGCTATATTGCCATATATCTGGAAAATTGGGAATTTTGAAACGGTAATCATATTTTGGTAACTCCAATTCAGTAATATTACTTTTATTATTTTCCCAGCACATAACTAACTAGCCATTTCAACAATAATTTATCAAACTTTGATGTAATACAAATTGTGTCTGAATCAATTTCGGAAAGAGGTGGTTTATATCCAATATTTGGTCAATAATATTTGTCACTAACATGTTTCATTTACCAAACAACGTTTTCTGGACAAAATATGCTATAATAGATGTCCAATTGTTTACCCACAACGTTGAGAGATAATAATAATGCTTTGGGACTTATAATTTTGCAGAAACGAGCCTCTATTGGCATTTAGACCTTTTCGGAATTGTCAGCGGCCTATGTTCTGCAATTGACTGCAACAAAGCATGTTCATAGTTCGCCAAAAACTACATTCTACTCTATGTCTACTTTCCCAATTAGGAACTGCCTATGACTATATGGGGTCATGTACTCACTAGTTTAAGCCTAGCGTGTAACTATGGTCTGTACATTGTGCATTAAACAAATATTTCTTGTTATGTTGTAGAATTTATAAAGTCTACAGTAATATAATAGTCCAATGAATATCTTTTTAAACTAGAACAATTACACAGACTGGTTTCTTTGAAAAGCTAAATTAAGGTTTATAGTGATTACAAAATATAGTAGATGTAGACTTACCGCTGCCATAGCATGTTTCATACAACCATAGTATGTTTTGGTACAATATAAATAAAGTTTCACAACTTATTTTTGGCCAGTTTTATGTAGAATCTTACTTGTTATTGACAGTTGTTACACCGATGCATATGGTTTCTTCAATTTCAAATTGTTATGTTTACTAACTTAGTCACGGAATATTTGCTGTAACATGCAAGTCTGTGCGCGCTGCAAAGAAATATTAGTTACGTGCAGATTAAGTATACAAACCTGGTTATCTCCTCCTCCGTTCTCTTTGCCCCAGAAACATTTAACTATATGCCCACTAATTTCTGTGTTGTGTGTTGCTTCAATGGCATGTGCCGCAGCTTCTTTAGTTGTAAACCTAATGAAGGCATAACCTTTATCCCTGAACACTCGTATGTCCTGTATCTGGCCAAACTGTGAGAATGTGTTCTGCATCAACTCCTCAGTTATAACATTGCTAGTGAATCCACCGCAGTATACCGTCGTGTTTGTCGGTGAGCTCTGATTGTAGACCTCGTCGAAAGTTGGCTGTTTTGCTCGCTTGCTGCTCGGTGCACCTTCATTTGGCTTGGACGGCGGCTTGCGCGTCGACCAGTTCGTACGTATGGAGCGGGATCCTAACCACTGCCCGTTCATTGCTTGAATAGCGGCCTCTGCATCAGCCTTCTTAACGAAAGAAACGAAAGCGTACCCTTTAGATTTGAGCGTTTGTGGGTCGCGGACTATCCGACAATTCGAAATTTCACCGAATGGCGCAAATGCCTCTCGCAATATGTGCGTTTCAATCTCTGGTGATAAATCTCCTACGAATATGTGATGATGGTTGCTGGTATCAGTCTTAGGCTGATTGCCAGGACTCGTAGCCCAGTTAACCTTCATTTCCTTGTCGAGGACCACTCGCTTGTTCATGGCGGCCAGAGCTGTAGCTGCCGCCGTGTGACTTGTAAACTCGAGAAACGCATAGGGATCGTTGCCGGGCTCGCGGATTATCTTACAACCTTTTACTTCGCCTATTTGTCCGAACAACGTACATATGAATACTTCTGTAACACTCGCGTCCAAATTACCGACGTAGAGAGTTTTAGGATGGCTTTCGTCGCCCATATTAGCTTATATCGTAATCTAGCGATTACTTAATTACGACTATGAACACTAATATTGAAAATAAGCGTTAATCAACGTGTTATTTCATCACATAAAACATTGGATGACGGATAAAAGAAGGAAAAATGTCGCAAACAGCGCCTAGAACTTCTCGAAAGACGTTGCTGTTGACTCGTGAAACGTTCACTTTTCGGAAACAAACGCATCTATAAACGAATTTCCGGTAGAATTGATTTGAAAAGTTGGCGGGAAGAAACTTTAATCTTACAAAGAGAACACAAACCCACACGAAAATAAATTCAGGTGTAAAAATTGTTTACTTTACAATAATAGCGAGGTTTATTTTAATTTTATAAATTAAATAAATCCTAAAATGTAATGTGCAATTCGAAGACATAAACAATGTAAACTAATGTTCATAGATTTTATGCAAAACTTTTCCGGAAACGAGTGTCAGTTGAAAGTCTATGACTCATCATAAAGTGCTCTTTCGATTACAAATAATATTAAGTAGTTCTTTGTTCCTATTGGTCGTAATATATAAGTTGTAATGTTTGACCAATAGCGAAATGTTCAGTGTTTTTAAATTGTAAAGGCATTTCATCATAGACAAACCGGTAAGAAAAAGTATACAATTATTTTGTTACGGTATAAAAATAATTGTATTTTCAATTAAATTGACACGCATTTAATTCAATTCTATATTATATTTATATAATGATATATTATTTTATATATATTTACGAAACTTACCTTTTTAAAGGAAACTAATCCATCTATCTATAATTTCATAATTCTTTAATTATTTATTTCATTAACTGTACCTGTGGTGTCAGAGTGTCTTATTTTAAAATAAGATAAAATTGGTTTGTAAAAATGTATGTGTAATTATTATGAAATATAGGAATTAAATAAACCCAGGTATTTTATAATTGGTAACTTGGCCTTTTTTTTTGACAGTTCACGAACGACAAGTTGGGTTGTCGCACGATGTAAAGTTTATAAATTAATAAAAAATCACAATTAAAGTTTGTGTAAATGAAATAAGTAACGATACTAGACACTAAAGTGTTTAAAATATCGTTCTTTTTCTATAAAATCTTATGTCCAAAGTTGTAATCGTGCGAGGTTAGAACCGCTTGTCAAGTACACGTATGCAGCTATGTTACTAATGTTCAGTTATTGTGATTTTTGAGTGAAATGACGTGAAAAAAGCCCGCAGACAACACAAGAGAAACAATGTTGCCCCTTACGCAAAAGGACACGCGACTTCCGCGCGGAACTGTTGGTGGAATACCTGAAAAGGTTGCAAATTGGATGAGACTAATTTATTCTGATAAAAATTCGAGGAATTTATTCATGTTCCTTATTCTAAATTTGTCTTTTGCGTTTGTTGAGTTGTTTTATGGTGTTTGGACGAATAGTTTAGGTAAGTTCGCAAAAAAACATTTTCATCAATAATTTTATCATGTTTTTTCCTGTAAGAACTTTGTAGCATATTGTGTACTCATATGATACTGATTGTGTTTATTTTGTTTGTAGGTCTAATTTCTGATGCATTCCACATGTTCTTTGATTGTACGGGCCTGGTGGCAGGTCTGGCGGCATCCTTAGTATCGAAATGGCGCGCAAATGAACGATTTTCTTATGGCTATGCACGTGCTGAAGTGCTGGCTGGTTTTGTAAATGGATTGTTCCTGTTATTTATAGCATTTTTCATCATGAGCGAGGCTGTGGAAAGAGCTATCGAGCCACCAGAGGTAAATACTCAGTTTTGCTTACTCTCTTCTGTAATTGGCCTTAAAAGTAAAGCTCAACTACAACATAAACAACTTTTTATTCATATTATTGCTTGGAATATTTGCATTTTTTCAGCATTGTGTTCTTATCCAGTATGATTCTGACTGGTTTTTTTTACTGACATGGTATTTGAGTTAAATATAATCAATAAATACTGACCTAAACGAAATAGGTTCAAAAGATACAAAATCAAACTAAGTATTTTCTCTCAAACAATCATTTTACAAAATACTTAAACATTTTATTTTCTATTCCCATAATTTCTATAACAAGCCATTTTAGAAATACATTAATGTAGTGAAAAAAAAGAAATTTCAAAACTTAACAAAACTCCAACTAAAATAGTATAAACAAAACAGTGATATTGATTCTTTTCAGTTTTCATATGGCTGGAGTCACACATCATTACTAAGGCATAAATCATATGGATTACGTGTTTCTCCAGCTCCTGTGATACCTTTTGACTTTATTGTAATCGTGTAAAAAGAGCCATTGTTATGGAATCAATTATGCAACCAATTTTATCTTTCAATGATAATATTTTATTCAAAGTTAAACTTTAATCTTTTATCTACATTATTGCTTGGCATGATAAGTTCACAACTTTACAACATCTACTGTTTTATATTGTGTAACTTACATTTACTTAACTTCCTTATCTTAAATCAATATAACGTTTTCATATAGGTTTATGTATATTTATTTAAAAGTCATTAAAATAGTCGTACTCAAGTTTGGCACAGTTTTTGACCTTAAAAAATACCTGCCTATAGATTGAATTCTTCAATCAACTTGGCCTATTGCAGTTCAATGCTGGACATAGGCCTCTCCCAGGCTGCGCCACAACACCCTGGCGTCCGCCTTCTGCATTCATGCTGCTGCATCATGCTTCTGTCCTAGCCACTTTCTTACCTAACCTTTTATTTATTCACATGGTGATTTGGAGTCTAGATTTGCGTCTAGTTGATGTATAGGGCAAAAGGCTCGACTCTTGTTAACTGGGGAAATGTGAGTGTTCTATTGGTGCACCTCTGCCTAACTCTTTGGGGAATCGAGGTGTGATGTTCTGTGTATGTCTTATAACATTTTGCGATTCTTAGGGCTGATTTTTCCAACTCCAGATAAATTTATCGGAGGAATCATTTTGAATTTTTGACAGTTCTTCTATACAAAAACTGTCAGACGTCAATTTTATTCCACGAATCAAAATTATCTGTTCCTTAATTCTATAAAACGCAGCCCCCTAAATCCCTTCACTGCTTCCCTGTTTAAAATGGGGAGAAAAGGTGACGCAAAAAACTTCCAAACAACACATTTCCGACCATGCCCGCGACTTCGTCCGCGTGAAATGTCGTGTTTTGATATAATAAAATATATCTTATGACGTTCGGCAATACTGTAGCTTCCCATTAATAAAAGTAGCTTCCCTTTATTGAAAGCATTTTCGTAATTGGATCAGTAGTTCTGAAGATTACCCCGTAATAATCAAAATGTACAAGAAAGTATAAAAGAAAGGTCAAGGGAAATAATGGTTTATGTAGTAGTGAGCCAAGTCTTAAGTTCACAAGGTAACTAAGCGAAAAAAGTAGAAATTACTTTGTATAAATGCATAACATTTCAATTGTTTTACATACTTCCTTGTGATATTGATAAGATCAATCACAAGTTACACAATACACAACCTTAATGCAATGTATATAAGGTCTAAAGTAGATTTTATAGTAAAATGTCTTTTATTATATCAGCAGAACTAATCAGCTTTATGGTCCCATTGACTTAAGCAAAACAATAAATCTTTAGAACTATGTGTTATTGAAGAAAAAACATTATTTTTCAATTATTACTTAACGCTTATACGCCTAAATATAGAAAAATTAATCACCATCACTTATTTCAGCAAGGCCTTTAATATATAAACTAGTTTCTGCCCGCGACTTCGTTTTCGTGGAAGTCGTGAGATACTACAGTATACTAATATAACAGCTACATTTCCCGCACGCGCTATTGATTTAGATACCTACTTCATTTTCCCTAGGCGCTCCTTAGTGGCTTTTTGCTTGGCTCCTAAGGTTCGTAGCGTGATATTAAAATCGAACTGGTAGTTCCAGAGATTAGCGCGTTCAAACAAACATACTCTTCAGCTTTATTATTAGTGTTGATGTAGATTACTATATGTGCACAATAGGTCGAGTGTACCTACTATAATAATTACACCTCTGCCTAACCCTTCGCGGAATACAGCCGTGATGTTTTGTTATGTTATTTTTATAATACTTAGGGCTGATTTTACAAATAAATAATTATGATATTTTGATAGTTATTTCATACAAAAACTGCAAACGTCAATTTTATTCCTCAAATAAAAGTTATCTAGCGATGGAAAAATCAGCCCTTAGTTAATTTATTATTAAAAAATAACATAACAAAACATCACGCCTGTGTTCCGCGAAGGGTTAGGCAGAGGTGTAATTATTATAGTAGGTAGGTACACTCGACCTATAGATTTTGAAATTTTGAAATTAATTAACAGTCTAGAAATAAAACTAAAATAAATAGACACTACCTATTATTTATTGAAATTATTTTGATAGGCGTTTAGGCTACCATATAATAGTCCAAAAATCATTTATAAAAAGTAAATTCATGAACTCCAAATACCTCAATATGTGATCTGAAATGCAACCATTCAGCCAACAAAATCAATACATAATCACCGAAAAATATACTACTGTAGACCAACTTTCACCCTACGTCGTCACACGATTTTCAACACAGCGACATTTTAATAGTGTCGACATTCAGTTGGCAACTAAGTGAGACAATTCTGACGAGAAGGCACGTACTTTATAAGTGTTACCAACAGTTTATTGTCATAAATAACCGTATCGTTGCAGCATCGTAACAGGGCTTATTGTATGGTGTGGTCTTGACTCTATTTACATGTGAAAATAAAACAACACGGAACCACTTGGGAATGTTATAGTATTTATTTCGTTTGTCAACTCAGGCTGTTACGGTCCAATGATCAAAACGGTAAAGGCTCTTTCCCAAGTTAGGCCTCAACATCAACACCCAGTTCTCTGCATTAAAATCTCCCCTTCGGTCGTAGCAAGTCGTTCTATCGTCCCATCTGGCCGGTCCCGCACTATGTATAGTTCGCAGTTTTTTCTGTAGGTCATACAAATATTTGTTTCGTACAGGAACCCGAGACACTTAGCTCAGCAGGTAATCGCTGAGCCACTGCAGCAACCATGCCGACAAAATGAGCAATTCACACAATTAAACTTCATATTATTGTTTCTCTTTGGCACGTTCTGAATGCATGAAATGCCCTTGAGCTAATATCATCATTCATTCTCTTGACCTTATTGCCAATTACTTTGGGGTCAGAATCGAATACCTACTCTTTATTATGTAAACCATAAAAAGAAGGGCCGTTCGTGTCGGCTTTTCTATTAGTCTTCATCACGGCAGTCACCCCGCTTCTAGCCATATAATCTTTCACACAGTCCGTCCATCGTTTCTTTGGCCTTCCTCTACTCTAATAATACCGGACCAGTATTAACTCACCTGTTTCCTGGTAGTTTATGCTTTCGTCCTCTACTCCGCTCCTTCGCTAAATGCAATGGCATGCGAAACCAAAGGTCAAGGGCATCTTACTTATCTTAACAAAAACAGTGACGAGATAAACTTACTGAACTCCAAATCTTAGGGTCAGTCAAGGCAGGGTAATCCCTGGTCTATATGTATGTTATTATTATTAATATGGTCCCGGCCCCCGGGGATTACCGATTACCTACTTTATTACGTCAACATTTCGCTCGAAAACTGATTGCCATCGCAATGCAGTCTAGTTAGATATTAGGAAGCACATTGCAGTCGATCAGTACCTATAGAATGATCTAATGCCCAATCGGCTAACTGCACATAGTTAGATGCGCTTGAACATGCACATTCACCAAATTATTTCGAACGTCACGGATAGAAAAACGGACATCTTGATTGGTTGTGTTTTTAAAAGACTTCAAAAAGAAGGCTAGGTTCCCAATTCGAGTGTATTTTTTTTAATACTTATATGTTACGCGGGGTACGTATTGCAATATCTAAAATTAAAAGAACTAACGTAAAATAACCTACGTTCAAAATCTAACTTTAATTTCGGAAGTCGGAATGAAAATGTGGAAGCAACGACACCGACTTCTGAAATTAAAGTTATTTTTCACTTTCTCGTGTTTCTTTTTTTTTACGTAATAATAATTATATTATTTAAAACTAACTACATGTGAATGCCAGTCAGAAAAGATTAAAAACAACAATGCATGATAAAACCTCACGTATTGTTTACCTAAGTAAGCGTTCTGTTCAGGAAATACATATCTTTGATAAAATACGCCTGTTGACTTGCAGCTGATACAACACTTTTAATTACGGATAGGTACCTATTTTTATTTGTAACTTATTGTCACATGAATCTTCGTCAATTTTACCCATGTCTACCTCTTGCCCCATTATCTACGCCTACATTATTGTTCAGGACTAGCTGCGCCCCGCGGTTTCACCCGCATATGTTTCGATCCCGTGAGAATATCGGGATAAAAAGTAATAAAAATCCTATGTGTTAATCCTGGTTATAAACTACATGTGTGTCAAATTTCATCCAAATCCTTTCAGTCGTTTTTGCGCGAAAGAGCAACAAACATCCATCCATATATCATTTATAATCAATCCATACAAACTTTCGCATTTATAATATTAGTAGGATGTATCAGAAAGTTGTGGACAAATTGAATGGTGTGGTACAGTCGTACAGACCATCAAACTGAACAACTTTCTCCATGGGATCCACATCGCAATCGCGAAAAAAATATCAGCCGTAGTAAACATTTTAAACAAATAAAAACTTTGACTTTGAGTTTGATTGAAGTTTTGTATGGGACAGATAATATTTTGTTCTGATACATGCTGAATATCCATATTAAGATGAAATGAATTACCTATGCCAGCTGGCCTGACATTTGACCGGCCAACATTCAACCTACTTAAAAGGTACCTCTTTCCTGGAAGTGCCATCGCCCCGCTTGCAAACTTATTTTAGTATTTATTTTTTAAATATCGCAGCATTATGCTGAGATAGGAGCCTTTTTAGCCGAGTTTTGGTTTTTTTAGTGTAACTTTGTTAGTTTTAAATGCTCCTTTTTCTACTTTTTGTATTTCCCGTGTCTTTTTCTTTTCAAACAGAAACAGTGAAGACAGATTTTAGAACTTTTTTCGGCTTCACATTAATTAGATAAAGATCGTTTAGCACGATAACTATTTTCACCAGAACATGTCGTCACGTGCCTATATTTTCGAGGCCTGATGTGATACAGATAAGTCCTATCCTTTAGTTTAGGGCACGTGTTTGAATATCTGTGCATTAGTGTCATAACTTATCGCTTGATTGGAAACTGAACTGGAACCACGTTTGTCTGGTGTACGTCATCATTTGTTTCGAGTAGAGTAGATAATGATTATTACTGACTGTTATCAGAACAGCTTAATGTTTTTATGCTGTGCCTGTCAAAATATTGGAAAAGCTCCTTGTGAAAAGGCTTTTCCGGGAAAGCACCGCCATCATGCTTATTTTTGCCATGTTGTGGATTAGAGTCCGTATGCGTGTGAGAAAAATTAAAGGGACCCCAATTACATGGAACTCAAGGTCAAGTACCTTGATTTTGCTGGTATTTTGACAGCCTGTAACTGTCAATAAAACTATCATGCAATCTGATATCTCAAAAAAGGTTCAAAATCATCTAAACGGCCTCGGATTTCCCCACAACCCTCTAATAAAGCAGTTGCTTAAAATAAATTGAATCATCCATTCTGTAACAATCTTATCTTATGATTTAATAGAACTTCAACTCAGACACAGGATGTACTCTTATTTCTTTGCAGTACAAAGAGTACGTACAATGCTATATACTTTCTTTACTTTGTTAACTTTCAATATGGTCCCAAGGTCGGGTTATCTAGACTAGACATAATGCATACAAAATTAGAGACACGCCCTCATTTTCTTATTCAACCACCTCCGGATAAGTTTCGGTTAACTTATTTGGCAGATACCTAACTTGGCAGATTCTGTTCTAATTTTGAAGCGAGACTGAAACAAGCTGGATCTATTTTATATATACAACTTGTAACGTTAAATGCGTAAAACCTGAAAATAGTTTGATCAGAATAACGAGCAGAATCAATTGAACCGCTTTTTAATATAGGTCACATTTTTCAAAAAATCTTCATTAAAAACGTTGCCGTGTCTATTTATTAATAGGTCAAGCCATCACAAACCCGCCAAAATAGGTAAACAAACACAAATTGTTGTCGACCAATTGTAAGTTTTCTCATAAGCGGGATAATAATAGCTTTTATTTCAATGCAAATACGAATTGAAAATGTGGGTTACCTAATGTTGCCAGTCCAAAGCCTGGAAAAGTGTGATGGAAACATTTAAATTACTGTTCAAAGATAACCTAAGTTCTTTATGAGCGTAGATAGTAAATAATAATGTCAGCGCGGCGCAGCGGCCCGGTGACGACTCCTCCGTCGATAGAGCGTCGTTGCAGACGCAAGAAACGATCAGAATTACCAGTAAAACTAAAACAGCACATAAAACCTTTACATTTTTTTTAATGATTTTTTTTCTCTGAAATAGGTCAATTAAATTAAAAATCAGTTGGGGTGTCTGAGGTTTTGCGCATTTAACGTTACACGTTGTATATTTAAAAACCAACTGTGGTTTATGGCCCACTCCCTCTCACAGAGAGGAGGCTTGTGTCCCAGCAGTGGGAACATTATAGGCTGAGGCTGATGTATTTAAAAGGAGAAACTGAATGACTGACATGTCAGCGCACAGCCGAAATTCTGGGACTACTGGGGGTCTACTCCGAAGTGGTATCGGCCGAATGTTCGGCCGTTTCCTGCTACGAAGTTGCCATTTGGTTCGGTCGGTCCCGATCCTACACTCCTACACTCTTTCGAATATTGACTATGGTCCCGACCTAACTGAGCCAATCCGAACTTTTTTCAATAATATTCGGTTCGGCCATGTGTCGGTCCGATCCAATTATTCGCACTTTGCACTTCGTAGTAGACCCCTGGTTTTTTTTTTTTTTGAAAATTCTGTCTTAAAAAGGGGTAATTAATCTTTTTCCTTTGATCAATAAACTTGCGTCGAACACCTACTTATCTAAATAAATAATAAAGATCATAATCATTAATTTTCTAAAACTACCATTTTGGGTGTTAATTGAGGGTGGAATTTTATAAGGAAAATACGAAATACTCGCAGGCAAAGTGCTAGTGTGATAATATAATAATATACCAGACAAACGCACTTTCTTTTGAATTTCCCAAAAACCTTTACCTATGCCACGAACATATTTACTTTAATACGTAAACGTGTGGTTTTCTTTTAGTTAATACTTAGTAACTAGTGTTTTAACACTTAATTTCAGTTTACAGCGAGTATTTAATTGCCTAATTAATCACACGAATAGTGAAATCAAACTGCTACTATTGCAGCGATGAATATCAATGTCAAATCAAATTGATTTAGCGAGATCTACCTACAAACAGCTTATCACATCGGTAGTAATTGGTGCCTACTAACTCTGAAATTGATGGCAACATTGGACTAAAGTGCAATTTTATTGCCAATTTCTGTAAAATCACCTGTTTTTAGAATTGTATTGCCATTATAAAACCGTAATTACAAATATTTTTATATTTTCCAGGTGAAACACGAACGCCTGCTGTTGGTATCGATCCTGGGCTTCTTAGTAAACATGGTGGGCATATACGCGTTCCACCATGGACATGGGCACGGCCATGGTGGACACGGCCACTCCCACGGCGGCGGCGGCGGCCATTCACACAACAGCCATGGACACTCCCACGATGAAGACACCGAGGCTCCCACCGGGGCAGGCTCCGCTATCATGCGGGGCGTCTTTCTCCACGTCCTAGCTGACACGTTAGGATCAGTTGGTGTCATCATCTCGGCCATCCTCATGAGAACGTTCGGCTGGATGAGAGCGGACCCCATCTGCTCCATGGCTATAGCCCTCCTTATAGCCGCGAGTGTGGTACCTTTAGTGCGTGACTCTGCGGGCGTGCTCATGCAACGGACTCCCACATCACTGGAGCGCGCGCTACCTAACTTATACACGCGTGTGGTCGGCCTGGCCGGCGTGCACGCGGTCCATGAACCGCACTTCTGGACCCTGTGCAGTGACGTCCACGTGGGTGCGCTTAAAATCGAAGTGGCGAAGGAAGTGGACCCTAGGTACGTGACGGAGCAAACGTCGCGGATCTTCCGCGAGGCAGGCGTCAAACACCTCACGGTGCAACTCGACTACTACCCCCTCTGATGATCACAAACATACACATGACCACGCAGTGGCACCGTGTCTTGTATATAAGGAAAATAAGTTAATTAAATGTAATGTGCAATTATGATTTCGATGTGATGATTGTAAATTTCAATTTTTGTACGATTTATTATGTTGTGATGAAGAAATTCCTTCTTTTTTTACTGTTCACATTTCCATAAAATTTTAATTGAATACAAATTGTATTGCTTTTGAAATTACCTGCTTGAAAAGTATTGGTTTAGTGTATATTAGCATTATAAATTGTATGTTATTATGGAATATAGCTATGTGTAGTATATTTTTATATTATATTTTACCTTTGTATTTATTTTTATTTGTATTTTAACATTCCAATTGATTAATCGATTGAGGAACTTCGTCACTTGGTTACTTTGAAAACTGTTAAAATAAATATGAATTGGCGACATCTATGTGCTAGAGGCTAGATGTGCTGTTGTTGAAGCAATGTGTTCTGTTCTGAACTGTTCAAAATTGAATTTCAATGCATCACAAACACGTTAGCATCTCACTTATCGATCGGCGCGTCTCGTACTTGAGAACATAGATATCCTGAATAGTGCCCTATAATGTTATGAAACAAATTATGAAATTAGAAAATTTATAGTTAATTTAACATTAAAGTATTTTTAGATATTTCATAAAATGTACATACCTAACTACTTCGGCTTGCTCTAACTTTGTTTTAACTTATGTATATTTATGTAATTTTATCATTTAATTTATATAAATCGAACATAACTGCTTGGGGTCGTGCTCGCATTGGAAGGCGAGTGTAAAGTAAAATAGTGGATTAAAAAAAAACAAAGTGCATTTAGACGATTCCTCAAATTTAAGATTTTAGCATTCATGACCCAGCATATTTGTATATTGAAAAGTTTTATAGAAAGGCCACAAAATATTTTTCGGCTTAGGATATAATATCAGGGATTTGGCGGTACTATGTACTACAATAGATAATACTCTATGTGATAGAATCACAGTGTACATTTACAAACTGTTTTTCGATTTTAATGCTTAGACGGAGGGTATAAAGCTTGCGTTACATTAGCAGAACAAACTAAGGATCATAGGTACGCCTGACCCCGCGTTTACACCCATATACAAGTTGTACTTTTTCATTAAAAAACTTGTATAAAACATGTTTCATACATTGATTGACATTGTTTCAGACATGTTTTGTTAACTATTTTGTTCATCTTTTTGACAAGTTTTGTATAAAACCAGTGTTTAAAACTTGTTTTAGGTGTCAACGAAAACAGTAGACAACATGTAGTATACATGTGTTATAGCTCGGTGTAACCGCGGGATGAGATTAGACCTATCTTCTAACTGTTAAAATCCGCTCTCTGCTGCCATTCTAAGCTTTCTGCCTGACGCAAGCTTATTAATTAATTCTTCCTGTTGTATAAAGCCCACCATGTTACTTCTTTACCTCGTCAGTAAATATGATAATCTACGATTCCTAAAGAATGTTAACGTGGCTAAATCTGCGAGTTTGAGAATACACCTAATTCTGCGGACACCCGAGATCCGGCTGACGTAAACTAAATGTTTTTACCATCAGGTAAAATATGAAAGAGAAGGTAGAACATTAAAAATATGGTTGCATTTAAAAAAGCAAGACAACTCTCAATAACCTGTCTTACAAATGTAGTTCCAATTCCAAAAATGAACCAAGCTTTCACTTTTTTGTTTCAACTGCGAGACAGAGTTAGAAATATTTTTTTTTAGGTGTTATTACATTGACCGCTTGAATCGTAGATTATCATTTTAGGACAGGGGAGGGTGGTCCAATAACTTCTAGTATTCTGTGTTTATATTACAAGAATGTAAAGGTACAATGTTTTGTAAAATAGTTAACTACTCTTCCGATGAGTGAGATTTGTATTTACCCTACGAAAATCCGATTAAATCAGTTTCTACGAGATTAAACATAAGTTACCGAATTTTATCGAGTATTATTTTACTTTAATCCTGCATGTACGACTACCCTCCATACGTGCATGTAAGCGTTCAACGGTTTCGACGATTATATTTACCGTCGTTTGGAGTTTATTTTTCTAATGAACAATCGCTGGTTCATAATAAATATGAATTTGTTAATAATATAATGTAGACTCCTAATCATTGTCGGTAGTTAAAAAAGACACTGTCGAACGGTCGAGCGCATTAACATCTCGAATTTTTGTGTGCTGATTAACCATTCAGAGACCAGAAGACCAATTCTCGTAATTTAAAACGTTTAAAATCTAGTCGCAGTCTCATCTCAGCGACAAACAAATGTCAAAATGTAGGGAAAATAGGACGTTTTTTTTTGACAGATTGAGACAGATCAGACTGTGAATGTTCTTAAAATTACGAGAATTGTCCCTCAGGTGTAAGTAAAACCCTTCTGTCCAAATAATGTTTACAGAAGCCAAAGTTAGTGTCATGCAGTATGGGAGTTATGAATCCACATCATTAAAAATGATTTCTAAGTCCTGTTTACATTAATAAAACAAAACATTATTTCAAATATATTATTTACCACATTCGTAAACAGACAAGAACGCAATCATTTACAACAAAACCATTAAATAATAAATCTGTATTAAGTATTCCAAAATTTTTATTATTTTAAATATAAAGTAATATAAGATCTATTCTCGCGGTTATAGTGGCCTGCGGGGTGTTGTGATGAACTGCTTCAACATTTCATTATCACTAGGGATTTGATCGAATTCAGTGTTGTCAGTTTATGATTTGAATTCTACTATGTGCCTGTCAGAATTTAATTAGACATCATATTTACAATTTTGTTGCCATGAAAAAAAAAGGAATACTTTGAAATAAAGAAATCATGTCATCTCTTAGCGAACTTTTAACTTATGTGCCCGCACGCAACTCCAGCCGCGGCTAAATGTTTATTGTGCTATTCAATGAGTTTTTTGGCCTTGAAGTACCGACGAAGGTAGAGAACCTGCCACGTGGCGAGACCCAGGAGACATGCCATTGAGAATAAGCTGAAGAATAGAACTCGGTTGTTTGTGGACTCTGAAACAAAATGACAATGGAAACTAAAATCAAATTATAATTACGTTTGTTAGTATATTTCATGAAGTTGATGACATTCAAGTGGAAACTTAGAACTCCGTAAAACTAAGCATGTAGTAACCACGTGCTTATGATAAAAACCGTATCTTTTCTAGCATCCGCAAGGACCAAAAATTAAGAAACGAATTACCAATAACAACTCGAAATATTGGTCCTTTGGTCCACCTAACCAACCCTCGTCTTTGATCCTTGCTATAAAGTAATTAATAATTACCATTGGTGTCTCTCATCTCCTCCTCTCGCTTCCTCATCAAGGTGAAGTCTTGGACGATGGCTTCCGACAGATCCTCTAATCTCTTCAGTTCTAGTTCCATGGGCTTCAGCTTGGCGGCTTCACCAATCTGAATACGAAAGAGGTTTGTATGACTAGTTTTATCTTTATCATATTTAGAAGGAGGACTGAAGAAAGGATTCGATTTTGGTGAGGCGTTTTGAAAAAAGTATTAATACGTATTTTCGGACAGGGTTTTTTTTTTAAGGTTTATAGAATTTGATGGACGGAAAAGCTGTTGTGGTTTGATCTTAGTGAACTATCAAATGGGTGTAGGGTAATTTAATCTATCTATTTAATTTTTATTTAGATTAGATTTAATCAATCAATATGCTTGCGGGGTAATTGCGCAACACACTAATAGTAAGAATGACTTTCATTTTGACAGTTAAACAACAGTGATTGCGTTATTTACGTTGTTGAGCAGACACATTTTTCGAACATATGAAGCAATGGATTAGCAATATCCTTCAAAATTATTCAGTTGGATTGATAGTGTGTGCGCAATTACTGCTGGTGCTGGTTCATCCTTCATGCAACAGATATTAGGATAATCAAAGAAAAAAATACAAAACAACACACATTAGTAGTAGACGCTTGAGCATTTGTTAACAATATTGATTTATAAAAAAAAAACACTTGTTGTAATGTTATTTTTTATTTTTTGCCATTGTTACTGTCCTTTCCATGGCTGCCTGGAAGAGATCGCAGAAAGCGATAAGGCCGCCCATTGTATATTTTTAGTGTTAAATTTTCTTTGTTATGTATTTTTGTGGCGTACAATAAGGATGTAATATAAATAAATATTTTTTTTGGTTATACATATTTGTAAATGGTCTCTATATTTGTAGATGGTGCTTTAGAATTGAATTAAACTTGACTGAACATTGCTAAATGTTTACTGGCGACACGTTTGGATATACGCATGGTTTTAAAATTACCTACAGAGCTGTACCAGGTATTCAGCTGCATCTGGTTAGACTGGATGCCGACCCCAACATAGTTGGGAAAAGGCTAGGCAGATGATGAGGTGTACCAATGAATAGACAAACTTGACATTAAGACAAATACGAAAAAACTGGCAGCGGGAAAAAGTATATACATTTCAGGATAGCCTTCTTAGATCTATCTGAGCCGGCGCTATTTTCCTATATAATATGACGGCACGGTTGGCGCAGTGGTTAAGCAATTGACTGCTGCGCTGCGTGTCGCGGGTTCGATTCCCGCACGGAACAAATATTTGTATGACCTACATGTATTTGTTCCGAGTCTGGGTGTTTTTCTATCTATAATAAAAAAAAAAAAAAAATTATATAAGTAGTTTCAGCCATCTTGTTACCATAACACAAGCATTAGGTTGCTTAGCTTGGGACAAATGGTGCTGTGTGAAATGTCCAGGGATTTATTTATTTATTTATTTATTATACATGCTTCAAAACCACAAATTTGTTAGTCACATATAAAGCCCACACATTATTACCCAAGTGTTCTGGAGAAGTGTGGATTGTAGTAGAGTCACCGATAATCAAGAAAATATATTAAAATACATAAATTTATAGAGCTCTAAGAAAGTATTACTTCAAGGTGAGGGTGAACGTTTGTAAATGTTGCCATATATCTAAATTAAAGTTACCAATAATATTGTTGCCAGCTATAAAATTGGTGATTTAAATAAAATAATCGTCTATATTAATAAGTGATCAAGAGTAGAAAACTAATAAGAAGTTCCTATTTTATTCATAAAATAATTAGAAATAATACTTACGCCTTCATAATTTTTGGCTTCTATTCCAATTTTGATATCCAACATCACATCTTGGGTCACGCCACGGCGTTCTGAAAAATAATTTATAATTAGTAAGAAAATAAGTTGAAATGCGACAGGCCCTTTGGACGGCGGGGTAGAGCCGAATACTTGGTCAAAATGAAAGGTATGATATTTATTTCTACTCATGACAATGAGACATAAAGCAAACTATAAAAAAATGTTTAGTAATAGGTAAGGTAGTAAAAATATGGCACCTTATTTATATACTACAATCTATTTTAAGATTTATAATAATGACGCAATTAATATGCAGCTGTCCTATATACAAATAGGATAACAGATATTTACTTTATTATATAAACTTTACCATGGCCATTTATCTTTTGTATTCATGTATCTATACAGAGTAAAGTTGTAGCCAATCCCCTACTAATATAAAACGTTTTACACATTTATCACCCGCGAACTGAGCCGACAGACGTTGTCCTGTCCAAATTTCAATAATTCATACAAAATTCCAATAGAAAATGCACATTCCGTTTTCCCAAATTTTCCGGCAACTTTAAAAAAATTTTTTAGGTAAAAACATGAATTTTCTTAGAAAATTTTAGGTAAAAAGAAAATTTTCGTACAATGATTTATTATGACTTTCGATGTCATTCAAGTCAACAAGAAAGTTATGATAGACTTCGATTGGCCCTTCACGATGAGTTTAAACGTGGTCGTACTAATCTCACCGATGATCTGCGTGAGCCTTCTACGGCGACGACTGAAGATAACGTCAGTGTTGTGCGGCGTATGCTAGAGACTGACTTATCAGCAGATTCGGACAAGCTTAGGAATCGGTATGAGTCAAGTGCACAAAATCCTCCATGAACATTTAGCGATCAGGAAGCTTTGTGCTCGGCGGACACCTCATAATTTGACAGAGGCCCAAAAGCTCCGTCGTGTTGATTGGTGTCGTGAAATGGTTCAAAGATTTAACGGAGGTGACTCAAATGCTGTGTTCGACATACTTACGGGTGACGAAAGCTGGATTTATTGTTATGATCCTGAAACTAAGAGACAGTCTGCTGTCTAGGTGTTTCCATTCGAGGAGTTGCCAACTAAAGTGAAGAGAGGTCGAAGCGTGGGAAAGAAGATGGTGGCCTCTTTGGAAGGACAGGTCATTACGCAACAATTGTTTTAGAGGATCGAAAAACAGTTACTGCAGAGTGGTACACTAACAATTGTTTGCCTCTTGTCTTGGAAAAAGTTCGAGAGAAACGACCTCGCAGTAGGATCGCACACCGCCAAGCAAACAATCGACTACTTGGCGATGTCAGACGTGGAAATACTGGGTCACCCGCCCTATAGCCCCAACCTCGCACCTTCCGAATTTTATTTATTTCCGAAAATAAAAGAAAAACTTCGAGGAAAACGTTTTATGGACGCCGAGGAAGCAGTGGCTGCGTTTCAAAATGCCGTCGAATAGACCCCTAAGGACGAGTGAGGAAAGTGCTTTTCTCAGTGGTTCCATCGGATGCAACGATGTATTGATGTAAATGAACACTATTTTTCTAAGAACTTTCAGTGTCACCCTCATATATCAGGTAGCTCTTTAGCTCCCTACATACTACCACATATAATTCCAGGCACCGCAAGCAGGGGTCTACTACTAGCAAACATAATTCCAGACCAAAACTAAAATTTCTAAGCTATAAATGGTTCTCTTACCCTGTGGAACTTTTGATATGAAGCACACTTCGAATGTGTCGTAAGTTTCTGTCACAAATGTGAACTTCCCTTTGGTTATGGAATCTCTCTGTGATAATATGTGGTCTTTGGAGTCGCGAATCTGAAAGAACAATGTTAGAGAACAGTTTTTACAACAATTTGGAAACGAGGCATTACTTTGTCAACTACACTTGTTTCAAGTCTGGTTTAGTAGGAAATATAGAATGAGTGATTTGGGTATGTAAATGATATAACTGTATGATTTACAGGATTGTATAGAAGGATTTTGCTTATCATATATAGCTGCTGCCTGCGTTGTAGTCACATAAAACATACCCTATAACACTCGGCAATACTGTAGCTTTCTGCCAGTGAGAGTTTTCGAAATTGGATGGAAGCTTTAGTTCTTTATAAATTATTAGCATAAGTGCAGATGAGATGAGTCAAGCCCTACCTCATAAACTGGCAGACCATACTGCTAGTAAGTTCTGGATGTTTCAAGTTCAGTTCGGCAGGGCTATTATGAACCATACCAATAATCAAGATTCAATTTAACCTTCAAGCTACAAGTTGCTGTTCTCTCTGTTCCAAGATCTGCTTTATTTTATTTTGTTACCTACTGTATGAATCATTTGATCTGACTTGGTTTCCATACATCCTTTTAGGGTAACCACTGAAAATCAGCGCTGTGCTGTAGGTCCCCCTATAGCATGGAATTATCCTGAGTGGAAGCCTTCTTGTCACAGTCATGACATGCAGCTGTCGACTGCTTGTGATTATAGATATATTTTGTTTTTATTTTTCTTTATTATTAGAATTTATTATCTTTATGTATGCTCAGTTGCTTATCAGTAACACAGCTACACTCAATTAGTATCAATGGAGAATTTGTAAAGTTAATTATTTTATTTAACACTTCAATGTTTATGCCAGATAAGCCACCAACATAGGATGTTGGTACCTACTATAGGTACCAACATCCTATGTTGGTGGCTTGCTGTGGTGTTTGCTCATACTTATACAATTGACAATCCACTGGTTGTGATACTCTTGAATATCCTTTATTGTTCATGCATTTATATGTCAACAATAGTTATCTTATAAGAAATAAGCATAGGTATATTCTATGGAGGGAAGGGGGTATCAATAAACTACTGACTTGCTGACATGATATTTTTAGATTAGATACAAGATTAGACCACTCTCAATTGATTTTTTATGAAAGAAAAACTAAAATTCTTTTTACAGTGTTACAACATGACAAATGTTCGCGTTTACCGTTACACCAGTGCCGTATGGGCTGTGGAATTTTGCCAAGAAAAATTATCTTTATAACTTACGACATAGTCGACTCTCTGTCCGGCAACCTCTGTGACTTCGTATTCTCCTGCCACGAGCACGTTAGCATGCAGTTCTTCCTTTAAACACTTCTGTGTGTTGGGCGCGAGGTTCCAATTGATAGCGTTCGTGCCGTGCCATAATACACTTAAAACAAACACGAGATATTGCACCTCCATGTTTTTAATTGATAATTTATGTCTCTATCGCGATAATTCAGTCACAATTCATAACATAAAGAACTGAAAACAAACATATTCTATGTCAAAAAGACCGATGAGTTGGCCCGAAATGAGAAACGTCGTCGGCTTTTTGGAAAAAGTTGCCAGGTTATGTTACACGTCAGTAGAGAAACGGAACGTATTTTTAAAAAATAACAAAAAGCGTTCGCAAATAACAAATTCTGCTAAATAAATGAACCGATGTCAAAGAATTATCATGATTTTTGATAAAAACTTTCATTTTATTTGCTGTACAAATTCAACGGGAAGTTTATCTCCAATTTATAGCAATTAACAAACTGCTTAAAAATAACTACTTTGAATGGAAAAGTGGGATTATGTATTGCCATTTAAGACAACATTGCTAGATTTATGTATTTTATAAATGCACTATTTATCGTTACGCTTCATAAATAGTGTATTTATTCCAATAATATGGTTGGACTTATGAATTTTAAGTTAAAATTCAATAATTTTTTCGCTTTTTTTTCAAATGTTATTACAACTCAATTGCCATTTATGGTAACACTAAGTTAACGTTCCAGTTACATTTTCTTGAATACTAAACCTCTTAGGAGCATAAGAAAGAAATAATCATATACTTCGGGGAGTGTGTAAACAGGACAGCTAAATGCATTGCTAAACACATAGATGTTTCTAGTTTAGTGGAATGCACTTTTCACTCGAAAGTGCAAGTGGATAAATAACAGCATTATAACCTAATTAATTGTTTTTAGATTAATATTTAGTTACAATTGTGCATATCTTGTATAGTGTAAGTTTAATGTAGTTACAGAAAAGATTTCTGTATGACTATGAACAGTAAAGTGTCGCTTAAATCGTGAAATCCAAAACTGCAGCCTTGGCTGTTTGACAGTTGTCTGGTTTTGCTATGTATTACAGGAATTATTTATTATAATTGGATTCTTGAGGATACAATTAAAAGTCTTCAATTATATACATAAATCGCAGTGTTGTCAATATTGTTTATGGAATAATTGTGAGTAAGTAGTGGTATTTTGTAAGATATATACATGTTTACATAATAGTATAGTTTTCATCAGAAATACAACTTCATTTTTACAAAATAGTCTCCTTCCTTTTATTTTGTTCTTGTTACATTTCACAATATGAAGAGTTCAATGACTTTACAGAATACCTGTGGAGTCGTACATAAACAACAGGAAGTTGGAAGTCTTCCATAAAATATCACATCCATAATAATCTGATACTACTGTAAGTATCAATTATTTAGATATTTATGTTACATGCTAGATTATTTCTGTAATATTTTTTTACACATTTTGTGTCAAAACCTTCATAAGTAAAAGTTTATGGTTTAGCTGATTACAAAATTTGTACAGAAATGGGTGTTTCTCAATTCGTCTATATATTTTTTTTATGGAGACAGCTCCCAAGATAAAATGTCCGGAAATAAATAAACAATAAATTTGATGCAATTGGATTTTAATCTTTGGTTTTTATTGTTTTCCAACCAAAATACATGCTCGGTCATGGAATAACGGACACCAGTCCATCCTATGTTAAACATCTGTAAAGAGTTTGTAACTATGCACAAAAGGGATTCACCTATTTTACATAAACTCAAGAATCTTGAAGGTTGTAAAACTATGTTTATGTCTAATTTAGAGTTTTAGACTCAGTTTGGTCGAAGCCCAGGGGGTGCAACTGCACCTGTTGCCCCCTTCTGTATCCGCGCCTGATAAAATCTAATGTTAGTATTTTAGTTACACATTCACAAGACCTAGATAAAGATTTGATATATCTTCTGGTTCAACAAAATATTATGTTTTCTTTTTGCCTTTCCTTCAATCAAGGCCATAAAAATATACTCAGGGTATATTTAATAGCGACAGTTTCAAATAAAACAACTGATCAATTTATTACATATTTATTTTAACTCACACCACACACTCACACCTTCTTTTCATGGGGTCATGCAGAAACTACAGTACTATACCTGCTACAATCCTTACAAATATTTTTCATGCTTAATTTTATGTTCATACATCTGAGGGGCAATTTTCTTAATTTTATGAACGGTCACAGTCTGATCTCAGTCTCAATCTGTCAAAAATAGCTCTAATTTCCCTACATTTTTGACAAGTTTTTGGCATGTGTTGTGTTGTGTTTTTGTTATGAAGATATTGTGACTAGATTTTGAACATTTTTAACTTTTACGAGAATTGGCCTTCTGGTCATACACACACTCTGGTTGTGAGGACTACGCACCTGAGGGGCAATTCTCGTAATTTTAAGAACGTTCACTGTCTGATCTCAGTCTCAGTCTGTCAAAAATAGTCTATTTTCCCTACATTTTGACAAGTTTATGACATGTGTTTGTCGCCGAGATGAGACTACGACTAGATTTTGATCATTTTGAGTTACGAGAATTGGCCTTCTGATCTTTTGTTAAACAAACTGATATTATATTTCAGGTGGAATCTGGCTATGTCTCGACACAAACCGGAGCTCAATGGCATCATAAACTCTGGAGAAATATGTGAACGACAACCAGAAATATAAGTAACAGCCGTGATTATTAAGGTAAGTCATAATTATTACACATACTGTGTGAATAAAAAATAACAGCCACACGGTTCGATCGATCAGGTTAAGCTATGCTTACCACAGTTGTTCCGTGGATGGGTGACCATCTTTACATACCAAGACCCCTCCGTGCCTCAGAAAGCACGTTAAGCCATTGGTCCTGGCTGTCATTCGTAGATGTTTGAGTAGTCAGCAGCCCGAAAGTCTGACAACCAGTCCTACCAAGGGGTATCGTATTACCCAATAACTGGGTTGTGGAGGTCAGATAGGCTGTCGGTCCTTCTAAAATATAGACTGGAAACCGACCCCAACATAGTTAGGAAAAGGCTAGGCAGATGATTGTGTGAATGTTTGGGAACAAAAGTTACAAACAGCGGGGTGATTGCGTAACACACATAAAAAACCGAAAAACAAAAATTGACGTTCTTGAGTGCAGACGGCGAATCTGCAAACGCAGCGTGGAACGCTCTCAGGTTAGGCGGAGCGAAGACCTTTACAGGGTTGCTAGTAGCAGCTGAAATAGAATAAGACAGAAGATTGAGTTAGATAACGTGAAATTGAAAGGGCTTTATTTATTTATTTTGTTAGGGAAAACAAACAATTGTACATTATATTAATGCCTACCCTAAAAACTTCTTTGCCCACCCTGGACAAATCGACAGTATTGAAGAATTACTTACTGTTTAATCGCTGTTTAACAGGGTTTTTATTAGAGCTGTTCATTTTGGCCAAGATGTCAGGTGTGTAGAGTTAGGGGCTTGGCTCTACATTACATCTGATAACTTTTTAACATTGAAAGCGTTATTTAAGTCTTGGCAACCTACTTTACATGAAATGTTTTTGCTGGAATTATTTATTACGAGGCGTCATTTATGATCTCTCATTAGAAGACTGTGGTTAGTTCAGCTAGACGTCTGCTACCCCCTAGACAAAATCCCTAGCTACGCCAATGGCTGCGGCTGATGATGATGACATTTGTTTTTTCCGTTGAAATATTTATTTACGTTATGGTCATTATGAGGGGTTCGAAGGTTATCACACAAATATTGCGGATGTGGTAGATAATTTTTGGGGTATTATATAACAAGGCCAAAGTTCGTGGAATTAAAATTCAGTTTGAATTTTGATTCCACGTGTAAAAGATACGATATTTTATTTATATTCTTTTGGATTATGTTCGCTTCTTCGATCTTTTCTCAGGTAAGTGATCGTTCTTTTTTTCGTGTCGATAATATTCAAGTAAGGATCCAAATATTGCTGCATCATTGTGAATAAGGATGTTTTTTTACTTACATTTATTACGAAAGTGTTATATTCATGTAGTTTGTAAATCAGCTCTGTCAGACCTCCCGAACATCTGGGACGCGTTTGTTTTATAACTTGACGGGTTCGGAAGATAATATTGCCATCGTCATCTTCTGTCCACCACCACCAGATGAACAACAATTTTGTGATTCTCAATATAACTTCTACACGTGCTGTCAAAACTCATAAACTGCATATTAATATAGAATAATTCACTCAAACGTTTTGGCTGCATTTCAATCCGAAGCCTTTAGCAGTTAAACTGGCCATTAATGTCGTTTCCCAAAGCTAGATGGCGTGACTCACTATGAAACAAAGACTAATAGTATTCTGTTTTGACGACTGCATTCCAACTGATAGTCCTCTACGATTAGTTAAAACGTGTCTGAGCTGTACTTCATTCAGATCTTTATCATAGTCGGTCAAGTTATCGATTGTGGATAACACCTGAAAAATGGAAAAAATTGATATCAGAATGGTAATAGGTAGGTTATCAATTGGAACTTGGAACTAATTAGCTCATTCCTCATAACATGTTGGTTCAACGAGGAACTTAGTCTAATAATTTCCAAGCTAACCGAACACTTTAGGAGAACATACATACATTGACCTAGTTAAGTGCGGACAAAACAAAGCTGCTTAAAGAAGCAATACCCGATTGAACTAAAGATGGCTCGCGTGCAAACAGATATGCTAATGAAAACGCAGAAGGAATGAATCAAACAAGCATGAAAGACATAAGACTGAATAATGAAGTAAAATTCAAAATAAACTAAACTGTAAACCAATAACAACAACGAAAGGAAGAATGTATTGCCTGAAGACGAAAAGCTTGCTTGAAATATCGACAACAATATCGTGCATATATAATTTTCTCACAAAGTTCAAAGTTTCAAAATTTTCAAGGCCTTATATAATTTGCCTCCAATTTCAGCCTGATATATAGCCGAAATAGCAAACCATTTCCGAGGATAAAACTACTTTTAGAATTTTTCTACGTGCGATAATTGACATTCTTCAAACACTAAAAGACAGAGGTCGACAATTTAAATTTTCTCAAGTTAGCAACTCGACAAAAGGGATTAATCTCGACTATGCAACACTTTGAATCATCTCATGATCAATATGCGGTGGAAATGCAATGTTGCCTCCTGTAGTTGCACACACGGTTCATTGATTGACCTTAATCTGAGTCAATATTCTTGTAGTCATGCCAGAAGTGTTATGCAATTTTATTAGTGCATATGAATTTACCTTCATTCTACTTTATTGCATTTTCTTAGGTTACTGGTCAGGTTAAATGAATAGCATCTTTGCTAATACAATCAATTTCTGCTGGATTCTCTTCATAATTGGAAGACTTGCCTAAGAGGTTTTGCCAAATGCTAGTTTAACGAGAGTTTTGACTCTAAGTATGTAACTTTGTCTATCTTCATACCTGTAGAATGTAATTAAGGATTCTAAGTAGTGTTACCTTCAATATACATTATAGTTAATGTCTATTAGCGAGATTTGGAGTTTGTTAGGCTTCTCACTTAGTGACTTGTATACCTAGATGATTCTTTTATTTTGTCTTGAATGTGTTAAATAAGTAAGTGTGATGAATTTCGTGCAGAAAAAGTTGATTATTTTGGTTACCAAATGTGATGTTAAGTTATGAAATCATTAACAAAACCTTGCAGTCTGCCGAGATTCCGAGAGTGCAGTTAGTTCACGTTCTGCTCAGAAGGCGACGTAATTTTCCTCGCGCGTTAGGCACGCGCTGTAGAAACTTTGAACTTGATAACGATGCATTGCTCCGAAGTCCACCACCTGAAACAGTTAACCCGTCAAGTAAATAAACCTGTAGATATCCATTAAATAATACACTATGGATATAGGTCAATCGATGACGGAAAAATTATATAAAAAGTTCATCACATGGACTACCACCATGAATTTTTTCAGATTTTTCCCAGCCAGCCGGTTAGCTTTTAGAGGGGGAGGGGGGGCGCCCTAATTTAACAAAAAAATGCGCTTTAAAGTTGAGTAGAATCTCGAAACGGATACCTAAATAAAAAAATCGTCTTAGCAACCTCTCGGATGTTTTTAAAAGATCTATCTAATGATAGCCCACACTATGGGGTAGACGCGAGGAAAAAAAAATCATCATGGCCTTAACTTTTTGTTACTTATGTCTTGTCATTCAATTAACTGATAAAAATATCACCACTCAAAACTTCGACATAGACAAAAAGCGTCACAACAATGTCCATAGATCCAGGCACGGCCCGAGGGAAGGAGGAGGTCGTGGGGGTCATGATCCCCCCCCAAAAACATTCAAGGTGTCGAAAATCTGCATGATTTACTTGCCTTGCTAACTTACTACTTGGTGACCCCTCCCAAAATCTTGGGCTGCGACCGCGCCTACATAGATCACATAACGAGGAAACAACGAATCAGCAAACGAGTACTCACATCGTTATTACATTCGTGAGAAGTTTCTGCCCTGCTATCGGCCGCGCTGAACGTGTGCAAGATAATCCAGCTATGTAACGTGCAGCGTGACGTAATACGGTACGGTGAAAACGAGAGTGTTCGGCGCCGCCATGCGAATATACGCCTTATGCCGACTAAGATCCATTCAGGTGGCGCGGCCGTGACAATGCGCGCGACGGCGGTCGCGGGGCGCGGGGCGCGGGGCTCGCCGCAAAAGTGGGTCGCTCGCGACGTGTACAGTCAAGTTCAAGGCCACACACGGAGGCAATGGGGCGCCGATCGCCCCTAGATGGCGTTGCGCGAATCGTTCGAAGTTTGAAAATTTTGCGAGCCCGGGGGTGAGGTGCGGGGCGCGGGTCTGAGCTGCGGGAACGAATTTTCGGTGCAACACACACTACACGACGCTGCACTCGTGTACCGAACGTCGCGACGCGCAGTACTTTCGCGCAGCACTAGATCCAGACTTCTAAGCTAACCTAGACATACAATAACAAGCCGAGATGGACTGGATGGAGATGGAGGATGTGGTGCGTACATTTAATCGTTTATTTTCTATCCTGTAAATTATTTACCGGCGCTTTTATTGTGAAAATATGCCGGTTTTTTTGTAAACTGAATTTTGCCTTGACCTAGGCTAACATTTTATCAACAGCTACACGGCGGCTGCCGAATATTTATCGCACTGGTATTATGTTTCCTCATGTTGTTAAGTTCTTAACGATTGTGGACCTACCTAAATGTTTCAAGCTAATAACATAATAAATCTAGCAGCCCACTTAAGAATATACATATATTTTCAGGTTTAGTGAACTTTTAAATATGTGGAAATACCCAAAATATTGAAGTGATTTGAATAATATTGTGGCCAGTGCATTTATTAGCTTAAATACATGTGTATTGAACAATCATAAATAATTTATATTTCCAGAAATAACGTTGTCCCAACATTTAAAATTTTAATGTTCAGTAATCGTCTCCAATGAAAACGTACCTAATTAATGTGTGTAAAAAAAAAACCCCAAATTTTTCATGTCCAAAATTTTCGCTGAAATTTTGTTAGTTTAAACTTGTGTATTAGTTTCTCATGCATCACTCTATCAAAGCCTATAACATTAGTTACCATATCTAATATGCATATATTCTATTCATAGTTTCCAAAATTCTAGTGCGGTAGGCTCGGTCCCAAACAGCTCAACACGTAGAGCGCGGTGTGCCCGACCTGCCCCAACCCGTGATCGATCGCGCCGCCTGCCATTACCCGCCTCTAACAGTTGTGCCTTGTGCGTAGCGTCTATTTTCTCATCGCTACCAGAAAAAATCTCTCCGCACGTTTTGTCTTCAAGCTTTTCCGCTGTCGTTCTTCTTGAATCATCTAACGGTGTTTTGAGGGTTGATGATTCATCTCGCTCGCGGTTATCCAAGATTTATAGTCGATTAAGTTATTAATATTAGTAAAATAAAGGGCCCAGCCCTTTATTTTACTAATATTAATATTTCCTTCCTTTTTTTCTTCAAGGAGATATATGTAATGTTGATTGTACTGACGTAAAATTTTACAGGCAGTAAAATTCATTTTAGTCACGCATAATTGCCATATCTTGTGGATGGTCTTTAAAAATATTTAGAGCCAATAGCACTGCCTACCTATATCCTTAAAATATGTACATACATTTTACTTATTGATTTTGGGGTTGATCATTGTGCTTGCATTTTTATGTAAACGCGGACACATTTTTAAATATTTTCTATTTTTTCGCATGTTGAATAATCCTGTTCGGGTTGATACCGAGGCTCGTTTTTATCGCGGGAACGTATAATGGCTTCTTTGATGCGCTCTGTATTATTAATAGTCTCTGTGTTATATCAATAAGTTTCTTTGTCTCTCCGTTCCTTTTGCTGTCTCAAGTTTAGTTCTACCTCATTGGTATTTTGAGTATTACGTCCAGGATTCAATTTGATTTCTTATTGGTCCTTTGACCCATTTCTTTACCACGACTTCTCTCAAAAGCTTAAAATTGATTTTTTAAGAATGACCTAACTGGTTCTCCAAAATTTTATGAATATTATGATCACAGTTTTGAGAAAAAAGAAAGTGCTTTGTATACCTTTTGTAGCGATTACTCTATCTAATCATTTTTGTTGCAACGTGATGCATACGTTGGTGATATAACGCGGCCTTGACTGGACTTATCGACTCAATCTTTCCATGCACTGACACATATTTTTAGCAGTATTAACTCTTTTACGACTTAATTGAGTATTAAAAGATTGTTTTTATATTATAAATTATAATAATAGGTTATCAGGACCTGAATTTTAAATTATATCGTTTGCTTCTTCGAAAACGTCTTCTGAAGATTTATTTGACACTCCACTGCAGTTTGCAACTATGTACTTGAGTTTACCTATCATTATTTTTTTATTTTCTTTGCCCTGGTCCTTATACACAGTCTGGCCTTAAATACTGTTACAATTAAAAATAAGAAAGATATTACATTTGAATTTGGAATCTGTCATTTTTATACGATTGTTCATTGAGTTTTCTAATTTTGGCGCCAATACATTGTACAATATTTTGCGATATTAAAATGGAGTGGGGTGATAAAGAGAACCGAATCCCTGTGATTGCATCATTGATACAGAGCAACATTTTAACAAACAAAATTACCGTATTTATGCTCAAAGCTCTAAGGAAGCTCCCCAATTTGTCGACAGAGTGCAACGTGGGCATTATCCGACTTCAGTGATGGTTTGGTGGGGTGTTAGCTATGAAGGAATGACTGAGCCATATTTTTGTGAAAAAGGTATCAAAACATCGGCACAAGTGTATCAAGATACCATTCTTGAGAAGGTAGTTAAGCCCCTTAACAACACCATGTTCAATAACCAAGTATGGTCCTTCCAACAAGACTCGGCGCCGGGTCATAAAGCTCGGTCCACGCAGTCTTGGTTGGAATTGAACGTTTCGGACTTCATCAGAGCTGAAGACTGGCCGTCGTCTAGTCCCGATCTTAATCCGCTGGATTATGATTTATGGTCAGTTTTAGAGAGTACGGCTTGCTCTAAACGCCATGATAATTTGGAGTCCCTAAAACAATCCATACGATTGGCAGTGAAGAATTTTCCCATGGAAAGAGTGCGTGCTTCTATTGATAACTGGCCTCAACGTTTAAAGGACTGTATTGCAGCCAATGGAGACCACATCGAATAAGCTTTTTATATTTTAAATTGTTTTATATTTATGTATTAAACTAACACACTGTAAAAGTAATAAATATTATTTGCAATAAAAAACATTTTTTTTCTTCGTGACAATATTTATGGCAAGACTAGGTAGATTATTGCATCGTGCTCATGTAGTATTATACCTAATAATACTACATGAGCACGATGCAATAATTATGATAACATGATAACTTTTTTTATCTCGTGCTCTGGCCCTTATTATTATACTCTTTGCTCTGGCCACTTCGCCGTGCAAGTTCAGTTATTACTTAGGTACCAGCTGCGCCCCGCAGTTTCACCCGCATAAATTTCGATCCCGTGGGAATATCGGGGTAAAAAGTATCCTATGTGTTAATCCTGGTTATAAACCATCTGTGTGCCAAATTTTATCCAAATCCGTTCAGGACATCCATCCATCCTTCCATCCATACAAACTTTCACGTTTATAATATTAGTAGGAAGTAGGATAGTAGGATTACGAGTATTTATGGGCACACAAGCAATTAAATATGTTCAATCTATATTTCTTTTTTAAAACAAATTATGTAGTTTTAGATATCCATTAGTAGATGAAAACTTTTTAGCCTAATATAATGAAAGTATTTACTTACAATTGTATAATTAGTTAATTACTCCAGTAAGTGGCTTTGTATTAACAAAACAGTTTGCATTCGCATATCTTTAATAAATTGCAGATGATACTTTGATATCACACGACCTTAGGTTACAAGCTACTGGTCACGGGCAGGGCAGGTTTCAAAGATAATAAAATAATTAGTTTATGTTAATGCTTCCGCGATCAATTTCGATTGTAATCTTTTACCGGGATTGCAATAATTGAAAACTCTCCACAAAGAAATTTTATTTCTCCATCAAGAAAATAAATCATTCACGAATGGCGTGAATGATTTATTTTCTTTTAAAATTTCCACCTTTATCTTGCCTTAACGACAATTACATAATATCATATCAGACAGTGCAGTAATGCATTTCATTACGATTTTTATTAGTCACGCAATTTACATAGATCTGTGATCAAATTTGAGTAACAACTAATGCGCCGGACCTTGGTGCAAAAACGTGATGTCTAGCGTCACATTTTGGAGATCTTTTAGCGTCTAGTCTAGACCGATAGGTGCAAGCCAATGTTGTTTTTATTGCAATAAGATTTACACTAACGCAGCGGCACACCGTAGATAAAAAGCTGGCGGAATGCGATATGCAACGTTAAAAATACTCGATTATCGCGTCGGCGGCAACCACAATCCCTGTACCAAAAGACCAAAAATAATGACACCAACAAAAATTTCATAGTTAATGCAGTTCGGTAACTATTGCTGCTCCACTCAGCAGCACCGAAGTAGAAGGCTTCTCCGGCCGAGCAATATGCGTGTAGCACACCAATGTTTTCGGCGAATTCGAATAATTGACTATGGATGGAGTGAGGCGGGAGTGAGGGGGGGTTCGAGCAGGAGATTTGGCTGTTGGCCTTGACAATGAACCGGCGCGGCGGCGCGCACACAAGTGCGATTTTATTTGTATTTGAAATACACGCACACACACAATTAGGAGCTGTTCCACGAATTGCCTCCTCCCACACAATTAAATATTAGGGCTGTCTTAGGTAAATGATTAATTAATATTCAGTGCACAGGAAGTCTGATCAGGAATTGAACAAAAACTTGAGAGGGTGATCGTTTTTTGTTCAATTAGATGTTAAAATCAAAATAAAGGTGAAATACATAGTAGAATCAGTTTTGGTCAAACTCTTTAAAATCTGCTATGCGCTCTACCTCTTATGATTTGACAATGAAACCATTAATCGGTGCCCAAGGCTAAATTCAAATAGCGTTCTATACTATCCTGGCTGTATATATTCCATTAAGTTTATGCCTTGTCAATTGCCAGATAGCTAAAATAACGATGAACGAGATAGGATTCTTGTAGAGGACAATGCGCAGGAAATATTTCTGCAAGTGTAGGTAGTATTTAATACGTCATGTGCTTCTGGCACAGAGCCAACCCTACCTCCAAAAAAGCTAACGAATTCAGTCTGGCCCGGCGCGCCGTCGCCGCGTGCCTGCCCTAAGACAACCTATACATAGACAGCCTAGGGCCCGACGGGATGTTTATCGATAATGCCAAAAGATTCCCCACTAACGAGTCCTGTGTCTGGCTTGTGTTGCTTTACTGTACATACCCGTATAGCCTTTTGTTTGCGCATTCAATTTGGGCTTTTGGAAATGTTAACATTCCCAAATATAGCTTAATGCACCTTTGATATTTCTGGAATGATTCGATCCTGACTTCGGAAAATGAATTTTAGATAAATGATGTTTCATAAAAATAGTTCAAAATTTTGGCGACGATTAATTCTTATCTGATAAAGCAGTAGCTTCTGTAAAAGAATGAGGTAATTGGATTTATAGATATATTTGTACAAAGTCAGAGTTGGCAACAGACCCCAAGGCCGCTGTCTCATATTGAGTTAGACGGTAGGTATTAATACATATATCCTACAGGTACAAATTAACTACATACGTATGAAGGTATATGGCCACGTTTTTGTCTGTCTGCTTTACCTTTTGTCTATGACATCATTATAACTATAGCTCCATTTTATTACTGTTTCTTTTGTTAAACGTTGAACTGATCTAGCTTCAATTTTTTGTTAATTTAGGTGGCGTGTAGGTTTGTGTGCTTCGTTTATAAGCTCGTATTGTTTCTTTGTTATTTTGTAGATCACACACATTTATAGTGTCTTCTGCTTTAGAATTTGGTTTTGTATGTATTTGATTGGCAGCAGTATCCTTGACTCAGACAATGCTGCTCGTGTTGGATTTCGTCTGCGGATTCACTTCAATTTGGTCCGACTGACAAAAACATGAGAATTCTTAAATAAAATCTACAGTTTGATTTGGGTCGATGATTAGTTTTGGTTTCCTTGTAAGTTTTTTTTGAAGTACACCTACTGTTATCGTGATAGATGGCTTCAGATGATGATTAAAATACATCAAACCTGCTTGAAAATTAAAGCGGTAATATTCAGTGGGCGTATCTAATTGTGATTGCCTTGAAAACTATATTTTAGACACGCGTATGGATTGACGATTATTATCTAAGCTAGTTTGTAGGTCAATTTATCAGTCTAGCCGTAATCGTTCGACACTTTTTTCTTGGAATAATTGTAGGTTTCAGAAGTTGTAACTGTTGAGATATACATTTCTGATAATGTCTCCCTGAGTAATGGTTATACAATGAGCTTACGTGATTGTATCTGGATGATTGACCTCCTGAGAATTACGAAATTCATAAAAATACTGGCTCTCTTGAATTTTGACAACATGGCGAGCGAATCAGACTTCGATATAAAAGTTATCAGTGGGTTCTTAGGTAAGTACTGTTATGTATCTATCTTTTAGCTTACTACGTTTTTTCGTAACGGCTTAGGTAGGTACTACAGTTTTAAATCTTCTAGTAGTTAAATTTCTATCTCGTTCCGTACCTACTTTGTTTTGTTTTTCAATTCATCTCTTGTAATTAAATCCATTCTAACGTTAGTCATTATCTATTAGGTATGCTGCAAAACAAGCGATAAATATTATTTACAATAATCAGAGTAATAAAGTTAACACATCGTTATTCAAAATGAAGTAACGTACTCGTTGCGTAAGATTACGATTTATTTAAATGGTAACACCAAAACGTTTGTCTTACAAAAGTGCATATTTACAACCATCAATTACCAAATTATCATTGTTTGTGGCTTTAAAAACGGTCTTAAACGGTTCGATAGTGTTCAAAACATAGCGATTGTGCGCTCGACCAATGACGGTCGCCGTCCCTTGGCAGCGCTTCAGGAAAATAAATGTTTTGCCTTTATTCGTCGGTTTGTTCGTGAAGGGACCAATCTGAAAGGCGGTTAGCACGTGGCGACTCGTTGGGCGGCGCATGCGTAAATCGTGAACATTGGTGGGGCGTCGAGGCGTGGCCTGCGTGTACGCAATGCGTGCGCACAGTGCGTGCGAGTCGCTCAGCGCGCATCAAGCTTTTCCTTCATTGCGCTCCACAAAATACATACGATTTAAATAAAACGTACATAGTGCGTTGAACTCCAATGTTTGATGTTTGTGCACAAGTGCTGTGATTTGTTTTAATAAAGGCATAAAAATGTGTGCGGTGGAGGATGCATGGTTGTTCTCAAATATAGCCACTACGTTGGATATGATCGAATCTTCTCACAATGTGAGTATTGAAGCCTGCACAAGTTTCGGAGGTTCATTGTATTGTATGGGTGAATCATTGGTGTTATTGAGAAAATACGGGTTTTGGGCGTTAGCATGTCTTCGTTTATTTGTGCAATTGATCTTAATGTAAAGTTTGGATAGGTACATCAGCAGTGGATTGAACTCAAACGCGTGTTGGAAGTACTTCTAAGTTATTTTTTAAGCTCTACAGTTTTTTTTTGTATATGTATGAAAGTATTTAGTTACATATCTGTATGTTTGGAAAACATGCGTGGTTATAGTACTCGAATAAAAAAAAAGATAATTCCAACGTGTTTATTTTAAGATAACGAGAAAGTAGTAAAACACTACGTTTTCAATTTTTGATCTCTGACCTAATAATTGGAATAAAACACTGACGACAAATAATCATAATATCGAATGTCACCACACGTGACGTCCGTATGATAAGTAACACTTGTTGATATTTACTTGATAACTACTAATACAATATTCGTAAATACTGAAATAGATAAATTATTATCATTAACAACGACCTTGTCTTCAAATGGTATCTACAGTAATATAAGATTCGCACCAAAAAAGACCCTGATTTGCATGGTCGAACCTGTCGAAAGCCTCAGGTAAATCCCAAAAATTTTCATGTCTAAAATATGGCTTTGAGTGGTTCAAGAAATGACGATCCCAAACCTATGTTTCGAAGATTCTGATAGATGAATGTTCCTAATTTTTGGCTTCAAATACCAAAATATTCCTAAACTCACCCACTCCTATATCGCCTAAATCATATTCTGACAGTTTTGACGTCCTCAATTTTCGGATCTAATCACCAAACCGTATCCAAAATCGCAAGTTAGGGTCCCTAAATACTCAATTTCAATATAAAGTGGGTTCGGAAGTGTGTCTACAAATAAAAATGGTGTTTATATTGCACATATAGGTACCTACATTAAAAGATAGACGATAATAAATGAAACTGCATTTTGTTTGCCTTTTCAATGTCAAATGGGCGTTGAACTGCATTCAGTACCTATCTACCTACGATTACCTACTTGTTGCACTTTTTATCTAAATATTCCGGTTGCAAGATGACCGACACAGATAGCTATGTCTTATCTATTCGGCCATGCAAGGTTTTTGTGTTTGATAGATATAGATTGGTTTTTGTCCTATATCTATACTCGAACTAGCCTTCTGGTTGTTTTTGCTGTTGATGCCGAATTATAGGGTTAATATAATACTTTGATAGGAATGGGCTTCCTATCAAAGTATTATTTTGATTGTTTATTATTTATTAATTCACCGCAATCGAATTGAAATTCATTTAAAAATATATGTTCTGCTATGAATAATTTAAATACAATCATGAATATTACAATTGGAAACGCCTTCATTTCAGTTCAATGCAGGGTAAGTATTTTCTTTTGAAGCTTTAGCTAGCAGTATAATTTCTTTCTCGTCTGTGTTTTCGGATTTGAAATCAATAACAGCTTTGTTATAACGATTGTTTAGTATTTCTTCGTTGAAATCTATGGTTCACCCAGCGTGCACAATATCAAATGTAGGGGAAAGTGGGGGAAATACGAACACCTAAGGGAAAACTTAAATAAAACAGTGGCATTTTAATCACAGACTTTCTTTATTGTTTAATTATAAAGTTTACTTATCTGTCTAACGAATTCACTAATCAACGTTTATATTTTTTTTATAAATTGTAACAATATGAAAGAAAATCAAAACCCTTAGTGTTCGGCTTTACCCGACATTAGTCGGGTAAACACGAACACCAAGTGGGGTAATTACGTACTAACATTAATAGCGACAGTGATCACATTTATAACCCAACGATGTTGACTCTCCGTCAGTACAATTCTCGTGAGCCCATCTTATTTTGACTAGAGTCACTAAAGTCTTTTATGTTCTTGAAATTCTTTAATACTTTTTTGGTCTATTTTTTTAAAGGTTTCTTATCACTACATTCCAGTCTTTTTATTTGAGATCCTTT
This sequence comes from Apamea monoglypha, assembly GCA_911387795.2. Taxonomy (NCBI): domain Eukaryota; kingdom Metazoa; phylum Arthropoda; class Insecta; order Lepidoptera; family Noctuidae; genus Apamea; species Apamea monoglypha. The sequence continues at coordinate 3,866,945 of OU426933.1, read as the reverse complement.
TTTTGGCATTTTTTCTGTTTTTTTTCTTGATTTCTTCTGCTTTAGCTCTTTTTCTGTTTTCCTTTTCCTCTAACTGGACTTTTATAGGAGTGCTCGTAAGAATAGTTGATCTTTTCTTCCTGAAATTGCGTTTTGATATTTTTGGAGAAATAATAGGCAATTCAATGATCTCGGATAGGGAAACTGCATGCGTGCTTATGTCATCGCTTTGTGAGTTAACAGGACCTGTTTCGGAAGCCTGGACATCAAGATCCTGCTCGATGTTTCCTGCTCGTCTGTAAATAAAGGTTTTCGTCCAGACCTTGGCTGTTTTATCACTGCTTTCTTTAGGTGGTCAAAAATTGTTGTTTTTGAAACATTATAAGTCTCTGCTGCTTTGCCGATGCTAAGTTTTTTGGTTTTAACATCTTCTATAGCCTTTTTGAGATCTTCAAGACTGTACTTCGGTTTGGTCTTTCGTTTGTAATTACGAGGCATCTTAAACAATATTAAAAAAAAGATGAACGGGGAACCAACAAAAGGGAGGGGGGTAATGCCGAACGATCGAGATTGCCCGACATGGAGTGTTCGCCTTTACCCCGCAGGATCGAAAACAATAAAATGGAAAATAAAAATTTGGTTATATTTCTTTTGCCGATTGCGTCATTGCCATTTAACTGATTAATATGTGAATATTCCACTATGTAAAAGTTAAATTACTATTGTAGATAGATATAAAGCAACACCAACTTGAATTTACCAAAAAAGTTACATCAAAAACATGCAAAATATTGAAAAATACATACCTTGACAGGTAAGTGCGTCCACGTCTCCCGTGTTGTCGAATGGCACTAGTGGTGGCGTGATCTCCGGAATGGCGGGAAGTAAAATATGTCTATCTCTTCCTAACATATTAAAACCATTGGATTCGGGATTACCCCGCGTTCGCGTTTCCCCCACTCTCCCCTAAGTCTTTAAATTTCTTTCTCATCTGCGTTTGTAGTTTTCAAATCCATCACAGTTTTCTTGAAACAATTGTTAAGTATTTCTTCATATGATTCACCCAGTTTGTAACGTAATAATATCAAATTGTATCAATGAAGAAGTGTCTGCGTTGTCCCAGACAATGACAGTATATTTGACGATGAATGACAGTTCTTGTGATATCATAATTCATTGCCTTGATGCATCAGTGTAAGTGTCTCTTACATAAATTAAAGTAGGTACAACTTGAGATAAATGAGGGTCTCAAGTATATTATTACAAATGTAGGTAAGGATTATAATGTTTTTAACAAGTAAATGAATTATGGCTATAATGGTTTAAGTAATATGTCAACAGCGACATCGTGTGTCCATTACTTTTGGTATTAAAACAAGGTTCTTCATATAAAATAAGAAATGAAAAGAGTTCTAGAGGTGGATGTCTGCACAAAACAGACTTCTAAGCATCTGTTTTAAAACACGGTGTCTCTATTTTGTTCATTTTTACGAAGATGATTATTTGTGTGAGTGTGAGCTGGTTCATCATCTACCTAGCCTTTTCCCAACTATGTTGGGATCGGCTTCCAATCTAACCGGATGCAGCTGAATACCAGTATTTTACATGGAGCGGCTGCCTATCTGACCTCCACAACCCAATTACTGGGTAATACGATACCCCTTGGTAAGACTGGTTGTCAGATTTTCGGGCTTCTGACGACCCGTAACGACTCGTAAATCGTAAAATGAAACAAAAAGCGATCGAAACGAAACCAATTAATCTCAATCATTTGCCGAAAATGTGTTACGCAATTAGGCTGCTGGTTGTCCCTCCAAATAGAGCTATGAATCTACGATGCAGTTAGCAGAGATAATACGGCTTATACTAAACGTTCTTCTACTAGATAGAGTCCAAATATTTTCTGCACAAATTGCTCTATAGATTTTTGCTCCAAAATCCTGGCATTTCTGTTTTTTTTTCAAATTTCAGACGTGAATTGCTATATTGGTTTATATATTTGGAATTTGGAACCCAGTTTGCCTCCCTTTCAGATGAAAAATCCCCAAACTAATATCTTTTTAATTAAATATGAACCACTCAGAATCTTCTGTCTGGGGAAAAAATTGTGTAAGTAATAAACACTCTACTTTCATTGTTTTCACATGAGGTAAAGAGGCTCATAAATGTGTTGAAAGCTTTGATTCAAAATGAAGACGTGTCTCGAGAGGCAAGCGAGAAAATATTGTCTCGTTAGGTATGCTGATATTTGCGTCACACGCTGCATTGTTTACCTTCGACCATTTGGTCACAAAATAATCTCGGAAACGCATTGCGTCATTTTATGTAACAGAGCGACGAGCTTGGAATTATTTAATAAGAACGGTGTTTAACCGCCCTGTCCAATAACGCAGGATTCCCAAATCGGGGACCAAACGTGCGTCTGCTTGGTGATAAAACGTTGTTTGTTGAAGCTGATACGCATTGCGCACACGCTGTACATTCTGGTCTAGTGAATTTGTGTAGTCGAAGTAGTGGTGCGGATGAGGCGTCGTTTTTCCGCGGGCTGCGCGGCGCGGGCGGGCGCCGGTGCCGTGCCGTAGGTCGGGCATAGTGTCGACGTCCGCGCAATGTCACCCCTCGCCGAGATATTCGGCCCCCACCCCGCCCGCTCCAACACCCTGGCTCGCCTTGTTCGCATCATTTCCGATACGCAACTTTTGTGGCCTCTCTGGGTTTGGTTCGCTTTTTACAAGTCCTCGAGCTGGATGGAATCTGCTTCGACTTCGATCTTTTAATAAACCTTTTCGTTTGAGCTTTCTTTAGAATTGATATCTACTAATTTTGTGCTCTGTGCGCACATTTTTTGGACATGTGTAAAAATGCTAAACCAATCCGCAAGCCCCTGTTGGTTGGTGTAGGTCGTGGTTATATAACGACCACGCGACATCGGCAGGTGCTTGCAAATCTAGCGATCGTCCGCGTGATATTGGGCGATGTCGGTCGTCGACCCCTCGCTATCTGCGTTATTTAGCCCGGCTCAATGTCGGTGCAATGTCGAAACTCACTCGAGTTCACGGACCGAGGCGCGAGACGCGTTCCTCACCCAACTGTGTTGTTCGACCGAATTTTTATAGACACTTACACATACATTGTAGATAGTATCGATTCTAGGTATTTCTGTTCTAATAATGGGCTTGTGTATGTAAATATCGTAATTACATACACATTCTGCGTTATTCTGTCTACTGGGGCGACCTGTCTACTTATTATAAAGACTGAAGGTAATTAAAGGTATAATTATTGTACCTGTGTTGGCTGTTATTATAAAAGGAAAAGCATCATAAAAGGAACATAACGAAAAATATGTGCCTGGAATTTGAACATATTCCCACTGCTCCAGTCAAGTCTAGGTCCTTTCGCTACGTGGGTGTAGCCGTATACCTAGATGACGCATACGCTTCCAGACTTCTCCTTTAAAAGCCAGACATAGCATATGCCATTCGATACCCCATAGCGTGGCATAGTATACCGTTGCTCGCACTCGGTCTCTGGGCTGTGGGTCGCGGCGACCTCGGTCGCGCGGAAACCGCGCCGCGGTCAAGGCCGATGTCTAGACGCACCCCCCGCCCGCGCATCCCCGCCCCTCCAACCTTCTCCCTACCCTACCGATCCAGACTACACCTTCATACTACCTATTTATACCTCCACTCCCGAATTTGCCTGGGCCCGGCTTCAAAGCTCACTGGGTCCTGACCTGCCCAAACATCACATACTATCTGTTACAATGGTTACACCTCTCCGCTTGAGATAGGTTAAGATTAGATACAGTCATACAGTACATAGTGACGAATTCCAAATTTGAATAACTAAAAACACATGTCGTGTTTATGTTTTCAGCTAGTCTTTTTTTCTGGCGTGCCTCCAAACTATTATTGGGCATACTTTTTATTTCATTTTAGAATATTTTATGAGTTCGATAGTGGTCGTTTGATAAAGAATTTCGACGTCATCAGGAGCTTGTGGAAGTATATTATTTAAATTTTTTGGTCCTATAAGACTTCAGGAACAGAAATCAATTTAGGAAAAGCCATAGATGTAGCGGAAATGTGGTGTATGTATATTTATTGACGTCAAGCCTGCCATTTCGTAAAAACCAGCGGTAAATTGACGTGGAAACATTGATTTGGTTTCAAAGAAATTTCTGAAACGAAATAAAGAAAACACAGAGAGTTTTCGATATAAATAAAGTTCCGTTTGGCCCTGGTTTTGAATTTTTTTATTAAGTGCGTCGAAAAAACGTGGTGTGATGTAATCAACTCGGGCAACCAACACTGCCCTGTGTTTATTCTAAAATTAGACGCACTGCCGAAAGAAGTAGGTACCTATATTATGATGAGACAACTATGCATATTAATTTATTTATGTCTTTTGTATTATACAGTAGTGATCTAACGACTTATATTTGAACCCGGTCTGAACTCTCCGGGTGAAGGGTAAGGAAAGGCATGTCCCACTTTTTTCTGTAGGGCAAATTTGAGGCCAGTTTTCGTTCACGCTTCTATCCTTAGATCAATAATGTTCCTTAAAAAGAAAAAGCCCATATTTGGTTTGAAGTTTTCCAGTCTGCTTTATTATTCTTGGGTACGAACGTGACAAGTGTTCGGGCAGCTTCATCTGTCCGACATTTTCTTTTCAATATCTAGAACTTCTATCTAAACTCAACTCTTATAGAATATTAATGAACAAGGATTACTGTTTTAAATTTTGATTACTTATCTACTTGAAGCTCGGTATAGTTTCCAGATCTACCACAAAGACTGCATTGTATTGTGACTGTTGTGAGCTAAGGATGCATCTGTGCAAACTTCGTGATCATTTACTTGCACAACTACATAAGCACCACCAACAATTTCGTGTGTGTTGTGCATTTTTATCACAATGATACTGTAGAATGCGTTAGCACAGTTATCAAGTATTAAAATATGATATGATAACATTGATAACGCACGGAAAAATACCACATGTTGCGAGCAAACATTCGGTTCTGTGTTGAGGTAGGTCCGGGTCGCGAAGAATTGCCGACAAGCTGATCCAAGCGTTTTTGTGAACTTTGTTGAGCGTTCGTGACGCAACGTCACAAGATTAGATACTTTATTTCAATACGTTATCTTTCTAGCTAATAGGTCATTCCAAAGTGGGTTGGGCAGGTTAGTTTTTCTCATGCAAGTATGATCTCGTTTGAGAGTCGAGGTGGCCAAGTGCATAAACGGTTATATTAGATTGGGTTTCAAGGTTAACATCTGTACCTATTCTTCTTATTGACATTTTTCTTAAAGAATTAATACTAATTATCGTTAGGTAGATGAAGTAAGTTTTTGGTCTTTGTTTAGAGTAACTGTAACAGTCTGACTTTCAGAGTCTAAGTTTTGAAATAGACACTGAAAAGTGAGATATTCTTTCAGTTATTTTGAAACTATCGTATAATTCGTTATATTTATAGTTCTTTTGTACAATACAATCATAATCGTGCAAAACAATGGCAAAAGCACTCATGCTTTGTGTTTGGTTGTATCGGGGTCTGTAATGTGTGTTTTTGTTGAGCTTGGCAGGAGTGTGAGGTGGCCGGTGCCCCAATTTGTAACACAAGACGGTACGAGCCTGCCTCAACCTCGGCGTAGTTACGAACGCGGTTTGGCGGTCGCGCGCCTGCTCTATTCGAAATGACGTTTATCTACGAAGGTGAGACCACGGACGCACGGTCGCTGAACTCAACCGCGTATTATGAATACCTACCTATTTTGTGCCAACACATAAATAGTATTGTGGCGCAGTAAGGAATCAGGTATTGTTCGAATAAAACTTTTTTTTTTCTTTTCATTCGATTCTTATACAATTTATTTATTTATTACAGCATGGAAGACTTACAGCTAAAAAAAACAAACAAAAAAAGGAAACAATAGTCGACAGAAAGCCAATTACTAGTCTTCGCGTTTAGACTAAATAATAATTTAAATAATTTTATGGTCGCGATACTGCTTGTGGATGTTATGAAATGTCCTCCTCATGCAATTTTGTGCTTTGGATGTGGCCTTTAAAGACCTTTCTGCTTGATTTGTTTAGGGTTTAACCCGGACCTTGCGCCTTTGAGTAGGTCACGACACGTCACTTTTAATCAGACATGCTGCAATGAAGTAGGTGTTGGGCGCCATTGCTTGTAGGGATTAGATACTGAGTAGGTATGTAAACCAGATGGATGTAAAGTAACTTTACCGCCTACGCGTTTAGGAGACCTCTAAGAGTACCTACTATTTTTGGCCCAAAGCGGCGTGGAATATTGATTTGAATTGTTTGCTCTGAGATTTTGAGACATTCGAGCTCGATTGTCCGCAACCAATCCTTGTATAAATCTGTTCGATTAATCGCAGGATGATATTATGGAGATATCGGTTTATTTCTAGAATTTTTGTCATCCATTTTGGTGCATAACAGGTTTTTAATTCGTTTTCTAGGTATGTTGTTATTAAATAAAACAAAAGGTGGTGTGTTATGGTGCTATTTATTGCGGTCTTGTGTAAAAAAAATGGTTGATAAATTATTTGGTGTATTTATGTGATATGCAAGAAACACAGAACCAGTGGCGGTGCTTGAGGGGGAGGCCTATGTCTTTCTGCTGAAATGATGATGATATGTTGGAAGGAATTATTAGTAGTTTTATCCAGTCCACTAGTAGTATTTAGTTAGTGATTGCTACTGCTTCTGCTCTGGGTTACTTGATGTTTATGTGTTTTTGTATGATCTTCTCGCCAACCATTAGATTGGATGCCAATAAGATGACCCAATTATGGGACCACTTTTTGACCCATATCTACTGTAGAATTTGACCTTTTACTTTCATTACTAGTTTTAAACTTCTGGATGTGATCACCAATCGCGATACGTCCGATGTTGTTCTAGTTTCTTACATCATGCTCATATCTTTTATTTACTTTTGGTGCAGTTATTATGTCTTTATTGTCTAGGCCCAACTATGGGCTACGATAAGCCGAGTTCATTGATTGATAGTTATTTTAAAAAAACAATGTTGCTATCTCTTTTCCCTAAGTTTATCAAAGGTTTAACCCAAAAACATGATCGATAATTACAGGCTAAGTATTTTACAATTTCGCGAATAAATTGTGCCTAGATTTTCCTGTCGAACGTTTTATCAAATAACAATGACTTGCTTTTAGTCTAGACTGAGTCACGCCTTACTGACCTACCCTATCCAGTACTGTATAGTCAAAACAGGCCATTTGTATAGCCGACTAATGGTGATGTTTATGTATTGTGCTTGCATAAATAAAAAAAGTATTACTTAACTGTCTGCGACTGCGACTGGATTTGTTCGATCAATTATTTGAATTTGAATGACGATTTGAAAATACCTATCTAAGCTTTATGGTGCGTTTTTGTAAACAGGTTTAGTTTTTTAAACCGTGTTAAATCATCGGCATCTTTCGGTTTCGTTAAGATTGTTGAAGTTTTCCGATTTCTTTAAAAAGGAAAATCTTACAATCGAAGTTGATTTTATTGATTTCTGTTAATACTTCAAATCATACCTACACACGAATGGATCACTAACGCCTTTTGCATTTTTATGCAATTTACCAAATTGGACGTTAATTAAAACAAACAGAGACAGCCATTTTGTTTTTCCACGCCCAGACACGTGGTTTTAATTCGAAGTCTGGGCGTTATATTATGTAGGTACTTAGAGGCTTTTACATAATGTTGAATTGAGTGTAGTCATCTAGCACTACAGACGAGCCTCTTTCTCATTACTTATAGGGACCTAAGTAACTAAGTTCCTTTTCATAAGTGCTTGGGCCTAACTAAATTAATTAGTCAGTGTTGCCAGTAAAATAAAACATATTTCGCTACAACTCGTTGACTAAGACGTGTGCAACGGATGTTAATAGAATAATTTTGTCAGTACTTGAAGGTATTTAGAAGGAGGTTTTTCTATACCTATTGTCTCGATGGAGTAGTATTCATGTCACATTTATTAATAAGGAGGATGTATTTTTATGTGTTTTTACTTTACTAAAGATAAATTTCAAGTATCTATTTATATTTACTAGTTACGTAGCAGTAGTCTAGGGTTTGTCGGTTATTCAGAAATTAGTATTTTACTGTTAAAAGTGAAAAAGAAAACAAGGTAAGGTACTCGGAAACATAAATGCAGAGGTTTTACCTTTATTTCTTTTAAATACATACAAATTACTACTTCTAAAAAAAAGTAACCCACCGGTATCGGGGACATTACTTTATTTTATCTGATAAGTTAATCTCCAATAAATTAATCCGATTCTCATTAGGTTAGGTCAGGTTAGGTACGTACTGACCTATGATTCTTTGAATAAATATTCAGTCAATATGAGAATATTTCAGCTTTCATAAACTAGGGTTTCATTTCTATTTTCTTGAAATTCTTAAAAATTGCATTGGTTTCTTCTATTTTAGTAAAATTTATGTGGGCTTGTAACTGCAAAATGGGATATTCCAATTTAGTTAATAAAAAAAAAAGCATTTTAATTCGAGTATCACTGACTCATAATACCAAAAAAATACACTCATTCAGTCACATTACATACACAATCTACTAATTCAATTCAGTTACATAATTCAGTCATACACAATAATAAAAAAATAATCGAAATTAAATGAACAAATGACGGAAAAGAATCAGCTGAACGTTACAGGAACTGATGGACGCTAGTGATGGCGCCAAACTCGTAGCCAAATTCTGGACAGCGGCGGCTAAGAGGAAGTATCAACAAAACAAGTTGCTGAAATTCCTGAACAGTCGAAAACAAAACAAGTCAAGTTGCTCAGGAATTTCAACATCTCTCCTGCTTCGCTGCTTTCCCTCGTGTAAATGCCTAAAAAGTCTTACTTTTAAATCTGATACTTATCCGTGACTACCAAATAGAACACCCACGAAGGTAGATCATGCGACCCATATCCCGACCAACTCAATTTCATAAATGATTGCCAGACGTACTTACCAAGCATACCTACTTTATAAAACAGACAGTTATTTAGTAGTGCATGAGTACCAGATATAGGTAGTCACCTACTTACGTTGCATCACGATCATTATCACATGCACAGCGCAATGTCATGGGTGCGTTGAACCCACACTTGCATCCTTGAACACTCTTTTTTTGTACCTACTTATCTTTTGATAGATAATTTTGTTTTTTCAATACTCTGTATAAATAAAGATAGACATGTTTTTCACGTGTCCCGACGCTCATTCCGCGAACGAATGAGTAACGCTCCGCCATGTTTTTTTCCTATTTTTAAATAATGAAATGGAACGGTACTGAAATAGCCGTTGATGCATCTCGATGATTTTTGTTTTAATCAACATTTGAACTTTGAAGCCTGATTTAGTTGTCAAATGTTTTCAGTAGATAATGATGACGACTGCCTAGCTATTGACGTCAAATGATATCACATAACGATTTTATCACGTGTTTAAGAAAAGGAAAGTTGTGCGGGTCAGGCACCCAGCTCGTAGCGTATCAAAGATTACCATTACAGTATCGAAAGAGGAATTAAGAGATACCAAAATTAAGTAAAATACCTATGTCGTTTAAGTTTATACAAATTAATAATATCTATAGGTACATTTTTAGTTATTTTCTTTTTCTTCGAATAGTCGTACTGCGCAAAGTGTGGGATTCTCTGCCAGCGTCTTTATTCCCTTTCACCTATAACCCGTCAGCCTTTAAAGCAAGAGTTCTTCTGGGTTTGCTCGTTCCATCATAGACCTCATCTATCGTTAATCACCAGGCGAAAGCGAAATCAAAAGGTGGCCCATTTCGCAATAATAAAAAAATAGTGTTTAGGAATCCAAAGAGTAGCTAATCAGCCTATACTGTTCCCACTGCTGGGAAACAGGCCTGCTCTCTGTGAGGGGGCCGTAATTTGCCACGCGGGCCCAGTGCGGGTTGGTAGATGTCACATGTCTTCAAATTTTTAGTTCTAGGACAAGCCAGTTTCCTTGCGATGTTTTCCTTCACCGTTTTGAGAGCAGTGGTGATGGTATAGTCGCGGCCGTTACCACTTGGCAACCACTGGTCCAAAGAGACTCTTCAAGTTTCGTGTCATGTTTTAAAAGCTGCTTAATATTAGGCATATATGTAGGTACTAGGCATACACATGCATTCGTCATCTCATAAGCCTGAAACCGTCCTAATGTGCTAAGCATAAGTCTCGCTTTTATATTGCGCCATTTTGAATAATGTGCCTTTGTGCTTCGTATAACTTAACACTTCCAGACATCTTTACAATGTCATATGACCCACTAGATTCCAGTCTAGTCTACATATCAAAATCTTGGCTAGCTACGTTGTTACCTATTATCTACATATTCACTGAAGTAATGCCATCCAAACTAATATTATAAAGAGAAAAGATTTGATTTTTTCCTTTTTATAGCATTGGGCGTGCATTCATTTCTGTGCTTCATTGGCAGGCTTCTTGATGACTGACCCAGTAGTTCCGAAAATTAACTCCTACATATAGAAACCCACAAAATTTACCTATTTTATAGCCTTGAATTTCAGATAAAGAAGCTCATAAAACCAAATAATAATATGTTTTGTTCTCAGTACGATTGACCTGTAACCTGTAATACTTTTAATTTGAAATTATTCTGACGTCTGATAAGCTTGGTTGTAATAACATAACTAGCCTATACTACTAAGTATAAGTATGGCATAAGTATTATCAGCCTATAGTGTTCCCACTGCTGGGACACAGGCTTCCTCTCGGTGAGTCGTCGTTATCTACCACGCGGACCCAGTGCGGGTTGGTAGATGTCACATGCCTTCGATTTTTTTTGTTCTAGGCCATGCCGGTTTCCTCGCAATGTTTTCCTTCACCAAATTTACACAAAGTAAAATGCCTGTCTGGGTTCGCACTTACACTTACTCGTAAGTCGCGACTGTTTCAACTGGGCCACTGCACATTGGACTTGGTAACACACATAAGTATTGTCTTTTTCGGCTTAAGCTGTTTTATTCAAGATCGCTCTTGCGATAAGACCGCTCATTGTGTCGCCCTTTGTAAAATTTCTATATTTATGTCTGTAATTTATATGGTGTACATAACAAGAGTATTCTATTCTGTTTTTCAATTCTGTTTATGGCTGGCTTTTGCGTAATCCGTGTTTCATTTGTCACATAGCTACCTACTACGTGTCTACAGGTGTGATATGCAATGCGATATATGTCGTTTGATATTTTTTCCGGTCTGTGGAATGGCTTTTCTTTTGGTTGGCTTTCCTCTTCCTTTCTTTGTTCTCGTTGAAGGTTATCACGGATGTTCACAGGAAACGTCTATTTTTCATTAAGTTCTTATTGTTATTTTATAATGTGCGTACGAATTATTTTTCTTTCTCTTTTTTGTTTTGTTTATATGTGTCATTAGCTTCTGCCAGCGGCTTAGCTCGCTCGGGAACGTGTTCCCGAGACAAAAAGTAGCCTGAGTTGCTCCTTATACATCAGCTATCTTCCTCTGAAGGTCCCGTCAAAATCGGTCCTCCCGTTTCGGAGATTAGCCGGAACAAACAGACAGACAAAAATGTTAAAAATAGTTTTTTTTTGTTCCAAGTAAAAAAGGTGTTATTTTGACATTACAAACAGACACTTTAACTTTATTTATTTGTATGTATAGAGTAGGTATAAATTACTTCATTATTTACATCTGTATAACCTTCACGCTATGTGGGAACCCAGATACTCCCAAATCATTAGCACAAATGATTTTATTGACCGTTTCCTTTCCATTCATACTTCTATCTTGTACCATTGGAATAATTTGATTCAAGAATTTGCTAGAATGTCAACATCGCCTGATCACCACAATGAAATTCTTTCGGTGGTCCTGGGATTTCTCGTGATTCCATAATCATTATTTTTAATTATTATAAAAAGCTAGAAGCTTAGTGTTTTTACAAAATTTCCTAAAACTCACACAAGGAAAACGTAAAAACCTACAGCTCTCTGACAGAAAAGAGCTTTGTCTTATACCAAACATAAACCTGACATCACTTTTTTCTCACAAATAATTTATTAATCGCTTTTATAAAACACACAAAACCATGTACGAGCAAAATAAGTTTTTATAAGGTGCAAAGTAAATACTTGGCAATGTATGACAGCTCATGATACATAATATTTTTGTTCAATGTGATACAAACCTGACCTACCTCAACAGACCTTGGGACCAACTATAATAGATACGATGACGTCAGCTTTGGATAGCGTTACAAGTATGTATTGCAAAAAAAACTGGACACTATAAAAAAAGTTTTCGCATGCCAGTGTTTCAGGTTGTGATGATGAAACCGGTATAGCATGACATAATCAGCCTTTAATGTTCCCACTGCTAGGACACAGGCCTCCTCTCAGTGAGAGGGAGTAGGCCGTAATCCACCACGCGGCCCATTGCGGGTTGGTAGATGTCGAATTTCTTCGATTTTTTTTGGTTTTAGAACATGTTTACTTGCTATGTTTTCTTTCATCGTTTTGAGAGCAGTGGTGATGAGATAATTTACACAAAGTAAAGCGCCTGCCTGGGTTCGAACTTACGTCGCGGCCGTTATCAGTTGGCCACCACTGCTCTCAAGAGATACTTCACAACGCATGACAGCTCATGATACATATTTAGTTTAATGTGATACAAACCTGACCCACCTCAACAAGACCTTGGGAATAATAGATACGATGACGTCAGCGCCGGATAGCATTCCAACTTTGCAAAATAAAAGAGGTCACTAAAAAAAATTCGCATTGACCAGTGTTTTGCGTTGTGATGATGAAACCGGTTTGGTGGTGGAAAAATTCTGTTTTTTGGACACTGAAGTTGACGAAGAAATTTTTAAAGATGAGCTATATACCATAGGACCTTATTTTGCCCACCACCCACTTTGAGTTTATTTTTTAGAGTCCCCCAGTTTTTTTACCATCTGTCGTGAATCTGAAACAGCTACTGCCTCGGTTATATACCTAGTCTTGCCATAAATATTGTCACGAAGAAAAAAATTTTTTTTTATTGCAAATAATATTTATTACTTTTACAGTGTGTTAGTTTAATACATAAATATAAAACAATTTAAAATATAAAAAGCTTATTCGAAGTGGTCTCCATTGGCTGCAATACAGTCCTTTAAACGTTGAGGCTAGTTATCAATAGAAGCACGCACTCTTTCCATGGGAAAATTCTTCACTGCCAATTGTATGGATGGTTTTAGGGACTCCAAATTATCATGGCGTTTAGAGCAAGCCGTACTCTCTAAAACTGACCATAAATCATAATCCAGCGGATTAAGATCGGGACTAGACGACGGCCAGTCTTCAGCTCTGATGAAGTCTGAAACGTTCCCTTCCAACCAAGACTGCGTGGACCGAGCTTTATGACCTGGCGCCGAGTCTTGTTGGAAGGACCATACTTGGTTATTGAACATGGTGTTGTTACACAAACATTTGACTAATACCAAGCGTATGGAGAGTTTTAAAAATTGCATTTGGCTCCATACCAACCTTGTGTAATGCAATCACAGCGATTCGGTTCTCTTTATCACCCCACTCCATTTTAATATCGCAAAATATTGTACAATGTATTGGCGCCAAAATTAGAAAACTCAGTGAACAATCGTATAAAAATGACAGATTCCAAATTCAAATGTAATATCTTTCTTATTTTTAATTGTAACAGTATTTATGGCCAGACTGTGTATATCCAAACGTGTACGTGTTCGTTTGTTCGTACGTGTTTATACAGTCGTAAGATAGGATATATAATTCTCTCTGGGTCTTCTGCTGCCCCCTGAAAGTCGAAACGCTCACGAGGGGGCTTTATCGCCCACATTGAGAACCTATAAGCTACACGATGGAATTTTCTCGTGTTTAGAGATTAATAGTTTACATGAATTTGCAAAACATTATTTCAGCCCAATCTACAGTTTCAGTCCCAAAAGATGTGGCTAAATATCGGTTAGCACGAACTTCTAATAACTTAATCCACTACATGGACCCGAATCCTAATTTCGAATAGTTCGTCTGAAAGTACGTCAAGCGTTGTTAATGCTATTGTGAACCTCAAACGTTACCTAACTTGGTAAGCCCTGGTTGTGCTTCTGACGTATTTAAGTAGCAAGGCTTGCTCAGTCTGTGTTCTTTCAAAAGTTTAATTAAAATCTGAAAGGACCACGCGAAATTGAAAGTTCTTTTTTTTGTCAATGGTGTTATGTACTTCTTTTGTTAAGGCTTAGAGCGGTTTCGCATTACGTCCGATTCGAATCCGAAAAATGACGGTCCGAAGTAGCCATAGTACTATTTGTATGAGGGGTTGCGCGCTACATCCGAACTCAGTCCGTCCGAATTAAGAGCATTCCTAATTCGGATTGAACTCGGATCTTGAATTCGGATTCGGATCGGATGTAGTGCGAAACCGCTCTTAGGGGAGCCGAGAAGTACCTTTTTGTTTGTCCTTTGTCCTTTGTGTTTTATCAAGTCTGCACTACTTTATGTGTATGTGTGTGTGTGTGTATTTACCTTATAGAGATACCAACTATATCAAATTCTTTTTGCAATGTATCTGCCACTAAGAATTTTCCTTTGTGTGTAGTAAAAGGAATGGTTAGTTTCAATGAAAAACAACCATCTTACCTTGTTCCATTTCGACAACAAAACTATTCTAACTATTCTAGAGTTTTAAATTTCTATAGCTCTACTTAACTCCATCGCCATTTCCCCAATCAGCCACTGGCTAGCAGATACAGTTCTAGAAAATACTCAAAATCTCAAAGGCTCCGTCCATTGTTCCAGGTGCAACTGATGTCTGCGGTGAGCGGCGAGCCGATGTTGCGTCGCGTCAAGCAAGAGACAGAGCCGCCGCCGCAGTACTCGCCCCCAGAGCCTCAGCCGCCGCACCCGCAGCCGCTGCACCCGCGCACCATGCCTATGATGCAGCCAGAGGTACGTGGAGACTACCTTCGAAATACGCACTTTTTCCCGCCTTGATTCTTTTCGCGCACTGCGTTTTCAACGCTCTGCTTGGCGCCGAGAGTTGAAAATCTAACAGTGTTTTTTGACTCGCTGGGATGCGCTCTGTTCGATTCTCAACACTAGTCCCAACACCGAGAGTATAAAATCCAGTCCGCTATAAAATCACGCCATGATTCTAGACCTAGAATTCATGGCTACAATTTGCGCGTCGCTGTGCCTGCCGGGTAAAATATAATCACAAAATTCGAAAGTTTAAAAGAAACTGACAGCATTATTAATTGTTACATGCTATTATTCTGTGAATAACCTTTTAAATAAAACTGATTTATGTACTGAATAATTTACATTTTTTTTTTTGGCATATTTACCTAATTATGATATTGTTTCGATGTATCTGATTTTTTTCCGATTGTATTAAGTAGACATTTAAACTATTGTTTTATACTATGAATGTACCATGCCGACTATTGTTTTAACTGTTAATACTTCAAAAATTGTTAAATTTTATAATAACTCTTATTAATATTTTCATTGAACAATAATTAATGGATGATTGATTACATGCCTAATATTTAAGGTAGATTTTACAAGGATTACCCATTTTACTGTTACATATTATTTATGTACCTAAAATCTAAACAAATAAATTTTACTTGACTGTACTTATCCCAACTTAAGGCTCCCACAGACAGGCGCGACGCGACGGTGCGACGCGATTCTGGTAGAACAATTTCCATAAAGTTTTTATAAAAATTGCGTTGGGAGCCTTTATTTGGGGTCAGCGCAGCATTTCTTCTTCTTCTATTCATCTCTATTAGTCGACATCTCAGTATTCCCTTTCTAGCCATATGGATCACTTAAAAGTCTGAAAAGGACCTCTCCGTATCCACTCTCGGCATTTTTTTCGATCTTCGGCCAATCTCATCCAGCTGTAACATTGTCTTTAATCTCGAACTTAAATCTTAAAATGTACTAGCTTCTGGCCGCGACTTCGTTCTGTTATACCTTGCTAATGTTAGTGGAATGGCTGACCGCCAATTAGACTTGCCTAGTCAGCATTTTGCAACTTAGAAGCATTCCCATTCGGTTCGTAAGGACAGTTCAGCTTGAAACTCGGTACGGGTCGGAGGTCCTTTAAATCATACTATTTCTATTTTTAATCATTTCTAAGTTCAAGTTCTGTAATCCAATAAACTCTGTTTCCAGTTTATTAATAGTTTCTTTTTTTTTAAACTCGTCTCGAAACCTCCTATAATAGATCGCGTGAAATTTCTTGTTCTCCCGATCCACCCCGTGGCATTATATCGCTTGCAGCGTCATACCTTTGTTTTCGCGTAGCGTTCTTTCTTCTTTCTAACTTTTTTTTTCTTTTCGCCCGGCTTCCAAGGGTCCTTGCGTGGTGTTTAATAACCTTCCTCAAGAATTAGGCTATCCAATGCAAACATGATTTTTTCCTATCCGACTGGTAGTTGCAGAGATTAGCGCGTTCAAACAAACTCTTTAGCTATTATTACTATATATAGATTTAGTCCACTTTGTGATCATGCTGAGATAGGATGGCCTCGTACAGGACTTTCTGTTTCATTTTTCTTTTTGTTACTTTATTTTATACTAGCTGCGCCCCCGCGGTGTCACCCGCGTAAGTTTCGATCCCGTGGGAATATCGGGATAAAAAGTATCCTATATGTTAATCCTGGTTATAAACTATATGTGTGCCAAAATTCATCCAAATCTGTTCAGTAGTTTCGGCGTGAAAGAGTAACAAACATCCATCCATACAAACTTTCGCATTTAAAATATTAGTAGGATAATTTGGTTTACAATTTTTACTGTGTTTAGTTTAGTTTGTGATCTTCCTGTACGAGTCGCAATAAATACTTTTTCTATCTTTGACTACTGGAGTTAAAATCTTGTCCAAATCGCTTTATTGAAACTGATAGTCAGTTTTTTTCCATTTCGTCTGCTGTCTTACTTAGCTCGTACGAAAAGGGCGAACGTGGGAGGATTACTTAGGCACTCAGCATTCGTTTCACAATTTATCGAGTCGCCAACGACGTAATTCTCGGCATTGGAGTAACTACATGATATCGATCAATTCTATTTTTGATCGTATTATAAGAAGTTGCGTTATGTAAGTTCTAATTGGATTGCCATATTTCTCAGAGCTGTCTGGAGATCGTTTTCTTTGATATTTTTTTGTAAGTATTTTTCTATCGACTGTGATTTCTAGAAAATATTCAGACCTGGCGCTAAAAACTTTCCAATTATAAATATCTGTTAATTGGTTTTGTAAAAGTACTTTGCAAGGTTTTGATTGATATTTTGTTAAGGCTTTAAATAAATCTAAAATTGGAGTCTCTATTGTATTTTAGTCTGCCTAGATTCAGCCATTCAAATTACAATAGCGATATTAAATCTATATAAAACTTTTTGAGCCCTACTCTATAGATATATTAAAAGCGAAAAAGAATTGAATAATATGTTTACCTCGACTTTTAATCGTATTCAATAACTTGAAAGTTGAAGGGTTACCAGGTTTTGACGAAAAAGAGGTAGTATAGGTAGAGGCACCACCTCGGTGCAAGAATGAACGAAATTGAATAAATTTAAATAATGTACTTAAATGCTAACTTTTATTTAAAGTTTAATAATATGTCTTAAAAATGAATAAGAAGAATGACGTCTACGTCTAGTGGGTAAAAAAGTAAAGTAACATGATTTTTATTTTATTTCTATTAAAAGAAAATAAAAAAAAAAAAAAATTACTACTTTACTTAACTAATAACGACTTTTATAAATAATTATTCTTATATTCCACATCTTACATACGAATATTTAAAGTTTTATTTAAATTAAATTATTTTTATCATTCGTTCTTTACGCAAAATCGTTCACTACCCCCACATTAGTTTTAGTATGGTAACATTATTTTTCTTTGAGCTGTCAAGTTACTGAATACGATAAAAAGTCGAGGTATAGGTACTTATATCATACCGATTGCTCATCTACCTACTTCAATAGCTCTTACAAAATATGAACCCTTCTACCTTTTTTAATTCCAAGCTTGATTGATTTTCATATTGGCTTTATCATTCGACCGACGCCAACGCGTGTAATTGAGATTTCTTAACATAACATAACATTACGCTTGTATTCCTCGAAAGGTTAGGCAGAGGTTTACCTATAGTACACGCCATTACTATGTTTAAGTCTCATGTAATAGAGGGCGAGCCTTTTGCCATCAACCGGACACAAATTCAGGCTCCGTGCTGTTACTGCGAAATCCCTGACGGAAAGACTCAACTAATACTTCTCTTCTGTCCTTTTCTTAATGAAATAGAAAGAAAAAGATGCACTAAACTTAAATTTAGTTTAGTTTGTGAACAAGGGAATCGGCGCTATTTAACACTTTCGAATCGACCCACAAGACCAACGAGGCGTTTTTATTCCGAATTGAGCAAAATAACAAACATTATTCTGAATAAAAATATTGGGTACCTACTTAACGCACTGCGAAATAAAATAATGGTCATTACAGGTCATTTTATGAAATTGGTTGCGCTCCGGCGGTGAACAAAAATGTTCCCTTCGTTTTTTTTGACTCACTCTCGTTAATCACATCGTCCGTGCATTTTTTTAGTAGTACTTTATATAAACGGTTTAAGAAATGAATAATATACATTATGTTATTGACGCGTAAACATTATGTTATTAACGCGTTAATTATTACTAATTAATTAAATTTATTTGGTTAGAAAAACTAATTGAGTTGCCCGATTCCAAAAAAGGTTTTGATGAATTCAGAAAGATCCGGTGACCTTTCACAGTTAAAATTGAAGCAGTTTTGCAATAAATAAAAATAAAAGCATTGGCTACATACCTAGCTTGGCCTTAGCAAACTTCACACCTGTATTCCCCCAAGGGTTAAGCAGAGGTGTACCTATAGTAGGTACACCTACATTTTATGTTATGTTTAAGTCCCATGTAATAGGGAGCGAGTCTATTGCCATAAATCGGGCACACATCCAGACTCTGGACTCTCTTTAACTATTCCCAATTTTATTGAAAACCTTCTCATTCATAACAGTTCTATCAATTTTACCAGTTGGATCTGGAGAGTAAGGAGGACGTCAAATTCTGCGTATCTCCGGGAGATGGCACGATTGTTGGCAACACAAGCCCAGAGCAGCAGCACTGTTCGTCGACCACAGCCGCCGCGGCCAGTGGCGCTAGAGACGACGAGGCACCAAGGAGGGTGTGCCTCGTCTGTGGAGACACAGCTTCAGGGTTCCACTACGGAGTCGCCAGTTGTGAGGCCTGTAAGGCGTTTTTCAAGAGGACAATACAGGTCAGTAGGAAGGTGATAAACATTTTTTGTTACTTTTTTATACACTAACTCATTCATTACAGGCTATTTATTTAATATTAAACAGTGGCAAATCATTCATTTAATTCTACATCATCTAGCTTTACATGTAAAATAGTATCGTGAGTGACTGGCAATGCACTAAGTGCTCACACACACGAGCGACACGCGTCAACGGCAGAGGCAACTGCGCCGAGAGTCAAAGTGTGTCGAAGGCAGCCGTGCGTGTGGCTCGTGTGTATGCACACTAAGAAAACACACACCACATGAAGTTTACTTGAAGTTGGTCCCTTAGATCTTGCTGTATAATTAGTATCAGGGACTAACCAAACTTATTCAACTCTATTCAGCTGTTGTCCATAGAAAACAACGATATTGTGTGGAATGCGTACGCATCCGTTCAGCTTTACGGATGCGTAGGTACGCATTCCTGAACAAGCAAGCTGGACAGAGCTGAATAAGTGTGGTTGGTTAAGGGTTTTATTAGCTAGGCCAGTATTTTCTTTACAATCTGTTACTGCGTCATTCTTAATTACAAAGTGCATCTGCAAACTTACACGAAGGTGCATAGAACACCTGGTCTCGAAAGAGGACTTCTTTCCGGAATCATATCGCTAAAATAGTTTTTATACGTTGTTAGAATACTTCTAATTTGGATCAGCGCCAATTTTTATATTCTTCATAGATAGTCATTGGTGTCTCAATGTCTGGGAGCTAGGATATCTAGATTTATAGTCTAGATACTAAGTTTCAAACTGTTTGTTTGCTTTGATTTCAGTCTGTAGGCTAAAGTTTCAGTGTTCGTTAAACACGCAAATCTCTCTAATTCTCAAAGTGGTGGAATTCTCTGTCAATATACAAATTTAACCAACTCTTGGAGGCTTTATTCGAGGTTTTTATTGGCGTTATAAATTCGTTTGAGAAAAGTAAACTCTAGAATAGGTAAAATCATGGAAATTAATTGTTTATTCAGTTGACTACCAACTTTAATTGTCTGTATATTGGAATCAGCACTGTCTTTCTTTGAGAGTTGTATAAAATAGCTATAACACGGCAAATTGACGTAGTGTGTCAATTTGATAAACAGATAATTACCCTAACTACACGTAACTCTTCAGATGTAGAAAAACATTTCGTGTTTAAAAAAAAAATATTACTATATTAATTACTTGTTATATATGGAAGCTGTCTCCCTGAAATCACTAAACATATTTTGTGTAGATACATATTTTTGTGCAGATTCTTGCCAAACGGAACGAGTGCCAGCGACTGAAATCGAACGCTTTTACACATTTACCTAGTTCTTCATAACTATGTAGGCATACTGACTCACATTTACTGGTTGCTTCTGATGTAATCTCATTCTTTAGCTACATCTAATGTAGGTATTGATTATATAAAATTCAAATCATGATTAAAAAAGTTTCTTATAACAAAATATGATAATATACCATATTAATTATATTAATTTACCTTTATACCATTTCACGAAGTCCTGTTATGTGGAACTATGATGCACATTAGATAAAAGTCTAACCCCCCGAATCTTTCAACAATACTAAACTTTAAGGCATTCTTGAAACCTATCTGTTTTACATAAGACTTTGAGGCGAAAAGTTTAGTTTCACTTGAAAACTCGACCATAACAGGACTTTGTGAAATGGAAAATCTATCCCAAAACTCATCACAAACAATTTCATTTACCAGGGCAACATAGAATACACATGTCCCGCCTCAAACGAGTGCGAGATAAACAAACGACGGCGGAAGGCCTGCCAGGCTTGTCGGTTCCGTAAGTGTCTGCGCACCGGCATGCTGCGGGAGGGGGTGCGGCTGGACCGTGTGCGGGGGGGGCGCCAGAAGTATAGGAGGGCGGCTGACGCGCCCGCTATGGCACAGCCGAGGCCGCAGCTTGATGATATCAAGGTATGTCCTTTTGTGTTATGTTGTGTTACCATTTTGTGTGATTCTAACTCAAGAATTCAAGAGTGAAGAGTGTTTACGTTCTCAAAAACTTAGGACGGCCATATTGAACCCCGAAATTTTAAAGTAGAAATCCCTGGGCATGCTATGCATATCGAGTGAGGTTGCGTATTTCTTCCAGAAGGACAGTCTAGGTTTCCCCGGATTACATAAAATCACTCTCTTGAGTATTTCTAGAAATATATCTACAGTCTGTTGTATGTGAGTTCATACCCTGATGAACAGAAAAATAAACAAGTACTTACTTAAAAAAGATAAAATAAAAAAAATCCCATCCATTATTTCTAAGACTATTCCAACCTTCCTTCTAGGTCCTGGAAGCCCTGAACTCATACGAGCCAGAACTCCTCACTTGTTCAGCTCCGCCAGCCGGCGTCACAGAACCCGCTGCCAAGACCCTGGCCATGTTGGCAGATCTGTACGATAGAGAACTGGTCGGCGTCATCGGATGGGCCAAACAGATCCCCGGGTTCACTGAGCTACAATTGAATGATCAGGTAAGAGAATCTTCTTTTTTTAAGTTAACCTACACTGTCCCCCTGCTGAGCAAAGTCCTCCCCCAAATTCTTCCAGGCATCCTTTTCTAGAGCCACCTCGATCTAACCCTTGCGGCACGCGTCTAGGTCGTCTCGCCACCTCTTCCTGGGCCGGCCTGGGCCTGAGCGGCACCATCCGTCCTCAGGCACCCACCGTGTGGAGACTGTTGCCCAGCGGTCACTGTGCATGCGAATCTTCTTATGTAATATTTATGCCATCTTATCTCACCACCACCCTTGGTTGACTGGTAAAGTCTGCCTTCAGTTTTATACTGTTTTTGTGACATCTACCAACCCGCACTGGGCTCGCGTGGTAGATTACAGCCCGCTCCCTCTTGAAGAGAGGAGGCCTGTGTCCCAGCAGGGACCTTTATAGGCTGACTATGCTAAGTTGAACTAATTTTGAACACAAGAACACGTGTAAGCAAGGGGGCGAGCCTATTACCAGTAGTTGCACAAATCCATACACCGGTCACTGCCTGATCTGACGTTTGTACACCATTGACCCAGTACACCACGATCTGCAGTCGTGCATGTGATTATTAGCATCACCGAAGCGAAAAAATTGGATTATTTGTGAGAGTTTTCACTTTCATTTAGAGAATTTATTCTGGATGTTAATTTGTACAAATAAATTAATATGAAACTTACAAAGCAATCTCGATGTTTTTACCAGACTGCCCCAGAAGGAGGGTAAAATCATCCACATTTTTTTCGACAGTATGTATGTATTTTAAAGTCGTAAAAGTCGTGCGAAGCGGGAGCGGGTCGCCAGCAACAAATACAATAAATATAACTCATTCAGACTATCTGTAATAAAGTAATTATACATGCATCCATCACACGGGAAACCAGCAAAAAAAAAAGCCTTTTGATTTCACTCCAACCCGCCACTAAAAACATATTTGAATCTTTTCGCTACACAAAATCCAAATCCAATTTTAAATTGAAATAAAAAAATAGTAACAACGGAGAAGCCATATCCATATTTTGATTCTTATTTTAAATAAAAAAGAACGACCCTGAAAATAAAAACACCGTTAACACTGGCCTTCGACATGCAATGAAAACGAAATCAAATAAGTCCCGTACACACGAGAAAAAATTGAACGTTCGAATGAATAAAATTATTATCATAGACAACTATAATTATGACAATCTACAAAAGTGGCCTTGAATGCAATAATTGCATGCATTAATTCTTAGCACGTGGAAGTCAGTTTTTTGATTATTCCGGACCTGTGTGTGTATCCCAGGCTATTGTCTGTTTCTCTGTGTGTGCGTCTGTGAGTAAGTTTGGTTGTGTGTATGTGTCAAAGTCAAGGATTTAAGGATGTTGGTGTGGGTCAGTTTGAATGTTTTGTACTATTTTCGTTTTTTTTTTATTTGTGGTTTTGATTTTGAGCATGAAAGAGGCAGTCTGTGTCGTTTTTGGTCTTTTTGATTTCTGCGATATTATGTCACCCGCGCCCGCGTAGTGATTTACGGCCCACTCCCTCTTTCTGCCCGAGTCCCAACAGTTTTATCATTATAGCTGATTAAATGCTTGGTCAAATTAAATGAGCTAGCGGTTATGTTTTATTAGCAAATTATTATGATTACATGTATCTTTTTTTCGTGGAAATTTGTCGTCGCTTATTAAAAAAAATAGCTGTTCCATACATTTTGACGGCGTAGGCACTTTTGTACGAAGTTGCAGTTTTTTTTTTTAAATAATCCATGAAATTTTCATCACGGGGAAATCCAGAATCAGGGGGGGTCTACTACGAATTGCAAAGTGCGAATGATCAGATCGGACCGACACATGGCCGAATCGAATATTATTGAAAAATGCGAAAAAAGTTCAGATCGACTCAGTTGGGTCGGGACCATAGTCAATATTCGAAAGAGTGTAGGAGTGTAGGATCGGGACCGACCGAACCAAATAGTAACTTCGTAGCAGGAAACGGCCGATACCACTTCGGAGTAGACCCCCAGTATTGAATCCATGGTAACAGGTTCTGCATCAATGTCCCTGCCTGTACAGACCTGTGAAGTTTTGCTTGCTAATTAAATTTGACCCTGTAATATGTCTAGTGATGTCACTTTGTCCGATTATTTTTAAACCGTAATTAAATACACTAGACTGCATTAAACTGGTAAATAAATAATCAATTCCTGTTCAGTAGGTACGAGTTTTTATCAGATGTTGTATACAAACATTAGGTGTATTATCGAAACTGGTTTAATAATTTTGACATTTCAGTTTTATTGATTTATTCATTTCAATACAGTTACTAAGTGCGCCTGGCTATAGAATAACAAGTAGATTAATAAATAAAAACTGTCATCACTGACAATATAAAACACTACCGAAAAAAAATACTACCTACTTAAAATACTGACTGCCCCGTTGGTCTCGTTGTTGCAAGCGCGACTGCTGAGCTTGGGGTCCTGGGTTCAATTCCCAGGTCGGACAAAAGCACAATACCGATAAGAGTGAATGGTTGGTTTTTAAATCGGGTACGTTATCCTACAAACCGCTTCCTGAACCCTCACTTTCTGGGTGTCTTTTAGGTCGGGTTTCGAAGTCGAAGTTTAAGTATTTGGGTCACTGGGTCACTGACGACTTGAAAGACAATGTGGACATAGACAGGGAGCGCAGGTCGCTGGCTGTCCGTTGCAACATGCTGGCCCGCAAGTTTGCACGCTGTACTACGAGTATCTCTGTTAAGATAAAGCTCTTTAAGGCCTGTCGTTTTACACGTGCAGTCTGTGGACCAGTATACCCAGTGGACATACAGCGACCTGCGCGTACAGTACAATATCGCATTCAAGGTGCTCTTGGGGTTTTCGTGGCGGTGTAGCGCGCCAGGGATGTCCGCGGTGGCGTGCGTCGACGGGTTCGCCGCGATCATGCGGAAGCGTTGCGCTCCTCCTCCAATGGCATCCTGAATGTGTTTTCCGACCGGTGGGACTCTCCCCTTTTACGTAAGTGGGTAAGAATCCAGACACCCTTAATTTAAATTACTGGTTTGACCCAGAGATAATAAATTATAATAATTTACGAGAATACCTGTCCATCACTATGCATGAGCTTCACCCATGCATAGTGATGGACAGGTAGTGATGTAATAAAAACTTAAAACCAAACGGTATTAGTCTAGACCGTTAGACACGTAATATTTAATAACTAGTTTCAGCCTTAAACTATCAGTTCTAAGGCCGTCTGAAACCTCTGTCTAGCGTTTAGTTTTTATGAAATGAACTGCGTGTTACTGTTACGTAATAAGGAAATAAAATCTGAGTTTGATTGATGATTGTATAGTTATTATGTTAGTATTGCTCTCAAAACGGTGAAAGAAAAAATCGTGAGGTAACCGGCATGTCCTAGAACCAAAAATTCGAAGACATGTATGATCTACCAACCCGCACTGGGCCCACGTGGTGGATTACGGCCCGCTCCCTCTCAGAGAGAGGTCTGTGTCCCAGCAGTGGGAACATTATAGCTGCTTTTTTTTTTTTTTTTTGGGATGGGAAATCATCAAATGACCCCTCCCGCTCTGGGTGGAGCGGAAGGGAGTGTCAGACTCTTACTGACTAAAACCCACCCATGTTCCTTCCTTCGCCCTTTATGTTCCGGGGTAGCGGTAACCCTTTCGGACAATCCCGCTGCCCCGGCAGGCTTCGGCCCTGAGGGGCCCCTCGTTATGCTGACATCTCTTTGAGGCGCGCGTGGAACACTTACGCGCCGTCCGGCACGGGCCTGGTCCTGATCGGGCGGTGAGCTACCCATTGCTCTCCGCCCGCAGGCCCGCGCCTACGGTGGCCGGTAGTCTCCAATGGACTCCCGACGCCCGGGGCGTCTCCCGCGGCGGCTGGGACGGGAGGCTCTCTCCCTCATCCGTCCCGCCACCTCCTTCGCTAGCATGACTGCTTCGCAGAAGGAGGCGACTGCCTCCCACTCCCTCTCGCTCCGGACCATGGCTTGCACCAGGTCCGGGCGCGAGAGGCCGCCGCCGCTGCCGATCGCCTCCACGAGGACACGGCGGTGCTCCGCCCAAGCGGGGCAGACCTCCACCGTGGAGGACACGGTGGAGCCGTGTCCTCTGGGCGATCCTGGCAATGGTGACACCCGGGCGTTTCCTCCCGCCTGATCATGTGCAGGAACCTCCCGAAACTTCCGTGTCCGGTGAGGACCTGCGTCAGGCGGTAGGTGAGGGCGCCGTGGCGCCTCTCTAGCCACTCCTCAAAGAGGGGTCTTATCGCCGCTATCGCGGCGTGCCCTGCGCTGGGTTGCGACAGTCGCTCTTTCCATGTCGCCATGAGATCGAGCCGGAGGTCCGTCCGCTCCGCAGCAATTTGCCGCGGGAGCGGACTTTCCCCCCGGCGTAGTGCCTCCGCGCGCCACTCATACAGGCGCGCGAGGACTATCGCCTCCAGATCCCATGGCGGCAGTCCGGCAAGGAGGCTTGCCGCCTCGCGCGAGATCGTGCGGTAGCCCCGGATTAGCCTTACGGCTACCACCTTCTGGGGCGCGTTCAGGTAGTGGGCGGCTCGCCGCCGCAGTGAACGCGCCCACACCGGGGCCCCGTATATGGCCATGGACCGCACGACCCCCGCGTAAAGCCTCCGGCAGGAGGCGTTTGGCCCCCCCAGGTTGGGCAAGAGCCGCTTGAAGGCGGCCCCAGCCCGACATTATAGCTGCTTACATTGGGTCCAGGGTAATAAAATTAACAGACCAGAATTTGTATTTGAAAGAAAAGAAAAAGAAAGAAAGAAAAAATAATAATAATATTAAAAAAAAAAAAAATAATATATAAATATTTGTGGCTGGGTTTCACCTCCTATTACATCAGACATCGAAACTTGGGTGTAAGTACTTAGTCTAATACAGTTCTGCCTGCCTCTTCTAGGATTACAGGCATGAATGTATGAGTAAAGTTAGTATTGTGTTGCATAAGCTGAGATGAAAAGGTCACGTGATGTGGCTTATCGCTGCTTAGGGGAAGTCCCCAAAGCAAGGCGATAAGCTCCAATTGAAAAAGCCCTCAGATTATGAATAACTAGCAGCGCCCCGCGGCAGACGCGGTCCGAGGGGGGTCGTGGGGGTCATCAAGACCCCCCCCCCCCCAAAATTATTCAAGCTGTCGAGAGTCTGCATGATTTACTTGCCTTGCTAACTTACTACTTGGTGACCTCCCCCCAAATCTTAGGCTGCGACTGCGCCTGCCTCGCGGTTTCACCCGCATAAGTCTCGCTCCCTTGGCAATATCGGGTTGAAAAGTTCTATGTATTAATCCTGGTTATAAACTATCTGTGTGCCAAATTAATCACTCAACTAACTACAATAATAATTATAATAAACTCACGTACTATCCCAATTTTGTCACTGATTAACTCTGATGGAGTTACTGAACTCAGGGTGGCAGTGTCAGGCAGTGAACAGTTGTTGTTGACTATTTCCTGTTAATAAAAGTACAAAAGCTTCATCCAAATCCATTCAGTAGTTTTTGCGTGAAAGAGTAACAAACATCCATCCATCTATCTTCATAAACTTTCGCGTTTATAACATTAGTACGGGCAGAAGCTAGTAAAACTGAGAGCTGTTGCAACTCTTCGGACTTTGTCCGCTTGAAATTTCTTGTTTTAACATAAAACAGCCAATAATATATCTCATAACACTCAGCAATACTGTAGCTTCCAATCACTGAAAGAATTTTCGGAATCTAATCAGCAGTTCCGAAGATTACCCCCGACATAGAAACCCACAAATTTTACCTCTTTATCTACCTTTATTCCCAGTAGTTCCATGTATACTTCTATACTAATATTGTAAAGAGGTAAAATTTGTTTGTTTGTCTGTATGTATGTAGCAGGTAATCTCCGGAACCACCAGTCAGATTTCAAAAAATCTTATTGCAGTTGATAGCCGAATTTTCGAGGAAGGTTATAACCTTCCTCGAAAATTAGCCTATAGGCTATCTAACATCACGCTACGACCCATAGGAGCCGAGCAAAGTGAAAAAAAAAATACCGGGCCCGAAATTCACGCGGATGAAGTCGCGTTCATAAGATAGTAATATAATAAACATAATCTAGATAACAGTTGTCAGACAATATATTCAAAGTATTTCATTTGTATGTATTCTATTCTAAGTTACAAGACATACGTTGACTTTAACATTGCAAATTGCATTGTTAATTCACAATCACCAGGCGAAATCATTTGTTGAGTTAAAAATAACTTTAAAAATCAACTTCATTAAAAATAATGACTTAAATTTGTAAGCGTTTTAAAAAACACTTCATATCTATACTAATGATAAAACTGTGTGTTGTTTTAAAATGTTTTTTAAAAGCGTTGCCCCACACTAGGAATTACTTCTGCATCGTGGGTGCGTTTACAAACATTTAAACTCACATACACAAACAGCCAGACCCGGAACGAATCGAACCGAAAGCGCAGCAGCCGATCGCTCAGCCAGTGCGCCAACCGTGTCATCATGGGTCATATTTACCCGTTTTGAGTTGATGCACGTATACCTCGCTGTGTGTGTGGCGTTGCACTTAGCATACCTGCGGTTCGGTTAGAAGGAGGTCGTATCTCCAGCTACACAAATGCTAAAGTTGCACGATCGGCGTAAAAAAGAATAATGACAGATTTAAGTCGTCTCGGGTCAATATGACCCAGCGTCGTTGGCGCCGGATTAATTATTTTGCTACAGCTTTTCAGCATTTAATGTTATAGATAAGAGGTTATATTATCTTAAATTAACTTCCGTTTCTATTTAATTTTTATGATTTCAAAACCCTAGGGGAATTCCCGTATTTTTAAGAACCAACAGTCGCATTCTAATCTCAGTCTCAATCTGTCAAAAATGGTATAGGATTTTTGCCATTAACTGACCCTTTTTTTTTTTCGGTGGGAAATCGTCATATGACTTCGTTACACATCGGGCGAACGGCTTGTAACCTTATAAATTCCTCTCCTCAGATGCGTCTCCTGCAGAGCACATGGGCTGAGATGCTGTCACTCATGCTGGCGTATCGGTCGATGTCGGGCGGCAGTCCTCTGCGCCTGCGCTTCGCCACAGACCTCGCGCTCGATGAACAGCAGGCCAGGGAAATTGGAGCACATGACTTATTTACACAGGTTAGTTCTAGTTAAGACATTTAAGCGAATTCTAGCGTAAATTAATATGAACTCTCGACTTCTGGAATGAAAATAAACAACGTGGCAAAATGAAGCTCATGTCAAGCGATCCGATTGGCTGTTGCTAATTGAACCAACCAATCGAAGCAGTTGACATGCGTTTGACAACTTTTTAGTTAACTTTTGTGTTGTCCTTCGTGCCAGGAGCGGGCAATAGTGTATCTGCAAGATTTTCTAAATTGTTGCAGCTGTATGTGTTTGATTGTCAAAAGGTGTTTAATTTAATTCTTCAACGTGTTCCTAATTAATGGATGCATTCAGAGCATGCTTGGGTGAACGTAATTATATCAAAATTATATACTTCTTCCTCAAATGGTTGTTATTTAGTACTTAATTTTGTAGTGAGTTGGCAGCTCCCCTCACGCGGTAATTGAGTTCCGCTGCTGCCCAAAAACTAAATTAAAGAATTAATTGAAAAATGCAAATTTTAGATCTAGAAGGGTTATCTCGATGACCTTGGTTAAGACTCACATAACATACTGATTAAAAAATTACAAGCGTACGGTATCACTGGATCATTACTTTCATGGTTGAGCTCATATCTTGTGGATCGGTCTTACTTTGTAGTGGTGAACGGATTTCAATCTACTTCGCGTTATATCTCATCTGGCGTGCCACAAGGATCTCATTTGGGCCCAGTTCTATTTAATTGTTTCATCAATGATATTCCTTACTGTTTTCTACATTCAAATATCTTTATGTACGCCGATGATTTAAAATTTGTTAAAATTGTTAAAAATAAAGAAGATGCCTATGAATTACAGAGGGATCTAGACCGGCTCGTTCAATGGTGTGATAACAATGCAATGCACCTTAATGCACGAAAATGCTATCATGTAAAATTCTCTAGAAAGCATACTTTAGTAGAACACAGTTATTATATTAAAGGTGATAAAGTTGGTGAACTGAACACAATAAGGGATCTTGGCGTTACATTTGACAGGAAACTAACTTTTATTCCACACGTAGACAGTATTATAAAAAAGTCTTCTAAAATGCTGGGTTTTGTCTTAAGAAATACGAAACAGTTTAGAAGTTGTAAGACAAAAATCATACTCTATAATTGCCTGGTTCGTAGCGTGTTGGAATATTGTAGCGTGGTTTGGCGACCGCACTATGCTGCACATTCGTTGCGTCTAGAACGTGTTCAAAAGCGTTTTGTGTGGCATCTGGCGTTTTCTAGGGGCTTAGCTAAGAAGATACGTTCTTATAATAATAGATTGAGACATTTTAAAATGATATCCCTAGACAAGCGCCGACGTCTAAATGACGCGACGTTTGTGTGCAAAGTTATGGCTCACAAGATTGACTGTCCACAAATACTGAGCACTTTCAATTTCCGTGCACCTTCGAGAATTCCTCGCAGCCAGATAACACCACTGCGTCTACCGCAAAGAAGAACGGTTTTAGGCTCCAATTCTCCTTACGCGAGATTTTGCAAGGTGGTTAATGGTTGTAGTGACATAATTGATCTGCATTTTAACTCTTTAAGCCAATTAAAAAACATTATTTATAAATATCATCTCGATCTGGATTAGACACTTATGAGGTAGCGTGTTTTCAATAATAATTTTAGATTAGATTAGTTTAGTTAAGTCTGCTTTTTTTTTTCTCTCTCATTTGCAACTTATCCTTAAAGCATGCGGAGTTTACCTATAAGTGATTGTTACACTATTGTAATCTATTTTATTGCATGTTACTTTTAGCATAATACCAGTGTAAACAATTGTTGGTGAACCAATAAATAAATAAATAAATAAATAAATAAAAGACGCGGGACAGGGACAGTAATAGTCTAGTGTTATTGTTATTATTACTCTAGAAGGACGAATCTGTAACGTTCCCGAAGTAAAAGTATAGCCATCGGTATCCAAAGGGTGCTAACGGGACCCTTTTACTTTGACGGCACGGTTGGCGCAGTGGTTAAGCGATTGACTGCTGCGCTGCGTGTCGCGGGTTCGATTCCCGCACGGAACAAATATTTGTATGACCTACATGTATTTGTTCCGAGTCTGGGTGTTTTTCTATCTATAATATGTATGTATTTACAAAAAAAAATTGTATATAAGTAGTTTATCAGCCATCTTGTTACCATAACACAAGCATTAGGTTGCTTAGCTTGGGACAAATGGTGCTGTGTGAAATGTCCAGGGATTTATTATTATTATTATTATTTTACTATGCCGTCCGTCTGTCTGTCACGGGGCTGTATCTTATGAACCGTGGCAGACACGCAGTGTTGTAATTTTCACAGAATCCATACTTAGGGCTGATTTTTCAATCGACAGACTATTTTTAGTCGTGAAATAAAATTGACTTCTGGCAGATTTTGTTTAGAAGAACTCTCAAAAATTCAAAATAATTCCTCCGATAAAATTATCTGGCATTGGAAAAATCAGCCCTAAATATTATAAATGTAAAAGTAACTCTGTCTGACACCTGTTTACGCCTTAACAGCTGTACGGATTTGGATGTCTGGCACACAAGATAAACCATGACCTGGGGGTCTACTACGAAGTGCAAAGTGCGAATGATCAGATCGGACCGACACATGGCCGAACCGAATATTATTGAAAAATGCGAAAAAAGTTCGGATCGGCTCAGTTGGGTCGGGACCATAGTCAATATTCGAAAGAACGTAGGAGTGTAGGATGGGGACCGACCGAACCAAATAGTAACTTCGTAGCAGGAAACGGCCGAACATTCGGCCGATACCACTTTGGAGTAGACCCCCAGGTTTAGAACATCGGATACTATTTTATCCCGGTAGTCCGTTTCAGTATTTCCTACCTCCACGTGGGCGAAACCGCGTGTAAAAGCTTGTAATTTATACTATGGCAGATTAACTATAATTATTTATTATTAGTTTATGTTAATAGTGTCTTTGTCCCTGTCTCCAGATAGCCGGCGTAGCCAAGCGCCTGGAGCGCGCGGCGGCGCTGCGCGAGGAGTGCTACCTGATGAAAGCGCTCGCGCTCGCCAACTCCGAGGCGCGCATCGACGAGCACGCAGCGCTGCGGCGCTTCAGGGATTCTATACTCGCAGCGCTTAATGACGCTGTCTCCGCTTTAAGGTGAGCTTAAAGCATCCAAATTTTATTACCCTTACTCAAGGCCCTAAACAACCATTACAATAAAATAAATTAGAAATAAAGTAATAACCAAATAAGACATTTTGTTAGGAAAATAAACAAATTTTGATTTTATTTTAGCCAAGGTAAACAATTACAATTGTGCGTAGCCGAGCCTCAAAGTCCCTAGTTTGACGTACATGTAGAAAATTGACAAGAATCCGAAATATTGAGAAATTTATAAGAAAACCGTGTGTATCTCGAATAGAGTAATCTAACATTACATAGTGATGTCGTGTGCAGGCCGTACAACGGCAACGCGGCGCTGCAGCAGCTGCTGCTGGTGCTGCCGGCGCTGCGCCACGCCGACGTGGCCGTGCGCCGGTTCTGGGCCGCCGTGCACCGCGAGCGTCGCGCGCCCATGAACAAGCTGTTCGTGGAGATGCTGGAGGCGTGTCTCCGGTAAGCGCCCAGGGACAGTACTCCTCCAGACCGATCTGCGGCCGATCTCAGCGGAGACTAGCCATCGACGCGGGAGATATGATAGTGTACGGGTGTGAGCGCTGCCAGGACCAGCGGGACTATGGAGGTGCATGTATATTGTATACGTTTCCTCTCCGAATGTCAATGTTTTCGTTTCTTCACCTTCGGCGGAGGCGACGCGTCCCCGCGCCAAATGTACAAAACGACGGACGGATCTAGTACAAACATTGTTACTATTTTTGTATAATATAATAAAAAATATATATCTAGTTTTACTGTGGAGGTTTCGAGATTATTGTATGGTCGAGGAAACTATCCTGGGACTGATCGCAGGCTGCCGGCCACTTAGTATTCTAGTGACCTGAAACGTCATTGGTTCTGTTCTGAACAGAGTTTTAGTACTGTTAGCTTTAAAGGCGATGTTTATGTTTTGTTTAAATTCCGTGGCTCTCTCTGCGACGGCCCTCACTGTCGTGTTGAAGGTATTTTTTCCCCGACCGTACGAACTACTTCTGTATGTATGTCTCGGTAAATGCGGGGGCCGTATTCGGCGCATTTATCCTTAAAATATAACATTGTTTTTATTCTGTTTGTTTTAAATGCTAAGAGGGGACGTTGCTTGTACTGCGTCGAAATAAAAAAAAATGTATAAACGCGCTAGTGGACCTTAAATATTCGTAGTTAAAACAATGCATCATTATGATATCAAATGGATTTCTTGTAATTTTACTAGAATTTCTAAAGTACAAATATATACTTAGATAAGTTTTACACCTTTTTTCTTAACAAACTTGTTTTCTGGACAAAGGAGACGTAGATTGTTGCTAAATTTAATTTTAAATAATAAAAATAATTCTGTGAAGTAAGAATGTTTGTCTGAACGAAACATTTCAAACAAAAATATTCTTATTTCTGAAGAATTGAGTCGCAGTGCAACAACGCACCCTCATCCTAATGTACAACTGTTTTATAAAATAATGAACATAAAGCAACATAGAATTTATTTAATAAATACAGATTATGTAGCAATATTTACTATATCAAAGTTATAAATGTATATCTAGAGCTGTTCCACTAACAAAAAACATATTTTAACTGAAAAATTAATTGTGTAGTTTGTAATACCAATGAATGTCTGATCCCGTTGTCGACAATACCTGGGTATTGTGAACAATACTCTGTCTCACAATACCCGGGCGTAGTCGATAATTTAGAAAGACTAGTTGTAGTATCCCCTATATTGGATGGAAGTATTTTTAAATGCGTTAAGGCTGTCGCTGACAGGCGCGACGCTACTCCGGTAGATCAATTCCCATGAAGTTTTCACAGAAATTGTTCCACGAGAGTCACATGGCGACTGTCTGCGGGAGCTGTTAAGTAGAATCCTATATAAATATATCGTAAATCCTAGTTAGAGTTAACAAGGAGGCCCAAACCGCAGTTAAAAATATTTTCAACTAATAAAATGTAAACCTTAGTGTTGTGATAGGAGTGTGTTTCTGTCAAACCTGTTGTCGTGATTGTAACATATCTGTAGGTAGGTAGTGTAATGTACAAAGTACAAGGAACAATACTCTTCTGGACTTTTAAATGACCCTTATTCATAAAATATACATCTATGTATGTATGCTCTTGTCTATGGACGGTTATTTAGCGGTAGCACTCTACATAGATTCTCTGAGGGGCTTGTGGCTAAGTAATAACAGCCGCACGGTTCGATCGATCAGGTTAAGTTACGCTTGCCGCGGTTGTCCGTGGATGGGTGGCCATGTTTAAATACCAAGACCCCTCCGTGCTTCGGAAAGAACGTTAAGCCGTTGGTCCCGGCTGTCATTCGTCTATCTTTGACAGTCGTTACGGGTCATCAGAAGCCCGAAAGTCTGACAGCCAGTATTACCTATCTGACCTCCACAACCCAGTTACGGTTATGGAGGTCAGAGAGGCAGTCGCTCCATATAAAATACTGGTATTGAGCTGCATCCGGTTAGATTGGAATCTGACCCCAACAAAGTTGGGAAAAGGCTGGGCAGATTGATTGACTGTAAATAAATTTTCCTGGTATTATATCAGATCATGTGCCGATATTTCGAAAATTGTATTATAGCTGTCTCATTCTATGCTCATAGAGTGAGACAACGATATATCGGTAGAAAGAGTAAACATCACAAAACCATGAGTGCAACTGCTTAATAATATACTCCTGTCTACCCTTGTAAATAAACATAGAGCTTTTTGGCTATAGGAATTTGATATTTATGAATAAGGGAATAAGATTCGAAATACAGAAGCATCCTCCTTTTAAGCACTATAGTAAATAACTATACCTAAGTGTAACATCACAGAATTGTATTAAGTACCTAAAAATATTGATTTGTAAATAGAATTAATATTAAAGATATAGTGGAACAGATAATATCGAATACCTCAATAACTGTTACCATGGACGAGTGAATATAAAACTGTTATAAATGTAAATAAATACATGTTCAGCGGTTTGATTGATGCCAGCGCCTCTGTTGGACACACTCGGAACTAGCAATGGGTTGACATTTTGAAGCTTCGTCTGACAAAGTCCGAATTTGGTATTAATTTTTGTGTTTAACCTTTGTAAAAACATTATGAAATTACATTGACTTCAGCGTGGTTTAACAGTTAGAAGCCCTTCTCAATTATTCGCGTCGCGCGCCTGAACCCAAAACACCCCCCGAAACTTTCCTATGGTGTTATGAGCTCACCCCTCATTTAACCCCCATAACTCGGCCCCACCACCTCGTACACCCTCCACCTCGGTGGCGCCTTTGTTTGATTTACCGTTCGTCCCAGATAGGCCATTGGACTTCAGTTTCAATGGCTACTTAAAGGCTACGCGGTAGATATAGAATTCATAAAAGATTAGATTTTCTGTGTTTGTTTGTTACGTTTTCACGTTAAAAGGGCTGAACGGATTTGGGTGAAATTTGGCACATGGGTAGACCATAACCTGGATTAAGACATATAATACTTTTTATCCCGATATTCCCACAGAATCGAGACTTCTGCGCGGGCGCAGCTAGTGTATTTGACGTCTTTTTAAAATGTTTTCCCTTTAGTTCCAGAGTTTGCTATACATAAGCTCTGGCATGAATTTCACCGTTGCCAATACAAGATGTGTGAACAATCAATGCGAAAACGACTATAATAAGAATTAAGTTGTATAAAAATGTTGAAAGAAGAAAATCTATTCAAAACTGCACCCTTATTTCTGTTGATTTTGTAAAATTGTTAGTAAATCGATTATTTTACTGATAACAAAAAGGTTGTTGTGAATGGTGCATTTTTGTTGTGATTTTGCTCAAAACATGTGTCGATAAGTATTCGCATTCTTACCACGACTAGTGATGTAGCTGCTGACGGTACTAAGGGTCTCCAACACTCATTTGTTTTCGTATGCTAAGAAAAACTAGCCAAAATCTGTATGTGAAATTTTCCTCATTTTTCCAGAAATTGTATAAAATGATAAGCAGTCGAATTGGCGAAAACCTTGAGTGTGAAAACACTAAGTATCTTTAAAAGTAACGTCGGCAAAAAAAATTGGATTCACAGTTTTATTTTTTATTATTTTTTTTTTGTTTATCGGCTTAGTAGCTATTAAGTTTAAAATATAATGTGTCTGAACAAGCTAAAGGTTGTTTATACACAAATTACCGAACAACGGTATTTTAGTGTCAAAATATAAGTAGGGTCAACTTTCAAAATGATATTTGTCGTAACATAGTTACAAAAATGAATTGTAAAAAATCAATGTGGTGGCTTTAGGATTAAGAATAAGCAAATAATTTTGAAAGTTGCCAGGTTAGAGGCCGATATAAACAAACACTGCGTAGCACACGCTTTGGCTGAGCGTTATTCCTGTCTCTGTCGCACAACTGTCAAACTGCAAGTGCAAGATAGTGATGGGAAAATACACTGCTACAAGGGTCTTTTGGCGCTCGAATGACGTTGACAGGGAGGCGCTGTTGGTTAACATTTGTGCAATTGTTTAAAAAAAAAAAACAAGATGGCGGGGTTAGTTCTGATTTTGGCCACGCGCTAAAAGATCTTTGTGCAGCTACATCTAAGCCAAAGCGTATGTTAAAGGTACGGTTTCCTAAAAGAGCAGTGACCGCTCACATAGCGTCCACAATTTACCGGTGAATGACGTCACTGAAATGTTATTTATGAGCGTTTTTGATAACGTAAAGTCAAACCCTGCTGCCCAAATATTTAAATCGCTAGATTTTCCCTCACCGTACTTAGTCACGCGAAAAAGTGCCCATAAGAGTGAGTTCGCACATTATTATATAGCGTTTTCATTTAAATCTTTGCCGCTGTCATCATTTTTATGACAGCCGTCACTGCGACCGTTATGTGCGGTCACCGCTCTTCTAAGAAACCGTAGCTTTAGAAGTAAAGTTTATTCATGTCGGCGAGACTCGAGTATCACAGAATAAAATTTTTCTACCTATCTTAAATTCCATGTGAGTTTTAACACGTTCTGTTGTAGTTATTCTTATGTTAAGAATATTTACTTTATTTAATAGTGTTTAATGCGTAAACGGTGGTAGTCAGGAAGCGAAGCTGTGAAGTGTGACTGTGCCAGATTATTTATTAAGTTTTTAATTATTATCGTCGTTATTATTGATCTGCGATTACTGATGTATACAGTTAAGGAAATTGTGATTGTTTGGTCACAATCACAATTTTTTTAATCTTTAGCCATGTTTTGAAGTAACCCACCCGGGTTACTTCAAAATATGGCTAAAGATTAAGCCTTTTTTTAAAACACTTGAATTGATGACTTTGTATTCATTTTTCTTTTAGTTTTAACTGATGGGCAGCTTATTAGCCGCTTACATACGGACTGAAACCTGATGTTTTGTTGATAATATTTCTTTAAAAAATCAAAAGAATTTTGAATCGCCTTTTATAAAATTTTACTTTGTATAAACGAACTGATTGGATTTGATGGAGAATCAATTGAATTTCTATATCGTAGAACATTTGTAGGTGAAGTTAGTGATATGTAATCTCAGATCAAACTAGAGAACCTTAGGTAAACCAATATAATACCCGTGTCTTAAATTTTGTATTTACTAAATTCGTACCTTATTTCTTTACATAATGTTATTAATGTGAACCGGTCCCGGATATAAAATAAAAAATATATAAAGTGGTGACATTTTATTTTTGTATTTTTATTTGTGTTTGGTCAAGAATACCCATTCCACTGCACAAGCTGTGTCTAAGGGCCCTCGCCCACGGCGACTTTTTGTAGCGATGCAGTCGCGCGTTTAGCAAACGCGCGACAGCATCACTTCTAACGCGTGTTAGTCGCATTTGCAACGCGCTACTGCATCGCGATTGTATCGATACAAACGCGCGACCGAATATGACATTCTATAACAACTTTTGAATTTAAGATCATAATTTTTGAGTTTTTTGAATGTTGTTACATGAGGTCCACAAAGTAATCTCTGGGTATTAAATGGATGCATCCAATATTGACGCTGCTTCCGTTGCCTACGCTTCGGCTGCTTACGTAAAAGCAGCACCAAAGACAACGTGACTAATGTTGCCTCAACGGAGTCCATCTTGCAACTGTACTGATCCAAGGTATTTTTGTATCGTAACTGCATCGCGACCAAATCGCGTTTGCATCGCGACTGAATCTGGTCCCGTGGGCGCGGGCACACAGCTAGCGACTGCTTCGCGTCTGTATCGATGCTACGCGCGAGAGCATCGCGACTGCATCGCTACAAAAAGTCGCCCGTGGGCGAGGGCCCTAAGTTAGGTACCTGACGTAATATACCTAAGAACATAAAGTATCACACTTGAAAGCCCCGAAGGGATAGGCAGAGTTATACTAACACAAAACACCTCGTTATGTGGGCTATGTAATAGTGGCGAGCTTATTGCCAACCGGGCACAAATCTAGACTCCGGGCCTCGGAATTGATGAGTTTCCAATAGAATAACGCTATAACACTGCCCGACCTGGGGGTGGAACTCAGGACCCCCATGGTCACACTAGACTCACGAGGCAGTCGTCAAACAACGACCTAACGTATTGAACCCGAGATCCCGTGCTGACACAAGACTCACGTCAAAGTATCAGCCAGCCGTTATGTTCCCACTGCTGGGACACAGGCCTCCGCTCTGTGAGAGGGAATGGGCCGCGTAATCCATCACGCGAGCTGAGTGCGGGGACATCTATCAGATGTCTTCGATATAGGGTAATCTCATATTCATATTATGACGTTACCCTATTATGAATAGGATAAGAGAATTCCGAGGGGACGCGTACGCAGTCCCCACTATCAAAAATTACGCATCCGAGTCATCCACATTAGGGATAATCGCAGGGGTCAACCCAACCGCAGTGCAATCGGAAGGCCTCGCTCTGGGGGAACCGCCTTGATCACAGTAACCCCTATGCCAGGTAAGCAGTGGTTTCGAACGTCATAGAGCGAGATCGGTAGAGTTGCCAGCTAAAATCGGTACATTTGTACCCAAAATCGGTATTTGACAAGAATACAATATTCAATCAAATTCGTTTATTTATTGAAAAAAAAAAAAAAACTTACTGACTAATTTATAACAATCGTACTTAAAAATAATTATTTTTTATATCAATATTCTTTGGCCATAGCCGCGGTCATCTTCGAATTAATTTCAACATAACAATTAGCTGTATTAAAGAGTCGTTTTGCATGTAATAGACCAGTGATTGATTCAGTAGACTATTTCGCTGTTTTGTTTTAGATTAATGTAAAAGATTAATATGTGAAAATATGCATTCGACGTTAGCGGACGAATGGGGAAGTGATAAAATATTAATGATGAAATTAGACAACAAAGGAAACATTTGAGTTTCATCGCCACGCTTTAGTAAACTTACTTCATCACAAAATAGTTCTACATCATCAGGAAACGTATTGATTTGTTCACAAATTCTTAAAATGCGCCACTCTGTATCAATTTCCTGGAAATCATTGCTCTGAACAATATTGGGAAAGAGCCTACTCATAAGAACTATCGAAACAGTTTTGCTAATTTTAAAATTTTTTGGATCAATGATGTCCTGAAATTAAACCTTTTATTGGATTATTTTTCAATGGAAACCGCGTGGTTATTTGCTTACAAGCTTCGATATAAACAAATTTATTTGATCTCAGTTTAGATTTTCTGAACTACTTAGTAGTGTATTAGACGCAGCAGCACCATAGTATACGCAACATTTCTGGGATTTTTTAAATCAACATTTTCGACTGGAGTGTTAGTTAAATATTCTCTTTTTAAAAAACAATCAAAAACAGTCTTTAGTGTTCCAGTTATTTTTTCATATAAATTATGCATTTTCGGGTGTTCTGCTTGCATTTCTTTATTTAAATCGGTAAATAATGGTAATACAAAATCAAAACATTCCAAAAATAATATTGCAGTGGGATCTTGGAGCTCCTGTAATATGTATATGTTCTGCAGCTAAAAGATGATCATTATTAGAGATTTGGTCGATAACAAATAGTTTTAGAGCAGAGAGTTGTTCCAATATTCTCTTCACTGCTGCATGTACTGATAACCAGCGAGTTTGAGAGGGGTGAAGTATTCTATGTACAGACGCCAGCACATCAAGCAAATCAAAATTACAATCTGTCAAATTTCTTTAATAGATTTTCAACTTTAAGTAAAAAACAAAATAATAAAATAATGTAAGTAGTAGCATAAATAATTAAAACATTTACCTTGCTTAACCAATGCATCAGATTTGTGTTATGCTTAACCAGTGTACCAGATTTGTGTATCGGTTGTGATTTTATATTCTTTGATGATACTGAATGTGCTTGTGAAGAACTATGTTTCTTTATAGCGTCTTTTCCCGATGTGATGTTGATATCTTTATTACAACTCTTACAATAGGCACAGCTTTCGCCCTTACGACTATCTTGCAACCAGGAAATTCCTCTGCCCATTCTTTTCCATAATATTGTAGATTTTTTTCTCCTTACACTCGCACTGTCTTGTGCTTGTTCGGTAAGTATGAATTCTTTACAGAAACGCGCGAATGTCGTTCAACAGCGGAGAATCTTAACACTGCGATTCAGAAACGTGACATAAATGTAAAGCGCCACCTAGTGAATATAAACTGTACTAAAAGCATGATTCCTCTCATGCCATATATTTTGTTACATGCCTCTTTTGTATGAAAACAGAGGTACAGTAGCAGTGATAGGTCAACATGCAAAATAACATTTAAATGCCAAAATTGGTAGAAGCTATTTATAATAATATGCTTAGGTACTAATTCTTGAGCTACTTGATCCTCATTACAGCTGGTCCCGCCATCCAGACGTCAGGTTGGCGGGCCACTTTGAAAATGCTCAAATCAAATTATTTATTTGCTAGAATGCAGGTATACAAATACTGCACCCGCGCGCTATGCTGTACGTATTTAGTTACCCTAGCCTTTTGCCAACTATGTTGGGGTCGCCTTCCTGTCTAATCGGCTGCAGCTGAATAAATTAACCAGTAGGTATTTTAGATGGAGCGACTGCCTATCTGACCTCCACAACCCAGTTTAACTGCTTAAAACTGAATCTGTGTATGATTAAAAGAAACAAAGCAATTATTAAGATTGAAAATAACGTTAAAGTTATTAAGGTTTAATTTTCTGTTTATTAAAGGTTGATTTCTACAAAAAATTCTATTTTTTTAATACGTTACACCAGAAATTAACTCGATTAAAATTCATAAAAAAAAGCCTTACCCTTTAAAAAAAATTTTTTTATTAAGTCTCGAAATCCCGAGAATTCCCGGGACTTTGAAATTGTCGGGAATTTCCAAACCCTAGTCGTCAGTTTGTTTACAACGTCTTTTTTTCCAATGTATAGTAGGAATCAGAAAGATTTTGATGCCATTTTAATTTTAATGTGAGGCACTTAAGTCTTTCCCATCCCAAAAAAAAAAAAAAAAAAGGCACTTAAGTCCGCGTTCGGCCCCCGTGTGCCGAGTCAGCTGTCAGCCAAAGAGAATTCTGGATTAATAATTGCCTTCCCCGTATATTTCTTGTGAAACATTTTTAGGTGGACTAAGTATATAAAATTATTGAGTTTTCCACGATGTGCAGGTATACAGTATGGCAAGTAAAAGAAAGGACACACTTTACGGGAGTATACTAGTAATGAAAATGAACTACTTTTATTACGGTAGGTACCTACTAACTCTGAAAAAGAAATCTGCTGTTCAACTCGAAAAGTGCAATACAGTGCGGTACTTTGGTTTCCTAGGAAAGCGGTTCCATCTTTATTGAAGGCCGTATCTAACGTCCGTGGTTCATAAATTCAAGGTAGTTCAGAGAGCTATGGAACGGGCTATGCTTGGAGTCTCTCTGAGGCATCGAATCAGCAACGAGGTGATCCGGCAGAGAACAAAGTTGTCGACTAAGCTTACAGAATAAGCAAGCTGAAGTGGCAATGGGCCGGCCATATTGGCCGTAGAACCGAAGATCGTTGGGGTAGTGTTCTTGAGTGGAGACCGCGAATCTGCAAACGTAAGGTAGAATGCCCTCAGGCTAGATGGAGCGTCGATCTTCGAAAATAGAGTCGAATGGCGTGCAATAACAGAGGCATATGTCCAACAGTGTACTGCTATAGGGTGATGAAGATGGACGTTATCGAAAAAAAAAAAAAAAGTTTTTTATTTGGACAGCCGTTATTGTGTGACCGTTCATAGCTTTTTTATGAAACTAAAGAGTCACACGATCAAAGTAAATGTAACCAAAGCAGACTAAAAAAATATTTATTATAATTGAAATGATCGTAAAAGTCTGTCAACATTATTTCTAAAAATAAAATCAAATAAACATATTTTATTAGTTTTTTTTATTTCTTAAAAACTAGATAATATTTACAATGTCGTTCCCTGAGTTTATTCATTTTATAAAGTCTAGGATAATTTAAACTATAGCGAATTGTTCGTACAGCAATTCTCTAACTTTGAAATACTCTTCGGAAAGGACCCCTTCCAATGCTACGCGGCCGTTCTCCAACTGAAAAAGTAAAATGTAATTGTGGGATTTCATTTAAAAAAGTTTATCTATAAATAACATTGAAATGTCATTGTCATTGTAACATTTTTGTCTGTCAGTTTGTATGTTTGTTCCAGCTAATCTCCGAAACCGCTCGACCGATTTTGACGAGACTTTCACTGGCAGACAGATAGCTAATGTCATAAGGAGTAACTACTTATATTCGAAAATAATTACGGTTCTGCTCAAAAAAATGAAAACATATGAAATCCAATTAATTTTTTCCGACAAGCACGCGCACGACGTCGCTGGCACGGTTAGTTACTAACTAATTGTTTTGTTATTTTATTTCACCGCTTAATAATATAAGTATTAAAAGAAGGGGCGTAATATTTAGTTAAAACTAGTAATTTATCTTGTATACTTACTCTGCGTATAGCGAGCGTGCCGTTACAGCACTCGAGCGCTCCGGCAGTGAACTCAGTACTGAGGCCGAGCTTGGTGAGGGCGGCGCGCAGCTCCGACAGGCGCACCGAGTTGATGAAGGAGGCCGCGTGCGCGCCGCCCGGGGCCGCCTCCAGGCACATGGACACGTCTGACGTGGCTTCTTCTGGGAAGAGCATGAATAAGGTTAACGGAGCTACATGAGAGTGGGGAGCATTTGTGACGAAAAGAATTAGATTGTTAACAACATGGGCATACAATAATGATGTTTTATTAATTAATAACAGAAACGTTGCATCGTTTTTTACTGATCAGCATCATATCTGCTGTTCCCAATTATGGTAGGATCAGCTTACAGTCTCACCGGATGCAGCTAAATAGCAGCTACATGGATCGACTGCCTATCACCTCCACAACCCAGTTACTAGGTAACACAATACATACCTCGTTTCGTGGCAGTCCACAAGTATATAGGGTAATATTATTATGTTGAGAGAGACATTTTTATAATCCAATTAATTTGAATATACACGCGGTACGTTAATTAACAAGCACATGAGTTTTCTGTGAGAAATATTACTTTAAAAATTAAAATACAAAAAAAAAAAACTAAATTATTAATATTAATTTAATTTTTTTGCTCCTTGCTCCTCCATTTTGGCACAGAACAGAAAAATACCTGTAGATGTAGTGTTCTCCCGCTGGTGAGCTCGCGGTTGTACGACGGCGGACAACCAAGCTAACTCTGCGTCGCCGGCAGAGCGCCACGCCAGGCCCGACATCAGGCTGTCTGTTAGTTTCACCTGGAAAGGACAATAGTTTTTATAGCTATTCTGTTTTTTAAATGTGTAGGTATAATTTGTAATAGCAGTTAGTATCATCCGCCTATAGCAATCTACTAGAACTCTCATGCGGTTACTACTGGCTACTCAGGGAACATCTTTGCTCCACTTAGTTTGAGGGCGTCCTACCCTACGTTTGGATTGCGGTCTCCACTTATGGCGCAAGCGGCAAGTTAGCAATTAATATTAATATTCAATTTTTCTAACGTTTTTTGCAACTGGCAGGTCAGTGTGTGGCAGGTTGTATGTTGGATCAAATATATGATTCGCGAGCGTAACAAGTATGTATTTACAGAATTATAATTCATATACAAGGTGGCAGGGACATTGACGCGCAAACGTCGTGAAAAGGTTACACCTGATGCCATAAATAAAATTATGAAAGTCATTCATCTCGGAAATGGCCGTCTCGTGAATTTTTGAGTGCGCAATGTATTTCAAACAACGCGA
Source organism: Apamea monoglypha (assembly GCA_911387795.2). NCBI lineage: Eukaryota > Metazoa > Arthropoda > Insecta > Lepidoptera > Noctuidae > Apamea > Apamea monoglypha. Next base: position 3,822,512 of record OU426933.1, on the reverse strand, counting down.
TCAAAACGCTCCGCGGATAGCGCGCGCGGGCACTACCTGCCGCGATACCGCGCGCTGCCCTTTAGAGTTTTATTTACATTGCTATTTTAAGTGAAACAAAGTCAAAGATTTTATTTGTAAAACATAGGTGCAAAAATAGGTGTTTGAAATAGAATAGATACAGAGATCTCTATGTTTTGCCGTTAACGGCGTACAAATATCAAGTAAGTAGGGAAATTACGCAAAGGCATGCAAAGTTACAATTATTGTCATTTAATTTATAACATTTTTGTTAAAAATAAAATGACAAACTACGAGTAACAGAGTTAACTATCCTCTATCAACCTTAACAAGTGAATTTACTATTTTTTAATTAAAAATCTCTTTGGGTTAGATAGAAATTAAGATTTTATAAAGTTTGCAATAAAAAAAATTGCAGCAAAAAACGTAAAAATTAAGAAAAAGCCGACGAAAAATTTCAACGCGTTTGCGCGTCGATTTCCCTGCCACCCTGTATGACTGTAACCATCAATTCTGCACATGATTCTGGATCCCTTAGCGTAGAACAAAAAATCTACTTTTTCATACAATACCTACGAGGATAAAATGCATGGAATAGCTTTATCTTTTTTTTGAAAGACTATAGATTGTGGTAGAACCGATGACCGTTGCAGTCTGGAGTCAGTCTATTCTAATCTATATTTATTATTTTGTAAACCTGCCAGCGGTTGAGCTAAATACGATATTAGTTTAATATTCTCACGACTGTTCCCTCATCAGATTTAGCCAACAAGGTAATGCTAAGTAATAGTAATATTTGTACAGACGCCAGGACATCAAGCTACTAGAATCTGTCAAATTTCTTTAATAAATTTTCAACGTTATCATTAAAGCATTAAGGTTCAAGGTTGATTGGGAAAATTTGACAGTTTCGGGTAGCTTGACCTGCTGGCGTCTGTACGTACTTGATAGATGTGAGATTCCGTGGTTGCGTCGATGATGTCGCCTGCATACGGTATGTATATCTTGTCTATGCCTTCAGCCTCGCAGTGCTTTCTGAAAAATTACAATCTAAATAAACAAAATGAACTAATACAAAAATGAATATAATACAAAATATGATTCAAGGATTATGACGAATGTTTTTTAGGGTAACAGAAATTTTTGTCAAGATCCCGTTGGATGCGAGAAGCACAGAGCCGGTTCAAGTGGAGGTGCTTCGGGGAAGATTATGTCCAGCAGTGGACGTCTTTCGGCTGAAATGATAATGACGATGATGAGTAGGCAGAAGCACTTTGCTGACTGATACAAAAGACAAGTAAATAAATTAAAAAATTATAATATTTTTAGTTTTGAATTATTTTTTAGAAAACCATGCAGAGTGGTGCAGAAATACCCGGGTTGACAGGTAACATTGTGACAAGTCCTACTAATGTAATACTAATATTATAAACGTGAAAGTTTGTATGGATGGATGGATGGATGGATGGATGGATAGATGTTTGTTTGTTACTCTTTCACGCAAAAAAACTACTGAACGGATTTGGATGAAATTTGGCACACAGATGGTTTATAACCAAGATTAACATATAGGACACTTTTTATCCCGATATTCCCACGGGATCGAAACTTACGCGGGTGAAACCGCGGGGCGCAGCTAGTTGGTTATAAACATTTCATTTAAAAATTTTAAATGTTAACAAAAGGGATTGTTCTTATCGACTGAGTAGTATATCCTGTGTATCTTATTTGAGCGTCTGCAGAGCGCCGTGATTAGCTCTGCCCTGCCCATTGCAGCACCCTTCCAGCTCGATGTACTACATGTTGGCCTATATGTTCTGATAAATGATTTATTTTCCTGTAAGTAGGTTTGCACAAACACTTTTACACGTCAATCATATTTTAAAACTAGATAAGGTCGGTTATAATATTAGTGAGGTAAGTTTACTTACTTGAGAGTCTGCAGAGCGCTGTGATTAGCTCTAAGCCCTACTATAGCGCGCGGCTTGGCTTGCGACACTACTCGCAGTAGAGACTCGCCGTCGCAGCGCCCTTCCAGCTCGATGTACTGGATGTTGGCCTTTATCTGAACTTGACGCATCGATGAGACGCACTTGCTTGGTATTTCCATCATTTCCTCTGTAATTATATAATATTGTGTCGTTGTAATACATCTATGTAGGGTGAGTGTTTTAATGTAAATCTATGAGGAATGGAACGCAGCGCATGAGAGAGAGAAGGGACGACAGTGAGAGCGAGAGAGAGGGGGGGGGGAGGAATGGCGGATTAGCACTTGAAGGGAACGTTTGTCATTTTTTGGAGAGTAAAGACGCTAAGATTAATAAATTATAATTATGAGGTTTCCATTTGCATTGTATTGTCAGTAAAGATAAAATAAACCACCAGTAATGGTTTACAAAGCATTTTACTTGCCCCACAATCCCCATTCTACATCTATGATGCAAAAGGAGTATGTATGGATTGTTGCAGGTGGTTTCTGGCAAGGCATGTGTATATGTATGTAATGTATTACATCTTCTGGTTGTTGTAGCGATGCTTGTATCTTTTTGTTTGCACAAAGATACAAGCATCAGAAAGAAAGAAAAATTGGTTTATTTGTCACAGAAACATTTCTGTGACAAATAAACCAATTTTTCTTTCTTTCCTTAAGTTCCCATCGTCTGTTGAGAAGCCTTATTATGGTCGGTGGGGAATAATAGAAAAAAATATTGTGACTCCTTAGTAACAGTTGAGCTTATAAGTACATAAACGTTTTCAGATAATAAAATGAAAAGGTATGATGAATATTTCTTTTTGCTGCTTCATTTGTATTTTATATTTAGGTTAACAAGTAAGTTTTACCGTCAGGTTCCTGCTTTGGTGGAGGTGCGGGTGGCACATCTCTGATTTCTCCTTCCGCATCCACAATCTCAGCAAGTCTGTAGTCTTCAGGCTAGACAGTATAAGACAATACAATTATTGTTTGTAGTGTGTATGAATAAACATGATTTAAACAAAAAAAAAAAAAAAAAAAACATTTAGTTATACTTTCTACTTTCAGATTTCGACATAACACAGTTGTTTCGTTTTTTTAGGTTGAAATGAAAATGTATATTTCTGTGAGTAGATTTTCTAACACAGTTTTACAAGTCAATTAGGTCAATATTTTGAAACTAGATAGCACCGGCATTTCCCAGCTGACTGATCCCTAAAATGAAACAAACTCAGAGGTCTTGGTCTCTTTTAAAGTTTCAGCTTTATCGTTTTAGACCAGCACATTAAATGCGTAACAAATTACCTATCAATCACAATTTGAATCATTTTGAAGGATATTGCTAAACCATTGCTGCGTATGTTCGAAAAAATTGTCCGCTCAACAACGTAAATAACGCAATGAATGTTTCAGATCTGTCAAAATGAAGGCCATTGCTAGTATTAGTATGTTACGGTACTTGCCCGTGGTCCCCCAGTCTAGTTCCCCCTGGGGTGCCACGAGCAAATATTTTTGCCCGTGGAACCCCCAAGGGGGACAAAGGCGGTACCATGGGCAAATTATGTGGCCCGTGGTACCCCCGCTAATCGCTAATGTTTTTTTTAATGTGTGTGTACAAATATTTGTATTGCCTACAGGTAGTTGTTCCGGGTCTGGCTATTTGTGTATGTGAGTAAAAATGTTTGTAAACGCACCCACGACACAGTCGTAATTCCTAGTGTGGGACAACGTTTTTTATTTAAAAAAAAAAATGTAAAATTGAAATGTTTGGGATAGGGTATCACGGGCAATAAAAATATATATAATAAGAAGATTGTTATTCAAGGGGTTCCACGGGCAAAACTATTTGCTTGTGGTACCCCACGGGGAACTAAACTGGGGGACCACAGGCAAGTACCGGTATGTCTGATTACTTTGCAGGTTGAATTTCCTATTCTCTTCTTAGTGCAAGCCATTTTAAGCCTCCATTTTCACCTTAATTAATAATTATTTTTGCTTGTAAAATAATTTTCTTTCCTAACGTACCTTAATGACCTCTCCATAATCATCGACCCGGTACCTGTCCTCGTGGAAGGGGTACATGGCGTGGTGCCTCTTGTTGGACTTGAAGCAGCCGGTCGCGCGCACGTCGTGTCTCACGGGGATGTCGTGCTTGCCTGTCACGACCCACATCTCCAGTTCGCCGTCTGAGTCAGAGTCTGATGATATGCCGGCTGTTTCTTCCCTGGAATAGACATTATGCGGTGTATTAAAAGAAAGTCGCATTTATTTTCATTAAAAAACGAAAAAAACAATAATTTATTCAAATTAGGCTGAGAATCAGCACTTTTCGAACGTCAACATTACAAAAGACAGTCCCCCAAAACGCCCGCCCATCACAACTCCCTAGTGCTATCGCTGGGAAGAAGTTGCGCAACAAAGTCCGGATCTTTTATTTTTGACTGTGTTTACTTTACTTTATGATCTTCCTGTACGAGTCGCAAATGTCGCAATAAATACTTTTTCATTCCTTCTTTCTTTCAACCAAAAGGTTGTCAGTCCGACATAGCTAGTAGTGGTAAAGATGAAAAATAATGGTGATGACGGTAGGTGGAGAATGAAAAGACCTAAACTGTTAAAGGCCGATTTTTCGATTGTCAGATTACCAGTGTCAATCGCTGAGCAGTTTGTCAGTTCTGGTATGAAAAATATTGAAATTAAAAGATTATTCAGGTTGAAAGATATATGATTGATTATAAATTATTAAACTGGAGTTAGAATTGCACGAGTTGAATGTGGGCGTCATTTGACTACAATACAACACGCTTTTATTTAGTAGGTACCTATATAATGGTATTTTTCTTATCAGGTTTAAATTAAGGGGCCTTTTACAGTCCACTAGCGCCGCCAATCGAAAAAATGTCAACACTTGAAATATAGCTGTTTAGCTAAATCGTGCATTTGTAACAAAAACGGCCGTTTATGTTTTGAATGCACGATTTAGCTAAACAGCTATACATATTTCAAGTGTTGATAAGGTGTTATACAATTACGTTATTGCCTTTTCCACAGTAATAATAGAACATATTTTGTATTTTTGATTCTATTTACGAGTTATGACATTTTTTCGATTGGCGGCGCTAGTGGACTGTAAGAGGCCTCTTAAGTATTTTTAACTTTTTAGTTATTTTTATTAACAAGTAATAAAAGCTTGTTTTTAAAAAGTTTTTGTTTTCTTTTAATTTTATTTTTAACTTTTTAGTATTTTTGACGCGAGATTGACAACGGCGTAGTTCATAGCGCGTAGCATTGTTTTTCCGTTAATGAATGAACGAACTTATTTTCCCAAAGATGGGGTCGCATATTCATGTCCACCAAACCACCACCACTCACCACCATCAAGACGAATCAAACTCGATGGGGTTATGTCATTTAATTACTGAGTTCCTATGGCCATCTTCCAGCTCCATCATCAGACCCTGGTTACCATCTAGCACCAAAGTACTCGTCAAGACGACAAATACGAGCCTGCAGAGCGCAGCGCGAAAAATTCATCATACCTTTTCATTTTATTAGCTGAAAACGTTTATGTACTTATAAGCTCAACTGTTACTATGGAGACACAATATTTTTTCGAGCCATAGGGCAATACGAGCGATAGGGTTGTGTCGTTTAATTACCGAGTTCCTATGGCCACCTTCCGATTCCATCATCAGATCAGCTCCATGTCATAATAATTTTGCATTGTCATCCGATTTACACATGCATGCAAAATTACAACTCAATCGGTAACCGGGAAGTGGATTAAATTTAACTTGCAAGATTTGATTACAGACAAACATCGGGACAGGTGAAACTAAATAAAAGCTTGTAATAAAAACCCCATCCACACATCCTGATAGAATTTCGATAACTTGTAACATGGAGTAGTTTAACTTACTTGACAGTACTGTTGACCTTGACCCTCTGCTTCTGCATGTACTCGTCTAGCTCGGCGCCTTCGAGTCGCACGCGGCGGTGGATGTTCAGCTCGATGGTACGGTCGCCGCCTTTCTCTATGAGGTCGCGGGCTAACGTGCCGGGGGATGTCCTGTTAATGACGATGCAAATATTTTAAAACATAATTCACATCGAATAACCACCAATATAATTACATATCTTAGTTTTAATTTCAATTTAGATGACTTTATACATCCTTACAACTATATAGGATATATACAAGTTAAACGAATCTTCAAAGACCAGCTAATCTTCTTAGAAAGCGCAGTTAGAACGAAAAATGTGAAGCAACTCAGTTTAGTATTTTAATTCTACTTACAGGAGTTTTGTAAAAGAAAATTTAATAAGGTTATTTTCCTATTATGGTCGTATAAGGTTCGCACTTTGAGCACGACTACTCTTATGATAATGGAACACAATGGTTAAAATATCAATAACTCACCTAGCAGTCAAAACAATAGAATTCTGAGGGTTAGGAGCCCACAGTAAGAACAGGTCTCTTGCGAACCCTGACTCCAGGTCTGGGAAGGAAGCCAGCACGACCTTAGGTCCAGGAGTGCGGCTCACTTCACCGACTGAATGACACAGTTGTAGATGGCGGAGAGCGAACGGGTTGCTGCGGGCGCCTTCGAACGCGCGGGTCAGTTTGTCGCTCATCCATTCTATCTGTAATAATAAAATGTAGAATTTTTAATGATGAATGATGGAAAAAATATAACTTCCCTTACATGGATAGGGATGATAACCAATCAACAACATGGTGCGTGAAGGATTCACAATAATGTTTCACGATACTACTGTGACTAAGACAAAACGGTATCTACAGGGCAATGAAAACGGTTTTGGCTTCTGCTCAGAAAGCCAATTCTCGTAATTTAAAACGTTCAAAATCTAGTCGCAGTCTCATCTCGGCGACAAAACATTTCTAAAACTTGTCAAAAATGTAGGGAAATTAAAGGTATTTTTGACAGATTGAGACTGAGATCAGACTGTGAATGTTCATGAAATTACGAGAATTGCCCCTCAGATATTAAATTAAGATGAAAACGGAATTATGGATAATGTTCGGAATGAAAAATTGGAAATTATACAAATGGGTGAAGCCAAAGTGATTTATACTAAGGTGAGTTTTGGGTACAAGGGAGCATATTCAAAAGCATAGTTTATTTCTAAGATCAATTTACCTGTGACTTAGCAAACTCAACGACGTTGTAGCTGACATTGGACAACAGTAGCAAAGAGTATGCAACGAGGCCGGAGTCTTTGTTGCGCCATAGTTGGTCCAACATGTGAGCCAATTCCAAAACTCGTCCAGCTGTATCCGTGCAGACGAGAACACAGCCACCGCCGCGAAGTGTCGTTAGAATTGTTGCTGGAAAGATACAGAAGTGTGTTTTAAGTTTGAGTACAACTTATCTATGGAAGTAAAGATCTGATTTCTCTAACAACTATACCAGGACTGTCCATGGAGATTTTAGGAGCTGACAATGAAGATGATGTATAATTTTTATTGCTGTTATGTGCATTGTAACTCTGTTTATGAGCCTTATAAGAGTTTGGACCTGTCAGCAGTTTCTTTTTTCTTATTATTTAACAACAGTGCTGTTGATGACATATCATAAGGTATGTTGCCTATTAGTAATGATAAATGATTTTATTTTGTAAGTAGGTTTGTACTCTTTTACACGTCAATCATATTTTAAAACGGCCGAGAGAAGAAAGAGAAGAAAGGCCGAAACAAATTCAGAGGTTACAGTCTCTTTTAAAGTCTAGATATAATCTTGGTCAGATCATATGATCAGTAATAGTTATATTTATCTTCTTCAAAAAGTTGCCAAGAGTCTTTCATCTGTTGTCAGAAGCACATACTCTCCGCAATTAATTTCGCGAATTGTTATAAATACTGTGAAGCTGTGTTCCAAAACATTATAAAAGTGTAGTTGCAGTGTCTCGGAAACTGTGCTAGCGTTATCTAGCGTTTTCCTATTCTAGAACCATAAAAAAAAACTCATCTTAACAATATAAAATTCAATCTGTGAAAAAGATCTCTACCCACTGGGACCGGACCGGTGTTCTACACAGTATACACTGCAGATCTCGCGCAGATTGATGAAGTTACTACAGCAACATTTGCTGATAACACTGCAATACTGGCAAGCCATACAGATCCTACTATGGCCTCACACATGCTGCAAGGGAGCCTCGACAAAATAACCACATGGTTACAAAAGTGGCGGATAAAGACGAGCGGAAGCAAATCAGTCCACGTCACATTTACGCTGCATCACGAGAATGTAACACTATCTGATCACGAAAGCGTAAGATACCTAGGGTTACATCTTGACCGACCGAGGTCTAACGTGGAAGAAACATCTTAAGATCAAGAGACACGAGCTTAATATCCGTTACAAGAACCTACACTGTATCATGGGACGAAACAGTAAACTGAGTACCGACCACAAACTTTTAATATATAGCCAGTGTGGCTTTATGGAATCCAACTTTGGGGCAGCGCCTGTAACTCAAGCATTAGCATCATACAGAGAATGCAGAACGCTATTTTGAGGTCAATTAGTGGCGTTCCTTGGCTTGTCACGAACGCTGAAATACACAAGGAGTTATCTATGAATTCTGTCACGGACGAGATCAAGAACATCACAAAAAAGGTACCAGGAAAGACTGGAAAGGCACCCCAACGACCTGGTTGCCGCACTGAAAACAAGAAGTTACAGGAAGACTTAAACCTGTGTGGACCTAAGCACGAATACGTACGTGTAGATGGCTCGCTGGAGTCAAGCTCTTCCCGCCAATGTTTACCCCCAACTCATTCGCTAAAAGTAAAACTGATCGCGGATAACCACTCTCGCGCCCGGCCCTGGTGCAAGCCATGGTCCGGGGCGAGAGGGAGTGGGAGGCAGTCGCCTCCTGCGAAGCAGTCATGCTAGCGAAGGAGGTGGCGGGACGGATGAGGGAGAGAGCCTCCCGTCCCAGCTGCTGCGGGAGACGCTCCGGGCGTCGGGAGCCGCGTGACGACTCCCGGCCACCGTAGGCGCGGGTCTGCGGGCGGAGAGCAATGGGTAGCTCACCGTCCGATCAGGACCAGGCCCGTGCTGGACGGCGCGTAAGTGTTCCACGCGCGCCTCATAGAGTTGACAGCATAATTTGAGGGGCCCTTAGGGCCGAAGCCTGCTGGGGCAGCGGGATTGTCCGAAAGGGTTACCGCTACCCCGGAACATAAAGGGCGAAGGAAGGAACATGGGTGGGTTTTAGTCAGTAAGAGTCTGACACTCCCTTCCGCTCCATCCAGAGCGGGAGGGGTCATTTGATGATTTCCCACCAGAAAAAAAAAAATCGCGGATAACCACAGAAGAAAAAAAAAAAATCTTCATAGCGTGTCAATGCCAATCTATATACAGTCGGCCCAGGATTTGGCTACGTGTTTGGCACCTTTAATAGCGTCAATCAACTCCTGTAGGGTGCAGATAACAGGACATGCTGGGTAATAATCTTGACAAGTGAAAGCTGTAACCAAAATTAATTTTCAAAGAGTACTTACTCATCAATTTCTCATCTCTCAATCTCCGCCTCTGCTGAACATAATCCGCATTCATAGCTCCCAGCAGCATCAGGGATGGCCTCATGAGCCTTTCAATTTCACATCCATTCAAGTGCCGTTCCTTTTTGTGGTTGAAGTCAGGGGCGTATACAATGTCTTCTTCACCTGGCGCGGCGATACGCCACACTGTGCCGCCGAGCGAGTGGCCGGCAGGAAGAGGGGTAATGCGGAGGCCTAGGCCTTTGCCTGAAAACAGGAATGGAATTTACTGGTTACTAGTTGCCTCAATGGATAACAAAAATATTTTTTTAGCAGGATGTCTTAAACACTTCAATTGAATTAGCTAGTATAATATTTATTTATAGACATCGACTAGTGACTAACTGCTGGTATTCAGCACTATCCGGTTAGACTGGAAGCCGACCCCAACTTGGTTGGGAAAAGGCTAGGCAGATGATGAGACATCGACTAGTGTCACCGCTGTGTCATCTCTCCTTACAATGCTGATTATAATTATTTTACTTAATTTATTTAGATCTAACTTTTTTGGCTTCAATGAAAAAACTGAAAGGATATTTTAAGAGCAAATGTAGTGATCAATGCCAGCTCATGCCTTCTCGGTATGAGTATGAGTAGCCTTTGCCCTGTAGTGGGACAACAATAGGCTGGTATTATATTATTTTATGAATCAATTTTAATATCTGTATTGAAAGCCATTATTTATTACCTTGGAAAGCAGATATGATCAGACTAACACACTAGTGTTATTGCACAACACTTGTTAACACGAAAATAGCAAAATAATTTTAAAACTCCTTACCTTTCATATCAATACTCTGATTATACTTCAGCTGCACAATCCTGTCGAATGCAGCATCAACATCGTCCAACGTAAACAAATCAAAATCTGACACGTTTCTGTGTGCCTGGTACAAGTCATACATGAACATTTGTCCCATCTTGTACACTGGTAGCGTAGCGTATATGGGACAGTTCAACCCGAGCTTCCCTACTGCATATGGTAGGGCACCCAGGTGGATAGGGTCTGAATGTGATATTAGTACTGCATCTATTGTGTTTATATGTCTGGAAGATAATAGTCATTATTAGTACAGTTAAAAGAGTAACAGTGGAGTTTCTTGCCCATTCTTCTCGATACAAAAGTACCTTTTGTAAGAGCCAACATGTTTTAATTCTATTTTTTTTTTATAAAGGAGGCTTCATATTGGGCCCAAAACCGAAAAAAAAGCCAGTAAAAAAAAAGAGTGTTTTATTCAGTTTGGGACATCATTTTAAGCATTTGGTACTATGGCACTATAAGTGTGGAACAATTATTGTAGCGGCTATGTAAGTTCAAAAATCAGATTTCTCGTACATTTGACCTAAACATATAAATATATAATTTGAGTACACGTGTTTAAGTCTAGTGAGTCATTCGAGACATTTTTAACCAACTTCAAAAAAAAGGAGGAGTTTCTCAATTCGGATGTTTACATTACTTTTTTTATTACATGTTAGTTAGCTAAGCCTATTGGGAGCCAGGAGAAAATGTAGTTTTTCGAGGAAGAATTCAATCCCCGGCACGTCACTGCGAAAAACTATTATGTTTGTGTCTTTTGACAGGACGTTGGAGGGTCAAAATGCTGTCAGCCACTACTATTGCACATGCAATATTGGAAAGATGACAGTAGGATGTTGTTCACACGTAACGTGCGTAGTGTGGTTTTTAACCTATGCACGGTATGAATCAAATGCGAGACGCCTTCCAGCAGAATTGGAAGATGTTCTAGTTCGACCTTACAAACAGTATTAATAAAATAATTGAAAATAGTATTAAGGAGTTCCTGAAATGCGAGGTGCTGAAGTGTCTGTACAAAAACGCCACTATGTTAGTTCGACTCCAGGATTAGACCTCAAAAAATATCCTTCTTGAGCGAGGTGTGAGACATGGAGACGTTATCTCAACGAAACTGTTCACCGCTGCACTGGAGGATGTCATGATTAACATCAATGGCGAGTACATAACTCACCTTCGGTTTGCCGACGATATAGTAGTCATGGCTAAGACTATGGAAGACCTCAGTACAATTCTCGATGACCTCGGTAGAGCTTCCAAAAGAGTGGGTCTTAAAATGAACATGGACAAAACGAAGGTCATGTCAAATGCAACACTGTAACACCCCCTGTCATGAAGATCGGAGATGCTACACTCGAAGTCGTGGACGATTATGTTTACCTAGGACAAAATGTCCAGTTGGGTAGGTCCACCTTCAAGAAAGAGGTTAATCGTCTAATCCGACTCGGCAGGCAGCGTTTGGGAAGCTACGCAATATCTTCTCGTCCCACATACTGCAGTGTCTCAAGACGTAAGTCTTTGACCAGTGTGTGTTGCCAGTGAAACGACCTATGGCACTGAAACGTGGTCAATCACAATGGGGCTTATTAGACGGCGTGAAGTCATAGACATAGCCTGAAGAATTGCCAAACTTAAGTGACAGTGGGCAGGGCACATTGCTCACAGAACATATGGCCGATGGGGCCGAAAGGTTCTGGAGTGGCGACCGCGTACCGGAAGACGTTGTGTTGGAAGGCCTTAAGGTGGACGACATTGTAAAGGCTGCAGGAACCTGTTGGATGTGAGAAGCACAGAACGGGTCGAAGTGGAGGTGCTTGGGGGGTGCCTATGTCCAGCAGTGGACGTATTTCGGCTGAAATGATGATGATGAGTATTAAAAAAATGTTAGCCATTGTTTTATTTGACCGAATTAAAATATTGTGTATTAAATAATTAATAAAAATAGTTTAAGGAACATGTTTGCCATTGTTTTATTAGCGAGAATTAGTAACCTTGCACAAGAAATGGTATGCACAAAACATAGAATACAAATATACTTAAACTCATAATCTAAGCAGAAAATCTAACTTAGTTTTTTTTTTTTAAATATTAGTCACACTTACAGAATTACAGTCATGGCAAAAAATGTTTATAATACCTACTAAGTCCACATACATACTTAGATGATAATATTTACATTTATTTCGAACTTATGTAGCTGCTTATAATATATGATGGTTCTACCGCTTTAGTGTCATAGTACCAAATGCTTAGGATGACGTTCCAAACGGATTAAAAACATCCTATTCCGTTGGCTTTCCTGATCCTAAACCTGAATGATCTCTTGACATTCAAAAGTGCCTTTATGTGCTTATTTATTGATTTTGACTTTACAAAACACGTACAATGGTCCACTTGTAGGACTAAGTGCGGAAACTAATCTCAGTAATATAGAACAAAAAGTCACAGCACAGAAACAATAATTCACTTGTATACACAGCCGTTCTGCGATAGACATGAAATTCTTTCAGAACAATTTGTAAATTTGTTTGATTATGTTATGTATGTGTTGATAGGACCGCTTCAACAAACACTAGCAAATTTATAAGGCTTTATACGATATTAGGAGGGAAGGATGAAAATAAAACTATTTGATGTTTGGGTCCAGTTTCATAATAAGTACAGTGATGATCTCTGGCCTTTCATGACTGCTATTAGGGCTAGTAATGTGTTTTATCGGTTGAATTGTAATAGCATTCATTTCTATAGCGTCTTTAAAAGGAAAATTCAGTAAACTCTACAAGTTGTATGGACAATTTGACAACATAACCTTAAAGCATTACCTTTTCAGTTCTTTTATGAAGTCCATATCGAACTTCTCATCCCATCCACAGTCTAGAAGGAATTTGAACTCGTCTATCTGCAGCACGTAGCATGGTGGAGCCTCATCGCCAGCCCCCGAGAGGCAGTGCAGCTTGATGATCGAAGTCATTATGAACCGGCTGCAGCGGCTAGATTACTATTATTATAACGCGGTATTGTTCCACTATCTAGTATGTTGACATAATTGTTTTAATAAACACGGCCTGGGTTTTGTTTAAATTGTGCCATTTTTGCTAAATTGACCACACCACATTCAAACACGAAGAAATGTTTTCTTTTTAGTTTACGCGGCGAACCATAGATATAATATCACTGGATTGAATGGATCGAGAATGGCGATTGAGTGGCGAGTCGGGCGAATAGTGGTGAACGCTGGCGAATAGTGGCGAATGCGGAACATACTCGGATCGACACACAGATTAAAAACGAATCGAAATATTCATTTGGGTGTTTAAAAAAATAACGATTTAACCGTGCAAACCAGCCGTCGCACACTGGGGCAAGATTACTAACATCGATACATTTAATAAAAATATTTCTTTTTGTTTAACCAGTCGCTTTAAGTGCTGTGGCATAGTCAAGTACCTGTGGAACGATAGTGTAAATAAACGGACGCGATCCACTCAACCCGCGCTCCATAGCACGCCCCCCAATCTAAGCCGAACAATCGTGGAGCATACAAGTGAATTCTTGCGTTTGCGCAATATCAAAGTCTACCTAGATTTTTTAAATGTAATGTGATAAAAACCCCAGAAGCTATTATGGAAGCGTCAAGTTCAGATATATATCTTATTATTTCACACTATATTTATATTTTAATATTTGTTTTGATGGGTAAAATTGTGAGTCAATGATTGTACAAAAAAAAAAAGAGTCAGAATTAAAAACTAATAAATCAACTAGATAATTAATTATGTTCTGCAACTGATCGGGGTTACATTTAAATTTTTTTAGCACCAGTAGCTTTATAGTTTAAGATTATTTCTTAGTTTTTTGCACATTTTTGCCCGCTTTGAAATAAGTAACATTATTAATGAGTTAAGTCGTTATATTAACCGCCGTGTCCTCGTGGAGGCGATCGGCAGCGGCGGCGGCCTCTCGCGCCCGGACCTGGTGCAAGCCATGGTCCGGAGCGAGAGGGAGTGGGAGGCAGTCGCCTCCTTCTGCGAAGCAGTCATGCTAGCGAAGGAGGTGGCGGGACGGATGAGGGAGAGAGCCTCCCGTCCAAGCCGCCGCGGGAGACGCCCCGGGCGTCGGGAGTCGAGAGACGACTACCGGCCACCGTAGGCGCGGGCCTGCGGGCGGAGAGCAATGGGTAGCTCACCGCCCGATCAGGACCAGGCCCGTGCCGGACGGCGCGTAAGTGTTCCACGCGCGCCTTAAAGAGATGTCAGCATAACGAGGGGCCCCTCAGGGCCGAAGCCTGCCGGGGCAGCGGGATTGTCCGAAAGGGTTACCGCTACCCCGGAACATAAAGGGCGAAGGAAGGAACATGGGTGGGTTTTAGTCAGTAAGAGTCTGACACTCCCTTCCGCTCCACCCAGAGCGGGAGGAGTCATTTGATGATTTCCCATCCCAAAAAAAAAAAAAAAAGTCGTTATATTAAAAATACCTCCTTCTTTTTATTAAATTCTTTTGTTAATTTTTAAACCAAGGGTACAAACTCCAATACCTTATTCTAGCCGACTTCACTGCCTAAGGAAGCTCTAAATCTTCTGATACCACCACTATTACAGCCGACAAGAGAAGTTTCTACGGATGATGATACAGAAGGTGATTCTGACTGTAACGATGATACTGACTGTAGCGCTGATAGTGATTAGTTTTGTTATGACCATATCTTCGTCGTTGCCTAGGGTAGTAATAATATATAACATGCAACAGATTACAAATATGATTTTGTTTGTACATATTATATATATATATATATATATATAAGCTTATACAAACAATCTACTTTTTTATTTCACCAACCGTATCATGTCACAATCGAAATATCTACTCCAAATCATCATTATGAATTAACGACACATTTTAATAATCCTACCCCACTGTGCGTCGCAGCCGCGCGCCCTGGCGGGGCTTAGCTTTGGCACTAGAAAGTAATGTGTAATAAAAATGAATACAAAAGTGTGTTTTAATAAAATTATTTATTAAAACAGAAATTAAACTTCTTAGGTTTATTTAAATCCTACAATAGTTTCTCGGTATGAAACACATACATACATAAATACATACGTTCACATACATACATTACATACAAATGCACAAGAAAAGAGAAACCCAGCAGTGGGTGAAGTCGGGCTGTGTATGATGACGATGATAATGAAATATTAAAACTATAAATATTAACTACACGGACAAAATCTAGAAATAGGACGAGTCCTAACCGAAAGCGTCTGTCGCTCGAGTACGTGATCGTCGCGCACGTACCCCGCGTCCTATTTAAAAGCGTTCGTCGCACTACTACACGCACGCGGCGGTCGCTTTTATATAGGATGCGGTCGTAAGTTACTTCACGATTAATCAAGTCACGTTTGCTCGTCATCATAATTCTATACCTACCTAATCGATCGCGTATTCGCACGACAATCGACAGTCAGAATTAAGTAGGTACTGAATTAATATTTACATAATTAGAAAAAGAGAAAAAAAATTACTTCTTTGTGCTAGAGCTAGGTTTATATAAACTGATGTCCATAACGTTCTCGTCTTCTATCAGAGCTTTTATCGTATCCTTAAATGGTATTCCTTTTACTGGGTCGACATTCGTAGTTTTTGATGTGTCAGCGATCTCAGTGATCACGATGCTGCCTGTATCTTCGTTATTTTTTTCCACAACGCTTGCTCTTAAACTTTTTTCTTTCAGTGTAACACGGCTGGAATCACTCGTATTAACGAGACTTAATTCGGCTACATTGTCATCGCTTCGTGTTTCTTGTGGCAGCAATGGATCCTTTCTTCTAGCAACGATGGATCCGGATTCACTCCTTTTAATGGGGAAGTATTTACTTACACTTATGTCACTTTGGGTACGAGCAGGGGATGGTTTGGACGAATTTATGGTAACACTCATTTTCACCGTTATAAAATCTTTTACATGGCGCTCAATTCGGGCATGAAGTGAAGTTTCTTTGGCAACAATGGATCCCGAATCTCTCTTTTTAATTGTGTTTTCTCCTACTCGGTCATTATGGCTATGAGAAGAAGTTTCTTTGGCGGCAATGCAACTGGATTCTTTCGTCTCAACATAACTTATGTCGTTTATATTCCGACTACTTTCAGTAAAGGATGAATGTTGCTTTGCAACATACGTCTCCGTCGCACTTTTATCTCTACGTAGATCCTCATTCTTATTTGTCAAATTAGCGATCTTCGACAGAATGCTATCTACAGATTTTTTTATAGAACAGCCAGAATCAATTTCTTCGTTAGATTCCTTGTCATCTAAAAGTGTTGGATTTGTCATAGTAACCTCTACAATACTTCTTGCATTGGTGGTAACCGCTCGGCCAGCGTAAATGTTTGTAAGAGGGACGTGTTCCGCTACAGAATCCACTGGCTCATTAGATGTACTTACTTTGGCTATAACACTACTAAACTCTGTTCTGACTGTACTCTCTTTCTCTTTAGCGGTTACGTCTTGAATTACATTATTAATGTGTATAGTGGCTGAACTTTTTCGGGAAATAATGGTACCGGTTTCATTTTCGGGAACTAAATCGCTAGTATCTTTTCGGGTAACGGATAAAGTGCCTATTCCTGCGACGTGTCCGTATTCATTCTTTTTAACAGTAATTATTTCGGTTACATAACTATCGCTTTTGGTAGTATTTGATGAATTCTCTTTATCTGCACGGTGTCCGAATTCGTTGTTTTTAATGAGAACTTTTGAAGTTGGGATATGAGAAGAAGTAGCTTTGGTAGCAAAGCGATCAGATGCAATCTGTCTTATATTAATGGAGTCGTTTAGGGTACGGTCATCACTTGGTATGGATATAACGTTAATTGTATCCATTGATTCGTAAGTGTTTAAAGGTGGAACCTCAATTTTCCAGTCCTTTGGAGGTTTCAGGATAAGATTATAGGGGTCAGTTCTTCTTTTGTTTTCCTCTTGGTTGAATACAAGAGAGATACCTGGAGGAGAGAGTTGTTGTGGCGTCTTAGCGGTTTCTACAGCTATCAAAGGCCCGTTTACTTGCGTAGATTGTGTTGTCGAAGCTTTTTGGAGCATCCTAATGAATCTTTCTTCGATCTTTGCTTCTGAAATGATATAAGGTTTTTTAATTTTTTGTCCTTCTTGGGGACAGTAATCATTACTCATCTGGCTTTTCAACTCACCATTAATTTTCTTAACAACGTAGTTAAGACCCATGCATAATACGAAAAAACTGAAGACAAAGGATACATATGCCCACCATTCTAATTCTATACACTGAAAATAGAGTAAGGTAGTTAAAGACGAATCACAAATGGGATCGATGAAAAAAAGAAAGGAGAAAAAGCTGGAATGCACAGCATAACATAACGCCTGTTTTCCCTGAAGGGATCAGGGGCTGAGGAGTACTTTTAGTACACCCTTAGGGCGGACTAAAGGCGTAGCTTTAGGCAAAGTGTTATTGGGATAATCCATCAGTAATTTCATAGTAGCATCTCAGAGCAGCCTGGGATTTGTGCCCGGTTGATAGGCCTAACATAACTGGCGGAATAGGGGTGCACTATGTATGCTATAGGTACACCTCTGCCTAACCCTGCAGAGATTCCAGGTCTGATGTTATGTGTTCAATTCAGTTACACCTTGTAAAGGTAAGAGCTTTTTGGGTTGTCAAGAAGGTTAATTTAACTTAAACCATGAATGGCAGTGATTATTATAATCTAAGGGTTGCTTATCCTTAGATTATCATAATTTCTAATAACAGAAGCCACTGGCCACAACCACCGGTGGCTGTCAGCACATGCTGCGGTGGCGAGCACTGCTGTAACATGTGGCTGCCATCAGTCGGCGACAATCCCCTATGAAATGGTATGTGAACTGCTAGACGCAGGGCAACCGGTGGCTCATTTACGCCTAGCCCATCTCAGATGACATGACAAAAATGACGATAATAATGAGATGCTTCGCATTTAGTTTCTCATTATTGTAGATACAGCCTGTAGAGACCATTTTGTTTATTTTGACCGACTTTATTTATAAATACCTGTAGCAACAATAAATAATACTCTATTGACATAGCAAAAAAAGTATACAAACAGCCATTTTACTTCTTAGATCGTTATTTTTAAATTTTCTAGAGGACAATTTTTTCGCAACTTCTGACACACTTCTCTGTCAAAGCGTTATTTCTGTCAGATTATTTTCATAAAATAGCGTCTAGAGAATATTACTGACCGGTAATGACCTTCTTAAGAATGAGTATAGGTTTTTCTCAGGACAGAAGAATGTCACCAGAAGAGCAGCCAGGCGTCGAAGGGTGCTTAACGAAACCCGGCCACCATACGGAGGGGCCTGCGGCCAGCAAAATTGGGGCTGTGGCGTCGCCCGAGCAGTCAGGCCTAAAAAGGAGGAACGCAGTGACGCAGCATATGCGCACCGTAATAGGAGGACGTGCAGTCGTGGGACCGGCCGCACTTGATGATGGGGCCTGCTAGTCATAGCGGGCCGATACTAGTGGGGGGTGCGACAAATGTACAAGTATCTCCCGGGCCCTCGACTCATGGTACTGAATCAGAACCGTGGGGATTTAGTCGGTAAGAGTCCGACATAAATGTATATTTATGTTTTATAATTTGTATGGTGTACAATAAAGAGTATTCTATTCTATTCTATTCTATTCTATAAGGATTACCCCACGAAAAAAAAGGGTAGTATTTTGCAATAGGTTATGTACTAATAGATTGATGGCTGGAATACTATTTAATCATCATCTCAATTTAATTTATAACCGGAGCATAAGCAGAATGAACCTATATTGTTCCCACTGCTGGGAAACCGGCCTTCTCTTTTTGAGAAGGAGTGGGCTATAATCTACCACGCGGGCCCAGTGCGGATGCGGGGATATTACATGTGTCCGAATTTTCGGTTCTAGGACATGCCGGTTTCCTCACGATGTTTTCCCTAACCAGTTTGAGAGCAGTGGTGATGAAATAAATTACACAAAGTAAAGTGCCTGCTTGGGTTCGAACTCACAACCCATAACTCGTAAGTTGGAGCCACTACAAGTCTGCAGAACTATATCTAATTACCTTCAGAGTTGGTGTCGCTCTTTGGATTTCGCATTCAAACTTCTATTATAGAAGTTATAGAACATCTATTATAGAAGTTTGGGGGTATCGATGTCCTATGGACCTTGCCATTGGGTTACCACTTTTGACCGCAACGAGGGTTTTCTGAAATGATGTTCACTGGGTGTACAAATATAAGAAAACATCTTTAAATCTCCCCAGTAACATTAAAAAAATCATCATTATTATTACTAACCTAATATCACGACAAACAAACTCATATTTGTTTACATTTTTGGCGAATACCAAAAATGTAAACAAATATGAGTTTATGGAAAAATAACTTTAATTCCTACACAATAAAGTTCAGTTTACGCTACAACTTCAAACATTTTTATAAGTTTTTCAATAGTGCTAGTCACTCTGAAATCAACTTAACTACCATTAAAATAAAGTTGATATTTGTTTAACTTGAAATAACGTCAATTTGTAACAAATTAAATTTCAATATAGATATGAGTTCCTGGGTTCGATTCTCGGGTCGAACAATGTGTTATTGGGTTTTCTTCCATCTGGAATTTCTCAGTATCAGCCAAGAGTCTGGATTTCTGCCCGGTTGAAGGCAATATGCTCGCCCCTTATTAATCAAAATCATTATGGGATTGGAGCAGTGGTGGCCCAGTGGTAACAGCCGCGACTTACGAGTTGTAGGTCGTAGGTTCGCACCCAGACAGGCGCTTTACTTTGTGTACATTATTTCATCACAACTGCTCTCTAAACGGTAAAGGAAAACGTCGTGAGGATACCGGCATGTCCTAAACCAAAAAAATCGAAGACATGTGACATCTACCAACCCGCACTGGGCCCGCGTCGTGGATTAAGGCCCACTCCCTCTCACAGAGAGGAGGCCTGTGTCCCAGCAGGAACATTATAGCTTGGTTATGTTATGGGATTGATAGAGGCTTAAACATAACTGACCAAATATAAGTGTACTATAGGTACACCTCTGCCTATCCCTTCGCGGAGTACAGGAGGTTAAATACTAGTAACACACAACAAACTTCGAGTAATTAAGTTATTTACGTATTAAGCCTATACAACAAAGCAGTACCTATTACTCTAAATTGAAATAAGACGTTTTAAAGCCGCAGACGGTTTCCAAATCTTCACTTTCGTCGAATTTAACAGGATTGTACAGTAACGAACGTATTCCGACTACAGTGTTAAGAATCGTTAACAAGCAAAAGCGTGTGTTCTCGAATGTACTCACTAGTTGATGGAATGTACTGTTGTGCGTGGTTGTACCGGGTACGAGCCTATAATGTTCCCACTGATGGGACACAGGACTCCTCTCTGCGTAATGCTGCTGTTGGGTTAATGCCACTGACAAGTCTGTCAAATCATTGTGATATTTTTTCTAGTTACAACGTAGACAGAGTAAACTAAAAAACTTAAAGTGTAAAATAACTGGGAGCTTACCACCAACTCTTATAGCAGGGCAGAAGTTGAACTGCACTGTTTTTTTGTACTTAGTCATAGAACAAAAAAAGGAGTGCAGTTCAACTTCTACCCTGCTATAAGAGCTGGTGATAAGCCCCATGAATGGACTTTTACACTGCTTTATGGATCAATTGAATGACGTTGACGGGGGGCGCTGTTCGTAAATATTTGTCAATTATGACAAAACAAGATGGTGGCTTTAGTTCCGAGTTTGGCCACGCACCAGAAGAACCATGGAGCATTGTATAATAAATTATGAAAGCAGCTTCACTATATACTTAATACATAATTATTATAAAACAAAGTTCCCCCGCCGCGTCTGTCTGTCTGAACGCAATAAACTCAAAAACTACCGAACGGATTTCCATACTGTTTTCACCAATGGACGGAGTGATTCATGAGGAAGGTTTAAGTGTATAATTAATTAACATTTTGTATAAATATAGTTAAAATTTGACAATGATTGTTGAAGATGTCGGAAAAAAACCATGCCAACTGGGGAGCTTTACAGGCGTGCGCCGCGTAAACCAATAGAATTATGGAATTATATTCCTCTTAAAAATATCTGTTAAATTCCGAACTCCACGCGGGCGAAGCTGCGGGCAGAATTCAGTCTAGACTAATATTATAAAGAGAAAAGTTTGATTTTTTGTATGTTTGTTTGTTACGTTATTGGCAAATCGGATTTGGATGAAATTTGGCACATGGGTGTAGAGGCCATGACCTGGAGAAAGACATAGGCTACTTTTTATCCAGGATCGCAAAGGAAGTCGCGGCCAAAAGCTAGTATTAAATAAATACGTTTATATTTAACATTATAAATTCTAGACTATATTAAAAGTCTGGTTTCCTAGAACTACTTGATCTAATTTTATTCATGGCGCGTTGGTTCCTCTGGCTTTCGCAATCTTTGAGAAACTGGAATTTTCCATTAAAAGATGAATGGTTATTACTGTTTACCTTTTTCTTTGATAGAAGTCTTCTTACGGAAACTAGAAAATTATGCATCGGCAGTAGGGTGTGATAGTAGAGCTACATATATCGCAAAACATGGTCCACCTCATATCCTGCCTTCTGTATCCCAACACCAAAACATGCAGTTAACGTGACCTCTGTACTGCCACCTACGACGCCGTGGACTTTGACACCTGTCAAAGTTTTGGCCAACAAGATCTAAAATACAGTCGTGCCTGCGACACGAAGATGACTAGAAAACCATAAGAGTGAATTTTAGATTTTGATGATCACATGTGATCACAGATCATTGAGAGCAGTGGTGGCCCAGTGGTAATGGCCCCGGCTTACGAATTGTAGGTCGCGGGTTCGACCCCAGGCAGGCGCTTTACTTTGTGTAAATAATTTCATCACCACTGCTCTCAAACCGGTGAAGGAAAACATCGTGAGGAAACCGGCATGTCCTAGAACCAAAAATTCGAAGACATTTGTGACATCTACCAACCTGCAACGGCCCGCGTGGTAGATTATAATTTTTTTTTTATTTTTATTTAAATAAAACGTTGCCCCACACTAAGAATTTCTCCTGTATCGTGGGTGCGTTTACAAACATTTAAACTCACATACACAAACAGTCAGACCCGGAACAACTACTTGTAGGTCATACAAATGTTTGTTCCGTGCGGGAATCGAACCCGCGACACGCAGCGCAGCAGTCAATCGCTTAACCACTGGGCCAACCGTGCCGTCAAACTATTATTAGCCCACTCTTTCTCGAAGAGAGGAGGCCTGTGTCCCAGTTGTGGGAACATTATAGGCTGATTATGTATGTATGTTTTATGTGATCACATTTTACTTTTACATCTAGAATAGGTGATTACCTATTGTAATATCGCGACATATTCGCCAAAAATGTAAACAAATATGAGTTCACGGAAAAATAACTGTAACTCCTACACAATAAAGTTCAGTTTACGCTACAACTTCAAACATTTTTATAACTTTTTCAATAATGCTAGTCATTCTGAAATCAAATTAATTTACATTAAAATAAAGTTGATATTTGTTTAACTTGAAATAACATCAATTTGAAAAATTTGATTGAAAAGACTTGAGGTACAATTAAACGCGTATTTGTACGCCTTGTAAAGTGTAGATACTTGTATAAGTATTATATTATGTATAACTATCGGAGGAGGAGGCGCCTTCTAACCTAACCAAATATTCCCTTCCAAGCGTCTACGTCCAAACAAAACCACCCGTATGTTTCCCCCAGTTAAACTTAGCGATACCAAGGTGATTACGTTACAAAGAGGTTACGTACATGCCGTTTTAAAAGCCGTCACGACTTCAAACAAGTTTGTTTTGCTTTGCCTTTCAATGTTAGAGACATCACTTGATTGATCGCTCCTTCAATCGATCAAGCGACGGAGAAGTTTGTGCTCAAAACTGGGGAGAAATTGTTGGTAGCTATTTGTCAGGTGTATGTAGAGAGAATACACGAGGTACAAGGTGAGATTGTTATGTTAAATTGTGAGGGGATGGGGTTGGAGGGGAAGTGATGAAGATGGAGTGGGAATTCCTATTTGTTTGTGGTAATCTACACTAATATTATAAAGAGTAAAATATGCTTAGATGTAGGAGGTAATTTCTGGAAATACTGATCCGATTTAAAAAAAAATCTTTCACTTGCAGAAAGCTACGCTATTGTCGAGTGTTTTAGACTTTGTAGGCTTTGTAGACTTTAAATCTGTAGACCTTTTTTTATTTTATCAAATACCGGTGCTTGTTGACAGGCCTACGACTTGACTGTCCTCCCATATTTACTATAATTTGAAAACATTGTAAAAGCGGATTATTTTTAAAAAGTACCCGTGAAGTTTCTTGCCGGCTCTTCTCCTGCTCTGCACCTAGCTTCTGACGTTTCATAAGTGCCCATGTTGGTTTATGTGAAATAAAATATTTTGATTTTTTTTTTGACTGGAAGCCGATTTCAACGTAGTTGGGAAAAGGTTAAGCAGATATGATGATCTCACTGATATTCACACCCTTTTTCTAGGTTATTGTGTTTCACATTGACATATAAAACTAATCTCAACATTGTTTCTGAAAAGAAATAGACTAATAACATTTAAAAGTGTAAATTTGAATGTGTCTCAACAAATTTTAGTATATATTTGATTTAAAGCTTTCAAAGAAAACGTGCGAGCGACGACAAAATTTTGATGATGCACTGAATTTTATAATAGTTAAGGATTATGTTCAATATTTGCCAAAAAAGCACTTAGGGTAAACGAATTCTGTTATAACTAAGTGTTTCAATTGAAAACCCATTATAGTTACTGCGAATATGTAAAATAGGTATAATAGGTATGTAAATTTTATATTATCATAGTTCGCATTTTTAGTTAAAGAGCAAATGAAATACAAATATTTAAAGAGTAGATGGGTACTACTTAGTGGGTTCCAATCTAGCCTGATGAGAAATACCTTATCTTTTTCTGCAGATCCCATAGTATCTCTCTGCACATCAAAATTAGTTTGGACATTGACCGTGAAAGTTAATCTACTAAATAGAGGGACACATAATTAGTTTACCTTTATTCTTTGGGGTCCGACCTTGAAAGGAAGAACGGAACCATTATAAGATCACTTTTTGCCCGTGATGTGAGTCGTTGATCTAGTGTCGCAAGCGCTACTGCGGAGCATGAGGTCTTGGGTACGATTCCCAGGTCGAATAAAGTGTGAAGTGTTGTTGGGTTTTTTCATCTGGGATTTCTCAGTATCAGCCACAGACACAACACAGTCTGGATCTGTGCCCAGTTGATGAAAATAGGCTCGTTTCCTATTACATGGCGAAATGTGAGTGTGGTGTGATGTGATGTTATATGCTTCTTGTCCGTATGTCACAGAGGTTTTCTTGAGATCTATGCAACGTAGGATTTTTTGAATTTTGCCACGATTTTTCATAGGTCTCGATGACGCATCCACAGTTCGTCAGTCAAAGACCAACATATATTTTTTTTTTATTTGTAGGCTTCCTTGGTTATTTATTTATTCACAAGGCAACTACAGCAGGTAACAATCACTGTATATTACTAGGGTATATCAGGATATCATTATAAGTTTCGAACTGCGGGCCGATTCTCGTAATTTAAAACGTTCAAAACTTATAACACCCCGTCGTTTTTGCGTTGGGGGTTAAAAACTAGTCACAGCCGGTGACAAACAAATGTCAAAAACTGGTAAAAAATGGAGGGAAGTTACTGGTATTTTTGACAGATTGAGACTGTGTTCATACTGAACGTTCTTAAAATTACGAGAACTGCCCCTCTGATTATCACAGCAACAACAATATGATAACAAGTACAGTAAAAAGCTTAGTTCACAAAATTACAGTTACAAGGGATGTGCGTATGCCCTCCGACACACTTCTGCGTAGGCAGTCTACTGCAGGCTACTGCTGGGGAGTCAGTTGCGCCACTTCTTCTTCTCAGCGAAAGCACTAGGAAGTGGTGAAGTGCGGGCGTTTTGGGGGACCGTCTTTTATAATTTTGACGTTCGAAATGTGCCGATTCTCAGCCTAATTTGAAATTCCAGAGTATCCTAAAATTTTCGAGCTCACATCGCTCGCTTTTGCATTCTACATTCTCTTAGTTTCTTAGGTTTATGACATTTGATTTTTTTTTGCAGGGAATGTGTAGGTGACCAAACACGCCAGGTAAAGTACATAAATGACACAAGTTGGTTAACGTCAAAGGTATGATTTATTTCAGAAGACGGCCGTATAACAATATCAAAGGATTTCGGGGAAATCTAACAGGTAGGTACTAATGAGGAAGGTACATAAACACACATGACACGATACAAGGTAAATAGATACTATACACAGGGTGTGTAATACATCGATTGTGAACTGTTACCGTGAATTCAGAACATGATAGTAGACCCACAGCGTGGAAATTTTTCATCGGCTATAAAAATAAAACAACAGCTGTTCCATACATTTTGACCGTGCAGGAATTGCATTTTTGCATAAAACAGCAGATTTCTTTTTTTTTAATTTAAATTATTTTAGACGAGTAAAATATACTTTATATATATATATTGATTGTATAATGTAAATGGTACACCACAGACTACCTACCATATTTGTCTCTCTTTAATTTTAATCCATCCAAAGGTTGTCTTTAAAAGATCGCTCTTAGCGATAAGACCGCCCATTGTGTCACCCTTTTTTAAAAATTTTGTATATTTATGTTTTATAAATTGTATGGTGTACAATAAAGAGTATTCTATCTATCTATCTTCGGCATAATGCAAAAGTTAGAATAACTATGTAAATTTGTTGATGGATAAATAAAAATAATAAATACGTGTATCATTTAGTGGTGTAGTAACAGTTTGCACTTCAATGTCCCTTAGTGGTCATACACACGAGCGACACGCGTCGACGACAGAGGCAACTGCAATCGACCGATGCGTGATGCGTCGATGCGTGTCGGCAAGAGCCGTAAACGCATGTCGGCAACTGCAAACGTCGCCGACAACATGCCGCTCGTGTATTTGAGCACCGTACTCAAATACACGAGCGACAAGTTGTCGACGACATCCGATGAGTCGTAATACTCGTAGTAAGCCGCCAAAACAAAAAAAAAAAATACCTGTGTATGTATATTATGTGAATTAGAAAAGCAGTCGAATATTTCGCGCTTGAAGTGTATTTGGTCAACGGGAGTTGGCACTAGACAAGTATATTATGTTGGGAAGGTGCACGTGGTGTACAGAGAATGTAAAGTGCAGTGCAGAATTACTTACTCATGTCTTCATTAGGTATTCGACGCGTGACATGTCAGCACGTTAGGCGGTGCACACACGTTTCACAGACGCATGCTATGCAAGTCTCATAGACGCATACTGGGCGAGTCTCAATGTACTAGAATGTCGTGTGTCGCGTGCCTATCGGGTCTGACCTGCATAATCAACATACAGTATCTTCTTAGCGTGTCGATAGCAATCTAAATGGACTCGGCCCAGAATTCGGCCACTTGTTTGGCACCATCATCAGCGTCCATCAGTTCTGTTTGTTGTTTTGCTTCTTGATTTATTTGATTTTAATTTTTGTAATAGTTAAGGACTATGGCCATTGTCTGAAATAAATGAATTGAATTGAGTTCCTGTAACGTGCAGCTGACAGGACACGCAGGGCACGATATTAAGTGTCCCATCGTTTGTGGAACAGCACCATATTTACACTGCAAGGCGGAGTCGTCTATGAATCTTCATAGACCACACAGACTTCGGCCAACCTGAGTGCGGAGTCTATTTAAAAACTTCCAGGTTACCCAACCCAACTCATGTCCAGGTGGGAGGTTTTCAGCGGGTGGGACGAAAGGTTTGGGTAAGGAAGCACAGTCGCGCCACATCTTCAGTCTTTCTTGCAATCGTTCGCCACACGTGTTGAGTGCGATGACACACTTTAAAAAGCTGTTTCGACTTTTAAGCCTTTGTGGCACAAGAAAGTTGTCGTGCAAAGGGTGTCGTGTGTCGGAAACCATTTTGGCTCTTTCGCTGGAGCTTGCCACCGCTCTACGAAGCACTGGTAGCACTATTCCTGCCAGTGGATACAGCATTCGTACCGGGGTCGGTTTTAGGCAACCAGTGATGATCCGGTTTCATTCAAGCTGTTAACAAGTAATGCTGGTCTAAGGGCCGGTTGCTTCAAAGGGTTGGTTAACGGAACATATGTACGTCAAATAATAACGAGTACGTATTCGTAATTATTTGACATAAGTCAAGGCCAGAATTTTGTAATTGTAATTTGAAACAACGTTTTTTTTTGGTTTGACGATAGTTAGCGCAATTTTTGGCGTATACGCGTGCGTCAAGTGGACCTGAAACAACCCGCCTTAAGAAGGTAAAGGATCAATGCTCGGTTCCTATAAACAAAAACGAATCGTTTAACTTGCCAATGCACAATGGTAGTATTATAGAAATCAGCTATAAAGCATTAATCATTTAATCGAAGACTTTACGTAACTGTTGGAGTTCCCTAGCGTCTTCGGTCGAAGGCTTTTATAAAAAAAAAAATTAGAACATTTTAAGGCTTTTTAGGCAATGACAAGAAGTGTGTCACTTAGCCAAATGGATAATTAATTACATAATACATACATAATCGGCCTGTAATGTTCCCACTGATGGGACACAGGCCTCCTCTCAGTGAGAGGGAGTTGGCCGTAATCACGTGTGCCTAGTGCGGGTTGGTAGATGTCACAAGTCTTCGAATTTTTGGTTCTAGGACATGCCAGTTTCCTCACGATGTTTTCCTTCACCGTTTTGCAATGGATAATTGTTCATGATAAATAGATTCAGATGGTCAAAAACGGAAGCTCCTCCATCCTTTTTTTTAGTAACTACAGCAAAAGGGTTCTCTATCGAGGTCACTCGGATCTTTACTATACTTTCCTTTCTAGGGTACTCCCTAATGCATAAGTGCTTTAAATATGACAACGCCTTACTACTGTAAATTAGTACATATCTGCCTAGCCTTTTCCCAACTATGTTGGGGTCGGCTTCCAGTCTAACCGGGTGCAGCTGAATACCAGTATTTTTATATGGAGCGACTGCCTATCTGTCCTCCGCAATCCAGTTACTGGTTAATACGATACCCCTTGGTAAGAGTGGTTGTCAGAATTTTGGGGTTCTGGCTACCCGTAACAACTGTCAATGATCTACGCATGATAGCCGGGACCAACTGCTTAACGTACTTTCCGAGGCACGGAGAGGTCTTGATATGTAATGGATGGTCACCCATCCACGAAATGACCGCGGTAAGCGTAGCCTTATTACTGTAAAACATTGTCATGTTTAAAGTACATATGCGGTGGACATCCTGCATACCACATCTAAAATTTGTTGAGACATACGATAGATAGGTTTTTACAGTTACGTTATTCCCGAACCCAAAACATTCCGACAAACAAAGTCAGATATCCCAGAATGATTCTCAATCAAGTACCAATTCCTATAAGAGATATATGCAGGCAATATCAAAGCAAGTCGGGGGGCGCGCATAGTCCGCGAGCCAAATTAACCAATATTGACGACGCAGCCGCGCTACGAACTCCACGTGCTGCCGATACCGCTACGAGTTACGAATGTGCTACGGAGGCGCTACGAATGTGCTACGAGTTTGATTTTTATTTTATTTTTACTGAAAAACTGTGAAGGGGTTTTCTAATAGAGTGAAATTATGAATTCTATACTTCCATAATTCATACATCCTGCTTCCTACTGATGTTATAAACGCGAAAGTTTGTATGGATCGATGTTTGTTACTCTTTCACGCAAAAACTACTGAACGGATTTGGATGAAATTTGGCACACATATGGTTTATAATTAGTATTAAAATATAGGATACTTTTTATCCCGATATTCTGACGGGATCGAAACCTATGCGGGTGAAACCGTGGGGCGCAGCTAGTACATATTATAAATGAAAGACGCTTTTCATGTCTGCCTGTGTGGCCGTGTGTTCTTCAAAATTACGTAACCGATTTTGATGCGGTTTTCACCATCGTTTAGAGAATTTAGTCTGTGTGGTTGGGGTATATAATGCAATAATATTTAACATAGACATAGCCCCGAAATCTAGATGTTTTGATAAGATACCTATTCAGTATATCACACCTGTGCGAA
The DNA here is from genome assembly GCA_911387795.2 of Apamea monoglypha. NCBI lineage: Eukaryota > Metazoa > Arthropoda > Insecta > Lepidoptera > Noctuidae > Apamea > Apamea monoglypha. The sequence continues at coordinate 3,792,913 of OU426933.1, read as the reverse complement.
GCAAGAGCGGGTAATTGAAAACCGAAATTGTTCTCTAATATTGTTGGAGGATGTAGTTAAGACCCTGAACTGGAAAGGACGTGGCATTCATTTGATTCGTACGCATTGGTCTCCGGATGAGCTTGGACAAAACCCAGGTTATGTTCGACGATTGCTGTCCATGTTAATGCTTTCAAGGTTGTCCGAGAATACTTTTACCTACGGAAAACTCTGCTGTTTGGTAAGAACAACTTAACAATAAAAAAATAGCTGAGCTGGGCAGCGTTTAGGAAGCTTCATCCAGTCTTCCCGTTGAGTATTTTACAGAGCTTAAAGACTAAGATCTTCAATCAGAGCGTCCTGCCTTTTATGACTTACGGAGCCTGTTTGTGGTAGTGCACAAACAGAAAATTTTGACACTAAAAATAAAAGTCGATTCCCAGCAATTAGTTTTGTGCAATGTTACTTAGTTTGATGTACAGACGCCAGCAGGTCAAGCTACCCGAAACTGTCAAATTTTCCCAATCAACCTTGAAACTTAATGCTTTAGCGATAAAGTTGAAAATCTATTAAAGAAATTTGTCAGATTGTAGTAACTTGATATGCTGGCGTCCGTACGACGGCTATGGGCCTTTTTACACCCTGTATATATTTTATTTTACAACGGTTTAGGCGCCTACCCTTACTGCTTCCTTTCACACAATCCACCTGTATCACATTTGTGGTAATTGAAATATTTTTCTATTACCACAAACCTATCCCAAATAAAATTATTTATAAAAAAAGTTTGCTGAATATATTGAAAACACCATAAAAATTTGGGAACTGTCTAAAATAGGTACGTTTACCTCTCTAAATTTTTGACAATGTTTGAAATTGACGTGAGATTACGATTTTGAACCATTTCAAACATGATTTTATAAATGAAAACTACAAAATTTGGAAAAAATAAAAATACGGGTGCCTTATTTTTACATCGAAATTTAATTTTACATTATTATATAATTTCTTCAGAACATAAAACGTTGTCTATCGGGTCTTTTGAGCGCAAGCGAAGTGTCTGAATCGGGGTCCTGCCGGGGGCCGGGCGGCAGAGCGGTTCAAGGTGTGAGTGGTTATAAAGCTTGATATTTCCAATCTCATCTTTTTATGTTAAATGTAATGATTAAAAAATAAAAAACTAACAGATGACACCTGCTTTATGCATAGTACAATTAGCCTGCAAAGTTTCATGGCCTAATTTGAAAATTTTCATTGATTATTCTTCTTTTATTGTACGGCTTAGAGGTAACTTTGAGATTTCCTTGTATCGAGAAAATTATATGCAATCATGTTTCCGCAACAGACGACACCTCTCAGTAGTCCTCATCTTTATTGTATATTAATTACAAAGTGAATACTGCAGTATTGTTGAAAGTACAGCTATTAATTCTAAGACAATTTTCGCAATCTGAGGTAGTACAGGTTCTTTACTGCCCATTTCATGACTTTTTCTTTGCAAAAAATCCCACGATAAAAAAAATCTATTTAAGATTACAGTTAGCAGAAAAAGTATTTCAATTTAATTAGTTAAAAGTTTACAAGAAGAACGGCTGGCTTCTACGAAATCAAAATTCATTCAATTAATATTTTTTGTTGTCTACTTATTGATTTAAGATATCCTACTAACATTATAATCGTGAAAGTTTGTATGGATGGATGGATTTTTGTTACTCTTTCACGCAAAAACTACTGAACGGATTTGGATGAAATTTGGCACACAGATGGTTTATAACCAGGATTAACATATGGAATACTTTTTATCCCGATATTCCCACGAGATCGAAACTTAGTCGGGTGAAACCGCGGGACGCAGCTAGTATATTATAAATAAATGACTGCCACGGCGCCGGCGGTCTAGTGGTCGCAAGCAGTGCTACTGCTAGACCTGATTTTGATGCTCAGGTCGGACAATGTGGTATCAGAGTTTTTCAATCTGATATATCTCAATAGCAGCACGGAATTTGAATTTGTGCCCGGTTGATGGCAATAACCTCGCAACCCTAATTTTTTTTTAAATAAATGTCTCGCATCTCGTCATCTCGCTAAATCTCACAGTTAAAACGTTAAGTTAGTGAGGTTGTCGTCTGCTTAACCGGGCTTGCCTGTGGATGCCTCAAAAAATTAAGGCCTCCAGCCAGGGCTTAAAAATCTTAAAAACTAAGCGACTATACGCTAAGGGGACCAACTGAACTAGGCATGGAACATAATTATAACTAGCGAAATGTGGGTGTGCCTATAGGTACACCTCTGCTCTCCTTCGGGGAAACAAGGCATGGTTTTATGTTTGTATTCTAAATAAAAGAATCACCTGAAACATTTAACTACGTCTCCAATTCACCGATAGATTCGTACCTCCTCGTGATTTTCAAACTAAACAGGCTAGAACTCGGGCAGAACTTTGCCGCTGCGTTGTCGGTAACTTATTCCATCGGTTGCATATCACCCTATTAAGATACGACAACAACCGCCCTCTTGTTGACATAACTATTCAATTTGAGTGTAGTTTGGTCAACATGTTTGACACATGACATCTGTCAAACGGGACGATTAATCGCTTTCAGTCCGTTCACAGTTATTTTATCTCTGACAACAGCAACCGAATATAAAACTTTTTTTCAACGAGAATAAAGATCATTGTGATTTTGACAGACTTGTTAGTAGTAGCAATGCAAAAGATACCTTATTGCCACGACAATAAAGATCACTGTGATTTTGACAGTGATGCAAAATGAAAAGTAAAATAACTGATAATGAACTGTACCTATGTCTTAGACTGTACTGAGCTTCCTAAAGTAGGATTAAGCTCAGGTTGATCGACCCGATGATAGATTTAACAACTGTGTTTAATACATTTTTACAGTGTCAGTTGTAGATAGATAAATTAATTGTTTATCAAACTGACTACCAACCTAAATTACCCGTATATTCAAATCACAACTGTCATTCTTGACAGTTGTATGAAATGGCTAAAACATGGCCAATTCACGTAGTGTTTCAATTGTAAAATAATTAATTTCCCTGACTATACATCTAAAACAGTAGCCAGGAAAAGATCCAAGAGTGTGTGACGTAGGTGCCTACTTAGCAAAAATGAAAAGCGTAGTTTCTCAAATCTCCAACGCATACAAAAATGTAAAACTTTTACGCAAGCAAAGTGGCCGGGCATTCTAGTGTGCCCGTAAATAACCTAACTAAATAGTGAAATATGCAAACATTACCGTTAAAACAATGCAAGCACAACAGAAATTAAACCTCCAGACTCGAAAAGAGCATTATCAACAAAGTATATAAAAGGTAGAACTCAAACTTGGAAATTAATTCCAATTAAAACTCAGCACCAAGCATACGTTCATAACTTTGATATTAGTCGAATGGAGTGCCTTACCTAGGATGCGGGGCGTGAAACATACCAGACTAATTCCAAGAGTTTCTGACTCATTACTGGGAGACAAAGAGCCATACATAAAGAACGCAAAGCAAGAAAGTTTGGTGACGAATGGTTCCAACGCTGACCATTGTGTGAAGACCTTATGCGCCACTAACATCTCCCCCGCGGTGGTCCTAATTTACATTGACAGAGAGGGGGTGGGGAGCTGCTAGTGTGGTGGTCCGTTTTGGCTGTTCAGCACGTGGTAGGAAGGCAAATGCAGCGCGCCGCGTTCGCAATCAAGGTAAATGTTGCCAGGTGCGTTCGTGGCGGCGGCCCGCGAATTTATAACGGCAACACTGACAACTTGATTTATACGCGGCAAACATTTTCGCGGTATACCAATTGTGAGATATTCCGTTACACGCTCGGCTGCGTTCTAGATGGGCAACTATTTTTCACGTTTTATTGGTTTTCGTTTCGTTCGTGTTGTATTTTATTGATGTGTAGTTTTTTTGGAGTTCGTGTGTCCGTCTGGGATGCAGATCTGTTTTTGACGTGTAACGACACAATACGACGATTCCTTACTTTTTCTCCTTAGCGAAACATATCTTACAATCATTAATTAAATGACAGTTAGTCATTTAATTAATGATTGTGAACTAACTTTAGAAATAAAATCAAAAGGACACTTAAGCGTCAAAGTCGCATCGTACAAGCAATTTATAAAGGAAAATTCGTTAAAATGACCCATTACTGAAACTGTATAAGTAAACCAGAAACTTGCCTTTTGATTTAAGGAACAGAACAGAGGGGCAGGGGCCTTAGCACCAGCAGAACTTGTACTTAGTTATAGAACAAAAAAGCAACGCAGTTCAAATTCTACCCTTCTATAAGAGCTGGTGGTAAGCCAGGTGATCTCAGGCTCAAACTGTCACAAATACCTCTAATTTCGCTACATTTTTGACAAGTTTTTGACACTGATTGTCGCTGAGATGAGATTGCGACTAGATTTTGAACGTTTTTAGTTAAGAGAATTGGCCAGTCATTGGTTGAACATTGAGCCAGGCAGATTACAGACTTGTTGGTACGTAAGTACCTATGTCGATTTGCACTTCTTGGATCAAGATAGCATATGGAAACATTTTTACATAAACATTTGGAGAACAGTGTTGGCCCAGTATCAGCAGTTCGAACCCAGGCAGGCACTACACTTTGTGTAAATAATTTCATCACCACTGCTCTCAAAACGGTGAAGGAAAGTATCGTGAAGAAACCGGCATGGTCCGAGGACCAAAAATTCGAAGACAAGTGACACGTACTGGGCCCGCCTGGTACGTTATAGTCGGTAATACCCCTGTTGGCATAAAATTTTGAGGCATAATATAGTTTGGCATAACGTTTTCGCATAACTTTTATTAGCATAATAATACTGCTGCATAATAATACTTTGGCATAATGCAAAAGTTAGCGTAACTATCATTTAGACTAATATGTTTTGGCTTAAGTTGGAGTTGCATAAATTTTAAAGGCATTTAGCATAATAATATTTAGGCATATAATTAATATGTATGATATTTCCTGATATTTACTACTGTTATTGAATCATATGGGTTAGGTTAGGTTAGAACAGTGACCATTAACGCCACATCCCCTCTATTGTTGGTGTTATGGTTTGGGTTAGAATTCGTTTTTAATATTATGCTTTATAAAATTATGCTTCATTATTATTATGCTAGCAGTATTTATGGCAACAAGCATTATGGCAAAAGATTTATGCCTAATAATATTATGCGTAATGATAATTATGCTGAATTTCGTTATGCCAATGTAAATTATGATAATATATTTTATGCTTATCATTAGTAGGCCTCCACTCTTCGAGAGGGGGTGGACTATAGAGTCCACCCCCTCTCGAAGAGTGGAGGCCTGTGTCCCAGCAGTGGGTACATTATAGGCCGATAATATAGTCTTAACAATCACTTAAGCATAATACACGAAATAAAAAGAAGAATGACAAAGACTAATCACTTACATAGCATAGTTTCTATCCCACAATAGTTTTGACACAATAACGGATTGATCGAGAAAACTCAGAGGAATCGATATTTAAACGATCATTCGTTTTAATTTGTCGCTGTTCGCCAAAGATTGATAGTTTCCATGGTCGAGTTTCCATTACAATCGTGAGTTGTAAATGGTTTTGTGGAGATTCTGGAGTAATTTGTAGTACTTGTAAACTAGATTGTATTAAGCTTAACAGTGTTTATTACGTATAAACCGGTACTTTTAGATACTGGTACTGTAGAGAATAATAATCCTTAATTTAAAAGTCTATCCTTGCTGTTAAGTTGTCTATGGAGCAGAGTGGAACACAGAGAGGGAGAGAGTAGATTGAAACACATCGACAATCCTTTGATTCTGATGTCCATAGGCACTTTCAATTGTATTTTTAGTTTAATAAGAAAAATAAAGGCTTACGAGTTATTTAAAGGTCGTAAGTTTAAACCCCGACAGGCGCTTTACTTTCTGTAAATTATTTCATCACCACTACTCTCAAAAAGGTGCAGGAAAACATGGTGAGAAAACCGACATGTCCTAGGATCAAAAATTCGAAGACATGTGACATCTACCAACCCGCTGTGGGCCCGCGTGGTCGATTACGGCCCACTCCCTCACACCGAAAGGAGGCCTGTTTCCCAGCAGTGGGGACATTATAGCCTGATTACTTATGCAATTATTATATTCATGCTAAGAAAAAAACAATCTCTTGTTATGAGTCATGCCATTGTTTTGGACTCATGTTCGACCATTATCTCGCTTGATGGTAAGCGCGGTCGTCAACGAAAGCAAGCACAATCGATTTTAAAACCTTTTTACGACACGACATCGTATCGCCAATCGTAATTACTAAAAGGAAGCGTGTGATAATTAATTTGTATTTCATAAGCAAACGATTGATGAATCGTCAGGAAGTTGGAGCACAACTGTGATGAATGCTACCTACTACCGCAGAGTAGCAAATAATAGGCCATTGTGTAGCTGTTTGTTGGTAAGATTTTGTTAGGCTGAGTGCTGATAGTTTTGATAGGCTGTGGCATTTTTGCATTGCTTTGAATTGTGTAGTCGACTAACACTCCTAAAATAATTTTTTTGCCCTCAAATGATGTTTACAGGGGCGCGTAATTTTCAAATTATATTCAGACCGTTCAAAACACCCTATATTCCTACTATTTATTAAATAATAGCGCACTATGTATTATTATAATAACTATGAGGCCAACGCACATCGGTCGCGGTCGATACGGCTGGTCCATATAAATTCAAGGTCGCTCACAGAGCTATGGAACGGGCTATGCTTGGAGTCTCTCTGAGGGATTGAATCCGTAACGAGGTGATCCGGCAGAGAACCGAAGTTGTTGATAAGCGCACTTATTGCACACAGCTAGCAAATGCCAGCGCCGTCTAGTTTTAAAATATTGACCTGTAAAAGTGTCAGAAAGGATTTCGTGACATAAATAAACATTCATTTTATTTCAACGAGCAAACGGCCGATACTACTTCGGAGTAGACCCCCAGGTGTCGTTATAATTTTGTCTTAAAGAAATCAAAATGGTAAAAATAAAAATAAGTTCAAACCCTTGTTTACCTTCAAAACTCTTGAAAAACTCAAAATAAATGGACAATATTCGTACATAATATGCATATAAAACAATATTACCTTACGTAATTTGCGTAACGTGAAGGCACTCCATAAAATTGGTTCGTTACAGAACTCTGCGTAATGATACGTACTGCAATCTGAAAAAATATATGTTAGTACTGGACGGGTAAGGCTGTGGGTACAAGTTTGTTGGTAATTGTTAAGGTATTTGTTAGGTATCCGACGAATGTATGGCCGTGATAAAGTTGACGCACACGACAATCTGTGGATGAAGGATAAATGTAAACCATTGGTCCTCATTTCCAAAGGATCTTAAACTAGCAATTGTTAAACCTTTGTTGAAAAAAGATGATAAAGAATTACTTGAAAATTATCGACCCATTGCCCTCCTTTCTATATTTTCTAAAATCTTTGAAACTTATTACAATACAGAATTAAATAATTACTTAGAAAATAACAATATCTTATGCAGCGAACAAAAAGGCTTTCGAAAACATAAAAATATAAATATGGCGATCTTTGAGTTTTTAAAAAATATAATGACTGCTGTTGATAAAACAACCCCTGTATGTTCCATATTTTGCGATATGACACAAGCCTTCGATTATGTTGATCACAAAATATTGGCTAGTAAATTGGAGGCATACGGTATAAGAGGAAACGTTTTAGAACTATTTAAATCTTACTTAACTGATCGAAAACAAATCACACAAATTACAAGATTTAACATAAAAACTAAAAAAGAAGAACAATACCAATCCAAAGTAAGATATGTTAGATATGGTGTTCCCCAAGGCAGCGTAGTAGGACCTACGCTATTTATTACCTACATCAACGACCTCCCTAATGCAACTGTGCATCCTATGACATTATTCGCAGATGACAGCACAGTAAACATTATATGTAATGATAAAAATCTATTTGAAAATGACATAAATAAAGCACTGACATCTATAATAACATGGCTAATCAATAATAATCTAAAAATAAATATAAATAAAACAAATGTAATGAACTACAGTCAAAGACCTCAAAATTCAATTAAATATAAATATAAATTAATATATGATAATAATATAATAAATCAAGTAGAAACAGCCAAATTCCTCGGTTTAAAAATTGACAGTAGAATCAATTGGAAGTGTCACACAGAAGACCTTTGTACAAAAATAAGTAGTTTATCTTTTGCGATGTACAAACTGGCACCAACAGTGAGTAGAAACGCATTATTCATGGCATATTATGGACTTATTGAATCGGTGCTTAGATACGGTCTAATGTTTTGGGGTAATTCGACAAACACCGACATGGTGTTTAAAATGCAAAAGCGTTGTATTCGGGCTATGTTTAAGATCAAAACTACCGACAGCTGTCAACCACTGTTTATAAAATACCATATACTGACACTTCCGTCACTATACATCTTGGAAATAGCTTTATTTGTCAGAAGCAATCCTCACTGGTTTCCTCTTTTGTCAGACAATGTCACTAGAAATAGACGTACTAAATATAAGAACTTCTTACAGCCTCACTCTGCGAAAACAGCACTCCTTCATAAAAGCGTGTTTTGTATGGCACCATTAATATATAATAAAATTCCAGAGGTTATTAAAAATATAAACCAGCCAAATTTATTCAAAAGAGAACTTAAAAAGTTACTTACAGAAAAATGTTACTATTATGTCAAAGATTTTTTAAATGATAGTTTCTAATCTTATTGTGTTATATTTTAATTTTGTTAAATTTTTTTCTTTCTTTGTTAATTTCAAGTGGTTATAATTAACTTTGTACGCCAATGGTGGCAAAACATGTTGAACCTCTCAGATTTTCAGTTTTACATCCACATTTGCATTTATATGTATAATGTTACACATGTTTACAAATAAATATATCTTTATCTTTATCTTATCTTTATCAACTGTATTTTGCCCACACTGAGTTTTTTTTTTCTAGACCCCTCAATTTTTTTTACTTATCATCTGTCGCGAATCTGAAGCAGCTATTGCCACGGTTATATTTAAGATAGGATATATAAGTTTAACGATTTTTTTTTTTTTTTTTTTTTTTTTTTTTTTTTTTTTTTTTTTTTTTTTTTTTTTTTTTTTTTTTTTTTTTTTTATAACGCCCACGAGCGGGCTTTATCGCCCACATTGAGAACCTATGATTTAAACTAAACAGACTACCAGTTACCTAGTTACAATCTAGCAAAACTATGAGTGTTCCTGTAAGTCTCGTCTGAAATCAGAAGGCCGATTCCCGTAATTAAAAACGTTCAAAATCTAGTCGCAATCTCATCTCTGCGACATTCAATGTCAAAAACTGGTCAGAAATGTTTAAATATATAATGCTAACCGCGCCCCGCACTTTCACCCGCATAAGTTTCGATCCCGTGGGAATATCGGGATAAAAAGTATCCTATCTGTTAATCCTGGTTATAATCTATATGTTTGCCAAATTTAACCCAAATCCGTCCAGTAGTGTTTGCGTGAAAGAGTAACAAACATCCATCCATCCATCCATCCATCCATCCAAACAAACTTTCACATTTATAATATTAGTAGGATTAGTAGGAAGTAGGATAGGGTAGTAGGATAATGTGTAGTGTGTGTGTGTGTAATGTGTGTGCGTGTGTGTGTGTGTATGTGTGTGTATACGAGGATTGACCCTCTGCAGTCTTTCTTCTCTCACCCCTTCCGTTTCAAATGTATGATAGGTATGAATGTATTATAATTCTATAAATGAATATTTGTTACGGCAGCGAATCATATTTAGATCAACATACAACCTGCTATTCAAACACGATAGACACAACTGTCAAATACTTTACAGACTACCGTAACTTTGGCCATCACGATGACATTGACACGTTATAGTGGACCAGACTACCAATTATTAACCATAAATAATTTGTAGAATACCAAATGTCAACGACTATTCTATTGAGACACTTGACACACACTACCGACACACTATTGACAAGTTGGTTATTTTACAGAATTGGGCCCCTGATACTAACCTGCAAATGCAAAAAACGTAGGAACATTTTAATTTCGCGGGCTACCCTGACGCTTTTGCTTTTGCCTTTGATGAAAAAACACTGGCCCGTTCTGTCTTATAGTTAACTGAGATAGAGAGCCTTTCCATCCATATCTTCCTACCCAACAAAAAACAGCTTAGGTAAAGAATAATTAATAACAAATGTCCTCACAGACACAGCAACTATCTTCCTGAACAAAATCTCAGCTGATAATAAATTATGAAACTCCTTAATACCTGTACCAGGCTACCAGGTACATTAAGCGGACGCTGTGGTGCAGACGCTCAACTTTTGTTTACCACGCCGTCGACTTAATCTCGTGGAAGATTGCTAAGCGAGTTTGACTTGGTATTGTCATAGATTAAGAAAAGCGTAGAGAACAGAATTGCCTGTAGAAGGGATGGAAAAGTTCTGGAGCGTACTGCCTCCCACAGGGTGGACTGATGACCGGGTTAAGGTTGCGGAAATCTACTGGATGCGGGAAGCGCAGAAGTAGAGTTGTGGCGATGCTTGGCATGCAGCGGACGTTTTCGGCGGTATAGTGACAGAAGTGAAACTTACCTTGTACCACCAAGAGTGACTCAGTACTGTGTTTCTGGTTCTTAATCAGCTTATGCTCCCACTACAAAACCCTCCTCTCAGTGAGGGGAATTGGGCCATAATCCGCCACGCGGCCTCAGTGAGGGCACGATGTCTTCCTTCACCGTGTTTCGGCTGATAAATAAAAAATAAAATCAATTATCACCTACCGCTCTTCTACTTCTTTCTATAACTCGCGCTCGCCCGAACTAAAACTTAAGCGATTATCCGGCACACAGGTGTTGAGATAATTCTGGCTGTGTTAAACGTATCTTACTCCCGAAACTGCAGGCAAAATGCACGATTGTCACAGAAACACAAGCATATAAAAAAGGAGTTAACTCTAATTAATGATATACAGGGTGGCAAAGACATTGACGTTAACATGGATTGAGTACCTACATGATTCCAGACTTAAATGCATTATTATTTTTCGTGGGTTATTAAAAAAAAAGACTGTTCCATACATTTGATCGCATGTTACCTACCATGCGATTGCACTTTTGTAGGAAACTGCTGTCTTTTTTGATATCCCTGCCATCATGTATGATGAAGAATTTCCCATCTACACATTCTTATTCTATGTTCTTGTGCAGAGCTAACTTTATAGTGTTACTGTTATGTTCGTGTGTACAGCATTAACAGCATTAATTGAAACTAACATGAAATTAGGCTTGTTATACTCGAAGGGAGTGTACGTAACTTTGGGGACACTGGACTTGTGTCGCATGTGGCTGTGTTACAGTATTTCATAGTGAGTGACTGCGCTTGTCTTCTGAGTAGGTGCCAAGTGATTTGTCTTGCTGTACGAATCGTGTTTATGATTTTAGCATGGAGCTAATATTTGCTTGGCCCACAGAGAGTGGTTCCAAGTTTGGTTCACGTAAGATTTGTGTCGACGCAGTGGCGTGCATTGGTTTTCAGAATAGGTAGGCAGGAATTTAATTTCGTCATATTAACTTGAACGAATAAAGACCAATGACAATGTGCGAATAGTACGGGAGCCGAGTGGCCGTCTGGCGACTGCCTACTGCCGCGCGTGTTTGTATGAATATTTTGTTTTTTGTTAGGTATGATAATTTAGTGAGTTTCTTAATTGTGGTGCATACACACTATAATGTAATTGACAGGCTTATGGTGATTTATCGAGGTAGGCACTGCTTATGCTAATGCACGCCACTCATCTGACGTGCATCCTACTTCCTACTAATACTATAAACGCGAAAGTTTGTATGGATGGATGGATGTTTGTTACTCTTTCACGCAAAAACTACGACGACCACTAGCTGCGTCCCGCGGTTTCACCCGCATAAGTTTCGATCCCGTGGGAATATCGGGATAAAAAGTATCCTATGTGTTAATCCTGGTTATAAACTATCTGTGTACCAAATTTTATCCAAATCCGTTTAGTAGTTTTAGCGTGAAAGAGTAACAAACATCCATCCATCCATACAAACTTTCACGTTTATAATATTAGTAGGATAGTAGGAAGTAGGATACTTTAGGCTTCAGAAGTCAAAAAGTTCAAAAAAAAAAAATCCCGACAGACTAATAAGGCCTGGCAAGCATGAAATGAGTTTGAAGTGGCCTGTCATTCCACCTGATGGTAGGGATTGACAGCTTACTTCACCTAAGTTTTCACGGTGAGGTTTTTACAGAATAGACCGGCTTTACTATAGGTACAGTGGGCTGCAAAAGTTTTGCAGGTGAGTGTACACCTCTGTCTCCCCTTTTGAACGACACAGACGTGATGTTAAACTAAGTGACTCAGAACATTCAACGTATTTTTTTCTTTTATTCTCCTTATTAGCAGTTTATTATTCGGTCCGCGCGTGTGCACACAGCTTTATAATGTTAGTGTTATATTCGTGCACACTTCGATTAATTGAAAATTGGATATAACTTGGGTTTATTTTGTTACGAATAGCTTTTATTGTTGTGTTTTTATGTAACGTTTGTTGTACGTTTATTTGGAAAGGAAAAAAGTTTTTGTGTTACCAAAACTTCGTAAGAAAGGATTTAATGTTTGTTGAGAAAAAAGTGTTTCTTTTCCTGTTTTAGGTGTTTTTTTTTGTAGGAAATAAGCAGGCATCTCACGTGACGGGAGGGCAGCGTTGTCTATGAATATCAGGCGGTCTATTTTGTAGCAATGTCACCGCTAAAATGTAAGTGAAGTGAGCTTCAAGTGAACTGTCGCGTAAATACCGGTCGATTCTGTAAATAGCTCACCGTGAAAACATGAGTGAAGTGAGCAGTCAATAGTGTCAATCCCTAACTGAATGACAGCTCACTTGAAGCTCACTTCACCTACCTTTTGACGGTGAGATTTTTACAGAATATGTAGGCTGTAGTGCTATTCTGTAGAATTTTTTTTTTATTGCAAATAATATTTATTACTTTTACAGTGTGTTAGTTTAATACATAAATTATAAAACAATTTAAAATATAAAAAGCTTATTCGAAGTGGTCTCCATTGACTGCAATACAGTCCTTTAAATGTTGAGGCCAGTTATCAATAGAAGCACGCACTCTTTCCATGGGAAAATTCTTCACTACCAATCGTATGGATTGTTTTAGGGACTCCAAATTATCATGGCGTTTAGAGCAAGCCGTACTCTCTAAAACTTATCATAAATTGTAATCCAGCGGATTAAGATCGGGACTAGACGACGGCCAGTCTTTAGCTCTGATGAAGTCCGAAACGTTCACTTCCAACCAAAACTGCGTGGACCGAGCTTTATGACCCGGCGCCGAGTCTTGTTGGAAGGACCATACTTGGTTATTGAACATGGTGTTGTTAAGGGGCTTCACTACCTTCTCAAGAATGGTATCTTGATACACTTGTGCCGATGTTTTGATACCTTTTTCACAAAAATATGGCTCAGTCACTCCTTCATAGCTAACACCCCACCAAACTATCACTGAAGTCGGATAATGCCCACGTTGCACTCTGTCGACTAATTGGGAAGCTTCCTTAGAGCTTTGAGCATAAATACGGTCATTTTGTTTGTTAAAATGTTGGTCAATTGTAAAGATTTTCTCATCCGTAAACATAATTTTTCTGTGACCTCCCTTTGCGTACCGCTTTAGTAGTTGTTTCGATTTTACCACCCTATTCTTTTTTAAATTATCAGTTAAAAAATGACCAGTGCGTCTCTTATAGGCTGCAAGTCCTAAGTCAACTTTTAAAATACGCGACATGGTTCTGGGTGCTATCTTCATCTCCGGAGATAAAATCTTTTGCTTTCGGACAGGATTTCTTCGAATTCTTTCCCTTACTGCTTTGACCACCTTTTTCGTACGAACACTACGTGGACGGCCAGATATTTTTCTGTCACAAACAGAGGAGGTCTCATTGTACCTATTAATAGCCCGATACACAAACATTTGACTAATACCAAGCGTATGGAGAGTTTTAAAAATTGCATTTGGCTCCATACCAACTTTGTGTAATGCAATCACAGCGATTCGGTTCTCTTTATCACCCACTCCATTATAATATCGCAAAACATTGTACAATGTATTGGCGCCAAAATTAGAAAACTCAATGAACAATCGTATAAAAATTACAGATTCCAAATACAAATGTAATATCTTTCTTATTTTTAATTGTAACAGTATTTATGGCCAGACTGTGTATACATAAAGAGAAAAAAAAAGGGGAAGAGCTCATTGGGCATCAAAAATTCGTCCTCATCGCTGTCAGTGGGAAAAGTGCCCAAAAGGCTGGCAGCTGAAATTATTTCTTTGACCTAAAAATAGGCCAGGCTTCTGGTCACGTGAAGATTCGATCAACCGCTTGGCGATGTCCCGAAATACTCGATGAGATATAATTAGTTGGAGATGTTCATAATAAGTTTTTTATAAGATCTACGTAAAAGAACGTAATTAAAGTAATTTCTCATAAATTCTCGAAATTTCTGAAGAAATAATAGCTTTATTTTAACCTAAATTCGCTATTGTTTCTAAGGCACGAGCCAACTATGTTTAATTTGTTTATTATTTCACTAGCTTTTGTCCCTTACTTTTGGCCAATTTACACAAAATCTTTATAAATTATAGCCCATGTCCTATATGACTGTGAAGTTTCATCAAAATCCGTTCAGTAGCTTTTGTGTGAAATAGTAAATAACATTCATCTTATTTATCCTCACAAACTTTCGCGTTTATAATATGTAGTAGCAAGATAGGAAGTAGGACGTTCTAGTAATTTTGACGTTCAAAATGTGATAATTCGCAGCACAATTTATGAATTTTAATTTTGATACTTTCCATTTCACCTCGAATTTAATTTATGAGACTTTCGTCGATTCCATATCAAAAATGGTCACCCATCTACAAACTGACGCGACTTCAGACCAAAACCAGCAAGTTTGTTACGCAACCACAAGCCAAAACAAAATCATTTGTCAAAACGTAATCCACCCAAAGTACACCAGTTTAAAAACAAAAAAAAGGTGTTGTCGTAAAACCGTGGTTTTCATTTAAGGTTTTTAATTAGAGACGGTCTAAAAGAAAGTCGTCGTTAATCCAGTGTTCCCGGGAAAATTAAAGGGGTCCCTCAAAGATGTCATTTTGATAGATAGGGCAACTGGTGGAAAATGTTTTGTGGGTAACGTCAGGTGCCGTGAGAAATGTTTTTGTAAGCCTATTTCAACGTAAAGAATTTTATTTTTTTAAAGGTTCTGCATAGCTATTCACAACCACTCGATACGTCTCCGTACCGTATCGAACATCAATCAATGTTATCGTAAGCGTCCTCGAAACGCTGTTCATCAAAACCCGAAAATTTTGTCAGTTTAAGGGCTGATTTTTCAATCGACAGATAATTTTTGTTCGTGGAATAAAATTAACGTCTGACAGATTTTGTATGGAAGAACTGTCAAAAATTCAAAATTATTCCTCGGATAAAATTATTTGGCGTTGGAAAAATCAGCCCTAAATCAAATAGACGATCGCTTGTCTTCCAACAGCTGTATGCTGTCGGGGGAAGGCAAAGCAGGTTATCGAAATGTGTCGTTTTCGATACGATAGCCCGTCGGGAGTGGCGACTGCGTACCGGAAGATGTAGTGTTGGAAGGCCTCCCACAAGGTGGACCGATGACCTTGTGAAGGCCGTAGAAATCCGCTGGATGCGAGAAGTACTGAACCGGTCGAAGTGGTGATGCTCGGAGGACGCCATGTCCAGCAGTGGACGTCTTTCGGCTGAAATGCTGATGATGATGACGATGAAATAATTTTTGGATGGTTATTTGCAGGGTTTTAATGGTAAGGTTTTACCTTGAAGAGCTTTGCTAAGAAACACGTAACTTTCGAGCTTTGCAAGTATGATTATTTTTCCAGTGGCAATATTTAAACGACGCGCGTACTTTATTCAGTAAGTTTTAATTTACACATAAGTTGACATTTCAGCTTCAATTCTCCATTTACAAACATTTCCGTCACATTCAATCAATATTATTCATATTATTTGCACGCCATACTATGTGGCAAACATATATGTTGTATTTACATTGTCCTGCATGCATTTTTATTCTTGTATGTGTACACATGTTTGAGCAACTAAATATGTATAATAATATCTTATCTGAAGTATCTTTATTTTTTTTTTGCCACTTTTTTATTTATTTCTAAAGACAACAATTTATTTAGAATTAAAATAATAATTATTTAAGTAAATAACAACTTATATACGAATTCATCATCATCATCATCATCTGCCTAGCCTTTTCCCAACTATGTTGGGGTCGGCTTCCAGTCTAACCGGATGCAGCTGAATACCAGTATTTTACATGGAGCGACTGCCTATCTGACCTCCACAACCCAGTTACTGGGTAATACGATACCCCTTGGTAAGACTGGTTGTCAGACTTTCGGGCTACTGACGACCCGTAGCGACTGTCAAAGATCCACGAATGACAGCCGGGACCAACGGCTTAACATGCTTTCCGAGGCACGGAGGGGTCTTGGTATGTGAAGATGGTCACCCATCCACGGACCAACCGCGGCAAGCGTAGCTTAACCTGATCGATCGACCCGTGCGGCTGTTATTACTTAGCCACAAGCCCCTAACTTATATTTAATATAAGTTATATTAAATACCTATAACCCCCCTAACTTATATTAAATATATTTAACTTATATTTAATTAATAAATAAAAATAATAAAATTATATCCTAACTCAACTAAAACTATTTACAAACTAAAATATAGTGTCGAAAAATTCATCCGCATCGCTGTCGACTGGTAATGTATCCAAGAGACTGGCGACATTGCCACGTTTGTATGCCTCTGCCCAAAGTTATATCTTATCTTATTCAGCGAGTCTACATCAGCGTTCTCACTGACAAAAGTACAAATTAATAAGAATCACCTAACGACCGGAGACGTTCTTTTTCTCAGCAAATAACGTTTTTTACAACATTTTGACGAAGAAGTTTGTCCTAACTTGTGATTTTACTTGTCGTAATTAAGTTTTACGAGTGCTGAGTTGTTCGTAAATTATGTCAGTCCAGTTTTGTCGTGTTACTTTGGGCAGATTCGTTCAAGGGATAATAATGTTAGAGGATATATAACACATATTTTTGTCGACATAGCTCACAGAATAAGCAAGCTGAAGTGGCAATGGGCCGGCCATATTAGCCGTAGAACCGATGGCCGTTGGGGTAGACGTATTCTTGAGTGGAGACTGCGAATCGGTAAACGTAAGGTGGGACGCCCTCAGGCTAGGTGGAGCGACGATCTTCGCAGGATGGCTGGTAGCAGCTGGATGAAAGTTTCCGAAAATCGAGTTGAACGGTGTGCTATAGGAGAGCCCTATGTCCAACAGTGGACTGCTATAGGCTGATGATGATGATATCTATCACCTTTATCATAGGTAAACAGCTAAACATGTTCCTAGGGGAGTAAGCATAACGGCTTAAAGGATAAAGGGTACCTAACTGCTAGACATGAACCTTTAGCTAACAGCTAAACGCAGCAGCAGCATGCATGTAGCAGCTATAACGGTTTAAGGGAAATGGGTTAGTGGTAGGCAACTGGGAACTTGGCAGATAGGATCACAGTAAATACTTAGCTATAATGCCTGTACAATTGAGCAGACAACAGCGTCGATCTCCTTGTGATCAACCACATCCACAGATGAACATGTGTGTTATTTTATGTGTCGAATCCTATACATAAATGTTCTTCAAATTCAAATTCATTTATTCACATTTAAATAGAGTAATTACAATCGATGGTTTCTCATGTTACATTATTCGGTCTTATATTCTATTTAGTCTGTGGTATGGCCTGTGAAGTTTATTTTGTCTATATAAAGAGATAGAAAAGGAATGGGAATTTAATATTATTATGTTTATTTTGTAAAAGGAAATGGCAGTAACTTACTTAGTCATCCCATCGTGGAATCCTTATCGGCAGAACCTATTACAATTCGTAGGCACCTATAAATATTCTATATTCGTAGACATATATGTAGTCTGTTACTTAACCTCAAACGACTCGAAGATGTAATCACAGATAAGTTTATTAAACTTACGGCGCCTGGATCTAGATCTGTTTAGATAACTAGGGGATCCGACCGGAATAAAACCAAAAGAAGAAGGGGATCAGACCGGAATGACAAGTTTATAATGGGTCAGAATTAAAACGTAATAACAACCAGCAAGGGATCAGATCAGACCCGACCGGAATAAATCGTTTTTTTGGCAAAATTAAAACTAAATATTAAAATCGTATAAAATTTTATCATAATCGAACATCCCACGCTAATATAAGGCATATTACGGCCCACCATACTCATTCTAAACCGATTCCCTATACAAATAGGCCCCTGGCCTGCGAATCGTGTTCGTTGGCCGATATCCTGCGAATTGTTGGAATCACGCGCGGAATATAAAGGGAAACATTCGGACGGAGTGGAATACTGATGCCTGAACATAATAGACTGTTAGGGGCGGCGCACAGAGGCTCTTGGTGGACGAAGAAAGCTGAAAGTTTAATATGAGAGATTATAGTAAAGTCTTGTGTTGGTAAAGTAGGTTTGTAAGAATAATCGTTTTTATTACTCAGTATATTTATTACGTTTCACAATGTGTACTTAGGTGGTAGGTTTTACAAAGGCATGAACTTTGTGGACCTTGTCGGGCACAGCTAACGGACAACTAACACGGATACATTTTATACTTAAAAATAATTATAATGTTTTTGAACAGGAAACTAGAGTAGTGTTACTCTCTAGTAATTTATATGCGTAAAATAAATGAATAATCTCGTACTAATTGATTTCGGAGTGAATTAATGTGAATGTTTATTCAAAGATATCGCTATGAAAGATACCAACATAACTAGGCGGTATCTTACATAGCGTAAAACATCAAATTAAATGGCTTCAATGGAATCAAGATCCTCGCGGATCTCGATTCTAGCAGAAACCATTAAAAAAAAGCAATAAAGGCACAATTTTACGCTGACGTGATCATCAGCGCAAAATTGTTACTTTTTTTCTTTTTTCTTGTTTGCACTTTTATAAACCGATAACACACAAATATATTAAAACAAAATCTTACAAAGATTTACCAATAAGACCACTACCACTTCATCATCCCAAAAACCAATCTAAAACCACAACACCATATTATTATAAATTTTAGGAGCCATACAGAAAACGCTTTTTCCCATTATTACAGTCTTTGACGTATTCGAACACAGTTGATTATTGTCACGTCTGTTATGGGGGAAGGTGTCAGCTAGTCGTGGAAATAGAAATTGATTAACCCAAACAAATGTCGTAATTTCAAAAATATACAGAGATGGTCGAGTTAATAATTTGTGTTGATTAAATAATGGCATACAGCTGATTACAGAGTGAATGAATGTGAATGTTTATTCAAAGATATCGCTATGAAACTTACAAAGATTTACCAATAACACCACTACCACTTCATCGTCCCAAAAACCAATCTAAAACCACAACAAAATATTAAACTCCACGCTCCACGTTCTACTGCGCGCTTCCCCCAAAATCGCTTAGTGAATGCAATTTTGCTGGGCTAACATAATATGGCCGTATTATGTAGGTGCTTAGCCCTAGTTACCTCAGCCTCCAAGATTGCCTTTAGTCTTGCTATAAACGAATAAGGTAAATAGAATTTGTTATTACGTGATCTTTGTAAAACGTACTGGATAACTGCTGTAATCGGAGAGAAAGTTGTTAGAAAAGTTCTCAGCTAATTGTATTTCGAATAGCCATTTTTATTTTCTGAAAACATTGCCATTGTCATTGTGAGAGGCCCGTGGCTAAATAATAACAGCCGCACAGGTCGATCGATCAGGTTAAGCCACGCTTGCCGCGGTTGGTCTGTGGATGGGTGACCATCTTTACATACCGAGACCCCTCCGTGCCTCGGAAAGCACGTTAAGCGGTTGTTCGTGGATCTTTGACAGTCGATACGGGTAGTCAGAAGCCAGAAAGGCTGACAAACAGTCTTACCAAGGGGTATTGTGTTACCCAGTAACTGGGTTGTGGAGGTCAGATAGGCAGTCGCTCCATGTAAAATACTGGTATTCAGCTGCATCCGGTTAGACTGCAAGCTGACCCCAACATAGTTGGGAAAAGGCTAGGCAGATAATAATTGTGTAATTTGCCTGTAATCCCTGTAGGTGGCAGAGGTCTATAGTAGACCCATATGTCGCCAGTTATGTTTAAGTCTCATGTAATAGGAGTCGAGCGTATTGCCATCAACCGGGCATAGATCCAGTCCCCGGGCTGCTTCTGAGAAATTCCAGATGGTTTTATTCCTTTTTAATGAAGATGCTGTAGAATTTTGTTTCAACTGTGATTGGATTGAGTTTGTAACATCGAAATCTGACGTCGGACGAAAGTCTACGACGCCGGCGATAAGTCTCAACCTCAAGTGTAGTTGGTGATGCAGGAACCTGGCTAGGCGAAGATGGCCGCTCGAGTTAGGTGTGGACCGAATGGTGGCCATGGTTAGGCTTGAACTAGGAACGCATAAAACCGGAAAGTATGTCAGAAAAGAGGATGGTCTAAATAACTATCAATTATATTGTGCTGTCAAGATAAGAAGAATAAGATTTTTAATTGACTTTTGTGCCTATCACTGGTTGTTGGAAAGTCTCATGTGCCTGTAACTCTGCTGCACCTATATCATCAAACCAGTGCTTTGGAGAAGAAATAAAGATGGCGACAAAAAAAAAGACCTTTTATAAGAAACTCTACAACTAATAAAAGCTTACGGTGTCCGTATGCGAGTATATAATTACAGTTATCATGTAGCTACATGTGCAAAATGAATAAAATCGAATATATGCATACATACGTAAACTCCCGCCTTCTTCCAATGGGCAGAAACTACAGAATACTACTTGCTACGATCCTCATATACTCCTTTTGCTTCATTTACGTTCATCTGCACCCTAATTGCGGTACACACTATCAATCTCAATCTGAATCATTTTGAAAGAAGTTGCTAGTCCGTTGCTTCATATGTTCGAAGAATTTGTCTGCTCAACAACGTAAATAACGCAATGAATGTTGTTGGACTGTCAAAATGAAACCAATTGCTACTGATAGTGTGTTACGCAATTACCCCACAGGTCACAAAAACACGCCGGTCGTGAGTACTACACACCTGACCTTTCTGCAGAACATCACCAATAAGGTCACTATAATTATCCCCCTCCCGGTGATTCCACTCACATCTGCCTTGTAAATGTCTTTTGTTAATTACGTTTTCCGCGTGATGGATTACGGCTCGCTCCCTCTCACCGAGAGGAGGCCTGTGTCCCAGCAGTGGGAACATTATAGGCTGATTATCTTTATCACCTTTCATCCTCTTACCAAACCTCTTTAAATGAATAATTATTGTATTGACCAATAAATTCAAAATAAAACAAAATTATTCCCAAACAATTCTCTCCAAAACAGTACAGTCACCAAAATGTTTTCCATTTACAATGCAATGCGGACTGACGTCACTAATGGAAAATCCATTGAAATCCGTTTTTATCACACGCACGGAACCCCAGAAATGTTCTCTATCATTAACACTGGTGGACAAATGGATGGCATAACGGATAAATGGTCACGCGTGACATAAGTATCGAGTTCGTGTAGGTTATGTTATGGCCAAATATTTTGATACGAGGGGATAGTTTGTTTGGGAAAACAGAAGAAAGTAGCGGACGAAGTCGCGGGCAGAAGCTAGTTTATTTATATGTGTATAAGGAGTGGGCTGTAATCTACTAATATAATACTAACTATAGCATTAGCATAATCAGCCTATAATGTTCCCACTGTTGGGATAAAGGCCTCCTCTCTGTGTGAGGGAGTGGACCATAATCCAACACGCGGGCCCAGTTCGGGTTGGTAGATATCACATGTCTTAAATTTTTTGGTTGTGGGACGTTTCCTCACGATGTTTTCCTTCACCGTTTTGAGAGCAGTGGTGATGAAATTATTTACATGTAGTAAAGCGCCTGGATGGGTTCGAATCTACGACCTACAACTCGTAAGTCGGGGCCGTCACCACTAGGCCAGCCCTGCTCTGCCTGCTAGAAGAAAGTATTACTAATAAATTTATGTTATTTTTGTCTTTGTAACTTGCTTTGAAGGTGGTTTACTTTGATCAAATCGACGTGATTTGAAACGCTATTCGTTTTTATCGTGTTGAAATTGGTTAGTTGCATGATATTGAATACTATAATATATTCTAGTAGATAATATATTCACATGCGTGATACGATAACAGAATTCGAAATCAAATTTGAAATCGGTCGAAAAATAAATAACTTATAACTTATAAAAGCTTTTTGTCTATCTCTTTCTCGCAAAACGAAAGTTTTGTATGTAATTTATATGGCGATACTGAACTATGATGTTACAATTCAGTATTTCCCTCTCTGTCTAATTGAGAGTTTTGAACGCTTATATCTTTTTAATTTCCGAAGTTATTAAAAAACTGGTTATACCAAGCTATTGGTGAGCTAAAAAAGCTTCAATTTAAATAAAAAAAAAAAAATAGTCAACTAGCCAATTGTAAATAGGCAAAGAACCGCTACGTGACTCGTAGTATTTTTCTCGTAGCTCGTAGCACTAATCTCGTAGCACGGCGCTACGGATGCAGATCCGTAGCGTCACGGTCGTTGCCTCGGTGAAACAAAATCTGAAAGTAAAAAGAAAACGACACTAATATTTTCTTCTATTTAAATGAATAAATATGTACCTACATATATAAAATAAAAGAAGGAAAATAATCATAGGGCATCAAAAAATTCGTCTGCATCGCTGTCAACAGGAAAAATGCCCAAAAAGCTGGCAGCATTGCCACGTTGTATGGCCACGTAACGTCTGGTCATCGTTTTTATATTTGGAGTATTAATTAAACTATTTAACACACATAGAACCTTATGAGGTAAATGACTATTGAAGGGAAATTCGAAAACAAAACCCATCTCATGATTTGACGTTAGTCAAAAGTTCTACGAAGTCGAAAAGTTTTTCTCAAAGAGGATCGAAAAACAATTGAATGTCACAGGTGTTTTTATTTCCCGAAGGTATAGACTGAGTCCAACTGTAGTAAGCTGAAGCTATATACAAATACTAGCTGCGCCCCGCGGTTTCACCCGCATAAGTTTCGATCCCATGGAAATATCGGGATAAAAGGTACCCTACGTGTTAATCCTGGTTATAAACTATCTGTGCGCCAAATTTTATCCAAATCCGTTTAGTAGTTTTATCTAACGTCCGTCCTTCCATACAAACTTTCGCGTTTATAATATTAGTAGGACGTTAGAGGTCAATGCTGGTATTCAGCTGATTCCGGTTGGACTGGAAGCCGACCCCAACATAGTTGGGAAAAAGGCTAGGCAGATGGACAATTGACGTTAGAGGTCAATGACTTAATATCCCTGAATATATATTTTGGGTTGAAAGTCTCTGGTGGTAGGTATCTGTCATTTCTGATACAACCTTTTAACAGAACTGTAGCGGTATCTACAACGCCACATGCGAACAACGCGTTATACTGACGTCACGCAAATCCTGCATCTCGCAAGCAGAGTTTACCGCGCAATTAGCAAACATACAAACTTCCCGACCTCAGTCGTTGGGCAATTGCCCGCCAGACGCAACACCCGTCTGGTCGGAGGATCCTTCCTTTTCTATAGAGTATGAGTGAACTTTACACCCTGTTCCTCATACCTCTATAGAACCATATCTTTTTACGCAACTATGGCAAAAAGGGTTCTGATTTTAACAGGCTATGTACATATGTAATTTAATTATTCTTATTCTTTCCTATTCTTGAGGCTATAGGCTATTTAACAGGCTATGTACATATGTAATTTAATTATTCTTATTCTTTCCTATTCTTGAGGCTATAGGCTATTTAACAGGCTATGTACATATGTATTTTAATTATTCTTATTCTTTCCTATTCTTGAGGCTATAGGCTATTTAACAGGCTATGTACATATGTATTTTAATTATTCTTATTCTTTCCTATTCTTGAGGCTATAGGCTATTTAACAGGCTATGTACATATGTATTTTAATTATTCTTATTCTTTCCTATTCTTGAGGCTATAGGCTATTTAACAGGCTATGTACATATGTATTTTAATTATTCTTATTCTTTCCTATTCTTGAGGCTAAAGGCTATTTAACAGGCTATGTATGTAATTTAATTAATGTTATTCTTTCTTATTCTTGAGGCTATAGGCTATTTAACAGGCTATGTATGTAATTTAATTATTCTTATTCTTTCCTATTTTTGAGGCTATAGGCTATTTAACATCACGCTGGGACTCTTAGGAGCCGAGTAAAAGGAAAAAAAATAAGAAAAGTCGCGAAAACAAACTAATGCCGCGGGCAGCCGATGCTATGCTACGGGGCGGGTCGGAGGAATAAGAAATTTCACGCAGACGAAGTCGGGGGCTGAAGCTAGTTTATTTATAAATATGAACTACCCCTCTTAAGCGCTTGATGGAATGGAGAAAAGATTTTTCCATGGTAATACAAATTCCCTTCGTGTGCATACATATGGAAGACACGCGACGACGACTGAGGCAACTTCAAGCGTCGGCGCGTGTCGGTGACAGCCGCCGACGCGTGTCGATCGTGAGTATGCCCATTTAAGAGGAAAATCTTCCGTCAAACTTTACTTCGTGGTCAGACCACTATTTAAAAGAATAACCTCAACTTGAACAGCCGCACGGGTCGATCGATCAGGTAAAGCTACGCTTGCCGCGGTTGGTCCGTGGATGGGCGACCGTTTACACATACCAAGACCCCTCCGTGCCTCGGAAAAAACGTTAAGCCGTTGGTCCCGGCTGTCATTTGTGGATCTTTGACAGTCGTTACGGGTCGCCAGTAGCCCGAAAGTCTGACAACCAGTCTTACCAAAGGGTATCGTATTACCCAGCAACTGGGTTGTGGAGGTAAGATAGGCAGTCGCTTCATGTAACATACTGGTATTCAGCTGCATCCGGTTAGACTGGAAGCCGACCCCAACATAGTTGGGAAAAGGCTAGGCAGATGATGAAGCTCAACTTAAAACCAATAAATAGGTGGGATAACCTGACAAACGTAAGAAGTACCTAGCATGGAGAGAGACATCGCTATATAACCCTATATAAGTTAGAAAAGGACAGTCCCACGTTTTCAAGTTGTGTGGTTTTACCG
Organism: Apamea monoglypha; assembly: GCA_911387795.2. Taxonomy (NCBI): domain Eukaryota; kingdom Metazoa; phylum Arthropoda; class Insecta; order Lepidoptera; family Noctuidae; genus Apamea; species Apamea monoglypha. Next base: position 3,767,538 of record OU426933.1, on the reverse strand, counting down.
CTCGGGTGGTTTGGCGAGCTCAATGAGACGGAAACTATAATGACCCGCAAACCATAAACGAATGGTGTTTTTATACAGTAACCGGAACATACTACTCGTGTGAATAAAATCATACATGAGTTATGATTAATATGGGTTGTCAGGTTTTGGAGTGAACGTCATTAGTTTGTTTGGCGAAGTGTCCTATAGAAAAACTACTCTAGGAATGTTTGAATGAATAAAATATGATAAAACATAACGCTCCTTTTTGGCATCTCCGCAGTCGGTTAAATGTACATCACACGTACATTGCAATCATTAAAAATAAGCACTCTATATCATATTCATTTATATGCGAAGGTAAAATAAGATGTTAGCAAAAGACTTAGACCTAAGAGCCGTTATAGACCATGTCAGGGCACAGCAAAAAATATTGTTTGGTACAGACGCCAGCAGGTCAAGCTACCCGAAACTGTCAAATTTTCCCAATCAACTTTGAACCTTAAAGCTATAGCGATAAACATTACATTACACAATACATTAACACCAAATTACTTATAACTAAAACAATACAACCTTATAATTATAACAATGTAATCTTCACAGAAAATTAACATACCTATGAAAACAGTAAAAGATACAATAAACATAAAATTACACTAATTGTTACTCTCGTAACATATTATATATAAACTTACTCTTGCAAGTTCACTAAAGTAACACGAAAATATGTCCAACCTATTAGAGAGGTGCTTTGGCCAGCAGGTTGGTTCGGGCAGTTGGCACAGCCAGCAGTGGCGTGCCAACCAGTGGCGTACCAAATATACTAGCTACTACCAGACAGAAGTTGTCCTTTTCCCAGAGAGAGTTAGCATTTTTATTACACGGTACTGAGCTTGCGCGAATTGCATAAATAATAAAAATTGTTTTCCATATAACCACTAGAAAACTTTTACCTCATTACGAAACTCTTTTAAAATATAAATAAATAAACACAAAAATCTGGCAACACCAAAGTAAACATCCTCAGCTACTCCGCCATAAAAAAGTTTAAAGAGTGTGAAACATAAATTTTAAATTACCGTAATGTATTCCGCCACCCGCCATTTTTGTGGAGAGGGGCCGCGCTCCGCAATTAGGTACGCCTCGTTAAACGCGAGATCAAGACCTAATGAGCCACGTGTATGGTTTAGTGCACTCCCAGGATCAAAAATTATAATCCTGCAACACCAATGTAACCTGAACTCGAACATCACGACTGGTAAAACAATTGACAGGTCAACGTAAACTGGATTTTCCAACCACGATGACAGTCGGTTGACGTTTGACGCTCAGTGAATGACACGATAAATTCGCAGCCATCCATATTCGAAAATGACAGTTATTTACGCCACATAAGGTGCAATTTTCATCACATGATAAACAAGCAGATACTGTAGGTAAACGTGGATGATATTTTAAAAGTGTTATTCGACATTTCTGGTTGAAATAACGTTGCCGTGTCGAAGCGTGGGGAACGTAACGTCGATTTGATCGTTAAAGTTCGGGATTAGGTATTGAATCGACCTTAACCTGAGAGCGCTGGTAATGGCTGGAAATACAAAGGAAAGGACTGTTCATTGTAAGGTAGCTCAGACGAAATACCCTTTACAAAAGGTACTCAATGGATCTGGTAAGTACCTGCCCGGACCTAATACATTGTACTCCTTGGAAAACGCTTTTTTGTCTATTGAATGGTAAATTATATAAACACATACCTAATTATTGTATACCGAAAGGATACAATCTAAATATATCGATGCAAAACGAGGATTATATTTTGAAAATCAAATCGGCCAACCTCCGAACGCATAACACATGGTAAAATTCGAAATTTAAATAAGCGTTCCATTCCTGTTTCCCCCGCGTTCAAATTAAACAGACCCGTAATTTTTTTTCTGAAGCCATATTTTTATGGCGCCTATATTAAATTCGTAGATTACAAAGAATAAAAAAGGAAATAAACGTCAAGTGCGAGCCTTTAAAAGTGTAGGCATGGCATGAAATGTGTCTACGGTTTGGGCTTTAAAGCTTTCGACGAGAGAGTATAAGCTGAAGCGGTAAAGCGACTTTTTATAATTTTATTGCTAGAATGTTCAGTTTCTTTGACAATCCAAAGTTCGTTAGCACTAACCTTAACCTAACTGTCAGATTTTAAAGTAAAAATCAAATTAAGGAAATAAGGTACTGTTATTCTAGAGCTTTGTGATTAGAATATAAATTCAAATTCGGATTCGGTTATCCGGATTTCTATTCCAATTAATGACATTCACACGCCCTTAATTATTAGATTATGCGTAAAAGGTTAAAGCAATCAGGCTAATCATAGCCGGGAATGACGGATTCAAAGGACAATGACCAAAAGTCGTACCAAAAAGTCTCATGCAGCAACATCAAAATATTATAGTAATTATTTTCTTTTTTTTTTACGACATTACGCGTCGGGGATTTGATTTTTGAACAGGGAATTTAATTTAAAGTAAAACAAATGTTGATATTGTTTAATTCTTTTAGGTTAGTTCGATTTTTTTTAAATCTCCGAAATCCGGGTTTTGTTTACAAAAAGAACTTTTGTAGTAGTTAATATGATAAGTGTAGTCTATAAATACCAAAGTTTGATTTTGATGCAGCATGGTATGGGATTCCATACATCCATGAGCATTGTCCTTTCTATGTTGATTCTAATGTTGAATTTAAAGTTTTAAACTGAAATGTTCCTCATTCTAGGTAGTAAAAGGTGGCTCTATCTTTTATGAAAAAGAGTTGGAGAATGGCTGCCGATGGTCACTAATAGTGGTCGTACGGCCCATGTGTGAGTACTTAAACAACCATACTTGTCACACAAATGAAACAGCCGAACTATTCTACCAACATCTCACCGTGAAAACCTCATATTTTAAGTTGTTATGGACAGATTATGTAAGTAGAAGTTGTAAATCAGCCGGTCTCTTCTAAAAGAAGTCACCGTGGCTTTAGGTGAATTTGGTGAAATGAACTTGAAGTGAACAGGCAATAGTGTCAATGTCAATCCCTAAGTCTAATAATCAGGTAAAATCACAGCTCACTTCACCTAAATTTTAACGATGACTTCTTACAGAATAGACCGGCTGATTTAGTTCTTATACTTAATTTGTTCATAGCAACTTGAAATACGAGTATTCAGTCGAAAACTCATATATCTAACAATAAATCTAAAAGCATTACAGTTGTAAATGCAAGTAATAGCTCAAGACGATAGTAAGAGCAGTTTATCAACTTACATTGCATGCAAGTGTGACGCTAAATTACGCAAGCTGTATCACATAGCGCGACTGCATAAATCTGAACTGGCTGTATGTGAAAGTGGGGGGGAAGGGGGGTTATTGTGGAAGCTAATACTAGGTTTGTATGACTTACTAACTTTCGTACTTTTGGTCGTAAAGAGGTGTAGTTTTCACAGATAACTACACTATTTGCGCTGTAGCATGGTGCGGGTGACAGTTTCAGTAACATTTCGTTTCACTCTTGAAAGTTGCCGCGATTTACAATTTATGACTTAGTATTTCAGTTGTACCACATTCGTAATATATTAAATAATTAATAACTGTAGTAAATTAAATTAAACCCAACCAGAATGTTCTAATCAAGAAATAAAATCAAATTGAATGAAAAATTAAGCAAAGTGTTATGCGTATAACGTAACGCCATAGACGTATTTAGTGATGGGATGTACTGCTACGATGGATAGTCGATATTTTTTATAATAAAAAACGTATATTGTGCGTAGGTCAATTTTTATTTTTAAAAGGTCTAATTATACAACAGAACATTTATAGGGTAAGGTTGCTTAAAAGGTTGCTAAAAAAAAATACATGTTATTCGTCTAAACTCATATCAGAGTCAGGAACATCTGAATTGTCACTCAATTCATCATCTGAATCTGTGACGGATATTATTAACGATGACTCAATTATGTTGTCAATATGTATGTCACGATCCCAATCAGACATAATGTCCCTTTTTGTTTTATTGACGACCTTCGACCAGTCTTCAGGTTGAACATTGTTGATGGCCTCTTGTAATAGGGCCAACATCTTATTTGCCGTAAATGGCGGCGAAGTATTATTTCTTGCGGCGTAACCTAAAAATAAACGAACTTATAAAAAAAAGTATTCAAATAATCATCAATCAGCCTAATCTAGTATCTGGTAATGTTTTTAAACTAGGTACATGCTACGATCGGAAAGCTGATTTTTTTATAAAGCTTCAAAATGGGAATTGAAATTAAAAGCATACCTTTTATTTGGGCCCAAATCAGCTCAATAGCGTTATACTGGCAATGGTAGGGTGGTAGTCGAAGGACCTGGTGGCCTTTTTCTTTTGCCATCTCGTCCAGAGCATAGGTAGGAGTTGGTGGCTTATGGCGTCGGACTAAGGCAATAAGCTCCGTCTTTAACATTTTTATATCTGCTGTAACTCCGTTTTCACTCAGCCACTTCACCAACTCGCTTTTGCGGTTGGATTGGTTTGGGGGTTTATTAACTTGCACCGAATGGTAGGGTGCGTTGTCCATTATTATGGTCATAGGCTCTTTTAAATTGTTTAATAGACCTATGAACCAATCTTTAAATTTTTCGTAATTCATCTCCTCATGATACTCCGTAGTTTTTTTTGACTTAAAAGCCAGCAAACAATCAGGGACGAATCCACTTGCTGTACCTGCGTGACAAATAATAAGGCGTTCGCCTTTGCCTTCCGGCACTTTGGTACACGATTGTGCCGTATCGTCGGTCCAACTTTTACCCACTGTGTGGTTGGCGTTTAGCCACGTTTCATCCAAAAAGACAACTTTGCTCCAATCACTTATGTTTTTGGCCTTCCTTAAAAATCTACATCTTGCTAGGGCAATGTCAGTCCTATCCATAATAATCTTTCTTTTGTTAACTTTTTTGTAAACAAAGCCAATATCTTTTATAACTTGCCGTAGCGAAGTAATACCTCCTTTGAACAAGTCAGCTTCTTTTAATGATTTTAGAAGCTTGAGCAATGTGGGTAGCTCCATTCTTCTATAATAATCATAAATATGATTTCTAATAGCAACCTTAGCAAAATCATCCAAATCTGTGATTGGCTTCACCTTGGTCCGCTTTTTGTTGGGTGTCGATAATTTATTTTCAAACATCCCATCTTGGCCAATTTTCTCACGTGTTATACGCGAAACAGTATTGCGGCCAATATCAAGAGCTTCGGCTACTCGTTCTACAATATGATTCAATGGTAACAACAGTCCATTATTTTGTTGTTCTCTTTCAAAGTAGTCTCGGAGGCGAACAACAAGCTCCCTGGCCTGACTACCCAAAACAGTTTTTTTTGTATGCTTAGGCATGGTAATAACAACAAACTCAACAAACTTATAACAAATAACAATTTAACAAAAATGAAAACAAACAATGAAATCGTAATACGTGTCACAATATAACGCGCTTGCACTCGTACTCGCACTCACAGCATCGCACGGGTAAACAACATGGCCGCCGCGCCGATGCACCATAGAGCAAAAATGTTGTCACGAAAAAAAAAACATAAACCCGATTTTGATTATTTTATATAAGTACAAAGATAATTATGTAGCCATAAAACATTTATATTGACAAGTTTATACACGTAGCACACACGTAGTTACACTGCACAACTGAATAATACACTAATTTTCATAACAATATTAAAGAGAACTAGATTCACGCTGCGAGTATCGTTAGCGATAAAAATGAATTGCATAACCTCACATCCCTAGTCATGTGGTACTGACAAATGTCAACGTCATACGGGCAACTGTCACCCGCACCATGCTACAGCGCAAATAGTGTAGTAGGGTAAGTTTGCGACAGACGCTTGAGCCTAAGTCGTCTTACAGCTCTCTCCTGTTTAAAAAAACTGACATCTAATGATGCAAAAATGTACTAGTGAATCCCGTTAGTTACTAAACTAGCTAGCTAAAACAAGTGGGTAACCCGCAGGACCTCTGAGAAGAAAAAAAATAAGCTTTCGCTACTGTCTTCATTAAAGCCTATTGCCAAGTGTTTTACACGTGCAGCCTGTGGACCAACTATACTCAGCGGGCCATCAGCGCCCTGCGGGTCCAATATAATAACGGGTTCAGGATGCTGATGGGGCTGCCCCGTTTCTGCAGTGCATCAGGTATGTTTGCACAAGCTCACGTCGATGGCTTCCACGCCATCGTCAGACAGAAATCTGCCTCTTTGCTCTGCAGAGTGCGGGACAGCTCCAACTCCATCCTGAAGATCATAGCGGGGAGGTACGATTCTCCTTTGTTAGGTGATGTTATTCAAAGATGCATTTTGAACAACAGCCTTGTTGTCCAATATATAATAGGTACATAAGTTTACTAACATAGGTATAAGTTTGTCTGTTGTTTTTGTTACTAACCCATATGGATGTTGCTTAACCGAATTAAAGACTATTTTATTTTATTTTATTAAAGGGAGCACAGACGCTGGCAGAGAGTTCCACACTTTGGCCGTGGGGACGTTCCACCTTTCTGAAGAACCACCAGTAAGGTCACTATATGTCCTTCTAGGGCATCCTCTCCCTGTGTTCCCACTCACATCTGCCTTGTAAATACCCTTTGTTAGTTGCCCATTTACTCTTGAACTCGCCCCGTTGGCCTCCGTGTCTCGAAAAGCACGTAAAACCGTTGGTCCTGCACCTGATCTCCCCTTTCGTGTTGGATTGCCGTCCCATCGGACTATGAGAGGAAAGGAACAGAGAGTGCACCTGTATTTGCCCACATTTAATATCTTCTGCGTACCTGACTAATTTCCGCTGAGATGGGCCAGCGTGACTGAAATCGGTCGGGGGCATATTAATTCTTATTTCGTCCCGCTATCTCAACCGCTGGTTTCCCCGCTCCACTGCGAGGCGATACCTCTGCGTATACTCCACGTAATGACTTGTATATGTTCGTTCCCCATGTAATTGACTCCTCCAGTACCCACCTACCGCGGATTCCTTTTATTATCTCCTGCTCGTGGGTTATTGGGTAAATGATCTTTATTTTCTATGTGTTGAATAACAACGCTGATATGGTTGGAAGTTTTTGATATAATGTTTGGTGAAGTTAAGTTTTTTAGAATGAAATTGTTGTAATTGGGCGGCTTAATCAGCCTATGATGTTCCCACTGCTGGGACACAGGCCTCCTCTCTTCGGGAGGGAGATCTCTTGGTAGATGTCACATTTCTTGGAATTTTTGGTTTTAGGAGATGCCGGTTTCCTTCACCATTTTGAGAGACGGTTGCGGCGTTTTAACCGTTTTAATTTGGCGGCACTTGTGAATTATTTATATATTTAACAAGTAACAATGGACTCATACGTGTTAGTAACACTATTTCTTAATAACTATGTTAACCTAACTTAACACTGCAACATAGTTAATGAGAATCCCTGCTAGAAGGTCATCACCGATGTGGAAAGTTTGCAGCAGCGATTCACATACTAGCAGTCCAGTCTGCTCGCTATACAGCGCAGTGTAATGTTGGTGCTGGCTCGCACCCGGCGCACCAGGGGGTCTACTACGAAGTGCAAAGTGCGAATGATCGGATCGGACCGACACATGGCCGAACAGAATATTATTGAAAAATGCGAAAAAAGTTCGAATCGGCTCAGTTGGGTCGGGACCATAGTCAATATTCGAAAGAGTGTAGGAGTGTAGGATCGGGACCGACCGAAGCAAATAGTAACTTCGTAGCAGGAAACGGCCGAACATTCCGCCGATACCACTTCGGAGTAGACCCCCAGGAAGGCGCATTTTTTCCGCATCGTAGCGTAGAAGCAATCAACACGAGCTTCAGTTAACATCTCGGATGCGCTACAGAAGCGGAACAGCCCCATCAATACCTGGAGCGCATTATTATGAGCTGCCGTACTACAGTCCTGAAATTTTGCCCTCAAGAGCCAAATATTTGTTTTATCTACTGATAGTTGTTCCGGGTCTAGCGGTTTATGTCTGTAAATGCACCCACGATATAGGAAAACCCCTAAGGGCTTAAGGGGTTGTCTGACGTCCATTTGACGCACGCGTATACGTCAAATAATTAATAATACGCGTATACGTCGTATTATAATTTTTTTTTTCTTGTAATTGTGCGTTTTGTTTGTGCAGAATAAAATATTTTTCTTTCTTTTCTTTCAAAAATGGCGCTGAAAACCGTGAAACCAAAAAAAAGCGTTGTTTCAAATTACAATTACAAAGTCTTGAGTTCCGTCAAATAATTACGAATACGTATTCGTTATTATTTGACGTACGTATGTTACGTTAACCAACCGTTTGAAACAATCGGCCCAAAAGTGGAGCAAAAACGAACAAAATAATAACGTTAACATAAACGTTTTTGACTTACATATCTACTTACACTTGGGCACGCTTCGACAACAAATACTTATGTACGTTTACCGTTAAACGAATTTAAAACATCGTTCTATTTCTTGACTAGAGCATAACGCTTACAGACGAAATTGGTCCAACTAGCTCAAGAAAGGGAGGCCTTTGCCCTGCAGGGGGAAAAATAATAATCCTACTAATATTATAAACGCGAAAGTTTTTGGGGATAGATGGATGGATGTTTGTTACTCTTTCTGGCAAAAACTTCTGAACGGATTTGGATGAAATTTAGCACACAGATAGTTTATAACCAGGATTAACACAAACAGGATACTTTTTTCTCGATGTTTTTCTCTTTTTGCTAGTAAATAAATAATTCTGTTTCTGTCCACCGTTTGAACTTTAAAGTTGAAGATCATTAAATATATTTAGCACCTTTTTTGCAAGAGGGCCGTAACTTTTAGTTCTTGATTTCAGTTCAACCCTAGCACATTAGATAAAAAGACTCATCACACAGCCGGCAACTACGCATTCTGTACATCAAACTAAGTAACATTGCATAAAAATAATTGCTGGGCAACGACTTTTATTTATGATGTGAAAAGCTATTTGCGGTAGTGCGCAATGTAACACACGCAAAACATTGTGCTTAAGGGTGCATCCAACGGTACAGGGGTCGTGGGGGTCTTTAAAACATGTTATAACATGAATAACTTGTACAAAAAAAAATTATTACAATGACGGGTAGTACAAGTGACTGTCGGCTTCGTTAAGTGTCTTTTTACAACCGTTATACCTTTAAAAAAGGGATGTACAGGCGTAAGAATTCAATACTGTATTTTCGTTTTCCCTTTTGATGTAAGTGATAAAGTGTAAAGATATGCTTGTGTAACACGATTGTACGCGTCGGATACATGGCGACACATCTCGATATCGGCTTTTTTTGTCACATGTCACGTCTCATGAATGTGACAAAAGATGTGTACATACATATATCTGTACTATATAAGAGTTTGTTGTTTTGTTTGAACGCGCTAATCTCTGGGACTAACGGTCGGATTTGAAAAATTATTTTTGCGTTTAACAGCCCTTTTCTTGAAAAAGGCTATTTAACATCAAGCTAGGCCTCTTAGGAGCCGAGCAAAAAGAAAAAAAAGTAAGAAATAACGCTAAACGAAAACAAAGTAACGACGCGGGTAGAGGATGCGATGCGACGGGTGGGTAGGGAGAAACAAGACATTTCACATGGATGAAGTCGCGGTCATAAGCTAGTAGGTAATATTAGTACAACTTTGTAACAATGTTTAGAAAATTTATCAAGTATTTAATATTTAGAAAACATGTGTTAGTAACACTTTGCAGAATAATGGGCTCCGCAGTACTACCTGATTTATGAAGCTGGTGGGTTATTCCTGTGGTTTGGAACGGGGGCTGACTGGAACTGGGATGCCAGGCGGGCGTGCAACCTTAAGAACCACTTTATCCAAAAGTTATGCAGCCCGTCCGACCCTGGGGGTATACCTCTATGTTCGTTAACGATCATAGGGGCCCGAAAGTAGTTGATCCGTCAATACGAGTGTCAATTGTCAAATAATGTTTTTTGGACGGGAAAACTCACTTCCGGATTAGGGATTAACGTGTTGTCATTTATTCTTAGTTTGGACACCAAACTAATCTTATGGTAGTCGCCCGTAACTTTGAACGAAACTATGAAGGGAGCCGACCCCCTGGAGATTTCCAGTAAGGCAACGGACGGACTGCACGGCCCCCAAGAGCTGATGGTAAGTCCCCCATTTCTGGTATTTGATTGCACGCTCTCATCATCTTTGTCAGTTGTTACGGGTCGTCAGAAGCCCGAAAATCTGACAACCAGTCTTATCAAGGGGTATCGTATTACCCAGTTACTGAGTTGTGGAGGTCAGATAGGCAGTCGCTCCATGTAAAATATTGTTATTCAGCTGCATCCGGTTAGACTGGAAGCCGACCCCAACATGGTTATATAAAAAACCAACATGGCCCTTCAAAAAAAGTTTCAAAAATAATCTCCGCCATCCCGAAAGTGATTGGACTATTCCTTGGTCCAATCACTTTCGGGGTAGCGGAGTTATGTTGATTTTTTTTGTTGATGATAGTTTTTAGATGAGTGTTGTGTGTCATTTTGTGTGTTAAAGTCGTATTAAATTGGTAACTTTTTACTTCCCTCTATTTTGTTTTGTCAACATCGAAAACCCAAAAATATAAGTTCAATTGGTACATCCCACGAAAATGTGGTAACTAGGGCTATTAACATTTTTATTGTAAGTAATTTTAGTAGCTCGGTCATCGACTTGTGAATGATATTTTTTTAAAATATTTTTATCATATGGAACGATTTCAAACTCAATGTAAATTGTTTGTGAATAAATAAATGAAATTAAATCACAGAATTTATCACAAACATTTTCGCTTTTTAATAAATGTTTGAAGTTGTTTTTAATAATACATAACATGTATTATTAAAAACAACTTCAAAAATAATACATGTTATGTATTATTAAAAACAACTTCATGATTACATTTCATAAGAATATAGATCTAGGTTAGAGTTTATTAAGTTACTTTTCTATTTTAGTTCTTAGCTTGTCTGCGAAGTAGCTTTTATCCACGCAAAATGTGATTAAGTAGATCATATTAAATTCTGTATAGTGAAAATAGGAGATTAAATATTTGGCAAGTATGTCTGTGGCGTTTCCTCTGAGTCTGTTCAACTCAGTCTATCAGACAGTTGCTGGGCGACCCTGGGTGACCCGTATGCTAATGCTGGACATACGGGTCGTCCAGGCTGCGCCACAACACCCTGTCCTCCACCTTCCGCATCCAGTCTGCCATAGCCACCTTTTAAGGTCGTCGGTCTAGCTGGGCGGCCCACAATACGCTTGCCGATATGCGGCCATTTGTGCTTCGACAAACATGGTCAGCCAACTGCCCCTTTAGCTTTGCTTTCTCTGCATGTTATTTAATTTTTTGTGTGTTTTAATCCCAGTACTAACCCCAAAAGATTTACACTAAAATATTGGATTATTATTAGCTTTGTTAAATTATTGAAATAACAGGATTATTTTAACTATATATTATACTGCCAAGACCCCTCCGTGCCTCGGAAAGCACGTTAAGCCGTTGGTCTCGGCTGTCAGTCGTGGATCTTTGACAGTCGTTACCCGAAAGTCTGACAACCAGTCTTACCAAGGGGTAGGCAGTCGCTCCATGTAAAAAACTGGTACTCAGCTGCATCCAGTTAGACTGGAAGCCGACCCCAACATAGTTGGGAAAAGGCTAGGCAGATGATGATTATACTAAATGCTAAAGTTCGACTGTATGAAGATTTGAATCAATTTGTTTTTTTTTTAAGTTTATAATTCCAATTTACTTTAGACATTGGCAGAATGGTTGACATCGCTTTTGCTTGCCACAATAAGTAATAGAACAGAGAAAGTGTTTACATATCTATGATATAGATACACTACTCGTACAACTGCTATGAATCTATTTGGGGCAGCCCTGAAACGATATCGGTAACAGTGTAGCAGAGCATTGATGTTCACTATTATTGGAGGGTAGTTTTTGAAGAATGCGTCGTATATTTCATATGCCATCGTCGTATATTTGACGAAAAAGAAAAAAAAAAGACTGTCCTTGGCGGAAGTAATGCTAGTATTTTTACTACTTTCTTTGGTGTTACAAAAGCAGGATAAAGTGCGATCTTTTAAGATAAGAAATTAAGTTATCTTTGAAATTGAGGTTAAAGATAATCTATCTTTACCTTTTCTGTGAAGACTCAAGGGTACTCAGGGTGCGAGTCAACAAATTCTCCGAACAAAATTATTAATCACGTTATTGAAGAATTAGTTCGACATCCCTCTGAAGTGTTAAAAATGATACGATAGCTTTTTATCGACGCCATTTTTTTATTAAAACTTTATTTACAAGTAAAAAAAATACCTTACCAAGGCGGATTTAATGCCTGAGGATTTAATCAGACTCGTAGTAAATACTACGAGTCTGATTTAGGTGATGCAGAGAGAAAAACATGACAGGTGCAACCAAAAGGATAGATAACACGAAAGTAATTATAAAATATAAAAGTAAAGACATGGATATATAACTTTGTCAGAAGAAATAACGATCGCTAGAGCAGAAATATTGTTCCGAAGAATTGCCAAACTTAAGTGGCAGTGGGCAGGGCACATTGCTCGCAGAACGGATGGCCGATGGGGCCGAAAAGTTCTGGAGTGGCGACCGCGAACCGGAAGACGTTGCGTTGGAAGGCCTCCCACTAGGTGGACCGATGACCTGGTGAAGGTTGCGGGAATCCGCTGGATGCGAGTCGCACGGGACCGGTCAATGTGGCGACACTTGGGGGAGGCCTATGTCCAGCAGTGGACGTCTATCAGCTGAAATGATGATGATGATGATGAGAGCAGAAATAAAATTACATTACTAAATTCAATTACCATGAGTGCTTAAGCCTTTGCGAAAAAACTTTCTAGACCATAGTTTCCAAGATTAGAAGTAAGACCCCATTAGGTACAGTTCCATTACAGTCGGTTTTTCTAAAAATTCTTGCAACAAACGCCTGGCAAACAATTTGGAACATTTAACATCTCAAAAACATCCACGAGGTAAAAAGGAAAAACTTTTTTGTAGTGTTGGGCCTAAGCCGGCTAAGGGAACTGCGAAAACAATTGTAGTTCGACATTCAAATCGGAGAAGTGGTGGCCAAGTGGTAACGGCCGCGACTTATGAGTTGTAGGTCGTAAGTTCGAACCCAGACAGGCGCTTTACTTTGTGTAAATTATTTCGTAACCCAGTGGTTACGAAATAATTTGTTGGTGTTTTTGGTGTTTTCGTTCACCGTTTTGGAGCAGTCTCCAAAACGGTGAACGAAAACATCGTGAGGAGACCGGCATGTCCTAGAACTAAAAATTCGAAGACATGTCACATCTGCCAACCCGCACTGGGCCCGCGTAGTGGATTACGGCTCATTCCCTCTCACCGAGAAGACGCCTGTGTCCCAGCAGTGGGAACATTATAGGCTGATTATGCATTCAAATCGGAATGAAGGAACGAAGGACTATTGTCTATGACATTGTGCTATATCTTTACGTCTGACATTTTATCTGTCTGTGTTAGAAGGGATTTGTATTTAGAATGTGCTGACGTTACATAAACACTATCTAACACCTCAAAAATGCTTCTACGCCCAGAGCTGTGCGTTGTCTGTCAGTCAGTGAATTTAAGATTTTCTTTGAGGTACCTAAATCAAAGAACTACATGCTACGGCCATAGTCAAGTTCTGTTAAACCTTATTTTGACAGTTCCAAGTGTCACTTTCTAATAAAACCCTCGTCATAAAATAAAAGAGAATCTCGCTGATATGTACAAGTACTTAAATGAAACTGACATTATTAAAATTTAATTATGAATGCAGCGGACATTTTCGGAATACATAATTCAATTTTAAATGGCTCCTTTGTAAAATCAAGTTTTTGACATTAATTTCAGTTTGACATTTAACTGAATGAATAGCTTTTGATATTATTTCATACCAACCGGCTCATTTTTCCGTGAAACGCTTAAATATTATCGGATTTGATACAAGCTTTTTGTAGTAATTGTTTTTTGATTCATCACCTTTTGTACGACACTTTCAATAATTTTATTTGATATTGCCTCGGTTGGTTTGTGGATGTGTGGTGACCATTCATTACATATCGAGACCCCTCCGTGCCTTCGAAAGCACGTTAAGCCGTTTGTCTCGGCTGTCATTCGTAGATCTTTGACAGGCGTTACGGGTAGTCAGGAGCCCAACAAGTAAGACAACCAATCTTACCAAGGGCTATCGTATTACCCAGTAACTGGGTTGTGGAGATCAAATAGGCAGTCGCTCCATGTAAAATACTTGCATTCAGCTGCATCCGTTCCCGCTGCGCCGCGCTGTTCCGTTAGACCGGAAGCCGACTCCAACATAATTGGGAAAAGACCTAAATGTTGCCTTTGTGCCTACCTTTAAGACCACAAGTGCACGTAATTATGAAGTCTTTCAGAATAACGGTCCTTTTCGTGACTCCATACTAAGAGACAACGACTTACAGCCGTAGCAAAAATCTATAATACTACCTTCTGTCCCTGACTTGAACCGCAAGCTTGTTTAAACTTATGTAAAACAAAAAACACATGTCTTCGAACTTTTGGTTCTAGGACATGCCGGTTTCCTCACGGTGTTTTCCTTCACCGTTTTGAGAGCAGTGGTGATGAAATAATTTACACAAAGTAAAACACCTGTCTGGTTTCGACCTCCAGCTCGTAAGTCACGGCCGTTACAACTGGGCCAAGACTGTTCTATTAAAAAACATAATAAATTCAATATAAATAACATAATTCCTCCAAAACATACTCGATTACATCTCGATTTTCTCACAACAACACTAGTCTTTAACTCAGCTGGTCCTTTGATCCGAGTCCCTTTGTATCGCCCGTAAATGGAGTCACGCGCCGCCTTAAATGTCACGAATCGCACCAAACTCGATCTCGTTAGGTATCGAGTGATATCGATTCTGGATTATGTGCCTTTTCGGAGGGTAGGTACACGTGTGAACCGGATTTCGGCTAAGTGGGTTAAAGAGGGCTGCTCGTGTAGTGTTCGTAAGGTTTTTTTTTGTTGGGTAGAATGAGGGTAGTTGTATGAATTTAGATTATGGGTGTTGGGAATGGTTATGGTGCGTTTGCGTTAGTGTATCGGCCGGGTGATCATATGGCATGTCAAGATGAAGTAAGCGGTGGTTGAAAAACCAAGTTTAATACAAATTTAGATGTCAATAACTTAATAAATTCTCGTGGTTAAATAATAACAGCCGCTCGTGTCGATTAAAGGTTAAGCTACAATTTCTGCGATCGTTTTGTGGATGGGTGATCATTACATAACGAGACTTCTCCGTGCCTCGGAAAGCACGTTAAGCCGTTGGTTTCGGCTGTTATTTGTAGATCTTTGACAGTAGTTACGGGTAGTCAAAGGCCAAAAGTCTGACAATTATTCTTACCAAGGGGTATCGTGTTACCGAATAACTGGGTTGTGGAGGTCAAATAGGCAGTTGCTCCATGTAAAATACTGGTATTCAGCTGCATCCGATTAGACTGGAAGCTACATTGAATGGACACATCTAGTTTAGTGGGTTTAAGTGCGACTGTTGAGTGTTGGGTCCTAAGTCCGGTCACTGGGTAGGGCAATGGTTTTGAGTTATTAGGAAATCATAGCAATTGGCTCGCTCCTATTGCTTCCTGTTTTATATAATACTAACTGCGCCCCGCGGTTTCTCCCGCAGAAGCATCGATCCCGTGGAAATACCGGGATAAAAAGTATCCTAATCCAAGTCATGGTCTACCCATGTGCCAAATTACATCCAAATTCGTTCAGCCGTTTTAGCGTGAAAGAGTAACAAAGAAATTATCTTTATAATATTAGTTAAGACGAATATGATGAATTTCTTAATACATAGAAAAATAACATAAGACTTAACCGGTGTAAAGGCATGCTATAAACATCTGCCTACCCTTTCGGGTTAAACAGGCGTTCCTTTCATCCCTGTCGGAAGTTAAGACCCTTACTTCAATTCAGTGCCTCTACAAAATGGGTAACTACTCATAAAAGGTGGGACTTATTCTCTTTTTTTTTAATTTTTATTTATTTACAGGGTTTTTTCTACTTATTCTCTTACATCGGTCTTTACACTTTCTATTTTTTTTATTTGTTGCTATCTGATGTATGTATCAGAAGGCCAATTTTCGTAATTTAAAACGTTCAAAATCTAGTCGCAGTCTCATCTCGGCGACAAACAAATATCAAAAACTTGTCAAAATGTAGGGAATTTAGACGTATTTTTGACAGATTGAGACTGAGATCAGGGGGTCTACTACGAAGTGCAAAGTGCGAATGATCGGATCGGACCGACACATGGCCGAACCGAATATTATTGAAAAATGCGAAAAAAGTTCGGATCGGCTCAGTTGGGTCGGGACCATAGTCAATATTCGAAAGAGTGTAGGAGTGTAGGATCGGGACCGACCGAACCAGATAGTAACTTCGTAGCAGGAAACGGCCGAACATTCGGCCGATAACACTTCGGAGTAGACCCCCAGACTGTGAACGTTCTGACTGTAATTACGAGAATTGCCCCTCTGGTGTATGGTGTGGTGTGTCTTTTAGTCTGTGCTAAATAAATGTATTTTAGTCTGTGCTAAATAAATGTATTTTCTTTCTTTCTAAACGGTGGGACTGACTTAGGACAAGTGTTGTGACCAGGTCAGGCGACGTCCTAGATTTATTTCCTACGTTCTCAGGGGAATTGTCTGCGAAATTCAAATTTTCTTATGTGTTTTGCAGGTCAGTGTCAGGTTGTATGTTAATTAAAACGACGGCACGGTTGGTGCATTGGTTAAGCGATTGACTACTGCGCTGCGTGTCGCGGGTTCGATTCCCGCACGGAACAAATATTTGTATGACCTACAAGTACTTGTTCCGGGTCTAGTTTAAATGTTTGTAAACGCACCCACGATACAAGAGATATTCCTAGTGTGGGGCAACGTTTTTTAAAAAAAAAAAAAAAATATGATTAGCAAGTGTCACTAGTATGTATTTACAGAAGTGTAATGATTAAAATCATCAATACAACCCTCTAAATTCATATAATCCTACTAGCTGCGCCCCCCGGTTTCACCCGCGTAAGTTTCGATCCCGTGGGAATATCGGGATAAAAAGTATCCTGTGCGTTAATCCTGGTTATAAACTATTTCTGTACCAAATTTCATCCAAATCGGTTCAGTAGTTTTTATGTGAAAGAGTAACAAACATCTATCCATCCATCCATCCATCCATCCATACAAACTTTCGCGTTTATAATATTATTATAATGTACTTAAATGGGAAATGCTTATACACGACTAATTTTTAATTAGTACAAAAAAAAATGGGGCTCTATCCGTACCCTTTAATGATCATATTTCTGTATTCAAAAGTCAAAAAAACGAAATCCCAAAATTGTCTACGAAAATTCAACATAATTGGCAAACTCATATTTGAATCAATCATTCATAACAATTACTACTAGAAAATACTACGCATAGTATTTTTCCATTTCGGTCGCAAGTTCGCAATTCATAAGTTCCGGCAAACTCCCGTCTAAGCTCAAGCCACGCCCCCTTCTGCGCCGGCGCTACCGCCACGCGCCAGCTGGCCAGCGATTCATTTTTGAGCAAGCGAGTGCATCAGTGCAAATTTGTTAGCGGAAGTGTGCGCGTGCTTCTTTTACCCAAATTGTTACCTACTTTTTTACTGTCGCGATGGCATACCAGTTTTCATTTCGGGAGTATGCGGCTATGTTGCGTGTGTACTTTTTGTCTGGTGAGAACGCGAGTGCCGCTGTACGTATGTACAGGGAACTGTATCTGCAGGTGGGTACTGAACAACACAGAAGCAAATGTGTTATACTCCGATGAGTGTATGTTTACTCGTATCGGATTGTTTAACCAGCACAATGAACACTGGTGGTCATTACGAAATCCAATGATAACAAAGGAGAACTCCTTTCAACACAGGTTTTCTGTAAATGTCTGGGCAGGAATCCTAAACGACACTATCGTTGGCCCTTATTTTATTGAAGGGCGTCTTAATGGCGAAAGTTATTTAACTTTGCTTCGGACAATGGTGTCTTCAATGTTAGATGACATTCCATTAGCCAACTTACGAGGCCTCTGGTTCCAGCAAGACGGCGCGCCTCCGCACTACCATAGCGCAGTGCGTGTCTGCGTGAGTACCTGACGGAGGAGTTCGGGAGTCAGTGGATTGGTCGAGGCGGCCCCGTGGCATGGCCTCCACGCTCACCTGATCTCACACCCTTGGACTTTTTTTTGTGGAGTGAAATTAAACGGCGAGTGTACGTTAGTGAGCCAACAAGTGCCGAACAATTAAAACAGCGCATATTGGACGCATTTGACCAAGTGAAAAGTGAGCGAAACATACTCTTATCATTAAAAAACAATTTAATTAAACGTGCCCGTCTTTGCATCGATAATGGTGGTGGACATTTTGAAGGACAATTAAAATACCTGTAAGTTTTTTTTGAGTTTTGTAAATACGTTAATTATTGTAAATATCAGCTGATTCAACCTTTTTAAATACGCCAAAATTACATTTTAAACAAGTTCTAAAGCTTTAATTTAATTTCTTTTTACTTTCGTTACATGATTGTTTTAATTGTAAAAAATTGGTAATTTTGTTGGTCCTAAGCCCAATTAAAGTATGAAGGAAAAGTTTGAATTGATTATGTGCCTATTATTTATCGTGGACCTTTTATTTTACATTTTCTTAGTTTTCAATCGTAAAGCTTAAGATGCGTTTATGTTACCTACAATACAATAACAGCTGTTGGAGGCGGGGCAAGTTTGAGCGAGATACGCGGACGCGAGAGCGAGACAATATGAATAATGAATACTATTATGAATGACCTGTACAATATCTCCATAAATTGACTGAGATTTTGGGATATAAATAAACTGTAATAACTTTGCTGTTTATGAATATTATTTATTGAGACTTTACATATAAAATAACAAGACCTTCTCCAATAAGTCATTTAAGTATTTGTACTAATTAAAAATTAGCGGTGTATACAATAGCAAATTATTATAATACATTAAATAAATTAACACATAACACAACATCACGCCTATAATCCCCGAAGGGTTAGACAGAGGTGAACCTAGTGCACCCATCTTTCACTATTTTTGTTTAAGTCCCATGTAATATAGGGGGCGAGCTATTGTCTCTAACCAGGCAAGAAACAATCAATCTGATTTTCAAAAGTAATGCAATATCAGACTACCAATTTCTCCATAACCTGGTCATCAATGAAATCAAATCACATCACAAATACACCTATATGATATAGATAAATTAGTGGGATATAGACTATATCCCACTAATTTCCTATCAGTCACACAATCACCGAGCTCAATATCTCTCACATCCACATCGATTAGTTCATTCATTGATCACTCCAAAATCCTATACAAAATTCGCATCCAATTCTGCCAACCTAAAAACGAAAATCTCGACGCAAATTCACCTGACATCGTGCTCCCGTCATGCCAACTTGACAAAAAAATCAATGGAACGGAATAGAGTCGTGTCCCTTCGGAATGTAAATCAGAATTCGGTATGATTGATTAGTCGGTTCTGGCACGTGATGTGTGAATGGGGTACTATTAATCAAGTGTTTCTACGATTGGCATGGAAGGTTATGAAATCGTGACTGATAGCTTCATGTAACGGGTTCAGCGGCAGATGTACATTTTGTAGAATGTGTGAGAGGAATATGTATTAATACTATTATCTATCAGAATCAGGTTTTGTTAAAAAAAAAGTACACAACACCAATCAACTGTATTTAAAAGTATTATTTTATCAAGTAAAACTTAATATAGAAATCTTATCAAACTGATATAATTAACGAGGAATTAACTAATCACTAAGGTTGAGAGGCGACCGTCGCCGTCGGCTGTCGATCAAAAAGAGAACGAGTGCTCCTCGCCGTCTGCAGTTGCTGCTAACTATCCCCACTCTTGATGCAGCTGTCTTGACCACAATCCTCGTCCCCTCCGACTTCTTTATTCTTTTAACAATATATTTTTTAATTAGTACCGCCAACAAATGGTATATGATAACAAAAACTGCTCAAAACATCAATACATAAATACTGACTCCTCTGAGGTCGAAGGCGCGACTGCTGAACGTGGGTCCTGGGTTCGATTTCCGAGTTGGGCAGTATAATTGGGTATTTCCATTGGGAATTTCTTAGTATCAGCCCGGAGTTTTGACAATTAATGTGAGTTGTGATTGGTCCCCGACATCAAGCAATAGACAAAAGTGTCAACATTTTTATGCTTGAGTACGAGTCTTTTGACAATGTGTATCATATATCTTTTTTATATTTTTTATTATTATTTTTTTTTATTTGAAATTGTGCGTTTTGTTTGTGCAGAATAAAATACTTTTCTTTCTTTCTAATATTCTCTTGCATTAAACTATTATTCGATTGCATTGAAATACCTAAAATATCCTCCTTAAACCCTCTGTTCGCCTAGCAGTAAAAAACTTAGTAGTTTTTTTATAAGGCATAAATTCAGGTCAATTTGGGTGACTCCTAACTAGTTCCAACCCCACCTTTAGAGCATACGTTTAAATATGCTAACTTAGAGTTAGCTAAAGCCAGACAGTAAGCCGGCTTTGAATAATTGAGGTTCTGTATATATGCACTTTTCTATGAATGACGTGGAATCAAAATTTTAATGGTGGAAACAGCATAATAATATGGGATACCTCTAAGGTAATAAAACATTAGGTAAAATTATTATAAGCTTTTTTTACACGACTGCCCAAAAAAAGGAGTGCCATGTTTTCAGGGTTCATGTATGTTTTTGTTTCTTTTTCAATTATCTAAATAAACGTACCTACTTACACATACACTAGTTCTATACCCACAGCTGGTTAATATAATTGGTGTAAGAGGACCGTTGTCTAAATGAAAATAGGCCGTACGGATCGTTCGGTGGTAAAGCTACGCTTGCCGCGGTCGATTCGTGGATGGGTATGACTATCCATAACATGTCAAGAGCCCTCTGTGCCTCGGAAAGCACGTTAGGTCGTTGGTCCCGGCTGCTATTCGTAGATCTTTGTCATTCTTTCGGTAGTAGTCAGAAGCCCAAATGTCTGACAACCAGTCGTACCATGGGGTATCGTGTTACCCAGTAACTGGGTTGTGGAGGTCAGATAGGCAGTCGCTCCGTGTAAAATACTGGTATTCATTCTGGTTAGACTGGAAGCTGACTCCAACGTAGAAAAGGCTAGGCAGATTGAGCTGCACAAGCCTCAAATTACGATGCATAATGTCAGAAAAATATTGTAAGTTAGCAAAATGAAAATGCAATTTCACAAGTCTTCCGTTTTACGAATTTTAGCACAGAACTCCAAAAAAAGCAAATTAGACTGCAGACAAGAATTACTAGTAGCTACGGGAACCTTTCTACATCGTATAAAAGCGTAGTGACTTTCTCTGAGATGACTTACAACTTGCATGAACGAGATAAGTCGAGTCCTTTTATACCGGGACTAAAAAGGAAAATGTGAATTTCACATTTGTAATTATACCTCTTTTTGACTTCGTGTTATCTATGGTACGCATATGACGAGTTTCTTGTCCTTTTCGTGCTATTTTATGGCAAATAAGTTAATGGGCGGAGCAGTGGTGGCTTAGTGGTAACGGCCGCGATTTACGAGTCGTAGGTTCGAACCCTGACAGGCGCTTCACTTTGATTTACGTGTTTTCCGAGGCACGGGGGTATCACACCATCAGCTTCCAAACTCCGGGCTGTTACTGAGAAATTCCTAATGGAATAACCCAAATAAGACTTTGCGCGACCTTGGAATCGAACCCAGGACCCCATGCACAGCAGTCGAGCTTGCGACCACGAGACCAACGGGGACTACTATTATTCCTTGTTTTGTAAAATGCTATCATTTAAGAACTCTAATATAATGTAACTCGGTTCCTCCTAGTTCGGCTCCAGATGAAAAACTTTTGTGTACAGACGCCAGCAGGTCAAGCTACCCGAAACTGTCAAATTTTCCCAACCAATCTTGAACCTTAATGCTGTAGCGATAAAGTTGAAAATCCATTAAAGATATTTTACAGATTGTAGTAGCTTGATGTACTGGCGTCTGTACTTTTGTTTTATCATAGCACTAACTGTAATGTAATCTAAGTATTGTTTTTATGAAATAAAGCTTGTTTATTATTATGGTAGGCTAGCGCAATGGCTTCGGAGTTAAAATTGACAAAGTTGTTTCGGGGATATAGAGTAGATATAGTAGAGAATAGAGTTATTCGGTGTTGGTGCATGTCAGATTTTTCGGCTCTGTATCCTTTAGAAGAAACTAAAAGCTTACGATTATCACGCGATAAGTGGGGTACCTTTTACTCACCAGGGCCCTTATTCACTATGACCACGAAACCACGTCAATTCCTTAGCTAAGATACCACATCTGCTAATAACGTATTTCCTATAACACAATGAACGAAACCGCGCGAAATGAACGCGAAGTTGGCGTGGTTTGAACCGTCAAAATACCACGCTTGACAACCGTACGTGGTTTTGCACGTGGTAAGATTACGCGGGGAATAATAATTACCATACAGAATTGGGGCCCAGACGAAAGAACCGTCGGGTTGAACTATTAAATAATTATTTCACCTTAAAAAATAACAAAGCTGCAGTTATCATTATTATTATAGAGGTATGAGGAACAGGGTGTAAAGTTCGCTCATCCTCCATAGAAAAGGGAGGATCCTCCGGCTAGACGGGTGTTGTCTGGCGGGCAACTGCCCAACGATTGATGTTGGGAAATTGACCGGTTGCCGCATAGTTCGTCGTTCGTCACAGACCAGACGGGTGTTGTGTCTGGCGGGCCAATTGCAATTGCCCAACGATTGATGTTGGAAAGTTGGTATATATGCTAATTGCGCGGTAAACTCTGCTTGCGAGATGCAGGATTTGCGTGACGTCAGTATGACGCGTTGTTCGCATGTGGCGTTGTAGATACCGCTACATCGTCATCAGCCTATAGCAGTCCACTGCTGGACATAGGCCTCTCCTATTGCACGCCATTCAACTCGATTTTCGGCAACTCTCATCCAGCTGCTACCAGCCATCCTGCGAAGATCGTCGTTCCACCTAGCCTGAGTGCGTCCCACCTTACGTTTACCGATTCGCGGTCTCCACTCAAGAACACGTCTACCCCAACGGTCATCGGTTTTAAGGCTAATATGTGTGCCTATTGCCACTTCAAAGCTACAAAGCTGCAATAACTTCTGTTAAACAGAACTCATGATGCGCTGTTGACAGTAATTAATATCATAATGAAACAATTTTCCAACACTCTCCCTCGTAATTTTTCCAACAGTATTACGTCACAACTTGGTAAATTTTCCAACAAACGTAATGTAATTACACAAATCCATTGCTCACAAATTAGTTGCCGACATAATTTGTTTTGAATTCACGGTGAGTTATACAGGGTGTGTCAAAAGTATTCCAGTCGCGCGCCGGGACGTGTGGACACCCTGTTTTAAATAAATGTAACTAGAGCTATTCTTTTTTACACCCACTTTTTAAGTAGTTTTTACGTTTTTGGATCTAGTTTTTGCGAATAAAGATGTTTTACTTATGACTGCGGTCTGCGACTGACTTGTGTTGATCCAGTGGCTGCAAGCGTTGCGGCTAAGCGCGGATTTCTGGACTTGATCTCCGAGTGAGGCAAAGTATAATTACGGTTTTAATGCAGAAGCTGTTGGTATATATTAATAAATACATAAATGTCAAGTAACAGCTCTGATTTTTGCCCAGTTACTATCTCGGTTAATATCAGTACAATATCTGGGGGATCGACCCCAGAAACCCACGCTCTGCCGGGTTTCTGGGCTCGATCTTCGCGTCAGGCAAAGTATTATTAATAGGGTTTTTTTTAGGGAATTCTCAGTAGTAGCCCGGACGTGTCGCTCGTGTGTTTGAGTTCGTTGCTCAAATACACGAGCGGCACGTTGTCGACGGCTGCCATCGACGCGTGTCGACGGCTGCAGTTGCCTCTGCCGTTGAGGCGTGCCGCTCGTGTGTATGAGCACATACTCTTCAAGGATTACAGGTGATCCGTATATACTCGAAGAACCATTCAACAAAACACATATTAAAACAAAAAACCAGCGCTACACTATTTCAACTCCCTTTTCTAAAAACAGCACGAGTTCAGTTTATCTTGCTCCGTGTAAACTGCGAGTGCTTGCTAATTCCACTTTATTTTATCACTACGTATGATAATGTCCGCTGTGTCGTTTCTGTGCTGCA
This sequence comes from Apamea monoglypha, assembly GCA_911387795.2. Taxonomy (NCBI): domain Eukaryota; kingdom Metazoa; phylum Arthropoda; class Insecta; order Lepidoptera; family Noctuidae; genus Apamea; species Apamea monoglypha. The sequence continues at coordinate 3,743,155 of OU426933.1, read as the reverse complement.
GTTTTGTTTCACAATCTAGCCGTAGAGGGCACTAGTGTCCGCTTTGTCTTTAACCGTTAAGCTGGCAACAAACTATATATAGAACGGTGGATATTTTATGTCAGTTTGGAGACGACTGCTAAGCTTGTGGAGCAATGTCACCACGTTTCGTAAAATGGAGGGTGGTAGGCTTGTGCTGTTTTTGATGTAGGGATATACAGAGTGGCGATTTAGCCATCTGAGGGTAGGCAGTAATTACATTGCTACGATACTTTATTTTTTTTTGTTGGGAAGTCATCAAGTAACTTCTCCCGCCCTGGGCGAAGCAGGAGGGCATGATTAAAACCCACCCGTGTTCCTTCAGTTGCGTATGCCATGGGCCACGGTAACTCTTTCGAACAACCCGTGACATACACTTTTTATGTTTTCGTTTTACGTTCATACATTTGGTCATACAATTTTCTATATTACATTTCTAGAACTCAAACAAAATAGAATAAAAAGTAAAAAATCTAATAAAAAGACCTCTGGCTGGACTGTTAGTCTGTATGTGAAAGCACCTAAGTCACCTCCATCGAGCTTGAAAGCCAACAAGGAGATATTGTGCTCTTCTAGTGTTTACTGAGCTAAATGAGACTTACGAGTGCGACCCGGTCTTAATAAAATTTGTCCGAGACGCTTTTGCGAGACTAAACACTTTTTATTGTTCGATTTTGTTTTGTTTGTAGTTTTTTACTTAAGGGGGAAGCGTCCAGCAGTGCGATTCTGTAACCATCTCACCGTGAAAACTTAAGTGAAGTGAGCGTGGTGTGAGCTGTCATTCCAACTAATGCTAGGGATTGACACTACTGACAGCTCACATCAAGCTCACTTCATTTGAGTTTTCACGGCGAGATTTTTACAGAATCGATCGGCTGGTAACCGGCGAAATTCAAAAGTTCATGTAATCAAATCAAATCAAATCACTTTTATATGTTAACACAGGTAAAGAAATACAGATCTTGAGTTTGGTGTATAGAACGCTATGTTATGCCAGGAGGCGTACAAATATGGTGTGCATCTAGCTCAATATCACGAATTTGAATTTCAAAATAAAAAAAAAGATGTTTGAGAGTCATGCATAATTAAAATTTCTGAATAAATTATAACAATTATATAATATTATTTAAAAAATTGACTGATGTCAGATTTAAATGAGGAATTATTTAGTTAAAAAAAAAAAATAAGAAATTAAGAAGAAAGAAAAATTTAAACAAGTCAGAATAATTGAAAATGTCAAAAATGATTAAATGTCAATATTAATAATAAACTTCAACTCCAAATTAATTCATCATTTAATTTTTTTTTTTCCTGTAACATAGATATAGATAGATATAGAATATTATATCTATCTATGTTACATTCTTGTTCTATTGAATGACAAAATTAGCATTGCTCTTCAACGTGGCAATGCTGGCAGTCTTCTGGGCACGTTTCCGGATGACAGCGATGCGGACGAGTACTTCGACGCCTAAATATCCTTTTGTATTTTTATTTATTTATATAATTAGTTAGTTAGTCTTTTAATTTAGTACCTAGTAAATAGTTAGCTAAGAGATTATTGAAGGAATATTTCATAAAATATTAATCATGAAATGAAAATTAATGCTTGAAGGACGGACGGCTACCGGCGCTTCCCCTTTAATAAAATTTATCCGCAACGCTTTTGTAAAATACTTCTTATTGTTCAATTTTGTTTTGTTTGTAGTTTTGTACTTAATTGTTAATGAAGTCGAAGGCAAAGAGAGAGGAATCTTGATTGTATAGTCAGCCTGTAATGTTTTCACTGCTGGGACACAGGTCTTCTCCCTTCGAGAGGACTGGGCTGTAATCTACCACGCGGGCCCAGTACGGGTTGGTAGATGTGACGTGTCTTCGAATTTTTAGTCCTAGAATATACCGGTTTCCCCACAATGTTTTCCTTCACCGTTTTGAGAGCAGTGGCGATGAAAAATAACACACAAAGTAAAGCGCCTGCCAGGGTTCGAGCCCACGACCTAAAACTCTTAAGTCGGGGGGCCGTTACCACTGAGACACCACTACTCAATCTTGATTGAACACAACAAAAATACCTATTTCCCTGCACATTCAGCGTAGTTAAATGACACTCCACAGACCGCTTTTCACCATGTGTAAATAACTGACGTGACATGTGGCGAGCATCACCGCCATCTCCGAGTAGATTATTAATATTTGATATTCATGGGTACTCATTTAATTCGAAGCAAAAGGAGTATACAAGGATCGTAGCAGGTGGCGTTTTATAGTTTCTGCCTGTACGTAAGTATAAATATTACCCTCCTTTTGAACTTCGCCGCAGCTCAGTAAAAACCTTATCTAGCTAATGAGGTAAAAATATGACTAGTCAGCAAGGTTACTTGCCCTGTCTGAAATACAGTCTCACAATTTTAATAAATTAAAAACCGATAATTACCTTTATTCTATAATATGCATAAATAATCCATTTTATTGCTAGCCTGCGATCTTATAAATCATAAACCAAACATTATTTAAAACTAAACCAATAGCGGTTTAAAATTTAATATTTGGCAACATCGACTCGCCGCCGGCAAGGCAAGTATTAATTTTCGCAACTAGCAATTGATGTAATAAAGTTAGATTGCGTCGGATTGAACCGGATTAAACCGGATACATGTGGAATAGTGGAAAATCATTTTTTAGTTACTGGTATAAAATTTGATTGCGTATTGTGCGTGAAAAATGAAACATTCTATTTGTATTGAAAATGTGAATGACGAATTTCTGGTGAATAGGATTTATTGACAAATTGGAAATGTATTGTTTGCTGTAGTTATTTTCTGTAAATAGTGTTGCGGATTGTTTCATTGCTTTTTTGTGTCAACTTGTTTGATTTTATCATTGAGGCATATTTTTTTTTTGTGTACTCATTGGTAGTTAGCACAAAACACGAAAACCTTTGTCATGGCCAATGCTTTAAAAGATAAAAGATAGGTAAGGTACACACGACGACACTTCAAGCTACACATTACCAGTTTTATCTGCCCTCGCATTGTATAGACTTTTCGTACAATGAGAAGTCAATTACCTACTTGTGACAGAGAGAGACTACTCGTACAAAGGTTTAGCATATTCTTCTTTGAACTTGATAGTGATTTTAAGGCATTTTTTCCCATAAATGTTTCGAGAAAACTGCGTTATAATGTGGCCAGAATATACATATAAGAAAATATGAATCCGTTGAAGGATACTGAATGAGACACGATAAAAGTTTTATAGTTATTACGGCTATGGGTTTTAATAAACAGCCTAAAACTTTCCCACAGCTGGGACACAGGCCTCATCTCTTCGAGAGGAAGTAGGCTATCACCCACCACGCGGGCTCAGTGCGGGTTGGTAGATGTCACATGTTCTCGATTTTTTTTTGGTCTAGGACATGCCGGTTTCCTCAAAATATTTTCTCTCATCGTTTTGAGAGCAGTGGTGATGAAATAATTTACACAAAGTAGGTAAAGGGCCTGTTTGGGTTCGAACCCACGACCTAAGACTCGGAAGTTGGGGCATTTACCACTGGGCCACCACTGCTCATGGGTATTTAGTGTCCCTCAAAATGTTAATTAATAGTTCTCGTTCAAGATCGATCCATTTTCAGCCATCAACCTCGCACAAAATATATTGTTATCACAAAAATGAATACAACATTCATTAAAGTTAATTATGTAGACATTCTGCCAGCCATTCAATATTTTTCGTCACGTCCGACGAATAATATCGAAATAAGTGCTATTTATTTATAACTTATCGTTGTTTACTCGGGACGATGTTGCTGCGATACGATAGTATCCGATATTGATGTAATTACGAAGAGAGTTCTATTGTATAGGGTGAATTGAAAACTCTTTTCGATATTGCCAACAAGGCGCTGTTATTAAATAGGAATTTGGTTGGCTATTATACCGGGTGTATGCCACTTGTCCTATGGGATGAAGGCAGAAATTACAAAATGCCACCAGCTACGATCCTTACATAATCCTTTCGCTACTTTTACGTTCATATATATTTTTTTTTTCTGGTGGGAAATCATCAAATGACCGCTCCCGCTCTGGGTGGAGCGGAAGGGAGTGTCAGACTCTTACTGACTAAAACCCACCCATGTTCCTTCTTTCGCCCTTTATGTTCCGGGGTAGCGGTAACCCTTTCGGATAATCCCGCTGACCCGGCAGGCTTCGGCCCTAAGGGGCCCCTCGTATTATGCTGACATCTCTTTGAGGCGCGCGTGGAACACTTACGCGCCGTCCGGCACGGGCCTGGTCCTGATCGGGCGGTGAGCTACCCATTGCTCTCCGCCCGCAGGCCCGAAGGCCAATTCTCGTAATTTAAAACGTTTAAAATCTAGTCGCAGTGTCATCTCGGCAACAAACAAATGTCAAAATGTAGAGAAATTTGAGGTATTTTTGACAGATTGAGACTTAGATCAGACTGTGAACGTTCTTAAAATTACGAGTATTGCCTCTCTGTATGCTTAGTGTGAGTTTCACAACGTTGTTCGAATGACTTTACCATCGCGTAAATCGAGTTAACGTCAAACGTGTCGAGAACCGAATACATGCGAGTGTGAGTTACAATCGAAGCTAACCATCCAATACGCGTTTGGTCACCGTGAATTGCGAGCATTATTTTTCTTATGTTGGTGTCACGTAAACGTCCTCCGATAAACCGACCAAATAGAATGACATTTATATTCAGTGTTCCCAATGATAGCGGCTGTCTATCAAATTTGTGTTGGTTATAACGACTTTGTTTAGGTTTCGTGTTTGTGTCAAGTTATTGTGATTTAGGTTATTGATTTAATATTGGATTCTATTAATTAAAAATGAAGACAAATTCGTCCCAATTATGTTTTGATGGGGACATTTATCGAGTAGTAAGTGGAATTTTAATTATTTGGTGATTAGCGAGCTTATAATCTGTGAACTTTGCAGAAATAAAACAAAGTTTATTTTGGTCTTTATGGAGACCTCAGCAAGCTATCCACAACAAATATCATTGGTGTGCGAGTCGCTACGGGCTTGGCAATAGAAGAAGCTGGGTTGTCACAGGTTTAAACTTCCTAAATAACACCAACCGGTAGTATATAATTAGGTTACTTTATTGTGTCTCATAAATTGTATTCTCTTACAGGAGATTCACATTCAGCCCAATTCCACCTGTTACTTGTGTGTGCCCAACCTCTGAAGTGTTTTTGATGAAACTTGGAAAAGAGTTAGCCTGAAGTATGGTTAATTGTCGTGGCATCAGCTGAAAAACTTTAAGATCTGAAGAACATACATTTTTTATGTTCTATGTATCCAACCTAATTGGAATGAGCCAGGGCCATCAAGAGTCATTGCCCCAGCACAGTCGCCACCTACCATGGCTCCTACTCCTCTTTCTTTTGTGGAGATAAAGTGGAAGGTAAGAAAGAACTTTATAAGTTTGTTTAAAAGGCTCTTTAAGATGACAACACATAATATAAATAACTTTTATTATTTTTTCTAGAGACGGGGCATGCTCTACCCAACCAGAACTTCGTCTCATGTCCGTGTAGTTCAGCCAGAGCCTGTTACGTCTGTGCAAACTACTTACTCCTCGTCGTGCAAGAATCCCAAGCAGATTCGTTTTGGAGAAATTTTAAGGAACAGCAACATAAAGATTACATGGACTCGAGGAGAGAGCAGAATAGGATCAGAGAGATGGAGGTGCAGGCTCAGAGGGAGTGGCAAGCTGTAGGCCACAGAGGATTAAATCTTTTAGAGAAAATTGTAGATACATTTTGTAGACTAATTAGATATATTTAATATTAAGCACTACTACTACCCACCACCTTTTTTGGTATTATTCTTGTAAGTTAGTTTTAAGTTAAAAGTTGATATTTCATAAGAAGTTGTGTGATATATAATGTGTTCCTATTTACTACTTGTTATATTATTATGTAAATAATTTATGGCAATAGTTATCTCAAACCTATAACTAGTTAAGAATTCAAAGAATTGTTATTATATCAAAATAAAGTTCCTAGTTTGTGACACAATCTAAGACTGATTAATGGTGAATAAAAGTACTACAACCTTCTTCGTGGTTGGTGTTTCATTACCTCTAATTAAAATTGCAACTTCTCTTACTACGGTCAGATTCACTACTCAATCTTTCTAATTCTAAACAGAAATAATTCATAATTATTTTACATGCATATTATACACTTTCTGACTTGGACACTCACTACACAAAGCCAGCATGGTCACCATGGAGAAAATGCCTATCTTATCAGATAGGCAATTGCTCCATGTAGAATCCTACTGGTATTCACCTAAATCCAGTTGAGACTGAAAGCCGACCCAAATATGGGAACGGAATAGCTGATGATGACTGTAAAGAATATGCAAATTAATAACAATCATAATTGATTATATGATTGTTATTCATTTAAAAAATACTGAAAGTAGGTACCTACTTATTAGATTTGATCTTGATTAGGAAAAAAGTAAACATTTTGTCAAAAGTGTGCTAAAAGAATTTATTCTAGAACATTCTTGACATTGATTTTAAAGTAACGTCTACGTAATTATAATAATATTCATATTGGACTTATTGTAAATCACAAATCTTAATATTAATTTTATTGTACTTAGTTATATAAGAATGACATTTAAATATTTGTACACCATAATATGTTGTGGTAGTGTAGAGAACTTAAAAAATAAGGGTGTCTCAGAAAGTTTTTCGTTTTTAGATGTTAAATAAAAAACAACAATATCAATTAAAACTTGTTTTATTTATGGTTTATTAAAGAGCAACTCTTGAAGTTTATTTATGAAAAACTACCGTTTTCAAATGCGCACCATTCCCTTGTTCACACTCATTTAACCTGGAGCTAAAATTTTCAATCACTCGCTGGAGCATCGCTCTTGGAATAGAGTTGATTTCTTCAGTGATTCTTTGCTTCAAAACATTCAGGTTGGGTGGCAATGGATTGTAAACTTTACTTTTTAGGTAGCCCCATAGGAAGAAATCAGCAGGCGTTAAATCAGGGCTCCTCGGTGGCCAGTTGATGTCTCCTCGGCGACTTATCACTCTTCCAGGGAATAAATCGTGAAGAGCAGCTAATGAGTCATTTGTAACATGAGAAGTGGCTCCATCTTGCTGGAAAAAGGTGTTACGGTTGTAGCCGTTCTGGTTTTGCATTTCTGTAGCCAAAAAAGTCCGGATCATATGGCAATATCGATCAGAATTAACGGTCTGAGTTCGACCTCGGCCATCCTCAAAAAAATAAGGACCGATTATTCCTTGACTTGATATGGCAGCCCAAACAACCACTTTTGGCGAGTGCAAGGGTTTCTGATGCAGTTCTAACGGCTGCTCGGGAGCCCAGTATCTGCAGTTTTGTTTATTAACGTGACCGTTGATGTGAAAATTCGATTCGTCGGAGAACCAGATGTTATTGAAACTCCTAAAACGGTTTTTCATTGTCCTGCAGAATTCGACTCGTTTAACAGGATCATCAGGCTTCATTTCTTGAACAATTACAATTTTATAGGGGTGAAAATGTAAATCTTTCGAAATAATGCGATGAACCGTAGATTTGTTCAGATTAAGAGAAGCTGCGCGCAATCTCAACGACTGTCGTGGGTCGTCCATAACAGACTGGCGAACGCGGTCGACGTTCAAGCTCGTTCTTGATGTCCTTTTGCGCCCAGTCGATTTGTCCGGCATTGTATTCCCAGTCTCTTCAAACTTGCACACCCAATGCTTAATTAAATTGGCACTTGGCACATGTCTTAAGCTTGTTAAATTAAAATGTGTCCTGTAGAGACGACGAACAACAGTGTAAGAATCGTTGTTTTTATAAAACGCTCGCACGCAAAACGCGCGCTGTGGTCCCGTGAAACGATTCATGGCTACTAAACTTAACAAGCCGGCCAAACATTTGAGTCCACTCCCCTCCCCCTGCTACCTGCGGTTGGCGCGAATTGGTCAATTCAAAAACGAAAAACATTCTGAGACACCCTTTATTAACACTGTAGGTACTATGTAAAACAACATTCATACAAATAAATAAATTCTAATTCTAACAATAATTTCAATTAGACCATTATAAAGGCACCTTTGAACATCAAACTTACAAAGTTCAAGTATATTAAAAATAAAAGTGTTGAAGTCTTCTAACTAATTGTTCCCTTAAAATCCTTCCTCTGATTGTCAGATGTTGAACCTCCTGTTTACATCTCTGTGGGTCTCTGTGGCCCATTGTGTTTTTCTTCATCATGTTCCAATCCTAGAAAGAAGTGTAATTTAGTATTCAATACACATAAGCTATGGACTGATTTGTAGAATTTGTCACCATACCGAAGATGTTCTCTTCTTCTTCTACAGCATTAAAATCAAGACCAATGTTATGGAGAATGCAGCAGGCTTGAATAATTCTAGGACATTTAATAGGCTTGTAGTGTAGCCCTCTATGTTTGTCTAGACAGCGGCATCGATTCTTCAGCCTCCCAAACATATTTTCTATGATGACTCTGGCTGCCACATGCCTTTGATTGTAATTGGCTTCTAGTGTGTCTGGAGCAGCACCTAAAATCGGAGTCATCAACCATGGCTGTTGTGGATAACCAGTCTCCTAAAATTATAACCATCTTTTAGTTGAATCATTGCCTAAGTTGAATATACAATGCAATTACATTTTATTGTGGCGAGCTTACCCAAAAGCCACACTATTTCTCCATTTTGGTGCAACAACTGCACATAATTTATTGATGTTGCTGTTCTTCCTTAGGAAAGAGTTGTGATTTGCACCTCCAATTGAAATTACCTTATCTTCCAAGGTTACCCGTTGTGTAGACTTTAAACCAGTCAGCTGTTTCAGCTGTATCTCCTCTTAAATCCGGCCTTCGGATGATCTCTTAGGGCATTGCTAGAAGTACGGGCTTTTGCACGAACACTGGACATGTAATTGCGCTCATCTTGTGCCCTAGCGGTCTCAAACATCTTCCAAGTAAAATGTATTAGTAATAATGAGCCCACACAACGAATTAAAATACAATAACTTTGAAAATTCACCACACTCACAAGGCTCTCACTACAAATCCTTCAGTGAAGAATTAACTCATTCGAACGTGAACGCGTTTCTCAAACGAGCTGTCAAAACTGTCAAAATTGCAACTTACACTCGCGATAACACAGAGTCACGTTAATTTACGAGCTCACTATCGAGTGGGATTCGATCGTCACCATCGACAAAGTAAAATAAAAAACTTACACTCGCGTTTTTTAGTTCTCGCGTATGGCACCAGGTGGCGCTAATGCAGCGCCATACAAATCAGAGTTAACTCTAACGCGATGGTGACGTTTAAAAAACTCGCACTAAGCATACTGGTCATACACGCACGCCAGTAGCGAGTATTACTCACCTGACCTTTTTGAAGAACATCACCAATAAGAACACTATTCTGCCATATTTTAACTTATAAAAATTTCGTTGATGCAAAAAGGGTAATTTCTTCCCCCCTCAGAAGTCGTATCAAGTAAATCAACAGGAACCACAAACACTTACGGCTTGCTTATATTTCACAGGCGGCAAATAGCAAATAAATAACGAATCGGACAGATTTACGGGCATTTATGCGTTGCGGGGCGCAATTATGCGTAAACACGTAAAATTAAAAAGTTGCCGCGTGGTTTTATTCGCCGATTTACGCGCTCGTGCTCTGATTACGTCTACTTATAGTGGATTTGTGTTGCGTTTTGTTGCACGCGAAGGGGAACTTTTATTTGCAGTTTTTTTATCAGGAGGTAAATGAGAGCACTGCTTTTTCAGCGGTTTTGTTTTTTCATTTCAGTAAATGGTAGATAGGTAGGTTGCCTGTTTTGAGGTTAATCTCTGGCATCAACACGTATGTCCTGTGACTTTCATCTACATACATCAACATCTGCCTAGCCTTTTGACAACTACATATGTAGGTGTCGGCTTCCAGTCTAACCGGATGCAGCTAAGTATTTTACATGGAGCGACTGCCTATCTGACCTCCACAACCCAGTTACTGGGTAATACGAAACCCCTTGGTAAGACTGGTTGTCAGACTTTCAGGCTTCTGACGACCCGTAACGACTGTCAATGATCCACAAATGACAGCCGGGACCAACGGCTTAACGTGCTTTCCGAGGCACGGAGGGGGTCTTGGTATGTAAAGATGGTCACCCATCCACGGACCAATCGTGGCAAGCGTAGCTTAACGCGATCGATCGACCCGTGCGGCTGTTATTACTAAGCCACAAGTCCCTCTGTTACTTTCATCTATGAATTCGTTTCGTTCGTGATATTTGATATTTATTATTAGTTGATATTTGATATTTATTATTAGTTGATATTTGATATTTATTATTAGTTGATATTTGTTATTATAATAAATATCATAGATATTTTATTATTAGTTGTTAAACGAATTCATTAGCTTATAGCAGTACATTTTTGGATACCCTGATATTAGTATGATATGAGTATATTTTACCAATTTTTTCTTATTAGTCAAATCTACCTAAACTTCTCACTCATGATTAGTGAAAAGCCTACAAGACGCCTATAAAAGTTGCTATCATAAATAATCCGTAAAATCGTGAATTAAAACTTCTTATAAGTAATTTACTAAACAACTTCAAAGTTACTAAGTAATATGCTTTACTTGGACAACTTCATTTTTTATTTATGAACATGATAAAATCATAAATAAGTGATATTTTGTTAGGACTTGCTGTATTGGTTTAGTGATTGTAGTCACGGCTGCTAAGTCGCTGCAGCTGTCAAAGGTTCGATTCCTAGGTCAAGCAGAGTTATTTAGATTTTGTTAATTGATTTAAGATGCAGCCCAGAGTTCGGGTGAGAAATGGGTAGCTCGAAAATTCGTTTATCTTCGCATTTTTAGAAGCTAAGTGCAGAATATTATGTTAAGAAATTGGCACTAAGAGTAAGTATGACTTATACCGAAATGTATGGTCAGCAGAAGACCATTTCTAGCGTATTTCAAGACTAATTAATTGGGAAACAGTGGCGGAAGGAGTATGCAGGCAGCATGGTTGCCTGTCTTTTAATGCTCCCTTCCTAAATCTTATCAATATAATCTTCTGGGGTGGCTTCTGCAGGTGCAGAGAACCTCAAACGGCGCAAATATTCCAATCTTATTAGAACGGCCATGGGGTCCGAGTGCCCACTTAGTTTTTCGAGACATTGCCAAGCGATTGGTTGACTCTGCATGTGACCCGAGGGCTAGACAATTTTTTTTGGCAAAAAAAATAGCATTGCCATACAACGTGGCAACGCTGCCGGAGTTTTGGGCACTTTTCCCTTTTATTTTAAGACTGTTAGCTTTTAAGGGCTAATTTTTCAATCGACAGATAATTTTTATTCCTAGAATAAAATTGACATCTGACAGATATGGAAGAACTGTCAAAAATTCAAAATTATTCCTCGGATAAAATTATTTGGCGTAGGAAAAATCGGCCCGAAATTATGTAAAAAAATTAATATAATTAAAATATAGTATATCAAGTTCCTGGATATGAGAACTTGAACAATTTATTTAATATCGTGATAGACGATATCTCCATTTCAAAGATGGAGATGTGGACCCTTCTCTATCAAGAATACATTATGTACTCGTATACATAATTGATTATTTTCGCAAACTTCTTATGGAAACAAAGGGCGACTGTAAAAAACTTTGGCAAGAAATTAAAAAAATTTGCAATATCAAAAATAAAAAAACCAATAAGATCGAGCTTTTGACAGACACCGCAAATCCTGTGTCCACACTAAATAATGTGAACGAATATTTCTCTACTGTTGGCCAAACCCTTGCAGCGAAAACACTCACACAGCTGGGCTTAACTGAAACTGAATTAGCACATAACAACGACCAATACAGTACTGTCAACCCTGGTTCAAACTCTTTCTTCCTTACACCGACTGACGATGAAGAAATATTTTCTATTATTTCCCATCTGAAAACGGCATCAGCAACTGGTTATGATGGCATTAGTAATACATTCCTAAAGCAATGTTCACATGCTTTAGCCGGTCCAATTGCTTTCTTATGCAACCTAAGCCTAACTACGGGTATAGTGCCTGATTGTGCAAAGGTTGCAAATATATGCCCGATATTTAAAAATGGAGATCCCAAGGTCCCCTCAAATTATCGTCCTATTTCTCTGCTGACAACTCTCTCTAAAATCCTTGAGAAAGTAGTGAACAAGCGACTACTCGCATACCTGGAAAAAAATAGGTTATTATCGGACAACCAATACGGTTTTAGGGTCGGCAGGTCCACGGAGGATGCAGTAACCAACCTGACCGATTTCATATCCCTCAACCTTGGCCAAGGACAGGCATGTACTGGCATCTTCCTGGACCTCGCCAAAGCATTTGACACAATTTCTAGGGAACTTTTGATTAAAAAAATGTCACTTCTGGGAGTTCGTGGCGTTGCTTTGGACTGGTTTACCTCATACCTCAACAATAGAGCCCAAAAAGTCATCTTAGGGGAATATTCTAGCGACTCAACTGTGGCGCATTTTGGTGTGCCACAGGGAAGCGTGCTGGGACCAACCCTATTCATTGTCTACATTAACGGACTATGCGCCATGAAAATCCCCCAAGCTAAAATTTTTACATATGCGGACGACACTGCAATCGTATTTCACGGGAAAACTTGGGATGACGTTCAGCTCTCAGTTGAAACCGGGATCAAAGCTGTGGCGAACTGGCTGCAACATAATCTCCTGACGCTGAATGTAGACAAAACGAAGGCAATAAACTTTGCCATCTCAAAACGCACGTCTCCAGGAAGTGTTGCTTGTCTACAGCTACACTCCTGCTCTGTCTACTCTAGCCCAGAAAATTGTACTTGTCCATACATCGAGCAAACAGATACGATTAAATATCTTGGAGTCTTTGTCGATCACCGTTTATCATGGTCCACACATCTAACTGCTTTAAGGGGCAGGATTAGAAAGATGCTTCGGATCTTTAAGCAACTGGGCAAGATTGCAGATGACTCAGTACTAAAGATGATTTATTACTCTCTGTGTCAATCGGTGCTTAACTACTGTGTAGTAGCATGGGGCGCGGCTGGTAAAACCTCAATGATTGGGGTAGAAAGAGCTCAGCGAGCTCTGCTCAAAGTTGCCTATAGACGACCGTTCCGGTACCCCACTAATACGCTATACACTGAAGTGGGGGTTCTTAGAGTCAGACAGCTTTATATCCTGTCTGTCACTCTGAGATTCCACCAAACCTCTCTGAGCACTTGCTCTCTGTCAAGTCGAAGGGTTTATTGGGAAAAGGCTCGATGCCGTAAAACAATCGGCAGAAAGTGCTACAGTTTCATGGGACCACACATTTACGCGAAACTCAACGACCAACATAAAATTCTGCACCTAACACGTAACAAATGTAAAATTACTTTAACTAAATGGCTTCTTACACTGGACTATGACTCAACCGAAAGCTTACTATCCTAAAAATGCACGTAACCCACATATACATACAAACATACACAAATACACACCCCCACACACACATTTTATATATCAATAACTTATTAATATATATATGAATATATATATAAATAATAACATATATACATATATTAATTTATATTTATTTGGGCAATTTGGGCAATCTCCTTATTTTGATTTGATTTTGTTACTTTTTTTTTTTATTTTCTTTATTTTTTTGGATTCCTTGTTTTAAGATTACGAGTGCTATCTTTAAATTATTAAAAAATTAATTATTCTTTTTATTTAAGAATTAGTTGTAACAAAAACTTGTAAACGGAGCGAAGGAGCCTGGAACTCACGACACAGGGAATCCTAGTGTGAGTTTCAGGAATCAATGCATTAACTGTATTTTCTTGAACAATAAATTATTCTTTATTCTTCTTTATTCTTTATTTCAAGGTTATACGAGTACGTCTGTACAGACATAATGACGTTCCCTTTCTGTTATGTAGAGATGATATTTTGTATGCATAAGTAAGGCACACAAATACAGAGTTATCAAAGTACCTATGTCACAGTGGAGAAGTTACAGTAGGGCAAGTTATTCTTCTCTCGTATGAAAAAGAACTATGAAAAATAGCATAATTATGCTATGGTGAAATATTTTGCCAGTGAGCAGAGTGGTAGTAGGGTTGATTACTCAAGGTGACGTATAATTATTACAAGACGTCCAGTTACCTAATCAGCATTTTAATCAAGGCACGTGGCAGTGTGTCAGACCAATTGGTACATCAGGCGGACTTCACGCCACAAGGGATGCTGTCTATTTTCAGATGATACCAAATGCGCTACCATACCTGCCAATAACTATTCCTGAGGGACTCATGGCTAAGAAATAATAGCCGCACGGGTCGATCTTCAAGGTTAAGCAACGCTTGCCGAGGTAGGTCCGTGGATAATTATGGGTGACTATCCATTACACACCGAGGTCTCTCCGTGTCTCGAAAAGCACATTAAGCCATTAGTCCCGGTTGTCATGTAGATCTTTGATAGTAGTTACGGATAGTTTGACAACCAGTCAAACGGTCAATTAAGGAGTATACGGTTACCTAGTAACTGGGTTGTCGAGGTCATATAGGCACCATATAAACTCTGCATCTGCATCATTCAACTGCATCCGTTTAGATCGCAAGCCGACCCAAACAGCAGCTGCTGGGGAGTTTTTTGCGCCACTTCTTCACTTCAGCACTAGGAAGTGGTGAAGAGCGGGCGTTTTAGGGGACTGTCTCATGTAATTTTAACGTTCAAAAAGTGCTGATTCGCAGCCTAGTTTGAATAAATACCATTTGATGTGAACATAGTTGGGAAAATGCTAGGCAGATGATGACCAAGAACTTTTCCTGTTGGGACATGACTTACTGCTTAATTCCCACTGTGGTTCGGCGACGGGGTAATTGCTCGAAGGAGCTGCGCAAGACAGCCCTCCCTCGGTTATTAATCACAGGCACGCCCTCCCCCTATTTACAAGTCATTAAGTGGGCCCAACAGAATTCATGTTTGTAATCTAATATTTTGTTCAACTATGAATTTTGAATTATTTTTCGAGGGATACGGAAGTCGAGTTAATTATTATTGTTTAATATAGTAAGTGTATTGTTTGAACACATAATCAAGATAATATTTACATTTTAAACGCAGAGGGCTTCACTTCACGTGACCAGAGGGCTCGCACCGCGGTGTCACCCGCATAAGTTTCGATCCCGTGGGAATATCGGGATAAAAAGTATCCTATATGTTAATCCTGGTAATAAACAAAAAATAAAAAACGAATGTGTGGCAAATTTCATCCAAATCCGTTCAGTATTTTTTGCGTGAAAGAGTAACAAGCATCCATCCATCCATCCATCCATACAAACTTTCACGTTTATAATATTAAATAGAATTACTGTCATACATTTCTTAGAGCGATACATAATCAGCCAATAATGTTCCCACTGCTGGGACACAGGCCTCCTCTCTGTTAGAGGGAGTTGGCCGTAATCCACCTCATGGGCCATAGTGCGGGTTGTAGATGTCGCAGGTCTTCGAATTTTGTTTTTGGTTTCCTTACGATGTTTTCCTTCACCGTTTTGAGAAAACCACCGTTCCACCATTTTGTTGGTGATGAAATAATTTACACAAAGTGAAGGGCCTGACTGGGTTCGAACCTACGACCTACAACTCGTAAATAGAGGCCGCTACTACTGGGCCACCACCTTAGAGCGATGGCGATGGTCTAAAATTTAGACCATGAAATGATGAGGAGACTTTAATCAAGACTTTTTTTATTTAGACTCTAAATAAAGAAAGTCTTGATACAAGTCTGTGCAGAAACTAACTAAAGTCTATTAAAACTAATGTTTCAAATTGATGTTATTTCAAGTTAAACAAACATCAACTTTATTTAAATGGTAATTAGGTTGATTTCAGAGTGACTAGCACTATTGAAAAAGTTATACAAATGTTTGAAGTTGTAGCGTAAACGGAACTTTATTGTGTAGGAATTAAAGTTATTTTTCCATAAACTCATATTTGTTTACAGTTTTGGCAAATAAATCGCGAACGCAGATTACATTATAATAGTGTATTTTAGTAACCATGATCCCGATCTCGACAGTGTTTTGTTTCCATCAGTTGGGGTATGAAGCTGCTGAAGTAATTTGCAATTTATCTATTATTTCTAGATCGGTATGAAGGTTTACCTAAAGAAAATTAAGGGTATATAGGAAATTGATCCTCCTTTCATGAACGTTTTAAGATAACTGCTATAACTAAGTATCTATAATAAGTAGTTTTTAATGATTATTCTATTGTTGTCTCCTTTTGTCGGTTAGTTTAAGATAGTGACAGGTTAATTGAGTAGTCAAACGAACTTACTTGTAAGTGAAGTTCGACGGTAATTACTCTTGTTGCAGTTTCTGCCTTAGATTCGAACCCAGCCAGCCGTTTTACTTTGTGTAAATTATTTCAGCACCACTGCTCTCAAAACGGAGAAGGAAAACATCGTGAGGAAACCGGCGTGTCCCAGAACCAAATATTCAAAGACATGTGACATCCATCAATCTACACTGGGCCCGCGTGGTGGATTACAGCACACTCCCTCTCACAGAGAGGAGGCCGGTGTCCCAGCAGTGGGAACATTATAGGCTGGTTATGATTATGCTGGCTCGTTGAGAGAAGCGGTGATGAAATAATTTACAAGTAAGGTGCCTTCCTCACCGGATCGTTTCGTCTTCGTTTCTGTACAGTCAAATGGTTCGGTAGTACTCGGTACAGAGACGTGTATATGCGCTCGGAAAGAATCTGTACCGAAACGAAAACGCGCCGATCCGGTGAGGAAGGCGGCTAAAGCGCCTGTCTCAGTTCGAACCTACGACCTACAACTCGTAAGTCGGGGCTGATAACTACTAAGCCTCCACGGCTTTATATTAAGATTTACCTGAAGTAAATGAAGGGTAGATTTGATATTGATCAGCCTTTCATGAACGTTTCGTAAGTAAAGTAGTTTTTAATGATTCGAGTGATTGACGGCACGATTGGCGCAGTGGTTAAGCGATTGACTGCTGCGCTGTGTCGCGGGTTCGATTCCCGCACGGAACAAACATTTGTATGACCTACAAGTAGTTGTTCCGGGTCTGGCTGTTTGTGTATGTGAGTTTAAATGTTTGTAAACGCATCCACGATACAGGAGAAATTCATAGTGTGGGGCAATGTTTAAAAAAAAAAAAACTATGTTGTTGACTCATTTTGCTGTTAAGTTTATGACGGTTATAAGATAAGAAACCTTTTAAAAAGGTTTTTAGTAAATGAAGTCGATAACTATCAGCCTCAAATCAATCTGGCTAGCCTTTTCCCAACTATTTTGTGGTCGGCTTCCAGTCTAACCGCATCCAACTGAATACTAAGTATTTTTCATGGTGCGACTGCCTATCTGATCTCTACAACCCAGTTACTGGGTAACACGATACTCGTTGATAAGATTGGTTGTCAGACTTTAGGCCTTCTGACTACCCGTAACGACTGTCAAAGATCTTCAAATGCCAGCCGGGACCATCGGCTTAATGTGCTTTCGTCGCAAAACACGTTAAGCCGTTGGTCGTTGTGCCTCGTGTTTGATATCTAATGTATGGTCACCCATCCAGGAACCGACCGTGGCAAGCGTACCTTCGATCGACCCGTGCGGATGTTATCATTTAGTCGCGATCCTGTCCTCTGAAGTCAATAACTATCAGTTAAAATCTCAAACAGAGAGCATAAAGAGACATCAGAGGGGCAATATTCTCGTAATTTTAAGAACGTCTACAGTCTGATCTCAGTCTCAATCTGTCAAAAATTCCTTTAATTTCCCTACATTTTGACAAGTATTTGACATTTGTTTGTCGCCGAGATGAGACTGCGACTAGATTTTGAACGTTTTAAATTACGAGAATTGGCCTTCTTCCTTGCCTTTTTCTTTCCTGCGGCGACTAGGTGCGTGAGGGCGCAGAGATTGCCTCTCCCTCACGCGCTCTGCCTCCTCCTTTGCGAGCATTACTGCTTCGCACAAGGAGGTGACGGCTTCCCATGCACTCTCGCTCCGTACCATGGCCTGGACCAGGGCCGGACGCGAGAGATCGCCGCCGCCGATCGGCGCCACGAGGACGCGGCGGTGCTCCGCCCAAGCCGGGCAGATCTCCACCGTATGCTCCACCGTGTCCTCCGGGCGATCCACACAGTGGTGACACCCTGGCGTTTCCTCCCGCCTTATCCTGAACAAGAACCTCCCGAAACAACCGTGTCCGGTGAGGACCTGCGTCAGGTTGAAGGCGAGGGTGCCGTGGCGCCTCTCCAGCCACTCCTCAAAGAGGGGACTTATCGCCGCAATTGTGGCGTGCCCATAGTATAGGTCTACTTCAGACCTCTTAAATTAGTTCTTCCCTAAAATTAATATCCATTTTCCATGAAAATTTTTTTTTCATTTGTGTCAATTTCAATTAATGTGGGTTGTCTTTGATCCCTGGCCCTGATATCAAGCAATGGACAAAATTGTCAACATTTTATATGCTAGTGTAGCTCTTGATTATGTTGTATTTTGTCTTTTTATAAAATAAAAAAAAATGTTTTTATTATAAATAAAAATAATAAACAAATAATAATCTTTTTTTTCTATTTATTATTATTACTATTTTTTTTATTTGCAGTGTGCGTTTTGTGTGTGCGGAATAAACTATTTTTCTTTCTTTCATTTTACAAAAAAAAAAAAATCTTTTATAATTGATTTAACTTTACTTTGGGTACAAATTCTTTACGTTAACGCGATCGATATGTATAAAATCTACTAGGCCGGCTGTCTTCCTCAAACGTTTTCCTTTACATGCGAAAGTTAAACTGTCTCGTCCCTTCCCCCATGCATTAAGGCGAAAGCGTCACGTTAGACCTCGGAATTGAAACACTGAAAAAAAAAAATGAAAAAAATTCCATCTTTTCTCACTTTTTTTGCAATTTGCTACTCAGTATTAGATTGTATGTTGATCTAAACATGAGTCGCGATCGTAACAAAAATTTATTAATAGAATTATAATCATGAAAGTCATGAATGCATCTCTATTGGCTCATGTTATCCTATTGAATGACTATTTTCTGAAAACATGACCGTGTGTCCGTGGAGTTTCTTGCCCGTTCTTCTCCATAGAGATCTACGTTTAGGAATGGGCAACTAGCTTCAACTTTCTGACTAACTGACCGACTATTTAATTTTGACAATTCAAAAGTGCTTGTAAATGGTTTAATTGAAATGAAAGATTTGGGGTTTGAGTTCATGACATTTGAAGCCAATTCTAATTCAAGGAGTTGTATTGCTTTTGGATTCTAATGAGTTTCATTATGTAAAGTCATATTTGTTACGGTCGCGAATTGCGTAACACACTATCAATCTCAATTTGAATCATTTTGAAGGATATTGCTAATCCATTGCTTCATATGTTCGATAAATGTATCTGCTAAACAAAGTAAATAACGCAATGAATGTTGTTCAACTGTCAAAATGAAATACATTCCTACTGTTAGTGGGTTACGCAATTACCCCGCTCACACTGACTTGCGAAAAACTTAAGAAAATATTAATTTTGCGGGCTATCTTATCGCATCCCTCTTAAGTAGAATATTTTCCTCCCCTAAAAGGCTATAAGTGACATAAATAAATCAAGTACTACCTCCACGTATCTACGTTACTGAAACTTGCCGCCTTACGTGACAAATGACACGTTAACTTGGCTAAATTGTAAATTGATGCTGACGACTAGTTGTTTGTCCCTGAAAAACGGGTCGTATAGTCTCTCTATGGCATTGGTGATGTATTATGGAGGTGTGTGAGGGTTATATTCGTAAACAAGATTATTGTAATTTACAATTTAGTTAAACTGATTTCCTAGTGTTGGCACGCTTCCCACAACACCTTGTGGGAGGCCTGCCAACACTAGGAAATCAGTTTAACTAAATTCCTATGTTTCTATTTCCTAGTGTTGGCAGGCCTCCCACAAGGTGTTGTGGGAAGCGTGCCAACACTAGGAAATCAGTTTAACTGACATTGTTTGTGTTGTTGTGGTAGGAAAAAATGCACAGCGAAAGGTATGCGGTGCATTGAACGTGACATTAAAAGCAATGAGTTGCACATTTCGATGAGCGTAGTGCTATTTTGTCAAAATCTCACCGTGAAAACTTAGGTGAAGTGAGTTGTCAGTAGTGTCGATACTAGCATCAGGTGGAATGACAGCTCACTTTACCTAAATTTTCACGGCGAGAGTTTTACAGATTAGATCGGCCGGTGAAAGCCGCAAGAATCTCCTGGATGCGAAAAGCATAGAACTGGTCGAAGTGGCAGTGCTTGGGGGAGACCTATCTCCTGCAGCGGACGTCTTTCGGCTGAAATGAATTCCATGAAAAATCTTTCAAGTCAATTTTACTGACTTAACGATAATTTTGTGACCTAACTATTGTTTCTCAAATAAATAGAGTTCAGATGATGCTATGTTGCTATTTGGGTTTGATTCCCAGGTCGGGCAAAGTGTTTTTGCGTTTTACAATCAGGAGTTCCTCAGTAGCAGCCCGGAATCTGGATTTATGCCCAGTTGTTGGCAATAGGTTCGCCCCCTATTATTTAAGGGACTTAAACATAACTGGCGAAATGTCGGCGTACTAGAGTACCTCTGCCGCACCCCTTGGGGATTATAGGCGCGACATTGTGTTATTATTATTATATTTAATAATACCACAACACACACACTCACACACATACACACACACATACACACACACACACACACACGCACACACACCCTCACACACACACACACACACACACACGCACACACACACACACACACACACACACACACACATACACACACACATGTTTTGTGACGTCTTTACGGCGGTGGCTCAGTGGTAACGACCGCGACTTGCGAGTTGTAGGTCGAAGGTTCGAACCCAGACAGGCGCTTTACTTTGTGTAAATTATTTCATCGCCACTGCTCTCAAAATGGCGATGGAAAACATCGTGAAGAAACCGGCATGTCTTGTAACCAAAAATTCGAAGACATGTGACATCTACCAACCCACACTGGGCCCGCGTGGTCGATTTCAGGCCACTCCTTCTCATCGAGAAGAGGCCTGTGGCCCAGCAGTGGGGATATTGAAGGCTGATTATGAATCCTTAATGCGTCAGTTTTCCCTAACTATGTTTGCCCATCAGAAAACTTCAAAATAGTAATCAACACGGTACAGACGCCAGCACATCAAGCTACTACAATCTGTCAAATTTCTTTATTAGATTTTCAACTTTATCGCTATAGCATTAGGTTCAAGGTTGATTGGGAAAATTTGACAGTTTCGGGTAGCTTGACCTGCTGGCGTCTGTACATTCTGTTCATAAACATTACAAGGCTATTTCCCATACGATATTCTAATAGTTATTCTTACTTTCTTTCCCCTCGTACAGGGCCGGGCACGCTCCAAAGTTGGGACAAACTTTGAGATTAATGACGGGTAAATAAACCTCCTTGGAGGATTTCACGAAAAATATTGACGGGACGTAGTTTTTGTGTGTATGGTGGACTATAAATGGAGATAAATAGTGGGGGCTACCTTGAGGGAATGGCAGCAGGGTCCGAGCTGTGTCAGAAACTATGCTCCGCCTCTTATCCTGCTCTTTGAGCCCCAAAACATGCAGCAAGCTTGATAACGCCCCGTGGAAGTGGCAAAGTTTTGGGTCAACAACATTTAAACCACTGTCGTGCCAGCGACACGAAGACGAAGAATAGTTTAAAAATATACATATTACCTACAAAGTCTGTCAACCAGTCCTACCAAGGGGTCGTGTTACCCAATAACTGGGTATTCAGTGATTCCGGTTAGACTGGAAGCCGACCCTAACATAGTTGGGAAAAGGCTAGGCAGATGATACTTTTTCCTTTAAAAAGATCTTCCTTTCACGCTAAAATCTGAATAGTAAACCTTAATACGAGCTCACTGAAAATATAATGCATTCAGATATCTATCTCAAACAAGTCGGGACGCTGGGTTCCACGCTCCTAACAATATCAGCTATATAAATCTATTCGAGAGGGAATAAAAGAGCGAGCATAGAGTGCACGCTGAAACACAAGTGGAAGAAACAAAAGGGATATGTCGTTCTTGAGATCATACTTGAAATTTTTTTAGTTCGGAATATAATATTTACATCTAAACTAATATTAAAGCTGAAGAGTTTTTTTGCTTGTTTAGGTTTCATCAACCACACTAACTGCAAAAGGATTATGTAAAGACCGTAGCAGGTGGCGTTTTGTAGTTTCTTCCTACCCCTATGGGAAAAAGGCATAAGTGAGCGTGATGTGTATGTGTAGCTAGCTATAATCAGCCTATAATGTTCACACTGCTGGGATACAGGCCTCTCTGTGAGAGGGAGTGGGCCATAATCCGCCACGCGGGCCCAGAGCGGGTTGGTGTATGTGTAACTACCTGCCTCTTATTTGCGTATATGCCTCGCATGTGCATATTGAAAACACATAATATTTCGTCCTTCTAATATTATTACTGACTCCTTGATCTAGGATGATACACCACCAGAACACGTCCTCAAGCGAAATTAATTTATACATGAGATTTAAAAATGGTTCAATTTACATCACCGCGGTGAGAAATGTATGTTCCAGTGTAAAATAAATCAAACTCAAAGCATTTATTTCAAACTAGCTGCGCCCCGCGGTGTCGCCCGCATAAGTTTCGATCCCGTGGAAATATCGGGATCAAAAGTATCCTATGTGTTAATTCCGGTTATAAACCATCTGTGTGCCAAATTTCATCCAAATCCGTTCAGGAGTTTTTGCGTGAAAGAGTAACAGACTTCCATCCATCCATCCATCCATAAAAACTCACGTTTATAATATTAGTAGGATAGTAGGATAAACCAATTACCTACAAACGGGGTGAATAGGGATGCAGAGGTAAATCGGGACGAAACTTTAAAATAGATCTTAACGTTGAAATAACATAGATTCCTGCCAACAGGGGCACTTAATCGTTCATTATAACTATACTAATATTATAAAGAGTTAAAATTTGTTTGTTTGTTTGTATGTATGTAGGAGGTAATCTCTGGATATACCAGTCGGAATTGAAAAAATATTTTTGGATTTGATAGCCCAATTCTTGAGGAAGGCTATAGGCTATTTAACATCGCGCTATGACCCTTAGGAGCCAAGCAAAATGAAAAAAGTCAGAAAGAACGCTAAGTGAAAAGGAAGAGATAGCTCGGGCAGGTGATGTGATGCGACTAGGGGGACAAAAGTTCATTAGCTCTTCCAAAAGTCATCGACTCTTATAATAAAACTTGCCTCTTTAACATTCGTCGACCCAGTAAGACCTTTACAACACCATTTTTTTGAAACGAAACCTAAAAAACACAGGATCTCTCTGAAACACACTCTTACTTAATTTTATTTTGTATCCAACTAACTACATATCCCAGTAAACACAAATAAACACCTTTCTAAATAAGTTAAACGTCCTCTAAAGAGCTCAAACGTTTAAATATAAAGGCGGAGACCGACTTGCAACGTTGGTTTGTAATGTTGGAGTTTTTATATCGCGCTACAGTAGTCAGTGCACCGAGCCGAGCCGCTCGCTCGATGCGAGCATTGCGAGCGCATGTTTACACAAGTCAGTGCAGGTATTCCAATATAGAAAGAAAAAAAGAAAAAGTATTTATTGCGACTCGTACAGGATTATAAACTAAACTAAACACAGTTAAAAATAAAAATAAAACAAATTATATAAAAAAAAGTAATAAAAGGAAAAATTAAACAGAAAGTCCTATACGAGGCCAAAAGGCTCCTATCTCAGCATGATGCTTCGACATTTAAAAAATAAATGTCGCAGCGCTGGTATATCGTTTTGGTTTTCCTTTTGCCAATAACAATCTTATATATAAAAATCAACTGCCGTGCGTTAATCTCGGAAAAACTAGAAAATGGCTCGACCGATTGTGATAAAACTTTGTTAAATTGCTGTGCGTGCCGGAGAAGGTTCTAAAAAAAAATGAAGAAGGCATTGCAAAGCAAGCCGTCGGGCATTAGCAAGTAACTAAATAAAATTAATGAAGTACACACAACCTCTACGTCCGCCATTCTGAATAAAAATGGAGCATGCTTGAGTCAAGTACTCGAAGCGAGCGTTCGCCACGTTTCACCGTTTTGTAACATGACATGGAGCGCGCTTGAACCATGTGCTCGAAGCGAGCGTTCGCCGCGTCTTGTGTATCGCCGTTTTGTAACCAAGCTCGCCTCGAATGATACATTACAAATAAACGTTGCAAGCCAGTCTCCGCCTTTAAACGTAGTCAGAAAATAAGCCAATTCCGAGAAAGACTCAGACACAGTTAAGTGGATTCTTATCATTTACTCGTAAATCCTTCACTCGCTTTGACAAATGAGGTGTTATTCGATTCAAGTAAGTCGCGAGAATATGGCGGCCTGATCTAATAAAACACATGGAACTTATGTATTTCTGCGCATATTCGTAATATAGAGCAAGATATTTCATCAGAACTACGAGGTAGGTAGGTTTTTTGGATAGGTAAATGTATAAAATATGGTGGCTTTGTTTTGTTCAGAATTCTAGCGATGAATGTTATAACGGATGTAAAAATACCCTTAACGAAGCCGAGAGTCAAGTATTTTATATAGGTACCTCTGTAATCATCTAGTTTCGAAGATACATATTGAAGGCCAAACCTGGTTACCGGGTAATCCGATACCCCTTGGTAAGATTGGTTGTCAGACTTTCGGGCTTCTGACGACTCGTAACGACTGTCAAAGATCTACAAATGACAGCCGGGACCAACGGCTTGACGTGCTTTCCGAGCCACGGAGAAGTATCGGTATGTAAAGATGGTCACGCAATCACGGACCGACCGCGGCAAGCGTACCTTAACCTGACCAATCAACCCGTGCGGCTGTTATTACTTAGCCATGAGCTCTTCCCTGTATATTATTAGTATTTCCATGAAACCCTTCAACTAAGATTAAAAATGCTAGTGATTGGATACAGTACTTCATTGGGATTCGAGCATCAGGCTCCCCAGTCCATAACTATTGAGCTATCACCATTCATCATTTGTTCTCGATCAAACTGAAAAAAACGAAAATTGAAAACTGTTTACTTAATGTGCTACTGAGATCCTTACAGGAAAGTCTGATAGCCCAGAAACCAGCACCGCAATTGCATAACTCGCAACCGAGATTCTTTTCATTTTAAAAAAAAACGTAAAAAACGCAATGAATGTCGTCGATTTGTCAAAATGAAAGGGACCACATTGTAAGTATGTCAGGCTATTGAGGTGCTGGTTGCTAGGCTATTGGAATTTCCTATAAGTATACCTAATCTCCGTAGCATCTCAAATAAACAGTTTTAAATTTTCATTTTTAGGGTCCCGTACCAAAACGGTGTCTACGGAACCCTATTACTTAGCTTCTCATGAACTGTAGGATAGAATAGGTAGATAGTGATAGTGCAATTTTTACAGTGTGTAATTTTATCGCCCCTATAAAAACAAATAATAAAAATAAAATAAAGTTAATAACATAATGGTACATGGATTTAGAAGGATTTTTTACATGTTTACTTATTATTTTGTTATTTTTGTACGAGGTTTTCCAAGTAAGCGCATTTTACAAGTTAGGCCTCTATAACTCCTGAAGTAACAAAGTTATCTAAATCGTTATAGTTTTCCTTCAAAGTTCATCACATGGACTACCATCATGAATTTTTTCAGATTTTTTGAGCCAGCCGTTTAGCTTTAAGAGGGGGGGACGCCCTATTTTAACAAAAAAATGCGCTTTAAAATTGAATATTTCGCAAACGGGTACCTAAATCAAAAAATCGTCTGAGAAACTTCTCAATGTTTTTAAAAGACCTATCTAATGATACCCCACACTATAGGGTCAGAGCGGGAGGGGTCATTTGATGATTTCCCATCAGAAAAAAAAACACACTATAGGGTAGACGCGAGAAAAAAAATCACCCTCACTTCACGTGCAGTGGAGGTACCCCAAAAAAAATTTTTGGTGACTTTATTTTAGCACTTTGTCGACGTGGTAAATACACATATCAAAAAAAAAAAGTTCAAAGTTTCATCTTTCTAGCACTAACCGTTTGGAAGGTACGCCGAGGACGGACGGACTTACGTGACGAAACTATAAGGGTTCCGAGACGTGAACTACGGAACCCTAAAAATTAAAGCCTCGTGGTACGGAACCCTTCGATTGTGAGTCCGATACGACTAGCTTTTGGATGGCTTTTTTAGTTTGATTGAAAACAAAAGTTAATTGGCTATATATTAATGAATACGGTCTCAAAATGGCGAGCCGACAGGTGTTCGAATCCCGTTGCACCGCTGTGTCCTATCACGTGCTCATACACACGAGTGGCACGCGTCATGACAGAGGCAACTGCTACCGTCGTCAACGTGCGGCTCGTGTACATTTGACTACGGTGTTCAGGGGGCTTACCACCAGCTCTTATAGCAGGCAGAAGCTGAACTGCACTGCTTTTTTGTACTTAGTCATAGAACAAAAAATCAGTGCAGTTCAACTTCTGCCCTGCTATAAGAGTTGGTGGTAAGCTCCTAGATACACGAACGGCAGGTTGTCGGCGGCTGTAGTTGCTTATGCCGTTGACGCGTATCGCTCGTGTGTATAAAAAATTAAAAAAAAAAAAAACGTTGCCCCACACTAGGAGTTTCTCCTGGTATCGTGGGTACGTTTACAAATATATAAACTCACATACATAAACAGCCAGACCCGGAACAACTACTTGTAGATCATACAAATATTTGTTCCGTGCGGGAATTGAACCAGCGACACGCAGCGCAGCAGTCAATCGCTTAACCACTGCGCCAACCGTGCCGTCAATTAGGCTGCAGGTTATCAGACATAAAAAGTAAAACTGTCAGGTAATCACACTTACAACCCCATAAACTACACCGGAATATACCTTAAAACCCTGCACACCTTTTTAAAGAGCAAACTCTAAAAACGACAAACTAAACTCCTCTGCAACTCCCTTAGCTTTTAACCTTCACACATTTCCTAGTTTTAAATGGGAACGTGGAAATTGTTGAAAGTAATTAACAACAAAACACTTGGCGAAAGGCGCCGTAATTTGTAGAAAACATGCATTTCACTAATTAATTAATGTTAAGTGGCAACACAACGGATTAAGTGTTGCCAGAGTTGAGAGCATCGACTAATTAAGATTTAATTAGGCTGCATTGTAGTTTAGTTTTACGAGTTTCTGAATTGAAACGTGGATTTATTTGAAGGTATTTTAATCTGATTTTCTCTTGAGAAAACCACCTGGTGGATTACACTAATTGTACCCACTTAATTAGTTAAGCCCGAGATACACGAGGCTATTTTTATTTTCAAAGCTAGCATAATTGGTATGTGTATGATACTATGTTCCCACTGCTGAGGGAGTGGAGGGGAGTCGGCCGTAGTCCACCACGCGGTCCCAGTGAGGGTGGTATGTCACATGTCTTCGAATTTTTAGCTCTAGGACATGTCTGTTTCCTTACGAAGTTTTCCTTCACCGTTTTGAGAGCAGTGGAGATGAACATTTACACAAAGTAAAACACCTGTTTGGGTTTGAACCTTTTTTTTTTGTTTTCGGGGGGAAACCTTTAAAGGCACCCGAGCTCCGGGGAGTGAGGTGGGGGAGTGTGGGATTTTTACCTCACTAAAACCACCCCGGTGATCACCATGGGTTTGAACCTACGAACTACAAGTCTTAACTCGCGGCCGTTAACACTGGGCTTCCACTGTTCTCCCAACTATTAGCTAGCCCACTTCTAGCTTACAAGCCTAGAAATGAAGCTAGTTCTGTATACACGAAGCCAGAGTTAATAGCTTGCTAGCTTACTATCCTGGCTTGAGAAAATAGCCTCGTGTATCCCGGGTATTAGAGATACAAAAAGTACTGTATAGAATAAATGAGAGGCTTTCTATCTTTTAATCTTTAGGTATCTTTTACTATACCCAAGAAAAGAGATAACTATCTCATTCTTTGTTAAACACGCCTTTATTACTTTCTATACAAGCATTACCAGCTCCGCTACAGCATGAAAATACTAATATTAAAACTCGATCTTTTTCATCCATTTTTAGATTACCGTTTTCAAGATATTTCTTGAGAAACGGACTTTGTGACATTTATATAGTCATGCTTCGGTTAATTTAAATGTAAAATCTTAAGGCGTGCGACCCGGGTCGGCACCAGGCGGCCACTGGCGGCCTCGTCCCCGCTTTAATTAAAACCTCTTTGTTTGTTGACTATCTTTGTGCACTCCTTGTATACGTCCAGTACATTAGTAATTAAATCATTTGAAAAAAGAATGGAAAATAATGTAGTCGTGCTCGCGCGCTTTTTGTGCTTGAAATTAGAATTTGTTTTGTTTGGGACGGAATGAGTGGTTTATTTAGTGTTTTTGAGGAAGTTTTTGGTTGTTTTTAAATATGAAAAGTACAATGGTCGGTACTGCATTTTGTGGATGTTCATTGGTGGACTGCTACTTTTGAGTAACGATTTTTTTCTAAAACTTACGTAGTTACCTATAAGAGTTCAACTGTCACGATAAGACATAATTACCTTTTCTATTGTTACCGAACTAAATAAGCTTGCCTAACAGACGAGGGGGGGGGGGGGGATATGCTGGAAAAAAAGTACACAAAGAAGTAAAACAAGTGTCGGGCACCAATACCTACCAAAAATGACAACTAAATCATTTCGAAACATAATTTATATGTATACAATTTGCAAATAACTAAAGTCATAATTCAAAACATCAACTTAAGGGAACAACAAAAAAAAAAAAAATTGTTGTATTCATAGCTGAAATATCGAATTACATCTACATATGTAAAAATGAGAAAATATCAGTAAAACTATTCACCATACTCCAAGCAATTTTCTAGAAAAATTACGACGTGCGTATTTCAAGAGCTGGCACCTGATGCTCCAACTATGCCTTTCGTCCCAGATGGAATAATAATCCTATGCTATATAGTTAGTCAGCCAGCCTAGACCAATAAATAATTCAACAAGCGAGCGATAGTGACTTATGACCTAGATCTCCCTCCACGCACTCGCGATATTCCTAATATTGAATTATAATATATCTATCTAAACGTATCATAACTTATGCAGATATATTTCGTCGATAAATTGAACAAACACAATCTTACCTATTTTATTGAGGACAAGAAAATATTTCTTCAAGTAAATTATCTTTAGATAAAAGATTCCCTGACCCGTGAACCTTCGAAGGTCGGTTTTAGGGACAAAGAAGTGATTCTTTTTGTTACAGAGGAAAAAAATTGAAATTATCGACGCCTTCAACAGTATTATAATGGGTCTCCTGACATTTCTCCCTTAAATAGACACCTTAAGGGTGCCATTTTGTTGTCGGCAGCTCGTCTGTGACGGAGATCGACCTCTTGTTGAGTTTTAAAAGTTTATATACAGGCTGTGTGATTTGGTGTCGAGGTTGGAAAGGCTGGTTTTTGTGTTTCTGAATTGGTTTAAAGATAATAATAATGCCCCCTTGTTGCTACGTCACTATGTGCTAGCGACAGTTTCCGGGGGCCCATTATTGAGTGTGCAAGTCACCCCCTGCCATTTTATCCGTGTATATATAAAACGTTGATCAGGCAGGGGCCATAGTTCTTCAATAGTTATTGGTAACCAGTCCACTTTAGCCACCCAAACCCATAGTCCAAATTTGTATTTTTCCATATCCTGCAATAGTCCTATACTAACCGGAGGTTATCCTTGGGTGCACTTGCATAGTGCGTACA
Organism: Apamea monoglypha; assembly: GCA_911387795.2. Taxonomy (NCBI): domain Eukaryota; kingdom Metazoa; phylum Arthropoda; class Insecta; order Lepidoptera; family Noctuidae; genus Apamea; species Apamea monoglypha. The sequence goes on along the minus strand of OU426933.1, from coordinate 3,713,204 downwards.
GGGATAATCGTCGGGTGGTGCCACATTTCAATAAAATTTCCTAAGGGGCCTCTGGGAGTTGGCTTCGGCCCCTCGTACGCCTTCCAAAGGACCGGGACCCCATGGTCCCGAGATATGTTAAAATGTTAAAATATAATAATAATAATAATCTTTATTGACATAAAAATATTACAACCATACATGTGAAGCCCCTGACTCCCGTGCTAGGCGAACCTGTGTTACAGGAATCAGTGATCTCCGCTTTACATAAATACACATTTCAATTTTTATGTAATAAAATACAAATAATGATTAAGACTTGGTATTGAAACAGTAAAACTAAACAATTAAAAAGAAACAAAGCGGTCGTGTGATTACGCGCGTGTGGGGGTGTGTGGAGGGGTGTGTATGGGTGTGTGTGTGTGTGTGTGTGATGGCGAGTGTAGCGTACATGAGTTTGTCTGTGAGTATCTTAGTGATTTTTTATATATTTTTTTTTTTTTTCAATTTTAATATTTTTCAAATTATATACGTCTTTTATGATACTGACAAAATTAGCTTCTCAGTGTCGTCATAACTTAAGGACTGAAGCCAAGGTCTTAAAATTTGCTTTGCCTTAAATGATGTTAACTTATATATCGAGATAGATTTATTAACCCGGTTGTAGATCTTTGAGCTTAACGCACAAAAGTGTCTGGATGCGAGAGCAGTGCGGCATTTGGTGACTTTGCAGATTGGAAAGCCAGTGCGTCTACTTATTGCCTCTGAACTTAATGGTAACATAGTGTGTCTACGTAGGACAGTACGGAGTATATACAGTTGTCGAACTGTAAGGACTTGGGCTTCTGAGTACAGCTGTCTAGTGGGATAGATTTGGTTTTTGAAGGACATCACTTTAAGTACTGCCCGTTGTGCCCGTTCCGCTCTAAGCATAGCTGTTTTAAAAGTCCCTCCCCATACTGGAATGCAGTAGGTAACTATAGACTCACATAACGAGCGGTAGACCATTGTTGATGTCTCCTTGTCCGCAGAATGTCGAAGATCCTTAAATAAATAAATAAGCTTACGAAGCCTGGAACATAAAGCGTCTATGTGAGTTCGCCAGTCGAGCTTTTCGTCGATATGGACTCCTAGATATTTGATGTGAGGTACAAAAGAGAGGCTAACACATTTACATTGTGTAGGATCTGTACATACATGTGGGATTATGTCTGTAGTGGCTGGAGGCTTGGTGCAGTTTGATGCAGAGAACTGTATGACTTTTGTTTTTGCAATATTCAGTGTCAGCATGTTGTTGCTTAGCCAGTTCACTATACTACGCAATGAAGCTTCAACTCTATCAGTCGCCTTAGACCAGTCACTGTCATAAATAAGGAGTGCCGTATCATCAGCGTAAGTGAAAATATCACAGTGGAGGACAGGTAACTGGCAGAGGTCATTAATGTAAATTTGAAAGAGGGTGGGCCCCAAAATACTGCCTTGTGGTATGCCATAGCAAATCGGTTCCTCTGCACTGATAATGTCCTCAATTTTTACGCATTGACTACGGCCACTCAGGTAGCTTTTAAAAATCTCAAGAGCCAGGCCACGTATTCCTATGTGTTCCATTTTGGCCACCAGTCTAGGGATTGAGACGGTATCGAAGGCCTTAGTGAGGTCTAGAAAGATTCCGTAGCATTTAAAGCGATTATCCAGTTTATCCACCAAACTGTTAACAAAGTCCAACACCGCATCCTCGGTTGAGATACCCGTTCGAAATCCGTATTGTTTTGGTGATAAAATATTATTTTTTGCAAGGAATTTAGTCAGGGAATTATTAAGGATACGTTCTAGAACCTTGGAGAATGTGCTGAGTACAGATATTGGTCGATAATTGGAGACATCGTCTCTTACCCCAGCCTTGTATATAGGGTGCACTACTGCACGCTTAAAAGCTTTTGGGAAAATTCCCGAATTTATAGCACAGTTACAGATGTGAGTTATAATAGGAGCGAGAGACCTACTGGATTGGCGAAGTATTTTGGCAGGTATGCAGTCCCAGCCAACCGAACATTCACTGCGCAAACTCTGAATTATGCATGTAATCTGTTCTTCATCGACTAAGGGAATGACCAATGAGTTCAGTGGTGATGGGGAAGGCATAGAGGTGGTGCCGAGACTGTGAGGACTGAATTTTGTCGCAAGATTCTTACCGATATGATAAGATGTTTTATTTAAGTGAAAACTGTGGTGTGACGGTCTGAGAAGGCAATTCTTGTAATTTTAAGAACGCTCACAGTCTGATCTCAGTCTCAATCTTTCAAAAATACCTCTAATTTCCCTACATTTTTGAAAAGTTTTTAACATTTGTTTGTCGCCGAGATGAGACCACGACTAGATTTTGAACAATTTAAATTACGAGAAATTGGCCTTCTGATAACGTTTGCAAGGCCAACATGACAGATAGCACAAGATAGACGAGGTTTGGAAAGAAAAAGGGGAGGCCTTTTCCCAACAATGAGATACAATATATGCTAACAAAAAAAGAAAAAGTGAAAACTTCTTCAGTCCCGCAGCCTAATTGCGTAACACATTTTCGGCAAATGATTGAGATTAATTGGTTTCATTTCGATCGCTTTTTGTTTCATTTTACGATTTTCGTATTGCGTAACTCCACTATCATGTAATAGCAACAGCTGTTGGTTTGAAACGCTAAAGAGTGAACGATATGTGCTTAAGAAAATCGTAAAATGAAACAAAAAGCGATCGAAACGAAACCAATAAACCTCAATCATTTGCTGAAAATGGTTACGCAATTAGTCTGCTGCTTTGCACTCTTTCTGAACAGTAACTATGAAACTGAACGGTCACGCTCGGGTCGGTAGCGCTAAATCTGTTACGTACATTCGGCTCCAGCCGGTATGTGACGCTAAATCTGTTACCTATATTCCGCTCCAGTCGGTATGTGACGCTAAATCTGTTACCTATATTCCGCTCCAGTCGGTCTGTGACGCTAAATCTGTTACGTACATTCGGCTCCAGTCGGTATGTGACGCTAAATCTGTTACCTATATTCCGCTCCAGTCGGTATGTGACGCTAAATCTGTTACCTATATTCCGCTCCAGTCGGTCTGTGACGCTAAATCTGTTACGTATATTCGGCTCCAGTCGGTATCTGACGCTAAATCTGTTACCTATATTCGGCTCCAGTCGGTCTGTGACGCTAAAGCTGCTACGTACATTCGGCTCCAGTCGGACTGTGAAGCTAAATCTGTTACGTACATTTGGCTCCAGTCGGTCTGTGACGCTAAATCTGTTACCTATATTCGGCTCCAGTCGGTCTGTGACGCTAAATCTGTTACCTACGTATATTCGGCTCCACTCGGTCGGTGACGCTAAATCTGTTACCTATATTCGGCTCCAGTCGGTCTATGACGCTGAATCGGGTGTACTCGGCGGTGAATCGCGTATACTCGGCTACAGTCGTAAGTTTTAAGTTATTTCGTTTGATCATAAGGACACACCCTCTTTTTTGATGTACTTAGTTTTATTTTAGGTTGGGCTTTTCTAGTTATAAGCTTGTTTTATTTCTGGCATTCAGGAGATCTTTTTGAACCTTTACAAGAGGTGACTGCGTAACTTAAATACTTCTGTATTTTACTGAGAACCTACCTTTCATTAAGAATCAAATTGAGTTTTAGAATCAAATATTTACATTATAAAATGCCTTGATGGGCTGTGACTTTTAAATTGGAACTAGTTCTATCTTATAAATAAATTATAAAGGTCTATTATTTTAAATGATAAAATGTCAACTGAGTAAAATGGTACTGTAGTAGTAAAAACTAAGAGTCCATTTAGATTGATTAAATTCTCACTATATAAAAATGTTATAATAAAATGGCGAAAACTAAATTCTGTCTACAAATCCAGACTCCGGCTGCTACTAAGAAATTCCTGATCGAAAAACCCAATAACACTTTGCCCGACCCTGGAATCAAATCCAGGACCTCATGCTCAGCAGTAGTGCTTGCGACAGTCCTAGACTTTTATTTCTAGTAAAACCAGAAGAATGACTGACTTCAATCAATCGATCAAAATATTTTTATTTCATATAAACCTACATGGGCACTTATGAAACGTCAGAAGCTAGGTGCACGGTTCCAATTGGTCGTTTCCTATGGAGAGGAGCCAGCAAGAAACTCCACGTTTTCAAATTACAGAATTATTAGGTATGGAAGGACAGCGTATGCCTGTGAACAAGTATCAAGTACTTAATAAAATAAAAAATGGTATACAAATCTACAGTCTACAAGGCTTACTGCGTTCTCACATTTGCAAAATATAAAAGAATCTATCAAAAAGATAAATAAAATAAAAACCTATTAAAACCAATTAATGATATTCAAACATAACACAATAAACCGTTGCGTAAAACTGTTTTTTAGAAAAAAATATATTCAAAAACAGAATCACAAAACAAAAGTCAACAGCCTATAATATGTCATACGTCAGTCACTACGAGAACTCACTTAACAAACGTGAATGTCATTAAATAGTGACTTCCGAACGTTCGTGACTAAACTGATATTGGGCCAATCACGAATGCTCGAGGTACGTTAGTCGCCCGATGAGAACAGGGCCCATAGTAGTGTTTCATGTTTCTTATAATTAGACATGGCTTTTGACAAAGAAAATCGTTTGATGTAGTTATTGTGATTGTGAGCTCTGTGGCTTGTGCTGGTTTGGGAATTGAAGGTAAATTTATGATCCTGTTAGTTAGCTTAATAATTCGGGGCTCGTGGCTAAATGATCGGTCGATCGTAGGTTAAGCTGCACTTGCCGCGGTCGGTTCGTGGATGTGTGACCATCCATATGGAGACCTCTCCGCCTCGAAAAGCACGTAAAACCGTTGGTTTGTAGATCTTTGAAAGTCGTTACGGGTACAAGCCCAAAAGTCTGACAATCAGTCTTACCAAGGACTATCATGTTACGAAGTAACTGGGTTGTGCGTCAAATAGGTAGTCGTTTCATGTAAAATACTGGTATTTAGCTACATACGGTTAGACTGGAAGCCGAACCCAACATAGTTGGAAAAAGGCTAGGCAGATTGATTTTTAGTTAGCTTTAAAATGGTGTTGCTTGTTGTAAGCGCACAGTTGAATAAAGTCTAGAACTAATTAGGCCTGCTTTAATAAATTTGGAGAGGGGTCATAATAAAAATGTTACATTACTGAAGAATGGTACTACGTACTAGGAACTACGTACTCTTTTTGAGTGAACAGTATAACTTTTATATGTATAGATTTGTCGTACTGTAAGAGTAGTCTTCTTGAGAATGCTGTCTGCTGTTATGGAAAAATATTAGCAAAATTCACTGGATTACTCTTAAAGAAAATTGCAAAAGTTTATATTTTTTATTATTTTTTTTAACAGCCCGAGTTATATTTCATATACATGAATGTTTAGATTAAATTTTAATTTAAAGATCTTGTAAATTTTAATTTTGATAGTGGTTTGAAATCACCTTTTTAATTTTGAACCTTGAGTCTGTGTCGCCATTTCTTAGGGGCGACGTGACGTTATTTCAAGTTAAACAAATATCGACTTCATTTTGATTGTAATTAGGTTGATTTCAGAGTGCCTAGCACTATTGAAAAAGTTATAAAAATGTTTGAAGTTGTAGCGTACACTGAACTTTATTGTGTAGGAATTAAAATTATTTTTCCATAAACTCATATTTGTTTAAATTTTTGACGAATATGTCGCGATTCAAATATAGATAGGAAATGTCGAGTCAACTTCGCTTATTTTTTTCTTTTAGGTAATTAATTAGGTGTAATAGTGATTCCGCTATACAATTACGACATTGATAAATAATTACGTTTAATAAGTTTTTTTTCTTGAACGTTTTGAATATCCAATAGGTACCTGTCAAAATCAATGGATGATTCTTAAACTGCTGACCCAAACAAATTCACGCCCTATTACTTCAGTATCATCTTAACTTAAGGGGGAGGTCAGGTCCTGCCGGGGCCGCGGGTTGTTCGAAAGAGATACCGTGGCCCCTGGCACAGGCAACTGAAGGAACACGGGTGGGTTCTAGTCAGTAAAAGTCTGATACGCCCAGAGCGGGAGAAGTCATATGATGATTTCCCACCCAAAAAAAAAAAGGGGGGATGTCAGGTCTGCAACTCAGTGTTAGGTTGTTTGTTGAACAAAATATGATTCGCGACCGTAATAAGTATGTAGGGGTCGGCCAACTATGTTGGGGTCGGCTTCCAGTCTAACCCGATGCAGCTGAATACCAGTATTTTACATGGAGCAAAATCAAACTCAAAGTATTTATTTCAATTAAACCAATTACAGGCACTTTTGAATTGTCAAGGGGTCGGTCAGTCAGAAAAATGAAGCTAGTTGCCCATTCCAAAGCGTAGTAGGTACCTATGGAGAAGAACGAGCAAGAAACTCCATGGACACTCTTTTAAATCAAAATATGGTTACAAAGTATTAGTTACATCATTCATGTTAAAAATTATGCATGTGAGAACGATGCAGAACGTTAAAAGCGTCCGTAATGAAAAGTTTAAAACAATCCAAATATTAAATTAAATTAAAATAAGCCATGGCAGCAAAGAGTGACCAGTCCCTACTGACGGCGCCCGTTCACGAACATGACGCATGGATTAGCACCATTCAGCTCAACCATTTTGAAGGGAGCTAAATGATCCAACACATGTGCCACCATCAGCGAGACATTTGAGTGAGCATGACATTCTCTCAGCCGCCAGGGCACATTCAAGTCAATGAATGCATATCTGACCTCCACAACCCAGTTACTGAGTAATACGATACCCCTTGGTAAGACTGGTTGTCAGGCTGCTGACGACCCGTAACGACTGTCAAAGATCCACGAATGACAGCCGGGACCAACGGCTTAACGTGCTTTCCGGGGCACGGAGGGGTCTTGGTATGTGAAAATGGTCACGCATCCACGGACCAACCGCGTCAAGCGTGGCTTAACCTGATCGATCGACCCGTACGGCTGTTATTACTTAGCCACAAGCCCCTTTTTTCAGAATAAAATTATAATTATTAAAATCATCAATACAACTCTCTAAGTTCATATATTTCATGAAATAGTCATACAATCTGACACTGACCATATTGCAAAAAAAAAACGTAAGATAATTTGAATTTCGCCGGCTACCGTTTCCCCCTTAACCTGTCTCTCGACTCATGATTGGTAGCTGCCGTAGCTAGGTACATAAACGCAGCGGAATACTAATATTAATTATCGCAAAGCACCATTACGGGACGAGTCATTCAGTTCCCCAATTAATTTAACGGCATCTCTTTAAAAATTGTTGATGAGAAAAATTGGAACTAGTCCAGGTGGACAGGCTTTTTTGGGTACCGTAGATTGAAATGAGATGAACAGTTTTTAGGCTGAATAATTTATAAAATCTACAAAGAAAAGAGAGGGCTTGTGGCTATATGGTATCAGCCGCACGGGTCGTCCGAAGGTTACGATACGCTTTGTCGCGGTCGGTTCTAGGATGGGTGACCATTAATTACCTGGTCGACATTTAGAGACCCCTCCGTGCCTAGGAAAGAACGTTAAGCCATTTGTCCCGGTTGTCATTCGTAGATCTTTGACAGTTGTTACCGGTTGTCCAATGCCCGAGAGTCTGACAATCAATCTTACCAAGGGGTATCGTGTTACCAAGTAACTGGGTTGTGGAGGTCAGATAGGCAGTCGCTCCATGAAAAATACTGGTATTCAGCTGCAACTAATTAGACTGGAAGCTAACTCCAACATAATTGGGAAAAGGCTAGGCAGACTGATTTCGATTATGGAGAAAAATTGAATTGAATGGAAACCGGATGCAGCAAAATACCAGTATCTTATATACTGGTATTTTGCTGCATCCGGTTAGACTGGAAGCCGACACAATAATAGGTGAGAAAAGGCAACGCAGATTTTTTGTAAAGAAGAAAAGAGGGCATTTGACGTTGATCTCTTGTTCGTAAGTGTGTGGGTTCTGTAGTTACCTCTCTGTGGCCTTGGTTTTTTGCAGCAGCAGCAGTGTTGAATACAGTAGTTAGCGGCCGCGACTTACGAGTTTTAGGTCATAGGTTCGAACCCTGACAGGCGCTTTACTTCGTGTAAGTTATTTCATCACCACTGCTCTCAAAACGGCGAAGGCAAACATCGTGAGGAAACCGGCATGTCCTAGAACCAAAAAAATCGAAGACATGTGACATCTACCAACCCGCGTGGTGGTGGCCTCTCATGAGAGGAGGTCTGTGTCCCAGCAGTGCGAACATTTAAAGGATGATTATGCTATGTATTGCCATCAAGTGTAACGTGTGTTGTATTTCTCGAATATAAATGAACTATCTCACCCCGTGGGGCTGCTTGTCCATTTGAGCGGAGAGGTTCGGAGAAATATTTCTCCCAACTGCTTGGGAGAAATATTAACCAATATCTAGTGAATTCACGTAATTTACGTTTCAGTGTCAGTTGTGCAACGGACGGCACCCGTCGTACCGTCCGTTGCACAACTATTCCGCTCAAACCGCTCTGCTCCGCTTGCTTGCCTCGCTTAAATGGGCAGGCAACCTTGTATTGCACGGAAAGGACTATCTCACCTCGGTGTTGTGAAATGTGACACAGATATCGAGTCGGTAGGATAGCAGCAGTGAAGTGAGCATGACAGTTTGCCTTTGGCTATAGATTATTTGACCAACTTTGTCAGGTGGTTGGAAATTTTCAGCGTACTATAATTTCATGAGGACAAGGAAATAACGAAACAAAGAAAGAAAAAGTGTTTATTGTGACTCACACAGGAAGATCACAAACTAAACTAAACACAATCATAAGAATATAAAAAAAAAAACAAAATTATAAACCGAAACTCAAACTCAAATCATTTATATCAACTAAACCAATTACAGGCACTTTTGAATTGTCAAAGGGTCGGTCAGTCAGAAAGATGAAGCTGCAGAACTGGCAAGAAACTCCACGGACACTCTTTTAAATCATAAAATTGTTACAAAATATTTGATTACATCATTCGTGTTGAAATTAACCTTGTGAGAACGATGTAGAAAGAGGTGCACGTTAAAAGCGTCCGTTATAGAAAACATAAAAACAATTCAGGAATTAAAATAAGCCGTGGCAGCTAGGAGAAAAAGAAAGTCTTGTACGAGGCCAAAAGGACAAAAGATACAGTCGAAGTACGAACGCACATGGGTGGTAATACTTTGACCTTGGAACGAAGTTTCAATATAATAAGAGGCTAGATACTAATTTTGTTATCACTATTGTGTGGTCGACTGTAACTGCAAAAGTTAATTAAAGAACCTATTACTCGTATTAACATCGCATTTAAGTATCTTGGCAGCTTTGGACAGGGAGAAGTGGAAAGGGAGTAGGGAGGCCTTTGCCCAGAAGTGGGACACGGTTAATTAAAAAAAAAATGCATTTTCTATACGATGTTCGTGATTTTCTTGCAAACTGTTGCTACAATTGTGATAAACATCCGTTTTACTCTGGGGTAGACAAAAGGATGTTAATACATATTAAAAAAAGTAAATGGCGTAAAAATAAACGTTCGAGTGGCTCGTGGCTGATTGCCATTTTCTTTTATTAACGTGATGTCAATTATCTTTTCAGTTAGTTCTTAATTTCTCCATTTGTGATAGGATGCTGCTGGCAACTAACTCTCGACAAATGCCAATTTAAATAAATAGCATGCTCAATTAAAATGTCCTAGAGTACAGCTACGAGTGTTATACAATAAATACAGGGTGGCAGGGACATCGATGATAACACAACAGGTATTTTTTAATTTTTTGTTTAATAGCCGACAAAAAATTTCAACGGTTCAGAATCATGTACTAAATCCTTGATTACAGTTTGCACGTCGATATCCCTGCCCTCCTGTATAAAAAGTTGCATTTTAAACACAGAAGCAAACCATGAAAAATCACTACTATATTACCTTACCCTATTGTTCATACTGAACACGTTAAACAAGACAAAAACTAAAAGAATGCCTTAAAAAGACTGCACTTAACGTAGATTGGGGCTTCGTCCTCCGTCCTCCGACTTCCGTACCGTGGGAGGGATAGCACCCGGCACTTGTTTTTCTTTCGTTGTTCCACAATCATGTAACTTTGATTTAGTTTTCTGTGCCCTTTCTCGTTTAGAGGTAGATAAGTAGTTGATAATGTTGCTTTAAATATAATTTTGTTAGTTAACGTTTATTTTTCGCAACCAGAAGGTTTTGTGTGGGTATACCTACTGTTGTCGTTTTGTTCCTGGTTACAGAGCAGTGGTAGCCCAGAGGTATCGACCCCGACTTACGAGTTGTAGGCCGGGAGTTCGAAACTAGAGGGACAATTCTCGTAATTTTAAGAACGTTCACAGTCTAATCTCAGTCTCAATCTGTCAAAAATACCTCTAATTTCCATACATTTTGACAAGTTTTTGACATTTGTTTGTCGCCGAGATGAGACTGCGACTAGATTTTGAACGTTTTAAATTACGAGAATAGGCCTTCTGGTAGGCACTTTACTTTGTGTAATTAATTTCATCACCACTGCTCTCAAAACGGTGAAGGAAAACATCGTGAGGAAACCGGCATATCCTAGTACAAAAAATTCGACGGCATGTGACATCCGCCAACCCGCACTGGGCCTTAGTGTATTATGGCCCACTCCCTCTCACAGAGAGGAGGCCTGTGTCCCAGCAGTGGGAACGTTATAGGCTGATTATGTTACTATGTAGTTACTGTTAGCCTCACATCCCATTCTTCAAAGGCGTCTCCCCATGACTTCCAATTCTTTCGATCCAGGGCTAGAGTGGACCACTGGTCGTTTGTTTTCTCCAGCTCGTCCCGCCATCTCCTACGGGGTCTGCCGCGACGCCTTTTAGCTGTGTATGTAGTTTTGTACAATGTACATTTTCTTCAACCTGATATGTTTAGGATGCAGGTCCCAGCCCGGTCACAAAATTAAAATATATACGGAACCCAAATCGTTCAATGTCGCTTGTAACATTTTTTTTGTACGTCCTTTTCAGGCCCGTCAGAATGAATTGCTCTTAATTTATTACAAATTGTTTATGTTATTCATGCTCAAATGTTTCGATGTTAATTTCTTGTCTTTGCAGAAAGAGTGTTTTCACAAAATTGCATTAAAGACTGCCTTCAAAATTAGGGGAAGTCACCTAAAAAGGTGAGATGGGGTATTTGAAAAAAGTGACGACGACGCCTCGGGCATACGCTAAGTCTTGTAACGGGCCTGCGGCCTGTCAGTTAACGGGCCGCGGTCCTACGGCCCGTTAACTGACAGGCCGCACCAGGCGTTGCTACGCCACGCCTATCGAGGCCTGTCGCGGCCCGTGCCGAGTCTTTCCACGGCGTGTGTCGGCCTGGCTGCTATTCCAACATGTTAAGTGATACGGAGCGCATGACTCTGCTGTGGTTTTATTTAGTGGTTAACATTTGATAAACAAAGAAAAAAGGAACGCTCTCTTACAGGCCGTACAGGCCACGACAAACGACCTCGCGCCGCGCCACGCCGCGCTTTTGTACTTACCGACTCCCGATGGATCGGACAGGTGACGACAGGCCACCGCAGGCATCATCGGATGCGCCGGTTTCCACGGCCTGCGGGCCATTGTGTCTAAATACCTAATTTTCTTTTATTGGGTGACAAACTAGCAAACGTCCATGCCATGGAAATCTGCAATACTAAAGGCACAGCAGCTGGTCTACCATCCCAGATAAAAGGCTGTAAGTAAATGTCGTGTGCCTGTAATTACACAGGAACTCCTTCAAGCTTGAACTCAACAACGCTGATTGGCGGCAGATATCTTTATTTATTTATTTATATTTATATACACTTTATTGTACACCACAAAAATACATAGCATAAAAAATACATTACAACATAAAATACATTATGTTGATAATTATAGAAACTTCTACAGACTAGATCTGTCACAAAGAGTCTGTTTCTCCACCAATGTCTTATGTGCCTCTAATTACATCGAAACACCTTCAAACTTCAACACTGCAACGCTTTTTGGCGCAGATATGGTGATAGTGGGTAGTACCACAGACTAGCTGTTTCACAAAGAGCTCCACCACAGGATTTACTACTATGTAGTATTACTATAACCACATATCATAAGATAACATCACGCCAATAATCTCCAAAGGGTTAGGCAGAGGTCTACCTGTAGTTCACCCACGTTCCACCAGTTATATTTAAGGCCCATGAAATAGGGGGCGAGACCATTACCATCAACCAGGCACAAATCCAGATTCCGGGTTGAGAAATTCATGATGGAAAAACCCAGTAACACTTTACCCGGCCTGGGAATCGAACCCTTATGCTCAGCCGTAGCGATTGCGACCACTAGACATCCACATATGAAAATTAACTAAAACATTTACACATTCTAAACTCATTATCTGCCTGGCCTCTTCCCAACTGTAGGGGTCGGCTTTCAGCCTAACTGGATGCAGCTGAATACCAGTATTTTACATGGAGTGACTGCCTAACTGACCTCCACAACCCAGGGGGTCTACTACGAAGTGCAAAGTGCGAATGATCGGATCGGAACGACACATGGCCGAACCGAATAATAATGAAAAATGCGAAAAAAGTTCGGATCGGCTCAGTTGGGTTGGGACCATAGTCAATATTCGAAAGAGTGTAGGAGTGTAGGATCAGGACCGATCGAACCAAATAGTAACTTCGTAGCAGGAAACGGCCGAACAATCGGGCGATACCACTTCGGAGTAGACCCCCTGGTACTGGGTAATATGATACCCCTTGGTAAGACTGGTTGTCAGATTTTCGGGATACTGACGACCCGTAACGACTGTCAAAGATCCACAAACGACAGCCGGGACCAACCGCACCTTTCCGAGGCACGGAGGGGCCTTAGTATGTGACTTGGTACCCATCCACCGACCAATCGCGGCAAGCGTAGCTTAACCTGAACGATCGACCAGTGCGGCTGTTATTACTTAGCCACAAGCGCCTCTTATTTAAATATTCTAAACTAACCACTCCTAATTAGATACGAACGAACAAGTATGTAAGCACTTTACGAACTTTAAAACTCAGAGCTCTTGAAGAAATATGCTCGGATCCACCGCTTCAGAAGTGGAACGGAACGCGGGATTAGGAAAAAACTTTAATGTATGTTTCAGTTCAACAGTATTCGGCACCAGACAAAGTTAGTTTTTTTTCAGAGATTATTCGGTAGATTTTAGTTGGACAAGTAGTTTTTTTTATATAAAAACCCTTATGTGTGGACAGGTTTTTTGGCCAGTCTTGTATCTATCATAGACTAGGTACTGTAGAGGTTTTAACCGGGATGGCTTTCTCATCCAACCTCCACGGTTTTTTAAGATGATAATGGCATAAAAGAAATTAATGACATAATCTGGACATAAACACTATTTCTCTCTATTTTAAACACTATTTCACATGTAGTACATACTAATTCCACGCTATTTCATATTTAGAAGAATAGAAAAAAAAAACAATCAGCTGGGACAAATGACAGACCCCGTCTTGGTGTAATGTGAGTAGTTTTGTTTAAAGGAATAAAAGATAATTAATACTCAATATGATCCTTTACAATATGCTGAGTTCTGAGTCCAGGTACAGATATTACCAGTATGCACAGATCATATATTTAAAACGAATGCATAAACTATATGCTTATGATCCACTGCTGAAGCTAGCTTTTACATAAACGCTATGATGAACTGCCAAAGCAAAAATTGCCATCATCACCAACAACAATCTGGATTTCTGATCTGGATTTGAAGTCACCATTGCTCCATACTTCTGTTTTTTTTTTCATTGTTTCTATTATTGTGTGTAGTTTATGATCTTCCTGTGCGAGTACCAAAAAGTACTTTTTCTTTCTTTCTTTTCTTTAATTAAATAATGCCCACTGATAGGAAAGGACAGCCAATTCGTATTTCATACAAAATGGCTCTTCCAAAATCTACAAATTGCTATGCAAATCAACTTTGCTTTAAAAGGGACAAAGTATTGTCCACAAGAAGTCCCTAGGTAATGTATTAAAAGTTAAAAAAAAAAACAAGTTGCATAACCAGAGACAATACCTGATCCAAAATCGATGGCAAGCAAAAAACAAAAAGAATAATGTTGCCATGCTTTAATAAACGAAGTAGCTAAAAGTCAATATGTGATGGCCGCATACAGTGGGGACTTGTTTATTTGGTGGGTTGAAACAATATTGTCTCATGTTCCGTCTCGTACAGTCGGGATGAGAAATATCGTGTAACGAGGCTTTTGACTTTCAATAATAGTTTAGCTTAGTTGAGGTATGGTCGAGATTGTTCATTTTTTAATGGATTTATAGATGGCATTACTCTTAGTTTTTCTAAGAGTGCAATGTTTGTTTACGTCGCGCGACGATTATTTTCTATAAGGTCACCAGCTAATCAATTCAGTAAAATTCTCACCGTGAAAACTAAGGTGAAGTGAGCTTGAAGTGAGCTGTCATTGGGAGGCAGTCGCTTCCTTCTGCGAAGCAGTCATGCTAGCGAAGGAGGTGGCGGGACGGATGAAGGAGAGAGCCTCCCGTCCCAGCCGCCGCGGGAGACGCTCCGGGCGTCGGGAGCCGCGTGACGACTCCCGGCCACCGTAGGTGCAAGCCTGCGGGCGGAGAGCAATGGGTAGCTCACCGTCCGATTAGGACCAGGTCCGTGCCGGACGGCGCGTAAGTGTTCCTCGCACGCCTCAAAGAGTTGTCAGTATAATTTGAGGGGCCCCTTAGGGCCGAAGCCTGCCGGGTCAGCGGGATTGTCCGAAAGGGTTACCGCTAACCCGAAACATAAAGGGCAAAGGAAGGAACATGGGTGGGTTTTAGTCAGTAAGAGTCTGACACTCCCTTCCGCGCCACCCAGAGCGGGAGGGGTCATTTGATGATTTCCCATCCGGAAAAAAAAAGTGAGCTGTCATGTCCACCGTCCTGAAGCTCGGGATTGACACTGTCAGGTCACTTAAGTGAAGTGAGCTTGAAGCTCACTTCACTTAAGTTTTCACGGTGAGAGTTTTGCTGAATAGATCGGCTGGTTTTTCCATTTCTGCAGTTTCTAAAGAATAATGAAGTTGTTTTTTTTTTCGATAGAGTACGGCTGATGTGTTTTTGTGAAATAGTTTAATTCCAATTATATTTATTTATCGACTACCAACCGGTATTTTTAGGATAACTTATTTTCATTTATTTATTGTCTACATAACACAAAGAAAATACAGGGTCAAATTAAATTAGCTAGCGAATATTTTTTGTTTTGTCTTGTTAGCCATCACGTTGGTGAAGTGTACACAATGAAAACTGATGTTTATACTGATATTATAAGTAACTACACTACCAGCTGTCGTTCATCTCAAAATTAAATTATAAATAAAATAATTTCTGTTTTCTTTTATCATGTTTAGATATCAATACCCAATACGTCTTCGAAGTTTCACTAGCTAATTTAATTAGACCCTGAATAATTTAATAAATGTGAGCGTACAACAAATACACATCAGCTGACTCCTTCGGGGAATACAGGTGCGATGTTATGTTAGCTAACTTATTTACCAAAAATAATACATTACGTTGTTTTCGGTGCAGACTGTACTAAAAAGAAAAAGATGGCAAATAATACATTTTACCTTTCACATAAACCAAGTAGATACATTATCTAAATATAAGAGGGTTTATATTTTATAAAATGTTCAGTTATTGTGCTGAATTTATTTGTATGAGAATGGGCCATGGCTTGGCTGAAGGCTGTGTTTACATTGCTAGAGAGTAGCGAGAAAGGTTTTAATAAAATCTATACTAGTATTAAAGCTGAAGAGTTTGTTGGTTTCTCTGAACGTGCTAATCTCGGGAACTACAAATCGGACCTTTTTTTTTGTATTTTGTAGCCCAATTAAAGACCACGCTACGGCCCATAGGAGCCGAGCAAAAAGAAGAAGGCAGAAAAAATGCTAAGGTAAACCGAAGTCTGCCGTCTGCCTTCAAAGCAAGGGTGAACAGGCATCTTCTGTGTACACTCGTTCCATCATCACCCTGATCCATCGCTTTCCAGCAGGCGTGTTTGAGGTCAAGAGCCCATTCAGCAATGAAAAAAAGTAACGGGGTACAGTTATAGGATATATGTATTTCATGTTAAAACAAGGAATTTCACGCGGACCAAGTCGCGGGCGGAAGCTAGTACATCATAAAAGGTTCACGTTCATTTACGTGGGCACAAGCCATATTAATTTCTAGCAAAAAAGGCAATGGAGCAGGGAAAACTAAGCTTACTCGTACACACTTGAAAAAAAAACCTTTTTATAATATGTATTCCTCGGAAAAAGGAAACGGTAATTATTCTCATCATGAATTAATGGACAGTAGTTATTGTATTTAAGCCGATAATATTGACAAATGATTGCTGTTATAATAAAGTTCAATATTGTATGAATGGCTACACATCAAGATATATATATCCGGTATAAGCTGACTTCTGATTGTACGAAAAACTTATACAATGCGAGGTCAGCTAAAACTGGAAATGCTGGAATGCTTAATGTGTAATGTGTGTACAAGACCTGTTCGACTCTGAACAGAATTATATTATTACAACCGCCCATCTGCCACTATTTACTTACGATTGAGCGCAAATTAAGCTTATAAAACTTAATATATCCAGAACAGGAAAAAATAGGTTCCCTATAGAGGCGATTGAGATTTTTATATGGAGCGTGGCATACCTCGCGCCATTTTTATTTTTATTTAAATAATCTCTCTGAAAGTTTAAAGTAATCAAACATCTATGCAACAAGATGTATGAAGTTAAAAAAATATGGATGTCACGTGATCAACTTTGAACGTTAATATCTCGGAAACATGATACTTTACTGGGTTTGTCTGTTTGCATTGATGTCAGCTATCGATTTGTACAGGTATCACGCGTGGCCGCCATTTTGAAAAAAATATCAAAATGGCGGATCGGTAGGTATGCCACGGAACTTCAAAGCCCTTTAATTTCAAGTCTTCACTAAGGAAAATTGTCCCTAATGGGACGAAATACAAAACTATGTATTTCTATGATATTAAACTAATCTTTTTATTTCCAAAATAATATATTATGTACATAATTAAAAAGCAAACAGTCTTAAAGTAATAATAATATTGTTTACGAAAAACAATCGCCATTATTTTTATTTTCGGAATTCGCCATATAACCACAACTGTCATCGAAAGCTAACTCAAAGAATTCAAAA
Source organism: Apamea monoglypha (assembly GCA_911387795.2). Taxonomy (NCBI): domain Eukaryota; kingdom Metazoa; phylum Arthropoda; class Insecta; order Lepidoptera; family Noctuidae; genus Apamea; species Apamea monoglypha. Next base: position 3,695,912 of record OU426933.1, on the reverse strand, counting down.
AGTCCAAAATAAGAATCCCGTTCTAAAACCAGGATATAAAATTAAATATCCGGAAAGAATCAAGGCGTTATCTGTAATAGAAATCTCTGGATTTATCGGCTCTGTGGCTGTGGGTTTGTACTGGCTTTCGAATGAAATATAGGCTGAACCGCCGGTGGTCGTTGCCTTACTTCGATTTTTTCCATAGACAACACTACGGCTGTATTGGCGCGCTTTTCGAGCCAATTTTTGCTGGTTATTTTTTAAATGGTGCTGTGTTCTGTGTTGCGATGGATTTCCATTTTTGGTGGATCCGTTGATGGCAATGCTAGGATGTGGATTGGCTACTCTTTTTAAATTAGAATAAAAAGATTACGCACAAATGGCAAACGAGGTTAGGTAAAATTCCACATTTTGCTGTAATAAATCGTTCTGTGAGTTGTAATGCGATTTATTTTCTCTTTTCAAAGTACATTTTGTTTCGTATTTATGAAGCGAATGCAGGAATTCGAAACGTGTTTGCTTGTACGGACTGAAAAAGCCGGGAAATAAAGTTTAGTTTCTAGCAGGTAGATATTATTTATTGCCAGTAGAGAATAACTGATGTTGTGTAGACCGCGCTGACAGATTAGGGAGAAGTTTAATAGCGGGATAATTAACACATATAAAATAACTATTGTTCGCTTTTTTTTTTGACAGTTTACCCACGTTCATTGCGTTATTAAAGTTGTTGATCAGACGAATTTATTAAAGCTATGAAGCAATGGATTAGAGAAATATCCTTCAAAACTCTTGGATTGTGACTAAAACTGTGTTGCGCAATAGAGTGCAGACCTAGTATACAAAGGGGTATATATAAAGGGATTGACGTAAAACTTTGTCATAATTGTAATCAGCCTATAATTTTCCTACTACTGGGGCACAGGCTGTCGGTGAGAGGGAATGGGCCGTAATCCAACGCAAGCCCAGTGCGGGTTGGTAGATGTCACATGTCTTCGATTTTTTTATTCTAGGACATGCCGGTTTCCTCACGTCAAACTGTTTGACACAGGATTTCTTAATAGGGCCTAACATGTAAAAATGTTTCTTCTTTTGTACACTCTTTTGCTACCTTTTTAAGAAAAAAAAAAAAAAGATCACAGACCTATGTATTTTCGTAAAGAATAAAAGTGCCGTATAGGTGGTATCCGGTTTCGCGGCAATGCCGTGGGGGCGTCACATGTACGTCTACGATATGAATACAATAAAAACCTTTTTCCTTTTACATTCGGAAGGTAAGACGCCAGTTCAACAAAAGATCTCACGAGGAAAAAAATATCTAAACATTTCTTTAGCCCACCTAACTATAAGGGGCCGTGAAGGGGGAAATAATAATTCCAATTTTATTGGGAATGTCCTTCAACAAGATTTTTCCATACGATGGAAGCAATTTATGTGATAACGTTTGGGGAAATTGCTTTCTGCCCTTTCTTTGCGTCTATTGAATTTATGGCTCGATTCAGTCAGAATGATATTTATGGAACAACTACAGTTGGCTCTGGTAATTTATTATGTCCTATCAAAAACTCGGTCTGGAAGATCCGGGATTGGGGGCAAACTTTTTGAGGTTACTTTCGAGTTTTTTGCCTGTCTATTCTGTAAAAATCTCACCCTGAAAATTTTGGGGGAGTGAGCTTAAAGTGAGCGCCGGTCTATTCTGTGAAAAGCACACCGTGAAAGCTTAGGTGAAGTGAGCTTAAGTGAGCTGCCGTTATATTCTGTAAAAATCTCACCGTGAAAAGGTAGGTGAAGTGAGCTGTCATTCCATGCTAGCGATTGACACTATTGACAGCTCACTTCACCTAAGTTTGTAATGTACTTTTTCAGGCTCCAAGCTACCTATTCCTTCCTGTAGGTATCGGTGGAGTGGTTTAGACGTAAAAGGGTAACACAGACAGAGTTACTTTAGCATTTATAATGAATGTTAGTATGTATAGCAAGCTTATTGGTAATCGGGAAAAACTATGATCCTTTAAAATGCTTTCCATTTTATAAATCACTAGCTGCGCTCCGCGTGTCACCCGCATAAGTTTCGATCCCGTGGGAATATCGGGATAAAATAATATCCTATATATTAATCCTGGTTATAAACCACCTGTGTGCCAAATTTTATTCAAATCCGTTCAGTAGTTTTTGCGTGAAATACTAACATACATCCGTCCACCCATCCATACAAACTTTCACGTTTATAATATTAGTAGGATTTTCTTCCTATCCTTTATCTCACAGAACCTCACATACAAAATAAACCAGCACATCTTCAAACTTGGATCGATTTTCCGAACTCCCGCGTTCTCTTGTTTTTACGGTGGCGAGTGCAAATGAAGCGCGGTAGCCGTAGACAAAGTAAACCAATAGACAAGTCACTAAATACAATAAATAAACATTATTATAACACACTCGTGCGACTCCTAAATCGAGCCACTGTGCATTTCCATGTAAGGTATAAAGGTCAAGGGCCGATGCCTGCCAGGGCCGCGGGTTGTTTGAAAGAGATACCGTAGTCCCTGGCATAGGCAACTGAAGGAACACGGGTGGGTTTTAGTCAGTAAAAGTCTGACACACCCTTCTGCTCCGCCCAGAGCGGGAGAATATGACTTCTCCCGCTCTGGGCGGAGCAGAAGGGTGTGTCAGACTTTTACTGACTAAAACCCACCCGTGTGATGACCCGTGTGAAGATGATTTCCCACCCTCAAAAAAAAAAAAAAAAAGGTATAAAGGTCAAAAATAATTGGACGTAGTTTAGCAGAATGGACTCGACCCACATAAAGTATTTTTTTAGTTATCGAGTTAAGTTTAGGTGTGTATTGCTGCAATGATGTTGTATATGGAATATTTTGAAATATTGTCACTTATGGGCAAATATACCAATATTTTTATGAGTTAAGTTGTATTACATAGACTAACGCAATTTTCGAGTTATTGGGAAGAATGTGGGTTGAGTCCTTTCTGCTAAACTACGTCCAATTATGAGTGTAAGAAAAAGTTTTGATGCAGTTATGAAGCTTTCGACATACGGCCAGTATGTCGAAGACCTGAAAATGCATCGGCATCATTTTTCCGATTTAAAATTCACGCTCATTTAAAAATATACAGAATGACTTGTAATTTAACGTATTCATTCCAGGACGTTATAGTCTGACCGATTTGCAACAATTAGGTTTAGTTGCGAAAGAGGCACACTTTCACGTCCTGGAAGGAATACGTTGAATTACAAGTCACCGAAGTCATACACTTTTATACAAAAAGTGCAGGGTGGCTCGGTTTAGGAGTCTGGGAGTGTAATAATAATAGTCGAGCGACGACTACCGGCCACCGTAGGCGCGGGCCTGCGGGCGGAGAGCAATGGGTAGCTCACCGCCCGATCAGGACCAGGCCCGTGCCGGACGGCGCGTAAGTGTTCCACGCGCGCCTCAAAGAGATGTCAGCATAACGAGGGGCCCCTCAGGGCCGAAGCCTGCCGGGGCAGCGGGATTGTCCGAAAGGGTTACCGCTACCCCGGAACATAAAGGGCGAAGGAAGGAACATGGGTGGGTTTTAGTCAGTAAGAGTCTGACACTCCCTTCCGCTCCACCCAGAGCGGGAGGAGTCATTTGATGATTTCCCATCCCAAAAAAAAAAAAAAAAAAGTGTAATAATAATAATGATACAAGGACACAATTATTAGATCCAGTAGGAAGAGTAAAAGAGAAAGAAATATAACTTCTCTATCTACTTCGCTTATGCAAACTTTTTGTCTGACCCCAATTGGTAACAAACAACTGGGGCCCAACAAATGGCTGTCACGGTACGTTTTCTTTGGTAAGAATAGAATACTCTTTATTATTTACACCATAAAAATGTCAGATATAAAATAAATATAGAAATTTTACATATGGTGACATAATAGTCGGCTTGATCTCAGATGCCGTCACCCAAACTAATTTAGTCGGGTAATACTTGTCTTTTTAAGTTAAGACAAGTATTATCCGACTAAATTAGATAGTACCAGTTTTCAAGTGTCTGTCAATGACTATCGCTATCTCATAAGGCAGGCTGACAGCTTGTGTATACTGTACTCTATGTACGGCGGAATCGGGAAGGACTACCAGATGGCGCTTCCGACTCATTTCTCACGAATCTTCCACATCATTCAACGCTGCAACGGTTTGCAAGACGATGGGTTTACGCGTAGCTGTGTGGTTGTTTACTGGGTTTTCGAGAAAAAGGTAGGTAGGTGAATATAAATATTTTTAGGTGAATATTTTGTTTGAAAACATAAAAGAGAACTTTTATGTGGTGGTGATAAGTTAGATGATGGTTGTCAAATCACTCTAAAATCAGATTTATTTTTTGTTACAAACATCAATTATGTTTACCGACTTCAAAAAAGAATCATCATCTGCCTAGCCTTTTCCCAACTATGTTGGCGTCGGCTTCAAAAAAGAATATCAATTCGTCACGTATGTATGTAATAATATTGGAACTGCTATATATCAACATATTATGATAATCTATTAGGGCTTCCAAACAAATAAACATTTATTTATGTATATTTGTCCGTAACGTAACATTTTAATCGGATTATGATCATTTTGTAATCGTTTCTTTTTTTAAATTACTTTTTTACGGTTTTCCTTGATTTAATTGTCACGTAATTTTACTTAAATATTGGCTAAACTCTATTGACATCCGAGAGTAGGTATATCTTATCCTATTGGCATCCCAGAATATTATATCCTACTGGCTTCTGCCTGCGGCTTCGCCCGCGTCGCTGTCGGAAATTATCCCATGGGAACGTGCTACTGGGACAAAAAGTAGTCCATGTCATTCCCCAGGACGCCATCTATCTCATTGCCAAATATCGAAACCCGTTTAGGTTTAGGTGCTTGTACAGACGCCAGCAGGTCAAGCTACACGAAACTGTCAAATTTTCCCAATCAACCTTGAACCTTAATGCTTTAACGATAAAGTTGAAAATCTACTAAAAAAATTCGTCAGATTGTAGTAGCTTGATGTGCTGGCGTCTGTACTATTTATTCTGTGGTTTAGGCGTGAAAAGGTAAAACACAGACAGAGTTACTTTCGAATTTATATTATTAGTATGAATGAGTAAATAGTATTAGTATATTATTATGGATTATATAAGTATATATATATATTAATAACTAGTGTAGATTATTTATTGTCCAGGGCATTTGTAAAAACCTAGTACCTAACGCAAGGAGAGTTATAATCTGCTCCTAGTTTTTTTAATTTTATAATATTGTACTGTGTTTTTCTAAACTGAATAAAGTTTTTAATTATTTATTTATTAATTGTTGTTTAAATAAAAAGCGACTTCTATAAATGACCGGTCAATAAAATCTACCTGCCATGTTCACAACCAATAGCCATTATAACGGTACTGCAGTTTTTAAATCCAACATGGCCGACGAAAGTTTAAGGAGGTCTAATGCATCTTTTATTGGCAACGCTTGAACCACCTTCTAAGGAAATGGAAATACTCGTAACATTTCACGGTGATCTGGGAGTAAAAGTATATAGATACCATATTATATTATTTCGTATTTTATTAGAGATTTGTAACTATTTGAAAGATAAGGATTTACTTTGACCGTTTTACGGTATTCGATTTTGAGCTACCAAATGGAAAACAAGAAAGAAAGAAAAAATATTTCTTGTGGGGACTTGCACAGGAAAATCGCAAACTACAATCCATGCACAGCAACAACAACCTTATTGTAACGAGAATAAAGGTCGCTGTGATTTTAAAAGACTTGTCAATGGCAGCAACCGAACAATAACCTTATTGCAATGATTGTAAAGATCACGGTGATTTTGACAGTGATGCAAGATCTCAGGTAAAATAATTGTTGAAGAACTGTAAACTTAACGCAATCATAAAGTCATAACTCATAAGAAAAAAAAAATAAAAAACAGAAAGTCCTGCACGAGTCCAAAAGGCTCCTTCCTATCTCAGCATGATGCTGCGAACATTTAAAAATAAGTGTCGCAGCGCTAGTATTCTGATAGGGCCCGCTGTGATATCACGGGCAAATACAGAAACACATAATAAAAATATAATAGATACTTATCGAAACATGGAAGAAGTGGAACGAGGCCTTTGTCCAGGAGTAGAACAGCGTGGGTTTGTAAAAAAAATCCCACTTCCTACTAATATTATAAGCACGAAAGTTTGCATGGATGAATCGATAGCTGGATGTTTGTTACTCTTTCACGCAAAAGCTACTGTACGGATTTGAATGAAATTTAGCACACGGATAGTTTATAACCAGGATTAACACATAGGATACTTTACATATATCCCGATATTCTCCACGGGATCGAAACATATGCGGGTGAAACCGCGGGGCGCAGCTAGTATATTATATAATTGATGTAAGTGAATAACTGTTGTTCTCTCTTCTTTAACTCGCCGCCACAACTTATACCTAAACTTATCACTTCAAACAAAGGTGTAGGGATCCTAAGCTCGTATAAAGTTACCGAATGGTGGGTTGTAAAGCTGAAAAAGAAACCACAAAACTGTCGAAGGCTTAGAAGCTTTTTCGGGACCAGTGCGCAGTGCTCGAATACGTTGCGACATTCACAACACTCTATAACGCATACGAGGCATGGTACTGCGGGTAATTGCATTCCACACTATTTAGTCCAATGGCTTTCATTTTGACAGTTCAACAACATTCATTGCGTTGTTTACGTTGTTGAGCAGACAAATTTATTCGAACAAATGAAGCAATGGATTAGCGATATCCTTCAAAATGAGTCAGATTGAGATTGATAGTGTGTTACACAATTAGGGTGCAGGAGACAATAATACTTTCCCGAATTCTTAAATCAAGCCGTGCATTTTCATGTAGGTTTACTCTTTTCTTATAAGAAAAAAAATGCAGTTTTGAAGTCATCATAGTGACCATTACTTTAGTGTCATGATTATTTCAAATTTGAATTCACGATCAATCAAAGACCAGCCAATCTATTCTGTAAAAATCTCAACGTGAAAACTTTGGTGAAGTGAGCTGTGAGTACTATTAATCCCTAGCATCAGTTGGTCGATTCTGTAAAAATCTCACCGTGAAAAGTTAGGTGAAGTGAGTTTAGAGTGAGCTGTCAATAATTTCAATCCCTAGCATTAGTTGGAATGACAGCTCACTCGCTCTCTTCACCTAAGTTTTCACGGTGAGATGGTTACAGAATCGCAATATTTACAGAAAGGCGCGGCTGTATACAAAAATATGTAGGGTGGGAGTTTGGGAGAGTACCTATAATGTTTATTTTCTGATTATTATCCCTCGGTTTCTGAAAGCTAGTTTAAATTAAGTTCAAATTAATGTACGTCGGCCTGGTGTTCAAGTAAGTGGTACGGCAAGTACAATTTTGATTAATATTGCTTTATCAAAAACTTTATACTATGCACTAAAATGCCAAAATAAAATTAATAACATAATAAAATCAATCTGCCTTGCCTTTTCCTATATTGGGGTTGGGATCCAGTCTAATAGGATGCAGCTGAATACCAGTATTTTATATGGAGCGGCTGCCCATCTGACCTCCACAATCCAGGTACTAGGTAACACGATACTCGTACCCCTTAGTAAGACTGGTTGTCAGATTTAGGGGGGGCTAACTACCCGTAAAAAAGGTCAAAGGTCTACGAATGACAGCTGGGACGTACGGATTGACGTGCTATCCGAGGCATGGAGGGTCTCGATATGACCATCTGGTCACCCATCCACGAACAAACCACGGCAAGTGTAGCTTGACCTTCGATCGACCCGTGTCGCTGTTATTATTTAGCCACGAGTCCCTCCTAAAAACATAATAAAATAAGGAAACTTCTTTAGGACACCCATGGCCCGTCCCATGTACACAGTGTTTATTATCATTCGGGTTTCTTACACTACGCAGTCACAAGGGGTTTTATGATCACTCCCTCAGGCTATGTAATGTTGCCAGTCTTCCTCAATTATATTTTTTATAGTTGCAACCTTTTTATTTTTACGCTGAAGGCTTAAGATGAAAAGTCTACTGTTTCGAGAGTAATTTATGGGTGGTAGGTGTCAGGCGCCCCCTGTGTTGTCTACAAGTTTGATGTGAATATGAAGAATGTCTAGGAATATCAATTTATGAACTTGTAGACTGAGAGATAACGTATATCACAGCGTCTACATGGGCACGTTTCGTCCATGGCGCATATATTATGCATCACACAACATTGTCAAACTTTAAACTTTTATTTGTTGTGGATATGACGCCTTTGGATGCCATGTATGTGTGTATTTTATGTGTTTTTTGGGATGTTCGTTTTGTTTGTACAGAATAAACAAATTTTCTTTTTTCTTTTTCTTTCTTTAACATATTATTATGCATGATTATGTATACGTACAATCGACCACACGTAAGTGGTGACAAAACCAGTATCCGCACGTCAGTGGTTGGCTAGCTATCACTTAGGGTCTAGCGTAGTACGAGGTTTCAATCGCCAGGAGAGGAAACGCCCTAGAACGACTCGATTATATTGACCTTATTGGTGATGTTCTTCAGAAAGGTCAGGTGCGTAGTACCTACTGGCAACCGGCGGTGGCGTGCATGTATGACCAGGAGGGCAATTCTCGTAATGTTCGCAGTCTGTGAAGAAGAGTGCGCGCCAGCTAAGCCTGCGTGCGTGTTTGAACTTCAAGACTATATTCCTGTCAACATTTATAATCACATTCGGTATAATGATGGCGAATATTTATATACTTTGGAAAACATGGAACACAACACACTCTTGATATAAACGTCGAGATGGCGGCAAACGACGTTTCCGATTTTGACAGCGCGCAGACTTAGTTTGCACGGACTCTTCCTCTAGTTTCCCTACATTTTTGACAAGTTTTTGACATTGATTGTCGCTGAGATGAGATTGCGGCTAGATTTTGAACATTTTTAATTATGAGATGAACGTAAACGATACAAAAGGAGTTTGTAAGGGTCGTAGCAGGTCACGTTCTAGTTTCTGCCCCCATGGGAAAAGGCGTACGCTTAGTTACGACTTTGTTCATATTCATAGCATATTATAATAATTAAAATTATTGACAACAATCTGTCCATAATTTTATTTTACCTTAAATATAATATAGTTAGCTGAAACTTGTATGTATGTAATATTATAATTAGAATAAATTAAGAAACTTCGTAAACCCGAATCTTACTGATGTCTAACTTAATTTTAAACGATTTAATCACTCATTCAAATTCTAATTGTTTCTTAATTAATTTAGATAGTCCAACATCTGTGCAAATAGTTTTAAAACTTAGGATTTTAGTTTAATTTTACCTTAGAAGCTTGAATACTAAACGCCGTTTTGTCTGTGATTAAAATGACTTATCTCTTGAGCAGCAGCCATCTTTAATTTCATGCTACCACCGTTTTGTTTTTTTAATACTTTTATGACATAACATCACTCCTCTATTCCCCGAAGGGTTAGGCAGAGGTGCACCTTTAGTACCTACACCCACATTTCGCCAGTGCCATGTAACAGGGGGCGAGGGGCCCAAATCCATACTCTGGGCTGCTTACAGATGCAAGAAACCAATAACTTTTTGCCCGAACCGGGATTCGAACCTAGGACCTCATGTTCAGCAGCAGCACTTGCGACCAAGGAGGTAGTCCAAAAAACCAGAAATCTGTTTGTCTATTCATTTATAAAGTTTCGAGGTAAATTTCAAGAAAACAGACTGAAACAGTACGCAAAACGTAAGAAAAAAGGTACAAAATCTCCCAAAAACGGTACAAAATCTCCCAAAAGCTTACCTTAAATAGAAATATCACCTTGGAATCCAGGAATTGTGTGAAACGATTGCGGTGCTGCACCAAAGTTGGAAAGGATTTTATAACACAACATTTACTTGGATTTTGAGGAGAAAAATGTTAAATGCACGTTAGAAGGGAGACGTGTACTAAGCAGACTTCAGACGAATTTTGTCGCTACAGTAGAACGTTCTGTGCGCTGTTTCTTGCTACATTTTATACTATATTTTGTACTGCAGAACGTATAGTCTGTTCTAAAGTTTCTTTTTAAACAAACATAACTCATTTGGGAGGTGTAATGTAAAACTACTATACTAAAAAACTCAAACACAAAAGACTTAGGTAAATGTCAAATTAGTATCTGGGATTAATAAACAAACTTTAAAAGTGTCTGATGAAAGTGTTTACAAACACTGTTCAGCATAGCTATTTACCCACTTGATACGCCTCCGTACCGTATCGAACATCAATCAACGTTGTCGTAGAATCGATATTCTTCTAAACGCTGTACACAAGTCCAAAACCTGAAAATTTTATCAGTTTTATGTTAAATATACGACCGCTATTGTCTGAAAACTGTTTGCTGTCGGGGGCAAGGCAGATCAGAAGGCCAATTCTCGTAATTTAAAACGTTCAATATCTAGTCGCAGTCGCATCTCGGTGACAAACAACTGTCAAAAACTAGTCAAAATGTAAGAAATTAGAGGTATTTTTGACAGATTGAGATTGAAATCAGACTGTGAACGTTCCTAAAATACGAGAATTGCCCCCCTGGTTATCGAAATATGTCACTTTGGATGCGATAGCCGGAAATTTAACCAGCATAGCTATTCAAAATCAACCGACAATGATTGTGAATGGCTGTGCTGGATAAATTCTTACGTAAACACTCACTAAAGAGAATTAGTAACACGTTCATCTGTTTTAAAAGGTTTCAACTTTATTTCTCACAACTTTTTCCAACAATTGTCGTTTATTCCAATTGTTGTTTTTTAACATTAATACATTGTAATTAATGGGACCCAAACGGTGGTTCTCTACATTTGTGACGTGGCAATGCCCCGAGTCCGGCCGGGACGCGCCCGGCGTCGGGTGTACTGGTGGTCGCAGGAGTTAGGGTCGCTACGCAAGGCGTGCGTCGACGCGCGACACCGGTACACCAGGCACCGCAGGCTCCGCATTCGCCCTCCGGATGCGGAAGCCACGGAGGCGGAGCTGTACGAGGGGTACAGAGCGGCGAAGACCGCCCTCCGAGAGGCTGTCCGGCGGGCCAAGGATATGGCCCGCGAGGAGATGGTGGAGACTCTGAACAGAGATCCGTGGGGGCGCCCTTATAAAATGGTGCGGAATAAACTCCGCACCTGGGCCCCCCCGCTGACGCAGAGTCTCCGCCCCCAGCTGGTGGAGGAGGTGGTGAGCGCTCTGTTCCCCTCACGGGGGGTGCACACACCCCCGCCCATGGCTCCGCCAATTGCGGTGCCCGAAGCGGACCACGCGGACGACGACGACATCCCTGAAGTGACCGGGGTAGAACTGAGAGTGGCGGTAGGAAGGCTGAAGGCCAAAAATACCGCCCCAGGACCCGACGGCTTGCCAGGTAAAGCCTGGGTCCTGGCCTCGAGGGCTCTCGGGCCTCGACTGGAGGCGCTCTTAAGCGCATGTTTGGAGAGAGGCCAGTTCCCGCTTCGTTGGAAGACGGGGAAGCTGGTCCTCATTCGGAAGCCAGGGCGCCCAGCGGACTCTCCGTCCGCATACCGGCCCATCGTGCTGCTCGACGAGGTGGGCAAGCTCTTTGAGAGAGTAATTGTAAACCGCCTCGTCGGGCACTTGGTGAGGACGGGGCCGGATCTTGCGGACAGCCAGTTTGGCTTCCGCAAGGGGCGCTCGACGGTGGACGCCATCATGCGCGTGAGAGCCCTCACGACGGGGGACGCGGTGTCCCGGGGTGGGGTCGTCGTGGCGGTGTCACTCGACATCGCCAACGCGTTCAACACCCTGCCCTGGAGCTGCATTGTGGAGGCACTCCGGTATCACCGAGTGCCGCCCTACCTCCGTCGAATAGTCGAGGCGTATCTGACGGACAGAGCCGTCAGCTACCCCGGTCGCGATGGGGAGTGGAACCGGCGAGAGATGTCGTGCGGTGTCCCGCAGGGATCGGTTGTGGGGCCGTTCCTGTGGGACATCGGCTACGACTGGGTGCTGCGGGCCGACCTCCCTGATGGCGTCAGCGTGGTTTGCTACGCTGACGACACGCTGGTCCTGGCGCAGGGGAGGTCGCATCAGGCGGCGGCCGACGCGATGACACGCGGGGTTGCGATAGTCGTGGAGAGGATCCGGCAGTTGGGTCTCGAGGTGGCATTGCACAAGTCCGAGGCCATGACGTTTCATGGGCCCCGGAACGCGCCACCACCGGGATCCCAACTAACGGCAGGAGGGGTTCACATCGGCATCGAGACGACGATGAAGTACCTGGGTCTCGTCCTCGACAGCCGGTGGAACTTCGTCGAGCACTTCCGACGTTTGGCCCCCAAACTGGAACGGGCTGGGGCCGCCTTCAAGCGGCTCTTGCCCAACCTGGGGGGGCCAAACGCCTCCTGCCGGAGGCTTTACGCGGGGGTCGTGCGGTCCATGGCCATATACGGGGCCCCGGTGTGGGCGCGTTCACTGCGGCGGCGAGTCGCCCACTACCTGAACGCGCCCCAGAAGGTGGTAGCCGTAAGGCTAATCCGGGGCTACCGCACGATCTCGCGCGAGGCGGCAAGCCTCCTTGCCGGACTGCCGCCATGGGATCTGGAGGCGATAGTCCTCGCGCGCCTGTATGAGTGGCGCGCGGAGGCACTACGCCGGGGGGAAAGTCCGCTCCCGCGGCAAATTGCCGCGGAGCGGACGGACCTCCGGCTCGATCTCATGGCGACATGGAAAGAGCGACTGTCGCAACCCAGCGCAGGGCACGCCGCGATAGCGGCGATAAGACCCCTCTTTGAGGAGTGGCTAGAGAGGCGCCACGGCGCCCTCACCTACCACCTGACGCAGGTCCTCACCGGACACGGAAGTTTCGGGAGGTTCCTGCACATCATCAGGCGGGAGGAAACGCCCGGGTGTCACCATTGCCAGGATCGCCCAGAGGACACGGTGGAGCACACGGTGGAGGTCTGCCCCGCTTGGGCGGAGCACCGCCGTGTCCTCGTAGAGGCGATCGGCAGCGGCGGCGGCCTCTCGCGCCCGGACCTGGTGCAAGCCATGGTCCGGAGCGAGAGGGAGTGGGAGGCAGTCGCCTCCTTCTGCGAAGCAGTCATGCTAGCGAAGGAGGTGGCGGGACGGATGAGGGAGAGAGCCTCCCGTCCCAGCCGCCGCGGGAGACGCCCCGGGCGTCGGGAGTCGAGCGACGACTACCGGCCACCGTAGGCGCGGGCCTGCGGGCGGAGAGCAATGGGTAGCTCACCGCCCGATCAGGACCAGGCCCGTGCCGGACGGCGCGTAAGTGTTCCACGCGCGCCTCAAAGAGATGTCAGCATAGTCAGAGGGGCCCCTTAGGGCCGAAGCCTGCCGGGTCAGCGGGATTGTCCGAAAGGGTTACCGCTGCCCCGGAACATAAAGGGCGAAGGAAGGAACATGGGTGGGTTTTAGTCAGTAAGAGTCTGACACTCCCTTCCGCTCCACCCAGAGCGGGAGGGGTCATTTGATGATTTCCCATCCCAAAAAAAAAAAAAAAAACGGTGGTTCTCTTAGCTCAATTGTCATCTGACATGCGGCAGACATGTCTGGCCCAGTCTCACTTAAATTTAGCGGCTTTCTGGGTAACGTCCGTGATCTTGGTTTTGGCATGCAGTATTGTGTTCTTTATACGGTTAGAAATTCGAACCTCTAGGATACTGCGCTCCATGGTTCGTTGGCATACCTCGAGCTTGGACCTATGCTGAAGTGTCAAAGACCAGGGGGTCTACTCCGAAGTGGTATCGGACGAATGTTCGGCTGTTTCCTGCTACGAAGTTACTATTTGGTTCGGTCGGTCCCGATCCTACACTCCTACACTCTTTCGAATATTGACTATGGTCCCGACTCAAATGAGCCGATCCGAACTTTTTTCGCATTTTTAAATAATATTCGGTTCGGCCATGTGTCGGTCCGATCCGAACATTCGCACTTTGCACTTCTTAGTAGACCCCCAGGTTTGAGCATCATCACCGATTGGGTCCCACTAAACGCACGACGCCATCGCGGCTGGCTGAGACGAAGGTCGCGGGATGAACTTGACTCCTACCGAAAGGACTCGCAAAAGACAGAATTGTGTGGAAACGGAAGAGGGGACCGCCTTTGCCCTGCAGTGGGACCAGGCTAGTTAGTAGTAAATTATAATTGAAATTAAAAAAAAAAGTTATACCATTAACCTCAACTGTTAAATGAAAAACAAATTTGATGTGATTTAATTTGAATTTCGGGTTCAAAATCAGTATTATAATAATCAAAGTACTCGATTTGTAAGTGACACTACAAATTAGCATCCACAGGTGCGTTTTCTGGTTCATTTTGTCGTGTAGCGACAAGAAACTAAGTTTAAATTAAAGAAAGGGAAGTTGAAGTTAATTAAAGATTTAATATTAAGTAAAGGTTATATAAAAAAATGGAGATGATCTGGTCAGTGGTGTATAGTGTGAGGGTGAGGAAGGATGAAGATGGGTGATTAGTGGGTTGAGGAGGCTGAAGAGGTAGACGCGACGCGAGGCAGGTGCCGGTGACAGGTGCAGGTGCGGGCGTCGAGAGGTGCTGGTGCGTGTGCGGCACGGAGGATACCCGTAGGGGCCCACGCGGCAGGAGTAGGTCGCAGCACGGCCACACGTGACAGCAGGCACGGCAGCACGGGAGAGCAGGCTCGGTAGAGGCCCACGCGACAGTAGTAGGTCGCAGCACGGCCGCACGGTAGGGCAGGCACGGCGGCGCGAGAGAGAGCAGGCTCGGCAGCACGCGGTCAGCCCGCCAGGAGAGACGGCCCTCGGTTGAGAGCAACCCAGTAGAGGGTGTTCCGGCGAGGCACGCCAGCGGTCCAACTGGTACGGAGGACGGAGGACGAAGGTGCAGCGCTGGTACGTCAGGTACCGGAGTCTTGAGGGGGATACGCCAAGAGTTCCCTGGATAGGTGACTCCGGAGTACCAGCACTACTTTGAGGGTTCACTTTTCAGGCGAAATCGAACTCCAACACGAACTCCCACTGGAACTGTCAGTTGCGTTGCTTGGATTCTTCAGGTAAACTCGTAGAATAGCAACTTGAAGAAATAAATATGAATTTGAAATATGATGGCCAGTACCTATTGATTTGCGTAAGTCTGAATATATTTTCAGCTAAAAGTTACAGGCTGATAAGAATTTATAAGCAAACTTGTCATGGCGACGTATTAGAAGTCGTTGACAGGACTGTCATAATAAAATATATTAATAAAATACAATTAAATATATAGTTATTTCGTATTAAAAGCGTATTAAAAGTATAGTGTTTATAGGAAAAATGATATCAATGAATGTGGGCGAAATTTCCAGCCCTTGGATGTTACTAAATCGTCATAGTGTTATGTTAAAGTTTGATGACTAAACGTGACCTGGTGTCGTGAGGAATAGTCAGATCAGCGCCTAAAGGTGACGGAATGCTTGTCTGACCTGGAGGAATGAATGTAGATAACTGTGAGTATGTACATTACGTTACAATTTGTTTACGTTTTTCATCAGATACTTTTCGAACTCAACCTAGATATATGTATTATTTGTGTAGACGTTGCAATGGTCATGTCAATATTGTCTTTGGAGAACTCAGGCTTCATGAAGACCGAATTCCCCGAACGCTTTATTGACAAAGGACGATACAGGAGTAATTCGTAGCGTGGGGCAACGTATTATAAAAAAAAAGTACAGTACAGAAACATTTTGCCATTTATGTTATAGGTAGGTAAGTCCCATGTGATGTGGGGCGAGTGTATTGGCATGACCCGGACTCATTTTTTTTTTAAAACGTTGTTCCACACTAGGAATTTCTCCTGTATCGTGGGTGCGTACAAACATTTAAACTCACATACACAGACAGCCAGACCCGGAACGACTACTTGTAGGTCATACAAATTTTTGTTCCGTGCGGGAATTGAACCCGCGACACGCAGCGCAGCAGTCAATCGCTTAACCACTGCGCCAATCGTGCCGAGTCTATACTCCGGTACGTTAGTTCCTATTGAAACCTACAAAACGCGGGTAGTCAATATTGGGAGTCAGATTTCTAAATCTGGAGTCTTAGGGCCCTCGCCCACGGGCGACTTTTTGTAGCGATGCAGTCGCGATGCTCTCGCGCGTAGCATCGATACAGACGCGAAGCAGTCGCTAGCTGTGTGCCTGCGCCCACGGGACCAGATTCAGTCGCGATGCAAACGCGATTTGGTCGCGATGCAGTTACGATACAAAAATACCTTGGATCAGTACAGTTGCAAGATGGACTCCGTTGAGGCAACATTAGTCACGTTGTCTTTGGTGCTGCTTTTACGTAAGCAGCCGAAGCGTAGGCAACGGAAGCAGCGTCAATATTGGATGCATCCATTTAATACCCAGAGATTACTTTGTGGACCTCATGTAACAACATTCAAACAACTCAAAAATTATGATCTTAAATTCAAAAGTTGTTATAGAATGTCATATTCGGTCGCGCGTTTGTATCGATACAATCGCGATGCAGTAGCGCGTTGCAAATGCGACTAACACGCGTTAGAAGTGATGCTGTCGCGCGTTTGCTAAACGCGCGACTGCATCGCTACAAAAAGTCGCCGTGGGCGAGGGCCCTTAGATCTGAATAAACTATTTTTTTTCTTATAAATATATCTAAGGTGCATATGCTATTTTGAATGGTTTTGAAACTTTCTTTGTTTTGAAAATTATTTTTATAGCTGATATTTATTATATTCTACACTCACTGCGCCCCGTGGTTTCACCCGCATAAGTCTCTATCCCGTGGGAATATCAGAATAAAAAGTATTATGTGTCGTAATCCAGGTTATTATAGCTACTCCACCCCATACCGAGATACAATAAATGATTACTGGGCCAGTGCGATATAAATTTTATTCTGTAATTCTGTACTCATAACATGTCTCAGAGATTTGAAAACCCATATGAATTTTCTTACCCTCCCTATAGTTAGTTACCATTGCTTCATATGTTCGAAAATATATAATATATGAACGTAAATAACGCAATGAATGTTGCTGAACTGCTGTCAAAGTAAAAGCCATTGCTACTATTAGAGTGTGTTACGCGATTCCCCGCTCTGGTCCAATCAAGGATCTACAAGTCTTTATACAAACATAAACTTGAAAAAGGATGGAGTCGTTGACAGTGTTTGTACAAATTATAGGTACCCCCATAATGCCTTACCTCATATCACTACCCACACTCAATGCAAAACTTCAAACACCAAACAACGCAAAATGTCCTTTCCATCATTATACATAGAGCATATTTTCATTCATATTCCCACTTTACCGTGGGAAATCACAGTTTCAAGGTAGAGAAATTATTTCCATTGCGTTTCGGTCCAACGTCGTGAGCTGAAACCCCTCCTAGGAATGTAACAGTTAAGAAATACTTTTCTCAACAAGAAATGTGGAAAGCAAAGATTCATATAATTGGCGCAGAGGGAATGTATTCAGAAATGAAGTTTGTTTTGTTAAGATTGTGCATTTCAAGTATGCTTTGTGGAGTTTTGTAATTCTTTCTAGACGGAATATTGTTATTGAAATTAGGATTATGGGGGTTGCTTTAGTTTGTATCTTGTTAGTATTCAAAGCTCCCCCGAACTAACCCAAACAAGCTGCCCCCTTGGTCTCGTGATCGCAAGGGCGACTGCTGAGCGTGAGGTCCTGGGTTCAATTCCCGGGTCGGACAAAGTGTTATTGGGTTTTTCCATTGGGAATTTCTCAGTAATAGCCCGGAGTTTGGAAGTTGGTGGTGTGATACCCCCGTGCCTCGGAAAGCACGTTAAGCCGTTGGTCCTGCGCCTGATCTCTTTCCGGTCGGATTGCCGTCACATCGGATTATGAGTGACGGAAGAGAGAGTGCACAACTTGTGTCTGTGCACACACTTGTGCTATAATATCTCCCGCGCCGAAGGCTGGTCTCCGCTGAGATTGGCCGCAATGGCTGAAATTCAGTCTGCTGGACTTTTATTCAAAGCTTTAAAATTGTGGTTTTAGCCTCCGCGGTTAACGATAGTGAAAGAGCAGTGATAGCCTAGTGGTAACGGCCGCAGCTTACGAGTTGTAGCTTGGAGGTTCGAGCCAAAGCAGGGGGTCTACTACGAAGCGCAAAGTGCGAATGATCGGATCGGACCGACACATGGCCGAACCAAATATTATTGAAAAATGCGAAAAACCTGAGTTTAAAATACTGATTGGACTAAATATCTATCATTCAAAAATATGTTTATGGCACTCGCCGGCCGCTCCCGCGGCACCGCTCGCTTCGCTCGCTCGGCTCGTGCGTTGTGTGGTCACAGTTCTACCCTAACCTAACCTAGCTGTTTCGATTTAAAAAAGATATATGCGTGTTACGCATGCGTGTACAGAAACATATAACGGTGAGGTAAACCAATTTAGGGAACTTTGTAGATAGGAATTTTAAGTTTTATCTTTATGAACCTGCCTAACATAACCATTTGACATTTTAAGCTTTCGGTATATTGAATATAAGTGAAACAATCATTAGATATTTATATTTTAGGGATTTCGAATGTAGGTTATTTTAAGTTAGTTCTTTTAATTTTAGATATTGCAATACGTACCCACTGAAAGCTTATGCGACGTAACTTCGGACTACGCAAAACTTATTAGACCGAAATTACGTCGCGTAATCTTCAAAGAAATAATAAGGACGCGGAATATAATTCGCGTAATTTTCGGCAGGTGTATCGCTACTTACATTCCATTGCGTAAAATGATAGGTGACCTAAGTAGCCAGCAGGCGACATCAAAAGGGCTTTCAAAGACAAATTAACTAGAATTAATTGTCAGGCAATACAATCCCTCCTCATTCCTTCCATTTCCACTTTCCACAGACAAACTTCTACCTACTTCTACATTCTTTTCGTACCTTTTTCCTCAATTTGTTGTAAGAAAACTTATCAGACGCAAAATTACCTTAATTAAAGCAAGTCTTTTGGCATGTTTACCCAGTAAAATGGTAATATGAACGAGGTCGGTGCGTGGGGACAATTGGCGTTATTTTATCTTATCTTTCAGATTGCGATGGAGGTTTCTTTATGGAAGTCCTGAAGGAATGAGATGAGATTTAGTTTAGCGCCTCTGTCGGTGGTTTGGGGAACTATTGAGTGAAATGTTGACCAGATCTGTTAGCAATTTTGAATGGAACTTTTATTCTCAACTAGCTTTTGCCCGCGACTACGTCCGCGTGGAAAATCTTGTTCCCCGTCGCATCCTACCACCTGCCCGCACTATAACTTCGTTTTCGCTTAGTGTTTTTTCTTTTTGTATGGCTCCTAAGGGTCAAGCGTGATGTTGAGTAGCTTATAGCCTTTCTCAAGAATTGGGCAATCAAACGAAAAAATATTTTTTCAAATCCGACTGGTAGTTCCAGAGATTAGCGCGTTCACACGAACAAACTGTTCAGCTTTATTATTTGTATAGATAGATTATTATTAGTATAGATACTCGTAGAGACCAGATTTGTTATCAATTTTAAACGGATTTTTCTCTCTCAATACTCAGGCAATTTTTTGTAGCATAAGTACCTACATATGTGTACTTGGCTAAGGGGTTTGTGGCTAAGAAATATCCACAAACCACATGGGTCGATTGATCAGGTTAAGCTGCGCTTGCCGCTGTTGGTCCGTGGATGGGTGACCATCTTTACATACCAAGACCCCTCTGTGCCTCGGAAAGCACGTTAAGCCGTTGGTCCCGGCTGTCATTCGTAGATCTTTGACAGTCGTTACGGTTCGTCAAAAGCCCGAAAATCTGACAACCAGTCTCACTAAGGGGTATCTTATTACCCAGTACTTGTGTTGTGGAGGTCAGATAGGCAGTCGCTCCATGTAAAATACTGGTATTCAGCTGCATCCGATTAGACTGGAAGCCGACCCCAACATAGTTGGGAAAAGGCTAGGCAGATGATGAAGTACCTGTGTGTAATATTTTCGAACCTGACGTGATAGTTACTCTATTTATCCTCATACATGTATTCAATCTGCCTAGCTTTTTCCAACTACATATGTTGGGGTCGGCTTCTACTGCTGCTGCTATTTCACACGGAGCGACTGCCTATCTGACGATACCCGTTGGTAAGACTGGTTGTCAGACTTGTGTGCTCCCAACTCATAACATAACGACTGTCAAAGATCTACGAATGACAGCCGGGACCAACGGCTTAACGTGCTTTCCGAGGCACGGAGAGGTCTGGATATGTAATGGATGGTCACCCAGCTTAGATTAACCTTCAAACGACCGGTGCGGCTGTTGTCATTTAGCCAGGAGACTATCGATCTATTACGGGCTCTATATCTTAGCTCGATCTCTTCATCCTCATTGTTGTTTGTTTTGTTACTAAAGTAGTTATACTAGTTATTTAGCCACTCTGCAATTGGCATTTTTGTTTTTATTGTGATTGTTATTGTTTTGTGGTCATCTGCCAATATATGTACTGTCAATGTCAATTAATGTGAGTTGAGCGAGCAATAAGTGTCAACATTTTTTTTATGCATGAGTACGAGTCTTTTGACTATGTGTATCTTATGTCTTTTTTTTTTTTTTTTTTATTACTTGTGCGTTTTGTTTGTGCAGAATAAAATATTTATCTTTTCTTTCTTTTCTTTCTTTCATGTATTATGAGCTGTATATTGTAGTTGTTACTTATATTTCCGTACACTTTGGTGGCAACATTACCGGCTTTACTAACTTGACGCGTTTAGAATTTTCGTGAAGATCCTTTGCATTTTTCATATGGTGTTGACGGCGAGCATGCATCACGCATCGCGGAAAAAGAAGGTTTTACAGCAAGAGGCCCATATTTTTCCTTACATTCTATATTTGTTTGGGGCAAGAATTTGCGAACATCATGTAAAAATAATCACGATGCAAGAAAGGCATTTCTTTCCTTCTAAAACACAATAAAGATCAGCTCATCTGCCTGCCTTTTTCCCCAACTATGTTGAGGTCAGTTTCCAGTCTAACAGGATGCGCTGAATACCAGTATTTTACATGAAGCTACTGCCTATCTGACTTCCACAATCCAGTTACCTTCAATTTTTTGATGGCCAATGAGCTCCTGCTATTTTCTTTTTTTTATTATATACTTGTATATAATATAGGTATATATTTTAGTGTTAGCTTGTAAAAATAGTATTTAATGTGTTGGTTACCTACTGTGCTACACGATATCCCTTGGTATGACTGGTTGTTAGACTTTCGGACTTCTGAATACCTGTAACGACTGTCAAAGATGTACAAATGACAGCTGGGACCAACGGCTTAACGTGCTTTCCTAGGCGCGGAGGGGTATCGGTATATAATGGATAGTCACCCATCTACGGACAGACCTCGGCAAGCGTTGCTCGACCCTTGCGGCTTATATTATTTAGCCACGTACGCAGTGTAATACTGCCGGACATATCTTAAATTATGGGAAAATTCCCATAATTTAAGCTTGCCTTAAATAAAGACAAACACGCGTTGAGCTAATCCGGAAGGGTCATCTCTACTATAAATAGGGGGCCCCCTAATAAATTCGTAAGCGAAACTATAATGCTTTTAATGGGTTTTGTGGACCTTAAATGTACGGTGATGACCCTATAATTGGATAAAACTGGTATATATTTCATGGTGATATGTGAAATGCTTTATAATGATTTAAAAGGATGATTTTTTAGTCAAAACCACTAATTCATTGTTTGGTCTGGTGGTTGCAAGCACGACTGCTGAGCATTGGGTCCTGGCTTCTAATCCCACGTTGGGAAAAGTGTTATTGGTTTTTCTATTTGGAAATTGTCAATAGCAGCCTTCTTTGGTCAAGTTGGTGGCAAGCGTGACTTCTAACTGTGGGTTTCCGGGTTCAATCTGGTCGGGCATAATGTTCTTGAATTTTTCCAGTATGACATTCTCAGTAGAAACATGGATTGCCCCGGTTTAGCAATATGCTGGCTAATGCCTACACCTAGAATTTCGGTGTGAATAACGGGATAATTGCCTTACACACTTTATTTTACCTCTAATGCCAGCAACCTAACAGCAACCTTATTGTGACGAGAATATAGATCACAATGATTGTGACACAGACAGTTTAGGCCTGGGTTGCTGTTACCGGATACCGTGAAGACGACTATAGACCTACGTTTATTTATTATTCTCAAAATCCACAGCTCTTTGAAATTTTATCTTAAAATATATAAACTAGTCTTACAGCAAATTAAAGATTTAAAATTTAATAAACATAAATAAAACAAACACAAATTTGTTGTACCTACAAGGCTCAAGAAAATAGGTGGCTCTTTCAGATGCCAATATATACGCTTTTATAATAAACTTCCAAGGCACGTCCAAAATCTAAGCCTTAATAAATTCAAATCATTCATTAAACGTAACTTGTGCCAGAAAGCCTTTTATACCGTTAAAGATTATATCGAGGACAAAAAGGCTTGGAAATGAGCTGCTTCCAATTTTTATAGATTGAATGTTTTAATTAATGAATTTTATACATACAATTAAATTTGCTTACTTTGTAAAGTATTCTATTATTTTAATTTTTGTGAATGTGAAGACTATGCTGGTCATTTTATTTATTTTTATTT
Source organism: Apamea monoglypha (assembly GCA_911387795.2). Lineage (NCBI taxonomy): Eukaryota > Metazoa > Arthropoda > Insecta > Lepidoptera > Noctuidae > Apamea > Apamea monoglypha. Next base: position 3,673,274 of record OU426933.1, on the reverse strand, counting down.
TTCTCTGTTCTATTAGTTTGGTTATGGTCTGGCAATTTGAGTAATTTATGTGGCCTACCCAAATGTCCTTTCTTTGGTATTGTTCGTCATATTTTTGAGCTCCGTAAGTTTTGAGTTGAGCTACACGATTTCTGACAAATGCGTGTGTTAGATTTTGTGTAACTAGATGTTCACCATGATATTTAATCTTCGTTACTTATTAGGTAATAAGGGATAATATAAACAACAGGATTCAATTCAGAATAACATTATATTTATCTTTGTAGTATATAACAACTGACTATCGTAGTAGTGTATATAACACAACATTACGTTACTATATACCGACCATAATTCTGTGACCTCTGAGTTTGTTTCGGCCTTTCTTCTCAGACTGGTCAGATAGGAAACGCCAACCTCATTTAGTTTTTAAAATATGATTGATGTGTAAAAGTATTTGTACAAACCTACTTACAAAATAAAATCATTTATCATTATCATTTATCAATAGCTATACAATACATGCAGCAGAAACTAACACACAGAATGAAGTGAACTGCTAGCACCATTTAAGCTTTCTAAGTGTACAGTGTGGGGGGTGAGTGTGTAGGAGTGTGTATGAGGAGTTGCGAATAGTGTGCATGAGGAGTGGCGAATGGAATTAGTGGAACTTTTCTGCTTATCCCTTCGGAAATTACTGAATCGGTAGTTAACCTAAAACTTAAATGGCCTAAGTAACCTCCCAAGGCAGCTGGTCAGATCTTTAATAAATCATACCCTACTGGTACAAAGTTTTACAAATTGGGCTAGACTAGACAACTCAACCAAGTTTCAGTAATTAGGACATAGGTCAGTCGATCTAGACTTAACTACTTTGAACCAGTAATAACTAGGTTGAAACTTAACACACTTGTGGTTACCGTGTTGACCGTGCCCTGCGTTGCAAAAACGTGACAAATCTTGATAGAGATCATTCTGTCAAGATGCACAAATCAAGTATGCAAGATTGGTGATCACATCAGACTTGCATAATTAGCCTGTAATGCTCCCACTGCTAGACACAGGGCCCCCTTTCTGTGAAAGGAAGTGGCCTGTAATCCATCACGCGGACCTAGTGCGGGTTTGTCACATGTCTTCGAATTTTTTGGTTCAAGATATGCTGGTTTCCTCACGTCCTCCCACTGGGCCACCACTGCTCTCCTAGCATGGAGTATCAGGTTCTTATAGTGTGAAAGTTTTATTAGCTTACAGACTAACAAACCTATGACATAAAGAATGTAATATAAAAAAAATAGCTAATAACAAGCCTCCACTTATAGTTAAGGGAAAAAGTCGATAAATAAAAAGAAAGTACATACAAGTAATATAATATAATTAACATACATATGTCTCAGAAATATTACTTCTCGAGATTTCTAGATATTTTATCGCACAAAAGATAATTCAAAAGGAACTTTAATTTAAAACTTTCAAAGTTTCCCAAGATTGAATCGCTATACTTCGGATTCCATTGTATTTCGGACTATCAACTATTGATTTTTAATTAGTAAAAAAAAAAGACCCGTCTACCGCCCAATAAGAGGTAGAAAAGTTGAAGAAAAGTTGAAGATAATGGCATTAATTAATAGCTCAGTCTTTAATTGTTAAATCAAACTTGATCATTTGCCTAGTTAGTGTCTGGAGTGATATTCGAACAGAGACTATACTGAAGCACGAAATTAATCTTTGTAGGTTATGTAAAAACTGTTTTGTTGTGTCAGACGCTTCGATTAAGAGCCCACGAGCAACTTAGTTGCCCAGTAACTTTTTTGTCTCTGTCGCTGTCTCCTCGCCGAGATGTGGACGATGCGTACACGGGAGCGACAGCAACGCTACTTTTTTATTAAATTTCGGCTAGTAACTTAGTGGTCGCAACCAATAGACGGACGACAGTTGCATCCAAACCCGCGGAAAAAAATGTCTCTCAACTGTCGCGTCGCTACATACGCGCACTTTCATTTTAACTCGTACATTTGACGTGAACGTCAACAACAACACACAACACATGTTGGTTGACAAGGTCTTAATTTGAACCAATAACGGTCCGTAAGTTATAAGAGTCGGCTATTACACTATATTTTTTACATAAGAATCTAAATTTATGTAAATACAAAATAAATCACTACATTGCTTTTCTGCATTTCAAAAAAAAAAAAAAAAACGAGTGTGAGTGTGTGTGTCTGTGTGTGTGTGCGTGTATTCGAGTGTGTCCGTGTGTGTCCGTGTGTCTTAAAATTTAATATCGCTTATTATAAGTCATCAGAATCATCAAATGAATAATTTATTTTATAAGAAATCTAAACCAAACATAACGTAAACCAAACATGTAAACCCCCGGAACATAACCTTGCCAGGGATGTCGGAAGGACTACTAGCAACATTTCCTCGCTAGATTCCTATGCTAATTCTTAAAAGAAACGAGCCTTCCTGATTGTGACGTAGGTGTGGATTACGTGGGGCAAGATTTAATTAAAAACGGGACATATGTGTACGAGGAATATGTGTTGTTGTCGCGTTCCCTGTACCTACTCTTTTATGGTTTATGTACGGTATAGTCATGAGCATAAGTATGTATACACTTGGCTTTATGCAAAAGCCATTTCCTCCTTTATTTTTAACCCCCGACCCAAAAACGACTTGGTGTTATAAGTTTGACGTGTCTCTCTCTCTGTCTCTGTGTCTGTCTGTGGCATCGTAGCTCCCGAACGGATAAATCGATTTAGATTTAATTTTTTTTTTAATGAAATTTTATGTTGCTACGAAAATAGTATTTTTGAACCCATAGGTTTTTGCAATGTGTCGTATTTCAATATTGTTTTCGTTATTTCAAGCAAAAATCACTATTGAAGGTTTCCAAGTGTTGACATATTAGTGCTCGTGACTGTACTTGTTGAGTTATGTTAGAACACATTTTTTTGGATACAAGATTGTCTTTCTGTTAACATAAAAAGAAAATTTTGTCATACAAGCGCTTTACTACGGCTTTATTAATTTTTTAATTTTCAGGGAAATTTCTTTGTCTAAACATGTTTTTTCCAAAAAGAAGTCACTCATAGTCTCTCCAAATCTGAATCATTGTGCATCAACGTTATCATTATATTATATGGAACCAATTATGCCTATGTTATATGGAGTTTTTTTTTAAACTATTGAGTTCTTCAAAAACTGTTGAAACAAAACTTGAAAATGTGAAATCGATTGCACCTTTTATACTCAAGTGCTTCATCAAAACGGTTAGTTATGTTATAATTGATACCAAAGTATATTCAATAATATGGCAATTTGTGGACAGCAACCATTTGAATTTGAATGCGGTTTTCTTGGACTTAAAAGTTTAAATCCTTGTTTCAAAGGTTGGGGAGAAATATATTTTAGGGACTTAAGTGCTCATAATTTTCATGGGAGGAAGATTGTTTCTGCCGTGTAGAACCTAATTTTAAATTAAATAAATGAATGAGCTTTTTCAAAAACGCAGAGGATCTGTTTGAATTCTAGTACAAACAGTCATCATCTGCCTAGCCTTTTCCAAACTATGGTGGGGTCGGCTTCCAGTCTAACCGGATGCAGCTGAATACCAGTATTTTACATGGAGTGACTGCCTATCTGACCACCACAACCCAGTTACTGGGTAATACCCCTTGGTAAGACTGGTTGTCAGGCTTTCGGGTTTCTGACGACCCGTAACGACTGTGAAAGATCCACGAATGACAGTCGGGACCAACGGCTTAACGTGCTTTCCGAGGCACGGAGAGGTCTTGATATGTTTAAAGATGATCACCCATCCATGGACCAACCGCGGCAAGCGTAGCTTAACCTGATCGACCGACTCATGCGGCTGTTATCAATTAGCCACAAGCCCCTCTATCCTAGTATAAACAGTGCTAAACAAAAAGGAGTATCTGATTATGTGAGGATCGTAGCAGGTGGCGTTATGTAGTGTCTACCCTACCCCCTCGGAAAAAAGGAAAAGAAATTCTATAGTAAAGCTAACAAGGGTGAATATGCAAAGAAACAATCAAACCGTTGCCTAAGACTAGTTCCCCAAATGCGTAACACATTAACAATCTCAATCAGAATCATTTTGAAGGATATTGCTAATCACGTGCTTCATATGTTCGGAACATGTGTCTGCTCAACAACGCAAATAACGCAATGAATGTTGTTGAACTGTCAAAATGTAACCCATTGCTACTGATAGTGTTTTACGCAATTTCCCTGCTTTATCCAATATCCATGTCTCTACGGAAACAATATTAATTAAATATCTACATAATTAATTCAGGTAACGTCTCCGGGTAGAAAGTTCGCCAGCACTTAGTGCTAAAAAAATACAGTGAGAGTACAGCCTTAAGTTAAGCGAAGCAAATTTTGCTCCCGGGAAAATATAATTGCGTTACAGGCATTAAGGGAATTAAGTGGAATATTGGAGGGGCAATACTGGAGTATAGGTAAGCTACCTAGGCTTAGTGGGAATTTTTACCGAGAATGAATTTGATGAAAATGTAGTATCTAACGGATGTACAAGATCACTTAAGGTGAAATGATTGAGTGAAAGGTTCTAATGAAAAATGAGTTCTAGAGATTATTTTTCTCGGGATTTTATTTTTTGCCTAGCCTTTTCCCAACTATTTTGGAGTCGGTGTCCAGTTCTTGCCTGTTGCAGCTGAATACCAGTGTTTTACATGGACGACTGCCTATCTGACCTCCACAACCCAGTCAGTTAGGTATGTAGTAGTAGTTAGGTAACAACATGTTAATTGTAAATACATACCCACAAAGGTACATGGAGCGATGTTTTTCATAGACATATTTTTCTTAAATGCAAATTGTTGCTTCCTGTGGTATTGTGTTATGATTTGAAATTGAAAAAAGTCAAATTGGTACTTGAGTGGTTTCTAAACACGTAGGGTCTTAACCACAGATTTATAAACTAAAGGGAGATATGCTAAGGGGGCGTGGCGCGTGCGAACAATGTATGCACAAAACAGAAACAAACGCGGGCGCCGTTGATTTGTCAATAAGAATTGTCAATGTAGTTGTGTGTCTCAACGTTGCGATCTGCGTTACGCGATTGGCTCGCGTTGAGTGTGGTGACTGTTATAGTGTGAGTGAGCGCGTGTTCGTATTGTAGTGCATATGTAGTTGAAGGCGACAGCCGGACTCGAACAGTTGGGCAGCCACACCATATCTCCCTTTAGTTTATAAATCTGTGGTCTCAACAATATACACGACAGTTTTCTATCTGGCATCGGCATTCACAGTCTGACAGAGAAAAAAATGCCTGAATGAACTTTGTGGTCAAAATTAGGAGCATAACATAACATCACGCCTGTATTTCCAGGAGGGTTAGGCAGAGGTGTACCTATAGCACACCCACATTTTGCCAGTTATGTATAAGTCCCATGTCATAAGGGGCGAGTCTATTGCCATCAACCGGCCACAAATCCGGACTCCGGACTGCTGCTGAGAAATTCCTGATGCATAAATCCAATAACACTTTGCCCGACGTGGGAATCGAACGCTGGATGTCACGTTCAGCAATAGTGCTTGCGAACACTACACCAACGAGGCAGACAAGAGCAAATTAAATAATAATGTGTATTTTATAAAAACACGCTTATCCAATCTATTGGACTCGTCAAAACCAATCATATGAGACCAAACTCGACGGGTTTACTAATAGCCACTAAAGATTTCCACCATCTCCCTCCTGGCTCCATCATCAGATCAACTCCAAGATACCAAATTATAGTTTTGTCATCCGAACTACATATCCATACAAAGTTTCATTTCGATGCGACAATTAGAAATAGGTTAAAATTAACTTCTAAGATTTTATTACATTGTTTGTTAGTTAGTTTCAAGTGAAGCTAATAAAAACGTGTTGAAAAAAATCCCTAGACAGGCTAGATAAACTCAAACTACCGACCGGTGCTGAAAGAATCACGCAATAGCGTGCGTCGAAATTGTTGCAAGCAATAAAAATCATATCAAGCCAGTCGTCATGATTCATTGAAGCATAAAATTGCATTGAACACAAAGTTGAACGCCACATATTATACAAAGTCAGTTGCAAAAAAGTAGCGAAGTTATGGTTTCTTTTATTATATTTGGGTTCTACCTGTTTGGTCTGAGTTATGCTGCCGAGCCTGTTATTAGTTGTAGGGTAAGTTATTGTCACCAGCGGTCTTGGTACAGACAGCTGTGCTGCTGGGGTGTTTGTTGCGCCACTTCTTCTTCCCAGCTAAAGCACTAGGATGTGGTGGTAGCGGGCCTTATGAGGGACTGTCTTATGTAATTTTGACGATCGAAAAGTGCTGATTCTCAGCTAATTTGATTAAATGACTTTTGATTTTTGCCCATGTTTAGTAATAAACTCAGATTGCAATGAATGCAGTTCAGACTTGGACTTCTTACTAAACCACTAGAATAAACGTTTAAGTAAGCATGAGAGCAGATAGCAGAAATCCAGTCAAGCATGCAGGCAAACATGCAGTTTAGCGTAACCCCGCAGAATTGGTTTTGCGGTACAAGAGCTGAAGCAGAGTGATGTCGCACTGATATCGACCACGACCACAAATTTATAAACTAAAGGGAGATATGCCAAGGGGGCGTGGCACGTGCGAACAATGTATGCACAAAACAGAAACAAACGCGGGCGCCGTTGATTTGTCAATAAGAATTGTAATGTAGTTGTGTGTCTCAACGTTGCGATCTGCGTTACGCGATTGGCTCGCGTTGAGTGTGGTGACTGTTATAGTGTGAGTGAGCGCGTGTTCGTATTGTAGTGCATATGTAGTTGAAGGCGACAGCCGGACTCGAACAGTTGGGCAGCCACACCATATTTCCCTTTAGTTTATAAATCTGTGACCACGACTAATCACATTGGTTTAAATCCATATTTCTTTTCCACGTTTCCTTTCGAAGTCTGAAGTGAGAATGATGAGTACCTACTGGTCTTGCCAGCCTCTGGGTCTTTTGATTAAATTTCGGTTGTTGTATTCAACACACATATCATTTTGCAGTATCGAAGTAACCATCTCCGTCAAGACGGAGGGCTCTGCTTCGAGATCCCTCCCTGGCAACACCAGCCTGTTGTGTTGGAGGAACACCTCGTCGGGCTGAGGGCCAGGTGGAATGCCACCGACTCGCGAAGACAGCTGAGGTCACAACTGGCTTTGGCTAACAGGTATTTGAAGTCTACAATTCCTGATTCTAATAGCCTGATCAAGTGTTGTGGTCAATTCTTCCGTACCATAAATATGTTTTGATTAGTTGACCGAAATAAATGGCTGCTTATCTGATAAGTTGTGACAAAAGATGATATAAAAGTAGTAGGATACTAAAGGTAATTAAAAGTATTCGTTACCAGACAAAAGACATGAAGAAAGTATTTAGTAGTTATCTATGTATTCAACTCAGCCTATCGCAGTCCACTGCTGGACTCTCCTAGGCTGCGCCATAACACCATCATCACCACATATTTATTAACATTGGTAATTCTCATATAACAACGATCTTTTAACGTCCAGTGCACAAACTCTTTTAAAATTGCAGAAATGATTGTAATGTTAGCCGTAGTAATACGAAATTATTTTTGCAGTGAAATATCTAGATACATGGACACAGTCTTAGCACCATTTCTGGACACGTATCACAGAAATATCCAGAACTCGTACCAACAGCTGACTGGCAAGATCTTGAGGAGAATCAAAGATGAGATCAACGCGGCTATTCAGAAGAAACAGCAAATTTACACCGAGTTGACGCAGTTGGCTGATGAATTGAAAGTACCAGGTATACTTCTTTCTTTTTTTTCTTCTGTAACAGCATTGGATACTTGCTGGTGTGACTGTCATTGGTGCCATGAATAATCACCCTATAATGTTTCTACTACTGGCTGCTGGGACACAGGCCTCCTCTCTGTGAGAGGGAGTGGGCCGTAATCCAGCATGCGGACCTAGCGCGGGTTGGTAGATGTCACATGTCTTCGAATTTTTGGTTCTAGAACATGCTGGTTTCCTCATGATGTTTTCCTTCACCCTTTTGAGAGCAGTGGTGATAATTTTTTTGCAGAAAGTAAAGCGCCTGCCTTGGTTCGAACTCATAAGTCGGAGCCGCTAACACTGGACCCCCACTGCTCGGATAGTCTGCATTGCTGCTCAGAGCACCACAAAATAAGTTTGATAGTTCACAGTTTAATACTTCAACATCGAACTAAGAACAAACAATATTCCAACAAGGCCCTCGCCGTTACACTTCACGTGTCACGCTAAGTTGAGTTAATATGTTTCGGAACAAGCATACGGTCGTCACACGCACGCTTTGACGTTTTCAAGGCCGTCATTTGGCCTTGTAAACGTCAAAGCTTGTGTGACGACCTTATGCTTACCGTATACCGTATGTCAACTAACAGTGAAAACAATAGTTAGACTGCTCTACTCTGCTCTGCTCTTGCTCGCGTATAGTTTAGTATAAAGTCAGAAAAACCCTACAATACAGGATGTAAAAAGACACGTCACATAGCCGTTAACTATAAATTCTTTACATAAAACTATCTGGAGGGGAGGGGACCACGTAGGAGATGGCGGGACGAGCTGGATAGGTTCCGTCAAAATTGGAAGGAGGACGCTCGGGCTCGCGAAATATGGAAGGAGTGGAGGCAGGCCTTTGCCCAGGAGCGTAGGACAGCGTAGGCTAAAATAATAAAAAAAACTAAGTAACATTGCATAATAGTAATTGCTGGGCAACGACTTTTATGTTTGGTATATGAGAAGCTGTTTGCCGTAGCTAGCATTGTAACGCACGCTAACATTAACATAACTCGTAGGGGTATTTATAGTTTAACTCAAGTTTTTATAACATTGATTTCTTAAAATAACTTCAGTAAAAGTTAGACTTTTGACCTTCAGTATCTCCGTAACCAGTAGGTGCCCAGGTGTGATCCAGAACAAAAAAAAAAATACAATGACAGGGAGTACGACGGAGTATGACTCTCGGCTTCGTTAAGTGTCTTTTACACCCGGATTGCCTCCGAGTCTGCCTACAAACAATAACTTCAAAGTCTACGATCGGAATTTCGACATGCAACCATTCAATTCTCAATGACGCCGAATTTATTTCAGTATTATGAGAATCGGAAAGTACTACAGCGCCGAGTCTGACGTTCAATATATGATGGACTCCGATGCAAATTTAATTGCTCACGCCTGCATGATACGTTCACGGGCTATTTTTGGAATTAACACTCAAATTATTCTTTATACGATATTCATAGAACGTTTTACTGTTTGTCGTTAAATGGCTATTGACATTATGATCCATTTTTGGTTTGAATATCGCTCTTGTGCTTTCTTCGCGCTATGCGGAATCAAAGTCTGATTATGTAGTCATAATAGATAGTTCTATGACTATGTATGGAAACGATATTAGGGTCTATAACGTTCCCACTGCTGGGAAACATATTAAGCATAGATATGAGGCTTCCTTTCTATGCGAAATAATGCGACTAAATGATAGTCACATGAATTATTATAATGAGTTAAACTAAATAAACGAGGTGAAGGTCGCGGGAATAAAATAAGAAGAATAAATGCTGATGCTTAGGGGATGCTTATGTCCAGCATTGAACGACTTTATGCTAATGAAGATCATTAATTCCATTCAGTCAAGTTACTGTTTACGCAATATCGTAACAACCACCTCCGTCAAGATGGAGGGCTCTGCTTCAGTTGAGTCTACATTGCGTTAAGTAATAACAACAGTGTTAAAATGCAGACTCAAATGTTGCCAAAACTAAGGGTATTATACCAAGGGAGTACCAACAGTTCAACTAAGTAAAAGTCTTCACTTTTGCGAGATGAATAACTATGACTATAAATCTCGGTCGCTGAAGAAATATCACTCGGAGTTAAGGGGAATTCTGAGCTACTTTAGCGCACTCGCAACCCCTCCGTGCATCGGTAAGCACGTTAAACCGTTGGTCCCGGCTGTCATTCGTGGCTCTTTGGCAGTCGTTATAGATCGTCAGAAGCCCGAACGTCTGACAACCAGTCTTTCTAAAGGGTAGGTATCGTATTATCCAGTTCGTATTATCGTATTATCGTTAGGGTTGTGGATATCAGATAGGCAGTCGCTCCATGTAAAATACTGGTATTCAGCTGCACACAGTTGGGAAAAGGCTAGGCAGATGATGATGACTTTAGCGCACTCGCGTAAGTATGTTCCTTTATTTTCTTTTACTAGATATGTGTGACGAAGAAAGAAGAGCAGCCCAGACCCTAGCCAGCAGACATGTCTCTACCATATACGCCTGTACTGAAGAAGCTCGCGGCTCCATCGCTAAGATGGGGAAGTATGCTGAAGAGATGATAGGCATCACCAGGAACCATATGCAGGCGACCCTCGTGGAAGCGACCAGGGGTTTTGAAAATACTAGTTCTGGGGCTCAGAGGAGTGCTATGTTGCCGAAGTAAGTATTCGTTGAACATTGAAAATTTGTAATGTAATCTTGGTATTTTCGCGAAAATCTTCCTGAGATACTTGATATGCTATTGAAGAGGCCTATTTCCAGCAGTAGACTGCTGTAGGCTGATGACGATGATACTTGAAAGATTGATTCCTCCTTAAATCTTCAGCCTTTTGAGTAAATGTTTGTCGGTGGTAATGTGTTCTGCATCCATGGTCTAAAATAGCTTAACCAATGGTCCAGTTGAAGTTATTTTGCCAATTTATTTGATTTAATATAATAGAATATAAAAGGTTTTTTCATACAGGATTCCATACGGTTAGTAACATGTTTTTAAATAGAATTACTTTTTGTTATAGATTTTTTTTTTGCATAGCCTAATTCAAAATAGTGTCTTCGTGTGGTAGAATTATTTTTAATAGAAAATCTTTTCAATTTTTATTTCCCAGGGCTGACGTATCATCCTGTCTTGAAGAACTATCCAAAGCTGCAGTGGTCCTTGGGTACGAGCTGGACCTCAGCTTGACAAACGCTAGAAGACATAATGAACAGTCCTGTGAAAGACTGACTTCTTGCACGTCCAGGGCTCGAAGGCATACAGAAGAAGCTGTTGTTGCTTTGAGAGATCAGCTGTATCAATGTGTTAATGCTTGATGGGGGTGCAAGATATGTAATGTTGTGTAAAGGTTTGAAGCGTAAACTTTTTGATTGAGGATGAGTGACTGAAATTGACAGTAGTTTTATAAATATCTATTTAAATTAGGTGAATGTGTTTTATTAATTTTTTTTGCACGATAAATTATAGGTGACAGTTTCAAAAAAAAACCGTGTGCTGTCGAGGCAACCCCGTGTTTTTAATACAGATCCATTTAATATAAGTTTTTAGAAGCTCGAATGAAGTTGTCGCCATCGTGGATTTTTACTTTGACGTCGTTATCGGCTTTGGCGCCCTCTTAAACCATGGAAACGACACCCATGACGAAAACTTCAAAAATTTTCGCAGCTACCCCTCTTGGATTTTCATTTTGACCTCATCATTGGCTTCTGGACCCTCAAAAACCACGAAAACGACATGCATGATAAAAATATGAAAATTTTCGCGGCAGCTATCTTGGATTTTCATTTTTACCTCACTACTGGCTTCAGCATCCTCGAAAACCATGAAAACGACACCCATGATGAAAAAGGTCTAGACGTAATCTAGGGACGAATACCGCTGTTTTAATTGAAGGAATAATTAAAAACGGTTTCAGGTAGGTATTTCCAATAGAAATACCTACTTCTAATATATTTATTTAGGACAAAACTAATAAGTTAGCTAAACGGGTATAAATTAAACATTTTATTTAAATACTGTATGTACTTTGGGTCGGAACCTGGGACATTCTATCAACAGTAAAGTTTTGCGGTCCGCTGATGAAATACATTGTTTTATTAAAGCTACGAATTGTAGTAGAGGGTATTTTGGTGATTAATTAATTTGTTTTAATCTATAGATTAGAAATATATGCTTCAAAAATTTGAAAGGATGCTACATGAATAGATTATAAAAGAGAGGCTTAATCCCCCTCCCAGTGAGAGTATCTTCATACCATAGAATAATCGGCTTATAATGTTCCCACTGTTTGGTCACAGGTCTCCTCTTTTTTAGGGGGGAGTGGGGCGTATTCCATCACGCGGGCCCAGTCGGGTAGAAGTTACAAGTACATCTTCGAATTTATGGTTCTAGGACATGCTGGTTTCCTCACGATGATTTCCTTCAACGTTTTGAGAGCAGTTGTGATGAAACGCCTGTCTGGGTTCGAACCTACGACCTACAACTCGCAAGTCGTGGCCGTTACCACTGGGCTACCACTACTCCATAAAATGCTTTTTTTACCATAAAACTACATACTTATTGCGATAATTATCTAATAAACGTGGCTCGTTGGTTCGACTCCCTAGGGTTTTGTCAGGGGCCTTGTTCTAGTGTCAGACAGCACAACATGGGATTCAACGGTGACTTTCAATTTAGTTATTTTTCATTTATTTAAAGAGGGTTTTAATCTAGACAGATTACGCCACCCTCATCGCTACATGTCGAACTTACATACACAACTAAAATGATCTTACACTACCTCAGCGATTACTTCCAATGTTATGACGAGCTTATACAGTATGACCTTAAAGGGGATTCAATATTTTTCTAAGGAGCCTGGCATACCTACTGTCGCGCCATTTTGTTTCTTTTTCAACGTTGGGGACACGCATGAAACCTACATAAATCAATAGCTGACATCAATGCAAACGGAAAATATAATAGGACCAAACCCCGTAAAGCGTCACGTTTCCGAGATATTAACGTTCAAAGTTGTTCACGTGGCATCTTGCATATATCTTGTTGCATAGATGTTTGAAACAATCACTCTAAAAGTTTAAAGTAATCAAACATCTATGCAACTAGATCTAAGGAAGTTTCACCATTTTGAAAAAAAACAAAACAAAATGGCAGACAGGTACCTACCTGTCTGCCATTTTGTTTTTTTATTATTTTTATTTATAGGATACTTATCCTATAAATCTTCAAACCACTTTAGTTGCATTTGAGTATTCAACCGTAAGATTATTCACGAAAAAAGTCTTCATATTATCATCATAATATAGTTATTATGATGATGATAAGATTTTTTAGAGTTTGTAGGTAGTCCTATAAACTCTAAAAAATCTTAAACACTTAACTGAATATACACACTCCGTTAATCCTTCCATCTGAGCGTTCCTTTGGAAATGTTCCGACCCGCCTCAACTTCATTATAATTATAACCGTTCGTAGCTTGTCGGCCGACCCTTGTCCCTTCAATGTCCTTCCTAATCATGTCCTTTCTGCAACCCTTTAATTTAGCCACAGTTCTACGACAAAGCTAAATCAAATTATTCAAATATTTAGACAACACTGCCATCCACTAATGAATTTAGATTAGTTCGTTCGAATCAAACGAGTAGAGGTATTTGAATGAGTTGGTGGGGTTACAGTCAGTTTGAGCCGATGTAATGTACTGTGATTTGTGGTAAAAGTTCTGAGTGTAATTTCATTGGTTTCGGTGTGGTAACAATAGACAGGAAATAAGAATGTATTTCGGTTCTACGAAAGGGCTCAATAATAACAGCCGCAATAGTTAATCGAAGGTCCGTGAAACATAGCATAGGAAACTATCCATTACATACATTACTGGGTAATACAATAACCCTTGGTAGGCCTTCTGACTACTCGTCACGTCTGTCATAGATATACAAATATCAGCAGTTCAGCTTTTCGAGGCAATAAACCATCCAAACTCCGGGCTGTTACTTAGAAATTTCCGATGGAAAAACCCAATAACACTTTGCTCGACCCGGGATCGAACCCAGGACCCATGCACGGCAGTCGCGCTTGCGACCACGAGACCAACGGGGCATTCAAAGATACATAAATACATACAGTAAACACTACACTATTATACATACAGTAAACAATACACTACATAATCCAGTAGACACTACACAAGTATTTAATAAGTTTAAAATTTCACATTTTTCTTTCTGCCGGTTTTAAAATTAAATCAAGTAAGATGTGGGTACTTACCGCCTTTTATTATACGCGCCGCACTATGTAGGTACCATTTCGTAGAAACTCAGATGTCACTAACGGGATGCAGCAGAATACCAGCGTCAGGTATTGTACCTGGCATATGCTGAGCTGGACTCCCATTTGGTGCAACCATGAGACACATACCGCCCAGTAGTGATCGACCGTTATAGATTTAGTTATACGAGGTGTCTATGGGTCAATTTATTTATCTTTTTAATCTTTGTTTTATTTTGCTTCACCTTTTTTATGTTTTTTTTTTTTAATATTTGTATTGTGTCTTTTGTTGCACTGAATAAACTTTTTATCTATCTTATCTATCTATCATATATGCTAAATAAGCAACGAAAATAAATGACTACAGCTACGAGACCAAGATCACAACAATAACTAATGTGTATGTGGTAAATGTTAAGTTATTCTGTTAAAATAACTAGCACAATGAGCGTATAATGTTCCCAATGCTGGGACACAAGCCTCCTCTCGGTGGGAGGGAGCGGGCCATGATCCACCACGTGGACCCAGTGCGGGTTGGTCACATGTCTTCGAATTTTTGATTTTAAGACATGCCGGTTGCCTCACGATGTTTTCCTTCACAGTTTTGAGAGCAGTGGTGATGAAATAATTTACACAAAGTAAAGTGCCTGCTGGATAGGTTCCGTCCAACCTGGAAGGAGGACGCGCAGGCTTGCGATAAATGGAAGGAGTGGAGGGACGCCTTTGCCCACGAGTGGGACAGCGTAATATTCATCGCAGTATCAGAATATTCTAGGTAAATGCTTTTCATTAATTTAACTCAGGACTTCGCCCGCGTGAAGTTTCTTGTTCCCCCGACCCACTCCGTCGCATCGCATCATCTGCCCGCGATATTGCATCTTCGCCCGCGTGAAGTTTCTTGTTCCCCCGACCCACTCCATCGCATCGCATCATCTGCCCGCGATATTGCATCTTCGCCCGCATGAAGTTTCTTATTCCCCCGACCCACTCCGTCGCATCGCATCATCTGCCCGCGATATTGCATCTTCGCCCGCATGAAGTTTCCTGTTCCCCCGACCCACTCCGTCGCATCGCATCATCTGCCCGCGATATTGCATCTTCGCCCGCATGAAGTTTCCTGTTCCCCCGACCCACTCCGTCGCATCGCATCATCTGCCCGCGATATTGCATCGTTTTCGCTTAGCGTTCTTTCTGACATTTCTTGTTTTTGCTTGGCTCCTAAGGGTCAAAGCGTGATGTTAATAGCCAATAGCCTTCCTGAAGAATTGGGCTATCAAATGTAAAAATATTTTTTCTAATCCGACTCAAACAAACGAACAAACTCTTCCGCTTTATTGGTAGTACCTATAGTATATAGACATGCCCGTGGCTAAATAATAACAGCCGCACAGGTCGATCGATCAGGTTAAGCTACGCTTGCCGCGGTTGATCTATGGATGGGTAACCATCTTTACATACCGAGACCCCTCCGTGCCTCGGAAAGCACGTTAAGCCGCTGGTCCCGGCTGTCATTCGTGGATCTTTGACAGTCGTTACGGGTCGTCAGTAGCCCGAAAGTCTGACAACCAGTCTTACCAAGGGTTATCGTGTTACCCAGTAACTGGGTTGTGGAGGTCAGATAGGCAGTCGCTCCATGTAAAATACTGGTATTCAGCTGCATCCGGTTAGACTGGAAGCCGACCCCAACATAGTTGGGAAAAGGCTGATGATGAAGGAAGGAAGATGGATGATGATATTCTAGGAAGGAAGATGATGATATTCTAACTAAACTAAACTATTTACGAACTAATTGGCAGCATTGCCATGTCGAATGGCAATGCTAATTCTTTGGCAATAAAAAAATAAATCATGTTATATGTAAACACTGACTCTTGTCTCGTAATGATAGAAAAAAAAGAAAGAAAAATATTTTATTTGGGACACCCACAGGATGTACAAATAATTGAAAAGGAGCATTTAACACTAACAAAGTTCCATTAAAAAAACAAAAAAAAAAAAAATACCTGATAAGATAAGATTATTTATTTGCTTAAACATGTGTGTGTACATACATAAAAAATGCATACAAGATGAAAATAAAAGTGAATTAAGTGCAGACATGTTTGTCACTACGTGACGTGCAAAATTCGAACAATTATTATTAATGTTATAAAGTTATTAACTTATTAAATTTATTACTCAAACAAAAAAAAAATAAATAAATAAATAAATCAAAATAACAAAATATTTAAAGTTGTCATACTTAATTACTAATGGGTTATTCAAATTATATAAAATTAAAGAGTAAAATTAGCATTATTGTGTAAGTACCTCCAAATGAATCTACTATGTTAAGACAAATTCTTTTTCATTAAGGAACTCAGTAACGCTATAATATGCCCTGGTGGTCAAAAAAGTACGAAGTTTATTTTTAAACATAGTGTAAGGTAGTTCTTTCCAACTTTTAGGTACTTTGTTGAAAATGACTGGAGCCATACAGTATACACTTTTTCGCATTAGGGTCGTCTTAGCGGATTGGAGACAAAGTTGATCATTGTCACGTCTATTGCGTGGGAATATGTCGGCTAGACGCTTATAGTAATGTGGATTCGACTTAACAAACACAGCTACTTCTAATATGTACAAGCACGGTAGGGTTAATATCTTGTAATTTCTGAAATAAGGCATGCAGCTATCGGTCTTGTCAAGTTTAAACATCGCCCGTAAACATCTTTTTTGAGACTTGAATGCTGAGCGAGGCCAAAAAGGCTATCTCAGCATAATGCTGAGATATTTAAAAAATAGATACCGCAGGCTGTTAGGGCCCACTGTGATGCCACTATGGGATTGAAAAAAAAAAAAAACAGTTTCAGTTTATTTATTTATTTATTAATCACAATTTGTACAAGAATAGAATAGACGGCGACCCCCAAACTAGGCATTTGGCTGTATCTTGGGAGTCAGATAACTTACTTTGATGTTGTAGATCTGGAGTCTCAGTCTTCTTTCAAGCGTGCAAGCATTTTGCGCAAATTCATTTTTGGGGTCCGAATAGAAGTCACTGCGGAACTTGGATATAGTATCCAAGGTCAATGGATTAAACAATAAGAACACATACTTATATAAGAACTAAACATATATATATATATTATTATTGTACATATGTGTGTATCACTAGATGACGCATATTAGGTAAATTGCTTACTAAAATAACAAGAAATACTTGCCCAACTACATCAAGCTAAGTACCAAAAACGCAACCATGGAGGACGATAAGAATTAATAATACACTCACAATTCAAAAACTTGGGACACCCCGCGTTAAGTGCGAACTGCAATGCATTATACATTAACCCCAGTGGCGTGGGGTGACCGCGATCATAGCCTACTCACATACATTTCTCACGTTTTATAACTTGCTTGATGTATAGAATGGGTTTACGAGTATGGACCTTCTTGGCGTAATGTTTTGATGATATACGTTTTTGGATTGACAGATTCATGTATATCCTTCGATTTACAATAGTACCTACAGACGCCAGCACATCAAGCTATTATCATCTGACATATTTCTTTAATAGATTTTCAACTTTATCGTTAAAGCATTAGGTTCAAGGTTGATTGGGAAAATTTGACAGTTTCGGGTAGCTTGACCTGCTGGCGTCTGTACTAGATTCTCGATGAGCGTATCAAAAACAGCCGAAATAATAAAACCACAAATAATGTAGTGGTCTTATTTTGCAACATAGTTTTTTCAGCCTTTTTGCTTAGAAATTAAAATTATGTTTTATTTTTCCATAAATATTTTTGCTATCGTTTTAAAAATACGTTCACGTTTCTATCAAAGTAGTATTTATATTGCAAACGATAATAAACTTTATGTTTGAAAGTTAAGGTTTATAATCAAGTTATATCCAATCGGGGGCCACTTAAGCGATGTGTTTTTGTTTCTAATCCTTAATCTATTGCTATTGTTAATCTAGCGAATGCTTTGTTCAGTCACATAGAGACGGTAACGGTGGCAGGGACGCCGCAGTTTGACAGTAATTGAACTAACTGTCAAAATGTCAGAGGGCGCCACCTCCTCGCCTCTGTCTGAACAACGCAATATTGGTTAGTGGTCGCAAATGCGAGTGTAAGATGCGGCCAAGGAACTTGTGGCCATTGGTTCGATCCCTGGGTATCATTAGGTTTTTATTAGGTTTTTATGAGTAGCAGCCCGGAGACACGGTTTGGAAAATGTGGGTGTATTGTATATACACATTTTACACGTGTGACCGCGTCACATTATATTTTATTATTTTAATATTTTCGCCCTTCTCCGAAGAGGATTTTTGTCAGTTCTTGAGATCGAGGTTTAATGCTTTATGTATGTTTGCCTGGTCGCCCTTCTTGGAAAAAGCTTACATCTGTCTATAGATTATAGCTTAGAGCTACCAATATTTTTCGGATCCATTTTGAAAAAGGGCAGCCGGACTATGTCCAATATATCCCACTAATTCGGTCAGTAGGTGGGGATTACTTATAAAGGAACACTCAGCGTTTAATCGTAAGACATGTTTCTTTGCGGATTTTTTTGTACGCTTTGCTTGTGGTTTATAGAGAAGACTTTTTAGCCATTGGTATTATTTTTGTAGTAGGAGGATCAGTAGACCGGATTGATTAAACACGATTCCAGTAGAACTGCTTGGTTGGCGCAGTGCTTAAGCGATTGACTGCTCGCTGCGTGTCGCGGGTTCGATTCCCGCACGGAACAAATACTTGTATGTCCTACAAGTAGTTGTTCCGGGTCTGGCTCTTTGTGTATGTTAGTTTAAATGTTTGTAAACGCACCCACGATACAGGAGAAATTCCTAGTATGGGGCAACGTTTTTAAAAGTAAAAATTAAAAAATAAAGAGGTCTCGTTGAGAAAGGCATCGACATGATATTAAGTCTAACGATGCCAAAGTCAATGTCACTCAAGCATATTGGAATTACAGAATCGAATGGAATAATGAACTCTTATGTACAGACATCACATCAAGCTACTACAATCTGTCAAATTTCTTTAATAGATTTTCAACTTTATCGCCAAAGCATTAAGGTTCAAGGTTGATTGGGAAAATTTGACAGTTTCGGGTAGCTTGACCTGCTGGCGTCTGTACAAGGCACAAGACTGGACAAGAAGGGCCAAAAAAAAAAAATACCAACAGTGAAAGAAAGAAAGGAAACGTATTTTGTATCACAGGTTAAAGGTTAAAGATTTTTGTATCACAGTGACAGCAGAACACTGACTCCTAAGACACATGATCTCCTAGTTTGGAAGTCAGGGTTACTCTATCTGTATGACCTTAATTCACTGAAATTCATGTGACCTAGTCTTTAAGCAATGTTGAAGGTTTTTGTATAAATAAAGATTTTATTTATTTATTTTTTATTTATTGCGTCTCGCACAGGAAGATTACAAACGAAACTAAACACAGTCAAAAATAAAAAAAATCAAATAAAAAAAACTAGCTGCGCCCCGCGGTTTCACCCGCATACGTTTCGATCCCGTGGGAATATCGAGATAAAAAGTATCCCACATGTTAATCCTGGTTATAAACCATCTGTGTGCCAAATTTCATCCAAATCCGTTCAGTAGTTTTTGCGTGATTGAGTAACAAACATCCATCCATCCATCCATCCATACAAACTTTCGCGTTTATAATATTAGTAGGAAGTAACAAAAAGAATGAGACAGAAAGTCAATACGAGGCCAAAAGGCCGCAGTGGTAATGGGTTTGTAAAAGCTGTCAAAAATGAAGATGATTGGTAGATGCTTATTAAATCGCTATACTCAATCATATAGGCATATATCAGATATCGCAGTAGGCAGTCACTCCATAAAATACTGGTATTCAGCTGCAACCGGTTAGACTCAAAGCCGACCCCAAGATAGTCGGGAACAGCCAAGCTGCCTAGCCTTTATGATGATGACTCAATCGTAACACTTAGAAGTAGATATCCCATTACTCCTGAAACAATACAAAGTAGTAACAATGTTAATTCTACTGAAAATCTCAAGCAACACATAACAAACGTACATTCAAGAAAACACATTCTGAACTGTGCCATCTAAAACTTTCATCATAAAGGTGGCTTGGAATAAAATATTCGTGACGAGTTGATATAGTTCCGCAGCACGGATCATAACTCACATGAGGGGAAGAAGCTCCCGAGAATCGCGGGAGTTACGCATTTATGGTGAGATTATGGTGCCTTTGAAGTATTTTTAACCGACTTTAAAAAAGGATAGAGTTGAGGAGTGAGTTCTCAAGTTGTGGGTATGTTTTGCGTAGGGTTACCAACGTTTTTATATCAGTTGTAATCGTGTTTTCGAAGCCTGTAAAACATGTAGTAGAAAAAAATATAGGAAAAAAACGTCAGAAACAACGCTAAGCGATAAAAAAAAGGAGGAGACGAACGAACGACGAGGTGGGTCTGGGGAATTTTTCCGCGGACGAATTCTGCTGTGCTGCTAGTATAAGCAGCTGTGCTGAGTGTTGATTTAAAAACTCCGTGTGGTCCTTATTTGTCCTGTAACATAGTATTGTTGTGCTTTTAAGGAGTCGGTGGCATAGACTTGAGTTACTTTGTACAATATTAAAGGTTAGCAACTCTTTGAAAAATAGCCTATGTTACTCTTTATAACATCAGCTATCTGTCAGTGAAAGTCCTGTCAAAATCGACTTCTGAGATTAGCCGGAACAAACAGACAGACACGCAATAATTTATAACATTGTTTTTTTATTTATGCATTTAGTAAAAAGCTGTTATTTTGTCATTACAAACAGACACTTCAATTTTATTTATTTGTATGTATAAATGTATATGAGCTGCTAGTCTGTACGCCATTATAACAAACATATCACAATACAAAAATTTAACAAACGACTGAAAAAAAAAAACAAAATGGTTTAACTCGCAAAGAGACGTCGCTTATTCATTTATTCATAACAAAGCATTATTGTTTTAGAAACCAGAATACACCAGCACATAAAATAACCCATAAAGGTTCTAAAAAATAACAAAAAACCTAATGAAAATAACCATATCAGTATATTTTCGCCTCTTTTAACACAACATGGACGATTAATTCCGGCGAATGGGGTGAAGTTGCTAGTTGTGGTCAGGAGCGCAGTGCACGTTGCAGTGATAAACAGTTCGCGAGTCGAGTTATACAGTTGCCCGGAAAAAGTATTTTGTTACGTACATTTATTGGTGCGTTTACCCTGGCTGAATAGGAATTATGGTGGGTAGTTTTGTTTTTTTTTTTCAATATTTTTTGTTGTTGTGGTTTTGTTTTTTGTTTGTATGTGTTGGTTGTTGACTAACTATATGCTAAGAATTAGAATAAACTGTACACTAAAATATATATACAATTATATAGAAGTAATTTAGTACAAAAAAAAAAAAGAAAAAGGTAGCAGCTCATTGGGCATCAAAAAATTCGTCCGCATTATTGTCAATGGTATAAGTGCCCAAAAGGCTGGCAGCATTACTACGTTGGATGGCAATGCTGATTCTTTGGGTTAAAAATAGGCCAGACTTCTGGTTACAAAAAAAAAAAAAAACTTTATACCTACTACACCTAGATTACTATACCTAGATTTTTATCACTTAAGTATCACAGTGTATCATTTTTGTAATGTGCATTTTGAGAGCAGTGGTGGCCCAGTGGCAACAGCCGCGACTTATGAGGTCGTAAGATCGAACCCAGACAGGCCTTTTACTTTGTGTAAATTATTTCATCACTACTGCTCTCAAAACGGTGAAGGAAAACATCACGAGGAAACCGACATATTCTAGAACCAAAAATTCAAAGACATGCAACCCACTCCCTCTCACTGAGAGGATGCTTGTGTCCCAGCAGTGGGAACATTATAGGCTGATTATACTGAACTATTTTTAATTATTTTTGCTTGAAAAACTTCTATGCATCTTCTTTAGTCTTTCCAAAAGGCCCAGCTGCTGTGAAGGAGAAGTCACTCTAACGTATTTTATTTTTAGAACCTTCCTTCTATTATAAGACAGCCTATTGGGTTCCACTATTCCTACTGACAGCGATGCGGACGAATTTTTTTATGTCCAATGAGTTCTTCCCTTTTTTTTTACCTTTTTACAGGGTGGCAGAGACATCGACGCGTAACCTGTTACTATGGATTCTGTACATGTTTCTGGCGATTGATTCTGTGAAAATATCACCGTGAAAAGTTAGGTGAAGTGAGCTTAGAGTGAGCTGTCAATAGTGTCAATCCCTTGCATTAGTTGGAATGACAGCTCACTCCACGCTCACTTCACTGAATTTTTCACGGTGAGATGGTTACAGAATCGCACTGCAGAACCCCCTGCGTTGAAATATGACGTCGGCTATCAATAATAGCAATACCTACTCGGTCAAAATGTACTAAATAGCTTAAAATAGTATTGTGTGCCTCACGGCTGCGCCACATAGGCCCAGTTCAGCATAAATGTCAGACAAATTATATCTGACGCTGGTTTTCAACTGGACGCTTCTAGGAGATTTTGTCAAATTACATACCCGACTACAAAGGAATTGGCCTCGCGATCCCTAACATTAAAAGCCAAATCTCCATCCTCAGAGCCAATCTACTCGTCAACTACGCAAACATCCACGCATCGGTTAAATGTGTCCGCGCATGCAATACAGGGGACAGTGATAAGGTGCAACACATCATGGCGGATTTGCGAGCGGCGACGTCATTTGTCACGTGTCTGTCCAGGGACGTACGTAGTGAGAGAGCGCCTTTATTTTGGACACTTTTTGCAGGATTCTTTTGATTGTTATTTTGATTTAAAATTTAGAATAGACTATGTGTACATGTTTAAATATATATCAGAGTAATAAATAAATAATTAAATTCTTTATTGCGAGTAACCATGAGACTCATAGTATTAGTAACAATAAAATAAACTTACAAGTATGTTAGTGATCGCGACGATAGGTCGTGGTGGAGCAAAATAAAATTATAGTGGACTGTATAACAAGTATAATGATGTAAAAAGAAATATAAAATTACAACGGTCGGTTGAACATACAAGATTTTAAGAGAGAAATTAAGACGCGCTAGCGCAGCCGTGTATTAAGGAGCACCACAGCTGACTGACGCGGCGGTGCGGCGCGGGGGTTCGCGCTCGGCCGTTGGCCAGCTGATTCCCCGCTGTCCCCGCACCCCTCGTTCACTGCCGCCAGCGCGCGGCGATGTTGAGTGAAGCGCGAGCGGTCTCAACAGTTAGTGACACAATTACGACAACAATTACACAAAAACACAACAAAACAATCACTGCTTCCGTATTTCAGCTGAGATACTGGAGCAACTACTTATAATACAGCAGTCCAGCCTGTCTGCAATAACCCCCGGGATGCTGTTGGAACTGGCTCGCACCCTGCGCACCAGGGACGCACATCTTTTACGCATTAAAGCAAAAAAAGTAATCAACACGCAATTTCGCAAACATCCCTGATGCGCTACAGAAGCGAGGCAGCCCCATCAACACCCTGAAAGCATTATTGTACTGCACTCGAAGGGCACTGTACGATCTCTGCGTAAAATGTACCCACAGGCCGCAGGTATTTACTTCTTCTCGCATACATTTACTTCTTACAAAATAATGTATGGGCAGGCATTTTTATTTGATAAATCAAAAGTATCAGTACTAAAAGAAGTAGCTATAATTTAACCTCAACGACTCGACTTCCGTTAAACATAAGGACATCTTTTGCTACTAATATGTGAGGATTACAAAAAGAACGGTTACGAGAATAATTTGGATAATATCTACATTTTAAATTATAAAGCTCAATCTGCGTGGTTCTTTCCTCAATAGACCATCTCAGACATCGATCTACGTGGTCTTCTCAAGATCTGACCAAGATTGTGTCTGGACTTTAAAAGAGACTGTGACCTTTGAGTTTGTTTGTTTGTTGAAACGCCGACCTCATCTAGTTTTTAAAATATGATTGACGTGTAAAAGTGTTTGTGCAAAACTACTTACAGAAATAAAATCATTTTTCATTTAAGCAATTCTTTGCTTTTTAAAAAAAATTCGTAAAACCTTCGATCTCCACCAAAAGTATCAGCAGAGACTAAGCCTCTTACAGTTGAGCTCAAAATAGAGAGTAAAAACATGATCCAGACAGCTGTAGACGTAATAATAGGAAAGTATAATGCTGTTGAAAATATCTTGGAAATAAAACCACGGCGAAAGTCTTGGGGACCGCAAAAACTATTCAGTATTCTACCACGGCGCTACGGGGAAGCAGAGAGGAATGAAAACGTTACCGGCGTATAGTAGGAAGGTGGGAGAAGGTTTAGTTGGTCAGATCTTGTAAAATGTTGGGTTTTGGTTGAATTCTGAGCGATTTTTCGTACAACTCTTTCGTACTTTCATTGACCCAGCCTAAGGACGAGTCTGTGGGATCATTTAATATGTAGGGTTTTGGTTGAATTCACAGCGATTTTTTCGCACTTTCATTGACATAGCCTGACTGCGTAACATACCATGGCAATGCCTTTCATTTTGCCAATATTCAACAATATTCATTGCGTTATTTACGTTGTCATCCAATGTTAGCCCACGTTCATGCGGGCGTAAAAATATCGAATTTCTCGCCAAATTTTAAATGAAGTTCGTATCCAGGGCAACGGCATTTCTTCCTTCCTATTTGTCCCTGTCACCTGTCATCTGAGGATTGTTTTCTAAATAGGAATCCAGCTAGTCATCATAAAACTACAGATACAAAATATTGCGAGGCAGATAAAAATAACTAGGCAAACGAATCGTTGATCTCCTTAAGTTCTGTGTTGAGCTGCACGATTACTGACAAATGCGTGCACTGACTGGGCATGTCCACTCAATCTGTGTCATTCTTTCCTCAAAATACTATTTCAGACAGCAATTTACATGGTCTTCATACGATCTAACCGAGATTATGCCTGGACTTTTAAAGAAACTGTGACCTCGGCCTTTCTTCTCAGAATAGTCAGATAAGAAACGCCGACTTCATCTGGTTTAAAAAAAATATGATTGGCGTGTAAAAGTGTTTGTACGAACTTACTACTTACTTAGGACTGATTTTGCCAACGCCAGATAATCCAAGGAATTATTTTTAATTTTTGACAGTTCTTCCATACGAAATCTGTCAGAGTCAATTTTATTCCACGAATAAAAATTATCTATCGATTGAGAAATCAGGGGCTCAGGGCTGATTTTTCCATCGCCAGATAACTTTTATAAAATTTAAAAATTATTCCTCGAATAAAATTATCAGATGATTGAAAAATCAGCCCCTAAAGAAATAAAATCATTTATCTTTTATGATAGATGCAACTACCCGCCCGTACATTTAAATAATCACCTGTCATTTTTCTTTCAAACCTCCGTTTCATCTAGGGCTAACCTTCTGCCTACCCTGTGTCACCCGTCACCCAAGTTTCAATATAATTAGAGCGAACGGCACCTTTTCAATTGGTTCGCGGCGAACTTCTACCGTTGGAGTTGCTGCCTCTGATTTTATAACTGCACCCCTGATTGTTCATTCTTAGTGCAGTCCCTGCCAGATTATATTAAGAGGTACAGGGGAGTTAATTTGGGTATGTTTCTGGATTTTAAGATTAGCTGGGGGAAAGACATGGGGTTTTGTCTGGGTGTACGGTCTACGCTAGTTCGAGTTGGGTTGGTTAATGGTAGGAATAAAAAAAACAAATAAAGTATAGAGGATCAAATTATATTAGCATAGAAACTCCGGAGGCTTGATGTGTATCCAAATCTAAACAGTATAAAATAAAAATGAATCTGTGTACTGTTAGTGTGTTACGAAATAACACCGCGGGGTAATTGTTTGCCTAAAATGCGAGTAATTTATAGGAAGCTATAATGAGTTAACTACTTGGTTCTTCAGCCAGAATAAATAAGAAAATATGTTTACTTACCGATCTTATCTCATACTTTATTAACTCCGAAAAAACATAGAAAAGACCAAAAATGATTCCAAACAACAAATTTCGAAATTTGGAATTTCGATTTCGAATTTCAATTGTTTTTTTCTAATTGATTTCGAAACAACTTAAATCCTCCATCAAATAATACGATAAGATGCTGAAACGAAGATGCGGTCGCAGTAAGTTACTGAAATCAAGCCTCAGCTCCGAGTACTGTTCTTAAACTTTTGGAGTTAATACTTTTTAACTCTTAACGCTGTTAAGTTTCAAACGATAGTAGCTCAATGGACGAGACGGTTAGTAGTAGTCGAAAGTGTGGTAAGTTCAATACTGTTTAGATATTGTTTTTATATGACATGATGTGTACATAGTTTCATCACCACTGCTCTCAAAACGGTGAAGGAAATCATCGTGAGGAAACCGGCACGTCCTAGAACCAAAAATTTGAAGACGTGACTGTGACATCTACCAACCCGCACTGGGCCCGCGTGGTGGGTTATGGCCTACCCTCTCACTGAGAGGAGGTCTGTGTCCCAGCAGTGGGAACATTATAGGCTGATTGTGTATTGTTTTTATTAGGGCAG
Organism: Apamea monoglypha; assembly: GCA_911387795.2. NCBI lineage: Eukaryota > Metazoa > Arthropoda > Insecta > Lepidoptera > Noctuidae > Apamea > Apamea monoglypha. Next base: position 3,646,638 of record OU426933.1, on the reverse strand, counting down.
ACAATCTATTGTTTCCTGTGGGTATACTCGTGCTCGTATAACAGCTAAAGGGTTTTTAAATAGGGACAAGGATTCTTTCATAGCCGCTGGCGGCCATATTAGATTGTCTATTGACGCGAATTTCTCGCAGAGGATTCAATAAATGTTCAGCATTTATCAAGATGAGCCGCTATACACTCGAACAACCCGATGAAATTATTAAAGTGTGGGTGAGTAATTCAAAACGGCTGTTCAATTCGTCAAACGAAATTTATTGAAAGCTAAATTCAACGGGTTTCTGATCTCAAGATTCGGGGACAAGACATGACCCCAAGGTCATGTGATTTAGCGCCCCTTGATTGTTTTTTGTGGGGTTATGTGAAATTACTGGTGTATGCGACCTAAACAGTAACATCACACGCGTCATCAGTGAGATAGAGGTATCATTATGTCAAAAAGTGATAGAAAATTAGATCTCTCGTATTCACGCTACCATACGAAGCCGAGGAGGTCATTTAAATGATATGTTATTCCATACATAATGTCAAAAAGGCTAAAAAGGAAGCTTTAAAAAAAAAAAAAGAAAATATAGTATAACTGTAAAAAATTAATGAGTTTTTTTTATTTCAATTCAAATATACCGTCCTTACGAAAAACCCTGTACAGACGCCAGCAGGTCAAGCTACCCGAAACTGTCAAATTTTCCCAATCAATCTTGAACCTTAATGCTTTAGCGATAAAGTTGATAATCTATTAAAGAAATTTGACGGATTGTAGTAGCTTGATGTGCTGGCGTCTGTACATAACTGTGAAGATTATCAGAATACAATTATGTAATTTACGGTGGTGTTACAAAATATTCCAGCGATGATTTGACTGCTCTTGTATCACCGACACCGCTCTTGTATCACGACCGGACACATCTGCCGCATGTCAGACGACCACTGGGCCGAACTTACGACCCAATGGGTCCCTCTTAATGGCAAGTGACATCGCGGCAGGCCTAGACGGAGATGGCGGGGTGAGCTGGACTCCTTCAACAAGAACAGAAGGCCAATTCTCGTAATTTAAAATGTTCAAAGTCTAGTCGCAGTGTCATCTCGGCGACAAACAAATGTCAAAAACTTGTCAAAATGTAGGGGAATTTGAGGTATTTTTGACAGATTGAGACTGAGATCAGACTGTGAACGTTCTTAAAATTATGAGAATTGTCCCGCTGGTCCTTAGCAGCTTTAAACAGAGAGAAGTAGAAATAGAGTAGGGAGGCTTTTGCCCAGCAGTGGGACATCACAGGCTTTTAATAATAATAAAATCTTATATCACCACAAACTATTGCAGTATTAGCCTAGACAGTGGCGCCGATTCCCTTGTTCACAAACTAAACTAAATTTAAGTTCAGTGCATCTTTTTCTTTCTATTTCATAAAGAAAAGGACAGAAGATAAATGTTAATTTACTCCTGTCAAATTAGTCAGCACCTGACGTAAATTGACGTATTTTTGGTAGCCATGTTTTTAATCACGTCTAAACTGTCTATGGATATGTGTCTTAATTTGACAGGACTAAACTAATATTTATCATCTGTCCTTTTCTTAATGAAATAGAAAGAAAAAGATGCACTGAATTTAAATTTAGTAAACATAATAAGTTAAAACAAAATTTGTTACGCTTTCTCGCTACCGACCTCCACGCGGGTGAAGCCGCGGGCAAAAGCTGGTTAAAATATAAACGACAGAATAATCCTACAAATTAAGTCTTTCTATGACATAATTTTGCCCCCGTAAATATCAGAAAACATTAAAAATACAACGCAGTCGAGCAAAGTAAATGAATCCCTTGTTTTTTATGGAAATTGCGCCAAGCACGACCTGGCGGCCCTTTACCCCTTTTACATTAGAGGCCCTTGTTGAAATATTTAGTACAAAAAACATTGTTCCCCATTTACCGAAATGGGGAAAAATACACCAGTGAAATTATATGGGATACTTCTATCTGACAACGCATCGGCATATTCTTGACACACAAGGTAACCATTATTTTTTCGGTGGGAACATTTGTTAATTTACGAAAACCAACTTTCATGGTAGCGTTTGTAATTCTAATTTTGTGAACAGTGCAGTGCTAACTAATCTCACTGTGAAAACATAAGTGAAATGAGCTTTAAGTGAACTGTCAATGGTGTCAATCTCTAGTATATGGAGGAATGATAGCTCTTTTTTTGTTTTTTTTCTGGGTGGGAAATCGTCATATGACTTCTCCCGCTCTGGGCAGAGCAGGAGGGCGTGTCAGACTTTTACTGACTAAAACCCACCCGTGTTCCTTCAGTTGCCTATGCTAGGGACCACGGTATCTCTTTCAAACAACCCGCGGCCCTGGCAGGCATCGGCCCTAGCGGACCCCGTCACTTCGTGCTGACATCTCTTTGAGGCGCGCGTGGAACACAACGCGCCGTCGACTCGGGTCTGGTCCTTGTCGGGTGGCGAGCTGCCCATTGCTCGCCGCCCGCAAGCCCGCGCCTACGGTGGCCGGGAGGAATGACAGTTCACTTCTAGTTCACTTCACCTAAGTTTTCACAGTGAGTTGGTGAGTGGACAGATGACCAAGTGAAGGAGAGTGAAGGTCAAGAAGACCCAGATGCGAAAAGCACAGGACCGGTAGATGTGGCGATGCTTGGCGAGGTCTGTGATATCTAGCAGTGGATGTCTTTCACTTGAAATGATGACGAATTTGGTGAACTTAATTTAATCCAAGACTTCATTGCAAGAATACTGATTTAGGATAGTCAGCTTATAAAGTTCCCACTGCTGGGACACAGGCCTCTTCTCTGTGAGAGTAGGCTATAATCCACTACGCGGGCCCAGTGCGTGTTGGCGGAAATCACATGTGTTCGAAATTTTGGTTCTAGGACATGGCCTCATGATATTTTCCTTCAGCGTTTTTAACGCAGTGATGATATTAAATACACAATGTAAATTGCCTGTCTGGTTTCGAACTCCCGACCTACACAACTCGTAAGTCGGGACGGATACCACTGCGCCACTACTGCTTCAGAATATTGATTGCCCCACTTTTTTTTTTTTTTTTTGGGATGGGAAATCATCAAATGACCCCTCCCGCTCTGGGTGGAGCGGAAGGGAGTGTCAGACTCTTACTGACTAAAACCCACCCATGTTCCTTCCTTCGCCCTTTATGTTCCGGGGCAGCGGTAACCCTTTCGGACAATCCCGCTGTGATTGCCCCACTTCTATTATTAAATAAAGACAACTAACTATAACCAGATTGAATTGATAGCTCAGTCATAATATCAATCAAGTGAAGTTAATAGTCCCTACCTCCGTCAGGGCCTGTCTGTCGTAATTTATCTCTTGTCATTCGCAGGACGTATGAGTATCTTAGAGACAGGTAAACTAAAGGTTGATTGACTAATTTTGGATGTACTTATTACTTACACTGTAACATTAACATTAGAAACAGAAACTTCGTAGTAGACCCCCAGGTGCGAGTTGGTGGATGTCACATGTCTTTCCTCACGATGTTTACGTTCACCATTTCGTTACAATATAAACTCAGTCAGTGCATAAAGTACTGGCGTGTTGCGTGTTAAAATCATACTGCGTTTGTTTCAAGTGAACGACTTTAAATCATCGCGGTTATGCTATCAATGGTTTATCCAAAACAATAACCTAATAATATAAAAATTTGCTCATTCAAAACTCGCTTGGCTGTTGGAACGTAACCAGGGGGTCTACTACGAAGTGCAAAGTGCGAATGATCGGATCGGACCGACACATCGCCGAACCGAATATTATTGGAAAATGCGAAAAAAGTTCTGATCAGCTCAGTTGAGTCGGGACCATACTCAATATTCGAAAAAGTGTAGGATCGGGACCCACCGAACCACATAGTAACTTCGTAGCAGGAAACGGCCGAACATTCGGCCGATACCACTTCGGAGTAGACTCCCTGAGTTATTTTACTGCGTGTCTGTACCTACTACATAAGGTCGACTTTAGCAGACAACTTTGACATGGTTAGTGCGCCCTAGGACAAGCTCTTTTGAGTCTGCCCAGGCCTTTCAATCCACCCAATACATACCGCAAGGTCCGACACAGGTGACGAAAGTGCCATCCGAATCAATAGTGTGATGGAACAGCTCAAAGTGCGTATAATTGCATCGGTACAGTTAACCACGAGTCGAGGTTCAATCGAATATCTTTGTTAGAATTGAATTTTGTGTGACGAAATGTGACTCGGAATTGTGTTTGTGACGATTTCGAGTCAACACAGCCTGTCCTGTATAGCTATTTACAACCATTCGACAGGTTGTCGAATCGAAAATGACGCATTTTCAATTAATAATTGGCCTTAGCCCCGACAGCAAATAGCTGTCGAGGGTCGTCTATTTGATTGAAGCTTTCAAAGTTTTCGGGTTTTGGATATGTGAACAGCGTTTAGAGGACTCTTTTGATAACATTGATGGATGTTCGTGTCGGCACTGAAGCGTATCGAAAGGTTGTGAATAGCTACGCTGGTCTGAAATACAGTCTCACATACAAGCCAATCGATTCTGCAAAAATCTCACCGTGAAAACTTAGGTGAAATGAGCTTGAAGTGAGCTAGTTTAAGTGAGTCAATAAAGCATTCCGGGTGTTAAGAGATAGGACAAAATTCGGATCACCACAAAAAAAAAAAATTGCAAATCAAACTTAATATCCCATACAAGGTGGAGACGACAATACGACAATAAATGAAACTGCGTAGGTAGGTGTATTGAATGTCGTTCCCAGTTTGCGTACGAAAATTTAATTAAATATATCCAATAGTTTAATCATAATAGCTAGTCAAAGATTGACAAAACCCGTAGTCGGCCCATCACTACTATTTAGTTTGTTTGAAAAAAATCACTTTTTGAATTTCTAAGCTAGGATTTATTCAGTAGTTCCATATTATTGTGAATATTGATAGTGTTTTCATTTATTGTCGTCTTGTTACGGTTTATGACATTTATTTCTCAAAAAGAATACAATTCACATAATATGAGAAATACAGGTAATCTTAAAACTAAATATAAGAATAACTTATGGTGAATGTAGGTAGGTAGGTATTAAAGGTATTCGTAAATAAATTAGTTATTAGACACAAATTGTTTACAGTGTTGCAGGTAAAAGGAAAAAAAGTTGGTTTACTTATCGATTCTCGAAGGCAATAGCAATTACAATATTTTTGTTATCTCCACGAATCTTTATTCAGCGCGTATTATACAGTTTTAAACCGTTAAAAGTGAATGTGTGTGTGTGTGTCCATGAAGTTTATTAACCACTTTATGAACCACTCGAAAGTTGCAACTCAACTTGCGACCTGGTCTCGAGAATCTGGCTACATGACGTAGGAATGATTGCCAGGTGGTAAGGAGGTAAAGGGATAACATAAACACATAAACATATTTAATATTTCAACAATTTGCTAATTCGACCTTTGCTAGAATTATTGACTGTTTCATCGGCACCTCTAAATATTTATTAAACTTTTGCACCTCGTTAGATAGTTGATTAAATGAAGATGTGTAGATGGTTTATGAAAATGGTTAATAAACTTCTTGATTTAACTTTTAACTGTTTGATGTTTTAGAAAATTTGGTTACAACAAATGGTGTATTAACGTATTCCGTACCTAATGGAATAGCAATAAAAGTCATTCAATTGAATTTAGAGAAAAGTGATATTTAGTGACGAATTCTGGACAATTTCTAAAAGTACATAAAAATTGGATTTTCTTGTATCCCATGAATTTTCGCCTAGGCATTATGAGGTGCTTAATTGTTGCAAATGGATTGCATGAATGCATTTATAATAAAGTAAATTGCATACTTAACATTTTGTAGCTCTACGAGTGTAAGAAGATATTGACGGAATGGCTCTTCACACTTAATTATGATGCCGTGGAGGACCTTTTGGCTACACAGGGTTGAACGTCATGCATATGCAGACACTCACACACACACACTCACTCACTCACATACACTCACATACACTCTAACTCACACACACACACCCACACACCCACTCATACACACACACATACATACAAAATATACGTACACACACACATAAACACACATTTACACCATTCCGTCACAAACACGATTTTCCTTTTATTTTCTCTCTTCTTATTGGTTTTGTTTTTATTTTTACTGGTTTTATAAAAAAAATTGTAACCTATACCTAATTAGCACAGCGAAACAATTGTTAATTAATCGAGGAAGAGCGAGGTTTATCCCATCACAAGTATCTTCGGATTACTTTCTGGGAAACCCCGGCAACTTAAATGTATAGATTTAAGATAATAAACACATTTTTTTTTTTTTTATTGGGTCCCACTGTCACGTCTTGGAACGAATACGTCAAATTACCTGTATATAAAGTTCCATGCTACTAGGCTACTAGACCCAGCGTCTTAGTCTGTGTGTTATCTGTCAGTAAATAAAAAAAAAAAATAAGTAGATGTTAAAATGTCAAGTAAAAAATATTAAGTAGATGTCTAAATTCCAAAATGATCATCAACTTTCCTGGCTGACTGTACATCGCTGTAACCTCCGGCTCTTATTCATCAGTACCTCGCCGTATCCCCTAGTTCGTCCGCTTTGTCATCCTATACACAATGGTCCGACTAATTGCCGACAACTGACATTAACAATAATTAGTACGCACCTCCCCTTTGGGGTGTGGTGCCAAGGGAAACGGGAGAGCGGGGAAGTTCCTGTTCAGAAATTTGTCAGTCTTTTGTTTGGAACTTTACGTTTACTTTTCTAAGAACAAAACTGCCAGTTTGTTTGATTCGCAGTTGTTTTTGGGTGAAGATGTTAAGGTACGGACAGACTTGCTCATAACTAGCATGAAAGCATGCCATTACTGAGCAATTGCTACTTTACTAAGTAGCAATTGCTCAAACATGCATGTGTGTCAAAACATTGCTACTAATGAGCATGCTTTTTTCGAGCATGCTCAAAAATCAACAGTCGTATTTCTTAGGTATTCATAAACGGATTATCTATTCGATAGTGCTGTTGGTTGATTTATTGTGTTCTTGAACGAACTGAAGAATTACTTTGCTTAATCAATTACCTACAGACACCTACAGATATTTTAGACTCTTTATCTATACTAATAATAAAACTGAAGAGTTTGTTTGTTTGTACGCGCTAATCTCGGGAACTACCACTCGGTTTTGAATAAATCTTTTTGCTTTTATATGGGCGTTGGCTGTCCGCTGCAATATGTTGGCTCGCAGAAATGCTCGACAGAAGTAAAGGCTATTTACAGCGTACTGTCAGTCGTTCTATACATGCAGAGGACATACTCGTACAGCGCCTTGCGCGTACAATACAATAATGCTTTCAGGGTGTTGATGGGGTTGTCGCGCTACTGCAGTGCTTCCAGCATGTTCGCAGAGGCGATAATAAATGGCTTTCACGCTATCATGCGCAAGCGTTGCGCTTCCATTATGCGTAGGGTACGCGGCAGTCCGAACAGCATCCTGCAGTGCGATTCTGTAACCAGCTCACCTTGAAAACTTAGGTGAATTGAGCGTGAAGTGAGCTGTCATTCCTAATAATGCTAGGTATTAACACTATTGAGAGCTCACTCTAAGCTCACTTCACCTAACTTTTCACTGTGAGTTTTTTACAGAATCGAGCGGCTGAAAACTATAGCTGATAGGTGAGACAGCCTCATACTGGGACATTGGATACGCCTACATGCCTCTGTGGCGTATTAATGAATAGTTTGTGTTGTTTTTCTGGTAGATGTAAGTACTAACACTAGTTCCTTAGTCGTGTGTATACTAACCAAATTGACTAGACTTATGGGTCCGAAATAAAAGATTTTAATTTAATTTATATAGCCAAAATTTTGAGGAAGGCTACTTAACATCACGGTAGAATAGAAGAATATAATAGAAAATAGTCTTTATTGTACATCATACAAATTATAGAACATAAAATTAGGACCCTTAGAAGACGAGCAAAAACAAAAAAATGACAGAAAACTAAGCGAAAACGAAGTAAAAGGGTGATGCGATACGACGCGGTGGGTCGGGGGAACAAGAAACACGCGGACGAAGTCGCGGGTAGAAGCTAGTATTGTATATAATCATCACATTAGCTATTGAGCGTTTATCTGAGATCTAGGAAGTGGTGAAGGGCGGGCGTTTTAGGGGACTGGCTTTTGTAATTTTTACGTTCGAAAAGTGCTGATTCTTAGCCTAATTTGAATAAATGACTTTTGATTTTGATTTTTAAATCCCCAGAAAACACCCCGTTTATAAGCAAGATTGAAGATAAATCTTCTCCACTAAGAGATTTATTTTGCAATTTTAGAGCGCAATCAAGTAGGATTAAAACATTAAATTCTATCAAAATATCTACATTTTCCTCTAAAACCAATCATAATCAACCCTACTTAATCGTAACTTAAGGCACACCCTCAACGGATAATGGCTGTTTAACGTAAAAGCATTATTGTTTATTTTGGGAACACGAGATTTATCCTGATTTTCGAGTGAATTTTTCAGTCAAATAGTCTTCTCGCTGTTCATTTGAATACACTTTTCAATATACTCAAAATAATTATTGAATAATATATTTCAATTTATAAATTACTGCCTTTATGATTGCAAAAGAAATTCAACATTTTTATTGATTTATTTAACCATTTACATAATCAGCCTATAATGTTCCCACTGCTGGGACACAGGCGTCCCTCTTTGAGAGGGAATGAGCTGTAATCTACCACGCGGGCCCAGTGCGGGTTCGTAGATGTCACATGTCTTCGACTATTTTAACCATTTACGAGTATGTACACACATGAGCTAACAAGAAGGAAGGAACAGACACATACGTACAAAGATGATTCTCATTTCCAAAGAAATCTCTTCCAGCATACCTGTTAATTAATTAGCAAGTTAATTACCCTTTTGTATGGTGACAGATTAACCAACTTTTCTTTCTTTTCTTTATTTATTTATATATACTTTATTGTACACCAGAAAATACATAACAAAAAATACGATTATTACTACAAAATATAAAATGGGTGGCCTTATCGCTTTCTACGATCTCTTCTAGGCAACCTTGTAATGGACAGTGATCTTTTCTTTCTTCTTTTCAAATCATGCTGTTTTCGTTGGGCTATTCCTAAAAGATTCTGAGATTGGCGTTTATTCCACAATCGTTTCTATTTTAAGATTTGCCCAATTTCAACTGAGCATTACGTTATGTAAGTATACAAAATTTCCGACCCAATTGCCTTAGGGCAGGACAGAAACAATATATATATAAATGTACACCATACATACCTATATACAGGGTGTTTGGTAGAAGGACCGACACAATCTTTTGTAGGAATGGAGATGTCATTTGCTAGCACAAAATTGTTTATTTTTTAATTATTGTGATTAATTTTTTAAGTGAAATATTTGTTCCTTAACACAATCTTACGACTTTGGAAGCACCCAAGTCGTTTTCTAGAACCAATTGTACTTAAATGTACATTGCAGATAACACCAAAAAATATTACGCTCTATTACAACCACAAACAAAAAAGTTGTGACGATATTTCGGGTGTTAAAAAAGAAACATATAACATATCTCAATTACCTACCAGACAGGTGTTATGGGTAAACATTAGGATAATATGACACTTCCTATTCTTCTTCCTAAGAAAGTTGTGTCGGTCCTTCTACCATACACCCTGTATATATACTGATACGAACAACCGTTTGTCCCTCATGTCAAGTTGACCGAAAGTAATACCGTTGCTGATCAATAGGACGGAAACGAACTGCGTAAATCTATTACATTTGATACTGAGGAACGGTTTCCTTTGTATTTCTTATGCGTTACCCCTTATCTTAAGGTTTTCTTGTTTTCCAATGACGGTATAAAAGGAAAATGATGGAGCGCCGAGATTGGGAGGAATATGTCATCAGACCCGGTTTGTTAGTCCAGAGAATTGGGTGCAAAAATGCTTTTGGACAAGACTTGTTTTTCTGTCGATATCTTTAAAAAAATCGAGGGTCTTGTAAACGAAACAGCAGGCAGTAGTATTCAGCTGCATCCAGTTAGATTGTAAGCCGATCCTAACATAGTTTGGAAAAGTCTAGGCAGATGATGATGTCCTTTAAAACAATCATAGCATCCTTCAATCAACTCAACCTATCGCAGTCCACTGCTGGACATAGGCCTCTCGTAGACTGTGCCTGTCTTTGGCCCACTGAGTGACCTCAGGGAAGGTGGCGCACAGTGGTCATATGCTGCCTTGCACACTTGCACAGCCAGGCTTCGGGGAGACCCCTTTACAGTCTCCTTAGAGATGTGCCTTAACAGGCGTTGAACAGAGGGGGCTCCGGATTGATCTTTTTTGAGGTAACGGTGCCCCTTCCATTTGCAGATGGTGACCATCGGGGTAGTTTTAGAAAACCAAGGATTTTTACCTCACTAAACAAATAGCATCCTTACTTGCTCTCCAGTTCCATTTGAGTAGTGACATTGTTGGCTACTTACCCATAATAACACATAGGATGGTGCCAAGAAATGTATGGTAGCTGGTACCTGCCCCAATAGCAATAAATGATATATTATTAGACATGAATGAATGATGAATCAAGACCAGGGGACTTGATTCCTTGTCCGGTCTAAGTAATAAGAATATTGTGGAAGTTGAGACGAGGCAGTAAGGGAACCTACCTGTTGTAGCTTTAGAAAAACGTTCTTAGGAGATTGTCCTTAACTTCTTGAGTAATTGATAACAGTATTCCCAGACTTCGGAAAGATTTTACAGTTGTCTAAAAAAACGTTAATTCTTACATTTTATTTTTATGTTGCCAATCGATGCAGCTTTGTATAAGGATTCAAAGACACTTTTGGATCAACTGAGCTTAGAGTCGTAGAAAAGTCAGAAACCGCATAATACTTTTCCCATACCTACATTTCGTAGCGATCGATCATCTTATCCACGACCTTTGATCTTTTCTTAAAAGAAATGCGCAATATTATGTATGTAATTCATCACGGACCACGTAAGAGCCAAGCATCTTCACTAATTCATTCATTCATCAGGCAAATCTTCCAGTTCAGAATTTAGAAATATCTAAAAATAAACCTTATTTTTGTAATGTTTTTTTTTTTGTAAGAAATTAGTGGCCTTCCTAATAGAAAGATGTTATTAATGATTTTTTAATGGATATAACTTTTAAATCAGCAATATGTGTAATACATATTATTTTGAACATATGGACTATGCATTTATTTTTAATTTTATTTTCAACTTTATTCTTTTCTTTAACTTTATTCTAAAGGCTGTTTGTGTATGTAAGTTTAAATGTTTGTAAACGCACCCACGATACAGGAGAAATTCCTAGTGTGGGGCAACGTTTTGTATAAAAAAAAAAAATAATAATTTGAAATTTTTCAATATTAATTATATTGTAATAATTCTAACTGTGACATTTTAATTTGTAATTTTATTTTTAGATACTTAGCTTCTTAACAATTTTTATAAATTTTACGTGCCTATTTCCAGACAGAATGTGCATGGCTCACTCCTATCTACTCCACCTGTATTTTAATGTAACTTACTTTCGTTGCAAATAAATGATTTTATTGATGCAACTGACATGTTTGGTACAGTATAACTCTGAACGGACAATGATTTGGAATTAGGCGCCATAGTAACTTCTATTCAGTTTAAAAAGAGCTGTGCAACGGTGTATTGCACATGGCTATTGGAGGGAGGTACCAAAATAAGCATCGTCCTTTGCAACCAGTAATCTCGGGTGCTGAGTATGAATACAGGTAAGTCCCGGTAAAATCGATGGCACGTGAGACATTTAAACTTGTTTAACATCATCACTTACGCATTTCGAATAAGACAGACGTCAGGAAGTCCACTTGACAGTTCAGTCAACCTTCTCACAAAGTTACAGTATTATTTTTCTTAGGTCGACAATGTGTACAAATCGTCTCCAATTCTCATACTACACGACTACAACAATTGGCGCCGACATCAAAGCGAAAAAAGCGCTAAAAGCGAAACGAGCGAGAGGTGTGATTGTCAGTTTATTTGTGCTGGGAGTGTCGGCTCAGATTCCAATAACGGTGGACCGGTGTCTTGGTAATGATGACGCGTTTGATGTCAAAAGAGAATTGATACATGTCCTTTTGAATCAGAAACAGTCTGCGCAGACCAAGTTCTAGGAAGATGGGTAGCAGTATGGTTTGTGACAGATTGGATTAACAGGCACGTGAATTTGAAACATTTTTTTCTTGACGACAATTCCACCGAACTAGTTTACAAGAGGAATAGATAACGTAGGAAGGAGGTCGGTAGGAAGTTGGTCTACCATGGAATAGGTACAGACGCCAACAGGTCAAGCTACCCGAAACTGTCAAATTTTCCCAATCAACCTTGAACCTTAATTCTTTATTGATAAAGTTGAAAATCTTGGCGCCTGTACCTAATTGTAAATCAACGAATTAACATGTTTTGAGGGTTTAATGATGTTTTGATTAGTATTCTATTACTTATGCCAAACTACATAAATATAATAAACAAAATTATTATAATTATCACTGGTGGCTCAGTGGTAAGGGCCGTGACGGCAGTGGTAACGGACGTAGGTTCAAACTCCGTCAGGCGCTATACTTTGTGTAAATTATTTCATCACAATTACTCTTAAAAACGGTGAAGGAAAACATCGTGAGGAAACCGGCATGTTCTAGAATCAACAATTCAAAGACGTGTGCTATCTACCAACCCGCACTGGGCCCGTGTGGTGTATTACGGCCCCCTCTCATTGAGAGGCCTGTGTCTCAACAGTGGGAACATTATAGGCTGATTATGCTAAACTATAATATTATCATCATAGTGATCAGCAGCATAAATTATTCTTATCGTCAAAATAAGGATGCTCCTGCCAATACTTTTGACATAAACATTAGGTCGAAAAGAAAAAAAGGCCTACTTTTTGCTGGGAACTCAATAATTCTTATTTTAGGTCCAATAAAACGACCTCAATGCGAATACCCAAAAGTAATGTATCAAGTTACACAAAAAATGGCGTCGAAAGATACCAAAAGAAACTAGATTGACTACATTGACTACAAGTTTATTAGGGAACTGCTCAATGTTGCGAACTGTCAAAGGGAGTTTATTATAGTGCTTTATTTTAGCTTTTCCTTTAAGGAGTCTCAAGTTTGTTATTTCTCGTGTTATTTCTGCTAAAGAACAGAATATCTACGCGATTTCATGTGTTTATTTTCACCTGAAAATAAAGTTTCATTTTAAATTAGTAGGTTAAAGGGGAATGCACGCGGGTAGCCCGCGAAATTCAAAGGACATCATTAATTTCGTACCCAAAAACTAAAGTGGCCTGCGAGAAAAAAGAGTACTGTTTTCTTATGGGAAATGACCTCTTGAGCATTTTTTATTAGTAAAACGAAAGTCGTGTGTATGATTTTTGGCATTTTCAAACTCAAATAGCAGCCGAAGGGTTAATTGTAGTTTCGCTGTAATAGTAAAAAATGCAAAATATGTTACTTATTCCCCATAAGAAAATAGGACTTTTTTTTTCTCTTTTTTTCAGATTTTCTTACGTTTTTTGTAAATTGCAGGTCAGCGACAGGTTTTATGTTGAATAAATAATGGTTTGATGAACTAGGTATTGGCGTCGATTCTCTTTTTCACCAACTAAACTAAATTTAAGTTCAGTGCATCTTTTTCTTTCTATTTCATCAAGAAAAGGACAGAAGATATTTAATAGTTCTGTCAAATGATTCAGCGCCTGACGTAAATTGACGTATTTTTAGTTGCTAATTTTTTAATCACGTCTAAACTTGTCTATGGAGTATCTTAATTTGTCAGGAGTAAACTAATATTTATCTTCTGTCCTTTTCTTCATGAAATAGAAAGAAAAAGATGCACTGAACTTAAATTTAGTTTCGTTTGTAAACAAGGGAATCGGTGCCATTGTATATTTATTTTATTTCTTATTTTTATATCTCATCGTATGTTGCATCGGTCACGGACGTAATCTCATCAACGTCGGCTGTCTGAAAACCAGCGCTGGAGCTCTGTCTCGCATAGGGTATTAGCATTATGCTGAGCGATGGCCGTTTTACGTGGATGTGAGTGACGACGCATATTTTCCCCCAACTTGTTCTTTTTTTTGTTCTTTCTCTGCATCATGTTTACCGGAAATAAACATATCTTCGTCCTTTTTTTTTTCTTTCACTATACACGTCTGCTGAATCCGTCAGGGAATACAGGTTTGATGATATGTTATGTACCTTACCTGATGGTAAGCGATGATGCGGTTGTCGATTATGCATGCAAATGCACCTATTCATAGAAACTTAAAAATCCCCCGGTTATATCTACAGCGGAAGGACATACTTCTGAATATTGCGTCGGCGCATTGCACCTGCGGTTGACCGCCACTGATGAAAAGAGCTTGTGGAATATTAATTGAAATATACGAGTACATAAGTACAGTCAGCCTCAATAAGATGTATCCATCATCTGCCGAGCCTTTTCCCAACTTTGTTGGGGACGGCTTCCAGTCTAACCGGATGCAGCTGAATACCAGTATTTTACATCGAGCGACTGCCTATCTGACCTTCATAACCCAGTTACTGGGTAATACGATACCCCTTGGCAAAACTGGTTGTCAGATTTTCGGGCTTCTGACGACCCGTAACGACTGTCAAATATCCACGAATGACAGCCGGGACCAGCAGCTTAACGTGCTTTCCGAGGCATGGAGGGGTCTTGGTATGTAAAAATGGTCACCCATCCACGGACCAACCACGGCAAGCGTAGCTTAACTTGATCGATTGACCCTTGCGGATGTTATTACTTAGCCACATAAGATGTATCCATGGACGATAATTCATTGATTTTTTTCAAAGTCAAAGTCAAAGATTTATTTGCAGATAAACATGGTTACAAAAGTTCTTACAATGATAGTATAATAGTAGCTTAACATATTCAATCATAACATAATGACATGCACATTTTATGGTATAGGTACAATTAGATCATTTAGATTTAAACTGAAGGAATTCTTTAACTGTATAGAAGGGATTCTCAATTAGCCACCTGTGTAAAGCCCTTCTGAAGCGGACCATTGTAAGTTCTTTAATTTGGTTAGGAATCTTGTTATAGATCTGAGTACTGAGTAGATAGCGTAGCAACTTCATCTATATAGTTCTGTTTTCGTTCTAGGAATAAGCAGGCTATTAGGATATCTAGTTTTGAACTTACATTTATCTCCCAGTTTTTGAAACATCTCAGGGTGAGATTTGGTAAATTTACATATTTCCTCGATATAAATATCAGTTAATTACAAACTTTCAATCTTTGATCCCTGTCTGTATGTAAATTCATTGAAAATAGCAGACGCATAATCAACCTATAAAGTTCCCACTGCTGAGACACAGGCCTCCCCTCTGTGAGAGAGAGTGAGCTGTAATCCACCACGCGGACCCAGTTCTGATTGATAGATGTCACATGTCTGCAAATCTTTGTTTCTAGGACATGGCGGTTTACTCACGATATTTACTTTCACAGTTTTTGAGAGCAGTGACGATGAAATAATTTACATTTAAAACATTGTTGTAAAATCGAATTGGAACACTATGTATGTTACTTGACGGCAGAAATGGTTGTGATGTCTGTTTACTAGAAACTCGATCATATTGTTGACAAGTTTTTTTTAGAAAATTACATAGTTAGTACGATGATTACATCAAATGCCTAGCTTTCATTACAACAACAACTTGCACGTATTTCTACATCGTTCTTACACGTATAATTTCAACATGAATTGTGTAACCAATATTTTGTAACAAGTTTATGATTTAAGAGAGTTTCTTGCCCTTTCTTCTCCATAGGTACCTACTACGCTTTGGAATTGGCAACTAGCTTCATCTTTCTGACTGACCGACCCCTTGACAATTCAAAAGTGCCTGGTTTATTTGAAATAAATGCTTTGAGCTTGAGTTTGAAAAATATATAGGCACCTGAAACCCTCTGAACAGTTAAAAATAGAACCCAGAAAGAACCGACTTCACATCAAAATTCACGCACATTAATCTAAACAAAGTAGACAATCTTACACTTATTATTCGTATTATGAAGATTTATATCATTTTTCTCAGAAACTGGTTTATCAGTTGAGTTTTATATTCCTTTTGACACAACCGTCTCTGGCAAGTGTCGTGAGAATTGGAATAATTTATCCAAGAGATTTCCCAGAGGCATTGTAGGAGGACAAACGAAACAGAAATCTTTCTTTTTTTTTGCTTCTTCGAGAATAAATGTAATGGAACATACGTAGATGTGTTATGGGTAATGTGATGGTGGTATGAAAAGGTTCCGGGTTCAGTTGAAACCGTTTTTTTGTCTTTTTGTTGGTTTTTCGAATTATATTTTTAGTCTTGTGTGATGGCTACTGCCGTATAGAGGAAGGCCTGTTGTGATTGAGGGAACAGTCGGCGATGTATCATCTTCAGCAGTCCACAGCTGGACATAGGCCTTTTCAATTGCACGCCGTTTAGCTCGATTCTCGGCAACTCTCATCTAGCTGCTACCAGCCACCCTACGAAGATCGTCGCTCAACCTAGCTTGAGGGCCTCCTACCTACCTTACGTTTGCAGATTCGCGGTCTCCACTCAAGAATACGTCTACCCCAAAGGTCATCGGTTCTACGGCTAATATGGCTGGCGCATTGACACTTGATCTTGGTTATTCTGTAAGCTCGACAACTTGTGAGGCAATGTAGTTTACTATTTATATTTTTAAGTCAAGGGTAGCGTGACTGAACAATAGTGCCATTACAAACAGGTTAATATTTAGTATGTTTACTGACGCATTATGTTAACTTATTTCGACTATGCATAAGTGGAGTTCTCATTCGGTACACCCCGAGTAATCAGCCTCACATGACATGACACGACACGATACCACGACATGTCACCGTGACACGTTATTGACATTGTTCAATGACATGAATTACAGCTCTCGTAAAAGTCACACAAGACTTTCCAGCTAAGAGAAGGTCCTCTAATTTAAGTCCCTTTGAGTAGTTACCGTCTGAAAGGCAAAGTTCAAGACATTTTCTAAAGGATAAAGTTTTTACATTCTTACATATGGCTTTGACTTTATCTTCACTACGATTCAGTTAACATATTCATTTAATATAAAATTGATAGCTAAAGTGCTTAATGAATCGTGAAAATCAAAGGTCGTTTGGTTATATTTTGCCAATTGATATATGATCTTATTGGAGAGAGATAAGGTTTTAAATTCGGGTGGTGTTGGGCTGTACTCAGCTTAAACAAATTGGTGCAAAGTCATGTGATGAATCGTAGTTACAAAATTAAATATAATGTAGTTCAAATTACAATTGACGAAATAATCTATTTAGCAAATAAAATAGACGACGTAAATCTGGTAGAATTTTAAAAACAATAATTACGATTAAACCGACTAAAAAAAAATCATTGATAGCCATAAAAAAATATTTGCTATTTGTCTATTTTACAATAGAAAAAAAAAACAAAAATGAATACGCGAGTGTAGCCAGTAGGCCTACTGAATAAGCAGAATTTGTATACCATTTCTAATGGAAATATAAACTCCGCCGATTTCCACAAAACTGTCAACAAGATTTCTCGGCCTCGGCTCGTCCAATATCCTAAAGTTCGCCACTTCAGGCTACTTTTCAGGCCACTTTGCTGGTAATTAGCCTTCGTTTTTATTATGGCCACTCTATAACGTTTCCAAGTTTACTGTTCGTTAAGAAATGGCAATTTGTTAATTTACTTTAGTTAGTAGAGAGTTTCTGAATTATACTGTGTTTCTTTCTCTTTTCGTTATTTGTAAAGAATATGTGGATGTCGATATTGACTACTCAAACACTTATGGTAACCGGTTATGAACAAATGGTTCTCGGCCGCGTAGCAAAGCATACGTTTTTCGTCAGCACATCAGCTACGCGCTACGCCGTAGCGAACATATTTATGTTTGCTACGGTGTGGCGCGTAGCTGATTCGCCGACGTTGGCTACCCTGTCGTAGCAAAAGCGGACATGCTAGTATGGATAGAAAATTTATTTTGCGCCTTGTAAGGAAAGCTATGGTTTCTTTCTGAAACACATTATTTTTTGATCTTAATATTTCAAAATTAAAAACGAAACACTCGACGGCAACTAAAAAGTTTAAAACAATCACGGACTTCATTTTCAATTTTATTTTTGGAATCGTTTCTTCAAGCCCTTTCCTTTTAAATCCAGCATGGTTAAGTAATTTCTTATGGACGTCAAAAATGCGCCATTCTGATTTCAGCAAAACAAAAACAAGCCGAAAACCATTGCATGACCAAGTCGATAGACACATCATGTATAAAACACCATCCAGCCGTTAGACCACCTGAAACATACGCTTGAAAAAACATATCTAACCGTCTCTTTGTCCGTAGTCGGGTAAAAAAATAACAGCCACAAGCGTGAAAACAGAATTCTTCAGTATGATACTAATGAACTATTCTCTGGCTAATAAAGGACCTAAAATGATCATACAAAAGTCACAATTTTACAGTCCACCACAAAATTCAGCACAAAGGGTGAAACTTTTAAATAGTGAACTAAGTTATTTTGCGTACTTAAACTTAAATATTAGAATGGAACTTTCCACTTTGTAAGTAAAAGTCTATCGGTGCCAAGACTCGCGATAAAAGATATTCTGCTGGTTATTCGAATAGTTGCTTTTGCAGGATTAGTTCGCTTTGCACTTTCTTTGAAGTTATTGTTGAGTAATATGTTAGTGGTATGCTGCTTCAGTTGCTGTCACAAGTTATCTTGAGTTCGATAGATAGTCTTTTATTTATTGCCAGTAAATTCTTATGTAATCCGTACTACGCCCACTCGCTCTCACCGACAGGAGGCCTGTGTCTCAGCAGTGGGAACATTATAGGTTGATCATGTTTATGTAATCCACAACGCGGGCCAAGGAGGGTAGGTAGATATGTCACATGTCTTCGAATTTTTGTTAAGAGCAGTGGTGATGAAATAATTTACACAAAGTAATGCGCCTGACTGGGTTCGAACCTACGACCTATAGCTCGTAAGTCGCGGCCGTTACCACTGGCCAATCACTGCACGCACTGGGTCCGCGTGGTGGATTACTGCAGCCAACTTTATCTCCCTGAGAGGAGGCCTATGTCCCAGCACTGGGAACAATAATGTGGTATTATGCTAAATGCTTATGTATTTGAGGTGCATTATATGATGCACCTTCGATAGTCAGACTTGCTACCAATCTTGGTGACCAACTAATCTAATAAAATATACCTATTCTGAGGTTGTAACCATTGATTGTTATCCTTTTACTAAATCCTAATATAATTTTGTCATAGTACTAACCCACTACGTCAATCAGCTTGAAGTATTTTTAAGTTTATTATTTTATTTTTCACAAACACTACTAACATTACAGGGAATTCCTGATGCGTTAGCGTGGTCCGTAATTACACTATTGTATTTATAACTATTTTAAATAACATAACACATACAATGGCGCCGATACCCTTGTTCACAAACTAAACTAAATTTAAGTTCAGTGCATCTTTTTCTTTCTATTTCATTAAGAAAAGGACAGAAGATAAAATATTAGTTTAGTCCTGTCAAATTAAGATACTCCATAGACAGTTTAGACGTGATTAATAACATGGCTACTAAAATACGTCAATTTACGTCAGGCGCTATCTAATTTGACAGGACTAAACTAATATTTATCTTCTGTCCTTTTCTTAATGAAATAGAAAGAAAAAGACACTGAACTTAAATTTAGTTTAGTTTGTGAACAAGGGAATCGACGCCAATATTGTTTTTGTGAATTCATTCAGAGAGCAGGTAAATAGATCGATCCTTTCAGCAGTGTCATTCAGTGCGTGCATGGCGCACGTCCGCGTGCATGGCGCTTTGCTGAACAAGTTGGTTCGTGCGTGAGGCACCGCTAGTAACCGTGGCTTCCGGCGCCGCAATAGAAAATTATAATATTGTATTCTCTATAAGTGATTGTGTAAATCTTTTGAAAAAATAAATGTCTAAAACCGTAAACCGTACATGAAACGTACGTGTTTACAGTTCCTCAAGAAGCTATCAAGTAAATATAAGTTGCCAGTGTATGTATTAGGCTAGACTTTGCTTATCAATGTACACAAGCAATTTTCGATTGTTATTTTGTGTGAAGCACTTTATGCCTATAAACTTTATACCTTGTAAAATATGACACTCAAATAACACTCATCATCTGCCTAGCCTTTTCCAACCTAATTTGGGGTCGGCTGCCAGTCTAACCGGATGCAGCTGAATACCAATATTTTACATGGAGTGACTGCCTATCTGACAACCCAGTAACTGGGTTGTGGAGGTACAGGTACGATACACCTTGGTAAGACTGGTTGTCATACTTTCGGGCTTCTGACGACCTGTAACGATTGTCAAAGATCTACGAATGACAGCCGGGACCAACGGCTGCACGTGCTTTCCGATGCATGGAGGGGTCTTGGTATGTAAAAATGTCACCCATCCATGGACCAACCGCGGCAAGCGTAGCTTAACCTGATCGATCGACCCGTGCGGCTGTTATTACTTAGCCACAAGCCCCTCAACATTAACTTTTTTTTATTTCACTCAAATAACACTCAATGTATAATAATGCAATCCAAATTGAATCCACTTCTAAATCCCTGAATCTAAAAACTTGACTTCAACTCTCCAGGAAACACGTAACACCAATCAACAAAACAAAGGTAACAAAATGGAATAATCGAACCGTCACATAATGGAAATGTAACACATTTAATTTGGCCTTACGATTTGTGTGTGACGCGGAATTGAGTCGTACGAACTAATTCCGAGTTGTGCACGGCGCGGCGGTCCGAAATATCAGCGGAATACCGGCTCGTTAAAACTTCGGACGAAGATGTATGGGCGATGGATGTGGCAGGATGGAGTAGGTGTGCCTAATGTTGAAGGTGGTGTGGTATTAGTTGTGTTAATAGCCCGTGTATCAAAGGAGTATTGATAAAAAAAAAAAATTGTACAGCGTGCCGCTTTTTTGGCGACATTAATTTAATACACCTATCGGTTTCGCGTTTTCGTTTTGTTAACGTATTATAATTGCATTAAACGTTATTATTTATTTATTTACAATTTTCTATATAGAGAGAGGTGGAAGGAGAGTAGGGATGCCTTTGCCTAGCAGTAGGACACTTACGGATAATAAAAAAAAAAAAATCTATAACAATATGAGGTCTTTTGCCGG
Organism: Apamea monoglypha; assembly: GCA_911387795.2. Lineage (NCBI taxonomy): Eukaryota > Metazoa > Arthropoda > Insecta > Lepidoptera > Noctuidae > Apamea > Apamea monoglypha. The sequence goes on along the minus strand of OU426933.1, from coordinate 3,625,278 downwards.
AGTCACGGATCATAACATCGCATCAATGAAATTAAAACGAATAACGTGCAAAGAGTAGGCCAATTGAAGGAAAAAGATGGAGCCCTTTGTCAGCAAGCGGCGCAGGCGGTAGTGTAGCGGTATCTACAACGCCACATGCGAACAACGCGTCATACTGACGTCACGCAAATCCTGCATCTCGCATGCAGAGTTTACCGCGCAATTAGAATAGATACAATTTCCCAACATCAAACGTTGGGCAATTGCCCGCCAGACACAACACCCGTCTGGTCGGAGGATCCTCCCTTTTCTATGGAGGATGAGTGAACTTCACACCCTGTTCCTAATACCTCCAAACCGGTGACCCCGAGCATGAACGTCAGCGCAGCCTTCGTGCAAACACTTCAGCGTGACGTCATCATCATCACTCCCGCAAGCTTTAGCGGCGAGTCACCCAGCCAGCTAGCATCCACGGCTTCAACGGGTATCCTGACCACCAGCATGCAGCGACCGCGCATACCTGGTCATCACCCTCAGCCTCATCAGTAACCTCGGCACAGCACACTGCACTTTCGGCCGGTCAACAAGAAGAGCTTCCTCTCCTGGTCGACGCAGCAGCCAGCCTCAACCCCGCGCTGTACGACATCCGACGCACTGGAGTATAACGCAGCGCCACCCCGACTCACTGGGGACATCTTCGCAGACAGTTCCGACTCACCGTGAACTATGCGCCACCCCGACTCACTGGGGCATCTCCGCAGACAGTTCCGACTCACCGTGAACTATGCGGCAACCGGTTCCGACTCACTGGAACCTCAGCTGGCCTGGCAAGCATCGCAAGATACAAGGCTCAGCCCACTATCGACCTCCGGTCTCCGGAGGGGAGTGATGTAGCGGTATCTACAACGCCACATGCGAACAACGCGTCATACTGACGTCACGCAAATCCTGCATCTCGCAAGCAGAGTTTACCGCGCAATTAGCATAGATACAATTTCCCAACATCAACCGTTGGGCAATTGCCCGCCAGACACAACACCCGTCTGGTTGGAGGATCCTCCCTTTTCTATGGAGGATGAGTGAACTTTACACCCTGTTCCTTATACCTCCAAAGTAGTTTTCAAATGATTAATTAATTTATGTTGTTATAATTTTTATGATTACTGGCCACTAGCCCGACCCGTGTATTAAAGTAATGTCGCCAATGTAGAGGCATGCCATTTATACAATAATTATTTTTTGAGTATACAAACTCAAAAAATAATTATTGTATAAATGTCGAGTTTGTAATAAGCCGAACAATATAATATTCTCATGTATGTGAATTATTGTATTCTTGTAAAAATAAAATTATCTCAAACCTCAATACTACAATGCTGATGGTAATGATGGAAATTGCGTTTGACGCAGGGTTTACAGTGCTAGTGGTGTTATATGAGCACCACCCAAGGTTGAGGAGATCGTGGAGTACATGCGTGTGAAGACCAACTGGGCTTTGAGGGTCGAGAAGTTGGAGTCGCGTCACAACACGAACCTCAAGTCGTTCGTGGTGCGTGTTCCGACACATCATCTCGAGAAGTTCCACAAGGAGAAGTTCTGGCCGAAGGGTGTTGTGTAGCATCGGTTTCGTGGCCGGCTACATGACACCAGTCAGCGAAACACGACGCAGACACTTCGTGTGCGTTAATTAGTTTTTAGTGTAATTATAATGTTGTATGTATTTATAGTATTTTTAAGTTATATTAATATTGTATTGCATGTGTTTATATGGGCCTTGATGCCTAAAAAAATGGATAAATAAATAAATATGTTACTGTGGTGTATGTCCTAATTATAGTGATAATAATAATGGATTGAGATAGCATAGTCAATTTAGAGCCAACCATGCGGACTAAATATTTAAGTGGAAGGCAAAGTAGACAACTTGAAGAGAGATAAAAAGTCTTAATAAACCCTCAATCACTCCGCTGTCTATCCGTCCGTCCGTCTGTCTGTCAGCGCGGGTTGTATCTCATGAACCATGATACCTATTACGGTTTAAAAATACACTCTGGGAAAATGTCAACTGTCTACCTAGACAGGTGACATTTGCACAGAGTGTATTTTTATTGTTGCTGTAACAAAAAATAATAATGATATAATAAAATAAAAAAATTAAAAAAAAGGTTGAAAAAGGGTGTTTCAAAAGAGCTTTTTAACCATACAAGAAACGTGTTTTTTTGGCGTTTTTGACTTGTGGTACGGAACCCTTCGCGTGCAAGTCTGGCTCGCGCTTGGTGGTATTTTTTATTAAGTATTAGCATTTAAAATATCGATTTTTGTTTCATTTTAAAACCATTGATATGCAGGAAAAAGCTGTTCATCCTGAAAATCAATAAACTTTGAAATGAAAAAAAAAAAACCGATATGCTGATTCCAGTATCTTAACTCCATGTAAATGTTCCGGTTATGTAAATTTGGTCTCATGTAGGCATGTCTTGTTGGAAGGCTCCGGGAATACTTCGCGACAGGCAGCTGATGGGAAAATGCTGCCGTGAACTGTTCAGTGTTCATGTGGCGCGGTTGTGGCGTAACTAGTGTAGTGTGGGTGTTTTGATTTCAGTGGTGGTTTCAGTTTGGTGGGTTTGATATTTTGTTAGTTTATTTATTTTATTATTTATGTACAGTAAAATACATAGTAATAATAATAAAAAATAAATATCCAACACCTGAGGAGGCTCGCGTTGGACAGCTGGATCAAGGGCTTGATTCAGAAAGCGGTACTTCTGGACACGGCTCGCATTGTCAGGAGGTTCCTCTCTCTGGAGCCCTGACCGCCGGTAGCTTGGACCCTGTTCCCGATACCGGTGGGCTACTATTTTTATATTTTTAAATGTTTTTATATCTTTTATATTCTAATATTTAAAAATATAATTTATATGTTTACATTTAAATAAAGGAAATAATAATAAATAACTTTATTTCCAATTTTACAATTTACATAAGGCAATAGGTTAATTCTATGGCAATATTCTTTTTTTAAATTGCATAAATCACTGATTACTCCACTGGCACCCAAGCTAAGATTAAACTTGTGTTATGGGTGACAGGGCTCTCTCTGTTAATACATTTCCCAATTTCTACAACACTAGTACGGAGTTACATTGGGTAATTAGCTATCGACTGAGTACAAAAAGAAAACAAATATATAAAACAAAGAAACAAAAGATAGAAAAAAAAATTAAATTCTAAATAAAAAAATATGACTGTATGTGTCATGTGTATCTGTTGTGTGTATGTTTTATGTATATGTTTCGTGTGTGTGTGATATATGTGCGTGTTGTATGTTGAGAGTTGTTTGAATAAGCAGAAACTTTTTTAGAAAAGTTTTCCAAGTAACTTTTCAGTCTCCTAAAGAGAGAGAAGGGGGTGGGGGGGGGGGGGGGGGGGTAAGAGTTGTGAGCCATTGAATCACTTTCTTTTTACATTCGAATATATTTAAGCTATAGGGATACGACATAATTATAATTTGAGTTCAAAGGTACTGTTTATTTCTTAAGAAATTTCTTCCAGCAGAAATATTAAATACTATCTGCGCCCCGCGGTTTCACCCGCATAAGTTTCGACCCCGTGGGAATATCGGGATAATAAGTATCCTATATGTTAATCCTGGTTATAAACCATCTGTTTACCAAATTTCATCCAAATCCGTTCAGTAGTTTTTGCGTGAAAGTGTAACAAACATCCATCCATACATCCATCCATCCATCCATACAAACTTTCACATTTATAATATTATTATATAATATTATATATCATATTAGTAGGATCCTGGTTATAAACTATCTGTGTACCAAATTTCATCCAAATCCGTTCAGTAGTTTTGGTGTGAAAGAGAAACAAACATCCATCCATCCATCCATACAAACTTTCGCATTTATAATATTAGTAGGAATAGTAGGAAAGATATAATTTATTTTATTTATTTAAAAGTGAATAATTTAGGCTTATTATTATGGCTTCAAGTTAAGAGCAGTACTGGGAAACGACTGCCACTTACAAGGTCGCAGTTTCGAACCCTGACAGGCGGTTTAATTTGTGTAAATTATTTCATTACTACTGCTCTCAAACCGGTGAAGGTGAGTAAATGGTGAGGATATCTTGTCCTAGAAAAATGGTAAAAAATTAATACGATACCCCTTGTTCAGACTGGTTGTCAGACTTTCGGGCTTCTGACGACCCGTAACGACTGTTAAAGATCCACGTATACCAGCTGGGACCAACGGTTTAACGTGCTTTCCGCAAGCGAGGAGTCTTGATATGTAAAGATGGTCACCCATCCACGGGCCTACCGCGGCAAGCGTAGCTTAACCTGATCGTTCGACCCGTGCGGCTGTTATGACTTAGCCACAAGCCCCTCCACAAGATGTGTTGCCCTTCTAAACCACAATAAGTAGAACATTCTGATCTAATTTTCCCTTTGAACGTTAAATCATAATAATAATTCAATTCGTAAGTGTAACATGAACAATTAAACTCCTAAAGTCAGGGCACTGGACAGTTTTCATCGCCCCCTCGCCCCCCGCTCCCGCGTGCCCCGCAGGCTGCACGGTACTGGCTCAAACAGCTGTTTACTGGGTCATCACTAATTTTGATATTCCACGAAATTCGAGAACTATTGTGAGAGTAGTATACGGGCTGTTGTCTTATAGATTAGACGATGTAGTTATTTGATGTCTTAGAAAATAATGCAACGAATTCATCTACGAGTTTATTTGAGAATCTTGTCTCCGTTTTGCTGATAATTCAGTTTTTTTTTTGTTGTGAATCAATACTAATAATAAAGCTTTTTTTTCGTTACCTAAAGGCCAGGACCCTTAGGAGTTGAGCAAAAATAAAACAAAATTGTAAAAACGAAGTACCTACGAACGAACAGTTGGAAACTATTTTAGTAAAACTCATATGGAATAGAATAATAAAATCTTAACATTATTCTTGCTTCACCAGTATTCACATAAAGTGTTCCAGAAAAGGTTTTATGGTACCTGATACAGTTTTTTGAACGTTTGGTAGTACTTCCAATTGTAATGATTAAACCTACATAGAATACTTTTTTTAAATATTAATAAAATATCGATAAAAACCGGGAACGTCAAAACGGAACGTCAATACAGACTAAAAGAATATCGATATAATAAAATTAACTTATTTTTATTCTCCCTAACAAAGTTTCGACTTTCAGACACGTAAAGTTACGATCGCTCGATCATAACTTTATATCACTTAACTTAAAATTGAGTCACTTTTTCAATTTCCGCTCTTATTTACTGACCGCAACTTAGTTAAGTTGGTAACTTAGTTATCCATAAAAATATTCGGAAAAATATCTTGGTACCTTGGTATGTATTTACTTTTTTCCGCGTTTTACAAGACTGACATATGCGATAGATTTCCGATTCATCTAGAAATTTCCAGAAGGTTCTTTCTATTGATTCGTTAGTGTAGGTAGGTAGTCACGAGAATACCTCTACAGCTAAGTAAAATTCAAAAGAAAATATTGTAATTGTAGTTTAACTTAAATTTATCTTTAATGCAATGGTATTAATGTGTAATTATGTTACTTTATTCAATTCAATTAATTTATTTTAGTCAGACAAATAAAATACATATGCATAGAGTAATACACAATTTCGACATAACATAAAAATATTAGATAACATAATAAAAATAAACAAAATAAAGATCATAATCAAAATAGGCAATTTAAAATAATGTAACATGTGGTGTGTGTGTGTGTGTAATGTACATTTCTATATATTTAGTTTGTAGTGCTTAATATGGGAATAACTTCCTGAAGTAAATGATTATTTATTTAAAAGCGTTTTTCTTGTGATTAAAAAAGATTGCATCTTTGAGAGACCTATTTCATTTTTGGTTCCTTATGGTAAAAGTTATTGAACTTTCACTATAAGTAACAAGAAGAAAATCTCAAAAGAGAAGTCTTAAGAGCATACCGATGTATGCCCTTAAGACCTAGCTCTGTCTACGACGCCACTCACGACATTGCTACTTTGCGGCTACTACATTGGTGATTTGACTTTGTAAAATTCGTTCCTTTTTGGATTGATCGACCCGCGGGGTTGCGATATAACCACAAGTATAGTCACCACATCATAAGCACTATATTCCTGTATTTTTAACGTTCGCATTCGAATCACAGTCACAATCTATCAAAAATACAACCAATTTACATACATTTTTGACAAGTTTTTGACATTGATGGTCGCTGAGATGAGACTCCTACTAGATTTTAAAAGTTTTTAAAGTACAAGAATTGGCCTTCAGAACTTGGTTGTCCGCGAAAAGTGTTGTGCAACCACAGATTCATTATTCCACGGGATTTCTATGTACCCACAAGTATAATCACCACATCATAAGTACTACACCGACATATTTCACCACCACATGTCACCATGTCACTAAACACTTTCAACTAACAAATCGCCCGTCTGCATGCCCCAGAGTAATGCCCTCCCAGTTTTCGGCCACAAAATGCCGACATATAACATGTCAGTAGTTGACCGCAACATTCTACCGAAATTAACGGAATTAATGTTACAATTCCTCTTTCGTTGCACGTTAGAAATAATTGTGTTAATGTAACGACGGGAATTACCGAGCTTTTTGTTCTGCTCTGTGGCCGGACTTTGGAATTTGGTCCTATTAGTCGGAGTGGCGATTAGGTTTCATATTTTAAATGTGGAGACAGATTTGTGGGTTGTGAATTTGTGCTTGAGTATTGTGTTGCATGTTGTAGTAAAGTTGTTTTAAACAGTGGTTAGTTTTCTTTTTTGTTTATTTATATAAAGTTCAAAACGGTGAAGGAAAACATCGTGAGGAAATGTTATGTGTGAAAAAAATCGAAGACATCTGGCCAACCCACACAGGGCCCGCGTGGTAGGCCCACTCCCTCTCACAGAGAGGAGGCCTGTGTCCCAGCAGTGGGAACATTATAGGCTGAGTATGTAAATAAAGTTCTCCAGAACGAATTTAGGCCACGGAGACTAATCTCAGCGGAGACCAGCATTTGCGCGTGAGATATTATAGTGCACAAGTGTGTGCGCAAAAGCAGGTGCAGTCTCTCATTGTCCGATGGAACGGCAATCCGACACGACCGGGGAGAGATCAGGCGCAGGACCAACGGCTTAACGTGCTTGCCGTGGTACGAGGGTATCACACCGCCAACTTCCAAACTCCGGGCTGTTGCTAAGAAATTCCCAATTCCAAAACCCTTATCTAAAATCTTCAAACTTAATAAGATCATTTTTTATAAAATGTAATCTTTATCTAAATTTTAACTTTATTAATGCTCATTATACATTTAATTACTGCATGTACTGCTACTAGAACTTTTACCGATAACACTTTTATTTTTTCTAAACTTAAAAGTTACCTTAAAAATTAGTTAAGTTACGTTAGTTACGAGTAGTAACATTGTGGGTTATAAATTTTGTTTGTGTGGATATGTTATTATTAAACGAATTGTTAGTTATTATAATCTAACTATTTGCTGTTCCTTTCAACAAAAAAAAAAATAATAATAATGAGAAAGTAACATCCAATACTTTCAATATAAATATCCCAGTAAGAAGATTTGCTACCAATATAAAGGTGCATTCGACTGGCGTGGCGCGCGGCGGGCTGCGATGGTGACGGGCGGGGTTTCACGTTGAAATGTAAAAATATTTTCAATATTATGTCGTGTTGGCTTCGGTATTTCGCTTCATAGAGTTTTGACGGATATCCCGTTTCGGTAATTTTTGGGAACTGTATTGAAAGAAAGAAAGAAAAGAAAAAAAAGGATTTTTTTTTTTTTTAGTATTTATTGGAAGTCCTTTAACGTGATTTGTGGTAGGAGTAACTTGGTAGAAATCCTCGTAGAGTCCAGGCGACTTTCCCTCATAGAGAGACACAGACACAGAGAGATACAGGTGTAGGTACAGTTTTCACGGTTTTCGAGGGTGCTGAAGCCAAAATGAAAATCCAAATTGGCGTAAAAATCGTATTCTCTCTCTGTCTCTTTCTATTATTCACGTGAGGAACTTCGAGCCTGACGCCAACCACACATGGATTTTTATTTTTATAATTTATTGCAGCATATTTGGTACCTACCACGATGGTATTAACTTTAACTACCCTATGTTATGAGGCACTCGTTGGGCAGCTGGATCAAGAGTTTGATTCAGAAAGCAGTGCTTCTTTTGGATGTATCTGATAAATCTCTCCCATCTGGACACTGTGCAAAAACTTTGAAACTTAATGTATTTTGTGTACTCCAATTATATCAGATATAAGGATGTACTGTACCTAACCAAATAAGTTTACCATGTTACGTTGAGTTAGTGCACTGAGGTTTTTAGAAGTGTACAGTTTATTGGACTTTCAGTGTGTTCCCGATTCGGTCTAATCTACATTATTATTTATTTACCTCAGCCCACTAACGTTAAACAATTGACCTCTATTACTGTTTATTAATTATTAGTCCTAATTACATTAGATTAACATTTGCAGTACCGAGTTGATTAGCTGTGGCTTGAGGTTTTCGTTGCATAATAGCTCTGTGGCAAGTAAATTAGAGAGCACATGTTAGCTAAACAAACAATCTATATATCTATATGTATACATACATGCAAATAAATAAAATTGAAGTATCTGTGTGTAATGCCAAAATAATAGCTTTGGTACTAAATACATATGAAAGTATATATGGTACTTATAACAAAAACCATATTTTAAATTTTTTGTCTGCCTGTCTGTCTGTTTGTTCCGGCTAATCTCCAAAACGGCTGGGCCGATTTTGACGGGACTTTCACCGACAAGAAATATTTTAGAAAAAAAATAGGGTTCCACGCAAACAAAAATTAAATCCATGATGAGCTCCAATATGCATGCGAAAAAGTCGCGGGCACAGCTAGTACCTGTATAATCAGTAAATGCATGTTGAGTTTGAGTATTTGTAAATTATTTTTCAAGTGGAATTTTCCTAAAATACTTGTTTTTATACGATTATAAGTTGGTGGCTCAATGACACTTTTATAAATTACTAGAAATCGTAAACAGTAGAATTATTTTAACATTAGCTGCGCCCCGCAGTTTCACCCGCATAAGTTTCGATCCTGTAGGAATATCGGGATAAAAAGTATCCTACCTACATGTTAATCCTGGTTATAAATCATGTGTGCCAAATTTCATCCAAATCCGTTCAGTAGTTTTTGCGTGAAAGAGTAACAAATATCCATCCATCCATTCATCCATCCATCCATACAAACTTTCACGTTTATAATATTAGTAGGATTATAGTAGGAAGTAGGATAGGATTAGTACAAGCATTTTGTGAATTCGTCATGACATGTAGGTACTTATTGTATAAACTTAAACAAAAGGCCAATTATATCTACCGAAAAATAATTATGACTAGTTATAATATATTGTGCACCAACTTACAAGCTTAGGTTTTCAAAGGAATCTTCAAGTTTTTGCTTACAATTGCAAAATGTATAAACTAACTCCCCAAATCAAATCTCCCGAACCAAGAACGCACCTCACCACCGACGCGGGACTGCACAAATTGGACCTCACTCTAGTGTCCAATTTGACGTGCAGCGCTTTAGCGCTCTCGAGCTAACGAGCGGCTGCCGTGTGTTGGACCACCCAGCCCGGTGAAGCGCTGCAGCCGCTGACTTGCCAAATAGGCCGCTGAAGCGCTTATTAGGATTTTGATACTTAGAATTTGAATGGTAACTGGGTTAACATTTGTAGATTTTCTAATGGTAAGGTAGTTGGAGTGCGGTTTGGCTGCATGTTGGCTAGCACGTAATTTTCGTGAATGAATAAGATGATTACAGATTGAAAATGCTCGCTGGACTCGTAGTTGAAAATATTTCTATATGAAAGATTTATTTCCCTCTCTCTCTGCCCAGCTAATTTGGGTCGGTCCTGTTCGTCACTCGCCACATGGCTCTGTTTCCTGAAATTCTAATTGAATCTCTGTTCGACCAATCTTTTAAAAATGTAAATATAACATAAACTAAAAACAAAAGACGGATAACTTATCCGCATTTTATTACGTGGGATTTAAAACATGAGTCTTCGAGTGTGTCCTCCCCGTAATGGTTTATGGCACAGAGACTTGGACACTCACACAGCAGATCATACACAAGCTGCAAGCCACTCAGAGAGCAATGGAGCGTGCTATGTTAGGTATATCGGGATCCTGCAGTTTTGCCAAAAACAAAAAATATTGACAAAATTTAATTTTCCAAACAAATTTTAGAAACATATTTTTGAATGTAAAACCAAACCAACAACATTGTAATTTAATTTGTATATTTTGCGCAACTGATATAAAGATGCAAATATTTTATCTTTGACTAAGCAACCGACTGAATAGAAATGGTAAATTGAAAACTGACGATACTAAATATTTGGCTTATTTTATTTTGCGTAATATATGTTATACTGACTGAAATATTTGACTACATTAAAATTGGTAAAAGTACTAGTTGGTAAGCAAGTTATTGTTTAAACGTTCACTTGCCAAGCATTAGGTTTGTTTTACAATTATTTGTGAAGAGTTTATTTGCTAAGTAATAATTTGGCAAATGAAATTCTGCGGAAAATTGTTTGGGAAGTGATAATTTGTCAATTTTTTTTTTATGAAATAAGGGGCACTTTAAGACCGAATTAGGAACACGGAAATCCGAAGAAAAACGAAACTTACCGACATAGCCGCAGTGATTGCGCGAAGAAAGTGGAAATGGGCGGGTCACATAAGGCGTAGAACAGGTGGCAGATGGGGTAGAACAGTGCTGGACTGGAGACCGAAACCGAGTAGAAGCGTGAGCAGATAGACGATGAGGTAGACCGACGACTTCTTGGACTCTGGCTTCGGAAGGCTAGAGACAGAGAAGAGTGGCGTTTTCAATTTCATTTATTAATTTTGTGAACACAGGGTACAATGATGTTTTATAAAAGTGTTTGGTCCACCCTATGTTCCGCCGAAAGGCATACAGAATAGTGACGCAGAAGTGTCGCTAAAGTCAATATTATCAAATTTAAATTAATTATAAAAGTACAAAATCTCATAAAATACAATGTCAGTAAATTAAATTTCTTAAAAATGAAATGAAATATTACAAAAATCGCACGGAAAAGAAAAGAAAATAAAATAAAATGTCAGCAATATTACAATTATCAAACTTAAATTAATTTAAATAGTCCAAAAAGTCATGAAAAAAAAAAATGTATTTCATCAAATTTTCAATTGCGTTCATTGCAGGATGCCTTCACTCACCATGGGGTGGCCAAAGGAAAGAAAGAAGAGAAAAAGAGAATGAGTTTTGCCCATGGTCCACCCGCCTAATTCACCTAGGTGGACTTTGGGAAATTATTTTTGCCATAATCCTCCAGAAAGTCCATATTACGAAAGAATAATAGTGACATAAAATAGTAAAGCCAGCGAGAAAAGGTTGCAATCTATTTATTTGTACCTCATTATACGATAGACATTTAAAAAATGTTAACTAAGGACTGATTTTTCCAGCGCCATTAAAATCCGAGGAATAATTTAAAATTTCAGATCGTGCCAGACATCAATTTTATTCTACGAATAAAAATTATCTGTCGATTGAGAAATCAGCTAAATTAATTATATAGGCTTGCCTTTTGCCGTCAAACACAACACACGGAAGAGAAGAACTTAAAACATAACTGTTGAAATGGGGGTGTATCCTATCCTACTTCCTACTAATCCTACCCCTACTATTAAAAATGCGAAAGTTTGTATGGATGGACGGATATTTGTTACTATTTCACGCAAAAACTACTGAACGGATTTGGATGAAATTTGGTACATTTAGTTTATAACCAGGATTAACACATAGGATATTTTTTATCCCGATATTCCCACGGGATCGAAACTTATGCGGGTGAAACCGCGGGGCGCAGCTAGTGTATAATAACTCTACCTACCTCTTCAGGAAATACAGGCGTGATGTTATTTGCTATGCGTTATCTAAGAATTGAGACTTCTACTATCCAAAACACATAAAGAAACAGTCATAACTCATGCATCGAGCATGGGAACATGTTGGTTTAAAGTTTATCCATACAAAAGCGTGTTTATCCGGGGCCTGTCGAAACTTGCACATTGATATTCAGAGCATTCCAATGTTGCTACTTACCTCTTATGCACTAACCGACTGGGGTGGCCTTGGGCTTGGTGCTTTTAGGATTTTATTAAAATCAATGAACATATTTTCGTAAAAGAAGGGGCTCGTGGCTAAGTATGGCCTCGGATCGATCGTTAAAAGACTAAGGGCGGGTTGTATCACGTCCACTTGACGCACGCGTATACGTTAAAAATGGCGTTAACTATCGTCAAACCAAAAAGGCGTTGTTTCAAATTATAGTTAGGTACAGCCTTGATGTAAGTCAAATATTAACGATTACGTAATCGTTGTTATTTGAAGTACGTATGTTACGCTAACCAACCGTTTGAAACACCCGGTTCTAAGCAACACTTGGTATTTTTAGTTTTTGAATTTTCTGAGATAGTTAGAAATAGTATTTTGCGGGACGCGAGGCTAAATTAAAGCCACGCGGACTTTATTTATTTCGGACCACAAGTAAGTATAAATATAAATATATAAGTAAGAATAAAATCTATGTTAGTAAACTTTTACAAACTAAAACAACAAAAAATTACGAGGCCCCACACACATTGGCGCCGATTCCCTTGTTCACAAACTAAACTAAATTTAATTTCATTACATCTTTTTCTTTCTATTTTGTTAAGAAAATGACAGAACATAAATATTAGTTTATTCCTGTCAAATTAGTCACCGCCTGACGTGAAATGACGTATTTTTAGTCGCCGCGACGGTTTTAGCCAGTAAGAGTCCGGCATACCCCTCTGTCATCCCCACGTTGGAGGAGGTCATGAGGATTTCAACAGCGCAGCAAAAAAGAAAGACTAACATAGATTAGCCCCATAGAACAAACCCAAAATAAATTAGACAAAGACAAAGACAAAACACAACCTTTACGAAACGACTTCTCAAACATACATCATAAAATAATAATTACTATACAATATGGGGCCAAACAATCTAAAGTTGTAGGCATAAAATCGTAACGTCTCCATTAGCCGAGCTGTGTTGTCGCCTCGTGGCATAAAGTTTATCCACAATAGAAATGTGCCTTGAGGCAGTCTCGCATGTCAACTGGAAGTCGCGGAGATAGGTTTTGAGGAATGGGGTAGATGTGGCATTAGCACAAAGCTAGTTAAGTCATGAAGGACGGAACAAGATTTATGTTAATACAAGCTTCTGTCTGCTGCGGCTTTCATATTTTGCGCGAACCATTAATTCTTTTCTAAAATAAGTAAATGAAGCCTTATTTACTCCTTATAACATCAGCTAGGTATCTATTAATGAAAGTCCCGTCAAAATCGGTGTAATGTTTCGAAGATTAGCCAGAACTAACAGACAGACAGACGACAAAATTAAAAAAAAAATCTTATAAATACCTACCGGTTATGCTTTCGTATATGCACAGACGCCAGCAGGCTACCCGAAACTGTCAAAATTTCCCAATCTACCTTGAATCTTAATGCTTTAGCGATAAAGTTGAAAATCTATTAAATAAATTTGACAGATTGTAGTAGCTTGATGTGCTGGCGTCTGTACTTAGTATAAAACTGTTATTTTGACATTACAAACAGACACTTCCATTTTATTTATTTGTAGATTATTAGATGGCATAAGAAGCGGCTCGCCTGATGATAAGTGTACACTGCTTCCAATTTATATCTGCAATATTAAGGCATGACCGCAGGTGTGTTGCCATCCCAGAAAAAAGCAATGTGGTCTATTCATGTTGGAAGGTTCAGTCACCTTACTTATTTCTGGTCTGAAGCAGGTCCTGTGTTGAGGTATTAGTGCTTGTATAGTGGTGGTGGTCATATCTAAATGGGATTGAATGGGATATCTACTGAATTATCATAATACCTACATAACATACCATCAATCCTGTGTTCCTCAAAGCACAGTCGCTACATGACTGTATAAAATATTGATATTCAGCTTCATCCGGTTAGATTGGACCCTAATACTGACGTTGGAAAAAGGAAAACGCTCGTACATGCCTACATTATAGCACATAATTATGAAAACATTCACATTATGTTTTACCATATAAAGCCTTCATAATGGGACTGACATACGCTGTGCGTTATAAAAGTACCTAAAATTTAAAAGAATAAAAAAAAAAAAAAAAGCCTTCATAATCCAATACTCTACTGCCACATCTCCACCCATTCCACACTCCTCGTTCCTTACTTTCTGGAGCGTCCCGGTACTCTTTGTAGTCATCAGTTTGATATTATAAACGCTTTAGTCTGAATTGTGGACATGTTTTAATCTGAGTGGAAATTGGGCGACTTTAGGCTTTTGCGGAGTTTCGTCTGTTTTGTGAATTTTCCTTGTAACGACGGAGGTTTGTAGCTTTGATTTAAACTCTGTTTAATTCTAGGAGGGTTTTGATATATTTTTAATGTGAGGACTTTTTGAGAGTTTATTTAATTAGCAATGTTTTCGTTTGCTAGACAGACACGTGTTTATATTTAAGTTATACCTACTAGTGACGAATTTCTTGTGGGGCTCGTGGTTAAATGATAACAGCTGCACGGGTCAAGCTACGTTTGCTTCAGTCGGTTCGTGGATAGGTGACCATCATACGACATATCGAGAACCTTTTGTGCCTCGAAAAACACGTTAAATAAACAACTATATTAGCTGTATCCAGTTATCCTAGAAGCCGATCCCAACATAGTTGGAAAAAGGCTTGGCAGATATTTACTAGTTAAATTTATATTTGTATAAACAGGGAGTGGGCCATGATCCACCACGCGGGCCCAGTGCGGGTTGGTAGATGTTACATGTCTACGAATTTTTGGTTCTAGGACACGCCGTTTCCTCAAGATGTTTTCTTCCACCGTTTTGAGAGCAGTGGTGATAAAATTTAATGCAAAAAGTTTTTTTTGATGCCCTATGATTCTTTACCCTTGTTTTGTTTTACATACAGGTACATATTATTCTTTTAAGTCTGTTAGCTTACATATCATGTAAATATTACCTTGTTTGAAAACAAAAATTAATTCACAATCAAAATCATAAATCTTCATTTATCTCAACATCATATTACAGGCACTGATAAATATGATGCACAATCTTAAATAGGGACAGAAGTCTGTGATAGGAGGGTCCTGAGTTTCAGAATTATTTTAATAAGGAAAGAAAAACGGATTTTGTTGCCGGTGACTCTCGTGGCGGCCATATACAGAGTGACATCGTGATTCGTCATCAAGAAATTTCGTGATTACAGAAACGACTGTCGGAGAACGGTTGCAGAATCCTATATAGTATAGTAGTAATAAGTTGCTTTTTACAAAATAAACGAATATGGATAGGTAATAGATAAATACCATTCATTAAAAGTAAAGGCGATCTTCCATTAAAACATTTTCTTTCTTCATGTCTTTGTAGCAAGCTAGTAGCTTTTTGGTGGCTTTGTAGTTTAATAGTGAAAAAGCCATGTCGAAACAATCGTAGACAAAACGATCTGACGGCGAATATTCCATAGTTGAAAAGTCCTGTCGGTGAACAGTCCAAAGGAGAAACGACTGTCGGAGAACGGTTGCAGAATCAACTTTGTGCTTGTCAGTGCAGTTATAGCAAGAATGTTAATGTTTTTGTCTATGTCTTAAGCAAAATTCTATTTCCTGTAAAGATCCAGTATCCAAAAGTGTTTGTTTCATCACTAGATTTATTAATGTATTTTGATCAATCGTTTCATTGTTGGTTACTTGTTGGCTACATGTTTTATGCTGACTTTTAGTCTTGACATTCGTAGAAGGTACCTGAAGAGTAGTATATTTGCGTGGGATCTACCTTTTATAAGCAACTTATTCATTTTTGTTCCTATGTTGCTTTTTTATTTATTTGTCTCGAAATAAACAAAATTTGAAATAATAAGTGTTTTCATGTATTCAATGTTGTTAATACCCGTGGTGATTAGTTTTGTTATTTATGTAACAGTTTTATATTGTTTATACGGTGTTAGTGAAGCTGGTGCGAGTATATCTTTTAACAAATGGCGTCTCTTCTACATAGCAACGTTGATCTTTGTACACAGCAATGTGATAGTGTTACCCGCTTTAATTCTATTGTTGGATATAAAGATATTGGCCGTTAATGTTATAATGGAATTAGGAGATTTCTTGAACACAATAGCATTGGTTGTGTATTTAATTATAATAAAGAGTAATCGGAAATTAAAGCGAGAATTTCAGGATAAGAGACGAAAAGAAAAGTGACTCGAAATGAAGTGAGTTTGTCACCACAACTCACTTCATTTCGAGTGACTTTTCTTTTTGTTTGTCCAAGTATACGGATACTTGGACAGCATCTTTGAAAAAAAATATCGCTGCCAGAGCGGACTGTCCCTTTCAAGGACACTGGGTGGCGACAGTCATAGGACTGAAAAATAATTAATTTGTCAAAACTAACAATACTAACCTAGTTCACTAAGCACTATTGTTACTAACATCAAAATACTAACAAACTATTGACCTTAGTCTAAAATAAAATTTTATTTAATTTGAAGATACCTTGACTAGTTTGACCTCTTTGAGATAAAGTAAAAAAAGCAAATCATAATGTTTGTAACCAGTTTCGTTAGACCTTTACCGTCGCTTATCTTGATTATAATTTTTTCCTTATAAGAGTGAGTCATTTTATTATTTTTGTTTTCCTAAGGCTGATTTCTCCATCGCCAGATAACTTTATTCGAGGAATAAAATTGACGTTTCACAGTTTTAGTATGAAATAACTGCCAAAATTTTAAAATTATTCCTCGATTGAAAAATCAGCCCATAAACAGTAAACTTGATTATCCAGCACAAAAAATACAATATTTAACAAGCAACGTCTTTTGTTTTGTTCGACCATCCTCAATTTTTTTCTCCTTTCCTTCCTGTGTTGCCACGTTCCATCAGTTCGGATACAATCATACTATCATCTTATATTTCTTCAACTGTCGGATATCATTCTTTTTTCTTTTTTGCTGTATTGTATTTAATTCAACATATAATTTATGAATCTATTCTTTTTATTTTACAATAGACAACAGCGGCTCGGCTATGCGCAGATATCTTTAAAACCTAAGTACCTATATCCTTTATGGGCAAGTATAACGCCGTTGCCCATGGCCACACGGATGCAAAGGATGCTCAAAAGACTTGTCTTTTTACGGTTAAAGTTGCACATACATATTTCAGTTCGGACCATCTTCTCATCGAGAGCCATTCAGCATTATTTTATGGAACTCCATACAGTAACGCACACTTATCAGCTTCGTAAAGTTACCGCCTCGCATCGGAATCAACTCTACACTGAGCTTATGTTACTGATATTAATCCAGATTATAAACTATGTGTGCGACACAGAGCAGTGGTGGCCCCGTGGTAACAGCCGCGACTTACAAGTTGTAGGTCGTAGGTTCGAACCCCGTGAGGCGCTTTACTTTGTGTAAAACGGTGAAGGAAAATATCGTGAGGAAACCGGCATGTCCTAGAACCAAAAATTCAAAGATATATGCCATCTACCAACCCGCACTTGGACCGCGTGGTGGATTACGGCCCACTCCCTCTCCCCACCGAGAGGAGGCCTGTGTCCCAGCAGTGGGAACATTATAGGCTGATTATGTGTGCGACATTTCATCCAAATCCGTTCAGCCATTTTTGCGTGATTGAGTAACAAATATCTAAACATCAAGATATACAAACTTTCACATTTATATTACGAGCTTCTGCCCGCGACTCACTTTACGTCCGCGTGAAATTTCTTGTTCCTTAACCCACTGCGTCGCATCGCATTGCCCGCCTGCGCTCTTACTGTCTTTTCGCTTAGCGTTCTTTCGGAGTTTTAACCTTCCTCAAGAATTGGGCAATGAAATGCAAAAGGATTTTTTACTTTTTTGTACTTCCAGAGATGCGCGTTCAAACAAACCCTTCACCATTATTAGAAGTGTATAGATGTTATAGTAGGACTGTCTCTATCGTTTCATCGTTGGTTACTAGTGTTGTGCTATATTATTTTCTTCGTGGATTTTGTAACTTTCACGTTTATAATGTTACATAGTTGGATTATTATATTATATTATTATAAACGTGAAGGTTTGTTTGGATAGATGGATGGATGTTTGTTATTCTTTCACGCAAAAATAGCTGAACGGATTTAGATGAAATTTGGCACACAGATGGTTTATAACCAGGATTAACACATAGGATACTTTTTATCCCGATATTCCCACATGAGGAACATGAACATGAGGTCCTGGGTTCAATTCGTACCTATACGTACATTAAAAAAACCTTTAAAATATCCGTAGCAGATCTGAGGGGCAATTCTCGTAATTTTAAGAACGTTCACAGTCTGATCTCAGTCTCAATCTGTCAAAAAATACCTCTAATTTCCATAAATTTTGACAAGTTTTTGACATTTGCTTGTCGTCGAGATGAGACTGAGACTAGATTTTGATCGTTTTTAATTACGAGAAAAGGCCTTCAGGTACGAAAGCGTAGTAGACGTAGCTACGCCGTAGCAACAGCGTAGCCCACAACCCTAAGCCAAAACTACTTTCATACTTAAAACTATAACCCTTCTTAAACTCAACCAAAGAGGTTGAATAGAGAATGAAGGGTCTGTGACGTTATCCCTTATCTGTATGTTATCTAATATAAGCGTTGTCAGCCCCTCATGAACTTACGACATGCTTTGATAATGACAGTCTAAGATGACGGTCTTATTGTAGCATACAATACACGTGTCAAGGCATTTTAGGGTTAAGTGTAATGAACCCTCCAGCAGTGTGCCAAGTTCACCTGACCTTTAGAGGGTTAAGTTGATAAATTTTGTGATTATAAGTGTTTATGTGGAAAAATGATTTTGAATCGTTTTGAATTTTAGCGAATTGGTATTGGTGGCTTAAAGGTATCTTTACTATTTTGTTTTAGGTCTCTTTTCTTCTTTTTTTATTTCAGACTTTCTTGTGTATCATGTCTAGGCTAAGAGTATTTGTCTTATCTATTTCCTATTTTATTTAGAGCAGTGGACTCATTTATATATTACTAGCTGCGCCCCGCGGTTTCACCCGCATAAGTTTCGATCCCGTGGGAATATCGGGATAAAAAGTATTGTATATATTAATCCTAGTTATAAACCATCTGTGAGCCAAATTTCATCCAAATTCGTTCAGTAGTTTTTGCGTGAAAGAGTAACAAACATCCATCCGTCCATCCATCCATCCATCCATACAAACTTTCACATTTATGATATTAGTAGGATTACTTATGCCTACTATGTTACTTATGTTTACTATAAGCCAAGTTTGTCTAGTAGTCGCAAGCGCTACTGCTAAGTATACGGTTCTGGGTTCGATTCCCACGTCGGGCAAAATGTTATTGAAAGTATTGGTACTCAGTCGCATCCGGTTAGACTGGAAGCCAACTGAGATACTCGAAAAAATCTTTATAATCAATGCAAATATGGAGAAGCTACACACTTTAAAGTTTTTGGAGGAGATTATTTCCATCCTTGTCGCACGGTACGGAGAATATATGGTGCTAGTATGAAGTTACATAGTAGTGACGTTGTGACTGTCTGTCACTTGTTCCTATTTAATAACCAAATGTTTTATTTTAAATTCTTATTTTAACATGGAAGCGCAATAAATCTCAACTTTATCGTCTGACAGCTTGACACGTTCAATAACAAAATATCCTATTTCTTTAAAATTGTAAAACAATATTGTAACCCTTAGAAACCCATTTCATTTATATTTTATGGGAAGCAGGCCCGGCAATTATAGACAGTCGTCAATAAAGATGCAATATTTTGTACGAATTCTAAGAACGTTTAGACCCTTGTACAATGCTAGCCACACATCTGGTGAGCATAAAAATGCGTCCAGAGGCGTGAGAAAAGAACCCTTGAGACAATTCGAGAAAGCTGACAAACAAAAAAAGGGACAAGGGGCTGAGCCAGGCGTGGTATTTTTGAGGAAAGATTGTTAGCGAACGGATGGACGAAAAGGACACTCGATTTAGAACCACGAGATAGGACGGACTTCCTAGTCCAGGCTAGTTAAGTTAGGAGATTTAGGGAATATCAGGAGGCTATGTCCGAGTGGGTTGTCGCGAAATAGCGAATACGATTACTAAGTTAAATATAGCTGGGTTGGCGCCCAGATTAGGCTAATCTAGTATTTAAGTGGTGTGAGTGTGTGTTTGTTGGTGTGATTGGGTGAGTCCTTATTTATAATAATTATCCTAGGCTGATATTGGTACTAAAGTTCCTCTAACTAAACATACAGATACGTGTTGCTGGAGAGTTTATTACGCCCATTCTTCTCCTCAGCTAAACACTAGGAAGTAGTGAAGGGCGATATAGCTGAGAAGGTATTAGTGATGATTTATTTGGAAAATAAATCATCTAAATTATTGTAATAGTATTTGATTGTAATCCATGCTATTTTCTCTTGTATTATGTGTCCATCTCCTAATCCCTGCCTCGACAGATGTTTGTCAATTTCGTTTGGCTGTAGGGATACGGAGAAGGCCTTCCGCCAAACCTGACAATGAGCTTTGATGCTCCTGACTTTTGACGACTGTTGACGACTCCATAATATGGAAGGCAGAACCGTAAAAACTCACAGATCTCTTGGATCAAACTAGGCTACAAAGCCAACCTATAACTAAATGATTGACCAAACGTTATTGATGACTTCTGCTTCCAAAAAGGTCTCGCCACAGAACACTTGCGTGAGGCTTGTTGTATGCACATTTCTGGGAGAAGGGGTAGGTTTCACTAAGTACCCCAAACTTGTTTGGTAGTCGTTTTAAGAACGCTAGGGACCGTGTCTCGATAAAACCCACACAAGGCTGTTAGTAGGCCAATTACTGAATCGACACTATTTATCGAAACACGTTATTGGGATGCAATGCATCCTTCTAAATGGGGAAGATTAATGAAATGTGAAGTGACGAAATTCCACTTCGGTGTGCACCAAGTACGATCGCAACGAGTTTTGCTAGAGGCTGAGTCTACGGTACGCTTGTGCTAGTTTGTGTACCTTAGAAAAGGGATAGGTTGCCGTAAGGGTGTCTTTCATATTAATACGCGTTAAGAGCTATTCAACTTGTCTTCCTCAATAACAGTTGGACTTCGCAGTACACTGTCCTAGGGTTGAGTAAGACATTTATTTAGTGCTTAGGGAGCGTGTTCTGTTAGAATCGTACTAGTGTCCTCAGAAGTTCTATGCGTTAGGTCTAACAGAACACGTATAATGAGGCATACGTTTTAAAACGGTTCCCAGTCTCACCGTAGTGGGTAAATTGTTAAATTAACGTAGTTATAATTTATTCATTTAAGCGCAAGCGTAACGATCCCGTTATTTACTCCGTCTAATCATCAAGATTATTGCAGATATCAGTGACGACCTGCGAGCAGCAATTATAATACTAAACCCTATTATATTATATTATATACTTTTGCATATCCTTTTGTCTTCTTAGCTTCATATAATATTGATAATTGTTATACTTATGTTTCCTAACTGTGAATTCCCATTATTAACTTCACCTTGCATCCCATCCTTGTCCCCAAGCTTTCTAAGTCGGGACGAGGCACATTAGTTCATGGGAATTCATTTCTTATAACGGTGGGAGGGTGTCCAAGTCCGGTGACGAGCCCTACAGGAGCACGCGGTGGATTGGAGCGTGCTCCCTTTCCCACAGGGAGAGCCGTTCTTAACTGTGGTATTTCACACAACTAGGAAAAACGAAAATTTTATCAGCCTAGGGTAATTTAGGAACAGTCACAACGTCACTTTTGTGACAGTGCCGTCTTTGTCTAGCCGTTATTTTAAAACTTTTATAACTTAGCGATTTTTTAAGCTTTTAGATATTTTAAAGACTTGACTTGACTTTTTTTTAGTTCAAAACAAATATTTTTTTGAGTTTAAAATATAAAAAAATGTCACCATCCCTATTGCCCAGGCAGTTTGATACGAAATGGGTGCTACTATTAGCCGTAAAGGTTGTTTTATTTAACACATAATATATGTGAAACTCACGATCATAACTGCGCTTTTAAAAATCTAGTCATAAAAAACCCGTATTACTTTTTTTCACGAAATCAGCATAAAAATTTAAACCTGAAGCCACATTTCAGTCATTTCAAATGTAATAAAAAAATATCATAACGCGTCCAACCACTCGCGTCGCTCACAATAATAAAAATTATAAAATGGCTGTTCTCATATTTAACGCCCACCGTTCCACAGATTTATGAATTTTAATTTTCTTTCATCCACTACGAGGTATTATCTTTCAGGGCGTACATTATTCTCTAAGAAATACCACTGATTACGTGCCTGTAGATACGACGGTTTGATTTATTATGATATAAAGTTAAATTAAAGTCATGGCTCTTTGCAAGCTGCTTTTGTACCATAGAAGAATTTATTTCTTGAGAGAGTAGAAGTGCGGCCTAGTAATGCAGTGGTGGCCCAGTAGTAATGGCCGCGACATACGAGTTGCAGGTCGTAGGTTCGAACCCAAACAGGCGCTTTACTTTTTGTAAATTATTTCATCACCACTGCTCTCAAAACGGTGAAGGAAAACATCGTGAGGTAACCGGTATGTCCTAGAACCAAAAATTCGAAGATATGTGATATCTACAAACCCGCACTGGGCCCGCTTGGTGGATTGCAGCTCACTCTCTCTCAGGCCTGTGTCCCAGTAGAGGCTGACTATGCTCTCTGCAAGCTGCTTTGGCTTCATAGATAAATTTATTTATTGACTTAACTAATTAGTTTAGTTTCAATAAGACTTGATTATTAGCATAGTGTTTCACGCCTGTTTTTCCGAAGGATTGGGCAGAGGTCTATCTATAATTATAGATACACCCATATTTCGCCAGTTACGTTTGTGTTCCATGTAATAGGTGGCGAGCCTATTGCAATCAAACGAGTACAGATCCAGACTACGCGTTGCTACTGAGAAATTCCCAAACACATTTTTTTTTTGGTGTCCAATATTAATGCCCGGAATACACGTCATGCCTGTAACTTAGACAAAATTATGCAAGTAGTTTGCATGCCTTGTGCCATAATAACTTCTGAAATCGGATATCAATATTACTCTATTAAGGGCTGATTTTCCATCGTCGGATAACTTTTATCTGATGAACAAATATTTCGGTTTGACATATTTTCTGCACAAAAAACTGTCAAACTGAAATTTTTATTCCTCACATAAAAAATAGAAAATTGAAAAATTTGCCCTAAAAGAGATGAATAGGGATTGAAAGTTGAAAAACACATCGGAAGCACAGCTTATAAAGTAATAATACTCCAATACGTTTCCTAAACCAATTTAATGACACATATGTATTCACCCTACCAAAAATCCCAACAACATCTTCAACCTACTCCCAAAAAGGTCTCTCATAAGCAACTCCTTATCAAGCACCCGTCATATCTATCAGTACTATCAAATAATCTTTGCCGGCAGGTAAGCAGACATCGTATTAGGAGGCACAGGCTTAGGGCGGCCCTTTATCATAGCTACAACAATGGCGCCAGTAAAATGAAATACGGAATCGCAGCAGATAAGTTAGCAGAATTGTTTCCCTCAAAAACTGGTAGGATGTGGAAATCAAATTATAATTTTTTTGGTAGTATCGTGTTGTGAGTAGATTTATATGTTTTTTTTTTGGTGTGAAGCTTGTAACGAGCTTTTGAATGAATGTTTTTAATCAAGTGATTATTGTGAGAGATGTATGGAATTGTATAGAAGTCATGAAGTTCATCATCACCATCATCATTCAGCTGAAAGACATCCACCTCCACTTCGACCGGTTCTATGCTTCTCGCATCCAACGGGTTCCTGCGGCCTTCAGAAGGTCTCTGGTCAATCTTGTTGGAAGGCCTACCTTCCAATGAGGACTACGTCTTCGTTCTTCGTCTACGTCGGTCGCTACTCTAGAATCTTTCGACCCCATCGGCCATCTGTTCTGCGAGCAATGTGCCCTGCCCACTGCCACTTAAGTTTCCTGCGGATCTCTTCATTTCTGACTCTGATAGAAGTATGTTTAGCTTGGATTAAACTAATCAACTCAGCTTATCGCAGTCCACTGCTGGACATAGGCCTTTCCCAGATTGCGCCAGCATGGGATAGGCCTATTGCCAGCAGTTAATTACTGGAGATAGCTGCTGCTGCTGCTGCTGAGTGGCTGAGTTGATTATTTCGGTGGGTATTTTATTGGAGATCCATAGATCGTCTACACGCGTAGTTTAAATGAAAGAAAATATTCTTTTTAATCATATTTTATTTTATTAACCGACTTCCAAAAAAGGAGGAGGTTCTTAATTCGACGGTTTTTTTTTGTGTGTTTGTTACGCGATTACTCCGCCAATTGTGGACCGATTTACAAAATTATTTTTTTGTTCGAAAGGAGATACTTCTGAAGTGGTCTCATAGTCACCTGATGATTCATCTGATGATTGGATCCTGGAGAAATCGAGGGCAACCCTCAAATTTTATGGGCCCACACATCGTTTTTTTAAACCAAAATTACTGGTGAAAATTACAACTTAAAAGTGAAAAATAAAAACCAAAAAACTGGACTTCCAAAAGAGACACTACAAAGTGAAAAATAACTTTAATTTCGGAAGTCGGTGGCAAACAACGAAAATGCGAACCCAACGACACCGACTTCCGAAATTAAAGTTATTTTTCACTTTGTAGTGTGTCTTTTGGAAGTCGGTTTTTTTTATCTAAAAAAATGGTGATAATGTAGAATTTTACAACATTAAAATTAAGGAATTTTCAGAAACCCAGTCTTTTAAATTTAATTTTAAACCTAATACCATCCTCGATCATTAACACCCATAAACATTCCTTCTAATAAAAAAAGGCCCATTACCAACCCTTTTCTAATTAAACACCATAAGAATGTAGGTAAATCAATTTAATTGTTCGTGTTGCCTGCAGCAAACACCGGCTTTCAGGAATGCCAGTGGTCAGGTATTAGGTGTATAGATTCCACTTATGTGGGTCCAAATGATCCTCTGTCAATAGGGTCCGTGATTAATTATATAGGAGCGGACCCCACAGACCCCGGTCTTGCGTGTGTTTAGTCACCGTAAAAGGGTTAATTTGGGTGACCATGATGTTATAGGTAATTCTGGGGTGATTTTGTTTGGCTACTTTAGGTGGGATACTCACCCATGTTGTGTTTGGCCCCTTTGCTCTGTTTTTCGTGTGCACATTCTCGTCATTGCATTTGTAACGTTTATTAGTTTACTTAGGACTGTTTTTTCTATCGCCATATAACTTTTATTCGAGGAATAAAATTGATGTTTGACAGTTTTTGTATGAAAGAACTGTCAAAATTTCAAAATAATTCCTCGAATAAAGTTATAAAATGATTGAAAAATCTGCCCTTTCATACCTTTTACTATATTTAATACAACTAACTATTTATTTTTTTAATACTTTAAGGACACACATGTTCAGCGGGATTGTCCGAAAGGGTTACCGCTACCCCGGAACATAAAGGGCGAAGGAAGGAACATGGGTGGGTTTTAGTCAGTAAGAGTCTGACACTCCCTTCCGCTCCACCCAGAGCGGGAGGGTTCATTTGATGATTTCCCACCAGAAAAAAAAAAAAAAATAGGACACACATGTACAGAGGTGCACTTAATGCCATAGGTATTTTCTACCAGTCAACCTTTACACTAGCAAACCACTATCCTATAGCTTTCTATAGCTTTTAAATATTTACACTAGGTTCTAAATTAAATGACTAACTAACTAACTATACAAACTAATACAAAAACAAAAGCACACTTAGGCGTCGAAGTGCTCGTCCGCATCGCTGTCATCCGGAAACGTGCCCCATATATTTGTAACCAAACAAAAAACCCTAATTACAATATACAAGCTAACACTAAAATTTATGAATATTATGTAAATTAAAGGAAAATGGAGGAGCGCATTGGGCATCAAAAAATTCGTCCGCATCGCTCTCAATCGGATAGCATAGGAGGATTGTAACGGTGCCCAAAAAGCTGATAGCATTACCACGTTGGATGGCAATGCTGATTCTTTGGGCTAAAAATAGGCCAGCTCTCTGGTCACGTGAAGAGTCGACCAATCGCTTGGCAATGTCCCGAAATACTCGATAAGCACTCGGACCCCAAGACGTGTTAGTGTTATTTAGACACTACTCAGGATGAGACTTAAAAATGCAATCTCTGGATAAACCAGGTACTTCGTCTTCTTCGAGACCTCATTAATATTTAAAGTATCTAAATATTAATGAGGCCTCGAATCGATTGTTTTACCAATCTAAACCGCTCATAAGAGACTTGACAGTTTACTTAATGTAATAAGTCTGTTTTTGAAAAACCGGCCAATTAAAATGAAGTGAAGTGAGAGCATTGGTTGCCCAGTGGCAACAGCCGCAATTTACGAGTTTATTTCTGGAGAGAGCAGAGGTGCGGCCTATTAATGTAGTGGTGGCCTAGTAGAGCGGTGGTCGCGGCCATTACCACTAGGCCACCGCCTAGTGGTAATGGCCGCGACTTACGAGTTGTAGGTCGTAGGTTCAAACCCAGACAAGCGCTTTGGTTTATGTAAATTATTTCATCACCACTGCTCTCAAAACGGTGAAGGAAACCATCGCGAGGATACCGGCATGTCCTAGAACAAAAAATTCGAAGACATGTGACATCTACCAACCCGCACTGGGCACGCGTGGTGCCTCCTCCTGTGAGAGGGAGTGGGCTGTAATCGATTACAGCCCACTCCCTCTCACAGAGAGGAGGTCTGTGTCCCAGCAGTGGGAACATTATAGGCTGATTATGCTAATCAACCATTTTAGTTCCATTATTTAAATAACCACCTGATAATGGTTACCCTACATCACATTCTATCGGGACCTTTTGAGTAATAGTTTCAGTCGTAGTCGTAATAATGAAATGAGTCATATTCTGTACGTTTTTCATTTTATCCTGAAAAAAAATATGAAGTTACAGTTGGCGCTGAATTCATGGTTACAGTTGGCGCTTCAATGTCTCTGCCACCCTGTATAGGTGCAACATTTTACTATCCACATTCTAATATTGCCAAAGTCAGTCCGAATGGAACTGACTTGGGTGTGCAATGGGAGACAGAATAAAATAATCAATAACGTCTTGCACAACCCGAGTATCAAACATTGTATTTTACGTACCCCACCGTTACTAATCTGACAACATTTAGACAAAACATAGAATGTTACCAAAACCCCCGTTTTTCGTCTCAACCCGCAACAGGCGAGGCGTCGAGTCAGTCAAGCGTGATCCGGTCGGCTGGAACTTAGTGATACCATTAATGTTAAATTGTTTCGCTCAAGGGCAGGTCCTGTGTTAATATTCTGTTAATAATTATGCTTCGATAATAATGGAGGCTGTTCGATAATTGGACATCAACTTGTTATATGGTAATATCAAGAAATTAATTGTTTATCAAAGCTCCCTAGCCTTTTCTCAACTTCGTTGGGGTCGGTTTCCAGTCTAATTGGATGCATCTGAATACCAGAATTTGACATGTAGCGACTGCCTATCTGACCTCCACAACCCAGTTACTGGGTAATACGATACCCCTGGTAAGACTGGTAGTCAGGCTTTTGGGCGTCTGACGACCCGTAATGACTGTCAAAGATCCACCGATGACAGCCGGGACCAACAGCTTAGCGTGCTTTAATAGGCACGGTGGGGTCTTGATATGTAAAGTTGGTCACCCATCTACAGAGCAACTGCGGCAAGCGTAGCCTAACCTGGTTTATCAAATTCACTACCACCGTTGTCCGTATATTCAAAGCAAAACTATTATTCTTTGTCAGTTGTATGAATTGACTGCAATACTTCATTTCCTTGACTGTACATATATAGCTACTAAGGCTGAAGAGTTTGTTTGAACGCGCTAATACCTGTAACCGGTAATAGGATTTAAAAAAAAAACTCTTTTTGTATCTGATAGCCCAATTCTCGAGGAAGGCTATAGGCTATTTAATATCACGTTAGGCCTCTTAGGTCTCTTGCAAAAAGAAAAAAAAAATGTCAGAAATAACGCTATAACGAAAACGAAGTAAAAAAAAATAAAGCATACAAAAAAAACAAAATTAAAAAAAAAACAATAAAATCTTGAAATACTTTTTCTTTCTAAGTAATAGCTCGGGCAGGGGATGCGATGCGAGGGGGGGGTCGGGGGAACAAGAAACTTCACGCGGACAAAGTCGCGGGCAAAAGCTAGTAATGAAATAAAGTGAGCAAGTGTGTGTGCCATTAATTAAAGGCGTCTCGAAGGACCAGAATATTTTTGGAGTACAGTCGTTGCGCAAAAATAGTCCTAGTTACGTCAAGTTCTCAATTCGACCGGTTTTGTGCTTTTCACATCCAACGGGTTACTGCCGGGAACTCCTTCCGGACCTTCCTCCTTCGGGAACTCTTCGGGGGTCCCTTTCGGGTTCCGGTCGTAGTGGAGATGCTTGCGGGAGGGCAGGCGTCCACTGCTGGACATAGCAGCAGTGGAAGTTTTTCGGCTGAAATGTTGATGATGATGTTGACGTCAAGTCTGTCTGTTAAAGGCTGGTGAAAATAAACCAACCTGAGTGACCTTTTCTACGTTCGTTTAGTATGATTATTATGATAATTTTAGAATGTGTTTATCAAGCCCAGATCCATCACTGGACTATTGCGTGCTGAATATTAATATGTACTTAGTAATGTTAATGAGAAAATGAAGTACTTACCTATTTTGTTTGTTACATAAACTTCTTTATTTTCTGTTGCTTCTTGTAATTTCTATGTACAGTCGCCAGCACACCAAGCTACTACAATTTGTCAAATTTCTTTAATAGATTTTCAACTTTATTGCTAAACCATTAAGGTTCAAGGTTGATTGGGAAAATTTGACAGTTTCGGGTAGCTTGACCTGTTGGCGTCTGTACACAAAGTTGGTAAATCTAAATAAATAAAATGCTTACAAGTTATACTGAAAATTACTTTACGTTTAATAATGTAAAACTAAACTACTAATCATGATTTATCATAATCTGCGGGGTAATTGTGTACTCGTAACACACTAACAGTAGCAATGGCTTTCATTTTGACAGTTCAACAACATTCATTGCGTTATGTACGTTGTTGAGCAGATAAATTTTTCGAACATATGAACCAATGGATTACCAATATCCTTAAAAATGATTCAGTTGGTGAATGATAGTGTGTTACGCAATAAAGGTTCTATATTGAAGCATTTCATTATACACAAAAACATTACAACATCGTTTAAGTACTAAAATTCGCAGAAAACTTCAATAAAAAGAATTATCTGAACGCAATATCCTTGAGAAACGCTTCAAAAAACACTGCGAAAGTTATATCAGTACTTTTTCTTAGAATGAACTAAATAAAGGTAAAATTACCAAAGTAATCGTACCATGAGAGGCAAGGGCACGACGTCTTATAAAAAGAACCAGCGATCGTAGGTATTGGAAAACATTCCAACTTTTGGAAAACAAAGATTCTTACTTAAAACTTGGGACCATCATTAGACACTCGCGAGATCAAAGAGAACTTTGGAGACAACTAGTGATTAGATTTCTACTTGGACGAAGAAAAGTTGGTTTATTTTCATGCTAGAAGCGATGCGGAATATAAGTCCAAATTTTCTTATTATAAACGTGAAAGTTTGTAAAGATGGATGGATGTTCGTTACTCTTTCACGCAAAAACTACTAAACGGATTTGGATGAAATTTGGCACACAGATAGTTTATAACCGCGGTCTTTACCTAGTTTTAAGAGTTTGTTTTAATCATTGTCCCTCCCAACCAAAGCACCTGCCATCTAATCTCTTCACCACCCTTGGTTGACTGGTAGAGAATGCCTAAGGCATTAAGTCCGCCTTCATACCTTTTTGTACGAGAAGTTTAAATAAATAAATAAATAATAAATCTTTTATGTAAACGACTCCGTGTCGGAAAGCACGTTAAGCCGTTGGTGCCTGCTGTCGTTCGTAGATCTTTGACGTAATCAGAAGCCCAAATGTCTGACAACCAGTCTTACCAAGGGGTATCGTTAACACGATACCCCTTGGTAAGACTGGTTGTCTGGCTAACGCCAGTAACTAGGTTGTGGAAGTCAGATAGGCAGTCGCTCTGTGTGAAATACTGGTATTCAGCTGCATCCGGTTAGACTGGAAGCCGACCCTAACGATACGGTTGGC
This sequence comes from Apamea monoglypha, assembly GCA_911387795.2. Taxonomy (NCBI): domain Eukaryota; kingdom Metazoa; phylum Arthropoda; class Insecta; order Lepidoptera; family Noctuidae; genus Apamea; species Apamea monoglypha. The sequence goes on along the minus strand of OU426933.1, from coordinate 3,594,862 downwards.
GCAGTGGCGGAGCGATCGACTGCTGCGCTGCGTGCCGCGGGTTCGATTCCCGCACGGAGTTGTATTACCTACAGGTAGTTGTTCCGGGTCTGGCTGTTTGTGTATGTGAGTTTAAATGTTTGTAAACGCACCCACGATACAGGAGTAATTCCTAGTGTGGGGCAATGTTTTTTTGAAAAATAAATAAATAACAGATTTAGTTGGGAATAGGCTAGGCAGATTGCTTGAATTAAATTCAACTACGCTCCCATACCACATCCAGATCGACCAACATCACAGATCTTCGTCCTTGGGATAAAATATTCCGTTTGTACGCTATGTTTTAGAAATAGACTAACCTAAAGTCCCTGATAACTCTTCCTAGTTACTGTGGGGACCCTAATTGAGAACTTTGGACTTCCTTGAGCGACCTTTGAATCGGGAGTTCTTGAATAAATTATTGGAGCTAAAATGCCTTGAGAGTGTATCGATAAGGTAGCCAATAAGGACCAACAATTTTGGTCCTGGGTTCGTACTACGCTGAATTTTTTATATCGGTATATGTGGGCTGGTACTTGGTTACGATTTTGGTGGCCATTGTTGTTTTGTTTAGGTACTTTGCAAGTGTGGTGTGTTTCTTTATTTACGGGGTGGATATGGAACTGCGTACGTGAATGCGTAGACTTGAGAATATGGTGTATACTTAAAGAAAGTCAGTTGTATATTATTGTTAAGAATCATAGGGCATCAAAAAATTCTTTACTTTGTGTGTTTAATTTCATCACCACTACTCTCAAAACGGTGAAGGAAAACATCGTGAGGAAAACGGCACGTCCTAGGACCAAAAATTCTTAGACATGTAGCAGTAGGAACATTATATGTTGATTACGCATAAAGTAGGAGAAAAATAATTACAACCAAATATAACCATATTTATATAAGTACTAAGTCGCTTTTCTCCCTTCTCAACTCTCCCACTCCTCCTTCTTATCTCGTGTCACACTTCCAATATCTATGTTCTTCACACGCTAAGAATCTAACAATCTTCTCTTACTCTGTCCTTCTCATACGTCTGACTTTGTTCATTCTTTTTTTCATATTCAGTCCATTCTTCTTTGGAATGCGCTTCCTCTTGATATCAGGACGGCCACCAGTCGGTATGCATTTAAGCGGAAATTGCAGAGTTATTTTCAAAACAAATAGCGTAGAGTCACCTCAACACTTCTCCCGCTTGATTTTGTATATATATGTATATATACTATAAGTATACATTTTAGTAATAGTATGTATGTGTATATAACCTATTTATGTATTTGTGTACCTAGTTTTAAGAGTTTTTTTTTATCATTGTCTCTCAACCAAAGCACATTCCATTTAATATCTTCACCACCCTTGGTTGACTGGTAGAGAATGCCTAAGGCATTAAGTACGCCTTTGTACCTTTTTGTGCTAAAAGATTAAATAAATATTAAAATTATTACATAAATACGAAATTATGACGTCAATAGCAATGCGAAAATTTGTTCGCCTCTCAGTATTAACGTTCATATTACGTAATACCTTGGAGGCTCTAATGAGCTGCTTTTACAGTTTTTCATAATAAACCCACGAATTATGGATATATTTCTTAAAGTGCTTTTGTTTGTACCTACGGCAAATCCGTGTTTTTTTTATTTTGGTGGGAGCTAAGTAATGATCGCTCCTGTGACGTAGATATGGGCTGAGATTTGTTTTGACTGGTTAGTAAAAGAGTGTTCTGTGATTACATAATCAGCCTATAATGTTCCCACTGCCGGGACACAGGCCTTCTCTCGATGAGAGAGAGTAGGCCATAATCCACCACACGAGCCTAGTGCGGGTTGGTAGATGTCACATGACTTTGAATTTTCGGTTCTAGGACATGCCAGTTTCCTTACGATGTTTTCCTTCACCGTTTTGAGAGCAGTGGTGATGAAATAGTTTACACAAAGTGCCTATCTGGGTTCGAACCGACGACCTACAACTTGTAAATCGCGGCCATTACCGCTGGGCCACCACTACTCTGTACCGAAATGAAACTACCTACAAAATATCCAAATAATGCGTGCACTTAAAATAAACCCTTTTAATCATAAACATTGCTTAAAGTTAAGTAGTGATTCGCTAATCTTAACTAATCTTAACTTAACTTTAAGTCATCATCTGCCTAGCCTTTTCCCAACTATGTCGGGGTCGGCTTCCAGTCTAACCGGATTCAGCTGAATACCAGTATTTTACAAGGAGCGACTGCCTATCTGGCCTCCACAACCCAGTTACTGGGTAATACGATACCCCTTGGTAAGACTGGTTGTCAGACTTTCGGGCTTCTGACTACCTGTAACGACTGTCAAAGATCTACGAATGACAGCCGGGACCAACGGCTTAACGTGCTTTCCGAGGCACGGAGGGGTCTCGGTATTTAAAGATGGTCACCCATCCATAGACCAACCGCGGCAAGGGTAGCTTAACCTGATCGATCGACCTGTGTGGCTGTTATTATTTAGCCACGGGCCCCTCCTTTACTTAACTTAACTTTTTTTTTTCCGGATGGGAAATCATCAAATGACTCCCGCTCTGGGTGGAGCGGAAGGGAGTGTCAGACTCTTACTGACTAAAACCCACCCATGTTCCTTCCTTTGCCCTTTATGTTCCGAGGTAGCGGTAACCCTTTCGGCCAATCGCGCTAACACTTATCTTAACTTTAAGTAACGTTTGTAAATAAACCCCAATGTGTAGAAAAATACTAGTTTTATCGTCCTTTATCGGACTGCCAAGAATAGCGATTCATCATCATCATCATCTGCCTGCCTTTTCCCAACTATGTTGGGGTCGGCTTCCAGTTTAACAGGATGCAGCTGAATACCAGTATTTTACATGGAGCGACTGAGAAATTATAGCTGCTTATTTAATTGTGGACACGCTGCGCTAAGTGATAAATGATTTTATCTCTGTAAGTAGGTTTGCACATACACTTTCACACGTCAATCGTATTTTAAAAACTAGATGAGGTCAGCGTTTTCTCTCTGACTACTCTGAGAAGAAAGGCCGAAACAAACTCAGAGTCTCTTTTAAAGTCCAGACAGATATATATATAGAGGTAATCTTGGTCAGATCATGTGAAGACCATGTAGATCGATATCTGAGATGGTATTTTGTGGAAAGAACCATACAAATTGAGTGGACCTGTTCAGTTAGTGCATGCATTTGCCAGAAATCGCGCAGCTCAACTCAAAACTTAAGGAGCTGAATGATTCGACGAATAATACCAAACCTTCCGGTGCATTCTTACCAAAAGTTCTGACGAAAATATTTCACTTACCTTCATAACACTAATGAACCAGCGAAGTGAGGTTAGAAATACGATAACACAGAAATCAAGTCAGCTCATACATTAGATGTACGAAACTCGTCATAATTTCCCTCACTAATACCAGACTTGAATATTTAATGGAACTGCATTTCCACAACCGTCTGACTTAGCTTAATTTTCAGTTCGAACCGTGTATAAACCGGCAAAATTCAGTACGCCACGCTAGATGGTAGAAGGCTATTCAATTTGAAGGCATCACAATTTGGTCGCGCTACATGTGGTAGATCTAGAATCTAGCTTACGTACGCTGAAGCGAATTGCAACGAATTTTGGTATTTGATGTGAAACGGAATTAATAATCTGTATTTTGATAAGTTGACTAATTAGTTTAGTTTAATAGTAATTTTTCTTATGGTATAATTGATTATTTTTATACTCGTACATAAATGAAAAGAGATCAAACGGTACTGGGGCCATTAGTCTGCTAATGAATTACTACGTTCGTCTACTTTTTCCAGGAACTGTTAGTTATAATATGGGGTGTAGTGGACTGCCTCGTTAGTCACGAGGCACTCCTGGATTCGATTCCTAGGTCGGGCAAAGTGTACATGGGTTTTTCCATCAGGAATTTCTTAGTAGCAGCTCGGAGGCTGGATTTGTGCCCGGTTGATGGTAATAGGCTCGCCTCTATTGCATGGCACTTAAACAACTGCTGGAATATGGGTGTTACTGTAGGTAAACCTCTGCATAACCCTTTGGGTGTTACTGGCTTGATGTTATGTAACATAGGGGCTTGTGACTAAGTTATAATAGTCGAACGGGTCGATCGATCGGGTTCAGCTACGCTTGCCGCTACGTTGGCCCGTGGGTGACCATCATTATATACCAAGACCACTTCGCGACTCGGAAAACTGTTGGTCCCGGCTGTCATTCGTGGATCTTTGACAGTCGTTACGGGTCGTAAGAAGCCTGAAAGTCTGACAACCAGTCTTACCAAGGGGTATCGTATTACCACTGAATTGTGGAGGTCAGCTAGGCAGTCGCTTCATGTAAAATACTGGTATTCAGATGCATCCGGTTAGACTGGAAGCCGACCCCAACATAGTTGGGAAAAGGCTAGGCGGATGATGATGTTATGTAACATAGAGTATGTACATGAAATGATTTTCGGATAAAGAAACTCATGATAAAAAAATGCGATCAATTGTCTATAAAGCTTGGTTTTAGAGCAAGAATCAAATATGACAGTTACGCAAAAGCCTCCAAGTTTCGTTTCAAGATCACCATTCTGCATAGCCATTCATAACAGTTCGATACGCTTTCGTGTCGATCCGTACATCAATCATTGTTATATAGGGAGACCTTTAAAAGCTGTTACCAAATCTAAAACCTGAAAATTTAGTCAGTTTAAATCAAAAAGATGACAACCATTTTTCCAACAGCTATTTCCTATTTGTACCCGCATAAGTTTCGGGCGAAAGGCAAATAAGTATATGGAAGAGATATGTATATATATATATATATATATACACATGTTTACCCCCAACTTGTTATTTTTTGTGTGTTTATATTCCTTTTTATGCGTCATGTTTGCCGCAAATAAATGTACATATTTTCTTTCTTCTTTTTTTCTTTCAAGTAATTATAAATGACTCAACATGAGGTACAGACGCCAGCACATCAAGCTACTACAATCTGTCAAATTTCTTTAATAGATTTTCAACTTTATCACAACAGCATTAGGTTTAAGGTTGATTGAGAAAACTTGACAGTTTCGGGTAGCTTGACCTGCTGGCGTCTGTACAAAATTACAACAGTTCTTTAAACCATATTTTACCTTAAAGTTGTCAAAAAATAAAAGGCCCGTTTTGACATTTGAGAATGCGTTAGAAAATAAAATATAAAAATTCTATTGGCAATTGGCATTTTTGTTTTTGTTAGGATTGTTATTGTTTTGTGGTCATCTGCCAATATCTGTATTGTCAATGTCAATTAATGTGAGTTGTCATTGGTCCCTGGCCCTGACATCAAGCAATAGACAAAAGTGTCAACATTTTTATACTTGAGTACGAGTCTTTTGACTACTGTATCTTATGTCTTTTTTATTTTTTATTTGTAATCCTTCCTACCATATATTAATTGTCGAATAGTTGTAAATGGCTGTACTGGTTTGATCCGTAAATTCCTATATCATATCAGTAATACATCTGTTCTTCCAAATTACTACGTCACTGTTTTGCTGTAGCGCCTCGCAGTAAAACCATTAAGATGTCTGCTGTGTAACAAGTAGGGACAAAGGAGCGGGGGCCGGCGCATAAGGACCATGTTTACGATGCTTACAGGGAGCATAATAGATGGAGCGCGGCGACACTCGACAGCGTCTGTGTTGCTGTGACACGGGCCTAACTGGTTTCTTGGTGGTTTTTCATCTTGTAAGTTTTACGTGGGAAATGAAGAACGGTTACCTACGTTGATGAAGCGTACCAAAATGTTGGATACCAGGGAATGACACCTGTAATGGATGAAGAATGCCTTATTAAAATTATCATAAGTTTAACTGGGAAATACGCATAAAAATATGCTAGGTGTGTTAAATCTTCTAAAATGAAATATCAAGTAACGGAAACTATGAAAAAACTATTCGTAGCAGTGTGTAGGAACACCATATTATCATCATCTGCCTAGCCTTTTCCGAACTATGTTGTGTACGGACACCCTAATTATACAAGTCTTTTCTAGTTGTTTACTACTTCAGCTACGTCGTAGACGGTACTACGTCGTAGACTTTGCTACGGCGTAGCCTCTTAATCCATATCTGTACATATTATAAACTCACCTTTTATCGTGTCTGTCTGTGTGATCACTTATTTCTTCTAAACTATACAATACATTTTTATGCAGTTTCCACCATCGTTTAGAGAATTTATTCTCATAGGTTTTTGTGTATGTACATTTAAAGAAGATTGCCCAAAAATGTCGATGCTATGACAAATGTCGATGCAGCGATGCAGCGTCACGTGGCGCGCCGTGGCGTAGCGTGGCTTGGCGTGTGTGTGTTCGAAGCAGTGGTGAGTCAGTGCTATAATAAACAAAGATTATCGGTTCTTATTCATTTGCAATAAACGACCGTGTCTTTTTGTAAACAATGTAACTGAAAATTGGTTATACGACTTTTGGCTGTGACTGTTTCTAAATTACCCTAGTTCCCATACATCCAAAAGAATACGTATGGAACCGTCCTTCTTTGGACTGCAAGTTAGTGGACCACTGTATGGTGTCAGTTAAGAGGGAAGGGTCACCGTACAATAGTAGTAGTTCACTAAACAAGTTGGCAAGGGAACTAGGGTTATATTTAGGGTTATTTCTGCTGGGGAGTATGTTGCGCTTCTTCTTCTTCCCAGCGATAGCACTAGGAAGTTGTGAAGGGCGGGCGTTTTTGGGGGACTGTCTTTTGTAATTTTGACGTTTGAAAAGTGCTGATTCTCAGCCTAATTTGAATAAATGACTTTTGATTTTGATTTTGAACAGTCACATGTGGAAAAACGAAAGTTTTATCAGCCTAAGGTAATTTAGGAACCGTCACATGGCTCAGTTAAATTGCTTTAATTTTTTTACTTAACCTGGGTCAAATATACTTTTTTCTTTCTTTCTTAAAGCATTTCCCACTCATTCCTCACTCTCCACCTTTTATTGTAATCAATCCATTTTTTTGTCAGACAATCTGTAGGTTACTCTTTGTTTTTCTGAATGATTGAATCTGTTTCAGTACCGAAGTTCAGAGTCAAACAAAATAAAAGAAAGTTCGCAAAAACATCGAGATTTATTTCAATTCCCCGAATTTTATCGAAATAGCTCGGTAGTGATTCTCTATGGGTTTTGCGTATTTCTGAGAAATACTGATTTAGAAAAGAGGCAGCTTTTAGAACGAAAGAAATAAATAATAAGGTTCATTTAGACACAGTTCGTGAAACACAATATACAAATAACTTTCAGTACCGTAAATGGATCTAATAACATGAATATAAACCGGCCAAGTGCGTGTCGGTCCGCGCACAATGAATGAATTTTTCCCAAGAACAAACCAAACATTCTAGTTGGAAAACATGTTCTCCCATATATTCCAACTGCATAATTAAGTTGGTCGACTATTACTCGTTAAATTGTAGAGTTTTAACTCCAATAAAATTATATACGCCTGATACGGGGATCGAATCCCTAACCCCATGCTCGGCGATCGCACTTGCGACCACGACTCGGCAGCTAAAAAACCTTCTTCAATTTCATAATCGATTTCATAATCAATTTCATAATCAATTTCATAATCAATTTCATAATCAATTTCATAATCAATTTCACAACCAATTTCATAATCAATTTCATAATCAATTTCATAATCAATTTCATAATCAATTTCATAATCAATTTCATAATCAATTTCATAATCATAATCATTTTCATAATCATTTCATTTCAAATCAACATATATGTCACAGACATTTAAAAAAGACAATATCTTAAGAATCTCAGTAACTTCAGAAGTCCTTAATTTTTTTATTGTGTTTCATAAAAACAACAAAGGAGGTTTTATATCTCATTGTCTTCTTTTATTAATCTCTAGTCGTTGTTTTGTGTATATATTTCATTTTGTATCCACGTTTTAGGCGTATTACACAATTTTCTACTTTATGAATCAGATCACTAGGTTTATTTTGGGTTGTGTAATGTAAAAAAAATGTTTTTCCGGTTGAGATGGGATAATAATATAGGTATTTTGTAGGAGTAGGTAGCTTTTGCTTGAGGATTCATCGTGACCTTTACGAAAGGCAACAATGGAAAGATTTTGGGAACTGTTAGGAAATCATATTATAAGGTTATTTTTGGACTATAACTTTGGCTATGTATTTATTATGATGTGAATAGGGAAAAATAACTATTTTATTAGACGATGACGATGGGGACAGACCAGCCGATGTATTCTGTAAAATTCTCACCGTGAATACTTAGGTGAAGTGAGCTTCTAGTGAACTGCCGATCGATTCTGTAAAAAAACTCACCGTGAAAAGTTAGGTGAAGCGAGCTTAGAGTGAGCTGTCAATAGTGTCAATCCCTAGCATTAGTTGGAATGACAGCTCACTTCACGCTCACTTCACCTAAGTTTTCATGCTGAGCTGGTTACAGAATCGCACTGCTGTCATCCCACCCGATGATAGGGATTGTCACTATTGACAGCTCACTTCACCTAAGTTTTCACGGTGAGATGTTTTACTGAAAAATTCTACAGACGGCATGACGTTGCTTGATATGGGACGCAACATATGTCACCCAACTTGTGCCATCTCACGTTCCAACCACGGCTGGCTGTGCTGACGTCGCCGCTGCAGCTGCTGAGACCCTCAAGCGGCGCAAATACTGCAACCTTATGAGTAACTATAGTTTTGAGCCGTTTGTTATCAAAACGCTCGGGTCATGGGGCCCGAGTGCGCGTGATTATTTATTAATTAATTCTTATTTCTATATTAATTTGATTGTTTTGTTTGTTTTTTATTTTTATTTGATTTAATTTAATTCGATTTATTCTGTTTCCGTTTAATTTGATTTGTAATGATTTTATTTAATTTGAATTTTATCTGATTTTATTTGATTTGAGTTTATACATGTACTAAGAATGGGTGTTATTTATCTGAAATAAATTTATTATTATTATATTTCTTTTTGTTTTTGATATATCTCGGGACCCTGGGATTCCGGACCTTTGAAAGGCGTACCAGAGGCCGAAGCCAAATCGCAGAGGCTCTTTAGACAATTTTAAATGATGAGGAAGCACCAACCGACTATTATCCCTGTATGCACCATGCAAGTGCACCCAAGGCCAACCCCTGGTTGGTGCAGGACTATTTCAGAACATGGAAACAAAATATACTGGGCTATGGGTGTGGGTGGCTATAATAGATCGGTTACCTTGAACTATGGAAGGTATATGTCCCCTGCCTGACCAATGATAATATAATTCACAGATAAAATGGCAGGGGGTGACTTGCAACTCAATCAACCCGCTAGCACATAGTGTCGTAGCGACAAGAGGGCAACATGTCCTGAGGTGCTTGTGAGGAGTGGAGAGGTATTCCACGGCTATCAGGACAATCCCGGAAGTACGATAAAGATCCTGAACCAGCATCTTACTGAAATACTTCCTTCCTCCGAGCACGTTTGCTCTTGCGAATCTCCACTCATGCCAACCAATAAAGGCAAGAATGAGGTAGGAGCTCTGTTCCTCGTCAGTGTTCAATCCAGCCTTCTCTCGGGTTCCTGTATCTCTCTTGGTCTGGCTCCTCACCCTAGACCTGATCCGGCAAAGTAAACTCTTCCGTCACAGACCTAGAGTTTAGAGCGCGCAAGCCCCACCACGACGTCAACGTAGGGATACGGCGTCAAGGAAATTTCTCGCCAACTGGAGGACACTTCACGTGACCAGAGGGCTGGCTTTTCTTTGGTCAAAGAATTTGCATTATAATCCATGCTAAATGATTTTATTTCTGTAAGTAGGTTCACTTTACACGTCAATCATATTTTTAAAAACAAAATGAGGCGTTTCTTTTCTGACTACTCTAACAAGAAAGGCCGAAACAAACTCAGAGGTCACAGTTTCTTTTAAATTCCAGACATAACCTTAGTGAGACTGGCAGCATTGCCATTCAACTTGGCAGAGATTATCTATGAAAGAAGGCCTGTGGTCCCAGCAGTGTGAACATCATAGGCTGACCATGTTTATTTTTAAATCCTTAAGTTTTTATTACAGAGGCCACAGTCCACTGACTGACGCCAAGACTAACTTAATAGCCATATTAAAAAAAAACTAATTTTTAGAACCTTACGGTCAATGCCTCAACTCTTTTATTTAAAAGTCTATCTAGAAAGTAAATTAATTAACTCCTAAGTCCTCCTGTATTATTTCTTCCCTCAATCTAAAAATAACTTACCTACAGACCTAAGTCTTTGTGGATCGGTTATAATTCATTCGAGGCCACGGCCTGTCTTGATTCAGCCCGGCCTGTCATCAATCACAGACAGGCCTCAGGACCATTTTTCAAGGATCAAGACAAAGGAGTAAGTTCCTTTTTTAACTTATTTACTTACTGTTGAGGTTATTAGCGATGGTTTAATAATCGTAGTATTTAGTACCTGTGAGTACGCATTTGAGTTTCTGACCTTACGTATATACCAGCTTCTGCCCTCGACTTCGTCCGCGTGGAAGTCCGTATTCCCCGACCCGTCGCATTGCATCAAATTCAAATTCAAATTCAAAATTATTTATTTTGGGACAACTAGATCCACCGGTTAGTATACAAAACTTAGAAACTATTGTTAGTACCTACTTAAAATATAATACAAAGGACAACACTCATCATAACTATCACAAAAATACCCCTGTGCTGAGACACCCCGCCCCATCAAAATAACCAACAGGGAGATACCTCCCTAATAGATCACCAGACGAACGAAATGCCTCAACACAGGCGCACGCACATCTTCAGCTATGGTTTTCAGGATGCTGTTGTGACTCCCCCGCACCCTCCTCATAAGTGACACGACTTTTTTCCGAACGACGGCATGAAAACCGTCAGTATGAGCCTGCGCGAACATCTCGGAGGCACTGCAGAAACGAGGAAGTCCCAACATCATCCTGAAAATGTTATTATATTGGACGCGCAGTGTGTCCAGGGATTTTTTGGCCCGTCCGCGCTATTACTGCGTTTTCGCTTAGCGTTCTGTCTGCCTTTTTTTCTTTTTGCTCGGCTCCTAGCGTAAAAAAAGTTCAATTCAAAAGCCCAATCCTTCAGGAAGACTATTTAACATCAGTTAACATCAGTTAGCCTTCCTGAAGAAATGGGCTATCAAATGCAAAAGGATTTTTTTCAAATCCGACTGGCAGTTCCGGAGATTACCCCCTACATACAAACTAGATATTAACGCGTTCAAATGAACAAACAATAATGTATACCCACTCACTTCTATTTTTTTTGTGATGATGACAAGGTATTTACTCGAGAATCCAAACCAAAAAGATTTTTTTTTCATTTATCCCTTTAAAAACAGAACATTAAATAAACTATATTGGTGACGTTCTTCAGGAAGGTCAGGTGGTGGTACTTGCAACAGGCGTGCGTGTATAACCAGAAGACCAATTCTCGTAATTCAAAACGATCAAAATCTAGTCGCAGTCACATCTCGGCGACAAAAAAATGACAAAAACTTGTCAAAATGTAGGGAAATTAGACGTCTTTTTGACAGATTGAGACTGAGATCAGACTGTGAACGTTCATAAAATTACGAGAATCTCCCCCTCCCCCCCGCCCCGCCCCTCTTATGTATGAATGTAAACGAAACAAAAGGAGTATATAAAGATCGTAGCAGATGGTGTTCTATAGTTTCCGCCTACCCCCAGCACATCAAGCTACTACAATCTCTCAAATTTCTTTAATAGATTTTCAACTTTATCGCTAAAGCATTAAGGTTCAAGGTTGATTGGGAAAATTTGACAGTTTCGGGTAGCTTGACCTGCTGGCGTCTGTACGTAATCAAACCATGGTGGTTTAAGTACTTTCTGTTTTTTCATGTTGCAACAACGCTACATAACAAAGTGAACTAAATACAAGAGGCGTTATTTTGCAGTAATTAAACCTCTATTAACCATATTAGAGGACATTATTAACGTATTTAGCTTATACTAGTATAGTGCAGTACTGTTGTGGGTACTGGAGTGATCGGTTATCGTGTAACAAGCGATTGCTTATAGCGACTGGTTACTGAAGTCATTTGAATTACCCATATAATTTAATTTCCTCTGGGATTGTTGTGCAGTATATCGTACTATTTGTATTTTAAATTCATTCGCCAAAGTTGTTTCTGTGTTGAGTTAAAAGTTGAATAAGAAGTAATCATTCTACCGGAACCGTCGTGAGGAACCGGTAGGATCTAGAACTAAAAATTTGAAAAGACATGTGACATCTATCAACCTGTCTGGGCCCGCGTGTTGGATTACGGCTCGCTCCCTCTCACTGAGAGGAGGCCTGTGTCCCAGCAGTGGGAACATTATAGGCTGACTATGATTATTTTTAAATTCAGCAAGGACAAAGGTCATATTATTATGTACTAAGATTGTATTGTGATCCTATTGACTAAGGCCCCATTTACACTATGATTCTTTAAGGTTCTTGCCTGTGGCATACAATAAAATTGAATCAACAAATGATTGGCATCGTCCGTCATCAAAAAAGTGTCCGTGAAGACATTTTTTTTTAAAATGGCTTTTTCAACCTGTCAACCTAGATGGTTGTCGGCTGCTTAACCGGGCTATTCTGTCGATGCCTTAGTAAATTAAGGCAGTCAGGACATAAAACTTATAAACCAAGCTACTACATGCTAAGGGCACCCCTGTGGGGTAGGGACCTCAGCTTAGGGCGTCGCTGGGGGACAGGCTGGATTGGATCAAGAAATTTCTTATCAAGCTCAGTCGCTTTATATCGGAGTCTCACCAAGCTTTGTTTTAACCGTTTTTAACAAGCGACCAACTTCTGACCATGTATACACGATAACCCCACGTGACATGGGAATACAGTCGATTGATGTCAACGGTGCCCGCGGGACAGGCCGGCCGCTTTATTGATTGTCCCCACTGTAGGGGCTACTGATTTAAATCCTTTTTTATTTTTCTTTGTTTTCAAAGGATTTCTGGATATATGTGTTTGTTTACGTCGATTCTGTGAGTCGGTGTCTCAAGGATCGTGGATTCTGAGAAGTCTTTTGTGAGTAAAAGTAGAAATGGGTAGTTGCTACGATGTGAATATTAAGGTCTGCGAAACGGTCTTCAAATACAAACAGAATTAGGTAAGTATCGTAATTTTATTTACGATAATTTATTGCAAATTATCATACTGTATGTGTTAAGGTGATATATTGAAAAAAATGTGCTTGTTCTTTGTGCATGAAGTAGTATAACTTATGATACTCATCAGTGCTAACAACTGAATAGGAGGTAACGTATTACCCAGTAACTGGGTTGTGGAGCTTAGATAGACAGTCGCTTCATGTAAGATACTGGTGTTCAGCTGCATCAGGTGAGACCGGAAGCTGACCCTAACATAGTTGGAAAAAGGCTAGACAGATGATGATGTTATGTAATAATAAATAAATAAATAAATAAATCCCTGGACATTTCACACAGCACCATTTGTCCCAAGCTAAGCAACCTAATGCTTGTGTTATGGTAACAAGATGGCTGATAAACTACTTATATAGAATTTTTTTTTGTAAATACATACATATTATAGATAGAAAAACACCCAGACTCGGAACAAATACATGTAGGTCATACAAATATTTGTTCCGTGCGGGAATCGAACCCGCGACACGCAGCGCAGCAGTCAATCGCTTAACCACTGCGCCAACCGTGCCGTTGAAACAGAGATTGATGACAGATAGATGATTAAAGTTATTTTTCCAAATACGTATATTAGTTTACATTTTTTGAAAGTTTAAATTATAAACACAGAGTCTGTTCCGTTTTCACCATAATTTATTTATTTATTGGATCGCCAATAGAGGCTACACAGTTACATGCATGTAAACACGAACAAGGACAAATACAAGTGTGCGCATCCAATTATAGGCGACCACATCATTCACTAGGTACAGCAAGTTTGACAAGGACGAACACATTGAAATAAATTACAATACAATACACGAAAATTACTTATAGAATGGAGAACAAATTAAAAAGCTAAAGCATAACCTGCAAAATAGTATGAGTACAAAATAACAAAAAAATAATAATACAAACTAATTCAAACAAACAAATTCAAATAAAATAAACTATTAATTAAAGAAATAACCATAGATCAACAGAAACAAAAAAAAATAAAAATAATTAATAGTTAGATACTAGGACTTTTAGGTCTTTTTTAAACTAAACTAAACATAATAAATACCACTAACACCCAAAATATTCTCAAATAATTCATACAGATACGAGATAAGAAGAAAAACAATTTCATTAATATCACAAAACCATCCAATAACAATGTCTCCAAACCTCTCGAATTAAATATCGGACTTATCCGATTAATATAAATCAAAAGCGATTCCAAAATCGATTGTTATCGTTATAAGTGGACGTATCGACTTATACCAGGGGCTCAGGGCTCGTTGGCGTGATTCCAGCCCTTCGCGTAATTTGGCGCAGCCAGATCTTATCTGATGAAGTTGCGCTTAGGTAACTTTGTTAAGTAAAGGTGGGGTAGTCTTGAAGAAATCTGTACTTAATATTATAACGAGGTAAACTTTGTTTGCTTGTTTGTAAGTTTGTATGTAGGGGGTAATCTCCAGAACTGCCAGTCGGATTTGAAAAATTATTTTTGCATTTGATAGTCCAATTCTTGAGGATGGTTATAGACTATTTAACATCACGCTACGACTCTCAGGAGCTGAGCAAAAGCAAAAAAAGTCTGAAAGAACGCAAAGCGAAAACGAAGTAGTAGCACGGATGGGATGCGACGCGATGGGTCTGGGGCCGAAATTTCACTCGGACGAACTCGCTGGCAGAACTTAGAGAGGCTAGTATCTTATAATATAACATCTATAATTGTCTGTTTTCATGTATGTTTTTTTTTTATATATAGTAACATCACAAAACTTGAAAATATTGCAAGTGCTGTGCACACCTTTAGGTGGCAAATTCACTTTAGAGTTTAAGTTTGATATTGTACCCCTAAAAAGTTCTAGTGAATAAGTCGTTGGAGTGCCATAATTAAATAAATAAATAAATAAATAAATAATTGTGACTAGGAAAAAATGCGTATAGTTTTCGATGAAAATGTGTATTCAGAAATTAAATTTTTTGCTAAGACTGCGCTGCGATTACTTTTTCTTGCCAACAACATAGCGAGTAGCGAGTGTTTAGCAGAAGATATTGACGAGTTGAAATAAGAGTATATCTCTTATTTCAACTCGTCATCGTTGAATAGTGCGTACTTACCGACTTGATGGCTATTGATGAGTTGAACCATAATTTAGGATCATTGATTTGGATTACTAGTAATGAGGTGTTGTTATAACCGCGCAGTGTCGCCACGACAGCAAAGCACGGCTTATATATATATATATATATATATATATATATATATATATATATATATATATATATATATATATATATATATTAAGCTCTATTGTGCACCAGAAAATACAAAACAAAAAATACATGTAACCCTACAAAACATACAACAGGCCGCCTTTTAACTTTCAACAACTTTTCTTATGTTTATCACGCTTATCTGTGTAACTTTGTATGTGGGAAGTTTTTTATATTAAGTTGGTCAAGAGACCTGGGGGTCTACTCCGAAGTGGTATCGGCCGAATGTTCGGCCGTTTCCTGCTACAAAGTTACTATTTGGTTCGGTCGGACCCGATCCTACACTCCTACACTCTTTCGAATATTGCCTATGGTCCCGACCCAACTCAGCCGATCCGAACTTTTTTCGCATTTTTCAATAATATTCGGTCCGGCCATGTGTCGGTCCGATCCGATCATTCACACTTTGCACTTCGTAGTAGACCCCTGTCTCGTCTGGAGTATAATAGCTACGGCTGGCTATAAGCATCGAAAACATCAATGCATTGTGAATTTCTAAGCCAGAGTTGTTAGAACAAAACAAGTTCAACTGTGTGTTTTACTAGCAAATTAGCAAGGCGTTAGCGAGACTGACTGTCACCACTCGTGGAGGCACCTTATCTTATATCCCATAATAAACACACACAACCCATCAATCTCCATAACACATCGAAAGCCATAAAATTACGTGAAGCCTACAAATCTGCCTACCTCGCTACGGTAGCGGCATATTTCACCAAGCTTATCGCGCGCACGTAGGCAACCTTACTGCCGATACCATCTAGAACTCTGCATAAAGACTATTTTGTACACGAATGTGTTGGAGCTGCTCGCTGTTAGGCTTGAGGTAATAATTTCTGGACTGTTTGGCGGTGATCACCAGGGTTGGTAGATGGATTGGTGACTGCTAGTTACGAAGGGGTTTTTACCACTGTTATCGTGAAGGTTAAGCTATGCTTGGCGCGGTCGATACAGGGATCGGTGACCAGCCATTACATATTCAGATCCATTCATGCCTAGGAAATAATGCTAAGCCGCTGGTCCCGGTTGACATTTGTAGATCTTTGACAGTCGTACGTAGCCGCTGGTCCCGGTTGTAATTTGTAGATCTTTGACAGTCATTACGGGTAGTCAGAAGCCTAAAAGTCTGACAATCAGTAAGCAGTACTAGCAAGGGGTGTCGTGTTACCCAATAAATGGGTTGTGGAGATCTAGATTGATATTCAGCGGCATTTGGTAAGACTGGAAGCCGACCCGAACATAGTTGGGAAAAGGCTAGACCTACTTGATTTTTTATCGTGGATTTATAAATGTATGAGATGTAGTTGTAAGGAGGATATCTACTGCGGGCGGCGAGCAATGGGCAACTCGCCGCCCGGCAAGGAACAGGCCCAGGTCGACGGCGCGTTGTGTTCCACGCGCGCCTCAAAGAGATGTCAGCACGAACTGACGGGGTCCTCTAGGGCCGATACCTGCCAGGGTCGCGGGTTGTTCAAAAGAGATACTGTGACCCCTGGGTTACACGGGTGGGTTTTAGTCAGTAAACGTCTGAAACTCCCGACTCCCGCTTGCCTAGAGCGGGAGAAGTCATGTGATGATTTCCCACCCAAGGAGGATATCACCTGCTTGCTTTTTATGAAAGGTACCTTTAATAGATCATTTACGGTCGGTAGCATAAAATCCAAAGCTATAAATAAGAATTAGCGAACAGAATTATAACAGCGACTATTTTAAAACGATAAGCAGCATTATGCTCCCTCTTAACAACGAACTCAGGTCTTATCTGACTGGCGACCGTTTACTTGAATTTGTTCGACAGACATGGTTTAACAGTATCTATATGCACAATGTTTTATCAATATTCAGCCAATAAACCATCACATGAAATAGGTTCTACATAACATTTAGCTGTCTGCAAGGCTCAGAACGGGTAAAGTCGTAAAGATAAATGCCTCCATCCATTTTTAGTTTACGAGCGCAATGATACTTATCTTGGAGCTTCTAATCTCATCTCAGCTCATCTAAATGGTTCTGTCTAAAGCCTTCATAAGTGCTACGTGAGAACGGTGCACACTTACATGATTTATATCTAAGAGAACTATTTATTTATGAACCGAAATAGACATTTTATTGAAGGACTAGCAACCCTCCCTGCCTGACGGATTTTACGACTTGAAAAACATGGAGATTATTTCATCATCTGTAAGTTTAATTTAATGTCATCAGCCTTGCGTTTTCCCAAATTTGTTTGCGCCGGCTTCCAGTCTAACCGGATGCAGTTCTATACCAGTATTTTAATGGAGTGACTGCTTATATTACCTCCACAATCCAGTTACTGGGTAACACGATACGCCTTGGTAAGACTGGTTGTCTGACTTTCGGGCTTCTGACGACCCTTAACGACTGTCAAATATCGAAGAATGACAGCCGGTACCAACGGCTTAACGTGCTTTCCGAGACGCGGAGGGGTCTTGGTATGTAAAAGTGGCCACCCATCCACGGACCAACCGCGGCAGGCGTAGCTTAACCTGATCGATCGACCCATGCGGCTGTTATTACTTAGCCACAAGCCCCTCAGTTTAATTTATGTGTTTATTATACACATAAACCTTCCTGGATAAATTCCCTAAATGATGTTTAATACCGCATCAAAATTCGTTGCGGAGTTTAGAAGAATAACGCGGTCACACAGCCAGACACAACGAGCGACTTCAATTTTTAATCATGTACAGATTAAGAAGCTACGCCGTAGCACAGTCTACGACGTAGCACCATCTACGGCGTAGCTCTAGTAGTAAACAGACTTGTTATTGTTATCATTAATTAACGTTGCGGAGTTTAGAAGAACATCCCGGTCACACGGACAGACACGAGAAGCGACTTTAATTATTAATAATTATTATATATATGTAGGGCTAAACATAGGACATACTTTAAGGGAGTGGAGGAGTGTTATTTATGAAAAAAATTACCAAAGAAAAATCTAATACTATCAAATAAGATTCTTGCAAATTACAACGACGTCATCATACACTTCTTTGATAACTAAACCTATTCAGTAAAATAACACAATAGCCCGAGGCATTACCAGAGTACGCCTCTTTCCTTTGTGCCTATTGTCTAGGTTAGTTTCAACCGATCTAGATCTTTTCAGGCCTATGCGATTGTTCCAGGCTAATAAATCTAGAAATATTTCTAGGAATTTTTTGATGTTGTCTGTCCAGCTGACGTCGTTCAACTTATGGTTCGAAATGTACTTAGGATATTTTTAGAACTTGTCCATTAAGATTCACTGCTATGCCTTTTGGCTTATGCCTGAGTCACAGTACATCATCATCATCTGCCTAGCCTTTTCCCAACTATGTTGGGGTCGGCTTCCAGTTTAAGCGACTGCCTATCTGACCTCCACAACCCAGTTAATGGGTAATACGAAACCCCTTGGTAAGACTGGTTATACCTGAGTCACAATTAAGAGGTCTAAATAATCATAGACTTAGGGTAATTACATGACGAAGATGCCTCACTGCGATACGTCGCGGTTACGGTTTAGCTCGCTACCTAGATCTCACTTCCATGTAAAACAAATGCATGCTAAAAGAGATGCACGCACATATAACGATACAACGCGGACTGCTTGGGGGTTTACCTCGATGTTTACCTCACAACGGTGAGGTATCGAGGCGTGCGTGTCTTATCCAGTGCATGTCCAACCCATATGCCAAATTTCACTGTAATCAGTTTAGCCATTTTAGCGTAACATAGTTTAGATAATCGAGTATAATATACAGTATACTTCATACCGTATACTGTGTCTGTAACCAACTAACACTAGAAATTAAGTAAAATTATTACTAACCCTATGGACTTCTGTCTGAATTAAACGTTTTCTATTCCATAATAGATTGGACGGTGATCCCGAAACTAGACGTTTTGCCTGTAACTGAGGAATCAGAATTGCTTATTTTAATAACCTGTAGTTGCAATTTTGAGTGCGCAGATGCCTGCTTTGGCAGTCAAAGAGATACATGACCGATAGCACCATCCCTTTTTCGAACTAGAATCACGGTGGCAAAATTACTTCGTAATAGCCCCTCAGCCTCTGGTCTTTCAACTTATCTAACCCATTTTGCACTATTCTTTGAAAAACACATATTTTGGACCATTTTTGCTTGTAATGTCATCATTCAATATCATATCATAAAAAGAGACCTAAAAGCCTTTACATGTTTCGTACTTTCCGTTAGGAACCTTTCGTTTGGAGCCTTTATAAGGTCAGATCTGTTTTGCCGTGGGTCGCGTTATATTATCGTTGGCCGACATTCTCAAAAACTTTCATTCCGCCACTATCCGACAAACTTTTTCCACGTTGACGTGTAGTCCAAGTCACGAGAGGAGCGATTAAAGATTTTAAATGTGTTGTGCTCGTGTATTGTATATGCGCCTCGCGATCTCAAAAAGGTGGCTGGGACAGACTGGATGCGGAAGGTGGAGGATAGAGTGTTTTGGTGCAGCATGGGAGAGGCCTATGTTCAGCAGTGGACTGTGATAGACCGAGTTGATTGATTGATCGTATTACCCACTAACTGGGTTGTGGAGGTTAGACAGGCAGTCACTCCATATAAAATATTTTACTGGAAGCCGACCCCAACGTAGTTGGGTAAAGGCAGGCTGGTGATGACTTCCGAGATTTTTCAAACAGGCAGTTCAATCGCACCGAACGCTTACTATCGAATTACAAATCATTTATTTGCTTGCTTTATGGGTAGGTACATGAGGTGATACATAATTACAATATTTCTTTAAACCGTATCCTACCTAAATAGGTGTGCAAAAAAAAAGTATACGTAAAACATTAACTCAGGCCTTCTTCCCATTCAGCGGGATTGTCCGAAAGGGTTACCGCTACCCCGGAACATAAAGGGCGAAGGAAGGAACATGGGTGGGCTTTAGTCAGTAAGAGTCTGACACTCACTTCCGCTCCACCCAGAGCGGGAGGGGTCATTTGATGATTTCCCATCCGGAAAAAAAAGGCCTTCTTCCCATGGGGTTAGGCAGAAAACTACAGAACCTGCTACGATCCTTACGCACTACTCTGGCCTCGTTTACGTATACACATAAGGCCAATTCCCGTAATTAAAAACGTTCAAAATCTAGTTGCAATCTAATCTCAGCGACAACCAATGTCAAAAACATGTCAAGAATGTAGGGAAATTAGAGGTATTTTTGACAGATTGAGACTGAGATCAGACTGTAAACGCTCATAAAAATACGAGAATTGCCCCTCTGGTAGTACACACGGTTGCGAGAAATATTTATTAAATTAATCTCTGATTTCAATACATACATCATCTTTATAACTAAACACATAACTAAGTACATTCTACACGATTAGTAACTATTACTACAATACATCAATGGAGATAGGCTTAGCCCACACATTGAAACTTAATGCTTTAGTTGGCCAATAATTGTTAATGCTCGATAATCCCTTCATCAGGGTATTAAAGATAATCATTGTCATTTGATTTATTAGATTGTCTTATTGTCAATACAGTGGCTGTTTTATGTAGTTTATTCCTGATATCTACATACAGCATAATTGGCCTATTATGTTCCCACTGCTGGGACACAGGCCTCCTCTTTTTAAGAAGGAGTAGGCCGTAATCTACCACGCGGGTCCAGTGCGGGTTGATAGATGGTAGTTTTTTATGTTTGTTACCTCAGAACTCTGTTATTTATAAGCCGATTTGTATTTTTTTTTATTTGAAAGAATATACTTTCGGATTTGTCCCATAGAAATTTCATCAAAATCGGTTTAGTATTTGAATTGAATTGAATTACTTGAATTTTTACCAAAATTACTGGTAAAAATTCAAGTAAACGAAATTGCGTCGTTTGTTTTACTATGACTTTTCAGTGGTGGCTTAGTGAAATGGTTATGGAATGCATAGTGCTGTATCTTTTAATTAACCGACTTCAATAAAAAGGAGGAGGTTCTCAATTCAACTGTATTTTTTGCATGTATGTTACGCGATATCTCCGGTAATATCGTACATCGATTTCAAACATTCTTTTTAATGGGTAGGGCCATGTCTCAGGGGTGGTCCCATATAAATTTTATTAACTATGCTTGGGGAGTTTTTGAGTTAGCTTCAATAATACGTATTTTATCCACTTAGTTTGTATTGATGATGTTATAATAGTGTTATACGAACTTGTGTGGGGTAAAATAAAAAATAATAAATCTTAAAAGTGGAAAATAAAAACTTTTTTACAAAAATAAAACAACCGACTTCCAAAAAAGACTTTAATTTCGGAAGTCGGTGTTAAACAATGAAAATGCGAACCCATCGACACCGACTTCCGAAATTAAAGTTATTTTTCACGTTATAGTGTTTTTTTTGGAAGTCAGTTGTTTTTTTTGTAAAAAGGTTTTTTTCTTACTACGTTTACCTGCCGGGAGCAATTAAGCTTGAAATATCGCAGGATGATTCTCCTATAACTTGTACCACAGCATAAAAACGCTCTCTCCGCCCGCCCAAACATATTGGAACTTCTGTAAAACGTTCGTACGTTTACGTTATATTCTATACAACTATGTACTTTCTATTGGAATAGACTTGTTGAACTTTTGTAATAGTCCCACTTCGTTGTTTTTGTTGTCCGTACTGTTTTATTTTAGAGCCTTTTAATAGTTTAAGAACGTTTTTGTGAATGAGTTTTGTCTTTTATTGTTGTTTTTTTTTGGGCTCTTTCTGTGTGAAAATAGATTACGGAGTTTGGTAGTGGTAATGGTTTCTGTACACAGTGGGCCATGATGGTCATAATTTATGGTATTTTGTGGACGCGGTGTCCATTATTTTTCCGAAACATTACTCAGAATTAGTCGTAGGCGAACTTTAATTTTAATGTTTATTGTAATCTATTTTCTTTGTTCATTCATTCATTCTGTCTAATTTGTTTAGATAAGTACTACAGAAAATCTTATTATAAGGTCAATATTTGTCATCAACTTGGTACCGCTGTTAGATAACAGATGGCGTTGTGCCGAAACGTCACATTTGTAAATCGCGGTGTTGAGATTCTCCTGCGAGACATGACCTCAACGGTACCTTATGTAATAAATTGTCTTACTCTGGACGCTGGTTTTATTTCTATGCGAGATATTTTTTGGGACGTTGTACAAAGTGGTCCTTCGAGCCGGATAAAGGATTGGTGTGCATTGTCATTGTTGTGGTGGAGTCGTCAGGTTAATGGTCAACCTGCTGCGAGTGTGAGTGTGAGGGTGCGTCAGCGCGCTTAGTGTGGTGAGCAGCATCGGCGGATCGTACAAGGTTGGCGCTTTTAAGCGTATATGTACAAGTGGTACACAACGGTCAGCGCTGGTGCTGGCAAACAGTTCGTGTTGGCGTGAGCAGCAGCTGCGGTGCGGGGGGAGAGTACCCCGCATATCATCACGACGAGCTACGTAAAAGTGAGTGACAGTGAAGTGATTTGATACGAGGATAAGCTGTGAGTACTTTAAAATATTAGAGTGACTAAACTAATACAAGGAGACTTAACCATTAAAAGCAAATTTAGACCTTATTAACTTAGAACATTTTAATTAACTATTAGGACTTAGAAACTTTAACGTGTGCATGGACTTAGAATAATTTCAACAAAAAGTGAACTACGGGGAACCTATGCCCGATTTAGCAGAAAAGTGTATTAAGTTCAAAGACTTGTGATTTTTACGTGTTGTCCACGAACTTAGCATAGCGTTCCAGAACAGTTAATTTAAGAGACTTTATTCAATATGGAAGCTTTGAGTAATTTACAGTTTAATTTACATTCCACTATCAGTAAAGCAAGGTCTAACTTTAAGAAATCACCTAAGGAGCGAGTAACCAGTTCATACATAGAAACTAGATTAGAAAATTTAGAAGCTAACTGGTCAGCGTTTTCTGAAGCTCATATAAAAATTGTATCATCGGTTAAGTCTATTGAATTCGAAAAATCGGATTATAACACAAAAAATGTATATGAGACCACGGAAGAATTATTTACTGATTATAAAGCAGAGCTGAGGGAAGCATTGAAGAAAATTGTATGTTCGGATAGTTTCGGTAAAGTGCCTGAATCTTCTACGAAGGGTTCTAAAGAGATATGTTCTGTAAAATTGCCAAAGATTGAGTTGCCTATGTTTACCGGAAGTTATTCTGAGTGGATTAGTTTTAGAGATTTGTTTAAATCCTTAATACACAATAATGGCCTACTAGACAATGTTCAAAAATTGCATTATTTGAAATCGCATTTGTCTGGAGAAGCTGAAGTTCTTTTACGGCACATTCCTATTACTAATAGTAATTATTCAACCTGTTGGACTAAATTAGAGAATCGATATAATAATAAAAAATATTTAGCGAATTGTATAATCAAACGTTTTATGAGTCAAAAAAATATTGTAACCGAATCCTCCAGCGCAGTCAAGGAGTTATTAGATACTTCTAACGAATGTTTACATGCTTTGGAAAATTTAGGCATAATGGTTGAGCATTGGGATATTATAGTTATTTATGTATTGAGTTTAAAACTAGACACTGAGTCACGTAAACAATGGGAATTAAAAATTAGTGATTGTTCAGACGACTTGCCTACAATGAATCAGTTCAAATCTTTCCTTGAACAAAGATTTCGGTCTTTGGAATTTTTAGACGACAAAGGTCAACGTCATCAGTCCAATCGTAATTTGCCAGTCAAATCGCTTCATGTGTCAACTACATTGTGTATTTGTTGTCAAGATACCCACAAGCTTGCTAATTGTAAAAAGTTCACCGGTCTCGATATGGATAAGCGTCGTAATCTTGTCCAAACAAATAGTTTATGTTACAACTGTCTAGGGGCAAATCACTCCGTATATGCATGCCGCCAGTCTACCAGATGTCATATATGTAAAAAGAAGCATCATAGTCTTCTTCATCTCAAGAATATCTCCAAATCAGTTGGTGATAGTAACAAAACTGATCAAGTTGCAGAAAGCAGCGTTTCTGCTGATACCACTTCAACCCAGGGTAATTCCACTAATATTGTAAGTTGTTTTGCTAATGGTCATAGCCAAATATTATTGGCCACTGCGCTTATTGAAGCGGAATCAAAGAGCGGTACTGCTATAGTATTAAGATCTCTGTTAGACCAGGGATCTCAGGCTTCCTTTGTTACGGAGTCCGCAGTCCAGCTCTTAGGTCTCAAAAGAATACAAACTAAAGGTTCAATTTCCGGTATAGGTGGTGATCAAGGCCAATCGATGATTTCATTGAATTCGATGGTTCTCATTAAGGTTAAATCACGCGTCGAACCTAGTTTTATTATCACTGTTAAGGCTTATGTTTTAAAGAAACTAACGGCTATTTTACCAGAAAGGAAGGTTAGGGCAAACGTTTTGACCACAATCTCGTCTTTGGCTTTAGCAGATCCTTCGTTCGACACTCCGAACAAGATTGATTTGCTTTTGGGTGCCGAAGTTTATGGCCAGATTTTGTTAGAAGGTTTAATCAGAGGTCCACCTGGTCGGCTCATCGCACAAAGTACTAGACTTGGATGGATCTTGTCTGGTCAAGTAGGTGAAATCATCCAAAGCGAGACCTGCCACAATACCGTGGTCACATTGCATTCTACTCATACAGATGAGAATACACTCCTTAAAAAATTCTGGGAGCTAGAATCTGAACCCAAAGGCGATTACGATAAGGTTCATTTGACCCCAGAAGAACAGAAGTGCGAAGATATATTTAAGGCCACGACTAAACGAGACGAATCTGGTCGCTATATTGTGCATATGCCTTTCAGGTCAAGCGATCCTGCTTGTAAATATGGTGCATCGAAAGATATTGCTCTTAAACGATTTTTAACCTTAGAAAAGCGATTTCTAAGGGATCCAGAGTTCAAGGCTCGGTATTCAGCTGTTGTCAATGAGTATATAGCTCTTAATCATATGGATGTAGTACCGGATAGGGAAAAAGAAGGTTCTGTGTACTTACCTCATCATGCCGTCATCCGTAACGAAAAAAGTACAACGAAGTTGCGCATCGTATTTGATGCATCATGTGTAGGTAGCAACGGGGTATCTCTTAATCACGATCTAATGGTGGGACCTCCTCTACAACCTGAGCTTCGTCATATTATCATGCGTTGGCGTTGTGAACCTATCTGTCTAGTAGCAGACATCGTTAAAATGTACAGACAGATTAAGGTATGCGATGATCACACAGATTTTCAGCGTATATTATGGCGTGAGAATCCAGATGACGAAATTCAAGTGTTACGTCATTTGCGAGTAACGTTTGGAACATCATCGGCGCCTTACCTAGCAGTAAGATCATTGCAGCAGTTAGCTCAGGACGAAGGCGCTGACTTTCCTTTAGCAAGGAACCGTGTTGTTTCCGACTTCTACATGGATGACCTAATGACGGGATGTCAAACTATAGAAGAAGGAGTAAAAATATATAAGCAGACATCGGACTTGCTTAAACGTGGAGGTTTTCAGCTCCAAAAGTGGGCTAGCAACAACAGAGAATTATTAAGATTAATTGAAGACGGTGAACAAATATCACAAACACAAGGGAACATGGAACTGAAAACAGATGCAATTTCAAAAATATTAGGTTTAACGTGGGACAAAGACAATGACGAGTTCGTTTACACTATTCAGCTTAAGGATCCAGATTTACCAGTGACAAAGCGTAAGGTTATTTCGGACATAGCGCGACTATTCGATCCACTTGGATGGTTAGCACCGACAATCATCACTGCGAAGGTGTTTATTCAACGAATATGGATCACTGGAATCGAATGGGACGCAGAACTACCTGAACCATTGCTGACAGAGTGGCTTGACTTCCGGAAGAACCTTAGTAACCTGATTAAGTTTCGTCTGCCTCGTTGGATCAACTCTGGCAAGGAGAACAGAGTTCTAGAATTGCATGGCTTTTCAGATGCGTCCAATGTAGCATACGCCGCGGTGGTATACGTCAGAATCATTGATGGAGATGGACATATTCACACAAACTTGGTGACTTCAAAAACCAAGGTTGCTCCTGTTAAGCAGGTATCCATCCCGCGATTAGAGCTTTGTGGAGCTGTCCTAGTAGCAAAGCTTCTTCAAGAAGTCGCTTCGACTCTAGAAATTCCCAAACAGCATTTATATGCGTGGACAGACTCATCCGTCGTGTTGGCGTGGTTAAGCAGTCACCCTAGTCGGTGGAAAACATTTATCGCGAATCGTGTTTCCGAAATACTTACGATTATGGATAGAAGTCAGTGGTCACATGTGTCGTCGTCGGAAAATCCAGCGGATTGCGCATCTCGCGGAGCAAACCCTTCTGAGTGTAATGACATGCAACTCTGGAAAAAAGGCCCAGTATGGTTACAGAATGAAAAAATAGACTATAATAAAGGAAATATACAAGTAACTACGCTAGAAGAAAGAAAGATAAAAATAAAATGTCATGCAACTGCGGTAGAATGCGATGATAGTCTATTTACCAGATTTTCTAAGTTCGGTAAGTTAATAAGAGTCGTAGCTTACTGTAGAAGGTTTTTACGTATGAAGAAATTTGAACCTAATAAAAATAAAATAACTACTTGGCTAACTACAAAGGAATTAAACGAAGCTGTACTTACCTGTATCAAACTCTGCCAACTCCAGTCCTATAGCGATGAAATAGAATCTGTGAAAAAAAACCGTAAACTAACTAAGGGTAGTAGACTTATCTCGTTGAGTCCGTTTCTGGACGATGACGGGATCTTAAGAGTTGGCGGTCGCTTGCAACGAGCTTCTATTGATGAGAATATGAAGCACCCCATCTTAATCCCTCATAAATCACATTTCACCAATCTTGTGATTGCGGAGGCTCACGAGAGAACTTTGCATGGCGGGCCGCAATTGATGCTCAACTACTTAAGATCCAAATACTGGATAATCAATGCAAGGACTCTCGTTAGGCAATTTGTTCATAGGTGTGTAACTTGTATTCGACATTCAACACAAACACACCAACAAATGATGGGCCAGTTACCGAAGGCCAGGGTGTCTTCTCAGAAGCCGTTCCAATGCAGTGGCGTTGATTATGCGGGTCCAATCAGCATCCGAACGTCTAAAGGTCGTGGTCATCACTCCAGTAAGGGTTATATTTGCGTGTTTGTTTGCATGTCCACTCGGGCTATTCATCTCGAGGTCGTCAGTGACATGACTTCTCAGAGTTTTCTTGCGTCTTTTAAGCGCTTTGTAGCCAGACGTGGCCGAGTATTGGACTTGTGGAGTGACAATGGGACCACATTTGTTGGTAGTGCAAAGGAACTGAGACAGCTATTCAACGCTGAAAGGTCTATGGTAGCTTCGGAAATAGCTGATTTCCTATCGATGATTGGCACGACTTGGCATTTCATACCTCCCCATGCTCCAAACTTTGGAGGATTGTGGGAGGCTGGTGTCAAGTCCATGAAGCACCATTTAAAAAGAATTATAGGGACTAGTACATTGACATTTGAAGAAATGACAACTGTGCTGGCTCAAATTGAGGCCTGCCTTAACTCGAGGCCGATCTCTCAGCTTTCTAACAATCCAGAGGACTCGTGTCCTTTGACGCCTGGGCACTTTCTTGTGGGTGAACCTCTGGTAACCGTACCTGATGCAAATTATGAAAATTCATCCATCAGTAATCTGAAGCGGTGGCATCTTACACAAAAAATGCTTCAAAATTTCTGGCGTAGGTGGTCACTAGAGTACTTGACTCAATTGCAGCATCGATATAAATGGACAGATTGTAAGCCTGAACCTGAGATCGGCGACGTGGTTCTGGTGAGGGAGGATAATCTTCCACCCGCTAGATGGCTATACGGGATTATTACAACTAAACATCCAGGTTTGGACAACATTACTCGCGTTGTAACCATACGGTGTAAAAATAATGAGATTAAAAGACCTGTTTCTAAAATAATTATTTTACCTGTGAACACTTAGTTATTGTTTATCATCTTATTGATGAATTTTATGCTCGTATATAGCTTTTTTATTTACACAATATACACGGTTTGTGAATTTACTTGAATGAAAGTGTATTTTTGTTTTTTTTTACTGTTGTTTAATTCTTGTTTACATAAGGCATGAACTCGTATCGCAGATATAAGACCCTAGGATTAGAGTATAATGGATAGCCAAACAACCAATCATTAATTTAAATTTATATTGTCATGTTAAGGATAATGGACAGAGCCGTCCATGGTGGGCGGAATGTCTAATTTGTTTAGATAAGTACTACAGAAAATCTTATTATAAGGTCAATATTTGTCATCAACTTGGTACCGCTGTTAGATAACAGATGGCGTTGTGCCGAAACGTCACATTTGTAAATCGCGGTGTTGAGATTCTCCTGCGAGACATGACCTCAACGGTACCTTATGTAATAAATTGTCTTACTCTGGACGCTGGTTTTATTTCTATGCGAGATATTTTTTGGGACGTTGTACACATTCATTATTGTAATTTATGTTCTTTGTATCCTGTGAACCGGTATACTGTTTAAAGAAACGCCATAATACATAAATTATTCGTACGACCCAGTAGCCAACAGGCAATTTTTTAGAAATTAGATTTGAATTCTGACATTGAATACCCAATCAAATTGCTAAGAAAGCCTTCTTATTTTGTAGTGTCATTTACTTTTTCCAAAATGTTTATAAATGTATAAGAAAAACATATATTTCTTCTTATCAAACGTTTTAGATCTAGGTATAAAAATAGAACTCAAACATAATTTAACATTTTCAGCCATTTTATTCAGATTTAGCAATGCATTGTAATAATATGACTGTCCAAATGACTCGTGTTTGTAAGTGGTGCTTCCAAAAACCTAATTTTTGCGATAAGGCACCGAGAAAATTGGCTTCCGACCTTCCAGTGTCATTTTACTTATACCAATTGTTTACGATGTTGGCTCACTTTACTGCAAAACTCGAATATAAGCACAAGTAGGACCGCAGCCGTTCTATTTTGTAAAAATCTCATCGTGAAAACTTGGGTGAAGTGAGCTATTAATTGGTATAAATCATCAGGTGGACTGACTGCTCACTCCAAACTAACTTCACCTAATAGTTCGGTAAGTGGAATGACAGCTCACTTTACCGAAGAGCGACATTTTGTAAAAATAGACCGGCTGATCAGGTTACCATCATGACAATAAGGTCGTCATTAGCCAGTAAATCTTTGTTCTCAAAATTGCCGGTCTAGATCTGTTCTGGCAAAATATCATACTGTTCAGCCAAAAACCTACTACTACCTACTTGCAGTGAAATCTACAATGTTCCCACTGCCTCGTGAGAGGGAGTGGGCCATAATCCACCACGTCGGCCCGGTGCAGGTTGGAGGAAGTCACATGTCTTCGAATTTTTGGTTCTAGGACATGCCGGTTTCCTCACGATGTTTTCCTTAACCAGTTTGAGAGCAGTCGTGCTGAAATAATTTACATAAGGTAAAGTGCCTGGTTTAAACCCACGACCTGCAACTAGTAAGTCGCGGCCGATGCCACCACTGCTTACCTTGAAACCTGGGAAACCTTGCTCACCATTATCGTTATCTTTA
The DNA here is from genome assembly GCA_911387795.2 of Apamea monoglypha. Lineage (NCBI taxonomy): Eukaryota > Metazoa > Arthropoda > Insecta > Lepidoptera > Noctuidae > Apamea > Apamea monoglypha. The sequence goes on along the minus strand of OU426933.1, from coordinate 3,564,772 downwards.
TCTATCTTTCTATACTAATCTTTTGTTTCTTCTTTCTTCTTTCTTTTTTTAAAAAACGTTGCCCCACAATAGTAATTTCTCCTGTATCGTGGGTGCGTTTACAAACATTTAAGCTCACATACACAAACAGCCAGACCCGGAACAACTACTTGTAGGTCATACAAATATTTATTCCGTGCGGGAATCGAACCCGCGACACGCAACGCAGCAGTCAATCGCTTAACCACTGCGCCAACCGTGTCGTCAAAATCTTTTGGTCTCCTGGTACTTTAGGATTTGAAGAAATCTGTCTACGAATTCAGTTCTTTTCCCAGCTGCTCTTTTAGCTGCTGGATATAGTCCTCGAACAAATTGCGGACCATACCGTCTACAGATTCCTTCCATCTCCATCAGATCTTTGACAAACGTTCTGGCTAACCAGAAACACGAAAAAAATATCTGATAATCAGTCTTACCAAGGGGTATAGTGTTACCCAGTGACTGGGCTATAGAGGTCAGATAGGTAGACGCTCCATGAAAATTACTGGTCACCTGTATCCGGTTTGAATGGAAGCTGACCCCAACATAGTTGGGAAAAGGCTAGGCAGATTGACCGACCTACAGATTGCAGTGAAATTAGGCTAAATCGCGATCGAGTGAGAACAGTGAGTAGTCACACGGAGCCCAGATCGGCGATTCCCTACACAGATTATGTCTACCTGTAACAGAGGAGAGCAAATTTTGCGAATTTGACCCAGGCGTAAGAAAATAATTGTCTATTCGCTCGGAGAAAAAAAACGGTTTGCCTACTAACCGTTTCAGGTAATTGATACCGTTGACAAAAAATAAAAGCTGTTTTATTTTGTTTCGTACTTAATATTTCGGATCTGAAAACGTTCGTGGTGACCTATTTAGTTTTCACGATTCTTGTGTGGGACGTGTATTTTTTGTACAAGTACTGTATAATTTTTGATGTGTCGCTAAAATAAATACAATTCTGTTCTTTGAACAAGAGAACCTCAACTCATTGACTCGTTGGTCTAGTGTTCGCAAAAGAGAATGCTGAGCGCGAGTCCTGGGTTAGATTCCTATATCGCAAGAAGTGTTATTGTGTTTTCCATTAAGCATTTCTCAGTAGGAGTCCTGAGTCTAGATCGGTTCATGCCACCAGGCTCGCCCTTTACAACATGCTGATCACTTTATTGAGTGGTTCTACACAGACACACATCTGCCTACTCAACTACTCAAGGAGTCTTGGTCAGAGTCAGGCATCTAGTTTTTGTACTTGATATAACAAGAACAAGAACAAAAACTAGATTCTTGATGAACAAGACTAAAATACTTGTTTAAACGGAATTAAGACTTTAATGTGAGGTAATTATTTGACCGGTTGCTAGTACGAGATAACAGTGTATTGTACTAACTTGCCACACCCGACTAAGCTGGTATAATGCAGATGGTGGATTAATAATATTATCTAACGTATTGTCTACATATTATACCAAAGACAACTGCATAGATTGACAAGCAGTGCTGGGCTATGATAGTCGAATTTGATATGCATAAACTGTATAAACCACGTAACAAACATGGCTGTAACTTGCACAGATGCAAGTAGCTGCCATTGTTATATTAACCAATCGAAAGTTGGCAACATATACAGTGACTTGCATACTTTTTGCAAGTAAAAGCAAGATTGTGTATTTGCAAGTAACAGCAAGATTGTGTATTTGTAACTATTTAGAAGAAAGAAAGACAATAATACAAATATTTTATTTGGCACAGGCACGGTAATACAAACTCTAAAAAAGTAAAAGAAGCATTTAAAACTAACAAAATTAACACTTAAAACAACCAATTATTACAAAAAATAAACAAGGAATTAAGGCTCCTATCACAACATCATGGTGCGATGTTTAAAAATAAAAACCGCAGCGCTGGTATTCTAATAGGGCTTCTGGGGACTTTAGTACAAGGGATCTTCAATGACCATTTATTTCAATAATCACCTAAATAATTTAAAAGAAAAACGTCTAAGAGCGAGCATTAATCGTCATGCTCACTGTGCGGGTTAGGGCTTTTAGATAATTATGGGGCCAGGATTCTTCAAGATGTTTTCTTTTACCATTAATCAAAATAAATAATACATAATATTTATTTTGGTAATAGCCAGTGAGTTCTCATTAATACTGCAATAAATGGAGTCTAAACGAAAACTCCTCGGTCGCCAGACCAACGGTCTATACGTAGAAAGACGACGCTTTTCCGCGCAATGCATAGAAGTTATCTCAAAGCTTAACACGTTGACTGCTAGAAAACAGACACAATATAAAATCTATTGTTGGCAGACACCGGTGACCTCCGTGACAGTCAATGCCTTGAGTCTCAGATAACATATCTAGAAAAACAAAAAATAAAAAACAGAAACTTGAACAAGCAAAAACCCCTAATATTTACCTAAAAAGAAACCCTGAATAACAAACGAACCTAAATCCATAATTAAATTAAAAGATATCTCTTTAAGAAAACCTTGTGAAGAAGCCTTGCTCCTATCTTTGTCCAATTACTTGGGAGAAAAAACTTCCGTTTCCTTCGCAAAACGGTTTAATCATGTAATACGTCAAAGGGTTTCTTCGGTCCTGCCTTAATTTGGTAGCTGAAGCGATGGGCATCGTGAAAGGAATAAAAAGGGAGAAAGATAATTTAAAAAATAGACTGAAATATTGTACCTTGATTGCCCACAAAAAGAGATTTCATAACAGAGTATTGTTGAAGAAAATAAAGGTTTGGGCACCATAAAGGAGAATGGCCAAAAGTCGTACCAAAAAGTCTCATGCATCAAGATCAGAATAATCATTTTCATAATAATAAACAGTAATCATTTTCATAATTTTTGACGACATTAAACGTCGGGGATTTGATTTTTGAACAGGGAATCAGATTGTATTATTCTCTTTACATGACGTTCCGTTTCAAATGATATGATTAATATACCTAACCTTATATTTTAAAAGTGTCATGATCACGTCTTTCAAAAAACATGTACAAAATTATACTTTTCCAATTCTACATAATTAAAAATAACTAGAATATAATAGAATAGAATTTTTACTTAAAAGATTATCATTTTTTAGAGCAATAATGGCCGTTCGCTTATTACATGTCAAACAAAATAAAGTACCTAGTGTTTAGGTTATTTAAATTTATTGAAAATCTCCGGTACCCGGGTTTTGTTTACAAATTAACTTTTGTAGGAGTTAGTCTATAAAAACCAAAGTTTAACTTTGATGCAGCATGGTACGGGATTTCATACATCCATGGGCATTGTCCTTTACTAAATCTATGAAAGGCACTTACTCTGCTGTCAAATTGAACCATGTAAACAACGTCTTATAATACTTGGTAGACATCACTATATTTAGACTTAGTAGTCACATACAGCCCCCGGGGTGGCAAAGGTACTGTACTACTAGAAATTCAAACAAATCCAGGGTGGCATACATCGACGCGCAAACTGTGCTGTAAACCCAGCACATGATTTTAAACTCCCGAGAGCAGAAAATTTTCGTCAGTAAAAAAAAATCTGATTTTTCATAGGACATTGCAATACCTACGCGGTCAAAATCTACCGAACAACATTTTTTTTTGTAAATAGGTAATGAAATTTTTTAAGCCAGGGTGTGCAGCATCATGTTCTCAAGCCATGGTGAAAGGTTGTGCGTCGACATCCCTGCCATCCTGTGTGTGTGTGTGTTTGGACGAACACAAATTATTTAAAATGGCATAAGATCGCACGGTGTTAGTATACTGCTAGATTTAGGGTTCTTTTTTTTCTTTTTCCGTGGTCCACCTGGAAGTCCCTGAACCGTCTCCGGACACAAGTGGGAAGATGTAAGTCCAACCTGGTAAAGTGGGGCTACCTTGACGGAACGGCAGCGGGGTGTGATTGTGGAGCTATGTCGCAAACCATGCTCCATCTCCTATCCTGCCCTCTGTGTCCCAAAACATGCAGTCAAAGTGACCTCTGCGCTGCCACTGTCGACGCCGTGGAAGTGGCAAAGTTTTGGGCCAACAAGATATGAAATTCAGTCGTGCCAGCGACACGAAGAAGAAGGGTTCTTTTTCATTTTCTTACAGAAAAACTACAACTCCTGGCGAAGAAGACCTGGATGTGACTCGCACAGACCAGCACCCTAACTACGTAAGACACTTTCGTAACTACAATCTAAATCATTTTTAAGGTAATTGCTAATCCATTGCTTCATATGTTCGAAAAAATGTTTCCTTAGCAACGTAAATATCGCAATGAATGTTGTTGATCAGTCAAAATGAAAGCATCTACTGTTAGTGTGTTACGCAAATACTCCGTAGGGAAACATGTCATACAAATCAGGAGGTCTATACTCAACAGTGAGTGAAGAACGATGATGATGAACCTGCCGAAGCATGGGTGATCTACTTATAATGCCAATAAATATCGCCTTCGTCCATACCTTAGCCATATCCCCGAAGAGACAATATCAAGACACGTACTTTATTCTACATATTTATTATTCAGACACACATTATGCCTGTCCCGAAGGTCGAGGACAGAGGATGTGGCGGACAGAATTAGGTACCAACCTGAATTATATTTCCAGAAAAATGTCACGAAAATATGTAAGGTTTCCAGTGGAGGTATGAGGTAGATAAATTGTAGTTGTTGATTTGTTTATCTTTCTCGCCTTTAAGAGGTTCTCATCATGCGGGACAGTTATGTCAACAATCATTGCGCGCCCCTCTGATCGATCCACCACCACTATATCAGGCTTATTGGCAACAATAGTCCTGTCAGTGATGATGGATCGATTCCAGTGCAATGTGATATTTCCATTTTCGAAAACTGGGTCGGGCACATACCTGTAGTACGACACCTTCGATTCCACAAGGTTGTATTTCAGAGCAAGTTGCTGATGGATTATCCTAGCTACAAGGTTGTGTCTATGCAAGTACTCTCCGATAGCTAGACGAGAACACCCGGAGATAATATGCCTGATTGATTCACCCGGCCGATGGCATGCCCGACAGATGACAACCGTGCCTTCTTTCACAATAAATCTCCGGTAATTGATCGTCATCATAACTTCGTTCATATTGCACAGACAAAATCTTTGGTTTCTCCAAAGAGGTCACCGAAACGCAGCCAGGCTACGGACGCTAGTAGATCTACATCGGGCCCAGAAGAAGCGTCCGTGAAGCTCCTTACTCTACCATACCTCCATGCGTTCATTAGTTTTAAGCACTACTGGCTTGCGCCAGTTCGGTTTACCCAAGGAGAGCGTGGTGAGGCCCTTGTCCACCGCGACTACATCTCGATGCATCTCCACGTCGGTTTCTAGGAAATTATTCCCTGAGACTTTATATCTCGTGATTGTGGAGGTTACTTTAGTTTTAATTTCCAAGTAACTACAACTTGCTGTTCATAATAAATTATGTCATAAAATGCTAAATCCATTCAAAGGCCACATATAAAGGCCGTAATTTTGCTATTTTAAAAACTGTACAGTTACTGGCCATCAAGAATTTGAATGAAAAGTTGTTATGGCAACGTATTATACAGCGTTGTCAAAACTGTCATGATATATTATATATTAATTAAATACAATAAAATCTAACGTTATATTGTGTTTAATGGTGTGGTGATTATATGAAAAAAAATATATCAATCAATGTGGGCGAAATTCCCAGCCCTTTGGTCTCACTAAATCGTCGAAACTTTATGTTAAAAGTTGAGGTTTGTGTCTGGTTGCGGATAAAACGTGGCCTGGTGTCGTGAGGGACAATCAGAATAGCGCCTAACAGTAACGGAATGCTTGTTCTGACCTGGAGGCAAGGCATTTATGGTTCCATGGTTTCATGACTCTGGAACCGCGGTAAGCGTAGCTTAACCTGATCGTTCGACCTGTCCGGCTGTTATTACATAGCCAGAAGCCCCTATTATATATATATTTAAATGAGACCGATGACCTGGTGAAGACCGCAGGAATCCGCTGGATGCGAAAAGCACAGGACCGGTCGAAGTGGCGGTGCTCGGGGAAGGCCTATGTCCAGCTGTGGGCGTCTTTCGACGACAATGATTCTATTTTCTTGTAAATTTTGACGTTTGAAAGTGCCTTTTATTTTTTTTGACATTTACTTTGACCAAAGAGATTTAAGATAGGTGCTAAATAATTTAATGTCTTTGACTTTGGCCGATCAAGGCATCCACGTCCTGACCTACTTAACCTCGTAAAAAGATCAAGCAAGTCTCCTAATGCGACAACGATTTCAAATTGAATCTACCAATTTATTTTCAATTAACGTATAAAATCGTTTCTTTCTTCAACACACTTGTTTCTGTAAATTGATTATATAATTACATCTTCTGAACACGCGATCATTTTGTTTTTAGTGCTGAGCTGTGCCGACAACACGCGAATGCCATTTAAAATCAGAAAACAATGGAAAATGGAAATATTGAAAATTCTGAAATGGAATTCTTTAAATTGTTTCATAAAATTTTTATTTATTTAAATATACATACTCTATGTACACCAGTGGGGGGCTCGAGGTTAAATAATATCAGCCGAACGAGTTGCTCGGTTCGTGGATGGGTGACCATCCATTGCATACCATATCGAGACCCCTCCGTGCCTTGGAATTTACTGGCCGTCATTCGTAGATCTTTGACTGTCGTGCATAGCCTGGTATCGTGTTACCTAGTAACCGGGTTGTGGAGTTCAGATAGGCAGTCGCTCCATGTAAAATACTACTACTACTACTCAGCTTCGGGTCGGCTTCCAATCTAACCAGATACAAATCTAGTTAGACTGGAAACCGACCCCAACATAGTTAGGAAAAGGGTAGGCAGATTCTTTTTATTGTAGACCAGACATACATTACAAAGAAAATAAATTGAATACTACAAAACATACAAAGGGCGGCTTTGTCGCTTTTTGCGATCTTTCCAGGCAATCTTGGAATGGGCAGTAATTACCTGGACACAAAATGGGGTTTGCCTTAGGTGTAAGTAAAAAGTTTATAAATACAATTTACTTTAAAAGATATACAGATTTTTTGCACTATTTCGAAGTGAAAAAGAAAATTGAATACTCTTTTTTACGTTTTTTTCTCATCTTGTCCTAGATTTTTTAAGAGATAAGTTGGTGATTATCGTAAAAACGTTATGTCTATCTGAAGGTTTACGATCCCGTTTCTTCAGCAAAAGATTGCAGGATTAAAACCTGGACTATGTTTAGCTAATAAAATAATAGGTACTTTTTAGAAACTTAATGTTACTTTTTCAAGAATATACCTCGTGGAATTACTTGTAATACGAGAACACGGTCTGAAATGCGCAATTTTCAATGTATAGGTGATATCAGATGGGGTTCCATAGACGGCTCAGATTTCAAGTGCATATGCGGCGACTCCCCGAAGACGATGGTCCGCCTTCCAAACCCCTTGTACCCATATGACCAAACATATTTGAACTTTTTACCATCCATTGAAATGCTAAGAAAAAGAATGAATATGTGTGATCAATGCTTTTTACAGTAAAAGAAGACACTCTTTGTCCTACATTGCGATATTTTAAGGCTGAAATTATTGTTTCACAACTCAAGCACTTTATTGCTCTTTCTGTCCGACCCCCACAAAGTTTTGTAGTCATTTACAATTACATTATATTACACATAAGAGTAACACATGTCACATGTCTTCGAGTTTTGGGTTCTAGGACATGTCGGTTTTCTCACGATGTTTTCCTTTCCTGTTTTGAGAGTAGTGCTGATAAAATAATTTACACTGAAGTAAAGCGCCTGTCTGGGTTCAAACCTACGACCTACAACTCATAAGTCGCGGCCGACACTATAAGTCATTATTTCAGTTAAGCATAAAATAAAGCCGTGCCTGCTAAAGGTCAACCAAGTTTACAAATATATAATTCCATTGGTCAGATCCTAATCTTATGTTAAGTTGAACAACATTACGTCAGGACAAATAATTCTCGATAGTATATATAAATAAAACTCTTTCTAGGTCAAGTAAGTAAGTAAGATATTCTGGGTTTGACCAAGAAACTTGTCTAGTTTCATGTCACTTACAGTTTTTCCTACGGTACGTTTTATGTTTGTTTTCGATGTTCTTGGAGTTATTTTTTTGGACATTATTATTTTAGACAAAGGCTTATTATTGGACTAGTATGTATACGACTAGTAGGTAGCTTCAGCCCGAAATAGAACAGTCAAGCTACTGTTTCACGACACTAGTTTCTTAATGTAAACCCCGCTTAAACGTTTACATATACAAGCCATGTTTTTGACAAGTGTTTTACAACTTGTATTATGGGCATAAACGTGGGGTTATACGGCTCCTATCCTTTGTGTAATCTGACATAAAAAGCAGCAGTGAACACCGTCCTGTGGCTAGAACACACTCACCTACTGTCACACGAATATTTTAAAAGAAAATATCAACGTTTACACTTTTTTTGCACTTCACTGTACTTTTTACCGATAAAGGTTGTATGTGAACATGTATTATATCGATAAAAACAAATTAGTACAAGCCATTATGCCTTTGGGTAGCCATTGTTAAGGCTCTTGACTCGATGGGAATTTAAATACGAAGGGAGGTCGAGATATTTTTTATGTTTTCGTAAGTGTCGATAAGAAAGTAATTTGCTGTAAGTGAAGTTTGTTGAGAATTTAAAAGAAACCCATTGTTTGGAGTTTAAATATTGAGGTAGGTTTGATTAAGGAGCGTATACATTTTTTTCGTCAGTTAAATTCTTGATAAATATCATAACTACTTATAGCAAAAACAATGACCTATAAACACGGGATTTATTTCTAGTTTGTTATAAGCATTTCCTTGTTCAACTATAAATAGCCGAATATCTAAGAATTAAGTTAGAGAAGATTACAGAAAACAACTCTGCCCGAGCCTTCGGGGAATGCAGGCTTAATGTTATGAATCCAGTTCGCATAACACAGAATAAAAACTTTTTTTACTATTGAACCTTCACCTCTGCTAAAAAGCTCTTATACAATCGATTTCTAAGAACCAACTTCCATATATCGCCACAGCCTACAATATATTTCAAGAGCAGCAGTACCACATACTGGCGACAGTAAGTTGCAGTAATTTGGTTAATTTGTGCCTATGTTATCGCGGGACAAATGGCCCAACGTGAGATACTGGGGGATTTTAAGCCGCTGGCATGATGCCAGCCTGTGGCATGTTGTTAAAGAATTAGAATTATAGAAGTGCTTGTGATTTCCCGATATGGTTCGTAAAGTTTTATGACAGTTGGGCAAGGGGAGTTTTGGTTCCATATGTGGTGGTGGCTTTTCTTGTTTTCTATTGGTTTAGACATGGCTGTTGGCAAATACGATACATGATTATTCGGGATGGAGAATGAAATAAAATGGTGGACGATGTGTTGTTCAATGAAATCTCCAAACGGCTGGTTGACACTTCCCGTGAGCCAAGGGCTGGCTTTTACCTTGACTAGAGGATTAGTATTGCCATACAACGTGGCAATGCCGCCAGTCTCTTGGGTACATTACCGGTCGACAGCGATGCGGAGGAATATTTCGACGGTTAGGATATTATATTTTTATTTTAATAGTTTGTTAATTTATTTCGTATTAGAAGTTTGTCCATTTAACAAATAAAGAATGTACTGGAACAATATTATCAACTTTTAATTGATTAGTCTAATTATATATGGATGAAAACTTACTACAATCCTTTCCAATTCAACTACCTTTGGCTTATCATTAAAAAAAAAAAAACAAGTAATCCCTTAGGAGTGCCTAATTATTTTTTTATTTTAAATCATAATGTAGCATCACAGCTGTAGTCACCTAACTTTTGGAGGCCACTGTATTTAGTAATCTTATGTTTAGTTGATCAATCTACCTGGTAGGTATGATTTAGCTGTGGATGTTTTCTGATGAAAATAAATCTGTCATGATTCTTGAAGTAACAATGATTGAGATATATAGGGCGATGAATTTCAATGTCCACTGGCTGGCTAGACATTGTAGGATTTACTTAGTGTATTTCCATTAAACATTTTGCAGCTTGCCTATTCCAAAACAGTTACTGCATAGTGACATGTCTGGCATATCTTCGTCAGCCCATTCCGAATGAAATCCGCCAATAAATTGCCAGTTACTTCCAGTCGTTTACACTGCCGTGTCAGAGTTATAGGGCAGTGTACTCCATACTTCGTGGCCCAGCATACAGTACATAGCTTCGCAAATAGTTCAGCTTTTTTCGTGGACAGAGAATTTTTCGGAAAATCGAAACCAAACGCCATATTGGGGCTTTCAGTAATTGGATTGTGGAAATTTAATAATGAGGTGTTCGTAATTTTTGTGGAGGGAATATAATGAAAGTGGTTTTTATGTATTAACCCTTCGTATGTGAACGTGGATCCACGCGAGATATAATGGATTTTTATTTATTTGTGTATTTACGGTATTCAACCGGATAAATGAAATTGATTTTTAGCTGTGTTTTCAGTTGATATTATGTTTAAATTAACTGAAGTTGATCTGAACCTGTTTTCATTGCAAGATTGAGCATTGAAACGCACGGAGGCGTCATACATACCACATAACTCATACAAACATAACGCGTTTATCCGGTAAAGTACAGACGCCAGCAAATCAAACTACACCAAACTGTCAAATTTTCCCAATCAACCTTGAACCTTAATGATTTAGCGATAAAGTTGAAAATCTCTTAAAGAAATTTGACCGATTTTAGTAGCTTAATGTGCTGGCTGGCATCTGTACATCCACACAGCCATCAGCTAAGGACAGCAGTGCATAAAAATCCTATAAAAGAGGTTTGTTTTTATTAAGTTGAATACGTAAACGAAAGCAAAAATCTATATGCTTTTTATGAATTTTGTATTTGCTTATACTTAATTGCACTTTTAAACTTGTATTACCTTTTATTATCTTGACTCTAACCATTGTGTAAAGTGACATGTCCTATCTAAGAGGTGCCGTCGGGGAGCCCGAAAGTCTGACAACCAGTCTTACCAAGGGGTATCGTATTACCCAGTAACTGGGTTGTGGAGGTCAGATAGGCAGTCGCTCCATGTTAAATACTGGTATTCAGCTGCATCCGGTTAGACTGGTAGCTGACTCCAACATAGTTGGGAAAAGCTAGGCAGATGATGATGAATTGGCAGAGACAACACTGAACAAACCCGAACTTTTTTTATCCCGGTATGTCTTATTACCGACCTGTTACAAAGTTCACAATGTATCCATAAACAAATTAATTCACCATGTTTATGAAACAGAACCCGCGTGTCGTCACGGAAGATGGCGTAAGGCGTAAATAAAGGCGTAACGTAAGGCGTAAATAAAGAAAGTGTGCGTTCGACTAAATTACGCGAAAGTGCGCGCAGGGCTCAACTTTCAAATTGATTCGCTAACTTCTTCTGGCGAATATTTGTTTTGGTGGTACTAGTGGTTCACGAAAATGTTGTGAATAAGATGTGACTACACGTAAAGAAGGACTAGGTGGAGCGACGATCTGTGCAGAGTGGCTGGTAGCAGCTGGATGTAATAAGCTGACGTTTCACTTTTTATTTAATATTTTTATTTTTTTTATTTTATTGTGTGTTTTATCTGATGTATGTATCTGGTGTATTGTGTGTCTTTTAGTTTATGCCAAATAAATTCATTTTCTTTCTTTCTTATTCATCACCATCATCATCATTTCAGCCGAAAGACGTCCACTGCTGGACATAGGCCTCCCCAAGCACCTCCACTTCGACCGGTTCTGTGCTTCTCGCATCCACCGGGTTCCTGCGGCCTTCACAAGGTCGTCGGTACAGCTTGTAGGAGGCCTTCCAACGCTACGTCTTCCGGTACGCGGTCGCCACTCCAGAACCTTTCGGCCCCATCGGCCATCTCTTCTGCGAGCAATGTGCCCTGCCCACTGCCACTTAAGTTCAGCAATTCTTCTGGCTATGTCGGTTACCTAGCTGACGATGACGATAATGGTGATGATTTAAGAGTTTATTGATCGTAATATTTTGTAAGCCTGTGTTTTGTTGTTTTGTTTTTGTGTTTTTGTTTTGTTTTGTTTTTGTATTTTGCCCTTAATTTGTTTACTTAACAATAATTTTAGTAACTTTAATAATTGCAGCAAGAGAATAGAACACAAAACTGGTTTGTTCGTGGAAAATGAAGGTTTTCTTTTTCGTTGACAAATGACTTATGGGACTAGCAACAATGAAAACCTAAGTTACAATTATTGCTACAAATGATGCTGGGAACGATTTATAACGACCTCTAATCGACTAATTTGTGAATTTCGCACCTGTTTATGTGTGTTTGAAAATGAAGTTTGTTCGAGCTGCCACACCACTACATTAGATCAGTAAAACCTTCTTAAGACAGGAACCTTCTTCTAAGCCCGCATTTACACCCATAATCATACAGGGTCATGTTCAATTAGCTAGCGAAACTCCGCGGACGTGATGGATATCTAAACCGGATGGCCGGAGAAGTCGCAGGCGGCCCAAGCTCAGATGGTTGGAAGGCGTAGACCATGATTAAAGAACTGTTGTGAATGAGAAATAGATTACGTTGGAGAAATATATAGGACAAGCACCCTAATTGCATAACACACTATCAGTCTCAATCGGAATCATTTTGAAGGATATTGCTAATCCATTGCTTCATTAGTTCGAAAAATGTGTCTGCTCAACAACATAAATAACGCAATGAATGTTGTTGAACCGTCAAAATGAAACCCATTGCTGCCTGTGTGTTACGCAATTACCCCGCTGGCCCACACGCGACTGTAAAGCCTTAGATAAAATATGAAATGCGGGTTTATACCTTTGTTCCCACAGTTTTTCTCTCAGTAATTTTTACAGTGACATCGAAGTGACTTTCCCTCACCCTTAGTAGTATCCCTGCGCCCAATACCCCATATGTATGTAAGACTACTTGATTATTTGCTGCGAAAATAGGTCGCGTTAATTAATATCACTTACAATACAAACAAGTTGAGCCGGATGGAGGAATTTAACTAAGATCTGCCTGTTACGTTACTAAGTATGTTAAACTATGTTTTTGTTTGTTTTTTTTGTAAGTGTTAGCGCGGGGACTAATAAAAGAGTGGAGTGTATAAATAAGCCATGGTTTAATGCCATCTGATCAACAAATAAAAAATTCCAGACAAACAAATAATAATTTAAGTTAAGAGTATCGTCCGTCGCGGTGTAATCCGTTGAAGCGAGTGGTCATCGGGCCGTGCTGTGTCGTCGCCGCGCCGCGTCTCAACTCCCGGATGACGTGCTGATCACGATGCCTGCGCGTGCAGGCCGCGCGCAAGGTGTTGGGTTCGATTCCCAACAGTAAGAAATTGGGAAATGGAGGTTGTGGCCTCGTTTCATATTTTATCTAATAACCATCTTATAATTAAAACTGCCCTATTGGTCTCGTTGTCGCAAGTGTGGCTGCTGAGCTTGGGGTCTTGGGTTCGAATTCCAGGACGGGCAAAGGGCTTTTCCATTAGGAATTTCTCAGTAGCAGCCCAGAGTTTGGAAGAAGGAGGAAACAAATTCGATGGTTTGTGCTTGCAGCATGTAATTTTATCAATGCCTAATAGCGTTATTTTTAAGGATTTTTTTTACTAAACTACCCTATTTTCCTTGAGTTCCTGTTTCTATACAACAACCAAATTCCTAACGAGAGATTTACTTCCAAAGCAACCCTTACACAGCACAATGTCAACTGATTTACTAACCAGTAACAACAAATCAAACATGTAAATAAATATGTTTGATCTGTTTAAACAAACATACAAACACGACAAAATAAATTAGTAGAAACAGATGTGGAACAATTCCACAATAGTTGTGAAAACACAAAGTAATTTCAACCTCACTCGTATAAACACAGAGTTCAACTTCACATTGGGATTTTGGTGAAAATAGTTGCAGAAGTGAACAATAGAATGTCGATTGTAATTGCTTGAAGGTACAGTTGGTTTTTGAATGTCAGTGGTTTGTAAGGTTTTGTCACGCTAGTCACTCTATTGAAGAGTCTTGTTCGCGCTAAGTCTTTTTGAATTTAGTTTTAAAGCTCCAAAAACAATTGTTCGTTTGAAAGGTTTTAATTGGTTGGACTTAAAGTCGTCAAAAAACAAAAGGCCCGTTTTGACATTGACAGCTCTAGTAGTTAATAAAGATCAAATTCGCAAAACATGTATTCGTTTATATGAAACTGACAGGTGTCAAGAACGCATTCTCAAATGTCAAAACGGGCCTTTAATTTTTTGACAACTATAGGATGTTGGATTTCCTACTGAGAGAAAAGAATTAGAAACTATGTTGTGAATGCAGAAACCTAGGGGTCTACTCCGAAGTGGTATCGGCCGAATGTTCGGCCGTTTCCTGCTACGAAGTTACTATTTTGTTTGGTCGGTCCCGATCCTACACTCCTACACTCTTTCGAATATTGACTATGGTCCCGACCCAACTGAGCCGATCCGAACTTTTTTCGCATTTTTCAATAATATTCGGGTCGGCCATGTGTCGGTCTGATCCGATCATTCGCACTTTGCACTTCGTAGTAGACCCCCAGGATCCTAATTGCGTAATACTCTTTCAATCATAATCTGAATCAGTTTGTAGGATATTGCTAATCCATTGCTTCATATGTTCGAAAAATTTGTGTGCTCAACTACGTAAATAACGCAATGAATGTTGATGAACTGTCAAAATGAAAGCCGTTGCTACTGTAAGTGTGTTACGCAATTACCCTGCTCACCACATGACGCTGGCAGAATAGTCGACACGGCTCAGTCGCCAAAGAAGAAAAAAAAAATTACCCTGCTGTAAGAGGCATTTCAATTTGAGCAAATGTCAGTTTTTTTTAATTCCAAAAACGATGCTGCCGTTCCGTTTAAAGCAGGTTCCAGTCAAAACTAACTTTTTTGCAATATCTTTCTTCTAGCAATGAGCTTTGATTAGGTTGGCTAGCATTACCAATTTCTCCTTTTCTACTTAGTTTATCTGTAAAACACGATTCAAGATCTAAATAAAATTCAAGATGTAAAAAAAAAAATCTGAAGGATATTTCCGGGACCGTTTTCAAAAATATCTCACCCAACACAATATTGGGAGGTGCAGATAAAATAAATCATTTTACTTTCAATGGGAACAGCGCTCCCCTAGCGACCACCAAAGAAACGCCTTGATTGATAATAAAGTATTTCCGGAGTGGAAGCTACGCGATGGCAAGCGAAGCTATGGTTTATACTTTATACGGAGTTATAGGTGTGTGTATATATAGTCCTCCTTGGACTTGCGGCGACCCTTTGAAATTATTATTTCACCGGATCGAATTTTGTTTTTAATACCAGAGGGACCATTCTCGTAATTTTAAGAACGTTCACAGTCTAATCTCAGTCTCAATCTGTCAAAAATACCTCCAATTTCCCTACATTTTGACATTTGTTTGTCGCCGAGATGAGACTGCGACTAGATTTTGAACGTTTTAAATTACGAGAATTGGCCTTCAGGTCACAAGTTGGTCAGAGTTGGCCGGAGGAATTATAGTTATTAGCTTATTATACTTTGAACAATTCTTTCACTTTCAAGGTGACTTATTAACATAATATTACTAAGCATTTATATTGTATAAGATGTTTGAGTTGAGGTTTATAAAATTAGTTTACAGAAAATCAACATACAACCGACCGGAATAAAAACAAAAGAAGAAGGGGATCAGACCGGAATGACAAGTCTATCGGTCGGTCAGAATTAAAACGTAATAACAACCAGCAAGGGATCAGATCAGGGGATCCGAGCGGAATAAATCATACATGATTCTGAAATTACTTCGTAGAGATTAGATTGTTGGTTATATTCTTTGTTGAAATGGTGTATAATATAGCATATTCTATCTAACTATCTACATACTATCCTTACTAGTATTGTTTGCAAGTCCCTTGTAGGTATTTAAGGGTGCATCCGTGGAAATGATCAGATCGAATGGAAAAACCTATAATATTTTTCCCAACTTGGTAATGGAACCTGAGGGGTAATTGCATCCTCTCCACGACTATCGCAACCCCGCGTGTCATCGCGTCGGCCGCCGCCTGATGCGACCTCCCCTGCGCCAGGACCAGCGTGTCGTCAGCGTAGCAAACCACGCTGACGCCATCAGGGAGGTCGGCCCGCAGCACCCAGTCGTAGCCGATGTCCCACAGGAACGGCCCCACAACCGATCCCTGCGGGACACCGCACGACATCTCTCGCCGGTTCCACTCCCCATCGTGACCGGGGTAGGTGACGGCTCTGTCCGTCAGATACGCCTCGACTATTCGACGGAGGTAGGGCGGCACTCGGTGATACCGGAGTGCCTCCACAATGCAGCTCCAGGGCAGGGTGTTGAACGCGTTGGCGATGTCGAGTGACACCGCCACGACGTCCCCACCCCGGGACACCGCGTCCCCCGTCGTGAGGGCTCTCACGCGCATGATGGCGTCCACCGTCGAGCGCCCCTTGCGGAAGCCAAACTGGCTGTCCGCAAGATCCGGCCCCGTCCTCACCAAGTGCCCGACGAGGCGGTTTACAATCACTCTCTCAAAGAGCTTGCCCACCTCGTCGAGCAGCACGATGGGCCGGTATGCGGATGGAGAGTCCGCTGGGCGCCCTGGCTTCCGAATGAGGACCAGCTTCCCCGTCTTCCAACGAAGCGGGAACTGGCCTCTCTCCAAACATGCGCTTAAGAGCGCCTCCAGTCGAGGCCCGAGAGCCCTCGAGGCCAGGACCATTTGGCCAGGCTCGAGGCCAGGGTCATTTGATGATTTCCCATCCCGAAAAAAAAAAAAAAGGGTAATTGCATGACACGCTAACACTACGAATGGTTAGTTTTGACAGTTCAACAACATTCATTGCGTTATTTAAGTTGTTGAGCAGACAAATTTTTCGAACACATGAAACAATGGATTAGCATCGCATTTAATGCACATCATGTCTATTTCAAAATATTTTATTGCCGTGTCCGTTTCCCTCCCGATGCAATATGTGTGTTGAATTTTGTGCTTGAGTATTCAGACATTTTGAGAATCAGACGACTTGCTAACTAGATGTTCTGCTATACAGACCATCAGAGGGATAATTCTCGTAATTTTAAGAACATTCACAGTCTGTTCTCAGTCTCAATTTGTCAAAAATACCTCCAATTTCCCTACATTTTGACAATCTTTTGACATTTGTTCATCGCCGAGATGACACTGCGACTAGATTTTGAACGTTTTAAATTACCGGAATACGGGCCCTGATAGTTGAACGTTCTGCTAAATGGACATTTTGCTAATTAGACTTACTGCTCATTAGACGTTTCGCGCTGTTGGACATTTCTGCTACTTAGACCTTCTGATCAGGAGGGGCAATATCCTTCAAAATGATTCAGATTGTGATTGATATTGTGTTACGTAAAGAACATAAACATTGTCTTGAGTTAATCAGGGCGACCAACCTATTCTTATCATTTAAGTAGTCGTTGATGGAATAGTATGAAAAGGTTGGATTTAACAAGAGTCTGTATCTTACATAATCAGCCTATAATGGTCCCACTGCTGGGTCACAGGCCTCATCTCGATGAGAGGGTGTGGGCCGTAATCCATCACGCGGGATCAGTGCGAGTTGGTGGATGTCACATGTATTTGAATTTTTGGTTCTAAGACATGCTGGTTTCCTCACGATGTTTTCCTTCACCGTTTTGGGGAGTACTGATGAAATAATTTACACAAAGTAAAGTACCGGTCTGGGTTCTAACCTACGGCCTACATCTTGTAAGTTGCGGTCCGTTACCACTGGACCACGACTGCGGTTCTGTACCTTACTGTACCAAAATATTAATTTTAGGTACTTACCGAACTAGGGGTTGAAAGTGGACGAGGTATGCCTGTCCTTTGTATGAAAATCCACTCTCGACCCCCAAGGGTCGAGAATAAATTATAGTTAGAGATCCAGTGGAAACATTATTTATTGGGGGTCGAGGGGCCGAGAGTGGACTAAACGTCCACCATCCATCCACCACCATCTATCCATCGCTTCGCTACCACACTGTACTACAAACCTAAAGATTACGCAACATTCAATAACTTACAGGAAATTGTAGCACATATCTTTGGAGTTCTTTCATCACAGGTCCATTGACTCAACTGTTTGGCAAAGAGAAGTATCTGATGTGTTCCTATGGGAGTGACAAAGTTTTATAAAGTGGTGAAGTATTTTGGTAAATAAGGCGTGTTTTTTTTTTTTGTTTTCTTGTTTGGTGCTTGCTGCCATCGCGGGTAGAACCTGGATGAGGCGGGCACAGGAGCGTGGGGAGTGGCTGTTGATGATGATGATTATATTTTTGGTGCCAATAACTGACTGCTTTGTTGGTCTAGCGGCTCCTAGTGCGATTGCTGGTCCTGGTTTCGATTCCAAGGTCAATGTTGTTGGATTATCTTTTACGAAATTCTTAGTTGTCAAGGCTGGTTTAACCCGCACTGGGCCCACGTGGTGGACGGCTCACTCCTCACGGAGAGGGGGTGTGAATCCCAGCAGTGGGAACATTTTAGGCTGATTATGGAAGGCTGGTTTTTGGCCTGGATTATGACTAGAGGCTCACCTGATACATATTTTATAGTTTTAGATTTGTCTTTTTTTTGTTTTTTTTTTATTATACCGTGTGAATTTATTCCATGTGCCAAATAAACATAGTGTAATATTCTTTCTTTCTTTTGTTTTTATGAAACTTAGGGCTGATTTTTCAATCATCTGATGATTTTATTTGAGGAATAATTTTGAAACAGTTATTTCATACAAAAACTGTCAAACGTCAATTTTTTTCCTCGACTAAACTAAATCTAGCGATGGAAAAATGAGCCCTTAGATATAAAAAAGACTAGCTCAATGTCGGTTTGTATACCTATACTTCTTCTGTCTACCTTCTCGAGGAATACAGGCGTGATCTTATGTTCATGACGAAATGGAAGAGAAAAGGTAAAAAACATTATCACCCCAACACGTTGCGTGCAAAACAGAATATAATACATTGGGAGGTGTTGATAAAATAAATCATTTTATTTTCAATGGGAACCGCTTCCCCTTAGGAATATAGCATATAAATTCTGCAATGGATGCAAAAACTATAGCTTTTGGTTATTTTTTCTATTTATGGGGAATTCTATTTATGACTGCCTCGTTAATCTAGTGGTTGCAAGCCCTGCTGCTGAGCATGAGGTCCTTGGTTCGATTCCCAGGTCGGGCAAATATATTATTTATTTTTAACATTTTTTGTTATCCGGCTTTAGTAAGCCTAAAAAAACAATCGTAAACATAAGTGCTGCTCTACGTATATTTGTATCTAACTTTTATTTTTGACTAGCTGCGCCCTGCGGTTACACCCGCATACGTTTCGATCCCGTGGGAATATCGGGATAAAAGTATCATATATGTTAATCCTGGTTACAAACCATCCGTTTGCAAAATTTCTTCCAAATCCGTTTAGTATTTTTTGCGTAAAAGACTAACAAACATCCATCCATCCATCCATACAAACTTTCGCGTTTATAATATTAGTAGGATGACTACTTTTCTTAAAACATATTTTTGTGTTGTTACAACAATTTCGCTTTGTTTATTTGTTTATTAACTGCACGAAATCGTCTTAAAAGTGAAATAGGAAAATTTCTTTGAAACACTTTAGTCTGTTTCCACCTAAAGAACATTTCGATATTCACTAAAACACGTTACACTGCAAAAACCTTAAGCCACTACACCATTCAATATAAAACATCCTTTAAAAAAAAAAAAAGCACCAAAGCGGTAGCTTGCCGCGTAATTTTAGGTCTTTCAACATGTCGCCGACGGTCGCGGGGTAAAATGAACCGTTCTGAAAGGCGACCGTCTGGACTCTTTTGAGAGGCAACTATAAAGGACCTCGGCGGCCATTTTGCACCGAGGCTGTTAGTAGTTAATTTCTTGGATACAAGAGACCGTGAGTCATTGTGGCCAGTGGGTTAAGATTCTATTGAATGTTGGTTTTAAGCGGTAGACCATTGTGTGTGGGATTAGTGTTGTAAATCATTGTTTTTTGTATGCAGTTTTCATCAGTCTCCTTCGCTTCTTTAACTAACTTTACAAAAAGGAGGAGGTTTTGTGTTCATGTTTTAAAAAAATGTGTTTTTGTCAATTGTGGACCGATTTTTAAATTCTTTTTTCACTTTGTAGAGGAAGTTGTAATGGGATTGGGCGAGTCATGTCAGTCGCATGCGTAGTGACCGCTGGGCAAGTCTCCACACGGTGGGTGCCTGAGGATGGATGACGCTGCGGAGGCTGGCCCAGAAAGAGATGGCGAGACGACCTAGACGCATACCGCCGGGGTTGGATCGAGCTCGCGCTAGAAAAGTATGCATGGAAAGATTTGGGGGAGGCCTTTGCTCACCAGTAGGACAGAGTAAAATAAACAAAAAAAAAAGTGGAAACTTGCGCGATGGTCCCATATGAATTTCATGAAGTTTATTTTGGTAGTTTTATAGTTAGTTGCAATAATACTTACCTATCTAATCCACTTTGTGTATGTTGATGACGTTATAAAACATCCTGTCACTGTTATTTACGTAGAAAGTAGTGGCATCTGAATTTGTGTGGGGTAGGTACGGCTATTTTTCATTTTTCAGCATTTATTAAAAAAAAAAATGCAGAATGTTCGTTCGTAGAAAATTGTATTGGGCATACAATCGAATGAAATGGCAAAGGATACGTTTCACTAGAACGTCCTGGATTTCTGGATATCCAGGAAGCCCTAGTGAACGGAACGAAACTCTCTTTTTATTGGTCGAACAAGATAGTGCCGAAGCAATGATTGACATACGGAATAGTGATTGGTATGACGTGCACTGAAGAAGATGAAATCTACTACTATCTACAGACAAGACAGCTAGCTTCCATACCTTTCGTGGCATTATTTTTTTGTTTCGAATTGATGCTATTCAAGTCAAACAAATATCAACTTTATTTTAATGTTGATTAAGTTGATTTCAGAGTGACTAGTACTATTTTTTTTAAATTAATTAATTTATCAGTAGTACACATACGTTTAGAGATATAATTTAGATAATTTAAACACTTAAGTAGATACTTAGGTAAAAAGTAACAAGTAACAACAAAAAAATAAAATTACAACGGGTATATATTATCTAATACGAACCAGCGCACATCAGTGACCGATCCAGCCGTCCATTATAAAACAAAAGTGGTGGAGAGTTTTATTGAAAAATTTACTTATAAAAATGTTTGAACTTGTTGCGTAAACTGAACTTTATTGTGAAGTAATTAAAGTTATTTTTCCATAAACTCATATTTGTTTACATTTGTGGCAATTAAATCGCGAATGCAGATGACTAGTTAGGTTTAAAGGGGAGGCTAATATCTTTTTTTTAGTTTAAGCTTTGATGTAGGTACTCTTTTTATTTCTTGTGTGGAGTGGTGTGTTTTTCACTGGTCTGTGTTTACAAGTGAAAACTTGTAGATATTTTGCTGATATGCTAATTAATTACAAATTTTTATTCAGTGTTGTTTATTTGAGAGTCTTCCAAAGAGCTTAAATCGGAACTAAAACTAACCAAAGAGAAAATATTTGTTTTTTTTTCTATGTTTGTTTGTTACGCTACCACGCTAAATTGGCTGAACCGATTGGACCTGGATCAGGACATAGGAATTTTTTTATCTCGATATTCCTACGAATTCGACACTTATGCGGGTGAAACCGCGGGGCGCAGCTAGTACATAAATAAGTTAACAGGGTTATTTTATAGAACAGTTGATTGGTTTTTAACGTTCTTACGCATACAACCAAACAGCTTTTGTACCCAGTAACTACCCCTGTTTTAAATATTCCACTGGAACTACATCTATCTACGCTCAACACTATAGAATCTAATGCAATTCTTGTAAAGAAACGGGTGCAGATCCGTAAGTTATTGTTAACCAAACTCCGTGGGGACGTGAGTGAGTTGCACAAGCTACACATACAATATTTATCTACATGTCTAGGGAAATAAACAGCTAGGATTAAATCTTTAAAGCTGTGTATGTTAGTAGGTACGGAACATAGCTTTTTTTTTGGGTGGGAAATCCCTCCCGCTCTGGGCGGAGCGGGAGGGCGTGTCAGACTTTAACTGACTAAAACCCACCCGTGTTCCTTCAGTTGCCTGTGCCAGGGGCCACGGTATCTCTTTCGAACAACCCGTGGCCCCGGCAGGCATCGGCCCTAGCGGACCCCGTCAGTTCGTGCTGACATCTCTTTGAGGCGCGCGTGGAACACAATGCGCTGTCGCCCCGGGCCTGGTCCTTACCGAGTGGCGAGCTGCCCATTGCTCGCCGCCCGCAAGCCCGCGCCTACGGTGGCCGGGACTCGGCTGTTGACTCCCGACGTCCAGGGCGTCTCCTGCAGTGACTAGGGGCGTGAGGGCGCAGATATTGCCTCTCCCTCACGCGCTCCGTCTCCTCCTTTACGAGCATTACTGCTTTGCAGAAGGAGGTGACGGCTTCCCATGCACTCTCGCTCCGTACCATAGCCTGGACCAGGGCCGGACGCGAGAGATCGCCGCCACCACGAGGACGCGGCGGTGCTCCGCCCAAGCCGGGCAGACCTCCACAGCCGGGCAGAACTCCACAGCCGGGCAGACCTCCACCACGTAACATAGCTTGTGGTAAATAATCGTCTTTTTTCTGTCAGTACTTATCAATAACCGACGAAAAATTTCTCCGCACTAGAATTACATACGAGTATGTGCTGAAGTCATGGTTACACTTTGCGCGTCGATATCTCTGATACCCTGTATGGATTTTGGAGCCTTTTATCTGTTGCACAATCAATTATGTATCATTTTAGTAGAAGTAATACAGACAGGTTGAGCTCAGAGGTCGCTACCTCTGAGCTCAACCTGTCTATGTATTACTTTGGATAAATAAACATTACTTATATTATATTAGGTATATATATTATATTTTATTATTATTTTAATTATTGTGAATGTGAAGACCATGTGGATCATTTTATTTATTTTTTATTTTTAGTTTTCTGTTAGTTTTTGTCAATGACTGGCAGCTTGAGTAATTTACGCGGCCTACCCAAATGTCCTTTCTTTGGTACTGTTTGTCGAATATTTGAGTTCCTTAAGTTTTAAGTTGAGCTGCACGATTTCAGATAAATGCGTGCACTGACTGGACAGGTCCACTCAATCTGTGTGGTTCTTTCCTCAAAAGACCATCTCAGACATCGATCTACATGGTCTTCACATGATCTGACCAAGATTAAGTCTGGACTTTAAAAGGGACTGCGACCTCTGAGTTTATTTCGGCCTTTCTTCTCAGACTAGTCAGATAGGAAACGCTGACCTGATCTAGTTTTAAAAATACGATTGACGTGTAAAAGTGTTTGTGCAAACCTACTTACTGAAATAAAATAATAATCAGCCTATAATGTTCCCACTGCTGGGATACAGGCCTCCTCTCTGTGAGAAGGAGTGGGCCATAATCCACCACGCGGGCCCAGTGTGGGTTGGTGGATGTCACATGTCTTCGAATTTGTGGTTCTAGGACATGCCGGTTTCCTCACGATGTTTTCCTTCACCGTTTTGAGAGCAGTGGTGATGAAATAATTTACACAAAGTAAAGTGCCTGCCTGAGTTCGAACTCACGACCTACAACTCGTAAGTCGGGTTCATTACAACTGGGCCACCACTGCTCTATTATTATTATGCTTGGAACTAATTAAGTCATTGGCTTATTATGAACCCTTCGTATAAGATCGCATTCAGCACCTTCGTTTAAAAGGAACTTTAAATTATTCTAAACCAATAATTCATCATTCTTGATAAAGGACCTTTTGGCCTCGTATAGGAATGTCTGTTTAATTTTTATTTTAGTTTTTAATTTTTAACTTTTTTATATACTATATGTCGACGGCTGAGAGGTCTGCGCAGCTCGCCCATCATCAGTATGGTCTTGAGGCAGAGATTCCATGGCGTAGGTGACGTTGAATAACACGAAGTGTAAATGTAACTTCACTTTTAATAATCGAATAAACTAATACTACACACATATCAATCTAACTAGGCAAACCGACAGTTTCGTTTTGGACAAGTGACTTGGTCCGCGTCTCGATGCGAAGTGTCCGTTCGACAATCCCCACTTTCCAAAACGACTCTGTCCACGTGCCGCCATTACTAAATAACGTCACGGCGTTTGCCCCACTACTACATTAATCAATTGAGCGTCTAAACCAATAAATAGTCAAAGATGCGACATATAAAAAAAGTAAAAAATCAAGTTAGATTTTTTTATTTTTGGCTGTGTTTAGTTTAGTTTGTGGTCTTCCCGTACGAGTCGCAATAAATACTTTTTCTTCCTTTCTAATTCTTTGGCAATAAGCCCGACAGTCACATTCACACCCAAACAGCATGATATCCAAAAGTCAAGATACATTTACAAAAAGGGTTTCAGCTGGATAATACTATAAAAACACCATTTCATAACAGATTTAAAGACAAGCGACCGCGTTAACTATAGTTTTTAATTAGAGGCGAAGGACCTGAAACGGAAAATTAAAACTTTTTCGTTTGCCAGACGGTTTTTTTTTTTCAAATAAAAATGGCGGAACAACGCCTCGTTTGAAATTCACAATAACATTTTACGATCATTAAATGTTCTTCTTTAGATATTTTATTTAGTTTGTTTCATATTCTGGTGCCGTCTGTGGAAATAACGGAGCATTTAAATAGGTATTTTTATTTTTAATGTAATTTTGCCTGTAGACAAACTATTTGGTAATAAATGTTCAAATTACTTACTAACATCATATTCCATTTATGATTATAAGTGCCGGTTGTTTGAAACGGTTGGTTAACGTAACATACGCACGTCAAATAATAACTAGTATGTAATCGTAATTATTTGGCGTAAGTCAAGGCCATAATTTGGTTTGACGATAGTTAGCGCCATTTTTGACGTATACTCGTATGCGTGCGTGCGTCAAGTGGACGTAAAACTACCCGCCCAAACATTCAGCATTTTGACAATATTACTCATTATTGATTTAATAATACATAACAAAAAGCCTTGTTTTCCCTCTGTGCTGCTGGGGAGTTTGTTGCGCCACTTCTTCTTCCCAGCTAAAACACTAGGAAGTGGTGATTGGCAGGCGTTTTGGGGGAATGTCTCATGCTTTAGCGGGAAAGAAGAAGTGGCGCAACAAACTCCCCAGCAGCACAGCTATTTGTTTAGTTAGAAGAACTTGATTCTATACAATATTATGCAAAGTAATAAACATTACGAAACACAACGCATTCATTTAAATATTTACCATAATAAAAATGGTTTCCCGGTTTCGGTCACGGTGGCCAATCTCAATGGAGATTAGCCAGGTCCGCAGGAGATATTATAGTGCACAAGTATGTGCGTAAACACAGATGCACTCTCTGTTCCTTTACTCTCATAGTCCGATGGGACGGCCATCTGACACGACCAGGGAGAGATCAGGCGCCGGACTAACTTCTTTTCTCGTTCCTGAGACGCTCGAGCGGGGGCGCTTTGAATCGGCACAAAAGACTACTGTCATTTCGTATAGTATATTTAATCCAGCGTGCTTGTGTAATATATGTAGGTCAGTGACCATATGTCAGCTAGCACACGCCAACAAAGCATTCATACAACAACAAACACGCCAATATACCAATCTCAGAATGATTATCTATTGTCGAATAAACAAGATTGAAAAAAACAGCAATAACGATCTATCTCTTATCCCTCGATCATCCAAGCTGTAATATTTCGGCGGCTGTCGATTTTAAGTACATAACATAATATTTACGACGCCGTTTCTTTTACGAGTCGGTTAAGAGAAGTGCTGACATACACTCGTTATACAAGAGGTGTTAGAAAACACGATGGCCGTAAGATTAGAAGCTTTTTTTTATGGAAAAACGTGATAAGTGTCGGTGAATTTTTGATTTATGGGGATTTTGGTAGCGATTAAAAGTTTTTGGCTCGCATTTAGAATGATGCTCGAGGGGATCGTGGTCTTTCAAGGTTAAGCTACGCTTGCCGCGGTCGTTTTGTGGACGGGTGAAAATAGTAACACATATCGAGACTCTTCCGTTCCTTGGAAAATACATTAAGTCGTTGCTCCCGGCTGTAATTCGTAGATCTGTGACAGTCGTTACGGGTAGTCAGAAGACCGAAAGTCTGACATCCTGTCTTACCAAACTAGTTACTCAGTAACTAGTTTGTGGAGGTCAGATAGGCAGTCGCTCCATGTAAAATACTGGTATCCAGCTGCATCCGGTTAGAGTGGGTGGGACCCGACTCCAACATAGTTGGGATAAGGCTAGGCAGATTGATTTTAGAATCATGCTAAATTCATATTTATTTAGAGTTGATATTCGATTGATATTCGCCTCACCGTCCAAGTGCCCATACGGGTATTATGTCGTTAGTGTCAAATTCTAAGTAAAGATATGCTGTTAGAGATGAGTTTTGTATTATACGTCAAATTTAATAGAAAGACGTATAGATAGAACTAAAAATAATGTGATTTAGAGTAAGTTTTACATGATTTCTGAATCGTCAAAGTTTGTGTATTGAAGAATTTTTTACCTTTGGTGAAATTACCTGTTATAAAATGCAGTAAAAAGGGTATGTATTTGTGATTACTTATTTTTAATGGTTAGACAATGTTTCTAGGTTTCTAAAAATGTATAAATCATAAAAAAACAGACGAAAATTATAGTTTATATAAGCAAAATATTAAAAGACGTCAGGTCACTTGAGGTCAACAGGTCAAGGCGTCGACACTCAACGGTATCGATGCATTTTGCCGCGTGACACCTGAGAGATTAAATTGTATCTTTAATCTTTGAAAGACTTTTAATCCAAACCACTTGACCTACTGCTCCCGAGATTAATAATTAGGAAGTAAGTACCTGTAAGCAATAGAGTGGTTAAGATTTATATATGACGATTATCTTAAACTCAATTAGCATGTGATGAATAATTTACCCTTTTTATGGGTACATTATGCCATACATTACCCTTTTTACACATTATTTAGGGACTTTGAACATCTGGCGAAATATGGCCACATATTGCCACTTCGTGGAATAAAGGCGTTATCCTATATGTACCCACGGCCATTGAGTGAGAATGTTGCAAATTCTTTGCGCATGTTACATTTCGAATCGCTATTTTCATTCAAAATATTGGCGATACGTAGTCGAGGAAAAGGAAGTGCAGGTAAATATAAACCCTAATAATAGTTATTTTATTCTCGGTGATGTACCGAGTCTCGGTGATGTACGGACGCCAGCAGGTCAAGCTACCCGAAACTGTCAAAATTTTCCAATCAACCTTGAACCTTAAAGCTTCATAGATAAAGTTGAAAACCTATTAAAGAAATTTGACAGATTGTAGTAGCTTGATGTGCTGGCGTCTGTACCATCTCTTCATGCATATAATTATACAATTAATGTATAGAAAATATTTTGAAACACTTTAAACTTATGGTAAGAATGGACAAGAAACTCCACAGTTACTCTGGAGTTTCTTGACCTTTTGGAGGGGGGCAGCTAGAATCAACTCTTTTCTCTTGTAAATTTTGACGTTCAAATGTGCCTATTTGAAATAAATGACATAACTTCGACGTTGACCCCAAGATGCTTAACACTGTAAATCCCTGTACAGTCAGTAAATTAGTTAAAATAGAATGAAATGGAATTGAATCGAAATGGAAATAAAATAAAATGGAACTAGTGTGCACCATTAAAAAAGCAATTCAATACAGGTATTGTATCATTTGCATTTCCCCAGGCACCCTAAACTATGCTCTAAAAATTGAAATTGGAAAACACATCGGTGTTGCAAATATATCAATTTCGTGTCAAAACAAAATATTTACGGTTACAAACCGAAACAAACAAATCAGAATATTTCTTCCGTAACTTTTCAAGGAACAAGGCACCTATAACCGTTTCGATAAATTTTCCACGTTTTTTGTCCCAAGCCATACGATATTAGCGGTTTTGTCTTCTCGTGCCATCACGAACTGCCGGAATAACCCATGTTTGTTAGAAAGATAAACCAACTAGGAATTATATGGAGTTTATTGCCCATGGCCGCAGCAAGGGCAACCTCCACAAGTGGCGGTTCATGGAAGGGTGTGTGTGTGGTGTATCTTCACAGACAATGGCTCACCTCCCATCTTGCATCGCATGCCCTGTCACCTGTAGACGTGAGGACTTTGGCCGCGTCAGCGAACGGTATCCACGTTACTCAATTTTGGGCCAAAATAAATTTAAAATCTATTTTTTCTTTTTTTTCTCCATCGACACGCTAAGAAGAATATTGGCCATTGAAACCAGGCCATTTTGAAGGGGGCAACTAGAATCAATTCTATAAGTGCCAATTTCAAATAAATTATTTGAATTTGACCAGTCAGCAATGTTGGTAACATATTAATGTTACTCAGATTAAAGTTCGAGGAAGAAGAAGAAAGTCACATGCATACCTACGTCTGACCTCAAGAGTTCAAACTTTACCTACTCAGGATTGAACTCGCTAACTCGATCTACTAGTCTAGATCGTCGCGCAAGTACGCAATTTTTGCGTCCAATGACACTTTTTGTTCGGAAAACCGGAAGAAGCCTTCTGGTTTACTGCGCCACCACGCATTTCCGCTTTCACGCGTTTCGCGTGTGGGACGCCCCACAGGTAGATGGACAGACGACCAAAAGAAGGTGGCTGGGACAGACTGCATGCGGAAGGAGGAGGACAGGGTGTTGTCGCGCAGCCCAGGAGAGGCCTATATCCAGCAGTGGACTGTATTAGGCTGAGTTGATTAATTGATACATTCCAGTTCACCGAACAAAATGTGACGTATGAATGCGATGATCGCTTTTGGTTAGAACGCAGCCGTAGGGTACACTTTTTGATAAATACTCGCACATAAGACACACAAAATCATCTTAAGTCTAAGCTATAACAAAACTCAAGCCTCGACAATACTAACAAACTTTTTTTTTTTTTTCTTGTGGGAAATTATCAAATGACCCCTCCCGCTCTGGGTGGAGCGGAAGGGGACAATCTCGCTGACATACTAACATACTTTAAGTCCCAATAAATCGCAGGCACTCATAACTTACACTACACTTAGGTAATAGTTGCCATCCAGTTATGAAATGAGGTACTCTGTATGCGAAACTTTGACGTCTTATATCGAACAATAATAATAAATAACTGAGACAAACGTTTGCAGCTGAGATGGGAATTGCCCTCATGTGTTGCAGTACATTTTTGCTTTTGAAAGTGTTTTTAGAAGTCATTATTGGTATTGCACACAGGTAGTTTAATATTTTGTTATGAAATGGATATTGTGAATTGTATGTTCCTTGCGTGTTCTATTGTTTATTATGAGGATCGGATAAAGAGAGACCATGCACCACAAAGACTGATAAGTATATACCTAAATAATAAAAAATGGTAGTCAATCAACTCGGCCTATTGCAGTCCACTACTGGACAATGCCTCTCCCAGGCTGCGCCACAACACCCTGTCCTCCGTCTTCCGCATCCAGCCTGTCCCAGCCACCTTCTTTAGGTCGTCCATCTAGCTGGGGGGGCGTCTCAAACTACGCTTGCCGTAGGTCGCATAGTACGGCACGCCAGCATCAATGATAGGATTCGTCAAGCCCTTGTCACTGACGGCGTACCGGCGGTATTAGAACCAAATGGCTTGGTGCGGAAGGTGGGTAGGCATCTGGTGTGGGACGTAACGTGTGTCGATACCCTTGCGCCATCTCATGTTCTAAGCATGGCTGGCTGTACTGACGCCGCTACTGCGGCTGCTGAGACCCTCAAGCGGCACAAATACTGTAACCTTATGGGTAACGACAGTTTTGAGACGTTTGAGGTCGAAACGCTCGGTTCGTGGAGCCCGAGTGCACGTCACCTTTTAAAGGACATTTCTCACCGACTGGTCGACACTTCATGTGACCAGGCTGGGTTGTTGGTTGTTCTTTGGTCAAAGAATTAGCATTGCCATTCATCGTGGCATTATCGGCAATGCCAGTCTTCTGGGCATGTTTCCAGATAACACCGACGTGTACGAGTACTTCGACGCCTAAGTGACCAAAAATCAATAGATTTTTTTTTAATTTTTCGCCCATTTTGTTACTCTAGACAACAAAAGTTAAGTACCTTATAAGCCAGAGAGAGAGACAAACGTGGTCGGCTTAGCCTTTTCCCAACTATGTTGGGGTCGGCTTCCATTCAAACTGAATGCAGTTGAATACCAGTATTTTAGTACTAACCTTGGCAAACCTATAATAAATCCTTAAAACAACAATCTCAAGACCAAAACACAAGCCCAACTCAAATTCAATTACCCAACCGGAATCCCGAAATCCGTCCTTCATAA
This sequence comes from Apamea monoglypha, assembly GCA_911387795.2. Taxonomy (NCBI): domain Eukaryota; kingdom Metazoa; phylum Arthropoda; class Insecta; order Lepidoptera; family Noctuidae; genus Apamea; species Apamea monoglypha. Next base: position 3,534,249 of record OU426933.1, on the reverse strand, counting down.
CCATATATGTAGCCCAATAGCCAAAAAATAGCCGGAACTCTAATCACAATCCGAGCCGGCTAACATACGGCTACTCGGAACTTTGTGAGCTAATTCCCTGCCAAATTGAATTCGTGGCGTTACGTCGAGGAAGTTGCAGGTTGGCTAGTTTTTACAACGTTTACTGACGGAAGATTGGTGTTGCTACCGTTGCACTGTTTTTATGTATTGTATTTGTATTTTTTTATTTAAAAATTTCTTTTATTTGGACCACCCAAATAAAAGTAATTTTTCATTCAAATTCATTCGAATCAAATAACATCAAACGCATCGCTGTTTTGAACCTTATTTTTTACCACGATGCGCTATTTATTGTCAATTCCCTTAAAAAACTGGTTCTTAGCGCGCCTCAACATAATACGCTAGTTCTTAATAGTGTCATGGACTGGACAGTCCCCTATTATGTATATGGGACGTAACCTGCAAGAAGTTGTGGTAATTATACATCTCTGCAGGTGTGCCTCTGCCTAGGTAGACACAAAACTTTCATGTCATGAAGGACCTTCAGGACATAAAGGCGTTAAGAAAATGGTGGTCACACAAGAACGGTTGAAAATTAATACAGAGCGTTTTTTGACAATGAATGTCAAATACTGGTGAACAATACAGCTTTCATGACGGCCTTTTTAATATGACGGAACCGCTTTCCGAAGAAAACCCAAGATTTACGATTTACGTATTCATTGTTATTCGTTATTCAAGCAATGAACAAAATTGACAACTTTTTATATGCTTGGGTACGAGGCTTTTGACTACGCTGTATGTGTATATTTTATGTTTTTTTTTTTTTTTAATGTGCGTTTTAGTTATGCAGAATAAACAAATTTTCTTTCTTCTTTCTTTGATAAAGAAATTGTCGTCTCAGACGACGAAGTTGCTAGTTGCCTAGTTTTTGTAACGTTTGCTGTCGGAAGATTGATGTTGTGACTGTTGCACTGTTTTTATGATGAAGGAATTGGTTGGTGTAACGACTGAGTTTACTCAACTGCTTTATTTAGTAAAGTAAAATATTTTGGGATAGGATTAGGATCGGTTTTTCTAGAGACATCTGTGAATGTACACCACGAAGTCACGAAGGATTTAGATTAAGCTTGTTAATTGAACTACAAGAGTTGCGACCTGTTTATATAGAGGATAAATGTTTAACCAGTGTGCAAACTGTAACCATGAATTCAGCACATGATTCTAGACTCCCTAGGGTAGAAACTTTTCGTCGGTTATCAAAAAAAAATCTGATGTTCTAAAGAAAAGTTTTTTTTTTTTTTTTCAATAACTGGCGAAAAATTTTAACGCAGGTGGGTTGAGAATCATGTACTGAATCCATGGTTTCAGTCTGTTTTGTCTTTTTACATGTTGTCAAAATGAAAGTCAGTTGTGTCAGCGATTTGCAATTTTATTGAAGTATAAAAATACAGTCCACATTTTGCCAAGTTTTTGAAAACTATTTGTTTGGATGTTTACTTTAGGGCTGATTTTTCAATCACCTGATAACTTTATTCGAGGAATAATTTTGAAATTTTGACAGTTATTACAAAAACTGTCAAACGTCAATTTTATTCCTCGAATAAAAGTTATCTGGCGATGGAAAAATCAGTCCTTAGTCTGTTGTTATTGTATGGTCCAAAGATGTTAACGGACTGATTGTATAAGCTGGTTGGTAAATCCAAAAAAGCATCCTATGTCAATGTGCCGTGTTATACTCATTTCAAACAAATGCCAAAGAATGATAATTATAATTTTAATATACGTACAATTTAAGTTGGTTGTCAATTTTCTTAACAAAATCAACGGTCATTTATTCAAATAAGGCTGAGAATCAGAACTTTTCTTTTCTTTCGTCCCCCAAAACGCCCGCCCTTCATCATTTCCTAGTGATTTCGCTTTACAACAATTAATATCCCTGACTTTATGTATATTAATGAAAACGGAGGTTTGATTAAATAGGTAATTAGACGGAAGCTTGTACTACTCGATTGTAGGTACCTTAACTACTTACGAGCTGTAGGCCGTAGGTTCGAACCCAGACAGGCGCTTTACTTTGTGTAAATTATTTCATCAGCACTGCTCTCAAGACGGTGAAGGAAAACATCGTGAGGAAATCAGCATGTCCTAGGACATTTCGAATACATGTGACATCTACGAGTACCAACCCGCATTAGGTCAACGTGGTATATTATGGCCCACTTCCTCTTACTGAGAGGAGGCCTGTGTCCCAGCAGTGGGAACATTATGGGCTGATTATGTGTACCTTAACTAACGGCCGAATCAAAATTACCTATCTATCACCAGTTTTGGCATACTGGAGGTAGAAAAACCTCTGGTTTTAACGTCCCAATAATCTTTATCAGTAGCGACCTGTATGATTTTATTACACCGACAGTTACAATTATACTGGCTACCATCAGTAGTGACCTGTCTTTTCTCGACAAGCCACGCGGGGTAACCTGGGGGCAGAAGCTAGTAATAATACATAAATCTCAATGTTTTTTCAAGTCGTAAAAACCGTGCTAAACAAGGGCTGGTCGCTGGTACTAAACAAACCTCTTCAAAACACCTCTTACATAACCAACCGTGGGCGTTGAACTAATCTGTGGTTCAACTTTGACACCCAGTACATACTACATGCTATAAACTTGATATTTTTCCCCCATTACGCCACTTTATGGCCGATAGGGGCGAAATGGGCCAGCCTTCTTCAAAGTTGTTCATGTAATTGAGTTTCAACAGCTAATTGCTGGTAGTTGGCGGTAGTTACCGGTTTTGCTATAAACTGGGGGTTAATTTTTGCGCGAAACGATAGCTGCAGTGTAAGTACGCAATCTTGTGTGTCAGTTTTTGGTTAAAAACTGGCCAAATGCGAGTCGGACTTGCACACGAAGGGTTACGTTGCATAAGGCAAAAAACTCCGAAAATAATGCGTTTCTTGTATGAAAAAATAAAATAAAGTTAAAAATTAAAGGGGCTGCCCTTTAATTTTTAACTTTATTTTATTTTTATTATTTGTTGTTATAGCGGCAATAGAAATAAATACACACTCTATGAAAATTTCAACTGTCTACCTATTACAGTTCATGATACAGCCCGCTGACAGATAGCCTAGCCATTTTCTAACTATGTTGGGGTCGTATTCAAGTCTAACCGGATGCAGCTGAATACCAGTATTTTACATGGAGCGCCTGCCTATCTGATCTCCACAACCCAGTTACCGGGTAATACGATACCCCTTTTCTAGTCTTAACTGGTTGTCAGACTTTCGGGCTGAAACTAAATAATATGAGAATATACTTACATACATACATACGACGATAATTAGCTACAAAACAACGGAAAAATAAATTATAATCGTGTCTGATTCACCAAAATAACAACTAGCAATCATCCAACTAAACCCTACAAAATGTTTATTCTCAGTAACTGGCTAACCCAGTAAAGTATTGCGAAATTCGTAAAATATATCGCGTGATTGCGCCAATAGTCCCGGGCAGTAATTTCTCGCGTGTGCTTGCATGATTGCGCACCGGTCGAGCAATTTATTGTTTTTGCTCAACGCTAGGGTTTACTGTTCCATTATGGGGCTGTTTTAGACGCTTTGAAGTTTAGTGTATGTTTTATTTTGTTGGAAAACGTTGTAAAAGGATTCGATTTTCTAAAACAATACAAAATGCTAGTGGATGGCACATGTTTTTGAATTGTCAGTTCTAGGACAAGCCGGTTTGTGGTGTTTGGCTTCATTGTTTTAGGGCTGATTTTTTCAAGGCCATATAATTTTATCCGAGGAATAAGTAATTTATAAATTTTGACAGTTCTTCCATACAAAATCTGTCAGACGTCAATTTTATTCTACGAATAAAAATTATCTATCGATTGAAAAATCAGCCCTTAATGAAAGATAAAGATAAAGTGCTGCCTACGACTCGTAAGTCAGGACCAGGACAGGACCAGGATCAGGACCAGGACCAGAAGGAGGAGGACCAGGAAGGTCAGGACCGTTAACATAGGCCGCTTCTCGTTTTTACATCCTTAGCATTACCTTTATAGCTACTCATTGATACAGTAGATATTATGGAACACAAATTGTAGACAATCATTCATTACACCACAGCACACGCACTTACTTACACACTTTTGCTGTTGTTACACGTTTTAGCTTCCCGAATTTTGTAATATAATCTTACGGACGAATGGATGGCCCCTATAACACAGGTTTTTCCTAGCATTGGGGTCATTATTCACAAAAATTGAGCATAATTGTGATAAGATGATAATGTAACATGCATTGTATTTCTTCTTTTTGCCAAATCAAAAAAAAAAAACAATCAAATACATTCTTATCGATTTTTTGAGGCCAGTACTAACAAACATATTCATAATATAAAACATAACATAACGCTTGTAATCTCCGAAGGGTAAGGCAGTGGTGTACCTATTGTACTTTCGCCAGTTATGTTTAACCTCTGAAACGTCAGCCGTACATACGCTGTACGTAAGAAAAAAGCGCCAAGAATGTAAACCGTACAGGGTATGTACGTAACGTCACTGCTCCAATTGGACTATGGTATTTTACGTTTTTTTGCACTTGCAACAAGATGTGGCTGTATCATTCGAATAATCGATTCATACTTGACCGATTTTAGTAACATTTGAAAGGGAACATCACTGAAATGAACGAAAAAAAAATGTTTACAAATTGCATCTGTGGATTTTGAAGCGAGACGCCATTGTGACGCAATTCTTATCGGAATTTTGCAGTGTCGGTTTTATTAAAAAGTGAACGCAAGTCGAAAGCGGTGAGTAATCTTTTATAAATCTTATACAGAATTACTGAGAAATAAGTGTAGATTTCGAATTGAATGATAGTTTATCGAAATGTGATAAATATTTCAGTGAAAACGTAACGAATGTTTTGCAACGCACACATTTTGACCATGATGGATGCCGTATTGTGTCAATTTGAGCCATGTTTTTATGATAAATATTCTTGTATATTGTTAGAAATACGCATAAGTAGCTAGCTATATAGCTTATCAATCTACGAACATAATTTGCTACTAATATTATTGCGTATTGTCATTGGAAACGTATTTCAAAGAGTAAAATTGCGGCGATATTGCCGGTACCATGAGATTACGAGATAGCGGTCGTGGTACGAGGGCGATTCGTCAGTGCACAGTACTAACTGCAAAAAAAAATTGATTGATTATATTTTTGTGATAGGATTTTTATTTTTTCATGTATTTTTCTATCTGTCATGTCTAAGAATAATAAATGTCGAGATTATCGTTTTTTCTTACAGACTTCAAAAAAGGTGAATGACCTCAAATAGATGAATTTTTACTTTAGTAAATGATTCGTTTTGATATTTTTAGCATGGCGAGGCAGGCCTCGAGGTCAAGGTCGCGGAGCGTGACCCCCGCCAGGGGGCCACCCAGAGAGAGCGCCGCGCGTCGCGCTCTAATTATGACTCGCGCCACGATCCTCACCTATCACCATCCCCGCCGCCGCGGTAAGTATTTTCTGTATAGCGTATTACTAGGAATAATTTTTATTTCTTATCTTTTTAGCTGCCTCCTTGCTGTCCCAGTTGCACCGACGCCAGGTGGTTCTCTCAACGTTCAGGGCGAGGCTGTACCCATTGAACAGACCCCTGGTGGTCGCATCCGACGTGTCCAAACCAAGCCGGTCGTGCCTCTTTGCTCCTTCACAGAGCTCCCTTCCAGAAGAGAGAGAGCCTTTTCATTCGCCTTATGATGCCTTTGTCGACATATCGGACAAAGATATCATAGACTTGATCGTCCGTGAAACAAACCGCTACGCCCAGCAGACGATCGAGGCTAAGCGTAATAGAGGGACTTTGTCCGCATCATCTCGCTTACATTCGTGGACTGACACGAATGCAGACGAGATAATGCTTCTTTTCGCGGTGTTCATGTATATGGCCCTCGACCCGCGGACGTCGTTATTCGAGTATTGGACAAAAGACCCGGTTCTCCAACTACCGGAGTTCAGACGTCTTTTGCCCTATAATCGGATGAAAATGTACCTACAATGTAATGATATGATGTAATATAAATAAAATAGTGCATGTGGTGTTAGCCTGTAAGTAATTGTTGCACTTACAAATGTATACATATGTGTGCTTTTAAACGTCTAAACAATTGTAGGCTAACCTAAATAAATAAATAAATTACTAACATTAATTTCTCATAAGCATTTCTATGTTGCTAACAAATATAACACGTTTTGTTTGTTGTAATATTTAAATATAGGTACCTAGTGTTGTATACAATCAAATTTCTAACTGAACAGACAGCTGTGCTGCTGGGGAGTTTGTTGCGCCACATCTTCCCAGCGATAGCACTAGGAAGTGGTGAAGGGCGGGCGTTTTTGGGGGACTGTCTTTTGTAATTTTGACGTTCGAAAAGTGCTGATTCTCAGCTTAATTTGAATAAATGACTTTTGATTTTGATATTTCTTGAAAACAAATGTATTTTATTTCAATCTATTCCAAGCTCTCTCTTACATGGAATTGGAATAACTATCCGTAAGTATATGGGTCATTTATAGCACCGCAGGAGGATTATAGGCAGTAACAGTTACCACTTGAATGGTATAAACCATACAAAAACCGACTACTAAAGCACACACGTATCAAATCGGAAAGGGATCGGCACCGTATTGTCTTTTGCCTCGCCGTCAAACAGGCGTCAACCTAACATAGGTTTAAATCATTTATTCTCATAAAAGACAAAAAACGCCACTCACATGAGAACAGACAAGATACATTCTATCCCATATAATAGGGGGGTAGCCCACAGCCACCAGCCGAACATAAATACAGACTCCGGGCTACTGAAAAATTACAGATGGATAAACCCAATAACACTTTGCCAGACCTGGAAATCGAACCGAACACCTCATACTCAGCAGTAGCACTTGCTACCACTAGACCAACCAGGCAGACCTATTACAATAGTTTTAATTTCACATGTTCTCAATGATAGACTCATTAAAGTTCAAGACATTCCCACTAGGGGGCGATCAATTCGACCCCTCCCATCATTCCCCTCCGACAAGATTTATATGTGCTAGGTTAATTCAGTTCCTTACTCCTTACCTCCCCATATACATATTATTATTCTAAGCGTCTTTCAAATATCTCGGCACCCTGAGGATCCGGACATTTGGAAGGCGTACGAGGGGCCAAAGCCAATTCGCAGAGGCCCCTTAGACAATTTTAAGTGTTGAGGGTTGATGCACCAAACGACGATTATCCCTGTATGCACTATGCAAGTGCACCCAAGGACAACCCCCGGTTGGTGCAGGATTAGAACATGGAAACAAAATTATTGGGCTACGGGTTTGGATGGCTATTGTTGGTCGGTTACTTTGAACTATGGAAAGACTATGTCCTCTGCTTAACCAATGATAATTTATAATATTTACAGACAAAAAGTCAGGTGAATTGCACACTCAACAATGGCGGCACGGTTGGCGTAGTGGTTAAGCGATTGACTGCGAAAAGGGGGTAACATGTCCTGAGGTGCTGGAGGAGTGGAGAGGTATTCCACGGCTTTCAGAACAATCCCAATATTATTATTAAAATTTCTCTTATTATTGTTATTTTATTCCTTCCCTTTGATGCATCAAAATATGATCATTTCGGTTCTGTTTTCGAGTGTACCTTCAAGGCTGCAAAATAATTGTACTTTGGTTTAAATGTAATAAAATAATTACGAAAAACCACTAGAAATGCGACGTTGTCAGCCTGCGCGGTATGAACACTCTAAGGAAAAAGTCATCAATCTATTCAGACAACGTTTATAAATAAATACGCCATTAATGATAATTATAGGAACTTTATATAATTTTTCTATACCCACATAAACCAAAACAAAGTAACGGAAAAGAAAATGGAACGAGATAAAGAGAAAGTTGAACGATGAATCGCCCAATTATCACAGAATTAATATTTACTTCCATTCAAAATTAGGACTGAATACGTAATCGCGTTGTGACAGAAAAAAATCTTTAATATTCAACCTTTCATCTTCGTAGGAAGTTAAAAAAGAACCTATACTTAGCCCCCGGCAGGGAGGGCGGAGGTCCCGGGCACAGATTATATAAAAGGGAGAAGCGACATGTTTTTAGTTAGATTCGTCTATTTTGGTGCACGCATGTGGAACAATGGTGGCCCAGTGGAGCAGTGGTAACGACTCCGACTTACGAGTTGTAGGTCGTGGGTTCGAACCCAGGCTTTACTTTGTGTAAATAATTTCATCACCACTGCTCTTAGAAACGGTGAAGGAAAACATCGTGAGGAAACCCGCATGTCCTAGAACAAAAAATTCGAAGACATGTGACATCCACTAACCTGCACTGGGCCCGCGTGGTAGATTACGGCCAATACCCTCCCACAGAGAGGAGGCCTGTGTCCCAGCAGTGGGAACATTATAGGCTGATTATGTTATGCTTATGCTATATGTACGCAGTACAGCGTGGTGTGGATTCACGACCATTTTATATACAATGTGTAACTGAATTAATGCACATTATGAAAGTAGTTTGTTCAGAATCGTTTACTGAATCGATTTCTGTAATTTTTAATATAGGTAATATTTTATCCCAAAAATAATTAAAACTACGTAAATTACTGTCCCACTTCCGCTGTACAGTCAAAACAAACCAAAATAGATGAAGTACCTACTGCGCTAGACCCCTAAACGAGTGCGACTGTTTGCATGCGTAGATTTGTAATGTGACCACAATTTTCTCCCACAATCAGTGTAACTAATTTATGAGAAAAACAATGTTTATTACATAATAATAAAAAATCAGTGTATGTATTATGATTATAACATAACATTCTAATTGGGGTGTCTGGTGGTGTGCGTTAATTCCGGGACAAGTTGTATTACACTTATGCAAAATTAGACATAGCTCACAGAATTAGCAAGCTAAAGTAGGAATGGGCCGGCCATATTAGCCGTAGAACCGATGACCGTTGGGTTAGACGTGTTCTTGAGTAGAGACCGCGAATCGGTGAACGTAAGGTGGGACGCCCTCACGCTAGGTGGAGCGACGATCTTCGCAGGATGGCTGGTAGCAGCTGGATGAGAGTTGCCGAAAATCGAGTTGAATGGCGTGCAATAGGAGAGGCCTATGTCCAGCAGTGGACTGCTATGATGAACGGCTGACGATGGTGATGCAAAATTCAAAAGCGATTTACTCCTAAAGGAGGCTTAGATAAAAAAAGATCTTCCATTTCAAATGTGAAAGTGCTCGTATAGTGTTACAAACATAGTATTTTAACTACATTCTTACAAATCTATGTACTAATAATAAAGCTGAAGAGTTTGATTGCTTGTTTGTTTAACCACGCTAATCTCTGAAAATACCAGTCGGATTTGAAAAAATATTTTTGCATATGGTAGCCCAATTCTTGAGAAAGGCTATATAGGCTATTTATTAACACGCTAGAAGATAAAAGGTCAGAAAGAATGCTAAGCGAAACGAGCAGGTGATGCGATGTATTCATCACAGATAGGAGGCCTGTGTCCCACTAGTGGGAACATTATAGGCTGATTATGCAATGAGCCAGAGACCAGCACGCCAATTGCGCAAAACAAAAATATAAATTCCTAATCCATAACTTCATATGTTTGAAAAATTCGTCTGCTCGTCCGCAAAAATTACGCAATGTATGTTTTCGAACTGTCAAAAATTACCATTGTTAGTATTTTTCTCTTCTTCTTTGGATTCGCCTTTTCCCGTTACGCGGGGTCGGCTTTCCCAATCATGCAACGCCATTTATTTCGGTCTTTGTTCGCCATCTTCCGGAAGTCCCATCTCCTTCATGTCCCTTTGAACCTTCGTAACCCATGTGGTTCTTCTTTGTAGTTATGGAAACGCACTTTTTCTCGAATGGTCATCTGTTCGTCAAAGTACGGACACCGGCACATCAAGTTACTACAATCTGTCAAATTTCTTGAATAGATTTTCAACTTTATCGCTAAAGCATTAAGGTTCAAGGTTGATTGGGAAAATTTGACAGTTTCGGGTAGCTTGACCTGCTGGCGTCTGTACATGACCGTACCGTGTTACGGCCGAAGCCAATTACCAATTTATCACCAGTTTTGGCATATTATTGGAGGTAGAAAAACCTATCCATCTCTGGTTTTAACGTCCCAATAATCTATATCAATATGATTATACTATCTGTATGATTACATATTATACTGGCAGTTAGATTATGTATACTGGCTACCATCAGCGATCTGCCTGTAACTGAAAATAGGTTATTGGGTTCGGTCGTTAGTGTGTTACGCAACTACCCCGCAGGCTACACAGGTAGCTAGTACATAGATTTTAAGGAAAATAATCTAGAGTAAGTTTTAGGCGTATTAAGAAAGTCATGTTTTCTTGGCATATCTGCTTCAATTTTAAGATCCATGTGCGAAACAGAACGCAAAATTTCAATTCGTGAATTTGTTATTTAAATTGGTTAACTCAGCTGGCAGTAATTACCTATTCTTTTACTTTGGAAATAACTTAAGCACCGTTATACCAATTTTGTCCTACTAATATTATAAACGTGAAAGTTTGTATGGATGGATGGATGTTTATTACTCTTTCACGCAAAAACTGCTGAACATATTTGGATGAAATTTAGCAAACAGATGGTTTATAACCAGGAATAATATATAGAATACTTTTTATCCCGATATTACCACGGGACCGAAACTTATGCAGGTGAAACCGCGGGGCGCAGCTAGTAATATTATAAACGTGAAAGTTATGGATGGATGGATGGATGGATGTTTGTTATTCTTTTGCGCAAAAACTACTAAACGGATTTGGATGAAATTTGGCACACAGATGGTTTATAACCAGGATTAACATATATGATACTTTTTATCCCGATGTTCCCACGAGATCGAAACTTATGCGGGTGAAACCGTGGGCGCAGCTAGAGTAAAATAAAGTTTAATAGTTTTTAGATAAAATCAGAAGTCTGATTTGATTTGAATTCGTTGCTAAAGTAGAGATTTTTTGGATACCAACAAATCAAATCAAAAGTAATTAAATGCAATGTAATAAATTTTTGATTAGTGTTTAGTATAATGTAAATTGTAATAATTAGAATCAATATTGTAATATTAATATGTAATTTGATATATAAAATTTGCAGAGTCCTTGCAGGGTCTTAATACCGTATCATGAGATTTAAATGCATGCCTTCTAGCCAGTGTTTTACATGTTAGCAAATAAATAAATCAATAAGTATATTTAAACTAGGCTGAAAATCAGCACATTTTGAACGTCAAATTTACATAAGACAGTCCACCATAACGCCCGCCCTTCATCACTTCCTAGTGCTTTAGCTGGGACGAAGAAGTGGCGCAACAAACTCCCCAGCAGCACAGCTGTCTGTTCAGTTAGAAGACCTTGATTCTATAGCTGTCACTAAAGACACAATTACTTTTTCTATTGTTACCGAACTTAATAAACTTGTCAAATAGACGGGTTAAGTAATTAAAATTACGAACACACAAAACATTAACTTAAGTTATTTGCGATATGTAAGCTAGCACACGCCAATATACCTACAAAACCCACCTAGAGAGACCTTTTTAGGGTTCCGGAGCCAAATGGCAAAAAACGGAACCCTTAAGGATTCGTCATGTCTGTCTGTCTCTCCGTCCGTATGTCACAGCCACTTTTTTCCGAAATTACTCGTATAAGAACTATACAGTTGAAACTTCGTAAGTAGATGTATTCTGTGAACCGCATTAAGATTTTCACACAAAAATTAAATTAGAAAGAAAACAATAAATTTTGGGGGTTCCCCATACTTAGAACTGAAACTCAAATTTTTTTTTTCATCAGACCCATACTTGTGTTTTATCCATGGATAGGTCTTCAAAAATGATATTGAGGTTTCTAATATAATTTTTTTTTAAACTGAACAGTTTGCGCGAGAGACACTTCTAAAGTGGTAAAATGTGTCCCCCCCCCTGTAACTTCTAAAATAAGAGAATGATAAACCTAAAAAAAATATATGATGTATATTATACCATGCAAACTTCCATGGAAACTTGGTTTGAACGAGATCTAGTAAGTAGTTTTATTTAATACGTTATAAATCGTAAACCGCAGTTTACTGTTACGGAACCCTTCATGGGCGAGTCCGACTCGCACTTGGCCGCTTTTTTAAAATTTATATGACATTGATTTTTACTTTCTGTGGCTACTGTAACTCATACACTTGTTAACATTCTAGGAAAATTATCTACGTGTCTATGTGAGCAGCATGTATCTATCACATACATAAGTGATTTACTTGTCACCGCACAGGTCGATCGACCAGGTTAAGCTACGCTTGCCACGGTTGGTATGCGGATGGGTGACCATTTTCACATACCAAGATCCCTCCGTGCCTCGGAAAGCACGTTCAGCCGTTAGTCCCGGCTGACATTCGTGGATCTTTGACAGCGGGTCGTCAGTAGGCCGAAAGTCTGAGAACCAGTCTTACCAAGGGTTATCGTATTACCCAGTAACTGGGTGTGGAGGTCAGATCGGCAGTCATACATACATACATAATCAGCCTATAACGTTCCCACTGCTGGGACACAGGCCTCCTCTCAGTGAGAGGGAGTTGGATAGGCAGTCGCTCCATGTAAAATAGACCACTACATAAATTTTGTCGTACTTTTTTATTTATTAATTTTTTTCGAAGTAATGCCCATTAGCACTGATACATGCTCTCATACGGTCGAACCATGTACTAAATACGTCGCCCCAGAAACCATCTGGAACACTACCACATATCTCTTCAAATGCGCCTATAAGCTCTTCGTCATTAGAAAACTTGCGTCCTTTTAATGCTTTTTTTGCATAAGGAAAAAGTACCTACGTAGTAACCTACGTACTAGTATTCAGCTGCATCCGGTTAGACTGGAAACCGATCCCAACATAGTTGGGAAAAGGCTAGGCAGATGATGTTACTTTTACGTATTAAATGGTACGCTCACTATCTACCTATACTATAATTTATTAGTAGACAGAAGAAGAAGAACACGCGTACAAAAATGAACAAATAAAACATCATATGAGAATAATTAGAAAAAAAAAAATGAAGATTATTTCAAAAGCAGTCAAGGATACTGGGGGTCTACTCCGAAGTGGTATCGGCCGAATGTTCGGCCGTTTCCTGCTACGAAGTTACTATTTGGTTCGGTCGGTCCCGATCCTACACTCCTACACTCTTTCGAATATTGACTATGGTCTCGACCCAACTGAGCCGATCCGAACTTTTTTCGCATTTTTCAATAATATTCGGTTCGGCCATGTGTCGGTCCGATCCGATCATTCGCACTTTGCACTTCGTAGTAGACCCCCTGTATTATAACGCAAATTGACAAACTACGTTAATTTCCTGTATTATAACCATTTCATACAACGAACCGTCAAATAATGACATTAGTGACTTAAATATTATACGGGCAATTAAAGTCAGTACTCAATTTCCTGACAAATTAATTATCCTGACTTTGCATTCGCTCAAGAGCATGTAATAATTTGAAAGTTACTTCCTTTGTAGGTATTTATTTATTTAATATAAGGAATTTTTTAAGGAAAGTAGGTCACTCGGTACAACGTTTTTAACGGAGCTTTTTTCCTCATTCAAGCTAGGTGTCAGGGGTGTAACACCGAGGTCACTTTCGTGGTGAAATGGCTGGCATTCCACCTTGAATTGTTTTGGGCACAAAAAGCCAAAAGAATTGTATTAAGTTTAAAAAATGTGGCGATAAAATACTGGCTTTATATTGCCACATTTTAAGAGGCCTTTGCCCTGCAGAAAAAACGCCTCTCCTCATACAGGAGGGCACGAGCATTGATCATAATATCACAATGATATCACTTGGTTTTATTCTACTAGGGTTTTATATTTTATTTATCCTTTTGGTAAATTATTTTATATTTTGTAAATGCGAGGACTTTGTAGGCCTTGTAGACTTTAGATCTGGAGACTTTTTTTATTTTATCAAGTACCTGGTATTTGTTGGCAGGCTTACGCTGTCCGTCCATACCTACTGTAATATTAAAACATTGTGAATGCCAATTATTTTTAAAAGAGTAACCGTGGAGTTTCTAGCCGGTTCTTCTCTAGAGGAAACGACCAATTGGCACCGTGCACCTAGCTTCTGACGTTTCATAAGGTTTATGTAAAATAAAATATTTTTACTCTGATCACCATGCTTGCTCAAAACGGATTTCATGCTTGTATTACATGTTAGTCCAGGTTTCCTCACGATGTTTTTCCTTCACCAATGTTAGTAATGTCCAAGATAAACTCTGAAAATACATATGAGCTGCAAAAGTCACATTGCTACCTGTCCGGATTTTGACCCACAACTTTGTGCATGAGAGGCGAAACCTTAACCACTGGGCCATCACCGTCAAAGTAGAGGCTTCATATGAAATTTAGCATTATTATTGAATTCTAAACGTTTACTGTTAAAAAGTCTCTAAAGGTTGTTGTTAAATAATATCAACGTATAAGTAGGTACCCCACTTTTGAGAAGAAACGAGCAGTGATTACCATGTGTCTTTACTGTGTGCAGGCCATTACTAGAGTGCGCGCAAGATAAGTCTGCGCGCGACGTTTGGCTTCAAGATTATATCCCTGCCAGTACTTTTAATCACTTTGGGCGTAATGATGGCAATTATTTACTTCGGAAAACACGGAACATAGCACACTCTTTTGACACCCGAAACAAGCGTCCAGCAGTGCGATTCTGTAACCATCTCACCGTGAAAATTTAGGTGAAGTGAGCGTGGAGTGAGCTGTCATTCCAACTAATGCTAGGGATTGCCACTATTGACAGCTCACTCTAAGCTCACTTCACCTAACTTTTCACGGTGAGATTTTTACAGAATCGACCGGCAGATAGCGGCAAACGATTATTTCCGATTTCGGTCGCGCGCAGACTTATCTTGCGCGCACTCTAATATCAAGTGTCCTCAAAATGTTTCCACATTCAAAAAACAGAAGTGTCAAAAATATATGGCTATGTAAAAAATAAAAAAAAAAACAAAAGAGCGCTCATTTTAAGTACTCATAGAAAAGATCAAGCCAAATGCAATACAATTAATAATATTTTTTCCAACGTCTGTCCCGAACACTTGGCTTGGCTACCTATTCTCTTTTTAAAATTTCCTCCCAACAAAATGGCGACATCTTTCGGTTTTAAGGCAACAACGTGTGCTGCCAAAGGCAATATCATTATTTCATACTCGCAAGATGCGTTCGGAAGCGGCAACCATTTTCATTGTTCCCTACTTCAAAACGGAGATTGCTTTCGAAAATTTGGCAAATGTCGCCAATTTTGCTTATGTGGGACGTTTAATTTTAATCGTAAATGGCACAGATTACACTAAGCTAAATATACTAGTCTTTTTTAATGAGAGAGGTGGAATGAATCGTGCTAGTTTACATGATGAGTAATTTCATTATTTGAAATTCTTGAGGAAGGCTATAGGTTACTTAACATCGCGCTAGGACCTCCAGGAACCTAACAAAACCAAAAACAAAAAACAGAAAGAAAAAAATTATAATCAACATAATTTTATTTAGAGCAATGATGGCCGTTCGTATATGCCATGTCAAACAAAATAAAGTACCTAGTTTTTAGTTTATTTAGATTATTTTGAAAATCTCTAAAACCCGGACTATGTTTACAAAAAGAACTTTTGTAGGAATTAATATGATAAGTGTAGTCTGTAAAAAACAAAATTTGACTTTGATGCAGTGTGGTACGGTAGTCCATACATCCATGAGCATTGTCCTTTCGTAGTTTGACAATTTTTTTATAGAGAATAATGTCAAAGTTTTTAGTGGCTACTTCTATTCGCTTGTCGTTAATCGCCGCCGGTGGGAAAGGTGCCTTAAGGTCATTACTCATTATTACCGCATCGCTCCAGTGCAGAAACCACCGGTCACTGCCTCGAAAAATTCCACCCGCTTGTCACCAACGTGCTGTCAGCAAGACGACCGCTCGCTACTGGCACGCCACCGTTGAGGTGACAGCTTAATGTTTACGTGCTGCTTAGGTACTAGTTGTTAGCTCACCGTTCACGCATAAACGGCTAGTTTTCAGCTTACAGTCCGGTTAGCGAACATTAGTGAGTGTGTGATGGGTTGACGGGAAAAAGACGTGCGAGCGGCCCGAGGACCGCTTGCAGGCATTTCTTTACCGACGAGCGGGCTGCTCGCTTGCAGCACGCGATTGGCGTGACGTATGACAGCCTTCTGCTATTCTTTATTGTCATCGTAAAATTTACTTTAATGTAGTTGTTTTAAAATCCTAATTTGACTGACAAGTTATTTGCTGTATCGGAGCGCTGTTGTTTTATTGAGTGATGAACTTAAGTCATTTTTACAAGACTGATGATAATGTAAGCAAAATTGGACCCTATTGCCCTGTTTTCTTCCTAGGTTTATTATTTGCTACTCTGCAGTAGGTCGTGTACTGCTTTACATAATGGTTAAAAGATACTGGCCGTATGCGCTGCAACTAACCCGATGTGGAGAGTTGATTCTTACGAGTTTCCCGGAGGTACTTGTTTTGGTGTTTCCTTCATACGATACGAGTTTACATTAGAAAATAAAAACAAAGCGTATTTTCTTTGAGATGAAATTTCGTAGAATTTTCAATATGTAATCACTGAATATTTCTTTTTTGACTGCCTCATTGATTTAAGAAAGAACTTTAGACTGAAGATCTAAAGGTTTCTGATTCATTCCTTGGTTTAGGCGCCAATTTTGTTAGACATCAGCAAAAAACTAATGAAATATTATAAAATATTTATTTAGTTTTTGTGCATACATGAGATGTTAAGTAAAAACAAAAGAAGATATAAAATATTTTAAATTAAGAATAATAAAAATAAAATAAGCATAAAAAGAGGTTTTATACTTTCTCGTCGGCTCTATCTGTAGCATTTATTTCGCAAGCAGCATTCCAGAGCATGAGCTCCTGGGTTTGATTCCGGGGTCGAGCAAAGTGTTATTGTATTTTTCCATCTGGGATTTCTCAACAATACCCCAGTCTGGTATTGTCCCTGGTTAATGGCAATAAGCTATTAACATAACTGCTGAAATGTGGGTGTACTATAGGTTCACCTCTGCCCAACCCTTCGTGGAATACAGGCGTCAACGTCATAGTAAGTTTCTTTTTTTCTTTGAAAAGTTGTCTGTGATAGTCCGAGGTCGTATTGATGATTTTCACATCTGATATTTGTAAGGAGAAGAAATATCAGCTCTGTAAGCCATCATTCAAGATGTCACATTGCAATCAGAAGGCCAATTCTCGCAATTTAAAACATTCAAAATCTATGCTACAAACAAATGTCAAAAACTTGTCAAAAATGTAGGGAAAATGTATTTTTGACAGATTGAGACTGAGATCAGATTGTGAAAGTTCTTCGTTCGAGAATTGCTCCTTTGATAGTCTTACGTATTATTTTGTGACGATCTCTGGAATGTACCACGACCTTTAGGCAAGTTTATACACACTGAGTGTGTATGTGTGTGTGTGAGTGTGTAGTAACTAGAGGCACATGATTATCAACTAGCCTAGCTTTTTCTCAACTATGTTGGGGTCGGCTTCTAGTCTAACCATATGCAGCTGAATTCCAGTATTTTACATGGAGCGACTGCCGATCCAACTCCCTTTCACTGAGAGGAGGCCTGTGTCCCAGCAGTGGGAACATTATAGGCTGATTATGTATGTATGTATGACTGCCGACCTGACCTCCACACCCCAGTTGCAGGATGACACGATGCTTCTTGGAGGGACTGGTTGGTACATACTTAGTGATAAGGCCGATAGAAAAACCTGTTGCCTTTAGCCCAATTCATTTGGGGTCGGCGCAACATGTCTTTTTCTTCCATACTTCTCTATTAGTCGTCATCTCAATAGTCACCCCCTTTCCAACCATTATCATTTTCACATTATAATTTGCCTAGCCGTTTCACCACCTATGTTGGAGTCAGCTTCCATTCTAACCGGATGCAGCTATTTTACATGGATACCAGTATTGCACATGGAGCGCCTCTCTGACCTCCACAACCCATTTACTGTGTAATACGATACCCCTTTGTAATACTGGTTGTCAGACTTTCGGGCTTCTGACTACCCGTAACGACTGTCAAAGATTCTCGAATGACAGCCGGGACCAACGGCTTAACGTGCTTTCCGAGGCACGGAGGGGTCTCGGTATGTAAAGATGGTCACCAATCCACAGACCAACCGTGGCCAGCGTAGCTTAACCTAATCGATCGATTATTTAGCCACAGGCCCCTCATATCATCTTTCACACCATACATCGTTTATTTGGTTTTCTACGCTTTCTATGTATTTATAAAACACAACCCTGTATAGACCGCTCTTTACCAAAGTAACGATGTACACAGCCGGGCAATTTTTCCTTAAAAAGCTGTGTTAAACATGACATGATCTAAATTAATCGTCTGTAGTTCAGTGTTCACGGGAAGTCGGCCTCGTTTGTATCGCTAACGAAAACATGCTAGGAACACATAAGCCTTTCTCTTGGCGGGTATCTTCGACAGATTAGCTGGTGGGGTAAGTTAGGAGTGGACAGAGGAAAGGTATAGTTTTTTATAGGTTATTTTTACATTTATTTGATTCGTTTTTTATTTGATTCCTTTTGGTTGTATTATTTTTGTTTTGATTCATTTTCGACAGTACCTGCGATTTGATAAGGATACTGTATTATTGCAATTTTTACTTGCGATGATAATATTATTAAGTTATAAATAAAATAAAATATTTAGGGCTAATTTTTCCAACGTCAAATAACTTTATCGGAGGAATAATTTTGAATTTTTAACAGAACTTCCTTACAAAAACTTTTAGACGTCAATGTTATTCCACAAACAAAAAAATCGGATCATTGAGAAATCAGCCCATAGAAGTATTTGTGAAAACTTTTAAATGACAATATTTTGAAAAGCCTCCAACTCATTCAAAGTTTGATGTTATGATTGAAAACTGATAAGGAGATTAAATTACGATAGCCTTTTAGTTTATTTTTTTTATCAACTGTACTATTGTACATAGCAGTAAAGTTTCCAAAAATTATAAATTATATAAAATAAAATAGATATGATAGATTTGCCACTTCAGAACTTTTCGTGTTTCGTCCGCTGGAAGGTCACAAGGAGGACCTTGTGAAGGCCGCAGGAATCTGCAGGATGCGAGAAGCAGGTCAATGTGGTGACGCTTGGGGGACGCTTATGCCCAGTAGTGGCCATATTTCATGTAAATTGTGATGATGATGGTGGCCAATTTGGGTTTATCAAGATAGTTTTGCTCAGCAGTTGGCCTTTGTTGTTGGAGTTTCGTATTTTATTTTATCGCTAACTGCGCCCCGCGGTTTCACCCGCATAAGTTTCGATCCCGTAGGAATATCGGGACAAAAACTATCCGATATATTAATCCTAGTTATAAACCATCTGTGTGCCAAATTTAATCCAAATCCGATCAGTAGTTTTTGCGTGAAAGAGTAACAAACATCCATCCATCCATCTATTCATCTATACAAACTTTCGCATTTATAATATTAGTAGGATAAGACTGATAAAAACAAGTGTGACTAAACGGGGATAAGCCATTAGAAGGGAGGAGAAAAATTACGTTTTCATGTGGAAAATCAACGACCTTCCTTGGTACCTACATAAAATAGGAATGATAATCTCTTAGTAGAGTTATTAGCGGAGAGTCATCTCAATATCTCTCTTCCTTGATTTTGTATATATATATATATATTTATATATATTATAAGTTTGTATTATAGTAATAGTATGTATGTGTATGTATATAACATATTTATGTATTTGTTTACCTAGTTGTAAGAGTTTTTTTTTATTATTGTCCCTCTCAACCAAAGCACCTGCCATCTAATCTCTTCACCACCCTTGGTTGACTGGTAGAGAATGCCTAAGGCATTAAGTCCGCCTTTGTACCTTTTTTTTGTGCAAAAAGATTAAATAAATAAATTATCAATCGCACATCCGCGGTAACAAGTTGACATTAACAGCGCCTTTATGTCGTAGCAGTAAGGGCGATTTTCGAAGTAAAGCTGATACCACTAACATGCAGTTTACTGTACCTACGTCCTACCACGCAGTAAGTAACTGTTACACGTGCCGTCTTCCTTCCCAAGATCAAGACTCGAGTCGCCAAAGTACAGGAGATGAGGTAATTTAAAATTTTCGAAACGCTTTTCCTCCATACAATTTTACCTGAAGACTTACATTTACAACTTTTAGAAATATTGCTCTTCACCTAAAACCTGCTCTCTTCCACGAACAACTCCTACATTTCACACCACACAGCAAACGTAATTTAATATTAATTATTTCTAGCGAACAGTATTAATTGCACGCGTTTACAACAAAATACGGTTCCCGTTTCTTACAAAATAATAGATACCTAAGATCGTGTACCTACTAATAAACAAGGCGTCGGCAACCTTTACCCTTGAAATTCAACCTTGAGTTTCACATGCTAAGGTTGGTTTTTCTTTGTGACTTGCTTCTTTGAGTTTGGAAACTAAGGATCAGATTTCGTATTGGGGAAGTTTGGATTATCTAAACACGTGCCCCTTGTCGTGATTAAATATTTTCTGTACTCGTATTCGTAAGCGGGGTAGCTTTAAGTAGAAGATTGTTAAGGGGAGCTAAAATTATCCGGAAAAGAACCGGAGTTACCGATATAGCTTGCAAAGTAAGCAAACTGAAGTGGCAGTGGGCTGGCCATGTCTGTTCTGGAGTGGAGACAGCGTATCGGCAAGCGTAGTGTGGGACGCCCCCCAGCTAGATGGACGGATGACCTAAAGAAGGTGGCTGGAGTAGAATGGATGCGGAAGGTGCGACCGGGTGTTGTGGCGCAGTCTGGGAGAGGCTTATGTCCAGCAGTGGACTGCGATACGCTGAGTTGATTGATTGAGGGGGAACCCCCAGGAGAAGAAGTGCAGCAGTGGTGGCCCAGTAGAGCAGTGGTTGCCTGTGGTAGCCCAGTGGTGTCGACCCCGACTTACGAGCTGTAAGTCGTGAGTTCGAACTCAGGCAAGACTTAACTTTGTGTACTTTATTTCATCACCACTGTTCAACACCAGTGGCAGAACTGAAAAGGTGGAAAAGTTATTTCTCCACTCTGCAATTGACATTTTGTTTTGATTGTTGTTGTTTTCTTGTCATCTGCCAGTGTCGCGGGCGCATCAAGGATTAATTTGTATTGTCAAAGTCAATTAATGTGTGTTTTCTTTGGTCCCTGGCTCTGACATCAAGCAATGGACAAAATTTTCAACATTTTATATGCTTGAGGACGAGGCTTTTGACTACGTTGTATTTTATGTTTTGTTCTTATTATTATTTTTTTATTTGTAATGTGCGTTTTATTTGCGGTATATAAACTATTTTTCTTTCTTTTAAGTGCAGACTTCTGAGGACCTAAAAATGCCACTGAGGCTGCGATTAGCGTGGCCACCTACTGGGCCCAACTCATCTAACATATGTAGCATAATATTTTTGAAATTTGCCAATGACTCGAAAAGACAACGATCTTTTGGAATACTGCTGTTTTCTTATGTACATGGTTGTGTTTCCATTTGAAGTAAACTTACGTTTAGCACAAAAAGCGACCAAAGGACGAAAAAAACAATAAATGTACCTACACCTTAATTGTTTTGAATCATTTTGAAAGTTATTGCTAATCCATTGCTTCGTATGTTCGAAAAATTTGTCTGCTCAACAACGTGATTAACGCAAATAATGTTGTTAAACTGTCAAAATGAAGGCTATTGCTACTGTTAGTGTGTTACGCAATTACCCCGCAGATCTCACTTATTTTGGTGATGATCAGCCGGTCTATTCTGGAGACCTCTCCCAATAAAAACTTAGGTGATGGGAGTTTGAAGTGAGCTGTAATTCCACCTCATTCTATTATTGACAGCTCTTCGAGCTCACTCCACATAAGTTTTCACGGTGTTATTTTTAAGAAAATTCACCATATTCGCCATATTGGACAAATAAGCCCCAGTGTATCACCTACGTTTATCTTAATAACCAAGCCGTGCAATATGCAAGTCATTCATTGAATGCTGACGGATATGTATTGTTTTGGTTTCCGAAGTGAAGGCGAAGGAGAGAGGTTGGTTAGGGTTATACTCCCAAAGATATTAACAAACGTAGCGTAAAGTCGACCGTCCACAGTAGGATATGCGCGGAGAAGTTTGCCACGATAGCCGCGCGGTTTAATTGTTTGCCAGCCACGAAATCGTGCGTAGAGTGACCGTGGACATACAGCATGCCTGTAATGTCCCAGCAGGAAACACAGACTTCCTCTGTTCGAGAGGTAGACTGTAATCTACCACGGGGGCCCAGTGCGGATTGGTAGATGTAACATGTCTTCAAATTTTTAGTTCTAGGACATGCCGGTTTCCTTACGATGTTTTCCTTCACCGTTTTTGAGAGGAATGGTGATGAAATAAATTTCATCAAGTAAAGCGTGTATCTGGGATCGAACCCACGACATACAACTCGTAAGTCGCGGCCGTTACCACTGGGCCACCACTGTTCTTAATTGGCCACTTATGTTCTGGCCGTGGTCGATCTCGTCTAAATTGTTTATCAAGGCGAAGCTAAGTACACGTGCGTAGCTTAGCTGTGAGCTGCTGTGGAGCAGTGCCTTTATTATCACGGGTCGTAAGAGATGGCAAACAATTTTTGTCTGACTGTTAGCTGGAATTGTGTGTTTGAACCTTTGTGTTTCTTTGTTTGTCTTAAGCCGTGTCTCCTGCGCATGTTGTTTCGAATCATTACACAAAAAACCTTACACATAAACATTTTTTTTGGCAAACTTTGTTTTGACGTTTTTGTGTAATGTTTCGAAAAAACACGCGCAGGAGCACGGCTTTATAAGTAGATAAAGAATACAAATCAGACCTATTTTACCTAACTAAACAACAAGGTCACTTTTATTCGTGACATACCAAATAACTGTTAGTATTTTTGTATGTAAAGGTTGTCTGCAAAAGGGAACCTTACACCATTGAGGCTGGTAGAAACATAACTCTTGTTGCGTTAGACTATAAAGGCGAATTTCGAATTAGTTTTCTTTGAAGAGACAAGTTGCGTTATAGGCGCGTGAATGTGAGCATGTCCTCTTGAAATAAATAGCGAAAATTAAATATTGCATTGCATTGTATTGTATTTAGAAAGAAAGAAAAATGCGTTTATTGGCATTACACAAAGTGAATACACCTTAAAACTATAAGAACAGAAAACAAAGATTATAATGCCAAAAGGGTATTTATTGCTTATGGCATTAAGTCCGCCTCTGTATATTTGTGTGCGTAAAGTATTAAATAAATAAATATTGCTTCGTATTTTAAGTACGTAGCGCTTGACCTACATAGGTTCCGGTACAGTTAATGCACTCAGCTTTAACAGTACCTACGTGACACACACTTTCCAGGTTTTGAACCACTAACAGTGCTTTACACACTAACAGTAGCAATGGCTTTAATTTTGACAGTTCAACAACATTCATTGCGCTATTTACGTTGTTGAGCAGACAGATTTTCCAAACGTATGTATCATAGCAATAACCTTTAAAATAATTCAGATTTTGATTGATAATGTGTTACGCAACTAGGGCACTGGTATTCCAGAAAGTTCAGGTCAGTAGAACTCAAAGCTCTTATAGAGGTATGAGGAACAGGGTGTAAAGTTCACTCATCCTCCATAGAAACGGGAGGATCCTCCGACCAGACGGGTATTGTGTCCGGCCCGAACTGCCCGATGAATCATGTCGGGCTGTTGTAATGCTAATTGCACGGTAAACTCTGCCCGCGCGATGCAGGATTTAGCGTGACGTCAGTATGACGCGTAGTTCGCATGTGGCGTTGTACATAGATACCGCTGCACTCTAAACATGAAGTACCAGTAGGTAGCTTTAATACCAAATAAATCAATCACCAAAACGTTGACGATTATGGTATAGAACCTATTATGGCTACTAAATACCATATCATAAACAACACACTCAAAAAGCGAGCGAAATTCGAAGCTTGGCAATAGTCAAGAACAATTTCCTTATAGACGCCCAGCCGCGGGCGAACAGAAATAATAAATTAGTATGATAACCACCACAAAATAGATATGGTGCAGAAGGTCGGCTATACTCTGCTCCAAAGATATCTGATAAAATTTAAACAAATGGATCAGAAAATGTACCTGTGGGTAACAATCTGTTGTGTCTCTTACAAATTGAGTACTTTAATTTGCTTTGCTAAAAGGCTAAGCTGATTTTTGTATGTATGACTTGCTGCGCCCCGCGGTTTCCAAAAATGTGCCTAGCTAACTGCTTAGCCTTTACCCAACTATGTTGTGGTCGGCTTCCAGTCTGACCGGATGCACCTGAATACCATGCATACATGGAGCAACTGCCTATCTGACCTCCACTCCACAACTCAGTTACTCGGTAACATGATATCCTTTAGTAAGACTGGTTGTCAGACTTTTTTGCCGGAACCAACGGCTTAACCTGCTTTCCAAGGAATGGAGCGGTCTCGACATGTAATAGATGGTCACCCATCCACAAACAGACCAGGGCAAGTGTAGCATAACCGACCCATGGGCTTGCGTGCGTGCATCTATTGAGGTTTTTTCGCGTCGCGTCTTGTAACCGCGTACGCACGGCGCTCTCAAATAAATGCCCAGTGAGTGCATTCACACTTGCTGTAGGTCGAGCGCGTCTATAGAATAGAATAGAATATTCTATTATTTGCTCAGAATGTAGGTATTTACAATAAGGTGGTTACAATAATATTAAAGAATCCTTGTACAGACGCCAGCAGGTCAACCTACCCGAAACTGTCAAACTTTCCCAATCAACCTTGAACCTTAATGCTTTAACGATAAAGTTGAAAATCTATTAAAGAAATTTGACAGATTGTAGTAGCTTGATGTGCTGGCGTCTGTACATTCTGCCATTTTGGCATGCAAACATTGATGCAGTTCATCATCAAACATACAAACATTAATACACAACTAAAATTTATCAGCTAGAAAATCCGATACGGAGTAGTAACATTTATTAAATAGAAGTACAGTTAGTTTCTTTTTGAAAGTTGTTACTGGTTCCTCTTTTATCGGTTCTTGTTATAAATAGCCGGTATTATAGCCTATATTTGGGTGCATTTTCGCTAGTTGTAAAGAGGCAGCCTTCTGTATTCTATCTGTTCTTTGTAAACACAGCATACCGGCTACTATCAGATAATTGTTTCCGGGAATCGAATGTGGGACCGCTGAGCTTATTAGAATAATTTTATGTGCTTCTGTATTTGGAAATATGATGGTGTTTTGTTTTGGAAATAGTAATTGAGAATAGTTAGAAATAGTAATTGAGAATAGTTTAGAATAGTTATCGTAGTGTGGGTTTTATTTGGCAACGGAAAGCGGCAATGGTCAGTTGTTTTTCATGCTTTGGTTTTAGATATGTGGTATACCCATTAAACAAATATTTACTTCTTCAGTAACGCGAGCATCTCCAGCTCACTTAGTTTGGCTTTATTTAATAAAATATTAATAATGTTTTTTTATTTCGGACCAAAGAATCCATAGTCATAATCAGCCTATATAATGTTCCCACTGCTGGGACAAAGGCCTCCTGGTTGTTAGAGGCCGTAATTTACCACGCAGGCCCGTGCGGGTTGGTAGATGTCACATGTCTTCGAATTTTTGGTTCTAGGACATGCCGGTTTCCTCACGGTTCCTTCACCGTTTTGAGAGCAGTGGTGATGAAATTATTTACACAAAGTAAAGCGTCTGCCTGGGTTCGAACCCGTGTCCTACAACTCGTAAGTCGAGGCCGTTACCACTGGGCCACCACTACTCGAATGGAATCCATAGTGTTAGTAACATAATATTAAAACCCCTTACTGTTTAGTGTTAGAACCAATCACGCTCCGCACAAACTACTTTACAGTTGAAGAGCCGAAACTCTCCGCTACAGTTCTCAGGATGTTGTTGCGACTGTCTCTCACTCTCCTCAGTAGTGACGCTGTTTTTCTCCGAATAATCGCATCAGTACGAGCATGCGCGAACATTTCCGACGCGCTGCAGTAGCGAGGAAGTCCCAACAACATCCTGAAACCATTATTGTACTGGACGCGCAGGACATCCAGCGATCTTTTTGTGTAATTGAACCATAGATTACTCAAAAGAAAAAGAAAGAAGACAAGACAAGAAAGAAAAAAATAAAGAAACGAAAGATGTTTATCTTCCGTCATTCCTCCCCCCCCCCCCCCCGCTAAGATAACTCATAAATCCTCTTCCTACAAATCTGCCATAAACAGGCACCCTGAACTAGATCAACTTTCGCGATGCCATAAAAACATGCATTCCGTAGTGTAGAACACACTATCGTTCACCCACTGCATCAATCGAGATATCAAAGGAAAAGATTGCTAAATCCTGCCGATTCAGGAATTCTTGACAGCTGCAGTGATAATCACACCTAATCGGTATCAACTTTTTTTATTCTGTTTTTTGGCGTGCAAAAAATGTCCGAACCATAAGCAGTTTCAAACATTTAAAAGCAAAAAAGAACATTCTGAAGATCCAGAAATGAAATGCACAGGTAAATTCACGCCTAATGTTAATGTAGGTAGGTAGGTAGAAACTATAGATCCTTTTTTTTTTCCGGATGGGAAATCATCAAATGACCCCTCCCGTTATGGGTGGAGCGGAAGGGAGTGTCAGACTCTTACTGACTAAAACCCACCCATGTTCCTTCCTTTGCCCTTTATGTTCCGGGGTAGCGGTGACCCTTTCGGACAATCCCGCTGAAACTATAGATCCTTACATGCGTTTTTTGCTTCAAAGTCAAATCATTAATTTCAAATAGGCACATAAAAGGCACTTTTGAACGTCAAAAATTACAGTAAAATAAAATTGATTCTAGTCGCCCCTTGCAAACGGTAGTTTTCGTATGGAGAAGAATGAGCAAGAAACTCCACCGTTTCTCTTTTAAAATGTTTTCCAATATTTTGCATACAATAATTACATAATAATATTATGTGAAAACGATGCACCTAAAATGAAATTATCTACTATACCACAATAGGAAAAATAATTAAAATGGATTGATGAAACCATGACATGTAAATTAATTATGTGATAGATACATGGTGCTCACATATTTACAAACATTGTAAAAGTAAACGATTTTCATAAAAAAAAATAACAAGTAATTAGTCAGGGTGTGAGTTTAAGTAATTACAGAATGTAAACCAATGTCATAAAAAAAAAAATAATTTAATTAGCAACCAGTTTGATTTTGTCTAGACAAAGAAATTCATAGACACTCATCATCAAAATCTGGTTATAAAAACGCAATAAAAAATACTCCCAATGTCTGTCCCCTCCTTTTAACATCGCAAAAAACAAAAGACGAGACAGCACAACTTTACTATGAAACAATTCTTAATTAACAGTCGAGCCTAAATCTATCTCACTACTTACGACCAAGACTTCGAGACAAAAGTCGAACAGTCGAGTCCCACTCGCTTCCGTTCCGAACGCGACTGCCTGCAAATTAATTCTCATTTGTAATATTATGAAAAAGCAATGAAAGTTTCACTCAAGTCTCACCTTCGAGTTAAAATGGTTTTCATACTTTGTATAAACCGTTACTTAATTAAATGTTGCCTATTTATTTTCCATAGGGTATCAAGGGGATTTGAGGGGGAAAAGTTTTGGTTTCAATTTTTGGAAGTCGAAGTACGTACTTATAGGTTTGGTTTTGCCAAAGTTTGTTTTGAGGATAGACCACGCCATCATATCCTCGTAAACGTTATGGGATCCCATTAAGGGAATAAGAAGTACCGAAGCTTTGTGCAGCATAATCAGCCTATGATGTTCTCACTGCTGGGACACAGGCCTCCTCTTGGTCAGAGGGAGTGGGCAGTAATCCACCACTCGGGCCCAGTGCGGGTTGGAATTTTAAGTTCTAGGACATGCCGGTTTCCTTGCGATATTTTTCTTCAGCGTTTTGAGAGCAGCTGTGGTGATGAATCATAAAGTAATGTGCTTGTCTGGGTTCGACCCTACAACCTAACCGATCTAACCGGCATGACCTAGAACCAAAATAATCGAAGACATGTAACATCTACCAACCCACACTGGGCCCTCGTGGTTGATTACAGCCCGCTCCCACTCGGAGGCCTGTGTCACAGCAGTGGGAACATTATCAGCTGATTATGGAGCATATTATGCCTATTTATATCTGGTTGGAATGAGGTTCGTTCTCTAAATTCCATTCCATTAAACAGTTTAAAAATTCGACCTGACAATATAAAGCTCCAATTCCAATGCTGCGTTTCTGGCTAACTGCCTACACAGCCAAAAAGACAACGTACATTACGAATTCCAAAATCCAAAAACACCATCCTATAAATTGGTATATTATTATAACTTAGTACAACCGACGGCCAATGACAAAAAGGACAAAGTAGTTGGAACGCGCCGACGATGTCTTGGCAACATCTCTGAGTGATTAAAATCTTCGGAGCGTGTATGCGAGATAATCTGGCATCAAACCAACGATCCTTTAGTACTGCTGGGAGCTTGTGAGTACATCGGGACTATCTGTTATTTATTTTTCTGCGTTCTTGTAAGGTTCTGTGTAGATTGGCCATTATTTTTTTAAGCAGATGTAGCTGCTATTTGCGGCAAAATCAAATCATTTATTATTTTGAAATCATGAGTAGGTAATTAGTACACAGAGATTTTCAGTAAAACTATCAGTTTATTATTGGAGGACCAAGGGTTCCTTTCCCGAAGGTATTAGCATGGTCTGAATACTATTACTACTACATAACTATATCTTAATACTATAAAAACCAAGTCGCTTTTCGTGTCTGTGTGGGTGATCAGATTATTCTTCTAAACTGATGCGGGTTTCAGCATCATTTGAAGAACTGCGTAACATACATACAATGGCAATCGATCGCAGTGCCTTTCATTTTGATATACATGCTTCAAAAGTTTGAAAAATTTGTCTCCGTACTAACGTAAATGACGCAAAAAAAAGCATAATTTTAATCAGCCTATAACGTTCCCACTGCTGGGACACAGGCCTCCTCTCTGTGAGAGGGAATGGGCCAGTCCACCACGCGAGCCCTGTGCGATTTGGTAGATGTCACATTAAAATCTGTCTTCGATTATTTTGGTTCTAGGTCATGCCGGTTTTCTCACGATGTTTTCCGTCACCGTTTTTGAGAGCAGTGGTGATGAAATAAATTACACCAAGTTAAGCACCTGCCTGGGTTCAAAACACGACCTACAACTCGCAAGTCGTGGCCACACGTTGCAATGAACGTGGCTGTACTGTCAACATGAAACATATTGCGATCAATATTGTCATTCAAAGTTGACGGCACGGTTGGCGCAGTGGTTCAACGGTTGACTGCTGCGCTGCGTGTCGCTAGTTCCATTCCCGCACGGAACAAATATTTGTATGACCTACAAGTAGTTGTTCCGGGTCTGGCTGTTTGTTTATGTGAGTTTAAATGTTTGTAAACGCACCCACGATACAGGAGAAATTCCTAGTGTGGGGCAACGTTTTTAAAAAAAAAAAAAGAGTTTGTTACCTCATTACCCCACTGAGTTCTCTTTCCAAAGCATCTCACAATAAGCAATATTAACAATTCAAACGCCTTATTCAAATACCAACTTCTCTCAAGAATTTCTCTCACTATGAACGGGTCTTAACATCCGTAAACAAGCTGCGAGGACCTTTGTACATCGTTGTTAAGGAAGTGAGCTCTAGAATTGTTTACACCGCTTGATTTTGTATAGATATTGTTGGTTCTGTTGGTCTATTGCGCTCTTAACTTCCGTGTGTCTAAAGATAAGTTATTTGTGCTGCGCTGTGTGGGTCAGGTTTATTAAAGGATGTTATGAGATTTGCCAGAGAGATGGCAATAGTTATATAGTGATAGCAATCATATCACTTGGTTTTAATAGGTTTTTATATGTTTTAGTTAACCTTTCGATAGATCTTTTCTTTTGATTTATTTTATCAAGTACCTGGTACTTGTTGACAGGCCTACGCTGTTCTCCCATACCGACTGTAATTTGAAAATATTGTAAAAGCCAATTATTTTTAAAAGAGTAACCGTGGAGTTTCTTGCCAGCTCTTCTCCATAGAAAACGAACAATTGGAACCGTGCACCTAGCTTCTGACGTTTCATATGTGCCCATGTTGGTTTATGTGAAATAAAATATTTTGATTTTTGATTTGATTTTGAATAGTCATTTTATTTCTAAGCTTCAGTACACGTTACATCAATGAGGTCTTGACTCTAGGACATCCTGTATGACAGAGGTCGAGGTTTCTCCAGTTACATGGAGATGGTGTCTCTATGTGAAATATTTGAAAATCCAGAATTTAGGTGAAGTTTTTTACGTGATAATTAATTATTTTAAAACTTAGAGTACTGTTGATTATATATACTTAACACAAGTCCGTCCACTTTCTTAGAGTCTGATATGATGATATAAACACTTTGTTCATGTGTTATTATGTGTGTCATTGGCACTATTATTTCTACACTTTTAACACTACACTAACTGCATCCAAATAAAGCGATTGAGACTTACTTTCATAGAAACCATTTCAATAACTCTTCCCTCAAACAAACACCAAAAACGAACGCCAAAACAATTCTTTCTACCGTGACACACTTATTCGTTATTCCCGTACAAGAGAAAACAAATCGGAACAGTAGAAACAGCCAGCAAACGTCCAATATCAGGCCCCAAACTTCGACGTTCGTATATAAAAACAATTTTCGATTCTTCATAAAATTAGAAGTTGGGCCCAAAGAATGGTCGAGCGTAAGATTTATGTCTTAATTTTGACAGTCCCGTAAGGTTCTCGGGGCGGAATAAATAAGTTATGAGTTATCGTATCCCAATTGAAAAAAATCTGGCACAAATGTTACCTTCGGCGGGATAAGTTTTTCTACACTAGGTATGTGTATTTAGGATTTGTCGGCTTATTTTGTCTTAGTTTGGGTGCTGCCTTTTCACGTCTATAAGGTCTGGTCACACTGAATTGAATCAAGTGCGGGATGCGGGACGCGGCTGCGCGCGTTTCTTGTTTTGATGATTAGGAAGTCACGCGACCATTTGTGCCTATCTAAACACCTCCATACATATGTTTTTAGTCTTAATAAAGCTTACAGTCTAATCATCATCTGCCTGCCTTTTTCCAACTATGTTGGGGTCGGCTTCCAGTCTAACCGGATGCAGTAATTTTTATTTTTAACTTTTTAGTTCTACCTACCCCACACAATTTCACATAACACTACTTGCTATGTAAATATCAGTGACAAGAAGTTTTTAAAACAAATCGTATTATTGAAGCTTACTCAAATACTTTCCAATCAAAGTTAATAAAATTTATATAAATAAATAAATAAATAAATTCCTGGACATTTCACACAGCAATTTTAAGAACATTCACAGTCTGATCTCAGTCTCAATCTGTCAAAAATACCTCTATTTTCCCCAAATTTTTGACATTTGTTTGTCGCCAAGATGAAACTGCGAGAGTTGGCTTTGTGATCTATGAACGTTACAAACGCCATAATTATCTTAGTGGCCTTTTTGGTGATTTTCTTCAGAAAGGTCTGGTACGTAGTGCTAGTACCTACCATCGGCCCGGAGTGCGTTTATGTCCAGGTGAATGAACATAAACGAAGCAAAAGGAGTATGCAAGGATCCAAGCAGGTGGCGTTCTGTAGTTTCCACCTACCCCCATGGGAAGAAGGCATGTGTTTGCATGTATGTTTGTTTTATACCAACCAAGGTAGCATAGCATAGCCCAAAGAATTGCCAAACTTAAGAGGCAGTGGACAGGACATATTGCTCGCAGAACAGATGGCCGAAAGGTTCTGGAGTGGCGACCGCGTACCGGAACACGTAGCGTTGGAAGGCCTCCCACAAGGTGGACCTTGTGAAGGTCGCAAGAACCCGTTGGGTGCGAGAAGCGCAGAATCGGTCGAAGTGGAGGTGCTTGGCGGCCTATGTCCAGCAGTGGATGTCTTTCAGCTGAAATGATGATGCTGATGTTGCATACTAGTTGGAAATCCTTCTTTTCAATACAAAGAGTAGACACAGCTACAAGAGCATTTTCACATATAATAAAAAATCCTCCTAGATATTCGCAAAATAATCACAACCCCACTCTTCAGCAATAAAACACAGATTGCAGATCGCATTTCCAGAAATTACCAGCAAATGGCCACAACACTTTGCTCACAAAGAACAATCGGACTCCGATCAGCAGCACGAACGCAATAATTATAGGTGTCACAGCCACAAAGGAACAGATATTAAATCAATTTTGTGCAAGCCGTACCGTGCGCTGCCAATATTCCATACATATAAAACAGTCGTGACTGACCAGCTGAATGATTAACTCACAGATCGATTTGGCACTGCCTAAACCAGTGATGATAGAAACTAGGGATGTCACTGAGGCTATCTTAGTGGAGACGGAGGTGCAGGTACAGAGCTTCACCTCCGTGGAAGCGCAGATTCACGGAGGAGGAGGTGGATATGGAAGAATAAAAACTTTTTTGCAAAAAAAAAAAAACCGACTTCCAAAAAAGACACTACAAAGTGAAAAATAACTTTAATTTCGGAAGTCGGTGTCGTTAGGTTCGCATTTTCGTTGTTTGCCACCGACTTCCGAAATTAAAGTATTTTTTCACTTTGTAGTGTCTTTTTTGGAAGTCGGTTTTTTTTTTTTGAAAAAAGTTTTTATTTTTCACTTTTAAGTTGTAATTTTCATCAGTACTTTTGGTTAAAAAAACGATGTGTGGGTTCATAAAATTTGAGGGTTGCCCTCGTTTTCTCC
This sequence comes from Apamea monoglypha, assembly GCA_911387795.2. Lineage (NCBI taxonomy): Eukaryota > Metazoa > Arthropoda > Insecta > Lepidoptera > Noctuidae > Apamea > Apamea monoglypha. The sequence continues at coordinate 3,501,187 of OU426933.1, read as the reverse complement.
AGGATCCATTCATCAGATCCTGTCTTGGTGACTATGGGACCACTTCAGACGTATCTCCTTTTGAACAAAAAAAGAATTTTCAAAATCGGTCCAGAATTGGCGGAGTAATCACGTAACAAATACAAAAAAAAACATACCGTCGAATTGAAAACCTCCTCCTTTTTTGAAGTCGGTTAAAAAATATTCTAATCTAACTAGCCTATATTGTCCCATTGCAGGGCAAGACAGAATTGTGTGGAAAAGGGAAGAGGGAGGCCCCTCTTCCCTTTTCCACACAATTCTGTCTTTTGCCCGCCGCGATGGCGTCGTGCTTTTAGTGGAACCCTTGTTCAAAGAAAAACATCGACCCATTAAAAGAAAGACAGAAACATAATCTACTTACTACAAACAATAGAAAAGAACATCAAATCTCACAACACACACAAATCATGAAGACATTAAAAAAAAAAGAATTTTATTTTTTTACACAACATTAACACTAACACTTAACACTTATAAGTTTATATCGATGACTCTAATAATTAATCTATAATTATAGCCGTGTTCTCCGTCTCCCACGTTCGGGTGTAATCTTCAAAATTAAAGAACAATTATTTATTTTCAGCGTTTATTTTCGTTTTTCGGAAAAGTTGTAAAAATGGATATCGGACCAGATGGCTCTGATGTCGAGAAATTAGGCTGAGAATCAGCACTTTTCGAACGTCGAAATTATAACAGACAATCCCCCAAAACGCCGCCGTTTTTTAGGAAGGAAGGAAAGTTTCTAGCTCTATCTATCTTCCTTCCTTCCTAAAAATAAACAAAATAGTGAAAACAACAAACAAATAAAGAAAGAGCTGTGCGAGGCTAAAAAGACCTATGTCAGCAGCATGATACTGCGATATTTGAAAAATAGCCGCAGCGCTGGTATTCTGATAGGACCCGGATTGGCAATCAGGGGCAAACAATACTTTACAAAAAACTGTTTTGCGGCTTTATCACCTTTAAGGCGATTTCATAGTGGATCTTATCAAATGGGCTCTAAAACCGCGACCTAAGGGATGACGTAGACATAGAAAGGGAGCGCAGGGCGTTGTCTGTGAGGAGCAATATGCTTGCCGGTAGGTTCACTCGTTGTACTACAGACGTCAAAGTTACCCCTTTTAAGGCGTTCTGTCAATCGTTTTAAACGAGTGGCCTGTGGGTGTCATTCACGCGCCGAGCATATGTAGAACGTTCTGCGTGTTCAATTTAATAATGCTTTTAGAATGCTGTTGGGACTGGCATGGCGTTGTAGTGCTTCGGGAATGTTCGCAGAGGCTCGTACAGATGGTTTCCATGCCATTATGCGATAGAAAGCGGCCTCCTTACTACAGCACCGGCTTGGTAGTAACAACAGCATTCTAAAAATGATCGCTGCCAGAGCGGACTGTCCCTTTCAGGAACACTGTGTGGCGACAGTCCTAGCTCTGAATTAATAATAATTACTGTTTGAAAACTAACAATACTAACCTAGTTACATAAGCATTATTGTTACTAACACTAAATTACTAACAAAGTTTTATGGATCTAGTCTGGATTCAAGTTTTATTTTATTTTATTTAAAACAAAGTGGAAACTTCGAGCTATATTACCTCTCGCTTCATTGGAGTCGATTTTATTTGTTAGACGTCCGTTAAAAACGTTTGCGGCTGATGCGGATGCGAAGGTACGATTTCTTGAGGAATTTCCGCATATGCGGTTGCGGAGACGAGGTTCTGTTACAACCCTAATAGAAGCATGAAGTACTGCTGCCATACTTATTTGTTTTTGCCACCAAGCAGGGTCGCTGTACTCCGGTTTGAAGACGGTGTTGCGGCATCTAAATCACCGCATACAAACTACGCATTACACTGACGTCACAAAAAAATCCCGCATCGCGCAAGTAGAGTTTACCGCACTACTAGAATACATAACGTCCTGACATCAATCGTCGGACAGTAGCCCACCAGACACAACACCCGTCTGGTCGGAGGATCCTCTTTTTTCCTTGGAGGATGAGTGACTTTTACACCCTGTTCCTCATACCTCTATAGGTACTGGTGACCCCGAACATGAACGCCAGCGCAGCCTTAGTGCAACTACTTCAGCGTGACGTCATCATCATCACTTCTTCAAGCTTTCGAGCGGCGAGTCACACAGCCAGTCAGCACCCACGGCTTCAATGGGTATCCTGACCACCAGTATACAGCGGATGCGCATTCCTGGTCATCGCCCCTAAGCCTCATCAACAGTAAATTTTTACTTCAGTTGTCTAATAAGGTCTGGAACGGCTTTTGATATTGGGCTGGATGAAAATAAAACGCACTCAAGGCAGAGCACCGGCAAGACGATCAGACGCGATCAAGAAGGCCGTTGGAAGCAGCATTTACCGACCGGTCCACACTGCAGAAGACCATAACTTGGAAACGCGTCGTATATTGCCGTGATCCTCAGCATTGAGGGAATGACGAAGAAGAATACTCTAATAAGAGATATTGGTTTAAATGGGGACAAAGTCAGGGGCAGAATGTAAGTGATATACAATATTTCGTACGTAAACATTATTTGGAACTCAACCAAGCGTGTACTTTTAAAATATAATTATTGGTGACACAGCTATTGTTGTCGCATTCAGTAATTACTGTGTACTTGTTCACTTAAATTCAATTAAGGTTTTGTATTTTTAAGTAATTAATTGGTTATTTTTGCGAGCTTTGTTTAAGTGGCAATTTGGTGATGTAGTTGAGGCAAGCTGGGTAAAGTCAGGTGTGCGTCAGCATACAAAATAGGTATGTGATGGCCAAATGGAGTGATTTAATGCTATGGGTTTTTTTCTCTGCCTCCAACTTCGCGAGCATTACTGCTTCGCAGAAGGAAATGTCGGCTTCCTATGCACTCTCGCTCTGTACCATGGCCTGGACCAGGGCCGGACGCGAGAGATCGCCGCCACGTTGACGCGGCGGGGTGCTCCGTTCAAGCCGGGCAGACCTCCACCATATGCTCTACCGTCCGAGCGATCCACACAATGGTGACACCCTGGCGTTTCCTCCCGCCTTATACGGAACAGGAACCTCCCGAAGCAACCGTGTTCGGTGAGGATCTGCGTTAGGCCGAAGGTGAGGGCGCCGTGGACGTTATGGGTTTGGATGCTGAAATCTATGAGACACAGCGAAAATTACTCAGAAAATCCTGAATGCGACATTCCAGCCTTAGCCTTTATAAGCAAGCGATTAATATCCAACCATCACACTCGAAGTTTAAGAAAGGTTGAAATTTTGGCAGTCATTCAGTAGCGCGTTTCGTCAACGCGCGTCTGCATTGCTTTGTTAGGCTGTTAGTCGCGCGCGAAAGAAGCGATTCAGTGTAGTGATACTGTATTGCTTCAGCATCGCTACTAACGACCTCCCAAAGTAACTCAGTTTCAGGTAAGTATTTTTTTTATGTTATTTTTTTGGTTCCGTTAACCCTTTTCGCGTTTTAGTATTATGTACGAAAACTGATCGAAATTTGCGTTTAACCAAGAGTGTAGATCAATACAGTCACCAAGATCTTTGTAATACATATTTTTTTCTTATTTTTTAATCCCTTAGTGGGATTTATGGATGTCCGTAGATGTGTCCGTGTGTCATCACAGCGGGCCTTGTCAGAATACCAGCACACCAGTATTTATTTTTAAAATATCGCAGCATTATGCTGAAGAGCTTTTGGCCTCGCACAGGTCTTTTTATTCTTGTGTATACACATATAGGTATATATATATATATATTAAATTAACTTTGTTAGTTTTAAATGCTCCTTTTTTACTGTTTGTATTTCCTGTGCGTGTCCCAAATTAGTACAGACGCCAGCACATCAAGCTACTACAACCTGTCAATTTTCTTTAATAGATTTTCAACTCTATCGCTACAGCATTAAGGTTCAAGGTTGATTGGGAAAATTTGACAGTTTCGGGTATCTTGACCTGCTGGCGTCTGTACATTATGATACGTGTGACTTAAGAAGTCCATGCGTTAAATTACGCCGTGCATTAATAGACTACTTAAGTCACACGTATCGTATACTATTTTATAGCTCGTGTGACCTAAACCCGCACGTAAGTCACGCTTTTCTGTGTAAAAATGGACTACTTAAACTTCGTTTTTTAATCCCATATAGTAATTTGACATTTAAGCCTGCGTTTTTTAGTATGGGAGTTTGACATTACACCTGTCAAATTACTATCTGGGTTTAAAAAACGAACTTTAATTCACAGATAAGAAAATATTTTTCTTTAAATATAATTGAATAAAAAATTAATTTTCTTTATATATAATAATAGCTTTTAACCCATCCATAAATGAACGAAACGCTTCCATCATAACTAACCTTCACATATCACATGTATAGTACAGACGCCAGCAGGTCAAGCTACCCGAAACTGTCAAATTTTCCCAATCAACCTTGAACCTTAATGTTTTAGCGATAAAGGTGAAAATCTATTAAAGAAATTTGACAGATTGTAGTAACTTGATGTGCTGGCGTCCGTACCTACAGCTACAGTATAGTTATAGTGGAACTCGTCCCATCCGGTTAAACCGTTTATTTTCAGTTGAAACACATTACTCCACGTTTCTTATCGCACACGTTAAAGCTGAAAGCTTTATGATGTTAGGACGAGAGAACAGTTGTATGAAATATTGTTATGTCTATGTAAAACTTGAATCTCGGCATGTATCTGGATTCTGGATGGAAAAGTCCAGTGTTGATATTGGTTATCTAAATAAGACTGTTGGAAAATTATTAAGTTCTTGACTGCCACTTGGTGTCCGCCCATCTGGTCACATGGTGTCCGCCAACAATAGATTTTCTATTGTGTCTGATGTTTGGCAGTCAAAGTGTTAACCATGCTACATGTCATGATATCTCTCCTCCACCCTTGGTTGCATAACATTAGCATAGTCAGCCTATAATGTTCCCACTGCTGGGACACAGGCCTCCTCTCGGTGAGAGGGAGTGGACCGTATTCTACCACGCGGGCCCATTGCGGGTTGGTAGATGTCACATGTCTTTGAATTTTTGGTTCAAGGTCATGCCGGTTTCCTCGCGATGTTTTCCTTCACCGTTTTGAGAGCAGTGGTGATGAAATAATTTACACAAAGTAAAGCGCCTGTCTGGGTTCGAACCTACGACCTACAACTCGCAAGTCGCCGCCGATACCACTGGGCCACCACTGCTCTACTGTGCCACCACTGCTCTGCATTCGTGTGATGTGTGTGGTGGGTTTCCAAACCCACCAGTCAACCAAGGTTGACTGGTAGGGAATACCTAAGTGTCACAAATGCAGGCGTCGACAAGTGTAAATTGTCAGTTGCCTCAGCCGTTGACGCGTGTCGCTCGTGTGTATGAGAACTAAGGCATTAAGGGTTTATTATAGGGCATTTTTAAAGGCGGCATAAGGCGTTATAATCGGTGCCAATATAAAAATAGCCTTATTTAAAAAAGGCTGCCGACCTGTAACTTTCAGGAAAAAAGTACGGTTAATATCAATACCCATATTATAAAAAAAACACCACAGTGATCCACTAAATAAACAGGTTTTGGAGAACATACCTAAATCTGCCTTTGAATTTTTATATAGCATTTAAAAAAAAAGAAAACCTTGCCTCACTCTAGGAATTACTCCTGTATCGTGGGTGCGTTTACAAACATTTAAACTCACATACACAAACAGCCAGACTCGGAACAACTACCTCTAGGCAATACAAATATTCGTTCCGTGCGGGAATCAAACCCGCGAAACGCAGCGCAGCAGTCGATCGCTCAGCCACTGCACCAACCGTGTCGTCATTATGTTTAACATAATCATAATGTTCCCACTGCTGCAATACAAGCCTCCGCTCTTCGAAAGGGAGTGGGCTGTAATCTACCACGCTGCCGCTTGCCCAAGTTTTTGAACCCACCACCTACAACTTGCAAGTCGGGGCCGCAATCACTGGGCCACCACTGCTCTTAAGTTTATAAATAACTAAATAAGCAAATTTATTTACATCATTGCGCGTTAAACTAAACCATGTGTTGGGCATTATAATAACCACAGATTTATAAACTAAAGGGAGATATGGTGTGGCTGCCCAACTGTTCGAGTCCGGCTGTCGCCTTCAACTACATATATTATGCACTACAATACGAACACGCGCTCACTCACACTATAACAGTCACCACACTCAACGCGAGCCAATCGCGTAACGCAGATCGTAACGTCGAGACACACAACTACATTGACAATTCTTATTGACAAATCAACGGCGCCCGCGTTTGTTTCTGTTTTGTGCATACATTGTTCGCACGCGCCACGCCCCCTTGGCATATCTCCCTTTAGTTTATAAATCTGTGATAATAACTAATATTGTAATACCAACATTCAAATTTAAATGAATTAATTGAAAATTTTCAATTAAAATGATAATTATTATGTTATCTGTGGCAACACGCCCCTTCCAACTGTGACACTGGTCACAGACCACGTGAATTTACTTGTCTGCCGTTTTATTTCTTCTTCCTCGGCACCACGCCACCAGCACCTATGTACATTATCATCAGCATACACCACCCAAGACACCGCTGCACAAAATGTACGCGTTCCTTGTAATGATAAGTGATAATCGACTACAATATTTGAAAAAAACAGCTGTTCCCTACATTTATGTTCATCTAACTCGTCAAAATGTAGGGAACAGCTGATTTTTTTTCGCGATTTCTGGTTTGGTCCCATAGTAAAAGTTGTTCATAATGATGAGTACAATGACCTCTTAAGAGGTTGTTGGTGTTTTACCAATAACCCTGTATATAGACATATACTTCTATGATGCGCAGAGTGCGTGGGACCGGCAATGACATTCTGAAGGTCATTAGTGATAAGCCGTGCTGCACCATTATGCCGCATTGGGTACGTGTACATGTACATATACCCGGTGCGTCTGGTGAGTGCAGCAGATATATGAATTAAATCTTTTTCTCGTTTGTTACTAACATAGCATATAAGTAGTGTGTATTACTAACATCATATCGATCAAGGTCTGAAATAAAGTTATTTTATTATAAATCTGAAATGTCTCATGTTCTTGTAATCATACCGGCACACCTAACTAACCTTCAAACCGGAACAGCAACGCAGCTTGGCCGCAGAACGAGCCTTTTCACAATAGACTCTATTTTATAATAGAGACCCTATATTATAATAGAGCCGCGCAGAATGACGGTTTTAAGCGATAGAACTGCCCATCTGTCACTAAAAACCTAAGCTAAAGAAGTACATAAATTGTGTCCATTTAAAATCATACTCATATTTGTTTATTGGCATTCCACAAGGTATAAAGATGTTCGCAAAAGGCTTATAGCTAGGAGCCGTTGTAGACCCTGTTAGGGCACAGCAAAATCATAGTGATAAATATTTATTAAAAAATCTAAATCGTACAAACAAAAATCAAAATAAATTTTATATGAAAACTAAAACTCCTGCGTTTAAACGTTTTATAAATACAAGATAGGGTAAATAACCTATTGTTGGCATAGTGCCATTGACACTCGAGACTTTCATTAAAATACGAATTTCCAAAGGACTTAAAATGCACTCAGTTCTCAAAAGCATAGTAACTTAACTAAAGAGTTAAGTAAATAAAGTATATTGGGAACCATTTCGTTTCTGAAGTAGTAAAGTACTTATTTTTAGAAAGAAAGAAAGTAAATAAGACAGATTTTTTTTTATTCTACACAAACACAACGCTTATTACAAACTAGCTGCACCCCGCGATTTCACCCGCAAAAGTTTCGATCCCGTAGAAATATCGGGTTAAAAAGTATCTATCTAGTATATATAGTAGTTTTTTGCAATGTGCAGATCAGCTTCAGGTTCAGGTTGTTGTTGAACAAAATATGATTCGCGACCGCAATAATAGTATGTATTTACGGAATTAATATCATGGATACAACCCTAGGCGAAAAGACGGATTCTTTACTTGTGACTTTGATACAAACCTTCTTAAGTTACTTATTTGTCTGGTGGCTTCAAGGCGGGTTTTATGGGTCACGATATCGAGTAATGCTTGAAGGCGTATGCTAGCATTTACTACTTTACTTGTTAATGAATATAGTCTAGTTCAGTGGTATTGTACCTTAATAAACAGGCACAATCGAATAATTGCGAAAGGCCGTAGACAAATATGTATTTTTGAATCGCGACATATTCGCCAAAAATGTAAGCAAATATGAGTTTATGGAAAAATAACTTTAATTCCTATACAATAAAGTTCGGTTTACGCAACAACTTCAAACATTTTTATAACTTTTTCAATGGTGCTAGTCACTCTGAAATCAACTTAATAGCCATTAAAATAAAGTTGATATTTGTTTAACTTGAAATAACGTGAATTTGAAACTTAAATACAATTTTAATTTAGGTGTTCGCTTGCTTGGTTGTTCCTTGCAAACGTTTGATTTGATTGGAGCTTTTCGAAACTATGATTTCTTATAAATACTGTTCTTGACTTTAATTTAACGCATTGTTAATTTATTATATTAAGTATGTATGCACTTCTTAGCCTGAAGCACAGGTTCAAACTAGTTCAGGCAAAGCAACTGTGTGCTATTTTTAATTGTTAAGGTAATCAATGTAAAATGTATCCCCTTTTTATAAATAAATTATTTATTATTTATTATTTCGTTTATTTATTTACTTATCTTATTTTATTACATTTTTAAATATTTTAATAAATATAAAAATTAGGTTAAAAAAAATAAATGTTCTGTTTAAAAATATAAAAAAAAATCTGATCCTCACAATACGAGCCGTATCGAGGAGTACTGCCTTTTCAATCAAATCTTTTTTTTATTTATTTATTATTATTATAATATAGGCCAATCTCAACGGAGATTAGCCAGGTACGCAGGAGATATTATAGTGCACAAGTGTGTGCGTAAACACAGGTGCACTCTCTGTTCCTTTACTCTCATAGTCCGATGGGACGGCAATCCTACACGACCGGAGGGAGATCAGGCGCAGGACCAACGGCTTTACGTGCTTTCCGAGGCACGTGGGTTAACACCCACGTGGCTCGGATGGAGTTAACGGTTTAATAATTCGGCAGCACGGTTGGTGCAGTGGTACTGCTGCGCTACGTGTCGCGGGTTCGATTCCCGCACGGAACAAATATTTGTATGACCTACAAGTAGTTGTTCCGGGTCTGGCTGTTTGTGTATGTGAGTTTAAATGTTTGTAAACGCACCCACGATACAGGAGAAATTCCTAGAGCGGGGCAACGTTTGAAAAAAAAAGAAATAACCGTCAATTTCTAAACTCCCCGGCGTTTACAAAGAAATTCCTAACGGAAAACCCAATAACATTTATTCCCAACCTGGAAATCGAACCCTGGACCCCACGCTCAACAGTCGCGCTTGCAACCACGAGACCAACGGGGCAGTCATATTAATATCATCATCATCTGCCTAGCCTTTTCCCAATTATGTTGGGGTCGGCTTCCAGTCTAACCGGATGCAGCTGAAAACCAGCATTATACATGGAGCGACTGCCTATCTGACCTCCACAACCCAGTTACTGGGTAATACGATACACCTTGGCAAAACTAGTTGTCAGACTTTCGGGCTTCATCAGTCAGTCAGTTCAGTCATATTAATAGTCGTCATATTTATCAGAATACTAATACTTTATCATAACTTTTAAAACAGGACTGTTCACACACACCTTACTCCATTCAACCCTAAACGCTTCAGACTCGTCGGTCAAATTACATAAGCACGCACGCGCCGATGTCTGACGTAGGTGTTAACCGCATAAGTCCAAACTTTGCACCATCACTCCGTAACACGGCTTATGAAAGCAGCGTCAGTTTAAATATTAACTAAGCAACGTGTTAGCGTGCTCACTACTTATTAACAGACTTTTGTGCTGTAAGGTTGGGTGCAGAAGGTTTGTTTGACGTTTGAGTACGAGAGTAAGGCGGCGGTGACCGGCGACGTGTAACCTTCCGACGACGACGGCCGAATGTGGCCGAATGCTGTGTTCGTAAATATACGGGCGCGGTCGCGCTCGCACGCTGCTCGCGACGTGAACGTTTTGGCAACCACTGGCGTGTCGGTTATCCGGTTTCCTCACGATGTTTTCCTTCACAATTTTGAGGGCAGTGGTGATGAAATAATTTACACAAAGTAAAGCACCTGTCTGGGTTCCAACCTACGATCTACAACTCGTAAGTCGCGGCCGTTACCACAGGGCCCCCACTGCTCTCGAAACATTACCACCAAGCTATTTCTGTCACCAGTAAACCATTTCTGTGTACAATGAGTACCGGTGAAAAGACTGACCTCCACAAATTATGTTTTGTTCAGAGTGAGCCTGCTGTATTTTATCTTAGTTTATGCAAACTACATGATTGCTATACGAGGACAGCGTCACACTGAAGTGATTTGTTAATATGTAATGGAATATAGCGCGAGATTCCAAGAAGTTAAGAATTTTCAAGTGGAACTTTAGTTGCCGAAAATCGAGTTGAATGGCGTGCAATAGGAGAGGCCTATATCCAGCTGTGGACTGCTATAGGCTAATGATGATGAACCCAACAGCAACCTTATTATAGCGAGTATCGAGTGGCAGCAACCAATCAACAACCTTATTGTAACAAGAATAAACATCAATATGATTTTGAAAGTCATACACAATCAGAAGTATTGTTTTTTTTATAATACGGTGAGTAGCCAGCACCAAAATAAATATAATTTTGAAAATAGAACGACGATGGCCTTTGCAATGTAGCGTAGCCCTAAATGTCGACGTGATACGGGCATGACGTGTTTCGTCATCGGACACGTTCGCGTCCCAATTACGTCCCATCACCTCGATAGCTTATGACGGGTGGTTTACTACGCTTCTTGTATGGAAGTTTTAGGAAGAAAATATTATAAACAGTAGAAACGGCATCGACTTGCAAGTTGGTCGGAGATTCCCAAGATTACCACATCATCATTGTATTGTCATGTCTCACCATCTTTTTTTTTAATTTATGTTTACTTTATTTGATTTCATGTTTTGATTGTTGTTTGTCTCGAATCATATTACCTATGTTGCAATGGTTTATTTTATTTCTTGTCTTGATTGTTGTTTTTATTTATTTGTGTATAATTGCATGCTACACTGGTTGACGTCATCACGTTAACGCCGGCTGCCGCTGAAAACCAGCGCTGGGGCTCTGTCTCGTATAGAGTCTTAGCATTATGCTGAGCGATGGCCGTTTTGCGTGAATGTGACGCATGCTTACCCCCAACTTGTTACTTTTTTTTGTGTTTATGTTCTTTTTTATGCGTCATGTTTGCCGCAAATAAACGTATTTTCTTTCTTTTTCTTTCTTTCTATTCAAAGCATTACTTTGAGTAAATTATTTCATCAATACAACATCATGAGTGTGAAAATTCGAAGACATGTGACATCCACCAACCCGCACTGGGCCCGCGTGGTGGTCTGTATACGAGACCACTGGGATTGTCGTTAGTTTTGAAGTTGTTTGTAATTGTGTAGGGTACAGTTAGGCTAGGGCATAAACACGGCATATCAAGCTTCAGGAGAGTCAAGCTCTAAGAACAGTGGTGGCCCTACGGTATCGGCCGTGACTTACGAGTTGTAGGTCCGTAGGTTCGAACCCAGACAGGCGCTATACTTTGTGTAAATTATTTCATCACCACTACTCTCAAAACGGTGAAAGAAACCGGCATGTCCTAGAATAAAAAAATCGAAGACATATGACATCCACCAACCCGCACTGGGTCCGCGTGGCGGATTACGGCCCACTACCTCTCACAGAGAGGAGGCCTGTGTCCCAGCAGTGGGAACGTAATAGCCTGCGGAAAAATATTTTTTCAAGGTGCATTTCTCCTTTTACTTTATGTGTTAAGGACTGCAATCTTGTTGAGTTAGTTGATAAGCCCAAGTTCGCACGGCCACGTCTATCTCGTGGCGATTTTCTTTCGCGCATTGGATTTTCAACGCACGCGATGAAATCCTGCCGCGATATTTTTACGACCGTGCGAACGTGAAGTCTCTTCCAGCTGGGTAATTGCGTAACACACTATCTGTAGTAATGGGTTTCATTTTGACAGTTCAAGTTACAGAAAGTCGTTGAAATTCGATTAAGATGGACGCATGTGACAATTAAAATTTGTAATAAATAATTCCACTTTATAACACCACAAAACATTAAACTAAGATTCTTTTTAACCCTAATATGGCGCAGTTCACGTGTACCCCGCGACTTAACAACGCAACATTTCGTTGCTAAAGTGGCACTTACCAACTAACTTTATAATTCTGGCATACTTGAAGAGTAATGAAGGCAAAACCGGCATAAGTTTCTTGTGTAGAAGTACGGCAACAGCGCGAATGTTGCATTATAGTTGTAAGACTTGCTGGAACATGAATTGAAACATGTTTTGATAATATATATATAGAACTGGAAAATGCCTACACATTTGGCGCCTGCTTGATGCGCGTTGACGCGGCGTTCACGCAGCGTATACGTTTCACGAATGCCTTAGTTAAATGCTACTGAAATAGTCCGTTCTAAACACTAACATAATTCCTTTATTGGCTTCATTTTTTAGAGATGTATTTAGATGATATTTTGACGTAACAAAAGAGTTTTGTTGTTTGTTCGATCAGTGTTATTGTATCATAAATAAGAAATCTTAAACTGAGCCCATATGGGTCGTCCTACTTGAAAGTTTCCAATACGATATATAGGTATATGTAATGTTTACCACATAAAAGAAAAGGGCACATAGTCTATGTTCCCGTAGTAGGTACATGCAAACACCCATTTTAGTGAGTCATTTTCCTTTACAATACCAAACCATTAAAGTTTAAACTAAAATAAATAGTAGAACACCATTTGCCCTTTGTTTATCCGTTCCCAAGTCTGTCCAACCATTTAACTGCTACAAAAAGGTGGTATACAAGCCCAAACTACATGCTGTATTTGTAATTACTCAGTTCAAATAAAGCGTGGCCTGCAGCTTACGATGCAACACTAGTAACGCGTCGCTGCGACAGAATTCAATAGGCCAAATTGCGGAGAGGACAGCGCACGCCGAATGGCTAAGTCGACGAGTGGTCTAAGTTACAAGTCGTTGCATGGTACGAGAAGTCGTGGCGCAGTGGAAACGACCCCGACTCAAAAATAACATATTTTATTTCACATAAACCTACATGGGCACTTATGAAACGTCAGAAGCTAGGTGCACGGTTCCAATTCGTCGTTTCCTATAGAGAAGAGCCGGCAAGAAACTCCATGGTTGCTCTTTTAAAAATAATTGGCTTTTACAATGTTTTCAAATTATAATAGGTATGGGAGGAAAGCGTAGGCCTGTCAATAAGTACCAGGTTCTTAATAAAATATAAAATGGTCTACAGATCTAAAGTCTACAAGGCCTATAAACTCATATTTACAAAATATACTTACGAGCTGTAGGTCGTGGGTTCGAGTTGAGGTGGGGTCGTATAGGCGCTTCACTTTGTGTAAATAATTTCATCACCACTGCTTTCAAAATGGTGAAGGAAAATGTCGTAAGGAAACGAGCATATTCTAGAACAAAAAATTCGAAGACATGTGACATAGGTACCTACCCGCATTGGGCCCGCGTGGTAGGTATAGATCACACCTTCTCATAGAGAGGAGGCCTGTGTCCCAGCAGTGGGAACATTATAGGCTGATTACGAGGGGGTTTGCAAAGCCTTCTTGTTCTCGTGTCACGGCGGGAAAAAAATGATTGAACAGTCAGCAAAATTCCACTACGCAAATATGTTTCAACGTGTGTTACATTTCATGTTACATTACATATATTTGGACGGCATGTCCGTAACAATGTATGTTACATTACATGTTACGTTTTACTTATATATGTGTATACCCACCATTATTAAGCAGGGCTGCATGCAAGGCGTAAGCTGCACACATAACACATGCTGCTGCTGGTGCTGTAACACATTCACAGTCCCAATGCCATTTCAGCTGAAAACCAGTGCTGTGGGTCTGGGGGCGTACCATCAGCTCTTATAGCACGGCAGAAGTTAAGCTCCACTGCTTTTTGTACTTAGTCATAGTACAAAAAAGCAGTGCAGTTCAACTTCTGCCCTGCTATAAGAGCTGGTGGTAAGTCCCCTGTTCGTGTTCTCACATGAGTCGCAACATAATTTTGAGCGACGACCGTTAGAATGTAGTAGCCTCGTTTATTTTGTTGTTTATGCTTTATTTTTACTGTTCTTCGTCATATTAGGTGCAAATAAACAAATATGATAATATTATTTTGTTTCTTTTTGTATGCATAAGTAAGCTATTTTTTCTTTAGCCAGACACCCCTACTCTCTCCCCGCTACCGCGTTTCCCTTGTCCCTCGTACCCAACCGTACACAGGAAGACTGTAAGCTGTGGGAGGGGGGGCAGGAAATTACGCGGGGCGAGCGGGGGGCGCGAATCAACGTAACCGCCCTGTTTACTGTAACTCCAGACTTCAGTCTGTACAGGACAATAAGAATACGAGACCACTAGACTGGGCTTGGCGTTAGTTTTGAAGCTGTTTGTAGTTGTGTAGGGTACAGTAGGTACTAGCGCACCAGAATTTCCTCAAGGAAGAGTTCTGGCCGAAGGGTGTTGTGTACCGCCGGTTTCGTGGCCGGCTACATGACACCAGTCAGCGAAACACGACGCGGACACTTCGAGTGCGTTAGTTAGATTTTGATCTGAGGGGTAATTCTCGTAATTTTAAGAACGTTCACAGTCTGATCTCAGTTTCAATCTGTCAATACCTCTTTAAAATTCCTAGGTTCTGACAAGTTTTTGACATTTGTTAGTCGCTGAGAAGAGACTGCGACTAGATTTTGAAAGTTTTAAATTACGACAATTGGCCATCTGATTATAATGTGTATTTATAGTATTTTTTAAATTATAAGTATTAATATTGTATTGTACGAGTATGTGTTTTATATGGGCCCTGATGTCTGAAATAGGTAAATGGCTAAACAAAAAAATAAACATGGCATATCAAGCTTCAGGGCCGTGGCATGGCACATCAAAACGGTGAAGGAAAATATCGTGAGAAAACCGGCACGTCCTAGAACCAAAAAAAAATCTAATACATTTGACATCTACCAACCCGCACTGGGCCCGCGTGGTGAATCCCTCTCCCTGTCCCAGCAGTGGGAACGTTATAGGTTGATTATGCTAAGCTTCAGGGCCCTAATTCACTATGACCACTTAATGATTCCTTCCTTCGAAACCAAGTCAATTCCTTAGTTAATCACGACATCTGCTATTAACGTATTCTCTATGACGCAATGGCGTGGTTTGAACTGTCAAAGTACTTGTTGTCCCAACGGTTGACATTTAGATTCGTTGTCGAGACACGATATTGACGTGGTTTGCACGTGGTAAGATTTCGCGGGGAATTATACAGAATTTGGGCCCAGCGGGGTAATTGACTAACACACTATCAATCTGAATCATTTTGAAGGATATTGCTAACCCATTGCTTCATATGTTCGAAAAAAATGTCTGCTCAACAACGTAAATAACGCAATGAATGTTGTTGAACTGTCAAAATGAAACCCATTACTACAGATAGTGTGTTACGCCGCTGGAAGAGACTTTCTTAATACACGTTCGCACGGACTTAAAAATATCGCGTCGGGATTTTATCGCGCACTGGATTTTCAACTCTTGGTGTTGAGCAGAGCTTGTGAGAGGGGCTTGTGGCTAAGTAATAATAGCCGCACGGGTTAATCGATCAGGTTAAGCTACGCTTGTCGCGGTTGGTATGTGGATGGGTGACCATCTTCACATACTAAGACGCCCCCGTGCCTCGGAAAGCATGTTAAGCCGTTGGTCCCGAAAGTGATTTGTGGATCTTTGACAGTCGTTACGGGTCGTCAGAAGCCCGAAAGTCTGACAACCAGTCTTACCAATGGGTATCGTATTACTCAGTAACTGAGTTGTGGAGGTCAGATAGGCAGTCGCTCCTTGTAAAATACTGGTATTCAGCTGCATCCGGTTAGACTGGAAGCCGACTCCAACATAGTTGGGAAAAGGCCAGGCAGGTGATGATTATTAAAAAACTGTATTTCTCCGTAAATATTCAACACTCCGCCATTAGAGTCATATTTACGCTGATTGCAAGCCTCGACTTTAAAAGCATAAAGTCCCATTGTCTCACAGATTAGTTTCATAGTTATTCGAACTTGTTCATGTTGAAATTAATTCTTTGCTCGGCCTGTTCCCTTCTGTCTTCTTAGTTTCCAAGTTGCATTGTACTTAAAGCCTGCTTCACTAATACTTTTCTGAGAGTTCTTATTGGTGTGTTAGTATTGCAGTCAAAGATGACGGTAAAAACTAATGAATACATTATTTTAATATATAACAAACTAGCTTCGCCCCGCGGTTTCACCCGCATAAGTTTCAATCCCGTGTAAAATAAAAAAGTATCCTTTGTGTTAATCCTCCTCCAAATTTCATCCAAATCCGTTCAGTAGTTTGGGCGTGAAAGAGTAACAAACATCCATCCATCCATCCCTCCATACAAAATTTCGCGTTTATGATATTAGTAGGAAGTAGGATACTTATTTTTTAGGTAAACTCAACGTTTAAAAAATTGTTTCCTTTTTTTTTGTGATTGATGTAGGTGGTTTTTAACCGAAATTTTAAGAATAAATATCACAGTATTCTGAAGAAAGCTTTAATTATTCAAATAATATACACAGTCTTCAAAATCTGAAAATATTTTATTAATTAGATTAGAAAAAAAACGTTTAATACGGAAAATATTTTTTTAAATAAATATGAAGCGTCCGATAATCGTAAATAACTTACCTTAGGGATAATAAATATTAATTACGTAATAAATAAAAATAATAATAACTAAATAAAACAATAATAAATAAATTAAGAAATAAATGGTTTTTACAATACTAAAAAAAAAAAAAATGTATACTATAATTTAGAATACAATATTTTTATAATTCTTAAATTCAATTCTGTATTATTATAACAGCATAACTTGCTAACTACTTAACTAATAATACAATTTATCACATTAAACACCCAGTGTTCTTCCTCTTCTCTCCTACTTGATCTATGGCTATCCCCGACAGGGTCCATTATTGTGACTAATATAATTATTTCCCTACCAACTGTATACATTATGGTATGGCAATAAAGAATTGAGAATTAATTTGAGAATTTCACCGCGTTGAGATGTCAGCATAATCCGAGGGGCCCCTTAGGGCCGAAGCCTGCCGGGTCAGCGGGATTGTCCGAAAGGGTTACCGCTACCCCGGAACATAAAGGGCGAAGGAAGGAACATGGGTGGGTTTTAGTCAGTAAGAGTCTGACGCTCCCTTCCGCTCCATCCAGAGCGGGAGGGGTCATTTAAAGATTTCCCACCAGAAAAAAAAAAAAAAAAAAGGGTTACCAGATTCTCTTCGGAAGTTCAAGAAAGAAAGGAGTGGTTGTATAAAAATACATAAAATACAATTGCAGCCGAATATATTGCGAGGACCTTTACCACAACATGTTCCTTCGAGTTCTTTCCCATGACAAACGTGGGCTTTACAGCGTGTATATACGAGTACAGGTAACGTGTTGTCAGTCCAGACGGTATCGTATGGGTCACAACCTTTTATTGAACCCCATACCATGTCTGTGCTATTACATTACACGATTTCTCGAGTAGTGTAGTGAATTGAGAACATAAAAACCTATTAACATCAAATTATATAATTGCCATTACAACCACTAATAAAAAGTTGAAAGTAGAACTCTAAGTACTGACCTGACTGAGTAATACGCGGACTCAAAGAAGTATGTAAAAAGTAAATAAATAAATAAACAGCGTAGTTTGGAAGCAGTTAATCACATAGTTACGCCGTTAATGAGGTGCCAGGGAAGCTACATGTGCAGAAGGAATTATTGACAAACTTCCTTTTCTTCGACGTAGTCTTAATTTTAGGTAATTTCCTTTTTTGATAAGGACACGTTTCATGAGGGTTTTGAAAATTTCCATCGCTATGTTCTGTAACCGGTTTTGGCAACATATAATAAAAGTGCATACTGTTAATAAAGTGTAAAGTGCATACGTAAGGTGGGACGTCTTCAGGCTAGGTGGAGCGACGATCTTCGCAGGATGGCTGGTAGCAGCTGGATGAGAGTTGCCGAAAATCGAGTTAAATGGCTTGCAATAGGAGTGGCCTATGTCCAGCAGTGTACTGCTATAGGGTGATGTTGATGATACTGTTTATAAGAAATGACTTGCTAGTTTTAGATAATCTGACTTTAGGTATCACAATTTCATGTTTACTAGAAAGAAAGAAAGAAAGAAATTGCATTTATTTGGCACAAACTAAAAGACACACAATACACCAGATACATACATCAAGTAAACACACACAATAAAAAAAAAATAAAATAAAAAATATAATAAAAGATTAAATAAAAAGTGTGAAGTCCGATGTAAGAAATTAGCAGGAAAAGTGTGCCTCACGGCTGCGCCAAAAAGGCCCAGTTCAGCAACGTACTACGTGTATTTATATTATGAAAATCACTTTTTTGAAGTGAAAACATCTTTAGCGGCGTTGAACACTTTTTTTGTAATGGGTAAAAAATGTTAAACTCGCGTCAGGACACGTGACCTGATCGAAAATTCGTAAGACGGTAAGTTTTCACTTCTGCCGGCACTCCCGGAGTGCAATTTTTTTTTTTTTAACGATTGTTCTGGTTTAATAATGTATGACGTCTTGTAATATAACTATAGAATTCTGGAAATCGTTGTGGTTGTAGACCACACGAGAACCGTACAGTGAGACTGCCTACAGAGTACAGAATGATTAATTATTTAGTCTATATTGTTTACCAGAAAAAATACACGAACATAAAAGAGAATGGCTAATTTTTCCCCACTGCTGTATCAAGTTGTGGTATAAATGCACCGTGTTCCGGACGATATATATACATAAACTTCGACCAGATGTTCAGGCCATGGAAATAAGCATTTTCCATTATGGACACATTAATGAATTCTTATTATTTGTTAATTTTCATACAAACTAAATACCGTGACGTAAATCACCCTATATGAACGCCTCTTTATCCGAAGCATTTGATAGATTTATCATTTTAATTGCGCTAAGCGGCAACAGAGGCCAAATTAAGACCCTTTCTTACTGCATAGGTCAATTAAATTTCATTAAATTAAATCCTACTAATAACAAAAATTCGAAAGTTTGTATGAATGGATGGATGGATGTTTGTTACTCTTTCACGCAAAAACTACTGAACAGATTTGGATGAAATTTGGCACACAGATAGTTTCAGTTCGATTAAATTCAATTCTGTAATGTTGTGCATGAATCTTAAATAAATAAATAAAGTAAAAATAAATACATATGTAACAAAATAAAAATAAAATAATAACCAGGATTAACTCATAGGATACTTTTTATCCCGATATTCCCACGGGATCGAAACTTATGCGGGTGAAATCGCGGGGCACAGCTAGTTATAAATATCTTTGTAATGAAGCTTTTTTAAATACTGCTTCCTTTGTTAGATTTGATTTGTAAAAGCTATAGAAGCGTTTGCCAGAGTTTATGGATAACGTGAAGAACATTTGAAAAGTCATAATAATAAATAAATAAATAAAATCATTTATTTCAGATGTCTAAAAGATCCATATTAGTTTCAAAAACATTCATTAAAATTATTAGAATTAGATACATTAAAAATTACATTTATCAAATTATTAAATTATTAAAATTAAATACATTAAAAATTACATTTATCAAAATTATTAAATTAAAATACTAAATTACCCTTCTCACAAAAGACCTCCAAAGTGGGGATGAGATCCTGTCCGCTACAGTCTCCAGGATTTTGTTCCGGCTGCCACGCAATCTGCAGATCAGGGATACCGTCTTTTTGCGAATAACGGCGTGAAAACCATCCGTGCGATATAGCGCAAACATCCCCGAAGCACTACAGAATCGGGGCAGCCCCAACATCATCCTGAAGATATTGTTATACTGGATGCGCAGGGCATCCAACGATCTTTTGGTGTGACTGACCCACAGACTTCCCGTGTAAAGGCTCTGACAATATGCCTTAAAAAGCGTAGTCTTAACTTCCTCAGAGCAGCGGGAGAATCTGCGGACCAGCATATTACCTCTGACCGCTAGAGCCCTGCGCTCCCTCTCAATATCAACATCATCCTCAAGGCCGTCGGTAAGGTAATGCCCCAGATATTTAAATTTAGTGACACGATTTACGCTCAAACCATTTAGGGTAACACTGGGTGAATTAACGAGACAACCACCGCCGGCCCTGAAGATCATGTATTCACTCTTCTTTACATTGTAAAGAAGACCATGTACATCAGCATAGTCCTCACACACCTTTAACATCTCTCTGAGACCACCCACCGTCGGGCTCAGCAGCACCATATCGTCCGCGTAGCTTATGTTGTTTACACATAAACCATCTATCGAGCAACCGACGCGCCTGCTGCTGAGCTCCACAATGAGGTCATTTATATATAGATTGAAGAGCTTGGGAGATGTCAAACCCCCCTGTCTCACCCCGCTCTCCAACCTATACGCTTCAGAAAGCGAATTAGCCCACCTTACAAAATTTGTTTGGTTCCCATACCAATACCTGAATATATTGAGCACGGCCACCGGCACACCCCTGTCCCTCAACTTTCTCCAGAGCACATCGTAAGACACGAGATCAAAAGCCTTGGAGAGGTCAAGGAAACAAGCATACACCGGCGTCCTACGATCGGTATAGTACCGGACGGTATGCTTGAGACTTACTATTGCGCTCTCAGTCGATAGCCCAGGCCGAAACCCGAACTGAGCGTCATGTAGTTTGATATAATCATCTAAGCAAGAATCAAGCACACCGTCCAGCACCTTAGCGATCACAGTTGCGAGGGATATAGGGCGGTAGTTCCCCTTATCCGATATATCCCCAGTCCTGTTCTTCACAATAGGCACTACGACGGTTTTCATTAGGTCCTGTGGTAAATATGAGTGATTAATGCACATTGTGAAGAACATGGCCAGGACCCTCGGTTGGTGAACCCCCGCATGCCGCAAATGCTCAACACTAAGCCCATCATGACCGGGAGATTTACCGCCTGTCATCTTCTTTAGCACATGTCTTACTTGACTAGCAGTAACACGTACATCAGACTCCTCTCCATCACATCTGGCATGAGAACCAAAAGACGACACTGATGGACCAAGCGGGGAGCGCACCTTAAAATGGTCCCTAAACATGTCAGCGATGAGCACCGGTTCGCTTTTCCCATCCACACTTGCAGGGAGGCCAGGCTTAATATCGTGCTTACCTGTAGCCTTCCAAAATTTATTAAAATCTTTAGCTGATCTGTGTTTAGTCAGAAAGTCCATTTCAAGTTGAACCTGATTATTTTGGCACCACTTCAGTCGACTTTTAAAGATTTTACGTGACTCGACCATTTCGTCATATATGACGCCCACTGTAGGCCGATTGCATGCTACCCACAATTTGAACTTCAGACGGGCCACCTGATGAGCTTCACGAACAAGTCTATTCCAGCCGCATATGTGCCTGCGTTTGCTTTGTTTAGTGCCTCGCCTCCCGCTTGACCCAACAGCAGCGTCACTCAGGATTCGAACCATATTCTCATACAATTTGTTCAACACAATCTTATGGTCTTCCAAACTGCATGATCCACGACTGCATTCCGTGAACTCGGTGGGGAAATAATATAATAATAGCTTAATTTTATTTTTATTGTAAGACACCAAGTCAAACATGTGAAGGAAAGGAGCTATGATTGATTTTGTTTTAGTTTACATAAAGGGTGGCAGGGACATCGGTGCCATAAATAAAATTACGAAAGTCATTCATTTCGAAAATTACCGGTTAAAATACTGTCATTTTTGAGTGCGCAATGTATTGCAAACAACGCGATCAAAACGCTCCGCGCGCACTACCTACCGCAATACCGCGCGCTGCTCTTTCGAGTTTTATTTACATTGCTGTTTTAAGTGAAACAAGTGAATTGACTATTTTTTAATTAAAAATCTCATTGGGCGAGATAGAAATAATGATTTTATACAGTTTACAGTAAAAATATATTGAAGAAAAAAAACGTAAAAATTAAGAAAAAGCCGATGAAAAATTTCAACGCCCCCTGCGTTGAAATTTTTCATCGTCCAGAATCATGTACTGAATCCATGGTAAGCGGTTGCGCGTCCATGTTCCTGCCACCCTGTATATGTTAGGAGACTAGAATGATGAAAACACGAGCAACTAACATCAATTCCAATTACAAGCTAACAAAAACCACAAACCGTCACTAAAACAATTTGTTTATCCATACAACGTCAGTTTTTAAAGCTTGAGGGCACAATGAATTCCCGTAACTGCATGTAGACAAAAGAACCCTTGATATGTTACACAGTAGAATAAATTCTAAAACAGTATGCCAACTTCCCAGTTGGTATACTGTTTTACAATTCTACTGTATGCTACTGTGTGTCTACTGTTTTTAACACAAATTTCAAATACCTGCCCACCATCGAAAGTTGTGACAATGTTACACAGTTCAGCCAAATTGATTCACTTTTATATGTACTAATTAAAAACATTTTTTTTTAATTTACTAAGCGCATTACCCCAATGAATGAATGGAACCGCGGGCGCGGTCTTTACGGGTGTTAAATGAATGAAAAAGAATACTGCATGGTAAACGTGGAATAATTTCGTTTTAAAAAAGGGATTAGTAACAAAATTAAATTACATCTTATAGTTTACTAGCTGCGTTCCGTGGTGTCACCCGCATAATTTTCGATCCCGCGGGAATATCGGCATAAAAGTATCATATATGTTAATCCTGATTATAAACCACCTGTCTGCCTAATTTCATCCAAATCCGTTGAGTAGTTTTGGCGTGAAAGAGTAAAAAACATCCATCCGTCCATCCATCTATACAAACTTTCGCATTTTTAATATTATATTATTAGTAGGGTTAGTAGGAGTAGGATTATTGTTGTTATGTACCTACTCTAGGGTGATTTAGGTCATGCGCTTTGTAAATAAAAAATAACGTTTCTTAAGGAAAGTTGTTTTTTATGATGAGTACACACGGCTACACATCAAGCTATACATTTCCAGTTTTAGCTGACCTCGCATTGTATAGGTTTTTCTTACAATCAGAAGTCAGCTTATACTGGTTATGTATAGCTTGATGTGTAGCTGTGCGAACAACCATGTGTTTAAGTATCGGGCACTAATTACCAGTCACCCTATATAACCTTGTGTGTTACATAATCAGCCTATAATGTTCCCACTGCTGGGACACAGGCCTCCACTCTGTGAGAGGGAGTGGGCCGTAATCCATCACGCGGGCCCAGTGCGGGTTTGTAGATGTTACATTGTCTTCGATTTTTTTTTTGGTTCTAGGACATTTCCTCACGATGTTTTCCTTCACCGTTTAGAGAGCAGTGGTGATGTAATAATTTATACAAAGTAAAGCGCCTGTCTGGGTTCGAACCTACAACCTACAACTCGTAAGTCGCTACTGTTACTTGTTACTTGTGTGTTGCTGAAAGAAATAATGCAATAATTCATGGCATTCCGAAAATCGCGTGTCTATGTGAGTGCGTAAATTTGGGCATTCGTTTCCAGTTGTTCTACTGTATGTTCACGCACTGTAACATATTCGCTATTTTATAGTTGAAATTTGACACAAGTGGAGGTACGACGAGCCTGCCTAATTGGAGTGTTCTGGAGTACTGGAGTACCATATGTGGTGGAAGATACCTATACTGTATCGCGTAGTATCACTGGCATAAAGTTTCAAATCTACATTCAATTGTTTTCAGCGTCTGCGTATGGTTCTGAAGTGCGTTCAAGATCTCTTGTTAGCGCCATTTTTTGACGTTTACGCGTGCGTCAAGTGGATGTGAAACTACCCGCCCTTAATTTGACATCTACAGTCATTTGCTTAAACATCTGCAATGGTTTTGAAGATTTCTATGAGTAACATTTGTTTTTAAGAATTCATGCATAATACTCAAAATGCACTCAGCACTGACTCAAAATGCCATCAAAAACATACATTTATACACCACGTAGACCACGTAGGCACGTATTTAGCCCTACGACCAACTTCAAACAATTCGCTTATAAGAGCAGGCGCACCTCTAATAGGAATTAGGTAGGCCAGTCCGTCCGCCTCTAATTGGGACACGGAACACCTCTAGTGCGAGTGTCGAATGCACGCGTCTGTGACATACGGGCTTGAATATTAAACAACCGAAATTCTGCCTTATTTATGGTGGGTCAGGGTTTTTCATATGTTATGTAACCAACTGAGACAGATAAAAAAACTCGTCACGATTTGCCGAAAGTTGCCATTATCATCATCATTTCAGCCGAAAGACATCCACTTGTGGACATGGGCCTCTTCCTAGCACCTCCACTTCGACCGGTTCGGTGCTTCTCGCATCCAACGGGTTCCTGCGGCCTTCACAAGGTCGTTTGTCCACCTTGTTGGCCTTCCAACGCTACGTCTTCCGGTACGCGGTCGTCACTCCAGAACCTTTCGGCCCCATCGGCCATCTCTTCTGCGAGCAATGTGCCCTGCCCACTGCCACTTAAGTTCAGCAATTCTTCTGGCTATGTCGGTTACCTAGCTGACGATGACGATTATGGTGATGATTTAAGAGTTTATTGATCGTAATATTTTGTAAGCCTGTGTTTTGTTGTTTTGTTTTTGTGTTTTTGTTTTGTTTTGTTTTTGTATTTTGTCCTTAATTTGTTTACTTAACAATAGTTTTAGTAACTTTAATAATTGTAGCAAGAGAATAGAACAGGGTAAGGTTTCGTTTTTATATTTTCAAGCGGAAATAGAAGTTACATTGTCAGGCAAGCCGAAAAAGTAACTAACATAATGTAAAATGCAAGAACGAGTAAAGCGAGCTCGAAAATTTTGCACACTCTCGGATGTAGATCGCAAAAGCGAGCGAAACAAGCCTGATAATTTTAGCACCCCATCTTGAATAGTCTCTGTTTTCTCTTAATCATCATACAGAACGAGAACTTACTTTATCGTATTATGACGAAAAGCTTAAAGTCGTTTTACAGCAGTTTAGGTTTTGGAATCTGGTCTGAACCTAAGCCTTTCAAACCTTACTTACGAGCGGGGTGCCCAATATCCCAAGTTTGCGCGATAAAAACCCACTGTCATTTAATAGTTTTAAGTTTTTACTTCTGTCGACAGTCCAGTGTCATGTCTGCCTATGTTCTTAATGTTTTGTATGTGCCCATCATTATGTTTTTTATGACTCAAGTACAGTTTTAAGTTAGTAATGCAAGTAAATCATTCAGACTCTCGACAGCTTGACCCTTGACCCCCCCCCCACCTCGGACCGCGCCTGATAAGAGTGAGGGAAGAGAGAGTGCACCTGTGACTGCATGCACACTTGTGCACTATAATATCTCCCGCGCCGAAGGCTAGTCTCCGTAGAGATCGGCCGCAGTGGCCGAAATATGGTCTGGAGAACTTTAATTGATTTACCCATCCATTATTGATTGACGTTACCTAGGCTAGGATTGTTGATAAAGTAAGGATTACTTACTTACGTACTTACTTATTATCGTATTTTAAAATGATTCCTCTCTGCGGAGCCCTCACTGGTCAGCCTCTAGGACCCTGTTCCCAAAGCCATTGGATTACTATCGAAGTATTTAAACATCACTTCACGTTCATCTAGTAGCGCTAGTGCTGAGCTGGTTCGATTCCTGGTTCGGCCAAAGTGTTGGGTTTTCCATTTGAACTTTCTCAGTATTTATTTGTGCCTGGTTGATGGCAGTAGACTTGCCTATTATTAAACATAAAAGGCGAAATGTGGGTGTAATAACACATTAGCAGGTACCTACCCTTGTGCCCATCCCTTTTTTTTTTTTTTTTCGGTATGGGAAATCATCAAATGACCCCTCCCGCTCTGGGTGGAGCGGAAGGGAGTGTCAGACTCTTACTGACTAAAACCCACCCATGTTCCTTCCTTCGCCCTTTATGCTCCGGGGTAGCGGTAACCCTTTCGGACAATCCCGCTGCCCCGGCAGGCTTCGGCCCTGAGGGGCCCCTCGTTATGCTGACATCTCTTTGAGGCGCGCGTGGAACACTTACGCGCCGTCCGGCACGGGCCTGGTCCTGATCGGGCGGTGAGCTACCCATTGCTCTCCGCCCGCAGGCCCGCGCCTACGGTGGCCGGTAGTCTTCACTCGACTCCCGACGCCCGGGGCGTCTCCCGCGGCGGCTGGGACGGGAGGCTCTCTCCCTCATCCGTCCCGCCACCTCCTTCGCTAGCATGACTGCTTCGCAGAAGGAGGCGACTGCTCCCACTCCTTCTCGCTCCGGACCATGGCTTGCACCAGGGCCGGGCGCGAGAGGCCGCCGCCGCTGCCGATCGCCTCTACGAGGACACGGCGGTGCCCATCCCTTCGGAGCAATATCTCTATCAATCAATCAACTCAGCCTATTGCAGTCCACTGCTGGACATAGTCCTCTCCCAGACTGCGCCACAACACCCTGTCCTTCGCCTTCCGCATCCAGTCTGCCCAGCCACCTTGTTTAAGTTGTCCGTCCGTCTAGCAGGGGGGCGTCCCACACTACGCTTGCTGATACGAGGTCTCCACTCCAGGACTCGTTTGCTCCACCGGCCATCGGTTCTTCGACAAACATGGCGAATAATCAGCAATATCTAGAATGTAAATATTCCCTAAGTGATATACATTCTAGATATTGTTTGTAAGTGACGGCTAAAAGTTTCATATCTGCTTATCCCTGTTGCACCAACTTCGCTTGTTTCCGTGCAAATGAAGTTGATGTTTGTGTTTTGCCTTAATTTATCATTTCTTAACTAGGGGCTACTGGTCTTCTGTAACTACATTCCAGTTTTTCAGCTCTATAACAAACTATCGCTTCGCGGACTGCTTCGTTGGTTTAGAGGTCGTAGGCGCTACTGCTGAACATGAGGTTCTGGGTTTGATTACCGGGTTGGGCAAAGTTTTATTGGGTTTTTACATCAGAAATTTCTCAGCGGTCTGTTGTCTGGATTGCCCGGTTGATAATAATAGGCTCACCCCCTATTACATGGGACTTAAACATACGTGGCGAATGGGTGTATGTACTATAGTTATACCTCTGTCTATCCCTTCTCGGGATCAAAGGCGTGATGATATGTTATGTTATAATAAACTGTCTTCTATCTGTCCTTTCACAGTTATTTTCCTTTGATTTTGCCTCACTGTCAAAATCTGAAGACCAATTCTCGTAATTAAAAACGTTCAAATCTAGTCGCAATTTCATCTCAGCGACAATCAATGTCAAAAACTTGTCAAAAATGTAGAGAAATTAGAGATACTTTTGACAGATTGTGACTGAGATCAGACTGTGAATGTTCTTAGAATTACGAGAATTGCCACTCAGGTAGGTGCAGAATGTCTATTCTCTATTGTATGGAATCACTGTACCCAACCGTATAATTTAAACTGTAGATGTACAAGTTTTTGGACCGGACTTGCCCATCCACAAGCAAGCCCAGACCGGGCTTGCCTGTGGATGGGCAAGTCCGGTTAAGCAGACGACAACCTCCTAGGTTATACTGCGAAATGGCACACTCCAAAAAAAAAAAAAACTAAGCCGCATCATATTAAAATCAAGTTCATTAGGAGAAAAATATCTCACTGAATCAACCATATTCCTGCTATCAAGTCAGTCAATAATAAGTAGGTACAGACGCCAGCACATCAAGCTACAACAATCGGTTAAATTTCTTTAATCGATTTTCAACTCTATTCGTGAAACATTACGGTTCAAGGTTGATTGGGAAAGTTTGACAGTTTCGTGTAGCTTGACCTGCTGGCGTCTGTACCTTCAAGCGTACTAAAAAAGAAATGCCACTCAACTAGACCGCATCATATTGAAATCAGTGTCAAGTTCATCAACATGAACATTACTGTAATTTTGGCGTTTGTACTTGTACTCGCTGTGTTCGGAGTCCATTCTGAATGCTGCCATACGACCACGTGCCCGTCAACTGCTGTGATTGGTTGACTGAATTATAAACAGCCAATCAGATCTCTTAAAATGAGTTTAATTTTGACACGTCGTTGATTTTGGTCCCGAAAACCGGGAGTTGGACTGGTAAACAACAAAATCAAGAATAGCAAGTCAGAACAAGTAGTTCATAAATAATCAAATAATTAATTATTATAACTAGCAACCCCACGCAATCTCTGCAACATATTGATATTGTAATTACCCAACTTCGTTAACGAACCTTGCTATAATTCGAGAGGCTGCGGCCACGGTTGTAAAGTTCCAACCGCATGGCGGAAGGAAATGTTAGCTCTATATTGAAGCTGGATGCATTTCGATGTTAATTTTGATGGAGTAGATGAGTAGTTATGTAAGGCCAGCTAATGTTCGGTAAGGGTTTTCTACAGATATGGTAGAATTTACTGGAACTGTACTAATTTTCATGCCTTATAACTTTTAAATAAATATATTATTATACATATGATCCTTTAGTTCATGAAATACATAATTATAAATTATATTTTTAAATATTAGAATATAAAAAAAAAATATAAAAAAAATAGTAGCCCATCGGTATCGGGAACAGGGTCCAAGGTATATTATTATTATTATTATATCAGTTTGACTCTATCAGACTGAAATGGTGTCTTCATTTTCTTTTGTAACGTCTCGAATTAAAAGAATATGTTTATTATAGCACATGGTGGTTTACCTACCTACAATATAGAAATAGCTAGCGAAACTCTGCAGACAATCATACAATCATGAAACCCCCCTTTTTTTTCCGGATGGGAAATCATCAAATGACCCCTCGCGCTCTGGGTGGAGCGGGAGGGAGTGTCAGAGACTCTTACTGACTAAAACCCACCCATGTTCCTTCAGTTGCCTGTGCCAGGGCCCACGGTATCTCTTTCGAATAACCCGCGGCCCTGGCAGGCATCAGCCCTAGCGGACCCCGTCAGTTCGTGCTGACATCTCTATGAGGCGCGCGTGGAGCACAACGTGCCATCGACCCGGGTCTGATCCTTACCGGGCGGCAAGGTGCCCATTGCTCGCCGTCGGCAAGCCCGCGCCTACGGTGGCCGGGAGTCGGCTGTTGACTCCCGAGGTCCAGGGAGTCTCCTGCGGCGACAAGGGGCGTGAGGGCACAGAGATTTCCTCTCCCTTACGCGCTCCGCCTCCGGAGGTGACGGCTTCCCATGCACTCTCGCTCCGTACCATGGCCTGGACAAGGGCCGGACGTGAGTACAAATCACGTCTGTGAAGTTTACACAAAAAATAAACAGATTTTATTTTATTATTTTATTTTATTTTATTGTCTTTGGGTGGCTTACAGCTATTAAATACAGAAGTAGTAGTGAGGTAATAAACGACAAGCTATTTACAAGCCTCCACAGTTAGTAATAGAGTATTGTTGAACACATTTTCAAAATTGACTTACTTAAATAATAAAATAAATTACTTAACTAATAAATTAAATTAAATACCAGTAACGGCACATACTCCAACAGCAGCGGCACATGCATCTGCCATATATGCGCAGCCGCTGTCAGAGTGCATCAGAAACAATATTATACTGCTTAGATAAGACAGTAGTAATGGACGCTAAGCTGCTTGCAAACAAATCGATTGAAGGGTGCTTATCGTTAACAATTTGGTTAAAAACTTTGACTGAGCGAACCATATAAGAGTTGCTACGGTAAACTGTGCGAGAGTAAGGAGCATGAATGAGATTTCTCAAACGAGAATGTCGAGGTGGAACATTAAGAGACAGCTTAGAAAGAAGTTCAGGACAGTCAATCCTTGATTGTGCTATTTTAACTAGGAACCGAACGTCAGATATATTTCTCCGAACTACAAGTGGAAGTAAGTGGAATCGAGCGCATCGTTCATTGTAACTCAAATAAGGGATTTTAAATTTATAACCTAAGTATCTCGTGAATTTCCTTTGTATTCGTTCCAGTCTGTCTGAATGCACTGCGTAGTTCGGATTCCAAATTTGACTACCATAATCGAGATGACTGCGGACGTAAGCACAATACAAAATTTTCAGTGTTTTCATTTTATTGAATGAACTGGCATTACGGATAATGAATCCCAGGGCTTTGGACGCTTTTTTGGCGACATGGTCAACATGGCTCTCAAAGGTGAGCTTACTGTCCAGAAGAATACCAAGATCTCTGGTGACATGAGTTCGAGATAAAGGTTGATTTGCAATTGAATAGTTAAACATGACTGATAGGTTCTTCCGTGTGAAGGTTATAACTAAACATTTCGATATATTAAGATCTAGTTTATTTATTCTACAATAGCTTACTAACCTAGATATGTCCGCCTGCAAAAGTCTAGCGGCATTCAAACTCACAACTGATGTGTAAATTTTCATGTCATCTGCAAACATTAGGTATTTAGAATGTTTGAAACACTCGCCGATATCATTAATGAAAAGCACAAATAATAACGGCCCCAGCAGCGACCCCTGCGGAACACCAGAGGGGATAGTTGACCAGGAGGATATAAAGCCACTGAGGACCACTGCTTGTGTCCTATTTTGCACATATGATGAAAACCATCTGTATAAGTCTCCCCTAATGCCCAAATCAAAAAGCTTCTTCAGTAGAATATCATGATCGATCCTATCGAACGCCTTGCTATAATCAGTATAAATAGCGTCGACCTGGGATCCATTATCCATATGCTCAGTAATATAATCTGTGAACAGAACCAGGTTAGAGACTGTAGACCTTCCTTTTAGAAACCCATGTTGTTGAGGACTCAAGCTAGAAACCACACTGCTGTACAACTGATTATAAACTATGCGTTCCAATACTTTAGCTAGCAGGCAAAGTTTTGAAATTGGCCTATAATTTTCAATTTGGTCTTTAGCACCCTTCTTATGGATGGGTGACACAAAAGCAGATTTCCACAACGAAGGCACAGTACCGTCAGATATTGATCTTTTAAATAAAAGTGATACAGGCAAAGCCAGTTCGTCTGCGCATTTAACTATGAACACAGCAGGTAGAGCATCGGGTCCGGCAGATTTGGTTAAGTCAAGGGATTTTAAATGTCTATGGACGACCGCTATGTCAATTTCAATAGTACTCATATCACAGTTAGAGATACAGCCGGTCGAACCACAGCTACGGGATGCGGAAGAAGCATCTAGAAAGGTTGTGCGAAAGTAATTAGCAAAAAGCTCACAAATTCCTCCCCCTGAGTCACTTCTAATATCACCATATGACATACTCGATGGAAAATTGCTGTTCATGCGTTTACTTTTCACATATGACCAGAATAATTTTGGGTTAGTACCTATTGAGGCCTCTATTTTAGTCATGTAGGCCTTATAACAAAGCTGTTCAATATCACTGGCTCTGTCGCGAAGTAATTGATAAGACAAGCGATCAGAAATATTACCGTAGACTTTAAATTTCCTATAGTATTTGAATTTTTCTTTAAGTATTTTAATGAGGGCTGAGTTATACCAAGGTGGATATTTAAAGACTTTACATAGCCGCTGAGGGATGTGTTCATCTCTGATTTGGAATAACGTTGAATAAAAATCCTTGACAGCTTCTTCAACAGTACCCTTCAATATTATGTCGTCCCACTTAGCGCCCCGCAGGTCAGATCGAATACGTTCGTAGTTACCTTTGTGATATTGATACGCCATGCGTGCACTGGCGTTAAGTGACTGAGGTTGCGTGGTTACAAGCTGAATTAATAACGCAGGGTGATAAGCATCTTCGACAGTCAGGGGTTCCAAACATGCTGAGACGGTGACATGAGTATTTGCGAGGACTAGATCAAGAATTTTGCCGTGCCTGTTATTAATAAGATTAAATTGCTGTAGACTACACAAGTCAATTGCGTCAACAAAATGAGTAAACAAGCTAGTTTGAGGCGCGTTAGGTCTAATTCCCTCATATGAAGTCGTCCAGGTTATGCAGCTCATATTAAAGTCTCCAAGAATAATAAATTTATCTGTAGGGTGGTTATTTATTAAGTCTGAAAGATTGTCCAAATATGCATGTAACTGACTAGCGAAGCTATTGCCTGAATTCTGTTCACACAGATACAGAGTACATAAGTTAAGTCGGTAGGTACGTTTATCACAGTTGGTTCTTAATTGAATCGAAATCCAAATGTCTTCCGCACTGGATTGCCAGTCAACATTTTCAACTACAGCAAGCTCACGGCGGACCGCCACTAGTACGCCGCCACCACGCGACTGCCCTGTGGCCACGCGGTCGCGGTCGCGCCGCCACACTAGGTACCTATCGTCAAAAAGTTCACTATCCAAAATCCCATCAACGAGCCAGGTCTCTGTTAAAGTGATTATATCATAATTACATTTAGTTAAATTCCTGTAAAAGTTAATTGACTTCGTCCGCAGTCCTCGAACATTCTGGTGATAAATGTTTAGTTCATACATTATAGAACCTGATGTCTACAAATAGGTAGTTCACTAAATAAATAGGTAATGCCTGACAACCCGAACAAAAGTATAAGCAACCGTTTATCAACATAAAAAAAAAAATCTAAGCTCCATTGACAACTCTCAAACACTAGCATTAAGAATAAATTACATCTTATTTTATATAAACAACTGGTATAGACGTAAGAATTCATTATTACGGGTAGTATAAAAAAAAACTTTAAATATATGTTCCAAATATTAAAAGCAAGATAATTAATATTTAACTCCAAGCTCAATAGACAACGCTTGAACAAAGCCATTTCAAATGAACAGAAAAACAACTCGGTATTGATCAAAACACATTTGTAAGTAAGCCAATGAATGTATCTATAAAAGCAACAAATTGCACACTTCGGCACAAAAGAAATCCGAACGTAAACACGGCGAGTACGGTCAAGTGGACCTTGAACTGAGTTAAGCGAGTAGGCGCATTCCATGTTTCTCAAACTGTCAATTAATGACACTTTTAATAATCGTTTTAGCTTTAGCGTAATATTAGTAATGCACAGCAAAGATGACAGGAATTTTAATATATAACTATAATAGAAACTAGGCGCTAGATATAAAAATATTAATGTATTTTTTGCAAGTCCTTTTCGGTTGCAACGATGAAGGTCTTGGAGGTGGCATCCCGTTTTACAAAAATCTTCATATGCTTCACCCACACAAATTGGAAATTTTGTTCCTTGGCCAGGGTTTTAGCTTGTGAGAGTAACATTTTGTTCCTTATGGTAAGATGATCATTAACAAAGATTTTTCCCGAGCCAGTGATTCCAACATGTTCGGGAAGTAGGGGATCCTTCTGGGAACGTGCAGCAGCGATGAAATCCTCTTTCACATATCTATTCATAAAAGAAACAATAATATTCTTATTGGTAGATACGTTAGTCGGTACTCTGTGTACAAAATTAATTTGAGTCTTCATAATGGGGTAGGAGACTTTTTCACCGATTTTACCAACTATATCAAAGAGGTTCTCTCTATCCTTCATTGGTACTCCCTTAATTTCCACATTATTGCTGCGGAGCCACTGATCAATGTCCTGATGTTCGTCCTCAAGTTTGACAATCGCCAGCTTTGTGTGCGTTACGTCCGTTTGCACTGCTTCTACTTTGGTTAGTCTATCGTCCAACGCTAGGACCTTATCAGGAAGTTCCTTGAGATTAGCTAGCTCCTGCCGTAAGAGTTGCACTTCAGATGTCAAGCTGGAAAGAGGAATGAGTTCTTGACGGATGCTGGACAGCTCACGCATTATTGTTTCCAATGTAATCGGTTCAGGGACAATTGGCGAGGCCGTGCTTGATAGTTGGGTACTTATATGACCTGCGTTCTTGCAATTAGCACATCTCCATGTAGCTTGGCGCTCCCCGAGTTTGCGGTAACCCCTCTCCGTGATTCCCGAACAAGGGAAGTCGAAGTGGTTGCAACAAGCTGAGCACTGAATCGCTTCTATGACCTCGTCACCACATCTTCCACATTTAACCATATTTGCAAAGTCTATTAAGCACTGCACAACAATATCTATTAACACTTATTCTCGCGAACGACAGCCGACAACAAGTAACAGACGCACGAGGCAATCTAGCTTGGACGTCTAATCGGAGCAGCGCACGCTCGGATACTGACCGACCGATATTTCACTAACTGCGGTCGATGACCCCACAAAAATTAATTAAATTTTAATTAATTATTTTTTTGTCATGTTTAGATATCGATACTCATCAGGTCTGCGGAGTTTCGCTAGCTAATTTAATTTGACACTGTATATAAAAGAATATTATTTTTTATCGACATATTGTCTACCTTATTTGTGATATTCAAAAAAATTGGGGATTTTAAAACGATTATCTATGCATCGTAACGTATAAGAACGGAGTCTTTTCAAAAGACTACCTAAACCGACAGAAGTTTCAATAAACAAAAATCCCATAGAAAAAATGACGTTCACTTTTTTCCGAAGAAAAAAACCGGGAAACTTTTAAAAGGTTTCTTCCGTTAAAATCCTTATTCGGACTAACATTATAAAACAAAAAATAGTCAGGGCCCTACTTAGAAAGACAGAAAGAAAATATATTTATTTAGCCTGTTAGTTTGACCTGTCAAAATACATAATAATATGTTGTCCGTACGGTTGACATTAAGATTCCTTGTCATTAACAAGCCATGATATTGACGTGGTTTGCACGTGGTAAGATTTCGCGGGGGAAAATACAGGGGGTCTACTCCGAAGTGGTATCGGCCGAATGTTCGGCCGGTTCCTGCTACGAAGTTACTATTTAGTTCGGTCGGTCCCGATCCTACACTCCTCCGCCTCCGCCGATCCGAACTTTTTTCGCATTTTTCAATAATATTCGGTTCGGCCATGTGTCGGTCCGATCCGAACATTCGCACTTTGCACTTCGTAGTAGACCCCCAGAATTGGGGCCCTGATCGGTCCAGCTTTTATCAAGTGATGCGCTTACCAATGAACAGCATTTAATTTTTATTTATATAGATTTATATTGGTGATCCAGTGATGAATATATATGTTGGTGGATGGAGAGGGAGAGGAAGGCCGAAGAAAAGATGGATGGATTGCGTGAGGAATGATATGAAAGAGGAGGGAGTGAATGATAGCGGGACGGTTGACAAGGGAGAATGGAAGAAGAAAACGTGTTGCGCCGACCCCAAGTAACATGGGATAAGGGCAGGACGATGATGATTGCTGGTCCAACTACGAGTGACGTTACTGCAGAACTTAGTCTTCTTCTTAGCGTGTTGATAGTAATCTAAATGGACTCGGCCCAGAATTCCGCTACTTGTTTGGCGCCATCACTAGCGTCCATCAGTTCTTGTAACGTGCAGCTAATAGGACACGCAGGATACGATATTAAGTGTCCCATCGCTTGTGGAACATCACCATATTTACATTCCAAGACAGAGTCGTCTATGAATCTCCACCTGAACAGGTTTTCCTTGCTTCGGCTTCCAGTTTACCCAAGGTAACTGATATCCAGATGGGAGTCTTCAGCGGGTGGAACGAGTGGTTTGGGTAAGGAAGCACTGTCTCGCCACAGCGTCAGCCTTTCTTGTAATCCTTCGCCAGTGAGTGGGACGACACTCTTTAAAAAAATGTTTCGGATTTTCAGCCTTTGTGGCTCAAGGATGTTGTCGTGCAAAGGGTGTCGTGTGTCGGAGACCATTTTGGCGCTTTCGCTGGAGCAAGCCACTGCTCTGCGAACCACTGGTGGCGCTATTCCTGCTAGTGGATACAGCATTTGTATCGGGGTCGGTTTTACGTACCTAGTGCTACTAATAACCCTTATACTACCACAAAAGGAAAATTAAACATTTTGGATTTCCGAGGTGACATGATTTCAAATAACGCCAAAACCTTCCAAGCAATTTAACATGCTCAGTTTAAATGCGAAGTTACCGGCGAGGGCAGGACTGACTCAAAACTGTTCGTGTAGCGGTGTGAGTGCGGTCTGTGTTTTGAAACTTGTCGTGTGCGCTTGTCGTGTCGTGTCGCTTAGATAAAGTATGTACGTTTTTTTATTCATTTAAAAATCGACAATCGGGTTTTAGCATTATGTTGAGCGATGGCCTTGAACCTGTTCTTTTTGTGTTTGTATTTTTTCTCTGTTTCATGATTATTTTCTTTCTTTTTTTTCTTTTAAATCATCGTTGAGTACCTGGTCTTACATCGAAACTCGTATAAATATGTAATTATATGAGTTTTCTACCTAAGAGTATCAAATAAATAAAAAAAAAAAGTCTTAATTTAAAAAATACGCCAACTAAAATAATTTTTGAATTATTTGAATTATTGTCAAATGTTTTTTTTTTGTTTTTAAACCGGCAAAGTGTAAATTGGACTTGAGCACCATTTGTTCAGTATCTATTTTAAATTGTTTACACTCTAAAGATTTAAAGTGACTATGTACCAAAATCTAGGGTTAGTGTAACAATTTCTTACAGGTTAGCACCGCATGCCCCATAAACATTGGGAGTGCCACAAGCACTAACCTATAAAATTAAAATTGATATCTTATTAACTAAAATTAGGGTCTTGTGGCTAAGTAATAACAGCCGCACGGGTCGATCGATCAGGTTAAGCTACGCTTGCCGCGGTTGGTCCGTGGATGGGTGACCATCTTCACATATCAAGACCCCTCCGTGCCTCGGAAAGCACGTTAAGCCGTTGGTCCTGGCTGTCATTCGTGGATCTTTGACAGCCGTTACGGGTCGTCAGTAGCCTGAAAATGTGACAACCAGTCTTACAAAGGGGTACTGGGTTGTGGAGGCCAGATAGGTAGTCGCTCCATGTAAAATACTGGTATTCAACTGCATCCGGTTAGACTGGAAGCCAACCCCAACATAGTTGGGAAAAAGGCTAGGCAGATGATAATCTAACTAAAATTAACAAGTTTAAAAAATAACTGTTAAATACAATAATGCTGTAATAGAGCATGAACAATACGTACATAAAAATGAACTTTTTAATAGCATGTGTATTCCGGGCATAATTTGTCGGACTCAAATTAAAAACCGACAGCCGTGTGGACCTGCAGCGCCAATCAAGCTATCAAATTAAACTTGTATGATATATTTAATTGGCTCATACCCCATGGGATCCCTCAGTGACGCATCATCTCTACCAGGGACTATATACGTTAAAATTAACGTATACGGTAACGAACCATGGGGTTCACTAAGGGGAATGTTGACATAATGTCAACGGATATTTTGGTGATGACAGTTTACATAATCAGAATATAAACCTCCCACTGCTGGGACACAGGCCTCCTATCTGTGAGAGGGAGTGGGCCGTAATCAGTGATCGGAGTGAATTGATAGATGTCACATAGCTTCGATTTTTTGGTTATAGGACACGTCGCTTTCCTCGCGATGTTTTACTTCACCGTTTTGAGAGCAGTGGTGATGAAATAATTCACACAAAGTAAAGCGCCTGTCTGGGTTCGAACCTACGATCTACAACTCGTAAGTCGCGACTGATACCACTGCGCCACCACTACTCTACTGGGGCACCACTGCTCTGCATTTGTGTGATGAATGAAAAATTTGCTGAACATGTTCAAGCACGATACGAGCACCGTACTCAAATACACGAGCGGCATGTTGTCGACTGCTGCAGTTGCCCCTGCCGTTGACGCGTGCCGTTCGTGTGTATGAACACTAAACCATAGCACAGTAATTATCTGCATAGTTTAACTAGTAATGAACGCCTTTGATCTTCTAGAAGAGTTTAGTATTGAGTTACCGTTTTCCCAGAATCTGGGTTGTGGAGGTCAGATCGCTCCATGTAAAATACCTGGTATTTAGTAGAATCCGGTTAGACTGGAAACCGACCGCAACATAGTTGGGAAAAGGCTAGGCAGATGATGATGATGACTGTTTTCCCAGAATCAATCAGATGTTACCTTCCGACTACTTACAACAGTGGAAGAAGTAATTTTTCGCCTGAAAACCCACAGCTGAACAGTGAAGAAGTGAAGCAGTGGTTGGTTTCAGGAAATAACACGAAAAAGTTGCAAACGTTACATCAGAAACAAAAGGTCAGCGCGTAATTTTTCAATCCAATTTACTTCAGCCATTTTGAACCACAAAAACATTTTATTATAGAGTACTTTCCATTAGCTAGTCTCATAGAAATACCAAAATAACATAATAAAAACATTAGGTGTCTTGTTCCGCGAACTGAATCCTATGCAATTATGTTTTGCAAGCGACTTTGACCCTTAATACTAACAAATTAAGACGAGTAATCCATTGGTTAATCTAGTGGAAACTAAGTTAAAAGAGGTTTAGCATTGGCTGGTTGTTACACCGTGCTTGCATGTCGGTGATTATTTAATTAATTCAGTATTTGAGACGTGTTTATTTTATTACGCTATTCTATTTTATTATCTAATTAAAATATAAGTTTGTATCACGAAACACTATATCACAATATTCCTACTAATATTATAAACGTGAAAGTTTGTACGGCTGGATGGATGGATCTTTGTTACACTTTCACGCAAAAACTACTGAACGGTTTTCTTTGAAATTTGGCACACAGATGATTTATAACCAGGATTAAAATATAGGATACTTTTTATGCCAATATTCTTATAGGATCGAAACTTATGCGGGTGAAACCGCGGAGCGCAGCTAGTAAGATCATAACTGCAAGAAAGTTGGTTCCTATTTTTAGATATTGATCTAAACATTTCTGGCAAATATTATAATTATAATACATAATTTATATTGGAGGTATTCTAACAGATGAACTATTGCAAACAGTTTGTTAAGGCAAATTGATATCAGCAGTTTCTTTTCTTTTCTTGACGAACACAGATCTAATGGGCAATTAATTAAGAGAATTTGTCAAAAATATCTCTAATTTCCCAACATTTTTGGCAAGTATTTGGCTTTAATTGCGACTGAAATGAGAATGCGAATATATATTGAACGTTAGTCGCAGTAATTAAGCTAGGGCACTCCGACCAAATGGGTTAGGTTAGGTAAGATCATTTTTAAAAACGGTAATCGTTCTTCTACCGAACTATTCTGTAAAAATTTCACCGAGAAAACATTGGTGGATTGAATTCGAAGTGTGCTGTTAATAGTGTCAACGCCTAGCTTCCAGGTGGAATGACAGCTCACTTCAAGCGCACTTACCGATGTCTCACGGTGAGATTTTTACATAATAGGTCGGCAAATATCGGAGTATGTCAAGGAAAATTACCTTGAGTTACGCTTCGGTGTAACAGGCGGACCACAGTAATGGGTTGTTAAATTTGTTGGACGCCTTATGGCTGAGAAACGGTGGAGTTGGAGCAAATTTATGCAACGGATAATTTTGTTCTCATGCTCCGAAGATGGGGTCTAGTAGCCTTGCTTATTTCATGTGTTGCATTGTGAGGTGAGAGAGGGAGGGAAGAAAAGAACGGCATCTTGATAAAATGACGTCACTAAAATCTATATATTGATAAGATAATAATGTTATTTGCCAGAGCAGTGTTGGCTCAGTGATAAAGGCGACTTACGAGTTTGTAGGGTGTGGGTGCGAACCCAAACAGGCGCTTCACTTTATGTAAATAATTTCATCACCACTGTTCTCAAAACGGTTGTAGCGGTATCTACAACGCCACATGCGAACAACGCGTCATACTGACGTCACGTAAATCCTGCATCTCGCAAGCAGAGTTTACCGCGCAATTAGCATAGATACAATTTCCCAACATCAATCGTTGGGCAATTGCCCGCCAGACACAACACCCGTCTGGTCGGAGGACCCTCTCTTTTCTATGGAGGATGAGTGAACTTTACACCCTGTTCCTCATACCTCTAAACGGTGAAGGCGGTGACGATTACTTTTAATCGCCAAGCGGTGCACACCCTAAATCCATTAGCTTTAAATACGAGTGCAACAATTATTGTGATTTGATTTAATCAGTGAAAATCATTGTAATAATTATTTATTATGATTAAGTTTTGGTGCTATATTTGTGAGTAAACAAAGTGCGTTATTTTGCGAGTATAATTTTTCAAACACGGGCGCGTCCACGCTCGTGATGGAGCACCAACAGATGACGGATCAGCAGGGATACGTGGTGTCTTAGCCACTCAAACATCCTTCATGTTACATTATACATGTAGCATTTTACCGTCGAGTGTTTCTGAACGGAATGATTGTGATGAATTTATGAACGATGCGTTTAGTGAAACGAGTAAGGGGTGAGGGAGTGAAGGGTGAACGAATTACGAAGGCGCGTTAGGCGCTGACTATATAATTTGACAGGACTAAACTAATATTTATCTTCTGTCCTTTTCTTAATGAAACAGAAAGAAAAGGATGCACTGAACTTAAATTTAGTTTAGTTTGTGAACAAGGGAATCGGTGCCACTGATTGAACCAAGATGAAAGTTATAATAAAAATCAGTATTTTACTCAAGAAACCTTATTTCATTTTGAACCGTTTCCTACATACATTATACCAAATATTAACTTAGATATATCACACAAATCTCGATATTTTGTCATGACGCCATTGCATCCATTTATTTTCGTATGCGATACTTACTTAGCAAAGTAAAGTGCGACATGAATCTTAACCTGAGTATTTTGCTGTGTACAGACGCCAGCACATCAAGCTACTACAATCTGTTAAATTTCTTTAATAGATTTTCAACTTTATCGCCAAAGTATCTAAGTTCAAAGTTGATTGGGAAAGTTTGACAGTTTCGGGTAGCTTGATGTGTTGGCGTCTGTACACTGACAAATAAAATAAATAAAGCGCCAATTTTAATACCAGATTTTTCAATCACGCAGGCTTAGATACATATATACCACCATAATTTTCATATACATAATCAGCCTATAATATTCCCACTGCTGGGACACAAGCCTCCTCTCAGTGGGAGGGGTAATTTTCATATCAAGCCTGATTATACTATGACACTAAAAACATGCATCAATCATAACCCTTTCAGTAAAAATGTGCTTATTATTGTGTTTGATATCACTCGGAGTGATTGATGGTATGTGATTAGGTTTGTTAATATGTATAACTAGGCGAGTTCATAACCCTACTCGCCCTGTCTTCTGTGTGGAACTCTCTAGAGTAGTTAGTCAGAAACCAGGGGGGCTTCGGCCGATTCCTGCTACGAAGTTACTATTTGGTTCGGTCGGTCCCGATCCTACACTCCTACACTCTTTCGAATATTGACTATGGTCCCGACCCAACTGAGCTGACCCGAACTTTTTTCGCATTTTTTAATAATGGTTCGGCCGTGTGTCGATCCGATCCGATCATTCGCACTTTACACTTCGCAGTAGACCCCCTGAATTTGTGGATGTCAGTAGCACTAAGTAAGTAAGAGGGGCTCGTGGCTAAATAATAACAGCCCCATGGGTCGAACGATGGTTAAGCTACGCTTTCCTCCGTCGGTTCGTGGATGGGTGATCCATTACATATCGAGACCCCTCCGTGTCTCGGAAAGCACGTTCAGCCGTTGGTCCCGGTGTCATTCGTAGATCTTTGACAGTCGTTACGGGGGTTAAGTTACCCATAGTTTGTTGTGGAGGTCAGATAGGCAGCCGCTCCATGTAAAATACTGGTATTTAGCTGCACCCGGTTGAACTGGAAGCCGACCCCAACATATATAATTAAGAAAAGGCTAGGCAATTTGAATAACACTTAGTCATAATTTCTACTTGATACATCGGGTAAGAATGAAATTCAATTCCAGTAGGGCCAAGATGATATTTGAAGAACCCTTTGCCAAAATTAGGTTTAAGTACCGAGTCGTCTTCCTTTCTGCTAACAGCGAACTGCTTAACCTACCTATCTGCGAAGGTCTATGATTGTTTATTTTACCTCAAGGCTCAAGGCCCAAGCTCAACAGCGTTGGTTGACAAATTAATTTCATGTTTACTTAATTACAAAATGGAAGGATCTTTTCAAGAAAATGGCCCTGCTAATATTTTTGCCGTACAATTTCAGTGGTCGGTCTCTATAATCGGTCTTACAGATAGTTACCGTGAGAGAGGTACAGTCCGGCAATGTTTCCCATTATTGTTCAAATGCTTTAAAAAGTTTTATAGCAGTAAGCACTAAAAATCACTAAGCGTATTATTCAAAGTTCACAAAAATTCAATAATATAAATACATATAAATTATATTTTTAAATATTAAAATATAAAAAAGCATAAAAACATTTAAAAATATAAAAAATAAGTATGTAGTAGGTAACACCGGTATCTAGCCCACCGGTATCGGGAACAGGGTCCAAGCTACCGATGGTCAAGGCTCCAGAGAGAGGAACCTCCTGACAATGCGAGTCGTGTCCAGAAGTACCGCTTTCTGAATCCAGCCCTTGATCCAGCTGCCCAACGACAGCCTCCTCAGGTGTTGGTCGAGGCTCTTGGCTATTAAGCCATTGGCTGTCTTTGAGTCCACATCCCACATGTCGACAACCTCGTGAGCCAAGTCAAGATACTTGATTTGTTCATCTTTCTCGGCTTTCACGAGGGAGAACCTCGTGAAAGCCGCGGGAAAAATCATGCGGGACGGTTATGTCAACAATCATATTAATCAATTATTAATTATTATTAATGTATGTACAACTGTAACAATTCTAATTGTGACATTTTAATTTGTAATTTTCGTTTTAGATACTTAGCTTTTTATAAATTTTGCGTGCCTATTTCCAGGCAGAATGTACATGGCTCACTCCTATCTACTCCACCTGTATTTTAATGTAACCTAAATTCGTTGCAAATAAACGATTTGATTGATTGATAAACATATTAAATTTTCTAACTCGGTACACTTCAATCCGTCAAAAACTGCTACATTCATACAATACCCTTTGCTTACGCCAGCGCCATTTTGGAGGGTTCTGAACTGTTATTTACTTCTGATACTCGTAGCGGGACATTTTTTCAACTTTCCCCCCTATATGAGATGGTTCTCCTTACCCCTCCATAATAGTACAGAGTTGGCCAGAATAAAAAAGTACTAGTAGATAATAAAGATGACGCGATCAAAATTCCGCTGAATAAAAAAGTTAAACCGGGTGAAGTTAAACTGTTCACGAGGGACTTAATCAGAAAAAACTTGCCTAGTAGCGATGAAAAATGTGAAGTAAGCAACTTTGTACTTTTATTCTTTTTTGAGTTGAAGAGATGTGATCATTGAGTCTTTTTACGTCATATTTTATGACAAAGGAAATCCAGACTATTTCCATGTAATTCAATCTGTATATCCGTCTGTCTGTAAAGAAAGAAAAGAAAGAAACACTGTACATAGAATATAATAGATTTTGTATATATACATATATAATTGTTTTTGTATATATGTAATATGTATGTAACCTATTTATGTATTTGTGTACTTAGTTTAAGATTTTTTTTAATATTGTCCCTCTCAACCAAAGCACCTGCCATCCAATCTCTTCACCACCCTTGGTTGACTGGTAGAGAATGCCTAAGGCAATAAGTCCGCATTTGTACCTTTTTGTGCGTAAAGTTTAAATAAATAGAAAAGAATACTCTTTATCGATTTTATGATTTAACGTTTAACTTTATATTTACATAACTTAAAAAGCTTACAGTTTAAAATAATAATAATAATATGTATAAGTATATAATGAGGGGAAATAATCAAAGGGCATTATGTACACCATATAAATATAGAAACAAAAACAATGGGCGGTCTTATCGCTAAGAGCGATCTATTAAAGACAACCTCTGGATGGATTAAAAATCTGTTTGTTTACCTTTTCACGCATTAACGGTTGAACGGATTTCGATTAAATTTGGGACATAGGTCCACCATGATCTAGGTTAGGACTTAAGATAGGATAGGATATTTTTTATCCCGGTAGTACGTTCGCGTGGGACAATGTTTAACCTCCACGCGGGTGAAGCCGCGGGCAAAAGCTAGTGTAATATATTATTTCCATCTCGGCAAACATGCACTATTGTCGACTACATCATCGCTTACTATCAGGAGAGATAGTAGCAAATGCAAGCCAAATGGTCCTCGATGTAATATGGTGTCGCAAAAAACTGTCGAAGAAACGTGTTCGAAGTAAAGAAAATCAAACAGACGGGTGTCAATGTAGAATATATTGCCCATAAAGTATCTAAGTATACAGGAGCTGTAACTATGAATTCAGAACATGATTCTAGACGCTACCGTAGAATTTTTTCGTCAGTTATAAAAAAAAAACTTTTTTATAGAAAAATGCAACACCTACGCAGTCAAAATGTTTGGAATAGCAATAAAAAAAAAATAACCTTCGAAGAATTTCAACGCAGTGGATTCAAAATCGTGTACTGCGTCCATGGTAATAGGTTGTGCGTCGATGTGATGTGATGTGATGATAGAATTCTGTATCATTGTTGTACAGACGTCAGCACATCAAGCTACTACAATCTATCAAATTTCTTTAATAGATTTTCAACTTTATCGATAAAGCATTAAGGTTCAAGGTTGATTGGGAAAATTTGACAGTTTCGGGTAGCTTGACCTGCTGGCGTCTGTACCTAGGCACATGATCTTCATTATGAGTATCAAAATATTGTAAAACCATTT
Source organism: Apamea monoglypha (assembly GCA_911387795.2). NCBI lineage: Eukaryota > Metazoa > Arthropoda > Insecta > Lepidoptera > Noctuidae > Apamea > Apamea monoglypha. The sequence continues at coordinate 3,456,433 of OU426933.1, read as the reverse complement.
TTATTAAAGAGAAACTATGTAGTTTCTTCATACCCTCACCCTATCGTTTGGAAGAGACAATTGGATTAAGTAAATTCTTTTTTGTTGTTGTAATTTTTGACGTTCAGAAGTGCCTTTTACTGGACTAATTGAAAAAAAAAAACAATTTGATATTGTCTTTGACGTTGTATAGGTGTCAGTTTTTTATGCGTAGCCGCTCAGAAACTATGTTTAGACTGTAGTTTTGTAGTCCATTTTATATTTTATTAAGAACCTGATACTTGTTGACAGGCCTACACTGTCCTCCCATACCTATTAACACTGTAATTTGAAGACATTGTGAAAGCCAATTATTTTATACGTACAACTAAAAAGTGAAAAATAAAAACTCTTTTGCAAAAAAATAAAGAAAAATAAGACTACCAAAAAAGAAAAAAGTTTTTTTAAAAGAAGAGTGAAAGAACACTATCTTTCCACTTCGTCACAGTCGCGTGTGAATTTATTATGTTAATTATTCATTTATTTTAGAAGTATGTATGTACCTATCTATATTCACATATTATTTGTTTTATTTTATTAAGTGAACTATCTCCTGCCCGCGACTTCGTCCGCGTGACATTTCTTGCTCCCCCGACCCACCCGTCGCATCGCATCGCATCACCTGTCCGCGCTATTACTTTGTTTTAGCATAGCGTTGTTTCTGAATTCTTTTCGTTTTGCTCGGCTCCTAAAGGTTCTACTAAATAGCCTATAGCCTTTCTCAAGAGTTAGGCTATAAAATGATAAAATAATTTTTCAAATTCGACGACATTAGCGCGTTCAAACAAACACTTCTGTTTTATTATTAGTGTATGAAGTGTTTGATCTTATGAATTTTATTTTCTCCTTTACACACTCTGTCTACATCGCATCTAATTTCTTACCGCAGGTACTCTGGAAGAGATTTCTTTAGAAATAAGCATCTCCTTAAGGGCTGATTTTTCCAACGCCAGATAATTTTATCGGAGGGATAATTTTGAATTTTTGACAGTTCTACCATACAAAACCTGTCAGACGTCAATTTCATTTCACGAATAAAAATTATCTGTCGATTGAAAAATCAGCTCTTAGTTGTATCTTTTCTTCTTGTCTGTTTAAATACGTCTGACCTACATAAATGGATAAATAAAAGGAGTCCATAAACCCGATCATTTTACCACTGTTTCCAACATCTAGAATTCCGTCTTTAACAATCAAAACACAACTAATTAACACCGTCATTCTAAAACAAACAAGAGAGCCTACATAAACGTAAACTCATACATCTCAACGCCCGCCATTTTACTTTTCCCGACACCCTTATCAAGTAGATGACCGTTTTTAATTAATTAAAAGCGTGGATCAAGTCGGAAAGGAATTTGCGATAATGAACCGGTGGCATTTTTTTAAATTTTCTCCATCACGGAAAAGTAAGACACCCGGATGTCGGATGCCAAATTGGATAACAATTTTTTTAGACTGTGACCTTTTAATTTGGTTGCAAATGTATGTTTTTTCAAAATGGCATTTGTTGTTTATTTCATTGGATGTGTGTGTTGGCCCTTTGTACACACACGTATTTCTTGCACTGAAAAGCTACGGTTTATTCGCCATGTGTAGGTAAGGTCTTCAGTGTTGTATGGATCACTGTGGAAGCTTGTTCACGGACACGTTTTTTTCTGCGGCGCGGTTTATTCGCCGTACCGTAAAGAAACCGTGCCGTGTAGAAAAGACTTTAAGCGCTGAGCAGGCGATGAACAAATATAGTCTACTAGTACTAATGAACGTGATACTACTGATCAACGCCGTATAGTAGTAGCTGCCGGAAGTAAAACGCAAGTTAAACGTAAGCAAAACGCAGGCAAAACCAAACCGAAATACAACACATTGTCGATTCAAAAATATCAGAAACGAACACAAATAAGTTCAATATTCGACCAGTAAAAATATGATGCAAACCCTCAACCGCTGGGGTATTTACGATACGTGGCCGCGAGTAGTTTGCACAGCACTCGCGCGGTGGCACTGTTTGCGACGCAATCGCGCGCCGATTTGTCGTGTCCTGTCGCAGGCGAGGGTTAAATCGCCACTGAATTGATCGTGTTTTGGAGTTCCTTGGGTTGTATAATGGAAAATAGTGGTAGTGTTTGGTAGCGATTACGTAGATGTTCTCGAATTGTAATTATCTTTCTGTCTTTATTTATTTTCGTTGCTTATATAATTAGTATGAATGTATCTATTATTTAGTATATGTACATATGTGTATCTATTTTAGTATATACTAAAATTGGTGGTTGGTGTAATAATATTATTGCACCAACGATCACCCCATTTTATGACCAGGCAAATCACTGTCCATTACAGCATTCCAGCGCCCATTGTATGTTTTTAGTCTTCGATAAATTTTTTTTGCTATGTATTTTTTTGTGGTGTACAATAAAGTAAATATAAATAAATAGATTAATATAGCCTCTTTGAGATAACTACGTGTGTTTAGCTGCTGATTTGAGGGCCATGTGAACTAAACCAACGTTGGAAAATACCTGTCAACTTTTTATTAATTGAGTTCGAGGCTTTTGGCTACTTTGTATGTATGTATTTTATGTCTTTTTTTGTAATGTACGTTATATAGAATTTAAAAAAGAACTCTTTTTTTTTGCGATAAATGATTTTTTTTTATTTTATAGCCAGTCTGACGCTTGTTGTTATAACGAAAAATAAGCATGTTAAGTTTTTTGTTCAAAAACAGTAAAAAAACAATTTAGCAGTTAGCAAAAAAACAAGTCAAGAAAAACTGTCGACGTTATGAAAAATTAAAAGCAAAAAAACTAAACGCCACAGCCTAATCAAACAACACGGCAGGCGACATTGCCATTCAGTCCGAACAATTTAACTGGACAAACGTTGGCAGAATTTTGACAAATACCTCCACAACCCAGCCGAGGGCGAACAAACAGTGTAACGTGTTATTTGTATTACTAAACGTCAGACAAGCAGAGGGTTAAAAATATTAAGGTTGGCATATTCATCATGTGTGGGTTGTGGGTGTACTGGTGTGGGTAGGCTGTTGGCTGTAGAGGGTTAAGTATTATTGGGTTAGACGTAAATCTGATGTAAATCTGCTGAAGTCACTGACCTATGTTATACAAGTACGCTGGATAACATACTATTGATAACAAAATGAAGACATTTGATTTTCGCCATTTTGGCGCTGATAGCAACGTGAGCGTCCGTGGAACTAATATTTTTGATAGCGAGTTTTACAAAATGCGCATACTCTCATGATAAAAATGTTCTAAATATTTCGTAGTAATCACAAAATACATCAAAAGTCCTATTCCACGATTTAGACCTAAATCATCAGAGACGTACTAAAACAACATGACGGCCATTTGCAACAATGTATCAATTTTAGTTCCTGAGACGCTCGAGCAGGGCACTTTGAATCGGCACAAAAACAACTGTCATTTCGTAGAGTATATTTAGTTCAGCGTACTTGTTTATTCAGGTCAGTGGCTGAGGTCCTTTGACATAAGCTAGGTTCAGACCTAAGCCTGCAAGCAAGAGTTTGCTGTGTCAAAACGAGTTCGATAAGAAAAAACAGTCTTGAAAAAATGTCTGTCTCATTGGCTGAGCGTGGGGTACTAGGTTTGAAAAAAATGCACTTTCTCCAGCAGCTTTTCCTTAATTTACCTACTAAACTACAACCGACCAAACAAAAACGTAAGGCCATAAAAATGCAACAACAATTTGTTAGTTCTCGAAAAACCCATTATTTCATAGGAAACTTCAGCCCAGAAATTGGTAAAGAAAAAACATCAGGAACGAAAAATAGGGAACAAAACGAGATCCATTGAATAGCCAAGCGGATCTGCCAGTGTGCATGCTTGAAATAATAACGTCCAAATAGGTACAGACGAGCACGCAAACTGTCAATGAATGGGCGCGTAAAACCGGGTAAAACAATAATTTGTAGGTACAGTTGTGGTGGAAAAGGTTTCTGTTTTATTTTCAAGTTGCATTTTTTGGGAATTCAGTAAAAAAAGTGAGCATTTGAAATATCTTTTATGGAATCAAACATCAGTTAGACATTCATAATTATTTATCTTTGTTTTCTGATTAAATAAAACCACGTCAGGTTTTTTCTTTAAAAATATTGTTTCCAATAACCACAAATGATTCTTCAATATTGTATAGTGTTTTTCCTCACGGAGATACACGCGTCTTACTTGTGGCAACTAAGTGTAAAAACACGCTTCGAATGTGTGCGTGAAGACGAGTAGCGTTAACACATAACCCACATATGCACACACACATTTCCGACTTCGTCTTTATCTCAACTCGCACACTAGTTCACAGCGTGTTTGTGTGTACACACAAGTAAAACGCGTGTCGCTTCGTGAGATAAAAGTATAGTAAGTGTTCACAGTTACGCACACTTCACATGCACAAACAAGTTAATCTATATTTATGTATACATTTTATAAATTAAAGTCGCTTTTTGTATCTGTGAACTCGTTATTTTCACGGTTTTCACCATCATTTAGAGAATTTATTCCGGAAAGTTTACGTGTATACTATAATATATAATAAAGAAATATCGATATTATTGTCAAGTCGTTAAAATCATGTGAAGCAGGAGCGGGCGAACTAATATAATATCCAGTTATAAAAATACTTGATATATAATACTTGAAATATTTGTATGACCTACATGTATTTGTTCCGAGTCTGGGTGTTTTTCTATCTATAATATGTATGTATTTACAAAAAAAAAATTGTATATAAGTAGTTTATCAGCCATCTTGTTACCATAACACAAGCATTAGGTTGCTTAGCTTGGGACAAATGGTGCTGTGTGAAATGTCCAGGGATTTATTTATTTATTTATTTATTTATTTATTTATTTATGTGAAGCAGGGGCGGGCGAACTAATATAATATCCAGTTATAAAAATACTTGATATATATACCTAATGCCAACAAGCGCGCTCCCTTCTCAGGTCAAGGGGTTCATGAGAGGCAACTAAGGGATTATTACATGAAAACACCAACCACCTGACTATAAAATATGCTGCAATTTATACTTGAAATATTAGGTATGAAAATGATTTCATTCAAGAAAACTAAGAAATTATGATGCATGATAAGCAATGCCTCGTATTCTTACGACTATTTATAGAAAATCAATCAAAATAAATGCTACATAGTTTTACTTTTTTTTCATATATAAGTAGTTCTACTGTACATATTTAGAAAGGAAGAAAGAAAAAGTATTTATTGCGACTCGTACAGGATTCGTATTTCAGCCGACAACGGAGACTACCCTTCGACGCGGGAGATATTATAGTGCGCAAATGTGTGCGCAGACACAGGTTCACTATTTCTTCCCTCACTGTCTAATTAGATGGAACGGCAAAACTCCTTTTACATATAACTCACACATAACGTACAACGAAAACGGACATTTAAAAAAAAAAAGAACCTTAACATAATCCCTCACCAATTAAAAGAAAGATCTTATTTAAAAAACAAGCGCATTTTTACGCAAATCTCTGCAACCGTACTTTTAGCTGGGCTGGGCCAACGATGCCCGTATATTTTGAAAGAACCGGCCCGCACATCCAGCGCTTTGTTTATACCCATGCATCCGTATTACCGGTTTAACAAAGAGAACAAAGTTGGATCCAGCTCCCGCTGGAAGAAAGCGCTGATTGTATGCTGGTTTGGCGTGGACCTACTTTTTAGAGCGAGGGAAAAGATGTCGTTGTTACTGGTTATATTTTTTATGAAGATGGCGAATGATTTGCAAATTATGTGCTGGAAGATGAATGGCAGGAGGGGACGATGTGTTAAAGTGACGATCTCGCATCGGAAAGTAGAGTGTGGTTTTACTTTAAAGGTAGACTGACCGCCATTGAACCAATTGATTTTCTCGGTTACAATTCTCAGAATCCCTTTCATTTTGAAGGAGTTTCGTAATCCATTGCTTCAAAATATGTTCGAAAAATTCGTCTGCTCGACAACGTAAATGATATGAAAGAATATTATTAAAACTAATTGATAAAGAGAGAGTTAGTCAATTAAAAAAAAATGCAAATTGCAGAAATCTGCTGGATGTGGGTACACCTACGAGAGACGTCAATCTGTTGTTGATCCATAAATGTAGCGAAATCGTAACTACCTACATGAAAAAAAAAAAAAAAAACTATTAGCTACTGGACTACTTACCTTAGTTATGTATTTATTCGCTAGAATAAATAAAGAATCTTTAAGCCCATCTATATAGGTTGCCACCCTATTCATTTTGTAAAATAAAACACAACATTAAATAAACATGGGACATAGGCCTCCTTTCAGTAACAGGGTGTGGGCCGTAATCCAACACACGGGCCCAGTGCGGGTTGATAGATATGACATGCCTTCGAAATTTTGGTTCTAGGACACGTCGGTTTCCTCACGATGTTTTCCTTCACCGTTTTGAAAGCTGTGGAAATAAATTACACAAAGTAAAGCCTACTTGGGTTCGAAACCCCTGGGCCACCACTGCTCAACAGGGCACAAATCTAAACTCCAGGCTGCTTCTAAGATCCCAGTAACCACGCGTACATAATTTAGTTCTACGTCTGACAATAATAATGACTACAATGAAAACTTGACCCACTTTCTCTACATACACAACAGCTTCTGAGTGCACATAATTATTAAGTTAAATCTTGCTTTCAGGTATTATATAAATTCCCTGGAGTTTAGGTAACTCCGTAGGAGAGAAGGCTGCACTATAATTATATACGTTCAACAATCAACCGGGTCACCCGGGTATCTAAGCCCCGTGTAATATCTAGCAACATCCGGTTGCAAGATGGCCGGCCCGGATATCCGGAGCTCTCAGATGTCGCTACTTGGACCTCTCTATTAAAGTTGTTACGTCGTTATGTTTGCTTAAAAATATTCTTTTTAAAGTTTTCTACTTTAAAATTTTGTTTTAGAAGATTTTGAACGCTGTCTTAGGATTTCAGGAGGAGTGGTGGTCCAGTGATATCAGCCCTGACTTACGTGTTGTAGGTCGTGAGTTCAAACCTAGGCAGGAACTTTACTTTGTGTGAAATAAACAGGGTTGAGAAATGCACGCTCAGATTTAATTGAAAAGGCACTTCATAAAAAATAAGTATGCTAAATTGATGATTGCAGTGATGACCAAGTGGAGACTGCAGTGGAAACGGCCCCGACTTACGGATCATCGGTCATGGGTCCGAACCCAGATTTTGTGTATTTAATTTCATCACCACAGCTCTCAAAATGGTGAAGAAAAACCTCGTGAGGAAACCGGCATTTCCTTGAACCAAAAAAATCGAAGACATGTGACATCCATCAACCTGCACTGCCCACTCCCCCTCACAGAGAGGAGGCCTGTGTCCCAGCAGTGGGAACATTATAGGCTGATTATGCTATGCTTAAGACTCTTCAATTTCTCAGTGATAAGAAATAACTAATAGGTCATAATAATATTACTCAGACATATTTTAACGGTTGCGTTTACCGTGTCCCGTGGCATCCTTTGAAGCATACTTTTTTGCAGTATCTTGTTCATAATACTATTTTTTGACTGAGCACAAAAAATGTTGGGTCTGAATTATGCAATGTGTAACTGAATTAATGCACATTATGAAAGTAGTTTGTTCAGAATCGTTTACTGAATCGATTTCTGTAATTTTTAATATAGGTAATATTTTATCCCAAAAATAAATAAAACTACGTAAATTACTGTCACACTTCCGCTGTACAGTCAAAACAAACCAAAATAGATGAAGTACCTACTGCGCTAGACCCCTAAACGAGTGCGACTGTTTGCATGCGTAGATTTGTAATGTGACCACAATTTTCTCCCACAATCAGTGTAACTAATTTATGAGAAAAACAATGTTTATTACATAATAATAAAAATCAGTGTATGTATTATGATTATAACATAACATTCTAATTGGGGTGTCTGGTGGTGTGCGTTAATTCCGGGACAAGTTGTATAGAGTACTTGTCTTGTCTTTGTATCATAGCGTTGGAAAGAAGTTTACCTACATAATTCCTATACACAACATACTGACGCATACTCAACCTCGCTACGTCATAAAACAATTATGTTATTCCTGTTACAAAGCGAAAATATCACTGTCGTAAAGCTAACCTATAAAAACCCAACAATTCCACATTTCCTTTTATAAAAGTCAAAAGTCAATCGAAAACTGACTCAACTGCCACTTGCACTCATTCTATTTTCGATCTAAAAAATCACCGAATCCATTTTATCTACCTGGCACCATTCGGCCGTGTCATTCAGCGCCTTTAAAAGTCGGTCGTAAAAATAAAAAAACGGGATTCTATGGACAATGGAGTTGGGGGTAATTTTTCACGCGTGTATAGAGTTATGTACGGTGTAAGGACGCTTTTATATTGGTAGGGGGAAAAGATTATTTTTAGGAACAGGAAATTGAGAAAATTCTGCTTACGAGTTTTTGAGATGGTTTTGGTTTCTGTCTGTGATTCCCGTCACGTGCTTTTCGAATGCCTATCCAAAAGCACATCATCATCATTTCAGCCGAAAGACGTCCACTGTAGCTGGTCATAGGACACCCCCAAGCATCGTAACATAGACCGGTTCTATGCTTCTTGCACCAAGTGCATTCCTGCGGTGTTCACTAGGTCATTGATTCACCTTGTTGGCCTTCCAACGCTATGTCTTCCTGTACGCGGTCGCCACTCGTTTCAGCCCAATCGGCGATCTGTTCTGCAAGCATTGTGGCCTGTCCATTCCAACTTAAGTTTGGAAATTCTTCGGTTACTTCGGTTATCTTAGTTCTCCTGTGGATCACACATATTTATCTTGAAGAGACGCGCTCTTTACATGTGATAACCAAGCATAAAAACACCCTGTGAATGTGTGCGTGAAGGCGAGTAGCATCAGCCGATCTACTCTGTAAAACCACGCCGTGAAAACTTAAGTGAAGTGAACTTGAAGTGAACTGTCAATAGTGTCCATCCCTATTATATTATCGTGGAATAGCTCACTTTAAGATCACTTCACGTAAGTTTTATGGTGAAATTTTTACAGAACAGATCGGCTGTCATTCCACCTTATCCTAGGGACTGACACTATTGATAGCTCACTTCACCTCAGTTTTCACTGTGACATTTTTACAGAATAGTACCGCAGGATATTACACACACACACACACACACACTTCGCCATTATCTCCGATGGTACCGAGAGAGCATATTTGAACACTTGGTAACCACAACTAAAGCCGCTGCGTGAGATAAAAATACTGTACACATAATTTAAATAGCACTCCGCACAAAGCTACTTTTTGTATTATTTAATGAAAATGTTAATTGAAAATTTAACAAAATAATAATGTGGCATCGAGTTGGTTAAACGAATTTATTACAAACAGCAATTGTGTTGAATTACAATTGTTTATTTAGAGAATCTATTTAATGTGTTAATTATTGGATTTTAGTTCATTACTGTTTCGGATTTCAGATTTATGGATGATTACCTGTTTTACATAAATAAACCTATTTTATACCGAAAAATATGTATAATATAACATCACGCCTGAATTTCCCAAGGGGTTGACAGAGGTGTGCAGCGCACTTACATTTCGCCAGTTATAGGGGGCGTACCTATTGCCGTCAACCGAGCTTAAATCCAGTGAAATAAATCTATTGAAAGAAACCAATAATACTATGCCCGATTCGGGCAATTCACCCAAGAGTATTTATTATTTAAACACCACTACTTTCAACACGCTGAGGGAAAACATGGTGAGGAAACCGGGATGTCCTAAAACCGAAAATTCCAAGACATGTGACATAAAATCTACCAACCCGCACTGGGCCCGCGTGGTGGATTACGGCCCACTCTCTCTCACCGAGAGGAGGCCTATGACCCAGCAGTCGGAACATTATGGATTGATTATGTACCCAAGAGCATCATATTATTGATAATTAATTTGAAGCCTGACGTGATACATTTAAAAACGCTGAAAAATCACGTTTATTTTATGGGGACCCACTTTAATTAGTATTAACGTTATTTGATTTTTATTATTTGTTGTTATAGCGGCAATATAAATACTCGTACACACTCTATGAACATTTCAACTGTCTTCCTATTACGGTCCATGAGATTCAGCTCATACAACCCGCTGACTGACAGATGGACGGACGGACTGCGGAGGCTTAGTAATAGGGTTCCGTTGGCAGTTGTTACCCCTTGGGTACGGAACCTTTAAAGTTTATTTTTAAATAACCCCAAAAGGAGGGTGAAATGGTGTTTTGAAAGTATGGGGATAATCCATTGATCTCTAATAAATAAGTACGCTGGATTAAATATACTATACGAAATGACAGTTGTTTTTTGCGCCGATTCAAAGCGCCCCGCTCGAGCGTCTCAGGAACTAAACTTGATACATTATTGCAAATGGCCGTCATGTTGTTTTAGTAGGTACGTCTCTGATGATTTAGGACTAAATCGTGGAATAAGACTTTTTGTGCATTTTGTGTTTACTACGAGATATTTAGAACATTTTTATCATGAGAGTATGCGCATTTTGTAAAATTCACTACCAAAAATATTAGTTCCACGGACGCTCACGTTGCTATCAGCGCCAAAATGGCTAAAATCAAATGTCATCGTTAGTATGATGTCCAGCGTACTTGTATAATATACATAGGTCAGTGGGATAATTTGACAACCACGAACTGAGTCGCGACCAAAGCGCTACTGTCGTATATAACCTACATTATAAACACACCCTAAAGCCATATAACTATTATCTGTTGTTGCAAAGTAATAATGTTCTATTGTGAAGGAAAATTCGCCGTATATTGATGATGACTCGCGGTTTTAATTCAACAACAAAATGTTATTAGGCATGTGTTTTTGTTACCCCTGCCAAATAGGATTGAATAAGTTTATTAACCTAAAAGATTAGCGGAGTTAGGCAGGCGTGTCAAAGACTTTCTTTTTCGAGGAATTTTTAATATTTGCTTGGTAAGTATAGAGGGAGTGGGCCATAATCCAGCACGCGGGCCCAGTGCGGGTTCGTAGATGTCACGTGTCTTCGAATTTTTGGTTCTAGGACATGCCAGTTTCCTCCCGGTTTACTCCCTCTCATACAGAGGAGGCCTGTGTCCCAGCAGTGGGAACATTATAGGCTGATAATGTTATGTAAATATAAAGAGGTGTCTTAAGACCTAAACAATCACAATCTAATTATTGGCATTATAATCTTTGTTTTCTATTTTTTTTATATTTTTAAGTTTTTTTTGGGTGTGATGCCAATAAGCACATTTTTCTTTAAAGATTCATACAGGCTGGCCCATTTACAGGATGCAAATTGTTTTTAGAACCTTCTTTTTTGCGAAATATCCAGCGTGTGTGCGTGTGAGCGTCTTGGCCTCGCACAGGACTTTCTTTTTTTTTACTTTCTTTTATATAATTTAGTTTTTTGTATTTTATATTTAAAAAAAGGGGAGGCCTTTGCCCAACAGTGGGACACAATATAGGCTAACAAAAAAAAAAATATGATTGTGTTTAGTTTACGAGTAGTTTGTGATCTTCCTGTGCGAGCCACAATAAATACTTTTTCTTTCTATGTATGCTCTGTAACTGTTTATAACTTAGGAGTCAGATTTTAGCTTTCTCGTGTTTTCATAAGTAGGTATTTCTTGGCGCACGCTAGAATAAAATCAATTAACTAAGTTTATCAACATTCTTCAACAGAATATACGTAACTAATTAAATTATTACCCCTTTTCCCTAGTTTGTGGCACAATACTAGTTCCTTAGTAGCTACGTATGCACTCCCCAAAAAATGATTAACCCACTTTCCGCCACGCCGAAACTCCGCAAAACAAAAGTTAGAAATGGCCGTGTCACCCGTGTGATCCGAGGATCGGATACTCTCGGATATTCTCGGATACCTTCGGATAAATCCAATACACATTGTGATCCGACTTAGGTACAAGTTGTTCGGACTAGTCTTCGAGTCGTTACTTGATATCAAATTGTTTAGATAGACGTCTTGAACACTGGTGATTTTGGTACTGTTTCGATGCTTGTAAATAATGTGAAATTGTTATTTTGTAAATAGAGTGGAGTATTTCGTTTCGTTTAGGAGATATGAAATTGCTAGAGAGCGTTTGGTTCTGTAGCTGTGATGAGAATTTACCGTGCTATCCTAAACATACACACGTACACACACATTCGCTTTCGACACCTTTGCTTGTGAGCTTTTTGACTATACTTTTAACCTCTATCCTTCTCAAACCTCCGTTCTTGTTGTGCTTAAATATATAGGTCCCAACCAAATTGGTTAACTTAGCCGTTTAGTCAACCGCCTGGCTGTTGGAAGTAGTGCTCGCCTCGCTTCGCTCTCTCAGCTCGCACGCGGTTGATCACGGTTCTAACTTAACCCATTGGGTCCGGGTGCCCTGGCTTAGTTACTGCAACCAATTCGGCTCGCACGTGATTGGTTACACTTCCAACCTAAACTATAATTTATTGAATATCATTCAGGCCGTTAGTTGAACGGCAGCCGTTTACTTAAAAGGCTAGGCGGTTAACTAAACGGCTAATTAAACTAGTTGGCTGCGTCATATACACTGCTTTGGAACGTATTATAAGCTAGCTACAATACCTACCTGAAGACTTTCATTCCATCGCCCCGACTTATAAGGAAGGTAGTAACGATAGCAATTTGTTGGAAGGTTGGATTTACCTATAGGTAGGTTATATAGGCATTATATTGTATAGGCAGGTTGGTGTATAGGACAGAGTGTTACACTTAGAAATTTAAACTACAAAAATGCACTTCGCACACTCTCACTTGCACACCGCTCGGCAGACAGCGCGCAAAGTGTAGTTCACGTTATCGCGACAATGTAGTCGTAGCATAAGAGCATGATTACAAAACATGGATTGACGACTTAGTTAATAATAAATAAGCTATAGCTTATGCAAGCTTCAATTTCTCTAAAGTCTAAACTATAGTCAAACTACAACCGCACCAGTACAACATTGGATCCACAAGTAACGTGGGATGATTCCAAACAGATCGAAATTTGGAGTTCTGCCCAAACTACTCTAAATATAATAACACCTGGAGCCAATACCACAAATTATCAGTAAAGTTTAACCAACATATCTTACTAAAGCTGGCTTACGTGTGTACGTAACGATAAATCGTAGCGATTGCAATGCTTCTAGTCAGGGCTTGGAACCGGTACCAAAGGAACAGATTCTGTACCGGTATTTATTTATAAATATGTCGGAAGTGCGTCAGTCATTCGTTTGATGGTTTGGAACGCCAGTACCAGGTGGCGCTTGACAGAGTCTTAGCCTGAGTTCCTGGTAGTCGACGAGAGTTGTATGTGTATATTTTATGTCTTTGTCTCTTTAAAAAGAAAGAAAAATTGTTTATTCCGCACAAACAAAACGCACATTACAAATAAAAAAAGACATAAAATATACACATACAAGGTAGTCAAAAGCCTCGTACTCAAGCATATAAAATGTTGACAATTTTGACCAAAGACAACACATACTAATTGACATCTTCATTGACAGTTCATGGCATCAAGGGATGACTTTTCAAAAATCCTTCGTTAGTGCTCACAGTATACTATAATGTACTCTGTGGTGCTCACCTTCGTTCTTTATGGAATTGTTGTGTTTTCATGTTTTTATACCTAGTGGAATAAAACTGTATTTTTCTGTCAGGGAATAATATTATTTCCTTTATAAAATAGATCATAAAATTCAACTCATACTCTTAGCAATTTTGCTTCAAACTTTATTTCATTTAAACCATTTTGAACTTTTGAATGTTTTTATGTACAGACACCAGCACATCAAGCTACTACAATCTGTCAAATTTCTTTATTAGATTTTCAACTTAATCGCTATAGCATTAGGTTCAAGGTTGATTGGGAAAATTTGACAGTTTCGGGTAGCTTGACCTGCTGGCGTCTGTACTTTGCATGCTAAAGGTAAAATATGGTGATGGCTGGGATATACATTTTTTATCAAAATCAAAATCAAAATTCATTTAGTCAAATTAGGCTGCGAATCAGCACTTCGAACGTCAAAATTACAAAAGACTGTCCCCCAAAAACGCCCGCCCTTCACCACGTCCTAGTGCTGTCGCTGGGAAGAAGAAGTGGCGCAACAAACTCCTCGGCACAGTTACATGAATGTAAAAAATCTACATTTTGTTTACCCATATTTGCAAATGAATGATTTTGAATTTTCAAGGACTGCCGCCGATGGACTGTGCCATCAAAAAATCTACCACGATTTTGTCATATAAACGATCGAGACATCCGTGTAGATCGACGCGCAACCTGTTAACCTGCTCTTTTTTATAATCGGCGGAAATTGAGATTATTATAAATAAATTAAATAATTTTTCAAATATATTTTATTAAAAAATAAATGCTGTTCCATATATTTTGACCGCGTAGATATTGCAGTCTTCTATGAAACTGCATTTTTTTTTGATAACCTACTAATAATTTTTACGCAAGGGGGTCTAGAATCCATGCTTGCAGGTGCTGAATCCATGGTTCCAGTTTGCACGACGATATCCGTGCCATCCTGTCTATCGGTACGATTTAATTATGGCAACGTGTGTAGCTAGCATAACAAGTGAGCGTTGCATAAGCGCGATTGATGGGTGGCGACCACCCCGCCCCGTGCCTTTGTGAGTGCTCTCTCATTTGCTTATGAATGTACGTTTGACCGACACTGTATGCGTAGATTTTGTCAATGTTTGTGTCAATTTATTATGGTTTTGTTGTAAAAATGAATAAATTATTATCTTTAGAGCTACCGTCTTGTCTCATGATTAATTTGATGACCAGTCAAGGTAGCAAGACTGCTAGGGTGCAGGAGCATGGAAACATCGCACTGGCTGAGTCTAGAGACAATTCTGATAAAATTCGTGTCATAACTTTTGTCATCTTCGCCATTCAAAACCGCCAGTTTCTATAAGTTATTTGCGTCGTAGTGCAGGAAAACAGTGACAGTCTTGGTTTGTGTAGAATGTGTTACCAGTACCGCCTCTGGCAGCGGCCGCCGAGGCTTCTCCGTGCTGTGTGCGCCTGACGAATACATCAACCATACTAAGCACGCGTTGATCAAAACACAATAGCAACCTAATGACATATTCTATTACCGACGACATTCACAAGCAGTGGTAGCACAGGTTGACAGTCCACGCCGCGATAGCGGCGATAAGACCGCTCTTTGAGGAATGGCTAGAGAGGCGCCACGGCGCCCTCACCTACCGCCTGACGCAGGTCCTCACCGGACACGGAAGTTTCGGGAGGTTCCTGCACATTATTAGGCGGGAGGAAACGCCCGGGTGTCACCATTGCCAGGATCGCCCAGAGGACACGGTGGAGCACACGGTGGAGGTCTGCCCCACTTGGGCGGAGCACCTCCGTGTTCTCGTAGAGGCGATCGGCAGCGGCGGCGGCCTCTCGCGCCCGGCCCTGGTGCAAGGCATGGTCCGGGGCGAGAGGGAGTGGGAGGCGGTCGCCTCCTTCTGCGAAGCAGTCATGCTAGCGAAGGAGGTGGCGAGACGGATGAGGGAGAGAGCCTCCCGTCCCAGCCGCCGCGGGAGACGCTCCGGGCGTCGGGAGCCGCGTGACGACTCCCGGCCACCGTAGTCGCGGGCCTGCGGGCGGAGAGCAATGGGTAGCTCACCGCCCGATCAGGACCAGGCCCGTGCCGGACGGCGCGTAAGTGTTCCACGCGCGCCTCAAAGAGATGTCAGCATAACGAGAGGCCCCTCAGGGCCGAAGCCTGCCGGGTCAGCGGGATTGTCCGAAAGGGTTACCGCTACCCCGGAACATAAAGGGCAAAGGAAGGGACATGGGTGGGTTTTAGTCAGTAAGAGTCTGACACTCCCTTCCGCTCCACCCAGAGCGGGAGGGGTCATTTGATGATTTCCCATCCGAAAAAAGAACAAAAAAAGGTTGACAGCGCTACCACTGCTTCTGGATGTCATCGGCACATAATTGGTAACACTTGCACTCATGCTACGGCTACATTGGCACGATAACGCGAACTACACTTCGCGCGCTCTATGTTGTACAGCGAGATGGTAGGGAAGCCCAAAGGGTTTTTGAGCAAGCATATGCAGGGCGAAAAGTTGATAGCTCAGTAGGTGCGGCATGATACATCGAAAACATATTTCAAAAGTTTCAGATAGAAGCCCCGTGGTCAGGGTCACGATCACGTCCACTTTTAGATTTCAAAAAGGTCCCAAAAATAAAGTGATCTTCAGAACCGTTGATTTTAGTATGATCGTGTGCAGCCTATCCCACGATGACTTTAATAATCAAATCTGAAGGAGTAAGTAAGGAATCTAACTGGCAGCTGGCGGGCTAAGCCCCAACACTTCTGTGTTGGGGCTTATTTAACAAAACTCGCAAAAACGAACTGTTACTGAGAATTGGGGACGATATCGAGCGCAGAGGTTCATAGTTACAATAAAACCTTGAATAGAAAAGTGTTACGACGTAAACAAGTCATCAGTTTAATCAACTTTGTTTACGGTGTACTCCGATGATGTTTTAATTTTGCCACTTAACTTATAATCATTACTTTCAAGTGATTGATATTTCCAACTTCTGAATGCCAAACAAATCTGACCGCAAAATCAATATAGAACAAATACGTTATTCTAAGCAAACAGTGTTGTTCTAATAAAATGTACCGTTTTGATAAATTCACAACATATTATTTTAATCGAACCTTCCGAAAATTATTCATGGGCTGCCTTACTAAGCCATTTTATACCAAACCGAGGCCCTAGCACGAACGCGCGGCGTAAACGTTACGTATAATATGCTGCATAGTGACCTCTAGACACGAACTCCTGTAACACAGGTACCACCTACCCCAGGAGTCAGGGCTTCAAATTAAAATGTAGCACATTTTTTATCTAAATAAAACTTTTTTAATTATTATTATACCTCTATACCTCTGCGGTTACAATCAATTTTTTTTCTACTTCATATTACTGGCCATCAATTTTAACTCGGAATTTTTCGAATTTTGACGTTAACAAGCAACTTATTTGATTATTAGAAGAAAAACCAGTTGCTGAAAATATTAACTGAATTCAGTCGAACCCTTTAAACCAAATCAAAATTTTAAATTGTGCCATCTTCTTCTTCCTGAAAAAGTAAACAAGAAGAAGAATTGTGCCATGTAAATTTAAACGAATATACATCACCAGGTTTCATGCATAAAATCAGGAAAGATACTATTCGAATCTAGAATGTATTTTACCTGATTTGCCCTCTCAGCGCTAACGCTAAAAAGGCTAACCTTTTCTCTGGTGTAGAACCGGTTAAAAAGGGCGCTCAACACCGACAGTTGAAAATAAAGTGCACGATAAAATGTCGTCGCGATAAAAAGTCGCCCTTGCCTACCGATGCCGACGAGGTAATTGCCTATCACACTAACGGTAGCAATGACTTTTATTTTTACAGTCCAATAACATTCATTGCGTTATTAACGTCGATGAGCAGACACAGGTTTCGAACATATGAAACAATGGATTAGCAATATCCTTCAAAATGATTTAGGTTGTGATTGTTACGTAATTACTGGTGGGTTTTGGGCTTACGTGTCGTTTACTCCGCGCATTTGTGCTAGGCCTACAGATCCACAACAGCTAGTATGTCAAAATCCTCTATACCAAGTCATATGCAAATGTGCGTTTCATACTCCGCCGGATTGCTTTCAATGGTATTCTGTATCGACTTGCTCGTTTGTAAGCGAAACCGGGGTAACACGTAGTGTTATTCCGATTGTATTTGTTAGAAATTTATCGTCAATGATTTGTATGGAAATTCTTGCGTATATTTTTGTTGGATTGATTACGTTACGGGTCGTCAGTAGGCCGAAATCTGACAACCAGTCTTACCAAGGGGTACCGTATTACCCAGTAACTGGGTAGTGGAGGTCAGATAGGCAGTCGCTCCATGTAAAATACTGGTATTCAGCTGCATCCGGTTAGACTGGAAGCCGACCCCAACATAGTTGGGAATAGGCTAGGCAGATGATGATTTTTGTTGGATTGATTGTGAATGATTTGCACCGTTTATAAACTTATTATATACCTTACAGACATAGGTTTATAGACGGTGCGAAGTCGGACTGTTCCACAAATTCAAGGTCGCTCAGCTCGCTATGGAGCGAGCTATGCTCGGAATCTCTTTGAAGGATACAATCAGAAATGAACTTATCACGAAAACAACCGGAGTTTCCGACATAGCTTGCAAAGTAAGCAACTGCTCAAGCAACAGCACTGAATTGGCAGTAGACAAGCCATGTTTGTCAAAGGACCGATGGCCGGTAGAACAGAAGAGACCTGGGGGTCTACTACGAAGTGCAAAGTGCGAATGATCGGATCGGACCGACACATGGCCGAACCGAATTATTGAAAAATGCGAAAAAAGTTCGGATCGGCTCAGTTGGGTCGGGACCATAGTCAATATTCGAAAGAGTGTAGGAGTAGGATCGGAACCGATCGAACCAAATAGTAACTTCGTAGCAGGATACCACTTTTAGTACCTGGAGTGGAGACCGCGTATCGCCAAGTCGGTAGTGTGGGACCCCGACAGACGACCTTGACGGACGTGGCTGGGACATACTGGATGCAGATGGTGGAGGACAGGGTGTTGTGGCACACTCTGGGAGAGGCCTATGTCCAGCAGTGGACTGCGATAGCGTAGATGTGAGCTGTACCCCATAAAACGCAGCCACAGCAAAGTCTTGGGCCTGAAAAATTTGGTACGCTGTCGTGCCATCAACTAGACCAACAAGAAGGATTTATTGATTTTAGTTTTTCACTGACTAAGTGGAAACTTAAGAATTTAAGTTTCTTGTTTATACACCGTAGTTGGATTTTATAACTTATTTAAGAATACTCTCGAGTTTTCATAGATTTTTCTGTGCTATGACCTCATAGAATCCCTCTACGTCCAGGAAGCTTGAGACTTCTCTGCCTTTCCCAGATGTGTGTTTCCGAGCATGATGAGTCATTATTAATTCGGACTCTGCTCAGGGTCCGAGATTACCGGTGCCCACGGTCTATTGTGCTTAAACTTGTCCCGAGGGAAACGTAGTTATTTCCTTCAACATAAGTATACATTAGACCTCCCTCAGAGCTGTTGAGCTGGTACGAAATATATCTACTAATAGCCTAGAAGATTATTTAGAAAGAGAGAAGAATGAAACAAAATACGTTTATTTGCGGCAAACATGACGAGTAAAAAAGCGGCCAAATGCGAGTCGGACTCGCCTATGAAGGGTTCCGTAACAGCAAATTGCGGTTTACGATTTATGACGTATTAAATAAAAACTACTTACTAGATCTCGTTCAAACCAATTTTCGGTGGAAGGTTGCATGGTAATGTACATCATATATTTTTTTTTAGTTTTATCATTCTCTTATTTTAGAAGTTACAGGGGGGGGGGGGGGGGGCACATTTTATCACTTTGGAAGTGTCTCTCGCGCAAACTATTCAGTCAGGCCTCCGTCACTCCATGTACTTGCGCGCTATAAGTGCCTACCGCCCAGCCGAGCGGTCTCGGTCCGCCGGCGTATCAAATTCAGTGCGGTTTTCGCAAGCGAAGCGCGCGGACGCCGTTCAATTTTAATAGTGCTGTTCGTTCGTACGCACTGATGTCTATAATTATGTTTTATCTAGGTTTCTTCCACAGTCAGCACCAATATATAAACAAAACAAACTTACAAATATAATAAAAAATATAATAAAACAAACTTTAAAAAAGGGAACCGACTTCAAAACACTAAACCGTAAGAAATAATTTCTTCTTTGATGTCGGTGCTTTTTCGATTCGTAATTACCAGCTGTTAGCACTAACATAAAAAAAAAACAAATTATTTCTTACGGCTTAGTGCTTTACTTGAAGTCGGTTCTCTTTTTTTAAGGCTTTTTTTTTCATTTCTAGTGAACATCTCCGAAGATCATCATCAAACTAAGAAGTATTATACTTATTTTAAAACGTTCTCCTAAATGTAACAAATCCTTTTCTGAAAACCGCATCGATATCGGTTTAGCCAAACGCGAGATTATCGCGCACAAACATACATATACCTACAAACCATACAAGTCAAACATCTCAGTTTGGCCTGTATGTCTGATCACCTCCTTTTTTTTAAGTTGGTTAAATATTTTATAAATGATAAAAATTTTAACTGCCACATAAAAGTCAGAACATATTCACAGTTCTCAATAACATAGATAAAAAGTTATGTTAATTTAATTTTATCGAAGAGGCAGCCCTGCGATAACTGTGGAATCGCGCGGTGCGAAGCAATCACTGCTGTACGCTTGAGCATTTAGGCGCATTTTAGTATACAGTGGTTGTTGACGCGAGGGAGTAGGCAATTATCGTAATAGGTATTGGAAATTTTCTACTGAGTGAAGTATCTGTTACGTAGTAACTATTCAGTAATCTGTGATTCAGTTTAGACAAAAATGATATTAGAAACCTATTTCTATTTTTGTATATATCTATTTTTGTGAACTGCATTAAGATTTTCACACAAAAATAGAAAAAAAACAATAAATTTTTACTTAGAACTGAAACTCAAAAATTGTTTTTCATCAAACCCGTACGTGTGTGGTATCTATGGATAGGTCTTCAAAAATGATATTGAGGTTTCTAATATCATTTTCTACTTACTAGGTTTCAACAGTATAGTTCTTATAGTTTCGGAAAAAGTGGCTGTGACATACGGACGGACAGACAGACAGACATGACGAATCCATAAGGGTTCCGTTTCTTGCCATTTGGCTACGGAACCCTAAAAAGAACATAAACACACAAAAAAAAAGTAACAAGTTGGGGGTAAACATGCGTCAGCATAATGCTAAGACCCTATACGAGACAGACCCCAGCGCTGGTTTTCAGCGGCAGCCAGCGTTGACGTGATGACGTCAACCAGTGCAGCATGCAATTATACATAAATACATAAAAACAACATTCAAAACAAGAAATAAAATAAACCATTGCAACATATTATGATTCGACACAAACAAAAAAAAAACAACAATCACAACATGAAATCAAACATTGTATATACATTATTTTGAATGCACTTTCAATCAACAAATACTCAACTGCCTATCGCAGTCCACTACTGGACATAGGCCTCTCCCAGGCTGCGCCACAACACCCTGTCCTCCGCTTTTGGATGGCCCTGGTTTCTGGTATATTTCCACTGACAAAGATACAATCAAAATGTTGTATACCCATACATATTTAAATAATACAGACAGTTGCATTCATTTGTTTCCCAGCTAGCGCGAAGGATGCCCAATTAATGCAGAGCTGTCCGCTTCTACACTGCGTAATAAATTGAAGTTTCATACTTCAAGCCATATTAAATTATGTATATAATATCTAATACGAAGTCAGTCTGGTTGTTTGTGCACACCGCATCGATATTGGAGCAATAAACTTGAGATAGGAGCAAATATTATTGAGGTACCGCTCTTCGGGACCTAGTAGAGCGCAATATCGCCTTATTTGTAATAGAGACTGATTTGTTATGGAAAATATTTTTTATATAAAAATGTCATGTGGATAGGGAGTAGTCTTCACTTCTTATTTACTGAAGAATCTAGGAAAATGAATTGGTATTCTGTAAGCTGCATCGTTGGCCTAGTGGTTGCAACCCCTACTGCTACTCAGCAGTAGCGGTTGCAATCAAACCCACGACCTCATGCTCATGAGGTCGTGCGTTTGATTCCCGGGTCGGGTAAAGCGTTATTGGGTTTTTCTATCTGAAATTTGTCAGTAGCAGCCCGGAGTCTGGATCTGTGCCCGGTTGATGGCAGTAGATTGGTTCCCTAACTAAAACATAAACGAAATGTGGGTGTAATATAGGTACACCTCTGCCCACCCCTTCAGGGAAACAAAGTATGATGTTATATTATGTTTATGTAAGCTCTCAGTCAACCTTAAATATTAAAGACGTATTGTGAAAGAAAACTGGAACTGAAAATAGTGTAAAATCACGCGTAGAGAAAAACGCGGATATCAATATCGTTCCTTATCCTGTAGCAAAACAAAAACATTACAAGCTAATTTTTATTTCAAGGATACCTACTCCAGAAATCAACTATTCTTCACATCAAAAATATCTCATTACAAAAGTATCCGACAACAAATACTTTGAAGGTAGCATACAAAATTACAGACGAAATTAATTTAATTAAAATCGTAAAGTATCGCATTACAATTAAAAGAATAAGGACACTTTAAGGCTCGTTTACACGATGCGAATTTCTCGATCATCGAGAGGCGGAAATGTCCATTGGAAATTCGGTAGGTAATTTTTTTTTAGTATGTATCTTAATGCTCATACTGAAGCGGGCATAATGCCTTGGCATTCTACTTAGCAGCTAGTAGGAACTATAAGTACAGCCTTCATATTGATAAATTATGAATCAGTCAAATTACGTATCAGCCAATATAATTTTGGGCCAGTGGTGGCCCTGTGGTAACGACCACGACTTACGAGTTGTATGTCATATGGTCGAAGCCAGGCCAGTCTTACCAAGGGGTATCGTTACCCAGTAACTGGGTTATGGGCGCTTTACTTTGTGTACATTATTTCATCACCACTGCTCTTATATAGATGACGGAAAAAAAATCAAAGACGTGCGACATCTACCAACCCGCACTAGGCCTGCGTAGTAGATTATAGTGGAGACATTATAGGCTGATAATGTCAAAAACGCGAATATGACTTAATATCATTCGAGTTTTCTAGAACTGTGATTACTCGTACATAGACTTTGTAAACATTTAAAGTCGAGTCGATTCTCTACTTTCGACATTCGCGTATCCATGACTCGTACGTACTGTTTACACGAGTAAAGTATTTTAATTTATTTTCGATAATCGAGACGAGAAAAGCTGCTCGTGTAACAGACCCATTACATCTGTAATGAAAGAATGGATTTTACAATTTATGGGAGACTCCGAAGTCCATTGTTCGAGCAATTTCTGATTTCAATTAAAGTTTCAATATATGGTAATGAATCATGGGGAATATTGTAAAAGCTGAACCGTTTCATTATTAATTCCTAGTTGAGAATTAAGGGCAATGTTGCTGTTTGTATTGGTTTGAGTTTTAATTCCTGTGTGTGGAGTAGTTTGATTGGTATTTTAGTAAGTTTTAATGGATAGAGAATGGGGTATTTGTTTCTGTGTTAATTGGTAGGTCACCCGTACGGGGTGTAGGAACATTAATAAGCAAACTGTAACCATGAATCCAGCACATGACTCTAGACCCCCTAGCGTAGAAATTTTTCGTCGATTATCACATAAAATCGGCTGTTTTATAGAAAAGCAGGGTTTTTTGTAACTGACCAAAAATTTCAACGCAGTGGTACTCAGAATCATGTACTTAATCCATAGTTACCGGTTGCGCGTCAAAGTCCCTGCCGCCCTGTGTAATAAAATAAAAAAAATGAACTTTTTTCCGTGAGCACATTGGCCTAATTACGCAGAACGAACACGAACTTTTGTTTTCTGAAATCACTTTTAATTTTGATTGAATGCCATATAAAACTATAGTTTACGTTCTACAACTCAACACAACACGTTCCTTTAGGTTTTAATCATTTAACTTTATTACACGGTGCAGAAAACAAAGCGAGGAAACCGGCATGTCCTAGAGTAAAAAAATCGAAGACATGTGACATCTACCAACATGCAGTGGGCCTGCGTGGTAGATTACGGCTCACTATATCTCGAAGAGTCTTGAGGCCTGTGTCCCAGCAGTGGAAACATTACAGGCTGATTATACTACACAGTGCAGTACTGTACCAGTGTAGTGCATTATGCTGAGCGATGTGACGCATGTTTTCCCCCAACTCGATATTTTTTTTTGTGTTTTTGTTCTTTTTTGCCTCACGATTACCGCAAGTAAACACATTTTCTTTCTATTTTTTTCTTTTACTAACAATCAAGAATACAAACATACATAAAAGTTTAAAAAATATAAATATTCAAACTATCTCTCCCTTAACAGAGCCAGCTGGTGATATTGAAAGAATCGCCGGAACATATCGAGTGTTAAAACGGCGGCCATTACCATTCGTGTGAGATTGACTCTGTACCTGTTACGTAATTGCTTCTAGCTGGGAGCAGCCATGTTTGATCGATGGGGTCCTGATGAATATTTTGTGACGTCATGTTTTTATTGAATAAGGATTGCTGTTTCGGTAATCTTAGTTTGAATCAGAAGGCTAATTAAAGTAATTTAAAACGTTCAAAATCTAGTCGCAATCTCATCTCAGTGACAATCAATGGCCAAAACTTGTCAAAAATGTATGGAAATTACAGGTATTTTTGACAGATTGAGACTGTGTTAAGACTGTGAATGTTCTTAAAATTACGAGAATTGCCCCTCTGAAATAACAGTGTGTTGTTTTTTTTTTTAATTTGATCCATATTCTCCTGACAAGTTTCACTCCACATGATGTTACTTATTCGTCCCATATTTTTTAAATGTTTTTTGTTATGAGAATAATTAATTATGAAACAATATAATAATAATAATCTGTTTAAATATGTAAACAAATATGAGTTTATGGAAAAATAACTTTAATTCCTACACAATAAAGTTCAGTTTACGCTATAGCTTCAAAAATTTTTATAACCTTTTCAATAGTGTCGTAGTCACTCTGAAACATTTGAGCTTTCGCAAATAAATTTATATAATAAATTTATTTTATTAAATATAAATAAATAAATTTATTATATTATATAAAAGCTAGCTATTACAACAACCTTTAATCTTATACAACTTGTGTAAACAAAGTCAAAGCCAACATCAAAGTAGAAATTTATTAATAATTATTTAAAAAAACGTTCAGCTTACACGAGCGTTGGATTTCAAAGTAACGATATGTACACGTCGACAGCAAAAAAAAATGTCGACTTGTGACACAAAAATAGAACAAAAATCGTCACAGCTTTGGCAAAAATAAAAATATAGGTTATACCAATTAACACTAATAAGCCTTGTCTTAGAAAATCACCATTACAAAAACTTTCGTGGGACGCCAAAGTTCCCTTATTAATATTATACTGCGTGCTTCGTTCTCGATATATGTTACTTTAACATGCAGCATTCTCGAGTCACTCGGCAACTACGCAATTTTCAGAGCTAAAACTAAACGTAAGTATTAGTATGCATGCGTAATCTGTGTCCTAGCGCGATCTGTCATTATTTTCGTTTGCGCGGCAACTGATACTGTGTTCTTAGAAGTATTTAAGTAAATTGGAGTTTTTAAAAGTGAAATCTTGCTTAATTTAACTGTGCCTAAAAGGCACCACGAAGAAAAGGATTTACTAAAAGAAAATAAGAAAAATTTAACGAAAAATGAAGCGTTATTGTCGTCGTCGGGATAACTACGAAAGTGGTGCCTCACTTTCGAGTATTCCAGGTAGCAAAACGTTGTCTTGTGATTGCTATTATACCGGTACGGCTACTGGCTTTTATAGCAGTTAAGGCCACAAGGTTTTCATAACCTTTTGTACCGGTTGAGACGGGTGGTGTACGAGATACATCGACGTGCTCATTGGACTCGGGTCGTATACGAGATGTACGGACGAAATCCTTAGACTCGGGGCGTATACGAGATATACGGACGAGATCTTTAGACTCTTATGAGAAGTCCGTGAGGCTTCAATAAGCAGTTTTTATCAATCACTTGTGTACAATTTTTCTGTGGTATGTTTATTATTTTCCTTTTCAGATTTTATTATTGATGACACTTCGAACGAAGTAAAAATAATTGAAACATTACCACGAGATATGTCACCAGAAACTATGACAGACCCGGTTCCAGAACAACCTGAACCAATGGTTGATCCTGAGCCTACCTCAGCAGCACCAACTATAAGTTCAGAGGTACTTTTAGCACTGGGTGATCTCATGCCAGATGCACCTGCATATGATCCCTCTATATAGGGACTTGGCTCGTATTTGGAGCAATATTATGAAAAAGGGTCTTATTAAAAAGACAAAACAATATCTAATGGAACAATTGATTCCAAAAAATCACCCTTTATTAAAGGCACCAAAGCTAAACCCAGAGATTTCTGCTTCGGTAAGTGACATTATTGTCAACAGACACAAAAATATAGAGTTGGAACAAAACCAACTAGGCATTGGACTGTCTATAATAAGTAATGCAATATCATTGTTGGTAAACAATGATACAGGAGACCGATTGAAATTGATCTCACTACTTAGTGATGCTGGAAGGATCTTGACTGATTTACATTTTGTCCAAACAAAATCAAGGAAAAACTTGATCTTCCCTGTGATTGATAAGAAGTTTTTGAACATCATTAAAGATGTTGAAAGAGACGAGTATACTCGTATACTATATGAAGCTAATTTTAGTGAAAAAATTAAAGCTTTGTAAACTTGCCAACAAAGTGGCCAGTACATCAATAAACCTACATTCAATCAGCATACATTAAATAAGGGAAACTTACAAGGTCCCCCTCGCTACAATCCAAGGCCAATAACGAGGTACTGACACAAGAAGACCCAGTCCTCAATACAAGCCCGGAAACATCACGGGCACTTTTATCAGTCCACGGCCAAAAAGCCAAAAGCCTCACAGGAGAAACCTCATGCTCGCACATAGAGGTAAGTCATGCTGGAAAGCTCACACTTTTTTTACTGTGCTGGAACAAAATTTGCAAAGACAAATCCATAATTAATTATATCAAAGGATACTCAATTACCTTTGTAAAGAAGCCTCATCAGAATTTAATAAATAATAATAATAATCTTTATTGATTCAGACTACAATGGTCTACAGTGTTAGTAACAAAGATAGCTTAGCCTATGTGAGTGCCACTTCCCCCTTCAGTGAAATCAGCTATGGAAAATACTGATATGCATACTGCTATCACCAAATTATTAAAATTGGGAGCTATATCCCCTTACAAGTCTTGTAAAGACCAATTTATCTCTTCTATATTTTTGATTTCAAAACATAATGGTACAAAGAGATTCATACTAAACTTAAAGTAATTGAATAAATATGTAAAAACATCCCATTTTAAAATGGAGGATTATAGGACAGCAATAGCTTTACTTTCTCCAGGTGATTACATGGCAAAAATTGATTTGAAAGAATCATATTTATTAGTAAATATAAATCCACAGGATAGAAAATACCTACGTTTTCAATATGAAAAATTGTACGAATTTAATGCCCTCCCTTATGGTCTGTGCTCTGCACCTAATATTTTCACAAAGATCATGAAGAGTGTAGTGACACATCTAAGAGGAAAAGGGTACAAATCAGTTCAATGCCTAGATGACCTACTATGTACAGGATCTAGTTATCAATCATGTTTGCAGAATGTTCAAGAAACAATAGCTCTTTTAAAGTGCCTGGGATTTGTTATAAATTTTGATAAAAGTGTAATAGTACCATCACAGTCTTGCAACTTTCTTGGTTTTGTGTTTGATACAAAACATATGACATTACAATTGCCAAATAGACAAAGTATCAAATATTAAGAAGTTGGTTCAAAAATACTTAGATCTAGATCTAGAGATAGTTGTTTTATACGAGATCTGGCAAAATTAATTGGGATATTAATTGCTGCCTGCCCAGCTACCACATATGGCTGGATTTACAAAAAAAAAAAAAAAAAATAGAACATCATAAGTATAAATATTTATTTTAAAATAATGAAAATTATGTTGTGAAAGCAGACTTACACTCAGATATAAAATTAGATCTACAATGGTGGGCTAATAATATTAGTACAGTATGTAAAGTATTGCTTATCATAAACATGATATTGAACTGTTCACGGATGCCTCCAGGACTGGATGGGGTGCTGTTTACAAAAACAAAAGAGCCCATGGCTTCTAGAGCGAATATGAGAAAACATACCATATTAACTACTTAGAATTACTTGCAAAATTTATGACATTAAAGGTTTTTATAAACAATAAGGAATACCTTAATATCCTGTTGCGTGTAGTTAATAAGACAGCAATATCATATATAAACAGAATGGGTGGTATTCAGCTCCCACATTTAAATAACTTGGCCAGATCCATATGGCAATGGTGGGAAGAGAGACATATTTGGCTCTTTGCCTCCTACAATTAAGTCTAGTGAAAATAAAGAGGCTAATGAAGAGTCCCGAAAAATCAATCCAGACAGAACGGGTGCTAAGCACCGGAGCGTTTCAAAAAATTGTATGTGAGCTGGTTTAACCCGAAAATTGATTTATTTGTATCCCACACAAATGCTAAATGTATTCTGTCTATGTCTCCTGGTTTGTCCTGGACAAAATAATTTATTTTAAAAATATTTTTTTTTTATGCCTTTCCTCCATTCAGTTTAATTATTCGAATTTGAAAAAGGTTTACAAAAAATTAAAAATGAGAAGGCAACAGGTAATCATAGTCATGCCTCGTGTATATCATGGATGTCATGCTTGCATCCCTATCACATAATACACAAAAACAATATAATGTTACATATAAAATTTGGTGGACCTTTTACCAGGAGCATGGTATAAACCCATTCACTCCCATCTATACTACTTGTAATGTATTTCTTAACAAAATTATTTGACTTTGAAGCTGCCTATGGGACCCTAAACTCTCATAAATCAGCTCTATCTTTGATTATAGGCTCTAAAATTGGGGAGGATGATTGTATTAAGAGGTTATTTAAAGGATTCTATAACTCTATATAATAATCTATATCTATCTCTATATACTAATCACCGTTAGCAAAATACCAAACAACATCCAAATAAAGTTTTGGACACAACTGGACTCCCAATATGACATTGAGTTTTGAACGTATCTCAAAGAAACTGATGATTTTGCTTGCACTAAGCACAGCTCAACGGGCACAAACCTTATCATTAATAAAAATATCGAACATAACACTGAGTGAAAGTTGTGTTAATATTGCCATTACTGATTTGATTAAAACTTCGGCTGCTGGACGAACCCAGCCTAATCTTTTCCTGCCCTTTTTTGAATAACCTGAGATTTGTCCAGCCAAAACATTGTGTGATTATATGAGATTGACTAGAGATATAAGAGGTCTTAATGACTACTGGTTTTTGTCACATACAAAAAAAAAAAAAAAAATCCAGTTTCTTCTACTATTAGTAGATGGATTAAAAATACTCTTTCAGACTGCGGTATTGATACGCGCGTCTTCTCAGGTCATAGTACACGATACGCCTCTACATCCAAGGCTAACTTAAAAGGAATTTCATTAGATGTAATCAGACAGTTTGTCTGATTACATCTAATGGCAAATGCTGGTTGGACAAATAATTCATTAACATTTGCAAAATTTTATAGAAGGCCAATTCTCAATTCAGGAGAGTTTGCCTATGCTGTGCTTAATGCAGAATAATATATTTTTAGTTACACTATTACTTATTATATTATTGTAATGTCACGATGGATATTGTGATCAAAAATGTGTCATTATTAGTTGATAAATAACGGATGGTTACCTATGTACCTACCGAATGAGGCTGATTAATTGATTGTTAATATGATTACTGATTGTTAATTAAGTTTAATTATAGAGAAGAATTTAAGATGTCAGTTTTGACTTAATAAAAATATTTATTTTAAAGAACATAATGACTAAGGAGTCAGGGTTATCTCAAGTTTACCATCTCTCTAAACATCTGCATGTTAAAGTAACATATATCGAGAACGAAGCACGCAGTATAATAGATGATCAAACGAACTTACCTGTGTGAAGTTCGATCATTATTATACGAAGTGCTTCGTTCGAAGATATATGTTCCCTACCCATCCCACCCCAGGTAAAATCGAGATAACCTTTCAAGAATCTAAAAAGAATGACAGATCGCGCTAGGACACAGATTACGCATGCATACTAATACTTACGTTTAGTTTTAGCTCTGAAAATTGCGTAGTTGCCGAGTGACTCGAGAATGCTGCATGTTAAAGTAACATATATCTTCGAACGAAGCACTTCGTATAATAATGATCGAACTTCACACAGGTAAGTTCGTTTGATCATCTATTATTTTCCCATTTTTTGAACGGTAATGACGAAGCCTTGTTTCAAATTCTCTTACGTAATTAACAAAGAACTGTTTTATTAATTAGCTGATTGATCATGATATTGTTAAGATGTTTTTGTCAATCTATATTTAACGTTTTTTTAGGAAAGTGCCTACCTAAAATAAGGCAATTTGTGAAGTTGGGAGCAAAGATATCAGTTAGTGAAAGTTGTGTAGTATAAAGGTTTTTCTGGGAGAATCAAGTGTGTTTTGTTTGCTGGCAAGCATTGCTGTGTTGCAGTGAAGCTATGCACGTAATACTTTTCTACCAAAGGCCTGGTAGAATTCATCCATCCGCGGTCGTTGTGGCGACGCACTACTGGACATAGGGAGGTCTATGTCCAGCAGTGTACGTCTTTTGGCTAATATACTCGTACCTAATGATCCTGACGATAATAATAATCGCATTTATTTAGAAGCAACGCATTTGAAGTTCGATGTTATGCATTTGTAAAGAAAAGAAAGAAAAATACGTTTATATAAACATTATTAACCGAGGTTCTGAACCCACTTGGGTCACAGTCCGAGGACAAACGATCATAGATTTAACACTTGCTACAGAAAACGCGAAAAACCTCATCACAAACTGGCACGTATCGGGCGAACCCTCCTGCTCGGACCACAGAAGGATCCGCTTTACATTAACCACCAGCACCAAGAAACCCGCACCGAGAAGAAATCCGCGGCGCACCGATGTACCAGGCTACAAGCGCCTCCTGGCAGCCCTGCTAGCTAGGCACCTATCACAAATAACAATAAGAGAACCAGCACAGCTGGAATATACTGTAACAAAATTATCAGAATACCTTACCGAAGCTTACCATGCATGCTGTAAACTAAGGACGCCACGGACCAACACCGAGAGAAATCCCTGGTGGAACGCCGAACTTGGTACACTCAGACATGCACTACGGAAGCAATTTAACAGAGCCAAAAACACCAAACTCCCGGAAGACTGGGAGATATACACAGAAACTCGACACACATATAAAAAACAAATCAGAACCGCCAGAAGAACAGCATGGCGGAAATTCTGCGAGTCCATAGAAACCAACAATGAAGCTGCAAGGGTAAGGAAGATCCTATCAACTGACCAGGACCGGACCCTTGGCTCGCTGAGAAAACCCGACGGCACTTTCACACTTACGGACCATGAGACCAGCAAGGTCCTTCTGGAAACCCACTTCCCAGACTGCAAACTCCTAGAGGACAGGACCTGGGAGGACGCACCAGATTGGACCCCGACGGAACGGGACTGGACCTGCGCTCACAGGCTAGTAACAGAAGACCGGATAAAATGGGCTATCAACACCTTTCAGCCATACAAGTCAGCTGGACTGGATGGCATCTTCCCAGCCCTACTACAATGGGGGCTCACATATATTACACCATGCCTGGTAGAGATCTATCGGGCCTGCATAGCACTCAGATACACACCCCTAGCCTGGCGCGAAGTGAAAGTCATCTTCATACCCAAACCTGGTAAAGCTGACTACACGCAACCCAAAGCGTACAGACCCATAAGCCTCACATCCTTCCTACTAAAGACCCTGGAGAGACTATGTGATCGACACATCCGAGACGGTCCCCTTAGGGCAAAACCACTCCACAGACAACAGCATGCGTACTCCACAGGCAAATCAACAGAATCCGCGTTGCACAGCGTGGTATCCAAGATTGAATGCGCAGTGGACCACAAATGCTCAGCACTGGCTGCCTTCATCGACATTGAAGGCGCTTTCGACAAAACCACATTCAAAAGTATCAACACTGCCTTAGACAGACACTGTGTAGATCCGTCTCTGAGCGGCTGGATCACCAATATGCTTGAACAAAGAGCCGTACAAGTGACCGTAAACGACACCACAAGGGCCATTGTGGCGAAGGGCTGCCCACAAGGGGGTGTCCTCTCGCCACTTCTATGGAATCTGGTTGTAGACAGCCTGATAAATGCACTAAACGATAAAGGCTACTTTACCGTAGGCTACGCCGATGACATAACCATAATAATAAATGGCACCCACGAAAACACCCTGTGCAACCTAATGCACCAGGCCCTGAAAATAGTAGAGAACTGGTGTAGCACACACCAACTATCAGTGAACCCAACAAAAACCGAACTGATCCTCTTCACAAAAAAGAGGAAACTCACTACACTACAACTTCCAAAACTCTTTGGCACTACCCTAAGCCTATCAACTGAAACCAAATACCTGGGCATCTTTTTGGACAAACAGCTGAATTGGGCAAAGCACATCAACTACATCACCACGAAGGCCAGCATATCCTTGTGGCAATGCAAGAAAATGATTGGTAGAAACTGGGGCATTAGCCCCAAGATCACCTACTGGCTTTATACCACAGTCATCCGACCAACTATCACTTACGGCTCACTAGTCTGGTGGCCCAGAACAGACCTGAGCACAGCCCAAAGGGATCTCGAAAAGCTGCAGCGATGCGCCTGTGTGGCAATCACTAGCTGCATGAGAACTGCACCCACCGCTGCCCTTCAGGCTATACTTGGACTGCCTCCCCTACACCTTATCGTGCGGGAGGAGGCGGCCCTGTCCGCCTTCAGACTCCATCTATCAGGAACTCTGAGCAAAGACTCGAGGATCAAACACACACGCCTAAAGGATGAGGCGATCAAACGGCAGCCAATGATGGCAGCACCCTGCGACAAGGCCCCTAAGCAATACTGCTTCCAAAAGCATTACAACATAGTGCTTGAAGAGGAGCAGCACGACTACTCGGGCCCGAGAGAGCTGAGAGTCTACACTGACGGATCAAAGACCGACTACGGAACTGGAGTCGGAGTCTTCTCACACGACCTCAACATTAACATATCCAGCCCGCTAGGAATGCTCAACACGGTCTACCAAGCGGAGTGTGTGGGTATAATACGAGCGGCCCATGCCATAGCAGCCAGAGGGATTACGGACGCTCATGTTCGTATAATCTCTGACAGCGCCTCGGTCCTCCAATCCCTGAAGAGGGGATGTATCACATCGCATCTAATACTAGAATGTCACAAGGTGCTTGAACAGGTGACTGTACCAAGCCGCAACACAGTGACACTACAATGGATAAAAGGACACAGTGAATCACTAGGTAACGATGCGGCTGACGAGCTAGCCAGAAGGGCATCCAGCACGTCAGTCTATGGTCCAGAACCAGTCGTGCCCATCCCCTTCAATCAGCTACGCAGGTGGCTACAGGAGCACACCCATACACAAGCGGAGAACTGGTGGTCCTCGTCACCGGGCTGCAGGCAGTCCAAGGAGGCCATGCCATCATTAGATGGCAAACTAACAAAAAAACTACTACGTCTGGACAGGAAAGGCCTGCGCCTGATGACGGGGATCATCACGGGACACTGCTCACTAAACAAACATTTTTACACGATAGGTATAACGGACAGCCCCCTGTGCAGGGCCTGCATGGAGGCTGATGAGACCGTCGCGCATGTGCTCTTTGAGTGCACAGGCATCACCCAGATTAGGTCGGGAACCCTCGGGACACCCAGATCATACACGGATGTTCTTAACAGACCAGGAGACCTGATAAGCTTCTGGAGGGAGGTGGGCTGGTTGGAATAACCACCGACGGCCGCCATGGCCCACGTACAATGGTCCACCTGAAGGACTAAGTGCGGAAACCAATCCCATAACATAGATAGATAGATACGTTTATATACGGTAAAACTATGACGCAAAGAAAAAACACAAACACCACAAGTAGGGGAGAAATATGCGACACATCCACGGCCATCGCTTAGCATAATACTGTGACCCTATGCGAGACAGAGCCACAGCGCTGGTTTTCAGCGACAGCCGGTGTTGACGTGATGACGTCAACCGGTGCAGCATAAAATTAATAAGAATAACATAATTATACAATACCTACTAGTTAGAAAATACATTTATTTAGCACTGACTAAAAGGCACTCAGCACGATATATCCTACTTCCTACTATCCTACTTCCTACTAATATTATAAACGTGAAAGTTTGTATGGATGCGGATGGATGGATGGATGGATGGATGTTTGTTACTCTTTCACGCAAAAACGACTGTAGGGATTTGGATGAAATTTAGGACACAGATAGTTTAACACATACAATACTTTTTATATCCCGATATTCCCACGGGATCGTAACTTATGCGGGTAAAACCGCGGGGCGCAGCTAGTACTTTATTATCATTTATTTGTCAGATCAGTACAATCCATTATATTACAAGTAAAAAAAAAAGGTTCGTTATACGAAATTAGCAGAAAAGTGTGCCTCGCGGTTGCTCCACATAAGCTCAGACCAAAAAAGGTCTAAATCTGGTCTGGTGGTAATCGGTTTCTGTGATCAGGTAGGTCGTTTATCCGTTTACCGACCGAAAAATAAATATTTTCTACTTTTCAAACATACGGCTCATATATCAAGCCAGTTTGGCCAAAACTCAAGCCCATTCAATCAATAAGACCTGGGACTTAGACCGAACATTAGCAATAAATACATTTGCGCCGGGTCTCAAATTAGGTTGATGTTTGTATGCCATTAATTTAGGCACACTCTGTGGGTCCACTTGTGACGTAAGTTATGTCACTGGGATGTGAGAAGATGGTTGGATATGGTAGGTTAGAACAGGGAGTAAAGTTCACTCATTCACCATAGAAAATGGAGGATCCTCCAATCAGACGGGTGTCGTGTCTGGTGGGCAACTGCCCGACGATTGATGTCGGGAACTTGTATATATTATGTTAGTTGCGCGGTAAACTCTGCTTGCGAGATGCAGGATTTTGCGTGACGTCAGTATGACGCGTTGTTCGCATGTGGTGTTGTAGATACCGCTACAAGTCGCTAAAAAATCTTCTTTCAAGTAAAACAATATAAATGTGCTTGAAGATCAATATGATAGCCTTCTTCTAGTACATGATGAACTATATTATTATATGAGCCTAGCTCATACTGTGGTAAAAATAATTATCCGGCGGTTAATAGGTGACTCCACCCTGGTGTGTAAATGTGGTGCTGTTCAACAAAAGATGGGACTTAGTATCATGTCCTGCGTGTCCTGTCTTCTGTACGTTACAGGAACTGATGGACGCTACTGATGGTGCCAAAACCGTAGCCGACTGGGCCGACTTCATTTGGATTGGCATTGACACGCTAAGAATAAGAATAATTATTCAGTCAGTACCGGTGGTAGCAACTCACCAGCCTGCTCTTGGCCCACGTGGTAGATACCCCGAGCCCGAGCCTACTTCCTCTCAAAAATAAGGGGGGGGGGGGGGGGGGCAGCAGTGGAAAAATTACAGACTAATTATGCTATACTTATACAAATCTGGTAGAGTTGCTGAATCCCCAGTGTGCCCCAATCGTTTAGGAATCACCAGTAATGAAGGCTATTTGATGACGACTGATAGTGATGCAGCCATGGTAAAAGATCATGCTACGTCAAACCTAAGTATATTGGACTGATTAAATGCAAGAGCTCCCTCTCTCAGAGAGGAGGCCTGTGTCCCAGCAGTGGGCACATTATAGGCTGATTATCCTAAATGCAATAGCGAGCGTGAAATGATATTTCATTTGATTCAATAAACTTCAAACAATAAGAGACAGCACCTAGGCAAAAACTGAGCCGCACGGGTCGATCGATCAGGTTAAGCTACGCTTGCCGCGGTTGGTCCGTGGTTGGGTGACCATCTTCACATACCAAGACCCCTCCCTGCCTAGGAAAGCACGTTAAACCGTTGGTCCCGGCTGTCATTCGTGGTCGTCAGTAGCCCGAAAGTCTGACAACCAGTCTTACCAAGGGGTATCGTATTACCCAGTAACTGGGTTGTGGAGGTCAGATAGGCAGTCGCTCCATGTAAAATACTGGTATTCAGCTGCATCCGGTTAGACTGGAAGCCGACCCCAACATAGTTGGGAAAAGGCTAGGCAAATGACAACCTATGCAAAAACTACTTAGGTACATCTATGTACATGGCTCCTTTGTTGTTCAGTGTCGCAGTCCCAATAGCCACATCAAACTAGGTCAAAATCAGCTTCATAACTCTTCGGGTACACTGAAGTGCACTAAAAGCATTGCATACGAATTCCTCGAATTATTTATTGAAGCAGAGAATTCCGACTATGTGCAAGTTCGTGCACTTCCCAAGAACCTATTAAAGTCACGACTATTATAAAATCTACTTAATTAGCTAGTTCCACTTAAATTATAAAGTTTTAGTTGAAAAGTTTTTGAAAAATTCAAAGTTTTTTACTTGGGTCTTGAATGGATTATCTGATGGTGGATTTGGCAGAATAAAGTCTTTATTGATGTTAATAAAATTAAACGTCTATTGAGAATTGTAATAAGAAAAGTTTTTATTAAATTGTGGATAAAAAATGAATGTAAAAAGATTTTATGGTGGAACAAAAATGGAATACTTATTTTTTTTTATCTTCTCTTCTTCTTCTTCTCTTATTTGAAAGTATCATTTTTAAAACGTAAACTTTATAAATATGTATAAAAAATAAAAATTTAATGTCGTCAACTAAATGCGTAATACTATTGTAAGAACTATTAAAAGTCCATTTCTTAATTAAGTCAAAATAATACTTTTGTCCATACCAATAATATAACAAATAGTTACATTGTACGGTTTAAGATAATTTATTTCACCTAAAAAGATTGATTTCGCCTAAGAAGATAAAACCTTTTATAACGACTTATAACTTAATTGATTTATTATTACGCTTTTCAAAAAACAAAGAGTACATTGTTACTTCACAATTTAAGGTATAGATAGAGGTACAGGTTTCTTGGAAATAAATCAAAACTTGATGTGCTTCCATCAACATGGCAGACAGAAATTCTAGGAAACATTAAAGATGATTATTATTTTGTTATTTTTATTTGGATTATGTTATCTAATATTTTTATGTTACGTCGAAATTGTGTATTACTCTATCGATATTTTATTTGTCTGACTAAAATAAATGAATTGAATTGAAATTAGCACGGTTATGGTAAACATCATCTCCCGAGAGATCAAAAACCAATTTTTTGGTAGGTACAGAAAATGAAGACTTTTATGAAATTGAGATTCAA
Source organism: Apamea monoglypha (assembly GCA_911387795.2). Taxonomy (NCBI): domain Eukaryota; kingdom Metazoa; phylum Arthropoda; class Insecta; order Lepidoptera; family Noctuidae; genus Apamea; species Apamea monoglypha. The sequence continues at coordinate 3,419,099 of OU426933.1, read as the reverse complement.
AATGGCGGCTACTGCGATATAAAATGGCAGCGGTTTGAAGCTATTTATTACTATTAGTGATTCTCAACATTAAATTCAAAAGAATCCCTGAAAGAGTCACTTTATAATAAACTAAATTACTTGCTGAAGTATTTGAATTCCTATAGGTTTTCACCTGGGAGATTGATAATTAGAATACTAGAGGGTAAGCAAGGACCATCTTTGACTGCATGGTCAAATGCAAGGCTATATATCAAATAACTGAATAAAAATAAATATTCAGGTAAAATATTGGTATTCAGCTGCATCCGGTTAGACTGGAAGCCGACCCCAACATAGTTGGGAAAACGCTAGACAGATGATGCAGATGATGTGTAGCACCCTCGCTAGACTTGCGCGCTAATTCCACGCCGTGCAGTAATGGACTACCTAAGTCACACGTATCGTAATTTCGTATTTTCGTAATTCGTATTTGCACTTAGGAGGATCAAAATTTAACAGACATTCAAACAGCCTTTTTGTACACCATAGCCATGTTTGTTCTGTTTTAAGGTGTGGGATAATTGTATGGGGGAATTCAACAGATGCCCAAACGACATTCATAGGCCAAAAAAAGTGTGTAAGATCAATTTTCAATATTAAGTGGACAGACTCTTGTAAACCTGTAGTTATTAAACAAAAGCTGCGTATCCTCCCATCTTTATGTGTATTTGAAATCAGCAAAATTGTAAGAAGCAACTACTCGCTTTTTGAAAAAGATGAAAAGGCCATGTCAAAGAGGAAACCATTAGTAGTCCCGCGTAATAGACTTAAATGTATGCAACAAAAATTCTTATACCATGGCGGTGAAAATATATAACCACTTAGCCGAAAGATTTAGAAATGCTACAGATTTAGAATTTCATAGAAAGCTATATACTGGTTGTGTGAGAGATGTTTTTATTAAATCAATGAATATTTTGAGTAAAAAATGTAAAACTTATATATTATAATTATTATGCCATCTACATATTTACATTACTAAAATAATATTGAAATATTTAAAAAAAATTTGACATGTTTTTATTCCATCAATGAATATTTTGAGTAAAATAGGTAAAACTTATTTATTATAACTATTATGACATCTACATTTATTTATATTACTAAAATAATATTGAAACATTTTCATTTTTTTGACATGGCATCATTATTATTGATCTCTATTTTTAATATAAATTATTATTTTAAATGGCTAGAATTGCCTTTAATTTAATTTTATGAAATTATTATTAGTATTTTTATGTTAATTAATAAATGTGTACTGCATGCGATAAGTATAACCAAGATGTAAAATCTAAATATTTGCACGGCAGAAATGCCGAATATAGTGAAACCCATATGATAGATCTTTAGAACTTATCTTAGCTACCTATATTCTTGCAAATAAATGAATCATTCATTCATTCATCGTAATGTATTAAAAGCACACAAACCCAAACTTCACTCATTTAGTCACCAAGAACCTTCAATGTTCAACTGCAGTTAAACATCACGACAAGCAATAATAAAACGAAGCTTGTAAAGTACGTAGGATCGATGCAGTCGCTGCCACTGGGAAGTTTAATGAATATTTCCATTTACCGTGCTGCAATAAACGGCTGCAAGGAAGGAATGGGCCGGGAGTTGGGATTCAAAATGCTGGTAGCATATTTTTGATAGTAGAATAATATATTTAGGAGAGGGGCTCGTGGCTAAGTGATAACAGCCGGACGGGTCGATCGATCAGGTTAAGCTACGATGGTCGCGGTCGGTCCGTGGATGGGACCATTCATTACATATCGATGCCTCTCCTCGCCTCGCAAAGCACGTTTAACCGTTGCTTCCGGTGTCTTTTGTAGAACTTTGACAGTCGTTACGGGGTTAAGGTTATGTTACCCAGTTACTGGGTTGTGGAGGTCAGATAAGGCAGTCGCTACATGTAAAATACTGGTATTCAGCGACCGCAACCTAGTTGGGAAAAGGCAAATGGCGATGAGAACAAAATATTCATAATTTTTTGTAATATATTTCTTGGAATTTGAAATTGATGAAATGTGAGACATTTATCAAACAATTTTTGTACAATGTTCTTCTGGGAAAACTTAATTTCCTTAAATGTGAGCAACCAGGTAAATAATTTTTGAAGTAAAATAAGGCATCCGTAAATATTAAATATTAATTGTAATGATAATAAATACACTTCTGATCTCAGTATTACTTTAATGTCATTATTAGTTAATTATCAACAATAGGTTGAATGTGGACAAAGAAAAGATGACCATTGTACTGAAATCGACGTTCAACCCTCCAGGGGTGGAAACATTTAGGGGTTCAACATGGCTAAATCTCTGGATAAAAGACCAAAACAAACATCTCTCGAAATGAAGTGAGTTTGTCCAATATACTTGGACAACATCTTTGAGGATAATACCTTGACTAGTATGATGAGAGATAAAGTAAAAAAACCAAATCATAATGTTTATAACCAGTACCCTAATTTCGTAACACACTATCAATCGGAATCCGAATCATTTTGAAGCAAATTGCTAATCCATTGCTTCATAAGTTTGAAAAAATTGACTCCTCAACACGTAAATAACGCAATGTATGTTGTTGAACTGTCAAAATGAAACAGATTCCAATTGACAATCATCATCATCTGCCTAGCCTTTTCCCAATTATCATGTATTTCCTCATAGGAGTGAATCATTGTATTATCGTGCTAGATAATCATCTAGCACGATAAATACAATATTTAGCAAGCAACGTCTTTTGTTTTATTCGACCCTCTTATTTAGTTTATCATTTGTGATTTCAAGTGACAGCTACATATGTGAACAGAACCCAGCAATGCATAAATATGTAAGCTGTTCTGCCCTTTATGCCTGGAGGCTTTTATTTAGGTAGTAAGTTTTTATTTACATTTTAATTTTAATTAATTATTTTTTAGCTTCAGTACGTATAGATTTTATTATATTTGTTGGTATATTGGCGGGGCTATCTGACATATGGCAAATAATTTAATTTTATGTTCTGTGTCCTGTAATGTTAAAACTGAACAGACAGCTGTGCTGCTGGGGAGTTTGTTGCGCCACTTCTTCTTCCCAGCAATAGCACTAGGAAGTGGTAAAGGGTGGGCGTTTTTGAGGATCTGTCTTTTGTAATTTTTACGTCGAAAAGTGCTTATTCTCAGCCTAATTTGAATAAATGACTTTTGATTTTGATTTTGAATTATTTTCTCCTTTCCTACCTGTGTTGCCACATTCATTAGGTAGGTATCGTAAATATAGAGGTGTGTAGATTGATCTTTTCTGTTTATTTGTACATAACTCGTAAAAAAACAACGCGCCTGCAATCCCCAAAGGGAAAACCCAACAACTGAGATGTGCGTGTGGTGTGTGTGGGTGGGGTGTAAGTAAAACTACACAATGCAGACGATTTTTCATACAAATTCTAGCAGCAAACCAGCCATCTTTGTTCTTCGATGTTAAATCAACAGGCATAATATGTGGGACCGTCTTACTATTCAAGGAGCGATGCTCGTTTAAGCTTTAGAACCCTTGAATGGGTGAGTACCCAAGCGCGAAGATCTAACGTTCTGAAGACAGCGAATGCAAATATGCGTGGCAGGGAAATGCTTATTGTGATATGGTATTGATTGAGTTTATAGGAAAAATATTTAAGTGCTTATAAAGTTCAATATTGATCTCTGAATCATGTTCACACATATTGGCGAGAATTGTGATTTAATTTTGGTTATATTCAACTATTATTTAATATGTAACTAACCATCACGATTTGTGAGTGTGCGTACGGTTGTAGAATTTACGGGGTCCCAAATTAAAATAACAATTTGACAGAAAAATATATATACAATTTTTTTTTCTTTTCTTTCTTTCTAAGTTATTATAAAAAAAAGGAAGGGTAGATCTTCTAAAAGATGGAGTGATGACATTATAGAGATAGCTGGAGCCTTATTGCCCAGACGGGCAAAGGACAGAGCCACCTGAAACGGTTTGGAGGAGGCTTTCACCGCAAAAGGCGGTGAAAGCCTAACAATACAAACCTTATTTAAATACATAACTAACTTTACTAACAAATCATTAAATAAGTACACAACACAAAAACTGAAATGTGAGGGATAAAATAAAGCTAAAAAATAAATAAATTTTCTTTCTTTTTAAAATTCCAAATAAAATACGTTTCATCCAGACGGTTAGATATTTACTGTTATTGACAAGGAAGGATATTTATTTATACAGAAAACCGTCCAGGAAATACTCAGAAAACTAACGACAACAGGAAACCCTTCATCCATCTTTCTAACCTGTAGGTACCTACACCAGCACTTCCTCAATAACACCCTTGTAGGTGCTTTCCCTGAAGCCTTAAACTGCCCCTACGATTAGGGTACATTAAGGTACATTTGGGTACATTTCGGAGCCCAACTCCTGAACTACAGAAATAGTGTTATTACTTACTACCGGAGAACCGCACAGCTTAATGAAGTGCTCAAACTCAATTAGTTTACTACATGTTTCTAACTTAGGATCTGTAATAGGTCATAGGGACTTAGTACCTACATGTGGGTGGATATTTAAGCGTGTGTTTGTGGGATGAATGTCTGGAATCAATCATTTAATTGAGTGGGTGATGCAATGTAGTGGATGTCTGTGGCTTGGTTGCAGTTTCATAAGGAGCTTCGCTACTAATTTAGTACTGTAGGCCGCATGTCTTGCTTGAGGGCCTTGTGGCTAAGTAATAACAGCCGCACAGTTCGGTCGGAGGTTAAGCTGCACTTGCCGCGGTTGGTCCGTGGATGGGTGACTATCTTTACATATAGTCACCCATCCACACAATTTAACTGGGTTGTGGAGGTCCGATAGCTGCATACCTGTATTTTACATGAACCGATTCAGCTGCATCCGGTTAGACTGGAAGCCGACCCCAACATAGTTGGGAAAAGGTTAGGCAGGTGATAATAATGAGGCTGCATGTCTGTGGTATCAAAACTAATATTATTATAAGCTGGCCTCGCGTTCTATTAAAATTCCGTACTACGCTAGGCCAGCTCAAGGTCAAAGTGGTACCTACCACCGGCACGTTTACTGTAGTTGCAAACCCACGATCAACATTTGTAAACCAAAACTGGAGTTTATGAAAATTCAATACCAGGGAGCAGTGTTAGCCCAGTGGTAATGACCCCAACTTACAAGTTGTAGGTCGTGGGTTCGAACCCAGATAGGCGCTTTACTTTGTGTAAATTATTTCATCACCACTGCTCTTAAAATGGTGAAGGAAAACATCGTGAGGATCCGACATATCGTAAAACCAAAAACTCGAAGATATGTCACATCTACCAACCCGCACTGGGCCAGGCTGGTAGATTCAAGGGGTGCTGTGGGTAGATTATAGCCCTCTCGAAAAGAGGAGGCCTGTGTCCCACCAGTGGTAATATTATATGCTGTTTATGATGTAGCGGTATCTACAAAGCCACATGTGAACAACGCGTCATACTGACGTCACGCAAATCCTGCATCTCGCAAGCAGAGTTTACCGCGCATTTAGCATAGATACAATTTCCCAACATCAATCGTTGGGCAATTGCCCGCCAGACACAACACCCGTCTGGTCGGAGGATCCTCCCTTTTCTATGGAGGTTGAGTGGACTTTACACCCTGTTCCTCATACTTCTAAACTGGTGACCCCGCGCATGAACGTCACGTGAGTAAATGGTGCACGCTTAGTTTGTGTGGAAAGTGTTGTTAATGCCGCTTATAGCAATGGCTGCCGAGTCGTCGCATAATTATACAAAACATAGCTTCTTCCTGCAGCTTCGCCCGTTTGGATGTCGGAAATGCGTGCTACCTGAACAAAAAGTAGCCTATATCCTTCCCCAGGATGCCATCTATCTCGTTGCAAAACTTTATCGAAATCCGTTCAGCTGTTTAGGCGTGACAAAGTAACATACAGACAGAGTTACTTTCGGATTTATAATATTATACGTATGGATGTGAAAACGTGACACACAAATCATAACTCGAGTTCTAAGACTGCATAATCGCATTACTCACAGATTTTTGTAGCGAGCTCCCCCTGTGTTCCAAGGGTCACTTAGTTCTCGTGATAAATGGCTGGAGATTAGGTGCTGTTACGTGCGCTGTTCGCGACCCAAAACACGTAAACTTATTTGTTTTACAATGTATGAGTAAATTCTTTACTTAAAATTATAATATTATGTCATTTAAGAAAGTAAGGTAATTATGGGTTATTATAAAGGGAAAATTGCTGATAATATTAAAATAAATTAAAAAATAAACTGTATGTTAATTTCTTCATAACATTAAATTGACCTAAAATTCAGCCGAGGTTATTTAAATGGTTAAAATTTAAGTGTAAATAATCAGCCTATAACGTTCCCACTGCTGGGACACAAGCCTCCTCTTGGTGAGAGGGTGGGGTGTAATCCACCACGCGGGCCCGGGTTGGTGGTCACGTCTTCGAATTTTTGGTTCTAGGACAGACCCTTTTCCTCACTAATAAGTATATGCTTGTGTGTTTTCTTCAAGGTTTTTGAAAACAGCGGTTGTTAAATAATTTACACAAAGTAAAGCGCCTGTCTGGATTCGAACCTACAACCTACAATAACTTGTAAGTCGCGGCAGTTGCCACAGCACGACCACTGCTCTCCAATTAAAGTCAATTAAAAAGGAACTGTTGTTTATGATTTTCTTCATAAAATTAATTAAATTGACCTAAAATTCGGTCGAGGTTATTTGGTTAAACTTTCGGAGTAGCTTTAATTCAGTCGGGTGTTAACCTAAATTAGCCTGAAGACGCACAAATAAGGAATATACTGAAACAATGAAGTTTTCTGTACATTCGATCCGACAGACCACAGTCGGAAACCAGACTTGTGGACACAGATGGCATAGTCATAATAGTACTTGTTAGTATTAGGTTAGACACGCATTGACACGACTATGACCCGGATGGCTACATCATCATTCTCCTGCCCTTATCCCAATTTATTTGGGGTCGACGCAACATGTCTTTTTCTTCCATACTTCTCTATTAGTCGTCATCTCGGTAGTCACACCCTTTGTAACCATAATCATCTTAGACAGTCCATCCATCGTTTCTTTGGTCTTTTTTTTTTTAATGATATAAACTAGTGCTTGACTGCGATCCCGCTTGATGGAAAGCAGTGATGCAATCGTTGATGGTAAAGCGCACTAATTTATTATGAGCCTATTGACTCTAGCCTTGAAGACACTTAAATTATAATCGGACGGGAAATTCGCTGCAGGCAAATTGTTCCAGTCCTTCGATGTTCGCGGTATAAACGACGAGGCGAAACGAATTTTCCTCATTCCTCCGTATCACATGCCCAGGCTAGATGTGGTCTATATATACAAAAAATAAAATATGTAAATAACCGATTTCAAAAAAAAAAAAATAACATAAATAAATATTAATTTCCAATAATAACTTTAATTTCGGAAATCGGTGGCAAAAATCGAAAAACCAAAGACACCGACTTCCGAAGTTAAAGTTTTATTGTTTTAAATGACGAAGACAAACATTCCTCCTTTTTTGAAGTGGATTAAAAACTTGAATTTAGTACAGTAAAGTAGGTCGTGATAGTGGCTGCATTAGTACGCGTCTATCCTTAGACCTAATTTTACCAACATTAGGTTCTATCATTCTATCATCTTTAATCGTCTATCATCAAGATTAAAGGCAATAAAAATCAGAATATTTTATTTATGTAACATAGACCTACATAGGCACTTATGAAATGTCAGAAGCTAGGTGCACGGTTCCAATTGGTCGTTTCCTCTGGAGAAGAGACGGCAAGAAACTCCACGGTTACTATTTTAAAAATAGTTGGCGTTACAATATTTTCAAATTACAGTAGGTATGGGAGGACAGCGTGGGCCTGTCAATAAGTACCAGGTACTTAATAGACCAAGAAATGATCTACGGATCTAAAGTCTACAAGGCCTACAAATTCCTCAGATTTACAATCTTACTAATTAAGTTTTTTAAATAAGAACAAGGCAGCTTGTGTCCCAACTTCCAATCAAACCAGAAGGCATTGGAGGATTGCAACATGGGATATGGATCCGGGCGCTGCAGCCGTGCTTACAGCGAATAGACCAATCGGGTGAGATTGCACGCATTGCTGCACACCAGCACGTGACGTCATTATTTCTCGTTTCTACACTATCTCGAGTACCTACGTTACCTCACGACAATGTCTGATCACGATTTATAGGAAACTATCATTATGGATTTGTAGGGTTTCAGTAACATCAGATTTTTGATAACATTTTTGAATGAATACTTATTAAGATTTATGAAAAAAATATGGGAAATTTAGACCTCTAGAATGTACAGTCTAGGATATTAGAATCAAAACTTTGGCCCGGAATAAAATTTGACCCCGAACTATGAGCAGGAAATTGGCAATAAGTCACAAAAAGCAGCATAAAGCATAACCAACCTATAATGTTCCCATTGCTGTGACACGGGCCTCCTCTCAGTGAAAGAGAGTGGGCTGTAATCTACCACGCGTGCCCAGTGCGGGTTGGTAGATGTCATATGTCTTCGAATTTTTCCTCCAGCGTTTTGAGAGCAGTGCACGGTGGTCCAAGCGCCCTACAAGCGCGGTCATAAATACCTTACTTTATTAAATTAGATTTTTCTGAAGGGTAAATAATAAAAAATACTTCACAAAGGTACATTAATGATTTATTTACATAATTTAATAAATAATATACAATAAACTGTACAATATGTACTGTTTATATATAAATTTAAATAGTCAATATTTGAGATTTATTTTCCCTCGTTCGGAAATACATCTGAATATGATATTAATGCTATTCATGAAGGGGGTATAATTAAATATGTATTCTTTTATATAACATATTATATACAAAAAAAAGCAAGAAAACTAAAACTACATTTTATTTACAAACGTAATCATAACCACAACTAAGTTAAAATAACCACAACAACCAACCTAATTTCAATTTAAACTAAATTCGTAATAAATCCTGTCTCGACATAACGCTCTTTTTCTTACGGGGAAGTTTCCGAAAACTAGTAATGAATGGGTTTGAGCTGAGTAAAAGTCTGTTAACTAAGTCCGTATTCGTAAGTACTTGCGACATTTTTCTCGTTTGATCCCGCCTGAAGGCCTTATAATGTTTGTTGTTAGATTCTGCTGCCTCTTCGGATAATTCCCCGATAGATAATAGAGCATACTATGCCACTTCAGCACCATGGATGAGGACTTTGTGAACGGAAGCTGGGAGATTATACCACGAATATTCTTGAATTGAAAGTCGCGCGGTTTCCAAAGCATGATCATTAAATTTATCCAAATTAATATTAAAACCTGAGGACAAGGCTTGTAAAATTGTGGAACAACGATCAATCAAATCTTTATTTAAGCCAGTAATTTCAGCTGAAACTGCAGAATTAGAGAAAAAATTTCGTGCCGTATTTCCATCGTTTGATGTACCGCTTCCGCCACTTCGTGGTTTGTTTACTATTAAACCTAATCTACGTCTAAACTCATTCTGTACATACGATTTCCTATCTGCAAAATAAAATTTTGATTTATTTCTAGAGACAATTTTCCAAAATAAATCAAGACTTTTACATAAACTGAGTATCTTACTATCTAAGTTCCTAATGTCTAGATTCTCCACCTCATCCAGTGAAGCTAGAATAGTTTCCAACACGTGTTGATGTTTCTGAGGAACACTTCCAGTTACGGCAGACCAAATCTCAAATAAATGCATCCTTGAGAAAGTAGGTACATTTAATCAATGTACCTGAAAAAATAAAATTAAAATATTTTACGTATGTTTCGTAAACCGTGCTACGCCTGAGCCTACGCAGTCTCTGTAGAGGCTATAATATAGCAACTAAAGTCGCAAAAGGACAAAAAAAAACCTTTTATATTTTCAAAATAGACAGTTAAATCTATAATTTAAGATATGTGAGAGTATTTGATTATGGTTGAAATTAGTTGTAAGTCTATGTGAAGTCAACAATGAGTTAAATATTTGATAGAAATCCTGTGTGGCGTAGCACGTAAACACACGTCATAATAAGTCATATAAAATTTAAAAAATATCACTAAATAGTAAGAAGATACCTTGATCTTGGAAATCCATGTCACAAACACCTTTCAAAAATAATGCAATTCTGAGATTTTACCGTTACACAAACAATATGTGCTAATGAGTTACTGATAAGGCGAGCGCAAAGTAATGATGTGTTCACTTCGGAGGTCGAAAAATAAGTGATAATTAGGTAAAATACATATTTTTGGGTAGCTTGTTTATCGGTTAATAAGTAATTAAAGTAGGGGTAATTGATGATGAAATTTTTGCATTTATGACCTAAGGCGGTACCACCGTGCAGTGGTGATGAAATAATTTACGCAAAGTAAAGCGCCTGTCTGGGTTTGAACTTTCAACCTACAACTCGTAAGTCGCGGCCGTTACCACTGGACCACCATTGCTCTCCACTGGGCCACCACTGCTCTCAAAGCAGCTTATGCAGTGGGTCAAACAAGGTTGTGTAAGATGATCATATTTGCCAGAATATTCAGCAAGACACAATAACTGATTAATGTCAAGTAAGCCTTGATTTACCTCCAATCTCAATTATGGCTTAACTACCTATAATATAAAACACATTTACAAAATCGCCAACATGACAATTCGCATCGAATTTCCTTAGAACATCTAACTGCAATGCCATCCCAATTCGCCAGTCTACATCCTCAGTTCATATACATCTGTTGGATCTGGTTTGAGCTAATCTGCCGCACCTGCGCTGAGAAAAATGTTGCTATCACACGCGATTCGAACCTTTTAACATCGACAAATCGTATATATCTATTTAAAATGTATTTAGGGAGCTTTGTTAGCAGATTTTCGGGAGATTAGGGTGATGTGCATGCTTTTTCTCTTTTTGGAGTAGTGTATTATTGGTTTACTTATGGATAACTTGAATTTAGAGGTGTTGAATTTGGTTGTGTTAAAAGCTGCAGGGTATCTAAATATTTTAATATCAGATTTTTTCCGTGTTTCGGTCGTTTAATGTGCTAAAACTTGTACTAAAATAAATACAGTAGACACGTTAACGTTTAGTGGATAGGACAGAATGATATTATAAACTTTTTTTAGTTTAGCATTTTTGACAACTGGTTCGTAGGTTGTGTAGCCACGTTGCTGTGCTAAAACTTTGAGTAATAGTCGGGATTTAAGATATGCCTTATGCCACCGTGTTCTTCACGTTATCCATAAACTTTGGCAAACGCTTCTATAGCTTTTACAAATCAAATCTAACAAAGGAAGTAGTACTTAAATAGGCTTCGTTACAAAGATATTTGTAATTTCATTTAATGAAATTTAATTGAGCTATGCAGTAAGAAAGGGTCTTAATTTGGCCTTTGTTGCCGCTTAGCGCAATTAAAATGATGTAATGAATCTATCAAATGCTTCGGATAAAGAGATAAAGAGGCATGCATATCGGGATATTTACGTCAAGGTATATATTTAGTCTGTATGAAAATTAACAAAAAATAAGAATTAATTAATGTGTCCGTAATGAGAAATGCTTATTTCCACGGTCGGAACAGCTGGTCGAATGTAATTATGTATATCGTCCGGAACACGGTGTATAGAGTCAAGTATGCCTTTAATCCCGATTTGATATAGATGTCAAAGTGATTCTTGACATCTTAGATCCATTGTAGATACGCACACCAAACCAAGAGATTTAATTTCAATATGTTCTCACAAAGGCAATGGATCTCTCCAATCTGACAATACGCACCAAAACATTAACAAGGTAAGTATACAGGAAAGCTGTTTCGATTGTACTCAACCGGAAATTTTGTTAATTAAAAGGTTCAACATTAATTTGTACTGTAAACAATTTGTATCCGAAATCTAACTTGATTTGTGTAAGGTTCTGTGTTCGTGGAGTAAAACGAACTGGCGAAATATTCTGTAATTCGATAATTATGTGAAGTCTGTTTGAGTTTTATGTATGGTATATAATGTTTCTGTAATAAGTTGATTACATAATCAGCCTATAATTTTCCCAAAGCTGAAACTTAGGCCTTCTCTTTCTGTGTGAGTGGGAGTGGCCCGTAGAATAGAATAGAATAGAATAGAATACTCTTTATTGTACACCATACAAATTATAAAACATAAATATATAAAATTTTACAAAGGGTGACACAATGGGCGGTCTTATCGCTAAGAGCGATCTTTTAAAGACAACCTTTGGATGGATTAAAATTAAAGAGAGGCAAATATAGTAGGTAGTCTGTGGTGTACCATTTACATTATACAATCAAACTATTCATAAAGTATATTTTACTCGTCTAAATAAATATACACGTACAATAATAAACATGAAACAAGAGCAAAGAAAAAAATAATAATTATAATAAATAATAATAATGATGACCGTAACCACCACGCGGGCCCAGTGCGGGTTGGTCGATGTCACGTCTTCGAACTTTTGGTTCTAGGACATGACGGTTTTCCTTTACCGTATTGAGAGCAGAAAAGTTGTTTAATTATTGTCAAACATTGGTTTTAGTATTTCTATTTCTTCTACCACGTTTTGGGCTTATACAGTTTTAATGCTGATGTCTGCCTTTTTCTGTTCAATGTTTTCAATGAATTGTTTTCGAAACCAAGATAATGGACATTACCCATAAAACCGCTAAACTTAAGTAGGACTAGGCTGGACACGTCTGACGAATGTCAGATGACAATTGGGCTAAGAGAACCACTGATTGGGTCCCACTAAACGCACGACGCCATCGCGGCAGGCCAAGACGGAGATGGCGGGATGAGCTTGACTCCTACCTTAAGGACTCGCAAAAGACAGAATTGTGTGGAAAAGGGAAAGTGAGGCCTTTGCCCTGGACACCCTGGACGTCGGGAGTCACCAGCCAACTCCCGGCCACCGTAGGCGGGCTTGCGGGCAGCGAGCAATGGGCAGCTCGCCGCCCGGCAAGGACCACGCCCGGGTCGAGGGCGCGTTGTGTTCCACGCGCGCCTCAAAGAGATGTCAGCACGAACTGACGGGGTCCGCTAGGGCCTGCCAAGGCCGCGGGTTGTTCGAAAGAGATACCGTGGCCCCTGGCATAGGCAACTGAAGGAACACGGGTGGGTTTTAGTCAGTAAAAGTCTGACACGCCCTCCCGCTCCACCCAGAGCGGGAGAAGTCATATGATGAGTTCCCACCGAGAAAAAAAAGGCCTTTGCTCTGCAGTAGGATAATACAGGCTAGCTGGATTTGGAGTTGTCGAAAATCCTGGAAAACTTAAATTAAATGACTAAACTTTCACTATTGTAACTGAAACTATAGCTTAATTACATAAACATAACTTCACGCCTGTATAACCTGAAGGGTCGGGCACGCCTCTGCCCAACCCTTGGGGTTATACAGGTACCTAAAGTATACCCAAGTAGTTAGCTTTGTTATGACGAAATACAGAGTCAAGCTAAATACTCTTTAGCTCAGTGAGATTTTAGAACACATAATCAAATTACCAAAGTTATTCCACCCAAAACAAAAATCGATAATCCAATCGGTGATTAAGGGAGAATCTCCAACAAACTCACCATTATTTAGTCTCCAGGGTCGAAAGTCGCCCGCTATGCAAATTCTACAGCATAATCACTGAAACTGTTTAGAAGGGTTTGCCAATTAAATGTACAGCTGAAAATTTCACTTCCAAATTCCCAAATCGATTCTCGCTCGAGTTTTATTTTATTTGCTTTGGGACATTCAAACACGGCTAGTAGACGTAACGACTTTATCTTTTCATTTAGAAGTTGAACAAGTTTTTTTGGATATTTTTTTATTCTTCTAGAGTTTATTGTTTTAGGGCAGGCAGTTCTAATAAATGATAAAATTATATATTTTTTTCTGCAAGTTTGTAGAAATACTTATACGAATACACGTCAACCATATTTTTAAAACTAGATGAGGTCGGAGTTTCCTTTCTGACTAATCTGAGAAGAAAGGTCGAAAGAAACTCAGAGGTCATAGTCTCTATTAAAGTCCCGACATAATGTTGGTCAGTTCATGTGAAGACCGTGTAATAAATAGGTATATATACAATATAAGACATGTTAAGTGTCGTATGATTTATGTCGGTTTTGCGGGGCATAGTTCTTACTAGCTGCGCCCCGCGGTTTCACCCGTATAAGTGTCGAACCCGTAGTAATATCGGGATAAAAATATAATAAAAAATTGTATTCTCTGTGTTAATCCTGGTTATAAACTATCGGTGTGCCAAATTTCGTCCAAATCCGTTCAGTAGTTTTTGCGTGAAAGAGTAACAAACATCCATCCATCTATCCATCCATCCATCCATCCATACAAACTTTCACGGTTATAATATTAGTAGGATAATATAAAAGTCAATATTATTTTATGAACTTGTAAAAATTAAATAAATAATTAATAATAATAATAGGTTCAGTAATTAAAACTTTCATTATCGTTACACCTATAAATCATAAAGTAGTAAAATTAATCTTAAGATAAAAATAATCAAACTTTGCAATTCAATCTGACTTTTGCCGACACGCAAACGCATTTTAATCTCAAACTTATTAATTTAACTTCTTTTAATATTAAAATTACACTTTAATATCTAAGATTTGAATTTTCAATACAAAAATCTTTGCATCTTGCACAGAATTTCTTTAAATGAATATTCGGTTGTTAAAGGCCAGGCACAGGATAGTACAGAAGGTCGGTTCCATTAGTACACAACGAGTGAAAACAGGCACGCATACATAGGCACACACGTACTGCGATTACAGTCTATCTTTGCCGAATGACTTCGCACCTCTTAGATTAGTTTTTCCGTAAAATCAACAACCATTTTCACAATAAAAATTAACTTGTCAACTGCCACAGATACGTGCGAAACAAACGCGGCACTACAACAAAATAATAGGCTGAGCTTGGAATTGTATATACATAACTGGCTTCCGAGCAGATCGGCGAAATCACGTGGGAAAGAGATAGAATCATAATCAAATCTGTGCACTAAAACAGTCAGTTTCGCTTATGTTTTGCTTGTCGTACAACGGACAAGTCATGGCGGGACTACTGCGGTTTTGCTGCTATTGTTTCGCGGCGGAGATGTGATACCCGCTTAATCCTCTCTGTCGCAAAGACATGCACATATATGTCTTTTACTCGTACGGACCCAACCTTCTGTACTCTTCTGTGGTCGAAGGTACACTTAATAAACCTGACTAAAAGACGTCTAACTTTCTTCAGATTTGAGTACTTCGAAGCTTTCACCGATTTGTTTCGCTTTGTTGGGCTTTAAAGGTATTGCGAAATGTTTTTAGATATTCAGAAAACAAAAATACGACAGCGTTTGATAGAATTTATCGATTTATTAATGGTGCAAGGAGGCTATAAAAGTCACGTCAGTGAGTTTACAGGTCTGCGGGTCTGCTTTAGGTCGTATCTTTATAGTCATAAAATATTTGTGACCTTATGAGAATATGGCTTATGGTCGAAGGGAGTTGTCTTTTATGGATTCAGGTGGCACTCATTTAAAAAATGTGGATTTTCAAAATGATTTAAGCGATAGGATCTACTTTCAGTGTCAGGCACTAGTTGTTTGACATTTATACTGAACTGCCATGAGGTAACAATACTGTTAAAACTAAATCTTTCTGTTTTTTGTGTGTATATTGATTGTATGCTTAGCCTGTCATCATCTGCCTTAACGTATGTCAAATATAAATATATATTTTGATAAAAGTTAACTGACCCAAAAAAAAAAAAACCATTTTTTCTTGTTTTCTTGTTTTCCTTCGCTAGAAAAATAACCTTGCGTTTAGACTTCTTTATGAGCTTAACTTTACTTTTTTCTTTATATTTGTGAATATATTTCATATGGTTCACTCACTGTATCTGTCGTAAATGGATTGTCGAATCCGCTGTTTTACACAACTTAACGACGTTTAGCGATTTTACATAATTACTGAACTTTAACACGCATAATTGCATAAACGTTTTGCATTCATCAATGCAGCGGGACAACGATTAGAGGTTATGTAAAACAACTACAAATGAGACGTCACATTTTAGATTTTAGTTCTAAATGTTGTCGCTCGTGGCTCTGTGTGGCAAAACAACAAAAACGACGTCCGAAACAGAAATAAATAAAACTAGTATTATATGTGTGTGAAAATGACCCGATCGAAAACGTATTACATAACAGAGCTGTTTTGTAAAACAGCTAGCAGTTGTGTAAAACAGCGGATTCGACAATCCATCTGCGACATATCTACTAGTTTTTTTAAAGATACCAAAAATACTCAAGGTACTGTACATTGTCGAACTAGACATCATCATCTGCCTGCCTTTTCCCAACTATGTTAGGGTCGGCTTCCAGTCTAACCGGATGCAGCTGAATACCAGTATTTTACATGGAGCGACTGCCTATCTCACCTCCACAACGCAGTTACTGGGTAACACGGTAGGTACCCCTTGGTGTGACTGGTTGTCAGAATATCGGGCTTCTGACGACCCGTAACGACTGTCAAAGATCCACGAATGACAGCCAGGACCAACGGCTTAACGTGCTTTCCGAGGCACGGAGGGGTCCTGGTATGTGAAAATGTTCACCCATCCATGGACCAACCGCGGCAAGCGTAGCTTAACCTGATCGATCGACCCGTGCGGCTGTTATTACTTAGCCACAAGCCCCTCAGTCAAACTAGACGTCAAAGTTAAAAAATCTAAAGGCTTCGCAACTACTTATAGAACGGATCACAACTTAGCACTTCCCCTTAAAACACTGACCATATGAACCACCCCCAATAAACCAGCTTACCTAAAATAAAATCCACACACGATCGACACAATCTAAACACGGACTCGTAACAATAAATTTGTTCCGCATCGGTTGCCGCGTCTGCGTGCAATTTATGCTGGCCGGCCGTCTCAGCCCGGAGATGTATCGCATCCGATCGTTGCATCGACGTGTTCATTTGCCCTCAAGATTTACTAGCCGTATTCACGTGGTTCGATTTGATACGTTCTAGAAACGTCTTTATTTCTTTTTATGGAGGAAGGTTCAGTTAACTTCAGTTCCGACTGCTGGATATTGAAAGGCGTTTGTTTTATTGTGATTAGGTGAATAGTCTAAGAATGTTAGTTGTTTTGAAGTTGGTCGGTTGATAGTGTTGCAGTGTTTTTTAACCGACTTTAAAAAAGGAGGAGGTTCTCAATCAGACGGTGTTTTTTTTTTGTGTGTTTGTTACGCGATTACTCCGCCAATTGTGGACCGATTTTCAAAATTCTTTTTTTGTTCGAAAGGAGATACTTCTGTCCCATAGTCACCAAGACAGGATCTGATGATTGGATCCTGGAGAAATCGAGGGCAACCCTCAAATTTTATGGGCCCACACATCGTTTTTTAAACCAAAATTACTAGTGAAAATTACAACTTAAAAGTGAAAAATAAAAACTTTTTTGCAAAAAAAAAAAACCGACTTCCAAAAAAGACACTACAAAGTGAAAAATTTTTTGCAAAAAAGTTTTTATCGTCTTTTATAGTTTGTCGTTCTAAGTACGAACGCTTGCATGAAGTTCTGCACTAACGTTTCGCTGACTAAGCTCAGACTGAAGAAGCGCCACAGCTTGCGCGGTAATTTTAGGTGCACTGTCCATAATTTGCACATCAGAGTGGATAAAAAAATAAGGAAAAGTAATTTCGATACTCTTTTATTAAAATCAAACAAATAACTATTGACTTTTAGATACTCTAATCAAAGCGCGAGAAAGAGCGACGAAACTCTGATGTTATTCTCTTTTTTGAATTCGTAAATTCACATTTGGAACCATAGTGTTGGCCAGTACCTAAGTCAGCTACAAAACTGCATAAATAGAAATTCTCTGACTTATCATTATTTTGATGTTAAAACGCGGGGTGGCTCGATACAGGTGTCGGGATTGTATACAAAACTGATAAGTGTAAGCACATTTCGTTTATTTGGGAAAACATTTAAAAAGCCTATCAATCAACTCAGCCACTCGCAGTCCACTGCTGGCGTGTCCAGCAGTGGGCGGCCTGTCCCTGGCCGCATCCCAACACCCTTTCATCCGTCTTCCGCATAAAACGACAAATTAAAAAAATAGATACCATAAAAGCCTATACATTTTTTACAATCATTCGCCCCCTACTTCTTTACACGGATACCTTACTTATTTACCGTGTTAAAGAACGAACCACACGCCACACAAGCTCCAAATTAAAACTACCCGCGAACAAATTTACAAAAAAAAATTGGAAAGAATTTTTCCCTCGAAAACCTGAGCATAATACTCGTCTGAAAGGGGTTTTTCAAAGGCCATGCGTCTGAACGGGGCTTTGTGTCATGTAATGATTTTTTTTTATAGAGAACTCCTTTGCAGTATATGGCCGGTTCATTAAAGGAGATAAGGTCCTAGGTGGTATTATTACGGCGGGACAAGAGGTGGTGAGCAGGCTTTGAGACCAGGCTGTTAATTGATGTTTCTGTTGAGGATATTTTAGTAGTTGTAGTTGATATAGTTGGAGAAAACTTTGATAAAACATTGGTTAATTATTTTATTTATCGACTGCAACTAAAACCTATGAACTGAGAACTTTTCGATGGAGATGTATTTTAATAGTTTTTTATATTGTAAAGTGTGTTATAAAATAACTGTTTCATTTTATTAGAGTCGCACGTGGATAATGCAGGCATGCCTGTATTTCAGATCTTGTTGGCCCAAAACTTCGCCACTTTCACGGCGTTGTCGGTGGCAGTGCAGACACTTTGAATGCATGCTTTGCTTTGGGACACAGAGGGCAGGCTAGGAGGCGGAGCATAGTTTGCGACATAGCTCCTCATCCACACGCTACTGCCGTTCCGTCAAGGTAGCCCCCAGTTTACCAGGCTGGAGTTACATCTTCCCACTTGTGCCTTGAGACGGTTCTAGGATTTCCAAGTGGACCACGAAAGGTTACACCCTGCAGGGAGATGCTCCTATATCAACTAGTTTGTCAAGATAAAGCTTTCTTCCTCTCTGCTACTTCGCTGTGACCGACAGTATCCACAATGATCATGTCTTTATAAACCCATTACCTAAGTTCACATTGTGGAATGTAATAAATGTGTTGAATTTTGAGTTAAAATTGAATAATTATCATTCTAAAAGAAAACACGTAGATCGTATTATGCTGAGATAGGAGCCTTTTTAGCTTGTCACAGGTCTTTCTTTTTGGGTACTTGTAGTTTTGGCAGATACCGTGACCTGTAGCTGTATAGAAAGAGCCGCATACGCCGGTCCTGGCAGGTTCAACGCCCCCGCCCACGCCTCTGGCCAGGGCAACTGACGCTGCTCTTGATGAGCCCCGTGCAGTGACAATGCGTAATTTTTTTCTCCAATAAGCTTAAAGAAAAAAAAAATGGCCCTTTTTTATAATTTGTAAGTATTTCCTGCCTGTCCTTGTCCTAAATAAAAACTTTTCTTTCATTCTCTCTTTTCTTAAAGTAAATCTGCTCTTTCTTATAAGATTGTTTTCTTTCTCTCATTAAATGGCATTAGTTTAACTTTTAACTTGAACATAAATATTGTTTTCGTCTTATTACGACAATAGTTAGGCTCGCCCTTTATTATAACTAAGTTGGCTAATTAACCGAGAAATTATACCTCTGCCTAGCTGGCCTAGAATAAATATTGTTTTTGGGAATAGCCGGCGCAATGTTTTGTAACGTTAAGGCGCCGCTCCACAGCAGTGCACGGCTAAGCTACGCATGTGTACTTAGCTTTAATTTGTATCAAAATGTCTGCGCGGTCGTTCATTGGGACACACGGCCGCGCTGCGCAAGATTACGTGGCAAACAAATGAACCGCGCAACTAACGTGGAGAGCAGTGGTGGCCAAGTGGTAACGGAAGTCTTGGGTTCGAATCTTGACAGGAGCGTTACTTTGTGTAAATTAAAATTATTTCATCACCATCGCTCTCAAAACGGTGAACGAAACCGGCATGTCCTAGAACCAAAAATTCAAAGACACATGTTCTTGATTATAAAAAAAAATCCTCCTAGATGTCACATGTGACATCCGATCTACCAACCTGCACTGGGCCCGCGTGGTGGATCACGGCCCACTCCTCCTCACAGAGAGGAGACCTGTGTCCCAGCAGTGGGAACAGTATAGGCTGATTATGCTATGCTAACGTGGCAAACCTCTCCGTGGACATCCAACGCAGCAGTGGACGGTCGAATTTATACTTCGTTAGTGGAGTCAAACATTTGGGTCCGGCGATACTAATTAATGAAGGTGAAGGGTTTGGGGAACTATCTTATGAAATTTTGACGTTCAAGAATCTGAATCATTTCTAATAGAATTAATTACTGGTTACTGTTAGCCTGCATCATCCTACTGCTTGGGAAAGGCCTTTCCGCATGAGTTCCAGGTCTTTCAATCCAGGGCTGAAGTGGACCACTAGTCGTTTGTTTACTGACGTTGCTCAAAAAGCCGCTAAGCTGCAGTGGGACTTGGCGGGCCACGTCTGCTGTACGTTTGAGCAGTGGGCTAAAATGACCACCACGTGGAGCCCTGACACAGCTAGAAGGTGTCGCGGCAGACCCCGTAGAAGATGGCGGGACGAGCTGGAGAAAATAATAGATTAAATATTGTTTTTTCTTTAAGTTTTAAACACAGCATACCTAATGCTGACCGTTCTTTCGTCCATCTCAGACATTTTTACTGAACACCTGATGCATCCACGTCTGTGTTTTAGTTCGTATGCTACGTGACAGGAGGCGACACTTATTGCAATAGTAATAAGCACGTCTTGAATTCAGTACTAGACGTGGAAAACTACATTTTTGTTCTGAAGAGAACTGAGTTGAAAAGTCTTGGTAGTTTTGGAACCTGTTCAGCTGTCGTTTACAGCAAATTGTTGATGGTAGCTGTCGTGAAACATGAGTAGAATAGACATTTTTAGGGAAATTATTCTCAGAGTGAGGTCATCATCTGCCTACCCTTTTCCCAACAATGTTGGGGTCGGCTTTCAGTCTAACCGGATACAGCTGAATACCAGTATTTTACATGGAGCGACTGCCTATCTAACTTCCACAACCCAGTTACTGGGTAATACGAAACCCCTTGGTAAGACTGGTTGTCAGACTTTCGGGTCTCTGATGACCCGTAACGACTGTCAAAGATCCACGAATGACAGCCGGAACCCACGGCTTAACGTGCTTTATGAGACACGACATCTTCACATACAAAGACGAGGGGTATTCACATACCAAGACCCCTCGTCTTGGTATGGCTAAATAATAACAGCCGTTATTATTTAGCCACAAGCCCCTATTCTCTCACCATTGCCAGGATTGCCCAGAGGACACGGTGGAGCACACGGTGGAGGTCTGCCGCGCTTGGGCGGAGCACCGCCGTGTCCTCGTAGAGGCGATCGGCAGCGGCGGCGGCCTCTCGCGCCCGGCCCTGGTGCAAGTCATGGTCCGGGGCGAGAGGGCCCCCTTGAATCGATTAATGGCTAATTATAATAAAATAGATATCTGCAACAATATTGATATATTTACAGACTCATTTTCCCAATTTCGCAGAAAACTTATAACTATTAGCGATTAGGATTAGGATCATAATTTCATAAGCTACTTTTTGTTGTTTACTATTTAATTTTTTGCCACATGTACCTGCCACTATAACAATTTTGGAATGTTCTTTTATTGCACTCGTTATCTCTTCGTTCTTACTCGTTCTACCGTTTTGAGTTTTAAAAATCAATTGTACTGTTTATTTTTCCATTTAAATTTTAATCTTAATGTTTTAATTTTGATTCTATTGATAATTTTGATTTTAATTTTTGATTCTAACTTCGATTGTGGTTTTGCGTCTTACATAACGTTTTATTTTTTGTTTCTTATTATTTTTTCTGTCTTCACTACGAGTAAAAAATCTTATTAGAACGTAATATTTAAGAAGCTATTTTTTATGTAAGTGCTGTGTACGCCTGTAAATGACTGATTCACTATAACTCAATGCTTATGTTATTTTCTATTATGTTAATGTTCTAGTGAGTAGGTCGTTGGTGAACCTATCAAATAAAATACCTACATAAAATATTTTTTTTTTTTTGTTTTTTTGTTTTCATCACACTGTAGGTAGTAGGTATATAACACTATTATTATATCTACTAGAATGACCGGCGTTTGACTATTATTCACCTGATACGTATAAGGTCCATATTCGTATAAAAGCTTTAATTGAAACCATGTATTCTACATTAGGTAATTGAAACATACATAATTAAAGTAATCATTAACAATCAACATTCTAGCCGTGGGACCTCTTTTTTCGTTTTAGTATTAATAAATATTAAACTTAATTTGTAATTATTTACTAACAATACTATAAAGTGTGTGTTGAATTGTTGATACCATCGCCCAGCGCGTGTTTAGTGCCTTATTGTGAAGAGTGGTTTATTTACTGCCAATTTTTACGCTAATTATTAAAAAGAAAAGATATTTATTTTTAGTAAAAAAAAAAGTTGTTAAGACTGATAACAGCTTGTAATAACTGCTGTACTATTTAGGGCTGTTTTTTCTATCGCCAGATAACTTTTTATTCATTCAAAATATTTAAATGACATTGGCGTTTGACAGTTTTTGCATGAAATAACAGTCAAAATTTCAAAATTATTCCTCGGATAAAGTTATCTGGCGTTGGAAAAATCAGCCCTTAATGTGATAACCTAATCGCCGTTCTGTAGATCTCAGCCTTAGAAAGATTTAACATCAAAAACCAAAAAACAACGCAATCCGATTTGGTATGTTAGGTAGTTAGTTATTTTGGGAAATCTTTATTTGTTTATACTTTAATTTAGAAGTTATACATACTTTCTATTGTGGGGGGCTTGTGGCTAAGTAATAACAGCCGCACGGGTCGATCGATCAGGTTAAGCTACGCTTGCCGCGGTTGGTCCGTGGATGGGTGTCCATCTTTACATACCAAGACCCCTCCGTGCCTCGGAAAGCACGTTAAGCTGTTGGTCCCGGCTGTCATTCGAGGATCTTTGACAGTCGTTAGGGGTCGTTAGAAGCCCGATAGTCTGACAATCATTCTTGTCAAGGGGTATCCTATTACCCAGTAACTGGGTTGTGGAAGTCAGATCGGCAGTTGCTCCATGTAAAATGCTGGAATTCAGCTGCATCCGGTGAGACTGGAAGCCCACCCCAACATAGTTGGGAAAAGGCTAGGCAGATGATGACATACTTTCCATTGTGATCTCATTTTTATTTCTATGTATATTGTTTATGTCTTAGTTTTACGGTAAGTGGGCAAAATTACAATATTGTTCGTTTTGTAATTTATTTTCCTTCTTGATACGAGTATTAATCGTAAGTTTAAGCAGGATTTTGCTATAATTTCTAAATTCTTTCAAGAGCCTTTAGTTTTATTGCTATTATGTGTTATCACCTTCTTCTGTGATTACTAGTTAACCTGTAACTGATGACTGTAAGTCCGAGGCTATCATTACCTATAGTAACTAAGTAAATAATAATACTATCAGAAACAACTAACACTATAATTAATTTTCTTCTTCCCTTTAATCTGCCACGAATTTCCATATCCTTTTTTTTTTTCTGGTGGGAAATCATCAAATGACCGCTCCCGCTCTGGGTGGAGCGGAAGGGAGTGTCAGACTCTTACTGACTAAAACCCACCCATGTTCCTTCCTTCGCCGTTTATGTTCCGGGGTAGCGGTAACCCTTTCGGACAATCCCGCTGAAATTTCCATATCCTTTAAACTCGAAATACCTAAAATACAATATCAAATAATTGAACGAAAAACAAACCCCGAAAATGGTTCTATCACCTAGGTAACATTAATCATGTTTACGACGCAAATAATTGTTTGGCGGACATTCTAGCCTGAACTGAGACAAAGATTCGTCCGGCACGTGCGGAATTGCCCTCCGTCCGGTCGGTGGGTAGATCCGTACTATTATTGCTGAAGTCTCTATACTGTGACTGAATTTTTTGGAGTTTTATTTTTGGTTTTTTTATTTCGCAACTCAAACTCAACGCATTTATTTCAGTTAAACCATTTACAGGCACTTTTGAATTGTCAAAATTAAACAGTCGGTTGGTTAGTCCGAAAGTTGAAGCTAGTTGCCCATTCCGAAACGTTGATCTCTATGGAGAAGAACGGACAAGAAACTCCAAAGACACTCTTTTAAATCAAGATATTATAAAATCCTGGGTATATTATTCTTGTTGCTTCTATACAGGGTGGCAGGGACATTGACGCGCAAACATCGTGAAAAGGTTACACCTGATGCCATAAATAAAATTAGGAAAGTCATTCATCTCGGAAATGACCGGTAAAAAATATTTTCATTTTTGAGCGCGCAATGTATTGCAAACAACGCGACCAAAACGCTCCGCGGATGGCGCGCGCGCGCTACCTACCGCGATACCGCGCGCTGCCCTTTCGAGTTTTATTTACATTGCTGTTTTAAGTGAAACAAGTGAATTTACTATTTTTTAACTAAATATCTCATCGGGTTAGATAGAAATACTGATTTTATACAGTTTACAGTAAAAAAAAAAAATTCAGAAAAAAACGTAAAAAAATAAGAAAAAGCCGACGAAAAATTTCAACGGAGGGGGTCCAGAATCATGTACTGAATCCATGATAAGCAGTTGCGCGTCGATGTCCCTGCCACCCTGCATGTGAGAACAATGTAAAAAAACAAATGAAGAAACAATTCAAAATATAAGATTAAAAATTAGCCCTGGCAGCGAACATTAGAGGGAGCTTCAAGGTTGCAGAAATGGCGGATAAAATAACTTTTTTACATGAAAATGACGTACATGCGCAATCAATCAAGTCGCGTTTGTCCGTCGTAATTCATACAAACGATGGTAAGGACCCGGGGTAAAGAACTCAAGTAGACAGATATTCTATAGAAATAGACATAGACAAACATCATAGACCATGAAACTCTATAGTTTAAACATTTTTTTCTATTCAATTTCAATTCGAAAACAGAATAAAATTAATTTTAAACGGAGAAGATTGTGAGGAAAACGGAATGTCCTAAAACAAAAAATTCTAAGACATGTGATGTCTATCAACCCACACTGGGCCCGCGTGGTAGATTACAGCCCACTGGTAATGTCACTTTCGGAGAGAGGAGGCCTCTGTCCTCGTTGTAGGAACACTTTAAGCTGATTAAGCATTTTAAACAAAAGTAAATTCCAAATTCCAAAAACCATTAAATATTTAAGAGTTTCCGTGCACAAACTTAATTATAATTAACCCCAAATTAGGGTTTCGTAAACTTGGAATAGCCATTAATATATTTAATTATTCAGTCTGTCTGTCAAATGTCGCGGCTGACAAAGAAGAAGGGAGACCTTGAAACATTCACAAAGATATTTTAAGCCAACTGCATTGCTGGGTTTGCAGGATACTTCTTACCTTACAAATTAATTAAGAAACGTTTCCTAAGTAAAGAGTATTTGTTTTTGCACGCGGCTTCGCCCGCGTACAGGTCGGAAAATATCCCACGGAACCGTATTATCGGGATAAAAAGTATCCTATGTCCTAATCGAGGGCCATCATCACCATGACCATCATCTAGGTTAGGGCATTGGGTACTTTGCTTTGGACTAGGATTCACCTGTAAAATATAAAAATTATAAAAAAGCACATAGTGTAGCTATACTGTTCCCACTGCTGGGACACAGGCCTCCTCTCGGTGAGAGGGAAGGGGCCGTAATCCACCACGCGGTTTCAGTGCGGGTTGGTAGATGTCACTTGTCTTCACTTGGTTCTAGGACAAGCCAGTTTCTTCACATTGTTTTTGTTCACCGTTTTAAGAGTAGTG
The DNA here is from genome assembly GCA_911387795.2 of Apamea monoglypha. Classification (NCBI taxonomy): domain Eukaryota; kingdom Metazoa; phylum Arthropoda; class Insecta; order Lepidoptera; family Noctuidae; genus Apamea; species Apamea monoglypha. The sequence goes on along the minus strand of OU426933.1, from coordinate 3,393,102 downwards.
GTGATGATACGACCGCCGAAGCCGTTACACATAAAAAAAAACAATTATTAATAATTAGCCATGTCTAATTTTGAAAACTTACCACCTCAAGCCTTTCTCAAGAATTGGGCTATTAATTGCAAAAAAAAAAAATGGAAATCGATTGGTAGTTCCAGAGATTATCGCGTTCAAACAAACACACTCTTCAGCTTTATTATTACTACGGATGGATATTCCCTTTGGCTCATCAAAGCTTAAATAAAGTTATCTTCACCTCACCATGAAGGCGTGAAACACAAATGACATTTAAACCCCTAGTAGGTGGCCAGGTCAGGAGATATCATGATTTATTCGCCAATTAATTTTGTAACGGTTATAAAGGGCGAGTCCCGATACTTATAACAGTTTTAGGGGATTTCTCTACCTGATTCATTTGAATTTTGGCTGTAAAGACTCGGAATACAAATAAAGGATCTTGTTGGGATAATAGAATGTTATTTATTTGATTTCGTTAGGAACAGAAAATAGTGTTAACTGGTGCAGCCGTGAGATGAGAATTTATCCTTGGCAGAGTAATTTGGTCATCAAAAACATGTTATATAAAATTGTGATACATCATTATTTTGATCTAAAAGAGTTTACATTGAGTTTCTAGCCCTTTCTTCTCCATAGGACCCACTACGCTAGCTGACAGTTCAAAAGTGCCTGTCAATGGTGTCATTAAAATAAATGCTTTGCGTTTGAGCTGTTATTAGCGAATATCAATCGGCTTAGCCTGTTTCCAACTATGTTAGGGTCGGCTCCCATCTACCCAGATGCCGCTGAATACCAGTATTTTACGTGGATTGACTGCCTATCTGACCTCCACAACCCAGTTACTGGCTAAACTCGTAAAATATTCGACGAAAGTGCCATAGTACCTTCTTCCACACCTACAATTTCTAGCAAAACCAAAACTGCACCATACTCGAATGTATAAAACGCGCAAACCCAAACCACAATTGGTAAGTATCATACATAGTAATTTTTCTAACATTATAGTCTATTAAGCGGTTGCTTTTTCACCAAACGAACCCCATAGATACTTCCAAGGAGTCTCTTGCCCTTTCTCCTCCATAAGAACTTATACGCTTCGAAATGGGCAACTAGCTTCATCTTTCTTACCGAATGAGTTTTTGACAGTTCAAAAGTGCCTTTAAATGATTTAATTAAAGGTCTTGCTTTAAGTTTGAGTTGTTATAAGCTTCACTTAACTCTTAAAATATTCAACGTAAGTACCAATTATGGTACCCTTTTGTACATCACCAGTTACCATCAAAACTAAAACTGCTCCATTTTCTAATGTATAAAACGCGTACACCCAAACCACACTTGGGTGTAGGTGTACGTACATAGCAATTTGTCTCGCATTTACAGTCTCTGAGGCGGTTGCATAAATTTGCACCAGACGACGGTTGTGCTGTTCACAATGAGCTTTTAATGTGCTCTGATGCGGTATACATTCCCCTCTGTTTATTAGGATACGTGGGCTTGGGTATTGATTAGGTAGACTTAGGGCTTGTGAGTTATGAGCTGCATAATTGCAAAGTTTGGTATGCAGATAGGTTTTCTTGCAAAATACGTGGCTGAGGTGTGATTTTAAATTATTTTTACTCCCCGACTACATGCTTTTGATGTTAGACTAATCTTGAGTATCCTATGTATCTTTTTTAACCAATATTTTAAACAAAACAACGCTAGTCATGCATTTCTAATTTATACTAATGTGACTTACGAGTAGTGAAGAAAGGAGTATGCTTATATTGCTTATTATAGTGTTACCATGTACAGACGCCAGCACATCAAGCTACTACAATCTGTCAAATTTCTTTAATAGATTTTCAACTTTATCGCTAAGCATTAAGGTTCAAGGTTGATTGGGAAAATTTGACAGTTTCGGGTAGCTTGACCTGCTGGCGTCTGTACCTCAGGGTGCTAACATGCATAATGAGAAAAAAAAAATGAAATGTGAAAAAAATGAATGAAATGAAATGAATGAAATGTTGAGTGTGTTTAATTGTGTTAGTAATTGTACGAGTATTTTAATAGATTTAATGGTATTTGTAATTGTATTTTTAATTGTTTTTTTAAATTGTAATTTTGATTGTATTTTTAATTGTTTTAATGTAATTAAGATTGTATTTTTAATTGTAATTATGATTATTTTTTTAAATTGAATTTTTGGGTAGTAACATCGCATTGGCGTTATAGCTGTTAAGGTTTTATTTACGAAATTTGGGAATAAATAAATAAATAATAATCAGCCTGTAATGTTCCCACTGCTGGGACACAGGCGTCCTCTCTGTGAGAGGGAGTGGGCCGTAATCCACTTCGCGGGCCCAGTGCGAGTTGGTAGATGTCACATGTCTTCGCATAATATTATAAGATAAACGCCAATACAAATTGAGAATAGAAAAGAGTAGGCGTCAGATTTGGCTGACAAGACAGGAGACAAGGAAAACATGTAAAAAACACATATAACGATTTCTAGGAATCATACTTGAATATATACGAAAGACCTTGGTTTAATTGATTCCTCCCGGTACTCCGAGAGCTCGTAAAGCTCTCTCAGCGTACACTACGAACCAAAATAACCCAAATAAGACACAAAACCTTACTTCCGTACTTGTATTACAGCGTGATAAAAAAACACTGAACACATTTTATTTCTCTCCGTTTCCCCTCCCTCAAGGCACCTTGATTACAGATCCCTACAAAAATATAAAGTAACAAAATCTTTGTCTTTTAAAATTCGCACTCAGTGCTATCTATCATAACCACCCTCCTTGTGCCATGTTCCCCTATAAAAAAATAAACTGTCATTTCAAGAGGGTGCATTTTTCCTTCACGGTTTTTTTTTTCCTTTTAGAATTTCTCTATGGCAGCTGTTTATTTTTTTTTTATACTACGTTTTTGTAGCCTAAGGTAATGGTTGAAGGAGTATGTCATCATTTTTGGTGTTTAAGTTTTTTTAGGGTGGAAATAAACTTGGTCCTTTTTTAGTGAAATCAGAGATCAAAGTATAAAAAGTTAGATGTACCTATTTGTAGATGTAGCATTTATGTATTATGAAGATGAATGTATTGTGCTCAAGTTGCCTGCGTTTGATAGGCTCTAAAGCCTACAACCCTTTGTGGTAACCGAGTGGCTACTGGGAATACATTTATTGTCACCATCACCAATAGAATAATCTTGATTATAATTATATCCATCCATCTATATCTTGATTATATGAATGGGGCTCATGGTTCAGTGATAACAGCCGCACGGGTGAATCGATCAGGTTAAGATATGCTTGCCGCGGTTGGTCCGTGTATGGATGACCATCTTCACATATCTCCGTGCCTCGGAAAGCAGGTTATGCCGTTACTGGTCCCCAGAAGCCCGGACGTCTGACAACCAGTTTTACCAAGGGGTAACGTATTAACCAGTAACTGGGTTGTGGAGGTCAGATAGGCAGTCGCTCCATGTAAAATACTGGTATTCAGCTGCATCCGGTTAGACTGGAAGCCGTCCTCAACATAGTTAGGAAAAGGCTAAGCAGATGATGATGACAGGGTGGTAGAGACATCGACGTGCAACCTGTTACCCTGTACATGATTTTGAATCCCATGCATTAAAATTGTTTGTCGATTATTAAAAAAAAAAAAAATGTTATTCCATACACTTTGACCGCAGAGGTTATTGTACTTTTCTATGCGACAGCAGATTTTTTTCTTTGATAACCAACGAAACATTTATACGCTAGGGGATCTAGAATCATGAGTTGAATTCATTGAGGTCGCAAGTGCAACAGCTGAGCAGGGGCCCGTGTTGGAATTTTTCAGTAGCAGTCTGAAGCCTGGGGGTCTACTCCGAAGTGGTATCGGCCGAATGTTCGGCCGTTTCCTGCTACGAAGTTACTATTTGGTTCGGTCGGTCCCGATCCTACACTCCTACACTCTTTCGGATATTGACTACGGTCCCGACCCAACTGAGACGATCCCAACTATTTTCGCTTTTTTCAACAATATTCTATCCGGTCATGTGTCAGTCCGATCCGATCATTCGCACTTTGCACTTCGTAGTAGACCCCCTGGATATATGCCCGATAAAAAACAACTAAAATTGAACTTCTAGAACTATCGAGGCTTTCTAGCAGTCTGTCTATAGATAATACATAGATATCAAATACAGTTAGATAGCCGTTAGATTGTGTACATAGTTTCCAATCACTCAATTTGAAACACAAATATTTCCAATACCATCCAAATATTTATTTAAACCCAACAATTTAAAATATTAATTAACAGGCCGGAACTCGTTACAAACTCCGGAATAACACAAATATATAAATTTTACACTATTTCCTAATGGCATGTAAACAATAAACCAATCTCGAACATTTAATAAATTTAGCTGAAACCCCGAACTAACGAACGAAGGGAAGCCTTATCTCAGTGCCTCTAATTAACACCTATGTATTCTACCCAAACCGAAGATATTCACAAAATTACACCTCTCCACGAAAAAGACGAAAACCAACCCTATCTAAAAAACATAAAGTGCTTCAAAAGTGTAAAGTTAAGCTGGTAAATCTCCATCCCTTGTCACACTTGGTAGGTATAAATTAATTAGTTTTCTAAAGCCTTTTCGGTGAAGGATTTTGTTTTATTTTTAGTTTAATTATTTTGATACGGTTTTGATTTTATTTATTGGAACGAAGTTCTTCACTGGGGGCACGTGGGTGCAGTAGGAGGGGGTCTAATAGGTGTAATAGTAAGACACACAGAGAGAGAAAGTAGAAATTGAATAGGTGCGACAAATTAAAATATCTAATTCAACGTGTTAAATTGAAAATTTAGAGCATGTCATTAAGGAAAGGATGCACATACGTGCGAATATTCGAGCGATTTGGCAACGTCATCGCGCGCCCTTTTTTTCGTAGGAACGGTCAAAATTAGGTAAATACCGCTAGTTCAACGCATTGCCAACATGCTTCATGTTGTGAACTCTGCAATGAATTGATTGCTTATCGGGCATTTCTTATACATCGGGGTATTTTATTATTTGTTTTTTTTTTTTTTTCTGGAATGACGATAATTCGGTCTACTTGAAGGTTTTAACTTAGAGTTACTTAGTTTGCACTATCTAAGACGATAATTAAACGACTTTTTTGCAAGATTTTAGATTTGGGAAATGACAATTTATAATGATTATGTAACAGTTACTACACGTCCACATTTAGATTTGTCGCAGGTTTTCTATTTCAGTCTGTATTTAGATTATTTTTAGGTATATGCTTATGCAAGCGTAAAGTTTGTTTTTGAATCTATATTGCTCGTCTCGTTATAAATGCATCTGATAACATTATTTGAAGAATAATTTTGAAATTTTGTCAGTTATTTCATACAAAAACTGTCAAACGTCAATTTTATTCCTCAAATAAAAGTTATCTAGCGATGGAATAATCAGCCCTAAGATTTGTTTATAGAATATAATAGAATAGAATTTTTCTTTATTCAAGTTACAAAGACTTAACGAGATCTTAAGATTTGTTTATAGAATTTAATAGAATAGAACTATGTTAGTAAGCACAGACACTAATCAAAAACAAGGAAAACAATACAAAAAATAACGGTTGGTCACCATTGCGACATCCCATGAGAGACGGCACAACAGAGACCCACGTACACACAGTCCAGGCGACTCGCAGCCATGGTTAAGACACTGTTGGAGCAGTCCCACACCTTGCGCACCAGGGAAGCGCACCTTTTACGCATTGTTTGCTTTAACATGTTTCTGGCGTTATGTGGTCACAGTTCTAACCTAACCTAGCTGTTTCGATTTAAAAAATATATAAGCGTGTTACGTTGAAAATTTCACTAAACTCCAAGAAAATTATACACTGTAAACCTACAGTTCTGGTGGTAGTTCGTTTTTCGTTCGTCATTCGTAACCATACATTTGACTTGTTTCAAACAAATTCAAGCACTTAAACTTACAAAGAAGTACGCAAATGATATCAAATAAAAGTGCAATTTTTAATTATATCATTCCCAAAAAATCTTATTTTTGTCTTAATATTTTTTTTCATAACGAATCATTTGACTAAGGGCTGATTTTTCAATCGACAGATAATTTTTATTCGTGGAATAAAATTGATCTCTGACAGGTTTTATATGGAAGAACTGTCAAACATTCAAAATTATTCCTCCGATAAAATTATCTGGCGTTGGAAAAATCTGTAAACCTACAGTTCTGGTGGTAGTTCGTTTTTCGTTCGTCATTCGTAACCATACATTTGACTTGTTTCAAACAAATTCAAGCACTTAAACTTACAAAGAAGTACGCAAATGATATCAAATAAAAGTGCAATTTTTAATTATATCATTCCCAAAAAATCTTATTTTTGTCTTAATATTTTTTTTCATAACGAATCATTTGATTAAGGGCTGATTTTTCAATCGACAGATAATTTTTATTCGTGGAATAAAATTGATCTCTGACAGGTTTTATATGGAAGAACTGTCAAACATTCAAAATTATTCCTCCGATAAAATTATCTGGCGTTGGAAAAATCGGCCCTTAATGTTTATTGTCTAAAGATTATTTGCTTGTAATAAATCATTTCATTAAAGACCAAATGCCTTAATGACATTATCCTTGGTAATATTCTGCCGAGTCAAAATTTGGCCAAATGAAAATGTGCGTACTAAAAATATTGCATTGGTATAAAAAAAGGTTGCTAAAATTTGTTTGGATAATGAAGTTTTGTCAATTTTTTTTGGCAAAACGGCAGGATCCCTCTGCGAAAATCCCTGACGCACTACAGAAACGGGGCAGCCCCACTAGTATCCTAAACGCGTTGTTATATTGAACGCGGAGAGCACTACGATCTTTGCGTATATCTAGCCCACAGGCTGCTTGAGTGAAAATTAGCACAGTAGGCTCGAAAGAGCGTGATTTTAACTGGAAGTGAGCAAATGCTGTTAAATAAACTCGTTAACATTTTATTTTCATTCCAAAAGTCAAAATGTTTGACACACATATATATCTTGGTTTCAGTAATTAGCCGCAACAACAATACAGACAGACAAAAATTTTGAAAATAGTTTTTTTGTTATTATGTATTTTTTTAAACTGATATAATTATGACAACAATAACTGCGGTTGATGACCCCACAAAAAAAAACATAACTTTTTATTTTATCGTGTACACCCATCGCGTCTGCGGAGTTTAGCTAGCCAATTTAAAATAACCCTGTTTCTTCGTAACATCATACAATTTCTACCAATACTTTAGGAGAAAATCTCTTTTGTATCTTGCGTCTATTTATGCCCATGACTGTACCCGTAAACATTTAATCTATATACAGGCTGTTCAATATATCTGCACGCCGCAAATGCCGAATGTATCCTTCCGCTGAATTTGACAGTGCGTATGCGGTCAGGCTACATGCAACACAATACCGTAAATCCTATACATAGCTGTATATTATATTGTGTTACCCAGTAACTGGGTTGTGAATGTTAGAAAGGCAGTCGCACCTTTAAAATACTGGTATTTTTTTAGATTTTTGTACAGAATACCCAGTACGTGACTTTTGTCATTCACGTATATACTAATACACTACCGAAAAGTCAGGAAATTTAACATTAAAACTACTTTGCTTCCATACACGCTGTTTTTGATTACGCTGCAACATTGCCCCAGCCAGCCCCGAGCTAGGGCTGAGCTCTAAGCTCTAGCAATATACTAAGATAATATTCTGTCACTGTTGCTACTGCTGTACTATAGCAACAGCTCATAACCGAGCAATATCCTGTTTCAGATTGTTTGCTGTTGTACCCCATCATCTTCACTCTACTGCACTTAAGTTTGTGATGGCGGACAAATTAATTAACCCAGTCGGAAATTTTAATTTCTTGGGAAAACTTAGCTGGAGTCCGGCTGTCGAGAGAATACGTTCCTGTCACCTGTGTTAGAATGTATAATTTAATAATAGGGTAGACAATATAAATGTTTAATTAAATATAAAATGCTAAAATGAATAAATGTAAAAACCTAGTATGTTTGTGCTCACCGTAAAACGAAACGTGCGTTTGCAACTGCAAACGCACGTGTTGTGTGATTCATAACCCCCGCCACTAAGTAGGCGTATAAAAACGGTTGTAGCACAAGCAAACGGGGAGTTGAGTTCGAGTGATCGTAGAGTGCGCATCTCTAGGTCTAAACTAAAATGTAAGTATTATGATTTGTTATTCATTTTATGCAACAATGATTGTTGTTGTGATTTCTAATGTTTTATTTCATAATTTAATAAAATATAATCTTGTGAAGCCAAGTTTGGTATATTTAATTCATACCTACATTTATATATCCTTCTAATCTTTATGATGCACACAATTTAAATAAAGTAAAATAGATAAGGTAAGATTGTCCTACAAAAAGGTACGGCGATCTTACATATCAGAAGTGGGATTCGAATTTGACATTTGTTTAAATAAATAATGATAAATAAAAATAATTATTTTTAATTATTATATATATACTAATATATATACATTTTTTTTTTCTTTCTTTAAATTATGTAAACGGCTAAACATGCGTAGTTTGCTTTCGTGATTTCCTAAATTCCAGATAAAATGGAAGAATTTACTGCTACGGGGCAAATACCCTCACGACACTCTGATGGCCGATCTGATGTACATCGATCGCGAAGTCCTGTACGCCGCACTCCAAGTCCTATATTAACAATGAAGACACGCAGAGAACGCATAGACCAGCTGAACAGACGTAAGGTACATGATCAATCGCTTCACAGCGGATGCGATGATTGGTTGTTTTGCAGCCGACGCAATGAGCGATTGCCTAGCCGCCAAACCGACAGGCAATCGCCACGCAGTCAACGTGATGGGCGGTCGCCACACAGTTGGCGCGATGGACAGTCGCAGTCCAGTCAGCGTAATGGGCAAACATCACTCGGTCGACGTGATGGGCAGACGCCGCGTAGTCAGCGGGATGGGCAAACGCCAGGCAGTTGGCGAGATGGACCGTTGCCGCGCAGTCGACGTGATGGGCAGTCATCGCGCAGTCAACGCGATGGGCAGTCACCGCGCAGCCGACGCGATGGGCAGTCGCCTCACCGTCGACGCAATGGGCAGTCGCCACGCCGTCGGCTCGATGAGCACTCACCACGCAGTCGACGCGATGGGCAGTCGCCACGAAGTAGATGCGATAGGCAGTCACCCCGCAGTCAACGCGATGTGCATTCACCGCGGAGCCAACGCAATAGGCGTTCGATGTGCAGCCAAGAAGACGGGAGGTCACGCAGTCTTCAACGTGGTGGGCGGTCTTGCAGCCGACGTGACCAATGGCCTTCTGTCACACAGAACCAGCCTTCAGGAGATCAACACCCACTCCGCTATCTTGGCGAAGAACAGATCCGGAATCCGGGTGAGTCAGCTGCACGTTCTTATAAAATTGACGATATTGCGCAGATTTTTCAAATGATAAAAACCGTAAACCAATCTGATTCGTTGGATAAACTAGGGTCTATGCAAAACACTATACCAGAATTTGATCCAGGCAGAAAGGAACAGACGATGACCATGTGGCTGCACAAAGTAAACGAATGTGCACTCATTTACCGTTTGACTGAAAAACAAATTGTACACTTTGCATTACCCAAGTTAAGAGGCGTTGCCAAGAGGTGGTACGAGGGTCTAACGTCTGTCCTTTACTCCTGGAACGAATGGCAACAGAAGCTTCTGTCTGCATTTCCTCCGGAGGAAAATTACGGGCAAATGCTCAGTGACATGTTGGCTAAAAGGGCCCGATTTAACGATTCGTTAGAGGAATACTTCTATGAAAAAATTGGTTTAATAAATCGGTGTGGTATAGAAGGCACCCGCGCTGTAGAATGCGTTTTGCACGGTATTGACGACCGATCTGTGAGGTTGGGCGCCGAAGCTGTTAAGTTTTCAGACCCAGATAAATTACTATCGTATTTGCGTAACGTAAGAAATATAAGACCGCTAAATGACCGTAAAAACGTTAAAGGTCCTTTAAATAAAAACAATGACTCACAGTCTCGAACTTCTGGCAATAGCAAGCCAACTCGTTGTTTAAATTGTAAACAAGAAGGTCATTTCGTTGCTCAGTGTCAGCGCCCAATTAAGAAATGCGGTAAATGCAGTAAAATCGGCCATGAAACCGAACAATGCTACTCTAAAAATCCAGTCCCAGATAAAACCGTTTTAAGAGTTGCCAGTAACGAAGTAGGCTTATCATCCGATGCCTCTGTTTTATTAAAGCCTAATCAAAAATATTTCAAACAAGCTGTTGTCAATGGGGTTTCTGTACAGGCTTTCATTGATTTAGGTAGTGAATGCTCCATGATTAAAGATTCTGAGTTTCGAAAAATCAGTAGCCAGTTTGACACCAAGAACTTGCCGATCCTGAGGGGTTTCGGTAATTCAATAGTCAGTGTCATCGGTAAATTTAACGCTCATATTATACTAGACAGCGCTGCAGCCAATGTAGACCTGCTCATAGTCCCAGATAACGTCATGCCTTTTCCTCTTATGATTGGTCAAACGTTTACAGAACAGTCGCACATAATAATTAATAAAACAAGCGATCGTTTAGATATATCAAGCCTGGGCGTTCTTGAAAGCTATAACCATAAAATTAAATTATTTTGTAAAAATAAGACTGAAGTGTCAGGACTTACTATTGTCGAGGTATATAGTAATGATCCTAGTCTTGATGGGGAAGTATTCGTAGAAGGTAGTGTACGATATAAAGAACACGTCAAATACTCGGTTCTGTCTGGTATGTATTATGTTCGAAATGGCCTCGGACTTATAGTTATTACTTGTGCTCCCTCTATGAGCTTAAGCTTCGACACAGACTTTTTCATAGCGCGAGGTCTAGTAGCCCACAAAGAGGAAACATGTCACGTTTTAAATGTCACAAACTGTACAGATCATGTCCTTTCAACCTTAACAGAAGCCCAATTAAATATTGCTGATGATATATGTGCTGAAGATAAAGAAAAACTATTGTCGTTACTGAATAATTACCGACAATGTTTTGCTCTAGATTTAACAGAATTAGGTAGTACATCGGTCGGTAACATGAAAATAGACTTATGTGATGATCAACCGGTAGTTTATAGGCCCTATAGACTGGCAATTTCAGAAAAAGAAGTAGTTAGAGGAATGATCAAGGAATTATTAGATACTAATATCATACGCCCCTCTACTTCCGCTTATGCGAGTCCCATAGTCCTCGTTAGGAAGAAAACCGGGGAATTCCGACTTTGTATCGACTACCGAGCGCTCAACAAAAAGACGGTTAAAGAAAATTATCCAATGCCTCTTATTGACGATCAATTGGATGTTTTATCCGGGAATAAGTTATTTACTACATTAGACCTGGCATCCGGATACTATCAGGTCCCTATTGCTGAAAACGATAAACACAAAACTGCATTTGTCACACCTGATGGCCACTACGAGTTTAATCGTATGCCATTTGGGCTTGCTAATGCACCAGCAATGTTTCAGCGATTAATGAATCAAATATTAGGAAATGCCCGACATGGGGAAGCTTTGGCATACTTAGATGACGTAATCATACCCAGCAAAACTCTTTCTGAAGGTATGGAAAGACTACAGTCTGTGCTAGATTTATTTAAAAACGCGGGACTTTCTCTTAAACCATCTAAGTGTTTCTTCTATATACGCGCAGTAGACTACTTAGGGTTTGAAGTATCGGAAAAAGGTATTCGACCAGGTTCAAAAAAAATTGAAGCTGTTGAACGTTTCCCTGTACCACAAAACCAGCATAACATCCGTCAGTTCTTAGGACTAGCTAGTTTTTTTAGGAGGTTTGTCCCCAAGTTTTCTATTTTGGCAAAACCACTCACCCATTTGTTAAAAAAGAATACTCCATGGCAATGGGGACCAGACCAAGACACAGCATTTAGAGTTTTACAAAAAGAATTATCTCAAAAACCTACTTTGGCCTTATACAATCCTAACGCTTTAACAGAATTGCATACTGATGCTTGCAAAATAGGCTTAGCTGGAATTCTTTTACAAAGAGATGAAAATTTAGTTCTCAGACCAATTGCTTATTTCAGTAGACAAACTACCCCCGAAGAACAGAATTACTCGTCGTATGACTTAGAAACATTAGCGGTTGTATCCGCTCTTCAAAAATTTCGTGTTTACTTAGTTGGTTTATCATTTAAAATAATCACAGACTGCAACTCGTTAAAAGCAACGTTCCAAAAAAGGGATATGCTTCCCCGTGTCGCGCGATGGTGGGAACAAATGCAAGAGTACAATTTTTCAATTGATTATAGACCAGGCTCATCCATGTCCCACGTTGATGCGCTCAGTAGGAATCCCGTACCAAGTTCGGAAATCGGAGTTTTTGCGGTGTCAGAGTCTACATGGTTAACTACTGTGCAAAATGCCGATGATGACATACAAAGAATAATAGGCATTCTTAAAGATCCAAAATTTGATGACTTAGTCGATATAAAATCTAATTTCAAACTAAAAAATGATAAATTGTTTCGAATAACTGCTGATGGGGATCGATGGGTGGTGCCAAAAGGAGTGCGTTGGCAAATTGTAAAGCAAAACCATGATGATATAGGTCATTTTGGTTTTGACAAAACTTTAGATAAAATTAAATCCAGTTACTGGTTTAATAAAATGCGGCGTTTCATAAAAAAATACGTAGATTCATGCTTGGAATGCGCATATGCAAAATCAACCAGTGGGAAAAAACCTGGTTATCTTAACCCCATACCAAAAATAGCAGCTCCTTTTGACACAATACACATTGATCATACAGGTCCCTTTGTACGAAGTAGTAAAGGCAATATGTATATTTTGGTTTTAATAGATGCCTTTACTAAATATATTTATTTGAAAGCAGTAAGAAACACTAAAACTAGTACGTCCATTAAGGTACTTAAGGAGTATTTTGGCATCTTTGGGGTTCCTAGAAGAATAATTTCTGACAGGGGATCCTCATTTACAAGTGACAGTTTTAAAGTATTTATTAAAGAAAAGGGAATCAAGCATATACTTAATGCTGTTGCTACCCCCAGAGCGAATGGGCAGGTAGAAAGATATAATAAGACAATTGTAGATTCATTAACAGCAAAAACTATTGGTGTGACTGAAAATAAATGGGACGATCACCTGCCTGAGATACAATGGGGAATAAATAATACATTAAACAAGGGTATTAATCGGACTCCTGCGGAAGCTTTATTTGGCAAACGATTAACAGGGAGTAGTGAGAATAAAATTATTTCCGAACTAGAGGGTGATATTACTAAGACTAATGAACAAAATATAATAGAAATCCGTGACGAAATCAGTGAGCATATAGCCACCAGTCAGGAGAAAGATAAATCTTACTTTGATAAAAAACGTTCCGCCCCAATAAAATATCAGGAAGGGGATTTAGTACGTATTGAGCGTCAGGTGCCTTCTACAGGGCACAGTAGAAAGCTAATACCTAAATTTCAAGGTCCATACAGAATTAACAAAGTATTGGATCACGATCGATATCATGTCGAAGATACACCTCTCACAAAAAAGGGTGGTAGAGGTTATTCCACGATAGTTGCGGTCGATAAACTAAAACCATGGCTGAATTCTAACAGGCCACATGATAGTGACAATGATTTATCCAACGACTCTGATTAATAAGCAAGTATTTCTAATGAAACAAAAATAAACAGACATAATAATAATTCATTTAAAGGACTGATACTTTTTAATATTTATTGCCCTTAAAGACAAAAGGGTCTATAATGCAATACTATTATTAGGTGTCATTTTGTATTGGATGGAAGGGTCCCATAATATGTATTATTGACAAAGGTGTCATGTTGTATTGGACGGAAGGGTCCTATAATATGTATTATTGACAAAGGTGTCATGTTGTGTTGGACGGAAGGGTCCCATAACATTTATTATTGACAAAGGTGTCATGTTGTATTGGACGGAAGGGTCCTAATGTATTATTGACAAAGGTGTCATGTTGTGTTAGACGGAAGGGTCCTATAGTACACTGTTTTATGAAGAGTAAAAAAAAAAAAAAAAAAAAAGGAAATAATAATAATTTGGGATATTTTTTTTTTTAATAGAACGCATGATTACGATCGGAATTGTTCAATTGTATTTTTAATTGATTAATTATTAAAAAAATAATTTTATAATTATGTTACGTTATATAAGCACGAGGTCATGCTTAAACAAGGATGGCCGACTGTTAGAATGTATAATTTAATAATAGGGTAGACAATATAAATGTTTAATTAAATATAAAATGCTAAAATGAATAAATGTAAAAACCTAGTATGTTTGTGCTCACCGTAAAACGAAACGTGCGTTTGCAACTGCAAACGCACGTGTTGTGTGATTCATAACCCCCGCCACTAAGTAGGCGTATAAAAACGGTTGTAGCACAAGCAAACGGGGAGTTGAGTTCGAGTGATCGTAGAGTGCGCATCTCTAGGTCTAAACTAAAATGTAAGTATTATGATTTGTTATTCATTTTATGCAACAATGATTGTTGTTGTGATTTCTAATGTTTTATTTCATAATTTAATAAAATATAATCTTGTGAAGCCAAGTTTGGTATATTTAATTCATACCTACATTTATATATCCTTCTAATCTTTATGATGCACACAATTTAAATAAAGTAAAATAGATAAGGTAAGATTGTCCTACAAAAAGGTACGGCGATCTTACACCTGTCAGTGCGAAAATTCTAGTAACTAGTTTAGATCAAACACGCAAAACGCGTATTCGTTTGTATGAAACTGACAGGTGTCAAGAACGCATTATCTCGTCGGCTGCACTGCAACATTTTACGTTTTACGTAGATATATACTGATGTCGCCTTTAGTATACTTTCATTGTTATTGTGTAGATAAACAAAATTAGCATCATTCTTATATTTTACAGTACAGCCAGTAAAACCCGGTGTTTTCCTTGAAAAGAGAAAATTATTTTTCTGGTTTTATGTCAATTTCTTTGGAAAAATTAATATTATAATCACATACATTATTTTAATCTTTTCTTTCTTGATGTGCCTCTCGCGAGTACAGCTAACATATTCGTAGCCAGGATAAAGCTGCAGCATTATCTCTTTCATCTTCCTCTTTGCACTTAAGTTTGTTAGTGCTAATAATATGACTGCATACACAAGTTATATTTTTATGAATATGGAAGCTTAAACGTGGAACATCAATTTTCCTACCAGCTGCGGTAAAACTGATGTTTATAATATTTTATGTTAAATATAATATTTAGCAGTTAAAACAAGAAACCTAAAATTGTATACCATTATTACTTTCTCCACAAAAATTAACATTTAAAAACATTTTATCATAGCCTTTTAAGTGAGTATAAAACACATTTACAACATAACTCAAGATAAAACGATAATAATTAAAAGGAAAAATATGTACCCTGCAAAAATTTAACTCGGGCAAAATTAATTCATGAAAATTACATGCCCATGTTATGTAAAAAATACTTTTAACAAAAGCTATAGAATGTTACGGCCGCCAGTGTATCGGGGCATAATTCGAGTGTGCAAGCATCAAATACGGCCGAGTTATTATGAGCCCTATTCTCCGTTATACTTAATTAAAATTGTGTTCCTTATTGCCTGCGAGAAAATTATTCCATTATGCCTTAAGCTGCAAAATGCTTCGTACATAAAAAGAATTTCACGTAAGTAAATTACCTACTGTTACATTAAAGCTGTTCAATTAATGCATAGCTTGTTACAGGTAGAGAGGTTTGTGGCTAACCAATAATAGCCACACGGGTCGGCCGTTCAGGTTAAGCTACGCTTGCCGCGGTTGGTCCGTGGATGGGTGACCATCTTTAAGTACCTATAATCCTCCGTGCCTCGAAAAACACATTAAAACGTGGGTCGGGGTCGTCAGAAGCCTGAAAATCTGACTACCAGTCTTACCAAGGGGTATCGTACTACCCAATAACTGGGTTGTGGAAGTCAGATAGGCAGTCGCTCCATGTAATATACTGGTATTCAGCTGCATCCTGTTAGACTGGAAGCCGACCCCAACATAGTTGGAAATAGGCTAGGCAGATTTATTGAATTGATAAATAGGAGCCTATGCTTAATCTTGTCATTATCTGTTTTATTCCACTGTTATGTTACATAATATAACATCACGCCTTTAATTCCCGAAGGGTTATCCAGAGATATACCTATTAATACACCCACATTTTACCACCATGAAAGAAGTAACTGTGATGTTGTAGGTACATCAACCTGCCTAGCCTTTTCCCAACTATGTAGGGGTCGGCTTCCAATCTAACCAGATGCAACTGAATACCAGTATTATACATGAAGCGACTGCCTATCTGACACCCCGACTGGGTAATACGATACCCTTTGGTAAGACTGGTTGTCAGACTTTCAGGCTTCTGACGACCCGTAACGACTGCCAAAGATCTTCAAATGACAGTCGGGACCAACGGCTTAACGTGCTTTCCGAGGCACGGAGAGGTATGTAAAGATTGTCACTCATCCACGGACCAAACGCGGCAAGCGTAGCTCAACCTGATCGATGGACGCGTGCGGCTTTTATTACTTAGCCACAAGCCCCTCATAATGTTGTAGGTATTTCAATATAAAGCACCCATACAAAAAAAAAAACTATCTTAAAACCGTTTTCTCACTACATAAACTACATTTTCAATTAAGATACTGCCATCAATTCAGGGCCTTTATAATGTTGACTAACATGATAGCTGTGGGCAGAGCAAAATAGATACAATACTACCTTTTGAGACCAACTCTTTAGATACGCGCCAGCTGAAAACCGCTTTATCTTTTCCTGACCCCAGTCTTGTGGTAAGTAGCTGTTTGAATTTAGCGTGTATTGTTTCTCTATTGTACGTTTTGTACGCTAAATTAAAATAACAGTGCTTAATTGAAAATCTAAATTAATATTATTGAGAATAGAATACTCTAAATTACAGATATAAATATAGAAGTTATATTCTTTTAATTATGAAGTGAAAAGGATTTCAGTTTTTGTATGTTTGTTTGTTACGCTTTCACGCTAAAACGGTTGAAAGGATTTGGATGAAATTTGGCACAAGGATAAACCATGGCCTCCCCTCTTTGAGGAGTGGCTGGAGAGGCACCACGGCGCCCTCACCTTCCGCCTGACGCAGGTCCTCACCGGACACGGTTGTTTCGGGAGGTTCCTGTTCAGGATAAGGCGGGAGGAAACGCCAGGGTGTCTCACCACTGTGTGGATCGCCCGGAGGACACGGTGGAGCATACGGTGGAGGTCTGCCCGGCTTGGCTGGAGCGCCGCCGCGTCCTCGTGGCGGCGATCGGCGGCGGCGATCTCTCGCGTCCAGCCCTGGTCCAGGCCATGGTACGGAGCGAGAGTGCATGGGAAGCCGTCACCTCCTTCTGCGAAGCAGTAATGCTCGCAGGGCCGCGGGTTGTTCGAAAGAGATACCGTGGTCCCTGGCATAGGCAACTGAAGGAACACGGGTGGGTTTTAGTCAGTAAAAGTCTGACACACTGACACGACATAAGATGATTTCCCATCCTGAAAAAAAAAAAAACCAGTGTAAACCATGGCCTGGACTAGAACATAAAATATTTTATATCCTGATATTTCCACGGGATCGAGAATTATTTGGGTGAGACCGCGAGGCGCAGCTAGTTTTAATTAATTGAGACGTTTTATGTGATGCTTGCGTTTGATTCATTCTTTTAGGTTACAATGTTAAGTGACGATTTCGATGAAGAACGCATTGCCTTTAGTGTTTTGCTGTTTAACCCTCTACCACATACGAATCCATTTCTGGCTTCTAAATTTTAATATTTTTTATCTACCTCCTATTTTTGTAATATTGTTAATTTTTTTTTCAAAATGGTGTCTCAGTTCTTTTTGTATCGAAACGTATTTATTTTGTCAATTGTAAATTGTCAACAAATGTCAATTTTTTTTTGTCTTCCCTAATAATTCATGCAGTAGGGGGTTAAAAAAAACAACGTGCCAGTTAGCAGCTTAAAATCCCGTGTACTATGCAAGTGAGACCTTTCAGATTGCCCGAAGCTTTAGAATGATGATAAAATAATTTTATTTCTGTAAGTTGTAAAAACACTTTCACACGTCAGTCATATTTTTAAAACTACATGAAGTCGACGTTTCCTATCTGACTACTTTGAGAAGAAATACCGAAAGAAACTCAGAGGTCACAGTCTCTTTTAAAGTCCAGACATAATCTTGGTCAGATCATAGATCTTAGAGGGCGAATGATAAATTACGTCTGAAGGATGAACAGGAACGTCGTCCTATTTGATAAAGTTTTGGTTTCCGAGGAAAGCGGTTCCATCATATTATAACGATCGTCATGAAAATCTATTATTTTCTCCAGTAGTTGACATTAAAGTTTCAAAAAAATCGCCCTGTATTTTGACAATTGTTATTGTGCGATCGTTCGCCAGTTTCTGATGGAACCAAAGCTTTTGCAGACAGGACGACATTGATGTTCATGTTTTTCCTTGCTTTTGCAAAAAAAAAAACATAATACATCGTTTTTTTAACTTTCGAATGTCTATCTTTACGTCTTTGTTTTTTTTTTATATTTCTTACATCTTACTAATGTTTATGAACAGTGATAATAACGTTTTTCGATATTCACGAAAATACAATTTTTCATCTCTCACATAATTTTTCTAAGCCAATCTAAACACAAACAGCATCCTACCTCCACGCGACCCATACCTGCAGCGACCACGAACCTTCATTGTGCTAGTGACAAACTACATGAGACGTTTAATAAAAGCAGCCTTGAGAAATGTGCCCGCGTCCAGGCCCCTTTGTAAGTCCGCCATTTGTAAAATACGGAGAATAAAATATTTTCTTAGGGGCCGGTATGCGTTCGCGTAAACAAAGGTAATAGGAATTGTTACCGTTCTCTTTTTAGGATATTTTTGACTTGATGAGGATTTTTGCTTGGATTATTGCTTTTTTGGTAAGATGTACATACAACAGGTAGGTAGGTACTATTAAAAATAATACAAGGTTCTTTACCAGAAAACTGGAAAAATAATTATAAAAGTTACTGCAGGTAGAGAATTAGCATTCAGAGAAGGAACACATTAGAAACTTTGGCTTGCTGAAAAAAAAAGCTTGTGGCATTAAGTCCGCCGTTATGCATAAAGTATCAAGAAATAAAATAGACAAGCATAGATCACCAAGTCACCACAGCCAATAACAGTGATTATTATGATATTATGTCACATGTCTTCGAATGTTTGATTCTAAGACATGCCCGTTTCCTCACCATGTTTTCCTTCACCGTTTTTAGAGCAGTGGTGATCAAATATCCAACTATCCAAACACATAATTGAAAACTGCCTTGACTAAAGTCCTCCGATGTTCTTAAATGGTTGAGAGTTGAACTGCTGAATGAGTATAGAATAATTATATAATTATAATACTATACATATACTTTGGTGACGGTTACCTAAAATAAGTTTACTGAATGTATCTTCTCTGTTCTCATGTGAGTGGCGTTTTTTGTCTTTTATGAGAATAAATGATTTAAACCTAAATAATTTACACAAAGTAAAGCGCCTGTCTGGGTTCGAACCTACAACTTACAAGTCTCGGCCGTTACTACTGGACCACCACACTGATCTCAATAATAATACACAGTCAATTCAAACAAAACTCATATTTCCCGATAGTCAACAACACATAAGCCGCTTGGAAGTAGCAAAAGGATCAATCGAAAACCAAAGCAAATTACAAGGAAAGTTTCCCAGCAGGAACTCTCCAACTCGCGGCTTATTCCCAGAATTCATCCTTTGCGAGGAACTGGTCGTACACTCATTAGTAGACACATGAACTGTTCTGCCTCGCTTCGTCGGAAACTAGGTCGGCTAATATCTGTTGAAGACAATTAAGATGAAGGAATTAAGATAGTGTACATACCTATTGTTATAACGGACGATGGAAAGTTGGGAGTTTTTGGTGGAGGCTTGCCGAAATATAATGTTATTGTCTTGGGATAGGTTAAACGTGCTTGGAGGGATCTATTATTTTTTATAGTCTGTTAATATTAATTGCGTTGAATAGCTTATTATGTGTAACGCACTCGTAGGTGATAATAGTAACAGCTTTTACATAACATAACATCACATCACGCCTGTAAACCAGGGTTAGGTTAGGTTAGTACATTCACCAAGGGTGCCCAGACACCAAGGGTGCCCAGAGGGGGGGCAGAGGGGGGGGGGTGTGGGGTCGTCTGGCGCCCATGTGCTGGTTTGATCCCTGGGGTGGTCACGGCCTGCCATGTGTTCTGGTGCGCCGGTGATGGGGAGTAATCCCCAGAGGAGGGTCCGGTGACGGACGGCCGCGGAGGGTTCACGGATGAGTGCTAAGGCGTGCCCGTGTTCCCGCCGTAAGCGGCAGAGGAGGACACCGTGGAGTTTCAGTGGGTTAGAGTCCCACATAACTGCACTATCTCCCCGTGGTAGAGCAGAATGCATGAGCATTTCTCCACGTTAAAAAAAAAAAAGGTTAGTACATCCACATTTCGCCGGTTATATTTGAGTCCCATGTAAGGTCGAGCCCATTGCCATCAACCATGCACAAGTCCAAACTCCGGTCTACTGAGAAATTCTTAATAGAAAAAAGCCTGATAACTTTTTGCGCGACCTGGGAGTCGAACCCAGGACCTCAAGCTCAGGAATAGCGCTTGCAACAACTAGACCAACGAGGCAGTCTATACTCTAAGATTTTATTTAAACAAACAAACAATGTCGCAAGTTAGTAAGGGCTGATTTTTCAATAGTCAGATAATTTTTATCTGAGGAATAAATATTGCGGTGTGACAGCTTTTGTATAGACAAAATGACAAACTGTCATAATTATTCTTCAGATAAAAGTTATCTGACTATTAAAAAATCAGCCCTGAGTAATCATTTATTTACTAAAAGACTTAGGGCCGATATTTCCAACGCCAGATAATTTTATCATCGGAGATATAATTTTGAATTTTTGACAGTTCTTCCATGCAAAATCTGTCAGGCGACAATTTTATTCCATGAATAAAACTTATCTGTCAGTTGAAAAATCAGCTCTTAGCCTAGTAACATCAGCGTTATTTCAATAAGGGATGGGTTACAGATGGAGTAAGACCCCTGTCCTCAAACTAGAAAAATCCTGTATCTTAAAGTAAAGAAATGTCTGTATTGTGCGTTTTGTGCTGTATTCTCAATTCTCAACAATAGCTCAAAGCAATTGGCTTTGGAGAAGATATTATATTTCGATTCTATGAATATTACTCAACTGTCTACAGTTCAATAATATTCATGGAACCGCAACTTGCTATGCGATTGAGACTAACATAGTAAAATTCAGATGAGGTCATTTCATAGGATTTGAAACGATTGTTTGTGTTATCAGATAATTGCTAGATAGAATTACTCGTACCTAACTACCTACCTATCTAGCTAGATTATTTATTTATTTAAACTTTTCGCATAAAAAGGGGCATTCTCTACCAGTCAACCAAGGGCAGTGAAGAGATTAGATGGATGGTGCTTTGGTTGAGAGGAACAATGATAAAAGAAACTCTTAAAACTACCTAGTTTTAATAGTTTTTTTGTACCTACACAAATACATAAATAGGTTATATACACATACATACTATTACTATAATATATATTTATACAAATTCAAGGGAGAGAGGTGTTGAGATGACTCTACGCTATTTTTAGTTACTATAATTCATTAGAGGGATCATATAGATGGCGGGACGAGCTTGATAGGTTCCGTCAAAACTGGAAGGAAGACGTGCGGGTTCGCGTAAGATGGAAATAGTGGAGGAAGGCCTTTGCCCAGAAGTGGGACAGTAAGGTTAGTAAAAAAAAAATCGACATTCTTTTATTTCAACCATAAGACGTCCACTGCCGGATATAGGCCTCCCCGAGCATCGCCACTTCAACCGTTTATGTGCTTCGCACATCCAGCGGATTCCTGCTAAGTTAAATGTATGTGACATTGCATTTGCTTTCAAAGCAGTTCTTTTAAAAACCTTGAGTCCAAATTACCCAAAATCTACCTAATTCACCTCGTAAAAGCACGAATCGCACACCGAGATCCATTGGCACGTTTTGGACACAAAACACCCTAGAGCACACAAACAGCACCCATTCGGCAATTCTTCGCTAATTTCGTGCACACGTAAACGCATTTCGGCGTCCTCATTTCACTTAACACTGGGAACGATCTAAAATACGTTCCCACACATTCGTTCATGTAAATAGGGGAGACCCGGCCCCCACGTTCTGTAATAAATGCAAATTGGCTCGAACTCTCGATTCGCGGAGTAAAACTTTTCGCTGTACTACCCTAGTGGACCGAGTATCCCCAATTCACCCTGTTTCTGATACGAATATTTTGTTCGAACTATTAACTAGTAAGGGGGTGAAATGAGCCGGTAGTCTTTATTGCTTTTTGTTTTGATTTCGAGATAGTGTAGTGACATGGAATGGGAGGAGTGTTTTGCGTAGGCGGGTAAGGAATAAGAGATACCTACGAAATAGGCGTCAATTACTGCCGAGTCATTTTGTAAAAATCTCACCGTGGAAACTTAAGTGAAGTGAACTGTCAAACGTGTCAATACCTAGCATCAGTAGCGCTATTCTGTAAACATCTCACCGTGAAAACTAAGGTGAAGTGAGCTTAAAGTGAGCTTTTTAGTTGAGCTGCACGATTTCTGACAAATGCGTGCACTGACTGGACAGGTCCTCTCAATCTGTGTGGTTCTTTCCTCAAAAGATCATCTCAGACATCGATCTACATGGTTTTCATATGATCTGACCAAGATTATGTCTGGACTTTAAAAGAGACTGTGACCTCTGAGTTTGTTTCAGCCTTTCTTCTCAGACTAGTTAGATAATAAACGCCAACCTCGTCTAGTTTTAAAATATGATTGACGTGTAAAAGTGTTTGTACAAACCTACTTACAAAATAAAATAATTTATTATTTATTGCTGTCAATCCCTACCACCAGGTGGAATAACAGCAGTGCGATTCTGTAACCGTCTCACCGTAAAAACTTAGGTGAAGTGAGCGTGGAGTGAGCTGTCATTATAACTAATGCTAGGGATTGACACTATTGACAGCTCACTCTAAGTTCACTTCACCTAACTATTCACGGTGAGATTTTTACAGAATCGATCGGCTAGGCTATAAGGCTATAATTCTGTATGGTAATTATTATTCCCCGTGAAATTTTACCACGTGCAAATCACGTCAATATCGTGTCTTGTTAACGGCAAGGAATCGAAATGTCAACCGTACGGACAATATGTATTTTGACAGTTCAAAACACGCCAACTTTGCGTTCATTTCGCGCGGTTTTGTTCATTGCGTCATAGAGAATACGTCAATAGCAGATGTCGTGATTAACTAAGGAATTGACTTGGTTTTGAAATGGCCAACCCAGCCCCAAATCAACTTCGAGTCTTTGTGAACAACGTCAGTAATCGATTACCCATATGGTAGTTTTATAGTAGTATTTAGGAGAGAAAGAGAGAGAGGTATTTGTTTTTTTTTCAGTTTCTATGAATTCTAATTTATATGCGTTAAACAAACAGGGGCTTGTGGCTAAGTCATAACAGCCGCACAGGTCAATCGTGAAGGGCGGGCGTTTTTGGGGGACTGTCTTTTATAATTTTGACGTTCGAAAAGTGTTGATTCTCAGCCTTTTGAATAAATGACTTTTGATTTTGATTTTGAAAAAAATCGATCAGGTTAAGCTGAGCTTAATTCCTTAGTGCCTCGGAAAGAACGGTAAGTAAGTAACGTTGGTCCCGGCTGCCATTCGTGGATCCCGGAAGTCTGACAACCAGACTTACCAAGGGGTATCATATTCCCCAGTAACTGGGTTGTGGAGGTCAGATGCTCCATGTAAAATTAGTATTTTCGGCTTTGTCGGCTTCCAGTTTAACCGGATGCAGCTGAGTACCAGTCAGTACCAGTACTCAGTCAGCTGCATCCGGGTAAACTGGGAGCCAACCCCAACATAGTTGGGAAAAGGCTAGGCAGATGATGATGTGTTAAACAAACAAACAATAACATCGGATTCCCGACCATTCCGGTCCTAATAAGCAACAAATTATATTAAGCTATTTCAAGAGAAGTTACGTGTGTATTATTATTTGTACACTATAAGCTGTAATTAGCAGGTAAAGGGTGTTTATAAAATATGAACACGTTCTAACCTGCTTATTGCAACCGCTATTTTAAGACGCTTGTTGCGCTAGCATTCAAGAGGTTTCGAGTTTGAAACATAGGTACTCATTATATTGTTGAAGAGAATTCAAATAACGATTAATTCATTCATTAATTCAATTCTGTGCCCGACAGGGTCCACGATTGTTACAACAAATGTTACCTACCACCTAAGCATATACATTGTGGAATGCAATAAATGATTGAGTATTGAGTATTAACTTGAAGATTTTTATGCGTAAGAGGAGTTGCAATAAAGTGTTGGGTAAAAATAATAAAACCTCCCTGCAGTAAGGATTTTACGTGAAATTTCTTGTTCCCTCGACCCACCCCGTCGCATCGCATCGCCCGACCATGCTATTACTTGGTTTTCGCTTAGAGTTCTTTCAAACTTTTTTCTTTTTGCTCGTCTCCTTAGAACCCTAGTGTGATGTTAAATAGCCTATAGCCTTGCTCAAGACATGTGCTATCGATTACAAACATAGTTTTTTAAATCCGACTGGTAGTTCCAGAGATTAGCGCGTTCAAACAAACAAACTGTTCAGCTTTATTATTAGTAAGCATAAGTATAGACTTTCTGTTTCGCAAAGTTTCTTCTGTCACCTCAAATCACTGCCAAAACACGGAACAAATCTATTGAAGTTCTTCTACATAGATAATTAACCAAGTTTATGAGCATAGCAGTAGTATTTTGTTTGAACTCGCTAACAGATATTGGCGCGTTTAAACGAACAAAAAATCTTCAGCTTTATTATTAGTACTAGCTGTGTCCCGCGGTTACAACAGCATAAGTTTCGATCCGGTGGGAATATCGGGATAAAAAGTATGCTATATGTTAATCCTGGTTATAAACCATCTGTGTGCCAAATTTCATTCAATTCCGTTCAGTAGTTTTTGCGTGAAAGAGTAACAAACAACAAACATCCATCCATCCATCCATCCATCCATCCATCCATACAAACTTTCACGTTTATAATATTATTATAGTAGGATAGGGTAGTAGGATAGTATATAGATTTTTGACCCTAGAAGGCATTTTCACAATTTCAAACAAAAACCCAAGTCTCAACCCGTCCATAAGTTTGTTCTAATCGCGATCACGTGCACATAATCCCGACCGCCAGTACAAAGGTTGCTAATAGTCATTAGTCGACATCACGCCCGCGGCTCGAGCAGCCATTTTAATCACGGCTAATAAGCGAGCTCCCGGTAATGGCGGCGAGTTCGACCGTGACAGTGACGGTCAATGAATTTTATTTTTATCGGGTTTGTAAGGATTTTGGTGGTGGTTAATTGGTGTTTGGTTCCGGGTGAAGTTCAGTGATGTTTTCTTGAAAGGTAATTTTAAAGACATTGTCGTAATGACCATGAACTTGGTTAATTATATCTATATATAAGACCTCTTAGCGTAGATATTTTTCTTTGGTAAAAAAACAAAATTAGTCGTTCAGTCGCAAATTGTTTTTTTTTTTTTTGATAATCTGCGAAATACTTATACGGTAAAATTATGCTGTATAACGGTTACAGTTTGCGAACTAGTAATTTTTTTTTCAGTATAAACACAAAACTAAAGCTGCCATTAAATATACACATTAATAACAGTTGACTGTGCCGGTTGAATTAGGTAATATAATAAAACCCCCAATCAATGGCGTTTTATATAAATTCTAATAGTGACGACGTTTACCACTTCACTGCACGAAGCCACCTAGCAAAACGTCAATATGAATGGCACATTACCTTATAAATTGTGCGCTGTATCGAGACAAAGGGAAGTCCATGTTGACTGGAGCTACACCCAACAATTTCTAGTTCAAATCTCCATACAAATCATGCAACTGGCAACGTCAATACATTTGAGGGGCTCGGGGCTATTCTCCGTACGATACATTCTATTTGTGTGGCACCGTGGAGCGTGAACTTGCATCAAGCGCTCCTAGATATGAATCAACTATATTCAGAGTATGTGCTGAATTATGTGGAGGATTTTTGGGGTATACGTAAAAGGAATGAAAAAGTTCTATAAAAAGTTAGTTACGAATTACAACAAAAACTGTCAATCGTGTCTATAGATAAACTCCTCAAGAAATAGGCTATCAAATAAAAATTATTTTTGAAATCCGACTGTTAGTAGACTTTACACCAACGTGAAGTTTTTTAAATGCTCTAACATTTTCTTTAAGTATTAAATCCATTTTTGATACCGCGAGTGCCACCGATCGCGTCATGGTATCGCGTAACGGCGCACATTAATGCGATGTAAACGTTACGTGTGCGTTGTGCTGGCAACAAACACCACGTTGCTAATACACAGATGATAATATATCTATCGTCCAATTCTCATGCACCAGCCTTTCACCTATCATTGTTGCTAAAGCTATGACGTTTATAGTTTTAGTAGCTTTTGCCATGCATGCCAAAGCAAGTTAAGCGGTTTGACACTCATTACGAGTCGTCAGTAGCCCGAATCTCTGACAACCAGTCTTACCAAGCGGTATCGTATTATCCTGTAACTGGGTTGTGGAGGTCAGATAGGCAGTCGTTCATGTAAAATACTAGTATTCAGCTGCATCCGGTTAGACTGGAAGTCGACCCTAACATAGTTGACAAAGGCTTGGCAGATGATGACTAGTTTCTGCCCGCGAGTTCGTCCGCATAAAATTTCTTGTTGTGTCGCATCGCACTGCCTGCCTGCGCTATTACAATGTTCTTTCTGTTTTTTGTTTTGTTTTGCTCGGCTCCTATGTGTCGAGTAGCCTTTCTTAAGAATTGGGCCATCAAATGCAAAAATCTATATTTTTGCATGCGATGACCCAATTTTTAAAATTCGATTTTTAGTTCCAGAGGTAGAGCGTTCAAACAAACAAACTCTTCAGATTTATTATTAGTATAGAAATTAATTTCCTTTAACATTAATCTGGAATATAACAATGAATAATTATTTATTTATTTTAGTTGAATAATCCAAATTTTATTGACTTATATTTATTATTTATTTAACATACACTGATTAATTAGTATTTTTCGAGCTAACACTAAAATATATAGTATAGATGGAAGATAGTCGGCCACCTGCCCGACACCAACCCTCCTTGGGAATGCGATTGTTGAGGGTTTACCCGCCAACGCGCGTGTGACCCAAAGTGCTTTATGGTATGCACTGGGTCATAAGCTCCCGTAGTTGCCTTCTACGACACCCACGGGACAAGATGGAGTGGTCACATTCATTCTCCGTGTACGAACAATTCTATGGTAACTCATTATTATCTTCCCGTCCTAATCTAAATTTATTTGATGTACTATACAGACGCCAGCACATCAAGCTACTACAATATGTCAAATTTCGGTAATACATTTCCAACTTTATCTCTAAAGCGTTAGGTTCAAGGTTGATTGGAAAAATTTGACAGTTTCGGGTAGCTTGATGTGCTGGCTTCTTTTCTTCCAAATATCTCTATTTGCCCTCATCTCACTATTCATTTACTTCTTAAACACATTATATTTTGTAGAAGCTCAGCTCAAAATTATTCGTGGATTGTCAAACAAAATCCTGTTATTTGTTACGAAAATGCATGGAAAATGTTTGGAACAGCTGAAAGTTGCCGAAAATCGAGTTGAATGGCGTGCAAGAGAGGCCTATTTATTTTATTTATTTATTTATTTATTTATTTCAGGCGACGAAGGCCCATAGATAAATACCTTAACCTAAACATACATAATCTTAATCCAGCAGACGCAGAGAGCAGCGGCAGAGTCTTCCTATGTCCAGCAGTGGCCTGCTATAGGCTGATGATGGTGATGATGACGATGGAACAGCTGATTAAAAAAAAAAAAAAAATCTACGAAACATTTCAACGCTGTTGGGTTTATAATCATGTACTGAATTCGTGGTAACAATTTGTGCGTCTACGTCCCTGACTCCTGTTTATGAATATACCCTGGACAGCCAACAAAGCTCCCTACCTGCCTACTGACTAACATTCTTACCACGTCATGTCATATTCTCTTAACTAGTGCCAAAATGACAGAGGAAGAAGAAAAGTTATCGTAAACCGTTCAGAAAATCAAATTTAGAAACAGGAAGCGATTTTCCCGAATTAAATATGAAAGTTCATAAGAAACAGTAACACCTTTTAGAACAAAATTGTACCCAAATAACATGCTACAGTTTCACTTTTTAAATTACTCCAAATATTCTCACCGCTCCGAGTGTTATTAACTTTATATTTAACACCTATAATCCTCAACTCGAAAGCAGCAAGGTAAAAGGTTTCAAGTACTTAAAGTTAAGAGCGTTGAATTCAAGTAATTTGTACTCGTATAACAAGTTGCAGTGAAAAAGTTGTGTACAGGTAGCGTTAACCGCGACTACGGTAGTAATGGTCGTTTTTGTAACTTAACCCTTGTAGGTGCGTGACGGAAGTTTTTAATTTTGACCCACTTTTTATGGTGGTTAGAACTAGCTGACGGTAAAGTGTAAGTGTTTGTAAAGTGTGTATGTATGTTTCATACAAACACAGTACATACTCAGCCTAAAATGTTCCCACTGCTGGGACACAGGCCTCCTCTGTTTGAGAGGGAGTGGGCTGTAATCCACCACGCGGGCTCAGTGCGGGTTGGTAGATGTCACATGTCTTCGAAGTTTTAGAATTTTCCTTCATCGTTTTGAGAGCAGTGGTAATGATATAATTTACACAAAGTAAAGCCACCACTGCTCCTTCCTGCAGGTTTAATTAATGTTGAATACGGGATTGTGTCGAAAGAATTCGAAGCTTCTTGAGTAGGGCTCTGTCTCACATAGGGCCGTAGCATTATGCTGAGCGATGGCCGTTTTGCGTGGATGTGACGCATCTTTTCCCCAACTTGTTCTTCTTTGTTTATGCGTTCTTTCTCTGCGTCATGTTTACCGCATATAAACGTATTTTTTTTTCTTTTCTTTGAAAAATAACCATGAATTTAAACTGCTATCGGCAATCTGTCTGTTTAGAATTTTTCATTATTAATGTTTTATTAAAAAACGTTACCCCACACTAGGAATTACTCCTGTATCTTGGGTGCGTTTACAAACATTTAAACTCACATGTACATGTATAATTAAATAACGGTAATTACGGCAATATTTTCGATAAAACTACCTATTGTATTCTATACAGCTTTATGAAAAATATACAAACGGCGTTGGCTAGTATTAATTATAGTCCCTTTCAGTACGCAACCCTAATCTTTCCTAGTCTTTTCTCAGGACATCCCAATTTCAACTTACCCCAGAACTTAGCACCTCATGACAAGCCCATACACCACAAACTACCCTACTCCATAAACCCTCACCCTTCACGACGATAGCTCCGCCTATCACACTTATCACAGCCAAAAAAATATATAAACAAAATAAAATTCACGAATGCAAGACCATACCGACTCCACAAAAAGTTCCAACCTTTTGTTTCGAAGGAACCTTACCTGTGAAAAGCAGTAAATAAATGCAAATTGTTGGAAGCACTCTCTTGGACCCCTACCTACCCCTGTTCTGACACCCGGCCGCCTTTCCGACCAGTAGGGCTGTTAGATTGCTCCTGTTAATGTTTTAGCATTCGGTACGATGGTTCGGGGCCATTTTGGGAGGTAATTAGGTTAGCTAGCGGTAGTGTAGGTAGGAATTTTATTTCACTGATAAATATGAACTACTTACACATTCAATGTAATGGGGTACCTAATAGGTAATGATGGTTGAATATTGAAACTGCAATAAAGGCAGTTATATAATTTTTTTTAAGTAGGTTCGGACTAACTTATTAGGTTATAATGGATGGGTTCATAATAACCACAAATATCGATGTTAATAATTAGACACAATTGTAACTGATTTACTTTTAAGCATAATTATAAGTAGCTGAGACATATTATGTAACATGTTTATTCTTTTTGGTGTAATAAAACGACGGCTGAGAGGTCTGCGCAGCTCGCCCATCATCAGTATGGTCTTTTTTTTTTTTTTTTTTTTCTGATTGGAAATCATCAAATGACCGCTCCCGCTCTGGGTGGAGCGGAAGGGAGTGTCAGACTCTTACTGACTAAAACCCACCCATGTTCCTTCCTTCGCCCTTTATGTTCTGGGGTAGCCCTATCGGACAATCCCGCTGAATCAGTATGGTCTTGAGGTAGAGATTCCATGGCGTAGGTCTCAAGTAACACAGTAGCAATACCAAATACTTGCACAAAGGTTTATTTGAATAATAGCACAGCACAGTTTTAATAATAACGGTTATAATAGTTAGAGACAATAGTAATTATTTTAGGTATCTGTGAACCAACGATCCCGATTGGAGGACCGATCTGAAGTATCGTTCCGAGCCAAGTTCTCTTGCGACTCGCGCTTTTATAACTTTAAAAT
Source organism: Apamea monoglypha (assembly GCA_911387795.2). Classification (NCBI taxonomy): domain Eukaryota; kingdom Metazoa; phylum Arthropoda; class Insecta; order Lepidoptera; family Noctuidae; genus Apamea; species Apamea monoglypha. The sequence continues at coordinate 3,362,346 of OU426933.1, read as the reverse complement.
CGACACCCCTCCAACCGATTCCGTTCACGTGACATGTGACGTCACTGCGTTCACCGGTATTACAAAAATCAATTGAGCGTCTAAACCAATAAATAGTCAAAGATGCGACATATTATATTATATCTACTGTATTTTGCTTAGGAGAGTTTGACCAAAAAATAACTAAGTAGGTACTACCAAATGTCTTCTTCGTCCACCAAGCATGTCCACTTCCTTCAGTATTGATAATAACATAAATGATGTAAATTAAATTGCAAACATAACATAGATTCTTGTAAAAAAAGTATTTCGAGAGGCTATCACGAAACAAGCTGACCCGACGGACAAAGATCCTAAGGTCTTGAGTTTGTAGAAAAACCCATAGAAAAAAGCACTTTCAATTATTCCCGAATTTTTAAATTTTCGGGACAACTTTTCTTCAAATTTTCCTAAAAATCCTATTCGGACTATTGAGAACATTGTACAAAAATTAGCCGAAATAGTTCAAATTCCGTTCTCAAGTGATACGCTTACCATCGGACAGCATTGAATTTTTATTTTTTTTCAACTAACAGACATTTTTCGTGTAAAACGAGGCCTACCCTTTTGTTATGTAAATAGCTTTTAGTCACAAACGGGGATTAATTTGGTTATATTCCTAGAAAACTAGACAGACGAGGTTTATTTCAATAATACCTTAATTTATGGCATACATTTTCAATATTCAATAACGAAAATGAATTATTTATAATTGACACTTTTTTGAGAGCTAAAAATGATTAATTCTGGGTAAACTTTAAAACGTTTACTGTTAGATTAGTCAAGAAAAAACAAGAAAATACTCTTGTTTTCAAGAGATAATTACAATGAAAACGGCCGGCTTTGTGGTTATTATATTCTCATTACTATACCCCTGACCCTGACCTCGACTTACGAGTTGAAGGTCGTAGGTTCGAAACCATACAGGTGCTTCACTTTGTGTAAATAATTTCATCACCACTGCTCTCAAAACGGCGAAGGAAACATCGTGAGGAAACCGGCATGTTCTAGAACAAAAAAATTGAAGACATGTGACATCTGACCTGGACTGTGCCCGCCTGGTAGGTAGATTATTAGGTCACACACTCTCGAAGAAAAGAGGCCTGTGTCCCAGTAGTGGGAATATTAAAGGCTGATTATGTTAATACAATACGAAATGAGTAAAGCTATATAAACAAATGACCAGCCGTGGTAGAAAGAACAAAGATAGAAAATACATTTATTTGACCCAGATTAAGGCACATAATATTCACACAAAAACAAAAATAATACAGGAGGAGTAGGAGTTTGGCATTAAGTCATAGAGGGCATAATGGTTGGGGTCAATTTTATCGAAAATTGGACACAATTTTAACCCTGACTTGGCTCTGACAAATTAATAAGTAATACAACCCAAAGAAGAGTCCTCTTGACCACAATTAAATGTCATAAAGTAAAAACTAGAACATTGTTTTTCAACCTTGAACCCGAACGAGCATCTTTCCCTAGCAACCAATTCCACTACACAAATATCTTCAGCCCAATATTTATCTGCCTATAAAACACATTCAATTTACTCGCACATCTACATTTTCCAAACGTTCTCTCACTTAGCTCGATTGGCGAGTTCTTTTGATTTTTACAAGCCTTCTAAACAATCAGTTGAATAGGTAGACCTAATGCGCTGACATTAGCAGGAGCGCGGTTAAAAGGGTGTTGAAGCTTGCTCGTAAATTCTGCCTAGCGCAATGGTGTGAGCAAAGTATTGAAAGGCTTCGGGTAAAAATCTTGGACATGGTTTGTCGTTAGATACTGTGCGGTCATTGTAAAGTCAGAGACGTTAATTGCAAAGCAAATTGATATCCTACGTTAATTTGTCATGTTGTATGTTCATGGTGAAGAGCGGGCATTTTGGGGGACTGTCTTTTGTAATTTTGACGTTCGAAAAGTGCTGATTCTCAGCCTAATTTGAATAAATGACTTTTGATTTTGATTTGTAGCCATTATACTGCGTGCTTCGTTCTCGATATATGTTACTTTAACATGCAGCATTCTCGAGTCACTCGGCAACTACGCAATTTTCAGAGCTAAAACTAAACGTAAGTATTAGTATGCATGCGTAATCTGTGTCCTAGCGCGATCTGTCATTATTTTCGTTTGCGCGGCAACTGATACTGTGTTCTTAGAAGTATTTAAGTAAATTGGAGTTTTTAAAAGTGAAATCTTGCTTAATTTAACTGTGCCTAAAAGGCACCACGAAGAAAAGGATTTACTAAAAGAAAATAAGAAAAATTTAACGAAAAATGAAGCGTTATTGTCGTCGTCGGGATAACTACGAAAGTGGTGCCTCACTTTCGAGTATTCCAGGTAGCAAAACGTTGTCTTGTGATTGCTATTATACCGGTACGGCTACTGGCTTTTATAGCAGTTAAGGCCACAAGGTTTTCATAACCTTTTGTACCGGTTGAGACGGGTGGTGTACGAGATACATCGACGTGCTCATTGGACTCGGGTCGTATACGAGATGTACGGACGAAATCCTTAGACTCGGGGCGTATACGAGATATACGGACGAGATCTTTAGACTCTTATGAGAAGTCCGTGAGGCTTCAATAAGCAGTTTTTATCAATCACTTGTGTACAATTTTTCTGTGGTATGTTTATTATTTTCCTTTTCAGATTTTATTATTGATGACACTTCGAACGAAGTAAAAATAATTGAAACATTACCACGAGATATGTCACCAGAAACTATGACAGACCCGGTTCCAGAACAACCTGAACCAATGGTTGATCCTGAGCCTACCTCAGCAGCACCAACTATAAGTTCAGAGGTACTTTTAGCACTGGGTGATCTCATGCCAGATGCACCTGCATATGATCCCTCTATATAGGGACTTGGCTCGTATTTGGAGCAATATTATGAAAAAGGGTCTTATTAAAAAGACAAAACAATATCTAATGGAACAATTGATTCCAAAAAATCACCCTTTATTAAAGGCACCAAAGCTAAACCCAGAGATTTCTGCTTCGGTAAGTGACATTATTGTCAACAGACACAAAAATATAGAGTTGGAACAAAACCAACTAGGCATTGGACTGTCTATAATAAGTAATGCAATATCATTGTTGGTAAACAATGATACAGGAGACCGATTGAAATTGATCTCACTACTTAGTGATGCTGGAAGGATCTTGACTGATTTACATTTTGTCCAAACAAAATCAAGGAAAAACTTGATCTTCCCTGTGATTGATAAGAAGTTTTTGAACATCATTAAAGATGTTGAAAGAGACGAGTATACTCGTATACTATATGAAGCTAATTTTAGTGAAAAAATTAAAGCTTTGTAAACTTGCCAACAAAGTGGCCAGTACATCAATAAACCTACATTCAATCAGCATACATTAAATAAGGGAAACTTACAAGGTCCCCCTCGCTACAATCCGAGGCCAATAACGAGGTACTGACACAAGAAGACCCAGTCCTCAATACAAGCCCGGAAACATCACGGGCACTTTTATCAGTCCACGGCCAAAAAAGCCAAAAGCCTCACAGGAGAAACCTCATGCTCGCACATAGAGGTAAGTCATGCTGGAAAGCTCACACTTTTTTTTACTGTGCTGGAACAAAATTTGCAAAGACAAATCCATAATTAATTATATCAAAGGATACTCAGTTACCTTTGTAAAGAAACCTCATCAGAATTTAATAAATAATAATAATAATCTTTATTGATTCAGACTACAATGGTCTACAGTGTTAGTAACAAAGATAGCTTAGCCTATGTGAGTGCCACTTCCCCCTTCAGTGAAATCAGCTATGGAAAATACTGATATGCATACTGCTATCACCAAATTATTAAAATTGGGAGCTATATCCCCTTACAAGTCTTGTAAAGACCAATTTATCTCTTCTATATTTTTGATTTCAAAACATAATGGTACAAAGAGATTCATACTAAACTTAAAGTAATTGAATAAATATGTAAAAACATCCCATTTTAAAATGGAGGATTATAGGACAGCAATAGCTTTACTTTCTCCAGGTGATTACATGGCAAAAATTGATTTGAAAGAATCATATTTATTAGTAAATATAAATCCACAGGATAGAAAATACCTACGTTTTCAATATGAAAAATTGTACGAATTTAATGCCTTCCCTTATGGTCTGTGCTCTGCACCTAATATTTTCACAAAGATCATGAAGAGTGTAGTGACACATCTAAGAGGAAAAGGGTACAAATCAGTTCAATGCCTAGATGACCTACTATGTACAGGATCTAGTTATCAATCATGTTTGCAGAATGTTCAAGAAACAATAGCTCTTTTAAAGTGCCTGGGATTTGTTATAAATTTTGATAAAAGTGTAATAGTACCATCACAGTCTTGCAACTTTCTTGGTTTTGTGTTTGATACAAAACATATGACATTACAATTGCCAAATAGACAAAGTATCAAATATTAAGAAGTTGGTTCAAAAATACTTAGATCTAGATCTAGAGATAGTTGTTTTATACGAGATCTGGCAAAATTAATTGGGATATTAATTGCTGCCTGCCCAGCTACCACATATGGCTGGATTTACAAAAAAAAAAAAAAAAAAATAGAACATCATAAGTATAAATATTTATTTTAAAATAATGAAAATTATGTTGTGAAAGCAGACTTACACTCAGATATAAAATTAGATCTACAATGGTGGGCTAATAATATTAGTACAGTATGTAAAGTATTGCTTATCATAAACATGATATTGAACTGTTCACGGATGCCTCCAGGACTGGATGGGGTGCTGTTTACAAAAACAAAAGAGCCCATGGCTTCTAGAGCGAATATGAGAAAACATACCATATTAACTACTTAGAATTACTTGCAAAATTTATGACATTAAAGGTTTTTATAAACAATAAGGAATACCTTAATATCCTGTTGCGTGTAGTTAATAAGACAGCAATATCATATATAAACAGAATGGGTGGTATTCAGCTCCCACATTTAAATAACTTGGCCAGATCCATATGGCAATGGTGGGAAGAGAGACATATTTGGCTCTTTGCCTCCTACAATTAAGTCTAGTGAAAATAAAGAGGCTAATGAAGAGTCCCGAAAAATCAATCCAGACAGAACGGGTGCTAAGCACCGGAGCGTTTCAAAAAATTGTATGTGAGCTGGTTTAACCCGAAAATTGATTTATTTGTATCCCACACAAATGCTAAATGTATTCTGTCTATGTCTCCTGGTTTGTCCTGGACAAAATAATTTATTTTAAAAATATTTTTTTTTTTTATGCCTTTCCTCCATTCAGTTTAATTATTCGAATTTGAAAAAGGTTTACAAAAAATTAAAAATGAGAAGGCAACAGGTAATCATAGTCATGCCTCGTGTATATCATGGATGTCATGCTTGCATCCCTATCACATAATACACAAAAACAATATAATGTTACATATAAAATTTGGTGGACCTTTTGCCAGGAGCATGGTATAAACCCATTCACTCCCATCTATACTACTTGTAATGTATTTCTTAACAAAATTATTTGACTTTGAAGCTGCCTATGGGACCCTAAACTCTCATAAATCAGCTCTATCTTTGATTATAGGCTCTAAAATTGGGGAGGATGATTGTATTAAGAGGTTATTTAAAGGATTCTATAACTCTATATAATAATCTATATCTATCTCTATATACTAATCACCGTTAGCAAAATACCAAACAACATCCAAATAAAGTTTTGGACACAACTGGACTCCCAATATGACATTGAGTTTTGAACGTATCTCAAAGAAACTGATGATTTTGCTTGCACTAAGCACAGCTCAACGGGCACAAACCTTATCATTAATAAAAATATCGAACATAACACTGAGTGAAAGTTGTGTTAATATTGCCATTACTGATTTGATTAAAACTTCGGCTGCTGGACGAACCCAGCCTAATCTTTTCCTGCCCTTTTTTGAATAACCTGAGATTTGTCCAGCCAAAACATTGTGTGATTATATGAGATTGACTAGAGATATAAGAGGTCTTAATGACTACTGGTTTTTGTCACATACAAAAAAAAAAAAAAAAAAATCCAGTTTCTTCTACTATTAGTAGATGGATTAAAAATACTCTTTCAGACTGCGGTATTGATACGCGCGTCTTCTCAGGTCATAGTACACGATACGCCTCTACATCCAAGGCTAACTTAAAAGGAATTTCATTAGATGTAATCAGACAGTTTGTCTGATTACATCTAATGGCAAATGCTGGTTGGACAAATAATTCATTAACATTTGCAAAATTTTATAGAAGGCCAATTCTCAATTCAGGAGAGTTTGCCTATGCTGTGCTTAATGCAGAATAATATATTTTTAGTTACACTATTACTTATTATATTATTGTAATGTCACGATGGATATTGTGATCAAAAATGTGTCATTATTAGTTGATAAATAACGGATGGTTACCTATGTACCTACCGAATGAGGCTGATTAATTGATTGTTAATATGATTACTGATTGTTAATTAAGTTTAATTATAGAGAAGAATTTAAGATGTCAGTTTTGACTTAATAAAAATATTTATTTTAAAGAACATAATGACTAAGGAGTCAGGGTTATCTCAAGTTTACCATCTCTCTAAACATCTGCATGTTAAAGTAACATATATCGAGAACGAAGCACGCAGTATAATAGATGATCAAACGAACTTACCTGTGTGAAGTTCGATCATTATTATACGAAGTGCTTCGTTCGAAGATATATGTTCCCTACCCATCCCACCCCAGGTAAAATCGAGATAACCTTTCAAGAATCTAAAAAGAATGACAGATCGCGCTAGGACACAGATTACGCATGCATACTAATACTTACGTTTAGTTTTAGCTCTGAAAATTGCGTAGTTGCCGAGTGACTCGAGAATGCTGCATGTTAAAGTAACATATATCTTCGAACGAAGCACTTCGTATAATAATGATCGAACTTCACACAGGTAAGTTCGTTTGATCATCTATTTTATGCAACTGTCAAAGAATAACAGTTGAGATTTGAATAGAGGGACAATTTGTAATTATAATGATAACCAGCTTCTGCGCGCGACTTTCTCCGCGTGAAATTTGTTATTTCCCTGACCCATCCCGTCGCATCGCATCGCCTGTAACTACAAATTTACGGTTTCCGGATTTTTTCCTTTACTTGTGCTTCATGACATTGCTTCTTGCCAAATTTCATGATTCTAGGTCAACGGGAGGTACCCTATACGATATTGAGTCCCTTGCAAGTCAAAACATGTGGCGTAAACAGAACAAAAAAGCCCATATCTTTTGATTGCGTTTACTTAGAAGTTTGATTTTTTCACTGCTTCAACGGACTGCAGCCCTGAGTATTTGATATTAATTTCAACTTGATAACCCCACGTGTTTCTTTGAAAAAGGGTATTGACAGATGGACAACGAGGTGGTCTTATAAGAGTTCCGTTTTTTCCTTTTTAGGTACGGAATCCTAAAAGCCCTTTTCACACCACCTGCTCGAAAATGTCAAATTATATGTCAAGCAACCTTAACCTAAAGTGAGTCATTAGTGGCCGGGGGCTCAGCCGGTCAATAATGTTGTACTGGATTTCATTATGACCCGCTGGTCAATAATGTGATTTGAATTTGGAATCTCACATGCTCAGCTAAATTGGCAGTATAGTACTAACAAACATCCTTTGGTGCCAGAAAGAGGAAAGCTATTCTCGATACCCTTACTACGCGTGGATGATATTCTCGATTTCCTACAAAATCATAACGACTGCTTCTTCATATCGTTGCCATGTTTTCGAAGACATAATATTGTAAGAATAATTAGATAACTACGAACCATTTTTTAAAAGGAATGGAATAACATTAAAACTGGCATTAATAATAACAAATACCGTACCGCGCCGTAATACCGTAATTGGCTGTAACATTAGTTAATTTATTTTAAGTAAACTGCGCAAAGATTGCTGTGGATTTTGTGAATAAATAAATAAATAATAAAACCTATCTATACTACAGTCGATTTATCACATTTTATCAAAAATACTCTATTTTCACGAGCGTCTCCAATGACGTTCTAAATTCAAAATGCATACAGCCAATCATCCAAAACCATTCTACCAGCCCTGTATAAAGCTTAGTTTACACAAACGCCACTTCCATGAGAGTGATATCAATAGACACAACAAAACCGTAGAAGAGACTTTTTTTTTTGAAAATCGAATTGATCGTGTCTTGGCTACTTATTGGTAGACGTAATAAAAGCGCGAACTTTTGGCATTTAAACTTTAAATTTATATTTATATAACTAACTAGTTCTAAATATGTTATTCTTACTGTTTGTTTATTTAATAAATACTTTGTTTTTCGTACTATTATTTTCTCACAGTAGGTGTAAAAAGTAGAGTATCCTCCTCTGGGCTAAAGGTGTCTTTGCCTTGGGCTAGCTTGAATCCCTCGCTGCATTCAGGATTCTTGTATTAACTCCCTCGCTTCGCTCGTGAGTTAAACTCTTAACTCCCTCGCTGCGCTCGGGAGTTAAATCACGAATCCTTCATTGCGCTCGAGATTCAATATGACGCCCGTGACATAAGACACAACTTTAGCCCCTCGGTGCATAATCTACTATTAGATTTCTAAAGGAGATTAAACGAAGTGCATTATTGGTGACCTCTTATGTGGAACTACAAACTCTCTTCGGACGAGGCTAGAGTACATTCAAGTGTTCACTAAAGACATGCTACATTCCTCTCTCACACCAAAAAATGCCACATTAGGTACATATCACTCACGTATTGAATCAGCCATTGACTAACCTCCTTTCATATCGCAGTGCATCTGACCGATTTAACTATTTTCAATACGTGGCCCCTATTGGCCCCGATTCAGACAGCCACCGCTTCCTATTAGTTTCCGACTACCATAGCCTCCAGGACTTTGGTTGCCTTTGAAACTTGGGATTCATGGATTTACTTGATCTCGATGTATGTTTTATGATAGTTTTAGTGGCCATGTTGCATTTGATTTTGGACTACGGATGAATGTACTAATTGGTTTTGTGTGGACATGTTATGAACTCAGATTAGATACAGTTGTAATGACAATCATGTCATTTGGTTGATATTGTTATTGTTAATTGATTATTTTATTTATCCTACTAATATTAATAATAATAATAATAATAATAATCTTTATTTTCAAACAACTTTGAGTACAGGTAATTTAATTACTACATCATGAGCGACAGATAGGAATATCATAGTGGATAGTGTAGCAAACCCAGTTCCGTGCTAGGAATTAACCTGTGTTACAGACACTAGGGCCGCTCCATCACCTCACCAGAAACATTACTTCAAGCGTCCGTAGTAAAAAAAAAACATTATTGAATTACTGGATTCCCAATTTAGGCATGCCTGTATATAGGGAATCCATACAAAATTAGTTACTAAAATACAAAAATAAAAATACATAAATAATAAACGTGCAACATTCACGACGTGGAAATGGGTGTCGGTGTGTACTATGACATGTGTGAGAGAGTAAGTGCAGGTGAGAGTGTACTATTATGAGTGTGTTTGTATTATGTTGTGACAGATGATGTTTATGATTAATTCAATTTGGCCATTATTTAAGGTAGAGGGCGCGTTTATATTTTATTTTAATCAATTGTACTTATGATATTAGCGATTGTTTCCTTAAAATTGTATCAGTGCTGGTTAAGGAGGTCCTCAGTAGCAGTGTAACTTAACTTTAGTAGCCATGATTTTAATTTTCTTTTTGACTCCATCTTTCTTAAGGGGTACAGTTTTAGAGTTTTGTTAATTTTATTGTACAGGAAACAGCTAACAACTTTGTAATGCCGTTTAGCCATTGTCGTTCTGTGTCTGATTGGGGGGCAGACTATATCCGATCGACGCTTGCGCTTATAAATTAAAGGGTCATAAGTAAGTGTTGTGTGTTTCCTGAGTATTGTTTGATGTATAAAGAGCTGTCTCACGGTTAGGGCAGCGGTGTCATTATAAAGTTTGGCAGTTGGATATCGAAACGTCTTTTTAGTCATAACCTTGAGAACAGCTCTTTGTGCCCTTTCCAATGGTAAGAGTATAGTCTTTGCTGCCCCACCCCAGGTCGTTATGCAGTAAGAAAGTATTGATTGGCATAGCGCAAGGTAGGTCAACATAAGGGTTTCAGAATCAGCGGCATTACGGAGCAATTTGAAGACGTAGATAAGCTTTCTAACACGAGTGGTCAAGGTATCAATATGACATTGCCATTTTAAAAATTGGTCAATATTGATACCAAGGTATTTTATAGTGGTTGCTCGGGATATTGCCACACAATCACAGTTAGGAGACGGCTCACGACATACATGAGATTTAATAAAGAAAGCATTCAGAGGTGGGAGAGCAGAGGTTTTTAAAGCGAAAGTTATGAAGTTGGTTTTATTGATGTTGAGCGTTAGTAGGTTATGTGACAACCAACACATGGCATTTCTCAGAGCAGTTTCTGCATCAGCTTTCACATCAATCCATGTGAGACCATGAATAAGAAGCGCAGTGTCATCCGCGTAAGTAAATACTTGGCAATTGGGAGATTTTAGCTCACAGAGGTCGTTTATATAGATTGTAAACAACTGAGGCCCCAAAATGCTCCCCTGTGGTACACCAAACTCTAACCCTTCGTCCCCACTGATGCAATCCCCAATCTTCACCGCTTGTGTCCTGTTAGTCAGGTAGTCCTTAAATAATTTGAGAGCCATTCCTCTTACGCCAATTCTCTCCAACTTAGTGATAAGAATCGGGACGGAGACGGTGTCGAACGCCTTTTTGAGGTCTAGAAATAAACCCAGGCACTTTTCCTTCCCGTCCAAACTTTCCACTATTCTGTTAACCAATGATAAAACAGCATCCTCGGTCGATTTGTTTTTCCGAAATCCAAACTGGTTAGGTGAAATAATACCCTTTGCTTCAAGATAGTTCGTCAGTCGATTATTTAGCAATTTCTCAAGGATTTTGGACATAACTGGCAATACCGATATAGGCCTATAATTGTTTACAACATCACCATCACCGTTCTTATGGATGGGGTGTACAATGGCTTTCTTAAAAGCATCAGGGAAAATTCCAGTAGAAAGAGATAGCTGGCAAATGTGTGTCAAAATAGGGACAAACACATCTAGTGAAGACTGTAAAATAAATGCAGAAATATTGTCAAAACCGACAGCACAATCCCTACGTAGATTTTTTATGAGAAGCTCCACCTCCTCAGCGTCTGTTTGCATCAGAACCAGAGAGTCACACTGAGAAGCAACTGGTAAGTTATTGGAGGCTGATGTGGAAGAATGTGGTTTTTGATAAATTTGAGTAGCTAGCTCCCTGCCTATGTTAGTGAAGAAATGGTTAACCGCATTTACTGATGATATCGGGTTTTCCTTAATTTTAAGAAGCGAAGCAGCGGATGTAGACTTTGTCTTAGTATTCGTTATAGTTTTAATAGCGTCCCAGGTAGCCTTTGAATTATTTTTTGCGTCTAGAAGTAAGTTTTTTTCAAATTGTCTTTTGAGTTTCTTAAGTAGTTTATTAATGAAATTTCTGTATCTAATATATGATAGTTTAAGTGTAACATTTGTGGTATCCCTTTTTAGTGCTTTGTGCATTCTATCTCGATTTCGAATACAGCGTATCAGACCCGGCGTGATCCACGGTTTTATGTTCCTTTTATTTCGCGGTACTTTATAACTACTAGTGTTTTGTTTAGTTATTTCCGATACTGCACCAACCAGAAAACTTGCGGCAAAGTTTGCGTCATTAGAGTTTAATGCTGGCGTAAAATCCACTTGGACTAAAGCGTCACGTATTGCACCATGGTTAATTTTGTTGCGATAGACAATTGGTGACATTATTTTTTTCTTTAAGGATATTGTAAAAAGTGTTGGACAGTGATCGGTGATGAAACACTCCAGGACTAGTGTAACAGAATCAAGCTGAGACTTCAATAAGACATGATCCAAACAGCTCTCACCTCTTGTTGGATATAGGTGCGTTGGCAAGAGACCGTGCGACGCTAACAGATTTAAATAGTCCCCAGCTCTATGGTCGGAGGAGTTGGTTTTTATGTCAATATTCATGTCCCCCAGAATACATACATTCGCACACGTATTAAGCGTTCCCAACACATCATTTAGCCCGTTGAGAAAAGTGTCGATACTATGCACCGAGGGTGACCTATAGACTGTAACAAGAGCCAACTCGTTACCAATTTTACATATTAAACAGTTGAAGTCTCTGACGTATTCAGGTTCGGCTATAGTGCAGTCAAGCCCCGTCTTCATGTATATTACGATACCATCGTTTTGGTTTGTAGTACAATAGGTGAAGTGCGATACATAACCATCTATAGAAGGAACACTTGAGACTTTGGAGAGCCAACATTCTGAAAGTACTATTATATCACAGTACACATGAATTGAGGTGAGTAAGGATTGTAGTTGATCAATGTTTTTATTAATACTGCGGATATTCATATGAAATATTGAAACGGGACTATTAATTTTACGTACAAAACTCCCACACCTATCTGAAGCGCAGATATACGATTGCGTCGTATGAAGTGCTTCAAGTTCCGACGAAATTCTATCAATATTACTATCAATTGTAATTATGTTATATGATGCAAATACAAATAGTTAAATGTACAGAACATTGAGCACTCCATCGCTCTCGCACAAAGCACTAATGAGACAAAGGTGGGGATACTATTACACTTTTCTCTATCATACGGGAGAAAGTTAAAGTTACGTATTGAGTGAGTGATTGGTAAATGGCGAAGTGTGATTGATGTGAAAATTGTGAGAGGGTGATTTGTGTGTAAGTCGTAAATGTGTGGCACATAAAAACAAAAATATGTCATGGTAAAAGAATATCGGTATAGGTACAAGTATAGGTTTAAAAATCGAGACAGCATTAATGCAGGAATTACTACTTTGCAGCAAACAGACCAACCTAGTCATATTGACCCCAAAGAAACAAAATCTTCTTCCGAACGAATCCGTATGTGTTTACTAGCTTCATCCTTACGGAGAAAGATCCCTTGGTTCGAGGTCCAACAGAACTTGAAGTTGTTGCTATTGGCAAATTCCCTAGCTTGGTAGAACAGCTTTCTGCCATTCCCTGGCAAGTATTCGGATACATATATTGGATGTGGTTTTCCTTCTATACCGATCAGGCTAGAGTTAAGCTTCAGTCCTGGCTCTTTGTTCTTATTAAAGTCTCGTGTCGCGATAAGAATTTTGTTTTTAATTAGCACCGTACTAAAGTCCACCACGATGGCGATATTATAAACGCGAAAGCTTGTGAGGAGGAATAGATGGATGGATGTTTGTTACTCTCTCACGTAAAAACTACTAGCAAAGATTTGAATGAAATTTGGCACACAGTTAGTTTATAAAGAAAATTATTTTTATCCCGATATTCCCACGAGATCGAAACTTATGCGGGTGAAACTGTTTTGTGAAAGTGAGAATGTTGTAGGTCTCGTAGACTCATAGATGTTTCGATTTCTTGGTCATTTCTTATTTTGTAAAGTAATTGTTGACAGGCCTACACTGTCGTCCCACATCTTATAAGAATAACACTGTCATTTGAAAACATTGTAAAAGCCTATTATTTTTTAAAGAGTACCGTGGAGTTTCTTGCCGGCTCTTCTTCATAGGAAACGACCAATTATTAGAACCGTGCACCTAGCTTCTGACGATTCATAAGTGTAGGTTTATGTGAAATAAAATATTTGTTTTTTTTTATTGTCAACTCCATTGGTAAGGAATGTTATTTACCATTACTGAAGAGCATTTCTTGATAACGTCTGTGCAGTCCTATAGTCCTACAGCAGCCCTTTTGTTCTGGTGACGGCTGCAATGTCGTTGAACAAAAAATGACGTAAGGCACTTTTCATAGCGATTTCGTTAGTTCAAATTATGACTACCGGGCCATATGTTAAGCTTCTTAGTTACAAACTCACATTCAACGAATAATATCGTTGATACTGGCGTGCCGTACTATGCGACCTGTGCTCCTGCAGCAGGACAGGCCATAGTACCCGACATTGTCGCCGGCTTCACCGCAGTGACACCGATGCGGAGCAATACGAGTTGCACCCAAGCGAAGAAGTGATGAGTCATCCATCATAGTGCCTAATCATTCATTATTTACAAGTTGGTGTAACCTTGAGACACATCACACCGCACGTTTTAGTCGTTCCAAAACTGATTTTTACTTTCTATCATAGGCTCTCAGTTACTTTTTATTTGTCCTTTTAAAAAACAAACCTCCATGCTCGTCTCCTTAACAAATTCCGGGTTGTATTTTTTCTTCAATTCGAATTTTTAAATTATGCCTTAAATCTAACAATGCTTTTTTGTTTGGTGACTTTTGGTTTGTAATTTATAAAAGGTTTCCTTGTCTATGTGTACGTTCCTTTGAAAGACGCGAATTTTAATCTTATTATTTTTACTGTTTGGTTTCATTGTTTAGTACAAACTATGTTCAAACTCACTATAAACACAACTTGAACGTCGCATTTCTCCTATAAAGGGGCAACCACATAATAGTTTGAGAAACTCTAAAAGTTATAGAGAATGCGTCAAGTTGAGCTATCCCGAAGTTTTCTGCCCCCTTTTGGGGAATACCTCGGCAGAGTGTTGGAAATCAAATGTGTTTACTGTCATTGTTGCTTAACTATTCTCTTTGATGAAGGAATTTTGATTCTTATTTAATTATAATAATATTTTAGCAAGACCAAAGCTGCTCTTGGGTTCAGAATTTGAGTTCTAGGAACTTGTATTTATTTATTTACTGCCTAACCCTTCGCGGAAAACATGCGAAATGTTATGTTATGTGGAAACAACTTAAACTAAACCTTTAACTTAACAATCCGTGTTACGAAGAATTTTATAGTCAACTAGCTGCGCTCCGCGGTTTCACCCGCATAAGTTTCGATCCCGTGGAAATATCGAGATAAAAAGTATCCTAAATGTTAATCCTAGTTATAAACCATCTGTCTGCCAAATTTCATCCAAATCCGTTTAGTAGTTTTTGCGTGAAGGAGTAACAAACATCCATCCATCCATCCACACAAACTTTCACGTTTAAAATATTAAGTAGGATTAGTAGGATATACGTATTTACATGCAAGGGTTTCCCTTAGATACTGTAAGAGTTTTCGTGGAAGAGAGTGGCAAGTAGCTAAATGATAACAACCGCACGGTTCGATCGATGGTTAAACTACGCTTGCCGCGGTCGGTTCGTGGACCGTCCATTACGGTGAACGGCTTTACATGCTTTCCAAGGCTCGATATGTATCGATCGAGCCTTGGAAAGCATGTAAAGCCGTTGGTTCCAGCTATAATTCGTTGACGCAGTCGTTACGAGTTGTCAGGAGCCCGAAAGTCCGACAATCAGTCTTACCAAGGGGTATCGTATTACCCAGTAACTGGGTTATGGAGGTCAGATAGGCAGTCGCTCCACGTAAAATACTAGTATTCAGCTGCATTTATTATTATTTATATTTATTTTCGCCCCCTAGCTAGATGGACGGACGACCCAAAGAAGGTGGCTGGGGGCGGACTGGATGCAGAAGGCGGAGGACAGGGTGTAATGGCGCAGCCTGGTAGAGGCCTATAACCAGCAGTGGACTGCGATGGACTGAGTTGATTGATTGATTGAGCTGCATTTGGTTACACTGGAATCCCAACATAGTTGGGATAAGGCTAGGCAGATTGATTGAAGTTTAAGAATATGGTCCCATATCTTTTGTTTTTAAGCTTTTCTGAAACTTACCTTATTCCATTTCCATTCCAACCGTTGAGGTTATTTTCACAAGTAATTTCCAAACAAACGTAAAATATCTCGTCCAATAACAATAGGATTTCATTGCAATAGATATCGGGTGAAAGTTGAGACAAAATGAAACATCAAAAGCGAACATTTTCGAATATTTCCATTTATTTTCGTTTCCCAATAGTTTAGTGAAAACATTCCGACAGTTAGAAAGACTCCATTTTAAACTATTTACAATTATTTAACGTACAAACTTAATTGTTTTTTAATTATAAAATTATTAACTAGCAACAGAACAGGATATTTTATATCCGCTAAAATTAAAAGTTGCAAAAGTTTAAAATTTTAACTAATATCGTTAGTGTAATTGAGTACGTACCCATTGTTCGATGATTCCCGTCTTAGGGCGCCGTTTTTTATAATGACTATGTGAAATCTACTCTGTTAGTATTTATAACATAACATTTTTAGGGTTCCGTACCTCCGAATGAAAAAAACGGAACCCTTATAGTATCACTCGTGTGCCTGTCTGTCTGTTCATTTGTTACACGCAAAATGATGTTCAAATCAAAATTCATTGAAATACTGTTACCAATTAATATTTTAGTCAACACTATGAAAACATGTATTTTTCTGCATTGAGAATTCGGAAATATGCAACGCAATACGCAATTAATTTTGCACGATTTATTAAAAAAGAGCATATTTTTTAAGAAACACAAAAATAAAAGCCTAAAAAAGATACGCGATACTTGGTATTGGTAACAATGCAGTTTACTTTGTGCCTTGCAGCACCACTACACAAAAGCTTGTCTATTTTTTAATATTCGTACTAGACCAAGCCATTTGCTAATGGCCCCATTTCCATTTAGTTCCAATAGTTTATTCCCATAACAAAAGGTCGACTCAAGGTGGTGAACCTTGAGCATTATAATTTAACTCCATAACTTTACAGACTTTAATATATTCTCTTAGAAATGTCTTCTGTCATATCCAAACAATTGCTTTGACATGTAATTAAGACGAATAGGTACACTCACAGGTAGATTTCACAAAGTCATGTTAGTCATTATGAACGGCGTTTACACCACTTTAAGACACAAATAGGATTATAACCGTTATAATACAAAACATATTTACATTGTTACTGTATGTACAAAAACCTTAATGGACAAAGTAATATGAACTATATTGTTAATGGCTCAAGTCTCATGTTCATTTTATAGCGTTTGCTGTTTGATATTTAATTAAACGTTTTATGTGATGTGTGTTATAATACCATTTAAATGTCAAGGTACCTTATATTTATTTTCGTCAGACAAACAACAAATATCATTAAAATAAAGCTTTTAATATCTTTATCGGATCAATTTTTCAACTGTAGATATTAAATAAGTTTTTAGTAGATACTAAAATTACTCACAAAAAAGTGGTCCTTTATGACAGTCCACAAAAATGTTAAAATATAAAGTAGAAAATAAAACTTAGATATTAAAAACTTTACTGATTAAAAGCTCAGACAATCTTTTTATTACTATTCCTATTAAAACACTGGGACCTAGTGCTAGTTAAGTTTTAATCAAGGGAGGAAAATGGTGGTCACGGATAGCTAATGAAACAGCTCAATCGGTCGCTTTACAGCTCTCTCTCACTCACATATTTTAGTGCATTTATCTTTAAAATGTTCAATTAACAATGTTTGACAGATTTATGTTGCATTTATCAAAATATAACCAACATAAGGCCAATTCGCGTACCTAAACAACGTTCAAATTCAAGTCGCATTCTCATCTCAGCGACAATCGATGTCAAAAACTTGTCAAAAATGTAATGAAATTGATTGTATTTTTGACAGATTAGAATTCTAACGTTCTTAAATATACGGGAATTGCCCCTCAGATGTACAGCAGACAAGCAATTGATTTGTTGGGAAAAATTTATAAATGCTGCAGATCAATTTAGATATTGGCAAAACAGGACCAGTGAACCAGACACAAAAAAGAAAAATAGCTATAGCAAATCGCAATAGTGAATTCCGAAATAAGTTACCTTCAAAATTTTATTAGCCGAGCATTCTTGCAACTTTTCAGATACCATAATATAATATTAGTTCAAATATTTTTTGTGTAAAATTTACTGCCTTTCATTAAAATTCAGATTTCAATTTCGCTTACTCTCTACTTACATATAATTTTCAATCTGTCTGTACCTCCGTAAGTGCACAGCACACAAAACGTTTGCAAAATCAAAAATGATTTGAATTTTCAGAGTTTATCAAAAACCATGAGTGTGTGACCCGTTTCAGCAAACACTACAATGAACCAAGGAATCGAGGCTCACCCCTCATTCATAAAAATGTGAAAAACGCTCGAAAAATCTTTACCTGACATTTTAATATTACGAGTTTTTTTTTGTCTATAGATTTACAAGAGCGTTTTTATCAAATATTATTCAGGAACAAGGGGTTCATTTATGAAATTTTAGTGATTATGTTTATTAACTAGAATATCAGTTTCATACTAACTATAGTACAGTAGGAAATATTAGTCCAATCTTCAACACATTTTTAATTCCAAACTTTAAATGGTATTTGCTGTGGGCAATCAGAATTTGATGGAACATTGTTTCTGAAAATAAAATAAAAATGTTTATGACGTAGGTATAAGACATGTTTGCAAGTAACTTGCACAGAGGATAAAAGATTTTGAACAGACAATTTGCTTGCAAGCTTGTTTTTCATTTGTTTTCCATTAAGTACCCGTAGTAGCGTGCAAGTAAGGTACTTGCACAAGCAAAATTTCGTTAAATAACTTATTTTTATGTTGATGCAAGTATGAAATCATTGTGCTGCAAGTACTTGTGCATAACTGGATCATCAATTTCTGATCGCCCACGGATTACATTATATTGATATTCATATAAACTAGTTTACAAACGTGGCTTGTTTATTTTCACAACCATTTATAAACGGAAAATGAAAACTTTAAAACAACGACAATCCGATTTACACTGTTTAACATTTTTGAGTATAAATATTGTTTTTTAATGTATTTTATTTTATATCTAGAGTTTATATGTGTTATATTTACATTTTTCTTGATTTACAAACGAATCGTAACAGAATTGTCAATTATTTTATCCTACCTAATCGGAATTCGACTAACAATAATATCAAGTACGTGCTTAAAGTGCTGCCATTTTTATTTATTTTGTCGATTTATAAATAGAGATTTACACGTATCCAGTCTTTAGTAGAGTGCAAGCATTTAGTGACTTGCTGCGAGTAAACAGCTACTTGATCTACAACTAAATTAGTCGTTAATGCCTCTATAATTTCAGCAATCATGATCGACTCTGACCTCTACTTATAACTGGAAACATGTAAATATTTCTTCAAACGGAGTATGCTAGTTGTCTGCACAGATAGTCTCGTTAAGTTAACCAATCCGAAAGCCACAGGACAGCTGTTAACCAATCAGACTCGTCCACATCACAGCTCAGAACGGCAGATTGGCTGATGTAGAATTGGCAGTAGGTATGTCACCTAGTTTTGCTGGGATGGCTAAAAGCTCGACCGACTCGACTTTATAACCAGATTTGACTGGGTGCTTTTATTTCGGTCAACGGATGAAAAAAAAGTTAGATTTGTTTGTGCAATTTTTTGGTGCAACTTACGAGATGACTAAACTCACGCCTTCTGCCCATGTGGGTAGGCAGAAACTACAGAACGCCACCTGCTGCAATCCTAAAATACTCCTTTTGCCTCATTTACGTTCATACAAGTCTATGACTAGTTTTGGCAGTAAATAGCTATACAACGTCAAATTAAATTAAACTAATTACAGGGTCAACGGTCGCTGGTGTAATCACTTCATTGTATGAGTATATATTTTTTTTTGATAGCCTTCGTTGTGTCCCACTCTTGGGCAAAGGACTCCCCTTTTTCCTTCCAAACTTCCCTGTCTTGTGCGATCTCTGGCCATGTTGGCCCTGCAAATATTACCAGATCGTCACACCACCTTCGCCGGGGTCTACCTCGACGACGATGCGTCCTACATCAGGCGTCCAGTGAGTGACGATCTTTGCCTATAGCGAGATAGGACGTGTAGACGTGTCCGGCCCACACCCGCTTCAGCCATGATTTTCTTTTTTTTTCCATCATTCGATTCAATGTCTAATGATGACCTATCCATACACGTGTGTGCAGTTACTCTAGTCAATTAAGTAACATGGTTAATAATACAGCCACTCACATTTTAAATGAACACGATTTTAAAGGAGTTTTCAAATAAACTACAAGTTAGAACATTGAATAGCAAGAAATCTTCAATGTTGAACACTTAGCTAGAACTTCACTAGAGTGTCGTAATAAAGAGCTTTTAGTTCTTGTTTTAATTTCAGTTCATGAAGTCATTGCTGTGAAGTTTATCTTATTATTCTTGGTTTTATATTACTTCGGATGCTGAGCAGAACCGGTGGGACAACATTTTATTTTTTATTTCATAGTTGTTATTAAGGTGCATAAGATAAAATCGTTAGGGTTGGATCGAGGTGGCAGAAAAGGATGCCTGAAAGGCTTTGGGGAGCAGTGGGACAGTACAGGCTAAGTAAACAAGAAAGAAAATAAGATAAAAATCAAATCAATATGTGTGATAACTTTTTCAACCCATGTGAGTTAACAGACAGATTCTGTTATGATTGTGATGTAAATAGGTACAGATGAAAAGGTATTTTTTCTTATCAGTCTTTCTAAGAAAATAATTCCCATGGCAGCTAATTTATAGCCTCTAAAGTTCAGTTTGAACAGCACTACAGCAAGTACTTGATATCAATAACAAAATCACTATTCACTCGATTTAAAAAAAGTTTTGAGCACTTGAATAACACAGTCGTATTTACATGTCCTATAGCTGCGTGGTCTGTCAGAGCGGAGTGTCGCGGGGGGGCAGGCGGGGGCCCGTCGCCGGGGCCCCGGGCGCGGGACCCGGCGGCCCCGCGGGTCCCGCCGGGCGCGGCAACGTGCGCAGGTGCTGCATGGGGATGCCGCCCGCGGGGCCCAGGGTGGAGCCCCGCGGGAGCGTGCAGGAGCCCGACGCGAACCGCGCGGGCGGCGGAATGCCTGACGACGGGTTCTGGACGAAGAGAACACCATAAGAATATCCTTCTTCGATCTGCTGGAGAAATTTTAGCTTGTACATTTTAAAGTTTTGTGGTTCATGCATTTGTAAACGGTAATAATAGTGTAACCACAATTAATAATAATGCTCCCTCTTGAAAGCTTGTGGATACCAAACTATCCAAAAAACAAAACGCTGTGTCACGTCCGAGGTTAGGTAAATAGGTTGGTATCCAAAGCGTAACTTTTAAAACAACGTCATCTAATTTACCATGGAATCGAAAAACTTTTTCCATAAGTATTAGATCTTTCATAATTTTGTTTTCACAGAACTAATACAGTATTTTTATCTCATGAAGCGATGCGCGCTTTATTTACGGAGTACAAACAAGCTGTGAATGTGTGCGTAAAGACTCGTAGCGTTAGCACATCATAATATACACAAATAATACCGGCTTTGACACTGTCTTGGACTGGTACCGAGAGCTCCTGTATATTTGTTAACAACAAGTAAAGCGCGTGTCGTTTCGTGAGATAAAAATATTATAATATTATTTTATTTATTTCACCGATAATATTATACTACACTTCTATAAGCTTTCTACTATATCGAATCAAGCAAATTCACTACAGTGACAATAAGGTTACAACTACACTTGTACATATTTGTACTTTTCCAAAAGTGTTTTTAGTTGTTTTCGTTACGCTAAGAAGGAGACTATCCAGTGAGTACAGGTAGAAGCACCACCCACCGTAGGTTGGTCGTGCACGCCGGGCCGCGCGGGCGGCGGCGCGGTGCGCAGCGCGCAGTAGGCGGGCAGGCCGCCGCGCACGCCGGCCAGCGAGCCGCGCGCGCGCGCGCCGGGCGGCGGCGAGATGGTGGACACCTGCTGCTGGCGGTAGTAGTCCATCTGCGGGGGCACTTGCTGAACATACTTCCACAACACTTTTAAGAGCTCGATTTTAAGAAAAAGCGACTCTAATGAACCCTGCGGATAGTCATCACTAAACACGGTCTTTGAGTAAACTAGAAACGGAGGGCACAAATGCCTTTATATAAAACAAAGGATAGTATAAAAAACTCCGAAAAAAAAATTAAAATATGAACATACTCAAAATTTGAAATTGACTGATTTAAATACTTTTCGACAACTTATAAGCAAATACAAATAAAGAAACGACCGAATAAAATACTGAAAATTCCGAAAAATTAATACAATATTTGCTGACGTAACATTTTACCACTAAACTGCATTTTGCCGAAATCTACAGGTAATCATTTTTATCATAACTTACCTATTTTATTAATTTAAAACCAACCTTACACATTTTATAACTGCGTTTACATTCAAAAATATGTTTCTGGCACTCCAGCCGCACACACACTGCTGGCTGCTCCCGCGGCACCGCTCGCTCAGCTCGTGCGTTGTGTGTTCACAGTTATAACCTAACCTAGCTGTTTCGATAATTTTTTTTTTTTGAGAAGTTTATTTTGAAATTTAGTTTATTATTTGAAAGTATACATTATTTTTCATAGAATTACAATTTGAATAAGCTTCATGTTTGTTTGTCAACTACATTTTTTGTCAGTTAATTTTGTATTAATTTTTCGGTAATTCATTTTAATACAGCTTAGTTAGTATTACAGTCAACCTCAGATTGCTGGAAGTTAATTTGTTTTTCGGAAGCTTTATTATTTCCCTAAAACAAATGTGAAAGTACCTAAAGATTTTAACAATGCCACTATTGGGAAAGTGTGACTTTGTGCAACTATTTATTTATGAACTCTGTCATATACGTATGTGCATAGACTGGCGTGGCGCTGTCAAAGTATCGAGTTCCTTCTAAATAAACGTTCAACATCATTCAACGTCGTAATTTTTTTTTCCAACGGCTATATATTGCTCACCTGAACAAGAGTTGCCTTGGCTTACTTAGAAGTATTTAAATAGACTCCGGACCCAGAGGACCCGAAACCTAATCAGGCAGAAATCCAAATGGCGTATAAATGTGATTCCACAAACA
The DNA here is from genome assembly GCA_911387795.2 of Apamea monoglypha. Taxonomy (NCBI): domain Eukaryota; kingdom Metazoa; phylum Arthropoda; class Insecta; order Lepidoptera; family Noctuidae; genus Apamea; species Apamea monoglypha. Next base: position 3,339,364 of record OU426933.1, on the reverse strand, counting down.
ATGGTACACTAAATGTTGTGTCTAGCGTGTCCTGTTATTTGCACGTTACAGGAATGTTGCGATGCTAGGAGGACTTAAATCAAAGTTTATAATATTATTATGACAATCCATCATTTGAATAGATTCACGCACTGTTAACAGTTTTCAGAACATTCATCAGTCGATGAATGTTCTGAAAACTGTTACTGTGAGAGTAGTCACTCTGATATAATCTCACCTGCATCTGATCAGTATCCGAGGGTATGATGTCGGGGTTCCTGTCGTCGCTCTCGCTGTCGTCCTTGTCCCGCAGCTTGTCGGGGCTGGCGGGCTGCGAGGCGGGCGGCGGCGCCGAGCGCGGCTTGCGGCGCGCGCACCGCTGGCGCAGCGCCACCAGCGACAGGATGAGCACCACCGTGAGGATGATATAATCTCACCTGCATCTGATCAGTATCCGAGGGTATGATGTCGGGGTTCCTGTCGTCGCTCTCGCTGTCGTCCTTGTCCCGCAGCTTGTCGGGGCTGGCGGGCTGCGAGGCGGGCGGCCGAGCGCGGCTTGCGGCGCGGCGCACCGCTGGCGCAGCGCCACCAGCGACAGGATGAGCACCACCGTGAGGATGATATAATCTCACCTGCATCTGATCAGTAATCCGAGGGTATGATGTCCGGGGTTCCTGTCGTCCGCTCTCGCTGTCGTCCTTGTCCCGCAGCTTGTCAGGGGCTGGCGGGATGCGAGCGGGCGGCGGCGCCGAGCGCGGCTTGCGGCGCGCGCACCGCTGGCGCAGCGCCACCAGCGACAGGATGAGCACCACCCGTGAGGATGATTTAATCTCACCTGCATCTGATCAGTATCCGAGGGTATGATGTCGGGGTTCCTGTCGTCGCTCTCGCTGTCGTCCTTGTCCCGCAGCTTGTCGGGGCTGGCGGGCTGCGAGGCGGGCGGCGGCGCCGAGCGCGGCTTGCGGCGCGCGCACCGCTGGCGCAGCGCCACCAGCGACAGGATGAGCACCACCGTGAGGATGATATAATCTCACCTGCATCTGATCAGTATCCGAGGGTATGATGTCGGGGTTCCTGTCGTCGCTCTCGCTGTCGTCCTTGTCCCGCAGCTTGTCGGGGCTGGCGGGCTGCGAGGCGGGCGGCGGCGCCGAGCGCGGCTTGCGGCGCGCGCACCGCTGGCGCAGCGCCACCAGCGACAGGATGAGCACCACCGTGAGGATGATATAATCTCACCTGCATCTGATCAGTATCCGAGGGTATGATGTCGGGGTTCCTGTCGTCGCTCTCGCTGTCGTCCTTGTCCCGCAGCTTGTCGGGGCTGGCGGGCTGCGAGGCGGGCGGCGGCGCCGAGCGCGGCTTGCGGCGCGCGCACCGCTGGCGCAGCGCCACCAGCGACAGGATGAGCACCACCGTGAGGATGATATAATCTCACCTGCATCTGATCAGTATCCGAGGGTATGATGTCGGGGTTCCTGTCGTCGCTCTCGCTGTCGTCCTTGTCCCGCAGCTTGTCGGGGCTGGCGGGCTGCGAGGCGGGCGGCGGCGCCGAGCGCGGCTTGCGGCGCGCGCACCGCTGGCGCAGCGCCACCAGCGACAGGATGAGCACCACCGTGAGGATGATATAATCTCACCTGCATCTGATCAGTATCCGAGGGTATGATGTCGGGGTTCCTGTCGTCGCTCTCGCTGTCGTCCTTGTCCCGCAGCTTGTCGGGGCTGGCGGGCTGCGAGGCGGGCGGCGGCGCCGAGCGCGGCTTGCGGCGCGCGCACCGCTGGCGCAGCGCCACCAGCGACAGGATGAGCACCACCGTGAGGATGATATAATCTCACCTGCATCTGATCAGTATCCGAGGGTATGATGTCGGGGTTCCTGTCGTCGCTCTCGCTGTCGTCCTTGTCCCGCAGCTTGTCGGGGCTGGCGGGCTGCGAGGCGGGCGGCGGCGCCGAGCGCGGCTTGCGGCGCGCGCACCGCTGGCGCAGCGCCACCAGCGACAGGATGAGCACCACCGTGAGGATGATATAATCTCACCTGCATCTGATCAGTATCCGAGGGTATGATGTCGGGGTTCCTGTCGTCGCTCTCGCTGTCGTCCTTGTCCCGCAGCTTGTCGGGGCTGGCGGGCTGCGAGGCGGGCGGCGGCGCCGAGCGCGGCTTGCGGCGCGCGCACCGCTGGCGCAGCGCCACCAGCGACAGGATGAGCACCACCGTGAGGATGATATAATCTCACCTGCATCTGATCAGTATCCGAGGGTATGATGTCGGGGTTCCTGTCGTCGCTCTCGCTGTCGTCCTTGTCCCGCAGCTTGTCGGGGCTGGCGGGCTGCGAGGCGGGCGGCGGCGCCGAGCGCGGCTTGCGGCGCGCGCACCGCTGGCGCAGCGCCACCAGCGACAGGATGAGCACCACCGTGAGGATGATATAATCTCACCTGCATCTGATCAGTATCCGAGGGTATGATGTCGGGGTTCCTGTCGTCGCTCTCGCTGTCGTCCTTGTCCCGCAGCTTGTCGGGGCTGGCGGGCTGCGAGGCGGGCGGCGGCGCCGAGCGCGGCTTGCGGCGCGCGCACCGCTGGCGCAGCGCCACCAGCGACAGGATGAGCACCACCGTGAGGATGATATAATCTCACCTGCATCTGATCAGTATCCGAGGGTATGATGTCGGGGTTCCTGTCGTCGCTCTCGCTGTCGTCCTTGTCCCGCAGCTTGTCGGGGCTGGCGGGCTGCGAGGCGGGCGGCGGCGCCGAGCGCGGCTTGCGGCGCGCGCACCGCTGGCGCAGCGCCACCAGCGACAGGATGAGCACCACCGTGAGGATGATATAATCTCACCTGCATCTGATCAGTATCCGAGGGTATGATGTCGGGGTTCCTGTCGTCGCTCTCGCTGTCGTCCTTGTCCCGCAGCTTGTCGGGGCTGGCGGGCTGCGAGGCGGGCGGCGGCGCCGAGCGCGGCTTGCGGCGCGCGCACCGCTGGCGCAGCGCCACCAGCGACAGGATGAGCACCACCGTGAGGATGATATAATCTCACCTGCATCTGATCAGTATCCGAGGGTATGATGTCGGGGTTCCTGTCGTCGCTCTCGCTGTCGTCCTTGTCCCGCAGCTTGTCGGGGCTGGCGGGCTGCGAGGCGGGCGGCGGCGCCGAGCGCGGCTTGCGGCGCGCGCACCGCTGGCGCAGCGCCACCAGCGACAGGATGAGCACCACCGTGAGGATGATATAATCTCACCTGCATCTGATCAGTATCCGAGGGTATGATGTCGGGGTTCCTGTCGTCGCTCTCGCTGTCGTCCTTGTCCCGCAGCTTGTCGGGGCTGGCGGGCTGCGAGGCGGGCGGCGGCGCCGAGCGCGGCTTGCGGCGCGCGCACCGCTGGCGCAGCGCCACCAGCGACAGGATGAGCACCACCGTGAGGATGATATAATCTCACCTGCATCTGATCAGTATCCGAGGGTATGATGTCGGGGTTCCTGTCGTCGCTCTCGCTGTCGTCCTTGTCCCGCAGCTTGTCGGGGCTGGCGGGCTGCGAGGCGGGCGGCGGCGCCGAGCGCGGCTTGCGGCGCGCGCACCGCTGGCGCAGCGCCACCAGCGACAGGATGAGCACCACCGTGAGGATGATATAATCTCACCTGCATCTGATCAGTATCCGAGGGTATGATGTCGGGGTTCCTGTCGTCGCTCTCGCTGTCGTCCTTGTCCCGCAGCTTGTCGGGGCTGGCGGGCTGCGAGGCGGGCGGCGGCGCCGAGCGCGGCTTGCGGCGCGCGCACCGCTGGCGCAGCGCCACCAGCGACAGGATGAGCACCACCGTGAGGATGATATAATCTCACCTGCATCTGATCAGTATCCGAGGGTATGATGTCGGGGTTCCTGTCGTCGCTCTCGCTGTCGTCCTTGTCCCGCAGCTTGTCGGGGCTGGCGGGCTGCGAGGCGGGCGGCGGCGCCGAGCGCGGCTTGCGGCGCGCGCACCGCTGGCGCAGCGCCACCAGCGACAGGATGAGCACCACCGTGAGGATGATATAATCTCACCTGCATCTGATCAGTATCCGAGGGTATGATGTCGGGGTTCCTGTCGTCGCTCTCGCTGTCGTCCTTGTCCCGCAGCTTGTCGGGGCTGGCGGGCTGCGAGGCGGGCGGCGGCGCCGAGCGCGGCTTGCGGCGCGCGCACCGCTGGCGCAGCGCCACCAGCGACAGGATGAGCACCACCGTGAGGATGATATAATCTCACCTGCATCTGATCAGTATCCGAGGGTATGATGTCGGGGTTCCTGTCGTCGCTCTCGCTGTCGTCCTTGTCCCGCAGCTTGTCGGGGCTGGCGGGCTGCGAGGCGGGCGGCGGCGCCGAGCGCGGCTTGCGGCGCGCGCACCGCTGGCGCAGCGCCACCAGCGACAGGATGAGCACCACCGTGAGGATGATATAATCTCACCTGCATCTGATCAGTATCCGAGGGTATGATGTCGGGGTTCCTGTCGTCGCTCTCGCTGTCGTCCTTGTCCCGCAGCTTGTCGGGGCTGGCGGGCTGCGAGGCGGGCGGCGGCGCCGAGCGCGGCTTGCGGCGCGCGCACCGCTGGCGCAGCGCCACCAGCGACAGGATGAGCACCACCGTGAGGATGATATAATCTCACCTGCATCTGATCAGTATCCGAGGGTATGATGTCGGGGTTCCTGTCGTCGCTCTCGCTGTCGTCCTTGTCCCGCAGCTTGTCGGGGCTGGCGGGCTGCGAGGCGGGCGGCGGCGCCGAGCGCGGCTTGCGGCGCGCGCACCGCTGGCGCAGCGCCACCAGCGACAGGATGAGCACCACCGTGAGGATGATATAATCTCACCTGCATCTGATCAGTATCCGAGGGTATGATGTCGGGGTTCCTGTCGTCGCTCTCGCTGTCGTCCTTGTCCCGCAGCTTGTCGGGGCTGGCGGGCTGCGAGGCGGGCGGCGGCGCCGAGCGCGGCTTGCGGCGCGCGCACCGCTGGCGCAGCGCCACCAGCGACAGGATGAGCACCACCGTGAGGATGATATAATCTCACCTGCATCTGATCAGTATCCGAGGGTATGATGTCGGGGTTCCTGTCGTCGCTCTCGCTGTCGTCCTTGTCCCGCAGCTTGTCGGGGCTGGCGGGCTGCGAGGCGGGCGGCGGCGCCGAGCGCGGCTTGCGGCGCGCGCACCGCTGGCGCAGCGCCACCAGCGACAGGATGAGCACCACCGTGAGGATGATATAATCTCACCTGCATCTGATCAGTATCCGAGGGTATGATGTCGGGGTTCCTGTCGTCGCTCTCGCTGTCGTCCTTGTCCCGCAGCTTGTCGGGGCTGGCGGGCTGCGAGGCGGGCGGCGGCGCCGAGCGCGGCTTGCGGCGCGCGCACCGCTGGCGCAGCGCCACCAGCGACAGGATGAGCACCACCGTGAGGATGATATAATCTCACCTGCATCTGATCAGTATCCGAGGGTATGATGTCGGGGTTCCTGTCGTCGCTCTCGCTGTCGTCCTTGTCCCGCAGCTTGTCGGGGCTGGCGGGCTGCGAGGCGGGCGGCGGCGCCGAGCGCGGCTTGCGGCGCGCGCACCGCTGGCGCAGCGCCACCAGCGACAGGATGAGCACCACCGTGAGGATGATATAATCTCACCTGCATCTGATCAGTATCCGAGGGTATGATGTCGGGGTTCCTGTCGTCGCTCTCGCTGTCGTCCTTGTCCCGCAGCTTGTCGGGGCTGGCGGGCTGCGAGGCGGGCGGCGGCGCCGAGCGCGGCTTGCGGCGCGCGCACCGCTGGCGCAGCGCCACCAGCGACAGGATGAGCACCACCGTGAGGATGATATAATCTCACCTGCATCTGATCAGTATCCGAGGGTATGATGTCGGGGTTCCTGTCGTCGCTCTCGCTGTCGTCCTTGTCCCGCAGCTTGTCGGGGCTGGCGGGCTGCGAGGCGGGCGGCGGCGCCGAGCGCGGCTTGCGGCGCGCGCACCGCTGGCGCAGCGCCACCAGCGACAGGATGAGCACCACCGTGAGGATGATATAATCTCACCTGCATCTGATCAGTATCCGAGGGTATGATGTCGGGGTTCCTGTCGTCGCTCTCGCTGTCGTCCTTGTCCCGCAGCTTGTCGGGGCTGGCGGGCTGCGAGGCGGGCGGCGGCGCCGAGCGCGGCTTGCGGCGCGCGCACCGCTGGCGCAGCGCCACCAGCGACAGGATGAGCACCACCGTGAGGATGATATAATCTCACCTGCATCTGATCAGTATCCGAGGGTATGATGTCGGGGTTCCTGTCGTCGCTCTCGCTGTCGTCCTTGTCCCGCAGCTTGTCGGGGCTGGCGGGCTGCGAGGCGGGCGGCGGCGCCGAGCGCGGCTTGCGGCGCGCGCACCGCTGGCGCAGCGCCACCAGCGACAGGATGAGCACCACCGTGAGGATGATATAATCTCACCTGCATCTGATCAGTATCCGAGGGTATGATGTCGGGGTTCCTGTCGTCGCTCTCGCTGTCGTCCTTGTCCCGCAGCTTGTCGGGGCTGGCGGGCTGCGAGGCGGGCGGCGGCGCCGAGCGCGGCTTGCGGCGCGCGCACCGCTGGCGCAGCGCCACCAGCGACAGGATGAGCACCACCGTGAGGATGATATAATCTCACCTGCATCTGATCAGTATCCGAGGGTATGATGTCGGGGTTCCTGTCGTCGCTCTCGCTGTCGTCCTTGTCCCGCAGCTTGTCGGGGCTGGCGGGCTGCGAGGCGGGCGGCGGCGCCGAGCGCGGCTTGCGGCGCGCGCACCGCTGGCGCAGCGCCACCAGCGACAGGATGAGCACCACCGTGAGGATGATATAATCTCACCTGCATCTGATCAGTATCCGAGGGTATGATGTCGGGGTTCCTGTCGTCGCTCTCGCTGTCGTCCTTGTCCCGCAGCTTGTCGGGGCTGGCGGGCTGCGAGGCGGGCGGCGGCGCCGAGCGCGGCTTGCGGCGCGCGCACCGCTGGCGCAGCGCCACCAGCGACAGGATGAGCACCACCGTGAGGATGATATAATCTCACCTGCATCTGATCAGTATCCGAGGGTATGATGTCGGGGTTCCTGTCGTCGCTCTCGCTGTCGTCCTTGTCCCGCAGCTTGTCGGGGCTGGCGGGCTGCGAGGCGGGCGGCGGCGCCGAGCGCGGCTTGCGGCGCGCGCACCGCTGGCGCAGCGCCACCAGCGACAGGATGAGCACCACCGTGAGGATGATATAATCTCACCTGCATCTGATCAGTATCCGAGGGTATGATGTCGGGGTTCCTGTCGTCGCTCTCGCTGTCGTCCTTGTCCCGCAGCTTGTCGGGGCTGGCGGGCTGCGAGGCGGGCGGCGGCGCCGAGCGCGGCTTGCGGCGCGCGCACCGCTGGCGCAGCGCCACCAGCGACAGGATGAGCACCACCGTGAGGATGATATAATCTCACCTGCATCTGATCAGTATCCGAGGGTATGATGTCGGGGTTCCTGTCGTCGCTCTCGCTGTCGTCCTTGTCCCGCAGCTTGTCGGGGCTGGCGGGCTGCGAGGCGGGCGGCGGCGCCGAGCGCGGCTTGCGGCGCGCGCACCGCTGGCGCAGCGCCACCAGCGACAGGATGAGCACCACCGTGAGGATGATATAATCTCACCTGCATCTGATCAGTATCCGAGGGTATGATGTCGGGGTTCCTGTCGTCGCTCTCGCTGTCGTCCTTGTCCCGCAGCTTGTCGGGGCTGGCGGGCTGCGAGGCGGGCGGCGGCGCCGAGCGCGGCTTGCGGCGCGCGCACCGCTGGCGCAGCGCCACCAGCGACAGGATGAGCACCACCGTGAGGATGATATAATCTCACCTGCATCTGATCAGTATCCGAGGGTATGATGTCGGGGTTCCTGTCGTCGCTCTCGCTGTCGTCCTTGTCCCGCAGCTTGTCGGGGCTGGCGGGCTGCGAGGCGGGCGGCGGCGCCGAGCGCGGCTTGCGGCGCGCGCACCGCTGGCGCAGCGCCACCAGCGACAGGATGAGCACCACCGTGAGGATGATATAATCTCACCTGCATCTGATCAGTATCCGAGGGTATGATGTCGGGGTTCCTGTCGTCGCTCTCGCTGTCGTCCTTGTCCCGCAGCTTGTCGGGGCTGGCGGGCTGCGAGGCGGGCGGCGGCGCCGAGCGCGGCTTGCGGCGCGCGCACCGCTGGCGCAGCGCCACCAGCGACAGGATGAGCACCACCGTGAGGATGATATAATCTCACCTGCATCTGATCAGTATCCGAGGGTATGATGTCGGGGTTCCTGTCGTCGCTCTCGCTGTCGTCCTTGTCCCGCAGCTTGTCGGGGCTGGCGGGCTGCGAGGCGGGCGGCGGCGCCGAGCGCGGCTTGCGGCGCGCGCACCGCTGGCGCAGCGCCACCAGCGACAGGATGAGCACCACCGTGAGGATGATATAATCTCACCTGCATCTGATCAGTATCCGAGGGTATGATGTCGGGGTTCCTGTCGTCGCTCTCGCTGTCGTCCTTGTCCCGCAGCTTGTCGGGGCTGGCGGGCTGCGAGGCGGGCGGCGGCGCCGAGCGCGGCTTGCGGCGCGCGCACCGCTGGCGCAGCGCCACCAGCGACAGGATGAGCACCACCGTGAGGATGATATAATCTCACCTGCATCTGATCAGTATCCGAGGGTATGATGTCGGGGTTCCTGTCGTCGCTCTCGCTGTCGTCCTTGTCCCGCAGCTTGTCGGGGCTGGCGGGCTGCGAGGCGGGCGGCGGCGCCGAGCGCGGCTTGCGGCGCGCGCACCGCTGGCGCAGCGCCACCAGCGACAGGATGAGCACCACCGTGAGGATGATATAATCTCACCTGCATCTGATCAGTATCCGAGGGTATGATGTCGGGGTTCCTGTCGTCGCTCTCGCTGTCGTCCTTGTCCCGCAGCTTGTCGGGGCTGGCGGGCTGCGAGGCGGGCGGCGGCGCCGAGCGCGGCTTGCGGCGCGCGCACCGCTGGCGCAGCGCCACCAGCGACAGGATGAGCACCACCGTGAGGATGATATAATCTCACCTGCATCTGATCAGTATCCGAGGGTATGATGTCGGGGTTCCTGTCGTCGCTCTCGCTGTCGTCCTTGTCCCGCAGCTTGTCGGGGCTGGCGGGCTGCGAGGCGGGCGGCGGCGCCGAGCGCGGCTTGCGGCGCGCGCACCGCTGGCGCAGCGCCACCAGCGACAGGATGAGCACCACCGTGAGGATGATATAATCTCACCTGCATCTGATCAGTATCCGAGGGTATGATGTCGGGGTTCCTGTCGTCGCTCTCGCTGTCGTCCTTGTCCCGCAGCTTGTCGGGGCTGGCGGGCTGCGAGGCGGGCGGCGGCGCCGAGCGCGGCTTGCGGCGCGCGCACCGCTGGCGCAGCGCCACCAGCGACAGGATGAGCACCACCGTGAGGATGATATAATCTCACCTGCATCTGATCAGTATCCGAGGGTATGATGTCGGGGTTCCTGTCGTCGCTCTCGCTGTCGTCCTTGTCCCGCAGCTTGTCGGGGCTGGCGGGCTGCGAGGCGGGCGGCGGCGCCGAGCGCGGCTTGCGGCGCGCGCACCGCTGGCGCAGCGCCACCAGCGACAGGATGAGCACCACCGTGAGGATGATATAATCTCACCTGCATCTGATCAGTATCCGAGGGTATGATGTCGGGGTTCCTGTCGTCGCTCTCGCTGTCGTCCTTGTCCCGCAGCTTGTCGGGGCTGGCGGGCTGCGAGGCGGGCGGCGGCGCCGAGCGCGGCTTGCGGCGCGCGCACCGCTGGCGCAGCGCCACCAGCGACAGGATGAGCACCACCGTGAGGATGATATAATCTCACCTGCATCTGATCAGTATCCGAGGGTATGATGTCGGGGTTCCTGTCGTCGCTCTCGCTGTCGTCCTTGTCCCGCAGCTTGTCGGGGCTGGCGGGCTGCGAGGCGGGCGGCGGCGCCGAGCGCGGCTTGCGGCGCGCGCACCGCTGGCGCAGCGCCACCAGCGACAGGATGAGCACCACCGTGAGGATGATATAATCTCACCTGCATCTGATCAGTATCCGAGGGTATGATGTCGGGGTTCCTGTCGTCGCTCTCGCTGTCGTCCTTGTCCCGCAGCTTGTCGGGGCTGGCGGGCTGCGAGGCGGGCGGCGGCGCCGAGCGCGGCTTGCGGCGCGCGCACCGCTGGCGCAGCGCCACCAGCGACAGGATGAGCACCACCGTGAGGATGATATAATCTCACCTGCATCTGATCAGTATCCGAGGGTATGATGTCGGGGTTCCTGTCGTCGCTCTCGCTGTCGTCCTTGTCCCGCAGCTTGTCGGGGCTGGCGGGCTGCGAGGCGGGCGGCGGCGCCGAGCGCGGCTTGCGGCGCGCGCACCGCTGGCGCAGCGCCACCAGCGACAGGATGAGCACCACCGTGAGGATGATATAATCTCACCTGCATCTGATCAGTATCCGAGGGTATGATGTCGGGGTTCCTGTCGTCGCTCTCGCTGTCGTCCTTGTCCCGCAGCTTGTCGGGGCTGGCGGGCTGCGAGGCGGGCGGCGGCGCCGAGCGCGGCTTGCGGCGCGCGCACCGCTGGCGCAGCGCCACCAGCGACAGGATGAGCACCACCGTGAGGATGATATAATCTCACCTGCATCTGATCAGTATCCGAGGGTATGATGTCGGGGTTCCTGTCGTCGCTCTCGCTGTCGTCCTTGTCCCGCAGCTTGTCGGGGCTGGCGGGCTGCGAGGCGGGCGGCGGCGCCGAGCGCGGCTTGCGGCGCGCGCACCGCTGGCGCAGCGCCACCAGCGACAGGATGAGCACCACCGTGAGGATGATATAATCTCACCTGCATCTGATCAGTATCCGAGGGTATGATGTCGGGGTTCCTGTCGTCGCTCTCGCTGTCGTCCTTGTCCCGCAGCTTGTCGGGGCTGGCGGGCTGCGAGGCGGGCGGCGGCGCCGAGCGCGGCTTGCGGCGCGCGCACCGCTGGCGCAGCGCCACCAGCGACAGGATGAGCACCACCGTGAGGATGATATAATCTCACCTGCATCTGATCAGTATCCGAGGGTATGATGTCGGGGTTCCTGTCGTCGCTCTCGCTGTCGTCCTTGTCCCGCAGCTTGTCGGGGCTGGCGGGCTGCGAGGCGGGCGGCGGCGCCGAGCGCGGCTTGCGGCGCGCGCACCGCTGGCGCAGCGCCACCAGCGACAGGATGAGCACCACCGTGAGGATGATATAATCTCACCTGCATCTGATCAGTATCCGAGGGTATGATGTCGGGGTTCCTGTCGTCGCTCTCGCTGTCGTCCTTGTCCCGCAGCTTGTCGGGGCTGGCGGGCTGCGAGGCGGGCGGCGGCGCCGAGCGCGGCTTGCGGCGCGCGCACCGCTGGCGCAGCGCCACCAGCGACAGGATGAGCACCACCGTGAGGATGATATAATCTCACCTGCATCTGATCAGTATCCGAGGGTATGATGTCGGGGTTCCTGTCGTCGCTCTCGCTGTCGTCCTTGTCCCGCAGCTTGTCGGGGCTGGCGGGCTGCGAGGCGGGCGGCGGCGCCGAGCGCGGCTTGCGGCGCGCGCACCGCTGGCGCAGCGCCACCAGCGACAGGATGAGCACCACCGTGAGGATGATATAATCTCACCTGCATCTGATCAGTATCCGAGGGTATGATGTCGGGGTTCCTGTCGTCGCTCTCGCTGTCGTCCTTGTCCCGCAGCTTGTCGGGGCTGGCGGGCTGCGAGGCGGGCGGCGGCGCCGAGCGCGGCTTGCGGCGCGCGCACCGCTGGCGCAGCGCCACCAGCGACAGGATGAGCACCACCGTGAGGATGATATAATCTCACCTGCATCTGATCAGTATCCGAGGGTATGATGTCGGGGTTCCTGTCGTCGCTCTCGCTGTCGTCCTTGTCCCGCAGCTTGTCGGGGCTGGCGGGCTGCGAGGCGGGCGGCGGCGCCGAGCGCGGCTTGCGGCGCGCGCACCGCTGGCGCAGCGCCACCAGCGACAGGATGAGCACCACCGTGAGGATGATATAATCTCACCTGCATCTGATCAGTATCCGAGGGTATGATGTCGGGGTTCCTGTCGTCGCTCTCGCTGTCGTCCTTGTCCCGCAGCTTGTCGGGGCTGGCGGGCTGCGAGGCGGGCGGCGGCGCCGAGCGCGGCTTGCGGCGCGCGCACCGCTGGCGCAGCGCCACCAGCGACAGGATGAGCACCACCGTGAGGATGATATAATCTCACCTGCATCTGATCAGTATCCGAGGGTATGATGTCGGGGTTCCTGTCGTCGCTCTCGCTGTCGTCCTTGTCCCGCAGCTTGTCGGGGCTGGCGGGCTGCGAGGCGGGCGGCGGCGCCGAGCGCGGCTTGCGGCGCGCGCACCGCTGGCGCAGCGCCACCAGCGACAGGATGAGCACCACCGTGAGGATGATATAATCTCACCTGCATCTGATCAGTATCCGAGGGTATGATGTCGGGGTTCCTGTCGTCGCTCTCGCTGTCGTCCTTGTCCCGCAGCTTGTCGGGGCTGGCGGGCTGCGAGGCGGGCGGCGGCGCCGAGCGCGGCTTGCGGCGCGCGCACCGCTGGCGCAGCGCCACCAGCGACAGGATGAGCACCACCGTGAGGATGATATAATCTCACCTGCATCTGATCAGTATCCGAGGGTATGATGTCGGGGTTCCTGTCGTCGCTCTCGCTGTCGTCCTTGTCCCGCAGCTTGTCGGGGCTGGCGGGCTGCGAGGCGGGCGGCGGCGCCGAGCGCGGCTTGCGGCGCGCGCACCGCTGGCGCAGCGCCACCAGCGACAGGATGAGCACCACCGTGAGGATGATATAATCTCACCTGCATCTGATCAGTATCCGAGGGTATGATGTCGGGGTTCCTGTCGTCGCTCTCGCTGTCGTCCTTGTCCCGCAGCTTGTCGGGGCTGGCGGGCTGCGAGGCGGGCGGCGGCGCCGAGCGCGGCTTGCGGCGCGCGCACCGCTGGCGCAGCGCCACCAGCGACAGGATGAGCACCACCGTGAGGATGATATAATCTCACCTGCATCTGATCAGTATCCGAGGGTATGATGTCGGGGTTCCTGTCGTCGCTCTCGCTGTCGTCCTTGTCCCGCAGCTTGTCGGGGCTGGCGGGCTGCGAGGCGGGCGGCGGCGCCGAGCGCGGCTTGCGGCGCGCGCACCGCTGGCGCAGCGCCACCAGCGACAGGATGAGCACCACCGTGAGGATGATATAATCTCACCTGCATCTGATCAGTATCCGAGGGTATGATGTCGGGGTTCCTGTCGTCGCTCTCGCTGTCGTCCTTGTCCCGCAGCTTGTCGGGGCTGGCGGGCTGCGAGGCGGGCGGCGGCGCCGAGCGCGGCTTGCGGCGCGCGCACCGCTGGCGCAGCGCCACCAGCGACAGGATGAGCACCACCGTGAGGATGATATAATCTCACCTGCATCTGATCAGTATCCGAGGGTATGATGTCGGGGTTCCTGTCGTCGCTCTCGCTGTCGTCCTTGTCCCGCAGCTTGTCGGGGCTGGCGGGCTGCGAGGCGGGCGGCGGCGCCGAGCGCGGCTTGCGGCGCGCGCACCGCTGGCGCAGCGCCACCAGCGACAGGATGAGCACCACCGTGAGGATGATATAATCTCACCTGCATCTGATCAGTATCCGAGGGTATGATGTCGGGGTTCCTGTCGTCGCTCTCGCTGTCGTCCTTGTCCCGCAGCTTGTCGGGGCTGGCGGGCTGCGAGGCGGGCGGCGGCGCCGAGCGCGGCTTGCGGCGCGCGCACCGCTGGCGCAGCGCCACCAGCGACAGGATGAGCACCACCGTGAGGATGATATAATCTCACCTGCATCTGATCAGTATCCGAGGGTATGATGTCGGGGTTCCTGTCGTCGCTCTCGCTGTCGTCCTTGTCCCGCAGCTTGTCGGGGCTGGCGGGCTGCGAGGCGGGCGGCGGCGCCGAGCGCGGCTTGCGGCGCGCGCACCGCTGGCGCAGCGCCACCAGCGACAGGATGAGCACCACCGTGAGGATGATATAATCTCACCTGCATCTGATCAGTATCCGAGGGTATGATGTCGGGGTTCCTGTCGTCGCTCTCGCTGTCGTCCTTGTCCCGCAGCTTGTCGGGGCTGGCGGGCTGCGAGGCGGGCGGCGGCGCCGAGCGCGGCTTGCGGCGCGCGCACCGCTGGCGCAGCGCCACCAGCGACAGGATGAGCACCACCGTGAGGATGATATAATCTCACCTGCATCTGATCAGTATCCGAGGGTATGATGTCGGGGTTCCTGTCGTCGCTCTCGCTGTCGTCCTTGTCCCGCAGCTTGTCGGGGCTGGCGGGCTGCGAGGCGGGCGGCGGCGCCGAGCGCGGCTTGCGGCGCGCGCACCGCTGGCGCAGCGCCACCAGCGACAGGATGAGCACCACCGTGAGGATGATATAATCTCACCTGCATCTGATCAGTATCCGAGGGTATGATGTCGGGGTTCCTGTCGTCGCTCTCGCTGTCGTCCTTGTCCCGCAGCTTGTCGGGGCTGGCGGGCTGCGAGGCGGGCGGCGGCGCCGAGCGCGGCTTGCGGCGCGCGCACCGCTGGCGCAGCGCCACCAGCGACAGGATGAGCACCACCGTGAGGATGATATAATCTCACCTGCATCTGATCAGTATCCGAGGGTATGATGTCGGGGTTCCTGTCGTCGCTCTCGCTGTCGTCCTTGTCCCGCAGCTTGTCGGGGCTGGCGGGCTGCGAGGCGGGCGGCGGCGCCGAGCGCGGCTTGCGGCGCGCGCACCGCTGGCGCAGCGCCACCAGCGACAGGATGAGCACCACCGTGAGGATGATATAATCTCACCTGCATCTGATCAGTATCCGAGGGTATGATGTCGGGGTTCCTGTCGTCGCTCTCGCTGTCGTCCTTGTCCCGCAGCTTGTCGGGGCTGGCGGGCTGCGAGGCGGGCGGCGGCGCCGAGCGCGGCTTGCGGCGCGCGCACCGCTGGCGCAGCGCCACCAGCGACAGGATGAGCACCACCGTGAGGATGATATAATCTCACCTGCATCTGATCAGTATCCGAGGGTATGATGTCGGGGTTCCTGTCGTCGCTCTCGCTGTCGTCCTTGTCCCGCAGCTTGTCGGGGCTGGCGGGCTGCGAGGCGGGCGGCGGCGCCGAGCGCGGCTTGCGGCGCGCGCACCGCTGGCGCAGCGCCACCAGCGACAGGATGAGCACCACCGTGAGGATGATATAATCTCACCTGCATCTGATCAGTATCCGAGGGTATGATGTCGGGGTTCCTGTCGTCGCTCTCGCTGTCGTCCTTGTCCCGCAGCTTGTCGGGGCTGGCGGGCTGCGAGGCGGGCGGCGGCGCCGAGCGCGGCTTGCGGCGCGCGCACCGCTGGCGCAGCGCCACCAGCGACAGGATGAGCACCACCGTCAGGATGATGCCTCCTCCCACGGCGACTGACATCGGCCCGGTCATTTGGAAGGCTGTTCGTGGTAGATCTGTTGGCAATACATTGGGTTTGGAAAAATCTTGTGCAATTATGAAAAGTGATTTCAAGAAAGTTTTTCAAATGCTGGCAAGAAATGGTGTAACGTTATTTTGCCCTTTGGTTTCATTGACTACAGAATTTCCCTGTAATATATGCCACTGTAATTTTTATACACGAAGAATCAATGACCTCGACCTTGAAGATCCAACCTCAAGGTTATAGTAAAAAAAAAAAAAAAGTAAAAAAAAAGAGCCACCGTGTGACTTGAAGCCATAATGTAGGTATTAAATAACAGAAATATAAGCTACGAAGGAAATCATAGATATTTACTTTTCTTTGCTGAATACAACTCACCTAAACTCTTATCATGAACATGGTGTTTCTCTGGAGGCCTCAAGGTACCAGCTCTCAACGGATAAGGGTCTCCTCTGCCCTTAGCATTGTACGCTAGGACAGCGGCCGCGTATGTCCGACCTGGTGCTAAACCGACCGCAGTGAAACGAGGCACGGCACTTGATACGTTGGCGACGATCTCCTGGTTGAGGGAAAAGAAAATTGACTTAGTAAAAGTAATGAATTTGATACATTTGATAGCTGCATGATTTTTTTTGATGGTATCTTCATCTGGAAATCCTGCTACAGCTATGCAAAACGTTCACGTGTGGTCGATTTTCGGACCAGCTCAAATGAAAGCAAAACTTGACATAACTTTTTATACTGCTACTTAATAATGGATCGATATATCGTAAGTTTAATAATTATTCAATGTAAATAAATATTAAACTAAGAACATTTTGTAATGTCGTTTGCTGAAATACTTTTATTTGGCACAAAATCAACAGAAAGCCAAACTTATAAGAGGGTATTAGATATTTTATGTAATTTCCGTGATAACAACGTCTTACCTGCGTCACGATTTCCCGCACTTCTAGAAGAAAAGATTGAGGCATGCCACCGTTGAAGCCTTCAGAACACCGAACCCCAAACGATGTTAGTGAAGCATTCACCAAAGTGCAGTTGTGGACTTGATCGGGACGACCTGCGATCAAAACAGACAGTGCAAAAATGACCTTGGACTTTTGAAATTGGCATATTTAAAATGACCTTGAGTATTTGAAACCGACAATGTAAAAATGACCTTGACCTTAAAAAATTACATTGTAAATGTTAACAATAATAATATTAAGTGGATACCTGAAATTCGACTTAGTTCTTAAGTGAGGATAAGAAAGTTGAGGCAAACTGAGTTAACTTTAGACGTCCGTGTTAATTTTGGAAATGAAAGAATAACTTTGCCTTTTTACGGAAAATATTCTTCAGGTAAAAATTTGCATCTTTATCTCTTCCAGTGTCCTTCCAGGAATTATGACTTATCTCGAAGTTAATATTATAAGATATTATGCGAATACTTAGGCTCAAATATATTTTTCATTTCAAAACCTCATTTTTCGGACCTCATTCTTACGTATGTATCCTTTTCTTCACGTATTCGTGTTACAGAATGGATCCACATCACTTTAAGATATTTGATTACGTTAATTGTAGTCATAAAAACCTCGCAAAATAGTTTTGGAATATAGATCAGTAACATTGAAAAAGAATCAATAATCCCTAGGCGTTTCAAAGTCAAAGAAACAACCACGTTTCACTAAAAAAGAAACGAGTATATGAACAAAGGTTTTAGTAATTCGATTTATAATGATCTAGTCCCCAATGCCCCTAGTCCTAGAACAGTAGGCCGCATGTCAGAGGTAACAAAACCAGTATAAAGTGGCCTCTTATTCTATTGAAACTCTGTACTACACAAGGCCAGCTCAAGGTCAAAGGGTTAACCGTCGTGCCAACGAATGTACAGTCACCAAAGGAAGTAAGTAACCAGGGTCGTCGGATATAGTTGAAGCTTAGTAAGAAACCGATGGATGTTTCGAATAAAATTTAATTCGTAAATGAACTGTTTGTTTTATATCTATTAATAAAATTTAATTTAATTCGAAAACATCCATCGGTTTCTTACTAAACTTCAACTATATTCGACGTCCCTGGTTACTTATCTACTTTGGTGACCGTAAAAGACCTCAAAAACCCAAAATTGAAAAGATATATCATGTTCTACGTCTGTCAAGGTAACCAGACGAATATGTAATGTTTTCCATCTAAAATCAGATTATTTTAGTATACACACCCACAAGTATATATCCATCAGAACTTGTGAAGCTTTCACAGAGAATTTTGAACCGCCCCCAGGCAAGATGAGGCATTTGCGGGATAAATATACAAATACATATTTTGGAAAGGTATTACATGAGACTATGTACTATGTAGTGTGGTATAAGTGGTATATCATAATTTATATAAGTTTCACTCTGCAGAATATGGTAGCATTAATATATAAACTTATTGGATTCCGAAATTATTTATTACAAAAACGTCATTATCCTGCCTAGCCTTTTCCCAACTATGTATGTTGGGGTCGGCTTCCAGTCTAACCAGATGCTGTTGAATACCAGTATTTTACATGGAGCGACCGCCTATCTGACCTCCACAACCCAGTTACTGACTAATACGAAACCCTTGGTAAGACTGGTTGTCAGATTTTCGGGCTTCTGACGACCCGTAACGACTGTCAAAGATCCACGACTGACAGCCGGGACTAACGTGCTTTCCGAGGCACGGAGGGGACTTGGTATGTAAAGATGGCCACCCATCCACGGACCAACCGCGGCAAGCGTAGCTTAACCTGATCGATCGACCCGTGCGGCTATTATTACTTAGCCACAAGCCCCTATTATTACAAAAACGTATTCCTAATAAATAATACTCAGCATGTTTTTGGTAATCATCTTTTAAATTTTGTCGGTAAGTACTAAAATTTATTCGTTAAGTTTATAAAAAACTAAACATATTTCGCATGACGATATTTAATGGCATAAGTTGACTCTTTGACATAAATTTTCTGTATCAAATTTTTTGTATTATGTACAGACGCCAGCACATCAAGCTACTACAATCTGAAAAATTTATTTAATAGATTTTCAACTTTATCGCTAAAGTATTAAGGTTCAAGGTTGATTGGGAAAATTTGACAGTTTCGGGTAGATTGACCTGCTGGCGTCTGTACTTTTATAGGCCTCTTGTACACTCACGTTTTTTTGCCTTGAAAAACTATGGTTTATACCCCGTGTGTGGGCACGGTCATCAGTGTTGTATGGATCACTATGGAAGCTTGTGCACGGACACGTTTTTTCTACGGCGCAATCTATACGCCATACTGTTAAGAAACTGTACCGTGTACAAAAGGCCTAAGGGTGCTTGCATAAAGATGCAGGTTTTCGGGCCTGACTCCCGGTACAGATAGCTGCAGATCGATTTTCGGAAACAAACAGTTGCATGTTTTAGCTTTTTCTTTATGTGTAAGTGGTACCGACTTGCCTTTACCCGCAACCCACTTCTTTTTGTAAGCAATATTTAAATAATTCAAAACTTACCTGCTGCAATAATATGATAGACACACGGCACCCTCTGCTTCCCGATCCTGTTGTGGGCCCAACAGAGTAAAGTGCCGTAGTCCATCTCCGTATGAGGAGTATAGGTGACGGTAGAGCTGGTACCAGCTCGGGAGACATATGTGTCGCTGACTTCGTTGCTGTTCGCTGTGTTGTTGAAGGTCCAGCGGAACTGTAGGACAAAGTGATGATTAGTAAAGGGGGAAATGGATACAGATGGGTAAACTATGATTAATAGTATGTAGTAGTGAGCGGTACGTAGGTAAATACAATGTTAACATATAACAAAGTGTAAAATACAATGGTAACATATAACAAAGCGTAAAATACAATGTTAACATATAACAAAGTGTAAAATACAATGGTAACATATAACAAAGCGTAAAATACAATGTTAACATATAACAAAGCGTAAAATACAATGTTAACATATAACAAAGTGTAAAATACAATGGTAACATATAACAAAGCGTAAAATACAATGTTAACATATAACAAAGCGTAAAATACAATGTTAACATATAACAAAGCGTAAAATACAATGTTAACATATAACAAAGCGTAAAATACAATGTTAACATATAACAAAGCGTAAAATGTAGTGTAAAAGTTCGAAAACATGTGACATTTATCAACCCACACCCGCATACCGTAAACGTTCGACGTATATTTATCACATACCATATCACCTTTAGTTATAGAGGAATGACGTGTAAAATAAGGCGTTTGACAAAGTGTAACGTATTTTCTTTCGGAAAATTGCACATGTAGGAGAACATACAGGTTGGCAGGGACATCGATGCGCAAACTGTAATCATGAATTCAGCACATGAATCTAGACATAAAACTGTTTTGGTCGGAACTTAAAAAAAAAGCACACAACTGAAATTTTTTTTTTTTAATAACTAAACTATCACACGACAAATAGACGATCAGTGGACCAAACTTACGACCCAGTGAGTCCTGTTTAATGGCAAAGGACATCGCGGCAGGCCCTGACGGAGATGGCGGGATGAGCTGGACTCCTTTGGTAAAGATTGGCCGTTAGCAGTTTTGGACAGAGAGAGGTGGAAAGAGAGTAGGGAGACCTTTGCCCAGCAGTAAGAAATTAACGGCTAGAAATAATAATATAATAAACCTAATTAAATCTAACTAGCCTATATTGTCCCACTGCAGGGAAAAGGCCGACATCTCTCCCTTTTCCACACAATTCTGTCTTTTGCGGGACGAGCTTGACTCCTACCGTAGGAACTGGCCCGGCCACTCGCCATAATATAATAGCCGATAAAAATTTCAACGCACTGGTTTTAAAATCATGTACTGAATCCATGGTAAGAGATTGCGCGTCGATGTCCCTGATACTTTTAAAGAGTGTTTAGCGGCAAAGGTTGGTGATATTAATATGCTGTAGGTGCGCACTTTTCATTTCAAGCAAAATAGAAACGGATCAAAATCCAATTACTTTTGCTTTTATATAAAACGGAGTTTTATTCAAGACCTTACACGTGCTTGTTATACGAATCCTTACCAGGACAATAATAATATTCTAGGTGAATAAGCTCCATTTGATTGTAACGAAGACAATAATATAACTAAGTAATAAACGAACATCATATTAGGAATTTCAAAAAGTCTAAACAACAAAAGATTTCTTTAAGATACGCAACGAAATAAATATTTATAAGATAAGATATATTTATTTGCCCAAACATGTGTACAAGAATAAAAATAAAAACTTGCATTCAGGATAACATGAAAGCAAAGAAACAGTTCAGAGACATGTTTGCCACATAATATGGCGTGCAAATATTATGTTTGTTAAAAATTAATAACATATGAACATAAAAACATGTTAGGTACTTAGTTACAAAATATGCTCATGGTACAAAAAAAAAATATTATTATATTATATCAACATTGTTTTGGTTATATTGTAACCTAAAACTCTGTCATAGTGTAATCCTACTTCCTACTCCTACTATAATATATAATATTACAAACGTGAAAGTTTGTATGGATGGATGGATGTTTGTTACTCTTTCACGCAAAAACTACTAAACGGATTTGGGTGAAATTTGGCACACAGATGGTTTATAACCAGGGTTAATATATAGGATGCTTTTTATCTTGATATTCCCACGGGATCGCAATTTATGCGAGTGAAACCGCGGGGCGCAGCTAGTACCAGTATAAACTAGCCTCTTATTCCATTGAACCTCCTTACTACATAAGGCCAGCTCAACGTTAAAGTGTGATCCCCTATAACTTGTCCATTGGGTAAACCGTTTTTTGACAGATAGAACTAGTGATTGCAATAACACACAATACATTGATTAATACACGTACGGTATTATAATGTCTGTAAGAAGCCATAAATAAGATAATGCAGTTTATATATATTATTTATTTTATTACGTATCTAAAAGTTAACTTTTACGTAATCTGGAACAGTTACTTTCTAAGACAGCTGTCAAAAAAACGGTTAACCTTATGGACAGGGAATAGTACGTACATTTTTATCTCAACACGTTTCAACCTATTTAATCCTTTCTTACCACAGGGGTTTTTCTCAGAAAATAAAGATAAAGAAAAAACGTCATAATTGAATTGTTGTAATCGAGTCAATGTCTAAGGCCGCTGAGAGAAAAGGGGGGGGAGGGTTATAAGGAAAACCACATTGTAATTCCCTCTTGATTGGCAAATTTACCCTCAACCTATAGATATTTATGTGAAGACGGGGTTTGTATAATTTCTGACTAAATTAACAAACCATAAATGAACTGAGCTAGCGCCTTCCAATTATGTAGATTGTAATTTGGAATACTAAATTGATTTACACCTTTCTTGCATTGATGTTGGCAGGCAATTCCTGCTTAATTATGTGTGACTTTGATTCATATTCAGTACAGGAATGTTTTCTTTGTAGCAAGTAATCTACGTTCAATACGCTACAGTTAAGTGTCCGTTCACACAGACCGGCTCGGTCTGAACTTTTTTTTTAAATGAGAATGCTTAAGAGTCGACCTAATGCGTAGTGCCATGAAAAACTTAACCTTCTTTCAATGACACACTCTTTTTTAAACGTGATAAAAATGTATTCTCTTCTACGAGCTGGTCTGTGTGAAGGGACACTTTTCAGTTTCTATTTTAGCGATCATTTGGAGCTAGGGCGTTAGTTTAGGTGCATAGATGCAATGATAGTTGCGAAACTGCCCCAGTTGTGTTATGGGACCAATTTCTCAAAAATCACATTTTTTAAATAAAAAATAGAGTATTTATTTACAAAAAAATAGAAAGAAAGACAATACATTTATACGAACCAGATTAACAGCTATTTATTAGACTCTTCAAACATTTTCAATTCTAGGCAGCTCCATGTAAGTACTTATTTAATACTCTACGTTTGTTGTTGGTCAAATGTTGGACATATTAAGTACTAGTTATTGCCCACGACTTAGTCTGCAATCCAGGATAAAAAGTAGCCGATGTCCTTATCCAGGTCATGGTCTATCCATGTGACAAATTTCATCCAAATATGTTCAGCTGTTTTAGCGTGAAAGCGTAATAAACAAACTCATTTTTGTTTTTTACGATTTTTAATATTAGTTAGAATTGTATGCTGCAAACTCACCACAACTTCAGGAGGGTTCGCGTCCACATGGCAGGTGATGTGCGCGCGCTCTTGTTTCGCGACGCCGTGCACGCGCTGCTGGGAGCTGCGGCAGGTTGGTGCGTCTGGTGACAAATCAAATAGATGGTAAGTTAGAGAGGTTCTATCTGTAGATACTCTGATGGATATAGAACACAGGACGTAACATTATGAAAACGGGAGGTTGAATGGGCTATGAAGAAATTAAAATACCTACTCACATAAATGTGTTTGGAAATACCGCCCCATCGCACTATGATAGGGAAGAGAGAGTGCACCTGTGTCTGCGCACACATGCGCTCATTATAATATCTCCCGTGCCGAAGGCTAGTCACCGTTGAAATTGGCTACCATGGCCGAAACGCGGACTGGAGAACTATATACTATTTGACGACACGGTTGGCGCAGTGGCTGAGCGATCGACTGCTGCGCTGCGTGTCGCGGGTTCGATTCCCGAACAGAACAAATATTTGTATTGCCTACAGGTAGTTGTTCCGGGTCTGGCTGTTTGTGTATGTTAGTTTAAATCTTTGTAAACGCACCCACGACACAGGAGTAATTCCTTGTGTGGGAAAACATTAAAAAAAAAAAAATTAAAAGAGAACTTTTTCTTGCTTTGAAATCGGATAAAAATAATTGCGAATTCTAAAGCATTTTTGTTACTGCGATTAACGCAGATTCTATCATTAATAACCAGTTTTTGTGTCTAAAGCCCTAAAAGTTTGTGCTGAAAGTCTGAATTTATTTGCAAGTTGATCATTTGACTTTCAAATGCAAAAAGTCAACAAAACCTCTAAAGTTCACAGATGTGTCTTGCGTACTATCGATTAACACACTTCATACACAAAGTCTATATAAAACTATTAGTTTGACGCAGTTAGTAAGTTCTCATATCATATAATTGCCTAATAAACTTGAGACATAATTGGGCAGATAAGTGGACAATGGCATGTGTTGGAAACACATGCGTGCTACTGAGTCGTTGGAGCAATAATTCAATAACCACTCTATGTAATATTCTAATACAAAATATCATAAGTCTGGTGACATTGATTTATTAATTCGGACAAGCAGAGACTTTTAACAAATAAACAGATTCGATGAATTTCTCTAGTTTTTTATTAAAACACTGAAATTGTTACAAAACAATATTTTGGAACTGTAGCATAACATAATTATATCGAAAGTTAGATAGTCTTTGGCAACTAATCCGACAGGTCCTCAGTCTAGAGAAATTAATAATCAGAATGAATAACTAATTACTGTCAATCTAACTTGAACGCTATAACGCTACGTAATAAAGTGTAACATATCGTTTTTGTCGGTCTTATCATACAGTCAAAACCATTTAGGTACCTATAAAGTAGAGTAAACTTACACAAAACATTCAAGGAGAAGGGTTTGCTCTCCCCATCCCCCTCCGCGTTGAACCCCACACACGTGTAGTTGCCAGCTGTCCTCCTGCCCACCCCCTGCAGGACTAGCGACTGATTGCTGATGATGACTCCTTGGCCCACGTTGTGGAGAAGAGTCTTACCCTGGTGGAAAAAAAAAATGTTTGTAGATTTCGCATTATACGAGTATGTAAATATTTTCTAAGAACACCATATCACACCAACATTTAGTAACATAAAGTATTAAAGCCTTTTATTGAGTGTACGCCTAAAAATGTTAGTGTATTTTTTTTTTTTTAAACATGTTTCATTTGCTTTAAACACTTTGCTTTGATGACTTTATACATAGTTGTAGCTAAGTGCGCGTTACGCCGTGGCTTGGCACGCGTTACGCCGCGCCGTAGCCCGGCACGCGCTACGCCGTAGCCAGTCACGTGCTACGCCGTAGCTCATCACGTAGCGTTGCAAATTGGTCGCGATAGCGAGTACCGCATGTTTTTTACTTTTGTATTATGTTTTATAAAATGTCTATTTTGTTATTTATTTTAATTTCTCGTAAATATTCATTGGTTTAAGATCAAGCCCTTTTGTTGCAAGAAAAATTGTCTACTTATCAGAAGTCCAGAGCCAAAAAGATACGCATCTATATATGATGTTATGGCAAAGTTAAAGTTAGTTTGGGAGTTAAGTTGTTGTTTCAACCCTTTCATGGGCCCCATGGGGCTGAAACTTAGCTTTATGTCTCTTCACTATAAGATACATGGCTCGAATATAAGTTTGACCCTTTCGAAGGTACATTGTTGAAGAGTTTATGCTGTCAGTATAGTTGATTCAAAAGTATCGTAAAAACTTTTTTTCTTGCAATTGCAGTTAAAATTACGTACAAAACAATAAACTGTTTCTTGTTCTGTGAATTATTCTACAAGTTAAAAAAAACAACGAAGTGTTTACCTTAATAATATTGTTTTCACATCTAGCCAATTTATTTGATTTACGGCTGATTGTTCAATCATTTTAAGGCCAATTCTCGTAATTAAAAACGTTCAAAATCTCATCTCAGCGACAAACAATGTCAAAAACTTAAAAATTAAAAGTATTTTTGACAGATTGACACTGATATTATACTGTGAAAGTTCTTAAAATTACGAGAATTGCCCCTCTGATAACTTTATTCGAAGAATAATTTTGACATTTTGACAGTTATTTCATGCAGAAACTGTCAAACGTCACTTTTATTCCCCGAAAAAAAGTTACCTGGCGATGGAAAAATCATTCCTTAGGCAATCTTTTTCAAATCTAGTCAAAATTCTCCTTCAAAGGGTAAAACAGTTATCAATTCAACCAATTGTTTAGAACTTCGCTTCTCTTCGCACCGCCGACATCTAAAACTGTCGCCAGAGCTGAGTCCCCTGTGTGTCGTACTTTAAGGATGCTCAATGCCCTCCTGACCACTAATCCTGAATGTGATCTGTTTGCCGATGAATGGAGTAGAATTATGCGTGTATGTCTGATGTTTTGTGAGAAGAAGTATGCTAGGGTGTCCTCTATTATATGTTAGTAGTTGAAATATTTTTGTATGCCTACCATACCTGTTTAAATCTTTATGTTAATTAATGTAATTGGTGTTACCTTTTTAATTAACAATAAACAATAATAATAATAAATAAAAAAAACTTACTAGTATTAGTTTACCCAAGTTTGAAAGTATACAGGCATTTGCAAGAAAGGATACTCCTTACAATCCTATTGCTGTAATTTAATGTAACATCAAAGGTAAGAATGTCCTCTTCCGTGGATTAACGATACTTGTCCTTGTTTATAAATCGTAAATCAACTCAATATTTTTTTACGCTGTTCTTGTAATGACTAACGAAAAAATATACTCACATTATGTCTCCACTCGACTTTATAAACATAAGGGTGCGCTCTGATGATGCAATCGAAGTAGACATCAGTGCCTTCTCTAATGTTTGAGGGGTCCAGGTTCGTTCCTAACCGTACTGTCGTTTCAGGAACATCTGTACGAAAACAAAAAGAAATAAGTTTCACGAATACATGGTAAAATTACGCATATTTTCCCAAAGCTGTAGAAACTGCCAAATGCCACCTAATTAAGCCCCATATTCATTGGAAGGAGCAGTGGTGGCCTAATGGTATCGGCCCTGCCAGGCATATTACTTTGTGTATTAATTTTAATCACCACTACTCTCAAAATGGAGAAGGAAACCATCGTGAGGAAACCAGCATGTCCTACAACTATAAAATCGAAGACATGTGACATCCACCAACAACGCGTGGAGCAACAATCGCGCCACAACTTTAAACATGAATACGGAACATTAGCAAGTTGCGAGCAACAAAACGCGTCTTAAGATTCTGATATACTTTTGCTTTGTCCGGTAATAATTTTGGTCCTATACGTGAGCTGTCTGCAAGTACTACGCATATAGGGCATTCAAAATAAGGTCTGTGTATTATGTTTTACTTTTTACGTGAATAATAATAATGACCGAGTGCTCATGGGCTCTGTAAGGAAATCTCGAAACGGCTGGTTGACACTTCCCGTGACCCAAGGGCTGGCTTTTACCTCGGCCAGGGGCTAAGCAATGCCATACAACGTGGCAATGCCGCCAGTCTCTTGGGTACATTAGCAGTTGACAGCGATGCAGACGAATTTTCGACACTATATTTTAGTTTGGGAATAGTTTTAGTGAAGTTAGGATATAATTTTGTTATTTTTATTTCTTAGTTAAGCATTAATTGTTATTCACGTACATATTAATTTATACATTCTGAATACATTTCCAAATGCGATTAAAAAAAGTAAATGAAAAGAATAACAATGGCAGTAAAAAAGCTTTCTTCAAACATAAACATTATGTCGAGAAATATAAAAGAATGATGTTAAAGTGAGACTTACAAGGTTCTTTTACCTACACTTAAAAACAAGCAGCCAGCTATTGTAAAACTCAGTTCATACATATTTGATAGTTGTTAACCAAGCTTCCGAAAGTTTTCTACTAACAATATAATAAGTAGACTGTTATTTCATTCTTCAATATCATGGAGTTTTTGTACTTTCGCAAAATTTTCATTCTCGGTCATAAAATCTAGAATTCAAGAGAAGCAAAGTTGTGTAAAGTTGCGAGGCTTGCTCGTAATAAAATTCAGGAAATTTCGGATATGCTTAATTTTTCTTTAGCGTTCTTCCTCCTGGGACTTAAGATAAATATGTTCACCTTTTTTTAGAAAAGCTTACAATTCTTTTGATTGACAATGCTATAAAATAAATCTCTGAATTATACTTTAAGGTTAGCAAATTGATATCAGCCACAACACGTATTTATCGTTAATGATATTTTTTATTGCCAAAGAAAATCCCAGAAAAAAGATGTTTTATTATAATCTTTATTCATTTCATTATATTCTATTGGCTATTTACATAATTTAAAAGTAAAGGAAAGGTATATAAAAAAGGAAAGAATCATAAGGCATCAAAAGATGTGTATCATATCACATTTTAGGTACTTTTACACTATTAATCCTGAATGGACAAACCCACTAAAAGAGAATATAGAGCCTGTCTTAAAAGGAGATAAAAGACCACTTACACTGTATATCTAAAGTCCAGTCATCTTCTAAGGCTGGTACCAAAGGCATCTGAGGGTTGGATGCTCTGCAAGCCAGCTTAGCTCCAGCATCAGACTTCGTCAGCTGGAGGGACACTGTTGATGTGGTCGTGTTGCCATCTGTTGATAGCTGTGAAAGAGAAACAATTAATATCCAGTTTTTCAAAAGTTTGGAACAGTGATAGCTCAGTGGTAACGTAAGGTTAGATCCAGATAGACGCTGTTTTTTTGTGCAAATTATTTCATCACCTCTTAAAACGGTGAAGGAAAACATCCACCAACCCGCACTAGGCCTGCGTGGTGGATTCCGGCCTACTTCCCCTTACACAGAGAAGCGTGTGTTCCAACAGTTAGGTGGATTATGTTTTGAAAGTATTCAATGATTGTATTTGATTGGTCGATGTTATTTGATTGATTAAATTCAACTGCTGACTTGATATTTTCTCTGCAAATCTCGTCAAAGAGCAGTAACTGCCTGGGATGATACTTTTTTTCATGTAATATCTACATAGAAGCTGCGATAACAGGATTTTGATTAAATATTTAAACTACAACGTAAGTTCATTGTTGTATTGTGTGTATTGTGTATTGTAGGTACCTAATATTTGAATAAAGTACTTTACGAATTTGAACTTCCTAAAATACTGTTACGTTAGCAAGCAGTTTGTTCCTTACATTATAGAATATTTTATCCAGTGTGAACACACACAAATCTAAACACCAAGATCAATTAGTTATAAATAACTTAGAAATATGTACAAATCCTTAAACAATCGACTAAAAACTTTTAGCTATTTAAATATAAATCGAGGAAGGTAATAATGAAGTGTAATATAACAGATTAGAAATTACACTCAAAATCCTTTGAAGTCGTGTTTACAATCAAAATTGGCTTCAATTAGAATCATTGAGAAATTCTAAATCAAAATCAAAAGTTTGACTGATTAATGTTGGGGACTTTAAATCATTGTACATACTTGGCAGGTAAATTGGTCTTTCGTGGCAAGGTTCTATCAGTAAGAAGTAAGCCTGCTGCCGATTTTAGTCACCTTTAGGAGAGACGAGTAGGAGGGGTGACTCATTTAGCTTGAATTAGCCGCTCAATTTTCGAGTCAAAGACTTTTAATAAAATAATATTTCTTGCTAAATATAGACTCTGAAATGGTTAATTCTGCAGACAATACGTGGTTAGTACAAAGTTTGGAATAATATCAAAATATTAACTCCTAAACGTGCAAAATATAAAATTTAAAAAAAAATGAAACGTTTAACAAAACCATCACCACGTCCAAGTTCAAAGACCTAAATCAAAATCCAGACGCATAAATTGAAATCAAAAACACCGTTCATGAGCCTCGAAATCCTATAGCGAACAAATCAACCAATCACACTTAACCTTCGAATCTGTATTCAGAATTGATTTTAATTAAGTGTTGTTAATATTAATTTCTAGTTGGCATGTTGGCTGGTTTAATTAAATTACGTAGGACAATCAAACCGGTTTGAATAGCGTGTGTGAGACTTGATTGACGTTCCCGCGTTGTGTTGTAATCAAGAAGCTGGAGTTCCAACTGATATTTCGGCTTTGCCAGTGTAATCTAGTTAGATCGTCACTTTTGTTTAAAGAAGCGTGTATGCACAGAATTTAATTTTAGTGACGCGTTTGTTGTGCTGATGAGTTTGATGAAAGGGAAATATTGGGTTTAACTTTGTATAAAACTAGGGACTGTGATTTTGTTCTCCAATATTTGATATATATGTATATCTCAGGCCGACAACAAATCACTTAATGGGTTTAAAGTTAAATATATTATTAAGACATTATTCGGTCTCTGTCATCTTTGAACGATTAACAGAAACTGAACGATGTTTTGGATTCACGAAGCTTTAAAATTGTATTTTATATTCTGAAGATTATTAATACCTAGCATTTTTTAATCACTCAATGAATGAGTCGCATCTAGTTTCAAGTCTGATAAGCCATTTTGGTCCTTTTGGCAATGAAAACAGTTGCTTTTAATAACATCTATTGTGTGCTATATGCAAAATTGAAAATCAAAATAATGATTCGGAGATATTCTAAATAATTAGGACATTAGGCCACAGGACAGAGTAAATAAAGTAATACAAATAAGTTAGTCAGTTTAATCTAAGGAATCATAAGCAGAATTAATTGGCATCACTGCTGGCCTAGATTTCATGACTGATTGGGCACCAGAACATGATGCGTAAAGGAAAGTTAGCGTGAAATATAACTTCAAAGGATTTTTTGTGAAAGCGAGCCATAGTTAGCTTCGTTAGAGATTGGGGAATTCCGCTGAAAAAGTTTCCTATGAAATACTGTTTGTTACAAGAATTCATGAAACATGAAAGGGCTGTGCTCATATCCGGTTGTATTTTGCTGTACCGTTTATATTCGCGTATAATTCTCGGATAATTTCTGATATTATTAACTCTCCGCTTGGACATCATTAAGCCGATGTAAGAATAAGAAACAAAGGAAAATAAAAAAAAAAACGAGACGAGATCAATGGATGTTCCGGGTATTCGAAATTGGGAGCAGTTTTGAGAAATCCTATTTAATTAAATATATTTTGAAAAGCATTTCACAAATAAGGTTGTATTGATTTTAATTGATCCGGAAACATGATATGGACTTAATTAAACTTCAGGAAATAAAAAGAAAAATATTTGCAATTCTGCATTTAAATGCTATGTTATTTTTGATTATTGCACAGTGAATTATAAATGAATACGTTGCCAAGGCGATTTACTTTATGTATTACTTGATAAGTAGTTCTCGTAAGCATTATGAAAAACCTTCGCCATACTAATATACCTCAATTTTTTTATCTATATGTCACAAGAAAATGGGTACTAAGGGACTCATCATCTGCCTAGCCGTTTCCCAACTATGATGGGGTCGGTTTCCAGTCTAACCGGATGCAGCTGAATACCAGTATTTTACATGGAGCGACTGCCAGTCTGACCTCCACAACCCAGTTACTGGGTAATACGATACCCTTGGATAAGACTGGCAGTTAGACTTTCGGGCGGAAAATAACATCAATTTGAAACATAAATTTGACTAGACTATACGTAAAATATTATCTTTCTCAACCAAAAGTTTGTCAGACTTTCGGGCTTCTGACGACCCGTAACGACTGTCAAAGATTCACGAATGGCAGCCGGGACCAATGGCTTAACGTGCTTTCCGAGGCACGGGCACGGCAAGGGGTCTTGGTATGTAAAGATAGTCCCACCCATCCACGGACCAACCACGGCAAGCGTAGCTTAACCTAATCGATGGATCCGTGCGGCTGTTATTACTTAGCCACAACACTCTCTGTTCAGCTTTTGTCCATACAAAATCGTTGTTTTCTATGGACAAAAACTGAACAGAGCTGAATAAGTGTGGTTAGTCCCTAATCCTTTTCCTTTTGAGATGACATCAGCGATACTAATATTCTAATACAAAATTATTTATGAGGTAACGTTCATAGACTTCACAAAAAAATGAGTCCCTAAGATTAGCAGAGATACCACTCACGATAACATTCTTTGAGAAAACAAACCCAAAGTAAAAAAAACCCCTAGGACCAAATTTTTCAAGGCCCAGCTAATCGCGGTACCAAAGGGCCAACTGACAAATTTGCCTGAACGTAAGTTAGCGTAACTTTCACTTGGAGCAGACATTCACAACAGGAACCCTGTTGGTCTCTTACGAGCGATTTGTGCACGCCGTAAGCATTCTCTGTCCCATTCAATCTACATTTATTACTTTTACGTGCCCTTATTTCAAGTTGCTACACTGACGCCGTATAAGATGGCCACTTTGATTAAATTTCTATGCAAAATTAGCTTTCCCTCGAAAAGTTTAAGAATTGATGAGGTAGTTGTTCGTATCTGTTTTTGAGTTCGTTTGTTGTCAATCTCGATAACCTAGCTACTTGATGGGATTTTCTTTTGATCGTACAAAATGAATCGCTAAGTTATTATTAGTTAATTAATAAGAAATATTATTATTCTCGTCGTATCGTTTTCTTATAGAGATATGAGGGATATTAAATGTTATGGTTAGAACTTTAGAGGTATTTAAAAGAAAGTTTTGGAAACAAAGGAAGGTTATTGGAGAAATTTTTAAGTTAGTTAATTATACGATGTTTATTTTCTGACTAATAAGTAAGCTGGTATAATTAATTACAAAAGTAGAAGTTACAAATTAATCAAATATCAGTCCTTTGTACCTAAAAAGCCACTTAGGACAAAAATATAAATATTTTATCAAAATGAAACCACTAGGCCTGGTCCTAATTAACTTTTACTCAACATTCCAGTAATCAAAGAAAAAGCTGTACAGTCACGAGCACTAATATCAAGACTTGGAAACTTTCAATATCGATTTTTTCGTGAAATAACAACAATGAAATACGACACTTTGCATAAACTTATGGGTTCGAAAATACTATGTTCATATCGAAATAATTTTTTCATTAAAAAATAAAGGAGTAAATCGCTTTTGAATAAAGCCAAGTGAACATACTTATGCCAGTGACTGTACAAGAGTCGCCTTCTAAAAAAATATTTGTAATTTTTACTTAAGAACTTACAGTCTGTCTTGTATGGACCAGAATGTTGGGCCACAAAAGGGATGAATGAAAAGCAATTGCATGCAGCTGGGATGAGAATTCTAAGAGGGATGTGTGGTGTTACACGAATGGATAGAATAAGAAATGAGTACATTAGAGGAAGTCTTATAGTGACACCGGTAACTGAAAAGTTGTGTGAAAATCGGTTGTCATGGTATGGGCATGTTTTACGGAGAAATGAGGAAAATGTCGTAAGGAGAGTTTTGAGTATGAATATCGATGGCTATAAGAGTAGGGGAAGACCAAAGAAACGATGGATGGACTGTGTGGATGATGATATGGTTAGAAAGGGGGTGACTACCGAGATGGCGACTAATAGAGAAGTATGGAAGAAAAGGACATATTGTACCGACCCCAAATAAATTGGGATAAGGGCAGGAGAATGATAACTTAAGAACTTACCGTTTCCTTAGCATTGTTTATCCTATGTCCGTTCTTCCACCACGTGATGGAGGCTGGAGGTCTTGACCCTGAGCTTTGACAAAGGAGGTCGTATCTTCTGCTTGCTGACAACGGCTGGTTGGATCCGAGAATGTGGACTGTCAGCGGTGGAACTGCAAAGAAAGTTGGTGTCAGTAAATACTGTAAAATGAATGTGGATGATCTTCTAACCCGAGCTAACTTGTCTTTTTCATAATTATAAACGATTTCTGTAATTTCCTATCTTTCTTTCTTTTGTCCCTCACACAGTTGAGAGAAAGACTAACTGTAGATACAGAATGGGCTGATTATGTTATGTATATTTTGGACCTACACGATACCTCTACGTAGGGACCCGTGGCTAAGTTATAACAGCCGTACAGGTCGATCGATCAGTTTAACCTACACCTGCCGTGGTTGGTCTGTGGATGGGTGACTTTACATATCGAGACCCCTCCGTGCCTCCGAAAGCACGTTAATCCGTTGTTCCCGGCTGGCATTCGTGGATCTTTGACAGTCTTTACGATACGTCAGAAGCCCGAAAGTCTGACAACCAGTCCTACCAAGGGGTATCGTATTACCCAGTAACTGGTAAAATACAAAAAAAACTGACTGGTAAAATACTGGTATTCAGCTGCATCCGGTTAGACTGGAAGCCGACCCCAACATAGTTGGGAAAAGGCTAGGCAAATGATGACGATATCTCTACGTGAAGACTCCAACAGTAAGTATCTAATAATTAATTTGTGACAAAAACTTAAAAGAAGCTTTTGACTTGAAGTATTACAATATTATTTTATTGTAATCATTTTATGTCAATCTTCATGTAATGCAAATAATGAATTATTACTATCTCTGGTAATCCCTGAACCACTTGTCTGCTATAACGGTTTAATCCCTTTTACGAGGGTCAGTAGAGGGTCATCTTAACAATTGTCAAGTTATTGCTTCATCGTTGACCGGTTTGATTTGTTGACAGCTTGTTCTTAACCAGTTTAACCAGGTCTATCCGTTTAGTTTCGAAAGCAATCTATACTAATAATAAGGGTTCCTTCTATTTGGCAGAATCTTGATACTCCGATTTTTATTTGGCATAACTCACATGGCATAATCTTATTTAATCGAATATTTTTAAGGCATAAAAATTATCTAGCATAACTTTTGTTTGGCAGAATATTTACGTATCCGAATTTACAATGGCATACTTTTATCTTGGCAGAATTTTGTTTCGCATAATTACCTTTGCCATAATTAATATTATGCATAATTTTGTTTAGCATAACATTTATTTAGAGATACGATTATTTGGTATGGGTGCATATTTGAACATCAAAAATTAAAATAGATGTATCTTCTTGTAAAAATTAGTGTTCAAAACATCAAAAACTTATAATATATGGAATAAAACTGATAATTTAAATAAAGTAAATTTATGCTGTCGAATGGTTAGATAACCTACGTGCAATGTATTTAAAATCGAATGGTCTGCAAAAGTGACATAGAATGTTCTAAATATAGCATGTATTGGTAGCATTTTCAATATTAAATTAAATTTGTGTCATAAAAAGTCAATACGTTGTGCTGCAAAATTTTGTGACAGAAACGAATCGCTGCGAAACCGACTTTACGCAGTCTTGTCTGCCCTACCCCTAGAGTGTAATTTAAACCCGCGTAGGCGCGGAGGGGTAGGGCGGCCCGCGAGCTGAGGAGCAGGTGGTTTGAAGGCCCGCCACCGCGGCTGAGGCTGGCCGGCGAAGCCGGCCAGCAAGCCGAAGCTGCGGTGGTGAGCGTTAAAACCATCTGTGACGATAAGCTCGCGTGGCGCCGCCCAATCCCCGCAGCGCCGGAGCCGTGACAGAAACAATGCTTGCTGCATGTTGCATGCCTGCTTGCATGCTGCATGCCTGCTGCATGTTGCATGCCTGCTTGCATGCTGCATGCATGCTGCATGCTGCATGTTGCATGCCTGCTTGCATGCTACATGCATGCTGCATGCATGCTTTCACAATCAACTGTTTTATTGAGTAAATACGTGCAGAATCAACTGTTTTATTGAATAATGATAATTAAATAATAAATAAAACAAAATATATAGACAATTTAGGTCAAACTAATCTTAAATTAGCTCCAATTGCCTTCAAAAATCCAGTTTCAGTGTAATCCGACTGATTATTTAATATAATTTCTATGCGACATTTCTTATCCAATGTATGCCAAAAGACGATTCTGACTGTGAATTTTCTGCGATATGATGGTTCTGCTTTTTAATTATTATGGATATAAACATTATGCCTAAAGATGATTCTGACTAACAAAATTATGAGTTTTGAATGTATGACAACTGAGTGTATGCGAAATGATTTTCTGCGAAATGAAGTTTATGCTATCCGTTGTTATGCAAAACAATATTATGACGTAAAAAGTTCTGCTATAAAAGGTAGACCCTAATAATAAAGCTGAAGAGTTCGTTTGTTCGTTTGAACGCGCTAATCTCTAGAACTATCAGAGGGATTAGAAAAATTATTTTCGTATTTGAAAGCCCAATTTTTGAGGAAGGCTATACAGGCTGTGAATATCTCACTAGGTCCCTTAGGACCATACAATTTGGGCCATATAATTTTGCCAACATTGACAAACACCATATTTAATAAAATTTCCATTTCTAAGAGCTCATTTCAAATTTTTGCATTACAAAATTGTGTGCATACACTTTTTTAATGCAAAAAAAAAAAACAACAACTAGCAACAACAACTTTTGTAATTAGCGAAATTGTTATAAATGCACTTAAGAAAATTATTATATTGCAACTATAACAAAAATGTGACATTAATAGAATCTGGCATTTATAGAATCTGGCTTATTAGAATCTGGCGTTTATAGAATCTGACATTTGTAGAATCTGGCATTTGTAGAATCTGGCATTCATAGAAACTGGCGTTTTAAACTCGTCTGACATTTCTAGAATCTGGCATTTGTCGACTAAACCGAGCCGAGCAACAAGAAAAAGAGTCAGAAAGAACGCTAAGTGAAGAAAAGTAATAGCGCAGGCAGGCGATGCAATGCGACGGGGTAGGTCTAGAGAGCAAGAAATTTCACGCGGACGATGTCGCGGGCAGAAGCTAATTGTAAATAATTGTGACAATAAGGCGAATCACACACTACAACGCGCCACGCAACGGGGCGCGGGAAACGGAGGCCAATTCCCCGCGCGAAAGCGCGTTTTTGTTGAATTTGTATGTAGAAAATCACGCGCGGGGGCGCGTTATCTGCGTCCCGTCGCGTGGCGCGTTGTAGTGTGTGATGCGCCTTACCAAGTATAAGAAGCAAGTTAGTAAAAAGCTTATAATAAGACAATTTAGACAAGTAGGTTTTAAGTAAATTACTTGTTAGAATATACATAACAAAGCCGAACATCAAACGTTGTACCTATTAATTATCTTTTAGAGCTAAACTTAATTAAATTCAGTTCGTAGACCCAACTTCGGACTATTCAATTTTCCTCTGTGAAATTTAGACTGCGGAGGAAGTCAAACGTCTAAGCGAAATTATATTCCGTGATCAAAAAATAAAATATTATTACGACTTCTAACTGAATAATTTGTTTCTCTTATAACAAAGTAAGTTAGACATTATTGCTCGTTGCTAATATTCTTGATAATATGACTTTAGCCTTTAAGTAAGCACGCCATATTTCGTGAGAAAGCTTTTATGTCAAGTGTTGACTTGGTCAGTAGGAAAGAGTGTTATAATAAATAGGATATATCCTCTTTGGGTATAAATGTATTGTATGACCTCGCCTGTCATTCATAGTGAGATAGGTAGAAAACCTCGTTTACGAAATATGTCGTTTGTTTTCTTAGGAAGGACCTTGCTCTTGACAAGCGAGAGAACATTCATAGGGAAACATCAATTACTCCTATTATAGCGCTTTAAGGTTATTTTGGAGTGTGGCCAAAATCGGAACTAATACCGCCATTTTGTTTTTTTGATAGATACATGTTAGGTGACATTTCACAGAGCTAATAAGTACCCAGGTACGCACGGGCGTGACTACTGAGATGACGACTAATGGAGAAGTACGGAAGAAAAATACGTGTTGCGTCGACTCCAAATAAATTGGGATGTGGCTAAGAGAATGATGATTGCTAAGATGTATGTAGATCTTAAAAAGTTACCAATACTTACAATTCATGTCCAGAGTGAGTGTGGTCTCAATAGGGTGCGCTCGCGGATGGTTGGAGGCCCTGCAAGTGAATGCGGCCCTTACATCAGCACGCGTTAGTGGCCCAATGTGTAACACCCCTCTGACGCCATTCGCGGACAGCGGGGTCGCTGGCGTGTCTGTTTCGACCTCGTCTCGAAACCATTTTACCCATGACCTGGGACGACCTGCAAAGGAAATACGGATTAAAGGTTTTGTAGGCAAAGATTATGGTAAAGTCGATATCCTGTATTTATTAATTACTATGAATCGCTATAAAAAATTGAAAAATAAACACATTAATAAAACGCCTGTGAGGGCTATATCAAACACCTATTAGAAAATTCCAAGAATGAAATGGAGAACACTGCTCCGACAATACGATAGATATCTACCAAAAAAAAAATTAAATCCTTTGTTATTTTTTGATGAATTTTTGGCTCGGATCTTACCTACGAAGTTCCAAGAATAGAATGAAGAACACAGCTCCGAAAATACGAAATGCTAAAGAAATGTAATTATTTTCATTCTGATTTTTAGCATTGATCTAAAATAATAATACATTATTTATACTATACCTGCTCGGAAAGTACGATAATACTTTATTAAAAATGAGGCAGAAAGTACGTCATTACTGTTGTACAAATTTGCAGGTCGAAAAAGTGTATGAAAATCCACGGTTAACGTGCTGTTTTTTTTTTTTAATTTAGGGCAATTGAGTAGCTAACCTAATTAAATAAAGTATAATGCCAAAAGACAATAAGTTTTTATCACCAAGGCCAAATGATACTATGTTAATCTCCCTGGCAAAAGTACATTGAGTTTTAATAACTGTAACAATTTTAATATAAACTTCACTTAAAAAAAAAAAAATATTTTCCTCATACGTATAGTATAAAGTACTATGTATCACTCGGAAGAAAGTGCGATTCCCAACTCGTGTGTATAAGGACCCCGTCTGAGCCTCGGGCCTCAAACTACGACCACGTTGGTAATCCGTCACTTTCTCTCATCGGTAAAAAATGTATGTACTATGGTGCTGGCACGGTAGGAGTCTTGCTCCGCTCCGACTCCTTCACCAGCTCATAGAGCCGGTTGATCGCGTCGAGAATCCCAGTCTTAATCTCCGTTTTGAGGTTACGAGAGTTGCCCAAATGAAGCTTTGCCTTATTCAGGCAAGCTCTCGCCTCCGCTGTGAGGTGTAAATATATTGAAGAAACGTTATCAACTTCTAGATCAACTTACCCCCACTTACGTCACATTTCAACGTGAAAGTATCTCCTTCGATGTAGGGCCCAACGATGGCTTGCTTCACGTCTCCTTTGTCATCTGTGATCACCATTTTGTTTGGCGGTACTGTTGAAAAAGAATAAGCGATGTTATTTATGTAATTATAACACTTAAGGATATGGTAGGCCTAGACACGCATAGTGATTTAAACCATGAAATTAAGAACACAGTAAATTCGTTAGTTTTGGGTGTAAATGACAACCAGTTTAACGAAGGCATGTCGCGTTACACAGTAACTGGGTTGTAGAGGTCAAATAGGCAGTCGCTCCATGTAAAATGCTGGTATTTTGCTGCATTTGGGTAGTCTGGATCCCGATGAGAACAACAGAAAAAGGGAAAAAGTTACACAAAAAATGATGAGGAATTGAGTAGAAAAAAAAATGTAATTTGTAATCATCATCTTATTTGGTACAAACAGTAACGCAAAAGATTATGTTAATATAAAAGTATTTAGGTACTTCAATAAAAAAAAATATAACTTTGCCTCGAGCGTGCGACTAAAGCGAAATTAAGGAGGAAAAGTAAAACCAACCTAATTCTTTCACAGAGTCTTTAGAGTCTTAAGAGATTATATCTGACGGACAAGTAGAAAATCCACCTGTATACAGATTACAAAAAAAAAATAAAAAATTGCGTATTTGTGTCCGTGCCCTTGACCCGACTGTTAAAATAAAGCCTCTTCACGAGTTGGTTAAGGGTTTTGAATTTTCTTCTTCGTGTCGCTGGCACGACTGAATTTCATATCTTGTTGGCCCAAAACTTTGCCACTTCCACGGCGTCGACAGTGGCAGCGCAGAGGTCACTTTGACTGCATGTTTTGGGACACAGAGGGCAGGATAGGAGGTGGAGCATGGTTTGCGACATAGCTCCACAATCACACCCCGCTGCCGTTCCGTCAAGGTAGCCCCACTTTACCAGGTTGGACTTACATCTTCCCACTTGTGTCCGGAGACGGTTCAGGGACTTCCAGGTGGACCACGGAAGGTTACACCCTGCAGGGAGATGCTCCTTTGGTGGTAGATAGTGAGTAGGAGGGGGAAGAGTATCCTGCCATAGTTTGCAACGGGCGTCGGCCAGGTTTCCTGACAAAGACGCTGTCGATTTCAGGAAGCTGTGTCTGCTTTTTAACCGTTGCGTTGGTAGCTGTGCGCCAGATAGTGGGTGTCTGGTATCGGATTCCTGTTTGGATTTCTCCACTGCGCTTGCAACTTCTCTTCGGACTTGTGGTGGTGCTATGCCAGCTGTGGGATATAGTGCGCTGACCGGGGTCGGTTGCAGACAGCCCGTGATCGTACGGCAGGTCTCGTTTAAAGCAACATCTACTTCCTTGGCGTGAGCGGAACGATGCCACACTGGGCATGCATATTCGCCCGCGGAGAATCAGAGTGCTAGGCCAGTAGTCCGGAGTACCTGAGGTGAAGCACCCCAGGTGGTTGAGATTAGGCGCTTGAGCAAGTTGTTACGGGATCCGATTTTTTTTTTGTTTTGAGGCGATGGTTCTTAAATGTCAGCGCCCTGTCAAGGGTGACTCCCAAGTAGGTAGGGTTACTGTAGTGTTCAACGGTGACACCCATCCAATTGATGTTCAGAGTGCGTCTTGCCGAATGGTTGCGGAGATGGAAAGCGCATGCCTGTGTTTTTGTGGGGTTCGGTCTGAGAGCATTATCAGAGTAATACTTTCCGAGAACTTCTAAGCCTGCCTCTAGGATATTTTCGGCATCCCCAAATGTATTGGTTTGGGTAGCCAGGGCGAGGTCATCAGCGTATAGGAACCTCTCGCAGTGTTCAACAGTAGGTTGGTCGTTGGTATAGATGTTGAAAAGAATGGGCGCCAGAACACTTCCCTGGGGCAGGCCATTCTTCTGTGATCTCCACCTGCTTCTTTCTGAGTTCAGAAGGACTTGGTAACGTCGATTACGCAGCATCTCACCCAGTACCCGGATAAAACCCTGGTCGTCGATCATGCCAGACAGTTTTGCCAATAGTGTCTTGACATTGACAGTATCATATGCCGCCGACAAGTCGACAAAGACGACGCCAGTGATCTTTCTTGCCTCATATCCATCCTCTATATATTGCGACAGTCGGAGGATTTGCCCGGAGCATGACTAACCTGGTCAGGTTTTTGAATAAAATAATAAGTATGGATGCAATGAACACTGTTCACATTCCAGATGTAGGTCGCTTCGTGAGCTAATCCATCTTTTGTTTTTCTCGGCTTTCACGAGATTCTCCTAGCACAGCCGATCTATTCTGTACAAATTTCAACGTGAAAACGTAGGTTAAGTGAACTTGAAGGGAGCTGTCATTCCACCTAATGCTAGAGATTGCGTGAAAACTAAGTTTTCACGGTGAGATTTTTACAGAATAGCATTGCTGGTATATTTTTTTACTTAAAAGGAGGTCCCTATGTAAGATTTACTGTAAAAGTTGTAAAAGTTTCTGCAATAAATCTTTTTATTTTATTTTTCATTTTTATTTTATCTCATCATGCACAGTGACTTCCAACTATTTATTGAGCAACGTCTTTTTAGATCTAAATATAATTTTGTTAGTAACCCATACTAATAAATGCGAAAGTAATTTTAAGTAATAGATAATTATTATTATATCCTAACTTATAATATAATATTATTTATTAAGTGAGTTTATTTGTTTTTTACACTTTCACGCAAAAATGGCTGAACGGTTTTTGATAAAATTTGGCACACAGGTAGAGTATGACCTGGGTTAGGTCTACGGTTACTTTTTATCGCGGTAGTACGTTGCCGTCGGATAATCTCTGACCTGCATGCTGACAAAGCGGCGGCCAAAAGCTAGTCTATACGAGGGCGACACTGAAAGTTTTTAGAACTGGCCACTTGTAAACGATATAATAAAAAAATAAGTACAAAATTTGAAAATGGAACTCTTTGCCAACATTATTGTGTATGTATTTTATTTCTTTGTCACTTGTTTACGATTTGGCGGCAAATTGAAAATTGTCTGCGTTACGTCAACATGAATTTAACGCGAGAAAATTTTCGTACAATGATTTTTTATGACTTTCGATATCATTTAAGTCAACAAGAAATTTATGATAGACTTCGATTGGCCTTATCTTGTGCCACTGTTTACAACTGGTTTAATGAGTTTAAACGCGGTCGCACTAATCTCACCGATGATCTGCGTGAGGGACGGACTTCTACGGCGACGACCGAAGATAACATCAGTGTTGTGCGGCGTATGATATCAGTCTCATAAAAGAGTGACTTATCAGCAGATTCGGACAAGCTTAGGCATCGGTATGAGTCAAGTGCACAAAATCCTCCATGAACATTTAGCGGTCAGGAAGCTTCGTGCCCGGTGGATACCTCATAATTTGACAGAGGCCCAAAAGCTCCGTCGTGTTGATTGGTGTCGTGAAATGGTTCAAAGATTTAAAGGAGGTGACTCAAACGCAGTGTTCGACATACGGGTGACGAAAGCTGAATTTATTGTTATGATCCTGAAACTAAGAGACAGTCTCTGTGTCTGGGTGTTTCCTTCCGAGGAGTTGCCAACTAAAGTGAAGAGAGTTCGAAGCGTGGGAAAAAAGATGGTGGCCTCGTTCTTCGGAAGGACGGGTCATTACGCAAGAATTGTTTTAGAGGATCGAAAAACAGTTACTGCAGAGTGCCACTTGTCTTGGAAAAAGTTCGGGAGAAATGACCTCGTAGTAGGATCCTCCTTTACCACAACAACGCTTCGTCGCACACCGCCAAGCAAACAATCGACTACTTGGCGACGTCAGACGTGGAATTACTGGGTCACCCGCCCTATAGCCCCGACCTCGCACCCTGCGATTTTATTAATTTCCGAAAATAAAAGAAAAACTTCGAGGAAAACGTTTTATGGACGCCGAGGAAGTAGTGGCTGCGTTTCAAAATGCTGTCGAAGAGACCCCTAAGGACGAGTGGGCAAAGTGCTTTTCTCAGTGGTTCCATCGGATGCAGCGATGTATTGATGTAAATGGACACTATTTTGAAAAGATATAATAAAACTAATAACTTGCTAGTTTATTCAGTTTTTAATTTTCTAAGAACTTTCAGTGTCACCCTCGTAATAATAAATGAGAAGTAACTCTGTCAGACAGATGGAGTTACTTCCCAATTATTTTTATGCCACTTTTAAACTACTGAACTAATCGTTATGAAAGTCATATAGGCAGCCTGGGGCCTGGTGTTGGATAGTATATATAAATAAATGAATAATAGGTTACCTTTCTTCCTAAATATGCGTATTAAAAAGCAATCATTCAACTCAGCCTATCGCAGTCCACTGCTGGAAATAGGCCTCTCACAGGCTGCGCCACAACACCCAGTGGCAGTGGGCTGGCCATGTTTGTCGAAGGACCGATAGCCGGTCGAGCAGACGAGTCATGGAGTGGAGACCACGTAACGGCAAGCATAGTGTGGGACGTCCCCCAGCTAGATGGACGGACAAGCTTAAGAAGGACGAGAAAAACTGGATGCGGAAGGCGGAGGACAGGGTATTAAAAATGATGCGATACAAAATAGAGCCAGACGATGTCGTCAATAACTGCTAGTAATATAACAAAAATCGATCTTATTTTAATAGTAAACGACCATTTTCGGCAACTAAATTTGATACTATAATTATAGAGCAAAAGATAAATTTTAATTGCACAGGTTAATATTTCATAAATGTAAAATCATCACAGTAATCCAAAACCCGACAAAAAGGCTGAAATAAACCGAATAAAACATAATTAAGTTGACGTAATAAAACCAGGCCGTAATTATAATTACAAAGTTCATTAATTGCTGTCAATTGGAGCCAAAGTAATTGGTTTCCATTGTTCGTTACATTCGACCAAGTTAACAGTAACTGAATGAAATCCAGTCTGCTGTTCGTCACCGTTTATTGCAGTAATTTAATTCAACGTTTTTGGTAATCTCTTGCAGTTTATTTAAAGGAGGAAATGTGGAAAAAATCTTCATAAATTGTTGGTTTATTTATTCATTTGTGTTTGTTTTTGAGTCAGTTTTTTTACTTTACAAGGGCAGTCGTGTGGAAACAAGCGCGTTCTGTTGATAACAGGCATGAAATGATAAGTTGGCTTTTCTAAGTTAATTTTTGTAATTAATACTACTTACATTATCAAAGTTCAAGTTGTACTGTAAAATACTGGTACTCAGCTGCATCCGGTTAGACTGTAAAGGCTAGGCAGATGATGAACAAAGTTCAAGTTGTAAAATTTCCCAGAATAAGATTCTGCAGACGAAACGAATATACATAATTATATATATTATTCGTATATATACGAATATACATAATATTATTGAATACATAGAACATACTTTACCGATATTATTTTGTCTTTTATCACATTTGTGTTGTTTATTCACATTGCAAATAGGTAATAAATAAACTTCATTCATCTTTCAGACAGTTTCTAAAAAAAATCTCTTGCTTACCAGCGTCTACTGCACGTTTTTATAAATATTTTCATTTCGTTAAGGACCAAACATAAATGCCTAGACTTTTTAAACAAACTCGTTTAACGACCTTTTTGCCAAACTAGCTAGCACACAGCAAAAAGTATTGGGTTTTCTAGCAAAAAATAAAATGAAATGGCCCAAAACCGTTCGGCTTTTACTCTGCCAACATTCTGCTGATCGGTCTCAAAGCATAAAATCTCGACTAAGAATATCGATAATAGCCTTAATATAATTTTCATAGCCCTATTCCTTTACTTTTTATTATTCATTTAGCATTAATTCCATTTTTATTGGACAACTTTTATGTCCAATTATTTTATAATGCTTCCCGTTGATTTGTTTAAGTGAATTTCGTAAATTTTTGGAGGGTGGGTTGAAATTGGATGTGCGTCTCATATTTTTAATAGAATAGAATACTCTTTATTATGTACACCATAAAAATTACAGATATGAATGTAGAAATATTACATAGGGTGATACAATGGGCGGTACTATCGCTAAAAACAATCTTGTAAAGATAACTGTTAAAGGGCCTGTGGTGCTTAAATGTGTTTTTTGCTATGCATTTTGGTTTGTTAATTTCAACAATGTAAGGGTAAGTAAACATTAATACTAACTTCCTTGGATACAAAAAATATATCTGCTACATGTTGATGAAAAGGAATATTTATAACGTTACAAGAGAATAACAGAGCATTTCGGGATTAATCTTATCCAGCTCAGTGGCAAAGTTCCGCAATTATTTTCCCATTGACCATGATATTGATTGGAAGTACGAAAATAGTAATTAATTCTATTTCCACAACCTTAAACAACACAATAACAAACATTAATTAAACGAAGCGAAAATTTACAAAATATTTACCAGAAAATATTCCCAAATTAAAACGGATGGCATGAAGAAACTTCGTAATGTTCCCTATATTAATAATTTACTGAACATCTTAGATTGTAAGATGTATTTGATAAAGGAAGAGATGGGATCAAAGAAATAT
The DNA here is from genome assembly GCA_911387795.2 of Apamea monoglypha. Taxonomy (NCBI): domain Eukaryota; kingdom Metazoa; phylum Arthropoda; class Insecta; order Lepidoptera; family Noctuidae; genus Apamea; species Apamea monoglypha. The sequence continues at coordinate 3,294,770 of OU426933.1, read as the reverse complement.
TTCGAGTTCAAAGTCGATAGACTTGCTCCTAGAAATTCGTTTATATCGAGGCGGAAGGCGGAATGAAATAAAAACAGAACTGTTTACCGACGACTTATGATTGGAGGAAATGGACCAAGATGGCGGTTCGCAAGTGGTTTAAAATTGCTCTTTTTATAAAAGAATGAAGAAGACTGAAGTGGGGTTATGTTAAAAATGGATTTAGCTATTTTCTAAGAAGACAGGGGTGGTTTTATACCTACTTGTAACCATCCACTGATAATGCCATACTTTCTTTTAAAGGTGTTTTTTTTTAAATTAAAGTATACCTTGTGTGTAAAATGGGGGCTTGTGGCTAAATAATAACAGCCGCACGGGTCGATCGATAAGGTTAAGCTACGCTTGCAGTGGTTGGTCCGTGGATGAATGACCATCTTTGCATACCAAGAACCCTTCGTGCCTTGGAAAGCATATTAAGCCGTTGGTCCCGGCTGTCATTGGTGGATGTTTAACAGTCGTTACGGGTAATCAGAAGCCCGAAAGTCTGATAACCAGTATTACCAAGGGGTTTCGTATTACCCAGTTACTGGATTGTGGAGGTCAGATAGGCAGTCGCTCCATGTAAATATTGATACTCAGCTGGATCCGGTTAGACTGCAAGCCGACCCAGGAAAAGGCTAGGTAGATGATCATGACCTTGTCGTGAGTTAATATAAATCTGAAATCGCCAACCCGTCTTGAGCACGTCTGGTGATCAATGTTCATACCATCTTTTTACTAGAAGAGGCCTTTGCCCTGCAGTCGGAAAGTAATAGGCTGGTATGTTCTATCTTGTGTACGTATGCTATAGTGAACAGGCCAACCAGCAAGGCAGCAAGCATTAAACCAGCAAGGTTGTTAAAAGTCCTGACGGACAAAATATAAATCAGTTTTCAAACAAAACTAAAGTAAGTAGATACTAACTAAGTAATTAAATTAAAGTTCGTAACATTTTAGACTAGACCTCGTTAATAATTCCGCGTACTTTTGTAGCACAGTTAGTAATAACAGAAAGTTATGCAGAAAACTTAAAACAAGATCAAAAATTAATACAAAGTAACTTTGTACTGCTCTTCGAAAACAATAAAAGATTCAGGTGTATTTACAGCCCGTTACGGGGACGACACGACTTTGAAATAAAAGGAGACATATAAAAGCTATGCAAGAAAATACAGAAAAGCTACTCATTCTCCTAACGAGTGATACTCATAAAAGAACACGGTTATCTTTGCGTTAAAATCCTTATTATATACATTATTTTACTTATTTTAATATGTACCTAATATGCTGTATGCTCCCGTTAAATATCCATTTTAATAAAGCTATTAACCCCGATAAAACAGACAGTATTTTTGTTCTATGCGAGCAAAATCGAGGTATTATAGGTATCAGAAAATTAAACCCGAATGACGTAGCATTAGATAATAATAACTGCATGACATTCCTTTTTTCGCTTGGAATTGGTACCTTAATATTTTTTTGTCTATTTTTATATGCTATATAAGGCTGTGCCCACGACACTGACCACGTATAAGGTCAGTGCGTACTGCCAAAGTTACATTGCAAGTTTTCGATTTTGTTAAAAATGCTCTAAGTTTCTGCTACCAAGTCACTTTTGAGTCGAAAAAGAGGTCGACAGACTAGATTTTGATAGTCCAAAAACTAGGTTTGATTCTCAAATCTTGATTTTTATTAGTATCAATCCCGGAATGACAGCTCACTTCACTTAAGTTTTGACGATGAGATTTTACAGAATAGGTCGACTGATGCTCAATATTCAGAATACTTTTCTTTTGATATGAGATATAAGTGGACTCACATATACACACATACACATAGGCACATACACACACACACATACATAATCATAGGTGCCAAAATGGAACAGTATCGTACTACTACAGTCACAAATTGCACTTGTTTGATATACATTTTGTTCCTTTAGGGGACCGAGTATGACATGCACAGTAAAGTGGACCTTCTGAAGATAATATCTTGAATAAAGCACATCGTAGCGCTTGCCATAAATATGAACGTGTTTTCTTTGTCCCTCGCCTGCAGTTGCAAAGTAACGTATAGTTTTTAGTATCATTTAAATTGCCAATTTGCATTTTAGTATTTTTGTGTAGCAGTAAGGTTTGGTAAGAGAACAGTACTGTTTTAACTTTAAGTGCACATTTCTGTCAGATTTCATTCAAACCCAGCTAAGAATCAGCCAATTGTTTTTTTTTTGTTGAAAAACTGGTGTACAACTTGGCAATGCTGTCAGTCTTTCCGGCAATTTTCCTGTTGACAGCGATGGGGACCGTGGGGACCGAACTTTTTGGTGCCATATGACCCCTTCTATTTTTCGTACTTGTACCTACATATTCTTATTTTAAAACTGTTAGCTTATAATATTGTTACCGATCTTAATAAGCGTGCCTAACAGACGAGGGGATATATTATGAAAACATTATCTTGTTGAAACGAAATAATTTATGAAAGAAAAAAAGAAAATTAAAAGTGCTAACTCAATATCACCCAAATTATTCATTAGCTATATTCAGGGTGGCAGGGACCTCGACGCGCAACCGCTTAGCATGGATTCGGTACATGATTCTGGACCCCCTGCGTTGAAATTTTTCGTCGGCTTTTTCTTCATTTTTACATTTTTTTTTACTGTAAACTGTATAAAATTATTATTTCTATCTAACCCAATGAGATTTTTAATGAAAAAAAAAATTTAAATTCACTTGTTTCACTTAAAACAGCAATATAAATAAAACTCGAAAGGGCAGCGCGCGGTATTGCGGTAGGTAGCGCGCGCGCGCCATCCGCGGAGAGTTTTGATCACGTTGTTTGCAATACGTTGCGCACTCAAAAATGACAATTTTTTAACAGGTCATTTCCGAGATTAATTCTTAATTTTATTTATGGCATCAGGTGTAACCTTTTTACGACGTTTGCGCGTCGATGACCCTGCCAGCCTGTATATGAGGTGTTAATCAGTTTATAATCTGTCCAAATCGATAAGATGTGGAACTTGTAGAACCTATGCATACTTTTATAATCACATAAAATTTTTGTTTTTCAAACTACACCCTTGGAATCTTAATTTCATCAAGGTTTGAAGAATATATTACAATGTAAATAAAGAAATAACAGTCAAACTTATTATAAAAATACTACAGCAAAAAAAACTTCTACTATATCCTTCCCAAAAACACGTTTCCAAATTCAAAGCGACGTACGAAAGAGACATTTTAATAATATCAATTTGTATACTCTATGGTCCCAAGTGTGTTGCAATAACGGGGCCTTTGTGCTCGGTCCAAGAGTCGTACTTTGTGCAACAACCTACGAATAATCTTATTCTGGCAGAGCTTGCCTCTTGAGATGTGAGACGTTGCTGTAGTAACGATGGGCTGTTTGTAGTCGGAAGTGTTCGTTAGTTTTCGGCTAATTACACGAGTGAAACGATTTATAGGAGGTGTTTTCAATTGGAATAGTGTTTAAAATAAACGAAACGAGATTATTACTTAGCGTGAGAGTAAAATATTGATCTTTAGAATTGAATAGTCTTTTGAGGTCACATTTTCATTTGACAGACACAAAAATGTATAATCTATACATATTGTAAATTAAAGTCGCTTTTCGAGTCTGTCTATGTGATCGCTGTGTTTTTTCTAAACTACACAACGGATTTTGTTGCGATTTTCACTAAACAGAATCATTTAGGTAATTTATTTTGGTAGGTTTATTTATTTAACCATTTAACCAAGTGTGTACAACACTTATAAAAAAGACAAGAAAAAAAATAGGTACAGAGGTGACGCGTATAAAACATTAGTATTAAAGTTGGATACTCGTGTATTAGAGAAATCTCCATGTTTTGTCAAATCGTAAAAAACGTGCGAAGCAAGGGCGGGCCGCTAGTTAGATAGATAAATGCGAGTAGTAATGCAATTTTAGTTTACATTTTTTTTTCTAGCTTTTTAATTGCTTTTTTTTTTCTAGTAAAAAAACTCAATTTTCTTTTTCATTTTAACACCGCGTCACTCAAATTCCTCAGTACCAACTTGCTCGTAGCAAAGCCTACGGCGTAGCTATTTGGTACGCAGGGGGTATTTTATTTTTTCTTATTTCCTTTTAATCGTGTCATGCCAAGAAGCAAAATATTTACGTAGGAGTCGTTCTGTAGTTCGTCATGAATATGGATGAAGGTATGGATGTATTGGGCACGCCACAATTGCAGCAATAAGTACCCTCTTTGAGGAATGGCTGGAGAGGCGCCACGGCGCCCTCACCTTCCGCCTGACGCAGGTCCTCACTGGACACGGTTGTTTCGGGAGGTTCCTGTTCAGGATAAGGTGGGAGGAAACGCCAGGGTGTCATCACTGTGTGGATCGCCCGGAGGACACGGTGGAGCATACGGTGGAGGTCTGCCCGGCTTGAGCGGAGTACCGCCGCGTCCTCGTGGCGGCGATCGGCAGCGGCGATCTCTCGCGTCCAGCCCTGGTCCAGGCCATGGAACGGAGCGAGAGTGCATGGGAAGCCGTCACCTCCTTCTGCGAAGCAGTAATGCACGCAAAGGAGAAGGCGAAGCGCGTGAGTGAAAGGCAATCTCTGCGCCCTCACGCCCCTAGTCGCCGCAGGAGACGCCCTGGACGTCGGGAGTCACCAGCCGACTCCTGGTCACCGTAGGCGTGGGCTTACGGGCGGCGAGCAATGGGCAGCTCGCCGCCCAGCAAGGACAAGGCCCAGGCGTCGACGGCGCGTTGTGTTCCACGCGCGCCTCAAAGAGATATTAGCACGAACAGACGGGGTCCGCTAGGGCCGATGTCTGCCAGGGCCGCGGGTTGTTCGAAAGAGATACCGTGGCCCCTGGCATAGGCAACTGAAGGAACACGGGTGGGTTTTAGTCAGTAAAAGTCTGACACGCCCTCCCGCTCCGCCCAGAGTGGAAGAAGTCATACGATGACTAGCAACCCAGAAAAAAAAAAAGGTATGGATGTATGTAGGGATCGTTAAGGCGTGTAGCATTCGCTGTGAGAATATATTTATGTAACTACGAGCTTTGCCCACTTGATAAGTTTGCTTTTCTTAAACGATATCCTTTTTAAATGCCAAGGTTCTTATTAGGTACCTAAGTATGCATAGACACGAACGGCAGGTTGTCAACGGTAGCCGTTGGCGCGTGTCGACCGCTGCATTAAACCGAAATTGGTTAGTTATGCTGACAGTAAAGGATTTGGTGATTTTAATAAAAATCACCAAATCTTCTTGTGTTACTTTGACGTCGTTACCACGCGACGCTGTCGCATCTATGCATAAATTAGGAAATAGATTACAAGGTACTAGGTGTCCATCAATAATAAAGAAGTCGTGTAAGGATTGTCCAGCAACTAAAGAATTTTTTCTATCTGTCAATTTGCTGTCATGTCCAAATTACGAGTTCCGTTTAAAAAAAACATTAAAGACCAGAGGAGCAGTTCTCATAATTTTAAGAACGTTCACAGTCTGATTTCAGTCTCAATCTGTCAAAAATACGTTTAATTTCCCTACATTTTGGAAAGTTTTTGTCATTTATTTGTCGCCGAGATGAGACTGCGACTAGATTTTGATCGTTTTAAATTACGAGAATTGGCCTTCAGACATCATTTGGAAAAAAAAATATAAAATTAAGACATGGTTCTAACCGGAGAGGTAACACGCTGCAATAGGTATACGTCTATTTTTTTGCAAGTATTTTCCAATGAAAATGTCGTTATTCTATTACGAAACTTAGTACTATGAAAATAAGAATTACTTTCGAAAAATATGTATATTGTGCCTTTTATATAAGGCTAATGATTAAATTACGTTTCCAAGAATTAAGTGCCTTTGGGGTTGTGAAAGAGCTTTTTTTATTCATATATTTCTGTGAAAAATGTTTTTATGAAAAATGATGTAAGAATAAAAATAAATTATTAGCAGCTGAAGCATATTTTAGGCACAAACATATCTAGTTATAGACTGTTTTTAGTACAACAAACAAGTAAATCTATAGAAAAAATATTGTAATGTTTCCTTTTGTGCACGTTTGAAATCAGAAACAAAGCAATTCTTTCTAGTATGCGTTGGCTAATGAGACATATTGTAAATATTGTTGCGAGGCTTCTGGGAGTCTCACGTGGTTCTACGTCATTTCATCGATTAAATGACTTACAGCAGTCAAACTGACTCTTCAAAATGCTCTCGAAGCAAAGATACAGTCGTCAGACCAGCGTTCTCCGACCTCAAAGGCTTTTAAGACTCCCAGGAGTCTTACGTTGCTATGTGAATTAAATTAGCAAAACACTTACCAATAACTGTCAAATTGACTCTTGAGTTTCTCGTCTGGGCTTGTTTGAAGTCCACCCTACAGCGGTAGACGCCCTGGTCTGATGCCTTCACCCGGTCAACTCCAAGCTCGGCTGGTCTTCTCTCCGGGAGGAAGTAGGCTCTCGATGCGAAAACGCTCTCGTCCGACCAGCGTTCTGCGACGCCGAAGTCTCGTTCCCGGGCGTCGACACTGGAACAAATTGTGTGTTAAATAGGTATGTCTTCAAGACTCGTAGGCCACAAGGAATATATTGCCTTGCTTGTCCATGATATTGGACTTTTGGTGCTAGGAGACAACTGAATGTTTCACGTTAGATTTTTAATTATCGGCGCTGAGCCAAGCGTTGAAAATCGAACAGTGTGCTTTTGTTTAGGCATTTTATTTAGGTGTTGCCTAGAGGTAACACATTATACGCGTCTTCTTTAGATTTGCATTTGCACTGCTCTGTACGAAACCTTAAAAAACCTGCCAAGTGCAAATCGGTCTCGACCACCAAGGGTTCTGGAACACCAAAGAGGTTATACATAGTTTACCCACTTGTTATGATTGAAGGCAAAGGTAACAAGTAATCTGTGAAAATAGATAGATACAGCCCGATGACGTACAGACGCCAGCACATCAAGCTACTACAATCTGTCAAATTTCTTTAATAGATTTTCAACTTTATCGCAAAGGTTCAATGTTGATTGGGAAAATTTGACAGTTTCGGGTAGGTTGACCTGCTGGCGTCTGTACAAACAGACAGATGGCGTGGGATTAGTAGTAAGGTTGGCACGGAACTCTATATAAAAATAAGCTTACATTTTTATCGCAAGCTAATTACATAATCGGCCTATAATGTTCCCACTGCTGGGACACAGGCCTCCTCTGTGAGGCATCGCAACATAATTGGCCAATAATAAATATTGCCATCATCTGACTTCTACAAGGTTCACTGAGCTAACAAATGACCCAATAAACTAAATTGTCCTCCAATTATCATAAAACCTTTACTGCCATTGGGCTTTAGCCAAAAAACTTACCATTCTGACACAATTTTTCACCTAGAGAGAAGCTTTCTCCAGAAAAGCAGTAATCAAAACTATTCTATTAATAACTGAAAATCAAATTAACTGATTAAACTCGAGCCCTTGCCAAGTTTCAAGTTGTTCTTGTTCGAGTTTGAGAAGGAAGCCTATCTGGTTTAACTAAGAACTTGTATAACTTTCTAATTGTTCGAGTTACAGAAACCTTAATATTTTATTGATTAATATATTCTAGTAAGTAAGTTATGTTAGTATATTCGTCTTATTTTCGGTTTCTGAGAACCTTAAGGTTGGTTATCTCGAAGGGACTAATAGTTAATTATTTGTATTTATTACCATTAGCAATGAAACTAAAAATTGATCAAAAATCACATTTTGCAAAAAAATAACCATTAGTTACTATTTTTAACAATTGGTTGAGTTTAACTACGGATTAAAAAAACGGCCCTTCGAGATATGTTCTCAATAGCTATTGGTTCACCAAAGTTATTAATTAGTTATTATATTTAAGACATGTTTTCTCGACTGCGCGACGACAAAAGCAGAGTTATGTTTTTCACGCGTATCTATGTGTGCATACACATGAGCGTCACGCGTCAACGGTATTGGTATTATTTATATCGAGACATTCTAACAGCTGGATGCATTCTTATAAATGAGGTGTATATCCACTTTTCTAAATTCTAATGTTTAATTTGCTAGGCTAAAATAATAACCTTTTTTATCATGTTGACAAAAAAAGGTCGATCGGAACTGTCATTTTAGTTTAATCAGAGTTTAGGTCTCGCGACAGTTATAAGAGCAGCGGTGGCCCAGTGGTAACGGCCCGACTTACGAGTTGTAGGTCGTGGGTTCGAACCCAGCCAGGTACTTTACTTTGCGTAAATAATTTCATCACCACGGCTCTCAAAACGCTGAAGGAAAACATCGTAAGGAAACCGGCATAGGTCACGCCGGTTTCCTTACGATGTTTTCCTTCACCGAACCAAAAATTCTAAGACATGTGACATCTAGCAACCCACACTGGCCACGCGTGATGGATTACGGCCTACTCCCTCTAACAGAGATGAAGCCTATGTCCCAGCAGTGAGCACATTATAATCTGATTATTCATGATGGTTATAGGCAAGCAAGGTTTTGTTTTTATAAATGCAGTTGGTGGCATCAAATCTGAGATTGAACTAAAATAACTGCAACCAACTGTATCAGACTACTTGAAAAGTAAGCTTGTTTTGAACTTTTTGGGTGCACATTTTGTTTTTTTCTTAAGAGTTGTGAAGATAGAAAAGAGAGGGAGGCCATTGTCCAGTAGTGGGAACATATAGGCTAGTTAGATCAGAGAGTCAATTCTCGTAATTTTAAGAACGTTCACAGTCTGATCTGAGTCTCAATCTGTCAAAAATACCTGTAATTTCCCTACATTTTGACAAGTTTCTGACCTTTGTTTGTCGCTGAGGTGAGACTGCGACTAGATTTTGAACGTTTTAAATTACGAGAATTGGCCTTCAGATGTATTGTCTAAAGGTTGTTCTGAAACGCAACGTGTCAAGATGTAAAACCGCGATGTCACTCATCATCCACCTAGTCTTTTCCAACTAGGTTTGTTCGGTTTCTAGTCTAACCAGATGCAGCTGAATACCAATAGTTTATATATTATGGAGCCACTTTACATTTTTTCATTGATCTTTATTTTTTTGTTTTTATAGGATGTATGTATCTGGTGTATTGTGTGTCTTTTACTCTGTGCTAAATAAATGTATTTTCTTTCTTTCTTTTCTTTAGGGAAGCCTCAAGAAGTGGGCATTACAGTACCTTAGCATGATCAACCTATAATGTTCCCACTGCTCGGACACAGGCCTCCTCTCGGTGAGAGGAGTCGGTCGTTGTCCACCACGCGGGCCCATTGCACGTTGGTAGATGTCTTCAAATTTTTGTTCTAGGACATGTCGTTGCCCTCACGATCTTTTCCTTCACCATTTTGAGAGTAGTATCACTAGAGTACCTTGACTGGAAATAATAACTGGCATTTAGGGATAACTTTTTATTTATTACTATCCATTTGTTTCCAATAAAATACTAAACAACTCCGTATCAAGTCGGCTGTTCCATTTATTTTCCTTAACTCTAATAATTCTATTGGATTACAGGATTCTATTCTCTTTTGGGACAGGAAGAACAATGAGCTAGCAATAGCGAATGGATTGAAAATAATGGGTGACCGTCGCAAGACGGATGAACTGCTAAACTCAATCTTTATTTTAGTTCAATAAAAGTTACAGATGCTTAAGGATCTGGAGGTGAATCCGGCACGGTATGTGGTACGAAATTCACTAGCGCCGATTGAGTCAAATGGCTTGTAGAGTGCTACAAGGATCTTTTAGCGCTTGGATGACATTGACAGGAGGAGCTGCTGGTAAACGTTTGCGATATTAGCACAGTCATAGTGTATTGACAATACAAGATGGCGGCTTTAGTTCCGATTTTGGCCACGCGCCAAAATATTATAGCTTTGTATGTACCAGTCAGAAAAAGGGATTTACCGGTCATGCATTAACTAAATTAACTTAATTAGGTAAATAAGCACTTTTTGCATGGAACATCATTCCATTCTGTATCTGAAGAAGGGCTTTGTTAGCTGCGCTACAGTTTATACTGTCGCAGCTGTCATCGTGTTACTTGTTGTACTAAGTCTTGTGTTATTATTCCGAAATAAACTTTTTTTTATAGCTCCCTCTCTTTCTTATAATGGAATCATGATGGCATTAAGCCGTTATAATACCTGACATCCAAACTGGGTTTATACCTGTGACTCAGTACGTATAAGTACTACTTCTTACTTAATAAAACAAAAGAAATAACCACTCATCATATTCCAATCTTCCTTTTACTTACAAATCAAAATAGCATACTGTGAGTTTCTCAAGTTTCCTTTGTAATAAAAGTGCATAGCCTGAATGTTTAAAAATATCTGGGAACATTCCCACCATTTCCTCATGAAAGTTTAAAAGGCGATATTTGTTTTAAATTCTTTTACCTTCAAGTTTTGCTTGTTCTTTATCTAAGTGAATGGGCGTTTACTGTCTTTATTTTCATCTATTTCTTGAGGTATTTTCACTGTAAAAGCATTAGTTTCCATAAAATTTAAAGATGTTTTCGACAACAGCACAAATAACTGTTAATATTTAAAAACATCGTGTTTGGTTTAGGGCAGATTTTTCCAACGCCAGATAATTTTATCCGACGAATAATTTTGAATTTTTGACCGTTCTTCTATAATAAATCTATCAGACATCAATTTTATTCCACGAATAAAAATTTCTGTCGATTTAAAAATTAGCTCTTAGGGCTGATTTTTCAAACGCCAGATAACTTTATCGGAGGAATCATTTTGAGTTTTTGACAGTTCTTTCAAACAAAAACTGTCAGACGTTAATTTTATTCCACGAATAAAAATTATCTGCCGATTGAAAAATTAGCTCTAAGTGTATAAACCTTAATTATATAAAGATTCTAGACTTAGGGCTGATTTTACCAAAGTCAAATATCTGACAGTTCTAGTATGAAAAAACTGTTTAAAAATGTATTCTCAGGATAAGACTTGTTTTAGGTATTTAAGTTTGGTGAAATTCGCCCTTAATAACGTGGAAAGGCAGATTAAGTAAATATAGTCTTATACAAATAAAAAATAACCAAAAATCAACAAAATGAAACAAATATTATATTCGTCTAACAAGCAGAATTCACGAGAAGCCGGTCAAAAAGCAATGATATACCAAAACTATGTCTTTTCCTTTTACTCAAAAGGTACCTTTAATCTACAAATAGGGTTCAACGAAGCGTGTTTGAGTCACGACCCTTTTAAGGCACCTCATCCATAGTGGAAACAGGGACTGGAAAAATTTGCTCTCGAGAAATAGTGCAAGCTAAGTCGATGTTGTATGTTTCAATATTATATTGAAAGACGGTTCGTGATTTTAGGAGGACGGTGTAAAGGTTGGTGCATACTTGGCACTTTAAAGCCGTATCAGTACGGCTTTAACACGTCTCCTTGTGGTATACAAAGAGTAGGTATTATTAATCATACAGCTTCGCACATTTACATAACCAACATGTGTTCTGCTTCAAAATCAACGGAAAATACGAAACAATCTTTTTGAAGGAGCAACTAGAATCAATTGCATTTTTATGTAAATTTTGACGTTAAAAAGTGTCTAGGTGCTTATTTGAAATAAATGATTTCAATTTGACTTTGACTTTTGACAACAACAAGCTTTAGCTAAAGTGCTCTAAGGATCTCTTGGCTCTGGAATGACGTTGACATGGTGGCGCTTTTAGCAAACTTGTGTGCAATTATTTTGTGAAATGTATTAAAATAACAAATGGCGGGGTTAGTTCCGATTTTGGCCACGCCCCAATAGATCCTTACAGTCCTTCCACAGCTATTTTACATCACTGACAAAATCACAGTGGTCTTATTGTTGGTGCGATAAGGTTGTTGTTGGGTTGCCGCCATTGACAAGTCTGTCAAAATCACAGTGATTTTTATTCTCGCTATAATAAGGTTGCTATTGGGTTGCTGCTGTCAGAGGTAAAATAAGTGTGAAAAGACTGTATACAATCCTTATTAGTCTGGGATTCAAACTACGAAGACGACAACCCTAAATTAAAAATAGGCACGATGAGCGATGCCGATGCTGTGCAGGAGCCGTATGATGATGGTAACAGCGTTCGTCGTTGGAGAGAGAGATGAAGGTAACATTTGGACAGCGCCAACGATTGATGGCTAACTAACACGTAGTATAAGCATAATCAGTCTAATATCCCTCTGCTGGGACACAGGCCTCCTCTCGGTGAAAGGGAGTGGGCCATAATCTACCATGCGGACCCAGTGCGGGTTGTTAGATGTTACATGTGTTCAAATTTTTGGTTCTGGGACATGCCTGTTTCCTCACAATGTTTTCCTTCACCGTTTAGAGAGCAGTAGTGATGACATTATTTTCACAAAGTAAAGCGCCTGTCGAGGTTCCTACGAACTCGTAAGTCGTGGGTTACCATTGGGTTACCACTGTTCCGCTAATTTGTTTTGATAAACACAGGACCTTGGTACATCCTGAGAAGATGTAAAGGCGATGAAGTGAAGCTTTGCTCGTACAGAACTAAAGCGATAAATGTGTGCCAACCTTAAGAAAGTAAGTTCACTTCACCTGTTAGCTTCGAACGTCAAAGGCCACATTTGATACTTTTTGCAGCGATACACAGTCGATGCACTCAAAACTTTTTCGTATGCACGGAGCGAAGCAAAAAGTATGCTCAAAGGATAAAAATACTTTCTCAAAGCTTTTTATCAACTTCAGAAATATGTGAAATGATTACAGATTTCAAGTTGTGTAGGGTGTTTTTTTTTATTTTTGTATAACTTGGAGAGTTATTAATGAAATGCAGGCCCGTGGCGCGGTTGTTAGGGTGAACTTTTCTAGGTCTACATTTTGTAAATAATAAGGTGTGATGACACACAGATTTATGGTCGTTTTATATCCAATAAGCAGAGAATATTCATTAAAACAACATTTATTTCACATGATAGATTAGAATATTATATTTTAATGTTAATAGTTTATTTAGTAGGGAAGAGGGGTAGGAGGGGCCCGTGGCTAAATAATAACAGCTGCACAGGTCAATCGATCAGGTTAAGCTACGCTTGCCGCGGTTGGTCTCTGGATGGGTGACCATCTATACATACCAAGACCCCTCCGTGCCTCGGAAAGCACATCAAGCCGTTGGTCCCGGTCGTCATTCGTAGATCTTTGACAGTCGTTTCGGCTAATCAGCTTCCCGAAAGAATGACAACCAGTCTTACCAAGGGGTATCGCGTTAACAGTAACAGGGTCTTGATGATCAGATAGGCAGTCGCTGTATGTAAAATACTGGTATTCAGCTGGATCAGGTAAGACTGAAAGCCAACTATATTTACAAGATCATCCGCTACAATAAACGGGAAAGATTTCATTGTACCTTAGTCACAGCCTTGGTTTTCGGACTAGAGTAAGCATAGTATATTGTCATTTGATTGAAGGAGACAGCTGCATCTTTATAAAATGCAAATAAATGTGCCCATCCACATGACGCTGGCAGAATAGTCGACGTCGGCTCAGTTGCCATAGAAAAAAAAAATGTGCCCATAATAAATATATTACTGGCTTGGCAAAATTAAGCCATACCATTTCGCTTCCTGTGAGTTTCAGTAAACCTCTAAACCGCTTTCGAAAGCTCAGTGTTATCAATGTTGTGGAATATTGACACTGGAAGCTCTTGAACGCGGCTTAGATGTGTTGATCGCGTTCAGATTCATTGGGAAAATTCGCCCTAAGAGACTGCCAGAATATTCAAATTTCCAAAGATATTAATAAAAATATAGTCTATCTGTGACTGCGATTGCAAAAGTTTAAGCAAAACGAGTGTTTGCAAAATTAAAATGGTTATTGAAATTACTTTGAACCGACTTTAAGATAAACTTTGGCAACTTTAGGCCCTCTTCACTGGGCTCACACAAAATTAGTATTAAAATTTAGATATTCGGCAAACTGTTCCAAAGTTAGATTTTGTTAAAATATTATGGCGTACATATAGATTGGTTTGTAATAATATTAATCCAAAGTTTGTTATTTGGGATCATTTATTATTAAAACGTGCGTACTTCATGGTTCTCATAAGATCACTCACTTTAATCCGTACTTCTAATCCGTGTTGCAAAATAGGTAAGAAAAGAGGATTGATAGTAATCACAGAAACATCTTCTCTTGAGCAGAAAAGATCCATTCTTCTGTCATTTCGGATTAGATCAAGTGTTGGGGTCAATAATAATAGTTTTCCTATCTCCTATAGGTAGCCCAAGGGGTCTGGATTTGTGTCCGGGTAAAAGCGCTACGATTAAAAACAGAAGATGAGCCAGAGGCGTGACATAAACAAATTACTACATTTACATAAAAGGTCCTTTTCAACGTCAGAATAAAAAAAAAATGTGACTTGCAACATAAGTATCTAACTGACCAAATATTTTACCTAAGTAAATAGTAAAATACAGATCTGCCTACCTCTTCCCCATACATGCGTGTTATTTATATAAAGTCTAAACTAAAGGATTTGATTTTTTAATGTTTGTTTGTTTCCTTTTCACGCTAAAACGGCTCAACGAATTTGGCACATGGGTAGACCTACCTTGACCTGGTCAAAAAACCCGATATTCCCACGGGATTTGGACGTATGCAGGTGAAACCAAGGGGCGCAGCAAGTCATTAATAATTATCGTTACCTGTAGATAGGCGTGCCAAGATCTTCCCTGTACCACAACACAAGCAAGACAGCATCATCTTCATCCTGTGTCGCGATGTCGCACGGCAGGTACACCGGCTCACCGGCCACGGCTACCACTTGCGTCATCGGCACTGTGAACAAGGAAATATATGTTATTAATACCCTATTAGTACAATTTATTTTGTGGGCATTTATGGCTCCCAGTAGTGACGACTAATGCTTTCTAAACTACATTTCCTGCGCTCTCGCACACCGCTCGACATCTTGCGGTAGGTACAACAGAGAGCACGCGAAGTGTAGTTCTTGTTATAGTGACAATGTAGCCGTAGCATTACAGAGAAGTATCGAAGAAGAAAAGATGTTGCGCCGGTCCCAAATAAATTGTGATAAGGGCAAGACAATGATGAAGGTATGGGTAACGGCCCCAACTTACTAGTTGTAAGTCGTGGGCTTGAACCAAGGCAGTTTTGTTCAAGGTAATTTTGTTCATCACCACTGCTTTCGAAACGGTTAAAGAAACGTCGTAAGGAAACCGTTAGTTCCTAGAGCCAAAAATTCGAAGACAAGTGACATCTACCAAACCGCACTGGGCCCGCGTGGTGGATTATAGCCCGTTCCCTCCCACAGAGAGCTGATTATGTATTATGTACCTATGATGTATGTTATGTACCTATGAACAATTATTTTGACGAATTCACGAGATATCAAGCTATAGGAACATTGCCATTATATGCTAACCTCATAATGTACGGAAAGTTTATACCAAGATCAGTTTGATGTGGTGTCGTGTACAGAGTATATACAGCGCATCCTGAGCTGTCGGCCTCGCTAGCGTACTGAATGACAAATATGAACTGAAATGATCAAGTTGTTTTCATAATCTGTATACGAAATATGAAAATGAAGAGGTTAACGATTCAGATATTCACGATAACACATTAGACCCTTTGTACATGGCTCGTTTTTTTACGTTACGGTGTATAACTGTAAACTGTACCGTAGAAAAAAAAAGGTGTCTCTCAACAAGCTTCCATAGTGATTCATACAATACTAATGACCGCGCCTACACACGGCGAAACAACCGAAGTTTTTCACGACAAAAAAAAACATGTGTATTCAAAGGGCCATAAATAGACGTTTTAATTTTAATATGAACACTATAATTAAAAAAATGACGTATCGATTGTCAACATTTTCCATGTTGAAGTGAAACTGCCGCCATACTAAATGAAATACAAAATAAATAATAGTCACAACTCACATTTCCATCATTGCACAGTATTCTGGGATTCACAATCAAACATTATTGTAATGTAAAAAATGTAGTTCAATACTTCATTATAAATGTTTAAATCTTTATAAAAAACGACGCGGTAACGACATCTTTTGTTTTAGCAATGTCATTTTTATCTTAGTTTCCCGCGCTTTTGCTTTTTATTGTCAAGGTATTGTAACATTCGGCCTAATGTTATTTTAATCTTCAGAATTTCAATACATTCATAATTTGAAATGGGAACACATGATATAAAAGTTAACAGCAGTGATGCATGGTCAAGGTATTCCGTCAGTGAGCCTAATAAAATATGCATATTTTTTACATTAATTTCGTTTTGTAGCATTTATTTATGAATTTGTAATTGGAACTGGGGCCCTCAAAATCCGCAGCCATATTTTAATATTATTTATTTTTGTATTGAAACCATTGTAAAACTTTATTTTTACGATTATTTATTTACATAAGAGTTAAAACTATACCTTTCATAGAAATAAGTTCAACAGTTTATTTCTGAGAACCTTGTAGTTGTTAAAGTCCCCTTACAAAATGTAAGAAGTTTTGTAGTAGTTTGAGTTCTTCGTCAACTATAGACTTTGAGTATAACACTGAAGAAGCTTTACGAATATCTACTTTCTGTAAAAGTACAAGGATAAAATGCTCTAGTGTGTTTACAAAAACTACTTTCAAATCGATTTTAACGCACTTCGTGAATCGTTATCAAGACGCGCGGAGCTCCGTGAAAATGCCTGACTGTGGTGTTAAATCCTGTAAAAAGCGTTCAAATAAGTACGTCAAACTAAAATAAAGATGGAATACACTTTTATATGTAAATATTTTTTATAGTAATAGGTAAGTCATGTTTTTATTGAAATTCAAAATCCAACCCTATTATATACATTTCGATTTTTCATTCGATTCAACCATGATTCAACATAAAATATGACACGACTCGAGCATTTTTGACGCATTGCATTTGTGACTTCACCGAGTTTCGTTACACCTCGTTTTTATGTTCATAAAGTTCAAAATATTTTTCATTTGCATTGCGAATATATACGTCAAATCAACAAAAATTGCATGCACTTGATATGTGATTATGACTTCTAGTAAAATTGAGGAAACCGACGCTTTTTGAGGTCGGTTAAAAATGTTAAATTCATTTTAAAAAATCCAAATTATTCTAGGAGATTCTTGTTCATTTATCTAACAATCTAAGTTTTTCTAGTAGACACTTGCTATCCCTGCACGAACCACTGATTGTAAGTATGGCTGTCCTATACAGAACATCACATAGCTCCCAAAATCATGAAGCGGAAACATCGTATAATACATTTCCGTGAGTAAGAATCGTTGGCCGCACTCCCTCACGTCGCCAGTGTGGACATGAGTGCTTTTTGCGCTCAACTGAGCAAAAGACTTGCAACTAGCACAAGCACATGTCAAGAAACTTACAAGTCCTTTGGAGTTTCTGTGAGGAGGTCTAAGAAAAGGATCCAGCTTTGAGAAATAAAAAATAAGTGAATGCTACGATGGTTTGGTTTTTTATTCTTTTTCTTTTGTTCGTAGCCGTATAAAACGTTTATTTCCAGCCAGGCCTTTCCTTTTTTAGATAGGATTCATACAGTGGCCTCCAAAAGTTAGTTGACATTTTTACACTTCAGATGTGATGCCACATTATGATTTAAAATAAAAAAATATAAACAGGTACTTCTAAGGGTTTACTTTATTATTTTTTATGGTAAGTCAAAGTAGTTGAAGTACTCAATGAAAACGTTATAGCAGTTCAAACATTTGCAATGCACCCTGCAGCAGCTGAATACCAGTATTTTACGTGGACCGCGACTACCTATCCTATCTACTGGATAACACGATACCTACCCTTGAAAAGACTGGCTGTCAGACTTTTGCCCTAAACGTACTTGCGCACCTAAAAATAAATCAAAGTAATCGCCAAACTTCTTTTTCCAATAAAAACATAGTGAAGATCTCCAATTTCCTTACGTTTTGAGCCTTGTATTTTTAGGCCCGACCAACGTATTTCTAAAGGCAGATTTATCTCTGTTTTTGTTTCGCATCTGCGTGGATTTCGTCGATCGTGAATTCGTGAGAATTTGAATATGATTCAAACTGCCATTCATATTTTTAGCTGTTCAGCTGAATCAAAGGGAGCGGAAGACGTTTTTGTTCCTTTAGGCTCTGTATCTGTTAAGTTAATGAAAAGAGTTTTTATTTCGGAATGTGAAATATATTTTTTTTAACTTTTTATATGCTTGAGTACGAGGCTTTTGGCTACTTTGTATGTGTATATTTTATCTTTTTTTTTGTAATGTATGTTTTGTTTGCGCAAAATAAACAATTTTTCTTTATTTTTTCTTTATTTTTGTACGGTTTGAAGAAATAAATTATGGTCGAAGATTATGTTGCGGGAACGTCATGTTTGCTGCTTGGATCTATCATATTATATCAGACAACCTAACTATGTCTATCAAGGTTTTTTTTTCAAATACCTATCGATCACTTTTTAACCTTATATTTGTTGAATCTTATTTCAGAGTTATACAAGTCAATCTACTAGAAAAAAAAGGAAATGTTGGGTTCTTGACTAGACCGATGACTATACAGTCTTTTCAAAGTTATTTTACCTTTGATAGCAGCAAACCAACATCAACCTTATTTTAACAAGAATAAACATCACTGTGATTTTGATAGACTTGTCAGTGGCAGCAACCCAACAGTAACCTTATCATAACGACAATAAGGATCACTGGGATTTCGAAAGTGATGCAAATGAGTTTGCATTACTTTAAAATAACTGTAAAAGGACTGTGTACAGACGCCAGCACATCAAGCTACTACAATCTGTCAAATCTCTTTAATAGATTTTCAACTTTATCGCTAAAGCATTAAGGTTCAAGGTTGATTGGGAAAATTTGACAGTTTCGGGTAGCTTGACCTGCTGGCGTCCGTACATTGTCCATTACGTTAACCGTTTTTTGACAGCTGTCTTAGAACTAAACTTTAACTTTAAAATGCGTAATAAAATTAATATATAAACTGATTTATCTTATCGTACGTGTATCAATCAATGTATTGTGTGTTGCTGCAATCATTAGTTTCATCTGTCAAAAAACGGTTTACCTAATAGACAGGGCATAGTAATGTCAGTAAGCTCATAAAATAAATAAAAGAGCATCAACAACTGAAAAATGCTCAAATACATCGCAAGAAGTTCAAACAATAAATCGGGCGATGTAACGGGGGGTATAAGTGACGTCTTCGCCACCCGGACATCCGTACGTCCGGGCGTTCTTACCCCTGTCCGGATGCAATGAGACAATGTACCGAGAAAAGCGTACTGTATTTGTGTTAGTCCGGACACAGTTTATCCGTAGTTCTCTAACAAGTCCCTGTTCTTTTAAGTGATTTAAAATGTTCTTTAAGTCTGTATAAAATATGTAAGAGCTCGCTGCTTGTTTTAAAAATTGTTTCTTAGGAGTGTCTAATTAATCTACAGTAGTAAAGTGGATTGGATTTTGTGAAATGCATTGCAAAACCGTTCTACTGAATCACTTAGTAGGAAATCAAAATGAATGAGAGACAGGTCATCATCATCTGCCTAGTCTTTACACAACTATGTAGGGGTCAGCTTCCAGTCTAACTGGAGGCAGTGGAGCAGACTGGTTGTCAGACTTTCGGCTTCGAGCTTCTGATGACCCGTAACAACTGTCAAAGATTCTCTAAAGACAGCCGGACCAACGGCTTCACTTGCTTTCCGAGTGTTTTGGTATGTAAAGATGGTCACCCATCCAAGGACTAAGCGCGGAAAGCGTAGCTTAACCTGATCGATCGACCAGGTTAAACTACGCTTGTAAACATCATGCGTGAGTTACATAACGCGGCACAGTCCGAAGATCTAAGCACTGTTTACGTAGTAGTTTACACAATATCTGCAACCAAGTTTCCTGGATTTATCCTATGTAAAAGCATCGTGTAAAACTATAACTCGACAAAGAAAAACTAAAACACGCAGCCATAAATCCACTTCCGAATAACAATAGTCAGTTTACTTATCATAGAATTTCCGCCGTTTCCATCTGAGATCATGAAACATGCATGCAGCAACCAAACGTCTATGAGTCACCATTATTGAATATCCTCGCTATTGGATATGGTTGCAATGGAAATCGGTTCCCGAAGCGTTGCGTCGCAGAAACGCTATTAATTTCCGAATGTCGATTCGTGTCGGCTCTGCGTGCGGTACGAGACGGTTTCGGCTATATTTAGAATGTCGAATGATGTGGATGTTCGATTTGTTGCTAAACATCTGGGGAGTGGAGTTAATATTGGGTTTCGGATTTGGGGGTGTAATAAAGTTTTTGCCCCATTAGTTTCTTGAAGTTCGTATTGTTATTTCGAGGAACATTGAAAAAAAAGAATGCATTTTTTTTGTATTGAATCACTCTTTACACCATATGGCTTAGACAAGTGGCAATCGCTTTCAAACTAATCACCTGCCATCCAGGTTATCTCTTCACCAACCTTGGTTGAATGATGGAGAACGCCTAAATCATTAAGTCCACCTTTGTACCATATTGTGTGCGAGAAGCTTAGTACGTAAATAAACAAGATTTAGAAATAAATGCTTATATCAATTCGATACATCTGAACTTTTCCAGCATTGTTACGTTATCGCTGGTAGAATGTCACTTTGTCTAGGTTCTCAGTACAATAAGGTTTGGTATAACAATCGCCAAGCTAGCTAAATTCGAGCTATGAAGGAGCCAAGTAAAATCAGGTCAAGTTTTTACAACCACACATGATTCGAAGCAGGCACATTGCTCGCAAAACAAAGGAAGGTCACCCACAACGTAGAACGATCTTGTGAAAGTCCCAGGAATCCGCTGGATGCTGGAAGCACAGTCCCGGTAGAAGTGTAGGAGCTTGGGGTGGCCTATGTCCAGCAGTGGACGTCTTTCGGCTGAAATGACGATGATGATGATTCGATGTACCGTGTTCACACAAATACTACTGGAACCAAACATTGTTCATTGTACTGTGTTTAAATCCACTCGGACTTTAACACAGACAAAAATCCCTCTAATTCCGTAAACTATCAAAGTCAAACACAAAATCATCACTCGTAATAGTCGCGGAGTCAGTTCACTTGAATCCAATAATCTTGTTTAGAAACCTTTCCAGTGCGAACGTGTTCGAATAAATCCTATTTCGTAGCTGTGTCGTCGGCATCCCTGAAAATACCCAAAATTTGACTATTCAGGGTATTCAGTTCAGACGTACGGGAAATCGAGTTAAGCTGTTCTAATTTGACTTTGATGTTCAGACGTTCGTGTTGATGTTATTTTGAAAGGACGGCGGACGTAGTTAGTCCGTAATTGTTATGAAACGATTCAATATGTCCGGGCGGACACTATGTATTGTATGCCATGCACCCTAATTGCGTAACACACTATCAAACACAATAATTTTGAAGGATATCGCTAAACCATTGCTTCATAAGTTCGAAATATTTGTCTGGTCAGCAAACGTAAATGATGCAATGAATGCTGTTGAATGCGATGGAAACGAAGAGGGAAGCCCTTGCTACTTGGAAAGAGCGACTGTCGCAACCCAGCGCAGGGCACGCCGCGATAGCGGCGATAAGACCCCTTTTTGAGGAGTGGCTAGAGAGGCGCCACGGCGCCCTCACCTACCGCGTGACACAGGTCCTCACCGGACACGGAAGTTTCGGGAGGTTCCTGCACATCATTAGGCGGGAGGAAACGCCCGGGTGTCACCATTGCCAGGATCGCCCAGAGGACACGGTGGAGCACACGGTGGAGGTCTGCCCCGCTTGGGCGGAGCACCGCCGTGTCCTCGTAGAGGCGATCGGCAGCGGCGGCGGCCTCTCGCGCCCGGCCCTAGTGCAAGCCATGGTCCGGAGCGAGAGGGAGTGGGAGGCAGTCGCCTCCTTCTGCGAAGCAGTCATGCTAGCGAAGGAGGTGGCGGGACGGATGAGGGAGAGAGCCTCCCGTCCCAGCCGCCACGGGAGACGCTCCGGGCGTCGGGAGTCGCGTGACGACTACCGGCCACCGTAGGCGCGGGCCTGCGGGCGGAGAGCAATGGGTAGCTCACCGCCCGATCAGGACCAGGCCCGTGCCGGACGGCGCGTAAGTGTTCCACGCGCGCCTCAAAGAGATGTCAGCATAATCCGAGGGGCCCCTGAGGGCCGAAGCCTGCCGGGTCAGCGGGATTGTCCGAAAGGGTTACCGCTACCCCGGAACATAAAGGGCGAAGGAAGGAACATGGGTGGGTTTTAGTCAGTAAGAGTCTGACACTCCCTTCCGCTCCACCCAGAGCGGGAGGGGTCATTTGATGATTTCCCACCAGAAAAAAAAAAAAAGAAGCCCTTGCTACTGTGTGTTACGCAGTTACCCCACTGTTCGCTGGTCTATTTGATACGCTTCATCCAGTGAAATACCTACCTGCATTGCTAAGCCCTCCTATTTTTAACTCTGCCGGACTCTATTACACAGGACAGATCATTTTTATTCCACGAATAAAAATGTCGATTGAAAAATCAGCAAAAACTATGTGGCGTTGGAAAAATCGGCCCTAAATGTGACCGGGTATTTAAAATAAAATTCGGTCTGGCGAGTCATATTAGCACACGCTAGGAAATAATAATTTCAAACGGTCGCTGTTATTGAAATCGATAAGGAGGACTAAGTATTCAATTGCCAAATAGAATGATATATCATGGTAATTTTAAGACATTGATATATATTTGCTTCATCAGTTTTGACAAAAGTTCCCAGTAAATTGAAGCTTCTATAAGGTTTAAACAATCTAACTTTCATATAGACAAATAGACATTATCGTTTTATACGATGAACGATGTAACCAATATTTTGATTTAAAAGAGCGTCCATGGGGTTTCTTACCCGTTCTTCTCCAGAGGTTTCTATTATGTTTCGTAATGAGAAACTGGCTTCATCTTTTGACTGACCGACCGGCGACCCCTTGTCATTTCAAAAGTGCTTATTATTGATTTATTTGAAATTAATGCTTTGAGTTAGAGTTTTGAGTTTGACGCGCATGTGACATTCAACCTAATGGTTGAATGTCAGGTGACAAAGGCATTATAAGGTACTTTATTGCAGTTCTCAGAATCATTTCTATTCTGATATCTTATTTTATTTTCTTATGCATAGAATAAATACAGGAAAAATATATTCTAAACTTGGTTCGGCTTGAATACCAACCTGAGAATTCCATATTTCAACTTTATACCAAAGATTTTACGGGCCTGTCGCACTCGAATGGCATTACTAATATAGATCGATATCCGCTCTGAATTTAATACTATCTAAAGTTCCATTCATTCGAAATTAATGGAGTAATGGCCAAAGATAACATCTAACTGAACCCTAAAATTACGCAACCTCTCGAATTGCTCTCTATTATGAAGGAACATTCTAGAAATGACAGTAACACTTTCCAGAACAGCTCTAAAATCCTGTAGCACCTCCTCGTACCTCGCCTATTTTACTAACGACTCTATGTAAATGAAGTAATCAACACACCTAATCCAATCTTTTTGTCGTCGTACCAAATTGCTCAAAAACGATATTACTTCCAAACTGCAAGCACAAACTGGCAAAAAGCTTAATAAAGTACCGATATCGCAAAAGGAAATGGCGCTACTTCTATTCATAAACGTTGCTAACCCAAATTGAACTTTGACTATTGTATTATAAAGTCCAATTTGCTTCGCCATTTATAATCCAAAGTTGGGATTCGAGGACGATAGTGGGACATCATTTGAATAATTAAAAAGCGGCTTTATCTATTTATTCAGTTTCACCCAAAAGTTGTTGAGTTGCATTGTGTCCAATCTATAGGCGAATTTGAGGGTGCTTTAGTTCGCTACAGGAGCTACTTTTCTTTGGAGGGCTTTTGACGAGAGTGGGCTTTGCAGTCATCAGAATAGATTCTACTGTATTTAAGAACGAAAAATGTTTTTAGATTTTATTTACTGTGCATTATATTCGCGTTTCTATTTCTAGAAAAAGGTGAAAAATCTAATTGAATGCTGGCATTTCAATTAAAAATGTATTTCTTTCTTTTTTTTTTTGTTGATGTCAACTAATTATATAAGAGTACTCCTGCGTATTACGTTGTTTTTGTTTTTTTCGTAATAAGAGAACATACAAAATGTAAATGTTCTTTTATTGATGTTCTTTAAGCTTCCATTATGATTATACAACACCGACGACCGTCCCAACACACGTCGAATCAACCGTAGTTTTTCACGACAAGAAAAACGTCTGTACACAACGTGCCTTAGATTTTCTATTTTTGCTTTTATCTTTTAACTATTGTGTTCTATTAACGCTTCAAGCGGGTGACCTCGATAATCAATACGATTCTTGAATAAACAACAACAACAATACATTTGACGGCACGGTTGGCGCAGTGGTTAAGCGATTGACTGCTGCGCTGCGTGTCGCGGGTTCAATTCCCGCACGGAACAAATATTTGTACGACCTACAGGTAGTTGTTCCGGGTCTGGCTGTTTGTGTATGTGAGTTTAAATGTTTGTAAACGCACCCACGATACAAGAGAAATTCCTAGTGTGGGGCAAAGTTTTATAAAAAAAAAAAAAACAACAAACTTGAAAGTTTTCATCCAAAAACGGATATATCTCCAAATATTTTTTATTGTAGTCTATGAGAGATGTCATGTTGAGATGTTATTACAGTAAATATAAAAACAAATAAGACAGATGCTGTCTTAAATAAGGTCGTTGTAAGGCCCTTTGTAGACGCACGTTTTTCTTGCCGTGACAAACTACGGTTTATACGTAGTGTAGGCACGAACGTCAGTGTTGCATGGATTACTATCAATGGATGCTTGTACAGTACACAGACACGTTTTTTCTATGGCGCGGTTTATCCGCTATGTGTAGGCTTTTAGGTCGTAGGGACTTTAGAATAATACCGGTATCTGAATTGATATTTTGGAGTTGAGAACTCGTCAAGCTCTACTTTGGCATTGCTTAAGATAACTACTGCAATTTAGCCCGCGAAAATCAAAGTTCCTTAAGTATTTGCAAAAAAAAAAAAAAAAACTGGGGTTTTGCATTAAGTAAAGTTAAAGTAGAGCTTGACACTTTCTCGACTTCAATTTCTCAGTTCAGAAAGTGGGTGTGAGTATTTTGAGTTCTGCTTGTGGTCCATGGAACGGATACTGTGGTTTATAGTTTGACAATGCACTTCATGAATCCTTTAAATTATTTTAAAATTATTATGCTTTATGTGTGTATTTATTGTATTGTCTAAATGGTACACCACAGACTGACTGCCTACAGTATTGTCTCTCCTTCCCCTTTTTAATCCACTCAAAGGTTGTCTTTAAAAGATTGCTCTTAGCGATAAGACCACCGTTTGCAAAATTTCTACATTTATATCTATAATTTATATGGTGTACATACCAAAGAGTATTCTGTTCTATTCCAATGATCCGAAAAAACTAAAAATATTTCAAAGTAAAGGAACAGTTTAATAAACGTGCCAAGTATTCAACAAGTATGTACAGGTAAAACTCAAAATAGAGAAAGAAGGTCGAGAAAAACAAAAGAAGGCGAATAGAAAAGCCACAACAGCCAGCAACAATTTCAAATCCATATTCCACATTTTAAAATCTCGGCAACAATTCAAGATGATCACAACTTGAAACAAAGCGTGTCCGAGACTAAGATAGCAGCTTAAGTATCTCGTTCGTGTAACAGTTGCGGGTGGAATATAAAACGGGTACACGTACTACAAACATTGGTTTGCAAACACTTCGTTTGAACATGTACAGCAAACAATTGGTCTTGGTGCTGCTTGGACGCTGGCCGTGTTTGGTGATTGGTGATCGGTTGGTTAAGAATTTGCTATTTACTCGTGTTTATGTTTATGGAGGAAAGAGGAATTCCTTTGGTGGGAATTGTAAAGGAAGATTTAAGCTGGTTGCAGTGTTTTGGTATCTAGAATTGTCTGTAGGCTTCGCTTTATGTAATAGCTAGGATGCGATATGCTTTTATTTCAAAAGGATAGTGATTCAATGGTAGACGTAAAGAATGTTAGGTAAGAAGCTTTTCAAAGTCCTTTAACTCTACCAATAAGCTTTGTGGTCAAAAATACAAGAGATCAATCACTTACGACTAGTTTTACCAAAATCAGATATCTTTTATCCGTGTGTAGCGGTATCTATAACGCCACATGTGAACAACGCGTCATACTGACGTCACGCAAATCCTCCATCTCGCAAGCAGAGTTTACCGCGCAATTAGCATACATACAATTTCCCAATATCAATCGTTGGGCAATTGCCCATCAGACACAACACCCATCTGGTAGGAGGATTAAAATTGACGTCTGACAGTTCCAGTGTGAAAAAACTGTTAACAATTCCAAATGTATGCTCAGGATAAGACTTATTCTAGGTATAAAACTATGATGGAATTCACCCTTATGAAAAAAAAATGGTAGTCCAAAAATATTGTTTTGATTTCAAGTCAAGATTCAACTTCAATATTCTCTTGAATGTTCTCAATGCCGCACCCAAAAATATCCACCACAGTCCGCCTCAGAGCATAACAAAAGCCACCTGATCATAATCTTATCCAAAACCATAAATGACCTTGTGGTGTCCTGAGGGAAATCTCCCCATGTCCGGGCATGTCACGCCTGAGATATGAAAGGCTGACTGTGAGTAATACTGGTTTCGTCTAGATGAGGCAAAGGATTTCCCGGATTACGCTAGACGTGTTATTACTGCGTGTGTGAGAGTTTGTGAGACTTACACGCTTAATTTGGCTTTAAATTTTAAAAGGGCGTTTAAGGATGTCTTGTTGAGATTTGAGACGAGATTTGTTAATTATTTAGTTAGTATTGTAGGAAATGACATACGTTGCATGAACAATGAGCATACATTAAATAATTACACAGAGGAACACAATGTGACACGTCGTGCTATTAGTTCGGTTGATGATAAACTTTCGTAAAGATTGACGATCAAAAACCACGAAGTACTCATTTTTCATAAGTACACAAAGGACATCATGGGGCAGGAATTATTCTGATAGCCAATCCTCAATATAAAATCAATCAATCAACTCAGCCTATCGCAGTCCACTGCTGGACATAGGCCTCTCCCATGCTAAGCCACAACACCCGCATCCAGTCTGTTCCAGCCACCTTTTTGAGGTAGTCGGTCCATCTAGCTGGGAGGCGTCCCAAAGTACCTTTGCCGATACGTGGTCTCCACTACAGGGCTCGTCTGCTCCACCACCCATCGTCCTTTGTCGTCCTTTTCCAGATAACTTTATTTTTATTTTTTTAAACACTGCCCCACACTAGGAATTACTCCTGTATCGTGGGTCCGTTTATTTAAACTCACATACACAAACAGCCAGACCCGGAACAACTACCTGTAGGCAATACAAATATTTATTCCGTGCGGGAATCGAACCCGCGACACGCAGTGTAGTAGTCAATCGCTCAGCCACTGCGTCGTTGTCAACCGTGTCATCTGCAACTTCATTTCTGATTTTATCCTTCAAAGAATCTCCAAGCACAGTCCGTTACATAACGCGCTGAGCGACCTTAAACTTATTATTGTGACAATATTAAATAGATTTCCAAATCTTTCGACAATATTTTTACAAATTCGAGAGGAAAATTCTAAGAGTCTTAGATCCTAAGACATATTAATCAGCATCGTACCAGTTGGCATCCGTAAATAAGTTAGGAGCTACTCATGTTTACTGCGACCCTCACGCAGACAAACATTGAAAAACAACGGTACAGCTACGTAAGAGGCAGAATTACAGTCGGTAATAATAAATGTAGGCTTTCGAGAATTCGAACAGTTGCTACCAAGGAGTCCCGACAGGAATAACGGGACAAGGAAGCAAGGAAAGTAATACAGGACGTAGTTGGAATATTTTTCCTGATTTCCGAAGAATATTTTAGTAGGAATGGAAATAATAATGTATGAAAATTATATATTAAAGTATTAGGACTGGAATGGAATCTCATGAATAGTTGATTATTGTGCCATCAAACACATTATTTTTGTGAGAAATAGAAACGTAAAAAAATGGTTAGAAGATCTAACTATTATGAATGTGAGGACTATGTGCCTCATAAAGATTATGTCTGGACTTTCAAAGATTCTTTGACCCCTGAGTTTCTTTTGCCAATTCTTTTCAGGGGTAGTCAAATAGGAAATGTTGACTCCATCTAGCTTTTTTTTTATATGACCCATGACATGTGAATACGTTATCCTATTTACAGAATAAACAATTTCATTTCATTTTATTTAAGACTATCTGCGCACCGCGGTTTCACCCGCATAACTTTCGATAGCGTGGGAATATCGGGATAAAAAGTATTTTATATGTTAGTCCTGGTTTTAAAACACCTGTGCGCCAAATTTCATCCGTACCCGTTTGGTAGTTTTTACGTGAAAGAGTAACAAACATACATCAATCCATCCACCCATCCATCCATTCATCCATCCATTCATCCATAAAAACTTTCACGTTTATAATATTAGTAGTATTTTTATGACTTCAGTATAGTTTACTGCAGCATATTATTCCGTTTCAATACCTTTTTTGTTCTTGACAGTTAAACTGTTACCAAAACGTTTCATTATTACTTCATTACCCTTCATCTCGCCTCTAACCTTAGCCAAAAAGAATGTCGTGACATAAACTCCTCCTAAATCTTCCCTCCGCCTACTCGTTTCACACGTTCGATAATCACATTATCGGCTTTCACGTCCAACACCGAGCCTCCAAATCCTTCCCATTCATCAGCTCACAAACATAAATAACAGCTCTCATCCTAATCAACAGGACATCACATAAAATCCAGAATACATACTATGGATACAGCAAATATTTTTCTACCATTTATCCTGCCGGGCAAACACAGCCGTCCCCTGTGTAATTCCATTATAGATGGACCCGCCCGTCCTGTATTATTCAACGTCTCACGAATCTTTGTGTAAAGATTCTTGTGTTTCTGTTTTAATATTAGCCTGTTTACTAAGGAAATTGCCAGCTATATCTTAGTTGGATCTGTCTCTGTCCTTATCTTCTTGTCACTTTGTGTTTTTGAAATTTTTATGCGGTCGCTCCGTCCGGACGAAATTATGCCGCTTGATTGATGTCAAATATAAGCGGTGCCGCGGTGGTGGAATTTAACTGAGTCTGCACGTCTCCCAAGTGTTTTGGTGGTGTTATTAAGAATGCAGATGGCTTATATTTGGTGGGGAGTTTTAGAAGTAAGTTTTATTGTTTTATTTTTAGCTTCGACATTGATTTTCATGTTGAGTTTATACATGTATATGTGGCGGTATGTATGTACATCGTCTTATGCGAACTACGCATCATTCCGACGTCACGCAAAATCCTGCATCGCGCAATCAGAGTTTACCGCGCAACTAGCATATTATATACAATGTCCCGACTTCAATCGGCCAGTTGCCCTCTAGACACGATACCCGTCGAAGGATCCTCCCTTTTCTATACAAGATGAGTGAACTTTACACCCTGTTCATCATACCTCTATATATATTTTCAATATATAGTACAGTTCAGTTCAGTATGTTATGAGTACGTTACGTAATACATATATAGTTTGTAAAGTGATACTGAAATTGATTCGGTGGAAACCGAAGATACTCCGTCTTCTATCCATTATTGATTTTTGGGTATTTCAACAGGACGTGGTGTAGATAATTCTGTGAGTTGACATTAAATTGGTACTTATGTCTAGCATAATTGTATAACCCGACTAATTCAAAGCACTCCAGACAATTCAAGTGATTAGCATAATGAAATTAAACACAATTGTTGTAGATACTACAATCAAACCATTGATTATCGTTTGAACCAATCATGTGTCGGGTGCCTTAACTAGTCTATTAGTAAATTACAGGACTGCATATATTATATTATTAAACGGGAATGCATTACACGTGCTTGATTGGCGCGTTGAGGCGGCTGACCGCGAGGTTGGTTTCCAGATGGGTGGGCCGTAATTATAGTTCTCTGGAGACAATATTATCTATATCTGTAGATACAAATAAATAAAATTGTAGTGTTTGTTTGGTATGTCAAAATAACAGCTTTCTACTAAATGCATATTAAAGTTTGTACGGTACATTAAACATTTAGGATTTTGGCCGGCTGTCGATAAAAACCAGCGCTGGGGCTCTGTCTTGCATAGGATCGCAGCATAATGCTAAGCGATAGCCGTTTTGCGTGTATGTGACGCATGTTTCCCCCAACCATATATTTTTTTTGTGTTTTATGTTCTTTTTGCGTCATGTTTACTGCAAATAAACATATGTTCTTTCTTTCTTTATTTATTTTTTTTGTCTGTCTGATTTTTTCGGATAATCTCCGAAACGGTTGGACCAATTTTAACCGGACTTTCACTGGCAGCTTTCGCTGGCAGCTGATGTTATAAGGTGTACCATAGTAGTAGTACAAATGCTGACGATGAATCAGAGGTGGCTAGACGTAGTTAGTGGAATTGAGTGACTACTCTATTTAAAATGATGTCTCTCAATCGACCCAAATAACAGAACACCACGCTTGTTATCCCCGAAGGGTTAGACAGAGCCAAATAACACAAATGTTTGTTATGATGAAGTTTTGTATTGCAGAATTAAGAAAGTAATTAGGCATAATAATTTGTCTGTTTTCATTGTCAAAGTCTGTTTTTCTTTGCCGCTTTAATTGTATTCAAGTCGCTTTTGTTTTCTCGATATTCAAGGTTGCCTCAAAGCGTTGATTTATTAGAACTCCGAAATTGGGTTAAATCACCGCTTTGTTTGCTACACAGTCCACGGGAAACTTTCAAAAAGAAAACAAGTTCAGCGTAAAAAGCGAATTACGGAATAAGATTCGGGGGAGAAAAAAAAGCAGCCAAGCAGGCAACGAATTCACTTAATTCAAAATAATAGGAAGTTTCTGGGCACAGTTGCTCACAGATTTCCCAATCGGGGTCCGAGGCTTGAGCATTTTGTTTTGAAGATATGCTAAGAAAATTTACGCCCGAGGCCGCGAGCGGCACGGATTGCTCGCAAAAGAACCGAAGTTAAATCGACTTCAGAATAGTTACTCCCTTCGGATGTGAGCTCCGATAGGGGCCTATCGACAGAAAATTATAGGCTCCAAAAGGTTTTTTCGTCGAGAAGATTGGAATAATAGTTATAATCAGTTTTAGGGTATAAGTACTTTGAGTTTGGGGGTTCACTTCGAAACGTGCGATAGGTTTTAAGTTTGATTTGGGTAAAGGAATGTGATTGACTGGCTACGGGATTAAACTTGGGTAAGGTTAAGTTGGGTCGAATAAGGAACTGGAATTTATATTCCGCCGTGTTTTTGGGTCGGGGTCTCGTTATTGATTTTGTTAAACTGTAAATATTATTAAGTGAAGTTTTCTAATTGTTTCGGAGTGTTAGTTATTTATTTATTAGATCTCCAACAGAGGCTACACAGTTACATGCAAGTATACATAGAACAAAAACGGTGAAGGAAAACATCGTGTGGAAGCCGGCATGTTCTCGAAACAAAAATTCGACGACATGTGACATCTACTAAATCCGCGCTTGTCGATTACGGCCCATTCCCTCGCACAGAGAGGAGACCTATGCCCCAGCAGTGGGATCATTAAGGGTGATTATGCTATACGTAGAACAGGGGCAAATACAAGGGTGAACTTCCAATTATAATTTACTTATAATCTGATCACTATTTCACATCATTTACCTACTTATACAGCAAGTTTGACAAGATAAAAACATTAAAATGAAGTACTAGTGTTTGCGATGTTATTGATTAACATTTTACGAGGTCTATTTGATAAGTTCCGGGTGCGCATCGCCCCTAAACCATTAAATCGCGTAGCTGTATGCGTATTGTTTACATTACAATTGGGCCTATTTACTAATCAATTCATTAAATGAAACAGCTTGTTATAAAAAACCAGCAATTTTCGGTATTGCTACCAAAATATGCATAACCATTAAATTGGCGTCTGTACTTTCCCCTCTATTACACATTTAAACCTCAATCCAAAATAAATACCCTCAACTTCCTAAATAAATAACAATCGAACTCCGACCCTATATCACGCTAGCCATTAAAATTTAAAGGTATTTTGGCTCGAAACAGTAACGAATGTTTCAATATATCTTATGTACGAACAAAATAGAAAACGTAGTGCTTCACCCCCCATTAGCTTTATAGCTGGTACATCGTGCTGGCAGACTATTGTGCGTCGCGATGTATGGAGCTGTGTGGGCGTTGGTCCAAAAGTGAGTCACCAATGAGCCAGTGAAACGGGATGGCAACGTTAGGGATGAAATGTGGAGCTGGTGATTGATTGTCAATTGATTGGTGGGAGATTATGGGGTGGTAATGAAGTTGGTTTGTGAAGAAACACAACACAAATGCTCAAAATGGGTACGCAGACGACTGACTGTGCGAAATGTAGGTGTACTGTATATAGGTACTCCTGTGCCCAACCCTTGGGGGAAACAAGGCGTGATGTTATGTATGGGTAGGCAGAAGAAGCGACAACGACGAGGAGATGTGACGAGGAGAGATCTACCAAGACGTGGTAGGAAAAAGCACGCGTGTTGAAATACACTTCATTGTCAATTAAGCGGTGCAATAAAAGCGTGTAATAGAAAAAAAACTTTTTTCCTAGAATAAAATACTCTTTATTAAGTACACCAAATGGATTACAGACATAAATTTAGTAATTAACTAGTACACTTGAGTTTACAATTTATCTGCAGTCATGTTATAAGTCTCGTTCAATGTCTTTCCATATTATACATTTTGTGGTGAACTATAGATTATTTACTAACTGTTTTTCAGGTAGTTATTTTTGTGCTATTTCTTAAGTAAGGTAGTGTACACCTTATATGCAGGTACTAAATATATTGTCAATTTTATACAATTTTATTACACAGCAAGCATTTTCTCACCTAAAGTAATATTGTAACAAGGAAATATTTTTTTTTGTATGTTTGTATGCTTTCACGATAAAACGGCAGAACGGATATGAATGGAATTTGAATTTGGCACATGTGGACAGACCATAGCCTGGATTAGTACATAGGATACTTTTTATCCCGATATTCCCACGGGATAGAGACTTATGCAGGTGAACCCACTGGGTGCAACTACTAATAGAATAAGTTCAATAGGAAATTAATGGAATCCCCGAAGAAAACTAATTTTGTCACATCTTATGTAAAGTAACCAACATGCTTACACAGTTCCTTGAAACTATTCTACACCTATGGGTCTCACAGAAAGGAGGCCTGTGTCCTACCAGTGGGAACAGTACAGACTGGTTATGTGTATTCCATACCTCTCCACTCTCCCGTATCCAGTGGGTGCTATTGATACAGTACGAGTCCTGCTACTAATTGTTTAGTATCGAATACGCCTACATACAATAGGCCGCGTGTCAGAGGTACAAAACCAGTGGAAACTGGTCTCCTGTTCTATCGTAACTCCGTACTACGCAAGGACAGGTCAAGGTCACAGTGTTACCATCGTGTGGTCGACTATACGTAACTTTCACATAGAATGTATTGATACCGATATGATATCGGTAACAACTTATCTGTTTCTGAAGAAGTTCGAGTGAGGAATTGGTTGTTAGAGGCATTGTAATAACTGTTGCGAGCATTGATTCGGCAAAAGCGTCAGGGTAGCCCGCGAAATTAAAATGTTCTTACGTTTTTATGCAATATGCATGTCAATACAGAGGGCAATTCTCGTAAATTTAAGAACGTTCACAGTCTGAAGGCCAATTCTCGTAATTTAAAACGTTCAAAATCTGCGACTAGATTTTGAACGTTTTAAATTACGAGAATTGGCCTTCTGGTCGAATGCTGATCAAAATATGATCCGCGACCGTAACAAATATATATTTATAGAAATATAATCATAAACATCATCAATACATCTCTCGCTAAATTCATAGTTCCCTATTGAATAACTATTTCATGAAATCGTGATATTTCAGGGCAATTATAACTTAAGGAGTTGTACGGTCGCGAATTGTATTATCACGAACTAAATTTAATGGAACAACTCATGTCATATCCTCGAATATCATTGACAAAGAACAAGCTTTCCATTGATGTAAGACGAAAAATAGGATGACACAAACATATAAAAGTACAGTTACACTCTCCGCTCAATCTACATTTACGACTCGCTGGGGCAGCAAGTTGATAAATTTTATGTTTTTCTTCCATTTTTAGAGCCGTATGCAAATGTGTAGTGACGAATAATAATATCCAGACTGATGTAGGGCAGCAAGAAAAAAATATGTTTGTTCAGAGAATTCGTCAATGTTACCATTTTTTTTTAATGTTAGAACATTAAAAAAGAAGTAGGCTGACAGGCAGTCTTAAACCAGCCTGCCTGCCTGTTTATGACTGCCTGCCAGCCTACTTTTCGATATGCGTGGTTATTCTAGTCGACGATGAGCGATGCAGTGGTGGCAGTGGGTGGCAGCATGGTAGGACCGAAGGCATCATGGCACACATCAAACAGTAAAGATACAAATGTACTCAAAGGTCACATCTTTATGATAACTACCTATTTCGAAAATAGTGATTTTCTTCCATCTAGAAGAAAAAAAAGAAGTATATATTTATATACTTTTTTTCTCTCATTTAACATACGTTCGCTATCATAATCCGATGTCACTTCGTGGACAATAGTGTAATATAACAACTTTTTTGTAAATGTTGTAATGTATAACTGTTTTTTGTCCCAAATAAATATTATATTTATTTTTTGTTTTTTGATATAAGTTTTGAATTCTACGTAGCAACAATGGCACGTTTGAGAATTAGAAGAAAATTCTATTTCCACAGTTCCCAAAAATGTCAATGCTACACTTCCCATCGAATCTATTTCAACATCTATGTCAATGCATTTCACCCGCACCGCCAGCAAAACAAACAAAAAATGTTTGCACCAACATTTGGCCAGCCCCCAAAACCTGGCCATACAATATACAAAGCAAAATTTCGTTCCACTTATTAAATAAAACAGGCCAGTGACCTAACAGGGATTGATGGCTATACCCTCACGTTGTTGGCAAACACTTTTGTCTTATAGAGCCAAAACGGTCACATTTTTATGGCCTCCTTGACCCGATAGTATGGTTTACTTTGTCATTAATATATGGTCCATGCATGGGAACTGGCGAAACTAGGAGCAAAGTGGTAATTTTTGCTGGTGTCGAAGTTTGTTTGATGGGGTGAGGAATGTGTTAGTTTCTTCCCTTGTGAATGGCGTGGGAATTGGGTTAATGTGATTTTTGTAATCAAGAGGTTGGCAGTCTGTTTGTCAATGTTACTGGTACTTTACATGCTTTTATTTAACTTGCCTAGTAAGTATGGATCAAATCTTGCAACTGAATTTTAGAACAGGTCTTATAATAAAAATAAAATTGTATTTGTAAACTTAGCGATTGTTTGCACTGTATTGTATCCTATTGTTAATCAGTGAACAGCGTTGTGGGCTGTAATATTGTCTATATGTTTTGTGTTTTTCTTGTTTCTATGTTTTATATTGTAGCTGTTTGTTGTTCCTCTTGAATAAAAATTAATATACATTATCCCTAACAGATTGAGCTGAAATTTTGCATACACGTTTGGTTCGGATGACAATGCACGGTTAGCTAAGTGACAGTCTTTATCAAATATGGCGGACTCCCAAAGATGGCGGAACAATTCATTTTCATCATCATCATTTCAGCCGAAAGACGACCACTGCTGACGGCCACTGCACCCCCAGGCACCTCCACTTCTGTGCTTCTCGCATCCAACGGGTTCCTGCGACCTTCACAAGGTCGTTGGTAGTAGTACAACTGAAATATTGAATAAGTAAGCTTCTTTTTAAAAAGTTTTTGTTTTTAAATTAGTAATTTTATTTGCAATGTATTGTACCTACATTGATGTTATTCCTGAAGTATTTTCTCCTTTTATTTTTTTCCTGGAGTATTTTACCTATATTGGATATAAAGGACTGTTCAAATAGAGGCGAATCCCACGCGGAACGAAGGACGCAACTATTCGCGCCAGTTTAGTTGTTGAGACAATCGGGCCGAGCAAAGTTCGACCAGAGCTTTAATTGAAACCTGATAAATTCGTTCCAAAAATGCCGTTCGAGGCCTCGATTTTTAACGTTATATCTAGATCTTTTATTGAAATCGACACAGGAAAAACCCAAAAAGATAAAAACAAAATCACTTTACATATCCCGCTTTTCAAAGTCTTGAAAAAAAAAATGACCAACCCAACACTGTCAACAAAAAAGTTGTCAAACCTTTTTTCGCGTCAGTCAACGGTACGAAAATGAAAAATCTCTTGCGTTGGGCCATCGATCTAAAACGGCCGTACATTGTGATGTACGGAACCTTCCGCGGTATTTATTACCATTCCCGATTCGGGTAAGCGGTCAATGTCGGTTGATAGATGGTATTATGCAAATGTGTGATGTGTTATGTTTGTTTTTGTTGCTGTTGTATTAAGGGAAGGGATTTTTATGCGGCGAATAGAAATATAACTTATATGTATTACAGTAAAATTTAAATTTCAATGATGATGGCTAAGGACGTAGCGGTATACCTAAGGATACTGCGGCATCGTTGCCGTTGGAGTTTCAATTTTATTATCATACTCTTTTTTTTTTTTTTTTTTGGGATGGGAAATCATCAAATGACTCCTCCCGCTCTGGGTGGAGCGGAAGGGAGTGTCAGACTCTTACTGACTAAAACCCACCCATGTTCCTTCCTTCGCCCTTTATGTTCCGGGGCAGCGGTAACCCTTTCGGACAATCCCGCTGCCCCGGCAGGCTTCGGCCCTGAGGGGCCCCTCGTTATGCTGACATCTCTTTGAGGCGCGCGTGGAACACTTACGCGCCGTCCGGCACGGGCCTGGTCCTGATCGGGCGGTGAGCTACCCATTGCTCTCCGCCCGCAGGCCCGCGCCTACGGTGGCCGGTAGTCGTCTCTCGACTCCCGACGCCTGGGGCGTCTCCCGCGGCGGCTAGGACGGGAGGCTCTCTCCCTCATCCGTCCCGCCACCTCCTTCGCTAGCATGACTGCTTCGCAGAAGGAGGCGACTGCCTCCCACTCCCTCTCGCTCCGGACCATGGCTTGCACCAGGTCCGGGCGCGAGAGGCCGCCGCCGCTGCCGATCGCCTCCACGAGGACACGGCGGTGCTCCGCCCAAGCGGGGCAGACCTCCACCGTGTGCTCCACCGTGTCCTCTGGGCGATCCTGGCAATGGTGACACCCGGGCGTTTCCTCCCGCCTGATCATGTGCAGGAACCTCCCGAAACTTCCGTGTCCGGTGAGGACCTGCGTCAGGCGGTAGGTGAGGGCGCCGTGGCGCCTCTCTAGCCACTCCTCAAAGAGGGGTCTTATCGCCGCTATCGCGGCGTGCCCTGCGCTGGGTTGCGACAGTCGCTCTTTCCATGTCGCCATGAGATCG
Organism: Apamea monoglypha; assembly: GCA_911387795.2. NCBI lineage: Eukaryota > Metazoa > Arthropoda > Insecta > Lepidoptera > Noctuidae > Apamea > Apamea monoglypha. The sequence continues at coordinate 3,257,188 of OU426933.1, read as the reverse complement.
AGCCGGAGGTCCGTCCGCTCCGCAGCAATTTGCCGCGGGAGCGGACTTTCCCCCCGGCGTAGTGCCTCCGCGCGCCACTCATACAGGCGCGCGAGGACTATCGCCTCCAGATCCCATGGCGGCAGTCCGGCAAGGAGGCTTGCCGCCTCGCGCGAGATCGTGCGGTAGCCCCGGATTAGCCTTACGGCTACCACCTTCTGGGGCGCGTTCAGGTAGTGGGCGGCTCGCCGCCGCAGTGAACGCGCCCACACCGGGGCCCCGTATATGGCCATGGACCGCACGAATTATCATACTCTTAAGTTATATTTCTGTTCATTGAATAAAAATCCCTTGCCGTGCCGTGCTGGCCCCTTATGGGCAGAATACTCACTAAGAGACTCACGCTTGGTACAGCCGCCAGCAAATCAAGCTACAACAATATGTCAAATTTCTTTAATAGATTTCCAACTTTATCGCTAAAGCATTAGGTTTAAGGTTGATTGGGAAAATTTGACAGTTTCAAGTAGCTCGTCTGTACATGTGCATACCAGCAGGTAATCGCTCGTCGTCATCGCGCACTCGCTGCTCATTGCTCATCAACTCGCTTTTAGTTGCTAGCTCGTTTCTACTCGCTTCTCGCCGGCGGTGGGACAGATGCTCTAAGGTCGTGATGGATGTGATGATAGGGCGTGCGCCGTGAGGTGGTTACGGCTATAGGCACCCCGGTTACGGCTAGTCTCGTCTCATGGGTGTCGTAAAAGTTGATTTATGGGAAGATAATTTTAATAAGCGGTCTCTGTACCGGTCTGTGAGTTGGTCTTTGATTAGCTGAGAACATTAGCAAGGGGATGACACAAGTGTAGGAATATTAGTTTATGGCAAGTACAGACGCCAGCAGGTCAAACTACCAGAAACTGTCAAATTTTCCCAATCAACCTTGAAACTTAATGCTTTAGCGATAAAGTTGAAAATCTATTAAAGAAATTTGACAGATTGTAGTAGCTTGATGTGCTGGCGTCCGTACATGACACTAAACATTGTTTTGTGTCAGTCTGTCATGTGAGCAGTGGTGGGCCAGTGGTAACGGCCGCAACTTATGGGTTATAGATCGTAGGTTTGAACCCAGACGTTGTGTAAATTATTTCATCACCACTGCTCTTAAAACGGTAAAGGAGAACATCATTAGTAAACCAGTATGTACTAGAAACAAAAATTCAGAGACAGTGTATACGCCAACCCGCACTGTGCCTGTGTTGTGGATAACCGCCCACTCCGTCTCACCGAGAGGACTGTCTCCCAGCAGAGGTAACTTATAGGCTGATTATGCTTCTTTTTAACTATGAACTGTTTAATTTATTGTTTTGTAGGTCATTTCAGATCTAATCATTTCCATCTAGACCAAAGGACCAAAGGCCAACGAAACTAAAACCCCAAGGAAAAATAAAACAAGCAACATAATCCCCAATATTTTAGTCCTTAAATATAAAGCTAGGAGTATACGAGCGTGCCTCGCCTAGCGGCTCACAGACTCACAGTATGTAGGGGCTTTGATGACGTATAAATTTGCGCGCCTCGCAAGGGATTTGCTGTGGCCAGCCAACCGCAAATAGCGCATTATTGGTAGTATTCTGTGTTTGTGAAATATGTGCTGTGGCGACCTGTTTTGTAATGTTAACATGTTCATAGATATGTTTGTTCGTGTAATATCGTTCGGCTACTCGTGATTTGATTATAGTTTGTGCAGGTATTTCTAATGTGGTGTTGCAATTTGCAGTGTTGATGTTCCTAAAATGTTAGATAATGAAAACACCTTTGTTTGTTCACCGAACTTTCCAGTAATGATTTGAAGCCTTTATGTGCAACTTGTATAAACTGAATGATAAAAGACAAAGCATTTTTATTGTTTGCACCAACTAAGCTTTACCTTGCAAAATGTTTCATACAATTTATAAAACAACCTACCAAGTAAAACTACTATTAAAACAACATTTACGAAAAATCATTAACTTCCAACTTATTTAAATTCCAACTGCAATTTCCATTAGTATACCTTTCTACAAAATTAAAACAACCCCAGCGTAAAATACATAACATTATCTTTTAAAACACTTTGAACTACATCTTCGTATCGAAAGGAGCTTTTAACAACGAAGGGTGTGGTATTAAACAGGCTTTGCCTTGTCACCGTGCTCGAGGCATTAGCCGACGGTGGATCCTAAGCTTTATTTATGTTCCTACTTTTATATTAACGGTCTTTTCGTTTCTTATAGAGTTGAAAATTGTTTAATTATAGACGAGGTTCAAGGGGCGTGATTTTTGTTAAGGAAAGTGCTTCGTTTTAGTAACCTTTTCCAGTTACTGAAAAGGTTATAAAAATTTCTGTACGAGCTTCTAAGAATTTTACTTGGCTTCGAGTTTGGTTGTGAAGAGATTTTTTGAAGATATTTTGGATAGCTTTATTTTTGGCCGAATCGATAAAATTCTTCGTAAATTGTCGTCTCGAATTCAAAGGTCTGAGTTGTTCTAAATCTAAATATGACGCTTTTTCAATAGTGCAGTCAGGTGTATTTGTTTGGTTTTGTTACATAAAACACCTGAATCGAACCATCCTGCATATTTTTGTTTAAAGGTACCTCAGGGTATCTTTTTATCAGGGTTAAAAAATGAAAATTTTGCTATAAAAGACTTTTATTTCTGAGATTATGTAAGTTTTGCAATATTTTTTTTTAAATGACCATTCATTTTTCAACTTTCAGAAAAGTATCAATGAAATGTTTGGAGTGGAGTAGTTTTTTTCTAATAATTAATTGTTTTTGGTAAAAAGTCAGAAAATTTCAAAAAAATCGAAGAACCGACACAGCTCGGTAACCATCCAGTTTTGAACCCTAGTTCACTAGACTAAATTTGTTGCCAATTACCTCTAGTATAACCCCTTTCAAGGAATACGTCGACTTTCCCTAACCTTCCCCCCCCTCCCCCCCTCCCCCCCTCCCCCCCTACCCCTTCCTTCCCTTTCCCTTTAAATGATATATAACGCACAGTACATAGTTACTCGTCGATGTCAGAACCATAGAACGATGTCAAAATGTTTGTTTACCGACAGATTCGTCGTTCAGTACTGTTACATAAGAACGTTTAAAAATAAAACATCAGTCTGTTTCATATAACATTGTTTGCGCATATATTATTATGACGCATACGGGAATAACATTTTCATACTGATTTGGTAATAAATCTTATGAATGAATGAAAGAGATACAAACAGAATGTTTTTGCCTAAAATATGTGGAGTTTGGTATAATTTGGGAAAATTCCACCTATCTCCGAGTTTTTTTTGTCGGTGTTTCTTCTCAGAGTAAGTAAGAAAACACCGACCTCGTCAAGTATTGAAATGTTATTGTTACCCGATATTTATGAAGTGTTAAAGTGTTCTTCAAAACCAATTTACGGAAAGAAATACCATTTTTTTTTTCATTTAACCTCTTTGATAACCTACTAAATTGGCTGTCAAATTCTATATTTGCTACTAACCGCGGCTTCGCCCATGTGGATGTCAAAAATTATTCCGCAGGAGCATGCTACCGGGACAAAGAGCAGCCTATGTCCTTCCCCAGGATGCCTATCTCCTTGCCAAATATCGAAATTCGTTCAAGCTTCAACTTATGTGGCAGCAGCGTGTCCATCACACGTCCGTCAACGGGACTTCACGTTTCGTTTGAAAAATCTGGTTCTTTGGTACGCGGTTGCCACTCCAGTAGCTTTCGGCAGCATCGGCCATCTGTTCAGCGAGCAATGTGCCCTGTCCACTACCACTTAAGTTCAACACTTCAATTAACTTATAAAGCCCATAAATCAAGCTAAGGCTTGGCACAGACTGCACCAAATACCCAAGACTATAACCATCACACCCAAAATCGGAACACGTCCTAATTTGATATTGGTACCCTTTCCGTCTGTCAGTCATAACGGAATTGAATTGTGCCCTATCATGGAACATAATACCCGCTCGCATACACGTGAAATTTTATTCATTTATTCAGTGGCCTTAATATCTGTGGGTTGCGTTTTGTTCAGAAGGGGAGAGAGGCAATTGGATAGTTGCATCTCATCTCACTGGTGTAAGAGATGAAAAATGTATGTCAGCCTGAGGCTGAGTTTTCAAAATAAGTTTTCTTGGGTTCGCACTGACAGGCTTGCTTACTGCCTAGAGCCTGGTGAGTGACCTTGCGAGTAGCGAAGTGATACAAATGCTCTAGAATCTTCGCAACCGAGCGCACTGCGCGCTTGGCGCCTTCACTAGTCGCCTAGCGTGTATGCAAGGATGATAGGATGATGATGATGATGACTAGGCTCTAAACGGTAAGCAAGCCACCTGCTAGTGCGTACTTCCTACTAATATTATAAACGCGAAAGTTTGTATGGATGGATGGATGTTTGTTACTCTTTCACGCAAAAACTACTGAACGGATTTCGATGATTTTGGTACATAGATAGTTTATAACCAGGATTAACACATAGCATACTTTTATTTCGATATTCCCACGGGATCGAAACTTATGCGGGTAAAACCGCGGGGCGCAGCTAGTAAGGTATATTTTCGGCTTAATTTTAGTAATAATTGATATCTCTTACATCTCTGTCAAAGAATACATAAAAGAGAAGTTGATTAAATATTTCGTTGTGTTCTCCGAAGAATCTTTATAATCAAATTAATAACTTTGCCCAATATTCCTCGCTATATACCTTGAAATTAAAACGAAAATCCAAGAAGCATGGTTTACTTGAAATATTTATAAATATATTGGTTTTGTGTTACGATACTGTCAAAATGGCTCTCAGCGAAGCGCTTGCAAAAAAATAATAAAACTGGATCATGCAGAAAAAGCAATTAACGCACATTCTGTAGAGTGTTGAATTGCCCGTCCGGTGCCGGGACGTATCGCCGTGTGAACCTGCCTTTATAACTCGTTTACCGAACAAAGGATCCGTACAAAATAATCGAAAAGAGACGAAAATAATAGAACACGGTAAATCGTCTATTTTTTACGATTGACTGGTGTGTGCGGGAAATAGAATAGATATTTTGGCTCGTACAATTTGTACATAACATAATTAAATGGGGGACTGTTTTCAAATAGAACTGGACAAACCAAAATACTGGAAGAGAATGAATGAAAATTGTAGATGAGGTTGAATTCTGACGAAATGTTGGTCAAGAAAATGAGAGAAGGGAAATAGGTAGTCACCTATTTCCCTTCTCTCATTTTCTTTGTACAATACTTTCAAGACTTGCTACAGAGTCCTGTAGCAAGTCTTGAAAGTATTGTCAAACATACCTGTGCGCAGGTAAAAGACTATTTAAAACCTGATTTATAGGGTGCGATTTTTTTTTTTTTTGCCTGTGTTACACCATAATCAGAAGTGTAGTCAGAAGACCAAAAGTTTGGCAACCAGTCTTACCAAGGGGTATCGTGTTACCCAGTAACTTGGCTGTGGAGGTCAGATAGGGCGTCGCTTTATTTAAAATACTGGTATTCAGCTACATTTGGTTAGACTGGAAGTCGACCAAAATATAGCAAGGTAAAGGCTAGGCAAATTATGAGTAAATATTATTATGAAGTAAAAGAGATTCCCCAATCCCAGCATTTAGATTCTAAATCCTAAATATGATAATAAATTCATTGCCAAAACAGATCGTTAACAGGCTTTCTAAAACCGCACTAGTTCAGAGTTATATTTTGTTTAGGCCTCCAGCCGTCCCTAGTGGGATATTAAGTGAATTTTGCGTTTTAGTGTAATTTAGGTATATTATGTGCGTGTATTTTGTATTAAAAAGGTTTGCGCTCTGAGTTTGGCCGCCATATTGAAATTTTATTTATAGCTCAGTACGTGAGGGTTGTTCACGTTATTTTTATTCAATTAGTGTGTTTATTTGCGAATATTCTTCTGATTTTCAATATTTTAATATATATGTAGTTTTATTTTGTAGCACTTAACAGTTATGAATTATATAAATTCACATTGTGAGAGCTGGTTTCTAATGGTAGGTTTCGGAAAAACCAATGTCAGGTCACAAATTACATTCAGATTTTGACACAAAATTAATTGTATTTTCGATTATAATGCCGGTATGTTTTCTATTCTTCCTGAAGGCCAATTCCCGTAATTAAACGTTCAAAATCTAGTCGCAATCTTATCTCAGTGAATCAATGTCAAAAATTTCTCAAAAATGTAGGGACACAACACGGTAAATCGTCTATTTTTACGATTGACGAGACTGAGATCAGTCTGTGAACGTTAACGTTAATTAATTCTTAAAATTACAAGAATTGCCCCTCAGGCCAAAGGACGAATATAGAAATATAGAGATACCTATCAAAGGTAGCGAATGAAATACATCGCCTAAAATAAACTCGCTCCAGTCACGAAGAAACCAATCCATTCCCAAGAATATCAAAAACCGTTTCTAATAAAAACAAACAGAAAGAAAAACTATTAAACAGAAAAGAAAACAAAATTATTTCTAAGATATCAACGGTCTTGTAGCAGCCATCCCTCCATTCCTTCATCCGATTCTCCGTTCCTTCGATTCCTCATAGTCTCTCCATCCCTCCATTCCCCCATTCCTAGTGCATCCGAGATTAATTTTCCGAATCATTGGTCACTTTCACACTACGCTGGACTTCAAGAAGATGTTTCCATTACGCGCTATAACTTTGCAATTCTAATTTGCCTGCATCGCAGTCTGTCTGTAAAAATGTATTCGTTTCGTTTGAGAGTTATTTAAGGTCTCATTGGGTTCGAAGTAGGGAATTATAGTTTTGAAGACGATGGGGTTGGAGTGTTATGAATTTTCTGCGTTTACTTATGTGAAACTAGCATGAGCGCGTGACTTTGTCCGCGTAAAATTTCTTGTTTTATAACACTTGGCAATAGTGTAGCTTTCTATCAGTGAACAACTTTTGTAAATTAAATTAAAGTATTTATTTTGTAAATATAATATCGGAATCATTTACACGTTATATTATAAAAAAATAAAGCTAGATGAGGTTGACGTATCCTATCTGACTACTCTGAGAAGAAAGGGCGAAACAAACTTAGAGGACAGTCTCTTTTTTAAAGTCCAGACATAATCTTGGTCAGATAATTTGAAGACCATGTAGATTGATATCCGAAATGGTCTTGTGAGGATGGTATCACACAGATTTGAGTGCACCAGTCGAGTCAGTAATCATGCAGCTCCACTCAGAACTTGAGGCTGGTTGTTGTAATCGGATCAGTACTTATTCATATATTTATTTGCATTCCATAATGTTGTAGAGGTATTACAATGGCTTAAAGCTAGGGTACAATTATGGACCCTGTAGGGCACAGCAAAAAGTATAAAATTCATTCTTAAAGTAAAAATAAATACTTCCAAGATTACCTTTTACAAATACAGAAAAACAATATTACCTCAATATAATATAAGTAAAGATGACGCAATGTTGTGTGCAGAGTACGAGAGAAGACAGCGTATTAAAAGATGTCAACAAAAAGGGTCAACAACATCTGTTTATAACCACATAACAACATTCTACGACCACTTTTATAGTATTGTTTGTCTCAACAGTAAAGAAACAGTTCGGTGAGATGAACTGAGATATGATAAGACTGATAATTATGAGACTATTGAGAAGAAAGCACTGAGATAAATATAGAAAATAAAGAAATATCACAAGGCAAAAAACGCCAAAAAAAAATCGTTTCTGGTGTGGAGACCCGCTTTATTTGTAATAACAAATACCTTTTTTTTATTTTTATTATTTGCTGTTATAACGGCAATAGAAATACGCATTCTGTGTACTCGGTACGTTAAGGATACGGTTCATGAAATACAGCCCGCTCACAGACAGACGGACGGACGGACAGACAGCGGAGTAGGATTCCTTTGCGAATGGAACCCTAAAAAGACGGACTGCAGCACTGACTTCCAAATAAATTGGGATATGAGCAAAAGAATTATTTTTTGACTTTCAAAAGTGCCTTTTATATTTGAAATAAATGCTTTGCCTTTGACTAGGAAAGAAAAAAAAGTACCTTCTACTACATAAAAAAGGCCGAATTAAAAACTTGAAGACCTAAGCAGCATCATGAAACGAGAGCGCTTTGAGGCTCATTGGTATTTTTTTTTCATGTATTGTATTCCTGGTTACAATTTGCGCGTGGATGTCTGTGTCTGTCTGCCACCCTGACTAAATGTAAAAAATATGAAAAGTAATACAATAACACCGAAAACAATATGTTCTCTTAAGAGCTGCAACACTTAATACCAATGTGATGTAAATTGGAACTGCTTAAGCCGCGCCTCAACGTAATGTATTCCGAATAATTTATGTAATCAGATGTACAGGATGGGCAAATAAGAGGTATACACTTAATTTTGAAATTTTATTCTATGAAATATAAAAAAATGTTAATTATTTTTATTTAAATATAGTATTTAGGACCGGCAATTCAGTATGGAAAATAATCTCAAACAAATGTCCACCTCTAGCAGCATGGCAGATGTGAACCCTTTTCACTGCGTTTTTCATGACATTTTCACACATTTCCTGTGTTATTTCAGTGACTGTGTCTCAGATATTTTGTTTTAATTCTTAAAGGTTTATTGGCCTGTTAGCATAGACATGTCCCTTTAGATAGCCCCACAAAAAAGTCAGGCTGTAATACGGGGATCTTGGGGGCCAATCAATGTCATCGTTTCTCGAAATTAATGAACCCGGAAGCTCGTGCCGTATGACATGTGGCCCCTTATTGTGGAACCACATGTTTCCTAATCCCAACTGATTCACTTGATGTAAGAAAACTGAATCACTAAACGACTTATTGTGTTTTGTGTTGTTGTTGTTATTGGTTTGTTATTGTTGTTGTTGCTGTTGTTGTTAGTATTCTTCTTCTTCTTCTTCTTCTTCTATTATTAGCCGCGAAGGTAAGTGATTTCTACCAAAAAGTTGCCGCAATTTTCTTAGAGTTTCCGTAATACATGGTTGGGTTGATTGGAATGTTTTAATAATTAAAACACTTTGTTCAGTCGTAAAACGCTCCATAACAAATTTGCCGTATCTACACAAAATAATTTTCATGAAACAACTGTCATATTTGCCGCCAAAACAAAATGGCGCCAAAAAAAAAGTTGTATACCTCCAAGTTGCCCACCCTGTATTATTGCACAGGCTGGGTCGGAATATTGCCACAAAGATGGTTATTGAATGTCTGGTGGGAAGAATGTTGAAAATAAGTTATATTCGTATTGAGAATATTACGAGTATAATGTCGGGTGACTACCGAGATGACGACTAATAGAGAAGTATGGAAGATCATGTTCCACCGACACCAAATAAATTGGGATAAGGACAGGAGGATGATGATGATTATAATATGGTAAAAAACTTGATCATCGCTTGCTTACTTCCTGCTAGCTACTTCATATCAATAACTTCAAGTTTGGGAGGCCTTTGTCCAGTAGTGGAACTAAACAAAAGAAAAACACTTCAAGCTTAGACACATGAATTCCAGTACCTAGCTATCTTTAAGCTTTAATGATTTAGTTTGCCAAAAACTGTAAAAAATCAAAAAGTGTTTAAATGGCTGCGGACAATTATCTTGACTTATAAAATATTTTCATCCTATAAAATATGTACATACATAAAGTACATTGATATTTTTATCTCAAAAACTTGCCCTGCATTTTCCATTCACTCTCCTATCGCATAAATTGGCTATTTTATTTTAAACTAGCTGCGCCCCGCGGTTTCACCCGCATAAGTTTAGATCCCGTGGGAATATCGGGTTAAAAAGTACCTCATGAGTTAATCCTGGTTATAAACCATCTATGTGCCAAATTTAATCCAAATCCGTTCAGTAGTTTTTGCGTGAAAGATTAACAAACACCCTTCCATCCTTACAAACTTTCGCATTTATAATATTACATAAAATAAAAATATAATATATGATATAGTAGGATTTACATATTATGATTATTCACAAGTAGATTCACTATTTCTCGTACCGGTGGATCCTACCACTGTATATATAGACACTTCCTTTAGAATACACATACATAAAGCAAATTAATGTTTCTATCTCCAAAACCCGCCCTACATTTTCTATTCACCCTCCTTCACGTCAAAATGAAAATTAAACCATAATCCAGTAATTTTTACACTACCGTATAAATTGGCTATTTAATTTGAAATTCACATATCATATTATTTCCCGTAACGGTGGATCCCACCCTGTATTAATTTTCAGGGAACACTGTATTATACGAGGTCTGCGCTTAACGATTACATACATATTTATGCAGCTTTATAAATATTTATAGAGAGGTGTCGCTTGTGATCAGTTTCATGTGGTTTTAGTTCGTTATAATCGCCATAATTAAAGGCTTTAGAGGGTTGTAATATTTGGTGATAGTTGCTCCATTTGGAGGGATAATTTTGTTTATATAGGCCGGTGTTAAAAAAAGGAAATTGTGGGAATTATCTGATGAGCTTTGGTCCGATGCGGACGGATTTGCGATGTGTAGGAATAGGATGATACTGCTGTGTTTATTAAATATGTAAATACAGAAGAGTAACGATGTGAATGTTGTTATTTATGTGTACTTTTTGAGTTTATCTTGGACATTGCTGACATCGGTGGAAAAAAGTCGTGAGGAAACCTGGACATAGTTCGTACAAGTCTGAAATCGCCAACCCGTCTTGAGCAAGCGTGGTGATCAATGCTTGTGTGTGCCCACAGATTTATAAACTAAAGGGAGATATGGTGTGGCTGCCCAACTGTTCGAGTCCGGCTGTCGCCTTCAACTACATATGCACTACAATACGAACACGCGCTCACTCACACTATAACAGTCACCACACTCAACGCGAGCCAATCGCGTAACGCAGATCGCAACGTTGAGACACACAACTACATTGACAATTCTTATTGACAAATCAACGGCACCCGCGTTTGTTTCTGTTTTGTGCATACATTGTTCGCACGCGTCACGCCCCCTTGGCATATCTCCCTTTAGTTTATAAATGTGTGTGTGCCTCTCTCGTATAGGAAGAGGCCTTTACCTTGCCGTGGGGCAATTAAATAGAGCTGGTATTAACTATTACATTAATTGGCTTAAAAAGTTTCATTTCAATAGTTATTCAAGTCTGGACACTTATTGCAACGATCCGCCTTCAGCCTGGCTGACTAAAATGGCAAAATAATGTATGTAGTAAGTAAGTACCCATTGAAAGGATGACAGAATCCGAAATATTGACATGTAATGATGTTATTGAATAGCGTCAGTCTGACTGATTTACACATTGCAAGTTTTTTGCCTGCGGCATACAATAGAAATAGAGTAAGAAATGACTTGCATCGTCTAAACACTGTTTAGTTAGACGGCCCTTCTTTTATTGTTACTTCAACTTACACACACACACCCTCACTTACACACACCCACCCTCATTCACTCAAATCACCTTGTTTTTGATTATGTACTCGTATTGTATAGTTTACACTTCTTGTTTTTGAAAGAGCGTAGTCTCCTAATACAGGCATATTTTGCTTAAAAGGAGGCTCCAATCTCAAATTTGTTGTACGTTTAAGGTTAACAAATAAACAATTTTTATTTTTTTATTATAACTTATGGTATGTTACAGATACTTAAATTGCACTGTGTAAATTAGGCTTTATTCAACAGAAATGGTTGTATACTATCAGCGGTATTGATTATTTAATTTTGGAATAGAAGATTACGCAAAAGAAAATACAGAGAGAGAGAGAAAGAGAAAAAATGGGAATTAATTACGCGTTTTTAATACAGAGTCATCAGGCAGGATGACACTTCAAAATTTTCCGTGTTTTTCAATTTCAATGTATTTACTTTAAAAATCATTAAGTTTCAAAAATTCGCAAAGAATGTGCGCAATATGGAAGAAGTAATGCTGCACTTGCACGCTGCGTGAGCGTGCGTGATCCATCGCCACTCGTTCGATGTCCACCGCGCACAGGATGGATGGAAAGCAGCACATGAAGTGTTTTTTTACTCCAATGGTGTAATTGCCGCATGGCGTTCCAGTGAGAGGATAAATAAATAAATAAATATAATCTTGTATCAGTTTTTAGAAGATCTCATAAAGTTGTCACCGACTTGGATTTTTATTTTGTTATTTAAGCATGTCTATAAAAATAAGGAACACACAATAAGTTGATTGAAGAGAATAAATGATAATTATCTCGCTATTAGTTTCAGCATCCTTGAAAACCATGAAAACGACACCCATGATGAAAAATTTTCGCAGCCGCCATCTTAGATATTCATTTTGACCTCACTTTTAGCACCCTCGAAAACCATGAAAACTATCTGGGAGAAAGCCGCATGGAGCCCTATAAACACTTTTTCGTTACGTGACGATTTCTACCAGTTCACTAGGCCGTAAGCCGAGTTAAAGAACTTCGTTCCAAAAATATGTGAAGGCCAATTCTGAACGAACTGATCCTGATTTTGAAGGTTTTAAATTACGAGAATTGCCCCTCTGATATCTTTTCATTATATCTACATGACAGCTTACCATAAAGGTACCCACACAGGGTACATATACCTTTTCTCCAGCTTTGCTTTTAGTAATGTGAATATAATAGATGCGTACGTGAGGGTCTAGCACATAAAGTGTTAACTTCGTGGTCGTGTGCCCGACACTGAGTGGAATTAGAATAGTGTGTTTTTGTTCGAAAGTATTTTATCCGACAACGGTAAAATAGTGCGCCATCGTCTGGGATATCGATCGGATGATGAGGAAATAGTTACCTATGCTATCTTCTTATTAGGAAAGGTAAAAGGTATAAACGTACCAGCAAAGGACTTGGCCTTGGCCCTGCTGTAAAAGTAAAAAAGTTTATTGACAATATAACAGAACAACCTTACATACAAATCCCAACAATCCTGTGATTTGTGTGCATTATATACACATATAATTACGTATATGGTCATAAATACCTGTGTACATTATACGGTTGTTTGAGCTTAATTCACACTGACCTCCGTACTAGTGAAAACTGTATTATGGCTTACTTGCTTGCTTACGGCTTGCTGTGGGACAGTATAAGCTAGTGAAAAAACTGTTTATCTGTGTTTATTTGTATGCATGAGCTTATCGATTAACGATTCGATTTTTTAGCAGTACAATCGCTTTGCATTGCAAAAACCCGACTACTGTGTGTATTTAGCGTTTTGGGGGGACTGTCTTAGGTAATTTTGGCGTTCAAAAAGTGCTGATTCTCAGCCTAATTTAAATACATGACTTTTCATAAATCTTTTGGAAACTACTCCAAACAAGTTAATACAGCCTTTGTCCTTGCTTGAATAAGGTACGGATATGTCAAATATGAGAGCAGTGGTAGCCCAGTGGTAACGGCCGCGACTTACGAGTTGTAGGTCGTAGGTTCGAATCCAGACAGGCTTTGCTTTGTGTAAATTGTTTCATCACCACTGCTCTCAAAACGGTGAAGGAAAACATCGTGAGGAAACCGGCATGTCCCAAAACCAAAAATTCCAAGACATGTGACATCTACCAACCCGCTCTGGGCCTACGTAGTAGATTATAGCCCACTCCCTCTCTTAGAGAGGAGGCCTGTGTCCCAGCAGTGGGAACAATATAGGCTGATTATGATGTCAAATATGCAAAACTTGCAGTCTGTCACATGTACTATATGTCTGAGCAGTGCCTCGAGGCCAATCAACAATGATATGACATGACTCTCTCGCGACAATCCGTAGGGAACCGAATACACTAGGATTGTATTCAGATTTCAGGTAAGTATTTAGGCATTTAAGATTGCATGTATTTAAATATTTTTAATTTTGTCCTTCTGGTTTGTAAACGCATCGGCAAACATGTTGCAAAGTCAAAGTCAAATAATTTATTTCGAATAGGCACATAAAAGGTACTTTTGACCGTCAAAATTTATAAAAAAATAGTATTGATTCTAATCGCCCCTTCCAAGAGGTAGCTTCGTATGGAGAAGTATGGCCAAGAAACTCCACCGTATGTTTTACACTATTTTTTACACAATAATTATTATACAAATTATTTATTATATATTACATTATATTATTATATAATTATATTATATGTGTAGACGATGCAACTAGAATAAAATAACAATAGAATATATATTAATAATTACAATAGAATAATAATTTAAAATGAAGCAAAGCGTGTTGTTGTATGTAGGTTACCTTTGCCAGTATCAAATTGTAGATTTCATAGCTAAGTACAGAACTAAAAAAAAGTTTTAGCTCTGATAGTGAAGATATGATTTACTGTTATTTGTTTTTTTAATGCACTCCACAATCGTAGTAGAATGTGCGATTGCTTATTATTTTCAACTCAGTGTGAAATAGCTTATAAATATCACAAATATTCCTCCTAAAGATAAAGAAAAGCTACGATTGATAAGAAAAACAATCTGTTTTTGCTCAATAAACTAGGTCTTACCCATCCGCTGATCTCACAATACATAAACCACGAACAAAATAAGTAGTATCTATCGAAAAATCTATCTTTATTTACAAAAATATTTCTCCGCAAGTAGTACGTTTGTTCAAGCTCAAACAAATCTACCACTAAACGTACTAAGTCACGTACCGAACATATTTACAAGGAATATCGCGGCAAGTTCTCAGTTTAGTGCTGTAACTTGTGTGCTAACTTGTGATAACTTCTAAACTGATATAGGAAGGAAAGGAAGTTATGGTGTGAGTGTAACTTAGAAGAATGAACTGTCAGTTGACTAGAAGGAGTACAAAAGCGTCAAAGAGTAAGCATTGTCTCATTTATACTTATAATAATATTGTAACATAACATAGTCAGCCTATAATGTTCCCACTGCTGGGATACAGGCCTCCTCTCTATGAGAAGGAGGGTCAGAATTCACCACACGAGCCCAGTGCGGGTTGGTAGATGTCACATGTCTTTGAATTTTTGGTCCTAGGACAGGCCGGATTCCTCTCGATGTTTACGTTCACCATTTTGAGAGCAGTGACGATGAAATAATTTACAGAGTGTTTAACCGTTTGGGTTCGAACCTACACAACAAAAACGTACCACATAAATCGCCACCGTAACCACTGGGCCACCACTGCTCCTAAAAACGAGATTTGATGTATAATACTCTATTCTGTGCTGCGAGGCAAAGATAATCTTCTTTCTTCAAATGAATAGAGTATACTTATTTATAACCATGCAATACACCTATGTATCTACTCAAACCATATATTAATCATCTAGAATTGCCATCAAATAATCTCTCTTAACATAGTGAAAAAAAAAAGAACAGCAAAATATAAGAGTTCCCCACATTATATCAAATCTAACTTAGAAATAGACAGCTCAGAACCTTATTATCCCATTCAGTACTTTTCCGCCCTCAGGTAAAAGGACCTCTTTGTGATACAACTAAATCATATCTCATCATAAAATGTATTCGTCAGGTGAACACACAGCCTAACCCTTTAACCACAGTTGAAATATAAACCAGTAACACAACTACAGTTTTGTCCACAGTTATTTTACCTTTGACAGCAACTGAAGAAGCAACCTTATAGCAACGAGAACAAAAATCATTATTATGCTAAATAAAATGACTGAAATCACTGTAGCTGTTTCGTTATCATAACATACGTTCCTACGATAAACAGATTTGAAAACACGAGGCGCCTCTCACAAAACCGAGGTTGAAGGAACCAGCTGTTTTGATGCGGCAGCATCATATAGCTGCATCAACAATTTGGTCTTGTATCCAAAACAGCTTTTTGAAAATGAGACTGTTTGATTGCGGTGTGTGTCATGCCACGCTGAAATGACACAACGACTTCGGAGAAAACAATTGAAAGAAGTTGTATAAATCTATACGAGTCACCGCGATGTTACTTGTGAAGCGACACACGGTCACTTGACGCAAGTCACATCGTAAGTCGCTTCGCCCGGGCCCTTAAGGGTCCTCCCTGAAACGATCAATTACAATAAATCGTAATTGTAGTAAAATTGTCAATTGCTTCAATTGCATTTGGTAGACGATCAATTCACATTTGCAATTGATCGTTTCACTTTAACGTTTTTAACGCGGATACGCGACATATAAAGGTCTTTTATACGTCGCGTATCCGCGTTAGTGCGTGAATTCAGACGTTTGTTCATCGTTGATCTACTGCTTTATATTATATACTGTTCTTTAGGCTTGAGGCAGTTCTAGGAACATCGATCCCGGGTATCCTGACCCTATTTCGTACTATCCGAGGGTATGTTACTTTTGTTTTGACGTTTTATCTGGAGTTCCAATCCCATCTCGGGTTTAAGTTAGATTTTTGTGAGGTTGTAACTTTTTTTTTGGTAGAATCCGGGAGGGTTAAGTTTCAGTACGAAGATTTTGTTTAGTGTGTAGGTATGTATCTTGTTTTATTTAAATAATAACAAGAATATTAAGTATTAGTTGAGCCCTGCGGTTTCACCCGCACAAGTCTCGATCCCGTGGGAATATTGGGATAAAAAGTATCTCGTGTCCTAATACAGGTCATGGTCTACTCATGTGCCAAATTTCATTTAAATCCGATAAGCCCGTTTTAGCGTGAAAGCGTAACAAGCACACGTACAAAAAATCAAATATTTACTCTTTATAATATTAATTTTGAAAAAGCTTCTACTGTCACTTATTTGTCAGTGTTTAGTAAGGCCTGCATTACTTTATTTAATATTAAATAAATGTTCCTCAAAAAAAACTATTAGGTACACCACGATTACATTAATTTTCCATTCATGGATCCATAATTCCATTCTTAGCTGACAAAAAGATCCACTTATCCAATAGCACTACTACAAAACAACTCTTACGACCTAAAACATTACATTAGCCATGAGTTGTAGTCACTAGTTTAGCTCGAGTCATTCGATAATTTATTCAAATACCTACCTAACTTTATAAACCCATATAAGTATCTACTAATAAGACACACATACTTATATCCTATATTATAAACGCGAAAGTTTGTAGGGATGGATGGATGTTTGTTACTCTTTCAGGCCAAAACTACTAAACGGATTTGGATGAAATTTGGCACACAGATAGTTTATAACCAGGATTAACACATAGAATACTTTTTATTCCGATATTCCCAGGGGATCGAAACTTATGCGGGTGAAACCGCGGGGTGCAGCTAGTATCCCTATAAATTTCTAAAGTGAAAGCCATCAGGAAAGCCTACACTTAGCTAGAAATGAATCTAGATCTAATAGTGTAAGTCTACACATAGGGTATCAAGTAACAAATCGTTAGCCATTTGTCTTTGGGACCTACATGATTCAGTTTCAATTGAATTTCTCGATTTAGGTACTCTAGGGGTTTGCCTTACATAGGGTCAATTTATGTAATCTACCCTTTTCTTTAATGTATTGTTTATTCTCTCTAGCTTTTAATGGTTACAATTTGCGCGTCGATGTCCCTCATCGACGCGCAAATTTTAACCATTAATTCAGCACATGATTCTAGACCCTATAGCGTAGAAATTTCGGTTGTCAAAACCAAATCAGCTGTTTCATAGAAAAGTGCAATATTGTGCAGCATTTTTTTTTTTTAAATAACCAGTGACAATTTTGAACGCAGAGAGGTGTGGAAGATTATAATGTTCCACACCTCTCTGTGTTAAAATTCTATATATAAAATGATTGAATTCTATATATAGAATGAATACGTTTTTGAGAAATAAACATAATCTTTTAACAACACATTAGACTCATCTCAAAACACGTCTAAAACAGATGTCACTAAATAAATTAATGTAGCAAAATAAAGCATAACAATATTAATACTCGTCAGCAGGCCGGCTGCACACGTAACCTCGATACGTCGCGCGTTTACATAATTATTAACGTATTACTCCGGCTCGTTTGTCACCCGCCTAATCCCACCTTAGCCGCACCTGTGTTCAGACAGCGCAGATAAGTCAAAAACAATTTTGTTTTAATGCCAACTTCATGAGGCGATCGATGATGTACTTGATGGAAGGTACATAATAACATAATCAGCCCACCCACTGCTGGGATACAGGCCTCCTTTCTGTGGGAGGCCGTAATCCACCACGTGGGCCCAGTTTGGGTTGGTAGGTGTCATATGTCTTCAAATTTTTGATTCTAGGACATGCCGGTTTCCTCACGACGTTTTTCTTCACCGTTTCGAGAGCAGTGGTGACAAAATGATTTATACAAAGTAAAGCGCTTGTCTGGGTTCGAATCTACGACAAAGGAAACGAAGGTTGCGGCTGTTATCATTTCGACCGCATAGGTATTGCAAAATACTATGATACAGACGATTTTTTTTTGGTAACGAAAAATGTCTACTCAGGGGGCGTGGAAATTTTTAATCGGTTATCAATAAGAATAATGTGCTGAACGGTTTGCGCGTCGATGTCCCTGCCACCCTGCAGATAAAGTATCACAAATAAATCTAATTGTATCTTGGATTACCCATTTTTTTTTTTTTTTTTTTTCTGGTGGGAAATCATCAAATGACCGCTCCCGCTCTGGGTGGAGCGGAAGGGAGTGTCAGACTCTTACTTGAGGCGCGCGTGGAACACTTACGCGCCGTCCGGCACGGGCCTGGTCCTTACACCAAAACACATAACAACTCTCTCTTCGTAATTATAACTCAGTCGGTTGAATAATATACTCATTAAACGGTTAACAAAGATTTGTGTATGGGAAATTGATATTGAGCAGGGTACATATTAATTGACGTAGGGTGTATATGAATGTTGTTGCCATGTGATGGCAATCCTACATTATTAATGTATGGTTTGAGTAGTAGGGTACATGTGTATTGCATGATGATAAATATACACTATTTATTTGAAGAAAGCAAAATTATGTTTGAAGCTCAGTCATCATCTGCGTAGCCTTTTCGGTTAGGGCGGCTTCCAGTATAACCGGATGCAGCTGAATACCAGTATTTTACATAGAGCGACTGCCTATCTGAGCTCCACAACGCAGTCACTGGGTAATACGGTACCCCTTGGTATGTCTGGTTGTCAGACTTTCGGGCTACTGACGACCTGTAACGACTGTCAAAGATCAAGCAATGACACCCGGTACCAACGGCTTAACGTGCTTTCCGAGGCACGAAGGTGTCTTGGTTTGTGAAGATGGTTACCCATCCACGGACCAACCGCGGCAAGCGTAGCTTAACTTGATCGATCAGCTCAGTATAGAGCATTAAACAGGGTGGTATCGACGCGCAAACCATAATCATGATTTTAGCACATTATTCTAGCGTGGAAGCAAAAGTTATCTACAAAAAAAAATGCTGTTTTAAAGAAAAGTGCGATAGCTACGCGGTCAAAATGAATGGAACAAGCACATTTTTTGTTCATAATTGTAGAATTTTTGGTTCTAGGACGTGCCAGTTTCCTCATGATGTTTTCTTTCACCGTTTTGAGAGCAGTGGTGATGAAATAATTTACACAAGGTAAATCATCTGTCTGGGTTCGAACCTACGACCACTACTCTCATAATGCACATTGTCAGATAAACAATTAATTAACATATACTCATAATTCCTTATAGCCTATAACTCGTATATTAAATACGATACTTAATCAATTGAACCATCAAATCCAATATTCTTACTTATTCCTAACTTAATTAATCCAACAAATTGCAAGCAGCAATTAACGTTAACGAACTCCGATATGTTTGAGATAAGTTAAGGATCTATTACAGCTTAAGTTAGTAATCGTAACTTAACTAAGTTTCACAAAGTTTCGTTCGAGAAATATGTATCACTCAGATTTCATTAACTATACAAGTAAACATTTCAGGAGTCAACGGTTAATTATCTTAAAAGAAAAGAAAAGAAAGAAAGAAAAAACGCTTGCTTGTGGTAAACAGGACGTAGTAAAAGAACACAAACACAAAAAACAATAACAAGGGGAAAATATGCGTCACATCCACGTAAAACGGCCATCGCTCACCATAATGCTAAGCCATGACGTGATCTTCGAAAGAGACATAAATATAATTTTCTCACTGTAGTTTTCGCCAAACGGTTCGTAGGTATTTAACAGCATTTACAGTCTAAGGCACCTGTCTCATCGCTGACGAGGAAGCGACTAAGCTAACAGTGATTTTCTCGCTCAAGAAACATACAAAAGATTGTAGGTCTCGTGTAAGAAAAAGAGATACATGTATTGATAGTTGATCGCTGAATTCACATCGCTGGCGAGTACTCTCTTGTTGTAGCGACAAGAGCTATCAAAGAAAATACACGCTCATCGATGCTGAGTTGGCGGGCAAAACACTCGCTGAAATGCGAATGATCGCTCGTCGCCATCGCGCACTCACTACTCGTTGCTCGCCAATTTGTTGTTCAAGTTGCTAGCTGTTGCTCTACTCGATTTTATATAATCCCCGGCGGTGAGACAGGTGCCTAAGTAACCATTATTATGCTTTAGGTAGCTATATCTAGAGAACTCTAGGGCTGTCAGCCACAAACCCTACTGACAAGTTAACCTTTTCAAACCTGCATTAAATATTCTCGAGAAGCTTGTGCTGACTTGAAAATGAAGTAACCTGAAAACCCACTTACCTTTTTATAAATACAACATAGTCGGGTTAGTTACACTATGTATTTGAAGAGCGGCTGTATCGATTTTTATTGTCTTTGATTTGTTGGATTTGTCTCCTCCCCGTATTGCAGAATAACTATTAAAATATGGGAAAATACACGAAAAAGAAATGAATATAACCTAATTAATTTTCAGTTGTTCAGCTAGTAGATTATATGTACGTATGTACAGTCGCCTGCAGAGAAAACGGGACCCCTCAACGCTCACTTTTGTAAGGCGGGGGGGGGGGGGGGGGGGGGGGTCGTTTTCTCTGCAGCCGTCCGTACATACGAGTACATTAAATTAGGTATCAACACAAAGCCACTTAGATACTTCCTCCTTCCAAAGTTACATATTGAATGTGACTCATGTGTTTGTGCGAAATGTGTGTGTGTGTCCTCATGTGTGGATCATCATAATTATGTCTAGCCTTTCCCCAACTATGTTAGGGTTAGCTTCCAGTCTAACCGGTTGCAGCTGAATACCCCTATTTAACACTAAGTGACTGCTTATCTGACCACCACAACCCAGTCACTGGGTAATATTCTATGGGTGGTTTTATTATTATAAAGTTTCTTTGACATATCTCGTTACCCGGACCTTTGGAAGGCGTACGAGGGGCCGAAGCCAACTCGCAGAGGCCCGTTAGACAATTTTAATGAAAAGAGGCACCGACCGACGATTTATTATTAATATGATACCCCTTCTTAAGACTGATTGTCTGGTTGCCCATTGAGGATAACATATTAAATATTACTTTCCCATGGAATTGTAAAATAACAATGGACCAACCGAAATGAAATTAAAATAACAATATCACCATAATAAAGACATTTCTCGCCAAGTCCGCATCAGGAAGTTCTGAATTTTATACAAAAAAGGGCTTGCACGAGTGAGTCTGATTTCCCAAATCTATTGAACAATCCGATATTTTAATCGGACAGTACCAACTCGATCGTTTATTCGATATCATTCAAATCGCATCGGGGTTCGAAAATAAAATGAACAAAATTAACTGGCTACATCCGATTGAAATTAAAATGCCATTTTAGGCTCTTTTTTTTCATTCGATTGAATACTGTTTGTTTGTCAATAAAACTATGTAATGTTGCCTGTTGTTTGGTGCAGAACAATTGGACGGTACAATTAAATTACTGCATAACTACAGCTCTTTTAAAAGAAGAGGATATATGAACTGAATTTTTTTCATACTTGAAAATTGGAGCAGTCATCGTTTGAGTCCTTACTAGAAGACTTTAACTACGTCAAAAACACCTGTGATATCCACGTCCCGTCGCATCTGTGCATAACAAAATGGTGCACCATGCATTCCGCGAATTAGATGCTTGTGTTGCAGGGATTGGTAGTAATTGGATTTTAAAAGACACTGTGACCTCTGAGTTTGTTTCGGCCTTTCTTCTCAGACTAGTCACATAGGAAACGCCGACCTCATTTAGTTTTAAAATTTGATTGACATGTAAAAGTGTTTGCACAAACCGACTTACAAATTAAAATCATTTATGAATTATATAGGTTGGCAGGGATATCGATGCACAGCCTGTTACCATGGATTCATGTTGAAATTTATCGAAGGTGATTAAAAACAACTTTTCTATAAGACACAAGAGTTTTTTTTGGAATAGTATCATGTGTTGGATTCATGGTTTTAGTTTGCGCGTCGATGACGCTGCCACCCTGAAGGTCAATTCCCGTAATTTGAAACGTTCAAAATCTAGTCGCAGTCTCATCTCGGCGACAAACAAATGTCAAAAACTTGTCAAAATGTAGGGAAATTATAAGTATTTTTTGACAGATTGAGACTGAGATCAGACTGTGAACGTTCTTAAAATTACGAGAATTGCCCCTCTGTTTATCCCTCAAAAATTTCTGTTTTTTTTTACATAATATCTTGTACTATCCTTTGTTTTAGTTATATCCGTTGCAACACATTTTGCCTTAGGTTCGCTCGGGACCACTTATTTTGGTAATGCAGTTCACATGAATAGAGCGTATAGCGAGCTTAAAATATATTTACCTACCTAGATATAAAAATAATACATGAACAAAAACATACATGCTCGCTGAAAACCGCTGAAATTTTCATACCGACGAGTTATTTACTAAATAAGGCGAGTGTAAACGCTTTTATAATTTCACGAGCCAACACTAAGAACACATAATACTTAAATTTTCATACCAATTAAAGGGGCCCGAGGTTCCGTACAAAATGAAATTTGGCAAAACGCTCCGCGTGTCGGAACGAGATCGACCTGCCGTGTAAATTTATGAGATAAGTTTGGATTTTGTGACCCCTTTCAACCGCTCCCCCGTCCGTTGCCATGACAACCCCTCCAGGGAACCAACCAGTTTTACGCCGATTGGATTGTCCTCCATGAAATACAAAACCAAACTTTTTTTTTTACATTTCCCTTCCATCTCTTTTACTATTTATTACCGAATATATCTCTAAAATTCAATTTCACCAAAATATTCTGCGGTAAATGTGGAATATTAACATTTTTATGATACATACCCGAAACAAGGTAATGCCATAATTTAGACAAAAAATGAGCTCTAATATTAATCTTACGGCCGTAGTTTTTACAGACCGTAATAAAGGCAAGCTCATATCGTGAGTGACACTTATGCCGGAGCCCAGGATTTTATTAAAACTCCTTACGGGACCCACCTTTATTCACCCAGAATTCCTTAAAAAAAAAGTGGAGCGAAAGGAACGTTATAAACGTCTGCTTATTGGCGTTACTTGTGAGAATGAAAATGGTGGACCAAATTCGGAATTCAAAATAAAATTCTTGCCAGTCAGTATTTTTATATAACTTCGTTCGTGAAAACGAAACGCAAATAATTTAAACGTTACGAATTTCAGATGTAATCTACGGAATTCTAAATGTATTTGAGTCCCAAGGAATTGTTGTTTGCTCAAAGAGATAAGAATGCACTGCGCTGTAGGTTTGTATGATTAAAATATATTTATTTAGAACATTGTTTTCTTTGTGTGATGATACAATCTACAACTAACTTTGCCATGACAACATGTTGTTTCCGCTTTAAGTAAAAGACACATAACAATCATGGCGGGAGTCTCGTAGCAAGTTTCGTAGCCACGTAGCAAGTTCGTAGCCTCGTAGCCAGTTTCGTAGAGTTGAGTTGGGTTGGGAATTCCTGACTTGTAAGCGTTGGTATAAGTATGTCTATTAACATAATTATTACTAGATGATCAGTCTGCTGATGTCCCTTCCGGGAACAATTTTCTTTCCTAATTAATTTCGTTGTGGTTTTTAATTTCCTTGTTTACTTGAAAACTCAACACACTAGGGAATATGCAAGTACTACAAAACTTTTTCATTATTTAAATATACATTGAGCCAAGAAACAAATTGCTGTTTTTTTATTCGTTTTTTTTTTTTGTGGTGCTGAACGCAAATTCAAAACGCGTCGCGTCGTATTGGACAATGGCTGAAGAGCTAAGAGACAACGTGTTGCCTAAGAAAACATCACGCCTTGTTTCCCCAAAGGGTTGGGCAGAGGTGTACCTATAATACACCTGCATGTCGCGAGTTGTGTTTGAGTCCCATGTTATTAGGGGAGGCGAGCCAATTGCCACCAACCGGTCACGACTGATGAACAGACTCCGGGCTGCTACTGAGAGATTTTGAAAAATGTAATAACACTTTGCCAATGACAAATTCCAGGATAAAAATGGTATCCTGTAGTAAAAAAATATTTGGGCAAACAGTAATACCTCTGACGTATTCCAAATCATAATCAGCTTACTAATAAAATCTACACACACAAAATGAATTCCCAATAAATAATCCTCAATACACTCTCGCCTCAAAGAATATGAAGGAAAGTAGATAAAAACATCCACCACGAGCGGGTAGTCTGCAAATGCACCGCATTATTACTCCAAATGGATTAGAATAGAAAGAAATGCAAATATTCATCCGTTCGGAAAATATCTGTTTATGTACGAACATTTCTATGAAAAAGTATTTGAATTTCTCTTTTATGTCGTCTGCAGTGTTTAAGCGGTTTGTTAGTTGCGTTGAAATAAGTTTATTTACTCCTGCTGAAGCGTTCGGATAAATTCTTTTCGCTGGTACATTAAGGAATTAACTAGATGCATTTCCAGTTGACAGCGATTCGGAGGAATTTTTTGACTCCATATTTTAGTTTGTTAATAGTTCTAGTTGAGTTGGGATATTATACATATTTTATTAATTAAGTCGGTATTAGTTGTTATTTATGTAAATTTCATTTAAATATTGAATCAACTTAAAAGAGTAACATCCGTTAGTTTAGGCACGTTTGAGGTTATATGGATTGTGTCTGGCGACATATGGCACACGGTATATTACACAGTTCAACTAAATTGATTCTCTGTGATTGAAAGACGCAGCAATGAAAAGTTTGAAAACAACAAAGATAGAAAATACGTTTATTAGTAGGTATACATACAAATAAAACACTTAAAAGTATTAGTATATCAAAAGGGGATCACTAAGCACTCAGCATGACAACACTATTCTAGGTGTTACCACCGGACGCTGATTTTCATGTGCAGCCCACGAGGGCGAGTTTTCATTATAATTTCATATTCTGATCTTCATTCATTCACACTCTTCACATATGTATTACTCTTGAGAATTTTACTTATTTTTTCTTTCTGCGTTGTCCCATGTTGTTGGGCCACTTTCTTCATCCATTTCCCCCGTCAACTGTCAAGCTATCATTCACTCCCTTTTTATTCCATGGGTCTAGTTCCTATTAATTCGTCAAACTTCAGCCAAGTTTGGTTTTCTTCAGTTTTTTTCTCTCATGAATTTCTCAAAGGGTTTTTAATTACAAGATGTCTGACATCTGTGTTAGTAATTAACTTTTTTTAACGTCGCTATGTTAAGGGATCATTTTACGTTGCAGTTACTTTTGAGCATCATTATTATTCATTTTCTCAGGGGATTTTTAAGGATGGCGAATTTGGGCCTGGGTTGAATAAGAAATGAGGAAGCTGAAAGTGGCACCGCTGACTGAAAATTTTAGTGGAAATCAGTTGTATGAGATGCGGAGAAATGAGGAAAATTTCGTAAGAAAGATTTTGTGTATGAATGGATTGCTATAAGAGTAGGGGTAGACCAAAAAAAACGATGCACGGACTGTGCGAAATATGTTATGGCTAGAAAGAGGGTGACTACCGAAATGACGACTAATAGAGAAGTATGGAAGAAAAAGTCATGTTGCGCCGACCCTAAATAAATTGGGATAAGGGCAAAAGAATGGTGATAATGTCTTTGGGCCTGGGTGGGGGTTGTGTGCAATAATGAGAATCAATGTTTTTTTATGCTTTTAGTTATTCAGATTGATATGTCATTTTGGTTTGCAAATTAGTCGGATTGGATGGTTACAGAAAATACAACATACAAATAAAATGGGTACAATTTCAGGACAGGAAAAGGCAGAAGATCCTTTGTCGGTGCTAACCGAAAACTTGTATATGCAAAATCTTTATTTTATTTTATATCTGACAACAGACAGTACCTAGTTTTAGGAGTTGGCGAGAACAGAGTTGAATGGCGTGCAATTGGAGAGAACTATGTCCAGCAGTGGACTCCGTAGGCTGGTGATGATGGTGAGGTTTACATTACTTATTCACATTTACCGCCCTTACAAACTCGTCAGGGTGGTAAATTGGCAATGTGAACAAGTAATAGATGCATCTGCACGATGATGATCAGATTGAATAGTATAACTGAACGAATGATAGGTATAAGTTAGTGAATAATGTACCTAAAATATTCTCATAAATTCAAAACTCCGTCTTATTTCTATAGCTGAAACTTTTGTCCGAACACCGGCCTCTACATTCCGATAATGTAGACTGAAGTCAATTCAAGGGTCTGAAGTAAGGCCTGGCCCAAATGCCAGGAGTGTCAAGTGCCAATTACAGAAAACGTTTATACTGTCACGGTGAATTTGTTTTTATCTTTATTCCGACTTTTGCCAATTGGGACGGAATTAGAATCCCGGGTTGTTTTTAACAGTCGACTTTTGAGTTTAAAAGGAAGTGCAAAATTGGTTTGAAATGCAGACTTATGGGAACGAGTAAACATCGTAAGGGAATTGATAAATAGATAGAATTCTCTTTATTATGTACTAAAATAATTCGTGTCGTGTCTCTTTATTGTGTTCTTTGTTTTATGGGAATGAATTCGACGCTAGTGTAGCGTGAGGTCTCCGAAATGTCAAATGTCACTGTTTGTGGGTGGGCTATGCACGTTTATTTCTAATTAGAACAATGTTGTGAATATTTTGCAATACCTGAGATAAATTATGGCAAATATGAGTTACGGGTCAATGAATTTCAGTGCTTTAAAAGCGGAGCTAATAAAAATAGGTGCCGAATTAAGCGGGCTGAAAGAACAGCTAATTCAGAGATTAGTTTGTTTACTGTTTACAAACACATTTTTTGTTAGTTTAAATATGATTTAATTTATTTATTTATTTTATTTATTTACCATTTATGTACACACATATATAAACAGACAAGAAAAACAGAACAGAAAAAAATAGGTACAGAGGTGATGCTTATTTCACAAGAAATCTCTTCCAGCACACCCGAGACAGGACAATAGATACAGAGATGTAGACAGCGTGTGAAATAGTAAAGGAGACAAAAAATAATACATACAATCAAAAACATTTCTCTTAAAAAACTAAACAAAAATTGCTAGAATATACTAACATACATACAAATAAACGTACATACATACATACTACTAAAATAAATATCACTAGAATAATAATAACTATATCATAACCAAAATAAAATAAAACAAAAAAATACATACACAACTATGATGAAGTGGACAGATAGTGTTCTTTTACTCTTCTTTTAAAAACTGCAACAGTTTGGCAGTCCCTAATGTCAGGCGGTAGTGAATTCCACAACCGCACCGCGTGCACTGTAAAGGAGTAGGAGTAGAAGTCGGTGGAGTGGGGAGGGGACTTGAGAAGGTTTTTAAGATGCGACCTGCAAGGTGCATCTGAAGGGCGGGCGTAGTTAAAGCGCTCCCGCAGATAGGATGGTGTTTTAGGATAGTGAAGGAGATTAAATAACAGACACAAAATCCGCGAGTTCCTGCGAAGTCGAATGGGGAGCCACTTGAGTATCTTGCGAAAGTTGGAGACGTGATCATACTTTTTAATGTTAAAAACAAAACGAATACAGATATTTTGCAAACGCTCAAGTTTATTTAAAAGCTCCTCGGTGGCATCCAAATAACAGGCATCGGCGTAGTCAATAATGGGCTGAATGAGGGTTTGAGCAAGAGAGATTTTGGTGTTCAAGGGCAAGAAGCCCTGGAGACATTTCAAAGAATGGAACGTATAGTGCACTTTGCGACTGACTTGAGCAACATGAGCAGTCCACGACAGATAGGAGTCCATGGTCACCCCCAGGTTTTTTACTGTTTGTGCGTATTCAATCTGAACTCCATTCAGACAGAGTGTAGACAGCGACGCTACATCGAGCCTATTCCGCATATACCTGCTGCCGATAATAATGGCCTGAGATTTCCTAGGGTTGATTTGCAGTCCAAAAGACCGCGACCACTCGCTGATCAAATCCAGGTCACTGTTAATGGCTGAAACAGCGGCCTCCGCATCTTCCCTTAGGAAATTATTGTAAAGCTGCAGGTCGTCGGCATAGAGATGGAAGTAAGAAGAGATGACTCTGGTGACAGAGTTAATAAAAATAGAAAAGAGAAGAGGAGAGAGAACGCCACCCTGAGGCACACCTGCGATAAGAGAGCACCAATCAGTAGACGACTCATCAAGACGAACCCGCTGTGAGCGGCCATTAAGATAGGAGTTAAACCAACCAATAGAGGAATAGGAGAAATTTAGTGATTTAAGGACCCCTAGAAGGATGTCGAAATCGACAGAATTAAAGGCACTACTAAAGTCGAGAAGTACGAGTAAAGTGAGAGATTTGTGGTCCATTGCCCAGCGGATGTCATCAGTAACCTTCAAAAGAGCCGTTACTGTGCTATGACCAGGTCGAAAACCAGACTGAAAAGGACTAAGGAGATCATTCGCAGATAGAAAGGCAGAAAGTTGTTGATGAACAATATGCTCAAGAACTTTAGAGAGAAATGGGAGGATAGAAATGGGACGGAAATCGGTGGGTGAGACCGGCTTAGGAATTTTGGGTAAGGGGATGATATGAGCTTGCTTCCAGGCCTCAGGAACAGTACAAGAGAACAAGGAGAAATTAAAAATGTGGGTCAAGACAGGAAGTAGTGTAGGGAGGATAGGAGAAATCATTCTTGAACAAATGTTATCACTACCAACTGCAGTAGAGGAGATAGCACAAATAGATTTTTTGACCTCACTTTCACTCACTATATTTAAATCGAAAGTGGAACACTGCGGCAAAGGCAGACCAGAAAGTTTATTTAACGTGGCTGACCTGACGTGCGCATCAAAAGTGACAGGGGGGTGAGAGAAATGTTTGTTAAGAGCACACACGTCAATGTCATTACTGGAAACGACAGGAGACTTGCCAATGCCGACAGTTTTAAGAAACTTCCAGACTTCTGACGAGTTACGATTGTCAAGAGAATTATGGAAATAGCGTCTCTTTGCATCTCTACACATACGCCCGCAGCGATTACGCAGCACCTTATACGCATTCAAGTTGCGCTCAGAAGGACTGCGTTTCAACCTTCTTTTGGCTCTGTCCCTACTTGCCATCGCATCCTTAATGGCAGGAGTAAGCCAAGGAGCCGGAACATATTTTACCTTGACTCGACTGATGGGGGCATGTCGGTCAAATAAGCTGAGTAAAGTGCAGTTAAAATTGTGAACCATATCGATACAAGAGCTCTCCAAGACGTCCGTCCAGTCGATACTCTCAGCATCACCCATCAATGCCTCCTGGCTTATGCCCTTGTAGTTCCGAAGGAACATATATTGTGGCTTTCGCTTGGGAGGGCGAATCCTAGAGGACATAAAGATGAGGTCGTGGTAAGAAAAACAAGCAGTGAGCTGTCCATGGACAGATACATTGTTACAGTTAGAAACAATCATCAGGTCCAACAGAGAAGGGGTGCAATTAGGAGAATGATGAGTATCAGACAAAGGCAGAATACTAAGATTATAAGAAGATAAGAGAGATTGAAGTTTGTGAGTACGACAGTCGTTTTTAAGAAGGCAAGTGTTAAAATCGCCCATCAAGACTACATGGCCATAAGAGGGACAGAAATCATCCAAAAGCGAGTCAAAAGAGTCAAAGTAATCGATACTGAGGTTAGGGCTGTAAACGACTCCGAGAAGCATTTTAGCGTGATGCAAGGAAATTTCAAGAAATAGATGCTCCGCTGACCCCGAGTACGAAGATGGTGAAGTGCTGACAATCTTGAAGGGAATATCAGCACGCAAGTAAATGGCAACACCACCACCACCCTTCCCAGTTCTATCATTACGAATAAGGACAAAACCAGGAAGGGCGAAATTAACAGATAAGAGAGAGGGTTTGAGGAAGGACTCAGAGATGAGCAAAGCATCTATATGTGCACTGTTAAAGGAAGCCAGAAGATCTGAATAATGAGCAGGAACACTCTGGGAATTGATGTGGGCTATGTTGAGATTGTTGGGAAGGTGGGACATCAAAGAGGAAATCTGATCGCTGAGGGTAAGGGGAGAAGAAGAACCACTCGCCGCACTAAGGAAACTGCTTGAAGAGGATGAACAAGAGAAAAAGTCATCATCAAGGTCGACACCGATCATAGTTGGCAATAAAATAAAATAATAATAATAAATGTATAAAAAAATAAAAGCAAAACAAAAATAAAAGAACTAACAATAATAAAATTGCTTCTGTGCATACAAGCAAAATAACAATAATAACCAATAAAACACCTATCAATTCGCTGGTGTTGGTAGAGATTTTAACACAACATTTATAAACTGGGTACGTAAAAAAGTGAAAAAAAAAATATTATACTTAAGGCATGAATTATGTTAACATTAAAAAAAAATTAGAATAATTAAAATCAATAAAAGTTAACTAATGATAATTTAAATGTTAACGTTGTTTTCACGCCCGTAATAACAAACTTTGAGAGATATACTTCAGGAAATTCTTCGACAGTGGCGCCAACTGGTGAGCATAAAAACGGTAGCCCTCATTACTATATTTTGTTCATAATGTTTTGATTGATTTAACGCATGTCAATTGATTATCTTAGAATTAATTATTGCAGATCTTGCTTTAACGTTGCACACTAAACACGAGGAATATTGTTATACATCATGTTTCATAAAGGTGTGGTCATATTTGAAGGTGTGGTATAGACCATAAAACCGAACAACTTTCTCTATGGGATCTCAACATCGTAACCGCGAAACGACAAATTTTAATAT
The DNA here is from genome assembly GCA_911387795.2 of Apamea monoglypha. Lineage (NCBI taxonomy): Eukaryota > Metazoa > Arthropoda > Insecta > Lepidoptera > Noctuidae > Apamea > Apamea monoglypha. Next base: position 3,226,083 of record OU426933.1, on the reverse strand, counting down.
ATCTAACCACACCTTTCTGATACATGCTGTATAAAAATGGAACAGTGAAATTATACTAAATAATTCTAATAGAGCATAAGCTTTCCAAGATTAACACACAAATGAATACTATTTAAAACTCTAATTATCTTTGCAAATCATACAAGAATGTCTCAGCGTAAGACTTAAATCCAGTCATAAAACGCTCACTTGGAACCGCCGTAAACCGGTTTCTTACCGATATAAACTGGATCAAACCGGTATTCTGCCCGCAGACGCGACAATATTAAGATGGCGCTAGGAATATGAACGCCTCCGCCACAGCTTGAGTGAGTAAATGTTTGATGACAGAGATATTGCTTTTTTGGTGGGGATATAATTGACTCATACAGTCGTTATATACACAGTGACTATATGTAAGCGAAAAACAGTAAATTTCAAAAGAAAAACCCTTTTTTTATTAAAATTAGCGCCATGACTAACTGATGCTGTAATATATCCGGAATCAAACAAAAATATTGATGTATACGCCGTAATTCATTTCGTAAAAACCACGGCATCATCATCAATACAGTTAGAAAAGAAGAAAAACTCCGATTCTTCGAAAACCACCAAATATTAGACAATATTACTAACACAACTCTTTCAATTTACAAAAGGCTAGGCTAGAATACAAAAACTGGAAATTCAAGTGCAGTTATATTCCAAGCCGCAGAGGGCCAACGTTCACGGCAAATAGATACCCACGATTGCGTACCACCCAGTAAATGGAACAAAAATATTTTTGTTAGTTTCTCCCCTCCTCCGAGGTCGCCTCTAGAAATTTGATTCGTAGACGGTACTAGAATATAGAATTTCCTGTGAACAAGTCGCCTTTTTTTGCTAAGGAAAAATGGTTTTAAAATTAACGTCGAGAATACGAGATAGTATTGTCCCTTTTTTTTCTTTTTGTCGTTCGTTTTTCGAATAGACTCGTCGGTAACTGCAAGTTTCTTTTGTTTTTGGTTTAGAATTTTATCAGTGTTGCAAATATATTTTTTGATAGTTTTATTTTTATCTGCGGTCGAGTATTTTGCGACTGTTACCTGTGTTTAACATGTTCATTTGTTTGTTTTATAATTTGCAGGAATGCTCTTTATTTTACTATTTTAGATTCAAATTGAGACTTGGCTCAGAGTGACTTAAATTGAGTGCTATTAGTAAATATATTTTACGCAAAACCGTCACCTAAACATTTTCCCTAGACATAATTATATTTCAAAGACCTTTTTATTTCATAAAAGAAATTCGGCCTAAATCCAAGTTGCCAGCTCATTGCTTATGACCGAACCCATTCATGCCTTTAAGTTACGAAAGATAAGCAGACTACACAAGTAAAATATTAAACCGAAAACATAGTTATTGGTAAGTCATCCCATTTTACGATTCAACCCTTAAATGGCGCGTAAGGATAAAACCGTGCGATCGTAAAATAGTGTTTAAAGATTGCTTTTTATTGTGTTTGTGTAGTGTACATAATAGTCTATGTATAGTTCTAGGTAAAACGTGACTTTTTTACTTGAACTTTGCTGAATCTAGCGTCTGGATGTCATAAAAAGTTTGCTTTATGTTGAGAGTGTGGCTGGGAGCAGTCGACGACGGTTCGGGGTCGCGTGTTTATAAAATAGTTTGAGAAACTGAACAGAATATATTTGTTTTTTTTTTATCATTCACATCAATCAAGAACGATATACTACTGAAACATGCATACGATTTCGCAGAGATTCATGTGTACATACTTATTTTATTCAGAAAAATATGTATCAGTAAAGTGGGTAATTATGGACAACAATGTTATTCTTATTGAACCTTTCACAAAGCTTGTAGATGAGCTTGTGCATAAAAGAAAGATGGAACAAAAAAGGTTGAAGCAAAACGCGCTGCAACTGGCAGCAAGATGCCATTAAACAGGTAATCTCTGAAAAAAAATACAAAAACAATTGAAGACCTCATTAAAATACACCTTTTGATTTTAAATTCCACAATTAAAAACTCTAAATAGAGAACTCAATTCTTAAACAAACACAAACAAAAACCATATTTATATGAAAAAACGGGCAAAACATTAATTTATGTAGCTTCAGTATTGCGGTCCCTTGGGCAAATGAAAAAAAAAATACAAAATAATTGAAGACCTCATTAAAACACACCTTTTGATTTTAAATTCCACAATTAAAAACTCTAAATATAGAACTCAATTCTTAAACAAACACAAACAAAAACCATGTTAATATGAAAACACGGGCAAAACATTAATTTATGTAGCTTCAGTATTACGGTCCCTTGGGCTAAGGAAACATAGCCATGGTGCCAAAGTATAATTTTATTATCATTTTATGCTAAAATGCACGGCTGCTCTCAGATGGTGTAGGATTTTATAGGATATTCGTTTTCAACAAAATTATTTCGCTGACTTCTGATAGCATTTTGTAATATGGGTGGATACGCATGATGGTTTTATTACTGTTCTTGAAGGGTTCAAATATAGGGCATATGGTGGTTATTTTATCAAAAAGAGTATGATTTATTTATCATTGAACAAGGTGAGAGCAGTGGTGGCCTAATGGTAACGACCCCGACATACGAGTTGTAGCGTTCGTCGCGGGAACGAACCCAGAGAGGTGCTTTGCTTTGTGTAATTTATCATCACCATTGCTTTCAAAAACGGTGAAGGAAAACATCGTGAGGAAACCGCCATGTCCTAGGACCAAAAATTCGAAGACATGTGACATCTACCAACCCTCACTGGGCCCGCGTAGTGGATTACGGTCCATTCCCTGTCACAGAGAGGAGGCCTGTGTCCCAGCAGTGGGAACGTTAGAGGCTGATTATGTATTTATTATTTCGTGGTGCTTTTCGCCAAAATTTGCAATCATACATAGTCAACCGTCTTAATGTACAGCGAATCTACACAGTCAAGTTATTTTTTTAAATAGTTTACAATCAATATTTACAGCATTAACTTTGTTATAAATAGACTTATACAAATATGAAAATAAGAAATATGTCGGCCGGTAGGGTCTGCCATCTGGCGCAGAGAAATCTGCAGAAAGGTTTAATAATATGTTTTGCGCCTTTATCAGTGATAGAAGAACTTGAGAATAATGACGTCACTCAGCACTATATTTTCTCAATGGATAAAAACGACTGCCAAAAATACAAGACTGAAATTCCGCATGTTTTTGTTTTCTATAAAAAATAAAACGATTCGCCTCGTGTGTCAAAGTAATTTAAAAAGCTTTGCAGTCATAAGCACGGCATGTTTTTCTCGTTACTACACTGACATGAGCATGGAAAAAGTTTTATAATTTTAAAAGTAGTGACTCTATTCTTAGGGACTGTAAAAGAGACCATGACCTCTGAGTTTGTATCGGCATTTCTTCTCAGAGATCAGTCAGCAAGGAAATAACGCTACCATCTAGTTTTTAAAATATTCACCAACAACATATTGATGGGCTTGTGGCTACGTAATAACAGCTGTACGGGTCAATCGATCAGGTTAAGCCACGCTTGCCGCGGTTGGCCCGTGGATGGGTGACCGTTTTTAAATACCTCTCCGTGTCTTGGAAAGCACATTAAGCCGTTGGTTGGTCCCGGCTGTCATTCGTGGATCTTTGACAGGCGTTGCGGGTCGTTAGAAGCCCGAAAGTCTGACAGCCAGTCTTACCAAGGGGCAGTAAGTGGGTTGTGGAGGTCAGATAGGCAGTCGCTCCGGTTAGATTGGAAGCCAAACCCAACATAGTTGCGAAAAGGCTAGGCAGATGATGAACATATTGATGTGTAAAAGTGTTTCAAAAGATCTACTTACAGAAATAAACATTTAATTTCATTCAAAAATGAAAACTAGGTTTTAATCTGAAGAAGACATAATCTTCTCTCATTAAAAGTCGAGTGCCTAACACGTCGCCGATAAACAACGGGCTCAATGAAGTACACTTCATTCTAAGTACCATTTAACCTTTACGAGTACAAAGACTTAGGTCGGCTCGTTTTAAGAAAAAAATCCTATAAGCAGTGTTCATAATCTCAAATAATTTACATTCCATCGCCACTTGAATCAGTTGTCTACTTTAATAAAATGTATTCTAAGTTGATATTTCAGTGACCATTTATTAAAAAAAGGGTCCTAATAAGTATTTGGTTGCAATAGAATTTGTGCTTTGTTATGTATAATATTCAGTTTTTTGTTCCATAACTTGAAAATTATCTAAAATTCCTGGCTCTAATATACTTACTATATAATTGTTTTTGGTGATAATATGTATATCTAAGTCTGTGGTTCTCGTGAAGGCACTAGTTTTAAGAGAATATTAATAATGTTGTGGAAAAAAAGTCTGTATGCATATTTATTGTCATGAAATTCCTCTTATGTCGCCAAAAAATTAATAGCAATGTCTTAATAAAAACTGTGTACTCTGCCATGCCTTGCACAGTGATTTTCTTTTCCGCATGAGACAAATTGCTATAAAACCGGAAAAATATTTGATCTTCGATGGGGCTCATTCAAATAAACTTTGCCACTGAAGCTTGTCAAAGTCACATCGAACTTATTTATACTTGCCATTCAAAAATACCTATCATCATTTATTTTGATATCTCCATCCTTTTCTTACCCTCCGACATACCAGAAACGGAAGATATTATAAATAAAGATAACTCCATCGACCTGCATCTAATAATATACTCTTACAAAAGTGTGTCACCATCCACGATCTCAGCTTCCTCGCTTCTCGACCTTTTTCGGGGCATTTCGTGTCATTTACTCGCTTTGATCAGATTCGCTTGATTTATTCCTGAATATTATATTATATTAGGGTTTAGAGTAAGATTTGGGTTTGTTAGGAATGCGGTTTTACGTACTTGTTTTTAGTACTTTTAGAATAGTTCCTGTGCAAATTTTTTTTGCTATGAACTTTTCTACAGCATAAGCAAGCGCTTAATCAGCCTATAAACCCACTGCTGCGACAAAGGCCCCTTCTCTTTCTACAGTAGGTAAGTATAAAATTAAATATACACTATCTCTCTTTTTCAACACCATTTTTTTCTTGCTCATTGCACTCGATTAATGATTTTTATTGTATATATTCGTATAATCGATAAGTATAATATGTTTTATATATGTATGTATTTATTGTATATTTATTATATAAATGGCACACCACAGACTACCTGCAATATTGTCTCTCCCTCTACCTTAATCCATTTAAAGGGTGTCTTTAAAATATCGCTTTTAGCGATAAGACCGCCCGTAAAATCTGTAAAAATGATATAGTGACATAATAAAGATTATTCTATCTATCTAAGTATACATGAGAAAGATTTTCGACCCCAAAATAATATCTAAGCATGATATTAAACGGCAAGTACGTAACAGACGCTAGCACATCAAGCTACTACAATCTGTCAAATTTCTTTAATAAATTTTCAACTTTATCGCTAAAGCATAAAGGTTCAAGGTTGATTGGGAAAATTTGACAGTTTCGGGTAGCTTGACCTGCTGGCGTCTGTACTAGAAGGTGGCCCCCTCGGTATGCATCAATCTACATAAAGAATCAGCATCAACACGTTCATTGTTATCATAATCATGCAAATCTGTGTGGCTCTCTTCAAAAGACCATTTCAAACACCAATCTACATGGTCTTCACATGATCTGACCAAGTTTATGTCTGGACTATAAAAGAGGCTGTGACCTCTGGGTTTGTTTCAGCCTTTCTGAGCCGCCGCCGACCTTATCTAGTTTTTAAAATATGATTGACGTGCACAATTACTTGTAGAAACCTATTTACAGAAATAAAATAATTTATTACAACTATTTCGTTCCACGTATAATCAGTTCTCAAATTCATTAAAACTATTTATAACAGTCTCCACGTTAAAGTTTACCTGACTGGAACGTGCACAATTTTTTGCAAGAACAAAAATGTAATAGGTACGGGGTACATGGTAAGATCGAGCTATTAGGCCGCGCTCCAAACTGCGGGTGAAACGTTATTACCGTTTATGCACACCCAGCCTTATTTTCAAGCTTTACACAGTTAGTAGCCAAAGCGGTAGGAGGTAAGAATATTTTCTGCACACTCTTCTTTTCTTATAAAATGCTACACTTTTAATGGATAAGAAAAGAGAATAACATGTTAATGAATAGGTTCATTAATTTCCATTGTTTACTTATTTATTATCAAACTAGTTGCAACCTGCGGCTTTGCTCGCGTGGATGTTGAAAATTATCCCACAGAAACGTGCGTGCACAGAAATTGCTGTTCCATATATTTTGACCACATAGATGGATAACTAGCGAAAAATTTATACACTAGGGGGTCTCAAATCATCTGTTAAATTCATAGTTACAGTTTTGCGAATCGATGTCCCTGCCACCCTGTATTTTATCTTTTTAAATGTAACGAAAACTAATATTGACTACTTTCGTAAAATTAAGATACTGAGCTAACGTCTGTCCACATTGGCTGTAGATAACATAAACTGATCAAACAAATTTGTTTCAGTATATAGTATAACGTAAAGATCTACACTAAAACTACTCCTAACATAAAACATCCCCACAGATAGCCAATACTAAAAGAATGAATGAGAAGATTGATATCTCTTAGATTACGAGCGCTGCACTCAATCCTAGTCACGCAATACCAACATTACACACACGCTTCGGAAATCATCGGAAAACCTCGGCAATACTCGGAGAGCTTTCGGCAATTTTCGGCAGCTGCTGATCGAATAACGTTCGACGATATTGGGGGCCGTAATGAGCTTCGACCTGAATTTTAATTACACTTCTTCCTGAACTTTGAAAGCTTGATTTACTTGCTCATTTTTGTTTTGGATATATTTTGTCAAGTAAATTGATTACACCAGAGGAAACTGCAATGTTTACTATAACGGTTATACAGCATGTATCAAAAATGTGTGGTCATATTTAAGGGTGTGGTACAGACCATCAAACCGAACAATTTTTCCCATGGGACGAACATCGTAATCACAAAAAAAAAAAAACAATCGACTGTCCCATAAATTTAGATAGGTATTGGAATTTTGTATGGAACAGCTGACAATATTTTCGCGAACCACACATTTCTGAAATTCGCTGTATTATTAGGTTTAAATCATTTATTTACGCATAAATAAAAGACTTCACTTCTCACATTCATAACTAAGTTTCAATAGGATCATTAAATAATTGTGCTCCTTCAAACATAATATTTCTTGTGCCATAAAATTTTGTTATGGATTTCCGTAGTGTAATGTTGTCAGTGTTATGCTGAAGACAGACTCATGACAGACTCAGTAAAACAAAGTCAGTAGGACCGAATATCCATTTAAGTTCAAAAACATTAAACCTAGGTACAAAAGCAGACCATGCTGACCATAAGTTTGAGATTTTATTACTAACCATAACAAACCCCGTATTTGCAGTATTAAATAAATTCTCTTTTAGGTAAAGTGGACCAACATGGGCTATTGTGTACGGAGCTAGTTTGCTCTCAGACTTTTTTACACCATGCCAGTTTCTCTGAATATTCATGCATAGTCAGTTTATAATGTTCCCACTGCTAGGACACAGGCCTCCTCTCTTCGAGAGGGAATGGGCTATAATCTACCATGCGGGCCCAGTGTGGGTTGATAAATGTCTCATGTCTTCGAATTTGTGATTCTAGGACATGCCGGTTTCCTCACATTGCTTTCCTTCACCGTTTTGAGGGCAGTGGTGATGAAGTAATTTACACAAAGTAAAACGCCTATCTGGGTTCGAACCTACAACCTACAACTCGTAAGTCACGGCCGTTACTACTGAGCCACTACTGCTCCAACCACACACATAAGGATTAAATAGCGTATAATATTATTCACGCACTTCATAGTCACGATTCATATGTTTTAATTACCCTTTGAATTTCAAAATTGAATCGTTCCATTCAAAATTAGTTTCGACATACAAAACTCGTATACATTTCATACAATGTAGTGTGATTAATATATCAATAGTTGGACTTTCGAGAGAATTATTATTTAAATTATTGTTTCAGATGTCATCCTCTGAAACAATAATTTAAATAATAATTCATCAACACAGCTGATTTTGATCTCAGGCTTCAACTTAAAATATATATTATACAAAACGAGCTCTAAAAAGACAGGTTGCTTAACGATATAAAATAATGTAAGTGGCCTTGTTTGTCAAAGAACCAATGGCCGGTGGACCAGACGAGTCCTGAGTGGAGACCGATGGACTGACGACCTTAAAAGGTGGCTGGAACAGACTGGATGCAGAAGGCAGAGGACAGAGTGTTGTGGTGCAGCCTGGTAGAGGCGGAGGCTGGCTATGTCCAGCGCGGATGAAGACGCGGGCAGAAACTAGTTTATACATGACACTCACGCCTTCTTCCCATGGGGGTAGGCAACAACATCTGCTATGATCGTTACGCTTCGTACTTGTTTGGCTTTGTCTACGTTCACTTCGTACGTTCGTTACGTGTAAGAAGGCGAATTCTCGTAATTTGAAACGTTCAAAATCTAGTCACAGTCTCATCTCGGCGAAAAATAAATGTCAAAAATGTAGGGAAATTAGAGATATTTTTGACAGATTGACACTGAGATCAGACTGTGAACGTTCTTAAAATTGCGAGAATTGCCCCTCTGGTCGCCGCTTGTGATTACTACGCACCTGACCTTCTGAGAAACCTCACCAATAAGGTCACTACGTCCTTTCATTAATTCCCGGCATTTCCCCTCACATCTGCCTTTTACCTTTTGTTAGTCACCTTTCGGGTAATTTTCGGAAATGAACCTAAGTTATTAAGAAACAACCTTGAACCTTGAACTGGTCAGTAAAAAATCACAATTCAAACTTCATTACACCTAAAAACATGATCTGCTAATCCGAAAAATAAACTTTTTTAATCACACAAAACGAGAGGGAGCATAAAAGTCGCTCACGCAAGCGTAACATCGTTAGAGGCTTTTGCGAACTTTAGATTTTTTAATTAAAAGTCCAAGCTTTCATTATTAAAATGCTTACTTGTAGGTCTTCGATTCGGGTGTTCGGATTATAATGTTTGTAATACGTGTGTGATTTTTTCTCGACATTTTTTACCAGAATTTTTACTGGTCTTGTTTTGTATATCATGTTCTGTATCCTGAAAGGCTTATTTATTAGTATTAGCGACCATTTTTCCGTCGTTTGTATTCATAACATTATGTTATTTAACATTTCCTGGACCGATGACCTTGTGAAGGCCGCAGGCACCGTTGGATGTGGGAAACACAGAACCGGTCGAAGTGGCGGTGCTCAGGGAAGGCCTATGTCACGCAGTGGATGTTTCGGCTGGAATGATGAATATGTTTAAAACAGTGTGCCTCCGTATGTTAATCAAATGAGATGCTAAAAAAATATTATTTTGGTTCACTGAGACTCTTACCGTAAGGACTGGAGGAGTCGCAAAAGACAGAATTGTGTGGAAAAGGGAGACAGAGGCCTTTGCCCTGCAGTAGGACAATGCGGACTAGTCAGATTAGATTAGATTGATTCACTAGACTCAGGCAATAATTAAAACATCGCAATAGCTCTATTGACGCTTTGTACATATTATGTAGGTTCTTAGTATTCTGCAGGTAAGGATTTGCTGGTAAATTATAATTGTATGTTTTTTTTTTTGTATTTGTGTTATGTTGCCAATTAATCTCATTGCAAGGGCGCCGTGATTTATAGAATATTTCTTTGACATGCTAAATGTATGAGATGTCTAAATAAATAAATAAAAGGATGGTCTAGGCTAGGTAGATCAGTAATCTTTGCAAGGTGGCTAGTAATGGGTAAATAAGATTGGCCAAAATCGTGTCACTATAGCCCACGCTAGACAGTCGCCTGCTAAAGGTTAATGAGGATATTGCCACTTTAGTTTACATATACATGAGTGGCACGCGTTAACGGCAGAGGTGACTGCAGCCATCAACGACGTGCCGCTCATGTATTTGAGTACGGTGCCCAAGTACACGACCGACATGTTGTCGGCGGCTGCAGTTGCCTATGCCGGTGACGTGTGCCCCTCGTGTGTATGAGCACTTAGCCCATGTTCCTAGCAATATAATAATCTCATTTATGAACAAAACACCACAATCTAACATCGTAATACCGGACCATTTATCACAGCAATAACAAACGATTGCTTATGACCAAAGCGATATAAATGAATAACGCTCAGTGATTAATCGAGAGGAAACTGTTTTAATTAAAAATAACTGTGATACCCAATCCCAGAGTTTTCATTAAAAGGAATGGAATTAATCTTCAAAAGTCGTGTTTTCTAAGTCGGATTTAGATGCTGTCTCTTTCGCACGTCCGTTTTCGGGGTTGATATAAATGATCGGCTGGAGTTTATTATTACTTATGTGTATCTAAAGCAAGGATGTCGGAGTTTCCCAGTAACTGGGTTGTGGAGGTCAGATGGTTGTTGCTACAATGTAAATACTAATATTTGGCTGTTTTTGGTTGGATGAAAGTTGACCCCAATGTGATTGAGGGCAGCCTAAAGTGTTCAAAGGTTAGGTTAAACCATTTGTATAAAAATGGTTTTGTTTGAATGTTCAGGGTGTGCCAAACACAAAATTTTTATTTCTCAAGTTGAGAGGTATGGTGTGGTATGGTACCTTTCCGCTTAAAATATTTTTAACACTCAGCGCAGATTTTACCCTAACCCACACCACGTCCCAAGCAACAGAGTTAACATGGCCACGTAAGCAGAAAAAGTTAAAAAAATATTCCGGTCCAATAGCGGACTTAATTCCAGCCACCGCAACACTAATTACGGTAAAAGTGCGAATCTCTAAGGTAAGGATAATCCTTCCTTGCGTACTTCGTTTTAATAAATGCTGCGTATTTTACGTATATTTTAATTAAACATTCTCACGTCGTAACCCTAGGGTGTTCGCACCTCGGGCACGGAATGATAAATTATTGTGAAGACGCACTTCTATATTAAGTACATAAGTTCTTTTGTCTGCGTATTTTTTTTCGTTGAGTTAGGGATTCCGTTTGGGGAATTAATTGAGTTGTGTTTTCAGAATTAGGAAAATATGAGGTTTAACAGCGAATTTGTATATTTATGGGGTTAATGAGTAGGTTTTCCTGTTTAAGCTTTTTTACAGAACAGGTTTTTTTAAGTCGCACGTTATTGATACGATTGAGACAATTTACTTGGATAATTATATTCGAACGCCTTAGCGAAACTACGTTATAGTCGATATTATACAAGGTGCCCATACAAGGCCCAAACTGTAACCATGAATGGTACATTGGCACATGGTTCTAGACCGTAACGTAGAAATTTTTCGTCATTTCGATTATCAATGCAAATCTGCTGTTCCATAGAAAACTGCAATACCTACGCGAAAAGTGTATTTGTTTCCAGCTTCATTATTAATTTGTTATTAAAAAGGGGTTAGTTTGGGGTTGAAACACTGGGGCCATGGGGTCCGAGTGCCCACTTGGTTTTTCGAGATATCGCCAAGCGGTTAGTCGACTCTTCACGTGACCAGAGGGCGGCCTGTTTCTTGGCCAAAGAATTGCATCGCCATGCATGGCAATGCTGCCAGCCTTTTGGGCACTGTTCCTGTTGGCAGCGATGCGGACGAGTTTTTTGATGCCCTATTATTATTTTGCTTATTTTTTCACATGTACATATCATTATTGTTATTAATAATTAACGTTTCTGGGAATTAAAAATATGAACGTAATTTTTTTTCTTGTCTATCCACCGAACTGTTCAATAATTTTTCACTACCTCTGTTAGAGTTATATCTGCTTCAATTTCGATAGATGTCATAGAATTCGCAAGTGACCTAATTAAGCCCGCTTCACAGGCCGGGTAGATTGTTATTGCGTTTTTCTATTAAATGTTTCTTAGTAATAGAACGGACGCAATAAATGATGATTTTCTTGCTTTAGTATACGCGATTTGATTACAAGGGATGATATTATCGAATGAAATTTAATTTGATAAATGAACTGTTTGTTTTCTATTAATTTTATTTTATTTTATTCGAATAGTCTATCAAGTCTAGTATTTTTATTCTAAGTACATCGTCTTTACATTTAATTAAACTTAGAGTCATCATCATCTGCCTAGTCTTTTCCCAACTATGTTGGGGTCGGCTTCCAGTCGAACCGGATGCAGCTGAATACCAGTATTTTACATGGAGCGACTGCCAATTTGACCTCCACAACCCAGTTACTGGGTAATTAAAATTAAAGTATAAGACTTTAATGACTTTTTTTTTTATATGACTTTGATGACTTTTCTGGGTTAAAACACTTTAAAAGAGTTGATATCGATTTTCTTGCCCCATTCTTCTTCATTCGAAACTAACTTTTGAAAAAGGTGCCTAGAATCAATTATATGTCCTTGTAAATTTTGACGTTCAAAAATATCTTTTATGACAACATAACAACAAACAAACAAGTAGGTGTCCTACCTAAAATAAATGATTTTACATTGACTTTTGCATCTCTACAGTCCTTTTACAGTTATTTACCCCTGATTTTGCATCACTGTCTTAATCACAGTGATTATTATTCTCATTCTAATATGCCACTGATGAGACTGTCAAAATTATTGTGTTCTTTATTCTCGTCACCCTAAGGTTGCTTTTAGGTTGTTGCTGTCAGAGGTAAAATAACTATGAACGAACTGTTTCCCACTTTATATATTCAGTTTTATCATTCTGTTTGACTTGACCTGAGAAAATTGAATGACACTCAAGTCCACCCACGCCGCGTCGCTTTACCGAAGTAACCTTTAAACTTTAGCAGAAGTAACAAAATTATAAAACTTTCTGTTTTTCTTTCTATGATTCTTTTGAAAACCCTCATTCACCTACCGAAGATTTTCTGAAATTCTACAATTCCCTTTAATTTTGGCATGTAATGTTATCGAACCTCTATGAATATAATTCCCATTTGGCGCTCCTAAAAATATTATTGAACACACTAATATAATGACTACTCTTTATGTGAATTTCATATCCTACTAATATTATTATAAACGCGAAAGTTTGTGAGGATGAATGGATGGATGGATGGATGTTTGTTACTCTTTAACGTAAAAACTATTGAACGGAACGAATTTTGATGAAACTTTACAGCAATATTTATTTATTTTATTTTATTTATTTACCATTTATGTACACACATATATAAACAGACAAGAAAAACAGAACAGAAAAAAATAGGTACAGAGGTGATGCTTATTTCACAAGAAATCTCTTCCAGCACACCCGAGACAGGACAATAGATACAGAGATGTAGACAGCGTGTGAAATAGTAAAGGAGACAAAAAATAATACATACAATCAAAAACATTTCTCTTAAAAAACTAAACAAAAATTGCTAGAATATACTAACATACATACAAACAAACGTACATACATACATACTACTAAAATAAATAATATATGTAGCTCATACATCAGAATAATACATAGAATACTTTTTATCCCGATATTACCACGGGATGGACACTTATGCGGGTGAAACCGCGGGGCGCTGCTAGTAATTTATATTTTGGGATCCTGAAAATACAAAAAAAGTCAAATAACTGCGACAAATTTGGATGTAGTGTATTTAGTCACAGCTCCACCCTAACGTAACCAGTGTGGTCAGGGTGCCCTAGCTTAGTTATTGCAATGAGTTCGGCTCTTGCGTGTTGGTTCACAGTTCCCACCTAACCTAACCCGTTTGTTCAGGGTACCCTAGCTTAGTTACTGCGACCAACTGAGAGAAAAGGGAAGAAAGATAAAAAGAGGATCAACAATTTAAAAAAAGTATGCATCAATACAAGCGCAAAAAGTTTTTAGGGTTTCATTAATTTAAAAAACGTGTTTACAGTTTAAAAAAAAACACATTAGCATTTTAATTAATGTTTAAAAGTAAGGTTTTAATAATGGAGCTAAGTTACAGTGTTTACGTACACTTGGAAGCAAAACTGTGTATCAATATAATTAATTTATTAAAAAGAAACCTGCTTTAAAGAGTTTAAATAACTGACTTATTCTAGAATTTCTCAGTAGCCACCTGCAGTGCGATTCTGTAACCATCTCACCGTGAAAACTTAGGTGAAGTGAGCGTGGAGTGAGCTGTCATTCTAACTAATGCTAGGGATTGACACTATTGAAAGCTCACTTCACCTAACTTTTCACGGTGAGATTTTTACAGAATCGATCGGCTGGAGTCTGGATTTCTGTCAGGTTTATGACTCGCCCCGTGTTACATGGGATTTATAGATATCTGGCAAAATTTGGGTGTATCATTCTCAAATAATTTGATATCACAACAAACATAATACAACATCACACCTGTAGTCCACGAAGGGTTAGGCAGGACGTACCTATAGTACATCCACTATTTCGCCTCTTATGTTTTGAGTCCCATGTAATAAGGGGGCGAGTTGACCATCAACCGGGTACAGATTCAGCCTCCGGGCTGCTACTGAGAAATTCCACATAGAAAAACCCCAATAACACTTTGCTCGACCTGGGAATCAAACCCAGGAACTCATGCTCAGCATTAGCGCTAGCAACCACTAGACCAACGAAGCAGTCTATTTGTTTCAGTTTCAATGATTCTTTTGAAAAAAATTATGGAAGATTTTCCGAAGAATTCTAGAATTGAATTTTCTTGTAATATTTGAATGCGAGAAATTATTAAAGAAAAGTTAGGTATTATACTCGTAGTAAAGACGGTTTTGCCGTCACACAAGTGTAAGTAAACCGGGTTTTGTGTAAACATTAACATTTTAATTAATGTATATAACTAAACTGTTTATGGAGCTAAGTTACAGTGTTTATGTGCGTACACTTGGAAGCAAAAGTGTGTATGAATATACATATTTTTTTTAAATAAACCTGTTTTAATGATTTGAATTTTCGTATTTATAAAAACATTATACTTACTTAACGAAATGTGTGGATTTTCATTGAAGAACACTATCTTGGATCCTATAGATATACATATAAAATCAATACAAAAACATAAAAGAGTTCGAAACTTACTACACGTACTTAATACAGTACTTACTTAGTTATAGTTTCTGAAACTCATATGAAGAGGTATCAATATTTTTTTTAGCTATCCCTTGCTGTCCCACTGCTGAGCAAGAAGACTCCCCGAAAACCTTCCAGGAATCCTTTTCCAGAGCCACCTTGACCCAACCCTTTCAGTACGCGTAAAAATCTTTTAATAAAAAAAAATAAAAAAATAATATCTTAAAATTTCAAACTTAAACTAAATGCATAAAAATCTTTTAATAAAAAAAATAATATCTTAAAATTTCAAACTTAAACTAAATGCATAAAAATCTTTTAATAAACAAATAATATCTTAAAATGTCAAACTTAAAATAAATGCATAGCATGTTTTTCTTGAATAAAAACTTCCTTCCATTTTAAGCCTGCGTTCAATTACTGTAGAATGAAAGTCATGGCTTAGTAATATAAGTATATTTATTATTAGACCGTGACTCAGTATGACCATTACTCAGTGGGTACCCGTAAGTAAGGGTCGGTCTTTTACTGGTTTTGGAAGTCTGAAGGATTTTATCTTATTGGTTTGTTTCAGACTTGAAAAGTTAACTGGTAAACAAAAGCAAATCAAATCAAAATCAAATCATTTATTGGTTTGCAAACATGGGTATTTAGCACATATATAGATATTTGATTACAAAAGTCCTGTCCATGTTCTACCGACACACGGGCATGACCAAAACATATTATTATTTAATTTATACGAATTTATAGATATAATAATTTTAAATATCAATTAGGAAAATAAAATAATACAAATTAATTTCAAATCATTTGAATTAGAGTAAAAATGTCACAATAATACAATAATGGCAAATTTCAACTAAGGTTACAGTTAAGCAAACCTAAATATTTTTGTGGGTAACATAATAAAATAATATTAAAAAAAAAAATTATATATTATATTTTTTTTTTATTAAAGCTTTCTTTAATACCTCGAATTTTGAACCTTATTACAACTACATAGATGACTATTTTTATTTCAATAAGTAAATCTCAAAAAATCCAAAACAAAAAAAAGGTAGCTACCTAGTTGTTAATGCATGTCAAATATCTGACTATGTATTAGAAACTTAATTACTGTCTTTAAGACCAAACTCGTTAAGCCGTTGGTCCCGGCTGTCATTCGTGGATCTTTAATAGTCGTTACGGATTGTCAGAACCCCGAAAATCTGACAACTAGTCTTACCAAGGGGTATCGTGTTACCCAGTAATTGGATTGTGGAGGTCAGATAGACAGTCGCTCCATGTAAAATACTGATATTCAGCTACATCCGATTAGACTGGAAGCCAACCCCAACGTAGTTGGGAAAAAGCTACGCAGGCAGATGATGACTGTACCAGTACCTATTACAAATTATACAATTTTGTACAAAAAAAAAAACTATTGGCGCCTCAAGCTTAAGCATCAATAACCGGACCAGAAGTTATTACTAGTTATAATATTTATTATTTAGATTACAAAATAACTATATTTCACATTAAAAAATACCTACAGGCTACATCACATTTCTTAAACGTCCAAACCACTTTTCCGCCCGACTGTACGTTGCAGCCAGTAGTTTACGTGCTGAAGCATTTGCCGTAAAACTCGCTCATAAGGTTACAAGGCCAACGGTTAATATACGGGTTAATGGAAATTAACCACTTTCGAGCCGGCTGTACATTATATGGGCTATATGTCACTGGAGTTAATAGTTCTGATGTTAAGTGTTCGTTTTGAGTTGATTTGGAGTTTTTTTTTTTGAGATTTCTAGCAATGTGTGCTGCATTTGATCCTTATTTCTTGTAATGGGAAGGAATTTTTGAAACCAGGATTAACACATGGGATACTTTTTATCCCGATATTCCCACGAAGGCAAAACTTATGCGGGTGTAACCGCTGAGCGCTGCTAGTAGGAGATATTTTAGATGGCTTATTGATAACAGCCTCACGGGTCGATCCCTAACGTAATCCATCACGTATCGAGACCCCTCCATAAAAAAAGCATGTTAAGCCGTTGGTCCCGGCTGTCATTCATAGATCTTTGACAGTCGTTACGGGTAGTCAGACAACCAAAAGTCAGACAACCCGTCTTACCAAAGGATATCGTGTTACCCAATTACTGTGTTGTTAGGTTGACGAGCTTTATAATGAATGTATTGAAGCGAAAGCATCTCATGCACGTGGGGAAGCGATAGTGTTAATAGAGCGTGAATTGACACGCACACTGCATTTAGAACTTATTGATAATTATAGACATTCTATCGCCCAATTAAGCCCCGTGTACAAAATATATTAATACCTGGCTATACGTGTGTATTTCCCTGCAAGGCCAAGGAGCTGTCTCACGCAGATGCCATGCATGCTCAAGGGCAAATACCTCTATACAGATGAAATGTTTTAATTTAATTGAAATGTAAAGTGATGGCCTGAAACACAGGTTTGAATAAACCTAGTTCGGGCGGGTCACTACCTAACACACAAATTTTAAACCATCATTCTTTGCACTAGTAATAAAAATAATTTTAGTTTATTATTAGGCAGTATAATTGTATGGGAAATTTGCTTTGGTTAAATTTACACCTTTTGTAAACGTTTTTATTAAATAAATTGTTAATGATTGCTCGATTATTGAATGATCACAATTTCAGTGTTTCTTTATCATATGACACTGTGTCCAAGACTTAACCGTTGTAATTAATACAATAATAATAATAAATAAATAATAATTTTATATTTTTAAATGTTTTTTTTTATCTTTTTGTTTATAAAAATATTTAAAAATATAATTTGTAAGTATGTAAATGAAATAAAGGAAATAAATAAATAAATTAAGAGAGCACAATTTTGTCATTTTAAATGATAAATCTATACTAGAACAGTTTCAAATCCCTAAACGTTGAGTGCCGTAACCGTAACACACTGTCAATCACAATCTGAATCATTATGCTAATGCATTGCTTTATATGTTTGAAAAATTTGTCTGCTCAACAACGTAAATAACGCAATGAATGTTGTTGAACTGTCCAAATGAAAGCCATTGCTACTGATAGTGTGTTACGCAATTACCCCGCAGTTCTTGTGTATTAAATATGTAGGTAGTTATGATGACATCAGTGGGTAAAATTTGTAAATAATTTTAATACATTGTAAACGACATCGAGTTCTCATTGCCAGTGTCGCGGGCGCATCACGGATTAATTTGTATTGTCAATATTATTAATATGTGCTGCCATTGGTCCCAAGCCCCGACAACCAATCTAATCCATCGTATGTGCATCGTATGTGTATATTTTATGTCTTTTTTTTTGTAATGTGCGTTTTGTTTGTGCAGAATAATCTAATTAAATCTTAAAATATATATAGGTCATCAGGTTGAGTGGCTGAGGTTACCTGAAAAATATCTTCAGCTATTTTCCTTCTGGAAAGGTCAACAGAAAATTAATGTAGGCACAAAAAGTTCTATCTAATTTTCGGGAAAACATTTCACTCTATTTTGATGAAGAAATTTCAATACCTTGTTATCATAAGGAAAATGAATTAATTTTCTGAAAAGGTTCTATAAAAAAATTCCCGAAATAAAGTAGGTAGACTGAGGAAGATACTTATTATACTTGGAAGACGGCATTTCATCGTAGAAAAAATAGTCTTTCATACTGTTGTATACAATATTTATTGAAATAAGTTAATATTTATTAGTAGTTTCAAACAAACTAATAAAAATGATATTTAACTACCCATATTCAAAATCAACCAAAATAATGAACATTAGACAGTTATATATTTACAATAGATGTATTTTCATTCGTAAGACACTTAACAAAAGTATACAGACCAAATTATCGTTTATGAAAGTAAAGTAACCCAACCTAGCAGTCGCCGAGCTAGTTTTCTAATTTTACCGAAGATGAATTAAGTTTGGCAAAAAAATGTTAACTTTTGAAGGAGCACAATTCATCATCTGCCTAGCCTTTTCCATATGTTGGGATCGGCTTCCAGTCTAACCGGATGCTGAGGTCGACTTCAGCAAGCCTTACCAAGGGGTAACGTGTTACCCAGTAATAGGGATGTGAAGGTCCAGGCGCAGCAGGTATTCAGCCGCGTATAGTAACTCCTGGAGGATATTTAATTCCTTTAAAACAGAGCTAAGACACAGGAAAATACAAAAACGTTTCCTGGCTTTGACAACAGCTCTAGTCTCTTTAATACTGCTTAGTAGACAAAGTAAGTATAACAGATAATACGAAACAATACACAAAGCATTTTTCCTCTACAAAATAATTACTGGCAAAAGATGAAGCACTCACCGTAGGCTATTTTGCGAGGCCAGCCATAATCGTTTCCACTTCCCGCTGTCATTATCTTCTGAGTAAATTGATGCTTAATGTCTATCATTTTGTGGAGATGTTAGGCTTGAATGTAACTGTGAGTACCTGGGAATTGATCTGGTTATTATGACGGCCTTGAGGCAACGAATATGGCACGTAAACAGGAATTGACAAAACTGAGCCATATTTTCGCGCTTGAATGCCGTGTGATATCAGGAAAAGCTACTTAAGGTAGGTATTATTATTTATGTATATGTTACATTATATAAGCTAACATTTAAAATAATGATATGTACAGACGCCAGCACATCAAGCTACTACAATCTGTCAAATTTCTTTAATACATTTTCAACTTTATCGCTAAAGCATTAAGGTTCAAGGTTGATTGGAAAAATGTGACAGTTTCGGGTAGCTTGACCTGTTGGAGTCTGTACATGAGAAAAAATAAGCAAAATAATCATAGAGCATCAAAAAATTCGTCCGCATCGCTGTTGACAGGAACAGTGCCCAAAAGGCTGGCAGCATTGCCACGTTGTACGGTTATTTGGCCAAGAAACAGGCCAGCCGACTAACCGCTTGGCGATATCTCGAAAAAGGTTCATTTTATAACCATTAACTTGTTTGCATAAAACTAAGAGTTCAAGTCTTTAGATATTAAAAAAAACAGGTTACTTTTTTTTTCGTTAATCAATTTAATTTTTTACTTCTGTATTGTTAACTTTAAGCCACCCAAACACAATAATAATAAAAAATAATTAATTAATAAAATATGTGATTGTAGCCTCGCAACATCTTTTTTCTAAGTCCTATCACCTGTGACGATTTCCCTATTTTGCTGTTGATAAAGTACAACGAAAACCACTACTACTGCAGTCGTCCACTGTTGAGCAGTTAGCAATGTTTCCTTTATCTCATTATATGACAATAAACATAATTATAACAATCCGCTAACAACAACAAAATATTTCACCCCCACCCATTTAGGGTCATCACATCCTAATGCGCTCGCTTCACAGGCTTTTGTAGCCTTAATTTAGGAGTAACTACAAAATAGTGGTTTAAATTGCTGACCTCCCTCTGAATAGGGGGGGGGGGGGGGAGAGGCGAATGCTGGTGCTGAGTTTTGAATTAAACCTAATAGTGCATAATGTTTTGGAAGCTTCCGCAAAGAATAAAGAATGGAAGCTCTGACGGGTTTATGGGCCAGGGGTGGAAAATTACCAGTCATAAGTTTCGTTATTGTGAGTTAAGACTGCTTTTGGTTGCTTGTACTTTTTCATTTATTTAATTAAATGAAAAATATTTTAGTGCTTCTTCTTCATAATAATAATTCAATGATTAAATTATTAGATAAGCTCATATTGATTTCATATTTACGATATCAATTGAGAAGGTACTTAGTTTCGCGTTAAATAATAATATACCTATAATCAGCCTATAATGTTCCCACTGCCGGGACACAGGCCTCCTCTTTGTGAGAGGGAGTGAGCCGTAATCCACCACGCGGGCCCAGTGCAGGTTGGTAGATGTCGCATGTCTTCGATTTTTTGGTTTTAGGACATGCTAGTTTCCAGTTTCCTTGTTTTCCTTCACAGCATTGAAAGCAGTGGTGATGAAATAATTTACACCAAATTAAACGCCTGCGGGTCACGTCAGCCGCATGCATAGTGACCGCTGGGCAACAGTCTCCACACGGTGGGTGCCTGGGGATGGACGGCGCCGCCAAGGCGGACCTACGACCTAGAGGCGTACCGCAAGGGTTGGATCGAGGTGGCGCTTTGCTCAGCCGTGGGACAGAGTAGGCTAAATTTAAAAAAAATAACGCCTGTCTGGATTCGAACCTACGACACAAAACTCGTAAGTCGCCGCTGTTACTGGGCCACCACTGCTCTACATCCTTATTATTATTATAGCCAATAGTATTATTATACTCCACATTATTATTATAGTCCATAGCATCCTAATGTCTGCTACAACCGACTGTAGTTCCGTACTATAACCATCAATACAATTTTTATTGAATTACCAATATTATTTGGAAGATTTAGCATCTTCCAAATAATATTGCCGGAACAATTCACCGAGCCACAAAAACCCCTTAATATCTCCGACCAATCGACGAAAAAATGTATTTCCTGCTGCGGATCGATGCCACTCAAATTGACATTAGTAAAAGCCGGTTCTGTTCTAAATGTAATAAATAATACAGGAACATTCTCTCTAATTACACCAACCGAGTTATCCTTGAAATTTTACGAAAAATACCAATTATTTATAAGTTAGCTTTGGCTACAATACCTTTTTGACTCACACATCGATCGCTTTAAAACTGTATAGTAATTTGGTGGTTTTTCTAACCCCGAAAGTTTGAGTAACTATATTTGAATTACCTATGGGCATTGAACAAGTAGTTTTGTTATTTTTTTATTTATACAGATGCTATTATCATAATTATTCGTTTTCTATTGGGTTTCCTTATTGGCGCCCAGATGGGACAGTAGTGTCTACTTTTGTTTGACTACCCTCAAACGTGGCTTCCTATAATAATTATATGTTTAAAACGTGTACTTCAAAGTTGTTTGTTATTCAATTAATAGCAGTCTAATTATATAGGAAGTGATATTTAAGGACTACAAAGTACCTTATTTAGTAGACACGTGTTCTCATTTGTTTTTACACTTATGTAGGAGCTGTGTATTAGGCATGGTAACAATGACAAGAGCAATTGGACTACGTTTCTAACCTTCTAACTTTTTTAATTAATCTGACTAGATAGCTGAAGGTTTTCCTGAAATGTTTATTTATCTACTTAGGTACATAAACCACGTGTAAGTCTAGTAAACAAAACTTTATGTAATAATAATGCATACAGGGATAATCGTCGGTTGGTGCATCCTCATTATTTAAAATTGTGTAAAGGGCCCTGCGAGTTGGCTTCGGCCCCTAGTGCGCCTTTCAAAGGTCCGGGACCCCAGGGTCCCGAGATATGTCAAAGAGAAATAATAATAATAACAATCTTTATTACACAAGAAAGTGATAACAAAATAGTGTGAAATCCCTGACTCCTGTGCTAGGTGATAGACCTGTGTTACAAGAGCCAGTGCCCTCTCCCAGTAGGAGATATTACAGAATCTTATGCAAAAAGATTAACAAAAATAAAAAGAATATAGTAACAACAAACAAGTAAAATAAACTAAAAGCGGTTATAAGAAGCCTGTATCGAGTTTGTGAGTGTTTGTGTGAATGTTTGTGTCTCAGTGTGAGCATGCGTGTGTGTGTGTGTATGAGGGTGTGTGTGTGTGTGTGGGTGAGGGTATATGTGTGTGTGTCAATGATTGATCAGGAGGGGTTTTAATGTTACGAAATAGATATAATCTCTGTTTCGTCATAGTTCAGCGACAGTAGCCATTGCTTAAAAGTCTGCTTGGCTTTTTGTAGGGTTAGTTTTTAAAAATGAAAGTATTTTCTATATTTTATTGTACATTAGTGCGCTTTGGGCTCGATATTGTCGTCGCGCAAGCGCAGTACGAGATTGTCCAATGTCCAATTGTGTAATGTTGTGGATTGGCTTTCCTATCTGTGAGTCTGTCCAGACTCACAGATAGGAAAGCCAATCCACCAATTACATAGCTTGCCATCTAGTGGTATCGTAGAATGTCGGCGCAAGATAAATCGGAGGACGTATAATTTCTCACCGTTAGTACTTGGGGTTCTGAATACAACTTTACTGAGTTGTGGGGTAGTCCTTTTTACGGAAATACATAAATTCTGTTCACATGTGAACAAAACTATTTGATGAGTAAACATAGTCAACATAATCGGTAAGCGTAACTATCAATTAGTGAAATAATGTAAACCGGGTTTTTATGTTGACTTGTCGGCCGATGTGTACACAATGTTAGGTTTAATAATTTAGTTAGCTTGTGAACGTAGTTTTGTTGATAGTATGTAAACAATATTTACTATAACCATGTTTCCAAACTATCAATCTGTTTGACGTACTAATAATGATCATAATATTTAGCTAAACGGACACAGGATTTCGGATTTTAAGCGGTTGTGGGAATCCGCTGGATGCGGGAAGCACAGGGCCAGTTGATGTGGCGACGCTTTGGGGAGGCCTTTTTACAGCAGTGGACATTTTTCGGCTGAAATGATGATAATGACCCAAGATTTAACTTTTATCATAGAAAGAAAAATCTTTTATTGACACAGAAACATGCGCATATAAAAAAAACGTGTGCGGTTGAGGGACCCCCACAAGTATCGAAGTTCCTTACGCGATATTTGCCCGAACACTTAAACTCATATGTAATAGAAAGAAACTGAGAGAGAGAGAAAGTCGCATGGAGGGGGCATAACGCTTTTTCCTTACGTTACTTCTATCAGTCATCTCCTACCGGAGGTCGCGTTAAAGAACTTTATTCTAAAATTACAAGTTAGTTTGAATACTTAATAATCGTGTGTGTGTTGTGGTCGTGTCGGATTGCCGTCCCATCTGTCTATGAGAGTTAGGGAAGAGGGAGAGCACCTGAGTCTACGCGCACACTTGTGCACTATAATATCTCTGGCGCCAAAGGCTAGTCTCCGTTGAGATTGGCCGCTGTGGCCGAAATACGGTCTGGAGAACTTTTATTTAACGACCACAGCGTTGTATTGATGACAAGGAATGCTTGTCGCCACTTTACATCACACCATTTGAGACCGAAATACGGTCTGGAGGACTTTTATTTAACGACCACAGCGTTATATTGATGACCAGGAATGCTTGTCACCACTTTACATCACATTTGAGAGATAGATTCTATTTGATAAAAGGGTCGGAGGCCGAAAGTGTAGCCGATTTGTTTCAAAATTTACTATACAAACGTATTGCTAATTGTTATACAAGGTCAAAATAAATTCGGTAGCGCAACTCTGCAGATGTGATCGTATCGATCGGATCGTATTTGACCACGATAATACAAAAAAAAAATAGAGTTGATATCCTGATTCAGATGATATTGGGACCGCTAGTAATGTGGTTACTTAGCTATGAGTTGACAAAATATTTTTTATTTTTCGTGTTTAGGTATTTTTAGGTATCCGACACCAATGTGAAATTTACACAAAAAACTGATATTGCAAGTAACTACGGTCGATGACCCAAAAAATGATATCTCATGTTTAGATAATTATATTGTTACCAATCACGTTTCCGGAGTTTTGCTAGATCATCCAATATGTATATATGTATGTATAATTTTGGAAATTTTACTCCTAACGAGGCCTGCCCATATATTAAAATAATAATGATCCTCCATTTTCCTATGGGCGTAGACGGAAACTACAAAACGCCACGTGCTACAATCCGTATTAAATATTTATACTGCACATAAACAAGAATTAATTCCACCCTAGATCACATTTATGTCACTTACTGCGTTATGACGGGCACAAAGAGAATACTTAATAGGGTTTGTCACAGTTACAAGTTTTAAGGTATGTACGGCTCTCACCCTTTGGCCACGACCTAGTGCTATAAGCTCAAGCGACTAGCGACTTGCAACAGCGACTGCGGAGAAAACAAATGAGACTCGCGCGACGGAAACAGGTGACGAGCGATTTGTCGCGCGATCGAATCAAATGTACGGTCACCAAAGGAGATAAGTAACCAGGGTCGTCGGATATTTAATTGAATTAATAGGAAACAAACAGTTACTCCCTCTCACAGAGAGGAAGCCTGTGTCCCAGCAGCGGGAACAATATAGGCTGATTATGTAAACAGTTATTCATTCGAAAACATCCATCGGTTTCTTACTGAACTTCAACTATGTGTATACGATGACCCTAGTTACTCAACTCTTTTGGTGACCTGACTAACAGCATGGGGGCCATGACTTCAGAGTGGGTGGTATCGGCGATCGCGGTCTGTCGCCGTCGCTACTGCATGAAGTCTCGCGCGCGTGTCGCTTGATGCCAATCGCGTCGCAAGTCTTATCGTCCGAGGTCATGACCGAGCCTTAGGGAATTGTAGGACCTACTTAGGACTTGGAAGTTGTTATTCTATGTTTTAGTCTTGACAGGATGTTATTAAACAAGTTTAAATTACTTAGATGGGTCACTTTGGAGTACCTAGAATGATAATGTTAGTAGAAGTGATCTTTGTGAAGGTGCCTCTCATGCAACATGGAAGACTATGTTTGTGTTTGTTCCCAATTTGTTGTTTTATAGTATGAAAATGGACTCTGATAAAATAATAACAATAAATAATAAAACTTTATTGCATAAAAGGTGTTGCAGTAAATACAATAAAAATAGTTGCACTTTACAAATGAACACTGTTATACAACATAAATGGTTGGGGTACTGTCCTCTTAGATAGGCTACATAATAGCCTGTAGTAAAAAGAAACAGTGCCGTATCCCTCAAGAATGGAGAAATCAATTGCTTAGTGTTTAAAGTTAAAAAAATTAAAGATATTAGTTTTTATAACATAAAACAAATAATTAAATTAATGGATGAATATAATAACATTACAAATTACAGTTTAATGTTCTCGCATTAAACTGTAATTTGTAATGTACAAGAACTTGCAGTTATGGCAGAGCTTACAACTTACATAAGAACATAATCTGCCTTTAATGTTCCCACCGTTGGGTCACCGGCTTCCTATCGGTGAGAGAGAATGGGCTGTAACTACGCAAGCCCAGTGCGGGTTGGTAGATGTTACATGCTTTCGATTTTTTAGGTCGTGCCGGTTTCCCTTCGATGTGTTCTTTTACCGTTTTGAGAGCAGTGGTCATGAAAAAATTTACACAAAGTAAAGCACCTATCTGAATTCGAAACTATAACCTACAACTCGTAAGTCGCGGTCGATACTACTGGGCCACCACTGCTTACAACTTAACATGAAGAAAACCATAATGTAAAGATCTTTGTCAGTTATTTTTTTGACCTTAAATACCGGGTATTTAAGTTACAAGGGGCTTACAACATAATTGGCAAAACACGAAACATCTGCATATCCCTGAGCTATGTAGCTATCCTTATCAAATACTAGCTTCGGCTCGTGACTCTATGTGAAAGTTCTTGTCCCCCAAGTCACCGCGTCGCATCGCATCGGCTTCCCGCGCTATTACTTCGTTTTCACATAACGTTCTTTCCAACTTTCTTTTTCTTTTTGCTCGGTTCCTAAGGCTCGTAGCATGTTAAATAGCCTTCTTCAAGAGTTGGGCTATCTAATGTATGAATATTCTTTTAAGAAGAAGAAGTAAGTCCCAGAGGCAGAGCACGTTCAAACAAATAAACAAATACTTCAGCTTTATTAGAACAAATATTTGTATGACCTACAAGTAGTTGTTCCGGGTCTGCTTGTTTGTGTATGTGAGTTTAAATGTTTGTAAACGCACCCACGATACAGGAGAAATTCCTAGTGTGGGGCAATGTCTTTTTTAAAAAAAAAAACATACATATTTCTAGCTTCTGCCCGTGACTCCGCTCGCGAAAGATTTTTTCAAATCCAACTGGTAGTTCCAGAGATTAGCGCGTTCAAATCAAACAAACCACCTCTTCAGCTGTATTATTATATATCCAAAGTCTATCTATATACACGAAATATTTTAAGAGAAACATCTAATAGGCGGTACAATAGCCATAACAACGAAAAAACTTTTTTATCTGAGTGTTTTTTTTACGTATTATAATTTTGAAATTGCTTGAGACATTTTGTATAAAACCTTTACTAATATTCTATGAATAACCCGCTCCGAGCGCGACGCCGCGGGTCATAATAATTACGTAAATCTCGTAAAATATTTCGTGTATGAATAGATATACCGAATATAATTATATTTTAGTATAGATTGACTCAAATATAAAATTCAACTTACACTTATGACTAATCAAAGCCCCCTTTTTTTTCTGGATGGGAAATCATCGAATGACCCCTCCCGCTCTGGGTGGAGCGGAAGGGAGTGTCAGACTCTTACTGACTAAAACGCACCCATGTTCCTACCTTCGCCCTTTATGTTCCGGGGTAGCGGTAACCCTTTCGGACAATCCCGCTGCCTCTTATTAACATTAGTGCACACATGTCGTAAAAAAAATTTTAGTTATTAACACGAAATATACTAAGGGGCTACGCAAAGCTAAGGTAAGTTGCTTGCTTTAATTTCCGGGCTGCGTCCTGGCGTACTTTAATCTCGGCGCCATCTTGTATATTTCGTCTGTTTGTGTAAGCTACAGTGTATTTACTGCTTTAGTTTTGTTTGTTTTTCTTGTTTGCCGATTGGGAAGTTTTTAATTTAAGCTTCGTGTCCAATAAGGCTGGAAGTTGTTGATGTAGTGCAATTAGCGGGAATAAGACTTTGTTAATAAGGGATAGGTTCGGGAATAAGGCCGGCGGCAATCTCTCGCGTCCGGCCCTGGTCCAGGCCTTGGTACGGAGCGAGAGTGTATGGGAAGCCGTCACCTCCTTCTGCGAAGCAGTAATGCTCGCAAAGGAGGAGGCGGAGCGCGTGAGGGAGAGGCAATCTCTGCGTCCTCACGCACCTAGTCGCCGCAGGAGACGCCCTGGACGTTGGGAGTCAACAGCCGACTCCCGGCCACCATAGGCGTATAATCAGCCTATAATGTTCCACTGCTGGGACACTGGCCTCTTCTCTTCGAGAGGGTGTGGGCTATAATCTACCACGCGGGCCCAGTGCGGGTTGGTAGATGTCACATGTCTTCGAGTTTTTGGTTCTAGGACATGCCGGTTTCCTCACGATGTATTATTCCTTCACCGTTTTGAGAGCAGTGGTGATGAAATAATTTACACGAATTAAAGCGCCTGTCTGGTTTCGAACCTAAGACCTACAACTCGTAAGTCGCGGCCGTTACCACTGGGCCACCACTGCTCTGCTCTGTAATTGGTTTATTTGACATAAATGGTTTAAGTTTGAGTTTGAAAGTAAAATAAGTATTACTGATACTTTGTATGTGCCACGACACGATTGGCAAGGCACTTGATATTCTTAGATATCTAAACCCAAGAAAGAAGAAAGAAAATTAGGTTTAATTTTCACAGAAACACGTGCAACCAAAAGATAATTAATTCTAATAATAAGGAAAAATAAAAACAAAATATATATAATATAATCACGAGCACAAAGCAGAAATAGTCGACGGCTGCACGTCACGACTGTGACAAGAAGGCTTCCGCTTAGCATGATGCTGTGCTATAGGGACCCACAGCACAGCAAATGAATCTAGTCTATACTCTGAACCTCAAGTGTATGTGTGTAGTAAGTAATTATGTAACTATCTACTTTTTTGCTTTGTTTCCTACTGATCTCGTACATTGTTGTTATTGTTTTACTTGTTCTGCATCAGCATGCATCATTAGACGACAATTATTTTTATATTAAAACTAGCTGCGCCGCGCGGTTTCACCAGCATAAGTTTCGATCATGTAGGAATATCCGGATAAAAAGTATCCTATGTGTTAATCCTGGTTATAAACTATCTGTGTGCCAAATTTCATCCAAATCCGTTTAGTAGTTTTGGCGTGAAAGAGTAACAAACATCCATCCATCCATCCATACAAACTTTCGCATTTGTAATGTTAGTAGGATTTAAATCTCATATAAGTGAACTGTATCTTGTTCTTATGAGAAATAAAGATTCTTTAACTCTAAACCTAAGTACATCCACCAGCCTTTACACAGCTGTAACAGCGAATAATCCCCTCGATAACAAGAACTCAAAGGCTGTACGACAAATAAGCAGTACGACAAATAAGCAGCATACAAAGGTAAATCTCAATCAAACGTAACAAAACAAGCTTAGTACACGGACAAAGGAAGACTTGTTCAAAATGAGCGTAAAAAACATCGGGCCCCGCAGGCGTTTTATTTGTGCCTTTTGTTTGCGCAGCCAGCTTCTTCATTAAACGTTAGGGGTGACAGTATTAGCTGGTGTACTACAGAGCTCGATATTACTAACATTTTCAAAGGGGTTTCTGATACTTTGACTATGACTGTGTGTCTTTGTTGTAGGAGTTATGTCATTTCATTACGAAAAATTGTTTTAATTTTAATTTTTTTTGTTCTGTGTTTTTGTGTTTTTTCGTTTGTGTTTTGTGTTTTTTTGTTTGTGTTTTGTGTGTTTTTTTGTTGTGTTATAAACGTATTTTCTTTCTTCTTTTCTTTCTTTATTTTTTTTCTGTATATTAACTTAGTTTATAAGTATTTTTGTGCTACTTACAATAATATGGATGTGTGAGAGTCCAAAATAAATGATTTATCATTAATATTTCATGACGTGATCATCATCTGCCTAGCCTTTTCCCAACGATGTATGTTGGGGTCGGCTTCCAGTCTAACCGGATGCAGCTGAATACCAGTATTTTACACGGAGCGCCTGCCTATCTAACCTCCACAATCCAGTTACTGGGTAATACGAAACCCCTAGGTAAGGTTGGTTGTCAGACTTTCGGGCTTCTGACGACCCGTAACGACTGTCAAGGGTCTACGTATGACAGCCGGGACCAACAGCTTAACGTGCTTTCCAAGGCACGGGGGGGTCTTGGTATGTGAAGATGGTCACCCATTCTCGGAACAACCGTCTCAAGTAAGCAAGGCCTTCATTTCATGACGTGATGTAATATTTAAATTAAAGAAGGTCAAATTTCCAGTTTTCGGTCTAGAATACTGACTGAGCTCTTGAACGCGGTTTAGATGTTCTTATCGCGTTCAGTTTCATTGGTTAAATTCGCCCTTAGCACAGTCAGTCGATAATATTCCCACTGCTGGGACACAAGCCTCCTCTCTTTGCGAGGGAGTGGATCTAGCATGCACGCCCAGTGCATGTTGGTAGATTTCTCATGTCTTCGAATTTTCCGGTTCTAGGACATGCCGGTTTCCTCACGATGTTTTCCTTCACCGTTTTGAGAGCATTAATGATGAATTAATTTACTCGGAGTAAAGCGCCCGTCTGGGTTCAATTAATACCTACTTCACTTCAAATAATGGCTCCACTATTCTCATACTTTATCTTAAAAAAAACATAATTTACAAATTAGCCTTTAAGACCGAAAGGGTTACCGCTACCCCGGAACATAAAGGGCAAAGGAAGGAACATGGGTGGGTTTTAGTCAGTAAGAGTCTGACACTCCCTTCCGCTCCACCCAGAGCGGGAGGGGTCATTTGATGATTTCACATCCGAAAAAAAGAAGACCTCATAACTCAATGTAACTTTACACGTCGAACCCTTCAAAATCCGCTACAGAACTAGGCCCAACAATTCTAACTTTGGCTTGACACCTCAGCCGTATAACACAAAACAAAACAAGCAGGAAAATCCGGGAATACGCACCTAATTACCCTTCTTACTTGGCAAAGAGACCTCAAAGATTTAACCAGACACAGGTAACCCACCAACACGTTTTAAGGGCTGTTGCTCAACGAAATTGGAATTGAAACTGAGCATCGGCCCAACCGAGTATGTCTGAGCGTAGCGTAGCATTGAAACGTAGAAATTATTTCGACATCGCCCTTTAATTTCGCCGACAAAAGGTGTCATTATTTTTTAATTAAATTAGACGAGGCTTCGTGTGGTAATGGGTACTGCCTTTAGACGGCAGTGGGATATTTTGGTTGAGTACAAACGTGATTAGATACGGTAATTTGTAAATGGCTGTTGCTAAGCAGGGGTGTACGTTAAAAGCGGGAGAAAGTGGTAGTGCTGGCTGTGAGTTTGAGTTTGAATTTAGTTTGAACTAGCTTTGCCGGTGACTTCGTTCGCGTGTACGTCGGTAAACAAATTGGATTTCATGGGTTTTGTTTTGTGCGGGTTCCTTGCTTGTTTTTCTAGGTTGTTGTGTGTTATTTGTTTAGGTATGGCTTACCACACACACCACATCAGCCATCTGCCAGTGAAAGTCCCGTGAAAATCGGTTTCGGAGATTAGCCGGAACAAACAGACTGACAGACAAAAAATTTTAAGATTGTTCTTTTTGTTATAAGTACTGCACCTATAATATGTTATATGCATTTAGAAAAAAATGTTATTTTGACATTAGAAACAGAAACTTTAATTGTATTTACGAGTATTTATATGTAATAAATACACTTTGAAACTAAACACAGTAAACTAAACACAGTAATAATATTTACTGTGTTTAGTTTAGTTTATAATCCTGTACGAGTCGCAATAAATACTTTTTCTTTCTTTCTTTCTTTCTTTAATATGTATGTATTCGTATATGTATGAATAGATTATCTTGCTTCGGAATTCTTTAAAACGGATACATACTAAGTTGATAACTTAGTGTAACCTTTATTTTATTACTAGCTGTGCCCACGACTTTGCTCTTTTTTTTTTAAGAAACACGTTGCCTCACACTAGTAATTACTACTTATCAACATTTAAACTCATATACACAAACAGCCAGACCCGGAGCAACTACCTGTAGGTCATACAAATATTTGTAGTGCCGTCCATTCCAGTCCGTTGCTATATAACATGACGATGCAGCCAGTCTCTTGGGCACGTTACCAATCGACAGCGATGCGGAGGCATTTCTCGATGCTACATTTTAGTTAGTTAACACTTTTAGTTAGGTTAAGTAATTATAGTCTTAGGGTTCCGTACCTCAAAAGGAAAAAAACGGAAGCCTTATAGGATCACTTTGTTGTCCGTCCGTCCGTGCGTCTGTCAAGACGTTTTTCTCAGGAACGCGTGGAGGTATCAAATTGAAATTTATTTCAAATACTCATGTCTACTGTCACTTGGATCTGTGAAAAAATCAAACTTCTAAGCCAACGTAATCAAAAGATACAGCCGTTTATGTCGCAAACCGCAAATTTTCGAAACTCGCAAGGGAATCAAAACCTAGTACTTCCCGTAAACTCAGAATCTTGAAATTTAGTACGAAGCAACGTCTTATAGCACAGATAAAGGAAAAATTGCGAAAACCATAAATTTGTAGTTACATACCTACAAATTTGTACGGAACCCTCGGTGCGCGAGTCCGACTCACACTTGTCCGGTTTTTTTATTTTAATAGTTTGTTAATTTAGTATGAGAAGTTTATCAAGTACATATATTTTTTATCCTCTTTAATAAATACTCCCATTTCCATGGAAACATAAAGTCATAATGACGTAAACACTAGTCTGTGCCTCTGTTCTCTGTTATTTGTAAATGTTTGTGTTTGTGTTGTTGATGTGCCTTAATAATAGCCCCAACGCCGTATCTCTACGTTGACGTCGTGGTGGGGCTTGCGCGCTCTAAACTCTAGGTCTGTGACGGAAGAGTTTACTTTGCCGGATCAGGTCCAGGGTGAGCAGCCAGACCAAGAGAGATACAGGAACCCGCAGGGCAGCATGTGGCGAGCTGTTGGGCAGTAGCGACCCCACGGACCCTATCTCCCGGGAGAAGTCTTGTTCCCATCTCCGGCTTGCCTTTATTGGCTGGCTGGATTGAACACTGACGAGGAAAAGAGCTCCCACCTCATTCTTGCCTTTATTGACTGGCTTGAGTGGAGATTCGCAAGAGCAAACGTGCTCGGAGGAAGGAAATATTTCAATAAGATGCTGGTAGGGATCCTGACCGACTTCTGGGATTGTCCTGATAGCCGTGGAATACCTCTCCACTCCTCGTAAGCACCTCAGGACATGTTGCCCCCTTGTCGCTACATTATTGAGTGTGCAAGTCACCCCCTGTCATTTTATCTGTGAATTTTATTATCATTGGTCAGGCAGGGGACATAGACTTTCCATAGTTCAAGGTAACCGGTCTATTGTAGCCACCCAAACCCATAGCCCAGAATATTTTGTTTCCACGTTCTGCAATAGTCCTCCACCAACCGGGGGTTGTCCTTGGGTGCACTTGCATGGTGCATACAGGGATAACCGTGCGTTGGTGCCTCCTCATCATTTAAAATTGTCTAAAGGGCCTCTGCGAGTTGGCTTCGGCCCCTGGTACGCCTTTCAAAGTTCCGGGACCCCAGGGTCCCAAAATATGTCAAAGACAAAAATAAATAAATAAATAAATAATACCAAGAGCTTATGTCATTATTTGTATTCAATATCTTGTCATTTTATTATATTAAGGTAAGATTTTCCGCACGTGTTATATAGCCCGATTCGGTTTGGTATCAAAAACCTTTGCTCATTAGCTTTATATACTGTGAGATCACGAGTAGGATAAATGTCGAGTGGCCCACAGAACATATAACAAATTGGAAATGGAATACTATCCACGTAGTTAATCTTCATACAATTTCTATTACACGTTTTCAAGGTTTGAGGGCCGAAAGGTCACCCATTTTGTGGGGTTTTTATTACATTTAGAATTAACACGGTAAGGACATATCGATTCTCGATTATCTTTGTTCTATTTTAAGCTCTACTCAAACTACCTACCAGTACGTTATCACTTTTGACTGCTGTGCGTGGGGTCGGTTGCCAGGTCGGGCAAAGAGTATTATTGGATTTTTCCATTTTGATTTTTTTTAGTAACAGCACGAAGTTTGGATGTTGGCGGTGTGAACCCCGTGCCTCGGAAAGCACGTTAAGCCGTTGTCTCTGCGTCTGATCTTTCTCAGGTCGTCTCGGAATGCGTACCGTTCCATCGGACTAAGATTCACGGAAGGGAGAGTGCATCTTTGTCTGTGCACACTCTTGTGCACTATAATATCCCCCGCGCCAAAGGCTAGTCTTCGTTGAGATTGGCCACCATGGCCGGAATGCAGTCTGTAGGACTGACATTAGTTTTGACAACAATTCCCACTAAATTGAAACTTCACTAACGTTAAAACCATCTGTCACATATGATGTGGACAAATAGACCTTGTCGTTTTATGACGTGCAAGCCACATTCAACCTTATGGTGACAAAGCAGTTACCAGGTCGACCATACATCACTTTTAGCATAATTAGCCTATAATGTTCCCACTGCTGGGACACACCGCGGGGCGCTGCTAGTAAATAATAATTTCTATAAATGGCAACATTGACATTACCCTTACAAAGTACTAAGAGTGCCTGAGAGTTGTTGACTGACGTACGTGAACATACAAGTACTTTGTGTGTAACTCATGTCTTAAATTAAATCATCCACTATCAAAGGGCAACGGTTAACGTCATATCCGCTCAAGGGGGTCCCCTACAGCGGATATGACGCTAGCTTTTGCACAGGATGTTATTCCAGTATTGCTAATATTGTGTTAAAATATAGCTTCGTTTTGAGAGCAGTGGTGGCCCGTGGTAACGACTGTGACGTACGAGTTCTATGTCAGGCGCTTTACTTTGTGTAAATAATTTCATCACCACTGCTCTCAAAACGGTGAAGGAAAACGAATTTTTAGTTCTAGGACATGCCGGTTTCCTCACGATGTTTTCTTTCACCGTTTTGAGAGCAGTGATGATGAAATTAAATATACAAAGTAAAGTGCCTGCCTAGGTTCGAATTCACGACCTACAACGTAGTCAACACAGCACCCTAATTGCGTATCACACAATCAATAATAATCTGAATCATTTCGAAGGATATTGCTATTCATTGCTTTATATGTTCGAAACATTTGTCTGCTCAACAACGTAAATAACGCAATGAATGTTGTTGAACTATCAAATCAAGGGCAATGGCTACTGATAGTGTGTTACGCAATTACCCCGTAGGTAGTTGTCACCACACCGCGGTAAATTATCTAATGAATGTTAAAATATTTTCCGCTTCATCAGAGCAAGCCTGTTAATACCGTCGAATTTACGGTGAAACCTGCTTTAGAATTGTGTTATACCACCGCGGAATATTTTATGTGGTACTGTATCGGCGATTTTAGTGGACAATAAACGGAATTTAAAATTGTGCTATCTAATTTCAAT
Source organism: Apamea monoglypha (assembly GCA_911387795.2). Taxonomy (NCBI): domain Eukaryota; kingdom Metazoa; phylum Arthropoda; class Insecta; order Lepidoptera; family Noctuidae; genus Apamea; species Apamea monoglypha. The sequence continues at coordinate 3,190,812 of OU426933.1, read as the reverse complement.
TTAATGGGGTAGGTATAGGTAGGTATTGAATGGTGATTGATGAATAGTACAATAATGAAGCCATTAGATTGATAAATTATTTCTGAGCGTTAATGTTTTAGTGAAACAATCAATAATCATGTACCAGCTTTTAATAACAAGCAGGGCAAAGAAGGGCTCGTAGCTAAATAATAACAGCTGTACGGGACGATCGAAGGCTAAGCTATGCTTGCCGAGGTCAGTCCGTGGATGGGTGACCATTCTTAACATATCGAGACCCCGTCTTGCCTCAGCCGTTTGTCCCAGTTATCATTCGTAGATCTTTGGCAGTCGTTACGAGTACTCAGAAGCCCGAAAGTCTGACAATCAATCATACCAAAGGCTATATCGTGTTTCCCAGTAACTGGGTTGTGGGTCAGACTGGCAGCCGCTTCATGTAAAATACTGATATTCGGCTGCATTCGGTTATATTGAAAACCGACCCCAACACATCTGGGAAAAGGCTAGGTAGATTGATTGAATAACAGGCAGGTGAAAGACTTTTTTTAAAAATAAAATGGACCTTTCAGGCTACGATTCTCTAGAGAATGTACCTAGGCATAGATGGTTTGTGAGTTCAGATTACTAATTACAGGTTTGGATAATACAAAGTCATCTGCATACAGATGTCCTTCGCTCAATAATTCAAAGGACTCACCATGAAGCTTCCGGAATAGAGGTATATAATAATTACCTATAATCGTCGCTTGTGAATGTTTGTAATATTTACTTAACTTGTACAGACGCCAGCACATCAAGCTACTACAATCTGTCAATTTCTTTAATAGATTTTCAACTTTATCGTTAAAGCATTTAGATTCAAGGTTGATTGGGAAAATTTGACAGTTTCGGGTAGCTTGTTATGCTGGCTTATGTACACCAGTTCAAAGAAGGAAATATTAAACAGGAAATACAGTTAGTAATTAATATGTAAAATGTGTGTCAACAATAATGAGTGCCGTGAGAAAGGGGTCAGTGTCAAATGGTTTTATCCGACTTCGGAGCAAAGGGGTAATTCAGTAGAGTTCCTATCATATTGTTGAATGATACATTATTTTATTTCTGTAAATTAGTATGTACAAACCCTTTTACATATTTTGGCTGACTGAATTTAATTCTAATTAATTTAAATAGATACATTTCATTTTCAATTACATTATTACATACTTATTAGAACCTACTCTTGCGTTTAATTAAACAATTAGTTACATATTTCGATCTGTCAAATGCAATTCGATTGATAAATTATTTAATCAATTTATTATTGCCCACCAATATAATGAACAAATAACTAATTTATACATAATTCACCTCATTAGGTACGCATAGTTACCTATTTATTTGTTTAATTAATATTTATTATGAATGTCAATATGTCATTATTATAATATCAATCAGTAATTAGCTACTGCTGAATATGGGCATAAAATTGGGGGGGTATTTAACATGATATAACATCAGATGATAATGATGAATAAGGGGCGAGCCTATTGAAAGAAAGAAAGAAAGAAAGAAAATACATTTAATTGGCACAAACTAAAAGACACACAATACACCAGATACATACATCAGATAAAACAAACAATACCACCAACCGGCCGGCCGGCTCTATTGCCATCAACCGGGTGCTAATCTAAACTTCCGGCTGCTACTGAGAAATTCCAGATGGAAAATACCAAATAACATTTTTTGCCAGACCCGAGAATCGAACCCAGGACCTCATGGCCAGCAGAAACGCTTGTAACCACTTAGACCAACAAAGCAGATGACCCTCCATCTGCCTTGGTGGTCTAAGTGGAGAGGGGATTTAAATATCCCTATATTTAAATCCCCTGGAAATTTCAAAGTTGTGTAGTGTGTCTAATACATGTAAACACAACTCTAAAAATTCTTGGAAATGATTAATTTCCAAGAATTTTTAGACTTTCGAATACACTATCCGAAACAAACGTGTTCACGATCATTATTCGGAACCTTCTAGAGTCGAGGTATTATAACAGCAATCAATTCCAATCCACCTATACTGGAAACATAGAATGGAAAAACAGCACCTGGTTCTGGAAAGTTGCACGCGTTCGCCGGAAAATGTTCCATTCTCTGTTTGAGTTTGCATGAAATCAAACATTACCTTGCAGCAGTTTGTTAGAGCTTTCCATTATATTGTTTTTCTAAAAGTGTTTTTGTTTTTGTTATAGTTTTTGTTTGGCGACCTAAAATTAAATTCCTATACCGCTTTGTGTCTCCCAGCGTGGTGTGGAAACGAAAATAACTGCGTGATTGAATTTATAGGTTTTTTGTCATGTATGTAGATTTATTTTGATCGCAGGTAGGTATATAACAACAAAATTGATTAGGTATGTATAGTAACTTAGCTACCTAGCAAAGTTACATGCAAAGCACTACCACAAAACACAGTATAGAAGTATGAGGAACAGGGTGTAAAGTTCACGCATCATCCATAAACATGGAGGGTCCTCCGACCAGATGGGTGTTGTCTAGCGGGCAACTGCCTGATGATTCATGATGGGCCGTTGCATATATGCTAGTTGCGCGGTAAACTCTGCTTGCGAGATGTAGGATTTTGCGTGACGTCAGTATGACGCGTATTTCGCATGTGGCGTTGTAGATACCGCTACATCAGGAAGGGATTCAATGACCCATGTATACATTGTACACCATAAAATTTACAGATATAAATGTAGAAATCTTACGAAGATATAAGGATAGACAAAGTCCATACGTTTACCCATTATAGCATAATCAGCCACTAAAAATTCCGATTGCTGGGACACAGGTCTCCTCTCAGTGAGAGGCAGTGGGCCTAAATCCCCCACACGAGCCCAGTGCGGGTTGGTAGATGTCACATATCTTTGAATTTTTGTTTGTAGAACATGTTTCTTTTTCCTCACGATGTTTTCCTTCACCGTTTTGAGAGCAGTGGTGATGAAATAATTTACACAAAGTAAAACGCCTGACTGGATTCGAACTTACGACCTACAACTCGTAAGTCATATATCGTAGTCGTAGTCATCACTGTTCTTTACCATTATACCATTCCAAAATCCAGACATTATCTAATACCTCGCTAGCCGTGGGGCTAGCGAGGTATTAGATAATGTCTTGTACGTTTGAGTGGATTCGTACAGTGGAGTAAACATTATAGATGTGGATCTATAATGTTTACTCCACTGTACGAATCCACTCAAACGTACAATTTCTTATTGATAAGTATTGATTGTTTTGAATCAAGTATTTACCCAAAGAGAGGGAAAACGAAATTAATTTTATGTTCTTTGTTCTCTTTAACATTTTTTTCTTTTACGTGCTTTTTGCGTTATTTGATTTCAGAAATTTTATTATAGGTGCTCCAGTAATTCCATAGCAAGTATTTAAGATATTTTTATATCGTAAATCTCACTCGTGTATCGTTGAACGTTTTCGTTAAAGATACTGTGTTATGATATAAATGTTTTTGCTGAATATCTGCCTAGTCTTTTCCCAACCATGTGGGGGTCGGCCCCCAGTCTAACCAGATGCAGCTGAGTACCAGTATTTTACATGGAGCGCCTGCCTATCTGACCTCCACAACCAGTTAATGTGTAATACGATACCCCTTGGTAAGCCTGGTTGTCAGACTTTTGGGCTAGTGACGATCCGTGACGACTGTTATAGATCCACGAATGACAGCCGGGACGGCTTAACGAGTTCCTGCTTTCCGAGGCACGGCGGGGTCTTGGTATGTGAAGATGGTCACCCACCCACGGACCAAACGCGGCGATCGACCCTTGTGGCTGTTATTACTTAGCCACAAGCCCATTTATATGTGTATATGTAAAAATATTAATTAAATAATAATAATATATTTAATTAATATTTTTCTCTGTCTGTTTGAGTGTGATATTAATATTAATTCCAGCAATTTATTATGATTATTGTATTGATGTTTATAAGTATTTAGTTTGCATGTGTTTTGAGCCACCTTTGAATTTTGCTAGCTGACCAGTCAATTTTTAATTAGCGGAATAATGATACAATATCAATGAATATTAAACAAATGATTGCTGTTTGTTTATCCTTTCATTACCGCGCTTGTAGCCCTCGAAAATTTAAATCAAACATATTTTATTGTTAGGATTTTTATTGGGTTTTTTGTTACCTGCCACCTCTCTGAAGGGGTAATAAAACATTATAGGAACACTCGCTGTGCCCCGCGGTTTCACCCGCATTTGTTTCGATCCCGTGGGAATATCGGGATAAAAGTATCCTATATGTTAATCCTAGTTATAAACCATCTGTGTCTCAAATTTCATCCAAATCCGTTCAGTAGTTTTTGCGTGAAAGAGTAACAAACATCTATCTATCCATCCATCCATCCATCCATCCATCCATCCATCCATCCATCGATACAAACTTTCACGTTTATAATATTAGTAGGATTACAGAGGACCAAGACTGAATTTTTTTTTTTTTGGAGATGTGACAACGGTACCAAGGGAACGCCAAATACCATCTTGCGAAAAATTATAAATAATTAATTAATATTTTTACAACTATAGGTATATAAAAATAGATTTATTAAAATTCAATAATCATAAATCTAATTCAAATATTTAATCCTTTCATATTTTCGTAATATATCCAAAAAGTGTAAAGGCGTGTCAGTGCAAACGAAATATCTAAAATTTATAATAGCGTGTCGTAAGAAATGTCAAAATAATAGGAGATTACGACTTGGCATTATGTAAGAGATTACTAAATGCGCACAATTTTTCCAATAGAGTATCCACCATCGAAAAATCATCATGACGCCTTTCAATTATCAGAAAACCAGCGCAGCTGCAGCTGTCGCTGAAAACCAGTGCTAGGGCTCTGTGTCGCGTAGGGTAGGATGTAGGTAGCATTATGTTGAGCGATGGCCATTATTTTGGGTGGAGGTGACCCATATTTTCCCCCAACTTGTTCTTTTCTTATATTAGTGTTCTTTTTCTGCGTCATGTTTACTGCAAATAAACGTATTTTCTATCTACATATTATTACCAACATTGAAAAAATATATAATTTTTCCGTTTTTTTTTTGTTTGCCAACTACTGGTTTTCTTTCTTTTCTTTATCAGGTTCACGAATAATACGTCCAACCAACGAAAAGACTCCAAAGTCGATAACTTATAAACCTCCACCGAAAAAAAAACCGAACAGCCCAACGAATCCATTCCAAAAAAACATGTTTCATAACCCAATAAAAATGAACATTTTCACAAACAAACCACAACTCAATCCAGGCGTAATATTGTTGGAAAAATTCATAGTAACCAATAAACAACCTGATGGCTGAAACACGCTGGCACATGAAATAGATAGATACAGAAGGGCGACTCCATACAAAAAGCATAAACGCACGCACACACAGACCCGCGTTCACGTACTACGAGTGCAAGCGCACTGGGGACTGGCATTTGTTTAATGCAATATACACACGTAACAATATAATATACTTGCTCAAGTTTAGCTTGCTTTCAGCAAAAATATAATATTATACATTTTTATTAGATTATAATTTATATTAAGGTAAGTTTTTTTGTGACTAAGATTAGTTTATTTAGTTTAATAGTACATAAGTTGTTATTTGTGAAAGCACGATGGGATTGACATAGTCCGTCGCAAATGTGTACAAAAAATCTGCTCAATTATGCCAACACATGGCTCAGATGTTTGCAGTAATTTCGCGCAAGTAAATTGTTACGTATGTGGCCTGCATTAGGCCGTCGCACGTACGCGGCTATGTCTGCGTGCGCCTCTTTCGCTCGTAGTACGGAGCCTGCCTTCTGACCTATCTGTTTTGTCACGTTGGTGCGGAACAAAAGTTTGGGGACAGTCACGCCCTTTCCCTGTTTCGGTCAGGCGGCGTGACATCGTCTATTATTGCAACGCTCAGCGAAATGTGTTCTGAGTTTGGGTAAGGTCCTTACATTTATTCCATAATGATTATAGTGATAATCTTCAGTGATAATGATGTACAATCAGTTGAGATTTATGGGATCGGATCTTGGTGAAATTTCGTTCATTCGTTTTAAGCATAATCAGCTGATAATGTCTCACTGCTGGGACACAGACGTTCACCCTGTGAGAGGGAGTGGGCTGGTAATCTACCACATGGGCCCGATGCGAGCTGTTACATGGCACATATCTTCGAATTTTTGGTTCTAGACGTTTCCTCACGATGTTTTCGTTTACCGTTTTGAGAAAAGCGGTGCGACATGAATTATTGTTTTCATTTTAGACAAATTCGTAAGAAAATACAACTACTGTGAGTCAGTAGAATTAGTCCTGCATCAAAAATTTACCAATATGCGCCCGAAAAGACCAAAGCCATCATACATTTTCTGAAAAATACTACAACTTCTTTCAACATACACGTTTTTCACCAAAAAAAAGACAAAACACGACGCACGAAAATTAAATTCTTTCACCAGCAAAACGAGCATCGTCAACTATAATTATTTCTCCTCGCCACCACATAAACAACCTCACACAAGAGCCTATTATGAAATATTAATAACTGGCTCTAGAAGCCATAGAGAGCCAATTTTTCTGTCCATTGTGCTCAGATAGCGTTGATAAGGACAAAGCGAGTGAACAAAGCCGGCAGTACAATGCCGACATTGCAGAAATGAATGTTGTGGCCATTGACTTGGACGGTATTTTAACGTGAACGTAATCGGCTCTGTTACTGTTTTAGTTCCACTTATAGAATGGAAATAGACCTGCCGTAGATGTCAGAAAATTGCTCTAAAGACGAGTGGGAGATAAGGATTTTAAATGTTTCACTTTGAGGGAAATTTTCAAATTTATTTGATTATTAATAATCATATTGTACTGTGTTGTATTTTGTTGTATCCGCCAACCGGCACTAGGCCCGAACTAGTCAACACCATCATTCAAAAATTTGCTGAAGCCCACGAACACAAAATTCACTGACATGTGAATGTCGAGGCAATTCAGCTGCTTGACAACCCGGACATAGTGCGTAGGCTAAAGAGAACTGAACCATTTGAGTAAGTGTATTCTATAAATAGTGAATGAATGATAGCGCTGTGCTAATGATGCTATACATGTAAGACATGAACAAAGTGTTTTATCAATTATCAGACCCTAAAAAAGTGCTATGAAATTGTATAAAAGTGCAAATCATAATCTGTTACGTAAAATATCAAGTTAGAGTTAAATTGCTAGAATAGACTAATAGTCTATTAGGCTAAATTGTAACTATGAACTTAAGTTTTTTTTTTGTTAGCCGTTAATGTCCTACTGCTGGGCAAAGGCCTCCCTACTCTCTTTCCACCTCTGTTTGTACAGAAACAAACATGTTTTGTCAGTTTTAAGGGTTAAGGAAATTGAAGGGTACTTTTCGATAAAAAACAAATTGATTTCATACCGTACGAGTTACTAAATCATTTTCATGAAAAAAAAAATACATGTGTTCCAGTGTTTATCCTCCAAAACGTATTGACAATTACAATACGTTTTCGAGGAAAAATACCGGAATTTATGTACGATAAAAAAGATTTTGTTACTTGTACGGTATGAAGTCAATTTCGATTCGATGTATCAATATGGTAAGTCGGCGGTTGTGATCGAGATAAGGTGATTATTTTTTAAATTTATTATTATATTAAGTATACTGTTGACATTACAATATATAAGGCCTGCCAGTAACAGTGACAATACCCCCTGTACTAGTTGATAGTGTATTACAGTGAGGTAAAATCGAGTTGAATGGCGTGCAATAGGAGAGGCCTATGTCCAGCAGTGGACTGCTGTAGGCTGATGATGATGATGTTGATGATTAAACTAATTGCTTTAACCCGTAGAGTAACAAACGAGTGATAACTTAAGATATAGTAGCTACGCCCTGCGGTTTCACCCGCATAAGTTTCGATCCCGTGGGAATATCGGGATAAAAAGTATCCTATATGTTAATCCTGGTTATAAACCAGCTGCGTGCCAAATTTCATCCGAATCCGTTCAGTAGTTTTTGCGTGAAAGAGTAACAAATATCTATCCATCCATCTATCCATCCATACAAACTTTCACGTCTATATTCGCCTTTATTTCAATGTAAACATATAAATTATATTTTTAAATATTAGAATATAAAAACAAATATAAAAAATAGTAGCCCACCGGTATCGGGAACAGGGTCCAAGCTATGGGCGGTCAGGGCTCCAGAGAGAGGAACCTCCTGACAATGCGAGCCGTGTCAAGAAGTACCGCTTTCTGAATCAAGCCCTTGATCCAGCTGCCCAACGAGAGCCTCCTCAGGTGTTGGCCTCGACCAACACCTGAGGAGGCTCTCGTTGGGCTATTAAGCCATTGGCTGTCACGACTATCGGCACAATGATCGCTGAGTCCACATCCCACATGTCGACAACCTCGCGAGCCAAGTCAAGACACTTGATTTGTTTATCTTTCTCGTCTTTCACGGGGTTCTCATCATGCGGGTCACGTCTATATTATTATTATAGTAGGGTAGTAGGATAAAGGCTCCTTAAGAAAAGAAAATAAAACAAAATAAAAAAACTTAAAACAATTTCGCAATGAAATTGCATCACAACACTATTTTGGCTGATCTGTGATTGTGAGTGTGTGAATATATTTGATGTGATTTATTTATTTATTTAACACTTCAAGCACATAAATGTACAGAGGCGGACTTAATGCCATAGGCATTTTCTACCAGTCAACCTTTCGGTGATGCAGACAAACAGTGGTACGAGGTGCAATCATGAAAATTGAGGAATAAATATTTTAAATATAAAGATACGCATAATCCTATTAAAACTATAAATATTAAATATACCTAATTACGTTGTGTATGTATCTATGTGGATTGAATGATTCGTGTTTGAATAAGTTACTTCTATCATTAGTTTCTGCTGATGCAGACACACATTCGACTGTCGAAAGGTTCGTTTTGATTAACATCAACACATTTTATTTTAATTTATATTACTCTTATTCGTAATACATAATAATATTTAAAAAATACTAAACCACTCTTATCTTTTTTTTCTAAATTTAGTCTCAAAGAAAAATAGACAATTTAACATTTACCGCTAAACCAAAGGAGTTGACAAACTGCTTTACTTTCATTCCACCACCAACTCGTAGTGACCACAGAAAATTCATGGCGGACCACATTAAACTTCAAGCTCGGCAATAACTAGACGTTTTTGAATTTCAAATCGAGTGTTTAACATTTTCGTGGCACGCGAAGGGCATTTGTTGTGCAAAACATAATAGAATTAAGTTTACTAAATGCGACTCCTTTGTCTGTGGTACGGTATTCTAGAGGGAACTATTTTTGTGGTAAGATTGTGCTGTTTTTATGGAATAGTATGTAGATAGAATCATCATGATCTGCCTAGCCTTTTCCCAACTATGTTGGGGTCGGCTTCCAGTCTAACCGGATTCAGCTGAATACCAGTATTTTACATGGAGCGACTGCCTATCCACAACCCAGTTACTGGGTAATACGATACCCCTTGGTAAGACTGGTTGTCAGTTTCGGGCTTCTGACTACCCGTAACGACTGTCAAAGATCTACGAATGACAGCCGGGACTAACGGATTAACGTGCTTTCCGAGGCACAGAGGGGTCTAGGTATGTAAAGATGGTCACCCATCCATAGACCAACCGCGGCAAGCGTAGCTTAACCTGATCGATCGACCTGTGCGGCTGTTATTATTAAGCCACGGGCCCCTCTGTAAAATATGTAGATAGAATGAACCTTCATATATAGTATGAACTTGTTTCAAACGCTGGACATTATCATACTCAGCCATAATGTTCCCACTGCTGGGACACAGGCCTCCTCTCTATGAGAGGGAGTGGACCGTAATCCACCACGCGGGCCCAGTGCGGGTTGGTAGATGTCACATGTCTTCGAATTGTTGAGTCTAGGACATGGGCGTTTCCTCACAATTTTTTTTCTCTTTTACTCTTACACACGTTGTCTACATCTCTCTATCTACTTTCCTACCGCAGGTATATTGGAAGAGATTTCTTTAAAAATAAGCATCACCTTTGTACCTATTTTTATCTGTATCTTCATTCTTGTCTGTTTATATACATATGTGTGTACATAAATGGTAAAATAAAATAAATTAATAATACAATATTGATAATCCCCTATAGCAAATAGCGTGATAATATAGCGTATTCGATGACCACATCTTTGTAGAGTATTAGTGCAAAGTTTGAACAGCATTTGTTCAGTACCTATATCGTCGTATCGTCGTATCGGACATTCCAAAACGACCATATTAACAATCCTGTTTCGCATAGCAACTAAACGAAGATTATATTTATCCTATGTTTCATGCTACCTAACCCACTCACCCAAGTAGTGTTATTACTACCTCTATATATCATATACCCTTCTTTATTTAACGTTAATTCTGGACAATAAATCTTATGGGATTACCTTCCGTATGTGTATGGAGAGATATCTCGCAAAAAGGGTCTGTTTCGGTATCCTAACGCTTACTTTCCTGTTCCTGTTGTATGGTGGGCAGGGAATTGGGTGGCACTAATGGTGCTGCTTAGGGGTTTCTGTTGCAAAACCTTGTCTGTATTAATAATTAAAATGTAAGTTAAGCTCTAACTAAATTTAAACACAGCGTACGCTTAGATCTTTCAGCCGGTCGGCTTTTATACCATTTAGATTGTAATATAAAAAACGATTTTTTACTGTCACCTAGTTTAGTTTGAGATTCATCTTGCTAAACGATGTAAGCTTGAGCCGTGGCTCGATACATGGCGGGCGTGTCGATGGCAATCTTGATTGAGTCGCCAACATTATGGCTACGCGTTTAGCGCCATCAGTAGCGTCTATCAGTTTCTGTAACGTACAGACAACAGGACCCGCAGAACAGGATATTAAGGGCCCCTTCGTTTGTGGAATACTATAATTAAATAAATAAATAGCTATAATCTTCATGCACAACCTAAAGGCTGGGGTAGACTAGATGCGGAAGGCGAAGGACAGGGTGTTGTGGCGCAGTCTGGGAAAGGCCTATGTCCAGCAGTGGACTGTAATAGGCTGAGTTGATTGATTGATTGAATCATCATGCATGGGGCGATTGGTGATTACAATCAATACTTAGATAACAAAATGGTACGTAGAACGAAGCTCATAATATTGCATTCGAGGAATGAGAACGACTAATTATAATTTTAGCTATGTTCAAATACGAAAGGCTCGCAATAAAAAATCAAGATGATTATAATAATAAAATGTCGTCGCATTCAACGTAAGCCACCATAAAAATCAGCGGAAATTTCTTAGAAATTTTCCGAGATCAAAGTCAAAAATAAAACATTTTAAGGCTTTTCTTTTGAAATTTATACCAGCATAAAACTGAGGAAATTTCGTGTTCTCCGTACATGACTTATTCGCTCATGAATTATAAATGTGTATGCTTAATTTGTGTTAAATTATACTTTAAAAGAGTACCTTTTTCAGGCGTTTTATATAAAAATTAGCATGATATTGTACAGAAAATTGTAATTTCACTTGCATGTTTAGTAATCTGAATTATAATATATTATTCTTTTGTTGAGATGTTTATTTTGTTTCTTTAGTATTTGCATGAATAATTAATTTGTAAAGTATTTTATTGTGAATAGGATGAAGCTGGCAACATTGTTTGTGAGAATTAAATTTCGAATGGGCTTTGTCAAGTTCGTGTGTTTCAATAAAAATTGGATTAAGGTATTAACATTTTGTGTACGGTATTTTGTTTATTGTATTTTCATGTGTAAATGGGATTTGGGGTGAAACAACAAGAGGGTTAGAGGTGGATTTTCAAGCCTAGTAAGTAACAGATAGTGGATTATCTGTTGGTTTTTTTTTAAATAAAAAACTAGCTGTTGCCCGCGACTTCGTTCGCGTGACATTACTACATTTTCATAATCTTTATTTAAAAAACAAATTAAAGTAGCCTAATAACTTAGGCTACTCTTAACATCAGACGGGCAATTCTCGTAATTTTAAGAACGTTCCCAGTCGCAATCTCTAAAAAATACAAAATAATTTTTGACAGATTGTCAAAAACTGGTCAAAAATGTAGGGAAATTAGAAAACTTTCCTACATTGTTGACATTGATTGTCGCTGAGATGAGATTGCGACTAAGTTTTTAACGGTTTTGATTACGGGAATTGGCGTTCAGTTATCTGCCAGTAGAAATCCCGACAAAGTCGGTTAGGAAGATGTTGATACTGAATTATCAGTCTATTTTAAAAATGATTTCTAGTTTGCTCATTCACGCATACATTACTGCCAGTAACATAATATCAATATTGCAGGTTTTATTTCACTACAGAAGCCGAATATAAGCAAAAAAAACGAAATTAAAATTATGTTTATTTTGTAAGTCGATAATTTAAATTGTAAAATTTCAGTCAATTTTAAAAACTATTTCTGGGTTGGTCATTGCTGCCCGCAACATAATATCTAACATTTTAAATTGCAAATACTGTATAATTGATTTTATCAATAACAAGGAGCTGTGGTGGCCCAGTGGTAGCGGTAGGAGTTTGTAGGTCGTGGGTTCGAACCTAGGCAGGAGCTTTAGTTTGTGTGATTTATGTCATCACCACTTCTTTCAAAACGGTGAAGGTAAACATCGTAAGTAACCCGGCCAAAACCAAAAATTCGAAGACATGTGACCTCTACCAACCCGAACTGGGTCCGCGTGGTGGATTTCTATCCACTCCCTCTCACAGAGAGGAGGCCTGTGTCCCAGCAGTGGGAACATTATAGGCGATTATGATGATGAATTAATAACCGATTTTGTCAGTAAATTAAAACACAATTTATAAATAACGTTCCGTACCTACGTAACGTATGTATGTGAACCATAAAAAGTAGGTCATTCGAAAAATGGAGGACATTCCGACTGACTGGGCCATTGTCGGTGACAAAATATTATAAATTGAATTTTAACCCCCAAAAGTGCTTTGGATAGATTTTATTTATCAACCAACAAATAGTCTAAGCTGTCTTTAGACAGACCAATACTGTATAAAACCCATAGATATTCAAAACAATGATAGAACTGATCAGTTTACAAAGACAAAACTGTTTTCATAATAAAATAAATAATAAATAAATAATTTATTTCGGACAACGTAAGATCCACTGTGTTAGTAAATTAATTATAATTAATGTTAGAACGATATTAACACTTAAAACACTTGTTTATCTAAGATCGCTTCATGTGGACGACGCACAAGCGAAGGGAAAGTACTTCACTCATTCATCACCCCCACAAAACGTCTCAGAATAGGAGAGTAGATGCTATCCGCCACTGTCCTCAGAATACTGTTGTCACTGTCCCGCAGTCTTGCTATTAAGGACGAGATTTTTTGACTCTGGCAATATTATTATTACACAACGTAGAGACTAGTGCATAAGAATATTTTGAAACTATCAAATGAATACTGACATCGAAATTTAAAAAAAAAAATGGTTTTAAACAAACAAAACAGTAGTGATGGGCCGATTAAGGGTTTTATCGACAAGCTGAGAGTTCAAGTGACTAAACTATTGAATATATTTGATTAAATTTTCGTATGCAGACTGGGAACATCATTGTACACGCAGTTTAATAAAATTTATTGTCGCATTGTCGTCTCCATCTTGTATACTCTATTCTTCTTCGTCGTACCAATGGTTCCAATTATTTGTTTAAAAAAAGTTTCGCTTTAATATTATATTGGCAGAGTTGTACAATCTTGGAGATTAACCTGAAACCGCCATTAGGAGAACCATCATTGAATCGAATCCCACCGTAAGAAAACATGAAAATCAACTTAGCCTTAAGCAACTCCATGGGATATATAAGTACCCCAATAAAGCTGTCAAAAAATAATCAAATTGAAACAATAATCCGGTCGTGTCGAGGGACCAATGTGGGGTACATTATCACAGATTTAATCGCAAAGTGGGCTACGATTTTTTTTATAATAATCTTTCGCTTGATCAAATAGATTGGCAGCACGCGAGTAATGGAAATAAAGGAACATGGATGGCTGTTATAGGGTTAAATAGTAACACTAACGATGTATCGACAGATTTTTTTGTTGCTTTTACTTAAATAGTGTTCGGTGTAATTAGTTTATGTTGTGTTTGATGTAAACTTTTGTTTGATATTTATTTATTAATTTTGTTTAAAACATGCTAATTATCCTACTAATATTATAAATGAGAAAGTTTGTATGGATGAATGTTTGTTACTCTTTCACTGCCAAAACTACTGAACGAGTTGGGATAAAATTTGGCACAGAGATAGTTTATAACTAACACATAGGATATTTTTTATTCCAATGTTCCCACGGGATCAAAACTTATGCGGGTGAAACCGCGGGGCGCAGCTAGGAAGCTATATTTAGTACTTACAGTTTCAGTTTTAAATTATAATATTATCAATGTCAACAACTATTTTATTAATTTAAGATCAAACAAACGATAACATATTAAGAATTAACATTTTCTTTGGAGCATCAAAATACACAGTTTTCTTTATCAAATATTTTCTTTAGGAACAAATAAAGCAAGCTTTGATCTAAGATTGAATTCTAAAACTAAAACATGTTTCATTTTCAATGTTAAACGATTCTATCTTTCTTTTTTCTAAAACCCTGTTTTTGTTATTGACCTACTTGCAGACGAGCTAGGATTTTTACATCAGAATTTTTAAGTAGCTAATTCCATTACAAAATAAAAGTCGCCCAAGTTCGAGTCGGACTCGCATACCAAGGTTTCCGTAAAAAAAGGGAAAAACGTAAAAAATAAAAACACATTTCTTGTATCATAATCATCACCTGCCTAGCCTTTTCCCAACTATGTTGGGGTCGGCTTCCAGTCTAACCGGATGCAGCTGAATACCAGTATTTTACACGGAGCGACTGCCTATCTGACCTCCACAACCCAGTTACTGGGTAATACGATACCCAGTTACGTTACGTTTCTTGTAAGTAAGTCTTTATTTTTTGTTATAGGGGCAATAGAAATACGTCAACCATATACCTATTACGTTTCATGAGATAGAGCCCGCTGACAGACAGACGGACTGACGAACGGACAGATGGCAGTAGAGGCTTAGTAATAGGGTCCCAATGTCTCCCTTTGGGTACGGAACCCCTTAAAAGGAGCTAAACACAGCCTATCAGCGCGAATAATAAAATACTAGCTGCGCCCCGCGGTTTCACTCGCATAAGTTTCGTTCCCGTGGGAATATCGGGATAGAAAGTATCCTATATGTTAATCCTGGCTATAAACCATCTGTGTGCTAAATTTCATCCAAATCCGTTCAGTAGTTTTTGCGTGAAAGAGTAACAAAAATCCATCCATCCATCCATACAAACTTTCACATTTATAATATTAGTAGGATTAGGATCCAAACATCAAACGACTCGACCGTGTTCAAACATTTCAAATCGCTTTACATTCAAAATCAAAACAAGAACCTTTGCCATATTTTCCATAATATAAAACAGTACACGAATTATGTTAAACCAAAAGAGTCAATCAATCATGCTTATCTCGAAAATGCATGTGTCAAGTAGTTCCAAATCGAACTCACAGTAAAGTTGTTATCGCGGGTGCTCGTGGCTAAGTAATAACAGCCACACGGGTCGAGTGAAGGTTAAACTACGCTTACCGTGGTTGGGTTGTGGATGGATGACCATTCATTACATATCGAGACCGTCTTCCGTGCCTCGGAAACCACGTTAAGCCGTTGGTCCTGGCTGTCATTCGTAGACGTTTGGCAGTCGTTACGAGTAGTCAGAAGCCCGAAACTCTGACAACCAGTCATACCATGTGGGCTCGTGTTACCCAGTAACTGGGTTGTGGAGGTCTGATAGGCAGTCTCTCCATGTTAAATACTGATGTTCAGCTGCATCCGGTTAGACTGGAAGCCAACCCCAATATAGTTGAGAAAAGGTTAGATTGATTTGTCTTTCTATATGACGTTACCAACCCACGAAGCAAAGACAAATGATATAAATGCAAAACTAACGCTGCGTTGACGGAAAATGTTTTGTCGACCCAATCATGTGACGTCACCACTACGCGAGGTCGTGATTCTTTTAAAAGTTTAAGTGTTTAGTGGAATTGGTTCAAGTTTTAGAGTTCATTTGCCTTTGAAACTTGAGTTTAGATGCTTTAGAGATTTATTTTGCATTAACTTTGTGATAAGTTTTTGTTGCAAGATTAGATTATTAGCTTTTTTTTCTGGAAATTCGGAATATAATAGAGTTTGACAAAATGCCTTGACAAATATCAAAAAATAGTGTGGTCAACTTTTGTAAAGATAATGCCTATTGGCTATCGTTTGATCACACAGCATATTAAAGGGCCACTATTTAATAAAGCATAATCAGCCTATAATGTTCCCACTGCTGGGACACAGGCCTCCTCTCTGTGACAGGGAGTGGGCCATAATTCACTATGCGAGATCAGTGCAGGTTGGCGGATGTCACATGTCTTCATATTTTTGGTTTTACGACATGCCGATGTCCTCACGAAGTTTTACTTCACTGTTTTGAGAGCAGTGGTGATGATTTGGTTTACACAAAGTAAAGTGCCCGCTTGGGTTCAAAGCCACGACCACTAGGCCACTACTGCTCTCTAAAGAATCCTTTTATATTTTCTAAAGAATATTTTGGATAACAAAAACTTCGACCTACCTAAGCTACAGTCGAATTAAGTCTAAGATTTCGCTTTCCAAAAAATCAAAATTATTACAATACAAACCATATACTTACCACCATATAATAAAACATTCAATATCTTCTAAAGTCCCATAAACTTCCACAATCTCTCAAGCATACGTAATCATGGAAGACAAGCCACGAATTAAAATTCCTGAAACTGATTAATATTCCAGATATAAACGAATGTTCAAGTTCGGAAACACAGCTGTCGTAAACACAGTGCAAGTTTACTTTGCCAAGAAGTTTATTTCGCGAACAACTTTATAAATACATATAAAGTACACAATACGTTTTATTATAGAACTAAACTTCTGCCCACGACTTTGTTCGTGTGAAATTTCCTGTTTTAACATTAAAATAATATATCCGATGATAAGTAAGAACCGGAGTTACCAACATAGCTTGCAGAGTAAGCAAACTGAAATGGCAGTGGGCTTGCCATGGTTGTCGAAGGACCGATGGCCGGTGGAGCAGACGAGTCCTGGAGTCGCGTATCGGCAAGCGTAGTGTGGGACGCCCCCCAGCTAGATGGACGGACGACCTAAAGAAGGTAGCTGGGACGGACTGGATGCGGAAGGCAGAGGACAGGGTGTTGTGGCAGCCTGTGAGAGGCCTATGTCCAGCAGTGATTGCTATAGGCTGAGTTGATTGATTGATCATATGATGCGTACTTAAAATACGAGCTTTGACGTGGAGTTGCGGACAGCATCATCATCATTATCCACGGGCAGATTTCAGCTACTGCTCAGCCTAAGCCTTTTTTTTTTTTTTTTTTTTTTTTTTTTTTTTTTTTTTTTTTTTTTTTTTTTTTTTTTTTTTTTTTTTTTTGGTGGGAAATCATCATATGACTTCTCCCGCTCTGGGCGGAGCAGGAGGGCGTGTCAGACTTTTACTGACTAAAACCCACCCGTGTTCCTTCAGTTGCCTATGCCAGAGACCACGGTATCTCTTTCGAACAACCCGCAGCCCTGGCAGGCATCGGCCCTAACGGACCCCGTCACTTCGTGCTGACATCTCGCCCCGCATCATCGCTTCTCGGCCTTTTGGCTAAGATCAAAGTGTAGCCTAAGCCTCACTTTTCTTGTGCCAATTTTCTCTGCCCGCGATGTCAACAATGTTGTCCGCCCATCTATATCAATATGCCAGTCCTTGAACGCCACTTGATCAGTGCTTTACTCCACCTGCTACGGGGACACCAGCCCGTATTAATTACTAATACTATATACCCATTATTGAGTTTTTCCATCAAGAATGTCTCTCTATTTTCGATTTGTGACTTAAAAGATAATGGGTAAAATGTAAGTGTACTATGGATAAACCTCTGCCTGAACCCTTCGATGATTACAGGAGTGAAGTTATGATGATGTTGTGTTAGAATGTTTGACCGAAAGTTAAGTTAAGTTAGAAAGACACGCGCACTAAAACGTTAATAATGAACAAATAAATCATTATTCTCCTGCCCTTAACCTAATTTATTTGGGGTTGGCGCAACATGTCTTTTTCTTTCATACTTCTCTATTAGATTGAGGATTGATTTCTTTTTTAATAATGAATAAATATATAAATAAAATCGTTAAATTATAAAAGAGAAACATTTACAAAAATGCTTTAACAATTAGAATAGAGCACAATTGCTAATTTACCTGAACTAGGAAAGCATTCTAAAGACTAAATTCTATCATTAAAATTATTATTTGTGCATTCTTTCATTCACTGGTAATGCAAAATAGTCATGGCGAATAGAAATTCTTTTTAACAAATCACATAAGTTCCCTTACCTCTCTGCTTACCCTCATCAAAGCACACAAACGTTGACCCACATCTTCGTTCGACATGCATGTGTATTTGTGTTCGCATAACTCTGGAACGACAGATACAGCCACTGTGCATAAATTAAAATGCCAAGACATAACATATTGTTTGAATAATTCATTCAATTATTATTGTTTATGTCTTATTATTGAGTTAGCAAATTAAACCAAACTTGTTAGTAAAGACAAATATTTGATTTGAAATTACTGTTGTTCAAATCAACTGTTTGATATACGTCTCGCTCTTTTGTGTGGTTTCGGAAAGAGATGCAGGAAATTGTATAAACTCATCCCCTGATGAGCGGAGAAATTATAAGAATTTTATTTGTTTGTCATATTTTTTTTTTATGTTTGTTTTGTTCAGAGGGGCAATTCTCGTAATTTTAAGAACGTTCACAGTCTGATCTCAGTCTCAAACTGTCAAAAAATACTTCTAATTTCCCTACTTTGTGACAAGTTTTTGACATTTGTTTGTCGCCGAGATAAGACTGCGACTAGATTTTGAACGTTTTAAATTACGAGAATTGACCTTCTGAAATCCAATTCTCGTAAATTAAAACGTCAAAATTTTGTCAAAATGTAGGGAAATTAGAGGATTTTCTGACAGATTGAGATCAGACTGTGGACGTTCTTAAAATTACGAGAATTGCCCCTCAGATGTTTCAAGTGACTAACACTCACTGCGGCGATGACTCAACAAAAAAAAACCACTACTCTCAAAACGGTAAATAAAACCTGAATGTATTAAAACCAAAAATTCGAAGACATGTGACATCTACCAACCCGCACTGGGCCCGCGTGTTGGATTACGGCCCACTCCCTCTCACAGAGAGGAGGCGTCCCAGCTGCGGGTAAGTTATAGGCTGATTATGAATCGAGTTAACTTATCTATTTGTATTCACAAATAATAAACCTATTTCTCTTTCTTTGTTTCCTCATAAAAGGCGATTTATGCGAAGCATCACTAAAATCCAAATGTGTGTAGTGATTTCATCACAAAAGTTTATTGGCACAAGATTTGACCTAATTACCATTTGACAGCCAGTCAACGCCTTCAAATAGCCGTTGGGCTACTTTCCTTGAATATATGTGTATTTAATTGCTAACGAAGCGAACTCGGGCAATTTATGGGTGACGTTAAAACTTCTTTAAGCGCGATGGTTCATGCCTTCTGAAAGTAAAATGAATCGAACTTCGGACACACAGCGGTTGAAACGCTGCGTTTTGAACGCTGCGTTTGGAAACCAAATAAAAAATGAAACTTTTATAATGTTCTTTTTTTCAGTTGCACCAATGGAAGTGTCAGGTTTGCACAATCATAAGAGCTTATACGCTTTAAAAAACAACTTGCTAAAATCCAGGCACAACATTTTAATCATCTTGTTTCGCCATAGTAACATTTGGTTTCGTTTTGTGACAGAAGAAAGAAATCTAACTTTCTACCGAGCTTTACCATAGAAGTTTGATTTAGCTCCTAACTTTTGAGCATGGAACATTTCTACCGAATAAACAAAACTGTTGGAATATTAGCTACACCGGCTACGGGCTACGCCGTAGCTGCTACGGCGTAGCTTTTAGCAAAGGTAATTACTCCGACAATTTAATCGCGCAGGTACAGTATCCGGAATATGGGAAAAATGAGGAAATAAACCTGTTCGCATTTGCATGTAGTTATTTTCGTCTCATTTTCTTATTATCAAATTCGGTACATGTGCAGAAAAATCAGTATTTACATGATAAATAAACGCAAAACCTGACTGCATAGCATGCATCACAACACTTATTTTTTGCCGTAGCTAGGTAAAATGAGTGTTCCTATCTCGATTTTTACACGAGAACTGTTGAAATTATATCGTATTTTCTAGATGCCAACATTACACGGCTCAATTTGGATGGAGCAACCAAATCGAATCGTGTTAACAGAAGTCAAATTCAATATCAGCCTATCTTTCATATTTGCACCTTCCTAATAAAGTACATCAATTTAGTGGCCACAGGCTTTGTCATACATAATATAAGTTTCAAATGGTCTGAATTAAAAGGATTTTTTTTTTTTTTGGATTTTTTTTGGATTTTTTTTATTTTTTTTTTATTTTTTTTTTTTTTATTAAAAGGATTTTTTGCATTTTATTCAGACCATTTGAAACTTATGCTATTACAGTAAAATTTTTAGTAAGTTGTAAATAATGCTAAAAAAAATAATAAGAAAAAAATATATATTATTGACTTTTGTCTTAGTCTGTGTGCCTATTGCAAAGGCCTCCTCCATATCCTATATTATAAGCATTGCAATACAAAGTGGCAATGCTGCCAGTCCATTGGGTACATTACCAGTTGACAGCATTGCGGATGATTTTTTAGCCATATTATGGTATTTTGATTAATTATGTATAAGTTGTTATTTTATATACTCATGCATACACGCGCATACATGCATACACACACACACACACACACACACTTACATACATACACATTACATAATATATATACACACTCACTAGATTTAAGTTCACTATTTAATCATATTCAATTTTACTTACCTTTACCATTTTATGATAAAATTGTTTTACTGTGGGTAGATCGACAGAGTCTTCACTTAATAATAGCTAATATTAAAACTTAACCTTATGGCCGTCCACTGTCTCTTAAGATACAGGTATACCCTAGTTTAAGAGACAGGGTAACGTTAATTGTCAACAGATGTACCATCAACATGTTCTACCATATATTGTAGTAACACACTTTGTATACCTTGCTACTCGTAGTTACTAGTACATATAAGTTTTGTTTTTTTTCTCACCATCTGTACCTTTTTGATCAATACACAATTATTATTATTATTTATTTCATTTAAATACCTACAAATTACATTTTTAAATATTTTTTATGAACAAAAAGATAAAAAAACATTTAAAAATATAAAAATTAGTAGCCCACCCGTATCGGGAACAGGGTCCAAGCTACCGGCGGTCAGGGCTCCAGAGAGAGGAACCTCCTGACAATGCGAGCCTATGTCACATGTCTTCGAATTTTTGGTTCTAGGACATGCTGGTTTCCTCACGATGTTTTTCTTCACCGTTTTGGTAGCAGTGGTGATGGAATTATTCACACAAAGTTAAGCGCCTGTCTGGGTTCGAACCCTTTTTTTTTTTTAGCGTGGAGAAATGCTCATGCATTCTGCACTACCACGGGGAGATAGTGCAGTTATGTGGGACTCTAACCCACTAAAACTCCACGGTGTCCTCCTCTGCCGCTTACGGCGGGAACACGGGCACGCCTTAGCACTCATCCGTGAATGGGTTCGAACCCACGACAACTCATAACTCAGGACCGTTATCACTGGGCCACCACTATTTCATATCAATTTAGTTGAATAGTGACATAACATAACAGTAAATTTTCAAATGAAATTAGTATCAAGTGATTAGTAAAGTTGCCACCTGTATGCCCCCAAAATCAATATTCAAAATCTCTTTTATCTGTTCTGTGTTCAAAATCGTTGAACTGGGTCTGTCGAATATTTATCAGCTCATTAGTATTGGTGGCCTGTGTCGGTGAAGGGTACACACTCAATTTAAAAGAAAGGACTGTTCTGGACTAATTTTGGGAGCCTTTTTTGTATGTCATGTTGGGGATTTTACATAGAGCATTTGAGTAAAAATTACGGTTAATTACGGTTTGTTTTGTGTATAGTAGTAAAATTACAAAAACCTTAATACTACTGCACTGGGCCCGCGTGATGGATTATGGCCCACTCCCTCTCATAGAGAGGAGACCTGTGTCCCAGCAGTGGGAACATTATAGGCTGATTATGTATACACTATTGCACGGGCATCCTTAAAACGATTACTACACTGATATATTTAAGGGTGTGGTGCAGACCATCAAACTGAACAACTTTCTCCATGGGACCAACATCGTAATGGCGAAAAAATAATCAGTTGTCCCATACATTTCGTCGTGTGTGTATTGAAGTTTTACATGAGTTAATTTCATGACATTTAAATCTCACCGCATCATCATCTGCCTAACCTTTTCCCAACTATGTTGGGGTCAGCTTCGAGTCTAACCAGATGCAGCTGAATACTAGTATTTTACATGGAGCGACTAATGAGTAATACGAAATACTTGTTGGTAATACTGGTTGTCAGATTTAGATAGATCTCACCTCATGTCAAAGTGAATAATAAGACACAGATGAGAGGACAATGATGATCTTTATTCACTTTTATGACACGTTCGGAAAAAGTACTAGCTTATTTTCCGCGAAAAAACAAAATCTTATGTATACAGAGCGTTCGAACCGTCAAGTGCGAAGCTCCGAAAATCCTGGACCGAAGCATTCTCTGTCGTCGCATATTCATCAGCTCATTATTATTGCTGGCCCGTTCTCCGTTGAAATATTCAATGCGGACGCTCCAATGAGTTTGTTTATTAGCTTTTGTACCAAATAGCTGTTTGATAGTGGCTCTATGTGCCTGATTTGTCTTTTATAGTAGATGAAAGAACAAATTTTGGAGCTGGTTTTTTTTTGTAAGAACTTTTTCTGTAGGTTTTTTTTGGTGACAGGTCAGTGGGCACTTTGTTATCTAGAATATTTTTGTCGCGTTACTGAGGACAAAAGTTTGTACCTATATCTATACCAAGTGATATTACAGGGTTAGGCTGTGCGCAGACTGAAGCCCGACTGTCTATTGTAATAGACTGGTACATTTGCTTGACACATACTGAGCTGGACTCCCGTTTGGTGCGATCTTGAGACGCACACCGCACTTTGTATATTCGTTTTTAGTTAAAAAAAAATGAAAACATTAATTTTTGTTTTCATTTTTTAAGTTTATTTTTCTTTTTTTTTATATTTTATGTTTTAATTTTTTGGAAGTGCACCTTATTTTTTTATCATTTAATTGTGCTTTTGTGTGTTTCGCTATGTCTTTTGTGTGGATTATATAAATGGTTTATCTATCTATCTCTGTGAAAAAAATTAAGTAAAACCTATTCTGTCACAAAACACAATTCTTTTGTTTCTAATGGGCGTCGCTAACGCTACGGTTTCCTAGAAGAGCGTTGGCCGTCACATTAAAGCGGCCGTCATGAAAATCTGACATTTTCACTAGCATTTGACATTGTTGTGTCAAAAAACGCTCTGTATTTGGACAGCCATTATTGAAAAAAAGAAAGAAATTAAGTTTATTTGACCCAGGTTAAATAAGGCACACATTATACACACAAAATAAAAAAAACAAACAGAAAAAATCTTAAATTAGTATTGTGTGACCGTTCACCGTTTTCTTAAGAAAACTTAAGGGAAAAGAACAAACATCCTGTAACAAAAATATAACAGTAGGTGACGTGTGACATAACCTGCCAGAAAATAAAATAACAAGACAGAACAAACAGATTATTATCCATTACTCCCATAAAAACTGCTGATCATGATGGATCGGTAGATCCAGTACATACCGACGTCATCAACGCACACGCTTACAGATTATACCAAGGCTTAAGCTCTGACATCACTAGACCATCATTCTTCACTACACCCCCCCCCCCCCCTTCTTAACCCTACCAGCTTATTCCGTAACCTTATAATCCCAGCGGCTTATACCAACCTTTTTCGTTTTATTCGCAAACCCGGGATACAGAGTCAATATCTGTTTTCGACCACGAAAACGAAATCTGTTTTTTTCGCGTTAGTTTATTTTCTTTAGCGAGTAAAGCTGGTTATCAAGGGGGGAATAACAGTGCAGCTATAGTAGACAAACAAGAATGCTCTCCAGAAATCCGGATTTTTGTGAGAGATTGGGTATCGGATTGGATTCGAGTTCTTTATGGAAGTATTGACATAACTCGTCAAAGGGCTACTGTTGTTTTTGGATGTATTGTTCAGTTGGAAGCAGTGGTGGCCAAGTGGTAACGGCCGCGACTTACGAATTGTAGATCGTAGGTTCGAACCCAGACAGGCGCTTTACTTTGTGTAAATTATTTCGCCACTACTGCTCTCAAAACGGTGAAGGAAAACATCGTGAGGAAACCGGCATGTCCTAGAACCAAAATTTCGAAGACATCTGACATCTGCCAACCCGCACTGGGCCCGCGTGGTGGATTACGGCCCATTCTTTCACCGAGAGAAGGCCTGAGTCCCAGTAGTGGGAACATTATAGGCTGATTTATGTGTTCAGTTACTTAGTTATTGTGTAGTTTAAGGGGGACGCCCTTAGGTAGCCCGCGAAATTCATATTTACATACGTTTTTTCAGTTTGCAGCTCACTGTCAGGTTGTATGTTGATTAGAATATGATTCGCGACCGTAACGAATATGACTTTACGGAATTGTCATCATTAGAATCAACAAAACAACTCCTTTAGTTAGAATTCGCCTCAAATGTCATAAAAATAGTCATTCAATAGGGTAATATGAACTTAGAGAAACTTGTGTTCATGATTTTTATTATTATAATTCTATTAATAAATATTTGTTACAGCAACGAGTCATATTTAGATCAACAAACAACCTGAAACTGACCTTCAAATTGCAAAAAAACGCAAGAAAATTTGAATTTCGCAAGCTACCCGGACGCTTTAGTCTTAAAGAGCACGGTGGAATAAGAACAAAAATATCACAAAGAAATGTATGTATCTAACTTAGTTGGTTAGTAACTCCGGCCTTAATACTCGTATCACTTGTGTACAGATCAGACGCTCCGAAGCATTCAATTATTTTTGTAACAAATATCATAGTGGTAATTGCAAAGTGTTCAAAAGAGACACTTAGTTCTGGCCTTCAATTTATGACAATTCATTACCCCAGCTTCCCAAAATCTAGAACAAAAAATCCCGAAAACCGCACACCACATTGTCCAAACACCATAATCACCCTATCATAACATCCGAACAAAGGAACGCCCTATATCCGGACGCACCCACAACATATTAATGTTGGCTGGAATGATATATTGCGCAGTCAATTAACAACTGACATTGACTAATGTTACTCAGCATAATGCTTTGAAAAAAAAAAACGTATTATTTATCTTCATTGGAGAGAGGCTTGAATCCTTGAATCTCTGCGCTCCTGGTGACAGAAATTAAGCTCCACCGGATTTGACGATGTTAGATTGTGTTCTCGCGTCAATTGTATGGAAAGTTAAAGATGTTTTTGGTGTTCAATTTGAATATTTTAATGTTAATGGCCTGCCTCACTACTTTAGTATGAGTTTCAGCAAAAAAGTGCATACAATTTCCGTGGAATGTTTTATTTTGGGGCTCTTTGTTTCAAACGGTTGGTTAACGTAACATACGTACGTCAAATAATAACGACTACGTAATCGTAATTATTTGACGTAAGTCAAGGCCATAATTTTGTAATTGTAATTTGAAACAACGCTTTATTTGATTGACGATAGTTAGCGCCATTTTTGACGTTTAAACATGCGTCACGTGGACGTGAAACAACCCGCACTTAGTCGGACACTGTGATACAAGCGTTCTATGTTTCGTTTTTGGTCTTAGAAACACAAAAGCACAAGATTAAGGATTAGGAACAAAAACGCATCGCTCAAGTGGCCGCGATTGCAATAAATTGATTATAAACCTTAATTCTCAAAATTAAGCTTATTATCGTTTGCAATATAATTACCTACTACTTCTTTTTTAAAAAGTAAACGTATTTTTTTTAAAAAAGGACAAAATTATTTCTGGATGTTTTTATTTATAAATATTTTTGTTATTTTAAAAATTAGCGAGTGAGCAAACGACATCGTGGCAGGCCCAGACGGAAATGACGGGATGAGCTGGACTCCTTTGATAAAGATTGGTCTTTGGCAGCTATGGGCAGAGAGAGGTGAAAAGAATAGAGAGGTCTTTGTCTAGCAATGGGACCTAACGACTAAAAAAATACGTTTACTCCACAATCGAAATAGTAAACATAATTTCTAAGCAGTAAGGTTGAAAAAACTTTGTTGCAAAATAAGTCCACAATATTATTTGTGGTCTTATTTGCCGTTTTTGATGCACTTGTCGGAAATCTAGTACTAAACTAAGTCTGGAAATTATAACATAACTGTCACGGAAAGATTGCTGTAATATACACTACATTACAGCACTCTTCCTCAACCAAAAACACGTGACTAAAAATCATAAACGACAGTATTTTAATATCACCTATATACATAAAATAAATAGAAACCAAATAATCCACCAAAGAAATAGCGATTGAAAATCAAAGAAACAAACGAGAATCTCAACGATCGTAATTCACGCATTTTCTTACACACGAACCGATTTTAATCGAATACCGATTCCTTAATCGATTGTTCGTTAATCGGTAGTCGCTGTATGTTTAATTTGCGAGCTTACGTGGGGTTTAAGGTCTTAAGGCTGTTCTTCGTTCGTTTGTTACGTAATTTCGACCTAATTGTTAGAAGGCTTCCTAAAGAAAATGTTTATTACGCAGAATATGTCCCTTGAGATTTTTGTTAATTAGCTATCTTTACGCTCGTTGCTTGTACGGGGGGAATAGGCTTAGTAATGATATTTGGCTAATCAAATAGTGATTATATTCAGCGGCTAATTAGACTGGAGGCCAGTAGCTACTGAAATGATGCATGGATTGCAATAGGCTGAGTTGATAATTAATTTATCAACTCTTTCTAAACAAACGTCAAAAGGAAGTCAAAGGGCTTTTTAGTTACATATTTTGAAGGTAAAAATAGGTAAACAATATAAAAAAATAATTCAGTTTAAGTTAGTGAGGCCCGTCGTGGCAGACTACGTAGGAGACGGCGGCGTGACGAGCTGGATAGGTTCCGTCAAAATAGGAGGAGGACGCGCGAAAGATGTAAACGTCTGAGTGGAGGTATGCCTTTGCCCAGGAGTGGGACACCTTACGCTAGCAAAAATAGGAAAGTTAAGATTGGCAAGTATTAATATGTACAAGTAGGTATATAAAAAGGAGGGGAAATAATCAAATAACAAAATATTGACTTGATAGTCGAATCGTTTTTTGGCACATTACATGTCGCCCTAAAACTAATGGTGCCATTAGAAGCGAGCCCATTAATCTTCAAACTACTACGGCATACAACGGATATTTCAACATTAAATCAAAGCAAAACGTTCATTGTTGAACAGCGCAGAATAGTACTCAAGTAACAAATCAACCGAAACAAGATATTGTATTAAAACACCCTTGAAAGGAAACTCGAAACTCTCCGCAACGACTTAGAACTTCGTAAAATCACAATCCAGTAATTTTCTTAATTTATATTCACTCCTTGACTCAAAGAAAAGAATAACTTTTGGAACAACTGGCTAAAGAACACTTAAATATTATCCAAAAGAAGATATTTTATGTATCTTTCAGAATTCTGGGAACTAACGTCTGAATCAAATTAATTTGGTCTCTAAGCGGGGAAGGGAAGATGAATCGGCTTGTGTTGTGGTAAATTTTGGGATGTTAGTTCAGTATTTCGATCGGAATTATCAGATTCTTGAAGGATTATCTAAATGTCTAGTAGCTACTTGAGCTACACTTTATGAAACTAAGTCAAAACCTAATTCACACGAAGTTAATAAAGTTGAATGTGTAATGATTTGTGCCTTACTCGTAATAATAAAATCATTACCTTTATTTCATTTAAGTACTTCTAAATTACATTTTTAAATATTTTTATAAACAAAAACATTTAAAAATATAAAAAATAGTATCCCACAGGTATCGGGAACAGGGTCCAAGCTACCGGCGGTCAGGGCTCCAGAGAGAGGAACCTGCGAGGACAATGCGAGCCGTGTCCAGAAGTACCGCTTTCTGAATCAAGCCCTTGATCCAGCTGCCCAACGAGAGCCTCCCGAGGTGTTGGTTCTTGGCTATTAAGCCACAATATCGGCACAATGATCGCTTAGTCCACATCGCACATGTCGACAACTCATAAGCCAAGTCAAGATATTATTTGATTTGTAGAATGTCATTTTATTTTAAGATTACAAATTGAATACAGCTATGGTCTGGTATTATATAGGTCGAAGGACCAAACACAGTTTGGCAAAAATCTTGTTTTGAAGGCACTCTGTAGGATATAGACGTGCTATTTTATGTAATGTATTCAATAGAAACACGGACACGTTTCTGCTCCATCTGAAGATGTATAGTAACATAAACATGTATAGGTTCAGTTTGAGGATCAAACTAATTTGGCAATAGCAGTGAGCTTTGCCAAATTGTGTAGGTACTTGTTACTATGCCAAATTAGGAGCAAAACCGATAAAATTATCTGGTCCGGCTGTTCCGAACACATGATGATTTTGAACTTCTAAATCGACATCATTTCAGTAGAAAGAAGTATATAGTTGGACATAGGTCTCAATCAAAGATTGCCGCTGAGGTCAGTCCAGGGGGCCTACTACGAAGTGCAAAGTGCGAATGATCGGATCGGACCGACACATAGCCGAACCGAATATTGTTGAAACATGCGAAAACAGTTCGGATCGGCTCAGTTGGGTCGGGACCATAGTGTTTGTTGATTTAAAAGAGTGTCCATGGAGTTTCTTGCCCGTTCTTCTCCATAGGTACCTACTACGCTTTGGAATGGGCAACTAGCTTCATTTCTCTGACTGACCGACCCCTTGACAATTCAAAAGTGCCTGTAATTGGTTTAATTGAAATAAATACTTTGAGTTTGAGTTTGAGTTTGAGTCAATATTCGAAAGAATGTAGGAGTGTAGGATCGCGACCGACCGAACCAAATAGTAACTTCGTAACAGGAAACGGCCGAACATTCGGCCGATACCCCATACTGCCCGCTCAGCCAGTGCTGTACTGTACTGCCGTTGTTTCATACAACCTGCAATAGGTCATCGGCCCATCTTGTAGGAGACCCAAATTACACATTTCAAGCATAATTGGAACAGAATAGATTATTTTTTATTATGTACACCATATAAATTACTGATATAAATGTATGTCGCATCCGGTCATTAGTACGGACACGAAACGAATCGAAAGCGCGCCACTGGCGACATCACGTGTTCTACCGATACCTACAGCGCGCTTCTACAGAGTCGTGATGTTTTAAGCCTACGGCGAGGGAGACATTCAGTGTCTGATCGCATCAGAGTTAAGACGTCGCGGAACTGTATTTCGTTGTGCTCAGTGATAGCGTGAATCGTAATTAGTGATTTTTATAAATCCAGTGTGTTTTCATTGCACGAAACCCAATTTCTGTCCACATGATGTCCGAATCTAACGGATTAAATCCTAATGATCTTACGTGTAGAAATTACAGATTATATCAGGTTTATGGGGTGTAAAGTTCACTTATCCTCTACAGAAAAGGGAGGATCCTCCGTCCAGACGTGTGTTGTGTCTGGTGGGCTACTGCTCGATGATTGATGTCGGGACGTTGTATACATGCTAGTTTCACAGAAAACTCTGTTTTGCCCGCTGCAGGATATGGCGTGACGTCAGTATGATGTGTGGCGATGTAGGTGCCGCCACAGGTTTCTGGGTCAGTATAGTCTTTGCATGTTGTGTCTGTACACGCTCCTCCAGGAGTAGCTAGTTATCTATATTCTTATTATAATACAGTGAGATGGGAATCCGTGCCTCGGAAAGCACGTTAAGCCGTTGAACCACGAGAAATGAGGAAAATATTGCGAGGAGAGTTTTGAGTATGAATGTCAATGGCTACGAGAGTAGGGGAAAACCAAAGAAACGATGAATGGAATATGTGAATGATGATATGGTTAAAAAGGGGGTGACTACCGAGATGAGGACTAATAGAGAAGTATGGAAGAAAAAGATATGTTGCGTCGACCCCAAATAAATTATTGGGATAAGGGCACACATTGGCATAGTTAAACAAATGGGTACATAGGGTTCAAAATTGCTTACAAACCATTTCTGACATTGACAAACGCAATTAATCCATTGGTATGGGGTACTATGAGAACGAATTAATTGTCCGAATCTTCAAGTTGGATCGATTCGTCATCCCAAGATGTCGACGGATTTAATTAATTCGGCTTTCATTGTCTAAAGGCTGGGGTTCGGTTCTGGGTCCGTTTTTGTTCGAGCTCGTGTTACTTTTTGAAACTGTAGGGGTTGGGTGTTTAAATGGGGGTGAGACTGTACTTATGAAACTTTATGAGGCGAACCCATGCCATAGAGATGCTGTGTCTATGGACAAAATCGGCTAGAAGGCATCATTGTCATTTGGTATGAGATATTGATATAATGTGGTAGCCCGGTGGTAACGGCTGCGACTTACGGATTGTATGTCGTAGGTTCAAACCCAAGCAGACACTTAACTTTGTGTAAATTTATTTCATCACCACTCTCGCTCTTAAAACGGTAAAGGAAAATATCGTGATAAAACGAATGTCCTAGAACCTAAAATTCGAAGACATGTCACATCCGCCAACCCGCACTGGGCCGGCGTGGTAGATTAAGGCTCAGTCCCTCACGAGAGGAGGCCTGTGCCCCACAGTGGCAACATTATAGGCTGATAATGCTATGAGATACTGAGGATCATTTTTACAATTGCCCTCTTACTTAAATGAACCGTATGGCTTGTTTCACAATGGCGCCGATTCCCTTGTTCACAAACTAAACTAATTTAAGTTCAATGCATATTTTCCTTTCTAATTAATTAATAAAAGGACAGAAGATAAATATTAGTTTAGTTCTGCCAAATTAAGATACTCCACAGACAAATTAGACGTGATTAAAAACATGGCTACTAAAAATACGTCAATTTATGTCAGGCGCTGACTAACTAAGTTACTCAAATTGCACAGATAGCAAGCTTACCTTTCTCTCTAATCTCTCATCTATAATGTCTAGATATTATTAGAACCCTCACGATAGACTTCCCACACCTTAGGCTCCCATTCCAAACATACTGACTAGTCTACTAGACTAATCGATTATCTTCCTCTATGAGCTATTCTCGTGAATCTCGTGTCGACACGAGAGTGCAAGATGTGAATACTGCTGACAATACTGATTTGTTAGAAGTCTGACGATCGAACAAATCAGTGAAGTTATTGTGTATTGAAATAATCAAAGATGAGTCTATTTTGCAGTCGCACACTGTAAAATGTACATGTATTGACAGGTTTTTTTTATTAATAAAGTACCATAATGTTATGGGTTTGTGCCCGGTTAATGGGAATAGGCTCACCCCCTATTACATGGGACTTAAAACAAAACAAAGCTGGCGAAATGTGGGTGAAATAAAAAAATAAAATAAACTTTATTCAATTCAGAAAAGAAGCACGGTACATACTCGTATAAGAAAACAAAACTACTAGTAAATTACTATGAGCCTCAGGTGCTAGGGTTTTACAAAATTCCCTGGATCCCACACTAAGATTCCCTGTGTCGTGGGGTCCAGTCTCTTCCCATTTGAAGTTATGTAAAAATACAAATTAAGAACCTGAATAAAGTGTATAAATTATAATGAAATGTAGGTATACAATACAGACGCAATGTTATATTATGTTATTTAGGTCTATTTTTTCAAACAAGTGAAACAAAAATCTTTGCCGGTTGGTGCTAGCATTTGGATAAGATAAGCCGAGGATTGGGTTACTTGGCGTGCGATTAGAGAGGCTTAAGCCCTGTGTCTAGTGGACTGATACAGGCTGATCATATTGACTATGAAACTATCTGCCAAATATAGCAATAATATGCCTATAATGTGCCCACCGCTGGGACACAGGCCTCCTGTCCATAAGAAGTGTGGTCACTGTGGGTTGGCGGATGTCACATGGCTTTAAATTTTTGGTTCTAGGACATGCCGATTTCCTCACGATGTTTTCCTTCGCCGTTTTCAGAGCAGTGCTGATGAAATTATATACACAAAGTAAACTTGTAAGTCGGGGCCGATTCCACTGGGCCAGCATTGCTCACAACTAAATAAGTTAACCGAAACTTATTCAGAGGGTACTATTAAAGTTAACAGTAGTTTTAACTACTCCCAACACCATAATGGCAACATCATAAATTTTCTCATTGTCTCACTCAAAACTTAATAACAACAAAATCGATTAATAGTCACAGTTGCACAAGCAATTGCAACTTTTAAACAATATAACTCTGGAGTGCCCAAATTGGTTCCTGATGTCACCCAGAATTGTTTTCCCCCAAACGTTTGATGTTCCTTTGTCGCCTTCGGAAAATTAATTGGACAAAGTTAATTGGGCGAGGCTTCCTATTGTTTAAAGTGATATTTTATCATCCGGCATAATCTTTAGATGTTTTCTTTTTACAACTTTCTCTTTGGACAAAAACAATTGGGCGAGATGGATTGTTTTTAAATGAATTTATTTTTAAGGATTTTTTGGCGGTTGTGTTTTGTTATTTTGGATGACATTTGGCACCTATGTCTTTGGTAACTATGTTAATTGATGTGAAAATAAATATATGGGGTTGCAGGGCGCAAACTGTAACCATAAATTCGGTACATCCATGATTCCTCTGATGACCTCTTAGAGTAAAAACTTCAACGTAAAATAAATCAGCTTTATGGAAAAGTGTTGTGTGACCTAAGCGGTCAAAAGGTATGGAACAGCATTTTTTTTTAAATTACCGATGAACGCAGGAGTGTTAAGAATCATGTACTGAATCCATCGTTTCAGTTTGCGCGTGGATGTGGATCTCCTTGTACTTTAAATATCACTGTTATCGCAAAAAATAAAATATAAATAGTTCACAGATATTATGACCATTAATTTACAGACGTCGTAATTCGGTCACCTTTCATAGTTGACCGTTAGAAAAAGGTTTTTTCCTAAGCTTAACCATTTATAACCTTTCAAAATGATGAAGCTTAGGAAAAACACATTTATGACAAAATCTAACACTGAACATTACGTAACACCTACGAGTACATGACAATAACCACGAAATAGTCCTTGTATTTCGGCAATAACTCTCCCAGTGCAAACATTTCTATTTCAATAATATACTGAGCTTCGTATACACAGCGATACAGCAAATTGACCGAGAGGGGCTGCGACGCGTAGATAGTGGAGCACACTGCGAAATGGTGCGAGGTATGAGAGGTAAGCGGGTTTCCATCGAACTAGAGGAGGTCAATCAATCAACTCAACCTATCGCAGTCCACTACTGGACATAGGCCTCTCCCAGGCTGCGCCACAACACCCTGTCCTCCGCCTTCCGCATCCAGTCCGTCCCAGCAACCTTCTTTAGGTCCTCCGTCCATCTAGGTGTGGGGCGTCCCACACTACGCTTGCCGATACGCGGTCTCCACTCCAGGACTCGTCTGTTTCACCGGCCATCGGTCGTTCGACAAACATGGCCAGCCCACTTGCAACTTCAGTTTGCTTACTCCGCGCGCTATGTCGGTAACTCTGGTTCTTTTCCCGATAATTTCATTCCTGACTTTATCCTTCAAAGAGACTCCAAGCATAGCTCGCTCCATATCGCGCTGAGCGACCTTGAATTTGTGGACCAGCCCGACCGTCAGTGTCCACATTTCGGCGCCATATGTCAGAGGTAGTATCTATTTGAAAATATAAAAGCAGAGAGGCTCACTTTTGTATGTGTGATGCGAAATTGAGTCTATGTTGTATGTAAAAGAAAGAAAAGAAAAGAAAGAAAGAAAATACTACCAGACCGACACCAGACCCGACTATCAGATCGAGTCAGGTAGCAGAAAGAGCTGAGACTAAGTATGATACAGACGCCAGCACATCAAGCTACTAAAATCTGTCAAATTTAATAGATTTTCAACATTATCGCCAAAGCATTAGGTTCAAGGTTGATTGGGAAAATTTTACAGTTTCGGGTAGCTTAAAAAAATAGATTTGCCGAGTGGATATAGAAAGTATTGTTATACGAATACTTTCTATATCCACTCGGCGAATATATTTTTTTAAAGCTCTTTTATTATAGTTGTTCTAATTTTTTTTTGTACAGACGCCAGCAGGTCAAGCTACCAGTCAAATTTCCTTTTATCTTTTCCTGAATTTGACACGTATATTATCTAAATAGACAATTTTAAAATCACCTAACTATTTATTTAAGACGATGCGGTGTCCCATACTTTATTCAGATAGAAATTGAGCATCTTAGAACTAATAGATTCTCAACGAAGCGAACGTCAGCTCAATTTTTTGTTTCATATATTTTCAAATAAAATAATAAATAACAGTTATAAATAAATAAAACGTCGCTAATTGATTTTGAAAGTGGTTTGATCCTAAAATAGACATTTCAAATTGGTTATCATGTATGGATTAGATATAAAGTAATACAGGAAATTGACTAGAAAGCTGCAATACGTTGATAGCAAAGCCCTTCTTCGTGTGGTACAAGTATTGGAAGGTAAGCGACAAAGTTTGATTGGTTTGATTAAAACGCTGTATCTTGTGATTCATACCACACCATTTGCAAGTCATGGGAGCAGCATTATCTATTACGTTGGGTTATGGTTCTCAAAAACTACATGGGAATATTGTGGTACATTCTGACAAGAAGATTTAAATTGAAAACAAAAATTAAAAACCATAAAGCCATTGCTACCTTGTTTACTGCTACCTACCTACATTTAAAATTCAACTGTTGGTATTAGTAAAATTAATGAATTGGTAATTGCGTGTATTTAAACATCACAGAATTTCACGTCCAGGATTCGCCATCCACGCTTCAGGACTGCGAACCTATTTTATTTCAATGTTTCACCTCGTCATTCCCTCTTGACTTGACCCCCGTTTGACCCCAAGATACAGGCAAATACAGTTTGGGGGTCACCATCTAATCTATTGTTGTAGAAGTTATGATTATTAATAAATAAATTTGAAATTCTTATACGCCTATGGTGGACCGACGACCTTGTTAAAGCCGCATGAACCCGTTGAATGCGAGAAGCACAGACCCGGTCCAAGTGGAGGTGCTTGGGGGAGGCCTATATCCAGCAGTGGACGTATTTCAGCTGAAATGATGATGATGAAAAAAGTGATGTTCAAGTATGTTGTTATCCTTTGTCATTAACAGATAATAAGCACAATTTCTAACCCAAACTCCTTAACCGCTGACCTCTTAATACTTGTACCACAGAATCTGCGGGTAGTGTGGGCTGCGGACTCTCTGTTACGTTGTGATATAGACGAGCGCTGGCACAGTAATGTAGCTCGCTTCTGATGTAGTATCCGCTTCCTTCATACACCCCTTATATACCCTGATAAATAATTTTCGAGCTGTCGCCTTTGGTTTTCAATTTAAATTATACAACTGTTCATAGTGTTCCCGCTTGGTTGCTGTCGATTGTGTGTGATTTATGTTTGGAGGGAACTATACAGGCTGGTAGGGAGATCGATGCGCGAACTGTAATCATGAATTCAGCACATGAGCCATGGTTATCAAAAAAAAATCAGCTGTTACACAGAAAAGTGCAATAGCTACGCGGTCTAAATGTATGGAACAGCAAGTTTTTTTTTTAATTGCGACGAAAAATGTTTTTTTTTTTTTTTTGTTTTTGTTATCCAACGAAACGTTTCAACGCAGGGGTTTTAGAATCATGTACTGAATGTATCCATGGCATACAGTTTGCGCGTCGATGTCCCTGACACCCTGTACACTATTGTACGGACGCCAGCACATCAAGTTACTACAATCTGTCAAATTTGTTTAATAGATTTTCAACTTTATCACTAAAGCATTAAGGTTCAAGGTTGATTGGGAAAATTTGACAGTTTCGGGTAGCTTGACCTGCTGGCGTCTGTACATATATTATGTTATGACAAAAAATAAAGAACTTTAGTGTCAGCGTTATCGGTTCATTCTTTAATTTATTCCTTTAGATTTGGGAGTGGCAGAACATGTACCTATATTTTCATGTATGCATTTTTCATAATTATTGGGTTTTATGCATTTGACTAATGATACATACATAGTATAAGTGTATACATATGCACATAATATGATGGCCAAGTTAAATGTAACTTGACCATCATATTATGTGCATATATCAGTTAAAATGCAATAATATAGTTAGTTCTTCCCGCATTCCTTCAATTAAATAAAGTAACCGCCGAATGAACGAATTAGTAGATACGTGCTAATAGATAGCTGATAGTGCTAACTTTGTTCAAATCACACCACACCCACATTATTTCATCAATCGTGGCCTTACTTATTTCTGATCTTCTGATATCTTAAAACAGACAAACCCAACAAGAATGATACGCACTAAAATTGTCACAAGATAAAAGTCCTTTATTTCTAATACTATAAACCAAAAAATAAAAGAGCACGATATTTCTCTACGACCTTCCACGATTCTTTCACGACTACCCAGTTTTTATGTTACCCTAATACATTTCATTCCTTTCACCAGGATATAATGTGTCTAAAATATAAAAAGTCATACGTTTTATCTGCTCAAACAAGTGTTGAATTGACGAATGTACGTGCGACCAATACTGAGGTTGTGTAAAGTATTCTCCCAGCGTTTCGATTAGACTAGGCAGAATTGTGCTCGGGTCGCCATTTATATTCTGTCTGCTGGCTGAATTGTTGAGCTATGTTCGATTCTGTTGAGTTTTATCAATGGTATTGGTTTTGGTGAAGATACCTTCATTTTATGTTTGGATAAATTTTAGGATAGGATGCGGAAAAGCGGTGTTCGTTATTATTTCTTGGAATATTAGTTGAATATCGTTTTTATTCAAGTTACATAGGCTTAGGTTTGTGGAGCAGTGGTGGCCGAGTGGTAACGGCCCCGACTTACGGTCGTGGGTTTGAATCCAGACAGGTGCGCATTACTTTGCGTAATTTTTACTTCATCACCCCTGCTCTTAAAACGGTGAAGGAAAACATCGTGAGGAAACGAGCGTGTCCTATAACCAAAAAATCTAATACATGTGTCATCTACCAACCCGCACTAGGCCCGCATGGTAGATTACAGCCCACTCTCTCTCTGGAAGAGCGGAAGCCTGAATCCCAATTGTGGAAACATTATAGACTGATTATGCTTGTATTTGAACTTCCCCTCGTTTCAAAACATTATCCTTTTCCGCGTTCACATAAAAATGATCTATTCGTGTTTGAAGTGCCGTAAGAAATACATCCACTATCTACTTTTTCATAAACATGTATAAAACTGTTTGTTTTTTTGTAAGAGATAATCTCTGCAAGTATTTATCCGTTTGCAATAATTCTATTATTGATAGAAAGCTACTATTGCGTTCTATGTGTTATGTTATAGTTGATTTCCAAGCGGGCGAAGCCGCGGGCATAATCTAGTGGCCAATAAAACGACTGTTTACTATTGGAATTCTATCATAACATCAATTCAATAGTAAACAACCATCGATATAGATCTATGTTCCAATATAACGTATACACTTTCACAGGTCTAACAAAATTGGATACACAGTAACGATAATGTAACGACTGAATTGTTTTGTTAGACTTCGTAGTGTTTGTCTACGCGCTATGCCGTAGCAACGCTACGCCGTACGCTATGCCGTAGCAACGCTACGCCGTAGCATCGTAGCTCGTAGCACACATTGATTCAACTATTATCGCTTATCTAAGCGTAACTAGAATACAGCTGATAGTTTGAAAACTTTTGAAACTAGAAAGTTTAAAGTTGATAACAAGGGCTGGAGTGCGCTATCGATTTAATTTTCCTATCGTATAATGTTGTCGGTATAATGGCTTGGATTTTGAAATATTCAAATGGAAGTAATTTTATGGTTACCATACTATACCTGTATTCGTTTGCAGTAAAACAAAATTATTATGTCTATCGATAAAAGATGATATATGGTGGTATTGAATCGTCTTTATGGTATTGGAGTGAATTATAATCTTTCGCTTCAAAAATAATTATGATCAGAGGGGCAATTCTCGTAATTTTAAGAACGTTCACAGTCTGATCTCAGTGTCAATCTGTCAACAAAAACCTGTAATTTCCATACATTTTGACAAGTTTTTGACATTTATTTGTCGGCGAGATGAGATTGCGACTAGATTTTGAAAGTTTTAAATTACGAGAATTGGCCTTCAGGTTTAAGTTCAGCAGTTTCAGACTTACGTTATTCCAATAATAAAGCAATCAATAAACTCGGCCTATCGCAGTGCACTGCTGGACATATGCCACAGCACGGTTGGTTAATTATATACATGAGATTTAATTCATACAAAAGTACAGTCAACCACACGTCAGGTTGAACACTTCCACTACGAAAATGGCCATTATCACTACGACTTTATGTCGTACTTACTACGACTTTATGTCGTATTGGAAAGAGCGCTGTTAATAACAAATTATTTGCAATGATGAGTACATTGAGCACTCCCATTTTTTTTATTAAACCATATCGTCGACAGATCAAATGTAAAAAAAAAATACTTTTTAAATAATTATTTTTTTATGTATTAATTTTTTCCATCTAAATGAAACAAGTGTACCGCTATAAGTAATGGATACAGTGGAACGCATCATTAATCTCTTTGAAAGCGGGTAAGTGCGTCTGAAATCTGTCAGACCCTATTAAACTTGCGGAGGCTTCGACGGGAGTTGTTATATTTATCTTAGTGTTTTTTCAGGGGTCGCGTAATTGAAAGTGGGTCACGACGGTTTGGGAATAGTAGTTCATTACTTATGCTATATGAAAATCGTTGTTACTTTGAATTTGATTACAATTCCTCGCCAGTTTTTTTTTTTTTTTTGTAAGCCTGCTTTGTGTCCCACTGCTGGGCAAGGGCAAAGGCCTCGTTAGGGCTATGTGCCCAAAATTGTAGCGATACCCATCATAAACAAGAGTGTTAGTATTTTTTTATATTATATGTCCTAATCTAGGCCATGGTCTAACCATGTGCCAAATTTTATCTAAATCCGTTCAGCCATTTTACCGTGAAAGCGTGACATACAAAAACTCAAATCTTTTCTCTTTAAAATATTAGTTTAGATAATTACTAGCTGCGCCCCGCGGTTTCACCCGCATAAGTTTCGATCCCGTGAGAATATCGGGATAAAAATATTCCAATTGTTAATCCTGGTTGTAAACCATATGTGTGCCAAATTTCATCCAAATTCGTTCAGTAGTTTTTGCGTGAAAGAGTAACAAACATCCATCCATCCAACCATACAAACTTTCACATTGATAATATTAGTAGGATAGTAGGTTTAGTTTAGATAATTATTATTCCATTTTTAATTAGAACATTCACAGTCGGCAGAATTCTGTAACATTTGACTGGTACAAAACGTAGCGTCATTGTGCGCACAACGCCGACTCGAGCCGAACGCCTAACAACGCGTTCACTAATTAATAACCGCACTTTGATATCTGATGCCTAAAGGTTGTTAGAAAATCAGGGTAAATAGATTTTGTAGTAGCTGTTGTATAAACCTATCCATCTACATATATCAATGTTCTATATACTATCTATATAAACTAATAATTTAATTTTAATCATTTATTTCGAGCAACAAGACTCAGTGTCAGTAACAATCTACTTACAAACTATGTTAGTAATACACATACAAAGACAAAACCAAAAACAGAAACAGATTATGACATCTGCAAGGTGACAGGCCCAGCCGAAACCTTGCAGCAGTGGTTCATACACTCACAGTCGAGCCTGCTAACTATAGCAATTGATAGACCAATTCTCAAGGCAGACTATTTAACATCACGTAAGGACCGAGCCGACCTGCGGGCGGAGAGCAATGGGTAGCTCACCGTCCGATCAGGACCAGGCCCGTGCCGGACGGCACGTAAGTGTTCCACGTGTGCCTCAAAGAGTTGTCACCATAATTTGAGGGGCCCCTTAGGGCCGAAGCCTGCCGGGTCAGCGGGATCGTCCGAAAGGGTTATCGCTACCCCGGAACATAAAGGGCAAAGGAAGGAACATGGGTGGGTTTTAGTCAGTAAGAGTCTGACACTCCCTTCCGCTCCACCCAGAGCGGGAGGGGCCATATGATGATTTCCCATCCGAAAAAAAAAAAAAGGACCGAGCCGAGCAAAAAAAACGTTAGAAAGAACACAAAGACATAGTACGGACAGGCGATTCGATGCGACGGGATGGGTCAAATTTCACGCAAACAAAATCGCGGACAGAAACTAGTGTATCATATTAAGTAACTCCTCATTCAGAAATGTTTAATGAAGGCAAGAAATAGTATCAACATTTATCCGAAGTTGATGTTTTTCTTAAGGGAATCGCCAGCTCAGAAATGCTCATTTGCCAAACAAGCATTACTAATATGAACATAAGTCTTATTCTTTATTGAATGTGTTCAATAAAATTTAAATAACTGAGACACTGTAACAATACAAGAACAGCTAACAAGTTGTACAAAGACAAGCTTAGCCCAGAATTCAGGTTTCCGACACTAAACATAGAGAAAGAAACATACATTTGCTTAGAGATTTTAGAAAGGTTCCTCGCATTTAGTAACACCTATCAAATTTCAAATACTGCTCACGTTTGAAAAGCCTGCGACGTTGATTTGCGCTTTGATTCAAAGCTATCTACTTAATTCAGCAAGAGACTACATACAATCTAAACCGCGGGGTTTAGAAACATGAAACTTTGCACAAGAGTTCCTCATATAACAAAGGTACTAAGGAAGAATTATTGAACAATTTCTTAATCTAACAACATTGTTATTAGATTAAGAAATTGTTGTACCTACATTGATGGAAATATTTTTTTTTATTTTTTTATTTATCTTCTAAAGGGGTTATATATAGGATGAAAGTTCGTATAGAAATCTGTCATTTTTGAGAACTCCGTCGGGCGGAAAATACTCCTTTTTTTGTTAGCCTATACTGTCCCAGTGTTGGGTAAAACTCTCCCCCAAATCCCTTCAGAAACTCTTTGCCCGCGCCATTTCTTTCTGGGCTGGCCTCGGCGGCGCCATCCATCTTCAGGCACCCATTGGGTGAAGACTTTTGCCCAGCGGTCACCGTGCATGCTGACGTGACCCACCCAATCTAATCCCAGCCTGGCAGCCTTCTTTCCTACATCCAGTATGCTCATTTTGAACGCAGCGTGGTGTTCCGAATTCTGTCCTGTTTTTATATACCTACCCTAATACAGAAAAAACCACCCAACCCCCAATTGCGATTATTTAATGTAACTATATTGTTTACGGGCCGTTTACGGCGCCGGCTCATTAGGCACGGCGTAATTACGGCTCCCAAGTAATAAAAGTGTACACTGTAGTAGTACCTTGTGCTGGTGATCAAGCATTAAGTTAGATTTGCGTGTACTTAGTTGCTATGCGAGTAGATTTAGTTATTGGCTTAGAATATGGTGCAAGTTACTTATCGTGGGTTATATATAACCCTTTTTATATTGTTCTAGTGTTTGCTAGGGTTATAAAGTTAACGGATCTAAAGAAAACGATAGGGTTTAAGGACTCGTGTGGCTCAATAGAACTGCTCTAAAAATGTCCAAGGAAAACATCGTTATTTGTAAGAACTATAAATAATTAAGAACATTATTGTGATGCTCACTAACCCGCACTGGAATCGCGTAGTAGATTTCAGGCAGCTCAAAGAAAGCCCTGAATCTCAGCAGTGAAAAAATTGTCGGCTCATTGTGATATAGCATTAACTTTTAAGTTTGTATTCATGATTTTAAATGAAAACGACCCAAGGAATCTATTCTACTTTCAATAAAATATTACAAAGGTCCAGACCATATCGGTAGGTACACTATAATAGAGTAAATGTACATTTAACAAGCTATTAGGACGTGGGATAATTAATTTGGAGCCAGGAGTGAGCAGACGGTAATGAGTTCTTAGTTCACAAAGCAGAACCTGCAGAAGTAAGGTATTTAAAGTTGAAACTATTAATTGGTAGCTTCGACCTGGGAGTGTAAGATGAGGTTAGGATTACAGTCTAATATCACTGACATCGGCGAAGGAAAAAATCGTGAGTAAACCAGAAGGGCAATTCTCGTAATTTAAAACGTTCAAAATCTAGTCGCAGTCTCGTCTTGGCGACCAACAAATGTCAAAAACTTGTTAAAATGTAGGTCTCAGTCTCAATCTGTCAAAATACCTGTAATTTCCCTAAATCACAGGTATTTTTGACAGATTGAGACTGAGATCAGACTGTGGACGTTCTTAAAATTACGAGAATTGCCCTTCTGAAGTTATAATTAATATAAGTTTGAAATCGCCAATCCACCTTGAGCAAGCGTAGTGATCGATACTCATGCCATTTCTGTATAAGAAAAGACTAATGGTCTGTAGCGGGAGAGTAATAGACTGGTATTATTACGAGTGTTACAATATTCATTATATACTATATAATATAATCCTACTGCCTACTATATATATAATATTATAAACGCGAAAGATTGTAAGGATGGATGGATGGATGGATGGATGTATGTTACTCTTTCACGCAAAAACTACTGAACGGATTTGAATGAAATTTTGCACACAGATAGTTTATAACCAGGACTAACACATGGAATAACCCTTTATATAAATATCTATTTATATATAGATATTTTTAACCCGATATTTTTACGGGATCGAAACTTATGCGGGCAAAACCGCAGGGTGCTGCAAGTCCATGATAAAAATTTAATTAATGTTTAATGTTTTGGTTTTTTTAGTTGTTGCAAAAAGTGATTCAAAATTCTCAGTCATCATCATCATTTCAGCTGAGAGACGTCCACTGCTGGACATAGAGGATCCTATAAGCGTCGCCCCAACGACCCGTTCTGTGCTTGCCTTTCAGCCAGCGGATTGCTCAGCAAGAAAATGCATGCGGGAACTCAGT
Organism: Apamea monoglypha; assembly: GCA_911387795.2. NCBI lineage: Eukaryota > Metazoa > Arthropoda > Insecta > Lepidoptera > Noctuidae > Apamea > Apamea monoglypha. Next base: position 3,147,412 of record OU426933.1, on the reverse strand, counting down.
AGTCGTCCATATTTTTTGCTCGGCGAAAGGCATTATGCTATTACATTGAAACAAAGGTAATGTCGTTATACATGAAATCCGCTAATAAATGGATCACATTGAAATAAATATTAGAAGTACGTATGGAAAATAAAAAAACCTCGAGTAGCATTAACAGAGAAGAGATTTATTAATAGACTATATATTCACATTATGTCGAATTCTTGTATACCACAACTAGACAGGGATGAATTTCATTAGTTTTTTGTTGCTACAATATACAAGTTGTGTCTGTGGTACCTAAAGATGGATGTCGCTGCCGAGGTCGGCCAGAAAAGGCTGACGAGATGACCCGCGTACCACGAGAGCTGGTTCGAGGTGGCGCCGGAAAGAGTTCCTGGAAAGATTTGGGGGAGGCATTTGCCCAGGAGTATAGGCCAAAAAAAAATGTGTTGATGGATAGACTATAAAAAATAATGTAAGATACCTGAGACCTGAGATACAGGTTTATTCCTAGTTCAGGGAGAATGCAATTAGTTCTTACCTACCTCTAGTTTAAGGCCCTATTTTGTAAATCAACTATTTCAATAAACAATGTAATGATTTTTAACGCCCGTTCGTTTTTATAATTACACAAATTCAAGGTTACCGGGCACCCTGTGTATATCTGCTGCCTTTTCGTAAGATATAGGCATTATGCATGGTTGTTATTCGACGTTTCATGTTTTATATGAATACAAAATCGAAGGTACAGACGCCAGCAGGTCGAGCTACCCGAAACTGTCAATTATCCCAATCGACCTTGAACTTTAATGCTGTAGCAATAAAGTAGAAAATCTATTAAAGAAATTTGACAGATTGTAGTAACTTGATGTGCTAGCGTCTGTACGTATAACGAAAAAATTAAAGCAAAGTAACACGGACCGTGTAACACAGTGTGTGTGCTCACATGTAAAAATAGGTTAAGTTTTTTAACCTACAGCCGGCCTAAACTGTTTGTTCTTCGTACAGACGCCAGCAGGTCAAGCTACCCGAAACTGTCAAATTTTCCCAATCATCCTTGAACCTTAATGCTTAAGCGATAAAGTTGAATATCTAAATAGCTAGCTAGTAGCTTGATGGGCTGGCGTCTGTACAAAAAATACTCTCGCCTTTTGTAAGTAGGCTGAATCATAAAACTACAGAACGCTACTAGTGGCAATTGCTTTCAAAGCGTTTCATATTTCTACAAAGACTTTCAACAGGATTGACATAAGCATTTCGGTAGCTTATATCAGTCCAATACATTTTCGGCTTTTCCATTATCGTTATCGCTGATAGAATGTCACTTTGTCGTTCACAGTAATTAAAAATGTCACAGACATAGGTCAACTGAAGTCTTCAGCCCATGATCTCATAGCGAATAATCACGATAAGCAGGACACTATAAATCAAATTAATGACTTTTCGCAAATGTAGGGAAACGGCTAGCTGATAAAATACATAGAGGCCCTCGATCTATTTCGCTACCCGAGCCCCAGAGGGAATCTTTTCTGCCGCTTAGGACAAATGAACAAGAGGTGGAACGCTTAATCCTTTCACTTAAGAGTTATGGTGCAGTCGGCTGGGACGGTATTTCCTCTAGGTTTCTAAAACGACATAAAAACGTTATTGTACCTCCGCTGACATATGTTTGTTGACAATCTTATTACAATGAGAATAAAGATCACTGTTATTAGGTCAGTGATGCAAAATCAGAGGTAAAATAACTGTGAAAGGAATATAGGCCCTCTGCTCCTTGCTCTTCTATGATCAGTTTTCAAGTCTTTATACACAAGTAAAAAAATATCATCATAATCATCATCTGCCTAACCTTTTCCCAACTATGTTGGGGTCAGCTTCCAGTCTAACCTGATTCAGCTGCTGTCGGCTGCATCCGGTCAGCTCAGCTCATATTCAGGCTTTTGGTGGAATATATATTCCACCAAAAGCCTGAACCTAATTATCTGCTTACATTTCTACCAATAAGATAAGATAATGATTTATTTCTCACCACAATTATTTATTAATTTATTTAAGCATTTGCTTATACATACCATCAAATCCGCCTCTGTACATTTATTTTCACCACAATATAAAAAAACATAAAAACAAAAACATGAAAAACACGAAAACAACAAAAAAAAAACACGAAAACAAAAAAACATGAAAACAACCTGACAACAACAACAACAACAACATGAAAACAACATGACATATAACATGGTGTATACAACACAATACGTAATGGTTTAAATTATTCTGTGGGAGACTCGTGCCTAAGCCATTTAATATTTTTTATCTATCCAATTCTTCACTAATAACAAAACCCACTAAAGAAAAATCACCGACACGTTAAGCTAAGCTTTAATCCTGAAACATATTTCCAACACTCCCAAAAATTCGGGTTAAAAGCACCGCACGCCACCCGCTCCCGGACCATGCACCGCTTATCCCCCGCACACACCCCCCGCATCCCTCCGCATTAGCATAAGAATATGAGCTGTAACGTCATTTTTCTCGAACAGTTTTCGCTGTGACACCATCATTCAACGTCTGGTGGTTTTAGGGGGGACGGGACTTATATTAAAGTGGTTAGTTGAGGGTAGGTTATAAATTGGCGGCGATTGATGAGTTGGTAGCAGGTGGTAACGATGCCATGGCACTTAACCCATTGTAATCAACAATGAGGAGAATATAAATAAGGAGAACGAATTTATAATCACCCAGTTAGTTACACTTCATAAAATGAAAGTGGGTGCGGCAGTAACCAGGCTGATAAGAGGGGCTTGTGGCTAAGTAATAACAGCCGCACGGGTTGATCGATCAGGTTGAGCTACGCTTGCCGCGGTTGGTCCGTGGATGGGTGATGGTCTTTATATACCAAGCCCCTCCGTGTCTCGGTCCCAGCTGTCATTCATGGATCTTTGACAGTCATTGCGGGTCATCAGAAGCCCGAAAATCTGACAATCAGTCTTAACAAGGGGTATCGTATTGCCCAGCAACTGGGTTGTGGAAGTCAGATAGGCAGTCGCTTCATGTAAAATACTGGTATTCAGCTGCATCCGGTTAGACTGGAATCCGACCCCAATATAGTTGAGAAAAGGCTAGGCAGATGATGCCTACCAGGCTGATGACCACATTAACTTACTATTAGCAGCTGCTTTCGAGATTTATAGAAAACTATTTAAACAAAGCCAACACGACACACCTTACAGCAGGAATATTACAAAGTAATGAGCAAAATTATATCAAGCAATGAGGTCTTTATAGATTGCAGGAACCAAGGATTTTCTAAGGACCCTATTTATTTTTTTAGATATAATAACTACTACCCAATATAACAATAACTAGTGGAAATATGAAAAAAGTGATCATTTAAAAGAGTATGCTATGATGGCTTGGTCATGTTGAAAGGATGAATGAAAGGCGACTAACAAAATGTATTTACAAGGCAGATGTAAGTGAAAACGCTGAGAGGGGACGCACTAGATGGACATATAGTGACCTTATTGGTGATGTTGTCCAGAAAATATTAATTATTATTATTATTTAATTAATTATTTAAGTAAGTCAATTTTGAAAATGTGTTCAACTATACTCTATTACTAACTGTGGAGGCTTGTAAATAGCTTGTCGTCTATTACCTCACTACTACTTCTGTATTTGATAGCTGTAAGCCACCCAAAGACAATAAAATAAATAAATAAAAGTCAGATGCGTAGTACGCGCAACCGGCATGCGTTTGTGACCAGAGTGGCAATTCTCGTAATTTTAAGAACGTTCACAGTCTGATCTCAGTCTCAATCTGTCAAAAATCCTCTACACTTTTGTCGCTGATCTGACGTTGATTATCGCTGAAATGAGACTGCGACTAGATTTTGAACGTTTTTAGTTACAGGAACTGGCCTCCTGATGTATGGACGTGAACGACGCAAAAGGATTATGTAAGGATCGTACCAGGTGACGTTCTGTAGTTTCTGCCTGTTCGCATAGGAAGAAGGCGTAAGTTTATGTTATGTCATCCAGTAGAAGAATATTATACATATTAGATGTAATAGTGAAGGTCATAAAACCAATAAAAAACAAAAATTAAGCCCACACACAATAAGAAAAACAATAACAACTTACGACTTAAACTAATAACCGTTTATCAATGTATAAGCAAAACAAAAATATAACACATTCCTATCATACCGTCACAAGTCAATGGCACTTACAAATTCCCCGAAGAAACGTCTTTCAATAGACAATAAACATGAGAACAGGAATCAATTCCATCAAAGATTTGTTTTGCAATAGCTCTCAGAATCGAAAGCGGATCATAATATGAAATTGATTGAACTTCGATAGGAAATGCTTTGGTATGGAGTTTATCGAGAAACAATAGTTTAGAATCAGTGAAATAATATTAGTTTTATTTTTAGGATGGAAATAAAAAATATATCTGGGCAGACTATTAAGTAATAACGTTGAGCTCCTTATGTTTTGAGTTGAGCTGCACGATTTCTGACAAATACGTGCACTGACTGGACAGGTCCTCTCCATCTGTGTGGTTCTTTCCTCAAAAGACCATCTCAGACATCGATCTACATGGTCTTCATATGATCTGACCAAGATTGTGTCTGGACTTTAAAAGAGACTGTGACCTCTGAGTTTAAAAAACAAACAAATATCTAAACGAGAAAATGTAACATCCTGTATTTTTATGCAAAGCGCTAGTGATAGAATCAATAAAAGGATTAATAGATATTGGGTAAAATTGTCTTTTAAATTAAAAAGTCAGACCGAAGAGAAGATGACGGGACTCCTTAGATAGCTTTCTCGTAAATTGGTGAGAAGAAGCACAATATCGAGAGAAGTGGAAGGAATGGGGGAAGGCTTTTGTCCTGGAGTGGGACATCAGGCTGTAAAATATTGATAACATTTTGTAGTGAAAAAGACTTTCAAATTAATGACATAATTATATATGTATAGGCGGAAATATTACTTACACGTGGCCCTTGTGGACCCAGAACAACCTCACTAAAAACATTAACTGATAAATGATTTTGTTTCTGTAGGTTTGTATAAACACTTTTAGACGTCAATTATATTTAAAAACTAGATGAGGTCGGTGTTTCCTATCTAACTAGTCTGAGAAGAAAGGCCGAAACAAACTGAGAGGTCACAGTCTCTTTTTAAATCCAGAGATAATCTTGGTGAGACCATGTGAAGATAATGTAGATTGATGTCTAAAATGGTCTTTTGAGGAAAGAACCACACAGATTGAGTGGACCTGTCCAGTCAGTGCACACATTTGTCAGTAATCGTGCAGCTCAACTCAAAACTTTAGGAGCTCAACGATTCGACGAACAATACCAAAGAAAGGACATTTGGGTAGGCCGCATACTCAAAACTGGCAGACCAACATTAACACTAAAAGAAAATAAAGAATGACCCACATAGCCTGGAGCCCAGGCGTAGGGTAGCCAACCTTTCGGTATTCTATAGGATGCATTCTGGAGAGTGTGCGCGGGAATTACATGACTTAATTCCGCCATCACCGTTCCATTACTGGACAACCCGTCCCACGCCGAGTTTCCACCCTTACGTTGTTGAAACTGCTACGATCCGGACGAAGCGTTTCACCTCGTCGTTTATACCGCGAATATCGAAGGACTGGAACAATTTGCCTGCAGCGGTTTTCCCGTCTGATTGTAATTTAAGTGTCTTCAAGGCTAGAGTGAATAGGCTCATAATAAATAAGTGCGCTTTGCCATCAACGATTGCATCACTGCTTTCCATCAGGCGGGATCGCAGTCAAGTACTGGTTTAAATCATTAAAAAAAAAAAACATAGTTCTCACATTTACAATAAAATTTAAACTTAAGGAGCTCAACCTTAAAAAGATACTACAGATCTAGACAATATAAAACTACAAGTATACAGGGATGCTGTCATAACTTATCATAGCGATATGTTCTGGAAAGGAGGCTTTGTTTGTAACATCATCCCTCCTTGGCAGCTTAACTAAACATTCCCTCAGTCAGGTACCACAAAAATGTTAGTGAAACTTGAGAAACCGAGATGGTAATGAATTATTCATGCTCTTCGCAGAATTATTATGTACAACCGTATGTACTGATGTGATTTTACAGAGATGTGACGTGGAGAACGGGGTGTTCTCTATCGTGGGAATATACGGGTGGTTTAGAATGTGCGCACACGCGTGTAATTATGCATAGAGAAAAGTTATATGCTTATTAAAAACAATGGGGTAGTATTTTCAAGACTATATATTTTTGTAGTGGTGCGTTAGATTGTGGATAACCTCAGTTTTTAAATGCACTTGATTTTATAGATTGATCGTTATACTGAGCAGTACGTAAATCATTACTTAGTTTTAAGCAACGTTTTTAAATAAACCTTTTAGTCTACAGATGCAGTCTACTGAGGCAAGCCTAAGAAACGCTGGCGTGACGATCTGGACTCGTTCCTGACCGACTGGACGGAGAAAGCACAGCACACAAAGAAAGGTGGCAGAATATGGGGTAGGCCTTTGCCCAGCAGTGGGACAATATAGGCGAACGCAAAAAGAGTCTACAGTATACAGGGTTATTGGTAAAACACCAACAACCTCTTAAGAGGTCATTGTACTCATCATTATGAACAACTTTTACTATGGGACCAAACCAGAAATCGCGAAAAAAAAACAGCTGTTTCCTACATTTATGTTCGTCTAACTCGTCAAAATGTAGGGAACAGCTGATTTTTTTTTCCACGCGCGCCTCAAAGAGATGTCAGCATAATTTGAGGGGCCCCTTAGGGCCGAAGCCTGCCGGTTCAGCGGGATTGTCCGAAAGGGTTACCGCTACCCCGGAACATAAAGGGCGAAGGAAAGAACATGGGTGGGTTTTAGTCAGTAAGAGTCTGACACTCCCTTCCGCTCCACCCAGAGCGGGAGGGGTCATTTGATGATTTCCCATCCGGAAAAAAAAAAAAAAAAGAGGTTGGTGGTGTTTTACCAATAACCCTGTATAGTAATGTCTCTAGAGGTAAAACTTACGTAAACCAAAATTGCACATGCTATTTAAGATACATTTTAAGTAGTACGCAGGAGTAAAAAGGTGCAGGTGTAGAAAAACCTGTCTACTGTCTTGGGTGAACTCATTAATTTAATTAAGTATGTCGAAGCGTCAACGCACACGTCGCGTATCTAACCTCAATTTAAATTAACGCCATTTATCTTCCTTTAAAGGAACTTAAGTCGAATGACAGATAGTCGTTCGTTTAGGAACGACAAGTAATAACTTGGGGATGGTTAGTGTGGAGTAATGGCAATACCGAACGCATGATCGAATTAGTTCTTGAATGATGGTAGACACTGACAGTTAGGTGGGCTAACCTGAACGAGAAAAAGATGGACGCCGGGAGCGACGGTGGAGCGCGGACTTTCTGGTCGGACCGTGAGATTGAGTGGTTGGCTGTTACTCCGCACTAAACTTCCCGCGTTCCTAATGTCTAATCTATCTAGATCTTAGGCATCCCAGATTATTTTGTGTTCTAAGTTTGTTAACAGTAATTACAAGTGTAAACCAAAGTTTGGCGAGTATTATTTCAAAACTCCAATGATGTCTCAACCCCCTGGTGACGAATCCTCGACAAGTATATTATTTCTACACCACTGCTCTCAAAACGGTGAAGGAAACCAGCATGTCCTAGAACCAAAAATTCGAAGACATGTGACATTTAGCAACCCGCACTGAGCCGTGGCGGATTACGGCCGACTTCTAGTCACAGAGAGGAAGCCTGTGTCCCAGCATTGGAAATATTATAGGTTGATTACGCTACGGATTGTTTTGACTAAATGCATAATCCTATACACTTGTATCCATAAACGTCCTATCTTCCATCTTTGTCTTATCAAGCGCGAGCGTCCCAACTCCTACCAATTACATCCCCACACTTTAGCACCCAAAAAAATATGGTTACAATGCAAATGAAGTCTCAATGTTTTTTGCAAAAGAACAGTAATGTTACAGCGAGCTTACATTTATGTAAATTGTGGTCGGAGCTGTTTTTTTTTTGTTTATTAATATGAAAATGTCGTTAGTGGAGCAGTAAAAAAGGCTCTCCGTAGAAATGCGTCGATTTTTTTGTCGCATTAGTTTTGTCGCAATTTTACTGGGTTAGATGGAATTTAGAATGCTGAGTAATTAAAACATTAAAGTGGTTTTATATGGATAGTTTGCGAGTATGGAGCAAAAAGAGTATGTGAAGTGTTCTGTAATTTCTACCTACCACCATGGGAGTTTATGTATCTCGATGTATATATGGCAGTGTTCACAATCTTAGATAATTTACATTCCATTGCCACTTAATCAGTTATCGACTTTAGTAAAATGTATTCTAAGTAAATTTTTGAGTGACCATTTGCAACAAAAAGGTCCTACTACGTTTTTGGTTTCAATGGAATTTGAACTTTGTAAAGTAAGACATTCAGTTTGTTGCTCCATAACCACAAACTCTTAATTGAAATATAGTATGTAGTTTGTGAATTTCTCAGGTTCACACTTTAGAAATTTTAAATTTTTATTTCCAGCTATACTTTGATACTATTGTAACTCAGTCCTGGTTATCATTCGTAGATCTTTGGCAGTCGTTACGGGTAGCCAAACGCTTAAAAGTCTGACAATCAGTCTTACCAAGACATAACTCAGTAACTGGGTTGTCGTCTGGGACGTCTTATAGGCAGTCATCATCATCATCATCATTTCAGCCGATAGACGTCCACTGCTGGACATAGGCCTCCCCCAAGTGTCGCCACATTGACCGGTCCCGTGCGACTCGCATCCAGCGGATTCCCGCAACCTTCACCAGGTCATCGGTCCACCTAGTGGGAGGCCTTCCAACGCAACGTCTTCCGGTTCGCGGTCGCCACTCCAGAACTTTTCGGCCCCATCGGCCATCCGTTCTGCGAGCAATGTGCCCTGCCCACTGCCACTTAAGTTTGGCAATTCTTCGGGCTACGTCGGTAACCTTGGTTCTCTTGCGGATGTCCTCATTTCTGATTCGATCACGCAAGGAAACTCCGAGCATAGCCCTAGCCATAGGCAGTCGCTCTATGTAAAATGCTGATATTCAGCTGCATCCGGTTAGACTGGAAGCCGACCCTAACATATTTTAGAAAAGGCTAGGCTGATTGATTGATTTGTCTCTCCATATATTATGACGTTTGCAACGTATCCCACGAACCGCCACGCCGATGGACGAGCCATTGGACCTGCGCCTGATCTCTCTCCGGTGGGGTCGGATTTCCATCCCATTGGACTATAAGAGTGAGGGAAGGGAGAGTGCACCTGTGTCTGCGTATACACTTGCGTACTATATCTCCCGCACCGAAGGCTGGTCTTCGCTGAGATTGATCGCCATGGCCGAAATTCGGTCTGGAGAACTCTATTTATTTTATGCTACGATGCAAAAACAAATTTTATAAGTGCAAAACTAACGCTGCGTCAACGGAGCATGTTTTTTCGACTCAATCATGTAACGTCACGTCTACGCGAGACATACGTTTAGTGCAGACACTCTAAAATGTACAGTCACGAGCATAATTACAACGCAAGATTCAAAAGCGATTTTCCCCTAAAGTATTAAGGTAAAGTAGTAAAACAGATTCTATCGTGCAGGGAGCAAACAAAAATAGACCTTACGGTGACGAACGTATTTTTACTGTCTCTACAACAACTACAAGTTTCATCTCGCTCCACAATGTACCCACTTAAAACGAACAAGAATAATTCCAACTTCATATATGAAACTAAAGGAACATTCTCTCGTATTATTTTTCATCTAGGTATTCAACGTAATTTTATTGCTAAGGACTCCGACTACTAACATTAAACATACAATGTTAGAGATTCGTTTAAAATGACGTCATAGCTAAGACAGTCTAAACAGTTTTGTCTGGCGTAGACAAAAACAACTATTTAGTCCTGTTTCAATAGAAATAGTTGATTTAGTGAGTTTTGACCACAGAACAGATAAAAGTAGTGTTTTGACTATGAGCTTGTTTTTTTACGAGTGTGCAGGCCATTGTTGTCATGATTGTTTTCTCAAAGCAATTGTTAGTTTAAGAGACAAGTCTTGACTATCTGCGCATAGTCTTATTTTTTTTTTTAATTCGTTTTTTAAAGTATCAACTGTGATACTTTATTCACGTTGCTATCTAGCCTTTTAAATAAGTAATTTAAATGTAACTTAAACTGCTAAGTATCTGCCGATATTACGCGACGGAATTTTTTGGCTGCTGCTGATGCTTTTCAAATCACCCATCATAATATGACCCACCAGGCCAAAATTACGACGCGTAATTTCCACAGAAAAGATAAAATGCGGAATTTCAGTCGCGTAATTTTCGACAGGTGTGTTTCTACACTTAGTGTGTATACATGTGAACGGAACGCGTCAACAGCAGAGACAATTGCAGCAGTCAACGTGCGCCGACGGCTGCCGACGACCTGCCGCTCGTGTATTTCAGCATCGTACTCAAATATAAGAATGACACGTTATCGACGGCAGCCGCCGGCGCGTCGACGAGTGTCGACGGCTGTAGTTTCATCTGACGTTGACGCGTGCCGCTCGTGTGTATGCGCACTTAGGCAGATGATCGTTGAAGATGACGTCACCTAAAATACAGTTGCTCCAACAATATCCGTCATTACGCCAAATCGACGTACGTCAAAGTTTTCACTATCCGAGATTAATCCAACAGTACTAAAATAGTTAGTAGCTTTAATTACTGCGATTGAAACTCTGAAGCTGATCTACATGTATGATCGCTCGATCTCATGCTCATATTCAGGGAGGTTAGGTATTGATTGGAGCTTAATATGAACTGTGGTTAGCTAGTCAGTCTGAACTGTCAATAAAAATTGGAGATGCTTCAACTTAAACGGTTTTTGGAACGAAGTTCTTTAACGCGGCTTACGGTAGGAGTAAGCTCGTAGAAATTGTCACGTAACGAAACAGCCCTCTCCATGTAAATTTCTCTAAAACAGAGAAATATTTTTAATGGCTTTAGCAGCTACTGGAGCATAATATTGATGTCAAAATGAAAATCCAAAATGGCTGCTGCCAAAATTTAATTACCTATTTAGAAGCTGCTGGAGCCAATAGTGTGGTCGAAATGAAAATCCAAAATGGCGGCTGCCAAAATTTAATTATTTAGAAGCTACTGGAGCCAATAGTAAAGTCAAAATGAAAATCCAAAATGGCGGCTGCCAAAATTTAATTATTTAGAAGCTACTGGAGCCAATAGTGAGGTTAAAATGAAAATCCAAGATGGCGGCTGCCAATTTTTTTTTTTTCGTCGTTTGTGTTTTCTTGTTTTTCGAGAGTGCTAAAGCTGGCTCGGGCTAAACTTTGATCTTGTTTTGTAATAAGTCGGATTGATTTTGTTATAGGTTTTCAACTGTACTATGTATAACAGCCGAATAACGTAAAATGCCTCGAAATCTATTTCTGTGAACTTATCCTGTACCTATTACACAAATTACACAAAAACGTAAATAAATCTGAAAAGAACTTTAACCACAAAATTTTAATCTATTATGATTTCGAAGCTAATTTTCAACAAAATACATTATACGAATAGTATATGAATACCCTCGTCATTCTTAATTTAAATAACAAAACATGACAACAAATTATTCTAACGCATGATACATTTTGCAATTACCAAAAATATAGAAATTATATTCTTTTGTTACCTTGTCTCCTGAATTTCATGAATACAATATAAAGAAGAGCTCCCATGTAATTTACCTGAAACAAACAGTAATATTATTAAAATATTATAATTAATTCTTTTGTAGGCGAGTAATCTTATTATGATAAGTCCTGAAAATCTTGAAAATAAAAATATTATTCGAATGAGTTACATTAGCGAGAGAAATAATCGAAAACAATAATTATAATAATGATATTAAAGTTTTTACACTTGAATAATTTAAGTTGTTATTTGCATAATGCGACTGAGGTACAAAGGGAATTGTTTCATTTCATATTATTACTTAAGAAGATTCGCCCTTGGATTGTTCATGCTATGTTGGGTAGACAGACATAATGTTAGTAACTAAATCGTCTCAAGTTGCCAACAATATTCTGAATTGCTTTTCAATTTCGACTTTTCCTTTAAAACAATGAAAGCAAAACAATTATTTTACCTAAGTAAATGTTATAATTAAAATCTAGAAATTGGTTGCTTTCGAATCTAATAACTAACCATTTAACATACATTCATACATACATAAACTCATGCCTCGTCACCTTGGGGGTAAGCAGAAACTACAGTAAGTCACCTGCTACAATCCTTACTTACTTTTTTATTTAACCTCTCGAATGTCTTATGTTACACAGTCCGACATAAGCAATTGTCTTTCTATTGTGTCTCTAATTACTACAATCAAAGAGTTAAATTTGTTAAAAGGTTTGGTGCGTAGCAACGTACGTTTATGACCAGCACCCTAATTGCATAACACACTATCAAACTCAATCTGAATCATTTTGCTAATCCATTGCTTGATGTGTTCGAAAAATTTGTCCGCACAACCACGTAAATAACGCAATGATTGTTGTTGAAATGTCAAAATGAAAGCCATTGCTACTGATATTGTGCAATTGCCCCGCAGATGTATTAGCGTAAACGAAGCAAAAGCAGACCAACCGTTTTCGGGCACAGAAATCGAACATTAAACTATCGAGTACATTCAGATCAGCCAATAGATCAGCAACTCACTATTTCCAACAAGACTTCGTAGAAAATGTCCAATATGTCTAGCTAGAAACACCAGCTGTTTATCGTGGCGTTCCTAGCGATAGATTTAACACATCGCGGCCCGCAGATCAACCGATCCGACGGCCGTATTACCCTGAAGCGCCGGATAACCGGCAGTAATGCCGGATAGCCGGTTAAACTACCGGATCACTTTATCGATAGCTTCACTTTTGGATTAGTTGGGTATATTACGTGCTAATTTACTGGTGGTTGGGGAGAGCTTGTGAGCTATGCTTTGTAAGCAGCATAGTGTATATTATACAGATAAAACCGCTGTCGCTTGGCACAAACTGTATCGATGCAAGCATCGATACAGTTTTTGCAAAGCGTCAGCTTGACATTTGCTCAAGAGTAAATGTCTCTCTAGATTTCTAGAATTTTTTGAAGATTATTAATGACTGATTGATTGCTTTTTTTAAATTTTTAATTATAAGATTTTTTCTTATGAAATAAGCAGCATCACCTTTGTACCTATTTTTCTAGTCTATTTATGTATGTGTGTACATGAACGGTAAAATAAATAAATCCTATTTCCTACTAATATTATAAACGTGAAAGTTTGTATGGATGGATGGATGGATGTTTGTTACTTTTTCACGCAAAAACTACTGAACGGATTTGGATGAAATTTGGCACACAGATGATGTATAACCAGGATTAACATATAGGATACTTTTTATCCCGATATTCTCACGGACCGAAACTTATGCAGGTGAAACCGCGGGGCGCAGCTAGTAATAAATAAGATTTTAGGCATAAGGAAACGTTAAAGAAGAAAACAGATTAGATTACAAACATCAAAAAGAACACGCAAATCCCATTAATTTATTCGTAAATGTAAAATTAAACTCAAACTCAAAAACACATTCAATTACAACATTTACAGGCACTTTTGAGTTGTCAAGGAAAAGGTTAAAATTGTAAAAGACAACCTTTTGAACATTTCTTGACATAAACAAAATAAGCCAGCTCAACTCTTAGAAAATAAAACACCAGCCCGCTGTAAAAATAATCCCCTTTCTTTACAGCATTATCACAAACGAACAGTCCAGGAAAACAGCTGCAGATTTTACAAAGGCATTCAAAACGCCTTGTAAGAGAATAAATCCAGAATACGTTGCTGCCTACGCGTCAGCTTGGCAAGAAATCTGCGCGACAGACGCTTTGCTTACACGTCTGTTTTAAAACCTTTTAGCACACCGTTAGATAAGAAGCGATGAGCAAACAAAATAATAAAGTGAAATTGTAAGGCTGTATTTACATAATAAAGCTGGTTAAAGAATAATGCTTATCATTTTAGGGCTTCCACTGGCTTATTTTGGGGGAATCGACGTGTCGTAGAACAAAAAATTTGAAGACATGGGATATCTACCAACCCGCACTGGGCCCGCGTGGCGGATTACGGCCTCTCATCGGGAGGCCTGTGTCCCAGTAGGTGGAACCTGATTATTATACTATTCTTATGTTATTTTAGGGCTGGGGAAATCCAAGTACGGACGCCAGCACATCAAGTTACTACAATCTGTCAAATTTCTTTAATAGATTTTCAACTTTATTGCTAAAGCATTAAGGTTCAAGGTTGATTGGGAAAATTTGACAGTTTCGGGTAGCTTGACCTGCTGGCGTCTGTATATTAAAATCTAGGAAATGGGAAATGATTCGTTCAAAATTCATATGGAATTGACAATTCGTGAATGGAAGTGTCAATTCGAATCGACACAAAAACATTTTAGAATCAGCGGGATAATTTCTTGCACACTTACAGTTGCAATGACTTTCATTATGACAATTAAACAACATTAATTGCGTTATTTACGTTGTCGAGCAAATGAGAAAATTCAAAGATGAAGCAATGGATGAGGTATTTCGTTCAAAATCCTTTGAACCATGAAAGAAAGTGTGATATGCAATTGGGGTGCGGGTTTACCCAATTGCATGTAATGTATGTTAATAGCCAAGTCTCATCATCATCATCATTTCAGCCGATAGACGTCCACTGCTGGACATAGGCCTCTCCCAAGTGTCGCCACATTGACCGGTCCCGTGCGACTCGCATCCAGCGGATTCCCGCAACCTTCACCAGGTCATCGGTCCACCTAGTGGGAGGCCTTCCAACGCAACGTCTTCCGGTTCGCGGTCGCCACTCCAGAACTTTTCGGCCCCATCGGCCATCCGTTCTGCGAGCAATGTGCCCTGCCTACTGCCACTTAAGTTTGGCAATTCTTCGGGCTACGTCGGTAACCTTGGTTCTCTTGCGGATGTCCTCATTTCTGATTCGATCACGCAAGGAAACTCCGAGCATAGCCCTCTCCATTGCCCTTTGAGTGACTTTAAGCCTTCTGATGAGGCCCATTGTGAGCGACCACGTTTCAGTCCCGTATGTGATCACTGGCAACACACACTGGTCATAGACTTTCGTCTTGAGACACTGTGGTAAGTTGGACGAGAAGATACCGCGCAGCTTCCCGAACGCCGCCCAGCCGAGTTGGATTCGACGATTGACCTCTTTCTCGAAGTTAGACCTACCTAACTGGACCGTTTGTCCCAGGTACACATAATCGTCTACAACTTCGAGTGTTGAGTCTCCGATCTTGATAGGAGTGGGTGTGACATGGGCATTCAGCATGATCTTGGTTTTGTCCATGTTCATTTTAAGACCCACTCTTCCGGAAGCTCTGCTGAGGTCATCGAGCATTATACTGAGGTCCTCCATGGTCTCAGCCATGACCACTATATCGTCGGCAAACCGAAGGTGAGTGATGTACTCGCCATTGACGTTGATGCCTAGCCCTCTCCAGTCCAGAACCTTGAAGACATCCTCTAGTGCAGCGGTGAACAGTTTCGGAGATATGACGTCTCCCTGTCTCACCCCTCGCTGCAGAAGGATAGGTTCGGAAGCTTGGTCCTGAAGTCGGACTGACATGGTGGCGTTTTTGTACAAACACTTCAACACCTCGATGTACCGATAGTCGATTTGGCACCGTTGGAGAGACTGCAGTACAGCCCAGGTCTCGATCGAATCGAAGGCTTTCTCGTAGTCCACAAACGCTAAACAGAGTGGCAGGTTATACTCTTCGGTCTTCTGTATAACTTGCCGCAGCGTATGTATGTGGTCCACGGTGCTAAAGCCTTTTCGGAAACCGGCTTGTTCGGGAGGCTGAAAATCGTCAAACCTGCGCGCGAGACGATTCGTGATGACTCTTGAAAACAACTTGTAGACATGGCTTAGAAGTGAGATGGGCCTATAATTCTTCAACCGGGCATTGTCGCCCTTCTTGAAGAAGAGTACCACCACACCCCTGCACCATGCCTGTGGCGTTTTCCCCTCGAGTATGACGGAATTAAACAGCTTCTGAAGGGCCTCAAGTACCGGTTTTCCACCCGCCTTCAGGAGTTCGGCCGTAATTCCGTCATCACCTGGTGCTTTGTTGTTCTTGAGCTGTTTCAGAGCCATCCTAATCTCGTACAGGCTGAAGTCCGGGATGTCTTCGGTATAGTGTCGGGTCAGTCTAGCTCTTGGGTCGTTTGCTAGATCTACAACGGGTTTACTGGTTGACGTGTACAACTCTCCATAGAAGCTCTCGATCTCCCTCAGAAGCTCTGGTTTGGCGGATAAGATCCTACCATCGTCGGTCTTCAGTTTCGTGAGCTGGCTCTGCCCAATAGCCAGATCTCTTGCAAATACCTTGGAGCCTTTGTTCCGCTCGATCGCGTCTTTGATACGCTCGGTATTAAAGCGGCGGAGGTCGCTCTTCAAGGATTTAGAGATCCGTCTATTGAGCTGCCGGTATTTCCACGCCTCGTCTGGAGACTGCAGGATCATCTCACGCCGCTCCTTCATGAGCTTGAGAGTGTGATCGGAGAGCCTCTTGTTCTGATCTGTACGACGTGTCTTAAAGAACTTAGACCCGGTCGTATGGACAGCTTCCACGAACCCATCGTTGTATTCGTCCACTGAGCTTCCTAGGCACTCGAAACGGTTCTGGAGTTCAAGCTGAAAGCTCTCGGGGTTATGGATCCGGATCTGTGCTGGACGGAGCGTAGACTTCATCAGTCGAGACCTTTCAAGCTTGATATTGATGTTCAATGTGCCTCTTACCATGCGGTGATCGCTCCTGGTTTTCAGCGTATTGATCACTGAGACATCATTGAATATTTGCTTCTTGGTTGACATGATGAAGTCAATCTCATTTTTAGTTGCACCATCGGGGCTCTGCCAGGTCCACTTCCTGTGCTCACGCTTTCTGACGAAGGAGTTCATCATATAGAGGCCCTCCTTCTCCATAAAACTAGCCAGTTGGTGGCCCCGGTGATTTCGACGTCCAACTCCAAATTGCCCCACCTGCAGCTCATCCCCGTCTCGCTTGCCCAGTTTCGCGTTGAAGTCCCCCATGACCACGGTAAAGTGAGTTTTGAAACCATGCATGGCTTTAGAAATGTCCTCATACATGGTCTCCACTTCGTCGTCGGGGTGTGCCGAGGTCGGGGCGTAGACCTGTATGACCTTCAGCAAATATCTTGTTGATATTCTGAGTATAAGGTACGCTACCCTGGTCGACACACTCTCGATCTTCACCACGTTGTTCACAAGGGACTTGTGGACGATAAACCCAACACCACCCTGGGACTGCCGGTCACCCTCTCGGAAATAGAGCAGGCTGCCGGATTTCAGGATTACCGTGTCCTCCCCCTCTCTTCGGACTTCAGATAATCCTACAATACTCCATCGCAGCCTGCTCAACTCCTCTTCGAGTTCCGTTATCTTCTCGTCGGTCCGGAGCGTACGCGTGTTATATGTTGCCAGGTCCAGTCGTCGTTGGTATTGGCAGCCGGATCCCATCCGGAGATTCTTCGCACCCCTTGCCACGCCGTAACCTCGACCGCTGCCGTAGTCGAGGGTAGACGGGCTGCCGGGCACTAGGGGCCATTTCTGTAATGTGCTATCCATTGGGGGGGGTTGCCATAATCGCCACGCTTGGCAGGCGGGTTGGCGATCGCAGAATAGTTCTTACAAAAAGACAGAGAGCGCTGCTGCCCATTCTCTGGTAAGTCCCTTAGTCGCCTCTTACGACACCCACGGGAAGATATGGGATGGTGCTATTCTTTGTGTCCGACACCAAACGGACGAATGCTAATACTATAGCCAAGTCTAGAAAAATAATATTATATTGTATGTGGAAATACCGTACGGGTCGATCGATCAGGTAAGCTGTTTGCCGCGGTTGGTCCGTGGATGGGTAACCATATTTACATACTAACACCCCTCTTAGCCTCGGAAAGCACGTTAAGACGTTGGTCCCGGCTGTCATTCGTGGATCTTTGACAGTCGATCGGATCGTCAGAAACCCGAAAGTCTGACAACCTGTCTTACCAAGGGGCATCGTATTACCCAGTAACTGTGCCGTGGAGGTCAGATAGGCAGTCACTTAGACTGGAAGCCGACAACATAGTTGGGAAAAGGCTAGACAGATGATGAAATACTTTGATACAATCGGCTTGCATTATTACATTCTTCTTTTACGGTAACATGAATTTGATCACGCAACACTTGTTGTGTATCTCTCAAACGTGATCAAATTCATGTTACAAAGAATGACTTTTATGGCTGTGTAACTTTACACAGCCATAAAACTAACTCTTTCCCGTCAATCGCTCAAAAATTGCCCGATATTCAGTTACATCCTTAAAAAAACGCGCCGCGTCACATCGCACGTCGCATAGTGTGGACCTACCCTAAGTGTTATTTCTGATGCTACGTCTGAAGTATGAATTCTTTTATTATATTTATCTCAAGAACGGAGATGGAAGCAAATCCCTTCAGCGGGGATTACTTATCCTTAGAATGTGAATTGAGACGAATCCCGGCATCCGATAGTTCGATTAGGAGCCGTATTTTATTATACGTTTTGTTTTTAGTCAATTGCTCCTGAGGATTTACGGTTTTGCGATGCTTTTATCGGTTTTTTTGAACTGTTATTTAGATTGGAAAGCAATTAGGTTAAGATTTAAGACTCTTTGCAGTGTGTTGATGTTAGTTGTTAGTACTTATTTAGTTTAATTAAGTATAGGTAGTAATTTCGATGTTCTTTACAAGTAGCTGATTTATTTTATAGTAGTCTAGCTTTGTATGAGTGCACAAAAAATACCAGAAATCGGAGTAGGTGGTGAGAAATTGTGAGGCGAATCACATCAGCCCCTAGACAAGAAACTACATGAGGACCACGACTGCCCTGACAAGTACTACGACGAAGAAGAAGACTAGCTTTGGTCCGCGGCATCGCCCGCGTGGATGTCGAAAAATCCGTACTATCGGGGTCAAAAGTACCCTATGTTTTAACCCAGGTTATAAACTATATGTGTCTCAAATTTTATCCGAATCCGTTAAGCCGTTTTGATGCTAATCCGGAACATACATACAGAAAAATGGATACAAATTCTAGAAACTATATTTTCATCATCAGACTCGTTCCCACATCTCGTTGAATATTCTATGTACAGTTTTGACTTCCCTACAATTTTATTATATACAAATAAGTCTTAAGTGTGAAGTTTAAGTTTTAGTTTATATTATTTAGTATAGGTATACTGTTAACTTATAATCAATTAAATTATAATAATAAATATCCAACTGCTTTTTGTATTATTTTTAGTTACCTTTTATTAAATATGACTTAACTGACAAAGCGAAATTTTGGTTTAAAGAAATAAAAAAGAACTTTTCCTCAATTGCACTCCTATTAAACGTGCTTTGTTATTCTTGACATAAAATAATATAAAAGTGTTTTTTTTTCTATAAAGCTACGGTTTCCTAAGACTGCGGGGGCTGCTATATAGTGTCTGCAATTTCCCGTCGAATGACGTCAATGAAACGTTATTTATGCAAGTATTTAGTACGTTATTTAGTAGTGTGCTTTCCTAGAGAGCTTTTTTTGACACCGTAAAGTCAAACGTTGGAGCCACCATTTTCAAGATGTATCACCGCGACCGTTATGTGACGGCCAACGCTCTTCTAGGAAACCTTAGCTTTAAGTACTAAGCTGTAAACTGAGTCGGCCTTACTACAAAAGAAGGTTTATCTTAAGACCCAGGTATAAACTATCTAGCCATTTTTAAACTTAGAATTATTATCCCACAAATCTAAAGTTTCTTACTAAAAAACTGACGTTAAACCCGAGTCTAAGTTGTCAATTTTGCATTAAGAACTTTACGCTCGTCGGAACAAAATTTAAAATACAGTAGCTGTCTCGCAGGTTTAGGCTAGGTCTAAAGTAAGAACTCGTTTTGTAATAATACGGAGTAGGACGGTACTTATTCAGAAATTTCAACTGAAATAATAAAAAAATATAAAAAAAACATTTAAATTCTACTTCGATTGAAAAATTATTATCTAAGTAAAGCCCATGAGAGAACAATTCAATCACTAGAACAAGTAAGCATTAAAGTGCTTGTTTTACGACTAGATGGGTAAACTTTATTAAAGAAGCTCTCTTAAGGAAGATCTTCGTAAATAATACGCACTTCGGATAGAATTTGCTGCAACTGTGAGAGTGCTTGATAACTGAATGAGAATGCTTTTATCTTAGCAAGAAGCTAAGAATAATTTTAAAAATGTTTATAGGTGCCTTGTTTCCCCGAAGGGTGAGCAGAGGAGTACCCATCCACCCATAAATAGGAGTAGGCCCACGTAACAGGGGGCGAGCCTATTGCCAAGAACCGGGCACAGACCAAGACTCGGCTGCTATTGAGTAAAACCCAATAACGGGTAATACATATTACCTTCTTATTTATTTATTTTAGGGATTACTAGTGAGAGACACCGAAGGGCCCGTGGCTAAATAATAACAGCCGCACAGGTCGATCGATCAGGTTAAGCTACGCTTGCCGCAGTTGGTCTATGGATGGGTGACCATCTTTATTTACCGAGACCCCTCCGTGCCTCGGAAAGCACGTTAAGAAGTTGGTCCCGGCTGTCATTCGTAGATCTTTGACAGTCGTTACGGGTAGTCAGTAACCCGAAAGTCTAACAACCAGTGTTGCCAAAGGGTATCGTATTACCCAGTAACTGGGTTGTGGAGGTTAGATAGGCAGTCGCTTCATGTAAAATACTGGTATTCAGCTGAATCCGGTAAGACTGGAAGCTGACCCCAACATAGTTGGGAAAAGGCTAGGCAGATGATGACTAGTGAGAGATACTGTATTTTTATCTCACGAAACGACGCGCGCTATAGTAGTTAACAAGTTGTAATTATCAAGTGTTCAAACACGCTATGAATGTGTTTGTAAGTTCAGGAGTTTTCGGTACCGTCCGAGATAATGACGAAGTCGGAACTGTATGCGTGCGTGTTTGTGTTATGTGCTGACGCTACTCGTGTTCGCGCAAACATTCACAGCGTGTTTGTACACTTGGTTACCACAAGTAAAACGCGCGACGCTTCGTAGGATAAAAATACTATACGTTATGGTTTTCTTTTTTATAACTGCCTTGTCGACCTTGTACTCCCGATTGCTACAAAGTACTGTGATAGGCCGTTTCAAGATTCGATTCCAAGATCGTTCAGAGTTTCAAAGTTTTATTGAATACCTAAGGTGACCAATGTCGGCTTTTCATACATGTTTGGGAAAGGATTCAGGGATTCCCTGCAAAGGATTCACTACCAGGAAACTAAACAAGTAACCAAACACTGTGCTCTTATTTAGGTAATTCTACAAAAAAGAGAGCAGTGGTGCCCAGTGGTAACGGCCGCGACTTACGAGTTGTAGGTTGTAGGTTCAAACCCAGACAGGCGCTTTACTTTGCGTCAATTCACTGTTTAAATATGTTATGAACTGTGTATAGTTTTTATGTACTAATAAACTTATTATTATTATTATTATGTCGTTTATTTATTTAGATATCTTATTTTAATACATTTTTAAATATTAGTATAAAAAAAAAAAAAAAAAACATTTAAAAATATAAAAAAATAGTGATCCACCGATGTCGGGAGCAGGGTCCAAGCTACCGGTGGTTAGGGCTCCAGAGACAGGAACCTCCTCACAATGCGAGCCGTATCGAGGAGTACTGCCTTTTGAATCAGGCCCTTGATCCAACCGCCTAACGAGAGCCTAGATAGATGTTGATCGAGGCTTTCGGCCATGAGGCCATTGGCCGATACGACAATCGGCACAATGATAGCCGAGCTTACATTCCACATGTCAACAACCTCGTGTGCTAAGTCCAGATATTTAATTTGTTTCTCTTTCTCAGCTTTCACGAGGTTCCCGTCATGTGGAATGGTAACATCGACAATCATTGTGCGGCGCGCTAATCGATCTATCACCACTATATCAGGCTTATTGGCGACAATAGTCCTGTCAGTAATGATAGACCGATCCCAGTACAACGTGACATGGTCATTTTCAAGAACTGGGTCGGGCACATACTTGTAATACGGTACCTCAGAATCGACAAGTTTATATTTCAAAGCAAGTTGCTGGTGAATAATCCTGGCTACTTGGTTATGCCTGTGCAAGTACTCACCGTTAGCTAGACGAGAACAACCAGAGATAATATGTCTGATGGACTCACCCGGACGGTGGCATGCCCGACACACGTCAACCGTCCCGTCCTTCATAATATATCTCCGGTAGTTATTCGTCAAGACAACTTCGTCCATAATTGCACAGACGAAACCTTCAGTTTCTCCGAAAAGGTCCCCAAAACGTAGCCAGGATACGGACGCTAAGAAGTCTACACCGGGTTCATGAAGAGCCCGATAGAAGCGCCCGTGAAGCTCCTTGCTTTGCCATACCTCCTTGCGGTCATCGGTAGTAAGTATTACAGGTTTGCGCCAGTTCTCTTTAGCCATGGAGAGCGGGGTGAGTCCCTTGTCCACTGCAACCACATCACGGTGCATACCCACTTCGGCTTTTATAAAATATTCTCTGAGATTGCACACCTCTCGGTTGTGGAGGGTCTTGGCGTTTAAAAAGCCTCGACCCCCGCATTTCCGCGGGATGTACAATCTCATCACTGATGATCGTGGGTGATGCATCCGGTTTGCGGTCAGTAGTGTACGGACCCTTCTATCCAGGGCATCGAGTTCGGTCTGAGTCCATTTGAGTATGCCGAAAGAGTACATCAAGACCGGCATGACCCAACTGTTGAAGGCGCGCACTTTATTTCCGCCTGAAAGAAGGCTAACTAACACCTTCTTCAAGCGACCAAAGAAGCGCTCCCTCAACGTTTGCTTCATGTCAGCAACGTTGATGCCTAACGCTTCCGACATACCCAAATACTTGTAGCTTTCGGATGAGGAGAGGGATCTAAGGTGTATGGAATCCGAGAGTTGAATTCCCTCGGATTCCATAATCTCCCCTCGCTTTACATGCATGACCGCACATTTGTCCACACCAAATTACATCCTGATGGCGCTACTGAAAGTTTCAGTTACCTTCAGTAGCTCCAGCAGTCGTAATTTGTTGGGGGCAAAGAGTTTCAAATCATCCATGTAGAGGAGGTGAGATATGACCTGACCACCTCTCTTCAACCGATAGCCTAGACCTGAATCCTCCAGCAATGTGCTTAGAGGATTCAGGGCCAAGCAGAACCAAAGTGGACTTAAACTGTCGCCCTGAAATATTCCCCGTTTGATCCATACAGGCTCATCATTCCCCTGGATCTGTCGACACCCCGGATATCGAAGGACCCTCCTCCATTGCCCCATGCACGACTCAAGGAAGGTGCGTAAAGTTGCATCGATCTTGTACAATTCCAGCACCCTCATGAGCCACGCATGTGGCACCGAGTCATAGGCCTTCTTATAGTCTATCCAGCATGTCGACAGATCCTTGCGGGATCGACGAACCTGTTGGCTAATGGCCATGTCGATGAGGAGTAGCTCCTTAGTACCGCGGGACCCATTCCTACATCCATTTTGAGAGGCAGACATAATCGAGTTATTGTCAATGTGCGTATTAATTTTTGCTCTCAAAATGGATGTAAGGAGTTTATAAACCGTCGACAAACATGTGATTGGTCTATAATTCTTGGGTTCCGCAGGACTACCTGACTTATGAAGCAGGTGGGTAACGCCTGTTGTTAGAAACTGCGGTAGCGACCCAGACTCTAAGGATGACTGGAATTGAGATGCCAAACGACTGTGTGAACTAATTAGCCATTTTAACCAAAAGTTATGCAGTCCGTCCGGTCCCGGCGATTTCCAATTCGGTAACGGACGGACTGCTCTAGCTACGTCTAATGGCGTAATTAGAACTGGATCCATTTCTGGTATAGTTCCACACACTCGCTCGATATCCTGCATCCAGCCACCCTCAGCGTGATAGACGGGCACCGACCAGATGCTGCGCCAAAATGCATTCGTGTTGGCATCATCCGGGCGGCACACGTCCGTCACGTTTTGTTCAGGTCGCTCCCAAGCTCTATATACCCACCTTTCATCGCTCTGGAACATGCGATTCTGCGTGTACCGATCAACCCGCCGCTTATACCGCCGAATACGGCTCGCCCATGCACAAACTTTCTGCTTCAGGAAGTCGATGCGCTCTGTGACATTGGAGATGTATTCCCGAGGGCTGATTCCAGTCCCCGAAAATGCCTGTCTTACAAAGCGCATCACTCGTGGTCGTGTATTGCCCTCCCTGAAGCAGTATAGTTTGCCGATAAGTACCCTGGCCCCATCGATACGACGCTCGATCCTGTACTGCCAGGCTGGTACGGCTGGTTTTGGTCGAGCCGCTTCGTCACAGTTTGGAAACTTGACGTTAGCTAAACGACATGCCGCCACAGCCGCGCAATACAGGATCGAGTGTGTATCAACGAGATCCTCGCTGCTCTCAAAGAAATTCTTGAGCTGCGAGTCCAAGGCACATACCAGCGCCCTATTTTTTTTATGCATAGGTAGCCGTGGTATTCGGGGTCTAAGTTCGGTTGGAGTGGATCTATACTCGCGAAATGCATCCTCTAGTGCGCTCCTTAGTCGAACGTTGCACTGGCTACTTACTGTGTCAACCCTATCATCATCTTCTTCTTCAACATGATTGGACCGCGGCGGGATATAATTATTATGTCCTTTATTTCATTTATATACCTACAAATTACATTTTTAAATATTTTTATAAACAAAAAGATAAAAAAACATTTAAAAATATAAAAAATAGTAGCCCACCGGTATCGGGAACAGGGTCCAAGCTACCGGCGGTCAGGGCTCCAGAGAGAGGAACCTCCTGACAATGCGAGCCGTGTCCAGAAGTACCGCTTTCTGAATCAAGCCCTTGATCCAGCTGCCCAACGAGAGCCTCCTCAGGTGTTGGTCGAGGCTCTTGGCTATTAAGCCATTGGCTGTCACGACTATCGGCACAATGATTGCTGAGTCCACATGCCACATGTCGACAACCTCGCGAGCCAAGTCAAGATACTTGATTATATTATTATTTCCTTTATTTCATTTACTTACTTACAGATTATATTATTATTTCCTTTATTTCATTTAAATACCTACAAATTACATTTTTAAATATTTTTATAAACAAAAAGATAAAAAAAAACATTTAAAAATATAAAAAATAGTAGCCCACCGGTATCGGGAACAGGGTCCAAGCTACCGGCGGTCAGGGCTCCAGAGAGAGGAACCTCCTGACAATGCGAGCCGTGTCCAGAAGTACCGCTTTCTGAATCAAGCCCTTGATCCAGCTGCCCAACGAGAGCCTCCTCAGGTGTTGGTCGAGGCTCTTGGCTATTAAGCCATTGGCTGTCACGACTATCGGCACAATGATTGCTGAGTCCACATGCCACATGTCGACAACCTCGCGAGCCAAGTCAAGATACTTGATTTGTTTATCTTTCTCGGCTTTCACGAGGTTCTCATCATGCGGGACGGTTATGTCAACAATCATTGCACGCCGCTCTGATCGATCCACCACCACTATATCAGGCTTATTGGCAACAATAGTCCTGTCAGTGATGATGGATCGATCCCAGTACAATGTGATATTTCCATTTTCGAGAACTGGGTCGGGCACATACCTGTAGTACGGCACCTCCGATTCCACAAGGTTGTATTTCAGAGCAAGTTGCTGATGTATTATCCTAGCTACAAGGTTGTGTCTATGCAAGTACTCTCCGTTAGCTAGACGAGAGCACCCGGAGATAATATGCCTGATTGATTCCCCCGGCCGGTGGCATGCCCGACAGATGTCAACCGTGCCGTCTTTCACAATAAATCTCCGGTAATTGTTCGTCATCATAACTTCGTCCATAATTGCACAGACAAAACCTTCGGTTTCTCCAAAGAGGTCACCGAACCGCAGCCAGGCTACGGACGCTAGTAAATCTACATCGGGTCCATGTAGGGCCCGGTAAAAGCGTCCGTGAAGCTCCTTACTTTGCCATACTTCCATGCGATCATTGGTGTCAAGCACTACTGGCTTGCGCCAGTTCTCTTTAGCCAAGGAGAGCGGGGTGAGGCCCTTGTCCACCGCGACTACATCTCGATGCATCGCCACGTCGGTTTCTAGGAAATATTCCCTGAGACTGCATATCTCGCGATTGTGGAGGGTCTTAGCGTTTAAAAAGCCTCGACCTCCACACTTTCGCGGGATATACAGCCTCATTACCGATGACCGTGGGTGATGCAATCGATTTGCGGTCAACAGTCATATTATTATTATTATTATAATTATTTCATCGCCACTGTTCTCAAAACGGTGAAGGAAAACATCGTGAGGAACCCATTCGAAGACATGTGACATCTACCAACCCGCAATGGGCCCGCGTGTTGGATTACGGCCCACAACCTCTTACCGAGAGGAGGCTAGTGTCCCAGCAGTGGGAACGTTTTAGGCTGATTATGACAAAAATAGTCCTAAAGATAATATCTGAGTACAAAGAAAGTAACGTAGAAAACTAAATACATTTCATTACCAATCCGATAAAACCTTTTCCAATAGCACTTTAACTTCAATTTTCATAAAAAGCCACCACGTTATGCAAGCCCCTCACAAAAGATGAATAATAAAAAGATTTCTACAAAAGATACGCATTGGCGTAGATATTCCTGCGGCTCACACAGGTGAAATTTACGTAATTTATGGCCAATATTGACAAAAACAAAGATACTCCGATTCATAAATAGTAACCTAATTTAGGAAGGACATATGAAGCCATCTACTCGTTTTAATGATCTGTAAAACGTTTCACACTTTCAGATTCAGACACACACAAAACTCGAATTAAACAGTTTTGCTAATGGGGTAATTTGTTACAATTTTGAACATTTGTTTTAACAACAACGTTTAAATTTTATTTACTTGATATTAGGTGTAAAACATAATGGAGTCTATAACTTTCAGGTATATTATTTCTAAATAACTAAAACGCTTAAATTACTTACGACCTTATAGACATATAGTTTTGAATACAAGACTATACTTTAGCACTTTATTTTTTTTACACAGTGAAAAAGTTCATACTCAATTGCACTTTTAGAGGTATGAGGAACAGGGTGTAAAAGTCGGAGGATCCTCCCATAGAAAAGGGAGGATCCTCCGACCAGATGGGTGTTGTGTCTGGCGGGCAATTGCCCAACGATTGATATTGGGAAATTGTATCTATGCTAATTGCGCGGTAAACTCTGTTTGCGAGATGCAGGACTTGCGTGACGTCAGTATGACGCGTTGTTCGCATGTGGCGTTGTAGATACCGCTACACACTCAATCCGTTTTTTTTACATATTTCGAAAGAAAATATCTATAGCCTTCATATGACACTAAATTTAGCTACGTCTACTTGCGTCACCTAACCAAAATAGAGCAAAATGCAACAATGTTTGTGAATTAAAAAAACACTCATAACAATTTTTCAGGCAGTTCCCAGCAAAGGTTCAAGGTCTTCGGTTCAAACCCAGACAGGCTTTAATTTTTGTAAATTATTTAATCACTGTTGCTCTCAAAATGGTGAAAGACATCATCGTGAGGAAACCGACATGTCCTACAAACAAAAAATTCGAAGTCCTGTGACATCTACCAAGCCGCACCGCGTGGTGGATTACGGCTCACTCTCTCTCACCGAGAGGAGGCATGTTTCCCAGCAGTGGGAACATTATAGGCTGATTATATTAGCTGTAGGTAGTATTTTAAGCAACTCATGTCGTCTTAACTTGATGTTAACCTGTGAACATTCTGAACTAATAAAATATTTTCTACTTCTATTAAAAGGTCTCTTTGACGGTTGTTAGTAGCACCATCGTTCTTCATCGGAGGAGTTCTTGATATTATTTGAAAAACGTTATAAACAGTTAACTTGTGGGTTGCCAGTTGCCGAAGGGAACAAAATTCCACCGTCTGCACAGCGCCTTAAGTACGGGTCTCTTTGCTAAGGAATTTCTTTGGATATCTAACCATAGTGGTTGCATTTCAAGAGAATAACCTCAAGATCAAAACTACACAGTCGGTGATTATAGGCTGAAAATAATAGGAAGAGAAACAAACTTACTTTAAAAAGCTGAAAAGGGCAGGTCTGCTTGGCGATTAAGGGTTTGTGTAGCACAACAGTAAAAAGTATCCCATAGCTACCTTAGGTTAAAAAGATAAAGGCCTGTGATTTGTCAGCAGGCTGTATCTTTTTTACGGTGTACCCCTAGTTAATCCCGTTTTCGCCCTTTGGACACAGAACTCTAAAAGAATATGGTACAAAGGATCTCAGCTCCACATAAAACAGTTTCCATCAGAACGAATAACGAGAATAATTTACTCACAAATATCGAAGAAATTTCGGGTTTATTTTCTTATTTATTCGAGCGAAAAAATTATAAATGACTAGCTCATCATACCTCGCTATTTCTAAATGTCAATCACAAATATTTGTCAATTTATTATTAAATACTTGACATCTTGGCTTGTCTTGGCAGCCTTCCTAATCTTTAGCACATAAATTATTCCAACAGCTGATGATCTAGACAGAGCACGCGAAACAGATAACCTAACACTCAATAAAATCGTAATAAAACTTTGAAAGAAAGAACCACTAAACAAATATTAATAGCTGACATAAACTACTCAAAGCGTTTACAAACGTCGATCTGTCCTGCTCTATCAACACGGGTCGGACAAAGACGGCGTGAAATACCGACAGATCTCCCAGCCACAAAGAGATATCCAGACTAGATCGTTACAAGAAACGTCTAGGGTATAATACTGTACTCCAATTGGGGCCATGAAAATGGCGAACGAATAACGACGTAAGAATTGAGATTTATTACTCTTAAAATAAAATTGGTTTGTTTCGAACGAGGATTGAAATTTATGTTGAGAGTAATTTGGAATTTAAGTACCTGCAGCAGAGTTAGTTACTGTTGTATTTGTTTTTACAATTTTATCGAACTGTTGGAGAATTTAGAGACTGTTAGGTTTTTATTTCGTGTCATCATTTATGCAGAAGTTATAAAAATTGTCAGAGAAAGGGAGAGCTCTTATTTATATTTTAAGTTTTCTCACTGCAGGGCAAAGACCTCCCTTCTCTCTTTCCACTTTTCCCGGTCTACTGCGATTGTGAACCAATCCTTTAAAAAGGAGTCCAACTCATCCGACCATCTCTTTCTGGGCCTGTCGCGTAGTCGGACCCTGCTACGAGAGAGAAAGAGCCCTTAGTTTTTTTAATACAACACACAAAACCCTCACAAAAACGATTCCACGAAAAACAACGTCACTTGCAATTTACTCAACCCCAAAAATAGGAAAAAAAACATCTATCAAAGAAATGCATTTTGCCATAGAATCAAATACGTCATCCCTATCTATGAGATATTACATCCACCACAGACACACCACGTCACAGTAAATCTTTTCCTGTACCAAAAAATCCCTCGAATCACATGAAAATTGAACTACGAAACAAACAAGATGATATTCCATTTTTACACCATACTGCGACAAAACTCATCATACGCCCCGACATCAAAAAAATTTTATACCGCTGTTCGCCTAGCCCCATGCAACAGACTCCGGAGCCGGCCGGGGCATTTGTTTTCCATCACCCCTTCCATTAAGCTATATTAAAGGACACGACTGTAGATCGACGCAGGTTTTTCATCACTTTTTCACACGGTGTCACACTGTGTTGTATGTGAGTAAGCTTTTAGGTTTCCGATATTGGATTCTGAGGTCGCGTTATCTTTGATGTTGTAGAAATTTGTGGTAGTGTGTGATGGTGCGTAATCTGGTTTTTGTTATGTTTGAATGTTCTGTATTATATATTTTTTTGTTTTGTTAAGAATTCTTGTTCGAAGCAAACTGAAAAGTTTTATTATGGCCTAGAGGGTTTTTGACCAAGCATAAGCCGGGCGAAAAGTTAATAGCTGAGTAGGTGCGGCAAATATATTTGAAAAGTTTCTGATAGGAACCCCGTGGTTAGGAGTCTACTTTCAGGTTTCAAAAAAGGGCCAACAATAAAGTGATATTCAGAGCCATTGATTTTGGTATGATCGTGTGCGGCCTAACCCATAATGACTTAAATAGGCAAATATTATGAAGAAATTGTGGGCTTTCCCTACATCTGACGACTTTAAAAACTCAGATTTGGACAATTTTCAAAAGGATATTCAGGGCGAACAAAAATTATTCTGTGTTACATGTCGTTAGGTTTTACCACTAGGGCACATTTTGGATTTCCGGATGGGTTAGAACCCGGTTGATAGCAAGGCTCGCTCTCTTTTAATTGGTACTAAAACATACCTATTGAAATGATGTGTGTGTGTAATTTGTATGTGTGTGTGTGTGTGTCACCTCTGTTTACAGCATCAAGGCATTTTTCAAAAATGTTGTGACGTTATATTATTAAATTAATTATTTAATAGTTTGTATTTGTGTAACTTTTCAGTAGGTGTAGGTGCTTTTATTACTGATTTGCAACACAGCTGAGTGAGGAAGTGAGCCATCTTTGTTGGGACTTCTGTTTTGACCAGCTGTGCGACATTGACAAGCTGATATCATAGTATTTTTTTTTTTTTTTAAACGTTGCCCCACACTAGGAATTTCTCCTGTATCGTGGGTGCGTTTACAAACATTTAAACTCACATACACAAACAACCAGACCCGGAACAACTACTTGTAGGTCATACAAATATTTGTTCCGTGTGGGAATCGAACCCGCGACAGGCTGCGCAGCAGTCAATCGCTTAACCACTGCGCCAACCGTGCCGTCGTCGATCTAGATCTCACATGTCTTCGAATGTTTTTATGAAGGACATGTTTCAAGGACAATTTTTTTTTGAGTCCTGTTAACTTTGAATTTTAGTGACTAAAAGCTTAATTAAGAATGCATCTTTTTTAATATAAAAAATGCGCTAGCTACAAAATTATTCACAACATTCGGTATTTTTTTCTTTTTAATATTACAGCATTATGCTGAGATACGAGCCTTTTTGGCCTCTCACAGGTCTTTTTTTCTGCTTGTTTTTACTGAAACTTAGTTTTAAATACTCCTTTTTTACTTTTTGTATTTCTTACGTGTGTCCCAAATAAAAAAGATATCTTTATTTCTTTCATTCATTTTAACTTCATTGTAATGGATGTCCTACAATAGTTTGAATATAAATCCAGTTTAATGCGTTTGGAAGCTCCCCATACTATGGACAGACAATATCGTTGTAAGACCAGACAGGTGCGTATCTGACGGACAGAGCCGTCAGCTACCCCGGTCGCGATGGGGAGTGGAACCGGCGAGAGATGTCGTGCGGTGTCCCGCAGGGATCGGTTGTGGGGCCGTTCCTGTGGGACATCGGCTACGACTGGGTGCTGCGGGCCGACCTCCCTGATGGCGTCAGCGTGGTTTGCTACGCTGACGACACGCTGGTCCTGGCGCAGGGGAGGTCGCATCAGGCGGCGGCCGACGCGATGACACGCGGGGTTGCGATAGTCGTGGAGAGGATCCGGCAGTTGGGTCTCGAGGTGGCATTGCACAAGTCCGAGGCCATGGCGTTTCATGGGCCCCGGAACGCGCCACCACCGGGATCCCAACTAACGGTAGGAGGGGTTCACATCGGCATCGAGACGACGATGAAGTACCTGGGTCTCGTCCTCGACAGCCGGTGGAACTTCGTCGAGCACTTCCGACGTTTGGCCCCCAAACTGGAACGGGCTGGGGCCGCCTTCAAGCGGCTCTTGCCCAACCTGAGGGGGCCAAACGCCTCCTGCCGGAGGCTTTACGCGGGGGTCGTGCGTTCCATGGCCCTATACGGGGCCCCGGTGTGGGCGCGTTCACTGCAGCGGCGAGCCGCCCACTACCTGAACGCGCCCCAGAAGGTGGTAGCCGTAAGGCTCATCCGGGGCTACCGCACGATCTCGCGCGAGGCGGCAAGCCTCCTTGCCGGACTGCCGCCATGGGATCTGGAGGCGATAGTCCTCGCGCGCCTGTATGAGTGGCGCGCGGAGGCACTACGCCGGGGGGAAAGTCCGCTCCCGCGGCAAATTGCTGCGGAGCGGACGGACCTCCGGCTCGATCTCATGGCGACATGGAAAGAGCGACTGTCGCAACCCAGCGCAGGGCACGCCGCGATAGCGGCGATAAGACCCCTCTTTGAGGAGTGGCTAGAGAGGCGCCACGGCGCCCTCACCTACCGCCTGACGCAGGTCCTCACCGGACACGGAAGTTTCGGGAGGTTCCTGCACATCATCAGGCGGGAGGAAACGCCCGGGTGTCACCATTGCCAGGATCGCCCAGAGGACACGGTGGAGCACACGGTGGAGGTCTGCCCCGCTTGGGCGGAGCACCGCCGTGTCCTCGTAGAGGCGATCGGCAGCGGCGGCGGCCTCTCGCGCCCGGCCCTGGTGCAAGCCATGGTCCGGAGCGAGAGGGAGTGGGAGGCGGTCGCCTCCTTCTGCGAAGCAGTCATGCTAGCGAAGGAGGTGGCGGGACGGATGAGGGAGAGAGCCTCCCGTCCCAGCCGCCGCGGGAGACGCCCCGGGCGTCGGGAGTCGAGTGAAGACTACCGGCCACCGTAGGCGCGGGCCTGCGGGCGGAGAGCAATGGGTAGCTCACCGCCCGATCAGGACCAGGCCCGTGCCGGACGGCGCGTAAGTGTTCCACGCGCGCCTCAAAGAGATGTCAGCATAATCAGAGGGGCCCCTCAGGGCCGAAGCCTGCCGGGTCAGCGGGATTGTCCGAAAGGGTTACCGCTGCCCCGGAACATAAAGGGCGAAGGAAGGAACATGGGTGGGTTTTAGTCAGTAAGAGTCTGACACTCCCTTCCGCTCCACCCAGAGCGGGAGGGGTCATTTGATGATTTCCCATCCCAAAAAAAAAAAAAAAAAAAAAAAAAAAAGACCAGACAGGTCGTTACACTGGACGAGCACATTAGAGCTTTGCATGTGTTTCTCAATACACGATCCTGTGTCACAGTTCTATTGTTGGAGACTGTTAGTAAGTTACGGGGGTATAAAGGATGGTGTAGCGGTTCCATGGAGGTAAGTAGAAACTACAGAGAGTCGTGCCAAAATCCCAAAAAAGATATTCCTTTTTTATTTTGTTGTTTAACTAACTTCAAGATTTATATTTTATTTAGCATTAAAATGAAATATACGTAGTTATACCTAATTAATAAATAAAATGAAACTTTATAGTATCCTAACTTAACTAAATCCTATTTTACAACTACATAGGGTGTCAGAATGGGAGGATGATGGGTGGCCTAATTCACGTTCAAGGACAATCGACGTTTGATGAATCTGGTTATAAAGAAATAATATTTGAAAATTTTATAGAAATGTTCAACTTTAGTCAAAGGAAAATTAATAATTTTCGTACTTGTTGTTAAGTGACCGTGAAGAGAATCGTCGACTCTGCTCGTCGATTTTGATACGCAACATTAAACACTGAAATTGAAAATCTAGGCAATGTTGAACTTGACATTGATGCCTCAAAAAGGAAATTATTTTATTTCTACAATTTTATTCTTTTCAGGAATTGGTGCAGTGTAATGGGTGCAGTTAGTGGCAGCTCCCGCAATGTTCAAGCATTGAACAGACCAATCATGTACTAGAATTCCCAACTCATAAATTTCAAATTTGGTACGTGAGCATACCTCCCGCCACTTCCGATCAACACATGCCATCGGCAGCGATTGCCAAGATCCAAGCCGACGTTTCACGAATTTCGTATTTCGAATGTACCAACCGGACGTCGTCGGACCGACCCTCGGCGGAAACACCCGAACGGACACGCTACGCCAGTTGCCGGTAACAGCTGATTTGGAAGGAACGGTGTGTTCCGTTTTCGAAATTTATATAGCGGCATTGTGCTGGTTTTTGAGGAAGGTTTTAAAGATTTTTAAAAAGTGCTCTGTTGCTGCGGACTTTCGGATTTCGAAATTAGCGACACTGTTTGTTATTAGAGCTGAATTTTGGGAACCTATTTTGTCCCACTGTTGGGCAAAGGTCTCCATACTTCCCCAATTTTCCTTATCTTATGTCTTCTCCAGTAAATTGGTCGGGAAACGCTGGCGCTGGATTCGCCAAATCGTCACGCTAGCGTTTCGTAGGCCTGCCTTGGCGACGACGTCCATCTTAACTTCTACAAAATTAAAAATGCCCCAAAATTGCATTCACTACAATTTAAAATAAAAATAAGGTGTGACAAGAGATGTGTTCAAAAGCTTTAACAAAAAAAATCTCATTGCCTAAAATCACCGAGCTCTGATCCAGGCTTTTTCACCAATTTACACTCGTCTACACCAAAACCATGCCTGAATGAAAAAGTTGTGTTCCATTTAGCTATAAGCCTCCCAGATAGCACTTTGAAGAGTTAGCGACCGTCAGAGATGCTGACTGAAAGATTAGCCCACCCCACCAACTCAAAATCAAACAAATTTAAACCCTCTCACCAAAAAATAGAATCTCATTTTCCTTGATAGACGATGCTTTTCGGAAACGATGGCCACGCATATTCTTTCGCGAGCTATTCTGCACGCATTGTACGTCAGATAAAATCTCAACTTTAGTACTATTATTTAAGGTGCATTTTTCCTTGTTTTATGCAGCATATTTTAGGAGTTATGGCCCACAAATAAGTTTAGGTGCGGTAATGGAAGGCTTCGCTTAAAATGTGAGCTGAAATGCTTTTATAAAAGTTTTGGGGCTCCAAACAAAAGGTTGTATGTGCGTTTTGGATAGTTTGTGGGAGATTTTTCTGCGGTCTCGTTTGTGAAATGTGACCAAGATCGCTTGTCAAACTATCAAATTATCAAAAGTCAACTTAGAAATGGCTTTTTATTTGAGTTTTAGTTTGGTTTTCATTTGATGTTTACGTTTTAATTTTATCTGTTTTGGGTTTGTTAGGTTCTATTTTCCCTTCTGCTCTGAAGGCCAATTCTCGTATTTAAAAAACGTTCAAATTCAAGTCGCAGTCTCATCTCAGCGACAGTCAATGTCAAAAATGTAGGGAAATTGATTATATTTTTGACAGATTGAGACTGAGATTAGAATTTGAACATTCTTAAAAATACGGGAATTGCCTACAGATCAACGTTTGTCTTTTTTTTAAGTGAAGGATCAGTTTTTTGTTTTGCTGACACGCCCTCCCGCTCCACCCAGAGCGGGAGAAGTCATCTGATGATTTCCCACCCAAAAAAAAAGAATCAGTTTTTGAAGATAATCAATCCCTTTACCCTGATAGAAGAGTTGACTAATAATAATTAATAGAACTACATTTTCCCAACAGTACAGTTTCCATTTCATTTCCTTTAAAACAGTAATAACAGAACACTAAACTACGTACGCTTTTACCCAACGATTAATTTTCGTGCTCCTTACAGCACTTCGAACGAACTAGTTTGAACTGGTTGGAACTGGATGAAACTGGTTACAACTGCTTCGCTTTTGGATCGAACGCAAATCGTTCCCAAATGTGCTTTGAGTTAACTTAGATTACTCTGTATTGGTTTGCCTTGAAATCAAGGGTAGGTTACTGTAGTATGTAGAAATAACTAGTTGCATTCGCATTGAGTCATGAGATTCTCGTTATAAGGAAGTTAATAGACGAGCTACACTGGGTGTTTTAAATTGGCTAGCTAAACTCCGTAGACGCGATGGTCGTGATGTCTCAATATGAAAAAATAAAAATATGTGTGGTTTTTGGAGGATTGTTGTTAGGCTTGAAGTATGAATTGAGAACAACTGTTTTAATATGTTTTATCGTGTTTAGGTACGAGTATCGATACTTATCAAGTCTGTGAAGTTTACAAAAACAAAAAAAAAATTCTAAGCTGATATTTATTTTTATAATTTTTAAAATTTTTGTTATTAATTTTATTTTTAATTTTGAGTTTGATTTTAATTTTATAAGTTTCTGATTTTATTTTGTTTTATTTTTATTATATTTTGTACTTTTGACTTTTGTAAAATTTACCTGTGGATATTTATCTGAAATAAATGATTTGATTGATTGATTGATATCGCAAGTGACTACAATAACTGCGGTGGATGACCCACAAAAAAAGTTATCAAATTAATTCATTCTTTGTTTTATCATGTTTAAATATACCCATCGCGTCTGCCGAGTTTAGCTAGCCAATTTAAAATAGTCCTGTATAATAATGTTATCGACGACTGAAAATGTTGATGACATACAACAGAGATGACATAAGATTGAAATGGTTAAAATCATAATCTTTGGAGAGTAGGTACCATTGTAAATAGCATTAAGTTACTGAAGTACCAGGGTACTTCAGTAACTGAAATTATGTCTTAAGCTGAAAGCGTCAGGACGCTTTCACCTTAAGACATAATTTTGTTGATTGTCTACTAGTAAGTGCTTTAAGTACACATAAGATCCGTTTAAACGGTTTTATTCTAAGTTTAAGGGCTGATTTGACTAAAGTCAGATAATGGCGCCGATTCCCTTGTTCACAAAGTAAACTAAATTTAAGTTTAGTGCCTCTTTTTCTTTATATTTCATTAAGAAGAGGACAGAAGATAAATATTAGTTTAGTCCTGTCAAATTAGCCAGTGCCTGACGTGAATTGACGTATTTTTAGTAGCCAATTTTTTAATCACGTCTAAACTTGTCTATGGAGTATCGTAATTCAGATCGGATCAGACTTTTTCTAGGTATAAAAGTTTGGTGGAATTTACCTTTATCGGGTTGATTTAAGCTTTGAACAAAACTGTTTAAAAAAATTTGAATAGTTGAAAATCTTAGGGAGGGTGAGCAACTTTTGTCTCCGCAACTAATTTTTTTCTGACATCAAGTCCTACGGGTATGTATGAAAGTGCACGCATGTAGCGACGCCACAGCTGGGAGACAGTTTTGTCCGCGGATTTGGACGCAACTGTGGCCCGTCTATTGGTTGCAATGCAAGTGCGCGCCCGGCGACAAAAAAGAAGCCGGCAAGCCAGTTGCGGCTCAACAGAAAATTTATCAAAACAGTAGCGTTGCTGTTGCCCCCGTGTGCGCATCGTCTAAATCTCAGTGAGGAAACAGCCACAGAGACAAAAAAGTTGCAAGGCAACAAGTTGGTAGTGGGCGCTCTCCCTTACGTCTCTTGTTAACATCAACTAAATAATAAATCGTAACACACGCAGCAAACTACTTTAAAAAAAGTTTCGTAAAATAAGAAAACTATTAAAATTCCTGCCCATAGAACACTACAAACTTTCAAGAAACACAGTAAAAAACAGGTGCTTGCACGTCATACTAGACAAAGTCTGAAATCTAGGTCAACGCCCTGTTGACACCTTTTAAAGCTACCTACCATCACAGTAAATTAGGTTAAAAGCACAGGTTTGCACGCCAGACGCGTCTAAAGCAACATCACAGTGGGCCAAATTCCTTTGTACCGTAATAAAATACCTCTAGCTGCCCTCAGCCGTTGACTCAAACCATATATCACATATCGTAAAATGTGAAAAGTTTTTTGATGTCCTCAAGGGTTTTATTACCCCTGTTTATTACATATTTTTATGTGAGGTACGAATTACTTGTGTACCTTTATTTACCGCTTGAGTGCCATAAATTTATTGTGTTACTAATCTTAATATGGGTTCCTATGTAGGTCGAATGGGCCACTTGGGTAGGTCTTGTTCGAATGTAGGTTAGGTAGTGGTTATTTTAGCGAGGCAAGGAACGTTTTGGAGGTCTTTGTTGGTACTCTGATAATAATAATGGCAGCCATTCTGTTGACCACAGAGTTAAGTAAACTTTGAAATATTGCTATCCTTTACTAGTACGTCGAACAAGAAGAGATGGAAGCTTTCCAAGCGCAGGACAAAGGCCTTTTTACCCGACTGTGGCGCAGCCCAAAAGGAAGGTTATGATTTTGCACATTTTGTCGGAATGAGTGTTCATCTCCCGAGTCCCGCACCCTAATTGCGAAACTTACTACGAGAAGAAAAAAATCTTAATCCATTGCTTCATTAGTTTGAAAAACTCATCTTCTAGACAACATTCATAATGCAATGAATATTTCTGGATTGTCAAAATGATAGATTGTGATTGTGTTACGTATAGGCAGCAAGTTTCGTTCTCCATAAGACAGTACTGTTTTAAAAAAAAGTAAAATAAAAATATCAAATCCAACCCACCACGCTCTGATAACACACACAACTACACACACATTACACCTCAACTGTTCGTACTCACTTCAACTGTTTTTTTTATGTTTATTCTATGTAGTTAGCTTCTTTTTACATTTTTTTTTTTGTTTAATTTTGAATTATTAAAATTTTAAAATTAAATTAATAATAGTTAGGTAATTATTATGAATTTATCAATACCAATCTTACGCTAGCAGAACTGATTCAATTAGTAACTTAGTGTAGTGTTTGGGTCACCAAGATACAGGCTGTGCCTAGTTTGGTACCCGCTGTTCGTTAGAACTGCATGTTAATACTTGTATGTTTGTGAACTAAGTGAAAGTTTTAATAAATGAATTTGAATTTGAATCAACTCAGGCTATCGCAGTCCACTGCTGGATACAGAACTCGTCCAGGCTGCGGCACAAAAGC
Source organism: Apamea monoglypha (assembly GCA_911387795.2). Classification (NCBI taxonomy): domain Eukaryota; kingdom Metazoa; phylum Arthropoda; class Insecta; order Lepidoptera; family Noctuidae; genus Apamea; species Apamea monoglypha. Next base: position 3,108,603 of record OU426933.1, on the reverse strand, counting down.
CTGTCCTCCGAATTCCGCATCCAGTCTATCCCAGCAATCCTATTGAGGTCGTCGGTCCATCTAACTGGGGGAATAAAAATATGCTAGGTTCTAAAACCTGATGCGTAATTAGCAGGTCCGTAAACCTTCGAAATAACCTTCCCAAACATTCCAGCACCCTAATTGTGTAACACACTACATTGTACATGTATGTATTAATCTTAATCTGAATCATTTTGAAGGATATTGCAATACAATTGCTTCATATGTTCTAAAAAATTTTCTACTCAACAACGTAAATATTGCAGTGAATGTTGTTGAACTGTCAAAATGTAATCCATTCCTACTGTTAGTACGTTAAGCAATTACCCACGCAGGTACTTCAGTAACGTACTAATGTATACTTTTATTCACTTGAATTACCTAATCGTTGTAATGAATTATTTTGAGTGTAACCTTCGTATCTGTTATCTTTCTACCTTGGTTGTGTCAGTAAATAGACAGGTACTAATCGTAGTGTTAGGTGAAAGGTTAGCAGTCTTATCATTACTTATCTGTGGTTATGATTATTTAAAACATTTGTTATAAGTAATTTATCATGAACACCTTTGACTATCAATTATAATTTTGTGTTTTCTTAGGATTAAATCTATGGATCGTGTTCATAAGAGCAGTGGTGGCCCAGTGATATCGGCCGCGACTTACGAGTTGTAGGTCGTAGGTTCGAACCCAGACAGGCACTTTACTTTGTGTAAATTATTTCATCACCACTGCTCTCAAAACGGTAAAGGAAAACATCGTGAGGAAAGCGCCATGTCCTAGAAGCAAAAATTCGAAGACATGTGACATCTACCAACCCGCACTGGGCCTGCGTGGTGGATTGCGGCCCGCTCCCTCTCACATAGAGGAGGCCTGTGTCCCAGCAGTGGGAACATTATAGGCTGATTATGTATCGTGTTTATAACTCTATTGATTGATATTTAATGAAATAGTCATTCAATAGATAAAGAAGAAGGAAGGCTTAAGAAGCTGGCTGGTACGGACTGGATGCGGAAGGCGGAGGACAGGGTGATGTGACGCAGCCTAGGAGAGGCCTATATCCAGCGGTGGACTGCGATAGGCTGAATTGATGAATCATTCGATAGGGTGAACTTAGAGGCTTGTATTGATAATTATTTATTTATTTATTTTATTTTATTTATTAGGGACAACAAACAGCAGTATATTAAATATTAAACATGATAGGAGTACTAAACTAATAGAATTAACAAATACACTACTCACGACGTTATCCACAGATTACCATATAAAATAATTAGCATAGGTGCTGTTAGTAATAACAATAAGGGCAAACTTAAAGATACTCAAGATTATAATTCTGTAAATACATACTTGTTACGGTCGCGAATCATATTTTACATACAACCTCACACTAACCTGCACTCCAATTGCATAACACACTATCAATCACAATCTGAATCATTTTGAAGGATATTGCTAATCCATTGCTTCCTATGTTCGAAAAATTTGTCTGCTCAACAACGTAATTAACGCAATGAATGTTGTTGAACTGTCAAAATGACAGCCATTCCTACTGTCAGTGTGTTACGCAGAAAATTGCAAAAAACGCGGGAAAATTTGAATTTTGCGGGCTACCCTAGAACTTCCCCAAAAAGAAAGCTTCGCAAATAAAGCATTATGATTCTGATTGTGATTCCCCCTTAACGTGACCACCTACTGGGCCTACCCACCCTACCTACGTGCCTACCTACACAACTAATTATCACAACTAATTTGAGAATTACCATGGACTCGAAAGGAAGAAGAATAACTTCGTCACTAGTAAAGGCTCTTTTAATGAGCCCCAAAATTAACGATTGACCCACTAGAGCATTCCCTAGCGACGAAAGCCTTCTCCCACGATAATTACATTCAGCTTCCATCCGTGATTGCGTTTGCACCGTATCCGGTGTAACAGCATATTTCCGTGTGTTCCGGCAATTTTCCGTGTCTATTAGAACAAAAATAGTTCCGTGTTTGGACCCCATAAATCTGCAATTTGTACTCTTTTGGTGCAACCTTTTTGGTAATTAAGTACCTTTTTTATTTGTGTATATTTCTTGTCATAATGGGGTAATCGTGTTATATTTTTTTTTGTATTTTTCGGTTGCTTTTAAGGCAAAATTATGCCTAGAATAAGTATCTTTAAACAAATGTTTAACAGTACCTACAGGTATTTATCATGGTCAAAATAACTTTTGACTGTCAAAACTACGTTTGAACTTACCTTTAATTTGGTAGGTTATTTGTTTGTAGTAATTTAGATTTAACTAAGGCCTTCGGTAAAAAACAATTTTTATTAGAAGATGGCGGAACGAACTTGACTCCTACCGAAAGGACTGACACTCGCAAAAGACAGAATTGTGTGAAAAAGGGAGAGAGAGGCTTTTGCACTGCAATGGAACAGTACAGACTAGTTATTTAAAAGAAAAAACACAAGAACAACAAGAATAATTTAATCTAGTCAATCAGTCAGTCAGTCCCATTCTTTATTAGTCTTTTATAGAAGCTGACCACGTTTACTGAAACAATTCTGGCACAATGAACCTTCAGATCCTCAAAACAAAATATCCCTAATCTATAAACATCTCAAGCGCTCAATTTGTTGGAAACGCAAAAAGCTAAACGGACAACAAAACAACAAAGGCCCAATCCCCTAAAAGGTATCGTTGAACGAAAAAACTAATTAATTACCGAAGATTGGATCGAGTTGCCGAAGACGTATGTTCGGGTCGAACCGCCAAAGCCGACGAATCATCCAACCTGTTGGCAAATACATTTGTCTTTCCTGATTCGTCAATCGGCCGAGTTTATTTAGGTCGAAGGTAAAACCATTGTTTGCAATGTGAGAACACACTGAGACCCACGAACCCGTGGCGTAAATGTAGCGTAAATTCGCTTCATTTTTTAATTGAATCTACCCTCAAATCGTCAGCCTGTAATATTTCCACTGCTGGGACACAGGCCTCCTCTATGTGAGAGGGAGTGGATCGTAATCTACCAAGCGGTTCCAGTGCGGGTTGGTAGATGTCACGTGTTTTCGAATTTTTGATTCTAGGACATGCCGGCTTCCTCTCGATGTTTTCCTTCAATGGTTTTGAGAGCAGTGGTGATGAAAAATGTACACAAAGTAAAGTGCCTGTTTGGGTTCGAACCGACACACTTTAACTCGTAAGTCGGGGCCATTACTATAAGGCCACCAATATTAATAAATGATTTTATTTCTGTAAGTAGGTAGTAGTAGTATATTTTAAAAACTAGAAGAGATTGGCGTTTCCTATCTGACTTCTCTGAGAAGAAAGGCCGAAACAAACTCGGAGGTCACAGTCTCGTTTAAAGTCCAGACTTCGTCTTGGTCAGATCACGTGAAGACCACGTAGATTGGTGACTGTAATGCATACAGATTCGAGTGGACCTGTCCAATCAGTGCACGCATTTGTCATTAATCGTGTAGCTCAGAACTAAGGAGCTCAACGATTTATTTATAAATATTCGGTTCTCGCAGAATATTTATGTATTTTCAATTTTAAATCCGACTCCGCGTGTTCATTTAGGCTCAACAAAAGTAAAAAAATATAGGAAATCTTTGGATCAAGAGATTACGAAAAGTCTTATAAGTGATGCTGCTAGGCAATTTACAAGGGTCGTCCTATATTTGTGTAGGTATGTGACGCCATTTTCTTTCTCCGAAAGGGGCTAAAAAGGATATCGATAGTATGTATGTGTGTATGGTATGTTATGTTTGAAATTGCTATTTTTGCTCGCGATATTTTCCTTTTATTTATTGAGAAAGGTCGATGTGGTATGAATGGTTACCTATAGGTAGGTAGGTACTCGATTTTACGTGGAATGCTTCTTGGGATTTTATTATTGAGTGTTTTTCAGAATTAAAAACCGTAATCCGCTTTTTTTAAAATAAAGCCCTTATTAAAAAAAGCGGGTACGGTTTTTATTTGGCTTGGCTAAATAATATCAACCACGTGGCTCGATCTCCTTCGTGGACTGATCTTGACAAGGTTAAACGTTGCTTAACCTTGTCAAGGTCAGTCCGTGGATGGGTGACCATCCTTTACATACCGAAACCCGTCCGTACCTCGGAAATTACGTTAAGCCGTATTGGTCCCGGCAGTCGTTACGAGTAGTCAGAAGCCCGAAAGTCTGACAACCAGATGTACCAAGGGGTGTTGTGTTACCCAATTACTAGATTGTGGAGGTCATTTAAGCAGTCGTCTCTCCGTGTAAAATACTGGTATTCAGCTGCATCTGGTTATACTGGAACCTGACGCCAACATAGTAGAGGGCTAGACAGATTAATTGACATTATAGTATTCCAAAACACATATGTAATTATGTATTCCAACTTTGACATATAGCAGGCTGTAAAATAATATAGCTCAATATTGAATCTGAATATCATAGTTGGCAACGAATAATTTGATTTGATGAATTCCGTTTGAAGCAGACTGCGATGTACAGAAATGTAATCATAAATTAACATAAAATCTAACCATCAGTAATTTGATTTGAAACGTTTTAGACTAAGAGAGGTACTGGTATACTTCACTGAAGACAGTTTACTAAGTAAGTTTTGTGACATTCAAGATCACTTGAAGGTTTTAATTGGTATGCTTAGGGTGTTAGGAGCAGCGGTGCTGCAGTGGTAACGGCCCTGACTTATATGGCTTAGGTCGTAGGTAGAACCCAGAGAAGCACATTTTTCCAAAATCAAAATAATTTATCTCACATAAACCTATATGGGCACTTTTGATACGTCAAAAGCTAGGCCATCATCTGCCTAACCATTTCCCAATTATGTTGGGGTCGGCTTCCAGTCTAACCGGATGCAGCTGAATACCAGTATTTTACATGGAGCGACTGCCTTTTTGACCTCCACAACCCAGTTACTGGATAATACGATACCCTTTGGTAAGACTGGTTGTCAGACTTTCGGGCTTCTGACGACCCGTAACGACTGTCAAAAATCCACGAATGACAGCCGGGACCAACGGCTTAACGTGCTTTCTGAGGCACGGAGGGGTCTCGGTATGTAAAGATGGTCACCCGTCCACAGACCAACCACGGCAAGCGTAGCTTAACCTGATCGATCGGCCTGTGCGGCTGTTATTTTTTAACTACGGACTACAATATTTCAAAGTAAAGGCTTTTGTCTAATTTATTTCATCATCACTGCTCTCAGAACGTTAAAGGAAAACATCGTGAAGAACCGGTATAACCAGGAACCACCGGTATAACAAGGTGGTAGAACCAGAAAGACATGAGGCATCCATCAACCCTTACTGCCGATCGATTCTGTAAAAGTCTCACCGTGAAAAGTTAGGTGAAGTGAGCTTAGAGTGAGCTGTCAATAGTGTCAATCCCTAGCAATAGTTGGAATGACAGCTCACTCCACGCTCGCACTGCAGATCCTGCCTGCTGGATTATGGCTCACTCCCTCTCACAGAGACGAGGTCTGTATCCCAGCAGTGGGAACGGTATAGAGTATCATAGTGAGGCTATTGTGATTTATAACAGTAAATAACTATTCATTTTTGGCATAATGAGTCATAATATTTATTCCTACATGAATAGTAATAAAACTTTCGCCATTTATCTGCTGTCTGGTGGTCGATGTTTATCTTCATAATACGAATTGAAAACTTATGTGCTTGCCGATAACAATCCTATCTACCAATAGGAATAGTTTATACATATATACCTACATAAACTCACACCTTCCTAAGGGAGAAGGCAGAAACGACAGAACGCCTCCTGCTACGATCCTTGCATACTCCGTTTGCTTCGTTTACGTACAGACGCCAGCAGGTCAAGCTACCCGAAACTGTCAAATTTTCCCAATCAACCTTGAACCTAATGCTTTAGCGATAAAGTTTAAAATCTATTGAAGAAATTTGACAGATTGTACTAGCTTGATGTGCTGGCGTCTGTACATACATCTGGTTGGACACACACATCGGTAGCGAATACTGCGCACCGTCTGGTGTATTGTATGTCTTTTAGTCTGTGCTGAATAAATGTATTTTCTTTCTGTCACCTGACTTTCCACCTTTTTAAAGAACATCACAGTAACATGGTGTTCGGTAAAATAAAAATACATAAAAGAATGAAAATCCGTTTATTTCCGGCCAACATGACGCATAGAACGAATACAAACACAAAAAAAACAGAACAAGTTAAGGGAAAATATGCGTCACATCCACGGAAAACCTTACCTAGTTGTAGCAATTTTTCTTACCCTACCCAGTGCCAGCTTAGTCACCTAAACTAAGTTCAGAAACACTAATTTCACTAACTGCAAAACGTTGTGTAACAAATAGCAACAACGTCCACCCGCCATACATCTCAGCAAAAACAATAAATGGACTAAACACTTGGCTCGCCTTCCTTTCACTCAATAGATCAGCCTGTCTATGCGACCAATGAGAACAAAACGAAATGTTTTACTTGGCTGCTCCGCAATAGGACCAGTCCAAAACTCTCTCGGATACCAGGTCCAATATACAGGGTGGCCGGAACATTGACGTCCAAAAATAAAATTTAGGTCCCTCGTATCGTGGGGTATCCGAATCACCCCCATGTATGTTCCGCGACTTTTCATAGTTTTCGAGTTACGAATTTTTTTCTGATTTTTTGAGAATGATCGACCTGACCAATCTAAAAAATGGCTTTGTCGAGATTTTTTTTTTGCAACTGAATCTTCGTGTGTAGTACTTTTATGCATAAAATAATCAGCTTCGTAACTGTGATGAAAGTTATGAAAAAGTTGGTCTAAAGTGAAAAAATTACGTTCGGTAAATTATGGCTTAGCATTTTAACTTTAAATAAAAAATTTAAACAGGAAACTTCATGGTTCTTAAGTAGGCTTCAAGAATGCGCCAGACTCTCAGCTTTCATAATCATAAAAAAATTAGCAATTTAGACCAACTTTTTCATAACTTTCATCACAGTTACGAAGCTGATTATTTTATGCATAAAAGTACTACTCACGAAGATTCAGTTGCAAAAAAAAAATCTCGACAAAGCCATTTTTTAGATTGGTCAGGTCGATCATTCTCAAAAAATCAGAAAAAAATTCGTAACTCGAAAACTATGAAAAGTCGCGGAACATACATGGGGGTGATTCGGATACCCCGCGATACGAGGGACCTAAATTTTATTTTTGAACGTCAATGTTCCGGCCACCCTGTATATTGGTCCTGGTATCCGAGACAGTTTTGTTGCTCTTTTATAAGCCAGCGGTAATAAAGCAGAAAACTTGTTTGGTTTGATAGGGTCGTTTGTGGGTTGTAGACAGTTGGACTTTTGAAAGACTTCGCAGAACTAGTATGGCTGTCAAAAAAGTGAGTCACAGGTGTGTTTCTAAGACTCTGTGTGTCTTTTTAATTAATCTTAGTACTAAGAAATGTCTTGCCTCCTCCAAAAAAAGTTATGAATATGAAAAATTGGAGATGACTTTTTTGTCAATGGGAGTTTGAATAAATGTCACAGTTACGCTGAGATAGGAACCTTTTTGGCCTTGCACAGGTCTTTTTTTTTCTTTTTTCTGGTTGTTTTCAATGTGCTTTTGTTAGTTTCAAATGTTTCTTTACTGCTTGTATTTCATCATCATCGTCATCATTTCAGACCGGAATCACCCACTGGTATAGGCCTTTCCTTTCTTCTGCCATACTTCCCTGTTCTGTATTTCCTGTCAACTCAGCCTATCGCAGTCAGTCCACTGCTGAATATAGGCCTCTCCCAGGCTGCGCCACAACACCCTGTCCTCCGCCTTCCGCATCCAGTCCATCCCGGCAACCTTCTTTAGGTCGTCGGTCCATCTAGCTGTGGGGCGACCCACACGACGCTTGCCGATACGCGGTCTTCACTCCAGGACTCGTCTGCTCCACCGGCCATCGGTCTTCCTGTATCGGTATTTCCTGTGCGTGTCGCAAATAAAATATTATTCTTTCTTTTTTTCTAAATATAGTAAATATTTATTCATATATGTATTTTTTATAATGTAAAAAATAATTGAGACATCGAAGCACTAAATCTACCCGAAAATTCTGGCCCTTATCTCCGCAAGCCACTTCCAGTCAATATTAGATCTAGTAAAGAATAAAGTTAAAGAAACATCAGTAAAAGAAGTACTTAACTAAAATTAATTTATAAAGTGTTCGAGATAACTTAGCTTTCTGAAAAAAAGTTTAGACCTTCATTAAACTTATCGATCTTCTAATGATTGACGCTTTTTTTAATGAATGACCCTCTAAAAACTTTTTGGTCTTGTAATGATGCGCGTTTTAGGTTTTTTTTAGGTTATGTAAGTTACAACTGTGACATACCGCACGCGAGTTGGGCGAGCGAAGTAAGCAGTGTTGTCGTAGCGGTCGGCGAGCACTACATCCAAGTAATCCAAGTTGGTCGCAGTTTATTGGCTATACGACACCAAAATTAGAATTATTTGAGAGTCACAAAAGGAGGTCCATTATAATGAATGCGCCTCTTTTTGTGAACCTTAAATAATCTGAAGAATCCGAGGTAAATTTACGGTCAATGCTTGTTTAAATAAATAAAGTACTTATCTAACTCTAATCCGAAAACCAAGCCAAGCACAAGAATTTTCGGCTAGATTTAGTTTCCAGCACTAAATCTACCCGAAAATTCTGGTCCTTGGCTCCGTAAGCCACTTCCAGTCATTATTAGATCTAGTACATCACAAAAGGAATAAAGTTAAAGATACAGCAGTGCGGTGCAGCCGACTTGCAATTTATTGTTCCGCCTGAACTGCGGGCGAGGAATTGTTGAGTTCCACAATTTGCTATGTTTCCTTAGGAAGTAAGCCTACTGCAGTATATTTTATTTTACGAGGATTCTCTGTTTGGGTGCTGTTGTACGCTGTTTTAAAAGTAATAGCATGGATGTAGGATAATGTTTTGAATTTTTCAAATAGTTTCGCTCTTTGCGTTCAAATTGTATGTTTTTGGGACGCGATGTAAGTTAGTAGTGTATTTAATTCATCAATTCAGCCGAAAGACGTCCACTGCTGGACATAGGCCTCCCCAAACACCTCCACTTCGACCGGTTCTGTGCTTCTCGCATCTAACGGGTTCCTGCGGCCTTCACAAGGTCGTCGGTCCACCTTGTGGGAGGCCTTCCAACGCTACGTCTTCCGGTACGCGGCCACCAGTCCAGAACCCTTCGGCCCCATCGGCCATCTGTTCTGTGAGTAATGTATTTGGTTAAAATTATTATAATTATGTGTAAAATGAATTTGAAAGGCCTGCATGGATTGCCTCGTTGGTTTAGTGTTCGCAAGGGTTACTGCTGAGCATGAGGTCGAGACGGTTCGATTCTCAGGTCAGGCAAAGTGATATTGCTATCTGAAATTTCTCAGTAGATTATCTGAATTTGTGCCCGACTCCATTAGCACAAATTCAGATCAGCAGGCAGCTCATCCCCTATTGCATAGGACTTCAACATAACTTGGGAAATGTGGATGTACTACAGGTACATCTCTATCCAATAAAGAAACAAGGAGTGATGAAAAGCCATATAAAGTTTAAGTTCACATGTTAAGTTTTGAAAGCACAACCTGATATTTAAGACGCACTCGTGTAGTTTAAGGAGGTAAACAACACAGTTTCCATCAAAGAAAATTCCACAAACTCCAGAAAAACCTTCGACAAGCAAGCGATAATACCTCTCACAAGAAAATAATACACGAACGTAATACTACCGTTCTCACAAAAAAACAGAACCATCAAAGAAAGCCCAACAAAGAAACCCTTGTAGGACTTAAAAGCAAATATAATACGGTGTACGGTGTTAAATTCTCTCTAACGCAAAAATTCAATAACACCCACGTCTTTACTGAAAAATACATGAGCAATAATTGTGTTTCGAGTCTCGCCTTCTCCGAGGTTAAAATTAAATAAACCACGTTGCCGCTGAGTGGTAGTCTGTAGGGCTACTGTAGCAAGCTTTTAGATCAGCTGGTGTAGATTTCAATTATTTTGTTATGTTACTTTAGTGTAGAAGTGTGTTCATACTTCATAGCTTACTATATACTACATGTTGTACAAGTTTGTTGTGTCTGAGGCTCAGGCAGCGTAAAAATATTTTTGAAATCGTTGGTTGTGAAGACTCGCACAGTCGCAATATCATTTCAGCGACAATCAATGTCTAAAACTGACCAGTTTAAAAATCTGTCAAAAATACCTCTAATTTCCCTACATTTTTGACCAAAAATGTAGGGAAATTAGAGGTATTTTTGACAGATTGAGACTGAGATCAGACTGTGAACGTTCGTAACGCTGCTGATATCGCCACTACGCTTGTCCCAAATATTGATGTTTGGTTTCATAAATTCAACGTTACTTTGGTGTATGTTTTCTTCTGTAGAAGTAGGTAACTTTTCAATAACTTCACAATAATTCTAAAACACAACATTTACGAACCTTGGACCTACAAAAACACCCTTGTTGTCCAAGACAGTATTTCTGTTCAATCCTATTCCAATATCTCAAAAATAACACAATATTAAAAGAAAACCAACATGCTGCTAACCCTACCCGCCACGTTATGAGAAAAGGATACGTGAGGTTAAGACAAATGAAAGTTTTTGAGCGCAGACGCTTATTGCGATGCTCATTGTTCACCGTACGATGTGCAGTTGCACGCCTTTCTGTGTGGACTATGATTAACTCAATTTCGAAGTGCCGACTGACTATTATTGAGTTTTCCGTATCTTGGTTCGATATAGGTATTTTTAAGGTAAGAAGTTATACTAGTATTATAGCACCGGAGAAAAATATTGACTTCTAGCTGCGCCCCGCGGTTTCACCTGCATAAGTGTCGATCCTGTGAGAATATCGGGATAAAAAGTATTCTATGTGTTATTATGATGTATAAGTTACATTACTGTAAAGTTTCATCAAAATTCGTTCAGTAGTTTTTGCGTGAAAGAGTAACAAACATCCATCCATCCATCCATCTTCACAAACTTTCGCGTTTATAATATTAGTAGGATTTACCAGTGTTTTATTCTAGGGTAATTTACATTCCATCGCTACTTAGGGCCGATTTTACCAAAGTAGATCTTTTATCAGTGGAATAAAATTAACGTCTGACAGTTCTAGTGTGGAAAAGCTGTCAAAAATTCAAAATTTATTTTCAGGATAAGAATTATTCTAGGTATATAAGTTTGGTATAATTCGCCCTGAATCAGTTATATACTTTAGTGAAATGTATTTTAAGTTTATTTTTGAGTATATATTTGTAACAAAAAGGTCCTATTAGATTTTTGGTTGCAATGGAATTTGAACCTTGTTAAATATGACTTTCAGTTTGATGTTCCATAACTTGAAAATTATCTCAAATTCTTAATTCGCATATAGTTCAATTTTGAAATTCTATTGTTTGTCTACAAAGTAACAGACAACAGTTAGTGTTCATAATAATAACATTGATATGTTTATTTTATGTTTATTGCATACAATATAATACATATCATTTGGAACATGACAAGACGTTAAACGTAACATGACAGCCTCTGCCGTCTTGGCTGTGACGTCACAAAAGTTTCCAAAATGGCCGCATAGATTCTGACTTCAAAATAACTTTGTTGACATTGTTCAACTTTCCAATAATTCTAAATTTGAATTTAAATAAAGGGTGGTGGTAATCTCATGTTTCGAAGAATTTAGAACTATTCTGAATTTTACTTGTATTTAAATTGTTCATGTATATTTTGGTTAGGTATTTAGTTTTTATGGGTAGCTGTTTTTACAACCACAAAATATACATATATTAAGCGTTGGAGTCATTTTCGTAGCTAATTTTAAAACAACAGACACCTAGTTCCTAAGAATATAATAATCATACCCGCGGATCCTAGGACTAAAATAACAAAAAATATTACCCTCCTTCTAGGGCTGGGTAAAAATGTACCTATGTCGGGCTCAAGGATCTCTAAGAAATATTGCAAATATTTAACAGTTTTTTTTTATCAAACGTATGTAATGTATGACCAAATATTTCATGTATATAAATAATAATAAAATGCTGTCCGTTGGTAAGCGTATCATTTGAGAACGGCTAGACCAATTTGGCTATTTTTTGTTTTAAAATGTTATTCATATTCCGAATTACGTTGTCAGGAAAAGAAAATTTGGAAAAATTTCACGGAAAATTGGAACAAGTTATAAAACTGAAATTCCTTTTTCCTATTTGATTTTAGCATAAAATATTGTTTGGACAGGGCAACATCTGACGGGTCAGTTATTTTAAAATAAAAGGATGAAAAAAGAGTCCCCTTATCAGGTGTAACATCTTGATAGTGCAAGTGACAGCTTGCTGGCATTTTGCCTTTATTTTCAGCCATTCATTTTTCTTCATAGAGCCAAGTGAATTTTACAAATTGGTCTCACAGCTTAAAAGAGAATATTAGTGAAAACACACTAAACACATAAATACTTTTTCATTGCATTTAAATTTCATAGAATTCTATTAAAAATAAGTTTCTATATTATCCTGCTATCCTACTTCCTATCCTAAAGTTTATTAATATTATAATCGAAGTTTTTGAAGATGGATATTTGTAATTCTTTTATGCAAAAACGACTGAACGGATTTAAATGAAATTTGGCACACAGATAGTTTATAACTAGGATTAACACATAGGATACCTACTTTTGATCCCAATATTCCTAAGGGATCAAGACTTATGCGGGTAACACCGCGGGACGCTGCTACTGTCATAATCAGCCCATAGTGTTCCCACTGCTGGGACACAGACCTCCTCTCTGTAAGAGGGAGCGGGCCGTAATCCACTACGCGCGCCCAGTACGGGATGGTAGATGTCACATGTCTTCAAATTTTTAGTTCTAGAACATGCCGGTTTCCTCACGGTGTTTTCCTTCACCGTTTTGAGAGCAGTGGCGATGAAATAATTTACACAGCTAGCGCTAGTGTACTATACTTTAAATAGAATTCTTGTCTTTTCTATCTACTAATATCTTATTTCGCTTCAGAATTGAGTTCTAATTTCGATCAACAAAATCGTAGAAGGAACGAATAAGATGCAAAATATCTAAATGAAATCAACATTCGATTCATTCGATGTTTCGAATAAGACGATTGGCATAGAGATTCGATCCTCCGATTCGCAGTCCATTGGACGTGGGTTTAGAATTTGTCAGGCGGAGCACGGAAATGGAGGAACCAGGCATTTTTTGTTATTTTCTGAGACCGTTTGTTTATTTTTATTCTTTGAAAGATTTTGTTTCAGTAAGGTACATGAAAACGAATGAAAATAATATTAAGATTGTTGTAACTTGCGTTTTTTTTTACAACGTGACAAGCTTCCTTTCCTTGGTGAAATTGGACAAGAAAACAATTTCAGTTTGAAAAGAAGCACCCATGCAATGTATCAGAATAACAAGGCTTTCAAAATAAATAAAACTTGCTCAAGCGGCGCCGTACACGTGATATAAGCAAAACTTAAAAGAAAAAATTAGAGATAATTAGCGTGAGAAACAGAGAGAGTTATATCTTTCTTCTCTCTCACGTAACGAAATGTGCCTAAACGTGACGCATCCTTGAAACCCTTTCAATTATTGTCCAATTATATCGAAGCCTAAGATGATTCTTTTCAAAATATTCCTAACAGTAATTTAAAAAAAAACCGGAGGCAAAACAAACAAGAAGAAAAAAAACAAAAACACAATTTCAAAAACAGAATACATGTTTTCTAAACAGCCAGTACTGAGTGGCAATGTTTTCAATCACTCCCTCTTGGTACAAATCAATGCGGGGGACATTCTCGGAACGTACGCAGAACGGAACGAATGAACCAATTCCTTCAGTATTGCTATTCAAAACGAGTTTGTGGCTCTTATAGCCCGAGGATTGAGGACGAATGAGTTTCCAAGGATTAGAAAAGTTTATTGTGTTCTATTTTAAAGGTGGCTTTGTGTTTGAATTAGTTTTGTATTCTTCATTTAAATGGGAGTCGGTTAATGATGTAAGTTTGCTCCTTTTTCTTAGAGATGTCTCGGTTTTCTGATAACGGTTTTCGATTTATTTAATTCTCAGTGTCTTCTGGGTCTGTTTTAGGTACCAAATATACGCCTACTATACAGGATGGTAGGGACATCGCTGAGCAACCTAACGACGCACGAAATGACGCTGCGGACAGGGGATGCGATGCGACGCTGTGGGTCGCGGGAACAAGAAATTTCACGCGGGCAGACGCTAGTACTTCTTTATTATTTTATTATTTTTGTTCTATATTCATTGTTTTTGTTTTCCAATACTCTTCCTCCAAAGACACGGGTGCCATTCTTTATCCATGCCACTCTCATTCCTCATCTTTTTCACGTAGCATGGTCTCCTCCATCGTCGTCTTTGCGAGGTTGAATAGTATGGGTGCTAGGTATTAATAGTGGTTTTCATAGCAGCAGACAAACTTTTATCTGTAAATAAGTATAATAATTGTTACTAAAAGACACTGAAACTCCGTTACAAAAGCAGTAGGAAGTAATATAATATAGACACAAGTACCCACTTTTATTTCTAAAAGAGCAAATTCATGATAACAAGCATAAAGGGCATGAAAATACATAGCTATTGGCGCCGATTCCCTTGTTCACAAACTAAACTAAATTTAAGTTCAGTGCATATTTTTCTTTCTATTTCATTATGAAAAGGACAGAAGATAAATATTAGTTTAGTCCTGTCAAATTAAAATACTCCATGGACAAATTAGACGCAATTAAAAACATGGCTACCAAAAATACGTCAATTTACGTCAAGCGCTGACTAACTTGGTCAGTTTATATTAGTAAGTAGATATAAATTCAGAGATAAATACTTTTTTCTGTTTACTCCAATTATTGGAACTTATTATTTTCATTGCTACCATCGCAAACACAATGAATTAAACATAATACATTATTTTATTCATATTCAAATTACCCTATGAAATTTCTGACCTTTATCTGCCAAAGTCACGACAGATAAAAAATCGTAGTTTTGACAATTTTAATTCAACTTTTGATTATAATCTGTGCTGAACGCATTATTTCACCTCTATTTCGTTTCGCTACTAAATCACCTGCTAACTAGCGTTTATGAATAAAGAAAAGTTAAGCATTGATTAAGAGCTAACTAAATGGTAAGCTAAACAGTCGCTAATGAGTAATTAGCGAGATTTTTATGAATAAGGCTGAGAACATTTTCTTTTACGGTTGTGTCATTTATAAGCCCAGAATTACATATGATAGATAAAGTTGAAGCCGATTATTCAGTTACTGAACGAGAATTTGTAAAATGAAGATCGTATTAAATATATGTATCGTAGTTTTTACACTACAGTTGCATGACACCATGAACTAATCGTGAGTAATCAAACGTATTATGGCCAAATTGACAGGCTAACGTCCCGACATAAATTATGCTTACTCAATCACACTCGATACGTCCTGCTATATCATGCATTAACCCCGGGTTGCAGCCGCTGCGAACACGTATATTGCATCGGGGATACGGATAAAATATTTTTATGAACTTAGAATTTATAGGTAGAGAAGATATCAAACTCACTTACCTACTTACTTAGGGATTTATTTATAAACGATGATTAACGTTAAGTGACGTTTTCACGTCAAAGTTTATGATTAAACTCGCTAATCACTACTTAACTTTAAGTAATACTAACATTTTGCCAATAGCTCATCATCTGCCTAGCCTTTTCCCAACTATGTTGAGGTCGGCTTCCAGTCTAACCGGATGCAGCTGAATACCAGTATTTTACATGGAGCGACTGCCTATCTGACCTCCACAATCCAGTTACTGGGTAATACGATACCCCTTGGTAAGACTGGTTGTCAGACTTTCGGGCTACTGACGACCCGTAACGACTGTCAAAGATCCACGAATGACAGCCGGGACCAACGGCTTAACGTGCTTTCCGAGGCACGGAGGGGTCTTGGTGTGTGAAGATGGTCACCCATCCACGGACCAACCGCGGCAAGCGTGGCTTAACCTGATCGATCGACCCGTGCGGCTGTCATTACTTACCCACAAGCCCCTCTTATTTACCAATAGCTATTGTAAATAAATGATTATAATTATGAAACAGTATTTTCAAAAATGGAAAGTACATAGGTACATTGTGACAGGTAATTTGACGTATTTGTCATTAAACATTATTACTTTTCTCTTGCCAAATTAGCAATGGCGGCCATTGAATTTTCGAGGAAAGTGATATTTATTGACAAGTTCTGGGAAATTTTCATTAGCATGTAAAACTTGGATTTTTTTCTAATTTCACAGATTTGCGCCTAGGCTTTGGACTTGCGTATTTGTTGCAAAAACGTCATACTATCACGTCCTGGAAGGAATAAGTCGAATTACAAGTCACCCTGTATATCTTAGGAATGTTACACTAGTCTTTGGCTATTCCTATACATAGGTACCTACCGAGGTATCAAGATACCTTATCACGTTCCTAAATTGACCGACAAGTGGTGTTATATATTGTGTACTAAGTGTGGATACACACGAACGGCATGTGTCAACGGCTGAGGCAACTGCAGCTGTCGACACAAAAAAAGGATAAAAAAGGAAGAAAGATAATACGTTTATTTGCGGTAAGCAATACACAGAGATAGAACACAAACGCAAAAAAAGAACAAGTTGGGGGAAAATATGCGTCACATCCACGCAGAACGGCCATCGCTCAGCATAATGCTACGACATACACACACCGACCACCACAGGCGTGTATATTACACTCGTCGATGGCCGCCGTCTACAGCTGTCGTCAACGAGTGTCGACGGCTGCCTCTGCTGTTGACGCATGCCGCTTGTGTCATAAACACTAATTAGCCTTGATGTTTTTGACCTCAATTTTATAGTTTGCATTGCATTAAAAAAATACATAAATATTTTTTTAAGACAAAATACATAATAAAATATATAAATATTGTGAATTAAGAACTTATATAAGTACTTAATCCTTATCCTTATCCTTTTATAGATATAATATTTATTATAAAACGCAACGTCTTTCTGTCTGTCTGTCAGTAACGCGATAATAACGAGAGGGTCGTAAACTCAAATCATTAAAAAATTGCTGACCCCGAGTTTCGCTCGACGTCCCATCTCAAAGACTGTCACGTGAAACTCGTCTTATATTACAAGGAAAAGTGTCCGTAACTTTACAATGTCCGTGATTCTAGTAGATAACGAGCCGAAAATTTTATCTCTTGTGTGACTCACAAAGAAAGTCAAAATAAATGATTCAGCGTCGTAATTACATGAGACAGTCCCCCAAAACGCCTGCCCTTCACCACTTCCTAGTGCTTTAGCTAGGTAGTGCAACAAACTCCCCAGCAACACAAATGTCTGTTATATTAGAAGGACTAAATATAATTTTATACCAGATCGTCATCATCAGCCTACTTATCCCAATTATTAGATATATAATATAACCTACATATCCCATATGTTAGATAACTCTAAGCTAAGATTAGGTATTAACTGACAACAATAAAAAAATGTATTTTTTATTTATTTATTAATTATTTGAGGTCTTTTTCTTCCTTATATCTGCCGTTTTCTCAGTTTTCATCCCAATTTTAGCCACATAATAACAATCCATTATCACAATTCATTGTTCCAATAGTTTTGGTAGGTGTTACAAAATACAGTATTTTAAATATCTAAACTAATATTATAAAAAGAGAAAATATTCGATTTTTTGGATGTTTGTTTGTTATGCTTTCATGCTAAAAAGACTGAACGGATTTGGATGAAATTTGGCACATGGGTAGACAGACATAGTATACTTTTTATTCCGATATTCGAGACTAATGGGAATAAAACCGCAGGGCGCAGCTAGTCTCAAATAAAAGAAGATCTAAAAATACAGCATAACGAGTACAAAATAAAGCTAAAAATCCAGTTCACCTGCATTATAGGATATTGTATAAAATGGAAGATCCACCAACGTAGGTATTACGTAATTCTGTATTCATGTTTCCTAAGGGGCTGAATACAGGGCTATAAGAGGTCTAATTCTTTGCTCGAGCCTTTTGATAGCGCTTTAGTACAGTTCATTTTATGTAAGTAAGGGATTTGAAGTTTGAGGGATCCGTGTTTTTTTGTGGAAGGGTTCAACCTCTTTTAGACACCACAGGTCGGAATGAGATCACCAGAAGCCCAATTCCCGTAATTAAAAACGTTCAAAATCTACTCGCAAACTCATTTCGGCGACAATCAATGTCAAAAATGTAGGGAAGTTATACGTATTTTTGACAGATTGAGACTGAGATCAGGCTGTGAACGTTCTTAAAATTACGGGAATTACTCCCCAGATCTCAGTCCGACCTGTGGTGTCTAAAAAAAAGTCCAATTCAAGGATCCAAGGATTGGTCCTAGCACCAACTTTGACCAGATTTGGCCAGATCCAAAATTTATTGGTCAGTTCAGTACATTTTAGAGTTTGAAAATGTATACGAACTAAATCTCGAACGGCGTTGTATAGTTTCCGCAAACAGCAAAAGCGATTAACTCAAAAGCAAATCAAATATGTAGTTATTTTGTCTTCCCATAATAATTATTATTAGTAGTGCATGACTGTCATCACCTCTTAATGCTGTCACTAACAACGTGATAATGATGTCATAATTACATCATCATATTATAAGCCAGTAGCAAACATACACACAACAAAATAACATCTTCTCAGAGATCGCTTTATGATTATTATCAAGGGAGTATTGGCCTAACAACCGCAAATTCGTGATATTATGTTGGTATAACCGCTAAAAGAAAATCTTGCCTCATTTTCTTGCCATAATCTCAAAGCTTTTTATCGTATTCACTCAAGGAATTGCCTTTTACTACTACTGTGAATTATATTGCTTTGACCTACATAATAATATTAGTAGTGAACCACATATCAAAAATTACATCACTTATTCGCCCCAGTCCAATTTCCGAATTAAATTTTATAACCCTTGCATGAATAAATAAAAAAACATAAAATACGGAACCATCTACACTGAATAAAGAGTTACAAAAGGCCGAGTTCATACAACCAGCGAAAATAGGCGCACGCACACAAGGACGCGTACGTACGATGATCACAAACAAATGCCGGTCGCGAGTGCGCTTGCACTCGCTGTACGTGAGCCATGTCTATGTGTGCGTGCGCTTTCGCTCATTCTATAGAGCCGACATAGCCCGAAGAGTTGCCAAACTGACTGCAGTTTGGCAATTCTTTGGGCTATGACAGCCAACTGTTGGATGGAGCTGAAAGGTTAGAAGACGTAGCGTTAGAAGGCTTGTCAACAGGGTGGACCGTTGACCTAGCGAAGGCCGCAGAAATCCACTGGATGAAAGAAGCACATAACCGGTCGATGTGGCGATGCTTGGGGGAGGCCTATGTCCAGCAGTGGACATCTTTCGGCTGAAATCACGATGCTGATGATGATGATAGAGCCAACCTTCTGAACCTATCTATTTGGTGTGTCTATGTCCGTCCCGACTCGCAATCTATGTATAAGGCAGAATACACATTGGACATTTTACGACGTCACTATTGAGCGACAAAAGATTTTATGATCGCATAAATTAAATGTGGAACTATCACTGTGAAGCTTAGTTTATTGCGCCTGCGACTAAGTAATCGTCCTTTTTAATATTCCGACTAATAAAAAGTAATGCCTATTAGGTGACTTATTTTATGAAGTCGGTTGCATTTTGCAAGAAGGTAATTTGCGGGTAGTGTGATTTTAATGGGGCTAAATTGCTGTGTTTTTTCTCGTGTGGAGAAATTATGGTCTTGCGCGATAAGGTATGTATGAACACGAAGGCTGCATACTTTTTAAATAGATTTATAGCATTATTAAAAGAGTAGTAAAAAACTTTAGAACTATAATATTGATTACTTTATCGTTTTAGAAAATTAATTAATACTGTTCGTGCTGTTCGTGTTCTGTTGTTACTGCTCTGTTGTTAAAGATCTGATTCTGATTCTGATTCTGATTCTCATTGTGGCTAGGACAGACTGGACGCGAAAGGCAGAAGACAAGGTGTTGTGGCCGCAGTTTGGGGAAGGCCAATGTCCAGCAGTGGTCTACGGTAGACGGAGTTGATTGCACTCATTGTCTCACTTTTATCTATATACCAATGATCTGCACTTCGGTCATTGTTATATACATAAAAGTAATTAAGCTATGGAATTAATCGGTTTTTCCATGCCCAATTTTTGACAACAAAAATGTTAAATGTAGTACGGGTAATAAAAATGAATATCTCAGAGATCGTGATAAACCAAAAAAACAAATACTTTCACAACACTTAAACATAAGCATAAAAAAAAAATGCCACCTCATATTTTTACGATCCTTCTAAATTACTGCATCTTAACGTTAGCAAAACACACGCGACACCAAAAACGTGCAGAACCACTAAAAACACAGCTGGAAAATTAACGCAAAACCGTTAACTAGCCGTCACTCATAAAAAGTATGCGGCTTCATTAAAATAACCGTGAAACCCCATTAAAGCTGCGACTGAAATTCGCGTCGCCTATCACACGACGTCATTTTAATCGCAGACAGGCATTCCAATTAGCGCAGCTTTGCCCGTCACTCATTACTGCCATAAGCCCACGAAAATCCCCCAGTGTGACACAACAGTTAGGACCGCGTTTCGTTCTCGCGAATGCGTGGTATTTTTTTAATCAAGGACCTAGCCAAAGGAAGGGAAAGTTTTTGATGTAGATTCATTTGTCACAAACATGTCAAGCGTATGACACTTGCGAATGACGAATAGTGTGCATGCAGCCTAACAAACGGCTTTGTGCCGCCATTTTATCATTTTGATTCTGATTTTAAAATCACAGATATTGTTAGAACAAAGTCTGTGATTTTAAAATCAGAATCAGTATCAAAACACTGAAAAGAATGTTATTGTTTAAATTAGAATTAAATAATTTGATCATTTAAGCGATAAACACGCAAATATTATACTAGAATTTTGTTATAACGTAAAATACTTTCCATATTTGCATGAAATTATTCAAGACATCAGTCGCAGGCTGCGCATAGAATTTAATGTTGCAAATGTAAAATCAAATTTTAACGTTTATTATACATTGAAAGCGCCGAGCGCGCGAATGAACTGGCAGCTTTAGCACTTATTGGTCGAAATCAAATTGAAATAAAACTTAATTGGCGCGAATTAATTCAAATCCTATAATATCGTCGTGCTGTTAATTCTACGAGTTTATTATAGCTTGTTTAATGGCAGCCGGATAGTTTGAAGTTATACTGCTCATTTGGCTTTTGTATGTGGCTATTCGTTACATTGTACAGACGCCAGCACATCAAGCTACTACAACCTGTCAAATTTCTTTAAGATAATTTCAACTTTATCGCTAAAGCATTAAGGTTGAAGGTTGCTTGGGAAAATTTGACAGTTTCGGGTAGCTTGACCTGCTGGCATCTGTGCTTACACATTGTGCATCCATTTTACTTTTCCTTTACTATTTCATCCATTCTTATAGCTAGGTAGCTCAGTTCTAAGAAATGGTTATAGAGTATAATGGGTATAGAGTATACTTTATATCGCTGAAAATAAAATCTCACAAGTAAGCATATATCGGGGTAATTGCGCAACACACTAACAGTAGCAATGGCTTTCATTTTGACAATTCAACAACATTCATTGCGTTATTTACGGTGTTGAGCAGACAAATCGCACATCGCACTGTGTATTCTTCGTTATTAATTTGATTTGAAGTATTCGATTCGGTTTCTTTTTTTTTTTGTAAAGAAACGTTGCCCCCATACTAGGAATTACTCCTGTATCGTGGGTGCGTTTACAAACATTTAAACATACACAAAAAGCCAGACCCGGAACAACTACCTGCAGGTAATACAAATATTTATGGAATGGAATCGAACCCGCGATACGCAGCGCAGCAGTCGATCGCTCAGCCACTGCGCCAAACGTGTCTTCAAATTCAAGTCAATTTGTTTTAATATCGGAACCTTGTTTTTATGTAATATTCATGTACTTTTGTGTATTGTGCTGCTTTTGTGTGAGCCAAATAAATGGTTGATCTATCCATCTAAATTTTTAGAACATAATTATGAAGCAATGGATTAGCAATATCCTTCGAAATGATTCAGATTGTGATTTAAAGTGTGTTACGCAATTAGGGTGCTGGGCTTATTTAGCAAACAACATAAAACTAGGTATTTAATTTTATACAAAAATCGAACATTAAAGTATTTTAATAAAACACAAATCACATACTATCACTGCCAGCTCCCGACCGCGAGAAGTGAAGCATCTCATTAGACGAGCCCATTACGTGACCCGGCTGTCGTATGTATTTTCATGTATATTATATACAATATACATGCAAGCAACATCTTATATACAGCTGTCGGGTGCAGTTGTCAGCTATTCAGGGAACTTGTAGAGTTGGAGATATGTTGTAGCATCTAGCAAAGTTGGTGATTTAACGTGTTAATAATATACCAAGTAAGGTTGACTTTGCTCACTGACAAAATTACCGAAAACCACCTCAGATGGTATGGACACACTAAAAGATGCAATGAAAATCATGTGGTACAAATCGCACTACATCTGCCAGAACAAAAGAGAGGCAAAGGCCGCCCGCCATTGACCTAGTGGTCAAATATAAAAAGAGACTTCAAAATGCCCAATTGCCTGAACCGACAACCTGAGACAGAATAACTTGGCGCAGAAAAGTGACGAGACCCGACCCCCAATAACGGGACCAGAGACGGAAGAAGAGGGTTGAATTTGCTCAAATGACGCCATTTTAGACCAGCTTGGAAAATACTGGCTATGAAAAAAATGTTTTTCCTTAAAGAAATCCACGAAAAACCGCCGCTGCTGCTTTCCGAGGCTCGGAGGGGTCTTGAATAGTCTTGATATGTGAAGATGGTCCCATCCACGGACAAACCTTGGCAAGCATAGCCGATCGACCCGTGTGGCTGTTATTACTTACCCACAAGCTCGTCCCCGAAATATAATCGAAATCCAAATATGACCAAAGTTCAAATTTGAAAACAAAACCGAAACTACCGGACATTCAAGCACAAAATTATTTAAATCAGCAACATAGCAGGAACACAAAATTGTATGTACCTACCAGGAACGCACGAAAATACAATTTCATAGAGTCACATTACAACTACAATGTACCCAGAATTTCGGCGAACATAGTCCAACATTGTCGCTTAGTGCGAACGCGGCCTCCTAACCCTTAATTGCGCACAGAATTAGCTGCGCGCGGTATAATAATGCGCAGGTGTAATAATACGCGCGTGTAATTGTGCGCACATGTTGATAATATGGCGTGGCTCTGTAAACACGTTCTTCATTTACTTGTTCATGTGTATGCAAGGTATTTGGACTGGGATAATGTGGTGATATGTTTTGGTTAATGGTCAGATAGGCAGTCGCTCCATGTAAAATACTGGTATTCAGCTGCATCCGGTTAGACTGGAAGCCGACCCCAACATACGTAGTTGGGAAAAGGCTAGGCAGATGATGATGATGTTTTGGTTAATGTTAGAAGCAGAAAAGACTCTGGTATTGTTCGGTGAGGTGCGAATTTTGGCAAAAAACTGTACATATTTAATCGCAAAAATCGGATTTTTCGTCAAAGGTTAGATGAGGTACTATTTTCAGCAAAAAAAACTGTATTAAATTGTCAAGAGCCTTAATTTTTGAAGAATGGAGCTTTTATTGTTCTTTTCATAGAGCCTACTATGCGAAACAGTGTAACTTTTTTTCAGAGTCTTTCTAACCTAAGGACTGAAATAAAATGTTTAGAATTTGATAATGATCAAGTCCAACTTTCATATTTTGTAATGATCAAGTCCAACTTTCATATTTTGTAATAATCAAGTCCAACTTAACATTATCAAATCAGGTAAAATAATGTGTGATTTTTCGTAATAGAAGGAGTAAAGTGTCACATTTTTATTCCCTGTTTCGTTTGTGCCTAATTTAATAAAAGAATTTAAATTATAAAATAATTATTTAAAATTTATAATTTTAAATCATTCTTTCATATTTTATTTACTTTGCTCAAATAAATAAACTATAAAATAATTATAAAACTCTATCGATTCGTATTCTATAAAATCTCAACCATTTATGCAAAGGTGGGTCAGCTAATTGCTGTAACTGACTGTTCTATAAACACATTTGTTTGTTATAAAAAAGGTAGGCAGTAAAATAATTAATTTTAATTCCGCGTTATACAACCGGGCTTGCCTCTGCAGCGAAAGGGTTACTGACCCGGCTGTAATGCACACTGCGAGTACCGTCAGGCTTGCAACGAGCTATTTCTCTAGCTATTATTTATTATTTTCGGTTTCGATTATGCACGGACAGAAGACCTACTTATTGTCTGCAAATAAAACTGCTACAATGCTATTTTACTTTTATTTACCTAAGTTTTAAATTTATTTTTTTTTGTTAATTTATTCCATTAAGTATTTTTGCACTTTCTAGCCTGAAGAACTGGTTCAACCTAGTTCAGGCAAATTAGCAACTGTGCGCTATTTTTAATTATTAAGGTAAGGTTATAAACGGTTTATTAAGAACTGTACGAACCAATTCACAATTTCATTGGGAAAAAGCATGTGCCTGGCCTTTACCCAACTATGTTGGGTTCGGCTTCCAGTCTAACCGGATACAATTGAATACCAGCGGTGCTATTCTGTAAAATATACCGCTGGTGAAGTGTCAACAGTATCAATCCCTAGCATCAGGTTGAATGACAGCTCACTTTAACTAAATAGACCGGCAGTATTCTACATAGAACGACTGCCCAACTGAGCTAAAATGGTGTTATTGTCCTCTTACATAATGATTTGCGTGATTCTGATCATGTCAGTGATTATATTTATTTCCTCCTCCTTTAATACTCCTTTAACTTCGTTTAGGCCCACGTATTTAGTATTGTTTTATTAATACACTATAAGATTTCTCACCGGATGGTCGACACTTCACTTGACCAGAGGGCTGGGTCATCCTTTGGCCAAAGACTTACCATTGCCATTCAACGTGGCAATGCTGTCTGTCTTCTGGGCACGTTACTGGATGGCAGCGATGTGAACGAGTACTTCGACGCTTAGGTGTCCTTCTGTTTAATTATTTACTAGCTGCGCCCCGCGGTTTCACATCCATAAGTTTTGTAGCGATATCTACTACGCCACATTGCGAGCAACGCGTCATACTGACGTCACGCAAATCCTGCATCTCGCAAGCAGAGTTTACCGCGCAATTAGCATCTATGCTAATTGCGCGATTGTGGAAATTGTATTTATACAATTTCCCAACATCAATCGTTGGACAATTGCCCGCCAGACAACACCCGTCTGGTCGGAGGATCCTCCCTTTTCTGTGGAGGATGAGTGAACTTTACACCCTGTTCCTCATACCTCTAAAGTTTCGATCCCGTGGGAATATCGGGATAAAAAGTATCCTGTATGTTAATCCTGGTTATAATACCATCTGTGTGCCAAATTTCATCCAAATTCACTCAGTTGTTTTTGCGTGAAAGTGTAACAAACTTCCATCCATCCATACAAACTGTCACGTTTATAATATTAGTAGGATTTGTATAGTTAGGTAGTTAGTCATTTAACTTCGTACCTAGTGTAAATAGTTCTTACCAAGTGGTAACGTATTACCCAGTAACTGGGTTGTGGAGGTAAGATAGGCAGTCGTTCCCTGTAAAATTCTGGTACTCAGCTGCATCTAGTTAGACTGGAAGCTGACCCCAACATAGTTGGGAAAAGGCTAGGCAAATGAAGACCTAGTGTAAGTAGTTAGCTACCAAACTATTAGAATATTATTTACTGTAATGTGTTATATATAGTATGTTATGGTAAATACTAACGTAATGCAAAAAGTTAAAATGTTATTACTAGAGCCAACTTCCTTATAGAAACATTTAGAAACCCGTTTTCCTTTTCCTCTCTCTAAACTCCTCGCACAAAATTTGATGCGCATTAACGAAAAACATATTCCCCCTTTTAACAGCATCTCCCCCACTACTTTATTTTTATAATCCGCATTAATTCACAAAATTTAAGCGAAAACACACTTTTTTCACGCTCAAGGTAAGTGGGTACAGTCATAAGCAGAAATAATGAAAATTATTTGAAAAGGTTATTGAAAAGTGAATGTGTTTGAAAAAGAAGTAAGGAGGTACAGTGGCCTCCAAAAGTTAGTTGACATTTTTCTACTTCAGCTGGGACATACCACATTACGAGAATGATTTAAAATTCTAGTGATCAAAATGTTTGAACTGCTATTACGTTATTAGCAGAAGTGGGAAGATGAAATGCAATCGGTAAGGCTGGAAGCCGACTCCAACATACATATTTTATAAATATATATTGATAAATTGGGCTATGTCATACCTATATAGAAAATCTAATGTAGATATGAAAATATGAATAAATAAATTTGTAATAACATAATTTAATAATAATGAAAACACTGTTAATCATTACATAATAATTACCTGCATATTCTTACGCAATACATAAAATAACTAATATACTATACCTACATACACAAAACTAAAAATACACACACACACATACACTCAATAAACACACACAAAACAACACTCTAACTAAATATACACTCAATTAAGCACATTGCCACTTAGCTCACTTCCTCTCTCCTAAATTTTGCTGTGCCCGACAGGGTCGATATATTGATCTTTTCCCTTGTATATACCATCTATATAACACATATGGATTGCAATAAAGATTTAACTATTGAGTACAATAGAAACTGTAGGTATGCTATTTAAAAGATGTCAGGAATTTTAATTGGCTCTCAATACCCAAATCTGTGCCGTTGCCTGTACTCTGCCAATTTCTCCCAACTTTTCACTTACAAAGTTTACTTATTGTAACGATACAATGTTCCCCTTTATTTAATACAGTTTCTTTCACTGTTTGTCTAATAAAAACTTATGTAATTTTATTAGCATAATATTTGCTAGGAGTTGGCGCGTTCGGCGCGATCCGCACATTTACCGAATGTCTCGGCATTTAGTTTGCATAACATTGTTCAACGTATGGTGTGTGTTTAATAAATAAGTTTTGTGTTTGTGTATAGCTTCTTTGGAGGTAGATATATGTAAGAGATTATTGGTTTCTGGTGATTAATGATACTACTTTCTTATTTAAATGTTTTGCTTAACATTTTGGTTTACTCTAGTGAGGAAAATATCTTGAACAGTTTTAAATATGTTTTGATGTATTTATTATTAGCCATTAATGTCACACTGCTGGGTAAAGGAGTTCCTACTCTCTTTCCAACTCTCTTCAGTGTCCAGAGCTGCCAAGGACAAATCTTTATGTTTATATCATCGGAAATCTTATACACATTGCTCTAGGAATCTCCCAAAAAAGAACGTACGTACCCTTAAAGTGCTTTTTACTAATGCTTGGTTCCTATAAACAAAAACGAATTGTTTTGGTTTTGCTTACCAATGGTAGCATTTTTTTGCCAAAATGGGCATACAGATAGATTCGTAAGCTAATTTTACCTATGATAGCAAAGTGGCTATCACAGGTAAAATTAGCTTACGAATAAACGAAACGCTTAGCTTACGCTGCAATTATTACGTATTATTATCAGGTGCAATGATTATGTAAAATTATGACTCTTGTATTTTCATCAATAATGGAGCAAAGACCTCATAGCATAATAGACCCTCCCATATCGAAGTCCATATAGGATGGTCTAAAATACAAATAAAACACCAACCCCCGATCATCACCACAGTCCTACAGTTCTACAATTAATTCGAAACCACACAGATTAACATTCACAGGTATGAACACACATACACACCCCCCTCCTCACAACACACTCTCACACCGTGCCCAGAGTAGCGAGAGGACGGCCACAATGCACCCACAAACGCTCGGCCTACTAAAACTCCTGTCGCACTAAAAGGGTGACTGTAATTGTACAACGCATGCTGACTTATGGTGCAAGTTATAGGAGTTTGCTTTCTAAATTGTTTAGAAAGTTTCGGTGGATTTTAGGAGTTTGGATAGCCGAATATGGTTGGATAACGTTTTCAAAGTGATATTAATATTAACTTTATTTCAGACCATAACAACACAACAACAGGCATAAAAATCTATATTTGTTAGTAAACTAGGGGCTTGTGGCTCAGTAATAAGAGTCACACTGGTCGATACGCTTGCCACGGTTGGTTCCTGGATGGGGGACCATCTTTATACCCTCTGTGCCCCGGAAAGCACGTTAAGCCGTTGGTAGCGGTTGTCATTCGTGGCATAGGGAGAGAGGGGGATAGGCAGTCGCTCCATGTAAAATTCTGGTACTCAGCTGCATCCGGTTAGACTGGAAGCCGATCCCAACATAATTGGGAAAAGGCTAGGCAGACGATGATTTGTTAGTAAACTACAAACAAAACCCAAGTGACTTGTGGACTTCATTGTCTTAGAAGTGAGTGAATGTATTAGATACACCTTTGAATACCTCTTCGGGAAAAATAGGCGTAAAGTTGTTATGTGATTTTAGACGTTTGTAGTAACATAAACTCGACACTCGACAATTATTTTAGGTGTTAAGTTTTAGTTTTACATGTCTTCTGCCCTTATCCCAATTTATTTAGCGTCGACGCAACTTGTCCTTATCTTCCATAGGTACTTTTCTTTTAGTCGTCATCTCGGCAGTCGTCCCCTTTCTGGTCATAGTCCATTCATCGTTTCTTCCATCCATCGTCGTAGACCCAAAAATTTGAAGACTTGTGACATCTATCAACCCGCACTGGGCCCGCGTGGTGGATTACAGCCCACTCCCTCTCACCGAGAAGAGGCCTGTGTCCCAGCAGTGGGAACATTTTATGTTGATCCATCCATCTTTTCTTTTGTCTTCCCCTACTCTTATTTATAGCCATCCAAATTCATGCTGAAAACATTCCCCACGACATTTTACATGGAAATAATGCTGCACTACTAGTTTATAACAAAGTAAAATTCTAGGACTGTAGTAGGTCATATTCTAGCAGTTCGTGACACTGCAGTTTAAAAACGGGCAACTTGCCAATATATCGAAAAGTCCATACGTTTAGATTTCCATAATTCTCCACTAGAATAAAGGAACTAGCATTAATTCAGTAACAGGTAATAAATCCATTATTTATCAGAAGCTGTTGTTTTAAAATTATTTGTCGAATGGCACCTTACAAAAATCTATATAAATAAAACAAAAGTCGGATTAGGTACACCATTTATAACTCAAGAACGGCTGGACCGATTTTTATGATCTTTGATTTGTTGGATTTTTCTTCGCCCCAAATAGCGAATAACTATTGAAACATGGAAAAAGTTTACGTTCATTCATTTTCTCATACATTTAGGCGATACGAAATTCGCCGGATCAGCTAGTTTCTAATAATTATGTCCAGTGCTTAGGCAGCTTAAGAATAAATTTTTCTTTATCATTTGTTAAGCTGCACGATTATTAACAAATACGTGCACTGACTGGACAGATCTACTCAATGTATGTGGTTCTTTCCTCAAAAGACCATTTCAGACAGCAATCTACACGGTCTGGACATGACCTCACCAATAATATGACTGGACTTTAAAAGAGACTGTGACCTCCGAGTTTGTTTCGGCCTTTCTTCTCAGAGTAGTTAGATGGGAAACGCTGACCTCATCTAGTTTAAAAAAAACACGATTGACATGTAAAAGTGTTTGTACAAACCTACTTACATAAATAAAATCGTTTATCATTCATTTTATAATTAACCTAGCTTCTGCCCGTGACTTCGTCCGCGTGAAATTTCTTGCTCCCCCAACCCACCGCGTTGCATCGCATCACATCGCCCACGCTGTTACTTCGTTTTCGCTTGGCGTTCTTTTTTACATTATTTTCCTTTTGTCCGGCTCCTAAGGGGGCTCCTAGCGTAAATAGCCTTCCTCAAGAATTGGACTATCAAATGCAAAAATAATTTTTCAAATCCGACCGGTAGTTCCAGAGAGAGAGGGAGAGAGCGTGTTCAAACAAACAAACAAACATACTCTTTAGCTTTATTATTAGTATGAATTATTTTTATAATGGTGCTTATCTTCCGTGTAATCACTGCCAGAGATATAACTAAAAATAACCCCAACCGAACTAAAAATAATTAATCAACTCTCAACTTTAAAACATAACTTAGTGAATACGCCCATCCCAGAGACCACACCGGCTGATATAGGTCACATACTCACTAAATGAGCACCGCCTAATGAACGCGAATCTTAGAGTGGACTATACAGAATGTTCCCTCTGCTATACAGGGTGTGCGCATAATTTGATTGAGTTACAACTTTGCCCAAGTTTGATGAAACTTGATTAATAATTTCGTAGCAACATTGTGTTGGTCTAACCGGGTAAAGTGTTGGATAAGACCACAGAACAGATAAAAGAGGATAGAATGGAAATAGTTCCTGATTTGTATTAGAACGCCTGTCGCCGCATGTCTCCCACTCTGACTCTCCACTACAAGCAAGAGATCAATACGTACGCGCATTACGCACACAAATAAACCACATGCACTTAGATCGCGTGTTTGCTATTGGTTGTCACACTACCGCAAATTCTGCTCTGGACGTACACTCACACACGTGTAAAAGCAATTTTGTTTCTCAAATATTTTACGGCGACCAAAAGGTCGATTAATCATATCGATAAAATTACTGTAATTTTGTTAATTAAAGTTTTGCAATTTTTTAAGTTGCGGGTACGGTACGAATAATGTGGACTTCCTAATTACATATAAATAAAATTAAATCGAAGTGAAATTAAGGGGGAACATCCAATACTGCCGCGAAATTTAAATTTTCTTTCGTTTTATGCTAGTTGCAGCTCTGTTTTACGTCATAATAATAGAAAGAAAGAAAAATAATATTTTGAATAACATAAAATGTAAAACAAAGCTACAATTTGCAAAAAAACTAAAAAGAAATTTTAAATTTCACGGCCATTTCGAATGCTAAGTCGAATTAACATAATATAATCTAATTAGTTTATTGTGAATTACTCTGTGAAAAATGTATTTATTAACTTCATCATGTTAATTTATGAATAATAGCTATGCCCGCCGGTTTCACTCGCGTTAATTTTAGGAAAAATCCTATTAAAATAATACATATATTCCATTTTTTTTTTCTGGTGGGAAATCATCAAATGACCGCTCCCGCTCTGGGTGGAGCGGAAGGGAGTGTCAGACTCTTACTGACTAAAACCCACCCATGTTCCTTCCTTCGCCCTTTATGTTCCGGGGTAGCGGTAACCCTTTCGAACAATCCCGCTGACACATACATATATTCCATTACTTTAAGAGTATTACTTACGATTATCACTTAGTTAGTACATTACTATAGGAAGCTAATGACCGGCCGCCTTGCGGAGTTATTTTAAAACCATGACATCTCCTAAGATATTCATTGAAATCCAATGACTTCAAGGGCAATTTTGTTCAAAATTAAATACTTGTGATGAGTAACGTATTTATTTGGTAAGGATTAATTAAGAGGGGCAATTCTCTTTATTTTAAGAACGTTCACAGTCTTAACTCAGTCTCAATCTGTCAAAAACACATTTAATTTCCCTACATTTCTGACCAGTTTTGGACATTGCCTTTTGGCGCTGAGATGAAACTGCGACTAGATTTTGAATTTTTTTAATTACAAGAATTGGCCTTCTGGGCTGTCTGTGTCCGTGATTAACGTCATTCAAGCGTACAAAGACATGGGCTAAAGTAAGTACATAAGCAAATAAATGACACAAGTAAAAATACAAGAATATTTTAATATTCAACAATAATTTAGACTCAATTTCAACTTTTTAATTACATAATCATTTTCTAAAAAATGTTGCGAACAAATTGTGCTACATTTAGTAGGTTTCCATTCAATTCTACCAGTTGTCTCAATCCACAGTTTTCTTGTCTCTTCTTATATCTCGGAAAACTAAAAAAAAAAATTTTTCATCGTAAATTACTAACCTCAAACCAAATTTTAGACGAAAACCCAACTAAGAAATTAAATTAATAATTCACATTACACAATAATTGGTGTTAATAAAAACAAAGTTATTTTAATTGTAATACAAATTTCTGAACATAATTCGTATACACTTACTTAATATCGACATTGTTTACAATTTGGTACAACACTATCGACGCGCATTTTGGCTCGACGCACGCGACGTTCGCAGTGAACGCAATACATTGCGCGACCGCTCGTGTCGTACAAGATCGTACCCATGTATTGCAAGCAATGTATAATTTTGCATCTGAATGCGATTTTATCGTTTTTGTCTACAAACTACATAATACTTTTGAAATAATTACAAATATCACTCGTATTTTAAGGTTTTTGGACTAACCGGTGAAAAGAAATCCCTCCTCAGGCCACATTACACTCCTAACTTCTTTTCCGACACGTTATAATAGCGCAAGACGGCATAATTCTTTTTTTCCGCGGAGCTCCGAACGCTGTCACAACAAGAGCGCGATTGTTGACCGGTGATTCAAATTTCGGTTGACTTTTGAGCGTCTGCTCAAAAGTGCGGCGCGCCTGCCCCGCCCACAAGGCCCTTCTAACTACTTTTATCTGTTCTGTGGATAAGACACCGGGAAAACTTGGGACTTGAAACTGCTTCAACAAAGGTAGTTATGGATTGAGTTTTTGAGTATTTTCGGTAAGGCTTACCTTTGAGTCTGTAATCATATAACACTATGTGAACCAATTTTAATGATTTTTTCAGTTACCCTTCGATAATGTGGAGACAAACCACTGTAGGTACGGGCAGGGAAGTTAATTTTTAAGTGAATTGATACGCTACGTAAATTTAACGTGAAACAATAAGACCAACTATTATAATGAATCACTGATTATTTCATAATACGAATAAATTAATAATAAATAATAATATGGAAATATCACATTGTACTGGGATCAATCCATCATCACTGACAGGACTATTGTTGCCAATAAGCTTGATATAGTGGTGGTGGATCGATCAGAGATCAGAGAGTGGCGCGCAATGATTGTTGACATAACCGTCCCGCATGATGAGAACTTCGTGAAAGCTGAGAAAGATAAACAAATCAAGTATCTTGAATTGGCTCGCGAGGTTGTCGACGTGTGGGACGTGGACTAAGTGATCATTGCGCCGATAGTCGTGACAGTCAATGGCTTAATAGCCAAGAGCCTCGACCAACACTTGAGGAGGCTCTCGTTGGGCAGCTGGATCAAGGGCTTGATTCAGAAAGCGGTATTTCTGGACACGGCTCGCATTGTCAGGAGGTTCCTCTCTCTGGAGCCCTGACCGCCGGTAGCTTGGACCCTGTTCCCGATACCGGTGGGCTACTTTTTTTTTATATTTTTAAATAATTTTATATTCTAAAATTAAAAAATATAATTTATATGTATACATTGAAATAAAGGAAATAATAATATAAATTAATGTCAACAAAAAGAGAAAATGAAAAATGTCAATAAGCACAGCACATCATCAGGTTCGCTACCCGAACCTGTAAAATTTTCCCAATCAACTTTGAACCTAGCGCTGTTCGCTTTAGCGATAAAGTTGAAAATCTATAAAATAAATTTGACAGATTATGGTAGCTTGATGTGCTGGCATCTGTACATTGCATGTCAACACACAGACTGAAAACAAATAATAATACTATGTCAATATACAATAGTGATGTCAATATACAACACTAATGTCAACATACAAAACTTATGTCAAGGACAATAATACATGTATTTCATTAGCATGTCAACATTATGTCATTAGATTTTTGTCTGTTATAAATTCCGAAATCCTACTAATTTTATAAATGTGAAAGTTTGTATGGATGGATGAATGATGGATGGATGTTTGTTACTCTTTCACACAAAAAACTACTGAACGGATTTGGATGAAATTTGGCACACAGATGGTTTAAAACCAGGATTAACATATAGAATATTTTTTATCCCGATATTCCCACGGGATCGAAACTTATGCGGGTGAGACCGCGGGGCGCAGCTAGTACTGTAATATGCTTTGATCAACAGTAAAGATTTTAGCCGTATCCTAAATTACTTTTTTTCTGTTTTTACCCGTGAGAACCAGTAAATGGCCCTATGTCTCTCATACAATTGTTATCCATCTCATAAAGCAGTTGGTTCTTCTATAAATAAATAAATAAGCTTACGTTCAATATGTTGATACCTTGGTCAAATCTGCGTTCGCGATTTATTTACCAAAAATGTAAACAAATATGAGTTGATGGAAAAATAACTTTAATTCAAACATTTTTATAACTTTTTCAATAGTGCTAGTCACTCTGAAATCAGCTAAATTTCCATTTAAATAAAGTTGATATTTCTTTAACTTGAAATAACATCAATTTGAAACATAAAGAATAGACTTTAGCTAAAATATTATCTTTCCATCGATAGCTATTGCATCTCCTATAAAAAAAAAAACTTACGTTCAATATTTTGTTACTTTGATATGACAAAGTTGGTGTTTACGTCGCTCTAAATAAGTTTAGTTAATTTCCCTATTGTGCCCAACATTGCCTATTGTGTAAACTAGACACAATCTTCAACAACAAATATTTTCCTTTAATAGGCAAATATTATTCCGAAATTTAACGGAAACAACTTCAAGTAATTTGAGAAAATTCCCGGGAAATGTAACGGAACAAGGTTGCAAGTTAAGCAACAATGTCTCGATTCCGGGAAGTGGCCTCGCCAAGTTCATTTACAAAAAAAATAAATTAATATTAATTTGTTGTGAGTACAGACGCCAGCACAACAAGCTACCCGAAACTGTCAAAATTTCCCAATCAATTTTGAACTTTATGCTTTAGCGATAAAGTTGAAAATCTACTAAAGAAATTTGAAAGATTGTAGTAGCTTCATGTACTTGCATCTGCACCTTTTTTTTTTTTTGTCGCTGGGAAATGCTTTATGCATCCCCGCTCGCGGGGGACGAGACGGGGTATGTGGGACTCCTGTCGAAACCGCACCGACAGTATACCCACTAAAACTCAGCGGTGTTCCCGCATCGCCGTGATGGCAGGGCCGTGGGAAACCGGCTCAGCCTTTACTTCAGGCTACTTACACCAACATGAAACGAACTAGAATAATGGGGCCGATTCCCTTGTTCACAAACTAAACTAATTTTAAGTTCAGTGCATCTTTTTCTTTCTATTTCATTAAGAAAAGGACAGGAGATGAATATTAGTTTAGTCCTGTCAAATTAAGAAACTCCATAGACATTTTAGACGTGATTAAAAACATGGCAACTAAAAATACGTCAATTTACGTCAGGCACTGACTAATTTGACAGGACTAAACTAATATTTTTCTTGTCCTTTTCTTAATGAAATAGAAAGAAAAGGATGCACTGAAATTAAATTTAGTTTAGTGTGTGAACAAGGGAATCGGCGCCAATCTCAATGATTTTAAAAAGATGTTTATTGTATTTTCAATACTTATTTTGTTTGACTTTTTGTCTATTTTACGTAATAAATCACTCGTTGCCTTCTTCATAGCTGCAGAACAGTGGTTGCTTAGTGGTAACTGCCGCAACTTGGCGCTTTACTTTGTGTGAATTATTTCATCATATTTTACATGGAGCGGCTGCCTTTCTGACCTCCACAACCCAGTAACTGGGTAATACGATACCCTTTGATAAGACTGGTAGTCAGACTTTCTGTCGGAAAATGACATAAATTTGAAACATAAATTTGACTAGACTTTATGTAAAATATTATCTTTCTCAACCAAAAAAATTAACTTTAATACGATTGACGTCTTTAAAAATGCGGGATATGAGTGTTTCAGTTTATCTTAGGCATCAATCATGCAGACTCAAAATAATTGTAACTAAATAACAAAGAGAATTAATAAAGCGCTCTTCCTCTCTCTACTTATTTAAAAATTTGCTGTGCCCGACAGGGTCCATAATTGTTTCTATTATTTTTATTATATTTACCACCTGTAATTGTACATTATGGATTGCAATAAGCGATTTGAGATTTGAGCCTCTTTCAATGCATCCCAAATCTAGCTATACCACCGGCCACCACACTAATCTCACCGCATAAAATTTAAATCCCCACCTCATTTTACCTGTTTACTATCAAAATATCGACACTATCAGAGTACCAATAACATTTTATGGACTCTAAAAACCGTTTAATATGTCGTTCACGTTTGGTTACTGGGAGCAACTCACCCGGCCCTGGATCCGAGCCAAACTCATCCACACTCTCAGGACTACTTAGTATGGTCTATATATCATGGGAAAGAAATTCTGAGGACGAAATGGTATAGACTTTTTTGTTGTATAGTGTAAGGTTTGATATGAGATAAAACATAACATGATAAAACGGTGAACGCAAACATCGTGAGGAAACCGGCAAGTCCTAGAATAAAAAATCGAAAATATATCATTATACGAGTATAGCCTTCCCAACAATGTCGGGGTCGGCTTCCAGTCTAACCGGATGCAGCTGAATACCAGTATTTTACATGGAGCGACTGCCTATATGACCTCCACAACCCAGTTACGTTACTGGGTAATACGATACCCGCTGATAAGATCGGTTATCAGACAAAAATCGAATACATGTGACATCCATAAACCCGCACTGGGCCTGCGTGGTGGATAATAGCCCACTCTCTCTCTCAGATAGGAGGCCTGTGTCCAACAATGGCAAAGTTATAGGCTGATTATGCTTTACAGCAATCTGGAATTATCTTGAAGGCTTCGTCTGTCCTCGTTCAATGAAGGAACCACCATGCTTACTAAACGCGTGTTGAAAGATTTCAAACTTTAACCAATACATGTTTACTATATAACGGTGTTACTATGTCTTCAGACAATGTTCTAGACTATTCGAAATCAATAAATGTCACCTAACAGCCTACTATTTGTACGAACTTGATGCTTCAAGGGGTTTGCAAATACATTATCAACATTGTCAAAGCCAACTTTGGAATGTCTGCCTGTCCTGTGATTTTAACGCTACATAAAAGCTTCCAATACAAACGCAGCAATGTTGTGTGGCAGTAGAAATAGGCACAGTGGTACTAACAATCTGCGTACGACAGACGTTTTAGACAATTTATTTCGCAAATAGTTTTTGCCCGCGGCTTCGTCGGCGTGGATGTCGGAAAATATCGCATGGGTACATACTACTGGGATCAAAAGTACCCTAAGTGTTAATCCATGTTATAAACTATCTGTGTGCGGAATTTCATCCGAATCCGTTTAGCTGTTTTTGCACCAATCCAGTACATACATCCAGACAAACACGCAAACGGACAAAAATTCTTAAAACGATATTTTCGGTATCAGAATCGTTCTCACATCTCGTAACATTTTTTTTTTTTTTTCGAAAATAATTAATGTATAGTTTTGACGTCATTTTGACCATAACGCCCTGGAAGTTACGCAGATCTTTGGTGTGGGGTGCAACATGTGTCGACACTCTTGCGCCATCCCATCTTCCTAGCACGGTGGGCTGTGCTGGAGCGGCTGCTGCTGGTGCAGAAAACCTTAAACGGCGACAATATTCCAACCTGATTGGGAGTTATATGTTCGAGCCGTTTGGGGTTGAAACACTAGGGCCATGGGGTCCGAGTTCCCACTTGGTTTTTCGAGATATCGCCAAGTGGTTAGTCGACTCTTCACGTGACCAGGGGCCAGCCCTCTGACAGCCAGCCCTTCCTGTTGACAGCGATGCGGACGAATTTTTTTGTGCCCTATGATTCTTTTGCTTATTTTTTCACATGTATATATTATAACTTTAAATGTTAGCTTATATAACGTAACATATGATGAATGTGTTAATAAATCAGTTTTTTATTTATAGATATGTACGTATAGATGACTTTGTTCTTCTACAGATTTCATACTTTACCTAACCTACCATCAAAAACACGTTCCAGCACCCTAAACAACACACAATCACAATCTGAATTATTTTGAAGGATATTGGCAATCCGTTGCTTCATAAGTTCGAAAAATCTGTCTGCTCAACAGCGTAAATAACGCATTGTTGAACTGTTAAAACGAAAGCCATTGCCACTGATAGTGTGTTACATAATTACCCCACTAAATTCAAATTACAGTCCTAATCCGAAAAAGTATAAACTTTGAAAGATATCCCCTTTTACTGTAACATCAACAAGCAAAATAACTCAAACATGTCGTAATAAATTCCGTATGTCGCTTTCAAACTTTGAATTACTTCGCTATTGAAAATCACCAGAGATCGGGGCTTCGCAATTCGTCCGATTCAGCGGAGAACTTAGTCCGTGTTCACGTGAACAGTTTTCTTTAGTAGTCAACTTTGGACGTATGCGAGTATATGGCAGATTGTACGAAGATTTAGTGGCTTGAAATTTATTTGTGTAATCGGGTGTGGTTTGTTTATTTTTTGTTTGAACCTATAATACATCTTAGCATCTTAGGCTTTTTGCCTCTCTTCAATTTTAATCCATCCAAAGGTTGTCTTTAAAAGATCGCTCTAAGCGCCCATTGTGTCACCCTTTGTAAAAAAATTGTATATTGATGTTTTATAATTTGTATGGTGTACAATAAAGAGTATTCTATTCTATTCTATTCTTAGCTAGTAGGGGCTTGTGGCTAAGTAATAACAGCCGCACGGGTCAATCGATCAGGTTCGTGGATGGGTGGCCATCTTCATATACCAATACCTCTCCGTGCCTCGGAAAGCACGTTAAGCCGTTGGTCCCGGCTGTCATTCGTAGATCTTTGACACTCGTTACGGGTCCTCAGTAGCCTGAAAGTCTGACAACCAGTCTTACTAAGGGGTATCGTATTACCCAGTAACTGGGTCAGATAGGCAGTCGCTCCATGTAAAATACTAGTATTCAGCTGCATCCGGTTAGACTGGAAGCTGACCCCAATATAGTTGGGAAAAGGCTAGGCTTCTTACATCTTAGCTAGTAGATTTCTCCTCTTCGATAAGAAATGAGCCAGCTAATGTCCAAATATTCAATTGTTCATCAAAGCCGGTAACATGATTGTCTGTTCTGGCCAAAGTGATGGAGTGTGACTTTGAAGCCTCTTTTCATATGCTTCGATGTCTAATCACTTTTACATCGAAGCGCGAGCGTTTGCTTTTTTTTTTTCTTTTTTTTTCTAACAGATTCACGTACCAAGGTACCGATAATAGAACAAAAGTTTACAGAACTCACAAAACACAACGTTACTTAGCAGCAAAACACATTAAACTATACAACGTGTCGCTACAATGGCGACATTAATTTAACACACGGGTAGGGCTAGTGGTCGGTAATCTTAAAAGTTATAACAACATAAAAAAAACCTAACTTGAAAACTTCCACCTGCGCCGCTCGCCGCCATAGGGCTCTCTCTCTTTCCTTCAATTCGCCTTATTTGCACGTTATTTGTTTTAATTACATTGATGCGATGTTATGATCCGTGACCCCGGCAAATGACTCCTGCGCTACAGTTCTTTAAGTCAGGTTGCTCTACAATGCTATTTTAGAAAATTGTTAATAAATAAATAAATATTAATGTTTAATTGAATTAAAATATATTCATACAACTAAGACGTGAAACCGCCATTAAAGCGCCACGCTGTATACATCGTTTTAAAATTAAATTGATACTCTTGATTTTTCTAACAAAATTCTCCAAAAAACTTTTACCAATGACTGCTTTATTCATACCCAGAGACCACACAGGCTATATTGCAGGCACGAAACAAAACGCCGAAAAAAAAACTTCGCCTATATCGAGTCACCTCCCAATACGCTGTACGGAGCCTAATAAAAAAGCGTTACAAAACACACATGGGAACAAGGCTATCGAAACTGAAACAGCCATCACACTTCGAAACACTCTTCACGCGTGGAGCCGTCAGAACTCTTAACTCAATTAAAAGTTCAAAAGAAACATCCCTGTACCGTATCCCGGACTAGTGGTGGGCCATAAAACATAAACGTACCCACTACACGACCGTAAAACGAACAAAAACACGCGAGTCAGTCAAAAATTCAGCACATCTCTACGAATTGTAATGGTGGGTTCAGATGTTGTAAGAGAACCTTTAGTTTCTATTTATTTTCAATTTTAAGATAGTGTTCGATATTTGTTTTTCTGTTGCATACTTACATAGCTTATTTTTATTGAACTTTAATTTATCATGAAATATCATAAAAACATAATGTTGTATATGTCAATAAAATTATGATCATCAAGCTATCTTAGCAGCAGTTTATTAAAACAATAAAATGAAACCTAACTCATTACGAGGTGACTCGCTAAGATTGACTAAAATAAATGTAGAAAATCAGCCTTCATTTTAATCTCAAGAAATAAAATCGGGCAGCAATTACCTCGTCATCTTAGCTCCAGACACTACATTCTTAATGTTGTGTCTAGCTGAGATCAGCTTTCCCGTTGTACAAAACGGTCTGCAATAAACTACCAAAAAAGACTAGACTTCTAAATAACAGAACAGCCAAAACCTTCCGAAGCGCACGTACCACAGAGAAACCAACAAAAAAGTGGCCCTATAACTCAGAGCGATACGCTGACAGTCGCCTGCCGCGTCCCATCTGAACCCAGCCTCATGCCGACCGTAAACGAAATGACCGACGTTTCGTGAATTTTTACGATGTATCAGAAACAGTGCTGTGCACTGCGTGTATTTAATATTAAACACGCGCTGTCATGCCTCGTACTATGTTTTTAATATATTCTGTTCGAAAAGCCTGAAAATAAGAGTGGAAATGTGTAACGAGGTGGGTATGTTTAATGGGTTTGTTTTTAAATCTACTCTCTTTTTATTATGATTGATATGACGCAATACATGCTAAATGCTAGTTTTAGAGCAGAAAGCCAATTCCCGTAATTAAAAACGTTCAAAATCTCATCTCAGCGACAATCAATGTCAAAAATGTAGGGAAATTTGAGGTATTTGTGACTGATTGAGACTGAAATCAGAATGTGGACGTTCTTAAAATTACGAGAATGGTCTTATGTATAATATAATTAGAATGCACGTTATTCGATTATTATATAAACGCTGTGTAAAAATGAAGATAACATCTTGTTTAGGTATTAATGTATGCAAGAACAAAGTACTTGTACAAGTGAAGTTGGATCAATGATTTAACAAAAAGATGCAGACTACTATGTCTACTATGTCTCGCTGATGGTGGCACATGTGTTGGATCATTTAGCTCCCTTCAAAATGGTTGAGCTGAATGGTGCTAATCCGTGCGTCATGTTCGTGAACGGGCGCCGTCAGTGGGGACTGGTCATCTCTTTGCTGCCATGGCTTATTTTAATTTAATTTAATATTTGGATTGTTTCAGGCTTTTCATTACGGACGCTTTTAACGTTCTGCATCGTTCTCACATGCATAATTTTTAACATGAATGATGTAACTAATACTTTGTAACCATATTTTGATTTAAAAGAGTGTCCATGGAGTTTCTTGCCCGTTCTTCTCCATAGGTACCTACTACGCTTTGGAATTGGCAACTAGCTTCATTTCTCTGACTGACCGACCCCTTGACAATTCAAAAGTGCCTGTAATTGGTTTAATTGAAATAAATACTTTGAGTTTGAGTTTGAGTTTCTATCATCCATGCCACCTAAAGTATAAGAACCAATATCAATCTTCCCTAGTCGTATTGTTAGCCTCAAAAAACAGAGTTCTTAAATCACTAGACCGCGTACATAAAGCAGACACTAAACTTTAGTACATACTAATAACACTAAAGGAAACTACATACGAAATCTCTACGTAGACCCGTGAAAAGGTTTCGTAAAAAACTCGATCTTTATTCCACTAACAGTAAACAAAACCAGCATTAACATTAAACAAACAATTAAACACGAAACTCGAAAAATCTCGATCCCTAAATGCAATTACCTGCATAGCTTCAACAAATTAGAATTCAGTATTAACAGAAGAAACACAGATACTCTTTGTGTGACTAAAGGACTAGCGTTGTCTGCAGGTGGAGCCGGTGGAGGCAATAAAAAACAGAAAAATCCAACTGTAAAAATACAGTGAAAAAAATAGAAAACTCCCTAGTGCAGTGGAACGTGCTTATATAACAGTATCCAGATTTTTTTGCTTCGCTATTTCGCGCCTTTGTACAGCGAACTTATAAAGGTTTTTGTTGTTATTAAAACACTGATGTTCGTTCGAAAGTGTTGTTTTGATAGTTCGGAATTTGTTTGATTATTTATTTGAAGCCGTTTCATTTTCCGTTGCTGTGCCTATAGATTTTTCAGGTTAAGTGTCTGTAAAATAAACAATGAAAAGTTATACTGTAGTATATATCTGCAGCAAAAACAATATAGCCAAGAGGATAAGCGGGGGAATAATAAAATTATATGCCCGAGAAATATTATGCTGCGATAACCGATCCGTTTGCACAGCGTGGCATTTATGGCAATTGCAAATGACGTGTTGACTACAGAATGTAGTAAACTTACAAGGTGGCAAAAGTACAGTAAATTCAACTGAAATAATAATAAATTATACCTTAATTTTTATAATGAGTTTAGAGCTTCTCCTTTTTAACCGTTTCAAAAAGGAGGAGGTTCTCAATTCGACTTTTTTACCCGATATCCCCGGCGATTTCGGATCAATTTCCAAAATCATTTTTTTAATGGATAGGGTATGGTATGCCTCAGGAGGGCCCTATATCAATTTTATTAACTTTGCTTAAGTACTCGTAGTTTTTGAGTAAGCCAATAATACCTACGTGTTTTTTCCGCTTAGTAAATTGATGATGTTGTACTAACTTCTATCGCAGATATTTACATAGCAATTAGTATTATACGAATTTTTGTGGGGTGGGTACAACTAAAAAGTGAAAATTAAATACTTTTTTACAACAAAAAACAAGTGACTTCAAAAAAAAAACTACAAAGTGAACAATAACATCAGTTGGTTGTTATTTTTTTTTTTTTTTTTTGTAAAATGTTTTTTGTTTACTCTTTCACACACTGTAGATGTATCAGTCAATTATGTTGACACACACAAGAAAGCCAACAAATATCAACTTATCAATAGCTACAGCTAACTACAGCTTTGAGCCGTTTGGGGTCGAAACGCTCAGGTCATGGGGCCCGAGTGCGCGTTTCCTTTTTAAGGAAATTTCGCGCCGGCTGATCGACACTTTCACGTGACGTGGTCTGGGTCGTTCTTTGGCCAAAGAATTAGCATTGCCATTCAACGTGGCAATGCTGCCAGTCTTCTGGGCACGTTTCCGCATGACAGCGATGCGGACGAGCCCTTCAAGGCCTAAATATCCTTTTGTTTTTATTCATATAGTTAGTTAGATGTTATCAACCAGATCTAGTTCAGTTATTAAATTAATTCCAATCCCAGAACAAAATTGTTTCAAAGAACGCCTCTTAAATTCCACGTTATTGTCTGAGATTTTAAAAACGGTGTCTGTTTAATCGCGCCTTCGCGTGTTGTTGCCAGCTGCTACTGGGCAAGACGAACGGCCCACCGGAGACGTCTTACACAATACTCTGTCTCGTTATCTCGGTTAAATTTCACAATTTTATTGTGTACCTTATTTTATTGGGGAGAAAAATTAATGTAGATTTTTTTAATAAAAAAAAATATGTGAGGTTATGTTTTTGGGTTTTGAAGAGACCTTGTGTGGATTGAACGAGGCTATGTCATGAATCTTGTTTTGAACAAAGATTTACGGAGAAAGTCGAGCTAAAGACTAATGTTAAGAAAATTTTATCAGCCTTGGGTAATTTAGAAACAGTCACACGTATCGACAGAAATAAA
The DNA here is from genome assembly GCA_911387795.2 of Apamea monoglypha. Classification (NCBI taxonomy): domain Eukaryota; kingdom Metazoa; phylum Arthropoda; class Insecta; order Lepidoptera; family Noctuidae; genus Apamea; species Apamea monoglypha. The sequence continues at coordinate 3,064,598 of OU426933.1, read as the reverse complement.
AAAGAACACAGGAGTGATATATAAAGTCTACCTGAGAGACTAAAATATTTCGCGATGTTACACGTGTATGTTAAGACATTCTGCTAAGTTTAATTTATTCTATTTTAGATCGCCGTTTTAGAATCATGACTTCGCTTAACAAGAACAGATGGACTATTTGCTATGAAACGTGAAACAAAGGAACAATACAATCTGGAAGACCTAGTATCTTTCAAGAAAATATTACACGATTGGCCTAACAATTATTTCACATTCAATCACAAAATAAAAAACAAGTAATTACTTAAAACCCACATATGAATATTAATATTTACACCCCATTAAAATCCCTGTACATGTTATCCCATGAAGGATCAAGACGAGCCGTGCTAACAACCCCTTCGGCACCGGAGGGTATAACCCTCACGCACCGAGAAAACAATGGAAGGAGGAAGGTACACAATGCATTCATTGAGGACATCTCTAGCGAACCGTGAACCTTCTATGTCCTGAACACAAACATGTTATGTTCTGTTATTTTTATGGGAAAACATGGGGGAAGCTCAATCTGATCGTGGAATCTTTATTTTAATGAAACATAATGATGCGATGTCATTATTTCTTATTTAACACTTACTAGCTTTTTCCTGCGTGGTGGTGGAAAATTATCACGTGGGAACCGAATACCGGGATTAAAAGTATCCTGTCAACCAAACTCGTTCAGCCGTTTAGTGTAAAAATCTTACAGACAGATAAGGTACTTTCGCATTTATAATATTAGTACGGATGGACAAAACAAACAATGATTAAATAATGAGAAAAATCTTTGAAAGAAAGACAGAAAAAAATAAAGAAAAGAATATACACATAAAAACAAAAAAACATAAAATAGTATTTTGTGTATTATACGGACGCCAGCACATCAAGTTACTACAATCTGTCAAATTTCTTTAATAGATTTTCAACTTTATCGTTAAAGCATTAAGGTTCAAGATTGATTGGGAAAAATTGTCAGTTTCGGGTAGCTTGACCTGCTGGAGTCTGTACACAGCTGCGCAAAATAGGCCCAAATCAGCATATTCGTGAAATGGTGCAACAGCAGGTTAGTCAGCCTATAATGTTCCCACTACTGGAAAACAGGCCTCTCTGTTAGAAGTGGGCCGTAATCTACCACGCGAACCCAGTGCGGGTTGGTAGATGTCACATGTCTTCGATTTTTTGGTTCTAGGATATGCCGGTTTGCTCACGATGTTTTCCTTCACCGTTTTGAGAGCAGTGGTGATGAAATTATTTACAAAAGTAAAGTGCCTGTCTAGGTACGAACCCACGACCTACATTTCGTAAGTCGAGTTGTAAGACAGTAGAACATAGTTTATAGCATTAACATAAGTAGACAAGCTTTGTCTGATCTCAATAGGGCAAAGAATGTCCAGTACGATCAAACAGGCTATTATGCCAAAATCTAACATTCAGAACCTAACCTTTGGCAACCGCACTAACAAATTAAGTTCATTCATGCTCAAAATGAATCCAGAGAAAGTTATTTGACGCCCACACAAGGCTTTGAACACACAAAGTGAAACACTACGAAATCTGAATATAATATGAATGCCTACAGGAGTGGCATTTGCTCCCTACGACCTATTAATCAGATCACCAAAGTCACTCAGGTTTGAACCCTTTCTAAGGCAACTATTACCTTTAATAAATATGTTTTTTCAAAACTTTTCTAGGAGCTATTGTTGAAAATGTTATCTATTATCATATGTATTAAGAGATTTCTATAATATTTCAATGGTTCTACACGATTTTTTTTTTCGAGAAAACACAAAGCGAAGTTTGTAAAAAATATGGGTAGATTTAGAAAAGCTCTTTAAAAAAATTCCTCTAGGGCACAAGATAAATTAAATTACAGTCATAGTAAAAAAAGAAGAAAATATCAAATTATGTATATGAAAATAGACCTTTTAGGCCCTTTATTGACAGATATACTGAAGTTATGACGACAATAATTTATTTGACCGGTCAAGTCTTTTGTCTCATTTTGGTTATATTGCTTGTTGTGGGTGGCCAACTTCTCCATCTTTTCGTGTCTATGGTACAGACGCCAGAATATCAAGCTACTACAATCTGTCAAAATTATTTAATAGATTTTCAACTTTATCACTAAAATATTAAGGTTCAAGGTTGATTGGGAAAATTTGACAGTTTCGGGTAGCTTGATGTGCTGCCGTCTGTACTCTTCCTCGTCGTTTTTTTTTTGTATAGTTGAGCCCAGTAGGTGGCAAACAAACTCAAACTCAAATCATTTATTTCAACTAAACCAATTACAGGCACTTTTGAATTGGCAAAGGTTCAGTCAGTCAGAAAGATGAAGCTAGTTGCCCATTCTAAAGCGTATGTACGAGATGGAGAAGAACGGGCAAGAAACTCCACTCTTTTAAATCATAAAATTGTTACAAAATATTTGACTACATCATTCGTGTTGAAATTAACCATGTGAGAACAATGTAGAAAGACGTGCACGTTAAAAGCGACCGTTATAGAAAACATAAAAACAATTCAGAAATTAAAATAAGCCATGGCAGGTAAGAGATGACCAGTCCCTACTGACGGCGCCCGTTCACGAACATGACGTATGGATCAGCACCATTCAGCTCAACCATTTTGAAGGGAACTAATGATCCAACTCACACGCCACCACCAGCGTGACATTAGAGTGAGCATGACATACTCTCAGCTGCCAGGGCACATTCAAGTCAATGAAAGACGTATCCAGTAAATGGTAGCTTTATAGAAAGTACATAGTGCTCACACGTGTGCTATGCAATTATACAATACTAAGAAATTGAATTTATACAATGCAAAGATAGTTTTTTCCAATTTTCAGCAGCTCCAACAATGTTTCCGAATGCTAATTAGTTTATGCGCCCCTGTGGAGCAGGACCAGCGTTGAGCCAAGCATTTTTGTCAGCGATGTAATCCTCTAACTTATAATATGCTTGGCTACATAGTGTGAGTTTAATACAAGATTTAAATTTCGTTTCATTCATTCAGTTGGAGTATGTGGGGAGGAATTTTATTGTAACATTTTAAACAGTACCCCATGAAGAATGAGTTTACTTTAGCCAGTCTGAAACCTGTTTGAACTAATTGGTCCTTATTTCTAGTCCGATAGATGTGTCTTTCACCTCTTTTATTGAATAGATTTAATTTTTTTCTTACGTACATGATGTTTTCATAGATGTATTGACAAGGTACCGTCATGATGTTACGTTGAATGCGGCATCAGTAGCATGTTTTAGCCCCTATTCTGATTTATCGCGAAATTTCGCAGTAATTTGATGTCTATTATTGATGTCTATTGAACATGACCACCGCAGTACTTTCAATAATTTTATCCTGAAAAAACGACTAAATTTTTTAGCAAAATTGTTATGAATAACAAGCACCATTTTGATCATTGAGGATTACGCGTCACGTCCTGACTTTTTTCGGTGAGATTATCTAAAGGGAAGTGTTGTTTTCAACCTTGAATACGAAAAGCAGAATATTTTTTAGAGGAATACCTAATTAAGTATGCGAAAATTAAATGAACACGATGAAAAGAGATCGCATTTCTATGTAACAAAACGGAGGAGATTAGGCAGATCTTATTTACTATATAAAATTGCCAAGCCTGAACAATATAGATTTGTTTTAGAAAAATATCTGGTAATTTTCGTTTCTAATCAAAGTAATCTTATAGGCCGACCGCTTAACTGAGACGTTGCTTGAGGCAGCTGCGCGGTGCGGGAAGGGTAATAGTTGTCACAAGTTGACGTTGACGATTTACTGAGCTCTCGCGGCACGTCACCACACCCCTCCCGCACCTCGCTGCTACCTCAGGAAATGACTCAGTTATGCGGTTGACCTATAATTTAAAGTTTTAAACTTCCGAATTGACCATTCTGTATAAGACAACGAAATATCATCAATTATTTAGTTTGGTCCGTTCTCCACAGAATCTTTGTCTAATGTCCACTTCTGATCCAAATAATACAACTGCCTATATTTCTCAACACCTTAGTCCACCCACATTATTGTTAGCCCAGTGTACCCGATTTTGTGTAAACTTAATAAACAATAATTACGGAACGGCTAAGGGGCACTGTGCGGCAAGAACTTGGCACCAAAGGTAATCTTCGTCAAGTTTAAACTAAGTTTAATGTAAACTGTCGAGGTTTCACGGATTAGCGGTTAACAGTCGCTAAACCCCATCAGGGCCGGAGGCACAGTATAAGTGGATAAACAGTAGGCTAAGAGCGGTTTAAGAGCCGCGCGTTTTGGCTCACTCACGCGGGTGCTTATGACTCTAAAACTCTAAATTGGTTGTAACGCAATAAGATGAGATAACGCAATAGAATAAGATGAGATGAAAGGCGAATTTGGAGAAAGATTCTCATCAATTAATGAAATAAATGATAAATGATTGCCTGTTGGGTCGTATTTCTAAGTTTCTTTGAATAAATTAGACGTTCCTGATCCTATTGGCTCATATTTATATTTCTTTATTTCACAGAATTATATTAGATATTCTTTGAATTAAGTGAATTTGTGTGCAGGTAGTAGGCACTCATTCATTTTTCTTTCTAATTAAATAAAATTAGGAAATAAAACTTAGCAAGTTATTAACTGACTATTATTTAGTCTCTATTCCAGAACGACACCTAAGAATCTTCGTGGAAGCGAAATAATAATTAAATTGTTTTAATTTAAAATGTTACTTTTCAGCCACTTGTCTACCGACTGCCGAGTTTATGTGTCCTCTTTGCAAAGTTACTTTAAGGCTACGTGCGCACTGACAGGTGGCTTGCTTAGCGCCTAGAGCCTAACGAGTCACGTTGCGAGTAGTAAAGTGAAACGAATGGTTTAGAATCTTTGCAACCGTCCGCACTGCGCGTTTGGCGCCTTCGCTAGTCGCCTAGAGTGTGTCGAAGGATGTTAAGTCACTTGCCTCTAGGCGCTAAGTAAGCCACCAGTCATTGAGTATGTAGCCTAAAAAAATCTACTAACACAGCATAAAAACAAACGAACAATCCAACTCCTTGTCCTACTGTTCCTTGTTACTCTGTGGTAGACTAGTTTATTTAACTCCTAAATCCGGTTCGAAAACGCAGGTACGATACACAAGTACTGAGATTAGGAACACGCCTGTCCTAAGGGTATTACTGTTGCTTGTTATTATCAAAATAGGTTCACTGGTTTTATCGTACAACGGGTGTTTTGGACAGGGACACTGAAGTATAAACAGGTAGCCTACAGTTATTTGATTAGAGTGATAATAAGCATTACTTTGAAAGCCAAAAGGAGGATTTAATCAACGCCAACGCCGGCTGTGGCTGAAAACCAGTGCTGGGGCTCTGTCTCGCATAGGGTCGTAGCTATGCTGAGCGATGGATGTGACGCATATTTTCCCCCGATATGTTTTTTTTGTGTTTGTGTTCTTTCTCTGCATCATGTATAGCGCAAATAAACATATTTTCTTTCTTTTTTTTAATCGAATCAAATCGATAACTTTTCTTATGAAACTTAACCAATTTTCATAAATTTTGTAGATAGAAGGTTGTTTATGTCCTGTAGGGCATCGAATACTATACATTCCAGAAAGAGTTCCTAAATGAGTGAATCAAAAGTCATTTATTCAAACTAGGCTGAGAATCAGCACTTTTTGAACGTCAAAATTACATAAGACAGTCCCCCAAAACGCCCGTCCTTCAATGCTCATGGATGGAGTCGTGGGATGAACTACTTACCATAACTAGTCCAATCAACTCAGCCTATCGCAGTCCACTGCTGGATGTAGGCCCCTCCCAGGCTGCGCTACAACACCCTGTCCTCCGCCTACTGCATCCAGTCTGTCCCAGCCAAATTTTTATGGTTGTCGGTCCATTTAGCTGGGGAGCGTCCTACACTACGCTTGCCGATACGCGGTCTTCATCCAGAACTCATTTGAACAATAACTAGTTACCTATCATAATAAACGATCCCGTGGTAATATTGGGATAAATAATATCCTATGTCCTAATTTAAGTCATGGTCTACCCATGTGTCAAATCTCATCCAGATCCGTTCATCCGTTTTAGCGTGAAAGCGTAACATCAACAGAATATAAAAAAAATGAAATCTTTTCTCTTTATAATACTAGTTTAGACTAGTTTAGATGAAGGGCAATCTTTTCCAGAAGCAATTACCATAGTCATCCGATCAGATTGAAAATCTTCTTCAACCAAAAAATCTAAAAGGGTCATAGAAAAAAAAACCTATTTTCATTACACGCATTTATCGGAGTTCCAAAGTAATGTCATTTAAAAGTTTTTAAGTGTCATCGTTTAAAAGGCAGATCGAGCAGATAGTACTTTTTTAAAAAGCTATTAAAATAACTTTTTTCGGAATCAGCTGTGTCTTTCTGTCCATCTACGTTCCAGAGTTTGACATGGATACTCGTATCGAGGTGGAGAATTTTAGATTAAAATAAAACTCCTATAATTTTAGGAACATTATATTTCAATGAGACTCGACGTCATTGCATTGCGTAAATTAATATGGAATTCATCATCATCATGATCATCAAAGGCACTGTGGATCCCAAACCGAAAGCAAAAGCAAAATAATGTGCTTTGGCGACATTATTTTGCTTTTGCTTTTGGTTTCGGATCCACAGTGCTTTTTATTATGAGCGCAATGTCTTACAATTCAATTTTAATCTATTTATTGTAATTGTAATGAATGTACTTTGAAATAATTCATTTGATATAATGTGTTATTTATTTGTTATTTGCAATTCATTTGTTGATATTTTAAATTTAATTTTTCTTTTTATTAGATATTAATTTAGTTCAATGTTCAAGTTCAATTAAAATTTTTAATTGATAATTAATTTCATTGTAATTTAAACTGAATTTTATATAATGTAATTTATCTATTTTTTATCTTAACTATGCAAGTGCTGTGCATACCTATAAGTGACGAGTCCATGGCAAACTATTTCCGTGCAAATAAAAATTGTAATGTAATAGTGAATAAGTCGTTAGTGTGTCAATAAATAAATAAATAAATCATCTGCCTAGCCTTTTCGGCTAATAATATGAAATTGTGATAACATATTTTTTTTTTTTAACATAAAGCACCAGACTATTATTGTGCAACTGCGGGTCAAAGGCCTCTTCTCATACAGAGAAGGCACGAACATTGATCACAACGCTTGCTCAAGGCGGGTTGATGATTTTAGACTATATTAACTATCCCCTTTATTCATAAACGTTGCTTTAAGTTATGTAGTGATTAGCGACTGTTTAACCATACATTTTTGACGTTTAAACGTCATTTAATTTTAATCATCGTATATAAACAAACCCCTATAAGTTTATGTTTCCTCACGATGTTTTTCACCGATGTCAGTAATATCCAACATAAACTCAGTAAATACATAAACTTACAAAAACATAACTGTAAAAGTTGAAATCCTACTTCCAGGATAGGAAGTAGGATTTCAACTTTTATATAACATAACATTTATTATAATATAATATTATAATATTAATATAATATTATAAACGTGAAAGTTTGTATGGATGGATTGATGGATGTTTGTTACTCTTTCACACAAAAACTACTGAACGGATTTGGATGAAATTTGGCACACAGATGGTCTATAACCAGGATTAACATATAGGATACTTTATATCCCGATGTTCCCACGGAATCGAAACTTATGCGGGTGAAACCGCGGGGCGCAGCTAGAATTTAATTAATATTAAATGTAACGATCGCAAATTAATTAACGAGGGCAAGTTGTCAATCCTTCGTTTCCAATTATTTTAAAAGCCTTTTTTACCTTCAAATGACATGCAATTAGTTCAAGATCACAAGATTTTAATGCATTTTCATAATGTTACTGTCAAACCCAAATCAAAGTGAAAAATTATACAAACCTAGATAGAGATATACCTAGACAAAGGTCGAAGATTGAAATTAGTTGTTATTTGCAGGAGGATATTTATGACGATTTCTAGTAAATTGATAGTATTAAATTATTATTATTATTTCGTTTATTTATTTACTTATCTTATTTTATTACATTTTTAAATATTTTTTTTATATAAAAATTAAGTATAAAACAAAAACATTTAAAATTATAAAAAAATAGTTATTATTATTTTCGGGAGGTGTTACATTTACGGGCCAAAGCCAAGTAAATACAGCGTGTGGTGTGTATTTAAGGATTCTGCAGGTGTTTAAGATGGTAGCTTTTTGTAGGTTAATATAGACGGATTCTTCTAAATCTATTAATTTCAGGCTACGGAGAAGATGGTTGGGTATAACGCCTGTCGTGGAGAGAACTATAGGGATAACGCATACTTTTTCTTGTCTCCAGAATCTTGTGACTTCTCCTTTGAGGTCAGCATATTTACTGCCTATTTTGCCTGCATATTTAGCCTGAAAAGGCTAGGCAGATGAATGAATGATGATAGTATTAGATTATGATTAATTATCATTATGACGGAATTAATAACGAACAGCATTTCATTTGTTTTGAATGGCTGGATGGATTTGGCTATTTTTTTTTTTTAAATGTTCGTAAAATTCCAAATTAGCTTTATACGGAAAGAAAAATTGGTAAAATTTTCCCGTATTTTTTTTTTTTTGTAATACGTGAATACCTGAATGTCCTTCTTTCTATGGGATGTTTGTAAGAATTATTGAAAATTTGACAGGACAACGCATGTCCGGTCAGCTAGCATTCTAATGTAAAAATCCCCTTAAAAGATAATCTAATAATAATATTCGATAATCTTGTTATGAGGGTTGATTCACATGGATTTGCTTTCGATTTGTTTGCATAGCAACCCAATCAAGTGTATTCAATACGAAAATCATTACTATCTTTAAGTACAGTCGAACAACATTCTCAGTTGTGTTTCTAATGGGCCCTCGGGCGCTCACCACCTCACTTCTCATACCTGCCCTTCTATAAATGAATCCACTGTTCTCAGACACATGTCGCCCTAGTCAAACATTTCGACGAATTCAAAAGCTAATGCCCGGGATACACGAGGCTATTTTTTGAAACTATGATAGTAAGCTAGCAAGCTAGTAACTTTGGCGTCTTGTACACAGAACTAGGTTCATTTCTAGGCTAGTAAGCACGTGAGAAAGCTGGTAAGCTAGCACCTCAAGCTAGGATTGTTGAATAGGATGGGTTTCTATTTTTGAGGTAGTAACGCCCCCTACCACTGATTTTACTATCCTGACTTGTGTACTAGCCTCGTGTGGCCGGTGAAGATAGAACCCAATCGGATCATTTTACTTTACGGACTATGTCACTACAATGCTACCGGCTTAAAATTTAAAAAAAAAAATAAGGAAAAATATGCGAAAAATCCACGCAAAACAGGTATCGCTTGGCATAATGCTACGATCCTAGCACCGTGCACTAGCATCGTTTAAACAGCACTTGCTTGTGCCGAGCCAGGACAGCAAGCCAGGATAGTATACAGAGATTCTAGCTCGCTATCCTAGCTTTGCACCAACCAACCCACTCACCCACCTTCCTCTCACCGAAAGGAAGCCTGCGTCCCAGCAATGGGAACATCCTTGGCTGATAATGCTATTATGCTATCCTAGCTTTAAAATACTAGCCTCATGTAACCCAGGCATAAGAGCTTTAAAACAAAACACGTTTCCTAGCTTTCAATACGAGTAGAACGCCAAAAAAAAACATTTCGACAAAACCTGAACAATTCTAACGCGCACGAAAACATCGAAAAACAAATTGAAATCGCAACAAACTACAGCAGAATCAAATACACTGAAACTCTCGCCTTCAAAGTGACTGCAACCATTTTAATTTGGAGAAAATTCTCGAAAACAATACCAACCAAAATGTAAAGCAGTGTTTGCCAAAGATCAGGAGGAATCATTTTGTTGAACAACTTTTGCTTTTCACTAGAAAATTTCTTCACAGACTTTGGAACAAATATCTTCGACGGACCCGATTCATTATACGTCTTTCACTCGGGGAAAAGTAATTCAAAGTTGCCTCCATCGAACATTCGTCGGGGAGAGGAACTTTTCCCTCATTCTCTGGGAACAGTTTCAAGGTACATCAAGTCACGATTAACTTGTCCTGGATTTAGAACGTATCTAGATGTAGATTCGGTTTTCGATCATTCTCAGATATTGTTTTATTTGTCCACTGAAACTTGTTAGTCAGTATCCACTGTTTTACTGTTGTTATCCTTATTCGGTTTGGATTGGTTTCGGAATCCCAATTTTTCCACGTGTAAGATGAATTCTTAGAATAACTTTGGGAGTTTCGAAGCTCCTTGGAAAACTTTTGGAGACTTTAATAGAATTGATGTGAACCTGACAAGTACATTATAGGTCTTTATAATGTGTATGCCACTCACCTTTACTCAGGGGTATGTTCAGAAAAACCCGCAGTAAGGGTGCGTTATGTCATTCTTAAGCGAAGACCAGTTAAAAATGAATTTGTTGCAGATGATAACAGCTATGAGCTACGAGGCTTTTGGCTACTTTGTATAAGTTTATGCATTTTTTTTGTAATGTGTGTTTTTTCTGTGCAAAATAAACAATTTTTCTTTCTATGCACATAGCGCTGTAGCATGTTGTGTTTAAATAACGACAAAAACTGTATTTTTGTCACTGAACAAATTCTAAATAGAAGCAAACATATTATGAGTGTGTCACTATTTATTATACCTTGAAACAACTACAAACAACAAAGAATTAAATACTAAATTCCGCTCTTAAAACCCCTCCGAAATTGAATTCCAGAAACAAAATTCCACAAATACTGCCACAGTGTGCCAGCGCGCCATAACTAAAATAGACTCTTTAAACTCCCATAAAAAGACACTGCCACGTAACCCATCGTGACAATGCCAAAAGATTTATCGGCGAGTTCCCCACATATAAAAGTATTAACATTCACGCCATGTCAACACAGGCTTATGCGAGAAGTTTGGTCTAAATAGCACCTGCCACATATCACTTTGTTTGAAAATTGTCAAAAGTTTTCGACACTTGTACTCTGGAAGTTTTCGCGTACGCTCTAAAAACGACATCAAGTTCGACGGTGTTACTAATGTGGTACTTGCTGACGTATTGCATGAGCTTGTGTGTTTGTTGTTTTGAATAAACTACTTTTCAATTGCTCTATGGTGTCCGAGCGTACGGCGACCTTTTTTCTTCGTCAAGAAGCTGGGCAGAAGCTACCTGTCTCCAAAAAACAGCTAATTGCAATACGATTCATTTGTCAAGGCATGGTGATTATGGCATATGCATGTTTGAACGTTCACTGTAGTGTTCAGCATAGCAAAATATGTTTACCAGCTATGAATAACTAGCTTGCGTCCGCGTCTTCGCCCACGTGAAGGTCAGAAAAGTAATCTGTGTGTAATCTAGGTTATAAACTACCTATCTGTGTACCAAATATCATCCAAATCCGTTCAGCCGTTTTTGCATGATTAAATAGCAAACATCCAAACACACGAACTTTCACATTAATATTATGTGTATACACAGTCTGGCCATAAATACTGTTAGAATTAAAAATAAGAAAGATATTACATTTGAATTTGGAATCTGTCATTTTTATACGATTGTTCACTGAGTTTTCTAATTTTGGCGCCAATACATTCTACAATATTTTGCGATATTAAAATGGAGTGGGGTGATAAAGAGAACCGAATCGCTGTGATTGCATTACACAAAGTTGGTATGGAGCCAAATGCAATTTTTAAAACTCTCCATACGCTTGGTATTAGTCAAATGTTTGTGTACCGGATTATTAATAGGTACAATGAGACCTCCTCTGTTTGTGACAGAAAAAGATCTGTCCGTCCACGTAGTGTTCGTACGAAAAAGGGAAAGAATTCGAAGATATCCTGTCCGAAAGCAAAAGATTTTATCTCGGGAGATGAAGATAGCACCCAGAACCATGTCGCGCATTTTAAAAGATGACTTAGGACTTGCAGCCTATAAGAGCCGCACTGGTCATTTTTTAACTGATAATTTAAAAAAGAATAGGGTGGTAAAATCGAAACAACTACTGAAGCGGTACGCAAAGGGAGGTCACAGATTTTTTTTTTACGGATGAGTAAATCTTTACAATTGAGCACCATTTTAACAAACAATATGACCGTATTTATGCTCAAAGCTTACCAATTAGTCGACAGAGTGCAACGTGGGCATTATCCGACTTCAGTGATGGTTTGGTGGGGTGTTAGCTATGAAGGAGTGACTGAGCCATATTTTTGTGAAAAAGGTATCAAAACATCGGCACAAGTGTATCAAGATACCATTCTTGAGAAGGTAGTTAAGCCCCTTAACAACACCACGTTCAATAACCAAGTATGGTCCTTCCAAAAAGACTCGGCGCCGGAGCATAAAGCTCGGTCCACGCAGTCTTGGTTGGAAGTGAACGTTTCGGACTTCATTAGAGCTGAAGACTGGCCGTCGTCTAGTCCCAATCTTAATCCGCTGGATTATGATTTATGGTCAGTTTTAGAGAGTATGGCTTGCTCTAAACGTCATGATAATTTGGAGTCCCTAAAACAATCCATACGATGGGCAGTGAAGAATTTTCCCATGGAAAGAGTGCGTGCTCCTATTGATAACTGGCCTCAACGTTTAAAGGACTGTATTGCAGCCAATGGAGACCACTTCGAATGCGCTTTTTATATTTTAAATTGTTTTATATTTATGTATTAAACTAACACACTGTAAAAGTAATAAATATTATTTGCAATAAAATTTTATTTTTTTACGGTCTCACAGGTGGTGGGCCGCATACGTCGCCTAGGCCTGGAGGTAGCCCTCAGCAAGTCGGAGGCCATGGTGTTTCATGTGAGTCTGACAGACCCCGCCGCCCGCCCCCAGGGCCGCGGACATCCATGAGGATTTTCCACCCCGGAAAAAAAAGGCCGTTATATGATCAGGTAAATTCAACATAATCTTGTGCCTAAAATGATAATCCACTTACTTACAGGAATTTTAAATGACTCAAAATAAAGTACAAAAAGTCACGGCAATCCCATTTTAAGCCCGCATTTTTATAACGTGACAACAGAGGAGATGATAAAATTATGCTCAGCGAATCAGACCCGGTATCCCACGAGAGTGGTAAAAGCAGCAGACGGGGAGTGAATTCGCAATGAATTACTATGCCAAAGCAATGCAAAGACAAAATTCCTTATCTTTCTAATCTCATGCAGCCGATCGATTCTGTAAAAATCTCACCGTGAAAAGTTAGGTGAAGTGAGCTTAGAGTGAGCTGTCAACGGTGTCAATCCCTAGCATTAGTTGGAATGACAGCTCACTCCACGCTCACTTCACCTAAGTTTTGACGGTTACATGGTTACAGAATCGCACTGCAGATCACTAAAATGGCTCCAAATGGAAGACTAATTGGCGACTAGAAGCTTCGTCTCTCAAAGGTAATTTTAGCTTAAATATTTTAGGAGGTAGGTATCTATTTTTAGAGTAGACTGTCAGATTTAGAATAGATACTCTCAAACCCCTAGATGGTTTTATCTAGGGGTTTGAGCCTAAGTAATAACAGCCACATGGGTCGATCGATCAGGTTAAGCTACGCTTGACGCGGTTGGTCCGTGGCTGGGTGACCATCTTTACATACCAAGACCCCTCCGTGCCTCGGAAAGCACGTTAAGCCGTTGGTCCCGGCTGTCATTCGTGGATCTTTGACAGTCGTTACAGGTCGTCAGTAGCCCGAAAGTCTGACAACCAGTCTTACCAAGAGGTATCGTATTACCCAGTAACTGGGTTGTAGAGGTCAGATAGGCAGTCGCTCCATGTAAAATATTGGTATTCAGCTGCATCCGGTTAGACTGGAAGCCGACTCCAACATAGTTGGGAAAAGGCTAGGCAGATGATGATGATGTATATTACATGGTTGGAAATAGGAGAGGTATCCACTGAAACTACTATAAATTTTTCAAAACGACATCGTCGCTATTGTCGTAATAATATCACATAAAATATTTCGTAATACTGACATGATAACCGAATGAAAATATTTTTTTAACAAAAATATAGGTAGGTACTTCTCCCGATTACTCAAACTATTAAGTATCCCCATTTAACATAAAATATATCTATCCAGACCAGATTTCATGTAAACACATTCAGCTCATGCTCTAATTTGGAAAAGACAATAAATCCATTACGGCCATTTGTCAAAATAAGCCACTGGTCAAAACGCTGCCTCACCATAAGTTGTAAGTCAAAATAATGGCCGGCCATGTCGGCCACCGAGGCCGGTTACCCAGAATGGCCACATTACTCAACTTTAACTGTTAATGTAGATATCCGCTATCCAACATTGACCATCCAACTCTTTAGTGGTGGGGACTACTTAAGAGGATTGCAAGTTCTGTTGCAAGAATTTATGATTTCGCGTAAATTTTGAAAAGTCGTAAATTTTTTGAACATTTATTACAAACACAATAAGTAAGTTTTATGTTTTGGTTTATGTTAAAACATTTGTGAATTCCAAAAGTGCACTTCAATGTTATAATATAACATAAGCCAATTCTCGTACTTAAGAAACGTTTCAAATCTAGTCGCAATTTCATTTCAGCGACAATCAATGTCAAAAATGTATGTAAATTGATTGTATTTTTGATAGATTAAGACTAAGAATACGGGAATTACCCCTCAGATCTGTACTTATTGAAAATCCACTGCTAATACTGCACAATTGTTGTCTCCGAATCTGACAGGTCCTTATTAAAACATCTCTAAGCTCGATAATAAAAGTAAATACATACATACATAAACCCATGTGTTCTTCCCATGGGGGTAGGCAAGCAAAAAAACTACAGAATGCCACCTGCTACGACTACTAAAACCCACCCGTATTCCTTCAGTTAACTATGCCAGGGGCCGCGGTATCTCTTTCGAACAACCCACGGCCCTGGCAGGCATCGGCCCTAGCGAACCCCGTCAGTTCGTGCTGACATCTCTTTGAGGCGCGCATGGAACACAACGCGCGGCCGACCCGGGCCTGGTCCTTGCCGGGCGGCGAGCTGCCCATTGCTCGCCGCCCGCAAGCCCGCGCCTACGGTGGCTGGGAGTCGGCTGGTGACTCCCGACGTCCAGGGCGTCTCCTGCAGCGACTAGCGGCGTGAGGGCGCAAAGATACCTGCTACGATCCTTAGATACTCCTTTTGATTCGCTTACGTTCATCACGTCATACACGCATGCGCCGGTTGCGAGTACTACGCACTTGATCTTTCTAAAAAACATCACCAATAAGACATACATTTTATTATATCCTCCTAGGGTGTCCTATCGCAGAGCTTCCACTCACATCTGCCTTGTAAATATCGTTTATTAGCCGCCTTTCATTCATGCTCTCAACATGACATGACATGACATTATGGTATGCAAATAAATGATAATGATGATAATGATGACCAAATTATCAAACATACTCTTTTAAATTTTTCTCATTACATCTTCTTTTAACCCACATCGTTGCCTTGTCACGTCATTCCACATCCATTCATATTCACACACATGCTTCGCAAAGATGAAAGTAGTCACAAGAATATTTCCACTAGCCCACAAAATGTCGTCTGTTACACAATCATCACTCTACACTCGACAACAGTAATGAGAACACGTTTTCCATTAATAATACAAAAACAAACGATTCAAGATCAAACAAGAAATATGTTGTCATCCCAACAACTTCACGTTAAAGCAGAAAACATTTTAAAGTCTAACAAGGTAAATAATAAAATTGCTGAAAACAACTCTAAAACAAGAACAATAAAGTATAAAATTTAATTTTCTTCCCGTTCACGTTTGTAAAAATTGTGATCCTGGCCCCGCCTTGCGAACGAAATGAATATTTGATATGCCTTCTCCGTTCTTTATGTTTTAGCTCGAAACAGATAACTATTATTTTTAAATAATAAAAACAACAGATGGTGTTGCATTTACGTTGTATTTTAGAAGTATTAGCGGGGTTATTTTCTGCTGTAGACAGATTTATTGGGGTTGGAAAGGAGTAAGTTGAAACTGACTGAAAACTTGTAGTTGACTTACAAACTGAGTGATACAATGACGCATAGGACATTTGATTTGAACGAATATTACCTTTGACTTACTAGTCTATTGCCAGGTCACCCTATAGCATATGACCTGCTTGTAGCATAAGGCATATATTGTAGCATATAGCATATGAGGTGCTTGTAGCATATAGCATATGAGCTGCTTGTAGCATATAGCATATGAGCTGCTTGTAGCATATAGCATATGAGCTGCTTGTAGCATATAGCATAATCAGTCTATAACGTTCCCAATGCTAGGACACAGGCCTCCTCTTTGTGAGAGGGAGTGGGCCGTAATCCACCACGCGGGCCCTGTTCGGGTTGGTAGAAGTCACAAGTCTTAAATTTTTGGGTCTACGACATGCCGGTTTCCTTACAAAGTTTTCCTTCGCTGTTTTAAGAGCAGTGGTGATGACACAAAGTAAAGCACCTGCCTGAGTTCAAACCCACGAGCTACAACTCGTAAGTCGGAGTCGTTACCACTGGGCCACTACTGCCAACTGGGTCACCATATGCCAGGTTAAAAACTGTCTTAAAAATGAAAGTTCAATGGACTCAGTTTATCGCAGTCCAATGCTTGACCTAGGCCGTTATGTGATCAGGTAAATTCAACATAATCTTGTGCCTGAAATGATAATTCACTTACTTACAAGAATTCTAAAAGACTCAAAATAAAGTACAAAGTGTCACGGCAATCCCATTTTAAGCCCGTATTTTTATAACGTGACAACAGAGGAGATGATAAAATTATGCTCAGCGAATCAGACCCGGCATCCCACGAGAGCGGTAAAAGCAGCAGACGGGGAGTGAATTCGCAATGAATTACTATGCCAAAGCAACGCAAAGACAAAATTCCTTATCTTTCTAATCTCATGCAGATCACTAAAATGGCTCCAAATGGAAGACTAATTGGCGACTAGAAGCTTCGTCTCTCAAAGGTAATTTTAGCTTAAATATTTTAGGTCTCTATTTTTAGAGTAGACTGTCAGATTTAGAATAGATACTCTCAAACCCCTAGATGATTTTATCTAGGCAGCCACACGGGTCGATCGATCAGGTTAAGCTACGCTTGACGCGGTTGGTCCGTGGATGGGTGACCATCTTTACATACTAAGACCTCCGTGCTTCTCGGTCCTGGCTGTCATTCGTGATAGTCATTACGGGTTTTCAGAAGCCCGAAAGTCTGACAACCAGTCTTACCAAAGGTATCGTAATACCCAGTGACTGGGCTATGGAGGTCAGATAGGCAGTTATATAAAATAATGGTACTCAGTTGCATCCGGTTGGATTGGAAGCCGACCCCAATATAGTTGGGAAAAGGCTTGACTTAAATATGTTAAAATAATCAGTTATAATGTTCGTATAAGGAACAGTCATGGCCGTTACCACTGGGCGATCACAGGTCTTAGATAGGTTTATCTCATCAAAATTGCAAGTCTCGACCAGTGGTTAAAACGATCAACCGGCAGTATTCGATTTAATTGCGACTACTTCCAAACCCGAGGGAAAACTCGTGAACACAACATATTAAACATTCACCTGAATACTAAAAGAAATCCAATTAACTCGGCAGATTCAATTCACGAAATAAGCGTCCAAAGTGCTCGACATTATTTTTATTCCACTCCCAAAAGTTCATTCTCTTATTCCCGGGAGGCTAGAGATCCGAAAATTCAAAGAAACATAAGCAATTTGAAATATCCAAGAGAATTTCTATAGAGAAAAACTCGTAAAGTTACTGGGCCATAAAACACAGTGCAGCATTCTGTGGAATAATCTAGATTTCTGAGAGAAAATAAGGTCCTAATTTTCGGGTACTATTTCCAGATGTATTACAGACATTATGGGAGCTTCAAAAGATGTTAGTTTTTTGTCAGATCGATATAGAACTAAGTGAACCTCATTGTGGTTTGTCCAATGTGTGATCATTTAGTTTTTATAAGGTTGAGCTAAAAGGAATTTACTTTTTACGGGCAGTCGTTTAGAGTCTAACTATCCCATATGAAACTAATGGACTGCATGAAGATGTGGAGAAAATTAAATTGTTATAGAAGAAACAAGTAAAATTGGCAAGAAAATATTCGTCGTGTCACTGCAGCTAAAACTTGATCTAGTAATGTATTCATAATGACTTTTCATTAAAAAAAGGGTATTGACGTAGTAAAAATAAATCATCATCATCATCATCATCATTTCAGCCGATAGACGTCCACTGCTGGACATAGGCCTCCCCCAAGTGTCGCCACATTGACCGGTCCCGTGCGACTCGCATCCAGCGGATTCCCGCAACCTTCACCAGGTCATCGGTCCACCTAGTGGGAGGCCTTCCAACGCAACGTCTTCCGGTTCGCGGTCGCCACTCCAGAACTTTTCGGCCCCATCGGCCATCCGTTCTGCGAGCAATGTGCCCTGCCCACTGCCACTTAAGTTTGGCAATTCTTCGGGCTACGTCGGTAACCTTGGTTCTCTTGCGGATGTCCTCATTTCTGATTCGATCACGCAAGGAAACTCCGAGCATAGCCCTCTCCATTGCCCTTTGAGTGACTTTAAGCCTTCTGATGAGGCCCATTGTGAGCGACCACGTTTCAGTCCCGTATGTGATCACTGGCAACACACACTGGTCATAGACTTTCGTCTTGAGACACTGTGGTAAGTTGGACGAGAAGATACCGCGCAGCCTCCCGAACGCCGCCCAGCCGAGTTGGATTCGACGATTGACCTCTTTCTCGAAGTTAGACCTACCTAACTGGACCGTTTGTCCCAGGTACACATAATCGTCTACAACTTCGAGTGTTGAGTCTCCGATCTTGATAGGAGTGGGTGTGACATGGGCATTCAGCATGATCTTGGTTTTGTCCATGTTCATTTTAAGACCCACTCTTCCGGAAGCTCTGCTGAGGTCATCGAGCATTATACTGAGGTCCTCCATGGTCTCAGCCATGACCACTATATCGTCGGCAAACCGAAGGTGAGTGATGTACTCGCCATTGACGTTGATGCCTAGCCCTCTCCAGTCCAGAACCTTGAAGACATCCTCTAGTGCAGCGGTGAACAGTTTCGGAGATATGACGTCTCCCTGTCTCACCCCTCGCTGCAGAAGGATAGGTTCGGAAGCTTGGTCCTGAAGTCGGACTGACATGGTGGCGTTTTTGTACAAACACTTCAACACCTCGATGTACCGATAGTCGATTTGGCACCGTTGGAGAGACTGCAGTACAGCCCAGGTCTCGATCGAATCGAAGGCTTTCTCGTAGTCCACAAACGCTAAACAGAGTGGCAGGTTATACTCTTCGGTCTTCTGTATAACTTGCCGCAGCGTATGTATGTGGTCCACGGTGCTAAAGCCTTTTCGGAAACCGGCTTGTTCGGTTAAAAATAAATACATATTTATAAATAAAGCCCTCCAGACCGAATTTCGGCCATGGCGACCAATCTCAGCGGAGACCAGCTTTCGGCGTAGGAGATATTATAGTGCACAAGTGTGTGCACAGAAACAGCTGCACTCTCTTTCCCCAACCTCATTGTCCGATGCGACGGCAATCCGAACGACCGGAGAGAGATCAAATGCAACACCAACGGCTTAACGTGCTTTCCGAGGCACGGGGGTATCACACCGCCAACTTCCAAACTCCGGGCTGTTACTGAGAAATTCCCAATGGAAAACCCATATAACACTCAGCAGTCGCAGTTGTGAACATGAGACCAACGGGGCTTTCAAAAACACATAACTGCAGCGGAAAGCGGTGAACCTCCTAAGAATAATTATTATTCATCATTAACATAAAAAATACTTACGTAAATCAGAACAAAATACACTTATTTTCCAAAGAGTCAACCCCATCACCATAATATCCCAAAAATCAGCATCAAAATAAATGTGATCACAAATAAACTTGTATACTAAAAAGGCTACAGAGCTTCTATTGAATTCACATCCACAAAGCGAACTAGACCCGCTTCATATGAATCATTCAGCAGTTTGCCTTGCATCTGCAGTATAAAGCGTCTTAGTATAAATCCGGTCCCATATACCTTCAAGCAGTATTCGTAAAACGTTGAAAACAGCTTATTTCATAACATTTAAGCTCACAGCACCGTATTAACAATTCTCTCCGGCTCGAGGAGCAATATTTACGGGTCGGGAGCGCTGCTACAGATTGAGTGCGTATATAATGGCGTGACTCTTTCCCTGCAACCTGCTTGCGACGAAAAAACATGATACATCTTTACCAAGTTACCTTGCCAGATCCCGAAATCCAAACGCGTTCAAAATTCGACCTTTTGCCCTTGAAAAAAGATCGTGGCGGAAGTTTTTCGACAGGAAATGTGTCGTTGTGAAACATAAAGGGAAGATTTTCAGGGTTCCTTTGGAAGCGCGCGATCAATATTAAGGAGAGTGCTTGTCACATGATAAGCGTGTTCATAGAGGTTTTAAATACTTAAGGTTCTTATACAGTTCATAAACATTCAGGAGATTGTGATGGGGATCATTCAGAGTGATTTTAGGGAACTTTGTTGTCATAATAATGTGGTTTAGCGTTAGGAGTTGCTTATCTTTTGTACTATTATCATGTATTGACTTACTGAATACGGTACTGCTCACTTTTTGAAAGGCTTTGCTAATCTGTACTAATAATCTACATATATATATACATGTTTTTTTTTAGAAAAACGTTGCCCCATAACAGGAATTTCTCCTGTATCGTGTGTGCGTTTACAAACATTTAAACTCACATACACAAACAGCCAGCCCCGGAACAACTACTTGTAGGTCATACAAATATTTGTTCCGTGCGGGAATCGAACCCGCGACACCCAGCGCAGCTGCAGGCAATCGCTTAACCACTGCGCCAACCGTGCCGTCAATTTGTTTATGTGTTCAAACATGCGCGCTAATCTCTGGAACTATGAGTTGAAATTGAAAAATTCTATTGAAATTTGATAGTCTAATTCTTGAGGAAGGCTGTTATTTAACAGGATCCTTAGGAGCCGAGCAAAAAAAAAACGACGGTAAGAACTCTAAGCGAAAATGAAGTAATAGCGAGGGCGGGCGATGGGATGCGACGGGGTGGATTGGAGGAACAAGAAATTAGAAATTTCACGCGAACGAAGGTGCGAGAAGATGCTAGTTCATTTTTAAATATTGGATAATGCCTTTTTGATCCAGAGGATTTTTGATGGGCTTTTTAAGTACCAAGGTCGCCTGATACTTCCACTAAAGCAGGTATTTCGAACTGCGGGTTCTTGCGTAACATATTTAAAATGGCAATGCCATTCATTTTGACAATTCAACATCATTCATTGCGAAATTTACACTGTCAAGCAGGCAAATTTACCACATTTGAAGCAATGAATTAGGAACTACATTCAAATCTTTCGGATTGTGATACTAATATGCATTTAGGTTGCTGGTTACAAAATGAGACTTTTAAAACGCATTTTGCTTCCGAGTTCCGAACACAATATTAACTTGGTTTTGGTATGAACATTGAAATACAATCCCAACAGTATACTATTTCCATTTCGTCTGTAGCTACACTAATGTTTATCCTGTTCTACCAAACTACAACGTTGGTGGACTAACATCATTGAATTACGGTCACCGTTCCATTATTAACTATGCTGATAGACCTGTAGTACCTATACATTTACATATGTTTGTGTATGTGGTCAGCTATGTATATATACATTAAGTGGATCTATTGAGGCAACCCTCTATGTTTAGTTACGTCATGGTGTTGTAGGCTTGGCACTAATAGTGTAATATTAGCGGAGATTAATTAATTTATATTCTTTTCACTTTTCTTCTCTTATCGCAGAGGACTATCTCTGCCAGACAACCTCAAGATGAACGATGAGTTGTTTGAATAAAATGAAGGCATTCCACAATGTGTAAATACTGATTTTTCTGCTGAACTATTTTGCCCCGCTTCTGGGCAAAGGTCTCCTCCACGTTTTTACTTAATCGATTAGAAATGAGTTCAAATCGCCACGCTAACGTTTCTTAGCCTTCCCTCGGTGACGACGCCCGTCTTCAGGCACCACTGTGTGACGATCCTAGCCCATCGGTCTGGATGCATCCTATAGGTGTGACCCGGCCAGTCCCACTGCTAGTGTAATTGAAATTACTGATAACCTCCGAAAGAGCCATTGCTGCGTTTTCATTATCAACAACATTTACTAAGGGACCAACAATGAAATCGCGAAATATTATCAACTGCTTCATACAATTCGCATATCTTGACAAAATATCAGGAAGAGCTGGGGGTCTACTCCGAAGTGGTATCGGCCGAATGTTCGGCCGTTTCCTGCTACGAAGTTACTATTTGGTTCGGTCGGTCACGATCCTACATTCCTACACTCTTTCGAATATTGACTATGGTCCCGACCCAACTGAGCCGATCCGAACTTTTTTCGCATTTTTCAATAATATTCGGTTCGGCCATGTGTCGGTCCGATCCGATCATTCGCACTTTGCACTTCGTAGTAGACCCCCTGTTTTTTTTTTACGATTTTGGTCTTGGTCCCTTAATAACATTTGTTCACAATGATGAGTACAATGACCCCTTAAGAGTTATTCTGTTATTTAAATACACTTTGTATATAGTACCTACCCTATTATATCGTACTCATATTTTTCATGCATTATCATAATTAGTCAGCGTAATTATAATGTTTCCACATCTGGGTTCCTCTCTATGAGGTAATCCACCACGCGGGCCCAGTGCGGGTTGGATGTCACATGTCTTGAATTTTTTTATTATAGGAGATGCGATGCGACGTAATTTTGTGACGATGTTTTCCTTATATCTTTCACGAATAAGTCACAAATACAAAGCTCCGGCTCCGGCAAGGTCCGACGGTACTTCACACTGGACCAGCTTCTAATGTTATACAAAGTGCAGGTCCGATCGTGTGTGGAGTACTGCAGCCACATATGGGCTGGTGCTGCAAAATGCCATCTAGCAGTTTTGGACGCAGTGGAGAGGCGTGCGTAGAGGCTAATTGGTGATCCAGATTTGGTTAAGACCAATCTATAAAGCCTGGAGCACAGGCGTAGGGTAGCTAGCCTTTCGGTATTCTATAGGATGCATTCTGGAGAGTGTACGCGGGAATTACATGACTTAATTCTGCCATCACCATTCCATCATCGGACAACCCGTCGCAAGGCGAGTTTCCACCCTTACGTTGTTGAAACTGCTACGATCCGGACGAAGCGTTTCGCCTCGTCGTTTATACCGCGAACATCGAAGGACTGGAACAAATTTGCCTGCAGCGGTTTTCCCGTCCGATTATAATTTAAGTGTCTTCAAGGCTAGAGTAAATAGGCTCATAATAAATTAGTGCGCTTTACCATCAACGATTGCACCACTGTTTTCCATCAGGCGCGATCGCAGATAAGCACTAGTTTAAATCATTAAAAAGAGAAAAAAAAATCTATCAATACAGAGCTATCAAAAACCACTCGTTTGTAACTGCAAGATTTACGACGATGTCAGCAGTGGCCTTCTGATATAAATTAAGACTTCCACAAAAAAAAAAACGATAATCATCAATAATCAATCGATCATTAAGAAGCCCAAATAAACAGTAAATATTAGCAACTCATCGTGACGACGATAATATCTGAAGCAAAGTAGTTTAACAAATAAACACATCATTAATCTAAGTTGAAACTTTTTCACGAGAAAGAAAAACACTCTAAGGAGAATATTACGAAAAGAAAGCGGACAATATTCTTTGAAACTCACACTTGACCATTTTTTGTTGTACAGCCAGGGTCCCTACAAAAATGTATGTCCTGGCATCTTGCCCGGATTTCTCAAGAAGTTCCAGTAACTTGAATTGGCATTTTGCTCAAATAAGAAGAAACCGTAATAATCTTTCCAAGTCAAATATTTAATTCTCTTTTGTAATTGTACCTTTAATTAGTTTTTTGTTAGCCCACTTTGTTGGTAGAACAAATATGTAAATAGGTTTTTATTCTGGGAATACCGTCTTTTTTTCAATGAAGGAATCTAATTCCTAATTCTTGCCGGTGGCAGCGAAGTCAGCTCTTTGCGGACGTGTTTTTCAATTTCACTTGTTCAAGTTAACAATTTACATACAAATAAATATATGTAGGTATTAGCTCTTTATAATCCTACGAATATTACCAGTATAAACGCGAAAGTTTGTATGGATGGATGGATGCTTGATACTCTTTCACGCCAAAACTACTAAACGGATTTAGATGAAATTTGGCACACAGATAGTTTATAACCAGGATTACCACGTAGGATACTGTAGCGGTATCAACAACGCTACATGCGAACAACGCGTCATACTGACGTCACGCAAATCCTGCATCTCGCAAGCAGAGTTTACCGCGCAATTAGCATAGATACAATTTCCCAACATCAATCGTTGGGCAATTGCCCGCCAGACACAACACCCGTCTGGTCGGAGGATCCTCCCTTTTCTATGGAGGATGAGTGAACTTCACACCCTGTTCCTCATACCTTCAAAATACTATTTATCCCGATATTCCCACGGGTTCGAAACTTATGCGGGTGAAACCACGGGGCGCAGCTAATACTTGTATATTGTGCAAAGAAGCTATCGCCATACCAATTACTATAGACAAACATGATCGCTGTGTTCTGGTTGACATAAGGCAAGGATGACGGTGAACCTATATCTATATCCTACTAATATTATAAACGTGAAAGTTTGTATGAATGGATGGGTGGATGGATGGATGGAAGTTTATTACTCTTTCACGTCGAAACTACTGAACAGATTTGGATGAAATTTGGCACACATATAGTTTATAACCAGGATTAACATATAGGATACTTTTTATCCCGATATTCCCACGGGATCAAAACTTATGCGGGTGAAACCGCGGGGCGCAGCTAGTACTAATAATAAAGCTAAAGAGTTTGTTTGTTTGAACGCGCTAATCTCTGGAACTACCAATCAGAATTGAAACATTATTTTTGCATTCGATAGCCCAATTCTTGAGGAAGGCTATAGGCTATTTATCATCACGTTAGGGCCCTTAAGAGCCGAGCAAAAAGAAAAAAAGGCAGAAATAACACAGTAATAGCGCGGGCAGGCGGTGATATGCGACGGGTTGGGTCAAGGGAGCCGGAAATTTCACGCGGATGAAGTCGCGGGTAGAAGCTATATTTATAGATACTTGTGACTTTATAGGGTTCGGTACCCAAAAGGTGCCAACGGACCCCTATTACTAAGCCTCCGCTGTCCGTCCGTCCGTCTCACTGTCAGTAGGCTGTATCTCATGAACCGTAAGAGGTAGACCATTGAAATTTTCACAGAGTGTGTATTCGTATTGCCGCTTTATCAACAAATAATCAAAATAAAATAATGTTAAAAACTGAACGGGCTCTCCATACTGGAATCGTGTTTTTTTCGGTATTTATTGCCTTGTGATACGGAACCCATCGTGTGAGAGTCAGACGCGCACTTGGCCGGTTTTTTAAACAGTCGCAGATCATATTTTAAGTATACATCGTATGTTAAAGTTTTAATAAGCCGTAGTTACTTAGATCTTAACATCAGGATGGCTATTTGCCAGTTCCAAAATATTAAAATACTAGGACAGTTAAAATAGAGACAAAGAATTTCTAAAAATAGGCCGAATAGTAAAGATTTGCCTGGGCGATATTTATGAAGCAAAAATTATTGCAATCCCAGATCGGTAGAATCTAATATCTCCATATTTATGAATCAAATATTGGAATATTTGATTCTCCCGCCTAAGGGATATTAAAACACATCAAGCATTCCGTTCTCCCGTCTGACAAAGTGCCTCAAACTTGATAATCTCAGATCACGTTAAATGTAAGCTGTTAATCCTATAATACCTCACATTTATTGTGATATATAGATCTGTTATTTTGGTCGGGAAAATAATATCTAGTTGTCTGACCAAAATAACAACAAAAGCTTTCAATCAGCCGAGCCTTGTCCCAACTATGTTGGGGTCGGTTTCCAGTCTAACCAGATGCAGCTGAATACCAGTATTGTACATGGAGCGACTGCATATCTGACCTCCACAACCCAGTTACTGGGTAACACGATACCCCTTGGTCTGACTAGTTGTCAAACTTTCGGGCTTCTGACGACCCGTAACGACAAGCAAAGATTCAAGAACGAAAGCCGAGACCAACGGCTTAAGGTGTTTTGAGACGCACGGAGGAGTTTCGGTATGTGAAGATGGTCACCCATCCACGGACCGACCGCGGCAAGCGTAGCTTAACCTGATCGATCGACCCGTGTGGCTGTTACAACTTAGCCACGAGCCGCTCCAAAATATCAACAATACGAACCAATCTACGACATAAGCCGAAACGACAGATTAAAAAAATAAATAGGTTTTCAGCATAAAATAAGGGAGGATCGATAGAAAATAACAAAAAGAATGCTTACATAATTTGAGATAGCCACAACACTTAATCTCAAACGAAATGGGCTCCTTAAAAACAAAAAGAAAAGTCTTTAAAGGCGTCCATTATGGAAATTAATCTAAATTATAATACCATTAAGTAAAACAAATTACGTTCTGTCGTCTTGTGTCGAAATGATAAAAAAGATACCTTCCCGTTATGATACATGGGATACTTAATTTCAAGTGCTCCGACGCACATAAAGAGCGAATTTAATCAAGCCGGCTTTGGGTGGGGTTTCACTGGGAGCAGAGAGCATTGGCTTGTATTCTTAATGAACTTAAACAGGCCTAGAAAATGCTGGCCATGTGACTGTAGCATGAAGCAGATTGAGGCAATATCCCGAGAAGAAAAAGATTGAGTAATTTTTTTTGGCCTCTTAATATTTCAGCTGTGTCTCTTAATATTTTAGCTGTGTGTATGGACTATCAAGAAATTCATCTGAAGTTTTGCTAATTTTATTTATTGGTTATATGGGAAAGTGGAAAATTTAAATCAGCTCACTAGGCCATCGTATTGATGTGAAAGCGAAATTACTAGAAAGGTGTAAAAGGTAGGCGTTTTGGGGGACTGTCTTATGTAATTTTGGCATTTGAAAAGTACAGGGGGTCTACTACGAAGTGCAAAGTGCGAATGTTCGGATCGGACCGACACATGGCCGAACCGAATATTATTGAAAAATGCGAAAAAAGTTCAGATCGGCTCAGTTGGGTCGGGGCCGTAGTCAATATTCGAAAGAGTCTAGGAGTGTAGGATCGGGACCGACCGAACCAAATAGTAACTTCGTTGCAGGAAACGGCCGAACATTCGGCCGATACCACTTCGGAGTAGACCTCCTGATTCTCAGCGTAATTTTAATAAATGACTTTTGATTTTAAATTGATTTTGAGGATCGTAGTATTATGTTGTTTGTTTGCATACAATAGGATGCTGCTGTCTTAACGCTATTCTTTAGTTGCTGCGCTCAACTACAGGATATTCATGAGGTAGTTTAGAACGATAGGGTAGAATTCTGCATGAGTAAAAATGGGTTTTAGAAAAAAATAGAATAGCCAATATCCCGCTTCAATCACCCACTGGAGCCCTGCACCAACCCGTTAGCACCGAGCCTGATAGTCGAATCCCAAATTGGGCCCATCCCGACGCACGCCATTTTATTGTTTTTCCCGCTCTTTCCGCGCCAGCGCCGTGTTTTGTTCGACGTTCGTTTTTAGCGATTTTAATTACGTCACAACAAGGGTTTTTTGAATTAAGAGTTCTTTTTATGCGTCAAAGAGTTTTTAGCAGGAATTCAGCTGAAATTAATAAATGTGAAAGAGTTATTTCACATTTCATTACAAAAAATTCAATGGCTTAGTATAGATAATTAGTTTAGAGTTCCATTAATATTCAAAACAAGTAAATTAGTCTATACATTTGTTTGCTTAAAGTATTAAACAAATAAATCAGCACTTTTTGAACAACAAAATTACATGAGACAGTCCCTGACTGACTGGACTGTGAAGGGCGGGTCATTCACCACTTCCTAGTACTTTAGCTCGGGAGAAATGGTGCAACAAACTACCCAGTAAATTATATGTTTGTTTAGTTAGAAGAACCCGATTAACGCAAAGTATACCAACTCCAATATACCAACAAAAACATTGAAAACTGAAGTCAATCATAAATAACCGTTGACATTAATAATCCTGTCACCTTGCCTATAAAGTCATCCAATCGGTTGTTATTTTATCATTTCCACACGTATTGCAACCTCATCGTCCACTTTCCTAGTCCTCCAAATCAACTGACAGCTGTCAAAAGATGGTAACTCATTCCCCCTCCGTTTACCGCGTCCATCACTATTAAGGCCCACCTACACGACACATCAAACTACGCTGTAATGCATCATTCTAACAAAAAACTTGCTACCTACAAGTCCCACAAACTTTCCTGATCTATTTTGTTCAATGCTCGAAGTCACTTTGACAGATACTAAAGAGAACTTCTGTCGTAAATTTCGAGTTTCTACTACAAAAGTGTCAGTTTGAAAAGAATAAGTTTTATTCGTATCATGAGGGACTCGTCTGTGGGTGTATTAATGTGATGTGATAGATGGAGTGTTTATTCATGTAACTTATTCATTGACGACATTGTTAGAATCTTTTGATTGATAAAGAGTTAATGTATTTCCAACATCAATCTTTTGTAAAGTAGCCGCGTTTAGAAGCAGTTTTAAGTTTTTGATTTTATTACTAATGTGAAAGTTTACATAATTCTACTACTTTATGATATCTCAAAAGTTAAATTGGTTTTAAAAGTAAAAAATTCGACAATGTTTAATTAAATATATTTGTAAGCTTGTGGACAAAACATAGAGGATCTACCTATCGGTAACATCTCGCACACTATTGTAATTTGACCTATATTTACAAATAAAGCATTCCGATTCTGATGTTTTTACGAGTATATTGGGGTTTTATAAAAAGCTAAAAGTCTTAATATTATATAATAATGTGTACAAGTATAATAAAAAGGAGGAGAAATAATCAAAGGGCATCAAAAAATTGGCCCGTGTCGCTGTCAATAGGAAACGTGCCCAAAAGGCTGGCAGCTACGTTGTGTCGCAATGCTGATTCTTTGGCCAAAAAAATAGGGATGATTCATCAACATATACGTCATTTTATAGACCTCACGTAGATGCTAGACTTGCATAAAGAAATCTCGTCTCTGTTAACTTTCTTCTTTTGACATTCTCAGCTTTTAGGACATGTTCACAACATATAGTAGAAGCTGAGACTGTTAAAGTTGACTTTCACGACACTTTTGTGATACAAACAAACAGGAACATAAAAAAAGAAAAAGAAAGGAAATATACATGCTAACAGAATAATTATCATCCTTAATAAACGTTTAACGCTTTATGTAGTGGCAACATTTCGAAACGTCCTATCTGACGTACGCGCACCCAACATGCACCAAAGAAATTATGATGTAAGGATATGGAATTCCGGGTATCACCATTGCCAGGATCGCCCAGTGGACACGGTGGAGCACACGGTGGAGGTCTGCCCCGCTTGGGCGGAGCACCGCCGTGTCCTCGTAGAGGCGATCGGCAGCGGCGGCGGCCTCTCGCGCCCGGCCCTGGTGCAAGCCATAGTCCGGGGCGAGAGGGAATGGGAGGCAGTTGCCTCCTTCTGCGAAGCAGTATGCTAGCGAAGGAGGTGGCGGGACGGATAAGGGAGAGAGCCTCCCGTCCCAGCCGCCGCGGGAGACGCTCCGGACGTCGGGAGCCGCGTGACGACTCCCGGCCACCGTAGGCGCGGGCCTGCGGGCGGAGAGCAACATATGGGTAGCTCACCGCCCGATCAGGACCAGGCCCATGCCGGACGGCGCGTAAGTGTTCCACGCGCGCCTCAAAGCGTTGTCAGCATAATTTGAGGGGCCCCTTAGGGCCGAAGCCTGCCGGGTCAGCGGGATCGTCCGAAAGGGTTACCGCTACCCTGGAACATAAAGGGCAAAGGAAGGAACATGGGTGGGTTTTAGTCAGTAAGAGTCTGACACTCCCTTCCGCTCCACCTAGAGCGGGAGGGGTCATCTGATGATTTCCCATCCGGAAAAAAAAAAAAGGGATATGGAATTACAAAATGGCCAATGCCCACTATCAACCTCTGGTCTCCGGAGGGGAGTGATGTAGCGGTATCTACAACGCCACATGCTAACAACGCGTCATACTGACGTCACGCAAATCCTGCATCTCGCAAGCAGAGTTCACCGCACATTTAGCATAGATACAATTTCCCAACATCAATCGTTGGGCAATTGCCCGCCAGACACAACACCCGTCTGGTCGGAGGATCCTCCCTTTTCTATGGAGGATGAGTGAACTTTACACCCTGTTCCTCAAACCTCTAAAACCATAACATAATTACAAACAAAACCATCGCACCACAAAAACCACATCATAATCCTAACTTACTTCAAACCACTTACGCACCATTAGGAATTAACGCACCCAGCGACAGAAGAAATCGCGAGCGATACACAAACACAGAGCAAATATCTTACGATACTTCAATACCGCTCAAGAGGCTTCATGTGGGTTCTTCCTCACTAATTAAGTCTATCCTATTACTCCGCTAATTGGGTACTTGACGACTTAAAGATTGGTTATACTCGTATGTGAAATTGTGTCATGTATCGTGTTTTCTTGGAATTAATCTTATCGAAGTTGTATGTATGTTAGAAGATTGTGGTGTGTTAATTGCGTTAAGTGAAATCAAGTTAAAATTAATCTTGATAGCAAGCCATTAGTTCTAGGTTATTAGTGTTAAGTTAACTTCATCAGTTGTGTTGATTTTGACAAGTCTCATTTTTCCTATGTTGTGGTTTGTTAACTTAAAACATTACAATACATTTGAGTGGAAATTTCCGTATTTTTAGAACGTTTGAATTTCTCAATCTGTCAAAAAAACCTTTATTTACCTACATTTTTGACAAGTTTCTGACATTGATCGTTGCTGAGATGCGATTGTGACGTGAATTTGTTCGATTTTAAATACGAAAATAGGCCTTCTGTTTACTGCAACAAAAAAATCTTCTAAAATGTATTCTAACGACTGACACTAATTAATCCACTTTAAAAATTAAAAATCATCAAATAAACTAACACAAAATTTTGTTCTGCTGATATCCCAACAAAATTGCAGACGAAAATAATAGCAAGAGCCTTTACACAAATCATATGAAAAGACAATCAAAGAACGTTTAATTTTCTTGTCGACCTCTTGGCGATCTAATGTCTAATAAAGATATAAGAATAGGTGTATGAAAAGGGATGCGGGGGGCATGAATAATGATTGTGTTTTTGTCTCCGCATTTCACGGAAGGGCTCGGCTATAATCGTATATCGTATGGTCCCCAACATTCTTGAGTTATGTTCGCAGCAGGAAAACATTTTGTGAAGACCAGTGCGTGTTTAGGCTTTCTACGGACTAAGATGCGTGAAATTTGTTGCTTTATATCGGTGATCGTCAAAATTGCTTAACAGTTCTTTCGATTGTCCATTGATTTTATACTAATTTATCCATTTTAACGGTTTTCCCTAAAAAAGGCCTCACCTAACAACAAATTGACCTTACTTACTCGTATAGACAAAACTAGAACATTTTTTTTTTTTTTTATATATTTTGCTTACAATACCACCAATTGCATATTTTTCATTTCTTCACAAATTAATAAAACTAACATTTTTGTAATAACATGATTATATTTTTTTTGTTGTTTGGTATTCTATTGTCAAAATATTGAATAGAATTTAATCAAAACATTAATAGTTTCTAAAAATTTTTTTACGTGCGAATGGGTTCAATTCATATTTTCGGAAGCATGATAGATATTTCGTTAAACTAAAGCATTTGTGCAGGTATCTAAAAACCGAAAACCAGAATAATTTCCTATTAATGTTTTAGTGAGCAGTGGTGGCCCAGTGGTAACAGCCGCGACTTACGAGCTGTAGGTCATAGGTTCGAACCCAGACAGGCGCTTTATTTTGTGTAAATTATTTCATCCCCACTGCTCTCAAAACGGTGAAGGAAAATATCGTGAGGAAACCGGCATGTCCTAGAACCAAAAAAATTGAAGACATGTGCCATCTACCAACCCGCACTGGACCCGCGTGGTGGATTAAGGCCCACTCCCTCTCACAGAGAGGAGGCCTGTGTCCCAGCAGTGGGAACATTATAGGCTGATTATGTAATGTTTTAGTATATTTTTATTTTAGCTTCAGTAAAAACCTTTTATGCCTCGTTGGTCTAGTCTAGTAGGCTGGAGTTTGGTTTTGTTTCCTATTACATGGGACTTAAACATAACTGGCAATATGTGTATGTACTATAGGTACGGTCACCAATGGAGATAAGTAACCAGTGTCGTCGGATATAGTTGAAGTTTAGTAGGAAACTGATAGATATTTTCGAATAAAATTTAATTTAATTAAAAGAAAACAAACAGTTCATATATCAAATTAAATTTCATTCGAAAATATCTATCGGTTTCTTATTAAACTTCAACTGTATCCGACGACACTGGTTAATTATCTCTTTTGGTGACTGTACACCTCAGCCTACTTCGAGGAAATACGGGCGTGGTTATGTATGTAAAAACCTTTTCTAAAAAAAGTTTTAAGTGAAAATGATTAAAAATGAAACACAATGGGATGTTAAGAGATAGTTGGTCGCTATGAAAAACTAAAGAGCTCCTGGGGACCAAGACTAAGCAATCACAGACAAATAGAATGTGTAACTTACTCAGAACTTTTCAAAGATGGTGCACTTCGAAGTTTTAAAGTGGAAGAAGCAACGCAAATGCTTTGCACTTATAATTGTATTCATGAGAAAGTTATGCAATAAAAGTTACAAAACGACATAAAAAGGAATGTTAGTAGTAATTGTTTGTGCCTATTGCAAACCATGGACATAATAATTTAACAATTTTAAACTGAAGGCCAATTCTCGTAATTTAAAACGTTGAAAATCTAGTCGCAGTCCCATCTCGGCGACAAACAAATGTCAAAAACTTGTCAAAATGACAAGATTGACAGATTGAGACTGAGATCAGACTATGAACAGTCTGATCTCAGTCTCAATCTGTCAAAAATACGTCTAATTTTCCTACAATTTTGACAAGTTTTTGACATTTGTTTGTCGCCGAGATGAGACTGCGACTAGATTTTCAACGTTTTAAATTACGAGAATTGCCCCTCAGAAATTGGAGTTTCCAGAAAATACATTTTAAACTCATACTATTCATATAAGTTCAGTTTTCAGAGTATGTATCACTCATTGATATTAGGCAAGTTTACAGCGTCGAAATGAAGAAACATTGTCGATTTCAACATATTTCTGGTAAATCTATCCATTTTTATTGCCTACAGTTATTTTTAAACATGTAAAAACAGTTTTGAGGGAATCATTCAATGTCGAGGCCTATTTGACGGACAGAGCCGTCATCTACCCCGGTCACCGGGGAGAGTGGAACCGGCGAGAGATGTCGTGCGGTGTCCCACAGGGATCGGTCCTGGGGCCGCATCTGTGGGATAGCGGGTACGACTGGGTGCTGCGCGCCGACCTCCCTAGCGGCTTCAGCGTGGTTTGCTACGCTGACGACACGCTGGTCCTAGCGCAGGGGAGGTCGCACCAGGCGGCGGCCGAAATAGCGACACGCGGGGTTGCGATAATCGTTGAGAGGATCCGGCAATTGGGACTCGAGGTGGCCCTGCACAAGTCCCTCCGCCCAGAGCGGGAGAAGTCATATGATGATTTCCCACCCAGGAAAAAAAAAAAAAAGGGAAACATTCAATGGTGTTTGGTTAATTTACGTCACAATTAGTAAACATAATTGATAACAAAATATTTACATTAAATCTATCCAATTTTTCAGCCTACAGTAATTTTAATTATTTATTTATTTATTAAAATCTCCCTTACAACAAAACAGCTGTACACAGACACAGGCTTACAGGTGTATGTACCCAATGCGACCGTGCGGTCATTTTACAAATCAATGCTAACTTATTATTTATAATTTAAATATAATATAAAGAACTAAAACTAATATTCTAAAAAGTAATAGGAACTTTAACACAATACCTTATATAATATACATAAAATATAATGCATAAACTGCCAATTACACCATTTCAACTTCAAACCAAGCAAAATAATTTAATAACACTCTTCACGGCAGCATTTAGTCAGAATTAAAAGACAATTACTCACTCAGCCACCCTTGCTTAACAAGGCTACCGAAGGTTCGCGTTAATTTTAGCAGCGTCCCTCCTCATCGATCGTGGGCAACCGCCTTAATCCCGGCTTAAGTCGCGCGCCGTTGCGATGTGTAGCCTCGTGTGTGACCGGCCTTAGCCATTGCCTATAAATACTTTATTGTGACAAAATTCTGGAAGTAATTGAAGTTTGTGATGTACTGTGCTGTTGTTTAATGCTATCGATAAAAGTATTTTTTCTGTGCTTTTATAAATGGTATTTTATTTTGTGATGATACTATACTATACTAGGAGGGGCTTGTGACTAAGTAATAACAGCCGCACGGGTCGATCGATCAGGCTAATTTATGCTTGCCGCGGTTGGTCCGTGGATGGGTTACCATTTTTACATATTAAGACCCCTCCGTGCCTCGGAAAGCACGTTAAGCCAAAGATCCACGAATGACAACCGGGACCAACAGGTCCCGGTTGTCATTCGTGGATCTTTGACTGTCGTTACGGGTCGTCAGAAGCCCGAAAGTCTGACAACCAGTCTTACCAAGGTGTATCGTATTACTCAGTAACTGGGTTGTGGAGGTCAGATAAGCAGTCGCTCCATGTAATATACTGGAAGCCGACTCCAACATAGTTGGGAAAAAGCTAGGCAGATGACTATACTATATTTTTATAACTGTAAAAAAAATCAACAAAATACAAAGGCAAAAAGAACCCTTAACTGGATGGTTCATATGATTGATGAAAACATAATTGCCTCTTGGTTGATATATGGTACAATATGGGGGAACAAAAACGGAATTCCATAGACATATAACATTGCATACTTAAAAATAGGATATAATGTTTACCAGGGGCGTGCACAACAGGGGTAACAATTTGATATTGACAGCGCCTTTTTGTCATAGCAGTAAGATCGACTTTTGTAGAGCAATTGTTGATCAGTGGTAACACTGCTGTTGATTGTACAGAACTTTCGGAGAAATTGTCTGTGTTAAAGAATATCGCGTTTAGATCCTTCATTGAATATCAAGACAGGCGCAGGGTCGACCTACGCAACTAAAAAGGCCTTTCTGAAGTAGAAAAACACTTCTAAGCAAAGTTGCGTCAGTATCTTCCTAACACAAGCACCCTTAACCCTGTTTTTGTCTAGAACGGAACAAAACGACTAAAGGGTCCTACAAACAGGCGCGACGAGATTCTAGTAGAACGATTTCTATAAAAACTTCAAGTAAATTGTTCTACCAGAATCGCGTCGCACCAACACGTCGCGCCCGTGTGTAGGAGCCTTAAAATCCTTTTCTTTTACTAACAAAACTCGCTTCTCAAGTGTGCCATTGCTTTATATTTCACCCTCAACCCCCAATTATTTTGCGATTCTATCATTATAAGGAAATAGGAAATCAGAAAAATAAAGAGCTTCATACTTTGTGTGCCTTTGACAGTTCGAATAACAGTGAGCTTAGGAGTGACCTCAATATTATATAACTGCTTTCATATTACACCAAATGAAGACGCAGAATTCCCACTCTGTATTAAGTAGGCCATATACACAACGATATACTAACTTGTGCAAGTCAAAACTCGCGCATGTATACTCGTATCTTTTTCACGTCTCCTTCTTTTTGTGTCGATGGTACTACTCCTCGTTGTGTTCTTTTTTTATACAATCTGTACCAAAAACCCTGTCCGATCCAATAAAGGCGTATTCCTGGGTCAACATACGTACTAGAAAAAATTGTTATAAAAATGTAACTCATAAAAACCAAAAGTTATTGATTTTTAATTTTTATAATCCATGCGAAATTTAACACTGAATATGGCAAATTTTCATAAGTTGACAACACTCCACCCGCCGGCAAAATCTTTTTATTTTTACCTATTTTTATTTCAAAGAACACCGCCCTACACTACCGCGTCGTAGACACTCTTTCAACTAGTCGCCGACTCTTTTGATGTCGCCGCCTAGTTACCTACCGACGCGATACTTGTTGCTAGTCTTTCGTGGAGATAGCTTTCGATCTGACGTCCGTACGTAAGCGCTGTCGTTTCGCGAACAATGTCGTATTCTAATCAGGAATATTTTAATACCTATGTTGATGTGCTTAGGCAAGACCTACTGCAATTATGCAGCTGCGCGTAGAACTTACGAGGTGCGTTTCGCTAATAGACCAGGTGTGACAGTACCGTCGGAGCGTGCGTTCCAACGCCTGCATAACCGTGTATACACGACAGGCAGTGTTCATGGGCACGAGTCGCAGGCCACTGATGCTGGAAGACCACGAGAGCGCAACGTGGAAATTGAGGAACAAGTGCTGGATATGTTTGCCGCGGACCCCACGCTCTGTTGCGCGACGATTAGAGACAAACCACATGCGGGTTTGGAGAGTGCTGAAGGGAGATGGTCAGCACCCTTATCACTACCGGCGGGTTCTATCCCTTCTGCCCACTGATTACGAACCAAGAATGGAATTTTGTAATTGGGTCTTAGGAAAAGTCGAAGAAGATGAAGGTTTTTTGAATCGTGTGCTTTTCTCCGATGAATGCTCGTTTGAGAGAACTGGTGTGTTCAATTGCCACAACGAACACGTGTGGGCGCTCGAAAACCCGCACGCTATGAAACCAAGTCATTTCCAACATCGTTGGCGTGTTAACGTGTGGGCTAGCAAAAAGGTGTCGAATGTGTTAATTAGTGTTGGAGGTGGACATGTGGAGCACGATCGCCGAAGTATGCAACAACAACAAGTGAACGTTTTAATAAACTAACACCTGCAGTCGGTAAGTACATTGCCAGAAGCACATCACATTTAAAAAAAAGCCCTTATCAGGGCTACATTTAATTCAATTAATTGTTTCTTGATAAACAGAATTAAGTCAAAAACACAAAATACAGAGAGTATCTGAAATCCG
Source organism: Apamea monoglypha (assembly GCA_911387795.2). Classification (NCBI taxonomy): domain Eukaryota; kingdom Metazoa; phylum Arthropoda; class Insecta; order Lepidoptera; family Noctuidae; genus Apamea; species Apamea monoglypha. The sequence goes on along the minus strand of OU426933.1, from coordinate 3,027,357 downwards.
GATTACTATGCCTACAAAACAATATCAGCTGATACCGACGCGCACCGCGCGTAGTGTAGGTATGTTTAGCGGCACGCGACAAAGCGCGGTTCATGACACGGGCGGCTTCTTTGACACAAAACTGTAGGTAGTAAGACGTGAACTTTGTCGAGCGATCAGTGTTGCCTTTGGTCAGTTTTTATTTTTTATTTTAATTTAATGATATTCACTGGGGAAAAATAATAATCTCAAATCCATTAAATGATTACGTATATGTGTACGCAGTACGATGCCGAATAATACTCTTAAGGATCGGACAGGGTTTTTGTTACATATTGTATAGTTTTAGCCCAGTAGGTAGGCCACATTGATTGTGGCATCTTTGCTTCATCCGAGGTGCGGGTAAACGGGCAATTAGGACACTCCAGCAAGTAGGGCATGTTCTGATCAACACTGGGTGTTGGATGAGTCAGCCATCCTCCACTTCGACAAATTGTGTCTGCAGCGGCCTACTTGGGTGGGTACGCAATCGATTGAGAGCGTTCCATATAGGCCACTGCAGATCACGCCCGGGAAATTCTCCTGGGATTTCACGTGTGTGGGATGCATTAGCGCGGGTACTGCCAGTTTTGTGGACACAATTGCATCACGCATACTTATGCAAGTCTCAACATGCGCAAGTATATCGTTACATGTGATGCGTCATAGACGGCCAAGTAAAAACATGGCCGAGATCTATAAGCGTCCCTTTGGTCGTTTTGGCTTAGACATATACCCGTCTCTATCTTGCACTTGTACTTAGACAGTTGTGCAAGAGTGACAGAAATAACGCTTAGTCGTAAAGTATGTAATAAGTAACCGTGAAAAACTGTCCCAAAAAGTATCAGGTGACTACGCCCGATACTTTTTAGTCTATCGAAACATGTCGAACTCGAAATGTGGGATTGTGTCAGTAAACCGCAATGATCGCCTTTTCAGAGAATTAAAACCTCCATAGTTTATGGTACTTGGTTAAGTAGTTGTGAAACAATAGAATATCAGTTGAAGTCTAATTGTGAGATTGTTTTTCGATAAAACGCTACGATAGCCTTTTCAGAGAATTAAAACCTGTACAATTTACGATACTTGGTGTTAGCCCAGTGCACCTTGGACAGTCTATCAAGCTGCTGATTGGCTCATCTTTTTTAAGGCTGGACTAAGTGCTCGACCGACGGTCAGCGCTGACATCGGTCGAACGCAGCTATAACAATAAAAACTTATGAACAACTACACTGCAGCGCTAATGAATCGCTACGTGCGTCTTACGTCGCACTGACGAGGACCGTCGGTCGGGCTTACATCGGTCGACTGACACGCTATGACAGTACATGCTAACTGATCAACTCGTGCGGCTGTTATCACATAACCACGAGCCCCTCCTTAGCCACGAGCCCCTAACTAAACTACTATATACGCAAAACAAAAATGTCTCTACACTCTCTCTCTCTCTCTCTCTCTTTCATTTTCATATGTAACCTACCTAGCATTTCCATGCTCCATCTCCGTACTTTCTACAAAGTGGACCTTTTGCACCAGTCCATTGTCTCATATTACTCCTAATACTACCTGTAAGAGGGACCCTCTTTCCTTTCGACAGGTACATACAGCCAATAAGAGAATTTGGGCCTTTATCAAGGCAGTAAATAGGATGGCTTTGTCGAAGCCGGAGTGTTGACATTTTCAGGAGTTGTTGTAATAATACAAGAGAATTTTAGGAAGTTTTAGTTGTTTAGTTGTCTGTGAATTTGGGTTTTAGTTTAGTAGTAGCTACCCCGCGGTTTCTCCCGCGTAAATATTGATCCCGTGGTAATATCGGGACAAAAAGTATTTTATGTGTTATTCTGATATATAACCTATATTTCTGTAAAGTTTCATCAAAATCCGTTCAGTAGTTTTTGCGGGAAAGAGTAACAAACATTCATGCATCCATCCTCACAAACTTTCGCGTTTATATTATTAGTAGGATTTATGATGATTCCCTCTCACAGAGGGCCCTGGGGCCTGTGTGCCAGCAGTGGGAACTTTATAGGCTGATTATGTATGGATGATAATTGATGCCCACGTGTAGCCCATTAATCAATTTTTTCTCCGCAAGATTCTATTGAAAAGTGATTATTTTTGGAGAGACTTAGCGTCCGTGGACAGTTCTATTTGTAGCTCTAGAATGAAAAACTTTTATTAGAGCATTCTATAAAAAATCTGCTTCTTTATTCTAGTGGTTGCAAACGTTACTGCTGAGGATGAGGGCCTGGATTCGATTCCCGGATTGGGCAATTGGATTTTCCATCTGGAATTCCTCAGTAGCAGCCCGTTTTTTTTGTGTACACTTGATGGCAATAAGCTTGCCCCCTGTAATATGGGACTTAAGCATAAGTGGCGAAATGTGGGTGAACTATAATGTACACCTCTGCCTAACCCTTCAGGGAATACAGGTGTGATGTTATCTTATGTCTATAAAAGAATCCTGAATCCCGTCCTATAGCTCCTACTATGTCCATACCTTTTACACAGCACTTATTATGTCCATACCTTCGGGAACTATAGGACTTATATGAACTCGTCAAACAATCAAACTAAAATTTCTATAGAATAAAGCCTCTATTATGTAAAGTTTCACCAAACTACACTGTCCAATTTCCTTCAAAAGGACTTATTATCTTACCCTCCAAGGTCAAAGGGTCACAGTTGACCAATTCACTCTCCCCGATCTCTTCGCTCCCTATTCAGTGCTTCCGGCGGCCATTCTTATAAAAAGGTATCGAGGTCATTCCGCCATATCCTTTCCCGAGAAGATTTGTTATGTTTATTTATTTACGAATCATTTGCCTTATTTTTTGCTCCATTTGTTGTGGGGCAGAATGTGCAGTGTTAGGTTTTTGAGGTTGAAAAGCATTGCAAACTTTTTATATGAAAAAAAGGTTTCATAAAAAACTGCGCAGAGCTTAAAGGATTAGACCAAAGGGAAGTTGTGAATATTCTCATGACTAGGAATATTTTATTGACTTTACGGTTCCACAAGTCTAAAATTTTTATATTTTTTTCTCTACTTTTTGTTATTTTTAGCGTGGGAAACAGCTGTAAAGCTCTGTTTGTTTTGATTTAAATGAATAATTTAACTCGTCTACTTTGTAATTGTTCACCTAGTAGATCTAAGAAAATTTTGTACAAATAATTGTTTGTTATCTTTAGTTCATTTTCTGTTGATTTCTGTAATTTCTTTAGTGTACTTGCGAAAACAAAATGAAATCTAAATAAAAAATGGGCAAAGTCTTGATTTTTTGGATTTTTTATTCCTGTTCAATTAAAAAATTACCTATAGTCTTAATATTTTTACACATTACTAACATAAAGATATACCTATGTGTCTATTTTCATCTCAGTTATGTGTTGTATGCGGTGCTTATTACAACTGAAATGCCACTGATGCCACAATCAACGTAGCTACCTACCACCTACAGAGCTCAAATAATATAAAATATCGAAGAAGAGTACCATCGACACGAAAAGAAGATCTGAAATTCTTCCAGCAGATCTCGAAGTTGGTAAATCCTGACAGGAAAAGTTTAATGTCTATTCATATTTATTTTTCAAATTGATGTTATTTCAAGTTAAACTAATATCAACTTTATTTTAATGGTAATTAAGTTGATTTCAGATTGACTAGCACTATTGAAAAAGTTATAAAAGTGTTTGAAGCTGTAGCGTAAATTGAACTTTATTGTGTAGGTTTAAAGTTATTTTTCCATAAACTCATATCTGTTTACATTTTTGGTAAATGAGTCGCGAATGCAGAATAGTGATCCTACATCAATATTACAGGTCCCAAAGAGGTTAGTTCACCATGCGTGTAAGTTACGACTACTTACTGCACTGCTGCAAGCCTTGGACTCGGTACGACACTTAGAAGTGCCATTCTGGGTCGTCCGTATTCCATAAAGGACAATACGTCGTAAAAGGGGCCATGGCATGAAGTGTTATGGCCAGTCGTTGGGACGAGAAATGGTGGTACACACCTTGCATACCAGTTGCCCCTACTTGTATTTAGTAAAAGGATGCGAGAACTGTGTGAGATTTTTGTGATATCGAACCTTAGTAATAAAAAAAAAAAATATCCCAATATTCTCACGGGATCGAAACTTATGCGGGTGAAACCGCGGAGTGCTGCTAGTACCCCTATATTTCAAGAAATTACTTGTACCAGGTGGGGAGTTTGTTGCGCCACTTCTTCTTCCCAGCGATAGCACTAGGAAGTGGTGAAGGGCGAGCGTTTTTGGGGGACTGTCTTTTGTAATTTTGACGTTCGAAAAGTGCTGATTCTCAGCCTAATTTGCATAAATGACTTTTGATTTTGGTATACGACAGTGTCGCTTCTAAGAACATTACATCCTGCATTCATGCAGACTAGGCTCAACTCAGTACACCTTGCCACTATCTATCACGGCTGGAAAACGACAATATTCCAAGTCGGTCCATTCTCAGTGGAAGTGTCAAGTCTCTCAGTAACAGATAGTAGTCTTCAGCTGAAAACTTTACTCATAAACATGTCGACTGCCTTTATAAAGTGCGCGCCCAAGTTTGGGCCGACTGTTACACCGAAGTGTAAGTTGTTGGCGGAGTGATGAGGTTGAGAATGTTCAGTTAATGAGGAAGGCTTCAAGATTGGAATGAATTGAATTTCATAATATAAACTTTTTCCATTTTTTTTTTAAATTATATAAATTACGCTTCAAAATTTCAATTTTTGAAGCGTGTTTTGTTCAATGAAAAGCAAGCAAAGATATAAATAATCTCGGTAAGTAACGTGGTAGTGAGGACACCTGCAGTGATATTCTGTTATAATCTCACTGTGAAAACTTCGGTGAAGTGAGAGTGAAGTGAGCTGTCATTCCGACTGATGCTAGGAACTGACAATATTGACAACACACTTCAAGCTCACTTCACCTAACATCTCACGGCGATATTTTTACAGAATAGATTGGCTGGATCAAAACTCATTGTTGTTTCCTTTTTCACTTCTAAATTAGTATTCATTATTGTTCTTTCAATATTCAGTTTCAATAAAATATCAATCTGTTTCATAGTACTTCAACTCGATTATTTTTGTTTAGAAGCTACCTAAATTCAATTTTGTTATTTTGATTATTGTTTTTAATAATGGTTAGTCATAATTATTATTTGTAAACAAAAACATTTTTTTCAAACTATCAGTCACTCAGCGGTATTTATTGCGTACCCCAGACATATTACTTAGAAAATTTAGTAGTCTTTGTTGTCTCCTTAAACCAAATTAAACCTTTTAAGAGATTTATTTTATAACATTCTTCAGAAAATATTAGTTTTTTTATGCATTAACCAAATCGAAATTTGTTAGTATTATGAAATGGCGTCTATCAGACACTAGATTAGATACGTGCTATCAAAATCTTAGTACGGTGTGACAGTCGGCCATATTCGGCCGTCTCTACAAAAGCCTTTGGTAGAGTTCAGCCGACACGTTGTACTAGAAAAGTTTTTGAGTAAATACGCATAAGTTCCTTAGACAGCACTTTTTACGATACAGTCTCATTTTATTGTCAATCCCTTTATGTTGCAAATTAATTTGTTGCTCTCTGCCTCGAGTCCTGAACAAAGGGCCTTGAATTATCGAAACAGGAAAGTAGAACGAAATTGGAGAATAGCCTTGGACTGAAATGAAAAGAAAGCAAAACAATGAAGAAGAATAACGTGTTGTCAGATGGTGAAGTAGTATACATTTTGTTTCAGTGCGGTTCGTGGAAGTGCTCAGGTGCGGTTCGGGCAAGTGCGGTTGAAATCAGTGCTCTGTGTGGAATACCTCATTAAAATTACACTCAAACTCAAAGTATTTATTTCAATTAAACCAATTACAGGCACTTTTGAATTATCAAGGGGTCGGTCAGTCAGAAAAATGAAGCTATTTGCCCATTCCAAAGCGTAGTAGGTACCTATGGAGAAGAACGGGCAAGAAACTCCATGGACACTCTTTTAAATCAAAATATGGTTACAAAGTATTAGTTACATCATTCATGTCAATGTTCAAGTATGTGTAGTTGCAGAATATACTAACTCATTTAATGTTTTTTTTTCTTTGATCGTCATTTGTCTTTGCTTGAGCCAATAAATGTTCGGAGAAAGCAGGTGGTATACCATGTGGTTTATAGAAACCTGTTCCTTACAAATCATTTCCTTTGCCAATATATTTAATAGATCATCTGCCTAGCCTTTTGGCTTCCAGTCTAACCGGATGCAGCTGAATACCAGTATTTTACATGGAGCGACTGCCTATCTAACCTCCACAACCCAGTTACTGGGTAATATGATACCTCTTGGTAAGGCTGGTTGTCAGACTTTCGGGCTTCTATCGACCCATATCGACTGTCAAAGACCCAAAATATTTAGTAGATAAGTTCCAAAAATGCCCGTCTGGCGCTGTTACAACTTGTATACAAAATCTGCCAAAGCCATCACGATAACGGGGGCTATACTATGTTGATGTTCGTACTACTAAAGAGGTATTGACATAGTATATTTGTACAAGCTAGAATGACGCCGTCATCATCATAAACTGCTTAGGCAGTTTCCCAACAATGTTCGTATCAGCTTCCAGCCTAACCAAATGCAGCTGAATACCAGTATTTTACATGGAGCAACTGCCTATTTCGAACAGAAGAGGCCTGTGTCCCAGCAGTGGGAACATTATAGGCTGATATTGCACTGCCTAACTGACCTCCGCAACCTAGTTACTGGGTAACAAGCTAGAATGACGTAAATGTTGACAAAACATAAGTTTCGACACAGAAGCGTTTGTCGTGGAAGTTTCAGTGATGAAGTTATGTCGTGAATATTTTTGCGAGATGTTTACTCGTGACGCTGTCTCATGTGTCATCATGAACTTTGATGTTATTCTGTCATATTATGTTTATTGGTATAAGCAGAGTACTGTTTTCTTATATGATTCGTGCGTGGAATATTTCAGGAATTCTCTGTTTTCAGTATTGGTTTGTGACGTGGCGTTTCTTTGAAAAGTAGTGTCTTTATAGTAAAAGAAAAAGCATTTTCAGTATAAATTGAATAAAATAACATGGTTTTTGGTAACCATTGTATATAAAACGTCAATCTAAATAATTTAAAGAGAGAAATATAAAAAAAGAATAGAAATAAAAAGTGTAAAGTGTGTTGTGAGAAATTAGCAGGAAAATAAGGCCCGCGAATTTCAAAGTTTTTGACAGATTGAGACTGAGATCAGACTGTGAACGTTCTTAAAATTACGAGAATTGCCCCTGTGATATCTTTTGTCCCTGAAATAAAATTGACGTCTGACAATTCTAGCATGGAAAAGCTGTCAAAAATTCAAAATTTATTCTCATGATAAGACTTATTATAGACCAAAGTTTGATGTTTGCCCTTAAAGGTCTAAATCAAATTTCAAGTATGTAACACTCTAGTACGATTTCCAGTCATAAATCTCGATTTAAAACTAAAGAACTAACATAATATCAAACCTGTCTCTTTAAATTGAGATGCATGATTCACATGTTCTAGATTTTGCACCTAAGAAACATTTTACGACACCCTATAGTCCTTAACCTTTCCAGAGCAAGACATTTTGCATTTTCAGCCTATAATGTTCCCACTGCTGGGACATAACACGGGCCGGCCATTATAACACGCCCCAGTGAGGGTTGGCAGATATCACATGCCTTCGAATTTTGGTTTTAGGGCATGCTGGTTTCCTCACGATGTTTTCCTTCACCGTTTTGAAATCAGTGGTGATGAAAGAAATTTACACAAAGAAAACTTACTGTCTGAGTCACGGCCGTTAGAATGGAGCCATCACTAATACTGAAAGCAAGGCTGACAGCTTTGTAGTAGTAAAAACTGTCAACATGACAAGAAACGTCAATCACAACTGTCACTTTGGTCTAGCAAACTAAAATTCAAGAGTTTAGGCATTTATACGGTTGCACATACTCCCCCAAAAACAAATCAACCTCTACTATTGTCAACAGAATGATATATATTTTCCAATATGGCCGCCACTGGCAAACTCGTCTGGCTACTGGTAGATTTATTCGCCATAATCTTAGGATTTATATGATTATCCGAAATGAACATATTGAGCGCGACATGTGAAATTAATAGGAGAAATTGGTTGGTTAGTATTGGTAACAGATTCTGTGCAAATTGGAGTATTGGAGTAGTGTCTGTTAGATTGTGTAGAGACTTTACCCTACATAGTGTCTCCATGCAAATAATATACATAATATTATGAGATAATCACTATTTTGCATTTAGAAGATTAGAAAATAATACAGGCTGGCAGGAAAATCGACGTGAAACCATGAATTCAGTATATGATTCTAAACCATTATGATTAATTATTCCTCGAAAGGTTTACTATTTTGCTCTTTGATAAGAGTAAAATTCATCAGATAATAAAAGTAACAACTTTTCGCGAAATGGCACGCTTATTCATATTGCAAACATGCCAGCCATGCAAAGTACAAAAATACATCTGCAAAATTTTTGATTTTATATTTTCTTGCTAGACATGTCTGCCATATATGTCAGATGACAAAAGGGCTAAGAGAACTACCGATTGGGTCCCACTAAATGCACGACGAACTCGCAGTAGGCCGAGACGAAGATGGCGGGACGAGCTTGACTCCTACAGAAAGGACTGGCCACACAGAATTGTGCAGAAAAGGGAGAGGGTAGCCTTTCCTCTGTAATGGGACAATATAGGGGCTAGTTAGATAAGAGAGATACAGATTATCTTATGAAATGGAATGAGCACTACAATATAGTGTTTTTTTTTTAATTTCTCAATTCCTTTTTTTAACCAGACAAGCGGTACGGTTAGAGCAGTGGTGGCCCAGTAGTAAGGTCCGCGACTTACGAGTTGAAGATGGTGGGTTTAAACCCAGATAGGCGTTTTACTTTGTGTAAATTATTTCCTCACCACTGCTCTCAAAACGGTGAAGGAAAACATCGTGAGGAAACCAGCATGTCCTAAAACGAAAAATTCGAAGACAATAGATGTCTACCAACCAACACTGGGCCCGCGTGGTGTATTACGGCCCAGTCCCACAGGAGGCCTGTGTCCCAGCAGTGGGAACTTTATAGGCTGTTTAATGTTAAGCGGTAACTTAAACATCGTGAGGAACCGGCAAGTCGAAGAACTAAAACCTCTAAAACAAGTGACATTCACCAATCCGCATAGAGCTCGCATTGCCAATTACGACCCTTTAATCTTTACAGCGAGGAGACCAGATTCTCAGCAGTGGGAACATGGAACTGATATCGATAAGTACTAATGTCCCCAAGAGAGTTCCACATAACACAAATATCAATGAAACTACTCACATATTGATATCCACTAACAAGCCGAACTTCTGAACTACAAGACAAGACGGAACATCATTATACTGGAGTACAACTTTTAACTAACCACTTGATCTAAGTGGCAACATTCAACTAAGTTTTTCGGTCGAGACGCTTCAACTAGCTTAGAATGGAAACCATAGGAGTGTTACAGTTTTGATACTTGGGAATTTGTTGGTTTGAAAGCATTGTGTTTGTGTAGAATAGTTATTTAAAGACGCTATGTCAAGTTATTCAGTCTACTGCCAGGACTGCGGGTTGTTCGAAAGAGATACCGTGGTCCCTGGCATAGGCAATTGAAGGAACACGGGTGGGTTTTAGTCAGTAAAAGTCTGCCACGCCCTCCTGCTCCGCCGAGAGCGGAAGAAGTCATACGATGATTCCCCACCCAGAACAAAAAAAAAAGTTATTCAGTCTAAAAATAAATTGTGACTAAAATAACTATACAAGTTTTAAAGTGAGAAAATTTAACGTAAAAAATATTCTCGTAAAACTAGGAACTCTCAGAACAGATGGCCGATGGGGCCGAAAGGTTTTGGAGTGATGATCGCGTAACGGAAGACGTAGCGTTGGAAGGCTTCCCACAAGGTGGACCGACGACCTTGTGAAGGCCGCAGGAACCCGTTAGATGCGAGAAGCACAGAACCGGTCGAAGTGGAGGTGCTTGAGGGATGCCTAAATGTAGCAGTGGACGTCTTTCGGCTGAAATGATGATGAGGAACTCTAAGGCTACGTATGCTCTTAGCGCCTAGAGAGTCACCTTACGAGTAGCGAAATGAAACGAAAATTCTAGAATTTTCGCAACCGGCCGCACTGCGCCTTTGGCACCTTCGCTAGTCGCCTAGCGGGTATTGAACAGATATTAAGTCACTAAGCTCTAGGCGCTAAGCAAGCACCTGTCAGTCCTTAATACGTAGAAGGTCGGAAGAAAAGGATGAAAAATAAATTAGACTTTTTGATGTCGGTTAAAACAAGAATAACATTCTATACTTACTATTGATCGTATTAAAAAATCGACGAACAAGAAAAGACAGACGTAGAAAAGCACACTTCAATCTGCTGTGTCGCGAACACAATAAACTCCTCATTCGCTGGAAGTACTTATTATTTTCCATTTCTATCTTTAAGAAAATCTCTGTTGCCTTTCAGCACAATCGTTAAAAGGGCTTGAGTACACTTCTGCAATAGGTCCTTCCACAATAATATTCAACATTTTAGTTGTAGCATACGTGGGAACTACCCAACCATGTCTGAAGCACTTGGAAGTCAAAAGCCGGAATATTTTCTAGTGAGGACGCTCTCTCTGAATATGAACTGGTTTATTACCTGTCTTCAAAAAGGCCTAGTTTTTCTTCCATATTCACTGAGAGAATTTACATGTTTTCCGTAGGAATAAGAATGTATCAAATATTCTTGTACAATATCTCGAAATTCTGGGATTGGTTGTCGGGGCCTATTTTTGTAATGGTATCTTTTATTCCAGCTGGAAGGTTTCTAACCAGTATAACAAGTAAAATCATGTAACAAAACGAAGACAATGATTTAATGTCTGGCATTTTCGCAGTCTGTGTTTTCATTTATATAACATATCATACCTCGTCTTACCTATCTGTTGTAACATAACATAACATTACTCTTGTATCCCCAAAGGGTAAGACAGAAGTGTATAGTACCTCAGATTTTGCCCTTTCTAATATACCAAATTACACAGACGACTAGAGAACGTTAAAGTGAACTGGATACAGTGGTACAGTCCGTTCATAGTTATTTTACCTTTGACATATATACCTTATGGTGAAGAGAATAAAGATCACTGTGATGCAAAATCCGAGGTAAAATGTGAACGACGGCTGCCGCGGCTGTGTGGCGGTTTTGTGTAGTGACAGAATTCGATTTTAGTTTCCACAGATTATTAAACTAACTAAAATCGAATTCTGTTTTACCACTGATATTCTCGATAGGTTCTGCGTTACTATAAGAAGAAGACTGTCTATATAATTTTGATAAACTAGTGACGTTACGTGGTGAGAATTTTCCCATCGTAATTACGTTCCTGAGTTATGTGGGAGCGACTGAGAAGTGAACATTACCTCGCTCAAAAAAAAAGAGATAGTAAAAAAACTTTTCGTGGCCAAAAGGCCAAAAGAAAAAGGGTAATTTTATTAAACTATAAAAATATAGTCCACATTTTGCCTACATTTTTTGTTGTTGTTGTTTTTTTTTTCTATATTTTTGTCATAATATTACAATAGTTTGTGTAATTATCATTCTGTGTAAGTCCTAAATTTTTTTTTTTTTCTTTGCCTAAATAATATTTCTCTCACATCATGTATGCTAATATTTCCAAGAGATACCTACGCGTGTATTGGTTTCCAAGACCGCTTTTTCATTATTTTTCTCCATAACCAGTTTTAACTAAGTATTCCTCTATGACCCGACCTTTTAACAAGCCCATTTTTGCCCGTACAAAAGAAACAAACCTTCATAATTACCTCCATTTTGCTCACAAAAAAACTCTCTTTCTCTAACAAATTGACACAATAAAGAGCTCACATACGCGACGACCGGTGACGTATTTTTTCAGCTATGACGTCACTTCCGTCGCCTGACAGCTGATTGATGACGTAGGAGTCATAGCAGGAGATTGATAAATGTTAACTGACGGGGGTATTGGGTAGATGATGGTTTGTGATATGGATTGTAAGCTTCTGAGTTGGGTAGAGTGCATAATTGGAGTTGTTGGTTGGTGAGAAGTGAATGGAATTTTCTTATGAAAAAATCTAGGTGCTTGGCAGGGTCTTCGCGTCGTTTATACAAAAGTTCTGTCAGTTAAAAGTGAAGAAACGAACAGTTTAACAAAGAAAAGAAATAAAGAAAATACGTTTATACGCGGTAAACATGACGCATAAAAAGAAAAAGACACAGACAAAAACAAGTTCAGAATGTTTCAGAAAAAGAAACAATGGCGCCGATTCCCTTGTTCACAAACTAAACTAAACTTAAGTTCAGTGCATCCTTTTCTTTCTATTTCATTAAGAAAAGGACAGAAGATAAATATTAGTTTAGTCCTGTCAAATTAGTCAGCGCCTGACGTAAATTGACGTATTTTTGGTAGCCATGTTTTTAATCGCATCTAATTTGTCTATGGATTATTTTAATTTGACAGGACTAAACTAATATTTATCTTCTGTCCTTTTCTTAATGAAATAGAAAGAAAAAGATGCACTGAACTTAAATTTAGTTTAGTTTGTGAACAAGGGAATCGGCGCCATTATTATAATTATGATTTTAAATAACAATTTTTTTTTTATTAACGGCTTGTCGTTTCCTTATTTTATTTTTAAGCCACTTGAAGTTCTACGTACTAACCGAAATATCTAGGTACCTACCCACTATCTTAACCATTTTCCTTAGTAGGTAGGTGTTTTAGTGATGAAAATAACAAATTAAGGACAAATAAAAAGTGGGTTATTTTTTCAGGGCTACATTCATTTTTTTTTTTCAGTCACTAAATAACAGTCCACTACGATTCCGTTACAAAAAAGCTCTAGCTAACTACTACCCTCATATATTAGCACTAAACTTCCTTTAAGGAAACCCTAGTAGGCACAATAACTAGACACTTAGGGGTTCACTACTAAAACTTAAACAATTGTTCAACGTGTGTTTAATGTCAGAGTAATTATATGTCGTGTTTAAAAGGTATTTAGCCTAAACAACTGATAAACACTGTTTTATGGTAGTAAGGTTAGGTAATTACATCCTTAAGTAGGTACGTTAGAACATCAATCAGAGGGGCATTTCTCGTAATTTTAAGAACGTGTCAGTCTCAATCTGTCAAAAATACGTCTAATTTCCCTACATTTTGACAAGCTTTTGACATTTGTTTGTCGCCGAGATGAGACTGGGACTAGATTTTGAACGTTTTAAATTACGAGAATTGGCCTTCTGAGATCTGGGGGTGAATGACCGACATGATCCAAATCGTGTTGCTGAATTAATATCAATACCATGCTTGCTAACTCTTTTGTAAATGAGATTACCTCGCGTTTGTAAAGTTTTTATAATGGGTGCTTGTAAAAATGCTTGTAAAAATAAAAAAATAACCCATTTATTTATAAATGGGTTATTTGTTTATTTTTACAAGCATTGTATGTAAGGAGCTCAAGAAATTAGGCGCGGTCGTTGTTTTTGTGTTGAGTTTTTTTTTTTTTCGCAGAGCTTTTCAGCCATCTTGAATTTTGTATTCGTATGGGCCCATGAGCGTCTCATGCTCGAGTTTGTGCGGACAAATACGGGCAATTACAGACAATCTGTCAAATTTCTTTAGTAGATTTTCAACTTTATCGCTAAAGCATAAGGTTCAAAGTTGATTGGGAAAATTTGAAAGTTTCGGGTAGCTTGATGTGCTGGCGTCTGTACCAATGTGACTCTTTCAATTCATAATTATGTACTTCCTGAATTATCTTGGACGTTACTGAAGGCCAATTCCCGTAATTAAAAACGTTCAAAATCTAGTCGCAATCTCATCTCAGCGACAATCAATGTCCCAAAACTTGTAAAAAATGTAGGGAAATTACAGGTATTTTTGACAGATTGAGACTGAGATCAGACTGTGAACGTTATTACAATGACGAGAATTTTCCCTCAGATATCGGTGAAGGAAAACGTCGTGAGGAAACGTGTTTTCATAGTGAATATAAGTCTTAAATCGCCTACCCGCCTCGAGTTAATGTGGTGATCAGTGCTCGTGCCTTCTCCGTATGAGAAGAAGCATGCTCTGCAGTGGGACAGTAATAGGCTGGTAATATAACATCAGCGTGACATCGTGGAAAGGCCCAAAAGGAACGCTACAGAGCAAGGCCGTACAAGAGATGGAATGACGATATAATTGAGATGGCTGGCCCAGGCCCAGCTTGGATGCAAGCAGCCGAAGATAGAGAACATTGGTTTTCTTCGGAGGAGGCCTTCAAATGCGGAGGAGTTCTTGCAGACTGAGTTAGATTCAAATTTCTAATAAGTGTTGATGTTGTGCATTTAATAAATTTTTCTTCAAACCTCCGGTGTGTATGCGGTGTCTATCTACAGACAATGGCTAATTTTAGAAAAAAAAATCTATATTTTTGCCATCAAGACGCTAAGAAGAATTAGTGTTAATACAAAACTAGTAATAAGTTCATCAATACATCTAACCCTAAATATAACATAGTTAAATAATTTACGATAAAAAGTAATTATTGTATTTAAATTTTGCAAGAAATATAAGCCATTTTTATTATTATAACATAACATTGCCACGACGACCGATCCAGCCCTCGTATACAAAAAGTACAAATCTACAAAATCCTACATAATTTCTAAATCCTCTCCCATTCACACTGGTCACGGATTTCTAAACTAAATCCTTCCTGAAATATAACTTAGTCGACAAAAAATATTTTCGTGCCCAACTCCACTTTAATGATATGAGATTTGAGCGCGTTACGTGCTGAGTCCCTGCCTCTTTGGGTAATTACCCGGGTCAGAACCCCGGTATAATATGAAAGGCTTTTTGTTACAACCTTTTAGGGTAAAACACATGGACACGCGAGCCTCCGTAAAAAGTGGGCGAAATAAAGTTGGGAAGTGTTAAATGTGTTGGTTGAATTTATTTTGTTTGTTAGGCTGGTTATTTTTGGGGTTGTAATTCTGTGGTAGTTGGTGTCAATGTTTTTTCTGGACTACCTTATTTTAAATAATGAGATTGTTTTGCAAATCACGGAACTGGTACAAAATAAATCTCAATAGATAAGAAGACATACTGTCATGAATTTTACATTATAACAAAAACGTGAAGGGGTTAAAATGGGCGATGAATTATTACTCGTATTCATATCTTCCGATGTACAGAATTAGTATTACCTAGTAACTGGGTCGTGTAGGTCAGATATGCAGTCGCTCTATGTAAAAAAATAGTACTTAGCTGCATACGGTTTGACTGGAAACCGAACCCAACATAGTTGGGAAAAGGCTAGGCAGATGATGATGATCTTCTAATGTACAGAGTCGTCTCAACTACCTACTTGAATATTTGTACATGATTTAGAAGCATTCTCCGTGTGCTACAACTAGTATAATCAGCCTATAATGTTCCCACTGGGACACAGGCCTCCTCGCGGTGAGAGGGAGTGGGCCGTACTCCCAGGGCCCAGTGCGATTGGTGGACGTCACATGTCTTCGAATTATTGGTTCTAGGACATGCCGGTTTCCTCACGATGTTTTCCATCGTTTTGAGAGCAGTGGTGATGAAATATTTTTTCAGAAAGTAAAGCGCCTGTCTGGTTTCAAACCCAGGACCTACAACTCGTAAGCCGCGGCCGTTATCACTGGGCCACCAGTGCTCTCAGTGGAATAACAGGTATTTACTTAATAGTCAACAAAAGAAACACCTATATGTACTACAACCATTTACAGCTAGCTAGCCAGCAAGTGATTAGATACATATAGTAACTTCTCTCGGGCTAAGACGATTTCACCAGAAAATATATCATTAGTGAGATTCGTGGTGTTAATTTATCTGTATTTTTTTAATCGATTAAACTGTCATTTCGATTATTGAGCACGATTATTTCTGTAGCAACACCAAACGGTGACGGTTGACATGTGGTCAAGGAAGGCGCGATCCACGGATCTATTGGTGACTTGGTTTTAGAGCGAGGTATGGGTCAGACAAACTAAACTAACTGTGTGGAGAATTCTAAATAATTATTGTTAGCTGAATGATTTTAGTAGACTAGCTTATTCTCTAAAGTGTTTTATCTAAGATTAACAAAATATTATTTTCCTTTTAATCTAAGCCCACCCTAATTATTTTTTCCCAGAACCATTTATTTCAATAATACTCTCATATAATTTCTCTTTTTTATTATTATTATTACCTACCTCTGTATTGAATACCAATACATCGACTCCTTTTCATCCCGAAGGCTTTTGTCCGTCGATGTTCATTATTCCCTTCAGGCCTACGATTCAAAGACACTGTTCGTTGAGAATTTTCCGGCATCTTGTTTGCTGGTATTAAAAATTTATTAGACTTTGTGCTTGTAATGTGGTGCTTGGTTGGTAAATAGATAATGTTAGTTAGGTACTGTTTTTGTCTTTGTTCATCTAAAGACTGAAATCTGGGGGTCTACTACGAAGTGCAAAGTGCGAATGATCGGATCGGACCGACACATGGCCGAACCGAATATTATTGAAACATGCGAAAATTATTCGGATCGGCTCAGTTGGGTCGGGACCATAGTCAATATTCGAAAGAGTGTAAGAGTGTAGGATCGGGACCGACGGAACCAAATAGTAACATCGTAGCAGGAAACGGCCGAACATTCGGCCGATACCACTTCGGAGTAGACCCCCTGAGTTTTTCTAGTACGAAGACTGGCAAACGCTGCAAGCAACGTATTGCAACGCAGCGCTATTGCCCTTTGGGTGACTTTAAGACTCATAATAAGGCCCATTGTGAGCGACCACGTTTCAGTGTCATAGGTTATCACTGGCAACACGCATTGGTCAAAGACTTTCCTCTTGAGACACTGCTTGGAATTGCCCTGCGTGATTGAATCAGAAATGAAGAGATCCGCAGGAGAACCAAGGTAACCTCCATAGCCCAAATAGTTGCCAAACTTAAGTGGCAGTGGGCAGAGCACATTACTCGCAGAACAAATGGGCGATGGGGCCTAAAGGTTCTGGAGTGGTGACCGCGTACCGGAAGACGTAGCGTTGGAAGGCGTCCCTCCCGCAAGGTGGACCGACGACCTTGTGAAGGCGGTAGGAAACTGTTAGATGCGAGAAGCACAGAACCGGACAAAGTGGAGGTGCTTGGGGGAGTCCTATGTCTAGAAGTGGACGTCTTTCGGCTGAAATGATGATGATGATGGGTGCCTGAAGATGGACGTCGCCGCCGAAGTCGGCCCAGAAAGCGGCAGCGAGATGACCTGGACGGGTACCGCGAGGGCTGGTACGAGGTAACGCGGAAAAAAAGAATCCGAAAGGACTTAGTTGAGGCCTTTGCCCAGAGGGACAGGCCTTAACAAAAAAAATAAAGATGTATGCAATTGAATTAATTCCATAATATCTATGTTGTTTGTTTTTGTTTTGTGTGTAGTATAATTTTAAATTGTGTAAATTCATTTGCAAATATTTTTTAAGCAATAAATTACTATGACTAAAGTGATCATAGCATCAATTGGGTAGTTGCATGATATTGAATACTATATATTCTAGTAGATAATATATTCACATGCGTGATACGATAACAGAATTCGAAATCAAATTTGAAATCGGTCGAAAAATAAAAAACTTATAAAAGCTTTTTGTATATCTCTTTCTCGCAAAACGAAGTTTTTCATGTAATTTATATGGCGATACTGAACTATGATGTCACAATTCGTATTTCCCTCTCTGTCTAACTGAGAGTTTTGAACGCTTATATCTTTTTAATTTCCGTAGATATTAAAAAAACTGGTTATACCAAGCTATTGGAGAGGTAAAAAAGCTTCAATTTAAATAATTAAAAAAAAATAGTCAACCAGCCAATTGCAGATGAAAATTTTAGCTGAGGTTACTGGGTGCAGAGAATAGATAACCTCGTGTAACGAAATGCCTTTGTCTTTCTGCTCTGTGAGCTAAAACATTGCATTGCTAAAATAACTCTGTTACTTTGAAGTTCAGCGAAACAATGACCACATTATGATATCAACAAGGAACAGTGTTACCACAAATCCAGAAATGGGGAACAATGTGGAAGCTTGGGAACTGTGTAGTATACAACATATTGTATATGCGTAAAAGAGTATGCTTGGAGAGTTTGGTCAAGTTGAGAGGCTGATTGAAAGGTGAACAACAAAAGGTATTTGTAAGACAAGGCAGATGTAAGTGAAAACGCTATGAGGGGACGCTCTAGATGGACATACTGGGTGGCAGGGACATCAGTGTATAAATTAATTAAGCACATGACAACGCTGTGGAAGTATATATCACAAGGAGGAACGTAGGCATATGTACCCAACTCGTTTATCTAAAAATAAGACACTTGTTGTTCCTAAAATCACAAATTATTTTGGTAAGCGCACAAGAAAATATGTAGTACCGTCGTTATTGAATGAGTTACCCTCACAGTTAATATCGCATGTCAAATCTAAAAACCAACCTAAAAATGTTCTTAAAAAACATTACCTCTCATTGTGTCCATAGCTAGTTTTGTATCTATGGACAATAGCAATTTTCCATAGGTGTGATGTGTTATTTGTTTCTGTGAACTCACTTACCTTTTTTTATATTTCATATGTATATTGTGAAACGAGAACAATTGCCGACAAACTGTTTTGCAGTTTGGCAGATTTTTCATATGTTATTGTTATAAAGATTTTGAATAAATAAATTTAAAAAAAATGGCAAAGTTTTGGGGAAACAAGATGTAAAATACAGTTGTGCGAGCGACACGATGATGAAGAGGAAGCACATGATTCTAGACCCGCGTAGATACCTTTCGTTGGTTATCAAAAAAGAATCTGCCATTTCATAGAAAAGTGTAGGTAATACAAACGCGGTCAAAATGCATAATATGTGGTGAACAGATTTTTTTTTTAATAACCCACGAAAATTTTCAACTCTGTGGACTTCAGAATCATGTACTGAATCCATGATAACCGGTTCCGCGTCCATGTCCCTGCCACCCTGTGACCTTATTGGTGATATTCTTCAGAAAAGTCAAGTGCGTAGTACTCGCAACTGGTGTGCGTGACCAGACTTGTGCATGAACGTAAACGAAGCAAAAGGAGTATGTAAAGATCGTAGCAGGTGGCGTTCTGAACTTTTGCTCCCCATGGGAAGAAGACGTGTATGACGAGCATACATATGTATCTATGATAAGCATGAAAAAAACCCTGCGCCCTAATTGCATAACACACTATCAACAATCCGAATCATTTTGAAGGATATCGCTAATCCATTGCTTCATATGTCCGAAAAATTCGTCCGCTCAAGAATGTAGATAACGCAATGAACGTTATTGAACTGTCAACATGAAAGCCATTCCTACTGTACAGGAGTTACCTAAAAAACCCAACAGCGTCTCCAAAAAATATCTCCATTCAAATTTTACCGAAAAACGAATAACTCAACGCAGTTATTTAACAATTTTCTTTTAAACTTTTTTAGTGAATTACGGCGCCATGACAATAGTACAGTCAGCAGCGATAATTACGCCTGTCTCCGCGAGCACTCCGCCAAACTTTCCCACTTTTGACGAGTTTTTTTTTTTATCTTCTTTTTTTCACTTAACGCGACCCACGGAAATGCTCAAGTTTCTTATGGGCGAGCCAAAAGATAACTTTTGTTAACTTGTATTGCGGGCGTCTAAGATAGTAGAGTAGGTAGTTGGTCGGTTTGTGCGATTATGAGAAAAGGTTCTTAAGTGTCTTTTAGTTTATCAACACAGGCGTCCTCTCGAGAGGGAGTGGGCTGTAATCTACCACGCGGGCCCAGTGCGGGTTGGTAACAATCCACAGTATACCAATTTATAACATAGCCTCACGCTTGCATTCCCCGAAGGATCTGGCAGGTGCACCTTAATAGTACACCCACATTTTGCCAGTTATGTTTAAGTCCCATGTAGCCATCATCCTGGCAAAAATCTAAACGACCACCAACACCCATTGATATACTTAAATAACATTTGTAAAACCTGATTTTTCATTCCTTCCATTACCTATATAAGAAGTCGTTCTTCATGCGCGACACTATCTACCAACACACAACACACCAATAAAACACCGCCGTGTCACAAGCCTTAAACTCATTTACCTACCAAGCAACGCGAACTAACTTCTTATGACTTGTAAATTAAGTCCATTACCCCACTTATATGCTGATGAACAACGTCCGACCAACGTGTCACGTCAGTGTAAAACAAACTCCTTAAAACTTACGAGTACGGCCGCCATGTTGGATATGCGGAGTGCGAAATAATTCCGTTCTTGCCGTCGCTGCCGCCCGCCAATGTGGCGTGGGCCTTAGATAAGGTTTTTATGAAGTGTAAGAAAGTTGAGACGATATTGTGGGTAGCCTGTGGTGGAACGGACAATGGCTGGCTGATTTAGGAGCCAGAGAATTTGTATAGATACTGTTTTTTTGGTGTTTGGCCGTGGCTTTGTAGCCGAATTTCTGGACAAACATATTATGTATTATGAACTTTCTGCCATCGATACGCCATAACAAGAATACGAAGAATTGGCGCGAGATAAGCAAAAGAAATGGCTTTGTAAAATAATGTATTTTTTATGTCAGGCTCTTCAGATTAAAATGGATTTTGGAGGTTAAAGAGAGATGGAGATTAAATGTTTAACAAACATATTGCAGGTAGTTTTAATTTACTATAACATGACAGTTGTACTTGCCCTTTAAGGGGAGCAATCAATAGGATTACGAACTTAACACCTAAACAGTCCCGTGCCCCCAATGTGGGGTCACCACAAAATTTGATGGCACGTCCGTGCCCCCACGTGTGGTTCGATACACGTGTCGTACGATTTCGAACAACGTTTACAGGTCTAGACTTATGAGCGTGTTTATGTAATTTATTGGACTTATGAGAGGAGAAAAAAAATCAAACCATTAAAAAACACATTCCACAATTTATCTTTCGTGCGGTGGGTAGGAGTTATTTATTGTCTACAAAGTAAAAAAATATGCCATTTTATGCAAAAGATTTTATTTTATTATCTGTATCAAAAACCTGTATCAAAAATACATATCACCGATGATAAGTTTCAAAGCTCATATAACAAAAACACTGTTTGCACTGTCGATGTACTTTTGTAGCTCTTTTTCGAGCAGTTGCCGTTGAATTCCCTTCTTCAAGTAGCCTATTGTAGCAGCCCGCATACTCAAATAAATCAAAACCACAACTGTTTCAAGTCACAGATACGGAAATAATAATTAATTTAGTTCTACCCGCATAATCAAAATAATAGAATTTACTCACAAGCCCGTGAGCCTACATGGGGTCACGAGAAAAACTGCGGAAAATTCTAAGGAAAAGATGGTTTTTGGGAAGAATACTTTTTATCTGTTGTACTAAAATATTTTAAAATACTGGGAATACTGGGACTGTGAACGTGTTAAAGGGATGCATTGATGATTTGTATGATTACCTATAATTCTGTAAAGTCATATTTGGTACGGTCGTGAATCATTATATTAACCTTATCGCATCCCCCTAAGGGCCTTTTTACATGCATACGGTTGCCGCCTAAACAGCTCAGCGCCGTGCCGTGCTAGCTCTTTCACATGTACACGGTTTACACACTGCGAGGCGGACTGGTCGCAGTATTATTGAGGTACTAGACGGAAGACGTCGTTTGTTATTAATGGAACGAAAAAGCAAATAGTTTTACTCCCATTGTATCACACGTAAAGGCACGAATGGGCCTCGTGTGTATGTGTGAAAAATGGTGGCCCATCCAAGGAAAGATCACGATAAGCGGGGCTTAACCTTGTAAATTGACTAATGTAATGTAATTCAGCCAAATGCAACACAAGCAACAATAATAGGAATTAATTTCAGTCAATACCTTTGATTACCACACAGTATCGCAGACTAATAAACATTAACAATACAAACTAAACGATAACATCAAATAGCCCCAATTCAAGCTTATTCAGCGCATTTGTAATTTATTCAAAAGTACACAAATATGCATTCAAATGCTTATCAAATGATCGGGGATATAAAATGTAGTTTCAACAATGTATTGTTGAAATACGATCTGTGTTCGGCGAAGCTTTCAAACCACTGACACGAGATACTTTTAATTAAAAAACATATCACGTACTAGCGAATATTATGTAGCTTTTATATACATGATGAAATTGAATAGTTGTGACTAATTAAAATATCTAATTCAGCGTGCTATAAATTAAATTTATAGCATGTTACTAAGGAAAAGAATGCAGTAACATGCTCGTAGGCGAGCGATTTGCAACGTTGTCGCGCGGTCTTTTTTTCGTAGGAACGGTAATTTTGATATTTTTTTTCTGAAACGTCGGTAACTCGTGTCTACTTGAAGGCAATAAGTTACTTTGCACTATCTAAGACGATATTTACATGATTTTTTTCAAGAACTTAGATTTGGGATTACAATTTATTATGATTATGTAACAGTTACTGGGGCCCGTGGCTTAATAAGGGCATCGTATGACCCAGTAACGGGTTGTTGAGGCATAGGCAGTCGCTCCATCTAAAATACTGGTAGCTGCCAGACTGGAAGCTGACCCCAACATAGTTGGGAAAAAGCTAGGCAGATGAGATGATATTACATAATGTAACAGTTACTGCAACTCATATTTCAATGTGTTTTTGATTTTCGTCCTGTATAAATTTATTGTCACTGATGCTATTACTGTTATCCTGTATCATCCCGGGTCGGACAAAGTCAAAGTCAAAGCATTTATTTCAAATAGGCACATAAAAGGCACTTTTGAACGTCAAACTTGATTGTAGTCGCCCCTTCCAAAAGTTAGTTTTCATATGGAGAACAATGGGCAAGAGGCTCCACCGTTACTCTTTTAAAATGTTTTCCAATATTTTGCATACATTAATCATATAATTATATTATGTGAAGACGATGCACCTAAAATAAAATTACAATACCACAATAGGTAAAAGAATTAAAATGGATTAATGAAACCATGACAAAATTAACTATGTAATAGATACATGGTGCTCATATATTTACAAACATTCTAAAAGAAGACGATTGTCATAAAAAAAAAATAAAAAAAATAAAGCGTAATAAGTCCGGGTGTGACTTTAAGTGTTGTTGGGTTTTTCCATTACGAATTTCTCAGTAACAGCCCGGAGTTTGGAAGTTGGTGGTGTGATACCCCCGTGCCTCGGAAAATACATTAAGCCATTGGTCCGACGACTGCCGATCGATTCTGTAAAAATCTCACCGTGAAAAGTTAGGTGAAGTGAGCTTAGAGTGAGCTGTCAATAGTGTCAATCCCTAGCATTAGTTGGAATGACAGCTCACGCCACGCTCACTTCACCTAAGTTTTCATGGTGAGATGGTTACAGAATCGCACTGCTGATCTCTCTTCGGTCGTGTCGAATTGCTGTCTCATCGGACTATGAGAGCGAGAGAAGAGGGAGTGCACCTGTGTCTATGCACACACTTGTGCACTATAATATCACTTGTACACTGCTGGGCAAAAGCCTCTTCCCATGCATTCCAGTGTTTGTGATCCAGTGCTAATGTGGACCATTGGTCGTTTGCGTTGCCAAGCTCGTCCCAACATCTTCTACAGGGCCTGGCCCACAGCTGATTAGGCACGCACCCGACGTTGCCAGCCTAGTGCCACTTCAAGTTTGCGGCTTTTTAAGCAATATATATAGTACTGGCCGAAAATATAAAAGTGTATCCAGGGGTCTACTCCGAAGTGGTATCAGCCGAATGTTCGGCCGTTTCCTGCTACGAACTTACTATTTGGTTCGGTCAGTCCCGATCCTACACTCCTACACTCTTTCGAATATTGACTATTGTCCCGACCCAACTGAACCGATCAGAACTTTTTTCTTAATATTCGGTTCGGCCATGACAATGTGTCGGTTCGATCCGATCATGCGTACTTTGCACTTCATATTAGACCCCTTGTAGTTTTCAATTGTTTTCGTTTTAGATTGGGAAAAAAAAAACAAATTCAGGTGTAAGCTTTGTTCTAACGAGCGCATTGTGTTCTTAAGAATATTATGAATGTTTATTTAAATATAACAGTAATTTACACGCTGTCATCGTCACTTTGTATGCATCTCACGACCGTGCACATTAGCCTTTACACAAACAGCAGACCACAATTTCTAAAAATTGTTGTAGATACGTTTAAATAAGGTATTTTCGGGGTTAAATATTCTATTATTCTGTTATATTTGGTTTAATCGTTCCCCACTCCAACTTTTGTACCAAAGTCAAGCGAAAAACATCCAGTCAGGATTTTTTCGTTTCATCAGCCAATTATAATTTTAATTCCGCGGCAGGATCAAACGGTGCAAAAATACCTAAGAGTCCTGCTGACCCACAAAATGGACGCCAAACAAATAACAGTACAGTTATTAATGTAGCAAACTGAGCGTGTTGCCGTGTCGCATTGCGGTCACGTGAAATTCCCACTTTTGCCAGGATTATATTTTTTATCCGGACACCCGGATCCGTGTTTCGTGTTTAAGGCATTTTTGTGGCTGACTGTACTTTTTTTTAGTTTCAGTAATTTTTAGGCAGGCACTTCAATTACAAAAAGAATGCAAAAACATGTTCCAGTAAAGTGCCCGGGCAAAAACATTTGGTGAAAGTCATTTCCACGTTGATAAAATTCATCTCGTACAGAAAGAAAATTATGAACAAAAAATGCAATCTACTTCTGCTTTCGTTTTAATTTTCAACATTTTATGGCCAATTTTACCGGAAAAGTTACACGTAACAACCTCTCGCTTTTAGTTCATATCATAGGAATTTCCATTCACAAAACCAATTAAAAATAAAAACAAATAAACGCTCAATGCACCGCCCAATACACAAGCTCGAATTTTAGCATGTAAATGTAAGTACAGCGCTTCATCGCTAGATAAGAAGGGATGAGCGCGGAACATCGTGGCAACCCCAAGGGGTACCAGGCGAAGGAATCAGCGGTAATAGTTGTATGCAAAGCAGCGCTTGAAACGCTGTTCGGTGACACGACACTCGCGAGACCAACAATCTTTTTAAAACAGTCTTTTTTAAATTCGGAAGAGAGTTTTTAAATCGAAACGGTTAAGTTCGATGGCCGTTGAATAATTTTTGAATTTGTAAGAGTTGGAGATATTATTATTGTGGAAAAGTCGGTTTGAGGGTACTGTAAAGAGACCGAGTGAAGTAAACACTTGAAACTCGTCGATATTTTTGGTTGCAGACTTTTCAACAGAGAAAGCAGAACATTAATTACTGAATGTAATAGACTAAACTCTAGTCACAAGAGTCTAGTATATTTTAATTTCTTATCATTCATTCAAACAATGTTTTATGTAAAAATAAGATTTTTTTTTGTGTATTTTTGGGCCTCTAAAATCAGAGTGAATTTAGTTTTTCACTTCGGCTAAGTTTTTTTTGCTTTGACCTTTCTTCAGTTTTAAAATTACTCTCGCGATTGTTTAATTTTATAATACCCATATTTATACAAACGAAAACTAAAAAAGGATTTTCTTTCACACATTGATACAGCCGATCGATTCTGTAAAAATCTCACCGTGAAAAATTAGGTGAAGTGAGCTTAGAGTGAGCTGTCAATAGTGTCAATCCCTAGCATTAGTTGGAATGACAGCTCACTCCACGCTCACTTCACCTAAGTTTTCACGGTGAGATGGTTACAGAATCGCACTGCAGTTCGCTATTTCGTTGTTTTAGTATTTTATCTTTGTTACTGGACTTTGTAACTGTATATTAATATTTCAGTCGGAATCATAGTCTCTCTACAATAAAACCATTTTATGTTTTAGATTTCAAATACTAAATTCCTATTTCTATTGACATTTGTGTACCTGATACTTGCGCGCCACGTGGCAGAATATGGTGTGACCATTTATTAATTTAAGACCATGTAATGTACTATATTCGGATAAATAAATGAATTTGTATTTGACACCTTTTTGTGTAAAATTTCGTTTGTAGGCATTCAATATTGCTATAGCATTATGCTGAGCGATGGCCGTTTTGCGTAGATGTGACGCAGCTTGTCGTTTTCCCCCAACTTGTTATTTTTTTGTGTTTGTATTTTTTCTCTGCGTCATGTTTACCGCAAATAAACTTTTTTTTTTTTCTTTTATGTGCCAGTTTTGTAACAATAAGAATATTACTAGTCAAATAGGTACTCAAAAACTTTACCCTTTTAGCACAATTGGAAGTGCAAAAAAATGAAATAAAGTGCAATATAATAGTCATTACTAAGTACTTCCTTTGCGCAAAGTGAACATTGGATGGAAGCCAAAAACGATATGGAGGAAAGTTTTTAAATACTCAACAGCTTAGGCGGCTATCGAATGTAAAGAAGAGCGTATGAGATTAAGGAGAACTGGATGAAATAAGTCAAAGAAAAAATGATAATGTATTGTAGTCACCAGAGGGCCTAGACAACCTGATATTCTATCAGTGATTACGATGACGGAAAAGTCAAAAATGTATGGTACTAACATAAACTACAGAAAGCATAATCAGCCTATAATGTTCCCACAGCTGGGACACAGGCCTCTTCTCTGTGAGAGGGACTGAGCCATAATCCACCACGCGGGCCCAGTGCGGGTTGGTAGAAGTCACAAGTCTTCCAATTTTTGAGTCTACGACATGGCGGTTTGCTTATAAAGTTTTCCTTCGCGAAGTGGGCCATAATTCACCACGCGGGCCCAGTGCGGGTTGGCGAATGTCTTCGTCTTAGAATTTTTGGTCCCAGGACAAACCAGTGAAGGAAAACACCATGAGGAAACTCATGATGTTTTCTTTCACTGGTTTGAGAGAAGTGGAGATGAAATTATTTACACAATGTAAAGTGCCCGCTTGGGTTCGAACCCACGACCTACAACTCGTAAGTCGTGGCCGTTGCCACTGGGTCACCACTGCTACCAAAATTTAAGGGCTGATTTTTCAATCATCTGATAACTTTATTCGAGGAATAATTTTGAAATGTTGACAGTTATTTCGTGGTTATTTCATACAAAAACGTCAATTTTATTCAACAATAAAAGTTATCAGGTGTTGGAAAAATCAGCCCTAAGTAAAGTATGTAACTGTTCGAAATCGGATGATAACGATATCTTGGATTCTCAATAAGTTTATGATCACAGTTTTTTTTTTTTTTTTTTTTTATTAAAACGTTGCCCCACACTAGGAATTTCTCCTATATCGTGGGTGCGTTTACAAACATTTAAACTCACATACACAAACAGCCAGACCCGGAACAAATACTTGTAGGTCATACAAATATTTGTTCCGTGCGGGAATCGAACCCGCGACATGCAGCGCAGCAGTCAACCGTTTAACCACTGCGCCAACCGTGCAGTCAAATTGTTACAGATGTTTATTATACCTCCAAACATCACGCCTGATTTCCCCAGTTAGTGTGGGTGTACCTGTATACCCATATGTTGCCAGTTATGTATAAGTCTCATGTAACACGTGTGTCCTCATGGACTTCCTCCATCGTGCGGATGACGGAGGGGTATGCTGGACTCTTACCGGCTAAAACCACCGCTGTGTTCCACCTCTGCCTGTGGCCGGGGGTGCGGGATTCGCATAAACATTCACCGATCCCCCGACAGGCCTTGACCCGCTGTTCCTCAACGGGTCCCACCTCCTCGTGCGGCCATTCCCACAATGGTCGCACCCACTCTCGAGTGGCGCGCGTGGAATACTGTGGCGCCAAATAACTTTGCCCGACCTGGGGATTCAACCCCGAATCTAATATTCCTCCAAAATGGCTTCGCAAAATTTTCCCCATCCTTAATCCAATCCATTTATCGCTTCACTCCACTTAAAAGGCAACGCTTTTCCGAATGACCACAACACCAAACGCCAACTTTATCGAGAAACTATAAAACAAAAACCTTTTCATTTTGCCATCGCCATAACGCTTCGAGACGTAAACTTTGCAAATCCAAGAGCTGAATTAAAGAGCTTTCTAGCAACCGAGATTTTATGGGTGCTGGCAGGAAATTTTCACAACACCGCAGTTGAACATTCAACCTTATTCTATAAGTCATAAAATCCATTTTTGAATAATCGTCAATTTTAGGGGTATCTATGTGTAATGAGTCACAAAACATCAGTTTCGTATGTCTGTTTATCGTCGGGACCATTAAGTGGGTACTGCGAATGACGGCCGTCTCTGGTTTTTGTCGGGAACTTGTCGGTGACAGGCAACAGTTTACGCTCCAAGAACACATCTGATTGGTCGTAGGAGTGACGGGTTCTGGAATTGATTTGAATGATAGCATTGTCAATAAAGGATGTCTATTTACTCTATGGATGAATGGGACGTTGGTTGAGGAGGCAATTTATTATGTTCAAGAAATAAGTCACTGTGTTCTGGGGGTCTACTCCGAAGTGGTATCGGCCGAATGTTCGACCGTTTCCTGCTACGACATTACTATTTGGTTCGGTCGGTCCCGATCCTACACTCCTACACTCTTTCGAATATTGACAATGGTCCCGACCCAACTGAGCCGATCCAAACTTTTTTCGCATTTTTCAATAATTTTTGGTTCGGCCATGTGTCGGTCCGATCCGATCATTCGCACTTTGCACTTCGTAGTAGACCCCCTGATTTACAACAAGTTTCTTCAGGCATAAAATAGGAATGAGGTAAGTTTTAAGATTTTTGACATTTATGTCTATTATTATTATAATTCTTATAGTTTAGTGATTTCTTTGTCATCGTAGAAAACAGTTACCGTCTCATTACAAAACGAGTTCTGAATTTGATCTAAGCTTAAACATTTCAGACAGCTTTTGTATTTCAATCCTTATTCCAACTTATGTTAAGTTCTTAATACAAAATTGACAACTTAGGCTCGGGTTTCAATTTAGCTTGGATTTAGAACTTTAATACTGTAGGAATAAAGTTCGAAATTTATAATACATCTTAATGGTTCCTAATTGAACCTGGGTCTTAAGTAATCTTGGTTTATAATAACAACGTTAGAGATGATTTTTCAATCGTTAAATAACTTTTATCAGAGAAATAAAAATGGTGGTTTGACAGCTTTTGTATAGGAAAAATGTCAAACCGCTGTTTTTATTTTTCTGATAAAAGTTATTGTTAGCTTTTGTTGTGTTATTTAGATTATTTGACGCAATTTGTTGTAATCTACATAGTTTTTTTTTAATGAATTTATTTTTGTATTCGATTATTTTGTAATCGACTTGTTATGCTGACAACACCGAAACTATGCATTTTGTGTGATTCTCTTTGGAAAGGTTGTCAGTGAAAATGAATGGCGGGAGATTGCTTTGTGAAGACGTTTTTCTTGTACGGTGGTCGCGTCGAGGTCAGACGCGCAATTGGTCTTTTACATTGCTGGTCTAAAAATATAAAAATAATAATAAATTTATTTCATAAAAAAGGGAGATTGTAGTACATGAGGCAGAAATAAAGTTATACATATAAGTTTGTACCATGTCAAACACAATCTGGTGGGAGAAGTTCTACTTTCCTAGCTAGGTTATAGAATAACCTGTATTAAGGATTAACAGTCCCTATCCCTTACAAAAAGTGACAATAAA
Source organism: Apamea monoglypha (assembly GCA_911387795.2). Taxonomy (NCBI): domain Eukaryota; kingdom Metazoa; phylum Arthropoda; class Insecta; order Lepidoptera; family Noctuidae; genus Apamea; species Apamea monoglypha. The sequence goes on along the minus strand of OU426933.1, from coordinate 2,997,598 downwards.
CTAGTACAATTATATATTATATATATATTTTTTTTAATACTACAACAATGTTTATAATTGAATACTTGCGCGCGTGTGTGTATGTGTGTGTGTATATGTGTAGGTGGTGTGTGTGTATGATACAGTGAAAGAGAGTGTGTGTTTAATTTGATTGAAGTCATGTGAGGTAATATTTGATGTGTCACTGTCACTTATTGAGATAATTTTCTGTTTCATCATAGCTTTTATTTTGAAGAAAGGAACGCAGTATCTTTTTACACTTAAAGTTAGATAATCCGTAGATCAAGCAGATTTTGTTAAATTTATTGCATAGAGGCGGGCCTAAGTAGTTACAAAATCTACTCGCAAATGATGTGCGTACTTGTGGTAGAGCGCAAACTAAGTCTTTCCTACGCTTTGTTACTATTTTGTAAGGGGTTTTACGGTGCTGTAAAAGAACTGTTTGCAGGATAAAGTGTTGTCGAACGTTAAGAACATTACAACTACTATACAATAGATCAGTAGGGAATATGATAGGTCTTGAAGTAGCCACTTTCAGTACCGCTCTATGAGCGATCTCGAGCGGTTTTAGTATAGTTTTCCCAGCACCACCCCAGCATGTGATATAAGTTCTCAGAGTTGCCATATTTATAGAACCAAAACAAGTGAAGTGAGGCAGTTTTATTACATTATAATTATTGTAGTTTATATCTAATGTAGTATATATTTAGGTCGCACTTTGGTAAGCTGACGGTTCGCAGTTTACTCTTCACACGTCATTTCTCCTCGTTTCATCCTTCATTCATGTGTCATGGGACCTCCCTAATCGATGTGCTTCTATCTTACGTCATGTTTCAAAATGATTGTCTTATCACTTTTGAACGATAGTGGAAATATTTAATAAAATATAGGTTTATCCCTTTAGAGCGTTCATCCTGCGTAGGCTGGCAACGTTGCATTCCCAGTGGTTTTTCGTGATTAATTTATTATGTTTTTAAACCAAGGGAATACTATATATAGCCAAGTACTAGATCGATGGTATTCCTATTGGCAGTCCTGTGCTAGAATCCTAGATTACTGTATCTCTAGGATTAGTTTCCATGATAAAAAAGTTTAATGGAATAAATTGCGGTGCATGTGTACTGGGACATCTCTCATAAATATATTCCCAATGCATCAATTAATTTGTTGAGAGGTTTGCTCCAAGAGAACTGACGTCTTTCTGACTGAAGTTTGTGTTGGTACCATAGATTTCTGTGCAAAGAAGATTTCTATGGTTGGTACGAAATGTGTGTTTTACACAGGGTCGTATTTAATTAGCTAGCTAAACTCCGCAGACGTGTTGGGTATCGGACATTTAAATATGATACACAAAAAAGAAATGAATTTGATGTTTTTTATGGGGTCATCGACTGATGGTAGTGTAGTTACTTGAAATATCAGTTTAATAAATATATTTATTTTTTAAACTTTTGTGTAAACTTCACAGACGTGATAGTTATCAATGTCACGATAAAACAAAAGAAAACAAAGTTTCTCAACTCATACTTCAAGTATCACTAACAGCGGTCGTTGACCCCTAAAATGAATATTTTTTATTTTATTTAATCGTGTTAAGATATCGATACCTCACGTCTGCGGAGTTTGGATAGCTAATTTAATTTAATTTGACCCTGTCTTATTTAGTTTGAAACGCGAATTTACCTTTCGTTATAAGTCTGTTTTATTACGAATTTTAATGATCGAATTTCCGAAAATCAAAAGCATTTTCAAAATATTTGAAATCATCAATTAGTTAAATACTTACTAAAAGTACAAAGAATGTTTTTTCAATGCATGTGTTCATTTATTTATCTGGTTTGAAACACGACTTTTCATTTCAAATTAATGTTCTATAACGAATTAAATAATCCTTTGATCCCATTCAGGATAAACTTATTTGAAATATTTTTATAATTCTAGTTTTTTTTTTTATATTATATCCAAATGGACATACAAATAAAATATATCCTTTACAAAAACAATTAAAAAACTCACCATTTTTAGCCGCCATAGCCAGAAGAGTGGCGCCGAGAGCAGCCGCTGTGACCAGCAACCGACACAGCGCCGGCAGCATGATGGCACTATCACATCAGACCATCACATCACATCACATCACCAACCACGGTGAACATCATACAAAAATTAACTAACAACTTTTTTTTAACAATTTACAAGTCGATTTTTTTGATTGGTTGAACAACATCTGGAACAAAAGAGAAACGCTTATGAGTTTGATTATTAATTAAAACTTTTGATATAATAGGATGTCCTATTAATTATTACCTACTATAGCGAATATAAATTCACATTCTCCACTAAACACATAAAAAAATATTGATATTTTTAAAAGAATCGCATCAAAAAGATATAATAAGTTAAAATTAAAAATCATTAAGGGCTGATTTTTCCATCGCCAGATAAATTATTCCCAGGAATAATTTTGAATATTCGACAGTTCTTTCATATAAAATCTGTCAGACGTAAATTTTACTCCACGAGTAAAAATTATTTGTCCAATGAAAAATCAGCCCTAAAACAGTGGCGGAACGGGTAATTACGAGAAAATTTAAGGTGCATGGGATGATAAATATGACCTGTTATACGAACTAGAAAAAATAAAAAAAGTAATAGGTTGAAACCACAGAGGTCACTCTGCACTACAGAATACTGTGTTTTGATAGGTTTTCATTTAATTTATATTATGCAGTGCCCTTACTGAGCTCATGTACAAACACCGACAATTATGTATTGTAAAATGTGTGACGTGCACGAGAGAAAATCCGTAAATACGCAAAATATAAAAAAAACAAGAGTATATAAAAACAGCAGAACTTGTCTTTGCAATAGATACTGAACCTAAGCCTAACGAATGAAAGTCCAAACTTCAATGGTCATTATTGCAACTGCACTTACTCTGCGCAACCAAGTTATGAAAATCAATAGTCATAGATAGTCAAGCGATTAGAGTTCTCTCCCTTTATCATTAGTCGGTAAAATAATGGTCCGGTTTCACTAACCCTAAGCGCTGTTGGATTTTCAACTTTCGGCGCTAAGCCGAGCGTTGAAAATCTAACAACGCGTTTTTATTTAAGCTAGATTCTTCAACAAAATTTCAAGAAAACTAGATAAGTGAGTTCATACACGCGATATCAATACTAATCAGTTACATCGTCATGTTCCCAGCGAAAAGCATTACTTGAATTACGTACTATTACTTGAATTACCACATACTTTACTGCTGAATTGAAAACCGTCTTATAAATGTGGTGCCGATCCACAAACGATGGTAGCTTCTTTTACTTGGGAGTCTACTCCGAAGTAGTATCGGCCGAATGTTCGGCCGTTTCCTGCTACGAAGTTACTATTTGGTTCAGTCGGTCCCGATCCTACACTCCTACGCTCTTTCGAATATTGATTACGGTCCCGACCCAACTGAGCCGGTCCGAACATTTTTCGCATTTTTCAATAATTTTCTGTTCGGCTATGTGTCCGATCCGATCATTCGCACTTTGCACTTCGTAGTAGACCCCCAGGTCAGACCATCGTGTTGGCGACCGGCTTCGTGCCTTTCCTTCGGTATTGCCAACAACCACCAGCTTTTTTGGGCTGCTATCTGCTACTTTGTAGACAATCGGGTCTTGATTTCGAGTTGGGAAAGGACAGACATATTTAGTAATACACATAGATAACAATAGACTAGAATTAACAGTTTTTAGAACAAACCCGCATAACTGTTCTGAAAAACTGTAGCCAAAAGCCAAAACAAACAATAGAAAGAAATATAGAAAAATAGGTTTATTTGTCACAGAAACACGTGCACAATAAGGAAAAATAAAAACAAAATATATTTCTAATCACGAGCACAAAGCAGAAATAGTCGACGGCTGCACGTCATGACTGTGACGAGAAGGCTTCCACTCAGCATGATACTGTGCTATGGGGACCCACATTACAGCGCTGATTTTCAGTGGTTACCCGAAAAGGACAATAGCTCAGTAAGGAAATACGTTAAAGCAACAAAGCCCGTTGAATCACAGGAAAACTATTCAACTACCTTCGAACCCGCCAAAAAAATAATCAGAAAAGAATATTGGAGAAAACGTGTACGTTTTCTCCAACGCGTGTACGTTTTAATCATACACGTGCCGTACAGTTACGCTATTATAATACATTATAATAGCACAATTGTACGGCACGTGTATGATTAACACGCATAATACACGTGCGTATAAATTGTACCAGCATTACACGTGTCATGTCAGGCCCACGCGGTCCAGCGTTTTCATTTAAAAGTCTACATCACATGTGTGATTTGACACGACCAATAAGGCTTTTGTAACACAAATTCTGCATTAAATATGCACGTTTTTCGATTTTACACTACAATATCACTACATAAATCTATCTTACATAAATAATAATGAAATGTTCGTCCGTTCGTTGATTTCTAAAAAGACACTAACTTTAATTTCAGAAGTCGGTGGCAAAAAAATTAAACTTACGAAATTAAACTTTACCCCAACCAAATCCGTGAGCTTCATCTACCAAATAAAAACAGAATTACGTAAATCGTTCCAGTAATCACGGAGAACATACATACATACAGACGAACATAGAACCTCCTCCTTTTTCGAAGTTGTTTAAAAATAGCTTGCCTTTATTATCATCGCACACAATCGGTAAGTACTTTGTAAAGTACACTGCAGCATAAATTAAATTGGCATGATAATTTTGAAGGTGGGCGTAATAGTAATGAACACCTACCTAATAATTAACTTTAACAAACTATGATCCATAAATCACTAACACCAACTCATTCATCTGAACTTTTGACACTCAATACCGAATTTGTCAGCCATGTAATTACAAATTAGCCACGTTTTCAATTAGTATTGCTTTCCAATCTATTTTGTTATCTAAAAACGTGGAGTAAGAAGGAATGGAGAGTTAATGGGATTAACTTGCATCAGCGGAGATCTCGAATCGATAGTCGTTGTAATTCTGATGCAATTGACTGGAAAGCGATCTAATTGACTGATGTTATGTAAATATGGCGATTATCTAGGTATAAAATACTTAGTAGGATGCGCTCTAAAGATTTCTAATTCTTAGCAATCACATCGGCCTACACGATAATGTACGTCGAATTTACAAAAAGGGTAACTGCTATATAGTATTTTATTTATGACCTTTTATGAGTAATTTATTAATAGAAATTTACAAAGACCAGTTGTTTGCCTGCAGCGGTTTTCCCGTCCGATTATAATTTAAGTGTCTTCAAGGCTAGAGTGAATAGGCTCATAATAAATTAGTGCGCTTTACCATCAACGATTGCATCACTGCTTTCCATCAGGCGGGATCGCAGTCAAGCTCTAGTTTATATCATAAAAAAAGAGTAATAGTTATTTAACTCTTTACACTAGGTACAAAATTAAAATACTAACTAACTATATAAATAAATACAAAAACGAAAAGAAAATATCTTTTCGTTTTTGTCGTCGAAGTACTCGTCCGCGTCGCTTTCATCCGGAAACGTGCCTTTAGAGTTAACTATTTTCCGTTATCTGATAGCCATGTTTCAATAATACTGAAATTTAAAGAATTATTATAGATTACTAGCGATAACTGTAAAGCGCTCCTTCTTGTTAAACATGTGCGCTGTTGTTTTGTTTCATGCCAACAACCTGCTCTGCTTCGTATGGTCTTAACGACATGACAAACCATCGACTTTCTTTATATTAATCAAGTTTAATACTAATGCTTTATACACACATTCCAGAATATAACCTCCAAATTATGGTAAAATCGTGTCAAGATCCGTTGCGTATTATAGAAGAATAACGCGGTGAGACAGACTGACACGAAAAGCGACTTTAACTTATAATAATTATGTACTAGCGACTCGCCCCTGCTTCGCACGGTTTTTACGACTTGTCAAAACATCGAGATTTATTTGTTTTATGTAAGTTTAATAAGTAATAATGTAAGTAATACTGTTTATTCATAACACAAGATTTACATTATATAAGCTAACATTAAAATAACATAAACACACACACGTCACGTGAAAAAATAAGCAAAAGAATCAAAAGATTGGTCCGCATCGCTGTCAACAAGAACACTACCACCCAAAAGGCTGGGAGCATTGCCACGTTGTATGGCGATGCTAATTCTTTGGCCAGGGAACAGGCCAGCCCTCTGGTCACGTGAAGAGTCGACTAACCGCTTGGCGATATCCCGAAAAACCAAATGGGCACTCGGACCCCATGGCCCTAGTATTATGTAAGTTAAATCCATTGCAAACACCTTTTTCACTACCCAACTTTAGAAGAACAGCACAGTCACATAGACATACACAAAGAAACTACTTTATAATATGTATAGATAAGCCGTCTCGACACCATGATTCTCTCAACAGCAATTAGTAATTTAATTACTTGAGAAAAAATGTAAAATAAAATTTATGAACACTCCATTGAATTACTAACCTACTCCATGTACACGACACACTAAACTGTCACCACTTGCAAATAATTATATAATAAATTTCTATTATCACTGAAACCAGTAATACATAGAAATCATCGGGAACATCTGCTATCGAAAATAGGCTTAAATAGATTGCCAGCATTAATTATTATGAAGGGTATTGCCATAAATACGATGCTAAACAGTATTTGTAGTCATTTATGAAGTTATTAGTGTATCAGCCCAATACTGTTTTGGTATGTGTTAGGTAATAGTAGGGATACAGGCCACCACTTTTCGAGAGAGAGTGGGCTATAATTCACCACGTGGGCCCAGTGCGTGTTGAATTTTTGGTTCTAGGACATACCAGTTTCCTCACGATGTTTTCCTTCACCGTTATGAGAGCAGTGGTGATGAAATTATTTGCACAAAGTAAAGCGCCTGCCTCGGTTCGAACCCATGGCCTGCAACTCGTAAGTCGTGGTCGATACCAACAATAATTCTCCTGCCCTTAACTCAATTTATTTGGGATCTGCGCAACATGTCTTTTTCTTCCATACTTCTCTATCAATCGATACCAATAATATGAAAATAAAATGCTCATGCCCTCGCTGAATGCGAAGAAGCCATGCAGTGGGACAATAATAGGCTGTTACTATTATTTTGAATCTTTTCGCATATCTCAGGCCCTAAGGGACCTTTAGAAGGCGCACGAGGGCTCGAAACAAACTCGCAGAGGTCCGTTAGGCGCTTTTAATGAAATGAGGCGCCAACCGACGATTATCCCTGTACGCACCAAGCAGGTGCGTCCAAGGACAACTCCGGTTGGTATAGGACTATTGCAGGGTATGGAAACTAAGATATTGGATTAAGGGTTTAGGTGAGTAAAGTGAACTGGTTTTCTAGGATTAGGGAAAGACTTGCATATTATCTTAAATATGAAGAGAAACGAAAAACTTCTAGTCTGTTCATTTATTGATTGATAGATTGTCTTAGCTAGACAATATTGCCGGATACATAAACTTTTTACGCTTAAAAAAATAGTATAAGCATAGCAATTTGATAAAAAAATCTAAAATATCTGTCTGTCAAAAAAATAAAACTGAAAAATAATGATGTTTTAGGTCTGATGTTTAAATCATCTGATAACTTTCTTTTTTTTTTCTTCTTTGGCAACTGAGCCGTGTCGACTATTCTGCCAGCGTCATCTGATAACTTTATTCGAAGAATAATTTTGAAATTTTGACAGTTATTTCATACAAAAACTGTCAAACGTCAATTTTATTCTTCGAATAAAAGTTATCTGGCGATGGAACAATTTGCCCTTAATAAAAATAAAAATAGGTAAGTTTCGCACCAACTTTTATCCTATTCTATGTATTTCTTTTTTATATGTCAAAACCGATGTCGGCCATTCTACCATTGTCTAACGTGAATTGGAAAAACTAGTCTACGTGATAGACAAAAAACAACTGTAGACACAAATATTATTCTTCGATTGATACAGTTGAACATGTGGATCTTGTTGGATTACTTATTTTACTGTTTGAGTTAATCATTCTATACTTGGAGTACAGAAACAGAATTATAATACTATACTATTATGAATAAAAAGTATTATAGGACAGGTATAAAAAATAATCTATATATTATAATATTTAAGTACATTTAGCAGATAAAAAGAGACATAAATTATAGATAGTCAGTATCTTATTCGCAATCTCCTGACTTTGATTATAATGTATGTGAACTAAAACTCTAACAAAAGCACCTTAATAAATCTCCTAAAACAGGGCTTCCTCTCTTCTACCCTTTTGCTGTGCCCTACAGGGTCCATAATTATCTAAATTATGTCGTTACCACCTAAGTACACATTATGGTAAAGCAATCAAGATATTGAGTATTGAGTCTCTCTGACTCCAAGACATACTTGAAGTCTCGCTGAGGGATAGAATCCGCAATGAGGTGATCTGGCAGACTACCAAAGCTGTCGACATAGCTCTCAGAATTAGCAAGCTGAAGTGTTAATGGGCCGGCTATATTAGCCGTAGAACCGATGACCATTGGGGTCGTCTTCTTGAGTGGAGATCGCGAATCGGCAAACGTAAGGTAGGATCAGGTTAGGTGGAGCGACGATCTTCGCAGGATGACTGGTAGCAGCTAGATGAGAGTGGCCGAGAATCAAGCTAAATGGCATGCAATCGGAGAGGCATATTTCCAGCAGTGGATTGCTGTAGACTGATCATAAGCAAATCATCGTTCAAGCGGGCTTTTAAGCTTAAACTTGAAACCCAAAACTTAACTCATAAAAAAAAAATATTAAAAAAAAAAACTAACCTCAAACACTCAATTTCAAACATCAAACAAACTAACAAAGAGACATCAAAACATCGCACCAACCGTGCCCATCCTCTACCGCTCCTGCCCACCCCCCTTCTAATTAATGGTGAATACACAATACAAAATTTATTTGCCTACTTGACACGCAGCAAAAGCTAACACAATGAGGCTTGTCGGCGTCATGGCCGAAAATTCGGATTTCAATTTTCGAATGTATCAGGGTTACCAGATGCAAAAACTAACGGTTTTTTTAAGTTGAGTTCGGTTAATAAATATGAGAAGAATACTAGGTTGGTCAAATACTGGTATAATTTTAATGTGAGTGTGAAATAGTGAAAATTCACTAACACTAACATAAATTATTCACTTACATATGAAATATTCGGATATTTAATATGTAAGTGAATAAGTTAGTGTAAGTGACTTTTTGGAAATGACAGAAGACAGTGAACTAAGGGAGAGTGAAGAGTTAATGTTATTTGTGATATTTTGACTTATCGCCAACAGCGCCAAAACAGCAAAATAATCACAACTGTTTTTTAAGTAATCATTACCAGAACTCTAAAACGAAAATGCGTTAAATAAAAACAAATTATTCTTATTTGAACTTCATTACCTAACGTAAACATACTGTTTTAGTTTTTATTAACAATATTGGATTTTACTGATTTGACAAATAAATGATAATTAATTAATTTATTTATCCAGTCAAAATGGCCGAAATCAGTTCCATAAATCTACGTCTACACAAGCTGGAATCCCTCCGTCCTATAATAATATCGTTACGAATCCTGCTACCATCAGATGAATTCCCGTATTAATTTGACCGGTGATCGAGTATCCGCGTCGACTACAGATTTCGTATCGGGAATCTACCTCTGTAAACGGGTGACCGTTAATTTTAACAAGTGGCAACCCTACGTACGTGCAGCGTTCACCGCGTCAAATGAAATGCGGTTCGTGCTAGAATTCCAATTTCGAAATTTGAACCTCGAATTGTAGGTGCTCCGCTATTGGCCGCTGCTAATTTATTTTGCGATATTATGATATTTTTTTACGTTTATGGTTATGATTTTTTGAGAGCAGTAGTGGCCCAGTGGTAAAGACCCCGACTTACGAGTTGTTGGTCGTGGGTTCGAACCCAGCCAGGCGCTTTACTTTGTGTAAATAATTTCATCACCACAGTGAAGGAAAACATCGTGAGGAAACCGGCATGTCCTAGAACCAAAAATTCGAAGACGTCCACCAACCCGCACTGGGCGTGCGTGTTGGATTACGGCCCACTCCCTCTCGTAGAGAGGAGGCCTGTGTCCCAGCAGTGGGAACAGTATAGGCTGAATGATGTATGCTGATGTTGATGATTTTATGCTCAATTCTTTTTTTTTCTTTTTAGAAGTGTGTTCATCTACCCTGTCTTGACTCGCTAGTAGTGACTTTGTGTGCAATTAAAAGAAGAATTAGATAAAATAATATAACACAGAGTGCCTGCTATGAGCTCAACTGTCACTAATGAGACACATTTAATTTTATTATTGGTTAAGCTTGCCTAACAGACGAGGGGCTATAGAACTCTAGGGTTATAAAGCATTGGTATTATACATTTTTCTGTACCTAAAAAAGAGGTCGTTGCCTCGCATGAATCTTAATTTCTATCATCAGTTATAGTTATTCAGAATACCTGCGCAGCGACGTTTAATTTTTAAATGTCGAAGCATCATGCTGAGATAGAGAGGAGCCTTTTGGCCTCGTATAGGACTTTCTGTTTCATTTTTCCTTTTGTTATTGTTTTTTATATATTTTTTTTTTTTATTGTTTAGTTTAGTTTTGTGATCTTACTGTACGAGTCGCAATAAATACTTTTTCCTTATTTCTTTATATGAATTAAAATAAGTGATGAAGTAAATAAGGAAAAAAAACAGAAACTCATAGGAAAAGAGATTTCACGTTCCTCGATTCTATTCCTTTTCGAATTCCCACTTGGATGCGGAAATGAAAGCAAAATAGACTGTAGGTTTAATGCGGTGTGGTCCGATATAGGCCAGTTCGTCTTTGTTAATATACAACGTTCGGTCCACTGTGACAAGAAAATAATAGTGGGAAAATTATATTTTTTGTGCTAATAGATGTTTTAATAAAATCAATAGGTTAGTTCGAAAGTATTACTTCGGTATCTCGTTTAAAAATCAGAAATTTAAAACTTAAATAAAAAATTAATTCGGTAGTCAGTAGCTTGCAGGGTAAGCAAACTGAAGTGGCAGTGGACCGGCCATGTTTGTCAATGGACCGATGGCCAGTAGAGCAGATGAGTATCTTCAATCGTAGTGTGGGACGCCCCCCAGCTAGATGGACCGACGATCTTAAGAAGGTAGCTGGGACGGAAGGGATGCTGAAAACGGGGGAAAGGGTGTTGTGGCTGGGAGAGGCCTATGTCCAGCAGTGTCGATGCCTGCCAGGGTCGCGGGCTGTCCGAAAAAGTTACCGAGGCCGTAGCACAGGCAACTGAAGGAAACGGGTGGGTTCTAGTCAATAAAAGTCTGACATGTCCTCCCGCTCCGCCCAGAGCGGGAAAAGTTGTTTGGTGATTTCACAACCGAAAAAAAGTGGTTGCAGCCTGGGAGAGGCCTATGTCCAACAGTGGACTGTAATAGGCTGGGTTGATGAATTTGGCAGATACCTACCTACTGAAATAGGTATCTACCGAATTAATTTGGGCATTCCACTTTCCCATCGTACACTTTCATCAATAGTTAGCTTGTTTGTACCTTGAACCAGTTTACCAACTATCACAAAAAACAACAAATAAAAACGACGACCAACTAAATTAATTTCCAACTACCCACCTAAAATAAACTGATTTATAATCCAAAAACTATTAAAACGATAGTGGTAAACTTTACACGGTTACCGCAGGTACCTAAACGGTTTTATATAGTAGCAAATTAAATTAAAATTTCTGGGCCATTACGTGCTAAAGTTTCGCCGAAGTGCTGCAGTAACGTGCAAGTTTAATCTATTCTAATATCTAGAAACCGTCCAATGCAGATGTTCTTGGTGAAAGAATGTTGGGGTCAATGAACGGTGGCGATAATAGGTGGAGACTTGTGGAGGTGTAATAATATTGGGTAGAAGTGATCCTGTTTTTATCGTTTCAGCCGAAAAAAAAACTAAACGAAATCACCACGCTAAAGGGCATCACTCATTATAACAGCACCGCTTCGACTCAGCAAATAACTTGCCATTCAAGTTAGAATTTTAAACTAAATGATTTAAAGTAAATTTTACCGTGACTATACAGAATAGTGGATAGCGCGTGAACTTTATGGTGCTATCAGACACTTTACCGAGTGAACGGTACAGATCACAGCACATCAAGCTACTACAATCTGTCAAATTTATTTAATAGATTTTCAACTTTATCGCTAAATCTTTAGGTTCACAGTTGATTGGGAAAATTTTATAGTTTCGGGTACCTTGATGTGCTAGCGTCTGTACATTGTTCATTTTTTATACGACTCCGCCAAGATTATATAGGGGTAAACGTTCATCTGCTCCTGTCATTTCATTTTTCAATCATTTGGTAGACGAGTGAAAAATGCCGAATAAATGAAAAAAATGAACAATTAGAGAGGCGAATGTTGATACAACCACCAAGCTTGTTAATGACTCTTAACCATAGCTGTTTTACTTATCATACCAAGACCCCTCCGTGCCTCGGAAAGCACGTTAAGCCGTTGGTCCCGGCTGTCATTCGTGGATTTTGACAGTAGTTGCAGGTCGTCAGAAGCCCGAAAGTTTGACAACCAGTCTTACCAAGAGGTATTGTGTTACCTAATAACTGGGTTGTGGAGGTCAGATAGGTAGTTCCTCCATGTAAAATACCGGTATTCAGCTGCACCCGGTTAGACTGGAAGCCGACCCCAACATATTTAGGAAAAGGCAAGGCAGATAATGAGAGTAGCGCTGGCCCAGTGGTAACAGCTGCGACTTACGAGTTGTAGGTCGTAGGTTCGAACACAGACAAGCGCTTTAGTTTGTGTAAATTATTTCATCACACATCAACATAGTGAGGAAACCAGCTTGTCCTAGAACAAAAAATTGGAAGACATGTGACATCTACCAACCCGCACTGGGTTACCCGCGTGGTGGATTACGGCCCGCTCCCTCTCACCGAGAGGAGGCCTGTGTCCCAGCAATGGGAACATTATAGGCTGATTATGATGATGAAAATCGCTTAATAAATAAATTCATGTTATAATATTCGTAGTAATAATAATCATAAACAAAAAAACCCAACCAATCCCGTCAACGCTTATTTGTTTACTACAACGAAGTCACAAAGCCCTATCCACAGACAATCCAAACTCCCCCATTCTAACAAAATATAACCTCGAAAACCATTGTATTTGTTTTACATTCCCACTTCCCCCTTTTAATGGGGTGTCATAACTACTGAACTGCGTTAATGAATCATACCCAAAGGTCGGTCTTTATGGGCCACTAAATTATGGCCGTCGTTAGGCCATAACTCAACGGCTACCGGTAGATAGGCTAGTTTAGAGCCTTTAAAGGTTAATTGCTGGGTACGCGGATATTTGCACAGTGAAAAATTGGGTGTGTCCGGCTTTTATAAGGGTGATCTTTTTAGTTGTTACGATAGTTTATGTCGTAAATGGTTGGTTGATAGTTGTCTTGATATCAGTTTGTTTCACTTTTATTACTTAACAATCAATCTGCCTAGCATTTGCCCAACTATATTGGGATCAGCTTTCAGTGTAACCGGATGCAGCTGAATGCCAGTATTTTACATGGAGCGACTGCCTATGTGACCTCAACCACCCAGTTACTGGGTAACACGATACCTCTTGGTAAGACTGGTAATATCAGATTTTTGGGCTTCTGTTTACCCGTAACGACTGTCAAAGATCTACGAATGACAGCCGGGACCAACGGCTCAACGTGCTATCCCAGACAGAAAGGGGCCTCGATATGTAATGGATCGTCACCCATCCACGAACTGACCGCGGCAAGCGTAGCTTAACCTTCGGACAACCCGTGCGTCTGTTATTATTTAGCCACGAGCCCCTCTGCCATGATTATTAATGAACATGGAAACTTTGATTGTCCTGCTTAGCCACTACAGGAAACGCTGAATGAAGATATTGCCATAATCACCTAACTACATATTATAGTGATTCATTTGGACAGCGCCAAGCTGCTGTTAGGGTTGTGCCTTATGCCAGAACTAGCAGCGCCCCGCGGTGTTACCCGCATAAATTTCGATTCCGTGAGAATATCGGGATAAAAAGTATCTAAAGTGTTAATCCGGACTATAAACTATATGCGTGCGTAGTGCGTAGCGTTCATCCAAATCCGTACAAACTTTCACATTCATAATATTACTAGCAGCACCCCGCGGTTTCACCCGCATAAGTTACGATCCCGTGGTAATATCGGGTTAAAAAGTATCCTATGTGTTAATCCTGGTTATAAACTATCTGTGTGCCAAATTTCATCCAAATCCGCTCAGTAGATTTTTCGTTCACATCCATCCAACCATCCATTCATCACAACAAACTTTCGCGTTTACAATATCGGTAGGATAGGAAGTAGGATAAACAATAATAAGAAAATGAGAAGTATTAGTACAATGTAAAAATATACGAGTCAGCGGTAAAGCGGCAGCGGCGGTCGGCGGTTGCGGTATGCTTATCTCTAAACCTAGCTTAATTAAAAGAATCTAAAGAAAACCTGGATTCTTCAGGTAATTAAAGATCCCGCGAGAATACAAAACAGTGGAAGAAAAGAGACAAGAAAAAATATGAACCATCCTCCTTTTAAAGAAAACAGAACGCGACAGCATTATTTAAACATTACGCTATTATTTTGCAATTCTCATCAATGTTCAGCGGACGTCAAAAAATGTTAATATTACATTCCGTGCTGGAATATGTTTTATATGTATTAAAAACTTGTTCCGAACGCTTGGTTGAACGAATCGAAATATACCGTTGGGGACATGGAAACAGCGAGTGTACACTTGTACAGATGTCAGGACATCAAGCTACCGGAAACTGTCAAATTTTCCCAATTAACCTTGAACCTAATGCTTTAAAAATCTATAAAGTTCATAATCTATCTAAAGAAATTTGACAGATTGTACTCGTAGTAGCTTGATGTGCTGGCGTCTGTACTTGTAGCATTATCAGTAGGTACGTTACCACTGCTGGGACACAGGCCACTTCTCTGTGAGAGGGAGTGGGTCGTAATCCACCACGCGGGCGGTGCGGGTTGGTAGACGTCACAGGTTTTCGAATTTTTGGTTCTAGCACATGCAGGTTTCCTCACGATGTTTGTCCTTTTCCTTCACCGTACAAAATTACCCGGTCCGCAAACTGTAATCATGTCTTGAATTCATGGTTGTGGTGGTCGCGGCGAAGAAATTTTTCATCGATTAACAAAAAAATATCAGCTGTTTCATAGAGAAGGCCAACACGGTAAAAATTTATAAAATAACAATTTCTTTTTAATACTGGCGAACAATTTCTAGGCTGGTTAAAGTTTTCGCCCTAGTAAAAATTGTTTCCTGTATAAAAAACGCCGAAATGTTGTCCCGACTTCAGCGTTTAATATGAAATATATTAGGTAAGTAAATATTTATGTGTTTACCTAATAACCCAAACCCAAAATCTAATCTATTTAATCATATTATTTGAAATATCAATGTAATAACGTTTTAACATTAATAACAAACCCAATGTACATAGTGGAAATTTAACCTTACGTGTTAGTAAGCCTAAATATAAATCAACTGAGTACATATCCCTCTCTAAATAACATGGCTACGTGCCTACAGAGCTATGATTTAATCTGATTTATGTTTGCACTACAACCAATGTTATATAATATAATACGTATACAGCGTGTCTCACAAATGTGTGGTCATATTTATGTGAGGTAGACACAAACAAACTGAACAAGTTTCTCTATAGGGCCAACATCGTACTCTCGAAAAAATAATATATTTTCTGTCCCATATTTGAAGTTTTGTATAGGACAAAACTCCATCTTTCCTGACCGATTTGCCGGAGAAGGCACAATATTAGGGCAATTGGAGAAGTATGGGGGAGACTTTTGGCAATGGAATGAATTTGCTTAACATAGAAAAAATGGGGCAACAATTTTTTTTTTCGCGTTCACGTTTTTGTTCTCATGGAGAAAGCTGTACAGTTTGTAGGTCTGTCTGTTATTTATTTCTATTCAATAGATTGCGATATATAATAATACTTATAAGAAGATTTCAGTATGTTTGGGAAATCTAAAAAATAATTAGCTGTCCCATACATTTGGGTCGAGTACGTATTGAAGTTTGCTTCAGGCCAGCTGATAATTTTTTCGCGATCACGATGTTAGTCCCATTGAGAAAGTTGTTCAGTTTAATGGTCTCTGCCACACCCTATAATATGACCACACATTTCTGATATAAGCTGTATAGTACATATATGTAATTGCTATTTGTATCTAACGGTATTCGGAATGGGCACTAATGGGACGTTTAGGCAGGATTGTATTACAGACCGCGATTTTATGTCTGAGATTATTTCGGTGCTAAGAATGTAAGTGGTTGTTAGTGCAAATATGCTCGAATGTCTAGAAAAATATTGACAAAAAGCTAACCGATCCTAATGAACGTTTATTTATTTTTATTTGAGATAAATTACGATGGATAAGAATACTTTTAAGAATAATTAAGTTTTTTCGTTAAGATTTTTTTTTCAGTATTCAGCTGCATCCGGTTAGACTGGAAGCCGACCCCAAAATAGTTGGGAAAAGGCAGGCAGATGATGTTTTCGGTGCCAATCATGAAACCACCAGACCCTACGGTTTAACATAAACATTTACAGAAGACAAATTAAATAGTGAGCCTTGTGTATTGTGACACCCTTTGAAAAATTGCTACATTTACATTACACATTACATACACACTCACACCCTCACACGCACACACACACACATACAGATTACATACACACTCACACCCTCACACGCACACACACACATACACATTACACACACACATCACACACACAAACACACCCTCACACACACACACATTACATTTTTTACATCTATATCTGTAATATATATGGTGTATATAATAAAGAGTATTCTGTTCTATTCTATTCTTATCCGTTATGTCCACTTAAAAGAGTCCCAATTTTAAAGAGAGAACTATCGCTTCAGGCCTCTTTTCACTTTTCGCACGTTCTATGGCCCGTGTCTTATGTGACAAATGCATGCACTATTCCAATATATTTCGCGTTTCTCCAAAGAAAGAGTTTTCGCGTTCGTCCCCGATGTATTTATTCAATATTGAATTTGAAAAACTGTTTTTTCGTGTTTACTAGAAAACTTATGGAAACTACGTGCGTCTGTGGACGACGCTTATTTTTACAAAATTGTATTTACTTTTTTAGAATTCGTTTTCGCAAAGGTTATGAACTATAGTATTTTTTAAACGAACTTTAGGTACTGTTAATACAACATATCACTCCTGTGTTCACGTAGCTATGGACAGAGTGTAGGTACACCTAAACCTCTGTCCACCTACAAGTTTTTGTTTAAGTCTCATGAAAACGAGCCTCAATAGGCTAGAGCCGGCTGGGCTAGTTAAATAGAAACGAATGACTAACAGGCAAGTCCAGATGTGAAAAGCAGTGGTGGCCCAGTGGTAATGGCCGCGACTTACGAGTTCTAGGTCGTAGGTTCGAACCCTGACATGCGCTCTATTTTGTGTATTTACTTTTATCGCCACTGCTCTCAAAACTGTGACGGAAAACGTCGTGAGGAAACCGGCATGTTCTAAAACCAAAAATTCTAAGACATGTGACATCTACCAACCCGCATACAACCTTTTGCTTCGCTTACATCCATACAGCTGGTCATACACGGTTGCGAGTATTACGCTTCTGACCTTTCTGAAGAACATCACCAATAAGGTCACTATATGTCCTTCTAGAGCGTCCCCTCCCGGCGTTTCCACTCACATCTGCCTTGTAAATACTTTTTATTAGCCGCCTTTCATTCAACATGACCAAACCATTCGATCTTTAACGTATATGCTAAAAGGATTTAATTTTTTTATGCAATCAAATGAGCAGTGGTGGCCCAGTGGTACCGGCCGCGACTTACGAGTTGTAGGTCATAGGTTCGAACCCAGTCAGTCGCTTCATCATTTCAGCCGATAGACGTCCACTGCTGGACATAGGCCTCCCCCAAGTGTCGCCACATTGACCGGTCCCGTGCGACTCGCATCCAGCGGATTCCCGCAACCTTCACCAGGTCATCGGTCCACCTAGTGGTAGTCAGTCGCTTTACTTTGTGTAAATTATTTCATCACCACTGCTCTCAAAACTGTGAAGGAAAACATCGTGAGAACACTGGCATGTGCTAGAATCAAAACTTCGAAGACATTGTGACATCTTCTTCTTTCGTCCAAGCTCGCATCGAGGACAGACGTGTTACTCGTTGCCCCGCGGAAAAATTAGTTACTTCAACCGATATTGGTGCATATCTGTAAGTGTCCTAGTTGTCATTCTTACATACACCAATACATCGATCATCGCAAGCGCGGAGGAGCGTCCCCGTGCACCCGCACCCCGCGTGGGAAAGAAACAGCCGACATAATTGCCATCCTGCTCCTGCGCCGCCGCTGAGGCCAGCTGCAAGACGTCATCACTCCAATTTGCCGTGCGCCGACGTTACTGCGAGAAAGGGAGAGGTTCGACATAATTGCCGCCTCGCTTGCGCTCCGCTGAGGACAGCTGCTACAGCCGCACATCGTAGCATCGTGCTACAAAACCACAGCGGACAAAGGACTAAGGAGACTTCCAATAAATCATTATTTGCTACGCCGCACCAAAGTCCCGTGAGTTGGATTGCTTATTATTTATTATTTACTAACCTGCGAAACGTGAACAATGGAGCGCACACCACCTAAAACTCTCTCCGCCTCGGACCCTAACCTGAATGTCACCAAGAGAGGTACCTTCAAAAGGGTGCGTCTTGAGGAAGACGCAGAACAGGATAAGCTTATACAATTTAAGGACGAGATTATGGAAATGTTCTCAGCTATGATAAACCCCTTAAGCACTAGGCTGCAAAGCGTTGAGAAAAACTTGTCTGACATCTTAAAGCAAAATACCGAAATTAAAACATTTAACTGTGAGATCGAAAGATCCCTTGACTTTCTCAATAAACAGATCCAAGACTTTGAAAATAAAATTGATTATCTCGAGAAAGATCGTAAGTCCACACAGGTCATGGTTGCCGAGTTAGAGGAAAGACACGAACACCTCGAGAGAGCCATAAGAAAAACCAGTGCGGAGATTAGGGGCGTTCCAAAGAAGAAGAAAGAAAGTAAGCTAGATATCCTTAACTCTATTACAAAGCTCATGAATGTAGTAAATCTTCAATCTTCAACGTCTAATATTAAAGATGTCTACCGTCTTCCCTCAAAAGAGGCGTCTACTACATCGACAGTTGTTGTGGAATTCTCAGATGTCTTTATGAAGGACAAATTTTTAAGCAGTACCAAACAATACAATAACGAAAATAAATCATCCCGGCTGAACTCCTCTCACCTTGGTTCGGTTGGCCCTGCTGCACCAATTTACTTGTCTGAACACCTCACCAGCAAGGCCAAGAGACTCCACTTTCTCGCTCGGGATTTTGCTCAGGCAGAAAAATATAGTTTCTGCTGGATTGCGAGTGGACGGGTTTTTCTTCGAAAACAAGAAGGCGATAAATATATTCATGTCAAGAATGAAAATACACTTCAGCAATTGCGCGGGAAAGATAATCCTATTATTCAAGCTACTACTATTACTTAATTATGGAACTCTTGATACATATTGTGAAGACTTATTTAAAAAAACACAAAGTAACACTACCTCCCAAAACACTCACTTTCACGCATCACACTCACACACACATAATGGTAAAATAAATACACATACAACATACTTAATACTACCATCCAAATCTAATATTTTCCCAAACTTAGCAAGAAGATCTAACAGACTCATAAACCCAAGTCAAAACAAAAATGGCTAATCGAAATGATTTAATAAGGGACATAGACAGTACAGATATCTTCTCCAATATCAAATTAAATTGCCCAGAGCAATGTTTAAGTTACATTGGTAATGTAAACACTCAACTTACTATTGTTAACCAAAACATACGAAGTATCCAGAAAAACTTTGATGACTTCACAGTCTTCCTAACCAGATTAAATTTTCTGCCAGATATTATTATTTTGACTGAATGTCGACTAAATGAGTCAACTCCTAAGGTACAACTTAATGGCTACGTATGTCACTACTCTAGGTGCTACTTAAATCAAAATGATGGACTAGCAATTCTCTACAAAACCGAACTGAGGGTAACAATTGAGGAACCACCATTTCAGGAAGCTAACTGCTTACTGATACACGTTGGTATGGAATTAACCATCTGTGCTCTTTACAGGTCCCCTTCCTTCTATAACACCTGAAATTTTTGTGACTCCCTGGATAGCGTTCTTAAATCGTGTGAAAACCCGACCTGTGTCTTGACTGGTGACGTAAACATCGATATTACAACTGATACACGTGACAACCGCGCGAGCGAGTACCTAGACATTACAGGACAGTATGGTCTCTACCCCGGTCATCAATATCCTACGCATGATCGAACATGCCTTGACCACGCGCTGATTAAGACCAAAAAATCGGCTTCAGTGGTAATATGTGAAAGTGGGCTGACAGACCATGATACAGTGATAATAAGTATCAGTAAACACACTACACAAAAAAAGCCACGTGATAAACAGAAAAAACAGCTGAAAATAGAATATTCTAACTTAATTAATGAGATCGAAAATATAGACTGGAGTTTACTATATAGTTACAGCGACATTAACGAGGCCACGAAAGAACTCACAGCCAAGCTAGTTGAATGTATAGAAAAGCACTCGGAGACTGTTATAATCAAAAATTCTAAACAAATAAGAAAACCCTGGATGACCGAAAACCTACTTAAATGTATACGTAAACGAGACTCATTACACTTAGAAGCAAGAAAAGAAGCAAACAAAAATGATCTTGTACTACAACAACACTACAAAAACTACAGGAACTACTGCAATAATACATTGCAAAACCTTAAAAATGCTTCTGACAAAGAACTTTTGGATCGTTCTAACGGTGACAGTAAGAAGGCATGGGCTGCTGTCAAAAACATATGTAACCTGAACAAAAAAGCAGCGGGCAACCTTGAGTTGTTAAATGCTCATGACGACCAGGTTACCTCCCTTGATATCGCTAACAATTTTTTCGCTAACGTGGGCGAGCAACTTGCTGAAAACACTATGAAGCGACTTAAAAAAACTGAAGCTGAATTAGTGAATATGGTAACCCAGTGTAATACCGACTCATTTCTTCGTGAGTCTTTCTTTATGTATCCCACAGACGAAAATGAGATCGGTTCAATTATATTAAACATGAAGAACGAGTCCGCTCCGGGATAGGATAAAATAACTAACCGTGTTGTTAAATTGGGTATAAAGGGTCTAGTGGCCCCAATTACGCATATTTGCAATTTAAGTATCGTAACGGGGAAAGTACCAGCACAGATGAAAATAGCCAATGTGTGTCCAATTTACAAAGCAGGAGATTCTACGGTGGCATCCAACTATCGACCTATCTCCCTCTTAACATCTGTGTCAAAAATACTCGAAAAGCTGGTGAATAAGCGACTGTTAAATTACCTACAAGAAAAAAACTTACTCTCAACCAATCAGTTTGGTTTTCGCAGTGACAGGTCGACGGAGGACGCAGTCACCAATTTGGTTGACTTCGTGACAGCTAAATTAGATAGTGGAGAGAAGTGTGGCGGTGTCTTCCTCGACCTGGCCAAAGCCTTTGATACCGTTTCCAGGCCAATACTATTAAAAAAACTGGAATGTGCGGGTATCAGGGGCACTGCGCTGGACTGGTTCGACTCATACCTCACTGACCGCAAACAAAGAGTTTGCTTAGGTGATTACCAGAGTTCTCTTGTGCACGTTGAATACGGGGTGCCGCAGGGCAGTGTCCTTGGTCCCACACTGTTTCTTTTATACATAAACGGTCTCTGTTCACTCCAGTTAAACAGGGCACAGATTTTTGCATATGCAGACGACACTGCCATCGTTTTTCATGGTAGGTCGTGGGAGGAAACCTACAACGCTGCGGAAGCCGGAATGCAGACAGTATTTGACTGGTTGCAGCACAATCTACTAACATTGAACGTGGAAAAAACCAAAATCATTAACTTCAACGTAACAAAAAAAACATTGGCTCCATCACTGTTCACAGTTAAACTTCATACATGCGGCTATGTTTCGGGTAACACTTGCAACTGCACAGCCTTTGAAGGGGTGAATAGTATCAAATATCTTGGTGTTATTATTGACCAGCATCTGAAATGGCGGAAACAAATCGAAACGCTAAGTGCTCGAGTCAGAAAGCTGCTTTATATATTCAAGAGACTAAGATCACTGGCAGATATCTCGACGCTTAAGATGATCTATCATGCTCTTTGCCAGTCAATCCTAGGATACTGTGTCCTGACCTGGGGATCAGCAAGTAAAAGTCATCTTATTACTGCAGAGCGGGCACAAAGAGCAATTTTGAAGGTAATGTATAAGAGGAGAACTCGCCACCCAACACACTTACTTTACCAAGAGTCTAGAGTTCTAACGGTGCGCAAACTATACATACTGGCTGTTATCCTTAGATTTCACAAAACTGCGCACCATGCTACCCTTGATGACAAGCGTTCACAAAGAAGATGCAAATGGAAGAGACCAACCTGCAAGCTGAGTTTTGGCAAAAAAGCTTTTGCTTTCATGGGCCCTCATCTATACCCAAAAATAAATAAAGAAGTGAAAATCTTAAACTCGACTAGACATGTTTGTAAGAAAATTGTAACTAATTGGCTGCTTGATTTGGATTATTTGAACACTGAAAGGATAATCACTATTAGCTGAATCAACGCACACAAACACATCACAATATTCACTCTCTCATAACGCTCTCATTACACTTATACTACACACTTACACTACATACTATACTTAACATAAACACCCCTTTCATTTTTTCCATATACAACCTTGTGATGAAAGAGACTGGACCTCACGACACAGGGTATCCTAGTGTGGGGTCCAGTGTTACTCGAAACCTGAATGTAAAGTTTTTTTCTGAGATTAAATAAATTATTATTATTATTATTATCAAACAACTTGCACTGGGCCCGCGTGGTAGATTACAGCCCACTCCCTCTCGAAGAGGGGAAGCCTGTGTCCTAGCAGTGGGAACATTACAAGCTGATTAAGCTATGCAATCAAAATGGCATACAGCAGTTAGTAATTTATATGGAAACATAATTTTCCTCTCAATAAAAACATTATTATAAAAAATCTATATTCACAATACAACAGCAATAATTCGTTTTGCTGCTAAATGGCGTGTCCATAATGCAATTACCCGTGTTAAAACATAAATAAATGTGTTGGGCTATTTCCGAATGACAACGGAATTGGCTTTGGGTTAACATTAAATAAATGCATAGTTATAACAATACTGCTTCGTTGACAAGGAGGATTTAAGCTGTCGCCGCGGTTTTGTATAGGGTTTTGTGATTTATTGTGGTATTAAATATGCATTTATGTATTTTATTGTTATCAACTTGTAAAGGTTCAGTTATGAATGTGTATCTTTAATAAGAGTCACAAAATGTTTTATTATACCTTGCAATCAGTAAATTGTAACTAAATAATTTACATAATTGTCATGTGATTGATTGATTATTGTGTGTAACGTGTATGTTGTAAGTAGTTAAAACTACATCAAAGTTAAAATAAAATAAAATCTCATCGTGAAAAGTTAGGTGAAGTGAGCTTAGAGTGAGCTGTTAATAGTGTCAATCCCTGGCATTAGTTCGAATGACAGCTCACTCCACGCTCACTTCACCTAAGTTTTCACGGTGAGATTGTTACAGAATAGATGGGCTGGTATAAGCTTTGAAAAGTGAATCACTAGCCTCATAAAGTTTTTAAATTCTTAGGGTGAGTGTTTTGTTTATTGTTCCGTTGGTAAATAAAGATATTTGAAAATGAAAAGTTACAAAATGTTGGCACACTATTGACATAATATGAGCTCAACTGTCACTAATGAGACACAATTACTATTTCTATTGTTACCGAACTTAAGCTTATTAAGTTCGGTTTGGCCTGACAGACGAGGCGATCATCAGTATAGATTTTACAAAAAATTGGCAAAATAACTTACAAGAAAGTAACTAATATTATTATGAATTCGAAAGTGACTTTGTCTCGTCATTATCAGCAGCCTATAGCAGTCCACTGCTGGACATAGGCCTCCCCTATTGCACTGCATTCAACTCGATTTTCGGCAACTCTCATCCAATTGCTACCAGCCATCATGCGAAGATCATCGCTCCACCTAGCCTGAGGGCGTCCCACCTTACGTTTACCGATTCGCGGTCTCCACTTAAGAAAACATCTACCGCAACGGTCATCGGTTCTACGGCTAATATGGCCGGCCCATTGCCACTTCAGTTTGCTTATTTTGTTGGCTATGTCGACAACTTTGGTGCTCTGTCGGATCACCTCGTTGCGGATTCGATCCCGACTGTGTTCGACTGTGTCTGTATGTTACGCTTAAACCACGGAACGGATTTATATAAAATTTGGCAAGGAGATAGATAGCATCCTGGGGAAGGACATAGACTACTTTTGGTCCCAGTAGCACGTTCCCGTGGGATAATATCCGACACCAACGCGGGCGAAGCGTGGGCAGAACCTAGTAAATAAATAAAACAGAAACCACCTATCATAACCAATAACACAAAGTACGAAATAAGCACGATATCCGCAGAAAAATACTCGGTAACTAGATAAGTTAAGCTTACTTCTGCAAGTTGTAAGCTATCTGACAGATTCGGGTCGCCATGACACTGAGAGACTAGGCCAAGGGTTGTCACTCCTCCGCTGTGTCATTCCTGGGAATAGTTTCGCCAACTTTTATCGGTGTAAGTGGATAAGAGTAATTGGACGTGGTGGGTAGTTTTTGTAATGGAGTTTTCTTAGTATCGTTAAGATGCGGAATTTTCGTAAGGGTATTCTTAATCGACTTCAAAAAGGAACAAGAAAGAACTCTCGTATGAACCAGCGATTGTTGATAAAAAAACATACACTAGAAACGACAGTAAATACAATCGTGTAAACCATTGAGCGCTTACATGCAAATGGCTTCTACGGGGTTGGCAAATAAGAGGTACTTATACACTTTATTTTTTAAATTTTATTCCATGAAATATAATAATTATTAAGTATTTTTATTTAAATATAGTATTTTGGGCCGGTCATTTAGTATGGAAAATAATCTCAGACAATTGTCCGCCTCTAGCAACATGGCAGATGTGAACCCTTTTCACTGCGTTTTTCATGACATTTTCACACATTTCCTGTGTGATTTCAGTGACGTGTCTCAGATATTTTGTTGTAATTCTTGAAGGTCCATTGGCCTGTTGGCATAGACACATCCCGGTAGATACCCGCACAAAAAAAAAGTCAGGAGCTGTTAAATCCGGGGATCTTGGAGGCCAATCAATGTCACCGTTTCTCGAAATGAATCGACCCGGAAACATTGTTTTCAATATCTCGATTGTGGCTCGTGCCGTATGACATGTGGCCCCGTCTTGTTGGAAGCCCAGTTTTCCTAAGCCCAACTGATTCACTTGATGTAAGAAAACTGCGTTTTCTGTTACAATGCCATGCTGCTCAAATTT
The DNA here is from genome assembly GCA_911387795.2 of Apamea monoglypha. Classification (NCBI taxonomy): domain Eukaryota; kingdom Metazoa; phylum Arthropoda; class Insecta; order Lepidoptera; family Noctuidae; genus Apamea; species Apamea monoglypha. The sequence continues at coordinate 2,971,873 of OU426933.1, read as the reverse complement.
AATCACTAAACGAGTTATTGTGTTACACAGTTATTGTTGCAATTTTCTTAGAATTTCCGCAATACATGATTGGGTTGAGTGGAATGTTTTAATAATTAAAACACTTTGTTCAGTCGTAAAACGCTCCATAACAAATTTGCCGTATCTACACAAAATAATTGTCATGAAACAACTGCCAACATATTTGCCGCCAAAACAAAATGGCGGCAAAAAAAAGTTTTATACCTACAAGTTGTTTGACGGGTTAATAAAGATATCAGCAGCGTCTATAGCTGGCCTATAGAGTTTCAGGAAGTCCATTTATCTTGAAGTTACTTATTAACTAGCGACACTAAGTCTGTAGATACGCGGTAGCGTGTCAAGCCAAGTTCAAGCCAACCAATGTTTGCTCTTTAAAAATAAAACATCTTAAATTTGAACTGATGAATTAATTACATAAAGCAGATAACTTGGGATAAATTGAAGAGATTTGACTGAGCTAGTTTTCACATACAAATTACCTTATATATCTTATATATCTATTTGGCTAATCAACTTATCTTCTTTATGTGATACGCAAGTCAAGTTTTTATATTGTAACGTAAACATATCATACTCTTCTTGGCATGTCCTAAATTCGAAGACATGTGACATCGCACTGGCCCGCGTGGTGGATTACGGCCCACTCCCTCTCACCGAGAGGAGGCCTGTGTCCCAGCAGTGGGAACACTATAGGCTGATTATGAATCTTCTTGGCACCCATTTAAATCTCTGTTCTTTTGTCCAACCATGCATATTCATAATATTGAACTTTTTTGTTTTATAGGATTAGGATTATCGAGAAATCGGGACGTTTATAACAAATTCAATCAGACTGTCCAATCTAGAGTCCCTACAGTCCCAAACTCGTAACGACCTGGAAAATAGTAACAGCGGTCTTTACAGATATATTATATAGATTTTATATTTTCATTCCCATATCCGACGGCTCGGAAAACTTTTTCTTGAATTATTTTCCTGTTCAATGTAATATTGATAATAAACACGCTGCAAATCTAAAGTAAACTGGTTATAAATAAAACAAAGAGAACATCAACTAATGCACATTCTTTTTAAAATTGTATGTAATAAAATTACATAAAAATGCATTTGTCAGAAATCGTGCAGCTCAACTCAAAACTTCAGGAGCTCAACGATTCGACGAACAATACCAAAGAAAGGACATTTGGACAGTACCGCCGAGAAATCACCCGCTGAGCCCGTGTACGGCCGGCCGCTTCACACGCGGCTCTATTTATTGCTGAGCTCTGAAGGCCAATTCTCGTAATTAAAAAACGTTCAAATTCAAGTCGCAGTGCCACAAAAGTTCCAAAATGTCACAAAAGGTATTCTACTAAATTAAAACAGTAAGTCAAACGTGACGTTGACTGCAATGAGATTGCGACTAGACCGAAACAAAAAAATGTACCAGAACGGTATTCTGCTAAAGTTATGGGTAGACATTTAAAATAAAATTGGTATTCCACAAAAAATAAGAACGTGAAAACTGACATAAGCATGAGATTATTAGTTGACCGGACTGTGACAAATAATTTTAGCTTCTGCAAAGTTACGCGTATAATATTTCCCGCCTTTTTTGTATGTAGTAGGAATTCCCGGTTTCTTACCGGACTGTGACAATTAATTTTAGCTTCTGCAAAGTTACGCGTATAAATTTCCCGCCTTTTTTGTATTTAGTAGGAATTCCCGGTTTTTTTGGACAGACGTTTCGTTTGTGTATTTTTTTTGTTTGTGAAAAGTGTTTTTTTTATATTACCTATTTTAAAATGAGTGGTTTTGGTTTGCGTTTCATTTATTTAACCCGGGCGCGACGTGCAGACCAGGCAGCGGCGTCAGAAAGACAGAGAGAACGCCGCCGTTCTGACCGTCGTCGTCGTCTTGCAACGGATGCTTTTGCCATGAGCGACCGTGAGTTTGTGAAGACCTACAGGCTCACTAAGTCACTCGTGGCAAATTTAATAACGGAGCTGACGCCGCACATCCCGCGGGAAAGACGCAGAGATGGACTCGATGCTGCCGCCAAGGTTAGTCGTAGTTACTTATACACATATTTATTGACAAGCAACAAGGCAGCTAGATTCCAAACATTATATTATCTACTTTTTCTAGGTACTGATAACGTTGGCGTTTTACGCCAGCGGGTCCTATCAGACCTTGGTAGGGCAGCACTGCTCTCATGCAGTTTCCCAGCCGAGCGTCTCTAGGGCGGTCAAACAAGTGACCCTGGCCCTGAACCAGCCACATGTTTTTCACAAACATGTGACTTTTCCTATGACAAGGGAGGCCCGAGAAAGGGCTAGGAGTGGGTAAGTCTAAAGACTAGCGCATATTTTAATATGTAATGATGATGCACGAGAATATTGCAATGCGTTGCGTTCCTACGCGGTCCGAACTAATATGTGACCCATTACTAAGTCAGTAATACATGCAATACAATACCTAATATAATATTTGCATTTTAGATTTTATGCTAAATTTGGATTCCCGGGGGTGATTGGCTGCATTGATGGTACTCATGTCTGCATCATAAAACCATCAGACCATGAAGAGGCCTATTACTGCCGGAAAGGTTACCATTCGCTGAACGTGATGATAGTAAGTGTTAAGATTGATATAGCTACTTATTACTAATCCAGCGGCTACAACGGCGGGGTGCGACGCATATTCTGTCAGGGCGGCCCTATTAGCTCGTTAATTCAAAAACATTTACGGCTGATTTTTCCATCGCCAGATAAAATAAATATTGTAGGAAGTAGGCATGTAATGACACGCCGCACGCGTCTCCACGCACCCGCTTCCCGCGCCCCTCGCTGCACTATCGCCCCGTCGCCCGCACCCCTCTCCGCGCCCGTCAGTCCGGCTGAAATCACGATCGCAAACGGCACGAGTTTTGAACTGTCTCAGTGTTCCACTCGAATTTTGTGTTTTGTATTGTGTGAACGATTATAGGTATCCCCCCGTGTTTTATTACGCCGCAGAACTCACAAACTGCCGCTTCAACGCGACCGATACGATGCGAACTCAAAGCACCTATTTACAAAGTAACGGTTTTCTTAGTGGACACTACGAACTTTAGTGCACATCGTAACGTAAATAAATAGTGTTTCCTCGTGTTTAGTTGACTATTGTGTATCAATATTGCCTTGCCGTAAAAATAGAGGCAACGATGACAACAGCATGAGTGGCGCGCCGACGTCGGCGCCGCTATCGAAGGGATGCTACGTCGTTTCTGGAGGCGGACGCCAAGGTTACGTGGAATCGAACCGTCAATTGGTTCAGCGCCTGCTGGCTACGTCGGCCGACAACGTCGCAGCTTCACCGTCTCCATCCAATGGAACACTGAAACTTCGCGCGCTGTATGAAAAAGAATATGAAAGTCGACATGATTTACGGGTTACTACATAGACGCATGGAAACGTTAACCCGTGAATCCGTTTACAATCTAGATAAGTTGATTGAGAAGGCGCTAAACATAAAGAAGTCACTCCGAGGTGTCGAAAGACGCGCGCGACCGCACCGCTAGCGCAGCCCCGGCCTGCGTCGTCGCCGGCGCCGTCCGCGCGCGCCGGCGCGGCCTCCGCGACGAGTGCGCCGGCGGACATACCTACTGAATCGTCGAGCGCTATGAGTAGTGCTTAGCCCCTGCTGACTGTGCTAAACAATACCAAAAACTCGGCCGGAAAATTGAAAATGACTATTTTGTGTTTATTGCCGTAAAGTCTGACGTACGTACTCGCAACTCTTGCAAAAATATTATAGATAAAACCGATCAAAGTTAAGTGAAGTGTTATGGTTTTGGAGCTAACGGTGTCATACGATATATTTGCCCTAAATGTTCTGTAAATAGTAGGTAGGTAATAAGCAAACATTTTCTGTTCTCGATATTAACATGCTAGACCACGATAAGATTTTTTATAACACTGATAGCCGTAACCTTAGTGTCAGTAGGACCTACTTATACAAACAGCAACCAATCCACACACATGCCAAAATCAAGATAAGTAAACAGAAAGCTTTCAAAAATGCAAGTTCTATCTACCCTGTAAAGATCAAAATGATCTAACAATTTTAACAGAAAACATTTCTATGACAAGGTTAACAACACACAAAACACAGGCTCAATAAACTAACAAGATCCATGTCCCATGGTAACCCAACAATCTAAAAAATCATTGAAATTGGTTTATTTCCATACCATATGGTTCCTTTTATAATATTTTTTGATCAGTTATGTAGAACCAGGCGGGTTGGTTCTTGTTTGCATAGTATTAAAAATGGCATAATCCTATATTTTTACAAAGACTCGCATTACATGGTTGTGTGTTGATATAACTCTATTTTCAACTTCTAAGATGTTTTTGAATCTGTGTTGTTAAATAAACTTCTTAATAAAATTATAAGTAGCTCTAATTAGCCAAATCAAAATCAACCCACACAATGACAAAAAGATTGAAGAAAAAGCAGTTTTTGTCAAAATTTTGTGTACAATAATAGTTAAATTGTATTGTAATTGTATTTTGAATAAAGTTTACAGTAATGTACAAAATAATTTGTTCTATGTAAACAAGTATAATATTGATGAATGTCATTAACATTTTAATAGTAATAAAAAAAGAAACTTATTGGTTTCTTTTAGCAAAACCTTTTATGTGTGGGTTGGTTCCTTGTTAATTTATTACCATGCCATAATTTTAAAGTAAAAATAAAAAAAAAGTCATATTTGTTTTAAACATTTTACTGAAAAATAAAAAATAAATCTTAAATTCTTATTTATCCTTGTTATGAAAACTTGTAATAAACGAAACCAATACATGTACTCAAGATCAAAAATGAAGATTTCTTGTCATCATTGAACTTGGGAACAAATATAATTAATAGAAAGAAAACAATAGACGGAGAGAAAGTTTTGTGGTTCAATACTATAAGAAATTATAGATATTATTAGAAGACTAGCACGATTTTTATGTGAAGCTGCAATAGAAGTAGGAGTAAGGAAATGCTGAAATAGAAGATGATCTCGAAGGATTTTTGGGTCAACATGATTTTGAAGAATATTGCTTTTCATATTTCTTATTAATTTAAGATTTATTTTTATTTTTCAGTAAAATGTTTAAAATAAATATGTTATTTTTACTTTGAAATTATTGCATGGTAATAAATTAACAAGAAACCAATAAGTTTCTTTTTTTATGACTTAAAAAGTTAATACACAACATCATATACATAGAACAAATTATTTTGTACATTATCGCAAATAAACTTTATTCAAAATAAAAAACAATTTTACTGTACCTACACGAAAAGCATGTTAATTTTTTGACAAAAACGGCTGTTTCTCGTGTGGGTTGATTCCCTTTTGCGTAAGTAGGTCCAGTAGTGAATTTTATGTAAACAGTGTATGTAACGCTTCTCAATCATTATGATCATTATTTATGTAGTTGTAAGTGTGTTAACGAATGTGATGCATTGCCGAGTAACGTGTCTGCGTCGAACTTATGTACCGACGGTCGTCCGATACTCGAAATTGAGATAAGCGGTTATTGTGGTACGGAGTTAATAGATACGGCTGCCAAGCGTAGTGTAGCCGGTTCGATACTATACGCACTGCTTCGTAATCGAAACTATTATTTTTATAGTTGTTTTATGTCGGTCAAATTAGCCGAAGCGCGACGGTTTAGTGCGGGGCTTTAAAGTTTTACTCGTGGATGTTGACGTATTACTTAGACCTCGGCAGTACCATCACGTTTTTCCTGATTTAGTAAATAATGGCACGTTGCTCAGTATTGATTTCTTGGGTAAATCCGGTATTGTTATTAATAGGTCGAACAATACTTGGTTCACAGCTGATTGGTCTCAGGTCATTCACTCCTTGCAGTGTCAGACCTCACGTGAAGTCGTAGGGTGCGCCTCCGCGGATGTCTTACGTAATAATGAGGGTTCGATGCTGTCAATTTCAGAGAAGAATAGTTTCGCTTAGTTGCTCCAGGAGTATGGGGATATCTTCCAGAAGGAGAACCTACATAGTTGGCAGAGCATCGCATCGATTTCGGTGATCACCCACCGATTTCAGAACTGCCGTATCGACTCACGCCCGCAAAGAAAGCCATCATGGAGGCGGATATAGAGAAGATGCTGCGGGAAGTGTGTACCTTAAGGCGGTATCATTTTCGAGGTGGTGAATGCCCTGAGGTTCTGCAGCCGGTTGCTCCTAAACGTTCTCGTGCTAGGCCGCGTAAGCAACGTGCCATAGTTGACATTTCACCACCTGTGGGGGCACTCGGCCTCGTTCAAAATGGGGAGTATGTAGGAAGAGTAGTCATGTAACATGTACACGCGTATCCACACGTCCGCGCCTCACGTTACGCGATCACTTGCACCCCGCTCCGCGCCTAACCACCGATTTTTGCACTTCGCGTTCCTCTCAAACTATTTTTATTTTGTATTGTGTGAATGATTATATAAATATTGTTTTTTTTTATGCAGCATAACTTTATTTCCTTTGATTTCCCCTAACATATTCATTTTCAGATATGTGATGCAGAGATGAATATACTCTGCGTCGATCCATCTAGCCCCGGGAGTTCACACGACTCAACCATTTGGAGGGATCACCCTCTTAATAATTTTATCGATGGGATTAATGAGGCTGGGGAAGCAATTTTCCTCTTAGGTAGGTATCTAAACCCAATTAATATAATTTTCAAGTTCTCATAAAACTAAAAACAAGCTGTCAGCCTTTATTTATAAAATAACATTCTTACAGGTGATAGTGGGTATCCACTCAGGAGGCACCTAATCACTCCCCTTCTTAACACCGAAGAGGGTAGCCCGGAACACTGGTTCTACTCCAAACACGTTAAGACCAGAAACGTAGTGGAACGGACCATAGGTGTTCTGAAGGCTAGATTTAGGTTAGTCGGTATAGAAATGATTAAATGACAACCGTCGTATACATATATACAAATATTTATGGATCAATTTTACGCAGGTGTCTCTTGGTTGCGCGGCAACTACACTATCGGCCAGAGATGGCGGCAAAAATAGTAAACGCTTGCTGTGTGCTGCATAACTTGGCCAATCGAGTAAGGCTGAACGTACCCGAGCTGGCAGCACGTGAGCGCGAAGACGAGCAGCGGCTGCAGGTACAGCAACACCACGTGGAGGCAGCGTTGGGGCCCGCTGCGCAAACCGCAGCCGCGGCTATCTCCGAGCCCGCGCGTCGTCACAACCAAGCTTTGGCGCAAGGCAGGGCCATGCAACAGAGCCTGGTCCAATGCTTGTGGGCCAACCGAGACTAAAATCCTGTTTTATTTATTTTATGTCCCCTCATCCCTGATGGTCGTTTTTTTTTTACTTTATAAACTTATTTTATTTTTTTAATATTTTTAAAAACTGTCTTTACCGTTATAGTTTATGCAGTTAGGGCACCCTGAGCAAATGGGTTAGGTTATGCTAGAACCGTGACCAACTACATCCAAGTTGGCTAATAGGATAAGGTACATCATCCGAAAAAGATGATCAGTGAGCATATTGACTTATCGTTTAGTATTTCTAGGAAATCAAAATGAGAATTATTCTCATTATTCTAGGGTCTCGGTATGAAATGGATGATACCTATCCACGGACTGACTGCACGTGACATGCGTAGCTTAACTTTGATCGATGGACCTGTGCGGCTGTTACTCAGACTCGAGCCCCTCATAGGTATTGTTTAATAAATAAGATTGAGATTTTTTGCATATTTTTTTATTAATTAACTTATATAATAAATAAAAGTAAAAAAATGGCCGGTGGCGCATCGCTTGCGTGAGCACGGCGCGGCAGCGTCAACAAAGCCCTGAAAGGAAACAATTTAATTTTTTATTTTGTACATTTATTATTTATTAAATAAGATTTTGTTTTACTTTAAACTCTGCGTTTTATTTACAAAAAACAAATGGTAGGGGCAACCCACGATTTTTCAGCAAGCATATTCGTTCTGAATATGCTTGCTGAAAAATCCTAACAAAAGTGATGTGACAGTTCAAAAGCCTAATTCTAATAATTAGTAATACGTTCACAAATTCCATTTACATACCTTGGTCAGAATACTACTCGGCAATTCTGATGCTGCTGTTGCTTGAATTCTAAAAATAAACAATTTTTTTACAAAAAATCCTATTGCGAGTCTGATTGTTCGATTAATTATTCGCTTATATACTTACACTTGCGCTACGTCGTCGCAGCCGAAGAGTCTCCTCATAGAGGCCGACAAAACGGTTTGCAGCCCTTGCTATTTCTTCCATAGCAGAGGCATGCCTGTTCATGGCCTGTGCCAACTCTCTGTCGACCTCTATTCGAGACTGCTCCATTCTTATTAGCTGTTGTTCGGCCGCGTCAACTTCTTTGTTATCTAAAACCAGTAACCAGTTGCATTATTATCAATAGTCAACCAATCAACAATACACATTAAATATTTAAAAGAAGAAGTAGTGCTTGGGGAGGCCTATGTCCAGCGGTGGACGTCTTTCGGCCGAAAAATGATGATGATGTGACTTAAAAGAAGCAAGTTAATAATAATTATTACTTATAAAGCTTGTAATAAAAAGGTATTTCGTAACCTTTGGGGGAAGACGAGCGACGATGACGACGGCGACGCTTCGGAGGGTTTCGGTTCTTAAAAAAGAATATTATATAGGTAGGTATCTACTTATTATTATTTGATTTTGTGATGATCTTGAATAATTTGTGTAAGACTCATAAAAACTGTTCATCTTACTGGTCCCCGACTTTTCCCAGCTACTCCATTTCTACAGTAAACGACAGGGATCGTTTTAGATATAATCTTGAACTATGTATACCTAAGTAATAATGATAAATTTATGTTCTTGGGTTAACTTACTCAGAACAGCTAGCAGCGTCAGAAAGGACTTCTAAATATCTAAAAGTAATGGTTTTCATTATAAACACATAATTCTATAATTAGGTACTTATTGTTTTAGTTTTGTGATGTTATACTTTACTGTAAACTCACTCGATATCTATTTGTCTCGCAGTAGGCGTGACAGTAGGCAGGTCGGCGTCCTGGTGCACCATAATTACTTCATCATGACCACCACTATCATCAGTTGTCGGCTCGAAAGACTAGTCAAATAAATCATACATTCAAAAAAAAAAAATTGTATATAAGTAGTTTATCAGCCATCTTGTTACCATAACACAAGCATTAGGTTGCTTAGCGTTGGGACAAATGGTGCTGTGTGAAATGTCCAGGGATTTATTTATTTATTTATTTTATTCAATAATAACTCTTAGGAGTACAGGCAAAATGATGTTCAATATGTTAAGACTACCAAAACTACCTACCTATAACTTATCAACAGTTTTTTACCAGAGCATGCAGTGGGTTATGCCTGACTGGTAGAGGCGAACTGCATCCTCCCACGATGCTGATCAGGCGCTCTTCGAGGGGGAACAACGACATTTGGGGTGCTGGCCCACCACCAGTCCTTGTTCGGCCCTCCTTTATTTGCCTCAACTTGGCCTTCGTCCGGCTTTTGTACTGGTTGTAGTACTGCAAACAAAATAAATGATGTATTTGTTGTTTTCCGACTCTCATGCGATTACAGCTACTGGATACAATAAGTTACTTACCTTCTTCCACTCTGGCCCAGATTTGGACAGTCCACCGGCATCGGCATTCAAAATATCGGCGCACTGTCTCCAGAGCCTCTTGGACAGGGCATTGCCCTCCCTGCCTCTCACCTTGCCCAACGCCAATGATTGGTGCTCCTCTAGAAAATCTAGAAGGAGCTCCAATTGGCGAGGCGTCACTTGGCGGGCCATAATATTAAAAACAAAAAGCTTGTAAAAAATTACGATGATTCACACTCGCACTACACACATTCGAGTTTCGCGCGGATATGATAGAGTTGCTAGTAAATAATCGTCTATTACCCACAACCACGATAAAAATACTCACTTTTTACATGACTATGGTAAGCCAAAGGAGGGAATCTAACTTCATCTATTCCGTCATAACTCTAAATTCAATCCAAAGAAGTGTGTAGGTAGGCCTCAATGATCCATAACCAGAAAATAATTGAAAAAATACAACTTTAGTTACCTACCTTAACGGAAAAACAGTTTACAATAACTGAAAAAAAGGTTCTAGTTGACAACTTTCTCATTCCTTTACTCTCTTTATCCCAACCAGAAACGATTTGGATAGGTACCGATCGACGATTATTGGATCGGATGCACTCTATATTCGTCCGATTCTTCTGTCCGTTTATATAAAATTCAGTCGTTCTAGCTTCTCCTAGTTCGAGCGTGTGGCCTAGCTACTCAACTCGGTCGCTTATTGGAGCAGATAGAAAATAAGGGCGAAAATACCTTTAGATAGTCGGATGGACAATACGATCGAAAACAGTGTAAGTGCCGTTTCTGACTGAAGTTCGATCTGCCTATCGGATCGGACATGTATCAACTTATCGATTTAATACAAATATAATAATATTTATTATTCAGTCCTTAATAAATAGCTATAACCGTAGTCACACATCTAATAACTGAATTTACCCGCATGTCGGAAAATTATTCGCCAAATGGCAACTCTGATTTTGACGCAATTGACATCCATTCTGATATAATTTATAATATTGAAAAATACTGCGATGGCTAGGTACAATAGTTGAGAAAATCAATGTAGTTATAAATAAAATGCAATAGGTAAATCTTTATAATATAATTTAGTACGAAAATAAATTATTTAAAATTATTGAATTATAGTTTGACATTAGTAAAAAATATAATGCCGTCTCTTTTTGACATCGACCAATACGTTCCATGTTAGCTTTCTGGCCGATTATTTATTTTAATGATTTTATATTGTCAAAGATATAAAATAACAAACGGGAAATGAAAATACTATAAGTATGCACTTAATCAAGCAAACTAATAAAGACATTAAAAAAATCAAGAAATAAGGTTGCTAAAAATTAAAGTATCACTAAATATCACAATATTCGTCTGCGTACATTGAAACAACATGAAAATATGTTTAATTTCGTAAACGAGAACAAAGTTGACGGCTATGAGACTAGACTGCAATGATATTGCGACTTGAATGTGAACAAACCGAATTTTAAGATTAGCAGAATACCGTTTTTTAGTCTATTCACAGTGTCATCGCATTCCGGTCTCATGTTTTTCATAATCCACGTTAGTTACGGGAATTGGCCTTCTGATAGCGCGGCGCAGCGCCCTAGGCCCGCGCGTCTGCGTTTGTCTGCGCCTGCAGTGCGCCGCAGGCGTCAAGCTCGTGTCACCAAGTGACATGACCGACAATTTTATATCGTTTTTTATCTTTGTTTGTGTAAATAATAATTTAAGTATATATTGTGTTTAGTGTTTATAATTATTTTTCTTTTGGGTAAGTATATTTATGCTAAATGCCGGCTGTAGCGACATCGGAAATAGTGCTAGTCAACCTGCCACATCACTCGATGTCCAGGTGAGATGTCGCCATTGCTCCCAGCCACGCTTCTTTAAAGGCGAACGGGGTCTACGGGTACATTATGGCAAGGTTCACAAACCTTCTTAGTGTACCTTTGTGCCCCCCACCCACATCCCCAACATCAACAATTCCAGATCAAACTTTATGGAAAACGTTAGCAAAATTCAAAAATTCGACCCCAGTATTAAAGAGGGTTCTCCGGGGCGCGAGACGGTCTGTTGCATTGAGTTTGGTACGATGTCTCCGTCTTGCGACCCAGGAGAACTCAGAAAGTACCTGGAAGCAACTACTCACCTTCCCTTATAGGATTTTGCATGTCAAAAAAAAAGTTGGCAACTAAAAAAACATTGACAACCCAAATTAAAGACAACTGCAACAATTCGACTCTTATTTTGGATCCAAAATTACCTGTTTTCAATAACCTTTCAGGAAAAGGGTTATGTTCACATGTAGAATCCAAATTAAGCGAAGGTGATATCCTGATATCACTTTCGCTTAACCCACGTAACCAAAGTACTACTTTTCAGTAGTGATGTGGTGGCGCCGTACTCTCTAGAAACCCTTTCTGCCCTGGAGAGTAAACATCCGGCGCCTGCGGATGGTCTCACCTTTCCCGACCCCCCCCCCCCCCCCCCCTCTCGATCCGGATTCAACGCCTTATAATGTCACTACCCCCCAGCTGATTGCAGCCGTGAGCTCCTTCCGAAGTGGTTCCGCCGGCGGCCTCGACGGCCTGACTCCTCAGCATTTAAACGATTTATTGAGTTCAGGTGCAGGGTAAGCTGGTGAGTCGCTTTTGAAGGAGCTTGCGGCTCTAATTCACCTGATGCTCAACGGCGGTGTGAATGATGACGTCGTCGATGTCTTGTACGGGGCCAATTTATGTGCCCTGCGCAAGAGGGACGGCGTCATTCGTCCCATTGCCGTTGGGTGCGCCTACAATCGTACGGCAGCCAAAATATGTTGCAAATTGTACGGCGACATTCTGTCCAACAAGTTCCAGCCCCTACAGCTTGGCTTTGTTTCCAAAGGGGACTGCGAGGCTGCCGCACATGCCCTATTTAGTTTTTTAAATGCCAGCAAGGGAGACCAGAAGGCTGGCATATTTTTAGCCCAAAGAATCAGCATTGCCATCCAACGTGGTAATGCTGCCAGCCTTTTGGGCAATTTATCCCATTGACAGTGATGCGGACGAATTTTTTGATGCCCATGAGCTCCTGCCTTTTTCTATATTTTTTCGTATTATATACTTGTATATATATTTTAGTGTTAGCTTGTAAAAATAGTAATTAATCAGTGTATGTTAAATAAAAATATATATTCATCAGACAAACTAGTCGTAATTGAAGATTTATCAGGACTATTAGATACAAAAAATAATTACACACATAAATCACAATCTAGACATCTGACCTCCACGCTAACACAATGACCCAACCTTAATACACCGAACAAAAATACGATTCATTTCTCACCAAGAAATCGAACGATACAGAAAAACCTATTCTTCTGTACAAAAAATTAATAACAGAAGTGCGCTAACCCCTAAGCAATAAGGGTGAAATTGCCATGTAATCAGTTGAAAATCGTCACCATCTGCAAAATGGTTGGAAATGTTCAGAAATTGTATGTTCTCGGTTCGTTAGTCAAGAATATTGGTTCATTGCTGTTACGGCGAGATTCATTACTTTGAGTTTCGGATCACTACGGGCATTAAGCGTTTACTTGTTACGAGACTATGGTGTGGAAGGGAGAAATAGTTGCTGTGTTACAAACATGTGTTACAGCGTTAGTTATTTAGGTTCTGCTTTTGTTAAACTCAGATTACTAGTTACTTCTATGATGGATAAAATCAGGAATGAAGTTATCCGGAAAAGAAACGGAGTAACCGACATAGCTTGCGGAGTCAGCAAATTGTAGTGGCAGTGGGCTGGTCATGTTTGTCAGACCTATGGCTGGTGGAGCAGATGAGTCCTAGACGGAGACGGAGGACAGGGTGTTGTGGCGCAGCCTGAGAAAGGCTTATGTCCAGTAGTGATCTGCAAAAGGCTGAGTTGATTGACTTAGTACTCTCGAAAGTTCAAAATTAATTGTAAAAATTAGAATTTCTTAGAAATAAAAACATTGCTTTCCTATAGTGTAAAGAAAAGCTGGATAAGCTGTGATCAGTCAATAAGCGCTTTACAACTTACTCAAAATCTGACCAAGTCGGGCCTACGCCTTTGCTACGCCGTAGCAAAATAATGCTACGTTTGCTACGATGCTGATTACAGCGCTACGCATGTAATCATTCTACTTGAATTTACCAGTAAATGGTTTTGCTTTGCATAAGAGTGAAAACCAATATTTTGATTTAAAAAAGTTGAGTCTCTTGCCCGTTCTTCTTCATAGGTACCGGAATGAATAACTTAAGCTTAGTAAGCTTCATCTTTCTGACTGACCGACTTCTTTGACAATTCAAATATGCCTGTAGTTGCTTTAATTGAGATAAATGCTTTGTGTTTGAGTAACATTAGTCATTTGAAGGTGGTGGCCCAGTGGTAACGGCCACGACTTACGATTGTAGGTCGGGGGTTCAACCCAAAGCAGACACTTTACTTTGTGTAAATTATTTCATCACCACTGCTCTCAAAAGTTCGAAGGAAAACATCGTGAGGAAACCGGCATGTCCTAGAACCAAAAATTCAAAGACACGTGACAGCATTGTTTATTTTTGGCCCAATCAAGTCATACCTGTGACCACCAACATGCACTGAGCCCGCGTGGTGGATTACGGCCCACTCCCTCTCACCGGGCCTGTTTCCCAGCAGTGAGAACATTGTAGGCTGATTGTGCTGATTATTTATTAATTTACGACAAAAACAAAATGGGTTACAGTACCAATAGTAACAAAGTTCATTAACCTCTCCAAACAAAAGAACATCGTACAAACCCCTGAATCCCAAACCCAATAGTGATACATGTCCCGCAACTTTGAAACAATCGGATTAAAAATATTTAATCAGACAGTGTGACTACGTGTACAGCGACAAATTTAATTACAACGAGCTGCGATCCGACATCGTGTGACTAACTAAAAACATTCGAGAACTTTTGGATTTTGTTAAGCTGTAGGTACATGTTGGTTTGTTTTGTTTATATACTTGTTTTTTTTTGTGTTTGGATCGGGCTACAGGTTATACGGGACTGAGCCGGCCACTTTTGCCGCATGTCGAACGAGTCATGGGCCAAATCTGCCCCCATTTGGGTCCCAGAAAATATCCGGCGACATCGCGGCAGACCCAGGAGAAGATGGCCGTACGAGCTTGACGCCTACAGAAAGGATTGGTCCACGTTAGCTCAAGACATAGAGGAGTGGAAAGGAGAAAGGGGTCAACAGAAGCTAAAAATAATAAAATACACAGGCTGTTTCTTTGGAACCTACAATAGTGATTCTACCCGTGATACTGAAGAATGTTCATCAACATCAGCCGAAA
Organism: Apamea monoglypha; assembly: GCA_911387795.2. Taxonomy (NCBI): domain Eukaryota; kingdom Metazoa; phylum Arthropoda; class Insecta; order Lepidoptera; family Noctuidae; genus Apamea; species Apamea monoglypha. The sequence continues at coordinate 2,956,861 of OU426933.1, read as the reverse complement.
GACATCCAATGCGAATTCGACCGGTTCTGAAGAATTTTACTTATTATTAATGTCGTGAATAACTTATTCACTAATCATGTATGGTTTTCATAGATTATTTTTAAATATGATATAATAAATTAGCCCATATTTTCCCACGGCCTTTCCTTTTTCCATTTAACTCGATCCTAAGCCAATATGGACCAATCCTTCATATAGGCGTGTTTAAAATCCTACTTTGATACCTATTTAATTTGAAACTGTATAAATTAGGATCAATTTAGATCGAGGCCTCTAAATTAACTCAACTAACTACTTAATCTGTTAAGAAACCTGAATAAATTCCAAAACTTAGCAATTTCTTCACCTCTTTATTAGATTCACTTATATTTCCAATCATTTATTAATTGAAACATAATATTGCACTTGATTATGCTTCAGCATTAAGTCCAAGAATTCAATTACAGGCCAAATTGACATCAAATATTCGCCCTGCTCAATAGAATATCAGTCGAATCGCTTAAGGCCCAATCTAGCCCGTCTCTTAATCCGTCTGTCAATACTTCGCCTAAGCTAGGCGTGCAAGGGATATTTAGGTCAACTAAATAATATACAGACCTTTGATTAATTCATGTTGTAATATTAGCTTAATAGAATTTTATGTCTATGAGTTACTGGCAGGTTTTGTGTCTATGGTAGTTAAAAAGATTATGTGGTTAAGTTTGAATTTGGGTAGATTTGAGAAGGGAGTCGTCTGAGACTTAAGGAGATTTTTGGTTTGAGTACAGTGTTTATGTTTTGAGTGTGTATTTTGATAAAGTGTATAATGGGATAATAAATTAAATGTCGTAATTGAATCTGGTGGTTTACTTGAAGGATATTCTCACAACATGATGTTTACAATAAGTAAGGTTTTAACAGGTTATGGGCCCAGCAGGGCAAATTGAATGTTGTGAGAAAGAAGAAGAGAAGAGCCTGAAGTCTTGGAGTAAAAGCTAAAATTATTTGAAAAGAAATTATCTAAAAAATTCGCTGAAAATGACTGATGATCTGAAATTGTCCAAACTGACAAACGAGTCAGAATATATCTTATGGAAACAAAAGCTAATGTTATTTTTGACAGTTAAAGAACTGGATTCTGTTTTGGAGGACGACGCAAAATCCAAGAAAGATTTTGCTAAAAAAGATGCTAAAGCGAAATTACTAATTATATGCGCTATTAGCGAAAAATACATGGTCTATGCAATTAATTGCAAAACAACCAAGGAAATTTTGGACAAATTCGATTTATTGTTTCTGGGACATCAAGATACTCAGATTTCACGATTACTAGAGGAATATTTTAAATTTAAATTCGAAAATAATGATTTAATGACGGACATAGCAGAAATAGAAAATAAAGCGATGAGGCTAAGAAATTTAGGATACAATTTTGATGACGAACAAATTATGACAAAAATTCTTTCAAATTTACCGGACAAATTATATCATTTTAGAACAGCATGGGAATCTACATCATCAGCAGATAAAAATTTAATTAACTTAATATCGAGACTAAATCTGGAAATAAGGATGAGACAAGAATATACAGAACGAGTTGAAGAACAAAAACCTACAACATCAACATCTGCTAAGTATGACAATGAACATCATACAGAAAATAGTTTCCATGTAAGGAGTTGCTTTAAATGCGGGAAGAAGGGACACATTGCAAGATTCTGCAGAACAGTGAATGGTGACGGTAAAGCTAGTGACAACATAGCTCAATGTCATAAATGCATGAAGAGTGGACACAGACATGCAGATTGCAACAAAAAGTTTAATTGTGTAAACTGTAAGGATGACACACATTTCACAAAGTTCTGCCTAAAGCAAACTGTAAGTAACTTCTATGCAAATAGTAGTGCAGAAGCAGAGGTCGAATTTATAATTGATTCAGGTACCAGCAGTCATATTGTGACATCCGATAGTTATCTTAAAGATACGAAGAAGATTAATTATAATATTATGACTGCAGATGGTAATATTCACCATGTCAACACTATGGGCAACATTTATACTAAAAATATTACTTTCAAAGATGTTTTATGTGTTCCCCAACTCAAGAAGAACTTAATATCTGTATCTAGATTAGCTGATGATAATTATTTATTAAAATTTTTCAGAACGAGTTGTCATATCGAAAGTGAGGGCTCTGAATGCATAGAGGTTGGTGAACTGAAGCAGGACGGTCTGTATTATTTGAATGTTAATACAAAGCCAGTATGTTCAAACATTTTTCAAATAAATGCTGATTTCTGGCATCGTGCATTAGGTCATGTACCTATTAACAGGACAAAGGATCTTGTTCGTGGTATAGATAGAGGCCTGGTAAAGGAGATTGACATCTGCGAAGTCTGCACACAGTCAAAATTATGTAGAAAACCTTTTAAAACAAATAGACACAGAGCTAGTAAGCCATTAGAAATTATTCATAGTGATATTTGTGGTCCTATTGAAACAGAAACATGGGATGGTTACAAATATTTTATTACGTTCTTGGATGATTATACTCATTTTGTTAAAGTTTTTCTAATCAAAAATAAAAACGAGGCGTTTTCTAAAATAGTTAATTATATTAATTTGGCGGAAAATCATTTGAAAACAACAGTTAAAACATTCAGATGTGATAATGGGGGTGAATATACTAGCAAACAATTTAAAATGTATTGTAGTAACAAAGGTATTAATATTGATTACACTATTTCCTATACTCCTCAGCTGAATGGTAAAGCTGAACGATTAAACAGGTCATTAATGGAACGAACAAGAGCGTTGCTTTTTGATATGCAGCTACCACATGTATTATGGGGTGAAGCCGTTTTAACTTCTGCTTATTTATTGAACAGGAGTGCAAATACAATAAATGTTAAAACACCAGCTGAAATGTGGTTTAATAGAATACCTAATTTAAAACATTTAAATATTTTTGGATCTTTAGCATATTATAAAAATAATTTTCAGTTACATAAACTTGACTCCAGGAGTAGCAAAGGGCTCTTAGTAGGGTTTACTAACAATGGTTATAAGATATGGGATCCTTCAAGTTTTAGAATTGTTTATTCGAGAGATGTGGTGTTTAATAATAATAAGAGTGATGTTGCAGATTATTTGGAAATGTGTAATTGTAGAGTGAAACAGTGTGATTTAGAAAATTTATTTAAACAGGTTAGTGTCGATATTGGTGGTGATGGTTTTCGTGGTGAAGGTGGTGATGATTTTTGTGATGATAGTGGTGATGGAGCTGTTGGTGATAAAGTAGTTTTTGGAAATAGAGCTGAAGGCAGTGATGAAGATGCTGAGGTTTTTGAAGGCAGTATTGAAGATGTTATAGTTGGTGAAGATGTTGTAGTTGGAGTTAGTGGTGAAGATGTTGAAGTTAGAGGAGTTGGTGTTGAAGATAATGAGATTTTTGAAGATAGTGTTGAAGACATTGGAGTTGGTGTTGAAGAAAATAATAGTTTGAGAGGGGAAGTTAGAGATGATACAGTAGTTGAAATTAGTGATGAGTTTGAGGATGCAATTGAACCAGTTATTAATGATGGATTGCGGATTTTACCGAATAGAGAAAGGAAATTGCCATCTAGGCTGAAAGATTATGATTTGGAGACTTCGTTTTTGACTTATACAGATGTTTTTAATAGTTTTGATAAAGATTTATGGAAACGAGCAATGAATGAGGAAAAAGATTCCTTAGAGAGAAACAAGACTTGGGAAATCGTTAACAAGTGTGAAGCAAAAAATAGGAAAATAATTTCGAGTAAATGGATATTTACTATAAAGCCTGGTGGAAGATATAAGGCTAGATTAGTGGCGAGAGGTTTTCTACAAAAATACAATATTGATTATAAGGAGACATATAGTCCGGTGGTAAATACTACTAGTGTTAGGTTGTTGTTGGCGATTGCAGCTCAAAAGGGTTACAAAATTAAGCAATTTGATGTAAAGACAGCATTTTTATATGGAGAATTAAATGAAGATATTTTTATGCAAATACCTTTAGGATATGATATAAAAGATAAAGAGAATAAAGTATGTAAATTAAAGAAGAGTTTGTATGGATTGAAACAAGCACCACTTATGTGGAATAAGAGATTAACGGAGTTTTTGAAAAAATTGGGTTTTTTACAATTAAAATCAGATCCATGTGTGTTTATAAATAAAGATAAAGAAATATATTTGGCTATTTATGTAGATGATGGTATTTTAATTGGTGAAAATGAGATTGATTTAAATGAAATAATTAATAAATTAGAAACAGAATTTGAAATGCGGAAATTTGATAAGACTGAAAAGTTTATAGGGTTTGATGTTAAAGTAGAACGGAACTCTATTAAGATTTATCAGGAAAGTTATATAAATCAAATTTTGGAAAAGTTTAAATATGAAAGCTTAAAAGATAGTAGTCATCCAGATATTTTAGTCGATACACATCAAGAGGGGAAAGTGGGAGTTGATGATGTGCATCGATATAGACAATTGATTGGTTCATTATTATATTTGGTTAATAAAACAAGACTAGATCTAGCTTTTCATGTTGGTTATTGTAGTAGACATCAAGAACATCCTAACTTGAATGATTTTACAAATATTAAGAACCTTTTTAGATATATTAAAAATACAGTCAGCAGTGGTATACAGTATGTTCGTGGTAACGATTTAACGTTAAAAGCGTATTGTGATGCAGACTTTGCAGGTGATCCTGATACTAGAAAAAGTACGACTGGCTTTGTTATATTTTATGGTGGTGGTCCAATTCATTGGTGTTCACGTAAACAGTCGGTCACTGCTCTTTCCAGTACTGAGGCTGAATATATTTCTGCAGCCGAATGTATTAAAGACCTATTATACATTCAGAGTTTGATCTACGAGTTGACAAATAAGTTACCAAAAACACAGTTGTTTGTTGATAATCAATCGGCTATAGTATTGATTAAAAATGGAATTTTGAATAGAAGAAGCAAACATATTGATGTTAAGTATCATTTCATTAAGGAAAAAATAGATAAGAATTTGTTGGAAATTCATTATTGTTCGACTAAAAATAATTTGGCAGATATATTAACTAAGCCACTGGACAGAACAAAGTTTTTGAGATTGAGACAGTGTATAGTGAGTGATACGTAAAGGACATTCTGTAATGTGATGAGTTATGTAGGTTTATTAGAATATAAGGTTGTTTGAGAATTAATTTGAAAGTTTTAGTGTTTAAGTTAGTTAAGTAAGGTGTTTAGATTAATTAACTCAAAAGTTTGTTTGTTGTATTTAGTTAAGTTGGGTGGGTTAATTAAGCTGGGTTTTTAAATGAGTTGATGGGAGTTATATAAGAGATGTTATTCTAATTGTAATAAACATAAAATTCAGAGGGGATGTTGTAATATTAGCTTAATAGAATTTTATGTCTATGAGTTACTGGCAGGTTTTGTGTCTATGGTAGTTAAAAAGATTATGTGGTTAAGTTTGAATTTGGGTAGATTTGAGAAGGGAGTCGTCTGAGACTTAAGGAGATTTTTGGTTTGAGTACAGTGTTTATGTTTTGAGTGTGTATTTTGATAAAGTGTATAATGGGATAATAAATTAAATGTCGTAATTGAATCTGGTGGTTTACTTGAAGGATATTCTCACAACATGATGTTTACAATAAGTAAGGTTTTAACAATTCATTCGCTTCGTGAATTATTCAAGGATATGATTAGTATTGGTACATGGAAATTAAATCAAAGTTGGCGTTTTGATTGCTCACTCTGTGGCGTTGAAATTTTCAGTTTGTACTGTTTCCTGGCTAAATTAGAGATTATAGTCTCTCGTAGGTTTCGGGGTATCGATTACTGTTTCATTTCTAAGTCACATGGTGTGACATAATCAGCCTATAATGTTCCCACTGCTGGGACACAGGCCTCCTCTCTGTGAGAGGGATCCACCACGCAGGCCCAGCGCGTGTTGGTGGTCACAGTGTGCGGTGTGACTTGTTTCGGCCAAAAATAAACAATGTTGTAAATTGCAAGAGAAGATATGAAGTGGCGTGACAGTAGAGTGGGGCCCGGCGAGTGTCTGTTTGTAATGTCAACATAACAGCTTTGTACTAAATGCATATAAAAGTATATTGAGCACTTACAATAAAAAAAACAATTTCTAAAAATGTTGTCTGTCTGTCTGTTGGCTCTGGCTAATCTCCAAAACGGCTCGACCGATTTTGACGGAATTTCACTGGCAGATAGCTGATGTTATAACGAGTAACTAGTGGCTATTGACTTTTGGTGCCCAAGATACAGGCTAGCTTAGTTTGTGGCCAATGTAAAATCTCTGTAAACTATTGAGCAATAAAGTTTACTTTACTTTATTTTTACTTTATTTATTATTTAAGCTTAACTTTTATTTTAGAAAAAGAAATAATATCAAAACATATTAATGTCACGCTTACGAAGTCACGGGCAGCAGTTAGTTGTGTCATATAAATGAATACAAAACATGCTATTGCAGGGCACAAAACATTTTTTATCAATTTTAGTTTTCAGCTACATATTGGCCAGAGCTACACACAACACTCACATTGAAACATCGTTACGTAGTTTTAAATATTAGTTTGTATGTCGACCACAACTCTAACAGATAAATAAAAAGTTCTACAAAACAATGTATCCATTTTTTATCAAAAAAAAGGTCGTTTCCACTTTTCCGAATACATGTTTCGAACAATACCGCCCCTCGTCGCAAACCTCAATTTATTTCCGAAATCTGATACCCAAATTGGGTTAGGATATTTCACTAACAAATTCAATCAAATTGAACAATAGTCAATTTCACGTAAGATACCTAAAATGATGTATTTTGGAAAACCACAGAACACATTAACTAATCACAATAAACGGACCTGCGGTTCACTCGGCCTTAATTTGCATCGGTACCAAATAACGATACCGGAAAATACTGAGTTTTGGTACCGGTACCGGAAATTGGGTTGCCGTTCGCACGGATGACAATTTTATCGTATATGGCTGCGTTTGAAATTGTTTTTTGACGGTACCCATTCATTGGGAATTATTTTCCGAGTTTACCTTTAGTAGATTGGAAAGCCAATATTTTTAGATTAAAAAATAAATAGACTTTCAATTCCTTGTTAGATCAACCTGTTAGACACAAAAGGCGCTTGTTTATAAGGCATATGCGTAGGTACTTATTTTTTATTTTTTTTTTAATACATTGCCCCACACTAGGAATTTTTCCTGTATCGTGGGTGCGTTTACAAACATTTAAACTCACATACACAAACAGACAGAGAATATTTCCGTGAATTGTTCCGTGCGGGAATCGAACCCGTGACACGCAGCGCAGCAGTCAATCGCTTAACCACTGCGCCAACCGTGCCGTCAATATACATAGAATATATGATGCATAGAACCTACACACGTGCTTGAAATCAAGCATTTCATTGGATGGTGCATACAAACTACTTTAATTTCATCACCACTTTCGCTCTCGAAATGGTGAAAGAAAACATCGTGAGGAAAAACAACATGTTCTACAACCAAAAATTCAAAGACATGACACCTACCAACCCGCACTGGGCTCGCGTGGTGGTTTATGGCACATTCCACAGTCACAGAGAGGATGCCAGTGTCTCAGGCAGTGGTACCATACAGAAATGTTCGAACAAGCTGCAGCTATCTTATAGCAATAAACAAAACACACCACAAAATAACTCCCACTTGCCACATTCACAAAAACAAACTAGCAACCGACTACCCACTCCATCCCTCCATCCTCCCGATCAGAGAGGACATAAATTAAACTCCGTTCACTATAACCTTCACACGTGGGCACGTGCCCAACGCAATTCCGCTTCAAATTGAATGCGCAACGAAGAATACGAATACAAAGTGTGTTTTACAACTGTCGTAGTACGAGAACTACGATCACTACGCGATAAACTTGTAGTACGCCGTAAACTCTCCGACTGGACTATTGTGGCGCATGTGTGACGTATCGAAGATTTTAGTGCTTTTTGAAAGCTTGTCATATTTACGTGAGGGACTTGTCAGTCAGTAAGATTATTGCTTGTGACTATTTGAACGTGGCAGCTGTGTGACCCGAGCGTAATGTTGTGAAAGTGACGTCACGTGTGAGTTTGACGATCAAACAAAATCGATTTTCTGCTTTCGACTGTTGACATCGACGTTTATTATTTAAATATGATTAATGAAAATGTTTTAACTGTTCCTAGGAAACGACATACATCGTAAAATAACAATCGTTCGTTTCGTTTGTCATCTCTATGTGTTGTTTGTCGTATAATTGGTCATGCTTTTATAGTTTAAAAGAATCAAGCTTGGAAATCACTACAGCCGTGCAGCTGTAGTGACTTCCAAGAAATTCCATAGGTATTAAACCTTGGTCCATAGGTATGGAACCATGGTCTGAACCTAGCCTAAAAGTCTCATCCCCTAGTGTCCCATAAAAGTTGAGTAAACCACCTCTTATTTCGGAATCTACACGAAAACTGACATTATGATGCGTAAAACTGGTTACCTGCAATGCGGAGGACATAAAGCCGTTTTACTTTACGTGAGACCTGCCATAATCATGAATAAAGAAACTATCAGGCTAATTAGCACATGACCTGTTTATTTAAACAAAGATGGCGGTGAAGCTAACCACGGGGTTTCAAGCGAAGACTTCCAGCATTTATGTATATGTGATGTCAAAGTTGGCAAGGCGATTATGCCAAACATACATACATAGAGTCATCATCTGCCTGCCTTTTCTCAACTACATATGTTAGGGTTGGCTTTCAGTCTAACCGGATGCAGCTGAATACCAGCATTCTACACGCAGCGACTGCCTATCTGATTTCCACAACCCAGTTACTGGGTAATACGATACTCCTTGGTAAGACTGTTTGTCAGAATTTCGGGCTTCTGACGACGACCCCAGTTGATGATGTGTGCATTTTAGTCTGTGTTAAATAAATACATTTTCTTTCTTGCTACTTTCCTTTAAAACCGAAACTCCAGTAAAAAACCATGAAATATCAAAATCTTCTACTACTAGTCGATAAACTTTATACCAGACACTGGCATTTTATCTACAACCTTCTCCAACCACGATATCAAAGGTTCCAAAACCCTCAAACATCAAACTCTTCCATCACACAAACTCATCCTTCTCCTACAGAAAATTAAATAAAAGTACCAGGACCGCATAAGTTACAAAAAACTAACGTATAGCGTTAAGCAGTGCAGATGCTTCAAGTATTCATCCCGTTTAGTGCTTCGAGCAAAGCATGTGATGATAAATAAGCATACGTGAGATGCCCTGTGTTGTATCTCTGTGTTTTATAACAAAAAGGAGTGCCAAGTTTTCCTTTAGTTAAAAAAAAAAATAAAAGAAAAAAATCTTCCAATAGTTTTATTGGAAGGATTTTCTGCTTTGTTTTCACTGGGAAATTGGAACTGATTCATTTCTCGATATACGTTTTCAATAAAGAAGATTACAACCATAACTATTTTTAGACATGTTTTATGTCTGTGCTCAGTATTCAAATCTTTGTCATTGTTCATGTGAGTTAATAGAAGTTATTGAATTTTAAAACGCAATGTTAATGAATTTTGTAATTTTTCTGACGCGCTGCAAATGCAATGTACACGTATACTAACTTCTTGGCTGGTTACTTGTCTAACTACACTGTACTGCTTATCATGGAATTTGTTGATAGACGAATCCTTGCACCGTTTGGGAGTTCAACAAAAGAGCATCAATGATTGACTACATTGGATTACGTACAGCGCAACCTACCTAATACCCAATCGACTGCGGGCCCAAATAGGCTGCTGTTTTGCCAGTATAATCTGGCGAAATAGGGGGTTATTTACCAAACCGATACCTAGTGCGAATGCAGTGCTCCGGACCAAACCATGACCCATACACCTGCGCTTCTAAGGACCGAAAAAACGCCACTAATGCTACGATTGGCGTGACCACCTAGTGGGCCCAACTCATTTAATAATTTACCATCAACACGAAAAGAAGGAGAAGTACATACCTAAACAGACAGCTTCACTACCGATCTTTCTAACTGACTGATGATATATATTCTCCTACAGTTTGTGCTGCAAAAAGAAATAAAGCAAAGAATAGAATTAGCAAACCAAACGACTATACATTTCTAGTCCTGCACACTGTCACAATAGAATACCTAATAAAGGGACATTTCCAAGGCATAACTACACTCAAGGAGCTAAGAAGTACGTACCCAAAGGACAGTCCTAAATATGCAAGAAATAAGAACATACGGGAGCGTCAGTTGCACATGTGACACACAGTCCATTCACAGTTATATTACCTCTGATTTAACATCACTGTCAAAATCACAGTCTTTATGTTCCTTGTAATAAGGTTGCTGTTGAGTTGCTGCTACTGACAAGTCTGTCAAAATCACAATGATCTTTATTCTCGTTATAATAAGATTGCTTTTGGGTTGCTGCTTTCAAAGGTAAAATAATTATGAAAGGGCAAAACGAAGTTAATTAAAAAGTTATTGAATTTTAAGACATAATGATAATAAATAAGTGCAAGAAGAGAGCAACAATGACTGACAATACTTGATTACGTCTACCGCATCTTAGGCTGTCAGACTCCATCTATTTACAAAGGCATGAGCAATTCTCCTACAGCCCATGGTCCAATATTAAGAAGTAAAGCAAAGTATAGAATTTGCAAACGAAACGACTATGCAATTCCAGCCTTCACAATGCAGTACCTAATAAAGGAACATTTCCCAGGTATAACAACACTCAAGGAGCAAATAAGTACGTACCCAAAGGACAGCCCTAAATATGCAAGAAATAAAAACATACGGGAGCGTCAGTTGCACATGTGACTTGACGGGACACATACACAAAGCGACTAAATTGGAAACGTCGCTGCGACACGCAGACGTGTTATTTGTTACCTCAGTTGTGGTGTAAGGAGAGAGCGGGAGCGGATTTTAAGAAAGTGGCAGGATCTGAGATTTACGCAATGTCTTGGGCTGAATGTGAACTAGGTAAACGATGATTTTTAATTTGCTAGACCAAAATGACAGTTGCGAACGAACTTCTTTTGTCACGTTGACAGTATTTTTACTACATAACTGTAATTTTAGTCTAGCCAATTAAAAATCAGAGTACATAATATTAATATTATGCACTGGACAGAAAGTTCTTATGTTCATTAGTTTTAGATTAGTAAATACCTACCTATACCTACCTACCTACCTACCGACCTACTTTTTTTACTGCACCTACCTTAAAGTAAACAGATTGTTTAAATTGATATTTAATTGCTTTGGGAAATCACTGCAATTAAAAATTCAGCATTAATTATTTTACTCTAGAGTAAAATCTTTATATACAGAGAGTGTCACCTCTCTTGAGCATTGATTTAAGTGATTTCAGACAACAAATTACGTACACTTTCCCTCCATTATCACAAATCATTTGTATGTAATCAATCATTTGTATCATAATTATACATAAAAATAATTTCATATTTTTATATTGCTAAGTTTAGATACACTAGATACTAAATTAAAAGACTAACTAACTAAATATTCAAATAAATACAAAAACAAAAGAATCTTAAAATAACTAAAAAAGACTGTATACATTTCATAATGTACGTATTGTATAAATTTTATTTTTTAAGTCACAGTTTTTCTTGACAGGTCAATAACCTAAAAGGCGAGTCCTTATACCAACTCGCATCCTCTTACACCTCAACCCACGCTGCAAGAAGCATCGCTGCTGCTCTCAAACTAGGAACTGGTACAAGTGAAAAATGTCCCGTCGTTGTGCTCCCCCGACAATGGAAATAGAAGTGTTTGTTACACACATCGGTCTTACGTAAACAGCTGTTTAAATATTCATTTACAGAAGGCTGTGGATGATGAGCATTGGTAGTATCTTGAAATAGCTATTAGTAAGATGGCTGTTTGGTAAAGATTTGTGGAACAATTAATTGGTAGGATGATTTAAAAAAAAAAAATATTTCTTCTCCAAAAGAGAAGAAAGATTTTTTTTTAAGTCAGAGTTTGGAATTTTCGGTTCCTACATGCACTTGAAAGAAAAGGTGGCACAAAAAAAAATTACTTGTCATTTCATGATTTCTAAAACTAGAAATTACTACATTTTTTTGCAGGAATATTGGGATAAAAATATATCCCAATATTCCCACGGGATCGAAACGTATGCGGGCGAAACCGCGGGGCGCAGCTAGTACGAAATAAAAATAAAACTATTGAATAAAAATGTACGAGTAGCTCATATTAACTATCTACGCTAGCAAATTAATAGTTACAAAGTAAGACTTAGATCTTAACGCCTCCACTATGCCTAGCCTACTAACTCCCTTGCCTAACTTCGTCCACAACCCTATTTAACTCAGAATATTCGCAACAAACTAAATAATTGAACACAGAAACACCGTTTCATTTTATTCATTAGTTTCACATCTCAAAACCAATTTCAATTCATTGAATTAAATTACCGCAAATGAATTCAACCAAAATGGTGTCATTTTGTTTCATTTCAATGTGAATTTTGTGCAATATCATTTCTATCAGGACTAGTAAAATACATTAAATAGGTGTTTTGAAAGTAGGTCTGTGTGAGGGTTGTCAAATGAATTATAAAAGGTGTTGGGACCGTTGTACCCAATTAATAAAGGAATGAACATGAAAATCCAAGCGAATATTAAAAGGGCGACAGTGAATTTGTTTGTTTGTTTGATACGCTTTCACGTTAAAAAGACGGAACGGATTTGGACATATGCTACTTTTCATGCGGGATCGCAAACGAAATCACAGGTAACAGCTAGTCATTCTAAATGCTGTTGGATATATAGAGCCCTTGTAACGCCCTTGTCAAACTCTACTTTATCGTTACTAAAGGTGAATGGGCTCAATCGGGACTTATAATAAAAGAGGTAGTGGACTGTATTAAAATAGGTGTTATACCATAATTTACATATCAACGTAGTATAAAAGAAATGCCCGTGGTCGAGCGCGTCTGTGAGCTGAGTAGAGTGGAGGGCGCGCAGTGGCCGTCGCATACCGTGTTCGGTACCCCGACGCCCCGCGCCCTCCCTTCGGTCGATCACGCGCATATATGATGTGCCGACAAAAGGTGATTTCTTCAAAGAACGTAACCTTTACTTTTTTACGAAATAAATTTATAATTTCAGAGTAATCGCCTTCATCATTCAGAAACCAGTAGGCGTAATATAAAACGTTCAAAATCTAGTCGCAGTCTCATCTCGGCGACAAACAAATGTCATAAACTTGTCAAATTGTAGGGAAATTACAGGTATTTTTAACAGATTGAGATTGAGATCAAACTGTGAACGTTATTAAAATTAAATTGCCCCTCAGTTGTATTTAGCCCTGACACCTTACTTTTAAAGGTATCACTTGAGGTTTTACTGAAGTAGGTTTAATTTGTTTATTTTGAGGTTTACAAACTAAAATGTTCTCACTGCTGGGACACTGGCCTCGTCTCGGTGAGAGGGAGTGCCCCTCAATCCACCGCGCGGGCCTAGTTGGTAGATATCACAAGTCTAAAAGATTTTGATTCTAGGACATGCCAGTTTCCTCACGATGTTTTCCTTTACCGTTTTGAGAGCAGTGGCGATGTAATAATTTACAAAAATTAAAGCGCCTGGCTGGGTTTGAGCCTACGAGCTACAAGCATGCATGCCTCGTTTGTCTAGTAGTCGCAAGCGTTACTGGTGAGCACGAGGTCCTGGGTCCAATTCCCAGGTTGGAGAAAGTGTTATGTTTGGGTATTATTAATTTCTCAGTAGCAGCCCCGAGTCTGAATTTTTGCCCGATTGATGGCAATACAAAATGACAACTTTGCCTAACCTTTCCGGGATTGCAAGCGTAAAATAACACGAATATAATATTAAAAAAAAAACCGAACATTAACTCATGTTTTCAATCATGTCATATTAGTTGATATTTCCGTAATTTTCTTTTGTAGTGATATAATTATTGAGTTGAATATTCAAGTCCTTTATACTAAAAACTGGAAGACCCTATTTTATATTTCTAATTACTGATTTTGTTGTGTCAACCCTAGTCTCAGTACAGGCTAGTTTTTCCTAGCCAATCGGAAAGCAGTTAGGGTGCACGTGTCGAAAATGTAGGAAATATAGCGGTGTATCATAGCACTAACGAGCTGGATCATATTCACAGTGTTTACTTATTTAGTACCAGGAAATGGACACCCACCTGATTTTTAAATCGGAATTATTTAGTTCACACCCTTTCGGATATCGATTGTACGCTTTTATAATTATAATTTCTAACGTAACGATCCACGTCCACGCCACGGCATTTTATTACAAAAGAGTAAGGGCAGGGAGTAAGGGTAGTAAGGAAAGTAAAATATATAGAAATATACATTATGAAGACGTATTTTATCCATGATAATATTGTCACATTGGAAATTATGAGAGCAAAAAAGAATAAAAGCTCACGTCAATGTGAGCTTTTACTGCACCGCCGACTGTCGTCGTCGATTTTTCACATTATTCCCGTAATACGATAGAGTTGAGATTAAATACATGACATATGCAATGTGCATTTTTAATGGCTATAGTATTATGGTGCGGAAAATCGCTGATCAGAGCGGCAATGCTCGTAATTTTAAGAACGTTTACAGTCTGATCAGTGTGTTGCAGTGATCCCATTCTAAAAAGCTTATGAAATTAATGTCGCTGAGATGAGATTGTTACTAGATTTTTAACGTTTTTAATTACGGGAATTGGCCTTCTAATGCTAACAAGAAATCTCAACAAATCTATTGTCCCACTGTCGATAAAATGTGTAAAATAGTAACAAGTTTCATTCATAGATCATCAGTATTTTATAATACCTATCTAGGTACTGTGTGTTGGTGATTTTCAGAAATAAGTTCAGATTTCCTTTACCCATAAATTAAAACATAAGGGAAAGCAAAAATAAAGGCTAAAGACTACGAAATCTGATCCTCCCCAGGACAAAAGATGGAAAGAAGATTCCCCTGAAGGGTAGTTTATTTAATACGCTATTCTGAAGCTGTGTGATAACATGCTCGTTCCAAGATGGCGCGGGCGTAAAGAACGGTGAGTCAGTTTGCATAATACGTCTAAATGTGGGAAATATGGACCGTCAGCAGGGTCTAACGAAACTCTTCGTGTTCATAGTGCGTTGTTAAAATTCTCTGGTTTATGATGGCGTAAGATTTTTTTGTAAGTTAAAAAATTATTGCAAACTTACGACCCAGTGGGTTCCCCTGTCATAGCATGTATAATCCGCCTATAACGTTCCCACTGCTGGGACACAGGCCTCCTCTCTATGAGAGGGAGTGGGGATAATCCGGCACGCGGGCCCAGTGCGGGTTAATAGATGTCGCATTTCTTCGAATTTTTTGGATCTAGGACTTGCCGGTTTCCTCACGATGTTTTCCTTCACCGTTTTGAGAGCAGTGGTGATGAAATAAATTACATAAAGTAAAGCGCCTGCCTGGGTTCGAATCCACGACCTACAACTCGTAACTCGGGGTCCGTGGGTCGGGGGACCCAGTGGACGCGACTTATGAGTTGTAGGCCACCACTGCTCTTGCCCGTCAGAAAAATCTTTATCATTTATCAAATGCCTGAGTAAACAGGGAAGCCCTAAGCTGGTTGGGACAATTAATTTTGACGACATTATTAAATGTCCCAATCAGGGCTTCCCATTACATAGCAATACGGACATTACATGTATTGTTATTCAGTAGTTATTCAGCACTTAAGTTGGTTTACAGTTAACAGTCTATTAAAGAGACATTGTATGTTTATGATTGGGGTTGGTTTAGGACACATTGTTTTAAGACTTGTTTCCGAGCTGTGAGCTGCACGATGAGGCGTTGTGGCTTTAGGTAATTAAATTCTTAATGTGAAATAGAACATGTCCGTCTGATTGCATAACATTACACATTACTTAGTTAAAGAATTAATTTTGATAAAGTAAAAGAGGCGTGTTTGGAATGAGGGGAGGGGAGGCCTCTGCCCAACAGTGGGACATAACGTGCTAAATAGATAGATAGAAAGTAAAAGAGGGAATTTAGAAATATATATTGATAGCTTTTCATTTGAGAAAGTTAAAAACTTTTACCCCAACTCAAAGAAAAGGCTTTTAAGAATGTTTGATGTCCAAATAAAAACAAGAGACCGCTCAAATACTTTATTTGTCGTTGAGCTCCTCAAATTTTGAGTTGAGCTACACGATTATTGACAAATGCTTGCACTGACTGGACTGGTCCACTCAAATCTGTGTGGTTCTTTCTTCAAAAGACCATTCCATGGCCTTCACATAATCTAATCAAGATTATGTCTGGACTTTAAAAGACACTGTGACCTCTGAGTTTGTTTCGGCCTTTCTTCTCAGAGTAGACAGATAGAAAACGCCGACCACATCTACCTTATTTTTTGTTTTATAATATGACGTGTAATGTGATTCCGATATCCTTATTACAGAATAAACAATTTCATTTCGTTTTATTTCATCGAATCGTTGTTTCAAAAACGCTACGTGTGCACTCAACCGTAGCAACACTTATCCAACGCTTTTCCTCAATAAATAATCTCAAATTTTCTTTCCCAACAGTCCATTTTTCTCTCAAAAGCTTCATATTATTATAGTTGGGACGTAGCGACAGTGAGCTAAAATGGTGTATGCTCCTAGCTGCCCTACCAGGCTGACTCAGTTAATACAACTTCGATAATTTATCGTCCGTTCAGCGAAACTGTTCGTGAAATATTTCTTCACCCGTTCGCGATAGGGTTACCGAGCGTTGTAATTGGATCTTATATGTGTGTTAGTAAAAGTATGTTTGTTTGACATACTTTTAGTCCGTGTTTTGGTAAGGCTGCAGAGCGTGGAAGCACCGCGGCGGCCGCGTCTGGAGATGCCTTTCGGAGAGAGGGTGGCCAAATTAAGGTATTATTGAAGAATATCTGCTTTTTACAAGATCTTGGGATTTTTCAGTCGCCACTATCTAAAAGAAAATTTATATTTAACTCAAAATTAATTTAATTAATCCTACTAATATTATTAACGCGAAAGTTTGTAAGTATGGATGGATGGATGTTTGTTACTCTTTCACGCAAAAACTACTGAACTGATTTTGATGAAACCTTACAGTCATATTAGAATAACACATAAAATACTTTTTATCCCGATATTCCTACGGAATCGAAACTTATGTGGGTGAAACCGCGGGGCGTTACTACTAAGTACATATATATATATAAGAGTGTGGTACAGACCATCAAACCGAACAACTTTCTCCATGGGACTAATATCGTAATTATTGATTGATTATAAAAAAAAAGAAAAAAACTTTTATAGAAAATTGCAATAACCAACGCGGTTAAAATGATACTGTAGCGGTATCTACAACGCCGCATGCGAACAACGCGTCATACTGACGTCACGCAAATCCTGCATCTTTCAAGCAGAGTTTACCGCGCAATTAGCATAGATACAATTTCCCAACATCAGTCGGTGGGGCAATTGCCCGGCAGACACAACACCCGTCTGGTCGGAGGATCCTCCCTTGTCTATGGAGGATGAGTGAACTTCACACCCTGTTCCTCATACCTCCAAAATACTATTTATCCCGATATTCCCACGGATTCGAAACTTATGCGGGTGAAGCCGCGGGGCGCATCTAATACTTGTATATTGTGAAAAGAAGCTATCGCCATACCTCCTTTTCTATGGAGGATGAGTGAACTTTACACCCTGTTCCTCATACCTCAAAAATACACATAGAACAGCAATAAATAATATAGACAAGTAATGAGGTTACGTCTGGCGCAAATTAAAAATAAATAATATTTATTTTATTGCTAATATTTTACATAATTATATCTATTTTATTATTTATTTATTACTGTGATTGCCCGTGACATCACAGCGGGCCCTATCAGAATACCAGCGCTGCGACATTTATTTTTAAATGTCGAAGCATCATGCTGAGATAGGAGCCTTTTGGCCTCCTATAGGACTTTCTGTTTCATTCTATTTTTTATTACTTTTTTTATAAATATTTGTTCTATTTTTTTTTTTAACTGTGTTTAGTTTAGTTTATAATCCTGTACGAGTCGCAATAAATACTTTTTCTTTCTTTCTTTCAATTGTTTTTTTAAATACCGACTAAAAATTTCAATGCTGGGTGGGTTCAGAATCGTGTACTGAATCCATGGTATCAATTTGCAGGTTGATGTCTCTGCGCTATATACACTTTCTAATGTAAGATAGCCAAAACACTATCGTAAAGTCAGTCGATCAAAAACCGTGTCGAAACGGAGGAAACTAGTCCATTAGTTTCAATTGACAAAATAAAAAGTGTTGCAAAAGTTACGTGTTCCCAGAAAGCGTGAATAAATACAACTTCGATAATTTATTGGTCGATCTGTAGAATTGAGCGAGAAATATTTCATTCCTACTCTTTATTCGTAGGGCTACCAAGCCCAATATTGAAAGATTGAATAATGGATAAAAGTACTCTTGTATAGAATCAAGTTCTTCTAACTTGACAGACAGCTGTGCTGCTGGGGAGTTTGTTGCGCCACTTCTTCTCCCCAGGTAAAGCACTAGGAAGTCGTGAAGGGCGGGCGTTTTAGGGGAATGTCTTATTTATTTATTCTCACACTGGAACGTCATACAGCAATCACATCAACGGAGCAAAAAATCAGTTCATGTGCTGCTTTCCATCCATCCTGTGCGCGGTGGACATCGAACGAGTGGCGCTGGATTACGCTCGCTCACACAGCGTCCAGATAACTCTGCATAGCCTCATCACTCCTTCCATATTGTGCACATTCATTGCAAATTTTTGAAACTCAATTATTTTTCAAAGTAAATACATACATTAAAATTGAAAAAACGGAAAAATGAGTAATTTTGACGTTCAAAAAGTACTTATTCTCAGCTTAATTTTATAAACGACTTTTGATTTTCATTTTGACAGCTTTTTCGTTGAAAGAATTAGGCTTAAAACTTTAGTTTTATGAAACTGCTCGAAGGTCAAACTTTGCATTTGTAAGTGTGACTTTTCAATTTCATAATATCAATGACGTACGCCTCACGCAGGGGTGACAAATGCTCGTTTCATTAATTTAAGAAAGGGTCAGGCCAGGTCACGTGTCTGCATTATTAAAGCGAACACTCTTATGATGTATATTTCAACTTTTTTCACACCATTTTTGACGAACTAAGGTAAATAAAACAAAAACGCAGACAGGAAATGGAAAATAGCATTTATCACTACTTAGTGAGGTAACAGTCTTACCAAGGCGTATGGTATTACCCAGTAATTGGGTTGTGGAGATCAGATAGGCCGGTTAGACAGGAAACCAACCCTAGCATAGTTGAGAAAAGGCAGATGATGACTGAGGCAACACACTTGATCAGAAACACGTAAATTTTCTACGACCATTGCGGTAATTGCGTAACACACCATCAGTAGGAATGGCTTTTATTTTGACAGTTCAACAACATTCATTGCGTTATTTACGTTGTTGAGCAGACAAATTTTTCAAACATATGATGCAATGGATTAGCAATATCCTTTAAAATTATTCAGATTGTGCTTGATAGTGCGTCAGCAATTACGGAGCGGTTTTTAAAACACGTTCGTATTACTCATGAACCCAATAATGCTAATGTTAATGCTTAAGAGCAGTGGTGGCCCAGCGGTATCGGCCGCGACTTACGAATTGTAGGTCGTAGGTTCGAACCCAGACAGGCGCTTTACTTTATGTAAATTATTTCATCACCACTGCTCTCAAAACAGTGAAAGAAAACATCGTGAGGAAACCGGCATGTCCTAGAAGCAAAAATTCGAAGACATGTCACATCTACCAACCGGCACTGGGCCCGCGTGGTGGATTACGGCCCGCTCCCTCTCACCGAGAGGAGGCCTGTGTCCCAGCAGTGGGAACACTATATTCTGATAAGTATTACTCATGAACACATCCAAAAATATCATTAAAAAAAGCATTATATGTGCATGACCACATTAAACTGATCCCACCGTTCATTTAGAAAAACCGAAGCTGTTTTCATTCACTGGCAACCCTACACCGAGCTCATTTTCTTTCTGGCGGAAGGAATTAATTTACTATAATGTTACAACTTCTGTTCGGGCGCGTCGTGACTATTGGCGAATTCAAATAAGAGACGAATCTAATGGCCGCTGTCTTATCTGTGGCAGCTGTTATTGTAAGACGGTTAGTGGAAAATTATTGCAAGAAAATGATATTTTATTGAAGTGTAAAGCTTGACACTGCCTCGTTGATCTAGTGGTTGCTAGCGCTACTGCTTAGCTTGAGGTTCTGGGCTCGATTCCCAGATCGGGTAAAGTGTTATTAGATGTATCGAATAGGAATTTTCCAGTAGCAGCCTGGAGTTTGGATTTGTGCCCAGTTGATTGATAGATTGAGGATTTTAATATAAATATCGAAAATTGAGTGAAGTTACTATAGGTATAGGTAGGTAGGTGTACTATAGGTATATCTCCTAATACCCTTCGGGGATTACAGGCGTGATGTTATGTGTTTAGTAGGTATAGGCCATTTATAAAGGAGCTTGTCCGGGGAAATGTTGGGTTTTTCCATCAGGAATTTCTCAGTGGCAGCTTGGCATTGTGCCCGGTTGATGGCAATAGGCTCGCTCCCTATTGGGCTACATGGGACTTAAACATGACTGACGAAATGTAGGTGCACTATAGGTAGGTACAGCTCTTTTTTTTTTCTGGGTGGGAAATCATCATATGACTTCTCCCGCTCTTCTTGTCAGACTTCTACTGACTAAAACCCACCCGTGTTCCTTCAGTTGCCTATGCCAGGGGCCACGGTATCTCTTTCGAACAACCCGCGGCCCTGGCAGGCATCGGCCCTAGCGGACCCCGTCAGTTCGTGCTGACATCTCTTTGAGGCGCGCGTGGAACACAACGCGCCGTCGACCCGGGCCTGGTCCTTGCCGGGCGGTGAGCAATGGGCAGCCCGCCACACGGCAAGGACCACATACACCTCTAACTATCCGTTTGAGAATTGCCTGATGTTATGTTTATGTAAGACTTGAAAGCATTTGAAGGACTAGGCACTTAAACATCCTTTTTTTTTTTTGGTGGGAAATCATCAAATGACCCCTCCCGCTCTGGGTGGAGCGGAAGAGAGTGTCAGACTCTTACTGACTAAAACCCACCCATGTTCCTTCCTTCGCCCTTAATGTTCCGGGGTAGCGGTAATCCTTTCGGACAATCCCGCTGAACTTAAACATCCTGAAATATAAAGTCCTGCCCAACCAGATTTTATACCTACTTCATATCTACCTAAGATACCAGAATATCACATTCTACCCCACTACCAGCCAAGACTAACACAGAAAATGTATCACGTTTCAACCAACCAACGTAACAGTTATTCAGAAAAAAAATATCATCGAAGCTCGCAGGAATATTATGTTTAATGTATGCCTCGTGCGAAGTCATACGTGCCTTAGAACGCAAGGACGCGTAAAAAGTAAGCTGAATCAGCCTATTAATATACCACTACATTTCAGAAGGCTATTTCGAAGTTATCAACGTCTGCGAATAGTTTAAGCAGCCGATGTAGTCTGTATTTTATGCTGTTGAGCTATACATAGTGTAGGAATGACGATTAAATATTCTACAGTCGTATTTATAGATGTTTGTTGAAGTTAATGGAACATTTACTTAGGACTTACAAATGTCTATCAACATAAATAACTCATTAACTAACAGTTATATTGAATGTAAATAAAGTATAAGATATATAAAAAAACCTCTAAAAAGTAAAAACCAGCCGTTACCACTGAGTCAATACTCAGTGGTAACGGCCGCGACTTACGAGTTGTAGGTCGTAGGTTCGAACCTAGACAAGCGCTTTACTTTGGGTAAATTATTTCATGACCACTGCTCTCAAAACGGTGAAGGAAAATATCTGGAGGAAACCGGCACGTCCTAGACCCAAAAATTTGCAGACATGTGACATCTACCAAGCCGCACTGGGAGCTGCGTGGTGGATTACACATGGACCGGGCCGTAACTTACTCACAGAGGATGCCTGTGTCCCTGCACTGGGACCATTATGGGCTGAGTAGGCCTATAAGTGACGTCAAAAAATTATTTTTAAACAGTAACTAATAACTACCTAACTTTAAGCAACGTTTATGAATAAAGGGTCTAATGTATTAGGTGTGTAGCGAAGCTACCTTTTAATATGTTAATTTATTTAATTAAATTGTAAGGCAAATTTAGTAAATTATATCTACATATGTACATAGTATACACGCTTATAACCTAATAATAAAATATTGTAAAAATTTAAAGTTAAGACAACAGTACAAACAGCAGTGCGATTCTGTAACCATCTCACCGTGAAAACTTAGGTGAAAAAAAGGTGGTCAAAGCAGTAAGGCAAAGAATTCGAAGATATCCTGTCCGAAAGCAAAAGATTTTATCTCGGGAGATGAAGATAGCACCCAGAACCATGTCGCGCATTTTAAAAGATAACTTAGGACTTGCAGCCTATAAGAGACGCACTGGTCATTTTTTAACTGATAATTTAAAAAAGAATAGGGTGGTAAAATCAAAACAACTACTGAAGCGGTACGCAAAGGGAGGTCACAGATTTTTTTTTTACGGATGAGACAATCTTTACAATTGAGCAACATTTTAACAAACAATATGACCGTATTTATGCTCAAAGCTTACCAATTAGTCGACAGAGTGCAACGTGGGCATTATCCGACTTTAGTGATGGTTTGGTGGGGTGTTAGCTATGAAGGTGTGACTGAGCCATATTTTTGTGAAAAAGATATCAAAACATCGGCACAAGTGTATCAAGATACCATTCTTGAGAAAGTAGTTAAGCCCCTTAACAACACCGTGTTCAATAACCAAGTATGGTCCTTCCAACAAGACTCGGCGCCGGGTCATAAAGCTCGGTCCACGCAGTCTTGGTTGGAAGTGAACGTTTCGGACTTCATCAGAGCTGAAGACTGGCCGTCGTCTAGTTCCGCTGGACTATGATTTATGGTCAGTTTTAGAGAGTACGGCTTGCTCTAAACGCCATGATAATTTGGAGTTCCTAAAACAATCCATACGATTGGCAGTGAAGAATTTTCCCATGGAAAGAGTGCGTGCTTCTATTGATAACTGGCCTCAACGTTTAAAGGACTGTATTGCAGCCAATGGAGACCACTTCGAATAAGCTTTTATATTTTAAATGGTTTTATATTTATGTATTAAACTAACACACTGTAAAAGTAATAAATATTACTTGCAATAAAACAAAATTTTCCCGTCCCGTGTACCTTATGAACTTTGGACAATATATGCTATTCATCTACAGATGAATAGCATATAGCATATAAAGCTTACAAGCTTTCATGTTTGCTTATGTATTCCAACCCAGAACCGCTTCAGGTGTGCTTATAATGATTGCGATAAAAATGTGAAGCTTGTGATTTTTCCGACAATATTTTACGAATATAATTTCTAAAAACGAATTCTACATAGAATACGTCCGTGTTTCAATTGCAAATTTGCAGATATTCGAAGATTCGAGAATGAAAGCATGTTTCTATGCATCTAGCTAGCATAATTAGGTAACCTATAGTGTTCTCACTGCAGGGACTCAGGCCTCCTCTCTAAGAGAGGGAGTGGGCTATGCCACGCGGGCCCAGTGTGGGTTGGTAGATGTCACATGTCTTCGAATTTTTGGTTCTAGGATATGGCCATTTTCCTCACGACTTTTTCCTTCACCGTTTTGAGAGCAGTGGTGATGAAATTATTTACAGAGAGTAAAGCGCCTAAATGGGTTCGAACCCATGACCTGCAACTGGTAAGTCGCGGCCGATACCACTGGGCTACCACTGCTCACTCTATTTAGCTACTGTTGGTATTTTTTTTTTAATAATAGAATTGAAATTCGCAATAGTACTATTGTTTACACTGTTTGTAACAACAAACAATGATCTTTATGATATTGAGACGTATTTTGTGCTTTAATTTTAATTTTGTATGAATGACTTGGCAATCAAGTTAGTTGAAGACCTGTAATAATAGTTTTAAGGTATGTTCGATCGCGAGATTTCCCTTAAGCTCGATAGATGGCGTTGTGCCATTTGAGTATATTTCTGAATCGCGGTGTCAAGATTCTGCGCGTATCGTATAAAGTTTTTTTGGTACTCGGTTTGGAAAGACTTTGTTTTACTTATACTAATCGTACCGAACAAGGCATTTAAATAAATGAATTAGTTATGGCATATTTTAAGAGTGGATACGAAAGGCAGAAAAGCGGATGTTATGGCGTTACTTGAGAAAGGTCTATGCCCAGAGGGATACAATAGGCTGAGAAGGGTACAGTTAACCTATGTTGTCCCAGGAATTGGCCGAAGTGGCGGTGCTTGGGGGAGGCCTATGTCCAGCAGTGGACTTCTTTCGGCTGAAATGATGATGATGTGTCGCTGCTGGGCAAAGGTCACCGCCATTTTCAATTTTCTTTGTGTTTGATCTGAAGAAAGAGAACTGAAAAAACAAACATGTTGTTTGTTTAATATAATGGTTCATAT
Source organism: Apamea monoglypha (assembly GCA_911387795.2). Lineage (NCBI taxonomy): Eukaryota > Metazoa > Arthropoda > Insecta > Lepidoptera > Noctuidae > Apamea > Apamea monoglypha. Next base: position 2,932,176 of record OU426933.1, on the reverse strand, counting down.
TATTATGCACAAATAAACTTCTTTTCCCTTCCATTCTATAATTGATGATAGTTTCGATTATCCTATTATCCTCCCAAGTTTCCTTTTCTATAATCTACAAGGAAAACAAATGAATAGACACAATAATACTTATAAAAAGTAAATGCGATTATTGTCATCTATCAATGCCAGTTTCATGGGCAAGGTATTTTGTCATCGGTCTTCCTGTATCGATTTGTAAAATTACCGTAAGTATCTATTTTATATTTATTTCTATTTCAATGTTCTATATCATTTGATGCTATGGAAATCACATTGATATGTTTAGAATTCCGTACCCAAAAGGTGCCAACAGGAAAGCTATTACTAAGCCTCCGCTATCCGTCTGTCCCTCCGTCCGTCCGTCTGTCTGTCAGCGGGCTGTATCTCATGAACCGTAATAGTTAGACAGTTGAAATTTTCACAGAATGTGTATTTCTTTAAAAAATAATAAAAATTTAATTAACTTAGTATAATTAAAGGGGAGTCCTCCTTATTTTTTACTAATTTTTCATATATAGTATACCTTATATAATATACCACACAAGAAACGTGTTTTTTAAGCGTTTTTTGCCTTGTGATACGGAACTCTGCGTGTCCGACTCGCACTTGCCCGGTGTTTGTAATAGTATAGCCAAAACAATAACTTTACATGCACCACTATTACATAAACTAACAAAATATTGTAATGCCAACAAATAATCCGATTTCCATACCATAATGACAGGAATAATGTCATTGCTCGGTATTCAATCGAAATCCGAAATCAGCACGCCAAGCTAATCAACCTCCGTTTGTGTCATAATTCGAACTGATCAACTATGAATACGGCTCATGTTTTCATTTACGACGTCTGATATTTTGAGGGGTTTTTGTTTTTTTACAAAAAATAATACCAGAGGGTCAATTCTCGTAATTTTAAGAATGTTCACAGTATGATCACAGTCTCAATCTGTCAAAAACACCTGTAATTTCCCTACATTTTTGAAAAGTTTTTGACATTAATTGTCCCTGAGATGAGATTGCGACTAGATTTTGAACGTTTTTAATTACGACAATTGACCTTCAAGTCTTTCCGGTTAGACTGGAAGCCGACCCCAACATAGTTGGGAAAAGGCTAGGCAGATGATGACGATGATGACCTTCAGGTCTTTCTGAAGAACGCCACCTATAAGGTCTCCTATATGTGCTCCTAGGCATCCCCTTACATACATACATTGATACATAGTATATATGGCATGTAACAAAACAGAAGCTATTTCTGGCAGTCGACAAACTGCTATAAAAACAGACCGCGATTAGGACATGGATTTTATGTTGGTATTTCACATCCTACGTACGTAAATTCTAGAACCTTTGTTGATGTACAGTTGACAAAAAAAAAAAAACATAGTAACCGAGAAATTAACACCTTTGCACTACGTACGAAAAATTCATGATTATTCACGCGTAGGTAACAAGTTTATCGATGACACAAGTGTGTGTGACATCTACCAATCCGCACTTGGCCCGCGTGGTGGATTACGGCCCACTCCCTCTCATCGAGAGGAGGCCTGAGTCCCAACAGTGGGAACATTATAGGCTGACTATGAAGTTTATCGATACACACAGAAAAACAATGTCAAAGATATGTATAACTATTGAGAACACACGTTAAGATGATAAAACTAAAAAAGATAATTATAGAACCATTAACCATAGAGTTATTACTTAGCCATAAGCCCCTGAATGACCATTACATATAGACCATACATATAATAAAATAAAGTCGTTTTTCAGGTCTGTCTGTGTGACGGCGTAGATTTTCTACAGTATACAATAGATTTTGGTGCAGATTTCAACAGAATTTTGAGTATTCCGAAAGGTTTATACGGATACTAGCTGCGCCTGGCGGTTTCACCCGCATAAGTTTCGATCCCGTTGAAATATCGTGATAAAAAATATCCTATACGTTATTTCTGGTTATAAGCAATCTGTGTGCCACATTTCATCCAAATCTGTTAAGTAGTTTTTGCGTGAAAGAGTAACAAACATCCATCCATCCAAACTTTCACTTTTATAGGTAATATTAGTAGGGTAGCACAAAAATTTCCATGTTTTGACGAGCCACCCTTGCGCAGTAGAGGCGACCTTCGAGGCGAACATCATAATTAAATTACCATCAATAATCTACTAATGACCGGTGACAAAAAACAGCAAAACCCAAAGTAACTTTTGTACCCCAAACTTTAGTAAACTAAGCAGGGATGTAACCCAAGTCGTTGACTTATACCAGAACTGGTCAGTTGATATTTTTCACTCCATTTAACCAAATCGATGGTCCCAGAACTCGTGGAACCTCATTTGAGGACCTCTTTTTTCAGGTTAAATATACATAGATTCCTTTTGTGATCCTATTTTTTATTCGCATAAAGTATTTTTGGTACGAGTTTTTATCACCCAGAAGTTATTTTTGTCATTTTTCATACTTGAAATATTTTACGTGATTTATAGGGACTCCCGGTTAATTTATGTAGTTGATGGGCTTTACTCTTAGGTTTTAGGTTAGGGAGAATGTTTGCAAGTACTCATAAATGTCGTTAGGAAAAATATAATTTATGGCCGCACTCGCAAATGCCCGTTTTTGTTAATGAGCCATAAACTTTCGGTACTTCTGTCTCATTGGTGTAAAACCTCTTCTTACTTTAGAGGTCTACAGCTGAGTTTCTCGTTTTTTCCTACATCATAACCAACCTTATTCTAAACTGCTGAAGAGGCAGACCTATCCGGATATCTTTCTGAAAGCAATCACATTAGCCAGATCAAGCGTGTATCGGCTCAATCAAACTTCAAGCCATACTACAGGGAAATCAGAGGAGTTGATTATGAATGGCACAACTTAAAGACGATAGCTGTTTGTTAAACTTTGTCTAAAATTAGTACCTATCAGTATCGATTCTAACTGAGCTGTGCTTTACTGCTGAGAAGTTTGTTGCGCCATTTCTTCTTCCCACCTAAAGCACCAGGAACTGGTAAAGGGCACGCGTTAAGGGGGACTGTCTTATGTAATTTTGCCGTTGACAAAGTGCTCATTCTCTGGTTTGTATTAATGACTTTTGATTTATGGATATTTTAGGTATATGGTATATTCTCTTTGAAAGGACAATGCTCATGGATATATGGAATCCCGTACCATGCTGCATCAAAGTCAAACTTTATTTTTTATAGACTACACTTATTACATTAGTAGTTAATGTAATAAGTTATTTTTGTAAACAAAACCCGGGTTTCGGAGATTTTCAGAAAAATCGAATAACCTGAAAACTAGGTACCTACTTTATTTTGTTTGACATGTCATACACGAACGGCCATTATTGCTCTAAAAAAATGATAATCGTTTAAATAAAAATTCTATTCCATTTTATTCTAGTTATTTTTAATTAATGTAGAATCGGCAAAGTACAATTTTTTTACATGTTTTTTGAAAGACGAGACACGAAATTTATTTGAAACGAAACGTCATGTAAAGGGAATAATACAATATCAACACTTTTTACTTTAAATTAAATTACCTGTTCAAAAAACAAATCCCAGACGCGTAATGTCGTAAAAAAATATGAAAATGATTACTATATTATTTTGATCTTGATGTATGAGACTTTTTGGTACGAGTTTTGGTCATTGTCTTTTAAATGGCGTGGAGGTGAAATCCGTGATGATTTATTAAGAGCAATTAAATTAATTACAGTATGCATTTTCATATTAATTTAATGCATTCCATATTGTAAAAAGGATGTTACAAAGGACTTAAAGCTAGGTACAAAAATATGGACCCTGTAAGGGCACAGCAAAAGGATAAAATTAAGATTACAAATCATCCTATCCTACTATCCTACTCCTACTAATATTATAAACGTGAAAATTTGTATGGATGGATGGATGGATGTTTGTTACTCTTTCACGCAAAAACTACTGAACGGATTTGGATGAAATTCGGCACACAGGTGGTTTATAACCAGGATTAGCATATAGGATGCTTTTTATCACGATATTCTCCGACCGCGGGGATTCATAAATTAAAATAGATTTAAAAAAAAAATTGAATGGTATGTATGGCTCATCAGGCTAGTGGTCCTTATTCTTCCATAAACGTCATTTTATAATAAAATTCGAGGTTTCACACCTCTTTGGATAATCACGAAAGGACTCCGTAACAAAAAAAAAATCCTGTGGCATTATGAATGATGTCTATCTTTTATGCCCTAAGGGTGTAGTTTAATTAATCCTAAGAAAGCAAGTCTGAATTCACTTGGAGAAAAAATATATTATTATGTGAAGAAGTAACATTGATTTAATAATGGGAAATATTTAACTTTTTTTTTGTAACCTGTTTGGTCCCACTGCTGAGCAAAGATTTCCACCATATTCTTCCACCTTTCTTTGAGCTGTGCCTTCTCCGTTCAATCGGTTAGGAACGAGTCCAAATCGTCACGTCAGCGTTTCTTAGGCCTGCCTTGGTGGCGATGCCCGTCTTCAGGCACCCACTGTGTGACGACTTTGGCCAATCTGTCTGTGACACGCCCATTCCCACTTCAGCTTCGCACTTATCACCAACATCGGCAATACCGGTCTTGTAGCGTATTGTGGTGTTGCGAATGTGATATTTAACTTATCCTCTAAAAACGTATTGACCTGCAGATGATAGACCCTTATAAAAAATGAACCCTTAAAAAACTTTTTGTGCTTCTCATGTTGAACTTTTTATTAATAATTGAGCCTCTTTTTATCTTACCGAAATCTGTGCTTACAACTACAAAACCTACCAAGTTAATACAGACATCAATATAAGACGTTATCTTAAAAATACGATTTATGTTTTTAATGAAATAATATGAACCTAATGATATTTTTTTTTTGTTTCATATTTAGTTTGTCCACTCTGATGAATATTAAATAAATAAAGGAAAAAAATCTTTATTCAGACTTTTTAACTAAGCATCCAATAGCAAACAAAGTCTTTCATATTTTTTTTATGTGTATTCATTAGTGTTTTTATCTTCTTTACAAAGCTTTGCGTAATTAACAAAGAAATTGCTCTGTCTTTGTAAATATTATATTTTCTTTGAAAAAGAAATTATTTTCTGTGTGTAGAGTAACGTAACTACTTTCTTATAGGTACGTTATATATCACGGGAAATATTTTAATTATAATTATAACCTAAAAATATTTTATAAACGCGAAAGTTTGTATGGATGGATGGATGTTTGTTACTCTTTTACGCAAAAACTATTAAACGGATTTGGATGAAATTTGGCACACAGATAGCTTATAACCGGGATTAACACATGAGATACTTTTTATTCCGATATATTTCCACGGGATCGAAACTTACGCGGGTGAAATCGCAGGGGGCAGCTAGTTATATTATACAGGGGGCAGAGTCATCAACGCGCAAAATCTAACCAAACAACAACCCTAAATTAAAAAATTCAGGGTATTAAAAAAAATAGCTGTTCCATACATTTTAACTGCGTAAATATTGCGCTTTTCAAAGAAAGAGCTGTTTTCGTTTTTGATAACCGAAGAAAAATTTCTACGCTAGGGGTCTCTCATCATCAATCATGTGCTGAATTCATGGTTACAGGTTGCTCGTCGAAGTCCCTGCTACCCTGTATAACTCTTAGGCATTTGAATGCACTACAATCTTTTTGTTTGGAGTCTGTAATAAACATAATTATGGTTTAATAACTAATTACTAAACGGCGAAGGAAAACATCGTGAGGAAACTGGCATGACTTAGAAATGAAAATTCGAAGACATTTGACATCTATCAACCCGCACTGAGCCCGCGTGGTGGATTATTGCCCACTCCCTCTCATAGAGCCTGTGTCCCAGCAGTGAGAACATTATAGGCTGATTATGAACAACTAATTTTCCCTCAGCGATGCGGGCACTCGTAGTTCTCTACTATTTGTATGAAGTACTATCGACTTTCTTGCCCATTCTTCTCTATACGAAACTTCCTTAAAGTAGTAAGAGGCAACTAGAATCAATTCTTCTTTCTTCTTCTTGTCCAAAAATGCCTTTTTTAATGGCACCTCCTTCTGCTAAAACCCATTAAATTCATCCAAACATCTGTCTATGGTAAGCATAGATAATACTTTCCTTTGATCATCAGAATCTCTTGTACAAAGCCATCAGCATTTTCTCCGAATCTCGTAACTAGCACAATAGAGAACATCCAATGCAAACGAAAGCGTCAAATGCATTTTATGATTTAACATTACTCTCGAACGCCACAAACGAAACCTCGTAACTATCGACACACAAACGAAATATTCCGACACAAACCCGAACAGAAAAGAAACTAACCGAATCCACGATCCGTTTCCCATCCCTTATTCACCCGTGGAACCGACCAAAACTACTACTTTTTATCGTAGAAGATCGTCACGGACCACAACGAATTAAACAAACGAAGTTTGTTTGCAAAAATCGGGACCCACCGTTTCCGCACGTGATCAGACGAATCGATACCTAAAATATATGGATACAATCAATGTTCGTATCGGTACGATGGACTCGTGACGGGGAATTTTAGAGTTTAAGCTTTTGACGGACTTCTAAAATCGATGTATCGGTTACCACCGAATTTTTTTGCTGACTAACAAAAGTCGAGATCCGATTTCAACGATTTATTTCGAATGGTTTGTCTATTCGTTATTTGTTCTACTTTTTTTGTTGGTATATTTTTCCATTCGCCCTGGGTTGGATTAATTTTCCTTTGTTGTGGAGAGGGATTAAATATTTGGTTCAAGTATTTTTTTTTTCTCCTTGTCGCCGTATCGCGTTTTGTTATTACCTCGGAATTAGTTGATGGATAGGCAGCGGTATTTGGCCAAAATAAATAAAAAAATTGAGCTCAGTTAAAGACAATCTGTCTAAAGCTAACACGATCGTTTAAAATCTTAAGAAACTGAAACAACACAAATGAAATGCGGCAACAGAAAGAAAGAAATAATATATATATACAATGTGGAAACAACAATACGACAATAAATGAAAATATTAGCAATTCAAATGCATAAGACTATTTAACCTACATTATTTTCGGTTTTAATTTTCTAACTAACTGAGATGGGCCTACTATGGATTTTTGCCGATCTTCGACTAACTATAGTGACTAAACTATTGAATATATTTGATTAGAATAAGAATTGAATTAGAATTAGCCATACAACGTGGCAATGCTGCCAGCCCATTGGACAATGTTCCTGTTGACAGCGATGCGGACGGATTTTTTTGATGCCCTATGATTCTTTTGCTTGTTTTTTCACATGTACATATCATTATTTTAAATGTTAGGCCATATAATGTAAATATGTTTCATTGAATATTTGTGAGCAGACTGGGAACGTTACTTAGATATACAGTTTAATACAAAAACAAAAAAACAGAAACACATAAAATACTATTTTATGTTTTTCTGTTTTTGTTTTGTTTTGTGTGCCTCACGGCTGCGCCAAATAGGCCCAGTTCAGCATCAACTAGTGCTGCTGGTTTTCAACTGGACCCTGTGTCACGAGGACATCTTACGGCTGCTCGTTGGTAAGCGCATCACTTAAGAACGGCTGAACCGATTTAGCTATTTTTTGTTTTAAATGTTCGGAATAGTCCGAATTAGAATTTTATGGGAAGAAAATTTGGAAATGTTTCCCAGAAAATTTTCATAATAACTTTTTGTATGAACTCCGTTGGACAGGACAACGTCTATTGGGTCAGCTAGTAATACTTCATTTCAATTTCAAAATCACATTTCCTTTCACGTAGACAGTTATTTAATATCTATAATCTCAATCACCAAATACCTCTTTGAAATACTTTCTATTTACATTAACATCCTTTAATATTAAAAGCGTGTATCGAATTTAGTAAAAACAGTTTTTCATGGACTTTGAAAGTAGTAATCACATTGGTTTGATGGATGATGAGAACGCCCACCGACTACCCGTAAGCACCTAACGTGCGATTTAAAAGTAAATCATTCAAGACTTTTTTTATAAAACTCTTTTTTATTTTGGTATTAACCACACTCAGTCAATATTTTCATATTCTGGTATAAGTGTATACAGAACTGTTTCATATTATTTATGTTGAAAGTTCAATTTCATTTTTGGAATATTGATAAAAAGGTCGATGTTTCTAGATGGGTATGTGTACATATATTATGGATTATGGGATTTAGGAATGTTTTTCGTTTAATAACGTAGTTGAAATAACTTTTATCAATTTATGGAAAAAATCTTCAAAATATTGTGCGCATTACATCTTTAAAATCATCATTAGTAAAAGAAAAGTTACGCAGTCAACACTATTCTAAAACATGAAGCACTTTATTGTTAGTACTCATTAAATAATGATACTCGTATGAATTTTATTATTAAAATAATATGAATAATAACGTATTTCAATAAAACAAACCAAAAATCCATCCCATAAATAACCGAAAAATTCACAAACACATTCATTCTTCAGCGTCACAAAATCCAATTGGCATCGACAACGTCCCATTTGCCTTTCAGAAACTTCTGTTCGTCTGCTACAAGCAGAGCATATACAAAGCAAATTAAAAAAGTTGATGCAAAGTTTTAATAAAAAAGGGTTCAATTGGGTTCAACGCGAGTGCATTTTGTCGACGTCTGTACCGAGCTGCCCCTAATTACAATATGTTTCGTATACGCTGACTTGTGCGCGCCGAAGTTTTCAATCTACTTTATTTTATTTCTTTGAAAGTATTGCATAATTTGTCTTTTTATAGTAAACCGGATCCAGTCGGAAAATTCGAAACAGGCCCGAGTTCAGATTGTTGGATGGCGTAGACCAAGTACAGACGGCAGCACATCAAGCTACCCGAAACTGTCAAATAATCCCAATCAACTTTGAACTTAATGATTTAGCGATAAAGTTGAAAATCTATTAAAGAAATTTGTCAGATTGTAGTAGCTTGATGTGCCGGCCGGCCCTGTACAAGAACTGTTGGAATGACAAATTCAAGATAAAAATCTGGAAATGTACTCGACCAGGCTAGAACTTTAAAACCATAGATGATGATTGAATAGTTTATTTATTGGTTCTCAATTGGTGTTTTAAATATAATTGAAGGCTTTTTATTTCATTTATTTCATTATTTAAAAATAAGTTATGTTTTTAAATTTAAAAAATATAAAAAATAGTAGCCCTCCGGTATCGGGAATAGGGTGCAAGCTACCGGCATCAGGGCTCCAGGGAGAGGAACCTCCTCCTTCTTATTATTATTATTATTTATTATAAGCCTGTGTTGTCCCACAGCAGGGCAAAGGCCTCCCTTCCCACTTTCCACTTTTTCTGGTGTAATGCGATTGTGGGCCAATCCTTTAAGAAGAAGTCCAGCTCTTCTTGGCCTGCCGCGTAGTCGTTTCTTGCTATTTGGGATCCTACTGAGTGGTCGTTTTTGCGCATTACTGCTTCGACATGCGACAGATGGGGCTAGCCCAGTTCTACTTTAGTCTAGATGCCGTGCAGCCATCGTCTACTATTTATATATTGGAACGAAGTATAGAGTTCCTCATGCGGTCTGTCAGTTTGACGTCTAGTATACTTCGTTTCGTAGCCCATGGCAGACTGCAAGTGTGGACTTTTGACGCTTTGTTAGATACCATGTTTGCGCTCCGTAGGTGATTTCTTTATTGCTAGACAATAAGCGGAAGTCCACGTTCACACCACACGTATCGGACCGCCGAGTGTGAGAATGTATGAAAAACAAAACACACTCGTCCGACGTCTGACGTTGTTTTTTCATACATTTTGAAAGCGACGCTTACAGACGGCGCCCGACTATACGTTTAGTGTGATCGTAGTCTTTATTTATTTATTTATTTATTTAAAAAAAAAATAAATAAATAAAGATAAATAAAGACTAATAAATAAAGTCTTATGTTGATCATGTTATTTAGTTAATATACAATGCTTATCGTAATGAGTAAGCAATCTCTGACAACCACGACAGCAAGGGAGATAGCCTAAAGCAATGGGTGGGGCAATAGCCCCAAGAGACTCAGAGATTGTACTGATGCCAGTTTCATTCTACCCCCCAACCCTAATCATTTTTCAATAGTCCCATAACTCCTTAGAACGGCTCCGTAAAATTACGACCAATTACTACAGAGACCATCTTCTAACTTCGAAAGATACTAAGAACATAATACAAATCACAAGCACAAACTTCAGGGTATGTTCAACATCTGTATCTAACTGTTCCCTATCATTGAACTTAACCATATCTATAATCGTTTAGAACTTCCCAAGTCCAAACAGTTATTGCTTTTACACACCTATTAGACTTTATCTTTACTACTATAAAGTTCAATTTCAATTTTGCCATCTACAATAGTAAGTTTGTAATAGCTGTCGAGGGCCTAATGTCAATTACATTTTCACTCGAACGCTCGATGTTAAGCGCTGTATAATCGAGTCACCGTATACCGATAATCGATTACGGGATATCGATGTTTAATCGGAACATCGGAATATATGAATCTCGATAGTATTACTGGTTTTGCGAATAGAGGTTTTCAGTGCTCGAGGTTGGATGAGAGACTATTCAGCTATATTTTTCATTGAAAAAGTGCTTTTATAAGTTGTGTTGAGGTTTCTAAAGTACGAAAATGCTTTCAATCTAAATTAAAATTTTGATTAAAGTAAAAACGGAGCTTCTTTTTTGTCTACATTACAGGGCATTTATCAGAGCAATTTTCATTTGCTTATATATGATATCAAAATAAAACTGACAAATTACCTAGACCTAATTAACTCAAGTAAGTCATGTACATAATGTGTATAGGCTAAATTGAAAGGTTTACTGAGAGAAAATCTGGGTAAATTTTCTGTCAGTTGTAGTAATTACTTGACTTGACTTGTCAATTATTTTGTACCTTCACCGTACTTAGATTAAGTAGTGTTTGATTTCTGTTGGTACTTGGGTAATGTGGAAACCATGATTTTCTTTCTGGATTGAACCTAATTTCTCTTGCGTTCGATATTCCATTATTTCCACTCGAAACCATTGGATAATGTAATTTTTCCTCGTCCTGAATATTTAATATGAGGTATATTTTTCCTTGTTGAGTGTTCTATATTTGTTTAACAATCGATTTGGAATTATAGTATTGCCACGTCAACGTACATTCATTTTCACAAGGAGCCGTGGTGGCCTAGCGGTAAGGGCCGCGACTTATGAGTTGTAGGTTCGAACCTAGACAGGCGTTTTACTTTGTGTAAATTATTTCATCACCACTGCTCTCAAAACGGTAAAAAAACATCGTGAGGAAACCGGCATGTCCTAGAACCATAAATTCGAAGACATGTGACATCTACCCACACTCGGCTCGCGTGGTGGATTACGGCCTACTCCTCCTCTCCTCACAGAGAGGAGCCTGTGTCCTAGCAGTAGGGGACAGTATAGGCTGATTACGCAGATACAGGGCAGACAGAGATGTACAGACGCCAGCACATCAAGCTACTACAATCTGTCAAATATCTTTAATACATAAATTTTCAACTTTATTGCTAAAGCATTAGGTTCAAGGTTGATTGAGAAGATTTGACAGCTTCGTGTAGCTTGATGTGCTGACGTCTGTACCTACTGTTTATTAAGTCACTTCTTATGGGGCCTATTTCAAAATGATACGGGGAATTAGCTAGTAACACTTTGCCCGAAACAGGGCATCTAAACTCCAAGAAGAACGGTCGCGCTTGGGACCTGGTAGTTGCTAGCAGGCCAACAAGGTAGTTAATCTAATCATTTAACAACTTGAGTTACAGCTCATGTTTCTATTTCTCAAGGTAACATAATTCTCTATACATCAACATCATCTGCCTTTTTCTTTTCTTTTTGTTGCGCGGTGGAAATCCTCATTCACTTCCTGCATCGTTGGGGTTATGGAGGGGTATGTCGGACTCTTACCGGCTAACACCACCGCGGTGTTCCACCTCTGCCTATGACTGGGGGTGCAGGATTCGCATAAGTATTCACCGCTCCTCTGTTTAGCCTTTTCCCAACTATATTAGGGTCGGCCTCCAGTCTAATCGTCTGCAGCTGAATACCAGTGTTCTACTTGGAGCGACTGCCTTTCCGACTTTCACAACCTAGCATGATTCTTATTACAGGACGAAATCGTCATAATACACTAATGAACACGTATAACTAAGAACAGTAATCAAAACGACCTATCGATAGCAAATCTATCGCATCAGCGCTCTCCCCCGATCGATCGATTCCAGAAAGAAATGAAATTATTTATCAACGTCGAAGAAAATGGCGGCAAAGATAGCCGTTATGATGACGTCACCATATAAATTGGAGCAAATTATTCGGGTCTTGACCGATGACGGCACTAAGGTTGCTTTTCCACTGGCGATGTTCGAGGTAACCAAGCGTTGAGCGCGGTTAACGCTAAGCTACGAAACTGTTATTTCTTGGCCGTTTTTCTCCATAGAGATCTCCGTTTTGGAATGGGCAACTAGCTTCAACTTTCTGACTAGCTGACCGACTCCTTAACAATTCAAAAGTGCTTGTAAATAGTTTAATGCTTTAAGTCTGAGGTAACGTTACTTAGCATGTTCTTTGGCTATGCTATATTTATTTCTGTACGCGTACGCTTTTCATGTCTGCCTGTGTGACTGCGTTGTTCTTTTAAACTACGCAACGGATTTTGATAAGGTTTTCACTGTCATTTAGAGAAATTATTCTGGAAGGTTTGTGAGTATAATATATTAATATTAAAATTACATATAACTAAAGAAATCTCTCGATGTAAACAATTAGGTAATATCATATACATCCTTTGCTGTAGGTATCGCTTATCACATCTCTGGTGGAAAGGCAGCCTTAGGCTATTTTAACGATAACAATCTAAATATGCTGAGTTTCGTACAAATTGCTGGGACGGACCTAGGCAATGTCCCTGTCGAGGTATGCAAAGTTGGTGCTTAAAGAGGTTTTTATGTAGGCTAGAAATGGTAGCAATTTGTTCTTTTACGATTGAGTTGTAATGTCGAACCGACCGGTATCGATCGAGACTGGCAATCGTCTCAAACTCAAACTCAAACTATTTATTTCAACTAAACCAATTATAAGCACTTTTGAATTGTCAAGGGTCGGTCAGTCAAAAAGATGAAGCTAGTTGCCCATTCCAAAAGAGTAGTAGGTACTACTCTTTTGGAATGGGCAACTAGCTTCATCTTTTTGACTGACGATACGATATTATTGTGATTTAAAAGAGTGTCCATGGAGTTCTTCTCCATACGTACCTACGTATTAGACAAAATTGAATTTCCAGGTTTAGCATACTCTCTAAATTACTGAGGATTCCATAAGAGCCTGCAATGTCTTTTCAAAAGAATTTAAAAATGCTTTCACTGAACCGCTACTGCTGAGGTCCTGGGTTTGATATCCGGATCTGACAAAGAGCGATTGAATGTTTCCATGTGCAATTCAAGTTTGGATTTGTACCCGGTTGATGGTAATAGGCTCCTCGCCCCCTATTAAATGGGACTTAAACATAACTGGCGCAATGTGGGTGTAGTATAGGCATACCTCTGCTCAACCCTTTGGCGAAAAAAGGCGTGAAATATTTTAAAGATACCATAAGCATATGTATATATATTACTAGGGTTTTGGAATCTGAGACTAACATTGAGATTAACAGATTTTGACCACGGTTACCTCAGATACCAGAGGGACAATTTTCGTAATTTTACGAACGTTCACAGTCTGATGTCAGTCTCAATCTGTCAAAAATACCTTTAATTTTCCCTACATTTTTGACAAGTTTTTCACATTGATTGTCGCTGAGATGAGATTGCGACTAGATTTTGAACGTTTTAAATTACGAGAATTACCCCTCTGAACTCTTAAGTATTAAAGACTCTTGACTACATAAGTTCCACACCAGTTAAAACTCCTGCGAAGCTAAAGTTATTACACAAAATCCTAGAATACACATCCAGCTAGATTACTCAACCAACCTCAAACACAATTTAATCACTGCAAAAGCCAAGTTCCCTGCGCATTCAATGGAACGATTGATCAATCAATTAATTGATTGGATTAATAAGAGAGCTTGGTTAATAGTGAGAAATTACATACGCAGCGTAAACCCATTTGTAAGCGAATATCCTATGTATCGAGTTGAGTGCAACCCCTCCTGAGAAGTAATTTCAGACATTGATTGAATTCAATGAATTGATTTACAATTGTAATTTATTACAATGAACCCATTATATTTTGTGGTAGGGGGTGAATAAATGAGTGCGGTATCTACTTATCCTTGTTTGTTGTGGGTTATGGGATTTTGTGTTTACAGAAGGTAAGCTCATGGATCGAAATCCTTTGTAGGTAATTGCTGTTGGGGGTACGAATAAAATATTCCAGGCTTTCGTATTTATTAGCGACTGAATATATACATATGTATGAAGCCTTTTTTTTAATCACTAAAACGTGTGATGGATAATAAATAACAATCACAAAAAATTGCATAAAACAGTACGTACGTATAATCAGTCTATAATGTTCCCACTGTTGGGACACAGGGAGAGTGGGAGAGGGTAGAGTGGGCTGTTATCTGCCATGCGGGCCCAGTGCGGGTTGGTAGATGTCACAGGTCTTAGAATTTTTCTAGGACATGACAATTTCCTCACGATAATTTCCTTCACCGTTTTGATAGCACAGATGATGAAATTTTTTACACAAAGTAAAGCGCCTGCCTAGGTTTGAACCTATGACTTTAACTATTATCAGTCCATATTCCAGTTCTTCAACCTTGCCCGTACTGGTTATCAACAGGACAAACAAGACCCAGTTTCTGCGTTCCTTCCTCCAATACAAGACGGCCTTAGCCCAGTCCTGTGACCTACATTGGCTATACTGGTCACCCTGCATAACCATTTTATGCCCAGCTGGATGCCCTTCTCGTATCAGTTTTATAGTCCGGCTAAGCTGATAAACCTCGGAATAAAAGAGCTCTTTCATAAATGGACAAAGGAATTTATCCATGAAAAGTAATAGTTATATATTAAAACCGTATGAAAATGCGCACACATACAAACTCACATCTTCTTTCCATGGGGGTAAGCAGAAATTACAGAACATCACCTTCAACGATCCTATGCTTCCTTTTGCTTCGTTTAAGTTTATACATGTGGTTCATACACGAACACCGATTGCGACTACTACGCACCTGATCTTTCTGAAGAACATCACCAAGGGGGGACGTCCTAGTAGGGCAAAATATAATGATATATTATGTCCTCCTAGGGCGTTTCCTCCCGGCGTTTCCCCTCACATCTACCTTGTAAATACCTCTCTTAATCGCCCTTCATCCATCATCTCAACATGACCAAACCGTCTGAGGATACTCTTATCAATTTTTGTCACAACATCTTCGTTTAAAATGATGAAAAAAAAAAATACTCGTAGGTATAGTATCATTTAAAATCTGACCCAAATGAAATGATGTAATATGTTCAAAGACTCATATTTGAACGAAATACATCACAATCTAAATGAAATATCACTTCATAAAACTCGTAATAAAGAACATTATTTATTAAACGCTCTCCGACTTTTATGGGTCGTTATTTCGCAGCTTAAAGTTTGAAAACCACCTCATTATCAGTATAATTACTGAATCAATCAACTGTAATACAATCGACTTTCGAATGAATATCTGAACTTTTCATGGTTCAATTATAAAGCTTAATCGACTTCAGGCCTGAAATTACCGTTGATTCATATGAATTATTAGTAATTGGAATTCATGACATAATCAACTTACGAGTATTACGCTTGATTTATTTATTTTGTAATATTGGTAATTAAATTATTATAACATATGTGTAGGTACTGTTCACTTTCGAAATAAATTAATGATAATGTGTAATGATTCGAGTACGATAAATAATTATTTAATTTTGTGTTAAAATAGAAGAAGATAAGAGAGAAGAAGAAGAGCAGAGATGCCCCAGTGGTATTAGCCCCAACTTACGAGTTGTAGGTTTAATTTCATCATCATTGCTTTCTAAAACGGTGAAGGAAAACCTCGTGAGGAAACCGTCATGTCGTAGAAGCAAAAATTCACAGACATGTGAATTCTGCCAACCCGCACTGGGCTCGCGTGGTAGATTATAGCGCACTCACTCTCGAAGAAAGGAAGCCTGTGTCCCAGTAATGGGAAAAGTATTGGCTGATTATGCTATAGGATATGTAGGTATGTGGTTTATGATATAGCTGACTTCGTTGTTCCAGATTGTAGAGTGTTACTACACCGGCACTCTATAATCTGGAACAACGCTGCTATGTGGTAGAAAGCCACACAGCACAGCAGCACAAGGCACGCAGCAGTGTTGGTGGTGGAGTTGTGATGGTAACATTTGATAATATTATGTACGGTGATAATATTTCCCTGGACAAACTCCTTATACAAATGACTCTGTAACTACTACTAAATACATAACATCACGCCTTTAATCCCTGAATGGGTTAGGCAGAGATATAACTATAGTACACTCGATTTCGCACGTTATTCAAGCTGTTGTTTTGCATCCTCGTCAAATTTCAGGAGGCTGTTATGAAAGACAAATAATCAAATAAAATTACGATCTCTGGTAAATAATGAATACATTCTTGTTTTTTTAGTTATTTAAGTTTAACAGTATTTCAGAATACACCACTTTCAATGAACAGAATCGCGTTATGGTATCGTATAAGCGGCCGCGTTTTTATGTTGTTGTAAAAGGGCAGTTACAGTGCGGTCTCATAGAGGCCGCGTTTTAAAATGCGTGTTTCCGAAAATTAGAAAAAAAAACCTACTTATTTTATTATTGATTCGTGTCGAGAATCAGTAGGATAGTTACCTCCTTGAATTTGACGAGTATGCAAAACGTCACCTTGTTTTTAAGTCCCACATAATACGAGCTTATTGCTATCAATCGGGCACAAATTCAAACTCCGAGCTGATACTGAGAAATTCCTTGTCAACCCAGGAATCGAACCGAGGACTTGATGCTCAGCAATAGAGTTTCCGACCACTAGACCCACGCGGCAGTACTACTATCGAATATTTATTCATGACAGGTAATGTAACAATAAAATGGTTATTTAGCTAGTACAAAAACTAATCAAACACTTGACCAACACAGCCATATCTCCCAATATTGTTGCCAACATAATGAAACAATGTCCATGCAATAAATCACTGGAATTATTATTGAAGCTAACTTCCACAGTCATGACCAGCCATAGTGTGTTGATAACGTAAATTATTACTGATATTATTGTACTTCATTATTAACTGGTTCTACTATCGTTGTAATAGTAACTTGACTTAATGAAAGGTCCTTTCTATTCCTGTGGGGGTGGGGACGTGTTCCTATATTTGTATGACTTACTGATTGGTATTTGTTAATGGCATGTATTTAATCGAATTTTTAAAAATTCCCACTTTGCCTTCCTAAAAATATTATTGCTACTCTAATATAATGATTGCGCCTCTTTTTTGTGAAACTCAAATAATTCGTATGTTGGAAACATAGTTTCTTAATAATCTTACCTTTGTGAGGATGGATGTTTGTTACTCTTTCACGCAAAAACTACTGAACGGATTTGGAAGAAATTTATTACACAGATAGTTTATAACCAGGATTAACACATAATTGAACCTCTTTTTAATAGTTGAACCTCTTTTTAACTTTATGGCGTTTTCTAACAGTTGATTGTTGTAATTAAGCTAGGGCACCCCAAAATGTATTACGCTAGGTTAGAACCAACCGCGCCCAAGTCGAGTAAGCGCAACGAGCAGTATCGCGGCAGCGGCCAGCGAGCGATACGTCCAAGTTGTTCGCAGTTATTTAGTACTAGCAGCGCCTACTAGCCCCGCGATTTCACCCGCATAAGTTTCGATCCCGTGGGAATATCGGGATAAAAAGTCCTATCCTATATGTTAATCCTGGTTATAAACCATCTGTGTGCCTAATTTCATCCAAATCCGATCAGTAGCTTTGCGTGAAAGAGTATCAAACACCCATCCATCCATCCATACAAACTTTCACGTTTATAATATTAGTAGGATACCTAGTAGGATTTACGTGAACTTTCGGTAATGGGCGGCTCAAAAAGCTTTGTCGGCGGATATCGAATTAACGACAGGTTCTGGGCGCGCCATCATTTATATTGTACGGAAATTTATTTGTGTGTCACAGGGATATTATTTGCAGGGACTTTTTTGGTTTTTAATGTGGTGTGGTTATTAATGTTCGGTTTTTATTTCCTAAATGAATCTCTTTACTTTTATTTTAAATCGTAGCTGTTTTGAATGGAGATCGCACAAGATAGAGAGGTTTGAAAAGTTAGAGGTTTGTTTACAAGCGATATGGCCGCCCATTGTACATTTTGTAGTGTTTAGTGTATTTTTATGCTATGTATTTTGTGGTGTACAATAAAGTATATATAAATATAGATATTTATATCTATATAGTAATAGTAAAGCTAATACTAATAGTAAGTATCTTTGTTGTTTTAACGCGCTAGTCCCTGGAACTTTAATTTAAGAAATTGTAGTTAATTTAGGGACTCGTAGTTAGTTAGTTTAATTTATTTTTACTTTTTTTTAACTGTTGTCTGTGATATTTTTGGTGTACATAATGAAGAGCCTTTTCCCAACCAATTAGCAAAATTCTCAATTCTCCTTTGCCCATAAATTACGAATTTCTAGTCAAACTAGAATTTAGCCGAGCATCCATTAAGCTAGATTTTAGTCTAGTGAAACTACCAATTACCAAACGCGTGAGTTGATTGACCTTTTAAGAGATGGAACTAGGAACGAACATCCCATGATATGATACGTTCATTCCTAGTTCTATCTGTATTTTCAGGGAGAAACGTAGAGAAGTTGTGTAACACCCACGTTTCTCCAGTTCAATTTCGCTTTTACCGTAGTACGGCTTAAAATTAAATCTCGATCTCTTATCTCTTTGATTCATTCAGTAGTTTAAGTTGTACAATGAAATTAAGTTAGCATAATCGGATACAGGCCTCCACTCGGTGAGAGGGCGTGGGCCATAATCCACCATGCGAGTCCAGTGCGGGTTGGTAGATGTCACATGACTTTCAATTTTTGGTTTCGAGAGCAGTGGTGATGATATAATTTACACAAAGTAAAGCACCTGTCTGGATTCGAACCTACGACCACTACAAAAATCGTAAGTCGCGGCCGTCACCAATGGGCCGGTACTGCTCCTCATTCCAAATTAAATTAGTTCCAACCTCAAATAGCTACAAATGACATTCCCAACCCTTCTTTTGCTCTGTACCTCAAGCTAAGACATCTCAAATAAATTTTATTATTTCTTTCTTTTCTTTATGACAATTTAAGTAACAGTAACTTTATATATTAGAATAAAATTTCTCGACATATAAATGATACAACTTTATCGTCACTTCAAATAATACAGCCTCTACGACAATAGTCGACGCCAATAAGGTGTTACGGTGCTATTGTAGCACTGTCTACGGCGTAGCCCTGTCTACGGCGTAGCACTGACTACGGCGTAGCGAACATTGTTCGTAAGACTGCTCAGTATTCTAAAGCGAAGGAGCCGCTTTCAGTATATAATTATTTGAGAACGTTAACTGAATTGTTAAATTATTTATTATTCATGTACGAGTACTTTTTGATGAGCCTATCTTGGAAAAGGTTTCCGTTGGTAATGGAAGATGGTCGTAAAAACTGTTGTAATATTTTGTTTTTTTTTTTACATATTTTGTTTATTGTTGATTTTAACGTTTATTTTGTCTGTGAAACCCTTGTTGTGTACATATGTATGTTTTTCCAATCAAGATCTCATTATAAAATTCTAGAAAGAACATTCAAGCGAGTTTCTACACAAACCATTCCCAAAACAGTATTATATTATTTTGGTCCCAATATTTTGTTTGTATTCAAGGAAAGCTCAACTTTTGATTGACGAGAGTTCAATCTGATTCTACTTCTGATACTATTACTAGTAAAATGACAAAAATTTGCGTACAACGCTAATTAGTTCCATGAAAATATAAAGTACTAAGGTCTGCTTTCAAAATATGTAATTACAAAATACGCTCGATAATATTATCAAGACTATAGGTATCCTCACTATCCTCCGGTTAGACTGGCAGCCAACCCCAACATAGTTGGGAAAAGATTAAGCAGATGATGAGGTATCCTCCACCTTTTTTGTAAACCTAAATCTCCTGCTCACAAGCTATGTTTTTATGCTTATTCTATTGTATGTATTGATTTGTTCTGAACTGTGTCTGTGTGTATTTATTTTGAATAAATAAACAAATTTATTATTATTATTTTTTATTATTATCCTCACTATCACCAGCGAGTGTGCAGTATTTATTTAATTGTCGTTTACCTGCTCTAACAGTTTTCGACAGCCTACATTCCAAATTGATCAATGCTCTTATTCGTTCATAAAAACCGGCCGTTTCATTCCGATTCCTACATTTAGTTACCGAAAAAGACTACACAGATTTTGATAGACTTAGTTTGAAAAATCCTCACGAAATCTGATAGAAAACTTCCCAAAACTAAGCCACAACAATCCGCAGATCGGTCAACAGAGTCGCACTAACACTACATTCAAAAACTCGGTCCGATCGGCATTTCGCCTCACGTAATACGAAAACGTTTAGGTCTCCAACCCGTCTACGTCGTCACGTTTAGATCTAGAATTTCTCAATATTCAGAATAAGGCCGTATATCTATAGAGGTACAAATGTACGCCGCGGATAAGCGGTGAAATGGGAATTTTTCGAATTTTATAAGCGATTTCATCGGGTGCATTTCAATTTTATTGAACGTTCAAAGGTTTGTGGTACACAGTATTTTAAATTGGTTTTGTGATATTATAGGATGTGTACTAAATATATTTTTACTTTTACGTTTATTTTCTGTTTTCCAGCGGGTAAAGTTTTATTGGGTTTTTGCTTCTGGAATTTCTCAGTGGCAGCCCGGAGTTTGGATTTGTACCCGGTTGATGGCAATAGGCTCCCCCCCTGTTACATGGGACCTAAACATAACTGGCGAAATGTGGGTGTTTAGTTAGTCTGCCTTACCCTTCGGGGATAGAGGCGTGATATTATGTTTTCTGACTCGAAAAATTTCCTTCACTCAAAAATTTACCTAATTACCTGAAATCTCTATTTATTTGAAACCTGCTTCATATTCAGCCTATAATGTTCCCACTGCTGGGACACTGACGTCTCGGTGAGAGGGAGTGGGCCGTAATCCGCTACGCGGACCCACACGCGGTTGGCAAATGTCACATGTCTTCGAATTTTTGGCTCTAGGGTATGCCGGTTTTCTCACGATGTTTCCTTCTCCGTTTTGAGAGTAGTGGTGATGGAATCATTCACTCATAAGTCACAGTAAAGCGCCTGACTGAATTCGAACACACGACCTACATCTCCTAAGTCGGGGTCGTTACCTCTAGGCCACCACTACTATCTTTTCCAAACGACTTTCAAATGTTTCTGTTACCTGATAACCAGAAAAACTATATTTATTTGAAACCTGCACATTTAACCTAAATAATGTTGGTTTTTAATAGACATTGTAGCTCTGTTTACCTCGTTAGAGGACAATTATTATGTCGTACCAAGGGACCTAAGTTACTGTCGAGCAATTTTACTAAAAGCATTAGTTATCATAATTTGTTTGCTTTTACAATTATTGTCTACGTTTCAGGTGATAGAAGGAATTTTCTCGTATTTAAAATTGATTTATGTAGTATTTATACACCATCCCACCCAATTTCCAGGTAGGGAAGAGTGACATTAAATTTTTCCGCTAGGAATTTTTCAGTAGTAGCTAACGGTCTGAATTTATACTGCGCGGTTAATAGCAGTTTATCATTAAGAACGTGTACACAGACAGAAAAAAATATCACGCACGCACACCATCAATTAGCGAAGCAAAAATATCATCATCATCATCCTACAGCAGTCCACTGCAGGACATAAGCTCCAATTGCACGCCATTTAGCTCGATTCTCGGCCACTGTCATCTAGCTGCTATCACCAGCGAAGATCGGTACTCCACCTAGTCGGAAGGCGTGTGGAACCTTACGTTTACCGATTCACGATCTACACGTAAGAACACGTCTAGCACAAGCACAATAAACCTACAATGTTCCCACTGCTTAGACACGGGTCTCCTCTCTTCGAGGAGTAGGCTGACAATCTACCGCACGGGCCCAGTACGGGGTGGTAGGTGCCACGTGTCTTTGAACACGTCTACCCAAAAAAAAATATGCTTGTAGTAAAACATAACTGGTTGCACCTACCAGACACCTCTGCCTACCGCTTCATGGGACTACATACTTGAAGTTTAATCATTTCCTCTACATTTGGTAAAAGCAAGAAAATCTTAAAAACAAAAATCCACCCAGACTTACACCAAAACCACAAAAAACAGAAACACTCGCGGTCAAAAACTTTCTTTTATGACAAATGACTGTAATTTACTAGCCATTATTAAAATTTCTTGGCTCAACATAATGTTTTCCCTCAGAAGTAAAACTCAACAAGGTACTTAAGTATACTTTAAAGTTATGTACACCAACATTTAACTTAAACTTAGTATTATAAATAGTGTGAGGCGGGCGTTCTACTGACCCCATTTCAGTCAGACGGTGAGCAGAGTTAGCGCTAAGATAAGGAGTTGGTTTTATAAATATATTACTGTTCGCACTTTGTAGAAACTGAAGCTTATCAGAGCTTGAAGAGTATTTATATTAGAAACTAAAATGTGTTCTAAGAAAAAAAAATGTTTATTTATCCAAAGGTATTTTTAAAGTATTTTAGCGATCTATACGCTCTTATAAAATCTTTGTTTAAGAATTCTTAAGAAATGTGGGTGTCAAATTGTATTATCATAGTTTGCGGGAATGCGTACATCATCAAAAAAATCAATCATCAAGTAAAAACAGTCCTGAATATCCCTATGAAACGCCTGGGAAGAGGAAGACAGCGCTACATGTTGGTCCAGTATCGAGAGGTAGATGAAAGCGCAGAACCTAACACAACCCAGGGGGTCTACTACAAAGTGCAAAGTGCGAATGATCGGATCGGACCGACACATGGCCGAACCGAATACTATTGAAAAATGCGAAAAAAGTTCGGATCGGCTCAATTGGGTCGGGACTATAGTCAATATTCGAAAGAGTGTAGGAGTGTAGGATCGGGACCGAACCAAATAGTAACTTCGTAGCAGAAAAAGGCCGAACATTCGGCCGATACTATTTCGGAGTAGACCCCCAGTTATTGTTTTTTTTACAATTGTATAACAACAAGGGATATATAATATCTAATTTACGGTTCAGTTTATTAAAGATGTAGTTGGATTGTGTGTGACATATTGACGTCTAGCAAAGACTGCGAATCCCTGGGGGTTAAGCCTCTATATCTCTGCGAATTCTCTGAGATGCTGAGTCACAAGGAAGACACTTATGCAGGTTTAAGGACACGTATATAATATAAAGTTTTCTAATTGAGAGCAAGTTGCTAACTTTATAGAGGTCAGTTGTAGGGTTCCTAAATGGTTTAAAGTAAAACCCTTTAAAACCCGAACCCCCCTAACTCTAACCCTAATTATTATAAAACCCTTTATAATTAAAAATAAACAATATTTATTTTATTGCTAATATTTTACATAATTATATCTATTTTATTATTTATTTATTACTGTGATTGCCCGTGACATCACAGCGGGCCCTATCAGAATACCAGCGCTGCGACATTTATTTTTAAATGTCGAAGCATCATGCTGAGATAGGAGCCTTTTGGCCTCGTATAGGACTTTCTGTTTCATTTTATTTTTTATTACTTTTTTTATAAATATTCGTTCTATTTTTTTTTATTTTTAACTGTATTTTGTTTAGTTTATAATCCTGTACGAGTCGCAATAAATACTTTTTCTTTCTTTCTTTCTTTCTTATAATAATTAAAACCTATATACTCACAAGATATAGTAGTTTAACGCAAAATAAACAAATTCAGTCATGGTAGTACTACAAGCATGGTACTTATGTATTTCTGCAAGCAAGCATCGTAACTATGCCCCAGTTTAAAAGGCGTGGATGCTGGTGAAATTACAGGCATATGAGACTTTGTCTTTGAGTGACGGGCGCAATGCACCGACACGTAATTAGGACACGTCGGAGGTGGACGTGACGTACGTGGTATTGCAGCTCTCGTACTACATGAAATAATGAAGCCTTATACCGGACATTATTTTATAAAATTGAGTTACGACCATGTAGGATAACGGAACATCTTGCTCCTCCCCGGGGTTAGGCAGAGGTGTAACTATATTACACCCACATCTAGCCCGTGTTTTTTTTTTTTTTTCGGATGGGAAATTATCAGATGACCCCTCCCTCTCTGGGTGGAGCGGAAGGGAGTGTCAGACTCTTACTGACTAAAACCCACCCATGTTCCTTCCTTTGCCCTTTATGTTCCGGGGTAGCGGTAACCCTTTCGGACAATCCCGCTGACCCGGCAGGCTTCGGCCCTAAGGGGAAAGCAAATTATGCTGACAACTCTTTGAGGCGCGCGTGGAACACTTAAGCGCCGTCCGGCACGGGCCTGGTCCTGATCGGACGGCGAGCTACCCACATCTAGCCTGTTATGTTTAAATAATGAGAAGTACAGAACCGGTCGAAGTGGTGGTGTTTGGATCAGGCCCATGTCCAGCAGTTGACGTTTTTCGGCTGAAACAATGATGATGGTGATGAATGGTGGGTGAGCCTATCGCCATCAGCCGGGCACAAATTCAGACTCGGGACTGCTTCTGAGAAATTTCAGATGGAAAAACCCAATAACACTTTGCGTGACCTGGAAATCGAACCCAGGACCTCATGCTCAGCGGTAGCGCTTGCGACCACTAGGGCAATGAAACAGTCCATCGGGTTACGATTATTCACAAAATCTGGGTATGTAGCAAAGTAATTTGTTTCTATTGTTATTCCTGACAGTAGTATTCAGCTAAATCCGGTTAGACTGGAAGCCAACCCCCCTATAATATTTAGGAAACGCTAGGCAGTTGATGTTATATTTTTTGTTTTTTAATGATATAAACTTGTGCTTGACTGCAATCCCGCCTGATGGAAAGCAGTGATGCAATCGTTGATGGTAAAGCTCACTAATTTATTATGAGCCTATTCACTCTAGCCTTGAAGACACTTAAATTATAATCGGACGGGAAAACCGCTGCGGGAAAATTGTTCCAGTCCTTCGATGTTCGCGGTATAAATGACGAGGCGAAACGCTTCGTCTGGATCGTAGCAGTTTCAACAACACAGAACAGCATATATATATCTGACAGACAGCAGAAAAAAAAAACAAACATTGTTGATTCTGCACAAACAAAACCTATATTATACTAGTACGCTGGACACCATACTATCGATGACAAAACGAAGACATTTTATTTTCACCATCTTGGTGCTGATAGCACAATTTTAGGGCGTGAGCGTCTGTAGAACTAATATTATTTTTTGATAGTAAGTTTTACAAAAAGTGCATACTCTCATGATACAAATGTTCTAAATATCTCTTAGTAAACACAAAATACACAGGGAAGTCTTATTCCACGATTTAGACCTAAATCATCAGAGACTTACCAAAACAACACGACGACCATTTGCACCAATGTATCAATTTTAGTTCCTGAGACGCTCGCTTTGGATCGGCACAAAAACAACTATCATTTCGCATATTATTTCTAGTCCAGCGTACTTGTATATTAGAGGTCAACGGTCATTATTATAATGATCGTCATGCAAATCTGTCATTTTCACCAGTATTTGACATTAAGGTCTCTAAAAACGCTCTGTATTTGGACAGCCATTATTGTGTGATCATTCATCGCTTTCTTAGAAAACCAAAGCTTTAGAGAGCACTTTGAAATTGAAGCGGTGTGAAACAGAGCGATATATTTTAAAAATAAATGAAATAACAGGCAGCCCGGTGGTAATGGCCGCGTCTTACGAATTGTAGGTCGGGGGTCCAAACCTAGATAGGCGCTTTGCTTTGTGTAAATTATTTCATCACCACTGCTCCCAAAACGGTGAAGGAAAACATCGTGAGGAAACTGGCATGTCATAAAACCAAAAATTCGAAGACATATGACATCTATCAACCCGCACTGGGCCCGCGTGGTGGATAACGGCCCACTGCCCACTTCCTTTCACCGAGAGAAGGCCTGTGTCCCAACAGTGGGAATATTATAGGCTGATT
The DNA here is from genome assembly GCA_911387795.2 of Apamea monoglypha. Taxonomy (NCBI): domain Eukaryota; kingdom Metazoa; phylum Arthropoda; class Insecta; order Lepidoptera; family Noctuidae; genus Apamea; species Apamea monoglypha. Next base: position 2,905,798 of record OU426933.1, on the reverse strand, counting down.
ATGCTTGAATGAGGTTCGAAGTGAACTTTACAGAAAAGAGCCAACTATCAAAGCAGTCGTCGAATGGAAGATAACCTGAAATAATAACGTAAAATGATACTAAAAAAACCCAAAATACAAATTGACACGTAAAAATCTCACATATTTATTTTATGTGTCGAGAAATAAATGTGTTGTACCTAACCTGAAATATATTTGAGATAAGCCGAACCTGAAACGAACATCAGCCCGATGATTGATGTTAATTTACGTCAAAAAAAGGACACACTGTATAAAAGTGGAATCCAATTATTTTATTTTTATTTACACTTGCATAAGGCTCCGTAGCTTTTTAAATGGATGAAATAAAATGTGTTTTTCATATTTTATTATAACTTAATCCTTTAAAAGTATTAAAGCTTCAGATTGTATTTTATTTTTATGAAATACAGTGAGTTGCCTGAATAAAGTAAATTTTATCTCTTAAGAGTCAGGTGTACAAAAAAAAATCGATATTTATATGTTTTTATATTTATTAAGTGTGAGAGGCACACGCAGAGGTCACAATTACGTTTTCAATCCTAATTTTACACGTTGTGTTAATTGTATATTTATCATGCTTAAAAATATTCTCATTGTGAAAAATGGGGTAATTTTACCCCTATGTTATTTTCACAATGAGAATATTTTTCATGAATAAAAATATAATTTTTTTTTTTATTCTCGTAATTTTAAGAACGTTCACGGTCTGATCTCAGTCTCAGTCTGTTAAAACCACCTCTAATGTCCCTAAATTTTTGACAAGTTTTTGACATAGCTTGTTGCCGAGATGAGATTGCCTTCAGTGACGTAATATTTCATAATACAACATCTACTGCGGTATCCAATAACAGAATTACCAAACCTTATCATAATAATTATCACGAACTCGAAAACCCTATCATTATCACCATTCTCCTGCCCTTATCCCAATTTATTTGAGGTCGGCGCAACATGTCTTTTTCTTCCATACTTCTCATATAATCTTTCACAGCGTCCAACCGTCGTTCTTTTGGTCTTTCTCTATTTTATAGCCATCCATATTCATACTCAAATAATCAATATATCTACCAAAAAAATCCATATTAAAAATCAAACGATAATACCAGATAATAACCCCTAACCCCCATTATTATACCTCAACATTTTATACCAAACTTTTAACCCTCCCCAGCGGCCCAATTTTTCACATTTCGTCCCAAAATTTCAGGGCCAGTATCTATCAAAAGAGAGTGGACACATTCGGTATTAATCATTTTTATTGGACAAGAGGTCCCTTTATTGATTGTCGTGATGATAAAAACACCATTAACTCAGTTGGTGTGTCGTTATTCCGCATCGTAATGTTGCGGGTTCGATGCGCTGAAACGTTTTTTTTTGGGTGAAATTAATGATGGCTGTTTTAGGGCTGGTCATTGATTAGTCAATGGGTGATTGCGTTGATTGGTCGTTGATCGTTGATCGGTGAAATGCTGGGGTTTTAAATTGATATTGATTATTTTAATTGCACTTTCCTTTCTAGATACATGTCATGGTGAAAGGGGAAAAATGAGATGCCGGGCCAATTTTTACGCTATTTATTTTGTTAGAAAAATTCAGTTTTGTATTGTTAGGGCTAATTTTTCCAACGCCAGATGTCTTTATCGGAGGAATAATTTTGAATTTTTGACAGTTCTTCCATACAAAAACTGTCAGATGTCAATTTTATTCCACGAATAAAAATGATCGGTCAATTGAAAAATAAGCCCTTAGTAAAATTGTTTATTTTATTATTTGAACAGACTGATAACAACTTGTTATAATCGCTGTAACATTTAAACTGATAACCTGATCGCCACTCTGTATAATATCACTGATTTTGACTGAAACGCAGCACAGTATTCAGTTTTTAGTCTTTTGTTCCAATTTACATGATTACATTCCCTTTCCCTTAAAACCTGCATAACAGAAAACAATAATGGAATAGTTGACAAATTATTTCCCAAAATCTGTATTATTTATTGCCTGTTGAAAATGTTGAAGCGATTTACGGCCGTCCTACAAAGATTATTAAGAATCCCCAAAGGTTAGCGCTATCGCAAAAAGGTGCTAAAGTAAACTATCGACGGTCAAGCCCCCGGTGAGATACGCCCTGCTGATTTTATCGGGTTGTTAATCTGAAAGTCAAATATATCCATAGTATTAATATGACTTGAATATTTTGACAGAATTGTTACTTATCGTAACAATGTTTGAAGAAGTTGTAAAGATTCCTCAACTTTAATTATTGCACCTACCACTGTTTGTCTCTGCATCACCCACAGGTTGACTGGTAGCTCTGTACTTTAGTGTGCTGGAAGTGTTAAATATATAAATAAAGAACTGGAGTAACCGACATACTACAGCTTGCATCTTTCCAGAACTGCACCTCATTCTACCACGAAATAAAACAAAAGAACAAGAACTTATGATAACAGCCTGTGGTTTCCATAACATCCTGCTATTTACATAACAATTCCCCGCCAATTTCACCCAACATAACTAACCAACTTTTTTCTAAATTACGGCACAGGAAATCTCGTTAATCCCAGCCCTTATCGGTTCAAGCCCCAATAAATAATAACTTTGATCCCTTTCACAAATTGAAGCGCTGTCAAACGCGAGCGTTCACTTTTATCTTCATAATCTAACATTTTTGTAATAAGTTCTTGTCGTTGAATCAGCATTTTTTTGAGATAATTCTGTTTTTTCTTGTTTATGGGTTTTTGGTGAAATATGGCGTTTTATTTTAAGTTTGGTTAGGTTTAGATAAATTTAGGACTATATAAACTAATTTCTCTTTATTTAACATCTTATGCTAAGGGCTGAATTTTCAATTGACAGATAATTTTTATTCGTGGAATAAAATTGACGTTCGACAGATTTTGTATGAAGGAACTGTCAAATATTCAAAATTATTCCGCGGATCTGGCGTTGGAAAAATCAGAACTTAATTAACTAACAAACTATTAAAATTAAAAATAGATTAACCTGACCTAACCAAAACTTATCAAACTAAAATATGGCGTCAAAATTTCCGCCACATCGCTGTCAACTGGTAATGTACCCAAGAGACTGGCGGCATTACCACATTCTATGGCAATAGCCTCTGGGCTAAGCATTGCCAAGGCAGAAGTCAGCCCTTGGGTCACGGAAAGTGACAACCAGCCGTTTGAAGATTCTACTTTATTTAACATCTTAAACAGCGAATTTCTACCCATAAAGTTGGCACACCATACACACATCAAAATCGAATGATGGCCAATATTGTAAGATATATTCGAAAAAAATAATATGTTATTTATAAATCTTACCAATTCCAAGAAACACCTCAACTTTAAGGGCCAATGCTTACCTGCAAACAAAATATAACGTTAAAAAAACCGTTAAATTATGCACCCTATAACGTGACCAGTAAGAAATGGGCACTTCAAGGGGCTCCAACAAGTGACAGTACTTAAGTACGTCCGGCGCTCCCTGTGCAGGCAGCCTGGCCAAGATCGTTGATTGGCTAATCTTTTCATCACGTCATGAGCTGTTCTGATTTAGCCCGTGCCGTGGAATATACATAAATAGCAGTGTGGATCTTTTTGTTGAATGAGGACCACAGAAATAACATGATTTTTGGGAGCCCCTTTGAGAGTTTGACCTGTAGTTAATTGAGTGTCATTGGGACTTAAAAAAATACCAGGTCTGTATTTAATATAACTGACAATGCGACATACTTGTCAATGTCAACTTCAAGGCGTTCGTAGTGCGCGTACCGAATTGTTATCTGTCCAGCTTCGTCATTAAAGAAGATTTTTGGCCGCAGGACGTGGTGTCCGTCGCTTCCGCGGACAAGTACCACAGAACAGCACAAGAACAAGCTAGTGAAGTACTACTTTATAATAAAAATATGTATGTTTAGGTTAAGGTTAATTATAATGGGCCTGCGTCATCTGGAATAAATGAATATATAAGTTTGTCAAAAAATTACAAAATTGTCAGATTTTCACTACGTGTGTTTAATAACTTAACTTGACTATAAAAGAAACTTGTAAAATTGTCGGATTGCCACCCGTCTCCTGTCGTCATTTCAACCGAAAGACGTCCACTGCTGGACATAGGCCCCAAGGAACGCCACTTCGACCGACTCTGCGCTTCTCGCATCCAGCGGATTCCTGCGGCCTTCACCAGAGGGGCAATTCCCGTAATTTTAAGAATGTTTACAGTCTGATCTCAGTCTCAATCTGTCAAAAATACCTCTGATTTCCTTACATTTTGACAAGTTTTTGACATTTTTGTTTGTCGCTGAGATGAGACTGCGACTAGATTTGGAACGTTTTAAATTACGAGAATTGGCCTTCAGGTCATCAGTCAACCTTGTGGAAGGCCTTCCAACGCTACAAAAAACATACGTATCTTTTATTTATACCATAGAAACAATTCCTCACTTTCTTTCGAACTCCCAATAAAAAGATAGCATGAAACTCGAAAGCATATATTCAATTTCGGAAAGGATTGGATGTAAGGGATCCAATCCTTTTCTAGTACCCGCGAAAGGCACAAAATATATCCTAAATAAGTAAGGAACAGTAACAAGTATCTGTAAGCAATAAATAATGATTTTATCTATACATTTTACGTTTTGGCCGTTATCTCTGGACGGGAGTTAGCCCGAGCTTCGAATGTCAGCCGGGGTTATTGAACTGAGGAATCAATGTTAGAATATATTAATACTGGTTTTTAGTTGATACTAGGCTTAGTACAGAAACGAGAGGGGCCCGTGGCTAAATAATAAGAGCCGCACAGGTCGATCGATCAGGTTAAGCTACGTTTGCCGCGGTTGGTCTGTGGATGGGTTACCATCTTTATATACCGAGACCCTTCCGTGCCTCAGAAAGCACGTTAAACCCGAAAGTCTGACAAGCAGTCTTACCAAGGGGTATCGTATTACCCAGTTTCTGGGTTCTGGAGGTCAGATAGGCAGTCGCTCCATGTAAAATATTGCTATTCAGCAGCATCTGGTTAGACTGGAAGCTGACCCGAACATAGTTGGGAAAAAGCTAGGCAGATGACTATGCTTAGTACAGAAACCATGCAATTATTAGAGAGATTTATTTATTTAATTAGATGTCACATGTCTTCGAATTGATGGTTCTAGGACATGCCGGTTTCCTCACGATGTTTTCCTTCACCGTTTCGAGAACGACAAAATCTCTAAAGATTTTGTCTGATTTTCAGACCGAAACAAAAATACTATGATTGAGGGAGTGGGCTATAATCTACCACGCGGGCCCAGTGATTGGTAGATGTCACATGTCTTCAAATTGATGGTTCTAGGATATGCCGGTTTCCTCACGATGGTTTCCTTCACCGTTTCGAGAACGATAACGATGATGGAAAAGTCAAAAATGTATTGGACGTCAGTCCCGTAAATTATTATAAGCTACCGAAAAGCTTATATCAATCCAGTTGAATGTCGTTGTACGAATACGACCCGCATTGAAAATGATTGCCAGCCCGGGTGTTGTGACGCAGCCTGGGAGACACCTATGTCCAACGGTGAACTGCGATAGGCTGAGTTGATTGAAAGTATCATCCTTTATTTGCAAATGATCACCATCTCCAAAGAAAGTAGTTAAGATATCCTACACAACGACAGAAACTTACACATATCTATTATATGCCCATTATAGAAAGCTTAAAAGCTAATATTAATCCTTTTAGCTAATTCATAATAAACTAAATGAATCCCTAACAAAATACTATTACCAGGTTTACCCACACGATCAAACTTTATTTACACCTCAGGATTTCCCGACATATAATAATACAAAATCCTTACAAACCAAGCTAACTTGCCTCATTGTACCTTCACTATTGTTAACTGACAATGGGAGGTTGACAGGTCTTGTCATACTGGTTGACTTGGCTATCAATCATAGGGTAGTGTCGGCCTGTCAGGACATAATGATGCACGATGTACGCGTTTAATAAATAGTGGACAGTTATTATTGGTAATTGAGTGGTAAGTGCAGTGTTTTGATTGGATTGATTTGTTTTTAATCTTTACTAGGAGGTAGTAATTAAAACAGCGTTAGTATAGTAATTCGTAAACTATATTTATTATGTAAATGACCTAGCCTATATGCATATTTTGAGTAGCGCTGTTGGCACTGATAAAACCATAAAAAATAACATTGAACCAATCACTAACGAGCTCACGCGCCTCTGGAGCCCTAGAACCTCGGTGGTGCGGCACATATAAATACCGAGCTCTGGCGCGGGCGCCTCAGTGTCCAATGCGCGCGCTTCGCGTGCGATGGTGTTGATGATGATGATGATGCTTGCAGGTTAGCTGGTACAAATCCATGCTACATAGACTATTATGAGAATGTAACTCTGTGTATGTCTGTTAACTTTTTTACGCCGAAACCACTGAACCGATCGTTATGAAATTCTCTACTCTATATCTTATCTGTAAAGATATATATATCTACAACAACATCGTGTTTATCTGATGCACATAACAGACTCGTACTTAAGCGTCGTTACTCAAGCGGATTGAGCGCCCAAGGTGATCGGGTGTCAAAGAAGCAGAAAGTGTTTTAGAGTACATTTAAAACGTATGTATCACTTATTGCGATAATACCGTTTCTATACATACGCATAAGTGTAGAAAGGTGTTTTGAATGTTTGTCAAAACGTTTGTGTATTTCAAAAACTTTAACTTTTCTTATGTATTGTTGCAATATCTTCAAAGACTTACCAAACCAAAAAATACAAAACACAATTTGCACGGGTTACTAGCATAACCTTTATTTTATTTATTTATTTTTGTTTATTTTATGTATTTATTATTAAAACTTACACATAGTTGACAAACATACAAGTATTAGCATGCAGTTCTAACCAACAGAAAACTTAGACTGATTTAACATCGGGTCCCAAACTAGGCACAGCCTGTCTCGTGGTAACCCAAATAATACAAAAAGTTACTAATTGAATCAGTTCTGCTAGCGCAAGATTGGTATTGATAAATTCATAATAATTAAGTATTAATAATTTAAATAATATTTTACTTTAATATTTACACTGCTGTAACACAGGCCTCATCTGCGTGAGAGGGAGTGGGCTGAAGTGAAGTGAAGAAGTGAATGTGACGAAGGCCCATAGATAAATACCTTAACCTAAACATACATAATTTTTAATATATATTTAATATGATTAAGTCGTAGGAAAAATACAGAATACTCAAATACAAGGTTTGCAATTTGGGTCTCAGCCCTCTGCAATTTTGGTAATAAATAGTTATGTCGTCATTATCCATTAAACAAAAATCTTAACATAAATATGTATAAGGCAGTAGGTATTAAGCAAATAGGGTTCAGTCGCAGTATAAAAAGATATCAGGTTGTTATCACGTTTATATAGGGACATACCATGTCATATATATTTCTTATTTATTTCGAAAGGCTCTAGCTTTCCCAGAATCAAATAAAAAGGCCTATACAATCAACTAACTCACTTAACTGCAGCCTACTGCCAGATACTGGCCTAGTTGTGTCAAACTTTATTCATTTTTATTTCGTCGCGGGTTTATCTAGGCACTAGCTTGTAACAAGCAACTTTTCGTCTTCTGTGTCTGGCAATAAAACCCAGAGCATTTGCTAATTTATATATTTTTTATGCAGGAACAGGTTTAGCAGTAATTATCAACGACGGTCGGAAGACGTAGCGTTGGAAGGTCCCACAAGGTGAACCGATGACCTTGTGAAGGCCGCAGGAATCCGCTGGATGCGGGAAGCACAGAACGAAAACGGTCGAAGTGGTGGTGCTTAGGGGAGGCCTATGTCCTGCGACAAACGTCTTTCAGCTGAAATGATGATGATGATGCTGGCTGATGCGAAGTCATACAAGCCTAAATCGTAAAATTATGAATACGTAAAAAAAACTGTTGAATCTGACCAAAACAAAAATCACTATTCGTCATAGGCTGAAGAGGGATTGGGCGGGCCATGTATGTAGGATGCATCGGATTTTGGACATATGGGCCATAGTTGATACGCAGTGGGTGCTAGAAGACGGTCGTCATCAATAAGGGAGGCCTAGGAAACGCTGGCGCGATGACTTAGATGAGTTTACGGGAGATTATGTGGAGAAGGCCACACACGTGAAAGCCAACAGTGGGGGAGACGCAGCAGTTTCTTTTTTCTCTCTTGACCTTGAACACTCTTGATGAAAAGCAATGGATGAGGTCTATGATGAAACGAGGGTGCCCCGAAGATGCCTGTTCGCTCTGGCTTTGAAGGCAAACGGGATAAAGATGGGACGCCCTCAGGCTAGGTGGAGCGACGATCTTTGCAGAATGGCTGGTAGCCAACATGTAGAACAAGTTGTAGCAGGTAGGAGAGGCCTATGCCCAGCAGTAGACTGCTATGGGCTGATGGATGATGATGATGATGGGTTTTTTTTTTTTTTTCTGGTGGGAAATCATCAAATGACCCGCTCTGGGTGGAGCGGAAGAGACTCTTACTGACTAAAACCCACCCATGTTCCTTCCTTCGCCCTTTATGTTCCGGGGTAGCGGTAACCCTTCCGGACAATCCCGCTGAATGATGATGGGTTGAAGGTGGAAATGAACACAGACGCTTGCAGAGAGTTCCACACTTTGGCTGTGCGCATAATAAATGGGACAATTATACTAAGGTATTTAACTGGTTTTTATCTCAAATAAAATAACATTTCTATGTACATATAATGTTAATATCCCCCATCATCTTTTAACCCCAAAAACCCTATAAAAACTGCCAACTCGTGCTCCAAAGTGTTCTGGCAATAAATAAATAAAGCACACATACATTATAACGGCATTGTGCCAACCTTGCCAAGTGTGAAAAAATATAAGTTCAACGGAGAATGTATGTGGGGGGGTTATATAAAATATGTATTTACCTTCCTGTGGTATATCATTCTCATATTGTATTAGTTGTTTATGATTGTGGTGTTCTGGTGTAGTTTTTACAGGCTGTAGTGTAAGTTATGGATAACCCTTGAATGGTTTACGGGTTGAAGTGATAACTTATCTTATATTTGCAGGCTTGCTCAGTAGAACGCAAAATCTAGTTTTCCGAGCTTCACCGCTGCCTGGGGAGCCAGACGTCATTTGATTTTTCCTATAAAATGTTTTCACATCGGGTTTTTTCATCAATAATTCGAGTCAAGTGCAACCTTATAGAGAGTGGTCCAGTAGTATCGGCCCCGACTTACGGTCGTGAGTTCGAACCCAGGCAGGCTCGTTACTTTGTGTCTTTAATTTCATCACCACTGCTCTCAAAACACTGAAGGAAAACATTGTAAGGAAACCAGCATGGCCTAGAACCAAAAATTCGAAGTCATGTGTCATTTACGCCAACCTACACTTGGTCCGCGTGGTGAATTACGGCTCACTCCCTCTCATAGAGAGGCCTGTGTCCCAGCAATGGGAACATTACAGGCTGAATATGTATCAAAGTTAACCATCTCCAGACTCACAATTATAAATTAGAACAATGCGTACCTTTTAACGTCAACAGAAAGACACACACACCCTCACCAACACACGCAAACGCACACTCACCAACACACACACCTTACACATGGGCCCCTACCGTTATTTATCACAGGCGGCATGTTCGTGTCGCGACAATCTTGCATCGATTAGAGGATGATACTAATTAAAGCTGGGCCTGACACCTGCTCACTAATAACAACATGGAGCGACAAGTTTGTGTGTAATACCAACAATGCCTGCCTTACTGAAAGTATGTACATTAATTTAATTAATCAGAATTTGACTGATCATTCTAAGCACCAGAAATTAATTTACACGTGGGTGAAACGCTGAAGGGAAACATTGTGAGGAAACGGAAAAGGAAAGGAAGAATTTAAAGACATGTGACAAAAATTCTAACACATGTGACATCTACCAACCCGCACTGGGCCCACGTGGTAGATCACAACCCACTCTTTATCGAAGAGAGGAGGCCTGTGTCCCAGCAGTAGGAACATTATATAGGCTAATCATGCTTCGTGGGTGAAAAAGTAACTTTTTTACATGAACTGAATCCTAATTAAATTCTTGTTTCTTCTCCTTCGTCTTTATTTCATGAGAAAGTGTCTTACCTTCTCTTTGCCAATGTAATTAACAACACATAGCTACACCACTCGCGCATCCATAGGCTCCCATCCATAGCACGCATCCTTCCGTTTAAAAACATAGCTTAGTTGAATCCGTTTCCACCAGTGCTATGCTATGAGGACCAATGAAAATGATTCGTGGATGACAAACACATCCATTGCAACGTAGCATAGCACATCTCTGGTGGAAAAGCAGCCTAAGTGGGACTGGGCCGGACATATTTGCCGCTTGAACGAGTCATGGGCTAAATATACCAACGTGTGGGTTCCGGAAGACAACCGGCGATATCGAAGCAGACACAGGAGAGGATGGTGGCTCAAGACAGAGAGGATTGGAAAGAGAAAGGGAGGCCTTTGCCCTGCAATGGGACAGGACTAAAAATAAATAAATAATAATAAATATTAATTTATTTAAAAAATATAGTGAATGAAGATTTTGACAATGTGTCATAGTGGGTGCTAATATGGTTAAATATGTTTTCTTTATTTATATATATTTAAACTTTTCGCATAAAAAGGTACAAAGGCGGACTTAATGCCTTAGGCATTCTCTACCAGTCAACCAAGGACGATGAAGGTTGGGTGGTGGTGGGGGTGGGTGGTTTGTTCTTTGAACTTTCTTTTTCAATATTTTATCTACGACATTTACTGTATAATCTTCGTTTCAACAAACTTTCAGAACGAGCCCATTTCGACAATATTTAGTCGTTACATCGCGCCATACCTAAGTCACGTCTAAGTGCTTAAGTTATTCAGACAGGCAACAACTTACGTATTAGATGAGCCGGAAAATTGTGTTACTTAACTTAACTTTGCTAATGTATTTAAGTGATGTTTGCTTACTTAATTTAAATGAACATGTGTGCCTTTTTGTGAAAGTGTGGGTAAGGTAGCAAAAAATCTATGTTATTGTTGAAAGTAGAAAAGTATTTTCTGGTGAATGGTGGAGTACCACCGAAATACATTGTGTGCCACGAACGGCTGAACCCAATAACCGATTGACAGATCGCTACTGATGGTAGCCATTATAATCATTATAACTGTCAGTATAATATAATCACACAGATCGCTACTGATATAGATTATTGGGACGATAAAACCAGGGATAGGTAGGTTTTTCTACCTATGCCAAAACTGGTGATAGATAGGTAATTGGTTCGGCCGTTAATGTACTAATGTGTTTTGTTTTCAGCATAAGGAAACTTCTTACCATCTCGATGAACTCGTTCTACGAGATAGTTATATTTGTGATGTCGAAAGTAGTAGCAGTCTATCAATTACATATGATTATACTATAGTATCAATTACACGGTTGGCGCAGTGGCTGAGCGATCGACTGCTGCGCTGCGTGTCGCGGGTTCGATTCCCGTACGGAACAAATATTTGTATTGCCTACAGGTAGTTGTTCCGGGACTGGCTGTTTGTGTATGTGAGTTTAAATGTTTGTAAACGCACCCACGATACAGGAATAATTCGTGTGTGAGGCAAAGTTTTTACAAAAAAAAAAAAAAAATACGACAGTTACTTTTATGCCTAGAAAAAAAAGTTAAGTAGACAAGTCTCCCTTAATTCTGTTGTAATCAAATTGTAACAGAACTGAGGGGCAATTCTCGTAATTTTAAGAACGTCAGTCTGATCTCAGTCTCAATCTGTCAAAAATACCTCTAATTTCCCTACATTTTTGACATTTATCGTCAGTTTCAGATGACATTTCAAAACATTTTCAAATATAATAAGTATTTAACATCCTTCTCCATGCCAACCAACTCCAAATCTCTTATCTTTTCCATGGCTCGTTAAAATACGTCCCGAATCAGCCTTAAATCTAAGATGGCGTCCAATAAATCCATGAAAAGAGTTAACAACTTCAGTCGTTTCTTCTCGGCTTGTTTTGGCCTGTTCCGGAGGTAATTTACGGGAAAACTTCAGGGGTAACTCGTTGTTGTATTTTTTTGAAGTTATGGTCAAAAGTTAGGGTTATATTATGGCTTGAAGTAAGGGTTTTTCTATATTCGTATGTTGCTACATGTTAATTTATTTTCTTACTGTTTCCTTTTTGTATTGTAGTAAAGAAATAGATGGACCGACGATCTAAGGAAAGAGGGCTGGGACAAACTGGACGCGAAGGTGGAGGACCGGGTGTTGTGGCGCAGCCTGGAAAAGGCCTATGTCCACCAGTGGACTGCGATAGGCTGAGTTGATGTTGATGAGTAGACAGAGAGATAGAAGGTAAAATAATTAAATTAAATTAAAATATACAGTAATAAATATAGAGGTATGAGGAACAGGGTATAAAGTTCACTCATCCTCCTTAGAAAAGGGAGGATCCTCCGAACAGACGGGTGTTGTGTCTGGCGGGCAATTGCCCAACGTTTGATGTTGGGAAATTGTGTCTATGCTAATTACGCGGTAAACTTTGCTTGCGAGATGCAGGATTTGCGTGACGTCAGTATAACGCGTTGTTCGCATGTGGCGTTATAGATACCACTACAATAAATATACAGTGACTTTAAAACATTGCATAAGATTAAGACAAACTTAAACGTCAAAAATGTATGGTTAAGCAGAGGGGCAAATTTCTTAATTTAAAGAACGTTCACAGTCAGAGGGGCGGTTCTCGTAATTTTAGGAACGTTCACAGTCTGATCTCAGTGTCAATCTGTCAAAAATACCTTTAATTTCTCTACATGTTGACAAGTTTTTGACATTTGTATGTCGCCGAGATGAGACTGCGACTAGATTTTGAACATTTTAAATTAAGAGAATTGGCCTTCTGATCTCAGACTCAATCTGACAAAAATACCTCTAATTTCCCTACATTTTTGACAAGTTTTTGACATTGATTGTCGCTGAGATGAGATTGCGACTAGATTTTGAACGTTTTTAATTACTTGAATTGGGCTGCAGATGAAACGTTTATGAATAAAGGGGACGGAGATGAGTCTTGGACTGCTAAAGAAACAAAGAGTAAATTATTAAATAAATATTTTAAAAGTTATAAATTACGAGTACAAAAAACTATTGTGTCCACTTTTCCAGAAGGAGGAACGCGTAACCAAAAGTTACCGTATTTTTTTTTTGCGTGAAGCCTTTTTTGTCGCCCATAGTTATGAAACTAAGTTAATATTATGTGCAAAACGAGTATCTTCTTGTTTTATGTTTATTTCGCGCGGTCGTGCTAGGTCCAGAGTACGGGGTTTATTTATAAACGATGATTAAAATTAAGTGCTAAGTGTTAGTTAAGTGCAGGGGCTTGTGGCTACGTAATAACAGCCGCACGGGTCGATCGATCAGGTTAAGCTACGCTTGCCGCGGTTGGTCCGTGGATGGGTGACCATCTTCACATACCAAGACCCCTCCGTGCCTCGGATAGCACGTTAAGCCGTTGTTCCCGGCTGTCATTCGTGGATCTTTGACAGTCGTTACGGGTCGTCAGTAGCCCGAAAGTCTGACAACCAGTCTTGCCAAGGGGTATCGTATTACCCAGTAACTGGGTTGTGGAGGTCAGATAGGCAGTCGCTCCATGAAAAAAGCTAGGCAGGTGATGATGATTAAAGTTATGTGACGTTTAAACGTCACAAATGTCTAAACAGTCGCTAATCACTACTTCAAGTAACGATTACGAATAAAGGGGTATATCTACAAGTCTCTAATTTCACTCACATAAAAACACGAATGATAAAATCAATCATTTATCACCACGCTTGCTCGCAAAATCCTTAAATCCCTATAACTCCCACGTCTTTCGTACACCAAGATTAAAATATAAAGATACCCGAAGAATCGTTCCAACACCTGTCGCATTATGTACTTACGCCGTGTCTAAAAGTAACGATCTGTTTACACCTGCGGAGAATTATTTAATAACCTGCGACGGATCGTATCTGAGACACGCGGAATTAGGAATGCGTGGAACGAGAGACAATTGATTAATGTGTGCGGTAGTTGATAAATTGTATGATATGTGTTTGACTGTTTAGAAGGTTTCAGGCTGTGATAATGGCGCCGGTTCCCTTGTTCACAAAGTAAACTAAATTTAAATTCAGTGCATCTTTTTCTTTCTCTTTCATTAAGAAAAGTACAGAAGATAAATATTAATTTAGTCCTGTCAAATTATGATACTCCATAGACAAGTTTAGTCGTGATTAAAAAATTGGCTACTAAAAATACGTCAATTTATGTCAGGCGCTGTGTGTGTGTTTGTGTGTGTGTGCGTGTGTAAGCTCCTTGTAGTGTGGCGAGGTCAACGCCTATTTTTTGCACTATTGAATTGAACCCACACAGTTTAGATTTGTAGGATGAAATAATTGGTATACGAGGAATGTTCAGCCCACTCTGCGAATAATATATTTAATGGATGAGAAGTTGGTATAAAAATATTTTTACACGTTTATGAAAGAAAGAAAGATTGAAAAAGTATTTATTGCGACTCGTACAGGAAGATCACAAACTAAACTAAACACAGTCAAAAATAAAAAACTATATTTTAAAAAAAGTAACAAATAGAAACAGATGTTCACAAAGTTTCTTTCACAGTTTTAAATCACACTAATATTATAAAGGCGAAAGTTTGTGAGTGAGTGTGTGTGTGTGTGTGTGTGTGTGTTTGTATGTTTGTTACTTCTTCACGCTCAAACGGCTGGTCCAATTTTGATGAAATTTGGTATGGACGTATCTGACATCCTGGATTAAAACATAGGATACTTTTTATCCCGATATTCCCACGGGGTCGAAACTTATGCGGGTGAAACCGCTGGGTCCAGGTAGTGTCAAACATAAATAATCTTAAAACTAGATGAGGTCGGTGTTTCCTATCCGACTACTCCGAGAAGTAACACTGATTTTGATTCAAGTCCATCAAAATTTTAGCCCACATATAAATCATCATCATCAGCTGCGTAGCCATTTTCCCAACTGTATTAGGTTTGGCTTCCAGTCTAACCGGACGCAGCTGAATACCAGTATTTATAATATTTTACATGAAATGACTGCCTATCTTACTTTTTTTTTGGATGGGAAGTCATCCAATCACTTCTCCTGCTCTGGACGGAGCGGGAGGGCGTGTGACTTTTACTGACTAAAACTCACTCGTGTTCCTTCAGTTGCCTGTGCCAGGGGCCACGGTATCTCTTTCGAAGAACCTGCGACTCTGGCTGCCTATCTGACCCCAGATATATCTAAATCACGGTGCAAAATTTTGTCATTACGAATTCCTACGATTATGATTGATAATATTCACTTCAAGCGCCTTAAATAAGGCTCAAACCACATCCGCGCTCCACAAAGCTGTGAACCGCACCTGCAAAACCCAATAATTGTAATTACATGTACAAAGCTCCGCCTTGCATCTGATGAAGTTCCTTCATTACCTACAGTATGTTACAGAAGATTTATTACGTGTTACATGTACCTACATAACTATACGTATGTGTGTACTCGGGTTTAAAGCTGAGGTTATACCGGAGTTGTGTTAGGTAATTATTGGTAGCTCCCTTTCGTTTCGGGTGACGCAGGTGCTCTCGGGGCATGGTTGCTTCGGGAAGTACCTGTGTCGTATAAACAGGGAGCCGGACGTCCAGTGTCACCACTACGTTGACTGCTGGGAGGACACGGCGCGGCATACGCTGGCAGAGTGTGCCGCCTGGGAGGAGCCGCGCCGTGCCCTTATCTCAGAAGTAGGCACTAGGCAGTGACCTGTCGCTGCCGGCCGTGGTCGAGTCGATGGTCGGCAGCGAAGAGTCCTGGGACGCGGTGGTTTCCTTCTGCGAAACAGTCGTCTCGCAGAAGGAGGCTGCGGAAAGGGAGAGGGAGATCTTGTCCACTCACCCGGCCCGCAGCAGGCGCGCGTCGGCGGAGGGCGGACAACGCCCTCTTCCAGCCCCCCTAAATGGGTCCAGGGGCGACGGACTCAGGGACGTGTTCCACGCGCGCCCCTCTTAGACATCGCGGGGGGAGGCAAACACCTCACTCTCCCCCCTGACCCGAGGAGGCCCGCGGTGGCGGGCCGGCACCAGTCGGGGGTTGCGGAAGGATCGTCCGTTCCCGCAACCCGCGGCGTAGGTGTGAGATGGAACACCGGGGTGGTTTTTTGTCAGTAAGAGTCTGACAGACCCCGCCGCCCGCCCCAGGGCGGCGGACATCCATGAAGATTTTCCACACCGGAAAAAAAAAGGTAACTATTGGTTGGTTAAATAATCCAAGTTGATGAGATTAGTTCGTTTAGATGCTGTTTACTTCGATTCTACGAATTGAACTAACAATTCGTAGAATCGAAGTAAACAGCATCTAAATAAAACCACTGTTAACCACCAACCGCCACCACCACCTGTTACCACCTGTTGTTGTTGTTGTGTTCAAATAACTATGTTAGGTAAATATTCCAGTTACAAAGCATACAATATTATAATATTTTTTTCACAATGGACCAATAAATTATTCATATTCTATTCTTATTACTTATAAGAGGGGCCTGTGGCTAGATCAGCCGCACGGGTCGATCGATCAGGTTAAGCTACGCTTGCCGCGGTTGGTCCGTGGATGGGTAACCATCTTCACATACCAAGACCCCTCCGTGCCTCGGAAAGTACGTTAAGCCGTTGGTCCCGGCTGTCATTAGTGGATCTTTAACCGTCTTCGTTACGGGTCGTCTGTTGCCCGAAAGTCTGACAACCAATCTTACCAAGAGGTAACGTATTACCCGGTGACTGGGATGTAAAGATCAGATAGGCAATCGATCCATGTAAAATACTGGTATTCAGCTGGATCCGGTTAGACTGGCAGCCGACCCCAACATAGTTGGGAAAAGGCAGGCAGATGATTCTTATTGGTAGTGTTAAGGTATTAAGGTAATGAAGAGGAGGGAGAGGAAGGTCAAAGAAAAGATGGATGGATTGTGTAAGGAATTATATTAAAGATAAGGAAGTGAATGATAGCGTGACATTTAGGGAGAATGGAAGAAGAAAATGTTGTGCCGACATCAAGTGATGATGGTGGATGATGGTGGACGGTGGTAATGAAAACTTTAACAACTTGATAAATGCGAAACTGCTTACATAAAAGTATTTAGTGGTTCTTTTCATCGCTTACACAATAAAAAGCTACAAAAATAACTGCCAATATCCTATTCTCGAGAAATGACCTTGAAGAGACATACGTGGGCTTAGGATCCAAGTCAAAAATACCACTGAGTCTATGAGTGTTTTTGTAGCTATAAAAATAACTGCCAATATCCTGTTCTCGAGAAATGACCGTGGGCGTAGGATTCAAGTCAAAAATGCCACTGAGTCTACGAGTGTCTTTGTAGCTACAAAAATAACTGCCAATATCCTGTTCTCGAGAAATGACCGTGGGCGTAGGATCCAAGTCAAAAATGCCACTGAGTCTACGAGTGTCTTTGTAGCTACAAAAATAACTGCCAATATCCTGTTCTCGAGAAATGACCGTGGGCGTAGGATCCAAGTCAAAAATGCCACTGAGTCTACGAGTGTCTTTGTAGCTACAAAAATAACTGCCAATATCCTGTTCTGGAGAAATGACCGTGGGCGTAGGATCCAAGTCAAAAATGCCACTGAGTGTATGAGTGCGAGATACTTTGTAAATAAGCTCATCTGGGGTTCTCAGAAAATGGTTATATTAATGCCAAATTCAACATATAGCAAAGCCTGCGTAATCAGTCTATATCATTCCCATTGCTAGGACACAGGTTTCCTCTCTGTGACAGAGAGTGGACACAACCCACACACCACGCGGGCCCAGTGCGGGTTGTTAGATGTCACATGTCTTCGAATGTTTGGTTCTAAGACATGCCGGTTTCCTCACGATGTTTTCCTTCACCGTTTTGAGAGCAGTGGTGATGAAATAAATTACACAAAGAAAAGCACCTACCTGGGTTTGTCCACACGACCTACAACTCGTACTCTTTAAACAAATAATATTCCAATTACCTTCTAATTATTTTGTACCATTTATGACTGCTCATCGAGTTAGTGCCCATACACATGCTGTTCTTCTTTCACGCTAAAACGGCTGTACGGATTTGGATGAAATTTGGCACATGGGTAAACCCTTTTTTTTTTTTTTTGGGATGGGAAATCATCAAATGACTCCTCCCGCTCTGGGTGGAGCGGAAGGGAGTGTCAGACTCTTACTGACTAAAACCCACCCATGTTCCTTCCTTCGCCCTTTATGTTCCGGGGTAGCGGTAACCCTTCCGGACAATCCCGCTGCCCCGGCAGGCTTCGGCCCTAAGGGGCCCCTCGAATTATGCTGACATCTCTTTGAGGCGCGCGTGGAACACTTACGCGCCGTCCGGCACGGGCCTGGTCCTGATCGGGCGGTGAGCTACCCATTGCTCTCCGCCCGCAGGCCCGCGCCTACGGTGGCCGGTAGTTGTCTCTCGACTCCCGACGCCCGGGGCGTCTCCCGCGGCGGCTTGGACGGGAGGCTCTCTCCCTCATCCGTCCCGCCACCTCCTTCGCTAGCATGACTGCTTCGCAGAAGGAGGCGACTGCCTCCCACTCCCTCTCGCTCCGGACCATGGCTTGCACCAGGTCCGGGCGCGAGAGGCCGCCGCCGCTGCCGATCGCCTCCACGAGGACACGGCGGTGCTCCGCCCAAGCGGGGCAGACCTCCACCGTGTGCTCCACCGTGTCCTCTGGGCGATCCTGGCAATGGTGACACCCGGGCGTTTCCTCCCGCCTGATCATGTGCAGGAACCTCCCGAAACTATGGGTAAACCCTGACCTGGACTAGGACATAAGATACTTTTTATTTCAATATGTTGGTGAAACCGCGGGACGCAGCTAGCTCCTACACAGTTTTATCGGTGTTGTGTGAACATGGAACTATCACTCGAGTGAACCATTCATGCACGTGACGCTTCTGATATCGACTTTATGTAGCGGTGACAACTTCCTATCAGGGACGTCAGCTTACATGCACCCACTAAGTTTTGATTTTTTGAAATTATAAATAAAAACCGGCCAAGTGCGAATCGCACTCGCACGCAAAGGGTGATCAGTACCACAAAGCAAAAAACACCGTAAAAACGCATTTCTTGAATGGAGACCCCTTTTAATTCTTATTAATTTTATTTTATTTTTATTATTTCATGTTATAGCGACAATAGAAACACACACTCTGTGAAAATTTTAACTGTCTATATATTACAGTTCATGAGATACAGCCCACTGACTGACAGACGGTGGGACGGACAGCGGAGGCTTAGTAATAGGGTTCCGTTGTCACCCTTTGGATACGGGACCCTAAAAAACGACAAACAGAATTAAATTATCTAACAGATAAGGCCTTTAGGACAGTTATAATCTAGAATTGATTGCTAGATAGAGGGTAGTAATCACAGTATTCGTGCTCGCTCGTGTGGACTCAGCTTTAGAGGCGTAGGCGCTACTAATTAATAGCCTTGTTGAGAGTCCCGCCTGATGGTTCGTCTTGATAATTATAATACGTACATAATGTTATATGTGGCATGTGCGTAGTGTGAAGTTTAAACATAGTGTGGGGTACATAAGTGAGGTGGAAAATAGATGTACGGACGCCAGCACATCAAGTTACTACAATCTGTCAAACTTCTTTAATAGATTTTCAACTTTATCGTTAAAACATTAAGGTTCAAGGTTGATTGGGAAAATTTGACAGTTTTGGGTAGCTTGACCTGCTGGCGTCTGTACCTATCCAGTTAAACTATTGAGCAGTAGTTGTCCAGTGTTAACGGCCCTGACTTACGAGTTGTAGGTCGTGGGTTCGAACCCAGACAGGCGCTTTGCTTTGTGTAAATAATTTCATCACCACTGCTCTCAAAACGGTGAAGGGAAACATCGTGAGGAAACCGACATGTCCTAGAACCAAAAAATCGAAGAGATGTGACATCCACCAACCCGCACTGGGCCCGCGTAGTGGATTACGGCCCAGTCCCTCTCACAGAGAGGAGGCCCGTGTCCCAGCAGTGGGAACATTATAGGCTGATTATGAGTTCTCAATGTATGCTTCGTTACTTATTTAATATTTAAGTGTTGGAAGGTAATTATTACGGTAATTACATGCCTAAGATGGTCGCGGTCGCTATCTCGATATCTCGATGTCGATACTGGCTATTTCTACATGGATGGCAGTGCAAACACGTTAGTTCAGTCGCACCTTAAAGCTCTTATATTATAATTCGTATTATCCTGACTAATACTACCTTGATGCGAATCGAAATATTTTTCCGACCTCATCTAGATTTTTTTTTTATAATTATGACGTTAAAAGTGATTCCGATAACCTGTTTAATACCAAAATAATCAATTTCATTTCATTTCTGATAGAGTAGGTAATATTTCTTACGAATTCTGTATATTAAACTAAGTAGGTAACTTTGTGCAAAAATAATTGAGTGGAATATATCCATATGTTTTTTGTGAAAATTCGCTGTTTACGATATTGCGCAATTAAACGCACGCAAAACGTTGTGCTTGTAATATAATAATAATAAATTCTTTATTGGCATAAAAAATGTGTACAAACAAATTGAAGCCCTGAATCCTTTCTCCCAACCAGTAGGTTCTGGATTTTATGCAATATACATCGTTTATAAAACTATGCTAATGGGCATTCAACTCACCATTGCCAGGATCGCCCAGAGGACACGGTGGAGCACACGGTGGAGGTCTGCCCCGCTTGGGCGGAGCACCGCCGTGTCCTCGTGGAGGCGATCGGCAGCGGCGGCGGCCTCTCGCGCCCGGCCCTGGTGCAAGCCATGGTCCGGAGCGAGAGGGAGTGGGAGGCAGGCGCCTCCTTCTGCGAAGCAGTCATGCTAGCGAAGGAGGTGGCGGGACGGATGAGGGAGAGAGCCTCCCGTCCCAGCCGCCGCGGGAGACGCCCCGGGCGTCGGGAGTCGAGCGACGACTACCGGCCACCGTAGGCGCGGGCCTGCGGGCGGAGAGCAATGGGTAGCTCACCGCCCGATCAGGACCAGGCCCGTGCCGGACGGCGCGTAAGTGTTCCACGCGCGCCTCAAAGAGATGTCAGCATAACGAGGGGCCCCTCAGGGCCGGGATTGTCCGAAAGGGTTACCGCTACCCCGGAACATAAAGGGCGAAGGAAGGAACATGGGTGGGTTTTAGTCAGTAAGAGTCTGACACTCCCTTCCGCTCCACCCAGAGCGGGAGGGGTCATTTGATGATTTCCCATCCCAAAAAAAAAAAAAAAAAATGGGCATTCAACGCTACAGGAATCGTGAGAGTATTTAAAGTTAAAATAACGTTTAAAGCCGTCAAACATCCATTGTCATTATAATGCCTACAAAAAACAGTTCCCTAAAAAGTGCAACCTTGAAGGAAAAACCACAGACATAAATAAAATTTATGGGCTACCTCTGTAGATGTCAAATTTTTATGAAAAGAGAACTTACAAGTTTAACTTAACTTGAGTGACAGTTTTCTTTCATGACATCTTGACTCCACCCTTCCAAGGAAAACATACGCGGAAAATGACTTACATTCGCTATTCCCTTTATCGTTAGCGACACGCTTGGCTCCGCTCTTCTACTGTGTCACATTAAGAGGTGAAGACAGAAGGTTCACCCTTTATTATTGCCAGCTAAAAAAAAACCACTTACCGTCGACGATTGGTGTACTCAAGAATAGGCTGTTAATTCGTCGACGGCACGGTTGGCGCAGTGGTTAAGCCTGCTGCACTGCGTGTCGCGGGTTCGATTCCCGCACGGAGCAAATATTTGTATGACCTACAAGTAGTTGTTCCGGGTCTGGCTGTTTGTGTATGTGAGTTAAAATGTTTGAAAACGCACCCACGATACAGGAGAAATTCCTAGTGTGGGGCAACGTTTTAAAGAAGAAAAAAAAATTATAAAGAAAGAAAACACATTTATTTGCGGCAAACATGACGCATAAAAAAGAACACAAACACAAAAAAAATAACAAGTTGGGGGCAAACATGCGTCACATCCACGCAAAACGGCCTTCCCTCAACATAATGAGAACTAAAACCCTATACGAGACAGAGCACCAGCGCTGGATTTCAGCGGCAGACGACGTTGACGTGATAACGTCAACAACATGAGATTAAGTTGTAAAGTAATCAAGTTATCCCAAGACATGCTGTAAATTAGTCACAGATAGTTGAGTTGCCTCCTGAGGGCCTAAACAAGTGCAAAGCATTTCGTATTTCAACAACGACTTTCAGCAGGATTGACGTAAAGTTTTCGGTAGGTGGATAATGTCAATCGAATACATTTTTAACACTTCGATAATAGTCATCACTAATAGAACATAACTTTCTCTAGGCCCTCTGTGTTGCTTTGTTGATTCATTGGTTGATTTAAGCTCATATATTATAGTAACAGCCGCACAGGTCGATCGATCAGGTTAAGCTACGGTTGCCTCGGTTGGTCTGTGGATGGGTGACCATCTTCTCATACCCCTCCGTGCCTTGGAAAGCACGTTAATCCGTTGGTCCCGGCTGTCATTCGTGCATCTTTGTCAGTCGTTACGGGTAGTCAGGAGCCCGAAAGTCTGACAACCTGTCTTACCAAATGTCTTATCGTATTACCCAGTAACTGGGTTGTGGAGGTCAGATAGGCAGTCGCTCCGGGTAAAATACTGGTATTCAGCTGCACACGGTTAGACTGGAATTCGAGCCCAACATAGCTGGGAAAAGGCTAGGCAGATGATATTTTAGTGGTTTGTTTTAAACTAGTCAAGTAATCCCACAACAACATGAGCTTTTTTTGTGTTCTCTTTAATGGTTGAGTTATCTCCTAATTTGTACATTATAACTGTTACGCTGTAGTTTTACGTTTGCATGATTTTATTGTCAAATTTTCTGAATGTTTTTGCATAAAAAATCAGGTTAAGATTCAGATATTTAGGCAATATCAGCATAAACATATAAGCAACAAACGCGCAATGGAAACTATTCCAATTGATGAATTGGTTACTGTTAGGTACCGTAAGTTATATTTAGCCTAAAACGTTCCCACTGCTGGGACACAGGCCTTCTCTCTATAAGACGGAGTGGGCCATAATCCACCACGACGACCCAGTGCGGGTTGGTAAGTAAGTATCAGAGCTGACGATAGTCTTCTATGCTGACTGTTAATACGGTGCGTTGCTAGGAGTGGGTTTACTGAACTTTCCTTTTGATATTTTGTGACAATGACAAAGTTAGGTCACGACAAGTACAGGTACCGATATAACGGATGTTGTTCCCGAATCAAACCATATATTTTCATACGGGGAGGGAGAAATTTACACCCTTACATTAATAATTTTGCTCGAACAAATCACCCTCCAGTTTGATTTTACGCCAGTTGTGTTAATAAAAGGTAAAAGGGATACGGTCTAGTGATGTCCAATTCTCGTATCCGAAAAAAAATATACACAAATAAATCCGCATGAAATTGAGTTTGATTAACGATTTCATTTGCATATTAACTGGATGTTTCTTTAAGCATTATATTTGGGACTGCGGTGGGATATCTATATTTTCAATTTAAAGTGACCGCACTTTAAATTGAAACAGAGTATTTCGGGATGAAAGAACAATAAACCCGCTGTTTCAGGGTTCAATTTAAGTTGAATTTCGGAATAATTTATTCTTTACTTTATTCAGTGTATTAGTTCTTATTCGTAATTATGACCTTATATGCAATGAGAGAAGAATAAACAATCAGTCGCAAATAAATCAAAGATTTTTTTTCACTATTTACAAATTAGTTCAAAAACTCATTCCACGATATTTTCCATATTTTAAATGGCATTTGAAATACGGAAACTATCGAGAGATTCAAAAATATCCGCGTAATATCCGAAACCGTAACTCACAATATCCGAAATCGCTCCAATGTCACATCACTAACCCCGTAAGAGGTAATTTTTCCTCCAAGTAGCACGCTCCTTTAACGTCAGCCCTGATACATGTTGCTTATGTTATTATTAAGTATTATTCAAATACACGGTGAAATATGTGTTTTCCTCGACTGTACGTGCCTGTACCTACGTGAAGTAGGCGTGTCGTTGAAACCACTTTGCTTCTTTATATATTTGTTATTTCGATCATTTTAGCTTCTAATATGGATTCATGGTGGGTTGGGTTAGTGCTTTCGTGAATAAAACACCAAAATCAATCAAAAACACTTCAACCAGCCCAGGTTTAAGTGCTTTTGATTGATTTTTGGTTTTTAGTAATTATGGTTTTAGGGTTCTGAGGCTGACTGAGTAGGGCTGGCCATGTTTATCGGAGGATCGATGGCCAAATACCAAATTATAGACTAATTTAAGATTATACTCGAATATAGTTATGGCATGCATTAAAATGTAGGTTTACAAATGTGTTTTTTATTTTTAGATTTAATTAGTTTGAGCTCATAACGTCTCGGCTGACATTCGTAGGTCTGTGACAGTCGTTCCGGGTAGTCAGAAGCCCGAAAGTTTGACAACCGGTCTTACCACGGTGTATCGTGTTACCCAGTAACTAGGTCGTGGATAGGCAGTCGCGCCATGTAAAATACTGATATTCAGCTGCTTCCAGGTAGACTGGAAGCCGCACCAACATCATCATCATCTGCCTAGCCTTTTCCCAACTATGTTGGGGTCGGCTTCCAGTCTAACCGGATTCAGCTGAATACCAGTATTTTACATGGAGCGACTGCCTATCTGACCTCCACAACCCAGTAAATGGGTAATACGATACTCCTTGGTAAGACTGGTTGTCAGACTTTCGAGCTTCTAACTACCCGTAACGACTGTCAAAGATCTACGAATGACAGCCGGGACCAACGGCTTAACGTGCTTTCTGAGGCACGGAGGGGTCTCGGTATGTAAAGATGGTCACCCATCCATAGACCAACCGCGGCAAGCGTAGCTTAACCTGATCGATTGACCTATGCGGCTGTTATTATTTAGCCACGGGCCCCCTGGAAGCCGCACCAACATAGTTAGGAAAAGGCTAGACCAATTGATTGACATACAATTACCTATTTTAATGGTACAGTACCAATAAGATATAACCATCCGTCACTAAACCATCAGTGTCGTATTCATAAATGACCCAATAAGTCAAAATGAAATTATACACAAAGCAAATGCTTCAATAAATAAGGGTAAATGCGTAAAATACGCTATATTTATGCAGCTTAACCCTTTGTATCCAAATCACAGTGTAAATGAACCGGTACAATACGATGAAACATAACCCGTCATAGACCCATCCTTTTTCCATAAGACAAGGGAATGATAAAATGGTATAAAGCATATCTCATTACTCCGTTTCCTCTGGAGCGTCAGCACAGAAATCGACGGGAGATTAATGCGGGCCCAGGGGATGATCGTAATTGATTTTTTTGCCAACCCTCATATCCGAGCGGTATTAACCTTTTAGTTGATAACGCTACCCGAGTTTCGATGTTCAAAATAAATTTTCATTCCAAATATTTTATACTTCATATTTGGAAATTGGGATTTCATTTTTACAGGTTTTAGAAGAGTTATTGCTGTTGGATATGTGTACGGATTTGGTTACAGTGTTGCAGGTTTTTACTGAATGTGTTGAGCTTTAGTTAGTGGATCCTACTAACATTATAAACGTGAAACTTTGTATGGATGGATGGATGTTTGTTGCTCTTTCACTCAAAATCTACTGAACGGATTTGGATGAAATTTGGCACACACGTGGTTTATAAATTTAACATATAGGATACTATATATCCCGATATTCCCACAAGATTGAAACTTATGCGGGTGATACCGCGGGGCGCAGCTAGTGTAGGTTTGGTTAGTACTCGCAACCGGAGTGCGTGTATGACCAGAGAGGCAATTCTCGTAATTTTAAGAACGTTCACAGTCTAATCTCAGTCTGAACTTCATTGAACTTCATATTTTTTCCATCAAGTTTTACATCACATTGAAATGACATGTATTACAATATATTCGTTTTAGTTACTCTGTTATGACTGTGTAACACTTACCTATATTAATTTAGATATCTCCAGTGAAGTCCAGAACATTTTTAACCGACTTCAAAAAAGGAGGAAGTTCTCAATTCGACTGTATTTTTTTTTATGTTTGTTACCTCAGAACTCCGTTATTTATAAGCCGATTTGCAAAATTATTTTTTTATTTGTAAGTATATACTTTCAGATCGGTCCAATTTTGAATCCCAGATTGAACCCAACGAAACCGACTTCCGAAATTAAAGTCATTTTTCAATTTGTAGTCTCTTTTTTTATTCTATTTGCAGTATAGCTAATTACATAATCTTTACAACATAGTACTACCAGCCAGTTCCAGAGTATACAAATAAAAAAGTGTTGAAGCTTATGTACCCACTGTGTACATTTGTGTCCAAAAAAAAAAATTCCAAGATAATTAAAAATGTTACTCATACATGGAGCACTCGTTCTTAATTAAATTTCTGGGTCCACGTAAAGGCGCGTTCAAATTGGTGCATTAAATAGTCTTATACTGACGGGTAAGTGGATAAAATACTTTTTTAGTTTAACGTAAACGTACCAGAGGGAAAAGGCTATGCAAAAATCACGAAAGATGAAGATATAAAACTAAATATGTATATTTCAGTCACTAAATTAATGTCCATTGGACATTCAAATTGACCTGCCGATTACAAAAAAACAGGGGAGAAAATATTCCACAAACTTCATCTTTCTTGTCGGAAGAATTGATGATCGTCATTTGTTTCAACATTAGCAGAAAACCCTCTGCTACTGCCATTCGATTAAGAAACATTATCCCTTGCATTTTACAGCAATCACGGTTGGAGAGTGATTTTAAAACGTCACGCTATATGGACAGAGTATACTCTGGTAACTAGGTTAACCGTTTTTTGACATCTGCCTAAGAACGTTACTATTCCAGATTACGTAAAAGTCAACTTTAAAATGCGTAATAAAATAAATATATAAACTGCCTAGACATTATAATAGCGTACGTGTATCAATTTTGACAAGAAATACATAATTGCTCACTAGTTCGATCCGTCAAAAAAGGGTTAACTTAGTGGCTAGAGTATAAATCCTAGACCACAGCAGCGCACAGATTCGCGTTCCATTAGAAATGCGTGAGTGGTCTCACACCAACGCGACGTGTCGCGTAAACGCAGCTCCACTTTACCAAATGTAAACGCAGCATGAGGGTGAAAGTGTTGGTGCGCTAATATATCTCCCTGGGGGGTAAACAGAGTTTGAGGACGAGGAAGCGTAGTAACTGCGTAAACTATGAGCTATAATGAAGGTCCAAGGATACGAACTTTTAAAGTTTGTTACTTTGAGATGGTAGCTTCGGGTGATATGGGAGACTTTTAGTCGGTACATATTTGGTCATATTTAGTTTGTACTGTCGAATGTTTCAAAGGTAGCTGTGGTCTTGGCTTGGCTTAAGAAAAAATACTTTCAATTCGATTTTGATTCACATTTCTATTCTGGTATTACAACGCCAGATAATTTTATCGGAGGAATAATTTTGAATTTTTGACAGTATACAAAATCTGTCAGATGTCAATTTTATTCCACAAATAAAAATTAGTGTCATCATCTGCCTTTTCCCAACTATGTTGGGGTCGGCTTCCAGTCTAACCGGATTCAGCTGAATACATATTTGACCTCCATAACCCAGTTACTGGGTAATACGATACCCCTTGGTAAGACTGGTTGTCAGACTTTCGGGCTTCTGACTACCCGTAACGACTGTCAAAGATATACGAATGACAGCCAGGATCAACGGCTTAACGTGTGTTTTCCGAGGCACGGAGGGGTCTCGGTATGTATAGATGGTCACCCATCCATAGACCAACCGCGGCAAGTGTAGCTTAACTTGATCGATCGACCTGTGCGGCTGTTATTATTTAGCCACGGGCCCCTAGTGTCGCTGATGTCGTGTATGAGCACTGAAAGATACCGAAGCCTTAAACTAAACCCACAAATTGACCAGAGTTTTTTGTTTTGGGAATCAAAAGTTACGTTAATCCATGGCACATGAAAAAAAAGGTAATCGGGCTTAAAGATTACACTCAAAAACCTAGTTTAAATTCCTTTAAAATGCTTCAAAAATCAATAGAAACCTACCAAAGGCTAATCTTATATTTAACCCTGCCTAAAAACTATTCAGCTAACAACCCCAAAATGTGTGAACATCCTGACTATTATCCCCCGACATAACGCATGGACGAAATTAAATTAAATTTCAACAAGATACATCTCAGTTGCCTGCCAAGGACCGGAGGTGAGCCTACGATTTATATTGTTAGGCTCCCCTGTATTTGAACCTTTTAAATTTATGTTGTGTTGTTAAAACAGCCAATGCCAGGGGAGGTGACGCCAATTCTTTTTTATTGTTTTCATAAAGGTTTAATTTGTGATCTGGGAATTGGGAGTGCCAGTTTTATTTGTGAAAGGAGAGCGACTAGATGATACTTACACTACGTTTTCGCTTATTGATTTTCTAACTTGTTTTACACTAGGAAGCGAGGAAAAGTGGGCTATTTTTACTGGTAAAAAACTACTTACAAAATTTTTTTTTGCCTGATATTAATAAATGATTTTTGACTATTAATTAGATATCTATTTGAGAATTACGTACATACTAACATATACAGGGTGTAAGAGACACCGACGCGCTAACTGTTACCCTAAATTCAGCGCATGATTCTACACCATAGATTCTCAACGTGGGCTATAAAAGTCTTAAATGCCCACGAGGGGGCGTGGGCATTTAAGACTTTTAGGGGAGCAATAGAAGACCCAGACAAAATTATATATCCTATCTTACGACTATACAATATTACACGTATAAATGTAATCGTGGAAATAGCTGCTTCAGATTCGAGACAGATGCTAAGTAAAAAAAAAAAGGGGGGTGTTAGAAAAAAAAGATGGACAAAATAAGGATCAGAACCTATATTCTAGACCCACCAACGTAGAAATTTTCTGTAAAACGGTGGATTTTCATTTAATAACCGACGAAATATTTAAATGCTGATGGGTCTATCATGTTCTGAATTCATGGTAACACTTTGCACGTCAACGTCCCTTACACCCTGTATACGAGCATGTTTCAATTATTGCTAAACTTTACACTCGTGTGACGTCAGAGCCACGGTGCCTACTTACATTACAATGGCTCCGCCAGACCGTGTAGCCTATATTATTATCTGTATAAGACAGTGTTGAATTGATCGATAACTGAACACGCTTGCCAATATTCAATCAGACGAGAAATGGGTTGAATATCGACACTTTGCTTCAATACCTAAAGAAAGACAATGCGGAAAAAATGACGCATAAAAAGAAGAAAACCCAAAAAAAAGTTGGGAGAAAACATGCGTCACATCCACGAAAAACGGCCATTGCTCAGCATAATGCTAAGACCGTATATGAAACAGAGCCCCAGCGCTGCTTTTCAGCGAGAGCCGGCGTTGACGTGATGACGTCAACCAGTGCAGCATACGATTAGATATAAATAAAAAACAACAATCAAAATCCTACTAATATTATAAATGTGAAAGTTTGTATGGATGGATGGATGGATGGATGGATGGATGGATGAATGGATGGATGTTTGTTACTCTTTCACGCAAAAAAATTTGAACGGATTTGGATGACATTTGACACACAGATGGTTTATAACCATGATTAACATATAGGATACTTTTTATTCCGATATTCCCACGGGATCTAAACTTATGCGGGAGAAACCGCGGAGCGCAACTAGTAAGAAATAAAACCAACCTGCGTCTCAACTATGTATGTATTTTTAATCACCAGGCCCAGGTAAGCACAGTCAAGTTTTTTTCATGCACTGGATTTTCAACGCACGGCTGTGCAGCGCACCTGTGTTTACGCACACACTTTTGCACTATATCTCCTGCGTACTAATCTATCTCCGTTGAGATTGGCCACCGTGAACGAAATCGGTCGCGAGGCTATTATTTTATTATTATTATCTATACTTCAATCCACTTTTAATCGTTTAATTTACTTTATAATCCACCCCAAAGTGTTTGATAAGAGTGTACTTCTGGCTACTCTTTTAGGAAACACATGCGTGATATTATGCAATTTTATCCATCCTGCTTTCAATCACTCAATCAATCAGTACAGACAATTCACGCATGAATGACAAAGTCAATTTCCATTTAAAACTAGCCTCAAAAAAATCTAGTCCAACAATTTAAAACTTTTCTATCAACACAGCCCAAAGCTTGAAATTAATTTCACGCTCTAAAACTCGGAAACCATTTCAGCGGATTATGCTACAAGTTCAATAAAACTCGAAAAGAATCAGCCAGCTCTATCGATAAACTACAGTTTAGTACGAGTATTTTGTGCATTTTCCAATCAAAATTGTCAACGGGTTGTTTTTTAATATATAGTGTGAAATACTGCCTCGTTGGTCCAGTGTTCGCACTGAACACGGCATCGCGGATACCTACTAATAAAATTCGCGTCCCCAGAAGTGCGTTGAGCATACAACTCCTGACACGGATCGCTTTTAAAGCCGTCCGTTTAGCTCTCATTTGTGTCGTAGTGAACTACGACACAAGTGACAGCTAAACGGACGGCTAAGTAAGCGGTAATACGCTTGGTTTGTATAGAAAGAGTTTTTTTTTTTTTTTCTGGTGGGAAATCATCAAATGACCCCTCCCGCTCTGGGTGGAGCGGAAGGGAGTGTCAGACTCTTACTGACTAAAACCCACCCATGTTCGAGACGAGTCTATTTCCATTAATTGCCAAAATAGGAAGGTTAATGTTGTAAGTTCCATGTCATTGGGGACGCCCAATGACATGGAACTTACAACATAACTGGGAAAATATGAGTGTACTATACGTCTCTGCATTCAAGGAGAATACAAGCGTCATGTGAGTAAAACTGCCAACGGGTGTTTCTGAATAAATAGTTTCAAAGTTAAATTCGATTTGGACTTGTACACTCGAACAGTTTGGAGCATATGGGACAGGGTTATAAAACTGAAAGTTTTGCTTCTTTCAGACGGCGATGGCTGTTTAGGGAACTGTTGAGAAAAGACTGATTAGTTTTGATAGAAAGCGAGTTTATGGAGCGTGCGACGATTCAGATGATTGGGTTGGCGTGTTAGTTTGTTTGTAGCTTAAGTTTGCTTAGAGATTTTGATTTTGCAGATAGTTTTACGCATTGTGTTCAAGACAATCCCATGCCTGTTAATACTGAAATTTGAAAACATTGTAAAAGACATTTTTTTTTATATTGCTATATAGGCCTGGTCTTGTCTGGTTTATTTTATTTTATTTTATTTATTAGGGACAACAAACAGCAGTATATTAAATATTACACATGATAGGAGTACTAAACTAATAGAATTAACAAATACACTACTCACGACGTTATCCACAGATTACCATATAAAATAATTAGCATAGGTACTGTTAATAATAACAATAAGGGCAAACTTAAAGATAAGGTTAAAATTATTACTCGGTTTGTTATTAAAATGTATCTCGGAGAGCATAAAATAAAGTGAAAAATCTAATAATATCTGCGTCTTAATACTAGGGACAAATATAAAGGTTTGGAATCAGATAAAATCGGCATGCAAAAAACAAAGAGAAGAAAAAAAAAAACAGAGAAAAACAAAAAAGGAAGGACGAACCTAAAGTTACATAAATACATGAGGTATATGAATCAAAATTAAGTAACATCGAAACTTATGGCTGTTCCTAGGATAGGTTCAAAAATCAAGTTATTTCCATAACTTGATTTTTGAACCTATTCTTGTTCAGAAATATAATATCAATAGATCCAAACTTTTTATTATAAGAACTTTCCATCAGAGAACCAATGGTTCTCTGATGGAAAGCAATGGATGAGGTCTGCTGTGATGGAACGAACGTGCCCAGAAGATGCCTGTTCACTCTTGCTTTGAAGGCAGGCGGGTTAAATATGGGAGGGAACGCAGGGAGTTCCACATTTGTGTAATAAACATGGAGTAACGTAACGTTGGAATTATTTTAAAAAGTTTAACCGTGAAGTTTCTGCCGGCTCTTCTCCATAGGAAATGACCAATTGGAACCGTGTGCCTAGCATCTGACGTTGACGAAGTACCCATGTAGGTTTATGTGCAGTAAAATATTTTGATTTGATCTGAATCTATAGCTGACTTGTAAATGGGGGTTACACATACACAACATATCAGAAAAATAAAATTTTGAGCGTCTTACTTTAGGGTGCTTTAAACTGGACGACATAAGAGTAAATGGCCAGCTTGATCTGAGTTCCTGCGTTATGATTTCAAAATGTTGCCTTATTTACCTGTAACAATAAAAAAGTTTACATTATTATTAACATCGTCAATTCCGAACTTTGCTTTACAGAACGAATATTATTATACAAATATGCACAGGAGGAATCCGGGAGGTATTCGACTTAGAGCACTGATTTCAACAGCACTTCCCCGAACCGCACTTGAGCACTTCCACTAACCGCACTGAAACAAAATTTAGCATGTCCTAGAAGCAAAAATTCGAAAACAAGCGACATCTACCAACCCGAGCTGGTCCTACGTGGTAGATCACAGGCCACTCCCTCTCGAAGTGTGGAGGCCTGTGTCCTAGCAGTGGGAACATTATAGAATAGAATAGAATACTCTTTATTGTACACCATACAAATTATAAAACATAAATATACAAAATTTTAAATGAAAAAAAAAAAAAAAAAAATTATTATGTTCTGATTATGTAATCCTAAAATTCTCAGTTCAGAAAGTCAATGATCATTAAATTGGGTACACTTTACATGCTTCAGCGTGTCCATCAAAAGCTTCTTGCTTAACACTCTAGCTAATTAGAATACTCCCCCTCTGCCAAACCGTAGCCACCACTGACCACGCCATTCATACCGTCAACGATTAAAGGCCCTACCGCTTGGTTTATTTTCGAAGTCCTCGGAGACCGCGCCCGTTATCTAATATCCAGTATTATCCAATCGATCACTCAGCAACGGTTGCCGCTGCAATTAGGGGTAATAAAACCACCCGAATTTACCCTCCGTGGCTTGAAATGACCCTTAGTACAGTTACCGACAGCGGCCGACCAGCTGGCAATTTTTAAACCTGAGGGGCAATTCTCGTAATTTTAAGAACGTTCGCAGTCTGATCTCAGTCTCAGTCTGTCAAAAATACCTGTAAAATCTCAACATTTTTGACATTGATTGTCGCTGAGATGAAATTGCGACTAGATTTTAAACGTTTTTTAATACGGGAATTGGTCTTCTGATTTTAAATTTGTTTCTTTCTACTGTCAGTTATCAGTCAAAAATGACAGTTTTCATTACGGACATGACAGTGACCTCGATTTAGTAGCACTTATTTTCATGAAATAAAAACCAAATTATCGTTCTGGATTTTTTGTCAAAACAAATGAAGTGAAACGAATACAATAATATTCTATAAAATATAAAATGAATAATTTAACAAATCCCCTGTTTTTCAATGTTTTTTTAAGTTATTAAAAAGGCCACACGCGTTTAACCAATTATACGCACATTTTAAACCTAATTACAGACTTTATACGAAGAGAGAATTAATACGATAACGCCGTCGAGTGTACACGACCGCGCCCGGACACAGCGGAAATTATAGTTAATGGATTCGAACCCCGGCAATATCGGTGCATAATTGCATCAATCGTGACGCCAGCGCATCAAATTTTAATATCGTTTCCATGTAAAATCAGAATTTGCGATCATACGACGCCGGGTTATATTTATTCCTCCAATTATGAGATGCGGTAGCGGACGGGGATCATACACATATTTTTTGACATGACTGTACTTAATTTTTTAATGGTTTTGTTATGTTTGGTGAGTTGAAATTGATATAGTCGTGCTATGTAGGTGGTACTTTGTTTTTAGGATTCCGTACCCTAAGGGTAAAAACGGGTCAGCGGGATTGTCCGAAAGGGTTACCGCTACCCCGGAACATAAAGGGCGAAGGAAGGAACAAAACCCACCCAGGTTTTAGTCAGTAAGAGTCTGACACTCCCTTCCGCTCCACCCAGAGCGGGAGGGGTCATTTTATAATTTCCCACCAGAACAAAAAAAAAAAGGGTAAAAACGGGACCCTATTACTAAGACTCCACTGTCCGTCTGTCTGTCTGTCACCAGGCTGTATCTCATAAACCGTAATACCTAGACAGTTGACATTTGCACAGATGATGTATTTCTATTGCTGCTATTACAGCAAATACTAAAAACAGAATAAAATATATATTTAAGTGGAGCTCCCATACAGCAAACGTCATTTATTTTCCGTTTTTCGGAGCCCTTCGTGCGCGAGTCCGACTCGCGGTTTTTATTTTTGTTTTATTTATTGTTTTGACTTAGTTATTGGGGGTGTGTTACATATTCACATGGCACCTGAACCGCTAACAAGCATTTACCTAGTTACATGATGCAGCCCGACACCAGACATCACGACATCCGTGAAATCGTCACTTTTGACACAGCATCGGTCAACCGTCGCCTATTTTAGATATTAATTAATATTGTAATGTTTATAAAATAAATTAAGTTGAATAAATGTTGTATTTGTTTCAATACTCAGGCTACGGCCTTCATATAGGCCTCCTCTCTGTAAGAGGGAGTGTTCGTTAAACAACCACGCGGACCCAGTGCGGGTTGTTGGATATCACATGTCTTCGATTTTTTAGTTCTAGAACATGCCGGTTTCCTCACGATGTTTTTCTTCATCGTTTTGAGAGCTGTAGTAATTAAATTAAAAAAAAAAAACATAGTAAAGTGTCTGGGTTCGAACTCACGATCTCTGTTCTAAGAATCTAGTTCAAAATAATGGCAATGCTATCCAAGAAACATAAAACTACAAACGATTTGGAATCAAACGAACTGATATAACTAATGGATTGTCTTTACTTTAGTGGTGATAAAAATGGGTTTATATATGACTATTTATGGGTAGTTACGAGTATACGGGTAGTTAATCAGAGTCTTGATTTCATATCTTTTATCCGACTACGGGCAAGACAAAATGGAAAGGATTGTTTCTATAAAATATCTGTAAGACCTGTTATATCACCAAAAATCGCACTAATAAATACTTTGACTTTGACTTTGACTCTGGCAGATAAGTTTTTGTGAGATAATTTGATAGAGAGCAGTGGTGGGCCCCACTGCTGTCTTCTTATCGAGATATTTAAAAAGTGTATTATTAGTACTTAATACTTCAAAAATGCCTTTAAATGATTTAGTTGAAATAAATGCTTTGAGTTTGACTTTGAAGTAACTCGTAATTATTTGAATGTGTTCAGAAACATATAAATAAAATTCATAAATACTCCATTTCGCTGTAAACTCAACGAGCATATTAAAATAAAATACACCCCACACTGAACAACAAACAGAAAGACCCCAACTCTAACATTTCTTCACAAAACTTAAACTAATTATTACCGTCATTAAATTAAATATAATAATGAGCAAAGTAATAAAATTACGTACACACAAAATGGCTGACTTAATACAATCATACAGACAAACAGTCATCAAGAAACAGAGAAATAAATGCATTAAAACTTTTGCTCGCCTCCAAAGTAATTGTGGTCGTGTTTCTAGGGCGCCGCCATTTTAATTACACATCTTAGTAACGCCACAGAATAAAATAGGTACAGAAGGTTGGCTCCATAGAACGAGCGTAAAACAGGCGCACGCATACATAGACACGTACCTACGTACGGCGTGCGGCCATCTTAAACAAATGTCAGTCGCGAGTGCTTGCTCTCGCTGTACGTGAAGGCGTATCTATGTGTGAGTATGTTTTTGTTCGTTCTATGGAGCTGGCCTCCTGTCAAAATCAATCTGTCTAGCTTTTTCCCAACTATGTTGGGCTCGGGTTCTAGTCTAACCGGATGCAGCTGAATACCAGTATTTTACATGGAGCGACTGCCTATCATGTAACACGATACCCCTTACTGGATGTCAGACTTTTGGGCTTCCGACTACTTGTATCCACTGTCAAATTAGACTGACAGCCAAGACAATGGCAGAGCGGAGATGCCCTTCTGTATCTATCTATTTAGTGGTACCTCTGTTCACGGCCGGCCGCGACAAAAAGTCGGCAAAAGTTTCAACGATGTTAATTACGTTTTATTGTGTCATTGCGTTGTTTTTAAGATTTTTAATTTTTATTAATGTTTTTAAATTAAATGGACGGCTGTTGTTATAGTAATGAAAGTTTAGAATAGAAGATTGCTTTGCAGATTCTCCGTTGCTTAAACGCATAAAAACAACATTAGTATCATAAATATTTTTAAAGTCAGTCCCCCCTATTTGCTTACGAAAATCTGTTTCAGCCAGTGAAGCTATTGGAAAATAATAGAGAAAAGTGTAAAACTTTATGTCCAAAGATAAAATACCGAGCAACGTTATAAATTAATAACCTAAACTCACAAATAATACCATACATACATTTAAGGACAAAACGGACTGAAAAGACCAGTTTTAATTTAACAAGAACAGAAAAATTAAAAAAAAAATACCTTCATTTATTCTATCAAGTTCGCAGGTCCAAATACAAAGCAAACATATTAACTAACATACTCACATATGTATGTATAAATGTAAATACTATTCAAAAGGAAAGTTAAAAGATACGGCTCCTGCCAAAGTTTGCGATTCGGCAAAAACGCATTACCATAATAAATTATTCTATATCAAAGCGATCGGACCGTGAATAGGTCTTTTTAAGTATCCTTCGAAAGTTATAGAGCTGCGACCTCGACTCGATGATACGAGTTACTCGTTACACGTACTGTATGAAATGTATCTTACTCGGGTGGTTTTAACAACTCTTAATGATATGACGGACTTGAAAACAAGATATGAGAGTGCTGTCATAATTATAGCTTTGAAGTTCTTGACTTTTAATTTATTTCCCTTTTTAAAAAGAAAGACGTACAGACGCCAGAACGTCAAGCTAACCGAAACTGTCAAATTTTCCCATTTAGCCTTGAACCTTAATGCTTTAGCGATAAAGTAGAAAATCTATTAAAGAAATTTGACAGATTGTAGTAGCTTGATGTGCTGGCGTCTGTAAATAGTAAATTATCATACAAATTCGGTTGATATTTGTATGGAATTCGAATGGTGCATGACTTGACATTCGTTGCCATACATACTTCATGTAGCGATCCGCAACCTTCGTAACATACAAGCGGCTCGAACACTGGATATCTCCTGGAAAGGGGTTCCAACCATCCACAGTACTCACCCAAAGTATCTTTGTATCATTTTGGATAGGTCCCTTAACTTCCGGAGAAACTGCAAAAATGTCAAACAGAAAGTGCATACCTGGAAACCACTTACTCCGTCGCCTAACATCCATCAGTTGGGGGGCACCTGCTCAAGTCCTGCGAACAACTGGAGTGGAGCTTTTGTTTCTTCGCAGGCGAATATGCCTGTCCAGTATGGAACCGATTAGCCCACGCTAAGTTAGTGGATACAGCTCTAGATTAGACATGCCAGATTATTACTGGTTGCTTGAAACCAAACCCGTTGCGAATTCTGTATCCACTGACTGGCATTGCTCCAGGAATTCGCAGGTCTATAGCCAGTCGCATCGAGAGGGCGAAGCTACAAGACGACCCACGCCACTCAATGCAAAATTTTAATTCAGTGCCATAGAGGCTTAAAAGCCGCAATCATTTTCTTGGGTGCATAAGTCCAGCCAAAGGCCCCTCCACGGAAAGATGTGATCTTTGAAAAGAACAACTTAATCCTCCTGATCTCTTTGCTAAACCATCAGAGTGTCTCTCATCCGGGCATTAGTTACGGTGGCCTACTTGAAAAACCTTCATTATAGTCTTCATACCCAAGTAGGCCGCAGCAATGAAAACTTCCACAGGTGGGGGTTCAGGGAAGGCTCTGACCTCCGGTGTGTATGCGGTGTCTCTCCACAGACAATGGCTCACCTCCCATCTTGCACCGCATGCCCGACAGGGCATCCTACAACCTGCACACGTGAGGACCTAATGGCTGCGTCGGCGAATGCTATCTGCGTTGCTGAATTTTGGGCCAAAAAAATTTAAGAAAAAAAACTATATTTTTGCCATCAACACGCTAAGAAAAAGATGTCGCGATTCGAGTAGTGGAACATCATGAGAGTCAGTTACTTTGCATTGTTGCAATCGGAGAAAAATATGTCGTCTCTTTCAACTTAGTAAATACAGTGTAGGTCTACTTCGAACCTCTTAGATTAGTTATTCAGCTTGTCGTAGAACAGGCAAGCCATGACGAAACTACTGCGGTTTCCCTGCTATAGTTTCGCGGCAGAGATGTGATAGCCACCTTGGCGCCGGTGGTGCACACACTTTCCTAGTACAACTTATGCATAATATATTCATAAGTACAGTGCATCTGAACAACCGTAAAGTTGTTCGTTTACAGAAGCCCTAAGAAGACTTAACGAGAGCTTTACGTACTTACCCTAGTTAAATCAGTTGACTTTAATTTATTTATATGCTAGTCTAGCTAGATTTAATTCAAACTTTATAATTTTCAAACTAGTTTTCAAAGTGGGTCTTTAAATATTAAAACTAAGCCAACATCCTATGCAAGTAAATGAACTAGAAACCGAGGAATTAAAAGCATTAGTCTTGTTAAAACTTGGTGGTTGTGCAGTTCTTACATCCAAAAACGAATATTTAATATTTATATCTTTAAAAGATATCCGCAAATCTAGTTTCATTTGGAAAGAAAAGTTTTTCATGCAAATCTATTAGCGTATAGTGAGACGAGGAACAGGGTATAAAGTTCACTCATTCTCCATAGAAAAGGGAGTATCCTCCGATCAAACGAGTGTCGTGTCTGGTGAGTAACTGCCCTACCATTGATGTCGGGACGTTGTATATATGCTATTTGCGCGGTAAACTTTGTTTGCGCGATGCAGGATTTTGCGTGACGTCATTATTATGCGTAGTTCGCAGATGGCGGTATAGATGCCGCTACAAGCTCATTGCTTCAATGCTAGCAAAGATTCGCGTATCCTAATGTTACCCAAAAGTCTTAGTTATTAGAATAAGTGCCCAAGCTTCATATTTAAGGCTTGTTTCATCTCTTTATGGGTCCAGTCGATCTGTTCTGTAAAAATATCACCATGAAAACTTAGGTGAAGTGAGCTTGAAGTGAGCTGTCAATAGTGTTATCCCCTACCATCTGTTAGAATGACAACTCACTTCAAGTTCACTTCACCGAAGTTTCCATGGTGAGGTTTATTCAACATACACTGGCTGGTCTTTACCCTATAGTGTTATAATAATGATGAGAGAAGATTGCACTACCGCTCGCGAATTCACATCGCATAAAGTTCTTACAAAAACATTTCGTCTCTCCTTAAAATATCATCATTGTATTTTCTTTGCTCCTGTTTCATGATATACACAGTCTGGCCATAAATACTGTTACAATTAAAAATAAGAAAGATATTACATTTGAATTTGGAATCTGTCATTTTTAAACGATTGTTCATTGAGTTTTCTAATTTTGGCGCCAATACATTGTACTAAATTTTGCGATATTAAAATGGAGTGGGGTGATAAAGAGAACCGAATCGCTGTGATTGCATTACACAAAGTTGGTATGGAGCCAAATGTAATTTTTAAAACTCTCCATACGCTTGGTATTAGTCAAATGTTTGTGTACCGGGCTACTAATAGGTACAATGAGACCCCCTCTGTTTGTGACAGAAAAAGATCTGGCCGTCCACGTAGTGTTCGTACGAAAAAGGAGGTCAAAACAGTAAGGAAAAGAATTCGAAGAAATCCTGTCCGAAAGCAAAAGATTTTATCTCGGGAGATGAAGATAGCACCCAGAACCATGTCGCGTATTTTAAAAGATGACTTAGGACTTGCAGCCTATAAGAGACGCACTGGTCATTTTTTAACTGATAATTTAAAAAAGAATAGGTTGGTAAAATCGAAACAACTACTGAAGCGGTACGCAAAGGGAGGTCACAGAAAAATTTTGTTTACGGATGAGAAAATCTTTACAATTGAGCAACATTTTAACAAACAAAATGACCGTATTTATGCTCAAAGCTCTAAGGAAGCTTCCCAATTAGTCGACAGAGTGCAACGTGGGCATTATCCGACTTCAGTGAATAAATCATAATCCGCTGGATTATGATTTATTGATCAGACTGTGAACGTTCTTAAAAATACGAGAATTGCCCCTCTGATCTCAGTCTCAATCTGTCAAAAAAATCCCCTAATTTCCCTACATTTTTGACAAGTTTTTGACATTTTTTTGCGCAGATGAGACTGGGACTAGATTTTTAACGTTTTGAATTACGAGAATTGTCCTTCTGTCATTTTTATGGTGTATATAATAAAAACTATTCTATTCTATTCAAAAGCACCCAGGCATTTCTATAATAGTGATATGTGGGATTTATATAAAATACTCTGCTCTCAAAACGATGAAGGAGAATATCGCGAGGAAACCGATATGTCCGTGAACCAAAAATTCAAAGACATGTGACATCTACCAATCCGCACTGGGCCCGCGTGGTGGATTACGGCTCACTCCCTCACACCGAGAAGACGCC
Organism: Apamea monoglypha; assembly: GCA_911387795.2. Classification (NCBI taxonomy): domain Eukaryota; kingdom Metazoa; phylum Arthropoda; class Insecta; order Lepidoptera; family Noctuidae; genus Apamea; species Apamea monoglypha. The sequence continues at coordinate 2,864,983 of OU426933.1, read as the reverse complement.
TGAGTCCCAGCAGTGGGAATATTATAGGCTGCATACACATTAGTGTCAGTGGTGGCTAAGGCAATCCTATAAGATCAATATTGAAGTAATTTCTCCTTCCAATCAGAAATAAATACCTTATCTACCAAAGCCAATGCCGATTCTCCGGCATTTCATTAAATTCACAAACTCTATACACCTACCGTTTGTGAGCAAAAGGTTAACGATATGGACTTAAAAAAACAAAAATAGCCTCCTACGGTTCTTACCCAATCAAGGGCCAGCCCTCGAGCTAATAGAAACTTTATCCCTTCAATATTTTCTTTTGATTAAATTCGTCTACAGAAGGCGGATGAGAAATGTTTTTTTCAATATTTTTTATAAAAACATACTGAAAATAAGATTGCGATCTTTCAAAGATATAGGCAAAAATATACGTTGTTTTGGGTAAGGGATTGATTATATTTTATATACTACTTTATATTATAAAGTTTCTTGCGTAGCGGCTACGGCGTAGCTCTGACGTCATGGCAACGCGCGCTACGTGGTCGTAGCATATTGGTTGGGCTACGCGGAAATAGTTGTATAAACCCTTCCCTTTGAGTCGGCCTTGTATAAATTTTATATTAGTTGTAACTTTCCAAGGAAGCAATATTTGTAAATTGCCTTTAAATAATTTATACCAGGCTCTCATTTACGTCGTATTTTATTTTTGAAACGAAGTTCTTTAATGCTACTTGCGGTAGGAGTAAACTGGTAGAAATGGTCACGTTACGAAAAAGCGTTATGTACCCTCCATGCGACTTTCTGCCTCTTTCTTATTATATACGAGACAGAGAGAGATAGTTACGAGGTTTTCAAGGGTGCTGAAGCCAATAGTGAGGTCAAAATGAAAATCTAAGATGGCGGCTGCGAACATTTTAAAATTTTCATCATGGGAGTCGTTTTCATGGTTTTTGAGGGTGCTAAAGCCAATATCGAGGTTAAAATGATAATCAAAGATGGCATCACCTTTATGAGAGCTTCTAAAAACTTTTACTAGATGGCTCTGTATTAAAACGCGTATTAAATTCAAACTTTCTCCGTTTCTGTACGAGTATCGCATAAGGAACTTTGTTGCGTAGATTAAGCTTCATTTTAGTTATACAAGAGCTCCACATTTTTTCATTGTTTCTGACTACTAAGGGCCGATTTTTCCAACGCCAGATAATTTTATCCGAGGATTATTTTTGAATATTTTACAGTTCTTCCATACAAAAATTGCCAGACGTAAATTTAATTACACGAATAAAAATTATCTGTCAATCGAAAAATCAGTCCTAAAACCAAAAACGAAATCCTAGAAGACTAGTTCAAATAAAATAAGCAATACCGTTATGTGTCTTTGACTTTAACAAACCCTGGTCAACTTTTTTGTGCAACAGATCGAACATTCAGCTCAACATATTTCAACCACTAAGACTGAACGGCACACCATTCACCGTGCTAAACCCCCACGATAAATATGGAAGTTTGTTAAATTGTTAGCAAGAAACAATAAGTTAAGTTGTGTTAAACAGGGGCCAACCACAAACATTGCCGGCCAAGCGGCAAGCCTGAACGGTTCCGACAAGATTTACTTGCTAACTTGTACCGCGGAACTCAAATTGTGCCTCTGACAGCTGTTCAAGTTTTTCAAATTAGGGTGTGCGTGTGTACTCGTAAAGGCTTGAGGGAATTATTTTTTTTTTGCTCTGATGTGGTTGCAAATGTTTGGGTAAAAAGTTCAGGTTTTTATTATTGCGGTTTGTTGCATGAACACATAAATTTCACCTTTCATACAACTGACTAAGTGTATTTATGGTGAAAATTGGGTGTTGTGGAATGTCAATTTGCCTGAGGTGCATTACGAGTATGTCCTACAATTGGGTAATTGCATGATATTGAATACTGTATATTCTAGTAAATTATATATTCACATGCGTGATACAATAACAGAATTCCAAATCAAATTTGAAATCGGTCGAAAAATAAAAAACTTATAACTTATAAAAGCTTTTTGTCTATCTCTTTCTCGCAAAACGAACTTTTGCATGTAATTTATATGGCGATACTGAACTATGATGTCACAATTCAGAATTTCCCTCTGTGTCTAATTGAGAGTTTTGAACGGTTGTCAGTCTTTCGGGCTTCTGACGACCCGTAACGGCTGCCAAAGGTCCCGTGATAGCTGGGACCAACGGCCTTCCGTGCTGTCCGAGGCACGGAGGGTCTTGATATTTATATATTATCGTTATCGATAGTCACCCATCCAATGACCAACCGCGGCCAGCGTTGCTTAACCTGATCAATCGACCCTTGCGGCTGTTCTTACTTAGTTGTAATGTATGTTGTTGTATGTTACCACCTAAGCATATATGTTTCATTGTGGAATGCAATAAATGATTGAGTATTGAGTTATTTATAACAATTGCGTTTGGTAAAATTATGATTAAGTACTCAATGCAATTGTTATGAATAATATCAATAGCAATACCAATGCTACACACATAAAAATATAGCATTACATCGCTAACCTCATAAAAAGTACCTCTTTGGCTCCACTAAAAGTCATAAACAATCCAATTTGACCACGAAACGACATTGATAAAAATTCCATAACCTTGTTACTCTAGCATGCCTTTGAAACTCTTTAAAAGTGACCTCCGCATTGAATGCTTACAATAATATGCTGTCTAGTCCAGTCGAACAAATATGAAAACATATTCAACATAATGTTGGCAACATAAGAACAACACGAATAAGTTGAATCACACTAACATATAAGTTTGGATTCAAGTTACAAACTCATATTACATATTATTTTAAGGCCATGCGCAGACTATTTCCTCTGTGAAGGCAATAATACTTGCACATCAAAACAGTCTCATAACCAGAATCTATTGAAAAATCTATTTGACATACGTCGAAAACTGTTCTGTCTCATAATTCCTTACAGCAATTTATTTGTGATCAATACAGCATGTCTTTTTTTTCCATACGTCTCCATCAGCCGTCATCGCAGTAGTCACACCCTTTCTATTTTTCATACAATCCATGCATCGTTTCTTTGGGCTTCCATACTGACAAAGCCATCTACCGTCATACTCAAAACTTTCCTCAACACATGGTCCTCATTCCAGCTCATCAAGCTGTTCTGAAAACGGCAATCAAAGCTGTTCTGTCCCGATAAGCCAACCCTCTTAATTAAAATCATTCTAGTCACAATCTCGTCTCCGCGGCATTCTTTGTCTTAATCTTGTCAAAAGAGTATGAAAACTATGACAGATTGAGATTACAGCACTAGAAGTGGTGAACAGCGGGCGTTTTGGGGGACTGTCTTTTGTAATTTTGACGTTCGAAAAGTGCTGATTCTCGGCCTAATTTGAATGAATGCCTTTTGATTTGATTCGAATGCGAACATTCTTAAAAATACAGCCGATCGATTCTCCACGCTCACTTCACCTTTGTTTTCACGGTGAGATGGTAACAGAATCGCACTGCAGGTTCTGCCCTTCTGGTGTGCACACTGTCTTACACCATACTCATATAACATATCAAAAAGTAATTTCAACTTTATTATGACGTGTGCCTTATGTTGAAGTCTTGTTTTTAGGTTCAAATATTAAGTTATAAGCCTTCATTCCCAGTACCATACCGACATATTTATCGGAGACAAATCAAATACTAACATCTGATGTATAAATCCAAGGTCTCTTTCGACTCAAATAGTTTGAGCACTTGCGAACACAAGATGGCGGATCATCTGAAAGCTTACTCAGAATGAACTGTCATTTTTATATGATCCTAAAGGCTAATTGCTTTCAAAGCGTTTTGTATTTCTACAACTACTTTCTACAGGATTGACATACGCTTTTCGGTAGCTTATGTTAATCCCATAAATCCTTTCCATTATCATTATCGGTGATAAAGTCTCAATTTGGCTACTGCCGTGTCAAATGTTTATTAACATTCTTATACGCAACAACAGCTGCCTATTAACGGGTGTTATTATTACGTGTGATCACTTATTTCTGAGATTGCTGGTCTACCTATAATTGGCGACTGTGTAAGAAAGAGGCCAATGTGATCTATATATAGTACTTAAGATATATTAAACCTAGAAGCCGTTGATGTACCTTAACAAATTAATTAATGCCTCGGAAAGCACGTTAAGCCGTTGGTCCCGGCAGTCATTTGTGGATCTTTGAGAGTCCAACCAGTCTTACCAAGGGGTATCGTATTACCCAGTAACCGGGTTGTGGAAGTCAGATTGGCAGTCGCCCCATGTAAAATACTGGTATCCAGCTGCATCCGCTTAGACTGGAAGCCGACCCCAACATTGTTGGGAAAAGGCTAGGCAGATGATATTACCTAAATAACTACCCTTACCATTCACAACGTATCCTACACTCTACATTTGAACTCGTCATTTAGAAAAAAGTCTCATGTGCCAGTATTTTACCGACACTTGTCCTGCAACATTTTGACTTACTATCTCGAGTGTACTCCTACCCTTTCTTATACGAACTTTTTCTCAAAATACTGACCTCTCCTAACTCTTAATTTCTTTTTTGTCTTTTCTCACTTGAGTTGAACAAAAAATTATGTTTATTTTTCATCTCACACCGACCTCATAAAAACAGGTAAAGTATGTTTCATGTAAAATTATGAATCACAGTCCGAACTTCAAAGTTTATGAATAATTCCCTTAAATAACATCATTTAAATTTTTTGTGGGAAATGCAAAATCTCGTCGCATGAATGTAATAAGATGCAAAATGAGTCAAAGTTTGTGTTTTTACAAAAAGTTTCTTGTTGCGGCTTCGAATCTCTTTGGTAGTTGGAAAAAATGCATCATCTGTTTTACCTTTTCTTAGTTTAATAGATTATGTTTTTGCTTGCAAATAGCTCATTATACTAAACTTGTTCTGTTTTTATTAACCCATACTGTCCCACTACTGGGCAAACATCTCCCCATACTTCCCCATTCATCTTTGTCTGCTGCCTTTTCCGGCCAGTCAGTCAAAAAAGAGTCTAGGACGTCGCGTCAGTTTCTTAGGCCTGCCTCGGTGACGACGCCCGTCTTCAGGCAGCCACTACGTGACGACCTTGGCCCACCTGTCCTGATGCATCCTGTACATGTGGCCCGTCCAGTCCCTTTTCAGCCTCGCGGTCTTGTCGCCAACATAGGCGATGCCTGTCTTCGAGCGTATTAATGTGTTGCGATTTCGACTTGTTCTTTGGCTAAGTTATTTTATATTGATTTATATAGTAATGTTACCTGCGACGCGGGATGTAATTAACTCAGTCTAAAACCTAGTTGTCAAAGACTGGTTGGCTGGTTTCTACCCTTCGTAGTAAATTGTTTCCAAAAAACGGATATTAGATTTTCCTAGTAAAATACATTTAGCGAGAAGTTTCAATTATGCACCCATCGGATGAAAACGAAGTTATCCGAAAAGTAGAGGTCAAGCTTTACCGTATTGGATGAGGGATGCTTATTGGTTTTGCTCATTTTCGGACAAGTCCGAATTTACCCAAAAACGGATTTACGAGGGCTTCTAAAATGGCGGTAAATACCTCGAAGCATAAATAACTTATACTTACGCAAGATTCTACTCGCTACTCTTCGGGGAAGGCGTGATGTTATGTTAAAAGAAATATCAAAATCAAATTAATGAATAATCAAAAACCTCCTTACATAAATATTGATTTAAAACAATATATAACGCAACTATTTACACTTGGTACTAAATTAAATGACTAACTACCTAAATATAAAAATAAATACAAAAAATCCTTTTGTTTTTTGGTCACGAAGTACTCGTCTGTATCGATGTCATCCGGAAATTAATTACTCATTAATTGTTTCAGGGCTACACTGACGTTTGTTTCTTGAAGTGAAAAAATAAATAAATAATATTAAGATTGTCCTTAGCTTTAAACAGAGAGAAGTGAAAAGAGAGTAAGGAGGCCTTTGCCCAGCAGTGGGACATCACGGGCTTTTAATAATAATAATTAAAATTGTCAAACATGAAATACAAAACCTTCAAAAAGATCGCAATATTACGCTCCTGACTCACGACATCTTTGTATCAAAATCGTATTTCTATCAGTCCTTCAAAGCCACATAAAAACATTTAAATCGAATACATCACATTTATATTTATTAAAGAAAGTCGTGAACCCATGTCATAACTCGGAACATGATCCGTTTTATCTCCGAGTTCGTTCTCCAGTTACATGGAAGGTAGGGATGTGCCGTGCACACGTCAAATTCATGAACGGACCCCTTGGGATCCGTTTTGGAGTGTTCTGAGGAATTGAAGTTTTTTTGAAATGTTAATGTTTTGTGAGAAACATGTGGAATACAAAAGTTAAAAAAAAAATATATTTTGTGTGGGTTATATGTTGCTGAAAGGTGAGATTTGTATGTATTTTTTTTTTTTGCCAATACCAATTAGAACTCAATACGACTGTGTTTTTCGCACCTTGTAGAATCAGTTACAAGTATGGAAAACAAAGACAATGTGAATTACTCTGGCATGGGCACTCTTTCTTTTCCAATTTTTAGGGTTCCGTACCCAAAGGGTAGAAACAAGACCCTATTACTTGTCCGTCTGTCTTTCTGTCTGTCTGTCACCAGGCTGTATCTCATGAACCGTGATAGCTAGACATTTGAAATTTTCACAGATTATGTATTTCTGTTGCCACTATAACTACAAATACTAATAACAGAAAAAATAAATATTTAAGTTCCCGTACAAAAAACGTGATTTTTTTGCCGTTTTTTGCTCGATATTAATAACGGCAACAGGTAGACGCTTGAAATAAAATATTATTTTAGATGTGGTTACAAACAGACAGTTTAGTTTGTGAAACTAAAAAAAAGGTAAAGTGTTGTTGTATAGATAATGGTACGGAACCCTTCGCGCGTGAGTCCGACTCGCACTTGGCCGGTTTTAAAGTGCATTGGGACTTCCACCATAATTTATTGCTAACCCTATCCTCCACATATGAGAAACTACAAAACACAAGTCCCTAACAAAATAATGGGCAATTTTGTATCGCTGCACGCCGCGACGACGTGTCACGCCATGACGCAAACACGTTGCGAGCGTGACGGCGAATGCTTGAAACACTGCCTAATGTTGAAATGTGGTCCAAGATGGGGGTGGAACTCAAACTCAAAGCATTTATTTCAAATAAACCAATTACAGGCATTCACAATTCAACACACTTTGTATTTGATCTACCAACTCCTAAACTAAGTCACGCTTGTATTTTTGATGGATGACACACAAGCGCAAGGTCGCATTATTTTCTGTTGCAATGATTGCAAGTGAAAATAGATCATGAGAAAATTAGAAGCATAGTCTTTTGCCATGTTCCGACAAACTGTCATGGCGAGCAGAACCATGTAAGAAAGTTGCAAGCGTGACAGCCCAGCGTGAAGACAGAACGTGGGCGTAAACTAGCGTGCTATCAGTGTGGTGGCAAATGAAATAAATATTACAAGTAAGTTGTTTAAGAAGATTCTATTTATATTTTATTTTTGTGTGTATTTTTATTTATTTTAACTTTAGGTACATAATTTGCTGCCAGGGCCGCGGGTTGTTCGAAAGAGATACCGTGGCCCCTGGCATAGGCAACTGAAGGAACACGGGTGGGTTTTAGTCAGTAAAAGCCTGATTTCCCACCCAGAAAAACAAAAGGTACATAGTTTCATATTTTTTAATTTGTGGAAGCTGTAAATGGCAACTGTAAGCGCTAATTGTACAGAAGCCAGCACATCAAGCTACCCGAAACTGTCAAATTTTCCCAATCGAACTTGAACCTAATGCTTTAGCGATAAACTTGAAAATCTATTAAAGAAATTTGACAGATTGTAGTAGCTTAATGTGGTGGCGGCTGTGCATTAGTTATCTAGATATTAGACTAGGCTTTCTTAAAAATAAATTAATAATAGAACCCCGTGTGAAATAGTGAGTTGGTATATGAACAAGAAGCTTAACTCATTTCCCTTAGATGAAAAGCTCATGAACAATTTGATTGAACTATCGCTTCGGCTGAACTCTTGCACCACTCACCCCCATGTAACAGGATACAAATAACTCTAAGAAGCAGATAGCTCTAATATCACACAATTTCAACGTACACTCGACGCCACGAGTGACGAGAAGTTGGTCAGGTGACGGTGTTAATTGATGACGACTGTAAGCGCGTGCACATACAATGATGGTAATCAACTCTTCTGTACGCGGTGTGACCGAGTTGTCAAGATCAGAGCTCACGAAAGAGAATAAAAGTAGTCAATGTCGCCGGATACGGTAAAGAGGACTATATATGTATACGTGCGTGCACTGATGAATACAAACTCATGTGAGTGCTGAGCAGCTAAGGACTACACGTACCTACTTCAAGATGAATGTAGTGGGTGCAGAAAGGTACTGCTGGCGGATTACAGTCCGTTTATATATTTGACTTGTGGGAAAATTAAGAGAAATATCAAAAGACGAAGAGGTTCTGAAGAAGAGAAGATTATTCCAATTCGTGTGTTCGATCGGTTCTCCATTGAAGCAAATAATTAGTTTAGTTTAGTTGCCAATTATTATAATTGGGTTTTTCTTTCTGGAATGTCTAATTAGAAGCCCAGTGTCTGGACATGTGCCCGGTTAATGGCAAAATATGGGTGTACCATAGGTACTGCCCAACCCTTTGGGAAAACATGGCGAAATATAATTGGAGAAAAAGTGCCTGACATGAGCCATATTTTTTTGGAGAACTATAGTGAGATATGATAGAAGTTCTCGGTTCCAATTGTATCAACTCTCGTAAAAAAACGCTCGCTAAATATCACCCTTTTAATATAAAACTCACTGTGAATATGCTCTACAAACAGAATTATATAAAACACCCATCCTCCCATGTCTTAGCCCCCGACCTCTCCAATGTAAAGCGATATCACCCATCAAATAACTCTTAGTAACGGTTCTCAATACACTCCATTCTATCCGCCGCCTCCCGCTAACAAATTAGAGTGGTGACAAGGAATTTAATTGGCGCTGAACGTACGCGCACCTCTAGTTTTCGATTGCTTGAGATATGTTTATTGCTCGAGTGTTTAGTGCAGCTCTTAAACTGTTTAATAAAGGTGGGAATACGCAGGGGTGGTGATATCCGAGGGTGTTATGTGGAGCTATTTGCATGTGTGCTTAGAGGTTAGGTTATAAACGTAAATTCTTGGAATTACTTATATTCTGGTATAGTTCTATGCTGGTTTGTAGTTTAAGATTACGGATGGGGTAGTCTTTAGTGGAAATAAATATTGTTTTTGGTAAATACAGAAAGAAAGAAAGAAAAATTCGTTTATTGGCATCACAGCAAAATAAATACACCTTAAAATTATAAAAACAGAAAACAAAGCATAACCTATAATGTTCCCACTGCTGAGACACATGCCTCCTCTCTGTGAGAGGGAGTGGGCCTTAATCCACCACGCGTGCCCAGTGAAGCCTGGTGGATGGTGCGGGCTGGTGGTTGAACATTACACATCGGTCTGCTATCGCTGGTAAAATTAGCCTACGAATTTATTTATACGCCCAGTTTGACAGTAAAAAATGCTACCATTGGTAGGTAGAACGATTCGTTTTTGTTTACAGGAATCGAGTATCAGTGAACGTCACTTTTTACTCATTGACACTGACGGCCTGTGACAATTCTAACAATGCCATATGACAGCTAGTTTGCGCTCAGTTGCGCCAAATTCAGACCCGAATATTTGTCTCTAGCCGCTACCGCAGCAGTCGATTTCGTACTCTGTGAACCTATAGATGTATGAGGAGCAGGATGTAAAGTTTACTCATCCTCTATAGAAAAGGGAGGATCCCTCGACCAGACAGACGTTGTGTCTGGTAGGCAACTGCCCAACGATTGATGTCGGGATGTTGTATATATGCTAGTTGCACGGTAAACTTCACTTGCGCGATGCAGGATTTTGATGCGTAGTTCTGATGTAGCGTTATAGAAGTCGCCGCAATCCTATGTATGTATCTGGTTAGACTTAAAACATACCCCAACGTTAAAAAGGGCTTGGCAAACAAACAGACAACATCTAAATCCAATCTATTTCAAGAATCTACCGAAAAAAGAAAACATCTCGAAAGACAAAGTTTTCAAATACCAACATCTTTTCAAACAAGTTGAGATCGCCGTACAAAGAAAATTGCGCACAATACAATCGATGAAGGCACACAAGTAGGTATCGTTCAACTACCGGTATGTTAAGTTACAAAGTTGTGCGGTCTATGCTTTGCTGTATCGGTTAAAAAGTTTCTACTACAAATAGGAGTGTTTGGTCTGCTGTTTAGGTTCAATTTCAACAATTTTTGTGTTAGAAACTTTCATATTTTTTGTTATATATGAGGAAGGTTGTGTCAGAAAAATGAACGGTAAAGTTGCGTGTTATTTCACAAACATTCTTCAATTAGCTCTTGAGCTATATGAAGCAATAAACTTGAAGAGACGGTTGGGGTAGACTTCTCCTCCAAACCGGTGACCACGTCCAGTTTGGACTGAACCTCGCAATAGTATGGAAAATCAAAAGGTTAGGTTATTATTCATCTTCTGTGTAACACCATACCTCGTTCTTCCACCAACAAAAGTCAGAAGATACAAAGACCTGCCGGTCTATTCTGTAAACATCTCACCGGGAAAAATTGGGTGAAGTGAGCTTGGAGTGAGCTGACAATAGTTCCAAGCATCAGGTGGAAAGACAGCTCACTTCACCTAAGTTTTCAAGGTGAGATTTTTACCGAATAGATCGGCTGGTCAACTACTTGCTGGTAGACGTCACCTAAAGGGGAGAAAGAAGGAAAGAAAGAAAGAAAAAGTGTTTATTGCGACTCGTACCGGATTATAAACTAAACTAAACTAGGAGGAAGAGGAAGGAAGAAGGAAGGGAGGGAGGGAGGAAGTAGGTACTCCGAATATTCTGTTGAAGCTTAACTACGTCCCATTACACCTATATATCCCCATGGGACTACCAGTGTAAACAACGTCACACGTCTGTGTAGCTGACTTGCAGCTTGCATCCATTTACCTATTGCTTGCACTCCTAACAGTGGATATAGTCACTGTTGCAGACACTAGAGTTACATTATGTAAACATCACGCTTGTGTTCCCGAAGGAGTAAGCAGAGTTGTATGTACACCCACATCTCGCCAGGTACCTATGTTTTGGTTTCAAGATTTTTATTTTTTTTATTTTTGTTTTTTTAAAAACGTTTAAAAAAATATAAATGAAACCAAGTTAGGAAAGCATCAGTATCATAAACCGAGTTATAATAAGAGTAGCTGCGCCCCGCGGTTATACCCGCATAAATTTCGATCCCGTGGGAATATCGGGATAAAAAGTAGCCTATATGTTAATCCAGGGTGTCAGCTATGTTCATACCAAATTTCATCAAAATTAGTCCAGCCGTTTGAGCGTGAAGAAGTAACAAACATACAAACACACACACACACAAACTTTCGCTTTTATAATATTAGTGTGATAGTGTGATTAATTTACTAGATTTTTCCCGCGATTTCGTCCTCGTGAAATTTCTTACTACCCCGACCCACCCCGTCGCATCGCATCACCCGCCCGCGCTGTTGCCTCGTTTTTATTCAGATTTTTTTTTATTTTTGCTCGGCTCCTAAGCATCCTTGCGTGATGTTAAGTAGCCTTCAATAATTAGGCTATAAAACGCGAAAAGAAGTTTTAAATCCGACTGGTAGTTTTGACGGCACGGTTGGCGCAGTGGTTAAGCGATTGACTGCTGCGCTGCGTGTCGCGGGTTCGATTCCCGCACGGAACAAATATTTGTATGACCTACAAGTGGTTGCTCCGGGTCTGGCTGTTTGTGTATGTGAGTTTAAATGTTTGTAAACGGACCCACGATACAGGAGAAATTCCTGGTGTAGTGTCTATTCCTAACGTTTTTTAAAAAGAAAAAAAAAAAAGGTACAGGGATTAGCGCGTTCAAACAAACTGTTCAGCTTTATTATATTCAACATTTTGATAGATACTGAAATACATAATTATGTACGGTACATAATTACTAATAAGATGTGTATATTTACGTATATCAGTAACAAGATATGCCAACAAAAATATTATGAGCCAAAACTACGAGCTGACATGGCGGAAGTCACAGGTTCATTGAACTCCCGAGAGTTATAAATACTTATCTTGATTTACATAAGGTTTATTTTACGGATAAAATTTCATATCATTCACTCATAACAACCTTTCAACTGGCCACACAATTGGCCAGTTGACAATTTTTTTTTATTATTTAAATTGAAGCTTTTTTACCTCACCAATAGCTTGGTATAACCAGTTTTTTTTAATATCTTCGGAAATTAAAAAGATATAAGCGTTCAAAACTCTCAATTAGACAGAGAGGGAAATACTGAATTCTGACATCATAGTTCTGTATCGCCATATAAATTACATACAAAACTTCGTTTTGCGAGAAAGAGACAGACAAAAAGCTTTATAAGTTATAAGTTTTTTATTTTTCGACCGATTTCAAATTTGATTTCGAATTCTGTTATCGTATCACGCATGTGAATATATTATCTACTAGAATATATAGTATTCAATATCATGCAACTACCCAATTCAGGTATTTAAAAGCGGTGAGAATGTTTTAACTTTCAGTTTATTTCTGTACCTACGTTTATCAGTGAGTTCGATATCTTTCAAAAGAACTGAATCTAATTTTCAAATATGATGGACGTGTAAAAGTGATTTCAGAGTGACTATTGAAAAAGTTATAAAAGTGTTTGTAGCTTAAACTGAACTTTATTGTGTAGGGATTGAAGTTATTTTTCCATAAACTAATATTTGTTTACAGTTTTGGCAACTAAATCGAAAACGCAAATATGGCTAAGTAACTTAAACACTACTATCAAAAAACATTAATAAAAATCCCATTTCGTCTAAGAAAAAAGCGTCCAAAATAATTTCTTCACCATCGCACAAAGTTCTTGAAACCCATTATCGCTCCATAATTCCTTAACCGAAAATACCATTCCAGTACACAAGAAAAATTCTACTTCAGCTTCCTCAACAACTTCCACAATAAACTATTTTTACTTTAATAGAAAACGGAATAAAATTTCCAAGATAAGGTGAATTACATATAATGACGCTATTATTATAGCAAAGTGGTACCTGTCAGACACAGACATGAAGACCTCTGGAGACCTCTTATTTACTGTGGAAATAGAAATGGAACAAATACGAAAGCAACGTATTATTTAAGTTTGGGATCCTTTGAGATCCGAATTAGGTTTATACCTGTGTTTGAAAACCTAATTGGCGAACGGAGTACTCTGTGGTCAGGGGTCTATAACACAAAAGATGCGTTGTTTTCTGATGATCACTGGGGATTTGTATGGAAGTAGACATTGGCAAAATGGCTACCTAACTTTGACTGCTTTTTGATAAAATAAAAGAATGAAAATATTTTTTTTTACCTGGGTTATTTAGAGGTTAGAGTGTTTTTTTTCCAGTCGATAATTATTATTACTTGAGTTTTAGCCTGTGGAAACTGCAAGGGAAAGCTTCCTTGTCTTTACACTTACGTCGATCTTGAGATAAAGCGGAACCAGTCTTGTCTCCATAGATAGACCTATCTGTCACCTATGTACCATGTTTGACCTGCCATATTTGCTAGGGTCTCCTAGTTTTTAGATTTCCCTTATAATTATTATAATTTAACACTAATATTGTGACGTAAACAATGTTAAATATTAAAAAAAAGTCTTGATTGCAATTTACAACCTAACACTAAAATATATATATATTATGTAAAAGTATAATTATAATAAAAAAGGGTGGAGCTCATTGGGCATCGCTGTCAATGGTTTAAGTGCCCAAAAGACTGGCAGCATTACCACGTGGGATGGCTGATGCTGATTCTTTGAGCTAAAATAAAAATGGGCCAGTCCCCTGGTCACGTGAAGAGTCGACTAACCGCTTGGCGATGTCCCGAAATACTCGATAAGCACTCGGGCCCCAAGGCCGGTTATACATATTTTTTATAGTCATAAAAAAAGCAGTTTATACGCTTTTATTTGACAGTCGCGCTCCCGATTTATTTACCAAATACACATATAAGAAAACAAAATCCATCTTTCCTTTATACATTATATTTGTCATTTAAATGAAGACCGTATCTCTCCAAGATTTCCTTTGAAGATATTCGCAACACCATGTCATAGTGAAAGCCTTAGAAACGACGACAGTACGTTCCAGTACGTACGTGGCAATCTGTTAATGTACACCAAGGACTTAAACGCGGAGGGATGCGGCAAAGATTCCTGGGGGAAATGAAGGATTTTATCTGCATATTTCATGCAATATTGGGGTTTTACAATGAAGATTTTTGACGAATTAAGTATTTGGTTCGTGTTTTGTGTGTTTCTGATATTTCGTTTCTACTTTGTTTTTTTTTTGTATTTTGCGAGGCCAAAATAGTTTTAATTTTAAATAAAGCGTGCATGTATGACCAGAGGGACAATTCTCGTAATTTTAAGAAAATTCACCGTCTGATCACAGTCTGAATCTGTCAAAAATACCTATAATAATTTGCCTAATTTTTTTGACAAGTTTTTGACATTGATTGTCGCAGTGATGAGATTGCGATTAGATTTTGAATATTTTTAATTAGTGCAATTGGCGCCCTGATGTATGAACGTTAACGAGACAAAAGGAGTGTGTAAGTAGAGTAGCAGGTGGCATTTTGTAGTTTCTGCCTACCGCCATGGGAAGAAGACGTGAATTTATATTTTGATGACACGGTTGGCGCAGTGGCTGAGCGATCGACTGCTGCGCTGCGTGTTGCGGGTTCGATTCCCGCAGTGTGGTGTGGGGCAACGTTTAAAAAAAAAAAAAAAATTACATCACGGTGAAATGACATGCAACTTTATTCGTTTTAGTTATTCTATTATGACTGTGTAACACTTACCTAATCTACGTTCGCGATTAGTTTGTCATACATGTACACAATTATGAGTTATTGGAAAAATAACTTAAATTCCTACACAGTAAAGTTTAGTTTACGATACACCTTCAAACATACTTAAGACTTTTCAAATAATGCTAGTCACTCAGAAATCAACTTAACTACTACTTAAATAAAGTTGATATTTGTTTAAATTGAAATAACATAAGTTGGAAACGTAAATTTAAATAGACCTTACTCGTATTTTTGTCTCAAAACTATCTGAGACCTTTATGTCCAAGGTCATCTTGATTGAAGACATTTCTCTAGAGTGGCCTTTTAGGCAAGAGCCATACAGATTTGAGTGAACCCGCCCCGACAGTGGCTAGGCATGAATTACTCATCGAGCAGCTCAACCCTATCTTACAAAGTTCAATGACACGACATCATAGCACATTTCATGTTTATTTTCTTATCGCACTCTTTGTTATGAAATAGATAAAGTATTATTAATTGACAATCAAGACAAACACTTAATTAATAATAACTTTCTTCTGACAAACTCTTGTTTATTATTTACGGCCAATTTCTTATGTTTTTATCGGAATTTCGAACTAAAATGGTCTTACTAATGAGGCTATGTACACATACATAAACTCACGCCATCATTCCATGGGGTAGGCAGAAACTATCGGATGCCTCTTGCTACGATATTTACATACTCTTTAATGAGATTATCTCGCAACAAATTCACCAGTTGAATTGAAAGTCAAAAGTCCAAACACACATGAGGACACACTCATAAGTTGTTGGGCTCATAAAAAACCTTTATGGATCAGTTATCTTCGCAAATTGGCAAGTCAAACTCTGTACTGGTAATCCCTGAACAAAAACGTGAATTTGTACAAATAAATAAAATTGAAGTGTCTGTTTGTAATGTTAAAAAGAAAAGTTTTTTACCAAATGCATGTGAAAGTATATGCGGTAATTAACAAAAAAACATTATTTTTTTTATTTTTTCTGTCTGTTTGTAATCTAAACTCCAAAACGGCTCGACCGATTTTGACGGGACTTTGACTGGCAAATAGCTGATGTTATAAGTAGTAACTTTAGCTTACTTGAAAAAAAAAAGTTATTACAACATGCATGCAAACGAAATCACGGGTTCAGCCAGTAAAACATAAAAATAAAACTATTGAAAAATATAGTCTCCACTAACCGTTTCTGTTTAACTGACTACTTTATCACAGTAAGTGGAGTACCAAACAGCCCCCAGTGCAGTGTCGCCTCAAGTATTTATAGCGCCGATTTAGAGATCGTAACACTGACAAGACGCCGGTGAATTACGGTACTACACAATACTCTTTTACAAAGAAACCTTGTGTTCTGTTGTGTTGACTTCATGGCATGGTACAAATACATAAAGATCCGTCCATCAAAAGCCGGTACTCAAAAGTAACGTCTTCTGAAATCATCAGCCATGAGTAGCCAGAATGTCACAGAAAGAAAAGAAAAGAATAAAAGAAAAATAGGTTTATTTGTGACAGGAACACGTGCATACAAAAAGATAATTAATTCTAATAATAAAGAAAAATAAAAACAAAATATATCTATACACACACACACACACGCATCATACATACACACACAGCATTAACACACACATATCATTTATTATTCTTTCCATGGCGGTCTGTACACGATGCAACCAATCACGAGTTAGTACATCGCATCGTGTGCTTAACATTAAATTATGATCTTTTTCTAAAGGAACTATACAATGTGTAACTGAATTAATGCACATTATGAAAGTAGTTTGTTCAGAATCGTTTACTGAATCGATTTCTGTAATTTTTAATATAGGTAATATTTTATCCCAAAAATAATTAAAACTACGTAAATTACTGTCACACTTCCGCTGTACAGTCAAAACAAACCAAAATGGATGAAATACCTACTGCGCTAGACCCTTATACGAGTGCGACTGTTTGCATGCGTAGATTTGTAATGTGACCACAATTTTCTCCCACAATCAGTGTAACTAATTTATGAGAAAAACAATGTTTATTACATAATAATAAAAATTCAGTGTATGTATTATGATTATAACATAACATTCTAATTGGGGTGTCTGGTGGTGTGCGTTAATTCCGGGACAAGTTGTATAGATAACATTATTTGACCTATGTAATGGCAAAATTACACAGCACAGCACAGCTAGAAGGCGTCGCGGCAGACCGCGTAGAAATGGCGGGACGAGCTGGACAAAAAAAAACGACCAGTGGTCCACTTTACCCCTGGATGGAAAGAGCTGGAAGTCATGGGGAGAGGCCTTTGCCCAACAGTGGGATGGTGCAGGCTAACAGTAACAGTAATGGCAAAATAAACAAGCTTTTTACCATCCTTTTACACACAGAAATAACAAATAGGTACTATTTTCGTTTGATGTTAAGGACAGATCAAACATATAAACCTTGGAATTGCTTGATAGTATCTGAATTAAAGTACTTCCTTCTTTAGTTTAATGTTCGCAAACGTGACTGCTGAGCATGAGGTCTTGGATTGCAGACTGAAGTCAAGTCTGGTTCAGTTTTTCAATCAAACAATTCTTAGTAGCAGCCCAAGTATGAACTTATGCCCGTTTGATGGCAAAAAAACTTATCTTCATTTACACACGATTTATGAAATGAATTATCTTCATTTATACTAGTGAAATGTGTATAACACCTTTGCTTAACCTATCCGATGATACTGGCGTGTAGAAAAAAAACAATTTTCTAGTTTTGCCAAGCTGCACTAAATACAATTCTCACAACAGTCTCACCACTAACACAAACGAGGACTGTCGTGAACTACTCGTACAGTCCGAAGTAAAGTCCAGAAATAGTTGCAAGCTTTCGGGGCAGCCGCCAGCCACGGACAAACACGAGAGCCAGTGAATACTAACTCAGTATAAACACATTACTTCAAGTTTGACACTTACAAATTAGGCGGAGTAGTTGCTAATGCGTTCTATTTGTCTTGTCGACGTGGGTAGGTAGGTATGACCTAGGTATACAACCTAGGTAATACCTAAGAATTTGGAGAGGGCAGAGGGTGACTGTACCCGCTTAGTTGTTATTTAGCAGATGTCGCGTTCTTTAGAAAAGTCTGGTCCTGAGAATAAATTTTGAATTTTTGAAATATTGTCCATACTAGAACTGAGATACGTCAATTTTATTCCACGGATAAAAGATATATGACTTTGATATTTTTTTTTAATTTCAATAGTACGATAGCTTTTATCTGAAGAATAAATTTTGCGGTTTGACAGTTTTTGTATAGAAAATATGTCAAACTGTCATAATTATTCTTCAGTTAAAAGTTATCTGACTATTGAAAAATCAGCCAGGAGGCGAATAAGAACATCTAACAATTGAATGTGTTTACATTTTAAAAACTATTTTAACTAGCACACAGTGACAGTGGGTAGGCATGAATAACTCATCGAACAGCTCAACCCTATCTTAAAGAGGTCGATGACACGACATCGTAGCACATGTTATAATTATTTTCTTACAGATAATGCCATCCACAAAGACGCACCCCACTCTTCCCGCGCTTACAGTAAAAGTTTGCAACATTCCGTTAATATTTTACGTTTATCGTGCTTACTAACTACCTACTCATCCTGTTAATATTATAAAGGCGAAAGTTTGTATGGATGGATGGATTAATGTTTGTTACTCTTTCACGCAAAAACTACTGAACGGATTTGGATGAAATTTGGCACACAAATAGTTTATAACCAGGATTAACACATAGGATACTTTTTATCCCGATATTCTCACAGGATCGCAACTAATGCGGGTGAAACCGCGAGGCCAACTAGTAGGTAATAAGTGTGTATCAACAAAACTAAAACACTAGCGGAATGTTGCATACTTCTACTGTAAGCTATTAGGAAGAAGAGTAGGGTGCGTCTTCGAGAAGGCACTATCTGTATCGTACCGTATCGTATCTGTGTCGTGACCAATAAAAAATATCTAAATTGAAAATCAAACACGTAATAATTTCATTTATATTAATAATTCGTCAATATTGACGCTGAACTCGCAGTTTTACAAAGCCTAAATATCAACTGAAAACAGAAAAACAATTAACAAAAATGTCCTTCACTGTGAAAAAGAAAAAGTACTCGACTTTCAGGAATCCGTCAAAACAAAAACATGCCGAAACAACTCAAACACAACCGTCCAACTTCACTCCCCGGGCAGCTCTAAGAGACGTCATAAAATACTGCATTCATAATCCAAGCATTCCTGAGAGAGGAAAACGAACTTGTTTACGAGTTAGAAAAGAGCGGCCGCTGTCGGACTCGCTCACGAAGGGTTCTTCTGTACCACAAGTCAAAAAACACCGAAAAAAACCCGTTTCTTGTATGCATAGCCCTTTCATTTTTAACTTTATTGTTAGTTTGTTGTTATAGCGGCAATTGAAATACATACTCTGTGAAAATTTCAACTGTCTACTTATCACGGTTCATGAAATACAGCCTGCTGACGGACCGACAGCGGAGTCTACGGAACACTAAAAAAGAAACCAACGCACTTAGAATTAACTGAATTATGAATGAGTTGATTCCGTATTCTGTTACATCTTTAGGGACTGATATTGAATAATGTTCAGCCGTTTTGCCTATTGAGTTTGAACAAAGGCTACGGGTGACTTGTCGTGAATGGCTCTTAGAAATTGGAGAAATCTTTAGGACCGATCTCAGTTCTTGAATCGAAGACTCTAAAGGTATCAGAGGGGCGATCGTTTGGTGAGCACTAGCTTTGATTTATGCCTAACGATCTGTGCAGTCAAGTGTTTTTGGGTCTTCGGGCCGAAAATACACGAAGATGCCAACGTCACTTAGTCAAATCTTTGGCTAACTGGGTGAACGTACCATCAACAAAGAATTTGGACAAGTTCTGGAAATCGTCGAAAAATATTTCAATAATTTTACATAAAATTATACCAAAAAATAGCAAATTTGTCAGTGTCTTAGAAACAGACAGACTGAATTGCTTTCGCATTTATAATAGTATTATGGATTACGAGGCAAAAGGAGTGTGTAAGGATCGTAAAAGATCTTGAATCTAATTAGAAACCCTGATGTTCAATTGCTTACCTTTTTTTTTTTTTTTCCGGATGGGAAATCATCAAATGACCCCTCCCGCTCTGGGTGGAGCGGAAGGGAGTGTCAGACTCTTACTGACTAAAACCCACCCATGTTCCTTCCTTCGCCCTTTATGTTCCGGGGTAGCGGTAACCCTTTCGGACAATCCCGCTGCCCCGGCAGGCTTCGGCCCTGAGGGGCCCCTCGTTATGCTGACATCTCTTTGAGGCGCGCGTGGAACACTTACGCGCCGTCCGGCACGGGCCTGGTCCTGATCGGGCGGTGAGCTACCCATTGCTCTCCGCCCGCAGGCCCGCGCCTACGGTGGCCGGTAGTCGTCACTCGACTCCCGACGCCCGGGGCGTCTCCCGCGGCGGCTGGGACGGGAGGCTCTCTCCCTCATCCGTCCCGCCACCTCCTTCGCTAGCATGACTGCTTCGCAGAAGGAGGCGACTGCCTCCCACTCCCTCTCGCTCCGGACCATGGCTTGCACCAGGGCCGGGCGCGAGAGGCCGCCGCCGCTGCCGATCGCCTCTACGAGGACACGGCGGTGCTCCGCCCAAGCGGGGCAGACCTCCACCGTGTGCTCCACCGTGTCCTCTGGGCGATCCTGGCAATGGTGACACCCGGGCGTTTCCTCCCGCCTGATGATGTGCAGGAACCTCCCGAAACTTCCGTGTCCGGTGAGGACCTGCGTCAGGCGGTAGGTGAGGGCGCCGTGGCGCCTCTCACTAGCCACTCCTCAAAGAGGGGTCTTATCGCCGCTATCGCGGCGTGCCCTGCGCTGGGTTGCGACAGTCGCTCTTTCCATGTCGCCATGAGATCGAGCCGGAGGTCCGTCCGCTCCGCAGCAATTTGCCGCGGGAGCGGACTTTCCCCCCGGCGTAGTGCCTCCGCGCGCCACTCATACAGGCGCGCGAGGACCATCGCCTCCAGATCCCATGGCGGCAGTCCGGCAAGGAGGCTTGCCGCCTCGCGTGAGATCGTGCGGTAGCCCCGGATTAGCCTTACGGCTACCACCTTCTGGGGCGCGTTCAGGTAGTGGGCGGCTCGCCGCCGCAGTGAACGCGCCCACACCGGGGCCCCGTATAGGGCCATGGACCGCACGACCCCCGCGTAAAGCCTCCGGCAGGAGGCGTTTGGCCCCCTCAGGTTGGGCAAGAGCCGCTTGAAGGCGGCCCCAGCCCGTTCCAGTTTGGGGGCCAAACGTCGGAAGTGCTCGACGAAGTTCCACCGGCTGTCGAGGACGAGAGCCAGGTACTTCATCGTCGTCTCGATGCCGCTAAAAGTCCTGACGTCTAAGAGGTGAGCCGGAGTAGGAGGAGGGTTGGCACAAAGTTCCTCTTTGGTTTTTCGCTAATATTTCAAAAACGGTGCATTGCAGGAAAACAATTGTTTTACCAAATATAAGCTCATAATTTTTTTTACGACTTTTACTTTTTCAAATTCCAAACCGTCTGTGAACTACACGCTCCGGAAAAGTGAAAATAAAAGCTATTCAGCATTAAACAGCATTTCCGGTGCACCTACCACAAAGTGCAATAGTGGTAGGTCCCTGCTCACCCACTCTACAACTCCTTTATTGACTGGACTACAAAGACAGTCCCCCGAAACGCTCACCCTTCACACACAATAACGTGACCAACAGTTGTTTGTTCAGTTGGAAGAATTTACGACGACACTAACTGTCCTGTTGAAATTAACTTACTAGCGACCATTCATGGTGTAAAATACATTCTTTTGGAGACAATCATGTTTGTTTATTAATTTTCATGCATGTTTTAGTTATTTTAATACGACACTGAAAATTTCAATGAAATAATACGTTTGTCTGTCTTATAAAGTGAGTTTTTGTCTTTGTCAGCTACATGAGGACATTTAAATCAATTTTTCGAGCCGTCTGGGGTTAAACTCCTCGGAGTGGGGTTCGAGTAATCATGGTCTTTTTAAGGAAATTTCGAAACGGCTGGTTGACACTTCTCGTGACCCAAGGGCTGGCTTTTACTTTGGCCAGAGACTAAGCATTGCCATACAACGTGGCAATGCCGCCAGTCTCTTGGGTACATTACCAGTCGACAGCGATGCGGATGAATTTTTCGACGCTATATTTTAGTTTGTGAATAGTTTTAGTTAAGTTAGGATATTATTTTGTGATTATTTTTTATAGTATCAATAATTTATTTTTAATATACACACAAAACACTTTTTTTCAGTTAACCTTTACTGTCCCACTGTTGGGCAAAGGTCTCCCTCGTATTTTTCCACTTTTCAGTTAGGTTAGGAACAAATCAAAACACTTTATATTCTGTTATATTTATGGTGTACATAAAAATGAATATTCTATTTTATTCTTAATTGTGGAAAATACATAAAGATGGCAGAGCTCAAATGTACTGCTTAGACAGTAGGAGAAGACTATTATTTTTCACTAAAAAAAACAAAAACTATCTCATCATCTGCCTAGCCTTTTCCCAACCATGTTGGGGTAAACTTCCAGTCTAGCCGGATGCAGCAATATACCAGTATTTTACATGAAACGATTGCCTATCAGACCTCCACAACCCAGTTGCTGGGTAATACGAAACCCCTTGGTGAGACTGGTTGTCAGACTTTCGGGCTACTGACGACTCGTAACGACTGCCAAAGATCCACGAATGACAGCCGGGACCAACGGCTTAACGAGCTTTCCGAGGTACGGAGGAATCTTGAATACTCTTGATATTTAAAGATGGTCACCCATCCACGGACCAACCACGGCAAGCGTAGCTTAACCTGATCCATCGACCCGTGCGGCTGTCATTACTTAGCCAGCTGAATACCAGTATTTTACATAGAGCGACTGCGACCTAACTTCCCAAAAAATACAGTATAAATCCTACACGTGGTAAAACAATCCTACTAATATTATAAACGCGAAAGTTGGTATGGATGGATGGATGGATGTTTGTTACTCATTCACGCCAAACCTACTGAACAGATTTGAATGAAATTTGGCACACAGATAGTTTATAACCAGGATTAACACATAGCATACGTTTTATCCCGATATTCCCACGGCATCGAAACTTATTCGGGTGAAACCGCCGGGCGCAGCTAGTGGTTACATAAAACCATTGAACAAGATCATGTAAGTAAAGTAACGAAGAGTAGAACATTGAAAAGATTCAATTAGAGCAGCCGGGTTAAGTCCAGTCTGCTCTAGACAAACAAGGGAGCTAAGGCAATCAGAGAACCTTAGATACGATACGTACGTAATAATGACATAATTGATATTTTAGTTAACATCAGGGATGTGGGAGCTTGCGTATTGTTTTATATTGTAGTTTTAATGCTGGATGGCTAAAACTTAGGCGCCTTCCTCACCGGATTTTTCTTGATTGTTTCTGTATCGAATCTGTACAGATTCTTTAGCGAGTTCATGTAATTAAATGAGAGCTTCCTCACTGAGTAGTTTCGGTACAGATTCTTTACCGAGCGCAAACACACGTCTTTGTACCTAGGACTAACGAAACATTCGAGTCGCCCGTCCTGTCACTCCCACGCCACCCCGTAGTTCACTCACACGCAGCCCAGGACCCATTACAAATGACAAAAACCGTTGCAAACCGAACCAGTCAAGCGATCCGGTGAGGAAGGTGCCTTATCATGACTGGCAAAATGTGGGTGTACATTATACGTACAACTCTGCATAACCGTTTGTGAACACTGGTGTGATGTTATTTGACTAGAGCAAGTTAATAGTTTGCGTCAATTACAAATCTTGTGTAGTCCTAGGGCTGGTTTTTCAATAGTCAGATAACTTTCATCTGAGGAATATATATTACGGTTTGACAGCTTTTGTATAGAAAATTGTCAATTATAAAAGTTATCTGACTATTGAAAAATCAGCCCTTACACTATTTGTCCATCCGCCACCGACAAAGGGACGTAAACAAGAAGTAGATTACGGTGCCCAAGTAGTGATACATACATTCATTTACTGTGGCCAGTGGACAAAACAGCAAATTCTAATAAATACTCAAAAATATGTCCCTGCACAACAATTCATTGACACACTTTCCTTTCCTCCTCCTTTAGTTTTATATAAACTACGAAACGATCCATTGTCGACGTGCATTTAAAAACAATAAGCTCTTGTTACGCGACAAAGATGACGTCACGTCGCCCACGACTACTCTAGGTATCAAATGTCACAAAACACATAGATACAGAAGGTCGGCTTTATTCGGAAAGCGAAAACAGGCGCACGCACTTATACGTGACGGTCTCATACGAACACAACATCTAAAACGCGACATGCGAACTGCGCATCACACTGACGTCACGCAAAAATCTGTATCGCGCAAGTAGAGTTTACCGCGCGCCCAACATAATAATTACAACGTCCCGAAATCAATCGTCGGGCAGTTGCCCACCAACACCCATCTAGTTGACGGCTCCTCCGTTTTATGTGTCCTCCGTTATCCTAAGGAGGATGAGTGAACAGTACACCCTGTTCGTCATACCTCTATAACAATTTATTGAAAAAAAACCGTTTACAGAAAGTGTATATTTAGGGCGGGTTGTTTCACGTCCACTTGACGCACGTGTACTCGTCAAAAATGGCGCTAACTATCGTCAAACTAAAAAAGCGTTATTTAAAATTACAATTAAAAAATTATGGCGTTGACTTACGTCAAATAATTACGATTACGATTAATAACGATTAATATTACCACGTTAACCAAACGTTTGAAACAACCGGCCCTTAGCCAACTGTAGTAAGACTTCCCATTCAGTGGTTTATTAGTGCTTATCAAAAAAGTAACATATTTATATTACAGGTGCATTTAGTGGTGATGGTGATCTAGGTTTAAAACTGTGTTTCAAGCTAGAACGCCATTCGCGAGTGCGGTTTCACTCGCTATACGTGAAGCGTGTTTATGTGAAAAGGAAGAAAATAAGTTTATTTGCGGTAAACATGACGCATAAAAAGAACACAACACACTTAAAAAAAACAATTTAGGGAAAAACATGCGTCACATCTACGCAAAAACGGCCATCGCTCAGCATAATGCTAAGACCCTATGCGAGACAGAGCCCCAGCGCTGGTTTTCAGCGACAGCCGGCGTTGGCGTGTGCCTGTTTTCATTCGTTGTTTCCATCAAACCTTCTGTATCTATTTATTTTGCGTCAAGTACCTCTTGACTAAAGGCTAACTATTAAGTTAAGTGGTTTCTTATGTCCCTCCAGTAAATCAGGAAAGAATTCACTACTTTTGGTACAATATATTATTAGACGTTTGATGAAAGGGAAAAGAATTTGGTTCTGTTGGGAAAAAAAGGTATGTGGTTTATTAATTGTCTATTGAATTTATAAAGAACAGAGGTAGTAGTAAAGGTGAATGCTAATATTTATAGCACTTTCTGACCTAAACCCGCACTTAGCGATGGAAAGTTCAAAACCCTCATCAAACGTGTCCTTATTAAAAAAGCGTATTATAAGATTAAAGACTACGTTGAAGACAAGGTAGTTTGGCAATAATTCCTTCTGCACATGTGGCTTCCCTGGCTCCTCATTAACGGCATAACTACGAAAATATCTAACTCGAAATGCGATGTTTATTTTTTAGATACTTCTTTGACATAATTTTTTGTATTATATGACATTAGTGGTTGTAATAGCAATCATGTCACTTGGTTTTAATAGGTTTTTTTTATATTTTATTTATCCTTTTGATAGATTCTTCTATATTTTGTAAATGTGAGGACTTTGTAGGCTTTGTAGACTTTAGATCTGTAGACAATTTTTTTTATTTTATCAAGTACATGGTACTTGTTGACAGGTCTACGCTGTCCTCCCATACCTACTGTAATTTGAAAACATTGTCAAAGCCAATTATTTTTAAAAGAGTAACCGTTGAGTTTCTTGCCGGCTCTTCTCCATAGGAAACGACCAATTGGAACCGTGCACCTAGCTTCTGACGTTTCATAAGTGCCCATGTTGGTTTATGTGAAATAAAATTTCCCTTGCTACGCTCGAACGCTACTTTTCAAGCCATGCAATAATGGACTACTGAAGTTACACGTACCGTAATATACTATTTTAACACAAGATCGATAAAAAGTGGTTTTTAGGCCCCACTAACTCCAGGCCATTGTTTAAAAATTTAGGGGTTTCATTCAAACATGTTATTAATTTTTACTAAGGCAGTGGTAAAGTGGGGCTACCTTGACGGAACAGTAGTGTGATTGTGGAGCTATGTCACAAACATGCTCCACCTCCTATCCTGCCCTCTGTGTCCCAAAACATGCAGTGAAAGTAACCTCTGTGCTGCCACCGAAGACGCCGTGAAAGTGGCGAAGTTTTGAGAAAACAAAATTTGAAATACAGTCGTGCCAGCGACTCGAAGAAGAAGAACTATGGTCGCGACAAATAAACATTATTTTCCAAATTATTTGCTAAAAACCTCGTTTTGAACATCGCTAAAATCAACACACACATTCACTTTCAATTCATCACAACTTCCAAGAATTAACATAAAATAACATCAGTATTCCAGTGAGTACAGTGTGTTTGCAGAGGTGAGTTCACAGACATGCGAAAGGCAAACAACCCAAGTTTCCAAGAATTCATCGATTCACTCAAAACGTCCTTTTTTTTTGGGTGGGAAATCATCATATGACTTCTCTCGCTCTGGGCGGAGCGAGAGGGCGTGACAGACTTTTACTGACTAAAACCCAGACGTGTCCCTTCAGTTGCCTGTGCCAGGGGCCACGGTATCTCATTCGAACAACCCGCGGCCCTAGCAGGCATTGGCCCTAGCGGCCCCCGTCAACTCAAAACGTCCTCACAACACAACACAAAGCAACATATCTTCATCCAAACACGCAATGTACCACAAATCTCCTACCTACCTCCGAAGAGGGAGAAGTGACCACTAACGTTGCATCAGAATTCAGAGCGTCTTGTAGTCTCTTGTTTGTACTACAACCGATAACTGCAGAGGAGATAACAGGGAAAGGTAGAAGGCTCACTTTGAAACTATGTAAAAGGACACACGTCATCATCATCAACTGCCCAACCTTTTCCCAATTATGCTGTGGTCAGCTTCCAGTCTCCAGGACTTTCTGTTTTACTTTTGCTTTATTTTTTATGTTTTTAGATAGATAGATAAGATAAGATAAGTCTTTATTTGCCTTAAACATAGTAAAATGGCGTTACAGTCTTATTTAAATAAAATGTCCACATGTTTAGCTGTACAGAATATGTATCAATTGCATGCAATAACAATTATGATGTCAAAATAACAGTGAGTAGTAATTAGGTAATTCAAATTAATAGATATATTATAAATGTACGAGTATGTCAAAGAAATCCTTAATGTCATAGAAATTAGGTGCATTCAATCAATCAATCAAAATCAATTTAAGAGTGTGTTTAGTTTAGTTTGATATTGATATTCCTGTACGAGACTCAATAAATACTTTTTCTTTATTTTTCTATTTTCAGTCTAACCAGATGCAGCTGAATAAACAGACCGTGTATGTTTTTAAAATAGTATCTTATGTGTTATTGGTAGGGGAGCGCTTCATAATAAAAGTGAGCACGAGCTTAAAGATTAGCCAGGCAGCAAGTTTGGTATCCCAGCGTACCATTCAACAGGGGTGAGCAATTGCTTTCTACATATTAGACATTTTGAGCATCATTTAGTAGTAAGCGGCGTTTTTAGTAAAGTCAGGTATTTGTTAACAATCCACACATGCATACAGAATTGTACTTGGCTCTCTTTCTCTCTCCTAAATGTTGCTGTGCCCGACAGGGTCCATATTGATCTTTTACCTTGTATGTACGATCTATGTAACACATTTGGAATGCAATAAAGGTTTGAGTATTGTGTGAGAAAGGGTGAAAGAGGCGTTGCAGTGGGACAATACACTATACCAATAGATGTGATTCACTGATGCAACAACACGAAGCACTTCCATGGGTCAATCATATCATTGAGCAATAAACTTCCAAGTCAAAGTCAAATTCGATGTACTGGTGTTTATAGCAGCTATTTGCAAGTAAACCTTCTGTATTGTTTATTCAGTTTGAAACCAGCGGGCAGCCCTAACATCAGGGTGTACCTAACGTGACGCCCTCGAGATAAATTGAGCAGACAGTTGGTCACGCGTGAAGCCTTTGTGCGTTTGCCCAGCAGTGAACTCGATTGAGTACAGTTTTTTGAACCTTTGCTTAAAAGTGGAATCGATTAAGTACAGCGAGGTAGTTGCGTAACACGCTATCAGTGGCAATGGGTTTCATTTTGATAGTTCAACAACATTCATTGCATTATTTACGTTGCTGAGCAGACAAATTTTTCGGACATATGAAGCAATGGATTAGCAATATCCTTCAAAATGATTCAGATTGAGATTGAAAGTGTGTTACGCAATTCGAGTGCTGGTTCTAACGGTTGCTTAAAAGTGTCCACTTCTCGATTGAGTAAAGGGGGGCAATTCTCGTCATTTTAAGAACGTTCACAGTCTGATCTCAGTCTCAATCTGTCAAAAATTCCTCGAATTTCCCTACATTTTTGACAAGTTTTTGGCATTGATTGTCGCTGAGATGACTTTGCTTGATTGACTTGATGCTAGATTTAGAACGTTTTTAATTACGAGAATTGCCCCTCAGGTTTGAAAGTTTGCTTAGCAGTGGAGACGGTTGAGGAGTAGATACAGGTGACTATGCTTGCTGGTTGATGAAAATACTGAGAATGACCAATGTTATACGAGTAGGTATGTACATAGATAGCAGCTGTAACTGATTCGCTTCCCAGAAATAAGGTATCGAATTAATGTCACACACACTTAGTAATAACAGCCGCACGGGTCAATCGATCAGGTTAAGCAACACTTACCGCGGTTGGTCCGTGGATGGGTGACCATCTTTACATACCAAAAATCTACCGTACCTCGGAAAGCACGTCAAGCCGTTGGTCCCGGCTGTCATTCGTGGATTTTTGACAGTCGTTACGGGTCGTCAGAAGCCCGAAAGTCTGACAACCAGTCTTACCAAGAGGTTTCATATTACCCAGTAACTGGGTTATGGAGGTCAGATAGACAGTCGCCTCATGTAAAATACTGGTATTCAGCTACACCCGGTTAGACTGGAAGCCGACCCCAACATAGTTAGGAAAAGGCTAGGCTGATGATGACACACTTATTACCTAAGTCGGTAGGTATTACACCCGAATCCCCTGGGGTTGTCATAGATGTATAATGTATCTACGTTTCACCGGCATTGTTGTGAACGGGTTACTTAACACATCTTTCGGCAGTCACGTTGTATGTCTCATGTAATATAGAGCAAGCCTATTCCCTGTATCTTTCCTTTCACGATTCTTGTCCATTTAGAGGTTTTATGTTAGAAATTGCTTTGTTACGCGATAAGACTACCTATCGTACTGCTTAATATTTTTGGAATGAAGTTCTGTAACGCAGGTTGTGGTAACGAACGAAAAAAGGCCTAGGGAAGGCCGCCTCTATGCGAATTTCACTCTATTATACATATGTATATAAAGTAGTTACGATAGTTTTCATTGTTTTGCGAGAGTACTAAAGTCGATAGTCAAAATGAAAATGTCCGTATGTGTCTGTACTATTTACAGAAATAAAATAATTTATTTATTTATTTAATCTTTTCGCACAAAAAGGTACAAAGGCGGGCTTAATGCCTTAGGCATTCTCTACCAGTCAACCAAGGGCGGTGAAGATATTGGATGGCAGGTGCTTTTATCACAAATTCGACCCCAAAACGTTGATCAATTGAACGCACAAAAAACATGCAAAACCATAACACGTGAACACAAAAAAGCTATCTAAAAATAATGATACTAGAAACTAGAAACATTATATTCCACAATGTTACTGAAAGTTACCTGTCCCAGTTCACCGGGGTGTCGTAAAAACGTCCCTAGCTATTATAAATCATATCTATTATGAGCGGATTGTGCGAAACTATGGCCTGTGAATTTAGTTCCGACGGTTATGAATACTGAAAGATATAGTAGTTTATAGTTTACGTATTGTAAGGGGTTATATTTCTGTTTTTAGATGGAGGGGAGAAAATTGAGAGGTTTTAGGTTTCGTCTTTATAGAGTTGTCATTCTGAGTTTTAAGACATAGGTGAGAATGAAATAGAGAGTTTTTTGGTTTTGCGGTTACAAAGGTGTCGATGTTATGTTTTCTGATTTAAAGTGTGTTAGGTATGTTTTTTTTGTGTGGGTGTTTCTCACACAAAAATGAAATACAAAAACCGCAATCTGCCTGCCTAGTCTTTTTCCTACTGTGTTGGGGTCGGCTTCAAGTCTAACCATGTACAAGTGAATTTGTTGCCGCTGTAAGTTACATGGAGCGACTGCCTATCTGACCTCCACAACCTAATTACTGGGTAACACAATAATCGTAATCTGTTACCATTTTAATATCGACAGGCCATGATGCTAATCTTATGACCTACATAGGCAGAAAATCCGTTTTGATCACACTATTTAATTTTCACTTACACAAGGATTGCTGAAATGTGGCAAAAGCATGTGTGATATTCTTTCCTAAATTTTTAGTTGCGTTTTCTAAAACCGCATAAGTTTCGATCCCGTGGGAATATCGGGATAAAAAGTATTCTATGTGTTATTCCTGGCTATAAACTATCTGTGTGCCAAATTTCATCCAAATCCGTTCAGGACTTTTTGCGTGAAAGAGTAACAAAAATCCATCCATCCATCCATACATCCTTACAAACTTTCACATTTATAATACTAGTAGTATAGATAATTTAACTTTGACTAAACTCTCCCCATATTCCATGGGATATTACTGGAGGAATGAAGGTTGTGATATACACCACTGCCTACCCCTCGGGAAAATACAAGCGAGATGTTATGGTACGTCTATTGAACTTTGACTTTTAACTATCTCACTTGATAACCTAACGATTATTTAGAAAGTACGAAGTTATAAGAAACTAATACTGGAAAATGCAATCTTAAAACGCAACGTTTTTCTGGCAGTCTGTTAGTATACCCGAACTCGAACTCGAGAACTATATACCCTATATATTAATCCTGGTTATAAACCATCCGTGCCAAATTTCATCCAAATCTGTTCAGTAGTTTTTGCGTGAAAGAGTAACAAACATCCATCCATCCTTACAAACTTTCACACCAATATTAGTAGTATAGTAGGATAATTCCTCCTCCCACATCTCTAGAAAGTAAACCAAACTACAATAATGATACAAACTTATTCACGATAAGCTGAAGCCGACCTATTTATATCAGCACCATAGACAATGGGCCAGGTATCAGTTCAATTACCTCCAACCTCTGGAGACACAACTTTAGATGTAAACTTAATCATAAGCTATCAACGCGGTAAATCTGTAAGGTATGGAAATATAAGCCTTAATGTGTATAGAAATAAATGTTATAATCGGAGTAATAGGCTATGGTACTGAAGCTTGTATGTCTATATAAGCAAACGAACAAAGAGTTTCGTAATAGTGTTGTTAGAAAGAGATGGATAGATACTAAGATAGATAAGCGTTTATAGGAATTATGTTTCATTAATAAGAGTAAGTTGAGTTAAGAGGGGCTCGTGGCTAAGTAATAACAGCCGCACGGATCGATCGACCAGGTTAAGCTACGTTTGCCACGGTTGGTCCGTGGATGGATCTTTACATACCGTGCCTCGGGAAGCACGCTAAGCCGTATGACAGCCGGGTCCAGCGACCAACTCCCGGGTGTCACACGTGGATCTTTGACAGTCGTTACGGGTCGTCAGAAGCCCGAAAGTCTGACGACCAGTCTTACGTTACGGGTTTCGTATTACGCAGTAACTGGGTTGTGGAGGTCAGATAAGCAGTCGCTCCACGTAAAATACTTGTACTCAGCTGCATGTATTAGACTGGAAGCCGACCCCAACATAGTTGGGAAAAGGCAGGCAGATGGCAGATGATAATAAGAGTAAGTTTAATCAGGAATAAGCAATGTGTCTTAGTTTATCAAATATGATGTATCTGGACAGTTACATTTTATACATTCATAGATACATATAATAGAGGCAAGCCTATCGCCATCAATCGGGCACAAATCCAGACTCCGGCTTGCTACTGAGAATCTTTAATATTCGACACAATATAAAAAATGTTATGAATAAATAAATAAATAAAATCCCCAATTGAAAAAACCAATAACACTTTGCCCGACCTGGGAATCGCACCCAAGACCTGATGCCCAGCAGTAGCGATTGCGATCACTAGACTAACGAGACTAATTCTATTCTACGGTTAAAAGATAACTGCAGTGCGATTTTGTAACTATCTCACCGTGAAAACTTAGGTGAAGTGAGCGTGGAGTGAGCTGTCATTCCAAATGATGCTAGGGATTGACACTACTGACAACTCACATCAAGCTCACTTCACTTAAATTTTCACGGTGAGATTTTTACAGAATCGACCGGCTGAAGGACAATTTCCCCGTAATTAAAAACGTTCTAAATCTAGCCGCAATTTCATCTCAGCGACAATCAATGTCAAAAACCTGTCAAAAATGTAGGGATTTTTGTGGTATTTTTGACAGATTGAGACTGAGATCAGGCTGTGAATGTTCTTAAAATTAAGAGAATCGTCCCTCTGATGCCGGAAAAATCAGCCCTTAGGGTAGTAATTTTGTAAATAGAACATATATTCTCAACGTGGGCGATAACACCTCGCGTGGGCGTTTGACACTTTCAGGGGGGCAGTACAAGACGCAGAGTAAATTACATATCCTATCTTACGACTATATAATATTACAGATTTAAATATATACCTCTCCCTGTCCAGAACTGCCAAGGACCAATCTTTATGAAAGGAGTCCAACTCCCTCACCAGTCGTGGAAAGAGAGTAGGGAGGCCTTCGGCCACCAGTGGGACATTAACGCCTAATAAAAAAATATATATGTATATATATACCTATGGTCTAGAACATAACCTTACAGATTCATTCCTCCTTCCTTCTTTCGTTCATTCATTCAGGTTTCCTTTGATGAAAACCAACATTACATGTTTGTATCCATTAAATATTGATATAAATCTTTAGTTCTAAAAATAGAGACTGCGATTTTTCACTTATTTTGAACCGTTTATTTCTTCACAGGTACAAATGTATTTATTTTATCACAGCATTGCTGCCTACATAAGGTATTTATTTATGTTAACGTATGTATATCTGGGTTGGGGTCTTCTAGAACCGTTCGTGTTATTTGAATAGATAAACATCATTTGTAATTTTAATTTAATATCTTACTATTCTTGAACGCGGCTAACAACTCTTTATTAGTGGTTGTAATGGCAGTCATGTTACTTGGTTTTAATAGGTTTTATATTTTATCTGTCCTTTTGATGGATTCTTCTATAATTTGTAAATGTGAGGACTTTGTAGGCTTTGTAGACTTTAGATCTGTAGACCGTTTTTTTATTTTATCAAGTACCTGGTACTTGTTGACAGGTCTACGCTGTCCTCCCATACCTACTGTAATTTGAAAATATTGTAAAAGCCAATTATTTTTAAAAGAGTAACCGTGTAGTTTCTTGCCGGCTCTTCTCCATAGGAAACGACCAATTGGAACCGTGCACCTAGCTTCTGACGTTTCATAAGTGCCCATGCTGGTTTATGTGAAATAAAATATTTTGATTTTGATTTTGAATACAGCCACACTGGTCGATCGTTAACCTTCGATCGACCCGTGTGCTCGCTCGCTCGCTTGTCGAGGTCAGTCCGTGGATGGGTGAACATCCATTACATACGGAGACTTCCAAGTGCTAAGAAATGTACGTTAAGCCGTTATCGTTGGCAGTCGTTACGTGTAGTCAGAAGCCCGAAATACTAACAACGAGCCTTATCAAGGATTGCCGTGTTACCTAATAACTGGGGCGTAGAGGTCAGATAGGTAGTCGCTCTATTTATTTATTTATTTTTTTATTTTATTTACCGGTATTCAGTTACATCCAGTTAGACTGGAAGCCGACTTCAACATATTTGGGAAAAGGCTAGATGAAGACTGTTTTAAGCATCAAAATCCAATCTCTAGTACTTATGAATGCAAATGCTTGGCCCTAAGCAAGAATAGGCTCCGTCCGTCCGCTCCTATGGTAATCGGATTATTTCATGCTACGTCCATGTACGGACGCCAGCACATCAAGTTATTACAATCTGTCAAATTTCTTTAATAGATTTTCAACTTTATCGCTGAAGCATTAAGGTTCAAGGTTGATTGGGAAAATTGGACAGTTTCGGGTAGCTTGACCTGCTGGCGTCTGTACTTTGCTAATAAGCATCCATCATTACAAAGGACCTTCGATGCCTGCAAGTGTGCATAGATCATGAATTGAATACCCACATATTTTGCGCAAAGATTCCGGCTATCAGCATATACAAGGCGGGGACGACATTATGACAAAACCAAAAATCAACAATCCTACTATAATATTCCAAACGTGAAAGTTTGTAACGATGGATGGATGTTTAGAGGCATGAGGAACAGGGTGTAAAGTTCACTCATCCTCCATAGAAAAGGGAGGATCCTCCGACCAGACGGGTGTTGTGTCTGGCGGGCAATTGCCCAACGATTGATGTTGGGAAATTGTATCTATGCTAATTGCGCGGTAAACTCTGCTTGCGAGATGCAGGATTTGCGTGACGTCAGTATGACGCGTTGTTCGCATGTGGCGTTGTAGATACCGCTACATCACTCCCCTCCGGAGACCGGAGGTCGATAGTGGGCTGAGTCTTGTATCTTGCGATGCTTGCCAGGCCAGCTGAGGTTCCAGTGAGTCAGAACCGGTTGCCGCATAGTTCACGGTGAGTCGGAACTGTCTGCGGAGATGTCCCCAGTGAGTCGGGGAGGCGCTGCGTTATACTCCAGTGCGTCGGATGTCGTACAGCGCCGGGTTGAGGCTGGCTGCTGCGTCGACCAGGAGAGGAAGCTCTTCTTGTTGACCGGCCGAAAGTGCAGTGTGCTGTGCCGAGGTTGCTGATGAGGCTGAGGGTGATGACCAGGTATGCGCGGTCGCTGCATGCTGGTGGTCAGGATACCCGTTGAAGCCGTGGATGCTGGCTGGCTGGGTGACTCGCCGCTAAAGCTTGCGGGAGTGATGATGATGACGTCACGCTGAAGTATGTGCACGAAGGCTGCGCTGACGTTCATGCTCGGGGTCACCAGTTTAGAGGCATGAGGAACAGGGTGTAAAGTTCACTCATCCTCCATAGAAAAGGGAGGATCCTCCGACCAGACGGGTGTTGTGTCTGGCGGGCAATTGCCCAACGATTGATGTTGGGAAATTGTATCTATGCTAATTGCGCGGTAAACTCTGCTTGCGAGATGCAGGATTTGCGTGACGTCAGTATGACGCGTTGTTCGCATGTGGCGTTGTAGATACCGCTACAGATGTTTGTTACTCTTTCGCGCAAAAAGTACTGAACGAAATTTGGCACACATGGTTTATAACCAGAATTAATATATAAAAAATTCTCTCGATCTTATCTTTCTAATCGAAACTTATGCGGGTGAAACCGCGGGGTGCTCCTAGTGTTTTCATAAGTTCTTTGTGATCTTGTGGTCTTGGCACACAGACAGTTTATAACCAGGATTAACACATAAGAGACTTTTAATCCCGATATTTCTACGGGATCGAAGAAACTTATGCGGATGAAACCGCGGGGCGCAGCTAGTTGACCATAATTTCAAATCAAACAAAAAAGAAAGAGAAAACAGACAATATTTCCAATTGCGTTCCCAGAAAACAGACAATAATTCCAATTACGTTCCCAGTCTGCATACAAAAATTCAATCAAATATATCCAATGATTTAGCCACTATAGCTAGCTCGCCAAAGCTCAAAGTCGGCCATCACTAACTATTTACAAAGAGCGATCTATCTAAGCGCTGGCCACATAACTTAAAAACACTTTTTATTTTCGTTAATAGGATTTGCCGACTCATCGGACTATGAGAAAAAGGGAAGAAAAAGTGCACCTGTGTCTGCTCCACACACTTTTGCACTATAATATCTCCGAAAATACGGTCTGGAGGATATTTTTTTTCTTGTTGTCATTTCCTAAATATTCATAAGCATTAGTATTGTCTGTGTTTTCATTTCTTGTCGTATTGTTGCATATTGTATAGTGTATTCCGGGTCGGCGCACTTGTGCACACTTTCTTATTTCGTACTAACTCTCTAGTAGGTAATGATTTAGTTAGTGTAATTTGGTACATTTTAGGTCAAAAATATCTTCACTATGGCACATTTTATTTCGTTATCAAAAATAGTGAACTCTATAGAATTGTATTACAGCGCTGTATTGAACTGCAAAGCGGTTATTTCACAAAAAAATATACTCTTAATTTTTACAGCTATTTCACCTACATACATTAACAGAAATAAACTACATAACAGATATAACACAAAAGAAACTACAAAGAAACACACACACACACACTGGCATTTTCTTTGTAGATGGTAAGTTAAAGAGTTTGCGAGGAAGCAGAAATACTTTATCTTTTATTAAAGTAATATTTACGTAGGATGTACCAGAACTATCAACCTACCCACTTTATCCTGTGCTATAAAATTTCAACCCACTGCGAGTTTAAAACAAACAAAACCTTATCAAGAACGTTTTCATTGAAAACGCTTTATCTAGCGAAATTAAATACGTAAACTGAGTTTGAAAACATTTTATTACGAAGAATATATCGCTGAAACTTATTGTAGCTCTTTGAAATGAAATAATATTAATTACTAGCTGCACCACGCGGTTTGACCCGCATAAGTTTCGATCCCGTGGGAATATCGGGATAAAAAGTATTCTATGTGTTATTCCTGGTTACAAACTATCTGTGTGCCAATTTTCATCCAAATCTGTTCAGTACTTTTTGCGTGAAAGAGTAACAAACATCCATCCATCCATCCATCCTTACAAACTTTCACATTTATAATACTAGTAGGATAGATAATTTGACTTTGACTACACTCTCCCCATATTCCATGGGATATTACTGGAGGGATGAAGGTTGTGATATACACCACTGCCTACCCCTCGGGGAAATACAGACGAGATGTTATGGTACGTCTATTGAACTTTGACTTTTAACTATCTCACTTGATAACCTAATGATTATTTAGAAAGTACGAAGTTATAAGAAACTAATACTGGGAAAAATGCAATCATAAAACGTAACGTTTTTCTGTCAGTCTGTTAGTAAACTTATAACTCGAGAACTATATATACTAAATATCTGTAAAGATTTACTTATCTTGTTACAATTCATAGAAAATTATTTTATAAATTCAAGCAAGCGGTGTCTAACTTGTATCAAAAGGCCAATTCCCGTAATTAAAAACGTTCAAAATCTAGTCGCAATCTCATCTCAGCGGCAATCAATGTCGAAAACTTGTCGAAAATGTAGGGAAATTAGAGGTATGTTTGACAGATTGAGACTGAGACTGCGAACATTCTTAAAATTACGAGAATTGCCCCTCAGGTTTAACTCAAACTCAAAACATTTCAATTAAACCTTTTATAGGCACTTTTGAACTGTCAAAGAGTCAGTTAATCAGAAGGTTCAAGATATTTGCCCATTCCATATAGCAAGTTCCTATGGAGAAGAACGGACAAGAAACTCCACGGACACTGTTTTAAATTGAAATATATCAAAATAATTAACTAACCAGCAACTGATCCCTAAATAGTTGGGGAAATATTTCAATTTAATAGTCTTATTTTCTCGCAGTATAATCGAAAGAAATTACTAAGACAATGACACTCTATAAAGGGCCTAATACACTTGAATGTGTCTCTTTTATTTCGTTGTATTATCACGAGGAAAAAAGGATCTGCAATATAATAAATCTGTAGCGTTTTCTTTTACTATAGGTGTGTACGAGTGTCCTTATTGGGCCAGAAAATGTACACAGAAAGATTTTTGTGTACACTTTCTGGCTCTGTAAATCTGGCTGAAGAGATATTAGGGCGCGGAGAAATGTCGTCCAGAAAATATATCGAAATGTATTGATTTTATACCGAATGATTGCAGAATTTAATTAAAAATTCATTACTATAGACTATTCGAATACTCATATTAATGATTAAAATTCCTGTCTGAAGACTTCATGATCTTATTCAGAAATTGCCTCGAAATCACGCTTTCCACACAAAAAGGCGGACTAAAGGAAAAACCGCCAACACTACGAAGACACAATAGATCACATTTTTAATAACAAATTTATGCGTCTAGTCATAAAATCTCGTCCCCAATAAATATAACTAGTATATAGAAAGAATTTTCCTTATATCGTCATAGTAAATATCTGTTATTTACCTCAAAAGATTTCATCCGCACTCACACAACACTAGTTCACAATCACATCACTATCTGTGCGTTTATATTTATACACACATACACACAACAGTAGTACAACGATACCCACAATTATTACATATAATAATGCGTAATTTTTATTCAACAAAATTGTAATTCGTGCGGCCGGGGAGCGGCGTAGCGTGTGCTACGAGCAACGCGCGGGCTACGACTGGCGTAGACCCCACCCCGCACCGCCGCTACGTCCCGTAGGCGCTACGAATCGCTGGGGATTATTTTGATATTATTTTTTTTTTTGTTTCGAATTGTTTTGCTGATAAAAA
Source organism: Apamea monoglypha (assembly GCA_911387795.2). Taxonomy (NCBI): domain Eukaryota; kingdom Metazoa; phylum Arthropoda; class Insecta; order Lepidoptera; family Noctuidae; genus Apamea; species Apamea monoglypha. Next base: position 2,826,132 of record OU426933.1, on the reverse strand, counting down.
TTCGGATCCATTTATTTGTTTTTCTGAATGTGATTTTGTATTTTAAATTGTTCCAAAAAACAATTTGTTAGATAAACACGCTTGTATCAAAAAGCCAATACATTTGTCATAAGTCATTTATTTCAAAAGAATTTACTTGTGTAGAAATTTTACTACAGGTAAGATGTCATTTAATATTCTACATGAGTGATGAAAAAATAAAAAAAACAATATTAAGTGTAAAAATTTCAAGATAATAATAGTCAACCATGCCATTTAAAATTAATTTCATTCAATAAATTAATTTCCAGAACGATAATATTACGGTTGTCGCTTATCATCTATGTAGGTACTCATCGACACTGTTATTGCCCTTCCTCAATAAATATTTCTTCAATAGAATAGAATAGAATACTCTTCAATCTTTTCTCTCCTCAATTTGTTTTTAACTAAGTTTGCGCTATTTATGCCTTTAAATACTACGGGAAGCGTGTTGTATAGGAATACTGATTGGTACCTAGGACTGTGTCCACGTTTATTTTCGGTTGGATTATGTTAGGCAAGTCTTTTCTAAGTGTAATTTGTCGTTGGTCATCAATTTCAGATTTGTGCAAGTTCTTAACAAAACTGGTTAGCAGTACCAGTATATAAAGGCATGGCACTGTCAAAATATTAAGCCTAATGAAATGGTCTCTGCACGAAACCGTCTGTTTTAAGCGGAGCATTGTCCTTAAGGCTCTTTTTTGAGTTTTTAAAAAACGTTGCCCCACACTAGGAATTTCTCCTGTATCGTGGGTGCGTTTAAAAAAAAAACAAACATTTAAACTCACATACACAAACAGCCGGAACAACTACCTCTAGGCAATACAAATATTTGTTCCGTGCGGGAATCGAACCCACGACATGCAGCGCAGCAGTCAATCGCTCAGCCACTGCGCCAACCCTGTCGTCACAAATGCAGTTACAAATGCCGTGTGGATATTGTACTTATAGCTGTTGCCCCAAAACTCAGTACTATACCTAAGACTAGACTCAACCAAGGCAAAGTATACCATCCTAAGCTGGGCCAATGTCAGTTCTTCCCTCAGGCTTCTGATGTCAATGTCAATTGGCAATGACTGTTTTGAAATCATATGAATAAAACGCCTCGAATTCATTGATTCTATCAATAATATTAAGGTTACAGAGGAAACCATTGAGCTAATTATACTTCTCATGTTACTGAGATCCTAGTACTGTTCACACTACTCAAGGCCATTACAGAGTTTGACGTCATTGATGCTGATGATTCATAAACTTCACATGATCTTAACGCGGAAGGAAGTATCTAAGATCTAATGGGACACAACACACAACAACACATGGATAACAGATGGATAATCCTGCTAATATTATAAATGCAAAAGTTTGTATGGATGGATGGATGGATGGATGTATGTATGTTACTCTTTTACGCAAAAATTACTGAACGGATTTGGATGAAATATGGCACACAAATAGTTTATAACCAGGATTAACTCATAGGATACTTTTTATCCCGATATTCCCACGAAATCGAAACTTATGCGGGTGAAACCACGGGGCGCAGCTAGTTTTATATAAAAATCGCATGTAGAATGTAAAATTGCGATTTTGATTTTAACTAGGTAAAGGAGTGCATCATCATCATCATCATCATTTCAGCCGTAAAACGTCCCCTGCTGGACATAGGGTCCCCCAAACCCCGCCACTTCGAATGGTTCTGTGTTTCTCGCATCCAGCGGATTCCTGCGGCCTTCACCCAAAGGCCAATTCCCGTAGATTAAATCGTTCAAAATCTAGTCGCAATCTCATCTCAGCGACAATTAATGTCAAAAACCGGTCAAAAATGTAGGGAAATTAATGGTATTTTTGACAGATTAAGACTGAGATCAGACTGTGAACGTTCTTAAAATAACGAGAATTGCCCCTCAGGTCATCGTTCAACCTTGTATTACACATGGAGTATAATTAGCATGTACATGAAAAAGACACATCGATTGTGTCTGACGGCTGTCAATATGTTAGTCTCACCTTCGTCATAAAAATGAACGGTAGGATCAAATGAATGTAACGATTAAAACGCTGGAAACATGACACAACATTTACCGTTACTGGGCAACACTGTCCATTTAATAATGATCAGTACAACATACATACATAAAGTCACGCTGTCTTCCCATGGTGATAGGCAGAACGTCACCTGCTCTTCCTTAGATATTCCGTTTGCTTCGTTTTATTTATTAGAAAATGAAAATATCGTGAGAAACCTAACATCGTAAGGAAACTGGCGTCTCCTAGAACCAAATTCGAAAACATGTGACATTTACCAACTTGCACTGGGCCCGCGTGGTAGATTACGCCCCATTCCTTTTCACAAAGAGGAGATCTGTGTCCCAGCATTATAGGCTGATTATGAATTTATTAGTATAACACCATGCTTATTATAGAGCTCTGGCATTTACGATTACATAAATCAAAAGATGAGATAATACATTGAAACATTATAGGTGTAAAAAAAAAGGTTTGGTCTGTGGAGTGGGGCTGAGCATGGAGTGAGCTGTCATTCCAACTAATGTTAGGGATTGACGCTATTGACAGCTCGCTCTAAGCTCACTTCACCTAACTTTTCACGGTGGGATTTTTACAGAATCGATCGGCTGGTCGAATGACAGCTAACTCTAAGCTCACTTCACCTAACTTTTCACGGAGAGATGGTTACAGAATCGCACTGCTGATGCTAGGGATTGACAGAGTTCACTTCACCTAAGTTTTCACGGTGAGATTTTTACAGAATAGCACCGCTATACCCATGTCATAGTGTCTGTAACAATGTGTTTCTTACGTTTAGACTGGTGTTGACAGCTGCGACACACTTTTTATTAACTTTTGTAGCTATCATTGTGTCAATTTTTTTTTTCATATTTTGACACTCGCAAGGGAATCAAAACTGTATAGGGTACTTCCCGTTCACCTAGAATCATGAAATTTGGCAAGAAGCAATGTCATGTAGTACAAGTGAAGGAAAAAATCCGAAAACCGTAACTACAAATTTGTACGGAGCCCTCGGTGCGCGAGTCTGAGTCGCACTTGACCGGTTTTTTTATACTTTTACGTATCTCGGCGATGTGCCGGATTTATGGGGTAGTGCGGGCCGAATTCAAGTGCTACGCCTGGAAATTGGTAAGATTATTATGAAATGGTGGTGTGTTCGGACTTTGTGATGGCGAGTGTATCTGTCTATGAGATTGATTTCGTGCAGTGGTTGCTGCACTCGTATGTGAGGTGACAATTGATGTTTCGTTGCCATTTTGCAGAAATTTTATGTCAATCCTGCAGTTGTTCAAGATTGCAGCTTTCTGAAGTCTGATATGCTGGTAAATCGAGTGCTTTTAAAGACTGGTGGCTATTTAAGTATTACATCTGTTGTTGACAATACTTTACTATGGTTTTATTATGGTTTTATTATTCTTATTTTACGGCTGAAAATAAAAAGACCCTTCACGAGTGGTTGTATGGCGCATTGTGCCGGCACACTCTGGGTAGTCAGCGCTATCAATCTGGGCCGTATTTAAATAACTGACAATGTTACTTAGATATTTGTCAAAAAATTACATAATTTTAAAAAAAGTTTTTTTTATTTTAAAACAAAAACAAATTGACACAATGATAGCTACTTAGGTTAATAAAAAGTGTGTCGCAGCTGTCAAAACCAGTGTAAACGTAAGAAACACATTGTTACAGACTTCACTATGACATAGGTACAGCGGTGCTATTCTGTAAAAATCTCACCGTGAAAACTTAGGTGAAGTGAACTCTGTCAATCCCTAGCATCAGGTCGAATGACAGCTGACTCTAAGCTCACTTCACCTAACTTTTCACGGTGATATTGTTGCAGAATCGAACAGCTGTATAACTAAAATAAAGAACCAATCGAATAAAAAAAAACTGTCTCATTGTCACAACATGTGATATTTAATACCTAAAAAACAAGTAAAATAAAAAAATCTTACAAAATTGCCGGATTATCGCCTGTCGGTTTTATTAAACATGCCCCAAGGTATGAGCTAACATATCCTGTAACTCATGCGGATAATAACATAAAACACATCTTAAACACACAGAATACTTCCTTCAATTTATCTCCCATACTTTCCATCACTCACTTTACGATCACATCACTCGCTGTAAACAGTAAACTTGAAACACTTCCACCATGACAGTACATAAAGTATTATATTAGAAACCAACACTGTCATGTACTACAAACATAATCCCAGTGTCTACTTGTTTCCGATCAGGCTCCTCACACAACCACCAGTAACCAAACAGAATTGAACTTTATTTTGTTAACAAGAACGTGGAAGTTTGAATGGGTGGTGTAGTCTTCATGCCCCCAGTTTATATGCAATTATATTTAGTGTAAGTATCAAAACTATAGTAATAGAGATATTTTATGTGGTTGAAAATTATAGAGAATGGATGAAAGGTATGGAAGGAGATATGGTAAATGGGAATGGTTTGATTGGTTATCGATCTTTTTTTCTTTGATAATAGTTCGAAAGGGCCAAAGTCGTCAGACAGAGGGGGGTCGGAAGACGGGCGTCACCGAGGCAGCCCTAAGAAACGTTGACGTGACGATTTGGACTCGTTCTTAGCCGATTGGACGGAGAAGGAATAAGGGGGTGACCAGCAACAGTGGGACAACATAGGTTAACTGAAAAAAAAGGCCGAAGGCAACACGACAGCAGTTGTAAAATTTTCTATGATAATTTCAATGATCTTTGGATCAAAAAGAGAGACGGTGAAAAAGTAGGAAAAGTAAGGTTATTCGAAAATATTTTATCCAAAGCGAACGTTCACTGTTCTGCGAACTAATCATAACAATTCGAATGAGCGGTGCTCGTTGGAACGTTCTCACCCAAAAAACCGTGCTCGTGGGTTTGTGATGCTCAGCTCAACGCATCGTGCCCACTGCTCAAATGCTCATTACACACGACTGCTCACCCGCGATGTGGACGCACCTTTTCTTCTCGAAAAAGTATGATACGAATTTGTTTGTATGTTGTGCTTATTAACTCTTTCAGGGCTGATTTTTCCAACGTCATTTATTTTTCATCCGATTAAATTGATGTTGACAGTTTTTGCATGAGAAAACAACGTCAAAAATCCAAAATTATTCCTCGAATTTGGAAAATATTGTTTTTTAGCCTATACTGTGCCCGAACAGCTGATTCGACAGCAAAGTGATTAAACTACTTTAATATTCATGCGGTTTTCACTATCATCGGAGATCAGTGGTGGTGCAGTGGTACCGGCCGAGACTTACAAGTTGTAGGTCGAAGTTCGAACCCAGACAGGCGCTTTACTTAGTGTCAATTATTTCATTACCCCTGCTCTCAAAATGCTAAAGGAAAACATCTTGAGGAAACCAGCACGTCCTAGAACCAAAAACTCGAAGATGTGTGACGTCAACCAACCCGCACTGGTCCCGCGTGGTGGATCACGGCCCATTCCCGCTCACCGTGAGGAGGCATGTGTCCCAGCAGTATGAACATTAACACTATCATTTAAGACATGTGTAATAAAATATTTTGTATACGTTACAAATTGAACAAAAACAGATCGGGTCTCTAGTCAAACATAGTATTAACTATCGATATTTTTACAAGCAACAAACTTACCATTCTAAACTAAACGTGAACGTGCACCGATAGCGTGCTAACGACTCATTTAATGCAACGTGTTAGGTTTAAACAGCGCAATTTATAACTACGACGTACAGTTAAACAAGGTATTTGGTGTACAGGCACTTGCAACTTTGTAATTTAAAGCAATGCTCTAGGTGCGCCGAGTTGTTACTTTTTTCCATTATTTTTAATATGTTATAACTAAGCTTAAAGAGTTATTACGCACACATTATTCTTCTTTTCGTATCGATGGTTCTGTAGAGTCTATAGCCTATTTGGTGCTACCATGCAACCTCCGTGAGTTTGTTAAAAGTTTTTAGTATAAAATACAAGACAGACAGGAAGATTTAAGTTTAATTTAATTTTAGAAGAGATTAGGCTGACAAGCTAAAGGATGATGATGTAAAATACGTAATATATTTCATAGAAATCATTATTGAACATTACGAGATAAACCGTAGTTTGATTATTCCTCCCGGTACTTTGAAGGGCTCATCTAACCCCTTACAGTACTGTTGCTGTTTTTTTTTTTTTTTATATACAGGGTTATTGGTAAAACACTAACCACTTCGCAGGACTATAATACTTACATCATAAATAAAAACTTTTGTTTTATGACCTTTAATTATTCAACTTTTTTTTTTCATAATTATTATTAAAAATATTTCAATTGATCTCTCTAAATATGAAAAACTCCACACGGTACCAAAATAAAGCACTAGATAAGTAAACAAACAGTGCATTGCAAATACGTAAACCTATAAAAAAAAGGAAAAGAAAGAGTGGAAAGGTGAATAGTTTTGCCTGCCACTATAATTATGAAACAGCATGTTCAACTGTACCTGCGCTAGTACGGGTAATATTAAACCACTTGATGTAGTACTAATTATAATATCGTTGTACATATATCGTTGTTCGACGGCGCTTTACTAAATTAACCATCATTTGATTATTCGTTTCTTGGAACTGTTAAAGGTTCAGCTTGCAGGGCAACGGCAAGGTGTAAAAATTATGAAAATTAATTCTTACTTACTAACATTATAACATAGATTTATTTCGCAGGTCTGCTGGAAGAAATTACTTAAGAAATAAGCTACTGCTTATTTCCTTTGTACTGAAATTATAATTATGTCATATCCCTATATATTTCACTGTGTGTAGATAAATAATAAAATAAATAAAAATGATAAAAGCAAAAACTCATATCAATATCATCACCATTCGCCTGCCCTTATCCCAATTTATTTGGAGTCGGCGCAACATGTCTTTTTCTTCCATACTTATCTATTAGTCGTCATCTCGGTAGTCACCAGTTAAAAGGATATGTTAACATAATATCGTATATATTTCTCTCACCGCGTCGCATCGCATCGCCTGCCATCGCTATTACTTCGTTTTGCTTAGCGATTTTTTAGACGTTTTTGTTCTTACTCCTCAGCTCCTAAGGTTCATAGCATGATGGTCTTCCTCTAGAATTGGCCTATCAAATGCAAAAAGATTTTTTGTAATCCGACTGATAGTTCCAGAGATAAGCGGGTTCAAACAAACAAACTCTTTACTTTATTAATAGTACAGAAGAGAATTTGATCCTGTAGTTACTAGGCTGTTAATATCAGGCCATAAAAAACATGCCCAGACAGGCGCTTTACTTTGTGTAAATTACTTCTTCACCACTGCTCTCAAAACGGTGAAGGAAAACATCGTGAGGAAACCGGCATGTCCTAGAACCAAAAATTCGAAGACGTGACATCTACCAACCCGCACTGGGCCCGCGTGGTAGATTACCGCCCACTTCCTCTCGAAGAGAGGAGGCCTGTGTCCCAGCAGTGGGAACATTATAGGCTGATTATGTTGCTGAAGATACAAAAACATGCGTAGATTTACGCATTTCTTTTAGAAACTTCCAAAGGCCACATGATACTCTTTCAGTTCATATCTATTTTGCAATAATATGAAAACATCATATGATTTAGTTCGTATATATTAATATGCGTCGATGTTATAAGCTACTATATTATAACGTGGGGCAATAACTGCAAGTATTGCCGTCTCGCTCTTGCTCAAAGTTCACACGGTCCTACCACCCTTGACGCGTGGTGCAAGGCAAAGGTTTCAGTGTTTTGTGAATTGATTTTCTTAGCCTTATTTTGTAAGGCTATTAATAAATTGTATGTTCAACGCATTTTTTGAAGTGAAACTTCTTTACGCACGCTTGACTTGGGGAGTAAGCTGGCGAACGCGTAACGTAAACGTGATCGGGCGAGGCGAACGGGAGTTGAGTGGGGGATATAAGCAAGAGAAAGCAGTGCGCGCACACATTTTCTTTCTCTCTTCCTCTCATAGCCAAATACGTTCCGTATATCTAAGCACAGTGCAAGCCTATTGTCTGTATCACAGTGTAGGAGCAAGAGAGAGCAGTGCGCGCGCACATTTTCTTTTTTTCTTTCTCTTATAGCTAGTAAGTGAAATATGTACGAGTATATATCTCAGTCAGTAATTCGTTCGCGAGTTTACTAGCGTTACGCGAACGGTAATTTTTTGGTTATTTTTCGTAATTCTATTTCGTTTTGAACAATTTAATGAATTAATATTTTGAGAAAGAAGTTTCACTTCAGTCGTGTGGTCATAAGCATACTCGGTTTTTTTTATTAATAACATGTTAATTTTCAAGGCCACAGTCATATAAAACATAAATACTGATTTAATTCAAATAGATTGTCCCTAATTATCCATACTATAATTTAAAATATTTTTTGGATAAAAAATCTAGACTCGTAAGTTGCATGCTACTTTGTATTCTAGCTGAACATGTTAGTGCCATTATAATTATATTTAACACTATTGTATACCATCCTAATCGTTCTAATATTATAAACGCAAAAGTTTGTATGGGTGGATGGATGGATGTTTGTTACTCTTTCACGCCAAAACTCCTGAGCGGATTTGGATGAAACTTGACAGTAATATAGCTTATGCATCAAAAAAACATATAGGATACTTTTTATCCCGATATTCCCAAGGGATCGAAACTTATGCGGGTGAAACCTCGGGCCGCAGTTAGTGTTTTAGATAAATAAATGATTTATTATTCTTTGCCTACTAACAATCGCTGCTCTCTTATCTTTTGGACCACAGTCCCCCGGTGCTTCGTAACGCAGGCGCAATGCCTACGCCCCGGATAAAACCCCTGACTTGCGTATTCAACATTTTTTATAATAGTTAATTACTAACAAAATTCATGTTCTCTATATGTGGAGTTTATTGCCGCTATCATTAAGAGTTTGTGATAAAGTGTCAATGTGTATTGGAGACACGTTGAGTATAACATAATTGTCCATTTTTTTTTTAAATTACTATGTGTAATGTCGAGCTGGATAGGTTCCGTCAAAATTGGAAGGAGGACGCGCGGGCTCGCGAAAGATGGAAAGAGCGGAAGGAGGCCTGTGCCCAGAAGTAGGACACACTTTTTTTTTTTACTAGCCTACCCTAAGGCTAGTAAAAAAAAAATGTATGTCTTGTTTCGCGCCCGTCTGATGGCAATAGGCTCGTGGCTAAATAATAACAGCCGCATGGGTCGATTGAAGATTAATCGACGATCGCTGAGGTCGGTCCATGGATGGGTGAACAACCATTTTGATATAGAGATCCCCTCCGTGCCTCAGAAAGCTCGTCAAACCATTGGTCCAAGCTGTCATTATTGTTTAACGTGCTTTCCGAGGCACGGAGTGATCTCGATATGTAAAATATGGTCACCCATCCAAGGACCGACCTCGGCAAGCCCTGCTTAACCTTCGATTAACCAACTCGCTTAACCAACCCATACGGCTGTTAGTATTAAGCCACGAGCGTCCTAAGCTGGCTCGAGCTGCCTCATTGATTACATTATTATCTAAAATAGTTCGAAGCTCAATTTGCCGGCGGCGCTAATAGGAAACAAAAGACAATGCGACTGATACCATGGACTGATACAACAGATGCTATGTCGTGTGGGGTTGTACTGCCTCGTTGACATTGTGGATTGTTTAGGCTTTCAATCCAAAGAGCTCGAATAGAATGGTTGGTTAGACTGGACATCAGGTTTGTGTAGACTATTAAATATTAGTTTTGGTCCATAATGTAGAATTTGACTGTCAAATAAAGCGGATAAGTTTACAATTGGTTGCCCAAAATAGCCACCAATACATGCATACACACAACACCACCACATACAAACACACCACACCACACCACACCCACGCCACACCACATTCATGCTCCTCGGCAATGTTCCCACTGCTGGGACACAGGCCTCCTCTCTGTGGGAGGGAGTGGGCTGTAACTATTATAATCCACCACGCAGGCCCAGGGCAGGTTGGTAATGTCATATGTCTTCGAAATTTTGGTTCTAAGACAGTTCCGTCATGATGTTTTCCTTTACGTTAAGTATATATTATCCGTGGAATAAAGTTGACGACTGACAGTTTTTGTATAGAATAACTGTCAAAAATTCCCAGGAAAAGACTTATAAAAAGTTTGGTCGAATTCACCCTAAAGACCTCGAAAATCAATAAACGTCCTTTTATTCTTTACAAAAATACATTAGTACTTAATAAAAAATACAGAATAATATTGTCCCAAAAGTCAATAGTCAAAGTTAATTCCGATCGATCCAAAGTCAAAACCAGCCGATTGAAAAACTTTCAGATTGGAATAATTCGGAAACAAACAGTTGTTCCTAAACAACTGATTTACATACATAGTACATTAAATGGAAACTACTTCGCCTGTGTTGCTACTTTGGCTTCATTATATTAAATGGACGGTGAACAAGGCAATTACGTCTATTATCTAATTATTTATTTTCAGCTTTTGTTATTGTTTTATCAAATGCTTTCTCGTGGTTTTCGGGGATTCTCATAATAATGGCAGTGTTAGAGTGTGTACAATAAGGTTCATAACATAATTATTAAGAGATACTGCTACTAACATACTGCATAATCAGCTTAAAATGTTCCCACAGCTGGGACACAGGCCTTCTATCGGCGAGTTGGAGTGGGCCGTAATCCAACATCCGGGCCCAGTACGAGTGTCCAGTGTCCCAGTCCATTACGAGTGTCCAGTGTCGAGTGTCCCAGTCACATATGTTTGATTTTTGATTTTACCGTGGGAATATTTTCTATAATATTATGACGAGTATAATGTCACATGTGTTTGATTTTTGGTTCTACCGTGGGAATATTTTCTATAATACTCGTCACATGTTGTTTGAGTGAATTCGCAAGGGTATTACTATTTATATTATGCTACAAGCAAAATAATTCTTATTTTTTTTATTTTTTGTTGATATCAGTAAAGCATGTTTGTGTTTATGTTTGTACTATGTGATGTAATTAATTATGTTAAACTATGTTTTGTGTTTTCAATTGTGTTTTTATTTGTGTAATAATGTTGTTAGTTTAAAGTTTTCTAATTTGGTTATTGTAAGCTTTGGTTAGTAGTTTAAGTTCTTAACTATCACATTAGGGTAAACCCTGTAATGATAGTTTAAGCTGTTATAAAATAAATAAATAAATGATTTGTAAAAGGAGAAACTGACTGACATATCAGCGCACAGCCTGAACTACTGGGATTGGAATCGTGAAATGTTGCACAAAGCTTCCTTTTATAATGTAGACGAACACTAAGAAGGAGAATTTTTGGAAATTCAACCTTTTAACTGGGTAAAAAGAAACCCCCTTTTTACCCAATTAAAGGTTGAATTTCCAAAATGGTTTGTATGAAATCTCTTGTTCGTCTTGTCTCTGCTGAGATGTGCCGCCAAGGCTGAAGTTTGGTCTGGACGATTATTATTATTATTCCGTAGAACTGATGCCCATAGGTGTCTGTGACCACCATCAGATCGTCCGCTGTCCGCCACCCAATAATATAAAAATGACATCGACAGCGGTCTGGAGGAATTTTTCGACGCCATATTTTAGTTTGTTGCTTAGTTCAGTTTTTTTTTTGTTGGCCTGTACTGTCCCACTGCTGGGCAAAGGCCTCCTCCAAATCCCTCCAGGAATTCTTTACAATTAGGATATTATTTTATTTCGTTTATTTATTTACTTATGTTATTTTATTACATTTTTAAATTTTTTTTTTAAATATGAAAATGAAGGATAAAAAAAAACATTTAAAATTATAAAAAAAATTGTGATCCACCGATGTCAGGAGCAGGGTCCAAGTTACCGGTGGTTAGGGCTCCAGAGACAGGAACCTCCTCATAATGCGAGCCGTAGCGAGGAGTACTGTTTTTTGAATCAGGCCCTTAATCCAAACGCCTAACGAGAGCCTCGATAGATGTTGATCGAGGCTTTCGGCCATCAGGCCATTAGCTGATGCGACAATCGGCACAATGACAGCCGAGCTCACATTCCACATATCAACAACCTCGTGTGCTAAGTCGAGATATTTAATTTGTTTCTCTTTCTCGGTTTTCACGAGGTTCCCGTCATGTGGAATGGTAATTATGTTATTTTATTATTATGTTTTTTTTTTAAATAGTTAATTAATTATGTATAAATTGTTATAAGTTTTGAGTTCATTTTATACAGCGTGGCGCTTTAATGGCGACATTAATTTAACACACGTATACGGTTTTGCGTTTTAGTTTTACGAATATATTTTAATTCAATTAAACATTCATATTTATTTATTTATTAACAATTTTCTAAAATAGTATCTTAGAGCAACCTGACTTAAAGAACTGTAGGGTAGGGGTCTTTGGCCAAGGTCACGGATCTTATCATCGCATCAATGTATTTACAACAAATAACGTGCAAAGAGAAGGCGAATTGAAGGAAAGAGACAGAGCCTTAAGGCGGCGAGCGGCGCAGGTAGAAGTTTTCAAGATATTTTTTTTTTATGTTGTTATAACTTTTATGATTACCGACCACTAGCCCTACCCGTGTGTTAAATTAATGTCGCCATTGTAGCGGCACCTTGTAGAGATCTTACCATAAATACTTAGACACTTGTTCAACGCGTGTCTATTATCAGTCTAACGTCAAACTCCACACAGTAATCTCCTGTTGAACAGTTGTTTAGCCTAAACGGCTGAAAAACACGGTTTTGTGTTAATGCAGGTAAACTTTAAATAAATAAAAGGCAGTTTAAAAGACTTCTGGACGGGCCTCTTACGATACACATACGTAGGAAAAGGATGGCCTATTCCGTATCAAAATTGTCCTGTAGGTACTTACATATGTGAATAAAAGTGGGATGTAGTCATTCCAACCCTATCGTTCAGTCGTCGTGTACCGATACAGGAAGTGTTTCCCTTTCAACCACCAGCTTATCGGCGATTATCCAACACAATGAGTGTTTGGAATGGTGGAGGGCGGGTTTACGCGTGGTAAAGAAAAAATCAACAGTTTAGGTGAAAATCTGATTTTAAAATATAGTTAATAGAATAGGTGTACATTTGTACAAGGTCATAATATCACGCCTTTATTCAGTGAAACAGTGAGCAGAGATGTTTAGTACACATATATTTTGTCAGGTTTTTTTTTTGTCATTGTAATTGAGGCATGCCTGATCTGATTAACCAGGCATACATACAGGCTCTGGGCTGATAATCTGACATTATCTAAATTAATATTATAAAGAGAAAAGTTTTGATTTTTTGTATGTTTGTTTGTTATGCTTTCATGCAAAAATGGCTGAACGGATTTGGATGAAATTCAACACATAGGTAGACCATGACTTGGACTAGGACATTGGATACTTTTTATCCCAGTATTCCCACGGGATCGAGAATTATGAGCTTGAACCTATGCCTCCAGCCTAGGTACCTAGAGACCATTTGGTTTGTCTAAGAGAGGGTATTCACATTCATCCCTACTTATTTTTTCAACAAAACAATTTTTCATCTCAAAGACTTTTCATCTCCAGACAACAAACAATAAACAAGAATCAACACAGCCAAGAAAAAGCAAACACGAAAAATAAAAAAGCAAAAGTAATCTTTGCTCAAAATAATAATTAACAAATTGTTACCCGAAAAACAGATAAACGAACTTATTAACCTGCAACAAGACAAAAAATAACAACACGACGGAGCAATTTATCAAAATTTAACTTAATTTCTTTGACAAACTTCAAAAGACAATGAACGGAGAGAGCAGAAACAAACTTTTTTTCCAAAAAAAAATTAAGTAAAGGGAAAAAAAGAAAAAAATCTCTTCGGAATTTATGCTTGGTAGTTTCTTTTTCAATTTGCGTAGAGGGGGTGTTCGTTAAAAATTCAGAGGACAGCGCGGGAGGATATAGATTGGTCGACCCTCACAGCCAGTGCCTTTTTTCTTTTGTGAACTCCGTTTGTCTGTGAAATGTTTTGATTTCCATTTGGATGCTAAGTTTAGCAACACTGTGTGCATGCATTATTTGTGAGGCTGTGAGATTTCTGTCTAGAATTGGCTACCCTTCTTTACTTAGGTCCGTACCTAAGTCCTCGATGTCACTAGTTACTTATCTCCTTTGGTAACCGTTCACCAAAGGAGATAAGTAACCAGTGACGTCGGGTATAGTTTAAGTTTAGTAAGAAACCAATGGATGTTTTCGAATAAAATTTAATTTAATTTATAGCAAACAAACAGTTCATTTATGAAATTAAATTTCATTCGAAAACATCCTTCAATTTCTTACTAAACTTCAACTATATCCAACGACCCTGGTTACTTATTTTTTTTTGTGACTGTACAAGTGGGTGGAGTAAAATCTGAATAAAAGTGATGATAAGAGATTATCGTAATTCTTTTTCTGAGCGTATTGATGGCAAAAAGTTCAAAAATTTTGGTCAATCAAACAATTTGACCCATAATTCAGCTGCACTACAGCTAATGCAGTCATCAGATCATCAAGGTCACAGATGATAGAGCGGCGGAGGAGGCATGCGGCGCAGGATGGAAGGTGGGCCTTTAGAACTCTAAGAACACTCATTTTTCGAACATATGAAGCAATGGATTAGCACTCTCCTTCAAAATGATTCAGATTCTGATTAATAGTGTGTTATGTAATTAGGATTCTGAATAACAGTATTTATTTATTTTATTGTATAAACAATAAAAATTGTACTAAAAAAATAATAATAAAACAAAATTAAATTTGTAAATTGTATTTTATTGTGTTTACATAAGTACACCGTGAAAAGTTCACCGTGAAAAGTTAGGTGAAGTGAGCGTGGAGTGAGCTGTCATTCCAACTAATGCTAGGGGTTGACACTATTGACAGCTCACTCTAAGCTCACTTCACCTAACTTTTCACGGTGAGTTTTTTACAGAATCGATCGGCAGCTCAGTCATGTCTGGTTCAGTATTGAAGGTCACCACTTCTATTGAGTCAAGAGAGAAAACGGAGGTGGACAATATTGCAGTGCTGGGCTTTGCAAACACGGCGCTCTGATATTTTGGGTGTGGTATTTCGGCTGCAACTGTTAGCCCGGGAAGGATCATCTCCCTGCAGGGTGTAACCTTCCGTGGCCCAATTGGATGTCTCTGAACCGTCTCCAGCCACAAGTGGAAAGATGTAAGTCCAACCTGGTAGAGTTACCTTGACGGAACGGCAGAAGGGTGTGATTGTGGAACTATGTCACAAACCATGCTCCAACTCCTATCCTGCCCTTTGTGTCCCAAAACATGCAGTCAAAGTAACCTCTGCGCTGCCACCAACAACGCCGTGGAAGTGGCAAAGTTATGGGAAAACCAGATTTAAAATACAGTCGTGCCAGCGATAAAAAGAAGTAGACTCATGTCTTGGTTGGAGCACATAGTATGGCATGGTTTACTGGCAAGGACGATGGTGATAAAAATAGTTCGAGCTGAGTCTGTTTAAGAGTAATAGTATTTTTCCTGCAACGCACTCTCGCAGGTTCCCGTCACTCATCCTTATCGCATTTCTGCCTAAATCCAGTGCACGTTATCGTAACATTCAATCAGTACCAGTCCTGCTGTCCCCGTCGATGTATCGGCGCGATAAATTACAGTAAACTGGCGCGTCTGAATTATTTATTGCTTTTTTTATTTGAGCGCAACATTTGTTTTTATTTTTATGGATAAAATATTTGTTTCTATTTGTTTATAAAAATAACAGGAAGTTTATTTATGAAGATGTGTTGTTTATAGATGTGTCAGAGATAGAAAAATGGTTGATATTTTCTTGACACAAGCGTTCCAAAATTTTATTTAGGCAAGATCAAGAGGAGATATACAGGGTTATTTTAAATTGGCTAGCTAAACTCCGCAGACGCAACGGATATCAATATCTAAACACGATAAAATTAAAAAATTAAAAGATTTGATGTTTTCTTTTGGGAGGTCAACGACCGCTGTTAGTTTTGTGACTTGAAACATGAGTTGAAAAAAACTATACTAGCCAATTTAAAATAAAACAAATCAAATCAAATCTCTTTATCTATTTTTTTTTTTTATTCATAAATATATTTTTTTTTTCTTTATTTTTAATAACCTTGCATGTTGCCAAAATAACCACCACGTGGAGCCCTGACACAGCTAGAAGGCGTTGCGGCTGCTGCTGCGGGTGCTTTTCGAGGCAGGAGAGGGGTCTTGTTATGTGAAGATTGTCACCCATCCACGGACCAACCGCTGCAAGCGTAGCTTAACCTGATTGATCGATCCTTGCGGCTGTTATTACTTAGCCACAAGTCCCTCCACTTTTCCAAAGGTAAAAAATTTGTTGTTATCCTGCTTTGTTGTTGCCCTGACACAGCTAGAAGGCGTTGCGGCAGACCCCGTAGATGGCGGGACGAGCTGGACAAAACAAACGACCAGTGGTCTACTTTAGCCCTGGATCGAAAGAGCTGGAAGTCATGGAGAGAGGCCTTTGCCCAGCAGTGCGATGATGCAGGATGCAGACAGTAACAGTAACACTTTGCCTCACCTGGGAATCAAACCGGGGACCTCATGCTCAGGAGTGCGAAGATTAGACAAACGAGGCAGTCAACATCAACTTACAATTCTTGGAAAATCTCTTCAGGACTCCATGTGCTTGCAAGGTCCTTGAAACTCAATACGCCGAAGGATGGCTAATTCGAGGTGAGACAGGCAGTTCTCACAGGGGACGATGCCTATCTTGTTCTACCGATTCAGTTTGACATAATGCCGTCCTGATACCCAGGAGAAACATGCGTGTGTAATCAAATTCGGAATTAAATAGATTTGGTCAATTTGGAGCAGTGGTGGCCCAGAGGCACCGACTTACGAGATGTAGGTCGTAGGTTCAAACTCAGCCAGGCCGTTTACTTTGTGTACATAATTTCATAACCACTGCTCTCTAAACAGTGAAGGAAAACATCGTGGGGAAACCGGTATGTCCTAAAACCAAAAATTCGAAGACATATGACATCTACAAACCAGCACTGGGCCCGCTTGGTAGATTACAGCCCGCTCCATCTCGAAGAGAGGAGACCTGTGTCCCAGCAGTGGGAACATTATAGGCTGATTATGCTTATTTATATTTGAAGATTATGTCTTGATTACACGATTATTTGTACAGTCACCAAAAGAGATAAGTAACCAGGGTCGTCAGATATAGTTGAAGTTTTGTAAGAAACCGATGGATAATTTCGAATGAAATTTAATTTGATAAATGAACTGTTTGTTTTCTTATTAATTAATTTAAATTTTATTCGAAAACATACATCAGTTTCTTACTAAACTTCAACTATATCCGACGACCCTGGTTACTTATCTCCTTTTCTAACCGTACATACAATAGACAGTGATTTTGGGTATGGGTAAAATCACCCTCAGATGAGAGAATTTAGTAATTGGTAAAGAGTTTTTAAAAGTAAAATATTACCCCAGGTCTCCCCTCTCCTTCTCGCTGAGAGGAGATTTGACTCCTAAGTCCCAGCAGTGGGAATATAACATGCTGATTATTTTATGTTTAAGTCTGTTTATTGGGACAAAACCGGCACCAAAAAGACATGAAACTTTAAATGATGCTAAAGTTCTAACTGAACCTGTTTTCCAATGTCTTTAAACATAGCATCCAAAACCACTATCTACAGTAAATTTTAACACACACAAGTACCAGAGGACTATCTTCACGCTTTGAACCCGAGCTAATTGCCGAAGCGACAGACAGGCTGCCCCTGAGACTTGATCTATTCCGACAGTACGGGTATGTAGTAGTGCTATCGCAGTACGGGAACATTTTTAGTGGAATTTCAATCGGGTACGGACTAAAACAAAAATGTTGATTCGCTGACGGTTTTGTGGGTCACATAGTAATCTATCTATTGGAAATGTGCGGTTTCAAAATGGAGGTTACTTATTAGTACTCGAATACTGGCATTTATATACTTGAATTATGTTTATTAGTAGGTATTGTTATAAAAGTTTTCAAAGTTTTACAGAACTAAGTCTCAATAATTATCCTTTTATTTACAAAGCTACCAAGTCATTTATCGTATTCACCTCACAAAGAGATATTATAAAAAGAAATTTAACACTACTTTCTCCGCCATATTATATGCTCACGGAAACTAATTGGTAGGGCGACAGACAACCGGCCCGGGGGAACATGTGTTACGAAGCTGTGACGTCACAGGCAGCGACACGTATTATGGGAATGCAACATACGAGTAGTAGTGTACCTACTACATATCAATGATAATGAAATAACGGTGTGCAGAGTTACTGCGTCTCATGGCTACGATTTAAGATTATTATTATGAGCCAGTGATGTACAGACGCCAGCAAGTGAAGCTACCCGAAACTGTCAAATTTTCCCAATCAACCCTGAACCTTAATGCTTTAGCGATAAAGTTTAAATCTATTAAAGAAATTTGAAAGATTGTAGTAGCTTGATGTGCTGGCGTCTGTACCACTGCAGGGCAAAGGCCTCCCTACTCTCTTTCCACTTAAAGAAGTAGAAAGAGAGTAGCAATACAGAAGCAGCAGCAGCTGGTGTAGCAGTGGGGTCATTGTGTAACACATTATCAGTAGCTATGGCTTTCATTTTGACAGTTCAACAACATTCATTGCGTTATTTACGTTTTCGAGCAGACTTTTACGAACATATGAAGCAATGGACTGGCAATATCCTTCAAAGTGATTCAGATTTTGATATATAGTTTTTTACACAATTAGGGTGCAGTTCTTGTTGTTGCCATTAAGAGGGGGTCCCTCTTTCAGGTTCCTCAGGTTTGGAGGGATTTAAGATTACAAATAATTAAATAACATTCGAGTAAGATGGCTCATTTAAAGACTGTATTTATTTGCTAATATAGCTGAAAACACGTGCGCAATAATTCTGTTTTTTTTTCTTATATCTGTGCGACAGAATGTTTCGATAATTTTCTGAGATCAATCAATCTACCTAAACTTTTCCCAACTACTTTGGGGTCGGCTTCCAGTCTAACCGGATGCAGCTGAATAGCAGTATTTTACATGGAGTGACTGCCTATATGTCCTTCACAACCCAGTTACTGAGTAGCACGATACCCCTTGGTAAAACTAGTTGTTAGACTTTTGGGCTTCTGACTACGCGCAACGACTGTCAAAGTTAACAAATGACAGCCGGGACTAACTTCTTATCGTAATAATTTTCCGAGAAAAGTCATAATAAATAACGCATCACTAGCTTAACAGACCTTACTGGCTTTACAAATAAACATTAACCGTCTATTACGAAATGAGTTCTAACTTCAAGCCAGTGACTGTTCACCATTGCCAGGATCGCCCAGAGGACACGGTGGAGCACACGGTGGAGGTCTGCCCCGCTTGGGCGGAGCACCGCCGTGTCCTCGTAGAGGCGATCGGCAGCGGCGGCGGCCTCTCTCGCCCGGCCCTGGTGCAAGCCATGGTCCGGAGCGAGAGGGAGTGGGAGGCAGTCGCCTCCTTCTGCAAAGCAGTCATGCTAGCGAAGGAGGTGGCGGGACGGATGAGGGAGAGAGCCTCCCGTCCCAGCCGCCGCGGGAGACGCCCCGGGCGTCGGGAGTCGAGCGACGACTACCGGCCACCGTAGGCGCGGGCCTGCGGGCGGAGAGCAATGGGTAGCTCACCGCCCGATCAGGACCAGGCCCGTGCCGGACGGCGCGTAAGTGTTCCACGCGCGCCTCAAAGAGATGTCAGCATAATCAGAGGGGCCCCTTAGGGCCGAAGCCTGCCGGGTCAGCGGGATTGTCCGAAAGGGTTACCGCTGCCCCGGAACATAAAGGGCGAAGGAAGGAACATGGGTGGGTTTTAGTCAGTAAGAGTCTGACACTCCCTTCCGCTCCACCCAGAGCGGGAGGGGTCATTTGATGATTTCCTTGACTTTATTTATTTACTAGCTGCGCCCCGCGGTCTCATCCTCATAAATTTTGATCCCGTGGGGATATCGGGATAAAAAGTATTCTATATGTTAGTCCTGGTTATAAACCATCTGTGTGCCAAATTTCGTCCAAATCCGTTCAGTAGTTTTTGCGTGAAAGAGTAACAAACATCCATCCATCCATCCATCTATCCATCTATTCATCCATACAAACTTTCACGTTTATAATATTAGTAGGATAGGATTCAACGTAAAGTTCTTAATGCAAAATTGACAACAGACTCGGGCTTAACGTCAATTTTTGTAATAAGGACTTTATCTTTGTCTGCTTATAGTTCGAAATTAAAAAACGACTCGATGGTTTATACCTGGGTCTAAAGATAAACCATGTTTTTGTAATAAGTCCATAATAGTAGAATAGAATACTTTTTATTATATCCACCATATAAATTACAGACACAAATATAAAAGGGACAATGCTCAGGATGTATGGAATGTTGCTTCAAAGTCAAACTTTGTTTTTTATTGACTACACTTATCATATTAACGCCTACAAAAGTTCTTTTTGTAAACAAAACCCGGGTTTCAGAGATTTTCAAAAAAATCGAAATAACCTGAAAACTGGGTACTTTATTTTGTTTAACATGTCATACACGAACGGCCATTATTGCTCTAAAAAAACATAATAGTTTAAATTAAAATTATATTCTATTTTATTCTAGTTGTTTTTAATTAATGTAGAATCGGCAAAGTATATTTTTTTACATGTTTTTGAAAGACGTGATCATGACACATTCAAAATTCAAGGTTATATTAATCCTATCATTTGAAACGGAACGTCATGTAAAGGGAATAAAACAATATCAACACTTTTTTACTATAAATTAAATTCTCTGTTCAAAAATCAAATACCCGACGCGTAATGCCGTAAAAAATTATGAAAATAATTACTATAATATTTTGATCTTGATGCATGAGACTTTTTGGTACGACTTTTGGTCATTGTCCTTTACAAAGGGTGACACAATGGACAATAGATTTACAACTTAGAACTTATACTGATGGAAACTTATAGTTCAACAGGGAAAATGTCCCAATAACCAACAATGACACCAAGTGACCTACATTCCACACTGACATCCACGAACTAGTCTATAAGCGAACGAAATTGATTTTTAAAGCTGGCAACGCGAAAAAAAATCTGGGCATAATGGACGCATGGTCGATCCAGCTAATCATGATAGATGACCATCACTGGCGCGCAGGGCAGATTGATAGCAGCACATCGAAAACATCGTGGCTATAGTTACGGACATAAAATATGGTATTGGGGACAAGGCTATGAATACAGGACGCTTTATGATTCGTGCATGCGAAGTTTTCATTACAGGTTGAACAAACGTATCTAAGTGAAGTTTGACAATAAAAAAAAATGACATGACTCCCTGCAACCGAAGAGATTGCATCTGTGCTGAGATTGGACAGTGCAAATCACTATCACTATCATTAATTCATAGAGGAGCTTGTTGCTAAGTAATAACAGCCGCACGTGTCGATCGATCGGGTAAGCTACACTTGCCGCGGTTGGTCCGTGGATGGGTGACCATCATCATATACCAAGACCACTCCATGCCTCGGAAAGTACGTTAAGCCGTTGGTCCCGGCTGTCATTCGTGGATCTTTGTCTGTCGTTACGGGTCGTGAGAAGCCCGAAAGTCTGACAACCAGTCTTACCAAGGGGTATAATGTTACGCGGAAACTGGGTTGTGGAGGTCAGATAGGTAGTCGCTCCATGTAAAATACTGGTATTCAGCTGCATCCAGTTAGACTGAAAGCCGACCCCAACATACTAGTAGTTGGGAAAAGGCTCGGCAGATGATGATATTATTAATTCCCCAAAATAAAAAAATAATCAGATACTCCCAACGGATTACTTGATTATTTTTTTATGATAAGTCATAGGTAGTTGAATTAGTCAATAAATACGTTGTAGCAGTGCAAACATTTGGATTTTAATTTTAAATCTTAATGTGGTGGTCACGGCTGAAGTGGAAAAAAGTCAACTAACTGTTGTATGCCCCTAAACAATATAAGTATACAAATAAAATTCAGCGTGGATGCATGCATCCATCTCCGTAACATCGGTGACTCCCACCGATCTACGAATACACTCAGAATACTATTGCTGGAGCTGCCGCGAACACGCGAGACGCGAGAGATGCACATCTATATCGTAATAATGGCGGCAAAACCATTAATATCTTATTATTCGAATATCCTTGACGCGCTATAACGCCACCGCACCCGCAGAAGCACCCTCAGTACATTATTATATGAATACTAGCTGCGCCCTACGGTTCCACCCGCATAAGTTTCGATCCCGTAGGAATATCGGGATAAAAAGTATCCTAAATGTAATCCTGGTTATAAACCATATGTGTACTTTTCAGTAGTTTTTGCGTGAAAGAGTAATAAACATCCATCCATCCATACAAACTTTCGCGTTTATTTCACATATTTAAACATGGCCTCTGACCAGAAGGCCAATTCTCGTAATTTAAAACGTTCAAAATCTAGTCGCAGTCTCATCTCTGCGACAAACAAATGTCAAAAACTTGTCAAAATGTAGGGAAATTAGAAGTATTTTTTGACAGATTGAGACTAAGATCAGACTGTGAACGTTCTTAAAATTACGAGAATTGCCCCTCAGTTCTTTAATTTCGAAGTGAAAGATCTAAGTAATTCTTATAGGCCCTGGACCTTGACATATCAGCCCTCTCAACTTCTGCTTGTGAGATCTACGCTAATATCGGACCAATGACCAACCAGCAGTTGCAAAAGAGACTGAAGATTTTTATAGTGGACCTTGGCTTACCTACTGTCGCGCCATTTTGTTTTTTTTTTTTTTTCAAAATGGCCACGCACGAAACCTATGTCGTGTGAATATCTCGAGATATATGTTGGGATCAGTTTCCAGTCTAACTGGATCCAACTGAGTACCAGTATTTTAAATAACACCTTGCCCGACGTGGGAATCGAACCCAGGACCTTATGTTTAGCAGTAGCGCTTGCGATCACTAGACCAACGAGCCTTCATAAGTCACAAAACAACATACATAAATAAGTCCAGTATTTTTCTTATCTGTTTCTTTTCGTTCGAAGGAGAAATAGATAACAAAAATACTGTTAGCCTAGACATGATACAGAAAGTCTGAAGTAAAAACAAGAAAAAAATCCTGAAACGAAAAATAGTAAAGATACCTTAGATGGTGGCGTCGCGTTCGCAGTCTGATGCGTCGATAAGTAAAGGAAAACGCTCTAATACCGGATCAGTGATTTTATCAATACAAGACAAGTATGCAGATTACTTTATATTTTTATTTGGATTTATATTTTTGAAACGATGGATGGAATGTGTGAATGATGATATGGTTAGAAAGGGGGTGACTACCGAGATGACGACTAATAGAGAAGTATGGAAGAAAAAGACATCTTGCGCCGACCCCAAATAAATTGGGATAAGGGCAGGAGAATGATGATGAATGATGATGGAACCGCACATTCCAGTTTGAACGTTATAGTGTGCAGAATTTGTTTATGTAACTTTTTTTTGCTTGAGTATCGTTTTCATTGTATTTGTTGGGGTATATTGACGTGGCTAGCTGTGCTAGCTGTGCTATATGGCAAATAATTAAATTTTATGTCCTGCGTCTCGTAATATTAATTACTTTGCATACCTGCTATTGTATAGAATCAAGTTTTTCTGAACAGACTGCTGTGTTGCTGGGGCGTTTATTGCGCCACTTCTTCTTCCCAGCGAGCGAAAGCACTAGGAAGTGGTGAAGGCCGGGCGTTTTGGGGGACTGCCTTATGTAATTTTAACGTTCGAAAAGTGATTCTCAGCCTAATTTGAATAAATAACTTTTGATTTATTAAAATTTGGAAATCAATTTGATGTTAATAAAGGTTTCCATATGCAATTGACTTTTTAGTGTAATCGCATATCAGCTCTGGATTGGTATCTTCACATAGTGTCATCAGCTTGTCGTCATCCTAACGTAAACGTAATTGGATCAGCTCGGCGCCTCCAAGTCGTCTTCGAACTTACGGCAGGACGCCAGGGGGATTGCTGCGCTTGCGGCTGAGCGTAAATGTGGCTACGGAAAGGCACATGCGCGGCGGCGGCCTGACGTAAGCTCAGTATTTAGTTGATCCCAATGTGAAGCGAAGCCTTTACGAAGGCGATACGTGTGCGTTACGGAGACGTATGGAGTTTCAAAAAATAATTCTGAATGGCTCTCGTTGAGATCGATCCGGTTCCGAACTAAAATATGTATGTGAATTGAACTTTAACCGTAAAAAGGCACGTCTTTTGAGCATCCTTTGCATCTGTATGGCCATGGGCAACGGCCATTATAATTGCGCATAAAGTACTTGGTTTTAAAGATATCCGCGCATAGCCTGGTCGCTGTTGTCTATTGTAAAAATAAAAAGAATAGATTCATTATTTATGTTTGTATATGTTGGATGGATTGAGTTAGCGGTATCCGATAGTTAAAGAAATATAAGAAGATTTTATAATTGTATCTGAACTGATGGAATGTGGCAACACTAGAAGGAAAGGAAAAATAATTGAGGACGATCGAACAAAACAAAAGACGTAACTTGCTAAAAAATTTATTTTTGTGCTGGATAATCAAGTTTACTGTTTATGACAAAAAAAAAAGAATACAATTATTAACTCCTCTGAGGAAATACATGATAATTAAGATACGCGACGGTAAAGGTCAATCGTCTAACGAAACTGGTTATAAACATTATGATTTGCTTTTTTTACTTTATCTCTAAAAGATCAAACTAGTCAAGGTCATCTTCAAATTAAATAAAATTTTATTTTAGACTAAGGTCCATAGTTGTCATGGTAGTAGTCCATAGTAACAATAGTACTTCACAAATTAACAATTTTTCAGTAGTATGACTGTCGCCACCCAGTGTCCCTGAAAGGGACAGTCCGCTCTGGCAGGGATCATATTTTCAAAGATGTTGTCCAAGTATATATAATTTACAAGATAACAAAATGATTATCCTAAATTAACTAACCACTGGCGGCATTGCCACGTTGTATGGCAATCCATACAACGTGGCAATGCCGCCAGTGTCTTGGGTACATTACCAGTCGACAGCGATGCGGATGTATGTTTCAACACTATATTTTAGTTTGTAAATATGTAGTTTTAGTTAACCAAGTATATTGGACAAACTCACTTCATTTCGAGTGACGTTTTTTTTGGTCTCTTATCCAGAAATTCTCGCCATAATTCCCGATTACTCTTTATTATAATTAAATACACAGCCAATGCTATTGTGTTCAAGAAATCTCCTAATTCTATTATAACATTAACGGCCAATATCTTTATATCCAATATTAGAATGAAAGCGGGTAACACTATCACATTGCTGAGTACAAAGATCAACGTTGCTATGTAGAAAAGGCGCCTTTTGTTAGAAGGTGTACTCGCACCAGTTTCACTAACACGGTATAAACAATATAAAACTTTTATATAAATAACAAAACTAATCACCACGGGCATTAACAACATTGAATGCATGAATGCAAGTATTATTTGAGATGTAATTATTATTACCTTCGAGTCATAGAAAATAAAAAATAACATAGGAAGAAAAATGAAGAAGTTTATTATAAAAGGTAGCCCCCACGCAAACATACTACTCTTAAGGTACCTTCTACGAATGTCAAGACTAAAAACTTTTACAAAGTCAGCATAAAACATATAGCACAACACAAGTAACCAATAATGAAACGATTGTTCAAAATACATTACTATAACTATTCTTAAAACACGCACTTCTATGTACTGAATCGAATTCACAGGAAATACAATTAAGCTAAAGACATAGACGAAAAACATTAGCATTTTTGCTATGATGGCACTGACAAGCACATAGTTCCTGTAATGACGAAACTTTTTGATGAAGAACCACGATGTCACTCCGTATATGGCCGCCACGAGAGTCAGTGTGAATAAAATCCTGGCAATAATGTTGTACCCAGAGTCACCAACGAGTTCTTTAAAGTTTCGTTGGCTGGTAATGCTGGAATATTTCGTGGGCATGGTGAGCGTCGCGTGCGCCTGATGTATAATAAAGTGGTCAGTGTGCAGTTTTGGTGGTGTCTACGGTCTGATCCGGTGATGAGCGCGTGCTCGACACGCGTGCACTAAGTTACTCGCCACAAAGCGCTGTGATACCGGATCAGCTATTTTATGAATACAAGACAAGTATGCAAATTACTTATTACCTACAAGGACACTATACAGTCATAACAACAAATCTTACATTCATATCTCGCCTAACCTGTCCTGTTCCTATGTTTGATTACCTACTTTAAACTTTCAGAGTAATTATTTCAGACATCTCTGCAACAAGATGTACGCAAGTTAAAAAAATATGGATGTCACGTGATTAACTTTGAACGTTAATATCTCGGAAACGTGACACTTTACGGGTTTGGTCCAATTTTGTTTTCTGTTTGCATTGCTGTCAGCTTTCGATGTATATAGGTTGCATGTGTGGCCGCCATTTAAAAAAAAACAAATGGTGGTTAATCTTATACGTGCCGCTACAATGGTGACATTAATTTCGAGTCGTCAGCTGACCGCACGCGCGCTAAGTCGTTGACCGATTGCGAAACGAGTGTGAGGACAATGACCTCGAACTTTGTGAAATGTTGCTCCTGCAACATAGTGATAAATGAGGTGTTAGCTTTTGTGCACAATAAAATAAGTGTGATGGACGAAAATTCATTGGTCAGAATTTGTAATAGGTACAGCATTTGAGGCGGAGGAAATTTTAACGGCCAAAAAGTTGTTATTTGAATCCGTGTCAAGTAAGAAAATGAAGAAACGTAGAAAAGACGGTAAAGTTAACAGAGACTTAGAAGATATTATTGAGCTATTGAAAGCTACGGATGCTGAAGATCCTGAAAAAATTCCCGTCTTTGTGGCAAGAGAACTGCATAGACTTCCACCGGTCACTTTCGACCACCTCGATGCGACGCGCTTACTTAAGGATATATTATGGTTACAACAAGAAGTAAACATGATCAAAACTGAGTATGTTTCAAAGGAATATTTTAATACCGTGAGTACCGTGACAACAAAGGACCCAGTAGAGGGTAGAGGTATGATAAACAGTAAGAGAGGTGCATGTCTGCTAGATAGTTTCCATTACGACAGTGGTCCCATGGGAATGCAACATAATATTAATATGGACCTGCCCCACAATAATGCGTTGACAGTTAGGTCGGAAAGCGATAAACATGTTGATAATAGTAAGAGATCTGTTAGCATTTTAACTCCACCCGACAAACTGTTGCAAAGTGTTACCAGTAACTCTGTCTCGCTTGTGCCGATACGTAACGGCATAATGTCGTCGCCATCGCCGTCGCGCGTGGAGGCCGGTACTGCGGTTTCAAACGAGGATATAGCAACGGTGTGTGGCGATGATAAGGATGCCGTGTGCATTGAGGCCGGCACATCGGTTTCGGACACCGTCCGCGCATCTATGTCGGCACGAGGGTCGGGCATGTGTAGCACTGGTACTGCGGGTGTCGTTCATGCGAGTTATAACGAGGTGACTAATCACTCAGGTGTGCAAAACCAGTTTGCTACAAGGCCGACAATGGCAGAGATTCTTAAGACAACTACTGATAACAACTGGCATACAGTATCTTACAAAAAGAACCGAGTTCAAAATAAGTTTGTCAGCAACACAGGCACGGATAAGACAAATATGAACTGTAAATTTAGAGCAGCAGAGATTAAATTGCCAATTTACATATCTAATGTTTGTAAACAAACACAAGAATCGGACATCGTGGATTATATTTGGCACAAAACTCAAGAAAAGGTTACCTTAGAAAAAATTCGTGCAAAAAGGGAAAACAGTTATGAGTGTATATAAGTTATGTGTTCCTAGAAACAAATTGCATATGTTTATGAATGATGCATTATGGCCAGAAGGCATTTGTTTTAGGCGCTTCGCTGTGTTTGATTACAAGGCGAATGTAACATCTGAGAATACTATGAATAGAAAATAATTACTTAATAATGAATTCGGTCGATCAGATAGAACATTTATTTAAATTGGTAACGTTTAATTGCAAGTCAGTTAAGCGTTCGTTAGAAAGTGTGAGAAGTATTTGTAAAAGAGCCGATATCGTAGCGCTTCAAGAAACGTGGCTGTTGCCTCACGATATACCGTGGCTTGGTACCATCGATGAAGATTTTGAGTACTCGGGGAAGTCAGTGGTCGACACATCTGCAGAAATCTTGCGAGGGCGTCCGTACGGTGGTGTAGCCTTGTTGTGGCGGAAAGGCATTTTTCAGTCGGTTGAGTTAGTGAAGTGCGAAAGTGCGAGACTTACGGCTTTAAAAGTGACTATGTGTGATAGATCCATTTTGGTATTCAGTGTGTACATGCCTACCGACAGTGCAGAAAATATGCCGGAGTTCACAGATTGCTTATGTCAAATGAGTGCTATAATTGACAACTATGAAGTAGAAGCCGTTTTTATGTTAGGGGATTTTAACGCACATCCTGAGCAGCCTTTTGGGCAGAGCTGTGTGATTTTTGTTTAGAGCACCAGTGGATATGCGCTGATGCTATGAAGTTGCATGTAAATTCATCTAATTATACATATATCAGTGATATGAATGGTGAATTGAGGGGCTTGTGGCTAAGTAATGACAGCCGCACGGGTCGATCGATCAGGTTAAGCTACGCTTGCCGCGGTTGGTTCGTGGATGGGTGACCATCTTCACATACCAAGACCCCTCCGTGCCTCGGAAAGCACGTTAAGCCGTTGGTCCCGGCTGTCATTCGTGGATCTTTGACAGTCGTTACAGGTCGTCAGTAGCCCGAAAGTCTGACAACCAGTCTTACCAAGGGGTATCGTATTACCCAGTAACTGGGTTGTGGAGGTCAGATAGGCAGTCGCTCCATGTAAAATACTGGTATTCAGCTGCATCCGGTTAGACTGGAAGCCGACCCCAACATAGTTGGGAAAAGGCTAGGCAGATGATGATCAGTGATATGAATGGTAGCAGGCGCTGGCTGGATCATTGTATTGTAACGTCAGCAGCGTGGCAGTCTGTTAAGAGTGTTTGCATAGATTGTGGTGTTTTCTGGTCGGATCACCTACCATTGTCTGTTGTTTGTGATCTAAAAACTGTCAGGCCAAAGTTGAAACAGTCTACTGAACTAGGCCCTGACAAGGTGATATGGCGTGAGCGGAATGACAGTCAGATCGGCAGATATCATGATCTATGTAATGAAAAGCTTAAGCATATTGATTTTCCTGAGCAGTTTGAAACATGTGCTGACAAAATGTGTACTCTTTCAGAACATAGACTAATGCTCGACGGATTGTATTACGAGATTATCAATGTGTTGTCGGAGTCGGCTATACTGACGTGTGAACAGGGTGTGGCTCGAAAAAAGAGTCGTATAATTGGTTGGAATAAGCATGTGCACGGGGCCCACAGGGAGGCCCGGATAAGCTATGAGGTATGGGAACAGCATAATAAACCGCAGTCCGGTTCGGTGTGGGATAAAATGCGGGAAACTCAAAGGGTGTTTAGAGGAAGGCTTAAATGGTGCCAGAAACATCAAGACCAAATTAAAATGGACATTTTAGATTCACATAGGTCTTCTAAGAACTTTGCTCAATTCTGGAAAGCTACCAATAGACTCAACATTAAGCCGGGTCCTCCTGTGAGTGTTGGGGGGTGTGAGTCATCGGGGGATATCGCCAGTTTGTTCAAGGAACGTTTTGTTGTGTCTTCACCACTGGGACCATCAGGGGAGTGCATCGATGCTGAGGCTTGTCAGGGTAAGTCTCTTTCCCGTTTTTCTGCAAAGCAGGTGGCTGGCGTCATAAATGGAATGTGTAGAGGCAAGTCACCGGGTCATGACAGTCTCAGTATTGAGCATTTGAAGTATGCAGGCGTACATTTGCCTAGGTTACTAGCTATGTTCTTTTCGCTCTGTATTAGTCATTCTTATTTACCCACAAACATGATGAAAACAGTGGTGGTTCCGATTGTAAAGAACAAGACTGGAGATATCTCCGATCCCTCTAACTACAGACCAGTGTCGCTTGCTACCGTAACGGCGAAAGTGTTGGACAGCTTGCTTGATAAAGAGCTGGGTAATATATTACGGTTACATGACGCACAGTTTGGGTTTAGACCCAAGCTTTCTACTGAGAGCGCGATTCTTAGCCTCAAGCAAGCTGTCCGATACTATACGGACAGAAATACCCCCATATATGCCTGCTTCCTTGACCTTTCCCGGGCTTTCGATCTTGTAGCATATGATGTTCTATGGGGAAAGCTGAAGGAAACAGGAATACCTTTGGAACTTTTAGAAATTTTTAAATTTTGGTATAAGAACCAGCGGAACAGTGTTCGTTGGGGGGAAACTCTGTCTGAGGAGTACAGGTTGGAGTGTGGAGTGTGGCAGGGGGGGTTGTCCTCGCCTAGGCTCTTCAACTTGTATGTAAACGGGCTGATTGCTGAGCTTAGTAGTATGCGTGTCGGATGCTGGATAGACAATGTTTGTGTTAACAATCTAAGTTATGCAGACGACATGGTACTGCTGGGCCCAACAGCTGGCTCGGTCAGGGAGCTGTTGCGTGTATGTGAGCGATACGTCTTGAGCCATGGCCTTGTGTACAATGTGAATAAAAGTGTGTACATGGTTTTTGGGGCCTCCGGGAAAAGTGTACCATTGGACCCAGTAATAACACTTGGCGGGTTACCACTCAAAAGAGTGCTCAGTTTTAAATACCTGGGGCACTTTCTCACCGGCGACCTCAAGGACGACTTGGACGTTGACCGTGAACGCAGGGCGTTGGCGGTCCGTGCTAATATGGTGATACGCAGGTTCGCGCGTTGTAGTGGGGAAGTAAAAATTACCTTGTTTAAAGCGTATTGCCAATCCTTCTACACGTGCGGCCTGTGGGTCAGACATACCAAGAGATCGCTTGACGCCCTGCGTATTCAGTATAATAATTGTTTTAGGATATTGTTGGGACTGCCGCGTTATTGTAGCGCGTCAGGTATGTTCGCTTCGGCGCATACCGATGACTTCTACGCTATTATTAGGAAAAAAACCTTTTCAATTTTATCAATGGCGCGGTCTAGTTCGAACAGCATCCTGAAAATGTGGATAGACAAGCACGATGCGCCATGGCTGTCTCACGCTATGGCAGTGCTTGTCAAGTAATATTTTTCCCGTGTGTTTAATTGTAATTACTAACATAGTTTTAAGATTTCTGTTACTAACAAGTTTTGGGCCTAGTTGCCATCAATAAACAAATTTATTATTATTATTATTATTATTAACACACGGGTAGGGCTAGTGGTCGGTAATCATAAAAGTTATAAAAACATAAAAAAAAAACCTAACTTGAAAACTTCCACCTGCGCTGCTCGCCGCCATAGGGCTCTCTCTCTTTCCTTCAATTCGCCTTCTATTTGCACGTTATTTGTTTTAGTTACATTGATGCGATGTTATGATCCGTGACCCCGGCAAATGACCCCTGCGCTACAGTCCTTTAAGTCAGGTTGCTCTAAGATGCTATTTTAGAAAATTGTTAATAAATAAATAAATATTAATGTTTAATTGAATTAAAATATATTCATACAACTAAGACGCGAAACCGTATACGTGTGTTAAATTAATGTCGCCATTTAAGCGCCACGCTGTATATATCTATCTTCTATATAAATAAAAATGAAATGCCGTTCGCCGTGAGCGGCTGGGCCGATTTGACTATTTTTCGTTTTGAAATGTTCTTTAATAGTTCCAATTAGGTTTTATGGTAACACCTTTGGAAAAGTAGAGGGACCTGTGACTGGACTGGACTTGGCTGGCCTGGCTTGGACTCAATTAGTTTACAGTTTTCTACATATTTCTAACTTAGGATCTGTAATAGGTCATAGGGACTTAGTACCTACATGTGGGTGGGTATTTAAGCGTGTGTTTGTGGGATGAATGTCTGGAATCAATCATTTAATTGAGTGGGTGAAGCAATGTAGCGGATGTCTGTGGCTTGGTTGCAGTTTCATAAGGAGCTTTGCTACTAATTTAGTACTGTAGGCCGCGTGTCTTGCTCGAGGGCCTTGTGGCTAAGTAATAACAGCCGCACAGTTCGGTCGGAGGTTAAGCTGCACTTGCCGCGGTTGGTCCGTGGATGGGTGACCATCTTTACATTCCAAGACACCTCCGTGCCTCGGAAAGTACGTTAAGATGTTGGTCCCGGCTCTCATTGGTGGATCTTTGACAGTCGTTACGGGTCGTCAATAGCCCGAAAATCTGATAACCAGTCTTACCAAGGGGTAACGTAATAACCGGTAACTGGGTTGTGGAGGTCAGATAGATAGTCGATCCATGTAAATCCGGTTAGACTGAAAGCTGACCCCAACATACTCGTAGTTGGGAAAAGCTCGGCAGATGATGATATTATTAATTTCCCTTATTAGTTTTTATGTAGACGACGAGCTTGCGCCCTCTGACTTGCTATCACAGAGATCACTGTTGCCCACATACAGAAAATATCTAAGCAAGAGTAAATCCATCTCCCTCAACACAAAAACAGGGCGTACGAGTATATAGCTATGCTATCTTTTGCCCGCGACTTCGTCCGCGTGAAATTTGTGTCCCCGACCCACCGCGTCGCATCACAACGCCAGCCCGACCTTTTACTTTGTTTTCGCTTAACATTCTTTCCAACTCTTTTTCTTTTTGCTCGGCTCCTAATGGTTCTAGCGTGATGTTAAATAGCCTTCCTGTAGAATGGGAAATTGGACTATTAAACGCAAAAGTATTTTTCAAATCCGACTGGTAATTTCAGAGATTAGCACGCTCAAACACCAACCGAAGAGTTTGTTCTCTTCGGTTTTGTTATTATTATAGATAAGATTTATGTAATATCAATTAAAACAATTTCTAACTACCCACATTACCCATTTCACAGTACCGAGCCAGATAAAAACGTCAAAGTATGAGTTGTCACGGTTCAGATCGGGGCTTATCTACCGGATCGGACCGGACCGAGCCTGTCAGGAACCGGCGGCGACCGGATCGAACCGGATTCAACGTTCTGCTTTGATTGATAGCTTTTAATTTGATGGCTATCGCCGTTTATCGACTGTGTGCGATGAAAAACATTGGGTTAGGTATTTTGTAGTTTATTTTGATATTGGGTTAGTACTGGGGAATAATAACGCTTGTTGAAATAGAATAGAAAAAAACCGGTCCTTACTTACACTATAAAATGTTTTTTTAAATGTTTAATCGTATCCCACTTTCTATCCTACTAATATTATAAACGTGAAAGTTTGTATGGATGGATGGATGGATTGATGGATGGATATTTGTTACCCTTCACGCAAAAACTACTGTACGGATTTGGATTAAATTTGGCACACAAATGTTTTTTTTTTTTTCAAATTAACATATACTTTTTATCCCGATATTCCCACGGGATCGAAACTTATGCGGGTGGAACCGCGGGGCGCAGCTAGTATTCCATACTTCTCTATTAGTCGTCATCTTGGTAGTCACTCCTTTTTTATCGATATCATTTGTACACATTCCAATCATCGTTTCTTTTGTCTTCCCCGACTCTTATAGCCATTCAATTTCATACTCAAAATTTTCGTCACTCCTCGGCCTTTCCATAACAACCGATTTCCAGACAACATTTCAGTAACCGGTGCCACTTTCAGACTTATAGACCACGACATGGAAGATACTTTATACCCGGGTGCATGAAGAAGCTCTCCTATTATACGAGTGAAACTGCGGGCAACAGAAAATATTTTTGCCAAAGAATTTGCCCATCAATTTTACCACAACTACCTTTATAAAATCCAAATCTTTTTACCTCAAACATTCCTTCTATCTATTACCTGCCCCATAGATATTCAGAAATCCCCTGTCCCTTAACGCACCATCAGAATCCCATTACTTCTCCCCGGCAGACAATGTGTGACGTCACGACCTAACAGGATAGCCCGCGTCCCCTGGGCGTGGTGTCTGTCAACCTACCAGTTAACAGGGTGGGATGAAGCTCTAATAGTTTTCTGACGGGCATTTGTGCATGAGGATTGAATTAATGAAGAATACATTGGTTTGAATGAAGTGATTTTTCAACAAAATCCTGGTTACGTTAGATTGTTGAATAAATCATTTTATTGTATTATACGTCAAATTACAAGTCACCCTACTTGTAATTTGATGTATTCTTTTCATGACATGATAGTGTGACCCATTTACAATAATTAAGCACCTCATAAAGCCTAGGTCAAAATTCATGGGATTCGAGAAAACTCAATTTTTATGTGTTTTGGAAAATTTTCGATTAATCAAATTAATTAACTGGTTTACGTTATAGTTATTGAAATAATTGGTGTTAAAGTTCATGTATGTAGATGATTTTTGGAAATGGTTAATAAACTTTTTCCTTTAACTTTTAAATGTTAGATGTTTTAGAATATCTGGTTACATCGAAAGATTTGTTAAAGTATCAGGTATCAAATGGAATAGCAATGAAGGCCATAAAATTTGAGAGTTTAGAGAAAAGTGATATTTAGTGACGAGTTTTGGGAAAATTTCTAAAATACATAAGAACTGAGTTTTCTTGAACCCCATGAATTTTCACCTAGGGTTTATAGGGTACTTAATTGTTGCAAATGGGTCACACTATCACGTCCTGGAAGGAATACGTCAACTTACAATTCACCCTGTATAGTGCAAAAAGACACAAAACGCAAAATCAGAGAAAAGCTACGACGAAGAAGAGCCTCCTAGAAGAGCTGACGGTTGTCATGAAAATGATGGCAGCGGGGTTTGACTTTACGGTGTCAAAAAACGCTCTCTAAGAAAACACACCAACTTACTTTCCTGAATAACGTTTCAGTGACTTCATTCGCTAGTAAATTGCGGACGCTATGTAGCAGCCACCGCTCTTCAAAGAAACTGAAAGTGAAATTTACGCAGCCAGGATACGAACGCTAGTAAATCTACATCGGGTCCATGTAGGGCCCGGAAAAAGCGCCCATGAAGCTCCTTACTCTGCCATACCTCCATGCGATCATTATAGTGTCAAGCACTACTGGGGGTCTACTCCGAAGTGGTATCGGCCGAATGTTCGGCCGTTTCCTGCTACGATGCGTCCCCAAGTCGGTTTCTAGGAAATAATCCCTGAGACTGCATATCTCGCGATTGTGGAGGATCTTAGCGTTTAAAAAGCCTCGATTTCCACACTTTCTTCTTCTTCTAAAGCGTAATCTAAAATTCGAATAATTTTTTTCGCTTCAGGATTGGCCTCAAAGTGAAAGTTAAAGTATATATTAGTGCGATTTTTGGTGATATAACAGGTCTTACAGATATTTTATAGAAACTCAAAAATCTACCCTTTATACTATTAATAAGTATACAATATTAATTTAACAATATTAGAAATTAAATAAAACATTATGTACGATACAATTCAAATAAATTAAAAGTCTTTAGATAGGAATTTTCATTATAAATACAGGATCACAAGAAATTTTGTCAGTAAGAAATTCGTCAATGGTATAGTAGCACTAAAATACAAAAAAAAATACTAAAAATTGTTTGTAATGATGAGTACAGTGACCCATTAAGAAGTTTTCAGTTATTTCAACTACGCCTTGATTACATGGACTTTAAAACAGACTTTGAACAGTTTGTTTCGCCATTTCTTCTCAGAGTAGTAAGATAGGAAATGTCGACTCCATCTAGCTTATTTTTAGGGATCTGTACCTCAATAGGAAAAACGGAACCCTTATCACTTATCCTTGATCACTTCGTTATCTGACTATCCGTCTGTCAAGACCCTTTTTCTCAGGAACGCGTGGAGTTTTAAAGTTGAAATTAATATCAAATACTCAAAGCTGCAATCCCTTGAAGCAGTGAAAAAATTAATCTTCTAAATCAACGCAATCAAAAGATTCGGGCGTTTATGTTCCGTTTATGCCGCATATTTTGACGCTCGCAAGGAAATCAAAACCTATAGGGTACTTCCCGTTGTCCTAGAATCATGAAATTTGGCAAGAAGCAATGTCATGTAGCACAAGTAAAGAATAAAATCCGAAAACCGTAAATTTGTAGTTACATACCTACAATACGGAACCATCTCGCACTCGCACTTGACCGGTGTGTTATTAGAAAAAACAATTTCATCCATTACATATAATTTCTTCCACATTAATAAAACATGTCCTTTTACAATAACTTGGTTTCCCCTATTTGTCTGGAAATGCTCGGCAACCACCTCAAAGGATTGCTATTCCTTTGAGTTGCAGCATGGACTAGCAAGAACCCCGGCATAATAACGTATTGCCTTTGAGTGTTACAGCACTTAAACCAATGCACTTACTGCCAAATACCCGGCACGCCCTTGATTCCAAGGAAGACTGAGATTGTAGTACTATCGTCTATCTGTCGTATAAATGAAATAGATTTTCTGTCGCTATTATTCGGAGGCATGTATTCGAAGTATTCAAACCTCTAATAATTCCCAGAAATTAATCTGACGATTTTTTTTTGTAGATTCACCGACCGCAGTTACTGTAGTCACCCGAAATATCAGTTTAAAAATCAGGTTTTTATTGTGTAAACTTCACAGAAGTGATGAGTATCGATATCTCAATACGGCAAAAGTAAAGGAAACAGATTTTATTTATTTATTTATTTAAACTTTTCGTACAAAAAGGTACAAAGGCGGACTTAATGCCTTAGGCATTCTCTACAAGTCATTCAAGGGTGGTGAAGAGATTTGATGTATAGTGCTTTCTCAACTCATACTTCAAATAACAATTTGATCTACCCGTGTGACTCCAAATTCAGTTTTATATTTACGGTTTAAATTCTTTGTTTCTCAAAGATTACAAATCATTTACGAGGAGAAATGAGATATAAAACAAAACTTAAGTAATTTAAAGTACAGATGCGCATAGACGGTATTCTTAAAAAAGAAACAAATTACTCTGTATTGGTAGGTAATCCTACTAATATTATAAACTTGAAAGTTTGTATGGATGGATGGATGGATGGATGTTTGTTACTCTTTCACCCAAAAACTACTAAACGGATTTGGATGAAATTTGGCACACAGATGGTTTATAACCAAAATTAAGATAAAGGATACTTTTTATCCCGATATTCCCATGGGATCGAAACTTATGCGGGTGAAACCGCGGGGCGCAGCTAGTTTCCCTATAAAAATGCATGGACTGTTTGTTGAATGGAAATCTAGTGTAAAGTATTTATTGGAAATGTCTTAGGCACACGACAGCGCGGTGGCGCCGCCCGCGCGCCCGCCGGTAGTTGACTGCGATCGGCTAGTAATTTTTGCCTCTGTTAGGTTTCTTTACGAATCGAACGGGGTAACCGACATTTTAAATTGCTGTACATTCGTAGACCATTTTCTATTTTTGTTAGTACTTGTTTGTCGACAGGCTTACACTGAGCTCCCGTACCTGTTAACACTGCAATTTGAACACGTTGTAAAAGCTAATTATTTATAAAAGAGTACCTAACCGTGGAGTTTCTTGCTGGCTCTTCTCTATAAGAAACGACCAATTGGAACCGCCGACAAAAAAGAAACAAGCATTGATCACTTAAATTTGACACCATTAAGTATTTATTTACTTATTATAACGTTACAAAATATATTTTATTTGACCTAATCACATATTCTAATACTTATTACGTAAATTACAAGCTTAGTATAACGTAAAATTAGATTGTCAATACATGCATATATCGTATAAACCTTTCCCGGCTTATCCATTCCTTTCATCTCCATATATTAATAATGTAAATATCTACATGCTTACCTTCCCTTTTGTGGTAACCAGAAATATTTAATTGAGTGCTTAAATTGTACGTTCACATCGAGGGTGAATGCCTGAGATTCTGATGGGTATGCCAAATATGAGATTCGACATTAATATCGCTAATTTTAAGGGGTCTTGTTTGATGAAATTTATTTTAAATTATTATTGATATCCAATGTTAGCGCGGGGAGCAATGAAAGAGTGGACTGTATAAATAGGCAATGGTTTATTGCCGTTCTTACTAACTTACTAAATATGTAACTTCCCGGACAAACAATTAATATTAAGCTTAAGAGAGGAATATCGTTCGTCGCGATGGAGTCCGTAGAAGCGAGTCATAAGTAATAATTTATTTATACCATAAAAAAAAACAGTGATGATAAATAAAATAATAAAACAAACAAAAAAAAAACATTCAAGTTAATGGATGGCCGGTTAGCCTACTGGTTTGGGCTTTTTTAAATAACGCTTAGTCATTGGTAAGTGGCAAAGGAATTGGTGATTGTATTTTGTTGTTATACACTGTATCCGTTTTAGGCCTGATTTTTCCATCGCCAGATAACTTTTATTCGAGGAATAAAATTGACGTTTGACAATTTTTGTATTTGAAATAACTGTCAAAACTTCAAAATTATTCCTCGAATAAAGAATAAAGTTATCAGATGATTGAAAAATCAGCCCTAAAATAAACAAAATTAGTTTCAGTTTTCGCTGTCTATAAAAATATTACTTATAAGTAAATTTATATTTTCTAAAGTAGTAAACTAACTTACTTTGTAAATCAGTATGTAACTATATGAAATCATCATTGGCAGCCTGTTCCACCCACTGCTGACTGCATGCTTCCTCACAAACATGTTTGTTCATTAAATCTAAAAAAAACAAAAATGATTGCTTTTTGTTTTACTTTTGTGGTTACTGGGTAATACGATACCCCTTCTTAAGACTGGTTGTCAGACTTTCGGGCTACTCACGACCCGTAACGACTGTCAAAGATCCACGAATGACAGCCGGGACCAACGGCTTACCGTGCTTCGCGAGGCACGGAGGGGTCTTGGTATGTGAAGAT
This sequence comes from Apamea monoglypha, assembly GCA_911387795.2. Taxonomy (NCBI): domain Eukaryota; kingdom Metazoa; phylum Arthropoda; class Insecta; order Lepidoptera; family Noctuidae; genus Apamea; species Apamea monoglypha. The sequence goes on along the minus strand of OU426933.1, from coordinate 2,787,124 downwards.
GGTCACACATCCACGGACCAACCGCGGCAAGCGTAGCTTAACCTGATCGATAGACCCCTGCGGCTGTTTTACTTAGCCACAAGCCCCACCAAAGCAATGTACGGGTGAAAAGCAGTTTATTAAGTACCACTACACAAACTCCAAAATAATAAACAAAACGCTAAAATCCAGTCAGCTACCATATCCTAATCCTCGCGAATCACCCAGAATGTACTGGCGTGAACAAAGCAGTTTGTTAGTGCAGTACTTTTGCCTTACACCGCGCCTCTCAAAACGTCGAGTGCTTTTTCATTTCCTGCCGCCAGGGGGCGACGGTGTTTATTTTATTTTCGCTAATGCCCTCCAACCGGCGTTATACAATTAAATTGTTTTCGGGAGCAATTTTTTTTTGTCTGCTACCGTGTTTTGGTTTTGAGCAATGTTTTTGTGATTTGGATGAGGAAGTAGGATTTTGGGGTCAATGTACCTAGGTACTTGTTTAAATGGCTTTATAACTTCAACAAGCTTCTGCCCGCGACTTTGTCCGCGTGAAATTTCTTGTTTCCCCGACTCAAGTCATCGCGTCGTTGCATCGCATCGCCTGACTGCGCTATTACTTCGTTTTCGCTCAGCGTTCTTTCTGACATTTCCGGCTACTAAGGGTCTTAGGGCCCATCTTTAGGGTGTGATATTAAATAGCCTTTCTCAAGAATTAGGCTATCTAATGAAAAAGATTTTTTTAAATCCGGCCGATAGTTCCAGAGACTAGCGCGTTCAAACAAATAACCTCATCAGGTTTATTATTAGTATGTAGGTATTTAAGTTGCAATAGTCTATTGCGCTTACTGCGTTACGGGTTGTCAGTAGCCCGAAAGTCTGACAACCAGTCAACCAAGGGGTATCGTATTGCCCAGTAACTGGGTTATGGAGGTCAGATAGGCAGTCGCTCCATGTAAAATACTGGTATTCAGCTGCATCCGTTTAGACTAGAAGCCGACCCAAACATAGTTGGGAAAAGGCTAGGCAGATGATGATGATGAGTCTAATGCGCTTACTGAAGAGGCAGAAGTTGTGACTTGGCAAGGTCATGCTGAGATAGGAGCCTTTTGGCCTCATATAGGACTTTCTGTTTCATTTTTATTTTTGTCACATTTTTTATAATTATAATTTAGTTTGTCATCTTCCTGTACGAGTCGCAATAAATACTTTTTCTATCTTTCTACTAGGTACAGACGCCAGCACATGAAGCTACTACAATCTGTCAAATTTCTTTAATAGAGTTTCAACTTTATCGCCAAAGCATTAAGGTTCAAGGTTGATTGGGAAAATTTGACAGTATCGGGTAGCTTGACCTGCTGGCGTCTGTACCAAGTCCCAATTCACCTACTAACCAACTCGCACTCCAGTAATAAAGCCATAACACACCTAAGACTAAAGCGATCAAATTAACGTCCGCCATAAATAAGTATTATCTCTATAATGATAATAAAATCGCGCATAAACTGAGGTCCGAAAACAAAAGGAGTTATTCCTTTGTGTAGGTCTTTTGCACATGTGCGCAATGTCGTAGTAATTTGATCGTGTGTCCTGGCTCTAAAAGTGCTGGAAGAGACTTACACTTATATTAAAACTAGCTGCGCCCCGTAGTTTCACCCGCAAAAAGTATCCTGTGTGTTAATCCGCTGTGTGTTATCCTGTGTATTAAATTATGCGGGTGAAACCGCGGGGCGCAGCTAGTAATATTATAAGTTTAGATGTGTGTTTATATATCGCATAAATTCACTACAAGCCTTGAAGGGTCTACAGGACACGCCTCCAAAAACAAGGCATTTTATTCGACTTAAAATGGTTAGTTCGTGTGCCACATGACATATTATGTTCTCTTGTCAGAATCCTCCAATCGACTTTGACTTTTATAGAGTCTTAGAAGGAGAAAGCAACTCTAAAATCCCAACTGATTTTACTAAGCACACCAAAGACTAAAGCGATCACGTTGTCATTCATCGTGGCAATGCTGCCAGTCTTCTGGGTACGTTTCCAAATGACAGCGATGCGCACGAGTACCTACTTTGACGCCTAAATATCCTTTTGTTTTTGTATTTATTTATATTGTTAGTTAGTCTTTTAATTTAGTACCTAGTGTAAATAGTTAAGAGATTATGAAAATAAAGATTTTTATTCACAGATTTATAAACTAAAGGCAGATATGCCAAGGGGGCGTGGCGCATGCGAACAATGTATGCACAAAACAGAAACAAACGCGGGTGCCGTTGATTTGTCAATAAGAATTTTCAATGTAGTTGTGTGTCTCAACGTTGCGATCTGCGTTACGCGATTGGCTCGCGTTGAGTGTGGTGACTGTTATAGTGTGAGTGAGCGCGTGTTCGTATTGTAGTGCATATGTAGTTGAAGGCGACAGCCGGACTCGAACAGTTGGGCAGCCACACCATATCTCCCTTTAGTTTATAAATCTGTGTTTTTATTATACATATTACTTACCAAAAAATTAATAAAAAGCCCGTATTGTCCCACTGCAGGGCAAAGACCACCGTTTCCTTTTTCCATTCAACTCGATCCCGAGTCAATATGGACCAATCCCTCATATAGGCGTCAAGTTCGTCCCGTCATCTACGCTTGGGTCTTCCGCGATACCGTTGAACGTTTTTAGGAACCGATAACGTGGTGGTCTTAGCCTACAATGTATCCGACATGCGACAAACGTGTGCGGCCCAGTCCCATTTGAGCTTGGCTGCTTGTGGGTGACGCCTGCGATTTGTGTCTTAGAGCGCTTTTTCTTAACCAGGTACAGACGCCAGCATATTAAGCTACCTGAAATTGTCAAATTCTCACAATCAACCTTGAACCTAATGCTTTAGCGATAAAGTTGGAAATATGTTAAATAAATTTGACAGATTGTAGTAGCTTGATGTACAGACGCCAGCAGGTCAAGCTACCCGAAACTGTCAAATTGTCCCAATCAACCTTGAACCTGAATGTTTTAGCGATAAAGTTGAAAATCTATTAAAGAAATCTGACAGATTGTAGTAGCTTGATGTGCTGTACTTCCAAAAAAAATCACACATATCTAGCTACAATTATACTTCTTTGCGACTATAATTTCTTGAGCATTGATAGTGCCACCATAAATTTTCGATGAGCCGCAGCGAAAACAGGCCGGGAACTGTGTGGAAATTATAATTACAATTGATTTCAACCTGTTGTTTTAGGCCTACGGTGTTGTAATTTTATGTTGTAATAATTTAGTTGGGTAATTATCTTGGTTTGTTTTCCAATGACCGTTGGGGTAGACGTGTTCTTGAGTGGAGATCGCGAATCGGTAAACGTAAGGTAGGACGCCCTCAGGCTAGGTGGAGCGACGATCATCGCAGGATGGCTGGTAGCAGCTGGATGAGAGTTGCCGAAAATCGAGTTGAATTTCGAGCAATAGGAGAGGTCTATGTCCAGCAGTGGACAGCTATAAGCTGATGATGATGATGAATTAGCTTCATATCTTTATTATGTTTGTTAATGGTGGTGAGTTTTGGTGAAGTGGTCTTTAGGCTACGTACGCACAGACAAGTGGCTTGCTTAGCGCCTAGAGCCTAGTGAATTAACATCCTTTTGCATAGAAGGATGTTAATTGCACAGAGAGTTGCCTAGCGTGTATATGCTAGGCGACTAGCGAAGGTGCCAAGCAGTGCGGCCGGTTGCGAAGGTTCTAGAGCCTTCGTTTCACTTCGCTATTCGCAAGGTGACTTAACAAGTCACCTTGTGCCTTAACGAGTCACCTTGCAGCTCTAGGTGCGTAGTCAGTGCGTACGCAACCGGCAATCTGTAGGATTTTGTCATTTATTCACTTTTATAGTGAGATGAGGTTTTGTTTGCTCTCTCCCTTTCTGATCTCCCTTTTCTTGCAGCTGTTTGTAATAGCTACAAAAGGTTACGAATATGGTAGACAACACAAAACGATTATTTTTATATTTTTCTGTTATTATTCTAAATAAACTCGAAGAGAAAGCATTTTATTCTTCAAATTAACTATACAGGGTAGCAGAACTGTAACCGAGAATTCAGCACATGATTCTAAAAAGTTTTCGTCCGTAAACAAAAATACTGCAACTCCGCAGATAAAATGTATGTGACAGCATTTTTTTTTTTTATTAACCCACGTAAAATATCAACGCAATGGGTTTCACTATCATGTACTTAATCCATGGTAACAGGTTGCGCATCGATGTCCCTGCCACTCTGGATAGTATATGTATAGTATAGTAGCTATAATTACTGACTGATAACTAACACGCACAGTACCACAATTAAACTTACAATAAATAATAAATCAGTCACATAATAATCACAGGTAATGTCACGAACCATGACATAACCTATAACCTTGGAAAACAAAGCCTTGAGAATCTCTCAATACACTGAAAACCCTCTGCACATTCGGAACCCCAAAATGGACTCTGATATTCCATTAAAGGTGCTCCCACGCAGCAGTTGTATAACGTTAGAGAATGTTGCATAACATTTGTTGTCTAACTTTTTTTAACATATTGTAACAAAAGTTATAAATTGTTAGTTATGTTATACAACTTCAAGTAACAAAATGTTCTCTGTTCTCTCGCTTTCAGAGTTCGACGCATCCAGTAAGAGCGCCTTCTCTTTAGTTTTTTCAAACAAAAAATAAGCCTAACCAATAAGCACTTCCTCAATTTAGAGCTACTACCAGCTTCCTCGAAAGGCAGACCCAAACTGATGGTTACAGAATGTTATGTAACAAGTTGAATCAGTGATGTTGTAGCAAAATGTTACACACAAATGCTTTATAACGTTTGTGTGTAACATTGCAAATGTTTTATAACGTTTTGTAACTGATGTGTGTGCACCTTAATATACTCGTATCATTTTAATATATCATGAAAAATCATGTTCATTCACTGACAGACAACGCACAGGATAAACCACTGGGCACTGGATTCTAGACTCATCATCTGCCTAGCCTTTTCCCAACTATGTTAGGGTCGGCTTCCAGTCTAACCAGATGCAGCTGAATACCAGTGTTTTAGTCTAGATTCTAGACTATTGTCCAAATTGTCATTCTTGACCCCTAAACACATAACTATGGAAGATTTTGTGAAATTAATCCCTTGAAGAAGTTAAATAGGTGATGAAGGTTTGTATGGAAGTGTGTCATTTTTGTCGACGGGAAATCTCATCGAGCATACGGCTTGTGTCTAAATAAGAATCAAGATCACAACACAACCAAATTCAATATTCTATCACAAAATCTTAGCACTTCCTACTAATCCTACTAATATTATAAACGTGAAAGTTTGTATGGGTATGGATGGATGGATGGATGTTTGTTACTCTTTCATGCAAAAGCTATTGAAGGGATTTGGATGAAATTTGGCACACAGATGGTTTATAACCAGGATTAACATATAGAATACTTATTATCCACGGGGTCGAAACTTATGCGGGTGAAACCGCGGGGCGCAGCTATTAATACATTATTCTAACACCAAGGAAACCTAATAATCTAGAGCCAGCTTCTGTATCTAATTTAATTGTATTCTTGCAGGGATTTCTTACAGTGGCAATCTTTTTGAACATCACCTCTGAGGCTAGTGGCAGCCGCATTTGTTCTGCATGAGACTAGACCGACCTGGGATCTGGAGAGAGGAAATAAATTTTGGAGGAGGTATTTCTATTAAGAAAACCTACTCCCCCTTATTTCCGAAGAGGCGATGAAAGTTTGGAGAAACTGATTGTGGTTGGGAACACCGAAGGTAAGTGATCGCGCGGTTGTTCACCAACATGATGGACCGATCAGGTGAAGGAATCATAGTCCCCTAAATTCTATACCGTAGTAAAGGATGCGCAGGACAGAAACTGGTGGAGGCGGATCATCCGCTCCAGATGCCACTCCGAAGCTGTCCACGATACAAATACAGTCTCCAAAACCAAACATCTTCGTAGCTCTGCCCAAGTGATGTATAATGTATGTAGTACCGAACGCAAGCAACCTTTGTTAAAAATAAAAGATTCCGGCGGTCCGGGACTTATGTAATTCTATTATGAAGACGTACCTACTTATTAAACTTTCAGGCACACGATTTCTCTGGAAACTTATTTTGTTTGTACTCATTACTTTTTGAGGATTTTTCGGGTAAATAGCGATGTAGCTGCAGATACTAACGACAAAAATTTAAATTTTTAGATTCGCCTTATACCGCGTCAACAGATGGTTGCATTTCAATTTCTTTTGACACCTCTGACACAACTTGCCAAACTTAAGTGGCAGTGGGCAGGGTACATTGCTCGCAGAACAGATGGCCGATGGGGTTGAAAGGTTCTGGAGTGGCGACCGCGTACCGGAAGACGTAGCATTGGAAGGCCTCCCACAAGGTGGACCGACGACCTTGTTAAAGCCGCAGGAACCCGTTGGATGCGAGAAGCACGGAACCGGTCGAAGTGGAGGTGCTTGGGGGAGGCCTATGTCCAGCAGTGGACGTCTTTCGGCTGGAATGATGATGATGATGATGATGACCTCTGACAGACACTAGGACGCAGTGATTAGACTTGATTGTCATTATTATTGTGTGAGCGCACTCTTCTCAGTATGTACAGACGCCAGCACATCAAGCTACTACAATCTGTCAAATTTATTTAATAGATTTTCTACTTTATCGCTAAAGCATTAAGGTTTAAGGTTGATTGGGAAAATTTGACAGTTTCGGGTAGCTTGACCTGCTGGCGTCTGTACCTACACTTTTACGAGCGACTAAAAATTACTCTGAGGGAAAATCTATCGATTTAAATCTTTGGACTAAAGTCCGTCGGTCGGGGTGATTTTCCATTTCATATTTTCTTTATCATTTCATTCCTACTAGAATAGTCGTTGAATAGTCAGAAACTCGAAAGTAACTATTCCTGATCGTCCTGAGAATCAAACTCAAGAACTTCAAAGTTTGGAACCTAAATCACCATAGTAACATAACATTGAGGAGATAACGAACAAGTATATAATATGTATGTACACGTAATATTTACCTGGTTTAGGTAGCTGGTAAGCAGACACTTCACTAACCTATTCACTATCATGCTCAAATTGCAAAGATATTAAGTTTAATTGCCTAATTCATCGCTCAAAGATATTAATATGCTGTTTATGTTAAATACACTACAGTGAATGCCCCGTTGGTGTAGTGGTCGCAAGCGCTACTACTGAGCATGAGGCCCTGGGTTTGCTTCCCGGGTTGGGTAAAGTGTTATTGGGTTTTTCCATGCGGAATTTCTCAGTAGTAGTCTGGTGACTGGATTTGTGCCCGGTTGATGGCAATAGGCTCGCCCCCTATTACATGGGACTTAAACAAAACTGGCGTGGGTGTACTCTAGGTACACCTCCGCCTAACCCTTTGGAAAATACAGGCGTGATGTTATGTCATGGTCATCATCATCATCATAATCAGCCTACAGCGTTCCCACTGCTGGGACACAGGCCTCCTCTCTTCAAGAGGGAGTGGGCTATAATCTACTACACGGGCCCAGAGCGGGTTGGTAGATGTCACATGTTTTCGAATTGTTGGTTTTAGGACATGCCAGTTTCCTCACGATGTTTTTCTTGTAAAGAGATGAACTGGAAAAGTTCAAAGGGCGTCTGAAGTTTTCGTCTATAGCAGAATGGTATTTTAATAAACTAATATTGGAAAAACAATATAATTGAAAAGCTGTAAGCACAAAGAAATTTATTTTGTCTGAAATTGTCGAACAATGTTTCGATTAAACTTCAATTTCGTCAGCAAACCGTCTTCTGTTACAACATAACTTGATTAATTTCAAAATTAGATTTAATTAGATTGTTTAATCTCCCTACGTAAGGCTTAGGAACCTAAATGAAGGTATGGAGAAATTACTTTGCACAGAAACATTGAAGGGCTCGTGGCTAATAACAGCCGCGTGAATCGATCGATCAGTGGGGTAATTGCATTACGGTCTAACAGTAGGAATGACTTTCATGTTGACAGTTCAACAGTATTCATTGCATTATTTACGTTGTTGAGCAGACAATTTTTTTCGAACATATGAATCCCGAAAGTTTGGCAACCAGTCTTACGAAGGGATACCGTATTATCCAGTAACTGGGTTGTGGAGTTCAGCTAGGCAGTCGCTCCATCTCCTTCTGCGAACACATCATGTCCCAGAAGGAGGCGGCGGAAAGCGCGCGGGAGGACGATCCTCACGCGGCGGCGTTCCGAAGGCGGAGGAGGGGTCGAAGAAGACGTCAGTTTGACAGTCATCTCCGACTCCTCCTAGGTGGAGGCCAGCAGGCAACGGGTGCGGGGCACCCTTGCCTGTATTGCACAAGCCTCCACCAGTGTCGGACGGAAATGGCCAGGTGTTCCCGGCCATTCCCGTAGCCCCCCAGCTAGGGGGGCATGCGGGGTCCGCCAGATAGGCGGGCATGCGCCGGGAGGGTTGTGGAAGTAAAGGCTGAGCCGGTTTCCCATGGCCCTCCCATCACGGCGATGCGGGAACACCGCTGAGTTTTAGTGGGTATACTGTCGGTGCGGTTTCGACAGGAGTCCCACATAACCCGTCTCGTCCCCCGCGAGCGGGGATGCATAAAGCATTTCTCAGCGACAAAAAAAAAGGCAGTCGCTCCATGCAAAATACTGGTATTCAGCTGCATCCGGTTAGACTGGAAGCAGACCCCAAAAAAAGTTGAGAACAGGCTAGGCAGATTGAATAATGAAATGTTAGGTAAAGTTTGAAGGTTATTTTATTGTTCTAAAACAAGTTCAGCAGCGTTTTGTTACGTTTATCGAAGTTTATAACTAAGTTCGCTCCTAAACTAACTATATTTAATGAGGTGACTTTGTTAATCTCACGGTAACTGAAGAATGGAGCAATGTTTATTGATACTCTAGCCCCAAACATAAATGAGAATAAACATAAACAATATTGTTTTGACATAAAAACCCCAACACACACACACATACCCCCACACTCACACACACACACCCCCCACACAGACTAACGCAAAATACATCACACACTCAACACATTCCACATACACCTAGAACTCCACTACACTTCATACTAATTTAAAAATTGTATTATTACTTTTTTATTTTTTTCTTCTCTTCCAACAGATAGTTTGGACTTATAACATCATGAATATTATGTAACTTTCGTGCATTGCCTGTAGAGGGGAGTCTCTGGTGTCCTGAAATACAAGTTACGGCTTAGTTTAGGCACCAGTCTCCCACAAATGAACATTGTCCTTCATCAAAATAATTATTTTCTCCTCTTTTAAGTTTTAGTTAATAAGTGTCTTTTGTGGAAGAAAATAAACATTTTATTTATTTATAATATTCATAACATAACATCACGGCTTTATTCACCAAAGGGTTAGGCAGAGGTGCACCTAAAGCATACCCTTTTTTTTCTGGGTTGGATATCACCATATGACTTCTCCCGCTCTGGGCGGAGCGGGAGGGCGTGTCAGACTTTTACTGACTAAAACCCACCCGTACCCTTCAGTTGCCTATGCCAGGGGCTACTGTATATCTTTCGAACAACCCGCGGCCCTGGCAGGCATCGGCCCTAGCGGACTAGTTATGTTTAAGTCCTATGTAACAGGGGACGAGCTTGTTGCCACAAACAGTACATTACATAATACACATAACGTTATATAATATTCAGTACATTTATAATTGAGATACGAATTGGAGGATCATTGCAAAAATCATAATAGAACATGGTTGCAAAAATTTCTTACGATGATGCAAAAAATAGCATATTTCTGTGAAGTAGATAAATTATTTACTATATGTTTATGGAATTTTAGATAATACTTATGTATAAGCACTTGAGTGAGATACCTGAGAAACAGGTTTATTCCTAGTTCAGGTAGAATCCAAATACTTTTACCTATTTTGTAAATATTTATGTAGATTAATTATTTCAATAAACAATTTCAATTGTTTAAACATCTTACAAGCCTAGCACAGCCTTTACGATAAAGGCTTGGCAATGCTACTGACCCTACCCTGAAGCAAAACATCCAATTAATTTGCCTAGTCTTTTCCATACTATTTTGGGCTCGGTTTCCAGTCTAACCGGATGTACCTGAATACCAGTATCTTACATGGAGCGACTGCCTATCCAACATTCACAACCCAGTTACTGGGTAACACGATACCCTTGGTAAGACTGGTTGTCAGGCTCGTGGGCTTCCGACTACCCGTAACGACTGTCAAAGATCTACGAATGACAACCGGGTCCAACGGCTTAACGCGGTTTCGGAGACACGGAGGGATTTTGATATGTAATGGATGGCCAACCATCCATGAACCGACAGCGGGAAGCGTGGCTTAAGCTACGATGGATCCTGCGGCTGGTGTTATTTAGCCACAAGCTCCTCCCCCCACCAAAACATCCATTCAGCTCAAAACTTGCAAGATAACAAGAAGCAGACGTCACCAACCCTTGCAAGCCTTCATCCCGACATCAGCGTAAAAGAGAACGACTAAACCTAATCCCGAAATAAATCTCATTTCTTAAGATACCGTACACACTGACTGCCGTAGTCTGAGACTTCAATTAATAATAATCTATCATTAACTTTAATTAAATAAAAGCCATCTTGTTTGTAACTATGCATAAAAAATGCTTGATTGCAAAAATGATCATAGATAATGGTTCTCAAAATAAAGTCAAATTATTTATTTCAAATAGGCACAACTTCTAAATGTCAAAAATAAAAAAAAAAACAAAAATCGTCAAAAATCAGAGAAAAATAGAATTGATTCTAGTCGCCCCTTCCAAATGGTAGTTTTCGTATGGTTGCAAAATATGTCTTAGTTACCTGCGATGATGCAAAAAAATTGTTAAAAAACGGCCGATTTTTTGATCCGTAGTTAAACTCAACCAATTGTTAAAAATAGTAACTAATGGTTAAATGTTTGCAAAATGTGTTAAGATCAATTTTTAGTTTATCGAATGGTTATTTTTTTTTAACTAATAGTTAATTATCTGACCATTAGCAATGATATTATATCATTCGATAAAGTAAAAATTGATCAAAAAACACATTTTGCAAAAATTTAACCATTAGTTACTATTTTTAACAACTACGGATTACTACAAACTAATTTAAGAATAAGGGCCGATTTTTCAATCGACAAATTTTTTTTTATTCGTAGAATAAAATTGACGTCTGACAGTTTTTGTATGGAAAAACTGTCAAAAATTCAAAATAATTCCCCCGATAAAATTATCTTGTATTGGAAAAATCAGCCCTTAAACCATAATTTATAGTCAGATAAGTAATTTACTTGATATTTGTTTAAAGAATTTTAGACATTTTTTAGGCACAGATTTATTCCCAGTACAGATGGAATCCAAAGATTACATACCTTTAGCTCAAGGCCGTAATATTATCAATATTTATGTACGGTCACCAAAGGAGTAGTAGTACCAGGGTCGTCGGATATAGTTGAAGCTTAGCAAGATACCGAAATATATTTTCAAATAAAATTTTATTTTATTTTTTATTATTATTTATTTAGAACGTTAACAGTCTGATCTGTCTGAAAAATAATATGTCAAAAATACCTCTAATTTCCCTACATTTTGACAAATTTTTGACATTTGTTTGTCGCCGAGATGAGACTGCGACTAGATTTCGAACGTTTTAATTAAGAAAATTGGCAGACTGATTGTGAACATTCTTAAAATTACAAGAATTGCCCTCAGTTCTGTGAAATGCCCTGCCTTGAAAATTAGAAAAAATATCATGTACGAAACGAATATTTCCAATTTTTAAATCGCTCGAATTGACGTTACGTTTACCCGCGCAGTCAACATGTCAAGTCATGTCAATTAAAGTTAATGATAGATTTATTATAAGGTGACGTCTCTGAGTGCGGTAGTGAGTCAGATATGACGCCAAGAATATAATTTTACGCCAAAAGTCGTTTTGCTGAATTCGCCGAAACATGGCGGCGCGTCGCCGAAAAACAGTGAGTATCGCGAAGTTTGTCTGAATTAATTAATTTCGGTTGAGGATGGTGCAGCATTCTGATAGTGAAGGAGAAAGGACATAGATTATGAATAAATAGACGGAGATATGACTACTGTTTGAACTGCTGACATATGGCAAATAATTTGTTCTGTGTCTTGTAATGTTAATTACTTTGCATACCTATTGTGTACAATCACGTATTTTCTAACTGAACAGACAGCTGTGCTGCTGGGGAGTTAGTTGCGCCACTTCTTCTTCCCAGCGAAAGCACTAGGAAGTGGTGAAGAGCGGGCGATTTGGGAGACTTTCTTTTGTAATTGACGTTCGAAAAGTGCTGATTCTCAGCCTAATTTGAATAAATGACTTTTTTTTTTTTTTAATTCTGCTGTTGGCAATTGGTTTACTTAGTGTTATATTTTGGCATGGTTGTATTAAATTAATTTTTAAAGGTGCCACGATTTAATTCGTTAATCTACCTGTTATTTATGTACAGATGCCAGCACATCAAGCTACTACAATCTGTCAAATTTCTATAATAGATTTTCAACTTTTCGCTAAAGCATTAAGGTTCAAGGTTGATTGAGAAAATTTGACAGTTTCGGGTAGCTTGACCTGCTGGCGTCTGTGCCTACCAAATAAATAAATCTTTACTTATAATAAAGCTGAAGAGTTGCTTTGCTTTTTTGTTCGTTCGAACGTGCTAATCTCTGGAACTACCTAGCAGTCGGATTTGAAGAAGATTTTTGTATATGATTGCCCCATTCTTGAGGAAGGCTTTAAGGCTAACTAACATCATAATACCCTAAGGAGCCGAGTAAAAACAAAAAAAAGTACGAAACAACGCTGAGCTAAAACAAAGTAATAGCGCGGGCAGGCGATGCGATGCGATTCACGCGGACGAAGTCGCGGGCAGAAGCTAGTATGATAAAATAAAAGTAAGGGGAGGTAACTGTTTTCTAATAAACAGGTAAACTAAGGCAGGGCGCCAATGAGTCGCCGTGCCCTCATCTCAGAAGTAGGCAGGGACCCCTCGCTGCCGGCCATGGTCGAGTCGATGGTCGGCAGCGAAGAGTCCTAGGACGCGGTGGTTTCCTTCTGCGAAACAGTCATCTCGCAGGAGGCTGCGGAAAGAGAGAGGGAGATCTCGTCCACTCACCCGGCCCTCAGCAGGCGCACCGGGCGTCGGCGGAGGGCAAACAACGCCCTCTTCAAACGCGCCGCCACCTCGGGTCCTGATGTGTGGGGGACACATCAGGACCCGAGGTGGCGGCGCGTAGTGTTCCACGCGCGCCCCTCTTAGACGTCGCGGGGGGAGTCAGACACCTCACTCCCCCCCCCCTGATCCGAAAAGGCCCGCGGTGACCAGTCGGGGGTTGCGGAAGGATCATACGTTCCCGCGACCCCCGGCGTAGGTGTGTGATGGAACACCGGGGTGGTTTTAGTCAATAAGCAGCAAACCATACCTTTTTGTAAAATTTTCGATTGAGCGGCAACTGGCTATTCGGCAACTTTTTTGTCGCCGTGCGTGCACTTGCATTTCAACCAATAGACGGGCGGCAGTTGCGTCCGCGGACAAAAATGTCTCCCAGCTGCCGCATTGCTACATGCGCGCACTTTCATACAAACCGGTAGACTTGATGTGAGAGACAAATTAGTTGCGGAGACAAAAGTTGCTGATGGATGGGTGGATGAATGTTTGTTACTCTTTCACGCAAAAACTACTAGACGGATTTGGATGAAATTTGGCACACCGATGTGTTATAACTAGGATTAACATATACGATACTTTTTATCCCAATATTCCCACGGGATTAAAACTTAAGCAGGTGAAACCGCGGGGCGCAGCTAGTAATAATATCATATTTATAATATTATAGAATATTAAATAACAACTTTTACCTAATTAGTTAATAAAAATAACAAAATTATATCCTTACTTAACTAAAACTTCACAAACTAAAATATGACGTCCAAAAATTCATTCGCATCGCTGTCGACTGGTAATGTACCCAAGAGACTGGCGGTATTACCTCGTTGTGTGGCAATACTTAGCCTCTGGCCAAGGTAAAAGCCAGCCATTGGGTCACGGGAAGTGTTGCCCAGCCGTTTGGAGATTTCGTTGTACTCGGACCCCACGGCCCGGCAGCGCCAGCACAGCACGCCGAGCCAGGAAGATGGGATGACGAAGTATCGACACACATTGCGTCCCACACTAAAGGACTACAAATATAAAATTGTCAAACCAAATTTTATTTTAAAACAAAGTTCTACGAGTGACTTTTTAATTTGGTCAACAAGCATTTTATCACATAGATTATTATTATAATCACAGAGAACATTTAACTTAATGGGAGGGCCTTTGCGAATAATTGAACAGTAAAATATATGTAGTTAAGAATAAAAATTCAATTAGCGGACCCGAATAATTTAAGCTTACGAATTAAATACTGAAACTCACGAATAATAAATACTAATCTATGTTGGGGTCGGCTTCCAGTCTAATCAGATGCAGCTGAATACACACACACAGGACACACACACACACACACACATACACACACGGGGCTCATGGAGCGACTGCCTATCTGACCTTTACAACCCAGTTAGGGGCTGTACATTTATTACATAAGACGATTTGATTTGATCAAATCAACCAATCATTTTTTTTATTTTTTTTTATTTGATTTTTTCGGTTTGATTTTTTCTTACGTAGGGGCAGGGGGTTGGAAAGGGGTCAAAATTGTCACCAATGAGCACCAGCCTCCTCTCTTCGAGAGGGAGTGGTCTGTCATCTACCACGCGGGCCCAGCCCGGATTGGTAGATGTGTTCTAATTTGTAGTTCTAGGAAATGCCCGTTTCCTCACGATGTTTTCCTTCACCGTTTGAAAGCAGTTATGATGAAACAATTTGCACAAAGTAAATTAGTAATTTTCGCCTGTCTGGGTTCGAACGTACGACCTTTATCTTGTAAGTCACGGCCGTTACCACTGGGCCACCGTCCACTGGTCCACAATTCGCAACAATTAGTCTCTAAGAAACAACAAAAAATTAGGTAAAAACCTCAGCAACTGTGATGACAACTCTGTGCCAACGACTAAGCCGCTGCAAAGTGTCCACATTACTCTTTAAGTGAACCCGTAAGGATAAGTGCTCAACATTCACTATTCAGCAAATAAAAGAGCCATTTTCCTTGAATCTGACCGGGTAATGGAAAAACAGAGGACGGTAATCCATCGCGAAAACTATGAACCTATGTAAGATGGCTTTCGGTGGTATTCGTTGGCTTGGTATGTACGCACTTTGTGTCAAAGAAATCTGTACCCTCATTTTTTGCTCTTCATCTTAAGTTTTCAATTTCAGGAAAACAACTATATTTTTTATTTTATTTTTATTTCTAATTGGGCCTGCTCTTGACCTCGATCACGCCTGATGGAAAGCGATGGATGAGATCTAGGAACGAGCGTGCCCGGAAAATGCCTGTACACTCTTGCTTTGAAGTCAGACGGGTTAAATGTGAGAAGGAACACAGACTTACAGCAAAAATATAATAGACTTGACAGTATTGTATAATAAAAATCAATAAGTAAGAAAAGACAAGATTACAACATGATAATACTAGCCTTAATTTCCCATGTCCCTGTTGCCGTAGTCATCCCACAAAACACCTCGACTATAAAATCATTATTGTATAGTATATAAAAATATTTACGTATAAAATAAAACCCAGAAAATTCTTAGCCGAAAATGCGCCAAGTCCTTACTCTCGCTAGTCCCGGATCCCCGCTTCGAGTGTTCGCTGGAGATAAATGTGGTTAGACGTATAATTTGTACTATTTATCCAGCAGTTAACAATTATTCGGTCAGCCAGCTTAATTTATTCCAGTCTGAGACTACTATTTATATGTCCACCTTTTTTATACCACACGCGTTTGAGGGTTGGCCGATGTTTTTTCGTGCTCATTTGGTAACTTAGTGGCAAATCTGATAAGGGTTTTACTTTGCATGATAAAAGAATCAAGTCTATAGAAAAAAGTAATAAAGAATAAAATAATGGCTTTTAATTTTATGTACGCTTTAGTTTATTTTATTCGTAACACAGATAAGAAAAATGTTTATTGTATTTTATTTATTAAGGGATAATAAACAACTACAACATAATATACAACGTGCCGCTACAATGGCGACATTAATTTAACACACTGGTAGGGCTAGTGGTCGGTAATCATAAAAGTTATAACAACATAAAAAAAAACCTAACTTGAAAACTTCCACCTGCGCCGCTCGCCGCCATGGGGCTCTCTCTCTTTCCTTCAACTCGCCTTATATTTGCACGTTATGTGTTTTAATTACATTGATGCGATGTTATGATCCGTGACCCCGGCAAATGACCCCTGCGCTACAGTTCTTTAAGTCAGGTTGCTTTAAGATGCTATTTTAGAAAATTGTTAATAAATAAATAAATATTAATGTTTAATTGAATTAAAATATATTCATACAACTAAGACGCGAAACCGTATACGTGTGTAAAATTAATGTCGCCATTAAAGCGCTACGCTGTATAATACATAAGGTTGACAAAACTATAAGTAGTAATGTTGCAGTCTACTGCATTATCCGCAGATAAGACATATTAAAAGATCAGTGGTTGCCACTAGACGAACATTACCCAAAATTAACAAATAATTTGAAATTAATAAATAAGTTACTATAAGGTTAGCTATAGTTACATAACCAAATCATCAGAAAAAAGTTCATATACTTAAATTATGCAATAAATAAATAATATTATTAAGATTACAATTAAGATAAAAAAAAATATAATATTAGATTTAAATTTATTTTTTGTGCATGCAAATATCAATGAAATTTGAATTATAGGATTCCAAGATTCTATGAATAGGGCAGCGTAAGACAGAGTTCGTACGGTAAGAATTTAGCGCGAACAGAGTACGTGACGAACGAACCTGACGCACATGAACAGTTCGGGGGACAGAATAACACAGCTTACTCGTTAGATCAATAGCATCAAAATGATTGTGAACAATATTATGAAGCACGTTGGCCTCCAGGTATTTGCGCCGGTTCTCCAAGCTAATAAGCTTGTACTTATCAAGAAGTTGAGAGTATGACAGATAAGTCTTAGTCCTACAACATCTGTAGTACATAGCACGGAGGTACTTGCGCTGGACCCTTTATATTCCAACCACGTACTTTTGGTAGAAGGGGTTCCAAATAGGGACCGCGTATTCCAACTGAGAGCGAATTAGCGTCTTATACAGATAGAGATAGGTTGAGGTACGCTTAAATTCTGTTGGGGATCTCATCACAAATCCATACATTTGAACTATTGACTATAGCTTCGATATGCTGGTTCAAAGACAGTTTGCCATTAAAGAGAACACCTAGATCCTTCACTATACATATACATATTATTTAAGGGAATACAGTTAAGGTTGTAATTGAAATTCAAGATGAAATTATTCTTAGTAAAGTGTATATAGTTACACGTGGGGATACTAAGATGCAGCTTATTGTCAATACAGTAGGCGGTTAGTCTGTCTAGGTCGTCCTGAAATGACTGCCAGTTGTCCATAGTACGTATCGCTTGAAACGCCTTAAGGTCATCAGCGTACATCAAGAATTTGGACTTTTTGAAACATTTCTTAATATCGTTGATATAAATAATGAATAATAGCGGTCCCAGAATAGAGCCCTGTGGAACTCCGGAACTAATATTAACAGACACAGACTGATGACCATTAACCACAACCCTTTGTGACCCGTTTTCGAGGTACGACACAAACCAACGCAATAAATTTCCGCGTATTCCATTGTACGCAATTTTATTCAGGAGAATTTCACGATCGACTTTGTCAAAAGCCTTTTTGAAATCAGTGTAGACCGCATCTATTTGCAATCGCGCCTCAACATTTTCAAAAAGGTATTTAGCAAATATTAACAAGTTAGATGTCGTGGATCGGCGCTTAACAAACCCATGTTGTTCATAATGATAATATTATGCAGAAGAGGATTAATCTCATTGTGAACAAGTCTTTCAAAAAGCTTTGACAAGGTCGGCAGAATCGAGATGGGTCTATATTGTTCGACGTCATGCTTTGAGCCACCCTTATGCACTGGGGTTATGTTAGCCCGCTTCCATACCACCGGGAACACACCTTCATGCTGCAAATGTTCGTATTCGTGATATTGTATTTTAACAAGTGTAAGTATTGATTTAATCTAGGCTTATTATTTTTTTTTTTTTTTTTTAATGATATTTTAATACAGTGGTTTTACTTAATTCTAAACTCGCAAAACTTTTACGCTTGATGGCGAGAAGCGCTCTCATACATAACAATGTACTACCTACTACTACTTGTATATTATAAAAGAAAATACAAAAAGGAAATATAAATAAAAGTAAGTCTAATTATATATAACTCTCTAGTGTACAATGTATTTAGTTTTGTTTGCTATTCTGTATAATGTTTTATTTTTAATTTGTCTTAAGTGATCCTTTGCTAATTTTGACATTTTCTCTTAAAAATATATTTTATTAAACACTTTAGGTACCAAATACTTAGATGTTCTGTTATCATAATAATTTGATATCTGTGGTAGAACCAGTTTGTTCTCTCTAACCCTACGTGTGTTGTACTTGTTTATAACATTAACTTTATATTCATCGTTATAATAATATTTCAGACCTACCAAATAATCTACTTTTATATCTATGGGTATAATTTTACAGAGGGGAAATAACTTATCATTACTCTTTGTTGCACTTGTCTTTAACATTTTTACTAGCCAGTAACTTTATCAGTCTTATTTGTATGTCTTTAATATCTTTTAAATAATGTAATAAAGGTTCGCCTGTACACAAAAAGTCCATAGCTCATTAGCGAGTCGGCAAGTACACCATTCTTAACGTCTGTTTGTTCAATACATTTTTTAACTGGTAAAACTTACTTAGCACCGATCTTAGCCTATTGCAAATGTCATTTACATGTAATCTCCAGTTAAAGTTCTTATCTATTGTTAGACCTAAATATTTAAATTTATATACGTAATCCAATTTTGCACAGTTACAATTATGTATAGGACATACATCAATCAATGTAAGATACTCATTATTTACAGATTTAGCATTTCGATTATATGGCGAGTGTATTTGCAAATTAAAGTCTCTTTTCGTGTCTGCCTGTGTGACCACGTAGTTTTTCTAAACTAATTTTCATTTAGAAAATTTATTCCGAAAGCTTAATGTTTATATTAAACTTACATAATATAATAAAGGTGTTTTCTCAAGTCGTAAAAAAGCATGGGCGTGTCGCTAGTGTCAATATAAAATAATACCTCATTCAAAACATCCTATTTGAATGTTCTTCGCGGGAAACGGCCTCAATTCTAAGAATTTCAATAACAACAGAAGACATTACAATGGGTCCATGAAGCACGTTTCTTCAGGTTTTAATAACGTCCCATGCATATTCCCATGACCCAAACAAAATCTCAACGAGCTTGTTATCGGGCCTTTTCACAGATTTCCCGCCCACCTTCGGACCACAAAATAGATAGATACAAAAGGTTGGCTCCATACAATGGACGAAAACGCACGCATACACATTCACGTACGGCGAGTGCAACCGCACTCCGTAAAATAAATATGTAATTATTAAGAATAAGAAGTTTATTTGGACACAGTTCGTGAAACACAAAACTTTTTGCAAAAAAAAAACCGACTTTCAAAAAAGACACTACAAAGTGAAAAATAACTTTAATTTCGGAAGTTGGTGTCGTTGGGTTCGCATTTTCGTTGTTTGCCACCAACTTCCGAAATTAAAGTTATTTTTCACTTTGTAGTGTCTTTTTTGAAAGTCGGTTTTTTTTTTTGCAAAAAAGTTTTTATTCTTCACTTTTAAGTTGTAATTTTCACCAGTAATTTTGGTTTAAAAAAACGATGTGTGGGCCCATAAAATTTGAGGGTAGCCCTCGATTTCTCCAGGATCCAATCATCAGATCTTATCTTGGTGACTATGGGACCACTTCAGAAGTAGGTATCTCCTTTCGAACAAAACAAGGTAACAAACACACAAAAAAAAAAACACCGTCGAATTGAGAACATCCTCCTTTTTGTGAAGTCGGTAAAAATATAAAATTAACAAAATAAAAATAATGTTTCAAACAACAATAAGCGTGATAGTGTGTGCACCCCACGGCTGCGCGAAAAATGTTCATTTAAGCATTAATGCCAGACAGATGCCGTCTGACGCTGTTTTTCTAAGGAACCTTTAGGGCCCTCGCCCACGGGCGACTTTTTGTAGCGATGCAGTCGCGATGCTCTCGCGCGTAGCATCGATACAGACGCGAAGCAGTCGCTAGCTGTGTGCCCGCGCCCACGGGACCAGATTCAGTCGCGATGCAAACGCGATTTGGTCGCGATGCAGTTACGATACAAAAATACCTTGGATCAGTACAGTTGCAAGATGGACTCCGTTGAGGCAACATTAGTCACGTTGTCTTTGGTGCTGCTTTTACGTAAGCAGCCGAAGCGTAGGCAACGGAAGCAGCGTCAATATTGGATGCATCCATTTAATACCCAGAGATTACTTTGTGGACCTCATGTAACAACATTCAAACAACTCAAAAATTATGATCTTAAATTCAAAAGTTGTTATAGAATGTCATATTCGGTCGCGCGTTTGTATCGATACAATCGCGATGCAGTAGCGCGTTGCAAATGCGACTAACACGCGTTAGAAGTGATGCTGTCGCGCGTTTGCTAAACGCGCGACTGCATCGCTACAAAAAGTCGCCGTGGGCGAGGGCCCTTAAGGACAAGTGACGGGGAGTACGCACGGTTTCAATATACCCTTTTTTTTTGGGTGCGAAATCATCAAATGACGTCTTCCGCTCTGAGCGGAGCGGGAGGGCGTGTCAGACTTGTACTGACTAAAACCCACCCGTGTTCCTTCAGTTCGAACAACCCGCGGCCCTGGCAGGCATCGGCCCTAGCGGACCCCGTCAGTTCGTGCTGAGATCTCTTTGAGGCGCGCGTGGACACAACGCGCCGTCGACCCGGGCCTGGTCATTACCGGGCGGCGAGCCGCCCATTGCTCGCCGCCCGCAAGCCCAGTTTCAATATACCTAATACATACTTTATTAAAATACTAATATACAATTTTTTTATTTTTTTTTAAACGTTACCCCACACTAGGAGTTAGTCCTGTATCGTGGGTGCGTTTACAAACATTTAAACTCACATACACAAACAGCCAGACCCGGAATAACTAGGCAATACAAATATTTGTTCCGTGCGGGAATCGAACCCGCGACACGCAGCGCAGCAGTCGATCGCTCAGCCACTACGCCAACCGTGTCGTCGTATACAATGTTTCAAATATATCAAATATACAATGTTTCACAATATGATAATAATATTTACCTAATCTTCACCTGTTGAAGACACTTCCGACTTGATTTTTACGCCTTCTAACACAAAACACAAATACACTGATCACAACAACTCCAAACAATTCCACCATTTTGACTACCTCCATATTGAAAATCCATTATTATGCGTAATATGCGTACCTATACTTAATAACAAGATAATCAAGTAATTATTTTTAATAATAATGTTACAAAGTCTCTTCTTTGTGCCAGCTATTCGCACAGATAACATATTTTAAGTTTATTACAAAGAATTAATTTACTAAAGAATAAGTTTAGACACAACTGAGAGAACCAGAGACTTCAAGAATCTGTAATGCGATATGAGATGTTTTTTTTGGAATTTTATTTTATGAGTATTTTTATGAGTATTTTTTATATGTATAGATAACTGACTATATACACTAGGTAGTAAATTAAATGACTAACTAAGTAACTATACAAATAAATATAGTTTGTGTTGTGCCTCCGCGCGTGGGTCGATTTCATATGCTGTACCATTCGACATCAACGCTCTGTTTCGTTTGCGTAGGTGGGACCGGGGGTGTAATTATTGTGACATGTGACATATATTTCCCCATGTCTGTTTTTTTTCTTAAATTTATTTCATATAGGACCGGTGCTCTAAATGGTTTTTCATTTTTTACATGCCAGTCGCAAAATGGTGTTGGTAGTCTGTTATGCGAAAATAAACGTAACTTTTATTTTACTTGCAACTGGCATTCGTATTAAATATTCTGAGGTCACTGCAGATACGCGTCTATGTGTGCGTGCACCTGTTCCATGGAGCTGGCCTTCTGTCCTTATCTATTTGGTGTACGATCTGCCTCTATAGAGAACAATGTTTGGCCCGTCGAAAAAATGCCGAAGTAAGCTCGGCCCTTTCTATTAAAAATAAAAACGTTGGGCCAATTTGGCTGCTAATCAAAGGGAGCTGAGCGAGCGATCTTACGATAGCTACTGTTTGTGTAGCAGTGGGAATGCTTGAGGGCTGTGACGTCATATTTTGAGGGGATATAATGTAGGCTGAAGTTAATTGAATAGTTCAGGTTAATATGAATTATGTTGTTATTTTGGTCGGAAATAGGTTAAGTTATAGTTTTATATCAGGAATTAGGTATCACGTGTTAAAAAAATCGTAAAACTTCTAATTAACTTTACACTAAACAAGAAATTAGATACACCAATATTGCGTGTATCTAATTTCTTGGTAATAATGATTTATTTCCAAGAAATTACACATGACATAATTGTCATGTGTCAAAACGGTGAAAGCATCGTGAGGAAACCGGCATGTCCTAGAACCAAAAATTTGAAGACATTTGACATCTACGGACCCGCACTGGGCCCGCGTGGTAGATTATAGCCCACTTCCTCTCGAAGAGAGGAGGCCTGTGTCCCAGCACTGGGAACAATATAGGCTGATTATGATAGAATCATGTCATTGTGATAATTATCCCCGGGTGGTTTTCGGTGGCAAGAACATAGCCAGAGCGATAAGTACGTACATTTT
Source organism: Apamea monoglypha (assembly GCA_911387795.2). Taxonomy (NCBI): domain Eukaryota; kingdom Metazoa; phylum Arthropoda; class Insecta; order Lepidoptera; family Noctuidae; genus Apamea; species Apamea monoglypha. The sequence goes on along the minus strand of OU426933.1, from coordinate 2,764,141 downwards.
TTTACGTTTAAATGACAGAATCAATATTGACAGTTCTTTGCAAAGCCTGGCAGTCAATAATGGCTAAAATTGTTCATTGAAGCCATTTACTAAAGCTTTGGTTTCCTAAGAAAGTGGCCAAATACAGAGCGTTTTTGACACCGTAATATCGTTCGTATATAATCGTTATAATATGTCGGAACACTCTCCTAGGATACCAAAGTACATACATCGTACACAACATCGTATTTGATCAATCTTCACTTGGCACCATTTACTCAATCATCCATTCATGAAAAAAACACTTACATTACAATCCCAAAAAACAATAAACAAAAAGATTTTCCCAGAAACAGATCCCTATAAACCTCTTGGAACTCAGAGTTTATAATATACAGGGCGAGTGAAATGGCTCGATACTGGAGAGTCCTCCAAAGTCCTCCATGGGCCTCCAGAGTCCTCCAAGGTTCTCGGCCTCTGCTCAGCTGAAGGACCATCGATGTTGCGCCACGATTAGCGGTAAGTGAAGGCTGCTGTTCGTCTTGTGTGCCTAAGATTTGAATGGAGGGTGAATATGTATGGGCACTGATTTGTGGGGGTTAAGTGGCCATATTAGGCGCTTGGTGCCATATTAGGGCGTATATCGGGATCTAAAGGATGATTTCTACCAAACGGGTCGCATCGCGACGGATCGGGACGGATTTTACAATCTTTAAACGATATTAAATCGTGTACACAGTATTTAAAGTCTGTATTACCAAGCCGCGGACAGCAGTTTGACCGCGGGCGTCTTCCGTGACACGCGATCGTAGTCGAAAGAATGCTGCGACGCGCGATCGGCTCCGTTCACCTGTTGTCTCATCCGATCGAATCTTTTCGGCATTCAAACACATCAACACGGTAGGAATGACACTATTTGACTAGGCGCAGAAACGGTAATCAGTAACTCAGGAGAAAGCGAGACCCTCCTACCTCAGACACCTTTCTCTATTTAAGATTGTGCATTTTATTAACCAGTGCCTGTACCTATACCTCTACAGTCACGAACATAAGTATGTATACACTTGGGTTTATTCAAAAGCGATTTACTTCTATATTTTTTAATGAAATTTTATATTGCTACGAACATAGTATTTTCGAACCTATAGGTTTTTGCAATGTGTCATATTTCATTGTTGTTTTCGTTATTGCAAGTTACGCAAAAATCGCTATTGAAAGTTTCCAAGTGTTGACATATTAGTGCCTGTGATGTTGAGATAAATAAAGATTTATGATGAAAACCGTGTGGTAAGGTTGATGCAATAATACTAAAGCTATTATATTTAAGTAATCATGATATAATTAACATTTTGTAACAAAATAATTTAAAAGAGTGTCCATGGAGTTTCTTACCCGTCCTTCTCCGTAGAAGCCTACTACGCTTTGGAATGGGCGACTAGCTTCATCTTTCTGACTGACCGACTCTTTTGATCATATAAAAGTGCCTGTAAATGGTTTAATTGAAATAAATGTAATGAATCTGAGAATCTAGTGTTATTGCACTAGCCCGGTTTCAAATGCAACTTTCCAATGATACCCCATTTTGTATTTGCTCCGTGTCCATCAGGACACGACAATCCTACTGTAATATTATAAACGTGAAAGTTTGTATGGATGGATGGATGTTTGTTACTCTTTCACGCAAAAACTACTGAACGGATTTGGGTGAAACCGCGGGGCGCTCTAGTGTTGCAATAATCTTGCACGTGTAGTCTGCTCGCTATTAAATAAACATCTACTTACGTATAAATTATTATTTAAATTGTCTAAAGTTGCGAAATCCTCTGATCTCTCTAAAGTCTCCGATCAGTAAAATCTTTTGTCAACTACGATACCTACCCAGTACTATTAGATGACTTAAAGAATGGCTTTTATTATGTTAATGTGACATTTTAAAATAGGTCCTCATCAGGTCAGGTCAGCTCCCAGTCTAACCGGATGCAGCTGAGTACGAGTATTTAAAAATAAGTACAATATTGAATAGATTTTTATAAAATCGAGTTGAGATTTCATTAAATCAATCCTCCAACGAAGATTATTATTGTACTTTATTCCTTAATACATAACATACAACATAACGCCTTGTTTTCCTAAAGGGTTGGTCAGAGATGTACCTCTTATTTAAACCCGAAACATCCTAACGTTACCAAACAACGCATTAAATCCTAAACTTTTTGATGCAAAAAATAAGGTGTCTATTTGGTTGTAGGCAATAGTTGATAGTGCGAGCGATTAGCCACATTATATATACCCACATTTTGCCAGTCATGTTTAATTCCCATGCAATATTGCCTATTGCCCTAAAACGAGCAAACCTCCTGACTCCAGGCAGCTCCTCAGAAATTCCAGATGGAAAAATCCAACAACAGCTAAAAATAATATTCGACTAAAATCTTCCTTTGATCTTTGTATTTAATTTTCCTTTTACTTTCTCACAGACGTGCCGATAGCTCGTCTGAAGGTCAGAATGAAATCAAACGAGGGAATCCATTTACGGCGGTATAAGGCTGATTACACACGTCACCACATTCAACTCAGCCTATCGCAGTCCACTGCTGGACTTAGGCCTCTCCCATGCTGCGCCACAATACCCTGTCCTCCGCCTTCCGCATCCAGTCTGTCCCAACCATCTTTTTGAGTTCGTCTGGCCACCTAGCTGGGTGTCACTCGGTCACTGCCTTACTGCACCTATCATCACTGCGCCTTGCCAGATATCCCGCCTAACTCCATTTGAGTTCCATAACTCGTTTTCCGATATCGAAAACCTTCTTACATCTGCGGATCTCAACGGTTAGGAGTCGATCTGTAAGCCTTATGCCAAGCATGGAAAGCTCCATGGCTCTTTGTGCCACTCTCACCCTGTACACAGCCTCCTGCGTGAGCGTCCAATACTAAACGATGGAAATCCGATCTAACTACTCATTATTGTAAGAGCTACACGCCCAGGCACTTCTTGGGTTACATAAATATGTGTTTGATGAATGTGAATGTTTGGGTACAATGCTCCGTGATTTTTGAAGGTTAAATGTTTTCTTCTTAAAACAAGTTGGGGCAATAACAAAGCAATGCAATATGGCTATATTAATCGAATTTAGCATAGCATTTTTATGTCTCATGATATTTCTCGGGACCCGGACTTTTGGAAGGCGTACGATGGGCCGAAGCCAACTCGCAGGGGCCCGTTAAAAGTTTTTAAATAAATGAGACACCAACGGACGACAATCCCTGTCCGCACTATGCAAGTGCACCCAAGGACAACCCTCGGTTGATGTCTTGGGTTTTTATGGGTTTGGGTGGCTAAAGTGAACTGGTTATTTAGGACTATGGAAAAATTATAGCATAGCATTTTATAATATAATGTTAATAATCACTTTGATCTCTGCGCTGCCACTGACAAGGCCGTGGAACTGGCAAAGTTCTGGGCCAACAAGATATGAAATACAGTCGTGCCAGCGACACGCAGAAGAAGAATGTGAATAATGCAACCGCTTAAAAGACAACGCTCTAATTTGTATGGAAGCAGTTATAGTGGCCCAGTTGTAGCGACCCCGACTTACGAGTTGTAGGTCGTGACTCGTGGTGCGAACCCAGGGGGTCTACTCCGAAGTGGTATCGGCCGAATGTTCGGCCGTTTCCTGCTATGAAGTTAATATTTGGTTCGGTCGGTCCCGATCCTACACTCCTACACTCTTTCGAATATTGACTATGGCCCCGACCCAACTGAGCCGATCCGAACTTTTGTCGCATTTTTCAATAATATTCGGCTCGGCCATGTGTCGGTCCGATCCGATCATTCGCACTTTGCACTTCGTAGTAGACCCCCAGGCAAGCGCTTTACTTTGTGTAATTTATTTCATCACCACTGCTCTCAAAACGGTGAAGGAAAACATCGTGAGGAAACCGGTATGTCCTAGAAGCAAAAAATTCAAAGACATGCGACATCTACCAACCCGCACTGGCCCACTCCCTCTCACAGAGAGGAGGCCTGTGTCCCAGCAGTGGGAACGTTATAGGCAATCAAATTAGAGCATAGCATAATTATGCTTATGCTATGCTCTAATTTGATTGCTCAGTGTAATAAGGCCTGTCTAGCGAGTGCAATATAGCTCCAATATATTTTTATTCTACATCAAATTTTAGTATGCGCTATTCAACAGTACCAATAAAAAATAACGATAAAAATCTAGATTCTGTATTAGTTATTAAAGAATAGCAGCCATTATACCCACCCCTTTTATTCAATATGGCTCTGAATGTGGAAGGAATGCGAACTGTAAGAATCCAATCTAATTATACTGCGTGGGGCCACATTTAGTGTGCGTTACTTTGAGAGCTACACGCCCAAACACTTTCTGGTGGCGAATAAAAATGTATTCGCTATTAGAGTACGGAATGTTAATTAGTATTGGGATCAGGGTAAAAGCATCGAGGTAACTAATAAAGAGTCTTTAGGCTAGCTGAAATAAAAAGAGATTACAGCTCACTCCCTCTCACTGACGGGAGACCTCTGCTGTGTTGACGCAACAAGAACATTATAAGCCTGATTATGCTGCAAATAGGATATTTCAAGGGTATAGAGTATTTTAAGATTTAAATAACCAACACCAATGTAAATAGAATGAATAATCGATAATAACTATCATTATTATTATGAGAGGGGCCCGTGGGTAAACACTAACAGCCGCATAGGTCGATCGATCAGGTTAAGCTACGCTTGCCGCGATCGGTCTGTTGATGGGTGACAATCTTTACATAACGAGACCCCTCCGTGCCTCGGAAAGGACGTTAAGCCGTTGGTCCCCGCTGTCATTCGTGGATCTTTGACAGTCGTTACGGGTAGTCAGAAGCCCGAAAGTATGACAACCAGTCTTACCAAGGGGTATCGTATTACCCAGTAACTGGGTTGTGGAGGTCAGATAGGCAGTCGCTCCATGTAAAACACTGGTATTCAGCTGCATCCGGTTAGACTGGAAGCCGACCCCAACATACATAGTTGGGAAAAGGCTAGGCAGATGATGAACTATCATTATTATTCATCATCTTTTGAACACGGCTTTTAGATACATCGACTCTCATTCCACAGATTGAAAAAAAAACTGAAATCCATTTATACTCTATAGGTTATATTCATTTTTCCTTTTTATAGTATTCGTTTTTAGCCCGAAACCTTTTCCCAAAATCTTTAAACCGGTACGCTTATCATAACAAGCCCTGCGTAGGGTAAGGCTGACGTGCAAACACCGTATTTGCGTTCGGCCCACACTCAATAAGCTTCGGCAGTAATCGGCTCTTTCCGTCGACCAATAACGTTTCACGAGCGGTCTAAGTAACTACCCCCGTATTGTTGTGTTACGAGCTAAGGCTAAGAGTTTGTCTTGGAAAAATCGAGGGTTTTGTTGCTTATTTTTATATGTATGGCTCGGAGATCATGTAAAACTGATGTATTTAAAAAATAAATGAAATCTTTCTCAGTGTGCATACACACGAACGACATGCGTCGACGACAGAGGCAACTGCAGCCATCGACAACACGCTGCTCGTGTGTTTGTGCACCGTACATAAAAACACGAGCGACAGTGCGACACGTTGTCGACGGTTGCAGTTGCCTCTGTTGTCGACGCTTATCGATGGATGCAGTTGCCTCTGTTGTCTTCGCGTGTCGACGGGTGCAGTAACCACTGTCGTCGATGCGTGTCGATGGATGCATTAGCCTTTGTTGTCTCTGTCGTCGACGCGTGTCGATGGATGCGGTTGTCTCTGTCGTCGACGCGTGTCGATGGATACAGTTGCCTCTGTCGTCGACGCGTGTCGCTCGTGTGTAATGAAAAGTAATGTATCAAAAAGTGAAAGTTGAGGTTCAAGTGATGGATTGTGAGCAGAAATATCGTATGTTATGGGGCTTGTGGCTAAGTGATAACAGCCGCACGGGTTGATCGATCAGGTTAAGCTACGCTTGCCGCGGTTATTTCGTGGTTGGGTGACCATCTTTACAGTCGCTCCATGTAAAATACTGATATTCAGCTGCATCCGGTTAGATTGGATGATGACCCCAACATAGTTGGAAAAGGCTGGGCAGATGATGATGTTGTTTTAAACAGACTTCAAAAAAGGAGGAGGTTCTCAATTCGGATGTTTGTTTTTTTTATGTATGTTCGTGCTTAACTCCGTCATATATGGACGGATTCGCAAATTTGTTTTGTTCAAAAGTCGTTTACTCCGAAATGGTCCCATTTAAATTTCGTAAAAATCTGATGATGAGTTTCGGAGACAGACAACGGAACTCTTCGATAAATTCCAGCAAATCAACTGCGATTGCTGCTATCGCATATGTATGTATTGTTTACGCAATCACACAACATAACACCACGCCTGTACCCTCTAAAGGGGTACGCAGATGTGTTCTGTATACCACGCACGGTACACCCTCATTTCTGTCATTTCTGTCAAAGTTCAGTATGGCACTCACCTCTAATCTTGCAAGTATATAAAATATGAATTTGTGTGGGGTAAGTTCAAGAAAAGTGAAAAATAAAAACTTTTGTACAAATTTTTTATAGCTATCTTTGTTTTGGAGTATACGAACAGGATCCGTTAATTTAACGCCTAGTATACTGCTCTCCATTGCTCATCGTCAGACCTTGAGTTTGGACTTCTGGATGTTAGTCATACAGGGTGGCTGGGACATCGACGCGCAACCGCTTACCATGGATTCAGTACATGATTCAGGACCCCCCTGCGTTGAAATTTTTCGTCGGCTTTTTCTTAATTTTTACGTTTTATTCTGCATTTTTGTTTTACTGTAAACTGTATAAAATCATTATTTCTATCTAACCCAATGAGATTTTTAATAAAAAAATAGTAAATTCACTTGTTTCACTTAAAACAGCAATGTAAATAAAACTCGAAAGGGCAACGCGCGGTATCGCGGTAGGTAGCGCGCGCGGGCGCGCCATCCGCGGAGCGTTTTGATCGCATTGTTTGCAATACATTGCGCACTCAAAAATGACAATTTTTTTAACCGGTCATTTCCGAGGTGAATGACTGTCGTAATTTTATTTACCCGTAACCTTTTCACGACGTTGCGCGTCGATTTTCCTGCCACCCTGTATAGATAGATTAATTGAACCTATATACTTCTGGGTTAAAAAAAAACAGATATTAAAACAAACAAATTCTGACTAACAGAATACCTTAACCAAGTATAATAATTATTAAATACATTCGAAATTCTCTTACACATAAATTAAGCGCAACATAATAATAAAACATAGGTAGTTGGAATTATAAGCCATTTTCTTTTAAGCTTACATTTCGAGTCGAGACTTCTTCTTCATAAAATTTCTCACAAAGCCATAAAGAGACGATTCGTTGGTTCAACGTTTAATTAACTAAGTATGAATTAGAGGCAGCCCCGAAAATATGTGGGTCATAGCATGAAGAATGGGGGGAATCGAGTTGGCAGGAAATATGTTCGGGCTTTCATGATAGAGTGTATTTCTTTGTATACAACAATAGTAAGTGAATCGATATAATAGAAAGAATAAATGTTTTATTAGCTTCTTTGTATTGTTTCATTTAGAGAAGGTGTAGGAAACCACTCTTCAATTTATTGAAAAAGGAGAATCTTTTTCTCTTTTTAAGTTTTTTACCCTTGTTCTTTTATCTTTTTCTAAAATCCAGACAGACAATTTTTTTTTTAAATACCTATTCATCTTGTCAAAATTACCGTATATACTTTCATATAAAAGCTGTTATTTTGACATCACAAACAGACCCTTTTTTTCTGGTGGGAAATCATCAAATGACCCCTCCCGCTCTGGTTGGAGCGGAAGCAAGTGTCAGACTCTTACTGACTAAAACCCACCCATGTTCCTTCCTTCGCCCTTTATATTCCGGGTTAGCGGTAACCCTTTCGGACAATCCCGCTGACCCGGCAGGCTTCGGCCCTAAGGGGCCCTTCAAATATCACAAACAGATCCTTCAGTTTAATTTATTGGTATATTCAAGATAATGTTCTAATTTGCTGGATTCGTTTTCCTCTCTACCAGTCGTTATTTCTCCTGACAAAGTTTATTTTGACACATGACATTCGCTGTGGTATACGTCGGATTAGAGTGACATTTGACAAGCTGTCATTCTTACGGAGTCTTCCGTCTCGCTACCACAGATACGGACCTGTGGTAGCGAGACGGAAGACTCGGACACGTCTGGCACAAGAGATGTCGTTGCACAATATTAACGACGAATCGTTTAAATTCGGCACAATCATTTTCTAAATGACGGTGGATCATACCGATATAAAATATAATTTAAGTGTCTTCAAGGCTAGAGTGAATATGCTCATAATGAATTAGTGCGCTTTACCATCAACGATTGCATCACTGCTTTCCATCAGGCGGGATTGCAGTCAAGCACTAGTTTATATCATTAAAAAAAAAAAGATATAGGTCATCCTGAGCCATATCTTTGCATTTTATATTTATTTCCGAGCTATCTATCCAAAGCCATGTTTTGTCTGCAACGCCCTAAGGGGCAGAGCAGTGATGGCCTAGTGGTAACGGCCGCGACTTACGAGTTGTAGGTCGTAGGTTGGAACCCAAACAGGCGCTTTAATTTTTATAAATTATTTCCCTCATTCAATTATTTCCTTCATTTACAAACCGACATGTACATGTCGGTTTCCTCACGATGTTTTTTTTCACCGTTTTGAAAGCAGTGTTGATGAAATAATTTAAAATACTAGAACCACAAATCGAAGACATATGACATCTACCAACCCGCACTGGGCCCGCGTGGTGTGGTTACGGCCCGCTCCCTCTCACCGAGAGGAGACCCGTGTTACAGCAGTGGGTTCATTATATGTAGACTGATTATGACCCTAGGGTGACTGGGAGAAAATGCCTGCCGCAAAAATTCCGCCTTTGTAAAGTATTGTATTTACTAATGCGTAAAGTTTGAATAAATAAATGACTAATGCTTTTTTTCCTTTGTTCTTGTATGTAGATACTATGGATAGGGTAGGCAGAATGGGTGGCGAGGCGTCCGAACTATGTACCGATGAAAATTAGGTCTCTTACCATCATATCACACAAGATAATTCTATGAGTATTCAATCAATCAGTTCGCCCCGTGGCAGAGTTCTAATGGATTTAGGTTCCCCCTATAGCGAGCACGTCACACGTACACACGTATTTACGTATGTCAGCATCGGTCGAGTTTCTCAAAGTCAAAGCATTTATTGAAATTATCAAAGGAGTCAGTCAGTTAGAAAGATGAAGCTAGTTGCCCATTCCAAAGTGTAATCCTATGGAGAACAACGGTCAAGAAACTCCATGGACACTTGTATATGGTTCTTTATTATGACGTCTGAATTTCAGATTTGTTAATGTTATTTTATCATAATACAACCACTGACCTTTAATAAACAAGTACGCTGGGCTTCATACTATCGATGACCGAAGAAATTTGCTATTTTGGCGCTGACAGCAACGTGAGCGTCCGTGGAACTAATATTTTTGATAGCGAGTTTTACAAGAAGTGCATACTCTCATGATAAAAATGTTTTAAATATCTCGTAGTAAAAACAAACTACACAAAAAAGTCTTATTCCACGATTTAGACCTAAATCGTAAGAGACTTACCAAAACAAAACGAGAGCCATTTACGGCAATGTGTCAATTTTAGTTCCTGTGACGCTCGAGCGCTTTGAATTGGCACAAAAAAACAATTGTCATTTCGTATAGTACATTTATTCCAGCGTACTTGTATAATATAGGTTAGTGAATATAACATAATACACCACTAGCTAAAAGCACAAAAAAATACTTGTCAAACTTAAACTTCCTTTTTAAAAGTCGGTTAAAAACATCAATCCATCACCGAAATCCGCCTCAAAAACATAAAACGTAAACGACAAACGACTTAAATGTCAAATCAAGCCTTAATCAACAACATAAAACGATAAGCAGCAAAACGTAGTACTTATTACGAGTTTCAAACGCCACGCAGAACGCCATATAAAGGCGCCACTCCACAGCGCCCCAGGGCTAAGCTGCGCACGCGTACTTACGCCCGGGTAACCACTGAAAATCAGCACAGTGCTGTGGGTCCCGGGTATAGCACAGCATCATGCTGAATACTGAATCCTTGTCACCGTTTCATCATCGGACAACCCGTCGCACGGCGGGTTTCCAACCTTACGTTGTCGAAACTGCTACGATCCGGACGAAGCGTTTCGCCTCGTCGTTTATACCGCGAACATCGAAGGACTGGTACAATTTGCCTGCAGCGGTTTTCCCTTCCGATTATAATTTAAGTGTCTTCAAAGCTAGAGTGAGTAGGCTCATATTAAATTAGTGCGCTTTACCATCAACGATTGCATCACTGCTTTCCATCAGGCTGGATCGCAGAAGCACTGGTTTATATCATTTAAAAAAAACTGTCTTGACGTGCAGTCGTCGACTATTTCTGCTTTGTACTCGTGATTATAGATATATTTAATTTGATTTTATTATTAGAATTAATTATTTTTTTGTATGCACGGGTTTCTGTTACAAATAAACCTATTTTTCTTCCCTTAGCTTCGCTTTGTATTAAAATATAGGCGGGATCATCCACTGCGACTCACAGCTCCGCTACGCACAAATTCATGGCTGGCAACAAACGATGCAGTTGCTGCATCATCAGTGGTAACGGTCTCGACTTACGAGTTGTAGGTCGTGGGTTCGAACCCAAGCAGGCGCTTTACTTTGCGTAAATAATTTCATCATCACTGCTCAAAACAGTGAAGGAAAACATCGTGAGTAAACAGGCATGGTCTAGGACCAAAAATTCGAAGACAGGTCACAGCCCGCACTGGACCCTCGTAGCAGATTACAGCCCACTCCCTCTCGAAGAGAGGATGCCTGTGTCCCAGCAGTGGGAACATTGTAGGCTGATTATGCTAAACCAATGAACCATAGCAAGGTCACCGTACACATCCTACGTAACAGTGGACGGTCGATTTAAAGGTGCCACTCCACAGTGGCGCATAGCTAGCTACACACGAGCACCAAACTTCGCTTTGTATGGAAAAGCAGGCAGAATCGTCCACTGCGACCCAGAGACACGGTACGCACGAATTCGTGGCTGGCAAAAAGTTGAAGCGCAGCTAACGTGGGCAGTATATCCGTGCATATCCTACGTAACAGTGGACGATCGACTTAAGCCACTGGAGGTTATTTTAAAAACGTTCTTCAAATACATTAGGGGGGGGGGGGAGGAAACAATAACTTTCGCTCAGTTGACTTCGCTAGATGTACGGCCCAGAATCCTGTGTTAAATTGATTTTTAAAATATTGCTCGAACTTGCCACAGTTTGCTGTTCACTGGGAAGTTGTTATGGGAAATTGTGCGCCTAACGCAGACTAACGCTTTAAGTTGTGGTGTGGGCAGTGCTCGCAGAGTTTGATGCAAGTTTAGTGATATTGGAGCGTGGTTGTGGTGAGGACAGTGTCAATTTGCCGCTTGAAGTAACCAGTTGAGCTCGTGTTAAGTGACATACAGTAAATTACAACTGTGAAGAACTATACAGTTGACAATAAAAGGAAGAGTTTACAATTCACTTGGCGTTTTAGAACTACAATACTGCTTCTAGAACGAAACGACCATCTCAAGAACTGCTGTTAGTTGCAGAATAATGAGAAGATATTTAAAAGACGTTATTTATAGCCCCCAGGCTAGGTAGAGCGACAATTTTCGCAGGATGGCAGGTAGCAGAGTGATGAGAGTTGCCGAAAATCGAGTTGAATTGTTTGCAATAGGAGAGGCCTATGTCCTATAACGTAATAGCTACATGTTTGTAGGCTTCGGAGAAGTTTTTCCAGTATTTCCAATTTCATCAACAAAGAAAGAAAGAAAATTGGGACTCACACAGGAATATCACAAACTAACCTAAACACACTCAAGTAGCAACACACGCAAGTTTGAACATTATGCGTGCGAAGAAATTGTAGCCACATGGGTCAACAACCTCATCATCATCTGCTTAGACTTTTCCCAACTATGTTGGGTCGGCTTCCAGTCTAACCGGATACAGTTGGATACCAGTATTTTACATGAAGCGATTGCCTATCTGACCTCAACAACCCAGTTACTGGGTAATACGATACCCCTTGGTAAGACTGGTTGTCAGACTTTCGGGCTACTGACGACCCGTAACGACTGTCAAAAATCTACTAATGACAGCCGGGACCAACGGCTTAACGTGCTTTCCGAGGCACGGAGGGGTCTTGGTATGTGAAAATGGTCAACAACCTAAAGTAGTAATTTTCCACATTTTCAGCCAACCATATTAAAACAACCACAAACAAACAATGATGACTTTAGCACAGCTCACTCCTACTATAACTTTCCGTACCCTGAGGCGATCCCGCTTCCCGTAAATACCAGTACCTTCGAACAAACAGGAAAGATAATTACTTTTATTATTGTAATAATTACCGTGTAAGCGAATGAAAATGTTTTTATGTCGTGTATGTGTCAGAATATATTTTAAACAAGTTAACCGCTGGAAGCTTCAACAATAAATCTTTTGGTACAATGTAACAGTTTTACCTTTTTTACGTATTTTCGTATTTATAGCCACCAGTGTTGTATTGAAAGTGTTGGGTTCCGTGGGAATGGGGAAAATCTGCGATTGAAAAACTGACAATATTCACGTCATGTATTATTAGCGTGGGTGTTGCGGGTTCTGTTATTATAAACCATGTACCGGCTGGTAGATGGAACATGGTGATCGGATGGCACACACTTTATGCAAAAGACCGATATTCTTAAGTTTATCTTAGTCATCTCTGACAACGGAAAATCGTGAGGACTTAAATAAAATATATAAGTGTGAAGTTGCCAATACGCATTAGGTAAGCAAGCGTGGTGATCAATGCTCTTCTTTGTTTGAGAAGAAGCGTAAGCCCTACAGTGGAATAATAATAGGCTGGTTTAGCCACCTGTTCCGCCGCAGGCAGGCAACGAGCAGCGAGTGCGCGAAAGCGACGAATTGAGGGGTAATTCTCGTAATTTTAAGAACGTTCACAGTCTGATCTCAGTCTCAATCTGTCAAAAAGACTTCTAATTTCCCTACATTTTGACAAGTTTTTGACATTTGTTTGTCGCCGCGATGAGACTTTGACTAAATTTTAAACGTTATAAATTATGAGAATTGGCCTTCTGTTAAGCGTATGTACAACCCGCAAGAGTTAACTTGAGACCCGAGCGGCCCCTCCCGACCCGCGCGGTGTTACCGCTCCTGTGTGCGGTTTGTACAGACGCCAGCAGGTCAAGCTACCCGAAACTGTCAAATTTTCCCAATCAACCTTGAACCTAATTCTTTAGCGATAAAGTTGAAAATCTATTAAAGAAATGGCGTCTGTACATGTAACAAGCGCGAGTCTCTCAGCGAGTGTTTTCGCCCGCCAAGCGAGCGTTGCTGAGCGAGTACCTATTGTCTCTGATAGCCATACTGAAAAAACTGAAAGACAACTTCAGCATTGGTAGTTACAAGACACAAGCTAATTGGACGACGATGGTGTTAATACGAGACCAGCCATGACGCCACGATTCGTTACCCATCGCAAGAGAAGGCATTTCAATCTGCACATACCTTTTTGCCGCCAAAAAAAACCTACAGAACCACAAAAAAATCCAGCTCTAAAAACGCGTTTTATTGAAAGAGTATGCTTTTACCGCTATTGGCATGCCTCTACATATTATTCCGCGCGGACGAACGTTTTTTGCTAACGGTACTCGTTCGTGCGACCACTGAATATTTTTTGTATAATTATTATGGTTTCCAGGTGTTTTAAGCACTTAATAAAAGTCGTATCAAAAGCTTTAGTAATTATTCGGTGGGTTTATTAATGTTATTGTACGTGACATTAATTTTTGTTTTATGGGTTTGGGTCAGGGTTAACAAAAGGTTTTATATAGTCGCACGTTTTAAAGTTCGTAATACACACATACACTACACTATATACAGAGTGTCCCAGAAGTCGACGTTAAGCCGGAATCGGGTGATAGGACAAAACATAATAGTTACCAGAAAAATATAAAAAAAAACCTTAGTCATGTATTTTTTAAATTACAGTAATTTCTTTTATTTTTTTTTTTTTTGAAAAATGTACAACCTGTGATAGTTTTTTTATCTCCTTTGACTACAAAACTTTACTTTTTTTAAATTTTATATTTTAGTGCTTGTGTAACCTGTTGTTGTAAATTCTTAGCTAACTACTAAAAATTATTTTAGTGTAACCAAAGCTTGCTTTGAGCCTAACTAAGATTCTAGTTTTAGCAAGAGGAAGAATCAATCCATGAAGTGTGAGACAGATAGTGACGCTTTCGAGTCATACTTTGTTCTTAAATTTAGGATAAATTTTCCTTAAATTTAAAATTAAACAACAATTATTTGGATGCTGAGATTTATCACAAAAGGTGTTCAAATTGATTTCCTTCAGCTGCAACACGAGCTCGACATCTTCTTAAAAAAGACCGGGTTATCAGACGGGCAAATCTTCGTCGTCATCGTTGAACGATTTAAGTTGCTACCGTAATTCTTTGCCAATGCTCAGCAAAATTTTTAATTGGCTTTAAATAAACTTTATCTTTCACTGCTCCCCAGTAAAACAAAATCTAACGGATTTAGATCCGGGGAACGGGCTGGCCACGAGATCGTACCAGACCGCCTATCCATCTGCCCGGATATTCTTCATTGAGATATTGTGTCACGGAGCGGGCATAGTGAGCTAGGCAGCCATCTTGGTGATACCACATCTCTCTGAAAATACTTAGTGGCACGTCTTCAAGTAAATTATTAGGTAAATGGTTTTGTAAAAAATCTAAATAAATTTCAGCATTCAAGACCTCTGGCAACTCAAAAGGTCCTACGACTTTTCAGTTTAAAATTCCAGTCCACGTGTTTATTTTAAAACGATATTGAGATCTGTCTTGTCTCGTTAAATTCGGATTATCTACGTGCCACTCGTGTAAATTATGTAGGTTCATGTAACCGTCTTTTTTAAATGTCGTTTCATCCGTAAACAATTTTTTTTGCTAAGAATCGCGGATCTTCGCGGTGTCTTTGTAGCACCGTTTGGTAAAACGCAACCCGACGTTGATAATCTTGAGTTAACAGGGTTTGTACTCTCTGTACATGGTACGGGTGGAACTCATGTTGTTGTACAATTCGGTGAGCTGTACTTTTGGGCACTTCTATGCTTTCCTGAATTACACGTACCGACGTACTTGGGTCTTCTTCAACTGCTTGTAGTACACTAGCGTGACTATCTGTCTCACTCACCCATTAGCATCTGAATCGAAAGCGTCACTATGTGTCTCACTCACACTTCATGGAATGATTCTTCCTCTCTCTAAAACTAGAATCTTAGTTACGCTCAAGGCAAGCTTTGTTTACACTAAAATCATTTTTAGTAGATAAAAAGAAAAACTCAAAACTCTCAATCAATTCAAAACTGGGATTCTTAAAGAACTGTTTTTCCTGTAATCTAAGAAATAATGTAGCAAGTGCTATACCATTTTAGAATCCTAATTAAATGGTTACTTGCCAATCTGGCGTAGTACATTTTTTTTCAGTACAGTCAGTTAAAGTTGGCGAAGTATTATTTTTTCATTCTGGTTCGGATAAATGTGACATTTTCTTTTAAGTTGGAGCAGTTAGCTAAGAATTTAAAACAACAGGAAATGAAACATAAAGGGCAAAATTTACTATAGTTACTCGTACACCTCTGCCCAACCCTTCGAGGAATACAGGCGTCATTATCATCATTTCAGCCGAAAGACGTTCACTGCTGGACATAGGCCTCCCCCAAGCACCGCCACTTCGACCGGTTCTGGCTTCCCGCATCCAGCCTATTACTGCGGCCTTCACAATACAGGTGTGATATTATGTTATGTAACTTCTGATAGCTAAATGCCACCACATGTCTGCAAGTAGTTTGCGGCATGAAAGCTTCCTGCAGACTGTTAAGCTCATCACAGCGGGTAAACCCGCTCTTATAGCAGATTCTAGATTTTTGTTCTATGACTAAGTACAAAAAAGGAGTGCAGTTCAATTTCTGCCCTGCTATACTCGTAAGAGCTGGTGGTAAGCCCCCAGGCATGCGTATTTGCGACTAAATACGATTCCCAACATTTTTTTTCACTGACGAATCACGATATCCAAGCTCCAAGATTAACTTGTCTTAATTAAAAATATAATTCTACCTGTGTTAATTAGGGCCTAGCCTTAATCTCTTAGCTAATGTACTTTTTTCATGGCGGTCCCGCTTTGCTTCTAGGAAAAGTTTGGTCGTATCAGATTTACTGAGGCTTTGCCGAGGAATATTATTTTTAATATGCTTCAGAAAAGGAATTAACGTCTTCAGCTAGCCAGATTCTTAATTAGTGTTTTTTGTTGTCTAAACTAAACACGTAAACATTGTGTAGGTACGTAAATTATAAGGAGTTATTAATACTCAACTTACTGATTTTGATGAAAAAGTTCATAGCAATCGAATCTCTGACCTATGGAACTGAAACGTGTTTAGAGGTTTGATGGAACAGGGTGTAAAGTTCACTCATCCTCCATAGAAAAGGGCCGATCCTCCGACCAGACGGGTGTTGTGTCTGGTGGGCAATTGCCCAACGATGATGTTGGGAAATTGTATCTATGCTACTTGCGCGGTAAACTCTACTTGCGAGATGCAGGATTTACGTGACGTCAGTATGACGCGTTGTTCGCATGTGGCGTTGTAGATATCGCTACACGTGGTAGCTCACAATGGGCCTTATTAGAGTGCTTAAAGTCAGCCAAAGGGCAATGGAGAGGGCTGTGGTTGAAGTTTCCGTGCGTGATCGAAACAGAAATGAAGAGATCCGCAGGAGAACCAAGGTAACCGACATAGCCCGAAGAATTGCCAAACTTAAGTGGCAGTGGGCACATTGCTCACACATTGCTCGCAGAACAAATGGCCGATGGGGCCGAAAGGTTCTGGAGTGGCGACCGCGTACCAGAAGACGTAGTGTCTGTAGTTTGCTTAGCAGTACATATCAGAGGGACAATTCTCGTAATTTTAAGAACGTTCAAAGTGTCAATCTGTCAAAAATACCTGTAATTTCCCTGCATTTTTGACAAGTTTTTGACATTGATTAACGCTGAAATGAGATTACGACTAGATTTTGAATATTTTTAATTACGGAACTCAGCCTTCTGATATCTTGACACTTCCTTATTGCCCCGTTGTATGGCAATGCTGATTTTTTGGCCAAAAAATAGGCCAGCCACGTCACGTGAAGAGTCAACCAACCGCTTGGCGATGTCTCGAAATACTACTTAGTATTTCGAGACACAGGCCACTAGGCCACACGGGCACACGGCCATGGGGTCCGAGTGCACACTTGTGCACTCGGACCCCATGGCCCTAGTGTTTCAACCCTAAACGACTCGAACATATAAGTTCCAAAGAGATTGGAGTATTTGCGCCGTTTGAGGTTTTCCGCACCTGCAGCAGCCGCCCCAGCACAGCCCACCGTGCTTGGAAGATGAGATGGCGCAAGGGTGTCGACACACGTTGCATCCCACACCAAAGGCCTACCTACCTTCCAAGGCATTATGGTTATTCCGTCTGGTCTCTTCCCATCGTCGCGTGCCAAGCCATTGGGTTCTAAAACAGCTGGCACCCCGGCAGTGACAAGAGCACGACAAATGATATAATTAATGCTGGCGTGCCGTCGGTGCCGTGCTATCCGGCCTGCGCTTTTACTGCAGGATAAGCCATGGTGTCCGAGGCAGTCGACACCTTCACCGCATTGGCAGCGATGCGGAGCCACACAAGGGGCGCCCAGACGCAGACAAGTAGCGAGCCGGAAGTTGGTGTCACCCAGCAAAGTGCCTATGTTGGGTGACGGTAGCGCTTGAAGCCAGAGGCCTGACTCCCACCCACCCACAGCCAGTAGGGGGGCACGCTCCGCAGTATTGGTAGACGTATTAATAAGATTATTCCGTACCAACTTGCAGAGCGGCTCATCCCACTGTCTCTGGGAAGATGGGTTCACGGGCCGATCTTTATTCGGGCAAGCCATTTTCCAGGCGTTCACCGCGTATGTATATTAAGTAAAATAAATGTAATAGTAATATGTATATTATGTAAAATTCTATTCTATTCATTATACAAACAGCGGTGCGATTCTGTAACCATCTCTCCGAGAAAACTTAGGTGAAGTGAACGTGGAGTGAGCTGTCATTCCAACTAATGCTAAGGGATTAACACTATTGACAGCTCACTCTAAGCTCACCTAACTTTTCACGGTGAGATTTTTACAGAATCGATCGGCAGACTGTCTTATTACAAACATTCAAGCAACAAACCACAAAGACTCCCAAATCGGAATCGAGAAGAAAAATCGACTCCAATCAACTGTTCTGACACAAATCGAGCACTCGTAACTCAAGTTATTTCTCGAACATCGAACCGAAAACAAAATCATTTCCTAAAATCATCGAGGCCCAGCGAAAATGTATCGCTCAGAGGAAATAGGGCTGGCTGTTGAAATTATAAATCATACTACTCCGAAAACCTAAACATGTCCAGTTGACAAAAAGGGTAATTTCTCAAAATTTATGGGCAGCCCTAGCGACGTAGGAACGTGCGGAGATTGAGAGTTATACTGCGCTGTTGACGTTTGTTTGCCCACGGGGGGTCAGCAGATATGATTGAAGGTGGGTTGTGGATTTGGTTTGTGTTCTAAAATATTATACCTGCAATGGTTGGGGGCCTTTTTTTATCTTGTAGAAATGCTCATGCATTCTGCACTACCACGGGGAGATAGTGCAGTTATGTGGGACTCTAACCCACTAAAACTCCACGGTGTCCTCCTCTGCGGGCACGCCTTAGCACTCATCTGTGAACCCGCCGCGGTTGTCCGTCACCGAACCCTCTCTAGGGAGTACTCCCCATCACCAGCGCACCAGAACACATAGCACGCCGTGACCACCCCAGGGACCAAACCAGCACATGGACGCCAGACGATCCCGTGTCGGGGAACCCTTAGTCCCCCTACGACGGGTCAGGTCTTTGGCCCCGCCGCCTGCCAATTTTCGGCCGCAGTGGATATGGAGAGCTGCCAACGTCAACTTCTCCCCTGCGGCCCCACCGCGTTCGCCATCAGACGGTGGCGACCCCGTAAAGGCTGCGGAAGGTAGGGAGAGCGGCGCACCGCAATACCTGCACTCCTCTCCCGCCGCAGCCTCCAACCCTCAGCCGTGATGCCTCCCATACGACATCGCGGCCGGCCTCAGTTGCAATGTCGCCCAAGCGGCACTGCAACCTACTGGTTGGCCGCTACGTCGTCGGATTACTGGAAAAGCCCTGACGAGTGGCCCCTCCTCGGGTTCCTCTTAGCTTCACCGTGGGTGACTAAGCCACGGCTACTGACCTCCCCTGCCTCGACAATGCGGGACCCCATCGGGGAGGATCAGTTTACTCCTACCACAACCATGCATGCATGCATGGTTTCCTCACGATGTTTTCTATCACCGTTTTGAGAGCAGTGATGATGAAATAAAAAACACAAAGTACTGGCTAGGTTCGAACTTACCTGCAGCTCGTAAGTCAGGGCTGATACCACTGGCCACCAATGCTCCATCTTGTGCTTATTGTTGCCATTTTTTTTTAAACATTCCGTTGTCCGATTCCCTGGTCGCTCGAAGTGCTATTCCATCGGATTCATCTCAGAATACCAGATTCTCAAAATACCAGATTCTCAAAATACCATATTCTCAAAATATCAGATTCTCAATATATCAGATTTCGGACAGTCGAAATCAAAATATTTATAATAATATTGTAAAAAATCCTAGCTAGTTTTTTTTTTAGTGTGTGTAGCTAGTGGTACTGCATTCCCAGTAGCAGCTCGGAGTCTGGATTTGTGCCCGGTTGAAGATAATCGCCCCGTATTACATGGGAGTTAACCAAACTGGCGAAGTGTGTACTATTGGTACACCTCTGTAGAACCCTTAGGGTAATACAGTCGTGATTTTGTTATGTTATTCTCAGCCCCTTCTTTCGTGATTGACAATACCCTCGCACCATCCCTTTGTCCTACAAGCCTACAGCCCTATCGGCAACTAGCAGACAAGCCAATTCCATTTAAGCTGAAAAGCCTTCTGAGCTATCTCTACCATATGCATTTTAGAATGTAGGCTAATGCCATAACGACATTGGAACAGCCTATAGAACACACACATCATATTATATGGTGTCCTTCAAAGTTAGCTGACATTTTTCCACCTCAGCTGTGACACCACATTATGATTTAAAATAGGGTAGTGATCCAAATGTTTGAACTGCTATTAACATTGTTATTGACTAATTCAACTACCTATATCCCTACTAGGGATTACTGGATTATTTTTATGATAAGTCAAACTTATCATAAAAAATAATCTAGTAATCCCTTAGGAGTACCTGATTATTTTATTTTTTATTTTAAATCATAATGTGGCCTCACAGCTAAAGAGAAAAAATGTCAGCTAACTTTTGTATAAGCTAATATTTGCTAACGTTGGGCAGAGTTTTTTTTTCCTATTTCGTATACTTACAATAAAGCATATTATGTCTAGATATCTATACCTACTTTCATATTATGTTTATGTCCTGTGGGTTGTCATACAGGACATTAACATAATATGGTATTTAAACAAAACTGGCAAAATGTAGATGTTCTAGTATCGTCTTATCTATCAAATAAGGAAGATGTTCAATCTGTCTAGCCCAACTATGTCGGGGTCGGCTTCCAGTGTCACCAGATGCAGCTGAATACCAGTATTTTAGATGAATCGACTGCCCATCTGACCTCCACAACCCAGTTTCCGGTTAATACGTAAGTAAGACTGGTTATCGGACTTTTGGGCTGCTGACGACCAGTAACGACTGTCAAAGATCCACGAATGACAGCCGGGACCAACGGCTTAACGTGCTTTCCGAGGCATGGACGGGTTTCGAAAAGTCTTGAAATGTAAACATGGTCACCCATCCACAGACCAACCGCGGCAAGCGTAAGCCACGTTTGCCGCGCAACCTGATCGATCGACCCGTGTGGCTGTTATTACTTAGCCACAAGCCCCTCCAAATAAGAAAGATGTTAAAATAATGAATTACATTGTAAAATCATCCTTAGGTACACGACGTTCTAACCTGTCACAAACTACGAATATATTATGCGATAGTGGACTAAAATAAAGGAGCGAGTTAGTAAAATGTGAACGCCATTGTTCAAGAACACTAAGGTCCATGGCTTGCTGCAAACTAAATCTAGGCAGGTAATCATGGTAATCTGTTAGCAGCTGGATGAGAGTTGCAGAAAATCGAGTTGAATGGCGTGCAGTAGGAGAGCTCCAGCAGTGGACTGATGGCTGGTGATGATAATGATGAATCATGGTTAGAGTTTTTGGAACCAGAAAATAACTTTCTCGAAGAGGTTTAGGAGGCAATTTATAGAACTGTTGACTTTTCTATAATTCACTAGCTTCTCCCTGCGAAATTTATTGTTCCCCCGACCCACCTCGTTGCATCGCATCGCCTACCCGTGATATTACTTCGCTTAAAGATTTTTTTAATCCACTTTGTCTCTCTAACTAAAAAAACTAAACTCTTCAGCTTTAGTATTAGTATATTGATACAGATTTACAAAATAACTCAAATGAAATGATTTAAAAGGCCTTTCAAATGAGATTACATTTTTCCTGGAAGTATATTGTTTTTCTCTTTACTGTTCATTGAAAACAAGGGATCAAAAAAAAAAAAAAAAACTCGTCATCGATATTTTCGTACACACCGGAATCAAAATGTTCAAGAGCTACAAAAAATGCTTCTCAAAAATATAATTCTCGGAACTTCATCATCTGCCTAGCCTTTTCCCAAATATGTTGTGGTCAGCTTCCAGTCTAACCGGATGCAGCTGAATACCAGTATTTTACATGGAGCGACTGCCTATCTGACCTCAACAACACAGTACCCTGGGTAATACGATACCCCTTGGTAAGACTGGTTGTCAGACTTTCGGGCTACAGACGACCCGTAACGACTCTCAAAGATCCACGAATGACAGCCGGGATCAACGGCTTAACGTGCTTTCCGAGGCAGCTTCCAATCTAACCGGAAGCCGAATACCAGTATTTTTAATACCAGTAAAATTCTCGAAACTGACAGATACTGAATGTTTTCAGGAAATTAATTCCATTTTAGGTACCTACTTATATGGCAGAGCAGTGGTGGCCCAGTGGTAACAGCCGCAACTTACAAGTTACAAGTCATTGGTTCGAACCCACCCAAACATGCGCTTTACTATGTGTCAATTATTTCATCACCACTGCTCTCAAAACGGTGAAGGAAAACATCGTGAGGAAACCGGCATGTCCTGAAACCAAAAATTCGAAGACATGTGACATCTACCAACCCGCACTGGGCCCGCGTGGTGGATTACGGCCCACTCCCTCTAACAGAGAGGAGGCCTGTGTCCCAGAAGTGGGAACATTATAGGCTGATTATGTAACTTCGGTGTCAGGAAAACCCGTACCTTACCCGGAGCCTTTCTCGCCTCGCACAGGATTTTTTTTTGGTTTAATTATTTTTTTGGTTGTTTTCAATGTAACTTTGATAGCTTTAAATGCTACTTTTTTACTGTTTGTATTTCCTGTGCGGGTCCCAAATAAAATATTTTTCTTTCTTTTTTTACCTCTTTTTTTAGCCTGTATTGTGTCCCACGGCTGGGCAAAGACCCCTTTTTCTTCCAAACCTCCCTGTCTTGTGCGATCTCTGGTCATGTTGGCCCTGCGAATGAAATAACATCGTCAAAGGTCTACCTCTTTCTGTACCTCTTAAATCTGATAAATAGAGTAAAGCTACAGTTTCCATCGACGGTACTGCAATCAGTTAATGAATGCATGAAAATCATGTGCTATATGCAAAACGACCCTCGCCTTGTACGCGCTTGTTGAAACGCTCTTTGTCTTAGCTGATCTCATTCCGTTTTCATATTGGAGCTGCACGTTACACTAGGAGAGAGACTGATTGGCTATGCAGCTTGTTATTTGTTCCTTTCTTTTATTTTTATTTATTTAACCATTTATGTACAGACGCCAGCACATCAAGCTACTACAATCTGTCAAATTTATTTAATAGATTTTCAACTTTATCGCTAAAGCATTAAGGTTCAAGGTTGATTGGGAAAATTTGACAGTTTCGGGTAGCTTGACCTGCTGGCGTCTGTACACACATATACAGGGTGACAGGGAAATTCGACGTATTCCTTGAAAGGGGTTATACTAGAGGTCATTAGCAAAAAATTTAGTCCAGTCAACTAGGGGTCAAAACTAGATGGTTTAAAAATTACAATTTTGCTATTAAAGACCTTTTATTTCTGCGATTATGTAAGTTTTGCAAACATTGTTTTTAAATGATCACTCTTTTTTCAACTTTAACTTTTTTCAACAAAATTAAATATTTGGAGTGGAGTACTTTTTTCTCATAATTAATTGTTTTTGGTAAAAAGTCAGCAAATTTCTAAAAAATCCAAGAACCGACACAGCTCGCTAACCATCCAGTTTTGACCCCTAGTTGACTGGACTTTTGTTGCTAATGACCTCTCGTATAACACCTGTATAAAAACACAAGAAAAAAAAACAGAACAGAAAAATAGGTACAGATGTGATGCTTATTTCACAAGAAATCTCTTCCAGCATACCTGCGATAAGACAATAGATAGAGAGATGTACATGATATGGAGATGTGTCTTTTCTTGTTGATTAAAATAAATATATAAGTAAGTGTTGACAAGCAAATGTTTTATGAGTGTATTAATAATAATCCCCCTGGCCGATTTCGGTCACGGCGGTCAATCTCAACGGAGATTAGCCAGTTCGCAGGAGATATTATAGTGCACAAGTGTGTGCGCAAATACAGGTGCAGTCTCTGTTCCTTTACTCTCATAGTCCGATGGGACGGCAACCCGACACGACCGGGGAGAGATCTTACGTGCTTTCCGAGGCACGGGGGTATCACACCATAAACTTTCAAACCCAGGCTGCTACTGAGAAATTCCTAATGGAAAAACTCAATAACTCTTTGCCCGACCTGGGAATCGAACCCAGGACCCCATGCACAGTAATCGCGCTTGCGACCACTAAACCAATGAGGCAGTTGTATGTAATATTGTATATACCTAGTCTTGCCATAAATATTGTCACGAAGAAAAATTTTTTTTTTTATTGCAAATAATATTTATTACGTTTACAGTGTGTTAGTTTTATACATAAATATAAAACAATTTAAAATATAAAAAGCTTATTCGAAGTGGTCTCCATTGGCTGCAATACAGTCCTTTAAACGTTGAGGCCAGTTATCAATAGAAGCACGCACTCTTTCCATGGAAAATTCTTCACTGCCAATCGTATGGATTGTTTTAGGGACTCCAAATTATCATGGCGTTTAGAGCAAGCAGTACTCTCTAAAACTGACCATAAATCATAATCCTGCGGATTAAGATCAGGACTAGACGGCGGCTAGTCTTCAGCTCTGATGAAGTCCGAAACATTCACTTCCAACCAAGACTGCGTGGACCGAGCTTTATGACCCGGCGCCGAGTCTTGTTGGAAGGACCATACTTGGTTATTGAACATGGTGTTGTTAATGGGCTTGACTACCTTCTCTAGAATGGTATCTTGATACACTTGTGCCGATGTTTTGACACCTTTTTCACAAAAATATGGCTCAGTCACTCCTTCATAGCTAACATCCCACCAAACCATCACTGAAGTCGGATAATGCCCACGTTGCACTCTTTCGACTAATTGGGAAGCTTCCTTAGAGCTTTGAGCATAAATACGGTCATTTTGTTTGTTAAAATGTTGCTCAATTGTAAAGATTTTCTCATCCGTAAACCAAATTTTTCTGTGACCTCCCTTTGCGTACCGCTTCAGTAGTTGTTTCGATTTTACCACCCTATTTTTTTAAAATTATCAGTTAAAAAATGACCAGTGCGTCTCTTATAGGCTGCAAGTCCTAAGTCATCTTTTAAAATACGCGACATGGTTCTGGATGCTATCTTCATCTCCCGAGATAAAATCTTTTGCTTTCGGACAGGATTTCTTCGAATTCTTTCCCTTACTGCTTTGAGCACCTTTTTCGTACGAACACTACGTGGACGGCCAGATCTTTTTCTGTCACAAACAGAGGAGGTCTCGTTGTACCTGTTAATAGCCCGGTACACAAACATTTGACTAATACCAAGCGTATGGACTGTTTTAAAAATTGCATTTGGCTCCATACCAACTTTGTGTAGTGCAATCACAGCGATTCGGCTCTCTTTATCACCCCACTCCATTTTAATATCGCAAAATATTGTACAATGTATTGACGCCAAAATTAGAAAACTCAATAAACAATCGTATAAAAATGACAGATTCCAAATTCAAATGTAATATCTTTCTTATTTTTAATTGTAACAGTATTTATGGCCAGACTGCGTATAAATGGTACACCACTGACTACCTGCAGTATTGTCTCTCCTCCTTTTAATCCATTGAAAGGTTGTCTGTAAAATATCGTTTTAGCGATAAGACCGCCCATTGTGTCACCCCATGGAAAATTACTACATTTATGTATATCTGTAGGTAATTTATTTGGTGTACATAACAAAGAGTACGCTAGATATGAAAGTATCTATTTATTTATTTCACCATTTATGCACACACATATATACAACATGTAACGTTAAATGCGCAAAACCTGATAATGATTTGACCAGAATAACGAAAATAATCAATTGAAAAACTTTTTAAAATAGGTCACATTTTTCAAAAAATCTTCATTAAAAACGTTGCCGTGTCTATTTATTAATAGGTCAAGCCATCACAAACCCGCCAAAATAGGTAAACAAACACAAATTGTTGGCGACCAATTTAAGTTTTCTCATACGCGGGATAATAATAGCTTTTATTTCAATGCAAATACGAATTCAAAATGTGGGTTACCTAATTTTTCTAGTCCAAAGCCTGGAAAAGTGTGATGGAAACATTTAAATTACTGTTTAAAGATAACCTAAGTTCTTTATGAGCGTAGATAGTAAATAATAATGTCAGCGCGGCGCAGCGGCCCGGTGATGACTCCGTCGATAGAGCGTCGTCGCAGACGCAAGAAACGATCAGAATTGCCAGTAAAACTAAAACAGCCCATAAAAACTTTTTTTTTTTTTTACTTTTTTTTATGTTTTTTTTTCACTCAGAAATCGGTCAATTGAATTAAAAATCAGTTGGGGTGCCTGAGGTTTTGCGCATTTAACGTTACACGTTGTATAAATAGGCAAGAAAAAACTGAACAGAAAAATAGGTACAGAGGTGATGCTTAGTTCATAAGAACATCTATCTAGCTAGAGTATCTAAAGTCTAATCAAACTAATGTTTCAAATAGATGTAATTTCAAGTTAAACAAATATCAACTTTATTCCAATAGCAAATTAAGTTGATTTCAGAGTGACTAGCACTATTGAAAAATTTATAAAAATGTTTGAAGTTGTAGCGTAAACTGAACTTTATTCTGTAGGAATTAAAGTTATTTTTCCATAAACTCATATTTGTTAACATTTTTGGCGAATATGTCGCAAATGCAGATTCGAGTATCTATACAAGGTGTCGTTTTGCATACTCGTAAAATTCAATTCACCTAACCAGTGGGTAAGAAGTATAAAATAATTGACTTTATTAACAACGAAGCGAATTTTCAAAGAAACAACTTTGTAGCGCAAACTGGAAGAATATTAACTTCAGAATTTACCCCCAAATTTATAGAGCCACATTACAAATAAAAAATATAATTAACCTACCCCGAAATCGTACACACGTAATATACGTTGTACGATTTCGCCTGAGTAACGAGCACTTAATTATATCGTAAGTTAATTAATTCGAACATCGATTATTCAGCAGTCTGGCTGAGAGACCGATGAGTGACCTAAAAATATTTTACAGATAAATTATGCTCATTTATGTATAAATTTGTTTCTCATTTAAGGAATTTCTCAATAACTGTTCGGAATCTGGATTAATGCCCATTTGCAATAGACACAGACTCAGTATAAACAGCCAATAATGTTCCCACTGCTGGGACACAGGCCTCCTCTCTTCGAGAGGGAGTGGGCTGTAACCGCGGGTCCAGTGCGGGTTGGTAGATGTCATGATCCACACTCTGCTGTTCCGTCAAGGTAGCCCCACTTTTCGAGGTTACAATTACATGTTTCCAATTGGGTCCAGAGACGGTTCAGGGAATATATGATTATATACATATGTATAATCGTAGGTGGGTACGTCAGTCAACAAATACCTGCAGTCCTGCCTATCTGTCGATACAACAGCGTTGTCAACTCAATCAGATTAGGAACGCATCAAGTCGGCACTAAGTCCTGATTAATATCCAATGTACGCGGCGTACGTAGAGAAGAAGAACACAGAGTAGTATGCGAATGGAGGGATATAGTGTTAATCGCTTCCACGACTGAATTACATCGCTTGTTGAGAGATATGGAACTCTCTGTTTGTGTTTCAGCATGAGAAAGGTGAGACTATGTGATTTCGTACATCATTGCTGTTTGCAAAACCAAATTATTTGTACAACCCTACTATATTATGCTGCATCAAGCAAAGTTGTGGTTTCGCTAAAATGTAATTTAGAATTTTGCCACTATAACCTGCCGCTAAAACTGACTTTTTCGATCTTGATTTTATCTATTTTTGTTCTCTGGCAGACCCGATATTCTCGTTAGTGAAATCACGGCCATTGTCTCCCCTATTTGCCACAGAAACATGCTTATGTTTCTACAGCAATAAAAAAATACCGTGACTAAACACACTCGTAACACAATCGTGAGATTTAGCACTCCATTAACTTATCACTCAATGGCACACTACGCATAACAAGCGAGCCCCGTCAATTAGTGACCAATGCACCGGTTCATCTGTATTTATGAGTGAAAACTAGGTCGTTTCAAAGCACTATACAGCACTAATGTATTTGCTTTTGAATGTGAGATAACAATGAGTTTTCAGCTACCCAAAATATTTTAACTTCTACTGAAAACTTGGTGCCTTATTAAGTTTTTTTTTTAATGTATGTATTTTTCAGAACCGAAACTAACTGTCTTGAATCGGTATTCGGTAATGATGGCAAAATATACAACATGATTGTTATGAAATGTACGAATATAATTATAGGTTTTTATGTTACCAACATCCTAATTGCGTAATACATACAATCAATCACAATTCCTACTTCCTACTATCCTACTTCCTTCATACTAATACTAATTATACTAATACTAATATAATAATACTATACTAATATACTAATAATATTATAAATGTGAAAGTTTGTATGTATGGATGGATGTTTGTTACTCTTTCACGCAAAAACTACTGAACGGATTTGGATGAAATTTGGCACACACATGGTTTATAACTAGGATTAACATATAGGATTATTTTTATCCCGATATTCCCACGGGATCGAAACTTATGCGGGTGAAACCGCGGGGCGCAGCAAGTTGTTTCATGTTCGAAATTTGTCTGCTCAACAACATAAATAACGCAATGAATGCCATTGAACTGTTAAATAAAAAAGTCATTGCTACCGTTAGTATGTTATTTAATTATCCCGCAGGAAAATTGCGGACAGAACCACGCTTTAGATTCCAAATGAAACCCTGTTGCGTCGTTGTTTGTTTGTTTCAGTCGTGGGCTGGAAATCTCTCAAATATTTAAGATAAACCGTGAAAATAAATATAGGCACCACTAACTATCTATTCTGTAAAATTCATCGTAAAAACTCAGGTGAAGTGATCTTGACGTGAGCTGATTCCACCTTCTTCTTCGTGTCGCTGGCACGACTGAATTTCATATCTTGTTGGCCCATAACGGCGTCGTCAGTGGCAGCGCAGAGGTCAATTTGACTATGTTTTGGGACACAGAGGGCAGGATAGGAGGTGGACCATGGTTTGCGATATAGCTCCACAATCACACCCTACTGCTGTTCCGTCAAGGTAGCCCCACTTTACCAGGTGCTACACCTGAAGCTGCCGTGCCGTGAGGCACACTCTCCTGCTATTTTCTTACATCGGACTTTACACTTTCTGCTTGATTTTTATTTGTTGCTATCTGATGTATGTATCTGGTGTATTGTGTCTTTTAGTCTGTGCTAAATAAATGTATTTTCTTTCATTTTCTTTATGCTAGGAATTGACACTATGGTCAACTCACTTTAATCTCACTTCATCTGAGTTTTCACGGCGAGATTTTTACAGAACAGATCGACTGGTAGGTATTTGCCCAACAAGGTCGAAAAGTACATGAACCAAAACACACCCAACCCAAATAATACAGAGACATGTATCCAAATAATTACACTCATTGTACAAATGCGAAATTGCCTATTTCGTATCAGATCGCGTGTCGCATATGTTAGGGTTGTCAGTGCACTGATAAATTATTGTTTGTGGCTTGTTTTTGGCTCGTAAAATAAATATGAACATTTTTAGGCTGAAATCTGTGGCGTGTTGATTCGGATTTGGATATGTTTTATTTGCTAGCTGTTCGTGTTAATTTTGTGCAGATGATTAATTTAAAGGCTGGTTACGTATAATCATTAGTTTTAATTAGGTATTATTCAAATATATTGGGTATCATTTCAATCATTGGTGATGATAAATTATTTGAGTTATCAATTTACTATTTTGACACTAACTTTGACACCAATTGGGTAAATAATTTGTTCCTTGAAAATCCTAATGCAAAGCTGTTACTGTTGTTATTGTTGCGGTTCATGCTCTCTGTTTTTATACTTATTTATTTACCTATTTATGTTCTGGAACAGAAAAACACAAACAAAGGTGATGCTTATTTCTAAATATACTTATGTGAAATCCCTTCCAGCGTACCTGCGATAGACAACGTGTGTGAGAACAAAATGCATAAATTCAAAACAATTCTCTTATTTAAATATATACATTATGTGAATATACTTATATCCTACGTTTTTTAAATGATAAAAAACGTAGCAAATAAATCGATTCAATAATATTTTTCTTCATTATCATCAGCCTATCATGTTCCCACTGCTGGGACACAGTCCTCCTCTCTTGGAGAGGGAGTGGGCTATAATCTACCACGCGGGGGCGGGGTGTGTAGAGTGCGGGTTGGTAGATGTCACATATCTTCGAATTTTTGGCCGGTTTCCTCATGATGTTTTCCTTCACCCTTTTGAGAGCAGTGGTGGTGAAATAATTAACCCAAACTAAAGCGCCTGTCAGGATTCGAACCTACGACCTATACCTCGTAAGTCGCGGTCGTTACCACTGGCCACCAATGCTCCTGCAATATTTTTCTTAGCCAACCCTAAAAATAAAACTTCACATCTCGAGAAAATCATGTTTCAATATTGTCCCGAAAATATACGGGGTCAAACGAGTGATCTTAGGTAAATACGTGTTTATTTATTTTATTCGAAAACTTTTGCACAAAGTTTTAATTAAAGTGCGGTTAGTAATATGGATTTGTTAGTTTTAGTGCCGATTTCACAATCGAGAGACAATTTTTATTCGTGGAATAAAATTGACGTCTGACAGATTTTCGGAAGAACTGTCAAAAATTCAAAATTATTCCTCGGATAAAATTATCTGGCGTTGGAAAAATCAACCCTTTTTTTTTTTGGTGGTAAATCATCAAACGACCCCTCCCGCTCTGGGTGGGGCGGAAGGGAGTGTCAGACTCTTACTGACTAAAACCCACCCATGTTCCTTCCTTCGCCCTTTATGTTCCGGGGTAGCGGTAACCGTTTCGGACAATCCCGCTGACCCGGCAGGCTTCGGCCCTAAGGGGCCCCTCGAATTATGCTGACATCTCTTTGAGGCGCGCGTGGAACACTTACGCGCCGTCCGGCACGGGCCTGGTCCTGATCGGGCGGTGAGCTACCCATTGCTCTCCGCCCGCAGGCCTGCGCCTACGTTGGCCGGTAGTCGTCACGCGACTCCCGACGCCCGGAGCGTCTCCCGCGGCGGCTGGGACGGGAGGCTCTCTCCCTCATCCGTCCCGCCACCTCCTTCGCTAGCATGACTGCTTCGCAGAAGGAGGCGACTGCCTCCCACTCCCTCTCGCTCCGGACCATGGCTTGCACCAGGGCCGGGCGCGAGAGGCCGCCGCCGCTGCCGATCGCCTCTACGAGGACACGGCGGTGCTCCGCCCAAGCGGGGCAGACCTCCACCGTGTGCTCCACCGTGTCCTCTGGGCGATCCTGGCAATGGTGACACCCGGGCGTTTCCTCCCGCCTAATGATGTGCAGGAACCTCCTGAAACTTCCGTGTCCGGTGAGGACCTGCGTCAGGCGGTAGGTGAGGGCGCCGTGGCGCCTCTCTAGCCACTCCTCAAAGAGGGGTCTTAAAAATCAGCCCTTAGTTGTTCAGGTAAATATTTCAGTAAATAACGGTTTAATTATTTTTTTGATAGTCACTTCTTGTCCGCGACTTTGTCCGCGTGGAAGTCAACTATACCATAAAACATATCCTATGGCACTCGGCAAAGGTGTAGCTTTCTATCAATGAATGAATTTTTGTCATCGCTTCAGTACTTCCATACTAATGTCTGGCTGGAAGTAATGTACTATTTTTAGGGTTCCGTACCTCTACAGGAAAAACGGAACCCTTATAAGATCACTTCATTGTCCGTCGAATTGTCAATCCTTCTGTCAAGACCCTTTTTCTCAGGAACGCGAGGAGTTATCAAGTTGAAATTAATATCAAATACTCAAGGATGCAATCCCCTGAAGTAGTGAAAAAATCAAATCTCTAACTCAACCCAATCAAAAGATACGGGCGTTTATGTTCCGTGTATGCCGCATATTTTGACACTCGCAAGGGCATCAAAACCTATAGGGTACTTCCCGTTGACCTAGAAACATGAAATTTGGCAAGAAGCAATTTCATGTAGCGCAAGTAAATGAAAAAATTCGAAAGCCGTCATACCTACAAATTTGTACGGAACCCTCGGTGCGCGAATCCGACTCGCACTTGACTAGTTTTGTTTTTGTTAACAAATATAAAAAATACCTCTTTATGATACTAGTTTTTACCAGCCTTAATTTCTTACGTCTTTAAAATATAACTCATTCTTGACGTCACACTATTCATGAAAATGTGTAGGTGTAATTAGACATTTATTTCAAGGATACCTTGCATCAATTGATCGATTAACGAGCAATTACACCTAATTTAGGTAATCTATATTACTGTAGCGAGTAGGCAAGTACTCGCACACGACTCAACGCAGCAGAGGATCGTATGATCAAAAATGATTACGCCATTTTCATCATCGGCTCCTCTACATAGGATCATGTTTAGACATAGTGTCAGATGGCCTACTGTGGGCGTAGAATTGGGATACGGGTAAACTAGAGAAATATCTCCTTATTAGAATGTCCATACTGGGTTTTATAGGGACATTACTTAATTAACACTGCAGAACTAATCCTCTGAACTTAAATGGGAAACACTGTGCAGAATTTCACTGTGCAAAGATTCGGATATTGCGTCCTTAGCAATAGATAGGTAATAAGAATAATAAATAATAATAACTTTCAAAATCAAAAGTCATTTATTCAAATTAGGCTGAGAATCAGCACTTTTCGAACGTCAAAATTACAAAAGACAGTCCCCAAATACGCCCGTTCACCACTTCCTAATGCTATCGCTGGGAAGAAGAAGTGGCGCAACAAACTCCCCAGCAACACAGCTGTCTGATCAGCTAGAAAATAGACTTGACAGTATACAATAATATTTTGTCACGAAAATTTATCACTTTACCAGCCAATCACACGCCTCCTCCATGTCGCATACAACTCAACAGTTCTACCCACCCTATACACTTAACAGAGCGTGAAGGTAAGGAAGGAAGAAGCAATATTTCATGTAAACATAGCCCTGTCTCCCTTGCTGTGCAAAAACTTCACGGGATATGCTCTAAGGGGGGAAGGGGGGGGAGAGAGCAAACAATGCCCATCATCACTTTTTACATGTTAATGGCGGAAGACCCTAATGTCCTTTTGCGGGTCGCTGATTTATTTAAGAAGTATTTGTATATTGCAGGGATAAATAAAATGACGAGCTCGCTAAATGTAAAGTGATAAATACAGGGTTATTTTAAATTGAGTGTGTGTGTTTCTTTCCTCAAAAGACTCTTGAAGATGTCTTCATACGATCTGACCAAGATTATGTCTGGACTTTAAAAGAGACTGTGACCTCTGAGTTTGTTTCGGCCTTTCTTCTCAGGCTAGTCAGATATGAAACGCCGACCTCATCTAGTTTTAAAATATGATTGACGTGTAAGACACCTACTTACAAAACAAAATCATTTATCATTGGCTAGCTAAACTCCGCAAACGTGATAGGTATTTGAACACGATAAAATAAAAATACAGGGTGCTTTTCAAAATACAGGGTGGCTGGGACGTCGACGCACAAACTGAAACCATGAATTCACCATTAGACATAGAAATTATTCGTCTGTTATACAAAAATGTATGGTCTAAATCTGTCTAAACCTGATCAAAAAGTTATCGAATTCAACCCAGGGGGTTCAGAATCATGTACTGAATTCATGTTAACGGATTGCGCGTCAATCTGCCCTGCCACCCTGTATAATTCGGAGAAACATACTAATTCTGGTAAAAAGAAATTAAACATGATTTTCAAAGTTGTACGTCGTTGTTTTTGTTGTATTGTTGTTGTTTTGTTGTTATTGTGTATGTGTGTTGTTGTGTTTTGTGTGTTGTAGTTGTTGTGTTGTTGTGTGTTGTGTTGTGTTGTGTTGTTGTAGTGTGTTGTTGTGTGTGTGTTGTGTTGTTGTTGTGTTGTTATTGTTGTTGTTGTGTTGTGTTGTGGAACTCGATAATTATTATGTCAGGAATAGAAATATACTGGGAAATCCTTTCAGGCATTCTGAATGGTTTAAGATTACATGAAGCTTATTTGGAGCACAAACATAACATAACTTCTCACCTGTACTTCAGGTGGAGGAAGGCAGAAAGGTTTAGTAGTAACAATCAGCCTGAAAAAATATACATACGAAGTCATTTCAATTTAATATCTGCTGTTTATGTTTCATAATATTGTATCAATTTAATAGCTATAAAACATATTAAAAACAAAGTCTGGCGCTTTGAAAAATATGATGGAACATAGGTTGAAGCAACAGCCGCGACTAACGAGTTGAAGGTCGCAGGTTTGAACCCAGACAGGCGCTTAACTTTGTGCAAATTATTTCATCACTACTGCTCTCAAAACGGTGAAGTAAAACATCGTAAGGAGCCGTCATGTCCTAGAACCGATTATTCCACTTTACCCCACCGATTGCCCCACCCAAATCAATTACCCGGTCTGTCCTAGAACCGAAAATTCGAAGACATATGACATCTACCAACCCGCGCTGGGCCCGAGTGATTCGTGATTATGTATGTAAGTTTGAGTTTGATTCTTGCTCAGGTTTACATTTTTTTGAGGCTGGATGTCCTCGTACATTTCAGTAGTTATTTAAATGTCTCATGTTAAGTAGCTTATTGCATGTGTAATAAACTCGCCATAATAATACAAAACCGCACATATAAATACATCATTATTTTTAATTTTATCGCTTTGTTTGCATACATCTGGCGCCCACATGTAATTCAGGTCAATGCACCCTTTCCGTGAAAATCATTTTAATATTATAAAACACCAACTTCCGAGTTTCGCATATTACCAACACGACCAAAGTGGGTTATTTCATGGAAATCTATATAAATAATTAAATGCTGTTCGTCGGTAAGCGTATCACTGGAACGGGCGGACCAAATTGGCTATTTATTGCTTAAAAATGCTCGTTATTAAAACCCTTTTACGAAAAAAATACTTTTTACAAAAAATAAAAAAAATTATTGCATTTGAAGTCGGTTAGTAAAAAATGGAAAGCTTCCCGGCTGAATATTTTTTTTTTTAATTTGGGATAAATGATCGTCCGTTTTTCTATGAATTATTGATAATTGTATTTCCGGTTGATCAGCTAACTGTGCAAGCGTCACGAAGTGCGCGATAAAATTATCTGGCGTTGGAAAAATCAGCCCTTACTCTCTTGATTTTAGAATAGAATAGAATAGCTTTGTTTCGGACACAAAATATCAATATAGTGTTAGTAACAAAACAAAAAATAACTTATTGCCTAGTGTTAGTAAAAATCAACCTCCGCACCAAAAAAATTCCAAAGCCAGATAATTTTATCCGAGGAATAATTTTGAATTTTTGGGCAGTTCTTCCGTACAGAATCTGTCAGAGGTGAATTTTACCCCACGAACAAGAATTATCTGTCCTAACTATCAGCCCTAAAATGCTTAATTTTATCGGATATCTCACTTATCACTCCGACATGGCTTGTAAGACAGTTTAGCCTAAAAATGTTTTGTTTAAAATAAGAACTAAAGTAAAAATATCTTTATCTTTTATAACCACTGCGAAAATGCACCCCCATAACTATATACATAATGCATCAATTTGCAGTACCTACCTACATTACAAACTGATTTGTACTCATATTTTATTTGAACAAACAGCCTGATTCACGTTAATTCGAACGAATACAACAATGGCGCTCGCTTAGCTGCAACCACCCTGTATTTCAACTATTTAATCATTGCGTCGAAATTGTGTCTAAACGCCCATAACGGGGTAGAGGTGTGGGCTCTCTGACAGTGAGGCGAGTTGCAGTATTAGTTTCTCTAGAAAAAATGCATTTAAATGTCGTAGGGATTTAGGAATTTACGGATTCCTTCCGTTGGCTGGGGGGCCCGTGGCTAAATAATAACAGCCGCACAGGTCGATCGATCAGGTTAAGCTACGCTTGCCGCGGTTGGTCTGTGTATGGGTGACCATCTTTACATACCTAGACTCCTCCGTCCCTCGGAAAGCACGTTAAGCCGTTGGTTGGTATTATGCTGAGCGATGTGCCCCAACTTGTTTTTTTTTTTTTTGTGGTTGTGTTCTTTTTTATGCGTCATGTTTGCCGCAAATAAATGTATTTTCTTTC
This sequence comes from Apamea monoglypha, assembly GCA_911387795.2. Classification (NCBI taxonomy): domain Eukaryota; kingdom Metazoa; phylum Arthropoda; class Insecta; order Lepidoptera; family Noctuidae; genus Apamea; species Apamea monoglypha. Next base: position 2,727,948 of record OU426933.1, on the reverse strand, counting down.
TTTCCAATTAAGGCGTCTTTTTTCATTGTGTAAGCCAATGTTTCTGTGATCCTCTATAACATATCATCTGCCCAGCCTTTTCCCAACTATGTTTTGGTCGGCTTCCAGTCTGACCAGATGCAGCTAAATGCCAGTATTTTACATGGAGCGACTGCCTATCTGACCTCCACAACCCAGTTACTGGGTAATACGATACCCCTTTCTAAGACAGGTTGTCAGACTTTCGGGCTTCTGACGACCCGTAACGACTGTCTTAGATCAACGAATGACAGCCGGGACCAACGGCTTAACGTGCTTTGTGAGACACGGAGGGGTTTTGGTATATGAAGATGGTCACCCATCCACGGACCAACGGTGGCTAGCGTAGCGTAACCCGATCGATCGACCCGTGCGGCTTTTATTACTTAGCCACAAGCCCCTCCGATTCTCTATAACACAGCAGGGTTCAAATCAAAATCATGTATCTACACTCATAGAAACTTCTTACATGCTGCCACTTAGACCACACCCCAGCTTCACTCAAAGAGACCATCTCAAAGCAACCGGATGCAACCAAAATTCATAATCACAAGATACCGAGGGACGCAATGAAATTCTGCTTACTGTTTAAATATTAACAGTAGAGTTACGTCGGAAACTCCCCGTTGTTACAGCATTAGAAAAGATTAACTAATGAATAATACGTGTCGAAAATCTATGTACTTTCCAACAATTTGAAGTCTCGCGGGAAAATCTTCAGTGCTAAAAAGATCCGATGACTACCTATTACGCAGTTACAGTCCATTCAGATTTATTTTACCTCTGATTTTACATCCATGCCAAGTCACAGTGATCGTTATAGTCCTTCTAATAAGGTTGCTGTTGGAGTGCTGCTGCTGATAAGTCTGTCAAAATCACAATGATCTTTATTTTCGCTATAGTAAGGTTGCTATTGGGTTGCAGCTGTCAGAGGTAAAATAACTGTGAAAAACTGTACGCATTTGAAAAGCGTCGTTTTTCAGTTTCCATAGACACTTAAGGCATAGACAATCAATGAGGCTACGTCGGGTGTTGACATGTGGACCACAATATAATTCCCTATACCTACCTATAATTATCGTAATAAAATAAAACTACTAAGGGCTTTTTTCCATCGCCAGATAACTTTTATTCGAGGAATAAAATTGACGTTTGACAGTTTTCATATGGATGAACTGTCAAAAATTCAAAATTGTTCCTCCGATAAAGTCATCTGGCGTTGTAAAAATCAGCCCTTAATATTTTAAGTATATTTATTCGTGATTTACATATATCTATTTTCTTAATTTTTTTCATTTCCGTATCCAATACCAGCGCTGCGGTATTTTTTTTTTGTGTTGCGCCGACCCCAAGTATCATGGGAAAAGGACGGAAGATGATGAACTTTGGACAGGACAATTTTTTTGTATTTTTACGCTGTTGTTTTTTCCTGTTTGTAACTTTCTGTGCGATACCGAATAAATACTGTTCTTATCTTTCCTTATACAGCTCGTGCCGATAAGAAATAAGAAGAACTTCACAACAAGTTTTTATACAACAACAACTATACAACTAGTCTAAAAAATCCTAGTTTATTTGAGGTTATTTACATATGTTACAGAATACCTATCAAAAATCAGAAGCAACAACTATCGAGAACAAAATTATGACGCGTACTCGTTCGGAATTCAAATTTCTTTTTTTTTTTGTCTATTTTCGGCCAGACCTTATTGTAGCGGCCAATCCATCATAAAAAAAGTAAGTTGGAGTCTCATTTCCTACAAATGTATGGGAAACGTTTTATTTTCTGACTTTTCTAGTACTCAAATCTCAGTTGGTCCGATAGAGTTGTTTGGTCTTTATAAGAAACAGGATCGAATGGCATCAAAAAAGTTTTTGTATACTAACTGCAGATTTTATTATACAATATGTAACAAAAACCCTGTCCGATCCTTAAGAGTATTATTCGGCATCGTACTGCGTACACATATACGTAATCATTTAATGGATTTGAGATTATTATTTTTCCCCAGTGAATATCATTAAATTAAAATAAAAAATAAAAACTGACCAAAGGCAACACTGATCGCTCGACAAAGTTCACGTCTTACTACCTACAGTTTTGTGTCAAAGAAGCCGCCCGTGTCATGAACCGCGCTTTGTCGCGTGCCGCCAAACATACCTACACTACACGCGGTGCGCGTAGGTATCAGCTGATATTGTTTTGTAGGCATAGTAATCCGGATTTCAGATACTCTCTGTATTTTGTGTTTTTGACTTAATTCTGTTTATCAAGAAACAATTAATTGAATTAAATGTAGCCCTGATAAGGGCTTTTTTTTAAATGTGATGTGCTTCTGGCAATGTACTTACCGACTGCAGGTGTTAGTCCGTGTTAGTTTATTAAAACGTTCACTTGTTGTTGTTGCATACTTCGGCGATCGTGCTCCACATGTCCACCTCCAACACTAATACACATTCGACACCTTTTTGCTAAATTTACAAAAAAAAAACACACACAAACACATTTACAAAATTCCATTCTTGGTTCGTAATCAGTGGGCAGAAGGGATTGAACCCGCCGGTAGTGATAAGGTTGCTGACCATCTCCCTTCAGCACTCTCCAAACCCGCATGTGGTTTGTCTCTAATCGTCGCGCAACAGAGCGTGTGCTTTGCGTGGGGTCCGCGGCAAACATATCCAGCACTTGTTCCTCAATTTCCACGTTGCGCTCTCGTGGTCTTTCAGCATCGGTGGCCTGCGGCTCGTTCCCATGAACACTGCCTGTGGTGTATACACGGTTATGCAGGCGTTGGAACGCACGCTCCGACGGTACTGTCACACCTGGTCTATTAGCGAAACGCACCTCGTACGTTCTACGCGCAGCTGCATAATTGCAGTCGGTCTTGCCTAAGCACATCAACATAGGTATTAAAATATTCCTGATTAGAATACGACATTGTTCGCGAAACGACAGCGCTTGATACGTACGGACGTCAGATCGAAAGCTATCTCCACGAAAGACTAGCAACAAGTATCGCGTCGGTAGGTAACTAGGCGGCGACATCAAAAGAGTCGGCGACTAGTTGAAAGAGTGTCTACGACGCGGTAGTGTAGGGCGGTGTTCTTTGAAATAAAAATAGGTAAAAATAAAAAGATTTTGCCGGCGGGTGGAGTGTTGTCAACTTATGAAAATTTGCCATATTCAGTGTTAAATTTCGCATGGATTATAAAAATTAAAAATCAATAACTTTTGGTTTTTATGAGTTACATTTTTATAACAATTTTTTCTAGTACGTATGTTGACCCAGGAATACGCCTTTATTGGATCGGACAGGGTTTTTGGTACAGATTGTAGACTATTTTTTTTTTCAGAATTTGTAAATGCAGATCTGAATTTATCAAAAAGTTAAGGACAGTCTCTTAAGATCGTTTTCCTGTAGCTACAGTGGTCAAGGTACCTGCTCTTACTGCCCCATCTCACAAATCCAGTCTGTTTATCAGCCGTATTCTAATATGATTCCATACGCGTCGTGGCTTCTCTTCATTACCACAACGCGTTGTGGTCGTATAGCGTGATAGCCACGACACGAATGTTGCTTTGTGGTACTTCTATGATGGCGAAAACGCGTCGTGAGCGTTTTCATAAGAGCCATAACACGAATTTCGCGAGTGTCATTTTTACAGTGACCACAACACGTTGTGAGCTGTTTTTTTCGCTCAATAAGCGATTTCGGTCTTTGACCGTAATAATACACATCAAAACGTAATACCTACCTACACATCAATTATCAGTGTCGGAGATCCGATGGCTTGTAATTACTGGCAGGTATCGTAGGTAACCGAGTTGTGTTAGATCTTAATTAATGGCCCACTAATAACCGCGTTAAATGCAACCCTAAGCAATTGCACAGATTTGACTAATTGTTGCTAGATACGTGGTTCCAATTTGATATCATAAAACGAATGTAAAACGAATATCCGTATTTATTAATAATATACTCGTAAATTCAAAAGTAACTCTGTCTGTGTGTTTGTTACCTTCTCACATCTAAACCACTGAACGGATTTAAATAAAATTTGGCAAGGATACAGATGGCATCCTGGGGTAGGACAAAGGCTACATTTTTAATCGCAGTAGCACGTTCCCGTGGGATGATTTCAAACATCCACGTGGGCGCGACAGACTCTGGTACTTACATAATACCTAAAGCGTTTTATTTTTTCTATTTGTCGTGACAACGACTTACTTCCTCGTAGGTTAGAAAAGTTTTTGTTAGGAAAATTGCCTTGTCCCGTTTTGTGTAGTTTCAGCTGCAACTTACAAGGCTCGTCTTTGCTCGACCTTTTCTGTATCGCTTTTTTTAATAGAAAGTTCATTCAGTAGGCTCGAGACGAATGGACAACATTAATAATGTATAAAAAGTATTGGGCTTTACTCAAAGATTTAAATCGTAGATTCGCCCTACGGCGTCAAAAGACGCTCGCGTTTCTGTTTCGTTTTGACACCTCTGACACACACATTATCTTGATTGACATGGACACGCCATTATTCATCTCAGTATGGACACTTTTTCGCGCGACTTAGTACGGTAAGGGCAAATCTAGCGATTTAAATCTTTGGCTTTACTGCAGAAATACCATGTAAGTTCGTAGAAAATACTTCAGCCTGAAACTGTGTAATATTCTCGTAAATTCCCGAATAAACACAATTTACCTAACAGATTTACTCCTCTATACCTAGTCCAGTTTCACATAGAATTACCAAAGTGATGCACAGCGTATGCTAACCGCTGCACGACAGCACCAACCTGTGGTCTGCCGCTAAATGTCAGCGAAATTAACGTCTCACTTGAGAAGATGCAGCGCTGCATCAAGCGCTTCATATTGCGATCATAACACACACATACGGTAATCATAATGTTTTGTGGTGAAAAATAAAGCGCTTTTACGCTGTTTGTTTTCAAATTGTGAATGCGTTCGAAAAGAAAGTTGGTCGGTGTTTGAATAATGTGTTTTCAATTTGAATGATGCGTTCGAGAACAAAACGGTTTTATGGAACTGCATTCTCTTTTTTCAATTTTATAAAAGGTACGACTTGGTTTTCGTTTGTTTTTTAAGCGTTGTGCATCTATAGTTGAATTCCAAACGCATATACGGATGACAATGCAAATGACTGCATTTTCTAACCTATTTTAACCATTTTTCAGTACAAAACAAGACAGTTAAAACCACCGACCGATACATTTTCCCCCACCCGCAGCAGGAAACATCTTTAACAAACGGCCCAGCGAATTCCCGCTAATTCCCGTGGTCAACGCTTAACGCAAAACGCTAAAGTAATTTACGTTTACAAATGAAACTTTTAGCGTTGTCGTAAATTTAAAAAAGAGGGTCTCATAAAAAACAAGTCGCTATCTCAGTAACTGCGAGACTTCTTAACGTTATCTTGTTAAGATTAAATATTGTGATGCTTGGGGAAAGTAATGAAATGTCTCTAAAACATACCTACTAAGTACAAAGTAAAGTCATAATGTGGCTATGCCATCATTTTTGCTAATGGCGTTATAATGTCATTTTAATTTGACACATATGTTGTAGACAGATATAGAATTAGTTGACAATGCAATGGAGCGATACGCACAGTCACACAGCTCATGCAACGATGTAGATTTTGAAACAGCAATTTCGGGGCCGTGTGATCTCCTGTTTTGGGGATTTGAACTGGTCGGCCAGATTGCCAGATCTGACTTTCCAGACGTCTTTCCTTGAGGCATTTTTAAATTTCATGTTTACTACAACAAACCATAAACCTTGCAAGTCTTGAAAACCAAAATTGAAGAATAAATCACCAATTTGGAGGATTTTTTGCGAGCAACAATTATTCAAAATCCCGTAAAATGAGCACATTTGCATCAACTCAGGAGATGGCCGTTTGACACATTTAAATAAACTTTTCTTGAAAATAGAGCCCAATTTTTCCAACCAAATGGTAACCAATTCACATTACTTTTGCCCCACATTGTACCTGTACACAAGATTATAATAGTACCTGACTGTTATGAGAAAAATCGTTTGGCTGTACAAAGTTTCCACATCTTTATTTATTTATAATCTTGAAGATTGTGGCTGACAGGGTGTCATCTACGCTGCGGAGGTCCCTTATTAAAACAGTCATTTAATTATAATTTTGATTTACATTTTAAATTTGATTCTAATTTTCATTTTCATTTTTAATTATCATTTTCATCAACATTTTAATTATTATATTTTTTTTTTGTGTAATATTGTTATGCATGATGTACGAGTACCTACCTATAGATCCTTGATATCTGAATTAAATTTATTTTATTTATTTATTCAGGGTATTCCGCCAGTAACCATCGAGCTGATCCAAAATGCATGAAAATCTAAAGTATTGAATGGGAACGTAGTTCCATTACGTGATACACGCACGCACACACACACGTATGTAATAGAAAGAGAGAGAGAAGTATGAATTTAATGAGCGTTTTTATTACAGATCCATCTAATATAAGTTTTTAGAAGCTCTCATGAAATTGTCACCATTTTGGATTTTCATTTTGTCCTCACTATTGGCATTAGCACCCTCGGAAACCATGAAAACTATCTGTTTCTTTTTCAAAGAGCTTGGAACGCTTTTTCGTTACGTGACGTTTTCTATCAATTTACTTTTACCGCAAGCCGCGTTAAAGAACTTAGTTCCAATATTTGTAAATATATATGTGAGCACCATGTATCTATCACATAATTAATTTACCTGTCTTAGCTTATTAATTTCGTATATCAATTTTATTCTAGTCACATCGTCTTCACATACAATCTCGTCTTCATTTACGAAAATCATCAAAATTGGAGTCACTGCACCGCTTAATGAAATCTACAATTATTTTACTTCGTTCATTCACATGTTTAGACTTTTCTATCTTAGTAAGCATTGATGTAAGTCACGTTGCCCTGAATGTTCACGTCATACGAGTATTCACATCACGTCAATGCCATATGCTCAACATAACTTTCTACTTATCCCTATTCTTAGTACAAGCGTTCGATTTTATTGTAACAGCATGGGTTTTCTTCCCGTTGGCATCATGCAAGGGTAACAAATGCGATAGAAAGTATCGAATTGATTTTGTGGAGCCGCTGGTTGTTGATATTATACCGGTAACATCTGTTGAGTCCATAAATTCAAAAAAAAAAAGTTTCTGGACGGGTTTTTTTTTTAAGTGAAACCTTCTTTAGGCGCTTTCGGAAAAGTGAACGAAGGTGAACCGTCGCCCTCGGGTCGGTGACGCTGAATCATGTATACCCGGTTCTGAATCATGCATACTCGATTCCAGTTGTCATCAGTTTAAAATTAGCAGATCATATAACGGTAGGAGTAAACTGGTAGAAATAGTCACGTAAGGCAAAAGCGTTATGCCCCCCTTCCATGCGACTTTTTATTAGATATTATAGAAAAAGACAGAAAGAGATGGTTTTCATTGTTTTCGAGGGTGCTGAAGCCAATAGCGAAGTCAAAATAAAAACAAAAACGGCAGCCACAAAAATTTTCTAATTTTTTGTTATTTTAAAAAAATCGCAGCCGCCACCTTAGATTTTCATTTTGAATTTCGTTCCTGCCGTGGGTCCACCGACGGCACACGTTTTTTTTTTCCTCTGAGATGAAACACCAAAACAAACTCTAAGGTCACGGTTTTTTTTTTTTAAGTTATCTTTGTCAGATAATATTAGGACCATGCAGATTAGTGTCTGAAATGGTGTTTTGAGGAAAGAACCAACCACACAGCTTTGAGTGGACCTGTCCAGTCAGTGCTCGTATTTGTCAGGAATGTATGGACGCTATAGTATTACTGGTTTATGGGAACATAATCAGCCTATAACGTTCTCACAGCTGGGACACAGGCCTCTTCTCGGTGAGAGGGAGTCGGGCGTAATCCACTACGCGGGCCCAGTGCCCGTTGGTAGATGTCACATGTCTTCGAATTTTTGGTTCTAGGACATGCCGGTTTCCTCACAATGTCTTCCTTCGCCGCTTAGTACATATTTTAGGGGAACGCCCATTGTTAATAATTACTATACTATATTCCAGAACATGAAGAGTCAAGTATTCAGTTGTGAAATCAGTAAACCGACCCGACACGAACGATGCTTATAATGTGAAACCTACGAAGTGCCTACTATACAAAATCTGATATCTAATACAGCTAATATCTGCCCGCGACTTCGTCCGCGTGAAATTTCTTGTTTCCCACCCCGTCACATCGCATTGCCCGCCCACGCTATTATTTCGTTTTTGCTCAGCGTCCTTTCTGACCTTTTTTTATTTTGCTTGACTCCTAAGGGTCCCAGCGTAATTTTAATGCCTACAGCCTTTTTTTTTCCCGGTTCAAAAAAAAAAAGGAAATCAAATCAAGGGAATCATCAAATGAAGGGGTCATGGTATGGGTCTCGAGGTGGCATTGCACAAGTCCGAGGTCATGGCGTTTCATGGGCCCCGGAACGCGCCACCACCGCGATCCCAACTAACGGTAGGAGGGGTTCACATCGGCATCGAGACGACGATGAAGTACTTGGGTCTTGTCCTCGATAGCCAGTGGAACTTCGTCGAGCACTTCCGACGTTTGGCCCCCAAACTGGACCGGCTGGGGCCGCCTTCAAGTGGCTCTTGCCCAACCTTAGGGGGCCAAACGCCTCCTGCCGGAGGCTTTACGCGGGGGTCGTGCGGTCCATGGCCCTATACGGGGCCCCGGTGTGGGCGCGTTCACTGCGGCGGCGAGCCGCACACTACCTGAACGCGCCCCAGACGGTGGTAGCCGTAAGGCTCATCCGGGGCTACCGCACTATCTCGCGCGAGGCGGCAAGCCTCCTTGCCGGACTGCCGCCATGGGATCTGGAGGCGATAGTCCTCGCGCGCCTGTATGAGTGGCGCGCGGAGGCACTACGCCGGGGGGAAAGTCCGCTCCCGCGGCAAATTGCGGCAGAGCGGACGGATCTCCGGCTCGATCTCATGGCGACATGGAAAGAGCGACTGTCGCAACCCAGCGCAGGGCACGCCGCGATAGCGGCGATAAGACCCCTCTTTGAGGAGTGGCTAGAGAGGCGCCACGGCGCCCTCACCTACCGCCTGACGCAGTACCACACCAGACACGGAAGTTTCGGGAGGTTCCTGCACATCATTAGGCGGGAGGAATTTCCGGGTGTCACCATTGCCAGGATCGCCCACAGGACACGGTGGAGCACACGGTGGAGGTCTGCCCCGCTAGGGCGGAGCACCGCCGGGTCCTCGTAGAGGCGATCGGCAGCGCCGGCGGCCTCTCGCGCCCGGCCCTGGTGCAAGCCATGGTCTGGAGCGAGAGGGAGTGGGAGGCAGTCGCCTCCTTCTGCGAAGCAGTTATGCTAGCGAAGGCGGTGGCGGGACGGATGAGGGAGAGAGCCTCCCGTCCCAGCCGCCGCGGGAGACGCCCCGGGCGTCGGGAGTCGCGTGACGACTACCGGCCACCGTAAGCGCGGGCCTGCGGGCGGAGAGCAATGGGTAGCTCACCGCCCGATCAGGACCAGGCCCGTGCCGGACGGCGCGTAAGTGTTCCACGCGCGCCTCAAAGAGATGTCAGCATAATTCGAGGGGCCCCTTAGGGCCGAAGCCTGCCGGGTCAGCGGGATTGTCCGAAAGGGTTACCGCTACCCCAGAACATAAAGGGCGAAGGAAGGAACATGGGTGGGTTTTATTCAGTAAGAGTCTGACACTCTCTTCCGCTCCACCCAGAGCGGGAGGGGTCATTTGATGATTTCCCACCAGAAAAAAAAAAAAAAAAAGTGGTCGTGGTAACCATCTTCACATACCAAGACCCCTCCGTGCCTCGGAAAGCACGTTAAGCCGCTGGTCCCGGCTGTCATTCGTTGATCTTTGACAGTCGTTACGGGTCGTCAGTAGCCCGAAAGTCTTTTTTTTTTTCTTTTCTGGTAGCAAATCATCAAATGACCCCTCCCGCTCTGGGTGGAGCGGAAGGGAGTGTCAGCGCGTGGAACACTTACGCGCCGTCCGGCACGGGCCTGGTCCTGATCGGGCGGTGAGCTACCCATTGCTCTCCGCCCGCAGGCCCGCGCTTACGGTGGCCGGTAGTCGTCACGCGACTCCCGACGCCCGGGGCGTCTCCCGCAGCGGCTGGGACGGGAGGCTCTCTCCCTCATCCGTCCCGCCACCGCCTTCGCTAGCATGACTGCTTCGCAGAAGGAGGCGACTGCCTCCCACTCCCTCTCGCTCCAGACCATGGCTTGCACCAGGGCCGGGCGCGAGAGGCCGCCGGCGCTGCCGATCGCCTCTACGAGGACCCGGCGGTGCTCCGCCCTAGCGGGGCAGACCTCCACCGTGTGCTCCACCGTGTCCTGTGGGCGATCCTGTTATGACCCCCTTCCATGCGACTTTTTATTAGATATTATAGAAAAAGACAGAGAGAGATTGTTTTCATGGTTTTCGAGGGTGCTGAAGCCAATAGCGAAGTCAAAATAAAAACAAAAACGGCAGCCACAAAAATTTGCTCATTTATTGTTATTTTAAAAATTCGCAGTCGCTACCTTAGATTTTCATTTTGAATTTCGTTCCTGCCGTGGGTCCACCGACGGCACACGTTTTTTTTTTCCTCTGAGATGAAACACCAAAACAAACTCAAAGGTCACGGTTTTTTTTTTAAGTTATCTTGGTCAGATAATATTAGGACCATGCAGATTAGTGTCTGAAATGGTATTTTGAGGAAAGAACCAACCACACAGCTTTGAGTGGACCTGTCCAGTCAGTGCTCGTATTTGTCAGGAATGTATGGACGCTATAGTATTACTAGTTTATGGGAACCCAATCAGCCTATAACGTTCCCACTGCTGGGACACAGGCCTCTTCTCGGTGAGAGGAAGTGGGGCGTAATCCACCACGCGGGCCCAGTGCGGGTTGGTAGATGTCACATGTCTTCGAATTTTTTGTTCTAGGACATGCCGGTTTCCTCACAATGTTTTCCTTCGCCGCTTAGTACATATTTTAGGGGAACGCCCATTGTTAATGATTACTATACTATATTCCAGAACATGAAGAGTCAAGTATTCAGTGGTGAAACCTACGAAGTGCCTACTATACAAAATCTGATATCTAATAAAGCTAGTACCTGCCCGCGACTTCGTCCGCGTGAAATTTCTTGTTTCCCACCCCGTCACATCGCATTGCCCGCCCACGCTATTATTTCGTTTTTGCTCAGCGTCCTTTCTGACCTTTTTTTTATTTTGCTTGACTCCTAAGAGTCTTAGCGGGATCTTAAGTAGCCTATAGCCTTCCACAAGAATTGGGCTATCAAATTCAAAAACGAATATTTAAAATCCAACTGGTAGTTCCAGAGATCAGCACGTTCAAACAAACGTACGTCCACGTCCTCCCCACTGTATGTAATCTACCTTATTAAAGCTAGCTTTACGATCGATAATATGCTCAAAGTAATACTTACAATATTTTCAAGTGTGCCGAAATTCCTTCATTCATCGGTTTTAATACCAGAATTATCATCAACTAGTGTATTTTGTATGTCATCATGTTTTAATATAAATATCCAGGATAACAAGTAGCCTATGTCTTTTCCCTGGTTACAGGCTACCCATCAGAAAAATTTCATAATGACGGTTTAAAGAAAAAGGCGTTGAAAGTTAACAGTCAGACAGACATTCTTCCGCATTTATAATATTACTAGCTTTTGGCCGCAGCTTCGCGCGCGTGTATGTCGGAAATTATCCCAAGGGATCATATACCGGGATCAAAAGTATTATATGTCCTAACACGGGTCATGGTCTGTCTGTGTCGGCTGTATGTCAAATTTTCGGACGGACCGATCCGAAAATGCCGAACTTCCGGTTCAACAATTCGTACATAATGCGTCGGACTTTAAAGTTCCCCGAAACGATCGATATCAAGTGATCAACTGCTATTGCAGTAATATTGTCAATCGCTTGCTTCAATTGCATTTGGTAGGCGATCAATTTGCACATCAATGTGTATCAATAACGTAAATATTGCGTGAAAAGATAACAAACAGACGAATTACTTTCGCATTTTCATAATATTAGTACTCGTACCATCGTGCCCGACAAAGAGCCAGACACTTTTGCACCTCTACCCCGTCTACACACGTTATCAACACTCTATAATTAATGGCAGGGACCCACAGAGAGGCCCTTTTCGCGCCCCGCTGCCTGCACCCAGCGTCGGAACAAAAGGGGGCAAACAAAAGCCGGCGCACCACGTCTTAGCACACCACGTACATATTTGTGCTAGACACGCACTTTAAGTGAGTGCATGTACTTCTGTCCTTGAGAAAAAAAACCAAATCCAAAATTAAGGGATTTCGGTAGAAGAAGTGAAGTCGCTAGTATAAACTTTGAACAACACGGGTCGATCCATTACGTTAATCTACGCTTGCCACGGTCGGTTCGTGGATGGGTGACCATCTTTACATACGAGATACCTCCGTGCCTCGGAAAGCACGCTAAGCTGTTGGTCCCAGCTGTCATTCTAGTAGAGGATCTTTGACAGTCGTTACGGTTCATCAGAAGCCTGAAAGTCTGACAACCAGTCTTACCAAGGGGTATCGTATTATCCAGTAACTGGATTGTGGAGGTTAGATAGGCAGTCGCTCCATCTAAAATACTGGTATTCAGCTGCATCTGGTTAGACTGGAAACTGACCCCAACATAGTTGGGAAAAGGCTAGGCAGGTACTTTATTTGTTAAAAAACCTGCCCAAATCAAATCTTTTTCTTGTTTAATAAAAAGCCTAAGCAAAATGGAACACACAAGACCATCCCCCCACATTCCTCTCACCCCAGCACACTGTCGTCTAGATCTAGTTTTCAATAACAAACAGCCCGTATACTCGTATAAGATTTGTTGTCACAACGGATAGCGCGCAGTCCACGTACTGAACTGCACATTATTATTAGTGAGCGGCGACATGCGACCAAAGATTAGGTATGTACGTAGGCAGAAGCGACAGTTTTATAGAAAGTTTTCCTCAAGGATATTCGGGGCAAACCGGACTCCAACGTCTACTGCTGGCAATACATACAGGTGTACGAATATCTATACATCTATACAAATGAATCAAATTGAAGCGTCTGTTTTAATGACAAAATAATAGCATTTTACTAAATGCATACGAAAGTATACACGGTCCTTATGACAAAAAACATTTTTTTTTGGCTGTCTGTTTGTTCCGGTTAATCTCCGAAACGGCTGGACCGATTTTGACGGGACCTTTACTGGCATATAGCTTATGTTATTAGGGGTATATTTAGAACCGGACCGAGGAATTTTTGGGGGGGGGGGCTATATTTTAGAAAAAGAAAGAAAATCAAAACTGTGTCAATGTCACGCGAACTAAGCCGCGGACAGCAGCTAGTCCATTACTAAAAATTTTCATCGTCACCATTAAATCATCATCATCTACCCGTCTGTCTGTATGTTAATTACTTTGTCTTCTTCCTCCATCATTTCTTTAGCCTTACTCTATTCTCATAGCGTTCATACTCAAGGTTTTTCTCATGATATGTTCCTCATTTCTATGTATCATATCCGGACCATGACAGTCGATTTTCATACTTCTCGATCGAATTGCCGTAATTTGTATCATCATCATCTGCCTAGCCTTTTCCCAACTATATTGGGGTCGGCTTCCAGTCTAACCCGATGCAGCTGCACACGAGAATTTCACATGAAGCTACTCCCTATCTGACCTCCACAACCCACCTACAATTTGTATATTATAATGAATAAAAGAAAACATACTTAATAAATCAACAACAATCACCCTCGTTTTCCTCTCAGAGGCTCTCCCCTATTAGGCACAAACCTTCCCCACCACACATCCCCTCAACATGTTCCTCTGTGGTATTAGTTATGAATTTTTCATGGTGCGGCCGGGCGCCCATGTGTTCGCGTGGTAATGCTCGCCGTTGTTACGTATACCGACTACGTTCCGACTACTTCTCGACTGCATTCGATACCAGACTGCTATTACCTGACAATTTTCAGGCAGGTTTTTGAATTGGAAAGATGTCTTACTTTATTTTGGAGATATATTTATGAGGTACTCTATTTGTCTGTTTGCGATCTGTTACCAAATGGTGTTGTTTCTCATATTTAACCAATATTGGAACAACTAGAGATATCTGCCATTCATGCTTTAAAAGTTAATTATAAATAAACTTACACTCCCCATCTTTGAAATGGTTAATCGAAGCGTAAGCTGAAAGAGCAATACATAAACTCGATTATAACTTAACTGTTAATAGCGCGTTGATCAATTCTCAGGCAATGGCGCCGATTCCCTTGTTCACAAACTAAACTTTTAAGTTCAGTGCATCCTTTTCTTTCTATTTCATTAAGAAAAGGACAGAAGATAATTATTAGTTTAGTCCTGTCAAATTAGTTAGCGCCTGACACAAATTGACGCATTTTTAGTCGCCATGTTTTTAATCACGTCTAAACTGTCTATGGAGTATGTTAATTTGACAGGACTAAACTAATATTTATCTTTTGTCCTTTGCTTATTGGAATAGAAAGAAAAAGATGCACGGAACGTAAATTTAGTTCAGTTTGTGAAAAAGGGAATCGGCGCCTGGCATGCTAAGACAGACCCCAGAGGTCTAATTGTGTGCTTTCTTTAAGTGTAACGAAATTGTAATTTATAAAATTAAAAAAAAAAAAAAATTGACTTCGGGTTGCTACTTACAATGATCCAATGAAAAACCAAGTAAAAACCCTTTGTCCGAGACGAGTGTCGAACCCTGAATCCCACGTTCAACAATCACACATACAACAACTAAACTAACAAGGCACTCTTTCTTTCACATTCCTTTTGAAATTATCTGTTGTACAGCAACAATTGAAATGACGGGACGAGCTGGATAGGTTCCGTCAAACCTGGAAAGATGACGCGCGGGCTCGCGAAAGATGGAAAGAGTGGAGAAAAAAAAATGCCTTTGCCCAGGAGTGTGACAGCGTAAGCTAGTAAAAAAAAGCAACAATGTAGGACACTTAAGTATAATAAAGGCACGTATTTGAATCTAGTAAAGCTATGTAAAAGTTGGCAAAAGCTTACGAATAAGAACTGGTATTATAAACAGGCTTCTTCACGGCCTCGGCACAATCTAGCACTTAGCAACACATAATAACTACACAATATAATACTAGTAACATAGGAGAACCACAAGTAAAGAAACTTGGGAGATATGACATTCTTGAAAAGGGGAAAATCTTGAACCTCTTCCTTAAAATATATATTTTTTACGCTACTCTTCTCAGTATGTACAGACGCTAGCACATCAAGCTACTACAATCTGTCAAATGTCTTTAATAGATTTTCAATTTTATCGCTAAAGCATTAAGGTTCAAGATTGATTGGGAAATTTTGACAGTTTCGGATAGCTTGACCTGCTGGCGTCCGTACCAATGTCAATTTTAAGCATACCAAGGCGTCAATATTACAACTTTTAGTTCCTCCCTCATTTCCTCGCTCCGAAACCTACACATAGGTACAACATAAAACCTAAATATAACTGAGAAAGGCTTTCGCCGTGACGCGGCGGCCATTTTCACTAGGATAATAAGCCGCACTTCCCTGCCACCTGTACAAGCAGAGCATTAATCTTCTTTTGCAATGTCGGGTAAAAAATGACAGTTTAAAGTTGAAAGGAGTTTTCTTTCTGCATAATGATTGGACGGATATTGCTGATGGGTAGTTTGAGAACTATGTAAGAAAAATAGATTTTGAAATAACAGGGTGCTGCGTTTCTGTAATCTAGGTAATAGGTATATACTTTTCATAACATTACTTCTAAGCGTATGTCAAAACGTTCAAATATGCTCAACGGCGAACATATTCCATCCTGATTTGGAGTTATATGTTCGAGCCTTTTGCCATAGGGTCCGAGTGCCCACTTGGTTTTTCGAGATATCGCCAAGCGGTTAGTGGACTCTTCACGTGACCAGAAGGCTGGCCTATTTCTTGGGCAAAGCCATACAACGTGGCAATGCCGCCAGCCTTTTGGGGACTGTTCCTGTTGACAGCGATGATGACGAATTTTTTGATGCATTAAGATTCTTTTGCTTATTTTTTCATATACATGTACAATTGTACACATTATTATTTTAAATGTTAGCTTATATTATGTAAATATTATCTTGTTAAATAAATAAATATCTTTAGTAGGAAAATGTCATATAAACAGAATTTTAACTACAAAACCTACTGCAGAGGAACAAGATATGCCTGTACTTCCGAAGTAGTGCTCAACGAAGCCAAAATGCCGAGAGATAAGCACAAAAAATAAATCAAATATTCATTTTGGACGAAAACCTTTCTTGCTACATACCAGTTTTTTTTTTTTTATATAACGTTAAATATGTGCACGACGCCATCGTGGCAGACTGAGACGAAGATGGCGGGACGAGCTTGACTCCTACCATAGGGACTGGCTGGCACTCGCAAACGACAAAATTGTGTGGAAAAGGGAGCGGGAGGCCTTTGCCCTGCAGTGGACAATACAGGCTAGTTAGAAATATAGAACAGTAAGAAAATATTGGGAGTGAAAATCTTCACAGGGTGGCTGGTAGCAGCTAGATGAGAATTTCCGAGAATAGCCTGCAATTGGAGAGGCCTATGTCCTACAGTGGACTGTTGTATCCTGTTGATGACGATGGAGAAAATATAGCAAAAGAAAAATAATATGTCGTTAAAAAGATGGTAATAGGATGTGTATTGCCAAGAGTCAATCAATCAACTCATCCTATCGCAGTCCACAGCTGGACATACGGCTCTCCCAGGCTGCGCCACAACACTTTATCCTCCGCCTTCCGCATCCAGTCTGTCCCAGCCACCTTTTTAAGGTTGTCGGTCCTTCTAGCTTGGGGGCGTCCCACACTACGCTTGCCGATACGCGGTCTGCAATCTAGAACTCGTCTGCTCCACCGGTATCGGTCCTTTGACAAACATGGCCAGTCCACTGCCACTGCAGCTTGCTTGCAGAGCAAGCTATATCGGTAACTCCGTCTTTTCCGGATAATTTCATTCTCGATTTTATCCTTCAAAGAAACTCCAAGCATAGCCGCTCCATAGCGTGCTGAGTGACCTTAAATTTATGGACCAGTCTGA
Source organism: Apamea monoglypha (assembly GCA_911387795.2). NCBI lineage: Eukaryota > Metazoa > Arthropoda > Insecta > Lepidoptera > Noctuidae > Apamea > Apamea monoglypha. The sequence continues at coordinate 2,710,748 of OU426933.1, read as the reverse complement.
ATATCAGTGTCCACGTTTCGGCTCCGTATGTCATATTTTTACCGTATGTCATATTTCCCAATGAAAATCTGTACAATACACAATTAAACTGTCGGGTATACTCATAAAACTTCGCTCTGCACATAACACTCTCACAACACCAAATTATCTCGTCTGCTCAACGTCCGTGTATCACTGCAGGGATCCAGCAGAATATCAGCGTCAGGTATATTTGCCTGACTCATGCTGAGCTGGACTCCCATCCAACCATCCTGGTACAACCTTGAGACGCACACCGCACTGTGTCACTTTTACTTCGGTATATATGTTTTTAGCTTGTTTTTTGCACCTTGTTTTTTTATATTATATTCATGTACTTTGTGTGTTGTGCTATCTTTTATGGGCGCTAAATAAATGGTTTATCACTCTCTCTCTCTCAAGATACAGGTTGCCTAGTTTGAGAGGCAGGGTTTTCCATATTGTGTACAGATTTTAGTTCTTAGATTTGTATTGCATTGTGTTACTACTAAAGCTCATTTAAAATTGTCTTTATAAAAAACATGTTAAATCTGTATTTTCTATGAAATAAAGTTATTATTATTTATTATTATTATTATTACCTATTTATTACTAAGGATGCAATATCCGAATCTTAGGCAATCAGCCCCGTTACCAACTCCAGTCAAGTTAATCCTTTGGTCACGGCATAAGGTACTCCAGTTAAGCTCGTGCCGACACGAGTTAAGAAGTTAGAAGTCAACATTTGCAAAGAAAATTTCATTAACCCGGTGTTATGATTTATCACAGAGTGTTTCAGTAGATTTAGCAACAAAGTTGTACTAAAATTCATTGCCTTAATTGACTTTTTAATTAGGCAAAAAGTTAGGAAACGCCGTCGCCCGCTCCGGTACGGTCTAGCCTGATTTATGAATATCAGATTATTTTCATAAACGCCTGAATTAAAGTGTAGTAAGAGAAAAGTATTTGAAATAAACTAAGTACCTACATTCTCAGTAACTTTAAACAATAAAGTAAACTTATAGAGTTGCAAAAAATATAAATGTATAGTTAGTTATTTCAGAGGGGCTTGTGGCTAAGTAATGACAGCCGCACGGGTCGATCGATCAGGTTAAGCTACGCTTGCCGTGGTTGGTCCGTGGATGGGTGACCATCTTCACATACCAAGACCCCTCCGTGCCTCGGAAAGCACGTTAAGCCGCTGGTCCCGGCTGTCATTCGTTGATCTTTGACAGTCGTTACGGGTCGTCAGTAGCCCGAAAGTCTGACAACCAGTCTTACCAAGGGTTATCGTATTACCCAGTAACTGGCTTGTGGAGGTCAGATAGGCAGTCGCTCCATGTAAAATACTGGTAATCAGCTGCATCCGGTTAGACTGGAAGCCGACCCCAACATAGTTGGGAAAAGGCAGGCAGATGATGCAGATGATGAGTTAGTTATTTCAGCATAAGATCCTAAGTTTGATTCTCGGGTCGGGCAAAGTGTTATTGCATGTTTCCATCTGAAATTTCTCAGTAGCGGGCCCGGAGTCTGGATTTGTGCCCGGTTGATAGCAATAGGTTCACTGTTCCCATGGGACTTATAATAACAGCCTCCCGAGCGATTTCGGTCACGGTGGCCGATCTCAACGGAGATTAGCCAGGTGCGCAGGAGATATTATAGCCCACAAGTGTGTGCGTAAACATAGGTGCACTCTCTGTTCCTTTACTCTTTAGTCGTTTCATGGGGCTTATACATAACTGGCGAAATATAGCTTTGACGGCACGGTTGGCGCAGTGGTTAAGCGATTGACTGCTGCGCTGCGTGTCGCGGGTTCGATTCCCGCACGGAACAAATATTTGTATGACCTAGTAGTTGTTCCGGGTCTGGCTGTTTGTGTATGTGAGTTTCAATGTTTGTAAACGCCACCACGATAAAGGAGTAATTCCTAGGGTGGAGCAATGTTTAAAAAAAAAAAATGGTTGTACTATAGATACATATATACCTAAACCTTCGGGGATTACAGGCGTAATGTTATAAATTAAATTTAAAAAATATATTTTATTGAGCACAATGTGTACAATACATATGTACAATAAGTCTGTTATTTTCACCTAACTTTATACCTAATGTATTTATATGCATAAGCTCATAATTATGCATAATTCACACTAACGTCAGCGAAATATTGACATGGAGTGATGGATGGTTGCAATGACATGACGCAGATACCGCAGTTGAACACCTGTAATCTGGGATGTCGGTACACGAATGTATACGTACTGGTGGTAAAAGGACATTTTATCTATTTTTATTTATAAATTACTGGTTACTGGTAGCCTGTATCATTTTATCTATTTTTATTTATAAGTTACTGGTAGCCTGTATCATTTTATCTATTTTTATTTATGAGTTACTGGTTACTGGTAGCCTGTATCATCCCACTGCTGGGCAAAGGCCTTTCCCCATGACTTCTGAAAAAATGTTAATACAACACTGCATAATGGTTTCCGGACAAAATTAATAATTTCTGAAACAATGTCCCCGATATTAAAACCAGCTGTTTAATACTAACAAAATATTCTCCCAACAATTTAAGGTTTAGCGTTATTACAATGAAGGGACATAAAAATTACCATTTTTATGCTTATAGGTTAGACGTACGTGATTACGGGAAATTAAATAGTGAGGGGAAAGTATCGATTAACGATTAGTCGACTATTTTAAACGTAATTACTTTTTAATTACTTTGCCTTGTAACTGCTAGTTTAAAGCGTGTATCGATATTATTTATTCAAATGTAATTTGTGCCTTGTGCCTTGACCTTAGCTTCGTTATGCCTGTTACGAATTTATGTAATGAATTTATAATGTCAAAGTTCACTTAACGTAAATAATAAGTACCTTACCCTCATCAATAAGGCATTGATGTCAAATAAAAAGGAAGCTAAGAGTAGGTACTCAATGAACCTTTTTTATTAAATTTTTGAATGTTAAGTCAAATATTTTTTAAGGTCAACAGAGAAACAGTGAAATCTTCAAAGTCAAAGTCAAATCATTTATTTCAAATAGGCACTTAAAAGGCACTTTTGATCGTCAAACATTGCATTAAATAAAAATTGATTCAAGTGGCCCCTTCCAAAAGGTAGTTTTCGTATGGAGAAGAATGGGCAAGAAAATCCACCGTTTTTAAAATGTTTTCCAATATTTTGCATACATTAATTAAATAATTATATGTGAAGACGATGCACCTAAAATAAAATTACTATACCAGAATAGGTAAAAGAATTAAAATGGATTAACTAACTACATACTTCCCGGGCAAACCTCTCACTTTCAAGGCCCACCACAGCACATCACGAGGTACCCTATCATACGCTTTCTCCAGATCAATGAATACCATGTGCAAGCTCTTATGTGCACGTCTGTACTTCTCACACAATTGGCGGGGCGCAAAAGTGGCGTCCATTGTTCCTCGATCTGGCAGTGCAGAGTGAGATTACCCCAAACCAGTTTGGGTTACCAAACTGGTTTGGGGTAATCTCACTTTCCTCTCGCAACTTTTCTCTATAACTTTCTCCCATATCTTCATACATTTTGCTTTATCCCTCGATAGTTGTTGCAGTCCTGTACATAACCTTTATTCTTGAAGATGGGCACAAGTGAACTATTGCACTATTCTTGTTGGATCCCTCCTTCATGCAACAACTTATTGAAGAATAAAGTCAGCCACATACATCCATCTTCTTTTAAACACTTCCATACTGCTACTGGTATATCATCAGGGCCTTCCCATTTTTCATACCTTGAACTGCCTTTCTTACTTCATCCATGGTAATTTCCCTCACCAAACCCATATTTACTTGTACCTCTTTGAGCACACCATTCCATTTATTCTCTTCGTTCATTAGGTTTTCAAAATAAACCTTCCATCGTTCTTTTATTTCGTCATCTTTGGACAGAACCTTACCAGCGTCGTCTTTCATACATTTAATGTTAATGATATCTCTCGTTCTTCTTTCTCTTGCTTTTGTAATCCGGTAGAGCTCCTTCTGGCCTCTAGGGCTGTCCAGTGACTCATACAACTTCTCCTACGCCTTAGCCCTCGAAACTGCTACCGCATTTTTTGCCTTTCTCTTCCATTCATTATACATCTTCTTCTTATCTTCTTTCAAACTATCATTCCCGTTTTCTACACCCTGCCATTATTTAAACGCAATTTTCTTTTCTTTAAGCATCTTTTGCAAATCTTCATTCCACCACCACGTATCCTTTTCTATCATACCTTTCCCTTTCGATTCTCCAAACACATATTTTGCTACGCTTCTTATACAATCCGCCATCTCTTTCCAACATTCATTCACAGATTTTCCTTTCATATCCTTCATTTCAATCATCTTATCTACCAGTTGACTCTTTAACATACTGGCACATTCCTCTTTTTCTATCATACGCCATCTGGTTTTGGGCGGGAGCCGTCCCTTGTTCTTACTGGACGACACACTGACTTTTAACTCCATTATCATCAGTCTATGTTGTGAGACTAAGTCTTCACCTGGGAGCACTTTATAGTTTTTCACACTTTTAAGGCAGTTTCGTTTTACTAGGAAGTAGTGGATTTGTGTCGCGTGGCGTGACTCTTTCATAACCATCCTTCTGTTTTCCCACATGTCCGTTAAAATCACCCCCCACATACACTTCTTCACTATCTTGCACATCAATCATCACAAAATCGAAGTCCTTCCAGAACTTCTCTTTTATACTATCCTGACACCCTGATTGGGGTGCGTACACACCAACTATATATACTCGTAGTTATATATACCAAACTCTCCACAATCACTTTAACAGCTATCACTATATCACTCACTCTTTTAACATCCGCTACACATTCTTTCAACTGATGTAAATCAATGTCAAAAAAAAAGAATAAATTATATATATTTTGTAAAATATCTTTACAAAACACTTTTTTTTTTAAGTGTGCATCATTTGAAACGCAAAACGTTTTTAGAGCTTAATTTTAAAAAGTGTCCATCATTTACCTTCTAATGATGGACACTTTCAATTTTTAGAGGCACAACTAAATATTTCACTTAATTTAACAGGTTGATAGTTGCAATTTAATTATGTTCCATAATTAATTTATATGCAAGAAACTAATTTTCTAACCAGAATCTGAATCATTTTGATGGTTATTATAATAAATGTGTCTGCTCCACAACGTAAATAACGCAATGAATGTTGTTGAACTGTCAAAATGAAACCCATTGCTACCGATAGTGTGTTACGCAATTACCCCGCGGGTTGATAGTGTGTTACGCAATTAGGGCGCTGGCTGGCAACTTGAAAAGCCCTAAATCGACTAAAACACCTTACGACAGAGACATCACTAGTTAAAAACCGTCTGATTTAGGTGGTGATTTATGCACAATAAGGGGCAACTTTTAATTTCGTAAGGCAGCTAAGTCTAAGCTATTTGTTTGAGGCTGGTTATAAAACTGTCTACTCGCCGTGTTTTATTGTTTTGAACGTGACTTCGAAGCTGTTTGCATGTTGCCTAATTTGCACGACGATTTATCATTTTTAGAGCATTAAGGGTAATGGGAGAAAAATCTTTTAGTGTGGAAATTACAGCATAATGAGCACCCCTACTACAGCTAATCTATTGAAGTTAAAATTGTAGTTAGTAACAAAGTTACTTCTGAAAGAGTTTGTCTAAGAAAGTGATTTTCGAAAGTCTATTTCTGCCTGTGCTTTGTCGGTTTTTCCGGTTCTTTTCCGGATAACTTCGTTTCTGATTTTATCCATTCATCGATCATTTTAGCACAGTCCACTCGCCTACAAATTACCATAGAGCTGTTTACATTTGTTGATATTGGTACGTAACTTATACACAGATTTCTATGAAATTGAAAGCCTGGCTTTTGAGAGGCATTAAGTTCGCGCAAATGCACTATCCGCGTTGACCCGCGTAAAGTGATCTGCGAAAGCGACAGCACGCGTGACGCGATGACGCGACTCAATTCGTTATTGTTTTGAAGGTTTAAATATTTTGATAATTAGTTTTATTATTTAAAATTATTAATTGAGGCGATGTCATTCCCTATAATTTAAGTGGATAATGAATATAGTGTTCTTTTTATCAAAATTTCTCTATCTGACCTCCACAACCCAGTTACTGGATAATACGGTACCCCTTGGTAAGACCGGTTGTCAGACTTTCGGGCTTCTGACTACCCGTAACGACTGTCAAAGATTCACGAATGACAGCCGGGAAATAATTATGTAGTATCTATATATCTTCGTATTTTAAAGGTTTTCTAACCAAATGATAATAATGATGTCACTACTAATACTCGTAACAACCATTGACAACCAGAAAATCAACAGCCAATCCCTCCGTTGGCCGTTTTTTTAATAATCGTAAAACATCTGTGGGCTTGCCCTAATTTTAACCCCTAGGTATGCGCCGCTGCTGCCAGTGTTCACGTTCCGCACCGTATATTATAACGGGCAGGACGCACTGGTTGTTCACCTAAGTCTTAAAACATGGGGGAATTGGTGACGAGAAGACTAAGCAATAGGCTCGCCCGCTACTATAAGGGCCTAACAACAACAAAACTGGCGAAGTGTAGGTTTAGGGCAGGTGTTTGTCTTTGCCTACCCCTTTGATTAAAAAGCCGTGATGTGATGTTATATTGGTTTAAGCATAAATCAACGTAGAGTCACTGCTCGACACGACTTAGAATACAGGGTTATTGGTAAAACACCTTGTAGGACTGGATTACTAACATCATAAACAACAACTTTTGTTGTATGACTTTTTACAAAACATAATACATTTACCAAAAAACAAACCTTTAAGATTTCATTGATCTATCTAACCCCCGCTCTTCTTGGCTGAATTTTGTACTAGACACGGCAGTTTATTTACGTAAATAGAGTTTTCTTTTGCTTCACGTAGAGTTCGTAACAGCAAATGGAATATTTTTTTTTTTTCGTTGAAAGTCTGATGAATTAAAATCTCATGAATTAATAAGTCATAGAACAAAAGTTGTTGTTTATGATGTTAGTAATATAGTCCTGAGAGGTTATTAATATTTTACCAATAACCCTGTACAGTTCATTGAACTAAAGTCGACGCCAATATAAACGAAAAAATTAACCACACAATATAAAATATGTAGCCTACCTATATCATCCTAAACGTCGTATACCTGCTGGTTGAATGAACGTAGATTTTTCCGGGAATTTCCTCTAGGTACATTCATCAGGTATGTATTATTAAGAAGCCGCTCTTTCTCATATGTCGTATTCCATAAGGAAGCAATGCTCATATGAAATGCCTTTTGAATTATTTGGCGAGCTCTTTGTTACAATGGCATTACAGTGCCTCTTTGTTGTCGGTTAAGTATTCAATGTTTTGACGCGAGTTTTAATTTGAATGTTTCGGGCTGGGTTTTTCATGTTTTTAAGTTGGTTAAGACAGGATTTGAGCGGAAAAGGACGATGGGAAGTTAGGTTATAATTTAGGTACGTTATATATTGCCTCCCGACCGATTTCGGTCACGTTGGCCAATCTCAACGGAGTCTATCCATGCAGGACAGCGTAGGCAGCCAAACTGAGCCTTCCTGCTAGACTTGATATATGAGGTCCCCACTGAAGTTTGACATGTAGATGTCGTGCTTAAAACTGTAGGCTCCAGTTTTAAGCACATCTTTATCTAAGACAATGTTGGGTCCTAGATTTCTAACATTCGGTAAGGCGAACTTTACACATTTCGTTTTCTTGGCATTGAGAACTAAGTTATTTGACGTAAACCAATCTGTAGCTATTGAGAGTGCACTGTTTACGTCGTCAAAATCTTGTGTATTCATGTCTTCTTTAAAAATAAGAGAGGTATCATCTGCAAACAGTACAACGTCACAAATGCCCTTAAAATGGAATTGTAAATCATTAATATAAACTACAAACAAGAATGGACCCAGTATTGCCTTGCGAAACATCTAACTGAACTGGTAGCCCGGAAGATTTCACACCATTAACATCTATACATTGGACCCTATTATATAAATAAGAAATTATGAGGTTGAGAGCTTCGTTTTGGACACCGTAATGACGTAACTTACGCAATAGCGTGTCATGGTGCACGCAATCAAAGGCTTTGGAGAGATCACAGAAAACTCCAATAGCATTTTGCGATTTCTCCCATGCGTCAAATATGTGTCTCAGCAGAGCAACACCCGCATCTGTAGTTGAACGACCTTTTGTAAAGCTATATTGCTCATTATGGAGGAGGCTATTTAAATTAAAATGTCTTAGCAACTGCTTGGGTATTAACTTTTCCAATATTTTGCTAAATGCAGTTAAGATAGAAATAGGCCTGAAATTGCCAACGTCATTCTTATTACCTGATTTAAATAATGGTATGACTTTACTACTCTTCATGAGGTCAGCAAAAATTCCTAAATCAAAACATTTATTAAAAGTAATAGCTAGATAGGGGGCTACGATGTCTATTATATTACTTAAAAGTTTAATGGAGATGCCCCAATAACCACCGGTGTTTTTAGACTTAAGTGTCTTAAAAACATTAACTACATCACACGGGGTTACATGTTCGAAACTAAATAAAGGACTACATTTAGATAAACTACTATGCAAAAGGTTTTCAGATTTAGACGAGGACGAATTTAAGGAGTCGTAAGTTGTCGGTATGTTGGCAAAAACTCATTAAATTCCTCAGCTACGTTAGCTGCTTTATTAACTAATTTGCTGTCGACCATAATCTCAAGTTGTTTTACTTGTTTAACCAATTTACCCTTTTCATTGTTAATCATTTTCCAAGTGGTTTTTACTTTATTATTAGAATTTTTAATTGTATCGCCTAAAAATTTTGATTTAGCAAAAGCCCTAATTTTTTTGAATAATTTTGAATAATTTTTGACATACTCTAGGAAAGGTTTTTCAAACCTGTATTTTTTCAAACCATTTATCTCGTATAGTCTCACTCTACTTTTATAAATACCAGAAGGCCAATTCTCGTAATTTAAAACGTTCAAAATCTAGTCGCAGTCTCATCTCGGCGATAAACAACGTCAAAAACTTGTCAAAATGTAGGGAAATTAGAAGTATTTTTTGACAGATTGGGACTGAGATCAGACTGTGAACGTTCTTAAAATTACGAGAATTGCCCCTCTGGTGTAGCCCATTGGTTAAAGCCAACAGAGGATCCATTAATGTTAATAGTTTTGGTCTTGAAAGTAGATTGGTACTAAATTTCATTAGGATTCTCGTATTCTACTATAGATGGTGTAATTCTATGAGCGATATTATTTTTAAACATTTTACAACGACTAGCCTAAGGCCTGCATTCAAGTTTATGCGGCTTTTTATGTAATGGCATGGGGAGGCTAGCTAATAAACCAAAGTGGTCGGACGTTAAGTCAGTTAACACTTATTTATGTTTGGCATCACAATCACTAAATATATTATCAAGACAAGTTGACGAAGATGCTGTGATCCTAGTAGGTTCAAAAAACAAGTTAATATATCGAAACTGATATCAAATTTCGTGTTATCAGAAAACCTAATACTCCGCTAGCAGAATTACTTTATAAATCACCAATGAAAACATACAAAGACGCGTATAACGAAGTCGACACAATTCAATTAAGTGTCGGCACTATGTAAATTAGTTGCGTTGGTATCCCGGCGTCTCCCGACAAGATACAATAAGGCGTTATCTGCGGAGCACACCCTCGTTGCTCCGAACAAAAGGAGGATGGTAGGTAGCGTGTTATAGTTAGCTGCACGGATTAGAGAGAACTGGATAAAGAAAATGGCTGAGAGTAACAAGGTAAAGAGGTGCAGTGAAAAATAATTTATACAGAGAAGAAAGATTACAGAGAGATTTGTATTTCTTGTGTGTCCCAAATAAAATATTTTTCTTTCTTTCTTTTAAATAAAGAAAGGAAAGATAGAAAGAAAATGCGTTTATTTACGGTAAACATGACGCAGAGAAAGAACACAAATACAAATTATGGTGGAATAAAGAAGTCACAGTAAAAAGAACAAGTTGGGGGAAAATATGTGTCACATCCACGCAAAACGGCCATCGCTCAACATAATGCTAAGACCCTATGTGAGACAGAGCCCTAGCGCTGGTTTAAACGAACATTGACCAATATGTGGCAGTCGCATGTTCTTATCGAAACCTTTGCGTGATTTTAATTTTTCTCAAGATTTTTCCTCCGCACATTCGTCGACATCAATAGTTCGATTACAAAATGTTTTTTGTACAGACGCCAGCAGGTCAAGCTACCCGAAACTGTCAAATTTTCCCAATCAACCTTGAACCTTAAAGCTTTAAAGATAAAGTTGAAAATCTATTAAAGAAATTTGACAGATTGTAGTAGCTTGATGTGCTGGCGTCTGTACAACACGGTGATAACTTAACAAAATCAATCATATCATATTATTATCAACATCATCATCATCACAATTTAAGAACAACTACATATATATTTATTTACATACCTTTCGTAAGCATTGTTGGTACTTCTAGGTGTCTTTTAAAAAAATAATTGTGACTTATTTAGCAAAATAGAATATTAGCGATTCTTTAATTTGTATAATCAATAAATCGCTCTCAGATTTTTCAAAACTATTTTAATAGTTTCATTTTTGTCAGCCTGTAACACACTTTCTTATCCACAATTCACCAATCCAAGCCCTCCCATGGAACACAGTAACAACGGGGGTGAGCGATAAGTGTAGATGCCAAGGGTTACGTTTCAAACAACATGGCGCTATGGTGCCCGTCACGGCTTTATAGCCGTCAAGTTATCGCCGAACTTGTCGCCTTTTTACCCATGAACGGGGCAACCCTAAGATATTTGATAAGGTATTTTTTATGACGGTTGCCCATGATATCCGTTTACAGATGGTGGTTGACAGTTATGTGTTAAGTAAATAGTAAGTTCTGTAGTTATAGTCAGGTAATATTTGGTGACTTGTTCTTATTTAATAATAAGACTAGCGGCGCCTCGCGGTTTCACCCGTATAAGTGTCGATCCCGTGGGAATATCGGGATAAAAAGTATCTTATGTGTTATTCTGATGTATAAGCTATATTACTGTAAAGTTTCATCAAAATCTCAAACTTTCGCGTTTATGATATTAGTAGGATTATTTATTTCATGCGTTAAGTAGACACAATAGTTTAAACAGTAGCCGGGAAATGTATTTTAGCCTAGTTTAGATCAGTGTTTAACGTCTGACAGATTTTGTAGGGAAGAACTCTCAAAAATTCAAAATTATTCCTCGGATAAAATTATCTGGCGTTGGAAAAATCAGCCCTTAAAAGTCTATCTATCTGTATGTATATTTATCTGTCTGTCTATCTGTCTGTCTGTATCTGCCTATCTGTCTGTCTGTCGGTCTAGTCTATGCTAAAGTATACAAATCCTATTTCCAAGCAAAATAAACCCACCTATGGTTTACCTGGTAGACTTTGAAAACGATATAGATAAGATAAATCAATAGTTTCCTTCGGTCAACACAATCATCTGTCAAGTGCGTTTAATATAGAAGTCCCTTTCACGGCTATTAATGTTCCATCCTCATCAATCTAGCGTTTTTCCAACTATGTTGGGGTCGGCTTCCAGTCTAACCGGATCCAGCTGAATACCAGCATTTTACATAGAGCGACTGCCTATCTGACCTCCACAACCCAGTTACTAGGTAATATGAACCACCCCCTCTTGGTAAGACTAGTTGTCCGACTTTCAGACTCCTGACTACCCGTAACGACTGTCAAAGATCAACGAATGACAGTCGGGGCGTTGGTCCCGACTGTCATTCTTGGCCGTTGGGCCGTTGGGCTTAACATGCTTTCTGAGGCAGGAAGGGGTATCGATATATAAAGATGGTCACCCATCCACAGGCCAACCGCGGCAAGCGTAGCTAAACCTGATCGATCGACCTGTGCGGCTGTTATTATTTAGCCACGGGCCCGGCACGGCTATTAAAGTTATGATGATAGAATAATTTTATTAGTAGCCCGTCCAAAATGCGGGCTAGGCTATTATCTGGGGATTTTATGGTTTAGCCAGTGGAGTGGAACGGTTAGCTTAAACAGAGCTAGTCAGCTGAAATTTCAAAGTATATCGAGTACATAGCTAGAATTTTGCGGATTATTTCACTTTACCCCACCGATTGCCCCACCCAGATCAATTAGCGGGAAACAACATAATCTAATATTCCTCCTATAATGTTCCCACTGCTGGGACACAGGCCCCCTCTCGACGAGAGAGAGTGGGCCATAATCCACAGCCCAGTGCGGGTTGGTAGATGTCAAATCTCTTCGATTTTTTTATTGTAGGACATGCCGGTTTCCTCACGATGTTTTGCACTTGTTCCCCGAAGGCATAGGCAGAGGTAGATTACAAACTTTCACTAGTTTTTTAAAAATCCCATCAAATTGTTGGGCGTGAATTTCATTGTATATTCAGTTACGTACAGACGCCAGCACATCAAGCTACTACAATCTGTCAAATTTCTTTAATAGATTTTCAACTTTATGGCTAAAGCGTTAAGGTTCAAGGTTGATTGGGAAAATTTGACAGTTTCGGGTAGCTTGACCTGCTGGCGTCTGTACATATGTGTTTACTAGTAATACAACAAGACTCTCAACTGACTGCAAACTGCAACAACACTGCCTAGGTAAAAACTCTTTTTTTCCAACCATTTTGGAATCCACTTTCAACAGATTTTACGCTGAATTGACTAGAATATCAGCATTTCACACGTAGGATGAATGACGCCTGACCTGTGCAACCCAATTTCTGAACGACATACAAATTCAAACGTTAAGCTTATACATGGAGAGACCAATCGAACTGGCAAAACTGCGTTAAAACGAGCTGACCAGACTGACGGATTGCGTGCACATACACGAAGTCAGGAATGAAGCAGTCTCGTTCATACTAATATTATAAATGCAAATATACTTTTTACGCTGTTGGACCCGGCTGTCATTCGTAGATCTTTGACAGTCGTTACGGCTCGTCAAAAGCCCGAAAGTCTGACAACCAGTCTTACCAAGGGGTATCGTATTACCCAGTAACTGGATTGTGGAGGTCAGATAGGCAGTTGCTCCATGTAAAATACTGGTATTCTAGCTGAATCCGTTTAGACTGGAAGCCGACTCCAACATAGTTGGGAAAAGGCTAGGCAGATGATGATGAACTGTACCGGTCGTTTGACAGATAGGTAGCCTGGGATCTGGACAAGGACATAGCGACTTTTCATTCTAAATTTTTGTATTAAAAGACAATGAAATCCAAAATACACACAGCCGAAATTGCAGCCAACAGCTAGTCACTAATAAGAATGATTTACTTTAATGTGTTTGCGGTGCGCGGTCTTAACACACTTTCAACAACACATCGTACAGATTTTTAAAGAAGCAACTGAAGGTACAACAAGGCAATTCTCGTAATTATTAGTATATTATTACGTTTACAGTCTCAATCTGTCAAAAATACCTCTAAAATCCCTTTAACTTTGACCAGTTTTTGACATTAATTGTCTCTGAGATGAGATTGCGACTAGATTTTGAACGTTTTTAATTACGGGAATTGGCATGAATCATGAACTATAATAGTACAAAAATTAGAGTGACTGTCCGTGCTTCTGACTACCCTTGACCTCATACGTAATTCCTTTGACAGGAGAAACGGTTCAACGTACCTACCCCAAAGCTAAAATAATATAAACATTAAATAAGCTCACGCGTTCTTTATCTGCTCTTAACCGTTGTGGAATTTACTTAACGCAGTAATTCCGAAGTAATCCCTTTATAGTGGTCTCTAACCCGTACGTAGTGTTGTGCACTGTCTTGATAATCCCGGGATGCGGGTATCTCCGCTTCCCGATGTTCTGCATTCTGCGACTGATCCCGGATTTTGTGTGGCTATTTCTGTACTGTACGTTTATGCATGCCATTTTGAATAATGTTGTGTTTGTACGTAAGAATTGTATCAGTGTATCTTCGATAGAAATGCTTTATGGTGTAGGTGATTGGCCCATTTGAAAAACTTTTGTTCAAATTATGCATTATCGTAAACTGGTTTGATTAATATAACATGCATTTCAATAATATGGAAATAAATGAACTAAAAACTTTCAATTAATTATAAAAAAATGTTGTCTGTGAAATTAATTTTCAAAGTTTCAACTTAAAAGTTAACTTTGCAGCTTGTTTGTAAAGCGTAAAGCGAAAATAAATAAATTCAAAATAAATGCAAATTACCTATAATAAATAAAATCAATATAAATGCGATCAATAAAAATGAATGGGAGGTACGAGAAATTTTTCTATTAGAATTTATAAATCCCGGATATAAGGATTTCCTTCGAACACTTTATATCCCTGTCTCGTGTCCCGTTTGATAACAACACTAATCCCACCGCGTGTAGGATCAGTGAGGTGTTGCCTTATTATAATATCGTAAATCTTGACAGTTAGTGGTTACTGTTAGTGTCAAGTATGCGTTCGATGCTTGGCGTATTAATTTTTGAATCGCACCATACGTGTTTGTGGTATAGGGATATAAGACAGGTTGTTTGTAATATATTTAAGTTTGGCCAAATATTAAATATACATACATAACTACTTTATGATTGACTATCTTTTGCCCGTGGCTTCGTTTGCGTAATCCCACGGTAACATAAACCAAGATAAAAAGCATCCAACTTGTTATTTTTTGGACTCTTTCTCTGCATCATGTTTACCGCAAAAAAAATATTTTCTTTATTTCTAGGGCCTAACCCAGGACATGGTTTATCCGTATCTATCCGAATCTGTTCAGCGATTAAGGGCTGATTTTTCCAACGCCAGACAACTTTATCGGGGGAGAATTTTTGACAGTTCTTCCATACAAAAACTGTCAGACGTCAATTTTATCACACGAATTAAAATTATCGGTCGATTGAAAAATCAGCCCTAAGGCGTGCAAAGATCACCGCCGTGTCCTCGTAGCACCGCCGTGTCCTCGTAGAGGCGATCGGCAGCGGCGGCGGCCTCTCGCGCCCGGCCCTGGTGCAAGCCATGGTCAGGAGCGAGAGGGAGTGGGAGGCAGTCGCCTCCTTCTGCGAAGCAGTCATGCTAGCGAAGGAGGTGGCGGGACGGATGAGGGAGAGAGCCTCCCGTCCCAGCCGCCGCGGGAGACGCCCCGGGCGTCGGGAGTCGAGTGACGACTACCGGCCACCGTAGGCGCGGGCCTGCGGGCGGAGAGCAATGGGTAGCTCACCGCCCGATCAGGACCAGGCCCGTGCCGGACGGCGCGTAAGTGTTCCACGCGCGCCTCAAAGAGATGTCAGCATAACGAGGGGCCCCTCGGGGCCGAAGCCTGCCGGGTCAGCGGGATTGTCCGAAAGGGTTACCGCTACCCCGGAACATAAAGGGCGAAGGAAGGAACATGGGTGGGTTTTAGTCAGTAAGAGTCTGACACTCCCTTCCGCTCCACACAGAGCGGGAGGGGTCATTTGAAGATTTCCCATCCGGAAAAAAAAAAAAAAAAAGGCGTGCAAAGATAACAGACAGAGAGAGACAGAGTTACATTCTCATTTATAAATTAGTGTAGACACTTTACATCAATCTTATAAACACCCTCCCCCCCCCTCACTCACGCGCAATACTCGCATAATCCACAACACACCCTGACACTCAGTCACACACATAGTAATAATAATATTAAAATAATAATAATTTTCTTTCTTTTTAATTACTAGTCTGGAACAAATGTACCATATTTTTGACCTGGGTGTAGATAGCGCCACAGTTTTAACTTTTGGAACTATCTTCGTTTTCTTTTGTAAATTTGTGTCCAGAAACTAGTTCAAATAAACGTTTCTGTCTGTGTCTATGTTTTCTGTAATCTGTTGAGTGAAAACCAGTAAAAAAAAAGCTATAAATTGACAAAGTCACATTGGTACTGGCTATGAAACCTCCATAAACACAGTATTACCACCATTAAATAAAGAAAAAAGATAAAAGGGCGCATTTCCGCGTCCGGTCATAAAGCATAAGACACAATACATTTGTCGCGGCACATAAATCGCGGGCCATGTTAAATATTCGTTAAGTCGGCCCTCGACTTCGACGCGCCATTCGTTATAATATCGGATACATTTGCCGTTTGTTCGAATACACGGTTTACAGTTACATAGACACGAGCATTTAGAAGTACGCAGTTTAAGACATAGCATAAGCATAATCACGCCTATAATATTCCCACTGCTGGACACAGGCCTTCTCTCGGTGAGAGGGAGTGGGCCGCAATCCACCACGCAGGCAAAGTGCAGGTTGTTAAATGTCACTTTACTTCGAATGTTTGGTTCTAGGACATGCCGGTTACCTCACGATGTTTTCCTTCACCGTTTTGAGAACAGTGGTTATAAATAATTTACACAAAGTTAAGTGCCGTTTAAGACATAGGTTCTTTCCAACTCAAAACTCAAACTCAAAGCATCATTCAGCCTTCATCTGCCTAGCCATTTCCTTACTATGTTGGGGTCGGCTTCTAGTCTAACCGGATGCAGATGAGTACCAGTATTTTACATGGAGCGACTGCCTATCTGACCTCCACAACCCCGTTGCTGGATAATACGATACCCCTTGGTGACGGTGACTTGAAGACGGTGGCACATTGGTCACGTGCTGCCGTGCATAGCGAGACTTAGGGGAGGCCCCTTTACAGTCTCCCCAGGGATGTGCCTTACAGGCGTTGCGCAGGGGTGGTTCCGGAATTGGTCTTTTAAGAGGAACCGGGACCACCCCTATGTGAGTATGGTGATCACCGGGGTGGTTTTAGTGAGGTAAAAATCCCACACTCCCCGACCTCACTCCCCGGAGGTAGGGTGCATTTAGGTTTCCCCCCGAAAAAAAAAAGGGAGAAGAACGGGCAAGAAACTCCACGGACACTCGTTTAAATCAAAATATTGTTCCAATATATTGGTTTCTATATTTATTTAAGTACAGAAAAACCAACAGCTATTACAGTAGGATAAAGATAGGATTACTAACACGAGCCAACGGCTCAAGGGTTAAAACAGAAAAAAGTAATACCACCAAGATAAAAAAAAATTGTAGGTACAGACGCCAGCACATCAAACTACTACAAAATCTGTCAAATTTCTTTAATAGATTTTCAACGTTATCGCTAAAACATTAAGGTTCAAGATTGATTGGGAAAATTTAACAGTTTCAGGTAGCTTGATGTGCTGGCGTGGGTACAATAAGCACTACACACTTTTAAAAAAGAGGTCAAGCGCAGCCTAGTGCGTTATAATAAGGTTACCAAGTACATGTCGGGAAAAATGTGAAGAAAATAGCATAATCAGCCTACTGTTCCCACCGCTGGGACACAGGCCTCCTCTCTGTGAGAGGAAGTGGGCCGTAATCCACCACGCGGGCCTAGTTCGGGTTGGTGGATGTCACATGTCTTCGAATTTTAGGTTCTAGGACATGCTGTCTTCCTCACGATGTTTTGCTTCACCATTTAGAGAGCAGTGGTGATGAAATTAAATACCCAAAATAAAGTGCCTGCCTGGGTTCGAACTCATGACCTACAACTCGTAAGTCGGGGCCGATACAACTGGGTATCACTGCTAGAAGAAAAGAAATAGGTCAAAAAAATTTGAGACAAAAGAAAAACAGTACAAGACAAGATCACACTATCAACCTTACAAGCCTTTGAAGTTTTAAATAAAAAAATAATTTGTTCAAATTAGGCTGAAAATCACGGGGGGTGCCGTGATGACGACTAATAGAGAAGTATGGAAGAAAAAAACACCAGCGCCGACCTGGAATAAATTGGGATAAGGGCAAGAGGCAACGCGTTAACACTCATCCGTGAACCCGCCGCGGCTATCCGTCACCGGACCCTCCTCTGGGGAGTACTTCCCATCACCGGCGCACCAGAACACATAGCACGCCGTGACCACCCCAGGGACCAAACCAGCACATGGACGCCAGACGACCCCGTGTCTGGGCACCCTTGGTCCCCTTGCGACGGGTCGGTCACTGGCCCCGCCGCCTGCCAATTTTCGGCCGCAGAGGATAGGGAGAGCGGCCAACGTCATATCACCACTCCTCCTCCCCTGCGGCCCCATCAGACGGTGGCAACCCCGTCAAGGCCGCGGAAGGTAGGGAGAGCGGCACACCGCAATACCGGCACTCCTGTCCCGCCGCGACCTCCAACCCTCAGCCGTGATGCCTCCCATACGACATCGCGGCCCGCTTCAGTTGCGATGTCGCCCAAGCGGCACCGCAACCTACTTGTTGGCCGCTACGTCGTCAGCTTACTGGCAAAGCCCTGACGAGCGGTGACCAAGCCACGGCTACTAAGCCCCCCCGCCTCGACAATGCGGGAACCTACAGCGGGGTACCTGACAGCCTAACCCAATCTGAGCGAAAACGATATCTACATTTGCCAAAACTACAAAAGTACCTCTTCCTTTTTAACTAAGAAAATATATACACGAATAATAGCAAACGATGTACTGTGGGACCAGTGTAGGGAATTGTATATTTTAGGCCTATTTTACGGCAAGAATAATAAAAAGAAGGTAAAGTAAGCATTTCTATTCCATTCGAAATTTGCAAGCTCTAAAACCAAGTTATTGCTACTCTTCTGGAACAGGTTATGCATAAAATACTACTTACATAATATTTTTATGTATCTACTATTGATAGTGTATTTATCATTCTGCAGGGAGCCATATTTTAATATTGGGTATTTTTGGGAAGGGATAAGGTAAAATATAACCATGAGTCTAGGAATGATAGTATAAGCATAATTTACCCATAATGTTATCATTGCTACTTCCGGTTGTAATCTTCCGCGGGGGTCCAGTGCGGGTTGGTAGATGTCACATGTCTTCGAGTTTTTGGTTCTAGGACATGCCGGATTCCTTACGATGTTTTTCTTTATCGTATCGAGAGTAGTGGTGATGAAATTGTTTAAACAAATATTTTATTTAAATGAACCTAGGCGGTTTGAACACTTGACCTAGAACTCGTAAGTTGAGGCCGTCACCACTGGTCCACCACTGTTCTGGGAGAGATGCCTCTCTCTATCTTAACGCATTCTAAACACAACAAAGTTCTCTCGTTTCCATTTTTCAAGTCTAAGTCGCCAATCCGCCTTGGGCAAGCATAGTAATGGTGTTATGGCTTCTCTGTATGAGAAGAGTCCTCTGCCCGGCAGTGGAACAGTATTAGGCTGGTATTATTATAAACAAAATATTACAATGATGACGAGCAATGCAATAGATTTTCTTCAAAAGCTACCGAACATTCGCCCGCTCGCTTCCATCAAAACTCTCTCCATGTTAACTGGTCATAAATCGCTGGTGTCACCGATGAAACGCGCCGTTTCACTTTTAGCCTCTTTTTCGCATTATTTTTACATTTCAGGGTCTTCTAAACGCGTGTTACGATACGATAGGACAGCTATACTCAAAGTGTGTTCTGCGGAGCGCTAGTGCTCTGCAAAGCCTCTGTGGGTTAACTGGTTAACCGCAGAGAGCGATGGCCGTCAGAGTCATCAGAGGATATCGCAAGATCTCCTACGAGGCGGCCTGCGCACTGGCCGGATCCCCGCCCTGGGACCTAGAGGCGAAAGTACTCGCGTCACTGTTTCGGTGGCGCGAGGAAGCGAGGGCGCGGGGCGAGCGACCGATGCAGCGACACATGGAGCTGCGTCGGTCTCAGCTTCGCGAGGTCCTGGTGGCGGAATGGCGGGACAGGCTCACACGCCCTACCGCCGGCCTCGTCACCATCGAGTCGGTCCGGCCGGTGCTCGAGCGCTGGCTCGGGAGGAGGCACGGCTCCCTGTCGTTTCGGGTGACGCAGGTGCTCTCGGGGCATGGTTGCTTCGGGAAGTACCTGTGTCGCATAAACAGGGAGCCGGACGCCCGGTGTCACCACTGCGTCGACTGTCGGGAGGACACGGCGCGGCATACGCTGGCAGAGTGTGCCGCTTGGGAGGAGCCACGCCGTGCCCTCATCTCAGAAGTAGGCAGTGACCTGTCGCTGCCGGCCGTGGTCGAGTCGATGGTCGGCAGCGAAGAGTCCTGGGACGCGGTGGTTTCCTTCTGCGAAACGGTCGTCTCGCAGAAGGAGGCTGCGGAAAGGGAGAGGGAGATCTCGTCCTCTCACCCGGCCCGCAGCAGGCGCACCGGGCGTCGGCGGAGGGCGGATAACGCCCTCTTCCAGCCCCCCTAAATGGGTCCAGGGGCGACGGACTTGGGGACGCCCGTCGCCCCCCACACATCAGGACCCGAGATGGCGGCGCGTAGTGTTCCACGCGCGCCTCTCTTAGACGTCGCGGGGGGAGTCAAACACCTCACTCCCCCCCCTGACCCGAGGAGGCCCGCTGCGGCGGGCCGGCACCAGTCGGGGGTTGCGGAAGGATCTTACGTTCCCGCGACCCCCGGCGTAGGTGAGAGATGGAACACTGGGGTGGTTTTTAGTCAGTAAGAGTCTGACAGACCCCGTCGCCCGCCCCAGGGCGGCGGACATCCATGAGGATTTTCCACCCCGGAACAAAAAAAAAAAAAAAAAAGGTTCTATCTAAATCCCCCAGTGGGTTCCCGCATTGTCGAGGCGGGGGGGGCTCAGTAGCCGTGGCTTGGACAACCACGGTGAAGCTAAGAGGAACCCTAGGAAGGGCCGCTCGTCAGGGCTTTGCCAGTAAGCCGACGACGTAGCGGCCAACAAGTAGGTTGCGGTCCCGCTTAGGCGATATCGCAACTGAGGCGGGCCGTGATGTGGTATGGGAGGCACACGGCTGAAAGTTGGAGGCCGCAGGGGGAGAGGAGTGTTGGTATGACGTTGGCCGCTCTCCCTATCTTCTGCGGCCGAAAATTGGCAGGCGGCGGGGCCAATGACCTGACCCGTCGCAGGAGGACCAAGGGTGCCCAGACACGGGGTCGTCTGGCGCCCATGTGCTGGTTTGGTCCCTGGGGTGGTCACGACGTGCCATGTGTTCTGGTGCGCCGGTGATGGGGAGTACTCCCCAGAGCATTTATCCACGCTAAAAAAAAAGGGTTCTATCTAAATATTCCAACATAAAGTTTAGCTGAGACAAGAATTTAACACTGGGAAAAACTGCAAAATCAATTAGTGGAATAAATAAAGTCCTCCAGATCGAATTTCGGCCAAGGTGACCAGTTTCAGCGGAAGCCAGCCTTAGGTGCGGGAGATATTTTAGTGCGAGTGTGTGCGCAGACACAGGTGCACTCTCTCTTCCCTCACTATCATAGTCTGATGGGACGGCAATCCGACGCGACCGGAGACAGATTAGGCGCAGGACCAACGGCTTATTCCGTGTCACGGAGGTATCACACCGCCAACTTCCAAACTCCGGGCTGCTACTAAGAAATTCCCAATGGAAAACTCAATAACATTTGCCCGGCCCTGGAATCGAACCCAAGTCCAACAGTGCAGTAGGTTAGTGTGTGTAATTCCTGGGCCTTGCAACAAGTGGTCAGGCTTTTCGTCGGCTAATTCCTGAACAAATTTATTCATGCTGTCCCACGTCACGGATGTATCACACCGCCAACTTCCAAACTCCGGGCGTTTGGAAGTTGGCGGTTTGACACCTCCGTGGCTCAGAAAGCACTTTAATCCGTTGGCCCTGCGTCTGATCTCTCTCCGGTCGTGCCGAATTGCCGTCCCCTCGGGCTATGTGAGTGAACGAAGGGGAGTGCATCTGTGTCTGCGTACACACTTGTGCAAAGTCAAAGTCAAAGCATTTATTTCAAATAGGCACAAAAAAGGCACTTTTGAACGTCAAAAATTACCAGTATCATAGAATTGATTGTATTCGCCCCTTCCAAATCGTAGTTTTCGTATGGAGAAGAATGGGCAAGAAACTCCACTATAACATCTCCCGCGCCGAAGGCTGGCCTCCGCTGAGATTGGTCGCCATGGACGAAATTTGATCTGGAGGACTTTATTTATATGACAAATCGCACCGTACGATACAAATAACCCTATCAAACAGATAAACACACTGTAAAACAAGCAAACACAACTTCAGCCAATAATTAAACGTCATTATTACACAAACTGTCCATCTCGTCATAACATTTCACCACACACCACCCTACTAAACCAGTGACACAGTTCGCAACAGCCTGTATATTCAGAGCACGTATACAGGATGCGTGCACTTCCCCCTCCTACATTAACCCCTTCACTGAATACATTGTCAAGTAATAAATTAAGTTTTCCTTGTACGGTGTTGTGCGAACGTATTTTGTTTTATTTCTTTTTTTTTTTTTGGTTCTGGGTAGGTAATTGCTTTTCTTTTTTGTGGGTAGTTGATGGTTCTGTAACTCCTTTTTGGTCTAGTCGTTGCAAACTTTGCGACCATGACTTGTGGAGTGTTGATCCCCGGACGAATCAATGGGAGATTTTCAACAATATATAATTGTACATCAATATTATGATTGTAGGTTCAGTACTGTAGGAGAGGTACAGACGCCAGCAGGTCAAGCTACCCTAAACTGTCAAATTTTCCCAATCAACCTTGAACCTTAATGCTTTAATGATAAAGTTGAAAATCTATTAAAGAAATTTGACAGATTGTAGTAACTTGATGTGCTGGCGTCCGTACATCAATCAAACAATATCTTTCAGATAAAATAATTATGACGGAATCGTTTCACGTTTTTTATATATTTTTCCTTCTCAATTGGCTTGTCAGCAAAATCAGACGCCTACTTTTTTGCCTTCTCAATTCATATTGGCGTTATGTGTTTTTCTTATTGCATGAAAGAAAGAAAAAGTATTTATTGCGACTCAAAACAGAAACAGGAAGATCAAAGACTAGACTAAACACAGTCAAAAATAAAAATAAAACATATATTAAAAAAAAGAAAAATGAAACAGAAAGTCCTATACGAGGCCAAAAGGCTCCTATCTCAGCATGATGCTGCACACAAACCATGCGGATTATAATCTCTACAGTACCTAAGTATGATAAAGCTCTTGATGTACTCGTAATTCAAACACAAAAGCAACTCTTGATCCGTTCGGTACAAGTTGTGGTGCGTCCTACACCTTTGGCGGCCACAAAGCTATTTACAAAACGGCCATTTTCTGCCAAAATCAATCTTTTTAAGAGGCCACAGTTTAGGCTTTCCGCAGCCATTAAAGGCCCAGCATCCATAAAGTAAAGGTAACATCGATCAGGCACCACAGCGCAGTCGGTTAGACCAGTAAATCAAAATCGCCCACCTGGCCGATGACAAACATTTCTGAGCTAAACAAGAGCTATTAATCCAGAAACGTTTTGAGAGCGCAGTCGAGAACTGGCCCTAAAATGACGCTTTATGGAGCTACAATTTGGAGCAACTTTGACTTATAGTTTGTGAGAAGTTCACGGCAGTTTCAGTTCAGCACCCTAATTGCGTAACACTATCAATGTATATCTGAATCATTTTGAAGGATATTACTAATCCATTGCTTCATATGCTCGAAAAGTTTGTCTGCTCAACAACGTAAATGACGCTATGAATGTTGTTGAACTGCCAAAATGAAAACCATTGCTTCTGTTAGTGTGTTACGCAATCTACCCGCAGGGTAGCAAATTTTTTAAACAGAATTCTTTAAAATGAAACTAGATAAATGTGTTTTAGGTGTTTCTTATTTGTTCACGTGCATGTCGAATAAGTACGAATAGTTTGCTATAGTAACCGTATCCTCATTTTACTTCCATCTGCCTAGCCATTTCCGAACTATGTTGGGGTCAGCTTCCAGTCTAACCCGATGGAACTAAATATTAGTATTTTACATGGATTGACTGCCTATCTGACCTCTACAATCCAGTTACTGAATAACACTATACCCGTTGGTTGGTGTCAGACGTTTGGGTTTCTGACCCGTAACGACTGGCAAAGATCTACGAATGACAGCCGGGACCAATGGTTAAATATGCTTTACGAAACAGAGGGATCTCGATATACAGTGGATGGTTCCCATCCACGAACCGACCGCGGCAAGCGTAGCTTAACCTTTGATCGACACGTACGACTGTTATTATTTAACCACGAGCGTGTCCTAATTTTACGTACTGTTCATAATATGGTTTTATTGTTTTGTTAAAATACCTGTAAATCTGAGGGGCAATTCTCGTAATTTTAAGAACGTTCACAGTCTGATCTCAGTCTGTCAAAAATACCTCAAATTTCCCTACATTTTGACAAGTTTTTGACATTTTGTTTGTCGCTGAGCTGAGACTGCGACTAGATTTTGAACGTTTTAAATTACGAGAATTGACCTGCTGATCCAAAGCCTCCAATTTAATTTAAATTCAATCGCATCGGAACTCCGTAACAAGGTGTTCTGGGAAAAAGTATTTTTAACGATGCAGAGATTTTTCGCACAACAATTTTAACAACCGGGATTTTGATTGGCCTTTTACGCAGATTGTTTTTAATTATTGAAATTCGAAAAGCCATGAATTTTTCGACATCGACTTAATAACTTTATACTTGTGTCTCTTATATATGGATTTTTTGTCCCCACGTTATTCCACTTATAATTAAGCTGCAGTGCATCCAAAACTACATAGTATTCCAAATCCTAGAATCAAACCAAATCAAATTTATATCTGTAATTTATATGGTGTACATAATAAAGACTATTTATCAAATAAGTCACAAATGAATAAAGTTCTAATGAAAGCAGCATTTTAGTCGCCTAATATTTCACTTGTCACGGTCGGGGGCACCTAAAACGCCACTCAGTTTTCAACAGCCAAAAGACACTCGGTCGGTATACTTGAAAAGATTCCTTTTCGCACAAGTGCAATGGACAATCATTAACGACGAGGTCCTCCGAGATTTTTCACAGGTAATAGCTTTTATATTTGACGTTTGATCTCCAAATGGCCCAGGAAAACGGTTCCGTAGATTGAGTGGAACGTTCGTTTACGTCCAATCTGTATAACTTTGATTTTCGTGGGAAGTTGGGACGATGATAGGCGTCTGTCAAGCATGAGTGATGGGCTGGCTTGAGGTTGAACGTACCTATTCGTGAATGGCGTTTCAGATATGAGAAATACCATGTATTGGTACTATCCGTGCGTGTTTTAATAACTGATCGTGTGGTTGAAAGCAAGAAAATTAAGATTTCACGAATTCCGTAGTTTCGGCCGAAGTAACGCGCGTTTCTTTCTCCGTTTCACGTACAGTCATTAGATAAACCGTACCCTGTACATTAGGTAAACCGTTTTTTGACAAATGGAACCAGTGATTACAGCAACACATTACATTGATTCACCCCATTGTGTCACCCTTTGTAAAATGTATATATTTATGTTCTGTAATTTATATAGTGTACTTATTAAAGAGTATTCTATTCTATTCTATTGATTGATACACGTACGGTAGTATAATGTATGTATTTAAGAAGCCATAAATAAGATAATTCAATAAGATAATGCAGTTTATATATTTATTTTACTACGCATTTTGAAGTTAACTTTTACGTAATCTGGAATATGTACGTTCTAAGACAGCTGTCAAAAAAAGGGTTGACCTAATGGACAGGGTATACAGATATTAGATTAGTTCGGGGTCCGAACTAATAATGAATGACAGCACAATTTTGACAGCCGTCTTTACTCCCGATATGGTTTTGCCAATCCAAAATCGGCAGTAAAGCTTATTCCCAAATATCGAACTACATTCAGACTGGCCCGTATCTTCATTGACAGGCTTAGAGTACGAATCGTTCGAATTTTGCGGAGCTTTGAGAGAGTTTTCAAAAGGGGTGATATTATTTCGGTACGTTTCTCATCTTGGACAATCAGTAACGCTACCATCCTTGCTGACTTGCTAAATCGCTAATATCCTAGCCTTTTCATTCATGTTAAACACCATTTCCCAAAGATCCAGGCCGTGCTTAAAATAAAATGTCAAACCTTCGTCATCATCATCTTATCAGCCGAAAGACGTCCACTGCTGGATATAGGCCTCCCCAAACATCGCCACTTCGACCGGTTTTGTACTTCTCGCATCCAGCGGATTTTTGCGGCATTCACCAGGTCATCAGTCCATCTTGAGGGAGGCCTTCCAACGCTCCGTCTTTCGGTATGGCAGAGCACATTGCTCGCAGAACAGCCCCGTAATTGCGTAACACACTAACAGTAGCAAAGAATTTAATTTTGACACTTTAACTAAATTCATTGCGTTATTTAGGTACGTTGTTGGTACAGACGCCAGCAGGTCAAGCTACCCGAAACTGTCAAATTTTCCCAATCAACCTTGGACCTTAATGCTTTAACGATAAAGTTGAAAATCTATTAAAGAAATTTGACAGATTGTAGTAACTTGATGTGCTGGCGTCCGTACAAAGAAAAGAAAGAAAGAAAATACATTTATTTAGCACAGAGTCAAACTCAAACTCAAACTCAAAGTATTTATTTCAATTAAACCAATTACAGGCACTTTTGAATTGTCAAGGGGTCGGTCAGTCAGAGAAATGAAGCTAGTTGCCCATTCCAAAGCGTAGTAGGTACCTATGGAGAAGAACGGGCAAGAAACTCCATGGACACTCTTTTAAATCAAAATATGGTTACAAAGTATTAGTTACATCATTCATGTTAAAAATTATGCATGTGAGAACGATGCAGAACGTTAAAAGCATCCGTAATGAAAAGCCTAAAACAATCCAAATATTAAATTAAATTAAAATAAGCCATGGCAGCAAAGAGATGACCAGTCCCCACTGACGGCGCCCGTTCACGAACATGACGCACGGATTAGCACCATTCAGCTCAACCATTTTGAAGGGAGCTAAATGATCCAACACATGTGCCACCATCAGCGAGACATTTGAGTGAGCATGACATACTCTCAGCCGCCAGGGCACATTCAAGTCAATGAAAGACGTACCCAGTAAATGGTAGCTTTATAGTATGTACCTACATAGTACTCACACATGAGCTATACAATTATACAATACTAGGAGATTGAATTTATATAATGCAAAAATAGTATTTTACAATCTTCAGCGGCTCCAACAGTACTTTCAAATGCTAATCAATTTATTTATGCGTCCTGTGGAGCAGGACCAGCGTTTAGCCAAGCATTTTTATCAGCGATGTAATCTCCCAATTTATAATATGCCTGGCTGCATAGTGTGCGTTTTATACAAGATTTAAATTTCGAGTTTGAGTAAAAGACACACAATACACCAGATACATACATCAGAGGGGCAATTCTCGTAATTTTAAGAACGTTCACAGTCTGATCTCAGTCTCAATCTGTCAAAAATACCTCTAATTTCCATACATTTTGACAAGTTTTTGACATTTGTTTGTCGCCGAGATGAGACTGCGACTAGATTTTGAACGTTTTAAATTACGAGAATAGGCCTTCTGATGGCAAAAAATACAAATCAAATAGAAAGTGTAAAGTCCGATGTAAGAAAATAGCAGGAAAGTGTAAGTGTGTGCAGTGTTTTTCTCCAAAGCTCTTTGTATACTGTGTGTGGCATGTCGGTTCACCCTCCAGTATCCAGGGTTTTGTATTTTTAATGGGTTCATCTCATCTTTTACCTTTCAAATTCACTCACAAACGCATAAAGCACTGACTCATAACTTTTGCATAACACATTACATCATTGGCCATTTTGTAATTCCTTACATCATAATTTTTTGGTGCATGTTGGGTGCGCGTACGTCAAATAGGACGTTTCGAAATGTTGCCATTACATAAAGCGTAAAACGTTTATTGAGGATGATATTCTCTTAGCATGTATATTTCCTTTTTTTTATATTCGTGTTTGTTTCTAGCACTTTTAAATTAAATTGTATTATTTTGCTCTTTGTACGCTGTACCAGTACAGCGTCCTAATAACTGAAGGCCAATTCTCGTAATTTAAAACGTTCAAAATCTAGTCACAGTCTCATCTCGGCGACACATAAATGTCAAAAACTTGTCAAAATGTAGGGAAATTAGAAGTATTTTTGACAGATTGAGACTGAGATCAGACTGTAAACGTTCTTAAAATTACGAGAATTGCCCGTCTGGTTGCTTTAAAAATATAAATAATTGTTTTAATACTTGTTGATGGATAATTGTATGCTGCACCGTACGACTTCATTACGTCGGCGCCGGCTGTCGCTGAAAACCAGCGCTGGGGCACTGTCTTGCACAGTGTCGCAGCATAATGCTGAGCGATAGCCGTTTTGCGTGGACGTGACGCATGTCAACCTTTTCTTATAGTTTTTTTTTTGTTTTTTATGTTCTTTTTTGCGTCATGTTTACCCCAAAAAAACGTATTTTCTTTCTTTCTTTCTTCTTCAGTGTGAGTGTTTAGAGGTATGAGGAACAGGGTGTAATGTTCACTCATCCCCCATAGAAAAGGGAGGATCCTCCGACCAGACGGGTGTTGGGTCTGGCGGGCAATTGCCAAACGATTGATGTTGGGAAATTGTATCTATGCTAATTGCGCGGTAAACTCTGCTTGCGAGATGCAGGATTTGCGTGACATCAGTATGACGCGTTGTTCGCATGTGGCGTTGTAGATACCGCTACAAGTGTAAACAAAATTTTTGGACACATGAAGCAATGGATTAGCAATATCCTTCAACATTTTAAATCGCAATCTGAATCATTATTGAGATTATAATTCAAAGTGTGTTACGCAAATACGGTGCAGGTGGCCGATGGGGTCGAAAGGCTCTGGAGTGGCGAAACCTCTTCGTTAACCTCAAATGACATTACTAGTCTAATTTATAACAGTGGCTACCTCCGTTTCCTAAACCTAAGCAGTTAGACGGGGTTAGACAGCCGTCAATAATTTAGGGACATGATTCGGTGGATTCACGTGATTGAATATATGATGGTTCGAAGTTTAGTCTACGTAAACGTCAAAATTTACAAGTAAATAGTCATCATCACTTTAGAAACGGCTGATAAAAAGACCTACCTAAATTCTAAACTTCTTTAGAGTGTAGAAGTATTCAATCAGTCTCCATACGTCAGTGGTGGTCCAGTAGAATCGGCCCCGACTTTCGAGTTGTAGGTCGTGAGTTCGAACCCAGGTAGGCACTTTACTGTGTGTATTTAATTTCATCAACGCTACTCTCAAAACGGTGAAGGTCCGGGACCAGAACATTGTGAGGAAACCGGCATGTCCTAGAATCAAAAAGTCGAAGACTGTGACATCCACCAACCCGTACTGGGTTCGCATGGTAGATTATGGCCCACACCCTCCCACAGAGAGGAAGCCTATGTCTTAGCAGTGGGAACAGTATAGACTGCTTATGCTGCTCCAGATGTCCGGTACATCTAAGGAACCCAGCCCCCTGGCATGAGTGACATGCAAATTTTTAACTTTTCCCATGTAGCTCATGGCACTACCAGAGAACAAAACAAAGCTTAGCAATGGCTTAGAGAAGCAGAAGAAGTTTGACATGTCCTTGAAACCTTGCCCCCATGCTCCGTTCACTTTAATAGTCGCGACAATTTCCCCAGCAGTACTAGTAAATATTTGTCCAAGTTATTACCGACCACTTATACTTAGGGCTAAGCCTCTGCCAAGCTATTAATTCGCGGCTGAAGCGACTGAGCCCAAGTGTTTGTGTTTCGTACTATTTAGATACAAACGGCTTATAGTCGGGGTTAGGTCGTGATAAATTGGCTGAGAATAGGTCTTTCTGTAGAGTTGGTACGGTTATTATGTGGGCTGGGAAGTCAGTTTTTGTTTAAGTGATTTCTAACAATTTTCTCTGCTTGTTAACTTGGAAAAAACTTTTTTAGCTTGTTAGTTCTTATTTTTCACTTTTTAGTTGTACCTACTTGTGTCAGGAAGCTATTAAAACATTATCAATATAAACTAAGTGGAAAAAACTGGCTGAATTCATGGTTATAGTTTGGGCCTCGATGTTCACCACCATATGTTAAGTAAGGACATCATTCATTTCGTACCCAAAGATTAAAGTACTGTTTTCTTACGAGAAATAACATCTTGAGAATGCATTAGTATTATGTACAGACGCCAGCACATCAAGCTACTACAAACTGTCAAAGAACAATGGCGAAAGCTTAGCTGACTTTAATTTGAGCGTCTAAAAGTGACTTATATACGAAGGCAGTTCTATTATTTTTCTACGTTTTTTCAAAGTATCACATTACCTAGTTAACTCCGGATAAAAAAATTATTTTAAATGAAAAGTTATTTGATTTTTTCATTGACAATTAGTGATGCCATTTTGTATTTATTCTGCCAAGTGACAGTAAGTACAGTATTATTGTAATAAAATCAGTTTTAGTTTGTTGTTGTAAAAAAAAGGAGTAAATGAATTAACAATAACGTTTATTTATAAGTGGAAGTGTTCTTTGTAGGGAGGTAAAAATATTGTAGTGTAAAAATAAATTAATTACTTTCAATTAATGACTGGCAAAAAGACTATTATCCCAAGTCGAAAAAAATATAAAGACTTGGTTTGACAACTGTTGATTGTTCAATGGGGTTGCCAGGTCGCCAAACCTAATAGCCGGACAGAGTTTGGCCGGACATTTGGGTAGAAAGGCCGGACACCCTACATTATTGAGGATTTTGTGTCTCAGTATTAATAGGTACGACAAAAAAATTGTATGTAAAATCAAGCTTTTTTGATTATTGTCATAATCAGTCATCGGCGCTCGCTCGTTTGCGAAATGTAAAAAGCCTAACAAAAGCCGGAGAAGCCAGACACCGTTTATTTTGGCTGGACAGGCAATCAGAAAGCCTACCTATGTCCGGGTTTATCCGGGCAACGCTAACCATAAACATAACCTACAAAAGTTCATGACTGAATTTCTATTATTCTCGGACTTCTCGAACAAAAATTCTTGCACAAACTAATTCAGAAGTTGACGCCGAGTTAAACAAGATATTTTTCATTTAAAGACGCAAGAATTAAATCTCAGCTAAATTAATGTATGGGTGGCTGCCATTGTTCTTTCTTTAATAGATTTTCAACTTTATCGCTAAAGCATTAAGGTTCAAGATTGATTGGGAAAATTTGACAGATTCGGGTAGCTTGACCTGCTGGCGTCTGTACAATGGAAGTCTACATGCTTAAAACACTCGTTATAAAAATATGATTCGTGACATTTTCAATCGCAATTAGCAGCCAGGGGGGGTTAATTGTAGAATCTCGCTGTAATAGTAAAAAATGCTCAAGATTTAATTTCCCATAAGAAAACAGTACCTTTTATCTGGCCTGCACTTTAATGTTTGGGTTCAAATTGTTCGACACTAAAATGATGTCCTTTAAGTACTCAATCCAAAGTCTTCAATACATGCAAAATACTCTACTTTTTCTTGCTGAAAAGCTTTTTTACAAACGGCCAGGATAAATCACTACGCTGAAAAGAATTGCAAATAAAGAATAGAATAAAAATGCTGCTTACTATGCATTGGTTGCGTGCGAACGTGTAGCATTGCTATGAGGACTGTGATAGGCGCGATCTGTCACACGTAGGACACTTTAAAGCTAGGATTGGTTTGTTTGTAAACTAACCAATTTTTAAAAAGTTTAAGGTTCTAACTTTATCTTCTATTTGCATCTTAGAAATAGCCATATTTGTCAGGAAATCTCTCCCTTCTTCTCCATAGTAGCCGAAAACAATAGATTTACAAAAAGGGACCTTATAAAATATATAACCATATTCCAAAACAAATAAGAGAGCTACCATTTAATTTTTACAAAAAAAGTCTAAAAAATTGGCTTCTCCAAAATATTTTTTTACACATTAAAATTTTTTTTTGATTAGGGTTAATAAGTAAATATTTTTTATTTTTTTATAATAAAGTAGATTTATTTAGTTGTATAATAGAATTGTTGTTATTGTTGTGTTTTAATTTTATTTTATTTTGTATATTAGAGTACAAATGTCCATAGTATAAGTGTTTTGTATTCTTTACTAGAGTATAAGTAGTATATAAGTTAGGTTTTATACCCACGTGTACATTAGGTTCACATTGTAAATATTCGTATGCCGCTAGTAGCGGCGGATGTGTCGAACCTATCCATATGTACCAATCATCTTTGTACCTACCATATCCGACGAATAAATGTCTTTGTCTTTGTCTAAACTAAAGCACCAATATAATAACAGCTTGCTTTAGTTTAAGGAATAAAGATTCCTAAATAAAAAAATAAATAAAGTCATCATCGTCGGCATAGCCAAGGAGGCTTAGCATGCTTTCCGAGCCACGCAAGGGTCTTGATAGTTGAAGATGGTCACCCATCCACGGATCAACCGCAGCAAGCGTAGCTTAACCTGATCGATCGAACCGTACGGCTGTTAGTACTTAGCCACAAGACTCTCTACATCTCTACCTAATACTCGTAAATAATAAATAGAAGCAACAAACCTTTGTCGCAAATAATATGTAAAGAAATGATAAAATGGCTATGTCTGGACTGTAAAAAGTCCTAACAAATGTATCACATTATCCACATAGATCAATTATTAATGTATGTGCTTAGAGTATTGACGTTCAATATATTGAGATATTTCGAATACTCATTTTTATCCAATCCATCACCAAAATGCTTAAACCCAAACCCCTGATAACCTTCATGAACGTAATATATCACCAGCCAAACAAAATGAGTATCACACAACATTTGAAAGATGTCTACTGCATTTGTAATGCTGGCCATCCCTGCTATCGGCCCGTCTGTCCCGCACACCTATAAATTGTAGCCTATCACAGGTATGCCACAGTACAGGCAGATAAACAAGGTTTACTCTACACAACGCGGTATAATACTCAAGAGAGCAACTTAATATCATGTCTTCGGTGTATGTCAGCTGCACGAACTGATAATTCTGATTCCGGGACGAGGCCATTTAGATTGCCATCGGAAAACTCGCTTCCACTCCGTTCTGCGTCAGCGTAAATTGAGCCTTAGTGAATGAACTTTGTGTCAATTGTCTAACGTACAAACTAGATACGAGCTTATTACTGCCGGGATTCCCGAGAAGACGCAATAATTCTCCAAAAGATGCGCGACCTGTGCATATGTGTGTACCTATCTAATTTGTGTGTTACACTTTTGACATAAAGCTCATTATGCTTTGTACAAAAAAAGCACTTCCACTCCGTTCCACAGCATTGTAAATTGAGCCTAAGAAGAAGATAAACAACACAGGCTCAAACTGTACTGCAAGACATTTGGGTTTAATTACACACTTATAGATAACCCGCACTAGGCACGCGAGGTTGATGACGACCTGAGCCCTCTCACAGAGAGGAGGTCCGAGTTTCAGCAGTACGGTCATTATAGGCTGAACATAAAATGGGGAAAAAGCACTTAAAATGGACGTATTGCCTATTAAATCATTATTATGTAATGTTTTAGCATTACGCATTTAATTATCAGCTGTATTATAATTTTTTTTTTGTGTGCGCTTCAATTCGGGCTACTAGAATAAATAAAGAAAGAAAAGTATTTATTGCGACTCGTACAGGAAGATCGCAAACTAAACTAAACACAGTCAAAAATAAAAAACCAAACTATATAAAGAAAAATAAAACTGAAAGTTCTATACGAGGCCAAAAGAAAAAATCTTAGCATGATGCTGCGACATTTAAAAAATAAATGTTGCAGCGCTGGTATTCTGCTCCACATAGACATCACGATGCTGTTCTTTTCAGAATAGAACTGCGGGGTAAATTCGTAACACATAAGATTGTAATCGATCGCAATGCCTTTCATTTTGACAGTTCAGCCATGTTTATCGCGTTATTTACGAATTTTTCGAACCTATGAAGCAAGGATTAGGAGTCTGCTTCAAAACCCTCGGATTTTTATGGAAAGTGTGTTACACGATTAGGGTGCTGAAGCTCAATTGCTACGTTGCCAGACAACTCACTTTTCTTTTTGGACTACCACTGCTGGCCAATAAATATATAATAAATAAAAAAATATTAAAATAAAAATTTGTTTACTTATCTCCACAAATTACATTCAACTTACATATTAAGTTGACAGGTATTTCGACAAAATTTTGTAATCTGTGGGAGATCTGGAGTGTAAACTAAGCTTAGGCCTGTATTTTAGAACTCCAGCCCCCCATTATATGACATAGTAAAGGTTGTCAGCGTAGTACAATTACAAGTGATTGACGGTGTGTGTGAGCGTGTGTGTGTGTGAGGGTGTGTGTGTGTGTGTATGCCTACAAATATTTATTGACCTTCTGAGCTCTCTTCTTACACACGCAAAACATAATTTTAAAGGTATATGCTCTGTCACGTGGTTACACCTGTCCGCTTTCAGCTCGCATTTTTTTAATACAGCAGCATTTCCCGGAATGTAAATTCGTTCATCCTCCAAATCAGAACGAAATAAAATGTCCGATCGTGCAAAATATTTTATACAAACTTCTGTTAAAATTGTTATTAATAAAGCGACAGGATTTTGGGCGAGCAATATTTTTATTACTTCACGATTTTAAAAGTAATTTTTTACATAAAATGTTTTATTGTAACGTGCGTCTGGTTCAGGCGTATTCTGTATGCTTTTTTGAACTAGTCTAGAAAAAAAAGCAGAAGCCATTATAGAATATGAAGGTACCGATACAAACATATTTTTATACCTACATCTAAATTTGTACCTAATATTATTCAAAACACGTATGTAATACTTGCAAATAGGTACTATATATTTGCGAGCATATAAGTGCTTCACTTAACCGTACGAGTTCCATTAAAGGTATTGGTATCTCCAAAAAGTAGATAAAATAGTGTTATTTATAATGCTTAATGTATTAACTGGTGACAAATGATGCGTCTGAGGCTTTTCGTCATAAGCTTGGGGCCATGCCATGTGGTGAGCTTGACAGTTGACAGAATACCGCACTACGTAATCGTAAACTCGAATAATAACGAAAATAAAGAACTTATTACTTTAGGCAAGGAAGTTAAAACAGAACCAGACCAGATAAATTGTCATTCGCCTGCCCTTATCCCAATTTATTTATGGTCGGCGCAACATGTCTTTTTTTTCCATACTTCTCTATTAGTCGTCATCTCGGTAGTCACCCCCTTTCTAACCATATCATCATTCACACAGTCCATCCAACGTTTTTTGGTCAGACCAGATAAATGAAATCCTACTAATATTATAAACGCGAAAGTTTGTATGGATGGATGTTTGTTACTCTTTCACACCAAAACTACTGAATGGATTTGGATGAAATTTGGCACTCATACTTATCCATCCGATCCCGTGGGAATATCGGGATACTTTTTTATCCCTATATTCCCACGGGATCGAAACTTATGCGGGTGAAACCGTGGGGCGCTGCTAGTAACAAATAAAGATTACATTAAAAAGTAGTATTTGATATATTTACCGTTATTCTATCAGAGAAAACGAAACATTAACGGAATTAATTGAGAAATCAATTAAAAAGCAATATCAATGATTCTAGATAATATTTGATAAGAATTGAAAATAAAATTACTTGCTTTGAAGAAAATTAAACATTAATATACCAACCAACTCGTATTATTACATCTATATCACAATTGGAGAAAAAGAAAATTGGATGGCAGTAGACTGTATCACGATGGTCAATGTTGTGATAAAAAAGGTTTCTGATGATTATATAGCTACGAGGATTAACCCTGATAAGAATTCCGAGTCCGAATCGATCGATCGTCCTGTGTTGCTCATAACGTGGATGTTGGCAAAGGTATGTCAAATTTTGGACTTTGTTACAAGAAGTAAATGTGAATGAGCTGAATAAACACGTAATTATGAGTTCTGTGATTTTATTTTTACAATATGTGATGGTGACTGCAAGTTATTGCCACCAATATTGGAATTTTTTGTATATATACATATATATTATAAGTATATATTACAGTAAATAGTATGTATGTATCTATTTATGTATGTGTGTATCTAGTTTCAATAGTTTTTTATCATTGTTCCTCTCAACCAAAGCACCTGCCATCTAGTCTCTTCACCGCCCTTGGTTGACTGCGAAGAGTTTAAATAAATAAATATCCATATTCATATATTTATTTGCATTCCATAATGTTGTAGAGGTGTTACAATGACTTAAAGTTAAGGTAAGTTTTACTAACAATCTTGTTGAGTCTTGGTTACTTTAATAAAG
Organism: Apamea monoglypha; assembly: GCA_911387795.2. Taxonomy (NCBI): domain Eukaryota; kingdom Metazoa; phylum Arthropoda; class Insecta; order Lepidoptera; family Noctuidae; genus Apamea; species Apamea monoglypha. The sequence goes on along the minus strand of OU426933.1, from coordinate 2,674,551 downwards.
ATAAATTCTATTCTTTAAAGTGAACAGATACAAGTCCACTTACGAATCGAAATTAGATCAAGATTTTTTTTTTATTTTTTTTTAAACGTTGCCCCACACTAGGAATTTCTCCTGTATCGTGGGTGCGTTTACAAACATTTAAACTCACATACACAAACAGCCAGACCCGGAACAACTACTTGTAGGTCATACAAATATTTATTCCGTGCGGGAATCGAACCCGCGACACGCAGCGCAGCAGTCAATCGCTTAACCACTGCGCCAACCGTGTCGTCAAAATATTGAAAAATGGTTGTGTGCCCGCATATTATGACACAGGAGCCTCAACTGAAGATCTCGTGTTGCAATACCGAAGTATCAGCAGTACCAACTGTTGGGCACCGCAGTAACACTATATAGTAACGTCGCTTGAGACAAAGAATGTGAAGAAATAATCAAATATTCAGTCCGCAATGTGTACAATTATGGACCCAGTAGGGCTCAGCAAAAAGTATAAAACTAATTCTTAAAATAAAAATAAATTTAGGATACAAATCTACAATAAGCAATTTTTAAAATATGTTATTAACATTAAATAATGTTATAACATTTTATTTTACTGAGATCAGTCTGTTATAGGTTGTGGTACAGACGCCAGCAGGTCAAGCTACCCGAAACTGTCAAATTATCCCAATCAATCTTGAACCTAATGCTTTAGCGATAAAGTTGTAAATCTATTAAATAAATTTGACAGATTGTAGTAGCTTGATGTGCTGGCGTCTGTGCTTAATAATTATTTGGTAAGGTCAATTAAACATATATTATAATATTTATCTATGTATGTATGAATGTATCTATACGACTAACTGTGTGTGGTGTCTGTTTGTGTTCAATTATTTTTTTTGTCATGTATGTATTCGTTTATCGTGTAGTATGCTTTTTAAATTAATATTTTCTTATATCATATACACCGTGTTCTTCACGTTATCCATAAACTTTGGCAAACGCTTCTATAGCTTTTACAAATCAAATCCAACAAAGGAAGTAGTACTTAAAAAGGCTTCGTTACAAAGATATTTGTAATTTCATTTAATGAAATTTAATTGAGCTATGCAGGAAGTGTAATATAAAATCTACATTCATATCATGGACCATTAAAAAAATATAAAAGTCATTAGAAAGTGGTAATTAAAGTCATGACGTGTATTTTGTCTATAATATAAATTATCACTTCTCATTAACAATGTATTAAAGCCACATAGGTTAATTGTCATATTTCTCATATCAACTCGAGAGAAAATTACAATGAATAGTATAAAAACCGGCCAAGTATGAGTCGGACTCCCACACGAAGGGTTCCGTGCCACAAGGCAAAAAACGCCGAAAAAAAAAACGTTTCTTGTATGGAGACCACCTTTAGTTTTTATTTCCTTTATTTTATTTTTATTATTTGTTGTTATAGCGGCAATAGGAAGAAACACATACTATTGCGGTTCATGAGATAAAGCCCGCTGACGGTCAGATGGACAGACGGACAGCGGAGCCTTAGTAATAGGGTTCTCTTGGTACCGTTTGGGTACGGAACCCTTAAATTAATAATCAAATTACTAGAAACAGTATAAGCTACTGATAAATAGGAGTCATTACCGTTATTGTAAGTATCATACTTACATATTACTTATATTACAAATTAGCTTTATGCAAAAATCAATTAAGAAACTAATTAAAAGCCCTCAAACATAATTAGACAACATATTTATTCAAAACGTGGTACATTTGTCAAGTGATGTCATTAACAATCAAGTCTTCGACGTCATTGCTGGCACAGTGATAAGAAAGATTTAACATCAAAGATCAGACAACACCCATCATGGTTCCTCTCTTCGTATTGGCTTTAGTCATCCACTTTGCGTATTCGACCACGCCTTGCCAAAACGGTACTGAAATCGTATCAAAGGAGACCAAGAATCCTCAAGACCTCATTGGAAACTGGACCTACGTATACCATTGGGACAGCATGAATAAATTTGTTCAGGAATTAGCCGACGAAAAGCCTGACCACGTGTTGCAATGCCCAGGAATTACACACACTAACCTACTGCACCGTTGGACTTGGGTTCGATTCCCGGGCCGGGCAAATGTTATTGGGATTTCCATTGGGAATTTCTTAGTTAAAGCCCGGAGTTTGGAAGTTGGCGGTGTGATACGACCGTGCCTCGGAAATCACGTGAAGCCGTTGGTCCTGATCTCTCCCCGGTCGTGTCAGGTTGCCGTCCCATCGGACTATGAGAGTGAGGGAAGAGAGAGTGCACCTGTGTCTGCGCACACACTTATGCACTATAATATCCCCCGCGCCGAAGGTTGATCTCTGCTGAGATTGGTGGTCATGGCCGAAATTCGGTCTGGAAGACTTATTTTATTCATTGTTAGACACTGATATAACAGTGTTGTTAGACACTGATATAACAGTGTTCTTAGACACTGATATAACAGTGTTGTTAGACACTGATATAACAGTGTTGTTAGACACTGATATAACAGTGTTGTTAGACACTGATATAACAGTGTTGTTAGACACTGATATAACAGTGTTGTTAGACACTGATATAACAGTGTTCTTAGACACTGATATAACAGTGCTGTTGGACACTGATATAACAGTGTTCTTAGACACTGATATAACAGTGTTGTTAGACACTGATATAACAGTGTTCTTAGACACTGATATAACAGTGTTGTTAGACACTGATATAACAGTGTTCTTAGACACTGATATAACAGTGTTGTTAGACACTGATGTAACAGTGTTCTTAGACACTGATATAACAGTGTTGTTAGACACTGATGTAACAGTGTTCTTAGACACTGATATAACAGTGCTGTTGGACACTGATATAACAGTGTTCTTAGACACTGATATAACAGTGCTGTTGGACACTGATATAACAGTGTTCTTAGACACTGATATAACAGTGTTGTTAGGTACTGATATAACAGTGTAGACTATAAATGAGAAGTCCAAAAATCTATATAAATGTTCTGTGAACGTGTAAAAAAACTTCAAAACTGAGAAAGTATATCTAAGTAAAAAGCACGTGGGTAGACAAACTAAAGGTGTAGGCGTTCAAGTTGAACACGAACACGCCGCAGACGATAAACGCAGTTATATTAAGAAAGTTTCTCCGTACTTAGCGATAGTTTAAAATCTCGATATTCCCCACTAAAGTAGAACTTTCTAACTTTATCTGCGAAGATTCCGCGCAATATGGAAAGCGTGTAGTGACTGCGTGTTTGCATCTTATTACAGACTTAGATTTTGTTAGAATATATTGGGAGGAATGGGGGAAGTGGGGGTTTATGAGCTGTTTGTTTAAAAATCGAAGAAGTGCGAACGTGCTTAGCGAATTAGAATATTGTCAACATAATCCCTGGTGCTTCAGAATCCTACTAATATTATAAAGGCGAAGTTTTGTGAGTATGGATGGATGGATGTTTGTTACCTCTTCACGCAAAAACTACTGAACGGATTTTGATGAAACTTTACAGTAATATAGCTTATATGTACATCAGAATAACGCAAAGGATACTTTTTATCCCGATATTCCCACGGGATCGACACTTATACGGGTGAAACCGCGGGGCGTTGCTAGTCAGTCTATAATGTTCCCACTGCTGGGACACAGAGACCCACTGGACCTCCTTTCTGTGAGAGGGAGTGGGCCATAATCCCAAACCAGCACTGGGCCCGCGTGGTCCTTCACGCGGGCCCAGTTCTGGTGCCGGTGCCGGTTGGTGGATCCCTAGTGCTTCTCATGACTCAACTCAGCCTATCGCAGTCTACTGCTAGACATAGGCCTCTTCCAGGCTGCGCCACAACATGAAGCGATAAGGCTGCCCATTGTATATTTTGTAGTATTCGATTTATTTTTTGTTATGTAATTTTTGTGGTGTACAAAAAAGTATACAATATGTAGACAAAAATACGACAATAAATGAAAACAATGGCAATAATTATTCATAAGAGTATTTTGGAACTGTCAAATAAATCCTAACATAGAAAAAAGTGATTTTTTCAAACAAACTAAATATGTAGTAGTGATTGGCCGACTATGGGTTTTGCCAATCTTTGACTAGCTATGGTGCCTGACCTATTGGATATGTTTGATTAAATTTTCGTATGCAAACTGGGAACGGCATCAGTTCAATTTATTGTCGTATAGTCGTCTCCACCTGGTATATAAATCTATACTAATATTTTAAAGAGGTAAAATTTATTTGTTTGTTTGTATGTATGTAGGAGGTAATCTCTGGAACTACCAGTCGGATTTGAATAATTATTTTTGCATTTGATAGCCCAATTCAAAAATAAGGTTATTGGCTATTTAACATATCGTTATTACCCTTAGGAGCTGTGCAAAAAGAAAAAATCAGAAAGAACGCTAAGCGAAAACGAAGTGATAGCGCGGGCAGGTGATGTGATGCGACAGGGAGGGGCGGGGAACAAGAAATTTCACGCGGACGAAGTCGCGGGCAAAAGCTAGTAAATAATAAATAAATAACACCCTGTCCTCCTGTCTGCTTCTCATTAGATATACAGCAATTTGCGAAGGGCATTAAACTCAATGTAGGAAAAATTAAAAACACTAAAACATTGCGTTTTTCTGAGAAAAAATTTTACAAATTTAATTAGAAAGAAAGAAAGAAAGAGTATTTATTGCGACTCGTACAGGATTATAAAGTAAACTAAACGCAGTTAAAAATAAAAATAAAACAAATTATATATAAAAAAAAGTAATAAAAGGAAAAATGAAACAGAAAGTCCTATACGAGGCCAAAAGGCTCCTATCTCAGCATGAATTATGACTGGGCAAGCAAATGAAATATCAAAATCATAGAGTTTAACCACTTGCACTTATACCCGACGGTATACGAATAATAAAACATTGAAATGAGAATAATAAGGTACTAACTATTGTTTTAATTAGAATTGGAATAACAATGAAGCAAAAGGAGTATGTATGTAAGGATCGTAGCAGGTGCGCGTTTCATAGTTTCTGCCCCTTGGGGAAAAAGCGTAAGTTTATGAACGTATGTACATATGTAGAATAAAACAGAAGACAGAAGAACAGAAGTCAATAAATCAATCTGCCTGCCTTTTCCCAACTACGTTGGGGTTGGCTCCCAGTCTAACCAGATGCAGCTGAATACCAGTATTTTGCATGGAGCGACTGCCTATCTGACCTCCACAACCCAGTTACTGGGTAATGCGATACCCCTTGGTAAGATGGGTTGTCAGACTTTCGGGCTTCTGACTTCAAATATCGACAGTCAAAGATCCACGAATGACAGCCGGGACCAACGGCTTAACGTGCATTCCGAGGTACGGAGGGGTCTTGGCATGTAGATGGTCACGCATCCACGGACCAACCGCGGCAAGCTTAGCTTAACCTGATCGATCGACCTGTACGGCTGTTATTCGTTGTCGTACATCCTAACTAATATTATAAATGCGAAAGTAAGTTTATTTGTTTGTTACACTTTCACGATAAAACAACTGAACGGATTTAGATGAAATTTGGCACATGGGTAGATCATGACTTGGGTAAGGACTACTTTTCATCCTGGATCGCAGACGAAGTCGCGGGCAACAGCTAGTTACTCATAATTCTCATACAAATACAGGCGGAAAACAGACAGAAATATAATAAATAGCATGATAACTGGAAATACTCGAACTATCGGCTCCGCAATAACTTGAAGTACACTCAAGTACATAAGTCGTTGTGTGAGGAGTTGCAAATTGTTATTAGCTTTGTTATTACTTAGAGCACGGTAACTTGTGTACTCGTCTGTTTTTGCTGATATGCATCACTTGATGTCATTGACGTTGTAAGTTTTGATGCTTTTCTTGTTTTTACGATGAATTATGCCGCGCATGTTTTTGTTTTACGGGTGTAACAAAAATATTTTGTCATGGACAATCTGCATCGAAATAAAGTAGCTGTAAAATAACGCAGTGAATAGGTGAACTGAATTATGACAGTAAATACTTTATAAAAACCGGCTAAGTGCAAGTCGGACTCACGCACATCAGACATGATGGGTTCCGTACAACAATGCAGAAACGCCAAAAAAAGGTTCCTTCTACGGAGAGCCCTTTCAATTTTAAAAATATTTTTGTTTTATTATTTGTTGTTATAGTGACAATAGAAATACACACTCTGTAAAAATTGTTTGATTGGTACATGAGATACAGCCCGGTGACAGTCAGACGGACGGACAGCTGAGGCTTACTAATAGGGTTCTGTTGGCACCCTTTGAGTACGGAACCCTAAAAATTATCTAGGCTTCGTTTTTTCTGTCCTATGAAGAGGTGAGAATTTTTCTGCCGTACCTTCTACATCGACATTTTACAGAAAAAAAACTAAAAAAAATCGTACAGTCAGCATATGCGTGATTCTCGTCACGACCGTGACACGGGTCGGGTACGGTCAGCACAATTTGTCTCTTGACCGCAATATATCCATCAATTACCCGTTGCAGATATCGCCGATGTGGGAGCGAAAAATGTGTATGGACCCTTACTGATTTTCGGTGACGTATATTTGGAACAATTTTGTGTGGCGTGCGTAACATTCGCTCTCGAATCGGGAGCGGAGCGAAATATGTGTGTGTGTCCTTAATATTTTTTTGTGGATTGAAATCTATTTCAGCTACTGGTAGTATGTACATCGACAAGAATTCATTTACATCCACGCGGGCCCAGTGCGGGTTGGCAAATGTCACATGTGTTCGAATTTTTGATTCTAGGACATGCCGGTTTCCTCACGATGTTTTCCTTCACCATTTTGAGAGCAACGGTGATGAAATAATTTACACAAAGTAAAGCGCCTGTCTGGGTTCGAACCTACGACCTACAACTCGTAAGTCGCGACCGTTACCACTTGGCCACCACTGCTCCAGAATTCATTTAATGGTCTGAAATTTGTGTTATATGGTACTGAATGAATGTATAGCTACAATTAAGAATTAATTAAGTACCCAAGGTGTAATATGTTTTTTAGCTACACGTAGATACAATTATTATGGAACTGTGATAAATTATCAATTCTCTGAATCTGACTGTAGCTACTGTGATATTTTATAGAGCAAAAAAATCATACGTAAATAATAAATTTTATTAGTGTGACCTGTCATGTGCATATAATAGGAAAATATGAAACAACGCCATTAGTTTTGACCGTTCTATTTATCATCTATGCATTAAAAAAAAAAACTCGGGGAATGGTTCGGTAGTATTTATTTATGTACACACAACACTTAATAGGGAAAAATAATGAAAGATTGAAGAGCACAAAGGTAGGTAAGTATTAGGTAACTGTAACCTTTCATGGTCCACTTGGAACTCCTTCAACCGTCTCCGGACACAAGTGGGAAGATATAACTCCAACCTGGTAAAGTGGGGCTGCCTCGACGGAACGGTAGCAGGGTGTGGATGTGGAGCTGTGTCGCAAACCATACTCCACCTCCTATCCATCTGTGTCACAAAACATGCAGTCAAAGTGACCTCTGCACTGCCCTCGATGACGCCGTGGCAGTGGCGAAGTATTGGGCCAACAAAATTTGAATAACTGTCATTCCAGCGTCACGAAGAAGAATTGAAAGGGTAGTAACTAATGCATGCAGATGTAAAAAACTCAATTGTATGTTTTTTTTTGCTGTACAAAGAACATCATTCATTTCGTAACCTTGGAACTTTTCGGAACTTTCATCCCCGAAAATTAAAAACATCAGACGAAGTCACGAGGCAAAGCTAATTCCTAAACAAAAATAACAGAGCAGCTATAGATGCCCAGTCGTCTTGAAGGTATTTCATGACAAAAAGACAGCCTTTTGCTTATTTTCCTCAGCAAGTTGTTAAGGATTATTTAATTTGCAGACTTCGAGGAAAAGGGGTGCGATGGCAAGAAAGGGTGCCAAAATAATTATAAAAAGAAAGGGTGTGATGTATTTATTTTGGGCAGTTTGTTTGATGTATAAGGAAACCTTGGGGAATGATTATTTTGGAGTTTCTTGCAAAGAAAAAGCCACCTTATCAAAGGGTGCTAAGAACGATGCGCAGTATTGTGGTGCCATCTACATCGCCACATGCGAACTACGCAAGCAAAAATCCTGCATCGCGCCAGCAGAGCTAAACGCGCGACTAACATAATAATATATACATGAATCGTCGAGCAGTAACCCACCAAACACAAGACCCATCTAGTCGGAGGATCCTCCCTTTTCTATAGAGGATGAGTGCACTTTACACCCTGTTTCCTGTCCCTGTTTTTAACGCAGATTTTCACCTCTTTAGTCTCACATGCAGAAACACACAAGACCTGGAACACTATCACTATAGTATATCATATAGTAAACGCCATCAAATAAGCAATGGAATCCGCAATCCGTAGCACAAAAACCAATCACTCAAGCAAGGTGTTGAAAGGATAACAGTAACAATAAAAAAGTAAAAAAAAAAACATAAAAGTACAATCTGCGAAAGTGTAGATAAAAACACGGTTTTTAATCCTCTCTAAATAAAATGCTTGCCAAATGCATACAGGAAGCGAGGATAAGGTCAATTCGCACTTAACAGTTTTTTAGAGCCGCAGTTCAGCGCTCAAATATTCGGAGCCCGTAACGAAAGCGTAACACTTGTTTATAGCCGTTTAAAAACTTTTAACTGAACACTAAAACTGCATTTAGATAACTTCATTGCAATTTGAATTCTACTCTACAAGCTATAAGGTCCAAAGTCTCTCAGTGCTAGGTATTTCGGAAGGATTAAGTCGTCTTCTGTTTGAGTACGAAAATGAAAAACCTCTTCCCGCACCAGCAACGCGTTTGGGATATTATTAAAAATGTCTTATAGTATATTTGTGGATGGAAATAATTAGTTTCTGCAGTAAAATTTTAGCACCCATTTCCTCGTAGAGCTTAGTTGAAAATTTGAAGAGTTTTATGTCTATCTACACGCTCTATTAAAGATTTGACTCTTGAAGTTTGACGGTAAGATGACTTTACTTCTATTTGATGTTGTTTTAAAATATTGTGCACAAATCTTTGAAGTTTGATATCGGTCAGTCGGTAACCCAGGTACCCTACGTGAGACGGTCAGTAACATCAAGGCGTTGCTGGCACTCCTTGAGGAGCTGGGGTGGATCGAATGATCGTTTTTCCCACCCGTACGCAAAATACGCGCAATGACGTGGAGTTGCGGACACCAGCCCGTATTACCCTATCGGTCAGCTAGCTCGGTAAATTTTATATTCACCTGCGTGGATGTCAGAAAATACCTCACGGGAACGTGCTATCGGTATTAAAAGTACACTATGTATTAGACCGGGTTATAAACTATATCTGTGCCAAATGTCATCCAAATCCGCTCAGCCGTTTTTGCCTCAATTCGGAACATACATCCAGACAAACAGAAAACAGACAAACATTCTAAAAACTATAATTTCGGTATCAGACCCGTTCCCGCACAACAATTACTTTTCTACAAAAATATTGAATGTACAGACGCAAGCAGGTCAAGCTACCCGACACTGTCAAATTTTCCCATTCAACCTTGAACCCTGAAAATCTATTAAAGAAATTTGACAGATTGTAGTAGCTTTATGTGCTGGCGTCTGTACTGGTTTGACTTCGTTACTATTTTACTATATGTATAGATATACATAGCCGTAATGTCCCACTGCAGGCCGAAGGCCTCTCTTCCCGCCTTCCTCATAACCCTATCTACCGCTGGTAAATATATATCATCATCTGCCTAGCCTTTTCCCAACTAATTGGAACCGTATGCAGCTAAATACCAGTGTTTTACATGGAACGACTGCCTATATGACCTTTATAACCTAGTTAGGGGCTGTTCATTTATTACATAAGGCGATTTGAAAGGGGAATTTTTCTTACTTAGGGGGTTGAAAAGGGGCCAAAATTGTCTTACGTAATAAACGAACAGCCCCTTAGTGGATAATACGATACCCCTTGATAAGACTGGTTGTCAGACTTTCTGGTTTCTGACGACCCGTAACGACTGTTAAAGATCCACGAATGACAGCCGGGACCAACGGCTTAACGTGCTTTCCGAGACACGGAGGGGTTTTGGTATGTAAAGATGGCCACCTATCCATTGGCTTAATTTGTTCGATCGATCCGCTAGTTCGATCAATATAGTAGTAGTATTAGTTGTACGCGTTTATAGTAAAGGATGCGCCAGGTTTATTTAAATATCATTATAAGAATCTCTAGCGAGAAGGTATAGAAAAGTCTTTAGATACATGTACCCACAAGACAAAAAAAAACATAGAGATCACACGACCTATAGAGAACTCTGCCAGACAGTCACATCATAATCATACGGCTTTGCCCTCATCAGCCACCATAAATTACACACGTTAAACCGACAATCCCACTCAAAAAACACAATAATATCGTCACGATCCTCGAAAACTGCTGAACAAAAACCGACCGAATCCTTCCCGAAAAACCGACAATATTGTGTTACACCCGGCACTGAATGACGGGCACAATCGAGACGAGCTCGGTAATTTTCCTGCTGTTTTTATCTGAGGAGAACAATAGAACTCATTTTTCGGCCACAATGAATTTCATTTTGGAGGCCGAAAATACATTGTCATTAAAATCCTTCCGTTCCGTTGCAGGAAGAAGGGTTATTTAGGTGTCCTAGGTTTGGAACGAGCAATTAACATAGTATTTGTCAGCAGTTTGGGGTTATCTCGATGTGAGAGGTCGGTTGATTCTGTTAGTTGTATGTAATTGTTTTAAATGTTAGGTCGAAGATCTAGATAGACTGGAATCAATGAATTGTGTTTTTAGATTAGATACCCATCTTAGTAAGGGTTTTTTACTTATCATTTTTAGAGATTTTTTTCTATTTTGTTAATGTTAGAACGTTGTAGGCCTCATAGATTCATAGACGCTTCGATTGGTAGACCATAATCTATTTTGTTAAGTTCCTGGTACTTGTTGACAGGGGGGAGGGGGGCATACCGATTAACATTGTAATTTTAATCATTGGAAAAGCCCACGTTTTTCTTGTTGTTGTTGTATGGATCACTATGGAAGCTTATTGACGGACACAGTTACGGGGCAGTTTACGCCGTACATCGCTTTTCGATTTTTTTGAAATTTTCTGACTTATTACCAAAAACAATTAATCATGAGAAAAAACTACTCCATTTCAAACATTTAATTGATACTTTTCCGAAAGTTAAAAAAAGAGTAATCATTTAAAAAAAAATGCTTGCTTAACTTACATAATCTCAGAAATAAAAGGTCTTTAATAGCAAGTTTTTTTTTTATTTTTTAACTATGAAGTTTTGACTGGTTGTTTAGTTTAACCCCTAGTTGATTGGACTAAATTTGTTGCTAATGACCTCTAATATAACCCCTTTCAAGGAATACGTCGAGTTTCCCTGACACCCTGTATATACAAAATAAACATATACAAAAATAAACAGCTGCACAAAATCCTTCAAGATAACTTCAAAAATATCTCACAAAAGAATTTATTTTCCCTGCATTTGCCGCCATTCCAGTAAAAATGATGTACACACTTGTGCCATCCACTGCTGAAAGGTCATTCCGGCTGAAGGGACTACCCGCATCACAATATCTAGACCGGAAACGAACTTGTCTCGACCGGGGATCGAACCCGGAATCCTTCGATTACGTATGGAGAGAAAGAAAGAAAGAAAAAGGGCCGTCGTGGGTCGTCTAAACGGCAAACTAACTTTGCTATAATGTGAGAAACTATTTTTGAGTAGAAAAGTATGTATATAAAGCAGTATCGATAATACTCAGTGGTCTTCCCGTGGTAGAACCAACAAGCTTCTTAAAAAAAATATATCCAGATCATCGGTTCTAGTAATTAAGAGTAAAACAGCTTGAAAGGGAACCATCACATAATCAGCCTATAATGTTCCCCCCATTTCTGGGACACAGGCCTAGCCTCTGTGAGAGGGAGTGGGCCGTAATCCACCACGCGGGTTCAGTGCGGGTTGGTAGATGTCACATGTCTTTCAAATTTTGGTTCTAGGACATTCTGGTTTCCTCACACTGTTTTGAAAGCATTGGTGTTGAAATTATTTACACAAAATACCTGTCAGGGTTCGAACCTACGACCTACAACTCGTAAAGCGCGGCCGTTGCCATTGGGCCACGACTCCTCCATCGCTATGCAATAATTGCAATCCAACTCTTTACAAGCAACCCATTTATTATCCACTAGCAGAGAACGCCGTTTATAAACCCATCACATTTCAACCAAAATATCCGTTAAATCCTCTCACCCCTTCCATTCTTACCACAGAACCCATAAACATCCCATAGAATAAAACAGCACACCATAAAGAACCCCATTTAAATAAACCATTCTAAATTCTACATTAACTGCAAGACTATTAGTTGAGGCATTTCTCACAACGTTCCTATTCCAGCCACGTAGCAATTAGGAGCCGTTAGTATAATCCGGTCGAAACCGGCCCGGTCCAGTTACAACCAGTTTTAGCCGGTTTTCATCGAACATTCGTCGGATTTGTTGCGTGTAGATTGTTTTTGTTGGCGCCCAACGTGGGACGAATCTTAAGATCGTCTATGTGGACTAAGTCGGTACTGTGGATGTTTGTGTAAAACATGTAACTGTTTGGATGTTGTTTATAGGGGATGCTGTTATGGATGTTAGGATGTGGCGGATAATCTGGGTAGATAAATAATGTATCGGGTCGGCTGTGCTTATTTTATGTTGTTATACCAAACCCCTGTTTAGATGTTAATATTGTACGAAAACATTCATTTCTAGAAAATCAACGTTTGTGTTGTTATGTAGGCAATATTCATCTTAGCAGCAGTAGTCAAAGGGTGCCAACGGAACACTACTAATAAGGCTGCACTGTCTGTCCGTCCGTCCGTCTATCTGTCAGCGGGCTGTATCTCATGAACCGTAATAGGTAGACAGCTCAAATTTTTACAGAGTGTGTATTTCTATTGTCACTATATTTTAAATCAAAGGAGTCTCATACAAAAAACGTGTTTTATTCGGTGTTTTTTGCATTGTGGTATTGCCGGTTTGTTTTAAATGCTCGACTATTAAGCGCAAGATTTCTTCATCTTTGTTAAAGTTTTGCTTGCATCGTATACACAATAATTTTAAAGTCAGATAATAAAAGAACCTAAGAATAAAACAACTCTTACATTTTTAAAATCAATAAAACTCACAGAATCTTTCAGCGAACACATCAACCTATTCAGAATCAATTTCCGTCTCTCTCACAATTTGCACAAATGCAGACCCTTTCATAATACCATCTACCGATCAGAACGAAAAGAATAAAATAACATCTTCGCTGTACCTATCATTATCGCGAACTTTTCCTTCACCCACAATTTTTCTTTCGCCATAAAACTCGAAACCGTCAGGCGTCGGTTAAATCTTTACGGTTTCCACTTCCCGCCTTGCAGCCGGCTCTTATCCGGGTTACCCGACCCTGACAACCGGGTGCACACGATATTCACGATTGTATAACCGTTAACCGGAAAGTTGGCGCATATATTTTGCTGATTTGTAATGCAAGTAGGTATTGTATTTAATATTGTTTGTTGTTTTAATTTTCTTGAGGGGCTTGTGGCTAAGTAATAACAGCCGCACGGGTCGATCGATCAGGTTAACCTACGCTTGCCGCGTTTGGTCTGTGGATGGGTGATCATCTTTACATACCAAGACCCCTCCGTGCCTCGGAAAGCACGTTAAGCTGTTGGTCCCGGTTGTTATTTTAACAGTCGTTACGTTAGAAGCCCGAAAGTCTGACAACCAGTTACCAAGGGGTTTCGTATTAACCAGTAACTGGGATGCGGAGGTCAAATAGGCAGTCGCTCCATGTAAAATACTGGTACTCAGCTGCATCCGGTTAGACTGGAAGCTGACCCCAACATAGTTGGGAAAAGGCTAGGGCAGATGATGTTCTTTTAATTTTTTCGCTCGAATGTAGATAATGTAGATAAGCAATATGTACCCTTTTATACTCATAATCCTCTTCTGTAAAATCTGTGTTTTGGTCAAACTGTTCATTTCTTTTATTTTTCAATGCATAGTCACTTTACTACATATCTGCTTTTTAAAATGAATATCCGGCGTTGCGCATATGGGCAGGGCGGGCATATGCGCATATCTATGGGGAGGCATCAAAAATATGAAATATTTCATAAAGAAGTATAATCAGCCTATAATATTCCCACTGCTGGGATTCAGGCCTCCTCTCTTCGAAAGGGAGGTGGGCTGTAATCTACCACGCGGACACAGTGCGGGTTGGTAGATGTCACATGTCCTCGAGTTTTGCAGGATATGCCGGTGTCCTCATGATGTTTTCCTTTACCGTTTGGAGAGCAGTGGTGATGAAATTATTTACACAAAGAAAAGCGTGACCTACAACTACACTGGGTCATCACTGCGCTCATTCATAAATTATTATAATTTAATTTACATTGGCTGTATGAACTATTCAACAGTATGTCTTCTCAAGCGAAGAGTCGTGGATGATCTGCTAAAAGATTATTTTCCCCAGCGATATTATTCAAATACTAGTTCTACTTCCGCTACTCAATAAAGATTGAATCTTTCAGTTTTTTCTTCTTAAATACTTCGATTTTATCAATGAAACGTAGAATTGCCTTTAAAATGTTTTTTTTTTTTTTATTGCTGAATGGCCTGCGTGGTTTATTTGGCCCAGTCTCTCTCTCACAGAGAAGAAACGTGTGTCCCAGCAGTGGGAACATTATAGATTGGTTGACTGATTAGTCAGGATTTAAAACTAAAATCGTCTTGGTCAGAACTCATTTTGAAAACAGTTTTTTTATAAGCAAATGTAATGTCAAAAATGACGCAAGTAGTCAAGAATTCTTCAGGCGATGCCCACAAGTCAGAAAATTGTGAAAATTTAAAAAATAAATAATAAAATTGGACAACATGAAGATTAAGGATATAAAATAGTACCTTTACCTATAATAGAAGAAGTCGCTAATCGTTGCACAGCTATCAAATCTATAAAGACTTAACCGTGTTTAGTGGAATGTTTAGTGACTATGCCGAAATACTGAAGAATGAACCAAAATAATTGTAGAAAGAACATACCTTGGGTTAGTATCGTAAACAATTTGCTGAAATTCGTCCGATTTCGACTTCTATGAGTGGTTGAAACCGTTCGAAATTCCTATAGTAATATAGAGGTATGAGGAACAGGGTGTAAAGTCCACTCATACTCCATAGAAAAGGGAGGATCCTCCAACCAGACGGGTGTTGTGTCTCGCGGGCAATTGCGCAACGGTTGATGTCGGGAACTTGTATGTATGCTAATTGCACGGTAAACTCCGCTTGCGAGATGCAAGATTTGCCTGACGTCAGTATGCCGCGTTGTTCGCATGTGGCGTTGTAGATACCGCTACATCACTCCCCTCCTGGTGACCGGAGGTCGATAGTGGGCTGAGTCTTGTATCTGGCGATGCTTACCAGACCAGCTGAGGTTCCAGTGATTCGGAACCGGTTGCCGAATAGTTCACGGTGAGTCGTAACTGTCTGCGGAGATGTCCCCAGTGAGTCGGGGGGGCGCTGCGTTATATTCCATTATATTATATTGCGTTTATTATTCGTTGCGTCGGATGTCGTACAGCGCCGGGTTGAGGCTGGCTGCTGCGTCGACCAGGGGAGGGTGCTCTGCTTGTTGACCGGCCGAAAGTGCAGTGTGCTGTGCCAAGGTTGCTGATGAGGCTGAGGGTGATGACCAGGTATGCGCGGACGCTGCATGCTGTGGTCAGGGTACCCGTTGAAGCCGTGGATGCTGGCTGGCTGGGTAACTCGCCGGTAAAGCTTGCGGGAATGATGATGATGAAGTATTTACACGAAGGCTGCGCTGACGTTCATGTTCGGGGTCACCAGTATAGAGGTGTCAGGAACAGGGCGTAAAGTTCACTTATCCTCCATAGAAAAGGGAGGATCCTCCGACCAGACGGGTGTTGTGTCTGGCGGGCCGCTTCAATATAATGAAAAACTTAAGTAAAATAACAGAGTATTGCCATTGTCATATTGTATATCAGCTGCTGTGGAACCAGTCGTTGTAAAATCTATAACTACGCCAGCGAATTCCTCACAAAAAGTCATTGAGGTGCTGTCCCACTAACGATGGAGCACTTTATATCATGTCAAGAACGTTAGTGTAATTACACACGATCACAATCTGAATGATTTTGAAGGTAATTGCTAATCCATTGCTTCATATGTTCCAAAAATTAGTCTGCTCAACAACTTAAATACCGCAATGAATGTTATTGAACTGTCAAAATTTAGTTACGCGGCGTAATTCCCCGCTGTTGCCTGCACGTTGCAGGAGCGCTGATAGATTCTACTGAAGGTGCCAAACTCGTAGCCGAATTCTGGGCTAACAATACTTAGATTGCCATCGACACCTTAAAAAGAAAAATACACGAAGGGTTCCGTACCATAAGGCAAAAAACGCCAAAAAAACACGTTTCTTGTATGGAGACCCACCCACCTTTAATTTTTAACTTTATTTTATTTTTATTATTTTTTGTTATTGCAATAATAGAAATACACACTGTAAAAATTACAACTGACTACCTGTTACGGTTCATAAGATACAGCCCGCTGACAGATGGACGGACGGACGGACAGCGGAGGATTAGTAATAGGTTTCCGTTGGCATCCTTTTGGGTACGGAACCCTAAAAATACTGTTATCACATACAACATCTTACAACGTAACCTTAGTTTCTAAGCAATGAATAATAAATCGAATGCTAAAACGTTTTTTTCTAGGAGGACTCGTCAGTTTTGAAGTATGTGCTGAGTAAATGCTGAGATGAACACACCTAAGACGTCTACAGATAGTATACTGGTACTTGGTATTTCTTTATTTTGAAAATTTTAATAAGTATTTTTCAGTAGCAGCCTAGAGTCTTAGATTTATTAATCAATTTCTGAATCGCAGCCCTAATAATGGGATCTTTGTATAAGATGACTGGCGAATTGTAGGTGCATACACATTGTAAAAGTTTTTAGCTGTAAGTTTTCCAAAAACTGTAAAATAAAATAAAATTTAACCTTTTGAACGCCAGAGTATAAACGTATCGCCGTACCCCTGACGCCAGGCCACTTTTCTGTCAAATGACCTTCATAAAAAATAGGGATTCCAAAACTTATATCGATATACAACTGAGTTTTTATTTTCGTCTTTAATTTTCTAATAAACCGTACTCACAACACTGAAATTTTATTTAACCTGCCACTATATTCCAATATAGTAATCTTTACACAGCATTTAACAGAGACTATCAATGAAAAAGCAGATATTAGAAAACTAAAAAAATATATTTATTACAATATGGTTACAACACTATTCAACATGACTTGTCATGGTATTGTGACAATGGCGTTGCTTGCCAGTCAATTTTATGAAATTCTCGCATCGAATTAGGGATGTAGCAGTGTACACGTTGGTTATCGATTCTAATAAGTAAGTATTCTTTTCTAATATAATACCTATCCATATCTAAAATACGCAAGGATTTTAATGTAGTAATAAAAAAAAATTGAAATCAGTATTTTAATTATTGTTTTTTTTTACATGTAAAAAATACGCAGAAATAATTTAAAAATCAACAGTTACATATACCTAATAATTATTATTACGAATCAGTCTTAAAATATCACAAATCTTTAACAAAATGTACCTAATAATATACTAGGAAGAACATCAGTTTAGTACCTAATAATAATAATATCTATTTTGGGTTCAAAATTAAAATCACAAAATTCTATAAAGCTTTTTATTTTTCCTTATAATTATTATCAGAAAGCAAAAGTTATTATAGTTCTAAACTTTATGTCCGCTGTTTGTAAACGACAATCTATGTACCTATATACTTCGGAGCGGCCATATCGGCCTGGCCACGACTCCGGTCTAAGCCAAAGCGGTAAAGTGTGTAGAATAATAATAAGTACACTAACTGGTTCCGTCTTAGTAGTATATTTAAAATTAATCATTTTTTAATTAGGTTAGCTTACATATTAGGTGCATACTATGATTACTACCTTTATTAATGCATACCTATGTAGACAGTGTGCGCTGGTCTAGGTACAACATTTTACTCATTCGTAAGAGTTATATAAAAAAAAACAAGAACAATAAGGTCAGATAATATTTTCAACGATTGATTCATATCATAAGTAAATCTAATAAAAGAGAAAATATTTCAGGTGCTTATCAAAGCCTGTATCGTTCTTCTATAATAGTGTGAGTTATTTTTTTAAAAATTTTCGTTTAAGAAATTACTGACCTGTTTTTGTCCCTAATAAATAAATTAAAATGTTGATATAACATTTTTGATCAGTTTTTAAAATAATTCACCTCTAAATCATCTTCTTGTATTGATTCCGCTTCCGAGAACTCTTCGCCATCTCAAATTCCTTCTAATATTCGAAGAAGTTCTTCGGTAGTCATTACACTCATGATCACGGTTTATACTATAACTAACTTACACGATATTTTAATAATAAACAAATACAAAAAAAAAATGAAAGCACTTCACTAAACTTAATCGCCTGCGCTTACGACGTCACCGCTGTGTCATACATTTATGACTATGGCGTACAGGGGACTGATAATATTGGTTTGCGCTAGGGATGCGCAAGAGATGAGTTTAACAAGTGTCGATATTAGACATTTGCATATTTTATTTTTGATTGTGTAGCCAGAGGCACGGTAGTATAAGGCTAAGTAGTTTTAAAAATACGTTTTATTTCTCCTGATACCAACTTAAACACAAATAAAATACTCTGGACCAAAATTTCATATTCATCTTCTTAAGTTTTTATTGATTTTACAATCATATGTCACAACACTAGCTGTCACATATAGCGGACTACGGCGTGTGGGGGACTCCTTTTATACGCGTTTAACATCTACTTTTAAAACAACAAATTTCTCGATATTGGTGGTTTATTTATATTAGTTTCATGCAATACAATATAGACGGAAGCTTAAACTTTTAAATTATATAAATAAAAACACACAAAAGTAATGATTAAATAGTTTATTTCATAATATGGTGCGACGTGTATTTTGTCATCTATTTGTGACGTTGGCGTTCAGGGTAAGATTTCGTTTGTCACGTATATGTGACAATGGCGTTCAAAAGGTTAAGCAGTCAGTGGTGTCCCAGTGGTAACGGCTGCGACTTAGGAGTTGTTGGTGGTAGATTTGAGCCCAACTGAGCCCGCGTGGTGGATCCCGGCCCGCTCCCTGTCACCGAGAGGAGGCCTGTGTCCTGCGGGAACATTATAGGCTTGATTATGATCTCAACGTTTGGCTGTGCGGGTCGGTAGATGTCACATGTCTTTGAATTTTTGGTTCTAGGATATACCGGTTCCTCACGATGTTTTCCTTCACCGTTTTGAGAACAGTGGTTATGAAATCATTTACACAAAGTAAAGTGCCTGTCTGGGTTCGAAACTACGACCTAGAACTCGTAAGACGCGGCCGTTACCACTGGGCCACCAAATATTTGGTTGACCTTTTTGACTAGTTTTCCACAAGTTTTGCTTACAACTTGTTTAATTTAATAATAAAGTAAAACAGTAGACACAACATGTAGAATACATGTTTTATACGTAGGTGTAAACATGGGGATACAATTCATAATCAGCTTATAATGTTCCCACTGGTGGGACACAGGCCTCCTCTCGGTGAGAGACTCCCGAGAGTGAGAGTCATCCTGAGAGAGTCTCGGTGAGGTGGGAATACTATTATCTGTGACTAACATGTGAATTGTATGTCCCACAGAAACGTCAGAAGCATATGGAATGGTGGTTCTATGGCCCTATATTCTTGGCAGTGGTCATGTTTCTTTTGATGGGTACTGTCTTCGAACGTAGGATAGAAGCATTTTTTCGTAGCGTTAGTAAGTATTCAGTTCCGTTAAATAGAGATACAATCATCCAGTTCCGCCAACAAAAACTGCTGGAATATGAACTCTAAATACATCGCAGTAAGATACGATACTGAAATTGTGCCAAAACTTTATGAGCCCGTTAAATTCTTAGCACTACGTACTTAATAATAATTTGGAAATTGTTTATTTGTTCAAGTTGGGAACTATGTGCGTGCGCGCAGAGATTGTGGCAAATCAAAATTAACGAGGTGATTATAGCAATATCTCCTATGACCGTAGTTGTTGTAGTGGTCACTAAGAGTCATAAGTTCACTATTTGGGGCCAAGGGGAGGCCTGTGCCCTGCAGTGGGACAGCACGGGCGAAAAACAATAAATTATTATTATGAGAACAGACATAGGACCAGAGAATGCACAACGGTTTATAGACACAACTGCAAGAAAAAACACTAATTACTCAAACGCACTAAAATACTCAATATTATGATATTGTATTTCAGTCGCGCGCCGTCAAGCAAATCTTGCACAACAATTGGAACCTCAGGAAGGTGTAACAACTGAAGGTGTAACAACTGAAGGTGTAACAACTGAAGGTGAAGCAACCTCCACGTCATCGTACACAGTCAAAGCCCCGTCGCAAAAGAGCCTAGTCAACGCCAAAACCTCTCATAAGAGCCTAGTCAACGCCAAAACCTCTCATAAGAGCCTAGTCACCGCCAAAGTCTCGTCGCATAAGAGCCTAGACAACGCCACGGCCCTGTCGCAAAAGAGCCTGGTCAACGCCAAGATCCTACCGCTAACAAACCTGGTCAACGTCAAGGCCCAACCGCTAACGAGCCTGGTCAACGTCAAGGCCCCGTCACAAAACAGCCTAGTAAACGCCAAAGCTGAAACCTCAAAAGAACCTATCATCAAAACACTAGGAACAAAGACATAATGTATACTTTAACTAAAAAGATTATTCCAAAAGCACTATACTTCATGAATGAAACTCCGAAGCCCCATTTCTATAAGTATCAGGGCATGTTGACTACTATTTTATGTGTTAACAATGGCTGGGTGCATTACCAAGAAACACAAAACACATTTTTCCAAAAATGTGATGTTATTGCCAATAGATTTAAGGAAGTCTCAGACCCGCTGCCAGAATTTAAGAGGGTAAATAAAAACCATTTATGTAAACAGTACCCCTGTGACACCAGCTAATGGTGGAATTAAATGCCACCCGATTAACACATTATTTATTTTGACATTATTGAAAAACAATGGATCATCACGAAAGGAACACAAGTAAAGGTTAGGTTGGAATAATGAAAGGATGACTGTAATAACGAAAGCACGACACTACTGAACAGCGAAAAACTAAATTCTGACAGCATTAATACTCGAATAAGGACAATTAACTAACAGAAGCAGATTAACTAAAGTTCTTCTTCTTTGGTTGTGCTTAAAACTTTGTTTTTGCTATCAGTTCAATGCGAGACGCTGCCAAAGAATTGGCGAACATGTGTGAGTGGCAACAACATTCACACAAGAATGCGCCCGGCTCTCTGCGCATCCAGCGGGTTGCCACAAAATGCCGGACCATACGCAAGAATGCGCCCGGCTCTCAGTGCATCCAGCAGGCTTCCACAGAATGCGGGAGTATACACGAGAATGCGCCTGACTCTCTGCGCATCCAGCAGGCTATCACAGAATGCGGTAGCATACGCGAGAATGCGCCCGACTCTCTGCGCATCCAGCAGGCTATCATAGAATGCGGTAGCATACGCGAGAGTGCGCCCGGCTCTCAGTGCATCCAGCAGGCTATCATAGAATGCGGTAGCATACGCGAGAGTGCGCCCGGCTCTCAGTGCATCCAGCAGGCTGTCACAAAATGTGGAAGCAAGGGTAATTCAGTGGTGTCTGCTCGTCCGTGTTTTGCCCAGTATACTTCGAAGTCAGAATATTCATCCAGTATGCGGTTATCTAACCTTCCCTGTAGGAAATAGGGACCAATAACCACGACTGGTTCGATTCTGAGAAATAACAAGAAACACCTGAAAGAAAATGGCAATATCCGCCTCTTGGAAGTCGTCAGCACATTAGAGGTGTAACGATTGTAGGTAGTTTTGGATAATCATGAATATTTCTTTGATCCGAATCCATTAATAACTAAAACTACGTTAAGTATGAACCTTTAATGGAGTCAAAACTAATAAAAATGTAGAAAGCGAACCACTTCTTGACAAATAATTAATAAATATATTGCAGAATTCTTGGAATATGTCTTTTAATGTGCAAATTACTGTTTTTCACCTTGTCTGCCCCCTCTCCTCCTTTCTGACGTACAGCAAGGAGGATAGGGGGCAGACAAGGTACCTACGTACAAATATGGATATTAAAGAGGACTAACATTATTTATATTGAATACTTGTAATATTAAAATACTCGTCGTAGAGTAAAATGTAAAGCACCTGGCACCTATGAATACCATTGTGGGTTATCTTCTATGCAAATAAATAAAATTGAAGCGTTTGTTTGTAATGTCAAAATACCAGGTTTTACCAAATGCATATTACGAACACAACACAACTACAACTACAACAACAACAGCTACAATAAGAACTTTTTTTTGTCTCTGTCTGTTCCGGCTAATTTTCGAAACAGCTGGACCGATTTTGAAAGTCAGATAGGCAGTCGCTTCATGTAAAATACTGGTATTCAGCTGCATCCTATTAGACTGGAAGCCAAGGGAAGAGAGATTAAGATGATGGCTGAACCGGTTTTAACGGGATTTTCAATGCCCGATAGCTGATGTTATGAAAAAAAAAATAGTAAAGACACATTATTGTTTTCCACGCGAACGAAGTCGCGGGCTCATCTAGTATATGTACAATATAATGCATCAAGTTGTTATTAATAATAAAAACCAGTCCACAAATATAATTTTTAAATTACTTTCTTTTAAACTGAATCTTTTTTTTAAACATGACTTACAAGAGTCACAAGTTTAGTAAAGACCCCACTGAAACTTGGGATCAATGTTTTTAACACGGCTTAGAGCTTAATCCTTTAAGTCACAAACCATTCAACAAACAGACATTTTGTCAACGGATCGTGAATCCAAAGACGACCTCATAGAAAAACACAAGAATTCATTTTTTTTAAACCGTAAGGCATAGTTAAAATTGCAGATAGTTATGCCTCGAAGTACTTTGCACCAGACCTTTATATTTACACCGTAGTCTGGACTTGAACGCGTTGACTTTTGCGATGACCATTAATATTCATATTCATTATAGTTGTAACTATACTGTATCATAAAAAATGATCCCACAGAAGAATCAACATAGCGTAACTGACATAACCCGAAGAATTGCCAAACGTACATAACTGGCAGGACACATTGCCCGCTGAACAGATGGCCGATGGCGCCAAAAGGTTCTGCCGGTCTATTCTGTAAAATTCTTACCGTGAAAAAAGTGAGCTTGAAGTGAGCTGTCAATAGTGTCAATCCCTAGCAGTGGAATAACAGCTCACTTGACTTAAGTTTTCATGGTGGGATTTTTACAGAATAGACCGCAACCGGCAACCGAGTAGTAGTACCGAGTAGTTGGAAGGCCTCCTACAAGGTGGACCGATGATCTTGTGGAGGCCGCAGGAATCTGCTGAATGCGGGAAGCAGAGAATCGGTCGCAGTGGCGGTGCTTGGGGGAGGCCTATATCCAGCAGTGGACGTTTCTCGGCTGAATGAATGAACTATGCCGTGAAGATGAAGTACACCTAACCAAGCAAGCCCTCTCACATAATGTAGAGCCCTACCTTCTTCCAAAGATACATCTCAGCTCCAAAAAAATACGCGTACTCCACCATATTAATAACTCAATCTCAAAAATCCTCCCGTCTAAGCTTCGCCCGACGTCT
Organism: Apamea monoglypha; assembly: GCA_911387795.2. Taxonomy (NCBI): domain Eukaryota; kingdom Metazoa; phylum Arthropoda; class Insecta; order Lepidoptera; family Noctuidae; genus Apamea; species Apamea monoglypha. The sequence continues at coordinate 2,650,644 of OU426933.1, read as the reverse complement.
AAGGAGCCCTGGAGACTAGCCTTGATAACTTGGCCTACGTGGGAAATAATTCCACACACGTCTTAGAGGCTTATTTAAAATTAATCCCAAGCCTTTCGAGGGCTGTTTAGTTGTCAAACTTGTTGCTGTACTGATTTAAAGGGAGGTAACGCTTGGTTTTACGAATATTCGAGTCGCTATCCTTATTTTCCTTACATAAAACTAAACCTCGTTGGTCTAGTGGTCGCCAGCGCTACTGCTGAGCATGAGGTTCTGGGTTCAATTACAGGTTTTTTTTTTCGGTTGGGAAATCATCAAATGACCCCTCCCGCTCTGGGTGGAGCGGAAGGGAGTGTCAGACTCTTACTGACTAAAACCCACCCATGTTCCTTCCTTTGCCCTTTATGTTCCGGGGTAGCGGTAATCCTTTCGGTCAATCCCGCTGCTTTCGGACAATCCCTCTGGTTCAATTACAGGTTGGGCAGGCAATGCGATGCGACGGGATGGGTCGGGAAAACAAGAAATTACGCGGACGAAGTCGCGGGCAGAAGCTAGTAAAAAATAACACTCGTAATATTTCGCAATGCGATAAAATTAGACAAAGTTTAACATTTGTACAAATAATAATACATAGTTATTATTATAGGTGCCCTTCTTGTGCTATTCAACACCCACGTTTAACCTTATCACCTAATTTGTCCTCGCAACTTCAAATAGGTACAATAAAAAGGTAAAGCTGTCGTTCACAATTTCGAAGCCTACTTATAGAACTAGGGTCTAAAAATAAGCGGACAAAGTCTCGTCGCTTTGGAATCGAAAAATAACTGTGTAGCCTCTTTGAAATCGTTATTTGTTACTGTGACTGACTCTACCTATTATAACGTTAACCTATTTTATTTAGGGTCGCTTTTCCTCGTCATTCTTCGTCGTCATCGTTCAAGTCGTTGTAGACGAAGGCCATCTAATTTGAAGTGGTCTTCCGCGCTTGTCTCCGGTATTTTTTATTTTTTTTATTTTTTTATTTAAGATTCATGCACAACGTTACATACAGAATTGAATCCCAAGGCGTTGTACAGCGCAATTTACAAACTACAAAGTGACACAAATACAAACTAAGTACCTAGGTTAAGTAAAATACAATTTAAAAAAGAAAATTACACAATGAAATAACAAAATTAATGAAGCAAAACACAATATAATAACACACAAAAATAAACAAAAAATAATGATGAAGATTAATGGAATAATTTACAATTACACTCGCAAACATAGCACGTGTAATGTTACCTTTGCGAACTCGCTCAGTAAACATGAGAAAATATCTATTTTATCAGCCACCAAATTTAGTGTGCGCACTGTTCGCGTCAGAGGGACATTATCCAACAGTTTAGTTCGACCGCGCGGCACCGCGAACAGGTTGGGCCGTCGCCGACGATACACGTACCCACCCGGCACACACAAGCCTATCCCCTGTAGCACACCCGGATTATTTATGTTACCCCGGAACACTCCAAGATAGGTCGTATACGACGCCAGTGATAGGTCCCTCCTTGTTTCCAACTTGTTGTATCCCACCATGCCCAACACAAACAAGGTTGGATACATCAAGGGGTAAAAGGGATATACTCCATAACGTCTTAGGTATATGTATCTCGTAAACTTGTTCTGTATGCGCACCAACATGAGACTATATTTAGTCTCATGTTGAGCATATACTGCCGCATTACCTTCCAACTGACTCCTTATTAGAGCGTCATACAATGCCGAAATGGCTTTAATATTTGTGAAATCTGCCGCTCTGTGAAGCACAAATCCTAGTCGCTTGATGCCTTTTTACAGACATTGATAATATGCTCCCGGAATCTCAATTGAATATCCATACGAACACCAAGGTCTCGCACTGCCTCCTCCCTTTTCATAGACACATCGTTCACTTTGTAGCTATGAGGGAGTGGTACTCTTGCCGGACTGAATGTTAGAACTGAAAATTTCTTTTTTTAATATTTTTTTTTTTTTTATTATTTTTAAAAATTTAATTAATTTGCAGAGTTTGTTTTTTCGACTACATTCAACTACTCGATCTATGTCTTGCTGAAGGCGGTGACAGTCGGCCTCGTTTTCGATAGCCAGCAGCAACTCGAGGTCGTCTGCAAAGAGCAGACATCTGGCATCTCTTATTACGTCAGGCAAGTCATTGATCATTATTACGTATCATTTGATATCCTGGTGGAACGATCTCCACGTCGAGTATAGAATCATTACATTCTGTTTCTGTAATTGCAAATATGTCGGCCCTTAATGATTCTATGTTATTGCAAAAACTACTCAACTTTGTCCGAAGACCTCTGGCGTTTTGATAATAAAACTGAAACTTCGTATTTTTCTTTAATTGGTTTACTTGCAGATTTTCGAAACCAAACCCATTCACAAAATACAGCATTGACGGGCCACATATCTGGTTGACACAACTTTTCGTACACTGACTCAGATACCGTGATGATAAAAGATGCATAGTCTCTCTCTTTCGGTTTTATGTTTTAGCTTTTCAATCTTAATATAAACTTCGGACCCACACACCCCTTTTACATACGATGTGAGTTTTTCAACTGTTGTTTCTGTACACATTCGCCAAACATGAAGATGCTACTTTTTCTCTGTAGCCTGTATTTGCACTAAATCCGCATTTTTTCCCTTTTGTAACCGACTTTGAAGTCGGTTCGGTCAAAGAGGAGGAGGTTCTCAATTCGACGGTATGTTTTTTTTTTTTTGTGTGTTTGTTACGCGATTACTCCGCCAATTGTGGACCGATTTTCAAAATTATTTTTTTGTTCGAAAGGAGATACTTCTGAAGTGGTCCCATAGTCACCAAGACAGGATCAGATGATTGGATCCTGGAGAAATCGAGGGCAACCCTCAAATTTTATGGGCCCACACATCGTTTTTTTAAACCAAAATTACTGGTGAAAATTACAACTTAAAAGTGAAAAATAAAAACTTTTTTGCAAAAAAAAAACCGACTTCCAAAAAAGACACTACAAAGTGAAAAATAACTTTAATTTCGGAAGTCGGTGGCAAACTTAAAAATACATACCTGTCCACAGACACACATTGTTCCCTCAACACTGCCACACCACCCCTGCGCATGTAAAGTCCTTGAACGAACTGACACGATCAAATACCTCGGCATAACCTTAGATAACAACTTAACTTATAAAGCCCACATCTTTGCCCTTTCCTCCAGAGTACGAAAACTAATACACGTCTTGAAAAAACTCAGGGACTGCACCCCCACCGATATTTTGCGAATGGTCTACTTCGCACTCTGCCAGTCGATCATAATGTACTGTATTTGCATTTGGGGACGCGCTGGTAAGAGTACATTTATAACGCTAGAAAGGGCGCAACGGGCACTGATCAAAGTCGCAATAAAAAAACCGTTTAGATTCCCTACAGACCTTGTATACCACGAGTTTCAAGTCCTCAGGGTAAGACAAATATTTGTACTCCAAGCAACGCTTAAATATCATGCAACATTGAAAAATCGGCCTGACTACAGGGACATAATAAACAAGCGTGTATTCAGAGTACCCATACCAAATGCCAAATCCGAACTAGCTAGACGCTGTACCTATTTTTCCCATCCCAACACGTACAATAAAGTTAACAAAATCTGCGACATAAAAGACTGCTCAACTACCACCTGTAAAAAATTCCTAACTACAGCTCTTTTAAAATTATCATACGACGCCACCGAAGCTTTGATATAGCACCTACACACACATACACACACCCTAACAAACACGCACACACTCATACAAACACCCACACACACACCATAGTACAAGCCCTAGGATAAACCAATATTATTTTATTTTGTGTTCAGAATCGCACGAATGTTTTATTTATTTTAACACTTATCTTTTTCTTTTTGTAACTATCTAACATCCTCAAACTGTAATGTAATCTTTAATGTTGTAAAATTGCACTCCAAGTCCAGAGCCACAAGATACAAGGGATGCTTAGTTTGTGGCTCACCGAATCCGTCACATTGTATTTTTACTTTTTTGAAGAATAAAATTTATTATTATTATTATTATTTATTATTATAAACAACGAAAATGCGAACCCAACGACACCGACTTCCGAAATTAACGTTATTTTTCACTTTGTAGTGTCTTTTTTGGAAGTCGGTTTATTTTTATTTATTTTTTTTGCAAAAAAGTTTTTTTACGCTTTTAGATGAAAAACTTCCCTTCTTCTTCTTTATTTTTATCTTTATTTTCTTCTTCTTTACTATTCAACTCGACCACCGGAACTACTATATGAGGTTGACTGATAATTTGAGACTCTGTATCTGGTAGACTCACTGGCGCGGTTTTCGTAGCCTCACGCGTTTGTCTTACGCGGGTAGTAGTGTTTGTTTTGTTTATGTTATAATCACCACCAGCCACATCGGCGAATGAAGTTTTGATTACAACTTGATTGGTCATCTCAACCTCAGATTTCAAATTTTCTGATACACTATCAATACTTTTACATGGCTGGAACTCTTTTTGAAAACACTTTTCTTTAAATACCTTCATATTTGTCTTTAGTTCTTCTAATTCAATTTTGTAGAATAACATACTTCTTGAAGATCTTTAACAACCTTTGTTTGTATGTCTAAACGCTCCAATACTTCATATCTAAACTGTCTAAACTCTGATAGCAAAATACTGTCCTGATCACACTCGACGATCGATTCGTTTGTTGTTTTTGAACGGCTTCCTCGTCGAGTGTTTACGTTGGCACTGGTCTCGTATGTCTTCATATCTAGGGTGCTACGGACCGGAGTATCCGGGTCATTCCGTTTGGGTTTAGGTTTGGAACAAACGCACTCCGAACATACCCAGTGGTGGATGTGTTTCTCGGAGAAAGTATTGAACTCTTCTTGTGTCAATCCTACACACCTTAGGTCGTACACTTTCTCGCATTGTTGTTTGGAGCACTTCATATAGAGTCCATCTGGCACCTCAACACCACAAGCTTGACAATTCATAGACATCGTAACTAATAATTTCAGAGTAATTCTAAAGAGAACGCAACAACACGTCGGCACAGTGCGCGCGCGCGTGTTGATTTTTATCACATGCCCGCAACATCTCAGGCGCGAATCTTGAAATAGGCGGATCTTTGGATTCGGAGGTACTAGATGCTGAAATTTTGTGCTGTTGTGCAACAAATACACAAGTTTATCTGCAAAATCGCCTTTTTGTCGCTACTACGCGAAAAGAAGAAGAGGGATTCTGACATCTGCCAGACCAAGTCTTCAGAAAGTCCTGGAAAATCTTACAACAAAAAGAAAGAAAGACCTTCAGCCGTAACAATGTTAAAACCACTCGTGTACTAAATCCATTTGCATGACAAACCTCCTAAACTACCAGCTGATGTATGTTAAAACCTCACCGTGAAAACATAGGTAAAGTGAGCTTAAAGCGATCTGCCACGTAGTGTCAATCCGTAGTATCTGGTGGAATGACAGCCCACTTCACGAGCACTTCACTTAAGTTTCTTCCAGAATAGTTCGTATTCTTTCGAGCCACCTTTTAGGCCTTCCAGCCGATCGATTCTGTAAAATTCATCTCATTCTGTTCATCTCACCGTGAAAAGTTAGGTGAAATGAGCTCAGAGTGAGCTGTCAATAGTGTCAATCCCTAGCATTAGTTGGAATGACAACTCACTCCACGCTCACTTCACCTAAGTTTTCACGGTGAGATAGTTACAGAATCACACTGCTGCACTACGTCTTCTGGTACGCGAATGCACCCATGCCGGCGCCCGCGGATGCTTTTTGTTCTCGCACGGCCACGTTACATCAAGGCTCAGGTTACCTTCGACCTGGTGACGACATGTTCCCCGTTGATACTCCGCCATATGCCGTACCCCTGCCCCGGGTAATTTCCCTAGCGGCTGCGATTTTGGGAGTGTTTAGTGTGGAGAGTACTGGCGGATAGTATTTTGAGGAGTTTAAAATGTGGGGAAACTTGCCGCAGAGGATAGTGGTCGAAGAACCAGTTTTTCGTTTGTTGCTATTTGTTAAAATTGTGTTATTAGAATTGGCTTACTCATATCTTCCCGTGATAGCTGTGAATGGGGAAAAATCATTTGGCTGTAGGAGATGACTTGGTCGCATCAAATTGCCAGAAATTTGTCTTTTGAGCGCACTGAATAATTGAGAATGTTCTAAATTGTTTGTATCGAAATAGAGTAACTCAAGAGTGAAGAGTAACTGATGCAATTGTCTACATTATTATTGTGTAACAGGGGTTACACCTTGTATAGGTCCTTGGTAGGTCCTTGGTACACTTACACACGAGCGGCACACGTCAACAGGCAACTGCAGCCGTCGACACCCGTCGACTCCCGCCGTCGACGCGTCGTCGGCAGCCATCGAATAACGTGCCGCTCGTGTATTTGAGTACGGTGATAAAATCGGTACGAGCACTTACCCTCCTACACAACTTGCCTGTACAGTTAAGCACGCCGCCAGTCCCAACGCTCGCTAACAACGCATACTATTTTCCCCACAATGCTCCGGTTAAACGGACAGATTTTATTATTTTAAGCTCGGCCGTTACCTCCGCCATTTGTACTGGTACTCGTGCTATGCGAGCGCGGATTTCATACGATTATACGAGCCTTACACGCCTTCAGCTCTAGCTAGTAGGTTTATTGAGGCTTTACTCTTGTAAGTAGGACAATAAATGGAAAATTAGTTTTAACAGCATCTATATCTTCTACATCTAAAGAAAAAAATAAAGAAAGTACTTTTATTTGCGGTAAACATGACGCAAAAAATAGCATAAAACACAAAAAAAAAATATAAGAAATGGTTGGGGGAAACATGCGTCACATCCACGCAAAATGCCTATCGCTCAGCATTATACTGCGACACTATGTAAGACAGAGCCAAATTTCATCCAAATCTGTTGAGTAGTTTTTGCGTGAAAGAGTAACAAACATCCATCCGTCTATCCATCCATCCATCCATAAAAACTTTCACGTTTATAATATTACTAGCTGCACCCCGCGGTTTCACTCGCGTAAGTATCGATCCCGTGGGAATTTCGGGATAAAAAGTGGTTATAAACTATCTGTGTGCCAAATTTCGTCCAAATCCGTACAGTAGTTTTGACGTGAAAGAGTAACAAACATCCATCCATCCATACAAACTTTCGCGTTTATAATATTATTAGTAGGATAAATAGGTTTTAAGTAACTCAACACAGTTAGTAGCGAGAAATCAAGTATAAAGGTACTAACGAAATTAAAGGTTAAACCTGCAGCCGTCTTCAATTAAAACAATCAAGCATTAGCGAAAGTCTGCGCCTTATTCCGAACTTGTACCTACTACAAAGTTAGGGCTGCCAACCCTACTATGTTCTATTTTCTACTACTATAGTTATTAAAATTCCAATAAAACATACAGGGGGTCTATTACGAAGTGCAAAGTGCGAATGATCGGATCGGACCGACACATTGCCAAACCGAATATTAATGAACTATGCGAAAAAAGTTCGGATCTGCTCAGTTGGGTCGGGACCATAGCCAATATTCGAAAGAGTGTAGGAGTGTAGGATCGGGACCGACCGAACCAAATAGTAACTTCGTAACAGGAAATGGCCAAACATTCGGCCGATACCACTTCGGAGTAGACCCCCAGGTTGGCAGGCTTGACGCCCCTTGAATTTCTTACATCGGACTTCACACTTTTTATTTAATCTTTTATTTTACTTTTTATTTTTTTTTTATTGTGTGTGTTTACTTGATGTATGTATCTGGTGTATTGTGTGTCTTTTAGTTTGTGCCAAATAAATGCATTTTCTTTCTTTTTTCTTTCCCTGCGCAAAAATTCTTCGTCGGTTATTACCAAAAAAATTCGCTACTCCATACATTTTGTCCGCTTAGGTAGGTATTTATAAAATACACTACACTTTTAACAGTAGATTTATTTTTGATACCCGACGAAAAACTTTTACGCTACCCAGGGGCCTAAAATCATAAGTGAATTCATAGTTACAGTTTGCCTATCGACGTCCCTGCCACCCTGACCACCCTGTATAGATAGCAGGCAAAACAACTACATTATCATCAACGCTGATTTTTTGAAGCGGAAACTTCTTTAGCGGCGTTGAACACTTTTTTTGTAATGGGTAAAAAATGTTAAACTCGCGTCAGGACACGTGACCAGCCGGTCGATTCTGTAAAAATCTCACCGTGAAAACTCAAGTGAAGTGAGCTTGATGTGGGTTGTCATTAGTGTCAATCCCTAGCATTATTTGGAATGACAGCTCACTCCACGCTCACTTCACCTAAGTTTTCACGGTGAGATGGTTACAGAATCGCACAGCTGATCGAAAATTCGTAAGACGGTTGAAGTGAAAACTTCTTTAGTGGCGTTGAACACTCTTTTTGTAATGGGTAAAAAATGTTAAACTCGCGTCAGGACACGTGACCTGATCGAAAATTCGTAAGACGGTAAGTTTTCACTTCTGCCGGCACTCCCGGAGTGCAACCCATCGTTTTTTTTCTGATTTAAAATGACTAAGTATATTTAGGCTGACAACCCTACAGTTGAAGGGCAACTAAAAATCCAGTGAAATTAATTTCTCGCCGACTACCAGCGACCTTCGAGTCACCGTCGGTTAAACCCGTGACAAAAAACAAGTTTATTCTACAAACAACTTTACTAAAGAAATTAGAATTTACTTTATGTTAGTTCTTTCGAAATAAAATTGATTTATTTGAGAAAATATTGGATTTACTTTTGGAATTACAATTACTTGCATATGGAATGGCTTTGAAGTGAGGTCGGTTGAACTAATATTACTATTATTACTTTTCATACATATACAGGGTTATTGGTAAAACACCAACAACCTCTTAAGAGGTCATTGTACTCATCATTATGAACAACTTTTACTATGGGACCAAACCAGAAATCGCGAAAAAAAAAACAGCTGTTCCCTACATTTATGTTCGTCTAACTCGTCAAAATGTAGGGAACAGTAGGTAAAAGTTGTTCGTAATGATGAGTACAATGACCTCTTAAGAGGTTGTTGGTGTTTTACCAATAATCCTGTATAGACTAGTAGACAAGAAGGGGAGAACAGGTGGTGGCCGCGACTTACCTAGGGGTTGTAGGTCGTAGGTTCGAACCCAGACAGGCGCTTTACTTTGTGTAAATTATTTCATCACCACTGGTCTCAAAACGGTGAAGGAAAACTTCGTGAGAAAACCGGCATGTCCTAGAACCAAAAATTCGAAGACATGTGACATGTACCAACCCGCACTGGGACCGCGTGGTAGATTACAGCCCACTCCTTCTCGAAGAGAGGAGGCCTGTGTCCCAGCAGTGGGAACAGTATAGGCTGATTATGATGATGGGATAGTAGTTTTTTTATTATATTGTTGGTATATATTGGCGTGGCTAGCTGACATATGGCAAATAATGTAATTTTATGTTCTGTGTCTTGTAATGTTAATTACTTAACATAGGTACCTAGTATTGTATACAATCAATTTTCTAACTGAACAGACAGCTGTGCTGCTGCGGAGTTTGTTGCGCCACTTCTTTTTCCCAGCGAGAGCACTAAGAAGTGGTGAAGGGGCGGGCGTTTTGGGGGACTGTCTTTTGTAATTTTGACGTTCGTAAACTGCTGATTCTCAGCCTAATTTGAATAAATGACTTTTGATTTTGTGATAAGAAGACATCAGACATCAGAGTTGCAATTCTCGTAATTTTAAGAAGATTCACAGTCTGATCTCAGTCGCAATCTGTCAAAAATACCTCTCATTTTCCTACATTTTTACAAGTTTTTGACATTGATCGTCGCTAGGATGAAATTGCGACTAGATTTTAAACGTTTTTAATTACGGGAATTGGCCTTCAGGTTTATAACCTGAATTAGATATTATGTAGATTACAGTGCGGCCGAGAGAATGCTTTATTGACACCTGTCAGTTTCATACAAACGAATACATATTTTGCGAATTTGATCTTTATTAGCTTCTAGAATTGTCGTACTGACAGATGTCAGGAACGCATTCCCTCGACGGCCGGACTGTAGATAATCTAATGTTAAGTACGTATAAAGACGAATTCCTATAACCACTTACAGATGCTACCCACTTGATTCTTGTCTGATGAATTGATAATCGCAATTTTCAGTTATATCGGGTCAAATTAGATTAGCTAGCGAAACTCTGCAGACGTGATGGGTATCGATATCTTAACACGATAAAATAAAATTATAAAATATTTGATGTTTTCTTTGCGGGGTCAACGACCGCTGGGAGTGTTGTTACTTGAAGTATGAGTTGAGAAAATCTGTTTTCATTTTGTTTTATCGTGTTTAGATAATCGATCCTTCTGTGAACACAAAAAAACTGATTTTTTAAATTATGTTTGAAGTGACTGCATAAAAAAGTCGTCAAATTAATTCCTTTTTTGTGTCATCATCATCATGTTTAGATATACATCGATACCCATCACGTAGGCGGAGTTTCGCTAGCTAATTTAATTTAACCCTGTAGATCACCACGCCTGCCTTCCGCGTGCCAAGACGATGCTGAGAATTCTCTTCGCTTCATTAAATCAATTTTGTAGGTTATTTATAGTTCACACCCTTTGCCCGCATATCTGCCATTTTCTTCATGTCTTCTCGAATTATCAAAACGTTCTTCAGCGATAGACAATATGGCTTCTATTGGCGCATTTCCTCTTCCAAATCCAAATCAATAAATCATCAGTATAAAACACGATGTATAATTAATAACTGAATGTCAAACAAAAGTGAAATAATTCATTTCAATTGAAAGCCAGCGTTCTGTGAGCCCAATATTCTGAATCATCAATCGACTGACGCGGCAAATTGCAGAAATGGTAGTGAGGCATGGTCCATGGTGACGTCACTAGAGCGAGAATTAACACTTCTGTGCTCACCCTAGAAAAATTGGAACAAGAATATGAAATGTTTTCCGATGTTAATCTGAATTGTGGGAATTATATTTTAGAGGTATGAGGAACAGGGTGTAAAGTTCACTCATCCTCCATAGAAAAGGGAGGATCCTCCGACCAGACGGGTGTTGTGTCTGGCGGGCAATTGCCCAACGAATGATGTTGGGAAATTGTATCTATGCTAATTGCGCGGTAAACTCTGCTTGCGAGATGCAGGATTTGCGTGACGTCAGTATGACGCGTTGTTCGCATGTGCCGTTGTAGATAAGCTGGATGTTTCCTTTAAAATAATATTTAAACTGTGAGTAAATAACAGACAGGAGAGCAGTGGTGGTCCAGTGGTAATGGCCGCGACTTACGAGTTGGTGGTCGTAGGTTAGAACCCAGAAAGGCGCTTTACTTGTGTAAATTATTTCATCACCACTGCTCTCAAAACGGTGAAGGGAAACATCGAGAGGAAACCGACATGTCCTAGAACCAAAAATTCGAAGACATGTGACATCTACCAACTCGCACTGGGCCCGCGTGGTACATTACTCCCACTCCCTCTCACAAAGAGGAGGCCTGTGTCCCAGCAGTGGGAACATTATAGGCTGACTATGCATTATGCAAATAACAGACGTATGAACCTATCGATCTGCGAGGTCAAACTACGCTTGCAGGCGCAGATGTTTTAATACCAGAGGGGCAATTCTCGTAATTTTAAGAATGTGAACGTTCTTAAAATTACGAGAATTGCCCCTGGTTGGCCCGTTGCCCCTGACGCTGGTTTACAACTAAACCTGATGTGTGAGGTGACGGATGTAAATCAGTTTTACATGTAAGTGAGCTGTCACTAGTGTCAATGCCTAACATCAGCCGCGCTATTCTGTAAAAATCTCACCGTGAAAAGTTAGGTGAAGTGAGCTTAGAGTGAGCTGTCAATAGTGTCAATCCCTAACATTAGTTGGAATGACAGCTCACTCCACGCTCACTTCACCCAAGTTTTCACGGTGAGATGGTTACAGAATCGCCCTGCTGCTTACATCACGAGCACTTCACTGGGTAGGAAACGCCGACCTCAAATAGCTTTATTTTTTAAATATGACGTGTAAAAGTCATTCAGATATCCTATTTAGGGCTGATTTTTCCAACGCCGGATAATTTTATCGGAGGAATAATTTTGAATCTGTGACAGTTCTTCCATACAAAAACTGTCAGACGTCAATTTTATTCCACTAATAAAAAATATCTGTCGATTGAAAATCAGCCCTTACAGAATAAACAATTTTATTTCACTTAAGTTTTCGCGGTAAGTTTTTTCCAGAATAGACCGGCTGGACTTCAAGAACCACAAAGTAGCATCCACCCATCTATCATTGTCATCATCATTTCCATCAACAAACGTCCACTGGTGGACCTATATAATAATAAGAATAATAAACGCTTATTTCAGACTTTCTGTCCATAAGTACACTTACAAAACAGAACGCAACACAATAAAATACACATACTATCAAAATCTCAAAAATACACAACACATAACAAACAATAAGATAGCAGTGACAACACAGAAGAAGCAACACATAAAAGACGAGGAGGAAATGTCCACTGCTCACAAGGCAGTGTTCAAGCGCATCCAGTGGCGCAGCAGCGGAGAGTCTCACCTGTCCGCGAACACGCTTAGTAAGCAGCGACGCACATTGCATCCTTATTAGGGCATGAAAGCCATCAGTGTGCGCCTCCGCGAACATCGTCGATGCACTGCAGAATCGTGGTAGCCCCAGCAACACCCTAAACGCGTTGTTGTATTGAACACGCAAGGCGCTGTATGCTCCCAGTGTGTAGTTAACCCACAGGCTGAAGTGTTTGGCAGTAAGACTTAAAAAGTGTAACTTTCTCTTCATTACTGCTACGTGCGAACCTGCGGGCCAACATATTAAACCGGACAGCCAACGCCCTACGTGCCCTTTCCACATCTGTGTCGTCTTTAAGGTCATCGAAGACCCAGTGGCCCAGATACTTGAACTATGCGACTCTGTTCAAGGCGGTTCCTGCTAAGGTGACTGAGGGTACGGTCACGTAGTTTTTGCCACGCCGCTTAAAACTAACAGCTCGCTTTTCTTAGCATTGTATTTGAGCCCATGGGCCTCCGCATAAGACTCACAAACCCGTACCAACTTCCTCAAACCACCAATCGATGGACTCAACAATCCCATGTCGTTCGGCAGTGTACGTTTACAGCAGTGTACGCCATATCCATCAGTGGACGTTTTTCGGCTGCCTCCCCCAACCACGGCCACTTCAACCGGTTCTGTGCTTTTCGCATTCTACGAAACAAATGACAGCTCACTTAAAAGTCAAAATCAAACTCAAAGTATTTATTTCAAATATACCAATTACAGGCACTTTTGAATTGTCAAGGGGTCGGTTAGTCAAAAAGATGAAGAAATGAAGTCACTTCACCTAAGCTTTCACATGAGATTTTCCAGATTAGATCGGCTGATTCTTCATAATATCACAATTCACTTCCACATCGATATCACGATTACGGCCGCGTTCCGACCGCGAAAATATCGAAAAGTAAATTAGGCCGAGACACACTGTCATACACATTAATGAAATTCATAAATTCATGAGCATGGCACACTGGATGTGCCATCAAATATTCAACGCCGGTGCGCTCGTGTGTAATCAGAATATTAAAAATGTTTTCTTTTCATATGTAATATAATGATTTTTATTCGCAATGTCTTCATAATATCGATAAGGTTTATTTCTGGTATCCGTGTGGGCTGATACTGGGCTGACTTGTATTAAGCCATTCCTGCTCCATTGTTTCTGGTTCACAATTTTGTTTTGTTGATTTATATAAAAGATTGGCTAAGTCATTTTTCCCGACGGATTGATAGACCTTTGTTTTCAAGCATTAATCACACAATGAGTAAATACTCATAGCACGTAGGTATACCTATGTAATTTACATAGGTATACCTACGTGCTATTTAGCATTTCTAAATGAAACAGTTGTTTAGCCGATTCTCCAGAGTACCTTCATGAATTGGAAACGTCTATTTTGGTTACTGAGAGTAAGTCAAAGGCCAATAGCCATTCGAATGTGTCAAAAGATATATCTGAATGCGTCTGGACTTTGATTGAGAACATCTCCTTTGATGATAGAAGCGACGGCTTCTCTTATAGATACCTACCTACATCTAAGGTTTCTAAACGAACAGGTATTTGGATCGTCACTAAGGATACCTACGTAAGATTCAATCAAAATGATGCTATGACAAATTGAGTTGATATATAACTTTCATCTTCACTTGTGGTCGTTATAAAATGCTCCCCCATTTTATAACGATCACAAATAAGCTTGTACCTACAAGAACAGCACACCAATTGTACTTATACCATAAAGTTGCGATTGCCTAAGAATGTTAGTGCAGAATAAACAAGATTTCTTTTTTTTTTTTTTCTTTAATTGCGTAACACACTTTCTTTTTTTAATTTTCGTTTGAAAAATATGTAAAAATCATTTGATCGACAACGTAAATAACGCAATGAATATTGTTGAATTGTCAAAACGAAAGACTTTATAATTTTAAGTGGGTTACGCAAATTCCCCGCTGGATCTAAGAAATTCATTGATTGGATTTCACAGTCTCAAAATGTTGAACTAAAAAGTGCCAAGATTAAATCGAACAAGATTAGTAACCCAGCTGGCAAAGTTACTTGTCCAAGAGTTCGTTTCTCCGGCCAGCCAAGGTATTTCATAAAACAAAGTTGCCATTTCCAATAATAGAGTAAGTTAAACACAAGTATCGAATAAACACAGTTCCCGTAAACTCGAACTAGCCAGAAAGGAAAACAAGAAATCCATTACGTATTCCAAACAACTTTTTTTTATTGGCAACATGTTAAATACGACTCAAGGAAGTGGCCTGCGTTTGTTTAGGACTAGTCAAATAACCTAGCACAACAATCTTATACAATACACTCCGAAAAATCTCTTTAAGTTCATCTCAGTCCTTATATGATTTGAAATAAGGGTGTTTTTTTTGTGGTTAGTTTGGGAGATGTAGTAGTAAGTTGGTGGGTAAGTCAAGACTTGATAGAATTAAAATATAAGTAGCAAATGTTAGCGTATCTATTTGAGACATGTTTGTTTTATTTGTAGATGCTTTCAGTGTCTTTATACGGTGTCAGATGTCATCTCGAACTGCTGCTCGGAGTTATGTTAATCTTGGGATAGTAGATACTGACTTTTTATGTTTTTGGAAGAGAGTAGTTTAGGGTGCGTCAAGGAAGGCCCTTTTTTTTCCCGGGTGGAAAATCCTCATGGATGTCCTCAGCCGTGGGGTGGGCGGCGGGGTCTGTCAGACTCTTATTGACTAAAACCACCCCGGTGTTCCATCTCACACCTACGCCAGGGGTCGCGGGAACGTACGATCCTTCCGCAACCCCGGCCGCCACCGCGGGCCTACTCGGGTCAGGGGGGGGAGTTGGTTGGTGGTGTTTGACTCCCCACGCGACGTCTAAGAGGGGCGCGCGTGGAACACTACGCGCCGCCACCTCGGGTCCTGATGTGAAGGAAACCACCGCGTCCCATGACTCTTCGCTGCCGACCATCGACTCGACCACGGCCGGCAGCAACAGGTCACTGCCTGCTTCTGAGATGAGGGCACGGCGCGACTCCTCCCAGGCGGCACACTCTGCCAGCGTATGCCGCGCCGTGTCCTCCCGGCAATCGACGCAGTAGTGACACCGGGCTTCCGGCTCCCTGTTTATGCGACACAGATACTTCCCGAAGTAACCATGCTCCGAGAGCACCTGCGTCACCCGAAACGACAGGGAGCCGTGTCTCCCCCCGAGCCAGCGCTCGAGCACTGGCCGGACCGCCTCCATGGTGACGAGGCCAACGGTAGGGCGTGTAAGCCTGTCCCGCCATTCCGCCACCAGCACCTCGCGAATCTGAGACCGACGCAGTTCCATGTGTCGCTGCATCGATCGCTCAGCCCGCGCCCTCGCTTCCTCGCGCCACCGATACAATGACGCGAGTACTTTCGCCTCGAAGTCCCAGGGCGGGGATCCAGCCAGTACGCAGGCCGCCTCGTAGGAGATCGTGCGATATCCCCTGATGACTCTGATGGCCATCGCTCTCTGGGGTTCTATGTTCTATGTTCTATGTTATGGGATTGGTTTCCGCACTTAGTCCTTCAGGTGGACCATTGTACGTGGGCCATGGCGGCCGTCGGTGGTTTATTCCAACCAGCCCACCTCCCTCCAGAAGCTTATTAGGTCTCCTGGTCTGTTAAGAACATCTGTGTATGATCTGGGTGTCCCGAGGGTTTCCGACCTAATCTGGGTGATGCCTGTGCACTCAAAGAGCACATGCGCGACGGTCTCATCAGCCTCCATGCAGGCTCTGCACAGGGGGCTGTCCGTTATATCAATCGTGTGAAAGTGTTTGTTTAGTGAGCAGTGTCCCGTGATGGTCCCCGTCACCAGGCGCAGGCCTTTCCTATCCAGGCGTAGTAATCTTTTAGTTAGCTTGCCATCTAGTGATGGCATGGCCTCCTTGGACTGCCTGCAGCCCGGTGACGAGGACCACCAGTTCTCCGCTTGTGTATGGGTGTGCTCCTGTAGCCACCTGCGTAGCTGATTGAAGGGGATGGGCACGACTGGTTCTGGACCATAGACTGACGTGCTGGATGCCCTTCTGGCCAGCTCGTCAGCCGCATCGTTACCTAGTGATTCACTGTGTCCTCTTATCCATTGTAGTGTCACTGTGTTGCGGCTTGATACAGTCACCTGTTCAAGCGCCTTGTGACATTCTAGTATTAGATGCGATGTGATACATCCCCTCTTCAGGGATTGGAGGACCGAGGCGCTGTCAGAGATTATACGAACATGAGCGTCCGTAATCTTCCTGGCTGCTATGGCATGAGCCGCTCGTATTATACCCACACACTCCGCTTGGTAGACCGTGTTGAGCATTCCTAGCGGGCCGGATATGTTTATGTTGAGGTCGTGTGAGAAAACTCCGACTCCAGTTCCGTAGTCGGTTTTTGATCCGTCAGTGTAGACTCTCAGCTCTCTCGGGCCCGAGTAGTCGTGCTGCTCCTCTTCAAGCACTATGTTATAATGCTTTCGGAAGCAGTATTGCTTAGGGGCCTTGTCGCAGGGTGCTGCCATCATTGGCTGCCGTTTGATCGCCTCATCTTTTAGACGGGTGTGTTTGATCCTCGAGTCTTTGCTCAGAGTTCCTGCTAGATGGAGTCTGAAGGCGGACAGGGCTGCCTCCTCCCGCACGATAAGGTGTAGGGGAGGCAGTCCAAGTACAGCCTGAAGGGCAGCGGTGGGTGCAGTTCGCATGCAGCTAGTGATTGCCACACAGGCGCATCGCTGCAGCTTTTCGAGATCCCTTTGGGCTGTGCTCAGGTCTGTTCTGGGCCACCAGACTAGTGAGCCGTAAGTGATAGTTGGTCGGATAACTGTGGTATAGAGCCAGTAGGTGATCTTGGGGCTAATGCCCCAGTTTTTACCAATCATTTTCTTGCATTGCCACAAGGATATGCTGGCCTTCGTGGTGATGTAGTTGATGTGCTTTGCCCAATTCAGTTGTTTGTCCAAAAAGATGCCCAGGTATTTGGTTTCAGTTGATAGGCTTAGGGTAGTGCCAAAGAATTTTGGAAGTTGTAGTGTAGTAAGTTTCCTCTTTTTTGTGAAGAGGATCAGTTCGGTTTTTGTTGGGTTCACTGATAGTTGGTGTGTGCTACACCAGTTCTCTACTATTTTCAGGGCCTGGTGCATTAGGTTGCACAGGGTATTTTCGTGGGTGCCATTTATTATTATGGTTATGTCATCGGCGTAGCCTACGGTAAAGTAGCCTTTATCGTTTAGTGCCTTTATCAGGCTGTCTACAACCAGATTCCATAGAAGTGGCGAGAGGACGCCCCCTTGCGGGCAGCCCTTTGCCACAATGGCCCTTGTGGTGTCGTTTACGGTCACTTGTACGGCTCTTTGTTTAAGCATATTGGTGATCAAGCCGCTCAGAGACGGATCTATGCCGTGTCTGTCTAAGGCCGTGTTGATACTCTTAAATGTGGTTTTGTCAAAGGCGCCTTCAATGTCGATGAAGGCAGCCAGTGCTGAGCATTTGTGGTCCACTGCGCATTCAATCTTGGATACCACGCTGTGCAACGCGGATTCTGTCGATTTGCCTGTGGAGTACGCATGCTGTTGTTTGTGGAGTGGTTTTGCCCTAAGCGGACCGTCTCGGATGTTTCGATCGCATAGTCTCTCCAGGGTCTTTAGTAGGAAGGATGTGAGGCTTATGGGTCTGTACGCTTTGGGTTGCGTGTAGTCAGCTTTACCAGGTTTGGGTATAAAGATGACTTTCACTTCGCGCCAGGCTAGGGGTATGTGTCTGAGTGCTATGCAGGCCCGATAGATCTCTACCAGGCATGGTGTAATATATACGAGCCCCCATTGTAGTAGGGCTGGGAAGATGCCATCCAGTCCAGCGGACTTGTATGGCTGAAAGGTGTTGATAGCCCATTTTATCCGGTCTTCAGTTACTAGCCTGTGGGCGCAGGCCCACTCCCGTTCCGTCGGGGTCCAATCTGGTGCGTCCTCCCAGGTTCTGTCCTCTAGAAGTTTGCAGTCTGGGAAGTGGGTTTCCAGAAGGACCTTGCTGATCTCATGGTCCGTAAGTGTAAAAGTGCCGTCGGGTTTTCTCAGCGAGCCAAGGGTCCGGTCCTGGTCAGTTGATAGGATCTTTCTTACCCTTGCAGCTTCATTGTTGGTTTCTATGGACTCGCAGAATTTCCGCCATGCTGTCCTTCTGGCGGTTCTGATTTGTTTTTTATATGTGTGTCGAGTTTCTGTGTATATCTCCCAGTCTTCTGGGAGTTTGGTGTTTTTGGCTCTGTTGAATTTCGCTCTCTGGGGTTTCCGCAGTATTGCGATACTGCCGGCCGTCAGGTCAGAGGCCCACACCGGGGCCCCATACAGGGCCATCAATCGCACGATCCCCACGTAGAGCCGGGTACAAGCGGCGCTCGGGCCCCCCAGATTGGGAAGCAGCGTTGATAGCGCCCCAGCAGCGCCCAACAACTTGGGCGCCAGCCGCCGGAAGTGGGGGCCGAAGTCCAACCGGCTGTCGAGCACGAATCCCAGGTACTTCATGGGTCAAGGTCGGCCAAGCGTAACTAAGTAACTTGTCAAAATAACTTAAAATAAGTTTACTCATAATCAATGATCATCAATTTCTTGCCGGCCTCCAGCCGGTGTATTCTGTGAAAATCTAACCGTGAAAACTTAGGTGAAGTGAGTCAATAGTGTCAATTCCTAGCTTCAGGTGGAATGACAGCTCAATTCACCTAAGTTTTCATTGCCATGTCATTATTTTAAATGGAGTTACCAGCATAATCAGCCTATAATGTTCCCACTGCTGGGACACAGGCCTCCTCTCTGTGAGAGGGAGTGGGCTGTTATCCACCACGCGGGCCTAGTGATAGTTGGTAGATGTCACATGTCTTCGAATTTTTGTTTCTAGAACATGCTGGTTCCTCAAGATGTTTTCCTTCACCGTTTTGAGAGCAATGGTGATGAAATAATTTACTCAAAGTAAAGCGCCTGTCGGGATTCGAACATAAGATAACAACAACAAGTTACAACTCGTCAGTTGCGGCCATTGCCACTGGGCCACCACTGCTCTCACTGGGATTAGTAGCACTAGCTAAGATAGGACTGGCTGATATTTTAACTGCCACGCAAAAGACAATCATTTTATCATTTTTACTAAACAGCGCGACGGTAAATGAACTCTATCGCTCTATTTTCCTCTATGGCAATGGAGCCGATGTCGACTATTCTACCAATGTCAGATGTGATATGAGAAAACGTGCGGAGAAAACAAAAAAAAACTTAAAATTCTAAATCCAATACTAGTTAATTGTTAACGCTTTGAATTTAATGTGAAACTTGTTGACGGATGGACGGTAAATGAACATCGCCGGTCAAGCTACTACAATCTTTCAAATGTCTTTAATAGAATTTCAACTTTATCGCTAAAGCGAGCTAGGTTCAAGGTTGATTGGGAAAATTTTACAGTTTCGGGTAGCTTGAAGTACTGGTGTTGTTAGTTCCGTTACTTGGTGCGTGCCATAAATAGTTGCATAATCCAGCCACTACACTATGGCCAAGTTTACAACAGCGCTAGGAGTCACACAGTGCCGTAGTTGCATAGTTGCGACTACACGATGAACACGCTGATCTTACTTTGTCGACGAAGCTGATTGAGCGCTTACAAGGAGTCTGTAGTTAGTTGTCTAAGTAAACTGATCCGTTATTGGCTGAACTTAACGTGAGACCATTTTCCGGATTCATCTCCTTGATTGAAGTGATCACGTCCAGTCTGACAGTGCATCTGAAGGAAAAAGATATTGGATATTTTTTAATGGAACTTTCGATTATACCCTATCCATTAGGTTAACCGTTTTTTGACAGCTGTCTTAGAACGTACATATTCCAGATTACGTAAAAGTTAACTTTAAAATGTGTAACAAAATTAATATATAAACTGCCTTATCTTATTGAATTATCTCATTTATGGCTTCTTACAGACATTTTAATACCGTACGTGTATCAATCAATGTATTGTGTGTTGCTGCAATCACTAGTTCCATCTGTCAAAAAACGGTTTACCTAATGGAAAGGGTATAGTGATAACCCCACAGTATGCTTTCTCACGTCAATTAGGACACGCCTGACACATCGAAAACCTAGAGATAAAGCTTGAAAATCTCATGTCCAATCAGGAGAATAATTTAATAACTTATGGATACTTACACAAGATTCAAAATCGTACGAAACATCACCTCAACTTTTTTCACACAGCGATTTGAAATAAGCCGACTTATTAGTTATTATATTGTATTATATAAAAATACCTCTCTAATGACAGAGGGGCTTGTGGCTAAGTAATAATAGCCGCACGGGTCGATTGATCAGGTTAAGCTATGCTTGCCGCGGTTGGTCCATGGGTAGGTGACTATCTTCACATACCAAAACCCCTCCGTGTCTCGAAAACCACGTTAAGCCGTTTGTCCCGGCTGTCATTCGTAGATGTTTGACAGTCGTTACGGGTCATCAGTAACCCGAAAGTCTGACAACCAGTTTTACCAAGGAACGTACGTATCGTATTACCCAGTAACTGGGTTGTGGAGGTCAGGTAGGCAGTCGCTCCATGTAAAATAGTGGTATTCAGCTTTATCCAGTTAGACTGAAGCCGACCCCAACATGGTTGGGAAAAAGGCTAGGCAGACCTATCTAATGACATATGTGTGGTTGTTATTGGTCGTAGGGACCATTTTGTCCGGTCCTCCTTTTATGGTGTTACGAACATTGTATTGTTCGAAACCATACTATTATGGGACAGTTCTTCCATCAAAGTTGTAATCGTTATTTTACGAGAAAATCGCTTTTGAATTTTGCGTAAGTGCATGAGTATTTATGCTCTTGATTTCGTCGGAACTGGCAAAATCCAAATTTCCAAACTAAAACATCAATGATACTGGGGTGCACAAAGGTAACGGCTACACATCAAGCTAAGTATAACATTCCAGTTTATGCTGACCTCGCATTGTATTGGTTTTCCGTACAATCAGAAGTCAGCTTATACTGGGTACTATACTTAACCAGTATAAGCTGATGTGTACCTACATCAGCTTATACTGGTTAAGTAGGTATAGTTTGTTAGCAGAAATGGTACGCACGGCTACAGCTGGGCTATTTCTGCTAACAAACTATTTCACATCTACTTTTCGTTTAATTCCAAAACACAAACATATTTTCATGTCTAAATGTAAATAAGAAGATACAATTATTGAAGCCTCGCGTTGAGCACTTAGCAAGGCAAACAAATCATATAATTTGAAATTGTAATTGTCTGGGAGCCTGCGTACAAAATTGGTTGCGTCTATGGTGCCTATTGCCGACTGTTTTCAGTAGTAAAATGCGACATAAAAATGTTTTTCCTAATTATTGAATCTATGCCCAAAAAGACCTGCACCCTTGCGTAACACACTTTCAATCCCAATCTCATTCATTTTAAAGGATATTGCTAATCCATTGCTTCATATGTTGGAAAAATTTCTCTGTCCAGCAACGTAAACAACGCAATGAATGTTGTTGAACTGTCAAAATTTAATTACTTATTTATTATTCCCAACACAACTATCTTTACAGGTTGCCCCAAATCGGTAGCGTGGTATTAGACAATATTTTTTCCATTATGTCAAGTAGTAAAATGAAAGCAATGTTACTGTTAATGTGTTACGAAATTTCCCATTGTAATCTGATCAACGGATTATTGATTCTAAGTTCCGAATCTGATTGATCTAAAACAGCCTAAGTACGATCTGGCTCTAAGCAGGCCTCTCCTTTATCTCTACCTAAATACAAATACCCATAAAAATTTAGATAATGATATGGTAAGGACGTATAGAATATGTTTTCTTGTAAAAATCATTAGTTGCCATAACAATGAAGCAATTATTATTCTGCAAACGGCATAGGTACCTGTGTCCTCTCCAGACCAATATATAAACTGGTTCTCTGTCTCAAATCCACCTTTTTTTCTTCTTCAGGTTTAAATATAAGACTATGCCTGCAATTGCGATTAAACCCACCTGATAAGCTAATATTTTAGCACAGCGCCATCTATACAAATAACTCAGAACTGGTTTGACAAAGCGTCACCGCTATTGGTTCCAAGTTTAGGCGGTAGAGGGCAGTGTAGACGAAAGGTTGTGTCTTCGGTCAGTACGACCCACCACAACATACCATATTAAACGTATGCTAATTTCCAAAAAACGTTATACCGAAACCTTCTCTTTGTACTTCGATATTATAATAATATAAAATCTGTATCTTTGGGCTCCATGTGTTATCCACAAAGCTTTTAAATAAGCAGAAATCCCCACGCGGAAATTAAGTGAGGCAAAAACTCAAAGTAAAAAAGCTTTCTTGATAAATCCAAACAAGTATCGGTAAACAATTAAAACTCAAAGAGAAAACGCGTGAAATATACTGTGTGGTCTAAAGCGCAGAAGATAGCGAACGCAATTATACCTAATACTAGACCGATGTACTATTGTGATTTACAATTATTACATAAACGTAAACTAAATATTGTTTACCCATATTACTTGCAAATAAATGACTTTGAATTTAACTATCCCATTCCTAGGCGAAGGCTCATCGAGTCTAGCAGCCTTATTGCCCAGCAAACTGTGTATTACGTTATACGTTGTTGCGCAGACGTACCTATTTAGCCACATTTTTCAAAGATATAAAGTTACGTATAAGAATTTCCTTGAGTATCCTTCGGATTGTAATAGAAAGCGTCCTATGATCCGGGTCCAGTTTACTCACGGTATTTTCCTCCTCCGTCAGTCAACAATGCCCAAGATTATCAAAGCGAACGTTTCCCATTTTACCAAAGATGTGGGAAACTAGTTTGACAAAAAAAAAACCGAGTGCGCTTATGACCACACGACTGAAGTGAAACTTCTTTCTCAAAATATTAATTCATTAAATTGTTCAAAACGAAATAGAATTACGAAAAATATCCAAAGAATCACCGTTCACATAACGCTAGTAAACTCGCAAACGAACTACTGACTGAGATATATACATATTTCACTTACTAGCTATAAGAGAAAGAGAGAAAGAAAATGTGCGCGCGCACTGCTCTCTCTTGCTCCTATACTGTGATACAGACAATAGATATACGGAACGTATTTGGCTATGAGAGGAAGTGAGAAAGAAAATGTGCGCGCGCACTGCTTTCTCTTGCTTATATCCCCCACTCAACTCCCGTTCGCCTCGCCCGGTCACACTTTTCGTAACGCTTACGTCACGCGTTCGCCAGCTTACTTCCCAAGTCAAGCGTGCCTAAAGAAGTTTCACTTCAAAATAAACTTTTGAAGGAGCACAATTATGTGAACAAAATACACTCGATTATTTATAAAAAATTACACTCATTCAATGCATTCAAAACTCAATTAGCTGCCACAAATAACACCCTTCCTAAAAGCTGAATGCATTGGATGGGCGTATCATAATTGCTACCGTGACGTCTGTGACGAACTTTATATCTACTTATTTATAATTTATCATGTAGGTAAGTGACTTTTATGCCTTTTTTGAGAAACTTTAAACCTTCTTCTTCTCTTATTTGATCGTTAAATCTTTAAACCTAGCTAATGGAAAATCTTGCACTATAATTGTACAGACGCCAGCACATCAAGCCACTACAATCTGTCAAATTTATTCAACAGATTTTCGCCTTTATCGCTAAAGCATTAGGTTCAAGGTTGATTGGGAAAATTTGACAGTTTCGGGTAGCTTGATGTGCTGCCTTCTGTACAATAACAGGCTGGTAGAGAAAGTCAAGTTTTCATTAACCCGACAATCTCTCCCAAGTTGCACCACCACCGGCAGATGCAGAGAGGCATAATCCTCGAACGTATGACGCCTGGGGACTCGGGAGCCGCCATTAACTACTTTATCAGAGCTTGCAAATATTCCACACATCTTTATTAAGGCTTTTCATGATTTATTTACTATATTGTAGGTCTCACTTCCTGTAAGTATTTGTATGTAACCTGCAAGAAATCTGTGTTTCTAAACATAGAGTAAAATCAACACTTCTTACTATATTACTTTATGTAGGTATAGTTATTGTATTGTGTAAATGGTACACCACAGACTTCCTGCAGTATTTGTCACTCCTTCCCCTTTTTAATCCATCTAAAGGTTGTCTTTTAAAAAACGCTCTTAGCGATAAAACCGGCCATTGTGTCACCCTTTGTAAAATTTATATACGAGTATTTATTTCTGTAATTTATATGTTGTACGGACGCCAGCACATCAAGCTACTACAATCTGTCAAATTTCTTTAAAAGATTTTCCAAGGTGGATTGGGAAAATTTTACAGTTTCGGGTAGCTTGACCTGCTGGCGTCTGTACATAGTAAAGAGTATTATATTCTATTCTCTATGCGGTGCTGACATCTGTTAGAACATTGTGCCAATATAGCGCAGGCAAGCATTACCGTGTGTTACATAATCAGCCTTTTAATGTTCCCACTGTTGGGACACAGGCCTCTTCACGGTGAGAGGGAGTGGGTCGTAATCCACCACGCGGGCCAAGTGCGGGGTTGGTAGATATCACACATGTCTTCAAAAGGTTGGTTCTAAGAGTCCATTGCGTAGAGTCCGTTGCGTAGGAAAACATCCTAACGATGTTTTCCTACGCAAAGTAAAGCGCCTGTCTGGGTTTGAACATACGACCTACAACTAGGTAAGTCGCAGCTGTAACAATAAACATTTGGAGGCGACAGAAAAATACCCTACTTACCCACTTATCTGTGATATCCGTTCGAGACAGTCGTAATAATATTATGTAAAGGCACAATTGACAAAGGTCAAGCAGAGGATGACATTAAACCTCAATTTTAACCGTGGGTGGTGTTGGTATACGTCTATCATTCGGCGATTAGTAAAAGTATAAAAGCACACACCACAAACTTCACAATTAATATATTATTTTAAGAAAATTTACTCAGAACACAAACTAAACTAAATTTAAGGTCAGTGCATCTTTTTCTTTCTATTTCATTAAGAAAAGCACAGAAGATAAATATTAGTTTAGTCCTGTCAAATTTAGATAGGTACTCCATAGTAAGTTTAGACATGATTAAAAACATGGCTACCTACTAAAAATACGTCAATTTACATCAGGCGCTAACTAATTTGGCAGGACTAAACTAATATTTATCTTCTGTCCTTTTCTTAATGAAATAGAAAGAAAGAGATGCACTGAACTTAAAATTAGTTTAGTTTGTGAACAAAGGAATCGGCGCCATTATATTATTTTAAGAAAACTTACTCAGAAAACCGTACTTAATGATCATCATAATATAAAACCACCAGTTGCGCCCTGCGGTTTCACCCGCATAAGTCTCGACCCGAGAATATCAGGATAAAAAGTATCCTATGTCCTAATCCATGGTCTATCCAAGTGCCAAATATTGCCAAGTGCGTGAAAGCGCAACAAACAAACATACAAAACATCTAACCTTTTCTCTTTCTAATATTAGTTTAGATAAACGTCCACTAGAAATAGCCAACCTAATTGCGTAGCAGACTATCAATCTCAATCTGAATCATTTTGAAAGATATTGCTAATCCATTGCTCCATATGTACGAAAAATGTGTCTGCTCAAGAACGTAAATAATGCAATGAATGCTGTTGAACTGTCAAAATGAAAACCATTGCCACTAATAGCGTGTTACGCAATTACTCCGCTGAAGTCGTAGACAGCTCAAATAGACGTGAACTATGCAAACGACAAAATAAGTAGGTAAAGTAAAGTCAGACAGTAACCAATTAGTAAACACATCATCTTCACTCTAGTCTAACCCACTTTCACTATTTACTGCAGTTATCTTAAAGTTACGTAATAGTTTATTTTTTTAAGATTTGCAGCATCTTACAGA
Source organism: Apamea monoglypha (assembly GCA_911387795.2). Taxonomy (NCBI): domain Eukaryota; kingdom Metazoa; phylum Arthropoda; class Insecta; order Lepidoptera; family Noctuidae; genus Apamea; species Apamea monoglypha. Next base: position 2,624,112 of record OU426933.1, on the reverse strand, counting down.
ATTTTAAGGCTAAAGTGTCAGGATAGCCCGCAATATTCAAATACTCTGTTTTTTACAATTTACAAACCAGTATCAGGGTTGTTAGTCGATCTAAATATAATTCGCGGCCGTAACAAATATTTATTTATAGAATTAGAATCATAAAAGTCATCAATACAACTCTCTAAGTCCATATTATAAAAAATATATAAAAAATTCTAACTTACGGAGTAGTATAAATTCTGATTCGATTCTGAAAAGCCATATTTGTTACGGTCGCGAATCATATCATACAAAGTAATACTGACCTGCAAATTGCAAAAAACGTAAGAAAATTTGAATTTCGCGGGCTATATACCTTATTAGCGCATCTCCCATCAACTCCCGTGGTTCAGACATGGTCGTAAAATATTTACTGGCGACGCTAACTTAATCAAAATGTCAGGGGGTCATAATCATAACCTGTTCAAAACGGGAAGGATAGAACACGAAACTATTTCAAACCGTTCCCGCCATAATCCGCGCGCATCTGGCGGCAACGCCTCTCGTTCCCGCTCAGCCAATGAGAGCGAGGTTCTAGAACATTCTACAAGCTTCCTTAAAACAGACAACGCGTACCCTTCTTTTTTTTACATTAGCCGTCTGACGCCGACTCGGCTGCGCACCGAAAAAGGAATCTTTATTATTTTATTTATTTATATTTACATGCACAACATTACTGATAGAAACCCATAAAAAAAAAAACGACAAAATAACAAAATTAACAAACAAGTGCCCTATGATTATTTTGCTTATTTTTTTTCATGTACATATCATTATTTTAAATTTTAGCTTATATAATGTAAATACTTAATTTCTATTAAATATCTCATTCACTTTCTGATGAACAGACAAATTGAAAAAAAACGTAAATAATCCAATAATTACGAAACTTCTATCTTCGTCTCGAACCCTTTTGTTTGTCTACCTAAGTCTTAGATCCGGTATTAGAATTATATATAAATGTCGCAGTCAACTCGCTTAATATACGGTACTAAACGGCGCCGTTCAACTAGCGGCATATTCAACTTTCTTTCTATACTCCGTGCGTGTATTCAGCTGTCCAATCAAACAGCTAGGCCAATGACTTGGATCGATAATGTTTAACTACTTGCCTAGCTCAGACATTAAAATTTAGTTCCATTTTCTGCCACCTGGCGCTGAAACCCGCAGGCGCACAGTCAATATGGCGTCGGCAAGCGACAACATTTCTTGTGTTTCTCATAGTTTAAATGCGTTTACGCAAAGAAATAATACTATGGAAGAGTGTAGTGATGAAAATAATGTACTCAGTTTGAATTTTAAAGAAATTTTTTACCGAAAACTTGTTGAATATGACCAACAGCATCAAGGTAGGTTTGTTTCATAATCTATTGTTTGTGTAAAGGTTAAAGGTAAATACTTGAATGTACCTATTTGGTGTAAAGCCGTGTCTCCTGTGCGTGTTTTTCGAAAGATTACACAAAACACCTTACACATAACCATTTGTTTTCATACACAAGCTGTCTCTTGCGTATTAAAATATTTTTAGATTAGTGTCAACTATTCACAAGACAATATAACCTTAAAACCTGTGTCAGTTGGAATTAAGGTTTCAAAATGTTAGATGTGCGAGGTGCGCGTGACGGTTGAAAATGAAACAAACCCTTCCCCTCTTCACCCGCGGGGGGAATATTTTCCATGCAGCTCGGAAAACAAAAACAACGTGTTTTCGGAAAACAAAATCCAAGATGGTGGATGTGAAATTGTTCAAAATTTTCATGATGGGTGTCGTTTTCATGGCTTTCGAGGGTGCTAAAGCCGATAGTGAAGTCAAAATTAAAATCCAAGATGGCTAGGGGTATAGTCGCGAAAAAAAGGCAAATGTCAACATTTTTCAAAATGTTCATCATGGGCGTCGTTTTTATGGTTTTCAAGGGTGATAAAGCCGATACTGAGGTCAAAATTGAAATCCAAGATGGCGGATCATGTCAAAATTTTCTAATCTTTCGTCATGGGTGTCATTTTCATGGTTTTCGGGGGTGCTAAAGCCGATAGTGAAGTCAAAATTAAAATCCAAGATGGTGAATGTCAACATTTCAAAATTTTCATCATGGGTGTCATTTTCGTGGATTTCGGGGGTGCTAAAGCCGATAGTGAAGTCAAAATTAAAATCCAAGATGGCGAATGTAAAATTTTCAAAATGTTCATCATGGGCGTCGTTTTCATGGTTTTCAAGTGTGCTAAAGCCGATACTGAGGTCAAAATTGAAATCCAAGATGGCGGATCATGTCAAAATTTTCTAATCTTTCGTCATGGGTGTCATTTTCATGGTTTTCGGGGGTGCTAAAGCCGATAGTGAAGTCAAAATTAAAATCCAAGATGGCGAATGTCAAAATTTCAAAATTTTCATCATGGGTGTCGTTTTCATAGTTTTCAAGGGTGCTAAAGCCGATATTGAGGTCAAAATTGAAATCCAAGATGGCGGATCATGTCAAAATTTTCTAATCTTTCGTCATGGGTGTCATTTTCATGGTTTTCGGGGGTGCTAAAGCCGATAGTGAAGTCAAAATTAAAATCCAAGATGGCGAATGTAAAATTTTCAAAATGTTCATCATGGGCGTCGTTTTCATGGTTTTCAAGTGTGCTAAAGCCGATACTGAGGTCAACATGTCAAAATTCGTCATGAAATTTTCAAAATGTTCAACATGGGCGTCGTTTTCATGGTTTTCGGGGGTGCTAAAGCCGATAGTGAAGTCAAAATTAAAATCCAAGATGGCGAATGTCAAAATTTCAAAATTTTCATCATGTGCGTCGTTTTCATGGTTTTCAAGGGTGCTAAAGCCGATAGTGAAATCAAAATTAAAATTCAAGATTACGAATGTACAAATTTTCTAATCTTTCGTCATGGGTGTCATTTTCATGGTTTTCGAGGATGCTGAAGCCGATAGTGAAGTCAAAATTAAAACCCAAGATGGCGGCCTGGGAAAAATGTCAAGATTTTCATTTATTGGCTTGGCACCTCACAATTTTAACCCTTTAAAAATAACGATAACATTAACGTTAATAAACAAGTACCGTTAATATTCATTAACGATAAAATGGAGCATACATAACGTTAAATCTATTACCGTCACTTTAATATTAACGGTAACTCTATCAAATAAAGGTAACTCTTTGTTTTGATGTTTTTGTGTAATGTTTCAAAAAACACGCGCTGTAGATACGGCTTAATAGTGATCTGTATAATAACTAAACAACGGAGGGCATATAATTAATATGATTTGTGTTTTATCTTTCTAGGATCTCATCGAAAAGCTTGGACATCGGAAAGAATCTTAGAGGTTATGAACGAAATTAAAAATGCTCAGATGACCATGAGTTCTGGACAGCGAAGGACTTCCATGGATTATTACTGGATGAGCAAATATGATATCATGAGAACTGCAAATGAAGACACTTTAATTTTTAAAAGACTCAAACCCGCTGGTCCCGCGGTACGTATTTTACCTAGAGAACAGTATTATGATGTTTTATTAGATACCCATGCAGCATGCGGACATGGTGGGCGAGATAAAGTACTGAATAGCTTAAAAAATAGATACTATATTCCAAAGAAAGCTGTAGAAATTTTTATGTCTCTTTGTCCTATATGTGAAGCTAAAAAAAACGCTCAAAGAAAAGACATTATGACGAAGCCAATAGTCTCACGTGATTTTAATTTAAGAGGACAAGTCGACATTGTGGATTTTCGGTCCAGTCCCGATGGAGTGTTTGAGTGGCTTTTAAAGTATCAAGATAACGCAACTAAATTTCTAAACCTGCGTCCGCTTAAAACAAAAAGACCTGTAGAAGTTGCTTCTGAGCTGATGAAGATTTTTTTAATATTCGGGGCACCCTCCGTTTTACAATCCGACAATGGCCAAGAGTTCGATGCAAATGTAATAAAAGAATTAGCTGCAATGTGGCCTGATTGTAAAATTGTTCATGAACATCCGTGTCGTCCTCAAACTCAAGGCAGCTTAGACAGCAGCAATCAAGATGTCGAGAATATGCTCCAAGCCTGGATGAATGAAAACCAATCAACAAACTGGTCTACGGGCTGCTTCTTCGTGCAATACTTAAAAAATTCTTCATTCCATCAAAAAATTGGAGGATCTCCATATAAAGCTTTGTTTGGAAGTGAACCAAACGCTGGTTTAAATAGATCTGATATCCCAAAGTCGATACTTGTACCTGTAAAAACAAAACCGGCTGAAGCTACGAGCAGTGACTATGACAACAATGATAATAATTCGAAAACCATAATGGAGAATACTGTAAAACTTGAGTCAAACTTCACTTGTGCAGTCTGCCATAAAGAAACCCCTGGAGCGTACAAGTGTGAGTTCTGCAATAGTGGTGTGGATGCAATATGTGGGATAGCTGAGGGTGAAGAGGGTGGTGGGTTCAAAGTCTCATGCGACATAAGCAAGGTTGAAGAACCAACGTCGATACTTGTAACTGTAAAAACAGAACCAGTTGAAGATACGAGCAGTGACTATGACAACAATGATAATAATTCGAAAACCATAAAAGAGAATACTGTACAAATTGAGTCAAACTTCACTTGTGCAGTCTGCCATAAAGAAACCCCTGGAGCGTACAAGTGTGAGTCCTGCAATAGTGGTGTGGATGCAATATGTGGGATAGCTGAGGGTGAAGAGGGTGGTGGTTTCAAAGTCTCATGCGACATAAGCAAGGTTGAAGAACCAACGTCGATACTTGTAACTGTAAAAACAGAACCAGTTGAAGATACGAGCAGTGACTATGACAACAATGATAATAATTCGAAAACTATAAAAGAGAATACTGTACAAATTGAGTCAAACTTCACTTGTGCAGTCTGCCATAAAGAAACCCCTGTAGCGTACAAGTGTGAGTCCTGCAATAGTGGTGTGGATGCAATATGCGGGATAACTAAGAGTGAAGAGGGTGACAGTTTCAAAGTCTCATGCGACATAAGCAAGGTTGAACAAGATATAAATGTAGAGAGGGACAGTGCAAACAAAGAACTTAAGCGAGCAGCTGAAGAGATGATTGATACTACCGTTAAAAAAATGCCTAAGTTAGAAATTGGTAGTAGTGTTTTGGTAAGCATACCTAAAGTTGATCGCGGGGCTTTGAACATGAAAAATATTCAAGGGATAATTGTTGATATAAGAAATGGTGTTCATAGAGTTGGAACTAAATATGGTACTATCAAAAACTGGTTTTCACAGAAAGAATTGCAGTACTCGGATACAAACTATGGCGACGAAATTTCAGAAACTCCTATTTCTTTGACAGAAGCTGTGGGTTGCTTGACATGTCAGTCGCCTATCCGCCAGGTATTCAAAAAATGTAGTTGTAAACCTGCTGTGAATCAGTGTCGCAATAATAGATGTGCGTGTTTTAAAAACAATGCCCTTTGCGGTTTCAAGTGCCATGGAAATATAACTTGCGTTAACAAATAATATTTTAATTACATATTATGTACTTTATAGTTAAGATACGCTATTTGATCTCATTCATGGTAAACAAATATTAAAAAACGAATTAAAAACAATTTACTTAAAGGAACAATTACTAATGTCAGGTGTACATTTTTTTTTTTCGTCGCATGGTCACTCTATTGTATAATTAATGGCCTGAGCATCAGCCAGCCAGGCGGCGTAATTGCGTAACATACTAACAGTAGCAATGGCTTTCAATTTGACAGTTCATCAAGATTCATGGCGATAATACGTTGTTGAGCAGACAATTTTATCGATTATTATGAACCAATGAACGCGATCGATTAGCGATATCCTTCAGATTGTGATTGATAGAGTATTACGCAATTAAGGTAGTGTTCACTAAATTTCGGCAGTTGTTTTAGTGTAGTTTTGGTGAATACAAAATTACAAAATGCATGTTTATTAATAAGTTCAGCTGTTAAACCCGAGCAGTAATCAAAAAAATATGAGTCATAACAAATATTTTAATGGGTAATCAAATAAATAATTAAGCAGTAAAATGGCTGAGCGAGTTACGTGTGAGCAGTTGCGTAAAATTATAGAACTAAAATATTCAATCTGACGTTTTATTTCACGCTGTTTTACAAAACCCCTAACTGATGACCCGCTGCATTAATAAACGCAAAACTTTTATGCAATTCTGCGTTTTAGAGATCAGTAATTATGAAAAATCGCTACATGTCATTCAGTTATTTTAAAAAAAGCTGTTTTTTAAAATGGCTAGCGATTATGTAAAACAACGGATTCGACGATCCGTCTAACTTATAATAACAGATAAGGGTATAAATATATTTCTTACTAGCTGTGTCCCGCGGTTTCACCCGCATAAGTTTCGATCCCATGGAAATATCGGGATAAAAAGTGTCCTATGTGTTAATCCTGGTTATAAAGTATCTGTGTGCCAAATTTCATCCAAATCCGTTCAGTAGTTTTTGCGTGAAAGAGTAACAAACAAACATCCATCCATCCATCCATCCATACAAACTTTCGCATTTATAATATTAGTAGGACAAAGTGTGTAAGTTAAACAACTAAATTGCTTTACCTCAGTCTACAGTGCGGCCGACGGCGACGACAGAATGCGTTCTTGACATCTGATTCATAAACGTTGCTTAAAGTTAAGTAGTGATTAGCGACTGTTTAACCATACATTTTTGACGTTTGGAAGTCACTCGACTTTAATCATCACTTATAAATAAACCCCTTAATTGGCATAAAGCTTGACGATGCGTCTCGTGTAGAGACTTCTGGGTTCGCTGACATTTGCTGCTGTCATCAATTACTTTCTCGTTTTTTTTTTCTGCAGTGTATATTAAAAGTGTCGGTCGCTGTGTGTGTTAGAGCCAACAAAAAGGTATGAAACCTATTTTTATTTAAAATATTTTACATCTTCTTTTGTTTTTTTTTTTCTAGGTAAGTATATGTGACATCTCAATCAGTCAATCAATCATTTATTAATTGTAAAACATAGGTACTTATCTTAAAGGTAAACACAGTGCGCTATGTTTTGTCTATGGTAAGATATACAAATATGGGTAGTTTTAAAGTTTACAGTCACAAAATTCAAAAAATGACAAAAAATTCAGTGGGTAAATATCAAAGAAAGAGAAAAATAAAATATTTTTTTAATATTAATTTTTAAATTAGAAAATGTTGACAACCGTGTAATAACTAGTGATGCAACGAATACTACTTTTACGAATACGAATACGAATACGAATATCAAACCTAATATTCGGCGAATACGAATACGAATACGAATATCTCGCCATGGTAATAAAAGATTAATTTATTTGACGAATTTCTATTCTTCTAATAATTGAAATTTACAACAGGCAAATTTTTATTTAAAAAACATAAAATTTGTAGGTTTTCTGGTTTAAGCCGATTTCTTTTTTCGGTCTGGATGTTCCCAGCCGTTGAAAAAAGTCTTTCTGAGGCGACTGTACATGGCTTCAGTGAAAAATATTTTTGAGCGAGTTTTTTCAGGCTTGGAAAATGGACATCTTCTCGCCAAAAGGCCAGTGGATCAGCAGTCGGCGATAAATTTGGGAGCTTTAAATAAGCTTCTATCTCGTTTTTAGTTTGCGAATCTCCTGTGAAAAAAAAACATTTTGATATTAAATTTTACTTTTACTATGTAGATGACAAAGAGTACCTAGATTACCTATAAATAACTTTTACTCACCAGAAAATATTGAAATTGGCTCTTCCATTTCAGCATCTTCAATTATTTCTTGGCATACTTGCCAAATTCCTCTACTTGTAGACGGTTGAGGTTCTTCTGGAGGTCTTGTCGGTCTTACGGCCTCTCTGTCACCAACAGCAGCGTTAAGAACTGATCGAGCGGTTTCAACGACCAATGTTGAGCTGAAAATCCTTGTTTTGAATCGTGGGTCAAGAATCGTTGCTAATAGATAAGTTTCATCACTTTCCATAAACGCAAATCTATTAGAAAGTCCACTGAATAGGGAGTTTGCCAGATTTTTTACATCAGGATGAGAAGAAGGATCATTAGAAATTTTATTGAGGCAAGATTTAAGACTTCGTATAATTGGGATTGCTTGAGATAACGTGATTGATTCTTTGCTTAGCTCTTTAGTAGCTTCTTCAAAATTGGCCAGAATATCAATGATTTGGCTCATAAGAGCCCATTGCCTTGCTGTGATTTCGTGACGACAATTTGGTAGAGATGGTAAAACATCTTGAATCGCTATGCGTTGTTCATGTAATCTCTTCAACATCTGATATGTTGAGTCCCATCTAGTCTCAACATCTTGAAATAAAACATGTTTCGGTATATTGTTAGCTTGTTGAGAATCTTTCAGTTGTTTGAGAGCGGAGGTTGAGTGATTAAAATGAGTAATAACTCCCCTGCATGTGGTTAGCATTTCGGTTATGCGTTCTTGATAAAACAAACTTTTTTTCAGCGCTAATTGGATACTGTGTACCAAACAAGGAATATGTTTAAGGCTAAGGTCAAGCTCATCAATTGCTCTAACCATATTCCGTGCGTTGTCTGTGACAACTGCTGCAACTTTACCCAATAGCTGCCATTCCAGAAACATCATATGCATATTGCGGGCAATATTTTCTCCTGAATGTGAGTCGCCTTTAAAAGGAAACACTTCCAGACAGTAAGATTTGAGCTGGAAATCTTCATTGACACCATGTCCAGTAAGACTTATAAAATCATTGACTTGTGAGGAAGCGTCACTGGTCCACATGTCTGCTGTGACAGAGAGATATGGAGTCTTTGTTAACTGCTCCTTTAATTTTATTTTTACACGTTCATTAATATCAGGCAGAATTGTTTCTGTAAGGTGGGTTCTAGATATAATATTATATCTGTAAAAAAATAACAGGAATTAAAAAGAGTTTTGTTAAAGTTGAAAGAGTACTCCACTAATATGTATGAAAAGAAGTTTAGCATTTTAATAAAAGCAAACAAACCTTGGAGCTAGTTCACTGAGCAAACGACGGTATCCCTTTTTATTTACCAAATCCAGGGGCTCCATGTCTAAACAAACTTGTTCAGCAATCAAATATGTGATTTTGACAGCCCGAGGATCATCAGTTTCATACGTAGTACGTTTTTCCCATATTTCCTTTAGGGACGCTTGTTTCTTCGCTGGTGTTACTTCAACTTCAGTGCTTGTTTCATCTACAGTACTTATACTGGTAGCAAGCTCCTTCTCGTGAAATCTCTTCACATGAGTCCACAGTGCGGTCGTAGTATATCCTTTAATAGATGCATTTTTCCCTCCCCGAGACAGTTCACAAGTACAATATCTGCATCTAGCTTTGCTTTCATTATCTAAAATAAAAACAATACAATTTAAAATCCTATCCTACTACAATATTACAGGCGAAAGTTTGTGATTGTGTATGACGGATTTGACTGTTTGGAATGGATGAAAAATTGAAAATAAAACTAATTCTTACACCAGATTAAAATTCTACTTTACTTTTTATCCAGAAAAATAAAACAATATTCCCGTGGGAAGGGAAAAGTTACTAAAACCAAAGTCTGCGCGGACGAAGTCGCGGGCAATGTCTAGTATACTACATAGACGCATCCATTACTAACGTTCGTCTAAGTTACTCACTTGCTATCCTACCTTTTGTTGATACAAAAGAAATACAGACCATTTAACTACTTACTTGGTAATTTATCGAAGTGTTTCCATATGTCACTTTGATCTCGTTTACGAGAAGACATTTTCAATTCAACTTCAACTTCTTTCACTTCGCAACAACCTCAGAAAATAAATAAAAACAATACTCTCTTGCTTGACTTGTGCTTTCGACTGACAAATGAAATGAAAGGAATGAATGAATGAACGAATCAATCCATGATTCGTTATGATAGGGAAACTCCCGGAGCCGCGGCACTGTATAAACTATGGCCGGGGAGTCCCCCGTCGCGTCGTCGTTGCAGTTAAGGCCCCCTGCACATGTCGTATTTTTACGTGCCGACAACGCGCGTTTTTCAAGTCTGCCAGTAATTAGAGTTGCGTACAAAACAAACATATTGGTTTTAAATATTCGTATTGGTATTCACCGAATACGAATATTCGGTAAATGTCTAGTATTCTGCGAATACGAATATTCGTATTCGTATTCGTTGCATCACTAGTAATAACAGTTGTCAATTAAATTTTTTTGCAAAGTTTTCTTGATCTTGTGAACAGGTAATTTTTTTATCTGATCTGGTATGTACAAAAGCTACATAAATATTTTATAATACATATTTCATTATTTTGTTTGCTTATGTCTAAGAGTGTGCGGAGTTTGTAGAGTGGGGAAGATTCAGATTTGGGAAAGAAGTATTGCCTAAGAGCTGTGATCTGTCTGTTGTCTAAGTTTAGGATATCTATAGGTCATCTCCCTTCTTCTTTTCTAACGTTAACCTTTGTCTAAAAGATCTTGGGTGATGTTTGCGAAATTTTGGTCATCGTAGTGTTGATTTCCTGTTGATAGTTTTTGAGGTCAGTTTTGGTCCAGGTTATTATCCCGAGTGGATAGGTGAGCAGGTATACTCGTAGCAAAGGTCTTAATTGTTTTTAAGGTATTTCGTAAATATTATTATTACCTATTGTTAAAATCAAACGGGAACTATATTTTCTATCACCAAAATTTATATTTGTCATCAAGTTGTATCACCTAATAAATAGATCTATCGCCACGAAATATTTTCGTTCTCAGATAAACAAAAATTGTTCCCAGGTATGAATTATCAAATTAATGTTAATATATGTGTAAAATGTGCCAGAAGCGAATCGCTTTTGTAAAAGGAAACAGTTAGGTTAGGTTAGGTTAGAGTATGACAAACAACGCACGAGCCGAGCGAGCGAAGCGAGCGTGCCGCGGCAGCGGCCGGCGATGTGCCAGAAGCGAATCGCTTTTGTAAAAGGAAACAGTTAAGTTAGGTTAGGTCACATTAATGATTTATTGGTGATCTCTTTAAATTAGTTTGCTTAAATACTTATTAGGACACACCTATTATAATACATACAAAAACATTTATTTGGTACTAGACCTTATATCTCAGGATTTTAGGTGATTTATTGTGGAACTGATTTTGCATTGTTTGGTGACTACATTTTGGTGACAGATCTACTATTTTGAGGACAAACCCTATTATTTAAGAAACACAAAACTAATTAAATTGGTGATAGCTTAAATGATACCCAAATCAAACAAAACAATGATGAGTACCGCCTTTACAAGATGTACAGACGCCAGCACGTCAAGCTATTACAATCTGTCAAATTTATTTAATAGATTTTCAACTTTATCGGTGAAGCATTAAGGTTCGAGGTTGTTTGGGAAAATTTGACAGTTTCGGGTAGCTTGACCTGCCGGCGTCTGTACAAACTAGAAGTTTTACCATACCACTAAGTACATAACATTATCTAGTCGAGTGTAATGGCCTCTATGAAATAAATTAATTTAAAACAAATAAAATACGTAGGTATTTTATTTGTATGGTAAGTTAGTCATTTAATTTAGTATCTAGCATAAATAGTTCGTTATCTATATACATACAATAAAAAACCTTAGGTTTTTATAACGACCACGATTAAAACAAATAAAGATCTACTAAAAGTATATAATTATTAGGTATAGGTAGGTACGGACGCCAGCAGGTCAAGCTACCCGAAACTGTCAAATTTTCACAATCAACCTTGAACCTTAATGCTTTATCGATAAAGTTGAAAATCTATTAAAGAGATTTGACAGATTGTAGTAGCTTGATGTGCTGGCGTCTGTACCAACAATGCGCGTGAAATAAAAGTGAAAAGATCTTTGCGCACAGATATAACAAAGTATAGGTATGCGAGTAAAGTATGCGTCATCGTGTCAATACGAATATTAGGGTGACCGCACTAGAGGAGACGGAGAGACTGTAGGTCCTACGTCTTTACATTTATTTGTACAGACGCCAGCACATCAAACTACTACAATCAGTCAAATTTCTTTAATAGATTTTCAACTGTATCGCTACAGCATTGGGTTCAAGCTTGGTTGGGAAAATTTGACAGTTTCGGGTAGCTTGACCTGCTGGCGACCTGGCGTCTGTACCTATCTCATCACAAAAATATCCAACATATTATTATTAATTAAAATGAAAAGAAATTATCATAAAAATGATACATCTCTATTTTTAATTAAAACCAGTCATGCAATAAAAAAAAAGTTTTTAATCTAGGGATGACCCAACTAAAAAAAAACATCAAATTAATTTCTTTTTTGTTTTATCGTTTTTAAATAACGATACCCATCACGTCTGCGGAGTTTCGCTAGCTATTTTAATTTGAACCTATATATTTGATCGAAGCATAATAATATGAGTAAAGCTTATGAACATCACTACCATACATTTCTGTATAAAGATAAGAAATGTTCTGTTCACCCTTTGTAAATGAAAGGTGAAACTCATAAAGTATTTTACATATATGTATACATGAGGTGCATGTCTCCAAAACAGGTTTATCCTACACTCAACATAGAACGCATGGCCACAAAATTGGAGCGTACCTACCTACACAAAGTACGTTTTGCAATCTCGAGAGTGAAAGCTCTGAGCATCTGACCGAGCCACTGTGGAGCTGACAACGATACCTGACACACGACATTATGGTAAGTTACGTACTCGTATTTATTACCTCATTTCACAACGTAAAAAAAAACATTGAGAAATATCTATGGACGTTTAATAAAAACCATTTTTCAAAAAAAAAAAACATCCGTCTTTTTTCACTTTGTGGTGTCTTTTTGGAAGTCGATTGTTTTTTTTTTTATTTTGTGAAAAGTTTTTATTTTTCACTTTTAAGTGTAATGTGTAATTCATACCAGTCATTTTGCTTTAAAAACCATACTACTAAACCGTTTTTGATGAAATTTATATGGGACCAATATAAAAGTATATACTTTGAAATAAAAAAGAACTTTGCAATTATAAATAACGGAGTTCTGAGGTAACAAACACAAAAAATAAAAATAAATATTCGACCGAATTGAGAATCTCTCCTTTTTTTTTGAAGTCTGTTAAAAATAGGGGACGTCAAGTTTTGAATTTGGAACCTTTGCTTTCGTCAACCACAAAACAAAACTGGGTGTTGCTGTTGAAAATGGCGGGAGAAAATATGGAGTTTCGTTCGTGTGATTTTCTTTGTCGTGTGTTTTCGATGTTAATCTAAAGTAAAATGTGGCTAATTAAAACAATTAAATACTACTTATCTGCACGATATTACCTAAGTATTGTTAGCACTTACGTATAACCGGGATTGTTTACATTGCCATCAACTCACCATAAGATATTTGAATTAAGAATTTGAGTTATGGAACAACAAACTGAATGTCTTACTGAACAAAGTTTAAATTCCATTGCAACCAAAAACTTATTAGGAGTTTTTTTGCAATGATCACTCAAAAATCAACTTAGAACATTGCACTAAAGTAAATAACTGATGAAGTGGCGATGGAATGTAAATTATCTGAAATTATTAATACTGCTATCTGGCTTCGCATTTTAAATTCGGTTAAAGATTTTGAAGCATATTGCATATCCATTGCTTCATATTTTCGAAAACTGTCAGCTCAGCAACGTAAATAACGCAATGAATGTTGTTGAACTGTCAAAAAAAGGCATTGCTACTGCAATACCCCGCAGACTGTGAACGTTTTTAAAATTACGAGAATTGCCCCTCTTATTATGTGACATTGGAAGGCTGGACTTAACCATCAGTCTGTCCTCAGCAGCACCAATTTTCAATATTCTTTTGTTTATCACTCATTAACGGTCGGTCGGTCGTCTTAAACAAAATATTCAATTCGGTTTAATCAAGACTTCATTTAGTAATCAAATTGTTTTAAATATTTATATTTAGGTTAGGTACTTATTTATTAAGGCTCATTACTTACACTCAAAGATACAAAATATGCTAATGAAGCCTCATCAAATAATATTTACATTTATAATGAGTTTGAAATTCACACAAATAACTCAAAAACTGAAATTTATGTTGTAAATAACAGTTTTCTAATGATAATTGTGCCTTTGATATGCAAAAGTATTAAAAACCTTTAATAATTACTAACAAGCTTCTGCCCGCGACTTCGTCCGCGTGAAATTTCTTTTTTCACATCGTTTGCCCGCGCTGATACTTTGTTTTCACGTAGCGTTCTCTGACTTTTTTATTTTTGCTCGACTCCTAAGGGTCTTAGCGTGATGTTAGATAGCCTATAGCCTTCCTCAAAAATTGGGCTATCAAATGTAAAAACAATTTTCCAAATCCGACTGGTAGTTCCAGAGATTAGCGCGTTCAAACAAACTTTCAGCTTTATTATTAGCATAGATATAATTATATAGATAAATATAAGATACAACAACAACCCTACTAATATGAGATAGGTTTTATTCTACTTTTTTTATGTTTTCACTACAACAGCAACCAATGTAACCGCATGACGTCTTAAAAAAATCATAATGCTGTAATACACCTCCATGACAAATCACTTGCCTATGCCTGCATTACTTCAAGAACTAAGCATTAGCCTTTTGCCTCTTACGTGTAGGTTTCATTTCATACCGGGTGAACACGAACAGCACCATAATTGCGTACACACACTGTCAGTAGCAATGGCTTTCATTTTGACAGTTCAACAACATTCATTGCGTTAGTTACGTTGTGAAGCAGACACATTTTTCGAACATATGAAGTAATGGATTAGCAATATTCTTCAAAATGATTTAGATCAATAGTATGTTACGCAGTTAGGGTGCTGATTATCACGGTGCTATTTAATTGTTCGTTGTCCGTCTGTCTGTGTGTTGATACTCGCAAATAAATCAAAACCTTTACCGTGTTATTACAAAACGAAACCTAACTTTAGTTCTAGCCTTAACTATTGAGCCAGTACTTGTATTTCGAACTTTATTACGATTTAGGCAAAGTTCTTAATACTAAAATGACAACTTAGCACCGAACTAAGCTGTCAGTTTTGTATAAAGAACTGCATTTCTATAACAGTTGGGTTCTTAATTCAATAACTGGGTCAGTGGTTTAAACCTGATCGAAAGAAAAACCTTGTTTTGTAATAAGGGGGATAGGGTACTTCCCGTTGAACTAGAACCATGAATTTTGGCAAGAAGCAGGGTCTCACAGCACAAGTCAGTTGTAGTTTTACCACATACCTTATATTTCCAGTTAGTTAGAGAATTGACTGTGACGTATTTCGATGTACAGACGCCAGCACATCAAGCTACTACAATCTTTCAAATTTCTTTAATAGATTTTCATCTTTATCGCTAAAGTATTAGGTTCAAGGTTGATTGGGAAAATTTGACAGTTTCTGGTAGCCTGACCTGGTGGCGTCTGTACTTATGGGAAAACAAGTTTTTCAACTACAATGTTAAACTTGTCTTAGGGATAAATTCATCTCTACTACGTAACCCATTGTGCGTGGTACGACATGTATGTACTTGGCCGGTTTTATTGTTTCAATTAAATTATATGCCGCAGGCAAGAAACTAGCATCGTGTACGGGGCACGAGGGTTTGGACCCAAATCCCAAACTGCACGCTTAGCTCTCACAATTGCGACCTATACCAACGGGACACTATCATAATATCACACACACAGCCACACCACACACGAATGTCAGTCACTTTCACATCACACCTCATCAATCACATCACATCACACCACACTTACACCCCCACACCCCTCCTACTTCATATATTATGCGAACACACATACTTTAAATATCTTTTGTAATATGTCATAAATAAGTAGTTTTTGTATCACCTTTAGCCTACCTAAGAAAGAGCGGCGTCTTCTATCACAGGCATTATTTGCTTAAAAGGAGGCGCCATTCACCAAGAAAATGTAAACAACTATGTTCATTTACAAAATGCTCACAAACTCCATTACCATCAATTCCAGGGTGCATCACACAGCGAGCACATTCCGAAGGCAGATAAAGCAGACCTGGTGCACAAGATCAAGGCTCGCCTGGCGTCCGTGGATCCCAACAAGGCAAGGGAACTGGGCGGAGTGTTCCTCTTCAACATTATTAAGGGGACTGGCATTTATTCTTGGAGTAAGTGTTCGGATTTACTTTCTTATTTGACAAACATCACGACTTTTTCTATTCACTGGAGACGTAGGCAGATGTGTCTCATGATTTCGTGAGGACATCTTGCTTAAGTCTGGCTTAATGGTCTGAATTGGTCAGATAATTAATAGCATAATCAGCCAATAATGTTCCCACTGCTGGGACACAGGCCTCCTCTCTTTGAGAGGGACTGGGCTATAATCTACCACGCGGGCCCAGTGTGGGTTGTTAGATGTCACATATCTTCGAATTTTGGTTCTAGGAGACGCTGGTTTCCTCACGATGTTTACTCTCACCGTTTTGAGAGCAGTGGTGATGAAATTATTTACAAAAAGTAAAGCGCCTGTCTGGGTTCGAACCCACGACCTACAACTCGTAAGTCGGAGCAGACATGTCACATCTTCCAACCCGCACTGTGTCCGCGTAGTGGATTACGGCCCACTCCCTCTCACAGAGACGAGGTCTGTGTCCTAGCACAGATTATGTAATAAAAGACCCATCAGATGAGAAGCTTGAGAAAGCGCCCTAAGTTTGTTATTTACCGGACAAGTGGACACAAACCTAGAACATGGAACTAGCGCCAGTAGCTCATATGCCAGTCAGTTGACTGGCTCACTTATCGTAAAACACACTTTACACACTCGCGACTTTCTTAAGATTTATGCTTGCACAATTTGTTGCAAGTTTGTTATATTACGGAATGGTTAGTGTAAATCATATCACGCACACATTATTTTCTTTGTAGGTACTCGTAGGTATGTGATGTAATGTGGCGGTGATTGGATGTCGTGAATTTCTGCGATATTATATTACTAGCATCGACTACGACTAATAAAGCCCGCGTAAAAGAAGAATGACCACTTTCCATACATTTCAAAACCTGACAATAAAAGCTTATGTATAGTTATAAGGCATAGTAGACAGACTACCTCCCCCCCTCCGCCCCCCGTCGCATCGCATCGCCTACCCGCGCTGTTACTTCGTTTTCGCTTAACATTCTTTGTGACTTTTTTGGTGCTAGAGCGTGAAGTTAGCCTACCTCAAGAATCTTCTTCTTCTTCGTGTCGCGGGCACGACTGAATTTCATATCTTGTTGGCCCAAAACTTTGCCAACAAGAAATCTCAAGAATTGGCCTACCAAATGCAAAAAGATTTAAAATTTGCAGAGATTAGCGCGTCCGAACACAAAAACTCGTCAGCTTTATTATTAGTACAGATTGAAGAGGTAGGAGACATTGTAAGTAGACTCGTCAAGTAAACTTTATGTGTGTTCGGAGAAACAGCCTACCATATGATCTGCCTAGCCTTTTCCCAACTATATTGGGGTCGGCTTCCAGTCTAACCGGATACAACTGAATAGTATTTTACATGGAGCGACTGCCTATCTGACCTCCACAACCCAATTACTGGGTAATACGACCCCTTAGTAAGACTGGTTGTCAGACCTACTAAGGGGTTACTATTACTGACGACCCGTAACGGCTGTCAAAGATCTACGAATTACAGCCGGAACCGTGCTTTCCGAGGCACGGAGGGATCTTGGTATGAGAAAATGGTCGCCCATCCACGGACCAACCGCGGCAGGCGTAGCTTAACCCACGGACCCCTGCGGCTGTTATTACTTAGCCACATGCCCCTCTGCCTATACCATATACAGCAACGCTTAAAGCACCTCAAGCTATTTCTATAATTGAGCTTCTGAGATAAACCATTCAGAATTACGAATTTATTGCTTATAACATTACGATAATATTATTAAACCCATAAATATCTAGCAATAATATGTAAGTTTTATAGATACAAGAAACGTATTTTACCAAGGGAATTCCAGAAATTATGCAGGACGGTCGGTTAATAAAAGCTGACAAGCCATAATAATAAGTTTGCATGTTAAAGTTTGCCTTTTTAAAATGAAGAGTTAAATCATAAATTCAAGATTGTTTTTCGTGGTTTCTCCAAAGGCTCACTCATCATCTGCCTAGCCTTTTCCCAACTATATTGGGGTCGGCTTCTGTGCTGTCTAACCGGATGCAGCTGAATACCAGTATTTTACATGAGGCGACTGCCTGACTTCCACAACCCAGTTACTGCCCTTGGTAAGACTGGTTTTCAGACTTTCGTTCGGGCTTCTGACTGTCAAAAATCCACGAATGACAGCCGGGACCAACGGCTCAACGTGCTTTCCGAGGTACCGAAGGGTCTCGGTATGTAAAGATGGTCACTCATCCATAGACCAACCGCGGCAAGCGATCGACCTATGCGGCTTTTATTATTTAGCCACGGAACCCTCCTCCAAGTCCCTCCAGTCAGGAAGATGAAGCTAGTTGGCCATTCCAAAGCGTAGTGTATGTACCTATGGAGAAGAACGGACAAGAAACTCCAAGGACACTTTTAAATCAAAATAATATGATTACAAAATATTGGTAACATCATTCATGTTGCAATTATGCATGTGAGAACGATGCAGAACGTTAAAAGCTTCCGTAATGAAAAGATTTAAAAAAAACAATTCAAATATGAAATTAAATTAAAGTAAGCCGTGGCACCAAAGAGATGACCAGTCCCTGACGGCGCGTTCACGAGAACATGACTTCTAACATCAAAAATACTAATTATTTTCTATCTCTAATCCCCAGCTCTAGACCTGAACCAAGTGACAGTCTACGAAGGCGAACCAAACGAGGACCCAGACACCACGTTCACCCTCAACGAGCACTACTTCAAGCAGCTGGTGACCGGTCGAGAGGACGCCAGGGTCATCATGCAGGCCGGACGCTGTTCCGTCACAGGAGACATTATGAGAGCAATGCAGCTTGAACCTTATATTAAGTTAGAATAAAGTTGGGTTTTGTTTGTTTAGCAATCAAATGTAGTTGGTGGCATATCTCCAATCGAGTCCAGCGGGGTAATTGCGTAACACACTATCATTAGCAATGGCTTTTATTTTGACAGTTCAACAACATCCATTACGTTATTTACGTTGTTGAGCAGAGAATTTTTTCGAACATATGAAGCAATGGATTAGCAAAATGATTCAGATTGTGATCCAGTAGTGTGTTACGCAATTAGGGTGCTGAGATTGAACTAAAATAAATTCCATCAACTGCATCAGACTGCTTGAAAAGGGATCTTGTTTTGAACATTTTTGTAGCAGTTGGGTTTTTTTCTAACTAATTTCGGTGAAGCATAGACCGCATTTCATTAATTATTGTAGGTTTAAGAAATACTTTTGTGACATACTTCATCATTATCGTCATATTCATTCAAATTTTCCATGCTATCCTCCTTGGTCCTCGGCATCAAGCTTTGGGTTTTCCCTACTGCGTGGAGACAGTTATACAAATTAAGCGCCAATGATCTTATTTTGAAAATTATTATATGCTTGACTTATTCCTACTGACCTTATTGGTGATGTTCTTCAGAAAGGTTGGAAGCGTGGTATGAACGAAGCAAAAAAAGTACGTAAGGATGGCGTTCAGCGGGATTGTCCGAAAGGGCGAAGAAAAGAGAGAGAGAAAGGAGAGAAAGGAGGAAGGAGATGGGAAGGATGGCGTTCCGTAGTTTCTGCCTAATTTCTGCCTACCACCATGGTAAAAAAGGCGAGAGTTTATGGGCATATGTATCAACATCATCATTTCAGTCGAAAGTAGCTCACTGCTGGACATAGGCCTCCCCCAAGCACTGCCATTTCGACCGGTTCCTTTCGGTTTACCCGGAACCTTTCGGCCCCTTCGGCCGAAAGGTTCTGGAGTGTATGTATGTGTGGTATCAATCCCTACTTTAAAAAGTTAATCAAGTCAATCAATCCTCACCTTTCTTCAACATTTTTCATCAGCATCAAATTTCATCAATCCTCTTTCATTACCATCATATTCGATCACCAACAGTTTATCATCATTGAAGTATCCAACCTAGTTGGCGGGTAAAATGTCTAATATTCATGGTCTAATCTACCGCCTCGCTGGTCTCATGGTCGCAGGCGCTACTGCTGAGCGTGGTCCTAGATTCGATTCCCTGGTCAGGTAAAGAGTTATTGGGTTTTCCATCAGGAATTTGTACCCAGTACATGGCAAAAGACTCGGACTTCTATTACCCGGGACTTAAGCATAACTGGTGAAAGGTTATAGGTAATAGATACAGTCGCCAACACATCAAACTACTACAATCAGTCAAATTTATTCAATAGATTTTCAACTTTATCGCTAAAACATTAGGTTAAAGTTGATTGGGAAAATTTGGCAGTTTCGGGTAGCTTAATGTGCTGGCGTCTGTACACCTCTGCTCAACCCATAGAATTGTAAATATCTATGGCGCAACCCTTCGGGAAAACAAGCATGATTTTATGTAACCTAACCAGTCCGATTAGCACCAGTATCTTACCTAAAATACTTATACTAGCAATAGGTACGTTGTCATGTTACCTGACCTCCGGAAACCCGACCTCCTAACTACTAAGATTAATGGTTTTGGTACAAGGTACACCTTTGCCGCGATTATATTATAGTTTACAAGTGTATGTAGCATCTAGATTGTAATAGTTAAGTTTGTTAAGCTTTAAATTAATATAATAAGTGCCAGTATTTGAGTTTTATTTACTAATCTAAGCTAAATCCATGTGAGCTTCAAACATCCCCCTTCTATCCCAACCAGATATCATCATCATCTGCCTGCCTTATCCCAACTATGTTGGGGTCGACTTCCAGTCTCACCGGATGCCAGAATTGGATTGGAATGAAAGGATTGGTTGTCAGAATTTCGGGCTTCTGACGTCCCGTAACGACTGTCAAAGATCTACGAATGACAGCCGGGACCTATGGCTTAACGTGCTTTCCGAAGCACGGAAGGGTCTTGGTATGTAAAAATGGTCACCCATCCACGGACCAACCGCGTCAAGCGTGGCTTAACCTGATCGATCGACCCGTACGGCTGGTATTACTTAGCCACAAGCCCCTCTTCTTCCTCACCAAATATCCTAATAATTAATGTCCTCCGGCCGACGCCGATGCGCCATTAGTCTTCAGTACATAACTATTAAGGACGGCTCAGACCTCCGGTGTGTTTACGGTGTCTGTCCACAGACAATGGCTCACCTCCCATCTTGCACCGCATGCCCTGTCACCTGCACACGTGAGGACCTAATGGCTGCGTCAGCGAACGGTATTCGTGTTACTGAATTTTGGGCCAAACAAATAAAAAATACACGTATTTTTCCGTGTTTTTTTTGCCATCGACACACTAAGAAGAAGTACATACGATGACGTATGATACCTACGTATGTATGACGTCTTCGTCACAAAAGTCTCTCTCTGAGCTCAATCTAAAACTCCACAAACCCAGAATCTGTCCACTAAAGAACAAACTGTGCAGCCCAAAAGGGCGTTCTAAGTAGGTACCCACCTACTTACTCTAAATTAAGTCCCTAAGTACTTACTCCTAATTGAAGACCTCCTTTTGTGAACTCGGCCAAAAGCAGTACCTAGACAGTGTAGACACGCGTATTTGACCCATTCCTAATTTGGTATTAATATTTTTAGACTTTGGTACTATTTTTTGTGGGAGTACCGTTAGCAACGGTACGTGAGATACATTTATATTATTTTATAACTGACATGAGTGACTGATGTAGGGCAACAACTACTTTTACAATTAGATGAATCAAGCCTGATTAAGTAGATCTTAATGGCTAGTTCGCTTGTTTGACGGATGACGAAAAACGGTATTTAATAAGTGAATGTGAATAGCATGTATATTTTCTTTTGGCTGTATTGGAACCACCTATCGATGTATCGTATCGATGTGTGGTATAAGAAAATTGAGATGGTATGTGGAAGATGCCTAAACTAAGTACCTATACTAAAGGTATGCGTTAGTACAGAATCTGATACTCCACAATAAGGACTAGAGAGAGACTTCGAGTCTCTATAGCATATTTTGCAAAGTCACCTTACCATATTATGACGAGAAATAAAGCTCATGTGCTGGCGTCGCTGCTGCGGCTGCCGAGTCCCTCAAGCAGCGCAAATACTGTAACTTTATGGGTAACTACAGTTTTCAGCCTTTTTGGGTCGAAGCCCGAGTGCGCGTCTCCTTTTCTCGCCGACTGGTCGACACTTCACGTGACCAGAGACTGGGTCGTTCTTTGGCCAAAGCATTCGCATTGCCATTAATCGTGGCAATGCTGCCAGTCTTCAGCGGGGTAACTCCATAACAAACTATCTATAGCAATGGGTTTCATTTTGACAGTTGAACAATATTCAATGCGCTATTTACGTTGTTGAGCAGACACAATTTTCGAACATATGAAGCAATGGATTAGCAATATCCTTCAAAATGATTGACAGATTGCGAGTGATAGCGATGTGGACGAATACTAGGACGCCTAAGTGTCCTTATGTTTTTTTGTATTTATTTGTATATTAGTTAGTAATTTAATTTGTATATGTTGATTGATAAAATCCTATCGACACCCAAGATGTTCACCCACCTACAGCGTCAGCAGAAAAGACGTTTCTCCAAGCGCTATTAACTATAAAACCACCAGAAACCTAGATCCTTTCCACCGAATTCGTCGCAAACATCACACCAGACATCCCCAACATTCTGTGAATCTCGTAATAAGCCAATAAAAGCTACTAAAACAAAGTATACCTCTACTCGGCGAGACAGGTTTGCGAACGGTACCCGAGGTTCATCCATAGGTCATGCACCTCTGCTGGATCGACTTGAAATAGAGCCGTCTTTAATAGGTTAAGGCCGTATTTTGATGTGATATGTGGGTTCTTCATGTGTCTTCATTAAATTATCTGTAGAGGACGTTGGTAGCAGTGGCTCAGCGATTGGCATAATTTGCCTCTAAGGATTCTCACGAGTAACGGGGTCCGCTAGGGCCGATGCCTGCCAGGGCCGCGGGTTGTTCGAAAGAGATACCGTGGCCCCTGGCATAGGCAACTGAAGGAACACGGGTGGGTTTTAGTCAGTAAAAGTCTGACACGCCCTCCCGCTCCGCCCGGAGCGGGAGAAGTCATACGATGATTTCTCACCCAGAAAAAAAAAAAAAGAAAAGATTCTCGCGAGAAGGCCTGTGTCCCAGCAGTGGGAACATTATAGGCTGATTATTTATGCTTATGATCTTTGTTTGTTATCATTGCCGCAGAAGCTTCCAGTGTGTATATCCTTTCTGGAAACATGAACTTATTTCAATTTATCCTAATTCTACAAAAGAGAAGACAGTTATCTGTTGATTAAATGGCTGCACTCGAGCCTCTCCCAGGAAAAATATGCTTAGTATTAATTAAGTATAGGTATGTTACTAACTAGACCTAGAACCTGAAACCCCAATAAAATTGTTATGGCCAAAGCAAAAGCATCTAATCTGCATTCGCGATTTATTTGGCAAAAATGTAAACAAATATAAGTTGGAAAAATAACTTTAACTCCTACATAATAAAGTTCAGTGTATGCTACAACTTCAAGCATTTTTATAACTTTTTCAATAGTGCTAGTCACTCTGAAATCAACCTAATTGCTATTAACCTAAAGTTGATATTTGTTTAACTTGGAATAAAATATATTTGAAACATTCGTTTGAATAGACTTTACCTACTAATACCGCTAGGCCTAAGAAAGGAGGCTCACTCAAGTACCTACAAAATAAGGTACTAAAGGTAGTTTGCCTAAATCCTTGCCAATCATAATCCTTTTAAAAAAAAATGGAAGGTTTTCCTTCAATCTACGGAATCCTAATCAATGTTTTTATAATTATAAAACCTGTCGGTATGGAATTGCAGATGTCAAGTCCGGTTGTCAACTAGAAGATTATCTTAAAGCCGTAGGTAAGCTTATAATATAGAACATACGCTTCACTTAGCTGTCGTAAAGAACCTAATATGTAGCAAATTACTTTGAACAGTATGAAATTATGGACACTTTTATAGGTGCTAAAGGAAACCTATAAAACTACCTTTGCTGTTGGTTGACTCGGCTGTAGATTAATCATAGAACCACGAAGAAGGAAGTTTGTCGTCTTTTTATAAATGTGTTAAGGTAGGCGTAAAAAAACCCCATGAACTAACAAAAAGCCAACTAAACAATTGTCCTTATTTTTACGTCAAAACCTGTCAAAACCAAGTAGGGGAAGACCAAAGAAACGATGGATGTACTGTGCGAGTGATGATATCGTTAGAAAGGGCGTGACTACCGAGATGACGAGTAATAGAGATTGAAAATAGAGAAGTATGGAAGAAAAATACATGTTGTGCCGACCCCTAATAAATTGGGATAAGGGCAGGAGAATGATGATGACCTATCATGATCATAACCATAATAATTCGGAATCCACCAATGGTTATACTATTTTGGTATATGTAAAGAGTACCCAACTAGTCTATTACCTACGTTATAGTCTCCGATATAAACCAAAATACTGCGTCCATTGGTTTGGTTGTAAACTTACGTTCAGTTTACAACCAAACCAATGAACGCAAGGTAGAAAGAAATGTTATAGGTAAATGCTCACTCGCCGTGAGTATATTACGTCGAACGCAGTGTCGAGCATTCGCAGAAACGTCTCATTACCAGGAAATGGTTTTGAAAACTGAGCTTTTGCCTGTATTGTACAGACGCTACCCGAAACTGTCAAATTTTCCCAATCAATCTTGAGCCTAATGCTTTAGCGATAAAGTTGAAAATCGATTAAAGAAATTTAACAGTTTGTAGTAGCTTGATGTGCTGGCGTCTGTACCATTCGTAAGAACGCTAAATTACATGGAAATGCTCGAGAAAATGCTTTAGTGTATACTCACCTTAAGATATAAAGTACCTTATAAATAAGTCCTTCAGCCGCCATTAATATTTCCTCTCAATATGTCATTAGTCATTACGCACAACTGCCATCCAGTTCTGCAGGTAGCTAATTAACTTTTAGTTAGATAATCGTTAGAACGTTCCGGTGTTAAGGACAACTGCAAAACCCTTCGCAAGGAATAAATATGCACTTGATGTAGTGGCGAGAGCAGAAGTGTTTGGCAAGCCAATTATTTAATACCATACATAAAGTCACGCCAGAACGCCACCTGCTACGATCCTTACATACTCCTTTTGCTTCGTTTACGTTCATAATCTGTCATCATCATTCACTTGTCCTTATCCCAATTCTTCTTCTTCTTCGTGTCGCTCCCCAATCCCAATTTATTCCGGGTCGGCCCAACATGTCTTTTTTTTCCATTCTCAATTATCGTCATCTCGGTAATCACCCCCTTTTTAGCCCCATCTTTCACACAGTCCATCCATCGTTGCCTTGGTCTTCCCCTACTCTTATAGTCATCCACATCTATATACTCAAAACTTTACTAGGTACCTACATGATACCTAGGTACTGGAAATCGAGTGAAACATATCGCTGCCTTGCCAGACGATTTTTATCATTTGAGTGGTAAAAAAATGTCTTCACAATAAAGATACTGTCGGAATTAAAACCATGATCTGCCATATTTTCCGGAAAATACGTGATCAATAGATTTGCGTTTTTCTACACGAGTACAGTGAGTTCATGAATAGAAAAGTTAAAACCGACTAAAAACTAGAACTTTCTCCCGCATGAAAATAAAATCACTCTATCTTAGCTATGTAGGTCTGTATTGCTTTACAAAAAGGAATAGGGCATGACATTATCCCTACAATACCACAAGCACACTATCGGCAACGACAGCAAAGTTTTTGTCATTATTTATTTTAACACTTGTTAGGTTCCTGTTTTCGTAAGCCTCAAAGAATGATAGTAAAACCTTCATTTTCCACATACATGCCCAACACTAGATAATCAAGTATAACAGTTATGAATACGTATCTAAAGTCTATTTTCGTTAAACAAGTTCTCAGCAACCGACTTCGCATCTCATATCTTCGTTGCTCACCACTTTTTCGCTCGACTGCACCGGTAAATCCAGCTCCCTAAGCCGAAGTGGTTTATTTTATTATTTACACGGCGCTCTTGAACAGCGACCGTGCCAGACACACGCACAAACAGAAAAGTTTACACTTGAATATTATTATTTTTTATTTTATTTTATTTACCTGTGAACGTAAAAGTTTGTTTGAAAATGTACACAAAGGTTTTCTTTCTCATTTTCGCGGCGACACTGGCTATGAGCGATGGTAAGTTTCCGATATTAATTTTTTTTTCGTGTTCTAAATTATAATGACAGTGCAGTTTTTTTTTAAATAGTTAAATAGGTTGCTCGAGTCTTTTAAAAAAATGTCATTAAATCTTATTGTTTTAAAAAGTTAGAAAATAAATTAGGAAAAATCCAGAAATCGTAATTAGTTGAAAACAGTTTGCTGTAAACTTGAACTACACTTGACTTCGCAATTAAATTAATTATTATGAAAAAGAATTTGCCTTACCTTTAGGTACAACAAAATATTTTAGTAAGGTAATGTACAAATATCTAGGTACTTCAATAATAACTATATACTTCTTATTAGATTTCTAATTCAACTTAGTTCGATCCCAATCAATAGGTGTTCAGCCCACGAATTACGAATTAAGCCGCAACCAGCTGGGCGGTAAGTTCTACCAATTTTACCACAGATTTTGTCATTACCATTTACCAACTGACAAAGATTGGTCATTACCATGGTGGTTATGTCATTACCGTTCTCATTATTTGTCATAAAAGCATGTGATATCAAATTGATGGATTTTTCATCATTAATCAAATTGCATGAATTCATTTGTTTTTATCTTAACAGTCATTAAGGGAATTAATTTTTCGATATCTACTTATCTATAATACTCATCAAGAAGTCTCACATTAAATTCAAAGTTTTATTAATGAACTAGTACTGGAATAATATTATTAGGTTTTTATTAAAAAACTAACTGCACAAGTAAAAAAATCCTGTAGGTACATACAAAGGCGGACTTAATGCCTAAGGCATTTTCTACCAGTCAGCCTTAGGGTGATGCATAGACAAAACATGGTAGGTACAACAGAGGGGATAGATAACTCGAGAAAGAATAAATACGAATACATAGATACATAGGTACATATAACCAGAATAAACTTTATCTGTTAAGTAATGTTTATTAGGTACTGTAAAGGTTGTCCGCCGAAGGCAACCTTATGTAGTGCAGGTCTGCTATAATTTAGCGCGGGTTCCATTCGAACATTCGAGCAAGTTTATAATAAGGTGTCAAATATTTAATTAGGATTTTCATTTACGAAAGTCAGTGCTAGTTTAGTCGGAAATATGTAAAGACGTTCGGTCAATATAAACTTACAAGGAATCGTATCGTTGTTTGATTCCTCCTGGTACTTCGAAGGGTTCGTCTAGCCCTTTACAGTGCCTATCTATCATCTGTCTTCGTATTCGCAAACTTGGTAGGCTTTCAGATTTCCTATCTTAATTTAACTCCGATCTCTCTCCAGACTTGTATCTCCATCATCTCATTAAGATAGATAACTGACTACCTTCAATAACCTAGGTAGTTACCTACAGCAAATAAAGTGTCTAATTAAATGTTTTGAAGCCATCATTCGTTCCACTAAATTAATTTCGTTTCAAGGAAATCTGTGCTTTACTTATAAACTGGAAATAACTCGGAAAATTATATGGTTTCAATTAATTACATGTTTCATAAATACGATTTCAGCTAAATGTTCTGGGTAATTCCGTTGTTATTTATTATGTAGGTACCTACATCTGCGAATGTCTGGTTGGTCTAGTGGGGTCCCGGGTTCAAGTCCCGGGTCGGTCAAATAGCAGCTCGGAGTTAGGATGTGTGCTCTGGATTAGTAGCAGTGCACTGCTTAACTAGTATGAGATTTAAATAACATAACAGACGAAATTAATAGGGATGTAGGTACTAGACCCCTAAGTTGCCTGCCCTGGGGAGTACCTACCTACAGGCAAGATTTCCTACTCAGGTAACTTTTTGGGTTAAATTCTTAGTAGGTACAGATGTGAAGTAAATCAGCAGTTCTGGCGCTTACTGAAAGTAGACACGAGCTTTATTAAACTCGTCATACATAACAATAGTTAATAGAAGTCCCATGGAAATCGATACCTATTCCTGTTTGTAAAACTTATTCATTAGCACCATTTTTTACTCCAAAAAAATTTCGAACGTGTCATCTTCACGATGAATAGCGTCACGCTAAACAAACGTTAATTAGGTACCTACCTAGACTAATTACCAAATATACGGAAACATTGCAAGGTCGACAGTTTTGTTATTTTTTTAACGTAATTCAGATTCAAAAATAATCAAGATGCGAATGGCTAATTCATTGTTTTTAAGTAGATGCATATCTATTCTACATTAAGACATTATTATTCGTAATCTTATTATTAAAACAGATTCGCTTCCCATATGGTTAAGGGCGATTTGTGTTAAAAAGCATGTTAAACCAAGGTTTTGTTATTTACTGCTATTGTAGGTATGGTTCGTGTGAATGAACTGCGTCTTGGAGGCTTTTATTGTATTATTATAACATAAGATAATTACATAAAATAAACAAAACGTTTTTTTTTTTTTTTTGGGATGGGAAATCATCAAATGACTCCTCCCGCTCTGGGTGGAGCGGAAGGGAGTGTCAGACTCTTACTGACTAAAACCCACCCATGTTCCTTCCTTCGCCCTTTATGTTCCGGGGCAGCGGTAACCCTTTCGGACAATCCCGCTGCCCCGGCAGGCTTCGGCCCTGAGGGGCCCCTCGTTATGCTGACATCTCTTTGAGGCGCGCGTGGAACACTTACGCGCCGTCCGGCACGGGAAACAAAACGTTACACAGACATTTTTGATCAAATGATAAACGAATAGGTACGCACAGCTACTATACTAATTAGATATCTACATAGCTACATTAGAGGATAGGTTTATAGACAAGCTTGAGCGAAGGCATCAACGAATTTAACTGAAATTCCTAATCTTGCTTCTATAAGCGACAAGACATACCGACTCATAATATTTTACACAAGGAACACATTCCATTCCACTTTTTAGTTTTAAAACATCTTGCAAATTCACAAGCGGATTGCTTGAATCAGATATCACCAACAGCTGTCACTCAAACTGCACGAACGAACACATATATACCTATTGGGTTCACCCATGCATGGTCCACCGAACAACTTACGGGTCCATCCCATAAGGTAAACTAACAATCATCATCACCTAACCATTCACCAACAGGTTTCGGAATAAGAGAAGTACTGGACTTTTTGTTAGGAGGCAACTATAACAACTACCCCTACCCTGTGGGGCCGGGGCAGTACGGGCAGGGGCATTACGGACAAGGGCAATACGGAGGACAATACGGGCAGGGACAGTATGGAGGAGGACACTACGCGCCGCCTGGCCCTCCCGGGGCACATGCTGGATGTCCCCTATGTGATTCTTCTGTGTACAGCTACTGCTCACATAAGCAGGCTCATGATTCGTGTTGCTGCAGTTCTGTTTGTGAGTATTCAACTACTATTTAATTTTGTCTTATTTAGCTACTAGCTGCGCCTCGCGGTTTCACCCGCATAAGTTTCGATCCCGTGGGAATATCGGGATAAAAAGTAACCTATGTGTTAATGCTGGTTATAAACTATCTGTGTGCCAAATTTCATCCAAATCCGTTCAGTAGTTTTGGCGTGAAAGAGTAACAAACATCCATCCATACAAACTTTCGCATCTATAATATTAGTAGGATTAGGAACATTAAGAACTCATTGTGTGTGCAGTGCGTGACGCAAACTTAAATATCAAACACGCGCAAGTAATGCTCACGTTTCAATTTTAAACAAAATGTGTAGGCGACAAAAATATTTTCGACTGTATGATATCTATTCATTTAGTCTGTAATATATCCCACTGGCTCTACCTTTTCCCACCGAAAGGACTGGCCTGCAATGGCAGAGGAAAGACGTGTGGACAAAATTAATTAGCATGTTATTTTTACGTGTCCTTAGCAAGCGCGTGCAAGCTCGAAGTTACCTGCAACATGAGCACAGACATACAAGTTTCTTTCGACGTTTATAAAGTGGCGTTAACTACACCGCTACAAGCAAACTACAGTTCCATAAGCAAAATTAATTACCACTACTGTGAAATTCCAATTTAATTCTGATTGAAAGCAGCTTTTACCTTCCTATCTGCCACAATAAAATCACTCTCTCTGGCGTGGCCACAAATTACATCTGGATTTGAACCATTTTAGCAAAGATAACTTCAAATAACTACTTACTTTTCACATTCCAGTCAACCCCTACAACTGCGGCAAGACTGACTGCAAGTTCCTGTACGCGAACTCCTGCGACGAACATCAGTTGATCACAAACTGCTGCTGCGTGGACCTTTATAAGAACAACGTACAAGACGCGAATATTGTGCCCGTCATCGGATAAACAACTCTAACCTTATAGTGATAAGATTTTAATTAGTTTAACCGAAAGGTTGTTCCCGATTGCATCAAACTGATGATCAATATTATTAGCTACAAAGTTTTACAGCAGTTTTCAGAAAAACCAGTAACTTGGTAGAAGAGGTTTTTGTTCGCGCGAACCACTAACCAATATGAAAAGGATGTAAGATAATGTAAGCTTGCTAATTCAGTAATTTAGTTTGATGCAACGAGGTTTACTTGAATAAGAATAGTTTGTAATCCATTAACTAATTCAGTCATTGTAACATTAAAGTACATCGATATTTTGTAACCATAACGCTTATTCTTATATCCCTATTAACTTCGAATATTTACAAAGACATCGGTAAGCATCATCTTGGGTTTTTTTTTAAGACATAAAAATCTTAAAACTGACTACTATCCGTCAATCCAATACTAAACAATTTAAAATCTAACAAGAATATTTGAAACTAGCTATTGCCTGGGACTTCTTCCGCGATCTAGGATGAAAAGAGTCCTATGTCCTTCTCCATGTCTCTCTATGTGCCAAATTTCATCAAAATCTGTTCAGCCGTTTTAGCGCGAAAGCGTAAAAAGCAAACTTACTTTCGCATTTATAATATTAGCTAGAAAGGTCAAAAAATAAAAACAACAAATTGCTTAAAGGTACTTATTCATGAATGCACCACAAATATTCGTACACCATACACACAGTCGCTAAACCGTAGAAAATAGCTAACGCCACTGGGTGGCCACATTGGCATCGGTAGTTGAGACATAAACCTAACTCTATTACAATGAAATGATCCGTATAGCTAAAATTATTTGTTAATGGCAGTTTTAAACCAGCTTCTTATCTATTGAGGCGAAATGTTGAGCTTTTAGGTTAATACGAGTATCCAATAAAGTCCAGCAAAAGATTATGTCGCCAGATTTAGCTTCAAACATTAGAAAACTTATTTAAAGACGTCTCGATGTAGCAAGGGTATTAAAAATTCACTAATCATATTATTTCATTTAATGCCGTAAGCACAAATTAAAACTGCACAAAGGTGGACTTAATGCCTAATCCTAGTGTCTTGCTGCCAATGCCTAACTTGCGGGGTGTCACTCTGTGGTACTTTCCAATATATTATCACAAAAATCTGTCCTACAGACCAAATGCCCTCAAAAACTTTCAAAATATTGCACTCATCTAAGCTCAGGAATCCGCGGTACAAAAATAATATCCAAGTCTTGTCATGAAATGTATTCGTTCAATATAAACATGTATGTATTTCTAAATCTACATTCACTGGGTACACAGCTACCATTCACGTGTAGGCAGAAAACTAGTAATTACCTATTATTTTGAATTATTCAAAACTGCCATTAACACGTCATATCTAAATATAACAAGTATCTTAATACAGCGTTAAGAAATTCTATATTAATTCCCGTCTCCGGGCATCGCGGTGTCCTTTAGGCGGTCATACAAATGTGAGATACCTAACCTAGCTCATAAACATCGTCAAATGATCCCAACTCACTCTATTCCAGCCGTTAATTACATAAAAAAAAATACTGAAAGGTATAATCGCTTACCTATTACATATTTAGTCGATTTTTCATCGTATTCAATTCGTCAACTAAATGTGTCGACCATTTTATTGTAACGTAAACCTAATTTGTATACCTCTGGGTGACAAAAGTATAATTTTAGTAGAAAAACAACCATTCTAGCTCGACTCAATATTTTATTTGGATCTGATATCACTCAACCATGAACCATGCATCAATAAAACATATCAAATACCAAAATATCGTATCACACAGGAACAATAAAGTAATGGAAATAAACTAAACGGAATAAAGTGAGTTGAAACAGCCTTATCTTTTAAGTAATTAAAAATTACGCAGCGACCATATTTTCTTAATAATCTTGCTTGTTATTACAAAATTCGTTTACTAATTACTTACCAGCCTTCGGACATTGTTTATAGTTGCCCCTATATACAAAGCGACAACACAAATATCTTAAACATTACATCCATTGCTCACAAGGACCATTTTTAAACGTGAATTGAAAAAAAATCTAGTGTGCCTGCAATAATTTAAAAGAAACAGTGCACGCCAGTCTGTCAGAGCAAAATGGCCTAACAAAAAATATTGACCCATTCACAGCTCCGTCGCTGACATTTCCAAAAAGAAAAACCTCAATAAAGCAATTGATAAGGCCGACTTCTTTAAAAAAAATATATGATACTCAATTGTAAAACATGCGAGGAAAAGACTAGAGTTAGGCCATTCGCACAAACAGGCTAAGTACAATTACAACGTTTTATTGGCAATCGAAAGTTACTTATGAAAGTGCAAACCTCAGAACATTGAAAAATCTAGGTGAGATGTATGAAAACCAGCATCACCAAGTCACATCCTTACATATAACAAAGATAATGAATTTAAAATTACAGTACAGTTCAAAGCACATACATTACAGCCTGTATTTTTACGTATTACCAACAACCAACATTGAATACAGTCAACAGAACATCAGCAGTAACACTTGAAGTACGAAAACCGCTTACTGCTACGACATAAAGGTGCTGTCAAAGTCTAAGTGTTACCAGAGACGTGCGGTGGACTGTAGGACATACGACCATGTTCGGCTATATTTTTACGAGACCATAGTATACAAATACACAGGTATAAACAACCTCGTAATTACCCTTAGGTTGAATGTAACTTGCACTTCATAAACTGTCAGTCTATTTCTTCTTTAAACATTGGCAAAATTGAGGTGTCTCTCCCACAAAGGCCATTAATGAAAAGTTGACGTTATTTGATGTGACAATAGTTTCAAAATTGTATTGTATATCTGGCTACGTCCGCAACTTCACTTCCAAGCGGTAGTTTGCATACCTCAACCTTAGCTAAGTTTCAATTCACTGGTAGTTTTTGTTGATGAAGCAGTTACGAGGTTGACTATACAAAGGTGTTCCTAAATTTTCATAAGTTGGCGGGAACTGATCAAAGAATTCCCAAAGACAGCAAACACAATAAACCTGCTGTAAGGGAAACCGGAGCTATAATGAAGTAGTAACGATGAAGGCTGGTACGGATGTAGTTCCTAGGCGTGCACATCAGCGCATCCTGTAGTGGTTCTTCTCCCGAACCTGGCACAGTTCGCCTTTGAAGTCGATTTCTATCTCGAAGTCGAGATCACGGTTGTTCCGCGCGTTCTGACGCATGGAGAATGTACCGGAAATCTCCTCGAACTTTTTGACCTGCAGTAATATTAAGTTTTGATAAGTATTTTATGGCTGCTAATGGAATGACGTAAGAAATCTGGTAGCAGAGTAATTTGCGGAAGTGTGAGAAAAAGTGACATGTTCAAGTCGTGTTTCATTATGATTTTGCCATGAACTCTTTAACAACATACTGCGGCTACAACTCGGTCAAACAATTTCTGTCATAGTGTATTTCTTAATTCCATAATCTGGATGGAGTGAATTCCACAACACAGCGCGAAAACTATTACTGAAATATATACAATGACAGAAGGAAAAGGTAAAGCCATTTTCCATTTTGTTTCTTTGTGGGATGGGGGCACAAGTCACCTTTTCGAATTGTCATTTGCATTTATAATAACACGTAATTTAGGTTCTAAAGATAGATAGAATTATATGTTATTGTGTAAAAGTGCTTAGCCTTTTCATTCTTCGACGTCCATAGCCTGCAAGGATCGTAAAATATGAAAGTTGAAAACACTCACAGTCATGTAATCATCGAAGTAGAAGACGGTCTGCTTCCAGTGCGTGTAGGGCGCCTCGGGCGCAGTGCTGAAGCCGAGCCGCTTGTGCGACTTCGTGAACTCCACGTTGAAGAACGTCACCAAAGCCTGGATGAAGTCGTTGCGACGCACCTGTCGTAATGAAGATGTTGTAAATACACTGTTCACTTGCTTGTTGTTTACAAGGGCTGTTGAGCTATACAGATAATGTATACTATCTGTATAAAAACCAAGGTGTGATGGACTAAACATGAAGGTTTGTATAAGTAGAATTACAAGAAATACAGGACAGTAAAAAGATGCAGACAGCACGCCACAGATTTACTCCTGCAGGTACCAGGCAGCAAACAACGTGTTGTGTAGTGACTCACAAATAATTTGCAACAGAAGTCAAGCACACAAAAATTTTACTATGTTCAATAATATGATGCAATATTCTTACCTGTAGGTGGAACTTGGATTCGAAGTTAAGATCCTCCTTCTTAACTGTGTATAAGTCTATTTCCTTCAGCAAGCAAGAGTTCGTCACCACCTGAAGATAAACAAATTACACGTTCAGAATAAGTACTTACTTATTATTTAAGATTTTTTTACATTTCAGCAAGTAAAAATATAAGAAAATGTTTGGGTGCACCTTTTCATACATTGATTACAAGTCTTTACCCTTAAATATAATGCCAAAATAAAATTAAATCAACTGAATATGTTAAGTTGTTAACTCATGAAAAATATTGTAGTAACCAATCACAGAAGTAACTTTTTTTTCTCTCTTTAGCAAAAATCTAACTAGATATTATTTTGACAGCACATTTAAAAAGAGTAGAGGCGTTCAAAAATTAGGTAATTGGTTACGTCAAGATGATAATATCCTAGTTGTTAATCAGTTTGTAGACTATTTACTGATTGTTTATACAAGGAAACACGTGGCTAAAAGGCAAAGGGGTAGGGGCAGGGTATACAAGTGTATCTTACCTGCTTAGCATCAACCACATCGACGAGCGGCTCGGAGATGGCCACCTTCCTGATGGAGGACATGTCGAAACCGTACACATCATCCCACCAGTTGATCTTCTCGTCCTTGTACTGACGGTCTTCGATGCCGCAGATGAATAACGTGCATCTGTTGGTTTAGACAAGGTAGGTGTTACTTGAAGGCAGATAACTCAATCAAACATCACGCTTGTATCGTTACCCCGCGATTAAACGAAGGTGTAAAACATGTATTAATATGGTGTTGTTCTTCAGAAAGATCAGGTGAGTAGTACTCGCAACAAGCGTGCGTGTATGACCAGAGGGGCAATTCTCGTAATTTTAAGAACGTGCACAGTCTGATTTCAGTCTCAATCTGTCAAAAATACCTCTAAATTTCCATACATTTTGACAAATTTTTGATATTTGTTTGTCGCCGAGGTGAGACTGCGACTAGATTTTGAACGTTTTAAATTACGAGAATTAGCCTTCACATGTAAGAACGTAAACGAGGCAAAAGTAGTGTGTAAAGATCGTAACAGATGGCGTTGTGTACTTTCTGCCTACCTACATGGGAAGAACGCGTCAGTTTATGTTACATATAGAAACATGTAAGTAAAACATGTATTCTATACTAGCTTCAGCCCGCGGCTTTCCCCGCGTGGGTGTTGGAAATTATATCACGGGAACGTGCCGCCGGGACCAAAAGTATCTTGTCTTCTATGTCCTTCCCGAGGATGCCACCTATCTCCTTGCAGAATCATTATCGAAATCCGTTCTGTGATTTATGCGTTAAAAGGTAACATTATAGACAGTTACTTTCGAACTTATAATATTAGTATGGTTGTAATTTATAATATTACTATCCCATAGTATTTTGTGAACTTTTGCGACAAGCACAATAAGTATCACCCATAGAGATGAATAGTCTTAAATTTAAGTAAATATTACGTGGGAAATGAGTAATTTCCAATTTTAAAATCGTTCGTATTTACGTTATGAATATTCCAGGCGGTCGTGCTATTCCCACTGAATGCAGAATCGCTCCCTCGTAGCGTCGGACTAGTGTGAGTAAATTAAAACCTGCGAGCAGTGATTAAATTCTAACTCGTTTTAGTCGCGCCTCTCCAGTCGATGTTTGTGTTGTAGCGATAGCGACGCTAAATGGGCAGTGCAATTGCAACGCCAGTGGAGTTAAATGGACTCGATAATAATTGTCGTTGTTGCACTTTCGTAACAGAATACATAAGACAATCCCTCAAAACGATCGCCCTTTACCACTTCCCAGTGTTTTAGCTGCAAAGAAGTGACACAACAAACTCCTCTTCAGTAATAAGTATATTAAGGCAAGCTCACAGACAGAATGGAATGAAAAAAGAATCTGTTTATGCTACTTCAGCACAAAAAGATCCTTGAGGAGTGAAGTATTTAAAATGCATTTTAATACGCTGTTATTTAATACCCCCAAGCGCTCGTATTTCAGCGCATTCGCCAGTAAAGGCGTCTTGTGGTATGCTCAAGTCTTGTGACGATATCTACTCAATATGAGCGCTAAATATGTATACAGGATGTTAAAGAAATTACGTGTCATAGCTTCAGGGTGAGTTCAGTATCGATAAAGGAATCCATAAAAAATAAAAATAAAATACCTTTAAAAAAAGTTTTAAAATTGGTTAAAATAAGTTTTTATTTTGTTTAAATGCTAATTTATAATTTCCTAGAGTTACCTACCTACTATCGAACGCAATGAAATACCTACGCCCGAACACTTCGATAACGCCGGGTGAAGGATAGGTAACTAGGTACACACGGCTACACATCAAGCTATGCATTTCCAGTTTTAGCTGACCTCGCATTGTATAGGTTTTTCGTACAATCAGAAGGCAGCTTATACTGGTTTTGTATAGCTTGATGTGTAGCCGTGCGTACGTAAATTACCATTCCAAGTATTTCTTCTTCCTACTTTTGTGTGGTTATCTCCTTCAAAATTAAAACCTACAAATTAAACAATCTTGTTTAACTAATAGGTATTCAGCAGCAATAGAAGAACGAATGGGTACAAAATGACAACGCGTTCGATAGTAGGTAAGTAATTAAAGCATTTAAACAAATAAAATATTTTTTAATTCTAAACGATTGCTATTTTAAGTTAACTAAATTAGGTTAATATTGCAATATTTTTATTATGTTTTTTTTTTTCCTGGGTTCCTTTATAAATACTGCACCTATCCCTAAGCTATGGCACGCAATTTATTTAACACCCTGTATATACTATAATTAAACGACAGACTACCTACTATATTCGTCTCTCCTTAATTTTAATCCATCCATAATAGGTTGTCTTTAAAAGATCGCTCTTAAAGACCGCCCATTGTGTCACGCTTTGTAAAATTTTATATATTTATGTTCTGTAATTTGTATGGTGTACAATAAAGAGTATTCTGTTCTATTAAATAAAGCTGAGGAGTCTGTTTGATTCAATGCGTTTATCTTTGGAAATACCAGTCGCATTAGAAATTTTATTTTTGCATCTGATACCCTAATTCTTGAGGAAGATTATATGCTGTTTTACATCACGCTACGACCCTTACCTTAGGATGAGGAGCCGAGCAAAAAGAAAAAAAAATCAAAAAGAACGCGAACGTGGGTCGGAGGCCGAGGGAGTTTTATAAAAATGTGTCTATTATTTTAGTAGATTGTGTATTTGACGATTTCCATGCGAACGAAGTCGCGAGCAGAAGCTAGTATCAAACATGATTCGAAATAGTTTTGTTCTGCATTTGTAAGTACAAACGCCAGCACATCAAGCTACCCGAACCTGTCAAATTTTCCCAATCAACCTTGAACCTAATGCTGTAGCGATAAAGTTCAAAATCTATTAAAGAAATTTGACTGATTGTAGTATTTTGATGTGTTGGCGTCTGTACGCACGGCTACACATCAAGCTATACAAAACCAGTATAAGCTGCCTTCTGATTGTACGAAAAACCTATACAATGCGAGGTCAGCTAAAACTGGAAATGCATAGCTTGATGTGTAGCCGTCTGTACATGCCCCACCGTTCCATTCATATGCAAATTGCTTTGAATTACAATACAACCCTCCATTTGATGAAGTTTGAATGCATTTATCAAAGGAATCACAACGGTGACGTATAGGTATATATAGTCAGCGTATTGCGACTTACCCAACGTAAGTTAATAAACGGATAGCGGTGGCACGTGACAATCGCTCAAACCGGATTTAAAGGTATACAGGGTGGCAGGGACATCGACGCCCAACCGCTTACCATGGATTCAGTACATGATTCTGGACCCCCCTGCGTTGAAATTTTTCGTCGGCTTTTTCTTAATTTTTACGTTTATTTCTGCATTTTTTTTACTGTATAAAATCATTATTTCTATCTAACCCAATGAGATTTTTAATTAAAAAATAGTAAATTCATTTGTTTCACTTAAAACAGCAAAGTAAATAAAACTCGAAAGGGCAGCGCGCTGTACCGCGGTAGTAGTGCGTGCGCGCTCGCCTTCCGTGGAGCGTTTTGGTCGCGTTGTTTGCAATACATTGCGCACTCAAAAATGACAATTTTTTAACCGGTTATTTCCGTGATGAATGACTTTCGTAATTTTATTTATGGCATCAGGTGTAACCTTTTTACGACGTTTGCGCGTCGATGTCCCTGCCACTCTGTATTCTATAACCTTTGCAACTTTAACAGGTATATTTTATTCTTCTTGATATTATAAGTTGAATCATTTGGGCTAACTACAAAATAAGCTCAAGTGGAAGCGCAAGCTTGCCTTTGATTCAGCTAGGCGCGAGACAAAATAGACGCGGTGAACGAGAAGACCTATTAGAGTACATATACATGCGAAAAATTCGCGATGAAATGTAGTACAAGTAATAAGGAAAAAGAAAAAAATAATTGTTTTAGACTAGCTTTTGCTCGCGACTTCACCTGTGTGGACGTCAGAAATTATCCCACGGGAACGCGCTACCGGGACCAAAAGTAGCTTATGTCCTTCCCCAGGATGCTGTCTAACTCCTTGCCAAATTATATCGAACTCGTTAAGTCGCTTTGGTGTGTAAAGGTAACATACAGGCAGTGACTACCGAATTTATAATATTAGTATGGATTACAAAACCAAAACTAAATCTAGTTGGGAAGTGAATTCCCAAAAAACAGACGAAAAATTCCAGGCCAAAGCAGCAAATGATGTTCCTTTCAACTGCAGCAGCTATAGAAAAAAAACTCCTTTGAAGTGACAGTTTTATTTTACTAAGAGGCCTACCTGTCAGGGAAGAGCATGCCATCAGGTTGCAGCCATTTGTCCCGAGCGTACAGCACGGTGTCCAGCATGCTCTCGTAGAACAGGCAGTAGCCCATCCACTCTGATATGATGATGTCCACCTTCTCCACTGGAAGCTCCACTTCCTCGACCTGGTAGAAAATTTTACATTGAGACTCATCACACAACATGTTACAAGGACTGATTCTCAAGTAATTTCTGTTATTTAGTTATTTTATAATTGATACATTCAATAAGGTGAAGGAATCTATTGTTTGCAAAATTGAGACCCATAAATAAAAAATACTTTTGTAATTTTTAAATAAGTGCAGTTTTTTACTTATTTACTATGAATGTCACACATTTGAGCTCAGTAAGAATGGTACTATGTAATTTTCTGCTCCTAATAAAACAATTTTTTTCACAAAAACACAATTTCATTATAAAAGAAGATACTGCTTTTTTCTTACCTTTCCCTTAACAATCTCAATGACATCACTGAGCCTGTTAGCCTCTATGATCTTGCGAGCATAGTCCACGATGTTGGAGCACTCGACCGCAATGACTTTAGTCGCGCCGGCCTTTGCTGCAAACATCGACAGGATGCCCGTACCGCACCCTATGTCTAGTACTGTCTGGTGAAGAGTAAAGAGAGAATTTCTTTAAATAGGTTTTGGTACCTTGTAAGTGTGTTTTACTCTGCTATCAAATTCTTGACTTTGTAGTTTGCATTATAATTGCCACATGATTCAGATCATTCAAACTTATGTGTTCTAGTATTTTCCTAACTCATGCCGTCCTATCACAAAACAAAATCTAACTTTAGTTTTAGCCTAAATCTTTGAGCTAGTATTTGTATTTCCAACTTTATTTTGATTTAGGCAAAGTTCTTAATACTAAAATGACATCTTATTAAGCTGTCATTTTTTTTATAAAGAACTGCATTTCTATAATAGTTAGGTTTTTAATTCAATAACGGGCTCGGAGGTAACCTGATCTGAAGAAAAACCAAATTTTGCAATAATGATTTCTTTCTTTTCGGGGGACTTGTGGAATATTATGATAAATGTAAAGTGCAAATTAAGTATTTTATTGTAAAGTTTTATAGAGCCATACGGTCACCACACTTGTTTCAGATAGCAAGCAATGATATTTGGTATCAAACAAAAGGTTCTAACAATGGGTTTAAAACTGGTTTTAGTAATGACCTCAAATTGGCAAGTTTTCAAGTGGAAGCAGTTGTCAAGGCCAAGTTCATAGTTTTATAGATGAGACCATTAATTTTTATGTTCATTGCATGAAGGCAATTTAAAATGGCGCCTAAAATTTTACACTGTCAGGGCATTGTGCAGTCAAAATTTTTGTAAGTACTTACTTAGGCAAAATTGCAAAAATTGAATCATGGTATTTATCTACATTCATAGATAGCGGAAACAAACAGTTCTGCCAATGAAAACGTAAACAATGTGTTATAATTTTAGGTTAAGTATAAAAATTATTATCTTTCTAATATGAATTGGTAACAGATTAGGAACCGAAATTTACTTTTCTTGAAGAATTCTCCAAGCCGAATTGATAATATGCAGCATTTTACTGTAATAACTGGAGGGATACTTACTTTACCCTTGAAGAGGTGCTTATTGTGGTACATAGCATTTCTGTATGTGAGTGTTCGTACTTCATCTTTCAGCATCTCCTCGTGAATACCGAAGTGAGCGTAAGAGTCGAAGTAATAATCCCTGGAGGTCATTTCTTCCGCCGTAACATTTTTATCGGGCCCTACATGACAAAAGAACACAAAAAAAAAACTGTAAAAAACCGAAGCACGTTTCCGTACACCCAAGCGGTCGGTTAGAACAAAACATTTCTCACCATTTTCACCCGCCGGCGTCGTTGCCGCAGAAGTTCCTTCTTGCGCTACATCCATGCTCTCCATTACGTTGCAAGTAATTAATAAATCAAATCAAACTATATTTTAATATAACCTGTAACTTCGCAACGCCGAATCGATCTGTCAGCAATACACTAGCGTACTTATAAGTAATACCACTTTGGTTTGACGTTATTTTTAATAACAGCTAGTTCTTATAACTAAATTATGAGATTAGATGAACAATTATCACAAAATTTAACATTAGTTTTACGCAAAATGCTCGAAATCGCTCAATACGATACAACGAGCTTTTTTCACGAAAATTGAAAGACAATTTAGAGTTGCCAGTAAATTGATCAAACTTTCTATAGAGTCATTGCTTACTCTATTGTCGATTTTACTAAAAGATGAATACTATTATATAATAATAAAAAATTGTGAAATGAAATAAACATTATGTAAAAGCATATAACTGATTTTTTTCTTTATAAAACCAATTATTCACATTTTGCATTCATAATTTTTTTTACTGTGGTAACACCTAATATTAAATTGGGAACACGAACGTAGAGCTGCACCACAGAATTATTTTGAGTGATACAATTCGATTGGGAATTCACTAATCTAAATCGATCGTCAGTAAAAGTCGATTTACGTTTTTATTGATTAGATGTTGCCCAAATTCTGATCCTTTGCTGCCCAACCTGCCTACAGAGCATTGTATGATAGTTTTCTGATTGAAGGTCGCAGATTCTTTTTCACACATATCCTTGCTTAATTATTATTATAATTGCTTGCCTACGATATTCTACAGGCTTAATATTACTACTAAATAAAATACGCAATAATTATTAAAATATGGGATTATAGTAACA
The DNA here is from genome assembly GCA_911387795.2 of Apamea monoglypha. Taxonomy (NCBI): domain Eukaryota; kingdom Metazoa; phylum Arthropoda; class Insecta; order Lepidoptera; family Noctuidae; genus Apamea; species Apamea monoglypha. The sequence goes on along the minus strand of OU426933.1, from coordinate 2,581,781 downwards.
CGCCAATATTCTAACGAACAACTTTTATTTCATTGTTTTATATACTCGTAATTGATTTATAGGTGATTCTATATCAGTATTTTCAAATTAATGTCTAGATCAGTTATTTACTCATGTGCTTTGCTTTGTGAACACGTTCAATGTAAATACAGATACACCACCGTAAAGTACATTTACTACGACATTTTAATTTAATCAGCATAAAATAAAAGTAAGCCGGAGGTCGTCAGCCTTCAATTCAACTCAGTCAGTGACTTTATATCAGTGTTGAAGCACGTCCGTTCGCGGAAATTTTGGCGGGAAACATAGTTTCGTCGAACGAAAGTGAATTACGAAATAAATTAAATATAAGGTGAGTGAATTAAATAAAAAATAATAATGATTGTATGCTTAATAGTAAATTGCGTAAACTAAATGATTGATAATGAAAATTGGGATGCATACAATAATATTGAATTTTTCATTTTATAATTTTCAATGCTACGATAAGGTTGAACTGTTGAAAGTACCTAGTTTTTAAGAATACCTAGTAAATATTAAATAGTGTGTAGTTTATTTTGGAATCTAGTAGATACTAGGCAATGTATTTACATTTTCAACGGTTCTCTTAGATTTCGGATGAGTTTGCCGTCACTGGTTATATATGTATAGTTAAGTAGCGGAAAGTATTCATATTCCATTCTTATTTCATTTTATTTTCATTAGGTACCATATGGATTGATATTTTGCCTTTGTTTTTAATTTGTCAGACCAACTGGCGCAGAGGTAATCAGAGTTCTTCTCCTTATTTAAGGTCACAGGTTCAATTTATTATTGTTTTTGTTAATAATGTGATTTTGTTCTGGCATGACATCGTGATAAATTATGGTTTCCATTCTGTTTATTTACCTAGTGAATAATTATCATGTCAAGTAAATTGGCACCCAACCGGAAAAGCCTGCTAATTCAAAAACTAATCAAATATTATCAGGAATATTCAAGGATTATCATATGTTTTATTTAGGTTATCTGGTGAAAGTGATGACCTTTAGATAGCAGGAAAACATTCTTAATAATTCGACTACTGTGCCTGTACCAATGGACTAGTAATAAGAGTTTAACACTGCTATTATTGTCGATGATGGAATTTAATACCTAGATACTCAGTGTCGAAATTACTTGTCTGTAGCTAAGTAATTTCGCAGTAGCAAACCGGAGGCTGGATTTGTGTCCGGTTGATGGCAATATAGACTCGTCCCCTATTACATAGGACTTAAACATTACTAGCAAAATGTGGATATTCTATCGTTACACCTCTGCTGCCCAACACTTCGGGGAAACAAGGTGTAACATTGTGTTATAGCTATGTATATATATATAAGGGTTAGTTACGAAGTTGCAGGTCTAGAAGACTATGTATTTAGGAGCTTTATTTTTTTTCAATTAAGAATAAAATATTCATGCCTAGCGATTCTTGCACCCATTTTTGGTTTCTTGATCATCAGGGTACACCTACACCGGAACCCACAGGTCTATAAGTAACCTAATTATTTTATCACATATTTCATGTTAATAAATATAATATCGGATGGAATGAATGGTATCAACGAAATTCTTTGATAAGATTTACAATACAAATTGCCAATGCCGAATTGCCGAGCATGCTGACACGAATTCAGTTTGGCCATGATTTTGACAATATAATAAACATTTTATAAATGCAGTATAAAATCATTTTTATAACTTCATACTTAGTTTAATTTAAGTGGCATGTGATGTGAGTTTGTGTAAAACATTGTTTACAGTTGTAAAAGCCAGATATGTGAGTAATTGTAGGTTTTGATAAGAGTTTCGTGTCATTTCCATGTGTGTGTTTGGTGCTCGTTTTTCCTCATCGGAATCAACCAAATACGCGTAATACTGCGTTTATTTGAAGGTTTTTAGCAGATTTGTGGACATAGAGAGTTTTTTATTTGCCTCTTCTATATCTGCTATAATATAAATAAAAATGAATCACCGAAATGTATGTACGCGCATAACTTCCGGTCGACTGCACCAAATTGAATTAATCTTTTTTTTGTGTTTGTTATTGTCAGGACAAGGTTTGTATAGAAGAAATAAAAAGAAAAAAAAAATAGCGGTACGACGTTCGCCGGGTCAGCTAGTTTTTAATAATTTCTATAGTAACGGAAATTGGAATAACTTCCATTTTGAACATTGTATGTGCATGTTGGCTACTGTACTGTCAATTTGTTAAAAGAATACATAAAACAATTCCTTTTATGTATGTTCGTTTTGTATGTTTTCATTATAAAATATCCTCTTTTGACCTCTTTTGGTTGTCATTATTAACATTTTTTTTAATAATTCATCTCATGTTTTACCTTTTAAATAGTGCAAACAACATATATGTATAATAATTACAGTGATCATAAGATGCGGCTACCTTTCTCAAAGCAACATTGTAACTTGATGACAATAAGATAGGCAAGTGAATAAAACCTAGCTATTCATTACTACAAGTGCTTCCAATTTAATCAGCTATGGGACAGGCACACTATAGGTACGGACGACAGCAGGTCAAGCTACCCGAAACTGTCAAATTTTCCCAATCAACCTTGAACCTTAATGCTTTAACGATAAAGTTGAAAATCTATTAAATAGATTTGACAGGTTGTAGTAGCTTGAAGTGCTGGCGTCTGTACTTACCTCATTACTTAGCTAAGCTTATCATGACATTACTTAATTGAATAAAGTTAACACTTAACTGAACTAATTGGTTTATCATAAAACATATTAATTAATTTGTAACAATCTAAGTAAATATTGTTTTTTTTTTTTCGTTTGTTATCATATCACTCTGTCCCTATAAGATTAGTTCGTGAGGAATACAGTGGGTATGCCAGTTTGATAGACGTAGTGACCAGAGACTGGCGTGTTTTTATGTAGATACATTTGAGTAAACAGTGATCACCTCGTGCGGTGCTGTCGTGAAATTTAAATAAACCTTGGAGTAAGGTAATTTATATTAAAATGTGTATTTCTTAACACCTAAGATAAGTTTTAAAGAAATGTTGCGTTGTTATTGTCAGAAAATTATTTGCAATGGGAGATAAATATTTAAGTGAGAAAATGGAGTTTTATCTTCACTTTTTTTTTGTTTTTTTGCGCGTATTAGGTACTATACATATAAAGTATTCTTATTTACAACCTACTTACGTGTTCTGCCAGTGCCAGTCATATACCTATAGTAATAATTAATACATACTGTCCTATAAATTATTGGAAATATGGGCATTGTCAGAGTAAAGTACAAGAAAGTTTTTTTTTTCGTATCTTTGCTCAATTTACAAATGATGAACTTTAAAATCTCAAGTGTAGTAGGTAGGTTCATTATTATAACGTGCTACAAACGTGCTGCATCTGTGATGCATATATGTGTAACACACATTATTTACTTACGTTCCTTTACCGATGTTATCAGATATGCGTCCGTCAGTAGCTATCATGGCGTTTCCATTTATTCCGACGTGTTGCTAACTAGATAGTGAACCCATAACATTACACATCACACCTGAAATGCATAAATGTCCACATACAATCAATTTATGGCGACTAATAGAGAAGTACGGAAGAAAAAGACATGTTGCGCCGACTGAAATAAATTAGGATAGGGGCAGGAGAATGATAATATAATCAATTTCCAAATTAACAAAAAATAAATGAGTTAGGACATAAAAAAAATTGGATTAATCTTAGATTAGATTAACCCTTTCGCCAAGTGCGATATTCCGGCTTATTACTCAATTCGCACGAATTTACTCGCCCGAATAGTGCGATTCATCACTTAATTTTTTTTTTCTATGGGCGACTCGCTCGATGTTAATTTATTTGTGAATTTTATGCATTGAAGTTAAGGAATAAGTACACGTTGTTATCTTTTCGCCTTCAAATAAATTAACTTTCGCCTATTAGAAAAATTATATTGTTTAAAAGTAATTTTCGGGCGAATAAATTCGTGCGAATCGATCGACAAGTATTTCAGTTGTCAAAAAAAAATAGTTTAAGACATTTGTACCTATAAAATCCGCTGATACATTAATGTGAAGTTCGGCCCGATTTAAACTATTCTTATTTCGATCGCCTAGAACGGAGTAGATGCTTAACTTAGTAAATGATTATGAAGCCCTACACCGGCTGTTGCCTTTGTTGGCTCAGTGTGACGTCAAATGCCATCGCGGCGGGATAGAATTCCAACAATAGGTAGACAATGTTTGTGTTATGGGACCCCAGACGTGCTCAGTTATGTAAATATCACGCTAGCCCGTGACTAAGATGATGATTGCCTGGAATTGATACGTAGTTTTGAGATAATAGTTAACAAACTAACGTTCATGTCGTTTGGGGAACCTAGGTACCCCTCCTTTAGCTACTATCTAAGTAAATCATGAAGCTTCTGTAAATTCTGAAAACAGAGACACAGGCCTCAAGTTATCAGCCAATAGCGAAACGGAAGAAATATTTGATCAAATGTCAAAACCGTCCGGGCTTGAGTGTCATGTAAACACAAAACATGGAGAAAGTTAACCCCATTATAATAATAGTTACACATAGGCTTCCGAAGGACCAAATTATAACCAACATTGGGTAAATAACAAACAATTACTATACGTGGACAAACAAAATGACGATCACAAGTAGTTTGGGTGTTGTACAGACGCAGCACATCAAGCTACTACAATCTGTCAAATTTATTTAATAGATTTTCAACTTTATCGCTAAAGCATTAGGTTCAAGGTTGATTGGGAAAATTTGACAGTTTCGGTTAGCTTGACCTGCTGGCGTCTGTACATGCTGTCAGCATATTAAATGTCAATCGGAGTCGACACTAAACAGTTTTTTTTCGTCTTCCTATGGTAAAGGTAAGCAGAAAACCAAAACAAACAATATTATTATGTTGATACTGGCCAAGGTTATGCGTAGGTGCGACTCGAAGCGCCGAGTTTATAGTCTGCACGTGAATGCGTGCATAGAAAGTAAATATGTTGTCAATAAATATTCAAATCTTGGGACAATTCTCACACACAGCGTGACACGCCACGTGCATCTGTAAGTGTTTTGAGATCATTACAAAAGCGGTCTGTTGTATTTTTAACATCAGCACTTGTGTCCTTAGCCTTTTAAAACGGGGGTTTATACATATTTTGATTTCGAACATAAAAATATAAAATTATTCAGAATAAAAAATTAAACTCAAGCCCCTAAGAATTAACAAATGACTATAATAAATAACCTATGAATTGGCCGTTCAGTGGTGCCAGACTAATTATTTATTGTTCTTAAAAAACGTTCAAATTCAATAATGTTCAATAATGTCAAAAATGTTCGTAAATTGGAGGGTTTAAAGGTTGTCTTTAAAAGATCGCTCTTACCGATAAGACCGCCCATTGTGTCACCCTTTGTAAAATTTTATATATTTATGTTCTATAATTTGTATGGTGTGCAATAAAGAGTATTCTATTCTATTCTTTTTTTTTGACAGATACAGGCTAACATTAGCATGCGAACGTTCTTAAAAATATGGGAATCGCCAATCGGGTCGTACCTACTAATGCCATCTGGACCATTGGACCTAAATTATAGAAAAGGACTAAAATAAAATATTGACAAATAAATACGTTAAAAATCTATGTCGTCGAGGTAGGTTTTAGTATTTGACTGTCAATGAAATAAAAAAATAAATTAAAACCCTGGGGAAATTACTACCTACGACGACGCATTGCTACTTTACGTTTATTACCAAATGATATAAGCGGCATTAATGAAAACCCAAAAGTTCATTATTTATGATTTTTTTTTTATGGCTGCGGCTGTTTATTTTAACAATTCACGACGTCATTACGTCGGCGCCGGCTGTCACTGAAAACCAGCGCTGGGGCTCTGTCTTGCATAGGGTCGCAGCATAATGCTGAGCGATAGCCGTTTTGCGTGGATGTGACGCATGTCAACCTTTTCTTATTGTTTTTTTTTTGTTTTTTATGTTCTTTTTTGCGTCATGTTTACCGCAAATAAACGTATTTTCTTTCTTTCTTTCTTTATTTACAGTTAACACAGATTTCTCCGAGAGTCGATCCTCCCATTTATTATTGTATGTATTTGGTAAACTACGTCGACAATTTGCAGGCTTCTACTAGATGGGTTTCAATCACCACAAATAGCACTAATACACGCATTTGACTGAGCAGCTTAAAGTGAGCTGTCAATAGTGTCATCAGGTGGAATGACAGCTCACTTTAAGCTAACTTCACCTAAGTTTTCACGGTGAGTTTTTTACAGAATAGCGTTACTGATGTAAGCTAACTGCTAAAATAATATTTAAATCAACTTCGCTTATCTCGATGATGTTCTCATAGCTTGATATCAGAAATCTAAAAAACAAGGATAAACTTTACATTAATTCCGAGAATTCTGTTTTTTTGTTACTTAGGTATGTACATTCTAAAATAGGACATAACTTGTTACAAATTTTGTTTACCTATCACCTCACGCGACACGACGGCTGATACCTCCCTAACCACTGTGCTATCTTTGCGAAGTTATCTTTCACTTAATTTATCGGACTAATTTATCGTAATTGTTACGCACTTACACTATCGATCTTTTATAATAATCATTTGGCAACAACGATTTTTAGTAACATAGAGAATGTGTCATTTTTACCGACTTCATATAAATAAAAAGCTAAGGCTTTTAAAATGTTTAATCAATCTTTCGTTTAAAAAAAACTCAAACCAAATTGGTTTATTGGAAACTAGCTGCTCCCCGCGGTTTCACCCGCATAAGTTTCGATCCCGTGGGAATATCGGGATAAAAAGTATCCTATATGTTAATCCTGGTCATAAACCATCTGTGTGCCAAATTTCATCCAAATCCGTCCAGTAGTTTTTGCGTGAAAGAGTAACAAACATCCATCCATCCATCCATGCAAACTTTCACGTTATAGTACGACACGGTTGGCGCAGTGGCTGAGCGATCGACTGCTGCGCTGCGTGTCGCGGGTTCAATTCCCACACGGTAGTTGTTCCGGGTCTGGCCGCTTGTGTATGTTTGTAAACGCACCCACGATACAGGTGTAATTACTAGTGTGGGGCAACGTTTATAAAAATAAAAATAAAATGGTTTGAGCAAACTCAAACCATTTATTTCCAAATAAACCAATTACAGGCACTTTCGAATTGTCAAGGGGTCGGTCAGTCAAGAAGATGAAGCTAGTTGCCCATTCCAAAGCGTAGTAGGTAAAAGATGCGTAACTACCAGTCTGATAGAAGATTGTCTGGGGTTTTTACTATTAGTCGCACTTGTTATTTTTGTTACGGTTCAATAAAAATAGATAAACTCGTGAGTATTGTGTACTTTACTATAGGTACACAGTTTGCCCCGTGCTGTGATACTCATGCGGTGACACCTCGGATCGTGCGTGACTGGAACATTAGTAGGTAATCTAACCATACTTTATATAAATTGTTTTTGAATGCGGAGTTGCGGAGAACATAAATAAAATGTGTGAGTGAATAAAAGTACTTATAAAGTAAATCTCCTCGTCTCGATACAAATAATAATTGAAACCATCCTTTTTGTGCATTTAAAATACCTCACACGATAATAAATAATTAACAGGCACTTTATCATGTATCTTCTTACTTATTCAGAGATGTCATGTAATAAATTAACATCCAAAAAATAATCGACTGGCAAGCTTCGTGTTTCAATTCGAAGAAGCGCAGTGCGCAGCGGGTATCGTAAATCAGGCAATTGTAACAAAAAGTACATGAATGTAACGAAATTAAATTCGGAGAAACATTTTTTCTGCCTGCTTGCATACTTCGAGTGTCAGGTTGGATATGTGGTATAACCCGTTTCAAATTTAGTGGACGATGCACCGTGCGACATAATTACAACGCTGTGTATATCTCGATGCAGTCAGCCGCACACGAAAAGCAACCAAAACAAAGAAAATCCTTGTTTAAAAATAAAACAACATGTATACTGACGTTTTATTTGACGCTAAATGCAGGATGCAAACGAGATAACAACAAAAATAAGCTAATTTACGCTATTCATGGATCGCAATAAGCGTTAAAATGTGCGGTGTCGTTGCACTTTGGCACGAGGGCAATAAATGTTCCAATTTTGTGAAATGACTTTCGCGTTTTCAAGGGTAGGTAGCGATCTTCTGCTTCACCAAAACATTATTTGTTTATTAACACTTAACAGTAACAAGTCACGGGCATTGTTTCACATTTGATCAACACTAAGAAGGTACCGGGACGAAATGAAACGCGTATTTATAGTATAACTTACATAATGCAATCAAATTACTCCGTAATATTTTCCAAGATGACGCACACTATTAGCTCTCTAAGCTAAGTCTATTATTTTCTAATGTTTTTAATAGGAGAACTGTTTGTCTCATATGCTAGGCGATCTCTACAGTATCAAGGATACAGCATACAGCACTTGAAATTTATTTGAACGTCCCACGCAAATTGTTACACATAATTGCGGGAAACGACTAATGAATTAATGGGACGAAATGTTGGTGAGAACTGAGAAACAACATGGCACTTAACGCCACACTAGGTAGATAGGTACGGACGCCAGCACATCAAGCAACTACAATCTGTCAAATTTCTTTAATAGATTTTCAACTTTATCGCTAAAGCATTAAGTTTCAAGGTTAATTGGGAAAATTTGACAGTTTCGGGTAACTTGACCTGCTAGCGTCTGTACTTCGGTCTAAGAGTGCCTACCTATAAATATTCCTAAACCACGACAAGATGATTTTCGTTTTTCAATAGGTAACTTGTAGGACAATTATGTCGATGACAGCATATTATGATTTTTCAAATCACGAAAGGAATATTAAAACTATATGGAGAAGTCACACAAAGAAAAGTACCTGATGTTTATTATCGTTAACTGTTGTAATCGATATAAAACGTAAAGTATTAAGAAATAAATTTGATTGCACAGCAAGGACAACCGCTTGCTTAGGTAGATTTAGATGCAACAGCTGGGTGTTTGTGATCGATCGTTAGCCCGAGGCGCAAGTAGTCGAAATTCTATGACCGGTTACGATTGATTTTAAATGATATGACAAACATAACATCACGCCTGTTTCCCTGAGGGTTAGGCAGAAGTGTACCTATAGTATACCCACATTTCGCCAGTTAGTTCCATGTAATAGGTGGCCAGCGTATTTAAATCCAACTTGCTTGAAGAGATTAAGGATTTTCGATTGGAGGTAATGTCACGCGAAAATATGCAGGAAATATTTAATTGCACGAAAAATGAGTTGCAAGAATTACGTTTATACGTGAAGGTACTCGAACAAAAAGTTGATCAAGTTTTCGCACTAGAAAAACAAATGAAGGAACTAAGTCCGCGTAATCAATATTTAGAACACCAAATAAATATCTCCAAAATATCACAAGCATCAGGGGAGACCGTGAAATGTCTTAAAGAACCATTGAACTATTCCGAAGCAATTTGTAAAAAACCCGCAAATGACATATGTATCAAATCCGCCGCTAGTACCTCAGTGTGGCCTTACATCAAGTGTGGCCATGAAAATAGTGGGAAAACAAATAATGGGCGAAGTGTCGCAAGCGAAGCAACAGCATTTAGCAACATCAGAGGTTGAGATGAACAGCAAGGCAGAAAGTAATGAAGGGTGGAATGTAGTCCGTAATAATAAAAGGAAATTTCAAAGTAAAGAGGTAAAAAGCGGGCAAAACTCGAGTCTTAAGGAAATTCAACCAATGGAGCGTAAGAAACATCTTCACGTTTGGCGCTTTCATCCGGAAACTACTGTTGAAAGCTTAACCACTCACGTAAACCAGGTGTGTGGATCTGAAGTAAATGTTTAAAAAGTTGAAAAAATTAAGCTTAAAACAGAGAGAGACTATTCTTCTTTGATTGTTGGTATCTCTGAGTTTACCACAAATTATGTCATCCAAATGTATGGCCTTTGAATGTAGAATTTTCCGAATGTTTTTGGTTTCGGAGACCAAAAAAATAGACCAAACGACAGAAAATAGAATTATCGAAATTTTTTATCAAAACGCAAGAGGTCTGCGTACAAAGTTGGATGTGTTTTATAATAATGTAGAAACTGTGGGAGCTGATTTAATTGCAATAACAGAAACTGGCTGCAATGAATCAATAGAAGATGCTGAAATTATACCGTTTAATTTACATTCTTGTAATAATAATGTGATCAATTGCTACGAATATTTTCTTTCTTTTTGTGAATTCATTCAGACAAATCACGTACCTAATTGCAATAGCCGTCAGTTGGATTTAGTATTGTGTTCATTGAGTGTGGGTGATGTGCGCTTGAGTGCGGTGGATGACGCCGGCGCGCTTGTGCCAGTGGACTCCTACCACCCGCCACTCGTGATAAGCGTGCCCAAAGATAAGTACGCGCGTTCTGACAATAAATTCACTGGTCACACGCCTCCAGACCATGCAGTGACAAAATCAAATGACTTGTGGCCACAGTGGAGTTTTGCCAAAGCCGATTATGCTTTATTATACTCGATGCTATTATCTACCGATTGGGGTTCGATGTATGACATACATGACCCGGAGGCGGCGGTTCAATATTTTTATAACACCATAAATAACACAATTGATAGTTGCGTTCCAAGGAAAAGGAAAATATGTGTAAATTCTAGGTACCCGGAGTGGTATACTGGTGAAATTATTAATTATATTAGAAAAAAGGCGATGTTGCATAAGACGTTCAAAGAAAGTGGGGTAAGCAATGACTACGAAATGTTTTCTCGGTGTAGGGCGGCGGTAAAGACGATGATGCATGCCCATAACCAGCACCAGGAGTGGGTTCAACAACATTTTAAAAAAATCCCAGATCTTTTTGGGACTCTGTGAGGTCTAAAAAAGCAACAGGTAACCGTAAAAATATCATTAAAGACGGCAACATTTTATCTAATTCTGAGTGTGCTGCAGAGTTCGCGCAATATTTTTATTCAGTCTACAACAGTCAGCAGCCGCGTCTCGACGTAAAAGCAGCGGTAGCTTCAAGCGGTGGTAACAGCTCGCGTGTCCACATAGGTCGCCTAGCATTGAGTCAAGTAACGGATGAACTTACTCGACTAAAACCTAAACGGTCAGCGGGGCCGGACGGAATTCCTGCTTTTGTAATTAGGGATTGCCGCGCTGTATTAGCGAAGCCACTCTTACACCTTTATAATCTGTGCCTTGAGTTCTCATGTTTCCCTGCGAGTTGGAAAATCACGCGCGTGATCCCAATACCGAAGGGTGCATGGGATGGACTCAGACGTGAGTGGCTATAGGCCGGTGGCAATTTAATTCTGTCAACTCCAGCAAAAGTTTTTGAGTCGACCATACAAAGGTGCATATTAGACCAAGTGTCCAGTTCACTATCGGACGCCCAGCACGGATTTCGACCGGCGTGTAGCACATCCAACAATTTGCTGAACTTTATGACGTACGTGGTTCCAAATGTTGATGCTGGAGTACAAGTCGACGCTGCCTACTTTGACTTTAAAAAAGCTTTCGATTTGGTTGATAATGACATATTATTGGAAAAGCTGGCAGCAATCGCATGTACTCCTAAGTTGCTTCACTTCTTTGTTAACTATATGAGGGATCGACGGCAGTTCGTGGAATATGCTGGTTGTAAATCTGAGCCTTATTATACTAGATCAGGAGTAAGCCAGGGCAGTAATGTGGGTCCGCTGAGCTTTATTATTATGATAAATGACCTGCCTGAGGCTGTCAGGGTTGCCACTTTTCAATTGTTCGCGGATGATCTTAAGTTACTCATGGCCATTAAAGATAAAAGTGACTGTGCACGATTGCAGCAGGATATAAATTCTGTATCTGAGTGGAAAAATAAACTGCAGCTTAACGTTAAAAAATGTTCAGTCATAACTTTCAGCAGAATGAGAGCGCCACATCATCACGAGTAGTACAAGCTATAGGGCACATCAATTGAGCGGGTAGAAAAGGTACGCGACCTGGGTGTACTTCTGAACTCTGAGTTAATATTTCGTGACCATATTGTAAATGTTTGTAAGAAATCATACAGAAGTCTGGGCTTCGTTCTTCGACGGGCATCGGGTTTTACAAATATAAAACTAGTTGCAGTATTGTATAATGCGCTTATAAGATCTCAGCTTGAGTATAATGCTGTCATATGGGCTCCGCATGAGACTAGATATAGTCTCATGCTGAAGCGTATACAAAACAAATTCACCAGATTTTTGTATATGAAACTGTACGGTGTTTATCCCTTCTATCCGTTGATGTACCCGACTTTATTCGTTATCGGTGTGGTTGGGTACAACAAGCTCGAGACGAGGAAGGACCTAGCGATTACCACATATGTATTTAAATTGTTACGTGGTAAGACCTACAATTCCGGTGTTTTGATGGAGATACATCTAAATGTGCCTGAGAATTTTGTATTGCGGCGCCGGAAGCCACGGTACCGGTGCCTCACGCACGAACCAACTTGCTCAGCAAAGCGCCACTGACGTGCGCCTTGCACGCACTGAATGACACTGCTGAAAAGATCGATACATATATTTACCTGCTCTCTGAATGAATTCACAAAAACAATATTGTATGTGTTATGTTATTTAAAATAGTTATAAATAGGATAGTTTAAATTAAGGACCACGCTAACGCATTAGGAATATTTTCCCTGTAATGTTAGAAGTGTTTGTGATAATTATATAAATAAAAATAAATAAATAAATTTGCCGATTTTGAATGGTATGAGATTATCGGATGCAAGTTGGTACACGGAGAATATACCTTTTTGTTATCTTGTATGTTTCCTAATCAAAATATCTAAAAATATATCAATGATATAACAATGATTTGTTGGCCAATTGTTTAGGTTTACCTACGCTTACCAACAGACATGGAATATTTAAGTAACTTGTTTCATTACATTACAAGACAATGTAATGTCATAATTATGTCATAACAATATCACAATAATTATAATATTTCAATCATCATTAATAGTGTCCGCCATTACCATCTGAAACGGTAAGTAGGTATTATAAAAAAAAAACCGTAACGTAATGAATGACTCATTTAATTTAAACAATAAAGTATTGTTTTCATCTGCGTTAATCTATTTAACTCATGCATATCGCCCTTGAAAACACACTTTTCTACTTTCAACATTTGCACGGGACAGAGACACCTACCTACTTGATATCTATGTGCCATATTTTTTATTTACAGTCATATTTAAATGTTTGCTAAGACAACATGCGACAAGAAATAAAATTAAATGCAGCAAAAAGATTACTGTATTTACACACTCAAGGATTTCGCCCAAATTCCATGAAACAGCCTTGAGCTAGCAAAGAGCCTTGTTGACAAATCTTAAGAAAAATTAAACAATGACTTATGAATTCCCGAGAGAGATATAATTGAAGCATGTCATGAACACGAGTTTACACCAGTTTAATACCTTGACTGATAAAAGAACATTTTATGTAGCAATGATCTAACAGCAGTAAATGACAGTTCACTGATCGGACGCCGATAACAATGTGCTATCACTGGCTTATCTTTAGTGCAAATTGTAAGAGTCAATTGAGAGGCTATTGGATATCTTCACGCGTTTTAACTTATCTCGAATGAAGTTCTAAAGTGTAATCAGAGGTTAGTTAAAGCCATGCGACAGTAATCACTAAAGTGGTGAGTTTAAATGACATTGCAAGTCCATCGTGACCGTTAACTGCGATAAACCGCTTCCTCTAGGAAGCGGTTTATCGCAGTTAACGGTCACGAGCATGAGCGCAGTGTCAGCTCTAGCTGACACTGCGCTCATGATCGAGGCAATTCCAAGTCTATCGTAACACCCCATTCGTAATTTGTACACAAAGCGTTCATCAAAATACATCATCGAAATGGCGCATAAATTCCTGTGACCCGAATCTGTCGCTGCACTGTTAGTACAGTTACAACAAAAACAGCTACTGGCGTCGATTCCCTTGTTCTCAAACTAAACAAAATTTAAGTTCATTGCATCTTTTTCTTTCTATTTCATTAAGAAAAGGACAGAAGATAAAACATTAGTTTAGTCCTGTCAAATTAGTCAGCGCTTGACATAAATTGCTGTATTCTTAGTAGCCATGTTCTTAATCACGTCTAAACTGTCTATGGAGTATCTTAATTTGACAGGACTGAACTAATATTTATCTTCTGTCATGCGCCATTGAGTAGTAAAAAGTGGTTATCTCAGAGTAAATAAGTGAATCAGGACGAAAAAGGCAATATGGATGTATCTATCTAATCCACACAGCTTTGATTAATACCTAAAGAGATTACTAATGGTAATATCATAGATATAGGAAAGATCTATGGGTAATATACTAGCGATAGCCCAACTCAGTACTCTTTAGCACGAACCTTTTAGTAAGATTGACTTGCTTGAACGTCGAGGTATCAGAAAGGGGGCCCCAAAAAAGTTTTTCAGTAACTTATACGATGATGTGGTAGACCAAGGTTGCAAGATTGCCCAGCTGAAGTACAGTCGAGCTATTCTGTAAAAGACTCACCGTAAAAAGTTGGGTGACGTGAGCTGTCAATAGTGTCAATCCACACAGTGACAGGCAGTCAAGGTCGATTTTTTATATTTTTTCGGAATAATTAACACTGTTGCGTAGATAGCTGAGTAAATAATGTAAATAGGAAAGTAGGCTGTTAGTATTTACGTAGAAGGCAGGTAGAATATTTTTATTGTTTCACCATACTTAGGTATTTGTTTTGGGAGGAATGATATTGGCTTGGTATTAATTTAATAAGCAACAAGTATTTAGCAATTCGAAACGAACATAATAGCTAAATAAGATCTAGGCTATAAGGCTTCTTCAGTTGGGATTTTAAATAGGCATTTTCCCCTTTATATTATTAGGTATTCATTTTAAGATAATATTTACAAACTTCTAATACCTACTAAATAAACTACAAATTATTAAAATAAAAATATAATATCCTACACTAACTAAAACTATTAAAAAACTAAAATATTGCGGTGAAATATTCCTCCGCACCGCTTTCGACTGCTAATGTACCCAAGAGACTGGCGGCATTGCCACGTTGTATGGCAATGCTTAGCCTCTGGCCAAGGTAAAAGCCAGCCCTTGGGTCACGGGAAGTGTCAACCCTTTTTATTTATAAGTATTGCTTAAAGTTAGGAGTCAATCAAACGTCAAAAATGTATGGTCAAATAGTCGCTAATCATTACTAAACTTTAAACAACATTTATAAACAAACCCCTTGCTAAATACATAACACGTGTTATATTAATAATAATAATAAATTCTTTATTGAGAGTAACCATGAGACTCATAGAGCGTTAGTAATAATACAATAAACTTACAACTATCTTAGTGATACAATTACAGTAACAATTACACAAAAACACACAACTAAAACAATCACTGCTTCCGCATTCCAGCTGAGATACTGGAGCAACGGAGCAGTCCAACCTGTTCGCAATAACTCCCAGGATGCTGTTGGAAATGGCTCGCACCCTACGCAAGACGCACATCTTTTACGCATTAATGCATAAAAGCAATCAACACGCAATTCCGCAAACATCCCTGATGCGCTACAGAAGCAGGGCAGCCCCATCAACACCCTGAACAAACATATATTAACAACTTAACACCATAATATTATTGTCCTTTTTTTTTTTTTTTTTTTTTTTTTCTTTTTTTTTTTTTTCTGGGTGGGAAATCATCATATGACTTCTCCCGCTCTGGGCGGAGCAGGAGGGCGTGTCAGACTTTTACTGACTAAAACCCACCCGTGTTCCTTCAGTTGCCTATGCCAGGGACCACGGTATCTCTTTCGAACAACCCGCGGCCCTGGCAGGCATCGGCCCTAACGGACCCCGTCACATCGTGCTGACATCTCTTTGAGGCGCGCGTGGAACACAACGCGCCGTCGACTCGGGCCTGGTCCTTGCCGGGCGGCGAGCTGCCCATAGCTCGCCGCCCGCAAGCCCGCGCCTACGGTGGCCGGGAGTCGGCTGGTGACTCCCGACGTCCAGGGCGTCTCCTGCGGCGACTAGGGGCGTGAAGGCGCAGAGATTGCCTCTCCCTCACGCGTTCCGCCTCCTCCTTTGCGAGCATTACTGCTTCGCAGAAGGAGGTGACGGCTTCCCATGCACTCTCGCTCCGTACCATAGCCTGGACCAAGGCCGGACGCGAGAGATCGCCGCCGCCGATCGCCGCCACGAGGACGCGGCGGTGCTCCGCCCAAGCCGGGCAGACCTCCACCGTATGCTCCACCGTGTCCTCCGGGCGATCCACACAGTGGTGACACCCTGGCGTTTCCTCCCGCCTTATCCTGAACAGGAACCTCCCGAAACAACCGTGTCCGGTGAGGACCTGCGTCAGGCGGAAGGTGAGGGCGCCGTGGCACCTCTCCAGCCACTCCTCAAAGAGGGGACTTATCGCCGCAATTGTGGCGTGCCCAGCACTGGGTTGCGACAATCGCACTCTCCATGTCGCCATGAGATCCCGCCGGAGCTCTGTCCGCTGTACCGTGATTTCTCGCGGCAGCGGAGTTACGCCCCGGCGTTTTGCCTCCTCTCGCCACTCCCATATGTGGGCGAGGGCTTTTGCCTCCAGATCCCATGGCGGCAATCCGGCAAGGAGGCTCGCCGCCTCAGCGGAGACCGTGCGGTATCCTCGGATCAGCCGGACGGCCATGACCCTTTGGGACGCGTTCAACCGGCGGACTGGTCGCCGCCTCAAGGAACGCGCCCACACCGGTGCCCCGTAAAGGGCCATGGACCGCACGACCCCCGCATATAGCCTCCGGCAGGAGGCGTTTGGACCCCCTAGATTGGGCAGGAGCCGCCTCAAGGCAGCCCCGGCCCGCTCCAGTCTGGGAGCCAAACGTCGGAAATGCTCCACGAAGTTCCACCGGCTGTCGAGGACGAGTCCCAGGTACTTCATCGTCGACTCGACGCCGATGTGAACCCCTCCTACCGTTATTTGGGAACCCGACGGTGGCGCGTCCCGAAGACCATGAAAACACATGGCCTCGGACTTGTGCAGGGCCACCTCGAGTCCCAATTGCCGGATCCTCTCAACGATTGTCGCAACCCCGCGTGTCGCTATTTCGGCCGCCGCCTGGTGCGACCTCCCCTGCGCTAGGACCAGCGTGTCGTCAGCGTAGCAAACCACGCTGACGCCGCTAGGGAGGTCGGCGCGCAGCACCCAGTCGTACCCGATATCCCACAGATGCGGCCCCAGGACCGATCCCTGTGGGACACCGCACGACATCTCTCGCCGGTTCCACTCTCCCCGGTGACCGGGGTAGATGACGGCTCTGTCCGTCAAATAGGCCTCGACAATGCGACAGAGGTAGGTCGGCATCCGGTGATACCGGAGTGCCTCCCTGATGCAACTCCAGGGCAGGGTATTGAAGGCATTGGCGATGTCTAGAGACACCGCCAAGACAACCCCACCCCGGGCCACGGCATCCCCCGTCGTGAGGGCTCGCACGCGCATGATGGCGTCCACCGTAGAGCGCCCCCTGCGGAAACCAAACTGGCTTTCCGCCAAATCCGGCCCCACCCGCACCAGCCGCTCGACAAGGCGGTCTGCAATGACTCTTTCAAAGAGCTTGCCCACCTCGTCGAGCAGCACGATGGGCCGGTAAGCGGACGGAGAGTCCGCAGGGCGCCCCGGTTTCTTGATGAGGACCAGTTTCCCCGTTTTCCAACGTAGTGGGAACTGGCCCCTCTCCAAGCATGCGCTTAGTAGCCCCCTTAGTCGAGGCCCGAGAGCCTCCAAGGCCAGAACCCAGGCTTTTCCAGGTAAGCCGTCGGGTCCTGGGGCGGTATTTTTGGCATTCAGCCTACGTACCGCCACTCTCAGCTCTACCTCGGTCACCTCCGGAGCATCGTCGTCGTCGTCGGTGGTGTGGTCCGCATCTGGCACCGCAGGAGGCGGAGCCATGGGCGGGGGAGTATGTTCCCCTCGCAAAGGAAACAGAGCGCTCACCACGTCCTCCACGAGCTGGGGCCGGAGACTCTGCGTCAGCGGGGGAGCCCATGGGCGGAGTTTCTCCCGCACCATCTTGTATGGGCGTCCCCACGGGTCTCTGTTCAGAATCCCCAGCGACTCCTCGCGGGCCAAACCCTTGGCCCGCAGGATCTCCGCTCGGAGGGCGGTCTTCGCCGCTCTGTACTCCTCGTATAGCTCCGCCTGTAATATTATTGTCCTTAGGTAGCACTCAAAAAATACATAATAAAGTATGACAATGATTCCAGAAACGCGTTTCGTGATTAGCATATCAAATATATGTTCTTACAGCCATTACTCATACATCGTTAAAGGAATCCGTTAAGTAAATGAAACACAGAAACATGAAAATCGTGATAACGTGACTTCTCATTTAGACCATATTCCTACCTTGGTTGTTTTGCAAGGAATGATAAGAACGAATAATATACGAGTACGCACATTGAAGCAGTGACCGTAGGTTGGCACTGCATAAAATACCTTTACCTTTTTTTGTTACGGGTAACTCCATGGACCTGTAAAATGAGTAATTAGCTGCAATAACAAATAATCACCATGTGTGGCTGTGACTGCCTCGTTGGTCTAGTAGTCTCAAGCAATACTGCTGAGCATGACGTCTTTGTTTTGATTCCCAAGTCGGGTAAAGTGTGGTGGAGCACACGGTGGAGGTCTGCCCCGCTTGGGCGGAGCACCGCCGTGTCCTCGTAGAGGCGATCGGCAGCGGCGGCGGCCTCTCGCGCCCGGCCCTGGTGCAAGCCATGGTCCGGAGCGAGAGGGAGTGGGAGGCAGTCGCCTCCTTCTGCGAAGCAGTCATGCTAGCGAAGGAGGTGGCGGGACGGATGAGGGAGAGAGCCTCCCGTCCCAGCCGCCGCGGGAGACGCCCCGGGCGTCGGGAGTCGAGCGACGACTACCGGCCACCGTAGGCGCGGGCCTGCGGGCGGAGAGCAATGGGTAGCTCACCGCCCGATCAGGACCAGGCCCGTGCCGGACGGCGCGTAAGTGTTCCACGCGCGCCTCAAAGAGATGTCAGCATAACGAGGGGCCCCTCAGGGCCGAAGCCTGCCGGGGCAGCGGGATTGTCCGAAAGGGTTACCGCTACCCCGGAACATAAAGGGCGAAGGAAGGAACATGGGTGGGTTTTAGTCAGTAAGAGTCTGACACTCCCTTCCGCTCCACCCAGAGCGGGAGGGTCATTTGATGATTTCCCATCCCGAAAAAAAAAAAAAAAAAAAAAAGTCGGGTAAAGTGTTAGTGTGTTTTTCTATCAGGAATTTCTCAGTAGCAGCCCGGAGTCTGGGGGTCTACTCCGAAGTAGTATCGGCCGAATGTTCGGCCGTTTCCTGCTACGAAGTTACTATTTGGTTCGGTCGGTCCCGATCCTACACTCCTACACTCTTTCGAATATTGACTATGGTCCCGACCCAATTGAGCCGATCCGAACTTTTTTCGCATTTTTCAATAATATTCGGTTCGGCCATGTGTCGGTCCGATCCGATCATTCGCACTTTGCTCTTCGTAGTAGACCTCCTGGTTTTGTGCCCGGTTAATGGCAATAGGCTCGCCCCCTATTACATGGGACTTAAACATATCTGGTGAAATGAGGGTATCCTGTAGGTACACCTCTGCCTAATCCTTCCGGGATTCCCACCGACGTGTGTGATAACCAACCTGTATTTGCCACATTTTCTACATAATATTCACATAAAACATAAGCTAAGTTGTAACTTAGATCAAAATGTCGCTATGTCCACTTATCGAGCCAGACAAATGCGTCACTCGGTTCGACCTTAATTTACCACTCAATAAAGGGGTGTTGCTATTGTCCTATGACCTCCATGAGTCAGTATTAGCACATCCCATCCCTGACGGGCGGGGAAATTGCGTAACACATTATCAATCGGAATCGGTTTCATTTTGACAGTTCAACAACATACATTGCGTTATTTACGTGTTGAGCAGACAAATTTTTCAAACTTATATAGCGATGGTTAAGCAATTTGCTTCAAAATTGCTTAACCATCGCTTCGCAAAAAATTCAGATTCCGATTGATAGTGTGTTACGCAATAGAGTGCAGGGCAGAAGTGAACCAGAAAGGGTAGGTAACGAATATCGAAGCTGAAAAAAAAGGAAACGGCAAAGTTTGTCAGGAAATGTCAAAATTAAAAGTAAAGTGCTGTTGTCCATTATTCAGTTTAAATTCGTTCGCTCTTTGTTTAAAAATATAAATGTTAGGTATTTCGTAGGATAAAATAATTGAGTCATACTCATACGCCCATAGCTCAGCTGTTGTACGCAATATGCACCTTATCGGTCAAATAGAAATAATTAACTGTACGCTAACAATGAAGTGCTATTACATAGGTATTTACAACTTGCAAGTCCTTAACACAAAATTAGTTCTAACGGAAAAAATGTTGTACAGGAAAAACTGACTAAACGTAACTTTTGGCGATATTTTTATTTATTTTTAAATCCGCAGAAGGGTACGTAGTCATTTTTTTTATGAACCGAATGATGTTAGGAGGCGTGTGTAGTGAGTGAACATGCGCGAAAGATGGGAGAGCCTATGTTCAGACCAGCCACGATTCACCGGCCGTATTGTAAAAACTACCAACCCAATTAAAATCGCTTTGAGCGCTTAAAACTAATAATATCAATCAACCGAATTAAAGTTTATCATATTCACATGCTTCCATCGTGTTTTGTCCAACCGAAAACTAATCAAATCAGAAGGCGATAAGAGCGCAATGTTTTACAAAAAAAATGTTAATAATCTTTATCATTACCGACTTTTTTCTGAAATTCAGACACACTTTATGGCCTAACATGTAGATTGTATTACATATGACAAAATTATGTAATTTACGAGTGTCATAATTACTTTTAGCTTAGACATTAAAATAAAAACATCAAGTTGTAATAAAACAAGTCGATGATTTATTTTTCGTTCTTTGAAAAATAAATTAATGTAGATTGTAAGTAGTGAATTAATGTCACCTCAGAAACGGGAGGAAACACATCATGGAATTTTTAGCACTTTCTCGATGTTTTCATTAGTTGCATAATTTAATTATAATAAAAAATAGATTTATTTGACACAGAAACACGTGCATACAAAAAGATAATAAATTCTATTTTTTCTTTTGTTTTTCTGTTTAGCCTGTCCCACTGCTGGGCAAAGGCCTCCCCCAAGTCCTTCCAGGAACTCCTTTCCCGCGCCACCTCAGACCAGCCGTCGCGGTACGCGTCCGTCATCTCGCCACCGCTTAAATTCTAATAATAAGGAAAACTAAAAACAAAATAACTACATTAATTGTAGTATGGGAGAAAACACAGAGTGAAGTTACTCTTATCGTCGAGCAGAATAAGTACAGCTACGAAGATAAAGTATACATTTATTTATAAACACCTTATAAGGAAAATGTGAGAGTACCTACCACTATAATACACACGTTCAATTCAAAGTTCACAAGATAATCCAGTCTCTAGACGATTAGAAATTAATAATGATAGATATAGTTAAAATGCTACCGTAACCGCATTATTGCAGATATAACATAACATCAGGCCTTGTTTCCCCGAGGGGTTAGGCAGAGGTGTACCTATAGTACAGACGCCAGCACATCAAGCTACTACAATCTGTCAAATCTCTTTAATAGATTTTCAACTTTAACCCTAAAACATTAAGGTTCAAGGTTGATTGGGAAAATTTGACAGTTTCGGGTAGCTTGACCTGCTGGCGTCCGTACACTCACATTTCGCCAGTAATGTTTAAGTCCCATGGGTAATGTGGCGAGCCTACTGCCGCCAACCGGGCACAAATCTGCCACTGAGAAATTCCAGAAAGAAAACCCCAATAACACTGCCAGACCTAGGAATCAAACCCAGGACCTCATGCTCAGCAGTAGCTAGCGACCACTAGACCAACAAGGCATTCATTAGACAGATATTAGAACGACTTTTAAGGAGCTCGTACAATCGAAAGATATTTTAATGAAATTACTGTTACCATAATCTTCAAATGACTTTCAATTACAAAACCAACGATTCCAGGGTCTAATATAATCGATAACTCAGTAGATAAACGCGACATTATGGTTTCTGTAATCAATACTTCACAGTTCGGTATCAGAAAGTTAACAGACAATAGTTTCTTATCAGTAATATCGTAGGATGTAGTAATATATCTGTCAACATAGACAGCGTTTATGAATGAATGGCGACGGGAGATACCGTCTACTAGGTATATAATTATTTAAACAAGCTGTTTTAGTCTAGAAATGTACAAGTGTCAATTGTTTTAAATAGGTAATTGAAAATAGCTTTGCCTACTTGTTTCAAAATAGAAGTCGCTTCATAACACATCAACATCTCATCATTTCAGCCAAAAGACGTCCACTGCTGGACATATACCTCCATTCAAACAAAAAATCTCACCTTGAATTATAACTTCTTCTCAAATAATACCTAACTACCTATATTGGTAAAATAGGTAAAGCGTATAAAATTAATGACCGAAATTAATTTAACATATTTTTTTTTACTTTTACTACAATTATTAAATCCCAGCAATAGAATGTCATTTTATGACATTATCAATTCATAATTAATGAATATCATATTTTGACACTTCAATGATGAAATATCATGATAATCAGACCTACACATGATTGCTGTGTAAATCTAGTTACGACTAAAAATCGTAACAATATTTTTTTTTAAATCGAGTAACGAATTTGGTCCGAATACTCAGTCATAGAAGCCAATGAACGTCATATTATCTTGATTAGTATAAGTGGGTCCACCGGTTCACCTTGCTTTATTCGACGATGAGGTCAAAAATGTTCCCATGCTTCTTGTGTAGGGACCTATAATAATCCTTTACACGGAGTCGGATCACTTATGAGACAAGTTCATTCACCACCGTTAACTCAATTACATCCTTACAACCTCACACAAAGGCCCAGGATCACATATACCTACATAGATGATTTGATGCTCATTACTCAGTTGAAATATAAACGGTTTCGCGAAGTATGTAGCTAGAGAACCAGCAATGGAAGTTTGATATTGGATGGTTTGCACGACGAACCGTTGCGTCGGAATTCCTTTCAACGAAGTAGTTTATATGTCTTACAAGTAGCTAGACCATTGTTAACAGCATTGCTGACGAGTTTTTGTGGTAGCAGCTTGCGACAACTGTAACGCGAATAGCTCTTACGAGTTTATTATGCAACGCTTGGCGGCAATCTTTTCTTGAATAGCCTGAAACACTAGTCAATACCTACACTGAAATGTAAGAAGAGCAATAGACTTCATTTACAAAGCCCAATGGAGCGAATGGCCTTTTGTCCTTGACATACTGAGACTAACGAACTAGTCATTTCCTTTTGTTTGTTCCGCAAATTAGCCATTAGAGTTTATTTACATAACTGAGACGCATTTCCGTTCTAAGACAAGACCCTTGTAGAAAAGACAAAGATAGATAAATCCACGACAATTTGCACGAAAAGGGTGAGAAAACTGCATTATGCATTTTTCAATGTTAGCGTGGCTTCAATTTGCAATCCGATACTGAAACTGCTCGAGCACATCGATATAACTTATAGTCGTTATTATACCAATAAATAATATTACAATGTAATGCTACCATACATCATAACATGATAACGACTGCCATTAAATGTTTTGTTTTATTGTTAAAGGTAAACAAAAATGGCTGACAAAGAAGCGGAACTGGTTGATAAGAGTGAGACGGGCAATGGCATGGCAAAGGCGTGTGGAAGTGGGGTCAAACTGAAGAGAGAACTGGGGCTGTTCTCAGCAGTAAACTTGATACTTGGAGTCATGATCGGATCTGGTATCTTCGTCTCACCCGCTTCCGCGCTCGAACACTCTGGATCTGTAGGCCTTTGCCTGATTATATGGACAGTTTCTGGAATTATATCATTATTAGGTGGGTGTAGGTAAGATACCTATTGATCACCTATACAAAAAATACTACTGTTAAGTTTCTTAGATCTTTATTTTACTGAAAGAATTTATTGTTTTCAGGAGCATTATCATTTGCTGAATTAGGGACTGTGGTCGGTAAATCCGGCGCTGAATACTCCTATTTTCAAGAAGCATTTGGAAACACACATAAATTTTGGGGCCCGTTGCCCTCATTTATATGTGCATGGATATATGTTGTTATTTTAAGACCAGCAGAAGTCGCTATAATCGTCATGACGTTTGCTGAATACGCAATTCAACCTTTTACCCCAAATTTAGACCAAGAATATAAAGATAAGGCTATTAAATTAGCTTCCATAACTGCATTGTGTAAGTATTCTTTTAATTTAACTTTTTATTTACACCATCGTTTTGATTTACATTTTTATCTAAATCGATTAGTACTAGTGGAATCGATTGGGTTACAATCTACGTATCCCAGTTAGCGCGCCTCACTATTACGCCGTGAATGAATGTCAGTGTCACTGTCAGTATGTTGTCAAATTCAAACAATACTGGACCACTTGATGTGTTGATATTATTTTCTTTATTTTTGTGTGTTTATTCAAGTTTTAATAACTTTTACGTGTGAATAACTAACAAGAAGTGTCAAAGTTGATAATTCTACTTATTGCACGTAAGTAAAAACTAGTTTATTTGTATAAAAGTTTGTAGTAATCATGTTAGTCGCCCATTAACAATGTAACTTTATTCAACTTGTTTTTAGAATGCCTTCCGAACGTAATAATGAAACAAGAGACGCGGTGAAACGCGAAATAAAAGAAATACAAGCTCGTTGCAAGCACGAGTGGAATGTTATCGACAATTCGCCGTTGGACGCGCCGAATGTTAGCTTGGAACAAATAAACGAAAAAACGCTTTGTTACATGCTAGGACTGGGAACAGAGATTCAGAATTCGAATACCCCGATTACAGTGGATGATAACCTCCTAACCAGCCAGTTTCTCAAAGAAATTAAAGATAAAACAAACCAGGTGAAAGAGTATACTGCTTTTATGAGAGGCTCCATACATGATATTGATGCTGAGATAAATAGGTAAGCTGAATATTTTGCTACAAATTACTGACTACTAAGTCCATTATTTATAAGAAAAAAATTATACTCCTAGTTTTTATGCAATTTTTAGTCTGCAATGCAGTTAAACATTGTCAAGTATGTATTATCAAAATCTTTTCATTTCTCTCAGCAGAGTTAGGTACTAATAAAGAAGTCTTAACAATTAAGATAACACCCCACCTTTGTAACCAAAAAATTCAACAATATTTCAGATTAAAAACCCAAATAAGTATAACACAAGAGGCCAAGTCCCGTCCTAAGGCAAACAAACGTGAAGTTCAGCCGGAACACATCCATAGAGCTAAGGAGAGGTTCCAGACCATAAAGAATGAGTTACACGGGCTCATACACTCACTGTTCCCTAACTCGGATAGCATGATCATTGAAGTCATGGGGGTGAGTTGGGTTTGAATTTATTTTGTTCACTTTAATAGTGAGTTTTACATGTAGAGGAAAGCCATAGAAACGAAGTTCATTAACGCGGCTTGCGGTAGGAGGTGAATAGTCGTCATGTAAGGAAAAGGCGTTATGCCCCCTCCATGCCACTTTCTCTCTTTTTCTCCTTCTATTATAAACAAGTGTGTGTGCGAGTATCGCGTAAGGATCTTCGTTCCAAACGGGTAGTCCCCTGACCGCACACATTATTTTTTATTAAAAAATTGATAATCTCGGAGAAAATATTTATTTATTATTCCCATACAACTATCATTACAGGTTGCCCCAAATCGGTAACGTGGTATTAAACAATATTATTTCCATTAAATACAGCTTATCACATGTAAAGAAAATTTGCTTTCTAGTAAAGAAAATTCTTGGTCCTTTTACTCACAAAAAAAGAGTTTTTTTTAAAGTGTACCATTTCTTTTTTCAGCAATTAATGGCCGAGCATCTGAATGAGACATCAAACGGCTACATACCCATCACGTCAGAGACATTCCAAATAATAGAACTGCTGAAAGACATGAAAATTGTTACCGTCAATCCTTATAACAATACGGAAATTAAGTTGTCATATTGATAGTATGTTACTGGGAATAGACAACAACAGAGCTAAATAGAGAGGGCAAAACTACAAGTCCTTTTGAAAATAATTGTCTGTGTGCTCAGTAGTCAATCATTGTCATTGTTTATCTGAGTGTAACGTATGTTTATATGTAACGCATGTAATATAAGTATAAACGAAGTTTGTTTAGAATTTAGATAGTGCAAATATGTTAATTTCATAACTGGTAACTTATATTGTTTGTTAACTGTTCATATTATAGATTAATTCCATGGTAATTATAATTACTATGTTCATTGCAATTATGTCAATCATTATGGCTACCTTAACACATCCCATAATTAAATATTTACATAGTGTGTTCACTATGTTCATATAATCCTATTGAATGATTATTTCATGAAATATTAATTGAAATTGTAAAAAAATTAAGAAAATTAGAATTTAGGGGGCTACCCTGGTGCTTCCCCCTTAAGTATTTAACTATGGCACCTGTCCCACTGCCAGCAATTAGCGAGAAATGAGTAGAGGGCTAACAACTAAAAACGAGTTGTGTGTTTGCCAGAGTTCTCGCCGATGGTGTGAACAGTCAGCGAACAACTGTTATGATATGTATCACTTTTACTGACATGGGACTTTTTTTTTTTCTGTGTGGGAAATCATCATTTTATTATGACTTCTTCCGCCATCCCGCTCTGGGCGGAGCGCGGAGCGGGAGGGCGTGTTCCTTCATGCCTATGCAAGGGGCCACAGTATCTCTTTCGAACAACCCGCGGCCCTGGCAGGCATCGGCCCTAGTGGACCCGTCAGTTCGTGCTGACATCTCTTTGAGGCGCGCATGGAACACAACGTGCCGTCGACCCAGGCCTGGTCCTTGCCGGGCGGCGATCTGCCCATTGCTCGCCGTCACTGACACGGGACTGACAATATTTTTTACGTTTCTTGAGCGAGAAAATATTCTACATATATCTAGTCGGTTTTTCTTCGACGGTGGGACAGATGCTTTATGTCAGGACAAAAGTGTATTATCGCCAAAATCTATATCTGACCACCGTAAAGACTATTCCTGCTTGCAGCGCATATTATTAGTCGACCTAAAAAGGATCCTCTTTTGTTTTATTTACGGACGCAGGTGTGGTCATCATATGCACGGGATTTTGTTTTGTTTTGGCGATAGTACGGACGCCAGCACATCAAGTTACTACAATCTGTCAAATTTGTTTAATAGATTTTCAACTTTATCATTAAAGCATTAAGGTTCAAGGTGGATTGGGAAAATATGACAGTTTCGGGTAGCTTGACCTGCTGGCGTCTGTACATA
This sequence comes from Apamea monoglypha, assembly GCA_911387795.2. Classification (NCBI taxonomy): domain Eukaryota; kingdom Metazoa; phylum Arthropoda; class Insecta; order Lepidoptera; family Noctuidae; genus Apamea; species Apamea monoglypha. Next base: position 2,554,286 of record OU426933.1, on the reverse strand, counting down.
CCAATAATTATGTGCCAATTTATATTATAGCTATATTTTGTACAATAGTTAGTTAATAGGGACCAAACAAATTAAGTGTTAAGGATTTACTAATAAAAGTTATTTAAGTTTTTAAGTCTATTTGTTTTATTTATTACAGCAACTCGAAAGACAGCTTATCAAAATGATTAGACAAGGGGAAAATTTCCTTAATTTCAAAAGGTTTACAGCAATTTGTGGATCTGCGTGAGAAAATGGTGAATCAGTAAAAGATTCCCTATTTCTTCTGTACGGAAAAGCGAACTTTATGTGGCTCACTTCTCATAGGAGCAAATACTTTTTTTCTCTGGCTGTTTGTTATACCTATCTTTTTTTTTCACATGTGAACGACCAACACTGTCCGACTGTCTTAAACTTTTGTACAAACACATGATGAGCATGCATCAACATAACTAATAATAATGAATTATTTATTTTCAGTTGTAATGACGTATATCAATATAACGAGCGTCAAGTTGTTCGTCAAATTACAGAATATATTCGGAGTTTGTAAAGTTTTCGCGTGTCTCATCGTCATTGGAGGAGGGATCTATGAAATTGCACAAGGTATCAAACACTTAATTTTAAACATTTTTAGAAAGTCTATATCCCAAGCCTCTTACGGCCTTAAGCACAAGGCGTATCTCAGCATTCTCAACGTCGAACACGAGTCGAAGTTGTCGATTTTGTATTAAGAACTTTACCGTACTCTGAATAAAGTTTAAAGTCTAAGGTTCCTGGTATTAATCATCTTATTTTTACCAAATAAACAGAAAAATACATCTTTATCCATGATGTCCACTTCAGCCAATGGCCATCAACATAAAGTGTAGCATGATTATTAATAAAGACTTGGATATTGTCAGAACAGTATAGAACAGCACCCTTATTGCGTAACACTATTAATATCATTCTGAATCATTTTGAAGGATATTGCTAATTCATTACTTCATTTGTTTGAAAATTTTCTCTGCTCAACAAAGTAAATAACGCAATGAATGTTGTTGAACCGTCAAAATGAAATCCATTGCTACGGAAACATTGACAATGACCCATAAATGTTCTAACTTCTTGGTCCTTTTAGTCGAAAATGACAAAACTCACAATCGTCTCTAACATAATAAAACTTTTATCATTCCAGGGAACACACAACACCTGAACAAAGGCTTTGAAGGCAGTACCTTCAGTCCGGGAGGTATTGCCCTCGCGTTGTACTCTGGTTTGTGGGCTTACGATGGATGGAACAGTGTGACGGTCGTCACTGAGGAGATTATCAACCCTGGAGTGTAAGTATTAACATCTGCCTGCCTTTTCCCAACTATGTTGGGGTCGGCTTCCAGTCTAAACGGATGCAGCTGAATACCAGTATTTTACATGGAGCGATTGCCTATCTGACCTCCACAACCCAGTTACCTACTGAGTAATACGATATCCCTTGGTAAGACTGGTTGTCACGTTCGGGCTACTGACGACCCGTAACGACTGTCAAAGATCCACGAATGACAGCCGGGACCAACGGCTTAACGTGCTTTCCGAGGCACGGAGGGGTCTTATCTGAAGATGGTCACCCATCCTCGGACCAACCGCGGCAAGCGTAGCTTAACCTGATCGATCGACCCGTGCGGCGGTTATTACTTAGCCAGTATTAAAGGAACGTTATTTTATTAAAAGCCTGTTTTTTCCTGTCCGAAACGTAATATCACGCCTCATCATTCTCTTGCCCTCGTCCTAATTTATTTGGGGTCGGCGCAACATGTCTTTTTCTTCCATTCTTCCCTATTAGTCGACATTTCGGTAGTCACCCCCTTTCTAACCATATCGTCCTTCCGCCAGTCCATTCATCGTTTCCTTGATCTAGCAAACGCTTATAACAGACGCCTGTACTTATCTTTAAAGGGTAGATGGCTGAGGAGTACTATAACACTCACATTTCGCTAGTTTTGTTACCTTCATGATAATTGGTGTGCCTACTGCATTTTTTCCTTATATTGTGCGTGTATCAGTAAAAGATACAAATCTCTAGCTCACACAATCACCTTGACAGACCTATTATCAGTAACCCGTCGCTTATGGAGCTATTTCGGAGCCATTAATGATACCAACACCTGATAAGCGGATTAGTGACCGGTCATATTGCTGTAATGAATAAGTGAAATCGTTTGCAATAGTGCCGGATAAACGACGAATTGATATCGGGATATTAATTTGTCGTATAGACGCTATCAGTTTGACCAAGGTCTATCATTCTATGAATGCGAGCTCAAAATTGAAAGATATTGGAAGACATGAAAGCCTGTTTATGTATTTATTAATGCGAACCCATGCTCAAACGGCTGGACAACTTTTGATGAAATTTGGTACACAGATAGTTTATAACCAGGACTATCACATGATACTTTTTATCCCGATATTCCTAAGGGATCGAAATTAATGCGGGTGAAACCGCGGGGTGCAGCTAGTCAGTTCATAAATGTTCCCTCTGCTCAAACACAGTCCTTATTTCTTCGATAGGGAGTGGGCTCTAATCATAGAGTAAAGTAATATATCGGCTATAATCTACCACGCGGGCCCAGTGCGGGCTGGTAGGTCTCACATATGTCTTTGAATTTATGGTTCTAGGACTACCGGTTTCCTTCACCGTTTTGAGAGCAGTGGTGATGAAATTATTTACACAAAGTAATGCCGAGATTCGAACCCACGACCTACAGCTCGTAAGTCGGCCACCACTGTTCACGGAGGAATACATATCGGGAGCCTATGTGTAACTAGTAAAGAAATATATTACCGTGTACCACACTTATATAAACCTTCACCCAAACCACAGGAGGTACTTCTAAAATTAATTATTATTTTTTTATTGTTTTCCAGTAACGTGCCCCTGAGCATTTCAATCGCCGTGCCGCTAATCACAGCTCTGTACGTGTTCATGAATGTAGCGTACATGACGGTGCTGAGTTACAGCGAGATGACGTCGGTGCCCGCGGTGGCCGTAGCCTTCGGTACGCGCGTACTAGGACCAGCCAGCTTCCTCATACCACTGGGGGTCGCTATAGCCACGTTTGGATGCGCTATGAGTGTGCAGTTTGGTGTTACCAGGTGAGATTGTCCATACTATCTTCTACAGTGCTGAAGCCCATTCATTGGTACTTCGAGCCGGATCAATGAATGGGCTCAATCGGGACTTATAATGAAATAAGTAGTGGACTGTGTTAAAATAGGTGTAATACCATAATTTACATAATATCAACGTATAAAAGAAACAATGAAATGCCCGTGGTCGAGCGCGTCAGTGAGCTGAGTGGTGTGAAGGTCGCATACCGTGTTCGGCCCCGTACCCCGACGCCCCGCGCCCTCCCTTCGGTCGCATATGTGATGCGCCGACAGTGTACTCGACGAGGGTATGCTTTCTTGACACCTGTCAGTTTCATACAAACGAATACGTGTTTTGCGAATTTGATCTTTATTAGCTTCTAGAATATTCGCACTGTCCGGTGTCAGGAACGCATTCTCTCGATGGCCGGAACCTTAAATTCATTCACTGATAGGACCTTGGGATAATTACCACCTCCACGCGGCCGAAGCCGCGGGCAAAAGCTATTAAAAAGTAAATCTACCGCGACTCACTGGCCGAAAAAGAAAATGCTGCAAAAAAACGCCTTCTCAATGTGATTGCTTAGGGGTTTGGTCTCCTGTTGGTCTAGATTTGAAAACTTTACTAATGAATGTATGTATTTTTGGTTTATTTCAGGGTATGCTACACAGCCGCACGAGGTGGTCACATGTTAGAAGTGTTCTCCTATGTTAATGTTAAGAGGATGACACCAGCTCCTGCTGTTGCATTCCAAGTAAGTATTGGAGTTTTTATTGTATTACCAACTGTCTGTTTATTGTAATATTCTCTGGGAGGGCTATTGTACTCGCAACTAGTAGTGGTAGCTGGTCGTAAGCGCAACAGCTTAGCGTGGGGTCCTGCGGGGTAGTTGCGTAACACACTATCAGTAGCAATGGGTTTCATTTTGACAGTTCAACAACATTCATTGCGTTATTTACGGTGTTGAGCAGACAAATTTTCGAACATATGAAGCGATGGATTAGCAATATCCTTCAAAATGATTCAGATTGAGATTGGTTGTACGTTACGCAATTAGGTTGCGGTATTGGGGACCAGTGTCAGAAAGAGTTTTATTGGGTTTTCTTAGTAACAATCATGAATCTTGATTTTTGCCCGGTTACTGGCACCGGCGAAATGAGGGCGCGTCCAAAGATTTTTTTCTAAAATGGGAAATAGATCAGGCTGTATATTATGCAATGCTTAAAAGAAATCTAATAACGTATCTTTATTTTTGTTTCAGGCATTACTAACAACAGTATTCATTTTAGTTGGCAACATTAAGACCCTAATAGAATTCGCCAGTTGGTTCCTCTGGTTCTTCTATGGGTTAGCCATGGTCGCTTTGTTAGTACTACGAAAAACACAAGCGACGAAACCACGGCCATACAGGGTACCAACATTGGTGCCATGTTTTGTGCTGGTAGTGGCAATATTCTTATCAATATTGCCAATAGTACACGACCCATCGCTGAAATACTTGATGGCTGTGGGTTTCATACTGATGGGCGTCAGCGTGTATATCGTATTTGTATATTATAAAAAAACTCCGACTGCTATTTTAAGTGAGTATGAGCTTCATGTAAATATTGGTTATGGTAAAAGTAGGTTATTTCACAGTGTTGACATTTAAAAATAAATATGAGGTCGACAAAAACTAAAACCAACGATGTGTTCACATCACTATTACGTACTATTTGTTGGTGATGAATGCCTATTGCAAAATTATTGATTTAAAAAATGGTCAGTTGTCAAAATGTAACATAATATTGTCTTTTTTTTTACAGGAAAATTCACATTCCTGACTCAAGTCCTGTTCGAAAGTGTGCCGCCAAGCGATCGTCAAGACTGATTTATTATTATAATAAAGTTATAGCTGTAAATATAGTACAAAAAATATACACTAATAAATATTTAGATGTAAGTTCGTCAATTTTGTTTTTTTTTTTTTCATTTTGTACTTCTGCTTGAAATAAGCTACCTGGAAATATACTCTTAAAAATAAAGTGACATATAGAATCGTCATGAATTCGTACCAAGACGCAACTTATGATATAGGCCAGATAATGAACAACCACAGCATAGCTATTCACAACCATTCGATCGTATCGAAAATCAATCAATAATCGTAAGAGTCCTCTGACTAACCGCTGTTCACAAGACCAAAATCCGAAAATTTTGCCAGTTTAAGGGCTGATTTTACAACCGACAGATATTTTTTATTCGTGGAATAAAATTGACGTCTGACAGTTTTTGTATCGAAGAACTGTCAAGAATTCAAAATTATTCCTCGAATATTCATTATTATTCGGATAAAATTATCTGGCGTTGGAAAAATCAGCCCGTAATCAAATAGACGCCCGCTATTCTTCTTGCTGTCGGGAGCAAGGCACGTCAGGTTATCGCAATTTGTCGATACCATAGCCTGTCGGATGGTTGTGAATAGCTATGCAAATCCTGATATTAAAAAGGCCAAAGCAGTTCACATAATAACATTATGAGAATGGGATCTTTAATACAACAAGAGCATCAGACTCAGTGGCGGTGGTGGCGTCGCTGTTGGTCTGTCGGTGGATAAAGAAGACAAATATCACTTTTTACAAGAAGTCAATTGGCCATCTGGCCAAGTGGCTCTAATACATTAAACAATCAATAGAAATATGACTAATTACTGCGAAGGCTTTTTTATTAATTTATCGAATTTTGGTTAAACTATTGTCGATAGTCGAATGACATTTAAAATAGTCGATTTTTCAGAACAGGCCATAAACTCTAACTTTAAATATTTTACATTTTCAAAGTTACAACACCAACACTCAGTGGCGCCGGTGGACTCGCCACCCCTATCCGCGATTTGTTTGCAGTCAGAAATACAAAATAAAAGTCCATTAATCGAATTGATGAAAAATTGATGTGTGATTAGTGAAATTTCATCATGGCTTACCACTACGTGGTTACTGCACAGAAACCGACCGCCGTGATATCATGTGTTACCGGTAAACGTCCATTTTCATCTATGTTATTGTCACGTTGAGGTTAAAATTACTACAATATTATCGCGCCCTGAATCGCGCTATTTTCAGAATAAAGGTCTTTTGATGATGTTTGGAAGCATTTTATTATTTTGACATGCCACGGCCCACATACAGGAACAATACATTGTTTTTCAGACCTCGGCTTTAAATAGATCGCAGTTGTTACAAAAATGTACACGCTTTTTTACGAAAACAAATATGATAACACAATTTTTCTTACGATTGCGCCATAATACTATAACATAGTACAATCCTTATGAAAACACTCCCGGCTGGGCTGTGTATAACATGATCAGGGCGTATATCCAAGCCTAGAGAATATAGATATATCTAGAGATAACTCAGAGTTATGGCAGTCGCACGTCACGTCGTTTCTGCGGATGGAACCAATAATTAGCTGTTTTATTTAGTGCACCCAGTTCTACAGACTTCCTGGCTGTTTGTCCAAAAGTTGCTAAAAAAAAAGGACCTGTTCTTTTAGAATTTTTTTTCTTACCCATGACATATTACTTAATTTGTTTCTATTTTAAACACAGCCTAAGTGAGTTTTGGCCTCTAAATGTAATTTTAGCTGTTGGTCTATAGACAAAAAAATCAAGCAAATGAGTCCACTTTTATCATTTTAACTCTTACAGTCAATTTTTTATACAATGCAGCTTCTTCTTTTTCTATTGCTGTCTTGGTGTTAACTAGCCAGCCCTGCAGTATTACTGACAAAAATAATGTTCTTTAGGCAACTTCACTTCGCCAACGGACCTGAACCTCCTGGTTGCCAAGGTGTCCCGCTTGGAGATGTACTTGGTGACTCCAGAGGGCTTGCGTCCGATGAAAGAAGTGGGGCTCTACGGGCGCGTGGCTAAGATGAAGATGTTCAGACCACCAGTGAGTAACTATCAGGGTGTAAAATGGTTTAATTCTCTTTTTAATATTGCTGGAATTAAAACATATGGTCTACCAAATGCTAGTTGTAACATTTGAACTAGAACAACAACCCTTACTGTTACAAAGAAAGGCACTGAATGTTATATTTTAATCATGATGTGCCCTGTGCTATAGCTAGTACAAAATAATAGACTTTAATAATTTACTTATTTTACCAGTTAATAACCACAGAGTAGTACCTAAATGGAGTGCTGCTTGGTTGATGTTTATTTATCAATTAATGTTAATACAAAAAAAGGTCTAAACCTAACATTCATTGCATGCAACTTTAAGAAAATGTACTAGGAATAAATATCTCGTAAGTTGTGTTGCACAACTATTAGCCTAAAAATGTACATATGAGAATTGTATTTACTATGTAGTGGGAAGCCTTACAAATATTTTAAAAAATACTAAACATTCCTTTTCAGTATGAGAATAAGGACCTAGTGTTCATCTTAACAGCCCGTTACAATGCCATGATATTGGAATGGAGGACTGCAGCTAACGGTGAGCTAGAAGTTGTGACTAGGGCTCACGGCAATGTCTCAGACAGAATTGGAAAGCCTGCTGAAAATGGCATCCTAGCCGTGATTGATCCGCAAGCCAGAGTGATTGGTTTAAGATTGTATGACGGTCTGTTTAAGATTATACCGCTGGATAAAGATTCTACAGAGCTAAAAGCTGCTAGTTTAAGGTTAGTGTTGGTTTTGAGTTTGTATTTATAACTTTTGTTGTGCGGCTGTGACCAATAATAAAACAAATAAACCCATATGTTTTTTTATGCTAAACACAAAATCGGCCTTCTGCAAAATGACATGCTGTGCGCAAAATGTAGTGCTCTAAAAATCAAATTAAATATTTTTTAAACAAAAATAAGTGAAATATCTGTGATTTTTTAATGCATTTTGAAATTCTTTGTGGTCCTTTTGTGTAAGTAATATTTCCTTTTTCAGACTTGATGAGCTAAATGTGTTTGATGTGGAATTCTTACACGGCTGCTCGAATCCCACCATTATTTTGATACATCAAGATCTCAATGGGCGACATATTAAGGTAAAATGCTTGTTGCTGTTAGCCCGCACCGTCCCACTGCTTGGTAAAGACCGCTCCCCATGACTTCCAGCTCTTTCGACCCAAGGCTATATAGTGAACCACTGGTCATTTGTTTTGTTCAGCTCGTCTGACCATCTTCTATGGGGTAAAATACTGAAATACAGGCTGTAATACTTGTATCAGAATATTGATTTCACTGCCATTTAATTTTAGACTCACGAAATCAACTTAAGGGAGAAAGAATTCATGAAGATACCATGGAAACAAGATAATGTAGAGACTGAAGCTTCAATATTGATACCAGTGCCCAGCCCTCTTGGTAAGTCATCCTACTTTTTGACAGATTTTTTATTTATACCTGAGTAGGTTTTGCCCGCGGCTACACTCACGTAGAGGTCGATAAAAATACATACCTATAAAAACCTTCTCCATGAAAAAATACATATACATATGTCAATTCTGATCTTTTTTCTAGTTGCTCGGCTCCTAATGGCCGTAGCTTGATCTTAAATAGCCTATAACCTTCCTCAATAAATGGGCTATCAAATGCAAAAAGACTGGTAGTTCCCGCGATTACTATCTCCAAACAAACAAACTCTTCAGCTCTCCATTAAGTAGCACTATATCTGCTATCTTCGAATCACCTAGTCTTCACTAGTCACCAGACAAACAATAAAAATCATAATTATTAAAATAGCACAATATTTGCAGGCGGCGCCATAGTGATAGGTCAAGAATCAATAGTATATCATGATGGACAGAGCTACGTTGCTGTTGCCCCACCACAGATCAAGGTAATTTTTCACAAAAACCCCAATTGGTAACATAATTTATATAAAATTTTAAATTATACTGATGTATTTCCATGCTGTTGTGAATACCAAGGAAAAATAAATCAAGCGATTGCTTACAGGCGTGCAACTAATGCCCATTTGAACTAACAAACAGTAGGTGACTCGTAAATAACAGCGGTGTTGGATTTTCAACTTTGGGGCTGAACCGAGCATTGAAATTCAACAGCGTGCTTTTATTAAAGCATTCGTTTAATTGTCACCAAGTGCCCAGTGAAAACGCGCATAAATCACATCAGTCTCACTAAGCATGCCTAATCCATTATCAGACATTTCTCCACATCACGATGCGATAGTACTGCATTTCTTCATTACTCCGTGGTTTTTGCTGTACACTTGTGACTTTAATATCACACTTATCGGGTCCAAATTCCAGTAACATTTTGATGAACTTTCAGCTTACTCCTATAAACTGCTACTGCCGCGTGGACGGGCGTGGTCTACGTTACCTTTTAGGGGACATAGCTGGACGATTGTTTATGTTACTGCTTGAACTGCAAGAGAAGATGGACGGCACACAGGCCGTTAAAGATCTCAAGGTGGAATTGTTGGGTAAGAGACTTACATTTTTAATAGAGCAAGGTGCAGATAATATGGATTGTCGCTTGGCAGTCGCCGACGCGACGATGACTCCTCTCTCTCTCTCTCTCTCTCTCTCTGCTCTCTCCCTTTACCCGTGTCGCTCGTGTGTATAAGCACTAAATCCTAATTTATAATCTCGTATTAGCCCTAGCTATACGAGAATGTTAAGTCAGCAAGTTAGCCAAAGAGTGTAACCAATCAGGGCCGTAATTCTCTATGACACAATGAACTGCGCGAAATCAGCGCGAGATTGGCGCGATTAGCTAAGGAATTGACATGGTTTCGAGGTTCTTCTTCTTGTCGCTGGCACGACTGTATTTTAAATCTTGTATTTCCAAAACTTTGCCATTTCCACGGCGTTGTCGGTGGCAGCGCAGAGGTCACTTTGACTGCATGTTTTGAGGCACAGAGGCCAGGATAGGATGCATGGATAGCATGGTTTGTGACATAGCTCCACAATCACACCCTACTGCCGTTCCGTCAAGGTAGCCCCACTTTATCAGGTTGGGCTTACATCTTCCCACTTGTGTCCGGAGACGGTTCAGAAACTTCCAAGTGAACCACGGAAGGTACACCCTGCAGGGAGATGCTCCTATGTTCTATGTTATGGGATTGGTTTCCGCAAATTAGTCCTTCAGGTGGACCATTGTACGTGGGCCATGGTTATTCCAACCAGCCCACCTCTCTCCAGAAGCTCCTTTGGTGGTAAGTAGGAGGGGAAAAGTATCCTGCCACAGTTTGCAACGGGCGTAGACCGGGTTTCCTGACAGAGACGTTGTCGATTTTAAGAAGCTGTCTGCTTTTCAGTCGTTGCGTTGGTAGCTGTGCGCCAGATAATAGGTTTCAGATTCCTGTTCCTGTTCTCCACGTTTCTCTCTCTCCACTCTCTCCTTCGTTCCGAAGTAAGGAATCGTTAAGTGGTCATAGTAAATTAGGGCCCAGTAGGCTTACAGTATCATCGAAACTAAATAGCTGTTTCTTTGCAGGAGACATCCCAATACCAGAATGCATGACGTACCTCGACAATGGGGTCGTATTCGTGGGCTCACGTCTGGGTGACTCCGCTCTGGTACGCCTGTCAGCCTCCAGGGATGAGGCCAGTCAGTATGTGCAGCCGATGGAAAGCTTCACCAGCTTGGCGCCCATTGTGGACATGTGTGTGGTGGACTTAGAGAGGCAGGGACAGAACCAGCTCATCACATGCTCTGGTAAGTTCGTTTACGATATGTATAGCTACGTTTATTTGTTTATTTTTCTTTGTGCACAATAAAAGTACAGACGCCAGCACATCAAGCTACCTGAAAATGTCAAATTTTCCCAATCAACCTTGAACCTAATGCTGTAGTGTTAAAGTTGAAAATTGATTAAATAAATTTGACAGATTGTAGTAGGTTGATGTGCTCTGGTGCTGGCGTCTATACAAATGCGGAATTATTGTCTTATGCACTTAGAGATTTATGATATAAAGTTCTTCTAACCTAACCTACTGCAAGTGCAAAATTGGTTCACTGCTAATAGTTTAGTATTAAATGGGAAAAAAACTAAATGCATAAGATTTGCTTTACCGAATGTTAAAAGTATTGATTGTGACATAGTATTGAATAAAGAGAAATTAGAATTCGTCGATAAAACTGTTTTCCTGGGGATAATGCTCGACTCAAGGCTGCAATGGGGTCCTCATTTAACATCTCTTGCAGGGCGGCTAAGTTCAGCAGCATATGCTGTAAGAACAATCCGTCAGTTTACTAATGTAGATACCACGAGGCTAGTTTATTTCAGTTACTTTCATAGTCTTACGGCATTTTACTATGGGGACGGGCTGCAGATATCGAGTCTATTTTTATTCTGCAGAAAAGAACCATCAGAGCAATATATGGCCTCCGCAGGCGCGATTCTCTAAGGGATCTATTTAAAGATATTAATATCATGACGGTACCTTGTCAATATATCTATGAAATCATGTATGTAAGAAAAAAATTAAATCTTTTCAGTAAAAGAGGTGACAGACACACCTATAGAACTAGAAATAGGGACCAATTAGTTCAACCAGGTTTCAGACTGGCTAAAGACTCTTCCTTCATGGGATACTGTTTAAAATGTTACAATAAAATACCTCCCCACATACTCCAACTCAATGGAACGAAATTCAAATCTTACATAAAACGCACACTATGCAGCCAAGCATATTATAAGTTGGGGGATTACATCGCTGACAAAAATGCTTGGCTAAACGCTGGTCCTGCTCCACAGGACGCATAAATCAATTGATTAGCATTTGAAAATACTTCACACACGCCTACCCTACCTACATACTGCTGAAGATTTTAAAATACTATTTTGCATTATATAAATTCAATCTCCTAGTATTGTATAATTGCATAGCACATATTTGAGTACTATGTAAATACTATAAAGCTACCATTTACTGGGTACATCTTTCATTGACTTGAATGTGCCTTGGCAGCTGAGAGTATGCTCATGCTCACTCTAATGTCTCGCTGATGGTGGCGCATGTGTTGGATCATTTAGCTCCCTTCAAAATGGTTGAGCGACTGCCTATCTGACCTCCACAACTCGGTTACTGGGTAATACGATACCCCTTGGTAAGACTGGTTGTCAGACTTTCGGGCTACTGACGAACCGTAACGACTGTCACAGATCCACGAATGACAGCGGGGACCAACGGCTTAACGTGCATTCCGAGGCACGGAGGGGTCTTGATATGTGAAGATGGTCACCCATCCACGGTCCAACCGCGGCAAGCGTAGCTTAACCTGATCGATCGACCCGTGCGGCGCTTATTACTTAGCCACAAGCCCCTCTGACCGTGTGCTCTATTAAGTAATTTGTTTATATTGGATAAGTATAATATATGAATGCCTTTATCCATTGCCTCCGTCAAGTCACAACTAAAACATATTTATCCCCCAGGTGCCTTCAAGATGGGTTCTTTACGCATCATCCGCAACGGCATCGGGATACAAGAGCAAGCGTCTATCGACCTGCCGGGTATTAAGGGCATGTGGGCGCTCACCCTAGCAGAGAACCAGACGTACCATGATACACTTGTGCTAGCCTTTGTAGGACAGACAAGGTAAGGGTTTATATGAATTACGACAGATTGAGATTTAGAACTGGGGGTCTACTCAGAAGTGCTATCGGCCGAATGTTCGGTCGTTTCCTGCTACGAAGTTACTATTTGGTTCGGTCGGTCCCGATCCTACACTCCTACACTCTTTCGAATATATACTATGGTCCCGACCCAACTGAGCCGATCCGAACTTTTTTCGCAATTTTTTAATAATATTCGGTTCGGCCATGTGTCGGTCCGATCCGATCATTGGCACTTTGCACTTCGTAGTAGACCCCCTGCAGTGGTGGCCCAGTGGTAACCGCCGCGACTTACGAGTTGTAGGTCGTAGGTTCGAACCCAGAGAGGCGCTTTACTTTGTGTAAATTATTTCATCATGCTCTCAAAACGGTGAAGGAAAATATCGTGAGGAAACCGGTATATCCTAGAACCAAACATTGGAAGACCTGTGACATCTACCAACCCGCACTGGGCCCGCGTGGTGGATAATGGCCCAGTCCCTCCCACAGCGAGAAGGCCTGTGTCCCAGCAGTGGGAACTTTATAGGAGCTTTAGAATGCGACTGTCACATAGATATGAATAACAGACGACTTTCCACAAAGCCGAACTTTTTCTTCTAAAACTCGAGGATCAATATTTACGGACAGCGGTATTCACGGTCATAAAACGTGTGAGTAGGACGGTGAATCATCATCTGCTTGACGCCCCTACAACTAACTACATATGTTGAGATCGGCTTCCAGTCTATTCGGATGCACATAGTCGCTCCTTGTCCATACTGGTGTAAAGACTAGTATTTTACATGGACCAACTACTTAAGTCATTATGAACTCTTTATTGGGTCTCGTGCTGTCTCGCTCCCACATTTTATGACCGCGTCTGCAATGAATAGTAACATATTACCCTTTCCAGTATCGTGTTGTGAACTGTAGTATGTTTTGTGGACAGGGTACTAACGCTGAGTGGCGAGGAAGTTGAGGAGACAGAAATCAAAGGTTTCGTCGCAGACAGACAGACGTTCTACACAGGAAATGTCTGCCATAATCAACTTATTCAAGTGAGTTTATCATCTGAAATTCTAAACGATAGTGTTTTGTTTGTTTGTGTTTTTAATGTTACCTTTACATCTTCATCTGCCTAGCCTTTTCCCAACTATGTTGGGGTCGGCTTCCAATCTAAGCGGATGCAACTGAATACCAGTATTTTACATGGAGCGACTGCCTATCTGACCTCCACAACCCAGTTACTGGGTAAAACGATACCCCTTGGTAAGACTGGTTGACACACTTTCAGGCTACTGACGACCTGTAACGACTGAGACCCACGAATGACAGCCCGGACCAACGGCTTAACGTGCTTTTAAAAGGTTACGGTTTCGTAAATTCTAACACCATTAGTAGAAAGCTACACTATATTACGTGGAATAGTATTGTTTTTAAATAAAAATTACGGTTTTTGTTAAAGGGTCCAAAAAAAAGTGCTTGAAAGTGAACTGCTTTATGCGCTGACCAAAAGATCACCTGTATGGTGATCTTTTTCACTAAAGTGAAGTACTGTATTGTATTGTTTTTGCATATCCATAACTGTTGGAAAAATAACTGTTACACTGTTTTTAAAACAATAAAAAATTATATTATTTTCGGGTATGATCCAATGAAGGAGTCCGTTGACACAGTTTATTGCGCAACATCATCACATCGGTATTTTGTATCCGTAGGTGACAGACGAAGGCATCCGGCTGATAGCCCGCAGTCCCGCCGGCTGGGCGCTCGCCGCCGAGTGGAAGGTGTCGGGCGCGCGCGGCGTGTCCGTGGTGGCCTGCAGTAGCACCCGCGTGGTGGCGGCGGCCGGCCCGAGGTTGTACCTCGTGGCCGTACATGACGCCAAGCTGGAACTGAAAGCGTAAGCATATTCCTTTATACACACAAGAAAAGTACATAATGATAGAAGAGCACATTTGATGATTTTTTTATTTTTTCACTAATTTATAGTAATAGGTATCATTAATCATCGTTTATCATTTATCGCAAAGGTACTGCTTACTATAGATGTATCGTGAAAATACTGAAAACTGTCCAATATTCTCCCAAGGTTTGTTTTATCAATTGAATTCTATTTGTCTCAGCGAGGTATGTATGGACGAAGAAGTAGCCTGCTTGGACTTGGGTCCTGGAGAGGAGGAGGCGCTTCTAGGTGTGGGACTGTGGACCGATATCTCTGTGAGGGTGCTCAAACTACCTGATTTGAGGCCATTGCACACTGAGAAACTGTCTGGAGGTGAGTAGATAAATATGATCAGATTATGTTGTAGTTTTTGAACCTAAGAAGAGCTCCAAAAGAAAATTACTAGGTTCTCTGAAGACCAATTCCCGTAATTGAAAACGTTCAAAATCTAATCCCAATCTCGTCTCAGCGACAATCAAAGTCAAAAACTTGGCTAAAATGTAGGGAAATTGAGCTATTTTTGACAGATTAAGACTGAGATCAGACTGTGAACGCTCTTAAAATTACGAGATATTAATAAATTCGCTAACATTATTACTATTGGATGTCACACAACGTAAAAATTGTACAATTTACATCTCCTGCGCCAAAAGTTGCTCAGCATTTTTGTAGCCACATCTTTTTGTGTTGCTGGCAACACTCCATGTAGTATGTGCAAGCTTGCAATATGATTCCAGCAATAGATACCGTGCTGTCAAGTATTAATTACAAGAGTCTTAAAAAAACATTGTTTCAGAAATAATCCCTCGATCCCTGTTAATCTGCGTACTGGAGGGCGTGTGCTACCTACTGTGTGCTCTCGGAGACGGCTCCATGTTCTACTTCACAGTGGACCAGGAGACTGGCGCGCTCACCAACAAGAAGAAAGTCACGCTAGGAACACAACCCACTGTGCTCAGGAGTTTCAGGTTTGTGAATAGGTACTGGAGCTTGTTTTACTTGTAGTATATTATAAAGTCCACAGCTGAGTTTCATTAAGTCCTTTAAGAGCTCAACTTTCAAAATGACACAATTACTTTTCTATTGTTACCGAAATTAATAAGTCTGCCTAACAGACGAGGGAATAATGAATTAGCCAATTCAAAATTACTTTTAAGAGCTCTAAAACCCTGTCTTATTTAGCATTGTATTATGTGTCTTGTAACAGGTATTGGGGTATACAGTACTAATAATCCATATTTGTTGAACGCCTCTTGCTTTTGGTGGGGTATTTCCATCGTTTGCAATGCCTAGGCCCCCGGTGTGGCTGTTTGCGGGTACAACGAAAACGAAACCCCATCGAATTTACAAAAAATAAAATAACGTAAGATATCGGTTTTATTTTTGAACGTAAGATATCAAGATACATAGGTAGGTTCAAATACATTATATCAAGATTACAAGAACCATTACAAAAATGGAGATTAAAATGGTAATTACAAAATATAATAGTTGGGATTGAATTTAGGTAACATTGAAGCCTTTGTTTCTGTATTTCGCACAAATAAACACACTCAATGATATTCGTCCACAGGTCGCTCTCCACGACGAATATATTCGCGTGCTCGGACAGGCCCACAGTGATCTTCTCATCGAACCATAAGCTAGTATTCTCTAACGTCAACCTTAAGGAGGTGACGCACATGTGCTCGCTCAACGCACAAGCCTACCCTGACAGGTGAGTTCCAACCCTCTTGCTGTTACTTAAGACACAATGTTTATTGGAGCGATTTTGTTCCTTATGACTAAACTAAACCCCGATAGGTTTAGTTTGGTGGCAAAAACATGTGCTTTTTCGCTTTTGTGTCGGTTTGATTTCCGTCTGATACGGTAATGGGGAAGTACACAACATATTCCTTTAAAAATTTGAACAATAAAACAAGCTTTTTTGCAAGAGTTTTCGATCCCTGAAGGCCAATTCTCGTAAATAAAAACGTTCAAAATCTAGTCGCAGTCTCATCTCGGCGACAAACAAATGTCAAAATGTAGGGAAATTAGAAGTATTTTTGTCAGATTGAGACTGAGATCAGACTGTGAACGTTCTTAAAATTACGAGAATTGCCCCTCTGAATAAACTTTAACGCTATTTAAAAAAAAAAAAAACCTGGAAGGTATATTTTGTTCTTGTTTTCCTGTAAATTGAGCATGTTTCCTTTGACCACTTAATTGCTATTTTATTTACCTTGTAGCATTAAAAATAAATCGCGCTTTTAAATTAAATTATCAAATTACAAAAACGATGACATTATATACAAATTAAAGATGTTTATGACATTTTAATAATTCTTCCCCTTAAATGATTTTGGCTTAATATTCTTGATATGCTCATCCAGTTAGACTGGAAGCCAACCCCAAAATAGTTGGGAACAGGCTAGGCAGATGAATCTTGACATTAATGTTAAACGACATTGTCTAGTTTGGCGTTAGCGACAGACAGCACGGTCACAATAGGCACTATCGACGAGATTCAGAAGCTGCACATCCGCACCGTGCCTCTAGGAGAGACACCGAGGCGGATTGCTTACCAGGAGGCTTCACAGGTAACGCCACACAACTACTACTATATCATACTACCACTTGCTTACGTCAGATGTCGCTGCTATCCAACGTCCAAGAATTTCACATCTAGCTGTCACTATCCATACATTTTTGTAAATAAGCGACTTCTTTTACGCATAATGAATAAATACCAGTGCTAGACGCTTCCCTTGGCTCGTATTTTAATACTATTGCTACACTTACAAGTCTCATACATATTTATCTAGTTTCCGTTTTTTATATTTATTAATCAAAATAATATTTACATAATAGATGCTGACATTTAAAATAATAATATATACATGTATATGAAAAAAGAATCATAGGGCATCAAAAAATTCGTTCGTGTCGCTGTCAACAGGAACAGTGCGCAAAAGGCTGGCAGCATTACCACGTTGTATGGCGGTGTTAACTCTTTGGCCAGAAAAATATTCTTAATTTAAAAAAAAAGTGTCGATCGACTTCTGACGTAGAGTTTCCGTTTAATTTGTGATCGACACAAAATTTAACGTATAAACAAAACAACGGTGGTTTGTAGACAATGAATTGTGCTGCCATCTATGACGAGCTTTCCGGTGTTAATCCTATTAGAAATTTAGATCTTGGACTTCAGTAAACTCAAAAATTATTTTCGTTCACTTTAGATACGAATCGTGCATTTTACTGTTACCACTTTTTTATTAATATCATTCCATGAAAATAATATTTGTTAAAGAAATCTCTTCAATCTTAAGTCAATACGGAGTGAGCACGAATTTCGTCGCCAAGAACATTCCTAAACTACGTTGCCCAAGTAGTCACCTATTTAGGTCATTAATATAACTTCGAACTGTCTAACAATTGGCAAAAGTCGCCTGTAGTAAAGGTTCTCCTTGAAAAGCTCTTTCTGTTGGTACATATCTTATGGCTATTGGGCTTCAGGGCAGAAACCCATAGTACGGTGCCCATTCTCCTTTGATTGATGTATGACTTCTAGACGCCTTCATTTACATGTAATCCGCAGACTTTCGGCGTCATAACAATGCGCGTGGACAAGCTGGAGTGGACGGCCGGCGGCGGCAGCGCGGCCGTGTCGGTGCGCGCGTGCGCCTCCACGGCCGCCGCCGCCACGTCGGGCGCGCCGCTCGCGCAGCCCAAGCACGCGCCCAACGCGCTGGACCTGGAAGTGCACAACCTGCTCATACTCGACAACCACACCTTCGAAGGTGCGACCCATTAGCATCTGTTCCTGTATCTGATGAAAGTGTAAACAAAACCCTGTTCAAGCTAAATTCTCACAAAATCACTCGCTAAAGGGAATTAGTAATACGATCATCAGTATTTAGAATGTTTTAACATTTTTCAATAATGATTGTTTAAATAACATTATTAAATTGTAATTGTAATATTGTCGATAATTATTCCTCAGATAAAAGTCATTTGACCATTGAAAAATCAGCCCATAAAGCACAAAATTTGTAAGTGGCTCTATACAAACGCTCTGTAAACAAATTTTCTCTTGAACCTAAACAATTTATTATAATAATGGATCATAATGCACCAGTCACAGAGGTAGGAAGTGTTAACAACACAGTTCCCATTCCACAGTGCTCCACGCGCACCAGCTGATGACCAACGAGTACGCGATGTCGCTCGTGTCCTGCAAGCTGGGCGATGACCCGAACTACTATTACGCAGTCGGCACCGCCATACTTAACCCGGAAGAGTCGGAACCTAAACAGGTATGGGTTTGTTTTTACCTAATGAGGTTTGTGAAGTGCTTGCTTTAAGTTGAAATATAAGGCTGGGTATGTTCCGAGAAAACTATTAAATCGTCGTGACACTTGTGAGAGGATGAAGATGTCCAGCAGAACATAACGACGTAAACTTGTTTTAGCTGAAATGATGTTGAAAATAGTCACTTTCACACGAATTAAAACTTATGTCTTTTGAAATGTCAAAAAAAACAGATCAAACGGAATTTGCGGCCTTTCAACCAATAGCAATCGATTTATTATAGTCTCGCTTGAACCACAAAAGGTTGACCCTTGAATTCTTTTACGCCCTTCTTGGATCAGTCACATTTAATTTGGTTCGGCTTTTCCGAAGATACCCGACGGACGACCATTGTTGCACTTATAGCAGTAAACTAATAAATGTTGTTGTATCTTTACTACACAGGGCAGAATCCTACTGTTCCACTGGTCAGAAGGCAAGCTGGTCCAAACAGCGGAGAAGGAAATCAAAGGAGGTTGTTACACACTAGTCGAGTTCAACGGGAAACTACTCGCTACGATCAACAGTACTGTATGTATACTCGAACAGAATATATTTATTGGTTTAATGCTTTAGAATCGGACAAAACGTAACGTTATTGTCTTTGCCACTAGCCATAGATGTAGATATTGTCACAACCAATCATAGCAAAGGTATTCATGAACTTTTGCCATAAGCAAATTAAGCAATTGCTTAGGGCATTATGTCTCGGGGGCACCATAAAGTCATAAACAGCACCGAAAAAATATTTGCTAGCACATGAAAGGCAAGGCTGTTTGTCAGCAAGATATTACAAGACCCAGAAGTCACTCTAGAGACATGCGCCAATCTTTACAAATCGCTCGTCGATTTTTTTGAAACTTGTCGCTTAGCGTTTTCTAGGCGACAAGTGGCTCATAGAGCCTGCTTAGGGCATCAAGTACTCTTAAACCGGCACTGGGCTTCGCCTGTGTGGTGGTCGGAAATTATCCCACGGTATCAAAAGTATCCTATGTCATGGTCAAACTCTTTGTTAAATTTCATTGAAATTCGTTTATCTGTATGGCGTGCATAGGTAACAGGCAGGCAGAGTTACTTTCGTATTTATAATGTTAGTATGACTAATAGCGAGTATCTAGGGACTGACTTCGGGTAATTGGGTCATACGACGTTCGACGTATTAAGTCTCATGTCATAAGGGCCGAACCTATATTTACTCAACTACTACTTTTGGTTTTAAAATGGTCGTATTTAACTCCTCAGGTACGTCTCTTCGAATGGACATCAGAGAAGGAGCTGAGGCTCGAATGTAGTCACTTCAACAATATTGTAGCGTTATATCTCAAAGTGAAGGGAGACTTTATATTAGTAGGTGATCTCATGCGGTCGCTGTCTCTTCTGCAATATAAACAGGTGGGTTTTACTCAGTCATAATCTAGTAAGCTAAGTACAGAAGCCAGCATCAAGCTACTACAATCTGTCAAATTTCTTCAATAGATTTTCAACTTTATCGTTATAGCATTAGGTTCAAGGTTGATTGGGAAATTTTGACAGTTTCGGGTAGCTTGATGTACATCTTTATCGCACGAAGCGACGCGCAGTTTACTTGTGGTAACCAAGTGTGAAAACACTCTATGAATGTGTCCGTGAAGACGAGTTGCGTCAGCACGTAACGCACACACACACACACACTTTCGCATTTGCGATTGTCATGCCATTGTTTTTGGAACACGATAAAAATTACAACAAAATTTTATTTAATCTGCTTCAGAAATATAATTCTTGAATCTATCAGCACGTATGACGATTAAAAAGCTTTTCAAATGGTTTTATTTTTTTGGCTTTTCTGTCAAACATAACACAAAATCATTTTGTTATCTATTTAAATAAAACAAAGTCGGGTTAGTTACTCAAAGACGGCTGGACCGACTTTTATGATCTTTGATTTGTTGGATTTGTCTCCGTCCCGAATAGCAGAATAACTATTAAAACATGTTGATGTTTACATGGGAAAACATCACAAAAAAATAATAATGAAGATAATTTATTTTCTCATACATTGATTCAGAGGCAGAAGTCGCCGTCGAGTTCGCCGAGTCAGCTAGTAGTTCATAGAAAGCTTATTACAATATTTTAACATTTGTTTCTAATCTTGTAGATGGAGGGTAGTTTTGAAGAGATAGCACGCGACTACAGTCCCAACTGGATGACAGCCGTCGAGATATTAGACGACGACACGTTCCTGGGTGCTGAGAATAGTTTCAATCTATTCGTGTGTCAAAAGGACAGGTAACTAATATCTTTTTACTTAGTGGTTGTAAATTAAATTCGACATTTTAATTCCCCAAAAACCATTCATACTTGTGTCGCTTCTCCGATGGTCGGGAGCGCTGAGTCGTGGGATGTGGTGGTCTCCTTCTGTGAAACCGTAATTTCGCGGAAAGGGAGAGGGAGACAGAGTCCACTCACCCGGCCCGCAGCAGACGGACTGGGCGTCGGCGGAGGGCGGACAACTCCCTCTTCCAACCCACGGTCACAGTCCTGAGGGTCGCCCCCTCGGCCACGATGTGTGATCCTCAACCTCACCTTGGTGAATACCGTACCAGAGAGTTCAATAGACTTATTTATTCTCAGTGCGGCAACAACAGACGAAGAACGTCAACAGATGTCGTACATGGGCCAGTTCCACGTGGGCGACATGGTCAACGTGATGCGCTCGGGCTCGCTGGTGGGCCAGCACGCCGACACGGCCGCGCCCGTCACCAACCCCGTGCTGCTCGCTACTGTCACCGGCTCCATATGTAAGTATCCTAGAGCTATATGGGAGCAAATTCTCGTAGGTTTTAAAAACTTTCAAATTCCAGTCGCATCATCTCGGCGACAACCGATGCTAACCATTTTTTACAGATTAGAATGCCAAGTCTTAAAAATATGGAAATTGACCTTCAGAATTATTCTAAAAATTTCTTAATGCAATTACACTTTGCCTGACCCAAAAATCGAAATAAAGTTTTCGGTTTGAATTCATTTATTTCTAAAGATTACAAATCACTTGTACAGAAATAAATACTAAATATTACTTAATTATACGTTTTTGCTGTCCAGGAGTAGGTAGTAAGAGTAGTGTTAACATTACGAATATAGGATGGTAATTGTTAGAAGTTTTGTATTGTTTTGTATTGTCTACCGCCGTGCGGCGCGTTGACGCGGTCGCCGTGCGGTGACTCGTTATCATTGTTTTAATGTTCAACATCTAAAGACTCTGACTCTGACTGGGATATTAATAGTTTTTTAAATAGTGATAGCGATTGTGTATTTTTTATATCTTTTGGTAGTGAGTTATAAAGTTTTGCTCCCTCATGTATTATTATTTGCAACTAGACTAACACAAGTCACACAGAAGCAGTAGCACGGTATTTAACTGAAAGACGAATGTCTCTCTTTTAATATTGTGACAGGCAGAGATCATAATGAACCTTGATGTCCTTATTTTTTCTCAATATTTTTTGTAATGTATTCAATGTATAAAATTAAAACCAAACACCTCTCCCCAACAGGCCTAGTAGTACAATTACCCCCAGAGCTGTACGAATTCCTCCATCAGCTCGAAGAGAGGCTCACACACACGATCAAGTCTGTAGGCAAGATCCCGCACTCCTTCTGGCGGTCATTCAACACGGACATCAAGACGGAACCAGCTGAGGGGTTCATTGATGGAGACCTCATTGAAAGCTTCCTAGATCTTAGCCGGGATATGCAAAAGGAAACGGTGCAGGGATTACAGGTTACTACTAGATACTAAGTTTCTAGACAAAAAAAAAAATCTATGTATATGAGTTTTGCATGTAATATCTCTGGGATTTTTTGAGACCCAATGTGTAATGAATTTTGTTCATATATGAATGTGATCAAATTAAATTAAATTTCGCTAAAATAAATTATTTATTTCTACTCTGGGAATACTTACGGAATAGGTGGCGGCCCAGACGATTTGAAAATTTTTTATTACAAATGGTCAATCGAAATCAACTTAGACTACATTACGCTAAAGAATATAGTTGATTCGAATGGCAATACATGCAAATTATAGGTTTTAAGTATAAAAGACCAAACATTGTACCAATTGCAAATAAAATGATTGATTAAAATCGTTAATTTTCTTTCAGATCGACGACGGCGGCGGCATGATGCGCGACGCGACCGTGGACGACCTCATCAAAGTGGTCGAGGACCTTACCAGGATACACTAGACTTGTGATTATGTTATAGTTCGTATTGCAGATTAATTAAATACTTTATGTACTTCCAACTGTGTTTTTGTATTTACATATGTACAAATTAATTTTTCATAATTTATCAATGTTTTAATCATGAGCATACCAGTCTCTTGTGCTTGGGTCACAATCAAGAATTTCCTGTAGGACTTGGACATAGGTGTACCAGCTACATGTACGAGCCAGTCCAGCCGATCGATTCTGTAAAAATCTCACCGTGAAAACTTAGGTGAAGTGAGCGTGGAGTGAGCTGTCTTTCCAACTAATGCTAGGGATTGACACTATTGACAGCTCACTCTAAGCTCACTTCACCTAAGTTTTCACGGTGAGATTTTTACAGAATCGATCGGCGACAGGCAGCTGCACTCGCCCTCGGTACACCCATGTTTCAGTATATTTTTTAGTCATGATATGGTATACAGCTAACTCTATAACCAAGCCTTTAGAAATAGGCTATATTTCATTGGGGTGCACTTATATTTTGTTACTTATTACCCATACTAATAATAAAGCTGAAGAGTTTGTTTGAACGCGCTAATCTCTAAAGCTACCAGTCGGATTTGAATTTTTTTTTTTTTGCTTTGGATAGCACATAGCAAAAAAAAAGAAATCGGAAAGAACGCTAAACGGAAACGAAGTGATAGCGCGGGCAGGCGATGCGATGCGACGGGGTGGGTCGGGGAACAAGAACTTCAAGCGGACAAAGTTGCGGGCAAAAGCAACTTATTCAATATTCGTTCTTTGTGTCAAGCTTTTCTGTTGGAGTGCTACAGTAGTTTCTAGGTTACAGGGTTAAGGAATAAGTGTGGGTGGGTCTACCTAAGGGTCAGTTCACACCGAGACGCGACGCGACGCGACGCTGCGCGCACACTTTAAAACGACCTACTGCACCGCGGAACGTATTCTGAACTCTCACAATGCAATGTGTACCTTTTCGTGTAGAAAATAAAGTATATTTTGAGTCACTCTTTTAAAGTGTGCGCGCAGCGTCGCGTCTCGGTGTGAAGTGACCCTAAGGTGCCATCTGCACGGCGATGATGTCGTGCCAGCACATTCAGTAGAATCTCTATGATCTGATGATGATATGATGATTATTTGATGGCACTGCGTGATTATCAAATCATTTTTTTTCTGGCTTGTGGAGATGGCGCCTAAATAAAAACAGTAAAACTAAAACCTATGTAGTATGAATAATAACGTCTCAGGAGGCTCTCGTTGGACAGCTGCATCAAGGGCTTGATTCAGAAGGCGGTACTTCCGGACATGGCCCGCATTGTTGGGAGGTTCCTCTCTCTGGAGCCCTGACTGCCGGTTGCTTGGACCCTGTTCCCGATACCGATGGGGTTTTATATTTTTTGATATTTTAATATTTTACCTTTTGAACGCCAGAGTATAAACGTATCGCCGTACCCCTGACGCCAGGCCACTTTTTCTGTCAAATGACCTTCATAAAAAATAGGAATTCCAAAACTTATATCGATATACAACTGAGTTTTTATTTTCGTCTTTAATTTTCTAATATACCGTACTCACGACAAAATTTTATTTAACCTGCCACTATATTATTCTAATATAGTAATCTTTACACAGCATTTAAAAGAGACTATCAATGAAAAAGCAGATATTAGAAAACTAAAAAAAATATATTTATTACAATATGGTTGCAACACTATTCAACATGACTTGTCTTGGTATTGTGACAATGGCGTTGCTTGACAGTCAATTTTATGACATTCTCGCATCTGAATTAGGGATGTAGCAGTGTACACGTTGGTTATCGATTCTAATAAGTATTCTTATCTAATATAATACCTATCCATATCTAAAATACGCAAAGGATTTTAATGTAGTAATAAAAAAAAATTCAAGCACTTCACTAAACTTAATCGCTTGCGCTTACGACGTCACCGTTGTGTCATAGATTTATGACTATGGCGTACAAGGGACTGATAATATTGGTTTGCGCTTGGCATGCGCAACAGATGAGTTTAACAAGTGTCGATATTAGACATTTGCATATTTTATTTTTGATTGTGTAGCTAGAGGCATGGTTGTATAAGGCTGAGTTGTTTTAAAAATACGTTTTATTTCTTCTGATACCAACTTATACACAAATAATATACTCTGGACTAAAATTTCATATTCAGTTTTTATTGATTTTGCAATCATACGTCACAACACTAACTGTCACATATAGCAGACTACGGCGTGTGAGACACTCCTTTTATACGCGTTTAACATCTACTTTTAAAACAACAAATTTCTCGATATTGGTGGTTTATTTATATTAGTTTCATGCAATACAATACACGGAAGCTTAAACTTTTAAATTATATAAATAAAAACACACAAAAGTAATGATTAAATAGTTTATTTCATAATATGGTGCGACGTGTATTTTGTCAGATATTTGTGACGTTGGCGTTCAGGGTAAGATTTCGTTTGTCACATATATGTGACAATGGCGTTCAAAAGGTTAAAAATATAATTTATATGTATTTAATGAAATAAAGGAAATCTAAATAATAAATCAAAATTCCGTTCCAAGATTTAATCACAGAAAGGCAATACAATCACAGTTATTATGTACCAATAAATCATAATATTATCATAAAATATAATGCCTAATAGCAAAAACACAGATCCCGAACCGATATAAATACATAAATTATTTACAAGCACACCATGTAAGGACACTTCTGTCTGACAACACAAATTGATTATCTTGAACTAACGAAGTGGGTGAAGTTCCTTCAGTCCGAAGCTGAAATGTGATGTAAAATTACTAGATACTAGAAGCGACTTACAAATCGTTGGGAGAGCTGTATTTCTCGCATATATATCTATCATTATAATCTCATATAAAATAGCCAAAAAAAATAATTAATTTTGTTTTCAAAAATCACGAAAATTCACGTAATGTTTCATCTTAGTAGTAAAAAAGCATTAAAATCTAATAGTTCGTAACCTCAACTACACGTCAGTAGTAGCACTTGAATTACGAAACCCGCCCTTAAGGCAATTAAATAAAGACGCTTTCAAACTCTTCCCATTGACGTGTGGGTGACTGTACCAATGTTTCATAATCACTTGGTGCCAAAGTGTAATTTCATGTGATACAAAATTGCAAAGACCTACATAACTTTATCTTTTTCTTATTAATTCTTTATCATTATAGTTATTGAAGTGAAAACTTCCGAACAGTGAACGCAACTGAACCGTTACACTCGGGTCGGTGGCTCTGAATCGGGTATACTCGGCTCCAGTCGAAGTTTTCACTTCTATAGTGTGTTCACAAACACACACCCCCTTTTTTAATATCTAATCTAATATCCTTGACTACCGTGAAAAGGTGCTATTTCAAGCGATTTTAGTGACGAAAGATTTAGGGTGCTTTTCAAGACACAATTTTCAGAGCTGATTTGTATGGAGTACTTGGTCAGATATACAAAGGCAACGAGTATATTTGATTGAGCACCATAGGTTATAATATTGAGCGACAAATAAAACGGATTTAATTTATAAACACTGACATTTTCGTTCGACTGATAGACATTTCAAAGTGTTACAATAGTTTATCATTTATGCAACATGCTTCAGTGATTCTTAAATAAATCACAATTAAATTCTATTCATGTTAAGAATAATTTAATCTGACCTTAAACTCTCAGTTAAATGTCAAAGCATTTATTTCAATTAGATCTTTACAAGCACCTAGGCAAGGTTTATACGCTGCTTATTATTTCTTTCAACTAATCAGAAACAACTACCCAACGCCGCGTCCACAGTGATGCAATGAAATATTTTGCAGGCCGGGAAATTATATTCAAATCACAACTGTCAAAGAATGACAGTTGTGATTTTAATATACGGAAAATTGGTACAGAGATGATAGGCACACGGACAGTTGGTAGTCAATTTGCTTCACGATAAATTTCCACATGTTTTTTCCACAATTGGCTACATGATTCAAGCGAGCAATTTCTACAAGTTATGAGCCCAATGATAACAATTTTCAAGAAATAGAGGAGATATTTATGTATGGTTAAACAAATAATCATGTTGTTTATCAGTCCATAAAAATCAGCATGTTTTAAAACCGTTGAATTAAAGGCTACAGGTTTTTTAAGGCTTTAATTTCTTGAGTTGCTAACTTCATCAAGTAAGTCGGGCTTGTTTTTTCTTAATACAATTATAAGTAATAAGTTTAAGGGCTGATTTTTCTAACGCCAGATAATTTTATCCGAGGAACAATTTTGAATTTTTGACGTGAGTTCTTACACAACTGTCAAAGAATGACAGTTGTGATTTTAATATACGGAAAATTGGTACAGAGATGATAGGCACACGGACAGTTGGTAGTCAATTTGCTTCACGATAAATTTCCACATGTTTTTTCCACAATTGGCTACATGATTCAAGCGAGCAATTTCTACAAGTTATGAGCCCAATGATAACAATTTTCAAGAAATAGAGGAGATATTTATGTATGGTTAAACAAATAATCATGTTGTTTATCAGTCCATAAAAATCAGCATGTTTTAAAACCGTTGAATTAAAGGCTACAGGTTTTTTAAGGCTTTAATTTCTTGAGTTGCTAACTTCATCAAGTAAGTCGGGCTTGTTTTTTCTTAATACAATTATAAGTAATAAGTTTAAGGGCTGATTTTTCTAACGCCAGATAATTTTATCCGAGGAACAATTTTGAATTTTTGACGTGAGTTCTTCCATACAAAATCTGTCAAACGTCAATTTTATTCCAAGTATAAAAATTATCTGTCGATTGAAAAATCAGCCCTAAAAGGAATAACTTTACTACCTATTAAAACTTCCTTATTCTACTGGGAAAGAACGCTTCATTACTATAAAAATAAAACTGAATAAAATATCAAACTCAAGCTAGAATTTTCTGAACTTCTCATGATTTAAGTAGAATTTACTTCACAGTGATAATTATGCGACCTTCGTAAATGATATTTACAGAAGTTATAAATAATTATATCGCACAGGGATCGAATCACTGACTTTTCGCAGCCCCTGCACATAAGCGCATTAAAAAAATATTTAAAAAGAATTTTTAAGGAAATCGCAAAGAGAGTTCCATTTCAATTAAATCATAACTAGTTACTCAACGTGATATCTATAATGTAAACTAAAAGCAACAATTTGTATACGTAATTAATGCCATAATTACGCGATAACCTAGCGACACTAGGTACTGCCGTACAGGGAATTAGTTCCATTTTATCTCGATATTTGATATACGGAAAAATATTGAACTAAACATGAGTTCATAATCTTAGACAATAATCAAGTTTTGGAAACTCAAACCCAATGACAAAGACAAAGTTTAAATTCCAATGCAGCAATTTTGTTTAGGATCTGAACATTGAAAATGGTTGCTCAAAAATCAATTTAGACTACATACTGTTAAAGTAGATAGTTGAATAAGTGGCAATGACTATTAACATCTAAGATTCTGAACCCATAAAGAACGGAAGTACCAAGAATAACTTACTAGACACAATTTACATATGAACTGAATGTCAGCATAAACGATGAGCAATTTCATATATCTAATCGTCATATTCATGAAGCCTGCATCCGGTCGTCATAAAAAAAAACGATAAATATTTTGCATAGCATTATAACTTTACCTTGCATGCTTATAACAATGAACTGAGCATTTCCTAAAATTTTGATTGCCACTGTCAAGGTCTCTAAATATAATAATATCAGCGTCAGGTGGAGACCTGACGCAGTTGGGCAAAAAGTTGAGTCGATTGGTATTATGACGTAAAAGTAATTCATAGAATTGAAACACGAATCTATTTTTGCACTTATTTGCATTACATGATATTGGAAACTTACTTTATATTTGGAACTACGAATCCCAATAGAAACCGGAACCTTAAGAGCGGTTCTGCACTGTATCTGATCCGAATCCGAGAAATGAGGGTCCGAAGCAGCCATAGTACTATTTGTATGAGAGGTTGCGCACTACATCCGAACTCAGTCCGTCCGAATTTAGAACATTCCCAATTCGGATTGAACTCGGATCTTGAATTGGGATTCGCTTCGGAACCGCTCTTACAGATTCGTAAAACGTCTTTTAGTCGATAAGGGCCAAATTACAAAGGAATTTGCCCCTATTGCCCTGGAGTATATTTCAACAACTATAGGTACTTATAACGACCGGTAACAAAGCTATCAAGCTAAGTAGGGATTACTCAATTTTCCTACATGATCACAAAACTTTTACATACATGAAACGAAAAATCCGTCGTTTTCAACGATTTTGCATTCACCACAATATCGCTCAAATGACCTGTCTTGACAGAAAACAGAAATTAATAAATAGGTATACCTATTTGTATTTCATTTCCATGATAACATTAATGAATTGTAGAAATATTGGCGTTATTAGGTTTCAAAACTGTTATAAATAATGAAATATATATGTAACTACACATGAACCCAAGTATGTTTGAATGAGTAAGAAATAGAATGAAGGAATATACAAAATTACAAAAAAATAATCTACTAAGTTTCAAAATGGCACCAATTTCATTGTACAGTCCTCGAAATTACCCTGCATCATTAATCCAAAAATCTATAAATAATAAGCAGTAAAGGACAACACTCACTAAATTTCTAAAAAAAAAACACTTAGTAAGTACTTATGACTATTAATTCCGTGATTGAAACTAGGTGGACCATCAAGCTAGTGAAGATTTCGAAAATCTGCTGAATGCGGGAAGCACAAGACCGGTCTACGTGGCGATGCCTGAGGCCTCCCAGTTTATGTACAGACGCCACCACATCAAGCTGCTACAATCTGTCAAATTTCTTTAATAGATTTTCAACTTTATCATTAAAGCATTAAGGTTCAAGGTTGATTGGGAAAATTTGACAGTTTCGGATAGCTCGATGTGCTGGCGTCTGTACACACAGCAGTGTATGATAATGATAACCTAAAAACGCCAATATCCTCAATATTAGACCGTATCTTTAGCAGCCGGGTATACACTGTGTCTCAAACAAATTGACCTACTTTCTGTATTTGTCCGCCTTGTTCCGTAAAAACCACATGAGTGCGAAAAGGCAAGATGGTGGGCTGTTCAGGGGTCCTGGGCCAGCTATCCAATTCTCTACATCAGCTATTGATTTTTCTACAACTTCGATGATTTCGTCTTCGACGCCGCCACCTGGGAAATAATAAATAAAATAAAGGTTTCACTATTTTATCAAGTGTACCAAGGGGTATC
Source organism: Apamea monoglypha (assembly GCA_911387795.2). Taxonomy (NCBI): domain Eukaryota; kingdom Metazoa; phylum Arthropoda; class Insecta; order Lepidoptera; family Noctuidae; genus Apamea; species Apamea monoglypha. The sequence continues at coordinate 2,523,826 of OU426933.1, read as the reverse complement.
GTGTTACACAATACCAGGTTGTGAATGTCAGATAGGTGATCGCTTAATACTGGTATGACTGGAAATCGACTTTAACATACATAGTTGGAAAGGCACAGAATAGAAAAAACAGTTTTTTCTGTTCTGTGGAAAAAGGCTAAGTAGATGATGTGACTACCTTATCACCGTCAGTATATTTCAATGCTCTCATACGCTCTGCAATCAGACATGCGTTTGGTAAGTTTGGTGATTATGGCAGATTTCCTCTGAAGTCAGATAAAGACCAGTTATATCTGCTGTCATATCTAATGTTGGCTCCTGTGATTGTTAGTAGGACTAGGCATGAGATTCGACAGCAAAATTGAATAAGAAACTGCTAGAATATCCTCTTATTTCGATTATAACCTACCGTTGGTCGATGTTCCCGAGTAAAATTTCCTAGAGCTGTAACTTTCACGCGCAGCATAATAGGTGTCAAGCGCACATACCGAGTCAGAAACACCACGCTGCGCTCCATAACTCAAGTAGCGGATGTTGGTTGAAAAACAGCCAGGGTGAAGTGAGAGTGGACCGGACACGTCGCGCGAATGCACCCGAAGAGATGGGCAAAGATCGTCACTCACTGGACGCCTGAAGGAGGACATCGCTGTCGAGGTAGACCACGGCGAAGGTAGTGTGACGATCTAACGAGGTTTGCAGGGCCAACATAGCCAGATATTGCTCAAGATAGGAAGGTTTGGAAGGAAAAAGGGGAGTCCTTTGCCCGGCAGTGGGACACAAAATAGGATAAAGAAAAAAAAACTTTCACAAAGGTCCCTTAAGGAACTGCTTATCGCGGTGTATTAAGAATGACTTAGAACACACACTTATATTATACGATGCGATATTTACTGCATCTAATCAACCAACGTACTTGGAGTGGAGGCCATCAAGCGATTGAGATCGATATCGCGAGTAGATTCTTAGAAAGATAGGGAGTTCCGTCAACACGTTCACTTCACATATAGATACGGAAGTCACAACGTCATCCTGTCACACCAGGGCGCGAAATCAACACGAGATTGGCGGGATTAGCTAAGGAATTGACGTTATTTCGAAGTAAGGAATCGTTAAGTGGTCATAGTGAATTAGGTTCCAGTTGTCGTATTCTATGACACATCTCGCATTTATCGCGACATGTGTCAGGTTACAAGTTCATGGGACTGGCGAAGTACATTGACGTAGCTAGGGATTTTGTCTATGGGGGGCAACGGTCCAGCTGAAATAGCCACAGTCATTTAATGAGATCATAAATGACGCCTCATAATAAATAATCCCACCAAAAATATTTCATGTAAAGTAGGTTGCAAAGACTTAAATAACACTTTCACTATTAAAAAGTTATGAGGTCTAATGTAGAGCCATGCACCTAACTCTACCAACCCTAACTCTACAAATCTTACATCTTGGTCAAAATGTACGGCTCTACAAAAAGGCGATTAAATTGAAGTAATTCTGCAATACTGCTGACCCCCCCCCCCCCCCCCCCCTAGCTACGCCCATGGTGAAATGTAGGTGTACCTTACATCTTTCCATACCGCTTCGGAGCGAGACGAACCCGGTATTCAAACATTGCATAAGCCCCCTTTTGTCGATTTCTGCTAATCTTATACAGCGGGGTAACACACATAAAATGGCAATCGGTCGCAATTGGTCTCATTTTGACAGTTCAACCACGTTCATTACGTTATTTACGTTGTTGCTGACGGTTTTTTTAAATTAGGAATTTTCATCAAAACCCTAGGATACTGAATGAAAATGTGTTACGCAATTAGGGAGCAGCACACACTATCAATCTCAATCTGAATCATTTTGAAGGATATTGTAATCCATTGCTGCATATATTCGAAAAATGTGTCTGCTCCACAACGTAAATAACGCAATGAATGTTGTTGAACTGTCAAAATGAAAGCCATTGCTATTAATAGTGTGTTACGCAATTACCCCGCAGGTCTTGCCAAGGAGCCTACTTAACTGTTTCATCGACCCGTCTTAATAGAAGTCGTCGTAGTTAAATACAATCTTAATTCCTCATCACTACAAATTATTGATTCGCTTATCGTACTACTTAGGTATGTTACGGCTGTAAAACCATTAAAATCATTATTACTCGTAATCAGTTTCTTGTAGTTGTTTGATTATGGATTACGTTCTAAAGACAAAGATTTGGAATGTGTTATTTAACGGCTTACCTACCTGTCGGTATTTTTAAATGTATTATTAGACGACTTAGGGCTGATTTTTCCAACGCCAGATAGTATCCGAGGAATAATTTTGAATTTTTGACAGATCTTCCATTCAAATCTGTCAGACGTCAATTTTATTCCACGAATAAAAATTATCTGTCGATTTAGAAATTACCCCTTATTCGAAAATCAAACCAAGCATTAATTGTGAAGGGCGCTAAAGGGGATTGGGAGACGTGATCAACTTTGAACGTTAATATCTCGGAAACGTGACGGGGTTTGGTCTTATTATGTTTTCTGTTTGCATTGATGTCAGGTATCAATTTATATAGGTTTCATACGAAGCCGCCATTTTGAAAAAAAAATATCAAAATGGCGCGACAGTAGGTATGCCGCGGACCTTCCAAGTTCAAACCCCTTTAGCTCTTCTAAGTAATCACCGTCTAAACTGTATGCCTGCTAGTAAAAAGATTGTAATCATTTTCAGCAAGCGGTAGCGCCGTCGCGCCCATGTTGTTTATTTTCTCCGGTTTATAAAACAACTATAACAATAATATGATTAGGTAGGCCTTGTACAATGTACAGTACAGTAACTACAGAGACCAGCCTTGAGAACGGTATTACTTAAATATTACCGATCGAATTTTAAGTACTTTAGCGAGGAGAGATCCATTTAAAGATACATACGGATAGAAATACTTGATAAGTTAATTTCAGCTAAACAAATAAAGATAACATCACATTACACAGTTTATTTCTCGAAGGGGCTGGCAGTGTACAGTGGACACATTTTTGTTTAAACCCAAAATAACAGCGGTTCTGGGGTCTAATATCTTATGTCCGTCAACAAAGATACGGGTTCGGTCGTAAGAAGTTGATACGTCAGAACAAGTGTCAAATTCGATTTATCGGACGGGGAAATACTTGGCGGGCGTAGGGACATCTGTCAAATCGTGTTTTCATTAATTTTTAGTTCGAGGCCCGAACTATGCATATGTCCATAAGTGGTACGGGTTAGGAAATATATATAACTTTGCCCGCAACTACGGATTTCGTGATTAGTGAGTAGAACCCCAGGGCCATTACTTAGAATTTCCTAATGGAAAAACCGTATAACACATTATATCGCTCGCGACTTGTGCAAAGTTTTAGCCAGTAATGGATATTCGCATGTGGTGTCAAGGCCAGGGATGGGCGACCTCGATTAGATATTGATAACGACGATAACACATTATGTTACCATTATAATCACTATGCCTTAAGTTTCTCGAGACCAGAAGGCCAATTCTCGTAATTTAAAACGGTCAAAATCTAGTCGCAGTCTCATCTCAGCGACAAACAAATGTCAAAAACTTGTCAAAATGTAGGGAAATTATAAGTATTTTTTGACAGACAGAGACAGATCAGACTGTGAACGGTCTTTTCGAATGATACAACATTCGTCTAGCTAGCTAGATTTAAGATTATTCAAGTCACATTCATCATGACATTCATTTTTTCATTCAGTGGTCTTGAAACGGGACGAGGTAATTTATCAACTAGGTAATAAAAACCTGCAATTTGATAACATTTAACTTTTAGGGCTGTGTGAAAGATGATATGGGTGGAAAGGGAGTGACTACTGAGATGACGAATACTAGAGAAGTATGGATGAAAAAGACATGTTGCCCCGACCCCAAATAAATTGGGATAGGGGCAGGAGAATAATGACGAAATAGATTTTGGCATTGTGCACTGAAATTGCGATATTCTCATGTAAATTAAGCAAATGCAAGGCAACAATGACATTCAGGCGCGTATTTTTTTTCGTACGTCTGTTTTGTTTATCATTTACTCACCTTTCCCTTTTTTCATTTCATCGGTGACCTCGCAGTAGAACATCGTCTGTAATGAGCCCTGCACGCCCACTCCGGCCCTGCGTGCAAAAAATAGGTCAATAAACCAATTTACATTAACTCAAATTACTTTTTTTATTGTATTATCAAGGACGTTGAATTCAAATTGAAGTGACGAATTTAAGTTTGCTGATAGGTACTGTAATTCATTCTTTACAAGTTTTAATTGAAAGAACAATAATGAGTAAAAATACTTCGTTTCACGTGAACAAGACAATGCAAGATAAGTTCATATATGAAGATTGAAGAGGTAGGTATATAATTTAGATTCGTATGGTAACTATGCGAAAAAGAAGTGTGCAATTGTTCAAGTTCTAGTTAAAAGATATTGCAGAACAAATATCATGTCCTGCAATCTCTTTTAACTCGAACTTGAACAATTGCAGCTGCAATGCCCGTTTTCTCAAACAGTAGGTTGCACTTAAATGATTGCCTAAATAAAAGCCTGCTGATGGATTTTCAGCGCTGGGTACAGCGTTGAAAATCTGCTGCGCTTATTCAGGCATTCATTTCGGTGTCGGAAAACGAGCATAACACTTCATAATATAATACAGTAACACCCAAAATGGAAAAATGAAGCTGAAAAGTGGAAAAACTGACCTGTAGGACGCAATTTTCTGCAGCTCATAGAGCGGCACGTCATACCCGCACTCTTCTAGCACCTCTTCCTTGGCGATCTCTTGCAGGGACTTGTTCTTGTCGACAATGCCAGCACACATCTCTAAAGTAATGCCTAGCTGTGCGGGGTACTTGCTGGTGTCTATCACGTTATTTTGACGGTCCGATACTGGCACGCTGTTGTAGTATATTGCTGGGGGACAAAGAAAATATTTATATTAACACACATATTATGTGTCCTTCGAGTTTGATGCGCTACTTATTCCCAGTCCCAGTAACAATACTAGGAAATTATGAAGACCGGGAGTTTTGGGTGTCTTGTGTAATTTTGGCGTTCAAAAAGTGCTGATTCTCAGCTTATTTGAATACTGATTTATGATTTTTTTTTTTTGCGAAGCATATAAAGAGTCTGTATGGAAGAATCATAGGTAGGTGGCGTTCTAAAGCTGCTGTATTGATATCGGTATGTATTGAAATTTCCGACCGAGTATATTAAAGATCCAATAGGGAGCGAATATTTTACGGAAAAACTCATATGATGGAAAAACCCATATGATGGAAACATCCTATACCACCTGGGTCTTTACCCGGATCAGTGAAAACCGACCTCAGATCGACCCAGGAAGGACCCCACGCTCCACAGCCGCGCGTGCACCGACTACGTCTACGAGGCATATGCCGTATAGCACCAGCAGAAATTTATCAAGGTATCGATGCGACGTTGATCGTGCAGGTGCAAATTACTCAATCAACTCAGCATATCACAGTCCTCTGCTGGACATAGGCCTCTCCCAGGCCGTACCACATCACCCTATCCTCCGCCTACCGCATCGCGTCTGACCCAGCTACCTTCTCGTCGTCCATCTAGCTGGAAGGCGTCTCACGATCCTCTTGCCGATAAGTGCGATAAATTACTCACCAGGTCTAAAATGTCTAGTCAGAACTAGCACTTTTCTAGTTACATTGAAGATCGCGATACAAACGGTGTCGTCAACTTCGACCATATCTTCTTTCGTCTTGTTATGATTCAGGTTATAGAACAAACGAAATAGTCTAAGGTCAGAGAATTGTACATCTGTCCTAAAGACATTGGAAATAACCATATGATCCATTGCTATTTTGTTTTTAGATTGGTTTTACAATAATTTGTATACAATTCATGCAAATCTGAATTAAATACTCCTAAGATTTAGGACACTTGCAGAATTTTGTGTTTATTTTTCAAGAATTATTTTGGGTTTTCATTTTTATAAAAATAATATTGTCTGTCAGGCTGACAATTTGAGTAACCAAAGAGCATCATTTTTCCAAAGAGGAGATTGTAAGGAGTTTTATCAGAGTGAAATTACGACCTATTTTAAGAGATCAAAACCCTGGTAATTAGCTAATAAGTGCTTTTTAATTTGTTCTGCTATCAGCTAGCTATTCTGTATAGTAATCTGTGGATAACGTTTTGAGTAGTGTATTTGTTACTTTTATTATAAGTTTTTATAGTGTGCCTACTATGTAATATGCTGCTGTTTGTTATTCCTATCAAATAAAATAAAATAAAAATCTTTATAAAAGCCCACGTAGGTGAGGGCGTAAAAATATCGGGGCAGGATTTTATGACGCACTGGATTTTCAACTCTCGGTGCTGAACCAAGCATTGTAAATCCAATACAGAGCACCCCAGTGCGTTAAAAAAAAACTAGATTGGATTCGATTTTCAACTCTCAGTGCTAACAAGTGTGTTGCAAATACAGGGGAAAAAAAAACACCCGTGCGAACCTGGGCTCATGCAAACAGGAAACTGGTTTTAAATCTCCTTATCAGCTCATGTAATTATAAACATTTTTCTATGTAGGCCAACTGAAAATGTTTATCTCAATGTGATTAATAATTATAAAACTAAGTAAATATTTCCTCAAAAGGTCCAGTATAAATTATATATTATATTTTACATAAAAGAAAAGTTCGGTCATGTCGGAAATGCTAACATAACCCATGTTAGCATTTCCGACGTTTGGCCCCCAAACTGGAACGGGCTGGGGCCGCCTTCAAGCGGCTCTTGCCAAACCTTAGGGGGCCAAACGCCTCCTGCCGGAGGCTTTACGCGGGGGTCGTGCGGTCCATGGCCCTATACGGGGCCCCGGTGTGAGCGCGTTCACTGCGGCGGCGAGCCGCCCACTACCTGAACGCGCCCCAGAAGGTGGTAGCCGTAAGGCTCGTCCGGGGCTACCGCACGATCTCGGGCGAGGCGGCAAGCCTCCTTGCCGGACTGCCGCCATGGGATCTGGAGGTGACAGTCCTCGCGCGCCTGTATGAGTGGCGCGCGGAGGCACTACGCCGGGGGGAAAGTCCGCTCCCGCAGCAAATTGCGGCGGAGCGGACGGATCTCCGGCTCGATCTCATGGCGACATGGAAAGAGCGACTGTCGCAACCCAGCGCAGGGCACGCCGCGATAGCGGCGATAAGACCCCTCTTTGAGGAGTGGCTAGAGAGGCGCCACGGCGCCCTCACCTACCGCCTGACGCAGGTCCTCACCGGACACGGAAGTTTCGGGAGGTTCCTGCACATCATTAGGCGGGAGGAAACGCCCGGGTGTCACTATTGCCAGGATCGCCCAATGGACACGGTGGAGCACACGGTGGAGGTCTGCCCAGCTTGGGCGAAGTACCGCCGTGTCCTCGTAGAGGCGATCGGCAGCGGCGGCCCTGGTGCAAGCCATGGTCCGGGGCGAGAGGGAATGGGAGGCAGTCGCCTCCTTCTGCGAAGCAGTCATGCTAGCGAAGGAGTTGGCGGGACGGATGAGGGAGAGAGCCTCCCATCCCAGCCGCAGCGGGAGACGCTCCGGGCGTCGGGAGCCGCGTGACGACTCCCGGCCACCGTAGGCGCGGGCCTGCGGGCGGAGAGCAATGGGTAGCTCACTGCCCGATCAGGACCAGGCCCGTGCCGGACGGCGCGTAAGTGTTCCACGCGCGCCTCAAAGAGTTGTCAGCATAATTTGAGGGGCCCCTTAGGGCCGAAGCCTGCCGGGTCAGCGGGATCGTCAAAAAGGGTTACCGCTACCCCGGAACATAAAGGACAAAGGAAGGAACATGGGTGGGTTTTAGTCAGTAAGAGTCTGACACTCCCTTCCGCTCCACCCAGAGCGGGAGGGGTCATTTGATAATTTCCCATCCAGAAAAAAAAGGGGTTCATGTTAGGGGCGGGTTAAAGGCTAAATATTCCCTAATAACTAATTAAGTAATACTCCAATTAAAAGTGTGATATTGCTTATTTTATAGAAAGAAAAAACGTTTATTTGCAGTCAACATGACACATAAAAAGAACACAAACATAAAAAAAATAAGTTGGGGAAAACATGCGTCACATCCACACAAAACGGCCATCACTCAGCATAATGCTAAGACTCTATAAGACCAGTGCTGGTTTTCAGTGACCGCCGGTGTTGACGTGGCATTAACCAGTGCAGCATACGATTAGAAGAAATGGTAAAAGAAAAGAGAGAGAGATTTATTACTAGAAGCTGTTTGAGATTACAGATAATTTAGTTGGAATTTTTATCAGCAGATCAGCACAAATACCATCACATCATCATCATATATTGATAGGGGAGCAAGATATAGCTCAAGGTAGAGCACCGGCAAGATGGTCAAACGCGATCAAGAAGGTTCTTGGAGGCACAATTTACTGAGCAGTCAACACTGCGGGACACCGCATAACTTGGAGACGTGTTGAATGTGGTTGTGATCCTCAGGTTTGAGGGAACGACAAAGAAGGGGAGTCCAGATGGTTTTTGAGCATGCATATGCAGGGCATAAAGTTGTTAGCTGAGTAGATGTGTGGCCACATGATGTGACATGATGAGAGAACACCTAAAATATATTTTAAAAGTTTCAGATATGACCATCATGGTCAGATCTGCTTACAGACAAGCAGATCTTTCAGATTTACAAAATGGGTAAAAAATATTGTGATATCGGAGCCCTTGATTCTATGAATGTGTGCAGTCTGACGCATAATGACTTACTCTGATGAAGAAATTGAGCTTTCCCTAAATCTGATGACTTTGAAAAAAATTAAAAGCACATTCAAGGTGAATATATATAAATATCTGATGGATTGATGGTGCCTTTTGGCAAATATAATGAAATTTCACATATAGGAAGGTACCCAAAATTATAATGAGCTTTGATTTCTGTTTAATTTTGAAGCGGGCACTTTTGGGAAGATTTTTCAGTATTCACAAGTTTGGATATAGCAAATAATTGAGAGTTATGATTAAAAGTTAAGTACCACAATAAGGACATATCTAATCTCCACATCACCATCTACTTCTAGGTGTAGTCCTGCACATAAACACGACATAACTAACGCATTTTTACTTTAGAAAAAAAAAAACGCAACCACTCACCGGGTCTGAATTGCTTCACGAATATCAACATATTCCGGGTCACGTTAAAGACGATGATGGCGACGCTGTCGTGCACCTCCAGCATATCCCAGTTCTTCTCCTTGCCTCCCTGCGTATAGTTGAAACGAAAAGGCCGCACGTAAGGGGAATCCGGCAACGGAGTCATGTACACTTCAGTTAAGTCTTCCATCGTCCGAACACTATACTATCGGTGTGGTAACAATTATGGAATTAATGCATTTAATTAATTGATGTACTGATTATAGTGTTTTGTATGTTCGAATTTAATTAATTTCTTTATCAAACTGTAACGCTTTAAACCTTTCTCGAAGTTGCTTTCGAACTAAACTGACGTTGACATCTTCTGCAATGACGTCAGCAAGGCGTGACAGCTGACAGCAGGCAGTATTGCCAGTGCGCTAACAAGTTTTTTTTAATAAGCCACACCATTGCACGATCTTTGACCATTTAACTTTTAAGTAAACATGGCTACGCATCAAGCTATGCATTTCCAGTTTTAGCTGACCTCGCATTGTATAGGTTTTTCGTACAATCAGAAGGCAGCTTATACTGGTTTTGTATAGCTTGATGTGTAGCCGTGCGTACACGATCGAGCTGCATCACGACAATGGATTGAACGGTTGCCAGATTGATAGTCTAATTAATTGACGCAATGGTAAATTAATGGAAAATATCTATACTTTACTAACACTTAGTATTTAAGAACTATGTTTCTACGTAACTCTATAGCAGTCTTCGCTCGAAATAAAGATTTTAGAATTTGAATTTAAAGGATTGAACTGCCAGATTGGTCGTCCAGGTCTAACGTCCCTCTTAAGCTACGGTTTCCTAGAAGAATGGTGGCTAAGCCGCAGTGAGTGACGGTTGTCATGAACATGGTAAAGTTATGATTCATATTAAATAAAAGACGTCAATATTATACAAAAAAAAAAAACGTAGCCGCAATAAATGTGGTCAAAACTGGGCCCAAACTGTAAAATGTAGATTGTACCGTCACTATCGTTGATACCAAAACACTAAGAAAGAAGAGGCCTTATGTATAAAACCTAGGTTTACAATTTATAAATCACCACCAACCCATTGCGGGTTGGTGGTGATGTATAGTCGCAGCCAACTGGTTAAATTAGCCGTTTATGGAAGTAGTGCTCGCCTCGCTTCTCTCTCTCGGCTCGCACGCGGTTGATCACAGTTCTAACCTAACCCATGGTCGGGGTGCCCTGACTTAGGTTACTGCGACCAATTCGGCTCGCACGTGATTAGTTACAGTTCTAATTTTCCAACCTAAACTATAATTTATTGAATATCATTCAGGTTATCATTTTCCTGCCCTCATCCCGATTTATTTGGGGTCGGCGCAACACGTCTTTTTCTTCCATACTCCTCTATCAGCCGCCATCTCGACAGTCACCCCCTTTCTAACCATATCATCATTCACACAGTCCATCCATCGTTTCCTTGGTCTTCCCTTACTCTTATAGCCATCGACATAACTTTCCTTACGACATTTTCCTCATTCCTACGTAACACATGCCCTTATCATGACAACCGCTTTCCACACAACTTTTCAGTTACGGGTGCCAGTTTCAGACTTCCTCTTAGATACTCATTTCTTATTCTATCCATTCGTGTAACACCACACATCCCTCTTAGCATTCTCATCTCAGCTGCATGCAATTGCCTTTCATTCATCCCTTTTGTGGCCCAACATTCTGATCATGTTAATAATTTAAATTTTAAGGCATTGGCCATATTGTTTAATTGACATGTCGAAGTAATGTTGAAGAAATGTATATTTATTATTTTTAAATTGTTGATATAATTTATGAAATCCAAAGGTAATTTATATTAGTGTGTATACTGTGATTGTGTGTAATTTTGTTTGTAAATTCAGATGCAAGTTACTTATTTATGAATGACTGTGGCCGTTGGTTGAATGGCCGCCGTTTAGTTAAAAGGCTAATAGGCGGTTAACTAAACGGCTAATTAAACCAGTTGGCTGCGACATATAAATTACGCGCATTATATTATATAGCTTGATCCCACAGTCCAGCAGACCGCTTTGTATGTACAGACGCCAGCACATCAAGCTACTACAATCTGTCAAATTTCTTTAATAGATTTTCAACTTAGCAATAGCTAACGCTTTAAGGTTCAAAGTTGATTGCGAAAATTTGACAGTTTGGGGTAGCTTGACCTGCTGGCGTCTGTACAAAGCGGTCTGCTGAACTGTAATTACAATTTTTGCCTGATTAATAGGTACCTATGAGAAAATTGCCATAGCTTTCCGCAAGGGTTAATTCCTCTGAATGCAAAGATTTGTTCCTACCTAGAAAAACTTTGACCAGAAATGGGAACTAACCCTTTTTCATTAAAATTTTAATCATATGTGTAGAACTTAATGGATATTTTACGAAGATCTGTGATATTTTACTTAATTGTACAAGACAGTCTGTGGATTATAACTTTTCACTTCACTATACTTCACTTTTGAGATTTGATTTTGACATCTTTTACCTGTACGGGAAAATAAATAAATTATATTTTTATTTTATCGACATCAAAACGAAAGTAAAATATAGTACAAATTTTTAACTTACTTATATTTGCCCAAGTGAGAATAGATATGCGACAAGAGGATTAGAAACATTAGAATGGCTCGACAAGATAAAGGTTCAAAACCGGGCTTCGTGATCAAGCTTTCTAACGAAACAGCGCAAAAATTGGCTGACGAAGAACTTCAAGCTAAAATTCAGCTAGAAGAAGCTGCAGCGAGTAAGTCTGAGAGTTCAGATTCGGATACATTAGATACATTAAAAACTTCTGTAAGTAACAACAAAGAGAATACTAATACAAAAGTGACTAATTTGCCTAAACCTGACGAAGAAGATTTGAGTGAGGATGCACGTGATGAATCGGCTAGAACTAGCGTAGGTGATAAAGATGGCAGTAAGGACGATACAGCATGGGGTGACTATGCACCATATGTTACTTATGAAGGTGAAGACGCTATCTATACTGACCCTTCAAACAATCAAAAGTATACATGGGGCAAAGAATCCAATTCATGGACCTTGAAACCAGGCCAAGAGGTACTTGGAAGAGAATATAGTTATGAAGATGATACACATATTTACACAGAAACTGATGGCTCCAAATTTTTCTGGGACGTTGAAAAGAAAGCCTGGATACCCAAGGTCGATGATGACTTCTTAGCTTTATATCAAATGTCCTATGGATTCGTAGATAATACATCATCTGATGAAAAAGAGAAAAGCAAAGCAGAGGAAAAAAAGAAAGAACAACAAAAGAAAGCCGAGCTTGCTGCTGGAGGGAAACGGAAAGCTGAACCACAGTGGTTCCAGCCATCAGAGGACACAAACACAAAGGTCTATGTGTCCAACCTACCTCAAGATTTAACTGAAGAAGAGTTTGTAAATTTCATGCAAAAGTGTGGTCTTGTTGAGCGAGACCCTGCTAATCAGAAGATGAAAGTCAAACTGTACAAGGATAAAGATCATGATTGTTTCAAAGGTGATGCACTGTGTACGTACATAAAAATAGAGTCTGTTGACTTGGCATTAAAACTTCTTGATGGCAGCGAGTTAAAAGGCAATAAAATTAAAGTGGAAAGAGCATCCTTCCAAATGAAAGGTAACTACAATCCTGCTCTAAAACCAAAAAAGAAAAAGAAAAAGGAACTTGAGAAACTAAAGAAAATGCAGCAGAAGTTGTTTGATTGGAGACCAGAGAAGTTTATTGGAGAAAGATCAAAACATGAAAGGATTGTCATAGTTAAGAACTTATTCCACCCAACTGATTTTGATCAAGATGTCCAATTGATTCTTGATTATCAGCAAGACTTGAGAGAGGAGTGCACAAAGTGCGGGGAAGTCAGAAAAGTGGTCATCTATGATCGGCATCCTGAGGGAGTAGCCCAGATAACTATGAAAGACCCAGAAATGGCAGACGCAGTTGTTCTACTCATCAATGGAAGGTGGTTTGGCAAGCGGCAGATCACTGCTGAAATATGGGATGGTAGAACAAAGTATAGGATTGCTGAAACTGATTCTGAAATTAGTAAGAGGATAAATAAATGGGATCAATTTCTAGAAGGCAAAGAAGGTGAAGAAGCCAAGAAGAATGGCTCAAAGGATGCAGCTAACAGTAACAATGAACAAAGTGCTGTTACTGATGAGGTTGTAAAGGTAAAAACAGTTGAAGGAGCTGATGATAACACTGGTGATACCACCAATAAGGGTTCAGAAGATACAACTAAAACTGAAGATGCTAATAAAATTGAGGAGGTTATGGGTGTTGTTGAAACGGGTGAGAAGACAGAATAAATTTTAAAAAAGTATGAACTTAAATAAAAATTTTATGTAAGTGAAATAGTAATAAATCAATAAAATCAAACATGTTCTTTTCTACTACATGACACTCATGGTATAACAACAATTTTGAAATCTATTGACGACAGTTGGTTTTTAATTCAAAAGCACCCTCAATTTAGACCACATGTCTTTTTTATTTATTTAATTTATTTTGCATTTTCGCCGACCCTTTTTTTACTAGATCTTACCTAACTTTCTTCCGAAACAGGTCCATGACGTGTTTTCTGTAAGTATGTGAAACTAAAAACGACATTTCATTGTAAATCTTAAACCAAACTTGTCTCCCGAGGCTCCGACTTATAAGGTGCGTCATGGTTTACTTATAATAATATACTATTATATAAAGCTTTCGGTCTTGGCAATTGTTTCTCAAATTGGACTTTGGACCCTATGTTTGGACCAAGACGGAATGAGATTGGTTTTCAAAGACAACTGACATATTGTTTTATCGTTTTTATTAAGTGCATATGAGAGGACAAGGCCATGAATCGACCAAGGTAACCGTTGCCCGCGAGTTCTATCTAAGCTCACATTACAGCCGCATCGGGCATCGGACGGCAGGAAGCACTGCATCGCATTTTTTAATACAAAATATATGACTGATATAGGAGCATTTTTGCACTGTGGTCGGCCCGCCCAAATCTACGTCAGCATAAATATAAGAACGGGGTAGGAAGCTGTCACCTCATATTAAGGAAAATAGGTGATGTGCGTAAAGAAGGCTGAGAAATAGGTTGCAATTGCTCCGCCATCCCTTCATCATCATCCACAGCCTGACTTCACCCACTGCTGACCATAGGCCTCTGTTTTCATGTGCCAATCTCCACGCTCCTCTGCCAGTCTCATCCAGTTTATACCAGCCCGGATAAACATTTATATAACCCCTGTGGGACGCAGACTTATACAAGCTAATAAAGGGTCGATGGCGTATCGTACCGATTTCAAGTCCGTTTCTTTGGTGGACAGACTGGTTCTCCTAATGCGCAAACGTCTCTTTCCGTTGTCTAAAAAGTAATAGAAGTTATTAGAAGAACACAGCCACACAGGGTTACGATTTCATTTACTAGTCTATGGTTCTTAGGCAGAATGAATACAAGTCTTTGCACTTTAGCCAAACCTAATTTAAGAAATAACCATCATACCATAAACAACAAGCCGTCATGTTGTCTGACACCTGACTTTTTAGTTGCATACACAAATTTATCTAATTCGACGTTTTGTAATCAAAAACGTTCACAATAACGCTTGCTAACCAAGAGGCGGATGAATTAAGTTTACAGCTGTGTATTATTCTATAATGGGAATTGTGTACGAACGCTCGAATACGCGTCTAATACTTGGAGTGAGGTGTCACATCTAATCGGGGCTTCTCTAGCGGCCGACTCCATGAATAATAACAGGATAATATGTTAACATGGCTGTGCAATCGGACTCTGGAGGGAAGGACGACGTGAAGACACAGTTTGTGACGCGAGAGGGCACATATCGCTTGATGACACTGTCGGAGTATTCGAGGCCTAATCGTGTTGGTTATACGAGTGGCTCCGGGTCTTCCCATGTGCGCGTGTCGCTGGTCAGCCTGCCGCCGGGGCCTGGGGGTGGAGCGCCCGGTTCCGACGGACAGGGCTCCGACGATAGGATATGCTTCAACCATGGCAAAGAACTTTATGTTTATGTGTATAGAGGTGTTAAAAAGGTAAAGTAACTTGTGTTTTTGCTTTCAAATAGACTTAAATTTAATAAATACCTTTATCTGGTACCATACCACATGCAGTTGCATACCACAAAGATTGGGGACCTGTAATATATTGAAATTGAAGACTACTTGATTGACAGATTCATTTTATCATTTATTTTGATAATCTAGAGTCAACACTCAAATATAAAATGTTCAATATTTTACAATTTCCAATTTCTAATAGGAATAAAACATTCTGGGCTGAATTTAATTACTGAACACCGCCTGCAGCCATATTTTGCAACAATTTCATATCTAAAACAAACAGTCCATATCTAAAAATAGGATCTAGATATAAATAACCTTAATTGGTCATTATTAAATGGGTGTGTTTGTATTATGGCATAGCAACATACTCCTGAGCTAAAATATACCTTATGATTTAGTTTTAAATTGCACAAATTACAATAATCAACTAAACATGCTGGTGGGCCATTTCATGTTTTGATAGATGTAATATTGTGTTGTTCAATTCTCTTATATACTGAGATAAAAATATTGAATCATTTGGGATAAATGGAAAAGAAAACCTGAAATCTAACTCATTGCTGCATTAGTGAACAGTATCTACGTCAAACTTCAAACAAATTAAAAAATCTCTTTTTTTGTGTTATTACAAGAAGGTAGATAGTTTTTTCAAGCATATTTTAACAGTTGTATACTGTTTTGTTGTATTTTATTTTTGTAAAATCCATTTTATTTACAAATATTTGAAGGTTCAGCTTTCCATATGAAAGCAGTATTCTGTAGGTTCTGTTTACCCCTAGGGATTAGAGGGGCAATTCTCGTAATTTTAAGAACGTTCACAGTCTGATCTCAGTCTCAATCTGCCAAAAATACCTCAAATTTCCCTACATTTTGACAAGTTTTTGACATTTGTTGGTCGCCGAGATGACACTGTCACTAGATTTTGAACGTTTTAAATTACGAGAATTTGCCTTTAGGTGTTAAATATTTTGATGTATTTGCTCTTTTAATAACAAAAATTACCTATAAATATTCTTTATTAGCCATTAGTAAAAACGTATAATGCACTCCACTCATACATTTGTACGTCCGACAGGGCATGTCACTATATTACACACTTCCTCGGCAGGCGGCAGATCTCACGAAGCCAGTTGACAAGAAGATGTACAAAGGCACGAACCCAACCTGTCATGACTTCAACACCGTCACGATGACACCGGACAGTGTGTCGCTAGTTATAGGATTTTCTACCGGCCAAATACAACTCATAGACCCTATTAAGAAAGAATTAAGTAAATTGTACAATGAAGAGGTGAGTTACATTTTACTTTATCTTATGTTTACAAAAAAATTACATGTTGTGGTTTAGGAGTTCAAAATGGATAGCAACACTGTTAATCTCTTGCATTCTGAGATCTATATAATATAATACAAAAACTTAAAAATAAAATTCCACTCATAATTAAGTAAAAGAGGTTTTTTTGAGTTAGTATGTGAATCATATCAGGTGGCGTTGTATAGTTTCTGCCCACATCTATGGGGCGCAAGTTTATGTATGTTATATAGCTCTACTAGCTGCGCCCCGCGGTTTCTTCCGCATAAGTTTCGATCCTGTGGGAATATCGGGATAAAAAATATCCTATGTGTTATTCCAAATATGTTCAGTACTTTTTGCGTGAAAGAGTAACAAACATCCATCTATCCCATCCTTACAAACTTTCGCATTTTTATTATTAATTAATTAATAATAGTAGGATTTTGTTGTTTACCTACTTTAGGATATATTATTATCTATCCGTACCAGAAAAAAAGATAAAAACTAAAACTCAACCACGTCAAAAACGCCTACTTACTAAAAAGGTATAAACAAGACTAATAACAAAATAACATCGGATTTCGTATAATCGGAGCTCGTTTCTAAAATACAACGAGTAGTTTGGGAGTTATGAGGGAACAACCTAATTTTTTGTAGGTACAGACGCTAGCACATCAAGCTACCCGAAACTGTCAAATTTTCCCAATCAACCTTGAACCTTAATACTTTAGCGATAAAGTTGAAAATCTATTAAAGAGACAGATTGTAGTAGGTTTATGTGTTGGCATCTGTACATGGATATTAAGTTGAAGTAAACACAACATATCTTTACAATTTCTGTCCACCATTATGCGTTATTATAATCTTTGTTATGAAGATTAACTTCTTGCAAATGTAGTAATAGTGTATTATTTTCTCTTTCTTGGAAGGCCTTGACGAATCGAAGAATTCTATTTTAGTGTTGGTCAGTATGTAGACGTAAATGACGGTTAAAAGCCTTTTAGAATTAGGCTTTGACAATAATCAGTCATTCGTAAATTATCGTCCCTCCGTTCCTATCCCAATTTAATTGGGCTTTGTTGCCTTTCATACAAATCTTGATTTAAAAGAGTGTCCCTGGAGTTTCTTGCCCGTTCTTCTCCTGTTCTCCATAGAGATCTAGGTTTTGGGATGGACAACTAGCTTCATCTTTCTGACTAGCTGACCGACTATTTGACGATTCAAAAGTGCCTGTAAATGCTTGAGTTTGAGTAAGCCATCACCTCTGTAGTAAACTTTCTAGCCGTACCTTTTTTCACATAATAATCGTTTCTGTCACACTCACTAATATGACGAAAATTCTAAAAGTTATGGGCCTTCAGTATCAATGCTTAAATACTATCGCCAAAATCTAAATCTGACCACCGTAAGGTCTATTCCTGCTTGCAGCGCATATTATTAGTCGACCTAAAAAGGATCCTCTTTTGTTTTACTTACGGACGCGGCTGTGGTCATCATGTGCACGGGATTTTGTTTTCAAAATGATCAGATATAGGTTTTGGCGATAGTACGTCAGGCGCATCCTGGGCAGTCTTCCAAACTTACTGATAGGCAAATCATTTCAATGTCATGGAACACTGAGGGCATGGAAATGAAAACTAGCAATCGTTATACACAGTTGGGATTAAGCAATTACTTTCGAGCTTCATGTTTTTGTTTTGTAGCCATCATAACTAAATGTTGTCAATCAACTTCGCCTATCGCTGTCCTCTGCTGGACATAGGCCTCTCCTAAGTGGTGTCACACCCACAACACCTAGTTCTCCTCTTCCGTATTCAGTCTGCCCCAACCGCCTATGATGTCCACTAGTCACTACGTACAGACGCCAGCAGATCAAGCTACCCGAAACTGTCAAATTTTCCCAATCAACCTTGAACCTTAATGCTTTAGCGATAAAGTTAAAAATCTATTAAAGAAATTTGACAGATTGTAGTAACTTGATGTGCTGGCGTCCGTACGTTAAAACAATACAATCTATAGCACATTAGGATACATTCGTCCTTCATCCTACGTATTTGATAGAGTGAAGTAGGTACCTTATTGGTAGGCGCTGCATTATCACTAGCCAGTTATCATGAGCGCGTCCTATGTATTGTATTACATGCTCTGTTATATAATGTTACGATTAAACGGGGAATGTTGATACGGTCTACAATCTACGTAATATAACATTTTAATACGAATTGTTACGCACACAAACTTTTTCGACCCCCCTTTTTGATATACTCGGGGTAAAAATCACGAAAAAATATTTCTTAGTTCATTTTACAATTAGTTTTATCTTTTTTGCATTATTTTTTAGTCAGGCACGGAAATAGTTTATAATACAGCTGTATAGATTCGTAATCGCCTCAGATTGTGTAAGTTTGTCAAATATTAATTAACCATCTGGTATTACATGAAATGAACTGTTGGTAATTTAAATTGAAATACGTTTGGATCGTGGGAATTTGTCATACTGTGGACAATAGAAAGTTTTAATTGTGAATGGAGTGTGAGATTCCATAAAGCTGTATTTCTTTGCTGTAGCTACTACGATTCAGAATAAATAATAATTTACCCTAAGGAATCTTATTTTATTTTATAGTAATTAAATACCACAAGACAGAAAGAGCAGTGGTGGCCCAGTGGTAACGGCCGCGACTTACGAGTTGTAGGTCGCAGGTTCGAACCCAGACAGGCCCTATACTTTGTGTAAATTATTTCATCACCACTGCTCTCAAGACGATGAAGGAAAACATCGTGAGGAAACCGGCATATCCTAGAACCTAAAATTCGAAGACATGTCACATCTGCCAACCCGCACTAGGCCCGCGTGGTGGATTACGGCCCACTCCCTCTCACCGAGAGGAGGCCTGTGTCCCAGGAGTGGGAACGTTATAGGTTGATTATGTTACGTAAATACCACGTCTGTGATTAACCAAAGTAAAATCCACACAGAGTTTACCAAAGATCAAATATGTACCTAACCATATTTTGGATGAATGTCTTCATTATCTTACGGCCGAACGCAATTACCCTGGGGGTCTACTCCGAAGTGGTATCGGCCGAATGTTCGGCCGTTTCCTGCTACGAAGTTACTATCTAGTTCGGTCTGTCCCGATCCTACACTCCTACACTCTTTAGAATATTTACTATGGTCCCGACCCAACTGAGCCGATCCGACCGTTTTTCGCATTTTTAAAAAATATACGGTTCGGCCATGTGTCGGTCCGATCCGATCATTCGCACTTTGCACTTCGTAGTAGACCCCCTGGTTTGAACGTCCCAATAATCTATATCAATAGCGATCTGTATGATTATGATTATATTATACTGGCAGTTATGATTATACTGGCTACCATCAGTAGTTATCTGTCAATGGGATATTGGGTTCGGCCGTTAGTCGCATCTGCACCATTATCGTCGGTATTTTGTTGTCTGCGAATGGATTGAAAGTTATACCAGGAATATTACTATAATTTTCGAGAAATCAACCTTCCTTTCCTACCAAACTTCAACATAAAACCTGTAATTACCGCTTTGCGTGACCAGGATATTACCTACTTAAGTTAAACATTTAATTATCTTTTTACAATGTATTTTACGTGCTATTAACTTATTAATGTAATCTATTTTCAGAGACTGATTGACAAAACCCGAGTGACGTGCATCAGATGGGTGCCGGGCTCCAGCAACCTATTCATCACGGCGCACGCGTCGGGGCAGCTCTACGTGTACAACGAGGAGCTGGCGTGCGGCACCGCCGCGCCGCACTACCAGCTGTTCAAGCAGGGCGACGGCTACTCCATCCACACGTGCCGCACCAAGTCCACGCGCAACCCGCTCTACAGGTGGCTCATCGGCGACGGCAGCTGCATTAACGAGTTCGCCTTCTCGCCCTGCGGCGCCAACCTCGCCGTCGTCTCGCAGGACGGCTTCCTCCGCGTGTTCCACTACGACACCATGGAACTCATCGGTAGGGCGCGGTCCTACTTCGGCGGCTTCCTCTGCGTGTGCTGGTCGCCCGACGGCAAGTACGTCGTCGTCGGCGGAGAGGACGACCTCGTCACCGTGTGGTCGTTCAGCGAGAGGCGCGTGGTGGCGCGGGGGCAGGGCCACAGGTCTTGGGTCTCCGTCGTCGCCTTCGACCCCTACGTCGTCAGCTTCAGCGAACCCGAGAGCGAAGAGGGTGTCGAAGACGACAGACAGAAAAGTGAAAGTGTGCAGTGTTATAGGTTAGGCAGTGTATCTCAGGACACACAGTTGTGCTTGTGGGATCTTACCGAGGACGTGCTGAAGCCGCCCGTTAGGGCGCGGGCCTCCGCGCATCTCTCACCCAATAGTCAAACATTCTCTCCAAATGGAGTCCCCGGTATGAAAGTACCAGCGCCTAAAGGAGCTAAAACGAATAAAATAGGACACAAACACGCCGAGCTGAGCGGGTCAAATGCGGCGGGCGAACCGTCCGGCACTAAGCAAACGAAAGCGAAAGTGAACAACGTCTCGACACTAAACATTAGTGTGGGGAAAGCGAAAGAGGAGACTTCGGGATCGCTGGGGGTGAACTCGTTGACGCAGCGACTGGCCGGGTTCTCTTTCGGGGAGCGTCGGTCGGAGCATCGTAGGAACTTTAGTCTGACATCGAAGCCGGCGGAGCAGAAGTCTTCCGCGTCGAACAGCGTCGCGTTGAGAGGGAAGTCTGCGGGCGCGCAGTCGAACGACTCGTACGACCCTCTGAAGTTGATCGGCACGCCGTCTTGTCCTCGGTTCGACGAGTGCCCGGTGCTAGAGCCGCTGGTGTGCAAGAAGATCGCGCACGAGCGGCTCACGGCGCTCCTGTTCCGCGCGGAGTACTTCGTGACGGCGTGCGCGGACGGCGGCGTCAACACGTGGGCGCGGCCGGCGCGCGCGCACAACGGGGACGCGCGCCCGGCGCGGCGCTTCGAGCGCATCGACCTCGTGGACTAGTGCCGACACCGCCGCACACGCACCGCCACCCTCCTGCTACTTCTCCTCCTAGTCTATACCAACGTTTTGGACACTTACATTTCGACAGCCTGGTGACGATAGTTGTTGAGCAAAATAGATTGGTATTACAGAAGGCCGGATGCAGACGACGTGCGATAACAGGTGCGCGCACACAGGCGGGTACGTAAGGCGATCTCAAAGAAATACCAGTCGCGAATGCGCTTGGACTCCCAGTACGTAGACGCGTGTCCATGTGAGCGTGCGTTTTCGCTCGTTGTATAAAGCGGTGCCGAACTTCTGTACCTATCTACTTTGTGGTTATTGTCTTGGACCTTTCCAAGAATTATTAAGAGTAAATGATTAGTACAATATTATAGTTGAAAATATATTTCCTTACTTTAGCAGCACTGAAGGTTGTAAATAGCCGTTCTTTAAAGAAATAGCTGTTATTTCGTTACGTTGCGGACAAATAACGTTCACGTTATAGTTATTCGGAAGTAGCAGTTATTTGATGATGTTGTTTCACAGCGAGGTTTTAAAAATGTTGTGACGGTGTTGCTTTAAAGATTTTGGATAGACTAAGATGTTAAAAGTTTGGTTGTTTGATATACTCTGGGTTGTCTGCAGCGGTGTCGCTGGTTGTAAGTTAAAGTTGTGAGTGGTGTTCGTGTGCTATTATTCCATGTTAGACACGTTGTTCAGAATGCGTGTGAGTGTATATGTCGTGTCCTGGAGCTCTCCTGTGTATGCCAATACCAATCATATATCTTCGTAAGTTCCCGGATCACAGCCAAAGTTGAGGCTTGGAAAGTTTTAAATGTTTGCACTGACTTTTGAGAAAATTGACACTTTCTGGTTTTTTAATATTGTATTTCTACGCGAATCTGGGAATGAAAATAGTAATGTATAATGTTGATGTTCTTTTTATGGGGTTTACTCACCTAATGCTTGAACTCTTGACCATTAAATCATTATGATTTTCTTTATGGTGTGCCGACCCCATAAGTTCAAATAAGGTATGGTTTCCAGTGCTACACGCAAAGAACAAGCAAAACTATTATGCACTACAAAATGACCCTTATTGTATTCTTGCTAGAATTGAGTTTAGACAAATCTTTTATTTCTTATACATGTTGAACCCTTCCTTGCTCTAAGGTGTTTGCACGACACGTTACTAAACTAACACACGAGTTAACTGTAACTAAATTGTGATACTCCCTAAATCGTTGGTAATCTGTCCTTATATTAATAGTACTGGGTAGAGATAGCAACAGACTTAAATATTGTTAATACTTCCATGATAGTTCTATCGAAATGTTTTCAATTATTAATAGAATAGTCTACGTCCGCATCGGCATTCTGTTCTTATACTAAGTCAATACAGGAAAGTTCCAGTCGTGGGTTCCACTAAGCATTTTCTAGAGTTGTAATGATATACGATGAAAAAAAACATTTTAGATAGCAATAGATATGAGATTCGTAACTATGTATAGACAAATGTATATTATAATTAAGAAAAAAACGGTTTTTTTTCGGCTCACATCTGTAAATATAGTTCGTAGGTCAAGCGATCTGATCGCTTCATATTCGCAAAACACGTGCGCTTTCATATTAAAGCTATTTATTACGATTTTTTTTATCGATTATAATGTTGTTGCATCGATTGACGTGTCTGTAAGACTTGCAGTGTTTAATCGTTTAACTTTTTTTTTTTTTAAATATTGTGAGACTCTTATAAGTTGTTAATTATTTAGATTTTAGTTGTTAGTGTGTAGTTTAGTGAATTTATTTTATCATAGATCAATATTTGGTTCTATATTTTTGCTCTCGTGTAGATAAATTGATATGAAGAGCGCGGATTTGAAGGTTTTGAAAAGGAGAGATTGTATGGGAATGAATGTAACATTATTAGTGAAACTATATAAATGCTCTTAAATCAATTTCTTGGCATAGATATTAACTAGAGATGCGCCGAATATTTGTTTTATATTCGGTATTCGGCGTATTCGGCAGAATTTGAGATATTCGTATTCGGCCGAATCATTCGGTTGAAATGCCGAATGTATTCGGTTTAATTGGTCATTGTAAATCAACATTTAGGGCAAAATAAATGAAAGGAATCCCATATTCTAACAATTATATTTATTAGAAATCGTTTATTGTAAGGTACTCAAACAAAGATATAATTAAACACAGGTAATCAAATACAACCTAGCATTAATAGTTACATAAAATCAAGTATCTTAAAAGAGCAGTAATTTTTAATTAGAATAATCCCACTAGCAAATTACAATTATATTGTAATAGGAAAGGTTTACTTAAGCATAATGAACGAACTATTTTTTTTCTCAACTATGGCACTAATACATTTAAATATAGATAAATCAAAAATATTTGTAATATAAACTATGGAACGGCGAACTGAATTATCCGGCAGTATATTCGGTTCGGTAAGAACTTAACCGAATATTATTCGGTATTCGGTTATTCGGTGAAACCACTATTCGGCTCATCTCTAGTATTGACTATTGTCCTATTAATAATCGACCAATTTTAGAACGTGTGGTGTATCTAAAGTCACTGATTACCACCCAAGACAACAACAATAAGATTTATAATAATCTATTTGATGCTAGTATTCCATCTTTACGCCTTATTAGCACTTTCAAGTGAAATTTGAATTAAATAAATAAATGCACTGTGAATGAGACCCCCTTTTCACAAATCCGCGCTTGAAATAATATTCCTAATCTATATTTAGATATTTTCACAATTTGTCCATTGCTAATTGAAAATTAAAACTTAGCAACAATGTAAATAACGGTAAAATTACTGTTATAACAATGCAATAGCGTAGTAACGAAATAACTGAAGTCTTTACTTGTATTCGCCTAAATTATTTGTTAAAATTATGTTTTATAGTCACTATTATTTATGTGTATAGCGTATAACGTTTTATTTTAATTTTGAAAATCGACATTATAAATGAAATAACGTTATTTGTGGCACCGTTATTAGCCGTTACTTTCGGTTGAAAGAAATGACGTTTTGAAAATAGCTGTTATGCATGTTGCAGAATATAAAAAAAAAAGAGTTATGTGTCATTTTTTACTGTATTGTAAAGGAATGTTTTCTTTTTTGTGGCCTTATAAATGTTACTTATTATGGATATCAGTGGCTGCAATCAAACTTGCCTTTTTTATTTATGTATGTCAGATAATTTAAATAAGTTTTTTAATAAAGACAGTAGTTGTTATTCAGGGCTAAATATGGCCAACATTGGAGCCAACTTGAGACAAAGTTGACAATACAATGTGCTATTGGATTCTTAGCGACCTGCTATTGGTCCCAATGTTAAGAGCCAACGTGTCTCTTGCGCATCGTGATATTGCATTCTAATGTTTTAATTAAATACGATACTAGTCGTAATGTGCTATTATTGGTACAACTTGAGCCTTGGTAACGTTATAATGTTGTATAGTTATTTGTACAGAATAGGGTAACGTCTTCGATAAAAGTAGGTATAAGGAAATACCTAATAAATGCAAAATACGTAACAACATGAAATTAAATGATCTCAAGCAAAATTATCTTTTCACTATCGCTTTAAAATCGCGATGCGCATCGCATAAGAGACTTGTGAAATCCTGAATATTTCTAACAAATTATTTATTGAATAAAAATCTTTTAAAATTCCTAAATTGAATTGTTATCGATAATAAATTGTCCTTTGTGGGGTCAACAGCTACTCCAGCGTATCTGCTACGTTCAATAAGCCATTTATAAGTTTTAATTTCATACTTAATACTAGGTTGTGCTCATAATATTATAATTTTAGCCTTTGAACAATCACTGACGCGCTGTTTCGACTGTTTGCGAATAAACTATTTTACTACTTAATTGCTTTTTTCGAGGCATAACTTTATCAATCGAGGCATACCTTCAATCAAGGAAGGCATGCCAGTTAAACAATATTATAAAGTTGCCAATTGTTACCCCAGTATTATTGCATTTAATTTCGTGTGATACTCTATTTATAAAATGGTGGATAATTCCTATAGATTGATAATTTATAATTGACAAGACTGGATATATGGAAAATCAAGAGAATGGTTTTAAATGTGTATGGATAAATTGGCATACGGTGGTATATTTATGTACAGTCGAAATAGCGCTTGAAAATATTGTATTTATTATTTTATTTCAACAACAATGCAGTGGACACAATGCAAAGCGACTCGGAAGACTTTTTAATATGCCTCAGTAAAAGTAACTTTTTGTGTGGCGAGGCAGATTTAATAAATCCTTTATCGTGATAAATTATTTGTTACATTTGTTTGATAATTCAGTGATTGAGTATCTATGTATTGTGTCATAAAGTTGTCAAAAAATAAAAAAAAGGCCTGTTTTGACATTTGAGAATGCGTTTTTGACATCTGTCAGTTTCATACAAACGAATACGTGTTTTGCGAACTTGTTCTTTATTAACTACTATCTGTCAATGTCAAAACGGGCCTTTTATTTATTGACAACTTTAGTAGAATTAAATAGCTCTCTGTTTTGAGCAAACATTATGGGACTAGGGTTTACGAGACTGCGTATATAAGTATATATTATTTCCTATTAGAAGAGTCAATGATTACATACCGACAATTAATATTCTATGAGTTTCGGATTGGGATTGTTTGCGTTGTGGAGGTCAGGTAGGCAGTCGCTTCATTTAAAATACTGGTATTCAGCTGCATCCGGTTAGACTGGAAGCCGACCCCAACATAGATGGGAAAAGGCTAGGCAGATGATGATTCTATGAAAGTTTCGGTCTATTTTGAAGAAACCTCGAAATTACGTATTTAATTGGAAACGGGCGTTAGCCCAGGTCCTTCATGGGTGGAAATGTGTCACTATGCAAGTCTTCACATAGCGCGCTTTTGTCCTTTGGCAACCATCACGGTTTTTGAACATCTGTAGTATCGACCAAATAAATGCCTGTTGGCCCCAAGTCGCCATCCTGTATATCAGTGTTCTCTTTTTTCTCAATTCTCTAAATTTCAATATGCAAAACTATTATTTCAAATTGTGGGTTTTTTCGCCGCTTATTTTTTTCCCCGTTATTTGACACAAGCCAGATAGGCAGTCTAATAAACATTAGTCCCATAAAAAGTTAACTATGTCACCGTCATTATGCAGTTATGTTTAATAGTTATTAATTTATTGGAGTTCTTTGTTCAATAATAGTGAGACACGAATTACAAGCCTATCAAGTTAATATTTAAATAGAGGATTCTCTTTATAAATTATTGCAGTTTTATTTCAATGATTTCTGAAGAATACGTATACAGTCAACTGTACATCAGTGTTCACAATTTGCCAATGGCGGCACCATATGTAGCAGTAAGGGCGGTTTTTTTTATGATAGAACCATTTAAACTAGAAAACAGTTTTTTTTGGTAGAATTGAAAAAGTTCCGAATCGTTTCGGATCACACACATTGTGGTTCTCTCCCTACAACATTTCGTGGTAAAGATGGGTTGAAATATTTTATTTCTTCGGAGGATTGTCAAATAAAATATCCAAAAACTATATAATTCATATATTAAATTATCTAAAAGCCGGGGTCCCACGCTGTAGTGTCGGACGCGTCCACCATTTTGTAACAAACCACAGTATCTCCCGACTGGACGTCGAACGGCTGTTCGAAACGAAGACCGCATTCCATGTCTCGCTTTATGGTAGGAACTTCGTCTTTCAAGTGCTTCATTGATGCTAGTTTACCTGGGGAAGAGAGTAGTACTTAGCATGGAGGTAATAAGCCAGATAAAGCAGCGAAAGAATTGATTGAGAATGAAGATTATTACATTTACATTTTATTACTATTGTCTACATTTCTTTTTTACTTCTCCTCTCGCAGGTCTGCTGGAAGAAATTTCTTAAGAAATAAGCAGTACCTTTGTACTCATATTTTAAATGTCATATCCTTATGTGTTTTACTGTGTGTACATAAATAATAAAATAAATAAATAAGATTCGCTGTCGAAGTATCAAGATTGTATTGCGGATTAATGAAGTTGACTTGAGGTTTTTTAAAATGACCGTAGCTATGCAGAAGGCTGTTGTGAATTATTCGATATGTAATACCTAATTTATAATTTATCTTAATTCTATCGATCATGTTGGCTACCAAAAAGTAAAAAAAAAAACTCTCATGAGTTTAGTCACAGCTATAAAATGCTTCTTGATCGTAGCAATAATTATGGTAGTTTCTCGGAAGATTTTTTTCAAGCATAAGAATACTTAGCCTATAACGTTCCCACTGATGGGACACAGGCCTCCTCTCTGTGAGAGGGAGTTGGCCATAATCCACTACGCGGGCCCAGTGCGGCTTGGTAGATATCGCATGTCTTCGAATTTTTTGGTTCTAAGACATGCTGGTTTCCTCACGATGTTTTCCTTCACCGTTATGAGAGCCGTTTCAAGCTCGGGTCTAAATTAAATAAAAAAATCCAGAAAAAGTTTTAAGACGAGTTAAGCTTACCCTCAAACACGACGTCCTGTCCTCTGACGACTCTATACATAGCGTTTCTAGCGAGAGATCCCTTCACACATCTGCAGCCTGCTACCGGCACTTTCTTCTTGTTTTCCGTCACTATGAACTGTTGTAAGACGTTTGCTTCCCCTGAAAAAATGGAAACAGATTTAGTAAATCATTTAAAAGTGCCTGTAAATAATTTAAATTGCCAGCTAGTACAAGTAAGTAGGTACAGTTAACAAAATAAATGAGACATCATTTTCCTGCCCTTATCCCAATTTATTTGGGATCGGCGCAACATGTCTTTTTCTTCCAAATTTCTCTATTAGTCGTCATCTCGGTAGTCACCCCCTTTCTAACCATATCATCATTCACAAAGTCCATCCATTATTTCTTCCCCTACTCTTATAGCCGTCGACATTCATACCCAAAACTGTCCTCACGACATTTTCCTCATTCCTCCGTATCACATGTCCATACCATGACAACCGATTTCCACACAACTTTTCAGTAACCGGTGCCACTTTCAGACTTCCTTTTATGAACTCATTTCTTATTCTATCCATTCGTTTAGCACCACACATCCCTCTTAGCATTCTCATCTCAGCTGCATTCGATTGCCTTTTATTCATCCCTTTTGTGGCCCAACATTCTGATCCATCCAACACAACGATCCAACAAAATAAATGAGTAACCGACACATAATGATGTAGTTATTTGCACTGTTGGCAAAATACACTAGTTTTTTTCAATTACTTTTAAACATAAAAAAGACGAACATTCGATAACTGAGCACACGCATAACATGGTGCCTCAGCCCACTTCGTAATATGCGTGTTATTTATTTTATTGTTGTAAGTTTGTTTATTTTCGACTTTATATCGCGCCCATAGTTGAAATCTGTTCGAAAGTCAAGAATCCTACCTAAAAACTCTTCCTCGGTCCGCTTTGGTATCCTGTTACTGATCTCTTCCTTCAGGTCATCAACCAGTCGGTATATAATGTTGTGCAGCTTCACCGGTAAGTTCTTTTTCTTAGCTTCCGCGGATATAGCGGGAGGGCAGTCTACGTTGAACGCGTAGATTACAGCTTTGAAGAGTTGTGCTGTCTGCAAGTGAAATAAAATAACGAAACTAAACACCCATTTTTGTGGCAAGCACGGTCATAAAAAGTGGGAGCTATATGACACGGACATATTAGAGCTTTCAGAAAAGAATATTCACTGTTTAAGGCCAGGTTAGCACGGGCGATTTTTTTGATGATGTTGTTTGATGAATGATGAAGTTTTGAAAAAAGCAATGGTCACAATCACACCCCCACACGCTTAGCTGACGGCATGGTGAGAACAATAATTACGTTTTTACGAGCAGGTGTATAGGAAAAAGACACTGCTTTTTGTTTATTAAAATATTAACTTACCTCTAAATCATTAGGTGTAACGGGCCCTACACCGAAGTGTACCAGATCCAGCCTCACTGTGTCATGCTCATCATATGTCTCCAAGATGTCTAGAATAGCCTCCACTGACCCGTCCACATCACCTGGCGAAAACAATTAAGGAAGGTAAATAAAAATAACCCTTGATTCGTGGCAATAAGGTTAAATTTTGCACAAAAAAATATTGAATTATTGTTTCCCGTGTCCTTGCCTGTCCAGGAACTTTCGATAGCATCATCATATCACCAGAAACGGAAATTAAGGTTAGTGTTGGCCCCACACACAGGTTTTTATCACGCATTGGATTTTGAAGTCTCCGTGTTGAGCCGAGCATTATGAATCCCAACAGATTTTTTCAGACTATTTAAAAATAGCCTGTATCCGCAGGCAATTTTGAGGGGTTATTCAGCCTATAATGTTCCCACCGTAGGGACATAGGCCTCCTCTCTTCTAGAAGAAATGGGAGAGGAAGTGGATGCGGGCCCAGTGCGCAGTGCGGGTTCTAGGACTTGCCGGTTCCCTCACGATGTTTCCCTTCACCGTTTTGTGAACAGTGGTGATGAACTGATTTGCATAAAGTAATTGTAACACGTAAGTCGGGACCGATACCACTGGGCCACCACTTAACCTAAGAGGTATCTTTTACCCAGTCGCTCCATGTAAAATACTGGTATTCAGCTACATCCGATTAGACCTTGGATGACATAAATAAACGTGGCTACCTACTGGGCTCAAACAATATAAGATATCAAAGAAGAATAACCATCGACACGAAAAGAAAGAAGAAGACTGGAAGCAGACCCCGGGCGTCGGGAGCCGCGTGACGACTCCCGGCCACCGTAGGCGCGGGCCTGCGGGCGGAGAGCAATGGGTAGCTCACCGTCCGATCAGGACCAGGCCCGTGCCGGACGGCGCGTAAGTGTTCCACGCGCGTCTCAAAGAGTTGTCAGTATAATTTGAGGGGCCCCTTAGGGCCGAAGCCTGCCGGGTCAGCGGGATTGTCCGAAAGGGTTACCGCTACCCCGGAACATAAAGGGCAAAGGAAGGAACATGGATGGGTTTTAGTCAGTAAGAGTCTGACACTCCCTTCCGCTCCACCCATAGCGGGAGGGGTCATTTGATGATTTCCCATCCGAAAAAAAAGAAAAAGACTGGAAGCAGACCTCAAAATAGTTGGGTAAAGGCTAGGCAGATGATGGTAAACAGTTATTTATTATACTTCACTCCATTGTTCGCTGTATAGGTCACGGATTTACCTTCTAGGATTACATCATCCCTATTGTTGACGTGAATATGCGGCTGACAACCTAAGATAATAACCTAACAAACAGGAAACAAAAATTTATAATTACCTGTAAGCTCTAAATACAATGTAATAACGAATCATCTCTAATTCGTTTAGTACCGTTTCGTTTGAACTATTGTTCCATCGTCAGTTTCGGAAGTAACAACAAAAAGTGAAGGGCGGGCGTTTTTGGCGGACTGTCTTTTGTAATTTTGACGTTTGAAAAGTGCTGATTCTCAGCCTAATTGGAATAAATGACTTATCATTTTGATTTTGAAAACAAAACTAATATTAAGAACTATGGCCTTCTTTTATCGAATGCCAAAAAATACCTTTATGTGCGCCAAGAGTGAATATCTTATCAATACCAGAGCTGTGGCATGGATATCCCAGATGTCTCATGCTCGGCAGCTGTACGAAACCCTAGAGTTTTCGACATACTTCATTATGTTTGTGCTGACCCTAGCTACGTTGTTATACGGAGTGACGTCATGGTGGATTATTAAGAAGTTCCGTAGTTACAGAAACTATGTGTGCCTCAACGCAATTTTAGCAAACTTCTTTATCTCCTCAATGTTAAAAATCACATTTTATGTCAGTGAGGGTTCCTCACTGAAACTAAACCAAGGATGCTGGTTTTCCATTATTACTATTTATTTATTAATTTACTTAGCAACAGTCAAGCATCACTGGTTGATTGTCATATGCCACATGTTTTACGTGGACATTGTAAAAGTTTTCAATGTGCATATCCGAAAAAAATATTTAAAAAGCGGCCTCTTTGGTTGGTGCGTGTCTTTAATAACAACCCTTATTCATTTTTTTGTTACTTCTGGTTTCTTCTTTAATTTTGATGTAAATCCAAGCGATGTTGGATTTATTATCTTTATTTTAACTCTGACGGTAAATTGTTTACTTTACATTATAATTGTATATTCGCTTTTTCGTAGTTCGAACACGAGCGGACATACAGCTACCAGTAAATGGCGTCGCTTGTCCATCGCCACTTTAATATTTATATTGGGCGACATTTTATTGGTGTCTTTTCATGTCATTTCGTTTATGAATCACGTAAACACAAAACCACACGTTGTACGTTCAAACAATTTATATTTAATGCAACAAGTAGATTTTAATCCTTCCCGATATAAAACCGTAAATAGCGAAAACAAAATAGTATATTTTCTACAGATATTAATATATAACTTAAGCCCATTCCTATTGAACGTTTATTTGGTTGTTGTAAAGAGTAATCGCGAGGTGTGGTTTGAATTTTATGTTAAGAGATTAAATCGTCGGTCGTTATCAGCAAGGCATAGGGATCACGATATCGTGATGCACGAGAGAGTCATTCGGGAGCCTGATGATAGCCGACGGGCGGTCCTTGATATATCTTAATTTATATCATTCTTCTGTAGTTACGTGTGTTTGTCACCCAACTCCTCCTAAACGGTTGGACCGTCGATAACGACTTTGTGGAATGCTGTAAAAGTGTGCATTCCAATTGATTGTAATTTAAGACTACCATGGAAATTTATTTCAATTTTTTCCCCCACATCATTCTTTAGTTAGTCTCTACGTGTCGGAATTGTTAAAAAAGTATCTTTTATTTTTATTTTTTTTACATTGTTTTATTTTTTATGATTTATTTTTACAGTCCTTAACCTTAATTGACGTGGTTTAATTTAATTTAATATATCTTTAGTTTAATATTTTATTTTGTTTCGAACAATTAATACCGCGCATTCAGTGAATGTTATATAGCGTGCGACAGAATGTAAATGCTATCATGGCATCCCAGAGTGGTTACCCGGCCACCCGTCGGAGGGCGCCAGTGTATGCTCCCGTAAGATTTGATTGTAATCGTTAGTTAAGTATTAATAACTTACTAACTACACAACTAATAATAAAATTTATCACATTAAACACCCAATGTTCTTCCTCCTCTTTCCTACTTGGTCTATGGTGTGCCCGACAGAGTCTATAATTGTGACTATTATAATGATATCCCTACCAACTTTATACATATAGTACGTAATAAAGAATTGAGAAGTAAGCTACCCACCAGCGTCAGAATGTGCGCGCACACTAACTAAACACTTCTGTTA
Source organism: Apamea monoglypha (assembly GCA_911387795.2). Lineage (NCBI taxonomy): Eukaryota > Metazoa > Arthropoda > Insecta > Lepidoptera > Noctuidae > Apamea > Apamea monoglypha. Next base: position 2,490,933 of record OU426933.1, on the reverse strand, counting down.
GATTGTAAATTGAGTGATCTGTGTGATGATAGTGTAATTCCTAAGCATCTGCGTTTCTCTTACACCCGTTCCCCGGCTACAGTTACAATTTTATCGAGTTTCACCATAAGAATTAATTAAACTGTTGTATAATTGATTAATTACCTTATTCGATTTAAAACAGTTCCACTTATTTATATTTGTGCTTATTTTTTGTGTAAAAAAAAACAATACTAGCCTATTAATGTCTCAAAGTAGGGCAAAGGCCTCTTCTGACACACAGAGCCGAACCGAAACCGAAAAGAGCCGAACTGTGCATGCAACGAGGTACCATCGACTTACGACTTCCACGCGAACAGTTGTAGGCTAAAGCTAGTATGTTATTATGTTACCTTTCACAATGACGCTGAGCGTGGGATGCGAGTCGTACTGTATCATCTTCTGGCGTGGCCCGTCGGCCCTCAGCTTGTACCGGCCCAGCGCCCGCTTGTGGGCGAGGCGCGCGTGGTACTGTTCCTGATGTACGGCCTCCTTAGCGGCGATAACTTCTTGGTCGGCGGCTTGCTTTTCCTTCATGCGGAGGTTGTGACGCCAGCGCATTACTTCGGCGGCGCGTTTCTGTTATAGAAAGTGAGATAGTAAGATAGTGAAGCCTTCAAAAGTTCACGACTTTCAACCACGGCTGAACTAAACTTCCCATAATATGGAAAGTTACTACTCTGGTGCCAGTATCCAGGGCTTGAAATACCAATATTTTTGGGCTACGTTACCTTTGCCCTTGATATGATACCGGTACCAGAGTAGTACCTGAACTATTGGTACCGGTACCAGACGTGATACCTGTACTATTGGTATTTCTAATCAGTATCGGTACTGTACCGGTAACAAACAAATATTTCCGTAAGTTAGAGTGAGAAAATAGATATACCTAGTAAGAAAAAGGATAGTTAATAGGCATTAATAGGCATTTCTGACGTATCATAAGTGCTCATGTAGGTTTATGTGAAGTAAAATATTTTGATTTATACGAAAATAACTTCAACAAGTACCTGAATTTGGTAACGGTACTTGTCAGGTGGAGTCCGGTAACCGTCCGGAACCGGTACCCAGGTACCGAAATGGCAAGAACCGCTCAGTACAGGTTAGCCCTGCCGGTATCACACCAAGACTAATGGTACCGGTTCCCAAAAATACCGGTATTTCAAGCTCTGATCGCGAGACCATTGATAAATTTACTCACCTCCGAGCTAACTTCTAGCACCTGGTCTCCTGCTGAAGGTAACTCTCGCCAGCCGAGCACTGACACAGGCGTCGATGGCGGAGCCTCTTGTACTGATCTACCCTCCGCTGAGTTTAGTACTCGAACCTGAATATAGAAATGACTATGTGATTACGAATTTATGACAGACTAGCTGCGCCCTGCGCTTTCAGCTGCGTGTTCTATGCTACGGGTTTTGTTTCCGCACTTAGTCCTTCAAGTGGACCATTCTGCGTGTATATTTCAGCTGCTTATGTCTCTATCCCGTGGGAATATCGGGATAAAAAGTATCGTATGTTCTAATACAAGCCATGGTCTATCCATATACCAAATTTCATCCAAATCCGTTCCGCCCTTTTATCGTGAAAGCGTATCAAACAAACATGCAATAAATCAAATCTTTTCTCTTTATAATATTAGTTAGAAATAAGTTGCAAATGGTACAAGGATCTTTTAACACGTGGCCAAATTCGAATCTTGTTTCTTAATATAATTTCTGTAACAATTACATACATATTTACCGATAGCGACCCCTGTCAAAGTCATTCAGGTGCCGAAAGATTTTTGTACAGCCAGATCAAAGTTTATAGCGGCTCGGAACATGAGGCGAGTCGCTGCGCAGTAACAAATTCACGTGTCAGCGGGGGTGAGGGGTGCGGTACTGCGCAGCAAGTAGCGCACTTCAGAGCCACCACAAAGTTTGAATCGGACTGTACCGTTGTACTCAGGAACCTCGCATGAAAGTGCTCGAAAAATCGTTCTCACCTTTGCCCAGCCAGTGCCTGCCACGATGACGCTACCTCGTCGTAACGTGCCGCGTTGAACTAATACTGTTGCCTGTTTTCTGCAACAAATAAGTTACTTCAGTATTTGGGAGCAAGTGACGAACATAAAATATTGTCTTACCTGTCGTAGCTCTGAAGGAGTGTATTATGCACTGCCAACATTCCTAAAGTATACGAAGGGCACAAATTGCCACAAAGTTATTGGAGATATCGTCTTCTTTAATAGTGACATCTGTTTGAAATCCGTAGTTTCAGCCGAAATTACGGGAATTTCTTGCTCAGTATTAATTACGGATATAAGATTAGGTCGGAGCCCGAACGAGAATGAATGACAACATGATTTCATACAGGTGCCTAATCTCGATGTGTTTTTTGCCCGTCCGAATTTTTTGATTTGTCACTTGTTTGGACGGGTCAACTACTTTCGGAATGGCTCGTATTTTCGTTAACGGATTTAGAAAGCAGACCCTCAGACAGATTACCTTGTATGATTAGGAAGAATGTGTTGTTTCCTATATTTTTATTTTCTGTTATTTTTTACGTTTGTTCAAATGTGTTCCTTGCATACGGTACTGTGCTAAACAACCATTTTTTTGAACTCTTTTCGTTTAGTTACAATACAACCGACATTGTTTCAAGGTTTCAAAACCAACGTACCGTATTTAGAAACGATAACCTAGCATAAAGACCACTCACCCAGTCCTGGGATCCAGTTGAGCTTCGATAACGACCCCCTCCACATAACCTCCCGGGTCTGCCCTCAGCTCCATGAGCTGAGCTTGCAACGTCAGCGCCTCCACCAGAGTGTCGAGGTTCTGTTTCTTCAACGCTGATACGGGTATAGCCTGGATGTCACCGCCTAACTTTTCGCAGACAATTCCGTGGGTCGCCAGTGAACGCATTGTGTGCTCCTGTGAAGGGTTTGGGAGTGAGATTTTGTTTTTTATTTGTTGGTTGTTGGTACTTGATTCACTAAAATAAAAGGAAACTGGTACTGTCGCGCTCCTCAAGAATATTAAGATCTTGTAGTTTCAAGGGGACTAGGGTGCAACAGCGATCTTCGTAAACCGTAGAACAGCCATAAAGGTATTAACAGTGAGCGCGTTTTTGGTTGTAGATAGTTCAGGTGTATTCTAGACAGATGGGCAACATATATGGGTCATGGATGGGAGGTGAATAACAGTTATTTATGAAAAATAGTTTTGAATAGTTTTTTTTCAATTTGGATGGGTAATCATGAATATCTACAGTAGGTACGGTCAGCAAAGGAGACAAGTAACCAGGGTCGTCGGATACCGATAGATGTTTTCGAATAAAATCTAATTTTATGAATAGAAAACACATAGTTCATTTCATCAAATATAATTTCATTTGAAAACATTCATCGGTTTCTTACTTAACTTCAACTATATCCGACGACCTTGGTTACTTATCTCTTTTGGTGCTGTTTGCTAACGAAATCAAATGATTGATTCTAATTCGTTATAAAAAAATCAAACCTAGCGTAAACTAGGAAACAAACACATTGCAAACTTTCCTATGAAATCATGTTATGGCTCAACTTAGCCAAAGTCCATATTTATTCAAGTGAACTACCAAGCTATAGGTTGAGTTGTTTGATACACATGTTAAGAACTTTAAAAGACTTAACATTAATGAATGATTCAGCATTATAATTTGCTTACATTCATGATGACGTGATGTTTTTTAATGAGACGCAACCATTTCTTAGCCATAGCGTAATTATGTATTAGTCATTATGTAACCGAATCATTATTACTATGCATACTTGGTGTTGCACGTGATTGTGATGCGCACTGCTGATAAAAAGTTCGTTATAACTTGAGGATAATTGTAGTTGTGATGTAATTTGCATACACGTGGGATGAATTAATGTCCAGTATAACTTGTTGGGATGAACAATAGTAGTCTAAAGGTAAATGTACAGTCACCAAAGGAGATAAGTAACTAGGGTCGTCGGATATAGTTGAAGTTTATTAAGAAACCGATGGATGTGTTCGAACGAAATTTAATTTGATAAATGAACTGTTTGTTTTCGATTAATTTAATTTAATCTTACTCGAAAACATCCATCAGTTTCTTACTAAACTTCAACTATATCCGACGACCCTGGTTACTTATCTCCTTTGGTAAACGTACAACTGCACATTGCAGCAGATATTTTCACAAATGGGAAGATGTAACTCCAGCCTGGTAAAGTGGGGCTAATCCGACGGAACGGCAGTAGGGTGTGGTTGTGGAGTTATGTCGCAAACTATGCCCCACTTCCTATCCTGATGTGTCCCAAAACATGCAGTCAAAGTGACCACTGCACTGCCCTCGATGACGCCGTGGCAGTGGCGAAGTTTTGGGCCAACAAGATCTGACATACAGTCGACACAAAGCAGAACAAGCAGATATTTTATTAGATAAAACCAGCTGTGTCCACGATTTCGTTCGCGTGGACGACGGAAAAGTATAATATGTCTTTACTAATTCTTTTTTATTTTTCTCAGTTACACCTTATAACATCAGCTATCTCCCAGTAAAAGTCCCGTCAAAATCGATCCAGCCGTTTCGAAGATAAGTCGGAACAAACAGACAGATGGACAGATGTACAAACAGCCAAAAAAAAAGTTATAAGTACCGAACATACTTTTATATTATGCATTTAGTAAAAAGCTGTTATTTTGACATTACAAACAGACACTTCAATTTTATATATTTGTATAGATATAGATTTTATGAGGTTCATTTGTACAAGGAGCATATTTACTTTTATCTTCGAAAAACTTGCAGCGTGTAGTAGATTTTTTTTTAAAGTATTTCAATAGTCAGAGAACAAAACCAGATTAAGGAACTATCTGATGTTATCTTCTGTGACTCTGACATTAAAACAAAACGAAAAGCGTTTTAAAGTAAAAACAACATAAATAGAGGCATACCTACAATGTTCACACCTGGCTTGTCGATTTTGTTGATCGCCACCAGTATTGGAACTGAAACAATAAATAAAAGATGAAGCATTTCTTTAACCACTAAAGAAGTTCCTGCTTCTGGATTTTCTACCATGTGTAGAGCGAATAAAAGACAAATAGTGTAGATTTTAATCGTTTTTCCTGCATAAAACATTATTCCAAAGGTTGTCTCCATCCATCCAAAGGTTTGATTGTATCCATCCAAACGTTGTCTTTAAAAGATCGCTCTTGCGATAAGACCGCCCATTGTGTCACTCTTTGTAAAATTTCTATATTTATGTCCGTAAATTATACGGTGTACATAAAAATGAGTATTCTATTCTATTCCACGACTTTCAGTGGAATTTGTTTTAATACTACCATGAAGAGCGATTTTTACTTCCAGTCCAGAATCCTGAAGGTCAACTCCCGTAATTAATAACGTTCAAAATCTAGTCGCAGTCTCATCTCAGCGACAAACAATGTCAAAAATGTAGAGAAATCATAGGTATTGTTGCGCGCCACAATTAATGCCTACCACTACCGCCATCTAGTATCGAGTAGCAGAACTAATAGAGTCAAGATCCTTCTAGAAATTTCGATGAACTTTCTAGAACTATCGACATCTGGTCAGTCGGGGCCGGTATGTACTCGAACATTCTAGATGTTTCCACAATAGAAGGTTTTAGAACTATCTGCGGCACTATATAAGACGCGATCTGTCGACGACAGGGGCAGAGATAGATAAGCGATACAAGCGAATACATCGAAAGCGATCTTCAAGTGCGACTTAAGTGCAATTGTGTTTTATATTATAATTAGTGTGTTTGAGTTGTTATTAGTGTTGTTTAATTAAAGAGTAATTTTTGGTAATTTTTATCGGCAGTTTTAATTGTCACGAACCCCGAAGCTCGTAACAGTATTTTTGACAGATTGAGACGGGAAACGTTAAAATTACGAGAATTGAACCTCTGACACAATTTGATAGCACTGGTCTCTGTATAACGACGCGACGCCAAGGCCAACAAGTTCAGACACCTCCTTCTAATACATGAGGTTTAGCAGATGACACTCACCGTTGGCCTCCCTGGCCATCCTGATAGACTCCACGGTCTGCTCCATGACGCCGTCGTCGGCCGCCACCACCAGCACCACGATGTCGGTGGCGTGCGCGCCGCGCGAGCGCATGGCCGTGAAGGCCGCGTGGCCCGGCGTGTCCAGGAATGTCACCTTGTCGCCGGAAGCTAGTTGGACTGGAGAAAAAGAGATTGAGATGTTATAGGGTTTTCTAACGATAGAAGATTATGATATGTTACTGCAGTGGGACAGTTTACGGTGCCCTGGGGTCCTTTGGAAGGCGTACGAGGGACCGATACCAATTCGCAGTGGATCATTACTCTTTTAATTAAATGATAACTAAGCTACAGCCTCAGGTATTCGATCATTCGATTTACATGCCTAGACAGATATACCAAGAAAGGACACGTAAAGTACAATCTCAAAGTAAAAAAAAAAACAAGTCCTTTAATGCTTTGCAAAAGCGCCGCAGTCTTTCTGATATGAGCTGAGTCGTTGAAGCATAGAATGAGGTGTTTTGAGAACTGAAGGCCAATTTCCGTAATTAAAAACGTTTAAAATCTAGTCGCAAACGCAATGTCATCTCAGTGACAATCAATGTCAAGAACTTGTCAAAAATGTTGGGAAATTAGAAGTATTTTTGACAGATTGAGACTGAGATCTGAACGTTCTTAAAATTACAGGAATTGCCCCCCAGATCTCTGAAAGAGGGAACGTAGAGAAAATGAACATTAAATTACCTTCAAAAGCGCCTATATGCTGCGTGATCCCTCCGAACTCCTCATCAACAACCGCCGTGTCTCTCAAAGCATCTAACAGCGTAGTTTTGCCGTGGTCGACATGACCCATCACACAGACCACGGGCGGGCGAGAGCGGAGCGCTTCCGGGGGCGCGGGGGGAGCTGGTACTGCGTCCTTGTTCTAGGATCATTAATAGTTACTGATTTACATTGCAATTTGAACTTTATTTACATTGCATTGTTCAAATTTGAGTGAAAGCATGGAGTAGGTAGACCTATGCCGGGGTGTCTCTTAGAGCATCTAACAACGTCGTCTTGCCATGGTCTACGTGACCTTTAGCAGAAAACCGGTGGGCGAGGGCGGATCGCTTCAGGGGCGCGATGGGGGTTGTTACTGCAACTTTGTTCTACGGAGTTCTAAGGAGTAGATGGTTTGATGCTATATTAAATGTTGATTTTGACGCAGTGCTAATCTACATTGCAATTTGAACTTTACTTCTATTGTGTGGAGTTCAAATTTGAGTGAGCGCAAGGAATAAAAAGTCCTATATTTGGGCAAAATGTCGTGAATTTTCTGTCAATTGCCTCGATGGTATCCAGAAATGAAACGAAATCAAGGCTTTGATTAGATTCTGCTCAGAAGATTTGAAATACAAGTCTCAGTCTGCAATGTAGACAAGCACAGTCTTCATTTATTTGGTGTACAGACACTAGCACATCAAGCTACTACAATCTGTCAAATTTCTTTAGTAGATTTTCAACTTTATCGCTAAAGCATAAAGAAAGAAAGAAAGAAAATGCTGCTGTTTCGGGTAGCTTGATGTGCTGGCATTTGTACATAATATAGAGTATTTTATTCTATCAGGACCCATAAAACCTACAAACAAAAGATCTGGCTTACTTCTTCTTCTTCCACCTCCTGATCAGGTCTAGGTATGATTTTGAACCTGCAGCCCGATATCTTGACAATGTCCCTGATGATCTGAGGGTTGTGTATCACAGTCTTTTCTGTGTAGTCTACATCTGAGTTCTTGTCTGCAAACTCTAGAGATTTCAGCACATGATCTGAAACAAAAAAGTTGTTGGTTAGTAACTAAGAGAGAAGATAAAAACTTTTATAGTAAAAATGATTTAGTTGCAATAATGTCAGTGAAAATATAAAATAAACATTTTCAAAATGTTTTTTACTTTAATTTTGTATCAATTCTAAAGCTACGTGTTTGATAATAATAAATAATAATAATTTATGTATGCACAAAATAATGTAATTTGTGTGTGTGTGTGTGTGTAATTTGTGTATTTTTGTGTATTTGTGTGTGTTTTGTGTTTTATATGTTGCAGCCTGGTTGATAGTATTTTTTTTTTTATTTATTGGTCCGCCGAAAATTGTTTAAACTTCTTATTCTTCATGTCGCTAGCACAAGCTATTCAAATTTTGTTGGCCTAAATCCTACTTTGGCTGCATGTTTTGGGGCACAAAGGGCAGGATAGGAGGTAGAGCATAGTTTGAGACACAGCTCACCATCCACACCCTGCTGCCGGTCTATTTTTCACACTGATGATCACTCACTTGGGGGCCTTGTAGCTAAGTAATAACAGCCGCACGGGTCGATCGATCAAGTTAAGCTACGCTTGCCGCGGTTGGTCAGTGGATGGGTAACCATCTTTACATACCAAGACCCCTCTGTGCCTCGGAAAGCACGTTAAGCCGTTGGTCCCGGCTATCATTCGTGAATTGACAGTCGTTACGGGTCATCGGAAGCCCGAAAATCTGACAACCAGTCTTACCAAGGGGTATTGTATTACCCATTAATTGGGTTGTGGAGGTCAGATAGGCAGTCACTCCATTTAAAATACTGGTATTCAGCTGCATACGGTTAGACTGGAAGCTGACCTCAATATAGATGGGAAAAGGCTAGGCAGATGATTATGATGACCACTCATCTGATTTAATGTGTCATAAACTTTGACACTTACAGAAACTTAACATATTGATACTTATTTCATTCATGTGCACATAAATGATACTTTTTTTATTTTTCTTTTTTCTTTTTTTTCGGATGGGAAATCATCAAATGACCCCTCCGACTCTGGGTGGAGCGGAAGGGAGTGTCAGACTCTTACTGACTAAAACCCACTCATGTTCCTTCCTTTGCCCTTTATGTTCCGGGGTAGCAGTAACCCTTTCGGACAATCCCGTTGACCCGGCAGGCTTCGGCCCTAAGGGGCCCCTCAAATTATGCTGACAACTCTTTGAGGCGCGCGTGGAACACTTACGCGCCGTCCGGCACGGGCCTGGTCCTGATCGGGTGGTGAGCTACCTATTGCTCTCCGCCCGCAGGCCCGCGCCTACCGTGGCCGGGAGTCGTCACGCGGCTCCCGACGCCCGGAGCGTCTCCCGCGGCGGCTGGGACGGGAGGCTCTCTCCCTCATCCGTCCCGCCACCTCCTTCGCTAGCATGACTGCTTCGCAGAAGGAGGCGGCTGCCTACATAAATTATACTTACCCACATCTTTGTTGAGGACAGTGGCTATTTCCTGAACAGTCATGTTCCGCCATATTCCGATAACTTCTGCACCTTTTGGAGAATACCTGATTGACTGCCTGCCTTTGCTTTCAGCTTCCTGTACAAAATAATAAACTTAAGAACATCAAAATAGATATTTTATTCTATGCTAAATAATAAAATACTAGAGTATCTTTGAATTACGAATTTGAGATAATTTTCAAGTTATGGAACAACAAACTTAATGGTCATACTTAACAAAGTTCAAATTCCATTGCAACAGAATACTTGTTACAAATGGTTACTCAAAAATCAACTTAGAATACATTTCACTAAAGTAACTAATGATAAAACTAACTGGTGATGGAATATTATATTATTATCAGAGATTATTAACACTGCTATATTAATTTTAAGTCATTACATAGGTACTTATTTTGCAAGAAGAGATACAAAAATCTTTTAGAATCCATCCTAATGCATTCTATTTTTGCAGCAACTGCAATTTAAAATTACTTAGATGTCTATACATCTAAGTAATTTTAACAGGCTGATTATTATTTCCTTTATTTAAATGTAAACATATAAATTATATTTTTAAATATTAGAATATAAAAGATATAAAAACATTTAAAAATATAAAAAATAGTAGCCCACCGGTATCGGGAACAGGGTCCAAGCTACCGGCGGTCAGGGCTCCAGAGAGAGGAACCTCCTGATAATGCGAGCCGTGTCCAGAAGTACCGCTTTCTGAATCAAGCCCTTGATCCAGCTGCCCAACGAGAGCCTCCTCAGGTGTTGGTCGAGGCTCTTGGCTATTAAGCCATTGGCTGTCACGACTATCGGCACCATGATCGCTGAGTCCACATCCCACATGTCGACAACCTCGCGAGTCATGTCAAGATACTTGATTTGTTTATCTTTCTCGACTTTCACGAGGTTCTCATCAAGCGGGACGGTTATGTCAACAATCATTGCGCGCTGCTCTGATCGATCCAACACCACTATATCACGCTTATTGGCAACAATAGTCCTGTCAGTGATGATGGATCTATCCCAGTACAACGTGATATTTCCATTTTCGAGAACTGGGTCGAGCACATACCTGTAGTACGGCACCTCAGATTCCACAAGGCTATATTTCAGAGCAAGTTCCTGATGGGTTATCCTGGCTACAAGGTTGTGTCTATGCAAATACTCTCCGTTAGCTAGACGAGAACACCCGGAGATAATATGCCTGATTGATTCCCCCGGCCGGTGGCATGCCCGACAGATGTCAACCGTGCCGTCTTTCACAATAAATCTCCGGTAATTGTTCGTCATCATAACTTCGTCCATAATTGCACAGACAAAACCTTCGGTTTCTCCAAAGAGGTCACCGAAACGCAGCCAGGCTACGGACGCTTGTAGATCTACATCAGACCCATGTAGGGCGCGGAAGAAGCGTCCGTGAAGCTCCTTACTCTGCCATACCTCCATGTGTTCATTAGTGTCAAGCACTACTTGTTTGCGCCAGTTCTCTTTACTCAAGGAAAGCGGGGTGAGGCCCTTGTCCACTGCAACTACATCTCGATGCATCCCCACATCGGTTTCTAGGAAATATGCCCAGAGACTGCATATCTCGCGATTGTGGAGGTTCTTAGCATTTAAAAAGCCATAATAACAATAATCAGCCTGTATTGTCCCACTGCAGGGTAAAGGCCCTTTCCACTCAACACGATTCTGGGCCAATATGGACCAATCCAACTGTACAGTAGTTATTTAATAACAATAACTGGCCATAGTCAAATCATAACTTGTGGCAATTACTTAAATTAAAATAGCTTCCTCTCACCATTGACAAAACTTTAACACATTCCTGGAAACTCTACTGCCTGCTAGCTTCATGGCATTGACACACACACAGAACATTACAGAAGTTTTAGGCTCGTATTACAGAACCGCACACAAGACTCAAGCGTTATTTTAAACTAGTTTAGAGCCATTTGATTGGGTGAAACTAGTTTTAAGTAACTAGCCTTTTCTTTTTTTTTTTTCTGGGTAGGAATTCATCATATGACTTCTCCCGCTCTGGGTGGAGCAGGAGGGCGTGTCAGACTTTTACTGACTAAAACCCACCTGTGTTCCTTCAGTTGCCTATGCCAGGGGCCACGGTATTTCTTTCGAACAACCCGCGGCCTTGGCAGTAAGTAACTAGCCTTGAGTGAGGTTCTGTAATATGGGCCTTAGTAAGTAAGTAATTAATTTACTAAAAGTTAGGTAACATTAGTGGTATTTCAATAAGACATGGGTATGGCTATTACCGATGAGAAGGACCCTGTCCTTCAAACTAGGAAAAGCCTGCATCTAGTATTGTTTATAATAGTAATTTTTCAGCAAAGTGCATACCTTTTCATCATGCGATCTCCTTTTCTTGCAGCAGATGTATGATATTGAAAGCTGTCTAGCCCATTGGTGACTATTATTCAATGGAACTTTCTTGAACCCATATACTTGGGAAACAAATTCATTTTTAATTATTTTTATTGGTAACCTGGAAAATGAAAGAATTTATAATGTAAAATGCAGGCATTTTAATAGAGAAATCTATCGTAAGTACTCACTGTAAATGTTTTAGTTTTCTATTGTTCCTGACACAAACTGTAAAATAATATTCTTACCTTCTAAATAGGAAACTTTTGTACATTTTTCCTGTTAGAAAATACAGGAGTTAAGTCATGAAACAATCGGTAATAGGGGTTTCAAGTTAACAAAAAGGTTATGTCATAAAGTTTCAAGGTTAAGAAGTACTAGGCTTTATTTAAGCTTCTGTTTCAGTTTATGTGTTAAATTCATATCGCTTTGTACTTAATAGTAACAAGTTAGCTAAATATAACATTTAATTTATATTGCGAAACATAACATAACCTCTCCATATGACTTTGACAGCAGTCAAAAGAAAAGACAAGAGACATGCGTTTGGTTCGTACACTGGAGGGCAACACATGTCGGCCGGATTGCTAGGCGTTTTGTTCGACGAAAACAGACGGCACAATAGACAAGAAATAAGTTTTTTTTTTTTTATTTTTTTATTATCGTTGTGTGACGTGTCTATGAAGAGTACTAGTTACCAAACGACCCAATTCTTAAGATGAAAATCGTCTTAAAACTGTCTTTCACACAAACTGTTTATTTTATTTGTTAAAACTCATTATTTTGGTCTTTTATTTTGAATGAGGATTTGATCCAAGAATGAAATCCATAAACAATATCCGATAAAACTCATTTAAAAAAGTTAATCATAGACAATTACTATTTATGTCCGCCATTCATTCTTTTGAGTTGCTTTTTCGTTTTACGATTCCCGAGAGCACGATTTGTCATCGAGATCTACGCAACACCATCGCGTAATTAATTAACCTACGTAGAAGCAGTTGAAACAATAAACTCCACGCGTTTAGGCATCACAGCCACCAGTGTAGTGTATCAGCCATCTGACGTGATCATACCGTGAGATCGTATCTACCTACCAGTGATGCTTTTGCTCGCCTTTTACGTTATCGGTTGCGACGTGCGTTCGAGTGCCTGATGGTGTGGAAACTATGTGCGATTAACTTAATAGTAAAAGAGGACTCAGTATGGGGGCGTTTTTGAATAAGCCCGAGACTAAGAAATACAACGAGAATGGGGAAGGGAATGGTCTTCGCTATGGCGTGGCGTCGATGCAGGGTTGGCGCGTTGAGATGGAGGATGCGCATCACGCGCAGCTAACTCTGAATGGTACTCTATCGGACTGGTCTTATTTTGCGGTGTTTGACGGGCATGCTGGAGCGCGGGTGTCGGCGCACTGCGCGGAGAATCTCCTCGAGTGTATCCTTCAGACCGACGAGTTCCGGCGTGAGGATGTAGCCGAGGCGATCCGAGCTGGTTTTCTGGACCTGGACAAGAAGATGCGTGAGCTGCCGGAGCTGTGCAACGGCGAGGAGAAGTCTGGCTCAACGGCCGTGTGCGCGTTTGTGTCGCCCAAGCAGATCTACATAGCGAACTGCGGCGACTCGCGCGCAGTGCTCGCTCGCAACGGCGTGCCGATCTTCGCAACGCGAGACCACAAGCCGGAGTTACCATCCGAGAAGTCACGTATCGTTCAAGCTGGTGGTTCGGTCATGATTCAGCGTGTGAACGGGAGCTTAGCTGTGTCTAGGGCACTGGGCGATTATGAGTATAAGAAGGTGATGAACCGTGGGCCGTGCGAGCAGCTTGTGTCCCCGGAGCCAGAGGTTTCTGTTCACGAGCGGAATGAGGTGGAGGATGAGTTCATGGTGCTGGCCTGCGATGGTGTGTGGGATGTGATGAGCAATGAGGCACTGTGTGCATACATACACTCACTGCTCCAGCTGACCGACGACCTTGTGGCTGTCACCAACCAGGTCATCGACACCTGCCTTTATAAGGTATGTTCAATGTGGTACAGTGGTCAGTTGTTATTTCAGCATATGCTATTTTTGAATCTCATCTTTAAAATGAATATTAATAGATCATAACAGGTAAACACCTGTTATGAAAATAAAACAGGTGATCACTTCCTTCATTTTGTTTTGTTTTTCTAAAAGTTGCAAATTTAATTTTACTTTACATAATACTAACTGGCAGGAAAACAACAGACATGGATGTGTTACAAATAAAAACAATGTTTTTTTTTTGTTCTCATAGTTGAACTATTTACACAAATAGATGTTTGGATTACCTCATTTTTTGTAAAGTGATGTGGCTTGTTTTTATTTTGAAGCTCTACAACCACCAACCTATCAGGTAAACACCCATTGATCAACTGCCTCCGCAATCCTCAAATGAAATGCCTTAATTGATGCAATCAAACTGCATGCTGCTCAACCATAGGACAGTTTCCGTTCTACTTTGAGCAGCTAAACAATTAACCTAAAAAAAGGGCTTATTGTTGACAACTTGGTTGAATTTTTTATTTCTTTATCTTGGTGGGGAGTATGAAATGTTTTTAATCACATTGTTCTGTTATGGAACATGTGTTAATAACCAATAAAGTAATAATTATAATTATATTATGTATGTGAAACAAACAATTGTGCAATTTTTTTTATTAAAGCATTTTAAGTTGTGTAGCCACCCTGATATTCAGTTTGTGTCTTTTTCAAAATACTGCAAGTATGTATTAAATTATGGCTATGTGTTTGATATTTCACATAATTAATAATAGTAAAATATTTCAAAAAAGGGAAAGAAGAAAGGACATAGTTTTTACTGATTATCATTATTTTCCTATCAACTATTTTGGTCTGGTCATTCCTACATTTATTTAGTAACATTTAACTTTTCATTTATAATACCAATGTTCAGGGAAGTAGGATAATTCTAATGCCTCTCAAAAAAATAGGGTTTCCTTATTTCAATGTTCTAATTTAATAATGTGAAAAGTCTTGTTTCCTCATCTATGAATTAATTGACATACACTCTGTAGTCAATTTATGATATTTTCAGTTACAGGATTATAAATTACTTTAATTACGTCAATTCTATGTACCATTCACATACAACAATGTAAAATTTACAGTGTTGTATGTGAATGATACACAGAATTGATATTTTACAGTGTAAATGTATTATTGTTCATTGTTGTTGCAAAATATAGGAGAAAATGTGACCACAAAATATTCATCTATGGCATGGAATCGGTTGCCTAATAAGCAGGATGCTACTGTATTCATATGAAGTGAACTAATTTGAGTTTCTGAGTTCTAAAAGTATTTCATAACCTAGATCTAAGTTGTATGACTTCCAGCCTGTAGAGCAAGGTCCACTCACACAGATTGCTGCCTCATATTTGCATGAGTGAATGATGTCAATAAATAAACACACTGAAATTACAATATAAATAAGTAGTATTTTAATAAAGTAGGTATTTTATTTTTTTCAGATCATACTTCCTTAGTGTATAATATTAGAGTTTAGTCTACACCATGAAAGTCTAATGTGAAAGGGTGTTACAGACATTAAAATATTTTTAGGTCTCCCCATCAAAAATTGCCACAAGGTACACTTGGCGAATCTTTGGAGTTATTTCAGATAAAATTCGACAAAACGCGACAATATACCGGCCATTGTGCATGCCTACCCCACAAGTCATCCACCATAGATTACCCAGACTTCTCATCCATGTTTCCCATTTACAGGGCAGCAAAGACAACATGAGCATCGTTCTGGTGGTGTTCCCTTCGGCGCCGAAACCGAACGCTGAGGCCCAGCGCGCCGACCGGGAGCTCGACGAGACGCTCCGGCAGAGGCTCACAGGTTGCTATCATTCACTATTGCATGCCTGCTCACACAAACACAGAGACAGACATAGGACTGACAATCACATCGACGGACAGATTGACTGTAGGAGTGAGTCTAGCGACACTAGGGTATAAGTGCTAAGTTAAGAGCACGCGACAGCACGGGGTTTTAGGTACAGCGCGACTTTATGATCACAATAGTCTGATAAAAAACCCAGTAAGCTGATCTAATGACGGGAGTCGTGACCTAATCGAGATATAGACTTCATTATTTTGCTCATAGTTATTTGTAAATACATTGGCTCTCAATTTCATTGAGGAAGAGCCGAGTAGGGAGCGTTGCTTAGGAATTTTGCAAGGATAAAAACAAAGTGTAGCTTCTGCCTGTTTTAACTCTTAACACACTCCCGCGCTGTCGCAATGTAAGCTAGACGTACAATCAATCAATATTTGCACGAAGGGGATCAGACATACAGACCTATTGACCCGTGCCGAGACTGTTGCTAAAAAAGGCCTTAATTGACAATTTGACAAGTTAATAAGACTAGAATTTGACATTTTTGGGAAGAATTTAGAGATATGATTATTACCTAATTGGTATTTTTTATATGTTATCTAAAATTAACCTTTTTTATTCCTAAGCAATTTACGTATTGCCATAATGCCATATCTGCCAAAATAAGTTATTTATTTTAGCAAAATTGTAGCTTTAGGTAAAATTTTATTAGTACAAATTGGTATATTTTATTTTTTATGAAGTTTATTTTAACGTATAATGTGATGCTAACTTAAGACTTGATGGTTAAAAAATTAGCACAATATGGTGGAAAAAAAAAGACATGTTCATCTTTTTAGAACAATTAATATTAGACTTATGGAATGTTGACCAGACTAAAAAATCATTATGGATTTAGTACACTTATCTTGTTGCTTCTTGTTTCTTAACATTATGTAAATATCTTTACATAATATGCCTACACTTGCCACTGGAATTAAATCTCACCCTGAGTTCTAGTTGAATAGCAATAACCTTCGAATGCTTCGCCGAGCCATCTTCGAGTCACATAAATAATACATTGCTGTGTTTCAACACGACCTAATCAATTCGTAATAAAATAACTCTGCTTCATATAAGGGCAAGTAAAAAGTTTTAATTATAACTACTTTTCTAAGATAATTAATAAAGTGCGCGTCGGACTCGCACACGAAGAGTTCCGAAGAGTAAGGCAAAAACGCCGAAAAAAAACACGTTTCTTGTGGGGGAACAATTAATCAAAAAACACATTTTGCAACAATTTAACCAATAGTTACTATTTTTAACAATTGATTGAGTTAACTACGGATCAAAAAACCGGTCCTTCTTAGTAATAGAGTTCCGTTGGGGTACCGCTTGGGTATGGAACCTTAAAGCCTTCTTCCTTAAACCTTAAAACCTTAAGTTAAAGACTTAATTATTTTTGCATTCATAGAATCCAAGTTAGACCTTCGGAAAATTATCCCGAAAATATAGCTCTCGTTGACCAAATGTAAGAATTTAAATACAAAAAAGACTGTGGATTTATGGACCGATTAACGAATTCAAACCTAATTATTATTAATCAATATGTACTAACACTTGTGCACATAAAATTCAAGGAGACAAACCAGGAAAGTTCAGAGTACAGATGTGTATAATTTTTCAGTTTTAATAATATTGGTACCTATTCACATTAATGCATGTTAAAATAGTCCATTGTTTTATTTATTTATAAGGCACATTGTGCAATATCCCAACCGCTGAAGAGATTTACGATTATATACTTATACACCGTTCCAATATTTTTTTTAGAGTAGTAGGGCCAGTGCAGGCCTAACATAGCGCAGCGTTGGTTTCACTTCCAAACAAATATAAACGTTGCGATTATTACAATGAAGTGGAAATTAGCTAAACTTAATCCGCGAGAGCATGGATAGACACAGTTAAGTTTATTCATTTTCGGCTGTATTTTAAGGGTCATAAAGTTGATATTTGATTGCCAGTGAAAACCACGCTTCGCTAGCGCTTCCTCGGCCCTAAAACGCTTCGTCCACAAAAATCGGCCTAGATTTACTGTCTAATGAATTCTATGATGTTACATAGAATTCATTAGACAGTATAAATCTGTAGTTGTGTAGTGTCAGTTTCATCTATAAATTTGGACGAGGCGACAGATTATGCAATATTTTTTATATTTTTTGTTTTGTTTGATAAATTTATTTCCTAGAAAATTTGTTAGTTTTAAAAGAATACAAGTATTACCACCAAGTTAAGTTCTTCGAATACGTATACACTTCATGGTACGAAGTTCGCAGATTGTTATCACAGGTATGATATCACAATCATAGTATATTTACTATCAGAGGATGACATCATTTATTTAGGTTACGTTCACACTGGGCTGATCATGCGCACTTATCACCGCGTGATGTTTTGAAAATAATTTATCTAACAACCTATCTTCTTCAGGCATAATTTTCCTCCTTCTATTATCATGAAAACAGTGAATTATCGAGGAAAATGTTATATTAATCAGAGACTTTATTTCAAATCATAACTATCTAAGGGCTCAATATATGATGAAGTCATTCAAAGTTAATAATCAAATCAACGAAATGATGATGAATCGGATGGTAATAAAATTGCCTCAATTCTACGTTAAATCACTGGTTATTTTAAGCGATGTTTGTCAATTGAGAGTCCACATTATGCAGCATGAGACATTATATGGTGCACGTGTGTCGCTCTAACGTGTTTAGATTTCAATTTCAACCGCAATCTACAGCCGTTCGCGTGAAAAACACTGCGTGATCTGCACGGACCTTTACAATATTTTATTTACACAATAGCTCCGTTTGTTGAGGGGATTCCATGTGAATTTAAAGGCAGTAATTAAACTTGTCTTTCTAGTTTTATTCAGTTAGTTTAAAGATGTTAGACCTCGCAATCTTACGTTTGTTATACAGGGTGGCGACGCGCAACCTGTTACCATGGATTCAGTACATGATTCTGGATGCCCATGCATTGAATTTTTTCGTCGGTTATTAAAAAAAAACCTGCTGTATCATACAAAATTTTAACGACCAATAATTTCTACGCTAGGGGTCCTAGGATCATGTGCTGACGTCATGGTTAGAGTTTACGCGTCGAAGTCCCTGCCAGCCAGCCTGTATTTTAATTTTCAAGTACAAATGTTTGTGATATTAAAATAACAAATCTGAGTTTATGGCGTTGTTACCCCACGAATATATTCTGATTATTCTGTTCCAATTTGGCAAGCAACACATAAGTCGCTCATACATAGAGTACATGATGATTATTGTAAATTATGATTTCATAGTTCATACGTCTATTAGATTGCCAAAGCCATTGCTTCCATGTTCTTATGTTCGACATCACGAACAGAATACTAATGAGATATTATTATTATCAATACAAACAATAAAATCTAGGTAACTTGCGTGGACAAGACGCCAGTTGATAACTGAATAAGAAAATATTAAATTATTTTACATATAAAAGACAAACCTTGGCATGAATTAACTTTCCTAAAATGCTTTTCTAGATTTCAGCGGTATCTAAAATAGTTTTTATTAGTTTTCATACCATTATCGTGTTAATAAACGTTCAATCGATGACTCATACTTTTAAAGGTTCTTTTGTTAAAGGTAATTCCCTAGTAAAGACTGCCTAACGAATTTAAAGGGACTTTTACCACCAAACTACTTAGAGTATAACATAATCTGCCTATAATGTTCCCACTGCTGGGATACAGGTCTCCTCTCTTCGAGAGGGAGTGGGGGGAGAGTAAGGGGGTTCTTGTATCCAACACGCGGGCTCAGTGCGAGTTGGTAGATGTCACATGTCTTCGAATTTTTGGTTGTAGGACATGTGGGTTTCCTCTCGATGTTTCCCTTCACCGTTTTGAGAGCAGTGGTGATGAAATAATTTACACAAAGTAAAGTGCCTCCTTGGGTTCGAACCTACGACCTACAACTTGTAAGTCGCGGCCGTTACACTGGGCCACCACTGCTACTGTATAACATAAACCAGATTACAGAATACCCCAATCATATTAGTAAGCAAAACTGCATTCGCTAGTCAAAAGTTTCAATATACCAGTTGTGGAAATCCTTCGCGTATTGCAGGAATACTAATAAAGCTTAGCATCAGTGAACAGTTATCCTGTCCAGACAGTCTGGTAGTTGTCTATGACACGTCCAGCTATGTCTTACGGCACTTAAATATATAATGAGCGTATGAATCTACAGAATAATAATGGACCAAGTTTTAATTGTAGAAAGTTAGGCGGAGATTTTATTGGTCGTTGCTTGGTTCGGGTAATAACGACTTTTGACAGTACAGAGAACATAGGGCCAGCGTGCGTTAGATACTTTATCAGATCGCCATCTTCTTCGTGTCGATGGCACGACAGAATTTTAAAACTTATTGGCCCAAAACTTGGCCACTTCCACGGCGTCGTCAGTGGCAGCGCAGAGGATCGAATATCGGATCGGCATAGTTTGGCGATTGGCCTGTGATTTTAAATTAAAAGTTGCGCTTCCCAGTAAAGCTTTTTAATAAGTCCCTCGTGTGTGCTTAGGCTATGACTTCAAACTTGACCATACATGTGCATGATTCAAGAATTTGATATCGATTAGTATTCATTACATTCTTTAGATATTAAGAATATCCGATAGTCTTTTTGGATATTTACAAGTCCTATAAGCCTGACCTCATTGTAACATTACTGTCCTATTAGTTATACTTCCTATACCGATTTTATTATATTTAAGTAGTCCAATTATATTCTTGCCATTATTCTATATACTTTATTATTCAGAACAAACGTAATACAGGTATTACTACTGTATCTATTAAAGTAAGTTTTTCATCATTTAGATTAGTCAGAAATATTAGTTCGTTTTTGTCTGCTTAGACATTGGCGCCGATTCCCTTGTTCACAAACTAAACTAAATTTAAGTTCAGTGCATCTTTTTCTTTCTATTCCATTAAGAAAAATACAGAAGATAAATATTAGTTTAGTCCTGTCAAATTAGTCAGCGCCTGACGTAAATTGACGTATTATTAGTCGCCTTTTTTAATCACGTCTAAAATGTCTATGGAGTATCTTAATTTGACAGTACTAAACTAACATTTATCTTTTGTCCTTTTCTTAATGAAACAGGAAGAAAAAGATGCACTGAACTTAAATTTAGTTTAGTTTGTCAACAAGGGAATCGGCGCCAATGTCCCGTTTGTATTTTTTTATTAGTGAGATATCTTCTTTTTTTTTTTAGTTAAATGTTTATTATTTCGTAAGTACAGTCACTTATTGTTCTAATAAGAAAACATCTAACGAGACCAAAGCGATTTTCTTCCAAAGTATAGATTGAAATCAAGACATTCAAAATGGTGGTCTGTGTGGTTGCTTGCTTATACTTGTGAAATATTTTATAATTAAAATTATACTTTAAAAGAACATTGCTTTTGAATAATTATACGGTATATTTATACAAACAATTACAAGTGACTATGTCACTCCTTAGCGAAAAAATATTATCAATTATTATCATTAATGGTACTCATAATATATTAAACGCCTATCTTTACTGCGATAAATGTTACCAGTTAATGACTTTATTTATTACACAAAGTGTACCTATTTTATTTTTTTGTTATTTCACTTAGAGTTTATTTATATTATTTCTTTAACAAAAGGTCTATGTAATTATATGTCAATACTCACAGATGCACCGCATCAGCAATGAAGGCTTTTCAAAAATAAATTTGCTAAGAAAAGTGCCATTTTTGCACACTGATATAAGACATTTTGTCCCTTAAAATGTTCGTTGTGTGTCTGAGTTTTGCTCGTCTGTGCCAAAACGCGTTCTCTACCTTGATTTCACATGTTGTTTGCTCAGTCTAGTGAATTGCGTTCAACGCTTCACTCCTGTCCATTTTGATTGACCTGTTGTTGTGACGACGACGGACACATTTCTTTAAACCTTGGCCCCGTATTGGGCAACTAACTAGTGAAGTGTGCCAGTAAATAGATCAAGCAATATAGCGTCTTCTTCTGCGCCATTTAAATACGTAAACGTTTTGAAAAGTCTTTAATTTATAGCTTAGCTTTTAAGTATTTTTTGTTTTACAAACTATTTAACTACAATGTACTTAATCGAATTTGTGATTTTCTTTCTATGTAAAATACTAACATTTGTGATATTAACATTTTAATTCTAAAATTTACTAAAAACTTTTATAATACCTAATAATTAATCCTTTTACAAAATTTTTACTAACTTGTATTGCGAGACTAAAAATAGCGCTAAAATTATATTGTCTAAAAATTTGTTACCCTTTTTTCTAATATTAAAGTATTTTTGAAAAAAGAACCGTTTAGTTTCATTGCTTTACTCCTGACCCTGATCATGTCATTGTTCCATGAAATTTTAAATAAAGAATTTTTTTTTTTTTTTTATGGAAGGGTTTAAAGCAATGAACTGCGTGCGTGTAGAATGGCGGCCTAGGCTCGTGTGACGGCTGCAGTTATAGACAGTAGGTTTATAAGATTGGAAGCCGTAATAGTGCACTGTAATCTCGTTGGTCTTGACTGTTATCGATTATGTAGTGCATGCTATAAATGTTCATGAAATAGTATTAATAGTCTTTGAATGACGAGATTGTTTGTGCGATAACATTAAACTTGAGAATCATTAAAAACACAACGACAGTTCGTCAAGGAAAGTTTTCAGGGAAAGATACATATTCTTATAAAAATATATTTAAATGTTTTTATATTTATTTTACATTACCCAAAGTCCATAGATATGCTTCCTACAACACTTGAAACTTGAGCTTTCATAAATATTATTGAATTTACAAACATGATAATACAGGCTGGCAACAATGGTACCCCATGACATTAATACAAGCGTTCCTATTGACCAAGTTGGACAGTATAGCAGACCTTTGTCATTTTATTTATTTTACTAACATAACGTAGTCTTTAACAGTCTCGTGTCACTAGCTCCGATTGCCTGTACATCATAAAGGACGGATCTATTCACGTGAAGACGATTCGACCTCTATAGACAAGAAAGGGTAAAGATATTGATTGGTCACTGATTTAGTTCTTACAATAGATAGTTTTGCAGTAAGCAAACAATATTATTGAAGTCTGTCTGTTTTTGGATCAGAACTGTAAGAATGACGAGAGTTTTAAGAGGAACCTTGGGTAGAAATTGAACACGCCTAGTTATTTTTACAAGCTTTTATTTAAATATTTTCTTCTCAAGATTCTGGTGCGCTTTTCTGCACCCTGACATGATGACAAATCTGAATAATTTTGAAGGATATTGCGGATCCATTGCTTCATATGTTCGAAAAATTTGTCTGCTCAACAACGTAAATAACGCAATGAATGTTGTTGAACTGTCAAAATTAAAACCATTGCTATTGTTAGTGTGTTAAATACGCAATTACCCCGCTGATCGTTCAGGATCGAGGCTAGGTTAGGCTACAGCCCGCAATAAAAGTAGACAACACTTTCAAGTCGGGAAAAATAAGGCAAATGAATGAACCTTCATTTAAAATTAGGCTATCGTAGTTATTATAGCCGTTGGTGAGCTATCCTAGGAATTGCAATTAGTTCATTCATACATGCAATAGATATTTAGGAATAACCAACTCAATTGAGTATTTCTCATTTCCATAAATAGTTCCATATCAATATCAAAGAATATAAACGTAAATTAAAAATATGTTGTCTACGTTCTTATAACGCAGTCTGCTTATTTATGGTTTTCGTGTGATAAACTGGCTGGTAAAGCAATAAAAAAAATATGCTTTCCGTTATTTGTATTGCTCAATTTCACGATAACGGCAAGTTTTTAAACAATGGCAAGTTTTTTGAACATTATTTTTTTAACTACTGGTAACTCTTTAAGGAAGCATATTGCTTATTTTGTTTATGATGTAGAAGAGAGGCGATATATTCTAAATTTGTTACTCAAAGGTCAAAGTAATAAACTTAACGATTAATCTAGATTTTCACAATATAATTAGTGATGCTATTAATATAAAGCTTATTGTGTAAATATGCACTGCACATCTGCATCTTCCGATCATCATAAACAGCCTATAATATTCCCACTGCTGGGACACAGGCCTCCTCTCTAGTGAGAGGGCCGTAATCCACCACGCGGGCCCAGCGCGGGTTGATATATGTCAGATGTCTTCGAATTTTTTGGTTCTAGGGCATCTTCCGATAATACATTTTATTTCCTTAATCTGTATCTTTCTTCAGTCAAAACTACTACCTAATTTGTCTGTGAATTGACTTTAATTAAACTACTTGTTGGATTTTGATGCGGTTTTAACCATATTTAGAGAATGGCTCTTGAGATAAGTTGATGAGAATAATCGGTATTTAAGGACATCACCCGCGTGTGTCGCTAGTTTATTATAACTAACGTCTATTATTTATGAATGTATAGATAGTGGTAACTTATTACATCGTCATGCCATTATTAGGTGAGTTGCAATTTAACCGATAGCAAATAGAGATAGATAGCTCCATTTAGCAAACAGAGCCATAAATTACTAGGTTACACAACATTTAAAAAACGTAAATAGATTTGTACAGACGCCGCACATCAAGCTACTACAATCTGTCAAATTTCTTTAATAGATTTTCAACTTTATCGCTAAAGCATTCAGGTTCTAAGTTGATTGGGAAAATTTGACAGTTTCGGGTAGCTTGACCTGCTGGCGTCAGTACAAAATGTTATCTTTTCTGAAATCTTTATTTTGTACTGCCCTTGACATTGCCCTTACCAAAAGTCAAGGTCTGCTTGTCAACGTCAAGATGTACACTCAAACAAAGAAATAAGTATACAGGCAGCTACAACGCTACAAGGTTTTTTTAGCGCGTGGGCAAAATCGAAACTAACGCTGTCATCTTGTTTTGTTAATATAATTTCTGTGACAATTTCACAAATGTTAACCAACAACGTCAATGTCATTTATGCACCAAA
Source organism: Apamea monoglypha (assembly GCA_911387795.2). Taxonomy (NCBI): domain Eukaryota; kingdom Metazoa; phylum Arthropoda; class Insecta; order Lepidoptera; family Noctuidae; genus Apamea; species Apamea monoglypha. Next base: position 2,466,290 of record OU426933.1, on the reverse strand, counting down.
AAACCCACTCTAACTTGTAACTCCTTTTAAACAATGTTTTGGGTGTGCTAAGTAATCAAATCTTTTACATAGTGCCTTTAAGTGTGTATCAAGTTTTAAAAGTTTAGCTTTTAGTGAGAAGATGAATACTTTTGTCTGCATACCTAACTAACTCTTTGTTTGACTGTATTGAGAAATATGTCTGCATTGTTACGTTTAGGTTGCGTGTTGAGCGTCTATATACTAGATGTATGATCTGAATATAAACCGGGCAGCATTATAGCATACCCCTAGTTTTGTCATAAAATGTCGTGGTTGCGATGTCGCCTATGGCCGTGTAATACTCCTTTTGGGGTTACTCTAGCAAAATATTCTTGAAAAGTTATACCATTCTTCAGTTTCTTTGAATGTAAATTGGATTCAATGGTACTATGTGGGTGTGTCACTTACCATAATTTTAAGGGATGCCAAAGTTCACGATGGAAATAATAGAAACGGTTCAGAAGACTTTTTGAGGAATTCGGCCTCAAAAAGTTCTAAACAGCTTGTTTTTTTTTTGTTTTTAGCTTTGATTTGTAGAAACAAAATTAATGAACATGCATGTATAGAAAGATCAAATCCGCTTTTAGGTCTGTTCGAATATAAGTCAATTGTTAACTAGGGTTAACAATTCCTCTCTCAAAGACCTCTTGATTATGTATACTTTAGGAAGTATTCATGACCAGAGGTCAGGAAATGCAGTTGACTCTAGCACGAGTATATCAGAGTTCAGCTTTTCAATTTAATTATATCATGTGTCGTGTTTATGCTAACAACATTAGTTTTATAGTTAGGTCATGCCAATGTCAGCTCTTGTAGATATAGACGGGAAACATGAAGCATGTGCCAGTTTATATTTTAATTAACATTAGAATTCTGTAGAGACAATAACAAAATGTGCATTGACTTTAAAAAAATAAAGGAGATATTGTGTTAGTTATTCTGATGACTTGACTTTTCCCCACATTGTATTACTTACATTCTTATTGTAGCTGCGCCCCGCGGTTTCACCCGCATAAATTTGGATCCCGTGGGAATATCGGGATAAAAAGTATCCTATATGTTAATCGTGGTTATAAACCATCTGTGTGCCAAATTTCATCCAAATCCGTTCAGTAGTTTTGGCGTGAAAGAGTAACAAACATCCATACATACAAACTTTCGCATTTATAATATTAGTAGGAAGTAGGATCATACTTTCTGTTACTGACAAATTCCTATTCGGTAATGTACGGTAGGCGGTAGGACATTATCTTCGCTTACTGAAATCTAAGACGTTAAGGCTTTTCATAAATCATCATCATTCTCCCAATTTATTTGGGGTCGGCGCAACATGTCTTTTTCTTCATAGGCTTTTCATAAATATTCTTCTTCAAAAAAATGACACTTATCTTTGTATAAAAATACCAAAGATTATTGTCCTATTATTGTGCAGGGCAAAGGCCTCTTCTCAATTCTCATGCAGAAGGCATTGATCACCACGCTTGTTCAAGGCTGATTGACGATTAAAACCCAGCGGGGTAATTTCGTAACACAAACAATTGCAATGCCTGTCATTTTGACAATTTGACAACATCCATTGCGTCATTTCTGTCATCCTGCAGACGAATTTTTCAAAAACCAACACAGCCTTAGCAGTTCCTATCAAAATCCTTCGTAGTAAAGAAATTGTTACGCAATTGGGGTGTAGGTTTCCTCACGTTTTCCTTTATCAATGGCTAATCTTAATGTGACGTTTATTCGACAGCGTTGATCGAGCGCAGTGCCGGTAACGAGGAGCGCGAGGACTCGTCGAGTCACTTCTCGTGGGTGCTGAAGCAACTCGTGCAGGAGAACATACAAGGCCTGCCGCCCGGTGGGGGGCTTGCTGCCAAGTAAGTGCAACCAATTTTTTAATTTTTATTTATGTATGGGATCTCGGAGGTGAGATACTCCGCTTGGAGCGTCGCTGTGGGAGGGTAGCAAGGGACAGGCTGGATCGGTGTTATAAGTGTAACCAACAGTTGACGTTCCCCTTTATAGATGGGATTTGAAACCTAGCAGTTAAAACTCCTATTAATGGTCTGTCACCAACGACAAGGCATGACCATTTTAATAAGACCCTTAACCCACTGCTGACTGGTGATGCGTCAACAACCTACAGAGTGCATCTTTTTGGGTTTTGGAAACCTGGATGCCAAGTGCCGTTAGGCATTCGGTAGTGCAGTTGACAGGGGAAGGCTCTGGCCAAATATTGATTGTCAATATGTTTATAAAGGACCGACATTTTGAGTTACCCAATAATCTCAGAAACCCGAAATGCTATGATAATGATACCATAATTACAAATACCATAACGAAAGAGCAGTTCTAAAACGAAACTTTTCAATTCCAGGCAATCGTTACTGGACAAAATATACAGGGAGTTCTATCCGGAACACCCCGACAGCTCGGAGACGTTCGACTGTCAGACCGAACTGACCGACGCGTTCAGCGCAAACTAACGCTATACATTACGTTACACTAACACACACGGGACGCGATCGTACACTAGCCCTGTGCACGCGCCGATGGAACGCTAACTAAGATACAGTAACGTGGAATGTCGAATTCCAATTGTTTGAACAGTTTGGTAAGTAACATTAGGAATGTTTCTTTTTTATACTAGTGACACTCACTAAATTAATTGTAATTTTGACATATCAAACCAAAGCTAAGTTTCAAATTAAAAGTATGGAAATGTCTGGGGAGAGTTGTTTCCGGCTTCGGTTTTTAAAGTGTGTTCACTCGCTAAGTGTGCGGTTTCGTCCCAAAATTAGCTGAATACATACTAGTACAAATCTAATGGAGTTGCAGTTACATTACTTCAGAATTTTGAACGTTGGTAACATTTCATTTTGTACATAACTGTCTCGAATGTCGGGTAATGTAGTTGGAATTTTGTTTGATTCCGGCAATAATTGATGCTTCGGCTGTGTTGATGCGTCGGTGTAAAAATCCCCTGAGGTTACCTTGATTCTTTTTTCCTTCATTTCTACCTTCAATCGCTGTATATTGTCTTCTAGAGGGAACGCAACGCCTACCTCTAGTTGTCTTTTATCTTCTAATTGGTCACTTAGAATAAATAATAATATACTTAATTATAATATTTGAGTCCTTTGATGATAATCATGATATATTCTAGTAAGCTGACAACTCGACAGAGCCGAAGCAAATTCGAATCCTAAAATGCATATAATACTATGTAATACTCTATAGGCTGTGGTATGGCCTTCAGAATAAATGTTTACTATGGACCTATTTCGTGCAGCCTCACCACAGCCCCTCACTTGTATCACACGGCACAAAATTTCCTTGTTTCCAGCCATGTTTAATGTAACCCTGCCGGTTTGAAATGCCCATCCCCTTCGAACTTTTATTTGTATAGCAACCATTTTAATTTTGTCGCGTTAAAATTTTATTTTTTGTAGTTTAGATATTTTTGTTTCGTGTTAACATTGGCCATTCGTGAATGTCATAATATTAGATGTATAATATTAGATATTCGATTGGATGTAATAGAAAGTCTATGATAATATTTACTTGTGTGAACGGTTAAATTCTATAGTTTATGTTCCCGCGCTTAACATTTTTGTTAAGAACTTTTTATACAGAAGGTTTACCTAAACTGGCTTAGTGTTTAGAGAAAATAATTTGTTAGTAGCAAAATCTTCTTAATATGAGTGTTAAGCCTGTAATAGCAGATTCAAATGGCCAGTTGGATTTAGTGTAATCTTATGTTCCGTTACACATGAAAGCCTAAGAAAATTGGAAAATTGATTTATCAATTCTATTAATAAATATCTAGTTTCCTTTTTGTACATATTTTTTTCTTTATTACAACAAACATAGTCATTATCCAAAACGTCAAAGTAACATATTGATTTAAAAAAATATAAACTAGCGTTATTAATCGGGAATTGGAATATGGGGTAATATTAATTGTTAGTTTTTTATTTCTTAAAAATTATTGTACTTCGTTTCGTGTTACAGAAAAGATGAAATTAGATTTAATCGCTTTTTTAAAAGTTGCGCGTTATCGGAAGAAGTATTGGGAATGCTTTTAAATTTTCGCTTCGTACTTAGATGAAAAAAAAAGTAACTAATCTGTTGATACGCGTAGTGTCTGTGGCCGTACAATATACAAATTAGACCGAATTCCATTTTTGTCATATAATGTCGTTACCAAATTCTATGTGTACTGTACTATTCATTTCTGATATTCACCTCTTGTAAATAAAAGAGAATAGAAAAGATACTTTTGTACCTGTTTGTGCGGTTTAGCGTGTTACTAACTAATTGTGAGGAGTTTATCGTGTCGGCACTCGTGGAAATATATATAACATTTTCAAATATACTTCTACATTCTTTATTTTAATCTGCGTCTGTGATGTCTCCATCATTAAGCATTTTTCGATTTATGCGGTTTACAAATCGATCACAGAATTAACAGCATGATTGATATAATTTTAACAGAAATAATGACAGTTCTACATAAAAATTAAACATGATGTATGTATTTCCAGCGCCTGATACAATAATGTAACTAAATAGTTTTTACTGAACAAAAATATTTCAAAGGTTTTCAAATGTGACGTAGGAGACATTGTTTTAGTATCTAACGATTGAAGTAATAACAACCTATTATAATATTATATATTATGTTTCTATTTACAAATGGAACTTGAACAACCCTTTAAAAATGACTTTGTCGTTCCTCTCAATAACGCTTGACATTTTTGCAGTCGAGGCAGTTACAAACCTGGAGTTCATTTGTAAATTCGAACGATCTTATTGAAAATTCAAACCATATCTAAATTAGTTTAATATATTACGAAATAAAATACAGAACATGTTTCCTAGATATAAAAATAATAACTATCTATTTTATTGGTGGTAGCAAAGCTATTGCGATTTTATTATTATTTAATTCCTGTGCAAGGCAGCACAATACGTATTTTTTTCCCTACTACAGTTAGTCACTTGTGGAGGACGTAGATCCCGCACTAATGTAGCTTACTTCGGGTGAATAATATACCGTGTTATGCTGCCTTGCGTTAGCGATTTGTTATGACCCCAAAATTGTCAGTTAATATTGCATCCATCTTAATTATTTTCTATATTTTTTATCCCAAAAAAATATGCCTCTAATACCCTTTTCAACCCATTGTCGAGGATCAAAACGTTGAGTTCTTCGTTTGTTTACGGAAGGTCATATTAATTGTGTTTTGTACAACCGTGTTTAGATTTGAATGCCAATTCAAAAATGTGCCTTTGACGCTAGTTTAACGAATATCTCGTCGAGATATTAAGGTTGTCAACAAGTCACATAAATGTGACATTGGTGTCATGGGCCCCCTTCTGTCCTTATTATGTGACGGTTGTTTTCGACTTTATTATCCATTATTTCTCTTAATTAAACCAAATATTAATATTAGACAGTGGGTTTTGAAATCGGATTTTTGATGTCCTTCCGGGACGAGTATGCAGGTTTTACTTCTGGTTGTTTCTTTTTTAAATTTTGCTTTCGGACGAAAGTCGACATCTCACAAAGTGTGTCTCGTTTTTCTAGTAGACGCTTGAACAATAAATAGCTGTACCTTGACAAAATATTTTTTTATTTTTCTTTTATTATGGTTTTATTAAAGTTGTCAAAAAATAAAAGCCCGTTTTGACATTTGAGAATGCGTTCTTGACACCTGTCAGTTTCATACAAACGAATAGGTGTTTTGCGAATTTGATCTTTATTAACTAACTACTAGAACTGTCAATGTCAAAAAGGGCCTTATATTTTTTGACAACTTTAGGTCCCGCTTTTGTTGTTTTAGCAGTGCGTAGCGTTTTACGGTGTAGTTATCAATTGTCGGCTGTATAACACATAAGAACTTGAAAACAATATAATTGATCATACTCTTCTGGAAAAGTTGTGTTCATTAAAATTTCAATATTTGATGGACGCACGACATACAAGTAACTTCTACTCTCCCTTAATTATTTTGCCAAATTTATGTTTAAATATCTATTACGCAAATAATTTGGCATAGACAATATAAAGCTTACTTATCTGTGTACAGTAAGTCGACTCAATGTAAGTTGTATGATAAAGTTTATAGTGGATATTTTTAAAATAAATTCGAAACTATCTACACATCCACACATTCGGAGTATAGTAGTGTTTAGGTTACATGGAAATAAATATTTATAATATGTGTATTTGTGTTTGTTAACTGTACTTAATAATTTTTTTAAAGGACGTATTTCAAGTTCTTAGCGTCACGATGGCAAAAATAACACGAAAAAATATATATCCTTTAATATTCCAACTAATTATAATTAGTTGGAATATATCGCGTTTATTGCCAATTTTTATGTTTTGGGGGACTAACAATATTTTTGTTAAAATCGACAATTTCAATGTAGTCTTTAGAAAATACATACAGCCTTGGCCAAAAGTATTGAGCACCCATGACATCTTTCAGTTTTATGCGGAGTATCAAATAGAAATAAAACAAAACGTTATAAATAGGTTTATTTTACTATTTATTAATTGAAAATTAATATTTTGTGGGTCCACCCTTTGCCTTAATTACAGCAGAATTTTTTTTTGGTAAAGAGCTAACAAGATTTTTACAGTCTTCAGCAGTAATCCCGTTCCATTCTAGGCGCAGGTAGCGTTTCAAATCTTCTCTGTTGTGAATTGTGTGGCGCCTAACTACGCTTTAATAAACCCCATAAATGTTCTATGGGGTTCAGATCTGGCGACTGGGCAGGCAAGTCAAGAAGTTCTGTGTTATTTTCCCGGAACCATGTCATAGTGCGGGCAGATTTGTGGCATGGCGCGTTATCCTGCTGGAATTTAACACCATCCACGTTCGTGTCGCCGAAAAGTTTCGTGAATGAAGGCAGCAACGCAATTTCTAGTACATTTATGTACTTAGTAGAGTCCATGCGGCCCTCACACACGAACAATTCGCCAATTCCAGAATCGGTCATGCAACCCCAGACCATTATGCCGCCGCCGCCGTGTTTTACGGTTGGGATCACACACTCTGGCTTAAATTCTTCGCCCATCCGGCGATGAACAAAGGTCACACCAGGTGTAAAGCGAGGTGAAAGTATAGTGTTTAGCATTTTGTCTGTTTGCTTGAATGTATGTTCCGGTATCACACAAATAATACCGGATAGATTTTGTTCAAATTTTGCAAAGATATTCCCTATAAGTCTAGTCAGTCTATAGGCTATAAATTGCCACGCTATTTCCTATGGGGGATGAACAATATTACTTTATGTTCGTATTCTTCTATAGTTTACCGCAAATTGTAAAAAGACGAGCAAAAACGTTAGAATATTGTTGATAGTTACAAAGGTGATTGGGCATCTTAGTATCCAAACCATACCCATAGCGGACACAAACGAAATATAGCAGAATGTATTGATATAAGGCTCTGATTTACTATGGCATTAATCCCATTAATGTGAGATACGGGAATCTTGAAAGAAAAAATGATCGTATACAGGGTTATTGGTAAAACACCAACAACCTCTTAAGAGGTCATTGTACTCATCATTATGAACAACCTTTACTATGGGATCAAACAAGAAATCGCGAAAAAAAAAAAATCAGCTGTTCCCTACATTTTGAAGAGTTAGACGAACATAAATGTAAGGAACAGTTGTTTTTTTTTTCCTGTGTATACAATTTCCATATCAACAAAAATATAATCGAAAAATAAATAACCAGAGTCCACGAAACACGTGAATGTGGTCGAAAAAACAATATAAACTAGGTAAACGCACAGATCGCAACGATAGCTAACGGAGGACTACGCGCAGGACGGTGAGTCGGTGCGAGAGCGCAACGAAACTTATTCTACCTGTCCAATGTGCGAAAGAGACATGACTCTGATCGTGTGGCTCATCCGTGCTCCGAGCTGATGGTATCGGAATTTTTATGATGAAAAATTTTTTAGATCAAATAAAATCCTCTGTAACATTTTTTTTTTTAACGGCTCAGTACCTTTTCTCCATCGATTATTTATCAAATAATTATATACAATGAAAAGTCACATTATTCTCTTTAGTTTAAAACTATTTTGGTTAATGTTCGCCACTCTTCGCAGAGCGGGCCAGATATGCCCAATGACCTTTAAACTTTTTAAACGATTATTGTCACGCTATATCTTATGGAGCTAAGCAGTCAATCCTACTTCCTACTTATATCCTACTAATATTATAAACGCGAAAGTTTGTAAGGATGGATGGATATTTGTTACTTACTCTTTCACGCCAAAACTACTGAACGGATTTTGATGAAATTTGGCATTTCTGTTCGTCGGGAATTCTAAAGTCAGTGTATCAGTGTTGTGCCATATTCAAGAACGCAGGCGTTCATTAATTCACTAGAAACGAAAAACTTCGCAAGCAATGGGTAATTGCTACTGAAGGTGGCGGGTGTAGCTGTCGAGCTCAGGACGAGCTGCTCGTCACACGGACAATTGTACGTCGCTTGCTCTCGCGTCACCAGTCGTGGCACTCTTTATATTTTCGGTGCTGAGACCAAAACTACAAACGTAATATACAGGGAAGTTTTTAAAAAAATGTTGCTGTTATTTTAGTACATTGTGGTATCTTACGACTTCTACACGAACGGAGTAAGCTAATACAAAATATTATGCGCAAGCGCCACTTTAAATGAAACAAACAAATATTAACTAAAAGCAAATTTAATTGAAAATAATTTTGCTAGATCCTAATTTAGCACATTCTGTATCCAAAAAGGTAACATAAAGAATCTTAGAATTTAACATATTTTACCGTCTAAAAGAGGTACCTACTTATATAAAGTTTTTGCAAAACATCTACTTAGCTGCTTCCAAAGTTGCAACCAGTTTTATGTCCGTTTGGATTGAGGAGCCACTTCACGATTTTAAAAGGAAACTCACCCCCTTATTTAGTAGGAAAGCAAATAATTTTGTAGGCCAAATTCTGAAATTTGTAGTAAAACATATACAAAGTTATATCAATGTAAAAGTGGCTCCTCAATCCAAACGTCTGAATTGAGGAGCCACCTGGAACACGGAAAGTATTTGTTGAATATTTTTGAAAATTTTGTATCATTTAGTAGTAATTGTGTATAGTGCCTACTAAAAACCTGAGTCCAGTACTGTTGATGTTCAAGAATATACAAGTCTTTTAATGTGGCTCCTCAATCTATACATAAGAGCCTGAATTTCCATGAAAGTAATTGGTCTATTTATATTCCACTCCAAAAAACATTTAGTAGTAAGTGTGTTCGAATTTGTAGCATATAGAGAAAGTAGTAAAACTTAGTGAATTTAGTAAATAAACGCATCTTATTTGGCTCCTCAGTCCTGACGTTCTGCATAATAAATAATTGATTGTATCTACCTGAGATCACAACGGAATCAATAACCAGAGACACTAACATTTAGTATAAATGTCTACTAATTACATATGTACAAATCAACATTGTATATATTCGGTATCTGAAAAACAAATTACTTTTCGATATTCATTAGGAATTCGCTATTAAGGGTGACCATGTTGTGTGTGTACCTGGGACAAACAGTCAAACTAGGTAAGTCCAACTTCGTTAAGTTAAGGAACCTACGGAAAATCTTCTCGTCCAAAATACCGCAGTGTCTCGAAACAAAAGTCTTTAACCAGTGTGTGTTGCCAGTTATGACTTACGGCACTGAGACGTGGCGTTTTACAATGGGCCTCATAAGAAAGCTCAAGGTCACCCAAAGGCCAATGAAGAGGGCTATGCTCGGAGTTTCTCGGCGAGTTCGACTTAAGAATGAGGGGGATCTTTGGGGGAGGTCCAGCAGTGGACGTCTTTCGGCTGAAATGATGATGATGATGTTAAATGAAACCAGAATGACTAGTTCTTGAAATTTAATTTTTAACAAATCGACACAGTATGTAGGCACAGAGATTCTTCATATATTTTAGGTACTTAGTAGTCAATTTCGACATAAGTTAATGAATGAATTAATATTTGTTGGTCGGTGCTTTTCCGAATTTTACAGTGAGAATCATAGTCGTCGTAACAAAACATCTCATCCTTCGTTGGGTAGTGACATTTATAGTGGCCCATGCCAGCGTAGATAGAATAGATTGCCAGAAAAGCCACGAAACGAAGATTTTCTTTTTAAATAATGTATTCATGGTCACCCTTCAAAACAATTTCATAGGAAATTAAAGAATAGCTAATAACTTCGTAGGTATGTACTATTTTATGGCAGGATTATACGTAAATTTAGTAGAAATTTATACAAAATATAGGTGTTTTTTGTTCCAAATTTCGTCACAAGTATAAGTAGATTAGAGGCAAATCTATTTACCGAAGCATCTCAATTGAGGAGCCACATTAAATGTGCTATATCTCCCAATTCATTCATTTTTGATTACTGATTCTTATCCTACAAATCTAATATACTTGCTACTAAATGATGAAGAAATTGCGCATTAATTGGACTACTGCTTCTTTGAAAAATGACGAGTAGTATGTGTATGGTCTGAGGGGCCACATATAATATATGGTAACTTTTTTCATTTTAACACTACCAAGCTCAGATTTTGTCTACTAACTACTCTCAAATGCTACTAAATCATACCAAATTATGATATATATACATCCATGATATTCCTAGTTCTGACGTGGCTCCTCAATCCAAACATTTAGATTGAGGTGCCACCTTTATGTTCATATAACTATGGAAGTATTATACTACAAAATCGAGGATCGAACCTACAAAATTTTTAAACTTACTACTAAATAAGTATTTAGTTTCATTAAGATACGAAATGTGGCTCCTCAATCCTTACGGACATCCAGTTTTGAGCACATATTTTTGTACACAGGTAAAATTAAAATAAAAAGTGGCCATTTTGTTGAGTTAAATAATTTGCGAAAACGCGGTGTTTAAAAAAAAGGAGTTTCCCGTTATAGCTGCCATAATTCATAGTGGTCACGAAACTGTATTTTGCTACAGTAACATCACCCCACTCGTTGCAACTTCATTAGCAACTAGAAGTATAACATTAGTAGTAATATGCCATTGAGTCGACGAGCTGACAATCCATGCGTTGGTACGCGGCCTGTTCATAGTAAGTATCGTAATCTTCGGGTTTCTGACGTTTCATCAGTTTTGCCTTCCAAGCACGTCTTTCCTCGATGGCTTTCTGTAGATACCGTCAACATAAAAATTATTAAGAAAAGTTGAGACGATTGCATAATCAGCCTATATGTTCCCACTGCTGGGACACAGGCCTCCTCTCTGTCAGAGGGGGTGGGCCGCAATCCACCAAGTGGGATCAGTGCGGGTTGGTAGATGTCACGTTTTCGAATTTATTGTTCTAGGACATGCCGGTTTCCTCTCGATGTTTTGCTTCACCGTTTTGTGTGCAGAAGTGATGACATAATTGGACGTAGTTTAGCAAAAAGGACTCAACCCACATTCTTCCCAATAACTCGAACATTGCGTTAGCCTATGTAATACAACTTGACTCATAAAAATATTGGTATATTTGCCCATAAGTGATAATATTTCAAAATATTACATATACAACATAATTGCAACAATACACATCTAAACTTAAAACCTCGATAACTCAAAAATTACTTGTTGTGGATTGAGTCCTTTTTGCTAAACTACGACCAATTAAGATACACAAAGTAAGAAAAAAGTCGCGGCCACTGCTCTAAACGTTCAGGCGACAATCAAGATCTATATGTTTCGTCTGTTGTGGTCTTGAAGTACCCTTAATTCTGAAACGACACTTTATAGGAAGACATTTCTAAAAGTCTCCCTTCAAAATCAAAACGCAAATACCGTCAAAATCTGGAATAACTTTAGTTAAATATTTCTACTGATTTTGTCAAAACAAACTCACATCCTTTCGTTCCTTTTCGATATCACGGCGGTACTTCTCAGCATTCTTCCTCATGTTGCGGAGATCTGCAGCGCTCGCCTGGAATCTATAACATACCTTTACAATCAGAAATACATGGAAAAAGTGATTAACCGGTCCGTTGAATCCGTAGTTACAGAAACAATTAAAAAGCCATTGAGTATGGCATGGACCCACGTTCGATACGTAGGGCAGCTAAATACAACCCTTTTTTTAAGGTTCCGTAGCCAAATAGCAAAAACTGAACCCTTATGATGTCATGTCCGGCTGTCAGTCTATCCGTCCGTCCGGATGTTACACAACCATTGCACTATATCGATGGAAATTGGAAAGAAGGTGTATTCTGTGCACCGCTAAACAATGGTGCAGTGAAATTACGAAAACGAATTACGGCTGGCTCTTCCCATACATGTAACGGAGGGATAAAAAATACTCAATTCACATAAGCGTGTGGATCCCATAAATAGTTTTGAGAACTTTTTTTTCATAGATTTTTCGAAAGAATACTATGTAATACAAACTTATTAGAACTTTATATGTGGTGATGATGGAACAAAAGGTGGTGGAGGTGGGACATTGTCTGCACAATGTCCCATTTTTCATTTTGCTCCGCACTATCACTTTATGACTGCGTCAGCAAACGGAGTTCACGTGGCTGAATTTTGGACTGAACATAATATTGGAATTTTCACAATAAATTTCTTATTTGCCATCGATCCGCACAGAAGAAGATACACTTATTTTTGTGGTCGATACAAACAGTACTGTGCATGGGTAAATATGCATCTCAACTACGGAACCCTTGTCTGCGTGGTCCGAGACGGACTTGGCCGGTTTTAGAAATTCAGTGCCACCGACACGTCAGTCGTATTCTAGAACTTTTAGAAATTAAGCTGATGCTGTCACAATGGCGTAAACACGCTGGGTGTGTTCATTTATTTCGGTGTTCACCGTCGGCGACGCGACGCTCGCGCCCGCGCCTATGCGATACTTAAGCGATGGCCATGGTCAACTCCTTAGGAACCCTAGATTATGAAGACCATTTGGTCTCAGCATGATAAATAGGTGAAATATACAATAAACAATACTGAACGTCTGAACCACAGTCGCATAATTGCTGAATTACTTAGTTGGCACTTACTTGCGCTTAAGTAGCGAATGAGCCATGGCGTGTATGGGGTTCTTCGGTTTTTTCGTGGCGACGTTGTACAGCACTTCAGGCAGAAACATACCGAAGTTCTCCCAGAGGTACTTCACCGAGTCATGGTCGAGAGTTCCTGAAAATATTACCTCAACTATGCCAAATAAATGTCATCACGAAAAAAATACTACACTCGACCGGTTCTGTGTTTCCCGCATCCAGCGGATTCCTGCGGCCTTCACCAGGTCATCGGTCCACCTTGTGGGAGGCCTTCTAACGCTACGTCTTCCGGTAAGCGGTTGCCACTCCAGAACCCTTTGGCCCTATCGGCCATCTGTTCTGCCACTTAAGTTTTGCAATTCTTCGGGCTATGTCAGTTATCTTTGTTCTCCTACGGACCAGTCGCCAATACGGTTCCCTAAAACTTACCAGTTATATCAATAGGATTGTCATTCCTCGGCAGTATCACCTTGTCAGTCAAGTCTTTGATCTCCTCCAACCGACAATTTGAATTGCGCTTTTCAGAGTGACCGCAGTCTTTAGTGATCTTTTTAAGGAGAACTCCGTCGCTGAGCTTGTACTGGCTTGTGCAAGTCGCGACCTGGTATATCTTTTCGTCGTTTTCATCAAGTGTATACCGACCATTATCGTCAAAGTAGTATGGCGTATTTTCTGAATTCTGGTGGGACAAAGAACTTTATAACAGTATTTTCGTAAAAAAATAGTGTGTGTAGACGAATAGGCTAGTTGACTCTTTTTTAAACTAGGTCCTAAATAGTTCATATTTGTTCTACTAAGGTAAAAAAAATATTACTACATTTTTTCAACACCTATGAAACTACAAAACTGTAATTTAAAAACAAACTCTTCATGTGGGTGCGAAAACGCTGTCCGCCATTTTAGTCCATAGATTATCTGTGCTCTGACATCATACGTATTGTAAACAAACATTTGACACACACATTTAACCGTGGACAATTTTCCAGTTTACTTTACTTTAAAAACATGATTTCAACTAATTTACATGAAAAATACAGTAATTATCGTCCGAGAATGCAAAAACACATCGATAAAGACCCCAGGAAAGTTGTGGATTAGAGTGCCTAGTGAAACAAATATTCGCAAAACATGGCTAAGACTTGCTCAAAGGGATCCTGAATCATTATCAACTGTAACTCAAATTTATTTTTGCGAAGATCAGTAAGTACCTACCAAAGTACAGAAACTTTTAGTTACTTTTGAAATACTTTTTTAGGTTATTTAAATCATTCAAGGCAAAGAAATTACCAACCATTAATGTATCAATTTTTGGCAAATTTGTGCTGTCTGCTTTTGTGAAACCAACGTCCATAATGAATTTATTATTGTTTTTCAATAAAGCAAATAAATTAAGAACGTGTTAAGGAGTTTTTATCGAAATATTTATACTTGTAATAACACCACGTCAAATCACGAGTACCTACTCGTTTTGTTTACAATTTGTATGACGTCACATCATGGACGACAGCGTTTTCGGCGATTCAAATTAAAAAAAAAAACACATTTTTTAAATTGAATTTATAAATTAATCTTACGCTTTTTGTTATTAAAATCGATATATTTCGTTTTCGTAAGCTAAATACTGTAAGAAATACTCATTTATTGTATGAAATTAGATAAGTGTCAAGTAGCCTATTGAGGCCAGCCGAAATATTACCGTGAAAACTTAGGTGAAGTGAGCTGTCATTAAACTAGATTCTAGGGATTGACACTATTGCCAGCTCACTTCACCTAAGTTTTTACGGTGAGATTTTTACAGAATAGACCGGCAGTATCTCAATACTGCCGGTCAATTCTGTAAAAATCTATGAGACATACCTAATTTGTGTGAAAGAAAGCTAAACATACAATTTTGTGAATTACTGTACCCTTCTTAGCATAACAGCTCCGTATTCGTGGTACAGTCAACTGCACATCAGTAGAAACACTTAACGAGGGTTACCGGTTAACTATACAAAATGGTTGACTTGAAAATGCCAACCAGTTGGCAACATACTGCTGGACTTTTCTTTTACTTGAATCTTAAGGGGCTTTAGGTACAGACGCCAGCACATCAGTCTACTACACTCTGTCAAATTTCTTTAATAATTTACCCCCAAAAGCATTAAGGTTCAAGGTTGATTGTGAAAGTTTGACAGTTTCGGGTAGCTTGACCTGCTGGCGTCTGTGCAAACTTTTAGACTAGTAGATATAAGGAAGGAACGAATAGTTCCTTTTAGTGCTAAGAATTAAATAGTAAAATCCATTTACCCACCTCCACGAACTCGCCGTAACAGTTGACGTGGAAGTACTTCAAGCCGTAATATGAGATGTAGTTCTGGTGGTTGAACTCGTCAACGTAGAAAGAACCGGCTCTGTCAGTGTATAGGACACGATCCGTTCCTATAATTTACCCCTCGTGAGCGTCCAGCCTCTTATTGTGAACAAAAGTTGTGCAACAATGTAGCAGCAATATGTTCAGGATTTACTGGCAACATTGTGTGTGAAACACATGTTTCACATACACAATGTTGCAATGTTGCTGCAACAATGCTGTGCAACTTTTCATTGAAAGTGAAAGTGATGACCTTTAGATAGCAGGAAAACATTCTTAATAATTTGATTACTGTGCCTGTACCAATGGACTATTAATGAGAGTTTAACACTTCTATTATTGTCGATGATGGAATTTAATACCTAGATACTCAGTGTCGAAATTACTTGTCTGTAGCTAAGTAATTTCTCAGTAACAAACCGGAGTCTGGGGGTGTACTACGAAGTGCAAAGTGCGAATGATCGGATCGGACTGACCGAATATTATTGAAAAATGCGAAAAATCTTCGGATCGGCTCAGTTGGGTCGGGACCATAATCAATATTCGAAAGAGTGTAGGAGTGTAGGATCGGGACCGACCGAACCAAATAGTAACTTCGTAACAGGAAACGGCCGAACATTCGGCCGATACCACTTCGGAGTAGACCCCCTGGCGTGATTCGATATTTCGATATTATGTTATCTAAGTATACTAATAATAAAGCTGAATAGTTTGTTTGTTTGTTTGAACGCGCTAATCTCTAGAACTACCAGTCATCATCTGCATCATAAGCCTATAGCAGTCCACTGCTAGACATAGCCCTCTCCTATTACACGCCATTCGCGCCATTTCACTACCAGTCGGGTTTGAAAAAAAAATATTTTTGCATTTGATAGATTAATTTTGAGAAATGCTGTAGGCTATTTAGCACCAGGCTACGACCCTGAGGAGCCAAGCAAAAAGAAAAAAAGTCAGAAGGAACGCGAAGCAAAACAGTAAGTAATAGCTCGGGCAGGCGGTGCGATGCGACGGGATAGTTCGGGGGAACAAGAAATTTCACGTGGACGAAGACACGGGCAGAAGCTAGTAATTAATATTTCATACTTTACCTCGGACATGGAAGAAAGTTACCATCGCTCTAGACATTTCCGACTGTTTCTTTTGAAGGTACGAAATTCTCTTATTTATATTTTCGCCCATCAAATCAAAACACGCCGACTTTCTCCCGGGTAACTCCTGGCACCTTTAAAATAAGGCTTTTTTTTAAAAGGCATATTTCTATTTCGTTTATCCTGTCTTTCGTTTAGCCTGTCTAGAGGACGTTAGTGCGATCACCGAGTTTGGGGTCTTAAGTTCGATCCCCAGGTGTTCCTAGGTTTTTGCATTGGAAATTTGAGTAGCAGATCGGAGACTGGATTTGTGGCCGGTTAGTAACCATGACACATCCTATCGAAATGCGTACCTACTACTTTTGCCCTTCCTTCGGGAAATGGGCCTCTACCGAGACTAGGTGCCTGATGGTAAGTAACGTGCCTCTTCTCTTGTCTCTGGAAGAACACTACCATATAGGTATGATACGGAATATATGTAGATAAGATCCAGAAAAAACGAGTTACCGTAAGTACCTTGCAGGGTTAGTAAGCTAAAGTGACAGTAAGCCAGCTATATCTATCGAAGGACCTGTAGCCGTTAAAGCAGACGAGTCCGCGAATTGTTGGAAAATACCCTTAAGGAGAGAGGGGAGGGGAGGCCACTAGCCGCAAGGCACGGCAAGGGATTTTTATGCGACGACGTATAGAAATATAACTTAATAGTGTGACATTAAAATTGAAATTTCAATGATGATGCCTGAGGACGTCGAAGGACGGCTGGAGTGGATGGGAAACGCAGAGAACCAGGTGTTGTGGCATAAATTGTGAGAGGCTTATGTCCAGCAGTAGAAAGCAATAAGCCGAGTTAATTGAAAAGAAAGAAAGAAAATAAGTTTATTTGCGGCAAACATGACGCATAAAAAAGAACATAAACACAACAAAAAAAAGTAACAATTGAAGGAAATCCCGATCAATGGAACTTGGCTGTGTTGCTTCTGCTTGTATGTACAGACGCCAGTAGGTCAAGCTACCCGAAACTGTCAATTTTTCCCAATCAACCTTGAACCTTAATGCTTTAATGGTAAAGTTGAAAATCTATTATAGAAATTTGACACATCGTAGTAACTTGATGTGCTGGCGTTTGTACGTGGTCAAGACTGGGTTGACCATAACAATAAATTCTACAGTATTACATTATCATTCAGGCGCCAATAGATCCTTGCAGCCCCCCTTAGGGAGATGCGCTAGGTAGCCCGCGAAATTCAAATTTCTATTACGTTTTTCCAGTTCATATAATCCTATTGAATGACTATTTTCATGAAATATCAATCAATAGGATTATATGAACTCGTGAATCATATTTTGTTCAACATACAACCTGACACTGGCCCTGATTCCCTTGTTCACAAACTAAACTAAATTTAAGTTCTGTGCATCCTTTTCTTTTTATTTCATTAAGAAAAGGACATAAGATAACTATTAGTTTAGTCCTGTCAAATTAAGATACTCCTTAGACAGCTGTTTAGACGTGATTAAAACATGGCTAACTAATAATACGTCAATTTACGTCAGGCGCTGACTAATTTGACAGGACTAAACTAATATATATCTTCTGTCCTTTTCTTAATGAAATAGAAAGAACATGCATTGAACTTAAATTTAGTTTAGTTAGTGAACAAGGGAATCGGCGCCACTGGCCTGCAAACCGCAAAAAACGTAAGAAAAATTGAATTACGCGGGCTACCCTGAAGACGTCAAACACCTGTCAAAACCAATAAATTCCATGTTAGTTTTCTTTATAGCCACATTCATAGAATACCATGTAACCTTACTTACGTTATAGATTTGTATTTTTTCCGTTCCTCCTCGAGGTTTTTAAGCTCAATTTGGATTTTAATCAGCACGGATGCGATCTCGTTGAAATCAGTCAGTCTTTTGTTCCAAAATAAAGACTCAAGCTCTAGTCTAGCAAGAGTTTCTTCATTACCGATGTTTTCTATCTTCTCTCGTACCACTTCCATGGTTCTTTTAACCTAGATTACATAATGATATAGATTGAGTTTACATAACGAAGGTGTAGCGGTATCTACAACGCCACATGCGAACAACGCGTCATACTGACGTCACGCAAATCCTGCATCTCGCAAGCAGAGTTTACCGCGCAATTAGCATAGATACAATTTCCCAACATCAATCGTTGGGCAATTGCCCGCCAGACACAACACCCGTCTGGTCGGAGGATCCTCCCTTTTCTATGGAGGATGAGTGAACTTTACACCCTGTTCCTCATGCCTCTAAACGTTATAATAAATAAACTTAATAGTTTATTTTTACTGTCGTACCCGCAAGTTGGTATACCTAATGTCATCTGTTGAGACTTGAGACATCTACAGTCTGGCCGTTGCGTCGAGAGAATACGTTTCTGACACCTGTCACTGCGACAATTCTATCTAATAAAGATCAAATTCACGAAAAACTCATAAAAAAACACGATTTCGTTTATATGAAACTGACAGGTGTCACTGTACTGTACTTTTCTTTGTCTAAGGGTGTAAAGAACGCATTCTTTTGTCGGTCGAACTGTTGCATGACAATTATGATCACAATCGCGTTTATGGCGTAAGCTACGAAATAACGCGTTGTCAATTTCAAATTATTACCACTGACGTGCGGTTGACTGTACCTATCATCTACGACCACGCATAATGAACTATAGTGCAATACTTGATAGATGGGAACTAAAAAATATAAACAAAAAACCCATGATTCAGGGCCGGAGTGATCCTCGATCAAGTTATAAGAGCACTAACAGATGGACATAGACTTTACATTTTATAAGAATTATGTAAAGGTACGGACAGACATGCTCATTACTAGCACGAAAGCATGCCATTATTAAACAATTGTTACTTAGTGTTATAAATATTTAAATTATGCCTATAATTATTTCAATTAATTACAATCATTTAATAATTTCTATGAACTTGTATGATCAAACGTAGTTGTATTGACTTCAGGTCAGGTCAGGTCAGGTCATAAGCAGGTAAAATGGCGGGAATAAAAAAAAATGTCGGCGGGCATTTTAGTGAAAATGCCTGCCATGCCATTCGTGCCTCGACATCGGTGCTAGTCATTTGCATTGTATCGCAAAATCAAACCTGTATTGCTGTAACTATAGTAATAAAGCTGATCTTCAAAAATACAGTGTTTTTATATCCAAGGTCCTGTGTTGAACCAGTACGGTTCACATTAGTAGCATGTGTGACGTGTGTCGAAACATTGCTCAAAAGTGACGTGTGTCGAAACATTGCTCAAAAATCAAGTCTGATTTTCGAGCAAAACATGCTTTTTTTATAATCATGTGTGTCAGTGCTTTATAGAGATTACTTACATCTGCAGTATCGATGGATCGGTTATATAAACGCCTGTATATATCCAGGTGCTCCTTATTTCTCTCGTATAGGTTGTAAATCAGCCTGTTTTTCTCATAAGTATGACCATCTTTGCATTTTTTCAGGTTAGACTTCAAACGGGTCGCTGTTTCTTCGATACTGACCGCTATTTCGTAAAGCTATATAAAATTGTTAAAACACAGTATAACAGCAATCCTTTGAATTAGTTTGCAAAATTTCACAACCGTGGTGAGCTTAATTGATTAATTCCTAATAAAAAAGAAAAGATCGAACCAGTATTGGCATTAAGTTATCTAGCTACCATTTGCTAAAAAAACCCAGCTAAAGTTCTTACTCTAAATATAGCGAGTATTGTACTTACTCGATCGGCTAACATCGCCGCAATATAGGTATGCGTGAAGTTACATAAATCACTTATTTTCTGAATAGATTCTTCAAAAGTCTTGTTCGCGAAAATTTCTAGTTTATCGTGTCTGATCTTCCAAACATCCCTAATCTTTATTAGTTCTTCCAAAAAGTTGGCGTGCGCGTCTATAACCTGTTGGTAGTTTTCTTTTTCTATTTCTGAATCTAACGGCAGATACTGTTGTAAAAATGATTCATGGTTTTCCTCGTATAAGTCGCTAGAGTCATCAATTAGTTCGACGAATAATTTATTATCCAAAAAGAAAGTATTTTTATTGATTTTCTTCGCTGTTTCGTCTATTAAAGATGTAAAGTAATTCATAAAAGCAGTAATGATATGTTTAATTTCTCCGTAATAATATGCATTTGAATTGATACCATCCGGTTCCTTCACTTGTTCTATGAGACGAATGAAAGATTTTAATGTAGGAATAGGGTTGTCGCATATCAAGAGACAAGCTCCGCCTTCAAACGTTTTCATACTCAAGTGATAGATGAAGTCCTTGATTCCATGTAGCCTGCTCCTATCCTTGTTGTCACAATAATATTTGTAGTTTGAAGCCCGGGGGAAGTTGGGTATGTCTTCCACCTGTTTGAAATAGAACATTATTTTTATAACAAATTGATACAGAACAAAATATTTAGTTGCACGCTTCCAATCGGCCGTTTCCTATGGAATTCAGTGCTACAGAAGCTTAAAAGCCGCAAAAAAAATCTTGGGTGCGTGAGTCCAGCTAACGGCAACCCCTCCACGGAAAGATGTGATCATTGGAGAGAACAACTTAAACCTCCTGATCTCTTTATTAAACCATCAGAGAATCTCTCATCCGGGCACAAGTTAGCGTGACCTACTTGGAAAACCTTAAATAGACGTCGTACCTAAGTAGGCCGCAGCCAGGACAACCTCTACAAGTGGGGGTTCATGGAATGCTCAAACCTCCGGTGTGAATAAAGAGTTCTAATATGGGCGCCCCACTGCAATTTTGAATCAATAACAATACCTAGAAATACAGTTTCCGTAACATCTAGTTTTTTGTCATCAAGTTTTAAATCACTACATCAAGAACCCGTAGCGGTATCTAAAACGCCACATGCGAACAACGCGTCATACTGACGTCACGAAAATCCTGCATCTCGCAAGCAGAATTTACCGCGCAATTAGCATACATACAAACTTCCCGACATCAGTCGTTGGGCAGTTGCCCGCCAGACACAACACCCGTCTGGTCGGAGGATCCTTTTCTATAGAGTATGAATGAACTTTACACCCTGTTCCTCATACCTCTAAACTGGTGACCCCGAGTATGAACGTCAGCGCAGCGTTCGTACAAATACTTCAGCGTGACGTCATCATTATCACTCCCGCAAGCTTTAGCGGCGAGTCACCCAGCCAGCCAGCATCCACAGCTTCAACGGGTATCCTGACTATCAGCATGCAGCGTCCGCGCATACCTGGTCATCACCCTCAGCCTCGTCAGCAACCTTGGTACAGCACACTGCACTTTCAGCCGGTCAACAAGCAGAGCACCCTCTCCTGGTCGACGCAGCAGCCAGCCTCAACCCGGTGCTGTACAACATCCGACGCACTGGAGTATAACGCAGCGCCACCCCGACTCACTGGGGACATCTCCGCAGACAGTTCCGACTCACCGTGAACTATGCGGCAACCGGTTCCGACTCACTGGAATCTCAGCTGGCCTGTCAAGCATCGAAAGATACAAGACTCAGCCCACTATCGACCTCCGGTCTCTGGAGGGGAGTGATGTAGCGGTATCTACAACGCCACATGCGAACAACGCGTCATACTGACGTCACGCAAATCCTGCATCTCGCAAGCAGAGTTTACCGCGCAAGTAGCATACAAACTTCCCGACATCAGTCATTGGGCAGTTGCCCGCCAGATACAACACTCGTCTGGTCGGAGGATCCTCCCATTTCTATAGAGTATCAGCGAACTTTACACCCTGTTCCTCATACCTCTAAAACCCACTTGTGGTTCAGGCAATGAAAACTTACGACATTTAGTTTTGTTTGCATTAAGTAAAAGATGAGAGAGGAGCAGCCTGGGAGAGGCCTATGTCAAGCAGTTGACTGCCATAAGTCTGAGTTGACTGATGATTGATCGAAGTAAAATATTACAATACCTAATAACTGTGAACATTTCGAGAGGTATTTTGGTATGTTCAATCAATAATTATACATACCTACAAAATAAACTCACTCCCATGGGGGTAAACAGCAATTACAACTCGCCATCTGCTCGATCCTTACATATTTTTACATTCATAATTATGTTCTGAACAAACCTGTAACTTTGCCTCTCGTTGAAAGCGTTGTATGAGTTCTTTATATGAATCGGGTTTTTTTTCTTGATAGTTGCTGAAAATTACAAACGATGCCATTTTTTTAATTTGCCCGGTCTGGCCCGTTTGACAGGCACTAGGCAGGTTTGACACAATATTTTTAACTTTAAGATTTTTAATTATCAACTTCTGGTTCCACAGATAATAAATAAATACACGATGATTACCAGTATTAGTAGAGTATGGTTAGACGAGCAAGTTACTGGCGTAAGTCCTAGGTAACCGGTAATCCAGTAGGGTGTGTTTTCATCAGACAGATATAAACGCAACAAGTCGCTAGCGATTTCAAAATCACACGTCCACACACAGATTTTGAATTTGACAACCGTTTGACACGGTTCCGTGCCGAATCGAACAGCAATCAATGTTATCAAAAGAAAAAAAATTGTCGGTTTAAATCGAATACGCGATCGCCTTTCTTCGATAGCTATCTGCTGCAGCCATGGACTTATTATAATAAGTCCATGGCTGCAGCTGTGTGCTGTCAGGGGCAAGCCAGATTAGTAAATAGGAATGGTCATTTGCGATTTGACAACCTGAGGACAATTCCCGTATTTTTAACAACGTTCGCATTCTAATCTCAGTCTCCATCTGTTAAAATACCTTTTGTCGCGGAGATGAAATTACGATTCAATTTTGAATGTTTTTAATTACGAGAATTGGCCTTCTGATTTATTTATTTTGTCGTCTAAGGTATGGATTCTAGGTTATAAATTTTATTTCTGAAAATAGATTAACCGGAATAAAAATAAAACATATCTAGAATATCCAACTCATGTCACAGACAATAAAACTGTTTCCAGTTTTCTCACGTAACTTGTCTCGTTCGTCGTTCTTTGTAATCTGTATTACAAATGGGCTCTCGATTATTCTGTCAATAGTTATCAAAATTTTATCAAAACGGGCCTGAAAATATGAATGATAACATGTGTTTCGCGACTGTTTCACGTAACTTACGGTCAAAATAGACATCTTTGACCGTGTCGGTGGACGTGCAAAGATCCATTTGGGAATCTTACTATAGAAAAAGTTGGATCCTTATGTCCTCCGGCTTATTGGTAAGTTCACATTTTAAATATTCGTTCTGTGTAATTAATACGGCTCATTTAGTTATATTGAGGCATGGTTTACAGCATACGTAATATTTTACGTGAGACAAATTATGGTAGGCACATGTGCTGCTCAGTGTCATTGTAATTTGTCCTTCTGTGATCTATAGAGTTGAACGAACGTTGTTTACTTCGTTATTTCATATACCTGCCTACGTACGTGATCATGGTCACAAAGGCTTTTGCGCGACAGCGGCTCGGTAAACGGCCCAACTTTAATACATTCATCTTGTGACCTACATTGATTATGTTTATGTAATCGGATACATGCGGGGATTGTGTTCAAAATCATTGTTTTTAAATAAAAAAACTAATATATTAACAGCCTTCCTGTTATTTTTCACAGAAAAAACGAGCATGGTGTTATGCTGAACTTGTCAGTTCATTGTTTACAATCATTCCAGTAAGAAAATAATAAAAAAAAAGTGTAAAAATGGCAAGATATTTTGAAAACACATCCACTTTTAACTTTAGTTGGGACCAGGTGGCTCGCGGATATTGGAAGAGGTACCCAAACCCACAGAGGTCAGTTTGTTTTTGTTATTTCACTTATAAAACTCATAGTCAGTGTGGTGGTCAAAGGTCATTGTAGTATTTTAGACAAGCAATTTACAAATTAATAAATTAAACTATTCACAGAATTCAAGAGAATTTTGTTATTTGGCTATTTATATAAAAAAAAAAAGTTTTTCTTCAATAAATCTTCTGATGCAGTATTTAAACTAAACATTTTACATCATTGAATTGAAATATTATAACACAAACCTATTAATTAAAAAATAAAAATATATGGTACATTAAATTTACATGACATTGACCAATCACCTTTCAGTATCTAATATTGCTCCAAGGCTAAGACGATACATTAATATCATGGCAACAAACATGGTTTCAACCTCATTAGACTATTGAGTTTTTCTTTGTTATTAGACTAATCATAAAAAAAAAAACCTGTTTAGATTAGGGTTCCCATTTCAAAAAATTAAAGTCCTGACAAAAATCTGGACATTTGTAAAAAAAGTCTGGACATTTTACTTTTAAATTTTTTCTTTTATTTTCTAAAAGACATCTCCATATATTGAAAAGTCTGGACGAGGCCAGAAGGAAAACTATGTCTGTAGTCTGTCTATGACAAGAATAGAAATTGCTGTAATCTCTAGTTGAGTAATTCAATTAGCATTCATGTTAAGTGCTGCTAGATGACAAGTACTCTAGTCGAGTCTTTACTATGAATTTTGTTATGTATAAGAGTTAAAGAGACTTATAAGAGTCTAAGATCTGTCTCATACCAAAATTTGCACTTGCAGAGGTATACATATTGGTATTTTATGAAATTGAAATAAAAGTTAGAAACTAAAACCCAACTAAAAACATATAAACAGGACATCACAGACATACAAATTAATAATCCAGAGTCACATGTCATGTAATTACGGCCTTGCAACAATACCTTGTGTGTCTAAATATGGCAAGTAGTTCAGTTATGAGGGAACAGATGAACATAAGATCATAACCCTCCTTTGTCTTTGCCATAGTCGGGTACAAGGGCTACACTGAAAGTTTTTAGAACCGGCTACTTGTAAACGATATAATAAAAAAATAAGTTCAAATTTTGAAAATGGAACTCTTTGCCAATATTATTGTGTATGTATTTTATTCATTTGTGATTTGTTAACGATTTGGCGGCAAATTGAAAATTGTCTGCGTCACGTCAGCATGAATTTAACGCGAGAAAATTTTCGTACAATAATTTTTTATGACTTTCGATGCCATTTAAGTCAATTCTTGTTGACTTAGATTGGCCTTTCACGATTAAGTCCCATCTCGTGCCACTGTTTACAACTGGTTTAATGAGTTTAAACGTGGAAACGACCTCCTTCACCACGACTAAGCCTGTCACACACCGCCAAGCTAACAATCGACTACTTGGCGGCGTCAGACGTGGAATTACTGGGTCACCATCATCGTGATTTTTATTTATTTCCGAAAATAAAAGAAAAACTTCGAGGAAAACGTTTTATGGACGCCGAAGAAGCAGTGGCTGCGTTTCAAATGCCGTCGAAGAGACCCCTAAGGACGAGTGTGCTTTTCTCAGTGGTTCCATCGGATGCAGCTATGTATTGATGTAAATGGACTATTTTGAAAAGATATAATAAAACTAATAACTTGCTAGTTTGTTCAGTTTTTTATTTTCTAAGAACTTTCAGTGTCACCCTCGTATAAGTATAATAACAATGATATTGAAAATGTTGGATATTGGATGGTATGCAGTACTATCCTTTCTAGTTGTAATTCTCGTGTGTGACCCGTGGTCCCTCCCGTAGTCCCTGGAAGGGACCACGGGTATTTTCTTTACCCGTGGTCCCTCCGAGAAATACAATGCTACCGAATTAAAATGGTAGTTTGTGCCGTAGTCCCTGGAAGGTACCACGGGGATTTTCTTTACCTGTGGTCCCTCCGAGAAATACAAAATCAAAAGTCATTTATTCAAATTAGGCTGAGAATCAGCACTTTTCGAACATCAAAATACAAAAGACAGTCCCCCAAAAACGCCCGCCCTTCACCACTTCCTAGTGCTATCGCTGGGAAGAAGAAGTGGCGCAACAAACTCCCCAGCAGCACAGCTGTCTGTTCAGTTAGAAAATTGATTGTATACAATACTAGGTACCTATGTTAAGTAATTAACATTACAAGACACAGAACATAAAATTAATTATTTGCCATATGTCAGCTAGCCACGCCAATATACCAAACATATAATAAAAAACTATACGTACTCAAGCTAAAAAATAATTAATTAAAATGTAAATAAAAGCCTCCAGGCATAAAGGGCGTGACAGCTTAAATATTTATACATTGCTGGGTTCTGTTCACATAGCTGTCACTTGAATTCACAAATGATAAACTAGAACCATCGAAGTCAGGAAGTCATTGAAGTAAATCCCCGTGGTACCTTCCAGGGACTACGGCAGAAACTACCATTTTAATTCGGCAGCATTGTATTTCTCGGAGGGACCACGGGTAAAGAAAATCCCCGTGGTCGCTTCCAGGGACCACGGGAGGGACTACGGGTCACACATGCTAATTCTAATTAGCCTGTATTGTCCCACTGCAGGACAAAGGCCTCCCTCCCCCTTTTTCCACCAGTCAGCCAGTCCTTTCGATAGGAGTGGAGCTCGTCCCGCCATCTACGCATTAAGGCTCCCGCAGACTGGCGCGACGCGACAGAGAGACGCGGCTCTAGTCAAAAAAAAATCTACGAAATCTTCGCGGAAGTTGTTCTACCAGAATCGCATCGCACCGTCGCATTGCTCCTGTTTGCGGGTGCCTTTAGTCTGCCTCGCGACGCCGACGTCGCGAGACAGACTAAAGGCAAGCGCTTTCTAATTACCTACATAAAGTTATACGTTACATTACGTCATTACGGTGTCCAAAACGAAGCTCTCAACGTAATAATTTCTTATTTACATAATAGGGTCCAATGTGTAGATGTTAATGGTGTGAAATCTTCCGGGCTACCTGTTCAGTTAGGTGTTCCGCAAGGCTTAATACTGGGTCCATTCTTGTTCTTAGTATATATCAATGACCATTCCATTCCATTTGAAGGGCATCTGTGACGTTGTACTGTTTGCAGATGATACCTCTCTTATTTTTAAACTAGACAGGAATAGACTGAAAGATTTTGACGACGTAAACAGTGCACTCCCAATAGTTACAGATTGGTTTACGTCAAATAACCTAGTTCTCAATGCCAAGAAAACGAAATGTGTAAAGTTCACCTTACCGAATGTTAGAAATCTAGGACCCAACATCGTCCTAGATAAAGAGGTGCTTGAAACTGTAGGCTCGGAAATTTTTCTAGGACTAACGGTAGATGCCAAACTTCAGTGGGGACCTCATATATCAAGTCTAGCAGGATGGCTCAGTTCGGCTGCCTACGCTGTCAGGAAAGTAAGACAATACATTAACGTTGATACAGTTTGTTTAGTCTATTTTAGTTATTTTCACAGCGTTATGTCCTACGGTATTCTGCTGTGGGGCAAAGCCGTTGTTATACAAAATATATTTGTCCTTCAAAACCGAGCTGTTCGAGCAATTTACCAGCTAGGAGCCAGAGTTTCTCTAAGAGATTTGTTTAAAGATATTGGTATTCTCACGGTTGCATCACAATTCATCTTCGCCAAAATCTTATATATTAGGCAAAATTTACACTTGTATACTAAAAACTGATATTCACAATGTTAACACTAGAAATAAGGATAAACTACGTGCGTTTCACCTGCTTCATAAGGTTCATAACTCATTTGTTGGGCCTTTATGCCAGGAGTATAGTTTTTTATTATATTTGTTGTTATATTGGCGTGGCTAGCTGATATGGCAAATTATTTAATTTTATGTTCTGTGTCTTGTAATGTTAATTAACCTTTAACTGGTGACATGGTTTTTTTGCAACATAACTGGTGACGAGCGGCCTGACAGGCCGCTGCCATAACTGGTCTATGTATAATACATATACTAAAATATGGTAGGTTATGATATAATGTTTATTTTGTGTTAAATTGTATATTAAAGTAAAAATTAAAACAACGTCATGTAGTCTAAATATAATTTTAATTAGGAACTGGTAGTTACAAAGTTTTTGGTCTCTGTAATCGAAAAACTAGGCTCGAGATCAACAATTGCTTATAAAATATTAAAAATAAACATAAATTATAAAATATTTGTTTTTTATCAAAGTTCAAACACTAATCAACTTAAAAATAAATTAAACTCTTATCACAAGTGTCATGTCTCAAAAATGACAACTGTCAAACTTTAGTATTTTTTATTGACAGTTAGGGCATAATTGCTACGCACACTGCAAACACACATGTTTATCGCATGATATACATTGATAATTTGATTTACGGTTCAATTTAGGAGGACAACTAGCACAGATTTTCCGTATTATCAGTCTGTTTTCAGGATTTTGTGGTTCAGGTGGCAAATCAGAACCCAGAATACGCACCAAGTTGATTTTTATATCACGTGGAATATGAGTATTATAAACTCTGCACTTCATGTGTTGTAAAACCGTGTTTCTCGCCAGGATCTTGATGAACTGTCCCCGATCAATGGTATTGGCACCATCAGCTTGATAAAGAACATGGGCATTCACTGTACTTATGTCTAACATTCGATAAAAAAAGTACCATGGGCCACCTTCGCGATCGGCGACTGCATCATTTTGTCTATCTTATCAACTCCTCCTTTCGTGGAGTTGTAATAAGCTATACTTTCAGGTTTTCCTGTCTTCTCGTCAAACGCCTCACAGTGGTGCATTGAAAAAATTAAAGACACAGCTTTTCCTTTCTTTGGAACATGAGACATCAAAGTCATATTATTAGTAAATCCGTAGAGTGTAGATCCCACATCTCTTGTTTTAGATGGCTGGAACTCCTTGGGAAGTTCTCTTTTGTTTTCTTTTAAAGTTCCTACACACGTCAGGCCTCGTTTCTTTAGTGCATCTACCAATTCAACCGATGTGAACCAGTTGTCGAACGTTACATTGCGATTACTGTTGTGAATGGGTTTCGTCAAGCAACATATTCTTGACAATGGTTCGTCACTGTCACTTTCTGAAAGCTGATTTTCCTGGTCTATTACAGGTTCTTCATCTTCAGAAGCACTTTCTTCCGTCTCCGAGTTGTGGTCGCTATGCTCCGGGACATAATTTTCGGGAACGTCTTCAGCTTCCGATCCACTTGAGTCTTCTTGTGCTAACCATTCTATAATTCGACGATCGACATTAGAATATATGACTGATGAGACGTGTTTGCTTGTGCTAGGCACTACATTTTTGTCAAGAACCTCTCTACGCTTTTTTCTAGGAGGTCCAGAGTCATTCATTGTAAGAAATATCTGAAAAAAAACCGCAATAAACCAATATAGCGAAATTCCAAAAAAGTTACGTAAGTGGTGACATAAGGTCTGAGAGGCCGCCCGAGAATTTTAAATCGATCTAACTTACCGATTTGGGCCTGGCCGACGCAACTATCCCCCTCTAAGGCACTGGCTACACTAAACTCGAAGCTACTCAGACGCTCAAACACGGGAAGTGGGGGGAAGGGGGTGATATGATGTTTCGCTTACGCCGCTCGGCCTGTGAGACCGCACGTCACCAGTTAAAGGTTAGAATTACTTAACATAGGTACTAGGTACCTATGTTATATACATTGTATACAGTCGATTTTCTAACTGAACAAACGGCTGTGCTGCTGGGGAGTTTGTTGCGCCACTTCTTCCCAGCGATAGCACTAGGCAGTGGTTAAGGGCGGGCGTTTTTGGGAGACTGTCTTTTGTAATTTTGACGTTCGAAAAGTGCTGATTCTCAGCATAATTTGAATAACTTGACTTTTGATTTTATGAAAGAAAAACATCTGCATAAAATCATTATTATTGACTATTATATATATAATAATTCTTTCTTTCTTTCAATGTAATTTATAATTTATACATATATAGCTTATACCAGCAGCATCATCATCGTGGAGGTTGGAATATATCCCACGAGATCATAACATAACATCATGTCTGTATTCTCCGAAGGGTTAGGCAGGGGTGTACCTTTAGTACACCAACACAAGATCACACTACCAGAATAAAAATTACTCTATGTCCTAATCCATTCAAATATGTTCAGTTGTTAAGACGTGAATAGGTAACAAACAAAGACAGACAGACAAAGTTACTTTTGCATTTACAATATTAGTATGGATTGCAGAGGCTGAAGAAATGATCTAGAATATTTTAATCAGAAAAAGGAAATGAATGAATAAAACTGCTTTCTTGCAATAATTTAACTTTTTAATTTCAGTACCCATGTCCTGTCAGAGGATACATGGAGCAGAGAAGTGAAGGACGGATGCTTGTACACAAAGCGAGTTCTCACTAAGACCAACAGGGTGCCCAAATGGGGAGAAAGGTATGTTTTAGAAATAAATTAATTTTTTGAATTGTCCGTCAGAAAGTTGAAGCAATTTGCCCATTCCCAAAGTTTTGTAGGTACCTATGGATAAGAACGGGCTTTTAAATCAAAATATTGTTACAAAATATTGGTAACATCATTCTTGTTAAAATTATACATGTAAGAACCTAAGAAAGCTGTAGAAAGACGCACGTTAAAAGCATCCGTAATAAAAAAGATAAAAAAAAAACGATTCAGAAATTAAAATAAGCCGTGGCAGCTAAGAGATGACCTGTACCTATTGACAGCGCCCGCTCACTAACATGGCGTATGGATCAGCACCATTCAACTCCGTTTTGAAGGGACCTTAATTATCCAACACACGTCACCTCCAACGTGACATATGAGTGAGCATGACATACTCCCAGCCGCCAGGGCACATTTCAATTTGCATCTCAATAGTTTCCTCATTTCTTGTTATAATTATAATTTTACACAAAAAGCATCCATTATTTCTTTGATTTTTAATCCTTTGAGATTCACTGAAAACAAGCTTCTTCAAGCTTTTTGCGGAATATTATTATATAAAAAAAATATACACGGGGTTTTTTTATTTTTATTCTAAAAGTTTATTCAATTAATCTTTTTTTTTTCTGGTGTTAAATCGCACAGTCCGCCGTACTAGTAATCACTGTATTACGGTAGAACAGTCCTCCTCTTCCTTGACAACTACTGAGTTTTTGTGACGATCCTATATCGATATATATACTTATTGCTGCCTGCCTTACCTGCCTGAGTCTGAATATACTGTAACAACTTATAAATAGTTTTCATAAAGTATATCAAAATCAAAATCAAAAGTCATTTATTCAAATTAGGCTGAGAATCAGCACTTTTCGAACGTCAAAATTACAAAAGATAGTCCCCCAAAAACGCCCGCCCTTCACCACTTCCTTATCCTTGTTGACATAACAATATATGGCACGTCTTAAGTCTTTAGAGTACATTTGTACAGTTATAGTCCTCCAGACCGAATTTCGGTCATGGTGGTCAACATCAGCGGAGACCAGCCTTAGTCGCGAGAGATAACCCCAACCCCCCAACTTGTTATTTTTTTGTGTTTATGTTCTTTTTTATGCGTCATGTTTGTCGCAAATAAATGTATTTTCTTTCTTTCTTTCTATATTATAGTGCACAAGTGTATGCGCAGACACAAGTGCCCATAAGACCCACAAGACCTCCCTATGGGCCGGCAATCCGACACGACCGGAGAGAGATGAGGCGCAGGACTAACGGCTTAGCGTGCTTTCCGAGGCTCGGGGGTATCGAACCGCAAACTTCCAAACAGAAAAATATGCAAAAAAATGTCCTTGTATAAGGTTCTCTTAATGATTGAAGACTTGTGACGTAATTTTGCATGAGCAATTATTAATCCCTGATTATTATGAAATTTATCTTCTACCTAAAATTGTTTGTAACACGATAACATTTCTTTATCTGTGATTCTTGCCACACTTTCAAGATTTTTTGAGATAAAAAATTAGAGTGACAGTTTCTGATTCAGATAAAAATAATGGATGGAAGATCTGTGTCATTGTCCCATCTTAATACCTACATTTTAAATACTCCATAGCTGTAATAGGAAATTGATCCAAATTATATCTGCTAGAAGCGAAAAGTACTTTTTAGGAATGAATAAGCTATTTCTTTTCGTTATGTATGCTTAGCATTTTCTTTTAATATCTGAATTTTTTTAAAGAATTAGTTTACTATGCATGTACAAAAAAAAAAAACCAAAAATATGTTAGGTTACCGATATTTATTATAGCATATCATACTGTTATAAATCCAGTGGATGCACCAGATGAGCCACTTGGACTAAATATTAAATTGCGGTCATCATTGTTGGTCAAGGTGAAACTAATAAAATCCAGACAATCTTGTTTATTGGAGTGTATCAGTGGCTCTGGGGCAGACAGAGACCTCTCTTTGTTGATAAATTAATTCTCCTTGTTGGGTTCAAAGCAATAATAAATTTGTAAGTAAGCCTAAGCTTCTTTTTAAAGTAATCTCTGAGAAGTATTGTTATGGCGTTTGCAAACTCTGTTCAAATAATCACTCTAAATGTTTAAACTTTCAAACATGCAACAAGACGTACGCAAGTTAGAAAAACATGAATGTCACGTGATCAACTTTGAACGTTAATATCTCGGAAACGTCACGGTCTACGGGGTTTGGTACTATCATGTTTTCTGTTTGCATTGAAGTCGGCTATCAATTTATGTACTTATCACGAGTGGCCGCCATTTTGAAAAAAAAACAAAAACAAAATGGCGATACTGTAAGTATGCCAGGCTCCATATAAAAACCTTCAATCCCCTTTCGATGTTTTGTCAAGTCATTAAAACAGTCTGAACAGAGGCGAGTCGCTAGTTCAATAATTAAGAAATTAGAATTACGTAAATTAAAAATGTATCCACATATAAGTCGCATCGCCGGTAATGCTTATTACAACTTAGCATTGACGTCATAATACTAAGTAGGAAGCCAGATCAGCAGTTTACTTATTAGCCTTGGAACTAACTTAAATATTATTTATATTTTATATAGGTACATTCAATTCACATTCACACACACACACATCACATTTCAATTTACCTAGCTATAGGTAATATTTTAGCTAGGTACCTACTTAAATTGGCTCACCTGTAACTTATGAACCTGCTTACTGCTTACCTACATAGTTAAACTATAAATTAACCGCCTAATAGTGGTTCCTTTTATTTCAAATTGGGATAAGGGCAGGAGAGTGATGATGAATATGCTCAATTTCTGCCTAAGTGCTAAGTAACTAGAATAGGATTTATTTTAGTAACTCTGTAAACGGATTTGACGTATTTTCTTTCTTTATTTCTTTCTTTTCTTTCTTATTTGCGTCCGCACGTAACATTAGAGCAGACAACATGACGCTAATGTTGATGTTGTCAACATTAGCGTCAGATAGTATTCATTAGAGCAGTGGTGGCCGAGTCGTAATAAAAGTGACTTACGAGTAGTAGATCGTAGGTTCGAAACCAGACAGGCCCTTTACCTTGTGTAAATTCATCACCACTGCTCTCAAAAACGGTGAAGGAAAACATCGCGAGGAAACCGGCATATCCTAGAAACATAAAAATTAAGACATGACATCTACCAACCCCGCACTGAGCTCGCGTGGGTGGACTACGTGTGAGGCCTGTGTCCCAGCAGTGGGAATGTTATAAGCTGGTTATGAGTCGCCCTTTAACAAAACTAACAGGTGTAAAACATTGTGCTACTGACCATGTAGGTATTTGTTGCTATCGCTTAAATACATTGTTTTCTTGGACTTTACAATGTTTAACGTACTAGTAAAATATTTACAAAATACGTAATGTTCTTAGGTAATGTACCTAATATTATCATGGAAGTAGGTAAAAGGTAAGTAAACAAACATCACATATCGGTCTGATAAGTTATCTTTGTAAAATTAGATCTAATCTGAAATAAAAATACTCCACCTAATTGTGGAACATCAATATTTTGCTTCTTCGTCTTGTTTTTATTCAGTGTTATGACTTCCAGACGATGAATGTTTATTTACGAAATTAGTACAGGTGTAATAAACTTTAATCGCCTGCCTAATTGCTTTAGCATTTTCTCCCACTCAATATCATTATTTTTATTTCACATTGCCGTTAACAGTATTTAAGTGATACGGGCTGACTGCCTACGGTTCGCCGAAGGTACATTTGACAATTAAGTCGGGAGAAGAAGAAATTTCACGCTGAAGAAGTCGCGGGCAGAAGCTAGTATTCTATAATACACATTGAGAATACAGTGAAGATGAGCTCGGACGCAAAATATTCAAATATTTATGCAACTCGGTTCTAAAATTAGGTTAATTTATATCTAACTGTGTGGGGTGAGGCTGATGCATCTTTATTTTAGTATTTCCTTCCAGAAATATTTTCTATAATGTTTAGACATTCTTCAGATATTCAGAAGCTAGATAATCTGTGGCGGTATTTATCTTATTCATAGACTAATGTAGCTGTTGTTGTTACCGGTGTAACCTTCATTTGTGACCTCTAAATATGTATCTGTCGCCGTTTAGTTAACCGCCTAGCCTTTTAACTAAACGGCGGCCGTTCAACTAACGGCCTGAATGATATTCATTAAATTATAGTTTAGGTTGGAACTGTAACCAATCACGCGCGAGCCGAGTTGGGCGCAGTAACTAAGCCAGGGCACCCCGACCAAATAGGTTAGAACTGTGATCAACCGCGTGGAGGCTAGAGAGCGAAGCGAGGCGAGAACTACTTCCAAAGAGCCAACTGGTTAAATTAGCCATTTAGTCAACCACCTGAGGTTGACTAAATGGCTAATTTAACCAGTTGGCTGCGAAATATCTACAATGATAGGAAGTAAGCCCAGCGGAGTAATTGCGTAAAATACTATCAGTAACAATGGCTTTCATTTTGACAGTTCAACAACATTCATTGCGTTATTTACGTTGTTTAGCAGACACATTTTTCGAACACATGAAGCAATGGATTAGCAATATCTTTGATATTGACAATATGTTACGCAATTAGGGTGCTGGGCTAAGATTCTTTTGTGTTGCTTGAGCATAATTCACCGAAATTGAATTCTAAAGTGTTATTCATAATTATCAATATTTATGTATCTTGAATACAGCAATCTATGAGATTATTTTGCAGGAAATACCTAGGAAAAAACATTTAAAAAATAACAAAACGTGTGTGTAATAAAAATACATTTATTTTTTAAATTATTATATTATCAGCCTATTTTTATTTCTCACAGCATTGATTAACGCGATTGGTGACTTGCTCAAGACGGGTTGGCGATTTAGGACTAAAATATTATTTAAAGACCTATTTTTCAAATAATCAAATTATTCGAACATTGGTGCAGCATTCGTCTCATGCGATAATTATTATAAAATGCTTTACAATCATCATTTAAAATACGACCTAAATTCCTTAATTAAAATACTTCATGCTTTATTCGTCGATAACCGGAATCAAACGACCCTGGCCGTGCAAGCGGATGTTTCACCACAAAAACAAACCGACGTCAGACTGTTTGTAAACACGAATCTAGGAAACTACTCGACCGATACTAACGTAACTGTAGCTTTCAATTCATTACTTAATTTGTTTTTGTAAACATGCAAAAATATCTACGTATCGAACGCTGATATCCAAATAGAAATGCTAATATAAATTGTAGCTAATAATTATCAACTTTATAACTTGTTAATTAAGTTGATTTTACTATGACAATTTAACAATTGCAACTGCAAAGGAAAGTGAACCTTATGTTGTGTATCGTAAGGTGTCTAATAGCTTAGGGTTTCTCTTTGTGATAAAGAGAAAGTCGTGCAATATCAGATAATTAAATTTATGACTTATGTAACTACGTTATCTGCTGGTAACAGTGTAATATAAACTCTTCACTCCTATGTATTACATGTTATCTATGTGCGATAGAAAGTAGACGACTTATCTGTTTTTATTTGATAACTGATAAGAATATATGATAAGGAACTTATACACGTCTTATATCTAAATTGATTTTATAATCGACTAGCTTTTGCATGCGGCTTCATCCGCGTGGAAGTCAGAAATTATCCCACGGGAACGTACTATCGGGATAAAAAGTATCCTATGTGATAATCCAGGTTATAAACTATGTATCTGTTCCAAACATCCAAATCCGTTCAGTCGTTGTTGCGTGATTGAGTAACAAACAGGCAAACATACAAACTTTCACATTTTTAATAATACGAGCTGTTACCCGCGTCTTCATCTGCGATCCAGAATGAAAGTATCGTATGACCTTACCCAGGGCATGGTCTATCTGTGTGCCAAATTTCATCCAAATCCGTTCAGTCGTTTTAGCGTGAAAGCGTAACAAACAAAGAAACTTATTTTTGCATTTATAATATTAGTTAGGATTATAGTAGGATTGCTGTTCCATTTCATATGTTTGTGCAAACTGTAAGGAGGTATATGGTATGTTATGAAATAAGAATATGCTAGGGGAGAGGAGGGTTTTTGAGCAAGCATAATATGCAGGGCGAAAAGTTGATAGCAGAGTAGGTGCGGCATGATGAGAGAACACTGAAAATATATTTGAAGAGTTCCAGATAGGAGCCCTATGGTTTAGGAGTTCATTTTCAGATTTCAAAAAAGGCTAAAAACAAAGTGGTCTTTAGAGCCGTTGATTTTGATATAATAATAATGACTTAACGGCACATTTATGCAACCTGAACAGATTCTTCGCGTCATCACCATTTGGTTGAGACAGAATTCTATGGAGTGTGCCTAAATCAAGTCTATTCAACTTGAAGACTTAACATACCTAACTTTTATCTGGAGTCATATCGAACACCATCCATCAATAAGTTATGTATAGTGGAGCCAGGAATTTGAGATAATTATCAAGTTATGGAACAACAGACTGCATGTTCAAATTCCATTGCAACCAAAAACTTATTAGGAGCTTTTTGTTATAAATGCTCACTCAAAAATCAATTTAGAATACATTTCACTAAAGTAGATAACTGATTAAGTGGCGATGGAATGTAGATTATCTGAGATTATGAACACTGCCACAGGTCTTGCACAACAACTTCTATTTTCTTCGCAAGCACCGAGATATCAATATATTCTAAAGCTTACTATGAAAAGATTTCTTATACGTCCGTGAGTACAGACGCCAGCACATCAAGCTACTAAAATCTGCCAAATTTCTTTAATAGAGTTTCAACTTTATCACTAAAGCATTAGGTTTAGTTGATTGGGAAAATTTGACAGTTTCGGGTAGCTTGATGTACTGGCGTCTGTACCTCAATTTAATGTGGCCACATTCTTATTGTAAGTATTGTTGTTGCAGGTTCTTCAGTGCGAAATCTGTGAAAATCATTGAGGAGAGTATCGTAGATCCTGAGAAGAAAATATTGGTGACATACACGAGAAACTTGGGATTTACTAAAGTTATGGTAAGAAATATAGTTGTAAGCCACAAAAACTAGACACGAAGTTTATACAGTCAGCCGCAAAAAGAGGGGCTTGTGGCTAAGTTCTAACAGCCGCACGGTTCGATCGATCAGGTTAAGCTACGCTTGCCGCGGTTGGTCCGTGGATGGGTGACCATCTTTACATACCAAGTCCCCTCCGTGCCTCGCAAAGCATGTTAAGCCATTGGTCCTGGCTATCATTCGTGGATCTTTGGCAATCGTTATGGGTCGTCTGAAGCCCGAAAATCTGACAACCAATCTTACCAAGGTATTACCAAGTAATATGATACCCCTTGGTAAGATTGGGTGGGCTGATTAACTGCATCCGGTTACACTGGAAGCTGACTCCAACATGGTTAAGAAAAGGCTAATCAGATGATGAGTTAGCCTCAATAAGATGTAAACAGAGACACGGAGTCATTTTATTGTTACAGACAACCATTGTTTCATAATATTATTTTGTGTAGCTACAAAACATTACGTGCTTTATTGCAGCTACACATTGATACAGTATTATGGAACAAAGATTGTCGTAGACAATACAATACACAATACTTTTACTTTCTTTCTATCTATCTATACAATACAAGCAAATAAAATTGAAGTGTCTGTTTGTAATGTCTAAATAACAGATTTACTAAACAGCTGTTATTTTAATTTTAAATGCATATGAAAGTATATACTGTTTAAGGAACATGGGTGGGTTTTAGTCAGTAAGAGTCTGACACTCCCTTCCGCTCCACCCAGAGCGGGAGGGGTCATTTGATGATTTCCCATCCCGAAAAAAAAAAAAAAAAGTATATACTGTTTGTCTCTGCATCACCCATAGGTGTACTGGTAGAAAATACCTATGGCATTAAGTCCGCCCTGTACATATATGTGCTTGGAGTAGTAAATAAATAAATACAGTATTTATAACAAAAACAAAGTTTAAAAGTTGTGTCAGTCTGTTTGTTTGTTCCGGCTAATCCCCGAAACGGCTGGACCGTTTTTGACAGGACGTTCCCACTTGGTTGACTACCGAGATGACGACTAATAGAGAAGTATGGAAGAAGACGACATGTTGCGCCGATCCCATATAAATTGGAATAAGTGGAAAGAAAATAATGTTTACGTTTTACGTTACTATGCTATGTTCTCTTCCTAATAAATCTTTATATTTTTTTTCTTTCATTTTCTTTTTTTAAAAAAACGAAAAAAAGAAAAGAAGAAGAAGAGAGAGAGAAGATAAATGTGTTCTCATTCCCTCAGAGCGTGGTAGAACGCGTGGAGTACCGCTCGGCGGGCCCGGGGCAGACGATAGCGTGCCGCTCGGCGTGGATCGACTCGCAGGTGTTCGGCTTCTCGAGGGCCATCCGCGCCTTCGGGGTCGATAGGTTTAAGAAGAACTGCAATCAGATGGTGAGCACCTTCATACATATTTTATGCTCGCTTTGCACTAGGCGACAACTACATAAAAGCGCACGGTTTGATTTTCGACTTTCGGCGCTGAGCTGAGCGTTGAAACTCCAACGGCGCGCTTTTATTTAGCTATTCACTTTAAGGTGTAGCCTAGTTTTGGTGGAACGGGACGCGGAAGGTAAGTATAACGTTTTTGGGTAACCACCATCTTACCTCCAATAACTGTTCGTCTTCAACCTGAGAACTTCGGAGATTAATCTGTCATAGATTTTTAAATGTATGTTCTAGCTAAGAAAAAAATACCTCCGCCATTTTTTAAACTGGGTTAAAAAGTATCTCGTTGTTTGTATCAAGATTAAAAAGAAGTTATTATTCTTTTTTAGCGAGTAGGGAACAAAATACGTTAAATTAATGAAGGAAGAGTAGAACTTTCTCTTCGTCTCTACATGAACATGAACGGCATCGAGTGGTACAGGCCATTTCGCCAGGAACCCCTGTCGGGCCGTAAGCAAAACACAACTTCAAAACTGGCCTTACATTCCAGGTAAGCGGCTTCAACCACGTGCTGCACAGCATGTTCCCTCGCCAAGTGCCGTCGTCGCACACCATGACGCACACGCTCAAGGAGATGCGCGAGGCGGCGGCCGCGGCCACGGACCGCGCCAAGCACAACGTGCTGTCGTCCGTCAACAGGACATAACACGATGCTGACTGACCCAGGAGTTAAGGACTAAGTGAGTGTAGTTCCGTTTTAGATGCAGGTCCTTTTAGGTGGCATGGAGTAGTGAAGAAATGGAGTGCTTACTTTAAGAGGCTTAGATTGTGACTACACACAGAATTTTGCATTGTCTAGCGTCCAGAAATTCCTTAATAAGTTGTCTTGCTGC
Organism: Apamea monoglypha; assembly: GCA_911387795.2. Lineage (NCBI taxonomy): Eukaryota > Metazoa > Arthropoda > Insecta > Lepidoptera > Noctuidae > Apamea > Apamea monoglypha. The sequence goes on along the minus strand of OU426933.1, from coordinate 2,426,160 downwards.
CCAGGACATGATGATAAGTGTCCCTCTGTTTGTAGGATGGAACTACATTTGGTGCGCTATGTATTGTTTTGAGTGACGCGTACAGTTAGTGAAATGCGTGGGAGATCTGCGATGGCATTTGTTATCTGTCGCACACGCTAGCGACTGCTCTTAAGGCAGTCCAATTGAGAGATTATCGAAAATACAAAATCGTAATGTCTAAAACAGTGTTTCAGACAGACACATGTTATTCCGCTTTTGAGCACTCCATTTTTTATAATCTGTGTGAAAGTGACGCCTAATTTGAAGGAAAGTACAACAGGGGAGCATTGCGAGTGAAGGACTGCTTTAGAAGTTTATTGTAGTGTATACAAAGATAAGGGATCGTATTTTAATGATGAAAAGGTTCTAATCTATCTGTTAATCTAGATATTCAGCATCGGCTTGTTAAAAAGAAGATTTATAATGGATTTACTTTTAATTGGAATTATTTTATCTTTTTTAAATTTTTCATCTGGCTCGTCCAGTCGCCAAAAACAACATCAAGTGGTAGTGCGGTGCACCTGTACTATTGGAGCTGCTTCGGTAGCGGATCCGGGCGCGTTTCGTCTTTAGGAAGGCAAACGGAATAGGCACGTGGCACACTCGAGACCGTTGTGCATCTGCATCTATGCTAAGATCATCATGTGCTTAGAATTCGAGCACTGGAGGCTGTCCGCGTGACTTCAAGTTTTCGGTTGCCTCTGACGTGTGTCCGTCCAATCGTCAAAAACAACATCAATTGTCAGTGCCGTATGTCATTTTGATCAAAAATCCCCCTAATTCGGAGCAGAAATTTGCAAAAGATGTAAGAGAATTTGAATTTTGCATGCTACCTTAATGCACCTCTTTGATGATAACAATATAGGTCTCGCACATATCAATTCTTATCCAGTTAAAAGTGAGTCCTTTATTTTTTACTGTATTTTTTATAATTTCACTGCCATTTTCGTCATTTACACGCACACGACGCTACTTGTACCTTCACCACATTCCAGCCGTGTGGTATATAATTATTATCTATGATTGTGTATATTTATGTTTCAAAATGCTTCCTGCACTACTTAAAGAGAATGGCGAAGTCAAGGCTATAGAGCAAATTCATGCAATCATTGAATCAACCCACGCACAGATGCAAGAGGGTAAGGGTATCTATCTATGTATCTACCCATCGATTAGGGTAATTACCCTACCCTCGTAGTTCGTACCGATCGTAGTTATGTTGTGCCTGCCTGCCAGAGCTAGCTTTTCTCTCTAAGCTGTGCGTTTTGACTGAGTTTTTTTGGTATATTATTTGGATAGAGGAAGGTTAGCGATTTTGTGAGCTGTATTGTGAAGAGAGAAAAATATATTTTGAGAAGTTTCTTTGAAATTACGATCAGTGTATTTATTGATCAGAAAATAGCAGTTCATTGCTGCAACTTGTGAGAATTATTTGAAAAATGTATTTGAATTTTTACAAAAGCACAGTAATCAATCGATTTACTTTATAGTCATAATGAGATGGTTAATTTATTAGTTATCAGGCTTTAAAAAACATGAAATGTAAATGAAAATGGCGGAATCGTAGTCATTTGAGAAAGCGATTTGAATTTTTTTGTCAACTCGAAATATTACAAATACATTTATGGTTTCAAACTTATGCAATTGAATTGTTAAGGGTTATCACAAAATCGAAGCGAATAACTACATAAAAATATTGAACTTTCGGAACAAAAAAGTCTCCCGGATGAGCCATACTAAACTTTTTATGGCTTCCAAAGGCATTTTTCAAGAAAAAAAATTACATTTAAATAAAAAAAATAAAATAACTTTATTTCAGACCTTGATCCATATGATGTTAGTAATACACACTACTTATATGCTATGTTAGTAACAAACGAAAAAAAGATTTAATTCATATATCTGCTGCACTCACCAGACGCACCGGGTATATGTACATGTACACGTACCCAATGCGGCATAATGGTGCAGCACGACTTATTACTAATGACCTTCAGAATGTCATTGCCGGTCCCACGCACTCTGCGTATCATAGAAGCAGTCTTCTTTCGCAGAATGGTACTGAAACCGTCAGTACGTGCTTCCGCAAACATTCCTGACGCGCTACAGTAACGTAGGAGCCCCAACTACATCCTGAAAGTAATATGAACTGAACTCTGAGGGCGTTGTATGCCCTCTGCGTATATCGAACCCACAGAGTGCACGTGTACAATGATTGACAGAATGCCTTGAAGTTTGTATTCGAATTTGTGTCAATATTTCTTGACTCAGTGTAATGACAAATGGTCGGAGTTAAGATTAGTAAAGGGGGAGGGAGGGGGGTGAAGTTGGTTTATTTTCAGTTTCTGAAGGGTATTATATACCCAGTCAGTCAAATACTACTTCTGAAAGCAAGTTCCATTGTCACTTCTCTTTTTAGGTAAAACCTGCATAACATTACTCCAGAAGTTGATCGTAGTTAAGAATAGGAGAGTGTAGAAGGGCACTTCACTTCGCTTCGTGCAACTTCGGCTCGCTTCGAGCGACTTCCGATCGTTGTCGGTTTTTGCACCCGAGTCAAAGGACTCGAAGCGTCCCGTAGTTCTTAGCATGAAGTGTATAGCCACGTACTTCGGACTTCGGTCAAATTCGACCAGTATTTCGTCTAAGCGATTCAAATCAAATCAAAAGTCATTTATTCAAATTAGGCTGAAAATCAGCACTTTTCGAATGTCAAAATTACAAAAGACAGTCCCCCAAAAACGCCCGCCCTTCACCACTTCTTCCTAGTGCTATCGCTGGCAAGAAGAAGTGGCGCAACAAACTCCTCAGCAGACTATTCCCCAGAGATTAGTGTAGTGCAGGTTGTAAACAAAGTCGTAACTTCAAGGATTCTTATTGTATAAAGGCAGCTCCATCTCGCTAACTAATAAACAAATGGTTTGTATTCTACTTAAACATTTATTTATTAAAGTCTTGTATATTTTGTTTAAATTCGAAAGTGATTTATCAATATTGTATTCCTTTCATCTGCTTTCTAATTATGTGGTGTCCTTGAACAGCAAGAGTAAACATTATATCTATAATGTGCATAACGCGAAGGCAGATAATAATAATATCAAATAAGAATGTTATTAAAATGAGAATTCATCTCTTCTCTATCTCTTTATTGTATTACTACCCAATCGTTCCAAATGGTTTATTTACTTTTGTACATAAATAAAGTTTATATCTCGCCAGAAATGTACATAACTATGTAAGGCTCTACACAATTTTAAAAGAGTCTATGAAAATGTACGGAAAAACAAGTTTTGTAGATAGACCATTACGTTATTGTGACTTTAATAAAAAAAATCTATCTTGGATTTGATAAACCTTGCCATAAAATAATATAAAATCAATAAAAAAAAGGGAAAATAGCAATGTTTAAAATGTAAGAAATATATTTTATTACAGATAATATGTTTAGTCTAGTCTCTTCGGGAAATCATAGTTTACTTTATCTACTTATTGCATTTAGGTGTCGGGGGAGTTACACTCATGTTCGGGTCGGCATGGTTCGGCACAGGCTGGGCGGCAAAACCGACTGTATATTTTGCAGAATCATGCCGACTCGGACATGTGTATAGCACGCCTTAGCAACTACTAATAATACTAGTGACTATGACTATTATTAATAATTGTTGTCGCCACTTTACATTATGAAGAGAAATGCGCGCGCTATTCTTTCAAATAAAAAATTGGAAAATATTTTTTTATGTGTTGTTTTGTAACCTAGTATTCATGTCTATAAAGTGGTTTATTATGACCAATGTCTTCCTCTATAAGTAATAATGTTAGATGACCTAATATTGTCCAGGTGAAATTAGTTTGTTTATATAATAAACATACTTTTGTCTTCATAATGAAGATAAAAATCGGAAATGCGATTTAAATTCTACGTAGTGTAAAGTGGCCTTTTATGGGAGGTTTAAATGTTAACTTGACGGTTAAGAAACTTTTAAAAGGATATTCTAAACACATGTTATCGTAATACAAAGTTTGGAAGCGTTTGAGCAGATCCATGTGTAATAAAAATTAGTATTAGTTACCATAATCAGTAATAAGATAATAAACGAGTCTATTTAATTGTTTGGTTTTATTTCACCTGTGTGTTTGATTCAGTTCGGCCTCTGAGAGAATGCGCTCCTGACACCTGTCGGTGCGATAATTCTAGTAGCTAATAAAGATCAAATTCATTAATTCGCAAAACAAGTATTCGTTTGTACGAAACTGACAGTGTCAAGAACGTATTCTCTCGTCGGCCGCACTGTAGCTATTACAGGGTGGTGAGTTGGTAACCGTACTATGTATAGGTCGACCGTTCAACTGATACACTGCCTGAGGGAGCTGCGCGGTGCGGGAGGGGTGATATTTATCACAAGTTGACGAATCGCAGCTCTCGCTGCTCGCATCACGTCACCACACCGCTCCCGCACCGCGCTACTACCTCAAGCAGCGTCTCAGTTAAGCGGTTGGCCTCTAGATGTTTGCCGATAATCAAGATGGTAATAAAATAACTAGTTTTGTTTTACCTCGTTTTGACCATAGAGTGTATACAGGGTGGCAGGGAGATCGACGCGCAAATTGTAACCATGAATTCAGCACGATTCTAAATACCCTAGAGCATAAATTTGTCATCGGTTATAAAAAAAAATCAACCGTTTCATAGAAAAGTGCAATACCTACGCGGTCAAAATGTATGCAACAGCATTTTTATTTTTTATAACCGGCGAAAAATTTCAGCGCTTGGGAATCCAGAATCATGTACTGAATCCATGGTAACAGGTTCGCGTCGATGTCCCTGCCACCTTGTATAACATTATGTATTTGAATTAATATCCCTAGCCTTTTCCTTAACCTAACCGGGTGCAGCTGAATGCGATGCCTCTTCATGAGATTGGTTGTCAGACTTTTGGGCCACTAATTACCGGTAACGACTGACAGCCGTGACGGCTTATCGTGCTTTCTGAGGCAGAGAGGGTTCTTGATATGTAATGGATAGTCAGTGGGGTGAGGATCGTACAAGTGGCGCAACGCTACTTACATAGTTTCGGCCTACCCTCATTGGGAAAAGGCGAGAGTTTATGTATGTAAATAAGATTTTAAAATTAAACACAAATATCAGTCTAACATTTTGTAATATAAACTACAATCCTTAAAAACAAATTGTATTTACAAATAATACAATCAATACTTGACTAAGCTATACATTCTGTCAAAAATCTCATTTTACTTTGAAGGCAGCTCGTAACCTAGCACTACGGCTTCTAGGATTCCTCTCCACTTCTTGATCACTTGGTACCTCTACATGCTTATTGATGGCTTGCCAAGGGGTATCCAGAAATTGGTTGATTGTATCCTGATTCTGCACTAAAGTTGGACTTAAATACTTCAACGGAACTGGATTTGCAACATCATTGATTAAATTTCCTGCGATATGACGCTTGACTATTGTATCTTCTAATGAATGGAAGCATATTGTTACTAATTTTCCATTGATTTTCAAGTAATATTTAGCTAGTAACATGCCGTAGTTGAGTTCATTCAACTCATCGTTTACGAAGATACGTAATGCTTGGAAGACCTTTGTAGCATTTGACTGTGGTCTTTGCAGTTTGTCCAATCGTTTCTCATCCGGACAGCATGAGTTAACAAGTTCTGCCAATTCTTCAGTGGTCTCAATATTTTTGATCATGTATCTAGCATGTATGATAGTTTGTGCAATTTTTGCTGCTTTCTTCTCCTCACCATATATTTTGAATATCTTGTAAAGCTCATGTTCATTTGCGGTTGCTAACACTTCTCTTGCTGTTATTTGATTTGGGTCCCTACCAGCATCCATTCTCATATCTAAGAAACCATTTTTGCTGATAGAAAATCCTCTTTCTCCTACATCTAATTGCATTGAAGAACACCCAAAGTCAAATAGCATTCCATCTATTGTGGACTGTTTTATTTCTTTGGCTTTTAGGAGAGCAGGGAGTTCACTAAACCTGCCTAATAATGGTATTACCCTATTAGGGTATTCTTCAGATAGTTTTTGGGCTTTCTCATAAGCTAAAGGATCTCTGTCTAAGGTTATAAGTTTACAATCAGCAGCTTCTAGTATTTTCTTTGAGTGTCCCCCGGCTCCAAATGTCATATCAATGTACAGCTCATTGTCTTTAGGATTTAAGTGTTTTATAGACTCATTTAACATAACAGGTGTATGGTCCCTGTACTGTACTTGTTCTGTGGACAGTCTCCGAGCGAGTACCGCCCTGTGGAGTTGCTGGAACGGTCTTAGAATCATTTTTTATCTTTACCAAATATTTTACTAAAGAAACCTTTATTTTCTTCCTTCAAATACTCGAGAACTTCGTTAGATAGGATGAGGTTGCACTCTTCAGTATTCAGGCCTGTTGCTGTACTGCTGTGTTTCCGTTTGTACTTGTTTTTGTAAAAGTTATCGGCTAGTTTGTTGAGGGAGCTGTACTGTTTGTTGCAGAGCTCAGAATCCAAGTTCTGCCTCTCCGATGACTCAAACGCCGCCTTCACCTTGTCTCTGATGAATTTTCCGAGGTCTCTGTGAAGTAATTTTAAAGTAAATTGGTGTTGGATACGAAGAGGATAACAATATTATGTCCATAACCTCACTTTTTCTTACCTTTCGCCTTTAGTGTTGTCTACGGGCCATTTAGCTATGAGTCTAGTGAATTTCTTGTATTGAGTAGTCATAGCTAGTTATTTAGTGTACCATCTTATTATTCGGCCGCTTTATTTTGATAATTTCGAAGCAAAATCTAATATTTTCAAGAAAATACCAAATACGACCAACAAGGAAACAGAGATATCTGTCAACTGTCAACGTAATCCCAATGTCACATTGACGACTTGAGGTATTGAAATAGGATGTTTCGTTCAGAATTTGAGGCGTTCTATAAAAAATATAGTCGAATACCTATAATTTAATTATATATTTTTTACTAAGGGCCAAATTGGCCCGTTCAATAGCCAGTATTTACAAACTTTTAATACTAAATAAACTACAAATTATTAAAATAAAAATATAGTATCCTATACTGACTAGTCGTAAAACTATTAAAAAACTAAAATATGGCGTCGAAATATTCCTCCACATCGCTGTCGAATGTACAGACGCCAGCACATCAAGCTAAGGTAAGGTTATATTTTCGCCGCTTGAGGTTTTCCGCAGCCACAGCAGCAGCGCCAGCACAGCACGCCGAGCTAGGAAGATGGGATGGCGCAAGAGTATCGACGCACGTTGCGTCCCACACTACAGGCCTAACCCACCTTTGATGGAAATAAAGACATGCCGTCCGGTCTCTTGCCATCGTCGCGTACCAAGCCATTGGGTTCTAATACAACTGAAACGCCGACGGTGACAAGAGCTCGTCGGATGATGTCATTAATGTTCGCGTGCCGCGCTTTCTTTCCCATCGATTAGACCCTTATTTCGTTGTACTGATTGGTGTTTCTTTAAAACATTCTTAGAACAAAACAGAATTACGTATCGATATCCAATCAAATGCAGAAATGAAAAGCTTAACGAAACAAGACTATCTACATAATTATGTACAAACGCCAGCAGGTCAAGCTACCCGAAACTGTCAAATCTTCCCAATCAACCTTGAACCTTAATGCCTTATCGATAAAGTTGAAAATCTATTAAAGAAATTTGACAGATTGTAGAATCTATCAAATTCCTTTAATAGATTTTCAACTTTCCTACTACTAGCTTGATGTGCTGGCGTCTGTACCGTTGTACTCAAATTGTAATTATGTCGTATTCCTATGTATTTTACTGTGTGTACATAAATAATAAAATAAATAAATATAATTGAGGAAAACATGAAAATTAAGCACGTATTTTCTTTGAATTTCCTTTAAGGATAATCGGATAAAATCTCTTCCGTTTATATCGGAAATGTGGTGAACAGGTGCAAGTTTCCAATAGTCGTTAGATGAATAGAGGAAGTCCATTTTATTATTAGCTATCATGTTAGAATTGAGTGGGAAAGCGTCACGTAGTTATTATTATAACAGGCAGGCTAAGGGCAAATAATTGGGTAGCCATCTGCGGTCTACGGGATGGGTACGATGCGACGTTGGAATTGTATCTACTTATAGTTAGGTCGGTGTCTATTGAGTATTGGTATGCTTGTTATTGCAGTAAGACAATAAGATGGAACAAATTAATAGTACGGTCGTCAGCAACTAAAGCTGGATGGGACGGTAACATTTTACATGCCTAACAATTCGTGTTAACCGACTTTCTTTGCTGACTGTACCTAAGTATTTTTATTGTAAATATATAGAATGATAAAGTAGTGAAATCAGAAATTGAATTATCCGGAAAAGAGCCGGAGTTACCGACATAGCTTGCAGAGTAAGCAAGCAGAAGTGGCAGTGGGCTGGTCATGTTTGTCGAAGGACCGATGGCCGGTGGAGATCGCGTATCGGCAAGCGTAATTTGGGACGGGGCCAGTCAGAAGAACCGACGACCTTAAAAAGGTGGGGACAGACTGCATGCGGAAGACGGAGGACACAGTGTATGAGTGATGTATAAGAGTAGGAGAAGACCAGGGAAACGATGGATGGACTGTATGAAAGATGTGGCTAGATCTCGGTAGTCACCAAGGGGGTGATAACGACCAATAAATAAGTATGGAACCCGCACTGGGCCCACCTTGTCCGCTCCCTCTCACCGAGATCACCTTGAGTTCCAGCAGTGGTAACGTTATAGACTGATTATACTCTAAGTACGGACGCCAGCACATCAAGCTACTACAATCTGTCAAATTTCTTTAATAGATTTTCAACTTTATCTATGAAGCATTAAGGTTCAAGGTTGATTGGAAAATTTTGACAGTTTCGGGTAGCTTGACCCGCTGGCGTCTGTACGTTATACTACTGCTACTTTATACGAGAATAGCGTAACAGCATAGTCAATTCACTGACTCCTAAGACACAGGGATATACACCTAGTTTAGGAGTCAGGGAATTAAAATTATTGTGACATAGTTAAAAGTCTATCTATATGCTTAGTTTTTGTTTCTTGTACGGTGATGGCTTTGGTGAAATAAAGAATTTATTTATTTATTTATAAATACGTTAGTGTTATGATCATCTCAAATTCTTAATCTTTTAAGATATAAAAGTGCTTAGAAGATAAACATTACAGAATGGGCTGTCGAGTATTGACTGTCTGACAAGACATTTCCTGGCCGAAAGTGGAAACCCGTGTTGCTCATCCAATCGACTGACTGTAAACAAACAAAAGCATTCCAACAAAGCTTTCTCAGTTTATTTCTTCCTCATACTTCATAGGGGGAACAATAAAAATTAAAGCCGGCCCAGTTTACAAAAATATAATAGGATTAATAGGTCATAACTCACAGACGCTGTTAATGATCTCCGTGTTATTTTAAAGACGTTAAAAATGCAACTCTCGGCTTTCGTACGTTACGTCTGGGCGTCTTGGCCCGAAATAGGGGATTAGATTGCGAGTTCATACCAAAAGGTCGGGATTATTGTTTTGTCATAGCTGTCTCGTTTTAGCACGGCAGTAGCGGTTATTGTCACCTACATTTTTGCATTTTTTTTTATTTCAAAAACGTTTTTTTTTAGATAAAAACAAAAAAAAAAAAACATTCTTATTAAGAATTCTTAAATGCACACTACACTAAAATATATAGCGGCTGACTTTTAGTGGTTAATAATATACATAATATACCACTAAACCACCTATAGACGAACATAAATGTAGGGAACAGCTGTTTTTTTTTTCGCGATTTCTGGTTTGGTCCCATAGTAAAAGTTGTTCATAATGATGAGTACAATGACCTCTTAAGAGGTTGTTGGTGTTTTACCAATAACCCTGTATATACCTACTTGTAAGTAAGTAAATTATATTATTTGTTGTTAGGTATGTAAGGTTAAATAAGTTAATTTTAAGTGGATAACTACACTATCACATTAGGTTAGGCCTGTTATGACAGTTGTAAGGTTGATATAGAAATAAATAAATAAAATAAATAAAGTAGGGATATGAAGGAAAGAGAGCAGCTTTTGGCAGCTCCTGGACAGAGAGAGCTGGAAGTAGGGAGGCCTTTGCCCAGCAGTGGGACTTAACGGCTAAAAATAAATAAAATAATAATATAAAGGAAAAAAAGAGAGGAGCTCATTGGACATCAAAAAATTCGTCCGCATCACCGTCAGTGAAAAGTGCCCAAAAGGCTGGCAGCATTGCTACGTGGGATGGCAATACTTTATTTAAAAAAACTGAAATAAAGTCTGTTAACGTCCTGTATATCTATCAAGATCTTCAATATGTTCTAATTAATATAGGAAGCCATACATATTGTTTGTGTTCCTACGGAGAGATATTAGGGAAAGGACAATGACCGCTGTTGCCAAGCTAACACGCGACTACTATAGTAAGTATTGACATACCAAATCATTTTGATGTCGGCCGATCGATTCTATAAAAATCTCACCGTGAAAAGTTAGGTGAAGTGAGCTGTCAATAGGTGTCAATCCCTAGCATTAGTTGCAATGACAGCTCACTCCACGCTCACTTCACCTAAGTTTTCACGGTGAGATGGTTACAGAATCGCACTGCAGATTTCTAGGTACCTACCTAAGTAGGTAGGTAAACGTTGCAAGAATCAATCGATAACTCTACCTACCTAATAATAATAATGATTGTCATGGGCATACAATAATCATTTGTTTATCTATACTACTATCTATCTATTTTACTAATAATAAAGCTGAAGAGTTTGTAGAAGAGGGGCTTGTGGCTAAGTAATAACAGTCGCACGGGTCGAGCGATCAGGTTAAGGTACGCTTGGTTTGTGGATAGTTGACCATTTTTATATACGAAGACCCCTCCGTGGGTCGCCGTTGGTCCCGGCTGTCATTCGTGGATCTTTGACAGTCGTTATGGGTCAGAAGTCCGAAAATTTGACAACCAGTCTTACCAAAGGGTATCCTAGTATACAGTAACTGGGTTGTGGAGGTCAGATAGGCAGTCGCTCTATGTAAAGTACTGGTATTCAGCTGCATCCGGTAAGACTGGAAGCCGACCCCAATATAGTTGGGAAAAGGCTAGGCAGATACTTATTTATATACATATGTATATAAAGCTGAAGAGTTTGTTTGAACGCGCTAATCTCTAGAACTGTCGGTCGGATTTGAAAAAATGGTTTTGTATTTGATAGCCCAATTTTTGAGGAAGGCTATAGGCTACTTAACGTCATGCTAAGACCTTTAGGAGCCGAGCAAAAACATAAAAAGTCAGAATGAACGCTGAGTAAAACCAAACGAAGTAATAGGCGATGCGATCCGACGGGGTGGTTAACATAATGTTACGAGCTTCGGGGTTCGTGACAATTAAAACTGTCGATATAAATTACCAAAAATAACACTTTAATTAAACAACACTAATAACAACTCAAACACACTAATTATAAAACACCATTGCACTTAAGTCGCACTTGAAGATCGCTTTCGATGTATTCGCTTGTATCGCTTATCCAACTCTGTGCCTCGGTCGTCTTATCCCGGCCTTATACATATAGTGCCGTAGATAGTTGTAGAACCTTCTATTGTAGAAACATCTAGAATGTTCGAGTACATACCGGCCCCGACTGACCAGATATCGATAGTTCTAGAAAGTTCTAGCATCGAAATATCTAGAAGGATCTATTAGTTCTGCTACTCGATACTAGATGGCGCTAGTAGTAAAATCAGGCCTGTATTTTCTGAAAGGTCAAACCATTGAGTGGACCCTTCGCTGAGCACTCGAGCAGCAGATTCCTCTAAAGAACTTATTACTAGCGATCTCGCTGCTAGATTGTAGTTACGTAAAAAAGCTTTACAGCCTGTTTTCGCAAGTTTTCTTGACAATAAGTCCCTACATTTGCCTTACACTTTCCTGCAACCAAATTACTCGAACTTGAGCCCAACACATTACGCGGGCGCTCCAGTCACATGGTATTTGTCACTTTCTGTGTCACACCCAAGTTATACTGAAGCGGGGGTGTGTACGAAAAGCATGTGTGCTTGAATTAATGTGTCAAATATGAAAGGAAAGTTACAGCTGCAAACTAACGAGCCGCTACGGGTTCGCTTGAGTTTCCAGTCAGGTACTGCTTTATTAAGACAATAGACCCGCCCCTGCTTCTACTGAGGTGGTGGCATGGTAAAACATCGAGATAAGTTATAATATCCTATCTTCAAGAATAAATTCCCTAAAATGAAATGAAGGGCTGATTTTTCCAATGCCCGATAATTTTATTCTAGGAATAATTTTGAATTTTTTTCTCCAGCTAAAAAGAATCTAGAAAAAAAAACTCAACGTGGGCAAAATAAGGTTGAGAACCTATGGTTTAAACTATCGAGCCAGATTTTCTAATAAGAACCTAACTTTGATCGAAATACAGTTGCTTTTTTTTTAGAAAACTGGCAACTTTACTAGTTAGTTGTCAGTTTTTTGCAATTTGCAAATCAGTTTCAGCAGTGTGATTCTGTAACCATCTCACCGTGAAAACTTAGGTGAAGTGAGCGTGGAGTGAGCTGTCATTCCAACTAATGCTAAGGGATTGACACTATTGACAGCTCACTCTAAGCTCACTTCACCTAACTTTTCACAGTGAGATTTTTACAGAATCGATCGGCAGGTTGCATGTTGAATCAAATATGATTCGCGAGCGTAACAAGTATGTATTTACAGAATTATAATCATTAAAATCATCAATACAATCCTCTAAGGGCTGATTTTTCTATCGACAGTTAATTTTTATTCGTGGAATAAAATTGACGTCCGACAGTTTTTGTATGGAATAACATAAAAATATCTGGCGATGAAAAACTCAGCCTTAAGTTGATATAATCCTATTGATTGATATTTCATGAAATAGCGGTTCAATAGGATTATGTCTACCCCGACGCTTCCCCCTTAATACATTATTACATTATGTAAATACAAATCCTACTTTTTCTTATTATAAAACGTAACTAAATATGTAGGTACAGTTCAAGGAATATCAATTAGGTTTCACTCAAGTTCAAGTTAAAAAACAATACAAATAACTCCGGGAAAAACCACAAAACGAAATGAATAAAAATATGAACATTGTTAATATCTCGAAGCTAACGTATTCTGTGAACTGAGGGCTGAGGTGTACTTATTGTACTTCCACGCTTTTCCGGAGAAAAAAATATCTCTCCTACTCGTATTTATAAGTCTTGGGATTAAAAACTCCTTTTTGGAAGACCGAAATGAGAAAGACAATGAAACGTGATTCAATTGATGACCAAAAGGACATTCTAATTCAAATTCATTTCAAATTCAAATTCATTTATTAAACTTACACATAGTTCACAAACTAAGTATTATGGCATGCGATTCTAACCACGAGAAAACTTAGCGGGTCCCAAACTAGGCACAGACTGTATCTTGATGATCCAAACACCACACAAAGTTAATAATTGAATGACTTATGCTAGCGCAAGATTTTTATTGATAATTTCATATTTAGTACAATTCTCAACAATTAAATTAGTTATTAACAAAAATGTGAGTAAAAAGAAGCATATAATAAACGTACAAAAAGAGTTGAGTTGAGTAAATGCGGGGTGTAATGTGTGTATGTTATCAGAGAGTGTGGTGGGTATTAACTTACGCAAAGTAAACTTTCCGTTTCGTCATAAGTTCGGCCCAGGAACCATTCTTAAAGTTTGGTTTTGGTATCAGAGTAGATTTGATCTTTAAATTGTCGCACACTTCATTCCTCATAATAATATCCAAGTATTCTCTTGGATATGAACAATGAAGTCACATTATTTCTACTTCAATTTGCTTAGCCTTTTTCTAACTATGTCGAGAACGGCGTTTAGTCTAACCGGATGCAGTTGAAGTTGAAAAACCAATAGCTTAAAAAGGGACTCGAATTGAACCATAACCACACGTATCAAAGCTGTTCTTTCAACCACCAGGCTACCAAACAATGTACAAGCAAAGTCAAACCCTTAAAACATCATACATAAAATTCGTAAATACTGACATATACTTTTCTCCTTATATCTGACTGCGCCTCGCGGTTTCACCCGCGTAAGAATATTGGGATAAAAAGTATCCTATGTCCTAAACCAGGTCATAGTCTACCCATGTTCCAAACTTCATCCAAATTTGTTCAGCCGTTTTAGCGTGAAAGCGTAACTAACAAACATACAAAAAATCAAACCTTTATAATAACATTAAGTTCAGATATTATACTCGTATCTTCATCTTAGCTCGACTCTATATCTTATTGCACATGGTGAATTCGAGGCTTCGTCTAAAAATCAACATTTTTTCACGACGACTTGCCTGCTCCTACTGAAGATATAATACTACAAGACTGCATCTCTCTACTTCGTATGCATTGCGGCTTTTGTTCAGGAGTTGAGGTAAGGCAGTAGTGTGCACGCGGCAGTGTACGTCGTACATTTGCAGACGTTTTGATAAGTTGTGTCTTGGATACGAGGTAACGCTGAACGTTACAAAGTGCGAGCCTTTTGTCTAGATTAGGGTGTTGTTCCGCTGTTGCGTTTAGTCGTAAGGATTTTTTTATTTAATTTTTAGCTAGTGAACTTATTTTTTAATAGAGAATAGATGTAGATTACACAATAATCTTATACAGACAGTAAATTCTTGAACGTACTTATTTTGTTTTATGATAAGTAATTTAAATATTTTTTTAAAAGCAATATTCTATTACTCTTAGATAGCTTTCAAATTAGTGACTAAGAAATGTTTTCTCATCCCCTCTCTGTCATCTCATCATAAGATGACTAATTCCGCTAAAAATTTGAACTTATGCATTATTTATATATCTACTTTTGTAGCAACTTAAATAAATGAAAAATAGGTAGGTAAGTCTTATTAATTTACTTAAGTAATAAAACAAAATTTTACATTAAAACAACATTCCTTCCACTAACAATCACACATAACACTCACGACAAAACACCCACGCAAAAAAAACCCCATATCCGTCTGTCCTCCGCCTTAGCGAGAGCCCTCACTAACCGGAGGGCGGGCGGCGCGCGCAGGCGGCCGCCATTTCTATCTGCAGTCGTACATCGCGCGGCCTCCTCGCGCCATGCAATAGCTGAGCACATTACATAAGCCCAGTCCACAAACAATCATCAACATTAGTGATCAGTGTTACATAACTAAAATAACATTACAACTAAAAATATAACAAGTGTTAGTGCTATTTTTAAATTGTGCAAACGGACGCTCAAGTTTTTATCAGGTACGATTCTTAATATATACGTTTTCGTACACACGCTACGGTTCAAGTATATAGTTTTATATTTACTATGTAATTTTTATTTTCGCAAGGTTTTTAGTTGTTATTTTTGTGGGTTTTAGTGTTATTTTTGTGTTTAAAGTTTTATTTTTGTTAAGTTCTCGTAGTTCAATGTTTGGTTTATCGATTATTCTCTAAAAAGGTGTTAGATTTACCGCTTTTATGTTATGTTTTAAATACACGTTATTACATTTTGATATTTTTAGTGAAAATTTTCATGTTCATTCATATATTTTGTGTAAAATAGGTTTGAAAACGAATTTATTGAATGAAAAACAGTTTTTGTTGAGGTTAGGTTATTTAGTCATACATAACTTTAAGAAAAACAGGTATATTTTCTATCTTAAAGTATTGAAATATGTTAAAGAAAGTCTTCAATTTATTCCCCCAATCAGTTTCAATCACCATGCTCTCTAGGAGGTATTGACCCCGCGGTTTTTCGATAGCGTACCCACAGAACTTATAAGATTATATCGTGCTCTTGTTTCGTAATATTTTTTTTACTTTTAGTTGTTATAACATATTTAATATGTCGTGTGTACTTATTGTTTGTATTTTATTAAATAAAATGATATGTTTTCTAGATATTATGATTACTGTAATTCTAGATTTTTTTAGATACCTACTTACCTACCAGCATTTCTAATTAGTAAGTTACGTTTAAGCATGTGAGTTTACGTCTAGCTTTTTTTAATGTAATTTACGGACAGAGTTGTATGGAAAAGAAAGGCTCTTACCCTGCGGTGGGAAAATACACGCTAGAAAGATGGTATCTTAATCAATCGTTTACATACCTTTCAGTTAAAAAAATAAGTTCAATTCTTAATAAAGCAGAGGTAGAGGAGCCCGTGGCTAAATAACAACAGCCACACAGGTCAATCGAAGGTTAAGCAACGTTTGCCGCGGTCAGTTCGTGGATGGGTGACCATCTATAACATATCGAGACTCCTCCGTGTCTCGGAAAGCACGTTACGCCGTTGATCCCGGCTGTTATTTTTTCAGAAGCACAATTACAGTTAATACGATATTCTTGTCTTACCAACGGGTAAGCCCCTTGGTAAGGCTATCGTATTACCCGTAATCGTATAATAGTAACTGGGTTGAAGAGGTCAGATAGGCAGTCGCTCTATGTAAAAAACTGGCTGCATCCGGTTAGACTGGAAGGCGACCCCAACATAGTTGCGAAAATGCTAGGCAGATTGATTTCTTTAAAGCAGTAGTAAAAACTGCACGAGAACCCTTGGTCAGTAAAGATGGCTATTATAGGCTCTAAGAACATGCAAATAAGATCTACCTCAAAAAAATATGATAAGCGAGTTTTTGTACCATTTAGGGATGCCCCAGAACGGAGAGCAGTTTTTCTAGGAAGTGTTTGTCAATGACATGGCATGTTTATAGCTAGAGACGATATATCAACTACGTCCATGTGTGATCCTAGATTGGTCAAAGCAGTGCCTACATGCAGTACTTTATTTAAGTGAACGTAGCTGAGTGCCCACTGTAGGTACCTGAGTGGACACTTAGCCTTTGTCATCCAGTGTAGGATGGTACCTATTCTGCCCTGTTAATTTTACACTGCTGGGCAAAAGCGTGCCTAGATTTCAAAGCCGTTGACCAGAAAGCTGCCCCGTTTAGAAGTTTTGAACGATTGTCGTTTACGACGTCCATTAATATTACAGCTGATAAAATTCTTATCAATCTAGATCGTCCCGCCATCTTTGCAGTCTATTTCGAACATACAGACTACAGCATTCAATGGTTACCTTTTCTAAGGTTTTGTAATTAATAGGTAATATTAATAATAAGTATGCTTGTGGCTCAGTAATAAGAGCCGCACGGTCCGTGGATGGGTGACCATTTTTACATAACAAGACCCCTCCGTGGTTTGAAAAGCACGTTAAGCCGTTGGGCCCGTATGTCATTCGTGGATCTGTGACAGTCGTTACGGATCGTCAAAAGCCCGAAAGTCTGACAACCAGTCTTAACAAGGGGTATCGTATTACCCAGGAACTGGGTTGTGGAGGTCAGATAGGCAGTTGCTCCATGTCCAATACTGGTATTCAGCTGTATCCGGATAGACTGGAAACCGACTTTAACATAGTTGGGAAAAGGCTAAGCAGATGATGATGATGAGGTAATAATACTAATCATCAACATCAGCATTGGTAGCTTTGTTTTACCCTCCACTGAGTACAGGCCATCTCCTTTTTGTGCCATGCTTCCAAGGTCTGGCAGGTTTTGTAATACACGACGGGTAGCCAATTAAGGCAGGCGTCTGTACCTTTATGAAGCAATTATCTGGAATTCGGCTGGGGTAATAAGACAGGTCGAAACAGTCCGCTAGGGGTTACACCGACCGCGTTGACATTAATAGGGCAAGTAATTGTGTTCGGGTTTTCGGTCATAGGGCTCAAGCTGACGGTCGATTTTTGGTCGACCTCAAATGGATTACATTATCAGATAAAGATACTGTTAGGTACCGTTTTAAGAGAGTAGTGGTGGCCTAGTGGTAACGGCCGCGACTTACCTACTGAGTTTTAGGTCGTAAGTTCGAACCCAGACAGGCTTTTTACTTTGTGTACATTATTTTATCACTACTGCTCTCAAAAACGGTGAAGGAAAACATCGTGAGGAAATCGGGATGTCCTAGAGTCAAAAATTGGAAGACGTGTGCCATCCGCCAACCCGCACTGGGCCTGCGTGGTAGAGTACGGCCGACTTACTCTCCTCTCACCGAGAGGAAGCCTGTGTCCCAGCAGTGGGAACATTAAAAGACAGGTTATGATGTACGCATTGTAAGTTGTGTCTTGAAATGGTCATAAGTAGTTTTGCGGTGTCCGGGTATACATAAGTAGGTATAATTACGTTAATACATATTAAACTGCCCGATTCTGGAAAAATCTAATAAGTTGTCCTTGTAAGCCCTGTAATTTTGTAAAAAAAAAAAACGAAAAAAAGAGCAAATATTTGTATGATTCAACTGTTATTCAACCATAAAAAAAATATTTACTCTTTACCCTACACATTGCGCATAAAGCCAAAAACAACATTACGAGTACATCTACGGTATAGTCAAAGTATGCAGGAGGTTTCTTGTAACATTATTAATATCGGTTTTAATTGCTTTTTAAACCCATGGTGAGCGATACGGGGTATTAATGTCACAGTTTCACAGCGAGGTGAATGAAGACAGTTAATGAAGTGTCAATCACCGCGAGCGCCCGACTCTTGTTGTATTGAACCTGTGGTTTTATACCTTACTTACATCAATGTCTGCTGTTCGGGATTATTATCCATCTATAGCCTGGTTGAAGTCTAGGAAATTGAATCTGACGTGTATTAGCAAGATTCTATAGTTTGTGATAGCCTGTATTAGGGTCGGATGTTCTGTTATGTACGAGTACGTAACTTTAGTATCTCAGAAATTCAACACTTCGGTTTACCAGTGGTTATCGTTAAAAGCGTAACCTAGTTGTAAGGGTCTTTAGGGGTCCCTAAGTTATGAAGTTAACCAGACTTTTAGACCCATTGTCTTTATGAATGTCTACAGTAGTCTTTGCAGTTAGTTGGAAATCAGAAAGTCAGGCTGCTGATTTATACTAGAATGTCGGTATTGTCCAGTTATGTGGCTTAGACACACATCGGATTAAACTAGACTAACAAAATGACAAAGGCAGCCTGAAGGAGTGATGACTAACATCGTAAACCTTCCGACATAATCCCTTAGCTTTTTCCTTTCTTCACAGAAAAGAAGGCATTGTTTCCGTTAAAGGTAATTTAGGAGGAAAACGGATGCAAGTGAAAGGGATAGAACACACTCTTGTAAGGCTTTATAAAGAGGGAGAGGGGGAAGGGAGATTAGCGGGGATTAGAAGGGCAATAACATGTACCTCGTGTTACTGACTTACTTATTCACGGCTATTTACATTACAGGGTATCGAGGGGCTCGTGGCTAAGTAATAACAGCTGCACGGGTCGATCGATCAGGTTAAGCTATGTTTGCCGCAGTCGGTCCATGGATGGGTGGCCATGGGTCTACGGCAACAGGTCGAAGAGTTGGTTGAGCAATTGCCATTGTCATACCGTAATGGTCTAACCGTTGCAGTGGAAAAACTGCATAACCCGAATTTAACAGAACAATGAAGTTAATTTAAACATCATTATAATTGCTTTGAATTGGTTACAAGGTAAAAATAATTTATATGCAAACATCAGAATTAATTTTAGCCAACGTTTATCAACCGTTAAAACGGAAAAGTATAAAATAAAAAATTAAGTTTAAAAATCTGTAAACCGACTACGGAAAAATAAAAGTGATCTAAAAAGTATGAAACAAGAAAATATTTCAGACAGAATTTAAGATATAGGTACAAAAATGGTCAAGGTAAACCCGTGGTCGCATGCTATTATAATTTAGTAGGTGATCCTGGCACCCACATGATATACAGGCATGCGACTAATGCTGATGTCACGTGGATTTTTGGTTCTAGAACATTCTCACGATGTTTTCCTTCACCGTTTTAGAGCAGTGATGATGAAATAATTTACACGAAGAAAAGTTCCTGCTTGGGTACCCGCAGCCTACGCGACTCGCAAGTCGCGGCCGTTACCACTTGGACACGACTGCTCAATTATTATGTTGGTTAAATCTACCGGAGTAAACAAAGATCGTAGGCCCGGGTCAGAGAGTCTAGTCCCTAATCCTGAAATCCGTAGTTTCGGGCGAAATTGCGGGCGGTTCCTACTCCGTATTACCTACGGATATAAGATTAGTCCGGAGCCCGAACTAAGAATTTATGACGTCACGTTTTGACAGTTGTCCATAAGTAATCGCGATGTTGCCCGTTCGAAAATCAAATAAAAAAAAAAACATAGGAATCATATTTTTATAACAAATGTTTGAAGCATAACATTAAAAAACTACCAACTTTAATTGAATTTAACATCCTGAACATGTTTTAATTATAAACTTGTTATAAAAATATGTTTTTTGGCATTTTTAATCTCAAATAGCAGCCGTGGGGTTAATTGGAGACTTTCGATGTAATAGTAAAAAATGCTGAAGAGGTAATTTCTAATAAGAAAACGGTTTTTTTTTTCTGGTCGGCACTTTCATTTTTGTATGTTGTCCTTTAATCTGTCCCTTGTTTTGACAGATCAACTAATTTCAGACGGGCTGATGGGCCTGTACGAGTATCTTCGTTCACGGAATAGACTAGATTAGAGAGCAGACCCCCAGGCTTTTCAGTAATTAACACTCTTGTCTTACACACAGGCGTAACCCTAGTTAATTTTCTGACAGGATTGTGAGCGTCGTAATTAATGAAAGGAAACACCTAGGTCTACCGCCTGTTGATTTCCTATTCGCTTAGGAAGGAAACCTTTTCATTGACGTTTTGTTAGAATATCAGTCGCTAGATGGGTTGTCGACATTGAAATGAGGAGCAATTCTCGTAATTTTAAGAACGTTCAAAGTCTGATTTCAGTCTCAATCTGTCAAAAATACCTCCAATTTCCCTACATTTTTGACAAGTTTTTAACATTTATTGTCGCTGAGATGAGGTTGCGACTAGATCTTGAACGTTTTTAATTTCGGGAATTGGCCTTCTGATCGTCTATGTATCTGGATATGATGAACGGCTTGAACTACATATCTATCTGCTAGGGTATATGGGAGGCTCGAAAGATTACTATGGGAACCAATACCTAAAGTGCCGTGAAAAACTACGGTTTATTCGCCGTGTGATCCATACAACACTGACGATATATGGATCACTATGGAAGCTTGTTGACGGACACGCTTTTTCTACGGCGCAGTTTATATGCCGTACCGTAAAGAAACCGTGCCGTGTATAAAGTCTTGCTGATATGTCTAGGACTAATCATTCAGAAATGCTTTAACACCTTTCAGACACTATTAAGCCAATTCTGGCACCTAAGGCAGTAGCTTTTCGTGTCTCGCTTAGATCTTATAGACACTGGATTTTGATGGAGTTTTTACCATAATTTAGAGAATTTATTACGGAAGGTTTATGTGTATTAAATTATATTAAATTAATTATATTACATTCATATTAAACTTACATATAAAAAAAAATGTCTCTCGATGTTTTGTCAAGTCCTATCGGGCGAAGCGGGGGCGGGTCGCGTGTATATTAATAAACCACATCTCATTATCTCTATTTACTAGGACCGCAGACAACTGCAGCTGTCCGATCGCCATTTTCCTTAAACCCATACATTGTCCTATTTCCGAAGCAAAGGAGCGAACCGTGAAATCCCATGTAATTTAAATGAAGCCAGAATTGGACGCGAAAGATGTCACGACACGGGGTGCCGCCCGCGAAGCCTAAAATAAACCTTTGGAATATATTAACTGAGCCAGACTGTTACGTAGTCAATAGTCTGAATAACTGAGACTTTGTTAACCTTATATAACCATATACCTACAGTTTCAGGATTAATTTTAATAAATTTGTGTTGACAGGGGCAATTCCCGTATGTTTAAGAACGTTCAAAGTCTGAAGGCCGATCCCCATAATTAAAAATGTTCAAAATCTCAGAGACAATCAATATCAAAATCTTGTCAAAAATTTAGGGAAATTGAAGGTATTTTTGACAGATTGAGATAGATCAGACTGTGAACGTTTTTAAAATTACGGGCATTGCCCCTCTGATCTCAGTCTCAATCTGTCAAAAACACAATCAATTTTCATAAAGTTTTGACAAGTTTTTGACATTGTCGCCGAGATGAGGTTGCGACTTGAATTTGAACGTTTTTTAAGAACGAGAATTTATTGGGTGATCTCATACCACCTCTAAAGCGAGTAGATAATTACCAACCCAGATTAGGTGACCCCTCAAATAGCCTAGGGTTCATGCTTACTAAATGTCGCAATGGGAAGGTACAGACCAGCAGGTCAAGCTACCCGAAACTGTCAAATTTTCCCAATCAACCTTGAAAGGTTTAGCGATAAAGTTGAACATCTATTAAAGAAATTTGACAGATTGTAGTAGCTAGATATGCTGGCGTCTGTACAAGATATATTGTCAGTAAAGAGCCTAGATACAATATTTCTTTTCAGGACAGTTAATGGTACACTATCATTAGGGTACCCTAAAAAATAAATCTCTTTAGAACTCTTCAAGGTCCCCTTAAAACCTTAGCACGAAAACCTAGATCACAATCAAAGACCCACTTAAAGTAGCACACTAAGGTACTTAAAAAGTTTAATAAATAAATAAATCCTAATTTTGATAAACTGTGCGGTAACCTTCATTGTAGCACTAAAGCTTTTGCTCGTTTTCACTAACACTAGACGCTATCTAAATGTAATGTCTAAATAAAAGCGCGCTGTTGGATTTTCAACACTAGACTTACCGACGAGAGTTGAAAATCCAACGTGACTATTTAGGTGTCGCTCAGTGTTACTGAAAAAGGGCATAGCACTTACTTCGTAAACTACCATTAAAAGTACTCGTAAGCCTAAAATATAGCAATAAATAAACTAGGCTAGACCAGTCCAGTCCGGGTTTAATAGCTAATGTAGAGCTTAGTTACAAATTACGAAGTTTTGTACAATGACGCATAGTAGATTTTGTTAGGCAACTACTGGAGTCTTAAGTAAGTCCAAAATAATGCTATATTTTAGTGCTTGGAAAAAGAAAGAGTGTTAGAATGAGAGGTGAACTAGTCTCTATGCTCTTAAAAGTAAACTGAAGAGTTTAATAAATGAAAGAGCATGTTACAGTATAGCAGAGTTTATGAAAGAGGACAATTTTCTTCGTTTTTGAAGTGACAATGTTCTATTTTTGACATCTATTATATTTTTTGGAATAATTGTAATTTGGAATTGAAATGTTTAATGACAGTAATTTATATTTTTACTGACGAACTTATTTAATTATTACTTTGACATTGGAATTGTACCTAAAAAATATGCTTATTAAATTGTAATTATACCTAATCTTTAATGAACAACGATGAAATGTAATTTTCATGAATATTATCACGGTTTATGCACCATCTCTTCCTACTAATTTGTACGCCACGATATGCGGCTGAACATGTTAGAACTTTTCTGTATCCCACTATTATCCTGCATGCGCACCATGTACAGACGCCACCAGGTCAAGCTACCCGAAACTGTCAAATTTTCCCAATCAACCTTGAACCTTAATGCTTTAACGATAAAGTTGAAAATCTATTAAAGAAATTTGACAGATTGTAGTAGCTTGATGTGCTGGCGTCTGTACATTATGTTTAAACAAATAAACTTTACTTACTTATGGTCTACAAAATAATGTTTGATCCAACACCCTAGGATACACACACTATCAATCTCAACCTGAATCAATTGCAGGATATTGCTAATCCATTGCTTCGTAAATAACGCAATGAATGTTGTTGAACTGTCAAAATCAAAGCATTGCTGCTGATAGTGTGTTACGCAATTACCCCGCTGGTTTCGATGGTGACGAATTTGTCAATACAACCGTAATATAGGCAACGTTTTTTTAAATAAACTGCTGTGTGCTGGAAGAGATTACTTGTGAAATAAGCATCACCTCTGTACCTATTTTTTTCTGTTCTGTTTTTCTTGTCTGTTTATATATGTGTGTACATAAATAGTAAAATAAATAAAATAAACAAAAACTTTCTCCTCGAGGGAATTGATGTCGTCGGGCCAATCGCTCAACACGCGACAACGACTATCTATCATCATTTAATACAATTAATGATAATAGACGATTACCTACGGAGTTCTCTGATCCTTGTCTTCGTAATAGAGCCATAATAGAACCAACTCCGTTGCACATAGTAGGTATAATCTGTACCGAGCTGTTTTACAGAACCATTCAAACAAAACCTGAAAAGATGTAACATTGATATAACGCAAACACGTAACAATTATTAGTACATAGCATAAAAGCATCAGCCTGTAATGTTCCCACTGCTGGGACACAGGCCTCCTCTCGGTGAGAGGGAGTAGGCTGTAATCTACGGTAGATTAGACTCGTTTTTGATCAATATATCACCCGATAAAGCAGCCGACGCATCGAGACAAAACACAAAAAAAAAACAGTTTGATTTTGAAATTAGTTTTTAAGCAGCTCACGAAAGTCATCCAGAAGACTTTTCCAGATTTGCTACATAGAAAGTCGCCACATCCGGCTAATCCTACTAATATTATAAACGCGAAAGTTTGTATGGATGTTTGTTACTCTTTCACGCAAAGACTAC
Organism: Apamea monoglypha; assembly: GCA_911387795.2. Lineage (NCBI taxonomy): Eukaryota > Metazoa > Arthropoda > Insecta > Lepidoptera > Noctuidae > Apamea > Apamea monoglypha. The sequence continues at coordinate 2,401,509 of OU426933.1, read as the reverse complement.
TGCAGGGATTTGGATGAAATTTGGCACACAGATAGTTTATAACCAGGATTAACACACAGTTTACTTTTTATTCCGGTATTCCCACGGGAAACTTATGCGAGTGAAACCGCGGGGCGCTGCTAGTAATAAATAAATAAATATTTATTTCTCTTCCACAAAGGCGCCTTAAAACTATAAAGAAAGAAAGAAAGAAAAAGTATTTATTGCGACTCGTACAGGATTATAAACTAAATTAAACACATTATATATAAAAAAAGTAATAAAAGGAAAAATGAAAGAGAAAGTCCTATACGAGGCCAAAAGGCTCCTATCGCAGCATGATGCTTCGAAAGATTATACATGTGATTAATCCTTTGTTGGAGATTGGTATCTGCACTAGGAAAACCTGTCACACAGATTACCAGATTTCCCCCCTCCTCAAAACAGTAGTTGCTTGTGGCGAAGTAATAACAGCCGCACGGGTCGATCGATCAGGTTGAGCTACGCTTGCCGCGGTTGGTCCGTGGATCGGTTACCATCTTTACATACCAAGACCCCTCTGTGCCTTGGAAAGCACGTTAAGCCGTCAACGTCCCGGCTGTCATTCGTGGATCTTTGACAGTCGTTACGGGTCGTCAGAAGCCCGAAAGTTGATAACCAGTCTTACCAAGGGGTTTCGTGTTACTCAGTAACTGGGTTGTGAAGGTCAGATAGGCAGTCGCTCCATGTAAAATACTGGTACTCAGGTGCATCCGGTTGGACTAGAAGCCGTCCCCAACAAAGTTGAGAAAAGGGTAGGCAGATGATGATCTACACTAGAAAAACTAGTAGTAGTTTAGTATGCCTGCAATAACTCCCCTAGAGTACTAACAGTGATCTACAAAAGCCTATACGATCACACACTACTTACGCTAGTGGCAAGTCTTGAGTTTTAATAGCAGAAACTAGGTGCCTAAGTTTCATTCAAGCTTACGTAGCTGGCATGAATTCATTAGCAACGTTCCGAGTTAGGAACTTAGTCGCATTTTACTTGTTTGTGTAGTATCTACGTCCTTTTATGAGAGATGGAAGACGCCCCTTTCAGTGAAAACTAAGTTTTCTTTAAGAGTTAGTTGAGGGCCAATTATGCCGATGGCCGTTGGGGTAGACGTGTTCTTGAGTGGAGACCGCGAATCGGTAAACGTAAGGTGGGACGCCCTCAGGCTAGGTGGAGCGACGATCTTCGCAGGATGGCTGGTAGCAGCTGGATGAGAGTTGCCGAAAATCGAATTGAATATAGAGATCGATATAGAGGCCTATATCCAGCAGTAGACTGCAATGCTGATGACGATGATGATGAGGTTCAATTATAAAACTAGATAACAAAACATTACTTCTTTGCGTTCCCCGAACGGATAAGTAGAAGTGTGTAATGTTCGGTTCCTATTAACATAAACGAATAGTTTTGCTTACCAGTAGCATTTTTTATTGCCAAATTGGGCATATAAATCAAAATCAAAAGTCATTTATTCAAACTAGGCTGGGAATCAGCACTTTTCGAACGTCAAAATCACATAAGACAGTCCCCGAAAACGCCCGCCCTTCACCACTTCCTAGTGCTTTCGCTGGGGAGAAGTGGCGCAACAAGCAACAGACTCCCTAGCAGCACAGCTGTCTGCTCCAGCAAATAGGCTCGTAAGCTAATTTTACCTGTGATAGCTAATTCCATATGTTAGGGTCTACCGGGTCTACTATGCACAGCTTCATTGTTGGTTAAGATACATGAGTCTTAATTATAACCCATAACGGTCCGTAAATTATCGGCCATTAGACACTCACAGGACTCAAATAAAACTAAACAGGAAATAACTTAAACATGTTTAAGTCCCAAATAATACGGCTGCTACTAAAAATTTTAGAAGTTGTCCTCCATTCCTCGAAAGAATGCTCATGTGAGAACGATACAGGAAAAAAATCTAGTCTAGCAATTGTGGCGAACGTTAAAATAAATCGTTTAACTCAAGTTTAAGTACGCAGAAATGTTATTTAAAATGATATGTAAGATGAACAACCTAATGCTAATGTTCATTCTTCCGTCAAGATTTTCTAAAAAGGACTTATCCAATTTTAGAGATTCGTGTAGGACGTAACTTAGCTCTTAAAGGTCAGGATTACTTTGAAGAGTATGTCAAAGTTCTTCGTAACGACAATGCCACGTGGGAGGAATGTGGGAGTCCTTAATAAAAAGTTAGTTAATTTATCAATACGAGTGTGTACAAAGGTTTTAAGTATTATAGTAATAACTTAATAAAATAGAACAATGTCAAAGGAAAGTGTATCTAGCCGTTTACCAACTATGTTAGGGTCGGCTTCCAGTCAAACCGTATGCGACATGGAGTGACTGCCTATCTGACTCCCACAACCCAGTTACAGGGTAATACGATACCCCTTTTTAAGACTGGTTGTCAGACTTTCGGGCTTCTGACGACCCGTAGCGATTGTCAAAGATCCACGAATGACAGCCGGGACCAACGACTTACCGTGCTTTCCGAGGCACGGAGAGGTCTTGGTATATAAAGATGGTCACCCATCCACGGACTAACCGCGGCAAGCGTAGCTTAACTTGATTGCTCGTGCGGCTGTTATTACTTGGCTACAAGCCCCTCTCCACAAACATAACTTAACTATTGACCGATTAATTGGCCCCGAAAGTTTGTCTTTTTTAATCTACCAGAGAGCATCGACCACGAAGGACTACCAACTTGTCAATTGCACAGCAACCAATAACCGAGGTCAATCGATTGCAATAGTAATAAACTTCATATCTACATAGATCTAATTTATAACCTTCACTGCATCGATCAGACAAATCGAAAACATTAGAAAGCCCCCAATAAGTTACTTTTTAGTTGATCTTTCAACGACATCAAAGTTTGACCGGTCGGTCTCAATGGTCTTAATGACCGTCTGGATAGAAGGATAGAAAGATCCTAAAGCAGTAAGAATCATCATCATTCTCTTGCCCTTGTGGCGGCCTCTACAGCACCACATGCGAACTACGCAACTCTCTCACGTCACGCAAAATCCTGCATCACGCAAGCAGAGTTTACCGCGTAACTAGCCTAGATACAACGTCCCGACATCAATCGTCGGGCAGTTGCCCACCAGACACGACACCCGTCTGTTCGGAGAATCCTCTCTTTTCTATGGAGGATGATTGCAGCCTGTTCCTCACACCTCTACACCCTTAACCCAATATATTTGGGGTGACACTTCAACGGCATTAAAACTGGGAACCGAACAGTCTTAATGCAGAACATTTGCATAGGTCCAAGCAGCAAGCATTGCGAGCTGGTGAGAAATATCCTAAAGTATTAAGAATCATCATCATTCTCCTGCCATTAATCAAATTTATTTGGAGTCGCGCATCATTTATTTTTCTTCCATACTTCTCTATCAGTCGTCATCTCGGTAGTACACAAAGTAGGAAGAAATACACACATTTAAGGGAGGAGGGGGCTCCTCTTTCAATAATTCCATGCCACACAAAACACCTTTATAAACTTAAGTGAAATAAAAATATAAACACTTAAAGTTATCGTAAACTTGTAGAACGGCTTCCATTCGTCCTTGAGCGAAAGGTTGCGACGCTTTCATTGGTCAGTCCAAGGGCGCTGTAGTAGTGCCGTGCCTAACTATGTACACCTGTACTCTAGTTAGTATAGTGTGACGTATACGGACGGGGTCACATTAGGTAAGCGCTAGCGGCTAGACGTGTTGTTATTAATATCTTAAGTAGAGCATCTACCGTGCTAGGGCTGTGTCAAAGTCATAACTGTTTCGTTGCGAAAATGGAATGATGCTATTCAGCCTGTTAAGTTCTATCTCAGGTCCAGTCGAAAATACGCGTCAGGCACTAGTTGTAGTTGTGTAGCATTTTTGCTGAACTGGGCCTTTTTGGCGCAGCCGTGAGGCACACTTTCCTGCTAATTCTTACATCGGACTTTACACTTTTTTATTTTATATTTATTTTTTGTTTTTATCTGATATACCTATGTATCTGAGGGGCAATTCTCGTAATTTCAAGGTCGTTCACAGTCTGATCATTGTTTCAATCTGTCAAAAATACCTCAAAGTTCCCTACATTTTGACAAGTTTTTGATATATGTTTGTCGCCGAGATGACACTGCGACTAGACTGAACATTTTAAATTACGAGAATTGGCCTTCTGGTGTATTGTATGTCTTTTAGTCTGTGCTAAATAAATGAATTTACTTTCTGTATCTCTCTTATAATACAGTAAATGTTACTATCGTCTAGTGGTTAGGACCCTTTATTATAGTAAGATTTAAATGTTACTTATTGTGACAAAAGATGGTGGTCTTGAAGAATCATGTCTGCTAACAAAGTTGTCCAAAATTTAGGAACATGCCCATGGATTATTTGTAGAAATTCAACCTAATGTGTGAAAGTTCACACATTAGGTAGAACTTCTAGAAAAGAGGGTAACTAATTTAATGTTTGTTCCCCTGTACGATCAGTGAATTAAAAAAACCTATTATAAGGTGTTAACATAAGTAACAGAAAACAGTACATACAAATAACATGAATAAATATTGAGACAATAAAAGAGGAAATTTATATATCTGGCGAACGAACGCCCATTTACCTTGTCCCACAAGGGAGCATGCTTGGATCACTATTATTTATCCTATATATATCAATGACCTGCCTGATGCTATTGATTACCCCATGACCCTATTTGCAGATGACAGCACAGTAACTATAATATGTAATAATAAGGACGTGTATGAATATGACATTAATGAAACTTTGACATCAATAATAACATGGTTAGATAGGAATAATCTTAAATTTAATTTAGATAAAACGACGATAATGCATTTTAGTCAACGGGTACATGCTGATATTGACATAAAAGCCCTCTAACATTGTAGAGGGCTTTATTTAATACTGTGCCATTGCACAGTAGGTATTATATAAAGTGGACGAAACAACGAATTTATTGGTGTAATGATAGACGCAAAATTGAAATGGAAAACGCACATAAAAAACTGAGCTCGTCCGCTTATGTCCTGTACAAACTGTCCTCAGAACTTAACCCACTGGGTGGCGACACTTCTGCGCTAGGGAATCATATATTGGGGTAACTCTACGGACACAAAAATAACGTTTAAAGCCCAAAAGAGGTGTATTCGGGCTACGTTTAAGTTACAATCGAGAGAAAGCTGCAGACCTTTGTTTAAAAAATACAAATTAGTAACTTTACCGTCTCTATATATTTTTGAAGTTGTGTTATTATAATATAAATGACTTTTCGACAGATACCTTTTGACATGCTTGAAATTTTATATTATTATTTCTATAATATTAATTTTCGCATAAAAATTAAATAATGAATGTTAGTGAACCAGTCATAAATATATATATAATAGTGTTATATAAAAAACTGGGTTGTGGAGGTCACATAGGCAGTCGCTCCATGTAAAATACTGGTATTCAGCTGCATCCGGTTAGACTGGAAGCCGACCCCAACATAGTTGGGAAAAAGGCTAGGTAGATGATGAGTGTTATATAAAAACATTTTGTACGCCTCGTCGGGCAAAACATATAAGGACTTTTAACGTATATTTAAGATCTTGCATGCTTGATTTGTATGTAAACGCATGTTTAACAAATAAAGTATCTTAATCTTTATCTTTAACACAAAATGAGATGCTCGTGTTCGTCTCCTTCATCTGTTGAATGAATAATACTTGTCAGATTCTACGACACCCACCACAAAAGTAAGGTCCTATTTTTGTCCTAATAACTGTATTTCCCCGGTGTCTTCACTTACCCTGGCCTACTTAAGTAGAAAATAACTCAATAAACCAGGTTCCATTCAAGGAGCTCACAAATCTATTCCCCAGTTGTTTCCAGTTAGTTGCGTGGGAGTATAAGCAGATGTTGCGAAATTGTGATACTAAGGCAACATAAACTTGTTGGTTTATGCCGAGAACAACGGGTTTAATCATTCGGAATTGAATTTTCTTGGTTTCGTAACATGATATCTTTTTGAATATCACATTACTGTTATAAGAACATAGTTTTTGTTTCAGTCTTAATACTATTAGACTAATAGTAGAGCAGTGGTGGCCCAGAGGTAACGACCGCGACTTACGATATGTAGATCGTTGGTTCGAACCCAGACAGGGGCTTTGCTGTGTATAAATTATTTCATCACCACGCACACCTCAACCATCACAATTTTTGGTTGTTGCGGGCCCAGTGCGGGTACCAACCCGTGGTGGATTGCGACCCACTCCCTCTCACGGAGAGGAGGCCGGTGTACCAGCAGTGGGAACATTAAAGGCTGATTATGCTAGCCTGTTATTGCCCAACTGCAGGGCAAAGGTCTCTCCTCATACAGAGACGGCGCGAGCATAGATCACCACGCTTGCTCAACATGGGTTGCTGTTTCTGTCTTTAACATATGTAGTATAATTTAAAGTACACTTAGGTCAGTTGTCACTTTTACTATAGATTCGTTAAGATTACATTCTTTTTTTGCAACATCATCATCGCTAGAGCCGAAGAAAACCTTTTATTTGACTTTTGACTGCCCCAGAAAGGCATTGTGCATAGACTTCTCCATTTAGCTTCGGCTCTGTTTGTGGACATAGTCAATACTAGACTATCTTTTAAAGGATAGAAGGAGGGGCCCGTGGCTAAATAATAACAGCCGCACAGGTTAATCGATCAGGTTTAGCTACGCTGGCCGCGGTTGGTCTGTGGATGGGTGACTATCTTTACATATCGAGACCCCTCCGTGCCTCGGAAAGCATGTTAAGCCATTAGTCCCGGCTGTCATTCGTGGACACACACACACCACACACCACGCACACATCTGACATTTTTTTTACTATTATTACTATGATTCCTTTTGTTAATGACATTTTGCTTAGCTTAATTACCTTGCATGTAACCATATTTGTATGTCTTAAGACAAAACATAGCGTACTATTTTATATTTATGACCTATTGTGTACCTATGTTTTACAAATAAACTCTATGATTAATGAAGATCATTTATAATGATCTTTGACAGTCGTTAAGGGTAGCCCGAAAGTCTGACTACCAGTCTTACCAAGGGGTATCGTATTACCGAGTATCTGGGTTGTGGAGGTCAGATGGGCAGTCGCTCTATGTAAAATACTGGTATTCAGCTGCATCCGGTTAGACTGGAAGCCAACCCCAACATAGTTGGGAAATGGCTCGGCAGATGATGATTTTAAAGGCTATATAAAAACAACAGCCCTGCTTTTCGCATCATGTGTCCGACTATCTCTATGACAGACCAAAAAACCATTTTCTATTGTAACAAAATCGATTGTTTCCCACTAAATATTCTTTGACAGTCATCATTGATTTATCGTTCGGAACTCAGCGGATACAGGGCACCGTTTAGGCATTATTCCGTGAATTCCGGAGCGCCGCGGAATTTGCAGCATCGCCGGAATCCGCGATTGCGGCGTGCGACTGCAATTGTGCATTGAGGGCGGAATTCGCAATAATGTCTGTTGTACTTGTGATACTTGTTCTTATATGTGGTATCGGTATCCTTGGCTCTAACATACAAAAAAATGTGTCGTAGTTGTTATACCATGGACCAATTTTACAGACGCCAGCAGGTCAAACTTACGGAAACTGTCAAATTTTCCCAGTCAACCTTGAACCTTAATGCTTTAGCGATACAGATGAAAATCTATTAAAGAAATTTGACAGATTGTAGTAGCTTGATGTGCTGGCGTCTGTACGTAAATAACTCACGCCTTGTCCCATGGGAGTAGGCAGAAACTACAGAACAGCCAGCTACGATACTTACATACACACTCTTTTTGCCTCGTTTACGTTCATACATCAGAAGGCCAATTCTCGTAATTAAAAACGTTCAAAATCTAGTCGCAGTCTCATCTCAGCGACAATAAATGTCAAACACTTGTCAAAAATGTAAGGAAATGAGACAGACAGATTTGACAAATTGAGACTGAGATCAGACTGTGAACGTTCTTAAAATTACGAGAATTGCCCCTCTGGTCAATGACAAATGAGTAATTAAAATATTAATGGAGGCGGCGGTGATGCTCACCACAAACCACATCAGTTGTTTCTATGGGGCGAAAAGCGAGCGGCGGAATGTCGCTTAGCTACGTTGAATATGCAGGGAGGTATGTGGGGAATTGTAATACCATATGTATTGTAGTGTAGTTAGAAGCTATTTGGTACACAGGCAGCTAACTTACAACTACTTTTAAACATGGTTCTGAGTGTGATGAGTAGTCAATTATTTTATATCACACAATATAAATTAATATTGGTTGTGTAGTGAAAGATAAATAATTTGCCGTATAGAAAATTGCTTGTTGAACTGTAAATACTTCGATAAAGTTGGCCTGGCTATAACGTTACTTTGACCTTAATCACTCGGTTCTACACCTGACCAAAAGGTCAGAGAACACTCTCAAAAATCTGTCGAAATGTCAATTCTTGAATGGATTCTGACATTATCAACTCGAGATCTTTCCGTGAGATAGCTAATGATAGAGGCTTCTGCAAGGAACATCTAAGGGCATACTGTTGTGTCTTAGTAGCTACTAGCTTCTGCTCGTGACTTCGTTCGCAATTTCATGTTTTAATATAAAATATATATTAGATATCCTATACTTCGTTTTTTGCCGACTGTTTGCTCGGCTCCTAGGTGTCGTAGCGTGATGTTGAATAGCTTTCTCATGAATTGGGCTATCAAATTCAAAACGATTTTTTCAAACCAGAGATTAGAGCGTTAAAACAAAACAAACTCTTTATTGATGACGAGTTCCATAACACTTATCTATGAACTTTTGAGCATCATCATAGAAATTCGGTTAAAATGACCCTATCTCAACCTTATAAGAACCATTTTTCAGCTGACCTATAGCCACATCTAAAGATGTCAGATGCTTAGTTACGTCACAAAAAAGAAAACCTTCAGGTATCTAGTTACTTGTTCAAATAGCACGAGGTACGTGACCAATTAGTCTAGTTACGACTTTTAATAACGTTCCGAGTCTTTGTCAGCCCTATCTGTGTCTAGATCAGAGTTTGTATTCATTGTGCTGCTTCCAGAGTAGGTACGATGGGGGGAATTAAACTAGCTCTAGGACTATTTGTGGAATTTTCGGGATCCGTTGTTCTCTGTTTTTGTTATTGCGATGTGACGGTCGGTAGTCGTGAATTGATGTACCTGTATGGAAGATGTACAAACTTATATATTAATTGGATAGTCTTCACGCATTCAAATGCTTGCTGTGTTTGCTGATTAGTGTTTCTTTACCTTGTGTGTTTTTTTTTTTTTTTTTGGTAATTTATATTATTTAAGTATGCATACACACGTCACGCTGCAGTATAAGACGGATTTACATCCGTCATCTCACACATCAAGTCCAGTTGAAAACCAGTGTCAGGCACTAGTTGTCGGACAATTTGGCTGAACTGGGCCTTTTTGGTGCAGCCGTGAGTCACACATTCCTGCTAATTACGGATAATATCGGACTTTACACTTTCTATTTGATTTTTATCTGTTGCTATCTGATCACAGACTAAAAGAAACACAATACACCAGATACATTCTGGTGTATTGTGTTTCTTTTAGTCTGTGTTAAATACATTTATTTTATTTCTTTTGTTTTTAATATATTTAAAGTCTCTGACAATCCGTCTTTAAATTAAAATCAAAATGTCATAGGCTTTTTATTTGTCCAACTTTCCATCTAAGCAAACATTGCAGGGGTTGACAACTTAAAATCAATAAAATAACTTCCGTTTTTTTGAGAGCCCGCAGAATTCTCGGTTTCAGAATTTAGACTTCACTAAAATACAAGCAGGTACAACCCACAATTACCCAGGACGCACAGGACCTCTAAAATCTGGGACGAGTTAGAACGTTCCCGAACATTTTCCCCACACAATTGCTACATAAAGTTAGTCCCCAGAGCTAGGAGAGGCTCATCGAGGTCTAAATTGTCGCTCATTATTTCCGATCATTTTATATGTATGTGCCGGAAATCCTTATATTTTTGTTATTACACAGTCGGGGGCTATTATTAAGGATTATCACGTAATGAACATGAATGCAGCCTATATTGTTAGGAGCAGCTGATTGATGAGAAAGGTTTTACCGTGAACTGTCATCTTTTTCATCATCAGGGGCCCGTGGCTAAATAACACCAACCGGTCGGTTGAAGGTTAACACTTTCACTGTCCTCAAAGTAGACACAATAGTTAATTAATCAACCTGAACCATATGTGGTTCGTGGGGCAGGTAATGGGTTAATTAACTCGAAAAGCACGTTAAGCCATTAAATAAAATAAATAAAAAATAAAATAATTTTAATTCGAGTATCACTGACTCATAATACAAACAAATACACTCATTCAGTCACATTACATAGGTATACAAAAATAAAAATAATCAAAATTAAATCAACAAATTATAAAAGAGATGGTCGAGCTTATTTAGTAACATCAGCCTGCCACATGTCGCTCACAACAATAAAAATTAGAATTTTAGGTATTTAATGTCAAATAATAAAAATATTAAGTCAAAGGAATATGTAAAAAGTAAATAAAAATAGATCGTAATTTGGAAGCAGTTAATATAACATTTACAAAAAAAAAATAAAAAAATACAAAGCATTTATTTCGGGTAACCCAAAAGCACCCACACAACAGCCAGAATACATAAATACACATACACACATACAAGACAAATATTATCGGACACAGCTAGCAACATGCCTGCTACAGCAATGTCCGATATACGGGCAATCCAATCTCCCGGCAATTATCGCCAGAACTGTATTGGAGCTGCCCCGCACCCTGCGCACCAAGGACGCGCACCGCTTGCGCATGGTGGTGTGGAAACAGTCGGCGCGCGCTTCCGCAAACATGCCCGAGGCACTGCAGAAGCGGGGCAGCCCCAACACCGCTCTGAACGCGTTATTGTACTGGACACGGAGGGCACTGTAAGCCGCTCGTGTGTAGGACACCCAAAGGCTGCACGTGTATAAAGATGTGCAAAAGGCTTTAAAAAGCGTGATCTTAACTTGATTTGAACAGCGTGCAAACCTACGGGCTATCATATTTGCTCTTTTAGACAGTGCCCTCCGCTCCCTTTCGATGTCGACATGGTCCCTCAGGTCGGCGGTTACCCAATGCCCCAAATATTTAAATTGGTCCACCCGTTCCAAAGGTGCATCCTTCAGGCGAATGGGTGGTACATGTTGCGAGCATTTGGCCCCGGACTGAAAGACCATGTATTGACTTTTTCCGGCATTATACATGAGGCCGTGTGTGTCCGCATAATCCTCACACACTTGCAATAACTTGCGTATTCCACAGACCGACGCGCTCAGTAGCACCATGTCGTCTGCGTAACTCAGATTGTTTACACAGACTCCATCAACGTGGCAGCCAACATGGTGGCTACTGAGCGCAACGATGAGTGCATCCATGTACAGATTGAATAGTGTGGGTGAGGTTAATCCACCCTGTCTCACTCCACATTCAAGCCTGTACGGCTCCGACAATGCACCCGCCCATCTGACACTGTTAACCTGGTGTGCATACCAATACTTGAAGATGTTAACAAGTTCATGTGGCATGTTCGTGCCCTCAAGTTTTTGCCAAAGCACGTCATACGACACCAGGTCAAACGCCTTTGACAGGTCGAGGAAACACGCGTAAACTGGAGTTTTACGATCAGTATAGTATCTTACGGTATGCTTGAGACACAGTATTGCACTATCTGTAGACAATTTGGGTCTAAAACCAAATTGATTATCGTGCAACATCACGTGTTTATTTAACTGTGCATTCAGCAACCCATCAAACACCTTTGCTATAATAGTAGCAAGAGAAATAGGCCTGTAGTTAGTTTTATCGGCTAGATCACCCGTTTTATTCTTCACCACAGGCACTACCACTGTTCTCATAAAGTCGTACGGAAGATAGGAATGACTCAGGCATAGCGAGTAGAACATAGCTAAAACTCTAGACATATGTGGGCCGGCATGCTGTAAGTGTTCAATACTGAGGCCATCGTGGCCAGGAGACTTGCCTTTCGACATACACTTGATTATTAATCCTACATCTTTGGCTGAAAACCTTGACTCCATTTCGCCCATGGAGGCCTCAGCATTGACCGCCGCAACCTGCCCGCCCAGCAGTGGTTGTACAGAAAAGTGAGACCTAAATAAATTTGCTATGTCCTTTGGTTCACTTACGCCATCGACGCTCACCGGACGACCAGGCCTTATATTTACCTTCTTGGTATCCTGCCAAAAACCGCGAAAATCCCCGTTTAAGTGTTTTTCAGCAAGGATGTCCATTTTTAATTGGTCCTGATGATCTTGACACCATTTAAGTCTAGATTTGAATACCCTTCTGCTTTCACACATATCTCGGTATATGTAAATTGGTCACGACTTTCATTCGCAGATCTTTTGAGAGTCGTTACGGGTAGTCAGAAGCCTGAAAGTGTGTCAACCAGTTTTATCAAACGGTATCGTGCTACCCAGTAACTGGATTGTGGAGGTCATATACTGGTATACAGCTGCACCCGGTTAGACTTGAAGCCGACCCCAACATTTTAGGGAAAAAGCGAGGCAGATGACATGATGATAGGAAGTTTGGCAAGGCTAAGGGTCAGTTCACACCGAGACGCGACGCGACGCGACGCTGCGCACACACTTTAAAACGACCTACTGCACCGCGCAACGTATTCTGAACTCTCACAATGCAATGTGTATCTTTTCGTGTAGAAAATAAAGTATATTTTGAGTCACTCTTTTAAAGTGTGCGCGTCGCGTCGCGTCTCGGTGTGAACTGACCCTAACTGCCCATGGTCCGCCAAACGTAGTTTGGTATCACCACAAGTAGGTAGAAAGTATTTTAATGCAGTCATATTTATATCGAAGGAAAGATAACAAAAAGATAAATCGAATCGTATGGTAAAAAGGTGTACATCAAGTATATTTTTTTTTTTTTTTTATAAAACTTTGCCCCACTCTAGGAATTACTCCTGTAACGTGGGTGCGTTTACAAACATTTAAACTCACATACATAAACAGCCTGACTGCGACGCAGCTAAGGAAGGGTAATGAGTTTAATCAAGCATCTAATCTCCTTCGCGTTTCACTAACGTGTACCTTGATCGCTTGTTTGATGTCAAATATTCTCGTATCGTTTTCAACAAATTGATTTCGTAAGCGTGAACATTATGAAATATCTAGCACAATACGTATGTAGGTTTCTGTGTTCTACCTACGATAGGCTAAGGAGCTGTATGATACATCACGCATGATATATATATGTATATATTTTTTCATCTTTTATAGAATATTGTTTATCTTTTTTCTTTTTTTTTCTTCTAAATTCTATTTCATCGAGTTAGCCCTGCTACAGTTAAAGTTTGCTAACAGCTTGTTTTTTATTATATAATATAGTAATTTGTGGAAAATGTTGTGGGTAGTATATTTGTTAAGTTTAATTTTAAGACAACACTGTTTATACTTAATATACTACTGTTTGTTTTTCCAAATGTAATAAATAAATAATGAGCATGATATTTATTTCTCTACTTACATCGGTTCAAAAAACAATTTCACATATCATAAATCCTCGTTCGTTGGTCTAGTGGTCGTAAGCTCTAGTATGAGGTCCTGGGTTTGATTCCCAGGTCCGGGCAGTGTTACTGGGTTTGTCCATCTGTAATTTATCTTTAGCAGCCCCGGAGTCTGGATTTGTACCCTGATGATGGCAATAGGCCCGCCCCCTGTTATTTGGGACTTAAACAAAACTGGTGAAATGTGATAAATAAATAAATGATTTTATTTTGTAAGTAGGTTTGTACAAATACTTTTACGCCTCAATATTTTTTTAAAACTAGATGAGGTCGGCGTTTCCTATCTGACTAGTCTGAGAAGAAAGGCCGAAACAAACTCAGAGGTCACAGTCTCGTAAAGTCCAGACATAATCTTGGTCAGATCATATGAAGACCATGTAGATCAATGTTTGAGATGGTCTTTTGAGGAAAGAACCACACAGATTGAGAGGACCTGTCCAGTCAGCACGCATTTGTCAGAAATCGTGCAGCTCAACTCAAAACTTAAGGAGCTCAACGATTCGACGAACAATACCAAAAAAAGGACATTTGGGTAGGCCACATTATGTGGGTGTACTTTGTACTGTAGGTACATCTGCCTAACCCTTCGGGGCAACAATGCGTGATTTTATGTTATCTATAAATAAAATATGTTTTAAAAACTAGATGAAGTCGCTGTTTCCTATCCTACTCTGAGAAGAAAGACAGAAACAAACGCAGACCCTCACCCTACACCTCTGCATGTCCCTTTGCCTAAGCATGTTGTTTGAACTTAAACACGGAGCCTCATTTTTAAAGTTGGGTAAAAATATTGAAATACAGCCCCGTGTGCCGGCTTAGACAGACTAGGTACTACGAAAGTAATTTCGTAGTACGTAATTTCATGTACTAAAACCTTCAAGAGAAAATTCTCTTGTACGAAGTTTATGAGCATGAAATGAAAATATGTATTAGTGTGCCCTATATGAAATGCTAATTAAATTATCATAGAACATGTTACAAAACTGATTGGAATGAAATTGCCTCGTATAAGCTTCTTATTCGCTCGCAAATTTTGTATCGTGTCGCGTGGGGCTTTGTTCTAGAAACATTTAGGGATTTTGTCAGAATACCTACTTAATTTTAGGATTCAGCTGGATTTTAATTCGACTGCTTTGCTAGATAAATAGTATTTTATGGTATGCTCGGTATGGTGTGTATGTTCCGGGAGTATTAAGTTGTAGCAATTAATTTCCACAATATTTTAACGCGCCAATATACTGCCTCGTTGGTCTAGTAGTTGCAGTGGTGACTACTGAGTATGAGGTCCTGGGTTTGATTCTCAGGTCAGGCAAAGGGTTTTGAAAGGTTTCCATTAGGCATTTCTCAGTAACAGCCCGAAGTCTGGATTTGTTTCCGATTAATGACATTAGGCTCGCGCCTATAATATGTATTGCCCTTAAGTCTACAGGGGGCATAACCATAACTGTAGAAAGTTGGTGTCATACCACAAACGCTCCTGCCTATCCCTTAAGGGAATACAGGCAAGATGTTATGTACTTATATATATTTTTTTCTTTTTTTTAAAAACGTTGCCCCACACTAGGAATTTCTCCTGTATCGTGGGTGCGTTTACAAACATTTAAACTTACATACACAAACAGCCAGACCGGGAACAACTACTTGGTAGGTCATGCAAATATTTGTTCCGTGCGGGAATCAAACCTGCGGACACGCAGCGCAGCAGTCAATCGCTTAACCACTGCGCCAACCGTGCCGTCCGCCGTATATGAGTTTGACCTTGCACAGAGTTTCCAAACCATACCCCAAATCACTTTTTATTTAGAAACCCATTACAACCACCAAAGCATTCCCCATCGGGGTGAAAATGTGGACATTAACAAGGCGATGTAAATCACGCGTGGTCATAGACCACTCAGATACAATCTAGACGTAATAATGGTCGTTTGCCATAATATAGGGGGCGCCACGCTCGTTACAACCTGATATGACTGAATAATTTAGTTGTTTGGACGTATGGCTAGCTCGAAGAAATAAGATTCGAATGTTTCGATGTGTTTTGGTTGTTAAATCGATCTGTAATTGTCTTACCTGAGGGCAATAGCCTCGTGTCATTCAGAGAAGAATTGAGTATTGACCTCGGCTCGTTTTCGTTGCGTGTTGGTGATTTCAAGTTCACCTTTACTTAAACCGAGCATAATGAAATTCAAAAAGTGACCTTGGTACTTCTTGGTAGGGTTTTACTTGAAAGGCCCCCATGGGACATGTTTGATTGAGCCCATCTGTCACTCATAAAAAGGATGAAAGATTTAATGGATATGTAATTACAGTAATAAATATCAAGCCTTCTTTTCGAGTCAATAGCAAGGTAAAAAATATTTTATTATGTTAGGTGAGTTGGGCCCACACCAATTGCGACATCAGTAGTGTTTCTAGCTCCTCAAAAGTACAGGTGTATGGACACCCATCGAGTAAATCAATCTGCCTAGCATTTTCCCACAGAATACCAGAATTTTACTTGGAGCGACTGCCTATCTGAACTCCACAACCCCGTTACTGGGTAATAAGATACCCATTGGTAAGAGTGGTTGTCAAACTTTCGGGCTTTTGACGACCCGTAACGACTGTCAAATACCTACGAATGACAGCCGGGACCAACAGCTAAACGTGCTTTCCGAGGCACGGAGAGTCTTGGTATGTAAAGATGGTCACCCATCCACGGACAAACCGCGGCAACCTGATCGCGTAGCTTAACCTGATCGATCGAACCGTGCGGCTGTTATTACTTAGCCACAAGCCACCGCATTCATTAAGTATCAAAGCCAAAGCAGAATGATATCCCAGTTTGTAAGTAAAACAACGAAGAGTTTTAGGCTGGCAATTTATTATTACTTAATATATTTTTAGTTTTGTTTTTCAGTGGAAATCAGTATTGGTACAAAGTTAACACAATCGCTACCCTTGGTTATGTCAATCAACATGTATTTTCTTTTTCATAACGTCCATATTCCCGACACATCCACTTTAATTATGTCATGACTGTACACGTTCTGTCCAGTTGCTAATCTGTCCAGGTGAGAAACTGTCCAGCTGAGAATCTGTCCAGTTGCGAATCTGTCCGGTTGCTCCGGTGGGAATAAAACTATGGACCATTCTTAGAATTGAATAAACGTACTTACTACCCTCTAGAATTAAAAGTAAATGGAGCAAAGGAAAATAAACTGTAATGCAATATTACAAATGTGTGAAAATCGCTTGTGTAATTCTCGCTGAAAAGGTTTACTCAATGAAATAAAACCAACTTGTTAGATTATTTCACATTTTATTTTTACAGCTCCAAGCGTTTTTCTTTCTGCGATCATTAGTGCTCAAAAGGGCTTTGAATGTAGGAAACTTTGTAATTTCCAATAAAAACATTATGTGTGGTTTTCATACATATTATATTTTGCCTTAGCGACCAAAACACAGGCCACAAATAAAACTATATAATATTCGAGGGATTGTAAATTATCCAATACGTGTTTTTAATGAAAACACAAAAGCACTTTTATTTTATAGGTATTTTGTAAATGTATAACCATATTAATTAACAAGGAATTTCTTTTGTTCATGTTTGTGTGTTAGTGCTTTAGGCAAATAAGATACACGAAATCTAAATTTTAGATTAATTTGAAACAGAGCTAGAAGGTAACTCACGAATAATTCGAAGAATAAAGGATACCCACCACCCAGCGAAGTAATCCGACATCCTTTCAACTGTGCCAACGTTTCATTTTTTAATTAATACAAAGTAAATACAGATTAACTTCGAACTTAATTGCAACAGCATAAGATTCAAACTCTAACAACGGCCTTCCCAATCATGTCCCCTCTGAGCATAGCGATGAACGTACCTGGTAGTTCTTCAAAGCCATCTGTAACAGACTCCTTCACTTTAATGGAACCTGTTTCGATCCATTCCCTGAGCTGTTGTGAGGCGGCTTTCTGTGCCTGCCAGTCCCATTGTGTGAAACTGAACGGTTTTATTTGTACAAGGGGGTAGTCCATCGAAGGCATGTTCATATCTGTGGGATTCCCATACGAACTTATGGAACCACAAACAGCAACGCGGCCATTCTGTTTCATGCACTCTATGATGGCCTTAGACAGATCCCCTCCAACATTGTCGAAGTAGCAGTCGATCGCTTCCGAAACAGAAAATATAGTCTTCTTGACATCCTTCACCGTTTTGTAGTTGAACGCGTGGTCGAACCCCAGTTCTTCTGTCAAAAAGCGAACTTTTTCATCGGAGCCAGCAAATCCGATGACGAAGCAGCCCTTCAATTTAGCTATTTGGCCGACTATGGAGCCGACAGCCCCCGCCGCGCTCGATACGCACACCACCTCACCAGATCTCGGCTTGCATATTTCCAAGAGGCCGAGGTAGGCTGTCATGCCGGGCATTCCTAAAGCTCCTAACGCCATAGACAGGGGTAAGTTCCCAACTTGTGGGTCATACGGTTTAATACGAAATATGTCGTCTGGCTCGCCGTTCAGAACTACGTGGTCGCGCCATCCGGAATGTGAGACTACGGTCATTGAAAGCGGGTATTCGGGGTTTTTGCTCTCTATAACTTTGCCCACTTGAAAGCCGAATTGTTCGTAAGGCACGATGCGTTTGTACGCGAAGGACCTCAAGTAAGGATCGGTGCTGATGTACTCGGCTTTTACAAGAAACTGACCATTTTTCAATTTTGGTGGATACTGCTCATTCCATAATTCAAAGTCTCCAACTTCCGGAAGAAAGCCTTTGAATGGTTTTTTGACAACGTATTTAAACATTTCCATTTTTTTAAATACCTTAAAAAACGGCATGAGGTTGTTCCTTAGTTCGATGTCCTAAAACGCTTAGGTATATAGCTACTACACCTTTGTAGTCCTGGATTCCAAATACATTAGAATTACATTTAATTTAGCAACATTAATTTGAAAAGTAAACTGACGTCTCCCCACTGACAGTGCTGAGAGCATACTGACAACTTGTAGCTGTCAGCTGTCACTCCATTTGAAATGACAGCACGTTTCGTTAATGCATTGGAAAAGCTTACGAGTCTCATTTATCTAAGTAGGCACGTTTAATGTAATGTGTATGTTATTTGTTAGTTGTACAGAGAATCTTGATAATAATAAATTGTCAGTCTGATTTTTGTGCTCAATATATATACTAAAATATTTATAACTAGCTGCGCCCCGCGGTTATACCCGCATAAGTCCCGATCCCGTGGGAATATCGGGATGAAAAGTATCCTATGTCCTAATCCAGGTCATGGTCTATTTATGTGCCAAATTAACAAAAACTATTTACAAACTAAAACATGGTGTGGAAAAGTTCAAAACTTTTCTCTTTATAATATTAGTTTAGATGAGTTGGAGAGTTCAGCTATTAATTATTTCTAGTATTCTAATATACCGTAGCCCATCATGTTGGCTAGACTTTGATCTGTGATCTACTAAATCTTATCTTAATAAGATAAGACGTATTTTATAAAAAAAATATCCAAACAAAACGTGCAGAAAAGATCAAGAACAAAGAAATGACATGTCAATCTTTCAATCGTCTCTCGTCAGTATTCACGTAATGGATTCGTCTATCCCACAATATGAATTTTATAACAAGCAAATTGTGTCTACACGGAAATAAAGGGTTACTTCGACAAGGGCGCAAGTGTATCAAAGCACGTAGGGACTTGAGCCCTTTTCGAATGATGGGTGTGAATGGGTTAGCCCATCCGTGCCGGTTACTTCCACCTCGTTGCCCAGGATATACGTAACTATAATTCAGCCAGCAGGTGGTGGGAATTGATAAGTTTTCACGATTTTTGTACGTTATTCCACCGTTCGTGGTGGTGAAGTTTAAATGTTATGATTTTGGCGTCGTGTTGTTACTGTTTGGAGCTTAAAGGATTACGTTGTTTCGGGTGTAAATCATAAATGCTTGTTTAACCGGGTTTTCTATAGTTCAGGAAAGGTGTCGAATAAAATGTGATACAATTTGGTAGGACTGCAGTTTTTTGTCCAAGACTGGACTCCGTCAATTCGCAACAACTGTTATTATTATGAGATCTTGAATGATATTTCCCGGCCTCAATTCCAAACTAAGTACACCCTACCACTTTGTCAGGTAATTTGATAATAGGATTATGAACATAAGTGTTCACAACAAACAACGTGGGCGTGACGTAATGGTGAGCCATCAAATGGTCATAGAGTAGCAGACTGGAAATAAAAGTCTTGCAAAAAACTGGGCGATTCTTATCTCTTCTTTAATAATCTTAATCTTAGTGAGTGAACAGTTTAACAAGTGACTTGTTAGCGTGGAAAAAGCTCAAAGAAAACTTAATAAACTGTGAAAATCTTTGAATAAAAATATTTACGATATAAGTTAGTAAAGCGGAGAGAGGAGATGTCTTAGAGTTCTTTGTGAGAAAGTTTATTCGTCTGAGGTCTACCAGCATCCCTTTTTCTGATAACAAGCAGCATTGCTGTGTTCGAAGGTTCTCGTCAAACACAGTCTCGGCCCATGAGATATTTTAATTTTGTTTCTTAAGCCGGCAATGTTACGGGAATTCAAGTGGCCATCTGTCAGGTTCTCCTCCTTTTTCTCACATATATTTTGTTCGGCACAAAACTTTGCCACTTCCAAGGAGTCGTCGGTGGCAGTGCAGTTGTCACTTGGCGCAATTTTTGGGGATAAGAGGTGCAACATAGTTTGCGACACAGCTCCACCTCCACAACCTGCATCTGCCAGGCTGCCAGGCTGCAGCTTTATTCACCTTGACCCATAAAGACAAGGTATCTCTCTAGTACAATATTATCCTTAGAACGATTAACATTACTAAGCCACCTCGTCGTCAATGACCCCAAAGATAAGAAACCAAGGCAAATTTGTGGTCAAAAAACTATTTCAACTAATTTCTTTCTGTAAAGTTCCATTCACACGATTCAAATTACTTGCCTGTGACTCTGACATATGTACAATGAAATTGAAGCAACAAATGACTTGCCTCGTCTAATAATGTTTAGACGATGCAAATTTTATTGTTCATTCAACTCATGGTATGCCACAGCCAAATAATTCGCACCATGTCAATCGGGCATGTAAATGGGACTCACTAATTATTCATCAAAAAAACTATGTACATAGTTATAGCAACCTATGTAGTACCCTGACCCACATCCGTAACCCCAACAGTTTTATATAGAGGTGCTGTTACATAAATCATAACGGTTATGATATTAAGGGATAAAAGAGCTCCCACAGAGGATACACGTCGCCTCGGACTTGAAAAGTAATCTATATCCTATGATAGTGAGTGGTCCTTCGGCCGCGTCTCCCAAGGCTGTCGAATTGAAAACTTTCGGAAGCTCCAGGGAATAGTATGAAATAGGAGTTGTTTATTTAAGGGCTACTTGATAAATTGCAGTGTTGATAGAATTACGAAGCAAGTTTTTGTGTAAATTGAGAAAGAAAAAAGAGAGAAAGGAAATAAGTTTATTTGACGTACAAAATTCACACAAAAACAGAAAAAAAATACAACTTAAAACAGTATTGTGTGCGTCACAGCTGCGATAAATAGGCCCAGTTCAGCATGAATGTCAGACAGCTAATGCCTGACGCTGGTTTTCAACTAGACCCTATGTTACGAGGACGTCTTACGGATGTAAATCAGTTTTATGATGTGTGTAAATAGAGAGAGATAAATGAGAAAGATGTTATCCCTGATGATGTGCTGGTACTGCAACGTTCCGTACGCTGCAGTCTGCAGGATTGGATTGCGGGTTTAATCCTAATTACCTCCTCCTGTTCCTTTTTATATAAATAATAAACTAACAGACCCTGTTTCGCACAGTGATAGTGAAAACCGCATTAAAATACACTATGAAGTAAATAATAATAAATGATTACACAGATAGACACAACAAGCGACTTTATGTTTTTATGTGTATATTTAGATGTAAAATAATATAATAATAAATCATCATCTGCCTAGCCTTTTCGGATCGGCTTCCAGTCTAACCGGATACAGCTGAATACCAGTAATTTTACATGGACGACTGCCTATCTGACCTCCACAACCAGTAACTGGGTAATACGATACCCCTTGGTTGTCAGACTTTTGGGCTACTGACGACCTATAACGACTGTCAAAGATTCACGAACGACAGCCGCGACCAACGGCTTAACGTGCTTTCCGAGGAATGTGTGTCCCCGTCCACGGACCAACCGCGGCAAGCGTAGCTTAACCTGATTGATCGACCCGTGCGGCTGTTATTACTTAGCCACAAGCCCCCAAAATACTATAATAGATATAGATAAAACTTTGGTAATCTACAACTATAATAATAATTATTTCCTTATACGGCCACGACGCGGTGCTTGGTTTCCATTCCATCATAATTTGGTACTAAAAATGATTGTTTTTTTAAGATACGTTCAAAATGAACTAAGACCTATATCAATGTGTATACTAATAATAAAGCTAAAGAGTTTGTTTGTTTGAATGCAGTAATCTCTGACTCTACCAGTCGGATTTGAACATTTTGTTGGTACCCAATTTCCATTATAATCTGGTAGTGTTCAAACTGAACTAACAAAAAATATGAATTGTCGAAATTGATTCCCGTTAAGTGCTAGAATTCACTAAGACAGCCAAAAACAATATCACCACAACCTTATTGCATCCTTCACACACTTCCAAATTCCTACAAAAGATCCTCCTCGCTATCTCTCGTAGGAAAATCGTGTACAAGTATATAAAACGTTTGATTTATCCCCGCGTGTGGGCGACGTTTACTGCGCGGCCACTTGTGTGGAGTTCCGTCGACTCTACCGAGAAGGGGGCTTGTCTACTCGTTTAGAGAAAAAATGTTTAAGATGTAAGTAGTACTTAGTTTCTTTAGAGTTTAGGGGGTGTACTACTACTACTTAACCTTAACCATTATGTGCATTGATCAGGAAAGGAGATTGCTCAGTTTTTAGTTGCTAGAGGCCCATCGTCTTCTATACATTCTCCTATTTAATAAAAAATATGTAAATTCATACACAGTTAGTGTATGAATTTAAGATTTTTTGTAGACAACGCGCATTCTAAACCTCTGGGTCTTGAAACATGAAGTTTTCCACTAGTGTTCCTAACAGATATATCGAAGGTGAGCAGTGTAAGACTAAGAAATAATTTAAGAAGAAAGAAGAAGAAGAAGAAATAAGAAATTTTTATTGACAGTAATAATGATACATGGTTATTTGCAGTACATGAAGGGCTAATACATTCTAGAAACAGAACACAACAAGAACATATAGTACAGTCGCTTGGCAACATTATCTGACCCACCCTAAAAACAAACGAATTTGGACCCTCTGCCTGTAACATTAAGGTTTATTCAATTTATATGAGCTTATCAGACAAGTGCACGAAGACTCAACCAAGAATTACAATAATAACACAGACATGCAAATTTGATCTTTATAACGTTACCATTAGGTTATATGTTAAAACTACTTGTTATAATATAATTAGTGTAATAGCTTATTTTAATAATTGCGTTCAAGTAATTCTGGTCTCGTGGTCTGTGTATAAGACTGAGAAAAACAACTTGCGAGATCAAATCCTGCGACGAAGATATTATTTTGCTTTCAATTTAGAATGTATTCCAAAACTATTTAATATATTATTGTAAAGAACTATAGACGGATGATCTTCATACATAAACTTTCTAAAATGGTAATATTTTCGCATAACTTGTAATAAGTGGGTAGTTGAAAAATAAATAGTCGTATTCATTATAAAACTGGTAGGTATTCAAAAGCAACTAAGGGTATGCAGTGACTACGCGCAAACATGTTTTACCTTGCCTTACTAAATTGCAAAAACAACATCTCTTTACAATTTTTTATTTTCTATTTTATAGGTAGTTTTTTTATTATCATGTCTCAATGGAGTGATTATTTAAAATACAAAATAATCTATTTGCACCAGGAGAAGGTTGGCTGCTTGTGCTGTGCAAGAATAAACTTTATGAAGTATACTATATGGTTCAAATTCTTTAGAATATGCGTCTAGCATTACAACTAAGATCAAATTTCAAAGCGCCTTATAAGAGTTGAGTTGGTCTTGTGGTCTCACTATGGTAGTGCGGTATTTATCGTTGTCTACGTTCGAAACCAAGTTTAACCTAAATATATCTTTTTGCTCAGCTGTTTTTTTTTTAATTATTTTATTACACTAAAGAAATGTAAAAAACATTTCTTTAATGGACGACGTAGGGTCTTGTCTTTTTACACGGGTAGGTTGTATAGGAATAAAAGTAAACAATTGCAAGTTTAAAATGTTTATTATTTCATTAAAACACTTAGGTAAGATAAAGTATGTAAATGCTCATATATATCCAAATTAATAGACATTTTATATTAGTATGCCATAATCAAATCTAACCATTTATAAACATTAAAAAAGGCGTGCTTATGCTTAAAAGTTTGTCATCGAGAAAATGAATTCATCTGTGAAATGCTTTACAGATTTATAGTTGCCTATATGTAGTGAATAAACATGATATTTAAATAGAAAAAATCTATTTATAACAATAACATCACCACATAATCTGCAACATTTTAATGGTTTAACAATCAATCCATTGAGCATTTACTTACATGGTGTGTTTAAAAATACCTACTAGATTACATAATTAGTAGTCCCCTGCTATAACTTGCTGTAAGCGGCTACGCATAACGCGCACCATATTCCAACACAAATCTTTGCCATTTAAATATTCCTGGGCAAAACGAACCCTTTCTTCGCGATGAGCAGGTGTCAATGTAATTTTCTGTGCTGGTTTATAATTCCTTATCTCAGCAGCGTATAAATGCCTTCTCACTGTTTCCTCTGAAATATTGTGGTTTATTGCGGAATGGGCCGGCGGCCTTCGAATTCGGGACTATACTTAATGGCTTTTGCTCCTGGACGAATACGCTGAATATCTCCATTGTCTCCATAACGTTTTAGCCAAAGTCTGACCGTATTTCTCTAAAACAAAAAAAAAAAAACATTTTTGGAACCGTGTATGTAACTTGTAAGGAGTGAATGTAGTGGTAAAATAGCCAACTACGCATTCATTAATCACAATCAATAAAATAAAATAGGTATAAAAACACTTACTGCTATATTAAGTCGACGACCAATCTCTCTAATTCCAATATTCTGCTCATGTAAAAATATGATTTTTTGTTTGGTATAAGTAGTCATTAAGTTGCGACATGCTTTTTTACACCAAA
This sequence comes from Apamea monoglypha, assembly GCA_911387795.2. Taxonomy (NCBI): domain Eukaryota; kingdom Metazoa; phylum Arthropoda; class Insecta; order Lepidoptera; family Noctuidae; genus Apamea; species Apamea monoglypha. The sequence continues at coordinate 2,376,538 of OU426933.1, read as the reverse complement.
TTGCTTAAAAATACTTAACGAGTTATGTGAAACGATTTACAAATGTGTGTGCGCAGTCACTGCTATTAGGCGTAGTTTAACTTTTGTCACATAAATGAATTTATTATCTACCTCACGAAGCAAATATATGTTTTACTTCGTATCCAACCATTCTTGGTAGGTAAATATAAATTCTGTGAACTTAGTTTTTTAATTTACCCACCTGTTTACAAGATAAATTATTAGGCGTAAATCATATTGGTCGTTCTTTAATAATGCAGACAATATTGTAGAAATGAAAACAAATTAAAAAAGAAACTGATTAAAGGTGGACCGTGTTTTCGAACCCACATGTTGTTCGTCGCCAATCCAGCATCAAACCGTTAAGCCACAAGAACTTGTCAGGAATACGCGAAATTAAAGATTGGGTTCTAATTATGTAGTGTGATTTAAAAGCTTTTCAACTTTAATGTCAACGAGATAATGATTAAAATAGCTTAACAAAATGATATATGTATAATGCCGGTGGCTCCGACAACGTTGCACGAGCGCCGTCTGATAAGCTCATATAAATTGAATAAACCTTAATGTTACAGGCAGAGGGTCCAAATTCGTTTGTTTTTAGGGTGGGTCAGATAATGTTGCCAAGCGACTGTACATACAAATACTTGGGCGAGGCACTGATCTCCTAGCTAGATCACCAAGTGATCTGTGTTAAGGAGAAACAGATTCCACTCCCTAGTAGAGTAACAATAACATTGCATGTTTTTGAACCTATAATATGGACCCATTGGGACTATCAACCAGCCACGTGGTTACAAAAATAAGTGAAAGAAAAGAAAGTAAATATTAAATGAGAAAAAAAAAAAAAACAAGACATTAGTATTCTAAAATGTGTAGTTAATATAGTGTGTTGTATTGTTGAGATGTGGTGTGCTGTGCTGTGCTGTGGTGTGTTGTGTTGGGTTGTGTTGCGATGTGCTGTGCTGTGGTGTAGTGTGGTGTGTTGTGTTGTGTTGTGTTGTGGTGTGGTATGTTGTGCTGTGGTGTGGTGTGGTGTCGTGTATTGTATTGTAATGGGATGTGATGTAATGTGGTGTATTGTGATGAGGTGAGGAAAGGTGGTGTGCATGCCAGTAAGTATGAGTGTAAGTACATTAATTAAAAAGTCGAAAGATATGTTTCAGTCTCCTCGTAGGTTTTACCGAGGAGGAATGAACGAAGGACAGTTTTGCTTTTGGTGTAAGGTAAATCATAAATAGGTAAAGTTGCACTAATTTTGTTGTATAAATGTGGGCCGAGATAGAAAAAAAATCTTTTGGTGAATGTGAACTTAGGAGGCGGAACAGAGCAAATGATATCTTTACGACGCTTTGTGATTTTAGTAAAAGGTGTTTGTGAGTGTTGGCGAAGAATGGTCTGCAGAATGAAATGTTGTCTTACATTAAGGACGTTACAGTTATGGTATAGATCTCTGGTTGGATACAGAAAGGGCCGAAACGTTGCGATTTTTAGTATAGCTCTGTGGGCCACTTCCAAAGGTTTGAGAGCAGTTTTGGGGGCGCCACCCCAGCAGCTAATACAATATGTAATGATTGACTGACATAATGCATAGTATACACTGCGTATAACAGATTGTTTAGCAACGTGACGAAGAGTTTTGAATATATACATGAGCTTTCTGACTCTGCTTGTGAGTAAACTAATGTGTGTTTTGTAGTTAAGTTGCCGATCTATGGTTACGCCTAGGTATTTAATAGTGTCAACTACGACAATACTGGGACATTGACATGAAGTACCTGAATATGAGTTGTGACAGGAGTGGGCTTTTAGGCAGATCGGAATATTTGGTTGTGAGGTCGATGAGATAGAAAAAGTTATCAGTTTCGTTTTGGCTGTGTTAAGTGTGAGTGTGTGGGAACGAAGCCAATCAAAGGCGGAATTAAAACCATCTTGTGCAATATTCTGAAGTTCGGACCAAGAATTAGCGTAAAAAGTAAGGGCAGTATCATCTGCAAAAGACACAATTTTCGAATTATGAATATTAAGGCTGCAAAGGTCATTTATGAAGATGAGAAAAAGTGTAGGACCAAGGATACTACCTTGTGGTACTCCGTAACAAATGGGAAGGTCGTTGCTGGTGTGTTCACCGATTTTTACCATTTGCCGTCTATTTGAGAGATAACTGGCGAAGAGATTAAGCTGCAGCCCTCTGATGCCTGCTCTCTCCAGTTTTAATAGGAGAGTAGAAGTAGGAATGGTGTCAATTTAAAAAAAAACATCTCCTAAAGACGTTAAATAGGGGATGAAACTTTGTATGGAAAATTGACGTCTTTGCCAATGGGAAACCCCATCCGGCGCACGACATGTTTCAGTATCATTTCAATTTTATTTGACAAGCGGGGTCGATAGTATATGCTTCGCTGTGTTATAGACGCCGCTCACATAAAGTTGCACCGTAGCATATGCTATCGATTCTAAGCATTCTACTTACTACAATTTGAGTGTATAAAATAAAGGAACGGCGCGCATGGCATTGAATACAATGCAATATTCACTTTATTAATTTCGTTTGTAAAATAAATAATTACTCACCAATTTTAGCTTTACCATGTTTGGTCAACCAAGTGTTGTAATTCCAGCCAGCGTTATTATGTGTGCATCATTTGAACCTAAATGGTGTGCACACCATTTGCATACACCGTACCGTATGCATACAATATTGCTGTTACCCAACTCGTTTGTGTAAATTATTTTCAGTTCAAAGAATACGATTACAATGATTGCAGCTACTCTTTTAATTACCCAAACAATTAATTAAAACCTGACTACAGAAATGAAAAAGGCGAGCTCAACAAATCGAGAAGTTTCGCAGAAGAGCACGTCAAATCAGTCGTTGGGCGGGAAAATCGTCTCGGGCCGAAAAAAACCTGTAAAAAACCGACTGGAACCGGTGAAATCCGGGGTCGGTGCCAACTTTCCGCTCCAGCGGGATGACTGGGCGCTTCCCGCGCGGAATGGCCCTCTCACTCAAGAAGTTTTGGACGAGGCATAAATTAATAGCCTTTTTTGGTGCTTGGATTTTTGAGGGATGTATTTAGTGTGGTGTATACTTAAAAGGTTTTTAGCAAAACGTTTATTTTAGTTTAGTAAAAGATGAAAGTAAAAATTCATGTGTGACCTTTTGCTTATTGCAGCAACAGCAGTAAAGTTTTTTTTTAGGCTTCATTACAGGCATTTTCATCTTCATTTTCCAATTGTCTTCTTCCATATTATCCAATTTCTTTAACAATGTGCAATGCGTAAAAGGTGCGCTTCCCTGATGCGCAGGGTGTGACTGCTCCAACAGTGTCTTAACCATGGCTGCGAGTCGCCTGGACTGTGTGTACGTGGGTCTCTATTGTGCCGTCTCTCATGGGATGTCGCAACTGTGACCCGACCGTTTTTTTGTATTGTTTTTGGTTAGCGTCTGTGCTTTTTAACATAGTCGTAAGTGGAGTCTTGGTTACTTTAATAAAGAAAAATTCTATTCTATTATTATTGTAGCCTTTAAAATATGATTTCGATAACATCTCACAAGCACTTGTTAAAAGCTAATTATTCTATCTTCTTCACATCTATATATATTCCCCAAGGATGCACCATCTGTTCGTTATATCTTATTTTTTCCCGTTCAACTTCCAAAAAACAAAACGCCAACCAAACTTCTGAAGTTTCACGCTCATTATTTCTCCATTACGATGCCTTCTCCAAACATTCCTGCATCACATTTCCGTCGGCCTACTTTCTGCGGCAACTGCAGCTCTTTTGTAAAACCAAGTGCCTTTTGCCTGCACAAGATAGTGTATCTTAGAGTCACATTTATTTTCTAGCGTACTGTGCTTATGTTTTGTTTTTGTAAGGAATATTTTCTATTCCGTGGTGTCGTGGTAGCGGAGTTTATGTGCGTAAAAATCCCATCGGATTACAATGTTGCAGCTGTTGTTGTTTTTTTTTTTTAATGTTTTGCGTTTTGTATCTTAAAATATATTCTTGGGTTTCATTGGGATGTTAGTGTGTGTGTGTGTGTGTTGCGGTTTTCAAAAATAATTTGTTTGGTTTTTGTAAGAAAAAACTATTTATCATATTTTGTTGCTTTTCGACAAATTTTGGTGCCTTTTTTTAAAGGAAATTCACCACCTCTCACAATGTGAATTTATACAGGGTGACTTGTAATTTGACGTATTCCTTCCAGGACGCAGGACGTGGTAGTATGACCCATTTGCAACAATTAAGCATTCCATAAAGCCAATGCGAAATTTCATGGGATTCGGGAAAACCCATTTTGTATGTATATTATGTAGGTTTCCTAGAATTCGTCATTAATTATCGCTTTTCTCTAAACCCGTAAATTGAATAGCCATCATTGCTATTCCATTGGGTACCTAATACTTTAACACAACTATCGACGTAAACCGCACTATGTAAACCGCATGGTACATGTTAATGAAGTACCTCAATATACCTACTATCCTTCGTGGAACCATGACAGGCTAGTTTAGAGTCCAGCTTATCCCCCTTGGGATAGCTAGGGGTTGATTACAAGGACCTTTTATATCCCATGGGGCTCATAAAGGTGACTAAGGGATAATGCTACGGGGATGGCACAGTCAGCATCCCTTCCTGAACGAATGTATCATACTGTGACAAAAAAACTAGCGTGATGACGATGCATTTGCCATGTTTAAGCTTGTTTCCTCAACTCCGGATAAGTTCCGATTAAGTTATCTAGCAGATATTTCACCACACATTCTCGTACTTGAATGACAGATAACGACAAAAATAAACTTTTATATTTATACAAGCTTCTGCCCGCGACGTCCGTCGTCCGCGTGAAATTTCGGCCTCCGACCTACCACGTCATATCCGCTTAGCGTTTTTTCTGACTTTTTTTCGTTTTGCTCGGTTCCTAAGGGTCGTAGTGTGATGGTAAATAACCTTAAGACAACCAACTTTTCTCAAGAATTGGGTTATCAAATCCAAAATCATTTTTTTAAATCCGACTGGTAATTCCAGAGATTGGCGCGTTCAAACAAGCAATCACTTCAGCTTTATTATTAGTATACAGGGTTATTAGTAAAACTCTAAAAACCTTGCATGACTGGGTTACTAAAATCATAAACAACAACTTTTGTTCTATGACTTTTTACAAAACATAATACATTTACCAAAACCAAACCTTTAAGATTTCGTTGTTCTATCTAACCCCCCCCCCCCTCCGCTGCATTTTATTCTAGACACGGCAGTAGGTTTACCTAACTAGCGCTTTCTTTTGCTTCGCGTGGAGTTCGTAACAGAATATTTCAATTGGTTGAAATATTAAATCTGAGGAATTAAAAGTCATAGAACAAAAGTTGTGGTTTATGATGTTAGTAATATGTGGGTGTCCAAGCATAAGGGGGTCAAGTAGTGGGGAGTTAAGACTAGATTCGGTATCTAGGATAGTCAATTGATAGTAAGGGTTGAAAAAATATTCAAAAACTGACACATATTTTTTTTATCAGACATTTGTAGTTGAAATTCTGAAAAAACCTACTATAATTATGAAATTGTAGCTAATTGAGCATTTATTAATAATCAATTAAAAACGCGAAATGCAGTTTTGTCACCCAACTTTACAAAACTTCTTACATCTCGGAAACTAAATGCCGAGAACTGCAGTGCGATTCTGTAACTATCTCACCGTGAAAACTCAGGTGAAGTGAGCGTGGAGTGAGCTGTCATTACAACTAATGTTAGGGATTGACACTACTGACAGCTCACATCAAGCTCACTTCATTTGAATTTTCACGGTGAGGGATTTTTACAGAATCGACCGGCTGGACCCTTTTTGCTTGGACGTCCTGAGAGGTTGTTAATGTTTTACCAATAACCCTGTATAGATTTTATAAAGAAAACCTTCGAGAACCTATAGTTGCTATACCCTTAATACGTGCGTCATTCGGAACTAATCGACGGTGAGATCATTGATCAACATTGATCGACACTTATTTGACTTTATTAGAGAATTTGTTTACCCATACTTATCCATTCAATGGAGCTTGTTCGCTGTGACAAGAAGGTCAATTCCCGTAACTAAAAACCTTCAAAATCTAGTCGCAATCTCATCTCAGCGACAATCAATGTCAAAAATGTAGCGAAATTAGAGGTATTTTTGACAGATTGAGACTGAGATCAGAATGTGAACGTTCTTACAATTACGAGAATTGCTCCTCAGGACCGATCTTGAGAAACTAAAAGAGAAACCCCTTTATTTATAAACGTTGCTTAAATTTAAGAGACATTTTAACGTAAAAGTATATGGTTAAACAGTCGTTAATTGTTGCTTTATGCTGTATAATCATACATTTTTGACAGCTCTCAGGTACCTATAAAAAAAAAACAGAACTGTATCTTATCACCTAATATGCAAGAAACTTTCACAAAATGACCGACAGACGGTCCTATATTACCTTGCAAGTATCAACTGCGTTGAAAATGAATATTTCTTTCTTTTGAATGTTATTAAGACATTAAGAATATTTTTTTTCTTTATATTTCTTTCAATAAAGTTATCAGAAGACTGAAAAATCAACCCTTAGAGGGCTGATTTTGACCTTTATTCGAGGAATAATTTTGACATTTTTTTCATTTTATCTGGCAATGGAAACATCAGCCCTAATCCTCTCTAATTTTCTCGCAAATGTTTTGGCGAATAAAATTATGAAAAAGTGGTCTTGAAACTTAATAATCCAGTAATGCATCTATGTTATTCGTGTAATAAAATTGACGTCTGACAGACTTTGTACGGAAGAACTATCAAAAATTCAAAATTATTGCTCGGATTAAATTATCTGGCGTTGGAAAAATCAGCCCTTAGTATATTTATAGCTCTTTAGAGCTTTCAGTATCTAATGAACAATGGATCATCAAAAGTCTAATGTAATTATCACAACGTTCATTCTCGGCCTGCATTCCAACCTGACAAAACACATCTTCCTAATCTTCCTTTTCTTTGTTACAGCCGCAAGAAATGAAACGCAGAAGGAGCCATAGCTCGGGCGTGTTGTGACGTGTGGAGCAGCCATGCCGTCAGACGTCGCCACGATGCGCTACATCCTGTTCTGTCTCCTCTCATTATCCTTCAACAGAAACTTCGCGTTCGTACTCGACAAACAGAACCCGTACTCACAATTCCGCAAATGGAACGCTGGACTGAACGGCACACTCGAATTAGAATTCAAAACTGACCAGCCGAATGGTCTACTTTTGTATACGGATGACGGCGGCACTTATGATTTTTTTGAACTGAAGCTGGTTAATGGAGCGTTGCGACTGAGGTATAACTTGGGGGGAGGGGCGCAGATTATCACTGTTGGCAGCAACCTCAATGATGGACATTGGCATAAAGTTCAGGTGAGTCGATTCAACGATCTGTTTTGTTGTTGTTGTTTATACTACTTTCTGCATGCCCTAAATACAAAAAAAACATAGTTTTAAGAGTAAAAAATCTTACTTAAACCCTTTTAATTAAGATTTTTTAATTATACCCTTTTAATTATGATTTTTTACTTTTAAATCTATGTTTTTGCAAAATAATAGCTATAGGTCCCTGACCTATAGCTGTTATTTTGCATCCTCGTCAAATTTCAGAAGGCTGTTATAAAAGACATACATAATCAAATAAAATTACGATCCATTGTAAATAATGAATACGTACTTGTTTTTTTAGTTATTTAAGTTTGACAGTATTTCAGAATACACCACTTTCAAAGAACAGAATCGCGTTATGGTATCGTATAAGCGGCCGCGTTTTTATGTGTGTGTAAAAGGGCTGTTACAGTGCGGTCTCACACAGGCCACGTTTTAAAATGCGTGTTACACAAATGCCAATTTTCGAAAATTTGAAAAAAAAAAACCTACTTGTTTTATTATTGATTCGTGTTGAGAATCAGTAGCATAGTTAGCTCCTTGAATTTGACGAGGATGCAAAACGACACTTTGTATATCAAGAGATTAGTGAGAAATGAATAGGAAGGCATTTGCAGTGTAGTGTTAGAAAGGAACATCATATCCAGCACTACTGGGATATACTTAATTGAAATTGTTTCCACACCACGAGTAAGGCCACTAAGATCACCGCAAAACAAAGGCAGTAAATTCATCTGTGTACCTATCAATGACGTCACGCAGACATCACTAATCTCCCTCCGTTGTTACTCAATGTATGACACGGTAATTAATTATAGTACTGAAGATGTGAACACATTTCGTCACGAGCGAACATCGATCGACGAATTTGTATTATTTTTTATGTTTGTGGTAGTAGATGCGATATTTTATGGGTGTATCCCTTAGGCTAGGTATAGTGACAATCTCTGCAAGGTTACCGGTCGTGGCCAGAGGGGCAATTCTCGTAATTTTAATAACATTCACAGTCAGATCTCAGTCTCAATCTGTCAAAAATACCTTTAAATTCCCTACATTTGGACAAGCTTTTGACGTTTGTTTGTCGCCGAGATGAGACTGCGACTAGATTTTGAACGTTTTAAATTACGAGAATTGGCCTTCAGATCTATATCTGTACATAGTATTAAACAAAGTCGCTTTTTGTGTGTCTGTATGGTCAGACAGACAGTCACGAAAAGCGAGTTTGTTTCCCTTCCCACTCTATATTCAATACTGAAGGGTTTATTTATAAACGTTGATTAAAGTTAAGAGACGTTTAAACGTCAACAATGTATGGTTAAATAAAGTAAAAGGGGTTAGTGTAAAATAAACTAGATTTTCGTGTCTATCTGTGTGGCCGCTTAGACCTTCTAAACTACACAATGGATTTTGGTACGGTTTTCACCATAATTTAGAGCATTTATTCCGAAAAGTTTATATGTATAAAAAACATAAATATTTAACTAAAGTACTAAAGCTAAAGGTAACTAAAGCACGAAAATGTCGATGGTTTGATATGTCGCCATTGCACAAGTGAGAAGCAGGTTTGAATCGCTATTAGCCGATAATTGAGTGAAATGTGAAATAGTGTGCTATTGGAGAGGCCGATGTCTGGCAGTAGATTTCGATATACTGATGATGGCACCTAGCAAAAATAGATAGTGTGTTCGCGAATTTATATTCTGCATAATCGAAAAAACAACAAGTGAAACTCGGCAATAGCAAGAAGCAATGACGCAACCTACGTGACAAGTGCCACAAACTTTGTCGCATCCCTCTATACAAAATTTTAGGGAACCCGCGACACTTGTCTGCACTTTGAAGAGTACTTAGCCTTATTAGAGGCTACTTTACACAAGTTCATTCCATAATTAATTGCCCTCCTTTCCCGTCAGGTGGCGCGTCGCGACGAGCATACGTCATTACAAGTGGATGGCATCACGCAAAGTAAGACGTCGCGCGGCAAAGAGTTCGCCTTCGGAAAGTTCAATTCAAACTCCGATGTCTTCGTCGGAGGGATCCCGCCATCGTGAGTCATTTCTTTTTTTTACGTTCGATATTTGAATTTGAATGGTGTTCTTGTTTTTGTGTCTGGGAAAAAGGGATTGAAGGACCAGTCGCGGAATTGGGTTTATGAGAATTTGGTCTTGAGGTCTGGCTTGTTTATAAAGTTAAAAATACTTTAGCTCACTTTACGCTTTTTCTGAACAGTGAACGAAACTGAACCGTCACGCTCGGGTCGGTGACGATGAATCGCATATACTCGGTGCTCAATCGCGTGTACTCGGCTCAGCCAAGAGTTTTTTTCGGAATGTCTTTACATAACGTCTTTCTTGCAGGTGACGTATTATGACGTTTTAATGCCAACATGATTCTAATGTAACAGAGAGATGGAGCTATACATTACCGATAGCACGATTCTTTTTAAAGACTGGAATCGTAATGACATTAATACTTTGACTGCCCCGTTGGTCTCGTGGTCGCAAGCGCGACTGCTGAGCGTGGGATCCTGGATTCGATACCCGGGTCGGACAAAGTGTTATTGGGTCTTTCCATTGAGAATTTCTTAGTAACAGCCCGGAGTTTGGAAGTTGGAGAGTTCACCTGTGTTTGCACACACACTTGTCCACTATAATATCTCCTGCGTACCTGGTTAATCTCCGATGAGATTGGCCACCGTGACCGAAATCGGTCGGATGATTTATATTTAATACTTCATAATTTGTTTTTGTTTGACGGCACGGTTGGCGCAGTGGTTAAGCGATTGACTGCTGCGCTGCGTGTCGCGGGTTCGATTCCTGCACGGTACAAATATTTGTATGACCTACAAGTAGTTGTTCCGGGTCTGGCTGTTTGCCTATGTGAGTTTAAATGTTTGTAAACGCACCCACGATACAGGAGAAATTCCTAGCGTAGGGCAACGCCCTTAAAAAAAATAAAAAATAATACTGTCCCTGGATACCAAAGTTAACAAATTTGTATAGGTTTACTTACAAATTTTAAACTAAAATATCATTAATAACCTTTATACAATAGGTTTAAACCCCTGATCACTCCACACATGACGTCGATACTCTACAAAATCTAGATAACAATAGGTGCTTAATCAGCACAAATTAAATTAGTGTTTCGCTGTACACACATGATAAAAGGGATGAACTACAATTTATCATAGCTAATTAATTGTTACGGCCTATGATTTCAAAATGTAATTGTATTGTTAGTTATCAATTCATTTGGTAGCGAACACTCATTTGTTTTGCGTTGCGTGCGGACAGAAGCACTAAGTGATAAAGGTGTTATTAAAGTAGCTAAAGTTGATAAAATGGAACTATCGGGTGACAAATTGTCGGGTAAGCTGAAGTTCGTTGGGTATCTTAGTCACTTTAGCGTAGGATATGGCCGTAAAATTGATTAATTTATGTGACTAAGTTTTTCTTTCATCTAGTTAAAGGTTTTTACAAAAGAAAAGTGCCTTTACGACGAAAAAAAACCTTGATTTTCAGAAAACTTTTTCTTGAGCGTTAGATTATGTATTTCGATCAGTCACATTTACTACGAAAAGGATAATAAAACTTGAAGACCAATGCCCGTCAGTAAAAAAGTTCTAAATCTAGTCGCAGTCTCATTTCAGCGACAATCTATGTCAAAAATTTATCAAAAATGTAGGGAAATTAGAGGTATTTTTGACAGATTGACACTGAGATCAGACTGTGAACGCTCTAAAAATGACGGGAATTATGATGCAACACTTAACTCCCACAATGATCCACGCTGAACACCACACATCAACCACACAGCACCACAAAAGCACACGCACCACACACACACACACATCCATCCCCCACAGCATACATGAATATCATAGCCAACCCACCACAAAATTACCAGTACACCAACCGCAACATATTAAAACCAATTACTCTACCCAGGGAGCCATTACCTTTATTTATTTCAGCTTACTTCTAATGAGACACTTTAATTAAACAAAGTTAAACAGTTCAATCTTAACCGATGGTTAAGTTAGCAGCGAATTGAGAGATTACACTCGCTTTTAGTTAATTGGAATGAGTTAACGTGGGTTTAGCGATGTAGTTGAATATGTTTTGTGTGGATTGTGGTAATGTTAGGGAAACAGAAGAAAGGGAATTTAAAGCGTCGTTATGTTAAACGTTTGTAGAGTTAAGTGATGGTTAAGAAGGCGTCAATGAATAGCGATTTAAATGTAGATTTGAATGTTATTTTCTACTTTGATCTTTACAAATATCTTCTTCTATACAGATCAAAGTGAAGTGTCTGTTTGTAATGTCAAAATAACAGCTTTTTACTAAATACATATGGAAGTATATACGGTACTTATTTATAACAAAAAAAAAAACAACATTTAAAAATTTAGTCTGTCTGTTTGTTTCGGCTAATTTCCGAAACGACTGGGCCGATTTTCATGAATTCTGGTTTGGGAATACTTTGAACCCTACTTTTATCGACATACTACGTGGAAGAAGCTACCAATTAAATAAAACAGACTTAGATGCTTTTAGCAAGTATAGAACGACTCACAAAGAACGAACGACGCTGCAGAGACGATTTAGTATTATTCTCCTACGAACGAATTTGGTATGAGCTCAAAGGACCAAGGACCAGACTTTGAACGTAACATAGTTTATCGAGGCCGTAGGAGCATGTAGTAGACTTACACTTATAAATAATTAAGGTGTTGGGGTTTCGTATTACCCAGTAACTGGGTTGTGGAGGTCAGATAGGCAGTCCCTCCATGTAAAATACTGTAATAGTACTCAGCTGCATCCGGTGACTGGAAGTCGACCCCAACATAGTTGGAAAAGGCTAGGCAGATGATGATAAAGAAGCACCTGATACCAGTTACCACGGGTTACTAATCAACAAAGTAGCATTCAGACGAACCATTACTGTAATCGCGCCTCACACAACGTTCACAGATTGCCAATCGAACCTCGTATTTTTACGATACGATCTTTTTCACTAAACAACCTCAGCGACCAAACTTAAACCCTGAATTTTATGCGCTAAAGTTCGAATTTCAATGCACATTTTAGAAATATGTGAGCCCATTCAAATTCTCGCTTTAAATTTTATGTGTTAAGGTTTATATTGCAACGGATATTTTAGAGCAAATGCATTGGGGGTGGCGGGTGGCTGTTCAGTTAATTGGCGTGTCGAAAACCGTTAGTATATTCCGAATCGTAGAGTCCTCTGTGAATCATTGAAATTTATTCTTGGGTGAATTTCTAAATGGTATTCTGAACTTAGTTGATTGCTTTAACATTACGCTAGAATATTGAACAGAAAATACGTATCACTTTTTAATGACATGTAACTGAAATACTCGTTTTTTGTAACTGAAAACGAAGATTTTTCCTCGCCAATTTTCCACCTTTTCAATACAAAGGTTTTTTCTTATCGTCATACCAAATTATACTTCAAAAGAGCTCAATTTTTCCTAAGGAAACTGCTAACAATTCAAGAGTACTACACGACGCTAAGGGCCAAGGCTGCTATTCGTCTTACGAGTCGTAGTTTTAACCACTAACGGTTGGTAAGGTGAGCACCAGGTGCTTTAACTACGGTTGTAATTGAAAACAAGCGTCCGTTGAGTGGTCGTTAGTTAAGAGATTAAATGCATCAACGGGGTATAATCCTTTACTAGCATCACTTTTTACGATGCGCAGTAAGTGGTAAGTGGACAAAGGGCAGTTTATAATTTTAGGATGCAGGATTAAAAGCAATGTTTAGACAGACAGTGAGCAAATAGATGATTTATCTAGTATATTTTTTAGTATCACGTCGGGGTCACCAGTATAAAGTTCACTGTCACAGGGAGGATGCTCCCTTTTCCATGGAGGATGAGTGAACTTTACACCCTGTTCCTCATACCTCTATAGAACACACATGACACAAAGGCATTTTTAGTTTTATTGACATTAATGCAGATCTTCACAACATAATACATACCCAACCCACCCTTTGTGAATTTTCTACATTTATATCTGTAATTTATATAATTTACATAAGTAAGAGTATTCTATTTTATTCTACATAACATAACATCACGCCTCACTCACTCGCCCTTTCATTTTGACAGTTCAACTCCATTCATTGCGTTATTTATGTTGTTGAGTAGACATAATTTTCGTATAAAGGATTAGCAATATCCTTTTACACAATTAGGGTGCAGGTCTAATTCTTCCATGTCGCCAGTCGTAAGATATATTTTATTAGTATTCGACGCGTCTAGCCTTTTCTTAGGCCTTAGTGAAGGACCTATAAGGCTCGGAGACGTGGCCTGACTATAGATGGGTTAGGTCTCTGCTATTGTGTGTATACTAGAATATTTTTTGTAAACGTTGTATTGGACCCGTATGGTATTGTCAGTAATTTGATGGACATTCGGCTTGTTTTCTTTAGGTTTTGTGGGTCCGGTAGATAATTTTGTATTTATTTTATATTTGTTTTTTATTTTCTTGTTGTACCTATTTTTTACGATTATTATAGGTAATCTTCTTATGTCCGTCAAGATGATCGGCCATTACTAAATGGGATCTTGTCGGAAAATAAATGCAGACAATCATTGAAGCATTACGGTTTTAGGAGGAGATATTGACAAATTGCTGTCAAAATCGCTTATAAAACTCTCTCAAAAAAAAAAATTCTCCATATTTTATTCTCATTTCTCTATCGAAGGTTAAAAAGTAACATTCAAGAGAAGAAGTCATTTGTAGATTTCCCACACAAAAAAAGGTTAAAAAGTAACATAAAAAAATGGAGAAGTATTGACAAAAATAAAAGACTGCATCAAATCAATTAGTTTGATTGAATTCGAGGGTGGAAGGACCACATCTTGTAAATTGAAAATCCTCGAAGGACCAATATAAGTGACATTCAAACTAATTATTCTGGCTCTAGCATATTAAATATTCAAAACTAGCAATCTACAATATTAATTAAGAGAAAATGAAGGACATTTAATAATTATTTTTATTAAATTTGCTTTTGTTTCTTTCGTCTAGGGATTTTGCCAAAACGATAGCAAAGGATACTATTTTTTTAAAGAAAAAAACAAATGACATATAAAAAAAAAACATAATATGGACTTTTTAGGTGAACTAGTCGGGTAACAAACGATAATTTATGTATTGTTTCTTTAAAAAAATTGTAAATAATTTTCAGTTCAGTGATCTGTTCTTATTTAATTGCTTTGCTTTTCAGTGAGGTCATTAAACTAAAAAAACAAAGTCATATATAAGGTTAATTTAGGTTAATTTGTAGTCACAAAATTAGTTTTAAAGTAAACACACGCGAATAGGAAACGATCGTTAAAGGACGAGCAATTAATATGACATTACCAACGTAAAAGAACAATTTTTTCCGAACTTTGTTTAAAATATTAATTCAGGGATATCGCTCTGAAAGCTAAAAGGATTACCCGTTGGCGTGTATTATCAATGTTTCGATGCTAATAATAAAATAAAACGCTTAATTTGGCTTCATTTGTAAATAAAATGTATTTAATTGAAAGTATTAATCATTCGCGAAAAGAGAATACTTCGTTTAATTGGTATTTGTTTCATGCGATTTTATTTTATTTTATAGTTGAAACACAGTTTGTTTTTGTGATGTAGGTATTATTCGAAGTCTTCGGCATTAGCGTCAAGCGAATTACACTTTTGCAGAATCTGAGGATTTCACACGCATCATAATTATTTGTAAGAATTCTGTATTATTACTAATACTTACAGAAATTCGGTTTGCTTTGAAACACAGACCGCATATACTGATTCGATTAATTGAATCCAAAACTGTATCAAAAAGATCAATACGTCTGATTGGTAACTAATAATTTAGGAAATAAATGCAAGAAGAAGTTATTTACAGGACAGCAAATTACTTAATTCTTTCGGTACCAAAAAGCAACCTATGTATGTATAAAAAAAAAAACAAAAAAAAATAATAATAATTATTTGAAAATAATTTATTCAAGTAAATCAAAGAAAGTTGAATCAATACCCGCTACTCTTCAAACTTGTACCACACGTCAAAGCGTTGCGTGCACACAATACAGTACAATAAACCATTGTGTCAGCGACAAACTTACCCCTACAAGTTAATAGCTGCTGCGGGCACTTTTCTGTTGTGCTCATAATGCTTGTGCGCTTTTTATGAACACTTTTATAATAATTATGAACGATTTGTTTGACGGTTCAAAGAGAAATGTAGGTTGATTTTATTAGCTTAAGGCTTAACTTTGTTATTGATAATAACACTGTAGGTCGCATATTCCGTTAACCTGTCAAACTGATCTGAACTTATTAGATTTGGTAATAGAGTGAGATTGTTACAATTTTTTTAATTTTTTTTATTTACTAGTATTTTGAAGGATATTGCTAGTCCATTGCTTTATAAGTTCGAAAAATTCGTCTACTCAACAACGCAAATAACGCACTGAATTTTGTTGAACTGTCAAAATGAAAGCTATTCTACTGTAAGTGTGTTACGCAATTACCCCGCTGTTTTTTAGACTGTCGGGCTTCACACTCCTCCTTCCGATCCTTAACGACAGTCAAGCTAAAATAAAAAAGAAAATGAAAATATAAATGTAACCCCATTAACATCATCTGCTGCACATGGGCCTACCCTGGACCGCTATTATGAGCACTCATAACATATTGCCTACCCTATAAGGGATATTAAATAATGCTATTGAAAAAATGCTTTAATAATTAAGCTTGGAATACATGTTGGTGGTCGCAAAATCTATATAAAGCTAATAATAAAACAGGTTTATTTGGCTATCTACATGACCCCATCATGTGATAAAACAAACTTTCTTTCTCTTCCTAAATCCAGACCTAAATTACAAATGCTCGTGTTCTTCAATAAAGGCAAAAAAGTTACATTATTCACGTAGCCTAGATCTCAGAATATCACGCTCAGATTTTCAGCCTAAATCCAGCACAAAATGTGTACGGCGGACTATCAGAAACTATTTGGTACCAACAATAGCTCGCAACACTTCCCGACGGAAGGTCGTGGGTTCGAGTCTGACCCAGTTGGTCTATTGTTACCCACTTTGAAAATACGTTGAGAGGGTAAAAGCTGAAATAGTTACATTAAGTGTTAAAGTGCTGAGTCAAAAGGCCTTTATATTTGTAAATTAAATTCGTATCGGGGTAACATCTACTATCACAAATCGATCAGTAGTTTAGTTTATTAGGGTCAAAACATTTTATGGTGGCGTGGTGAAAGGACTTTGGTAACGATCCTCAGGTATAGTTATTTTATGGCTTTATTAGACTAGTATTTCAAGTTTTTATAAATGACTTACCTTTACCGGCTGTCATTCGTGGATCTTTGACCGTCGTTACGGGTCGTCAGAAGCTCGAAAGTCTGACAATCAGTCTTACCAAGGGATTACCAAGTTACTGGATTGTGGAGGTCAGATAGGCAGTCGCTCCATGTAAAATACTGGTACTCAGCTGCATCCGGTTAGACTGGAAGCCGACCCCAACATGGTTGGAAAATGGCTAGGCAGATGATGATAAATGACTTACCTGTATATTTTTATGAAGATTATTGTTGATTTTACATGTGAATTATTGCCAAAGGCTCAACTGAGAATTTTGTAATTAACTTAAACAAATCAGAAACAGATAACCCTTTATTTCATTAAATAAAAAAAAAATACCAGCTAAATATAAGCGTACCTCTGCCTTAGCGCAACAAAACATCAACTAAACAAAAATACAGAATCTCCTTTTTTGAATTCGGTTAAACATGAAACATCCCACAAAAAATACACTACACGTCTACACGCGTAGCAATCGTCGTAGCATACATAACGGTAGCGTAGCAGTCTACGGCGTAGCCGTCTACGCCGTAGCCGGGTTATTGCTTCCGAATTGTGACGCTCTAGCTATGTGGGTTTGCACATAATATTGGTCCATTATATCCGCTCAATGTTACGTTGGTACTTTATTTATGTACTTGACTTTGATTTTCAAATGGTATTTCGTATTGCAGGGTAATAGTCATAATCGTAAATGATTTAGCCTTGCTTCTGAATAGGCTTTGAAATGGCTTGGAGTATTATGGTTGTTACGTACTCTAGTGTTATTAACTTACTGTGAAGTATTTTAATAAATTGAAGAAATAATTAAAATGGAGGATGTGATAAAAAAAAACCAACCAAGTGTACAAAAAAAAAGTCACACTCAACGCATTTATTTCAATTAACCGGTTGACAGACGCTATTCGAGGCACAATATAAGTTTTATTGATATTACAGTATAAGTTTTATTGGTTTAGTGTCCCGTAATGCGTTAAACTAATTGGCACGTCTTTTGACTTCTCAAGGGGTCGGTTAGTCGGAAAGATGAAGTTAGTTGC
The DNA here is from genome assembly GCA_911387795.2 of Apamea monoglypha. Taxonomy (NCBI): domain Eukaryota; kingdom Metazoa; phylum Arthropoda; class Insecta; order Lepidoptera; family Noctuidae; genus Apamea; species Apamea monoglypha. Next base: position 2,358,670 of record OU426933.1, on the reverse strand, counting down.
CCGTTCGAAATCGTAACAGGGTGCTATAGAGAAGAACGCACATGAAACTCCATGGATACTCTTTTAAATCAAAATATTGTTACAAAATAATGGTTACATCATTAAAGTTGAAACTAAACATGTGCAAACGATGTAAATAGGTTTGTATTAAAACCGTCCGTAGTGAATAGTTCAAAAATTAAAAGAAGCCGTGGCAGGCGTAGCTAAGAGATGACTAAATGACGGCACTCGTTCACGAACATGACGTATGGATCACCACATGTATGATCCCTTGGAATAAAAGAAGATAAATATTAAAACACTACTGTATTGTCCCAAAAGTACTTAAAGGTAAAATGAGCTTAATGGACTGAAGGTGTGGAAATGAGGTGAGTGACGCGGCCCTTGTTGGCTGCAACGAGAACGCCTGGCTGACTTGGTAGCCCAACGCGAACTGAACTAATTATTATGAGTTGAAATGAATGTGTGGCGTGAACTGCTGAATTGCAGAATGTGCGGTTGCACCGTACACCACATCACACCACATTCAGCTTATCAATTTTGAAGGGAACTAAATGGTTGAGCTGAATAAATATCTGAGAAAACTGTCTGTTGTTTGTTCTTCTATAGGTACAATATGAAATACCAACAAGCGTATAGACACACATAAATCTAAATAGTAACATGTTAGAAGCGACAATAGTTAGTAACACCTGTCTTGTTCGGCATAAATTGTCGGCTTAACGGAGACACATTGACGTCAAACGATGCCGCGATCGTCGTCGATTATACGCTGTATGTCATCGATAGTACTCGTGGTACTCGGTTGTTCTTCTTTTTGAATCAACAGTTCATACATGGTGGCAGGGACATCGACGCGCAACGTGTTACCATGGATTCAGTATCTACATGATTCTGAACATCCCGCGTTGAAATTTTTAGGCGGTAATTAAAAAAAATGCTATTCCATACATTTTGACCACGTAGGTCAAAATGCACTTTGTCCCTGCCACACTGTATTGTATATAGATAGTGCTTCAAGGATCTTTTTGTGCCTGAATTAACATATTAACAGAAGGACGTTGTTAGTAAACATTTGTGGAATTAGAACAGAAATTTTATTGACGAAACAAAATGGCGGCGTTAGTTCTGATTTTGGCCACGCGCCAAAATACTTGTACTTACCAACTTATGCTGGGCCTGCGTGATGAATTATGGCCCTGTCCCTCTCACAGAGAGGAGGCCTGCGTCCCAGGAGTAAGAACTTTGTAGGCTGATTATGCTGTATAAATCTATATCATACTGTTAGGGCCAATAAGTGGCCACATTTATTTGTGAGTTTCATGGCTTGCTTGCAGGAACAGTGAAGTGTTGTTAGCGGTTCAAAACGAAGTCATTTATTTATCAAAATATTTATTCATGTTCAGTATTGTTTTCGGCAAAGAATAGGCTCTTTGTCCGTTTTTAAAACACTTTCAAATGTCGGTTTGCCTTTTGTAGTTTCGTCGGTTACTACACCAACGTAAGAATAAAATGACACTTACTAAAACCCAATTTCCTTACAAAATACAAAACTATATTTCCAACTTTCAACACCATTTCGCTACAAGAACTAGTAAGCTCTATTGAAACTACACAATAAAGTGCAGAGAAAGGATACTGCGACCTCGATTGGCCAGCAACTGGGCCAAGGAGTATTACTGATGAGGCCATATCGAGATCAGTCCCTATCTGCGGTGAGTTTATACAGCGTGTCATTTGGTCCTTGTATCCGCCAGAGCATTTGTTTTTTGGGTCGAGTTCGTTTGTACAGAATAGGTGGTGCTTTATTGATTATTATGGTTTAAGACAAAGGTTTTTTGAAAAGTAATTACAAAAAAATACGATCTGTAAGTTTCGTATGAAAGCAGTTTCTTTTATTTATTTAATTTTTTTTATTTTGTAAGTAGATTTGTACAAACACTTTTACACGTCACGTCGACTAATCTGAGAAGAAAGGCTAGAACAAACTCAGAGGTCACAGTCTCTTTAAAAGTCCAGACATAATCTTGGTTAGATCATATGAAGACCATGTAGATCGATGTCTGAGATGGTCTTTTGAGGAAAGAAGCACACAGATTGAGAGGACCTGTCCAGTCAGTGCACGCATTTGTCATAAATCGTGCCTGATTTGTCAGAAGTCGTTTGAGTTTGACTATTACTGATTGTTTATATAATGACGTAAATTATCAGTAAGCTCTTCAGGTCATTATCATTATAGTTTTCGGAGCAGGAATCTGTAGAGACCGCTTGATCTTAAACTACTTCCTCAACTCAAGTAGTTACGCTACGCTTCTAAGGAAACAACAGATTTCGCAAATCTTGAAACTTTAACAATTTCAAATCGAAGTGCGAAGTAAAGTTTTAAATCAATACAACAGTCGAAAGTGGGTCAAAATTGTGTTGGAAGTTTGTATTTAGCTGCAGGTCCAGCGAATCTTAGAATAACGACAACTGTTTAAGAAAAAAAAGTTTCTTTTTTTAGCCTATATGTTTTAGCCTATGTGTTTTAGCCTATATGTTTTAGCCTATATGTTTTAGCATATATGTTTTAGCCTATATGTTTTAGCCTATATGTTTTAGCCTATATGTTTTAGCCTATATGTTTTAGCCTATATGTTTTAGCATATATGTTTTAGCATATATGTTTTAGCCTATATGTTTTAGCCTATATGTTTTAGCCTATATGTTTTAGCCTATATGTTTTAGCCTATATGTTTTCTCCCACTGCTGGATGAAGGCCTCCCCTTTTTCCCTCCAAACCTCCTCGTCTTTGCGATCTCTGGCTATGTTGGCCCTGCACACCTTATCACATCGTCACACCACCTTCGCTACCTCGATGGCGATGTCCCCGCTCAGGCGTCCAGTGAGTGACGATCTTTGCCCATTTCTCCGGGTACATTTGGACGTGTCCGTTCCACTCTCACTTCACCTGGCTGTTTAGGAAAACGTTAATATAGTAAATTTTATATTCATCATATACTTAGTCTTTTTTGTAGATTGTTATTTTGTTTATAAAAACTTTGAAGCTAAAGAGATAAGGGAAGATTTTTGGATAAAGAAATAGTCACAATTTACTGAAACAACATTTTCTCCTAATACATTCAGGATGATACTGAATAATGAATGTTACATAAACTTCTTCCTGTAGGTACAAAGTTACTAACCGGTGTAAAAACTTTGTTAACCTTTACATAAAGATGTAAAACAAAACTTTCTCATGTAACATAATACGCTGAAAAGGTTTTTTATTCAATATAAAATATTTTTAGTTTTAGACTTCACACATTCCTATTTTTCTTTTCTTGTTCTCACACATTTCTGTTTTACTTCTCCTTTCGCAGGTCAGCTGGAAGAAGTTTCTTAAGAAATAAGCAGTACCTTTGTACTCAGATAAATAAATAAATAAAATGTAACTTAAAGATACTGATTCAAATTTCGCTCTATGGCGCTCTGAGCATCAGTTACTTAGCGAACCGAAGCCAGGTGTTCCGTACAAAACTGCTAAATGATTACAAGCAAAATGTATGGAATAGCAGTTTATTTTTATTTTTATTGAACCTTATATAAAATTGCATGAAAAATCCAACGATACACAAATCTCACTTTGACCTCGCTCGAAGGATATCAGTTGATCCGTTGCCCTCGCAGTTCAACCAGCAATAGATATTGATTCAAACTTCTCACTAGCTGGCGATGGCGGGCTGAGCTTGCTCATCAGTTACACTGAGCAAGATTTATTCTCTCTAATCTTTATGTTATATGAGGGCGAACATAATGTCTCTTTTATCTCAAGAATAATGAGGTATTTAGTTATTATTATTTGTTTTAGTTGCTGGTGTGAATGAAATACTTTTATGTTCATCTTAATACATTATCTTGTTAATTACAATTATATGATTATGTGAATGCGGCTTCGGATTTTCATAGTATGTCGTGTTTGCAGATTTATTTAATTTAAAATTAAATGAGTGTGCATTTTTATTTTACGCTCATTGTTTTAGTACGTCATTAGTCTCGGAATCATTCTAATGAAGTTTTCAGTACCTACTGTATCTCTTTATTTATATGAATGTATGTATGTCATCATCATCTGCCTAGCTTTAAATAAAGGCATTAAAAAAATCTATTAGTATAAAAAAAAATTGTTCCTCCAATTCCATTTGTCTTGTATTCACACACATGAATACAAGACAAATGAATGAAACGATGAATCATTTATAGCCAGAATTGCGTACGAATAAATAGGAAACGGTCCTTGCTCGTAAATAACCGTACTCCTACCTATTACAACAAATGCGAGGTAATTTCCTACGCGATTTGTGGAGCATTATGAAGACAATGTGACAGGGAAACAGCCGTAGAATTAGTTCGGTTTCCCAACGGACTTGGACGTAAATCATAGTTTTGGACCCAAATTGGCCTTGAGACTTCGGACGCACTGGCCAGTGTTTGTGGCGCATTATTTAGAATATATGAATAGGCAAATTGTGTAGTCTTAACTCCTAATTAATGGAAAGGAGCCATTTAGTGTTCATCTTAATTTAAAATATTAGGTGGTGGGTTCAAGTAGTAATCTATTATATAGTACAACAACAAATTAGTCAAACTAAAGCCCTCTTCCTCTTTGCTACTTTACTGTGCCTGAAAGGGTTCCACAAATTAATTTTATTTTATTCTATTCGGGAAACTTAAAGCTAATATCAATAGTGTTCTTAAACAATATGCATTCGAAGGCCATTTACAAGTTTCCACTGATAAACACTTGAAACAAAAAAGACAACAAAAAAGGTCGGTACAAAATATCGATAGCATATATTAGGAAACAAAATAACACGATTGACAATGGTTTTTGTAAAACCTACGACCTATTATTATATACAACGTGGACTCACATTGTGTAATGTATTTAACACAGGGTGGCAGGCACATCGGCGTGGAACCTCATATTAATAGTTCTAAAAGGCCCTTTTTTCTACTTACCTACTCAATAGTCAACATACACATATAGGCTGACAGGAACGTTGACACGCAAACTGAAACCATGGATTCAGTAGTATCTTAGCAAGGCAGCAGTAATAAAATGATGATGAATCCTTACTATCTGCCCGTTGGTCTCGTGGTCGCAAGCGCGACTGCTGAACGTGGATCCTAGGTTCGATTCCTAGGTCAGGCAAAGTGTTAATGGGTTTTTCCATTAGGAATTTCTCAGTAGCAGTCCGGAGTTTGGAAGTTGGCGGTGTGATATCCCCACGGAGCTACTTCGGGAAGCGCGTTAAGCCGTTGGTCCTGCGCTTGCTCTCTCGTCGGTCGTGTCAAATTGCCGTCCCATTAGACTATGAGAGTGCGAGAAGAGAGAGTGCACCTGTGTCTTTACACACACTTGTGCGCTATAATATCTCCCGCGCCGAAGGCTAGTTTTCGTTGAGACTAGCCGCGATGCCCAAGATACGGTCTGGAGGAGTATATCCAGAATTTACTAACATTATAATTGTTACTGGCATAACAGTTACAATTTTATTTTTTTTAAACAGTTACATGATCAGCCTATAATGTTCCCACTGCTGGGACACAGGTCTCCTCTCTGTGAGAGGGAATGGACCGTAATTAACCACGCGGGCCCAGTGCGGGTTGGCAGATGTCACATGTCTTCGAATTTTTGCTTCTAGGACATGCCGGTTTCCTCACGATGTTTTTCTTCACCGTTTTGAGAGCAGTGGTGACGAAACAATTTACACAGAGTAAAGCGCCTGTCTGGGTTTGAACCTACGACCTAGAACTCGTAAATAGTGGCCGTTTCCACTTGGTCACCACTGCTCTATATTAAAAACAGTTGCTGACTGAAAATTCTCGAATTACATTTTGAAATGGAGCAGCTTTATCCGATTATTAATTCAGCGCCCGTAATATCGGTCGGCATGCGTGTATCAATGAAAGCCACCGCGTATCAATCAAACGTCAAAGCATAACCGTGCATTGACATTCGGTTATACGTAGTTTTGATTTGAGCGAACGTTCAGAATACAAAATTGGAATAGATCAGCTATAGCTTACACATAACATAACGCCTGTATTCCCCGAAGGGTTAGGCAGAGGAGTAAAAATACAAAACAAAAAAAAAAAAATTAGTCCCATGTAATAGGGGGCGGCAATGGGTAGGGCACATTGCTCGTAGAACAGATGGCCGATGGGGCCGAAAGGTTCTGGAGTGGCGACCGTGTACCGGAAGACGTAGCGTTGGAAGGCCTCCCACAAGGTGGACCGACGACCTTGTGAAGGTTGCAGGAACCCGTTGGATGCGAGAAGCACAGAACCGGTCGAAGTAGAGGTGCTTGGGGGAGGCCTATGTCCAGCAGTGGACATCTTTCAGCTGAAATGATGATGATAAATAGGGGGCGACCTTAAGAAGGTGACTGAGACAGATTGGATGCGGAAGGCGAAGGAAAGGTGACCGTGTGTGTGGACTGCGTCACTGCGATAGGCTGACTTGATTGAATAGGGCTATTGCCGTCAACCGGCCACAGATCCAGATTCCGTGCTGTTACTGAGAAATTCCTAATGGAAAACCCAATAACATTTTGACCGGCCTGGGAATCGAACCCAGGACTTCATGCTACGCAGTAGCAGGCAGTCTACAGCCAGATTACAGCATACAATCTAATATTATTGTTTCATATTAGTTTGGTTCTATCGGAATATAGTGCTATCGTCAATTGTTATAGGTGTTCATATTTTTAGACTAACTGACACATTTATTTTAAAAAAATAGTTTTAAACTGTTAGGATATTTTATCGATTTGTTTTAATTTTTTATTAATGTTGTAAATATAAAACTAAAAACCAACTAACTAACTAAAAGGCGTAACTAAGCTATTTTATACATGACTTATGGCTGTACCAAATACACATGTGTCCAGATATTGCGTATGGTTCCAAATCCGTTAGTTTATATTTTCTGTTTTATATTTGTGTTGGTGTACGGATTTGCTGAAGGTACTATCTTTTAATTTCGTCATATTTTTTTTTTATCTTTATGAAAACGTTGCCCCACGCTAGGAATTTCTCCTGTATCGTGAGTGCGTTTACAAAAATTTAAACTCACATACACAAACAGCCAGATCCGGAACAACTACTTGTAGGTCATACAAATATTTGTTCCGTGCGGGAATTGAACCCGCGACACGCAGCGCAGCAGTCAATCACTTAACCACTGCGCCAACCATGCCGTCAATTATAACATGACACATATACACTCTTACATTTTGATAGTTTTAATCCTTAAAAGGGGGCATTGTACACATCATTAAGAACAACTTTACTATGGGACCAACCCAGAAATCGTAAAAAAAAAAATCAGCTGATCCATACATTGTAAATGTGTCCATAATACATTGTAAATATATGGATCAACTGATTTTTTAATGATCAAAATGTAACGGTGTCTCATAGTCACCAAGACAGGATCTGATGATTGGATCCTGGAGAAATCGAGGGCAACCCTCAATTTTTATGGGCCCACACATCGTTTTTTTAATCCAAAATTACTGCTGAAAATTACAACTTAAAAGTGAAAAATAAAAACTTTTTTGCAAAAAACAAACCGACTTCCAAAAAAGACACTACAAAGTGAAAAATAACTTTAATTTCGGAAGTCGGTGGCAAACAACGAAAATGCGAACCCAACGACCCCGACTTCCGAAATTAAAGTTATTTTTCACTTTGTAGTGTCTTTTTTGGAAGTCGGTTTTTTTTTTTGCAAAAAAGTTTTTAACTGTTCAATACTACGTTCGCCTCTTACGTACTCAGTTTCTATGATTCATAGTAAAAGCCTGAAGGTCTTAACTGTAAACACTTAATATGAAATATGACGGCAGCATTTTAGACAATAACAGTCGAACGCCAACAGCCAACATTAGCGCCAAACTTTCTCCTATAAACAATGGTCTCCTAGTTTGGCGCATTGTTGGACGTGATTTGTGGGTAAGAGACTGTGTGATGTGTTTTTGAGTTTACTCATGTAACCAAGAAGCAGTAAATTCTGTCGAATCACAGAGTCGGACAAACGAACTGAAATCTATTGAAATGGAGTTTTGAAACACTGGATAGTTGGTTAGTAGTTAACTGACATGATCAGAAATATGAATGAGTTTTCGTTTTTTATACTTTTTTTTTAAATTGTTTGAATCGCTTGTTTGTCTTTTATTTTGGTTTGTGATTATATTATTTTAGTGTTCTCATTTTCGACGGTATCTGCGAATTTTATATTGTATTTATTTTAATTTTATATTTGCTTTACATACTGCCTTATTTCTTTTTTATTTATTTATTTAATGACAATAAAAATACAGAGGTGTAACTTAAATCTAAACTCGCCAAACTTTTACGTTTGATGGCGAATTGTATTTGTTACTCGCGATGGTGACATTGTGTATTGTATTGACGGCTAATATAGAAGTACAGGAGACATAGACTTGTTGCGCCGATCCCATAAAGATTGGATAAGAGTAGGAGAATGATGACGATGAGAGTATCGTGTTACTCATAGGCAGTCGCTCCATGAAACTTACTGGTATTCAGCTGCACCCGCAGGGTAATTACGTAACACACTATCAGTAGCAATGGGTTTCATTTTGACAGTTCAACAACACACATTGCGTTATTTCCATTGTTGAGCAGACACATTTTTCGAACATATGGTGCAATGGAATAGCAATATCCTTCAAAACGATTCAAATTGAGATTGATAATTTGTTACACAATTATGGTGCAGGTCACACTGGAAGCCAACTACAAAATATCGTAGTTGGAAAAAGGCTAGGCAGATGTTAATGATGATATTTGGATTATCCAAACATCAGCGATTCCTACAAGGCGAAGTTGAAATAGTAATTTTATTAATTATCTTATAACAGCAATGTGGAGGAGTATTTCGACGTCTAAGTGTCCTTTTGTTTTTATTTCTATAGTAAGTTAGCTATTTATTTAGTACCGAATGTAAATCGTTAGTTGTATCAGAATTTACTGATGTATGTAAGCATCACCTGTTAATAAAAATAAAAGAAAATATTTTTTAAATGTCGCAGCATCATGCTGAGATAGGAGCCTTTTGGCCTCGTATAGGACTTTCTGTTTCATTGTTTTTGTTACTTGTTTTCTTTATATAATTTAGTTTTTTATTTAGTTACTTATTTTGTGATCTTCCTGTATAAGTGGCAATAAACACTTTTCTTTATTTCTTCGTTAATGAATAAAGTTGGTAGTTAGTTATGTTATGCAACAAATAACACTTCTTTAAAACCAATACCATCACCATTGTGCCATTGCCCTTGTATCACCCCTTGTAAAAATTCTACATTTATATTTGTAATATTTATGGTGTACAGTCACCAAAAAGAGATAAGTAACCAGGGTCGTCGGATATAGTTGAAGTTTTGTAAGAAACCGTTGGATGTTTTCGAATGAAATTTAATTTTATAAATGAACTGTTTGTTTTTTATTAATTAAGAATATTCTGTTCTATACCCAATCAAGTAGCCTTGAACAACCCAGCAATAACAATAACGCGCCTTGGCGACCTCACACGGCCAACATTGGCGTCAATTCAGTCCCCGAACAAAGGCCTCTCGTGGATTTCAACGCATTGTTGCTCCATGATTTGTGGTCGGAAGGCTGTATGATTTGTTGTAAGTTAGGCCCTTACATCAAACAATAAACCCTTCTAAATCAATTTACTAGTTTTTGGGACCAACAAGGAAGTTGGTCCTTTTGAAACTATATTTAGATTGCGTCTGAGTGGTCGGTGTCAAGGACCATTTTGATGAATGGTTTCTTTGTTTTGTAGGCAAGTTATACGAGGCGATAGCCCAGCCTGATGAAAAGTGGTTGTAGATGGTAGGTATACAATACTGCAAAGTGTTATTGGGCTTCCATTAGGAATTTCTTAGTAACAGTCCGGAGTTTGGAAGTTGGCGGTTTAATACCCCCGTGCCTCGGAAAGTACGTAAAGCCGTTGGTCCTGCGCCTGATCGCTCCCCGGTTGTGTCGTGTGATTGCCGTTCCATCGGACTATGAGAGTAAAGCAACAGAGAGTGCACCTGTGTTTACGCACACACTTGTGCACTATTATTATATCCTGCGTACCTGGCTAATCTCTGTTGAAATTGGCCACCGTGACCGAAATCGGTGGAGAGGCAATTATTATATTATATAATACTTTTTCGGAAACAAGGAGTTTGCTGTCACGTTGCAGAGACAAAGCTCAAAAATCTAAATATTCTTGTTGTTTCACCAGCATCTATATTTTTCAAGCTGGGCAATTAAATGCTGTTGGTTCGATTTGACGCCCATAAGCAGTCCAGGCCAAGCTTTTCTCGCTACTATGTACTTAATATGTACTATCATTTTATGGAAAATAATTTAAAACATGACTTTGTCCGAAATACTAATAATTTAATTCCCCAGTGTTGCTCGTTTAAGGTCGCATTTATCACCATTGGTGTTGCCACGAGACATTAAACAAAATTGGTAGCCGCTGAACAAAAGACAAGGTCCTCCTTTCTCACTGAAATTCAGTGCATTGTTGCTTTCGTGATTTGTGGGAGAAAAAGAGGTTGTATATTATGTTTGGGTACAAACACCGCAGAAAAGGACTCCGCTCTTGTTTGCCATATTTTTAGAACAAATAAAAGTGCCAGAAGGCGGTTTGTTGACCTAATTTAGAGGTTTTATGGCTTTAGAAATATTTTTTTAAAGAATTACGTTGTTTCTTGTACCTACATAGGACTTGTAAACCATTACGCAATATTTTCAAAGACAGCTGCCTAAGCTCAGCAAGGTGAGCAGAAACGTACAGACGCCAGCACTGTCAGAAACTGTCAAATTTTCCCAATCAACCTTGAACCTAATGATTTAGCGATAAAGTTGAAAATTTATTAAAGTAATTTGATTTGAAGATAGATTGTAGTAGCTTGATCTGCTGGCGACTTTACTCTTTACTGCTAATAACAAATTACATAATGGGTCTTGACCATAAACTATGACACAGTAAAAATGATTTTATAAACCGACTTCAAAAAAAGTAGGAAGTTCTCAATGCAGATATTTTTTTTTAAATTTAAACGTTCACTTTAACACGTAATGTTTATTAAAAAAAAAATAGCTTTCAAAACTTATTACTATTACTAAATTAGTCAGCGACTGACGTAAATTGACGTATTTTTGACGACGTTCGCCGGGGTTTTAATCACGTCTAAACTGACTATGGAGTGAAAGTGGTGTATTCTGAAATACTGGCGCCGATTCCCTTGTTCACAAACTAAACTAAATTTATGTTCAGTGCATCTTTTTCTTTATATTTCATTAAGATAAGGACAAAAGGTAAATATTAGTTAAGTCATATGAAATAAGTTAGCGCCTGACGTAAATTTACGAATTTTTAGTCGCCATGTTTTTAATCACGTCTAATTTGTCTATGGAGTATCTTAATTTGACAGGACTAAACTAATATTTATCTTCTGTCCTTTTCTTAATAAAATAGAAAGAAAAAGATGCACTGAACTTACATTTAGTTTAGTTCAACAAGAAAAATCTCAAAAACATTCCCAACATCAGAACACAAAAGACAAAGTTTCCTCCAATTTGAGGGCATTGTGGCCCGTGATTTGTGACCACAAGCCTGTATGATTTGTTAGATCAGTAATGACGGGCTCCTGTAACGAGCGGTTATCAACATGATTGGTCCTTACACATTATGTGCTTGTCATTTCATTTTATTGTGAGCTGCGATTGGTCCTTGTGTTCCGTGTTTCGCTTGTGATTGGTCCTTGGTTTCGTTTTGGTGGTTTTTTTTTCCTCTGATGTGTCTTTGTTTTTTCCTTGTAATAGATTTTTTTTTGTAATAATGTTATGTGGTAAAATGTGAAGAATTTCCAGCAGCGCAATAGTGACACTGATATCGTGATGATGAAGTGGTTAATGCCTCGCCTCTCATGCACGAAGTTGTGGGTTCAATTCATCATCGACATCGATGAAGGATAAACATTGTGAGGAAACCTAGACTTATAGTTAATATAGATAAGCCTGAAATCGCAATACCGTCTTGAGTAAGCCTGGTGATCAATGCTCGTGCCTTCTCAGTATGACAAAAGTCCTTTGCCCTGCAGTGTGACAATATCAGGCTGGTATAATAATTATTAATAGTGACACTTCCATGGCGTTGTCAGTTGCAGCACCGATATTACTTTGACAGCATGTTTTGGGGCACAGAGGGCAGGATAGGAGATGGAGCATGTTTTGTGACTTAGCGTGAAAGTGGCAAAGTTTGGGGCCAACAAGATATAAAATACAGTCGTGCCAGCGACTCGAAGAAGAAGAAGAAGAATAGTGACACTAGAAACGGAGTTTATTTGAATTTCATGATTTGGGTCATATTAGTTGATTGATGATTCTTTAGCGACGACCCACATTCCGAAAAGAGGTAAGAGTGATTCCTGACAAAATCCATTTAGGAAGCGTATACGTTCAAACACATTAGGAAGGGATTGTGGTTGATGTACAAAACACAATGCTTAATCATCGTTGGCTTTGTAAAGCATCGTTCCCTTTGTGTATTTCTTTTACGTTTTTCCTGCAAATCTACCGTTTAATATAATATTCGTTTTGTCTCAATTTCACTTGCCCAACATCGATCTTGGTGGAAAATATTTGACTTAATTTTCTGCTGCAAGCTGAAGGGTCCAGTAATAAAGATGGATTAGGGAGCTTAAAATAACAAGAGGTCTCGCCTTGGGCAGAATAGATTCTTTGAGAGTTTTTCTCTTTTCCCCAATTTATTCTTTCTTCGATATCTCAACGCTACATATTTCTGCGGTTGACTTTTAATTTTCCTAAAACTACATTGTATTGTTCTATCATTAGATGTGACCAATTCGTATCTGCTATTCTTTTCCCTTGTAATATTTTCTTTGTTACGACCTCAATTTTTTAGGTTTTTCATATGTTTATTCATACATCATACAAGTCCAATAAATAAGCCGTGAGTCCTGGCCATAAAGTATAACTGTGAGAGCATTGCTTTATTTTACACAAAAAATGTATAAAGGCACAATTTTTATCTACTATTATTTTCTCGTGCAACCTTTTCTTTTCAGCGACCTCCATTTTTTTCATATGTTAGGTACCTACCTATGTGTATTTTTTTCCAGCCACGCTATCACTATATATATACTATGAAAATAATCGCGTACATGACACATTAAAGCACTCTAAGTACCAAAACCGGTATGTGTCCTCACGTACCCCGCATTATTCAGCCCCTCCACCATATGGTGCCCAGATTTAGTGGCAACCTCACTTAGGGGATGTTTATCGAGTAATTTTATGAATTTTATACTCGAACAACCATTTCAATTTCTATCTTTATTGGAAAGGATGCGCTGTTTTTGTTGTCAATTGTGAATATTTCATTGGAGTGCGATATTTGGGTTTGTAATTTTTTCTTCTCGTTTTCATATTTTATGTGTTTTCTTCGCCTTGACCTACTTTGTAGTTAATATGTTCAGATGGGGGTTCACGGATGGCTCAGATCTCAAGTGCGGATGCGGCACCTACTGACAGACAATGACCAACCTTCCATCGTGCGCCGCGTGCCCAGCAACCTGTGCACTTGATGACCTTATGACTGCGCCAGGGAGTGGAGTTCCGAACTCCACTCCAAAATTTCCACTCTAAAAATTCAGCTCATTACGGTAATACGTTATTGTGTAACTACTGTTGCTACAACAGTACATTATCGAACAATACCTAGAACTTCTAATATTCATAATCGAAACCACTTCAAGTAAGACGGTTTCTCGATATTCGAAGCTCGACGTTAGCCACACGTGGCCTTGAGGAATGTGTGAAGCGAGTGCTGTGTAAAGAATTTTATGAGTTCTCGACGATTTCAACTTCTATTTTTATTGGTTTTTGATGGCAGCTGCGATATTTTACGGTTATAAATGTGAATTTTTAGAAGTGGATGATTAGTGGCTTTTATGAGGTTTCTTCACTGATAATGTTTTTATGACGCATTTTGCAGTTTTCGCTGAAGTTAAGGGTTGTAATTCCGTCATTGATATTGAAATTACATTTCGGAAGAGATTCAGGAAGTAATTTTGTTACAATACAACTTTCTATACGTTTATGATATTCCTATTTCATTTTAAGACGTTTCACATACACGTACATAAATTCATGCCCTCTTCACATGGGGATAGCCTCCTCACTACAAAAAGCTACCTGCTATCCTTACATATTCCTAAGAGGTTTATATGAAAAATATGTTTTTTTTTTTGGATTTGCATACAAGTACCATAAATAAGCCGCGAGCCTTGGTCATAAAGTATAGCAGTGAGAGCATTGCTTTATTTTACACCAAAAACTTTCTAAAGGCACTTTGGGGTCCTGTTTGGGTTCGGCCATATTTTAAAACACAAATGCACTGTAAAAGCATCGGTCTTCGCATTTTAAAGTACCACAAAATATGTAGGTAGTATCATTATTTCCTAGCTGAAAAGGATTTCTTTCTTCTGGGTCTTATGGAACAATGTAATATGGAATAACATCGTCATCATCGTCGTTATATACCTTAGAAAAAACTGCAAGATATTTTGCAAAGAGTTCTATAGTAAATCAAAAATATTGGTGACTTGCATTATAAAGTAGCCTATTTTTTTTAATGAAGTTTTTTTTTGCTTATCGTATATTTCATACAATATACGGAAAATAATTAGAGAATTATGGGGGAGACCTTTGCCCAGTAGTGGCATAAAATTGATTACAAAAAAAAATCATACGCTGTCACTTAACCACATAAACTCATAAAATAATACATTGACTGGTTATATTGCCATCCGTATTTATTATCTGCTCGTTTGTGTAAACGATTAAATTAAAATGTCGTTTTAATATGCAAATCACCTGTCCATATCAATTAGGTTGGCTTTTATTGTAACGTAGCTTACAAAATAGAGTCCACACCAACAGGAACTCAATTAAATCACAATCAAATAGCCTGAGTGAGTTTAAAATAACCTTTAATCCAACCAATTTGCGTTCCTCTGTTTAAATTTATACGATGGCAACATTTAAACCGTTAGAACTTTTTACACCGTTTCACGTATCTAATTTATTCGACGTTAGATAAAACAACCATTGCCACAGCTCTAAACATTTAAATACATTTTAAAATATTTTTTAGCTCTGGCAACGTCACAACATTTACAGTCGTGGAGGACAAACATCATAAATCTCTGAAGCGGGCCACTTACATTTTAATTTTAAAAAAGGTATATTTTTCCCGGTCCTATCTCTGTTTTGACGTGAAACTGTGGGTTACGACCTCTGGTACAAATGTACTGGCAGTTAAACTCGGGGGTAGTCGATTATCCTGTTCCGAGTTCCGAGTGAGCTCTGGTGAACGAGTAGTCGATTCCGTCTGCCATTACTGAAAGTATAACTAATTATTAAGTTTAGGTTGTTTCGTATTTTGAAATGACCTAGTGGTGAAGTAGGGAAATTGTTTTATTTTACCTAATAAAGCTTTTCGGGTTAGTTGCGCAAAGCAGCTGCAATCAATTTCGATGCGGATCTAAAGACCAATTTCTCATGTTAGCAAGCGTTTCATTCGACACAACTTTTTGGAACAAAGTTCTTTAACGCAGCTTACGGTAGGAGTAAACTGGTCGAAATTGCCATGTAACGAAAAAGCGTTATGCCGCCTCCATTCGACTCTCTCTCTCTCTGTCTCGAGGGTGCTGAAGCCAAAATGAGGTGAGGTCTAAATAAAAATCCAAGATGGCTGCTACGATTTCTTTTGAAATGTTCGTCATCAGTGACGTTTTCATGGTTTTCGAGGGCGCTGAAGCCAATAATAGTGAGGTCAAAATGAAAATACAAGATGGCGCCAACTTCAGGAGAGCTTCTAAAACCTTATACTAGTCGGCTCTGTATTAAAAACGCACATTACATTCACACACTCTCTGTTTCTTTCTATTATATACGAGTGTGTGTGTGTGTGTGTGCGAGTATCGCGAACTTCGTTCCTGACCGCCTCTTCCGACAGCAGACTTTTTTTTATACAAGGTTTCATTAGTGATATTAATAACTCTTAGGTAATTCAACTATCCGCCTTAGTCGACCAATTCTTTACGAAAAAAAAAATGAATATAATCTTCAAAATCACCACCACAAATACGTCACCTATATAAACACCATAGACACGGTAAACTCCACTGTGTACACGCCTTTCATTATCTTTCACTCAAACGGTTCATGTATCATTCACTCTCAGTATCGGCCCGAATCCACGTCTATTGCTTCAAAGAACGGATCATTACTTATTGTGCCAAATCGTTGGTTCACGAGACTACAGTATTTTTACAAAGGGGTCAATGGAGCATTTAGTCTGGAGGATTAGGGTCACTTTGAGTACGTAATCTAGATTTTTTTAGGTAAATGGGACTAACTTTTACCCTATTTAGTCGGCAGTTTATTATCTCTTTTGTAGTAGGTAAAAGGCAACTCAGAGATAATTTTAGGAGAATGGAAAGCATTGCCCTTTTGTCTATTTATTACAATACTAGCTTCTGCCCGAAACTTCGCCTGCGTGAAAATTTTTGGGCCCCTGATCCACCTCGTCACATCGCACCGCCTGCCCGCACTATGACTTCGTTTTCTTTTTATTCTTTTTACCCGGCTCGTCAGGTTAAGTCTGAAAGTGGCACCGGTAACTGAAAAGTTGTGTGGAAACCGGTTGTCATGGTATGGGCATGTGTTACGGAGGAATGAGGAAAATGTCGTGAGGAAGGTTTTGAGTATGAATATCGATGGCTATAAGAGTAGGGGAAGACCAAAGAAACGATGGATGGACTGTGGGAATAATGATATGGTTAGAAAGGGGGTGACTCTCGGGATGGCGGCTGATAGAGGAGTATGGAAGAAAAAGACATGTTGCGCCGGCCCCAAATAATAATAATAATAATAATAAAATATTTTTTCAAATCCGATGGGTAGTTCTAGAGATTAGCGCGTTCAAACAAACAAACTCATCAGTTTTATTATTAGCGTTATATAGATTTTGCGACCACCAACACGTATTCCAAGCTTAATTATTAAAGCATTTTTTTTTCAATAGCATTATGTAATATCCCTTATAGTGTGGCAATATGTTATGAGTGCTCATAAAAGCGGTCCAGGGGAGGCCCAGATGATGTTAATGGGCTTACATTTATATTTTCATTTTCTTTTTTATTTTAGCTTGACTGTCGTTAAGGATCTAGTGAAGCCAGAAAGTCTGAAAAACAGCGGGGTAATTGCGTAACACACTATCAGTAGCAATGGGTTTCATTTTGACAGTTCAACAACTTTCATTGCGTTATTTACGTTGTTGCGCAGATACATTTTTCGAACATATGAAGCAATGGATTAGCAAAATCCATCAAAATGATTCAGTTTCTGATGGATAGTGTGTTACGCAATTAGGGTGCAGTTTTACCGAAGGTTATCGTGTTACCCAGTAACTGGGTTGTGGAAGTCAGATAAGCAGTCGATCCATGTAAAATACTGGTATCCAGTTGCATCCGGTTGGATTGAAAGCTGACCCCAAGATAGTTAGGAAAAGGCTAGGCAGATGATGAACCATGTTGCATAAGGAATGCCTTCATTAAATACAATCTCAATGTAAGTCCTAAAGATCCAATCTATCCAAGAATTAAGATGAATAAACATGAATATGTACGCCTTATTCCTTCTGCATGAATAAACACGGCTTCCTTCAAATAATATATTGTATATACATGTAAATCGTACATACACACAGACAGATGGCAACTATGGCGTCCCAGTGACCTCGATATATCCCAATTCAGCAAATCTGGAATGTCTCCAGTATATTAATGCTGAGTAACACAACGTACATATCACTTAAGCGAATTATGGTCTAACCTATATACTATAGGCGGAGCCAGGATTTGATTTTGGGCAGGGTTTGGATTAGCCCTGAGTTTGATACAAGCCCGTTACACAATTGATGTGGTTCTAATTCGTTGACGTGTATTTACCTTCACTTCGGATAGATGTTATTACCAAGCGAACGTTATTGTTGTAGCTGTCACTTAAAGGTGAAGTTCATATAATCCTATTGATTGATATTTCATGGAAATAGTAATTCAATAGGATTATATGAACTTAGAGGGTGGTATTGATGATTTTAATGATTATAATTCTGTAAATACATGCTTGTTACGCTCGCGAATCATTTTTGATTCAACCTGATACTGACCTGTAAATTGCAAGAAACATAAGAAAATTTGTATTCGCGGGGTACCCTGGCGCTTTCCCTTTAAATGAGACATTTTGTTTGATGGTTGATCCCTGTATTAAACCTTGCAGGGCCCTTATTCACTATGACAATGTAATGCTTCCTTACTCCGAAACCACGACAATTCCTTAGCTAATCACGACATCTGCTAATAATGTATTCTCTATGACACATTGAATGAAACCGCGCGAAATGAACGCGAGGTCGGCGTGGTTTTAACTGTGGAAATACCTTGTATACGCTTGAAAACTGTACGTGTAAGATTACGCGGGGATTAATAATTACCATACAAAATTGGGGTCCTGGTCAGTAAAGCACCGTGTGTTGATCACATTGTAGGTTTTCTTTTATTTTTCTTTCACGCTCAAATGAATTTGTAAAATGAATGCTCGTTTCAAATAAAGAGTTTTAAACAGGATCCAGGCTACAAGCTACAAACCGTCCTAGTAACAACGAAATATGATATTTTTGAAACAAACGCTTTGTTACAGTTTCTCTTACAACAAATTTAAATTATTTAAATTTATTACCAGCTGCGGGCTAACTTAGATTACTCCACGGGATTCTAAACTTTACAATAAAGTTATAAGGTGTAATGTTGCGCGAATTGTGTATATTTTCGTGACGATGGTAATGGGAATCTAAATGTGGGTTGTGTTACATATTCAGGCGGTTTGGTGGTATCGATTTTTTGACAGACTAATTTGTGGGAGCTTATTAGTTTCATAATGATTATGGGGGAAGCTTACATGAAATTGGTACTTACGTCCGCCTTCGTGGAAGATGTCATATAATTAGGAACAAGCGTTTGTAATTGCTGTGATGAATAATAATGGCCTCGCACCATCTTTGAATATTTCCTTCCATTTTAAAAAATATTTTTGCCTTTCGAAGAGAGGCGGCTTGTGTCCCAACAGTGGGAAGATTATAGGCTGATTTTGCTATACTTATGTCCTAGAACCAAAAAATCGAAGATATGTGATATCTACCAACACGCACTGGGCCCGCTTGGCAGATTATAGCCCACTCCCTCTCGAAGAGAGGACGCCTGTGTCCCAACAGTGGGAAGATTATAGGCTGATTTTGCTATACTTATGTCCTAGAATAAAAAAATCGAAGATATGTAATATCTACCAACACGCACTGGGCCCGCGTGGCAGATTATAGCCCACTCCCTCTCGAAGAGAGGAGGCCTGTGTCCCAGCAGTGGGAACATTATAGGCTGATTTTGCTATACTTATGTCCTAGAATCAAAAAATCGAAGATATGTGATATCTACCAACACGCACTGGGCCCGCGTGGCAGATTATAGCCCACTCGCCCTCGAACAGAGGAGGCCTGTGTCCCAGCAGTGGGAACATTATAGGCTGATTTTGCTATACTTATGTCCTAGAACCAAAAAATCGAAGATACGTGATATCTACCAACACGTACTGGTCCCGCGTGGCAGATTATAGCCCACTCGCTCTCGAACAGAGGAGGCCTGTGTCCCAGCAGTGAGAACATTATAGGCTGATTATGCTATGCTTATGCTTATATAACGAAAGGGACGGAGCAGTTAAAAGCTGTCAAATTATTATATAATTTGAGATTATTAATGTATAATTATGTTACGGATACATTCTTGATTCAAAATTAACCGTAATTAGGAATATTCTTAGGTTTCGCTTAAGATAATGTAGAAGTTATGGTATAACCTAATTTACTAGATATTATTATCTTGCAGCTGTTTCTTGTTATATCTGCTAGTCTTAGTTAAGTTTAGTGAAGTTACTCGAGGTCAACTTGAGTAGAAGGTCACAGCTATATTTACGTGTTCTTATTTTCATAATGCGAATGACAACAAGATGAAGGTGTATACCTCTTATTCGTTAGATTCAAAAAACATTTCAAAGGCGATAGAAGATTTTTTTATGGAGTCGAACAAAGTGCTTATATCATCATATCAGACTAAGAAAGTGGAACGGACTTGTGTAAAGTACAATAAACACTATTCTAAGTTTTAAAATAATTATCACGTAATAAATTAAGTTAGATTAAAATTGCTTATTAGTCTTATAGGCTAGTTTGTAATTTTTTTTTTTTTTTTTTCAATTCAATTTATTTATTCATAAAACAATGTACATTGTGTTTGAATTTTACATAATATTTAATTTAAAATAGTTACAAAATAATTCCTCCATATATAAATTTCATAATCCTAATATTAAAAAAAAAAAAACATCATAATAAATTTTAAATGTCTGTTAAATGTCAGTACATAATTATTATTTGTAAGAATAACAGTATTTATAAAAACTAAAAATAATAATACTTAATATAATTTGGCTAATAAGTCTAATATTTATATTTGTAGAACATTGTATATCTATAATTCGTCCAAAGTATATAAACACTTGTCCAACAAGAACTGCTTGAGTTGTTTTATAAATTCTCGATTGTAAACTAAGATTTTTAATTCAGTAGGCAGTTTGTTAAATATTTTAACTGACTTATAATAGAAACCATGCTTGAAGATATTAAGATGAGACGACTGTTTTGTCTGCAAGTCTTTTCTTCTTGTCTTTTCCCTTTTCCTTCTTTCTTCTTCTGTTTCAAACTCGTGTATATATTTTTGTAAGCACGTTAGAAGTACCAAAATATATAAACTTGGGACCGTTAATATTTTCAATTCCTTGAAATGTGGTTTACACGATTCCTCCTTTTATTAAGAACCTGGTTCTTTTTTAAATTAATTATTAAGAACCTGGTTCTTTTTAATAAAGGATAAAAAAAAATATGGAGTCTGGCATAGGTACCTATCTACATATTGTTTTTTTTTTTAACCTATATAAATCGATAGCTGACATCAATGCAAACATACAACATAAATAAGGATTCATGCGTGGCCGCCATTTTGAATAAAAAAAAACAAAATGGCGGACAGTAGGTATGCCACGAACCTTCAAAGCCCTTTAGTCAGTTACATGACATTTTTAAATTACAGATACTCGTATATTCAAATTTTGTGTGTGTGATATACAAGGTGGGCAAATAAGAGGTATACAACTTTTTTTGCCACCATTTTGTATTGGCAGCAAATATGACAGTTGTTTCATGAAAATATTTTGTGTACATACGTCACTTTGTTATGGAGCGTTTTACGACTGAACAAAGTGTTTTAATTATTAAAACATTCTACTCAATTATGTATTCCGAAAATTCTAAGAAAATTGCGGCCAATTTTTGGTAGAAATCACTTACCATGGCGGCTAACAATAACCTGTTTAGTGATTAAATAAGAGCAGCATGGCATTGTAACAGATAAAGCAGTTTTCTTACATCAAGTGAATCAGTTGGGCTTAGGAAACACGTGGTTCCACAAGCCGGGGCAACATGTCATACGGCACGAGCCATAATCGAGATATTGAAAAGAACGTTTCCAGGTCGATTCATTTCGTGACATTGATTGGCCCCCAAGATCCCCGGATTTAACAGCTCCTCACTTTTTTTGTGGGGCTATCTAAAGGGACGTGTCTACGCTAACTGGCCAATGAAACTTCAGGAATTAAAACAAAATATCTGCGACACAGTCACTGAAATAAGGCAGGAAATGTGTAAAAATGTCATGAAAAACGCAATGAAGAGGGTCAACATCTAGCATGCTGCTAGAGGTGGACATTTCTCTGAGATTACTTTCCATACTGAATTGCCGGCCCTAAATACTATATTTAAATAAAAATACTTAATAATTTTTGTATTTCATACAATAAAATAAAAAAAATAAGGTGTATATACCTCTTATTTGCCCACCCTGTATTATTGTGAAAACAAAACATTTCAGTACAATGGCATTTCACCAACATTTTTGAACAATCGAGCGTTCAGGAAACAAGCCGAAAACAATCACCGATCAGCCGTGACCCTCGACATTGAAAAAAAAACCAAAATGATTAATCTGTCACTTTGACCGCGATAATCGAAACGCGAATACCAGTCGTACAGAAATAAACTTTATTAAAACGAATTAAGGTTTAAATCAGTTCAGGTGACATTTGTAAGTGATTTATGCTGTGCGTGAAATGCGAACAGTAATTGGCTGTAACTCGTTTTGATTACTTAATTTGATGATGATGGGATATAAAAAGCCTGAAATTGCTGATAAGGGCAGGTGATGTAAATTGCATCCATCCACGCTAATCTAGCAGAGGGCAACCGAATCCGTATTAATTGTGATTCATTTATTAACATAAATAAAATTAGCACCAGCCAGCAACAAACACGAAACGGCGGCGGAGTAAACGACCGGCGAATCTGGTTTATTAATCGATTCACACAAACTCGCCCAAAAAGTGTGAATCGTCACTTTTAAATAATATTTTTTTTTCTAAACGCGACTTGCACGAAGTTAATATAAACGAAGATATTATATAAAAGTGACGATTCGCACCTTTCGGTCGAGTAAATTCGTGCGAACAATAAGCTGCGATTCTCAGTATACTTAGCACGTTTTTGGTTGACGCATGGCATAACACGGAAGCTACCAAATCACCATAAACATGCTAGATAAAGGCTTACTATTCACAGTATACGCTACGTGAAAGTTTAGCTTTTGTGCTGCAGCGTGAAAAGAATGACCGGATAGAGGATTACATCCTGGATTTTTACGCCACCTACTAAATATAGGGACGGTTTATTATCAGCCTCATTGGTCTAAGGGTCGCAAGCGTTGGTGCTGAGCATGAGGTCCTGGGTTCGATTTCTAGGTCGGGCGAGGTGTTTTTTATTTTTTTTTAATGGGCCAGATCTTGACCTCGATCACGCCTGATGGAAAGCGATGGTTGAGGTCTGTGATGGAACGAGCGTGCCCAGAAGATGCCTGTTCACTCTTGCTTTGAAGGCAGGCGGATTAAATGTGGGACCCACACAGATCGAGCAGGAAGTTCCACACTTTACTTTCAGTGTTATTGGATTTTTCCATCAGGAATGTCTCAGTTGCAGTCTGGATTTGTGCCCAGTCGATGGCAATAGGCTCGCCCCCTATTACATGGGACTTAAACATTACTGGCAAAATGGGGTGTAGGTACTATAGGTACACCTCTGCCTAACCCTTCGGGGAATACAAGGGAAAAGTTATGTGTTATTCAACATACCACTACACAAATTCAGAACAAAATTACAGCGAGGATTTAATTTAATGAAAAGTCCGAAGTAAGAATTTCCTCCATTTTAAGTTTTTCCGCTGTGGAATTTCAGGGCCATTTTTACGTTAGCATTCACCTCGTGATGCAAGGCAAGGTGGGTAATTGCGTAACACACTATCAGTGGCGATGGGTTTCATTTTGACAGTTCAACAATATTATTTTTTATATATTTTTTTTGTATTATATACTTGTATACAACGTGTATCGTTAAATGGACAAAACCTGAAAATAGTTTGATCAGAATCAATTGAACCACTTTTTAATATAGGTCACATTTTTCAAAAAATCTTCTTTAAAAACGTTGCTGTGTCTATTTATTAATAGGTCAAGCCATCACAAACCCGCCAAAATAGGTAAACAAACACAAATTGTTGTCGACCAATTTAAGTTTTCTCATATGCGGGGTAATAATAGCTTTTATTTCAATGCAAATACGAATTGAAAATGTGGGTTACCTAATGTTGCCAGTCCAAAGCCTGGAAAAGTGTGATGGAAATATTTAAATTACTGTTCAAAGATAACTTAAGTTCTTTATGAGCGTAGATAGTAAATAATAATGTCAGCGCGGCGCAGCGGCCCGGTGATGACTCCTCCGTCGATAGAGCGTCTTGGCAGACACAAGAAACGATCAGAATTACCAGTAAAACTAAAACAGCACATAAAACCTTTACATTTTTTTTAATGATTTTTTTTTCTCGGTTTGCGTATTTAACGTTACACGTTATAATTGTATATATATTTTAGTGTTGCTTCACTATCACCTGCCTAGCCTTTTCCCAACTATGTTAGGGTTGGCTTCCAGTCTAACCGGATGCAGCTGAATACCAGTATTTTACATGGAGCGACTGCCTATCTGACCTCCTTTAGTGTTGCTTCATACGTTCGAAAAATGTATCTGCTCAACTACATACATAACGCAAATTACAGCTCATTACAACATTACTATTCACAATAATAACTCACACAAACTTATCAAATGATTACGAAACAAATCTCATGTGGTTGCGTGACCCGTCATGGCCGCGTCCGCCATGTTGGATCAGGGGTCGCGTGCTGCCGTTTTTATTGACACACGAAGCTTGCTGATCCGCTGAACCTTTATAGACGGTTATCAATCAATTTATTATTAGTCTGATCTATATTCTAGATGTTAGGGCTAATTTTAGGGTTTTGAACTAATTTGTGAAAGTTATTTCGGTTGGAAGGTTAAAAGAGAGACCTGGGGGTCCTACTACGAAGTGCAAAGTGCGAATGATCGGATCGGACCGACACATGGCCGAACCGAATATTATTGAAGTTCGGATCGGCTCAGTTGGATCGGGACCATAGTCAATATTCGACAGAGTATAGGAGTGTAGGATCGGGACCGACCGAACCAAATAGTAACTTCGTAGCATGAAACGGCCGAACATTCGGCCGATACCACTTCGGAGTAGACCCCTGATTTTTATGGATTCAAACCTATCCAAACAGGTAATTATGTCGTTCCACTGCTGGATAAGAGTGTCATAATCTGTCAAAGCTTCTCCTTATACAGTGGCCTCCAAAAGTTAGTTGTCATTTTTCCACTTCAGCTTTTACACACCTCGTTATGATTTAAAATTCTAGTGATACAAATGTTTTTACTGCTATAACGTTTTTATTGGCTAATTCTACTACATTTGACTTATCATAAAAAAAAATATCAAATAATCCCCTACGAATATCTGATAATTTTTTTATTTTAAATCGTAATGAGGCATCACAGCTGAAGTGGAAAAATGTCAACTAACTTTTGGAGGCCACAGTATATATTCTTCTACATTTTATTGCCTTGGAAACTGTCTCAAATGAATTCACCGTATCGAACCATTAAATTGGATACAGCCAGTAAGCAGAATGATTAATTGTCGTTCCCTTTCTGTGTGAAAAGAGGCCTTTACTATGTAGCTATCATGAATTAATTTCAGTATTTCAGCTAGATCTACAGATTACTAATCATCAACTGCCTAGTCTTTTCCCAACTATGTTGGGGTCAGCTTCCAATCTAACCGGATGCAGCTGAATACCAGTATTTTACATGGAGCGACTGCCTATCTGACCTCCACAACCCAGTTACTGGGTAATACGATACCCCTTGGTTATACTGGTTATTAGAGTTTCGGATTTACAGACTGCTAATCCTAGATTAAAATAAAATTCTTTTCTTGGAAAACGTACTGTAATACCTCGTGCATAACTAACAAGTTTCAGCGACCTATGACCTTGAACTGGGGCGTTTCGTAACAGAGCGCTAAAGTATTTAATCAAATTGCAAACGACCTGGCCTTTGGTATGCTACCTCGCAGCAAGGTTACACACACGGTCTAAGTATAGATATTTAAAGGGAATCTCGGTTTATTTGCGGATCTAATTTTAGTCTTCTCTTTTTCACAGTTGAAGAGGGGCTTGTGGCTACGTAATAACAGCCGAACAGGGCGATAGATCAGGCTAAGTTACGCTTGCCGTGGTCGGTCCGTGGATGGGTGACCATCTTTACAAACCAAGACCCCTCCGTGCCTCGGAAAGCACGTTAGCCTTTGGTTGGTCCCGGTTGTCATTCGTGGATCTTTGACAGTCGTTACGCGTCGTCAGAAGCCCGAAAGTCTGACAATCAGTCTTACGTTACGGGTTTCATATTACGCAGTAACTGGGTTGTGGAGGTCAGATAGGCAGTCGCTCCATGTAAAATACTGGTACTCAGCTGCATCCGGTTAGACTGGAAACCGACCCCGATATAGTTGGGAAAGGCAGATGATGGTGATCTTTTTCACAGTTGATTGTAAAAGTTTATTTCATAAGATATTGTCTGTGTTCAGTGACAATGGCTGACTTCTTTGTTTAGGTAAGGGCTTGTTATTTTTTGGAATTAAGGTTGTTTGAATGGTTCATCCCTTATGTAAATTGGGTTTCTTGTAGCACGAACTGGTCAGCATGTCCTTTCTATTTTCGTTTCATTTCTTAGCCGAGACTTTTCTTAACAATATTCAGAAGTAATAACAACCGTG
The DNA here is from genome assembly GCA_911387795.2 of Apamea monoglypha. Taxonomy (NCBI): domain Eukaryota; kingdom Metazoa; phylum Arthropoda; class Insecta; order Lepidoptera; family Noctuidae; genus Apamea; species Apamea monoglypha. The sequence continues at coordinate 2,332,085 of OU426933.1, read as the reverse complement.
GTTATGATTATAAGTAGGTATGGTTATGAAAAGGAAGCAAGCTCGCTCCTCAAATACAGTTATTAATTACTAGGGGTCTGGATTCTCTTCCAATGGCACCATTTATTTTTCTTCAAGTCAGCACAAAGATTTAAATTCTCACTTTTTTGTATTTTCTTCTCAGAAAAATTTGTTTGCAATTAAATTATACGCGACTAAGGACTGACTTTTCCAACGCCAGATACTCGTAACTTTATCGGAGGAATAATTTTGAATTTTTGATATTCGTCCAAACAAAATCTGTCAGGCGTCAATTTTATTACACGAATATAAATTATCTGTCGATTGAAATATCAGCCCTAAACTAAATAAGTTGATTAGTGACCGATACTTAAACGCTTGATTGTACTCATAATAACACACAACTTTCCCAAAGAAAGGATTTATCGAAATAAAAGAGGCGTGTGTCGTCCGCGTATAAAGTTAGGTGTCCCGTTAATCCTATTCTGTTTATGTTATTTATATAGATTAAGAAGAGTAACGGACTTAAAATTGAGCCTGAGGACAGCCATATGGTATATTTTTTATGGAACTAGTGAATTTATCTCTTTTAACTACTTGTTGTCTATTCTGTAAATAAGATGTAAACATTTCTAGGGCTATATCTACGATTCCTATGTTGTTTAATTTTTGGAGAAGCTTGTGGTGGCATACTGTGTCGAATGCTTTTTTTAAATCAATAAATACCCCCAGCACAACATTTTTTTGATCTATGGGTGTTTTTCTATCTATAATATGTATGTATTTACAAAAAAAAAATGTATATGACGGCGTTTACGTCAAACGTCAGGTTGACAGGACTGTCAATGTCAACCTAGCGAAGCGTCATTGTCGATGGTAGTGCGGGCGGCCATCTTGACTTCACTTTTGAACGAGGCGGCGCCCGCGCACCACGCTTGTGACGAATCGCTTTGAATCTTCGCCACCACGCTATTTCAAGATTTAATTAAGTTGTTTCCGTATAGTAGTGATCGCTAATTACCTAATTATACTGTGATTTTTATAACAGTTAATTAAAATACGTTGATTGTGATTTGAAATCAATTATTTCTAATTCCGCGCCCACCTACCCACATAATTAGAAGAAGATGAGTTCTGGTGAAGGGTCTCCAGGCCGTCCTGTCCCTTCATCAGAAGTGGGATGCGACGGGGCCCAAGTTGAGGGCCAGCGGATCAAAACGGATGCCGAGAAATTGCTCAACAGCATGGAAACGCTTTTATCTCGAGTGCTCGCCGTTCAACAAGTACGAACCGTGAACAATAATCATCCTACGCAACTGCTACCCTTCAATCCAGACGATCCTGATGCCGACATTGATGGTTGGTGCAATATAACAGAAGCCATTGTTCAGAAGAGAGGTTTGGATGGAATAGACTTACTCATGGCTCTTACGAGTGCTTTGAGAGGAGGAGCTGCATCTTGCATCACCAAACTGAACCTACAAGACATGACCTGGAGTTTAGTTAAGCAGTCTCTTATAGCGAAGTTCTCCAAACCTAAACTAGTTCAGGACTACTTTGATGATATTCTGCGATTCCAAATCGGAGCCAAAGAAACCGCTTCAGAATCTGCACTTCGACTGTGGAACATGATAGAACGAATTCCAAAGATCGTAATGCCCGAAGAAGTGGTGACTGGATTTGTGATTTCAGTACTTTGTCAAAAGGACAGCCTGATACGTCGCGAGTTAAACGCTCACAATATCACCACCCGCACTCAACTATTCCGAATACTGGGAGGTGTGTCTCTCAAGCGTCGGTCGGATGGTGGAGAAATCAACGAACTTGAAATCAAGCGTCATCGTCCCATCGAAAGGTTCTCAGGCAGATGTAGCTTCTGTGGAATAATGGGTCACCGCTTTACAGAATGTAGAAAACGTCGTGATCATTCCGGACCTACATCTCAAGACACACCAAGCTCATCACGCGCTTCAGAGAACATTACCTCTGTGGTCTGCTACACATGTGGACAAAAGGGGCATGTATCAACCAATTGCCCCGACAAGAAGAACGGAAGCAAGGCTGCGGTCAAGGAGGTCCATCACTGCGAGTACCGCCCATCTAGGGGTACTTTGGAAACATCATCCGGTGAGCCTGTCCCTTTTTTATTTGATAGTGGATCGTCCTGTTCACTTTTGAAGGAAAGTTTTCGCGATAAGCTCTTGGGTACTGTGCGTAAAGATATCGTTTATCTTAGTGGTATCGGAGGTAATGACATTCAATGCGCTACACAAATTCAGAGCGATGTTAAGATCAATGAACGTTTAATAAGCTTACTGTTTCATGTGGTTCCCGATTGTAGTATATCAGATCCTATAATAATTGGTAGGGATATTTTTGATTTAGGACTATGCGTAAAAATTGATAATGACAACCTACTAATATACACCAAAGAACAGTCTCATTTTTGTAATAGAATTTTAGATACATCAGATTTAAATCATATTGATACAGATTTGCAGGGGCATGATAAAGAAACGTTGATTTCAATTTTAAGAAAGTATTCGGATCATTTTATAGAAGGTATACCTACCAAAAGGGTTAAGACAGGGGTATGTGAACTTAGATTAGTGGATCTGCAAAAGGTCGTATATAGGTGTCCCACTAAACGCGCTCCCATAGAAAAACAAATAATCAGGGAACAGGTCCAAAAATTATTAGATGCAGGAGTGATTCAGGAGAGTTCTTCCCCATTCGCAAGCCCCATTGTCCTTGTTAAAAAGAAGGACAATACAGATAGGTTATGTGTCGATTACAGGGAGCTAAATTCTAATACCGTGCCCGAACGTTACCCTTTGCCTCGTATAGAGGAACAAATCGATCAGCTCGGTGGGGCCAATTTCTTCTCCTCGTTAGATATGGCTGCTGGGTTCCACCAGATACCTATTCATCCCGATTCAGTGCAGAAAACAGCTTTTGTTACCAATGAGGGCCAATATGAATATCTTGCAATGCCTTTTGGCTTACGAAATGCGCCTTCAGTCTTTCAGAGATGTATTACAAAAGCTATTAGCCATTTAAAAGATAAACCATTGATCTACATGGATGATGTACTCTGCCACTCTGTAGACATCTCTGAGGGTCTACAGCGTCTTGACGATGTATTGGCCGCATTATCGGAAGCTGGCTTTTCATTAAATCTTAAAAAATGTAAATTCTTGAAGCAAAAAATCGATTATCTGGGATATTCTGTGCAATCTGGTGCGATCAGACCCAATTCGCGGAAAATTCAAGCATTGGTAGATGCCCCTGAACCTAAGTCAGCTACGAATGTCCGACAATTCCTGGGACTAGCGTCCTATTTCCGGAAGTTTATCCCCGATTTCACCCGGGTTGTGGGTCCCTTATATCCTCTCACAAAACTAAAAGGACGAATTACTTGGACTATCGAACATGAAAGAATACGCAAAAGGTTAATAGACATTCTTACATCTGAACCCGTACTTACGATATTTGACCCAGAACTCCCTGTAGAGTTACATACAGACGCTAGCTCGGACGGTTACGGAGCTATCCTTTTACAAAAGAAAGACAACCTTCCCTATGTTGTAGAATACTTTAGCCGTCGAACGTCAGATGCTGAGTCTCGCTACCACTCTTATGAGCTAGAGACGTTAGCAGTCGTTAGAGCGGTAGAACATTTCAGACACTATCTTTATGGTAGGAGTTTTGTAGTTGTTACGGACTGCAATTCATTAAAGGCATCAAAGTCTAAGAAAGATTTGACTCCCCGTGTATATCGTTGGTGGGCATACTTGCAGGCTTACGACTTCGATATCATTTATCGCGAAGGCAGCAGAATGGAACACGCTGACTTCTTATCTCGAAATCCTATTTCAAATTCTGATACTGTTACTCCCTTAGAATCCGAAAAGGTGCAAACTAAATCTGTTCAATTTGTTGAGCTCCATCAAGGTTGGTTATCAGTGGAACAAAAGAGGGATGCTGAAATCCAAGACCTCATCACAAAATATCACAATAACAGTTTTCCTGAAACCGTAGCCCAAACATATGATGTCAGGGAAGGCATCCTTTATAGGAAAATTGTTCGTAATAAAATGATCTCCTGGCTGCCAGTAGTTCCGCGATCTCTTATTTGGACACTCATAAATCATGTCCACAATGAACTTCAACATTTAGGTAGGGATAAAACGTTAGACAAGCTCTATGAGAAGTATTGGTTTCCAGATATGTCTAAATGTGTTCGGAAATTCATAGATTCGTGCATAGTTTGTAAGGCTTCTAAAGGCTCGTCGGGAGCTCTGCCCGTTCAGCTTCATCCAATTCCTAAAGTGTCTGTGCCTTGGCACACTGTTCATATTGACTTTTCGGGAAAGCTTAGCGGGAAGAGCGACCGGAAGGAGTATTGCTCAGTAATTATTGACGGTTTTACGAAGTACGTTTTACTCGAACATACCACGTCTGTTGATGCAAAGAGTGCAATAAATGCAGTGCAAAAAGCAGTTTACCTTTTTGGAGCGCCAAAAAGAATCATCGCTGACCAAGGTCGTTGCTATATCAGTTCTGATTTTAAAAGTTTTTGTGACGAGCATAAAATAGAACTTCACTTTATTGCGACGGGCGCATGTAGAGCCAATGGCCAGGTTGAGCGAGTGATGCGTACTTTAAAGAGCCTATTAACTATCGTCGAAAACGATCCTAATAAGACGTGGCGCGACGAATTAGGAAATATTCAGCTTGCCCTAAATAGTACAAAATCTACCGTAACTAAATATTCCCCATCAGAGCTTATGTTCGGGATTCGTTCGGATTCGCTGGGTATGTCTAAAATAAACTGCACTGATAAAAACAACGAGGTTCGCTTGGATATTGATTCAGTTAGGGAGGATGCATCAGCAATATCCAGAAAGCTGCTGAATCCGAAACTGTTAGATTCAATCGTGGCCGCGCTAAAATTAAACCATTCTCTAAAGGTGATTACGTTTTCATCAAAAACTGTGAACGTAATCAAACAAAATTGGATAGGAAATTTAGGGGTCCATTCGTGATAACAGAAGTTTTAAATAATGATCGCTATAATCTTAAAAGCATAGTGGACGCTTCCAATCGAACTCTTAAATATTCCCACGAGAATTTGCGCGCAGTACCCCGGGGACACGACGGATTACTTGAAATCGTGTCTAGTCTTTTAAATGAAGTTGAGGCCGAGACGGCGTCTGATGATGTAGAAAGTACTTTGCGCTCAAATAATGATAACGAGTCATTAGCCCGTCCCGACACCTTGACCATATGCTCGGACACTGCTTCCGCTGCTGATTCACATACGGTCACTGCAGGCTCAGACACCCTGAGCGTAAACTCAGACCCTGAAACATGGGAGATCCTTCATGAAGTTGAAGTGCACACGGAACAGGACAATTCACTATCATAGGCAGGTATAGTGCAAACTATCATTACTGTACTGTAACGTTTCTTTAATTATGATATTTTGTACAAATGGTTGATCCTGGGCGAAGAAGTGTCGTCCTTACTATTCCAGGGTGAGTAGTTAGAGGGCGCATTTCACTCGTCACAGAAGGTAGACGAAATGTGTCGTCCGAGTCATTGTCTGGTTGACTTGTCACAGTGGTTTATTTAGCGTCATCTGACGAAATTTGTCGTCCGAGTCAGGTCCCTCGAGAGGGCTGACTTGTCCTAGATGATCGCTTGCTATTTGTGAGACGAATTGTGTCGTCCGGGTCACATCCTGGTTAGGATTGGCTTGTCTAGATGCTTACAAGAACGAAAATGTGTTGTCTGGGCTAAATTCCAGCCTGAATTGGTGTCTAATGCGTTTATCGACTGGTCTTACTGAAGTGTAGTCCGAGTCACACCTTACGGTTGGCTAAGCGATACACTTGCCTGGTTAGACCAAGTCATTAAACGATTTTAGTGTTTGAGTGCTGATGAAAATGATTAAATCAGGATGAGCGAACGGACTATGCAGTGATTCTAATTTGTTCCAGATAAATCGCCCGAGGACGGTCGCAAGTCAGTCCGGCCGTGACGGCGTTTACGTCAAACGTCAGGTTGACAGGACTGTCAATGTCAACCTAGCGAAGCGTCATTGTCGATGGTAGTGCGGGCGGCCATCTTGACTTCACTTTTGAACGAGGCGGCGCCCGCGCACCACGCTTGTGACGAATCGCTTTGAATCTTCGCCACCACGCTATTTCAAGATTTAATTAAGTTGTTTCCGTATAGTAGTGATCGCTAATTACCTAATTATACTGTGATTTTTATAACAGTTAATTAAAATACGTTGATTGTGATTTGAAATCAATTATTTCTAATTCCGCGCCCACCTACCCACATAATTAGAAGAAGATGAGTTCTGGTGAAGGGTCTCCAGGCCGTCCTGTCCCTTCATATATAAGTAGTTTATCAGCCATCTTGTTACCATAACACAAGCATTAGGTTGCTTAGCTTGGGACAAATGGTGCTGTGTGAAATGTCCAGGGATTTATTTATTTATTTATTTATTTATTTACTGGTCGTTAATTTAGGAACCTTTTCTCAAGAAGGTGTGTGTTTAAGCGACTGTACAAAACACGCTCAAAACTTTTTGATAATACTGGTAAAACCGACACTGGTTTGTAGTTACCTGGATCAGTTCTACTACCCGATTTGAAAATAGGTCTGACTTTGGCAACCTTTAGTGTGTTCGGAAAAATGCCGCGCATCAGGCAGTCGTTTATGATCTTAGTTAGTTTCGGAACAATTATATTTTTGAGGCATTTGATCGTCTTGGTGCTGATACCATCTAACCCTGTACTTGTATTGCTATCAAGACCGTCAATTATTTTAGATATTTCGTCTTCAGTGCAAGGAGTGAGTTTACTCAGGGTTACGTCGTGTTAGTGGTTGTGTTCGTACATAAGAGTGTTGCCGTCGTTCGCGTGTTATATGTCGGGTATTTGGTTAGCTAATTCCTCGCCTATTGATGAGAAAAATGAGTTGAATAAGTCACACATTGAGTTACCTTCAGTTACAGGTCCCGAGCTCGACATTAGTTTCGGAGGAGCATTGCTTTCTTTGACTTTATATAGTGCTAAGTTATTAATAAGTTCCCATATCTTTTAGGTTGATTTTTGTTGTTGTAGAATAAATCGTGATAGTATTTTTACTTGTGTGTCTTGGTCAGGTTGGTCACGTGGTCTCGTTGTTTAGAAATGGATTAATTTGAACATTTTCATTGATTATTCTTCTTCTTCTATTGTACGGTTTAGAGGTAACTTTGAGACTTCTTTGTATCGAGAAAATTTTATGCAATCGTGTTTTCGAAACAGACGACACCTAGCAGTAGTCGTCATCTTTATTGTATATTAATTACAAAGTGAATACTGCAGTACTGTTGAAACTGCCAGTTAATTCTGCCAGCGTCATGTGGTGACGGCAGCACAGCGAGGTGAGCCGTCGAACTTTGCACTTCGTGGTAGTTTTATAGATATACATATTAGTAGCTGATAGGACAATTTCCGATATATGTAAACCGTCAAATGACATGTGTAACAGTTGTCAAAGTTTTACGATACTGTTGTCTCGAAACGTTTCTTTTGACGCAGAAACGTGTTAGGTACATTTATTTGTTTAGTTTCTGGGTTTATTGTTACGACTGATCACAAAGATGGCGGCAGATGTTAAGGAGTTTTAAGAGCTTGCTTAGTGTAATGTGGATGAATCGAGGTGTTGAAAAAAGTTACATTGATATAAAGGAATGGTTTTCATCGATGGCCGGTGGAGCAGACGAGTCCTGGAGTGGAGACCGCGTATCGGTAAGCGTAGTGTGAGACGCCCCCCTGCTAGATGGACGGACGACCTGGCTGGGACAGACTGGATGCGGAAGGCGGAGGACAGGGTGTTGTGGCGGAAAATAAATCATTCAGTTATAATTATGCTAAAGATATATTTTAGGTAATGAATTAGCATTGCCATTCAACGTGGCAATGCTGCCAGTCTTCTGGGCACGTTTCCGGATTACAGCGATGCTTCGACGCCTAAATGTCCTTTGTTTTTATTTGTATAGTAAGTTAGTTAGTCATTTAATTTAGTATCTAGTGTTAATAGTTAGTTATCAAAAGTAACTGTATCGTTTTAGGTAATATAGTTGCATTTTCAGTTTATAGGCTTTGTTCGACTTAATGTTTCTACTGATTTCCCTAACGTGAAGAATAGAAACTCGATACGATACTAAACAGAAGAATTTACAGTCACTTTTATCTGTGAAAAACCAAATGTACTTGGTCACAACGCACCTTTATGGTCAATGGACGATGTTAAAAGTAGGAAAAATGTCAGCCCATCCCCCCTAGGACAATGTTGGCTTAGAAAATTGACATTTCAATTAAGGTAGTTGTTTTTAATTAGACAATAACGTACAAATTCTTCATAACACTGCCGCCACCGTCGCCTTGCTAAAAATCATTTAGATAACCGACATGAAAGCACTTTCCAATTTATCACAAGTTTGCAGGACTCCTTCGCTGTGTAAACTCGTACGTCCCTGTAGATATATTCCTAAGTATGTACTGTATGGTCCTGTAGATATGTTCTTATATGCGTTCCTTTGGGTATGTCCATGTGATGTGTGCGTTGCGCCGGATACGAGTTGGCACAGCAAACATCTGAGCTGTGTTTATTTAATTCTGAAATGAGATTTAAGACTAATTAGTATTCTTAAGGATGTACGCACATTAATATAATTACGAGATGGAAATGTCGTAATACTAGTACTCAGCTGCATCTGGTTAGACTGGAAGCCGACCCCAACATAGTTGGGAAAAGGCTAAGCAGATGATGAGATGTCGATGTCGTTCTGTAGGTTTCTCTCCAGAATTACTATCAATAACTATCATATCATAAATAATAACAGCCGCACAGGCCAATCGATCAGGTTAAGCTACGTTTGCCGCGGTTGGTCTGTGGAAGGGTGACCATCTTTACATACCGAGACCCCTCCGTGCCTCGAAAAGCAGGTTAAACCGTTGGCCCCGGTTGTCATTCGTAGATCTTTGACAGTCGTTACGGGTCGTCAGTAGCCTGAAAGTCTGACAACCAGTCTTACCAACATAGTTGGGAAAAGGCTAGGCAGATGATGATGACCTATCATGTCATAGTCCTGTAAGTTTTTTTTATTTTTATAAACGGTATCTTGCAGGTCAACCTTAGGTGGTCAGCTGGTTAACCGAGCTATCCTACCTTAATAAATTAAGGCCTCCAGCCAGGGCATACAACGAAGAAGATAAACTCGTCAAGACATTACTATCCCATTAGCATTAAAACCTTCCTAATTTCCCCTCCCCACATTATCACCAACCTAAACTACCAACATCGTCCAGACTTAAACTAAAACCTTTTTCAATCTAGCACAAGTTTGCAGCTCTCCTTCGTATAAACTCGTATATCCTATGCGATGTGTGCGTAGCTAGGATATGAGTTGGCATGACAAACACTGCCCTCAGATGTTCTTAGATTCTCCACGCGAGCAAGACTGGCTGCAATATTTGTCTTGAAAGCTTTGCGTTTTAATTTAGTTTTTAAATAATTCTTCTGATTAAAGTCCTTTTGAGAGTAGAATGTTAGAATAGAATAGAATACTCTTTATTGTACACGATACAAATTGAAAAATGGGTGGAAAAAAAAATGGAAAAAATGGAATGGAATGGATGGATGGGTGGTGGGTGGAAATGGGTGGGTGGATTGAATGATGGGTGGTGGTGGGTGGTGTGTGTTGGTGGTGTATTGGGACATTATTATTGTCAACCAGACAGACACGATATAAAAAAATCATATTGTGAGTCATTAATGCACACTAATTGCATAACACACAATGAACTCAATCTGAATCATTTTGAAGGATATTGCTAGTCCATTGCTTCATATGTTCGAAAAATGTGTCCCCTCAACAACGTAAATAACGCAATGAATGTTGTTGAACTGTCAAAATGAATTCCAGTGCCACTGATAGTGTGTTACGCAATTACCCCGCAGGACTCTGAAAGTGTTTTTAACATCTGTCGCTATCACTATAATTGAAGGAGACTTGTATCGTTAAAAAGTTGGTGAAAGCTGTTAGTAAAATGAGCAGCTAAAGAAAACGACAACTACTGTAAGTTTTTTGACTAAAAGAGTCGCGTAAGTAATTGATGAGGCGTAATGCATGTTTTGTAATTGTATTCTTTTTGTTATATATGTATTTCCTGGTGTACAATAAACGATGGCAGGGACATCGACGATCAAACTGCGCGCCGATGTCCCTGCCACCCTTTATACTTTATTTTATACCAGAAAATACGTATATATTACATACATATTTTTTACTTTAAGAGAAATTTTACTAGTCCTTAGAGCCACATATTCTAAAGGACAATGCTCATAGATGTATGGAACCCCGTACCATGCTGCATCAAAGTCAAACTTTGTTTTTTATAGGCTACTCTTATATATATATATCCTACAACAGTTTTTTTTTGTAAACAAAACCCTGGTTTCTCAGATTTTCAAAAAAATCTGAAAACTAGGTACTTTATTTTGTTTGACATGTCATACACAAACGGCCATTATTGCTCTAAAAAATGATAATCGTTTATATAAAAATTCCATTCTATTTTATTCTAGTTATTTTTAATAAATGTAGAATCTGCTAAGTATATTTTAATTCATGTTTTTTGAAAGACGTAATCATGACACTGTCAAAATTCAAGGTAATATTAATTATATTATTTGCAACAGTGCGTCATGTAAAGGGAATACAATAAAATCAATACTATTTACTTTAATTTAAATTCCCTGTTCAAAAATCAAACCCCCGACGCGTAATGTCGTAAAAAAATATGAAAATAATTACTGTAATATTTTGATCTCGATGCACGAGCTTTTTTGGTACCACTTTTGGTCATTGTCTTTTAACATATTAATACTCGTAACGACAAAGCCACCGTACTATTAAATTGTTGTATATTTTTAAACAAATAAATTATACTTACTTAAAGCACACTAACATAAAACGAACCTGATTACAACTCCAAAGTTTCAAAAACTTTACTTTTCCTTTCACCAAAACTGATCACTGCTACTTAAGCAGACCAAAAAAACCGGGGTCGGGGTACCTCCAGCAGAAACGAAGTTCGTCTGCGAATTAAAATTTTCGCAGCCGCCATCTTGGATTTTCATTTTGCCCTGACTATCGGCTTCAGCACCCTCGAAAACCATTAAAATGATACCAATGACGAAAAATTTGAAAATTTTTGCAACCGCCATCTTGGATTTTAATTTTAACCTCAGTATTGGCTTCGACACCCTCGAAATCCATCTCCCTCTCCCACTGACTCTCTCTATTATACATATGTAATAAAAAGTTGCATGGAGGGAGTATAACGCTCTTTCGTTACGAGACGATTTCTCCCAGTTTACTCCTACCAAGCTCCGGTAAAGAACTTCGTTCCAAAAACAAAACACAGTCGCACTCCCAGTCGCAAGTGTACAGCCAGCCTTCCTACGTTTTCAACTCAAACTGAGCGGCGTCGCTTCCCCTGAGAGTGATATCGTATACCTACATACAATATCACGGCTGTATGCAGGCGACATGATTAAAATCTATACGCAAACACAGGCGAAACTTGGAAATTATCTTGTATGTTCGACTAGTTGCTTCGGGCTTTCGAAGATTGGTTTAGATTCGTGTGATTTTAGTAAGTGATTCTAAAGTTTACCTAAATAAGAATATATTGCTGTCGGTGACGGTTTAGAACTGACAAAGTTTATGTTAAACTTCAGACCTTTAAATACAGGAAAAAATGTAACCTGTGCACAAACTGTAATCATGAATGCAGTATATGATTCTAGACCCCTTCGCGTAGAAAATTTTTGCCGGTTATAAGAAAAGAAATCATCAGTTTCACAGAAAAGGGCACCTGTGGGGTCAAAATGTATATAACAACTATTATTTTTTTGTGTTGCGATTTTTGTGACATAGCCAAATCATGGACAGCTCTTTTTATCTTAGGTCTCTTTCTTACTTTATGTGGGAGATAAAGATAGCAACTGTTGGTTCACAACATAATCAGTTGTCAAGTAATTGGTAATGCTTTATGCAAGATTTTTCTCGTTCTCTAGAGCTCTTTCTGTAATACTTTATTCGAGAAGGTACCTTATACCTATTAGGTCTAAGTATGATTGCTGGCACTACTGCGGTTAGACCTTAATGGTCCTGTGATTAAGGACCAGTCTCGACCATGCTTCAGCGTCTGTCTCTCCAATCGTACTCGAGTGGTGTCCACCATGATGTATTGGACCTGACAATTACCTACCCGTATGTGAAATACTATGTACTCCTAAGGAAGGAATACATCACTATTACTACATATTGTAAAACAAAGCACAGAACCGGTCGAAGTGGCGGTGCTTGGGGGAGGCTTATGTCCAGCAGCGGACGTGTTTCGGCTGTGAGTTAATAAAACAAAGTCCCCTCGCCGCGAATGTCAATAACTACCGAACCGATTTTCATAAGGTTTTCACCAATGGACAAAGTGGTTCATGAGCAAGCTTTGGGAGTATAATTCATTAAGGTTTTGTGCAAATTGGCTGAAATATGGAGTTGATTGTTGAAGATGTCGGAAAAAATCATGCCGACTGGGAGCTTTACTGGCGTGCGCCGCGTAAACGAATAGTGACGTGAGTGAAGTGAGAAGTGCGCTAATCTCTGGAACTAGCAGTCGGATTTTAAAAAATCTTTTTGCACTTTATAGCCTATTAATTCTTGAGGTTATAGGCTATTTACCAGCACGCTACGATTCTAAAGGGAAGAGTTAAAAGAAAAACTGTAAGAAAGAAAAACTTTAAGTGAAAATTAAGTAATAGCGCGGACAGGCTTTGGCTCAGGACAACAAATTTCACGCGGACGAAGTCGCGGGGAGAAGCTAGTGGCATATATGTATTCCTGCCTTGTCAGGAATAGGTCATCATCATCATCTGCCTAGCCTTTTCCCAACTATATTGGGGCCGGCTTCCAGTCTAACCGGATGCAGCTGAGTACCAGTATTTTACATGGAGCGATTGCCTATCTATCTTGTCACGAATAGGTCTGAACTAATTAAGAATAGCTCAATCAGAGTCCCCAAGATGCTTACGCTTCACCACTTTCTTGTTTGCCCAAGGACGATAAGAGGAGCAACACATCTGTGTCTTGTTTGGGTCTTGAAGTTTTTGGGTCTGTTAGATTTATATCTGTGAACGCACTCACAAAACGGGAGAAACGGCTTCTGTGTTGGCAGCATTTAAAATAATTGAAACTCGTCCATTTTCCCTCGTCCCAGTGGCCCATATCGTACGTTTCCTCGGTTTGCGATCAATATACGCGATTGTTGCGGTTATCTGCTCCTCTTTAATCGTTCCAGTTATTGTGGAGCTGGATGTGGCTGTGACACAATTTTTATTGAGAATAATAGCTTTCGAGGAAACTGGAGTAAACGAATTGGTGCGTTGTTAAAGACGTGCAGCGTTTTAAGCGGATTTATTTACTGGATTCGGTTATATTGTGTGGTTATTTTCTTACTTAATTTTTCTTTATTATTTAAATAAATGATTTGATTTTTTGTATTTACGGTTTCGTGCGAAAACGGCAGAACAGATTTGGATGAAAGGCACATGGGTAGACCAGGACCTGGATTAGGACATAGGATTTTTCTCCCAATATTGCTACGGAATCGAGACTTATGCGGGTGAAACCGTGGGGTACAGCTAGTTTTTCATAAATATTCATCACGTCTTTTTTGGAAAAGTCGTGGCATAAGTTATCATGGTAAAAGACTTTATTTCTTCTATTAAAAGACTCCTTAGCAATACTTCATGGCTTATATTTATAGGTAGTTTTAAGAAGTATATAAACTACCGCTCATTTGAAGTTAACCACGATTCTACTAATAGTATAATGAAAACATTAGTTCACTGTGAATCATACATTCATACATAACACTGAAATCATACTTACTAGCTCCACATTAACGTTCTAAGAATCCATAAAAGTATGACCAAAATTCTGAAGAAAATACAAATATGTACGCTACTAAAATGGCTGCATTGTAAAAACATGAGTATGTGTGTTATTATGATACCACAAGAGACGTCGCGTGTCTAGACAGAGGACAAACAAAGCTGGTGGAATCTTAGACGAGTGGCCACAGTACGCATGACTCACTCTTAGCATAATGGAGAGGCAACAGAAGTGACTCGTGTACAATGAACAACGGGAGAAAACGCAAGCCCAATATTAACAAGATTTTTTTTTAAAATGTGGCTTGTTTTTCTTTAGAAATATGAAGATAAAGAATTCTGTTGATATCTCTACTCGTTGATGCTTGACTCAATCAATCTAACTTTTATTGAATTTGATTCACTACTACTCCTATTATAGAAGCGCAACTACGATTATAAAAGTCAGTCATTTTTATCACTTTCTCAGCATTTTATATAAAACTACCTTCTACCTACGAATTCGTCCGCATACAATTTCAGCCCCCGATCTACCCCGTGGGTTGCATCGCTTCGTCTGCTGTCTGCCGCTATTACTTTGTTATCGCTCAGCGTTCTTTCTTACTTTTGTTTTATTTTTGCGCGGCTATAAATGTCCTAGCGTGATGTTAAGTAGCTTATAGCCTTCCTTAAGAATTTGGCTATCAAATACAAAAACAAATATTTAAACCCGATTGGTAGTTCCAGAGATAAACGCGTTTAAACGAACAAACTCTACAACTTCATTTATTATTTTTATCTTCATGTCACCTGTTCTGGATGACCAATAAGATCTATTGTGAACGGTCTTTGTTGACTTTTGTCTTCCTACAGCTATTTTCTGTTTGCTCGTTGACCTTCTGTCTTTCCACTTCTGTCTGAAGCCACTTCAATTTTGCTACCAAGGATTACGACGCGGCTTCACAAAAAATACAATGTATCTTTTCTTCAAGTGTAAGTAAGTACGGATGGCAATGGGTCGATAAGCCTGCTTACTGATTAGTACAGTTGTTGTCAATGTCCTTCTTGGGACTTTTTGGTTTAATTATGTAGTAGGATGTATCCTACTTGATCAGTGGTGATTGTAGATTGTTGCCTGTAGATTTCTTGACCATTTTCTATTTTATTAAGTACCTGACTTAGCCTGTTGACAGGCCAACTCTGTCCTTCCATTCCTTATCTCATCTGCCGAGCCTTTTGCCACCTATGATGGGGTCGGCTTCCAGTCTAACCGGATGCAGCAGAATACCAGTATTTTACATGGCGCAACTGCCTATCTAACCTCCACAACCTAATAACTAGGTAATACGATACCCCTTGGTAGGTTACGATACCCCATTCCTGTAACACTGTAAATTGAAAACATTTTAAAAGCCAATTATTTTTAAAAGATTAACCGTTTAGTTTCTTGCTGGCTCTTTTTCATAGGATAGGTATGACAAACTAGAACCGTGCACCTAACTTCTGACGTTTCATAGATGAGATAGAGGCTGATGTAGGACTAAGTGAAATATATATTTTGGTTTTTGCGGGCAACGCTTTGGCAAAGACCAAGGCCGTTCCGTTGTATCCGTGAGTGACCAAGCATTCACACACACACTGCTCAATATTTGCTGAGCCCGCTCTTTTTGTCTTGTGTACTTTTTACCTTTTTGTTAAGGCAATAATTCCTTTCTTCTTTCTTTCTTGTCTACTTGAATAGTAGCCTGTTCAGAGATGATTTTACACCAATAGCAACAAAGTATATTAATTTCATTCCGTAAAATATTGTCGAATATTTTTCAGAAGGCCAATTTCCGTAATTAAAAACGTTCAAAATCTAGTCGCAATCTTATCACAGCGATAATCAATGACAAAAACTTGTAAAAAATGTAGGGACGCTAGCGGTATTTTTGACAGATTGAGACTGAGATCAGACTGAACGTTCTTAAAATTAAGTCATAAGTTATTTATTCTGAAAATATTACAGTGATGATAAATAAAATAATAATAACAAACAAAAAGATTGAGTGCGTTCATATTTAAAATTCATTACGCATTCAAAATGGAAAAATTACGAGCATTGCCCTTCAGGTATATTGAAACACTGTTTTAAGTGGTGTCCACTTTCACCTCTACTTATATAAATTAGGTATCAGCATTTTATTATATTATCCTACCAAATTGTTCGAAAAAACTACAACTGCTTACAAGACAAACTATTCCCGAAAATATTCAAACGAAAACTATATTTTTTCAAACCAATATATGTAATCGCAGCACGCGCCGTCGCGCGTCGGTCTGTGGGCCGCCATTTTTCTTAGCTAGCGTTACCCAAAGTTCACCGCATTAATATTAATGTCCGCTACATATTTATGGTTCCGCTCCGTGTTTTATTTAATTCAATTATGGAACGGTTTAGCTGACACAGCTTTTAGGGACGTTTTTCCGCGTTTTATTTTCGTCCTATACGTATTTGAACATATTTTAGCGGTCCTGTGTCTTACAAATGGTAAATTGTTTCTACGAGACCTAGGGAATGGAATATCGATAACATATATCATACATGGAATAGAATATTATTTATTATGTACACCATATGAGTTACAGATATACGAGTAAATAAAGAAATTTTATATAGGGTGACACAATGCACATCGAATGACGAAAAAATAATGTTTTAAAGACAGCGTACACCACATACAAACACACACAAGACACACACATATTAAAAGATATAGATAGTTTTTTGTTCAGCTGGTAATTTCAGCATAAAAATATTTTCAAAGTAAAATTAATTTCGAGAAATCAACACGACCACTTTAAAATTGTGTTCCATGAAATTGCCGCAGGTAATTGATCCGCTGAATTATAAATTATTGGAAAGAAATAAGATGTGTATGAAAAATAATTCGAAATATGATGGATGTCGAATTACACGAAAGTGTATTAACTTTTTTTCCTCCGAATACCCGAATTCATCATTCTTAAAAACCGCTCAAACACAAGTATTGATCATAACCCTTCCTAAGTTAAGATTAATAAAAAAAAAGATAAGATTAAGATTAATACTTGTGGTTGAGCTGAATAGAGAAAGAGAGTTCACGAGCTATTACACAAGACTATTACAACGATAGAAAACAACACTAAAACAAATGACGTAAGCAATGACGTCGACACCGCCATGTAGGTTAATGGTGAACCATTCACAGTGACACATTAACTCAGGACAACAAGTTAGTACTTTTTACAACCACGCCGATGCCAAGGGATGGCAATTAAAAGTTTGTACATAAACACGGATGTGCCTACCCGACTAGAAACGAATTCATGAATACATATGAATTTATTTTGACTGTTTACAAGCACCTATAATGAAACTTTTTGATTCTGGTAGGTAGGTATACTGTAGAGTCACGAGTTCAGGGGTGGCAGGGGCATCCACGCGCAAACTGTAACCACAAATTCAGCACGTTTCTAGATCCCCTAGCGTAGACATTTTAGGGCGGTTACAAAAAAAAAAAACCGTGTGTGCTTATGACCACTCGACTGAAGTGAAACTTCTTTCTCAAAATATTAATTCATTAAATTGTTCAAAACGAAATAGAATTACGAAAAATAGCCAAAGAATCACCGTTCGCGTAACACTAGTAAACTCGCAAACGAACTACTGACTGAGATATATACATATTTCACTTACTAGCTATAAGAGAAAGAGAGAAAGAAAATGTGCGCACGCACTGCTTTCTCTTGCTTCTACACTGTGATACAGACAATAGGCCTGCACTGTGCTTAGATATACGGAACGTATTTGGCTATGAGAGGAAGAGAGAAAGAAAATGTGCGCGCGCACTGCTTTCTTTTGCTTATATCCTCCACTCAACTCCCGTTCGCCTCGCCCGATCACACTTTTCGTAACGCTTACGTCACGCGTTCGCCAGCTTACTCCCCAAGTCAAGCGTGCGTAAAGAAGTTTCACTTCAAGAGTGCAATACCCACGCGGATAAAATGCAAATTGCAGTCATATTTGTCATACTACGCGTCACACCGCACATCAGCGGGGTAATTGTGTAATACACTAACAGTAAATGATAAATGATTTATTTTCTGTAAGTAGTAGTAGGAAGTAACAATAGGAATGGCTATATCTTGGCAGTTCAACAACATTCATTACGTTATTTACGTTGCTGAGCAGACACATTTTTCGAACGTATAAAGCAATGGATTAGCAATATCTTTCAAAATCATTCAGATTGTGGTTAATAGTGCAACGAGTGCGGGTCTAAAAGAGGAATGAATTATTTTCCCCACACTCTGTACACAAATCGGTCATCACATCACAGTTCCTATTAGTATGAGGACGTTACTACTCATCATCATCGTCATCATCTTCATCAGCCTATAGCAGTCCACTGCTGGACATAGGCCTCTCCTATTGCACGCGAGTCAACTCGATTTTCGGCAACTCTCATCCAGCTGCTACCAGCCATCCTGCGAAGATCGTCGCTCCACCTAGCCTGAGGGCGTCCCACCTTACGTTTACCGATTTGCGGTCTCCTCACTAACTACTACACTCATCACCTTGACGTTATCCCAGTCACCGTTAACAACACATACGTGTAAGCGTTGACCTCTCATCATGAAATCGCGTGATTCCCCCCCAATTAAAAATGTCAATGCTATTGACATAACCAAAGAGTTCGGTTCATATTGTTCGCTAAACTGATGTGTTGTCGGATTTGTTCACTGTCATTCCTATTGAACGATTTGAAAATCCAATATGGCGGATGACATTTGAATTCTGTGAATTTGAATCGCAGATTTTCTATTGTCGAATTCTGTTTGATATCGTGCGACATTTTAGATTAATTTGTGTTTGGATTTAACGTGAGAGGAATTGGGGGTTTAATACTCGTACATGTAAATTCTGGCTTGGTTTCGTAATGTTAGTTTTATGACTACGGAATCGTTAGGAGGGTAATAACACTTTGACAGCCGCAGTTACAATTTGTAATAATATGCCTTATATTACATTGTATGGCTGCCTCGCTAGTTTAGTGGTCGCAAGCGTTACTGCTGATCACGAGGGTTCGATTCCTCAGGTCAGGGGTCAGGCAAAGTGCTGTTGGGTTTTTACATCTAGAATTTCTCAGTAGTAGTCTGGATTTGTGCCCGGTTGATGATAACAGGCTCGCTCCTTATTACATGGGATTTAAATATAACTGGCGTATTGTATGTAGGTGTACTATAGGTACACCTCTGCCTAGCCCTTCGAAGAAAACAGGCGTGATGTTAAGTAATATGCCATATTCCCATCAAATTGGTCTAATTGCTTTAATCTCTTAAAGATACCACGTAGAGCCCCCGATTTACCGAAGAGCCTCTAATTTAGTGAGGGTCACGTTAATTTAACCGGAAAGATCCAGTTACGGCGCGTAAAAAAAATACTGTTTGCTTAGGACCAAAGTTTGGTCAAACGTTTGTTCAAACATTGTGTTTGTAGGATACTACATTTAATACGACATGTTTGGTAACAAGCTGGCTGAAATGTTACCCTTTTATGTTGGTCCTTAGGGACTTAGTTTATGATAATAATATCGGTCTGAAACTATCCCGCTAGAGTAAAGACCTCTTCTGAAACGGAAAGGGACGTGCTTGGATAACCACGTTTGTTTATTGCGTGTGGCCTAGCTTGACAATTAAGTTCAGCGGGGTAATTGCTTAACGTACCAACAATACGTTCCATTTTGACGGGTCAATAAAATTCATTGCTTTATCTACGTTTTCGACTAGCGAACGTTTTCTGCCCGCAGGTTTGCCCGCGTGGATGTCGGAAATTCGTGGGTTTTAATTTTTTGTGCCTGATATCATCAGCTATCTGCCAGTGAATGTTCCGTCAAAATCGGTCCCGCTCTTTGGAGATTAGCCGGAAAAAGCAGGTAGACAAAAAATTAAAAATATGTATTTTTACTAAGTATAAGTCAGAAGTCCGAAAGTCTGACAACCAGTTCACCAAAGGGTATCGTAGTACCCAGTAACTGGGTTGTGGAGGTCGGATAGACAGTCGCTCCATGTAAAATTCTGATATTCAGCTGAGCCGGTTGGGCTGGAAGCCGAGCCCAACATAGTTGGGAAAAGGCCAGATAGATGATGATTTCGTCACAATATCCATTGTCAAAATATAAAATATTCACGTCCTCTATCCATCTTTTCTTTACATAATTTTAGAAAAATGTAACAGCAACTTTAAAAGTTCAACTTAAGAACTATTTCGATCTCATGCAATGTTACTTATGGAAGTTTCTCAGAAACTTTTACATTATATCCCCTAACTAGCTTCGCTTCTATTTGCTCTTAAGTCGAGAAGAATATCGTAGGTACTAGGTACCTTAAATAAGTTACCAAATGATGTGTGGTATATAAAGAAATATTGCCAATTTATCAACGGATTGGTTATCGCACTAAAAAGTAAGTAACGAATTAACTTTTAGATAAATACTTATTTTTTTAATATCAAAACCAAAAGACGAGTCAAATTAGGCTGAGAATCAGCACTTTTCGAACGTCAAAATTACAAAATACAGTCCTCCAAAACGCCCGCCCTTCACCACTTCCTAGTGCATTCGCTGGGAAGAAGTGCAATGGCGCAACAAATTTCCCGGGAGCACAGCTGTCTGTATAGCGTGTGCACGACTATCATGAAATGATCCCTTATAAATGCACTAATTGCCTAAAATGCGCCCACGAATAAATTAACTTTGTGCGAATCGCCAACAGAAAAAAAAATATTATTTAAAAGGGTCGATTCGCCCGTATCCGGCGAGATAATTCGTGTGAATCAGCCAATAAGCCCTTGGCTTAGTCTATAATCTGAGCCTTTATTATAAAGTACAAACATATCGTATCAAAAAGTCGGTTAGAAACACACTGGACTGGTGCTTACCAGTATAATCAATAACCTATTAAACACTTCACCAAGCCCATTTTTCGAGCATAAAAGTTAATCGAACACAAACTAATTAGTTAATACAAAATCAACATACCATTTAAAAGTAGCATCAAGCCACAGTAAAAGTAGTAGTTTTTCACAAAATTACTGTAATAAAAGTGGGATACAGACTCCTTAGGAATTTTAATTGAGTTCCCCGTTTTTGGTGCGTGGCCCAAGTTGCGAGAGGTTTGTTCTATTGTTCGAATTAAATGAAACATTCCCGCCAAATGTAGAAAGAGGAAGCATAGCAATGGTTCGTGGCATTACGTCGCTTCTTTGTGTGCCGGGCGCCCCACATTGCTTTTACTTTTTTTTATTTTAATGCTGGCAACGTGTGGCGGGATTTAAATTTAAAAATAAAAATGGTGTGAGAATTTGAGTTGCGTGATTCATTACTGTTGGTACGAGTTCTATAAAAGACATTTCGGTCACCAGAAACGTTTTTAAAAGTGCTTTGAATGCAATAGTTCAAGGTCTGAATATAGCATCGAAGAAAACTTTTTGAATTTCAGCCTAGTCATTACACGTAATTTATTCAGTTTTATTCCATGGCTTTCATTTCTAAAATATTAAGTTAGGTGCTCAGCCGTTTTACTGCCAACTGTAATTATTGTCTAATTGCTATGATTTTCTTGTATAAACTTTTCCTGTATAAAATTAAAAACAGCATGCTGAGTGCATGCTGTTTTCAATTTGTTTGTAATAATTACAAACAGCAGTTATTTCTACATGTTAAATAAAACACTGCATGGTATTGGCAAAACTATGAATAAACTATTTCGATTAGGTAGGTGGGCCTTCGATACTAGAAAAAAAAAACTTTAATACCGCATTAGGTTATCACTTAAAACTAACCAAAGTAAAAGCTCCTGAAAGAAGATGGGTCTCTACAAAATATGGCGTCATTAATACCAAATTCCGTTCTTTTCTCTTTAATCCTGACCAAAATAGGCTGAAAACATTTTCTGGCGAACAGTAATGTCTGTAATCTAGATTTCTAGTAAAAGGGTAGAGTAAATTGCTCGGAAGAGGCCGTAATTTTAGCTAAATTATCGTTATGTCTGATCTGCCACCTATTTAGAATAAGAATTGGCCATCGCTGTGGCTGTTAGCTGCATTTTCCTGTTGTTTAGGACATGTTGCGAAAAACATTTAATTTTAGCTGCTTCAGCTTCTTCGCCCCTTCGCCTGAACTAAATAAGAAAAGAAAGAACGCAAGAAAATATTTTCAAGAAACTTTCAAACTTCTAAAGAAATAAGGGAATATTTTTCTAAATGAATCTGCTGTCCATTATCATCATCATCTGCCTAGCCTTTTCCCAACCATGTTTGGGTAGACTTCCAGTCTAGCCGTATGCAGCTGAGTACCAGTATTTTACATGGAACGACTGCCTATCTGACCTCCACAACCCTGTTACTGGGTAATCCGAAACCCCTTGTTAAGACTGGTTGTCAGATAACTAGTTGTTGGTGAGTGGTTGTTGGTTGTAACCTGCTGTCCATAATGTCATAAGTAATTTTCAAACGGACCGTTGCAAGAATAAAAAAAACTAGTAAGAAAATTGAAATAACACAATTTATTCATATCAAAACTTGTATTCAACAAAACACTGATATAATAAAACTCCGTACCTTTCCAACCGACACAAACCCAGTGTCACATCTGTGTTCCCTCCATTTTCTTGTCCCGCATTCCTATTTTCTGTTTTAAGAGTTTTTTATGGGGATAAAATGGAAAACTGCTGACTATTTGACATATGGCGGCCGTGTTCTGTGACAAATGGTACTGACATTGTTCTGAGGCTCGTTGCATTGTTGAGTCGACAAATAGTATTCCCGGGCTATTTTGTTATTTATCTCTGTTTGGATAAGGGGACATTGTTTCTGTAGCTATGTATTTGCATGTATTATTTTGGAGCTCGGCCCGCGTATCGGCTTTGAGGGGCCCGTGGCTAAATAATAACAGCCGCACAGGTTGATCGATCAGGTTAAGCTACGCTTGCCGCGGTTGGTTTGTGGATGGGTATCTTTACATACCGAGACACCTCCGTGCCTCGAAAACCATGTTAAGCGGTTGATCCCGGCGGTCATTCGTGGATCTTTGACAGTCGTTACGGGTAGTCAGAAGCCCGAAAGTCTGACAACCAGTCTCAATCAATATTGGTCCTTCTGTCACTGTTGTGTTATGAAAGGTCTGTAATACAACTGAAACAGATATCATGAATAGTTATTAATTAACTACATTATCAGAGAACACTAATAACGTTTCAATTAGTCGATTATGATCATAATAGTCGTTCTAGGACCAGAAAGCCATAAAGAGGTCATTGTATATTTATTATTAATTTGGTTATTTTTGGTCCTTCGCTCCGAGAATGTATTCTAAGTATTCTTAAAGTGAAAGAAAAGAAAGAAAGAAAGAAAGACAAAGTATTTATTTAAAGCGACTCGTCCAGGATTTTTGAATGAATCGATGTCATTAGTGATGTCTAAAGTAAAAGCTTTGTGAAAAGCACGAAGAACAATGTTAAAAGAAGAATTTTTTGTATTTATGATGGAATATTATTGGTAAATAAATCGCCGAAGTGTTGATTTGACTTTGCAGAAATGTGTAATTTTCAGATAATTTTTCTTTTATGAGACTTTTATATTTTCAAAAGATGCCTGATTTTTAATTATAAGATGCTTCAAATGTTGCAATGTGGTTCACACTTCAAATAAAATACTACAAAAATGATTTTAGCCTTAAACAATAGGGTTGACAACGAAACCCTCTCACGCGTTATTATTTACACAACACCGACGCAATCCGCTTCGCGGCGGTAAATCCCGGTAAAAAATAGTTCCGCGCGGTAAAAACTAGTTTTCAAGTGTTAACTACACTTCTGCGTGACCCAGTTATAACCGGTTCCGGGTTTGGCTCGTTACTGAGGACGGAACCCGACTGCAGTCACGTTCCTGCTGTCTGTTTGTCTTTCTGCATCATTATGCGCTGACAATTAATTTGTAGCTTTTTTAAAACAGCGAGTACTTGGAGGAAGGTTAATAAAAAGTGTAGTCAGTTGTTTGTTTGAGTTTGCTGTTTCTTTGAGCAACATTTCTTCACTTTCAGGCTTCGAGATATACCTAAACTTTTCCTCTTCGTGAGTAGTCACTAAAAGCACGGTCTATGTTTTCGGGTTTCGGCCGAAGTAACGGGCATTTCTAAACTTTATCTCATTTATCATTTTATCATTTAAATATTTGCATACTTTAATGTCATTATAGGTGTTACAATTTCAGGCTTAAAGCTAAGGTACAATTATGGACCCTGTAGGGGCACAGCAACATAAGGTAAATTAAAATCAAAATTAAAATACATAAAAAATCAAAATTAAAATACAGCATTAAAATTAGTATTAAATGACAATTTACACATTCAAATTAAATAATACACAATTTATTAATAATTAATTCAATTAGAATGAAATAACAATTTATAGATTAAACTTAAATAATACACAGTTTATCATTCATATATTCGTTTATATCATAGTAGCTTTTATTTATTAGAAGCTGCTTCAACTTATTACTAAAAACAGCATATTTATTTATATTCTTAATTTGTTCCGGTAGTTTATTATATCTCTTATGGTCATACGATTAGTTTAGAGCCCAAACTAAGATTGAATGCCAACACTGTTAGTCAGATGTCCCTACGCACGATGTCGTTTTGGCCACCCGAAAAATTGAATTTGACACTTGTGTTGACAAATCAACTACTATAGGACGATCCCGTATCTTAGTTGACGGACTTAAAGAATAAACCCCTGGAACAATGATTAAGAAAGAAAGAAAATACGTTTATTTGCTATAAACATGCTCCATATCGCTTTGATGTAAGTCAGTGACGTTATTAATTAAAGAGTTGCTATGTTCATGACAATAAAGCAAATCGCAGGCAAAACTCATACATACTGCCAGCGAGTAAGGACTTAATATTCTTTGTAAAGAGTTCTCATAGACCCTCTTACCTCTTAAACCCATTCTGCACGCACTCGGCTGAACGCTGACTTTTTTTAAAATGCATAGGGCTTATTGTTGTTCTTTTCTATCGTGCTTGTTAGTGATCCTAAGATTTCTACTACTGTTTCTATTTTTACCCGTGAGAACCTGTAATTAGGTTTATGTCTCATATACAATTGTTGAGAGCAGTGGTGGCTAAGTTGTAACGGCCGCGAGTTACGAGTTGTAGGTCGCAGGTTCGAACCCAGACAGGCGTTTTACTTTGTGTAAATTATTTCATCACCACTGCTCTTAAAACGGTGAAGGAAAACATTGTGAGGAAACCGGCATGTCCTAGAACCAAAAATTCAAAGACATGTGACATCTACCAACCCGCACTGGGCCCGCGTGATGGATTACGGCACACTTCCTTTGCCAAGAGGAGGAGTCCCAGCAGTGGGAACATTATAGGCTGAATGTATACAATTGTTATTCTTTTGTTATAGCTGTTGGTTCTCCTATAAATAAATACAATCCGATTTTAGAAATCCTGTTAAATCGGTTTTATCAACACGTGATGTGAACTCACTACCCGAACCTAAAGCTTTATTCCTCGATTTTGGGGACCAGCAAGCTTCGGGCACCGAATTTTCATTTACACGGTAAATGCCTGAATTCTCGTTTTTGAATTGAATTATGCCTATGGCGTTGACCTTTTACCAGCAGTTGTCAAACTAGTTTATGTGTGTTAGACTTTACAGAGGTTTAAGGGTTTAGCCTGACAAATATTTGGCGGGTTCCTCTTAATGTGTGTATAAGCTTAGCTTTAGTTTATGTGATTGGACAGCACGCTTTTCCTCTTTTCCTTTATCTAATAACTAGCTGCGCCCCGCGGTTTCACCCGCATAAGTTTTGATCCCGTGGTAATATCGGGATAAATAGTATCCTATGTGTTAAACCAGGTTATAAATTATCTGCGTGCTAAATTTCATCCAAATCCGTTCAGCAGTTTTTGCGTGAAAGAGTAACAAACATCCATCCATCCATACAAACTTTCGCGTTTATAATATTATTATGATTATTTGAAATAGAAAGAAAGAAAAAGAAAAAAGTACTTATTGTCACTTAAACACGAAGATCACAAACTGAATTAAACACAAATAATACCAGCCTATAACTGTCCAACTGCAGGGCAAAGGTCTCTTCTCATACAAAGAAGGCACGAGCATGATTGATCACTACGCTTGCTCAAGGCGGATTGGCAATTTCAGACTCATATCAATTACAAGTTCTGTAAAAATGTTACCGTGAAAATTCATGTGAAGTGCGCTGACAATAGTGTCAATCCTTAGCATCAGGTGGAATGACAGCTCTCTTCACATAAGATTTCACTTTAAGATATTTACAGCATAGATTTTTTTTTTAAACGTTGCCCCACACTAGCAATTTCTCCTGTGTCGTGGGTGCGTTTACAAACATTTAAAGTCACATACACAAACAGCCAGACCCGGAACAACTAGTTGTAGATTATACAAATATTTGTTCCGTGCGGGAATCGAACCCGCGACACACAGCGCAGCAGTCAATCGCTTAACCACTGCGCCAACCATGCCGTCAATTGGCTGGTTTCCTCGTGATGTTTTCATACAGTTAGTTACACTTTAGCAATTGAAACGCATTTTCAGAGCTAAACAAACTTTATTAAGTATAGTAGTACAGACGCCAGCACATCAAGCTACTACAATCTGTCAAATTTCTTTAATAGATTTTCAACTTTATTGCTAAAGTATTAAGGTTCAAAGTTGATTGGGAAAATTTGACAGTTTCGGGTAGCTTGACCTGCTGGCGTCAGTACTTACATTATGTGTCGCGCTATGTTGTTGAAAATTGTCATAAATGCACAAAATCTTATTTCTAGGAACATTTTAGTACCGTGCATATATCTGTAAGCCTAGCCTCCGAATAAACCACACCAGCTCTAGGATTAAACTGCACGTTCAAACACGGAGGCTGCTTTGAACTCCGAAAATGCGGGCAATGTTCGAAAGTGTCCTATTAGCGATCATGGAGTTTCAATTATGGCTCTAATTGTGACTCAGTTTAACTCGTTTTGCATCGATCGGAGCAACATTGGTGTGATATTCAATGTTGCATATGGAGATCGTTTCACGAAATCACGGAAACCCATTCAAGAGAAACTATGAACATACTTTGACAGCTCTAGTTACACAAGATGTTGTATCTAAATGTTGACCATTCAAGTCAAACACAAGACTCTTTTTACTCTGTCTCTAAAAATATTTTACTTTTGAAAAGTATTTCCATTTCAGCATCTCCAGCATAATAATTCCAGTTTACAACAGACTGTTGACTTAAAAACCTATCTCCTTATACGGCAGAATTTAATAGTGCAGCAGTGCGAACAAAATAGAGTGTTAGTCGCGGCTGTAGTAGTAATATATCAAGAGAAATCTTCTTTATCCGACCTCGGACGGGGCTGGGTAGTGGGTATGTATGAGAAGTAGTGGTAGGATCGGATGGAAAGTGGATGGAGATTTTTTGGGATTGAAAATAAAGTTGGTTTTGGTATGAATGTGATTTTGGATAGGATCAATGTCAACGGTTTAGGAGAACACCTTACGTTACCTACGTTTCCCGGAAAGGTGTATCTTTTAGAGTTGGTATTGAACAGACGAGATTTTGATAAAGTAAACTAACATTAAAATGGAGGAGGTTTATAGGAGGTAATTTCTGGGAGTATTGTTCCGATTTTAATTATTTTCACAGATGGAAATCTAGACCGAGAATCATTTGAATCTTTTGCTGAGTACCATAGGATATGGTTTCGGTAAAACACGTCGATGAAGTCGCGGGAACAAGCTCGAAAATTGTTATTGAACTTACTATGTAATTTTATCGGCACAATAATAATTTTGTTGGTAATGATTACAAGTGAACTGTCCATACTACAACTTATTTATACAAATTAGTTATTGATTTATTGAAAAAAAAAAAAAAAACTAAAGCACCTGGTAACCAATTGCATGATTATGAAATAATTGAATATGGTTACTACCTGAGGGGCAGTTCCAGTGTTTCTAAGAACGTTTTTAATATCATCACAGTATCAACATGTCAAAATTTGTGTAGTGATTACCTGCATTTTTGACATTTAACTGTCGCTGACATGACATTGTAACCAGATTTTAAACGTTTTAATTAGGGGTATTGGCCGTCAGATCCTTTACAATAGCTTAGGAATAAATGATAGAATTATACACTCGAATCCTTGTACAAATCACTTTATTGGTAACACAGTAAAATATTAATTGTAACTCGGGACCGCTTTCATAGCATCTAACTGAAAAAAATGCAAGCCCACTTTTGCCGCCATTTTTCATCAAAAGTCGTCTATGGGTTGCCACAACACAAAAGCATCATCATCATCTTCCTGCCCTTATCCCATGTTACTTGAGGTCGGCGCAACACGTTTTCTTCTTCCATTCTCCCCTGTCAATCGTCACGCTATCATTCACTCCCTTCTCTTTCATATCTCTTTCATATCATTACTCGCACAATCCATCCATCTTTTCTTCGGCCTTCCTCCCCTCTATACATGTTGATGGATGGAGAGCCATCCATCAACATGAATATTCATCACTATTTTAGTCACATGTGTTTCGTCCCTTCTCATCACATGCCCATACCAAGCCAAACGATTTCCTTTCAACTTTTCTGTCACTGGCGCCACTTTCAAACTTACTCTTACGAGTATATACTCAACACAAAAGCATAAAATGTTTAAAAATGACAATGTTGCAATCCACACATAATTTTAGTTAAATAGTCGATTATTGTGTATGCTAACACAATGAATATAAAATAATGAATGTGATTACTACTGACCCTTTAAAAAAGGTTATCTGACGTCCATTTCATGAAATACCTTCTCAAAATCTCCGTATAAGCAAACCCTATAACTGTAAATAACTGGAAAACAGAATTCTATAAAATCAGCACCTCCAAGGCTCCGACGTTCCTCGAAAGCATGGCTACAAGGCTGTGACCTGATTCTGTTCTATTTTCTTAGGATAAAGAAAATAGAATAAGGCACAGCATCCGTGCATAATGTGACATAATGCACAGAGTTTATGCTGAAACTCTTTTAGCATAAACGAGTGTATTTAGGAGTCAGACCTTAAATTAGACTTATTGTAATGTTTTTGAGGGTAGGACGGATAACTAATTATGTACATAAGTAAATATACATAATTAGTTATGTACATAATTACATGATTATGAGCATAATTACGCTAGCAAGAAAGGTCCATTTATGCTGACACTTTTGATATATGATTATAATTGTCAGTGTGATTTGATAAACTGCTCTTTATCTTTTAATTTTTATAGATAGCTAGGAGCGCTCCGCGATTTCACCCGCATAAGTTACGATCCCGTAGGTATATCGGGATAAAAAGTATTCTATGTCTTCATTCTGGTTATAAACTATCTGTGTACCGAATTTCATCAATATTGATCCAGCCGTTTGAGTTTGAAGAAGTAATAAACATACATACACACACACTCACAAACTTTCGCCTTTATAATATTAAGTGTGATAAAATATATTACTCAATAATATAAAATATATTATTAAGATTCAATAAACCTGAAATGACAAATATTAAGAAGAGCAAGGCATCGTCATCATAATTTGATTACAATAATAATTTATTTTATTTTATGTTTTTATTGCTGCATGGGCCTGCTCTTGACGTCACTGCTGGACATAGGCCTCTTCCAGGCTGCGCCACAACACCCTGTCTCCGCCTTCCGCATCCAGTCCGTCCCAGCCACCTTCTTTAAGTCGCCCGTCCATGTAGCTGGTGGCCTCACACACTACGCTTCGCGTGCGCGTCTTTAAAGACCAAAACATCACAAGGCAAAATTCTTTTCTGATAATAGAGGAGAAACGAGCAACGCACTTTCTCACTAAATATTACAGATTTTGGTTGTCAAGTTTCTCTCGATGTTTTCCTTCACCGTAGGTTACTGGTGTCCTCGATTTTACAACTTGAGACGATATCATTACAATCTACAAAAACGTAATTATTGGAAATCCATTAGTTTTTATAGTTCCCAATGGTGGGTTCGTTTTGACTAGCTAGACAGAGCTTAGCCAGTAAATGGACGTAAAGTAGAAAGTCTAGACGAGCTTTTAGTCTAGACTTATTGTCATGAAGACGTATCTAGACAACATTCATCAGTCGTACATAAAAGACGTATTCCCAGGTCGGACAAAGTGTTTTTGAGTTTTTCTATCTAGATTTTCTCAGTAGCTGCCCGGGTCTGGATTTGTGCCCGGTTGATGGCAATAGGCTGGCCCCCCATTATATGGAACTTAAATATAACTGGCGAAATGTGGGAGTACTATAAGTACACCTCTGCCCAACCCTTCGAGGAAAGAAGGCGTGATGTTATATATACAAACAAGTGGAATCAGTGTACAAAGTAGAATATAATCCGTACAAATCGTACTAATATTATAAACGCGAAAGTTTGTATGGGATGGATGGATGTTTGTTACTCTTTCACGCAAAAACTACTCAACAGATTTGCATGAAATTTGGCACACAGATAGTTTATAACCAGGATTAACACAGAATTTTTATCCCGATATTTTTACTGGATCGTAACTTATACGGGTGAAACCGAAGGGCGCAGCTAGTTAAGAATAAACGACTGACGATTCTATGTTCGATATTATGGTCGGGCAGTACCTATATGGAAAAAGGGTTTTCATCTCAGGAAATTCATTTTTTTTTGCCCAGTCATTGCTGATCTGTCCCTATCCCTAAGGGAAATACAGGTGTGATGTTATGTTACTTAAAGCTGGCGTCACAGTTTCATCTCACATTTTCTCTCTTTCGTTGTAAATGCGACAAAAAACTTCAGAGATTTCAAGTTTTTTGTCAAGTATTTAGTCACCATGAACCTCAAAACTTATTAAAGCGAAAGCATCAGGGTATTCCGCGAAATTCAAATTTTCTTACGTTTTTCGCAGTTTGTAGGTTTCATTATCAAGTTGTATTTATGATGTTTGAATTTCGCGGGCTCCCTTAGCGCATCTGTCTTAAAATATTTCACAATAACTGTTTGTTAGCAGTGTCCCCAAAGTTTCGGAACGTTTCAAACTTGTGTCTGGTTTTGGTCCAGACTAATCTATAGATCGAAGTTAGCCTGTAAAGCCTGTGGAGCTTGTAACTTGAAACTTGTAAGACATTTAGCATTAAGTATTCATTGCTCTGTTGGAACTTAGTTATGAGTTGAGGAGTCTAATCTAGTGGGTGATGGAAATGGTTCGTTGGCTTTTAGCGCATCGAACGGGTACTATTTGTTTTGGCTCTCTAAATCCGTCAAGGTAGATACGGTCCCGTTCGAAAGTAGTTCGAAACTTGGAAGTGAACCCTACACCCCATTAATTAACTAATTTGGAGGAGAAAAAACACATCGGGAGTAGGGACAACTGTTAAATCATTCATTCATTCATTCTTAATTCTCTGCCTCAAACTAATCTTATGTCCGTAGGTGATTCGCAGTAGGAATTGTCAATAACTCAGACCGAAACTACGGATTTCTAGCCTAGGGAGTAGTCCTTCTGGCTGTCAACAGATTTAGTTCTGTCACTACTTTAACTGTCAAAAAAAATTATGTCTTCGCATTGAAATAATAATAAAATGTAAGACATTAAAATATGATTGAATGTGATTTACAAATGATACTGTGTTTGAGTTCAAGGGCTCTTAAAGTGTTAATAAAAACCATATTTGTAATGAAAAAATAAATAGGTGTTGAAGCATCATTATTACGGCAACATTTCATGCCATTTCATACTTTCAAAGCGACAATTTTTTCCTAATGGGCGATCAAAAAACCATATTACGTATTTCTTAATTTCATGTATGAACATAAATGAAGCAAAATGATGTAAGGATCGTAGCAGACGGAGTTCTGTAGTTTCTGCCTACCGCCATGGGAAGAAGGCGTGAGTGTACACAAAAGTATTACGAGTCCAGTTTGATATATTAAATCGTAAATTCTCAGTACAAATCTAAAAGCCTTCTCAGATTCTCTGCAGAACAAAAACATTGCACTACCCCAAGTTCAATCTGTCTAAGTATATTGACTCTGCAGTTTTTGTATTCGAAATAAAGTTATTTCAAGATTGATGTTAAACAAAGTTTTATTTTCTCGTTACAAATGAGCATTTCTTTTTGATTCGCATGCACGTTCAGAATAACGTATTTGCACCAAGATACGCATTGAGTGATGTTTTTTTTATTTAATGTGTATATCTATAACTTGTAATGGCATCAGTACTGTAGAATCTATATTTAAGCTGATTATATCACTAAACTGGTTCATCACCACACCAAGCCTCTCCTGCAGGCATCGCTTCACTTTCAACTGTTTCCCGCCATTCGTGGTCAACTGACAGTTGACATAGTGACAGCTGCCTCACTACTGATGTGACTGGCTATCAGTATTTTACATGGAGCGACTGCCTATCTGAACTCCACAACCCAGTTACTGGGTAATACGATATTTGGTAAGACTGGTTGTCAGACGTTCGGGCTTCTGACTACCCGTAAGGACTGACAAAGATCCACGAATGAGAGCCTTATTGACAGCCTTATTTTTGGACTAAACAGTTTAAATAAATCTACATCTAAAAAAATAATTGCAGTATTATTTTAACTTTCACATCTTAAATTCTAATGATATCTCTGACTTTCGTTCATTTGCACGTTATTTACCCGTGCTCCACCTTCATCGTCATGAAAATTATGATCATCCTAAAAACGGCTTTAATATTATTTCTTTTTATAACTTCGGGTGTTCTCGTGGAAATTATCTTCCAAACTTTGGAAGTCATTACAAAATTCTGACGGCAAGACTCCATTGGGACGGGAATTTTTTAAAAGCAATAACTCTGCCGTCTTTTCCTAGGTTGTTAAAGCAATTAAATTTGTTAGTGTTAAGTTCGTTTTCTTTGCAATTAGTTGCTCTGTACTCGGAGTACACGAGTACAAGGTAATTGTGATATAGTTGCTGCAGTTATTATGTGCACTAGCTTACGTCTTAATTAGGATTATGGAGACTGCAGGAACTTTAATAAAGATTGTGAGTGCATTGTGCGGTTTGGATTGTTAAAGACTTTGTTGGTGACGGCAATGGAAGAAGGATGAAGCTATACAACCTCTTTAGGGATTGCAGTGACACTTAGGCCCCGGGCTACTTCATCATCAGCCTATAGCAGTCCACTGCTGGGACGTCATAATCAGCCTACATTGTTCCCACTGCTGGGCCACAGGCCTCTTCTTTTCGAGAGGGAGTGGGCTATAATCTACCACGCGGGCCCAGTGCGGTTTGCAGTGCGGGTGCGGGGACATGCCTCACGATATTTTCCTTCACCGTTTTGAGAGCAGTGATGATGAAATAATTTACACGTAGTAAAGCGCCTGTCTGGGTTCGAACCGACGACCTACAACTCATAAATCGCGGCCGTTACCACTGGGCCACCACTGTTCTCACTGCTGGATATAGGCCTCTCCAATTGCACGCCATACCGGGCAGCCAAGCCACTTAATCCCAAACAAAATGTTAAAATGTTAACACTGTTTACGGAAAGCGATTATTTTTTACCGTTCCTTAATCCTTAAAGCCTTAAGTAAGTTTCGAGTAGAAAGTTCATAAAACCTTTTCCTATGTAAACAACAATCGGAACGAGGTGTCCCGAAATTCCCGGTACTATAATAAAATAGAATACACAAATTCGGGAGCAACGAAGTCGTAAGGTATCCCGTACCGTATTTGGAACACCTTTTCTCCCTACTATTTTTCCTTGCGATTATTCTCGAAACAAAGCAACAGTAAATAGAATAAAAGCAATTTCAAAGCAAGCTTCTAGCGGCCATGTCACCCTGAAATATCGTTCTACGGTGCGCTGTAACAGAAAAGGACGCAAGATAAATCCTTGTCTACCCGTGACGAATGTTCTTTAAAAATGGGGGTTTTATTAAAAATATTTTAAACGTGTACATCACTGTTCCGGGACGTGTGAGCGAGATAGGTTTTATTATATTTTATCTCTAGGTTCTTTCGCACGTCTTTTAGTTACGGCTCGAGATAAATCCAATTACTTTAAAGCTAAGGAAGAAAGAAAAATAGGATATGGCTGTGTCTTTTATGTTTTATACGTACACTGGTCGTTTTTCAATCAATTTTGAGTATTGGTCTTTTGTTCCGTACTTATTGGGTTTTAGTTTGTGGTCCTTTGCAACTGAAACTTTATTCTCGTACCGTGTGACTTTTATGTGAAGAGTGTTACGAGTATACTTGACGTAACGCTAGTAATTCCAGAAGGGTTAGGAAGATGTGTGCTTATAAAATTAAAATTTTCCCAATCAACCTTGAACCTTAAAACTTCAGCGATAAAGTCGTAAATCTATTAAAGAAATTTGACAGCTATTGTAGTAGCTTGATGTGCTGGCCTCTGTACATCCACATTTCGGCAGTTATGTTCAAGTCCCCATATTATACCTGAAACTTAAACATAAGTATCTAAAGAAAAGAAAAAATACGTACACGTTACATAAACGCAACTTATGGGGGCAAACCTATTGCCATCAACCGGGCAGGAATCCAGACTAAGGGTTGCTACTGAGAAATTTCTGATGATAAAACCCAACCATACTTTGTCCGACCTAGGAATAGAACCCAGGACCTTATGCTCAGCGTTTGCTAACCTTAGACCAACAAGGCAGTTATTATTTTGGGCATATTCATATTATTTTTTAATAACTACAAATTACTTATACCTTTTGTTTCCTTTGTTCTAGGTACAACTCAAAACTGACGACCCTAGCGCTTCCCTCAGTGATATTCGAGCCTAAATTCCGAGGATCGGTGCGAAACTTGGTGTACTCTGACCTGCCTGGACAGCCACCTCGGAGACAGGAGTTGAGGCATTCGAGAGATTTAAAGGTAAGTTTAGTGAGTAATAATTACCGCAGTTACTCATTGAATTTTTTTTACCACCTGATATTTTCAACCGGAATGAAGTCATGTAAAGGAATTTGATCGTTTATGTATTACTGTCGACTTTGCCAACCGACCTAACTCTATGGATTCATAAGTTGATGGCATGTATAAAAGGATAAACACTATTTCATTTTAGGGCTGATTTTTCCAACGCCAGATAATTTTACGGACGAATAATTTTGAATTTTTGACAGTTCTTCCATACAAAATCAGTCAGATGTCAATTTTATTCCACGAATAAAAGTTATCTGTCGATTGAAAAATCAACACAGTCAGTCAGTGAGTCAGTCGTGAATAGTGAACAAGAACGTCAGCTGACAGCGCCCGTCTACATGTACAGTATTTTTATCTCACGAAGCCACGCGCGCTTTACTTGTGTTAACTAAAATCAGCTGAGATAAGAATATACAATAAAATAAGTAGTATCGATTCTAGGAAAAATTACGAGTTAATTTTTACCGGGTACTATAAAAGGTGTATTCAACGCTTGCAAGAGCGCGAAGCTCTTACAGAATCTAGTTATATTTACTTAGGTAAGTGGGTTAGATAGGTGTGTTGTAGGTTATTTAATCTCCTAGTTAAAATTCATTAACTAGAAGATTTAAATAAACTAACAATAATTAGCACCAAGACAGTTTCGCTGCAAAAGGTCCGACAGTATCTTTAAACAAAGTAACGAACACAAAACTTTGTTTGCGCCATTTTAACATTACTATTCAGCGTTTTCCTCAGCGAAAAATCAAAGTTAAAAGAAAAAACTAGGTTAAAAACAATCACAAGTCTCCCCAGAGTCGACAATAGGAAACTTATGAATAAATTCACTTGTGAAGTCATTGTTTTATGCTAATCTCATTTGCTTCGCGGTCCGGACTAAATCAGCTGAGTTTAACAGACACACCCACTCATTCTTCTTAAGTTTTCACGCCCGTAGACCGTAAAAGGTATAGGCAGAATCTCATGTTCATCATCATCATGGTTAGCCTATTTTGTGTCGCACAGCTGGACAAAGGCCCCCCCTTTTTTCTTCCAAACCTCCCTGTCTCTGCGATCTCTAGCTATGTTGGCCCTGCAAACGTCATCAGATCGTCACACCAACTTCGCCGTGGTCTACCTCGACGGCGATGTCCTCCCTCAGGCGTCCAGTGAGTGACGATCTTTGCGTATTCTCTCCGGGTACATTCGTGAGCCGTGACCGGGCAACACCCACTTCAAAAAAATTCTTCTTCTTGGCTAATCTCATGTTAGGTAGAAGAAATTCCATGTAATTGCGATGAGTTGATTGCTTTTGTGTGGGAGATTTTAATGTAGTAGGTAACTACTAGTTTTTGGACGAAGCCTTTTGGGAAGTACACTTAAGTACACAGTTTAAAGAGAACAGCTTTTTAGTGTGATATTTGCTGCATTTATGGTTACAGCTTGTGCGTCTATATTCCTTGCCAGCCTCTATATCTATCAAAAGGTTTTTTGTTTAATAAACATAATAGTTCCTGGAAGGATTTGGGGGAGGCCTTTACCCCAGCAGTGGGACAGTATAGGCTAATAAAAAAAACATAATATGGCGAATAAGGAAAACGAATGAGTGCAAAATAATCCCATTTCATTTAAATTCTAAGTACAAGGCATTTCATTAAGGATTGTCGCGTTACACCTAATGGCACATTACCTACAGATAATGTTCAAATACTCCGCATTCTTTCAACAAAATCATAAACATCGCAATTTGCGAGCCATTGTCATTTCTTCAGGGCACGGACCCTGATGGGAATTTGTACTTTAAATCGGTTGGAAAACGGTTGATTTTCCCGGTCTTCTGTGTAGGTTTTGCTAAGTTGGATTTAACAAAGAAATTCCATTGAGCGTTGGTTTAACCTTAGTCATGGTTTTGTTGTGCGTGGTACAAGTGTAAAGCGTTCTTATATTACAGTTTTTTTGATCGCAAATATGTACAATATCGTGTCAAGAGGCTACAGAAACCGATTTTCGTACCCTAAAATTCCTAGACATAGGCAAAAAGGCTGCCAAGCTGAAATGAGATCGGGCGGGCACGTCAGCCGCATGCACAGTAACCGCAGGGCAATAGTCTCCATGCGGTGAGTGCCTGAGGGTGGACGGCGCCGCCGAGGCTGACCCACGAAGAGGTGGCGACACGACCTAGACGGGTACCGCAAGGGTTGCATCGAGGTGGCTCTTGAAAAGTATGGCTGGAAGGATTTGGGGGAGGCCTTTGCCCAGCAGTGGGACAATGTAGGCTTATTTAAAAAAATATCCGAATAAGTAACAGTTTTTTTTCTCACCGTCTGTCAACGGAAGCTCCAATTCATTGCAATAGCCAATATACACGGTGTAAGAGACATAGACGTGCAAACTGTTGCCATGAATTTAGCACATGATTCTAGTGCCTCCAGTGTCATGCGCAGCATTTTGCTACGTTAAAAAAAATGCTGTAGTTTCATACAAAAATGCAACATGTACAGACGCCAGCAGGTCAAGCTACCCGAAACTGTCAAATTTTCCCAATCAACCTTGAACCTTAATGCTTTAGTGATAAAGTTGAAAGTCTATTAAAGAAATTTGACAGATTGTAGTAACTTGATGTGCTGGCGTCCGTACACGATCAAAATGAATGGATAAGCTGTTTTTTTTTTTTAATAACCGGCGAATAATTTCCCCACTTATGGGTCTTCATGCCTTGTACTGAAAAATGCAACGCAAACTTAAAACTATTCGGCAACACCAAACAATAGCATGCTAGTACTAAATTATCAGCTAAACACCTTGCATCATTATTGCCTGTATTTACTAGCAAAACAGTTTATACGCATAATGTAACGCCGCTATAGTATCAGAATTAATTCCAACAGGCAACTGATTGCTATAGGTACGCTAATGCACAGCTCTCCATGTGCATAAACCGCTTTAACGAACGATCCCGCTGGGGTAATGCCATAATCACCAGCTGCCAGCGATAGAGATCGCAATACGATGGTATTAGTATACCCGTTGATGGAATTACTGGGTTGGTGTCCAATAATTGACTGTGTAATTCTCTATAGCAACTATATTGATATAATTTGTTTGTCAGAGTTTCACAGTCTCGCTGTACAGAGTATTTGTGGCCCAGTATCGGCCCCTACTTAGGACTTGTTGGTCGATAGTTCGAACCCAGATAGGTACTTTACTTTGTGTCTTTAATTTCGTCCCGCGCTGGGCCGGCGTGGTGCCTCTCACAGAGAGGAGACCTGTCTATGTCCCAGTAGTGGAAACATAGAATGATTATGCTGTACAGACGCCAGCAGGTCAAGCTACCCGAAACTGTCAAATTTTCCCAATCAACCTTGAACCTTAATGCTTTAGCGATAAAGTTGAAAATCTATTAAAGAAATTTGACAGATTGTAGTAGCTTGATGTGCTGGCGTCTGTACATTAGAGGGTGTAAGGGACATCGATGCGCAAACTTTCAAACACAAAACGTCTCAATAAACTGACTCGAACGCCAAAAAGCATTGTATTTTTTTGGTTCAACGATACACGCTTTAGGAAAAACTTTAAACGCTAGCTCTTATAAATAGACCACACTGAAATCGCGGAACTTCCCGCCCAGAATAAATTAAACGCGACAGTTCGATCGCTTCATTTTTGTCTACCACACTATGGAGCTATTCCACCATACTATTAATTTATTATTTACCAGACAATATTCCTAGTATACTGCGGTCGATAGCTTTGTAGAACTGTTTATAAAAGTATAGGTTAGCAATTTTCCGATCAATAAATATGATTATTATAACGATTGTTACGGTTTGATTCTAATTTTATGAACGCTTTAAGTGAATGTAACATTAAATGTGTTGTGACTTGGCAAGAATTAGAAGAAAAATTGGGTGATTAATCAAATGAAATTGGTGCACACGGAAAATATCAACGCAGGAGGCGTTGAAATTTTTCGTCGGTTATTAAAGAACCATGTACAGACGCCACCACATCAAGCTACCCGAAACTGTCAAATTTTCCCAATCAACCTTGAACCTTAATGCTTTAGCGATATAGTTGAAAATCTATTAAATACATTTGACAGATTGTTGTAGCTTGATGTGCTGGCGTCTGTACTGAATCCATGGTAACAGGTTGCCCGTCGATGCCCCTGCCACCCTGTATATTACCCGTGGGGATTTCGTCAAATCCGGTTAAATTCCTTGTCTTCATCATAGAGGGAACCTCTGTCAGCTTTTTATGTCCAAGGGTGTTAATGAGTCAGTCAGTGACTTTTCGTTTTATATGTATTGATGTACTAAGCTTTTTTGTGTTCCTGTTTTTGTGCGTAGCTTTAATCTGAGTCCATTGGATGGATTATCTCTCTTTCTTCTTACTATTATGATCAGAATGACCATAATAAATATACCACCAAAAAATAATAGACCATAATGTATTTGTGTACCTATTTAATTTATAATTCAATAGTTTTAATAGATTTTTTTTTTCATTTTTCCTCTCAACCAAAGCACCTGACATCTAATGTCTTCACCACCCTTGGTTGACTGGTAGACAATGCCTAAGGCATTAAGTCCGCTTTTGTACAGACGCCAGCAGGTCAAGCTACCCGAAACTGTCAAATTTTCCCAATCAACCTTGAACCTCAATGCTTTAGCGATAAAGTTGAAAATCTATTAAAGAAATTTGACAGATTGTAGTAACTTGATGTGCTGGCGTCCGTACCTATTTTGTGTGCGAAAAGTTTAAATAAATACTTAAATAAATGGTCTCCTTTAAATATTTCTTCGTAAACTGATTGGTCATAAAACCTCCATGAGTTTGATCATAATCAAAGACATTAAATTATTTACCTTAAATCTCTTTGCTCATAATATAGATTGACACCTACAGCTTGACATTTAGCCACCACTCCCCAATAAATCAAGCCGCAGTATAATGACATAGATATAAGATATAATCTCCCCTGCTCATGTCCTTGAGCTAGTTCCATCATTTGCTTGGTCGACCGCTATAATCGCCTCTCGCCTCCGCTACAGACTAATTGCGGAAAAACAGTATTTTTACTTTTTTCGGAAAGTTTTTCAGGGCTGAAAATCGGACTATTACTGAGGATTTTCAGGTCCGTACTGTATTTGTTTTAGACAATTATTTCAAATTCTGTTTCAAAAAAGATTTGTGCGTGCGAAAGTAACGCCAACGAGTTTCATAATGGATTTTTTTTAAAATTTGTAGTAGTTTTCTTTGGATACATGGAATTAGTACGTAATATATTTTGGATACGAATGGAGACCATGGAATTAGTATGTACTATATTGAGACGAAATGCATGGATAAAATTTCGCTTAAAGTATCCTTTTGTAGAAATTTCAGGGAGCGTACGGTAAAAAAACATTGTTGAACTATTTTGTGGCAACAATGAACTAAATACGACATAAGGGCTCAACATATAAAGAGGTTTATGTAAACCACAATATTTTAACGCAATACATAATTAATGTATTATCAAAAGCACCTCACATTGTATACCAAATTAAATTAATTAAGTAGATTAAAGTGATAATACCATTCGCCTACCATAATTACTGCCAAAGGCCTAAGGTAACAAATAAAATACGGTTTTCAAAATAAACCTCATAAGGGTCGAATGTTAAAATTATTCACATAATGATTTTACCTACTGTCTGTGGCAACGATGACCCTTATATTTGGTTTATCTGTTTTTCTTTCAGACCACGATATTATGTTAATGTTAAGTTGTCCTAAAGTTGGACAAATTCGAACGGAGCTCTTAGAACATAAATGGTTTTTATCAAAATAATAAGGGTCTAAGGGATACCTCGTTTCTTACCACATTTTTCTAAAATATGACTGAATACAATTTTCAGCATCCGACGTGCATACAGGCATGCACATATCAAACTAAAAAAGACCAATATAAGCTGCCTTCTCATTGTATGAAAAACCTGTACAATACGAGGTCAGCTTTCCTCTTAAGGGGTAATATTAATAACTATTAACAACACATGATCTGAGGAGCAATTCTCGTAATTTTAAGAACGTTCACAGTCTGAGGGGCAATTCTCGTAATTTTAAGACCGTTCACAGTCTGATCTCAGTCTCAATCTGTCAAAAAATACTTCTAATTTCCCTACATTTTGACAAGTTTTTGACATTTGTTTGTCGCTGAGATGAGACTGCGACTAGATTTTGAACGTTTTAAATTACGAGAATTGGCCTTCTGATCTCAGTCTCAATCTGTCAAAAATACCTCTAATTCCCCTACGTTTTGACAAGTTTTTGACATTTGTTTGTCGCTGAGATGAGACTGCGACTAGATTTTGAACGTTTTACTTTACGAGAAATGGCCTTCAGATTAGATCAAACCGTTAGAGAACAGACTGGCTGGCAAGAGAATAAGTTATATCATAAGTTCAATCCCCATTCGTAATACCATTGCTAAAAGGCCACTCCAAACAAAAGAACAACTAAACATAAAAAAAGAACGGTTTCAAAAATCAACCCTCCAAAGGTCGCCGTACCAATTATTCACAGTAAAGTTTTTAGCTGTACAATATTGTCTCTGGGTTAACCCTCAGATTTAATCTGTCTATATAGCCGAGGTTAGCGGGGTCAGGCGATGGAAGTCGGCACCTCGGGGTCTTGTGTTACGTGTCAACAAAAGGTTATTGTTATAAATAGATGAATGTCAATCCATGTTGTTGAGGTCTCGTGAATGGGAATGGGAATTCTAAATGAAAATTACTTAGTTGAGAATTTGGCTTTCTTTTAAACGAATAAATTTTATACGATCAATCTACCTAGCCTTTTCACAACTATGTTGGGGTCGGCTTCCAATCTAACCGGATGCAGCTGAATACCAGTATTTTACATGGATTGACTGCCTATCTGACCTCTGGCTCGTTACTCAGTAACTAGGTTGTGAAGTCCATGTAAAATACTGGTATTCAGCTGCATTCGGTAAGACAGTTGTCAGACTTTAGAGCTTCTGACTACCCGTAACGATTGTAACTGACAACAAATAATTTCTATAGGTACTTGGGTATAGTGGCTTCCATAAGCTAGTTGGCATTTGCCCACTTCTGGTGTAATGCCACGTTATGATTTAAAAAACAAAAATAACCAGGAAAGTACTCCTACGGGATGAAGTACTTGATTATTTTTTTATGATAAGTCAAAGGTAGTTGAATTAGTCAATAAAATATGGATCAATAGAGTTTTAAATCATAATATGGTGTGTCACAGCTGAAGTGGAAAACTGTCAACCAACTTTTGGAGGCCGCTGTAATCACCTAGTTGGTTTCATAATATTATTACAACCAAAACAACAAAACTCGTATTTCTGAACGAGGCTGTTCCGGTGACCTTTGCTAGTATTTGTCAAAAGAGAAATTGCGGTAATTACCAAGCTCTGCGGATTGTTTACATCAGTTTGTTAGCATCAGCTGTGATCATCTGAACAGGGAACCCTACCCATCCTTCTGACGTAATCTTTTAATGGCATCAATAAGAAAGAGCTCTCATTTAACCACTCTTCTTTGTGTAATGCGGTGGTAGTCCAGTGGTAACGGCCCTGACTTACGAGTTCTAGGTCATGGGATCGAACTCAACCAGGTGCTTCCCTTTGTGTAAATAATTTCATCATCACTGTTCTCAAAACAGTGAAGGAAAACATCGTGAAGAAACTGGCATGTCCTAGAACCAAAAATTCGAAGACATGAGACATCTACCAATCCTCACTAGGCCCGCGTGGTGGATTACTGCCCACTCCATCTGGAAGAGAGGAGACCTGTGCACCAAGCATTGGGAACATTATAGGCTGATTATGCTTCTTTGTATCCACCCTCACAACAGTTTTTCTTCTTCTTAGAGTGTCGATGGTAATCTAAATAGGGTTGGCCCAGAATTTGGCTACGAGTTGGGCATCTTCAGTAGCGTCCAGCAGTCCCTGTAACGTGAAGACAGCAGGACATGCTGGACACAATATTTAGTGTCCCATTGTTTGAAAAAAAAAAAAAACAATTGAAGGAGAGAGTCATGTCAGATCACTCAATGACTGCCCAGAAACTACTCCACAGCACATGCACCTGATATAATCTGACTAGCTTCTAGCCGCCACCTCATTCGCGTGAACCCGACCCACCTTGTCGCATCGCATCATCTGCCCGCGCTATCACTTCGTTTTCACTTAGCGTTCTTTCTGAATTTTTACTTTTACGGCTCCTAAGGGTCCCAGCCTTCGTCAAGAATTGGGCTATCGAATGCAAAAAGATTTTTTCAAATCCGACAGGTAGTTCCAGGATTAGCTCGTTCAAAAAAACAAAAAACTCTTGAGCTTTGTTATTAGTGAACATGTAATGGCATGAAATGCACGTACAGAAGCTCATATCGCTCCACCTTTAAAACCCTTACAAGATTGCAATTTAAAACCTGTTCCACGCTATAATCTAATACTTGAACTATCGTCAAAGCGTACTCCGGATGTCATTAAGCTATCTGCAGAACGTGCATAGACAGGAACGTAAAGAAGTGTTTCAATAATGCATAGCACTTTGTCTATGCCATGTCGTTTAGCGATAAGCGAAGTCTCCGTTACTAAGTGCGGATATTTTGTATGAACGTGATATGGATACTGGAGTAACCGAGGTTGTTTGAGGCAGTGCTCACGACTTTTATGTTTTTAGTGTCGTTTTTGAGAGCTTTGCTTAGAATATGACCGATGATGTTGATGATCTGTTCAGAGATTTTATAGATGCCCCGTTTGGTCTCGTAATAGTAAGCGCGACTGCTGGATCCTGTGGTTATTGGATTTTTCCATTAGGAATTTCTTAGTAACAGCCCGGAGTTTGGATGTTGGAGGTGTGATCTCTCTCCGGTCTTGTCGGATTACGTACTGTCCCATCAGACTATGAGAATAAGGGAAAATACCTGAAGAGGGGAGTGCACCTGTGTCTAAGACACTTGTGTACTTTAATATCTCCCGAGTCGATGGATAGTCTCCGTTGAGATTGATCGCCATGGCTGAAATACGGTCTTGAAGACTATTATTAGATAACTAAACTGTTTAAAAATCGTAAGACAGTTTGCACATTACTGTACTTGAAGGATATTGCAAAGTTTGGTTTCCGTTTTTCAGCTTTGTAAATCGAGTGGTTTTCATACACTATAGGTACGTCTCTGAAGGCTGTATTGATTAAAAAGTACGTTAATCATAGCTAATTTAATAAATCCCAAACGCTGTCCTTCATTTCCGGGAATTCATCATATCAACGCGATCCCATTAATTATAAAACGCTATTAAATATGAACGAAATTTCCACTCACTCTTTCAGCCGAAAAATATTAAAATCTAGCGATGAAAAGGTTGTATCATTAAAATATCCAATATTTTCCTTGTCAACGCTCATATCGGCTTTTCGTCTAGCGTGTTCAACATAAAGGGCAGGGTAATTCAATAACTTGAAAGCAAATGAGATACGCAAGACTTTGGGTAAATCCACACATCTAAAAACAT
This sequence comes from Apamea monoglypha, assembly GCA_911387795.2. Classification (NCBI taxonomy): domain Eukaryota; kingdom Metazoa; phylum Arthropoda; class Insecta; order Lepidoptera; family Noctuidae; genus Apamea; species Apamea monoglypha. The sequence goes on along the minus strand of OU426933.1, from coordinate 2,287,458 downwards.
AAGATGGTTAACGAGAAGTGAGGGTGATGTAGGTTGGCGGAACCCTCCCTTAAATCTAGAGTAACTGGCTATTTCTTTGTTTTCTTCACGCAAGCCTCTCGGGGAGGGAAGATTGAAGGCTATTGTTCATGTTATGAATTCTAGTTTTGGGAAATGTGCTTTTAGGCTAGGTGAAATGTGAAGGAGTAAAGGGAATGGAATATATATTTTGATGCGTCAGACACAGCATTGAGAATGAATGGAATATAGGTCAGCAAAAAAACTATCTTCGGTCTTGCACAACTCGATTTCGTGCCTGAAGTTAAGCTAAGAAAACGTTCGATTTACGGTCAAAGTACAGTTTTAATAAAAAGCGTCGTTCATCACTTCTATGACCAGTTTCTTATTTAATACCATCGTAAAATGTCCCCTACTTAACACGTCTCCCCTATAAACAATAATTTATCTGCACTTTAAGAATTATATGAACATCACACAATTTTTAAAGTCACTCACTCGTCTCAGAGCAAGTTAAAATAAAACGTAACAAGAACGTACTACATTATCAAGAAAATTGAATTTATCTTCAAAAGTATTAGAATAATGTATAAAGTGACAGTGCATGCTGAAATATTCCTTTTGTAGTCAGAATTTAAATGTGAAAATGTGACTCGACACGATAAATAGAAGTTCAATGCGTTTTTTCACCCCGACCTCCCCTCGACCGTTACGTTCAAATATTTGACACATGTTCCTGCAAATGTCTTTTCAACTTTGATATTATTTTCTGTGAAATTGATGCTATATAACTTGAGTTTGTTTTTGAACTTTTTTGATTTTATTGACGACTAGCTTCTGCCCGCGTTGAACTCAAATCCAATACTAAACGTAATATTATAAACGTGAAAGTTTGTATGGATGGATGGATGTATGGATGTTTGTTACTCTTTCACGCAAAAACTATTGAACGGATTTGGATAAAATTTGGCACACATATAGTTTATAACCAGGATTAACACATATAAACTTTTTGTCCCGATATTCCTACGGGATCGACACTTATGCGGGCGAAACCGCGGGGCGCAGCTAGTATAATATAAAACATACTCTATGGCAATCAACTTTAGTGTAGCTTTCTGCCAGTAAAAGAAGTATCAAAATCAGATCAGTGTTTCCAGTATTTTTTATCATTTTTATAATATCAGTGTACTCGTAGATATGTAAGTTGAGAGAGATCGCATAATTAGCCTTTACTGCTACCCTTACTGCTGGGACACCTATTTGACAGAAAGGAACCTACATTCTGAATGTTGGCAGGGGAGTCCACTGTTCCATGTTAGTTTTAAGTTATATTATTGTTAACGTAATTATTGTCTCTATGTTAATGAATGTAATTATTGTTATACCGTTTTAATTAATTATAAATAAATAAATAAATTCTATGGGATTTACAATGTTAATAATGATATGTACATGAGAAAAAATAAGCAAAATAATCATAGGGCATCAAAAAATTCGTCCGCATTGCTGTCAATAGGAACATTATTTATTTATTTATCATTATTTTAAATGTTAGCTTATATAATGTAAATACCTATATTATGTCACAAATAAAAGAATAGTATTTCAACAAACTGCAAAAATCTTCATTGAAATCTTTGAAATCGTCGCTGAAAAAGACTGCATGTGCTACACGACAGTTTGTGAATACTTTCTCGTAACGACCGACTTTTTTCGTCTGCAATGGCTTGGAATCTTACCTAATCTATATTCAGAATTCAGCAAAAAGTCAGCAAGATTGATAGAGTTATTTCCTATGTCGCTAATTGACTTATCTTTTCACTGTGAAAGAAGCTATTATAGAATAGCTCACGCTGTTACTAGACAAGGAGACAGCATTCATTATTAAATATTTGATCTAAATTTCACACCAAAATAAAAAAAAAACGTAACATTACGCTTGTAATCCTCGAAGGATTGTGCAGAGGTACACCCACATTTCGCCAGTTATGTTTTAGTCCCATGTTATAGAGGGCGAGCTTATGGCTATCAACCGGGCACAAATCCAGACTCCGGGCTGTTACTGAGACATACCTGACGAATAAAACTCAATAACACTTTTCCCGACCTAGGAATCGAACCCACGACCTCAAGCTCAGCAGTGGCGCTTGCGATAACTGGATCAACGAGGCATCATTCACTAATAAATGACGGGTCTTAATTTCACACCAAAATAAGAAAAGTCCAAGAAAATCTTCCATAATCACCCTCATATTAACAGAATCGACTTTCCAACAGAACTTTTACTGTAAAAAATAAAATAAAAATCTCAGTCAACATCAATCAATTCACAAAGAGGCCGGAAGCTGAGCTCAGAAATCGCGAGTCACTCTTAAACGTTGACAATGCAAACGATCGCTGCTTTACATAGCCTGAGTGACTTCATAATTTTTTAACAAGCAGAAATGGATAATTGGACTTTTTATACTGTCGTTTGTGTATTAATTATTTTTTATGTTTTTAGAAAGTGAATAGAGGGAGAGGATGTTAACTGAAGCGTTTGTAAAGAACATTCAAGTTCTTTACAAAATAACTTTTTAATAATCACATTTCGATGTGATTTATTAAAAAAGTTATTTTGTACGTATTAAACGATGGCAGGGACATATTTTAACTAACTTCATATAAACATTATGGGCGATTTTCACCAAACTATTATACCTAGAATAAGTCTTATCCTGAGAATGAATTTTGAAGTTTTGACAGTTGTCCATACTAGAACTGTCAGACGTCAATTTTGTTCCACGCATAAAAGATATCTGACTTTGGTAAAATCAGCAATACATTATAAAAAATACAATAAAATATTCTAACTTTAAATAAACCTGACAACAAAACATTGCACTACCTATATACGAAACCGAACGAAACAAAGAAAAGAAAACGATAACAAACTCAATCAAACCATCTACTTCCGAAACTGTTTGACACAACACTAAACATAATTTTCTCTTCAAACAGAAAACTCCTGCAAATATATCTACATTTATTCCTAAAGGAAGAACATCGGATGTTATCAAAGCCAATAACGTGAAGGTTTACAGAGTCATGTTGGAAATTGTAATAGCGTACAGGAAATAACAAGCTGGCTCTTTGCCTATACTAGCGAAATGTCAGTGCAGTTGGTAGCAGTAGTTCCTAGAACTAACTTGGAAATACATATGCTTCGATTGATAATTTTTTTTTTCCCCTACCCTGCCCTGTTGCCCTACCCTGTCATACTCCACAAGGTGGCAGGAACATCGGCGCTCAAACTGTAATCATGAATGCACATGATTCTGAAGATTTAATAATTCCCTTAATAGAATAAATTCGCCGGTTACCAAAAAAATCTGCTGTTTTATAGAAAAGTGCAATAAATACCTACGCGGGCAAAATGTATGATAAAAATGATTTTTTTTTCATAACCGACGAAAAATTGCAACGCAGAATGATGTACTGAATCCATGGTTATTAGTTTGCACGTCGATGTCCCTGTCTATTTAATTCATATCTAATATTCGTTTGTGAATACAAGGTGTCGTTTTGCATCCTCGTCAAATTTAAGGAGGTAACTCAGCTACTGATTCTCGACACGAATCAATAATAAAATAAGTAGGTACTTTTTTTTTCTAATTTTCTTAAATCGACATGTGTGGGACACGCATTTTAAAACGCGGCCTGTGTGAGACCGCACTGTAACTGCCCTTTTACACACACATAAAAACGCGGCCGCTTATACGATACCATAACGCGATTCTGTTCTTTGAAAGTGGTGTATTCTGAAATACTGGCGCCGATTCCCTTGTTCACAAACTAAACTAAATTTAAGTTTAGCGCATCTTTCTCTTTATATTTCATTAAGAAAAGGACAGAAGGTAAATACTAGTTTAGTCCTATCAAATAGTCAGCGCCTGACGTAAATTTTTAGTCGCCATGTTTTAATCACGTCTAATTTGTCTATGGAGTATCTTAATTTGACAGGACTAAACTAATATTTATCTTCTGTCCTTTTCTTAATTAAATAGAAAGAAAAAGATGCACTGTACTTAAATTTAGTTTAGTTTGTGAACAAGGGAATCGGCGCCACTGTCAAACTTAAATAACAAAAAAAAACAAGTATGTATTCATTATTTATGTCTTTCATAACAGCCTCCTGAAATTTGACGAGGATGCAAAATAACAGCTTGTATACTCGTAGGTGCGTTCAAAGACACGAGGTATGGCCTGGAAAATCTATCTGACATAGCTACCTCTTAAAAATATGATGGCCAGTGCGTGAATCAAACTCGCGATCTAACTCGTAGAAGACCATCTGCTTGTTTATTTTTCTTTAATTAAAACGATTTATATACTTCGCTAACAATGACTCCAAAAGCAAAAAAAAAAAAACAGTTAGTAGTTACTTCTACGTGAAATTTTCCTTTAAATTTGTCCACAATCACTAATGAACGACTAAAACAATTAATGCCAGAACAAACTCAAAAAAAAAAAGAATCTAATCTCAACTCAAAATTAGTCCACAAACAGAACTAGGCCAAAAATTCAAGACCAGTCTTTCAGAAAACCTAAAGAAGTTAGACCTCGTTCAAATATAGGCTTTAAGGTCAGCTCGCGACCCTGAGGTCCAAACTGGTCACTGGAAAGCTAAAATTACCAACTTTGTGACCACGAACGAGGGTCCAATTTCCTGTTTATAAGTTTCAGTAGTTATTGCTTTTTGTTTCTAAATTATTTTACTTTGTAACACCGTTTTTGTTCAGTGATTTGGATCGGCTAATTTGGAGTGCAGCGGAAATTATGTGGCATTAGTAATAGCTGTGATTTAGCGGTGGCTGTAATTGTTACATCTATAGCTATTAGCTGGTAGAGCTTACATCCTAAATGGAGATGGAGTATTTTGAAACCGGTATAGTAGGTTGGTAATGATAATAGCGCTGCTAACTGAATTAAGCTCCAGTAAATCAAATGACTGAATTCTATCTGCCAAGCCTTTTCCTAACTATGTTGGGGTCGACTTCCAGTGTAACTGGCCGGTTAATACTAATATTTTACATGAAGCGTCTGCCTATTTGGCCTCCACAACCCAGTTACTGGGTAACACCCCTTGGTAAGACTTTTGGGCTTCTAACTACTCGTAACGACTGTCAAAGATCTATGAAAGACAGCCGCGACCAACGGTTTAACGTGCTTTCCGAGGCACGGAGGAGTCTCGGTATGTAATGAATGGGCACCCACCCACGGCAAGCCTGACCGATCATAGCAAGAAAACCAAATTATTAAAATCAAAAAGGGTGGAAGTATCAATAAGAAACGTAGGTATCAATAGCTAATAGGATATTACGAGCCATGACTGCCAACGAGCACCAGGAAGCGATTTTTTTTTTAAATTCTAGTATAATAAAATATAAATTAAGACAAAGCACTTCTTGGTCATTAAAAAAAAACTTAAATCCGTTACTCCGTAACACATGACTAATAAATTGATTGCTTATTTACTTTTAGATATTTCGTTCTCACTTTATGAAATAAGCAATAGAAGAAGGAAGACCAACTCATACGCAGCCAAACTTTCACAGGAAAGTCCATTTACTCCCTCAAAAACGTCTCAAATAGATATTATAACAATTTAAAAGGAATATGACGATATGATATAGCGTCGTCGCACAATTCATGTGCCGTTCGTGACTCGTCTTTTAAAAAGGTCTTAGGTCTCTAGAGTCATACCTGGTTCGTACGAATATCTTTAGCTGCGTATTTTTTGAGATGGTTACGAAAGCATAAAGCGATATGTTAGAAACATGTTACATTTTTCCTCAGTTACCCAGAGACCAAAGTAACGATGGATGGACTGTGTGAAAGATGATATGGTTAGAATGGGAGTGATTACCGAAATGACGACTAAGGGCCGGTTGTTTCAAACAGTTGGTTAACGTTTGAAACAACCGGCCCTTAGTATACGTATGTCAAATATTAACGATTACGTACTCGTTATTATTTGACGTACGGCAAGGTCATAATTTTGTAATTGTAATTTGAAACAACGCTGTTTTTGGTTTGAAGTCCGAAAGTCTGACAACCAGTCTTACCAAGGGGTATCGTATTACCCAGTAACTGGGATGTGGAGGTCAGATAGGCCGTCGCTCCATGTATAATACTGGCATTCAGCTGAATCCGGTTAGACTGGAAGCCGACCCCAACATAGTTGGAAAAAGGCTAGGCAGATGATGATGACCAAGCTGTTCTGCAAAAAAATAGACTCATTCTGTCCTAGCACTTATCCCCTTTCGTTTTACCATACCTACGAGTACGTAAGCTTAAGCAAGACAAAGCTAATATCATCTCTCAAAATGCTCAGGCGAATTTTGTACGGATGAAGAAAATTCTGCAAGAGAAATTTTTCAGACGGTAGGATTAATTTATTTGAGGAGAGCTGGGACCTTTGGACCGACTCAACGTCGTCTGAGGGGAGGGAAGAAAAATGAGTATGCATTTATGTGCATTAAGTATGAGTACATGCATTGGGGAGGTAGAGAATAAATGAACATGATACAGTTTAGGAATTTTTCTAGGCAAAATATTTTTGTGTTTTAATTTCCTTTGAGAAAGATAATGAAATGGGTCTGACCTTTTCCAGTACTAATGCGGTTTTTAAAGTTAATGTATCTGCATAAAACCAAATAATACACATTTTTAAACTTAAATATACCCCTGATACACTTTTTCACTCAACACAATACCTTCGTAAATGTTACTGTTTCGCTTTAACAACGACTAAATTCTAAACACATCAAGATTAGGTCTTACAAATATTCCACACCTTTCAATAGCAGCTAATCTCAACACGCAACTGTAAAAAGCGCTAGATATCGGCTAGAGCGCGTAAATGGTACATCATTAAAAATCCATTACGTGGTGCATGCCCGATGGCTTTTTAATCTGAAGCGCTGCGGCGCTGAAAGGTGGCGTGACGTGCTTACAACTAGACGAGAGATTTATCTGAAGGTGCTTCAAAATGGCGGGGATTTTTTAGCTGCGTTGCGCGGGGTTAAGGTTTTTGAGGTTCGATTTTATTTTAGTTTTAATAGTGTGGTAGGATAGTCTGACATTCACCACGTGTGATTTATTTTGTGTTTATTTTTTAAGATATTTTCGATAGATTATATCGTCCTTAGCATCAAAATCTACTAATTGGAGGTATGTAAAAATATATATTGAAACTGTTGAAATCTTTTCCCTACCCAGATTATATGGATTCTATAATGTTCAAAAGCAATGTCTATAGAATTTCTTGCTACCACCTTCAATATGGCAACGAATGGTAAGCCTATTAAGGTTTTTGACCAACTCAAGTTTTCCCAAACAAAAAAATCAGATATCACAAAATCGCATGAACAGAGAGTTTTCCTCAAATATTACTGAGAATCCCTCAGAAGATATACCTACCAACATAATTTATATTTACAGACCTGTCATTTACAGAATCTGTACGGTATTAATTTCTACCAGTATTTTGTCATTTCGTGGAAATAGGGATGAGCTGAGACACGTGTATATCTCTATGTCTACGAAAGTAAGAAAGAAATAAAATACATTTATTTGGCACAAACTAAAAGATACACAATATACCAGATAAAACAAACAATAAAATAAAATAAAAAAGATTAAATACCGTCACAAAAGGAGGTAAATAACCAGGGTCGTCGGATATACATAGTTGAAGTTTAGTATGAAATCGATGGATGATTTCTAAAGTTTAATTTGATGAATGAACTGTTTCTTTTCTATTCACTAAATTCAAGTTTATTAGAAAACATCCATCGGTTTCTTACTAAACTTCAACTAAATTTATGTTTTTTTTGTCTCCTGTCTCCTTTACTCTTTCACACGCTGTCTACATCTCTCTATCTATTGTACTATAAATCTCTTATGATAAAGGGATTTCTTATAAAATAAGCATCACCTCTGTACCTATTTTTCAGCTGTTTTGTTTCTAGGAACGAATCGAATTTTTGGTTCTAGTACAAGTTTCTTCACGATGTTTCCTTCACCGTTTTGAGAGCAGTGGTGATGAAATAATTTACACAAAGTAAAGACGCTATCTGGGTTCAAACCTACGACCTACAACTCGAAAGTCGCGGCTGTTACCACTGGACCACTACTTATCATAAAAATAACGATTCATAATTTATGACATTTCTAATCTTCCTATTTACGGCGACAGGTAAAGCTATCAACACATTAAAATAACGCGTCTCGGAAATAAAACACAGAAATGATATCATAAACCGACCGAGGGTAAGTTGTAAAAATTTAATTGTTTCATTAATCTACAAAGAAATGACGATAAATTATCATTATTGCATTTTTTTTAAGTATGGGAGGAAGGGGAGAAGTCGTCTCGGAGTTTTTATATTGATCGTATTTGGAGAGCTGGCGGGCTTGTGGCTAGGTAATAACATCCGCACAGGTCGATCGATCAGGTCAAGCTACCCTTGCCGTGGTTGGTCCGTGGATGGGTGACCATCTTCACATACCAAGACCCCTCCATGCCACGGAAAGCACGTTAAGCCGTCCTGGCTGTCACTCGTGGATTTTTGACAGTCGTTACGGGTCATCAGGAGCCGGAAAGTATAACAACCAGTCTTACCAAGGGTATCGTATTACCCAGTAACTGGATTGTGGAGCTCAGATAGGCAGTCACTTCATGTAAAATACTGGTATTCAGTTGCATCCGGTTAGACTGGAAGCCCCTTCGCTTAAAATAAGTATTTGAATGAGAAACAAGGTACACAAAATCCACCCCACTAAATATATTTAGGTGCGAGTATGTATGCAAAAAGGGTCACTGATACGACCAAAATTATGTATTGTAAGTCTCCAAACTATCAAAAACTTTTGGTGCTCCGTACGGTGGCCGAATATTGATGGGGGAGGCGGCGCCCAAAAGGATACACGACAAAGGAGATCAGCCATATTGTGCCCAAAATCAAATCAAAATGGCTGGCCAACGGAAAAAAAAATATTTCCTGGTCGAGGAAGTACTCCTTTTCTTTTCTTACTATTGCGCCGATTCTTTACAACTCTTTTTGAAAGTTGTAAAATAAAGTTTTATACATAAAAAAAAAACTTGATTTTAGAACTAAATATTCAAAAAAAAAGTTATAGTAACACACGCAGAGGTTTGTTGTCATAATAGGTAATACTTGTTTAAGGTCACCTTTCTTTTATTTTCGCCAATCGGTAGTTTGTAAAAATTTCGTAAATAATAAAAAGTACAAATCTCGATTTTTCAACTTTAATAAAACAGCCCAGTGAGTCCCGCTTAATGGCAAACGACATCGCGGCAGGCTCAGGCGGAGATGGCGGGGTGAGCTGGACTCCTTTGATAAAGATTGGTCCTTGGCAGCTCTGGACAGAGAGAGGTGGAAAGAGAGTAGGGAGGCCTTTGCCCAGCAGAGGGACTTGATGTCCCATGGGCTTAAAAAAAAAAAAACAGCTGAAGAAATAGTCGTAGAGATTCGGCGCAATAGTCAAAAATGATAAGGAGGACCTCGACCAGGGTAATACATTTTTTTTCGCTGGCACCCTTTGGGTTTTGGGCCCAACTCTTTATAAAACGTGACTAGTCTCCTTTATTGGAGGCAGACATATTTTGAAGTTTGGGTAGACAGCAGCCCATTACCGTGATATGCCGGTGAATAACTTTGTTTAATGTAATTCGTTGTCGTTTTTTGTTCGACATCCTGTTTTTGTTCGCTGGATTTGAGTAATCGACTTGACATGCTGTTAAGTTCGGACATGCGTATTTTTTATAGTCAATTTAAACATAAAAGTTGTTTACAGGATCTGAAAATTGGCAGAAATGAAATGTAAAAATCGAACGACTGGTAAGCAAATAGTTTACTAAGGATGTATGCATGTAAATGAATCGATAGGATAAGGGTGTATTCATATAAAACGATGAAAACCAACGCTTTAATTGCCAGTGAGCGCTCTTCGGCGCTGTTAAGAGTTCATAATTTTTACCAAATCAGTGCGAACTGGGCCGACTAAGTCAGATAGAAACTTATTGGCGCTTATCGGTGACGGTTCGTGCTTACTGACAACCAGCGCCTATCGCCGTTATGAAGCGCTGGATATGCCAGCGCTTCTCGGCGCTGATATGAGTTCATAATGTTTGCCAAATAAGCGTGAACTCGCACCAACTAATTCAGATAGAAACTTGTTGGCGCTTATCGGTGACGGTTCGTGCTTATTGACCACCAGCGCTTGGTGCCGAGATGCGTAGGATATGCCAGCGATTCTCGGCGCTGACAAGTTTTCATACTTTTGCAAAATCAGCGCAAACTGGCGCCATAACTCAGATAGGAACTACATGATGAGCGTATCTGTGTTTTTTTCATAAGAAGCTTGTGGTGTTAAGCATATGCTATAGTTTCTGCCTACCCTTATGGGAAGAAGGCTTGAATTTATGTATGTAAGTTTTACTAAGTATGTGGATTATAAATTACTTAAGTTACGCTCTCAAAGTAAGCTAAATAGGGATATTTTACGACTATTACATGAAGCGTAGGTTTTCCAATCCGAGTAAATTACCAGCAGACGTACTAATGTCTGCTGGTAATTTATGAGATCTAATTCTAAAATCGGATCTCTGTCTGGCCCGAAATTTACATTTGTAGCTCCGCGGGAGGTAAATAATTACTTATCATTTGCCAGACGTTCAATATTATCTTGTTAAAGAAAATTTAACATGCCTACGTCACGCCTTCATTCCCCGAAGACGTGTATAGTACAGCTACATGACACTTTTCTAGAGAAATGATATCCTATTAATATTATAAACGTGAAAGTTTGTATGGACGGATGGATGTTTCAGGCAAAAACTACTGAAAGCATTTGTTCATAACTAGGATTAACATATAGGATATTTTTTATCCCGATATTCCCACGGGATCGAAACTTATGCGGGTGAAACCGTGGGGCGCAGCTAGTAATACATAACTTAACACCACGCCTGCAATCCCCGAAGGGTTAGGTAGAGGTGTACCAATAGTACAGTCTAAACTCACATTCGCCTGTTATGTTTAAGTCCCATGTACAGTGCGACCGACGAGAGAATGCGGTCTTGACACCTGTCAGTTTTATATAAACGAATACATGTTTTGCGAATTTGACCTTTATTTAATAGGGGGCGAGCTTATTGCCATCAACCGGGCACAAAATCAGACTTTGGGCTGCTACTATGACATTCCTGATATAATACGATATCACCCATTTTCACCTAACCTAACCTAAATTGTTGTAATATGCGAGCACATAGACGTCAAGCTCGGTAATTTTAAACCAATTAATTAATTAATTACGTCGATACCTGCAATTCCACATCCCAGTTAATGTCACACTTGACTCGAGACTCGTAATGAAATAGGGCTGGCATGAGAATGTAAATAATATTATTTTCTTGATCAATGTTTCTATTCAATTAATCTTTATTGCAATCTATAATGTACACGTACAGGTGGTAAGCTTTAATCAATATAAACAATTATGGACCCTGTCGGGCACAGCAAAATCTTAAATAAGTAGGAGAAAGGAAGAGGAGCGTTTTTATGATTTTCCTTATTAATAAATAATTGCTTGTTTGGTACTTGTTTGTGGTATACAAGTAATTTCAATCATTCAGTGACAATTGACAGTGACATCTTGCAACGCATGCCCCAAAGAGTTAATAATAATACGGGAGCCTAATGGCTGCGTCAGCGAATGCTATCACCGTTGCTGAATTTTGGGCCGAATTAATTTAAGAAAAAGCTATATGTTTGTCATCGACACGCTAAGAAGAAGCAAGCAGCATATATGCAGTATTATATAAATATAAAAACGTATAAATTATCCGCGATGGGGCATCAATCAAAAACATAAGGTACACACCACGAACGATTTCCACATCACGAACGTTGAACCACCCAAGCTTACAAAAATAACAAACCCAGAAACCAAAATCGCATTCATTCTCGCATCAGAATGTAAACGCAAACAGTTCACTCAATTTCCCGCGCTCAACATAAACGTCTCTCAACCCTATGACACGACGCCACTCGACGGTGATTGCGGCGGCCATGTTGCTACGTCACGCCGTGACAGCCCGCGAGCGAATATTAAAGCGTGTTGATAGTGGAATAAACGTGTGTGACGTAACACCCCAACCTCCCCTTACTTAATTAAGCTTATTTTAAGGGTTACTGTGACGGCTAAGTCTAGAAATTTGCGACATTTTTTTAACTCTAAAATTAGGTCCTTTTGACTCTTCGCTTTTAATTTTGCTTCCATTTTACGGAACACAGGTTTTTACTTCGGAGTTTACCTATGTCATTTTTGGTGACAGTGACAATTTCTAACATTCACGCGACGTGCCGTTGATTAAGGGTTATTTTGGGGCGAGAAGAGAAGTGTGGTATGGGTATATAACGATTTTTATGGGGAAAAATTTTAAATGACCTACTTTTGTACTTCAATTCCCCTTTTGGCGTTAAATAAATGGCATATCCAGTCAATTCGAAATTTATTGAATTGGAAGTTGAGTAAGATAAATAATAACTTTCGTATTTCCACTTTTAGTAGAGACAGATCCTGCAAAATATTGTTTTATATCTTTTCCAGGAACCAAATACGACAACACTGGCTTTTTCTGTAAGTAGGGGCCTCTGCGACTTGGGCTTTTCCGGCGGGGTAATTGTTTAAGACACTATTACTAGCAATGGCTGTCATTTTAACAGTTCAGCAACATTCGAACATGCTCATATGAAGCATATCTTACAAAATTATTCAGATTGAGATTTGTAGCATGTTACGCAATTAGGGTGCAGGGCCCCATGGTTCCGAGTTAGATAAAAGCTTAAAATATATATATATTTCTTATAAAGGCTGTGATGTCCCATTGCGGGGCCAAGGCCTCACTACTCTCTTTCAACTTCTTCCTGTTTAAAGCTGCTAAGAACCAGGGGTGCAAAGGGGTACTACGAAGTGCAAAGTGCGATGATCGGATCGGACTGACACATGGCCGAACCGAATATTATTGAAAAATGCGAAAAAAGTTCGGATCGGCTCAGTTGGGTCGGGAACATAGTCAATATTCGAAAGAGTGTAGGAGTGTAGGATCGGGACAGACCGAACCAAATAGTAACTTCGTAGCAGGAAACGGCCGAACATTCGGCCGATACCACTTAGGAGTAGACCCCCCCTGTTCTTGTTCTATAAAATAATATTTTTAAAAAGTTACCCAATCACTCGTCCTGCAAACTAAACTGTGATAACGAAGCATGAATGTTGTCGCAATATTGCGATAATGCAAAGACATACATTATCTATTTTGTAACTTAAATACAGAATCTAAAACTGCAGCGAACTCTCGAACAACGGAACTTTATTTATGGGGTTTCATAGTTAGATTGTATTTTAGTCCGAATTTTGCTGGAGTTGGATTTTAATTTTAATTGCCTTCATTCAGTGTGCCGTTTATATTTTTATTTTGTAATGAAATTAATTGACAGTTTAAGTGGTTGTTGAGTTGGTATAGTATTTGCTAGATTTTTCAGTTAAGTATTAGTCAATAGTTACTAAGCACTACCTATTTATCTAAATTTGCTCCCATCATAAAAAAGACCCCAAAAAGAACGAAAATTCAATAACTTGACAGAATCTGACTCACCCAATTTCTAGAAAAAGCTATTAGAAAAAAAGCAACAACTCGCTTGAGAATTCATAAAAGTTGTGACAGATATTAGGTTTTTGATCTATCCTTGGCCCACTCGTGATATTAATCGACACATATTCAAAATCAACATTAAATATGAAAATAAAATCGACATTATAACGACAAAACCTAAAAAAAACTCACATAAGAGCGTGTCAAACTATGTAATACCGTGTGACATAACGCCCCGGCCTCCTCGTGACGTTAATTGAAGCTTATTTTAAGGGGATGAAATATGTTAGCGCAATTTTAGCACTGCGACAGAATTCTAATATTAGGTACATTATTTGTGTTCCTTTATAGCCAGACTGCATTTTAGTGTGAAATAAAATAAACTAGGAGGTATGGAGGTGTTCATAATCTCAGATAATTTATATTCCATCGCCACTTAAGCAGTTATCTACTTTAGTGTACCTAATGTATTCTAAGTTGATTTTTGAGAAACTTATTAGGACTTTTTTGTTACAGAGTATAAGTTTTTGGTTGCAATGGAATTTGAACTTTGTTAAGACTGTTATAAAATTCAGTTTTTCGTTCCATAATTTCATAATTATGTCAAATATAGATAATATTTTTGCTTTAGGGCTGATTTTTCAATGGACAGATAATTTTTATTCATGTAGAAAAATTGACTTCTGACAGTTTTTCAAAATTATTCCTCCGATAAAATTATCTCGCTTTGGAAAAATCAGCCCTTAGTCGTTTATTTTGTTTTTTCTTACTTACAAGGAAACATTTATTTATTGATTGAACATTGTAGGTAAATCATTTATTTGCCTATAATGTAGGTATTTTTATATTAATAGTATCGTTACATTTTAACTTGCGGCATGCAACGTTTTTAAATAAAATAATTAATAAAAAATAATTAACTAAGTTAATTAACCTACATTTAAGCAAAAATTAAAAAAAAGAACCACTGGTCTGATGTTTCAAACAGAATTAAAAACATCCTCTTCAAAATGTAGACCAGACAAAATTAGGTTGAACTAAAACTTTCACTTTAATCAAAAAAATTCGATCCCAACCCCAACTTATAGGAAAGTTTACCAAAAAATATCGTTCGGAAATCGGGAAAATTCCTGGCAGCAATAAGCGCCGAATATTCGGCACCGGATTTAATATCGGCCATCACTCCGGGGTGTCAGGAGCAAGGAATATAAAGTAAGTACGTGTAGAAGTACAGTCGGTGAAACAGATAAGTATGCAGGCAACTACTGCGACTTCAAATGCGTGTCAAGTTAAGTAATCCAGTTTTCTGACACAGTTCATCCTAAAGTGTAAGACTTTTAGACGAACTGCGAATGAACTACTTTTTATATGCCACTTATTGTGGCGGAACACAGCGGCACCTTATACCTTGAGTGCAAAAATAAACACGCCAGATTTGATTTGAAAACTATGAGATTGGTCACGTGTTTTAAATGTCACTTCGCACGTAATAACAATTACGTTTGTGAAGTACAGACGCCAGCAGGTCAAGCTACCCGAAACTGTCAAATTTTCCCAATTAACCTTGAACGTTAAAACTTTAGCGATAAAGTTGAAAGTCTATTAAAGAAATTGGACAGATTGTAGTAGCTTGATGTGCTGGCGTCTGTACCTATAAAAATAAAAATATTTTAGACAGAACTACAATCCTACAATCAAATATTATAACAATTTTAAGAATAATATTATAGCACTAATTAACTGTTATTTATGCCTACGTTATGCCTGCATAGTGGCTTATAACAACCCCAGTATATGTGATAAATCTAATCTAAAGTCATTTATTCAAGTTAAGGTGAGAATCACCACTTTTTGAACGTCAAAATTACATAAGACAGTCAGTCACTCTAGCATCACAGCTCCCTGTTTAGTTAAAGAGATAAGCCTTTTCTCGTACAGAGAAGTCACTAGAATCGATTGGCGTTTTATTGTCATTAATCAGTGATGTCTAAAAATACCTTCTTACCAATATCTTTTGCCGTTTGTACCTAACGTAGAGTACGGAGCATTCCAAGGAAATTCTATTCGGTAACAGTTCGGATTTTGACAAATGTGGTATATTTACATGCCCCCCATAGGGGCGCGTCATAGCCTTCTCGCTTTCAAATAACTTGTGAACAGTTTGCTGAGTTAAGTCGTGGATGAGTTTGTTGTGTTCTGATAAGGATTACTGGCAATGCTGCCAGTCTTCTGGGCACATTTCCGTATGACAGCGATGCGCACGAGTATTTGAACGACTAATATTTCTGTTGTTTTTGTATATTTTTATAGTTAGTTATTTAATTAAGTAACTAGTGTAAATAGTTAGTTATTAATACGTACAATAGACACACCCACACTCTCTCGTCTGTAACAATCCTGTATTAATGTAATGCGCATTTTCACTGTATGGTTTCATGGACTCCACGAGACTGGCTCGACCTAGTGTGGAGCTCATAAGCAAAATGCTTCCTTTGCGCCTTATTTTGTTTTTTTTTTGTAAAATAAACATTATCTTATCATAATGAAATAAGCCATAAGTACTGTATTTCTAATCGGATTTAGATGGAAAACATGTGATTGGGAGACACTTGGTCGAAATTTTATTTATTTTTTATATAATTAATTAATTTAATTTATTTATTTATTTCAGGCGACGCAGGCCCATTTTATTTTCGCTGTTTATTCCTATATACAAGGAACTTGTCTCCTAACATAGATTTTAATTTAAAGTTTTAATTCATCGACCTTGGTCGGTTTTTCTTCCGTCGTATTTTTTAAAAGCAAATATAGTAATATTTGTAGATAATACAGGGTCAAGTCAATCAAAACGGTGAAGGAAAACATCGTGATGAAACCGGCATGTCCTAGAACCAAAAATTCTAAGACATGTGACATGTACCAACCCGCACTGGGCCCGCGTGGTGGATTACAGCCCACTCCCTCTCACCGAGAGGAGGCCTGTGTCCCAGCAGTGGGAACGCTATAGGCTGATTATGTTTAGGGTTATTTTGAAACACTCTAAAACAACACAAATTTTAGCAAACGAATGGAAATTCAGGGTAACATAATGCCATACAGAGAATTATACATATAAATGATGTAGACATCCCCTTAAAAGCTAACGTCAGCAACGTGACAAATTAAGGATGTTACACACCGACACAACTTCTGACAGGGAACATAATGCGAATCGCTGCTTAGTTACGTAGGTATTATGGTTTTAGTATGTTGCGTAAAATGTACCAAAATATTACATTACACTAAGGCGTGCTCCTGAAGTCACAAAAAAGTCTCTTCCTCATTATATATTTTTTTAGTTAGCATATATATCTAATCGTAGGCTGCACTGGTAGACGTCGTGACCAACGTCAGCTGTTGGTGAAAACCAGCGCTAGGGCTCTATCTTGTATAGGGTCTTAGCATTATGCTGAGCGGTGGCCGTTTTGCGTGGATGTGACGCATTGGGTACGCCACAATTGCGGCGATAAGTCCCTTCTTTGCGGAGTGGCTGGAGAGGCGCCACGGCGCCCTCACCTTCCGCCTGACGCTGGTCCTCATCGGACACGGTTGTTTCGGGAGGTGCCTGTTCAGGATAAGGCGGGAGGAAACGCCAGGGTGTCACCACTGTGTGGATCGCCCGGAGGACACGGTGGAGCATACGGTGGAGGTCTGCCCGGCTTGGGCGGAGCACCGCCGCGTCCTCGTGGCGGCGATCAGCGGCGGCGCTCTCTCGCGTCCGGCCCTGGTCCAGGCCATGGTACGGAGCGAGAGTGCATGGGAAGCCGTCACCTCCTTCTGCGAAGCAGTAATGCTCGCAAAGGAGGAGGCGGAGCGCGTGAGGGAGAGGCAATCTCTGCGCCCTCACGCCCCTAGTCGCCGCAGGAGACGCCCTGGACGTCGGGAGTCACCAGCCGACTCCCGGCCACCATAGTCGCGGGCTTGCGGGCGGCGAGCGATGGGCAGTTCGCCGCCCGGTAAGGACCAGGCCCGAGTCGACAGCGCGTTGTGTTCCACGCGCGCCTCAAAGAGATGTCAGCACAAACTGACGGGGTCCGCTAGGGCCAATGCCTGCCAGGGCCGCAGGTTCTTCGAAAGAGATACTGTGGTCCCTGGCCTAGGCAACTGAAGGAACACGGGTGGGGTTTAGTCAATAAAAGTCTGACACGCCCTCCTGCTCCACCCAGAACGGGGGAAGTCATATGATGATTTCCCACCGAGAAAAAAAAAAATGTGATGCATGTTTTCCCCTAACTTGTTTTTATTGTGTTCTTTTTATGCGTCATGTTTGCCGCAAATAAACGTATTTTCTTTGTATTCGGCATTCCTTCCAAACCTCCCTGTCTTGTGCAATCTCTGGCCATGTTGGCTCCGCAAACCATATTAGATCGTCACACTATCTTCGCCGAGGTCTACCTCAACGGCGATATCCTCACTCAGATATACAGTGAGTCCATTATTTATTATATGTACGTTTAATATTAATGCATTTGTAGCGGTATCTACAACGCCACATGCGACCTACGCATCCCACTAATGTCATACAAAATCCTGCATCGCGCAAGCATAGTTTACCGCGCAAATAGTATACAATGGCGACATTAATTTAACACACGGGTAGGGCTAGTGGCCAGTAATCATAAAAAATACTCGTATTACAACTTTAATTCGTAATTTGAAAACTACTGCCTGCGGCGCTCGTGGCCACAGGGCTCTCTCTCTTTCCTTTAATTCGCCTACTACGTTATTCGTTTTAATTTCATTGATGCGATGTAATGATCCGTGACCCCGGCAAATGAACCCTACGCTACAGTTCTTTAAGAGTACAGGTTGCTCTAAGATGTTATTTTAGAAAATTGTTTATAAATAAATAAATATTAATAAAACTAAAACGCGAAACCGTATACGTGTGTTAAATTAATGTCGCCATTAAAGCGCCACGCTGTATATACAACGTTCCGTCATTAGTCATCGGACAGTTGCCCATCAGATACGACACCCGTCTGGTCGGTGGGTCCTCCCATTTCTATGGAGGATGAGTGAACTTTACCCCCTGTTCCTCATGCGTCTATACGTTCATAATAATATGTATATTACCTCATTATTCCAGAATATAAATAAAACCAATTAGGATAAGATTAAAATACCTAAAATATAACATTCCACGAAGAGTAAGGCTTATGTAACTGAATATTGCCCTTAATTACCCACATACTCCACATACTTGTACCCAAAAACATATTAATTTAATCACGTACGTAATAACACAAGATTTTCTTGAAATAATTTTTCCAGAATCCTAATATTAATCAAGGATCCCAGCCATCCCAAAATAACATTCCTGAACGTATCAGATATCACAAAGGCTCGCAATATTGTACAGAAAACGGTTCGAAAGGAAAATATTGTTTTATCGTAAAATATGTAGCAATTACCGATTAATGAAAATGCGGGTAGTTCGCAAAAAGGTTCACTGATGCCGCGGGTGGTACGCATACAGAGTGTGGCAGAAATGTGTATTCAGTCATATTCAAGGATGTGGTACTGAGCATCAAACTGAACAACTTTCTCCATGGGACCAACATAGTAATCGCGACAAAATTATCAGCTATCCCAAACATTTGTTTCGAGTAGGTTTTGAGGTTTTATACGAGATCGCTGATTATTATTTTTTCGCTATAACGATGTTGGTCCCATGGAAAAAGTTTATTTATTTATTTCTTTACCATTTATGTACACACATATATAAACAGACAAGAAAAACAGAACAGAAAAAATAGGTACAGAGGTGACACAAGAAATCTCTTCCAGCACACCCGAGACAGGACAATAGATACAGAGTTGTAGACAGCGTGTGAAATTGTAAAGGAGACAAAAAATAATACATGCAATCAAAAACATTTCTCTTAAAAACTAAAAAATTGCGAGAATATACTAACATACATACAAATATACATACTTACATACATACTACTAAAATAAATATCACTAGAATAATAATAATTATATAATACTCAAAAAAAAAATACATACACAACTATGATGAAGTGGACAGAGAGGGTTCTTTTACTCTTCTAAAGTAGTAGTTTAAGTTCTTCTTAAGTTGTTCAGTTTGATGATAACATTTACGCAATGAATTTTGGTACTTGACATCAAGCAATGGACAAAATTGACAATCTTTAACTGGTTGAATACGACGATTTTTGCTACTTTGTTGTGTGTGTTTGTTTTATGTCTTTTTTTTGTAATGTGCGTTTAGTGTGTACAGATTTTTTTTTTCTTTTTTCTCCTTTCTTCCTTTACCCTTAAAAATATGACCACACATTTCTGAAACACGCTGTATGGACGGTTTAGTGTACCAGCCTGCTATTTTAATGAGTACCTACCTATGTCAACAATATATTTCCAACTAAGCGGTTTTGTTACTGAAACCTTGATAGTACCTTTGGATTCGGGCCGGACCATTCTCTGTTTGAACTTTGTAATGATCGGGATAAAATTAACGGCTAGGGGCAATATTGCTATAATCACTTTTGATAGGATTCATTTGCATCTTGAGAGAAAAAAATTAATCCTTCTGCATGTGGTTTGACTACCTATGTTAATGTTCCAACATTAACAGGTACTCAAACCTGCTAGAGAGAGGGGCTTATGGCTAATTAAAAACAACAACTCGGGTAATACGATCAGGTTAACCTACGCTTGCCGCGGTCGGTCCGTGGATGGGTGGCCATCTTTACATACCGAGACTCCTCCGTGCCTCTGAAAGAACGGGTCGTCATGAAAGTCTGACAACCAGTCTTACCAAGGGGTATCGTATTGCCCAGTAACTGGGTCGTGGGGTCAGATAGGCAGTCGCTCCATATAAAATACTGGAAGCCGACCCCAACATAGTTGGGACAGGCTTAGGCAGATAACTCAAATCAGATAGAGAATAGAAGAGTATAAAATGATGGAATCTTATTAAGGCAAAGATATCGCGAAAGACATTTTTTACTGGAAAAATCTAAGCTCATTGAAGTCTGGAATATCAATTTATAAACTTTATAAGCCAGTACAGTTACAGTTACAGTTTACTAAGCGTGTTCGCGGACAGGTGGGACTCTCCACTGCTGCGCCACTGGATGCGCTTGCACACTGCCTTCTGAGCAGTTTTTTTTTGAGATTTTGTTAGTACGTGTATTTTATTGTATGTTTCGGTCTATGTTTTGTAAGTGTACCTATGGACAGAAAGTCTGAAATAAACGTTTATTATTATTAATAATAATAATAATAATAATAAATTTATTTTCAGTAAATTTACAGCTTCTACAATTAATCTTACATAGGGGTCTCCTTTTAAGTATGAGAAATACCTGTGCTAGGAGGCCCTGCTCTTCTAAAACTAGTACAATAGCATGTAGGAGTGTGCTTACATGGAATTTACAATTTGGTAACTTATTATTATTAATTTGCTAATAGAAGAAAAAAGGTAAAACAAACAAAACTAAATTAAAAACATGTGCGTGTATGAGTGTGTGTGGGTGTGAGTGGGTGTGGGTTGGTGTGTTGTGTAATAGTGTGTGGTGTATGTAAAGAGTGAGTCAGTATATATGGAAGTATGTTTGTGTATGCGTCACTTATCGCCAGATTATCACACGATAGTTTGTAAAAGGGTTTCGATGTCATCATAGCTTTTACTTTTTAGCCAATCTATCAAAGATTTTTTACAATCCCGATAAGTCATGGGGAAAATATTTAACATTTTATTTAATTTGTTGTAGATGGAAGCGGATTGCCTGATGTACTGTCTTTTTGCGTAGGTCGAATTAACTGAGACTTCTGGTGCAACAAAATATTTCCTTCTTTTTTTGTCGATGCTGGGATCATATGGGAGAGTTTTATGGAGTTTTAAAACAGCGTGGAGGACATACAATTTCCTGACTGTGAGAAGTCCGCTTAGCGAAAATTATTATTATTATTATAAGCCGTGTGCCCCGATGTGATATTCCATCGGCAAAATTACGAAAATATATAAGTAGAGGATGATAGTTAGTATGGAAGATACTAACTTTCATCCTCTATTTAACTCCTTCATGGGATGAATTTTCAAAAACCATCACCACCAAACCAATTTTACAAAATTTCATGCATCTAAACCCAGTGGAAACGTGGCTGCACGTTGTGTTGAGCTGCACGATTTCTGACAAATGCGTGCAGTGACTGGACAGGTCCTCTCCATCTGTGTGGTTCTTTCCTCAAAAGACTATCTCAGACATCGATCTACGTGGTCTTTATATGATCTGACCAAGATTATGTCTGGACTTTAAAAGAAACTGTCACCTCTGAGTTTGTTTCGGCCTTTCTTCTCAGAGTAGTCAGTTAGGAAATGCCGACCTTAGCTAGTATTTAAAATGATTGATGATGATTGTAAAAGTGTTTGTACAAATCTACTTACAAAATAGAATCATTTATCATTTATCTCAGTGGATGTATGAATTTAAGATTTTTATTAAGTAGAAGATCTGGCAAAGATATATTTACTGGAAACAGTCAAAGCTCCTTGAAGTCTAGAACATTAATTTATAAACCCTACTAATAAAACATCAAACCGTACACTTTCATTCATAAAACCAAAAGCGTACCTTACCATTCCGCGTGCCCCCCCCTGTGGCAGGGCACTCCTGTCTACGTATGGCCCACGCATCGCCTACGCAGGGTCATGCGTAATTGGCGTATTCATATAATACGGTGAATGCTTTCAATGATCATAAATTCTCTGATGTTTTTCAATGAATTTGTATTTTATTTAACCGTGAGTAAGCATTTCCTCAATGAGTACTTTGTTGTGTTCGGTTATGTTGGAGTAATTACAAATAATAAATTGCGTACATTCGTGTACTGTAACTATGAGTATAATAATATACACAAATTCCCCTCAATTGAAACAATAGGCATATAAATAGCCAAGTACAATTAATCTGCCTAGCCTTTTCCCAACTATGTTGGAGTCGGCTTCCAGTCTAACCGGTTGCAGCTCAATGCCAGTATTTTACATAGAGTGAGTTGTGGAGGTCAGATAGGCATATCTGACCTCCACAACTCAGTAACTAGGTAATACGATACCTTTGGCAAAACTGGCAGACACTGATGAGCCGTAAAAACTATCAAAGATCCATTATCCGTGCTTTCCGAGACACGGAGGGTCTTAGTATTTAATGATAATCACCCATCTATGGACTAACCGCGGCAAGCGTAGCTTAACCTGATCGATCGACCCGTGCGGCGGTTATTACTTAGCAACAAGCACCTCATAAATAACGAAGTACATATACACGTTTTTGTCGTTTGTATATTTTGAAATGTTGATAATAATTTTCATGTAGATATTATGCTATTCCAGGACTATTACGAACAAAACGATTGTTCTGTGCATAATCCAGTCATCTAGCATTGTTCTCCTTTATTATTTCAGCTAGAACGACTATTGTTTCAGTTTCAAGTAATGTTTGTTTGACAAATATCATATGCATTGTTTCCTCGGCAAACGCGTGTGGGTGGACATCCCTGAATGTATTTCGATCGGCCCACTCAACGTCGACGCTAGGGGTGTGCTGAAATGTATCATAATTTTTTATCGCAGCAGCTGTGTGAAGTGCTGCTTCATTAACAAAGTTATGTTACTATTTTATGTCTGCTTGAAAATCATCATCATGGTCGGCTTCCAGTCTAACTGGATGCAGTTGAGTACAAGTATTTTACATGGAACGACTGCCTATCTGACCTCCACAACCCAGTCACTGTAATACTATACCTCTTGGTAAGACTGCTTGTCTTCTGACTGTCTAATATCTGCTTGAGAATGACGTCGTATTATAATTCCATTTCTTTTTTTGCAATCAGATTCACTTTTTTTAATCGTTTTAAAATGAAACTGCACCCTTATTGCTTACCTAACACAATTTTAATCAGAATCCTGGAGTTTTGAAGGATATTTATAATCTATTGCTTTATAGGTAGAATAAATTCAACAATGTAAATAACGCAATGGACGTGATTGAACAATCAAAATGAAAAAAGAAAATGCGATCAATTGTCATTTAAGTGTATTACGCAATAAAGCTTCAGAAATACTTTCACCTACATAATGAATTACCAACTTCTTATTTCACGGCGCGGCCGAAAATGACCTCGTTAGACTCAGCAGGTATCTAAGTATCCTTCCTGTAAGACCTTTAAAGACGCGCACAAAGGCTAGTAGTGCAATATATTGCCAAAATTACCCCCTTTGGTATCAGAAGCGTCCGCAATCAAAGCGTTTCGTGGGACCGGTGCGTGGGACGGAAGGAACACAGAATAGATAGGTACAGAAGGTCAACTCTATGCAACGAGCGACAACGCATGCACACTTAGACAGGATTCACGAACCTACAGCGGCAGACTGGCATTCGACCGAGATCGCCGCACGTGCCAGCGTAAATTGTGCATCTCGTAGCTGCGACTAGACGCAGAGCTGTCGTAGGCGTCTGCGAGTAGACTCGCGACGTGCAGGAAGTGATCATTTTCTTTGAATATTCGTCGCGATTCACAATACAAACACTCGTGCACCTACCTCAGCACTCAGCAAGATTGAACCTGACCTATCGCGTGCGATTGTCAGGGGTGCGTGTGCATCGTGCGTCAAGTCGCTGCTACAAGTATCGAGAGTGTGGGACTTCCCTAGCCTGTCATTGCGACTCTGCAACTCGACGTCAAGTATGCGGAGCTTTGAACAAAATACGTGAAATTTGTCGGCCAAACCCGGCTGGTCTCTGTATCTTAGTTTGCCTGCACCTGTCTTCACTCGTTGTATGGAGTCAACTTTCTGGACCTTTATATTTTGTGGCAGCAGTATCACGTAAATGTCTTTGAGTAAGGAGTTATTTGATCAAAGATGCTATGGTATTTGGTGTAAGGCTCAAGAAAGGTCTATAAACATGTTTCTGTTGTGTTGAGGGGGAATTCAAGTATGCATAATACACTGTACTTGTTCCATACGTGAAGTTAGATTTAGTCCATCAATCAATCAATCAACTCAGCCTATCGCAGTCCACTGCTGGACATAGGCCTCTCCCAGGCTGCGCCACAACACCCTGTCCTCTGCCTTCCGCATCCAGATTGCTGGGACGGATCCCAGCAACCTTCTTTAGGTCGTCCGTCCATCTAGCTTGGGGGCATCCCACACTACGCTTGCCGATACGCGGCCAGCCCACTGCCACTTCAGTTTGCTTACTCTGCAAGCTATATCGGTAACTCCGGTTCTTTTCCGGATAATTTCATTCCTGATTTGATCCTTCAAAGAGACTCCGATCATAGCTCGCTCTATGGAGCGAGCTGAGCGATCTTGAATTTCTGGACCAACACAACCGTCAGTGTCCACATTTCGGCGCCATATGTCATGACGGGGAGGACGCACTGGTGGTCGCACTGGTTGAAGACCTTAGTCTGTGGAATAGGCGATGAGAAGACTTGTTTTCCAAATGCTGCCCAACCCAACTGGATCCTTCTGTCAGCTTCTTTCTCAAAGTTGTGTTTACCGAGCTGGATTATTTGCCCCAGGTAGACATAATCCTTCACAACTTCAAGAAACGACCCTTCGATGTGATTTAGTTCATGCAGTGCCTAAATCATCATTTCAGCTTCAGACATGAAATTATGAATTTAGTAACTGGGTTCCCGGTTACTGGGTTGTGGAGGTCACAAAGGCAGTCGCTCCATGTAAAATACTGGTATTCAGATGCATCCGGTTAGACTGGAAGCCGACCCCAACATAGTTGGGAAAAGGCAGATGATAACGATGATCTGAAATGATAAATTTAATACAGTATCTAATATCTATAACCTATAAAATTCAACCGGTACAGAAAGTACTGAAAACTGAATAATTTCATAACAATAACAAAAATTCTTCGTCTCACATTTAGCTTTATGCAAATGAGACCAATTCGATGACCTTTTCGACCCTTTGATCTACCGCCCCTAACGTTTTAAGTGTGTGGGCGAACTTAATGTGACCTTTCGAGTTTTAAATATAACTGTTTTTGTTTCATAGATTCTATTCCCTTCTCTTATTGTTCTTAGTAACGGTGAAATAAATTAAACAGAGATCTAAGCCTAAAAGGTGCCCCAATTTAAATTGTCGCTGTCCACGTAGAAAATGTTTTCTGAGCGCTGTGTGTCCTTATTTTTTTGTTTAACTTTTCGAGATTAAAAATGAAACGTAGTCTGGTTTTCGTCCTACGCAGAATGTTAATCAAGAGTCAGACCGAAAGTGGGCGTTTTGCGGTAGCGTCTCTAGGCCCTTAACGAAGTTATAATTGTTTGATTTTATAGTTTGTAGACGGTGGGGCTCGTGGCTAAGTAATAACAGCTGCACGGGTCGATCGATCAGGTTAAGCTACGCTTGCCGCGGTTGGTCCGTGCATGGGTGACCATCTTTACATACCAAAACCCCTCAGTGCCTCGTCTCCGAGGCACTGAGGGGTTTTGGTATGTAAAGATGGTGCTCTCGCACGTTAAGCCGTTGGTCCCGGCTGTCATTCTTGGGTCTTTGACAAGAATAATATAACAAGAATCCAATTAGGAGAATTTGGATTTCGCTTTTTGGCTCCAAAAGTTAAAGTACCCACCATCACCTCTTCCTAGTGATTTATCTGTGTTTTAAATAACAAGATTGGCTAGAGGAGTTCCAGGAAAACCACACCTTTATCATTTCATTTGAAATCGAACAACATTAATATCGCATAACTTTATGGCGAACCATTCATATGAAAAATGAGCTGTTTGATTAAGCGAGTTATGACATTTTGTATTCGCATCACGTACATTGCCCGCCGTGTGAGAAATGAAAGAACCTTTCACGTACATACGCGACGAGGTATAACGTATAATGTCATTTCATTTTAACTTCGGATAATATTAATGTAGGACCTGAAACATTGGTATATTTATTCAAACTAGTACCTATTGTTGGTATGATAAAAACGATGGTTCTTCAGGAAATTATGACTCCAAATCTCTTTTCTACTAAGCTTGTTCCCCAATTAATCTGGGTTCAGACCTAACAAACCATCGGAGACTGAATTCTCATACCAAATTGTATTGTCTCTCCGCCACTCACTCACAAGGGTTGCAAGCCGACCTCGAACCGGAAGGCATAGCCCTGAAAAGCCTCCCACAAAATGGACCGATGACTTGGTGAAGGGCCTAGAGATTCACTGGTTGCGATAAACACAGAACCGGTCGATGTGGCGATGCTATAGAGAGGCCTGTCCCCAGCAGTGGACGCGCAGAAATGATGATGATGTTGAATCTTTAAAGGGGAGCTTCCACCCCTCTTATTAAGCTTTCCCTATCAAATCCATACCCGATAAGGGTTTTTTTTAAATATTTTTATTCCAATTCTCGATTAATTAACTATCTATGTTTTTACAGGTAGATACAACATTTTTATTTTTTTATTTTTTATAATAACATAATGTTTATAATTTTTTATGTATATAAATATAATACCCACAAATGAAAATATGGTAATGTCACAAGAAAAACTCACCAAATCCTACCGCTTAGGCAGAAAGTCCGCCTCCAGTCATCATTAATTCCTTCGGGAATCAAACGCGTAAAGGCTTTACGTCACGACTAGTATCAATCATCCACTTCTACACCCCTATTCAATGTTTACAACCGAAAAGACAAACAGGCCATTTCCATTACGTCAAGTAAATAGAAAAAAAAAAATATCAAATGTATTTACTATACCCACGCAACTGTCACTCGAGGAAATTGCCCTGAATTTCTAGGGAAAGGCTGGTTTGCGTAATATTTCGGTGAAGTACAATAATAGAACCGATTGCTGTAAATTAACTGGTGGAGTAATGGCAGATACTGAAGCTAAAAAGGACTACCTTTTTTTTTAATTTCAAGCTTTATGTAACAATTAAGCTCTGTGGTCCAGGCCAGGCAACTAGTTCATCTTTCTGACTGACCGACCCCTTGACAATTCAAAAGTCCTATATAAAAACAAACAAATTTTACCTCTTTATAAAAAAATAGTATAGAATAAGAATTTTACCTGAGGTGCTTGTGGCTACGTGACAATAGCCGCACGGTCTGTCGATCAGGTTAAGTTACGCTTGTCGCTGTTGGTCCGTGCCTCGGAAAGCACCTTTGACAGTCGTTACGGGTCGTCAGTAGCCCGAAAGTCTGACAACCAGTCTTACCAAGGGGTATTACCCAGTAACTGGGTTGTGGAGGTCAGATAGGCGGTCGCTCCATGTAAAATACTGGTATTCAGCTGCATCCGGTTAGACTGGAAACTGACCCCAACGATAGTTAGCGCCATTTTTGACGTTTACGCGTGCGTCAAGTGGACGTGAAACAACCCGCACTAAGAAGGCACGTGACTATTCGAACCAGTTTAAACACTTTCAAAGCAAATTGGGGCTAACATCCCACGCCGAATTTGCTAGTACTAAGTAGGGAATCATTTGTGAACTAACTCGTTCGGGGAACTATTATCTTTCTACGGACAAGGAGCGGTTTGAACGGTAATGGCATAATATGGGAATGCGAACAGATACATAAGTCAATTACATGGCAAAACATCTGTAATGATTTCGTTATCACAAATAAATGTCTGCATGTTTTTCATTCAATTACACGAAAAGCTTCAGCCATATTTGTCAACCCAGGCCAGCAACAAACTAATTCAGCAATTTCCTAACAAACTCCGAAGTACGTGTAAAAACTTAAAATATTCGGTTTTGTTTTCAGCAATTAAAATTCAGCCGTGTTTCAGGCCATTCGTGTTTCGAGAAAGTACTTAGTCGGTCAAAAAAATCTTCCCTAACACGGAAGTCGTGTGGCTACATTTACTTTGTGTAATTTTAATTACTTGGCAACATTATATGTGGCTTTGGCACGACTTTTGCTAAGGGTATGAGGATTTTTGAAGGTTTTTCTGAGGAAGAACGTTCAGGGAATAATATATGTAATTGGATGTAGATAACTTTACTGTTGATTCCGTTTGCGTTTCCTTAATTTATCGTTTTCCTTATTGCATATATAGTCACTACACATAACGTCAGGTGTCCTGTCAGCTGCACGTTACAGGAACTGATGGACGCTGGTGATGGCGCCAAACACGTAGCCGAATTCTGGGCCGAGTCCATTTAGATTACTATCGACACGCTAAGAAGAAGACAACGTCACGCCTTGTTTCCTAAACTGGTTGGGCAGAGGCGTACCTATGTTACAGACGCCAGCACATCAAGCTACTACATTCTGTCAAATTTCTTTAATAGATTTTCAACTTTATCGCTAAAGCATTAAGGTTCAAGGTTGATTGAGAAAATTTGACCGTTTCGGGTAGCTTGACCTGCTGGCGTCTGTACATTCACAGTCATGTTTAAGTCCCATATAATAGAGGGCGAGCCTATCGCCATAACCAAAATTCCAGATAGAAAAACCCAATAATACTGTCCGACTTGGGAATCGAACCCAGGGCCTCATGTTCAGAAGTAGCGCTTGCGACCGATAGTCCAACGAGGCAGATAGTCACTCAGCTCATCTAAACGCTCGTAATTGCATCGCAATAGGCCGCTTAGCCACTTGGGTAGATATAATTTTGGAAACACACGAACTACGGACAACACAAGTGACCAACAAACTACTCTAAACTGTACTTAAAAACTTAGTTACTTACTTACTAAAATAATATGCTATGTTATGCTTGTACGGGAGATAGCGACAGATGAATGGACAGTATTCATCTTCATCTCATTCAACTTTGACCTTTAACGTGCGTATGGAGAGGGTTAATATGCTCTGCAGGCATAATTTACTAACATAGCACCAGCGGGGTAATTGCGTAATACACTAACAGTAGCAATGGCTTTAATTTGGACAGTTCAACAACATTCATTGCGTTATTTATGTTGTTGAGCACACAAATTTTAATATATAATTTTCGGTATCAATGTTAAAAGTATCAAATATTTTCTTCAATTTACCCACGTTTTAAAAACTGTTTTCTTATGTAATCACTTACTACGAGTACGCCTGTTATTTACAAAACAAATACTATTATATTTTCATAATAACTTAGAAAACAACTTTATTTTACTACAAAAAACGTTAATAGAAACATACTGCGTTCAGCACTGCGTGTACTGAAAAATGGAATTTCATCTTTACCTTCTCATTTTCCGAGTATAATTTCCAATGGCACGTGACTTTTTCAAGCACATAAATATTTCAAAGAACTTTCAACTTTAATTAATTGCTTTCAAAGTAGAATTCGAATTGACGCTGGATTTTTATTTTCGCTAAGTTGATTTCTTGATCGTTTGTTATGATTTATGCAAGAGGTCGATAGGTGAATGCCTTGTAAAGGGTATTTGTTTTATAAATACTGTTTTTAATATCTTTGAGCTTGCATTGAAACCGTGAATGGCAGAGTTGTCGATATCACGACCATCTAGCGAATTAGAAAAATCTGGAACGAAACAAGACAAATTAAAGTTAACCTCACAGTATAACACAGTACCTTTGTACTCATATTTTATATGTCTTATCCTTATGTGTTTTACTGTGTGTACATAAATAATAAAATAAATAAATAAATAAATATAACCAGCCCGTAATGTTCCCACTGTTGGGACACAGGCCTCCTCTCGGTGAGAGGGAGCGGTTCGTAATCCACCACTCGGGTTCAGTGCTGGTTGGTAGATGTCACATGTCTTCGATTTTTTTTTGGTTCTAGGACTATGCCGACACTCACGACATTTTTCTTTACCATTTTGAGAGTGATAAAATGATTTACTCAAAGTACAATGTCTGCCTGGGTTTGAACCCACGATCTACATCTCACGAGTACTAGTTTCAGTTACGAGTTTCAGTGGTAGCCCAGAGGGTTTTTCCACAAAGAGAAACTTTAAAATTAGTCTTATTAAGAATAATGTGAAAGTCAAAAAACACGTTACCTATTGTAGAAAAAACGAAAAGTTACTTGCATCGGGTTTAAAGCTAGGGTGTCCTAAAACTGCGGTGGCCGCTACATAGCGTCCGTAATTTACTGTCGAATGACGTCACTGAAATTATATTTATGAAAGTAACCAGGTGTGTTTTTCTAGAGATCATTTTTTGACACCGTTAAGTCAAACCCCGCTGCCATCCTTTTTTATTACGGCCGTCATTTCGGCCGTTATGTGGCGGCCACCGCTCTTTTAGGAAACCGTAGCTAGAGAGAGATAGAGGTATTAACAATTTGGTTTATCTACTAAATTGATAGTAACACTATCTATGATAACCCGAAATCGTTCTAATTTGCGACTAGCTGGTGGTGCAACTTGCGCGATTTGTTATTCAGATTTATACTAATCGTAGTTTCACGTAGAACTTGGCTTGAACTGGTTCAGGATAACAGATATGTAGGCAGTGCCAGGGAACTGACGTTGTTCATATATTTGCGTTTTATACTCTTGCTAGATAAACCTTGATAAATGACAAATAATAAGCACATAAACACTGCAAATTAAGTCACGAGGAACACAAAAATGAAATGATAAAAAACAAAAGAAAGACAACGAAAAATATATTTGAATACATAATATATTCTTGTGAATAAAAGTTAAAACCACCATGTTGTTTTTAAACTAAGAGTTTTACTTAAAACTATAGCAAAAGTACCCAACAATAAAAGGGACTGCACATAAAAGGAACATGCATAAAAACTAAAAAAAATACTTAAAACAAAACAAATACAACACACACTATACACACACACACACACACACACACACACACACACACAAAACACACACACACACAAAACACACACAAACACACACACCCTCGCACACACTCACACTCACACTATTAAATACTTTTTCTTTCTTTCTTTTATACATAACATCACGCCTGTAATTTCCAAAGTTTTAGGCAGAGGTTTACCTCTGTAAAAGTAATAAAAGCACACCTACATTTCGCCAGTTTTACTTAAGCAGGGTGAGCCTATGTCTATCAACCGGACACTAGAAAGTACAGATTAAAAATAAACGATATTGGCGCCGATTCCCTTGTTCACAAACTAAACTAAATTTAAGTTCAGTGCATCTTTTTCTTTCTATTTCATTAACAAAAGGACAGAAGATAAATATTAGTTTAGTCCTGTCAAATTAAGATACTCCATTGACAGTTTAGCTGACTAATTTGACAGTACTAAACTAATATTTATCTTCTTTCCTTTTCTTAATTAAATAGAAAGAAAAAGATGCACTGAACTTAAATTTAGTTTAGTTTGTGAACAAGGGAATCGGCGCCACTATGCTGGATTGAAGATGTAACTAGACTTGATCACTACAGACACTTGCAGATTTTGTAAGTTACATGCATAGTTACTTAAAGCACAGTCTAGCTACCTCACCGTAGTTACATAGTTCTTAAACTATTTCCACAAAATGACGCTCCCCACTTACAACTTTGTCTTCAATTTGCCTGGATTTAAACTTAAATTCCATCTCCCCAATACACGAAACCGCAATCTCTATTACCGCTTTACTTAATAAACTTTAGATCTTTTACACAGGTTTAGGTATTCCGAATAATCTGGATGTCTGGACGTTCGAATAACTCCTTATTTGAGTTCCCAGACACGATTAAATCCCTAAGAATCGCACTCGACCGTTGCTAGTTCGTTCAGTGAACTTAAAAGGAATGTTGTTCCGATTTAGTTCCTTTGAACGAGAGTTGATCATTGAATTCGTTCCTTATTCATCATGAATGAATGTAGTGGTGATTGAATGGGATTGAGGAATGAATTATTGATTATGTAGTGCGGTAGAGGGAACAGTTATTGTTTGGAGTTGTGTTAATTTATCAATTAATTTTTGACGAGTTGTGCCAGTTGCGAGGTTTTTATTCGAAATGATAACTATTCTGTTCTTTCCTATAAGAAAATATTTTTATAAAAGCTAAGGCATAAAACGTACGTGTAAAATAGATGGTAAAACTGAATTTTGCTTCACATTTTTTCGTTGAATTCATTAGAATTGCTTTTATGTTTTCTGATTAAAATTCTGTAATTCTATTTTCGTATTCCAATTTACCGAGCTTACTAATTAGCGATGTGACTAAAAAGGTTAGTCCATTGTATTTTTTTCTGCTTTCAGTATTTATTCGGGTATAAAAGGTATCTGAAAGGACACAAAAAATCCTGGGCTTCAGGTCACCCTTAAATTAACGTTTTTTCAGTCGAATTTCAGAATTGTTCAAGATCAAGATTCTGAAATAAATTAATATAATATGCTAGCTACGCCCCACGGCCGTCACCCGTATTGGTCTCGATCCCGTGGGAATATCGGGATAAAAATTATTCTTTGCCCTAATCCAGGTCATGGTCTACCCTTGTGCCAAATTTCATCCAAATCCGTTCAACCATTTAACGTGAAAGCGTAACAAACATACAAAAAATCATATCTTTTTCTTTATAATATTAGTTTAGATGACGTAGTTTTCTAAAGTTCTTGCCCAGCGGCACATAAGTAGTATACTTTTGTATGCAAGGTCATGGGTTCTATTCTGGCCGCTTGAAATTAATGTTATAATTCTAACATACAAATTACATAATCGTAGCCTTTGCTAACACGAGCTTTTAGTCCAGTTAGTGGCTCGAACCACGCGATGTTAGGTCGAAAAAAGTTAAGTCTAGTTCTGAATGTAATGCTGGTTACGAAAAACAAAGGGCTGGCTCTCGGTAATTTTTTTACGTTTGCTAAACAAAGGGATTAAAAAAAAAAACTATATGGTGGAGATTATTGTAATATGTTTATGTAAATAACCGTCATTTGGAATCGCAGTTTCATAAGCCGCTTCCAACAATGATCTATACTGATATTATAAAAAGGTATATATTAGCTACAGCTCAGAAATAAAAAAATGTTCGCAATAAATAACTAAACGCATTATTTAAACACAAACATGTTTATTTCCTTTTCCAAAATATCTGTAAAAACACTCGTATATCTCCGAAACAAATAAATCCTGTACTTACTTGCTAAGATTTAGATTTAAATGGCAACGGCTTATTACGCTGATACTGAAGCTTTTTTTTTAAACGTGTTCACTGCTTGGCGTCTCGAACAAGAAGGCCGGTTGTCAGGTGTGAATGAACGAATAATATTGATTGAATAATATTGATTTAGTGACATATGAATATTAGTCGATTTAATAAGTAGGGTTACCAGATGCAAGCTAACATACGGGTAATTTTTGGGGATTTTGTACGTAGGAGGTAATCGTTGGAACTACTGGTTCCGAAAATTCTTTCACTAACGGGATTGGAATGGGAGGGTCATAAGCTTATTTAAGGCTTCTTAATGATTGGATCCAGCCAGCGCCATTCAGCGACTACCAGGTACCTATTCCTCCTAGGCTCCTTGTATAATTCGAATTCCTTCTAAAATAATTCTATAGGTATTACAAAATAAGAGAACAGCTTTCCATGTTTTCATTATTCCGTTTATCTTGATAGTTCTTTTAAATGTTCTGCTCTATTTCACTTTGTTATCTAAGAAAGTTTTTTTTTGATAATTAATTTAAACTTGAAGCACTCCCACGCTAGTTGAAAGTTTTTTTTTTATAATTCTTAATTCATTATAAGACTTCCTTAAGGATGTGAAAGTCTGGAACACATGTCTTCCATGAATTTTATGTTGGGCGTTGATAGCCGCGCCACAGTATTTTACTTTTTCAACTACATGTCTTCGTCTTTTTTTAAGTTATACCTAAATTTTATTTATTTATTTATTAATAAATAACAACTACGATTTACAAGCTAACACTAAAATAACAAATTTATATCCTAAATTAACTAAAACTATTCACAAATTAAAATATAGCGTCGAAAAATTCATCCGCGTCGCTGTCGAATGGTAATGTACCTAAATTGTTCCTAATAAACTTTAATTATTATTGTAAGCAAAATCACGGGAAACACTAAAATGTTTCGCAAAGTAAGCTTCACGAAATCAATTTGTATTATCTCTAGTCAACTATCTGATGTTTTAAGAAAACCGCTTGTAAATTTGGCTCACCTCTAACGAGCAGATTATCCAGTGATTGGGTTTAGATCTAGACTTAGCATAGAAGCGCTGGTCTAGACGCTAGATCTTAATATGCTGGGATAAACTACTACTGTCGTTAGTGTGCGGCTATGAAATTAGCGATGATTGTATCTTAATAATCCAGTTAGGAAGCTGGAAGTTGACAACCAGTCTTACCAAAGGGTATCGTATTACCTAGTCACTGGGTTGTGGAGGTCAGATGGGAAGTCGCTCCATGTAAAATACTGGTATTCAGCTACATCCGGTTAGACTGGAAGAAGGCTATGCAGATGATGATGTAGGTTATATTAATCCTTCCTTAGTGCTCACATTCCTATAGGGTGGCAGGGACAACGACGCACAACCCGTTATCATGGGTTCAGTACTTGTGGGGGGGGGGGGGGGGGGCTTGATAATCAGAAGACAAAACTGATTTTCTAACATATTCTG
This sequence comes from Apamea monoglypha, assembly GCA_911387795.2. Classification (NCBI taxonomy): domain Eukaryota; kingdom Metazoa; phylum Arthropoda; class Insecta; order Lepidoptera; family Noctuidae; genus Apamea; species Apamea monoglypha. The sequence goes on along the minus strand of OU426933.1, from coordinate 2,252,142 downwards.
TCTCGTAAACGTAATAATGACATCATTACAATTACGAAATTCCAACCTGGTAAAGTGGGGGGCTACCTTGACGGAATGGCAGTAGGGTGTGATTGTGGAGCTATGTCACACCATGCTCCACCTCCTATTATGCCTTCTGTGTCCCAAAATATGCAAAGTGACCTCTGCGCTGCCACCGACAACGCCGTGGAAGTGGCAAAGTTTTGGGAAAACAACACTTAAAATACAGTCGTGCCAGCGACACAAAGAAGAAGAATTACGAAACGCGTTAAATACTTCTAATAAAAAAAAAAAACAAAATATCAGTTACCAAAAACTTCTAATTCATATCCACGCTAATTTTAAAGCCCATTTTATAGCCAGCCCAGTTAATCTTGCGAACTGGCTAGACTCTAAATTTAATCTGATAATAGGCAGACACCAGCACTAACTAGTTTCCTGCGGTTTTGCCCAGTACGGTACTGGATTAATTCTGGATGCTTAGTTTTGGGCTTGAGTGGTGGGCAAATATAGATTCGGTAGGGGTGAATGAACGTGTTAGGTTTGAGCTAATATTAAAAATTTTACTTAGACACAAATAAGACAAAGAGTCTAGCTGTGTGGTTTTTGATAGTATCAAAAGTCTTCGATAACCGTTAGGTTTGTTAAGTTTGGTGATAATTAAAAAATCTCCGATGGCCAGTTGTTCCAGCAGTGTTCCAAATAACTTATGTGAAGACTAAGATGTGAACTTTACGCTTTACGCACAAATAAAAATAGTATGTATCTCGTATAACCTATTTATGTATTTGTGTACATAGTTTTAATAGTTTTTTTTATTACGGTTCCTCTCAACGAAAGCACCTGCCATCTAATCTCTCACTCTCTCCCGCTCTGGGTGGAGCGGAAGGGAGTGTCAGACTCTTACTGACTAAAACCCACCCATGTTCCTTCCTTCGCCCTTTATGTTCCGGGGTAGTGGTAACCCTTTCGGACAATCCCGCTGACCCGGCAGGCTTCGGCCCTAAGGGGCCCCTCGGATTATGCTGACATCTCTTTGAGGCGCGCGTGGAACACTTACGCGCCGTCCGGCACGGGCCTGGTCCTGATCGGGCGGTGAGCTAATCTCTTCACTATCCTTGGTTGACAGGTAGAGAATGCCTGAGGCATTAAGTCCGCCTTTGTACTTTTTTGTGCTAAAAGTTTAAATAAATAAATAAGTAAAACGCATATAAATAAATAAAAAATACATTAAATATACTAAATCCAAAAGCCCAGAAAGAAAATGAATTAAAAGAAACAATTAACATAATATAAATCCTACGTCGTTTCAGCTTGCCGACAGCGACCAAACGACCAAAATGGAGTTTCCTAAACAAACTTTCAGCTGAAATATAAATTAGGCAATAACAATGTGCAGACCAAAGATACGTTTTACTGTCGACACATTAAATGAAAACCTAGCGCACATTCAGCATAAACCTTTAAATAATTATCACGATTAAACCGAGTTAATTGCTTCCTTTATGACCGAACATACAAGTGACGGTACGGAATTATGATAAGAAAGCTTAAAGAGGCTACTGCTGGGGAAGCTACCCTAAAGCTGTGGGCGCACTGAACACGAAATGCGATTTGGCGAGCTAGCATGGCATCAGCAACAGTGGTGGCCCAGTGGTAACGGCCGAGACTTACGAGTTTTAGGTCGTGGGTTCGAACCGAAGCAGGCACTTTACTTTGTGTTAATTATTTCATCACCACTGCTCTAAAAACGGTGTAGGAAAACATCGTGAGGAAACTGGCATGTCCTAGAACCAAAAATTCGAAGACATGTGACATCCGCCAACCCGCACTGGGCCCGCGTGGTGGATTACGGCCCACTCCCTCTCACCGAGAGTAAGCCTGTGTCCCAGCAGTGGGAACATTATGGGCGGATTATGCTATGCTTATGCATGGTGTCAGCGGATCAGCCGGTATATTCAATAAAAATCTCACCGCGAAATTTTAGCTTAAGCAAGCTTGAGCGTAGTGAGATATTGGCGCCGATTCCCTTGTTCACAGACTAAACTAAATTTAAGTTCAGTGCATCTTTTTCTTTCTATTCCATTAAGAAAAGGACAGAAGATAAATATTAGTTTAGTCCTGTCAAATTAGCCAGCGCCTCACGTAAATTGATGGATTTTTAGACGCCATGTTTTTAATCACGTCTAATTTGTCTATGGATTATCTTAATTTGACAGGACTAAACTAATGTTTATCTTCTGTCCTTTTCTTAATGGAATAGAAAGAAAAAGATGCACTGAACTTAAATTTAGTTTAGTTTGTGAACAAGGGAATCGGCGCCAGTGCTTCATTACCCAAACCATTCGTTCCAACCGCTGAAGATCTCCCACCTGGACATAGCAATTCATTGCAGGTGTACCAAAGAAAGACACCTGATTGCTTTCTTCTTAGCGTGTCGATAGCAATCTAAATGGACTCGGCCCAGAACTCGGCTATCCATCAGTTCCTGTAACGATCTTGTTCCTATGCTCAAACGATTGCTTTGATATGTTGGGTATAAATTCGCTTAAACTCATCAGCAACTCGCACTCAGTGTGACTAAGGCTTAAAACTGTTCAAAAGGACCTATAATGTTGAATTTATAATACCTATGCCGCATCCCTAATTTTGTTAGAATGTTCTGCGCCAGTCTTTTTGGTTATTAACTAAGTCTTCCTTCCTTCATAATATACTTGAATTAAGTATTTGTTGGAAAATCCCACGGTCTACGTCTTGAAAATTTTCTTCAATTTATCGCCTGGCAATCTTCGTTATCAAGATCAGAGGAAGTAGAATTTTTAGCTGTCGAAGACCTCGAAACCAAATTTAAAATATTTTACTTCACATAAACCTACATGGGCACTTATGAATCGACAGAAGCTAGGTTCACGGTTCCAATTGGTCGTTTCCTATGGAGAAGAGCCGGCAAGAAACTCACTGTTACTCTTTTAAAATGTTGTCTCTTTTGTAATGCTTTTACAGTGTTTTCAAATTGCAGAATTAATAGGTATGTAGGACAGCGTAAGCCTCTCAACAAGTATACTCTAAAAAAGGTCAATAAAAAAAGGTCTATAAAAAAAGGTCTATAAATCTAGTCTACAAGGTCTACAATGTTCTAACAGTCACAAAAAAAAAGAATCTATCAAGACCAAATGATATGATTGATATTACAAAAGAGTTGAAATTAGAATTGTCCGTATACTCGTATAATGTCAAATATTTGGGAGTTCCATGTCAGGGAGCATACGAGTACTCGTATAAGGACGCGTAGATAGATAGAATTTATGTTATTGTACATCAAAGTATTGTATACGCAGTTTAGTACAATATCGTTAATTCTAAGAGCATAATACGATGGCTGTGTTATCGCGAAGGATATAGATACTTGGCATTAGAATTGTATTAGGCAGAGCTTAGTACCGATTATAAATGAAGGGTACAGGGGAAAAGTGATGGCGGCGGCCTCTCGCGCCCGGCCCTGGTGCAAGCCATGGTCCGGGGCGAGAGGGAGTGGGAGGCAGTCGCCTCCTTCTGCGAAGCAGTCATGCTAGCGAAGGAGGTGGCGGGACGGATGAGGGAGAGAGCCTCCCGTCCCAGCCGCCGCGGGAGACGCTCCGGGCGTCGGGAGCCGCGTGATGGCTCCCGGCCACCGTAGGCGCGGGCCTGCGGGCGGAGAGCAATGGGTAGCTCACCGTCCGATCAGGACCAGGCCCGTGCCGGACGGCGCGTAAGTGTTTCACGCGCGCCTCAAAGAGTTGTCAGCATAATTTGAGGGGCCCTTAGGGCCGAAGCCTGCCGGGTCAGCGGGATTGTCCGAAAGGTTTACCGCTACCCCGGAACATAAAGGGCAAAAGAAGGAACATGGGTGGGTTTTAGTCAGTAAGAGTCTGACACTCCCTTCCGCTCCACCCAAAGCGGGAGGTGTCATTTGATGATTTCCCATCCGGAAAAAAAAGGGGAAAAGTGATGGATGTGGAATTTTATTCAATGAGTTTTAATTTTATGTAGATTTTTATTTATAATTTATAAATTTACTAATGTAATATAATTTTAATTTTATTTTACCTATTAACCAATGTTGTCATTGCCAAAAATGAATCGATTTATAATTTATTTTTATCGATTTTGTCATAATTCATTTTAATTGAATATTTGCGCTTAGTACTTAGTAAGTTAGCTAATTTTCCGAATTTATAGTTTTGTGCATGTGGTGTTTACCTATAAGTAATTGTTGCGCTGTAATTTAATTTTGAGAATTGATTATGTTGCTGTATCCAGTGTGAACAATTGTTGGTAGACCTAAAAAAAAAAAAATTGTCTTATTTTTTCCATTTTTTTGTTATTAGCAACATTTGAAAGTCCATTAAAAATAGTTTCTGTTTTCTTCAGAATACAGGCAAAAACGCTTCTTGTCTCCAAAAAAATAAACGTTAAATGTTGAGGCTCAGGCTAAAAATGATGAAAGTTTTCTGATACCGGTGAAACATGATGGATGTCAATCAAAAAAATATAGAGGTGTCTATGGTAGCTATGGCGGGGTTTTGACTGTCACTGTCAGTGTCAAAGCTATATTAATGTTTTTACAATTTATTTACTTACATACTATATATTTACTAAAAAAATAGAAAGTTATTTCTGGAAATAAATAAGCCTTCACTAAATAGCCTTCTAAAATATTTTTTCTCTGATATTAACAAACTTTGTGGTAAAACGGTTTTAATTTTGTAAAGTACTTTAATTAACCGCTGACAAATAAGTTTTTGTTTGTTCCTCTCGACTTTTGAAGCTAAAAGGCTAAAGTTTGTTTGTTTCTGTCTATCGTCATAGCAACGTCATTGGTACATACTATGACAACGTGAGCACTGTAAAGGTCCGACTATTACTATGTAGTAATTTTAGAAACTTGTTATTATTTGGACATATTAAGCAGAAAGGACTCAACCCACAATAAGCAACTTTTGAGTTATCGAGGTTTTAAGTTTAGGTGTGTATTGCTGCAATGATGTTGTATAGGGAATATTTTGAAATATTGTCACTTATGGGCAAATATACCAATATTTTTATGAGTCAAGTTGTATTACATAGACTAACGCAATTTTCGAGTTATTGGGAAGAATGTGGCAACCCACATTCTTTGTAAAATACATATAGCACGCCCCCTATTGTTTGGGTCTTCAACATAACTGGTGAATGTGGGTGTACTATAAATACAAGCGATCAATCAACCCCAACTCCCAGGCTGCGCCACTACACCCTGCCCTCCGCCTGCTATAGATACACCTCTGCCTAACTCTTCGGGGAATAGAGGCGTGATGTTATGTTATGTTATTTGTAAAATATGTACAGAACAAATCACCATAATTGTTCTGTACGTATTTTACAAATAATATGGCGTATCGACATAGATTTGGATTTATTTCTATAATTAAAACGGTATTTACCAATTACAAAAATTAAATAATATTAATTGTACATAACAGAGAAAATATAAAGACATCGAGTTCAGGTAAAAACGTTAACAACACTTTCATAAATCCCTCTCACAATCAAAGTCCGCAAACAGATTGTTTCTATTAGACAAAACTATATATAGCTACACAGACTAATTGTACAACACAATAAGAGGAAGAACACGTCTACGTAATGTCTTTTCACGTGATTAGGAAATTATCTGTAGCAGTCAATCAATCGACTCAGCGTATCGCAGTGTACTGCTGACAACACTATGTCCTCCGCCTTCCGCCTCCAGCCTGTCACTGCCACTTTCTTAAGTTCGTTGGTCCATCTAGCTCCCTAGTCCTACACTACAGTTGCCGATACGCCTCTAGCAGTCCGGAGCCTGAATATCATCTGCCTAGCCTTTTCCCAACCATGTTGGGGTCGGCTTCCAGTCTAACCGGATGCAGCTGAATACCGGTATTTTACATGGAGCGACTGCCTATCTGACCTCCACAACCCAGTTACTGGGTAATACGATACTGTTTAGTAAGACTGGTTGGCAGACTTTCGGGCTTCTGACTACCCATAAGGACTGTCAAAGATCTACGAATGACAGCCGGGACCAACAGCTTAACGTGCTTTCCGAGGCACGGAGGGGTCTCGATATATAAAGATGGTCACTAATCCACAGACCAACCGCGGTAAGCGTAGCTTAACTTGATAGATCGGCCTATGTGGCTGTTATTTACTTTTTGGCAGCGATTGTTCACTGAACAGGCACAGCAGTTGTTTCGCATCTTCTTTTGGTGTTCGATAGGTACGGACGCCAGCACATCAAGTTACTACAATCTGTCAAATTTCTTTAATAGATTTTCAACTTTATCGCTAAATCATTAAGGTTCAAGGTTGATTGGGAAAATTTGACAGTTTCGGGTAGCTTGACCTGCTGGCGTCTGCACATGTTCGATAATTAATTGATATGATTAATGTTCTTGTTTATTTCACAATTTTACTGGAAGCATCTATAGAATAATTGTTATTGCTGGCCAACAGGGTGTTTTGTTATTTGTCACTTTTTTTTTGATTTTTGACTCGATAACTCTCTCATCATTAGTTTATTTCTATTTCTCCATTTCATCCATGCCGTTAATTACTACCACATACCACTGTCATGTATATTCACTGTAATACTGTTCCACTACAGCCATAAGTGTGTAATGTATTTATTTATTTTTGCGAGGTCGGCGCGTGCGACCAATGTCACTTGTCACAGCAATGCCACAGAGTGCCTCTGACACTCAAAGCATAGACAAGCAATAAGGTTACGTCTGGCGCGGAGTAAAAATTGATATTTTATTTTATTTGCAAATATTTTACATTTATATCTATTTTATTATTTATTTATTTCCGTAACTGCCCGTGACATCACAGTGGGCCCTATCTGAATACCAGAGCGCTACGACATTCATTTTTTTTTTTAAATGTCGCAACATCATGCTGAGATAGGAGCCTTTTGGCCTCGTATAGGACTTTCTGTTTCATTTTGTTACTTTTTTATATAATTTGATTTTTAATTTTTAACTGTCTTTAGTTTACTTTATGATCTTCCTGTACGAGTCGCAATAAATACTTTTTCTTCCTTTCTTATTATTTAGCCACGGGCCCCTCTTGGAGCCTGAATATATGCCCGGTTAGTGGCAGTAGACTCACCCCTTATTACATGGGGCTATCCCTCTAGGGATTATTAACCTCTGCCTATCCCTCTAGGGATTATTAACAGGCGTGATGTTAAAGTAAAATTATCTCTTGTTCCAGACATCCCGGATAAGCAACGCGAGTGGAGACGCGTGCGAACGACGCGACCCCTGTCAACATGGCGGGGTCTGCATCAGCACTGACGATGGACCGATCTGCGAGTGTCGGGATGGAGACTACGAAGGGGCGTTCTGTGAGAGAGGTAAGTAATTTGTCTTCGGGTGTTTTAAGGAAGGGTCACTTTAATTTAACAGGTCTTGTGGAATCCCATGAAGAGACTACAGAGTGTTTTTTTAACTGGGACTGTGTTGGGAAACTACATGCATATGAGATACGTCCAGTTTTAAAAATAATATTTCTATACTAGCAGCGACCCGCAGTTTCACTCGCCATAAGTGTCGATCCCGTCGGAATATCGGGATAAAAAGTATGTGTCAGTGTTTCATCAATAAGTAAAGTAAAGTTTCATCAATATCCATTCAGTAGTTTTTGCGTGAAAGAGTAACAAACATCCATCCATCCATTCTCACCAACTTTCGCGTTTAAAATATTAGTAGGATACAATGAAATCATCCTTATATAAACCAGGGTCGAAAAGCATTTTAAAAAAAATAGTCCTTTTAAAAAAAAAAAGTGGGCACAACCTATGCCAACATTTTTTTCATGTGAAAATATCTAATGGTTCATAAGGCAGTTTCTTACTATCGTATAAACCGCGTCTTAGGTATGACACATTCTAGGCCCCACGTGTGTTTAGGGGTAAGGTGATTTATAATCGTTATTTTGTCGTGGAAGCCGTGCTACGTGTAAGCTGAAAAATTGAAGGTTTCCTTTTCTCGCTCTAGTTACTAACCAAGTACATTATTTTTTTACACGTTAGAAAGACCATGATGGAGAAATAAGCTTAAATAAATTTTTTAAATTATTTTTTCTGCGATCAGTCCCTGAACTATGAACAGATTTGTTGTTAGATTTGGTGGTGCAGAGTGGTTTCTTCAGCGAGATTTCCCTCTTTATATTACATGGCAGCGTGTCCTAGTTGGCATTACCTTAAATTAAGTAAATGAACATACAAATGCTAGATATATACTTCTGCAAAGTTTTGTGATAGTAACTCTTACGACTTCTCCGTAGTTTTAAGCTAGCCACTTAGCTTTTGCATATATTCCTGAATTAAAGTAAACGACTCAAATCTCAGTTTAACAAACCATAAACATTAGCAGCACATACCAGCACTTCATCATCTCACAAACTTAACAATCGCGTGATAATATTCACTCACATCTTCAACTACGTTTAGTAAAACACGTCTTGGTTAAATATAACTGTGGCGTTAAACTAACCTCAGTTTGAACCTTAGCTAATGTTCCATTAGTTGAAATGTCAGCTCTTACAGCTCCTGAGCGAGTGAACGAACGAGAACTAAATGCTGTGTTGGCACGCGAGGATCCGAAAATTTAGCTTCTTAGCTCAAATGTTACAACCAGAATGTAGGATTTTGATTTGGAGAGTTCTAGGTGATTTTGTTCTATAGTAAATGACTCTGAATTGACTTTGCTGCCGGACGTCTTTAAATAATGGTGTTGGCCCATCGACGACATTGGTCGTCTCATTAAATAATGGTGTTGGCCCATCGACGACGTTGGTCGTCTCATTAAACATATTAATTAGGTCTCCTTCCTTCAATTAATTATTGTTTGAGCATGTCACTTCTCGAATTTTTATGTGGGTCTTTAATTAGATGTTGCAGGGCTCTATGGGCGACTTTAGTGGTTTTTCGGCCTATACAGTGTGCCAGGAGGTGATCGACAAGCGAACTGAAACCATGAATTCAGCACATGATTGTAGCCCCTAAAAAATGCTGATTCTTGGAAAAGTGAGAAGAAAGACCTACGTGGTCAAAATGCAAACAGCAAATTTTATTTTTAATAACCGACGGAAAATTTCAAGGGGTTCAGAATCATGTACGAAATACATGGTAACAAGTTTCGCGTCGAAATCCCTGCCATCCTCTATGGGCCGACCTATTTTATCATATGGACTATATTCTGAACTACCTTACGACAGTATATTTGTCTACTTTGGCTAACTTGCAATTTTTCTAATACATTTTCTTAGGAATAGGCTTTGTAATCGCTAGGACGAACAAGAGGAAATCGCAAGTCTAGTGACCTAGAAATATAAATTGCGTTTCTGTTTTTGCGTGGCCATCAAAAATATGATTAAACTAAACCGTCTTATGTAAAATGTTCCGATCCGGGAATAGCTGGATAGCGAAAAGGGTTCATTTTTAAGAATTTGTTGAAGTAGTTATTTTTTTTGTGTACCTAAGTTTATTTTTGGGGCGACCTAGTTTACAAATTTCTAGGATTCTTCGACTGTTTTTCTCTTTAAAATTGAATAGAGTTTTTGTTATTACACCTGTCTATAGTCTAAACGTCCACTGCTTGAAAAACTTCTTACCGTTCGAAGAGGAACTGCTAAAATCATCACGCAATTATTATTGATTGCAGTTTGATCTATTATTATTTGACAGATATAAACGTTTTAATATTGGCAACTGAATATGATAAATCATGATCTCTTAAATTTACATGAAAAAACTAAAAGCAGTTTTTAGAAATAAGAAATAGGCTTTATTTAAGTTATTATTCGTTTAACTTGTCGGTGAATGAAAAAATAATAAAATATAATAATAATATTTAATAATGTTTTAATGAAAATAAAGTAAAATATAATATTTTAATATATATATATATATATATATATATATATATATATATATAAATTATAATCTTTGTTTTCTGTTATTATAGTTTTAAGGTCATTTTGTGTAATGCCCATAAACGCATTTTTCTTTCTTTCTTTCTAAAAAGATGTTGGTAATTTGTTTTATTTTCATTTTAGTATTTACTACTGAACTGAAATAAACATAATTTAAAAACACTTTTTTAATACTCTTTCGAACCGCCCTCAATTAAACTATAAACTATAATGGAGCTTTTATATTAACATCATACATTACCTTTTCCCCGCACAAAGTGTAAAGGGCAGAGGCTGTCAAACTTTTTCCCGTCGACACGTGTTACAAGTAGTTTCGTTACGCCGGAGCTAAAGTTGGAATGGTTCGTTTAGGGGTGTCCACGATGTGGGTTCCTTTTAAGGATTTTGTTATAGGCATACAAATGTCCAAATTATGCTTTAATGAGACCACACATGTTAAAAGTTATTGTGTCAGCAGTAATGTTTAAGTAATTTTCATTATACTTAAAGTGGGCATGGTTTGGACCTGTAAAATCACTACTTAAGGAAGGAACTGCTTAAATTAGTGGCTATTAATTTAAAGGAGCTTAATTAGATAAAGTAGCTATTATAGGCAATCTAAACAGGTATTTCAGTTCGAGGTTTCTCTCCTTTCTTAAATAAATATAGCTTGATGCTAATGTACGTATGTACCTATGCGCCAGGTATGAAACCATTACAATAAACAGGTAGTATAGAAATTTCCCTTCATCAACATCTTCAATATTCACCGCAAACCTAAACGCAGCCCAGACAGTGCATTTTTTTGTATGTCAGATGCCACATGCGTGGCCATTCGAAGCATATGCCTCGCATTGTCTGGACGCATCTTTAAACATACGGCAACATAGTACCTCAATATCGAGTAATAAATGAAACTGTTATACTCCATATCAAAGGGCAGCGGCTGTCAAAGTTTTTGCGACCGACACGTGTACGGAACTAGTTCTGAAGTTGGCACAATCCGCGCAGGGCTGTCAAACTTCAGAACATATCGGTCGATTAATTATAAGTGAGCTGGATCGCTGCGTTCTGGTTTAGTTATTATATAGGTAGTGGATAGGAAGCTGATTTTATTAGCAAACTGTGTGTTGTATTTAATTGGAATGAAATACGCTAAAAATAACAAAAATGCGACAACGTCTGGGTTCGAACACAAGATCTACGACACCAGAGGGGCAATTCCCGTAATTTTAAGAACATTCACAGTCTGATCGCAATCTATCAAAAATACCTCTAGTTTCCCTATATTTTTGAGAAGTTTTTGAAATTGATTGTCGCTGAGATGAGATTGCAACTAAATTTTGATCGTTTTAAAAACTTTTTTACAAAAAAGAAACAACCGACTTCCTTCATTTTGGTTTTTGTATTTTCGTTTTTGCCACCGCGTTTAAGTTGTTTATGTAATTAAAAACAAATTGGATTGTATTTTCTGTGTAATATGCTATTTAATTATATTATAAGTATTTTTAACGTTTTATTAAAACACGAATTCGTGCCAGCCCTACTGTAAGAGCGGAAAAGATGTCGAGGGTAGTTGGATACAAAGTGTTTTGCCTTTATTATGTATCGGCGGACATGTTGTACTACGAATACTACATTATGTGTAGTGTTTGTACTTGATGTTACATTAGATGTAAAGGTCAGCTCCGTCTCTAGTATTGTGTATTGTGGATTATTTTAGGGTTATTTTCTTGCGAGGAAGCGAACCATTATTATTAGGTTCTTATTTGTAACGGCTGAGACGGAGATGGCGGGATGAGCTGGACTCCTTTAATAAAGATTGGTCCTTGGCAGCTCAACAAAGCTTTTCGTATCTGACTGTGTGATCGCTTAGATCTTCTGAACTACAACTACTGGGTTTTGATGCGATTTTCATCATAATTTAGAGCATTTCTTCCGGAAGGTTTATGTGTGTAGTAGACTAGCCGTCACCCGCGACTCCCGTGTGGTATGTCGATAAAAAGTAGCTTATGCCCTTATCTAGGGTTTAAAGTATCCATAGAAAATTTCATCAATATTGAACCAGCCGATTCGGAGATTAGCCGGCACAAAAAAACAGACAAAAAAAAAGTTTTTTGTTTTAAGTACCCTATACAACGTGCCGCTACAATGGCGACATTAATTTTACACACGGGTAGGGCAGGGCTAGTGGTCGGTAATCATAAAAGTTATAACAACATAAAAAAAAACCTAACTTGAAAACTTCCACCTGCGCCGCTCGCCGCCATAGGGCTCTCTCTCTTTCCTTCAATTCGCCTTCTATTTGCACGTTATTTGTTTTAATTACATTGATGCGATGTTATGATCCGTGACCCCGGCAAATGACCCCTGCGCTACAGTTCTTTAAGTCAGGTTGCTTTAAGATGCTATTTTAGAAAATTGTTAATAAATAAATAAATATTAATGTTTAATTGAATTAAAATATATTCATACAACGAAGACGCCAAACCGTATACGTGTGTTAAATTAATGTCGCCATTAAAGCGCCACGCTGTATACTTTCATAAGCATTTAGTAAAACGCAGTTATTTAACATTACAAACAGATACTTCTATTTCATTTATTTGTATTGTATATATAGATTAATATTTAACTTATACAAGCTGTTATTTTGCATCCTCGTCAAATTTCAGGAGGAAAGACATAAGTAATCAAATAAAATTACGATCCCTGGTAAATAATGATAATGTTTTTTTCAAAGTCAAAGTCAAGGATTTATTTGCAGATAAATATGGTTACAAAAGTTCTTACAATGGTAGTATAATAGTAGCATAACATATTCAATCATATCATAATGACATGCAAATTTTATTTTAGTTATTTAAGTTTGACAGTATTTCAGAATACACCACTTTCAAAGAACAGATTCGCGTTATGGTATCGTATAAGCGGTCGCGTTTTTATGTGTGTGTAAAAGGGCAGTTACAGTGCGGTCTCACACAGGGCGCGTTTTGAAACGCGTGTCCCACCACACATGCCAATTTCCGAAAATTAGAAAAAAAAAAACTACTTATTTTATTATCGATTCGTGTTGAGAATCAGTAGCATAGTTACCTCCTTGAATTTGACGAGGATGCAAACCGACACCTTGTATATTATAGCACAGAAATCTAAAAGTTTTGACATGTCGCACATTGAACCCGTGCGAAGCAAGTTTTTAACAATTACTTAATTAACCAAGTTACCTACTAAGTTGGCAGCCCTGCTAAGGGCGGAAATGACATCGCCAACTACAGCCGGCAACAAAGTACTCTCCGTTTATTATTTACCTACTTGCGGCGACGCTGTTCGGAGCCAGTGGTTGCACTGCTAAAATTAACTTTTAATTGGTCTGTATTATTTTAGGCTGTGGTTTACATTTTGATACTAGGATTCTAGTATTGAACGTTGAGCAGGGTGCATGGAATTAGGTGTGGTCAACATAATAAGCACCCGCTAATGATCCCACTGCTGGGACACAGGCCTCCTCTCTGTGTGAGGGAGTGGACCATTATTCACCATGCCGGCTCAGTGCGGGTTGGTGGATATCACATTTCTTCGAATATTTGGTTCTAGGACATGCCGGTTTCCTCACGATGTTTTCCTTCACAATCAGACCTAAAATGTGTTTCCAAGGTAAACTAATATTGTAATGAACTGTAGTTAAAGAAGAGTTGAAGTTCATTTGAAAAGAAACTTGAAACTGCTCCGACCGGGGCGGAGTTTTGTGAAATGCTTAGTTAGTATGGCTCATGTTTATATCTTTCATAGTTCGATTGGCCTATGCTTTTTTTTTCCCTGATGGGAAATCATCAAATGACCCCTCCCGCTCTGGGTGGAGCGGAAGGGAGTGTCAGACTCTTACTGACTAAAACCCACCCATGTTCCTTCCTTTGCCCTTTATGTTCCGGGGTAGCGGTAACCCTTTCGGACAATCCTGCTGACCCGGCATCGGCCCTAAGGGGCCCCTCAAATTATGCTGACAACTCTTTGAGGCGCGCGTGGAACACTTACGCGCCGACCGGCATGGGCCTGGTCCTGATCGGGCGGTGAGCTACCCATTGCTCTCCGTCCGCAGGCCTGCGCCTACGGTGGCCGGGAGTTGTCACGCGATTGGCCTATTCTTTATCTAACAGTTTGTTAGTTTTTTATAGAAGTGCTTATTAAAAAAATACTGATACATACCTTACCAGGCTGGCCCTTGGATTTTGGAAGACGTTCTTTATCGCGACTTCCGGTAGGACTAAACCGGTAGAAATCGTCACGTAACGAAAAATCGCCCCGTGCGACTTTCTCTCTCTGCCTGTGTGAAAAAGATAGTTTTCATGGTTTTCGAGGGTGCCAAAGATAGTGAGGTCACAATGATAATCCAAGATTGTTGCTGCGAAAATTTTAAAATTTTTCATCAATCGGGTGGTTTTCATGGTTTTTGAGGGTGCTAACCGATAGTGAGGTCAAAATGAAAATTGGGGGACAACTTCATGAGAGTTTCTAAAAACTCATACTAGATGACTTTGTATTAAAAACGCGTATTAAATTCACAATTTCTCTCCCTCTCTATTCTATTATATCGTCGCTATGGTGGTGCAGAGTCAAGCCACAACTTTGTTCAAAATGAGCCGTAAGGCACACTTTCCCGCTAATTTCTTACATCGGACTTTACACGTTTTATTTGATCTTTATTATTTGTTTTATCTCATGTAAGTATCGTGTGTCTTTTAGTGTGTGCAAATAAATGTAAGTTTTCTTTTCTGTCTTTCTTTAAATAAATACGAGTTTGTGCGTGCGAGTATCGCATAGGCAAATTCGTTCCCCCGACGGCACGCGTTTATTTTAACTATAATAAATATAGGATTGTTTGCCTAAGTATTTCCTATAATGTGGGCATAACCATTTATAGTTGTATCGACTCCTTTAACTTTCTACTTATTAAGGACAACTGAAGACAAAGGCGCATAATTCTTTAGTAGGCGATTTAAAACTAGAACTAAAAGCATTTTTATGTTGCACGACATTGAACTAAGTAATAGCATTTAACCTTAATGTAACTTTAGTTGTGATGTAATTTCATGTTTTAGGTCTATCTAGTAATAATAGCCGTACGGGTCGGTCAATCAGGTTAAGCTACGCTTGCTGTGGTTAGTCCTTGGATGGGCGACCATCTTTAGATACCAAGACTCCTCCGTGCGTCGGAAAACACGTTAAGCCGTTGGTTCTGGCTATCATTCGTGGATCTTTGACAGTCGTTGCGGGTTGTCGGAAGATCAAAAAGTCTGACAACCAGTCCTGTCTAGGGGTATTGTGTTACCCAGTAACTGGATTGTGGAAGCCAGATAGGTAATCCCTCCATGTGAAATACTGGTATTCATTTGCAGTGGTATTTTTTGGTAGTCTGGTTAGACTGGAAGTCGACCTCAATGTCGTTGGCAAAAGGCTGCGCAAATGAGTTCCATGACATTTTGTCTTAGTTTTAGTTAGGTATAAGCAAACTGCCTTTGTTCATTTTAGTTCAAAAAGTTACATATGTAAGTTTTTGGCTAAAAACGCATACTGTTTCTTAGACATTACAGAAAGTTGGGGAATCCATTAAAAGTGGTATATACAGATACGACGATTTAGACGCGTACCGCAAGAGTTGGATCGAGGTAGCGCTAGAAAAGGATGCATGGAAGGATTTGGGGGAGGTCTTTGCTCAGTAGTGGGACAGTGTAAGCTAAATAAAAAAAAACATATATATACATATGCGAACTAGCTAAAACATTCACTTTTAAGATAATAATTATAAGAAACTATACTATTTAAAAATATAATTTATATGTATTTATTGAAATAAAGGAGATTATAGGAAACTGAAATTAAGTATTTAAGCTAGTTCACATATGTAACACAAATTTACAGCATCATCGGTCCAAATGATACAAGTCAGATTTACGACACAATTTGCTAATATTTTCTTTCGAACGATCAATATAATCTATACCACAACTTCTATTTACCTCCTTCCCATTAAAAAGCGTAATCACAAATCCCTCCACCGCACACTTCGTTTCCTGCCAAGTTCCCCGCTGCAAGGAAGTAATCTTCGTAAGAAATCGCGTGAACTCCTTATTTCTAATTGTTTTGAAGTGCAGTAATTAAATTCTGCATGCACGCTGCACATGTCTGCAATCTGCAGGATATGTTTGAGGATTTTATGTAGGGAAAACTTTTGTTAGAGGTATAATACGTTCAAGTATTCTGTGCTTCATACACACACACATACATAAACTCAAGCCTTCTTCCCGCGAGGGTAGGCAGAATCTACAGAATGGCACCTGCTATGATCCTCGCAAATTCGATGAATTTAGTTCATGATTCTAGACCCAAAAATTTCAAGTCGTGGTAATTTTTCTTTGGTTATTGAAAAACGCCAGAAGGTCAATTCCCGTAGTTAAAAACGTTCAAAATCTATTCGCAGACTCATCTCAGCGACGATCAATGTCAAAAATGTACGGAAATTAGAGGTATTTTTGACTGATTGAGACTGAAATCAGACTGTGAATGACTCAGAATGTTCTTAAAATTAGTATGAGAATTGCCCCACAGGTGTTCCATACATTTTACCTGTTTAGGTATTGCGTATTTTAACGTTGGTACTCAATTCAAGGTAACAGTTTGCGCGTCGATATCCCTTAGACCCTGTACATACATATATATACAATGTGTAACTGAATTAATGCACATTATGAAAGTAGTTTGTTCAGAATCGTTTACTGAATCGATTTCTGTAATTTTTAATATAGGTAATATTTTATCCCAAAAATAATTAAAACTACGTAAATTACTGTCACACTTCCGCTGTACAGTCAAAACAAACCAAAATAGATGAAGTACCTACTGCGCTAGACCCCTAAACGAGTGCGACTGTTTGCATGCGTAGATTTGTAATGTGACCACAATTTTCTCCCACAATCAGTATTACTAATTTATGAGAAAAACAATGTTTATAACATAATAATAAAAAATCAGTGTATGTATTATGATTAGAACATAACATTCTAATTGGGGTGTCTGGTAGTGTGCGTTAATTCCGGGACAAGTTGTATATATATATATATTTGTTAATGGTTTATGTAAGTTTCCAGTGTCGGGGGTGTTGTATTAAGAATGGAAGACACTATGACGAACGACTATGAAAACACTAAGACGGCACGGTTGGCGCAGTGGTTAAGCGATTGACTGCTGCACTGCGTGTCGCGGGTTCAATTCCCGCACGGAACAAATATTTGTATGACCTACAAGTAGTTGTTCCGGGTCTGGCTGTTTGTGTATGTGAGTTTAAATGTTTGTAAACGCACCCACGATACAGGAAAAAATCCTAGTGTGGGGCAACGTTAAAAAAAAAAAACTATGAATCTCGAGCTTCTTTGCATTGCTTGTTTCACAAAATATCTTCCTACTTTACATAATGGAAACTGTTTTTCAACGTCATCAATCAATCTGCCTATCCTTTTTTCAACTATGTTGGGGTCGGCTTTGGGCCTTACCCGCAGCCACTGCCTATCTGACCTCCACAACCCAGTTACTGGGTAACACGATACCCTTTGGTAACACTGGTTGGCAGACTTTTGGGCTTCTGACCACCCGGAACGACTGTCAAAGATCTACGAATGACAGCCGGGGTACAACGGCTAAACATGCTTTCCGAGACACGAAGGGTCTCGATATGTAATGAATGGTCACCTATCTACAAACCGACCGCGGCAAGGATGTTAGCGTACATTCTGAACTCCCAAAATGACGGGTGACTCAATGAAGTTGGCAACATTGTGTAAAAAAAGCTAATTCTGGCACTTACAGTTTGATAAATTCACCTTTATTATTGCTACGGATAACTTGAGAAGTTGTTCCAATTTTTCAAATAACTCTCATTGGGTTCTTACTATGTGTTTCGATGTGATCTCGAAAGTGAGAAATAAGGGATAAAGAAAAAAAACATACACACATACATAAACGTATTTTTTTAAATTGCTAAATGGCCCTACTTTTGAACTCGCTCACGCCTGATGGATGAGGTCTATGATGGAACGAGCGTGCCCAGAAGATGCCTATTCAGTCTTGGTTTGAAGGCAGATGTGTCAAATGTGGAAGAGATCACAGACGGTGGCAGAGAGTTCCACAATTTGGCTGTCACTTCACGCCTTCTTCCCATAGGGGTAGGCAGATATTACAGAACGCCACCTGCCACGATCCTTAAATAATACATTTGGAAGAAAATAAATGCAAGAATATTATAGAGTGGGACAAGTATCAGAAACCGACTAAGTCTCAATATTAATTTTCATTTTGTTTCAAAAGCTGGCAACGAGGTCATTAGCATTAGAAGTTTCATTAGTTGTTTGATGAAATAAATTAATAGAATTAAAATTTACATATGGTAAACCACTTGGTGGGCTATCTGCGTGTTTGCCAATCTACAACAAGCCTAAATAAATATCATCATTTATTTATTTTCAGATCATAAAATCCAATTTGTTAGTAATTAGATACACAACCTAAACACTAGTGTTAGCACATCCTACTTTATAATATTATAAATGTGAAAGTTTGTATGGGTGGATGGATGGATGTTTGTTACTCATTCACACGCAAAAACTACTCAACGGATTGGGATGTTTAATAAAAACGTTGCCACACACTAGGAATTTCTCCTGTATCGTGGGTGCGTTTACAAACATTTAAACTCACATACACAAACAGCCAGACCCGGAACAACTACTTGTAGGTCACACAAATATTTGTTCCGTGCGGGAATCGAACCCGCGACACGCAGTGCAGCAGTCAATCGCTTAACCACTGCGCCAACCGTGCCGTCAATATAACCAGGTTTGGCTGGTTTATAACCAGGATTATAATTAGGATACTTTTTATCCCGATATTCCCATGGGAAACTTATGCGGGTGAAACCGCGGGGCGCAGCTAGTCCATAATAATTCTTTTTTACAAAGTTCAATAAAACAAAATAAAAAAATAATAAGATTATTAAAAAAATACGACGTCACACGTCAACGGCGCGGCGTCGTAACGTGTAATAATATGAATGTTTTATACAGCGAAAATTTTGGTAATTTTAATATTTTGTCTCGCATCCATTGAATATATTTTTACAAGGCTCGATGCTTAAAGGGCCTCAGTATTTTTCGAACCCATATTATATAACCATAGCCTACAGCTATATAATTGTGGTATTCTATTCACATTTATAATGCTTCCATTATGAATCGTATTTCTTTAGAAAACATAATTTCATTAAAATAATAAAAGTATTATTTTATAGAGGCTCCAGAGAAATTGGAGAACGAACAACTCTTTTTATTTTAAAAATCGAAATCTATTTAATGTCAAACGCACTAAATGGAATAAAAGCTTTGAAAATTCAACGAATATAGATAAAGTAATCATTTTGAAATACCTAACTATCATCAAAGGTTGTCTTTAAAAGATCGCTCTTAGCGATAAGACCGCCCATTGTGTCACCCTTTGTAAAATTTTATATATTTATGTTCTATAATTTGTATGGTGTACAATAAAGAGTATTCTATTCTATTCTATCATTTAGTTCTCCATTGAAATCGAATAGTTATTTCTTATGGGGTTAGAAAACAAACATGCTGTTCTCGAGTGACAGATCCTGGGTTCCACTCCTACCGGGGTAATTGCGTGATATGACCAGTGGTGGCCCAGTGGTATCGACCCCGACTCACGAGTCGTAGGTCGTGAGTTCAATCACAGGCAGGCACTTTACTTTGTGTGTTTAATTTCATCGCCACTGCTCTCAAAACGGTGAAGGAAACCATCGTGAGGAAACCGGCAGGGCCTAGAACAAAAAATTCGAAGACATATGACATCCACCAACCCGCATGCGCCCTCGTGGTGTGTTATGTCCAACTCACTCTCACAGAGTGGAGGCATGTGTCCCAGCAGTGGGAACGTTATACGGTGATTGTGAATTGCGTTACACACTAACAGTAGCCATTGCTTTCGTTTTGACAGTTCAACAACATTCATTGCGTTGTTTACGTTGTTGAGCAGACACATTTTTCGAACTTTTGAAGCAATGGATTAACAATATCCTTCTAAAAGATTGTTATTCTGTTCCAAAATGAGCTTCAGTCGGTTTTAACTAGTCTTGTTCCTTATAAAATGACAACGCTGTGTAAATTTAAATCCTATTAAACCAGTAAAGTAGCCAAATTACAAAATGTAAAAAGGAACTCTATCCCATATTAAATTGAAGTCTACATTTAATTTGACGACACGGTTGGCGCAGTGGCTGAGCGATCGACTGCTGCGCTGCGTGTTGCAGGTTCGATTCCCGCACGGAACAAATATTTGTGTTGCCTACAGGTAGTTGTTCCGGGTCTGACCGTTTGTGTAAGTGAGTTTAAATGTTTGTAAACGCACCTACGATACAGGAGTAATTCCTAGTGTGGAAAAAAAATGCATATAAAGCAGCCCCCTCCAAGAGTTATGACGAGAAATTTTACGACGAATAAGCGGCTTTATGTTAAATATTGTAGGTTTAAAATATTCGCCATGTTACATATGGATATGGGGTGAGGTATTTTTAGGCACTGTATCTTGAGTCTGATTTCCCTGAGGGGTAAAACATTTTATTTGCTGGCCTACTAAGGTGGAATATGCGTAATAATATTACGTATTTCCAAAATTTATTTGGCTTTCTATGTGCCAGCTGTAATCTGGACTAGGAGCTCGGTGCACCTACGCATAATCAGTAGCAAAAACACTTTATGACCTTGCACAATTTGTATTAGAAAGAGTACTCTAGAGTTCATCAGCTGCCTAGCCTTTTCCCAACTATGTTGGGATCGGCTTTCATTCTAACCAGATTACCAGATGGGAACCAGATGCATCTAAATACCAGTATTTTACATGGAGCGACTGCTTAAATAACCTCCACAACCCAATTGCGGGGTAATACGATACGCCTGGTAAGACTGCTTGCCAGATTTTCGGGCTTCTGACGACCCGTAACGACTATCAAAAATCCACGAATGACAGCCGGACAACGGCTTAAAGTGCTTTTCGAGGCACGGAGTCTTGGTATATAAAGTTGGTCACCCATCCTCGAACCAACCGCGGCAAGCGTAGCTTAACCTTTATTACTTATAGCTTCAAGCCCCTCAAAAGACCCCAAGGCCGCCAAGGCGTTATTCTTCTTTTTTACCGTTGTGCTATGGTCACAATGAATGATTACTGACTGGTGCCTAAAGAGCGTAGTTAAGTCTTCTGCAATGCAGATGGGCTTATCACCATCCGACCAATTGATTAATAGCGCATCGTCCCTGTTGCCCTTGTCTTTATTTATTTAGAGTCGAACCAGTAGCTATTTTCTTTTTTGCCTTTATTTTCAACTTCTACCCGATAGCTATATGTTTTCTTTCACTGTTTCTCTTTATGTTATCATTCACAGTTCTACTTTAAACTCTGTATACTCATTCCTACGGACCATATGTCCGACAACCCTTTTCTACTCAAAAGAAAGAAGAAGTTAGAGTACTCTATCTATCCATCTACTCAAGCATGCTGTCACCTAGGCGCTACTTTGAAACTCCCTCTTACATACTCATTCCCTATTCTATCCAGCACACAACTGTTCAATGCAGCAGTCTCTCAACTATGTAAGTATAGACAGCCAGTGGTAGGGGCATCGACGTACATCAACAAAGTTAAATCGCTCGGCTATGATAGCACAAGTTTCCGAATCCTGAAGTATGGCGAGAATATTTGGGTGAATTTTTCGGATCCCCCGTAAGTCTTAAAACTTTGCTTTATGTGCCAAACTGTTCAAGATCCCGGGATTCCGAAGTAATTATGGGTTCATTTGAAAATTGTGAATTATGGACTCAGTTTGTTTTCGTGGTTTTGGAGTGTTATTATAAGATGCTTTTTTTTAAACTTTTGTGATTTTTTCCTCTTTACGAATTAACGATTATTGATCAAAGCTTGTTTACATTCGTGGAACCCATTTTATGAAGTTTTTGGGTAATTCAATTATCCAATGGCGATATAGGTATGAGGAACAGGGTGTAAAGTTTACTCATAGAAGATGCAACTGCCCGATGAATCATGTCGGGCTGTTGTATATATGCTAATTGCGTGGTAAATTCTGCTTGCGCGATGCAGGATTTTGCGTGACGTCAGTATAACGCGCAGTTCGCATTTAGCCTTGTAGATACCACTACAGGCCTATATCTGGAAAATTTGCCACTTGATTACCTATTACAATAATCAAAAGAGGCAAAATTTCCAGGAATTATAAAAATTTATTATAAATAGACTTTAGTTCTGTAATACCCGTCCCTTGAAGCATTACTTAAATCTTTTTTCCCAGTAAAAAGGAGGTATTTATCAGAAACCCGCACTTAGATTCAAATAAAATCGTATCATTATTCAGGCTTTAAATTTTATTTCCTTACTTTGAGGGTTGATGGACTGTTTTACAGGAAG
Organism: Apamea monoglypha; assembly: GCA_911387795.2. Taxonomy (NCBI): domain Eukaryota; kingdom Metazoa; phylum Arthropoda; class Insecta; order Lepidoptera; family Noctuidae; genus Apamea; species Apamea monoglypha. Next base: position 2,229,633 of record OU426933.1, on the reverse strand, counting down.
CTATAAAATATTTTTATTGCTCAAGATAAAATGCTAAACGTGTTTTTTATTCAAGGACTTTGTATAAAGGAACAATGGACTTAGAATCATATTTATTAATAAAAAATAATTCCTGAAAAACGAAGTGTTTGCAGAAATAATTCTTATTTAGTGCTAACACGGTTGTCCATCGATAAAAATGGGGTATCACGGAATTTTATTTCACTTACCTACTTTCTCTTTTTTGTGGCTTATTGATGGTCCGTTGCCAGGATTCAATCAAAAGGAAAGTTATCGATAGCATTTCAACCGGTTCGTAAAATATCCTTTCGAGAAAAATGCTAGAATATAAAGTTGGAACTACACAAAACTCACACACTTCGACCACAAAATTTCCTCTTCAGTTCCCACAGTATACCTCCTCGTTAGGGCACAAAGTTTAAATTTTGAACGGAGCGTAGCCTAACATATGTATAATGTATGCATTGGTTACGCTCATAGATAGCTTTATCATGTTTCACGGACGATTTGCCGGATCAAGCGCGCAGTTGAGGGTTAACTCTGTCGCGTTATTCTAAAAGGGGTTATTTTATGCGTGGGGATTTTTTTCTCGTTTTTTGTTTAGAATTAAACGATTTGTCGGTAAATGTATGATATTGGTTTTTCCTCGTTTGTATTAGGGCTGTTTTTCGGGCAATTTATTTCTGGTTCTCTTTGATTTATTTTTGTTTCGTGCTGATCATTAGTGGTTTTTTCTTGTTATGAAATTGTTACGAAGTACTTTCTCTCTGACCAGTTCAAACGGTGGGATATAATCCCTTAGGACAATGTTTTTGCAGCAGTATTCCTGCATATTCCCTTACAGTTAATAAGAGTGTTATTGTGTATGTGTTTTCCTTGTTATTAATTTGCTGCTTGGTCGTGTGGGAGCTTAACCCAATTATCTGGTGCTGTCAGCCATAAGCTCTCATATCCTTGCATGCATACATTGTCATGATTATAATGAATTGTAATTTTGCCAATCAATTTGTTTTGTGTATTTTGTTTACGTGTTTTTTTTTTAATACGCTATAGTTATAATTTCATTGTAGCACATATAGAGCGTATATAGAGTGTGGCCCAGTGGTAACGGCCGCGACTTACAAGTTGTAGGTCTTAGGTTCGAACCGAGTTAGGCGCTTTAATTTGTGTAAATTTTTTTCATTACTACTACTCTCAAAACGGTGAAGGAAAACATCGTGAAGAAACCGGCATGTCCTAGAACCAAAAAATCGAAAACATGTGACATCTACCGCTACCAACCCGCACTAGCACGCATGGTGGATTACGGCCCACGTATTCCCTCTCACTGAGAGGAGGCCTGTGTCCAAGCAGTGGAAACATTATAGGCTAATTATGCTACGCTTGTGCTACAAATCTTGTCGTACTGTAATTGATAGTCAGAAAAAAATTGCTGTCAATGCTGAAATACATAAGGAATTATCCTTCGTGCGGAAGCAGTCGTTGGTTTGTTAAAAGAACTCTGCCTTCACTCTCTGTGCTCTTCTTCATTCACTGTCCATTCAAAGTTATTTTACCTGTGACAACAGCAACCTTATTGTGACGAGAATAAAGATCTCAATGATTTTGATAGACTTGTCAGTGGCCAACCCAACAGCAGCCTTATTAGAATGAGAATAAAGATCACTGTTTATTTTAACAGTGGTGCAAAATCAGAAGTACTAACTGAGAACGGACTGTAACCTGAAGTTGAGTGACAATTTACGATCTGTTGTCTTTTCGTTCATTCGTTTCATTCTTAGAATCTTCGAATAAAACCCGAACTCGAGTACCAAATCGAACATATAAAAACTCATCATCTGCCTGCCTTTTCGCAACCACTATTTTTCATGGAGCGACTGCCTATCTGACCTCCACAACTTAGTTCCTGGATAATACGACACTCCTTGGTAAGACTGGTTGTCAGACTTTCGGGCTTCTGACGACCCGTAACGACTGTTAAAGATCCACGAATGACAGCCGGGACCAACGGCTTAACATGCTTTCCGAGGCACGGAGGGGTCTGGGTATGTGAAGATGGTCACCCATCCACGGACTAACCGCGGCAAGCGTAGCTTAACCTGATCGATCGACCCGTGCGGCTGTTATTACTTAGCCACAAGTCCCTCGATCATACAAAACCAGCGTACATTAACACACACCCAACAATGCTTCCCACTTCGAACCCATCTCTATATTGCATGCAATCGATTTCAAGATGTATAGCCGTTTCAATATTCCACTTGTTCGTTCAAACACGGGGTGATCCTAGTGTATAATCCCCCGGGAATTTAACATAGCCGAGAGGGAAGTTGTGGGATATAAGGCGAACTTACTGGAACTAGGGGAAGTAAGCACTGGCAGTTATTTGACGTGGAATTGTGTGCGGAAGTTGTACCGGCTATGTGTGATGTGCTATGTTGTTTTGTTAAGAATGTCGGTTATGTCGGGTATGTCAAGTGTGTTTTGGTTTGAAGCAAATGTGTGGTAGTTAAAGAATTTGTGGGAAGTGGTGGTTTCGATTGTGGTAAGTATAGAAATTTAGAATTTTTGCAGTGTTTGGTTGTTTTGGGTCCTTAGAAGTGTGAGAGATTTTTGAGGGGCTTGTGGATAAGTAATAACAGCTGCACGGGTCGATCGATCAGGTAAAAGCTACGCTTGCCGCTGTTGGTCCGTGGATGGGTGACCATCTTTACATACCAAGACCCTCCGTGCCTCGGAGAGCATGTTAAGCCGTTGGTCCCGGCTGTCATTCGTGGATCTTGGACAGTCGTTACGGGTCGTCAGAAGCCCGAAAGTCTGACAACCAGTCTTACCAAGGGGTTTCGTGTTACCCAGTGACTGGGTTATGGAGGTCAGATAGGCAGTCGCTCCATGTATAATACTGGTACTCAGTTGCATCCGGATTAGACTGGAAGCTGACCCGAACTTAGTTGGGAAAAGGCTAGGCAGATGATGATGCAAAGTGTGAAAGATTGTAACATAATGTACATACTCACAGTTATCTACATTCATTCCTCCAGGTCAGACAAGCATTCCGTTGCCGTTAGGCGCTGATCTGACTATTCCTCACGACACCAGGTCACGTTTAATCCATAATCAGTACACAGACAGTCATCAAACTTTAACATAACACTACGACGATTTAATGACATCCAAGGGCTGGAAATTTCGCCCACATTGATTGATATCATTTTTCCTATAAACACTATACTTTTAATACGAAATAACTATAGATTTAATTGTATTTTATTAATATATTTTATTATGACAGTTCTGACAACGACGTTTAATACGTCGCCATGACAAGTTTGCTTTAAAATTCTTATCAGCCTGTAACTTTTAGCTGAAAATATATTCATCCTACTGCAAATGAATACTGGCCATCAGCATATTTCAAATTCATATTTATTTCTACATGGTGCTATTCTACGAGTTTACCTTATGAATCCAAGCAACGCAAGGATCAGTTCGAGTTCGAGTTTCGCCTCTAAAGCGAACCCTCAAGATAGAGCTGGTACTCCGGAGTCACCTATCCAGGGAACTCTTGGCGTGTCCCTCTCTAAGACTCCGGTACCTGACGGACTCACGCTGCACCTCCGACCTCCGTCCTCCGTACCAGTCGGACCGCTGGCGTGTCTCGCCGGAACACCCTGAAACTACTGGGCCGCGCCCTAACCGAGGGCCGCCTCTCCTGGCGGGCTGACCGCGTCCCTGCCGTGCCTGCTCTCTCATGCTGCCGTGCCTGCTCTCTCGTGCTGCCGTGCCTGCTCTCTCGTGGCGCCGTGCCTGTTCTCTCGTGCTGCCGTGCCTGCTCTCTCGTGCTGACGTGCCTGCTCTCTCCTGCTGCCGTGCCTGCTCTCTCGTGCTGCCGTGCCTGCTGTCTCGTGCGGCCGTGCTGCGACCTACTTCTGTCGCATGGGTCCCCTACGGGTATCCTCCGTGCCGCACACGCACCAGCACCTGACCACGCCTGCACCTGAACCTGTCACCGGCACCTGCCTCGCGTCGCGTCTACCTCTTCAGCCTCCTCAACCCACCTATCACTCATCTTCATCCTTCCTCACCCACACACAACACACCACTGTCATTTCATCTCCATCCTTATCCTGTGAATAAATCTTTAATCGATTTTACTTCCCTTTCTTTAATTTAAACCTAGTTACTTGTCGCTATACGACAAGATTTGTGTTTGACAACGCAAAGGAAGAACTACGGGAAGGTAGATACGCAAAGTGCGCAAACGATATACGAGATGTCCTATAGTATGAAAATATCATTCATCTTTGTCGGTCCCTACAAAATATTGACAAATCTGCCATCTTGGAGCGGCGGCCATATTAAAATTATTACAATATTGAATATTGCACATTGTGTTGTCACCAGAACTAAAGTTGTTTGCAAAGGAGAACGGCAGTTGATGTACACCTTTTAAAATGTTTGTTTTGGGCTCATATTTAAACAATTTAATAAGCAACTAAAATGGTTAATTTTTCAATAATCTAAACATTTTTAAAAGTTGGGAATAATGAAAAATCCTTAATTAATGTAACATTGAACTAAACGAAAAAAATATGACAACAAAACGCAGCTGGAATGGATGTAATGCATGGATTAAATCGAATAATAAATCGATAAACCTTTCAACCGAATAACTAACGTCTTTTTACTGTTACAATATAACAGAACAGATAATTAATTATTAATCATCACTAATGTAAGATTTTGGTTATCATAATTAACTGATTCTTGTAAAATAATACAAAATCATATTTTCGTTTCTTTAATCGATTACCACTCATCAATCGATATACGACACAATATTTAAAAAAAAATCTTTGACAGGTGACAGATTGTCACGTTACTTTCAAATTGTTTTACTTTTAATGGCGATCGTGCTGTTGATTGTGTGGTCGTGTTTTGCTGTTTCATGTGCATTGTGCTCTTCGAAACATTTAATAGCTACCATAACTGTTATCTACGTCGAGTTGAGCCCTCTGCTCCTCCGTATACGAAAGTGATTGATTCGCGGAAGGACGCTTTTATTATTGTTGCGACAAAGACGCTTAGTGTTAAGGGCACTTTTTTTGCTCAGACTCAGAGTTGTTTGTGAAGTGTTTTTTATCATTTTGTGACAACAATGCCTAATGTTCAATGCATTAATTGTAACGTTCGTTTGAGTCGCATCAGGCGGCACGCTCTGACAGATGAGAGTGATATTCTGGTGAACACTATTCGGCTATGGACATATCCTAGAGAGGTATAGATACTATTATAATATTTTACTACTGTATAACATGTGAATATGTGACATAATGACTTCTTACTCTTCTTATTGGTTATAGGCCACAGTGTATAAAACTGTAATGTAACTACATATTATATCAAATGTTCAGTAAAAATAAGAACACTAAACATATAGTGCTGCAGCGAACTTTATTTATAACTTTAAGCAGTATGTGGACAAACAGTTTCCATGAACGTTCTTGTCTATCGGTAGAATATATGTCAATGCATAATTAAGTTTAACAAAAGTACAATCTGTAAATTCAACAACATGCCGCACAACGCTACACATGAAATATGTTGTAGATAAGGTAATGAGCTTATTTTAATTGTTTATTTCTAGTTGACACCATCAGACCATATTTGCCATGCTTGCTGGCAACTAGCAACACACGGGTCAACATCCTCTGATAATATACCCAGAAGACAAATTGGTCATCAACGTGTCTGTATTATATGTGGTCGATCTATATTAAGGATTAATAGACGAAGAATTGTAATTGATGGAGCAAATGAAGAAGAACAAAGAATATCCAATGTTATGTCTCAATGGATCCAACCACAGCCGGTAGGGTATAGTTTTTATCTTTTCTATTTATAAAAATATTTTTTTAACGGCCTGCAGTATGTTTATAGGAAGTTAATGTTACCATACTAACTACATGTAGTATTGTAAATGGTCTCAGACTGCCATGAATTATCATGATTTCATCTGATTTTAGCTCACCCAAAATGATGAGGCTTGTGTACCATGTTGGCTTCGAGCATCAAGAACTAGGGATGTACCACCGGTGCCACCACAGGCTGACAACCAGTCTACAAATCCAATTGTACAAAGTGAACCTGATCCAAACGCAACCTGTTCTCTATGTGGAAATAATTTGCTAGCCACTATGAGACAAACATCTGCCACGGAAGGACAGAGGATAATGGAAACGATTTCCCACTTGATGGAAAACCAGCAGGTAAAGTGTTAATGTTTATCTTTTTTTTATGTTAACATTACGTGGATTTTAAAGTAAATATCATTAACATGCACTTGCATTTAGGTAACATCACATACCTGTTGAGATTCAGACTAATTTTTCTTTTTACAGATGCCACCTGTAAATGAACTCTGTCGTGCATGCTGGGGACGTGCACAAGAAATAGAGTATCCCCAAATAAATGCAAATGAGAATGATGTTGTTCAGCAACATCAATTTATTTCATTGCCTAATATGAGACGAGCAGCTGAAACACCAAGACATTGCATTTTTCAAGAATGCAGTGGGCTGGAGCGACATTCTATACCAGAAGACACTCGACGCCGTGTATTGCTACATTTTAATTATTTTATACCAAGAGGTGCACGTATCTGCAGACAACATTTAGAAAATGAGCAGTATGAGAGTTTGTACTCAGCAGAATATAGCCTGGATACATTTAAAGCCGACTACATTGAAGAAATTGTATTTATATTAATGGAAGGCTTAAATAATGTGAATTATGAAAATATTCAAAACTACCCTGACCATCAAGTCCTGTATTTTATTGGTTTCACGAAGATGCAACACCAACAGATTTTGGATGAAACACCCAACCTTAAAAATATGCATCGGGGTAGTTTTGCATTGACAGCACTTTTGTGCAAATTAAGAACAGGAGACTCTGGAGACAGGTTAGCCTGTCTGTTTCAAGTTCCCCGAAGAACTTTGGAAACGTTAATGTCTGTGGCCAGGAATATTATATTACGGGACTATGTGCCCCGAAATATAGGATTTGGCCACATGACAAGGGAGCAAGTGGCAGCAAAGAATACTATTGTTGCTGATGGTATTTTCGTTGACCCTAATGTCCCACCACAGCAAAAACCAGCTATTACCATTGCAGATGCAACATATTTATACACTCAGAAGAGTTCGAACTATTTATTTCAAAAGGATACATATTCCCTCCATAAATACAGGAATTTGGTCAAGCCATTCATTTTGTGCTGTTGTAATGGGTACATCATTGATGTTCGAGGACCATATAGTGCCACTACAAATGATGCGACAATAATGCGCGAATTATTAGATGATCCGGATTTTAATAATTTCTATAATGAAAATGATATTTTCGTCTTAGATCGCGGGTTTCGGGATTGCATGGATGCATTGCACGGTAAAGGCTATATAGGCCATATGCCAGAAACCAAAGAAGACGGTCATTCACAGTTGACCACCCTTGAAGCAAACAGGTCACGCTGTGTGACTATAAACAGATGGGTGGTTGAAGCTGTGAATGGCCGTTTCAAAAGAGACTTTAAAATATTCCGTCACGAATATTTTAATCGCGCCTGTTTACATATTATGGACGATTTTAAAATAGCTGCTGCGCTACTTAACGCATTTGCCACCCAATTCACCGACTCCCTCAATGCAGAGGCGTTTGTGAATATTATAAATGAACGTATGTTCCTCCAAAACACGATCGCTGATTTAGTTTCAGAACTAAACTTAAACAGACGCAGTGCAATATTTAGTCCTATTGATGGCACAACCATGGCATTCCCAAGACTATCTATGGACGAATTAATTCTTTTTGCTTGTGGCACCTATCAGATTAGACAGGCACGGTCATATGTAGGTGAGCACTTTAGATTTCATGGCATATACACCTTGGAAGTGAGTCGAGACCAAATACCTGGATTGGAGGGAATAAATCCTTTGTTGCTTCGAGCAAAAATAAAATCTCGCCATTCATCAGGAAAGGCGTACTTTGTTTTTATTGTAATAGAAAGAAATATGAATGGGCGGGAAGCAATAACAAGTTATTGTTGCAACTGCATTGTGGGGCTTAGAACTGTAGGGTGTTGCTCACATGTCATGAGTATCCTCTGGTACTTGGGGTATGCTCGCCATGAGGGTATGACGCCACCAGCTCCCTTCCTAGATGAGGTTATTATAAGAACACAGTAGTAGACCTGCTGAATAAAATAAAGTCATATGATATGAGAATTATTGTTTAATTTATTCCGAGTATATTACCTACTCAAGTAGTGAAGTCAGGCTTGAGCCAAGTTCCTTATTAATATTATAAATGAGAGTAATTCTGTCTTACGTTTTCATGCATAAACCGCTGAACCACTTTTTGATTTTGGTGAAGATTTCAGTCGCTATTCGCTAAGCACACACAGCAAGCACAGCTGACAATTTGGCCTCTAAATGAAAAGTAGTTTTATAGATTTAAAGAAACATAACAAAGAAGTTAGTTTATTATGGTCAACTCAACCAAAAACTCAACTGTTAATTATCTAACTCTAGAAACCACGAAACCACTATCAAGTCAATAAAGACTTATGGTAACCTAGTGATCATAATTATTGCACCCGGCCCGCCTATGGCGATTGTGTGAGAGACAAAATAAAACTTAACCTAACTTCTTAAAAATGCATATAAGTTAAGAACCCCAACTTTATAAAATCTACGAATAAGAGCCTCAATTATGTAATATTTTTACCTATTAAATGTGAATGTTTAGTGGCTAAACACGAGTTTTTTTAGGTGTACAAAACCTTCATACACGCTTGCCGTTCTCCTTTCAGGTCAGTCGGATACCAACAAATGGTCTAAAAATGGTTTGCAAATTTTGACGGACAACTTACTTACGAACAGTGCAAGTTAAATAAAAGCTTATAAAAAGAGATACTTTACACTTTACTACTTTTCACTTTTAGACCGAAACAAAAAAGACCTAGATACAAAAACTGCTTCAGACTTCGTTAAAGGCTTAAATAACTTAACTTCCTAAGTTCCAACTATTTTGTTCGCTATCTCGACTAAAACTTAAATCAAGCTAAAGCTGTGGCTAATGAAAAATCCATTTTAGATTTTACTTTTTATTCTACCTCCCGAGAGAGGTAAGGGAACTGATTCCCGTTTGTTATCTTGGTTATCCCTCGGATAAGGCAGGGGAAATTCTTCTTACTTACCTATATGCGTTTTTCCCTGAGGTGGCTGTATTTTTAACCGGCGTCGACGGTTTATACGACTTGCGATTTTGGTTAGGACTGCACGGCTCTGCAGTGATATAAGAGTGAGCTTAGGCAGTCGTTTAAAGTAAAATTGTGGTGTAGTGCATTCGGTTAGATTAGACTCGAAGCCGACCCAACACACACTCATGCTAAGGAGACTGGAAGCAATTTGACGAACTAAAGGGGGCGACATTGCGGGCCTGCGGGCGGAGAGCAATGGGTAGCTTACCGTCCGATCAGGACCAGGCCCGTGCCGGACGGCGCGTAAGTGTTCCACGCGCGCCTCAAAGAGTTGTCAGCATAATCTGAGGGGCCCCGGGTCAGCGGGATTATCCGAAAGGGTTACCGCTACCCCGGAACACAAAGGGCAAAGGAAGGAACATGGGTGGGTTTTAGTCAGTAAGAGTCTGACACTCCCTTCCGCTCCACCCAGAGCGGGAGGGGTCATTTGATGATTTCCCATCCGGAAAAAAAAGGGGGTAGCATTTAGTATAGCCCACGTTATAGCCTTTCCTAAGCTAGTATGAAAAAAAATATGTTAAGTACAGACGCCAGCACATCGAGCTACCCGAAACTGTGAAATTTTCCCAATCAACCTTGAATCTAATGCTTTAGCGATAAAGTTGAAATCTATTAAATAAATTTAACAGATTGTAGTACCTTGATGTGCTGGCGTCTGTACAAAATTTTTTCTGTACTGTAAGTTTTTTTTTTTCTTAATTTGGTAATTGATAGTTTCTTTTTCGACGTTTGTAATTATAAATTAACGATTAATAAGCAAAATCCGAATTAATAAACTTAATAGTAACAAATATTATTTCTTTTATTTTGCATTCCTCTAAATTGGTCCATGAGTGTAGTTGTGAAAACGCTAGGTAGACGAGTGAAAAATAGTCAACCAGTATCAGTAGATGGCATTTCTAATATCTTGAATATGACGATTGATAAAGATAGAAACTATTGTATATGTAAAAGTGGCAACTGCGCGAAAACAAATTCTGAGCAATGAATAAAGTCCTCGGGATTCGTCCATGGAAACGTGACAGCAATTTTACGTCACCAAGTTTAGATGGAAGTTTTATTCACACCCGGTTTTACACACGTAAAACAATTTTGCATCCGGTTTTCACATACATTTTTCAATACCAAAAACCTTTTACAGGCTTTACGAATATTAGTTTTCATTCAAACCGCGCAGTTTTTTCTTTTCAACAATATCGTCCATCTAAAAGTCCGACAAATCCACTTAACGCGAGCCAATCACAGCAGTAGGCCGACATCCCCCGACGTCCTCCGATGTCTCCCGAGCGTCCTCATACGAGGTCACTCTTGTCCAGAGCGTTTCCGGGGTCCGTCATCGTCCCCATTTCCTGTGACATGCGTCGTCCGCCATTATTCCAGCCGACGTGCGACGGAAATCGCCGAGCGCACCGAAGGCGATCGTTCGGAAATTTGAATTGGGAACTATCTAAGTAGCCGTTGTGTAGGGTTGTCAGGTTTGACATTAATGTATGTTACGACATGTTATAATGTTGTGTTGTTAGGTAGTAAAGTAACAAACATAATTTGGTCCTTTGGTGCTGGTGTGAGAGGCATTAATGTTAACGGCCTTTACGCCAGTTAGAAGTATCGATCGATGTGTTTTCCAATAGTTATTACATTGAGCGTTTTTTTTATTGCTAAATTGGTCTGCTCTTAATCTCGATCACGCCTGATGGAAAGTGATGGATGAGAATCTATGATGTGGAACGAGCGTGCCCAGAAGATGCCTGTTCACTCTTACTTTGAAGGCAGACGGGTAAAATATGAAAGTGAATACAGCGTGTCTAAGGAAGAACAATAAAATCAAAACAATTCTACATGCAACTCCTACTTCCCACTGTACTCGTCCCAAATCCTAGAACAGCTAAATATTTAATCAAATCCTCTCACTACATTAGATAGCCCTACCCGCATGTGCCAAATTGGGTAGCAAAGGGTGCTATGCAGATTTACGGAACCTCGTAGTGTGGCGGTGCGATATTGAGGCCTCGTCGCATTCCCTGATGAATTTGAATATTAGATCGGTTACCTAACCATTTGTGAGGTTATAACGCGTCGGTAGATTAGTGGATGGAGCGATGGGTCGATTATTATGGCCTGAAGTGTATTGTGGTAGTTGACCGTCAAGGGCGCTGTGGGCTTATGCCCGGGTTACATGAGACTAGTTCTTGAAGCTAGCAAGCAAGTAATAATGATATTACTTGCTTGCTAGCTTGCTTATTGGCTTGGCACATGATAGAGCTGTTAACACGATGCTAGGAATTTTTATGCAAGTAGCATTGCAGTGACTTAAATGATCCGATTAGATACTAGCTTTGCCAGTCACACGAGGCTAGCACAAAAGCGAGGATAGTAAAATTAGTGGTGGGGGACCCTACTGGTACGAAAATAGAACCCCATCCTATTAAACTGTCACACTAGCTTACTATCTTTCTCACTAGTTAACTAGCTTAAAAACGAAGAGAGTTCTGTATACACGAGGCCAGAGTGACTAGCCTGCTAGTTTACTAGCACAATCCTAGCTTGAAAAACCAGCTTCGTGTAACTCGGGCATTAGGAAGACAAGTGCTTGCGTTACAAGATGTTGGGACAGTCAGGTTTTTATATAGTCTTCACAATATAAACTATTAACTATACAGACTGAGATTAGTGTGGCTATACAAACGAATTAGTTTTACTTTTTAAAGCTGGTTAAAATACAGTTCTTGTAAAATATATATCATGACATACCGGACGTTATATGTATGTGTCTCGTCAATTTTGAAAAATATCTGTTCGTTATACGGCTATCAGATTAAACATCAAGCGTACAATCTGATTGGTTATTGTGTGCCAATGCATGGCAAATACATTTGTCACTCGGGACAGTGCAGTTAGCAATTTAACCTTATGACTTTGAAAACATCTACACATATAGACATATGAGGAACATAGAAAAGGAGGATCTTCCGACCAGACGAGTGGCGTGTCTGGTGGGCAACTGCCCGATGATTCATGGCTGCTGGGCTGTTGTGTATATGCTAGTTGTGCAGTAAATTCTGCTTGTGCGATGCAGGATTTTGCGTGACGTCAGTATGAAGTGTAGTTCGCATGTGGCGGTGTAGATGCTGCGTGAAGCTACGAGTACAGTCCTTTCACAGTTATTTCATTAGTCATTAGTTATTTTATTACCTTTGACAGCAACCCAAGGGGTAGCCTATCAGCAACCTAATGTCAATAAGAATAAAGATCACTTTGAATTTGACACTGATGCAAAATCAGTGGTACTCGTAAATGTAAAAGGACTGTAGCCTACAGTTATCCACTTTTTTTTCAAACTGTACATTCAGTACATGTTGGTTACTAAGAATTTCATCCACAATTTCAATTTGATACACCAGGATTCAGTTAAACTTGTTATCTCAACATAGAACTGAAAAATCCGATTAACTATTCCATTTCGACAATCAAATCGAAGTGTTACCGTCACGGACGCCTGCACTCGTTGTGAGTATAGTAACAATTAAAAAGTTCTCTCCGTAGTACAATATTGGAAACAATTCCCTCGCGTCACGGCTCCAAAAATTCCACTTTCATTTAATTGAGGACCGAGCAGTGGGTCTTGCATGAATGCGCGGTGTAAACGTAACGTAAATTTGAACAATTGTAAAATTAAAAATACTTGTTTCGCAAATTATACTTACTTAGTTTTAAGACTTTTTTCATATCTATGGGTGATACTTATGTTTGGGGCTTGTGGCTAAATAATAACAGCCGTACGAAGACGCATATTGAGATCCCTCCGTGCCTCGGAAAGCATGTTAAGCAACTGCTTAACATTAACGGTAACGTTAGTCCCAGCGATTATTTATTATTCGTAGATCTTTGACAGTCGTTACGGGTAGTCAGAAGCCCAAAAGTCTGACAACCAGTCCTGCTAAGGGGTATCGTGTTATCCAGAAACTGGGTTGTGGAGGTCAGATAGGCAGTCGCTCCATGTAAAATACTGGTATCCAGCTGCATCTGGTTAGACTGGAAGCTGGCCCCAACATAGTTGGGGAAAGCTTCAAGGCAAATTGATTGGGTCAAACTTAGTGTGCTTGTAACCAAAATGTGGGGTAGTTTTCGATTAAAAAATCGTTCGAATTTACGTTTAGGTCGCGCCTTCGTGCTAGGGGCCTCAGAAGACTGAACTTGGTCGTGATTTTACCACGCACCCGTTGGATCCTCATGAAAGTTTGAAAAGATTGATTAGATCGCTCTTTATGATCGTATATTATGAACGTCGCGATAATGCCACTTTCCTGACAAGAAAGTCTTGTGATACAACTAGATCGTTGATTTAAATATCTTGTTATTTTATTTTCTTTTATTTTAATTATTTTTACCTATTGTGGTATACTAATTTTATTCTAGGTGCATCGTCTTCACATATAATTAATCTATACAAAATATTGTAAATCATTTTTAGAAGGGTAGGTAATGGTGGAGTTTCTAGCCCATTCGTTTCCACACGCAAACTACCTTTTGAAGAGGGCGAATAGACTAAAATCTATATTTTTGTAAATGTTGATGTTTAAAAGTGTCGTTTAAGTGCCTTTTTGACATAAATGATTTGACTTAAGTTACTAAAAAGGAATTATTTGTTGCTTACCCTGCGATTAAACATTTATAATGTTCTACAATCTTATAACAACACTCTATTCATTCAAAAACGCTAAAGCCCTCTTGCTTTCTCAAAACTTGTAAGTGTTCAACGTGATAACGGTGCCTGACTAAGTAAGAAAGGGTTTCTTAGTAAACGATAGTTCAGTGAATAATTTCACCTTCATCGTAGTCGAGGTAGATCATCACATCGTAGACTTTCAAAGTAAAATATTCTGCCTATCGCGTGCTAGTTTTACATGTAGGATAGTGAGGGCATCTCTCTAAACCAATAAAAAAACGACCAGTACAATATTGGACACAATCCGCGCGTTCCAAAATAGAATTTTCAATTAATCGGCGTCGGCATGGGAGTATGAAGTCGGGCGTGAATTTAGTACACTCATCCGCACGCCTATTGTCACAATTTCGACATTGACAGCGCTCTTAATTCGAGGTCATGAGCCGGTTTTCGTAATTCCCCATGTTGGTTGACTGTACACCGAGCAAGCACTGCTCTTTGAATTTTACTATTCATTATCTGCCTAGCTTTTTCCCAACTATCTTAGGGCCGGCTTCCGGCACCAGATGCAGCTGAATACCAATATTTTACATGAAGCGGCTGCCTATCTGACCACAACCCAGTTACTGTGTAATACGATACCCCTTGGTAAGACTGGTTGCCAGACTTTCGGGCTTCGGACGACCCATAACGACTGCCAAAGATCCACGAATGTCGTGTGTAAAGATTTGACGACACGGTTGGCGCAGTGGCTGAGAGATCGACTGCTGCGCTGCGTGTCGCGGGTTCGATTCCCTACAGGTAGTTGTTCCGGGTCTGGCTGTTGGTGTATATGACTTTAAATGTGTGTAAGCGCACCCACAATACAGGAGTAATTCCTAGTGTGGGGCAACGTATCAAAAAAAAAAAAGAAAAAAAAAGAACAAAGATTACCCATCTACAAACCAACCGTGGCAAGCGTAGCTTAACCTGATCGTTCGACCCGTGCGGCTATTATTACTTAGCCACAAGCCCCTCTTGCCTCCACAAACTGCTCCTTGAGTTTTACTATTATATTGGTTTAATATCAGGTGGTGTGTAATCAGGTTTAGTGTGACCTAATAAAAATAAATTACGCTGTAGTTACGCGGAACTGTTATAGGAACGTAATTCCAGAAAAATATAACCGGTGTTTAAAAAAGCGTGTTAGAGGAAGTGGAATCATAGAGTATATGATTTGAAATAAGCGTGTGTGAGTTTACGAGGCACGAAATAGGACTCGTGTACAAGCTCACACTATATGCAGAAAACACACACACACTATATGTTTGTTGGGTTTGGTGCCAAATAAATACATAGTCACGTGAGCGAAACCGCGGGCACAGCTAGTGATTAATATGACCAAAAGGTCAAAGAAAAAGTAGACCAGTAAACTTATGCTAATTATTAAGCACTTACAAGGATTTAATTAAAAATCTATTCTCTGATTTTTGAACACATTTCAATTTGGCATATGATGATGATATATCGGGTGATAACTCGCAGCTAAAAATACCGAAAGTCTGAGACGATGAACAAGCTTACAAATAAAATTCCCCAAATAACTCCAGGACTAAAATCCAAAAATAGCTCAATCCATTCCATCTCTAAAAGCTCTTAGATAACCACATCACAAATGGAGAAGGAATCAGTCAAATAGATATAGAAATAGAGACTTGAACACTCAAGTTGGAACGTCTTGGCTCGTACAGATGTTGCATTTCAAGAACGCGTGTCAATCATTCCAATCCTAAACCTTGTTGCAATGACATAAGAGTCACATGACTTGCAGTCGTGAATCGCACTGTATGTATCAGGGGATTGGAGAGCCATTTTCTGCTCGCTGGAAGTAACGTTGTCCAAGTTTATAGACTGACTGGTTGAGAGCGTTTATGTTGATTTTGTTACATTAGGGAAGCTTCTACTTTGGATATATTTTAAAAAATACAACATACAAAACCAATTAATAAACTTAAATTTACGTTAGCAAATAAACTATAAAAGAAACAAGCAGTTTCACAGTCAAGGTAGATGCAATATTATTACTTAGGTTGAAACCGCATAGGTATGCAAACCCTTTGGTGTTGCAGGTGTGCCCATAGGTGGTTATAATTACATTAAACGAGTATTAGAATCGGAAGTAGGTTAGATTGCTGACCTACATAAAAACAACATTAAAAATAATCTAGGTAAAACTTGTTTTGTAGAAGCTAACTTGTCGCGCAATAATATGCAGTTTATGCATAGTAATGACTATATAGCAGTATAACCCACATTCAAGAGTGGCTCGCGTTAATAGAACATGTATGATAGCAGTCGTGTATTCCAACAGCATCGCGATGGACAGTAATTAAAATAAATACAGGCACATTGTCAAAAAAAAAAAAATTGTGAACACAATTCCCAACCACCTCATTCAAACTTTGTCAAAAATATCTTTATTTCCGGAACACATTTTTGCTCCGCTCGTTGTGTCATTGTGTCAAAGTTGTTAAAGAGTCAATCGAGGGAAATTGGTTTTTGGCAAAGTTCCACAAACAGGTTTCCGGAATTACACAGCAGATAGGTCAATTGTGCATTTTATATGAAACAAGATGAGAGAAAGAAAAGCAACTATTACAGATTAACTTTACAGGTACTCTTGAGAAAGTTTTGTTTTTTTAAAAAAAAAAAACTTGTGACCCCACACACTAGGAATTTCTCCTGTATCGTGGTTGCGTTTACAAACATTTAAACTCACATACACAAACCCGGGTAGTTAGTTATTATGTGTTTCAGAGTTGCGCTAAACTGGGTTTTAATAACCAAAGATAATAAATGCTTAGCATCTGATTACGACCAGCTGTTATCGGTATCAAAATTGCTACCTTCCTTGTCCGTCACAATTTCAAAGTCTAACAATTATATAATCATGCTCATATATCCAGTTAGTCCAAGTCTTGATCGGTATCTGGGGAATAGCCCTGTCACTTCACTCAAGCTAACCGGAAGATACGTCCGCTTGTCCAACTTTGTGAGCAGATGGTGATTGCGATCGTTGTGGGAGGTTTCCTGTGATATGGGATGTTAGTTGGCATTTAGTTGTATATTGCAAAAGTTGGCTAGAATAATCCAACTATTCTATACCATATTCTCTATTTGTAACATAAAATATTGATCAAACAAGGTTGGTGATACTGTTACGCTATTCTCTCGAAAGCAACTTAAAATTTTGACATTCTACAATATTAGTTGTTTTTAAATGGCCCTAATATAGGCCCTTTAGGAACTCTGCAAAATTGTTATGTTCTTTCCACCTAACTAAGCACCTATTGATTGTTCCAACACCCTACGTAAGAAAATGCTACTTCTAGTCTCTTTTCTCACCAATAACGTGATATTTGTATACAAAGAGTCTTTTATGTTTGTCTACAGCTCCGGTCAGTCGGTCAAAGGCTATAGCCGTAACAGTAAACTTTTACGACCGCTGCAAAGATAAGGAGCGAACATGTTATACTTTTATCAGCACATACGTGGTAACAATGTGTTTCTATTGTCATTGTTTTGTGTTTTCTTTCTTTAGAATAAATGTTTGCAGAAATTCTGTGGAAGAGGAAGAAGATCTTACACTACACAAAAAACAGCAAACAAATACAAAAGTATTTTGTAGATAAAAATTATTAATTCTTGCAGGATGAGTATTCAGATGTAAATCTGGGCGTTAACCCTATTGACTATGTATGTAGTTAAATGAATGATGAAATTATTCTACCAACGCGGAAAGAAAATGGGACAGACGTTACAAGAAACTTTGTCGTAAAGTGCAATTCTAAAAAGTAGTATTCAAATTCGAAGGCGACCTAGTAACTTCAAGCCACGTTCACACATTCAGTTTGAGCAGCTTTGAATTTCGTTCAGCCCGTTTAAGAAAATACTGCGAAGTCAACTTCCAACAATCTCGTATAATAGAATCTGCAGCTGACAAAGAGACCTATCTTGAAAACATCGCGACCCATTTACTGGAACGAGAATCTAAAATTGGGCTCGTTTTCAGTTTGGTAATAGGCTATTTAGCACCGCTCGGAACGAGAAAACCAGTAAAGGTGGCAGAAAATATAGTGCGCCCTAATACCACAAATCCTTCGCGTTTAATTAACGTAATAATTTTCAAAAGCAATTCGAATACAATCAAAAGCTATAGCAGAACAGTAACTCCATTTTATGATACCTTCGGGTATTAGCATGCAGATTGTTACCGGTATGGAGCGGTTTGATGTGGTTCTAACTGGTTCGAACTGCTTCACGCCGGATCCTAGTAATCCATGTTGCGTTATATCTATGCGTAGAATCTAGAAATGATTTTGGTCATAATGTTCGCTATACATATTTTATGATGTTAGATAGAAGTTTTTTGCGTGTGTTGGGCTATGAAATGGTTTGACTCAAATGGTTCTAAAAATAGTCTAGACATGCTATACAACCTTCGAAGGAAATGTGAAATTGTTTTATGTACTATAATATTTTTAATAGCGTCATTATTTTTATATTAACCTCAAACTGATTCCTAGCATGGAATCTTTTAACGACTTCTCGATATTTACTAGGAAGTACAAAAAAAAACATGATTGCGCTAGTAACAATAAGCAAGTATTGTAGCTTCTCAGAATGTGGTTTATTTATGTACATTGTATTATTTGCTAGATGCTTAGAGTAGTGTATTCTCTTAGGTCTGCGGATTAACCTAATTATAAGCCCTGATGAATACATCAGTACTACAAGTATTAGTAAGTACTCTAGTTACTTAATAAAGTGGTGTTTCACTAAGTAATAAACACTGCCACAAGTTGAACCATAATCGGTACAAGTAGCCAACATGACGATACTTACATATTCATTCGATAAATTAAATTCCAAAAGCACGCCACACAAAGTCCCGTTTAGCAACTGTCAACCTCAAAGGCTGACCTGCGAAATGCCATACCTACATAAAAAAATAAACAAACCTTAAACAATGAAAACCATGGATCGTAGATTGGCTTTTTTTGCAAAACGTTTAAAAACTACAAATTACTTTTTTAGTAAGAAATAAGAGAACCAAAGAAAAAGTTTATTTAAAATGAGAAAGATTTTGCTTCTGTCATTTTATTTTATTGTAAGTTCCCTTTTTACGAAGTCAAAAATGTAAACAAACAAAATTCTTCACACCAAAATCACGCTCTAATTACCATAATTTAGAAACAATTTCCAGATGAAAACACATGAATAATTCCAACATGCCTAATACGCTTTCATCAAACTTCGGTATATAATGAAAGGCAAAGGAATCAAAGACCAAAATACGTCGTCCTAAGTTACGAACAACGTAAGGCTTTTACATATGAGCCAATTAGGAAACTTGCACAATGATTTCAATAGTAATAATATAATAATATAACTTGCCGATCTGCGTTTATATGTTTGTTAGTTCTAGCTTGGCTAAGATCATCTCTGCGTATATAGGTATATAAGATGTATTATTTACTTTAATACTTTACCTTATTTCATCATTTTAAGTCTTCACAGTAGACTGAACTTCATTTTGTGAAATGAATAGAAATTTTATTTGGCAGACTTCTGAATGGACTTAGTTTTATGTAAGTTATTGCGTGTTTTTTATCATCTCCTACTAAACCATAAACAAGTAAACCCAAAGTACGGGTTTCATGAAAACAGTAATATTAAACAACGTAGCCTGGCCAGAGATTTTAGGCAGCCTTAAGTTTCCTAATATTCTAAATGTATGGCGCTCGTAATTTTTCCTCGCAACAGTTTTTAAGGATTCAACCGGAAAATAAACAAAGACAGGCAGGCTTAATCAAGTATAAATAAAGGATTATAAGGGATGAAAGGGGTCAAAAAGGATAGTTCTAAAAATACTAGTATGCTTAGCCTTGTAATCACTTCAAAAGACTTTGTATCTATTCCAGTGGTTTTGCATAAAACAAAAACATGGATGCTAACTGACAGTTGAGAGAATGTATGGTCCTTTTTTGCTTATCGTAAAGATGAGGGTAAACATGTCATAGAAAGTCAGTTCCGGAAAAGATAGGCTTTAGAAATCGTATCGGTTTTGAGGGGTTACTCTTAAGAATGGTCTTTATGATATATGGTAAGGTCTTTTTGATATCACGGTAATAAATTCTATCTCTACCAACACAAGAGTAACTGTTGTTTAAAAAGGTGTTCAGTTTCAAAAGTTCCATTAAAGTAGGGTACCGAAATTAGAATAAACCGCGTCGAATAAAATTTGCATACAGTGCGGGTCGCGTTCTACGTCCAAAATTGAGTTTCCTATGCCTATCCTAAAACCAATATGGCTTTCATCCACCTTTCCCAAACGTAACCTCCCTACCATGACGCGACAAACGACGACACTAGAGAACCGACGAAACGTTTATATCCACACCTATCGCTTACAACATCAGCATAGCATACGAATCTGTATCAACATTACCGTCAATGTATAACAACATTGCGCGTTCCCCGTTTCTTCATAACACACAGTTGTAGAAGTTACGGCCCCATTCCGGGGATTGTTTTGTTTCTTGTGCAAATTTTCTTTGTTTGCGAAAATGGCTTTAATGTGTGTATTTAGTGGTTTAATAAAGGACCTTATTGTTAATGTTATAAGTTGTGTGGTGTATTTAGGTCAAATTACATAAAGCCGTTTCGACCATTTCACTGAACCGATATTTCCAGCTTGTTGTAATATAAATACCATCAAAAAGTTTTTAATAGAAACATGAGAAATTTTAGCCGGCTTTGAAATAATTTATCTTAAAGATTCTGCTATGTCTGTTATCTGAGATGAAAAACTAATTGAATAATCTACAACTACGTATAAAAGATAGAGAAATAATTTTCTTAGCTCTGCTTTTAATTCAATCTAAAATGTAAATTACATGATGTAGTTTTTATCCTGTTGAGGCGATTAAGTTATTACACGAAGTAACGTTTTATGAAAATGTTTTCGTTGGTTAATTACAGGCACTCGTAATTTGCTATAATTTGGTTACTAAGTTTATCATGTACACCGTATCAAATTACATTATTTTGTTTAACAGATGATGGGTTTTTTTTCATAAATAAGCTAGAAGTAGGAATAGAAAACTAGTATTACAATCGTCACATTAAATTCATTATGTTTGAACATAATACACTAACATACCGTAGATATAGATATAGCAGTATCTACAATTTTCGACGTACTTATAACGCACTCGTGATACGAATACATCAGCTCTAATGGATAATGCATGTAAATCGATCAACACTGGAAGCCATCTACAATATTGAACGTTCCTTGGGCCCATATTTTTTATGGAATGATGGAATTCCGTTTGATGGCCACTTTCGTACGTCACCTGGAAAACATGCAAATACTTTCACAAACTTTAAACGCCTTTTTAAGGAAAAACGCATCAATGTCATATTTGGGACCGAAATGGAAGATTTTTCCCGTTTCCTTGACAAGGTAATTTTAATTTAATATTTATGGTTCTTCTTATCGCGATAAATTATGTTTTTTTGAAATGCGAATTGGAATTTACGTTGTTTGGGCTGTTCTTGGAAAGGAGAAAACTTTTTGTTTTGCTATGGTTAGGGGATATGTCAACTTGAAATATGGATTTATGGCGGTGACCGGATAATTGGAAGACAACACTTACTAACTGAAAAATAGTTTAAATTCTTTTATCAATGCCTATTATAAAATAAGCATTGATATAAAGTGCCAGTTCTTTATTTTGGTTTTAGTAAATTAGAAATGACAAAATGCATGCTTATCAGCAAGTTCTAAAAATGTTTTGATTAACCCTTACCTAAATGACAATGCGGTCATTCTTGCGGCACCGAGAAGATATCTGACAAATTAAGTAAAATATGAGCCGGATATAAAGACTTCAGATTACAAAACATAACTTTAAATTAACACGCTGCAAAGCGTAATTGAGTTTTCTAAAACGTATTTGACTCAGTTATACTCATGTTATACGGTCGTTACAACGCATTGCCAACATAAAACTAGTTACAAGTACACAAATTCATGAATAGTACTCCGGGGCGGAATTGTGAAGGTTTCCTTGGATCGTCGAGAGTTGTAGGGGATAGTTAGTAGGGTGTGCCTCAGGGTACGTCGTTAGGACCCCTGTTATTGAGCCATGAATTAGAATCCTTTCTATTAACCTAACTAGTTTAATGTGAGTTGGAATTTACGGGTTCACGGGTAATTTAAGTTATTTATTACGGGTAAATGCTCCTCTATCTTACGTTACTTTGTTATAGTTTTATGCCATATAATGTTAAGCTTGAAGTTAACGTTGGTGCATACCGACAGCTTGTTGTGAACAAGAACATTAATCTATTGTTCTCAGGCGACTTCAACAACGTGCACGGAATAATAAGCAGAAGATACAATTTCCTTTTATAACCAACATTTATTAAGATTATGAATTTTGTTATACTTGTGCTAATAAAATATTCAGGTGTTCAAAGTTGAATGCCAAAATGCCTTCCACTTTATAAGTAGATATTTTACAAATAAATCAACAGGTAACAATTTATCTTTCCGAACAATTTACCAGAAATATCATAACTTACCGACGTTGTTTAGACTAACAATATTTTATGCGATTCAGAATATCACCAAGCTATTTTTAGTAATGAAACTTTACAGAAACTTGTATAAAACAGAAGTTACTTTATCTTACTTTCGAAGGAGTGAAACCTTAAAGTTTGTTCCGGTTTAAGGCCGATGCTTCGGTAAGTTTTGTCCGTTGTTTTGTCAAATTTAAGACGACCAACTGTTGTGTTAGAGTTCGTTAATTGATATTTTAAGGTAAATGGATTAGTTTGGGAAATAGTAGAGTACTTTGACATAGTTATTTATTAATTGAGTCCGGTTGCTGATTTTGGAATTAGTCTAAGTGTCCATTGGCTGATGAGATTGTGTTTAACAGCATTGATTCCTATACAAAATAAAATTGGACTATAGGACCAAATAAAGACCTCAGGGGTTTTAGATTCTTAGCGTGTCAATGGCAAATATATAGTTTTTTTCTTAAATTTATTTGGCCCAAAATTCAGCACCGCGGATAGCATTCGCTGACGCAGCCATTAGATCCTCATGTGTGCAAGTGACAAGGCATGCAAGATGGAATGTGAGCCATTGTTTACTTCCTCGTCGATTGTCAGAAGTTCCAATGCTTCCAATGGTTCGATGGTTTTAGATTGTAATGATTTGATGCTATTAAAAACACCATTATTTTCTTTGATAAAAAGCGTAAATAATTAAGTATTAACTTCATCTCAAGTTACAACGTGCGCTAGTGCTTGTAATGATGGCCTGTTTCCTTTTAGAATCAAGTTATGAAAAGCTTTTTAGCTTAGTGACTCGGACGGAAGAATAGTTTTGTTTTACTTTTGATAGCAGCGGAGAACAAAGAGTTCATCATTTTAACTATCTTTAAGTTCTACTTTAAGTACTACTCGTATTGTATAGAACATTTTTGTTTGATAACTGCTCTTAAAAATATCTTAGATTAGGATGTTTTTTCAACATTGGAAATTTTATAAGAGAAAGAAGTTCGAAATGATAGATTAATTGTTTTATTACAACTGGAACACGTGTGTGTAAAAAGATAAGATTTTGAATAGTAAAAGGCAGCTGCACGTCGTGACTGTGACTAGAAAACTGCGCTCAGCATCATGCTTTGCTATGGGGAACCCAAAGCACAGCGCTCATTTATCATAAACTTACTAACCACTATCTCAGTTAACTGTTGGTACATGTGATAAAACGAATATATTCACAAAGCCACACTAAGCTTAGTCATAACCTGAATAGCTGAGAACTCAAGCAAATAACATTCATATGTCTAAAGCAAGCACCGCTGTGTTCCCTATACTATGTGCCTCTGCAAACATCTTTGTACTATGAACAATCCAGTTTATTAAAACGCTTTCATTATATTCAGTCACGTTTGGTCTCTCTGTAACCAAAGTTAAGGAAACTTCTCTGATTTTCAAATTCATGGTGTTTTCAACTTTGTAACTTTATGTCTCCTGTGCTTTGGGTTGTGAAAAAATAAGTTCACTGAAGAAGTGAGAAGTTTTGGTAGCAATCCTTGATGTTTTCGAACGTTTTCTCTAGAATAAATTATTTCATTTGTCACTTTGCCTAACTTTTTGTCTAAGTACTTTTGTATTTTGTAGATGTTCTGCGAATTTATACCAGGTAACAAAATGTTCTTGCTGTAGCAATTTATGCTCATGAACTAGACTAACATCAACGATGTAGTTTAAAAAGAAATATTTATCTTTACTAAGAAATACTTTTAGTTTTGAACAATATGCGCATGAATATTAAATTAACGTAGTTTTAACTGTATAAATGCTTGTATTTCAATACATCTTGTTAAAAGCTTTTAAAAACTACTGCTATCTTTAATGATTTCCATTTCAAACAATAAATTCCACGATTTAATGTCCATCCCATTAAGTTCAAGCGTCGTGGTTAGCATAGTTTAAATTTTTACACCACTCCATAGCACCCAAGAGGGTAATTGTAACTAATCTGACGTCACAACTTCCCAGTTCGGTCTGTTTCGTAACAAACAGAATTTTACGTTCATTTTTATTCCTGGAACTTGCTATGGTTATGATTTCTTCGGAAGTATGATACAAGTTTTTATTGATGTCTTAGCAGTTTCAGGCGTTGGAATTTTAGTAGTCTTTTTTATTTTTAGGTCACGTTCTTTTTCTTTATAGGTATTGATCATAACGTTGTCTTCGTAAAAAATATTAAAAGGCTTACTTGAACGACAGCTTTAAAGATCACTAAAACCTTAGTTGTTTTATTGAATAACAATTCCTTATTCTGATTTTCACAGAATGAATTATTTTTTAAAATGTTTATGAAAATAACTGACGATAATTTCTCGGCTTTCTTTGTGGCTACCTAGAAGTTGAATTAGCGTTAGCTAGTACTCCTTTAAAGTTATGCGAGCCAATCTTCAACATGGTTAAGCTAGCACACACTGCATTAATACAAGTAATTCTAACAAATAAACCTGAACAATCAAACCATCAACTGTTGACGCTTCCACCAGTGGTTTGATGCAACCAATAGTTACTTCAATTAGCTTTCCTATCTCATATTGTATCTCCGCTTTATTTCCGTGTTAATCTCAAGATTACTCGTCGGCATTAACCCTCTCAGTTACATTACGTTATTTTGCTTCTCTATCGCCAGGTGTTTCAAGACACGCGCTACTAACCGTTATTGAATTGGCTTCATGGGCTTTAAACTGCTATATTATGATTATGATTTTCTATTTCTGTTTTTTTTTTGAGTTTTTGTGATTGTTGGGAACTGCTTATAGATTTGGAAATGGTTAGCTGCAATTTCGCTCGTTCGATTTTGACTAAAATCTACTAAGGTATTGCATATTTCTTTTAAATGCATAGGTATATTCTTAGGAGTACATACACAATATGGGGAAAAGGCGTGAATGTATCTATATATGTGTGTATTCTTCGGCTAGGTTCTAGTTTTTATTAAGCTACTTCAGGAAAGCCGTAGGTATAGCTAGAATATCTTGAAGTAACTACAAATATTGTATAGGTTTCAATACTATTTCCAATAAAAACTGCAGCTTTTCTCGAACAACTAATGAAGCCATAAAAAGAGAAGCAAATATAAAAAAATCTCCCAGCAAGAAACTTGGAGCGATTAATCAATTTCCAAGAGTACAGGTGCCGCCAAGTTTCGGCTTCGATTAAAACTGCATAAAGCCATAACTAGGCAAGACTGTTTCATTATTAGTTCAACGGTAGTATGAAACTACGGAGCTACTGGCGTTCTTTTATGAGCTTATTTTATTAAAGAACTTGCGCTAGTATACTGGACTATATATTTTACCAATGTTTTTTTTTTAAGGCTGGCATCTTTTTACCTTATGTCTCATCTTGGTGGCGGTAATCATTATTCTTTTATTTATTAGACAGTTCACCATTGAGTACACTATTACTTAAGTCTAAGTGCCATTACTTAAATAAAAGAATTCTACCGGTGAGTTCTGGCCATTTTCCAAGTTTATCATCATCATTTCAGCCTGGAATCACTTACTGCTGGGCGCATGCCTCCCTTTCTTTGTGCCCTACCTCCCGGTTCCATGCATCCCTCATCGAGATCTTTCTAACGACTTTGGTGATGTCATATTTTCCAACTTATAACATAAAATCCAAAACGTTCGTTTTGGCATTACATATGCTTGCTTAAATATCTTCAATCTTAGTTTCGGTCTCATGATGGAATATCAACAGTTTTCGCTGATATCATATGATGGATGACCGGGAAAATATGATACTCAAATTGCCCGTTATTATCCATAAGTATCGCTAACGATGTGAAAATAGCAACGAGAAATTATAAAGTCATTATAATCCTGTCATAAATCTATAGCCTCATAAAGTTAAGCTCCTGAAATTTTACTTTGATCTTACTGTTAAATTTATTCTGCAGTTTTGTTTTTAAATTATACCCTGTCCATTAGGGAAACCGTGTTTTGACAGATGGAACTAATGATTGCAGCAACACACAATACATTGATTGATACACGTACGGTATTATGTTTGTAAGACGCCTTATACATATAAGATAAGTCAATAAGATAGGCTGTTTATATATTTATTTTATTACGCATTTTAAAGTTAACTTTTACTTGTAATCTGAAATAGTTCGTTCTAAGACAGCTGTCAAAAAAAAAAACGGTTAACCTAATTGACAGAGTACATGTAGGTTACTTCGTTAAATATTCGGTTTCTCTTCTAAAACTGTACAAACTCTAACTCGAGAGAATGCATTCTTGGCACCTGTCAGTTTCAAACAAACAAATACGTGTTTTGCGAATTTGATTTTTATTGGCTACTAGAATTGTCGCACTGACAGATGTCAGGAACATTCTCTCGACGGCCGGACTATAGGCTAGACTGCTTCAGTATTAGTTCAGTAACTTCAAGTTTTTTATGGGCTTTATCGACATAGAAGTTATTATTCAGTGAAGCATTAGATATGGATAAAGGACTAAGGGCTGATTTTTCCAACGCCAGGTAATTTTATCGGAGGAATAATTTTGAATTTATGAGTTCTTCCATACAAAATCTGTCAGTCGTCAATTTTATTTCACCAATAAAAACTATCTGTCGTTTGAAAAATCAGCCCTAAAATAACTTTTGTAGAAGAGAATCATTCTACCTTGCTTATCGGTAGAAATAGGCTGGCGAGCTTTTCCCAGTATTATCTGGACCTAAGAGAAAAAAATATACTCCAGCCTCCATAGTGGTAAGACTAAGTGTTCTCACGGGAGTTGCAGTACTATAACATGTAGGGAACGAGGTAGCCTAGGCAGGAGTGAGACCGTTATTGCCTTTACGAAGGACAGCCCCGCGAGAATAGGGCAATATACATACATACACAGCAGATTGAATATATTACTATTTTATACGCATTTGTTTGTCTATCTAATATCTTTTGAGCTGAAAATCTCCTCAGTTGGAAATGTGACCATGGTTATGCAAAAAGTCAAGCAAGTGTTCTCCATAGGTACCTACTACGCTTTGGAATGGGCAACTAGCTTCATCCTTCTGACTGACCGACCCCTTGACAATTCAAAAGTGCCTGTAATTGGTTTATTTGAATTAAATGCTTTGAGTTGGAGTTTGTGACATCAGTGTTAATCACAGCCGCTAAAGATTTAGTTTCGTAAAAACGCAAGACTTTTAGAGCCAAAAGCCAAATCAGAGTTATACCAGACCGCTGGTTTGATCATAACGAATGAATCATTTTAGTAACAAATTTAAAATCACAACCGAACCAACAATTCTAACATGCGCCGAGTTGAAGCACACTCCCTAAAAACACAAACTAAACCAATTAATTAATCAAACCTTTCTTCATTGTATCTGCGTGTATTTTCACTGAAATTCATTAAAACCCAATACAATTCAGTTATTTATCATCCATTGCGAGTGTTCTGAATTAATCATCGTTCGCTTGCACATCGCGAGGTAATTTATGAACTCCATCCATTGCATTAAACGCGTATAATAATAAAGGTTCAATTTGGAACTGTTGAAATATGGTGTTTATTTTGTTAGCAAGTTTTTGTTGAATTTGTGCGCCATCATCAATAGTGGGTGTGTCATTTGTGTTATTTGCATTGGACAGACTTTCTTTTTGATGCTAATTGTTTATTTTAAGGTTAGATTTTTTCATTATGTTTCCATAAAATATTTTGACATTATTCTTATTGATAAGGTGCATAACATTACTAACTACAGTTTGCACTTTATCCAGGACAACATTGTTGATTTTGAGCAAGGCAAGATTAGTATAACTTTTACCATATTTTCCGAATGAATCAAATCTGGTGTCTTTGAATACTTACATGCATCAGATAATCTCTTAGTGTGACAGATTCATCCATCTATTCATCGCCTGTAATAGGTATACATACCAGCATTTTTTCACATTTTAATAAGTTGAGCTGCACGATTACTGATAAATGCATACACTGACTGGACAGGTTCAATCTGATTATTTCTTTTTTCAAAAGACCATTTCAGACACCAATCTACATGGTCTTCACACGATCTGACGAAGATTATGTCCGGACTTTAAAGAGACTGACATCTGAGTTTGTTTCGGCCTTTTACTTAGAGTAGTCAGATAGGAAACGCCGACCTCATCTAGTTTTTAAAATATGATTCGACGTGTAAAAGTACAAATCTACTTACCAAAATAAAATCATTTATCATTATTGTTTTTTTATTAATTCCTTATAAGTGCTGTAGGAGCAGTGGTAGCCCAGTGGGAACGGTTGCGACTTCCATACGAGTAGGTCGTGGATTCGAACAAGAAGCAGGCACTTAACTTTGTGTAAATTATTTCATCATCACTCTCAAAAACGTGAAGAAAAACATCGTGAGGAAATCGGCATGTCCTAGAGCCAAAAATTCGAAGATATGTGACATCCACCAACCCGCCCTGGGCCCGCATGATGGATTATAGCTGACTCCCTTTCACAGAAAGAGGTGACCTGTGTCCCAGAAGTGGGAACATTATAGGCTGATTAATTATAAAGAGCTGCTGTTGGTGTAACATATAAATAAATCCCTCATCAAAGTTTTTATTTTCTCCATCCATCCAAAACTAATTATGTTTCTAATTACAATGTTGTGGTTTTGTGTATTTGGCAGCTGCATGATTAGTTCTATTACTTTGTTACCAGAGCAATTTCTGATGTGGTTTTCGATACTGGTTACGAGTATTATGTCCTTCGTAATAGACAGTAGATCGGTAATCTGTGTGTGTGTGTTGTGTGTCTGTCTGATCTATGTGTTGCTCTATGTGTGTGTGTTGTGTGTCTGTCTGATTTATGTGTTGCTCTCTCTCTGTGTGTGTCTGGGTGTGTGTGAGTGTGTGTGTGTGTGTGTGTCAATCAGTAGGTCGGTTTTTATCTCTCAAGCACGAGGTTGTGGGTTCAAAGGGCAAGTAGCAATATGACTTTTTCAATTCATATGCACTTTCTGAGTTCATCTTTGACATTACAGACATCGGTGATGAAAAACATCGTGAGGAAACCTGGACTTATAGTTAATATAAGTCTGAAATCGCCGACACGTCTTAAGCAAGCATGGTAACCTTATCTGTATGACAAGAGGCCTCTGCCCTGAAGTGGGACAATAAAGGCTCTCCAACGCATCATAATTATCGGCCGATAATAGTCCGCCTGTGGGGGAGAGCCTTAATAGGCAGAAATATTTATGTTTTTATCTGTGGCAGTAGTTTACTAGGATAACCTAAATTCTTGGAATAATAAAATAAATTTTGCTGAAAACTGTATTGTAAACTGAACAATAGAAATTATCCTTATTAAGCTTGAATAATAAAATGGCAAAAAATTACCTTGTAATAAGGCTGGTATTCTTTGTGAAGACCTGAGATTTAGTATTAACAGTTTTTCTTGCTCCAGGAGAACATAAATTACCTTATACGTAATTCAGTTGAAAAATAATATTGTTACAAAATTCTTTTGTATATTTACTTCATTAGATTCAATATTTTTCTGTTATTAGTGTATGCCCTATAGCGTTATTTTAATCTTAAGATAGTTATTATGATTATCCTGTGAGTGTTTTTTGTTAAAGCTCTATATTGAATAAAGTATAGTATTTAATTAGTGACTGAGTGATGAAATAGGTACATTCATTTCTGTTTTCGGTTTTGCAAAATAAGAATATCCTACTAATAATATAAACGCGAAAGTTTGTGAGGATGGATGGATGTTTGTTACTCTTTCACGCAAAAACTACTAAACCGATTTTGATGAAACTTTACAGTAATATAGCTTATACATCAGAATAACATATAGGATACGTTTTATCCCGATATTCCTACGGGATCGACACTTATGCGGGTGAAACCGCAGAGCGTTGCTAGTTGGTCTATAATTCTTAACATCGGTACAATATGTTGAAATTCCTCGTGGGAAAATCAACTAACCCCAATTTATAGCTAGTGGAATGAAAAGGTCCACGTAATCTAATCGAATAAGTTTTAAATAGTATCCTTATAGATGACTAGCATCTGCCCGCGATTTCGTCCGAGTGAAATTTCTTGTTCCTCCCGTCGCAACGCATCGCCTGTCCGCGCTATTACTTCGTTTTCGCTTAACTTTCTTTCCTTTTTCTCGGCTTCTAAGGGACCTGGTGTGATTTTGGCCTATAGCCTCTTTAAAAATTGACATATCAAATGCAAAAATATTTTTTCAAATCCGTCTGGTAGTTTCACAGATTAGCACGTTCAAACAAACTCTTTAGCTGTATTATTGGTACATATATGATGGTTCTTTCTTCTTTTTAAAAAACGTTGCCCCACACTAGGAATTACTCCTCTATCGTGGGTTCATTTACAAACATTTAAACTCACATACACAAACAGCCAGACCCGGAACAACTGCCTGTAGGCAATACAAATATTTGTTCCGTGCGGGAATCGAACCCGCGATACAGGAGTAATTCCTAGTGTGGGGCAAGCGCAGCAGTCGATCACTCAGTCACTGCGCCAACCGTGTCGTCGTTGGTTATAAGGACGACAAATGTTAAAGAAAACTGCAGAAGAAAGAGTGCTTTTAGGAAATTTTCTCTGTGAAAATCGCATCGCCTGATTAACCAACTTATTTATTACAACATACATAGATATGTGTCTAATATTATCACTAACAATACCTTTCTTTTCAGACAAGGCACCATCTGAAGCAACATTTCGCGGTGCAGAGTTCCTATCGTACGACCTGACGCAGACCGGCGGCGAGCCTATAGTCAGCACACAAGACGCCATCTCACTGTACTTCAAGACGCGACAGCCTAATGGACTTCTTTTTTACACTGGTAAGCTTTGCTTTGCCTTTGTAGTTACTATGAGTAGCGTAAAAGCATTCGTTTTATCAAACAATACATACTTCCTAAAGCCTTTATGATTATGCTTCCTTTCTTTGGTGCTAGAATTTGCTCTGTTCTAGAATGGTTATAAATTCTCAAAGGCTGGAATTAATTATAAAAATATACTAACGAGATCGCCATGACCAGATGTAACCAGAACATTGTAACATTTATAACACTCAAACAAAATTATAACAATAAATAAAAACATAACATGGCATTTATAACTTTCAATAAAAACATGGCATGTTTGATATCACATGATTTATAATCAAATGTAGTTAAATTTCCTAAAAAAACGACTTCGCCATTTTCTTTTTCTTTTCGCGGGTAAGATCGTCCTCGTCGCCAATAATATGTTTCAAACTGAGGATGCGGAGATAATGGAACTAGTATCTTCATTGAACGCTGGTTTATTACTGAGCCTGACAGGGCACGCCGCGACAGCGGCGATAAGACCCCTCTTTGAGGAGTGGCTAGAGAGGCGCCACGGCGCCCTCACCTACCGCCTGACGCAGGTCCTCACCGGACACGGAAGTTTCGGGATTCAGCGGGATTGTCCGAAAGGGTTACCGCTACCCGGAACATAAAGGGCAAAGGAAGGAACATGGGTGGGTTTTAGTCAGTAAGAGTCTGACACTCCCTTACGCTCCACCCGGAGCGGGAGGGGTCATTTGATGATTTCCCATCCGAAAAAAAAAAAGCCTGAAATGGGTCCCCTCACACCTTCACAATATATGAACTATCTGTGAGTAGCAAGCGCATACACATCAAGTATTCTTATTGCTCGTTCTTCTACGCTTTGTAATGGGCAACTAGCTTCATCTTTCCTACTCGATCTCGATTATTTAAAATTAACGTGCAGCTGAGAATCTTTCGTTAGTTTATAAAATAAATAAGAATTTTAGTTCTAATAAACTCTAAAGACCGTTAGCAAGTCAAGTATAGTTATTATATTCCGTAACTTCCTTTTAATTCACTAAAATTCTATTAGCTAAGAATAAACGTAAAGTAAATTCATGAAGATAATTTTATTTAACAAAGTCTTTTGCATTCAGGTCATGAAGCTGATTACCTCAACCTCGCTGTTCGAGATGGTGGCGTCTCCCTTACTATGGGTCTCGGCAATGGGAAGCAGGAGATGCATATCAAACCAGCTAAGACCAGGTTCGATGATCATCAATGGCATAAGTTGACGGTGCATCGGAGGATACAAGAGGTAAGACATTTTTGGAAACTTTTTGTGTAAAGTATCTAAGTAATCCATAGTCGAACGCGATATTAGTTTCCAGCCTAAGGTTGAATCAAAACGGTGAAGGAATACATCGTGAGGAAACCGGCATCGCCTCGAACCAAAAAATCGAAGACATGTGACATCTACCCACTGGGCCTGCGGGGTGGATTACGGCCCTCTTCCCTTTCACAGAGAGAAAGCCTGTGTCCCAGCAGTGGGGTCATCATAGGCTGATAACCTAAGGTTGAATGTCACATGTACCTCATAAATCGACAAGGTATATTTGTCTATGTTACAGTTAGACAGATTCAACCTAAGTGAAGTTTTAATTATCTGGGAATTGTTGTCAAAAGTGGTAAAGCATGTCTTTTTAGATATAATAAATTGCTTTCTTTTTCGAGAATCTCTTCTTCATAATCCTTCTGTGATCTTCTGATGTATCACAATATTAATTTTCAACAAGTAGGTACAATATATTAAAATGATTATATCTTCTTGTGCATAATTTCACATAAAAAAATAATAGCTCATATAACCATCTACGATCAACGACCGTCGGTTGTACCCTTTCTTATTTATACGGCCCCTATGTTCGCAGATTTCATCAGCTGAATATAAAGCGCTTTCATCGCTGTACAAATATTTTATGACCTTAGGCCCGTATTGCAAACTCTATACCTTGAACTCGGAT
Organism: Apamea monoglypha; assembly: GCA_911387795.2. Classification (NCBI taxonomy): domain Eukaryota; kingdom Metazoa; phylum Arthropoda; class Insecta; order Lepidoptera; family Noctuidae; genus Apamea; species Apamea monoglypha. The sequence goes on along the minus strand of OU426933.1, from coordinate 2,196,182 downwards.
CGATAACATTCGACTTATGGCCTATTGGCGTGTTTAAACCGAGATCCATCCATCATTGGTGCCATTACTTCAAAAAACTGAATCCATTCGTATCCAAGTAATTTGATTATTAAAGTCAAAACGATATTTTGTTGAAAGGCGTATTTTTCCAAGTGTTTTGGAATTTAGAACGTAATTATCGTGGGGATCGATCTTGGTACCTATGGCCTTTGTAATTGAAGCAATTTTGTGGCGATAAATTCGGTCGGTAGTGGAATTGGGTATATATGTTTCCTGTATGCTCGGATCGGCGTGTGGTGGAGTGTTTGAACGATGACCGTTTCACTAGAGCGTAATTAATTTTGAACAATGTTAACCTGGAAATGTTCTTTGAAAGATTTTCTTGTTGTTTTTGCCTTCGTCCTACATTAGGTACTACGGGGCACATGATTGATGCTTTCCTATTACTTTGGTCTAGTTTGAAATAGTTCTTTATACATTTCGTGTTGAGCATCGGCGCCAGATATAGTAGGTTTATTTCTTTAAGTTGATTTATTAAAAGCCTGTGATGTCCTACTGCAGGGCAAAGGCCTCCCTACTCTCTTTCCACTTGTCTTTGTTTAAGTTGGTAATCATCAATATTTTGAGAACCTACTTGTTTTGTAGTAATTTCCTATGCAGAAAGTACGAGTACCAACGATCCGTGAAAAAGGTTAGATGCAATCAATTATTTACGAATTCAAAATTCGTATTACTCTTTTTTCATTCCAAACAACTTTTATCTTACGCCAACAATTTCAACATCAATGAATGTTTGTCCAATTTTAAATATTAATAAACATTGCAGCATTCGCCGACGTTGCATTTTATTTCTGTTTCGTTTTTTAATTTTTTATCCTCGAGCCTGTCATGATTACGTGTGCTCCGAGCGGCCGGAACGTCGGGCAAACAAAATTGAACAATAAATGTGGAGTAATTTAATCGCTAGTTGGTTTTATTTCTGCACTCAATGCTGATGAGACGCAACGAAACGAATTTTTAAAGCTTTCCTTACTAATGAAAAATGAAAGTTGAATCATCAAAGTAGAGCATTGTTAATTACTCAAATATGACGTCATGTCTGTCATAAGTATCCTGAACTTTCATATTATGTTCCAGTCCTTCGATCTTGCTTTTAACAGCTTTGACAATGTGCCAACACATACTCGTAAGCGCATGATCAACCAACATTAATGCATAATTTGTGACTTGGACAACTTTCAGTGGACCAATTTTCCGCCTATCCTAACAGGACCAACTTCTTCTTTTTCTTTCCAACTCAAATCAACCCTACTACATCATACCGGCGCCATTCAAGTGAACTAACCATTCAGAACGAGGCACAAACCGATAGTAAATAGTTTATTTACGTACTGCGTGCGGGCCTCCATCCTTAGCTATTCCGTTATCGTTAATTATGTATTTATGTGGGGCTTTCTCATTCTTTGAGAATATTGGGGGCTTATCGAAACTGCCTATACTTGGGCTAGTGGCCTGGATTTGATTCGTGGATTTATGGTCTTCAAGCGTTGTGATAGATTAGGTTTCTGTCCGATTTGTAACGTCAGAGTTCATTTGTTTGGGCCTTTTAGGGCTAACTTGGGTAAGATATTATTTAGGCCCAGTGTGGGACACAAAGTAGACACTGCGTTCTCAAGAATTGGTAATTTTGATAAGTCCTGGTCTTTTTGTATGTTTTTGATTAATGACAACTTTTGTGCGATATATCCTTTTCTCACGGATATCTTTTGACGCGGAACGTTGCTTCGCATACTAATGAGGCTTATTATTGTTTCAGATCACGCCGTTTACGAGTTTCTGCAGGGTAAGTAATATTAATTAATACTGTTACCAAATCTTCCTTAAAACTTCCAGTATCTTTGTCTTCGCTATCAAACAATGTGACTGTTTCTTACTCCGTGTATATTTTCAAGGTACCTATTTCTTCGAAAATAACTGTGTCATAAAATAAATGCGCAATAAGTGAATTGACAATTTGCATAAGTAATAATAACTTTACCACGAATTATATAATTACTGCAGGACTTCGTTGGAATTTGAATTATCTAGAAGTCATTTCGCAACAGACAGCAATTTGTTTCTGTTCTAGAAAACTCATTGTGGAAATATTCATTTTACTAACGAGAAAAGCTATTTCAGTTTTCTGTTGAAATTAATTTGGTTATAATAAACGGAGTAAAGCATTGTAGGTACAGACGCCAGCACTTTAAGATACCCGAAACTGTCAAATTTTCCCAATCAACCCTGGGGGTCTACTTCGAAGTGGTATCGGCCGAATGTTCGGTCGTTTCCTGCTACGAAGTTACTATTTGGTTCAGTCGGTCCCGATCCTACACTCCTACACTGTTTCGAATATTGACTATGGTCCCGACCCAACTGATCCGATCCGAACTTTTTTCTAGTTTTTCAATAATAGTCGGTTCGGCCATGTGTCGGTCCGATCCGATCATTCGCACTTTGCACTTCGTAGTAGACCCTCAGAACCTTAATGCTTCAGATTAGGAAAATGAGAAAAACGGTTCTATAGAAATTTAACCGACTATTGAGCTTGAACACAAAACTTTTTTTTATAAATGGTTGTCTTGCATGAAAATAAATCTTTGGTGAAGACAAGTCAAGTGGTGAAACGTCATTTCTTTAAAAAAATCCATTCTCTTTTAAAACTAGGTATGGCTCTTTTTCCGATACGGTCCAAAACTAACAATCAAGAATCATTGTCACTTTAAGGACCAATCTATCTATCTATACCTATATATATACTATATTAATAATAAAGCTGAAGAGTTTGTTTGTTTGAACGCGCTAATCTCTGGACCAACCAGCCGGATTTAAAAAAATCGTTTTGCATTTGAAAGCCCAATTCTTGAGGAAGGCTATAGGCATTGAACGTTACGCAAGGACCCTTAGGAGCCGAGCAAAAAGAAAAAAGTTCGAAAGAACGCTCAGCGAAAAGAGATTGTGATGCGATGCGACGGGGTGGGTAGAGAGAAAAAGAAATTACACACGGAGGAAGTCGCAGTCAGAAGCTGGTCTAAAATAAAAGTATTTCGAGCTTAATCCACTAAAACACAAGTCATAAATCGTATGGAAGTGCTACATAAAATAACTGTTACTGACAAAACAGAAAATAGCATGAATTATAACTAGCACCGAATTAATAAAGACATGGATGGCAAACGCGAAGCTCAGACGGGAGTTATTTGCAAAACTTATTAAACTTGCAAAGATATAAATGAAATAATCCGTGTATAAAATGAGTGAGCGTATAATTTAGTTCTTCATATAACTCTGTTCGCAGAAAGTACTTTTTTTATCATTGTTCCTCTCAATCAAAGCACCTGTCATCTAATCTCTTCACCACCCTTGGTTGACTCGTAAAGAATGCCTAAGGCATTAAGTCCGCCTTTGTACATTTTTGTGCGAAACGTTTAAATGAATACCTAAATAATATTCTGCACCCTAATAGCGTACTATCAATCTCAATCTGAATTCTTTTGAAGGATATTGCTTATTCATTCTTTCTTTCTTGTTTTTTTACAAATTTTGCCCCACACTAGGAAGTACTCCTTGATCGTGGGTGCGTTTACAAACATTTAAACTCACATACACACAGCCAGATCCGGAACAACTACATGTAGGCAATACAAATATTTGTTCCGTGCGGGAATCGAACCCGCGACACGCAGCGCAGCAGTCGATCGCTCAGCCTCTGCGCCAACCGTGTCGTCAAATTCAGTGCTTCATATGTTCGAAAAATTTGTCTGCTCAACTACGTAAATAACGCAATGAATGTTGTTGAACTGTCAAAATGAAAGCCATGGCTACTGGTAGTGTGTTACGCAATTACCCCGCGGATACTATTGCTGTTTGATCTTCTACTTCATTAATGCCTGGTCGATTTTCCATCAGCCACGGAGCAGAGAAGAGCTGCAATTAATAGATAGAATCCTGTTGATTTGAACGACGTAGTGATTGCGTAATATGGTTTTAGATTTATCACTTTACCTTAACTTTGACTTTTATTTTATTCGGAAACATAGCATTCCACATAAAAAGTGCAGAAATAAAAGTTACTATGACACACACAGAACACGAACGAAGTGTTTAAATTTTTATGTCAATCTCTAAGAAAATAGAACAGACTTTGTAAAGCCACAGAACATATAATAGTACCAAATGGACACTTTTTTTTCGTTAGCCTATATCGTCCCACTTCTGGGCAAAGGCCTCCCCCATATTCTTCCACGTTTCTTTGTGCTGTGCCTTCTCCGTTCAATCGGTTAGGAACGAGTCCAAATCGTCACGTCAGCATTTCTTAGGCCTGCCTCGGTGACGACGCCCGTCATCACGCACCCGCTGTGTGACGACTTTGGCCCCTCTGTCTGGAAAAAAATAAATATTATTCTACGTTTTAATATAATTATTACTTAAAAAAATAAGTAAGATTAAAATTACTGATTATTCTTATAGGCTAGATTGTAATTAATTATCAAGAACCTGGTTCTTTGCAATAAACCAATCAATCTACCTTGCTTTCCCCCAACTATTTTTGGGGTCGGCTTCCAGAATAGAATACTCTTTATTATGTACATCATCTAAATTACAGACATAAATATAGAAATTTTACATAGGGTGACACAATGGGCGGTCTTATCGCTAAGTCCAGTCCAATCGGATGCAGATGCACCAGTATTTTACATTGAGCGATTGCCTATCTGACCTACACAACCCTGTCAAAGTTTTTAATAAAGGATAAAAAATACACAGGTGCACCAATCTGATTTTATCCCCTCAAAAGACTGAACCAGAAAATCATATAAACTTTCATGGATTTAAAAGTCAGACGGCAAAAGTTAAAAATAGTTCCTGAATAAAATCTTTCCTGGAAAAGAGTCGCTCAGTAATGGGGGCGCCACTGTCAATGAAGGGGAGTTGACAATGGTCCGCACCACAATGGCTTGCAGCTGAAATAGAAATTAATGTGTGACTGTTTATTATTGAGCTTCATTATGAAACGGGTTTCTATATCAGTTTGCATTAGGAAATGGATATCATCCAAATGTTACATTATCATAAAATTAATATAATTTGTCCAATTAATCATATTATCTGTTTATTCAGTTATGATTTGTGATGTTAACATGAATTATGGTATTTAATTTAGATCTCAAATTAAGGATTAAATTAATTATGTTATTACGAAATTTGTCCGGACCTAGTCGTTATGAAATATTTCCATAAATAATTTATTTTTACATAATATTATTGAACGAACAAGCAGTATATATTTTTTAGTTCGTAGTTACTTATGATCCTTTTTTATTTATTAGTATTAGTTTTAGGTACAAAGTCCTAAATAAAACCTCTATACAATGTGGAGACAACAATATGGCAACAAATTAAAACACTGGCAATACTAATATATTTTGAAACTATCCAATCAATTCTAAAATTGAAAAAAAAAGTGTTTTTTTATGAAGCGATGACTATGGATTTTGCCAAAGTCAAAGTTTTTATTTGTAAAACATAGGTGTAAAAATAGATGTTTGAAATAGAATAGGTACAGAGATCTCTATGTTTTGCCGTTAACGGCGTACAAATATCAAGTAATAAGTCGACTAGCTTTAATGACAAAACTAATAAGTCGACTAGCTTTAATGACAAAACTAATATGTAGATATATTTGAATGAATTTTCGTATGCAGACTGGTAACACTGAAACATAATCAGCTTATAAAGTTCCCACTGTCGGAACACAGGCCTCCTCTCTTCGAGAGGGAATAGACCGGTACTCTACCATAATCTACGACGCGGGCTCAGTGCGGGTTGGTAGATTTATTTATTTAGCTGCGCCCCGCGGTTTCACGCGCATAAGTTTCGATCCCGTGCGAATACTCGTATCGGGATAAAAAGTATCCTATATGTTAATCCTGGTTATAAACCACCTGTGTACCAAATTTCATCCAAATCCGTTCAGTAGATTTTGCGTGAAAGAGTAACAAACATCCATCCATCCATCCATCCATCCATCCACCCATCTATCCATCCATCCATACAAACTTTCATGAGTTTGTTGTTTGTTTGTTTGTTTGTTTTGTATATATAAAAAGAGAACCTCACGTCGTCATCGTTTAATTTACTGTCGTATTGACGAAAGTGGAAATTATGTGTACAGGCTGGAGACCCTGTATAATTTCCACTTTTCGGTAAAATACTTCAATTTAAATAACATGAAAGACAAGTCTAACGATAATTATTTATCTTTATAACGACACGGTGCTTAGTTACAATTCCATCTCCCGATTTTCCATTATCTCGGGGTAATTTCAAAACATTGTTCGATTAACAAAATGGAGTGTCGATCGATGCTTCAATCATTCAACGAGTAAGTAATGGCTTCGTTACTTTCCAGATTGTTTGGAAATTATGATTCCGGTAATTTGAATATTCATCATTTTTGGCTGCCTCTATTGTTTTTATGATGACGGGTGTGAGTCAGCTTTGATAAAAGTGAGTTAGACATTTAATACAAAAGAGTTAAATAATCTAACGTCTCGCAAATATTGGGAGTAACTATTACCGACGAAATTGGCACCTGAAGCGTGGAGATAGACATAACAAAGAGAGAGCAGTGGACTAAGTTATGTTGTAGATAATGATGAAGATTGTGAATTGAAGAATGAGATTGAAGAAGATTAGGAGAGAAAATTCGTCAATCAAAAACTTCTGTAAAGTTACTAAACTAAGATCAAACACTGAAAAAGTACCGGAAGACCAAAACTAGGTTCTTACTCCACTGACCTTAAAGGATCTGATTGATTAAAAAAAAAATTCTCTGTCGTTCAATCTTAAATAAGGTAATAATGTTTATACAGGGTTATTGGTAAAAACCAACAACCTTGCAGGAGTGGATAAACAACAACTTTTGTTCTATGACTTTTTACAAAACATTTACCAAAAACAAATCTTCAAGATTTTGCTGAAATTCGTTGTTCTATCCAAACCCGCTCCACTCCGCTGTATTTTGTACTAGACACGGCAGTTTGTTTACCTAACTAGCGCTTTCTTTTGATTCACAAAGAGTTCGTAACAGAAAATCAAATATTTCAATTAGTTGGATTTAAATATTTAATTTATGTGTGAAAGTCTGATGAATTAAAATCTGTTGAATTGATCAAAGTCATAGAACAAAAGTTGTTGTTTATAATGTTATTAATATAGTCCTGAGAGGTTGTTAATGTTTTACCAATAACCCTGTATATTCAGTGACTTAAATAAAGGAGGACACTCGTTTTTATATCAAGACTATTTTAATCACAGACAAAACAATTCTTCACCAAGACAACAACAACACCGAACAAAACTACAAACAAATGAATATTTATCGGCGTATTTTTAAAACCCAATAAAACGGCAGCTGGTGACGTTATGAATAAACTGGTCCAATTAGTGAGGTGTTTAATTACCAGTTTCTTTGTCTTATGCAAAACAATGGAACCTTTTTTAACGGTGGACGCCTGGACGGCGGTATTTGATCATGAATCAGACGTAATTGAAGTTGTGGGAATGTTAATTTTAATTGGCCTTGGAGATTTGGGAATATGGGAATATTTATTTATTTGATAGCACGTAAAACACTTGCATTCAAATTTCATGACCCCAGTATTAAGACATGTACCCGGTATATTTGTTTAGGCTTATGGATATTTATTTATCTTACATATAGCGTGGCAGGTACGGACGCCAGCAGGTCAATCTACCCGAAACTGTCAAATTTTCCCAATCAACCTTGAACCTTAATGCTTTAGCGATAAAGTTGAAAATCTATTAAAGAAATTTGACAGATTGTAATAGCTTGATGTGCTGGCGTCTGTACATCGACGCGCAAACTGTAACCCTGAATTCAGCACATGATTCTAGACGTAGCGTAGAAAATGTTGTCGTCGGTTATAAAAAAAAATCTGCTGTTTCACACCTTCGCGGTCAAAATGTATGGAACAGCAAATATATTTTTATAACCGACGGTAAATTTCGACTCAGGAATTCAGAATCATGTACTGAATCCATGGTAACAGGTTGCCCTTTGATGTCCCTGCCACCCTGTACAGTAGATTAATTAAGTGATTGGTTTAATTAAAATTGTTGTTTCTGGCATGAAATCTCGAGAGAGAACTAGTACAGGAGCCTAATTGTGTAACACATTTTCGGCAAATGATTGAGATTAATTGGTTTCGTTTCGATCGCTTTTTGTTTCATTTTACGATTTTCTTAAGCACATATCGTTCACTCTTTAGCGTTTCAAACCAACAGCTGTTGCTATTACATGATAGTGGAGTTATGCAATACGAAAATCATAAAATGAAACAAAAAGCGATCGAAACGGAACCAATTAATCTCAACCATTTGCCGAAAATGTGTTACGCAATTAGGCTGCAGGTTAGGATAGGTGTAGTGATTCCAACATTGATGTAGCAAATACAGAGTGAAGTGGAGAAGAAAGATAAAAAAGTCTGAAAAATTCATATTGAATTACAAGCCTGGAAGAGGGAGAATGTAAATAGGGTTGACTATGCTTAAAAACAGAAAATCACAGAAGATACAAACAGTACAAAAACAAATAAAGACAGTGTACTAAAAACCAAACACGACACAACTGCAAGAACAGCACATACTGAAATTAAAGTACACGTAAAGACAAAATTGAATTGACAACTCTGCAGAGTAATTGGTACTCGATATAACGTCACGTTTGTAAACCATACGCCAGGTGACGTGGTTCCCAGGGCTGTTACACAATTTGAATTTATTATTGGACGCTCGTCACCGATCATCAAGATTATAAAGGGGACATTTTGAAATGGGTGAATTGAAATGTTGACGGATTTTCTGGTCGCGTTTTATCAGATCTTTTGTAGGGAAGGTTTATGGTTATGGGCCTTTGTTAGTAGTTTCGGGGTTTATAAGTTATTATTTAATTTTATTGCTTCAATCAATCATTTATTAAGTTTTGTCTTTTAACAAATAATACTTTTGGATCGCTTGGAAACTTCAAAAGTATAATACTGCATGATGCCAATTTTTGCCGTCTTCAAAAACAAGATCAGGCAGATTAAAAAAAAAAAAAATATTTTGCCCGGACTTGATACTTACTCAGAACTAATATCACAAAAATAATATCGAAATTCAGGTTAAATTAATAATGTACCAAAGACGAGCTTCTAAAACAAATATATGGGTCACTGAAAACTAGCAATTCAATCTCATTTATGAACATAACTGGTCTAATTGTTAGCGAGCTTCTTATTACTGAGGCTAGTCCAATTTATTATAGTGTATATTTTCTCAAGATGGAGTGCAAACTAGAGAAAGATAAGGTTACTAGGACGATACAAATGGTGAACATTAAAATAGGGGTAGCTTGATTATATACAACGTGTAACGTTAAATGCGCAAAACCTAAAAAAAAATTGATCAGAATAACGAGCAGAATCAATTGAACCACTTTTTAATATAGGACACATTTAAAAAAAAATCTTCATTAAAAACGTTGCCGTGTCTATTAGGTCAAGCCATCACAAACCCGCCAAAATAGGTAAACAAACACAAATTGTTGTCGACCAATTTAATTTTTCTCATACGCGGGATAATAATAGCTTGTATTTCAATGCAAATACGAATTGAAAATGTGGGTTACCTAATGTTGCCAGTCCAAAGCCTGGAAAAGTGTGATGGAAACATTAAAATTACTGTTCAAAAATAACCTAAGTTCTTTACGAGCGTAGATAGTAAATAATAATATCAGCGCGGCGCAGCGGCCCGGTGACGACTCCTTCGTCGATAGAGCGTCGTCGCAGACGCAAGAAACGACCAGAATTGCCAGTAAAACTAAAACAGCACATAAAACCTTTAAAATTTTTAATGATTTTTTTTTCTCTCTGAAATAGGTCAATTGAATTAAAAATCAGTTGGGGTGTCTGAGGTTTTTCGCATTTAACGTTACACGCTGTATAACGAAAAGGCAATCAAGTGTAAAAACAAATGAATTTGAAGTTGCTGATCAAAAGTTTGGCTGATAATGTTAAAAGCAGTTTTTATCAGTAAATGTTCAAAGGTACTATCACGGACTTTTCCGCCTGCTCACTTAAAATTTTTTTCGCTTAAATCCTGCGGCGGCGCCAAGCCACGCCCCCTTTAAGTTTTAGCCTATTAGGAAAGCGATAATGCAATAATTTTGCATGGACAAGGATTTAATATTAGTCAAATTGCTGAGCAGCTGCATATGAGCGTAAGTAGTAAATCATTTTATTATTGTCATGGTAAATTTTGTTGCTTTAAAATACCTTAATTTATAAATAAAACTTTATTAACGATGCAAACTTTATCATGCAAATGTTAACTTGTGTAAGTAATTGAATACTTTCTAGTTTGTTTTACAACAATAAAAGTATTTGATAAATATTATTAAACGAGAAACAAACAAAAAAAAATATTCAGAGTTAAACTTGGTAAAGCAGTTACTTATACCTTTTAAGAGAGTGATATGCTTTGTTGTGACGAACTCGCGAACACGAAATAACATTTATTTTAAGTAATGTTTGTTTTCGTCTAGTTAGCTCGGAGATTTAGACGAAAACAAACATTACTAAAAAAAATGTTCTTTTATATCGATTTTATGCAATTTCGAGCGGCCATTGTTGTTTACATCTTTGGCAAATTTAGCGCGGCCGGACCTTTACCTAGATTCCGAGCAAATAAGTAGTTAATTACTCATTATTAAATAATACATTTCTAGAAATTTTACAATAAGCCTAAGCCTGCACGTGTCCGAACAAAAGAAAGAGTCATAAAAGTCAATAACCGCAGTGGGCAAAAATCGGTGGCATCCTTTGATGCTTTTGTTATAGCAGGTTTTGGTAATTACATAGAGGTCTCTCTTTCTCTCTCTCTCATTCATTTATTATGAAGAAAAATTGATTTTAAGATCTCTAAGATATGAAACATCTTTCTTTCTTTTTTTTATGATGAAAACGTTGCCCCATACTAGGAGTTTCTCCTGTATTGTGGGTGCGTTTACAAATTATAATAAAACCTTGTATTAAATATTTAAAAAGCAATGTTTACCTACGGTTAACTTAATTCTAGAATAGTTTTTGTTTGTTACTGTTTTATTATTTAAGTATTTTACTACAGATAATTTAGATTATTTCACATATTTGTCCTTTTGTCTATTACTAATGAGACACAATTACTTTTCTATTGTTTCCGGCCATAATGGGTCTGTATAACAGACGAAGGTATTATAAGAGTTTTTATTTAATATGCCATTCTAAAAGTTTTGTATTTAAATCTACCACCAACAGTAGATCGTAATTTTGTAAAGAAAAGTGTTGCTTGTAATAAGAGATCACAAGAAAGAAAGGGTTTTATTTGTTTAAACGGGTAAACTATTTTTGAATTTCGCGGGCTACCCTGGCGCATCCCCTTTAGTTGATTTTATTACTTGTTCTTTTATTGTGTGTTTTACCTATTTACTATATTCAATTCCTATATCCAATATTTTATGAATATCTTTGTTTAGTTTATTAAGTTAATAAATAAAACTGATAAACCTTCAAAACATAATAATAAACGTATTTTACTTTTTAATTAAGTAATGCCTAACCGACAATAGGATTTATCAAATCAAATTTCTAGTTAGAAATAATAAAGAAAAAATGTATTATTAACTGACAACGAATTTTCCTCATAATATGTAAGAGATAATAGCAGTAGTTTGAAAATAACAATAAATCTCGAACGGCGCGTGCGTCAGTCACCGCGTTATCAGTGCGCTCGGCGCCGCCGGCCGGTCTTGTCTTTCATTCGTCTATTCAAGGTCAACGGGGCGGGGCTAGAGAGCGCTTCTATTTTTTGAGTGCAAGCCAAAATGAACTTAGTGGTGGTCAGGCGGAAGTGTCCATGATAGTACACGTTGGTGAAATGGCTTATTTAATCCCTTAGCGACAGGGGTTTCACTTATCCTCTAGTACGGGTATGTCGCGGCCATTTTTTGCTCGATTTTGCGCGGAATCGGTACGTGTGATTAAAATGACGATATCTCTATCATAGTTTTGTATTTGACCTGTACATACGGCTATTTTGACAGACGCGTTTAAAGGGCATCGCTGTAGTGGAGGGGTTATAGAGTTTCCAAAACTTAGAACAGTAAGTAGGTCTTTTTCACAGATAAAATAAGAACGATGGTAAGTTTTCGGATACGAACATTGTTCGCCTGTTATCTCAAGATTATGAAATTACTTCTATAGATAACTTTTAAGTTACCAGCAAGTTTATCACAATCTAGTAAAATATAAAAGTTCACGCAGATATTTCTGAAAACTTAGTTACTGGACTTGTTAGTTTCTCCCGATATAATATCTTTTGCGCCAGACTATCGGATAAACCGATCGGAGAGCTTCCACTTACTAGAAATATGAGAAAAGCGAAACAATTCTTTATAAGGTTTAATGGAAAATGATGATCCGATAGTTGGGGAAGTTGCTTGTTCTTTTATAAGAATAGTCGGATTTATTTCCAAGATATCCGATTGAAATAGACGATAAGGTTTTTGTGGAGATGGTGGAAAAATAAGGTTGGTTTTAAAAAAATGGGAAATATATATTACAACTTTCTTAGAAATATTGTAATCCATCTTGAACTGTAGAAATGTCTTTTAAGAATCTCATCAGTAATGGAGCTTCAATCGAAAATCCTACATTTGGAAAAAATAATAATAGGAATATGGAGACTACATGTGATGCAAAAGAATAAGGGAAATGTCGTGTGAAAAGTTTTGAGTATGAATGTTGACTTAAGACTTGAGAAAGACCAAAGACCCGATGGAGTGACTGATGTGACTAAAAAGGGTGGGGTACCGAGATGCCGACTAATAGAGAAGTACGTAAGAAGACATGCTACGCCGACTAAGCTATAAGAATGCTAAGAGCACAACGATGAAAGAGACTGTATAAGCCAACACGACACGAAGAAGTACCTAGAAGTTTGTATTAGATTAAAATTACAAATCTAGGCCTACATTTTAGATTTATATAACCCTCAGACCTTAATAGACTTTCGTATTCCCCGAACGTGTCTAACAGTAAGTTAATTATTATGAGTAATTACAAATTCAGATTATCTTATGGTTGCCTGTGCTAGGCCTTATGCTCCAATTTTCCTTTGACAAAGATTTAAATACATTAATGATAATATCTGGAATAGACTTTGTATATAAACTTAATAAAATCTAAAAATGATGAAGTTGGTGGCTTTTTAGTGATGACTATTGTGAATCTATGAAAGAAAGAAATATGTGGCGGCATCTATAGCGTCACATGCGAACTACACATCACACTGACGTCACCCAAAGTCTTGCATTACTCAAGCAGAGTTTACCGTGCAACTATCATATATACAAAGGGCAGGCCCACTAGACACGACACTCGTCTGGTCGGAGGATCCTGTTTTTTCTATGGAGGATGAGTGAACTTTACACCCTGTTCCTCATACCTCTATAAATCAAGCGACTAAAATTACACATGACATAATGTGAGTTCTACTAAACAATGGTTAAACACTGTGAAGACCCGTTAATTAAATAATAAAATCCCGTCATTATTTCTTTTTCTACCATACCAGTCTTTTAATTAATAATTGCAACGACGCTTACTGAAGCATTCGAAGGCGCGTATATCCCTTTTAACACCTTAACAACATCAACATAAGGTTCAAATTCCAACGTTCGAAACAGCTTCTTGAAAAGCAATGAAGCGACAGCAAACAAAAAATAGCATTCTATTTACACAGGCTTTTCAGCCGGTCATGGTCAAAAGCGTACGCTATATCGTCTATACGGTTGTCGTTCGTGACGTCATCGCTTAACCTAACGATGGGGACATCTGGCTACTGGTAAAGTGTTTATCCAATATGTTTTATGAGTATTATAAGTGAAAGGCAACTTTCATTACAGCGTCTGCGTTTCGATATGAAAAAAGTTCTGTTTTTTATATTTATTAAGAAACTTCGAGTGGTCGTGCGTTGCCGTAAGCTGCGAAGGGTTAATGAAGTCTTTCGTTTTTATTAGCTTTATAAATTGGGGTGTAAGATTCATTGTGGTTTTGAGTACTTTGAACAAAGTAACGATTTTCCATTTTATGTTAGGATCATCAATATTACTGTAGAAACTTTTCGTTGTAATTTTTCATTGCTGCAAGTTATTATATAACTTCATCTATTATTAGATACTGATTTTGATCATACTTACTCGTATAATTACTATAGCCTGAAAGTTCCCAAGTACTTGATCAGCTTCTAATCTAGCTGGCTGATGACATCCAAGACCCTATCGATTGATGAATAGTGAAAAGCAGTTAACCGTTTTTAGTTTTCTCCCGAGGGCCTAAACAAAGTGACAACCTATCAATGATAAAGGATGATGGCAAAGTCAAAAATGTAAAGGATTGATGTAACTACCGAAAATCTAATGTTAATCCTGTTGAAAGTCGTTTTAGAAAACGAAATGCTTTTAAAGTTAAAGTAAAGCAAAGTAAAGCAAATTGACACTATTCTTAGTTATAACATAATCTATCTCGTAAAATATTAAGTAAGAGTTAAATTGCTTATTAGTCTGTTAGGCTAGATTGTAATCAATTACTAAGAACTTTAGTTCTTATTAATAAAGGAAAAAAAAAACTTGTCTAAACCCGCTGCTTTCTGTCTGGGTAACCGTTTACCTACAAGATAGATAGATAGTGAAACTGATCAAATATGGGCAACGTTTTTTGTACGAACTTTTTCTTACCATGTTTAGAAGTTGCCTTATTTAAGACTAGCTGTTGCCCACGACTTCGTCCGCGACCCAGAGTGAAAAGCTAATGTCTATCAAAAGAAAATGACCAAAAGTCGTTCCAAAAAGTCTCATGCATCAAGATCAAAATATTATAGTAATTATTTTCATATTTTAATACGTCATTACGCGTGGGGGATTTTTGTTTTGAATAGGGAATTTAATTTAAAGTAAAAATGTATTGATATTGTTTTATTCCCTTTACATGAAGTTTCATTTCAAATGATATGATCACTTCTTTCAAAAAACAAGTAAAAAAATATATTTTTTCCGATTCTACATTAATAAAAAATAACTAGAATATAGTAAAATAGAATTTTTATTTAAACGATTATCATTTTTTTAGAGCAATAATGGCCGTTCGTGTATGACATGTCAAACAAAATAAAGTACCTAGTTTTCAAGTTTTTTCGATTTATTTTTCAAATCTCCGAAACCCGGGTATTGTTTATAAAAAGAACTTTTTATAGGAGTTTAGAGAACTATTTATACATGTATGGTACATATTTTGAGTTAATACTACTGAACTGTAGTTCTAATGACAAGTTCTTGCAGACTCTTCTATATCTTCTTCCCCTTGTTCCCAGGTATCAGCAGTTGTAGATGATGTCTACTCAGATCACTCTCACGTCGCTGGTTCCTTCACCATGCTGGCGTCATCCCGGGCTCATGTTGGAGGCTCGCTCAACGCCAGGGCTTTACCTGGAGCCAGGGTCCATACCAACTTTATTGGGTGTTTGAAGAAGGTGAATTGAAAGAAGAGAGAATCCCCAGAAAGGAAGAGAGATCTATGAATTTATAATAAATGAAATAAAGGATTATTCTGACATTCGACTTGGGGCTTACCACTAGCTCTTTTAGCAGGGCAGAAGTTGAACTGCACTGCGTTCAACTTCTGCCTGCTATAAGAGCTGGTGGTAAGCCTCCTGGTCAATGTTATTTCATCTTTTTTCTACACAATATTTAATTACATCCTTGAGAAAATCAAATCGAGCAACAGTGTCCATATCGAAATGGGACCAAGGACAACGCTGCAGAAATGCATTCATTGCCTATTCAATATTCAGCTAAAAGTGGCAAACACAAAGGCTTGCTATTTTTAAAGAAAATATCGCATGAAAGTTTACGTTTAGAATACGTGGTTTTTGCTCTAAAATCGTGTTACTTTTTTGCTGACAACAGCTTTTTCAAGTCTCGGTGTGATAAAATTTTTTACAATACAATCTCTACTCTTTTATGTCTCAAGTTTATTTTTATCTACATCTAAAAAGTTTTTGTGTATGTAAACCTTTTTAGATACATTGAAGTTATGATTGGATCACCTATTCTGCAATTACCATAATTAGAGACAAGCGTTGTAATGTTCTTCGTTGCGGGATTTCTGGGGTGGTAGTTCTAATCCACGACATGCCGTACAAGCCAGAACAAGTCAGATTTTACAAATTCTTCTATTACTAGGTGGAATTCTCAGCGGACACTCTTCGCCTGAACCTCGTCGACCTGGCCCGTACTGGCAGTAAGCTGATCACGGTCACCGGTCGTCTAGAGTACGCCTGTACTGCCACCGATTCTGCTGACCCCGTAACTTTCACTACTAGAGACGCGCATTTGGTAAGTGAAGATACTGTAGAAGATTTCATATAAGAGGAGCTCTTCGGTTGGCTTATCTCCTGGTACTCAGCTGGGCTGAACACCGTCTCAAGTTGACTGAAGAGCATTGCTATAGATTCTGCTGATCCCGTCACCTTCACCACTAGGGATATTTGATATAATCATTCAGACTCGGAAACTTTGCTTGAAGAAGCACCTACTAAAATAGATACTAGAATTGCTTTTCTCCTTCCAAAACAAAGGAAAAACAGGAATCAAGAAAGTAATCAATTGTTTTTGCATACGAAAAAATATTTTGAAAAAAGACAAGAACATATTCTAATGAATCTCTAAAACGTCGAACGTCTTATTTCTGATAAAAAAAAAAATATATTAATTAAACAATCTAACTGGAACGTAATTAAGCGCTATCAGCATAACACATAATCTGAATCATTTTGAAGGATAATCCATTGCCTCATAATGTTAAAAAAATGTGTCTGCTCAACAACGTAAATAACGCAATGAAGGTTGTTAAACTGTCAAAATGAAAGTCATTCCAACGTTTCGCGGGTTACGCAATTACCCCGCAGGACCTTAATTTGGGATTAAAGAACAAAAAATAACCTGAATCCTAAGCGTCAACATAGGACTATAAACTTACCGACCTCATTAGGACACTCATTAACCTCTTTTGTTCCCGAGAAAATCCAGGTTATCAGTACCAACTAATGCCAGTAACAAAGACTAGATAATACCAGCAGTAACTACTCTAGCCATAATTACATCTAAAGGCGGCGGCGTCTATTAGGAAGATGAAGTAAAAGAAGCTGTGCAAGGAAATCCCTCTTGGAGGTTGACTTGGTCTGTAGTGTCCCCGTACCCGCAATTAATGACCGGATAGCAAGTCACTTTTTTTTAACAGGACCTTCAAAAGAAAAAGTACCTAAAAATATTCATCAATGTAACTGATATATTGCAAAATCTTTTAAAATGGTATCTATTATGGCAATTTAGAAAATTGTAGCTGATCGTGTTCACAAGGAAAATACATTCAAATTAGCTTAACCGAATTATTGTTGGCCATTGCTACTGTAAAATTTAACACAGATCGACAAACATAAACATCACACAGTCCTACTGTTATCCCATTTACAGCTAAAAACAAACATTTGCCGCTCAAAACCAATATGGCTGCAAAAGCAATATGGCGGCCAAAACCCACATTTGCGTCCACAATAACCAAAACAAACCGTAACTGAACATTGAATCAGCCAATACAACTTTCCGATAATAAACCGAGTCCAGAAGTACTCAATTCATTACTAAACCGTCCGTCCGTCGCAAAAACTAAGTAGCAATTAAAAACAATGGCAGCTCGGAAAAATCGTGCGGAAACCCGGAGCATTTAAAATGACCATTGGACGTTCGAGAGTACTTTAGAAAGCGGACTCTTGAATTTGGTCGAGTGTCACCGGCAACCTGATTAGATCGAAGTGGCGTTATTTGATTTGAGTTAGGGATGGGTTAGACTGTATTGATTGAATGGAACGTTTGGGCCAATGGCTGATAAGTTTCGTGGGATTTCCAAACGGAATGATTTATGATTTTCGGTGACAGGTTCGGGACGTTTATGTGAAGTAATTATGGGAAATGTGTAGCTGAGTAATGACGGGCATAAGCTAATGACGGGCAGGCATTCCATGTATTTTGGGAAGACGTTATAGCTTTAAGTCCTTAAAGTATAGGTATAACATTAAATTGATTCGTGTGATATTTCATATCGAGACCCTTCCTTGCCTCGGAAAGCCCGCTAAGCCGTTGGTCCTGGCTATCATTAATAGATCTATGACAGTCGTTACGGGTAGTCAGAAGCCCAAAAAGTCTGACAACTACTTTACTAAGTGTCATCGGGTTACCTAGTAACTGGGTTGTGGAAGTCAGGTTGGCAGTCGCTCCATGTTAAATACTAGTATCCATCTGCATCCAAACTGAAAGCCAACCCTAACATAGTTGGGAAAAGGCTAAGCAAATCGATAGATGTGATTCGTGTGATGTTTAATACTGCCTACATAATATTGCTACTGAGTCAATATTGATTTGAGTCGAGTATGTAAAACGTAGACAGGGTTTATTGAACTTTTTGAATTGGGCGGCCCCGCCGTTGCGCTTCAGGCTTATCATTGTTATGAATGTGAAAACATGCTTGTAGCTGAAAGCATGTTTTCATGATCAATCAATTGTAATATTATTGTCAGGTCAGTTAAAATCCAGCCTACTTTTTTTTTGTCAAATGTAAAGAATTGGACAGAAATGGAATACAACAACAATTACATTTTATAAAGCCGATACTCATGCTGATTTTCAACCTTTATAAAGCCATCAAATTGCCACCCTGTAAAAGCTATTGCCAACACAAGCCAACACAAACAATTTGTACTTACTTTCAACTTAATCAATGTCACCAAGGCTAACCCTGTTTCCACTTAATACTCATGAAACCACCTAATGTGTCTATAGTAGTTCTTGGTAAAGGACATAACGTATTCAGTGGTTTCCAAGTAAGTTGTTGAAAGACGATTAAGTGACCTTTTACAAGTACTAACATGGAACGTTTGGTGCTTGCATTCAGTGTGTACATGACCTTAATCAGTTTCAAGTTCAGTATTTTAATTTAATGTTGGAGGGGTGGCAGTTTTTTATTCCACTATGGCTTTTGCTGTTGATTTTATTTTTACTAAGAATCTGATAAAATAAATAAATGTGCTAGGTTTTTTTTTGCAAAGTCAATCTGCCTGCAGTCTGTAATAGCCTGTCTTATCAGAAATAAGTTAATGATGCTTCATATTTTTTTTTATATCACTACCCAGTATTTTGAATACGTACATCTGTTATCAATTATTTGATCAAGCTTGGCGATTATGGCCGTAGAACGTCGACTATCTTCTCCTATGTGTAAGGTAGGATACCAAAAAGACTAGTTACATAGCATAACGACATGCCTATATTCCCCGAAACTTTAGGCAGAGGTGTACCTATGTTACATCCGCATTTTACCTGTTAAGTCCCATGTAATAGGGTGAGCCTGTTGCCATCAACTGGGCATAAATGCCAACTCCGGGCTGCTACTCAGAAATAAAAAAAAACACTATTAATCGAGTAATCAGCTATTTTACTTAGGGCTGATTTTTCCAACGCCAGATAATTTTATCTGAGGAATAATTTTGAATTTTTGACAGCTCTTCCATGCAAAATCTGGCAGAGGACAATTTTATTCCACAAATAAAAATTATCTGTTGATTGAAAAATCAGCCCTTAGAGTAAGTACTGCAGACCACAATCTTTAACGAAGATACAAAAGCACTTAATTACCGCCTCGGACCTTCTTATCCCTAACTAAATATATTTCTACACAATATATCGGTAGTTTTATTCAGTGCTGAATCTCTCCCAGGCGTCTCCGCGATATATTCCCGCCTCTAAGTGGAGCCACTGGACAAGTACATATCTAAGGTTCACTCCAAGCAATTGTAGCTGTAACTACAGATTATGAGTTTTAAGGAGAGGTAAGTGTAGGTACGGGCACATAAAATTGTTGCATTCTTGAAACCGCTGCCTTTTAAAATAATACCTTATATTTTACTCTGGAAATATAAAACATAATATTTTTGCTCAAAAGAATAAAGGAAGGCGCTTGAAACTTGTGAACTTGGTTTTAAACCTTTAAGATCCTGAGCTAGATTCCTAAAGAAGACATCTTGAATATGGTTATCTATAGGGACCCTGAAATGTAGACCCCTTGATCAACTAGCTTGGGCGACTAGCTTCATCTTTCTGGCTGACCGACCCCTTGACAACTCAAAAGTACCTGTAATTGTTTTTTTTTTTAATAAATGCTTTGATTTTTGAGTTTCATCGGAATGTTGCCTAGAAAAGGCAATTGCGTCTTCCCAAACTAACACCGAAATCACCATTTGAAGAATGAGTATAAAACATATGAGCCTGTCCCGGCATTGGTCTTCTGAACTGAAAAGTTTTTGTTCGATAACACACTGAAGGAAATACCGTTTTCCTGAGCAGTCCGATACTCGCCATTAAAGTAAATTATTATAACCCAAGTGGGCAGTTAGCCGGGACTCGCAGAGAACTAGCTTTAGGTTAGCTTACCTTCTAAACGTTATCGTTGAGGTAAATAGCTCCACGATTTGTCCAAGAATTTATGCTTGTACTAAGACGGATGACTTCACAAATGGGCTGGAAGCAGGTCTTTGTGCCAATTTCACCAATGAAACTGAACGTGATCAGCACATCTAAACTGCTTTCAAGAGCTAGTCAATATTCCACAACAATGATGATACTGACGGCTCCTGATTATAAGGGTATATACAGGGTGTAAAGTTCACTTATCTAGAAAAGGGAGGATTGTTCGACCAGAAGGGTGTCGTGTCTGGTGAGCAACTGCCCGACGTTTGATGTTAGGACGTTGTATATATGTTAATGGCCCGGTGAACTCTGCTTTCGTGTTGCAGGATTTTGCGTGACGTGGAAGGAGTGGGCTGTAATCTACCACTGCCGGCCCAGTGCGGGTTGATGGATGTCACAAATCTTCAAATTCTTGATTCTAGGACCAGCCGTTTTCCTCACGATGTTTTCCTTTACCGTTTTCAAAACAGTGGTAATAAAATTATTTACTTAAAGTAAAGCGCCTGCCTGGGTTTGAGAACCCAGAGACCTAAAACTCGTAAGTCGGGGCTGTTACCACTGGGCCTCTCATGAACGTCTGACGTTTTTGCAAAGTAATGTTGAATTTTGTGGGCTTTCACCTTCATGCTAAAGCAAAGTATGACTAGTTCTCAACTTCAAATTCTCAATTCAGAAACCGGGTGTAAAACCAAACAAAGTACCCAATAAGAAAGAGGTCTAAAGGAAGCACTTCAGGACCTCCTAAATAAAGACATTATAAAGACTAGCTACAAAAAAAATAACGCAAACCGAAGATATGCAAGTCGACACATTTTCCGCTCAGCTCCGCCCTCGTCTCGCTTTCGCTGAACCAACCCTTACGCTTCAGTTGTTGGGGTTAATGGAAATAACTGATTTTAATGTAAAGATAAGGACGCGAGGGAAATGTGAGTGCCATTGAGAACGGATCGGGGACTTGGTCGGTGCTTATGTTTCGATTTTTGGTTGGCGCGCGGTTCTTAACGACTTATATGAGGTGTGTATTTGATCCCTAGCTTGTGGTTATGGCGGGAATTGTAGGGATAAGACCATGGAAAATCATATTTTGGGGAATATTTTGGTATATTTTTGTTTGACGGTACCGAAGATAAAGAAAAACAACAGTGAGACATGGCTCAGTGATAAAATTGATAATATATGTTGATGATATAGCTATTACGATAAAGAATGGAGACATGGCTATATCGATTAAGAATAATAGCAGAATCCTCTTGTCTGATCACAACGTATTTTCACTAAGCCATGTTTATGAGAAATCGCAGTGATTAGAACAAAGCAACAAAGGATTAGGAAACACAAGTAAGACGCACTTCAACTTTCTGTAACGCCACAACATACGTACCATCATAACCGAGTAGCTACACTTAATCCTCATAGATTTTCACCAAAGCTTGCTTTTAACGGATTACGGAAAAGGTAATTACAGGCTATTTCAGTTACCTACATGAAAATATTTTACGAAGCTCACAGGTTTAACGAATATATACAGGAACGGGGGATTGTACAAAAGGTTTTTTGTAGAAATAATTGTGAAAGTACTTGCCTCTTCCATGCTTCAATTTGGCAGTCCATTCCGTGTCGGCTTATATCATTTCGTGCAATTTGTAAGTCTGATGAGAGTTGCAAGCAATGTAGCAATATTATAATATCATGTAGTGCTGATAATATTCTCTTCCAATATTCTCGCATGATATAAGTTTTTTCGGGACTATATCCAACATACAAAAGCCATTAATTCTAGGCCTTTCACATTTGTGAAAGCCAATTTTATCGCACTTAGGATCTTCAATGTTCACCTCTACGACCTGCGACCTTGGTTACCCTCGTGTGTATTCGTATTTGTTCGTGAACCTTCGTCATTAGTTGTCCTAGCTTGTGTATACAGTTCGCAGTATTGTTTGTTTGTTCGAAGGTTCCTAGAACACTATTTGTAAAACATTGTTTTTCATATTCGTGGAATGAAGTGATTATTGTCTATTGATTGCTAGCTTTCTGCGTAAAAGGATAGAATGAGTTATATTGTAAAAGAAAGAACTTTTATTGTTCACCAAGAATTGAATAGAATACTCTTTATTATGAACACCATACATTTAATATGTATATTACAGATAGAAATACCAACCACGCAACGTAGGTGGTGGTACGTAGGTTCGAACCCAGACAGGCGCTTTACTTTGTGTAAAATATCTCATCTCCACTGCTTTGAAAACGGTGAACATTATGTCCTAGAACCAAAAATTCGACGGCATGGGACATCTACCAACCCGCACTAGGCTTGCGTGGTGGTTACGGTCCACTCCCTCACACAGAAAAGAGGCCTGTGTCCCAGCAGTGTAAACATTATAGGCTGATTATTGTATAGGACCTTATTGCTATTATGACAACCTTTGCATTTACAAGGTTATAAATAGTTTTTATTTTCATTTCATGGATTGATTCTGAAGCAAGTTCTGTTACCTGACAACTTAAACACTATCTTGCTTTGACTCTTATTACAGTAATAGTAAGAGTCTCAATAAAAAAAATCTCTTTAAGGTCACTAGCCTAATTGATGTTTCAACTAGAGTTGTCATTTTAACTAACACCAAATATCAACCTCTATTCTGTAGAAGTACACGCCTCACCGTGAAAAATAAGGTGAAGTGAGCTTGACGTGAGTTGTCAATATGGTCAATTCCTAGCTTCAGCCGGAATCACAACTCACTTGACCTTATTTTTCACGGTGAGATTTTTACAGAATACCACTGCAAGTGCAAATGACAGCTCACTTAACCTTCCTTTTCACGGTTAGATGTTTATAGAACAGCATCACAGGTGTCCCACACCCCACTGCATACTCATCATCACAATCATCGATATCCTTTTCGATCTTAGTTTCTCCATGATTTACGACAATTGTACTAAACACAATTATTAGTTCTGCATTCCAAATTTTAGCTCCAATTAACACATTAGCTGTTACTGCAGTTGGCATTCTGTTGTCATTAACTTCATTGTTCTCTTGCGGCGCATTATTTAACTAGCGTAACAGAGTCATAACCAAATTGATTTTATAAGCACATGAGTAGTTTTGATGGTACTGTACTGTAGTGTAGAATTTGACTATATTTTTATTTAGTATTAAATTAAAATTTTTTACTAAAAATATGAGATATGTTTCGTTTGCGCCGGGACTGGTTTTTTTTTAGCATTATCGTTTTGCATATACGTGCGCGTAGGCGAGCGCTATGCAACGTCGTCGCGCGCTCTTTTTTTCTTAGGAACTTTCAAAATTAGGTAAACACTGCTAGTTCAACACGTTGCCAACTTGCTTCATGGTTTGAACTTAGCGATGAATGGATCTCGCCCGTTTTGATAATTTAAAAAAACTGAAACGACGATAATTCGTGTCTACTTGTAGGCAATAACTTTGTTTGCACTATCCGTACAAGATTTTTTTCAAAAAATTAGGTTTGGGAAATGGCAATTTATTATGATTATGTAACAGTTACTGCTCCTTCTATTTCAACTTGTCGCAAGTTTTCAATTTCATCCTGTATAAAATAGATTAATTAATTTTTTTTTCTGAAATTGCGACCAAGTGACCGCGTTTCCTCTGAAAGGTCAACGTAAAATTGATATCACATTGAAACAATGTTTATTTGTATACACGACTGTAATAATGGTGAGTAATGTTTGATAAATGGGTTTATTATTATGAAGATGGAGTTCATGTGTTTTGTATAATTTAATTAAACACAGTCCACGTGAAGGTTAATTGTATATAATAAACTTGAGTAATATGGGCATTATTTTTACTTATAAAAACAAAAAGTAATATATATTTCCCATCTAGACATAAAGGGCGAAGGAAGGAACATGGGTGGGTTTTAGTCAGTAAGAGTCTGACACTCCCTTCCGCTCCACCCAGAGCGGGAGGGGTCATTTGATGATTTCCCATCCAAAAAAAAAAAAAAAAAATCTAGAAACCTTCTTGTTTCTGTTTGACAGGTGCCCATGCCATTGAATAGAATATTCTTTATTATGTACACCATATAAATTACAGACATAAATATATAAATTTTACGAACTTGAATACAATACATACATAATCTTACGCCTTCTTCCCATGGCGGTAGGCAGAAACTACAGAACGCCATCAGAAAAATAATGCTACTAATTCTAACCTAAGCTAACCCATTTGGTTGGGGTGTCCTAGCTTTGTTACTGCGACTAATTCGGCTCGCGCGTTGTTAGTACAGTTTTGACTTACCTAAACCGTTTGGCCGGGGTACCCTGGCTTAGTTACTGCGAACAACTGTGAGAAAAGACCAGAAAGTCAAAAAGAGGCTCAAATATTTAAAAAAGTGTGAAACATTTGAAGCCCAAAAAGTTTTTACAGGTTCAGTTAAACATTTCTCATTTTGAATTACCTTTGGTGTGATATATGGTAGGTCGCGTTGAGATAGTCATAGTTAAGTAAAGTGAAGCTTTTTTTAAGGATCAATTTAATCTTGAATTGATTCGGGGGGTGATTGTTTAACACATTGATTAACACACTAACACTAATAGCAATGACTTTCATTTAGATAGTTCAACAACATTCATTGCTGTATTTACGAAGTTGAGATCGATTTTTCGAGCATTTGAAGTAATGGATTAGCAATGTCCTTCGAAATTATTCAGATTCCGATTGAAAGTGTGTAACGCAATTAGGATGCTGAAAATGATCATGTAACTGTTGAAGATGTTAGTTTAATGAAATAGTACTCTTCTTACCACATAAACCAAATAATGAAATTCAAATTATTTATTTGTGAAACATAGGTTCGAAAGTCAGGATCGCTATGTTTAGCCTAATACGCATACTAATTTTGGTTAAATTTTTTCATGAATTGTATTATTAAAATTATTATTCAAATTATATTATACTATTAACCATTCAAATTAAATTATATTCTGTTAAACATTCAAATTAAATTATAAAATTACCCTTAATAATTAAAATAAATCGGACATTTGACCCACACAATGACATACCTAATTAACATTGGTTTAAATTGTCTGTCAAGAATTCACTAATGGCATAGTACGCTTTTTTAACCATATAGTCTGTTAGCATTCTTTTGAATTTGTTTACATCATTCTCAATTCTTACAGTTGCGGGTATTGTATTATAATGTTTGGGAGCCATTCCCTGAAAGCTTTTTGCGTATACTGCTGTTTTATGAGGCATGGCTTGAGTTTTGCCCCGGTGACGTTTACTAGTCAGGGTTTCAAGTAAATTTAAGTGTTTTTTAACAAACATTGCTACTTCAAATGCGTATAGAAATGGAAAAGTCACATATCTTAGCTTAATAAAGTGTGGTCTACAACTATCAGTAGCTTTTATTTGGCACACTGCCCTTAAACACTTTTTTGTGCCTTAAACACTAGCTCCCTGTCTGATGAATTTCTTCAGAACACGCGTTGCGTGCGTGTCTTCTACATTACGCCATAGCGTAATGTAGAAGACACGCACGCATGATATGCAGTTAGTACGGTTTTGCGGTTTGTTATTTTACTAAGATTATGCAGAGCGTACTGGAACTGATTTAGTCTTTATTATTATATGTTCGGTATCTTTATTCCATTTCATATTATCGTCTATATAGAGTTCCAGGAACTTCGTGTGCTTTGTTTCTTCTATAGCTTTGTCAGCGTATTTAATATTAAGTTTATCTTGATTAATTCTTTGTTTAAATGACATAATATGGGTTTTATCTAAATTTACATTAAGATTGTTATTATTAAACCATGTTATTAACCTGTTTGGATTTAGATTTATATCCATTTCATAACTATGTGATTCCCTATTTTATACTGTGAAAATAACTGTACTATCATCTGCGAACAAGGTCATGGGATGTTGAATAACTAGGCATATCGTTTATGTATACGAGGAACAACGGCGGACCGAGGACGCTACCCTGCGTTCGTTTCTCTTGGTTTTGATTGGTACGTTAGTTCTAATTTTGTCTTCTGGCATATCTTTGTTATTCTAGTTAAAGCTAAGATACTGAGGAAATAGGTTTACAAATTATGTGAAATAATTTTGTTAATTCAACACTAAATGAGTTAGCGTCAAGAATGAAGAGTGCCATAAAATCTCCGTAGAAAAGAATGAATTGAAATATTAAGAGCGCCAAACAAATGGGTCTGATGCTACCAACAATAGGGGTCCTGATCGCTGATAATGATAAATACGAGTATTTTCTTTTCAAATGCTCGGACAATTTAAGGCTTTCGCTGAATAGCGTGCATAACTTTGAACATTCCTTAATCAAGGCCATCAAGTAACCCTGAATATATCTTTGTACTGATTCTCTAATAATGCTAAGTGTTTTCTCAATCAGGCTCCGGAAACTTTTATGTATTATTTTCTGGATTTTCCTTTATCAATAAATAAATAAGTAAACCTTTAAGCTGGCCATTATTATTGGTCCTTAGATACAGATGAACGATTTTTTATGTCGAATATTATTTTTGTATTCAGCCATTGCTATTTTAACGCTCCTCCTTAATTGACTTTGAACTTATTTAAAAAGCCAAAAGTACTTACAATTAAAGTTAAATACATCTTGCTATTGTAGAAAAGTAATTTCATTTCTATTTATGTAAGAGTCAACATAATGGAAAATTTGAATTACATCATAAATTAAATTTCTGATTCACAGATTCTACCAAAATGGGAAGCGGTGAAGACTGGGACGATATCTTTCAAGTTCCGTACAAACGAACCAAATGGGCTCGTACTCTTCAATATGGGCGCCAAGCCACCAAGGGTAGGTTGCACGGTAAGGGGTGGAGCTTTTGGGGTTAGACCAATCACTTAAGAGATAACCATCATCATCATTGAAGAGTCACTGTCATGATCATTGAGGACGCTTTGTGGGGTATCGCATTTATTTTCTTTTGGTCCTAACTTAGCTGTTTCCGATTCAATTGTGAGAAGTGTGGTGAAATTGGTTTAGAAGTGCTTAGGATATTATGGTTGGTCTCTAATGTTCTGTGAACAGGTTGCTTGGGCTAATTCCAAATCATTATCATCGATATGTCCTTTAAATTCACTATTCCCGTCACTTTTCAATAGACAAAAATTAATTTTGGTTTCATTGAATTTTTGATTATTTACTTCTCTGTTAGTTTTCTGTAACTTTTGATTGAAATAGTTTCCAATGTCGACATCAAATGAACGCTCAAAAGTTAGATTTCAAATATTATTTAAATCGAATATCTGACTTGCGAAACCCCACCAACCTCTATGGATACGCAAATCTCTAAATTTAATAATAGCGGCCAAATTTCACGAAGCAGAATTAAGAAGTCCCTTTTATTAAATCGTTTCATGTAACATGGACTGACTTATAATACAATTTTGATTAAATCTGTTGAAATATTTAATTTAATGAAAAATCATCGTTATCCATTGAGGTGCTGCATGGTAGGACCAAGTTGAAGAGATATAAAGAAACTAAGAACACAGAATTAGGGGAATTTGTGTATGGTACCTTATAAAGTTTCACCCACTTTGATGATGTGAATTTTTTATGTTTATCTGTCTGTAATCTGGTACGCACCGTAGAATCCAAAGCACAAATTGACTCCCCAGCACAACACAAAATGCTTTTAAGAGTAACACGTTGAACGAAACAAAACTGTTTTTATTTTCCAATTGGTGTTTGAATTTTCAGTTTGATATTGTTGATGCTAGGCGAATTCTTGGGACCAACTAACGTACAGACTTTTGTAGAAAGGGCTTTATTAATACCTACACAAATTCGCACCATTTTCGTCCTTAGAATCACTTTTGATTTAAATATATTTTCTGCTACAATAAAGATTATCTTGACTAGATACAATTTGAGTTAATTTCGCTTGTCTTCGTAACTCAATATTTTCAATAACTCCCACATTGAATATTAACTAAGTTACTGCGGGATAGTTGGTACAAATTTAGTAGAATTTGCATGTCTGGTCCCGAATGTTAGTATTCAAATAGTTCGCGACTGGTTTGCATGTATTACGTGCAGTCAGCCGTAACCGTTTTTTTATTTAGCTTTTAGTATTAGGTACGCTTTTATTGATATCTGCTGTACTAACGATATTCAGTATTTGATAAGGATTAGTCTACCTTTTTATGTTCCTATTTGGGTATTGTATCTGATCTACGTCTACCCTTTTATTCGATTCTATTTCAGCTTTTCTACCAAAAGAGCTTTCAAAATTTTTACCTCACTGCTTGCATATCGAAATATTTATTCAAGTAGACTATGTAGTTTATAATATCATTATAGTAGACTTAGTTACACACTTTACTTATTATTATTATATTACACAATTATATCTAAGTATTATATATATAAATTTGATTGCTTATTTTTTGTCTTTTTTTTATATGATTGCTATCTTCTGACACGTTGGTAAAACAGGATATATTCCTAAAGCAACTCTGGTTTTATGATTTTTATATTACAATCGCTCTTGTATTATCCACTACAGCAGCTATAAAGTAGATGTTGTCTGTGAACAGCACTTCCACCACTTTAGATGTTGTGCCATTAGCCGTGATTAATAAATGTTGCTTACTACACGCGCTTTGTCTAAGTATTATTCCTGTCACTGTTGCACAGCTGTCAAACTAACAGCTGGCAAGACAGAGATGAGAACATACCTAAGCTAAAGCACGCTAAGCAAGTTTATCAATCTTGGTCTCAGTGTTGTGGAGGTCCAATGAATCCTTCAACGAATCTTTAGCAAATTCCTCATCAGTGTCACCATCGTATTTCAGGCCGATCTGTTCGCCGTTGAAATCCTCAACGGTTACATATACGTGCACATAGACCTGGGTTCTGGTGGAGTCAGGGTCAGGGCATCCAGGAGAAGAGTTGACGACTCCCACTGGCACGACTTTCTACTCAGGAGGAGTGGGAGAGATGGAAGGGTGACGGTCGATGGAGCTAATGCTGAGTTTAAGACGCCTGGTAATTTAATTATTCTTCTTTCAAGTATTAGCTAATTTACAATGACTTACCTGGTTTATCTTTCTGAAGGTTGATGGTAAAAACCATCGGCCTCGTAATGATTGAGCAGTGGTGACCTAGTGGTAACACTTTCGAAGTGGATGCAAACCCAGGCAGGCACATCACTTTGTGTAATTTATTTCATCACCACTGGCCTCAAAACGGTGACGGAAAACATCTTGAGAAAACATGTCCTAAAACCAAAATTCAAAGATATGTGACATCCACCACCCGCACTGGGCCCGCGTGGTGGATTATGGCCCACTCCCCCAGAGAGGAGGCCTATGTCCCAATAGTGGGAACGTTATAGACTGATGATGCTATGCTTATGCTCCTAATGTTAGCAATGTTGGGCGTAGATGTAGTCATATCAAACTCATTTCAGTTTTTGAACACGTATAATAAAACGTAAGATGTTTTATTACTATTTGTTTTAATCTCCCTTTGTATCTTAAACAATGTTATAGGTCAGTATATTTAAGATGACATATTATATTATGTACACGTAGTTTTGGACAGTGATCAAACGAGTAATTCCATAGTGACGCAACATAAACTTGATTACGTGCTCCTATCTACGCTCACCTATGTCAAAGGTCATTACGGTTTTATCTCACGTTAATGGCTTCTACTTAATTACCATCGAGTGGATTTAATTAATGTGTGTCATGACAATTAATATGCACGATAAAGCATTGCCAATTATTTTCATATATATTTTGGAGATAACCAAAGCCATAGGTCTAGTTTGAATAATTATAATGATATTATTATGTATACGATTCTGAATACAATTATATATTCATGTAATTATAATAATGTCCTGAAATGTCGCCATTGTTGACGTATTATCTGCATATACATATGACATTAGCGAAACTGAAAAGCTAAAACCAAAATCAGCTGTTAACGTTTCCTATGTTGGTACTGAGGCCTCTTCTCTGTGAGAGGGAGTGGACCTGAGTCCATCACGTAAGCATCCTTGCGGTTGATTGTGTTTAGCCGTGTCCTATCCAATATGCACTCTGCTATTCTAATCAAAATCAATAATTAATATTGCAGGAGAATCAAACCAGTTGGAACTGGATGGACCACTGTTCGTCGGAGGTCTTGGCTCGGAATACTCAGCATCAAGAACACCACCTGCTTTGTGGACAGCAGCATTGAGGCAAGGGTTTGTGGGTTGCATCCGTGATCTGGTGCTGAATGGAAAACCTCAGGATCTGACTGCGTTTGCACGGCAGCAGGATTCTGGTAAGTTAAAATACTAGTAGTAGTTCAGCTGGAGTTTAGTTTTTAAATTAAAACAATTTTCTTTGGCCTCTCAAAGGAGGCTGAGAATGCCCAGTTGAAATAATTAAAACCTTTTTAATTGTATTATTTGAAACAATTTGAAATCTAAAATAAGATTTCAAAGTATTTCAAATAAAGTAACCGAACAAAACCAGATGCACTTACGCTTACCTTGCAATAGAAGATGAAGATGACATATCTATGAATTAAAAAAATAGACGTAAATTACGTGTATACAGCCGTACTTATAAATGTACTAACGAGAAGTAAATATTTGGACATTATGATTATATTACAATCCTTCATCTTTATTTCTGCATATTGGACACTAAGCGTATAAATTACATCACAAATCACCATGTACGTTATCCATGTACGAGTATGTTTTGTTTTTTCCAGCGTCAGTCCGACCAGCATGCCATGTGCTGATGAAGCAGTGCGTCAGTTCGCCGTGTCAGCATGGTGCCCCTTGCTCCGAAGGTTGGAACCGACCGCTTTGTGACTGCTCCATGACTAGTTATGGAGGCCCTACGTGTGGAAGAGGTCAGTATTCACTTTTTTTGTCTTTGGGCTTTAGATGTTTTTGGTCATAATTATTATCTTAGCAGTACTTTGCAACAATGCTGACTGTGGGAATAAAAAAACCGTTGGAAAGTTTTCTTCGATATAAGTTGTATGTGATTTAAGTCATATTAAATATGTTTTTAAATTACATAAGATAACTCCAAACAAAGAAAGGAACATTATAATATTGTTTTAACATGGGACGTCAAATGACCTTCAACCTCATATTTAGTCCTACTTTTCTATTTGGATTAACTGAAAGAAAGGAAAGAAATAAAATACATTTATTTAATACAGATCTACACCGGTTTCTGGAACGAAAATCAACATAAAAATTAGCAAACTAATAGTCATGTGCTCGTAAACTGTTGTCATTGGTTGACTAAATTATCAATACCCTATAGGATCACTTGACTTGCGTTCAACGTCGATAAAGTGCGTTCTAGAAACCGAATGTAAAAGGCATACAACAAATATTGATAGTAAAAAAAAACGAATTATTCTTATATTTATTTTTCCAGAAACCGCAACAATTTACCTAAACGGCAGCCAGCACCTCACAGCAGCGTTAGGGCCTGAACATATAACACAAACTGAGGAGCTGTTACTTCGGTTCCGCACTAACAGAGCTGGTCTTTTGCTCCGAACGGCTTCGGAACATTCCGCTGATAGGATCGAGTTAGCGGTGGCAGCTGGGAGGGTTAGAGCCAGTGTCAGACTTGGTGATAGAGAAAAGGTACTGAAACTAAGGAACTGCATTTTTTATAATACGAGTATTTATGATTGAGGTCAGGAAACAAGGAGAGAGAAAATGTTTTAATGTCATAGAAACACGTGCGTAAGAAAGTAAGATATATTGTAAGACTACGTGGACCGTTTCGTCTTACACACATTATTGTCACAGAAGCAAAAACAAATGAAAATCAAATATGATCGAAATTATAGACGATATAGACAATATTTTTTAAGATTGTCGAATTATATTTTGATGAAATGTTTGATTTTTCAAAGGAAGTTTGATGAGATACGAAATTAAAGAATCGTGAAAAGACTTCAAGTGTTTATTAGTGGAAACTTGTAAATGGCCTTCAAAAGCATACTGTTTAGAACGCTGTTTATATTAGCTTTAAGGACCACGAATAGAAAAAAAAATTGAAAGGTATTTTCTGTCGTTTTCAGAATCTTTTAGCAGGCACAAACGTAGCGGACGACACATGGCATACAGTAAGGTTTTCCCGCCGCGCCTCCAACTTAAAGCTCCAAGTGGATGGAGCGCAGCCCGTGCGCGGTATGTTATGTACGTATGCACGGGCACCACCCGCACACCTTTTGTTTTGACCCCTAAGTAGACGACGATAAGGTTGGTTTTGCTTTGGCTGCGTTGGTCGAGTTTTGTGAAGAGAAGGAAAGAATTGCTGAACTGAACACACACATACATGAACTGATACAGCTTCTTCACATATTTAAAAACGTTTAATTTATATTTTAAAGAAAAGCTTCATGTGGAAAACGTACCACATGAAGCAAATATTTAGTTACTTACTAAATAATACAACACAACCGCACATAAATAATAACACTGTTATGTTATTATTGTGGTCTAGAACTAGACTAAATCTAGTGGAACTTTCGAAAGTTCTATTATTAAGTACTGTTGTACTAGATTTAGTCTAGTCTTTAGAAAGGTCCACTAGATTTGAGAGACATACTACTCATAGCTCTACATTTATGGTTGCTGCGACAAGTACCATTGCGTACAATACAAGTACAATTACAATTGCGTTCTCGCTCACTTTTAAATAAATAATAAGGTCATTTTGTGTCGATAGATTAAAAATGTCAAGTATGTATTCAATTTGACCAAAACCAGAAGTTTCCATGAACAGCAACGTACCATGATCAGAGAAACATGAAAAGATAAACATGACATTTCACATCAAATGAAAAGCATAATAAAAGATCTAATAACTTATATTTACTAAGAGTCCAAACGCAGTCAAACCAAATATAGAACTTAAGACAAAATTTGAATTACCTTGTTAAACCAATCCAAGCAAATTCAAATTTGACACTTTTCGACCTCTTCTGGAAAGTGTATATCTGTTAGACGTCCTATTAGCGTGTAGTTAGAAGCTTTGTTTCCGTTGTTTGATAGCTGGCACTGTGTATCACCTTTCTGTTGTTCGCTATTGTTTCTTACTTCATTTATATTCATTTCTTCTAGTAGTGTCCTTTGTGTATGTGCTGAAGTAGTTATTAGAGCTGATAAATGCTGCTCAGATTCAACATCATTCAAATTAATCATGGATTTTTTTATAATGTTCAACAATTTTAACTTTCATAATCTGGTTATTTGGTCCTTTGAGTCGAGAAAGACATGAAATATTTGAGCAGCTTTTATTAAATAAATGTGTAAGAAAAAAATGTGTTTCAAAATTGTTTATTATTGATTAACTTTGTTGGGTACATTATGTTATAAAATATTCTTAGACGAAAGTGTTTTATGACGTAAAATATCCTAAATTATAAATAATTGAAAATGTATGCAGTAAATAAAGATAATTAATAAGTGTCGTGGCAATTGAATGATTATAAAAAGTAGTAAGACAATGCTGATAACTTCTGCTAGTTTATTTGCTCTAGATGATCTATTTGTCACTATGAGAGAACTCTTTACAATGTTGTCGCTATGCATCTTCTAGAAATTAATTAACTGTCTCCATTAACATCTGTCTAAGCTTGTCTATCACGTAACAGCAGATCTAAATGTAAATAACTTCAAAATGGCTGCTAATAAAAGTATATGAAAGTTTACTTTGCTAATTTATTTTTCGTTTACAGTCAATGTTGTGGTTAGGTGTGTTGCATTGTTCATATTAATAAATCTATTTGATACTAAAACATAAGTTGGTTTTACAGCTGAGACGATTTTAGGAAAAGCGTCAACGTTAGAAATATCAACGTTACATTTAGGGGGATTATTCCACCCAGAAGAAGAAATCCAGATGACGTCGACTTTACCAAACTTTGTTGGCTACCTGCAGAAGTTTGTTTTCAACGGAATTAGATACATCGACATGGCGAAGACACTCGGTGTTGGCACCAATGAAGAGAACAACAATATCTACGACACATCCAATTTAATCTTTACTGGGAAGTTCGTAAAACCTGACTCACTAAATGTTTATAAATCTGTTACTTTTAAATCTAAGCACACATACGTTGGGTTGCCGCTGTTGAAGGCGTATGCGAACACTTACTTGGACTTTTACTTCCGTACCACGGAAATGGACGGATTGCTCTTTTACAATGGAGGAAAGAAACAGGATTTCATAGCGGTAGAGTTGGTGAATGGCCATATACACTGCGTGTTCAACCTGGGCGATGGAGTTGTAACTATGAAGGATAAATTGAAGAATTTCTTGAATGACAATCGATGGCATACAGTATCTGTGAGAAGACCGACGCCTAAGATTCATACGCTACAGGTTGATGATGATTTAGAAATGCATACTACAAGTAAGTAGATAATCATGACCGCAATTATAATACAGAATACAGACCTATAATGTTTTTCATTCTTGAGCTAAAAAAAATGTTCAATGTAAAATACCCAAATAAACCCAAGAAAAAGCATTGTGGTAGAAGAAAGGCATTTAAAGAACAACATTTATTTGAAAAGTAGCCTTCTTTAAAAATCTTTTAGAAATTACTTTGTTTTAAGAAATACCTTTATGGAATACTTTTATTTTACAAAACTTCAGACTACAATTAGACAGTCATGTTAATTGTTTTTCCAGGTTCAAACCTCATGCTGGAACTAGACAGCGTGCTATACGTGGGAGGAGTTCCTAAAGACATGTTCACAGCGCTACCAGTAGGTGTCCTGTCCAGGCAAGGGTTTGAAGGTTGCATGTCAAGTCTGGACCTCCCTGGAGAGTCACCATCATTAATGGAAGATGCTGTTGTTCCTAGCTCGTCATTAGGTTCGGGATGTGAAGGTAAGATTAAAAATAAAGTCACAGATGTTTTGATATAAACTCTTTATATAATTTCTCAATAGCTAAAAACATTGTACACAGTCAGGGAAATGTATTATTTGGCAGATTGTCACTTTGCGTTAGTTTGTTTCATAACAGAGACTGACAAAGAAAAACATTCCTGTTAAGATTGGAATAAGTTGATAGTAAATGTTAATGCCAAAGAAAAGACGGATGGATTGTGCGAGGAATGATATGAAAGAGAAGGGAGTGAATGATAGCGTGACGGTTGACAGGGGAGAGTGGAAGAAGAAATCGTCTTCCGCCGACCTCAAGTAATATGGGACAAGGACAGGAAGATGATGATGTAATGTTAAACAATCTATTTGCCTGACTGTAGACTACAAAAAAAGTTTGCTAGGACTGGTTTTAACACATAATTATGTACTACTTTAGCAGGCCAGTCAGCAATGTGAGCCTACTCCTAACACCAAATAAGCTAACACATTTCACCGCTAATCTACGTTATGAAAAATTACCTCATATCTTTATTTGCAGGTCCAACGAAGTGTACGCATAATGCGTGCGCGAACAAAGGAGTTTGTGTGCAGCAATGGAACACTTACGTCTGTGATTGTGACTTGACGTCATTTACTGGACCTACTTGTTACGATGGTAAGTGATATTAAGTAAAAATTTTCTAAAATATACTTCGAGATTGTGTTAGAAAATCATGCTGAGACACAAAGACAAAACTACAAAAAGCACCCCTAGGTACTACGACATAAAGGTGCGGTTATTGTCAAATTACAGTAAGATTATGTTTTCTCTCATTTTTCCCGGGCCGACGTGCTATTCCACTTTCTCGACCATTTAATTAAAAGCACACAACAAACCTTCTACTATTATATATTCTCAATTTATTTCAGAATCGGTAGCATACGAGTTCGGACCAGGCCGAGGGATAATCACTTACACGTTTCCAACTGACGCTGTGGCAGACACAGAGACAGACAAGGTAGCTCTAGGCTTCGTCACCAGCAAAGCTGATGCTGTACTGCTAAGGATCGAGTCTTCGAACACACAGGATTATATGCAGATGGAGATTGTGAGTACTGAGAAGGGTTTTGATGCTAGGAGAATTTTAAGTCAGTTTGAGGGTCAACATCTCCAAACAGTATTGGAATAAGGCTGTTGTCAAATCAGTACGTAGATTAGCTAAACCATAATCCAAATGATATTAATAATTGCCAGCATATTTAATGTCTCAGTTAGCATATTTACGGTCTCAAAATGGTGAAGGAAAACATCGTGAAGAAAACGGCATGGCCTAGAACCGAAAATTCGAAGACATGTGACATCTATCAACCCGCAATGGGCCCGCGTGGTGGATTACGGCCCACCCCTCTCACAGAGAGGAGGCCTGTGTCCCAGCAGTGGGAACATTATAAGCTGATTATGATATTTAATGACCAGATCTGACCCTTTCTTGCATTTAAAATCTAATTTCGATCCAAACTTATCCCACATTTTGATTTTTTTTATGTTTGAGAATTTTGGCTAACATATTATCGGTTAACAGCCAGTATCAGTGTCTTGTATTGTTCCTCTGAAGTATTACTTCCAAATTATCATCGAAAGTCGTCATTTGAAAGATTTTATGTATAGACATTTTGTCGTTTTCAATCCTCAGATCCGTGGGAACCTGTTCATGGTTTACAACGTAGGAGGAGGTGATCACCCATTAGGTGACGAGACCGTGCGCGTCGACGATGGAGCCTACCACGTGGCCAGGTTCACCAGGAATGGTAGCAGAGCCTCGCTGCAGCTGGACAATTATGCTGTAATTATAAGGCATCCACAAGGTAAATTGTATGAACTACTGTTTGAAATGTAAGACGATTCATTAGACTTCGTTAAAATAAAATCTCAGGAACATGAAA
This sequence comes from Apamea monoglypha, assembly GCA_911387795.2. Classification (NCBI taxonomy): domain Eukaryota; kingdom Metazoa; phylum Arthropoda; class Insecta; order Lepidoptera; family Noctuidae; genus Apamea; species Apamea monoglypha. The sequence goes on along the minus strand of OU426933.1, from coordinate 2,158,606 downwards.
CGAAGTTTTACTTCACAGCATGGTTGTCAGATATGCCACAGGCTGAGCCACTCGAGGAGCACTTCGCGTCATGGGTTCGATTACCGGTGGTACTAAATACGTATGGCCCGTAGATAATCTGCTGTTCAGGGTCTGGCTTATGCGGCGGCAGCCTCTCGCGCCCGGTCCTGGTGCAAGCCATGGTCCGGAGCGAGAGGGAGTGGGAGGCAGTCGCCTCCTTCGGCGAAGCAGTCATGCTAGCGAAGGAGGTGGCGGGACGGATGAGGGAGAGAGCCTCCCGTCCCAGCCGCCGCGGGAGACGCTTCGGGCGTCGGGAGCCGTGTGACGACTCCCGGCCACCGTAGGCGCGGGCCTGCGGGCGGAGAGCAATGGGTAGCTCACCGTCCGATCAGGACCAGGCCCGTGCCGGACGGCGCGTAAGTGTTCCACGCGCGCCTCAAAGAGATGTCAGCATAATTTGAGGGGCCCCTTAGGGCCGAAGCCTCCGTCAGGCTTCGGTCCTAAGGGCGGGGTCAGCGGGATTGTCCGAAAGGGTTACCGCTACCCCGGAACAAGGAAGGAACATGGGTGGGTTTTAGTCAGTAAGAGTCTGACACTCCCTACCGCTCCACCCAGAGCGGGAGGTGTCATTTGATAATTTCACACCAGAAAAAAAAAAAAGAGGGTCTGGTTTATCATTGAAGTTTGCTAACCCACCCACGATATAGGAGGAAATGCAAGGGTTAGGCAAAGTTAAAAACTGCTTTACTTCCCTTTAATGTCCTCATTTATTTCTTTAAACGTTGTTAATACTGTTTTCCCAAGTTATTTTTTGTTATGTATCTTCGGGTGTATATGTATATAAATAAATATTACTCATACCTTTTCAGGAGGCCAGCAATCGACGATCTTCAACGGCATGTCCACCATCACGCTGGGCGGCGGCGCGGGCGGCTCGCGCACGTTCAGCGGCGTGCTGGCCGGCGTCGTGGTGGACGGCGTGCGCGTGCTGGAGCTGGCGGCCGCCGGCGGGCCGGCCGCCGCCGCAAGGGGCGACGCGCGCCGCGCGCACGCGCCGCTCGACCGGGACATCAACAGGATGCAACAGGTGCGCGCTGCTCTCCAGCTCGAGGGTTTCTAGAAACGGTGCTCAGGCAAAGAAACGATCGCCCGACGGTCTCACGAAATCTTCGAAGTCGCGGGAAACACTTATTAGCCACAAAGTGAGTCTGTAACGAGGATTACATAAACAAAAATGAATTCGATCGATATAAACTACCGAAAAGCATATTATATCAATACTATTGTAAGTCATTGCAAAAGTACGATACGCTTTGAAAGCGATCACCATTTGTCTGTAGGCCCTCTAGACGAGACATGTGCGGAACAATGAAGCCTGGCAATAAGGAAATTAAGGAGGCCTATACTCAATAAGTGAATGCTTCCGAGCTAAAATGTTGATGAGTAGGATAATAGTGAAACATGTACGAGTAGCTTCTACATGTAATTATATCCAAACTGATAACTTAATCAATCAATCAACTCAGCCTATCGCAGTCCACTGCTGGACATAGACCTCTCCCAGGTTGCGCCACAACACCATGTCCTCCGCCTTCCGCATCCAGTCCGTCCCAGCAACCTTCTTTAGCTCGTCCGTCCATCTAGCTGGGGGGCGTCCCACACTACGCATGCCGATACGCGGTCTCCACTCCAGGACTCGCTCCACAGGCTATCGATCCTTCGACAAACATGGCCAGTTCACTTCCACTACAGTTTGCTTACTCTACAAGCTATGTTGGTAACTCCGGTTCTTTTCCTGATAATTTCATTCCTGGTTTTATCCTGCAAAGAGACTGAACTGAAGACTGAAACTTTAATGTCGGATAGTAATTTATGAAGTCCTTTTTCCACAGCTTAAGATCTCGCCAACTGAGATTAACTGTTTGGTCGCAACAACAAAATGTCGCATGCCCGATATATAATATTTATAAAAACTATACACTTACTATGCATTTTAACCTTTCCAGACACCACCTTCAGGATACGGCGGTCCTGGAGTACTAGACGAGCTGGTATACTCCGGGGCAGGGTCAGGGTGTAGAGATGATGATGAAGACGCCTGTGTGCTACCTGATGCAGGGTCCGGAGATGATCTCATCACTCCGGTGTATGTGCCATCAACGAGGCGTCCTCCGTCGAGATTACATAAGGTATGATGAAGTTATGATATGATAAATCTACAGTTCACTTAAAAGAAGTTTAATCATATTTAGAACCTTGTTCAATGCACGTGGCGACGCAAATAAACCGAAATAAATATGCAATACACAAGTACAGACGCCAGCAGGTCAAGCTACCCGAAACTGTCAAATTTTCCCAATCAACCTTGAATCTTAATGCTTTAGCGATAAAGTTGAAAATCTACTAAAGCCATTTGACAGATTGTAGTAGCTTGATGTGCTGGCGTCTGTACAATAAAGAAAGCTTGTACATTTACTTGATTTTAGTGTATTTTTGCCGCTCTTTTATTAACAATATGATTAATAATGATGACAGGGCTGTTAATTTGAGGGACACATGTTGAGAACACTTTTGGAACTGTTTCGGTGGACATAATTATGAATTAAGAAATAACCTTATTCGACTTCGATCTTAAGCTTTACTGTATAGTAATAATAATTATTATGTTCAGGGTGATGCCAGTGGCAAGCTGATGAAACCGTGTGATGACGAAGACTGTATCGAAGGATCTGGCTCTAACGAAAACGAAATCACTGAACCTGACCATCCACTCACCACGTAAGTTTCTAATACAAAAATAAACCTATACAAATTAATGAAATCCTGTGACCAGCATATTGCAGAGATTCTGGAGATGGACGATGATGTGTCATGCATATCCATGCTGATAGCGCAACACAGAAAGGAGGCCTGGACCCTAATTGTGTAACATACTACGAGTATCAATCACAATCTGAATAATTTTAAATTATATTGCTAATCAATTGCGTCATATGTTCGAAAAAAATTGTCTGCTCAGTAATGTAGATAACGTAATGAATGTGGTTAAACTGTCACAATGAAAGCCATTGTTACTGTTAGTCTGTATGCAATTACCTAAGCTATAGGCTCAGGTCTCCTTTCTGTGTTACGCATGATGAATTGATATTTTCCTGAAAATTATTTTAGCGCGATTCTTTTTCTTTCTTATTAAGAAAATATATGTACTATTTACAATTACTATGTAAGCTACACCTGCCGCAGTCGGTTCGTGGTTGGTTCCAACTCTACATATTGAAACGCCGCCGTGTCTCTCTGAAAGCACATTAAGCAGTTGGTCCCGGCTGTCATTCTTGGATCTTTGACAGTCGTTACGGGTCATCAGTCTGACAATCCGTTTTACTAACGGATATCGTATTACCCAGTAACTGGGTTCTGAAGGTCAGATAGGCAGTCGATCCATGTAAAATACTGGTATTCAGCTGCATCCGGTTAGACTGACAGCCAACCGCAATAAAGTTGGGAAAGGCTAGGCAGATTATGAACATTGATAATTCTAAAAATCCAATGTTTAATTCCAGGTCTGGAGCAAGCAGTACCCATAGCATGACATCACCAACAGTCATCATCGTATCCACTGAGCACGTGGACAAGACTCTCGAAGGTTCCACCGACGGCTCCACGGGTTCTAGTGAGACTACTAAGAGTAGCACAGCTGGGCAGCCGACTTTGCCAGACCATGACAACATGCATGCTGGCACCGTTGATACTGCTACACCACCTGAGAGAAGAACCACGCCTACTGATGGTAAAACTATAATTTGTTAATTTTCGGTCAATCTGTGGCGGCATCTACACCGCCACATGCGAACTACGCATCATACTGACGTCACGCAAAATCCTGCATCGCGCAAGTAGAGTTTACCGCGCACACGCACACGCTAGCATATATTCAACGTCCCGACATCAATCGTCGGGCCATTGCCTACCAGACACAACACCCGTTTGGTCAGAGGTTCCTCCTTTTTCTATGGAGTTTGAGTGAACTTTACATCCTGTTCCTCATATCTCTATAAATCTTTGAGACCATGTTCATGCCAAACGTATTGTCGGCCGCTGACTGTGAGCGTGCGTTACGCCATTTACTGCTTTTCCATACATATTCAACACACCATACATTTTCGTTCACACCAAACCGAAAATACGTTATACGAGCTAATACGCTTTTAGCGAGCTTACTTAAAATCTGTGTCTGACTATACATTTGGTGTGGACGTGGCCTAAATCTAAGGCCGCGTCCTAACCTAAAACGACTATCGCGCGAGTGCGCGATCGTCGCACTGTCTTATATGAATATGCCATACTCGCGTGATCGCGCGAATATAGTCGCGTTTGTATGTCATAATTCATACAAACGATCGCGTCGATCGCGTAATCACGCGACGATCGCTTTAGATGACTTCGCGGGGTCATGCTCAAGCAACGAAAGGAGTTAAACATTTGTTTACTACCATTATTATGCTCTTTCATGTTCTATCGAAGACGAGAGTTATACGAGTAAGATTTTTGCGACTGCTTTTAATCAACCCTAGCAGCTACCTATCTTTTATTGAATCTTGGCTTTTGCGTTGAGTTCCTCATCGATGGTAGTTTCTTTCCAGTAAGTTGGTAGGTTCTGCTTTGTTTTCAAGAATAGTACCTATGATAATTTCATATATCCATTATTATCTGCAGATCATTCTCACACACGAACAAGTTACCACTTCACACCAACGCTAACTGGTAGACACGTACCAGACGAGCCAACTCACACTACTGAAGAAGACACCAACCATATACAAGAATATGAAGACCGGCGCGAGAACGAGATAGAAGCACGAACACCTACGTATGAGACCGAGAGTGAGCAGGACAGAATGCCAGGCAGAGTTCATCCCGAATACAATGGGTATGACGTCACACCTAAGTGGTACCACCCGAAGACGACGGATAATAGAGTTGTTCCACCTGAATCAGAGTTCTTCGCGACTATTGTTGGTAAGTTGACAAATGTATTGAAAATACTTATTTATTATAATTCATTTTGTATTCAACAACAAAATCATAAATGTTCTAATAGCACAGGAGCATAACGGAAAGGTAAAACAATATTCGAAGTACTTCGAACACATTCCATTAGTTGGCATTTGCCACCCTTTCGAACTGTCATTTTCATTTCAAACTAGCTGACCCGAAAGACGTTGTTCTATTCGAACAATAGTTTATACAAACATCTCAAAGAAAAAGGGACGTTCAGATTTTCCCGAATTTGAAAATTATCCGGGAATGTATTGTATGTATTTTTTATCATGTAGATAATGTCAATAAGTAGTCGGAAATATAAGTAGAAAGAAAGAAAGAAAAATATAATAAGTTTTAAATATAATACCTAATAAAATAAATAAATAAATAAATAAGTTTTATGCGTGGTGCAAGTAAATTTTTACCTAAACGTGCTTAAGTTTTTCATTCCATGATTGTAAATTTGCGGGTATCCAACCGTTCATAAATTATATTCTCTACTCGACTTTCTTCGTCTTTATACACTGACCTATAATAAACAAGTACGCTGGACTTTATACTACCGATGAAAAAATGAAGACATTTGATTTTCGTTATTTTGGCGCTGACAGCAACGTGAGCGTCGGTCAAAATTTTGATAGCAAGTTTTACAAGATGCGCATACTCTCACGATAAAAATGTTATAAAATATCTCATAGTAAACACAAAATACACAAAAAGTCTTATTCCACGATTTAGACCTAAATCATCAGAGACATGCCAAAATAAAACGACGGCCATTCGCGGCAATGTATCGCGTGAATGTATCAATTTTAGTTTCTGAGACGCTCGAGCGGGGCGCTTAGAATCGGCACAATTAACAACTGTCATTTCATTTAGTGTGTAGTAGTAGTCCAGCGTCATGTATAATATAGGTCAGTGTCTTTATATATTGTTCAGACCATCGCTCTGGCCTAAGTCAAACATCGTGCACCATAGCGCGAATCAGAAATTCAGTCCGACGGAACAAAGCCATCTATCGAGTTATTAAGCAAGCTTTGGCTTCAATCTCAGTCAACCAATAGAAATATTTTATGAACGTTTTTTTCCCAAGCAGACATTTTTGTAAGCACAGAACTTTTTCAGAATATTAAATAGGAATATGTCAGTTGCTTGACATATTTATTTATTTATTTAAACTTGAGCTTGCGCTTGAATTATGTAGAAAGCGATTAGCATTCTAACAATCTAGTTTGTTTCAAGTTTTGATTAGAACGTTTCAATACTTTTGCAAGCGATATCGCGGCAGAGCCAGGTAGAGGTGTCGAGATGAGCTGGACTCTTTCAATAAGACCTGGCCCTTAGTAACCTTAAATAAAGAGAAGTGAAAAGAGACTAGGGAGCCCATATATAAGTGATTCATCATCAACATCATTCTACTGTCGCTATCCCAACTTATTTGGGGTTCCCTTGGATGATCAACGGCTGAAATGATGATGAATACATTTTCATTTAGGAAACAGAATACTAACAAAAAATATTCTACTTTTCAGGTATAGTGGCGTCGGTGCTGATAGCAATAATATTGATAGTGATCATAGTGCTCAAGTACATCGTGTTCAAGTTTGACCCCTCGTATAAGGTGACAGAGGATAAAAACTATCAGCAAGGAGCCAGTGCGGCGCTATTGGGCAACCAGGTGATGTTTCATGTTTCAATTCGGTCTTACTTAAGTGCTGCGCAAGCGCGCAGCAGTAATGTCAAGCCCTAACAAGGTTCTGAAAATGATAGCTGTCAGAGTGGATTGTCCATATATACATAATTTATTGCTGTTAGATACATGCATTTATCCTTAGACTATAAGACTAATATTTTGGATGTTTATTTCCTAGGCCCATTCGAGTTATCAAAGTGGAGCATCAAGCGCTCCAACGGGAGGTCCAGTACGGAACCTGCAACCTCTCCCTCTCAACAGAAATGGTACCGCGCCCTCCGCACCCCTCGCGCCCATACCAACACAGCCCGTCAAACGAGACGGCATCAAAGAGTGGTACGTTTAAACCCAAGTGCGAAAGAGACGACTATAGTTTTGTGTGTGTTGGACATATCAAGAACATAGTGAGTGGTTGTTAGACGCTTCGAATCGAACCTCGCCAGAACATTGGGTGTTAATGCTTTAAGATGATAAGACATAATGACTGATACGCAAGTGTTTTTAGTATTTTGTAAATATTAATTAATGATGTTTATAGATGGGTCACTTGTCTGTACGGATGCGATTGTTGAGACTTGTGCGTACTAGATTTGTAGCAATAAGATCATTTAACCCTTCTTAAAACTTATAAGGAAATCATCAATGTTAAATGTATGTTAAAAAGAGAAGTTGAAAATGAGTCCTTTCGAAACTATCACAGTCTAGTATGCAAAAGGTCGTGATAGAAAAACCTAGAGAATATGGAATTGCATTTTACTATTGTATAGATAGTTTCATTTGTTTTTGTTACTGATGTTTTACTGTTAAACCTTAGCTTTTCTGACCTGTACATTGCTATAATTCATGTATTTGCGACTTAACTTTTCTATCTACATTGCCTTTAATAGTTTAAATTAAACTAAGACTAATGTATATTGGTTGTAGACATTAAATTGTTGGTGTATCATGATTGGATCAATTAAAATTGAGATTTTTTCATGCAACTTTATCGTATTATCATTTTTACAAACCATGGAAGTTATAAAAATAGGTAAAACTCCGTGTAAGAAACCGTCATATACTTATTAGGAAGCTTTGCTATGTTAAATTACATAATTATCCAATTTTGATATACAATCAAACCACGTTAATGTTCTACGACTATGTAAGACATAAGATGAAAATGCTATATTTGGAGCTGCCATCACGAAATTGAAGCATATCGTTCAATTGAAGACTACAGTACTTTTACGATTCTCAATAATCTTTCCTATATATATTAGATGTTATACAATATTTTTAAATAGGCAGGGCGAGGCGAGTAGTATAGAAAAAGGAATCATAATCATCAGAGTATAAGATCTAAATTCGCTTGGAGTTAGAAATGAAAACAGGTATATTATTGTAGGACGCGTAACAAGTATGAGCTTGTAGATTTGGTATGGAATATAAATAGATGTTCTGAGTTTTAACATATCCTCCATATAGTATTCTGTATTTCTACTGGGACACTTTCATTGTTTGATCACCGGTGCAACTCTTGGTTAGTTAAAATCTATTCTATTTTACAGGGTTTGTTAAGATCGTGTCCCAAACTATTGTCAAGAGTTTCGTTTGTGATCCAATCCCTTAATTCCCTCCCCTTAAAGCTTTATTTGCTCAACTTGTCCTCGATTTTTTTTATCTCAGGCCTAATTGACTTATAGTGAGAAAGTTAATTAAATAATAAATATTCAGTCAATTTATCCTCAAATTAATGCCTGTAAAATGTATAAGGATGAAAAATACATGAAATGGGATGTTGAAATATGATAGATATTTCACGAAGAAAATATGCAATAAAGTATGAAAAGGAATTGGTTCTTAAGCAAGCGTTCGATACACTTCAGCAAGGGTTTGTGATAGCCGGAGACCTAACCATGCTCATTTACATTAACATAAGAAGTCATCAAAATTAATAAAATATTTAACAAAGCTTTGTGCGCATAAAAAAGCTACGCGATGAAAAAAAACATACTCATAAGTATTGGCGTGCCACAAGGACCTGATATTTGCCCGCTAATGTCTTTTGGTGTATGATCCTAAATAAAGCTTACATTATTTTCATCATCACGATTGAACATAATGTCAATGGGCAATTACATAAAGTTAGATAGTAAAAAACTGTTAACTACAATAAAGTCTATTTAATTGGCAATGTCTCTTCAGTAATCTTAAGCTGCCTTCACTGATATCTATTTTATAGAGTCAGGCAATTTTCTGGGTACCCTCCTGAAAATATTGCAAGCAATTTCCTCTTCGAACCATAACTTATAAAAAAGCTGCTTATATTTTTACATCTAGTGTGTATTTGTACATCCACCGTCCCGATTTCCTCTTTCCAATCAATAAAAACTTGAATTAGCTTTAAAATAAGACGAAAAAATAACATATTTATATAGATTGTTATAAAGCACAGGTTTTAGGTATTCGAAGTTGCATTTAATGTGATGTTTGAGTGTATGGAATATAGATATGCGATGGAAAATGGCGTCTAAGACACTTGTATCTAAATCATTGCATGTCACCATTATTTTCTTGCTAGAAGAAAAATAAGATAGATAAACCATATCAGTAAAAGCCAATTTTTTAAACGTTTACTTTGTACAATTTCCTCTAATCGGTAAACTTTTATTACCGAATAAGCTATCTATTACTTTCCGTCATTACTCGGACGTCAAAACTCCTGCAGACAGGCGAGAGGCGACTGTAGCAGAACAATTTCTATGAAAACTTCATGGAAATTGTTCTAAGAGAAACGCGTCGCGCCTGTCTGCGGGAGTCTACAATCAATCGCTTATTTTTATTCTATACACCCAAACACAGCATTTATTGTAAATAGTTATTCAATATAATACTGTAAACATAAGCGGTACTGTACGGTGTATGTCACACTCGTTTTACGGCACAAAATGTTAGTAAAAAAACAATTTGTTTATCTGTCAATTTTAGTCGTAATGTTTAGTGTGTTAATCATTTATACCGTGATGTAATTATATTGTAATGATTGTAGAGTTTTCTACAGATACAATGTGAAATGGAGGCAAAAATAAATGTTATGAATAAAGCCTGAAAAGATAAAGATATAATAAAAAAAGGAAAAAATATAAAACACGAAAATGACATAATTGAAGAAATAACAAACGAAAGTGAGAAAAGTTATGTGAAAACCAGAAATGAATTTGCACAAAACCAACAGATACATTTTGTGGTTAATCCAAATGAAATATTCAGTCAATTCATATATCAGGCATGGAATAACTCACGAAATAATATGGGATTAATAAACAATACCTGTCGTGATATTGATAATGAGAGATAAATCAGGTAAGTAGGTGTTTCATAGTTGTGTCTGTAGGGAATAAATGTAAAAATAATTTAGTTCGTTACACCATGTTTAACTGATGTTGTTAATCACGATTCCGGTCGGACCAATTTTTGTTTCAATGTAAAAGCGACAGTTTTTAAAAATAATAATATATTATGTAAATTACATGGAGATGTTGTTTTATTCAATCCCTGTTTGAAGTAATCCATCGATATGGAGCTCTACCGCCGCAGGAATTACGGTAAAGGTAAAAATATAATAGGCTGTTCAATGATAAAATATCACAAGCACCACGTTTTCAAAGCTTTGTTTATCTCTTGTCAGTAGGCACAGTACGGTTTTGATTTTTTTGTGTGGCTCAAATAATATCAAACTAAATGGTCTTCTTAGTACATAATTTAGAAATTTCGGTTTGATAATAAAATCAATTTCTTAATTTCGAGCGAAGACTCATATAGGGTTAGTAATATGGTCTGTAAAACTAAGTATTAGTTAACAACACGATACGTTAATAAATGTTACTGACAGCAGCTGATATATGGATAATCCGGGTCAGCTATCGTTTTCAGAAGTTAGGGCTTGCCATGACTCCTGCTACCATTGTTGGTGTGTGCTTGCGCAGTATAGTGTATGAACAATCTACACGCTTGGCTCAATGATTCCTGACGCACTGCAACGCCATGGCAACCCCATCAGTTTTCGGTACGCGTTACTAAATTGGACAAAGGCCACGATGGTTGTGAATATTTTTTCCCACAATCTGCATGACGTGTAGAAGGTTGCACAGAGTAAGAGATGGCTAAAGGACGTCACCTTTGCATCTGCAGTAACAACTTGGAAACCTGCGGGCTATTATATGTACCCTTATGTATAGAGCTCTCTGTTCTATCTATCTATCTATCTCTCTGTTCCCTTTCAATATTACCTTATCTCTAAGGTGACCAAGTGACCACAGTATTTTTAATTTTTCCATTCTTTCAAGAGGAACACTAAGCAAGGGCTCATGAAGATGGTATTTGGTCCACGCCTCAAAAATAATGTTCAGTACATTGTTTTTCTACATTGGCTAAACGGTGTTCCTCTTGAGCGAGTGGAACAATTTTTCTGAACGTTATACAATAACTCATGTTTTGTTGCTTAGTGTTCGCATGTGGTTAATAAAGTCCTATAATACCGCCGACTTACCAAGGGGTATTGTATTACCCAGTAACTGGGTTGTGCAGGTCAGATAGGCAGTCGCTCCATGTAAAATACTGGTATCCATCTGCATCCGGTTAGACTGGAAGCCGACCGAACGTCTGTGTCAATCATTAAATTACACGCTCAGCAATCGTCAGTACTGGTGAGTGTGTAGCTTAAATGATTGACATAGACGTATGAAAAGGAAAACTGATATGAAGACTGCCAAGCGCCTCAATTAGGGCAATCATATGATACTCAAATTGAAGAGAGCAGGGGAGGTTAACCCCATGTCTCACTCCGCACTCCAATTGATAGGCTCCGAAAGCACACCTGCCCACCTAACATTGTTGACCTGGTTTCTATACTAATACTTAAAGATATGTATATCTAAGCTCGAAAGGCCAGCTTTTATTTTCTTCAATTATATATCACAGGAAACCAGATCATTAGCCCTAGACAGATCGAGGAAGCAAGCGAAAATAGGTGTTTTTCTTTTTGTGTAGTACCTGACGGCCTGCGTGAAATACAGAACTGTACATTTTGCAGCACAAGACGTTCGTTAATCCAACGAGTAAAGATTAGATTTCTTTACCGCGCACAGTTAAAACCACGCGCATAGGAATAAAAGCATTTATCTTCATGATGTAATCAGATTTGAACTCCAGAAAACTTTCGTCGCAAGTTCGGTCACAAATCATGAACTGCGCAAAGTTAAGCCAAAAGGGGGCAAAGATCCTAACGATACGCACATACATTATAAACGATTATGAAAGTAATCGATGGACCTTGAACCTGAATTGATGCGTGTTTGTACACTCGAAAAGAAAGAAAGAAAGAAAAAATATTTATTCTGCACAAACAAAATGCACAGAAAAAAAAGACAAAATATACACATACAACATAGTCAAAAGCCTCGTACTCAAGCAAATAAATTGTTGACAATTTTGTTCATTGCTTGAAAAGCTTTAGGTTTAAATTACCGTACATATAGGGAAAATTCATAATCAGTCTATAATGTTCCCACTACACGGGACATGGGCCTCCACTATGTGAGAGGGAATGGGCCGTAATCCACCACGCGGGCCCAGTGCGGGTTGGTAGATGTCTTATGTAGGAATTATTGTTAAGTGATTTAAATACCAATCTAAACTGTCCGTGTATTCAAATCACAACTATAATTTTTTGACAGGTTCAAAAATAACAAACAGTTGAGAGGTGTCGTGGAACACGTGGTAGGAACGAAGTTCCTTTCGACTTTGGACACTTGGCGAATGATAGCTAGACCGAAAAAAGTGTAACATTTTGAGTGCAGTGCGAAAAAGTGCTGAGTACAAAGTGTGATATTAGGTTAGGTTTACCTAGTTAAATTAACTGAAGTTAGGTTTCGTTAGTGTGCCGCCTGGGAGGAGCCGCGCCGTGCTCTCATCTCAGAAGTAGGCAGTGACCTGTCACTGCCGGCCGTAGTCGAGTCGATGGTCGGCAGCGAACAGTCCTGGGACGCGGTGGTTTCCTTCTGCGAAACAGTCGTCTCGCAGAAGGAGGCTGCAAAGGCTGGAAAGGTAGAGGGAGATCTCGTCCACTCACCCGGCCCGCAGCAGGCGCACCGGGCATCAGCGGAGAGCAGACAACGCCCTCTTCCAGCCCGCCTAAGTGGGTCCAGGGGCGACGGACTCGGGGACGTCCATCGCCCCCCACACACCAGGACCCGAGGTGGCGATACACAGTGTTCCACGCGCGCCCCTCTTAGACGTTGCGGGGGGAGTCAAACACCTCACTCCCCCCCTTGACCCGAGGAGGCCCGCAGTGGCGGGCCGGCACCAGTCGGGGATTGTGGAAGGATAGTAGGTTCCCGCGACATATTAGGTTTTTTAGATAAATAGATAATGTTATTTAAGAAAACATTGCAAGCATGTTATGTTAGGTTTAAAAAATAGGTATTAGTATCTAGAAAAACCCTAAAATTATAAGTCCGTAGCCGACTGCAGACGACAGCAGCAGGCGTCATGTCTACAGACTTATTATATGTTAACGCTCGCTCCTGTGGAGCAAACGTCCAATATTGCACAAAAAGGGCCTAGTGTAGATCCTTCATCATCTTTATATTGTGCAGAAGATTTGAATAATAGGGCAGCACAAAAAATATTATATCACAATTCGACTATTACTCAAAAACACTCGGATGGATTTTAAAGCCCTCCTGCATAATTGATGATACCTTCATACCCTTTCATGTGGCACATGTCCGAATCGTGGCCGCGTTTGGACTACATTTTCACTTTCGTCGAACTTCATCCAGCCGTAAGGACGTGAAAGGTAACAGACACACAGACAAAGTTACTTCCGCATTTATAATTTTAAATTATAAAATATGGAAGTACGGATATCATAATAATAACGACACCCTTGAACTCCCCCCACCATCAAAAGGGCAATCGAACGATACATTGTAGTAATCACAATATCGCGATTAAACAAAATATAAAGATTGTTCTGAACTTCGATATTTTCGTAAAAGCCTCGCGTGCTGAGGGTAAGGTATAAAATATTTATTGTAATGACACTGCTATTTCGTACAATGTCACATATTGTGGAAACCTTCATTATAATAAATACCTACTGAGTATAAGCAGGAATCTGCAACCATTTTTTACTAAGTAAGTAAGATATATTTCGTATCGCAAGGGCTGGTTCCAGGTCTAATTCGTTGGCAAAGAGTTTCTAGAAGGATTTTGAAGTGGTTTATGCCCAGCAGTGGGACAGAATGAACTAAAGAAAAAAAAAACTGATATTCTTATGAATTTGTCTGTTATAGAAACTCAAAGAGGCCTTTGTTATTCATCGCAATAACTATACATCGAAGTATCAAGTATCTGTTGTGTAGGAAGATGGAAGCAACTCCCAAAATATTACGTAACAGGAACTTCAAAATTAATTTAATAAATAACAAGATCTTTTGAGAAACCGCTATTTACTTTGATCTTTAAATACCATGTATTAGATATGAGAATGTTGCTACGATTAAATAATAGCCTTTGCTTAAAATAATCTGAAATACTTAACAAAAGAGTAACTTGGAACAAAAGAATCAGTTTTTAAATAAGACCATCTTGATTAAGATCAGATTGTTTAAGTTGTAAGAATAAAATAGTAAAACTATAGCAAAAGATTAACAGAAAACGCACACAGTTGTATACCTCTGAGCTTTAAAGTTCAAAGTTTTTACCCCACAATGAATCAGTTCACCATTACTGCAGCCTTCGCGAACATTAGTGGCCGTCCAAGATGTTCTCCGTTCTTCCTGCACTTTTATTTTTCATACATTTTACTTCAACCATGAGTGAAAACCCACTACTAATGACAACTGGAAATTCTGGACAAATTACAAAAACAGCTGAATGCGTTTTAAAACTCTCCGCTAAATATTTCGTTGAGAAAAAGGCTCTAAGTGGCAGCATCGTGATAATCAACATCAACTCTTATACGTCCACTACACAAGGACTATTATTGCAAACTGTACACAGCGGTATCAAATATTCTATTATGGTAAAAGATTCTTTTTACCCGCATGCAAACGCTTCACATTTCCCTGAGAAAGCGAAAAATTATATGTTGATTTTGGAAGAGAAATCTGAACTGGAGAGAAATATACTGCAATTGAACAAATTGCCAACTTGGAATCCTCTTGCGAAAGCTATAGTATTTTATCAGTTGAAATATAACGACACCGCAGAGCAGACGGCTATGGAATTCGTTAACGAACTTCGAGATTACAAGTTGTTTAGAACAATCGTGTTCATTTATGACGAATATAAAGATGTGGTTATATCTTACACCTGGAGACCGTACAGCAATACTAATTGTGGAGGGAAATGTGACTCTGTATACATATTAGACCGGTGTACAAATAACACAATTTACGAGTTTCAAAAACAGCACGAAATGTTCCCCACAGACATGAAAGGCTGTCCTTTGGTGGCTTATGCTGTCATAGCTGAGCCATACGTAATGCCTTCAGTAAGAAAGCTTACTAATACTTCGTTTCAAGATGCCTACGAGTTCGCAAAGGGCGGCGAAATAAACCTCGTCAAAATTATAAGTCAGTTTACAAACATGTCCTTAATAACTAGAACATCAGAGATTCAAGAAAACTGGGGCGAGGTCTACCAAAATGGAAGTGCTACGGGAGCTTTTGAGATGCTGAGGAAAGAGTCAGTCGATCTGGTGATGGGAAATGTAGAAGTGACGAGGATACTCCGAAAGTGGTTCCATCCGACTGTGAACTATTTACAAGATGAGATAACGTTCTGTTTACCGAAAGCTGGTCAAGCGCCTACCTGGGACAATCTTGTCATCATATTCCAATGGACAACATGGGTCGCTACATTCTGCAGCCTTATGATAATGGGTCTGATTTTTCACGTCTTCTATTATAGAGAGCATACCAAAGCGACAAAATGGCCGACAAATTCCTTGCTGATGACATTCAGCATGCTCCTAGGCTGGGGTGCCACCTTCAAACCGAAAAGCGCCACGTTCCGCATTCTGATATTCGCTTGGCTCTGTTTCAGTATGAACATGGGGATATCATACGTATCGTTTCTCAGAAGTTTCCTAATGCACCCGCGATTTGAAAAGCAGATAAGTACTGAGGCGGATCTTATACTGTCTGGAATTCCGCTGGGAGGTAGAGAGATTTATCGCTCTTATTTTGAGACTAATAACGCGAGTTCGTTTTATTTATATCGTAAGTACAATTCGACTACGTTTTCGGAGGGTGTAAGACGGGCAGCTTTGCAGAGAAACTTCGCAGTCGTTTCGTCGAGACGTCAAGCCGTCTACCAAGACCAGAAATTAGGTAAAGGGGCGCCGTTAATTTACTGTTTTCCTGAAAGTAATAATATGTATAAGTACGGGGTTGCTATTCTAACGAGGCGTTGGTTCCCTATGCTGGAGAGGTTTAACAATATTATACGTAGCGTGTCGGAGAATGGTTTGATCGATAAGTGGATGAATGAACTCCTGATCCATTCTGGTAGTTTTGAAGACACTAGTACCATAGTACCTCTAAGCATTCAGAATTTACTAGGCGCCTTCATGTTCATAGGTTTCATGTATGCAGCTAGTGTTGTTATTTTCGTAGGAGAAGTAACTATCGGTGTCATCAAAAAAAGAAAACAAGGTAGACCTAGAAAGGTAGTACCTATTTAAGCGTTCACGTTAACCTTTATAATTATAATCAATGAGCGACTTTGTAATTATTGGAAATCACACACAACAAACAACAAAACACACACACAAAATACAAACAACAACACAGTACATATACAAATATAATAATACATTTAAATAGTTCGTAGTGAAATAGAGCGGAGATATTTCGTTGATTATGAATATTAATGTGAATAATGCAGGTTTGTATTTACTAATGCGTAGTTATAGCATCTATTTCTGCTATAATTTCTGTATGCATTGGCTTCATAGGAATACTTCAGAACCAAGGTTTTTAATTTATGAGCAGCTCCAACAATCCCCAATCAGCAGCGGAAAAATGATAATTTTTTTTACTTATAATGCGCTTACGAATTCGTCACGAATGTGTAAATGTGGTACTAATTATATTCAATTAATTATCATCATCTATAATATATAATTCTCCTGTCAATCAACTTAGCCTATTGCAGTCCACTGCTGGACATAGGCCTCTCCCAGGCTGCGCCACAACACCCCGTCCTCCGCCTTCCGCATCTAGTCTGTTCCAGCCACCTACATTATTTAGGTCGTCCGTCCATCTAGCTGGGGGGCGTCCCACACTACGCTTGCCGATACGCGGTCTCCACCTCCACTCCTGCCCCCTATCCCAATTTATATAGGGTCATATTACGTGTCTCAAAGTGATCTTCTAAACACTGACATATGTAGTTTCCTAACGACACTGCCGCCATATTATTTCGTCAATTAGTGAATAAGTGATCGTCAGTGCAAACCGCATCCGTGACGTCACATGTCAACGCTAATTCCGAACATTTCTCTCATAGCACAACCAACACACATCTTATGTACACTCACTAACTATCTGTTTATCGCTTATGAGCTTTCGTTTAAGGTTGTAATTCCAATGGTAAACGTTTCTAGAGTTGTTAAATGAAAGCCTGGCCTTGTTTGGTGCTAAATTGAGTGTTAGTAAGTAGTAATAAAGTGGTTGTTCCAGTTTAGCGTTTAATTTACTTGAAATAGGTTTATAATTTACCTAAATGTAAGTTACGAGTTGGGTCTTGAGTTCGAATCAAGACAGGCACTTTACTTTGTGTATTTAATTTCATCACCACTACTCTCAAAACGGTGAACGAGGAAACCGGCATCTCCTGGAACCAAAAATTCGAAGACATGTGACATCCGCCAACCCGCACTGGGCCCGCGTGGTGGATTACAGCCCACTCCCATTCGTAGAGAGGAGGTCCCATAAATTTTTCGAACATGAAGCAATGGATTAGCCTAGATTATCCTTCAAAATTATTCAGATAGTGATTGTTGGTGGAACGACGCGCTGACGCAATTAGGATACAGGACTTAGAGTCAAATTCGATTTTAGCATGCGTGGTGATCAATCCTAGTGCTTTCTCTGTATGAGAAAAGGCCTTTGTCGTGCAGTGGACAATAACAGGTTTGGAAATCCTAGACTTGATCTGAAATCGCTGTCTAATATATTAAAATTTTATTTATGTTCAAAAAGACGTTATTTCAAGTTAAACAAATATCAACTTTATTTCACGCTCGATACAGGAGTAATTCTTAGTGTGGGGCAAGGTTTTTTTTTTAAATAAATAAATAGTAATTAAGTTGATTTCAGAGTGAAAACGTTATAAAAAAAATTGAAGTTGTAGCGTAAACTGAACTTTATTGTGCAGGAATTAAGGTTTTTTTTCCATATACTCATATTTGTTTACATTTTTGGCGAATATGTCGTGAATGCAAATTAGACTGTATGGTCCCACTGCAGGGCAATGGCCTCCCTCTCCCTTTTCCACACAATTCTGTCTTTTGCGAGTGCCGGCCAGTCCAAACGGTACGAGTCAAGCTCGCCCCGCCATCTTCGTCTCGACCTGCCGCGATGGCGTCGTGCGTTTAGTGGGACCCAATCGGTGGTTCTTTTAGCCCAATTGTCATCTGACATGCGGCAAATATTTCCAGCCCAGTCCCACGTAACTTTAGCGGCTTTCTGGGTAATATCTTGGTTTTGGCGCGTAGTATTTAAAGAAATCGCTATAACTACGTTCAAACGTCATTCTTATTTCCACTTATAGGTACTATTGTGATTTATGCACATTTTCTTTATGTACCTTCAGACGCCTTTGCTACATAAGAAAAATAAAACTTGATGTTATTTTAACGAGAGCCACGTGTAACACGCTTCCTGCTCTGTTTACCTCGCAAGGGAAAACTCGCTTGAATATATCTAATAAGCGAACTCCTCAAAGCACCATTTATGCCAGTATCCGCTAATATCATGGATATAATACTCATTTCATATTATATCGTGTATATTGTATCATTAGTGGGATATATAGCGCTGCTGGTATATTGACGCTAAGGGAAGGTTGCGGGTAAAGTATGAATTTGGCTGTTTTTAATAAAAATCCAAGGTAACCGACATAGTCCGAAGAATTGCCAAACTTAAACGGCAGTGGGCAATGGCACTTTGCTCACAGAACAGATGGCTGATGAGTCGAAAGGTTCTGGAGTGGCGACCGCGTACCGGAAGACGTAGCATCGAAAGGCCTCCCGATGGAGCGATGACCTGGTGAAGGCTGTTAGAATCCCCGGGATGCGACAGAACCGGTCGGAGTCGCAGTGCTTGGGGAGACTCAAGTACCGCCACTCCGACCGCTGTCCAGCAGTGAATGTCTTTCGGCTGAAATGATAAATGATGAAATAAAAGTCCAATTGAAAAAGAGTCTACAAGTTTTGGTTGTGAATCAAAACTTTTTGAACTTTAAAATTACAGAAGCCGGCCCCGAAACTACAAAAATAAACACTTACGAGTTAAAACTTGTCAAGTTACCTAATTTAAAACTGACAGTTCAGTTCTTCGTCTTTAAAATAACTTCACTACTTGCGGATGGCTGTCAGGTCAGCTCTCCAGCAGATGTCCTTGACCGTAGAAGTTGTCAAGATTTGAAACAGTTTCAATTCATTTTCAATATTGCTCGGCTAACGATTCTTTCTATAATAATATAATATAATTTATTCAACAAAAACATTGTAGTACATTATGACAATTTATAGAATCGTTTAGAGTGTACAAAGACTACAATAAAATGGTGGGTGAGGTGCTGTATTCCTAGCTAGGTTAAAAGATAACCTATGTTAAAGGAGTACAGTGCCGATCCCCAATGAAAGAAACAATAATATCGTACACAGTATACATTATAGGACATATGAAGTGCTTATTACAAACATTCTGGTGTATAACTATATGATTATTTTTTTTCCAACCACGGCTTAAAATCAACACTACAAGTAAATAAAATAGAATAATAGGGTAAGTATATAAACTAAAAGTGAATCATGTAGCTAGTGGGTAGGTGAATATTTGTTGTTACCAAGCTAGTGGAGGTGAGTAGTTATGCTGTGCGAAGTAGATGTAGTATTTCCGCTACAGATTACAAGTTATAATCTGTAGCGGATTACATTGTATGACCGTAACGAATGTTAGTGAGATTTCGATGTGCATCTTTATAGTAATTCTTAATTAATTTTAATCACTGTGCATTAAAACATACTTGTAGTAATTAACCAAGTGAATCAATTGAAATCAGTTATGATTTTTTCTGTTTCGTCGTAGTTTTTACCTTGTAGGAATGAGCAAACAACCTTTTTACACTTGTATTACGACAAACCATATATTGGACAGTGCTTATTTATCTTATTGTAGAGAGCCGGGCCTAGGGAGTAGAAAAATCTTTTAGAAAAGGCTGATCGCGTTTATGGGAGTGTGCATATTTTGCCTTTTCGACGTTTTGTTATTTTTTTGTATGGGGTTTTCCTGTGTTGTAATAATATTACTTGTAAAATAAATTGTTGTCGTATATTAAAAATTCCCCATTGACTGTATAATTCATTGGTAGGGAACATAAAATGTCGAAAAGTTGCAACTTTTAAAATGGCTCTGTGGGCGACTTCCAGGGGCATCAAAATAGTCTTGGCAGCACCGCCCCGCATAAGATACAGTATGAGATAATAGAGGAGCATAGGGCAAAATAAACAGTACGAATAACTTTAAGGTTTGCAACGTATCTGAGGGTTCTAAATATGAAAATTAGTTTTCTAACTATACCCGTAAGCAGTTACCGTTTAAATTTTTATCTAATAATATACCTAGATATTTTATATGGCCAACGTTTACTAAATATGGATAATTACATGATGTTTTTGTGAGGCAAGAGTGTGTTTTTAAGATTATGGCGGTATGTGGTTGGGAAGCCGCGCTAATTGAGTAAATCAGAAACTTTGTTTTGCTGGTATTTAGGGTAAGGGTGTGAACAGTGAGCCAGTCTATGGCTGTGTTAAGGCCGTCTTGTGCTATTAGTTCTAGCTCAGACCAAGTGTCTGCGGTGAAAGTTATAGCGGTATCATCCGCAATCCAGCCACGGTACGGTTGACGGCACGGTTGGTGCAGTGGTTAAGCGATTGACTGCTGCGCTGCGTGTCGCGGGTTCGATTCCCGCACGGAATAAATATTTGTATTGCCTACGGGTAGTTGTTCCGGGTCTGGCTGTTTGTGTATGTGAGTTTAAATGTTTGTAAACGCACCCACGATACAGGAGAAATTCCTAGTGTGGGGCAACGTTTAAAAAAAAAAATCTTCCAATACGTCCCTTGCGTTTAACGTAAAATCTGGACCAATCAGGAGAGTCAGTGTTTTAACTAAAATATTATTTTATGTTGATATGCTACTGTTGGTTATAAGTGTATTTAAAACTATGCCCCAAAAAATCGTTTTCTACAAGTGTTTCGAAACTAAATAAAAATTAAATGATTATAACTTTATTGACATTTCAAATTGCACTGTCTATCACCATGGACTATTCATGTTTTCTTAGACATTCGAGTTCAGTCATTTTCATTATCATTTTGGCAACTGCAGAGAGAGTTAGATATGGACTTTAATTTCTAGAGGTCTAAAAAAAAGTTTAAATCAAGACTTTACCAACAACATAAACATGTTTACGAAGCCCTATAGAGTTAAAGTGAAGCGAAATATGTCCCTATTAGGGTTACAAAATATAACGCCCATTCTCTGTAACGGTCCCGTAGGGAAATGCGCAATATTCGAACTGAAAACGAATTTCAGACACGTCGCCCGTTTAGAAGTAATTCTTAGTTGTCTACGTGTTTTATTGGGAGTACTGAAGGTACATAATATAGGGTGAAATATTAAGGTAAATTGTATTATGTAATGTATACCCTTCATTATGTTATTTGCTTTTTAGGGTTCCGTAGTCAAATGTTCTGATGTCACATGATTTGACCCAGATTATGTTTGTACTTTAAAAGAGACTGTGATCTCTGGTGTGTGTAGTCAAATAGGAAACGCCGACCTCATCTAGTTTTAAAAATATGATTGACGTGTAAAGTGTTTGTACAAACCTGCTTACAGAAATAAAATCATTTTACGATGGATAGACTGTGAAAGGTGATATAGCTAGAAAGGGAGTGACTAGCGAGATGACGACTAATAGGGAGGTAAGGAAGAAAAATACATGTTGCGTCGACCTTAAATAAATTAAGATACGGGCAAGAAAATGGTGATGAGTCAAATGACAAAAACGGAATCCTTATGATTCTGTCATGTCCGTCTGTCCATCCAACTGGATGATCAATAGCCATTTTACTCAGAAACTATTAGCACTATATCGATGAACCTTGAAAAGAGGGTATTTCTGTGCACCGCTAAAAAAGGATTAGTGAAATTACGAAAAAAAAAAAAAAATTGGACCAACACTACCTATATGTAACAGAAGGAAAAAATTCAAATATGAGAATGTGTAATATGCAACGGTACCATTCGGTCCCATATTGAAACAGATGATGATGTTTCTAAATGACTTTTTTATTAAAGTCTTTAGTTTGTGTTTTTGGTTATAACCGCAGAAATCACTTTGTTTTCCACAGTCACAGTATTGTCCATACGTAAATATTCATTCGGACTACGGAACCCTTTACAGTCCTTGGTCAGACACGCATTTTACCGTGTCTGACCACGCACTGTGAAGGGTTCCGTAAACTTTATTTTGGCGGTTATACGTAAAGTACTTATCTTGTGATATTTCTTGATAAAGAGTTCTTTACCACGTGTTTATATTCTTCTGTTTAATCCGAAAGCTGAAGACACAAAAAAAAAGGTGGCCAGCATCAAGACAGCGCCACAAGATTCTTTTAACGCGAGCCCAAAATCGAAACTAACGCCTCCGTCATGTTTTCTCAATATATTATCTGTGACAATTTCACAAATGTTTGCCACAGATGTTTACCAGCAACACCCCCCTGTCTATGTCATTCAGGCTCCTAAAGATCTTTTAGCACTCTAGAAATAATTTCAATCATAGACCATGGTGCCTACATTAGCTTTACTTTTTTTTTAAAATGATTTTTAAAAAAGCGACTGTATAATATAAGGAATTCTGGCACCTTCCTGATAAGGCACGATCAGTATTAAGTTTGCCATGTATGATAATTACGGGATTTCCTTACGAACGTTCTTTGTAGCAATTATCTCAGAGACGTTAGATGATTACTCAAATTATTCACATAAGTATGATGCGTCAAGAATTTGTGTTAAGACTTAATATGTCCATGCTAGAACAATTTTATCGCTTGTAAAAGAGACATTTTGGAAGATTTAAGACTTTCATCTTTGCAAGACATTTCAGTAGATTTAGAAATAGAATATGAAACAGTAATGGCATGGAAACTTATCTTTACACATGTATGATTTTAAAATGTATGTATGAAGTTTGGTTTTTTATCGCTGCGGTACTGAGTGGTTAGTCTTTTAGTAGAGTATTTTTATCTCACGAAGAGGCACGCTCTTTTTTTTAATAGAATCTCGTAGGTCTTCCTAGGAAGTACATAGTCGTCTGCTTAAAAAGACTTTCTGTGGGGGCCTCAATAAATTAGGGCTTACATTATCTTAAAAACTAAGCGACTAAACACTAAGAGCTAAGAGCAACCCCTGTGGGGTACAAACCTCGACTTAGGGCGTCGCTGGGCGAGGGCAGCAAGGGACAGGCTGGATCGGTTTGTAGGGACACGCGCTTTACTTGTGGTAACTAAGTGTACAAACACGATATGAATGTGTGCGTGAAGACACGTAGCGTCAACACTTAACACACACACTTCCGACCTCGTCATTGACTCGGACGGTAACGAGAGCTCCTGTACTTAAGTACAGCCACATTCACAGTGTGTCTGTACACTGGGTTAACACAAGTAAAGTGCGCGTCGCTTCGTGAGATAAATATACTGTACCCAACCAAAGTTTCTACATAGTTGTATGAACAATTGTTAGTTAGGTAAAGTTTAAATTATCCCTTTACATACAGCGTGTATCAATCAGAAAGGTGTGAAATCGCGAAAAAGTAATCAACCGTCCCAAACGTAGGTTTTAAAGTTTTGTATGGATCGACTGATTATTTTTTCGTGGTTACGATGTTGGGCCCATGGAGGAAGTAGTCCATTTTGATGGTCTGTAACTGTCCCCTAATTTTGAAAATACCTCGACAACCAGTATACCAAAGGGTATCGTGTTACCTAACAAGTGTGTTGTAGAGGTCAGATAGGCAGCCGCTCCATGTAAAATAATAATTATTATTCAGCTGTATCATGAAAAGGTTAGGTAGATGACAATAGATTAATTTTTATGTCGATCCTATCAGATTCAACCACTGACTATATTAAACAAGTACGCTGGATTAATTATTGTACTATACGAAATGACAGTTGTTTTTGTGCCGATTCAAAGCGCCCCGCTTGAGCGCCTCAGGAACTAAAATTGACACATTGTTGCATTTGGCCGTCGTGTTGTTTTTACGTCTCTTCAGGGGGTTCTTCTACTCCGAAGTGGTATCGGCCGAATGTTCGGCCGTTTCCTATTGTGAAGTTACTATTTGGTTCGGTCGGTCCCAATCCTACACTCCTACACTCTTTCGAATATTGACTATGGTCCCGACCCAACTGAGCCGATCCGAACTTTTTTAGCATTTTTCAATAATATTCGGTTCGGCCATTTGTCGGTCCGATCCGATCATTCGCACTTTGCACTTCGCAGTAGACCACCAGGTCTCAATCGTGGAATAAGACTATTTGTGTATTTTGTGTTTACTACGAGATATTTAGAACATTTTTATTAAAAGAGTATGCGCATTTTGTAAAACTCGCTATCAAAATATTAGGTCCAAGGACGCTCACGTTGCTATCAGCGCCAAAATGGATAAAATCAAATGTCTACGTATAGTCATCGATAGTATGAAGACCAGCGTACTTGTGTATTATAGGTTCAACCCACAAAATATTAAGACATCTTTCAATATCCTCAAAATAAATGGATAACAAGATGAATCTTAATATAACTTTAACTTTTTATGCGTAGAACGTAAGCCCTCGAGGCAATTCTGTCACGGAAAATGACGAGCCAGTGAACACGCTGTAAGCAAACTTGAATATTGTAGGTAGGTAACCAATAAGGAAATTAATAAACCGTCTTATAAAGTACTCATAATAAAATATACTGGAAATATAATAAAAAGTGCTGAATTTGAAGCAAACCTATTTTATTTTTATTACCGAACATGTTTTTAAAATAAGCGGAAGCCAACCCCAAAATAGTTGGGAAAAGGCTAGGCAGAAAATTATATTTTTAAAATAAACGTTTAAATCATAAACTCTCCATATTCGTCCCTAAGATACAGGCGTGCCTAGTTTGGGGCCAATGCAAAATCTCTGTCATCTTTTCAACGGAGGCTAGCCTTCCTCTTCCTTGAGAGAGAAGAAAGATACAACTCTCTGTCTCTCACACTAAATCTCTCTTATCCTTTATTTTTTATGAAGTTTCACATCTATCACGTGCAAGGTGATGCACGCGCAAGTTTTTATTATCTGCAAAAAGCGTGGCCTTTGTTTCTCATAACAACCACAAAACTTCCCGACTTTGTACCGAACATTAATTACGCCCATGTACAACAGGATATGATAGGAAAGGGATAGGAGGATAGTGACGTAGATTGCACACACACACAAACACACACACAAGGAATGAAGATAAGTTCCCACTAATGATGGGCCACACACCACGCCACTTAGTTGACAACTGTATCTCAGGGCAGGTGGCACCATGGTCTAGTTAGACCGGTGATTAAAATTGTACATGGTTAAAAGATCAGATAGGTTTAGACTACGGTTGTTGAAAGGAAAAGTCTTCGATCAAAAAGTTCTACGCTTAACCGCACGTCCGTGGTAACACTTGAACGGCGAAAACTGCAGTCAATGCTACGATATATAGGCGCTGTTAAATTGTCTGAAAACTGCTGTCAGATTGTCATTATCCACGTTTTTTTATAAATTAACTAACGAAGAGCATAATGTGTTATCTGTGAATGATGACGATGCCGACACATTATGGACGGACAGCACTTCTAGCAATCATGTTGACTGGCTTTTCTTTTCACGACTTTGTAAGTGATACAGTGAACTCAGAGAATTCTCGACTATACCAAAAAAACAACGAAGGTAACAAAAACTCCTCTTCACATAATACTTAACATATTTATCACCAAAGCTGGTCGTTTAAATTTCTAAAACCAACTTCATTCACTCCGTCAGTTAACCATTAACCTCCGTTCCCAGCTAATCCAGCTAACGCCAGTTAACCAACAGTGCCACCTAACTTTCTGTAACAATTCATCTCGGCGTACGTTTGAAACTGACAAGTGCCTCCGAAGGGCCCACAGCCATTTGTTATATCTAACCAACGATATATTCACGACTTTTTACGAACGGAGCCGAGCAGTGCCGAATGACATAATTTATGAGAGCATTAAAATACGTTGTGTCATTTTTATGTTTGTCTTTGTGGTTTTTATGATTTACTGAATTTGGAATTAAATTTACAGATGATAAAATGATAAGTGATCTTTATGACGTGTAAAGTTGTCTTCTAAGATCTACTTACAAAAATAAATATAAATTCATTAGGATTTACGAGAGTGTACCTTGTGCTTAATAATAATAAAGACCACTCCCTATTTAAGTAGTAACCTATTTTAGTTTTTCACTTTTCACAGAAAGCTCACTACTGTTATTTTTCTTAGAAGTTCAAACATCGTTATTATTTTGATATCATACTTCATCAAAATCGTGGATAAGATGGTAATTGCACTAAACGATCACACTTCTTGAATACGTTACAGAGGGTGCCTGCCGTTTTGCCGAAAAGATTTTGCCAAAATTTCATTACCCAAACAAATTTTAGCAACCTTTTTTTATACCATTGCAATATTTCGAATGATTTTAGTTCGCATATTTTCATTTGGTCAAATTTTTACTTGGCAAAATATTGCCAAGTATAATGTCATTATGGCATTTGGTCTATAATCAAATGATTTATTACAGCAAACAATCTTCAGACAATAAACGTTTGGTGAAATGATTTGTTAAGACAAAAAATGTTAAGGCAAAAATAGCATTTTTTGGTAATTAGGTTAGATTAAAACTGTGACCTCCTACGCACGAGCCGAGAGAGCGAAGCGAGCGGTGCCGCGGTAGCGGCTGGCGAGTGCCAGACACGACTTGCATTAATAGGAAAAAAGATATTGTTTTTAGTAGGGTACCCGGAACTCAACTATTTAGATTAGGTTAATTACTTATTTTAAAAAAAAAATGGTTAGGTTAGGTTAGGTTAAAACTGTGACCCCCTACGCACGAGCCGAGCGAGCGAAGCGAGCGGTGCCGCGGCAGCGGCCGGCGAGTGCCAGACACGACTTGTATTAATAGAAAAAAATATATTGTTTTAAGTTACCCGGAACTCAACTATTTATATTAGGTTAATTTCTTCTTTAAAAAAAATGGGTAGGTTAGGTTAGGTTAAAACTGTGACCTCCTACGCACGAGCCGAGCGAGCGAAGCGAGCGGTGCCGCGGCAGCGACCGGCGAGTGCCAGGAACGACTACATTATATAGAAAAAAAATAGTTAATATTCATATTATTATTACCTGTTTAGAATTTTTGATTTACCTCCTACCCACTTAGCAGTTCACATTTTTGTCATTGAAGCATTTGACTGAATAGGAAAGGGTGAATTGAAAACTGACGATACTAAATATTTGGCTTATTTGATTTTGCGTAAAAACTGTTATTCCAACTGAAACATTTGATTAAATGAAAAATGTTAAAAGTACTAGTTGGTAAACAAATTATAGTTTAAACGTTCATTTGCCAAACATTAGGTTTGCG
This sequence comes from Apamea monoglypha, assembly GCA_911387795.2. Lineage (NCBI taxonomy): Eukaryota > Metazoa > Arthropoda > Insecta > Lepidoptera > Noctuidae > Apamea > Apamea monoglypha. The sequence goes on along the minus strand of OU426933.1, from coordinate 2,130,839 downwards.
TTACAATTTTTTGTCAATAGATTTTTTGCTAAGTAATAATTTGGCAAATGAAATTATGCGAAACATTTTTTGGGAAATGAAAATTTGTCAAATTCCTTTCGGTCAAACAAGGGAGACCCCGTTACAGATGTAACGTACCCAAGAATATCTACGTGAAACTATGTACATTCTTACAAATAAATAAATTCTAATTCTAACGTATAAGTCTATTTTATGAACCTAACAAAGGACCAATTTCTAGAAATCCTCGAAGCTATTGGACCAAAATACTCGAAAGGCATCAGTTTTGAAGATTGTAAATCCAATTTCACCTATCGACAGTACTGACGATCCATCAAACTTCACGATGTCACGACCGCAACATTCCTTCAAATTCAAGCTGTAACGTCCAACACTTCAGTCAAACCATCCCTCTAAACTTCTGTCAGAAATGCAGAGTCTAAAGCAGGACGTCCCAGCATAGTTGGGAGTCTAAAATTAAAAACAGCAGCATGCGATATACGGACTAAGTAAAGAAACGTCAGTCAAAGACCACCTACCGTGTGACACTTGGGCTCAGCCATTCATCTTTATTCACTGAAAACCATTTTCAGCAATGTGGCTTCCATCACCTCTATTATTGTAAGAAAAAGGTTGATTTTTGCGTGTGTTTAGGAAAGGGAAACTTTGTGCCAAGGAGACGAGTAATTTATAGAGGGAAACATTGCTCCGTAGCGAGCTTGTGTTGTCTGCTCATCCACCTTTTGTAAAAGGGATGAAGGTTTGTATATTTAGTGCGATGGTGTCTCAAATGCAGTGGTATCGTTTGATTTGCGGTTTCCTTGATTAATTTGCTTGAAGCGAAATGTATTTGAGTAATTATTTAGGTACTTTGTTGTGTGAATTTCTGGCATAGTTTGAGAGGACTAAATATAATTAGTTTGTCATCTTGTTGTGTTTGTTTGAATGGGAAGGAAATGGGTAAAGGGCTTGCGAGTTATTGGTTTACACATCGACACATTTATGATGCGAAGCTTATTGAATTTCCTTTCTTTGAAATAGGTATTTATACGGCCATAATAAGTAAAACGGTTCATAATCTGCCTAGGAGTGAATGCCTATCTGACCTCCACAACCCAGTTATTGGGTAATACGATACCCCTTTGTAAACTAGTTGTCAGACTTACGGGCTTCTGACTACCCGTAACGACTGTCAAAGATCTACGAATGAAAGCCGGGACCAACGGCTTAACGTGCTTTCCGAGTCACGGAGGGGTCTTGGCATGACCTCACCCATCCACAGACCAACCGCAGCAAGCGTAGCTTAACCTGAGCGATCGACCCGTGCGGTTGTTATTACTTAGCCACAAGCCCCTAGAGGTTGGTACTTATCTAAACAAAATGCCTACTAATATTCTCTTAGCACATTTTTTTAAATCAAGTTGTTGCATGTGAGACAGGTCGTGAGGCCTAGAGGCTGAGGCCTCGCTTCTCATGCGCGACGGTTCGAATCCGGGCAAGTACTAATGTGAATTGTTCAATTCTTATGAACTTTCTGAGTTTATCTTGGACTTTACTGACAATAGTGAAGGAAAAATATCGTGAGGAAATCTTAGAATTATTGTTAATTTACATATGAACTCACCAACTTGTCTTGAGCAAGCGTGGTGATCTATGCTCCACCCACGCCTACAGACGGTGTGCGTTAGACATTACGCATTACCGTAAACGGCGAATTTTCACACCAAAAATAAAAGTCGTTTCCCAGCAATTATTTTTACACGCAGTTACGGAGTTTGATGTACAGAATGCGTATATGATGGCTTCGTGATTGGTCTTTTTGCAACCTGTAGACGACATAGGATGGCTTTATATTAAAGTATATAATTACACTTTCTAATGCAATTGCTTCATTTAACCTCAAAGGCGTAAATGAACCGAGAGAATATATCACGATATTTTACACCTTCCCACATGAAGTTCCCACAAGCCAAGTTGCCCCAAACCTTACTTAGTCGAGTCAGCCGTAAACCAGTTACTAAGATATCGGAAATTACTTAACATGCTACCATCTGGTACCTAATGCCACTAAGTAGTGACGTTGTGTGCAATTTAGGGGAACACTTAGTACCTGAGTACCTGCCGAAACTAGCCCGGTATTGAGACGGGGGAGATTATGTACGGGGTGAAATTGTGCTGGTATTTGATGTTCGGTGGGGGCTATATTGTATTGGGTTGGTGAATTTGTGTTGATTGTTATTTAAATAGTGATTACCGAGATGACGACTAATGCAGATGATAAGGGCAGGGGAATTATGATGTAATTCAAATGTTAAGGTGTTTTTATTTATTTCTTTTTTATATTCGTTTCGGCCGCGTGGCAGGCCCAGAAAGAGATGGCGGGATGAGCTGGACTCCTACTTAAAAGATTGGCCCTCAATTGCAGCAGACCGGGAAAAGTGGAAAGTTGGAAGGGAGGCCTTTGCCCTGCAGTGGGACAATACAGGCTTTTAATACTTATTATTACTTGGATTCAAATTCTTATTTAATGATTTAGGGAATGAAGTGATCCAAATAAAACCAAGTTTTAGTTTTTTCGTGTTTGCGGAATGTCCTTGGGGTCTACTACGAAGTGCAAAGTGCGAATGATCGGATCTGACCGACACATGGTCGAACCGAATATTATTGAAAAATGCGAAAAAAGTTCGGATCGGCTCAGTTGGGTCGGGACCATAGTCAATATTCGAAAGAGTGTAGGAGTGTAGGATCGGGACCGACCGAACCAAATAGTAACTTCGTAGCAAGAAACGGCCGAACATTCGGCCGATACCACTTCGGAGTAGACCCCCTGATTTGACAAAAACCTTATTACAAAACGAAATCTTACTTTAGTTCTAGCCTAAATCTTTAGGCCAGTATTTGTATTTCGAACTTTATTTCGATTTAGGCAAAGTTCTTAATACTAAAATGAGAACTTAGCACCGAACTAAGCTGTATTTTGTTTGATAAAATATTGCATTCCTATAAAAGTTAGGTTCTTATTTGAATAACTGGCTTGATGGTATATACCTGAGGGGCAATTATCGTATTTTTAAGAATGTTCACAGTCTGCGGAGAAATTGCGTGCGCATTGTCAATTGGAATCGGTTTCATTTTGACAGTTCAACAACATACATTGCGTTATTTACGTGTTGAGGAGACAAATTTTCAAACTAATGAAGCAATGGTTTAGCAATTTGCTTCAAAATGATTCACATTCCGATTGATAGTGTGTTATGCAATTAGGGTGCAGATCTCAGTCTCAATCTGTCAAAAATACCTCTAATTTCCCTACAGTTGACAAGTTTTTGACATTTGTTTGTCGCTGAGATGAGACTGCGACTAGATTTTGAACGTTTTAAAGTACGAGGCGTGATTAAAAACATGGTTACTAAAAATACGTCAATTTACATCAGGCGCTGACTAATTTGACGGGACTGAACTAATATTTATCTGCTGTCTTTTTCCTAATGAGATAGAAAGAAAAAGATGCACTGAACTTAAATTTAGTTTAGTTTGTGAACAAGGGAATCGGCGCCATTGTAAACAATGCTTCTTAGAAATGATTAACTTCCGCTTCTACCATATTTAAATAACTTGCCTCTGTCCGCGACCGCGACTCCCCGTCGCATCGCATCGCCTACCCGCTCTATTACTTCGTTTTCGCTTAGATTTTTCGACTTAGTTTTAAAGGGTCATAGCGTAATGTTTAGCACCCATAGCCTTCCATAAGAATTAGGCTACTAAAAGAAAAACGTATTTTTCAAATCCGTCTGGTAGTTCCAGAGATATATAGATAGCGTGTAAACAAAAAACAGGCTCTTTAGCTTTATTATTCGTATAAATACTTATAGATCGATCAGGTTAAGCTTCGCTCGCCGCGGTTGTTCCGTGGATATGTGACCATCGTCACATACCAAGACCCCTCCGTGCCTCGGAAAGCACGTTAAGCCGTTGGTCCTGGCTGTCATTCGTGGATCTTTGACAGTCATTACGGGTCGTCAGTAGCCCGAAAGTTCAGACAACCAGTCTTACCAAGGGGTATCGTATTACCCAGTACCTGGGTTGCGGAGGTCAGATAGGCAATTGCTCCATGTAAAATACTGTTACTTAGGTGCATCCGGTTAGACTGGAAGCTGACCACAACGTAGTTGGGAAAAGGCGACATAGATGATGACTTATAGTGATCTAAAAGTTAAACCAAATCAAACCAATCAAAATTCCATTCCACCTCACAGACTCTTCATAAAATTAATAAAACATAATACTAACGCGTCGAACGCTATATTTCACCGATATTTACTACATCAGCCTGAAAATATAAAAGTTGTTCCCACATCGGGTATAACATCGGGTTCCCGCGCCGCCCGTAAAATTTTACAGCGCAAAACCGTTGCAAACTGTAAAATTTTGAAACGGAATATTAGGTACATAAGGATATGTGTATACCGGGCTTAGTGAGCTCTCTGCTGGTTATCTACACTTTTTATTGTTTGTGAATATCGGTGTTTTAGTGCGAGCAAGTTGGTCGAAGAGATAAAATGGTGCGGTTTTATCTTTTACTGAGCCGTTGGGCAGCGAATGTGGGTTGGTGCATCTTAGTTGGAGTCAGCAACAGTGTTGTGATTGAGGATTGATGTTACTAAACTGTGGTGACCTATCATCATCATCATCATTTCAGCCGAAAGACGTCCACTGCTGGACATAGACAGAACCGGTCGAAGGGGAGGTGCTTGGCGGAAACCAAGCACCTCCACTTGCTTGTGCTTCTCGCATCCAACGGGTTCCTGCGGCCTTCACAAGTCATCGGTCCACCTTGTGGGAGGCCTTCCAACGCTACGTGTTCCGGTACGCGGTGACCTATAGGTACTATAAATCACGTTTAAATACAGTTTCCAGTATTTAAACTTGATTGATTGTAGGTACTGATAAATTCCTGTTAAGTCGAACGCCAGACTCAAGATAAGTAAGTTGGTTTTTCTTTGATCTATTTATCAGATCTCCACCAGCAACTAACTTAAGAAAGATTTACAACAAGAAAACAGCTTATAAATGAGATAATTATAGGGTAGAGATATTAGGTAGAAGAACTCACTAAAAATATAAAAAGTAAAGATAGAGAAATGTTTATTTGGCACAGTAGGTACAAGAACACATTAAAATAAATATGCATATAGGAATATGTGGCTAAAAACAGTTAGCAGGAGAGTAGTGGTGGCATAGTGGTAACGGCAGACAAGTGCTTTACTTTGTGTAAATTATTTCATCACCACTGCTCTCAAAACGGTGAAGGAAAACATCGAAAAAAATCTAAGACATGTGACATCTACCAACCCGCACTGGGCCCGCGTGGTGGATTATGGCCCACTTCCTCTCACAGAGAGGAGGCCTGTGTCCCAGCAGGGAACGTTATAGGCTGATTCTGCTAAGATCGCAAATAATTTAATTCAAGTGTCACCGACCAAAACTGCTCAAAACAGTATTCAGTTAACTCTATTCATTCCCATTAGCTAAACAACAGCACCTAACTTCTACACCACCTCCTAAAACCCATGTCCTAACTATCGTTCTATATTTCGGCAGTGTGTGCCGCGCCTAAGCGTAGCTCAATTTATGTTAATGTCTCGTGAATAATACACGCGTTCCCGAGTGCTCCCCGCATTTATGACGATTAGCGTGTCATCGACGGTTTTTATGATATCTTTCTCATATTACACTGTATTGGCTTGTGACTAGATAATAACAGCCGCACGGGTCGATCAAAGGATAAGCTACACTTGCCAAGGTCCGTGAATGGGTCTATGTTCTATGTTACGGGTTTGGTTTCGGCACTTAGTCCTTCAGGTGGACCATTTTGCGTGGGCCACGGCGGCCGTCAGTGGTTATTCCAACCAGCCTACCTCCCTCCAGAAGCTTATTAAGTCTCCTGGCCTGTTGAGAACATCTGTGTAAGATCTGGGTGCCCCGAGGGTTTCTGACCTAATCTGGGTGACGCCTGTGCACTCAAAGAGCACATACGCGACGGTTTCATCAGCCTCCATGCAAGCCCATCACAGGGGGCTGTCCGTTATGCCTATCGTGTGGAAGTGTCGTGTGTGTTTAGCGAGCAGTGTCCCGTGATGGTCACCGTCACTAGGCGCAGGCCTTTCCTGTCCAGGCGTAGTAACCTTTTGGTTAGCTTGCCATCTAATGATGGCATGGCTTCCTTGGACTGCCTGCAGCCCGGTGACGAGCCCGTGGATGGGTCATCCATTACATATCGAGACCGTGCCTCGGAAAGAACGTTGAGCCGTTGGTGCCGGCTGTCATTCGAAGATCTTTGATAGTCGTTACGGGTAGTCGGGAGCCCAAAAGTTTGACAACATGTCTTACCAAGGGGAATTTATACGATTAGCTTGTCTTCATGATTCATGATTGATTGCCTCGTAGGTCTAGTGGTCGCGAGCGTTACTGCTGGGCATGAGATCCTGGGTTCGATTCCCAGTTCAAACAAAGTGCTTTTGGGTTTTTCAATCAGGAATTTGTGAGTAGCAGCCTGGGGTCTGGATTTGTGCTGGGTTGATGGCAATAGACTCACCCTCATGCAGGTACTTAAACATAACTGACGAAATACTACGACTATGTGTACTTGAGGTACACCTCTGCCTGACCCTACTGGAATGAATGGTTTAATGGTATGTAAAGTTTTAAATAATTTCAGACATAATCGAATGTGCAATACTACTAAAGTTACCATTAAGCAACAGCTGACACTGACAAGAAGTATCTTCCGTCAAGGGTAAAGCACCACCAAGGACGGGTAACTACGGAAGACGGCTAGTTAGCATAAAAGTGACATAGGTCTTTATGGAAACTCTATTAGGTCCTACGATGGCCATCTTCAGCGTAAGTATAAAACAAAGAAGAGGCCAAGTAGCCCAAAATTAATAAAAATAATATAATTCCAGATCATCTTGTCAGCTCTTTTGGGCCGGCCTCGGCAGCGTATCACGAGGTCTGGTTCGAGGCGGCGCGGGAAAAGAGTTCCTGGAAGGATATGAGGGAGGCCTTTGCCCAGCAGTGGGACAGCATGGGCTAACAAAAAAAGAAATATATGTATATAATACCTTTAGTAACAAAACCCTAAGTCGGTAAACATTAGATACATATACCTGTCAACAGTGATGTAAACATCAACAAAACGGTATTGAAGAATGGACGTTATTATTGGCTTATTAAAACTCGTTTTCGCACACAAAAATCACGCTGCATGACGACACGGAGAAGGTAGTCAACGCCCTACATTGAAGAATGGATGTTATTTACCGCGTGATGAAGTTCATTATAGCACGCTCGTCAGCGCGCGATGACGACAGCTGAGAGCGACGCGAAAACGCCCGTATACGCGCGAGCTGACAACAACGCTTGGATGTATCAAACAGCCCCGCGCTTGCCCCTCACTCCCCCGCGACGCTGTTCCCTTCGTACGCGCCGTCAGTTTGTTATCACATCGCCAGCAAATACGCGCGTTTCAAAATGAACGATACTATGAATTATTGTGTCAGACGTTTAATTAATGAAATAGAAGCACGTCCAACAATATGGGATAGTAGGATTAAGGAATATAGCGATAGGGCTTTGAAACGAAAAGCTTGGGAAGAACTGTGCGCTTCAATCGTAAATAACTACTATGAGTCATCAGATGCAGAAAGAAATGGCATAGGTAGGTACCTAAATGTTTTTATTTACTCACTAACTGTACGCTCGATGTCATATCAAGCTATACATAACCAGCATAAGCTTTTTTTTTTTTTTTCTGGTTGGGAAATCATCATATGACTTCTCCCGCTCTGGGCGAAGCAGGAGGGCGTGTCAGACTTTTACTGACTAAAACCCACCCGTGTTCCTTCAGTTGCCTATGCCAGGGACCACGGTATCTCTTTCGACCAACCCGCGGCCCTGGCAGGCATCGGCCCTAGCGGACCCCGTCACTTCGTGCTGACATCTCTTTGAGGCGCGCGTGGAACACAACGCGCCGTCGACTCTGGCCTGATCCTGGCCGGGCGGGGAGCTGCCCATTGCTCGCCGCCCGCAAGCCCGCACCTACGGTGGCCGGGAGTCGGCTGGTGACTCCCGACGTCCAGGGCGTCTCCTGCGGCGACTAGGGGCGTGAGGGCGCAGAGATTGCCTCTCCCTCACGCACTCCACTTCATCCTTTGCGAGCATTACTGCTTCGCAGAAGGAGGTGACGGCTTCCCATGCACTCTCGCTCCGTACCATAGCCTGGACCAGGGCCGGACGCGAGGGATTGTACCGGCTTCGCTCGAGATGAATAGAGGGTCACTTTTTTGTGGTGCGATGTGTCATGCATGGCGCCAAAAACTTGTGATGTCATAGTCTTTGCGTTTACTATTGGTGGATTCATTCACTATTCTCGTGTCAATACACGGGAATAGTGAATGAATCTACCGACGCAATTGTCGTCAGCATCTGTCGAATGGCTTTTATTTTACGCAACACAAAAACAAAACACAATCATGAAGTTTGTATTGAATAATACTGAAGGAAACGTATGTATTTTATTATTAAAGTCAAAGCATTTATTTCAAATAGGCATATAAAAGGCACTTTTGAACGTCAAAAATTACAATAAAATAGAATTGTTATGTTATTGTTGTTGTCATGTTTATAAAAATAAATGCATCTTTATCTTTATTGATTCTAGTCGCCCCTTCCAAAAGGTAGTTTTCGTATGGAGTAGAGTACCATTTTATTTATCGCCCCGTACCCGTCACGTAAAACTGTTTATCATACAATTTGATTTATATTTTGCATGCACTGATTGAAAAAAAAAACAGTATTGAACTGACCAAGTTATTTTCCATTAAATTAGATCCTTCCCTAGTTTATAAATAATAGTATATTGTTGTTCTCTAGCCCGCTGTGATAGATGTTTCAGATTACTTGTGATGTGATGTCGGTTTTCTATAATTATAATAGTAGGGTCACCCAACTTGTCATTTAGTGTCGGCTCGGGTCACTTCGTCTATAATTAATTATTGAGTTGCCACTTGCAATAACCCTTTTGCCCTCAATTGTATCCTGAAAAGAGGATCAAAAACGTTAAAAAACTAAATTAATAAATGACTGTAATAATATTACATTGTATTGTCAGAAAAACGATTCATAACGCGCCCGTAAATTAGAACCATCATGTTCCGTGGTATCACGGGATTCTCACAAAAACAATTTAAATTTTTTTACCGCCATAATGGCACGGCCAGCCACCACGCCGGCCGGCAGCATTGGCGGTCCGCAGCGTAATGCCCTATACATATTGTAGTCTTTGGCGTAATGTTCTGGGCGCGTGCGCGGCTGCGTGCGCTCGACGGAATTCTAAATGTGTACAGTCAACCGTAGGTAGTAGTTTGACTTTCTTAGCGAGTGTAGGAGGTATGCCATCTAGGTATACACACAAATAAATAAAACTGAAGTGTCTGTTTTCAATGTCAAAACAGTTACTTACTAAATGCATATGAAAGTATATAATATATACTTTCATATGCATTTAGTAAGTAACATGGTAGGTGCTTTTAACAATAATCAATTTTAACGTTTTTTGTGTCTGTCTATCTGTTTGTTATGGCGTTATCCCCGAAACGGCTAGACCGATTTTGATGAAATTTGGTTTAGGGGAACCCTGGCGAAGGACATAGGTCCATTGACATACGCCGCCAGCATGCCGACACCGCGGCCGAAGCCGCAGGCGGAAGCTAGCATACCAAACATTGTCAGCCACCGACTGTGAGCGAACGTAACACAGTTTACTACTTTTCGGTCACACCGAACAGACAATACGCTACATATTACGAGTTAGCATTATTAGTGAGCCTGCTCACGATCGGCGGTTGACACGTTTCGTGTAAACACGGTCTTGCTTTCACCAGTTTTCCGCACAATGTTTGCGATAGTAGATAGGTCCCGACTGTCCTTTGTAGATCTTTCACAGTAGTTACGGGTAGTCAGAGCAAGGGGTATCATGTTACCCAGTAACTGCGTTGTGGAGTTCAGATAGGCAGTCGCTCTATCTAAATGTAAATGATATTCAGCTACATCCGGAAGCCGACTCCAATATACATAGTTGGGGAAAGGCTTGGCAGATGATTAATCAAATTAGTAAGTTATTTATTCAAACTAGGATGAAATGAGGGAGTCGTGGTGGCCTATTGGTAACGGCTCCGACTGACGAGTAGGTCGTAGGTTCGAACCAGAGACAGGCGCTTTACTCTATGTAAATTATTTCATCAGCACTGCTCTCAAAACGGTAAAGGAAACCGACATGTTATAGTCTAAAATTCGAAAACATGTGACATATACCAACCCCCATTGGGCCCGCGTGGTGTATTGCGGTCCACTCCCTCTCACAGAGAGGAGGGGAACTCTGTCCCAGCAGTGGGAACATTATAAGCTGATTATGTAGGCCGATGAATATCGCACTATAATGAAATTGTTTATTATTTTTCAGTCGCAACCATGCAGAGAAAATGGAAGAGCGTACGAGATGCGTTCTTACGAGAGCTGAAGAAGAATGCAAAACCTCATCCTCCTTCCGTTTCTGGAATCAAATTCACAAAACCTTACGCATATTTCGATAACTTATTGTTCCTGAAACCTGTTTGTGAAGTAAGACCAAGAAAAGACGACGAAGATACCATTTTCAATAATGAATATGACAGCGATAATGACAATAATTCTAGAAGTTCAGCTACTTTTACCGATAATAAAGCACTTTCTGCTCAGCCAGCAGCGAAAAGAAAACGAATAGAAGAAAGAGAAGACAATGAAGAAAGTGTGTTTAACATGCTAGCAGAGCATATTAAAAATAAAAGAAAGAAAGATGGCCGCGAAGACCCAGACAGACAGTTCTTATTGTCATTGCTGCCTGACTTACAAAGTATGGATCCGAACATAAAATTCGATTTGAAATATGAAATTATGACAGTTGTAAAAAGATATAGAGATGAGAATTTGAAGAATGTTGCTGCATATCACCAGGAGTAGGTTATCTTTGTTTTTTTTGTCCGTCCCATCTCATGTAATTTTTTTTAACTTGCAATGAGTATCACAGAAGAATAAAGGCAATTATTATTTGATTTAACAAATTTTGACTTTTATTAACCTAATCCAAGCTTCTCGCTCGATCTATCGGCTGAAATGATGATGATGATGATGATGATGAATCCAAGCTTGTGATCATAACATCACGCCTGTAATTCCCAAAGGGGTACGCAGAAGTTTATTTATGTTAGGTACTCTCATATTTTGTCGGTTTTGTTAATGTCCCATGATATATAGCAAGCGTTTTTCCCTCAATCACGCATAAATTCAGATGTCGGGATGCTAAAAATTCTACAACATCATCAAATCATCATCATTGCCCTTATTCCAAATTCTTAGAGGTCGGCGCAACATGCTTTTTCCTATTAGTCGTCATCTTACCCCCATATTTAGCCATATCATGTTTCAGTTCATTCATCGTTTCTTTGAGCTACTGAAATTCCTCAGGGTTTTTTTTTCGTGAATGGCATCTCGCAAGTCAACAAGAATAGGCATGTGTTACGGAGGAACGAGGAAAATGTCATGAGGAAAGTTTTGATTAGGAATGCCGATGGCTATAAGAGTAGGGGAAGACTATAAAAACGATGGATGGACTGTGTGAATGATGATATGGTTAGAAAGGGGGTGACTGTCGAGATGGCGGCTAATAGAGGAGTATGGAAGAAAAATACATGTTGCGCCGACCCCAAAAAGTTGGGATAAGGGCAGGAGAATGATGATGATCTCGCAGGTCAACCAAGGAGGATGTCAGTTGCCTAGGGTTATCCTGTGCCTTAATAAATTAAGGACTCCAGCCACGGCATAAAACTTATAAACTAAGCGACTACACGCTAAGGCTACCCTTTGGGGTACAGACCTCGCTTAGAGCGTCGCTGGGGAATGGCATAATTCCACATGGAATACCTAATAACTCTTTCAGTCCAAGCTGGAGATCAAACCCAGGATTCCATGTCCAAGGAGTTGCGCTCGTCACCACTAGATCTATTGGTCTAGTGGTGACGAAGAAGATAGTTTTCATTATATTATATTGGGTTGTTACCCAGCAAATTTATATTGGCTGGGTATTATGATATGCTACTCTTTCAAATAACAAAACCAACATAGTTCCTCCATCAAAGGCCAACCATGTCCCAAGCCGATGTGTCTGGAAGAGTATCACAATAAGTAATAGGAAGCTTCGTGTGTGGGTGGCATAGCAACGACTTAGGAAAGTGCAGCGTTACAAAGGCACTCAGTTCCTACTAGTACGTCGAGTGGGAAATTTTATTTTTGTGTGACGTCTTTAGGCTGTGGTGCGGGGCAAAGGCTGAAGCGAGTGAGATCGCAAGTCGGGATTAATGTCAAGAGAAAAACGTAGTGTGTTGTTAAATGCATGGAATCCAGAGGTGCTTCTATGGGGTTATCGTTTTAGTAAAATTTTGAATATTTTCTAGTTCAGTGTAAAGAAATGTCCAGAAATAGATCCGGATGCTGTGCGTCTTCTAATAGAATGTTGGATAACGACTAAGTTATAGCATTTCTATTTAGTGCTCTATAGGAATGTGTAGACATATTGACCGACGGTGACCGAAAACAGCAGTTAGGCAGATTTGATGAGGAAAACCAGAACCGGGTATTGCGGCACATCTTGGGAAAGCTTTTGTCCACTGGGCTGCGATAGGCTAAATTGGTTGATTTAGTACCCAAATTGGTGGTAATTGGTTGGTTGATTGGTATTGGTGACATAGTAGCCAAATTGAATATTTTGATTCTTCAAGAGAAGACCTTGTAAGAAGATAAATTATAATGTTAGTGAACTTAAATCAGCGTCCCAATTAGGTAACATACTCACAACCACTATTAGATCATGATCCTATAATTTCAGCAATTTAACAATATTCACTGTGTTGTTACATTCTTGAGCAGACCAATTTTAAACATTTGGAGCAATGGATTATCAAAGCGAAATATTGTCAAAACGGAGAGGATTGTTATTGCAAGTTTTGTGGTGCAGAAATGTAAGTAAACGAATTTCAAAATTCAGAAGTTATCAGTTTACAACTTGGACCAAACTCAAAGCACAACTTTAATTTTATAGATCAAAAGACAGACGCGGTGTCTTGCTTTTAGACATACAACAATATGCGCCTCATGACGCATGCGCGACATAGACGAAACATTTTGTTACAAATATGGACTGACGTCAAAATAGTGAGTCAAAGTACTAGCCAGGGTTAGTAAACCATTTATTTTCATTCCTTCGTATTAAAATGGAGGAAATAATCTTTCTAGATGGCTATAAAAATTATTTTAAACATAAATTAAAGCAGTTTATAGGTGAAGTAACTTGGCTGGGCTTGTGGCTAAGTAATAACAGCCGCGCGGGACTTTGTATAACAAATTATTTATATTAATAACTACGTACCTACATGATGATGATGACTGCGATAGGCCGAGTTGATTTGTTGATTGAATATTGCTGAACGGGACTATCGATAAAGTACTGACTAACTGTAATTGAATCAAAGTACCTGGTATAGTACTTGGTATTGTGCTTACACTTATATAAACTTTGACTTTGTCCCAGACTTATCAGATTATAAAGTTGTCTAATATATCACTTGAGGACGACGTAATAAATAGTTCTCGTGACAGAAACCTACTATTTGTTATAAGTCTCATTTTAAGCTTAGGGGTTGGTTCACCGCTTTCTGATATAGTTTTAACAGACAGACGCATTATATTATATATGTTACGGTAAGTGTGATTAATTGAAAATTATTAATAGTAATCCATCATTATTGTAAAATGTAAAGATTTTAATAAATTTAAAGATTATTGCGATTTTGGCTAATGAAATTATTTTACAATTTGATTTTTATGTATTCCGGTTATTTAATTTTAGTTATAATAGTATTATTGTGGCATGTATTTTAATCTTTGATTACTAACATAATTTTTTAAGTATACTAACATGAATACGGATCACTGTGTCTGAATTAAATAAATAATAATTATCAATAATTACCTCATGATTTGGTAAATGTGAATATAAAATTGAAATTCATCACTTTTAGCAGTTGTTATTAATAATTCACTACTCTCGTTGATAAAAGCTTCCGCCCGCGACTTCGTCCGCGTAAACTTTTTTGTTACCCCGATTTACCCCGTCGTATCGTATCGCATCGCCTGCACTATTACTTCGTTTTCGCTTAGCGTTCTTTCTTACTCTTTGCTTAACTCCTAAGAGTATTAATCCTCGAGGGGACCGTGGCTAAATAATAACAGCCGCACAGGTCGATCGATCAGGTTAAGCTACGCTTGCCACGGTTGGTCTATGGATGGGTGACCATCTTTACGTACCGAGACCCCTCCGTGCCTCGGAAAGCACGTTAAGCCGTTGGTCCCGGCTGTCATTTGTAGCTATTTGACAGTCGTTACGGGTAGTCAGAAGCCCGTAAGTCTGACAACCAGTTTACAAAGGGGTATCGTATTACCCAGTAACTGGGTTGTGGAGGTCAGATAGGCAGTCGCTCCATGTAAAATACTGGTATTCAGCTGAATCTGGTTAGACTGGAAGCCGACACCAACATAGTTGGGAAAAGGCTAGGCAGATGATAAGCCCGATGCAATCTATCAAACGCAAAAATATTTTTTCAAATTCGACTGGCAGTTCCAGAGATAAGCGTGTTCAAACAAACAAACTCTTCAGCTTTATATAGTATAGATATGTACATATACTATAAAAGTGTGTGTATAATGCTCGAAAAGGTGAGTTGGTAAAGTTGGTTTACCATTAGTTATATTCATGAGAACCTTTGACCGTAACAATACGATAACTACAGTGCCTCCGACGAGAGAACGCGTTCTTGACACCTGTCAGTTTCATAATAAACGAATACGTGTTTTGCGAATTTGATCTTTATCAGCTACTAGAATTGTCGCACTGACAGGTACCAGGAACGCATTCCTCGACGGCCGGACTGTAGTTATTATATTGTTAAGGTAAGAATCAATGTTAGGACTTTATGAGCAGCTGCTCAACGCTGAAGCCTGCAAAATCAAAGGACAGCTTGAAACTTTTGGCTGTTAAACCTACTTTTACCCTTTCGTGATAGTTGGAGCTAAACAAGAATAAGTACCTGCCGGTCTATTGTTTTAAAATCTAACCGTGAAAACATAGGTGAAGTGACCTGTCATTCCACCTGTTGATAGAATAGAATACTCTTTAATAAGTACACCATACAAAATTACAGACATACGAGTATATATATAGTACAAATGGGGGGTTGTCAGCTCATTTCAAGCTCACTTCACCTAAGTTTTCAAGATGAAATTTTCACAGAATAGACCTGGCTGACCTGATGACGTGGTGAAATGATTAGCCAGTCAGCAAGATGTAGACTTCGCCGTATGGTCAAATAACCATGTACTGTATCCCTCAAACATACAAAAACCTTCCACAAAAGAGTTTACCAATTCATGCCAACTTACCATTGATTGGGTTCAAATTGCAAAATAAAGATGGAAAAGAGACCTTTGTCCTACAGTCCCACTGTAAGGCAAAAGTCTCCTTTACTTTACACAGCAATAATAAAAAGTAATACCTATATCCAGCAACCCTCACTGGGCTCGCGTGGTGGATTACAGCCCACTCCCTGTCACAGAGAGGAGGCCGGTGTCCTAGCAGTGGGAACATTATAGGCTGATTATGCTTTTTCATATAACTTGTAGGTAAATGCTCTTTTAATTCAAACAACCCCTAATCCTTATCACCAAACGTCAAAACATAAATCTAGAAGTGCAGATAAAAGTTGCAACCACTCCTGAGGGCCGGCTCCACTATCATGCCAAGCGATTACGTTTCATAGTCCTCATAACACCATACGTGGTTAAAGACACGTGCGCGACCTAATTATTATTTAACCATCGTCAGATGTCTTTAATGGCAGACGAGTAAGGCATGACCGCCATTAGATAGGGTGGCCATGTCGATGTTGGTTAGGATTTACTTTAATAAAGATATTTGGTATTTGGTACTAGTAGAGATGGTGGAACATAGGCTCTCTATGAGGAGTGGGTCGTAGTTCAACACACGGGCCCAGTGCGGGTTTATCATTTATCATTATCATTTAAAGCGCCTGTCTGTGTCTCAAGTGCACAGTCCAATATGTGATTCTCGGTTATTTTGGTCACGTTGCCTGTCGGGAACCAGATAATCTAGAAAACTTGGTGTTGATGGGCAAGGAAGATGGGAAATGACCTCGCGGACGGTCACCTGACCGCTGGTCAGATTATGTGACCGCCCTCACTGGACTCTCTGTTACGACCGCCCTGAGAGAAGCTGAGAACCGAACGAAGTGGAAGAACATCGTACATAAAACCACGAAAGCCTTTCAGGGATACGACCTTCAGTAATGGAGTACGTGACCCAGAAGAAGATTTATACGGAATTAAAAGCCATTTATAACAAGCGCACTCCAAAAACATCCCAAAAAATACCAAAACTATATCCCGTCTCACCAAGCCCATATGGCAACACTACTATTAACCCGCTCCATGCCTGTCGCATGCTTAAATACTAATGTTACTGTTATAACCCTACGTATTCGTAACCCCTGGAGCCGCCATGTTTGTATAAATTACTTAGCTGGACCCACCCGATATGATCTGGGATGACCTCAAACGACAAATAGTTAAGTAGAATAGTAAAAGGGGAAATTAAAACTAATTTGCCAGTTAATGCAGCTGGATTATGGTCTAGATCTGGGCATGAAGAAAGGAGGATGGTATGGCTGGAAATGCTGGATGCAGTTCGTTTTAGAGGAGGTATGGATGATAGCGCTGAAGTTAATGAAGACATAAAAGACGACAGTTAAAACTTAGGAAGTCATTTAAGCATAATTATTAATATGAACGTAAACGGAGCCAAAGGAGTATGTAAGGATCGTAGCAGGTGGCGGCGTTCGGTAGGTTCTGCCTAATCCCATGGGAAGAAAGCATTCCGAATATGTTTGTGTTTATGTAAATAATATCCTCGACTGTAGACCATTGAATTGACTATTGTGACTAAACGATGCTACATTGATCCTTGATCATAATCAAGGCCTAGCCTTTTCTCAACTATGTTGCGGTTGGCTTACAGTCTAGTATTACAGTCAGTATTTTACATGGGACGACTGCCTATCTGACCTCCACAACGTAGTTACTGGGTAATACGGTACCCCTTGGTATGACTGGTTGTCAGACTTTCGGGCTACTGACGACCTGTAACGACTGTCAAAGATCCACCAATGACAGCCGGGACCAACGGATTAACGTGGTCTTGGTATGTTAAGATGGTCACCCATCCACGGATCAACCACGGCAAGCGTTAACCTGATCGATCGACCCGTGTGGCTGTTATTACTTAGCCACAAGCCCCTGCTGCATTGATCATTGATCAATGCAATAAATCTGACAGAATTGAGTAGAACTCAATAATATTATATTCCATTGCCGTTTTACAAAATACGACCACAAAGATTCTTAGACGTTGAGTGAAACTTACGAAGAACTAATAACACAACATAAATACAGTTCAATACAACAATGTTTTTAGGATGATGTTGAAACTCCCTCGTTTCTGTAGTGCCTCAGGGATGTTTGCCCAATCGCGTACAGATGGTTTCCATGCGATCATCAGGAAAAAGGTAGCATCGCTTGTGAGGAGGATTCGAGGGAGTAGCAATAGCATCCTGAGGGTCGTGGCTGAGGACCCGAGAGCTCCTGTGCTGAGGCATCTCTTGAGAAATCATTGGCAGCATGAAATGCCTCGTAAGTACATGACTCATTCAGAGTTCATCCCTAAATTTTGTTACCTACTAACCCTAGGGTATAAGTTGTAGTATTTAAGATGTGTACTAACAAAAGTGGTTCCTATGTTGTTCCGAAATAAAACAATTATTATTATTATTATAAATGTAGAATATTTTAAAACAAATATTTATTCACGTTTTGTAAATTCTGAAATCATATTCACAGAAGGTCGACACTTACAGATGTCAGTCGTAACTCCATTATGAATGATGCTTAGGCGTAAAATAAAAATAGAACAAATTACGCACTATTTTTTTAAATTTATTTGATAGTCTTTACACAAATAAAACCATTTCGTGGAAGGCCTCATGTCTGGAAACTTTTCCAAGGACGCCCGTACTATTACTTTGTTTTCGTTTAGCGATCTTTCTGACTTTCTTCGTTTTTGCTCAGCTCCTAAGGGTCGTATCGTTATGTTATGAGTAAATAGTCTATAACCTTCCTCAAGAATAAGGCTATTAAATAAAAAAATAATCTTTAAAATTTTACGGGTAGTTCCAGAGATTTGCGCGTTCAAACAAACATACAAACAAACTCTTCAGGTTTATTGCTCGTTGTACGAGTATATACACAAATAAAATCATTTCGTGGAAGGGCTCATCGTCTGAAAACTTTTCCAAGTGTAATAATTCGTCTGACGTCTCGAATTTCAAATATGGATTATTTATCCTCGTATGCTGTAAATACCTACGTATACAAGGTCAAACGAAATCAGCTAGCTAAACTCTACGACGGTCGCGTCTGTTGAGTTGATATCATCTAAACATGTTAAAACAAAAAAAAATACTTTTGTTTGTGGTCAACGAGTGCAGGTAGTGTGTTGCTTGAAGTATGAGTTTAGAAAATCTGATTTTTTGTATCGTGTTAAGATATCGGTACCCATCACAGGTGATCAGGGTACATTGCTCGCATAACAGATGGGCGATGGAGCCGAAATGTTCTGGAGTGACGACCGCGTACCTGAAGACGTAGCGTTGGAAGGCCTCCCACAAGGTGGACCGATGACCTTGTGAAGGATGCAGGAATCCGCTGGATGCACAGAATCGGTCGAAGTGGCAATGCTAAGGGGAGGCCTATATCCAGCAGTAAATGTCTCTCAGCTGAAATAATGATGATGAAGACCCATCTGCTAGCTGAGTTTCACTGGCTAATACAATTTGATCTTGTATAAAATTCAGTTGGTTTAAATACGTTGGAAATAATATTGGCCAATCCGTTGGCAATTTAGTGTGCCAACACTATCTCTGCAGGTAATTTAGGTTAAAGAGAAATAATCCGGATTCTACAGTCGTTTGGGTTATTATTCGTCCTAGAACTACTAATGGATTTAGAGTTACAGCCAGATATACGATGGTAACGTGATCACTGTAATTTCTAATTACCGAAATTTGGGAGAGATGATGCTCTGAATTATATTAGATTGGTACAATACGAGAACAAAATTGAATTTGAAATTTCACGTTCACGATTTAGCCATTAGGTAGCCATCCGTACCAGCCAGACTTGAGGTCTTGAATTTGATTTGAGGTGCCTTTGCCAAAGGTCAAACTATTTATTCTAATAAGGTTACTTAGGGTGATATCAGAGTTTTCACTCGAGTGAAGGTTCATTTTTGTTTCATTCCACGTGCACAAAACACAGACAGAATTACATATGAATTAACGTTCATCTCCTCCTTTCTTTTCAATCATTCGGATCATTCAGTTGGGAAATGTATCGGTTCACTAATGAATATTTTTTTCACTTTTGATTCATATTATGGTCAGACGTTTATCTTCGAGTGAAAGATACCCAATGAAAGGCAAAAATGAATAAAAAGTGAAATGTCTGGTATCGGCTTTATCATTATGTAATTGTAAGAAATTAGTTGATATTATTGTAATTTGATTTTCCATTCTTAGTAGATTGTAAACCTGTGAGCCGTGACAACGGTTTTGCCTTTGGAAATGGAACTTCATGACCTATTGACTACATAATTACAAAGTCAAAGTCAAAGTCAAAGTATTTTATTTGTTGAACATAGGTAATATGGTACATGGTATAAAATTTCCGTTGTATCACTATGTTTTGCCTTGCAAGGCGTACAAATTAGGCGTAAAAAACTACAAACTAAATAAGACTGTTTCAAACAAGATAGAATAACAAGTGGATCAGACATTTTTTATTTTATGCTTCTATCATCTAAAAACTCATTGATAAGTAAGCCTTTTCAATCAAGAATTCTTTAAGATGCGATTTAAAATGGTTTATGTTGGTCATGCTTTTTAAAGGTTTTGTTAGTTTATTGAAAATCTTTGGGCCCATGCCGAGACAACTCTTTGAGAAAAGTGCAGTATTGTTTTTTTTTTTTTTTTGCGTGCTTTGGTGACGTCTAGGGTCAAAAAAAAAATATTAAGTTTTTCAAATTTAGACAGATGCTCCTTAACAAATATTGAAATTCCATAAATATAGAGGGATGGAAGCGTAAGTATTTTTAAACTCACGAAAAATGGTTTGCAACTTTACATAATAATTATATATCGCGAAAAAATAATCAGTAGTCCCATACATTTGTGTCGAGTAGATATTGAAGTTATGTATGTAACTACTGTATATTTTTTGCGATTACGATGTTTGATCCCATGGAGAAAGTTGTTCAGCCTTCCACACCCTTCATTTTGACCACATCTTTCTGATGAATGCTGTATAAGGATAAAGGCATTTCTGCCTAGTCTTCTATCTTAAAACTGGATATACAGCCATATTTTAGTCTCAAACCAGCTTCACCTAAGCCTACATCTTGATTAAGTTCAGTCAAATTATCTAGTTTGTAAGCAAAATTACCTAGTTTACTATTCAATTCCACCATAAACCAGACACCATGAATAAGGGTCACGTCTTTATTTAATGCTGGAATTAAAGCGTAAATCCTCAGTCGTAAATCTGGCCTTAATCTATTAGATTAAGACGGCAACTATGTATGTAGGTAGGTATGGGTTTTGAGCAACGGTACTGCGGTAAGCAGGCTTTTGAGAAAATCACCGTTCTTCATCATCAACTTGTCCAGAATATAAAGAAAAAAATGGATGCGGAAGGCGGAGGTCAGGGTGTTATGGCGCAGCCTGTGAGAAACCAGCTACGTTCAGCAGTGGACTGTGATAGGGTCAGTTGATTGATAAAGAAAATGATGCAGCAGACTATTAATTTGCGTAACCTTTTTCCCAGGGGAATAATGTTCATTAATTCATTTTTATTTTCAGACTAAGTATTTGTCCATATCAATTGTTAGTTATAAAAGTCTTAAAACTATGTTAGTTTTGGGTTCACTACAGACAGATTTTGGGGAATAATGTAACGTTTGATAATCTTCACACAATGGCGTGCAATAGAGGAGGCCTATGTCCAGCAGTGAACTGCTATAGAATGATGATGAATCTTCACACTTGCTGCACTATGCTTCGACTGTTGATTGCATAGCCCAAGTCCGGGCTGCTACTTATATGTATATTACTAGCTGCGCCCCGCGGTTTCACCCGCGTAAGTTTCGATCCCGTGGGAATTTCGGGATAAAAAGTATTCCATGCGTTGATCCTGGTTATAAGCCATCTGTGTGCCAAATTTCATCCAAATCCGTTCAGTAGTTTTTGCGTGTAAGAGTAACAAACATCCATTCATCCATCCATCCATACAAACTATCACGTTTTTAATATTAGGTAGTAGGATGTCACACAACGTTTACCAGATATATTACATTGATCACATGATATTGTTGAAGAAGACGAACATTGAACGGCCCTCCTTGAGATAAATCAACAAACTGCTTTAGAGATACTTAGACTGAGATGGTAAAGAACACACAATACAATACTGAAAATAAAAGAAAAAAAAAACGCACACGAAGGGTTCCACGCAAGGCAAAAAACGCCGAAAAACAACATGTCTCTTTTATGTAGACCCAATTTTAGTTTTAACTTTATTTTATTTTTATTATTTTTTGTTACTTATAGCGGCAATAGAAATACACACTCTGTGAAAATTTCAACTGTCTACTTATTACGGTTCATGAGATACAGTCCGTTGACAGACAAACAGACGATCGGACGGCGGAGGCTTAGTAATGGGGCCCCGTACCGAAAGGGTGCCACTTTGGGTACGCAACCATAAAAAACATTAACCAGTCAGGTCAGCAAGATTGGTAGCAGAGTTGACAATCTTGAACTGATACTGATAATGTCAATTTCCTATTCAATTTCTTTTCATATTACTCTTAAAACATGATTAGACTCTAAACAATAAGCTCTTAAAAGGACATTTAATTTTAACTTCATACAGGGAACAGTTGGGAGTGTGAACGAGGCATGTGGCGCTCCTACCAGTGTTACCAACTTTGTGAGACAAAAAGTTGGTGGAAAAAAGTGTGGCACGGACAGCAACGTAAAACTCGCCCTGATGGTCAGTGGGGAACAAATGGTAGTTGGTGCAGATGTGGCGTTAGGTAGAATAAGTTTGGAAGCACTACCTAATGTTGCGGAGCTTTGAAAGCGTTTAACAGGCAATCATCATGATGATAATTACTGTTAGATAAGACACGCACGTGAGGATGGGTTTTTAAAACATACACAGGATTCAAAATAACAACTAAGGACATGAGTATTCTAAGATGATGCCAAAATTATGATTATTGGCATATGTACGTCGTGAAAAACGCCACCATGTGACGATCATTGCGATCGACGTCCTCCAGTAGAATGTCTCTTGGCTAAAACGACGATACTAATAAACTTGGAATTAACTTAGAGTCATACGAACCTACCTTTTGGAAGGGTCGAATAGAATCAATTTAATTTCATTGTAAATTTTGACTTTTATGTGCCTATTTGAAACAAATGCTTTTACTTTGAAACTTACTTACTTGATGGCTTTAAAGGCAGATGTACGAGTTTTATAGATCCTCACAGATTCTCCAACAAAATAGGCACGAAACATTCCCTGTCTCCACAACCCGAGACACCCTAATCTTTGCCCCAAGCGTTCAGCTTATGCATGGCTGTAAAATTTAACGGTTCACAATAAAGTACTGGAACTAAGTCCGAACGCGCATTGAGGGTAATAACTTGACGAGCATGTGCGCCCGCGCTTATAGTAAAGTCAACCGTCCACTGCCATGTAGGATGTGCACGGAGAGGTTTGCCATGTTAGCTGCGCAGTTCATTTGTTTGCGAGACACGCATGCATGGGTCGCAGTGGACGCTCCCGCTTAGCGGAGCTAAGTACTCGTGCGTGTCTTAGGCGTGGTTCGCTGTGGAGCAGTGCCTTAAGTATATGACCAGCTATAGGATTTTAGTGGTGTCCTTTTTATTCCTACTTTTACATTTAATACATTTCGGCGTAAGGGTTTCTTTCATTGGTCCGTGTTGGCAATTTTTCTTGCTGAGTTTAAGGTAGATAGAAGTGATTTTTTGTGACGAAGGATAAGGTTTTATGCTGTTTTGAAATTGGGGATAAACTTGAGAAGGCATTTGTTATATGAACAGCTGATATAGGCTTGCTAACATCGTATCAAAATCTTTCATTCAAATGTTATGGTGAATTGGTACAATCTTTATTCATCAATCGATATTTCAAACTGTTGGAATTCAGATATTTCAACTTTCACTCTACGATTTTTTAATTCACTTACTACTATTTCAGCTGTCTTTTTGCAAACAATTACTTTGTGAATATATTGACAACTGATTGTGCTCGCGACTTAGTTCGCATGGAAATTAGATATTTATATATATATATATATATTATATTGGATATCGGTTTTATATTTTTGCGCGGTACCATAATTTTTTACCATTTTTTTCTAAAATAAAAGTTGCCTAAGTTGCTTATTATAATATCAGGCCCGTCAAAAGCCGTCCAGCCTTTTGGGAGATTAGCCGGAACGAACTACAGACAGACAACAATTACCTAAGTAAGTACCTTGTACTATACCTTCATATGCATTTAGCAAAAAAACTGTTATTTTGCCATTACACATCACGTACAGACGCCAGCACATCAAGCTACTACAATCTGTCAAATTTCTTTAATAGATTTTCAACTTTATCTCAAAAGTATTCAAGGTAAGGAAGGTTCAAGGTTGATTGGAAAAAATTGACAGTTTCGGGTAGCTTGACCTGCTGGCGTCTGTACATACACACACATTACACATTTAAATTGTATTTATTTGTATTGTATGTTTGTATGTATAGTTTAAACACATGTTCCGTTCATTTGATGTTTGATGACATTTCCCCGTTTATTTGAACCCATTAGTCTAGACAGGCTAAACCACCCCATCTATGGCTACATATATTAATATACCTCCCCTCTTTCAAATCACATTGCAAGGCAAATAGGGAGTAGCTATTCAATAAATTTCGCAAACATTCAGTACGTATTGAGCAATAGCTACAGCTCCGATAAAAGGGGAAAGGGTTAGACACTGGATAAACAGACAGACATGATACATTTATAGGTAACATGAGACTATTTGCCTGAAAGATTATTTTTGACAATTGTTTGTGCTAACAAATATATATGTAGGTTATATGGTCTCTTCCAAAAGTATACCAAACGTATAAAATGAAAGCGTAAACAAACCTTATTTAGGTCAAATTGTTACGCAAGGACTTATTAACGGGATTAGTAACACATTCACCTGTATTCAGAAGGTTTACAATATATATCCCACCAACTTTTACAATTATTGTTTGAATAATAAATTGTAATAAAAAAAAACAATAACGACAATTGGGGTTATAAAATTTACCTCAATTGAAAAACAACTCTAAGGTGATTTAAAATTAGAATTTGGAGTGAAGTAATCAATTATCAAATCAAAGCACTCAATTTCTAAGTGGCACTATAAATTGACATCCACAGGTATGATTTTAGATTCATTTGTTTACGTTCTCATCAGATACTTTTGGAACATATTCTTACTTACGTGTATCTACATATTCTTTTCTATACACAGATTGTCTTCGAGTAGTCTACAGTTAGTGTAGTTTTTGAAGAAGATAATCGAGTCTGAAAGAATCAGCGATTTAAAAGAGTGTCTGTGGAATTTCTTACCCGTTCTTCTCCATAGGTACCTACTATGCTTTGGTATTGGTAACTAGCTTCATCTTTCTGATTGACGAACCCTTGATAAAAAAGTGCCTGTAATTGGTTTAGTTGAAATAAATAGCTTGAGTTTGAGTTGCAAAGTGGGCTATAATCCACTACGCGGGCCTAGTGCGGGTTGGTGGATGTTAAATGTCTTCGAATTTTTGGTTCTAGGCCACGCCGGTATCTTCACGACGTTTTCCTTCAACGTTTTGAGAGCAGTGATGACGAAATTAAATACACAAAGTGCTATGGGCATGACACAGGGAAATCCTGAACACAATTCACAGCATTATCAAACTACAACCGAACTGCCACTAACTCTCCAATATAATTTCAAAATTTATTGGCAAAGTTGAGCATATGACACGCGAAGAATGCTCAAATATAGCAGTTGAAGCGCCGATATGAAGCATTTTGCTCCGCGATCCTGCTTGATTAACCTTTGTCCGTAATAAGTGAACTTCTAGTATAAATTTTCTGAATAGTTTCTTCTTTATTCAGGTTTTCTATGGCGAGGGGTAGGTGTTGGATGAAGACCGTATAGCTGTAGTTGTCTGTAGTGATATGGTGAGTGAGGATTTACTAATCTAGTGGTTTGGTGAATATGGGTGCTTTGTGCAAAAGAATGCCATGATTTAACTACTCATCTGCATGACCTTTTCCTAACTGGGCTTCCAGTCTAACTGGATGCAGCTGAATACCAGTATTTTACATGGCGCGACTACCTAGGTATATGACTTCCACAACCCAGTTACTGGGTAATACGAAACCTCTTGGTAAGAATGGTTGTCAGACTTTCGGGCTTCTGACAACCCGTAACGACTGTCAAAGATCCACGAATGACAGACTTCCCAGCGATAGCACTAGGAAGTGGCGAAGGGCGGGCGTTTTTGGGGGACTGTCGTTTGTAATTTTGACGTTTGAAAAGCGCTAATTCTCAGCCTAATTTGAATAAATGTCTTTTGATTTTGATTTTGAGGAGTGAGGAGCAATTCCCGTATTTTTAAGAATGTTGGAATTCTAATCTCAGTCTCAATCTCCCAAAAATTCCTGTAATTTCCCTCTATTTTTGACAAGTTTTTGACATTGATTGTCGCTGAGATGCGATTGCGACTAGATTTTGAACATTTTAATTACGGGAATTATAAGTAGCCCATAATGCTCACACAGGTCTCCTCTCTATGAGAGGGAGTGGGCCGTAATCTACCATGCTGGCCCAGTGTGGGTTGGTAGATGTCACATGTCTAAGAATTTTTGGACATGCAGGTCCCGATGCTTTCCTTCGCCATTTGAGAGCGAGTGATGAAATAATTTACACAAAGTAAAGCGCCTGTCTGGGTTTCAACCCAGTTTCAATCTACAACTCGTAAGTCGCGGCGGTTACCACTGGGCCACAATTAACCCCTACGAAGGTTTATAATTACGGGAATTGGTCTCCTGTTCACACACACAGACACACAGAGTACGGAATCGCCGTGCCGCATCGAGTAGAGTCGACCCACAGTCGGCCAGTATTCATAATATTTGCGCTGAGTGCATACTCAGCTGTCACAGGCATTGTTAGAATTCTCACGGGTCATCAGTTTCTGTGAGTAAACGGTGCCGATCACTGACACGCTTAGTTTGTATGGAAAGTGTTGAAAATACGCTGTGCGACTCTTATTAAAGTATGATTTTGACGAAAAGCTGAATATTAGAAAAAAAAATTAGCTAGTGAAACTCAGCGGACGTGATGGGTATCGATATCTAAACATGGTAAAACAAAAATAAATTGATGATAATTTATTTTGATGTCAACGACCGTATGAAGTGTATTTGCTTGAAATATAAGTTCAAAAATCAGTTTTTATAATATAATAAATTGAAGTAGTTTTCCGCATACGTCTGGGTGATCCTGGTGTAATCTGTTTTCTTGTAGATAAACTACGTAACTGATTTTGAACTGGTTTTGGTCATCGCTTAGAGAATTTACTAAGAAAAGTTTATGTGTAAAATACTTAGAATAAAAAAGAAAGAAAGAAAAAGAAAAAACAAAAAAGAAAGTCCGTGCGAAGCATGGATACTAGTTAAATAATAAAAAAAAACATAACAAACTGAATACGAATCATCAAAATTAGAGACACAATGCGAGGAAAACAAAGCTGAAATCTGCGTTCACTGTAGCCCGACCATCACGTCCCTATTTCGAAGACTACAATAAGGGTGTATTCACAGCACGCAGAGCGGCCGCAAACTGCGACCGTTAATAATATTCAAACCGGGTTAGTGTAGCACAGCCCTAATTTGGGGACTGGAAACAACAATGGTGTTAGAAGAAAATCTGAATTTGAGTTGCAGATTAGGGTTTAGATTTAATTTAAGGTTTTCTTTTCAGATACAACAATGTATTTATAAACCATGAGCTTTTAAATATTGACAAGTATTTAATTGTGGTTATGAAAAAAATAACACTCATTACTGAGAGCAGTGGTGGCCCAGTGGTAACGGCTGCGTCTTACGAGTTGTAGGTCGTGGGTTCGAAACCAAGCAGGCACTTTAGTTTGTGTAAATTATTTCATCACCAGTGCTCTCAAAACGGTGAAGGAAACATCGTGAGGCAAAACAGGCATGTCTTAGAACCATAAATTCGAAGACATGTGACATCTACCTTGCGGTACCAGGTCCACGTGATGGATTACGGCCCACTCCCTCTCACAGAGAGGAGACCTGTGTCTCTGCAGTGGGGACATTATAGGCTGATTATGATGGATGACTGATAACACTATTTAATAAGGCATAATTATGCATTTGCTGCAACATAACGGTTTAAGGGCGAATTTTATGACATGAATGACACTGACAGCTCTTGAAGGTGGTTAAGATGTGCTGATCACGTTTTGTTTCATTGGTGAGATTCGCCCTAAGACTCATACACTTAGAACGCGATGTTCAATTAGGTTTAAAACGAAACTCCAGTACAAATATAGTTGTTTCCTAACTGCTCAGATAAATGCAAACTTTATATTTGAATGACTAGGAAAGTAATTGAAACAAACCATTATTTTTCTCTCTCTAGTCCCTCAGCCAGACGTGTCCGCATGACAAGTCCCAATGAAAAAAATTTTCAATATCAGCATCCCCCTGAACTGTAGGTACTATGTAGACGAGGTCGAGATTACCTAAGGGGGGTGATTCGATTGTCTATCTGTTTCATTTCCTGCGTGTTGATTGCGTGAATCATAGTGTTAGGGAGCCGCTCATGTCCTATTTGGAGGGTTTTGAATCGATAAGGAGCGTCATATTTTTAAATATTGGTGTATTTTTGGATTTTTTTCGCGTTCGTGTTAATAGTAGAAAGAGCGTGTAGCGGTATCTACAACGCTACATGCGAACAACGCGTCATACTGACGTTAATCAAAATCCTGAATCTCGCAAGCAGAGTTTACCGCGCAATGAGCACATACTCGTATGCAACAGCCCGACCCGCTAGACATAACACCCGTCTGGTTGGAGGATCCCTTTTTCTATGGACGATGAGTGAACTTTACACCTTGTTCCTCATACCTCTATAAGCGTTTATGTTAAAAAAATAAAAATAGACATTATATAAAATAGAAATATTTCTTTACTAGCTGCGCCCCGCGGTTTCACACGCATAAGTTTTCGAAAATCAGAAAAAAAAAAATTTTGGGCTACCTCCCCTACACATAAAGTGGGGATGACTGTTTATTCACGCGTCTATCCCATGGTGTGGGGTATCATTAGAAAATTATGAATTTTCTATTTTACGGGCTTCCCATTTCGCCGTTTCCTCAAACGCACCATAAGAAAATTGTGGTTTCATAACTATTTTGATCTTCAAACATTCAGTCTCGGTTCGTAAACTTTCGGCAATGTAATAAAAATATGCTATGCTATAGTAATAAAATTCTCAACCAATTGTGCAGGATCTGGATCTGAATCACATATATAATTATGTGAGGCTCCAGATTTTGAACAATTTAATATACAGGGTGATAAAATGGCTTATAATAGAACTTATGGCCGTTCAGAAAAAAATACAAAACCAAATCTATCCTAAGTAGTACCTAAGATATGTTTTTTTTTTAAAGACTACAAATTTTTCCTTAGTTTACACTAGCTGCGCTCCGTGGTTTCACCCGCATAAGTTTCGATCACGTGAGAATATCTGGATAAAAAGTATCCTATGTGTTAATCCTGGTTATAAACTATCTGTGCCCCAAATTTCATCTAAATGTGTTCAGTAGTTTTGGCATGAAAGAGTAACAAACAAACATCCATCCATACAAACTTTCGCGTTTATAATATTAGTAGGATTATTGTACGCTATGACACGCGTTAGGCATATTCAAAACGGCGACAGTACTCAAACGGACGGCGCAGTATGTATAATGACGAATCATACAATCTGCCTGTGACATATGATTGCCATGATCGACACATGGTCATATTGGTCATAAACCACACCATAACAGTATATTAATAACCAATACTCTATAAAATGGTCTTCAGTCCAAATTCAAATGGGTTATATCTCCATCTGTTGTAGTTACAGCTATGTGTGTGTGTAGCTATATTAAATATAGCTTTTACTTGACATGTTAGTAAATGTTTAGTCATTTCCAATAAATACTAATTAGATTCCTTTGTGTTCTTAGAACACAAATTCCGAGAAATCTTTATTCCATCTTAACATATCAAATTATTATACCAAGCTGCAACAACGGCATCCTTGCCCGCTGTCATTGTCCTTAAATTAAAGCCATATTTTCGGCAATCAAAAATAACCCTTTCCCACTACACTTATCCACACACAAAAGGACAATATTTTCTAAAACCCATTAACGACACATGGCGGCATCATGTCAGAGATTCAATCGTAACTCATTCTAGGAAGCTGTGCACTAAAAATTATATTAACCGTAAACTTAGGGACGGTTCACACTAAACACACTCGTACAAAGTTAGCCGCAACCGTCAATAGTCAGCGGATGGCTGACGTTATTAACTGACTGCGTGAATGCAAGGACAGGTTTATGTTATTCACATTTCTTTGCATTTTTGTACGTCAGATTTTTATAATACCATCGAAGCACCGTATCTAAATGAGGTCTACATCGGCTCCTCTATGTAGTGCGATGGTTATAGGCTTACTTTACCAAAATGGCGGATGGCGGATGGCGGACTTATCGACGCGACGACGATGATGATTTTTTTTTTTTGTAAATTTACCATGTTGGTTATCAAAATAAAGGGCTTTAAGAGACGATTCCAAAAATATAACACAGTAAAGGGTAAAAAACCCGAATGCATTACATTTTCGGCTCACACTCGTCAGGCTTTGCTCATGACTATACGTGTAGTGTGAACCACTCCTAACAGTGAACTTTCAGTTAAAAAGAAGACGTCTTTCCCACAATGTTTTGTTATGGTCCAAATATTTTTATAGCTGTGACGCATTCTGATTTGTTGAACGTTGTGACTTGCTCTTGATCGTTGAAGCTATTGAAACGGAAGATGGATGACGATTCGAGAATTGAAGTTAATTTGAAACTTTATTAGGGTTTAGTTTGGTAAAGTTAAATAATGAGCCTGCGTTTTGTCCTCTTGGGACAAGGTTTAAATCAGAAGGCCAATTCTCGTAATTTAAAACGTTCAAAATCCAGTCGCAGTCTTATCTCAGCGACAAACAAATGTATAAAACTCAAAATGTAGAGAAATTAGAATTATTTTTTGACGGATTGCGACTGAGATCAGACTGTGAACGGTCTTAAAATTACGAGAATTGCCCCTCGGGTGAGTAAAGAAAATTTCTTGAAGAAACTTAAGCCTAGGTCTAAGCGGAAATAAGTTGTTAAAGAAGAATGAGGTCTTAAATCTTTTTCGAAGCCGAGCTAAATCCTACTAATATTATAAACGCGAAAGTACCTATGGATGGAAGAATGGATGTTTGTTACTCTTTCACGCAAAAACTACTGAACGGAAACTGATGAAATTTGGCACACAGATAGATTATAACCAGGGTTAACACATATAATACTTTTTATCCCGATATTCCCACGATATCGTAACTCATGCGGGTGAAACCGCGGGGCGCTGCTAGTGAGTAATAATTGAATGCTGTGATAAGAATTTTAGTAGCGGAGTAGAATTTTGGCAGTTTTGCATTGAGAGACTTACTTACTACAAGAGAGTTGGATGCGGGAGGCCCAAGACCGCATCTCCTCCATTGCAAGCCAAAGTAGCAAGACGCCAAGAGGACCTGCACTTAGCATTGGGTAGATACAGGTTGAAGAAGAGAGAAAAAAAAAATGCATTGCAGTTCCATCTGAACTGCAAAACTTCAGGGCACATCGAACATTTATTTAACAATACTTTTAAGCCATAAACAGAATAAGTTAGCATTAAAAACGATAGCATTCCGCCTGCCTTTAATAATCAACTCAAAGACGACGAAGTACTTTAAATTCAATATTCCAGAACTGACAATACAGCTATCATAAAATCACACAGCGCTGGATCATGTGGTATTGAACGTGGTACGGCAGTAGGGGGGAGGCTCAATGGAAACCTATTCGCATACAAGTGCATCGCAACACCTGGGGCGTGCGATTATAGGCCAGGAGCCCGGGTGCTAAAGATTTAGTGTTAAAGGCGTCTTTATCGTTAAAGTTGAGGTTCTTAGGGGCTGGTTCTGTTGTTGGGGTGATATTGAAATAGAATGTATTGGTAAGGTATGGAATGGATTCTTTTCTTTTTTTAATTTTTAATGGAGTTTTGAATATTTTTATTGAGGTTCAAATTTTTATATGGATTAAAGATGCTGATGAAATCTGAGGGGCAATTCTCGTAATTTTAAGAACGTCCACAGTCTGATCTCAGTCTCAATCTGTCAAAAATACCTCTAATTTCCTTACATTTATGACAAGTTTTAGATATTGATTGTCGCTGAGGTGAGATTGTGGCTAGATTTTGAACTTTTTTAATTTCGGGAATTAGCCTTTTGTTTTCGTACACGCTATGTTATTAGCCAAGCTACAATAACAATATTGCCGAAAGATGTTTAGCCGACGAAAAAACTGAGGAGGTTCTCAAGTCGACGCGTATATATATTTTTTAATGTATGACCACGCATAACTTTTTACAGAGTAGTCCGATTTTGATAATTCTTTTTTTTTGCATCTGGCGTTGGAAGACTTTGTGTAGAAGTTACGTTAAATACGAATGGTACAGACAACTGCATGTAGGTAGTAACATTTTGTACTTGAGCTGTTCTAGCGTAGTACAGAGTTTCAATAAAATAAGAAACCAGCTTAAATTGGTTTTTCTTACTACAGAAATGCAGTCGACTGCGCGAGAGATCACTATAAACCCAAAATTTCTCACATTTCTGACCTAACACTGCCTCCACACATTCCATCCGTAAACAAATCCATGGGACACAAACAAAACAAACTTGCGGCCACAGCCACACGCGCAATTGAAGCAAGCTTTGCGAACTCCACATTTTAGCCGGACCAACGTTTTTCACGGCGGCACCGATCGCCGGTAATCCTCCTGTTGCCTTCACAGCTCTCACGTGTAATCTGATCGTGACTTGTATAAAACAATTTGTTTAGAACCGGTTTCCAATTTGCCTTGGCATGATAGGTTTTTTAAACGGATTTTGTAACTCCGGATTAGGTTTATAGATTGAAATTTAATCTGTAATAGATATCTGTGTTGATAGGATTCTGTTATTGTGCTTTGTTTTTGTTTTATTGTGTCGGGGAATGTTTTTTTTTATGAAAAGTTTCGTGACTTTCCCCTTTATTCATAAACGTTGCTTAAAGTGTTTATCCATACATTGTTGACGTTTAAATGTTACTTAACTTTAATCATCGCTTATAAACCCTACCTTCTCTTAGGGCCGAATCAATTCTTTTGACATTTGCCGAATTGCAACACAATACTTGATTGTCATTGTGTTGTCCTGGTTGTCATTGTTGTTGTTGTATTGTGCATTTTAACCTTCTTTTTTTTCTTGCTTTCTTTTATTTACTTTTTTTGCCCAAATTTCTTTTTCAAGACGACACAAAATACAGCCAAGATACACTATCTCCATACATACATAAAATCTGTTTTATCTAAACCATGTCTACAACGTGCTATAATAATAAAGCTCCCTAGCTCCCGAACATGTCACGGTACGTTTGACGTGTCATCGAGCGATTGTAGACGCGCCTCGCTCCGTGCCGTTTACCTTATATTTTTATATAATACAAATCTTATGGCGTATCTTAATGGTTGGGATTCGATTCGGGTTTATGGGAACTATTTTGCACGGTAGTGAGATGTTGGTTTATTTTTTTCTTGTTTATAAACTTTTATAACTAACTTTTTATAGTTAAGTTTTAACATAAAAACATGTACATAATCGTCACGATA
Organism: Apamea monoglypha; assembly: GCA_911387795.2. Taxonomy (NCBI): domain Eukaryota; kingdom Metazoa; phylum Arthropoda; class Insecta; order Lepidoptera; family Noctuidae; genus Apamea; species Apamea monoglypha. The sequence goes on along the minus strand of OU426933.1, from coordinate 2,097,338 downwards.
ACTAACATCATAACATCACACCTGTATTCTCCGAAGGGTTAGGCAGAGGTGCACCTACATAGTACAGTCACGAGCACTAATAAAATGTCAACACTTAGAAACTTTTAATAATCGATTTCTGCGTGAAATAATGAAAACAACAATATAATACGACACATTGCAAAAACCTATGGGTTCGAAAATACTGTGTTCGTAGCAACATAAAATTTCATTAAAAATAAAGGAGTTAATCACTTTTGAATAAAGCCAAGTGTATACATACTTATTCAAAATTATTTATTTTTGGGACAACTAGATCCAAAGGTTAGTATACAAAAACTTAGAAAAACTATTGTTAGTAGTTAAATACAAAGGACAACACTCATCATATCTTAATTCTATACTTAAATGCCCCTGTGCTGAGACACCCCGCCCCGTCAAGATAACCAATAGGGAGATACCTCCCTAAAAGGTCACCAGACGAACGAAATGCCTCAACACAGGTGTGCACATCTTCAGCTACAGTTTTTGGGATGCTGTTGTGACTCCCCCGCTCTCCTCATAAGTGACACGACTTTCTGCCGAATGACGGCATGAAAACCGTCAGTATGAAACTGCGCGAACATCTCGAAGGCACTGCAGAAACGAGGAAGTCCCAACATCATCCTGAAAATGTTATTGTATTGGACGCGCAGAGTGTCCTGGGATTTTTTGGTATAACTAACCCATAGACCACCCGTGTAGAGACCCTGACAATACGTTTTAAATAGCGTGATCTTGGCTTGGTCCGTACAGCGGGCGAATCTACGGGCCAGCATGTTGCCACGGACTGACAGAGCCCTGCGCTCCTTCTCTATGTCAACATCATCCTTAAGGCCGTCGGTAAGATATGTCGGTAGGTCCAAGGTACTTAAACTGCGACACCCTATTTAACTTAACTCTGTCAAAGTAATGGGTGGAACAGATTCAGGACACCTACCGGCGGCCTTAAAGACCATGTACTGACTTTTCCTCACATTGTAAATAAGTCCGTGAGACTCTGCATTGGCTTCAAAAACTTTCAGCATTTCTCCGAGCGCTCGCAGTGGGACTCAGCAGCACCATGTCGTCCGCGTAGCTGATATTATTAACACTAATACCACCCACCCGGCATCCGACACGCATGCTTACTTATGCTCGTGGCTGTACCCCCACATTTCGTCACTTATGTTTAAGCCCCATGTAACAGGGGGCGATCCTATTGCCATAAGCCGGGCACAAATCCAGACTCTGGGCTGCTACAGAGAAATTAGAAATGGAAAAACCCAATAAAACTTTGCCCGACCCGAGAATCGAGCCCAGAACCTCATGCTCTCTCATGAACAATGAGGCCGTCTCTCAGTTAATTGCTTGTTAACTGCTAACTAATGTGTTGGAAGTATTTAGAACCTATTCATAAAATATCATCATCATAACCAGCCTATTATGTTCCCACTGCTGGGACACAGGCCTCCTCTCATCGAGGGGGTTCATAAAATATACTTAAGCATTTTTAGAGTTTCTCATCAAGAATGAAAAAAAAAAAAATGTCTCTGTGGCAGACTTATTTACCCATCTGGATCTGTGCCGGGTTAGTGACAGTAGTACATGAGACTAAAAGATAACTGACGGAAAATGAGTATACTATACAGATACACTTTTGCTGTCTTCTGTTGTCACACACGAGCGACACGCGGCTACGACGAAGGTGCAACCGTCAACGCGGTGACAGTCGTCAACGCGTCTCGACAACGTGTTGACACGCATTTTGTCGACGTCAGCAGTCGACATGCGTTGCCTCTGTCGTCGAAGCGTGTCGCTCATGTGTATGCACACTTACATTCAGCAAACACCGCAGTAAGAGATCAATTTTATTGATAAAGTTCCTAATGAAATAGCAAAAACACTAATATATTGTAAGCAATCAAAATCTTAACGTACTCAACCATGATACTCAAATAAATCGAAATTTCATTCGACTCTGAAGTAATCTCAAAGAAAAATAACCTAAAATATATATCACCCAATCCAATTCAATTTCGCAACAAATGAGTTCTGATTGGTTTATTTGAACGTCTATTAAGTATAGCCGAAGTCTTACAGTTTCGAGAAAATTAATATCGTCAGTTGTTTTAGTGAGGGTACTTGTGTGTGTGGGTAGGTACATGTGTATGTGTGAGCAATATTAGGAAAATTTTGCCTACACGTGTCCTATATGTAGGTATGTGAAACTGGGATTTTCCAAGAAACGCTACTTTGGTTGTAAATTGCTAATGAGTATTTGTAGAGTTATGTTACAATGGCTGTATGGGTTTGGTTTAATATTAGTTCCAAGAAAGTCTTGCCTAGGTGATTAGTAGGGTTGTGTGTTGTGCCTATTTTTTTCTTAAGCTTTACTTAAAATTTTCAGTGTTTCTAATTATAATACCTAGAACAATACACTAATAAACTGGAGAAACTAGACGGTAAATTCCCGTATTGTTAAAAGATTTCGTATTCTAATCTCAGTACTGCACCCTGATTGCGTAACACACTATAAATCTCAAACTGAATATTTTTGAAGGATATTGCTAATCCATTGCTTCTTATGTTCGAAAAATTTGTCTGCTGAACAACTTAAATAACGCAATGAATGTTATTGAACTGTAAAAATGTAAGCCATTCCTACTGTTAGTGTGTTACGTAATTACCCCGCTGTTTCAATCTGTCAAAAATACCTCTAATTTTCCAAAATGTTTGACAAGTTTTTGACATTGATTGTCGCTTAGATGAGACTGACTCGATTCGTAACATTTTTAATTACGTTAATTGGCCTTCTGATTCAATTGTTCGTCATTTGTGAGAGAAATTTAATCGTGAGATTACATTTTTTTTTGTTCGTAGAAATATACCTAAAAAAATAATCAATTATGATTATATTATAATACACACACACGTACATAATATTTATAAATTAAAATAATTCACTGGCGTTCGTGTATGACTAGATGAATGAACGTAAAGTATGTAGCGATCGTAGCACCCAGGCGTTCTGTAGTTTTTGCCTACCCCCGTGGGAAGATGGCGTGGGTTTATATATAAGTATTAAAATAATTCAAGAAATGATTAACAAAATAGTTTATGTTCAAAGTTCGCCCAATTTTTTTTTTTTTTTTTTTGGGATGGGAAATCATCAAATGACCCCTCCCGCTCTGGGTGGAGCGGAAGGGAGTGTCAGACTCTTACTGACTAAAACCCACCCATGTTCCTTCCTTCGCCCTTTATGTTCCGGGGTAGCGGTAACCCTTTCGGACAATCCCGCTGCCCCGGCAGGCTTCGGCCCTGAGGGGCCCCTCGTTATGCTGACATCTCTTTGAGGCGCGCGTGGAACACTTACGCGCCGTCCGGCACGGGCCTGGTCCTGATCGGGCGGTGAGCTACCCATTGCTCTCCGCCCGCAGGCCCGCGCCTACGGTGGCCGGTAGTCTCCAATGGACTCCCGACGCCCGGGGCGTCTCCCGCGGCGGCTGGGACGGGAGGCTCTCTCCCTCATCCGTCCCGCCACCTCCTTCGCTAGCATGACTGCTTCGCAGAAGGAGGCGACTGCCTCCCACTCCCTCTCGCTCCGGACCATGGCTTGCACCAGGTCCGGGCGCGAGAGGCCGCCGCCGCTGCCGATCGCCTCCACGAGGACACGGCGGTGCTCCGCCCAAGCAGGGCAGACCTCCACCGTGTGCTCCACCGTGTCCTCTGGGCGATCCTGGCAATGGTGACACCCGGGCGTTTCCTCCCGCCTGATCATGTGCAGGAACCTCCCGAAACTTCCGTGTCCGGTGAGGACCTGCGTCAGGCGGTAGGTGAGGGCGCCGTGGCGCCTCTCTAGCCACTCCTCAAAGAGGGGTCTTATCGCCGCTATCGCGGCGTGCCCTGCGCTGGGTTGCGACAGTCGCTCTTTCCATGTCGCCATGAGATCGAGCCGGAGGTCCGTCCGCTCCGCAGCAATTTGCCGCGGGAGCGGACTTTCCCCCCGGCGTAGTGCCTCCGCGCGCCACTCATACAGGCGCGCGAGGACTATCGCCTCCAGATCCCATGGCGGCAGTCCGGCAAGGAGGCTTGCCGCCTCGCGCGAGATCGTGCGGTAGCCCCGGATTAGCCTTACGGCTACCACCTTCTGGGGCGCGTTCAGGTAGTGGGCGGCTCGCCGCCGCAGTGAACGCGCCCACACCGGGGCCCCGTATATGGCCATGGACCGCACGACCCCCGCGTAAAGCCTCCGGCAGGAGGCGTTTGGCCCCCCCAGGTTGGGCAAGAGCCGCTTGAAGGCGGCCCCAGCCCGTTCCAGTTTGGGGGCCAAACGTCGGAAGTGCTCGACGAAGTTCCACCGGCTGTCGAGGACGAGACCCAGGTACTTCATCGTCGTCTCGATGCCGATGTGAACCCCTCCTGCCGTTAGTTGGGATCCCGGTGGTGGCGCGTTCCGGGGCCCATGAAACGTCATGGCCTCGGACTTGTGCAATGCCACCTCGAGACCCAACTGCCGGATCCCCTCCACGACTATCGCAACCCCGCGTGTCATCGCGTCGGCCGCCGCCTGATGCGACCTCCCCTGCGCCAGGACTAGCGTGTCGTCAGCGTAGCAAACCACGCTGACGCCATCAGGGAGGTCGGCCCGCAGCACCCAGTCGTAGCCGATGTCCCACAGGAACGGCCCCACAACCGATCCCTGCGGGACACCGCACGACATCTCTCGCCGGTTCCACTCCCCATCGCGACCGGGGTAGCTGACGGCTCTGTCTGTCAGATACGCCTCGACTATTCGACGGAGGTAGGGCGGCACTCGGTGATACCGGAGTGCCTCCACAATGCAGCTCCAGGGCAGGGTGTTGAACGCGTTGGCGATGTCGAGTGACACCGCCACGACGACCTCACCCCGGGACACCGCGTCCCCCGTCGTGAGGGCTCTCACGCGCATGATGGCGTCCACCGTCGAGCGCCCCTTGCGGAAGCCAAACTGGCTGTCCGCAAGATCCGGCCCCGTCCACACCAAGTGCCCGACGAGGCGGTTTACAATTACTCTCTCAAAGAGCTTGCCCACCTCGTCGAGCAGCACGATGGGCCGGTATGCGGACGGAGAGTCCGCTGGGCGCCCTGGCTTCCGAATGAGGACCAGCTTCCCCGTCTTCCAACGAAGCGGGAACTGGCCTCTCTCCAAACATGCGCTTAAGAGCGCCTCCAGTCGAGGCCCGAGAGCCCTCGAGGCCAGGACCCAGGCTTTACCTGGCAAGCCGTCGGGTCCTGGGGCGGTATTTTTGGCCTTCAGCCTTCCTACCGCCACTCTCAGTTCTACCCCGGTCACTTCAGGGATGTCGTCGTCGTCCGCGTGGTCCGCTTCGGGCACCGCAATTGGCGGAGCCATGGGCGGGGGTGTGTGCACCCCCTGTGAGGGGAACAGAGCGCTCACCACCTCCTCCACCAGCTGGGGGCGGAGACTCTGCGTCAGCGGGGGGGCCCAGGTGCGGAGTTTATTCCGCACCATTTTATAAGGGCGCCCCCACGGATCTCTGTTCAGAGTCTCCACCATCTCCTCGCGGGCCATATCCTTGGCCCGCCGGACAGCCTCTCGGAGGGCGGTCTTCGCCGCTCTGTACCCCTCGTACAGCTCCGCCTCCGTGGCTTCCGCATCCGGAGGGCGAATGCGGAGCCTGCGGTGCCTGGTGTACCGGTGTCGCGCGTCGACGCACGCCTTGCGTAGCGACCCTAACTCCTGCGACCACCAGTACACCCGACGCCGGGCGCGTCCCGGCCGGACTCGGGGCATTGCCACGTCACAAATGTCGGACATGGCCTCCCGGAACCACTCCGCCTCATCGTCGATATCGGCAGGCCTGTCCGGTGATGACACCCAGGCCTGCACGATCGAGGCTTCCAGGAGGAGCTCCCGGTCCAGCTGCTTCAGCGCCCACCGCGGACCACTCGGGGCCTGTCGGACCAGCGCGCTAGAGGTCTGGGTGGAGACGTCGAACCGGATATACCGGTGATCGGAGTAGGTCTCCACCTCCTCCATGACGCGCCAGTCAATGACACGCTGTGACAGAGCGGGGCTGGCGAACGAGATGTCCACCACCGACTCCCCCCGCATCCGCACACACGTGGGAACAGAGCCCCGATTTAGGACGACCAGGCCTGTTTCCAGAGCCCAGTCCTCCACCATCCTGCCCCGCACATCCGTGCAACGGGAACCCCAGGCCAAATTCTTGGCGTTGAAGTCCCCGAGCACTAGAACGGGGAAGGGATGGCTTCCGGCGACGACGACACTCAACTCTATTAAAGAGTTGTGGAACTCGGCGAGAGTTCGGCTCGGAGAGAAGTACACTCCCACTACTACAATCTCTCCGAACCGTGCTGCTACGCACCCCTGTCCCTTCGTGACGCATTCGAGGGACGGGGTGCCGGCGGCGGCCGACGAAATTATGGCCACTGAGCCGCTCAGGTCCTCCACCCAGTCATCCCTGGGCGGGACAAAGTACGGCTCAGCGACCACGGCGATGTTAATCGACCACTGCGCCACGCTCTGGAGCAACAGGTCCTGAGCGCAGGCGCAGTGGTTGATGTTCGCCTGGAGGAGGCGTAATGGAGGAGCCATTACTCCTCCATTTCAGCCCCCTCCCGGGCCCCCTGTGAGGGCCCCTCGCCAGAGATGGCAGCGGCGGCGGCGGCGGCGGCGGCGGCGACGGTGGCGGTGGCGACGGCGGCAGAGGGCCTGCCCTTCCACTTCGCTCCGGTGGGCGGAGCGCAGGGTTTGCTCCCCGCCCGGTGATCGGCCGGCTTGCCAGCTGCCGCACATGCGATGCAGTGCGGCGCGGCGTCACACGAGCCGGCCTTGTGTCCGGGCTGACCGCAGCGGAAGCACAGTGTGCTGCGGTCTACCTCCGAGGTGCACTGGACGCCAACGTGGTGCCCCACATGGCATCGGTAGCACCTCAGAGGCTTGGGTTCCAGCAGTTTTACCTGCGCTGAAACCCAGCCCACCAGGAGCCTTCGGCCCTCCACAATCGTTTTGGCCGCCGTCACGGGGCAGCTTACCACTAGGGTACGCATGCCCGTGGAGTCTGGCCGTATGGTGCCGGCCTTCACCTGCTCGGCCAGACACCCGCCCGTCCTGACGACGGCGGCCACCACCTCTCCCTCCGTTACGGAGTCATCCAGGCCCGAGATGCGCATGTCTGCGCACTTGACGGGCCTGGACACCCGAGCCTCCTCCGCATCAAGGGACGCCCTTAGCTTGTCAGCTAGGGCGTCAGCGGTGGGGCCGCTAGCAGCCCCGGGGATCTCCAGCATGCGGGCGCCAGTGGCGGTCACCCTGTGCCGGAGGCCCCCGGTGATCCCCAGCTCCCGGAGGTCCACCGTCGCCCTCGCCTTCGTGAGCACGTCACCGTAGGTCACGCCCCTCTTAACCGCGTCCGGCTGTAGCGTTATCACTATAGCCGCGGTCTTCGGGGCGCGAAGCCTGGCCGCTACGGCTCGCTCCTTGCGCCGCTGCCTTTGCGCCTTCTTTCTGGCCGCTTTGGCCGCCTTTTTCTTCTCCCCGACCACCTGCCATTCGGCGTCGGTCGCGGGAGAAGTGGGAGGGTTTTGCGGGCGGGACGTTGGCTGTGGGGCCTTCGCCTCCCGCGCCGTTTTTCCCCTCCTCTGGGCCTGTGCCTGTGCCGGGGCTCCACCTGCCGCCGCCGGTCTGGCCGGCGCCGGTTTGCCTGACGCCAGTTTGGCCGACGCCTGGGCCCGAGACGGCCCGGGTTTAGGGGCGGCAACTGCCGCAGCGGCCGCATACGTGGCCGCCTTCGGCCCCGGGGCTGTTCTCCCCGCCAGGGTGGGGCGCAGCACTATGCCCTCCAGGACGGTAAACCGCGCCTGGAAGGCCGCCAGCTCCCGCCGAACCAGGCTGAGGACCTGGTTCTCCTCCGGGTCGGGCTGGCTCAGCGGTTTCGCCTGCGCGCCCCCGGCGACCCGCAGGCCGGCCAGGTCTGCCCGGAGCCTCTCGTTCTCCTTATGGAGAAGCTCCGTGGCGTTTGTCAGGCGGGCCACCTGCGCCCGTAATTCGGCCACTTCGCCGGCCGAAGGGCCGGTGTAGTTGGCCGCCTCCGCTGCCGCCATAATGGAGGCCGTCGCCGAGACTATGGCCCTGTTTTTGGAAGCCTGCAGCTTCTTCAGGGCCACGTCCCGTATCGCGGCCTCCACGACCGCCGCAAACCGAGGTTTGCTTCGGTCCTCCTCGGGGTTGGGGGCGCCAACCGCATCCGCCTCGTCGCCCGAGGGCCCCGAAGCGTACTCCTCCGAGAATTCGGCTGCCTCGCGAGCCGTGAGCCCCCTCCCCTTGCCTCGCTCTCGGACTCCACCCCGCCTACTGGTGGGGATCTTCCGAGCCGAGGCCAGCTCTTCGTCGGAGGACGGCCCCTGGCTGTCCCCTGACCTTGGCCGCTTGCTCTTTTTCTTCGCAGCGGCCACCTCCTTGGCACGACAGGGGCTCCCTGAGCCTCCCGTGCTCGCGCCTCCAGATGCGGCGTCGGACTCCGACCCCGCATCACTCCCCATCTCTTCTGTAGTTTTTGGTTTCAAAATTTTTTCCATGTTGTTCCCACGAGTATATTTCATGTTTTACTTGCTCAAAAATATAATGGTCCGCACTAGCGACTAAATCAAGCTACCCATTAGCCAAGCTTACAACCTCCCTCACGGTGCGCCGCCGCTTGGAGGTTTGGGGAATTTTTTATAGAGGTTAATCTTCCTCGCGGTCCGGGCGGTTAAGCCAAGACCCTCGACCCCCTTCAACAGCCAGAGACATGACCTTAACTGTCTCCGGGGCTACGAGATTGGCAGCAGTGGCAGAAGGGTTGCCCCTCCTGCCTGCCCGGCGGCAGGGTAAGTGCACACCGGGCCCGCTCTGACCCCCCACAGTTGTTGCTCTGCTACTCAGAGCGACCTGTGTGGGGCGATCCTCTTGGCAGAACATTAGCATGCGGACAGCGAAATCCCACTGGGAAATAATCCCAATGGGAAATCGCTGCCCGCACCCCAGGATGTACCGGCCCGAACACTGGTCTTCCCCTGGACGTATCCAGAAAGGAACCCCAGTCCCCGGGCACACGTGGAGGTTTTCTGCCCTGACATCCCTAAGTTCGCCCAATAAAGGCAGAACGTATTCGAAAACATTAGCCGAATACGACACCCAGTCACACCCCGACAATCCTAATTTCCTAGTTCCTCATCTCCCTACAGCATGTAATACAGACGTATCGTCTCACAGACTTCTGTGTTAAGGAAGTTAGCGCGAACATTGTGATTAAATTCCTTGCGGTTTGCAAGATAACTAGCAGTTTTACTGTCTTGTCTTGTCTTGTTTCGTGTCGACATGGTTCGTCAATTGGGTTAAAGTAATTTTTAGTTTGAAAGTTTTGGCTGCGTCGTGGTGTTTGATTACAAAGAAGTACGTGTATCCATAAGTAAGACAAACATATAATATGTAGGTTCTTGGTATATACTTTGTCAGTATCATAATAATATTATGGTATTGAGCGGATGTTCAGTAATTTAATTTAGTGTCAAAATCAAAATATTTTATTTCACATAAACCTCCATGGGCACTTATGAAACGTCAGAAGCTAGGTGCACGGTTCCAATTGGTCGTTTCCTATGGAGAAGAGCCGGCAAGAAACTCCACGGTTACTCTTTTAAAAATAATGGTCGCCGTGTGTACGAGTACCCTCGTGTGTACGTGTGACACATCCAGCTAAACATTTCCAGCTTTAGCTGACCTCGCATTGTATAGGCTTTTCGTACAACCAGAAGTCGGCTTATACTGGTTATGTATAGCTGAATGTTTAGCCGTGCGTTTAGCTGCGAGAAATGAAAACGATGGATAGATGGAAGATCTTTGCCAAGTAGTGGTTCGGCCATTGAGACACAATGGAATATGCCAAACAGTAAAGACCTGTGCGGTCGGGGGGCCTACTCCGAAGTGGTATCGGCCGAATGTTCGGCCGTTTCCTGCTACGAACTTACTATTTGGTTCGGTCAGTCCCGATCCTACACTCCTACACTCTTTCGAATATTGACTATGTTTCCGACCCAACTGAGCCGATCCGAACATTTTTCGCATTTTTCAATAATATTCGGTTCGGCCATGTGTCGGTCCAATCCGATCATTCGCACTTTGCACTTCGTAGTAGACCCCCTGGTCAGGAACGAAGTTGCTTACATGATAATCGCTCGCACACACACTCGTATATAATAGAAAGAGACAAAGATAATTTAATGCACTTTGTTAATACAGAGCCATCTAGTATAATATTTTTAAAGCTCTCATAAAGATGTCCATCGCGAAAAATTTTATAGTCTTCGCAGCCGCCATCTTGGATTTTTATTTTGACCGCACTATTGTCTTCAACTCCCTTGAAAACCGTATACAGACATAGACAGAGACAGAGAAAGTCGCATGGAGGGAGCATAACGCTTTTTCGTTACGTGACGATTTCTACCAGTTTACTCCTACCGCCGTGTCTTCGTTTAAAAAAAAACCCGTCAGACTAAATTAAATCACATAAATAAACTGTCGATCAGCTATATATATACACTGACAAACAGTAGACGTGTCATAACCACCACGCCTAACAGTGGTTTAAAAGGTAAAGAGCGAGGTCTTATTCACACAGCACACAAACCGAGTTTTCACACCAAGAGTTTCACGGAAAACCAGGCAGAGCAGAGTAATTAAATAACTATTGAAATACTCGTATGTGTGTGTAACGTAGTACGAATGTATGAGAGATCAAAGGGCAAATTTTAATGAAGCCTAGAACCGCTTTATCGCAATATCTAGGCGATAAATTGTTCACTATCCATGGATATGTTTTACTGGTGTGATTTTTCCTTTGACCTTTATTTTACTTTTCTGATCTATTGCTTTATGGAATAAGGCTAGCCTTATTAAAAAGGCTGTTTTAATCTTTAACTATACATAATATTATAAATTAAAGTCTCTTTTCGTGTCTGTGTGACCGCGTTGTTTTTTGGAAATACGCAATGGATTTTGATACGGTTTTGCCTATAATTTGGAAAATTAATTCCGGAAGATTTATATGTATCATACTTACATATGTCGGAGTCATTCGTTTTACTATTCGGAATGCCTGCGCCATCTGGTGGCGCTAGACAGAGTCTAGCCTGAGTTCGTTGGGGTGGAGGGGAGCTACAGCTACAAGAGCGGTGTGGAGCAGTGGTCTGTTGGACATTTGGACATTGGACATCGTACGGACAACATGTGCTCAGAAACTGTCTCGCGTTCCGTATCGTTGAGTTATGTACCTACAGTGTGTGATTCGCTAGTGTGACTACCTTGTTCGTAAATTATAATCTGATTTGAACTGCAAACCGTTTTTCTATTGCGCAATAACCAACGGTACGCCCACAGTAATTAAAATATGCCTGATGATAACGAGAAGGACACATAAACCTTCTCCGCCACATAGAATAAAGAAATCTTAATGTTCTGTTAAACCAAGAAACTAGTTATTTATGAAATTGGACTAGTAGCTGTGTACTCAGTCTAAAAAGGAATTAAACGTTCTACACATTTCTTTTCTCTAGTTTTCAGACGAAAACCCATATTGGTGTCAAGGAACCCACATTGGTGTTGAGACGATTATACCGTAAACCACTGAATGACTTACAGTATAATCGTTTGAACAATGACTGTAAGACAATCTCTTATTAAAATATGTATAAGCATTGTTTTGTTCAAACCTGAATAGTTATAAGTTATATAAATAGGTACTACTAACCATTATTTTCAGTAGCTTTCATCAACATCATCATTTCAGCCCGGAATCACCCAGTGCTGGGTATAAGCTTCCCCTTTCTTCTGCCATACTTCCCTGTTCTGTGCGTCTCTCATCAAAGTATTTATTTCTCAGTAGCTTTAAAAAAACTTTCTGTCCTGTAACCATTTTAAAGAGGTACATCATGAAGAAGAAATCACAAAAGCCAACTTGCTCGCCACAAAACTGCCTAATTATTCCATCCAACGGATGCGATCCTATACATTATGATAGCACTACATGAAATTTGCCCCGCTCGAGCCATAGCTCAATATTCATGAACAGCGCGGTCGCCGATCAATTTTCATCTTCCGATTTACATGTATCGACGTAATTAAATACAAATCGACGATCAGATCATCGACTGGCAGTCGATTAATTGCTCGATCGTGAGGGTTAGTATCGATTTATGGGCAGTTTGTGGGGTGAACGTTTTTGTTTTAGTTGATGTCTCATGCTGGAGATGAATGTGTCAATCAAGACTGATGACCGACTTTGTGTTTTTTACTTGTTAATAAAATGAAGATATCGGTTATGTACACTCAAACGCTCATACATAACACATAGATAATCAGCCTATAATGTTCCCACTGCTGGGACACAACCCTCCTCTCTTGTAAGAGGGAGTGGGCCAAAATCTACCACGCGGGCCCAGTGTGGCTCATTAGTGGGAATAATATTAATCCTGCAGACCAAATTTCGGTCATAGCAACCGAGATATTATAGTGCCCAAGTATGTGGCACGGGTGCATACTTTGTTCTCTCACTCACTTAGTCCAGTGAGACGGCAATCCAACAAGTCCGGAGAGAGATCAGGTGCAGGACTAACGGCTTAAAGTGCTATCCGAGGCACGGGGGTATCACACCTCCAACTTTCAAACTCCGGGCTGCTACCGAGAAATTCCTAATGGAAAACCCAACCACTTTCATCCGATCTGGGAATTGAACCCAGGACCCCTCGCTCAGCAGTTTCAGAGCACTCAAGCCAGTGGTAGCACTTGAACTACGAAAACCGCTACTTACTATGATGTCATAGAACCACAAGAAAAACAAATTTAGGAAGTTTGATGTAGGGCATCAAACCCCGCAAATTATTTTTTCATTGAATTGATCACGACAGATTACAACGTTACGTAGGATAATAAAAAAGACATTCGTTATCTTGTGTCACTTCACGAACATGAAGTAAACCCACACAATTAGGGGCAATCAAAGTGTTATTAACTGTTAATTACTTGGGCTGAGTACTGTCACTATGATTGGTCGCATTTAACCCGATACAAACTATAGTTTTATTGTGATTGGGAAGTTAACACGGAACGACATTGTTGAAAATGGAAACAATTTCTTGGGATTTCATAATTACTTGAATGAATCCGTAAAGTCCATAATGATGTGAAACTCCATCATCATCAGCTTGACTTTGTTGTTGGACGTTGCATGAAATAAGCCGGTTACCATTAGGAGCGGACGGTTGGAGTCCATCTTTGCTTAGGACCAAGTATTTGCATTCATGAGTACTTGAGAATTTAATTTTGATGCTTAAAACAGTTATCATCTACTTAACCCTATTCTCAACCATAATGGTGTCAACTTCCAGTGTAACCGAATACAACTGAAGACCAATATTTTTCTATTCTCCACCTCCTATCCTGCCCTTTGTGTCCTAAAACATGCATTCAAAGTCACCTCTGTGCTGCCACCGATGACGCCGTGGAAGTGGCAAAGTTTTGGACCAACAAGATCTGAAATAAATACGATAATAATAAAAACGACACGAAAAAGAAGAAATAACGACTACTTACCTATCTGTCCTCCACAAAACAGTTGTTGGGAACATCCCTTGGTAAGACAGATTGGTTGTTAGAATTTTTTTACCTTCCATATTATAAAAGTTACAAATTCGACTGGTAGAAAATAACTATTTTCTCAAATATTTTGATCGTGTCGTGAGGTGTAAATCTCCCTTTATTACATAGTAATTGCTATTTCCCATAGTTTTTGCCATCGTCAGTTTCCAAGTGGTTTTTGTGCAACCATTCTAACAGTATCGCAAAATTGATTGTAAATATGATAGATAGGTACCGGTTTCTATTGCTACGACAGCTTTAAAGATATTGGATTCATTAATTTTATTCGAATATTTCTGGTTCCTGAATACGCAATGAAACATTATTGCAGTGGTTTCTTCGGTTAAGATAAAGCTTTTCGATCTATCATTCTTTAAGGAAACAGTAAAGTTAGAATAGTAAACAGCTTTGCCTTTGTAGAAATTAAACCAACGAGCTGAGTAGGTTTGGCTTAATTTCTTCAGATTTTGTACCAGAAATTCAGCTAGAAATCTGAAGTGTGATCTATTTGGTGGCCATTATGAAGGCTTAGGTACCTATCGATACTATGCATATTTCTTTAGGAGAAACACGTGTAACGTTTATTTTTAAAACTGAGGTAATATTCATTATTATCTAATACATATAATAGGCAAATCAGTTGACTCTTCAAACTCTTCGACAGTAAGCTAAAAGTAGGTACTCAAAGGTTGGACTAAATATTTTTGGCAAAAGAATATCACTTGTCGAAACTTCCTTGAATTTATTGCCATACTCAAGCTGAGTATTCTGTAAGATCAGCGCTGCAGCGCTTCCTACATTAAATGAGCGCTGCAAAGAAAAACTTAGACGTACAAATGTCTCAGTTGCAAATAGAATTGAATAATTGAATTTATAGTAGTTCCAGAATTTCATATGGCAACTCTGGCCTGGCAAGATTCCAGGTATCGTGGGTCCAACTTTGTAATTGAAAGTTTCTCGCGCTCGTACGAAATGTGAACTGTTTTGGACATGATATATCATTGTTTTATTAAATTAGGATGATTCATTATTGTTATGATTCCATAGATTTATTGGACTTTTCTTGGCTTTTAGCTCTAAATTGGCAGGGCTGAGTAATAGATTGCAATTGTTGGAACTATCGATTTCAATGTTAGTGTTGTTAATCCATATGTTTTCTTTCTTTTGGCTAGTAGTCACTTAATTATGACAAAGTATTATAATCAATCACGCTTTTGCAATTAAAGGTATTTTCCCTTCCGCCTTGCCTTCCTACCCAGAGCGGGAGGGGTCATTTGATGATTTCCCACCAGAAAAAAAAAAAGGTATTTTTACATTAAAAAAATATGGTTTGATACTTCGAGAGGAAGATGGCGGGACGAGCTTGACTCCTACAGAAAGGACTAGCAAAAGACAGAATTGTGTGGAAAAGGGAGAGAGAGACCTTTGCCCTGCAATAGGACAATACAGGCTAGTTAGATTAGATTAGGTAGAAAAAATTATGGTGTTGTGCTCAACTGTATCAATCCCGTTTAGAACTCAAAATTAAAAGAAAAGAGTACCTAACCGTGAAGTTTTTTGCCAGGGCGTCTCCAAAGGAAACGATCAGTTGGACGATTCCAACTGGTCGTTTCCTATAGAGACGCCCACAGCTTCAGCCCACGTAAGTTTATTAATTAATTTATTCAATTCAAAATCTTGTAAATATTTTAAAAGTGGTATGACAATTTACATCGTAAGGAAATCGGCATGACCTAAATAAAAAAAATTGAAGACATATGACATCTGCCAACCGGCACTGGTCCCGTGTCCCGTGGTAGTTTGTAGCCCTCTCGAAGAGGGGAGGTCTGTGTCCCAGCAGTGGGAACATTATAGGCTGATTATGATGACGTTTATATTGTTGATCTTATTTTCCGGCGCCTTATTTGGACGCATCAAAGAATTACAAAATATAAAAACTCCGCAATTTTACAGTGATTATTTTATGACTACGAGTATTAAGATCTCTGGGACAGTCATTACCCAATCCAATATGACAAGCAACCATCTTTCCAGTCCCTTCATTCCACTTTCCGATTATTCCACGCCCTGCAGGTGGTTACTGTCATCCCAGAGGACTTACGCTAATAACTCCAAGCCAATGTTTGCCAAACATGCCAAATGCTGCAATATTACAAACACTCCAACATGTCAGCGAATTGTCAATTAGTATAGATTTATCAACCGCCATTGAGGTTTTAAGGACCGGTTGAGATTATTTTTGGCCTGTTATTGTAAATAGGGCAATAAATATATTTTGTGTAAACTTACCTTTATGTTTATGGGGGTAGATATTAGGAGGGATTTATTGAAGGACAAGGTATGGGTCTTGTTGCTATTGGCATGTTTGTTGCCTAGTGAATTAATGGTAACTTTAAAATTATCAGTGTTAGCAGTTAAGACAGTATTCTCAGTGTTGAGGGCTGTTTATTATTATTATAATTTGTGGTAAATTACTGTTCAAATATATATTATATGGCATTATTTTTATTTAACGATACTCATCATTAAATAAAAATAATGCCATATTATAATATATATTTGAATATATCTGAAGAACTTCGAAATCCAAAACGTGAATCCTTTTCTCTGTTAGTATATAGTACATACTATATAAGCTATTGTTGTTGCTGTTTCTATTTTAGATGTACATAGGTACAGAATACGAGTCGGTGATGGTTTTTTAGAAGGAGCAGTGGAGAGTTCGTCGGTCCGAACCCAAGCAGGTCCTTTACTTTGTATAATTAATTTCATCACCACTGCTCTCAAAACGGTGACGGAAAACATCGTGAGGAAACCGGCATGTTCTAGAACCAAAAACTTGAATACATGTGACATCTACCAACCCGCATTGGACCCGAGAGGCCTGTGTCCCAGCAGTGGGAACGTTATAGGCTGATTATGCTGATGGTTTCTTATACTTTATTCCCTAAAATCCAAAAGTACCATAAAGTTCTTATAAATTTCACCAGGGTTAATAACAGTAACTGCTGGTCCCATAACCAACATAACATAAATTCGCCATACTAAGTGCAGAAGCTACCTAGATTTAAATGGAAATACATATAAACGTCGTAAGAATGAATTAGATAATTCTAGTAACTTGTTCCATGGAAATACATGCTTTAATTGGTGAAATAGGTCATCCTGCTTGGTATAATATTTTAGTCATATATGGTATAACGTTAGTAGTAATATATCTATGAATATTGATGGAGATGTAGAATAATAGTAACAGTATCATCTAAGTAAGTTTGTCTTTAATAATTACATACATACATAATATATTATGTCGCATATAATATAATATATTATTTGCGATATAATATATTATTCTATCAGCGCCCCGCGGTTACACTAAGTTTCGATCCCGTGGAAATAACGAAATAAAAAGTATCCTTTGTGTTAATCCTAGTTATGAACTATCTGTTTGCCAAATTTCATCCAAATCCGTTCAGTACTTTTTACGTGAAAGAGTAATAAACATCCATCCACCCATCCTCACAAATTTTTGTTGTTATAATATTATAGTAGGATTACGAGTATATAGCAGTGGACTGCTACAGGCTGATGATGAAATTATATAATAATATCTTCAAAGTTTATTGTCTAAAGCCTGATTTATATGGTGCAATTTAATTCCATACCATAGTTGAAGAAAAAACAATAGTTGCACTGTCTAAACAGTGTTTAGATGATGTCAAGTCATATATGTTGCTTCTATTTTATTGTATGCTTTAAGCTTTTCAAATAGTAAGAGAAAATCTGATCACTTTTGTAACAGGATTTTATTTCTGATGGCCTTTTATTTTTACATTTAAAATTGGGTCTGTATAAGCTGCAATATCTTCGATGACTCCCCAGTAGCAAAATTTTTACGAAGCCAACTAAAATAAGTTTGCTATGTTTTCGCAAACACGATGAATCCTCATTGGTTTTAATTACGTATATGTAAATGTCGAATAATTAAACTATGTTTTTCCTTAGATTAATCTCAGCCAACACTCTTGGTCAATTTTCTCTCTAAGTTCAAGACCTACCCCACTAAACATTCCTGTAAACCAACATCAAAAGATGTTCTAAACCCATCACCAAGTATCGGTCCTCCCTAATCCGGAATGCTAATCTGTCCTGACGTGCATCTGTCCTCTTATTTCCACATTCAATACCACAGCGTATCTACTAGTAACAGTGGATCATCGTCCATCCATTTGACAGGACTTGAGAAATGTCAGAAATTACATTATCTAAATTATGTCAAGATTCCAGTATGCCAAATTGTAGAGATATGACAGTTTGGGATATAAGCTCTGCTGCATTTCCCTCCGCATGATTGCTGAAATGCCCTATCGTGTCGACTAACTCAATCAATCAATCATCTCAGCCTATATTGCGGTCCACTGTTGGGCATAAGTCTCTCCAACACCTGGTTCTCCGCTATCCACATTCAGTCTGTCCTTGCCGAATTTGACTGACTCATCATCGTCCTGCCTTTATCCCAATTTATTTGGTGTTGTAGCATGTCTTCATAATATGTCCTCTTCTTTCATACATCTCTATTAGCCGTCGTCTTTTCTGACATTGACCGACTGTTAGGGGCTAATATAGGTAGTCTGTGACAATACTTAGGCACAAAGACAGCAGATGCTCATCTAAGCACTAAGCATCCAAGGTCGCATGGTCGGACACGCGGCAATGCTAACAATAGAGTCGACTGTCGCACGTTTTCCAACATTCTTTCTATAAATAGCGTAAGAATATTTTGACTAAGAGTAAGCGAGTAGAGGTGATGTGTAGGCATTAATGCATTCATTTTTATTTAAGTCGTTTTTACGAATACTATAAGAATTGTGGCATAAAATCCCAGACATGTGACATCTACCAACCCGCACTGGGCCCGCGTGGTGGATTACGGCCCCGTTTCAAAAAGAGAGGAGGCCTGTGTCCCAACAGTGGGAACATTGAAGGCAGCATATGCTTATGCTATATATGGATTGTGTGCACTTTTATGCTGCGGGCATAAGATATATACATATACAGGGTGAAAGGGCCATCGACGCGCTAACTATAACCATGAATGCAGCACATGTTTCTAGACCCGTTGCGTTAAAATTTTCCGTCAGTTATTAAATAAAAAGAATGCTGTTCCATACATTGACGTTTGACGACACGGTTGGCGCAGTGGTTAAGCGATTGACTGCTGCGCTGCGTGTCGCGGGTTAGATTCCCGCACGGAACAAATATTTGTATGACCTACAAGTAGTTGTTCCGGGTCTGGCTGTTTTTGTATGTGAGTTTAAATGTTTGTAAACGCACCCACGTTACAGGAGAAATTCCTAGTGTGGGGCAACGTTTTTAATAAAGAAACAGAAAAATACATTTTAGCTGCATAGGTATGAAACCGCAAATTAAAAAAATAATATTAATGTTGTTATGATTGTTTTAATTATGATTTTTTAAGCGTCTGTGGATAACTAACTAGATTTTTTGGTTTGTTAAGTTAGTAATATAAAAAACAGTGGCATAGTTAGCCAGATAACAATGTTAAATTAACAAAGTCAGTATACTAAAATTACAATACAACAATCAAAATAATAGGTGACTAGTTTACTGTTTACTGGTGGTACTAGTTTTGAATATGAATGTTGTTAACCATAAGTGCTTTATTTTTAGTTTAATTTTTCCCCATGTCATTAATGCCTAATATGGCGTCTGAATGTATTTAATGCTTGTTGCTTATTTTAATTCCTTTTATTTGTATTTTTATCGTGCTTGCTACTTAGTGATCCTAAGATTTCTACTACATTCTCTATGTCTACTCGTGAGGACCTGTAATTGGCTCTGTGTCGCTTATACAATTGTTATTAATTTGGTTTAGCTCGCCTGCCTCGCCTTGTTGGTTCGCCTACTTATAAATAAATAAATAAATATTATGATTAAGGGAAACGATGAACGAATTGTGTGAAAAATGGTAATAAAAAGGAAAAGGCTATCATTTCACTATCATAATCAGTATATAATGTTCCCACTGCTGGGACACAGGCCTCGTCTCGGTGAGAGGGAGTGGGCCGCAATCCACCACAAGGGCCCAGTGCGGGTTGTCAGATGTCACATGCCTTCGATTTTTGGTTCCAGAACATGCCGGTTTTCTCACGTTGTTTTCCTTCATCGTTTTGAGAGCAGTGGTGATCAAATAATCTACACAAAGTAAAGCGCCTGTCTGGGTTCAAATCTGTCATCTCAGTATGCCTCGTTTGTAATAAGCTGTTATTCGAGATGTATTGAAGAAGAAAACATGACGTGTCTTGCGCTATGCGAAAAAACAATAAAAGTTCTGTCAACAGAGTTCATAACGCGTCGTCTCTTCTGCCTCATAATCTTTGCCGCGACAGCACAAAACCGTTCACAAATCAGTCTCCATGTATCGACAAAGAAATGCCTTTTAACCGTTATTTATATCGTTATTTGTGTAGTTATTTATAACGTTATTTCTGTTTCAGATGTTCCTGTGTTTACAGTCCGTGAAACGATTAGATGTTTTATTTATACAAGATTATTGGGTTTCGTTGGAACTGTTATGGTGGTATAATTGAAGCTTCGAGCTTCTGTGTGCTGGAATGTGTTGGATTCGATTGATTTATTTATAGGTTTTATTCCTTTTGGTGTTGAGATGAAAGTATTCGCTGCGGCCATGAACTTCTTGCTACCATTTATACATAAACTCGCTGAAACTCAACTTTGTATGAAATGTTCTCGTTTATTTGGACGACTGCATGAATATGTATTATACCTTAAAAATAAAAAGTAGATGGCCATTAAAAGAAATGATGGCGTTTACTAAACGTGGTGAAATTTTGTTCTTGGCTTTGGATTGAGAGGTACAGACGCCACACATCAAGCTAGTCGAAACTGTCATTTTTTCCCAAACAACCTTGAACCTAATGCTTTAGTGATAAAGTTAAAAAAATATTTAAAAAAATTGACAGATTGTAGTAGGTTGATATGCTGGCGTCTGTATAATTTGTTTAGCCTGTACACGAGACATGTTATTTTTACCACAATCAAATAAGATACTAACTGTTACGCCCATCTAATTATACGAACCATTAAGGAGACCTTTTTCATCACTTAAGATGTCGACTTTGAAAAAAAGAATGTGTTTTATGTTGCCAAATGTATCATTGCTTTTTTAAAGTTCTTTTAAAAAAGCAATTGCTTTTTTAAAAGAACTTTAAAAACGGAGCTTTTTTAAAGTTCTTTTAAAAAAGCAATTGATTTATGAAAATGGGTCTAAGCTTAGGAGCCAAACGTTCAGCTACTGCGTCATATATGCCCCTTTTTAACACTCGGCGATATCTAAATTAGGGCTTAAATAAAAACGCGCTGTTCGATTTTCAACTTTCGACGTTTAGCCAAACGTTGAAGATCTAATAGAACTTTCGTGTTGCCTAGTGATAGTGAAAATGGGATTTGGGTTCCCAACTTTACTGTTAAATATATTTTACACAGTATCATACTTACTTTTTACAGTTTCTCTCAAAGCGTTCAAACTTATTTTAGTATTAATAACATTGGAAACTTTCCTCATAAAGGATTAAGTGTTGGCGCTTATATTTCAGACGGAACTTTATAGTAGCATTAAAATTAATTTAGTAGGCATATCAGACTTTAATGTTGTCATCTCTCTAAAGCTGCGTACGCCCTAATAAAAGACATAGTAGACTATACCTAATTATGAGAGAGTAATAAGAGGGAACTGGTAAAATCCATTGTTGCTATCACGGGTATACAAGATACATTACTCTGTATGGAGTGTCATTTAGTTGCATACTCAGCCTATAATGTCCCCACTGCTGGAGCACAGGCCTCTTCTCAGTAAGAAGAAGTGGGCCATAATCCACCACGCGGGCCCAGTGCGGTATGTCACATCTCTTCGAATTTTTGGTTCTAGGACATGCCGGTTTCCTCACGATGGATTCCTCACCATTTAGCTGGCGGCAATTTTTTCTTTACAATATCAGGGTTGGTCTCAGAGTAAAATATGTCCATAATGATGAGTACAATGAACCCTTTTCCGGTTTACAATTATTTCAATTTGAGGCTGGCACACGAGTGTAGGGATAAGCTCAAGGAAAATAATAACAGGATGGCAGGGACAACTGGTTACCATGGTTACCATTCAGTACTTGATTCTGGAACCCTCTGCGTTCAAAATTCCCGTCGGTATTTTTTTTTAAATCAGCATTTGTCTATGAAAGTGCTCACAAAATGTATGGAACAGCAATTTTTTTTTGACTCATGTTTTCCTCTTACTTTTTATTTTTTGTTGCGTTTGTGCTCTTATTCTGCGTCATGCGTACCTCAAATAAATGTATTTTCTAGCTTTATTTCTTTCTAAATTATCCTTTTCTTAATAAACCAGCTTAATTTCTGAAGCACAGTTAAAATAATGGCACTACCATCACCATGGCTTCAATCAAACGGATTGAATCAATTACGTTGCTAAGGCGGCGGGCAAACGAGCGAATCGCATGTCGACAAATATGGACGTGGCCTAATCCTCGTTCGGGGTTCATTTCGAAACATAATTATTAAGTGAATTACAGCAGTTACACAAGACTCGGTTGAAATTAATTAGAAAATTGTGTCTTCACCCTTTTAAAATTTGGGTCAGGAGACCACAGTAGGGTAATTGAATTTTATTTTCTTCCGGTTTTATACGTATTTTTCGGCTGTGTGGAATTTTAGAAGGCTCTATGCTTGAAGCCCACTGCTAGATCTCTATCTCGTTGGTAAGTGTTTCAGCTAGCCGGCTAGCCGGTCTAGAGTACTAATTGGAGTAACTCGTCTCTTTACTTTTAAACCAGTGTTATAACTCAACGCTGAAGGATTATGGAGAGTTGTAACCTCTTCATGATCCTTAAATCCTCGGTATGATCCTCGGTAATGTTGAATTGTTTAATGGTGAAACAATCAAGTATTTTCTAACTGAACAGACCGCTGTTCTGCTGTGGAGTTTGTTGCGCCACGTCTTCATCCCAGCGAAAGCACTAGGAAGTGGTGAAGGGCAGGCGTTTTGTAATGTTGACGTTCGAAAAGTACTGATTCTCAGCCTAATTTGAATAAATGACTTTTGATTTTGACCTCTAGTACACCCACACTTCTCCAGTAATGTTTAAGTCCGATGTTATTACATGGGACTTAAACATTACGAGGGCTATTACCATCAACCGGGCACACATCAAAACTACGGGCAAACAAATATGATAAACTATGATAGTCATTTCTGAAATGATATCACACACAATCATCATAATTTTCTACTAGTATTTATTTATTTACTACTAATTTTTTAATGCTATTGGCATTTTTTTACCATTCCACCTTTGAGTGATGCAGACAAACAGTGGTAGGTGCAATTGTGAAAAAATTAGGAGTACACATTACATTAAAACTTTACATTAGTATGAGGGGCCCGTGGCAAAACAACAACATCCGCACAGGTCGATCGATCAGGCCGCGGTTGATCTGTGAATCTTTACATACCGAGACCCCTCCGTGCCTCGGAAAGCATGTTAAGCCGTTGGTCCCGGCTGTTATTCGTGGATATTTGACAGTCGTTACGGGTACTTAATCAGAAGCCCGAAAGACTGACAACCAGTCTTATCAAGGGGTATCGTTTTACCCAGTAGGTAACTGGGTTGTAGAGGTCAGATAGGCAGTCGCTTCATGTAAAATTCTGGCATTCAGCTGCATCCGGTTAGACTGGAAGCTGACCCCCACATTGTTGGGAAAAGGCTAAGCAGATGATGATATAATGACATTACATTAATTTCTAAAAAAATTCGGAATAACAGAGTAATTTCCATCGTTCAATATGTCTAATGCCTGTATAAAAAAGTAGTTATTTGACCTTATTCAAAGTTTTACTAGAATAAAACTTTCCGACCTTCCTCATCAAATAGCCCAAATCTGTAACGTAGACTTTACCTCTATACATACATGTTTCAGGGTCACCTAGAATTAGGAATGTTCTTATACGGGGTGATTTTTTACCCAGTTTCTTTTTTTTGTATTGAATTACTGCTTTTCCACTAGCACAATCAGTCTATAATGTTCCCACTGCTGGGACACCGGCCTCCTCTCTGAGAGGGAGGGGGCCGTAGGTCACGACGAGAGCCCAGTGCGGGTTGGTGGATGTCACATATTTTAGTTTTTTTGGTTCTAGGACATTAAAACCGAATTTAAATTAACTATGAAAAAGGAAATGTAGTTTTTCTTTTGTAGCTTGATGTACATACCAACAAGTGAAACATTAATCTTCTTATGACATCAATATTATAATGTAGTAGCAGGTCATGTAATTGCATTTAACCTAGTTACTTTAGAGTACTCCATAAAAAGGTTTACTTTGTGACAATATAAAATCAAGCCATTTTAATAAAGCTCTTTCAGTAAAAGCTCCCTTTAAGTGTAGTGTTACGTACCTTCTCAGATTCAGGGTAAAATTAATAGAATTAAAAAATATTATAAAATTATAAATATAAAATATATTATAAATGCGAAAGTTTGTATAGTTGGATGGATGGATGGATGTTTGTTACTCTTTCACGCCAAAACTACTGAACGGATTTTTATGAAATTTGGCACACAGATAGTTTATAACCAGGATCAACACATAGGATACTTTTTATCCCGATATTCTCACGGGATCAAAACTTATGCGGGTGAAACCGCGGGGCGCAGCTAGTGGCATATAATGACGGAGAAGGTACGTCACTCTCGTTACTATCAGTCATATTTTAATTACTGTGGGCATACTATGGGTAGCGTTGGTTATTGCGCAATTGACAAACCGTTTGCAGTTCAAATCAGATTATAATTTTACGAACAAATTAATCACACTAGCGAATCACACAGTGTAGGTACACGACACAACGATACGGAACGCGAGACAGTTTCTAAGCACATGTTGTCCGTACGATGTCCAGTCCACACCGCTCTGCGCTCTTGTCGACTCGCACGAACGTCAGGCTACAGCAGGGTAGAAGTTGAACTGCACTGCTTTTTTGTTCTATGACTAAATACAAAAAAGCAGTGCAGTTCAATTACTGCCGAGCTATATGAGCTGGTGGTGAGCACCCTGGTGGCGCTGGTGTCTCGATCAGTCAAACGACAGACTAACGCATTTCCGACCTATACATATTTGGTCCGCTCTTTATTATTGAGTTTTCAAATGGTTTATTAGTTCACGTCGATTCCACTTTACATAAGGTCTATCTATTCATACACGAAATATTTGAAGAAATATTTGAAGTGAAACATCTTTAGGTGGTAAAGAAGACATAGAAACGAAAAAAATATATTTAAAAAAATGAAATAATTAAGAATTACTGCACACACTTAGTAAATACAGGCTCCTTCTTATTTTTTCACATCCTTTACGCTAGTTTCTACGTAGTACATAAACCCTTTACTCCGCTTCAATAACAGTTAATACTACGCACTAAAAGGACATAATATATTAACCTTATTGGTGATGTTCTTCAAAAAGGTACGCGAATGTCAAGATATATAACGTAAACGAAGCAAAAGGAGTTTGCAAGGATCGTAGCAGATGACATTCTGTAGTTTCTGCCTACCCTCATTGAGAGAAGGCATTATTTTATGTATGTACTATCGCCAAAACTCAAACTATCTGACCATTTTGAAAACAAAATCCCGTGCACATGATGACCACAGCTGCGTCCGTATGTAAAACAAGAGAGGATCGAGAGGTCGACTAATAATATGTGCTGCAAGCAGGAATAGTCCTTACGGTGGTCAGATATAGATTTTGGCGATAGTACTTATCGATAGCGTACCTAGTTTTTAATAACCGCCATTTTTTATCCTAAAAAAATCTTCAACATTTAATCCCCCCTGTACATCCGTATTGTCCGTCCATCTCGTAAACAGGCACCCTTTATTGACACGATAGTTTACAGCATCTACACATGATTCCAACAGTTTTATGTTAGCCATGTGTTATTTGATTAGCTATCCGTTTATTTGGGTATTGCTCGAATCGATTCAGCAATGAATGTATGGTTTGTTTGATCCGAATATATTAGTTGCCTTCGATGTAAGCAGATTTGTTTGCTTATGGTTCCAGAGATTTTGTTTTGGTACAAATCTTGTGTGCGTTCGGATTTAGGTCGGCAGTTAGGACTAGATTCTAGTCCTAACTGCCGCTCTTCATCGGACGCTCTTCACGATAGTCACTAGAATATCGTGAAGAGCGTCCGATCATAATTGACATGGATTATGAAGAAGACGGAGAGCAGTGGTAGCCAAGAGGTAACGTTCCCGACTTACGAGTTGTAGGTCGTGGGTTCGAACTCAGGCAAGCGCTTTACATTTCATCATCAGTGCTCTCAAAGACAGTGAATGAAAACATGTAACCGGCATATCCTAGAACCAAAAATTCGAAAACATGTGATATCTACCAACGCAAAGGGCCGCGTGGAAGATTACAGCCCATTCCCTCTCGAAGAGAGGAGACCTGAGCCCTGGCAGTGAGAACATAATAGGCTGATTATATATGAGGAAGACACTGCAAGACTTTGGCTTGTAGTCTGTCATTAAATTCTCATTCCTTTAGATGCCATTATGTGTTTAGCTAGTGACTTTGTCTGCGTTTAATTTGTATTTTATAATTTTCTAATAAAAATAACCAGGATAAAAAGTAGCCTATATCCTTTTATAGATTCCAGGCATTCGTCTTTCATATCAATTGGTTCAGTGGTTTAGGCATGAAATGGTAAAAAAAAAGTCAGACAGAGTTACTTTCGCATTTATACTATTAGTATGGATGAGCTGTTCTCGTGTAATGGAAAACTATTATGCCATGGTAAATAGATTAGTATCTGCTAGTCAAAGGGATTGAGTTGACTAATGTGAGCCAAACCTACATACCTATATGGTGTCAGTTGTGAAGACTATTTGATGCACTGCATCTCCAAACTACTATAACCCCTCCATACTATACCGAATGGCAGGTACGCGCAAACAGTAACCATAAGGTCAGCACATGATTCTAGACGGCGTAGAATTTTGTAGTCGGTTATAAAAAAAAAATTACTTGTTTTATCGAAAAGTGACTTACGCAGTCAAAATGTATGGAACAGTTAATTTAAAGAAAAATACCGACGCCAAATTTTATAATCATGTACTAAATCCATGGTAACAGGTTGCGCGTGCACCTGAATATCCTAACTAATATGACAAATGCAAAAGTGAGTTTATTTATTACGCGTGTTAACGCGTAATAACGTTTGACGACACGGTTAGCGCAGTGGCTGAGCGATCGACTGCTGCGCTGCGTGTCGCGGGTTCGATTCCCGCACGGAACAAATATTTGTATTGCCTACAGGTAGTTGCTCCGGGTCTGGCTGTTTGTGTATGTGAGTTTAAATGTTTGTAAACGCACCCACGATACAGGAGTAATTCCTAGCGAGGGGCAACGTTTAAAAAAAAAAAAAACTCACTCACCCAATTTTATTCAAATTTCTTCAGCTTAGCGTGAGTTAAGCTGAAGAAACTGAACAAATGAAGCTGAAGAAAATTCTGACAATTGTCGGAAATCGTGCACTGACTGGACAGGTCCTCTCATTCTGTGTGGTTCTTTCCTCAAAAGACCATCTCAGACATCAATCTACATGGTCTACATATGATCTGACAATGTCAGAACTTTAAAAGAGACTGTGACCTCTGAGTTAGTTTTGGCCTTTCTTCTCAGACTAGTCAGATAGGAAATGCCGACCTCATCTAGTTTTTAAAATATGATTGACGTTTAAAACTGTTTGTACAAACCTATTTACAAAATAAAATCATGCATCATTATTTTAAATTATGTGTATGTTTATTTGTGAAAAACTAAATCAGCAGATGAAGTCGCGGACAACAGCTAGTCTAGTTATACACGGTGTATTTTAAAGCTAATTTTTATGAAAGTAGTTCTACTAGTAGGCTTGCAAACTCATGATTTACAAACAATGATTCCTGTACACTTTACAGACAAATGACGCAGCAATTAATTCCTTTATCAACCACGTCACAGGCTCGGATTAGCCCTTCCTTAGCCAGACAACTCGGCTGGTATGCAGACAGTGAAAACAAGCAAAAGTACTTACTGAGTCACACAATGATTGCAGCATGTTGTTGTAAATGCATCAATCTAACATCAAACCTAAACCACTTCATTCATATTCATTTTCCTAGGTTACTAAGGGCGTGTGTATAATACTCAATTCTTTTTTTTCCGACTGCCTCGTTTGTCTGGTGGTCGCAAGGGCTACTGCTGAGCATGAGGTCCTGGGTTCGATTCTCAGGTCGGCCAAAGTGTTATCAGCCATTTCTCAGTAGCAGTCCGGATTCGTTCGTTCATGTTTACGTCCCATGGACGTAAACACACAGAACTGGCGAAATATGGGTGTTCTATAGGTACTCCTCTGCCGAACCCGTAGATTACAGGCCTGATGTTATCTTATCTTATTACGATTTTTTGATGCGACTTTGTTATTTTCACGACATTATGAAAACATAATGCGTGTTTTTTCTTTTACATTTTGTAAAATGAACATCGAAACGGAATTATTTATAGTGAAGAGCACAAAACCCTTTGTTCTCCTGATATTCTTGAAAAGCTTCCTACAACTCTTCATGATACAATTCAATATGAAGATTTATAAGCATGCTACACATTGAACAGTAATAGCTTTCTGCAGTGTTAAAATGCCATAAAGGCACGCCACTTCCTCTTGCTTGCATTCTCTGCTGTTATTTATTATTATATCGTGTTCCATATTTATTCTGAGCCCTAAACCGAACTGCATTTTTTTTAGGAAAGAAAGAAAAATAGGTCTGCATATTAGGCACGTAAACATGTGCACACAAAAAGAAAGATAACTGAAATATTAAAGAAATAAAACAAAACAAAATAGATCTATAATCACGAGCACAGAACAGAAATAGTGGACAGCTGCCCGTCGTGACTGCGACAAGAAGGCTTCCACTCAGCATGGTCAGTGCTGATTTTCAGTGGTCACCCAAAAATAACGTACGGAAACCATCCGCCATTTAGGCGGTGTGCCATCGACACCTATGAAATTACTAGAACAGCCAAACCAGACATAGCTGGTTTCACGGGTGAGCCCTGGTTCTACCCGCACTTGCTTAAGTAATTTCGAAATCAACCCAACCAAAGACGCGTCTAAAAGACGCGTCTAAACGCGGCTCAACTATCAACGTCATTAATATCGCTTGCACCACAATTAGCGACGGATATCATGTTTACTGCACCCAGTTGATCCAGTTGCTCTAATAAACGTTACGACATTTTAATAAAAGCGAATTAATCAAGTGCTGCGGTGTAACAGATCTTGAAGTCTGTGTGAGACTGCATAGTTTGTTTTATGAGTGGTTCGAGTCGGTAATCTGTGGATTAGCCAGTTGTAGTGGCCAGTGGTATTCTATGCATGTTGATAGTGTTTTGTTTTTCTTTTCTCTGCACATGGGGGATTTACACTATCGGTCGGTTTTCGCCGCGCGGCTGGTCGCTTACCAAATTGCCTCACAAGCCGAATCGCCACCCCATTTACACAGGTCGATAAAAATTGCAGGTGACAATTTTGCATCAAAATGTCGACCTTCATGCGGCGGGTCGGTCGGGATTGCCTGCGACTGAGCATTTTCACAGACGACGGGTGACTAAAATTGTTAGTCACCCGCCGCATGCGACCTGTCGCCACACGACAAAAGTCGAAACCTACTTTGGAACTTGCGATTTTAGTCACCTGCGGCCTAGCCGAATTGTCGTTTAGACAGTCGATTCTTGCCTTGGGGCGAACATCGTGAAGCTGAGTCACTGTGTAAAGCCCACATTAGTTAGACCATATTTGCTTCAGGGCTATAATATGCTCGTTTAGTGCATGGTTCCATAATATCATGTTGAAGACCCATTCACTCAAAGGCCTCCCGAGAAAGTAAGCTTTCCAGGGACTATCTACCTGTCTGGGTACCGTTCTGTTGGTAACGATACAAACTATAGGTATAGATAACAAAATATAGGTACTTGTGCGGATATATCATTCCTTAATTGAACAAAAAAAATATAGTGAGTCCAGATAAAAAGACAATGCTGTCAGGATTTTTGACAATTCGCAATATTTCAACATTCTGTTAACTCCGTTGTTCCCAACAAACTATCCGCTGACAATCACACGAAGCACAAAATCCTCCACTGACATATTCATACGAATATAATCGAAAAAACTCCTCCTCCTACATTTGTTTGGACTCCAACGAAACAACATGGGGCCAAAATAAAAAAAACGAATTTCAAAAGACAATTTCGTGTCCATTCACGGAGCATGTTCCTCGAATCACGACTAACTAGTTGTCAAAGGCATCGCACGTGCCGGTCCGGCTTTTTCTGGACGTTTCTAGCCGTTTCCACGAACTTATTGGTCGGTTCCGGTGTTTTTCGGAAGGTCCGGAACGTTTTTGAGCGGCGCCGCGTGAAATTGGGGGTGGAATCGGTAGCGTTTTGATGATAGATGCGTGCTGAATGAGCAATAATATGGAACTGTGTGGATATTGGTGTTTAGTACTTGAGTTTAACTACACGAGGGGTTAAAGCAGGATTATTAACTTTGTCATCAACCATGATGACTAGCTAACAATTGTCTTTGATAATATTACATGGTCAAAGTAAATTAGAAGACGAAAATTCGGAGACGAGATGGATATTGATATGTTATGACTATAAAACAAGTTTTTCTAAACTCATAATTTCGAAAAACTACACCTGATTAAGAGGTCAACGGCTACTTAAATTAATGACTTTAGAAAAAAACTATGTTTTTTGGTTCATTATTAAAGGCAAGAGATTGTAATGATGCCATTAGATATAGATATGAATAACGTCTGTGAAGTTTCACTAGCTGATTTAATTAGCAACAAACAGCTCGTAACAGGTGACCACCACCAGACCTAATCAACTTCTGTAGGGAGGTGGGCTGGTTGGAATAACCACCGACGGCCGCCATGGCCCACGCACAATGGTCCACTTGAAAGACTAGGTGCGGAAACCAAACCCACAACATAGAACATAGAACTGGTGACCACATAAGAAATATTTATGATTGTTTGCTATTTGTAATTCGGACTCAAAGTAAGGACTTATTAATCGAAATAGACTTAGATAGAAAAGGACTGACACTACAAAAAATGACTACATTTCTCCCTCATAATAAACTTAAAATTCATAGAAATTCTCCATTTTAACGGCCAACCTTAAGTTACGTTTTGAAGCACAGTCTGAACTCTTATCTAAAATTCAAAGGTTATAGAGATTGTTAATGAAAATTACTGTCACCTAAACTCCTGACTTTAACCGTTAAGATACACTTAAAAATAATATTCCTATTAGTGCTGTCTGGTTTTGGAATATTCATTTTAGGTTTCTGGAATTGTCTTTCTGGCCTACAAGACTTATAGTGCTGTCGACCTAATTATTCCCTAAGTCGCCTTGTTTGCGGTTTTATTGATAGGTAAGCAGGTTGCAGTGTTGAGAGGAAGCACCTTTTGAAATGGAACCTTATTAATACTGCCAGAGTTAGCATTCCCGTTCAAACGGAAAAGAAAAAAATCTTGTGAAAACCGGCTATGTACTAGAATCAGAAATTCGAAGACATGTGACATCTACCAACCCGCACTGGGCCCGCGTGGTAGATTACAGTCCTTTCTAAGAGAGGAGGCCTATAATGTCCCAGCGGTCGTAACATATAGGCTCATTATGTGTTGTTTATGTAGATATTTTCAAAAACAGAAATTATTATACTTAACTAATTAAGATAATAGAGACTACAATTACAATTTTTCGTGCCAATTTTTGTAGAGAAAAACTCAGTACCGGGTTGCTCAACCAAGCCGTGTTGTGTACTCCACATTTCACATTAGACCATGATTTATGTGTTATGTTGGACACGGATGTTAGTTTGTTGGTGGTCCACTGGTCTATGAGGATGGCGTAAATTTAAATTATATTTTTTATGTCATAATAGTTGTGGTGTCTAATTTGGTAGGATTCAGAATTAGGTTACGATTTACAATTCAAACTGTGGTAATTTAGGATAGTTTCCGCAATTCTGATAATTGTATAGGTGCTATAGATATTTTTTAGCGATTTCATATTTATAATATAACTAGCATCTGCCCTCGCTTCGTGAAAAAAAGGTTGTCAGAGTTTTCAGAGTTTTGGGCTTCTGACTATTCGTAACGACTGTCAAAATCTGCTGAGCTCCTTAAGTTGTGACTTGAGCTGCACGATTTCTGACAAATGTGTGCAATGACTGGACAGGTCCTCTCAATATGTGTGGTTCTTTCCTCAAAATACCATCTCAGACATCGATCTACATGGTCTTCATATGATCTAACCAAGATTATGTCTGGACTTTATAAGAGACTGTGACTTCTGAGTTAGTTTCGACCCTTCTACTCAGATTAGTCGGATAGAAAACGCCAACCTCACCTAGTTTTTAAAATATGATTGACGTGTAAAAGTGCTTGTACAAACCTACTTACAAAATAAAATTATTTATCATTTATTTACAAATGACAGCCGGGTCCAACGGTGCTTTTTGAGGCACGAAGGGGTCTCGATATGTAAATGATGTTCACCTATCCACGGACAGGCCTCGGCAAGCGTAACTTAACCTTCAATTGACCCGTACGGCAGTTATTATTTAGCCACGAGCCAAAATGAGACAAGAAGGGTAAAAATTTAATATTTATTAAATTACTTTTAGTCTTTCAGAAGCCCTTTTGTTGGTGATCCTAAGCAAACGAAAATTATGCA
This sequence comes from Apamea monoglypha, assembly GCA_911387795.2. Classification (NCBI taxonomy): domain Eukaryota; kingdom Metazoa; phylum Arthropoda; class Insecta; order Lepidoptera; family Noctuidae; genus Apamea; species Apamea monoglypha. The sequence continues at coordinate 2,064,723 of OU426933.1, read as the reverse complement.
AACATGGCGGCCATCTTGGCTTACTGTCAGTCGAGATTGTGTCTACAAAGTTAGAATACAACTTTGTATTTTTCATATTATTAATTATTTATATTCGTAATTCTGGGTAGATATTTGAGAATTTTAGGTCGCTGAAATGTCAGCCTTTTCATGGAGAAACTAAGTAAGGGTTCCCGCAGACAGGCGCGACGCGACGCGGCGGTGTGGTGCGATTCTGGTAGAGCAAATCCCACGAAGTTTTCATTGTTCTCGCGCAAAGCGCGTGCTGTTTATAGTTTGGAAAGACTAAGTTGAAAAAATAAATTGTGACAGTCGTTTAGGATACCTGCAACATCTGACTAAGTACAAAGAAGCTCTATGACAGTTTGATAACAGACTGTCAATCATGTACATAGCATAATCAGCCTACAACGTTCCCACTGCCGGGACACCGGCCTCCTCTCTGTGAGAGAGAGTGAGCCACAATCCACCACGTGGGTCCAGTGCGGGTTGGTGGATTATACAGGGTGGCAGGGACGTCGATACGCAACTTGTTACCATGGATTTAGTACATTTTTTAAATGGATTTAGTGAGTGGTGGAGTTAGATTCGTTGCCCGGAATGTTACCACATCATCATTGTATTGTCATGTCTCACCATCTTTTTTTTAAAATTTATGTTTACTTTATTTGATTTCATGTTTTGATTGTTGTTTGTCTCGAATCATATTACCTATGTTGCAATGGTTTATTTTATTTCTTGTCTTGATTGTTGTTTTTATTTATTTGTGTATAATTGCATGCTACACTGGTTGACGTCATCACGTTAACGCCGGCTGCCGCTGAAAACCAGCGCTGGGGCTCTGTCTCGTATAGAGTCTTAGCATTATGCTGAGCGATGGCCGTTTTGCGTGAATGTGACGCATGCTTACCCCCAACTTGTTACTTTTTTTTTGTGTTTATGTTCTTTTTTATGCGTCATGTTTGCCGCAAATAAACGTATTTTCTTTCTTTCCTTCTTTCTAGACGTTGAAAATTTGGTCAGGGGTAATCATGTGCTGATATCATGGTTACAGTTTGTGCATCGATGTCCCTGCCACATTGTCTGTATACACAATTAGGTCCCAAGCAACAAATATAACATTAGGTGCGTCATTCACTTTTGAAACAAACGAAACACTCAGATGAACCCGGTCAAACACTTTTCTGCACAGCACTTGAATATAATGTAGCTGTTATATCCTGTATATTCAAATCTTTTCTAAAATGTACTAATGTAAAATTTACCCCGACTTTTCACATACAAACGGATCTGAAATGCCCGTAATAATAAACATAGCCATACCAGACATAGCAGCCTTGATTCATAGAATCGCAGCATTTACGCAGCATTCACGCTGCGTTCCCGCAACGCTGCCGTCTCGCTGATTTACGATCGCCGAATCGCAGGAAGTAACAGATCGGCACCTTTGATACCAAATGGTCTTTGTTTTATAAAAGGAAATCAAATTGATGTTACTAATTTTGGATAGGAATTTCTATTGAAGTTTAAATAGAATGCAAGGTATGGTAACAAAATAATTAAGTTGTTCAAGTATTTAATTTTAATTTATATTCTGTGACCTTTCTAAATTGTTCCTAATCATTAATTTATTTTGGCATTTGGCATTTGATATTTGATTTTAATTTACGGCATGGTTGGCGCAGTGGTTAAGCGATTGACTGCTGTGCTGCGTGTCGCGGGTTCGATTCCCGCACGGAACAAATATTTGTATGACCTACAAGTAGTTGTTCCGGGTATGGCTGTTTGTGTATGTGAGTTTAAATGTTTGTAAACACACCCACGATACAGGAGAAATTCCTAGTGTGGGGCAACGTTTTAAAAAAAAAAATCCGTGACCTTTATACCTAATTTGTACAGAGTCATTCGTTTATTTTAATTGCATTGACATTTTATTCTTTTCAGCCGATCAGTTCTGTATAAATCTCGCCGAGAAAAGTTAGGTGAAGTGAGCTTAGAGTGAGCTGTCAATAGTGTCAATCCCTAGTTAGTTGGAACGGTGAGATGGTTACAGAATCGCACTGCTGATCTGAACGCCAATTCCAGTAATTAAAAACGTTCAAATTCAAGTCTCAATCTCATCTCAGCGACAATCCATGTCAAAAACTAGTCAAATATCTATGAAAATTGATTGTATTTTTGACAGATTGCGACTGAGATTACAATGGGAACGTTTTTAAAAATGCGAGAATTGTGCTCATTTCTGTTGCAGTATTGTGAAATTTTATTTTATTATAATTTAGGTAATCATCATCATCATCATTCAGCCGATAGACGTCCACTGCTGGACATAGGCCTCCCCCTATGTATTAAGGTAATAGTTTGCTTGGTTTTGCCTGAATTAAATGCATTTTATTTTCTTTAATTTATTGCCCTACAACGTGGTAATGCTGCCAGCCTTATGGGAACTTTTCCCGTTGACAGCGATGCGGATGAATTTTTTGTCGCCCTATGATTTTTTCCCCTCCTTATATATATTATATATTTGGTATAATATTATTATTATCATATACAAATACATATACAATGTATAGTGGCTCAATTAGAATCGTAGAAGATTTCCTTGAAGTTTGTTCATTTTTGCGAGTCCTAAAATGACCCCCAAAAGAAAAGTTGCCACCTCTTTTGTCGGACGAATAAAAAAAGAATGTGTTTATTGCATCATCTTAAATAACTTATTCTAGTTACAATGGGGAGAATCCATTTGAGCAATTGGTTTGCTTGTGTTAGGATGCTCCGCACTTCCCCAGGTTATAGATTTAATACGAATTCGATCGATCGAATCGTCGACGTATTCGATTTAGAATACTAGTAGTAATTACACTACACTACTATAGTGCAATTTATATACGGTATAGTCATACAGATCAGGAAAGCATGAGACAGAAGGGAAGAGGCCTATTATCTTTAGTGGGCGGAACGAGACTGCCAAAAAATGATGAGGATGATGATGAATGTATACAGGGGGTCTACTCCGAAGTGGTATTGGCCGAATGTTCGGCCGTTTCATGCTACGAAGTTACTATTTGGTTCGGTCGGTCCCGATCACACACTCCTACACTCTTTCGAATATTGACTATGGTCCCGACCCAACTGAGCCGATCCGAACTTTTTTCGCATTTTTCAATAATATTTGGTTCGGCCATGTGTCGGTTCGATCCGATCATTCGCACTTTGCACTTCATAGTAAACCCCCTGGGTGGCAAGGACATCGATGCGCATCTCGTTACCATGGATCCAGTACATGTATCTGGACTCCCCGAGTTTTGTGTTGAAATTTTTGTCGGTTTAGAAAAAACATTGGTGTTCCATACATTTTGACTGCGTAGGTATTGTACTTTTCTATGAAAAAACCTGTTTTTTTTTTAAGACCGACGAATTTTTTTACGCTGGGGAGTTTAGAATCATGTGCTGGATTCATGGTTACAGTTTGCGCGTTGATGTCCGAGCCACCCTGTATACTTATTCAATACTCTACCTCTCAGGGTCCAGGCGCGGTCCGAGGGGGGTCGGGGGGGTCATAACCCCCCCCAAAATCATTCAAGCTGTCGAGAGTCTGCATAATTTACTTGCCTTACTAACTTACTACTTGGTGATCCCCCCAAAAACGTGGGCTGCGACCGCGCCTGTCAGGGTCACGCCGAGATTAAGTATAGAGCCGAAAAATGGCGTAAAATAAGTCATTATTTTGCTTCCTAATTAAAAACAAGGTATCAAAAGTCATTTCGTTATTTAAAAAAACATACAATTCAATATCAAAAGCGTTCCGAAACAAACATTTTGCGCGGCTCCAAAGAAACTTCATAAAAGCCACTAGTATTTAACAAAAACAATATGGCATTATATCATTAGAAAACTTCGCCACAAACCAATTAAAAACCAACCTTACCTTCCAGAAATAAAGTCCATATACGTTCACCCAGGAAATGAATCATGATTAAAGAAAAACCAACCTAACTTTGCGGTCGGGTAATTTAATTTTCCGCAAGAAATGAAGCGGTTGGCGATTTAACCGAGAGCAAAAATAAATTTGTTACGTCAAGAAAAAGCTTCAGTGACGGAAAATAAAGAGATTTTGCTGGAAATTACAAAAGAAAACCGCAAAAATCGAAACAATAGGTATGAAACAAAGGGCCGTGTGACGAATTGTGTAGTTCAGTATGGCCGGCGAAATGAGAGTGGAATAAAAAATTAAGGGATAGTTCCATCTTATTAGTGTAATGATGGTGATGAAGCCGTAAAACGACCCTACACGAAGTTACGACATAGTTTTGTTAATAACTTCGCGTGTGTTTATCTGTGGTCGCGTTTATTTGGCTAATAAATAAGATGTCACACCTTCGATCAATAATAATAGTGTCACACAGAACATTCTTCTTCTTAGTGTGTCGCTAACAATCTAAATGGACTGAACCCAGAATTCGCCGTCTTGTTTGCCGCCATTACCAAAAGCTGCAACTCGATCCTCGCCAACTCTCACCCAGCTGCTGCCAGCAACGATCTTCGAAGGGTCATCGCAAGCTATGTAGCCGGAGGGCGTCCTATCGCGATCTCCATTTAAGAACACGTGTACTCCAACAGTCATTGATTCTACGGCTAATATAGCCGACTCATTATAATATAGCAGACACCACTTGACCTTGCTTATTCTATGAAATATGCCGCCGACATGGTTCTCCGCCGGATAAAAAAAAATATTTTATATATCTCTTACCAATAGTATTATCAGATATTTAAATCAATGAAAACAATAAAGAAATTAATAACACATGACCTACGTACCTGAAAATATTGTCACCTTAAAAACTCTTGTAACCACGCTTCCAGTATTCCGCGAGACAATCCCCGCCCGTCCATTTTCTTAGAATTAATTACTTCAGGGTAGATGTAATGTGTGTGTATGATAATTAGTCGTTTGTTAGAACCACAGCCGCAACACACACACAGTGTTATGCGCTCGTTTTCTTAAGTATCTGAGGTTATACGGGATTCGGTTCGGATGTACTGAGCTGAGAAATTATTTTTTTGGTTTATTTTTATGATGATTAACCGGTTAAATGCCGTTATTACAGAAACAATAAAAACCCTTGTGTACGGCGTGGATACACGTTACGAAGGGTTAAAAGGTTTTTGTTGAGACGACAATACCATCAGTTAATTTATCGTTCAAACCAGACCTTTGAAAACTACGTTACTACGTTATTTATTTTCAACAATATTTATTTGAAACACAATTTACCAAAGCAATATGTAAGGATCGTAGCAGGTGGCGTTCTGCAGTTTCTGCTTACCCCCATGGGATGAACGCCTGGGTTTAATAGTATGTGTATGCAAAAATTACCTCATCTAGCTGTCAAAGAGGTTATTTATTGCAATATTTATCTATTATTTTTCATAATATTTTTATCCTGTTCTGTGTTAAGTTCGTTGTAGAGGATAATAAGAACAGTAAAGGTGTCACAATCCATGCATTTCTGATTAACCAATTATTCATATTATTATTGCGAAAATTATTTTTAAAAATTAATTAATGAAAAAACCACTTTTACAAACAAAAATAATAAAAAAAAAAACGAAAATGTATCCAACCAAAATTTTTCTTCAGCGTTCACAACTAACCACTCGTGTGTCCACACTGTATGATAATCTGAAACAAGGTCCTGAGATTAATGTCATACCACCTACGCGCGCGAGACAATTGTGTGCAGACTACCGAATTGATAAAGCTAAATAAACACTCTGTATATTTCATTTTTTTTTTTAGAGATCCGTACTAAAATTTGAAACTAAGAGAATAAAAAACGAAATTAAATCAGCGTATAATGTTCTCACTGCTGGGACACAGGTCTTCTCTCTTCGAGTGGGAGCAGGCATCTTCTACGCGGGCTCAGTCCTCGAATTTTTGGCTCTAGGACAATCCGTTTTCCTCACGATGTTTCCCTTCACAGTTTTGAGAGCAGTGGTTATGAAATTATTACTTATTTTATTTTATTGTCTTATTTACACAAAGTAAAGCGGATCAGCCCCGTGTGAACACACCAATTTTAATTTGGCCAGTATTCACTTTCCATTCACTCATCGTTGAATTTAAAGTTCTAAAGCGTTGCTTTTGATTGCGGCAGTAGGTATTTGTGTAGATCCTAGGTCGAAAACTATAAGTTCCTAATAAAATGATTACTAAAAAGATTAATGGCAAATCTATTTACCTTATTTAAGGTGAACATGAAATGTAAAGCCATACTAGGTACTAAATCCGCAACGAGGTGATCCGGCAGAGAACCAGAGTTACATAGCTTACAGAATAAGCAATCTGAAGTGGCAATGGGCCGGCCACATTAGCCGTAGTACCGATGACTGTTGGGGTAGATGTGTTCTTGAGTGGAGACCGCGAATCGGTAAATGTAAGGTAGAACGCCCTCAGGCTAGGTGGAGCGACGATCTTCGCAGGATGGTTGGTAGCAGCTGGATGAGAGTTGCCGAAAATTGAGTTGAAAGGCGTGCAATAGAAGAGGTCTATGTCAGGCTAATGATGATGAACATGAGTTACTAAATTAAATGACTAACTAGCTATACAATTAAATACAAAAACAAAAAGACACGTAGGCGTCGAAATACTCGTCGCCAACGTTGTCATCCAGAAACGTAAACGTACGTGGCAGCACTGCCACGTTGAACGGCAATGCTAATTCTTTGGCCAAAGAACGAACCAGCCTTCTAGTCACGTGAAGTCTCGACCAGTCGGCGAGAAAATTCCTTAAAAAGGCGCAAATTACTAAAAAGTGTTTTTATAAACCAGCATTGTCGATAATCAAGAAAAACAAGAATAATGTACAGACGCCAGCAGCTCAAGCTAACCGAAACTGTCAAATGTTCCCAATCAACCTTGAACCTTACGCTTTAGCGTTAATGTTGAAAATCTATTAAAAACATTTGACAGATTGTAGTAGCTTGATGTGCTCGCGTCTGTACTTAAGACACGATTATAAAAATTGGCATTTCGATCAAACAAATGAATTTTAAAATGTTATAAAACAATGCCTGATGGTTTCAAATCTACATGCAACATACGGAACCAAGTTACATTCTAGTTCATCTGACACGCGGCCATTTTATCTTTTTAGTATGTAAAAATATTCGGGGAATGGTTTCAGTAGTATTTTTTCGTGGAACAATCCCTAAACGTTGTAAAGATTTTACGTTTTAAATGTTTTTGTGACTAAAAATAATTTATTTCCCTTTCATTTATTTTCGCTACTACTATTTGTTTTTGCTCCCCGCTGGGTGATTTCTGTTTTCTATGACACGGCCTTTAAAACAGTTGGACATTGATGGTCGTGTTCAGGCAAAAATTCGGTGACCTTATTAATTTTAACTATGTTTTTTGACGTTGTTTGTATGGTCACATAATTTAGCCCTGTTACGGAATACTTAGTTCTGTGGGGTTTAATACAAAGTACCGTAATAAAAATGTACCCACTTAGACTGCGTTCGCAATTTTCTTTCCAAAAGTGTAAACAAATATTTATATGTTTTTAGAAAAATATGTAACTGTAATGCCCACACATAAAATTCAGTTTGCACTAAAACTTCAAACTTTTGATGACTTTTTCAATAGTTCTAGTCATTCTGAATTCAACTTAATATACACTTTTATAAAGTTGATATTTGTTTTTGTGGAAATAATAGTATAGTGAATTTTACCCGGAAACCACAAACGAACACAACACAACAAAATAAAAACAGGCTTCCCAGTAAAAATCTACGGAATCAGCAAATAAATTACGACCTATTCCAGAAATATCGCCACTCAGCCGTATCCACAAAATCTTACATTTATATAACATCGTGAATATTCCTCCTTATCCATCGTAAAGTGGGGACATCATTGTTTTATTATGAATCGTTGGCCATTAGAGGAATTGCGTGGAATTCGCGAACGGGTCCTGTCCCGCTGACGCAGCATTTATGGTCATCCTAATAAAGAGTAAGTGTGCGACCCTATGTCTGGGACGGCCGTTTAATGATTTCTTCTGGTTGATTTTATATCTGCGGTTTTTGTCCTTGCGTTTGTGGCAAGCTATACAGGGTCAAATTGAATTAGCTAGCGAAACGTAGACGTGATGGGTATCGATCAAGATCACGATCCACGCGTCATGCTCGTGAACGGGCGCCGTCGGTTGAGACTGGTCATCTCTTAACTGCCAGGGCTTATTTTTAATCGTTTATATTAAATTGTTTCTTTATTTGATTTTTTTCCATTGTTCTAACATAATAGAAGCAACAATGTACCCAGGATTTTGTAATAAGAGTGTCCTTGGAGTTTCTTGCCCGTTCGTCTCCATAGAGATCTACGTTATGGAATGGGCAACTAGCTTCAACTTTCTGACTAACTGACCGACTATTTGACCATTCAAAAGTGCCTGCAGATGGTTTAATTGAAATAAATGCTTTGAGTTTGATCAATTTAATTTTTGATACATGAAGTCTTGCCGCATTAGGACACTACACGAAATATTTATTGAAAATGTTTTGAATGTTTGATTGATTGATTGAGATGCTATTATTCCATTTCATATTTTTTTCTAAATTTTTCATTACTGTAACCAAAATCTTTTTTTACGAAATCTTCTTTCAAAGACTTCACTAGAAACGTAAACTAATTCAAAAGCACAAACCTTACTACGAGCAACTTCTCCTTACTCTTTTAAGGTACAGCGACACATGCCTATAGGCCAACCGCTGAACTGAGACGTTGCCTGAGGTAGTAGCGCGGTGCTGGAGGGGTGTAGTGACGTGATGCGAGAGCTCAGTGATTCGTCAACTTGTGACAACTATCACCCCTCCCGCACTGCGCAGCTACCTCAGGCAACGTCTCAGTTAAGCGGCCGACCTATAGTCACTTTAGCAGGGAGTCGCATTGATGGTTACGTAGCGTATCTTCTGAAGACATAATAATGTCACGGGAGCCGCTGTCGTACCACATCCATACATTCCGGCACTATCCTGATGATACTGAAGCTGCTGAACCACTTTTATGAGACCACATCTGGTACAGGCTATCCTGCGCCATTAAAGCGATTATCAAAAATGATTTGTAATTTATTTAGTAAAATATTGTTTGAATAAAAATAAAAATGCATTACGTAAGCTTTTAAACTGAAACTACAGTCGTAAATATATAAAGTTAATGGCGTTTAACTTTGCATTATCAATCATATTTCATAAACAAAACAAGGGGGAGCTCAACTTAAATTCGACGTAGAGTTTTTTTTTTAATAAATTTAAAATGAAACCTTTTATTTCAAACGAAATACAGACGTAAGAATTATTTAGCGCTAAAAAAGTTTCAAAAAGATTTTTCTCACAAAATACTGCTTAATTATGTTAAAAAGGCGTCCCTGAAATTCAGAATGGCCTAGTTTAAGTAGCAGACAACCATTTATATTCAGTTTTAATGTTGTAACTGAAAAGTAATGCAAGAAGCTTCGACGGTCGCTTAGCTCTTTTGTAGTTACTACATTATTAAAATGTGTTTGTTCAAGTTTAAATTATTGTTTTCTTGTAAAACTTCGTGTCACACAGATTAGCTGACTTTGAAATTCAGTTTGTTGTTGGTTTATTGTTTGTTTCAATGTAAATGTCTACGGTAATTCGGTTTCTGTGTTGTTTTTTTCTAATCTCTTTTTTAAGAGTTTTTTTCCTTCAGACCAGTCTTATTCTGGAGTCTACACCGTAAGCACAAAGCCCGTAGTTTCAGCCAAAGTTACGGGTATTTTCCAATCTGTTTCCCTTACGGTCATAAGATTACTTTGTTTCCCGAACTAAGAATGTATGAAAATACGATTTGACACGTTTCCCTATTGTTAATGTGTTTATGTCCGTCCGTAAAATAGAATTTGAGTCTTGTTTGGACGGACCATCTAGTTTTGGACGAGCCCATATCTTCGTTGATGGATTTAGAGAGGAGACCCCCTGATGTGTTCTATTCTTCTTCATTTTAATAAGGTAATGTGTTGGTGCCACTGACAGGTCTATCAAAATCACTGCGATCTTTATTGTCGTTACAATTAAGTTGCTGTTAGTGTGCTGCTGTCAGAGGTAAAATAACTGTGAACGGACTATCACAGTTGACACTACGTTCACAGTGTGTTACAGGCCTCTTCGCTTTAAAAGGGTGTGGGCTATAATCTACCCCACGGGCCTGGGAACGGGCAGTGCAGGTTGGTAAATGTCACATGTCTTCGAATTTTTAGTTCTAAGACAAGCCGGTTTCCTCACGATGGACGTTCACCACGATATCATAGGAAAATTTTGTAAATTAATTATTGAATACTATTCGCACAAGACCTAATATGAATTGCCAATTTGTTCATTTTTATACGTATTTAACGTTAATTAATTTTTAATTATTATAATGTAAACCAAATATTTAATCTAAGTTTAATTTAGTACTTATCTGTTTTTATTTTATTTTATTTTACTACCAATCAATATAATACATTTAATTCGATTATCTTGATTTGTTTGTTCAATTTCTAGATATAGGCTTTGTTTTACACTAATTTTATCATTAATAATTCACAATTAATTGCAATAATGAAAATGTATAATGTATTAATATAAATAAAATAGTGCGTGTGGTGTTAGCCTGTAAGTAATTGTTGCACTTACAAATGTATATGTGTGTTTTTAAAATAAATGTAACGTGTAAACAATTGTAGGCTAACCTAAATAAATAAATAAATGTTTTCTCTCACCGTTTTGAGAGAAGTGGCGATGAAATTATTTACACCCACGACCTACAACTAGTAAGTCGGGGATGTTGCCACAGGGCCACCACTGCTCTATAACGGCATCAGGTTTAAAGTTTATTAATCTAAGTTAAGCTCTATTTACCAAGTACTAAGATACTATGTTAATAAGCACTGTTCTATGACAAATATTTGTACGCTTATTTATAGCAATATTAATGTTTCGTAGCATTTATATTGCTTAAGTTAATACACAGTCATTAGCTAAGGATTGTAATTAAGCTCAGTCTGCATAAATAGGTTTATATTTGACAATTTAAGAGAGACTGAATTTTAATTTATGAAAAACGCACCCTATTATAGGGACACACTAAAATAATACTAATAATATAGTTTTTTTTTAAAGAAGATGAATACTGAGATTATTAACACGAGTGGTTAATGTTCACCGTATGTGATTTAATCGTTTTACCCAGTAACTGGGTTGTCAGATAGGCAGTCGCTCCATGTAAAATACTGGTATTCCGACCCCAACATAGTTGGGAAAAGGCTTCGGCAGATTAAGCTATTGTCAAAAAATAATATATGCAATTTTAATGTTATTACATTTTTCTGCCTACCTAGACACGAACACAGAGCTAGATCTACAAAATCAATTAAATATTTGTTACTAATCGTTTAAAAAAAATACAAGTATACATAATTGTATTTTTTTTTACTGGCCAATGCCAACATGCCAAGTTTTAACTTACGCACAAGCAGCATTGCTCATTCACCTAGAATAATCGATTAATCGCCTTAACAACACTAACTCGATTTGGTTTACGTAAACATCGATTATTATAATACTGTAACTATGTTGTTATGCCAACATTTTTACAAATAAACAAGAAATAACGTCTATGCCTACCAACTACTTCGACTAACTAAAGAAGTTCAAATTAAAATCGTTTAAAATCTAGTCGCAATCTCATCTCAGCGACAATCAATTTCAAAAACTTGTCAAAAATGTAGGGGAATTATTGGTATTTTTGACAGATTGCGACTGAGATCAGAAGGCCAATTCTCGTAATTTAAAACGTTCAAAATCTAGTCGCAATCTCATCTCAGCGACAATCAATGTCAAAAACTTGTCAAAGTGTGATTAAAAAAATGTGATTTGGGAAAATAGAGGTATTTTAGACAGATTGAGACTGAGATCAGACTGTGAACGATCTTAAAATTACGAGAATTACCCCTCTGTGATATTCTAATAAGAAACTTTTTGTTTGTAGTTCATTCCAGATTAATAAAAACTGAGTTGGTTTTCTCAAATAAATAAACAAATGCCTACGTAATAATATCTTCAAGGTATCCATTGAAGAGATTAAACACCAATATCCCTAAACGATAATCGCCATTGGACACAGCTGGAAATCGCCAGAGCGATTTATTTATAGCGTAAAAGCGACTCACGCGCCATCGTAAATTAGTATATCTTTGGAAGAGCGCGCGCGCGCGCGTCTCGCCGTTTTCAAAATAAGCATTCGAAATATGAATCGGATTCCGTTAATCGATGTACGAAATGCGAATTGGATTTCGGTTGAATTCGATTGTCATTTGAATTGGGGTTCGAATTTTAACGTTCCGTTTTCGTGAGTTTTTAAATTAGTGCTCGTGCTGTGTTTTTGTGAAGTGGATTGTGTTTTAAGAGGTAAATATTGTCTTATTATTTTTTTCCATTAGTTCTAGCAGATTTTTTTAGTACTCAAGTCAAGTAATTACCTTGTCACGATTGTTTCTGGTATTTTCTTATCGAAAACAAATTTTCACACCCTGAAAAACTCAAGTCTATTTCAATAATACAGTGGAAATACCTGTAATTTAATGTACCGTTAAAACAGCACTAAAATACATTGTTTGCCGTAAGAACTTTACATTTTAACACTAAATCACTGTTACACTTTACACATAATAAGCCTTCAGTGGCTTTTGAAGTCAAAATATTACAATACCGTCTATTGTGTTCAGTGAAACAATTTATAATAACTAGGAGTAATGAATAACTAACATTAGTGATACAATGAATGCCTAGTAGTGAAATCTATTGTTGACTAATGAAATGCGAGGCATTTCTATAGATATTTACACTCAATACCACATTTTGATCGTAATCATAATAATTATCATTTACTTCAGTAATTCATTTATTATATCTTTGATTGATAATAACATACATACATGTAAACGTACTGATTACTGACAAAATAAAGAACAAAGGAAGAAATATTATATATAATTAACCCAGCACCCTATTTGTATAACACACTTTCAATTACATTCTGAACCATTTTGAAGGATATTGCTCAACCATTGCTTCTTAAGTTCGAAAAAATTGTCTGCTAAACAACGTAAATAACGCAATGAATGTTGTTAAACTGTCAAAATGAAAGCCATTCCTACAGTTAGTGTGTTATGCAATTACACCGAAAGTTACGGCACACAACATTCAATAAATAAATAGAAAAACTTTTAAAAAGTATAAAAAACACCCTTTTAACCACGGCAGGAGTTATTCTTTCGATACGAGATAACAAGAATTACCAAAAGAATAAAGTTTTGTTCATTTTACATATTTTTATGGTCGTTTGACGAGTAATAGACAACTTTGGCTTTACAAAGTAGCTATTTAACTGACTTCTAAAAATACACATAATGGGTTTTCAAAACAGTATGGTGAGTAACAGTTTGCGTTTGTAACAACTAATTGCAAAGGCCAATTTCCGTACCTAATTAAAAAAAATACTGGTGTTCAGCTACATCCGGTTAGACTGGAAGCCGACCACAACATAGTTGGGAAAAGGCTAGGCAGATGACGAATTTCCGTAATTAAAAACCTTCAAAATCTAGTCGCAATCTCATCTCCGCGAAGGTCGATGTCGAAAACTTGTCAAAAATGTAGAAAAAATAGAGGTTTTTTGACAAATGAAAAAGACGGAGATCAGAGGGGCAATTTTTGTAATTTTAAGAACGTTCACAGTCTGATCTCAGTCTCTTTTTTTCATTCTTTGGAAAAAAAAAGATCTAAATATTCGTTCACCGAATCAGCACATCTATCTAGTTCATGACAGTTTATTTTTATTTTTATTATCGAACAGAAAACTGCAAGTTTTTCAGTAAAGACAGACTCGTCTACACTCGTTTATTACTTACGCTGTATTCGTCTGTAGAAGTAAAAGTAATGGTACGGATTTTTCGGCAAACCTTAAAAATTATAAGCTTTTGTTTTAGAGAAATCCCCTGTATTTAATGGGCATTACGGCTGAAAACGTTAACTTGCTAAAAATAATATTTAGCGCTGTATTTTCGTTTTTTCAGCCGTAGTTTCCAAACTATACTTGATAGAATTCTTCCAGTGAAGTACCTACATAGGCATAGTTTTACTTTTCTGACATCGACTTTTACGACAACAGCATTATAATTCAAACTAATATTAAAAAGAGAAAAGATTTGATTTTTGATATTCGTTTGTTACGCTTTCACGCAACAATGGCTGAACGGATTTGGATGAAATCTGGCACATGGGTAGACCACGACCTGGATTAGGACTTAGGATACCTTTTATCCCGATATTCCTTTGGAGTCAAGGCTTATGCGGATGAAACTGCGGGGCACAGCTAGTTGTGTATAATGCAAAAAGTTAGTAAGGATGGTAGAAAGCTAAATATGTAGAATCGGCTCTCTTCTACAAATAAGTTCATAATCAGCCCATAATTTTCCCACTGCTGGGACACAGACCTCTTCTCTGAGATAGGAAGTGGGCCGCAATCCACCACGCGAGCCCAGGGGGTTGGTAGATGTCAGACGTTTTCGATTTTTTTTTGGTTCTAGGACATGCCGGTTTCCTTGCGATGTTTTCCTTCACAGTTTTGCGAGAAGTGATTATGAATTATTTTACAAAAAGTAAAGCGCCTGTCTGGGTTCGAACCTACGACTTACAACTCACAAGCCGCAGCCGTTGCCACTGACAAATAAACTAAACAAATAAGCCCATTTCGCAAATATTCAAACACTTTTTTGGCACAGTTTCGTTCCAAATCTATCTATCTATAAATACTGTGCCTATTACAGAAGAGGATGTGTCGAATTGAACAGGTGAGTCCCCTCCGCCGGTCGTGCGACCCGAAGGCCCGTAGTGCCATTACTCTGTAAATCGCACACGCAAATTGATCCTGGCCTGAATCATGAGCTACAATGGATGTATCTTCATGCTGGTTGTTTGTGGAGGGTCGGTAGATGTGCTAGCTATAAGAGGTTTAGGAGACCAGGTTTTGGCGATTCATCATTATCATCATTTCAGCCGAAAGACGTCCACTGTTGGACTAAGGCCTCCCCCAAGCACCTCCACTTCGACCGGTTCCGTGCTTCTCGCATCCAACGGGTTCCTGTGGCTTTAATAAGGTCGTCGGTCCACCTTGTGGGAGGCCTTCCAACGCTACGTCTTCCGGTACGCGGTCGCCACTCCGAACCTTTGGCCCCATCGGCCATCTGTTCTGCGAGCAATGTGCCCTTAGAGGATCGCTTTTAATTAAGCTTTAATTTATTTGCGAAGATTAATGAATTGACTAAACCAACGAAAATGATCAGTAAATTTAAATTTGCCATATTTTCCTACTTTTCAGTCCTGATTTCTTACCTGAAATTAGTTTATGATGTTCCTAGGTTAGAACTTCGATTTTATATATTGCAATGTTATTGTGCGCAGAGCAGTGGTGGTGGTAACGGCTGCAACTTACGAGTTGTAGGTCGTAGGTTCAAACCCAGACTGGTGCTTTACTTTGTGTACCTAAATTTGTTCATTTCCACTGCTCTCAAAACGGTCTTAGAACTAAAAAATTCGTAGACATGTGACATATTTATACATATTTTCTACGACGGAATTTTATCATGTTGTATAATTTGTAGACATAATTCGAAGACACGTGACATCCATCAACCCGCACTGAGCCCGCGTGGTGCATTACGGCCCACTCCCTCTCACGGAGAGGAAGCCTGTGTCCCAGCAGTGGGAACATTATAAGCTGATTATGATATGCTTATGCTATATGAAGTTCCTAGATTAGAATTTTGATTTTATACATTACAATGTTATTGTTATGACTTAACATAAAATAGTCAAAATTTTTAGAATTCTATGGAATTCGTACTCCGAGCCCTAAGATACAGACTAACTGTCTAGTTTGGGCCTCACTAGCAGCTATATACTATATTGTAACCTAGCTGTAGGAAATAGTCTTAACTTGCTGTTAACCTGTGAACCTGCTTACTGTATCTTACCTGGACAATAAAATATTTTCTATTTCTATTCAATTAAAAACAAAACCAATCTTCATAGTCGAGTAAAAATAAAGCCAATGGATTTAATGTGATTCTCTAAACGCCTGGAAAAATAACAAAGCTCATATTAGCAGAAAAATAAAGATACAAAGCAGTAACAAGTACTAACACACTCCAGACCGATTTCTATAGGCGGGATCGTCGCTTAGGGCCACTGGACTAGCGTGCCGATACTTGAAACACGTTCCGTACCGCGCTGTGAAGTGGCCTTGTATACGAACACTTTCGGTTATATTTTGTCGCAGGATTTTTTAAAGGTTGCTGTGAATTGTGGGATGGAAAAATGTTGAAAAGAAAGAAAGAAAATACATTCATTTAGCACAGACTAAAATACACACCAGATACATGACGATTCAGTTTGACACATAAACTCAAACTCAATGCATTTATTTAAATTAGACTATTTACAGGCGCTTTTGAATTGTCAAGGGGTCGTTCAGTCAGAAAGATGAAGCTAGTTGCCCATTCCAAAGCGTAGTAGGTACCTATGGAGAAGAACGGGCAAGAAACTCCACGGACACTCTTTTAAATCATAAAATTGTTAAAAAATGTTGGTTTCATAATTCATGTTGAAATTATACGCGTGAGAACGATTTAGAAAGACATGCACGTTAAAAACGTCCGTACTAAAAAAGATAAAAACAAAAAAAAAAAACAGAAATGAAAATAACTTTTAAAATAAGCCGTGGCGGCTAAGAGATGACCAGTCGCTACTGACGGCGTCCGTTCACGAACATGACGTATGGATCAGCACCATGCAGCTTTACAATTTTGAAGGGAACTAAACAATTAAACCAATTTTGCTGGCACTTTTGAATTGTCAGAGTTAGTCAGAAACTTAATGATCATTCCAAAACGTAGATCTCTATGGAGAAGAACGAGAAAGAAACTCCAAGGATACTCTTTTAAATCAAGATTAAATAATTATTCATTAAAAAACACATTGAATAACGAGTTTCATTCATTATTGAAGTCTGAAAAGTAAAACGCCAGATACGGTATTCCACATTTTACCTTTAAAATCTTACTGGCACTTTAAAAAAATAAAACAATTTTTCATTCAAAATAATATGTGCATTATTTTTATGAAATATCTCCGTATTTAATGAAAACAATGCACATATTGTTTTAAATGAAAAATTATGCCAGAAAATATCGTTCAATATGTTTTGTTTTCAGAGGGGCTTGTGGCTAAGTCATAACAGCCGCACGGGTCGATCGATCAGGTTAAGCTACGCTTGCCGCGGTTGGTCCGTGGATGGGTGACCATCTCACATACCAAGACCCCTCCGTGCCTCGGAAAGCACGTTAAGCCGTTGGTCCCGGCTGTCATTCATGGATCTTTGACAGTCGTTACGGGTCGTCAGAAGCCCGAAAGTCTGACAACCAGTCTTACCAAGGGGTATCGTATTACCCAGTAACTGGGTTGTGGAGGTCAAATAGGCAGTCGCTCCATGTAAAATACTGGTATTCAGCTACATCAGGTTAGACTGGAAGCCGACCCCAACATAGTTGGGAAAAGGCTAGGCAGATGATGATGATGTATTGTTTTCAGGATTTTTTTCTTCGAACTCTGTTATTAATTTGATCTTTGTTGCTGGTCTGAAACAGCTGACGGACAATCTGTCACTAATTACGAACGAGTGTGAGACATAAACATAACATGTTATGTCTACCATACATCTACAATGTAATGATCCATGTTGGACATGGTTTAATGCTTATTTATGAGCTAATTTCATGATCTACCTTCTTAGTCCAGTGGACGATGTGTTACCGCTGAGCATGTGGTCCTGGAGTCGATTCCCAGGTCTGGCAAAGTGTTATTACATATGTTTTTCTATCAGGGATTTTCCAGTAGCCCGGTCGATTGCAAAAGGCTCGCCCACTATTAAATGGGAAAGAAAACATAACTGGTGACATGTGGGTGTGCTACAGGTCACATGTGGGTGAGTGGGGAGGCGACATGTGGTTGTATACTTCTGACTAACCTTTCGGGGAGCTCAGATGTGATGTTATGTAATTTCATGGATGTATTGGTGTGCGGATTGAATGATTGGCATTATAGTAATAAAGTCAAACTGCAGAACTAAATGATTTTAAAGCTGCATTACTTGTTCTTTAAGTCTCCCGCAGACAGGTGTGCGACGGTGCGACGCGATTCTGATTAAACAATTTCCATGAAGTTTTCATAGATATTGTTCTACTAGAATTGTGTCGCGTCGCGCCTGTCTGCTGGGAACTGTTTGGAAGAGGGTGTAACTGAAATAGAAAACACATAAAACAAATTACATTCTAATCTAATCTCACTAGCCTGTACTATCCAATTATAGGGCAAACGCCTCCCTCTCCCTTTTGTACACAATTATGTCTTTGAGCTAATGCTTACCAGTCCTTTCGATAGGAGCTCGTCCCGCCTTCCTACATTCGTAAAAAAAAAAAACTAAATAAACTAACGAAAAACTAATCCTGAGAATGAGCAAGTCAAATACAGTAAGACACTTCATAAAAAAACCTTTTACTTTCCCAAAAATTAAGCCAATCTTTCAAAACACCTTTTCCACAACGCCAACTTGCATATTGGACTGCTAAGCTTAATTTTATATAGACAAGCAAAAAAACTCTCACTAATGGAACAAAATACTCTAATATAAATCCCTCTTACATTTAAACCTAAACAGGGTTTTAAAACAGAACAATATTGTCCGCACAAAGACGGATTTGTCACGTTTTAAGACAAATCTTTAAACACTGGGGCACGGAATAGATAGTTATAGAAGGCCAGCTACAGTCATCGAGCGAAATCGCACGCACACAAGGTAAGTTACAGCTCTGAAATAAAGGGGTTCGCAGTAGAAAACTAAACACATATTTATTACTAAAATATAGTCTCGTACCTGCTCGCTAAGATAAAAATTTAAATTAGACCAAGTTACGTTGATTCTGTCGACTTGTTTACAGCTCGGCTTCTCGAACAAGAAGACCGGCTGTCAGTCTGTTGTCTCCCATAGAGAATGGCAGTGAATGTCATAATGAATGAATGATCGATTGAGTGATGGTGATATGTATGAGTATTAGTCGATTAAATAAGTAGGGTTACCAGATAGAAGCTAGCGATAGGAACCCGCTTACGTACAGCGAGTACAAGCACTCGTGACTGGCATTTGTTTGAGATTGTTTGAGATCTCCGTACGAACGTGTCTTTGTATGCGTGCGGCAGTTTTTGCTCGTTGTATCCAGCCGGCCCTCTGTACCTATCTATTCTGTGCCGGGAGCCTGTTTTTCTTAGAGTCGCCTAATGGAACGAATTAAGGCGAATTTTCAGAGAAACGTTTTATTATGTCACATTATGTTTGAAAACGTTTCGATGGTCGAGAAATGACTGGAATGGGGGTTTATTTTTGTGGTGTTTAGGGTAGTAAAAATTCTTTGAAATTCGCATTAAATCCAATGTAATATTCTCGGAACCCGTAATGAAACGCCAGTGTTGTTACATTTTTAATTATTTCGCTTTTTCTGTCGAACATTCACGCTTTGAAGTATGTTCGTCCGAGTTCTGAAAATATAAACAAAACTTGTTACCGAAAGTATTTACAAAAGAACATTTTATTATATTAATTGTGTTTGTGCGAGGAAAGCTTGTATATTTTGTATGTCGTGATTATTTAACTTGTTAAAAGAACAGTCAAGTAACTGAACTGAAATAGGATATGATTTTTGTAATAAAACAATGGAACTATCATTTCATATTGTTTTCATATTTTCATGTCAAAGGTAATTTCTGCGGATTCTATAACTTCTGAAGAATTATAGATAGATATTTTTTATTGTCATTACTTCTTCTTTTATTTGTATTAAGCATATCGTTTACTCTTACATAGTTTTAATTTTTGTTAATTAGACTCTTGCACGGTATTTCTGTTAAAGCTATTTCTAGCCGTGGACCGTGGTGACCTGTAACACAGGTTTTTCTCAAATACCTACATCAGGCACCAGTCCCTCACAAAGGTGGAATACAGCTAAGACATTCTTGTACACATTAACTTTGAGTCAACTTTGTGAAGAGAGAATAAATTATAAATTATATTATATTATATATAATTTATATTTGAAAGCTAATTAATATATGGAAAAGTAGGGTAGAATCGGGACGCTAATGCAAATATTTAATAAAATCACAAGTTTGAAAGAGTGAAAATAAACTTTAGCATATTCAGCCTATAGTGTTCCCACTGCTGGGACACAGGGTTCTTCTCTGTGAGCGGGAGTGGGCCTTAATTTGTCCACGCGGGCCCAGTGCGGGTTGGTAGATGTAACATGTCTTCAAATTTATGTTTCCAGGACATGCCAGTTTCCTCACGATGTTTTCCTTCACTGTTTTGAGAGCAGTGGTGATGAAATAATTTACGTAAAGTAAAGCGCGTTCCTAGTGTTGAACCTTTGACCTACAATTCGAAAGTCGCGGCCGTTACCACTGGGCTACCAAATAAACTTTAATAGGCTGTTTTTAGTTTATTTCATAAATTCAAGATAATAAACTTCCTTGTCCCAGTTTTCCCCATATACCCGGTTTTGAACTAATCTTTCCTACGCGTTGATTTCAGAACCTCCTCCTTTTTTCGTCAGTTAAAAATACAGCCTAATTAAATAACAATAAAAGTTTATTAGGAACAATTTAGATATAACTTAACAAAAGACGCGGTCGGTCCGTGGATGGGTGACCATCTTTACATATCAAGACCCCTCCGTGACTCGGAAAGCACGTTAAGCCGTTGGACCCGGCTGTCATTCGTGGATCTTTGGCCGTCCTCAGAAGCTCGAAAATCTGACAACTAGTCTTACCAAGGGGTATCGTATTATCCAGTAACTGGGTTGTGGAGGTCAGATAGGCTGTCGCTCCATGTAAAATACTGGTATTCAGCTGCATCCGGGTAGACTGGAAGCCGACCCCAACATAGTTGGGAAATGGCGAGGCAGATGATGATTAACAAAAGACACGAAGATAGCTGCAAAATTAAAATACTGTGGCGCGGCTATTAACGCCCCACACAAAATGCGTGGAAGACATTTGTTCTAGAGTTACACATCTTTAGATACAGCCAACATCAAAATTAGTATTTTCCATAGGCGTATCTACATCTCTTAGACTTTTCAATACGCCTACATGAGTATCAACATAATACATTTATACTAGCAACTTGTTCGGATTCATCCCACTGAAAGTGCGCGCGAGTGACTGCCAAAAATATAATTCAACGGAAATCATAATGTTCAATTAGAATAATTGGTGTCGGTTTCCCGTTATAAAATAGTTTAACATTTTTCTACAACGGAATTTTATCATGTTGTATAATTTGAAGACACGTGACATCCATCAACCCGCACTGAGCCCGCCGCGTGGATTCCGGCCCACTCCCTCTCACAGAGAGGAGGCCTTTGTCCCAGCGGTGGGAACATTAAAGGCTGATTATACACACCTGACTGACCTGGGGATCCAGCCTAAGACCAGCAGATATACTTGCGAACACTGGACCCACAAACCGGTCAAAAATCGTAATTTCTATCTTAAAATACTCTTCGTTTGTTATGTCTATCAACTACGAGTATATCATGCCTATAAAAAGGCACGAGGATTCAATTATCCGTTAGCAAAATATAAGACGGTATCTGTGTGTCAAATGTGTGGGATGCTGAGATAATATCTCCGTTCTCCATGTTTTAGAGCACGAGTAGTTCCTAGTGTTTAATTATGAGTAAATTTTAGTAGGTGGTACATGGGTGGTGGTGTAGTTTGAATTTCAAAGTCGTGAAACAGATCAGTCGTGAAGCTGCGTAGTGAGAGACTGTGAGAGTTCTGTTTGGGGGTTTATAAAAGGCAATTTTTTTTCATCATCGTCATCCAATTGCCCTACATGCAACTACTACAGCCGTCGACCCACGACGATGGCTGCTGCGCAGTTGCCTCTACCGTTGATGCGTGCCGCTCGGGTGTACCGAGTCTTTCCGTTTCGGGTGGCCTACTGCTGCGTTCCGAGGGACGATGAATTGGCGTGGGGACTATAATATGACTCTACGTGGTTATTGTTATTATCCTTTGTCATAAGCTTCCACCTCTCTCTTTTCCTACCGTGTGTAGACAATCCTTCATAAAGGAGTCGTCACGCCAGCTTTTCCTATACTTGTCTCGATAACCATGCCGTCTTCAAGCAGCTACTGCAAAAAACCCGGGCCCATCTATGTTGCTATGCGACATTCAGCAGAGCACCTAGAAATAACGTCATCGGAAATTGTGGGTGTACAAGTACAACTGTAGTAGCATTAACATGCCCACGGAATACTAACGTAACGTGTTCTTTATTGGCCTTGGTATGGGCTCAGACTGAACTAAATTATAGGCAAATTTATGTTGGAAAGAAAAGAAAGAGACGGATGCAAAGGAGCTGTCACAGTGGGTGAAACTGAACTACGCTGTCCATTCTTTGCCACGAGTATACCCTAAGGTCGAATGTCTTTTTTTTTAATTTGCCTTTAATGTCCCACTGCTGGGCAAAAGCCTCCCCACGCTCTTTTCACCTCTCTCTGTCCAGAGCTGTCAAGGAGCAATATATAAAATAAAGGAGTCCTGGGGTCTACTACGAAGTGCAAAGTGCGAATGATCGGATCGGACCATGGCCGAACCGAATATTATTGAAAAATGCAAAAAAAGTTCTGATCGGGTCAATTGGGTCGGGACCATAGTCAATATTCGAAAGAGTGTAGGAGTGTAGGATCGGGTCCGACCGAACCAAATAGTAACTTCGTAGCAGGAAACGGCCGAACATTCGGCTGATACCACTTCGGAGTAGACCCCCAGGAGTCCCGCCATCTTCGTCTGAGCCTGCCGCGATGTCATTTGCCATTAAGCGGGTGCCACTGGGTCGTAAGTTTGGCCCGTTGATCGTCTGACATGCGGCAGATGTGTCCAGCCCTATTCCATTTAAGCGTGGCAGCTTTCCGAATGTCACTTGCATATCATCAAACTGGTCATCAAAAGGTCTATTTGTCAATGCAAATGTTCGATATTTTCAACCTTAATAAAGTTTTAATTTACTGGGACTTGTTGTCAAACGTGGTAAAGTAAATTACGAGGGCATGGGAGGCAGTGGGCAGGGAATTTTGACAGCCCACTGTTTCTGTTTTTCGCTGTATGTTGTGAAATAAAGTTGTTCATCATCATCATCTGCCTAGCCTTTACCCAACTACGTTGGGGTCGGCTTCCATTCTAAACGGATGCAGCTGAATACCAGTATTTTACATGGAGTGACTGCCTATCTGACCTCCACGAGTAATTCCACTTTGCCCCACCAAGCCCGCCACCCTGGTGTGGCAAAGTGGACTGCCTAAAATTTTGCAGTGGAATATGCCCCACTATTCTGATTTGATGGGGCGGATAACACTAGCATAAACACTTTGTGGATTCTGCCCCACTAGGGTTGGCACCTCAGGATTTGTGTATGAAGGTTAACATGTATTTTTACATTTGTTTGTAAAAAAAATAAATGTAACCACTGACGTTAGGATTTGACAAGTCTGAGACAAGCAAACGTAAATCTAAATACATCAAAATGGTTATTTAAACAGTGTATTAAGGTTCTACTTTTGTAAAAAACTGTCACATATTAAATCTTCCTGGATTTAATTAAATACATTATATAGTTTTGCTGTATTTATTCAATTTAGTCTGACATAGCTGTGACATTTGCTATTTGTATTCCATTTACGTTCCGATCCATCCGTTGCAAACATTAAATGATTTAAAAATATATTTAGATGTTTGCCCAGAAATTGATACATTATCACTACAAATCCTGAGGTGCCAACCCTAGTGGGGCAGAATCCACAAAGTGTTTATGCTAGTGTTATCCGCCCCATCAAATCAGAATAGTGGGGCATATTCCACTGCAAAATTTTAGGCAGTCCACTTTGCTACACCAGGGTGGCGGGCTTGGTGGGGCAAAGTGGAATTACTCACCTCCACAACCCAGTTACTGGGTAATACGATACCCCTTGGTAAGACTGGTTGTGAAATTTTCGGGCTACTGACGACCCGTAACGACTGTCAAAGATCCACGAATAATAGCCGGGACCAACGGCTTAACGTGCTTTCCGAGGCACGGAGGGGTATGTGAAAATGGTCACCCATCCACAGACCAACCGCGGCAAGCGTAGCTTAACCTGATCCATCCACCCGTGCGGCTGTTATTACTTAGCCACAAGCCCCTCTGAAAACATTGAACGATATTTTCTGGCATAATTTTTCATAAAAACAATAGGTATGTGCATTGTTTTCATTAAATACAGAGATAGGTATTTCATAAAAATAATGCACATATTATTCTGAATGAAAAATTGTTTTATTTTTTTAAAGTGCCGGTAAGATTTTAAAAGTAAAATGTGCAATACCGTATCTGGCGTTTTACTTTTCAGACTTTTTTTTTTTTTTTTTTTTTTTCGGGATGGGAAATCATCAAATGACCCCTCCCGCTCTGGGTGGAGCGGAAGGGAGTGTCAGACTCTTACTGACTAAAACCCACCCATGTTCCTTCCTTCGCCCTTTATGTTCCGGGGTAGCGGTAACCCTTTCGGACAATCCCGCTGCCCCGGCAGGCTTCGGCCCTGGGGGGCCCCTCGTTATGCTGACATCTCTTTGAGGCGCGCGTGGAACACTTACGCGCCGTCCGGCACGGGCCTGGTCCTGATCGGGCGGTGAGCTACCCATTGCTCTCCGCCCGCAGGCCCGCGCCTACGGTGGCCGGTAGTCGTCGCTCGACTCCCGACGCCCGGGGCGTCTCCCGCGGCGGCTGGGACGGGAGGCTCTCTCCCTCATCCGTCCCGCCACCTCCTTCGCTAGCATGACTGCTTCGCAGAAGGAGGCGACTGCCTCCCACTCCCTCTCGCTCCGGACCATGGCTTGCACCAGGGCCGGGCGCGAGAGGCCGCCGCCGCTGCCGATCGCCTCTACGAGGACACGGCGGTGCTCCGCCCAAGCGGGGCAGACCTCCACCGTGTGCTCCACCGTGTCCTCTGGGCGATCCTGGCAATGGTGACACCCGGGCGTTTCCTCCCGCCTGATGATGTGCAGGAACCTCCCGAAACTTCCGTGTCCGGTGAGGACCTGCGTCAGGCGGTAGGTGAGGGCGCCGTGGCGCCTCTCTAGCCACTCCTCAAAGAGGGGTCTTATCGCCGCTATCGCGGCGTGCCCTGCGCTGGGTTGCGACAGTCGCTCTTTCCATGTCGCCATGAGATCAAAACGGAGGTCCGTCCGCTCCGCAGCAATTTGCCGCGGGAGCGGACTTTCCCCCCGGCGCAGTGCCTCCGCGCGCCACTCATACAGGCGCGCGAGGACTATCGCCTCCAGATCCCATGGCGGCAGTCCGGCAAGGAAGCTTGCCGCCTCGCGCGAGATCGTGCGGTAGCCCCGGATTAGCCTTACGGCTACCACCTTCTGTGGCGCGTTCAGGTAGTGGGCGGCTCGCCGCCGCAGTGAACGCGCCCACACCAGGGCCCCGTTTAGGGCCATGGACCGCACGACCCCCGCGTAAAGCCTCCGGCAGGAGGCGTTTGGCCCCCTCAGGTTGGGCAAGAGCCGCTTGAAGGCGGCCCCAGCCCGTTCCAGTTTGGGGGCCAAACGTCGGAAGTGCTCGACGAAGTTCCACCGGCTGTCGAGGACGAGGTACTTCATCGTCGTCTCGATGCCGATGTGAACCCCTCCTGTACTTTTCAGACTTCAATAATGGATGAAAATCATTGTTCAACGTGTTTTTTAATGTATAATTATATTGTAATCTTGATTTAAGAGTATCCTTGGAGTTTCTTTCTCGTTCTTCTCCATAGAGATCTACGTTTTGGAATGATCCACTAGCTTCAAGTTTCTGACTAACTCTGGCAATTTAAAAGTGCCAGCAAAATTCGTTTACGGACCCGTCACGTGAAATAAAGTTGTTATTAACTTTAATAAAGTCTGAACACATCACAAACGATCTCTGACTTATCTTATTATTCTATTTAACCCCCCACCCCTACAATGAATACAGCACAAAACCAATAAAACTTCAATCAGCAGGACACTAGGCGGGCGCGCACTATTGACTGCACATTAATCATACGGTTACCGCGGCTTCCGCTTGTGTGTACCGGGCTTATTGTTATTAATCGTTCCGGATAACTCAATCGTTTTGTGTTGACTTTTATATGTGGGGAACTAATGTGTTGAAGGTATGTTGAACTGAAATGCTTCTTCTGTCTAAATTCTTTTGATTTTCTTTCTATTGAAGTATATGGTGCATTCAAAATTCATTGTTGAGAATTTTTACTCTGACTTCTCCTTTATCGAGAAAGGACAGAGCGCTTCAAAAGTTATGAGGGGGTACCAACATCACAATAACCTCCTCGCATGACCATCCTGCGTAACCTGGGCAGTCAGCCCCGATGAAACCCTTGTCGACCGCATTATTTTTGCACTACTCCATCCCCTTTATTCATAGACGTTGCTTAAGATTAAGTAGTGATCAGCGATTGTTATTAGAGACTGTTAATAGATAGAGCATTGGTGGCCAAGTGGTAACAGCCGCGACTTACGAGTTGTAGGTCATAGGTTCCACCAAAATTTCGAAGACATGTGACGTCTGCCAATCCGCACTGGGCCCGCGTGATGGATTACGGCACACTCCCTCTCACCGAGAGGAAGCCTGTGTCCCAGCAGTGAGAACTTTATAGGCTGATTATGTATGTATGTATATGTTATGTAGCGACTGTTTGACCATAAATTTTGACGTTTGAACGTCACATAACTTTAATCATCGTTTATAAATAAACCTCCTTAAGTCTATGATACTTTTTTCAATACCCAGGTCTTCGTATTTATTTAGACTCGAGGATTTGAAAATAATGCGGCATTTCACAGTTCTCTAGCACCTATTCAATTTTTACTGGCTCTTGGAAATCCTCAAAAGTCAGACTTTTAGAAAGACAAGGTCATATTGGCACCAGCTTACTTACTTACTTACTACCTCAACTGACCTAAAAACATACCTATACACTAACATAAGTTAGATTTAGATGCAAGATTTGGTCCTAGGTTCCAATGCTAAAGAATGTATGTTGCTGATTAGTACAAACATGATACAAACAAGCAGATCTCATACCAACGTGATGAGGTGTAAGATAATCCTTTGATGGTGCAACGTCTATTAGAAGTAATTGATAGGAGTGCAGTCACATGCGCGGTGCAGCTAATTGAACAATGCGAAACATTCATGAAAAATAAAGAAAAATTGTTTATGGATGACTGCTTCATTTGTCATGGGTGATGGATGAATTCAGATTGTTAAATTCCGTAAAATTAACTTAAGGTACTTTTTGATGCTCATTGAACTTTTCCCTTTTGTTATATACTTGAACATAATATACATAAGCTAACGCCTGCTGCGATCCTTATATATTCCTTTTGCCTCATTTACGTTCATACATACCCACGCCGATTGCGAGTACAGCTACGCACCTGACCTTTCTTAAGAAGATTACCAATAAGGTCACTATAATAAAATATATCCTCCTAGGGCGGCCCCTCCCGGCGTTTCCACTCACATCTGCCATGTAAATACTATTTATTAGTCGCCTTTGTACATAATATGTTATAATTATATTTTAGTGTTGGCTTAATTTTATTGTAGATAACACTTTAGGGTACTTATTTTGAGCATCAGAAATTTGTCGTAATATTTTGTTCAATGGAATATTTGGTTATAAAACGTAGCTCTTTGAAGAATTAATTATGCTTTCAAAGTAGGTAGTCAAGTAAATAAGGGCAAATTATGGAGGTTCTTCCTCTTAGGAAACTACCTTTTGGAAGCAACAACTAGATTTCATTTTCCTCTTTTCTTGTGCCTTTTAATGGTCTAATTGGAATAAATGTCTGTGTAACTTTGAAAAACATTCCGTGCCCAATGTTTGTTTAGTAAAAACACAAAATGACATTATATTGTGACCCTTTAATGTTTTTACTTTTCACTAACAGCATCGTCGAATATGAAAAGTAATAAAACAATAAATGCTTATTAATCCAATAAGCTCATATTACAAACAATAGCAAAACAAATTAACATTAGTAAATGCGTGATTGTGGCTTGTATACAAAATTGTTGTACATATGATAAAAGTTGTGAGCAGGTAAGCATAGTATTGTTGAAACCTTTGACTCAGAAACTAGGCAAGGAATGGCTATATCTTGGGAGAGGATAGATTCCTCCTATTACTATTGAATTACTACAACTACACTAGATAGTGTATACTATAATAGAAATAATTCGCGGGCATAATCTAGCCATTTTATAAGTCTACGGCAAACTAACGCTAAAAAATACTTAAAGTAAAGAGAGCAATCCCTTATTAAAGTCTAAACAATCCTTTTAATTAACCCTATAATCATATCTTCGAAATCTCCAAGGACTGGACATTCCTCTTTCATGAAACAATACTAGTACAATTACAATAGTATTAGTACAATTGCCAGTGTCTCCGACTGCAGTGCATCGCGTGCGAACCGCCCGTGCTAATTGAAGGCCAGATCTGTTTGTTTAGTAGATGCTCTCAGCATGAAGACCTCGCTTTGTCACGAACGCTTCTTAGTGAGATTGAGCTATTTGTAATGGGAGGTTCGGTGAGATGTTTTACGATGAGGGAAATAATAGGGATTAATCGTTGGGTGGAAATCGATTTTGTGGTGGCCTGTTCCTTATCTGTTCCGCATCCTACTGAGCAAGCGTGGTGATCAAGCTCATTCCTTCTCTGTATGAGAAGTGGCCTTAGTCCGAAATCCGGGACATTACAGGAAAACAAAACAAATCGTTGGGTGCAGAAGATGAAGATCAAATTAAATGAAGAATGTAATCTATTTAAATAAAAATTAAATGCTGTTTATTGGTAGGTGCAACACTTGAGAAAGGCTGGACCGACTTGTTTCTTTAAACTTTGCAGCCTGTATAAGGTTTTTAGGGAGATAAAAATTGGAAACTTGTGGGTGTAGGTACTACCCAATAGAATTGGTCCCGTATTAAAAAAATAAGAGAAAAACGTATTCTTTCGGAATATGGCATTTTTTTTTTGTTGGCACTTTCACATTTAGGCCAAAAAAGGAAGTATGTATGGTGAATGATGTCCTTTTTCCCGGAAAATAAGAAAATTCGAGAAAATCAGAAATTGTTTTTTCGATCTTAAAATTAGGCAGGACAACGTCTGTCGGGGTCAGCTAGTAAAAAATAAACAATAATGCAACTTTACGAGGGCTACGGTTTACTTACTATCAACTCAGCCTATCGCAGTCCACTGCTGGACATAGGCCTCTCCCAGGCTGCGCCACAACATCCTGTCCTCCGCCTTCCGCATCCAGCTCGTCCCAGCAAACTTCTTTAGGTCGTCCGTCCATCTAGCTGGGGGGCGTCCCACACTACGCTTGCCGATACGCGGTCTCCACTCCAGGAATCGTCTGCTCCACCGGCCATCGGTCCTTCGACAAACATAGCCAGCCCACTGCCACTTCAGTTTGCTTACTCTGCGCGCTATGTCGGTAACTCCGACACTTACTATGCCAACGCCAATATAGTGGGTAAACGTAATATAAATAAACAGCCGATGATGACTTTAAGCTTTCCGAAGTCACTGGAAAACTTACGAGCTTTTCCGCTATTGAAATCCATACTATTTTATAAATGCGAAATTATCTCAGTCCGTCTTAGGTCCAACCGACTATCTGTTACCTTTTCGGATTCGAATAAGGCTAACGGCAGATGACCTGCGTTAGGCGATAGGTACTCTATATCCCGGTAGTACGTTCCCATGAGATAATTCCCAACCTTCAAGCTGGCGAAGCCGCGGGTAAAAGCTAGTATCGAATATTTAGATCGGTGAGCTATTTAGTAACATACGATGTTGATAAATCTATAGCGGAAAGTCATAACTTTCAAACAGCAGAACAGCACCATGCGGTCTTACTAGGAACTCCAATAAAAGGAGATGTCCCCTTTTTGTATGGACGTTGGTTTTTTATTCCGAGAAAAATCTAACAAGAATCAAACTACATCCAAATAAAATCTACAAAAATATGGAACTTGAAACCACTGAAATTATATTTTTAGACCTCCCCATTTCAGAGAAAAATTATAAACTATTTAATGTTAGTACATATAATTTATTCGTTATGGCAGCCCAAATTAAACCTCCCACACACTTTGACAATGTCTAAATATGACAGATGGCACGCTGACAGATGTCTAAATATGGCAGATGACAGTGTTGAAAAAAAAAATACGTCAAAAGAAAAATTATGGATATGGCAGAGAGGTACATAGAGCAGTGGTAACCCAGTGGTATCGGCCACAACTTACGAGTTGTAAGTCGAAGCTAGGCAGGCGTTAACTCTGTGTATTTAATTTCATCACTATTTTTCTCAAAATGGTGAAGGAAAATATCGTGAGGAAATTGTTTGGTTCTAGGACATGCCGGTTGTCCTAGAACCAAAAAATTCGAAGACATGTCAGATCCAACAACCAGCACTGGGCCCGCTTAGTTGATTATGGCCCGCTCCCTCTCAGAAAGAGGAGACCTGTGTCCCAGCAGTGGGCGAATTATACGATATGATATTATACATCTTATCGTAAAAAAATATTTGGTACTGATACTAGTATCATTAACTAGTGAGAAAACAGAGGAATACGTTAGTATGGAATGAATGTCAACGACCACGTGACCGCAATTCCTCCTAATGCGTACATCTTAGCAACAAGCATTACCAACTCGAAGATAACATTGTTATCTCAAACAACAAAACAAATGCACTGCTACTGCGTTATTCAGGTCGTCAAAACACAGTTTCCACTGTTTTTTCAAAACACTTACTTCAAACTCCATACAGAACATTTTCTAAAGAATAACAACAATACGGACATACCTATGTTTAAACGCGATTACCATCCCACAGCGGAGCGGTTCGCGCTTGACCTATTTCGAACTACAATCGTTAACTGGGTAACTATTTACATTATAAAAGAATTCTTTAGTATAACACTTATATTCTGAAGTAGGTGGAAAGCGGCGATGTGTCTATTCATCCTCATATTTTGCTGCGAAGTTCTGTCAATCAATTTTATGGGACAGTTTTGAAGGAAATGGGGCAACTTTTTGTTCAAATTTTTGCTGAACTGTTGGACTGAAGTCCTGTCACTGTCATGTAGGACTGACAGGAGTATAAGTTACGTGTTGTCACGTATTTCGTAATCGTTGCTTTGAAGAAATCTTCCGAACTTTCTTTTTGTGTGGATGAGGCAACTGCAGCCAATTTTGTAGAAGAAAATTAACTGCGTCAGTTTCTGGGCATCCGCTATCGAAACGGTCAGAAATTCAAAAATATAAGATAAGTCTTTATTTGCCTTAAACATGGTATAAAGCTGTTACAGTCTGGTTTTGATAATATAATGTCCACATGTCTAGCTATACAGAATTCTGTATCAATTGCATGCAATATAATAAATACACGAGTTAAATCTGTGACATTGTGATCTACACAATGTCACAGATTCATTGGTAATACGATAATAGTCAAACATTTTCATTAATACTTGTACATAAATATTTTATATTTTCAAGTGAAAGAAATCTTTAATGTCATAAAAGTTACGTCCATTCAACCATTTATATAGTTTGTTTTTAAATGAGTTAGTATTATTTAATAATTTTAGTTATTTTGGTATTTTATTGTATATCTACGTACACACATCACAAGGCAGCTTTTAGCATACTTGGCAAGAAGAAGCACTATTTCATTTTTTACTTACCACCTTTTCACTTACTTATTATTTACTTTTTTACTTTAGTGCAATACATTCCGAGACTTTTTTTTGTCTTATTTTCCGTATATAAAAAAATGTATATTTGCTAATGATCAATCGGGTTTTATAGCACTAATTGTTCTGTCCTGAAAGGCTTTGAAGTAAATCAGCGATTGAGAAAAAAAAAATAAGTATAAATTTTTTTGTACTTGTTTTCATCAAAAATACAATCACTCTCATCACATGGCTCGCTTTAAGAAAAACGAGAGCTCTCAACAAAGAGATAATTTTATTATAAGCTAATCAAAAACGGCCTTGATAAGTTAACCCGATTACCGGTTTATTACTTTTTCATTCAATAAACCATAAATTACATATGTTTACACATTATACTTTACGAGCCTCTATTGAGCCAAGTGGACTAATTAAATTATTTATAGGTCTGTGAGTAGGTAATTAAGTTTAGGAGTAATTATAAACAATTGAAGCCATTTTCGTAGCACGTGGCTTGTGACGTCATAGGCTGTTTTCTTAACTCAATATAACTCATAATAGTCGAGCTTTAGGTTAGTTAGCTGTACACACGACGATATATCGAGTTATAGTTTTCCAGTTTTAGCTGACCTGGCATTGTATAGGATTTTCGTACAACGAGAAGTCAGCTTATACTGGAAGTTTATAGCTAGTAATTCTTGTTGGTTTACAATCTGTAATTTCGTCATCCTCCTGCCCGTATCCTAATGTATTTGGGGTCGGTGCAGCGTAATATTGTCTTCTTCCTTGCATCTGTATTCGTCGGCTATCTCTAGTGATTACTAAGAGGAAGTCATGCGCTTTCTATACATATTTATACTAGCTGCGCCCCGCGGTTTCACCCGCATAAGTTTCGATCTCATAGGAACATCGGGATTTATAGTATCCTATATGTTAATCCTGGTTATAAACCATCTGTGTGCCAAATTTCATCCAAATCCGTTCAGTAGTTTTTGCGTGAAAGAATAACAAACATCCATCCATCTAACCATCCATGCATCCATCCATCCATACAAATTTTCACGTTTATAAGATTAATTAGTAGGATAGTAGGAAATAGGATAGTAGGAAGTAGGATTATTTCCATATATTATATAACCATTATCATATATTTTTCATTCCCTATGACATTTTTATCAAAGATTAGTCCTTAGGAGCTCCAGAGAGTAGGGAGACCTTTGCCTTGCACTGGGACCTTAATGTCTAATAAGAAAAAAATGACAGATCAAAATGGTGAATCAATATAAAAAAAGTATTCACGGGACGGTCGTATCCAAATTGGATGACCAAGATAACGTAGAAAAAAAAATTGTCAAAGTCAAAGAATTTATTTCAAAGGCATTTTTAAATGTTTAAATTTACAGTAAAAAGAATTGATTATAGTCGCTCCTTCCAAAATGTCGCATGGAAAATAATGGGCAAGAAATTTCACCGTATTCATTAATTATAATAGTTATATGTGAAGACGATGCACCTAGAATAAGTTTACAATTTTTTTTTTCAACTGCCCCACTGTAGGAATTTCTCCTGTATCGTGGGTGCGTTTACAAACATTTAAACTCACATACACAAACAGCCAGACCCGGAACAACTACTTGTAGGTCATACAAATATTTGTTCCGTGCGGGAATCGAACCCGCGACACGCAGCGCAGCAGTCAATCGCATAACCACTGCGACAACCGTGCCGTCAAACTATACCACAAACAAAATAGGTAAAAGAATTAAAAATGAACCAATTATAGATACGTTAATTATGTGATGATATATGGTGCTCACATATTTACAAACATTGTAAAAGTATAAGATTTTCCTAAAATTTTTAACAAGTCACAAGTCAGTGTATTAGTTAAAGTAATCACTAAATCAATGTCTTAAAAATAATAAATTTCATAATTAAATTAGCAACCAGTTTCCAATCCAGTTTCAATCCTCTAATTCGTAATATGCTTGGTTACAACGTGTACTTTTGTATTGTATTGTATTTTACAGAACTTACGAAAGAGGTAAGCCGGATTATCTGAGCTTTAAGCTCATAATCCGGCTCTAAATAAACAAACAGCTGACTTAATAAACGGGTACGTTTCGATCAACACATACACATGAAAAAGACAGAATTCTATTCATACTTCTTCGTTATTCTTTTCAAACACTATTATGGGCTAAGATATTTCCTGAGGGAAAACATTGAGAAATATACACAAATATCAATCCAAAAACGGTTTTCTAAACCAAGATATTCCTGGCGACAGAGGGCACAGTCGTTGTCCAAACAGATTCTTGCACGGCATCGAAACTAAAATAAACGAAACGGAAAAAATAGACGAACACATAAAATGTACGTCAAACGTATTATAAACAAGTAATAATTAAGGGATATATTTAACGCCACTTCTAAGTTTGTCGTCAAGTTAAAAAAAGATCACCAATAAATCTCCGCAACCTGTATTCTTTTAAGACTTTGCATTCAGAGCAAGTGAAAAAGAACTTTATGGCGAAGTAGTAGGGTGTATTTTTAGGATAGAAAGTTCTTTGCTACTCATTACCCTAACGTTTGATGTAAAGTTCTTTGATCTAAGTGACATATTGTAAACTGTAGATGATTTGAGACGAGCGGGAGCACTTTCTGTGGCTAAAGATGATGTCGTACGTATTGTTCGAAATATTTTCTACTAATTATAGAAACTTTAAAGTCAAAAAGATTAATGTTGTGGGGATTGACAAGGGTTGCTACGTGAGGGGAGTCAGAAATGTAGTTATGATTGACGTGGCTATAAATAAAATATTTGATAATGATAGATGTGGTGGTGTCAAAATGAAACACGACTCCATAGTTGCAATGTTTCCGGGTGCATTGAAATGCAGTGACATTAATTTGAAACAAAGATAAAAGTTGCTTCAGTAAAAATAATGATGTTGTCCTAATTTTGAAAACAAAGGATTCTGTACCAATAATGATGGTTTATAAAAGCTGAAGTCTTCACATCTATCCGTCTGTATATGTACAGTTAATATTATTCAATTTTAGTATTTCAATGGTACAAGAGCAGTCGCTTATGACAACAAATCAATATTATTTATTTCGTTGACATATGTAGATTTATGTCCAACTTAAGTGATAATTTATTAAAAATTTACATCATTTTTAACGAATCCCTAACATATAAGGTTCAGAAAAGAAATGATGACTAGTTGACCAATGAAATTCACATAAAACAACCCACATACAAAATTCCAAACCCACAAAATGTACGGGCAATATTTAATTCCTGTCTCTCTTCATTCACCGCGGTACAGTCACAGCAGGATATTAATAGTCAACTTTATTTTAAAAAACAACTCATTAATTAATTTAATTAACATCATACGGTCATAAAAGGAGAATTTAAAGAGGGGAATATACATACACCATTTCCTTTTTAAAGTCAAGTCCTATCATATTTTTTGTTTTTAACAGCGCATATACCCGAGAATGATTTTAAAAGTTGATACAAACGGGGCAACTTTGATGTGCAGTATTTACTGGGGATCTTTAAACGAAAGTAAATACACATCAAGAGTTATTGAAGCTTTTACTTCTGAAGGGGACTGTCAAGATTGAAATTGAGCTGACTGTAAATGATCACGTTTCACCAAAAATGTATTAGTACCTCATGATATATATTTATCAACGTGCACGTTAAGCCGTTGATCCCGGCTGTCATTCGTGGATCTGGTTTTTTCACGTGGTATGATGGATCTAACCATTTAAATATTGAAACCTTCACACGTCATAGGGCCTTGTGGCTAAGTAATAATAGCCGCACGGGTCGATCGATCAGTTTAAGCTACGCTTGCCGCGGTTGGTCCATGGATGGGTTTACATACCAAGACTCCTCCGTGTCACGGAAAGCACGTTAAGCCATTGGCCCCGGCTGTCATTCGTGGATCTTTGATAGTTGTTACGGGTCGTCAAAAGCCCGAAAGTCTGACAACCAGTCTTACCAAGGGGTTTCGTATTACCCAGTTACTGGGTTGTGGAGGTCAGATAGGTAGTCGCTCCTTGTAAAGTACTGGTACTCAGCTGCATCCGGTCAGACTGAAAGCCGACCCTAACATAGTTGGGAAAAGGCAGATGATGATGAATATTTGTTTATCTACAAACGTTCTGACTAGTGTTATGGAATGGTGATCATTGTTCTTTGATGGGAAACCTTTGTACAGAACAAAATTAGCTTCAAACCCATTACTATCATTTAAAGTTCTATAAAAGCCTCTGATCTTTCACATTTTTTCTTCAACCAACAATTTAAGCTTTACTGTTATTCAATCAGCGCTGTATTTATCCGAAAGCATCCTCTTTCAAAGGGGCACACTTCCACTCTTCTAGTTATTTATACAATGTCATTTTAAACATCCATTGAGATTCTCAGAATCGTCTGCGGTTAGATTTAAATAAATTTCTGTCTCGTTGGCGCCACAGCAATTAGTATCAGCTATGTGAATCATGGTAAACGCTTTGTACTTCGGAAACTTTGTGCCTTTGAGTTTTCACTTGAAATTAAGTGGAGCTAAAAATATGGGTTATGAATTTAGTGAGTTGTTTTATTCGAGCGTTCTCTTTTTAGTGTTTCCGAAACTTTAGTCTGTTTCGGAAATAAGAAACCTGTTTCTGAAATGGACGAAGTGTGAGGGATAATTAATAATTATATTATAAATTATTATTGTTGTATCCTATTTTAATATACAGAGAAATAACCCATCTACGAAAAGCTCAATTGTATTACGTTTCTTAGATATTCAATAATCCCGAATCCATCACTATGAAACAAAAAATAGGTCTTATAAATTGACAGCTTTCAGTAACATAAATGTGATGCTGTTCCACAAACGATGGGACACTTAATATCATGTCCTGCGTGTCCTGTCAGCTGCACGTTACAGGATGGACGTTGGTGATGGCACCAAACAAGTAGCCGAATTCATTGCTATCGACACTAAGAAGAAGTAACATAAAACATCAAAATCATCTTCCGGCATTCCTTAAAAACGTTACCCAAGGTCTCACCGATTTGCTACTACTACAAATCAATGAGCACACATAAATCCTACAGTTCCAGTAAATCAAACTATCGAACAAATCATTCTAGATTTAGATTCCCCTGCGTCGAAGAGCCAACTGAATTGATTGGCAAGGGCCATCACAACTATCCTAACAGTGGGATAATGGTTCCCGTTTGTTGAATCAACACTTGCTTGATACGAATTGAGATTACAAAATAATGTTTTGTCTAGCCATTTATTTATGTATGCTATTCTAGTAATATGTCTGTTTCGCGAATAATTTGAAGGACTTTGAAGTGCTTTTAAGACGGTTTTTTTGCTGTATTATTTTTGTAGATTTTTAATGATTGATTGATTTATTTATTGGGTTAGAAAATACGAATGCCAAGATTTCATTGCTTTTATCTATTATAAATTAAACTGTTGATTGACGTCATAGCTTTTAGATTACTTTTTGAAACTGCCGTACCTACTTATGGTAATCGTTAGCTGCTACAAAAGTTTGCAAAAATGTGTATACATTTTTTTTGTATGCTATGTGTACCAGTAAGTCCAAGTACTGAAATTAAAATAAAACCAGAAAGCATGATACAGTTACTATTGAAAACAAGGAAGCCTCTAAAAAAACCCAATCCTCTAGAGACAAATTCAAAAAAACTCAAGCAGAATAATCTCCCCGAACAATCAAAGAGTACAAATGTAAAAATAAATGAACATTAACGGCCACATCCGCATTTAGTGTCTGTTCCCAACAATCTTATCGGCAATGGTTACAAAATGCCCTCAACATGCGATGTCGTCGCGCCGATGCCATCTATCGGAGCGGCCACATCATGGGGGTACCTTGACGGGACAATTTGTTGCTATTCAATCGTCATTGGAGATTATTTGGTCGAGGGGTATATGATGTGTGTGCGTTTTAACTTTTGATGTGATGAATTGGGCTTGGGGTGTGAATGTCACGATTGGTAATAAAGATATCGTTGTGGTTAGGGGGAATTTGGACAAGCGCTTTAATGCGCCAATTAGCTAGTGTGATTGTGAGTTCGATCCCCATCGTATTATGATGCGTTTTGAATTAAAAGCAAGAGATGGGTCTCTTGTTTCTATATCAACTTAGTTGCCCCAAGATGTCCTATTAGAATCTAAACAAAAAACATAAATAGTAGGAAAATATCCTAATCTACCTATATATTATTAAGTATTACAGTTAAAGATTTAAGAGAAATAAACTGCATTTTATTTCCAGAGCATTATTAGGAATTCTCAGAAAATTTCTCATATTTCCATTTGATCATATCGCGCGCATCTATCTACATCTAGACGAAACTCAGTTTCCACTTAAAACGTCAGCGCACCGGTTTATTTGCTCGTATTTGTAAACCAAATAATATCATATCCTGCAGGAATTGTAAACAGTTGCAGAAATATAGGTACGAACTCAAATATTTTAGGTATGAAGAGAAGAGATACCGCTCACCGAAACATTTTTAGATTTCACCTAAGGGCTGATTTTTCCATGGAATAAAATTGACGTTTGAGAGTTTTTGTATGAAATAACTCTCAAAATTTCAAAATTATTCCTCGAATAAAATTATCAGATGATTGAAAAAATCAGCCCAGTAACAGAAATTAGTTAAAAATAAATCAAATTGGGTTAGGTTATGTTTTCGCTCTCTCTGACAGAGACTAAGCCTTTGTCCCAGCAGTGGGAACATTATGGACTAATTATTATGCAGGTTATGTTTTATTTGAGAACATTTTTCGCCGTCATAAAATTTTTATAATCGTTGAGAACCCTTGTGAAGGCCGCAGGAATCCGCTGGATGTCAGAAGCACAGAACCTTTCGAAGTTGCGATGCTTGGGGGAGGCTTATGTCCAGCAGTGAATGTCTTTCGGCTGAAATGACGATGAATCGTCGAGAGAAGTTTCTTCATTATAACATTGTTGATCATAAAAGTCTCATTTGATAAAAAAGCTGACTGAAAATTCAGTTTTACTCTATTTTTTACGATATGTATAAAAATATTCGTTACGTATAAAAATATTCCATCTCTACAAACGGACAGAATTCCAAGCCATTTTGTTCGAGTATTTATACCCGACAGAAGTATTGTTTTTTGAAAAAACATCGGTTCGAACGTTCAGATGCGGCTACCATGATATTTTTATATGGTCACCGTTTTGCAGACGTTGCTAACTCTTTGTGATGGTCGGGAAAGGCTTTTCTAGTATTTTTATGAATATTTCACTTCCAGCAGTTTAATTTAGATGGATTTTGTGGCCTAGGTACTAACAGAATGCTAAAAATTGTATATGACAGATTTTAGTTTAGGGATAAAATGTCAGTCAAAGTTAAACCACTTTGTGTCCTAAAGAGTCCAGAAATATATTTTGATTTGGCCTTTATTTTGATCGTCGCTCTAAAAATAAGTCCATTAAATATTTACATTATAAGTAAATAGGTACAACTTTGGAACAGATGATCAATACCAAGACCTACAACTTTACTGAGTAACTTTTAGATTATATTCTTTTATATTTTGTAAATGTGACGAATTTGTAGGCCTTGTAGACTTTAGATCTGTAGACCATTTTTTATTTTATTAAGTACCTGGTACTGGTTGACAGGCTTACGCTGTCCTTCCATACTTATTAATACTGTAATTTGAAAAAAATAGAATAGAATAGAATAGAATATTCATTTATTTGCTCAGAAATGAGGTATTTACAATAAGGTGGTTACAATAATATAGAAGAATCCTTGTACAGACGCCATCACATCAAGCTACTACAACCTGTCAAGTTTCTTTATTAGATTTTCAACTTTATTGCTAAAGCATTAGGTTCAAGGTTGATTGGGAAAATTTGACAGCTTTAGGTAGCTTGACCTGCTGGCGTCTGTACATTCTACCATTTTGGCATGCAAACATTGATGCAGTTCATCATCAAACATACAGACATTGATACAACTAAAATTTTTCAGCTAGAAAATCCGATACGGAGTAGTAACATTTATTCAATAGCAGTGTAGTTAGTTTCTTTTTGAAAGTTGTTACTGGCTCCTCTTTTATGGAATGAGGAATGTGGTTAACTCTTTGATTGTAGTAATTAGAGACACAATAGAAAGACAA
This sequence comes from Apamea monoglypha, assembly GCA_911387795.2. Classification (NCBI taxonomy): domain Eukaryota; kingdom Metazoa; phylum Arthropoda; class Insecta; order Lepidoptera; family Noctuidae; genus Apamea; species Apamea monoglypha. The sequence continues at coordinate 2,024,487 of OU426933.1, read as the reverse complement.
TTGCTTATGTCGGACTGTGTAACATAAGACATTCGAGAGGTTAAAAATAGCCGGTGCCATACCAAAAACACTTTTCCTCAACAAAGCAGACCTGTGCGTAACAAGTTTTGGGATACCTGTGCGTAAATTGTAAAAGCCAATTATTTTTAAAAGAGTAATCGTGGAGTTTCTTCAACAGCAATCCTGGTGCGAAAAAACGTTGTTTAAATACAAAAATCTCAGCAGGAAATGGTGCGCGGTAAACGAATGGTCTTCTCATACACACAGAGCACTAAAACTCCACTATCCGCTTATTTTCCGTGTGCCATTACAGAATTAGCTCTGTCGACAAAACAGTGTCAATAAACGAGGACCTCGGTCGCAAATCCACAATGTTCACGCCCTGCCTAGCCCAATGACGTTAGCTGTCGTAATTATATTGTCGTGCATACGCTCAGAGTGCAAACAATTGCCGCCCGCCGGAAAATTAGGTGCGCGAATTACTTTGAAAGTTTAATTTAGGGAACCTGTTAGTTGTATAGTGTAAAAGGGGTAATGTAATCAAATGTGAGGGCAGTAATTACGCCGTGTTTTTGGATAGTGTTGTGAGCAAGAAGAATGGCAGTTTTGGTGTCGCTTAATTTTAGGAGCGTTCATGAAGTATGTACAGACGCCAGCAGGTCAAGCTACCCGAAACTGTCAAATTTTCCCAATCTACCTTGAACCTTAATTCTTTAACGATAAAGTTGAAAATTAAATTATTAAAGAAATTTGACAGATTGTAGTAACTTGATGTGCTGGCGTCCGTACATTATATGGAACAGCTTCAGGGCTTTACTTTGTACGGGTTAGATTTTCATTATTTAGCTGCACAAAGAAAAAAAATAAACAAATATTTTACTAAGGGCTGATTTTTCCAACGCCAGATAACTTTATCCGAGGAATAATTTTAAATTTTTGACAGTTCTTCCATACAAAAACTGTCAGACGTCAATTTTATTCCACGAATAAAAAAATATCTGTCGATTGAAAAATCAGCCCTAAATCTGACTAAGTATCAAAACGCAATTATTTGCAACATATAGACAATATTAAAAAAAAAAATATGCTGTGAATAAGGTCAATCCATTTGGGAGTATTTGTATGAATGTACAGACGCCAGCAGGTCGAGCTACTCGAAACTGTCAAATTTTCCCAATCAACCTTGAACCTTAATGCTTTAGCGATAAAGTTGAAAATCTATTAAATAAATTTGACAGATTGTAGTAGCTTGATGTGCTGGCGTCTGTACGCAACGTCTAAGTATGACACCCAGATTTCATGGAGTCCTGCAATTCTTCTTTTTTTCGTCTTTTGTCAAAGTTAAATAGCGCAGCACGAATCATTTTAACGTTTGGGTAGTACCTTGGCTGAATATTTGAATTGAATATACATATATTTAAGGTTCATTTTTTGTATAGTATTTTCTTCCGATATCGGATTTTCGATAGTGATTCGCGGTAATGATACAACCCAAATCATTCGAAAATGTGTGCTGCGTTTCACTTTTCCTCTCCATGATAAACTCATAAATAAGAAACATATTTATTATGAAATATTCAATACTTACAGGAAATCCTCAGAACGGAAATAAGATTATTCTCGGCTTTCAGAAAATGCTATCAAAATACCTTTTGTTAAAACCATATTTCTACGAATTTCTGGGAGAACGTTAATACTTTCGACATTAATTTCGCATTGAAAGAGCATCCGAAAATAAATAAAACCTACCCACATTTTTATCGCAAAATATTTTCGAACGCATAAAAACATATATTATACTAGATTCGCCCCACGGTTTCACCCGTATAAGTTTTGATCCCGTGGGAATATCGGGGTAAAAACTATCGCATATCTTAATCCTGGTTATAAAGCATCTGTGTGCCAAATTTCATCCAAATCCGTCTAATAGTTTTTGCGTGGAAGAGTAACAAACATCCATCCATCCATACAAACTTTCACGTTTATAATATTAGTAGGGTTTTTGCCACACGCACTCAAAAACCATCACATATCCTGTGTACTACTAATTGAATCAGTTAATTAACAATTTCAAGGTAAAGGAAGCATGGTATCCGCGGGGAGGTGAAGCGGGAGGGGGGAGAAGGGGGAATTATTATTAGGAAGCGGCGGAAGTATGACGCGTGTGACTAATATAACTTGATCTCTCACCTCGGTGAGATGTGGCGACATTTTTGCTGTGTGAGTGTTTTTATTTTAGGTTTTTCGTAATTATATATATGATATAGTAGTATCGTACGTGTAGTTTTTATTGTATTTGTTGGTATATTGGCGTGGCTAGCTGACATTATGGCAAATAATTTAATTTAATTTTCTATGTCTTGTAATGTTAAGTTGCTTGTTGCAAGTAACTGAACAGACATCTGTGCTGCTGGGGTGTTTGTTGCGCCACTTCTTCTCAGCGAAAGCAATAGGAAGTGGTTAAGGACGGGCGTTTTTGGGGGACTGTCTTTTGTAATTTTGACATTCGAAAAGTGCTGAATCTCAGCCTAATTTGAATAAATGAATTTTGATTTTGTGGTAACTGGGTTTTGGTAATGTTGTCAATGATGATAATTATGGTAGACAATGTTTTTTCGTATATGATATTATTAACTTTTATTTATACAGATTTAATTATTTTAAAATATTTACATACATTTACATAAATGTTCAGCCAACATTTCCTGTTGAAAACGATGCGGACGAATTTTTTAATGCCCTAAGATTCTTTCCTTTTACATATATTATGTACTTGTACACATGATTATTTGAAGACTGTTAGCTTTTAAATTATTATTAACTGAATGATTAATACAATTCTTTGAGAGAGTCATCCCTTTGCGAGAACAAAAAGCAAACAAAAAAAAATAAAAAAAATACAAAGATTATTCTTTGTAATTTCAATAAATCACTACCGTTGAGATTTGGTAATGTAACATTTATTCGTGTTACTTCATAATTCATAAAATACTTATTCGAAATACACTGTACATAAAAACAAAAAAAAAAAAAAACTATAAAAAAAAGACAACCCTGCCGTTCGAAAGATACATAATTTAAACTAATTAATATTGAAACCACCCATATTAAAACATATTATTATAATTTCATCATAAAATTCTTTGAACATAAGCCATACCATTCCAGTAAATTACACGCCATGCGCCCATGGGGGGTCCCCAATAAATTGGTGGGGGCGTCGAATAACTCAAACCGTTGTTGCCTGAACAAGGGGCATACTTGTGGGTACCAAGGTGCTTGTGAGTTAATCATGTCAAATTACAACAACTTGGCGATGAGATACAGATAGATTTGTAAGGTAAACGATGAAGGGCGGTGGTGAAAGAATTATGGTTCTGGGTAGTCTATGCTTTAACTATGGATGACTTGTTAAATAATGACATTAATCCTTGTTTTGTTTTTCTGAAGGCTGAAACAATTTTCAAAAGGACAAAGAAACTTTCCTGGACGAAAGGTTTGGTTCTGTCTATGTAAAAATCTTTAAAACCCTGTGACATTGAAGTTGATATCTATAATATAACATACTAAATTACTGACCTATCCAACAACCACTGCGAGTACGGTACTTGTGATCAAACCATTCCCCACTTGCTAGAGTGTTCTAAATGCCCGTTTTGCAGGTAACCGGGCACTTAAACGGGGACTCAAACTATATAAAAAAAAAAGACGAAGAAGAGTACCATCGACACGAAAAGAAGAAGAAGCACATACGTATTCCTTCTGTTCTTCCTTAACTTAACTTCAAAACACTGTCTTTGTTAATTTTGACTGAATGGCTTTTATTTTTAAATATATCACTAATTCACGAGCGGAATTTCCTAGAACAAAAGTTTTGGTGGCTATATTGTTTATACAAGATATGTTGAAACAAATCCGCAGCAACCATTAAAACACTGCATTCACAGAAATACTAAATGACTTAGCACTAATTAAATAACATTTGGAACATAATAAAACCGACCCAATTCACATTGAATACACCAAACCCAACACATGTTGAACAGCCACTATTTTTAATAAACTCACTATTATAAATAGATCATCCTGTATAAACATGGACCAATAAGAAGTGTTTAATTTATTAAAAAATAATATTATTTTGTTTCAGATTCAGTTCCGGTCGCAAAACAAAAAAATATAGAGGAAAATTGGAACCGATCCAAATTTAAAATTTGAAGATAGAAGGTGAAATAGAAATGTATCCGACGGTGAAATAAACGTGTATTGGGTGATATCAGTGACATCAATGTGTCGGTTTGATGATTTGAGCGTGGTTGGTGATTTAGTGTTGGTGATAAGGACGCCTGACGGTGATCATGGCCAAAGATATGAACTTGTGTGTGTTGGTGGTGGTGATTGTGTTACAGACATTGATAGACACGAGTTTGGAGATCATAGATTCACGTGAGTACAATCTTTTGTTACTGTTTTACCAATAAGTTTTTATTTTGATAATTCGCGCAAAATCCTGCATCGCGCAAGCATAGTTTACCGCGCAACTAGCAATAATATACAACGTCCCGACATCAATCGGCGGGCAGTTGCCCATCAGACACTACACCCTTCTGGTCAGAGGATCCTCTCTTTTCTATGGAGTATGAGTGAACTTTACACCCTTTTCCTCATACCTCTATACAATAGTAACATAGGACAAGGACAGGAAGATGATGATGACAGTTTAGGTAGGACAGATTTTTGAAATGATTAAAGTGTTATAATGATCATAACACTGACCGTTTCCCATAAAAATAATGTACTTAAGGTCTATTCAAATTTATGTTTCAAATTGATGTTACTTCAAGTTAAACAAATATCAACTTTAGTGGAGTGACAATTAAGTTGATTCAGAGTGACTAACACTTGAAAAAGTTATAAAAATGTTTGAAGTTGTAGTGTACCTGAACTTTATTGTGTGCGTATTAAAATTATTTATCCAATAACTTATATTTGTTTACATGTTTGGCAAATAAATTGCAAACGCAATCTAAGTAGACCTACTCTTTTGATAACTTCAGACACTTAATAATTACTTCGTTACCATTAACCTGACGCAGCAATCAAACCCACATCACAGAGCCAACCAATATTTTTGCCTCTATCTCCTGGTTCATCGTCCGGTCATTGTTTGAGTATCACTCAAAATATTTCGTTCTATATTTACGTTTCCTGCGGAAATACTGCTGCTGATGGATTCCCACCATTACGTCCAACTTCAGCGCAATGTGGAATCCGTGTTTGCCAGTTGTAAATCAAATACATCCGAGATTTAAGTTAGGTTGATTGATATAAAAACCATGTGTGTATTTTAATTTTCGTATGTTGTAACACTATTTGTTGTTTTGTTTACATTTAATAACCCGTGTGGTTTCCTATTGGAATTAGGCCGACTTTTATCATCTAGTACAGACGCCAGCGCATCAAGCTACTACAATCTGTCAAATTTTTTTAATAGATTTTCAACTTTATCGCTAAAGCATTAAGGCTCAAGGTTGATTGGGAAAATTTGACAGTTTCGGGTAGTTTGACCTGCTGGCATCTGTACATTGCAATCTATAGTTGTAACGAAACATAACAACACACCTGTATTCCCCAAAGGGTTAGGCAGATCTGTATCTATATCCCACACCTACATTTGGCAAGTCCCATGTAACAGGGGGTGAGCCTAGCCCTGAACTGGGTACAAATTCAGACTGCGGGCTCGGTTCTTTTACTTTGCCCGACCCGGGAATCGGACCCAAGACCTCAGGCTCAACAGTAGCCCTTGCGACCACTGGACCAACGAGACTCTCTACGGTTGGCTGCTGTGTGGCTGTCTAAGGAATGCTGTTATATCGCGCACTGCTATAATGTATACATCATGAACAGTTTCTCTAGGATTACCAAAGTCAAGTAAATTATGCATATTATGGACCATCGGATTGATGAAAAATAAACTGGAAAACAGTCGTCATCGGGATGATTAAATTTAGTTTTACGCAAAAAATAGTAGAGTTTATTTACTTTACGGAAATAGAAGAATTTTGCGTTTGTAAATATTTCAAGAATGACGATGATACATCGGTTTATTTCAGTGTTACAGAATTTAAAATTAAAACTTGTAATTTTGAGCTTTACGACTATATTTATTTACGTGGTTGAGTAATATTACTATTTACATTATACTAAATCACACAATTTCCTGGCATTTAAAAAACAACTGTTTATTTTGTAGGCGCCATCAAACGAAAAATCATAAAATATCCGACGCTAGAAATGACAAATTTTAATAATATGTCGTCGCAGAAGCCAAAACTCAGAATGATTTCAGATAAACTTGTACTATAATAAAATATTCTAGACATAAACACATCTAGATTTTTAATAAAAGCTCTGTGACGTGTGTAATACTCTAGGAACAGCTTTATATTACCATTTGTCACGTTTCACATAATTTACCAGTAAGTTGAGTACGAAATAAATCTTACTTTTTCTCTGTGATGACAGGATTTTTAAGCTATGAATAATTTCTTCCACATCTTTTCTATTTCATATTCATTAAAAAAAAAAACTTAATTGTGAGTTCGTTTTAGTTTCCTTTCACTATAATTTATCTGGAGCGACAAGTTTGAGTAAGAAATCGTGTTTTTGAGCCCAAATGTATAGTGGAACAAGGAGATTGGCTTAAGCATAAGCAATCAGCCTATAACGTTCCTGCTGTTGGGGCACAGGGTTCTCTCTTTGAGAAGGAGTGGTATAAAATCCGCCATGCGGGCCCTGTGCAAGTTGGTGCGGAGATTGGTATACAGGCGGCCAATTCACAACTATTTTTTAATAATGTTTGTTGTGTGTTGAGTAGTCAATTCTTTTATATCATGACTCTTAAACAAATTGGTTATTACAAATGATTAAATAAATATTGGCAGCATAGTGGAAAGATAAATAATGATGCGTATACCTATCTTTGTTCGACTGTACTACCAACTATTAATGCTATAACGATATTGATACCGCTGTGTGGGCATCGGCATTATGATTATGCGTCAGCGCCACTCAAATCGACGTGTAATAATGATATATTTCCATCGAAAGGTCACACGCGTAAATAGTACTAACTGCAACCTAGAAATAGCCGACCAGTTATGACTACCACATAGAAGGTAAGTACAGAAGATACAATTCCTGAACTAGCAGTTTAGCAGCAATTACTAGTAAAGGCAGGGAATTACTGAATAAATCAGGCAATTGTTTAAGGTATAGGTGAATATTAGGAAATTGTAGACGAAAATTGATTGAAATCAGGCTGCAACAGGAAACACTGGTTAAACCAAGACCAGCTTTCTCGAGTTTCATAGTGAAATGGCAAAGACCCTTAGGATAGTCATAAAGATGATATCATAGATAATATTATTATACATATTATAGCAAAATGTTAATAGTTGGAAACGGCAGCAGCTTTTGTTTTGACACTGGCCGAGAATAGAATAGAATACTCTTTATTGTACACCATACAAATTACAGAACATAAATATATAAAATTTTACAAAGGGTGACACAATGGGCGGTCTTATCGCTAAGAGCGATCTTTTAAAGACAACCTTTAAGAGATAAATAAACATGACTTGTAAGCAAGTGCTTTCGACGTCTTACCCTCCCTGTCTTTTACTTGTATATTGATAGGGACAGGGATACCACTAAGCCATAGCGTGTGCTAAATAACGCCTTATTGCCTTCTGTATTTTCTTGCTTAGTTTCTCTAAATCAGTAGTAAACACGCATTGAACTTTCATCGTCTATTTTAGTTTCATAGAAAGTGCCGCTGTCGACCTGATTCTCTTTATTCTGGCCAACGTCCAAACTGAGAGGGATATGTTGCAGCAGCGGTTTTGTCATACTATGCCTTGTCAATAAAACGAGTATAAATATTGATATATATGATTCTATCTTGGTTAAAATGTAGACGATATTTCTTATGTTTATTTTCTTCTTTGTCTTTTGAGATCAGCATCCTCATTTCAGCAATCGAAATATCCAATAGAAGAAGCTAGTTCTGCCCATGTCTTCGTCCGAGCGAAATTTCTTGTTCCCCCGACCTACCATATCGCATCGCATCGGCTGACCGAGCTATTGGTTCGTTTTTGCTAAGCATTCTTTTGTCATTTTTTCTTTTTGCTCGATTCCTTGGAGTCCTAGCGATATAGTCGATATAGAGTAGCCTTCCTCAATATTTTGACTTTCAAATGCACAAGATTTTTCAAATCCGATTCGAGTTCCAGAAATTAGCGCCTTTAAACAAACATATAAACTAACTCTTCAGCTTTATTATTAGTATAGATTTAAACTGAAAAACTTATAATAATACAGTTAAAAAAATCAAATTTATACATTTTCTAAGTATACATTTTACAAATCTAATCTGCTACATTCACAATATTACAATAACAAAGGTACATGAACCAAAAATACAAAGCACACACGAGCTTATCACTGCTGCATTAATTTAAATACTAAACGGAGTCTTTAATCTAGCAATAAAACTCAGATTACTGCTAACCCTTCGTTAAAGTACTGGGAATTAACGCTAAGGTCAAAAAGGTCAGTTGACTTTAGTAATTAACTCGACAAAGAAGCTAATGTACTTTGTGTTTCTCTTTTTCCCATACCTTAGTATCATAAATTGCTACGAAGCAAAGTTTTTGTAGTTAAAATGCGAGCTTAAAATCTCCTTTTTTTTGTATTAAACTCAAACTCGAAACGTTTATGTCAGATAAATAAGTTACAGGCGCTTTTGAATTGTCAAGGGGTCAGTCAGGCAGAAAGATGAAGCTACTTGCATTCCAAAGTGTAGTAGGTTCTTAAGGAGAAGAACATCTTGATCGGTAGTACCTACTATGTAGTGATGGCGTACAGCTTAGTGTCTACCTTTAAATTTGCTTCATACCTGATACTGACTGAACAGGCCCACCTAATCTGTGTGGTTCTTTCCTCAAAAAACCATCTCAGATATCGATCTTCATGATCTAACCAAGATTATGTAAAGAGACTGTGACCTCTGAGTTTGTTTCGGCCTTTCTTCTCAGAGTAGTCGGATAGGAAACGCCGACCTCATCTAGTTTTAAAATTTAATTGACGTGTAAAAGTATTTTTGCAAACATACTTTTTTTTTCTTTTTTTTTTTGTTAGCCTATAGAGACTTTCCCTCTGCTGTGCAAAGGCAAACCTACTTATACAGGGTGGCCGGAACATTGACGTCCAAAAATAAAATTTAGGTCCCTCGTATCGTGGGGTATCCGAATCACCCCCATGTATGTTCCGCGACTTTTCATAGTTTTCGAGTTACGAATTTTTTTCTGATATTTTGAGAATGATCGACTTGACCAATCTAAAAAATGGCTTTGTCGAGATTTTTTTTTTGCAACTGAATCTTCGTGAGTAGTACTTTTATGCATAAAATAATCAGCTTCGTAACTGTGATGAAAGTTATGAAAAAGTTGGTCTAAAGTGAAAAACGTAACACCACACGCTAACAAAACAAAGCAGATAGATTTTAATAGTATTAAAATGGTAGCACTGACTCTCCTAATAAATTATTTTCCCTTTTTCCAATACCATTCACAGAACACACGATTAAAACAAAGACCTACACAAAGCCACAATATTATTTAAATTCAACCAAATCACCAATGAAGCTAAGTAAATCTATACAGCAATAAAAGAAATCACATAAACCCTGCAACACACTCCCTGCAATCTGACCGCGGTAAACCAAACGTTGTATTTCACTTGCAGGATTATGCAGTGCACTCCCGACTTTATCTCAAACATTAAAATACTTTATAGACACTTAGTCACTGGCTACGTTTATTGGACCCCCGGCTTTAACGTGAATTATGTTAGCGTTATTTGGATTTGAGTATTCGAATAATTGATTTTTTGTGCGGTATCGCTTCGGGAATTTGCCGGGGATTTGATTTTCGTGGGACTGTGAAATGATGTACGGTTTATTGGGGACTTGTTTTTCAATATTTTGTTGCATATATCGTTTTAAAATATAAGTGTTATAGCAACACTGTCTGACTACCTCATTGGTCTAGTGGTCGAAGCGCTTACTGCTGAGCATGATGTCCTGGGTTCGATTCCCAGGTTGGGTAAAGTGTTATTGGGGATTTCTATCTGAAATTTCTCGGTAGCAGCTCGGAGTCTAGATTTTTGGCTGGTTGATGGCAAAAGGCTTGCCCTCTATTACATGGGACTTAAATCATAACTGGCATAATGTGGGTACACTACAGGTACATCTCTGCGTAACCCTTCGGGGAAACAAGGCGTAAGGTTATGATAATATGTGTTAAAGAAACATATATACCAGTTATCACGCCATGGAAAACAGCACTGATGGAATGTTGTTGATAATATTTTTGGTGTAATAACTTACACTGAAAATATTATCAACAACATTCTTATTCTTGTGTGAATTCCTGTGGGGGACAGGAAGGCCAAAGAATATACGGATGGATTGTGTGAGGAATGATATGAAAGAGAAGGAAGTGAATGATAGCGTGACCGTTGACAGAGGAGAATGGGCTAAGAAAACGTGTTACGCCGACCGACAAGTTACATGAGACAAGGGCAGGAAGATGATGAAGTTATATTCGATTTAAGAATTGGCCAATAATATCAAAAAAATCGTCTACAAAAGTGTTGAGCTGATTCAATTCTACAAGTCAATATTGTTTAAATGATTTTATTTCTGTAAGTAGGTTGTACTTGTACTTGGGGGAGGCCTTTGCCCAACAGTGGGACAGTGCAGGCTAAACAAAAAAGTAGGTTGTATAGACACTTTTACACGTCAATCACATTTTAAAAACTACATGAAGTCGGCATTTTCCATCTGACTAATCTGAGAAGAAAGGCTGAAACAAACTCAGAGGTCACAGTATCTTTTAAAGTTCAGACATCAACTTAGTCAGATCATGTGAAGACCATGTAGAATTATGTCTGACATGGTCTTTCGAGGAAAGAACCCCACAGACTGAGTGGACCTGTCCAATCACTGCACGCATTTGTCAGCAATCGTGCAGCTCAACTCAAAACTTAAGGAGCTCAACGATTCAACGAATAAAGTTAGATTACACATAAGCACTTCATTAAAGAAGAATTATCACACACGTCTAAAGTAAATTTTAGTACTTATCTCTCAAAGGAACGCTCACTTGATAATATTTACATAATCTATAGTTAAGTCATCTCATAACATTATACACACATTAATTTGGTTTTTAAGCTTTATTTTCACTTAATTGTTGTTTATCTAAACCTTGCTGGATTAAGATAAGTCCTTCGTTCAGACTCTTATAAGCCTTACTTACGAGCAAACACAGCATATTTTAAATTGGTGTCTAAAATATATTTTAATTAAATTTCGTCTCTATTCTGTTAAGTCCGTAAATATTTTTCATTCATGATATTCCTTTGACATCATTTTTACACAATTTTCTTCGTTATTTTTGAAAAGGCAAGAATAATTTCTCCTGTAGGTATGAAAGAGTCCTTTGCTCAGCAATGTTTTTAGTTAAGACTATACTATCCAGTATAGGCTTAACTAAAAAATATCAGCTGTGCTTAACTTCCGTAAAATGACAAACCATTCCTTTTTGTAATTCCAACGTTACAAAACATGTCAGTTTAGATGTTGCCAAAATATTTACTACGGATTACTAATAATTCTAACACTCCTTGGCAGAAACTGGATCTATTTCTGCACGATTGGAGACAGGTGTTAGAAAATCTAAATATACCAGGACATGTTTAGCTACAGCGGAGTTCAAAACCCCTGGTAATTACTGGCGACACATTGCCAATGTGTACGAGTTGAAATGTTTAGAGAATTTTGTTGTTGATGGAATGTGAGGAAAGACCATTTCATGAAGTTTCAAGGTTTCATTCAGAACTGAACTTACAGAGGTTACTAACACCAGAAGGCCAATTCTCGTACTTAAAAAAAAACGTTAAAATTCAAGTCGCAGTCTCGTCTCAGCGGCAATCAATGTCAAAAACTTGTCAAAAATTGATTGTATTTTTGACAGACTGAGACTGACATTAGAATGCAATCGTTCTTATGTACGGGAATTGCCCCTCAGATGTGATATTTCTGTATAAGAATGCCAGTATATTTTGTGTTATGAATTGGAGCAGTTTGGCTTATTTCAAATATAAGTATCGTGTATTTATTCAGCAGTGTTGTGCTTGGCTCCTTCTTCAAATGTATCTATGCGAACTCAATGAGACGTACGTTTTCTTTGGATGTAACTGAAAGTCGGGGAATTATTGTTACTTAAATGTTTCCTTAGTAAAGAGTTAGAATGCATTCGCTGTAATAATCTGTGAGATAAAGAACGCATGCATTAAAAAAAAACCGTCTTATTTTGCTACTGAAATAATTAATTGATCAAATGCAAACTTCATTTGTGATTATTAATATTAGCAGTATTTTTCTATTCGCATTAGCGTAAAAAAATGTCTAATAGTTTAATAACATGTACATTTTTTTCTTTTATCATTCGAGCATACAGTGTGCCAAAAAAATTAAACATGTCATATTTCACTCTAATTTTAACCCAAATTACTTTCAAAGATACGAGCTTATTTATTTTTATACCTTCAAAAATATTCTTTCTCGAAAAAAAAAGAGGGACAACAATATCTAGGCAACTTTTGCTTCAGCTTCATATATCAACATCAAGCGTGGACATTGAAATCTGGTGCAAGACGTCATCTGACAGACATCACGTATCATCCTAGCATGAACCCGTTGATTTGATTTAGGAAGTTTTTTGGAACTAAATACTGGGAATATTTTTGGTATTTCCTTTTGTTTCCAATTTATTTATAGTTTATTTTACTTTATATGCAGTAAGTCAAGTCAGGATGTCAAGCTAAACTTTGAAGTTGTATCTTGTAAAGATTATCGTAGTAAGTAAGAAAGAAAATAAATTAATTTGAGCTGGTTAATAGTCTTGTGTCTCAGTCTTACGTTTAAAAGTTTCTTAAGTTTTAGTCCGGTCAATCAGAAAGTCTTAGAAACCACTTGAGCTTTCAACTCAATGTTGGCGAAACCATCCTTGTTGTCACTTCTTCATTAATATTCATCATACTGACGAAACTAACTGGGTTATGGAAGTCAGATAGGCATTTGCTCCAAATAAAACGCGGTATTCAACTGCATCCAGACTGGAAACCAACCCCAAGACAGTAAAAGCTAGACAGATGGTGATGACTGACGAAAGTAACTCTCACATTGAGTTTTGCGTCTAGCCTTAACATCCATTTTATCTAAAGATCCTCGTACTAAGACACGAGTTTTGTGTCTACCTTAAAATCCGACATATTCACTCCCCCTCGTATTGAGTCATTCCTTTTCTCTTCAATATCAGTATCTACCGCAGTCCCAACCAGCTGATGGTTGTCAAAAATTACACAAACAATAACAAAAGCTAACTTCACCACGTGGATACGCGTCTATATTCGTGTTGGCTCCAAGCCAATGTTCTAAGCGCTTCCTTCTGCATGGAGACAGTTATATCTCGGCTATGTTTTTGCCTTTTAATTATGATTTCTTATCTTTGTGTGAGATTGTTGTAATTCTTGGTTGGAAATAGTTGGTCTTGATGCGTATCTGGTACGAGGAATATGTTGAAATAGTCTGAATGTTTTAGTCGTGTTTCTTGCTTTATGTTACCGGTTTAGTAAGTGGTGGATTAGAAAGACATGGAAGAGTGAAAATTTTCTGATATTCTCTGTTGTGTATGACGGGATATATGTCTAATACACAATCAATCAATATAATCACCACATCAAACAGATTTAAGATAGTTTGTAAAACAAAGATGCGACCACCGCATCTAAATGTGTATCCTGTATCGTGTTTTTTTTGGTTTTGATTTGTTTAGTATAGCTACACCGTAGGCGTATATGCCATGACACTAAATGGCTAGGGATCAAAATTCCTTCCAGCTCTTTAGCTACGCCTAGTAAAGGAAGTGTGTTTAATTCCTTGGTTCGCCTTTTACGACACGTAGTGACTACTTGTCACTTTGTGCCACACAGCTATTAAATTCTATCCTGTCCTTTTACTGCCAGATCGGGTTAAGCAGAACCCAACAATAGAAATACACTACCAATTAATTTTATTACATTATATGACCACACACAACCACTAAACTGAATTTATTTGTGCCCAACAATCGCCCATAATTCTAGTGTAGTAACACAGGAGTTGAGATTAAAAGACATTTACGATTTCTTCGCGATCATTAACAGTATTAAACAGTTGGGAATAAAGTCGGTCGTCCACTGCTACGAAGGATGTGCACAGAGAGGTTTGCCACGTTAGCGCAGTTCATTTGTTTGTCAGTCACCATTCGTGGACGGCCCCGTCAATCTTTTCATACAGGGGGCCTAGAACGTGAACTAGAATCTTCTTCGTGTCGCTGCCACGACTGTATTTGAGATCTTGTTAACCGAAAACTTCGCCACTTCCACGGCGTTGTCGGTGGCAGCGCAGAGGTCACTTTTACTACATGTTTTGGGAAGGGCGAGATAGGAGGGACAAATTGTGGTTGTCGTAAAAATTTTAACCAAAATTCTATTTTAGATTCATAAGTCGTCAGAATTAACGTTACGACTACGTCGCGCATTACTGCATGGGCCTCAGAGCGAAGCTAAGAAAAGCTCGTGCGCAGCTTAGCCGTAGGTTGCTGTGGAGCGGCGCTTTAACTCTTTGTCCTTTTACAACAGTCCTATTTTGATAAACTACTGTCTTTGTTGCTTGTCTTGAAGTAGTAAAAACTATTTGTTGCTGCTTTTGATAGCCTTTTTAGTACCTGTTTATGCTTTGGGTTAGGATAAAGGGATTGTCATTGGATGTTACCGAGCTTTGCGAGATTTTCTTGATGAATTTATATGATTTTATTACTTAACTAGTTGATTCCCTCGACTTAGTCTGCGTGTATATTGTATTTCATCATTTTTAATAACAATTTTTAATCCAGGAGGTTATTTTTCTAACTATGGCCTTCTTCAGGCTTCTTATTCACCCATCGTAACCAGCCTACAATGTTCCCACGTCTGGGCCACAGTCCTCCTGTCTTTGAAAGGGAATGGGTTGTAATCCACCACGTGGGCCAAGTGCGGGTCGGTAGATGTCACATGTCTTAAAATTTTTGCTGCTAGGACATGCCGGTTTCCTCACGATATTTTCGTTTACCGTTTTGAGAGCAGTGGTGATGTAATTATTTACACAAAGTAAAGCGCATGCCTGGGTTTGAACTCACGACCTACAACTCGTAATTCGAGGCCGTTACTATGGACGTGAGCAATGGAGGCCCCATTGCTCACGTTAACCCACAGTTGCCGAAATGAAACCACCAAATGATTACTTAATTTAAAGTCCATTTCCTTTTAAAGCTAATTCTAACCAGCTAGAAAGAAAAAGAAGTATCTTCTATCTTTTTTTTTACGTGGCGCTTAGACCAGGGGCTAAATCTGGTTGATCTCTGGCTTCGCGCCAAAGCATGCCGATCCCTAAATATGCTATGTCGCCATGCAATTCTGTATTTAGGACACTTTTGATGGGGGAGCTCGGTAAAAATAGAATTGTGATGAATTTTTTTGCTATTGAAATTGAGATGTGGGTGTTTTAAATGAAAAGAGGAAGTACACCCACTTCCTCTCATTACTGTGGTGTTAGCGTTTCATTTTAATTATAGAAATAATCTATTACTTTTGTCGCAGTTTGTGCCAAAAACATTAAATACACGGGGTGGAATCGTTAAAAAATACTTTTTAATGTAATTTCACCGTATATAATTTCATAATAATTTCACCGGGGTATCGCGAGGAAACCGGCATGTCCATGAACCAAAAATTCGAAGACATGTGATATCTACCAACTCGCACTGTGCCCGCGTAGTTGATTACGGTCCACTCCCTCTCACAGAGTGTGTCCCAGCAGTGGGAACATTATAGTGGGTTGCTGATGATGTGTTTTCCTTCACCGTTTTGAGAGCAATGGTGATGAAATTAATTGCACAAAGTAAAGTCCCTGCCTTTTTTTTTTTCTGGTGGGAAATCATCAAATGATCCCTCCCGCTCTGGGTGGAGCGGAAGGGAGTGTCAGACTCTTACTG
The DNA here is from genome assembly GCA_911387795.2 of Apamea monoglypha. NCBI lineage: Eukaryota > Metazoa > Arthropoda > Insecta > Lepidoptera > Noctuidae > Apamea > Apamea monoglypha. The sequence continues at coordinate 2,008,285 of OU426933.1, read as the reverse complement.
ACTAAAACCCACCCATGTTCCTTCCTTCGCCCTTTATGTTCCGGGGTAGCGGTAACCCTTTCGGACAATCCCGCTGAAAAGTCCCTGCCTGTGTTCGAACTCACGACCTACAACTCTTAAGTCGGGGCCAGTGCCACTGGGGCACCACTTCTCAGAAAGTCATTGGTAATTCTTAAAGAAACAGTCTCATTCCAATAGCAAGCCTTCTAAAGAATTCTATAAATAAACGAACAAGTTTTGATCATGGTGGCAACTTTCTCACGAACCAAACCCAACCAAGATTATGATTAACTTAACGTTAAAGGCAACAAATAGGTGTCTTCAAATAAGTATCGTGAGCATCGTCATGTGAATAGAACATTTTGTGGTGTACGTGATCAAAATTGTGATTTTTCTCATTTTCACGGGCCCGCCATTTTGCGGAACCGCTCTGAAGGCCCTCGTTGTGACTGTAAGATGTTGATAGTATTGGCTTTTATGTTGAGGATTTTTTTGCTGTAATATGTAGGTAGGCTGTCATTTTCGGTCCGTGTTCGTGGAAACATTTTGGGGAAATTATATTCTTGGGATGTCTTCCTGGTGGTTATAGGTATATATCGTTCTGATGTATTTTGGCTGGTGTTGCTTCGTTAATCACTAGTAACATTAACATGATCAATTATTATACGATATTATACGTTGTTTTTATATTATGTTACTGACGCTCTATGGATTCTTTGTTCCGAAATAAAAATTATTATTTACGTCTTATATTTGACAGCTTTGTTCCTCGCACTGCTCAGTATATACGTTTGTGTAGATATATCTGAATTAAGGATATTCTTCTCTCTTCTTCATCAGTCTTTCGCCACCCAATGCTGATTGTAGGCATCCTGCAATGCTCGCCACTATTCCCTGTCTCTAGGCCTTCCTAAGCCAGAGTCGTCCAGCAATCTTGACCAAGTCGTCGGTCCACCTCATCGGCTGTCTGGCCACACTTCTATTACCAGGTCTCGGTCTCTAGTCCAGCACTGTTACCCCATCTGCCATCTAAAGGATATCCTCAATTCAAATTCAAATATTCTAATGAAATTCTATCTTTACGAATAATCTCAAAATATTTGTTTCAAAAACACTTAGCATATACCCCTGTTTATCCTTTTCCTGTATGCTTTGATAAAAAAAACAAACTCGCTAACCATATCTCTAAAACCGTTAAGAAAATCACAAACGCAATGTTCAGACAGAATCCTTCAATGCAACGCTTCTCCAACACGAGAAAGCCACATTTGCAACAATTGCTGCAATATCCAGCTCATGCAAATTCATGGGAGAATGCATATGTAATGCCGGCGACAATATTTATACATACTGTTACATACGTTAATTCTCTGTTGGATCTCTGACTCAAGATGGCGGATGTTTGAAGACGTTTCATTTGGAAGGTATGTTGCAGTGTTTATTAACGTTGACTGTCGTATTAATTGTGTTGACTGAGATTATATAAGATGAGACTTAAAACTACAGTACCACAAGTTAACGGCTAGCTTTTTACTTAAAAATAACGCCTTAACAAGATCTTTCTAATGAGGTAAAAAAAAAAAAATATAAACAAAATTAACACCATCGATGATCTTATATTTATTATGTTGGGGTCGACTTCCAGTCTAACCGGGAGTAGGTGAATACAAATGGAGCGAGTCTATCTCTTATCAAAGTTGGTTTTAAAAAGATTTGAAAACTATTTTAAGTTACCGCCTCTCCTACAATATTTTTCTTTGTCAACATAACAACTACATCTGCCACCTCATTCTTCCTCATATTATTACAACTCAAACGCAATTCGTTGTCGTCTTCTTCCCCGCCATTTGCCACAGCATCCGTGTAGCACAAACGTGTATCGTAATGGCGGTGGTCGCACCGCATACATAAAACATGGGCCCTTTGCCGCATCGCGCAGCTATGATCTAATAACGTGGTGCGTAGTGCTGGGGGGTTTACATTGTTTGGGACGGTACGAAATTTTTGATCCTTTAAAAGTCGCCGATTTTACTCGAGTTTGTAAAATTACTTGAACACTAATAAATTGACCGTTATTAGTAGCTACGATCTTATAACGTGTTGGGGGTTCAAACTGTGTTATGCGGTACGGCATTTTTGAACCTGTGCAAGGCAACTACTGAACTCGGGCTTGTACAGTAACTTGAATACTATTATCGGAATACAGCGAGCCGATCATAACATCGTATCAATGAAATTAAAACGAATAACGTGTAAATTGTAGGCAAATTGATGGAAAGAGAGACAGCCCTACGAGTATGTCGTTGTGCGACGCAGGCGGTCGTTTTCAAATTACGAATTATTTTACGTTGTTATAATTTTTATGATTACTGGCCAGTAGCCACTGGCCCACTCGTGTGTTAAATTAATGTCGACATTGTAGCGGTATCGGTGACCGTGCATGTTTTAGTAAAGTTAGTAGGTATGACCAATAAAGTGGTGCGTAGTGCCAAGGGGTGTCGTTGTGACGTGCGGTACAAGATGTTTCATCCTGTGGAAGACTTCTGCTGAATTAGGAGAAATTTTTGTCTGTTAATGATCGTTGCATTTTTTAATTAGTAGATAGAGACGCAGAGAGTGGATTAACGTTTCCAAAATGGGGAAGGATATGTATGGATTATTATGTAACACTAGCTGCGCCTCGCGGTTTCACCCGCATAAGTTTCGATCCCGTGGGAACATCGGGATAAAAAGTATTCTATATGTTAATCCTGGTTATAAACCACCTGTGTGTAGTTTTTGCGTGAAAGAGTAACAAACATCCATCCATCCATCCATCCATACAAACTTTCACGTTTATAATATTAGTAGGATTAAGTAGGAAGTAGGATGATGACAAGCGATCGTCTCTTTGTTTAATTAATCAAGGCATAGATCTTTCTTATTAGGCATATGTTCTCTACTACTACTCATTTTAGTCCGATCCCTCAAATTCCAGAATAAGAAGTAGGTACCTATTTTAAATCATGCCAGTAGACTTTCGTTTTTGATAGTATACTAGCCCAAGGAATTATGGATGAAGCTGTTCATTTATATAAGGATATCAATGTACCATACTCTGAAATTAAAAACATTATTATTATTTTATTAAAACTTTTAGAATCACATTGCACACTTAATATTATTAATCCTGTCATGTTTTATTATCTGTAAAAATAATATTTACAATCTGCAAAGTCTGGAGCACAGGCGTAGGGTAGCCAGCCTTTCGATATTCTATAGAATGCATTCTGGAGAGTGTGCGCGGGAATTACATGACTTAATTCCGCCATCACCGTTCCATCATCGGACAACCCGTCGCACGGCGAGTTTCCACCCTTACGTAGTTGAAACTGCTACGATCCGGACGAAGCGTTTCGCCTCCGTCGTTTATACCGCGAACATCGAAGGACTGGAACAATTTGCCTGCAGCGGTTTTCCCGTCCGATTATAATTTAAGTGTCTTCAAGGCTAGAGTGAATAGGCTCATAATAAATTAGTGCGCTTTACCATCCACGATTGCATCACTGCTTTCCATTAGGCGGGATCGTAGTCAAGCACTAGTTTATATCAATAAAAGAAAAAAATCCTCGTTGAGCAGTGGACACACGCACTGTAACTCAATTGCTAGTGTTCTCTTTTGATGTAACGCCGTCTTTTACACGTGGCCCTTACACGCTCGCTAATGCGCCACCTTCTAAATATATCTAATTTGTTCTACCTTGGGGTAAGCAGAGAAAGAAGGTGTTGTGATTTCTGGGGATTTTACAAGATTATAAAGCTTTCATATGGGGTTCTTTGCTGTCTTTAAAAGATAAGGGTGAAAATCGGATGCTCTGTTCTGTCTTTTTGGTATAACAATAATCCTTTGGTGGTGGAAAGATTGGCCAATTACCGACGTTGACTGTCTAAAACCTTCACGGACATCGTAACTTGTACATTTCGTGCACTTTGGTCACTTAGCCACACTATAAATCTTGCTTACTGGTCAATCTTAATAGGCGTTTGAACCACATTGAAATCTGAAAACATTACTTAAGCATGCGTCATTAGATCAGTTATTTTGATAAATATATTATTGATGACATCATCATGGTGACTGAATAACATCTGGTGAATGATTTATGTGGAGGAGGGAATTCGTCCGTAAATAATAATTATACTATGTGCTGTATGTTTGGTCAGAAATTGAATAACGCAGATGACAGAAATTAGGCAAATATGTGTTTGTTTGTGTGTTGATTTTCATGCAAACTGAGGTAGCTAGTTAAATGTCGGGTTTAAGAAGACCACAGACTTATCCAGTGGTTAGGACATAATCGAATCAATCAAATTTATACGATAACTAGCTATTGCCCGCGATTTCCTCTGCGATCCAGGATGAAAAGCCTATGTCCTTTTCCAGGTCATGGGTCTAACCTTGTGCTAAATTCCATAGCGTGAATGCATAACAAACAAACAAACACACAAAACATCAAATCTTTAAAATATTATCACTATTATAGTTTAGATAACTTTTTCTCACTATAGCGGGTACAAGCATATTTGGCTCGTAATATCAAGATATTCAGTTTTTTGTTCTCATAGACCTAAAAATAGCCTAAGTTTTTTTCTATCCTTTCAAAAAATGTTTCTAGTTCACATGTGACACTTCCGCTCCCTACTCCACTTTACCGATGAGCCGCACTTCAACAGAACATCAATCTTCATAGCTGCTAATAAGTGGCTCCCTTAAGACTCGGACATACGAACAATGCTGGGCGGATTCATTTAGTCGCTGGTCTAAATATTACGTGAGAACTTGAATGTACCATCGTCGGATTAATGTTAATGGAGGTATTTGAATGAAAAGTACTCTATAATTAACTTATCATCATCTATCTAGCTTTTTTCCCAACTATATTAGGGTCGGCTCCCAGTTTAACCGGATGCAGCTGAATACCAGTAATTTACATGGAACGACTGCCTATCTGATCTCCACAACCCAGTTGCTGGGTAATATGATACCCCTTGGTAAGACTGGTACTCTATAAGTAACTACCGAAGTATATATTTTTGTGTATAAATCGAAGCGGTAGTTTCTTGTCTCGGATTTTACTTGGCAAATCTTTCGGCAAGATTTTTTGAGAACCTGTCATACTAAACCTATGAATGTGAGTGGTCCACTGCCAAAGGCAGACCGCCCTATGAGTGCTTAAATAAATCAATCTTTGCAGACTAAAGATCCATGATCTACCTCTATGTACATATAATAAACAAAAAACAACTATGATTTACATCCAATAAAATAGTAACGAATAATTTTTGTCCGGATGTATGTTCCGTATTGGCGCAGAAAATACTAAATGGATTTGGATAAAATTTGGCACGCATATATATTATAACCTGGCTTAACACATATGGTCCTTTTAATCCCGGAAGTACGTTCCCGTGGGAACAAAACGTTGAACACAGAAACTGTCGAATAGAGTCCAAAAGGAGTTTTTTTTGGGCCAGTATTGTAACGTCTATTAACCGTATTATACCTAAAAATAGTAATCAATTTATCATTCAAAATGATCGATTTTATTAACAAAGTCTAACCGGAATCACGAAATCGTAATGAAAAGAAAATGTTTCGATAATGCACTGATAGTGTCCAGTAGGTTACATGTGCAATCGCCCTAACGTTGATCATGAACCTACCTAACTAATTATTACTCACATGCTTATGTAGATACGGACGGGAATTAGGGCTAAACGATTAATTGTTATGTTATTATTAAATAGGTCCTACTATTGTCGCAATTGGCGTCTCGCTGGGATCGTATTGGCAAATGCTGGGAACTGTTTATTAATTGACCTTATTACTAAAGCTGATGTTTTTGCGATATTGTCGCAGTAGGAGGGTGCGTGTTATGATTGTTATTTACACAAAAACATTTCTGTAAATTAGTTACTGTAGTTTATATGAATAGCAGGGACATCGACATGCAAGCGGTTACCATGGATTCAGTACACGATTCTGAATTTTCAATTAGGTACGTAGACATCTTTCGTAGGTTATTAAAAAAAAAAAAAAAACTATCTCATACATTTTGACCGTGTACATACTTTTCTATGAAACAACAGATTTTTTTTTTGACAACCGGCGAAAAATTTCTACGCTACGTTACGTCTAGAATCATGTGCTAAATTCATGGTGACTGTTTGCACGTCGATATCCCTGCCACCCTGTATTTTATGTATGTTGTGAGATAACTGTCCATAGACGGCGGGTGCGTGCTGGCAAACTCTTTGCAGTAGGCACCTGCTGATCTAACACTGGTCTACGTTCGCCAGCCTACAATGAAGCATTCGAACACATAGATATATTTACATGCTCTTTGAAAAGGTTTCGTAGCCTTTTGCATGAGACACTTGAGCTCTTGGGACTAATTGTTTGTTGTAGTTGTTTTAAAAAATACTGTTTTGTTTTTTTTTTTCTCATTTTATCGTTTTTATAATTAGCGTAACTGTCATGCATGAACAGTTCACCTCCTAGTGACTAAGGTTTTATTTATTAATGGTAATCTGTGAACAGCGCTGTGGGTTACATTATTACATAAGTAATTTATGTTTTTTCTGTTTATAATATTGCATAATGTAGCTGTTTGTTGTTACTATTTAATAATAAAAAATAAAAAAAGTTATTTACATGGTTCACATAAAAGATGCTGTCGTATTCTATACTGTCTATATATTTCTCGATTTCTGGTATAGGTTCGTTCTTTATCAGTAAAACAATGCGATGCATATAAAACACCCGAGTGACGTATCTACTGAGTCACTATTCGTGAGTTGCACCCAATTCAATAAGCAATCAGTGAGTTATTTACGCTGATTGGTTCCTTTCTCTCTTAAAGAAACTACCTATCTGATACTCCTCCACCGAATTTCAGCCAAGGCGACCAATCTCAGAGTAGCGCGCAGAGTAAGCAAACTGAAGTGGCAGTGTGCTGGCCATGTTTGTCGAAGGACCGATGGCCGGTGGAGCAGACGAGTCCTGGAGTGGAGACCGCGTATCGGCAAGCGTAGTGCGGGTGAAACTAGATGGACGCACGACCTAAAGAAGGTTGCTGGGACGGACTGGATGCGGAAGGCGGAGGACAGGGTGTTGTGGCGCAGCCTGGGAGAGGCCTATGTCCAGCAGTGGACTGCGATAGGCTGAGTTGATTTTTTTTTTATTGACCAATCTCAGTGGAGATCAGCCAGGCGCGGGAGATATTATAGTGCACAAGCGTATTCGCAGACAGAGGAGCACTCTCTCTTCTCTCACTCTCATAGTGGGACGGTAATCCGACACGAGCTGAGAGAGATCAGGCGCAGGACCAACGGCTTAGCGTGCTTTCCAAGGCACGGGGGTATTACACCGGCAACTTCCAAACTCCGGGCTTAACATATGACTAATGGAAAAACTCACAAGGGTGTGAGTAAAAGAAAACTCTTGGATATAGAAGTCGACTTGGGAAACCCCGCAAAAAGCATTGTTGACACAGGCCGCCTCGCTGTGAGAGGGAGGATCAGAGAGAAATTAAAACATAATAATAAATAGCAGGGGATCAGATCGGGGGATCCGACCGGAATAACTCGAGTGGGCTGTAACCCACCACGCGGGCCCAGTGCGGGTTGGTAGAGATGTCACATGTCTTCGATTTTTTGGTTCTAGGACATGCCGGTTTCCTCACGATGTTTTCCTTCACCGTTTTGAGAGCAGTCGTGATGAAATAAATTACACAATGTAAAGCGCCTGCTTGGGTAACACTACTCTTACTTATCCTGGGAATTGCTACTTGCTAGTAGCAATTTACAGGATAGATTTCGTTTTATCTTTTATTTTCATTTCATTTAAATCAGCAAAGTAGATTTTTCTCTATGAAAATAGGAACTACTTTCAACATCTAGATAAAAAGTTTCTTATCCTTAGTATACTTCCTCTCCAGTACTCAAACTAAACTAACTAGTAACTTCACATTTTCACAATAATATTCTCAGAATCACTCACCATCTAAGAAGCATCACAGGTCCATTTGCGTATTCCCCGTAGACATGTAATTCGAGCCTTATTCTATATCTTGTTGAACCAAAATAGCTATTCGAAGAAGTAAATTAGGTTTCTGAGTCAGAAAGCAATTCGTCATGTTGAGTTCGTTGACAGTAATTGCTGCTGCATGGTGTTTCGTCAAAAACAAGAATGGTTACTAATCTATTGTTTAATCCTTGGAGACGTATGAAACTGCATGACGAACAATTCTAATTATATAATAAGTGTTGGCCTTCCAGAAGATTGACCGATGATCTTGATGAAGGCCGCAGGAATCCGCTGGATGCGGGAACCACAGAACCGGTCGAAGTTGCGGTGTTTGGGGGTGGCCTATATACAGCAGTCGACTTCTTTTGGCTGAAATCATGATGACGATATAATTATATAGCACTAGCAAAATTAAGTCATTTTTTCAAACTAGGCTAAGAATCAGCACTTTTCGAACGTCAAATAGCGACCCGCCTTTGCTTCACATAGATGCAATCTACTGATGTCTGAGAATTTTCTGCTATATCTAAGTTGAATGTATTATACCTTTGATCAAGAAGAAAGAAGAAAAAACTTTCAAGTTAAGAAAAACTAAGATCAACTGATAGACACGAATTTGTTTTAGACTATACACAGATAGAATGCGTCAAGCCTGTATTCTCCGAAGGGGGTAGGCATGAGACTATGTGCAGTTCTCTCACATTATACCAGTAAGTCTAGTGGAAAACCTTTATTACACTGCCTGACCTGAGGATCGCACACCGCAGCCCATGTGTTAAATACTGTCCATCACAATGCGAAGGATTTAGAAGGAAAAACCTATCCTACTTCCTACTAATATTATAAACGTGAAAGTTTGTATGGATGGATGTTTGTTACTCTTTCACGCAAAAACTACTAAACGCATTTGGATGAAATTTGGCACACAGATGGTTTAGGTATAACAGGATTAACATATAGGATACTTTTTATCCCGATATTCCCACGGGATCAAAACGCGGGGCGCAGCTAGTTACTTCATAATTGACTGTTTGTGTATGTGAGTTTAAATGTTTGTAAACGCACCCACAATACAGGAGAAAATCCTAGAGGGGGGCAACGTTTTAATAAAAAAAAAAAAAAATATATATTTGAAAAATTCCTCCGCTCCAGGCTTAGCAGTCGCACGTCACAGTTTGCATTTTTAGGTAGACCAACGGACAAACATTAAAAATCATATTACATTCCTCCGTATCCGTAAATGACTGACATTATGACATTACAAAGCAGCTTATGGCGGCCAATCTCCCACTTGACCATTTTTGAAGATGACTGTGTACATTTTTTACTTGGTCATTTTGATGAGCTTCATAATTGGGATGTAGAATTCGTTGTAATCCTTCATGGGATCCGTCTGTTTTAATTATAGGTTCAAACGAGCTTTTTTTTTTGGTTTGTTGTTATTTTTGTACTTATGGGCATGTGGACGGTACAACTAAGATGCATTTTAATTGAAAAAAAAAAAAGAAAACAGAAAATAGAGGACTTTGAATGATTATTTACACGTTTCAATTTCGTCGCTTTATATACATTAAAAGGTAAAAGTGAAACCGGTATGTGCCAACTTTATTTAAATGTGAAAATGACAATCGACGAATGATGATTCAACGACACGGTTGGCGCAGTGGCTGAGCGATCGACTGCTGCGCTGCGTGTCGCGGGTTCGATTCCCGCACGGAACAAATATTTGTATTGCCTACAGGTACTTGTTCCGGGTCTGGCTGTTTGTGTATGTGAGTTTAAATGTTTGTAAACGCATCCACGACATAGGAGAAATTCCTAGTGTGGGGCAACGAATAAAGAAATCTTCATCATCATTTCAGCCCGGATTAACCCACTGCTGGGTATAGGACTCCCCTTTCTTCTTTCATACTTCCCGGTTTCGAGCGACCCTCATCCAGGTGTTTCCCGCAACTTTGTCGATATCATCAACCTAACGCGCATTTGTAATAAAACAAAAAAAAAATATTGAAAATAATCGTCCAAAATAAAATTGAAAAATACTAATTTAAAGTCACTATACACAGAGCTTCGTTGACAGCACACACGCTAGACACCAAAATTTAATACTGCCAGCACCCCTGGAGCAAAAAGAAAAATGGGCAGCATATTCTACTAATAGCGTCCCTAAAACCTGCCCGACGCAATATCCACAACTCCTAGATTTTTATAGTTCCAATAACACCTCGTTATTCAAGTGGGAATCACGAAATTGGAATGGAAAATGGCGTCACAATATGGCGTCGTGCTCATCCACTCATAGTGTCGCAATTTCCTCCCGCGCAGATGACGGGGTCTGTGTCAAATGTCTTATTTTATGAACTGACTGCGACGTATGCCGTTTGCATTAAATTATATGACGTGATGAGTTTTTTAGTGTTCATCGTTGAAGATGGAGTGAAAAATCTATGGTGGGGTTTAAATTTGGGTGGGGATTTGGTGTGAGAAATAGTTCTCATTTTCAAGAGACAACGACTTTTAGGAATAGTTTTGAAGTAGATTACAATAGATTCTTGCAGCCCATCTGGACAGTGGACCCTTTTGGTTCTGCTGTTTTGACAAATAAATTATCAGGGTCATTATAGTACTATACTATTATTTATTGGTTCTACAGGCCGCAGAAGACATAGGATTACAAGTAGAAGAACAAGTGTGTGCTATAATAATACGTGTTGTTTTAATGAGCTTGCCTATAATTTGTTTTACTTTCACAATTTCCTCATGCTCGGTGGAGCATGAGAAAATTGGTAGGTAGGGTGCTACATACGAGGAAATATGAATGCTATAATTATATTGAGGCTTTCCTCAATACAAGAACAAAAGCTCTCGAAATAAAGGCTCTACCATTTGACATTCATTGTTTTAAAGCCCCAGTCTGAATTTTCCCTCAACTGCGTAAAAACAGCAAAATTTTAAAGGCAAAAGACATCCCTTATGTTCTATAAATATTTTTCAATTTCCCTCATCGTTGTGACGCGGGCTGTGAAATATAAAGTTACACTTTGTTTATCTTGTCGCGTTAGTCTGATGGTAAATGGGGGGTAAGTACATCGCATTAACATCGCATTGACTTAGACCCGTGTCTTGTTACTTACGTCTATTTGTTGAAAATTGATATTTTTAGAAGTTTGTGAAAAATTGTTATTGATCAATAAGTTTCTGTGGTGATGAAGGTGTGTCCTTTTGTGTCAAAAAATATAGCACTATGGTCAATTGACCTTTTCTATTTCGTAGGCTCGCTTTTGGCCATCAGTTTTCCCTTCTTATTTGTGGTTTGTCGAGGATGTGGTCGGCGATATCGCTCGCTTCAATAAACCTATCGCAGTCCTTGGCTTGGCTTAGCTCGTCTGTCCAAAGTGGTGCCACCACACCCGGAATCCTTAATCATCTAATCTGTGAACGCTTGCATAATCTGCCTATAGTGTTCCCACTGCTGGGACACAGGCCTTCTTTGAGGGACTGGGTTCGAACCCACGACCTAAAACTCGTCAGTCGGGGTCGTTGCCACTGGGCTACCACTGCTCGCTAAAGCATCGACTGTTCTGTTCTGGGTCGTAGCAGGTGGCCTTCAGTAGTTTCTGCCTTTCCCATGGGAGGAACGCGTGAGTTTATGTACCTGTATGTTCCGCGGTGCTATTTTATAAAAAAAATCACAGTGAAAACGTTGGTGAAGTGAGTTTGAAGTGTCAATAGCGTCAATCTATAACAGCAGGTGATATGACAGCTCACTTTAAGGTCACTTACTTACACACACATCCTCAAACATACACCATCGTATACATACCTTGTTCCCTCTATTTACTTTTCTATTTTGTTTTATTTTTTTTGGTTAATTTAACAAAAGAAAGAAAATAATTTTTTTTAGATTTCATTTGTTTTGTGACTCTTAACCGTACCTCTACGCCTGCCATCTCTCTTGGAAATGAGTACCTTTACCTCTGTGCGTTTACCTTTGTTAGAACAATGGTACCCATAACACAAGTTAAATCTTACTTTGGGTATCAGAGTTCAAAATACGCTAGTTTTAATTATTGTTCATTTGGTAGCATAATTTGTAGTGCAATATTACCTACTAGTGTTATTGTACACCTTATGATCAATAAATAATTTTAATTAATTTACTTCATCTTCGCTTTGACGGTAAGAGTTTTACAGAATAGACCATCTGATTAACAATTGTTTTGGCTGGAAACCAACCTACGGTGATTTTTCCCTTTATGATTTTCATTGTATCTTTCACATATCCATTAGTTCGTTTAATGTTAGCATTTGCTTCATAAATGCTCGTGTTTAAGTTAATGCGTCTTGCGTGCTCCTCAGGTAATTGAATGTCAGTCACGGTGATGGACTATTGAGTTAAATTTGCATTAATAGAAGCCGTTCATGTCAGGTTGGTAATAATTATGTAAAATGGTGGTTTGAAAAATGGTTTTCTTTCTAATAATACTTTGTTTTATTCGCAAAAGTACCCTATTATTGACCTTGCCAAGTTTGTTTTAAGCACAATAATACATTATTTGGTAGAGCATATAAACAGGTCGTCAATGATAACATTTACAGTCAACAAAAACAATTTATACAAATACATATTATCGTAAGGTCACAGTCGGTTCATCACTACTATTTAGATTGCTTGTTTTTTTATTATTTCAATAGCATATGTATTTGGTGGTTTTAAAATACTCCGTTATACACTCCGAAGCGCTGGTCATATATTGCCGTATTTTCGTTGCAACCATGTTCATCAAGACACATTTTGTTTTTCTTATACAATTTTGCTGCTCACTGCGCTAATCCTGTCACGTACGTAGTTTTCTTTAGGTTTATCCATTAATCAACAGAGTGTATGACTTTCATTTTTTCCACCTGTCGTTTTCAATGATTTAGCTTCCTCTCTTCCCAAATTACCTGTGAGCTTGCTACATATCATCTATATTTAAGTCAAATAAAACATTTAATCATCCTCGTCCTGCCGGTATCCCAATTAATTTGGAGTCGTCGAAGCATATCTTTTTCTTCCAGACATTTCTATTAGCCATCATATCGGTAGTCACTTGCTTTCTAGCCATATTACCTTTCACACAGTAGATCCGCTGTTTCTTTGGTCTTCCTATACTCTTATATAATGTGGAGACAACGATACGACAATAAATAAATACACTGGCAATACTAATGCATACGAGTATTTTGGAACTATGCAATAAACCTTAGCAATGAAATGAAAAAAAGTGTTTTTCAAATTAACTAAATACAAGTAGTACGAGTAGTGATGGGCTGACTATGGATTTTGCCAATCTTTGACTATAGTGACTAAACTATTGGATATATTTGATTGAATTTTTGTAAGCAGACTGGAATCGTCATTAAATATATGCAGTTTAATGTATTATCGTCTCTGCCTTGTATATAACCATCCAAATTTTAATAAAATTTTCCATACAGTTACTTAATACTCATCGTTTGAAGCTGCTCTTTCGTTAGCTGATATCTTATGCATAACGTCATACAAGGTCTGGGTTCACTTTGAGAGTATTGCAATATCTCAGTACTGCGAATTGTTGACTTTTATCTCAATTGTTGACAGCTTCTGGGTAGGTCTCATGCTATTTATCTTAGTATTGATAAGGTGACTTTGCCACTGTAATTGATTTTAGATTCTTTGACTTAGTTTACGGATGGATTCTTATAATGCAAACATTGCGATAATTGTAATTCATCATCATCATGGTGGGATCTTATGGTGAAATAAAATAGTTTATTTGGTAAAGACTTTCTATATTTAAATGAAATTATACTTAAAAAAACTTAGGTTGACATATCGTTCTATCGTCGTACATCGTTCCTTGCACACACGCCATATTGCTTTTTCCTCTCTCTCCCTTTCACTCTTATACACCTTTCACTCTCACCTCTGTATACGTTTCTTTCTACTCAAAATTCATTCCACATCATCATCATTTCATCCGAAAGACGTTCACTGCTGGACATAGGCCTCCTCACCGTCATTTCGACCGGTTCTGTACTTCCCGCATCCAGCGGACGAAACATTTAAAAAACCAGTAAATCACATTATTTTTCGTTATGTCAGTGTTTCTCGGGATTCCCATATTTATCGTTGTTGTGATGTCTTTGATGGCTTGTAAGATAATATATTAAGGTATTAGTTTGGCCCTTCGGCAAGAAATATTCTGATTCTGTGTTCAAAAATACGGAGTCCGTTAAGTTACTATTAAATAGGATGGTCTTAGTTTTTTTTTAAACATTACAAACTTTATTTTTGCACGCTTCTACATCTTGCATAAAACAGGGTTACGTATTTTATTTAGAGACTTCCCTTATTTATTGGCAGTTAATGCACAAGACGTCGTAAGTCATCATAATCAGCCTATAGTGTTCCCACTGCTGGGACACAGGCCACTTCTCTGTGAGAGGGAGTGGGCCATAATTATGGCCCACCAAGACATGTGATATCCATCGACCTGCAATGGGTATTGCAGGTCGATGGATATCACATTGGATGGATTATTTTGTTTCTAGGACATGCCGGTTACCTCACAATTTTTGCTTTTACAGTTTTGAGAGCAGTGGTGATGAAATTAAATAAAAAAGTAAAATGCCCGTCTGGGTTCGAACTCACGACCTACAACTCGTAAGTCGTGGCCGATACCACTGAGCCAGTACTGCTCTCTCAGAATTCACAAGTAAACAGCAGCATGTATAAAAAATCTCTATCGTATAAGTTGTCACGAGTGTGCAGTTCCATAAGCTTCAATATCACTTAGGTAGCCGCTTGCATTATTAATGTCTCCTCGTTCAACTTTATCGGTACGTTGACGGCTGCATCGCGAATGCATCTTTTAATACTGAGATTAGATGGGAAATGTACTTTGGTACCAAGGGAAGGGAATAAGTGCGGGTGGTCTTGAATAGACCTATGCACTCATATCCTTACAGCAAAATGTACAATACTACACAGTAAAAAACTTTTTTGCAACTTCCGACCAACTTAAGTTATTTTTCACTTTGTAGTGTCTGTTTTGTAAGTCGGTTGTTTTGTTTTTTTTTGCAAAAAGTTTTTATTTCTCACTTTTAAGTTGTAATTTTTACCAGTAATTTTGCAAATTACTGAACCGTTTTTGATGAAATTTCTATGGCATCAATCTGAAAGTATATCCTTACAAACAAAGAAAGAATTTTGCAAATCAGTTTATAAATAATGAAGTTCTGAGGTAAAAAAACATTTAAAAAAAAAAACTGTCTAATTGAGAACCTCCTCCTTTTTTGAAGTCGGCGGTTAATAAAATTAGCACATAGTTCTCGAATTCGTCCGAGTCAATTTTGGATTACCTAATATACTCTTCTACACCCTATTTCACCCTTTTAGTAGCAGTTTAAAGTAAATGGGTATGTTACGGTCCTTTCTTAGGGTTCTAAAGTCTTCAAATTCTTGTTTTCAGTTTAAAGTCTACAATAGTCATTGGTTTACATTATAAAAAAGTCTATTTAACTCAAAAATCCAACCGTTAAATTCCCTCTTAACTAAACCTCACCACAAAAAACAACCCAGTCCAATCCCATCCAATCCAATCCCCAATCAAATCCCAACCAATCAATCCCATTGCCATTTCTCAATTCCTCATGCAATCTTCATATTAACTGTAATTAGGAAATGATACGAAAAATGATTTTGAAATCGACCCTATTTCCATTACGATGTATCGTGTTGTGTACCGTTAATTTACCTTTTTTTTTTTTTTTTCTGGGTGGGAAATCATCATATGACTTCTCCCGCTCTGGGCGGAGCAGGAGGGCGTGTCAGACTTTTACTGACTAAAACCCGCCCTGTGTTCCTTCAGTTGCCTATGCCAGGGATCACGGTATCTCTTTCGAACAACCCGCAGCCCTGGCAGGCATCGGCCCTAACGGACCCCGTCACTTCGTGCTGACATCTCTTTGAGGCGCGCGTGGAACACAACGTGCCGTCGACTCGGGCCTGGTCCTTGCCGGGCGGCGAGCTGCCCATAGCTCGCCGCCCGCAAGCCCGCGCCTACGGTGGCCGGGAATCGGCTGGTGACTCCCGACGTCCAGGGCGTCTCCTGCGGCGACTAGGGGCGTGAGGGCGCAGGGATTGCCTCTCCCTCACGCGCTCCGCCTCCTCCTTTGCGAGCATTACTGCTTCGCAGAAGGAGGTGACGGCTTCCCATGCACTCTCGCTCCGTACCATGGCCTGGACCAGGGCCGGACGCGAGAGATCGCCGCCGCCGATCGCCGCCACGAGGACGCGGCGGTGCTCCGCCCAAGCCGGGCAGACCTCCACCGTATGCTCCACCGTGTCCTCCGGGCGATCCACACAGTGGTGACACCCTGGCGTTTCCTCCCGCCTTATCCTGAACAGGAACCTCCCGAAACAACCGTGTCCGGTGAGGACCTGCGTCAGGCGGAAGGTGAGGGCGCCGTGGCGCCTCTCCAGCCACTCCTCAAAGAGCTTATCGCCGCAATTGTGGCGTGCCCAGCACTGGGTTGCGACAATCGCACTCTCCATGTCGCCATGAGATCCCGCCGGAGCTCTGTCCGCTGTACCGTGATTTCTCGCGGCAGCGGAGTTACGCCCCGGCGTTTTGCCTCCTCTACCGTTAATTTACCTTAAACAAGGTATGTTCTATGTTACGGGTTTGGTTTCCGCACTTAGTCCTACAAGTGGACCATTGTGCGTGGGCCATGGCGGCCGTCTGTGGTTATACCAAACAGGGTATCTAAGCCATATATTATTTTCAGGACCTAAATACATAATTTTTGTTTCATTTAAAATTGATTCTCATGCAAGCAAGTTCGGACCCCCCGTTAAACAAATATCGACTATATGTTATTAAAGTATTTTTTTTCAAATACCCATATTTTGTTTCCATTTGTGGAAACTAAGATGCCAACGCAGCATATATACCTCTTCCTAATTTTAATTAAATCACTCCAGTGGCGAGAAACGGACAGTAAATCCGAAAAACAAACAACAAGAGGTAAAAGAAAAACCACCTCACTCCTTTTTCCGTGACAAAAACAAAAGCTTTCCCCCTATTTAACAACCCGAAACAATCTAACCAGAATAAATACGATAACTGTAGGAACAGCGAGAACAGCGGGGATTGTACCAGCTGCGCTTGCTGGCTGTCGGGCGGAAATTACGGAACTAGTGCATTCCGCACCTACACCCGTCTTGGAGCTAAGTCGTGTGTTACTTCAGTACTTTAGTAAGTGCATGCATTTAGGCTACTGAGGAGGAACGGCACTCTTCCTCCGTATTGTTGTATGCGGGAACTTTGAAAACTCAAAGGTATATTAGCCAAGTTGTTAGTAGAGTCCGGCCGAAGTTTCTTTTTGGCAGAAAAAGCAATTTTGATTAATTACGGCCGAAAAAATTATATATTCGGCAGAGTTCGCAACACTTTAGGTCCGACACATCAATTCTAACAAATATATTTTTAAGAGAAAATCTATCGTAACAAGAAATGAAATCACAATACAAACATTTATTTTTTGCTTTCGTTTTTGGACTCTAGTTGTTAGATAGTTTAACTAAGCAAAAACTCCAGTAGTTTTATGGTTCGGTCATATTAGTAATAGAATGTATTGATGACTATTGGGTTGACGTGTAGTGACGTGTTCCTGAGTGATGACCGAAACTTGGTAATTGACAAGTATTGGGTAGAAACGCCTTTAGGCTAGGTGGAGCGACGAATTACGTTGGGTACGGTGCCCTAAGACTTCAGAGAGCAACGATCTTCACAGAGCAGCTGGTTGCAGCTGAATGAGAGTAGCCAAGGATCAAGTCGGGTACGTATTGCAATATCTAAAATTCAAAATACCGAAAGCTTAAAATGTCAAATGGATATGTTACTGAAATTCATAAAGCTAAAACTCGAAATTCCTATGTACAAAGTTCCTTAAATTGGTTTACCTCAAGGTTATATGTTTCTGTACCCGCATGCGTAACACCCATATATCTTTTTTAAATCGAAACAGCTAGGTTAGGTTAGAACTGTGACCACACAACGCACGAGCCGAGCGAGCGAAGCGAGCGGTAGGCCGCGGTAGCGGCGGGCGAGTGCCAGAAACATATTTTTGAATGGTAGATATTTAGTCCAATCAGTATTTTAAACTTATGTAATTCATAGGTAGGTGTTAGTTGCTTAGGTATTTATAAACATTAGTTATTTTAGGGATTTTCAACGTATGTGATTTTACGTTAGTTCTTTTAATTTTAGATATTGCGTACCCATCAAGTCCTATGTCCAGCAGTGGATTTTTTAGGCTGATGATGATGGATCCTATGAGTAGATTTGAATTATATAGTAATGATTTAATTCAGAATATTATCAAAAGATTACAACATAATATCCTATCAGCATAGCAATCATAATATCAATTCTGTAATCAAACATTGAACATCTAATTTCAGTACTTAATAATACATAGTTCACTTAGAACAATTGAACTGATAACTAGTAAGTTAATACAGTGCTAAGTTAGACAACAGTTTGGTATTAGATTGTACCACCAACTGAATAGTGATGCTCCAGCGACAGAATGTAAGGGTGCGGCCAGACGAGAATAAAACTGGCGTAGTTTACGCCGCTGAGCATGAGTCGCCAAGCTGCCTTTCTTTTTTCATAACAATTATTGTAAGGTCATGTGCATAGAGTAGTGGTGGACCAGTGGTAATGGCCGAGGCTTACGATTTGTAGGTCAAACTCAACTCACTCAAAGCATTTATTTCAAACTAGCTGCGCCCCGCGGTTTCACCCGCATTAGTTTCGATCCCGTGGAAATATCGGGATAAAAAGTATCCTATATGTTAATCCTGGTTATAAACCACCTGTGTCAAATTTCATCCAAATCCGTTTAGTAATTTTTGCGTGAAAGAGTAACAAACATCCAAACATCCATCCATCCATCCATACAAACTTTCGCATTTAGTAGGATCAACCAATTAGGGGCACTTTAAATTGTCAAGGGGTCGGTCAGTCAGAAAGACGAAGCTAGTCAAAGGCTTGAACCCAGACAGGCGTTGTACTTTGTATAAATTACTTCATCACCACTGCTCCCAAAACGGTGAAGGAAAACTCCGTGAGAAAACCGGCATGTCCTGTAACCAAAAACTCGAAGACATGTGACATCTACCACCACGCACTGGGCCCGCGTGGTCAATTATACAATGTGTAACTGAATTAATGCACATTATGAAAGTAGTTTGTTCAGAATCGTTTACTGAATCGATTTCTGTAATTTTTAATATAGGTAATATTTTATACCAAAAGTAATTAAAACTACGTAAATTACTGTCACACTTCCGCTGTACAGTCAAAACAAACCAAAATAGATGAAGTACCTACTGCGCTAGACCCCTAAACGAGTGCGACTGTTTGCATGCGTAGATTTGTAATGTGACCACAATTTTCTCCCACAATCAGTGTAACTAATTTATGAGAAAAACAATGTTTCATCATCATCATCATCATCATCAAACAATGTTTATCACATAATAATAAAAAATCAGTGTATGTATTATGATTATAACATAACATTCTAATTGGGGTGTCTGGTGGTGTGCGTTAATTCCGGGACAAGTTGTATAGACTCTTCTCACTGAGAGGAGGCCTGTACTCCAGCAGTGAGAACATTATAGGCTGATTATGTTTAAGTATGCAGGTGCGTAGTAATCGCAACCGGTGTGCATGTATGGACGTAAACGAAGCAAAAGGAGTAGTTAGGGATTGTAGCAGGTGGCCTTCAGTAGTTTCCGCATACCCCCATTAGAAGGAGGTGTGAGTTTATGTATGTCGGAGATGTTGAGGGATTTTTATCCAAAATTCCATCGGTGTCCGCCATGTTGCACATGGTTGGGTAGAATCAGTGCGCACACCCGGCGCGGTCGAGTTCTTGGTGTCCAATCTGTCATGTCGCTAACACACTAGTCCCACCATGACATCTGACAGATGTCAAACGCCACACGCGACATGACATTGACAGCCCCGACTCGAACTACTGACTCAGTGACAACTGTTATCGATTTGATTAATCGAGTAAGGTATCTTAAACGCTAATAGATGTCGCTACTAGTACGTACAAACGTCACACGCGACATGACATTGACAGCCCCGACTCGAACTACTGACTCAGTGAAACTGTTATCGATTTGATTAATCGAGTAAGGTATCTTAAGCGCTAATAGATGTCGCTACTAGTACGTAGCCAAACCTTTTACTTCACTCCTCCGACATGTATGTATTGTTTAATTGTTTTGTGGTAAAATGATTTGACTTGCTCAAGAAAAACTAACGTAATGCGTAGTTGTTTTTGCATAGCTTTAATTGAATCGCCGAAATGACATTGCAGCATTCGGTTTTTTTTACATTCTGATTGGCATCACAGTACACTTAAAATAACCCACAGTTTACAAAGACTAATAATATTTATAATTAAGCCGGGAAAGATAAACAAATCAAGTATCTTGACTTGGCTCGCAAGGTTGTCGATATGTGGGATGTGGACTCAGCAATCATTGTGCTGATAGTTGTGACAGCCAATGGGTTCATAGCCAAGAGTCTCGACCAACACCTGACGAGGCTCTCGTTGGGCAGCTGGATCAAGGGCTTGATTCAGAAAGCGGTACTTCTCTAAATGGCTCGCATTGTCAGGAGGTTCCTCTCTCTAGAGCCCTGACCACCGGCAGATTGGACCCTGTTCTTGATGCCGATGGGCCACTATTTTTTTAAATTTATAATATTTTTTTTTATTATTAAAAAAATATGTATACAAATGAAATAAATTTAATACAAATTATAATTAGATATACGTTTCTGGACTCATTTTATGCAACACAAGTTACGATAAGTTTCGCTAGTGTGTCCCAAGACATCCTCCACTCATTTAGAGTGCAGAATTACGCTAGTCGACGCTCATCTAGCCCCACCCTTACAGTGACGTTCCAGCAACATAATAGTGACGTTCTAGCAATTTCCGTCGCCAGCCGTTTCACGCCTCGCATACGTTTTATTAAGCATTTCCTAAAATTTGAGAAGCGCAGCATGTTGGGAGTCAAACTTAAGACGTTAATTATTTTAGACTAGACTCTGCTAGTGGTGGAGCATTCAACAATAATATTAACCTAATTGTCAGTCCGTCCGATTTTCGTTCTCGGGTTTCGGCAATTTTTAGAAGAAATATCCATTTTCGGCCTTTTTAGTTTTCGGCAGAAAAATAGTTTCGGCATAGTTCGAAAAAAATGGTTACGACAAATCAATTTTATTCTAACAAATATTTTTTTTTAAAGAAAACCCATCGTATCAAGATATAAGTATTATTATTTTTAATTCCTTTCTCAAAGCTGTTTGTATGTAAGTATTAAACAGGTGCTTGAAAGCTGTTTGTATATAAAATTATTAGGTATTGCTTGATTGTGAATGTGTTTCTTCGTAAGAGTTGATTAGAAGTCAGATTAGAAGCCGCAAACAGTCTCAGTCAGTCTCGAACCACTAACATCCTTATTTTATATGATATTTTAAGTACCTACGGTTTTGTTACTAGATAAAGTAATTATGCTGTACTATGGAAGAGCGGAGTCTCCTAACACAGGCATTTTTTAAAAGGAGGCTCCAAACACTAACGTTCCTAAACTGAACCATAAATAAAACTTTTATTTACAAAATGTCCAACCAAAAAGTAAATGGCGTTAGCGTAAAAGCTTATGCCGACTGTGAACATAAAGGCACCCTAGAAAATTAACTCACCATAAAACCCCGAAAAGTTACCCTAACAAGCATTTACCGAAACAAAAATATTGCTTTGTGCGTGCCATATTCAGCAGCAAATGTGGTACAAACAATGGGGGTACGCCCCAGTTGTGAGTAAAAATGAACGTTGCTGCAACACAGTTGGATGCAAATTGAATGCGCAAGTTGGAAGTGCTCTGAACAATCGTATCGGACGATTGCAGAGTCGGGGAGGGATAGACAGGAATAAATTGGGGGTGAAATATTATTATCCACTATAAAAAAAAATAGGTTTGTATTGAAGTAACGGTCCTGATTTACGAGTTGTAGGTCATGGGTTCGAAGCCAACAAGGTGCTTTACTTTTTGTAAAAATTTCATCACCACTGCTCTCAAAACGGCGAAGAAACATCGTGAGGAATGTTCTAGAACCAAAAATTCGAAGACATGTGACATCTACTAACTGCACTGGCTCGCGTGGTGGATTACAGCCCACTCTCTCTCCCGGAGAGGAGGTCTGTGTGCCAGTAGTGGAAACATTATAGGCTGATTATGCTGGGACTAAAATAATGTTTCAAAGGATTCAGAAGTCTCCAAAGTGCTAATTTACAACTAGAATAAGTCATTAAGTATCCTCAAATTACTTCGAAATAGTGAGTAAACATTAACCTTCCCTTTAATTAATTATTTAGCATTAAACTTAATCCGTTAAGCAGGAAGCTAGAGTACGCAGCCAGGCGTGTTAGCCAATCCGACGGCTCCGTCCAGGCTATTAGCCAATCCGTGGCGTGCGTCATGGTGTATCGGATTAGCTGTCGTAGAGGCTCAATACATCACGTGCGTGCGTTCAAGCGCCGACGCAATGTATGTATGTTGAAACTTGCAAATTGTCACACTTAGTACCGGTTTTTACTGTGATCTACTTAATCAAAGTAGTTTGACATACGACTTTGTTGCTTGTCTGAGAATCTAGTGGAATAATCATACGAGTATCATCAATCAAATGTGTGAAATAGAAAAATCTTTGGTAATAGAAATTGGTACAGAGCTACTACATCAAGCTACTGCAACCTGTCAAATTTCTTTAATAGATTTTCAACTGTATCGCTAAAGCATTAGGTTCAAGATTGATTGGGAAAATTTGACAGTTTCGGGTAGCTTGATGTGCTGGCGTCTGTACGCACGGCTACACATCAAGCTATACAAAACCAGTATAAGCTGCCTTCTGATTGTACGAAAAACCTATACAATGCGAGGTCAGCTAAAACTGGAAATGCATAGCTTGATGTGTAGCCGTGTGTACACAGGTTTTCTGCAAGTGAAATCTCGGTTTTTTGAGATACTGGAAAAAATAGTTACTTCAACTCTTCCTTCGTGGCTTTTGTGGAAGAGGTTTATAACTTACTTATTCAACTACACTGTGATGTATCACCAAACGCTATAGATTATTAAGAGAGCATAAAATTACTGTCGGTGAAGAAAAAGTAAAAAATTAAAATACCGAGTGCATTTGCTCGTAGAACAGATGGTCGATGGGGCCGAAAGGTTCTGGAGTCGCAACCGCGCACCGGAAGACGTAGCGTTGGAAGGCCTTCCACAAGGTGGACCGACGACTTTGTGAAGGCCGCAGGAACCCGTTGGATGCGAGAAGCACCGGTCGAAGTGGAGGTGCTTGGGGGAGGCCTGTGTCAAGCAGTGGACGTCTTTCGGCTGAAATGATGATCATAATGAATGATGTGTGCATTTGAAACAATAGAAAGATGCTCAATGAAAGTTATAATTTCGAACTACTTTTTTTAAGTAGTTACCAATGGACACATTTTCCCAAAAACAAGAGAAACTACAGAGCAACAACAAGCAGAAAATAAAAAGCACCTAAAACCTCATTACAATGCAAATAAAGCCCCGTCTAAAACCCTCTTAAGTCTGGAACATCGTGAACAAAGATATCGACTGTCTACTAACTTTGAATGGTATCTCAGTAAATGAACAGTCTCATTCACAAATATGTACGTATTGTTTGGAACCGTCCTGAATTAGTTATTGTCTTCACTTATTATGTGTTTGAACTGCGACATTTATCAAATTCTTCTTGCTAAGACCTTAGGGGTGTTTTTAGCTTGTATACTTGCCTATAGGAACTGTGTAAAAGAATTGAACCGTTGATATGGAAGTATGGAAGAACCATACGCCTGTAATCCCCGAAGGGTTAGGCATAAGTGTACCTATATACCCAGGGCCAATTACATTTAAGGCCCATGTAATAGGAAACAAGCCTTTTGTCATAAATCGGGCACAAATCCAGACTCTCGGTTGTTACTGCGATATTCCTGACGGAGAAATCCAATAATACTTTGCCCGACCTGAGAATCGAAACGACGACCTCATGCTCGGCTGTAGCGCTTACGACCATTAGACCACCGAGGCAGTCTAGTTAGATTCTGTTATTTTAATAAAAAGCTTTTTGGTAGCCTTTGTCATTTCTATACATTTTTTACTTTTCCATCATTCGTTATCGCTGATAGAATGTCACTTTGTCTAGGCCCTCTAGTATAGTATTCGGCTCAAATAGTTTGAGTTTTCGTGGACAAATTGTAGACAGAAACCTTTTTGTCTACGGAATGTTGGCGATATCTTTAACTTCTTCCAAATCCTTTACTCTATCTGCGTCATCGTTCTCCTACCCTTATCCTAATTTATTTGGGGTCGGTGCAACATGTATTTTCCATATTTCTAGAATAGTCATCATCTCGATAGTCACCCCTTTCTAGCAATATCATCTTTCACACAGTCCACCCATCGTTTTTCTTTACTCTTTCTAAAATTTAGTTCATTTACATATGTATGACTAGCTGCGCCGGGCGGTTTCACCCGCATAAGTTTCGATCCCGTAGGAATATCGAGATATATAGTATCCTATATATTAATCCTGGTTATAAACCATCTGTGTGCCAAATTTCATCCAAATCCGTTCAGTAGTTTTGGCGTGAAAGAGTGACAAACATCCATCCATCCATCCATACAAACTTTCACATTTATAATATTAATAGGATAGTAAAATTTTAATTAAAGCCAT
Source organism: Apamea monoglypha (assembly GCA_911387795.2). Classification (NCBI taxonomy): domain Eukaryota; kingdom Metazoa; phylum Arthropoda; class Insecta; order Lepidoptera; family Noctuidae; genus Apamea; species Apamea monoglypha. Next base: position 1,983,337 of record OU426933.1, on the reverse strand, counting down.
GGCTCAATTAAAGCAATTTCCTTATAGTAAAACGTGTCGTCATGGCAACCACGTACTCAATCATCTAGTGGACTAACTAGCGAGTTAATGAGATAAAGCACACAGACGGACGGGCGGTGATGTATTAATTTTGCACGCCTGACAATGTTCGCGAATGCTTGGCTGGGTTGCATAGGGATGGCAGGTTAGAAAGTTTAGAGGATACAATTACTGTGTTTGTTGTTGTTTTAAATGTTGCACAAATGTGTTAAATTCTAGTCGTAAAAGCCAGTTTGTTTCGTGTGAGAATTGAAGCTGGTTTTCATGAGCTTGTGAATCAGAGATTTAATCATAGTTTCATCACGTCGGGGTCACCATTTTTGTATTATTCCTAGTGTTGCCGGTGTTATGAAATTAAACTTGGATTAAGAGGTAAAACTTTGTGTCTTTATTTCATTGAGTTTTACAATATACACCGGAATACATTCACGACTATAACCGACCCAATATAAGAGCGCACTGCCGGCCCCCGAGCCGAGCGGCTGCACCGTGCAGTAAAACTTAAGTGACATGCAACATTGTGTCACTAAAGATTGTTTCTATTTATTTGGGGCATTGTCATCATATCTCTTTCTTGCCACAGACTCAAAAAACAATTGCGAACACCATTGAGGCTGAATAGAAAGCCGACATCTAAAATATTCTTTCCAATAAATGAAAAAATACAAATTTTATTGATCAAGAAAAATAATTGATTCGTTCTGACTATAATAATGATTTAGTTGTAGCTTAGTTGGTCAGGTGCGTAGTATGTACTACCGGTGTGCGTATATGACCATATATATGTAAACGAAGCATAGTTTGTAAGGATCATAGCAGATGGGGTTCTGTAGTTTCTGCCTACCGCCATAGGAAAAAGGCGTGAATTGATGTATGTATGTATAGTTGTTATCTTAAAAAAACGCCCGCAGGCTAGATGGAGCGACGATCTTCGCAGGATGGCTGGTAGCGGCTGGATGAGAGTTACCGAAAATCGAGTTTAATGGCGTGCAAAAGAAGGGGCCTATCTCCAGCAGTGGACTGCTATAGGCTGATGTTGATGAAAAAATATATATATGAGCAATTACTGCCGACATCAATGCACGCATGCAGCCAAGAATTCCAGGACCAACCAATTATTGGCCTAAATGCTAGATAGTAAAAGCTAATAACATCGTTAATTTCGACAGCAATGCTCCCGACAGCCCTGCAGCTTCCTGCCGAATAGCGCCATATGCTTTGTTCGGTCAGTGAGATTTCCACTGAGATACTATCATTAGCCGTCGGTAATTGCGAAATAGGCGGACGCAGCGGAATTGTGCAAGAGAAGACTTTGAATTTCTAGGGAAACTGGTAATTGCTTGTGGAAATCGGGAAGAGGAAGGGTAGTGTTTATGTGGCGATAGTTATTTCTAACAAATATTAATGTATTAAGAAATATGGCTAAGACATAGGTAGGAAGTCAAAAAATGTTGTGCTTCGGAAAAGATCTTAATCTATATAAATATCTTTTCCAAAGTATAAGAGTTTTTCAACTTAGCCTATCGCAGACAACTGCTGGTCATAGGCCTCTCCGAATCCAGTCCGTCCCAGTCACCTTTTTAAGGTCGTCAGTCTATCTAGCTGGGTGATCTCCCACACTATAATTCCCAATACGCGGTCTCCACTCCAGGACTCATCTTCTTCACCGGTCATTGGTTCTGCAACAAGCATATGGCCAGCCCACTACCACTTCAGCTTGCTTACTCTGCAAGCTATGTCGTATTACGATGTGCTAATAATAGAAATCGAGATTAATATCTTATCTAAACAATCACAACTTCCTGGAGCAATAAAAGAAGCATACCTTCTCAATGACAATAAATCCAAATCTTCCTCAAAAATCAATAATAAAACATCACATAAAGTGGCATCAAAAACCAAGCATGAACTGCAATATTTCACAAATCCCGATTCAAAACCCCAAAAGGCATTACTGTGACAACAGCTAGAATCCTCAAATCCTCACCTCAAATATTTTGATATTTGGCTGATATCATTCAGAAAGCTCCCATATTCGTTAGCCGGCCCGGATCGATGGAATTCATGCATATTCATGTCACGGAGACAATTAGCCCGCTCCATAGTTTTGAACCGGACCGAACCGTCAATTATATTTCGCAATCTGTACGACGGTTTTTGCGAAGAGCACTGATTTGAATAGGTAACATCATGGTCAGAATATTTTACACCGAGTGATAGTTAGGACGAAGTGTTTTGGGCCTTCTTCAATTTATTAGTTTTTTGAGGTTGAAAGATAGACGAAAAAATGTCTTAATTTAATTTGATGGGAACGTGGTTAGGGTTCCGAATAAGCTCAAGTTGACAATTCAATTGTAGATACTATAATGTTTTGTAAAGTTATATACAATTGTTTAGTAAAAAAGAGGTTTACGAGGAGGAAGTGGAGGAGAGGTTTTTTGTCTAGAAAGTCTTCGTAATAAAGATAAAGAGTTCTTTTTATAAAATATACATGAAAACGTTAGTCTTAGGATTGTAGAAGATAATATTAAAGAAAAAACAATTATTTTTAAAGAAGAAATAGTGAATGCCAGATTTGAAACAAACATTAGTAATAATGTTGTGATAAAAGAATATTTATTGCACAAACGAAATTTAAATTTATAAGAAACTTATTACAAGTTGCCGTGCAATAATGATATTGAGGTTTACAGTACCTATTAGGTTACAGCAGACAAACACACACAGCAAAAAAATATATACAACACTTAACATGCTCAACAAATAACGACGATAATTATGTTACTCAACCTAACGCAAATAAATTTGAAAATACAAACTGTATAGAAGGATTACTAAGGGCTCCCTAGACCGACCATTACAATTAGGCCTAACACCTGATCTCACCAATATTTCCCATTATAATTATTAGCAACAAGAGTTAAAACATTTACGTAAACCTTCTTCACTTATGTTAATACCTTCTGCTTATATTTCTAAGGGATAATAAGGGTCTAGTTTAATGGCGTTAGAATCATCAATAACTAGGCATCGTAACTTTTGTTTTATGACTTCAAAATTTTCATTAGCTGTCGTAAAACGAAGGTTATATTATCACTTAAAACTATTATAGTGTTAAATGGATATGTGCTTCTAAGTTAAAATGTTTTTGGTAGTAAAATAATCACAATTTTGGTAATTAAATAATTTCAGACTGTCTCGTTGATATAGTAGTTGCAAGCACTACAGCTGCCCATGAGGGTTCGACTCCCAGGTCGGGCAAAGTGTTATTAGGTTTTGCATAGGGTTACGCCACTATTACATAGTACTTAAACATAACTGGTGAAAGTTAATTAGAATATTTGTTTCTATGTTATAATATTTATGATAATTAAACTATCTCAGCGCTACTATAGCTCGAAGTTGGGTCTTCAAAATTGTAGCCTGTTTACATGTCTTACTGCAGTTGAATCCGAAATATCATCTGAACGGGACGAGCATCAATTATCTTTCGTTGACATAACATTTGCATTGAGAAAATATGGTGATCTTAATTGGATAGCAGGAGCGAAGGATTCACCATTATTCTAGAAGTTCTAAATTAATTCAGTTATATTTGTTACGTCGCTAGTTTCTATAATTACGTAAATTATAACGAAGAGGCCACGAATTTTCGTAGAAATATTGGGTAAAGTTCGAAGCTACTGAAGACAAAAGCAATAACAATTTGTTTAATACGGCACGATAATATAAACATGACCACTACACCACTCCCAACATTTTAAATTAAAATAACAAGCCACCCAGAAATTAATTCCAAAAACACCTGAAGCCAGGTACCCCATCAGAATTAATCCTTAAAATCGTACCCTTTGAAAATCCTAAACTTTGATTTCTCTCCAAACGATTCCAGGGATTACTCGCCCAGGTCGTATGTAAATCGTTCCGGGATTCCGGACACAATAAATGTGCGGAACGAAGCCCGCTTGATCCGTCCACTGCCGGACAAATGGAACCAGAATGGAAAAGTTTAATTTCCATGGAATATGAAGCGAGACTTAAAAAGATTATGGGGAAATTGAGGTTTGTTGATGCTGATGAATACATTTAACGTAATATTATAATTATATGCTATTGCAATATAAAAGACTGACACAGTGGAAATATATACAAGAAGTATAAAGACACGTTTAAAGAGAAGAATATAACAAACCACGCAAAAAAATATTCACACGCCATTGACAACAATAAAGCTAATCTCAACGTATTCCGTGTCAAATTACTTAAAGCATTCACCCTTATTGACATAGGGCATAAAGTCAACTGTAATGTGCATATGTAAAATGTTTCTACAATGAATCAGACAGTAGAACTGTCGTCGTACGGAATTACATCTGTCATTATATTCCCCGCTAACGATCATCTCGATTAAGATTTAATTGCTCGCTACTTTAACACGAGTGCGTACAGTTGGTGCGATGATTGCGAAACGAATGAGATGATTTTTGGTCGGTGGTTGGTGACAGTATTTTATATATTATTTGCAACAATATTTTTTGCAACAAAAATGGTTGTTTTGTGCGATGTAGAAATGATGAGTTGTGATTTATTTTTCAAGATAACTTTTAAAGAATTTATGTTGCAAAATTACGATTCAAGTATTTGCGTGTAGACTAAGCCACTATAATTGGTTATGGTAATCATAACCTTATATCTGAGCGTGAATTAAGTCCACTAAATTCAAACTCAAACCGAGTGTTAAATTATGATATGGAGTTTTGGAACTGAACTTAATTACCTAATAATTGATCAATATTATGTGTCTTGCCTTCTGGCAAAGAAAGGCCCTCTTTTTTCCTAGAACATACGTGGCAAGCTTTGTCACTTTTCTATATCTATATTGAGAACCCATTCCATAGGTCATACCTACATGAATGATCGTATATCATCGCATACATGATTTTTCTTTGAGATTTTCAAGATGAAAGATTGCATTTGAGCAGTGAAGAATGATACATTTTCAAATATATTTAGATATCTTCAGATTAATGCATTAAACATGATTTATTCATACGCACGAAAGAAACGCCTTAATATGTAAATCATAAATGAAAATCTCTTTCTCATAAATCAAATATCGCGGAAAAACATAAACGATTTGTATTGGAATCAAACGGGAATGATTTTGTCCGCTTAGTTAAATATGAGTCGGACTTCAAAAGAGAAAATGCGAATAGAAAAAATGTATAATTTCTTTGATGAATTTTCCGAGGTGTTAATGAGGTGGACAAGGTTTATTAGATGGAGCTATGTATTTGAATGAAAATAATTGATTGTAAAGAATGAAGTTCATTGTTCGTTACAATTAGTACTAAATTAAATTAGTTATCTCCGAACTTAGTTAACTTACGAATTTTGGTAAAAATCTTTCATGTAGTTTAATTTGTCATCAAGTTTAAGGTAACAGAGTCCCTTGAGAATAATAATATTATTTGCTATGATGTCCAGTCCCACTTTTTATCCTTTTTTTTTTCTGTTGGGAAATCATCAAATGACCCCTCCGGCTCTGGGTGGAGCTGAAGGGAGTATCAGACTCTTACTGGCTAAAACCCACCCATGTTCCTTCCTTCGCCCTTTATGTTCCGGGGTAGCGGTAACCCTTTCGGACAATCCTGCTGACCCGGCAGGCTTCGGCCCTAAGGGGCCCCTCAAATTATGCTGACAACTCTTTGAGGCGCGCGTGGAACACTTACGCGCCGTCCGGCACGGGCCTGGTCCTGATCGGACGGTGAGCTACCCATGGCTCTCCGCCCGCAGGCCCGCCACTTTTTATCCTCAGACCTAATTTTATTGATGACTTCATAGAACACTACAACTTATGTGGTAACAAATCTACAGTACAATTCCAAACTTTATCTTCACCGAATAAAGGTTCAAAATCCCTTATGACAATTGGACAGATGCCAAAGTGGCTATAACACTAATATTATAGGCCGTAGATCGGTCAGACGAGTGTAATGTCGTATGTACTGGTGGAGGGGTGAGGCAGAAGCGGTGGTAAACATTATTACCTATTAGTGATGTGTTTTAAGGGATATGCTTATAGCGGGAAGAATGAATACTTAGCCCATATTCACAGGGACAGAAAAATATCGCGACGGGATTATATCGCGCACTGGAATTTGAACTCTCCGTGTAGAGCCGAGCGTTGAGAATTCAGCAGAGCGCATTCCAGTGCGTCAAAAAACACACTGTTGGATTTTCAACTCTCGGCGCTAAGCAGTGCGTTGAAAATCCAATGCGCGGAAAACGCGCACGTGCGTACCTGGGCTTACAGTTACTGGAGAAAGTTCAATTGGAATAGTGACAATGTTGCCCCTTTAAAAAATAATGTTAAATCTGGTGAAAATCTCAACACCATAACTACACTAAAACATTGTTTCTTGTACAGACGCCAGCACATCAAGGTACTACAATCTGTCAAATTTATTTAATAGATTTTCAACTTTATCACTAAAGCATTAGGTTTAAGGTTGATTGGGAAAATTTCACAGTTTCGGGTATCTCGATGTGCTGGCGTCTGTACCTTGTAAAAATATTTTAGTTAATCGCTAGATCAATGAATAGGTAGTTGTGAAATGCCCAAACGGCTTTGTGGGATATGTGGGTGGTTAAGTGTTAATTTTACCTACAGAATCTAAACAAAAGGTTTTGAAAAGTTTACAGTGACCAGAATACCAAAGGGGCAATTCTCGTAAATTTAAGAACGTTCACAGTCTGATCTCAGTCTCAATCTGTCAAAAATACCTCTAATTTCCGTACATTTCTGACAAGTTTTTGACATTTGCTTGTCGCCGAGATGAGATTGCGACTTTTGAACATTTTCAATTCAAAATGTTAACAATGAACTAGTGTTCAATTTAGAATTTTAAGTTTTTTTTTTTTGTTTTCTCCGCACGTTTTCTCATATCACATCTGACATTGGCAGAATTGTCGACATCAGCACCATTGCTATAGAGGAAAATAGAATAGAATAGAACGTTTTCAATTACGAGAATTAGCCTTCTGACCACAGTGTCATAAAGTGTTTTATTTATTAAATGTAGGTAAGCTGTTGACTTGTACCAGTACATTAGCCGCTCACTCCAATTTGTGTTAGGGCTTATTAATGTGTGGAGACAAGCGAAAAACTCTCCGTCAGCTGTACACCGCCACTATTTACTGAAACGTCACCGTTTTTCAACTTCACCAGCTTAATATCGCCACTTTTGTTCTTCTAAAATATTTATAGGGAGCGATTTTTGGAAGTACGTTCTTTCTTAGGAAAAATACCGTGTTCTAGAAAAATTGAGCGGAGAGAAATTGTGATGAAGACAGAAACATTAGGGACAGCGGCGTGGATGAGTAATTGGAATGAAAGCTCTATTTGACAGGCATAAAAGGCTGTTTACATGTATTAGTCACGTGCTGAGTGTACACGTGTGTCACGTGATTCAAGTGTTTGGCTTACGGTGATAGGCAAATGAAGGCATGCCATATTGAGATGTACCTGCCAGTCATAACAGACCCCAGAGCGATTTTCAGTAGACTGATGACTGCAACCATGGGACAATAAAATATACAAAATGTGATTGAAATAACTGAAAACGGAACGGAAAAAGAAATCAGCTGCTCCATACATTATTTTATGTTCGCACTAGCTGCGCCACGCGGCTTCACCCGCACAAGTTTCGATCCCGTGGGAATATCGGGATAAAAAGTATCCTATATGTTAATGCTGGTTATAAACCATCTGTGTGCCAAATTTCATCCAAATCTGTTCAGCAGTTTTTGCGTGAAATAGCAACAAACATCCATCCATCCATATAAACTTTCACGTTTATCATATTAGTACGATAACTCAACAAAATGTTGGTCCCATAGTAGAAGTAGTTCATAGTATTCAAAGCAAAGTAAACCTTATTTGCATAGATTGTATTTTTTTTATAAATTGCTAAATAGCCCAGCTCTTGACTTCGATCTCACCTGGTGGAAAGCAATGGATGAGGTCTATGATAGAACGAGCAAGCCCAGAGGCCTGTTCACTCTCGATTCTAAGGAAATTAATGTCCATCTGAACAGGTTTTCCTTGCTTCGGCCAACCTGGGTCTGGAGCCTGTTTAAAGACTTCCAGGTTACCCAAGGTAACTCATGTCCAGTTGGGAGGTCTTCAGCGGGTGGAACAAATGGTTTGGGTAAGGTAGCACTGTCTCGCCACAACTTCAGTCTTTCCTGTGATCGTTCGCCAGTGAGTGGGACAACCGTTCAAAAAGTTTATCTGCTCATCTACGTTAACAACACAATGAATGTCGTAGAACTGTCAAAATGAAAGCCATTGCTACTGTTAGTGTGTTACAATTACACTGCATGTTTCCATTACACTTGTGTAATATGAAAACAAGCAAAACCAAATCAATTTGTAAAACATCACCAAAAATCTGAAGAACTTTTTATACAATCGACATTTATCGAAGCTAAGAATTCTGTTTTTTATTTGATTGACGATCAAATATCCACGATTTCTTCCTAGAACTCTGTTCAACGTGAACAAATGGTATCAAAGAAAAAACGACAAAAAAAAAGGAATTTTGTTAAATTCAAACGGAATTTTCAATTTTCTCACAGTGCCAAAAAAAATTAAATTACCTAGCGAAACTCTGCAGACGAGATGGGTATCGGTATATAGACAAGGTAAAATAAAAATATTAATATGTATTTGTTTCATCAACGATATAGAAACAAGCGACTTTTAAATAATGTTAATTTTCTATAGGCGACTTGCACGAAGTTAATTTATTTGTGGGCGAATCGACAATTGAATTGTATCCTATAGTACAGAAAAAAGGACACCAGCACACAGTAGTGATAAAAGTTAAATATGTATTATAAACATGTACTTTTTTCTTAAATTCATGCGAATCTACTAATAAGAAAAAAAAATATAAAGGTGTCGTTTTTTGTGCAAAGTGTGAGGAGAAATATTTCGCAAAAAAGGGGTACTTAATACTTTGTGGGGTGTTCAAAAGTTTTCTGAAAGTTTAGAAAAAAAATTGTGGAACAGTCAATATTTTCTCAAACAACTTTCCATTCATCTTCAGGAAATTTGTATAAAGTGGTAGTTCCATGGTCAGTTCACGAATTAGGTTACGATGACCATGAATCAGTCGATTCTTCAACCACTTCCTGACCCAAACTCTTTTCTTATTTATAGTATTAAAAGTCTCCATCAACTTTGCACATAATGCAACTATGAAACTTGAAACCTCCTGGTCGACCCTGGGTAAAGCGAGGGAGGCAGCTATGGCTGATTACAACATGACGCATCGTCCCATGTCCTCAAATCTTTGGTTCTAGAACATGCCTGTTTCCTCACGATGTTTTCCTTCACCGTTTAGAGAGCAGTGGTGATGAAATAATTTACACAAAGTAAAGCGCCTATTAGTGTCCGTGGAGTTTCTTGCCCATTCTTCTCCACAGGTACCTACTACGCTTTGGAATGGGAAACTAGCTTCATTTTTCTGACTGACCGACTCCTTGACAATTCAAAAGTGCCTGTAATTGGTTTATTTGAAATAAATGCTTTGAGTTTGAGTTTGGTTTGAACCGACGACGTAACGTACGTAAGTCGTGACCGTTACGCACTGGGCCACCACTATTCCAAACACGAATGAATGTAAACGTCTTACTTATTTGATACGTTAGATACAGAAAAGCTCTGAATAGGGCGGCAAGTGCATCTGACTATTGAGCCACTGATGTAAAGAACTTACTGCCTTTTTAAATCCCCCGTAAAGCAAAAAAAGAGCTATCCCAATATAATAAGGTCCAAATTTTAAGGTCCCAAAGCAACTCACACAATCTAAAGTTTGATTGTGTTAGTATGTAGGTATTTCTTGCAACCTCTGTAACTTATGTTTTGTGTCATTTTATATTTCTGTTTATATAATTTGTTACCACTTAATTTTTATGCATTTCGTTCTTACTTTAGGTTATAGCTGTATTTGAGAATGTTGGTTCACCTGTTATTGGCAACTGTATAATCTCATGACTGTTATTTGCTATTATTTGATAGTTTGTATACAGAAGCTGTTGGTGTACCTTTATAAATAAATAAATAATAATAAATAAATAAATAAATTATTTATTTCGCAAAACAGTGAACAATAACACTAGTAAATATGATACGTTAAGAACTGTGTTACCAGAAAATTACATAATACGTACCCATAAGCTAAGTCACACCAGTGTCATATAATTGCAAGTCGTCTTTTAAGCAGTGAGGTAGTGTGACAAAATGTATGAAGGCGACGAATACGTAGATGGGGGTGACCATGGTTCGAATATAGTAAAGGGCATTTTTTAGACCATATTTCTGGTTCCACTACTTCTGGATTCTATTGTACATACAGAGGAATCACGATATGTACAAATATTTTGATAATGATAACTATTTAATCAATCAAAGCAAAAATGATAATGTAGAAATTGCAGCAGCGGTTATCATAATATTAATTTGATCCTAAATACCGCAAATATGCATATAAATATGGTTATATATTAATTTACGCCCAAAATTCTATAAATTAATAACTTAAACCAAGCGCACAATACAAAATCCCTCTTCAAATAACACCAAAATTCCAATAACGAGCATAAATCCACCGAAATTCTCAAAATATTTATAGATCCCGTCGTAATATTATTCATGGACAGTCTACACTGAAAGAGAATGGAGATCAAAAGCCCCGAAACGTGTGAATCGAGTTTGTGGCGGGTGCTCCTCAACCCCCACACTGGATCAAGGAGGATAGGAGGATAGGAGGCTGGATACACAAAAGATCGAGCCATCATTAAACACGAGCTTTCCTGTACTAATGTGACGGACAATACTGAACGGTTCTCTTTCATCCCCCTCACCAGGGGGGGGGGGGGGGGGGTGATTCCCGATGATTTCCTTTGGAAAAAATCTTTTATCTTTTGAATGTGATTCCGAATATAATGAGGACATCGTTTGAGGCGTCGATCGCTGGAGATTTATTTAGATGTGACGGTGATAGGGTGTACTTTAAGATGTGAACGTAAATATTGGAGACGGTCAATTTTGAGAAATGAATAACGTTATTAAATGAACGATATACATTTTATTTCATCGGGAAAACACATTTCTTGTATCGGCTCGAGCGATGCGCCGAGAACGCTTGTGCACACATAATCAGCCAATAACGTTCCCACTGCTGGGACACATGCCTCCTCTCTGTGAGAGGGAGTGGGCCTTAATCCACAACGCGGGCCCAGTGCGGGTCGGTATATGTCTACAATATATCTTCGAATTTTTGGTTCTAAGACGTGCCGGTTTTGTCACGATGATTTTCTTTACCGTTTTAAGAGCAGTGGTGATGAAAGAAAATTCGTTTATTCGCGAAACATGAAGAATAAAGTAAAATTAAAAATTACACAAAGTTCAGCGCCTGCCTGGGTTCGAACCCTCGGCCTACTCTCTCTTACTCGTAAGTCGGGACCGTTACCACTGGACCACCGCTGCTCTTGTGTAATACTTTTCATTTTTCCGGATGATCACGTGAAATTTGCTTGGAAATCGAACGACCGGACCCTTCAATTCCGCGCAGTGTAAAAATGATCTAACGCTATGAACACATTCAAGACTTGCCAGTTTACAGTTTGGTAGTGAGGCTAAGCCTAGGGTGTGAAAGACGTACTTAAGTGTCGTCACTCATGGAGGCTCTTTTGTACACCCTTTCCATGCAGCCGCGCTAATATCTGAGATAACCGTTCCGCTTGCCAAGTTTGCTGATTATTACCGCATTTGTTTGGCGACCTTTATCCTTACTAGTCTGATAAGAAGTTGTCTGATAATGAATTCGTAAAGCTGGATTTTGATTATGGGAATAGCGACATTAACCCTTACTATCATACACCATAATTTCTTACTTTTATCCTTTTGAAGATAATGCATTTGTTGACTTTATAATCTTTCATTCTCTCTATGTGACTGTGGTGAAGTCACACAAATCTTACGTCGCGCAATCAAAGTGCTCCGCGAAATGGGCAGTAACTGTAGCCCAGCAGACACAACCCCCATCTGGTCGGAGGATTCTCTCTTTTCACTGGAGGTTGAGGAACCTTCCAACCTGTTCCCATAACTCTGATACTCTTTATTTTCACCCTATAATACAGGCATACCTAGTTTGGTACCAATGTCACAATAATCCTACTAATATTATAAATGCGAAAGTTTGTATGGATGGATGGATGGATTGATGTTTGTTACTCTTTCACGCCAAAATTACTGAACGGATTTGGATGAAATTTGGCACACAAATAGTTTATAACCTCCTGGTTATAAACTATTTGTGTGCCAAATTTCATCCCGATCACGTGGGAATATCGGGATAAAAAGTATCCTATGTGTTAATCCTTTAAGAAACTTTTCGAAACTTATGCGGGTGAAACCGCGGGGCGCAGCTAGTATTTGATATATTCATGTTTTTTAGAAAATTAATTCTATATTATTCTTCTTCTTAATTTCCGCCTATTTTGCCATTCAGAACTTAGTAATAAAGTATGGTTTCTTTTCTTTCAGATGTGATACAAGTGTGGTCAGCGCCGGGTGGCATGACGCGGCTACCATGCGATCTGGCAGCCCCCGTCAGCGAAGTCGCCTTAATGTTCTGGTTCAAAGAGGGGGACAGGATGCCTATATACACGTAAGTCTATTTAATATCTTGTAGTCTTGTAGTAGCCTGCACATTTCATGTCGCGTCTGGTACATACATAATTATGTACTTATATATAATAATATGTACACTTGCATACTCATACTCAGCCTATAATGTTCCCACTGCTGGGACACAGGCCTCCTCTCTGTGAGAGGGAGTGGGCCGTAATCCACCACGCGGGCCCAGTGCGGGTTGGTAGATGTCACATGTTTTCGAATTTTTGGTTCTAGGACATGCCGTTTCCTCACGATGTTTTCCTTCACCGTTTTGAGAGCAGTGGTGAGGATATAATTTACACAAAGTTTGACGACACGGTTGGCGCAGTGGCTGAACGATCGGCTGCTGCGCTGCGTGTCGCGGGTTCGATTCCCGCACGGAACGAATATTTGTATTGCCTACAGGTAGTGGTTCCGGGTCTGGCTGTTTGTGTCTGTGAGTTTAAATGTTCGTAAACGCAACCACGAAAAAAAAAGCGCCTGCGCCTGGGTTCGAACCCACGACCTACAACTCGTAAGTCGCGGCCGTTACCACTGGGCCACCATGCAATATCTACACTTGCAGAGCCAATAATTTTGCACGGAGTCTGTTAAACCTTTCTAAGTTCATCACAAAAAAACACCTAAGAAAATAAGCAAAATTCCACCACAATTTATTATCATCAAGTTTTCACGAATAGTTCCCTCTTCCCAGTTCCCAGTTCGCATGTTATCAGTTCGGTCAAGTTTGATTCATTAAAATTGGGTTCCGAAGTTCCGATAGAAGTCGGAATGGGTCAAACTTTTAACGATGTGCTGCCAATGCTGCCATGTGACGGGCCCCGGGGCCCCTGCACTCATTGACGAGATAAATTCTCGAATTTCTTTTGAAGCTCAATAACATTTTTCTTTTGTTTCTTTCTGTCTTGGAAGTTCGTTGTGTATGGTTGGTACTGTTTTTGAGAGGTATGAGGAAGTTCCGTATGAGACAATGTTACACATGGTTTTGTACCATTGATATTTTTGACTTTAGCTTTAAGAAATATAGTATTTGTTAGGTTTTTTAATTACAATTATGTATATACAATTCTACTAAGGGCTGATTTTTTAATCGACAGATAATTTTTATTCTTGGAATAAAATTGACATCTGATAGTTTTTATATGGAAGAACTGTCAAAAATTCAAAATTATTCCTCGGATAAAATTATCTGGTGTTGGAAAAATCAGCCCTAAATTAACTAAAAAACTATTAAATTAAAATATAATGTCCTAAGGTTTATGGTTCAAAAAAGTGATCAGATTTTTTTTAACCATTGAACTTAGTTTTTGACCAGAGAATTTGGAAATCCTTGTGTCGTAATTATATACGTAATGAATAAAAACTTAGTTCAGTTATAGTTAGCTGAAATATTATAATGATCGCCAACATATTTCCTCAAACTATTAACCACATAACACCCCAAACCCCATACCTGTCACACAGCAAACTCCTCACTACCAGAGCAAATCACGTCTTAACTCTAATTACCGACATCCAAACAGCTTCACCAGCTATCCATTCGGACCATCCAAATGACCATCTCGCCTATCTGGCGACAAGATCGTATTATAGCTTAGCTCCGTACAGCTTGTATCGGCTATTGTGGACGACTGATTAAGCCATTCAGATGGGACAATGGGCTTATTAAATAATGTTGAACGGAGACTAGGACGTGGTATTTCATGCGTTTGACTTGATTGATTGCGGTTGGGTGTTGATTGGCTATCAAAATTAGATGATGGTTAGGTTAGGAGTGTGTTGAGGAAGTTTTGATTTGGAAATGATGTCTTCGTCTGCGTGAAATTTCATGCTACCCCGACCCACCCCGCATCGTATCACCTGCCCGCGCTTTTACTTCGTTTTCGCTTAGCGTTCTGCTTAACTTTGTTTTTTTGCTCGGCTCCTTATATTATAAATGCTATAGGCTAGTTAACTAGCCTATAGCCTTTGAGTGATTCTGCACTGCATTAGATCCGAATCCGAGAAATGACGGTCCGAAGTAGTCATAGAGCACTATGGCTACGTTACATATATACAAATAGTAATTTGTATAAGGGGTTGCGCACTACATCCGAACTCAGTCCGTCCGAATCTAGAACATTCCCAATTTGGATTGACACGGATCTTGAATTCGGATTCGGATTTGGATCGAGTGCGAAACCGCTCTTACTCAAGAATGCATAAGTATTTTTACTAATCCGAGCTATCAGTCAATGCAATCTGTCTTATAAGTTAGTTTTTAAGAAGTTTAACTTACACGCGTAAAAAATAAGCTATAAGTTTATAGGACTGGCAGTTGCGCTAAACAGGTCCAGTTCAACCAAACGTAAAACAAATGGTGTTTGACGACTGTCTTACTTATTCTTAGTTGAGCAACTTCATGACTTAATTTGTTTTGTTTTTATTTGGCACAGCAGTGAGGCACACAATATTATTTTAAGGTTTTTTTTTTGTGAATATTGTGTGACTTACTTAGCCTGGGTCAAATAAACTAATTTTCTTTCTTTCATAATTTGGTGCTTCATTCAAAATACCAATATTGGTCACAATGATGGAGTTTTCAATAACTTTAATTATGTGACTTAAAGCGAATTTTTTTTGTTGTTTTTTAAGTCAAAACTGCATCGGAGTAACTTGTCAAACACGAATCATTCAGCTACAAGATAATAAAAATTGCCCATACTGTAATGAAATTCAACAAAACCCATAAAACAAAAACTACTCAAACACAACTAAATACGTAGTATAATCCCGTGACGATTCAGCACACCATAATCCTATGGTATTTCGTCTCGTTTATTTTCCGTGGCGTCTCATTTGTCTAATGGAATAAAGCCTCCACGTTGATTGGAGTTCTGTGCCTATGCTGTTTTTGTATGTAGCGCTGTATTCTGTTAGTTTTGTTGTCAACATGCTTGCGTGAACCATGTTTTGTTTTTTTTTTTTGAAAGAGGAAAACGATGGATGAAGGTTTTTTTTTTCTTTTGCTTTGTTACTGACATTGTGTTGTGTTGTTTTTGAGTATGGAGGAAGGAAGCTTTTCAATTTTGCTTTGATATCAGTCACAGAGAGGCCGGAAAGAGTTACACACTGTATCTGAATTGAGATTTAAAGTTGAGAAGTACTACTAGAGTAGAGAACTACTAGAGTTCAGAAATCGGGTGTTTTTATTTGTTAGCCTATTGGTGTAACCAGCTACCAGTTATTTGGTATCAGTCCAATCGTTACATGGTGACTGCAGAAATAACTTTTTGTTGTGTTTGTTTGTTTTCTAAGGTTCCTTAAAACTACAAAACTATGACAAGTGAACATTCAAAATTCTAAATACAGTCAAGGAATGAAAATGTTATGCACCATAAGGTTAATGTTGACCTGCACCTTGTTATTTACGACTTCGCGTCGCTAGCAAGAAATAGCAAGACAAAAGTTAAAAAAAAAAAACGTGTGCGGTTGGGGGACCCCCGGCAGGAACTAAGTTCAAAATGAAAACCGACATGACGAAAAATTTTAAAAACATCGCAATCGCCATCTTGGATTTTTATTTTAACCTCACTATTTGCTTTAGACCCTCGAAAACCATGAAAACTAGCTCTCTATCTTTCTCTGTCTCTTTCTATAACAAATAATAAAAAGTCGCATGGCGTAATAACGCGTTTTCGTTACGTGACGATTTTTATCAGTATACTCCTACCGCAAAGCTCCGTAAAAGAACTTCATTCCAAAAATATAAAATGAAAATAACAGTTCGAAAATGAGACGTGCGCCCCGGGAAGAAAAAATGTTGGAAAATCGCTTAACGTTTTTGGTCCTTGACCGTCCCTCTGAAAAAATCTCTTCCTGCCTAACATCGTACGGGTCAAAGCCCCATCATATACCATTATAATCACATTCTGGTGCTGATCTGAAAATAAAAGAAAACCCTTATCTCAACGTAGGAGTCGTAAAAATCGAACGTAGGGTGACTTTACGAGGGATCATGGACGGG
Organism: Apamea monoglypha; assembly: GCA_911387795.2. Lineage (NCBI taxonomy): Eukaryota > Metazoa > Arthropoda > Insecta > Lepidoptera > Noctuidae > Apamea > Apamea monoglypha. The sequence goes on along the minus strand of OU426933.1, from coordinate 1,966,541 downwards.
GACAGTCTAGCACATCGTTATTTCTTAATGTGATCCCTGACGTGCTAACCAGCTGGGGTCTAAAGAGTTTATGTGACGTATGTGAATTCTAAAATAAAATAAAAATCATTTAACCCTCTCTTGACCGCCTCTTTTTCTTGAGTGCCTTTACTCCACAAAGCCTTGGCAAAATAGATTTGCAATTGGTCTTTTTATTATTTTGATACATTAATTGTTCTTATTCAAAACAAATATATTATAAACCTTATTGCGCTCTGTATAACGCTCATTCTTTAGCAGCACTGTTTGTTTAATTTAATTTTCCGCTTTTATTTTTATTTTTAGTCTTGTAAGTCTACTTTTATTTCAATTGCATAGTAATTACTGATAAGTGGAAGTGCGGAGACTCCGAATACAAGCAATTCCTTGCTTAAAAGGTGATCTCCAAAAATATATATCTAAACGCCCATTGTAATTGAAATAAACATTTTTATTTTATTTATTATTGCCTCACTGAGAAATTCTCAGTAAGTTTCTATTACGGAATTCTCACTGGCACCCTGAACATTTGTGTCTGTTAGACATCATCTGTATAACCTTTTCCCATTTATGTTGCGGTCGGCTTCCAGTTTAACCGGATGCAGCTGATTACCAGTTTTTTACATGAAGCGACTGCCTATCTGACCTCTACAACCTAGTGAGTAGGTAATACGATACCCCTTGGTAAGACTGGTTGTCAGACTTTGGGCTTCTGACCCGTAACGACTGCCAAAGGACGTTAAGCCGTTGGGCTTAACGTGCTTTTGGAGGTACGGAGGGGTCTTGATATGTAAAGATAGACACCCAGCCACGAAACCACGATAAGGCCGCCCATTGTATATTTTGTAGTGTTTAATGTATTTTTTATGCTATGTATTTTTGTAGTGTACAATAAAGTATATATAAATAAATAAACCACCGCGGCAAGCGCAGCTTAAACTGATCGATCAACGATCTGTTATTACTTAGCCACAAACCCATGCACAAAGCCCTAAGATTTGTATCTGGTTAGTAACTATATAGGATCATTTCTTTTTACATGGAATACATACGACTGTTACTTAGATCTCTGCCTATACGGGGAACACAGGCGTTGTGTTATGTAAATATGAGCCGGGAATGCTAATAATCTTGGTTTACTAATAGATCATTGATCAGTTAGTGGTCATAAATAAAGCTCCATTTACAATACTGACCGTATCTGACCAGATAAGAAAGGACTTTCCAGCTCCGTGGCCTACCGATTTATATGGGTACCATGCGTGACCGCCATTTTGAAAAAAAAAAAAAACAAAATGTCACGACAGTAGTTATGCCAGGGTCAATATGAAAATCTTCAATCCCCTTTAATAATACTTGAGACAAGATAGCTATTATAGTTTCTGAAATAAGTCAGTATAACGAGCTGCGTGGGCGTTTGGTGTCGGTCCTAATCTCAAGGGTGGATGCTCAAGATGGATTTCCCGAAGGCTAAAATTATCATTTCAATAGGCTTCACTGCCGTCAATTCTCTGTATCTAAAATAAATAGATTTTTTCAATAACCGTGATTTTATGTTTTTATTTTGGGAAATTGGGCAGTGTCGGATTTCTTTAACTTTGGATGTTTTTAATTGGTAGTATCTAAACAGCCTTAGAGAGATGATACGCCACTCTTTGTAGATAACTATGTGTAAGGAATAACTTTATACGTCACACTAGGTTCTGCCCGTGAATTCGTCCGCGTGGAATTTCGTTCTGTTCCCCCGACCAACCCCGTCGCATCGCATCGTCCGCCCACGCTATTACCTACTTCATTTTCTGACTTTTTTTCTATATGAGTTTTAGTTTCCCTAAGAGTTCTAGCGTGATGTTAAATAGCCTTCCTAAACAATAGGGCTATCAAATGTAAAAAAAAAATCATATCCGACTGGTAGTTCCAGAGATTAGCGTGCTAGCGCGATTCGCGCGTATGTGGATATATATTTTGTTGCGGAGTTATTTTAAAATTATCGATCGATATCTCCTAAGATGTTTATTGAAATCAAGTGATGTCAAAGGCAATTTTGTTCACAATTAAATACTTTTATGAATAACGTATTTATTTGGATAAGAATTAATATCATGTTGATAAACCACCTTCGCAAATAATGCATTAATTTCGAACAAATTTTATTACCATAAAAAAGGTTATAGTGAGTCAATCTTAAAAGATACACATATGCTGTCGCAGACGTTTTTTTAGAACTTTTAAAGAGGAAAAATTTCATCATACATTATTTTTGCATAACTTAAACCGTTTACGCAGCGCACGCAACGGAAGCTCTCAAAAAGGAATAATTTTTCCCGTTCTTGCAACATTTTCCATTAATGCTCTTACTGGTCGCAACGTGATGTTATATAGCCTAAGTCCTTCCTCGATAAATGGACTATCCAATATAAAAATATTTTTTCAATTTAAACCCGTAGTTCCTGAGATTAGCGCGTTCAACTAAACAAACTAACAAACGAACTCTTCGGTTTAGATAAATCGAAAGGGTCATCAATCCGCGGAAAGTCATTCAGAATAATGACGTATATGCACAACGTCATCTATGGGTGAATGGATATATCTCCTTCATATTTGTCAAAAAAATACTTTTTTAAAACATAATTAAAAGATAAAATATAAAAGATACTTGTAGAAATATGGTGTCGCGGACTTTTTTGTAGAACTATTTACGGCGGACCAGATTGCCATACATTGTTTTTAGTTACATAAAACTGTTTAGGCAGCGCATGCAAATAATTCTGTTTTAATAGGTATTTCATTCCGACTTATACCTAATATATATTATATTCCGAGGTTATACCTAATATATATTATACCTACATTTCGCCAGTTATTTTTAAGTCCCATGTAAGGGGGCGAGTGAATTTATACTTGTTATCACAAAATGCTGTATCCAGTGTACTGTTATTGCCATATGTCCCACACAGCATTGGTGCATAAAGTGTTTTTTGTATGGCACCAATCTAAAACAACAACATTAGGCATGTTGTTGTATATGATTTTTTATTTAAATAAGAGTATGTTCAATTAAGGATTTTTTTTTTTTTAAAAACGTTGCCCCACACTAGGAATTTCTCCTGTATCGTGGGTGCGTTTACAAACATTTAAACTTACATACACAAACAGCCAGACCCGGAACAACTACCTGTAGGCAATACAAATATTTGTTCCGTGCGGGAATCGAACCCGCGACACGCAGCGCAGCAGTCAATCGCTTAACCACTGCACCAACCGTGCCGTCACAAATTGAACATACTCTTATTTAACGGGGCACCGAGCTGTTTATACACAAAAACGCGTTTTTATAACGGTTGTTTGAAGTAGTAAACAATTAAATTAAAATCTCAGGAAATAAATTGGTATTATTGGCCATATATACTAGGCAGTATACAGGATGGAAACTCGATTTGATAAAGTTGGCTCGATAGAATAAATTCACAAAGTTATCTCTAAAAAACACAACAAACGCTTAGTACGGCGTGAATACTTCGCGGAAGGTCATCAGTTTTTTAATAATAACAAAACTACATGTTTTATACAACGTATACGATTTACATTTTCAAAATGTGTATTTGTTTAACAATAAGAAGGAAATACCTAAATTCGCGCGAGTTTTGCCCATCATAAGCAGAGCCGCCGCGCCGCCCTCTTATCCGCTTTAGTCCGCCGTCGGCCATCGGACGGGGAGCTTGTGTCGCTTGCGCTTACGCACGGATTTAATAACGTAACGAAGAAAATTGTGTGAAAATTAATTGTAGCGTATTTGAAATTTATTTATTTATTTATTTTTATTTGAAATGGGGAACAAAGTAAAGAAATCAAGACAGAAGGGGTTGGCGAAAAACCAATGCTAAACGCTTTTATGAAGAAATGAAGTAAGTAAAATTCGTATACTTACCTACTTATTTACTAATTGCCTTACCAAGTGGTGTTATTTTTTTTTATGGGGTATTTTAAAAAGAATTGAATTTATCTTTTAGAGCAAGAAAAGTACAGGCTGAGAATGTTGAAGACAAAAAGAATACTCCTGTTGCTTCGTAAGTATACTCAGTACAGTACCTACCTACTTTCTAGTATCTGGTGACACTAATTCATGCAGCCAAATGCATACTGAAGACTCGGTAAGTGCTCAGTATCAAGGTTCGATGACCGTCTTTGTGAATTTCGTATTTTTTTTCTATTAATTTCGAAATTTGGAAAATATGTTGTCGATCCGTGATTATGCACGGATCGACAACATATTTTCCAAATCACGGATCACGGATTAAATCTACTATGATTTAAATCATTCTGTATTATTTTTTCTATTTATAGAGTAAATGTACCAGTTGTTGACATTTCACTGCAAAATAAACTTGACCCATCTGATGCCGAGAGAGAAACACAACTACAGATAGAAAATTTTGAGGATAAACAGAATACTGTGGCTTCGTAAGTATAATCTTCCTACCTACTTATTACACTCAGTTATTAAAAGTAAGTACATAGTTGTCACTTATCTATCTATTTACGATATTTTAAGAAATAGTTACGCTGGAAAATTCTTTATCTTTTTCTGTTTATAGGGTAAATGTACCAGTTGTTGGCACCTCACTACAAAACAAAGAGTCGTCTGATGAACTGGTGAGGTAAGCGCAAAAATAATAGGATGTGTCTAAGAAAACATTATAATAAATTAAGTACCACATTATCTTTATAACTTTCAATTTCAGGGTAAATTTCATGGAAGCCACCGATTCCAAAATTTATCAAACTCTGGAATTGTAAGTTCAGAAACTAATTATTTTTATGAAATAAGTCTTACTTTCATCCCAAAACTGATTTGTTGATAATTATAGAAATTATAATTAAATCAAATGTTCTTTTTTATTATAGGATGCCAATTACACCGGAACAAAATTGTTGTCTTCCAGTGGAAGGAGAAATAGACAGTGACATGACTTACTCACACAGAGAAAATATTGCCATGAAGCAAGTCCGATATTGATTATTATTGTTGCTTGTGTCCTCATATTTTTTTATATGCGTGTGTACACATTGTTACAAATCAAGTTATACTACTCCAGTATAAGCTGATCTCGCATTGTATAGGATTTCTGTACAATGAGAGGTCAGCTTATACTGGAAATTTATAGCTTGATATGTAGCCGTGTGTACATTGTGCATAATATTTAGGTATACTGGGCAATATTTTTATCACTAGTACCCTAATTTTAACAGGTTGCTGTTCCCACAGTTGGGACACAGGCCTCCTCTCAGTGACAGGGCTAGAGGGTCGTAAATTACGACTCTCTAGCCCTGTCACGCAACGCACTGGGCCCGCGTAGTGGATTACGATTCGTAATCCACTACGCGGGCCCAGTGCGTTGCATGCGTTGGTGGATATCATATGTCTACTAATTTTTTGTTCTAAGACGTGCCGGTTTCGTCACGATGTTTCCTTCACCGTTTTTGACAGCAGTGGTGATGAAATAATTTACTCCTGTCTGGGCTCGAAGCTACGACCTGCAATTCTTAAGTCGCAGCCGTGACCTCTGGACTACCACTGATCCCTCCTCACAGGGCGCCCTCTATTATATTTTATAAATCCTTACAAAAATATTGATTGCTAACATAAATCTTCTTTTTTTTTTCATTTTAGTTTTCCGTTTGATGAAATACAGAAATTACAGACGCGTGCTGCTGCAACTAGGACGCAAGACAATCCCAATGTAAGTAGTATTAGGTATGAATTTATCAACGTATCCTGAACCTATTGAGAAAAATAGGATATTTGTTTATTTGATTTAATATCATAATTTTTTCACCTTTTAGCATTCTACACATCATTCGCCAGCTGATTCAGATTCAGAAGAAGATTATTACACAATAGAACCAGAAGAAAAATTGGAAGAGATCAAAATAAGTGGAAATAGAGTTGTAGATTTTATGTATTTATTAGAACAGTTGCAAGAAATTTCACACACATTGGACATCGTACGAACAACATGTGCATAGAAACTGCCGCGTTCCGTATCGTTGAGTTGTGTAGGTACCTACAGTGTGTGATTCGCTAGTGTGACTGACTTGTTCGTGAATTGCAATCTGATTTAAACTGCAAACCGTTTTACTATTGCGCTATAACCAACACTACCCTTAGTACGCCCACAGTAATTAAAATATGCCTGATGCTAACGAGAGACAGACACACCTTCTCCGACAAGTACATTTGTGAAGTTCATTGAATATAGTTTATTCTTACACCCACTCAAATAGCTGTTTTTTTATTCAAATCTGTCAAATTAACCATTAAGTCACTAAATGGAATTAAAAGTCGAACCTTACGTACTAACGAAAGTAGTTTACTGAATCTACTTTGAAAAATAAATAATTTGAAATTGAAAATAAAAGGTCGACTACTGGGATTTTTACCCTACTTATTTAGCTGATAAGTTATTTTACGTTATTGAAATCACTTTTAAGTTTCTCTTGTATTTAGAAATTAGAATATTATCATAAAAGGTAACTAATTGAGTATTATTAGACTAAATACCTAATATTATTTTTTTATTGATCTGATCATAGATACTCATCTAACGACGGTAAATTATAAATTTTAAAAATTGTATATTTCCAATAAAAGTATTTGAAATCGTTTTTTTTTTTTTTTTTTGTTTAATTTTGTAAATATTGGTAGCACCTCGCGAGTCGATCGGCGCACGGCTCGGCGCGAGCGGCGCGCGGACGGCGCAGTCCTCTTATCTGTCTAACCGTTCGCTCTCTTGCCGGTGTGCCTCACGCACACATACACGGAGCGCATAGAATACCTAAAATCGATTAGCGCTAGAAGCTCGGTGTGCCCTTAAGAAAAGGTTTAAATATTTGCTGTTGAATAAAGCATATTACAGCATTTCGGAATTTTTGACAGATAAAATGATGTAATGATTGTTTTTGACCTTAGTTGGTACTCATTGACCTAGTATGTTATTAAGTTCAATTGCATTAATTTAACATTGCACGTGACATTTTTCCTTTTGACATTTATATATTTTTCTTTGTTTTTATTTATATCAAAATCAATTAATACTATATTATGTATTCCATTAATGCAGTTATGTTATCAATTTTAATGTCAATGACGTCTATGAATATTTTTACGCCTTCGGGTATAACATAGCGCTCTTGTAAATTTCTGTAACAACTATATATTGTACCTGTGTTAACAAATGAATAAATGACTTATGACTTATTGCACGACAGTTCAAAACGATATTCCACTAAAAGCACTGATTTCAACATCACTGGACCGCACCACACCTGAGCACTTACACTAACCGCACTGAAACCAAACTTTGAAACACGTTGTCAATATTGTTTTCAGTCCCCGAACGGCACCTTGCATAAATTTCAAAATAAACGATTCCCCTTTTCTCTTAATAAAAAAATCAAAAGCCATTTACCCCAGTAAACTGATTTACGCGCAATGAATATTAATGTTCCGACAATTATCGACGTGCAGCGTCAACCAGGCGTCACTCAGTAAGGGACAATTATACGTCCAAATTGATATTACTTTTCCATATTATTACGTCCGAAATTTCTTTATTGGACGTTATTGATATGAATATATCAATGAGGCGTGTAATTTCGTGTTTATCGTGTACTTTTGCGCACTTTACGTGTGATTTTCGCGATGTGGGTCAGTGGTCTTTGTTTATTGTACGTAAATTTTTAATAACTTTATTTTATGATTGTTCAAAATTGTAAAACGTATGTCACTGGCGCCGATTCCCTTGTTCACAAACTAAACTAAATTTAAGTTCAATGCATCTTTTTCTTTCTATTTCATTAAGAAAAGGACAGAAGTAAAATATTAATTTAGTCCTGTCAAATTAGTCAGCGCCTGACGTAAATTGACGTATTTTTAGTAGCCATGTTTTTAATCACGTCTAATTTGTCTATGGAGTATCTTAATTTGACAGGACTAAACTAATATTTATCTTCTGTCCTTTTCTTAATGAAATAGAAAGAAAAAGATACACAGAACCTAAATTTAGTTTAGTCTGTGAACGAGGGAATCAGGGCCACTGTCAGTTGTTTTAAAAAAATAACCGAATAAATGGCTAAAGTATGTGGTGACTGACAGCAATTCCTTTATGTAATTTGTTTTTCATTACTTAATTTTTTTTTTGTGGGGAGGAACTTATCTTTACGAAATTACACTACCGCGTTAAAGAGAAATTAACGGCAGTTTAATTCTAAAATAACACTTTAATTCTTTTTTTTCGTGATCTTAAGGAAACGGATCTCTTCACTATTATGTCGCCTACAAAGCAGCTCGAACAGTCTCCTGAGGGTGTTGTCCGAGCGGTGGGACCTGTCCCTGATACAGAGGTGGATGCAGCTTCATGTTAGCGCTTCTCCTCGTGTTATTTGACATTGTGTGTATGTTTATATTGTAATTTAATTTAATTTTGTAATTGATTATGTTTAAAGTGTATTATTTTTATTTATATTTGATTATTTTTAATTATGTTATTGTAATGTCTGTCTAATTTTTGTTTGTTGATTTATCTGATTTTAGTTTCTGTAATAGTTAAGGACTATGGTCATTGTCTGAAATAAATGAATTGAATTTGAATTTAATATAAATATTAAAAAAAGCTTTGTAGTCTAACAACAATATTACTTTTGGCATGAAAATCAGTAAGTAGACAGGTAGCATAAGCAAAATCACTCTACATAATAATGTTCTCACTGCTGGGACACAGGCCTCCTCTCGGTTAGAGGGAGAGTGGGCTGTAGTTTACCACGCGAGTCTAGTGCGGGTTGGTAGATGTCACATCATGTCTTCGAATTTTTGGTTCTAGGCCATGCCGGTTTCCTCACAATGTTTTCCTTTACCGTTTTGGGAGCAGCGTTGATGAAATTATTTACACAAAGTAAAAGGCCTGCCTGCCCAGACGGAGATGGCGGGATGAGCTGCACTCCTTTGATAAAGATTGCTCCTTGAGAGCTCTGGATAGAGAGCTCGTTTTGAGAGCATAGCATTTTGATAGCCAGGTATTTTTGTATTTTTAAATTAAATAAAAATAAAAGACAAAAATAAAATCCAACCCAACCCACATTTCAAAACTAAACAAACATCTAAACCTTGGCATTAATCATTTTAACACAAAATTCCGATACGTTTGGTTGACAGTTGGAATCTGCTTGATTGATTAAAGCGCCGGTTGAAGTTCGACAGCGCTGAATATACTGGTGTTCTGGTGTCACGGGTCACGAGATAACGCATGTCGACACGAGATGGGTGGAGGTCTGGTGACGTGTTCCTATATTTTGCTGATCGTTTTGGTAAAAAACTTAACGACTTCCTTTTATTTACATCAAAGAAACTAGGAGCACACTTAGTTCTGCGTTTTAAAATGCATGCAATGCTGCTACCATTGGTTTAAAAGAACAGACCAAAGGGACAATTCTCATAATTTTAAGAACGTTCACAGTCTGATCTCAGTCTCAATCTGTCAAAAATACCTTTAATTTCTTTAATTTACCTACATTTTTGTAAGTTTTTGACATTTGTTTGTCGCTGAGAGGAGACTGCGACTAGATATTAAACGTTTTAAATTACGAGAATTGGCCTTCTGATGTATTAACCTAAACGAAGTAAAAGTTGTATGTAAAGTAAACAGTCATCTTCTGGGCATGCTCGTTCCATCATAGACCTCCTCCATCGCTTTCTATCAGGCGTGATCGAGGTGAAGAGCAGGCCCATTCACAATAAAAAACAATAAGTAGCAGGAGGCGTTTTGTAATTTCTGCCTACCCCTGTGGGAAAAAGGAGTGATTTTGTGTATATATCTATTTGGTTTTATTCGATACTAACGCTTAATTTCAACAAGAGGCAACAAAAATAGAATTGGGATTATTATATGATTGTGTTGGACTAATAGTTTAAAATGTTCTATGTTGTTATATGTTTAGATTTTCAACAAACTGAAGACAAGTTTTCATTTTATATAATGATTATTATTTTATAGTACTGTTCGAGGTGTCGGCGGTATGAAATGCTGGTGTTTAGCACTACTCAGCAAACCCGCACGACTAAGGGAGTCGTGCGGGTTTGCTGAGTAGTGCTAATAGTAAAGTCTTATAATGGACTGTAGGTTGGTTTGATTTCCAGGAGATGAGGAATAGGAAGAACGAGAAATAACTCTTCAGATTCAGTCTTCGGAAGCGTATTTAAGGTAACAAGTGCGTTGTCACATTAAATACGAATCCGAAGACAGCTTTGTTTTCACTCCCTGATGCAGTGTCACAAAACCACTGACAGATGATCAGTCAAAATTACAGTGAAATGTTGCAACATTAACTACAATGTTGCAACTTCCAACAAGTACCTATAATGAGTTTATGTGGTTGTGTGTGCAGCTTCACAATGATAAAAAGATATAGGGCAAAACGATGTAGGCGATTGCCATTTGCAGTACATTAATCAACGCAGCCTCTCCTAAGAACTCAATAGCTCCCTAAATCTATAAGGACCTAACAACAATATACCGGTTTCCATACAAACTGCTATACAATTAATAACGTTCGCAGTCACAGAGACAATACTCTCGAATACAAATCCATTGCGGTGACGTCTGACGTGTGACGTTATGATGTATCGACTTCGGCTTGACGTCGCGTCGAAGTCAAACGTGTGACGTATTCATGTGTTTCCATTTGCTCATCGACAGATGACTTGCCTCTATTCTGTGTCGTGGTAAGGGTATGTGGTTTTGCAGAAGACATTTCTTATGGACATCATTTCTAACATCATGCCTGTATCCATTCTCTGAAGGGGTAGGTGGGGGGGTAGGGGTAGGGTGATGAGACCGAGACAGTATATCACTATATTTCAGTAGTTTTGTTATAATTAGTCTATTGTAATAGGGGACGAACCACCAACCAACGAACCAACGATCCGAGACTAATCTGAACTCTGTAACTTAACTGCGAATACTCTGAAGAAAAAAAAAGTTAGAAAATTCTAATTAATAAATGTAATTGCTTAAGGGCTGATTTTTCCATCGCCAGATTACTTTTATTCGAGGATTACAATTTTAATCCTTAACATTTGACAGTTTGAATTGTATGAAAGAACTGTCAATGTTTCAAACTGAGAATAAATTTATCAGGGTTGGTTTTCAGTCTCCAGCGACGGCCTATCTGACCTCCACATTCACGTTACTCGGCTACACGATACCCCTTGGTAACACCAGTGGATAGAATTCTGGCCTTTTACCGATCACTTCTAATAAGATTAACACCCCATAATTTCCCCCTTTCCCTCAAAATATTTACCAAACTACCCTCGATCACCGAAAACCCGTTACCGAGGCACCATTTTAGTATTCATCCCCATACAAAGGATAGTTTCAATAGTAACATCACGTTGTATTTGTTAATTAGGTCTGATATCCGGACAATGATTGACTGATTAACAAAGGACGGACGGAATTATATATCGATTATAATTATTAGGGCCAAGATTGTCACTCACTGTTCACCTGAAGGAGGACATCGCCTTCAAGGTAGACCAAGACGAAGGTGGTGTGATGATCTAATATCATTTGTAGGGCCACCGTGGCCAGAGATCGCACAAAACAGGGAGGTTTGGGAGAAAAAAGGGGAGGCCTTTGCCCACCAGCAGGACACAAAATAGGCTAACAAAAAAAATAAAAAAATATTGGACATTGTGACGTCATAGGTTGGTATATTGTGTTTATCTATGTAGATAATGTGGTGGATTACACAGTTTCATAGTCAACATGGTAGGATTTACTTAAGGGTAAACAGGAAAAGATCTAATGAAGGGTGATCTTCCTTTGTCCCTTAAGAGAAGACTCATTGACGTGTGCATACTTCCCATCCTCACATATGGTGTTAAAACATGACCCGTGGATCAGCACTATCCAGCTCAACCATCTTGTAGGGACCCTCAATCATCACAGAAAATCGTTATTAACAAACATGGGCAAAGTACCCCATATTCAGCATTCCCGTCACGTACATGGCAATTTTTATAACACTACTCGCGAGTGGGGTGGTTCACAGTGGTTCTATTTCATGTGGTCGAGGGATAGTTTTCTACCCTAATTGAATGGTTACGATGGTTTGGGTTAGGTTGTGAAATATGGATATCGTATTGCTAATGTAATTAGTCCATGTATGTATACGAGTAGTCGTGTGTAGAATGGTGCTTCAGACCTTATTTCGGCTATGACAGCCAATCCGAATGGAGCCTAGAGAACTAGCGTTCTGCGCAGGAGATACATATTATAGTGCACAAGTGTGTGCGCAGACATAGTTGCAATCCCACTTCTCTCGCTACCACCAACTTACAAACTCCAGGCTGTTACTGAGAAATTCCTAATGGAAAAACCCAATACATTTTTGCCCAATCTGGGAATCGAACCTAAGAGACCTGAAAATTGATAAACATTCTTTTTGGTAGCATTTATGCGTGGCTTCTTCTTACATAGAGAGACTTTTTTTTTAATCCGACTGGTAGGTTCCATTTGAAACAAACAAACTCTTTAGTTTTATTTTTAGTATAGATGCTTTGGTGGCCTAGTCGTCGCTAGCGTACAGCTTCAGTGCGATCTTCAACATAAATGATTAAGATTACCCACCAGTAATTTAAGCAATTCAAGTAATTCAGTAGGAGCCTACAATGTGCGCTCCTCTATTACATGGGACTTCAATATAACTTGCGAAATACGAAATGCCTACTGACTACCTCTGCTATACCTTCAGGAATGCGTAATGTTATGTCATTATTTCTTCTCATTTGACATTAAAAACCGTTTTTCAAGTTCAGCTATTGACGGCAATTTATCCAAGAAAACACGAAGAGCAGAATATTGTAGGCATACAGTGAATAGATTTCAGAAATTGTGATCAGTTTGTCAGTTCTTACATTCTGCAGCAATCCGTTGTCAGTTGCATTTTATGCATCGCTACAGATTTACGGCATGTAGTACGCATTGCACTTACCTTTCGCAAATATTTTGACGTTTACGTTCTAAGAAATACTTGCTTTTCGCCTTGCTTGATATGCATGGAGGTTGTGTATTTATGAAAGGCACAAAAGCAGTCTTTCTGAGTAAATAAACAGTACGTTCAATAAAATTGAATGAAAAAATCGTCTTGCAATAATTTCCTTGGTGTAAACAGAAGTCGCATGCAATTTTTGAATGGCAACATTGAAAGTGCTTTATGGTATGCGATTATTGCCCTTGAACGTTCCAGAAACTTGCACCGTGTAAATTGGGCGGAACCCAACTCTGGATAAAGAGTTACAGTTATCGGAGTTCAGTTAAGCATAAGCATCTACGTAGTAAATTCCAGTGACGGCAACCTCCTTAGTTTTCTTAATGATGAGGACCTGCCAAAAAAATGTTTTAACTAAACGGGTTTAAACTGGCTTACTTATATATAGCTAATGCGTTAAGATCTAAAAATATAATCTTATTAGTCCTCTAGACTGAATTTCAGCCATGGCAGCCCAGCGGGATTGTCCGAAAGGGTTACCGCTACCCCGGAACATAAAGGGCGAAGGAAGGAACATGGGTGGGTTTTAGTCAGTAAGAGTCTGAAACTCCCTTCCGCTCCACCCAGAGCGGAAGGGGTCATTTGATGATTTCCCACCAGAAAAAAAGAAAAAAAAAAAAGCCATGGCAGCCAATCTCAACGGAGACTAGCCTTCTACGCGGGAGATATTATAGTACTCAAGTATGTACGCAGACAGACGCAGGTGCACTCACTCTTCCTTTACTCTCAAAGTCCGATGGGATGGCAATCCGACACGACACATAGAAAGATCAGTCGCAGAACCAACGGCTTAACGTACTTTCCAATGCGCGGGGGGTATCATACCCCCTACTTCCAAACGTGGGGCTGTTACAGAGTAATTCCTAAAAAGTCAATAACACTTTGCCCAACCTGGGAATAGAACCCAGGACTTCAAGCTCAGCAGTCGCGCTTGGGACCACGAAACCAACGGGGCAGTTTTTTTTCCTAAATATAAACCTATACTAAAGCACATGACGCCACTAATCACATTACACATTACACCAGCACTGACGCACTCTTTAATACACTTCACCAAACTACTCCATTCATGCCCAATTTTGTCGAAACACAACCGTCATTTACCCTCCCTATAAAGAACCAGGTGTCAAAAAACTGGCTCCATCCAATTAATTACATCGAAGGTCAGAAGGAAGGAAAGTTTCCTACTTATTGCTCCGAGATATATCCCTTAGGAGTTAAGATTATCCTGGATCGAGTTCGCTAAGTTGGACAACATCGTTAAGAATGGACAGTGTGTTTCTGAATGAGGATCTTGTTAACATGTTGTGGAGGGAAAGATGGCGGCTAAGTTGGATTTGTAGACAGATGTTTTGTAGTTTGAAGCGTGGTTGATAATGGTTTAGTAAGTTTTTGATTTAGTTAGCATAAATCTGAGATAACTTAAATGTATCACTACGAGCATCTCCAGGTTTTTCTTTCTGCAACCGAATAGCGTAACAAACTATCTATCGCAATCTGAATCATTTTGAAGGATATTGTTAATCCGTATGTTCGAAAAATTTGTTTGCCCAAAAACGTAAATTACGCGATGAATGTTGTTCAACTGTCAAAATGAAAGTCATTGCTACTGTTAGTGTGTTATGCAATTTACCTTGCTAGTCCTTCTAAAACTCATACACTTCTTATACGAGTGCAGAAGGACAAGGGGGCAAAGACGAGTGGCAATCACTTTCAAAGTGTTTCATATTTCTAGATCGGCTTTCAACAAGATTGCCTCAAAGTTTTCGGCAGCTTAAAATTCAATAACTCAGCCTACCGCAGTCCACTGCTGGACATAGGTCTCTCCCGGGCTGCGCCACAACACATTGTCCTCCGCCTTCCGCATTCAGTCTGTCCCAGCCACCTTAAGGCTGTCCGTCCATCTAGCTTAATATTATGTCAATCTAATTCATTTTTTACTTTTCCATCATCGTTATCGCTGATAGATTGTCACTTTGTCTAGACCCTAAGGGCAGTCTCGAAACCAATTGATAACATCTTTAAGCGAAATTAGACAGTCAGAATAAATTTTATTACAAAATTATTTATGAAAATGTCAATGATTTCAGTAATATAATAAGTCAATGGAAAAAATGGTGTTACATACCTACAATATCTAAATAGAACCTACATTTATTAATAACTCTAAACTATCAAAAAAACCTTACCCAAAAAAAAAGCCACAAAACTTCCACGTGAACAATAAAAAACACAACCGGAAAACTATTTCTCGGAAAAAAGGAGAAAAAAAAAAACTCAAATGTAAGCTACGAAATAAAAATACAATATCGGGGTATGTTACAGCAGAATCCAGCGCCGCATGTATCGAGACTATGTGTGTTAATCTACTAAGTGCAGATTATAAGGGAACTTCGAACGGTGGCTCCCGAACTAAAAATACTTTGGGGTAACCTCGCAAAAAAATTGATAGAAGAGAATACGATTTTGCGGATTGAAAATAACGATTTTTGTGGTATGGGATATGGGAAGCTGTGATGTGGTTTTGATTGAGTTTTATATGCTGATGTAGGAGTAAGATGGATTGTAGTAGATTGCATCTGATATGCAAAATGGACGCGATTGTGACAGGGTGTCAGATGTAGGGGTTGCAAGACCGACTGTTGAGTGTGGGTTCGATTTCTAGGTCGGTATGGTTTTTTATTTGAGACCCCAAATGGATTTTTATGATTCTTCATTAATATTAAAGGGTTATATTCAAATCATCAAAGGTGTACGTTTTATATAACAAGCACTGGTCGTGGAGGTCGGGAATGTACGGGAACGGGATAAAGTATCCATAAGGAACCCAGGTCATGGTCTATGTTTGTGCCCATCCAAATCCGTGCAGCCGTTAATTGTATATTTATATAAGTGAGATGCGTCAACCGCAGAGGCAACTGCAGCCGTCGACGAGTGTCGACGGAAGACGTCGTAACCCGTGAACGCCCGCCGTTGATGCGTCGGCGGGTGCCGTCGACAACGTGCCGCTCGTGTATTTGAGTACGGTGTCGATGGCAGAGACAAATGCAGCCATCGACACTCGTCGACTCGTTGCCTCTTGCGCCGTTGTCGCTCATGTGTATGAGCACGGGGAAAAATAACATACTGACAGACAAACAGATAGTTTTCAAAGAAAGTGTCTAAACAGCTGTTTTCACTCTTGAACTTGGATGACTTGATACGCTTTTAATTTTAAATGATGCATTATTTAGCAACAAAAAACATTCCAAAATTTAATACAGACGTCTCAGTTGCTTGTAAAATGAAAACTACAAGCTCGCACTTCACTTGAACATTCAGACTGATTAATCAAAGTATTAACAATAGTTGAAGACGTTTACAAATTGTTGTAACTAAACAAAATACTGACAGTTATCGATCCTGATGGAAAGCTTAGTGCGTTGGTAGACGACCGACAAAGTTTGTGAAAATAGAAAATGTGTGGAGCATGAAGTTAGCA
This sequence comes from Apamea monoglypha, assembly GCA_911387795.2. NCBI lineage: Eukaryota > Metazoa > Arthropoda > Insecta > Lepidoptera > Noctuidae > Apamea > Apamea monoglypha. The sequence continues at coordinate 1,949,932 of OU426933.1, read as the reverse complement.
CAAGTAAAGAGAGTCCTATGCTCAGCAGTGGGTGTGAAGTCGGGCTTCGAATGATGATGACCCGCTGTAAAGCATAGTCCGAAAGTCTGACAACCAGTCTTACTAAAGGGTGCTAGTGGGTTGGTATCGTAATACTAATACCCAGTAAATGGGTTGTGGGGATCAGTGGGGCAATTCTCGTAATTCTCACAGTCTGACCACAGTCTCAATCTGTCAAAAATACCTCTAAAATCCCTACATTTTTGACAAGTTCTTGACTTTGATTGTCGCCGACATGAGATTGCGACTAGATTAGAACGTTTTTAATTACGAGAATTGACCTTCAGATAGGCAGTCGCCCCATGTAAAATACTGGTATTCAGCTGCATGTGACCCTAACATACATAGTTGGGAAAAGGCTAGGCAGATGATGATTATGACTGTAAAGCATCGTCCCATACACATTTCTCCAGAGACGAACAAAGTATTGATCACCACGTTTGTTTACTACTTTTACTTGTAAAGTTTTAGAGGTAATGGCCATGTAAGATTAAAAAGTTCATGAGTTTTTTCTTGATATTTTTCTTCGTCGTATTTTGCCTTAATTTTTACCTTTCCTCGGTTCCTTGAATTAACTTTTAATTATTGTGAAATTGCATTTATAAATAAATTTAAATCAGTGAACAATAGTGCCATGTGGTCCGAGTGCACAGTTAGTGTTTCGAGACATCGCTAAGCGGTTGGTCGACTCTTCAAGTGACCAGAAGGCTGGCCTATTTTTTGGCCAAAGAATCAGCATTTTTATACAACGTGGCAATGCTGCCAGCCTTTTGGGCATGTTTCCTATTGACAGCGATGCGGACGAAGTTTTTGATGCCCTTTGATTATTTCCCCTTCTTTTTATATACTTGTACATATTACTATTTTAAGACTGTTAGCTTTTTCAATTATTTAAATCAGTGAACCAGGTAGCCGTTAGATAGATATTTTCTTTTTCTTTAATAGGTAGTATCATTGTTTTGAATGCGGAATCTAGTGCCTAATACCGTTATTGTCTGCAACCACGTGGAGGAGCAGTGGTGGCCCGGTGGTAACAGCCCGGACATATGAGTTGTAGGTCGTGCTTTACTGCATGTTTATTTCATCACCACTGCTCTCAAAAGAGTGAAGGAAAACATCTCGAGGAAACCGGCATGTGCTGGAACCAAACATTAGAAGTCTTGTGACATATATCAACTCGCACATGGCCCGCGTGGTGGATTACGGCCTCCCTCTCAAAGAGAGGAGGCCTGTATCCCAGCAGTGGGTATAATATAGGATTTTCTTTTCCCATTGTCATTTAAATACGGAACCCGGTGCCTAATACCATTATTGTCTGCACCCAAGACATTTTGAAGTCTCGTTTCGTCTAAAAATCGGACCCGAGCCTTGCAAAAAGTCGATCAAAAGTCGTTCGACTGGCTCAGTTACTCATTTCACTCAATATTACTGTTCTAAAGTGAGTTCAGTTAATTATTAATGGTGTTATAACGGATTTAAGTGGTCCGCAACAGACCTCATTTATTAGAGCAGCGAAGATGATGGATTTTCAGTTCTAATTTATGATTGTGATTGAGTTGAGCAGCCATTTTGATATGACGAATGTCGCTTTGCCTCGGCTTGAATTGTGATTAGTACTTAGATAAGTGATTAGGTTGGTAATAAGTATTTTCTTGACTGGTGAGAGAAAACTTTCGGGGGTCGATACACAGCATAAGTATTTTCTGACCTTGTAATATTAATTCCATTAGATTTTCATTTTTAAACCCATGAAAGCTACCGAAGAGTTGTTTTGTTCTTTCTTGATTTAAACCGTTTTTCATAATAAAAGTGTTTTCGATACTAGCCATTCCACTAGCCATAGAATAGACAAAAGTGTTTCTCGAATAAAAAAAAAATTTTTTTTGGTACTTCTTTCAATACTTTTACTTTGTTGAGAAATCTAAACTTAATTGATCAAGGAAAGTGTGCCGGCACTTTATCGAAACCACATTGAGGTTAAAAAATAGGTACTTTATTTTACACCTTCATAAAAAGCTGAAAGTATGGGCGGCCCGGCGGGTGTGAAAAAAGGGTGAGAAGCCCTAGCAGAATAACATCATTAAAGAAACTCTAGCACTTTTACGTAAGCCGGGGTGAGAACCAGTGACATTTCGCGCCCCTGTTACCTCAAACAACAGGGCGTAACAAGGGCTTGTTAAAAATATTTTTTCTTTTGTAATTTATTTTTTTGGTATTTTTGTAAATATTTAGGTTTGGGAGATAAGGTGTAACTTAAAGATCAATATATAGCAAAGATATTTTATATATAAGATGACATAATCAGCCTAAAATATCCCCACTGCTGAAATACAGGCCTCCGCCGTGTATGAGGGAGTGGGCCGTAACCACGCAGGCCCATTGCGGTTTGGTAACGAAAAACCAGTATTTTAAGGGACTTAAAGAGCTAACAGAATCTGGGTACGCTGTACATTTCTGCCTACCCCCTATCCGCTGCTAGTGCTGCTACAATTTGAACGCGATCGTAGCTCTTTAGGCCCAAAAGAACCTGAGATAAAGCACTTCAAACGGTCATTTTCCACAAAATTTTCAAAACGCTAACTACTTTATAACTTCACTTGCAGCGCCCCGCGGTTTCACCCGCATAAGTTACGATCCCGTGGGAATATCGCGTTAACAATTATTCTCTGTGTTAATCCTGGTTGTAAACTATCTGTGTGCCAAATTTTATCCAAATCCGTTTAGTATTTTTTGGGTGAAAGAGTAACAAACATCCATCCATCCATCCATCCTCACAAACTTTCGCGTTTATAATATTAGTAGGATATGTCCTGACTTTTCTCGTAGAATGAGTATTCCTCTCGAATGTCTTATGTTACACAGTCCGACATAAGCAATTGTCTTTCTATTGTGTCTCTAATTACTACAATCAAAGAGTTAACTGATATCCTGCTCGGAAAAACGGCTTTAACTGCAACTTTGAACTTTTTTGAAAAAATGGTAAAACTGCTGTATCCTTGGTTCTATTGAACCCACAGAAATACTGCGCTCAAATCCTAGCAAATTGTAGCTTTTTCCGTAGGAAAAGTTTGAACATTTCTAGTTTTTCCAGCATCACGTAGTTAGCACCGGTCTTTGGAATCTCTAAACTTTTTTTTTATTTTAAGGGACTTTTGAACACAGTTTACGCCAGTCCCATCATAAACTAATCTTAAGTTACGTAACAAAAACTACTACTGTTCAAAAACAGTGCTTAAATAGTAACCAATGATTAAATCATTTTAGCCTCACGGGACACAGGCTGGGTCAGAAAATGTTTAAATATGCATAAGTCTAACCTATTTATTTTTAATTCTCTAATAATTATATTTCTCTCAGATTCGTTCCTGACACACTCCACCAAAAGATGCTGCACATCTTCTCTTTTATCGCAAACCTCGCGATTAGGCGAACTAACTTTGTGCATTTGATACGCAAAAGCTCTCAGCGGCATGTGCCCGGAACGAACCCTGATGAGCAGTTACTACAGTACCACGGCCAATGACATTACTACCAAACCATGGGATACGAGGAGGTTAATTTTGTATAATTTTGTACTAAATTCCTTTTAGTTTAGATTGATCATTAAAGTAATATTTCCATTTATCATAGCAATAGTTCTTAAATTTTCGTAATATTTCTGAATTAATAGGAAAAATATAAATTTCAAAACCCGAAATTGCCGCCACTTTCGCTAACCTATCTGCCTCCTCATTCCCCTCAAGCCAATATGCGACGGGATCCACTGCAATACTATTACACTATTGGCATCTATCCTAACAATATCCCGCAAAATCGGTACATTGCAATTTTTTGCGACCTTACTCGATTTTTGAGTCTACAGTGACTGGCGTATATATATCTCTTTCGTAAGACACAATTGGACCATTTATAACGTTGTGCAATCATCATTCTCTTGCCCTCATACCAGTATACGTGGGGTCTGCGCAGCATGTCTTCGTCTCCTTTCTAACTATAATATTATCATTCACATAGTCCATCCATCGTTTCTTTGGTCTTCATCTACTCTTATATAGTATTTTACCTCACTAAGTGACGCGACCTTTACTTGTAGTTAACACGTATCGTTATCGTTACACGTTATCACTTACCATGCTGGGAATGCGTGTGTAGGCGCAGGAGCTGTCGCATGTCGGTACCGTCGGATACAATGGCGAAGTCGGAAGTGTACGTGCGTATGTGGGTTATGTATGTATGTACTGACGCTACTCGTCTTAACGTAAACGTAAACGTTTGTGGTTACCTGGGACATTACTATTGCACTGTGGAGCGTAGTGCATCGTACTCTCCGAATGATCTCTGTGGTGAGATGCTTTCGTCTTCACGTACACATTCACAGCGTGGTTGTACACTTGGTTATCACAGGTAAAGCGCGCGTTGCTTCTTGAGATAAAAATACTGTAGTCTTACTAATATAATAAATGCGGAAGCTTGTGAGGATGGATGGATGGATGGATATATGTTACTCTTTCACGCAAAAACTACTAAACGAACACTTCTGCGGGTGAAACTGCGGGACGCTGCTAGTTCATCCATATACTCAAAACTTTCCTCACTACATTATTCGTATTCCCATGACAACTGATATAGGAATTAGATCCACGAACAACAATCTTCAATCAGCTTTTTTACCACAGCCAATAACAATATCAATTTGCCAAGCAAAATACAAATAGGTAAATAAGTATATTGAATTTTAGATACTTCGTAAGTAGGCTTTACGAACTAAATATTTATTGAAAAAGTTTCGTATAAATTATTACTGAATTTGCAGTGTTTTCGCGAACGGGCTCGAGTAGGCTTATCTTTTTGTGTCATAGCATTAATATTACAGTTTGTTTATTAACTACTCAACATGTTTGGAAATATACTTTTAGTTTTTTTGACATAGCATATTTAAAACATGACAACTCCAGTAAAAAAGATCGTAGCGAGTGCTAGGACTTACGATGGACTTTTTCTCGGTTTTTATAACAAAAAACAAGTCCTTTTGCTGACTAATTAGCGTTTTTTATTGCCAAATTGGACATATAAATAGATTTGTAAGCTAATTTTACCCGTGATAGCTACTTCCATATGGGAGGGTCTACTATGGAAAGCTATGAGGTCTTTGCTTCAGTATTGGTAAAGATATATTAAGCAATAACGGTCAGTAAATTATAGGAATCGGCCATTAATCTACGTAGAGCTTCCTTAAAGCTCTGGCCAAACTGAGGCAAATTCTGCGATTCATGCCGGATGATGTTCGTTTGCACCGATTGTGTTAAGTAACTTATATGGTGGTCAACTATCGTGACTTCTTAATCATTAAAACAATCGACACGCATAGTCGCATCCCGCATACCCCGCGGGACTCCCCTCAGTGTGGTCAAACCTTTCAATTACATACTCAGTCCACGAAAAAACAAGATCACTCTACCTAAGACATCACTGTCTTCCAACAGAGACTTCCAAGAGAGAACACTCTTATATACTATTTTACCTCACGAAGCGACGCGCGCTTTACTTGTGGTTAACAAGTGTGCAAATACGCTGTGAGTGTGTGTGAAAGCGCAGGAGCTCTCGGTTCCGGAAGTGTGTGTGCGTATGTGTGTTATGTGCTGACGCTATAAGTCTTCACGTACATATTCACAGTGTGCTACCTGGAAAATTACTATTGCACTGTGCAGGGAAGTGCATGATAGATTACTCTCCAAATTATCTCTCTCGTGAGGAGCTTTTGGCTGTGCAGACCGCATGTCGGTGATACTTTGATCTTGAGCTGTGGCGTAGTACCGAGTTTCAATAGAATAAAAGAACAGCTTATACTGGTTTTGTTTCTAAAAAAGAGTGGCCTATTGTACCTCGAAATAGCAGAAGCAAACGTGATTACGGACTGAAGTGTAAAATAACAATCATAAACAGCCTATAATGTTCCCAGTGATGGGACATAGGCCTCCTCTCGGTGAGACGGAATGGCATGACATGTCTTTTAATTTTTTGTTCTAGGAGATGTCGGTTTTCCTTCACCGTTTTGAGAGCAGTGGTGATGAAATTAAATACACAAAGTACCTGCCTGGGTTCGAACTCACGACCGTAAATCGGGGCTCATACCACTGGGCCACCACTGCTCTACCAAAATAACAATGACTCTTATAACTGCTATAAATTGGAGAATAAACCAAAAATCCTCTAAAATTTTAATGCAACTGTTAAACGGAATGTAATAAATGATATTTCCGAAAGCACTGAACCTTCTCAGCGGTCCCGACAAGTAAGTCTTTAACATTTAACTGGTGTATGGAAACTTGGCACGGTCCCAGCCAACTTTGGACCAATCAGTTTACATCCCAACTTGCTCGAAAAACGTGTAAATCTTGAGTAATGGTGCTTAACTAGTACTGCAATAGGATGCATGATGAAAAAGAAGGCAATGTGGCGTCTTTTCTTTGTAACACAATCAAACAAATGACTGTTTTCATTTTCTTCAATGTGTATAATATGTCGCAGGCAAATTGTATGATCCGCGTTTTACAAACGGCGTCGTCCGTTTACAAACGCTCGCTGTTTTAAAAAATGCCGAAGGCAAATTGTTAACTGTCCGATTTCAATCAGAATATGTGAGCAACGTTAATTAATATAAAGCCAACATTCATCATCATCAGCCTAACCTCTCTGCTCAGTTTCCAGTCCTACCGGATGCAGCTGAATACCATGAATACCAGTATTTTACATGGAACGACTGCCTATCTGACCTTCTCAACCCAGTATATGGCGACATTCGAACTGCTGAAAATAAAAGAAAAAATCTAGTGCTTCGCAGAAGGAGGCGACTGCCTCCCACTCCCTCTCGCTCCGGACCATGGCTTGCACCAGGGCCGGGCGCGAGAGGCCGCCGCCGCTGCCGATCGCCTCTACGAGGACACGGCGGTGCTCCGTCCAAGCGGGGCAGACCTCCACCGTGTGCTCCACCGTGTCCTCTAGGCGATCCTGGCAATAGTGACACCCGGGCGTTTCCTCCCGCCTAATGATATGCAGGAACTTCCCGAAACTTCCGTGTCCGGTGAGGACCTGCGTCAGGCGGTAGGTGAGGGCGCCATGGCGCCTCTCTAGCCACTCCTCAAAGAGGGGTCTTATCGCCGCTATCGCGGCGTGCCCTGCGCTGGGTTGCGACAATCACTCTTTCCATGTCGCCATAAGATCGAGCCGGAGATCCGTCCGCTCCGCCGCAATTTGCCGCGGGAGCGGACTTTCCCCCCGGCGTAGTGCCTCCGCGCGCCACTCATACAGGCGCGCGAAGACTATCGCCTCCAGATCCCATGGCGGCAGTCCGGCGAGGAGGCTTGCCGCCTCGCCCGAGATCGTGCGGTAGCCCCGGATGAGCCTTACGGCTACCACCTTCTGGGACGCGTTCAGGTAGTGGGCGGCTCGCCGCCGCAGTGAACGCGCCCACACCGGGGCCCCCACCAGGGCCATGGACCGCACGACCCCCGCGTAAAGCTTCCGGCAGGAGGCGTTTGGCCCCCTAAGGTTGGGCAAGAGCCGCTTGAAGGCGGCTCCAGCCCATTCCAGTTTGGGGGCCAAACGTCGGAAATGCTCGACGAAGTTCCACCGGCTGTCGAGGACGAGACCCAAGTACTTCATCGTCGTCTCGACGCCGATGTAAACCCCTCCTACCGTTAGTTGGGATCCCGGTGGTGGCGGACTTGTGCAATGCCACCTCGAGACCCAACTGCCGGATCCTCTCCACGACTATCGCAACCCCGCGTGTCATCGCGTCGGCCGCCGCCTGATGCGACCTCCCCTACGCCAGAACCAGCGTGTCGTCAGCGTAGCAAACCACGCTGACGCCATCAGGGAGGTCGGCCCACAGCACCCAGTCGTAGCCGATGTCCCACAGGAACGGCCCCACAACCGATCCCTGCGGGACACCGCACGACATCTCTCGCCGGTTCCACTCCCCATCGCGACTGAGGTAGATGACGGCTCTGTCCGTCAGATACGCCTCGACTATTCGACGGAGGTATGGCGGCACTCGGTGATACCTGAAATCTAGTGTGCTTACGTGAGGAATGATATGAAAGAAAAGAGAGGGAATGAAAGCGTGATAGTTGATAGAGGATAATGGACGAAGAAAACATGTTGCGTCTACCCCACGTAACATGGGATAAGGGCAGGAAGATAGTAATACTACCTCTAACGAGTAACGTCAGACAGTTGCTGGTCATGTGCAACGCTAAACAGAAATAAATCTCTTCCCATTTCAAAAAGCAGACCCCAGTAGCCACAGAAAACACGACCAACACTAAAATTCAAGGAAATACATAATAAATATTCTAGGAGACGTAGATACGTCTGAGGGATTCGCAGCAATTCCGCAAGTTACGGTGCATTAGTGGACGCTGCCGACTGAGTAATTACAAGCTCACTGCATATGCATGCCGCAATGTATTGCAGCTTTTATTTATCTCCTTGAAGATCTTGCATTTTGTTTAAAACATTTTAATGGTATCAAATAGTTGAATCGCAGAGAGAGAGGCTTTTGTGTTGAATGAAATAGGAACTGGATACTATTGTTGTAAAAGAGTGTCTATAGATTTTCTGTCTAAGGTTTGGAATGGGCAACTACTTATTTAAACATTTATGTACATGCATATACAAACAAACAAGAATAATACATCAGAAAAATAGGTACAAAGGTAGGCAATGATTATTTCTAAAGAAATCTCTTCCAGCATACCTGCGATAGGAAAGTAGATAAAGAGATGTAGACAACGTGTGTAAGAGTAACATTAAATTACATAAAATTAAAAACAATTCACTGATTAAAATAAAACAAATAATTTGAGAATATATACTTACAAAAATACATACTTCTAAAATAAATATCACTAGAATATTAATAATTAGAACGTACTTAAAATAATATTATACATACGCAACTATGACAAAGTGGAAAGATTCCAATGATTAGTAGGTTCATCTTTCTGGCTGACCGACACTTTGACATTTTAAAAGGCCTGTAATTGGTTTAATTACAACAAAAGCAGCTTTAAGTTTAAGTTATTGAGAATAATAATATTCTATTGACGGAATTTTCGAACTCTTTGCAAGAACCGATATCTTTTATTGAGAAATGCACACTTCATCATCATCATCTGCCTAGCCTTTTCCCAACTAAGTTGGGGTCGGCTTCCAGTCTAACCTGATGCAGCTGAATACCACTATTTTACATGGAACGACTGCCTATCTGACCTCCACAACCCAGTTACTGGGTAATACGATACCCTTTGGTAAGACTGGTTGAAGACTTGGACTGAGAAATGCACACTCAATTTCACTAATTTCTTCCACTCCGCCACTCGATTCCACTATACTATTTCTTTCATTTTTGTATGCTACATGAGACAACAACGTGCTTTTCACGTCTGTACCAAATAGGCATATTGGTAAAATAACTTGTCAATGAAAAAGTTGCACGGCCCCAAACTGGATAAATATATCTGCGATTTTGATATCACCGCTCTTTCATGACGAGGAAGTTATGGAAATACTCAGATAAATATAACATACAGTATAATCAGCCTATAGTGTTCCCACTGTTGGGACACAGGCCGCCTCTTACAGTGTGAGCAGGAGCGGGCCAAAAGCCACCACGCGGGCCCCGTGCGGGCTTGTGAATGTAACATGTCTCCGAAATTTTGGTACTAGGTCATGTCGGTTTTCTCACGACGTTTTCCTTCACCGTTTTGAGAGCAGTGCTGATGAAATAATTCACACATAGTAAAGTGCCTGCCAAATATTCCATCAACGGTATTAAAATAGCAACTACTCCTCCAATATACTAGTATAGTATATTTTAATGTTCTCTAAAGAAACAAAATAATGGAAGTAGGTCCACAGTGAAGCTAGAGCTCGCAGTTTATTGCACGAGGCTCTGAAGCTTTACGTCTTACACGAGCAATATTGTTTCTATCGTCCTGCATTGTTAGTTAACTATGTAGGTATGTATATGTAATAAGGAACAGTGAACAGTGTCTTTTAATGCAGTCACAGCATAAAATCAAAATCAAAAGTCATTTATTCAAATTAGGCTGAGAATCAGCACTTTTCGAACGTCAAAATTACAAAAGACAGTCCCCCAAAAACACCACTTCTTAGTGCTATCGCTGGGAAGAAGAAGTAGCGCAACCAACTCCCCAGCAGCACAGCTGTCTGTTCAGTTAGAAAATACTTGATTGTATACAATACTAGGTACCTATGTTAAGTAATTAACATTACATAAAGATGACCAGTACCTTAACTAAACCCTTTTGTGAATACAAAGGCTACGCTCTAACGAATGTAAGGGTTGTCAACCTAACTTTGTAAGTAAAATTCACTAAACACATAAATTACTAGCTGCACCCCGCGGTTTTAACCACATAAGTCTCGATTACGTGGGAATATCGGGATACAAAGTATCCTATGTCCTAATCCAGGTTATGGTCTACTCATGTGACAAATTTCATCATAATCCGTTCAGCAGTTTTAGCGTGAAAACGTAAGATGCAAATCTAAAATGTTTAAAGCGTAAGTAAACCCCTTCGGTTTCTATATACAATTTTATATCTTAAGTAGGTATCATAGGTATCAATTCACCTTGAACCTACACATTCTCCAATTACAGTTCAACCAACATTCTTGAAAATAAATGTCAACACAGAAAAATAAAGAAATTATTGGCTCTAGAATTTAGGTTACATGGCAAAATAATTCTTTAACTTATGACCTAGAACATAAACGGTTACAAAATTTATAAAAAATACACAATATATTGCAATTTTGCCTTAACCGGAGAACAATTCAGTCATATATTTTAAGCATTTTACACTTATAAGACTTGGACCTGGGGAGGCTTCCTCCCCAAGTCCTTACAGCTGATTTATTTATATGCAACTTCTTATCTTATGCGTGTCGCGGGTTCGATTCCCGCACGGAACAAATATTTGTATGATCTACATGTATTTGTTCCGAGTCTGGGTGTTTTTCTATGTATAATATGTATGTATTTACAAAAAAAAAAAAAAAATTGTATATAAGTAGTTTATCAGCCATCTTGTTACCATAACACAAGCATTAGGTTGCTTAGCTTGGGACAAATGGTGCTGTGTGAAATGTCCAGGGATTTATTTATTTATTTATTTATTTATTTTATTTATTTATCTTTGGCCCTGGGTTCGATTCCTAAGTCGGGTAGTGTTATCGGGTTCATCCAAAGGGAATTTCTCAGGAGCATCTATGTACCCGACAAATGCAAGAGGCTCGCCTGACTGAAATATAACTGATGAAATGCACAACCACACAGCTGTCTACCCATTCTGTAAATACAGGCGTAATGTTATGTTTTCCTATCCATGCATCCCGATTTCAAAACCAAAAACGTCACACGACGGTTGAGATGAATATGGTACAGACGCCAGCACATCAAGCTTCTACAATCTGTCAAATTTCTTTAATAGATTTTCAAGTTTATAGCTATAGCATTAAGGTTCAACGTTGATTGGGAAAATTTGACATTTTCGGGTGGCTTGACCTGCTGGCGTCTGTACGTCGTTGCAAGATGCAGGTCATGCCGATAGCATTTAAAATTCAGCTCAGACTTCCTTCAGTGAACTTTACGATCTAGAAGTCCACACGTTATTTTTAACGTTACTGTTTGATCCATAAATTGTTTTTGATGTGTTTAGGGTAGTTTATAAAATATTTTGCTTCTTTAGGATAGCATAAAGTGTTATATAAATCGTGACTTTCGAAAATGTATAAACATTTTCTTATCCTTTACTAGCCTCTGTCCGTGACTTGGTCCGTGTGAAATTTCTTGCTTTCCCGACCCGCTCCGTCGCATCGCATCGCCTGTCCGCACTATGACTTCGTTTTCGCTGCGTTATTTTTGCCTTTTTTTACATTTGATCGTTTTCCCTAGCCCTAGGTTCTAGCGTGATGTTAAATTGCCTATTATAGCTTTCCTCAAGAATTTCTTTTCATTACGGACGCTTTTAACGTTCTGCATCGTTCTCACATGCATAATTTTTAACATGAATGATGTAACTAATACTTTGTAACCATATTTTGATTTAAAAGAGTGTCCTTCATTTTTTTGACTGACCAACCCCTTGACAATTCAAAAGTGCCTGTAATTGGTTTAATTGAAATTTATTTATTTATTTATTTATTTAATTACGGCACTCCAACGACTTATTCACTAGAACATTTTAGGGGTACAATATCAAACTTAAACTCTAAAGTGAATTTGCCACTTAAAGGTGTGCACAGCACTTGCAATATTTTCAAGTTTTGTGATGTTACTATATATAAAAAAAAAAAACATACATGAAAACAGATTTGTAACATAAGAGCGAAAGAACACACAAGTATAATTAGTTACTTAAAAAAAATAAACAAATCAACAAAAAAAAATAATTCAAATAGCATAATTGATAATAAATAATATAAAAACTAAAAGTAATAAAAGTAATAATACATGCATTAAATGTGGTCACTGTGGGTCGATAACAATTTCTTGCGAAATTGAGAAAGCTTGTTGGCGAAGATGTCAATGCTATTAGAACGGTTATGGAGCTCATTGTACGTCCTCATCAACCTGTTCATTGGTGCCGAGTGTTCGAGATTAGTTCTTGTAGGGGATGGAGTGAACACGTCGTGAAATAAATACTTTGAGTTTGAGTTTGAAAATTGGGCCAATATTTTTTTTAATCCGAGTGTCCGTCCATTACATTGCATAAAACTGATATATAAATCATATTCAAATCAAATCAAATATAAAATACATACAAAAGTCATTAAAAATAAATAAAACGAAAATACATACACATTTCATCAAAATAAAACTAATAAAATAAAACACTTACCACAAAAATATTACATAATACGAGGGGACGCGCTTCTATAAAGCTGCATCCAGCTCTGCAACAAGGGCAGATCCCTCCGCTCGGAAAATTAACCAATAATTTTATTGGTAGCCACAGTGGTTCCACTATACCCTGTCTATTAGGTCAACCGTTTTTTGACAACTCTTTTAGAACGTAACTATTCCAGATTACGTAAAACTTAATTTTAAAATGCGTAATAAAATAAATATATAAACTGCCTTATCTTAATGAATTACGAGTATCTTATTTATAGGGTCTTACAGACATTGTAATACCGTACGTGTATCAATCAATGTATTGCGTGTTGCTGCAATCACTAGTTCCATCTGTCAAAAAACGGTTTACCAAATGGAGAGGGTACAAGATGTTGTATTTTCGTACTTTTAATTTTATTAGTTCAAATTCACACAGATATTTTTAACAAGATTTTATTCACGCTCGCCCTAGCAACTCTAACCGAACTAAATGTACATTATACAGATAACTGAATTTGAAATTTTGAATTAATCGCAGCATCATTCCGTGTCTCCCTCCGGGGGGAGGCAAAACCAAGAGGGGAAAGAGGAAGGGGGGAGCTCTAAATTAAATTTTGACACAGACTGAACGTGGGACCACTTAATTGCAATTTGCTTGACTTATTAGATGCTGAGATGGTGTAACTCAATTGTGATGCTGTAAGATTTAAGTTGGTTACTTTAAGTGAGATAATAAATACCGTTTATGTGTTATCTGTAGTTAACATAAGGCTTGTATCTTTGTTTTTGCATCGCCAGAAGATAAAATGACAATTTGGCAAAAAGGCTGTGATGGAGGAATAATGACTCCAATTTTCTTGACGACGATTATACTACCTGCACTTGTGTAACTGTCTTTTACAATTGACAAACGTCAACTAATTTACATCTTTTATTTTTTGTTTTTTTTTATATATGTTCTAGCTACGCCCCGCGGTTTCTCCCGCATAAGTCTCGATCCCGTAGGAATATGGGGTTAAAAAGTATCCGATATGTTAATCCTGGTTATAAACTATCTGTGTGCCAAATTTCATTCAAATCCATGCAGTAGTTTTTGCGTGAAAGAGTAACAAACATCCATCCATCCATCCATCCTCACAAACTTTCGCGTTTATAATATTAGTAGGATATATTACTTTGTTGTATACCGCAAAATACATAATATAAAATATACACACTGTCACTTTCATGATTTATTTCTTTGATGAATTAGCGCGCGCCCGATAAGCTATCCATTCATCGCCGAGTTCAAACCATGAAGCAAGTTGGCAACGTGTTGACCTAGCGGTATTTATCTAATTTTGATCGTACGAAAAAAAGAGCGCGCTACGACGAGGCGACGTTGCAAATCGCCCGCCTACGCGCACGTAACTGCATCCCTTTCCTGAACAACATGCTCTAAATTTAATTTATAGCACACTGAATTAGATAATATTAAGCCAACTTCTAATAAGTTGGCTTATTTTTTTCCCGATAAAATCAAGCCCGTCTGCAAACATGAGGTTTCTACAGAATAGACAACCAAGTTTCCTTGAAATTTCCCGCAAGTGTTTGGTATCTCTAGTAAGAAAGAGGTATATATAAATAGTCTGTGAGAAAATGAAAGGTGGTTGGAAGCGATACGCTACCATTCAAGTTAAAGGGCAATTCAAGACACCATTTTCACTCCCTCCGCACTTTCAATACAACAGACTCTAAGTCATTATATGAATTTCATAATCTACGTAACCTTATCCTAGCTGTATTGAGGTCGGCTTCCAGTCTGACCGGATGCAGCTTAATGCCAGAATTTTACATGGAGTGACTGCCTACCTGAACTCCATAATCCAGTTACTGGGTATTACGATACCCATTGGTAAGACTTTTGGGTTTATGACTACCCGTAACAACTGTCTAAGATCTAACAATGACAGCCGGAACCAAAGGCGTCACTTGCCGAGGCACAGAGGGGTCTCACTATGTAATGGATGCTCACCTATCCCCGCACCAACCTCGACAAGCGTAGCTTAACTTTCGTACGGCTGTTTTTATTTAGGCACGAGATGAATTTCGTCATCACTCCAAAATACATAATTTCAAAACTCAAAAGTTACAAACGATTAATTACGAAACGAATTTGGCGGCTTACTTACAAGATCAGGTGGTCATTACAGCGCACTGGCATCGAACCTAGGCCCCGGCGCTGGCGACCGGCCAAATCTTACCACACGCTCTGCGTTTCAACGGATCAGGGGGGGTTGTGTCTAGTAAGATATTTTTGTTATTTTAAGGCTCTTCTCTTTCATGATAGCCTGGTACTTATTTAATTCTTTTCTTCATTTAGTTATTTAGTTATAATACCGTAATACCGTCCCGGCTGTCATTCGTGGATCTTTGACAGTCGTTACGGGTATTCAGAAGCCCGAAAGTCTGACAACCAGTCTTACCAAGGGGTATCATATTACCCAATAACTGGGTTGTGGAGGTCAGATAGGCAGTCGCTCCATGTAAAATACCGATATTCAGCTGCATCCGGTCTGGAAGTCGACCCCAACATAGTTGGGAAAAGGCTAGAAAAGTTAGAAGATCAATAAGATAAGGTATAAGCGTAGGAGAATTATGATTATGAACCTGATATAGGGCTCCCTCCCGCTAGCCGTTGCCCCCAAGCCAGGCCTATGTTCAGCAGTGGATGTCTTGAGACTGACTTATGTAATTTTGACGTTCCAAAAGTGCTGATTCTCAGCCTAGTTTGAATAAACGACTTTATTTCTGTAATTAGGTTTGTACAAACACTTTTACACGTCAATCATATTATAAAAACTGGATGAGGTCGGCGTTTCCTATCTGACTAGTCTGAGAAAAAAGGCCGAAACAAACTCAGAGGTCACAGTCTCTTTTAAAGTCCAGACATAATCTTAGTCAGATAATTTGATTTTGATTGGTGTTCATTTTGATCGCTTGCCGCGGTTGGTCTGTGGATGTGTGACCATCTTTACATACCAAGACCCTCCGTGCCCCAGAAAGCACGTTAAGCCGTTGGTCCCGGCTGTCATTCGTGGTTTTTTGAGAGTCGTTAAGGGTATCGTATTACACAGTAAATGGGTTGTGGAGGTCATATAGGCAGTCGCTCCATGTAAAATACCGGTATTCAGCTGCATCCGGTTATACAGGCAGCAGATGCCAACATAGTTGGGAGAAGGCTAGGCACAAGATGTTCATTTTGACGTGTGCACCTAATAAACTTAGTTAAAATTACTTCTTGATACTTTTCCATCACGAACTTAAAAAAAAATAAAAACTTTTTAATTCCGTCTTTGAAATGCATAGACTTAACATGAAAAGGACGTAATTAAGAACTAACATATATTAGGTTAAACTATCACAAGTTTTGACATAACTCCAGGACAAGCCACGGTCTAAAGTTTTGCAGTTTGACGCCAAATAAAATAAACACCGAACTAAATTCATCAATACATTCCACGGGGCAATTAATTAATCGGAATCGGTTTCATTTTGACAGTTCAACAACATTCATTGCGTTATTTACGTGTTAAGCAGACAAATTTTTCGAACATATGAAGCAATGGATTAGAAATTTGATTCAAAATTATTCAGATCCCGATGGATTGTGTGTTACGCAATTAGGGTGCTGTTCACAAACATCACACGGTATCAACCACTCGCTATCAAATTAAACCGCTCAATCCCCCTCTCGAATCAAAATATGAAATTGAAACCTCAGCACTAAAAATTCATAGAAACATCGTTCTGTCTAGACTTTCAAAGCGTCTGGACGAACATGTTTGTACCTAATTTAAAATGTATTTTATGCATGTCTAAATCTTAGTTGCTTCGTTTGTCTTGCCTGCAGTGTGTACATTTACTTGGACGTTGGCCAAGTTGTCTCGAGCGGTCAAGGTATTAGCCGATACTGTGTTTTGGGGTGTAACAGTGTTGAGAAGGCGTAAAATTGGGTCTGCAGCTGGTAATGAAGTAATATCGTGATAGTGTAAGCTGATTAAGTGTTTCCTTAAAAGTATCTAATAAGATTGTTATGTAACCGTTGGGTCTTTGATTCTGTTATGTGTGCACAGACATCTATGTAACAGTATTAGGTATACTTTGTGTAAGAGGAGGTGCTTTCTATCTTTTGTAGTTCGAATTGTGAATACATCTTTTGAAATTTCATGCTAAAATAGAAACAGTGCTTTATTAGTAGCTCTAGTTTATCAGTTCTCAACGTGGGTGATAACCCCCCTTCGTGGGCGTTTGAGACTTTTAGGGGGGCAGTAGAAGACTCAGAGAAAATTATATATCCAGTTTTACAACTATATAATACTAAGCGTTTAAATATAATCGTGGCATAGCTGTTTCAGACTCGCGAATTGGGGGCTCTACAAAAAAAAAATCTTAAAGTGGCTGCTGGGCAAATTAAGGTTACGAACCTATACTCTAGCTCACATACACACGTACCATACTGTGAACCTGCTTACTGTATTACCTGGATATTAAACATTTTCTATTTCTATTGATTGATTATTGATTTGGAAAAAATGGTTATAATATGTTCTCATAATATCATATTTATATTACTTAACTATTCAATCAATTGGTATAAAAGCTACCTAATGTGTTTCGCAGATAATATATAAATATTTTCCTACCCAACTTAACATTAATAAAACAAAAGACGATGCCTGTTCCAAATCTGAAGGATAGATATCAAAAACACATCTCCAAGAATCGCCACAAAAACATGCACTTACGATCACAAAAACAGACCCAGCCAAAAAACAAAGGTTCTTAATAACACTCCCTAATATAGGTTCCGTTGAGAAAACACTGGCGGCCAAGTTATTTATTCTACTTTGAAGGAAACACTCGGTGCTTGCCAGATCTAAGCAAATATTTCCTTCATTGTAAGGACGCCTTCAGACGTCTGTGAGTGGTGGTGAATGGTTCGTGTTTCTCTTTAGGTACCCTTGCAGCTGACTTGGAAGCGTTTGTAGAGATATTTGTGTGCTATGTTCTTTAGGAAATCATTTCTGGTTTCGTCGGACAGCAAATAATTATTAAGATGTAGTTACTATGAATCTCCAGAGTTAAATTTGTGACTGTTTTCATATCGGCTCGAATTAATACTTGAGTAGGTTAGGAAAACGTGGATCTTTGACTGTCGTTACGGGTAGTCACAAGCCCGAAAGTTTGCCACCAGTCTTACCTTGGTAAGACCTAACTGGACTTAACTGGGTTGTGGAGCTTCATGTAAAATGCTGGTATTCAGCTGCATCCGGTTAGACTGGAAGCTGACCCCAACATAGCTGAGAAAAGGCTAGGCAGACGATGAGTAGGTTAGGAAAAAACACGCCGGACGCAGGTATTTAATACAGTCGTGGTGGCAATTTTTTTACTCGTGATGAGGTATGCTCGTTCACGGGTATTTTTGTTTTTTTTTTCCTTTGGGTAAGAAATAGCAGTACTCTGCTGATTTATGCTTGCCATCAAAGACACAAATGTGAACGTTAATGGAAAAATAACAGACAATTTCTGTATTATTCCATAATAAAATGCAGACAAGATTTATTCCAAATTAAGTCCACTCCCGTGTGAGCGCGGTCCCGAGCGGTCTCTACTCAAATGTTCGCCCATTGATTCGCTCGTTGCTGGACGTTTTCCAAGGCGGAAGCCGGACCGATTTTTTCAGTGTATTTGTTCCTTCCGATGACGTAGCCACTTGTTTTAAAATGTCACTCTTTGGCAGAGAGAGTATTGACCGGGAATACTGGATGAGGCTGTGGTTGATGTCTTATGCAGCAGTTTTTAGGATTCCGAACCCAAAGGGTGCTCACGGGACCCTATTACTAAGCCTCCGCTGTCCATTCGTCCGTCTGTCTGTCAGCGGTATGTATCTCATGAACCGTAATAGGTAGACAGTTAAAATTTTCACTATTGTCGCTATAACAACAAATAATAAAAACACAATAAAGTTAATAATTATAGGGGGTCTCCAGACTCCATACAAGAAACGTGATATTTTTGGCGTTTTTCGCTATTTAGGTACAAGAACTGCTTCAAGTAAAATAGTAGGATATTAGGTATTTAATAACTATACTTAAATTCATATTGTTAATGTTTGGAGTATTTTCCGCGTTGGCGTATATCCCACACGATTTTTAGCTGAGTGTTTTAGTGAGTGAATTACACTTCTAAATTCATTCTTAATTTATTCATAGGCACACATATTATCTCCTTTGTATAATTAATTTATTTATTTTAGGATCTCCAACAAAAGATACACACTAAATATTACATATAATTAATGGACGACTAAGTAGACTTGATCTGAAACAGTATTGGCAGACATGTATTCGCCGACAGCTTCTTTATTTATTTATTTTTTATTGCTGAATGGGCCTGCTCTTGACCTCGAACAAGCCTGATGGAAAGCGATAGATGAGGTCTATGATGCAGATGGGTTAAATGTGGAAGGGAACATAGATGCTGACAGAGTGTTGCACACTTTGGCTGAGAAGAGATGAGTACGACTGGTCGGGATATCAACCAAGTGCGGATTGTACTCTAAAATTTACTTTTTTCTAACCACTCTCATCTTTCTTTACAGAGTGGACTTCAGAAACGGCCCACCCGTCCACTGGGCAGTCGCTGGGGAGTTCGGAGCTCGCACCCACTTCGTCCTCAACGAGTCTGATCCATCATCAGCTCACCTGGTGGTTGAGAAGGTGGCTCGGCAGGATGAGGGGGTCTATAGGTGCAGGATAGACTATGTGGATGCTCCGACCAGAAATTATAGGGTCAACTTGACTGTTATAGGTATGTATTTTGTGTAGTGTTGTATACACTCGTCTAAAGCTCATAGGACCGTTAGAATTACTGCACCGAATCGGCATCACCTCACTTCATTTTCATTAGGTGATCCCGATCCGAGTTGATATCGTTACGATGCTTGTGTGTTGCGGTATAGAGTCTCATATTAAAAATGGTGCACGGTTCTAGTTGAGTCGATGCTGATTCGGCGCAATGCCTATAAGTGTGCCTTGAGTTTAAGGACTCCGTCAATAGAATGAGAAGGCGTTGTTTACTGGGCATTGACCAGACTGGCAATTCGCAATTTTAAGAACGTTCACAGTCTGATCTGTCTCAATCTGTCAAAAATACCTCTAATTTGCCTCTAATTTTTGACAACTCTTTGACATTAATTGTCGCGGAGGTGAAACTACTACTAGATTTTTAACGAAAACCATTAAAAATTTAGTCACAATCTAACTTGCAATTACGGGATTGGCCTTCAGATTAAAAAAGTATTACAGTACGGGAAAAATCCAGTTTGATAAATAAAAATACAGCTTGGATTAAAGTTTCAATATTGACTGATGCTTCCTCTGTGATGCTTAATCCTTTTTTTTGGCAGAGAATTAAAAAAAAATGTTTAATAACCAACACAATAATTTTAAAATACATATTGCCAAACTCCAGACACTTTGTTGGCAGACGTAGGTCCTTTTTTAGTACATTTTTTTTTTTTAATAAGCACGAATAGAGATTATAAATAAGTTTCGAGGTAGACCACGGGGAAGGTGGTGTGACGATCTGATAACGTTTACAGGGTCATCATGGCCAGAGATAGCACAAGACAAGGAGGTTTGGAAGGAAAAAGGGGAGGCCTTTGCCCAACATTGAGGCATAATACAGGCTAACAAAAAAAAAAAAAATCACGAATAACGTACACAGTTAAGCAAACCATTTTAAAAAAAAAATAAAGAATCTATGTTTATCTTTTTTTATATTTTAATCTGATTGCAGAAAGATAACAATATACATACATACAAAATAAATACCTTATATGACTGTGTTCAGGTGTAGTGTGAATAATGCCTAAGAACATCGAATAAAATGTTTAGCAAATAGAATTCACTAACCCCTGTAACTTTCCCGAACGGTGTGTAACATCCATTACCGCTAAAGGTTTACCCACTTAGTGCGTAGCAACACGGGGGAATGTTCTACCCTCTTACCTTTTATCTAGAATTCCCTTTGCATGCCCTTTGCACGATGGATATTAGTAGCTGAGAGACTGGCTGCTGTGTTAAATTTAAAGGGTTTGATTCCAAGGAACACATATTTTTGAGAAAGTTGTTCCGAGTGTAGGTGCAGGTCTATTTGAGGTTTATGTTCTTAAAAAAACATCGTCACCGAAACTATACCGCGCAACCGGTTACCATGGATTCAGTACATCATTCTGAATCCCGATGGGTCGATATATTTCGTCGGTTATTAAAAAAAAATTGCTGTTCCATAGAAAAGTGTAATACGATCATGGCCTCAAGATCGATATATCAAGATATTCAGATATCAAGTGCGAGCTCTTGGGCTGAGTGACGTTTATTATACGGGCCGTAGACCGCGTAGGTCTTGCATTGTTCAATAAAACAGCTGATTTTTTTATTTATTTATTTATTTATTTACCATTTATGTACACACATATATAATCAGACCGACAAGAGAGAGATTGATAACCGACAATAAATTTCTACTAGGGGTTTCTACTAGGGGTTTCTACTAGGGGTTCTAGAATCATGTGCTGAATTCATGATTTCAGTTTACGCATGACCCTGCCACCCTGTATTATCTTTATCAAAAAGATTGTATTTGTTTTGCAGTTCCTCCAGAAGCCCCTCGGATATATGACTACGAGGGTACAGAGATTCTGGGCTCTGTCGCTGGACCCTTCAGAGAGGGGCAGAATGTGCTACTCTCTTGTCAAGCGGCTGGAGGTGAGTTTAGTAAAGTTTTTGAGTCAATTAATTCAGTTAGCTTTATTACTACTGTTGTATACATACAGGTGCATAAACTCACACCTTGTTCTCACGGGGGTAGGCAGAAACTACATAACCTAACCTGTTACGATGTTTACATAATCATTTCCACTGTTGTTTTACAAGTAAATATTACCAATGCATAACATCATGTTATCGCAAAATCTTTAAAAGAACGAGTGTGATTAGAGTCCATAGGCTACATGGCTCAAGTTTGATTTGAGGAGAGGAGATTGATAATTAAAGAACCCACGGTTAGAATTTTTTTTTTGACAACCGGTCTTACTAAGGGATAACGTAATACCTAGTAATTGGGTTGTGGAGGTCAGATAGGCAGTCGCTCCATGTAAAATACTGGTATTCAGCTGCATCCGTTTAGACTGGAAGCCGACCCCAACATAGTTGGGAAAAGGCTAGGTTTATGGTTAGAATATTTGTAGGGTTGCTGATAATGCATGAATAAGATTGTTCGAATATCTAGTACAGTGCAATTGGAGTCGCTTATGTGGAGTTGTGGGGATGGTGGAACTGGTATAGGTTGTTGCACTGCCAATTGCATTTTAAAGTGACCACTCTGGCGATACACCATCATATTTGTGATACATACAGACACGTTCTCATAATCTCTTTTTTTCACAGGAAAACCCCCACCAGACGTATCATGGTACAGGGGCGATGAGCGGCTAGCCTACACGAAGGAAGGCTCCGTTACTCAGTTGCACCTGCCCAACTTATCCAGAGAGATGACTGGTACCAGGCTGCAGTGCAGGGTAGAACCCCCACTGCTGCAGCCACAGTCCAGAGAAGTTACTATAAGATTATACTGTAAGTATGTCTTGCTTTCTTGAAAATCTGCATCAGAAATAGTTATTATTTGAATATTTTATTTATGAATGCTTATGTAACTCACTTAAGAACAGTTGCTTGTTGAAATGGGAGCATAAAACATGTGGGACAACATGTTAATTACAGTGCGTCTCAGGTTCGTGTTAGGTGTAGTTTTATTCAGAAAGAAATCATGGTAATATTTGCCCCTTTCGATTATGTGATTAGGCAAAACCACTTCCTCATTGTACGTCTCCAATATTTTAAGTGCAGCCCGATACGCACTTCATGGCGGTTCTGAAGTGTGCTACTCATTGCGCAGTACCTCACCCCTCACCCCCGCTGTCACGTGAATTTGTTACTGCGCAACGACTCGCCTCATGTTCCGACGTTCCGAGTCGACATAAAGTTTGAATCGGGCTGTACTTTCCTTCCACGTGGCATGGCGTTGAAACTTTCTTCCTTCTTAATGGTGTACCACAAAGTTTTTCCCTTCAAGGAAAGACGAAGTCGTCAGAATATTTGATTGGCATTCTACTCGTATGTGTATATCAATTAGATTTTATTAGAAAACAAAAATTACAGACATTGTTTATACCAATTGAATTTTATCAAGTCTTGTAATTAAAAATTGTATTATTGTTTCTTCAAACCTCCAAACCTCCTCGACAGAAGTAATAACTATTCTCTTATCCTCTTATCTTAGTAAAACCTCAGTACATTCGAGTGACTGGCAGTGGCTCAACAAGAGCCGGAATGGACAAGTCCTTCGTGTGTACCACGCGGGGTTCGAAGCCAGCCCCGAACATTGAGTGGTTCATCAACTCGCAGCTTGTGGATTCCACGTTGACACAGGTTAGTCAAGGTTAATTTTAATTACGTGTGATCATTTTAATTATACAATGACGTACTGACGTATAATAGGGATGATGACTAATATTAGAAATGTTTGAACGAAAATTGTAATTTCACAGAAGGCATAGTAAAACAAGATAATAGAAAAAAAATATGATTGTACACTGTCGTGCATTAAAACATACCCAACAAAGGAAGATTCTTACTTATATCTCTCTTTGAATGTGAAAAAGATGCATTACAATGGCGTGCATTAAAAATGACACCATCCGTCTCATTAAAAAACGAGTTCTTACTTTAGTCCAAGTTCGAACCTTCAAACTAGTTGAACTTATTCCGAAGTGCGTAAAGTTATTAATACAAAACAGACTTTAACACCGGGTCTATGTTGTTAATTTTGGTATTAAAAACTTTACAATAGTCGGAATAAAGTTCAAAATACAATAACTGACAGGAAGGTTTATGCTTGAACTAAAATTAGAAAGAATAAAAAAAAATAGAATAAGTGGAAATAGTTATCTGCTGCAATCTAGACAGTTAGGTGCGCTACCAACATTGTCAAAATATAAAAATGGAATGTTTTGATTCGTCTATCGATTCTATTGTTTGGCAGAGAGGTAACTGGATACTCGGAATACTGGAAAAAAATTCAGTCCAATTTTTTTATTAGTTGCCTGTAGGATCCACATGCACTAACAACCCACAGCTAGTTTCACATAAAACAACGTTTAGTTTTCATTAACGTTCAAAAGTTCCTTTATAGCATCATCATTATCATCATATTCATCATCAGCCTATAGCAGTCCACTGCTGGACATAGACCTCTCCTATTGCACGCCATTCAACTCGATTTTCGGCAACTCTCATCCAGCTGCTACCAGCCATCTTGCGAAGATCGTCGCTCCACCTAGCCTGAGGGCGTCCTACCTAACGTTTACAGCAACGTTTACCGTACCGTTTTTCTTTATGGCACGTGTGACCTAAACGCGCACTTAAGTCACGCTTTTCTGTATAAAAATGAATAAATACTTATGTCACAGAAAAGAGTGACTTAAGTGCGGGTTTAGGTCACACAGTGCTATAAAATAGTATACGATACGTGTGACTTAAGTAGTCTATTAATGCACGGCGTGAAATTTGACTTTGACTTTGACTTCAGAGTTTCCTTTCACAACTTTGATATAAGTTTTCCGTTTACTTCGTTTCTATGGCATACAATAAATATATCTTCTCTTACAGGTGGAAGTAGATGGAGAAGTAACGAAGAGTGTGCTAACTTGGCACGTGAGACGAGAAGACAGCGGGAGGCAGCTGACCTGTCGTGTCTCCAACCCCTGGTTCCCAGCGCATACGCTGGAAGACTCTGTTACCTTGGAAGTTATGTGTGAGTGGAAGAAACTTTTATAAAGAGTAATTATTAACTGACTTAGGGCAACCTTCAGCAAATTTAAACCGCGTTTAGTAACTGCCAGTGTCATCATTGTTGTGGAATATTGTCACTGATACCTCTTGAATGCGGTTTAGTTGCGACATGCGTCCACGACAGACTTAACTCAGCAGCCGTCGACAACATGCCGCTCGTGTTCTCAAATACACGATTCACACGTCGCCGGCAGCCGCCGACGCGTCGACGGCTGCAGTTGCCCTGTCGTCAACGCGTGTCGTTCGCGTGTATGAGCACTTAGACGTGCCGATTGCTTTCAGTTTCATTGTTGAAATTCGCGTTTAGCTAATCGGTACATACGAGTATGTTAAAGTGTAACTTAATGACAGAATCTGTCCAATCAATCCATCTGATGGAATCTGCGGCTTTTTATTTTGCTTGGTTGTTGTAAGTGACTAAGGACTGTATTCCATTTTTTTTTACATCGGTCCCTACTATTTTATCGATTGCCTGTACGTCTGATCGCCAGGAAAATTACGTTGACGGATACATTTAGTTCCAAAACATTTTTTTGCAACCGATTGCACAAAAAAATTACTATTTTCACAAAAATCAAAACGCAATAAATTCTGTAACGGCCAATCCCGAACACGCGATTTACAAACACAATACAACTGCGGACAAAATAATTGACCCAGTAACAAAAACAAGTGAAAACCTACGGGCGATATATCAAATGCACACCACACACTAGATACGGGAGCGGTTGAGTTCCGGCGGTGTTTGCCGGCGGCCCGAGTCGTGTGCCAACAACTTTGTCCCCAAGTTTAAATATTATCGCGGGGTAGAGGCTTCGTGTTCTGCCGTGATACACGGAGTGTCGCAATACGGGTTTATTTATTTATTTATTTAAATAAATAAATAAATAAAAAAATAAAATAAAAATAAATAAAATAAATAAAAATTATGAAGTATTTATGCTATTGTTTATAAACATAGCTGGATGGAACTGGAATACGGGCTGGTGTTAGCATAAATTAGATTGTGGAAGTAGCTATTTAGCATTTGATGAGTAATTACTGAATTCGGTGTATAAACTGCTTTGAGGCTTTTGATGATTGCTTTTAGTATTTCACAATCGTGCTTCACTCCATTTTAGTTTCTATACATCCTTTTCCGCAAGTGGCGGTCCTTCGGGAAGGCCTATGTCCAGCAGTGGACGTCTTTCGGCTAAAATGATGATGATGACATCCTTTTATTTTCATAAAATATATATAGCACATGTGTGAGTACTATGTACATACTATGAAGCTTCCATTTACTGGGTACGTCTTTCATTGACTTGAATGTGCCCTGGCGGCTGAGAGTATGTCATGCTCACTCAAATGTCTCGCTGATGGTGGCACATGAGTTGGATCGTTTAGCTCCCTTCAAAATGGTTGAGCTGAATGGTGCTAATCCATGTTCGTGAACGGGCGCCGTCAATAGGGACTGGTCATCTCTTTGCTGCCATGGCTTATTTTAATTTAATTTAATATTTGAATTGTTTTAAACTTTCATTGCGGACGCTTTTAACGTTCTGCATCGTTCTCACATGCATAATTTTTAACATTAATGATGTAACCAATACTTTGTAACCTTAGTATTTTGATTTAAAAGAGTGTCCATGGAGTTTCTTGCCCGTTCTTCTCCATAGGTACCTACTACGCTTTGGAATGGGCAACTAGCTTCATTTTTCTGACTGACCGACTCCTTGACAATTCAAAAGTGCCTGTAATTGGTTTAATTGAAATAAATACTTTGAGTTTTGAGTTTGAGTTTGAATATATATATATATATATAATATAATTCATAAAATAGTATGTATTTTCCTAAACAGGAAATAAATATGGAGAAAATGGAATGGAGACATTATCGCCAACATTACTCTTGCCAAACGATACTTAAGATAAACACATATCCTGCTTTCCGAAGCGTGGCTTATGTAATATGCATTAATATAGCGGCCATTACATTCATTAGGCTGATACACCTAATTTACTCAAACCTAATGAGGTAAATGAAGCTATAAGCGATCTTCTGTGAGTTGCAGCCATTTGTGCTTTGAGATAGTTATTGTATTATAAGATTACTTTGAGATAGATTATGAACTTACCATAATTCTATTGTCAGCACTTTTTATGATATTTTGTAGTTAATATCACGCAAGAGAATGGGTTGTCAAATCTTTAAATTACAAAAAAAACTGTGATCAGTTTATTAGATTGCCGTAATCCAAGCTTGGCAAAAGGATAGAATATTATCAAGTTCTTTTTTATGTTATAAACTAGAGCTTGACTGCGATCCCGCCTGATGGAAAGCAGTGATGCAATCGTAGATGGTAAAGCGCACTAATTTATTATGAGCCTATTCACCATAGCCTTCCTTTTTTCCTTCCTTTTAAGTTTCGTGTTTTATCATTATAATCATCCACTGCCCGACTTCACCTACTACTAAGCATAAGGCCTCTCTTTTCATGACCTCCTATGCCCGTCTCATCCAGGTTCTACCCGCGATGGAAACAATGTCGTCCGTTTTACAGTTTGGTGTTTTCGGCAATACTATTATTTTCTGTAACCTTTTTAGCAGCCTGATTTTACTGGCGGTTATATTTTTTATATCTTAATGCGATTCCGCTCACCCATATGAGAAAAAAAGTTTAAATCTAAACGCTATAAACTCAACGCCATTCTGTTTCCAACTATCATGACAGCTCGGAAACAACGTAAACAAAATCCACGTTGAGCAAAAACAAACTTTCCCTCTCCATTATATTTAAACAGAAATAGTGTGACAACGTACAAACTCATAACATTAAGTTAAACATAAACAGGCTAATGCGATTACTTCAAAAACGTAAGCCCCCCAACTTTCGTAGTCAAGTTTATCTCGTCAAGTTAAAACATTATCGTTTATTGTCAAGCAGTGAGTGCGTACTCGCGGCCTCGTGTGTAATGCGTTGGCGCCAATGTTGGGCCAAGTTTGTGTCTGAAGTAAATCAAATTAATTACTAATCAGTTCATATGAACTTATTAGTATTTTTTTTTAATCTTGTCTCAGTGGCCATTATAAATAGGTAATTTCTAGCAAAGTTAGGCTATTGACTAAACTTGTTATTCGAATTTGTAATAAAGAAAATAACAGTTTTACTTCATTTAATAAAGTTTTTAATTTTAAATTTAAAACAAAGGATGTAAAACTATAAACAGCAAAATTCAAAACACCAAAGCTCAAGCTACTAATAAATAATTAGCAACAAAAGTATGAATTAACAATAAACCTAGAAACACCACACACCAAAGCCAACCAAACACCAACACCAACATTTGCAATTGGCCACCAACACATAAACATGGCACCAAAAGTAGCAGTCAGCTTATTTAACTTTTAGAAGTTTGTTAGTAAACTTACACGCGTACAGGGATGTTAAATAATTTCGTTATGATATAAACACTTGAGTGAGAGCCCCAAGGATTACTGACGGACGGATTAACTTTGACAATGATAGAATAGGGGATGTTTTATCTTTACGCTTGCTTGTGAGGGGTAAGCGGAAGAACATTTGAAGTTGGTCAAGTGTTGGTTCAGATAGCGTTGATATCTTTTTATGATGTTAACTGGGTGGTAAGAAGTTTTCTTGGGTTTTCTGTAACGGTTATACGGTGTTTTAAGACAGTCCAGAACATCTAAGGCTTCGGCCATATGGCAATAAAGATATGTAGGATGAGTATTTTAATGTAAGGCTATGATGAATGGAACGTAACGCATGAGAGAGAGATGGAACGACAGTGAGAGGGAGAGAGTAGAAGAATGGTGGATTAGCACTTGAAGGGAACGGTTGTCAATTTTTATGGAGAGTAAAGACGAAGATTTAATAAATTATAATTAAGAAGATATATATGTATATAAACTGTTTACAAATCATTTTACTAGCCCCACAATCCTCATTCTACAGATATGTGGATGGGGTTCACTAAGATTATTATGAAACTTCTATCCGGGGGAGGATTTATGAGGTCACAATGAACTGATATGATATTTTTGGTCCTAGCTTTAGCATAGGGCCTTGGTCCTTTTGGACTCATGTCCTAAGGGACCATGATTTGGGAAGGATTGTATGTCATCATCATCATCCGCAGCCCGACTTCACCCACTACTGGGCAAAGGCCTCTTTTTTCTTGTGCCAATGACCACGCTCCGGTGCTGCCTCATCCAGGTTTGGCCCACGATGGCAACAATATCGTCTGCCCATCATTATCATGTCTGGATTGTACGTATTCATCTGTTTTAGATTCCGTTTTTCATACAACTGTTCTTTCTTTTTCATGCAATTGCTTAAAAAATATAGGTTAAGTGTTTTACAAGTTGTCAGGAGATAATAAAAGAAATATTCGGATTGTGTTCTTATAGGAGCTGGTATTTTTATACGATTTAGAATTACACATAGGTGTAGGACAACAGAAATATGATAATATATATTGACCAATCATAGATGTGCGGTCGTTTTTGCTCGAGCTATAAATACCGCGCGTCGCGCCACGAAGTTAGTTATATGCCCGCCACGCGCATAGCGCGCGGTCGTCGTTGCTAGCTGCTAGTATCGATACCGTGAGAATATCTAGATAAAAAGTATCCTATGTGTCATTCTGATGTATCCTATATTACTATAATGTTTCATCAAAATCCGTTCAGTAGTTTTTACGTGAAAGAGTAACAAACAACCACCCATCCATCCTCACAAACTTTCGCGTTTATAATATTAATAGGATTTCTAAGCTAGTGCCTAGACGCACTAGCTCTTTTATTGAGCTTCCGCAATTCGATCCCCATCCATCGAATACCGCAAACTGATCAACGAGATAGTTACCCAATTCGTTAATCGAGATATTTTATTTTTTTAACAATAAAATTCCCCACTTCACTCCTCCAACAGAGGACCGGTAAAACAAGTTTTAATATGGCACGCGGGAAATTATAAATAAAATTCGTTATATTCGAAAAACTTATTTAATGCACGTACGAAATGCAGTAGGTAATACAAGTTGCAAAACAAACAAACAACGTAATAATTGTACTGTTGCCCGCTCCCCAGGTTCGAAGTGGGGCAAAGAGTTCAGTGGAGCAGACGGGGCATAACTTTGAAAGCCAATATTGATGTTTTATTTTTTTGTTGAAGTTTCTGAAGCATTTTAGGGGCTGTGAATATTGAGGTTTTCCGAAACTTATCTTCAGTTTTAGCTTAACCAAGATCAATATTTTAAAGACCTTATATTCGATCTACCGTTAATGAACAGCAAGGTCGTGTCCTAGTTATACTTAATTTCGAGTCGGGAATTATGATTAAAACTCCTTTGAACATTAAAATCACTGTACATACATGTCAAATGTTCGATGTTTAAGAAATCTATACTAATAATAAAGCTGAAGAATTTGTTTGTTTGCTTGAACGCGCTAATCTCTGAAACTACTAGTCAGATTTCAAAAATTATTTTTGCACTTGATAGTCCAATTCTTTAGGAAGACTATCGGCTATTTAACATGACCTTGGAAGCCGAGCAAAAAGAAAAAAAGACAGAAATAACACAGTAATACCGAGGGTAGGCGATGCTAAGTGACAGGGTGGGTCGGGGGAACAAGAAATTTCACGCGGACGAAGTCGCGGGCAAAAGCTAGTGAAAAATAAACCTATTTGATGTGAGAAGGTGGCTTAAATAATATTTTGTAGTGACCGCAACTGAGCGTAGTGTGGGAAAAGGTGGATGTGACAGACTGGATTTGGAAGAAGGACAGTGTTGTGGCGCAGCCTGGGAGAGGCCTATGTCCAGTAGAGGACTGCGACAGGCTGAGTTGATTGATTGTTGATTGACCATATCCATATGTCAATGTCTGTTTGTTACCTTTTTACGCCTAAACAACTGAACGGATTTCGGCAAAATTTGGCAAAAGAAAAATATTTTATTTTACAAAAACCTACACGGACACCTATGAAACGTCAGAAGTTGGTGCACGATTCCAATTGGTCGTTTCCTATGGAGACGAGCCGGCAAGAAACTCCAAGGTTACTCTTTTAAAAATAATTGGCTTTTAAAATGTTTTCAAATTTCAGTAGGTATTCCAAGATGATGGATGGCGTCCTAGGGAAGGACATAGGCTATTTGTCCTGGTAGCACGTTCCCGTGGGATAGTTTCCGACATTCACGCGGGGGAAGCCGCGGGAAGAAGCTAATATATCATTATTGCCCTTATCCCAATTTATTTACGGTCGACACAACATGTCTTTTTCTTCCTTACTTCTCTATTATTCGTCTCAAAATATATGCAAAACTTTTTGAATGTAGTTTGGTCATTTTTCATACTCGAAAATAGAAAGAAGTTATCATTATTATTCATTGTAGTTTAAAGTCTGATAACTGCTTTTTCTCCCTTTTAAACTAAAATATGCACAGTGAAGATTTCATCAAAAAAAAAAAATACAAAGGAAATATTTAGTCCCCTCTACCATTCTACTCCTTGGCCAAGCATTATGTAGGTCCGACTTTGTCAGAGCATCCGTGCTCTGAATAAACAATTCTGTCGCTGTCTGCCCCAATAGAAATATTCACTTATCTGCACGCTCTTTGTCCTTAGCGTAGCAGCAGAGCTCCAGGGTAACAATAGTCTGTTTAAGTCAGCGGTGGTCGATAGTGCAGTACCAATGTGGCTTTTAGATCCATCTTTGTAACCAAAACCTTTTAAGGCGAAAGCGTCAGCCCGCGAAATTTAATTTTTCTTACGTTTTATTGCGATTTGCAGGTCTATAACAGGTTGTATGCTGATTTAAATATGATTCACGGCCGGAATAAATATTTATTTATAGAATTACTAGCTGCGCCCCCCGGTTTCACCCGCATAAGTTTCGATCCCGTGGGAATATCGGGATAAAAAGTATCCTATATGCTAATCCTGGTCTGTGAAATCTCATCCAAATCCGTTCAGTAGTTTTTGCGTGAAAGAGTAACAAACATTCATCCATCCATCCATCCATCCATCCATACAAACTTTTACGTTTATAATATTAATAAAAAATAAATATAATAATAATAAAATAAGCGGACCTAGTACCTAACGGTACTTCTGGACACGGCTCGAATTGTCAGGAGGTTCCTCTCTACTATTATTATTTAACGCGGCTCGCGGGCGGGCTACTATTATTTATATTTTTAAACTATACTTTTTATATTCTAATATTTGAATTCTATTTCTATCTTCCTCTATGGCAATGGTGCCGATGTCGACAATTCTGCCAATGTCACATGTGATATGAGAAAACGTGCGGAGAAAACAAAAAAAAAAAAAACTTTAAACTAATATTTGGAAATATAACGTAAATGTGTTTACATTCAAATAAAGGAGATAAAATAAAATAATAAATAATATAAATAATGTTAGTAGGATAGTAGGATAGGATAGGAAGTAGGATAATAATAAAAATCATCAACACAACTCTCTACCTTTATTATTATCTTCTCCTTCTTAGCGTGTCGATAGCAATCTAAATGGACTCGGCCCAGAATTTGGCTACTTGTTAGGCGCCATCACCAACGTCCATCAGTTCCTGTAACTTGCAGCTGACAGGACACGTAGGACATGATATTAAGTGTCCCATCGTTTGTGGAACAGCACCACATTTACACTCTAAGGCGGAGTCGACTATGAATCTCCACCGGAACAGGTTTTCATTGCTTCGGCCAACCTGCGCCAATTATTATTATTATTGAATTTGAATGACTATTGAAAAAATCATGACATTTGATGCCAATTCTAACTCAAGGAGTTGTATGTCCGGCTGTGGACGTCAATTCAATTCAATTAATCTTTATTGCAATCCATAATGTACACATACGGGTGATATACATAATAGTATTAATAAATAGAACCCATTATGGACCCTGTCGGGCACAGCAAAATTTTAAATAAGTAGTAGACAGGAAGAGCCCTTTTATGATTTTCCTTATTACTTAATATTTATTTTATTTCCTTTCTATCTATTTTTACAACAGTATTACCGCTTAACTGCGACGTTGCCTGAGATAGCTGCGCGGTGCGTGAGAGGCGATAGTTGTCACAAGTTGACGAATCACTGAGCTCTCGCATCACGTCACCACACCCCTCCCGCACCGCGCTGCTACCTCAGATAACTTCTCAGTTAAGCGCTTGGCCTATAGTTGTGTATGTCCTAAAGTATATTGCAGTAACTGTTACATAATCATAATAAATTTTCATTTCCCAAATCTAAATTCTTGAAATGTAATTATCGTCTTAGATAATCCAAACTAAGTTATTGCCTACAAGTAAACAGGAATTATCGGCGTTCAAGTAAAAAAATACATAGCCTATCAAAGCAGGCATCAGGTTAGCGCGCGCCCGATAAGCAATCCATTCATCTCAACCTGAATCAAGTTGGCAACGCATTGAACTAGCGGCCATTTACGTCATTTTGAACGTTCCTACGAAGAAAAGGGCGCGGGACGACGTTACCAAATCGCTTGCCTACGCGCACGTATATGCATCCCTTTCCTTAATGACATGCTATAAATTTTCTTTATAACACGTTAAATTAGATATTTTAATTTGTCGCACCTATTCAATTTCATCCTGTATATTATCATTCATTTACATTATATGTCTTTCACCTGAAATGATGATGATGAATAAATAAATCATTATTATTGATTCTCACGTCAATTATTCCCGTCCCGATTTTGGCGGGACGTCCCAATTTTTAGCCTAAAATTAAATGTCCCGCGCGGGACAGGCTCAGTCCCGCTTTTCGGGGAAAGAAAAATAAATAAGTTATTCGTAAGTGTATTTATTAATTAGGTACTTATTTGTCATCATTCCCCTGTTCTTATCCCATTTTTTTTGGGGTCGGTGCAACATGTCTTTTTCTTCCATACTTCTATTAGTCGTCATCTCGGTAATCACACCCTTTCCCTTTTGTATTACTTATTTATATAATATTATATTCATCGGAAGACTTAACTGCCTTACAGGGTAAACCAGACAGTTATTGTTATTTGAATAGTAAACGACTATCTATCATTATTGTAAATTTAATTTGAAACTCAAATGAAATAATAAGTAGTAAAAAATCTACAGTGCGGCCGTCGAGAGAATGCGTTCTTGACACCTGTCAGTTTCATAAAAACGAATACGTGTTTTGCGAAATTGATCTTTATTAACTACTAGAATTGTCGCAATGATAGGTGTAAGGAACGCATTCTCTTAACGGACAATTAATTACGTTTTTTTTTTCTTTTGTCCCGCTTTCGACGAAACAATCCCGCTTATTATACTAAAAGGGCTTCAAAATCCCGCTTTACCCGAAAAAAATCTGGCAACGCTGCTTTAAGCACACAAATGTACAGAGGCGGACGGCGGTGGATTTTGGTGAGCGATAATATCAGTCCTCATCTTCATCTCAATAAAATCAGTAATTATAAAGCTCCAAGAATTTCATCATCATTATCTATGGAAGCCATGTTCCACCCACTGCTCCTACTGCTGAGACATAGGCCTCCTCTCTCATCTTCTCTCTTACTTTGATTCGGAACACGTTTTGACTATTTATTCGTTTTAGTTCAGTATCTCCTATCTAACATTACCTAAAAAGGAATTTTCCTTTTAAATTCTAGACTAACTTTATGATTGATTGATGAAAACTGTCATTAAGTTTTAAAATTGTGAGACCTTCCAAGGATTTGCTATTCGAACTAATAGTTTCAAGGACTTGTAACTTGACGATAATCACGTTAAATGGAAGCAGATTTATTTATTGAATAACGAAGACTGTTTAATTTTAAAGCAGACTTTGCTGGAAATCTCATTAGCTTTCTTGTAAATAGGATTTTCGGGGAGCAGTGGTGGCAGGTGGTCGTAGGTTCAAACCCAGACAGGCGCTTTACTCTGTGTAAATAATCTCATTACTACTGCTCTCAAAACGGTGAAGGAAAACATCGTGAGGAAACCGGCATGTCCTAGAACCAAAAATGCGAAGACATGCGACATTTACCAACCGGCACTTGGTCCGCATGATAGGTCCCACTTCCTCTCTAAGAGAGGAGGCCTGTGTCCCAGCTGTGGGAAGATTATAGACTGATTATGGTGATGTTATGATATGCTAGCTACTTACTTACTTAGATATAACGTTTGTTGCAGATCCTCCAGTGACCCAGATATCACTGGTAGAACCCAAGGAGCCTCGTCTACTGCGAGAAGATGAGAACGCTGTGCTGCTGTGCTCAGCTGATGCGTCGCCACCAGCTGTCAATTTTACATTTTATAAGGGACCTGAAGTAAGTACTTCTTTATAATTACTTATTATGCAGGATTGTGCTCAAAAATTATGTAATTTAACCGTAACCACAACTAGAAAAATGCATAACGCGGAGTGTCTACGATGTCTTATATTAGGGTCATTTTCTGAAAGAGTATCCATTCTTAAAGAAACCAGTTTTTTTAGCCCTTAATGTCCCACTGCTGGGCCTCCCTACTCTCATTCCACCTCTCTCTGTCCGGAGCTGCCAAGGACCAATCTTTATCAAAGGAGTCCAGCTCATCCCGCCATCTCCGTCTGGGCCTGCCGCGATGTCATTTGCCATAAAACAGGACCCACTGGGTCGTAAGTTTGGCCCATTATTCGTCTGACATGCGGCAGATGTATCCAGCCCAATTCCATTTAAGCGTGGCAGCTTTCCGAGTGACATCAGTTATTTTAGTGATGGAACGGATAGTTGTATTCTTAACCCGGAAAGAAACCAGTAATATAATCTTACAGTTTGAAAATTGTGACCACATTGTGGTATTGGCTCCAACCTATAAAAATAAATGTAAGTGTAAATAGTAAATAAATAAAATAAAAAATAAATAAATATACAAGTTATAGATTTGCCAAGCAATTTCAAAAACCCTTGTTATTATTTATTTATTTATTTAAATAAAACGGTATAAAACCGATTACAAAAATTAAAGACAGTTTGTAGACATATGTAAGTACAGACGCCATCAGGTCAAGCTACCCGAAACTGTCCAATTTTCCCAATAAACCTTGAACCTTAATGATTTAGAGATAAAGTTGAAAACCTATTAAAGACATTTGACAGATGGTAGTAGCTTGATGTGCTGTCGTCGGTACACAAATAAAAGAGAAAATATAAAAGCATCCAGTTCAGGTAAATAAAAATAATTACACTTTCATAAATCCCTCTTACAGTACTTCTGACACGCCGACAAAATTTTCGTCCATTCGTCCGCAATCAGATCGTTTGTTGGATTATAATCCAAGAGATAACCATTATGCAGGAAAAGATTCATTGGCAAATGAAACTAATGGCGTCGCTCTTGCATCAATTCCTAATGCTATATCAACAAAACCCTTACCCATTCTACAAAGGAGTAACAATTCATACATTAAATAATTTAAACTATTTTAAACTCCAACATTATAACACAGTTAGCCGTAAATAGTAAGTTGGCATGTTCAAGTACTAAGTCTTCGGTAGCGTGATTCAATAATGAGAATTTAATTGTTGCTTCATGAAAATTCAATTTGTTATACTGGCAAATAATAACTTCATAATAACGTTTGGTTTTACGTTGTCATAATTAGTTTTTGCTTTATATTTAGAATGCTGAGGCTTAAAAAATTTTTCATTACGCTTTGAAGATTTTGCTTGTAATTGTTTTATTATATTTTGATTATATATAAGCCCCTTTGTGTTTTTGGTAAATTAAATGATTAATTATTAATTCTGGCTTTACATCGTTTCGCTTTTGACTAAGGTCACTGATTCAAAAAGGAAGTCATTTCAAGAAAGCTGCCAAGTTAGATTAAAGGCTGTCAGGTCCAGTGATGTCTTCTATATGGCATATCATAGCATAATCAGTCTATTATGTTCCCACATCTTGGACATAGGCCTCCTCTGAGTGAGGGGGAGTGGGCCGTAATCCGTCACGCAAGCCCCGTGCGGGTTGATGTTTCATGTCTTAGAATGTTCAGCTTTAGGACATACCGGTTACCTCACGATCTTTTGCTTCACCGTTTTGAGAGCAGTGGTGATGATATAAATGACACAAAGTAAAGCGCCTGTCTGGGTTTGAAACCACGACCAATACACGTTATATTAAATACACGTAAGTCAGGGCCAATACCAATGGGCCACCACTGCTCATAATTTATATGTAACAGTAGTCAAAACTGCTGCAATTATCGCAAAATGCCGATACTCTAACATCAAAGAACAAACCTAGGAATCAATTAAGCTAAGAGGAAATAAATAACTTTAGAAATTAAAACCGTATCTCCCGCTGTTATATTGCGTCAAACAGTACTTACCTACCTCTGTTTTCCTTTGTCCAGGTCCACTTAATCAGGGACGATCCAATTGGAGGTCTGTCCTTAGAAAACAACAGGCTGGTCATCAGAGGACTCAGAAGACATCACTCGACGGTGTACCGGTGTCGGGCTAGGAATTCCGAGGGCAGTGCATTGAGTGATCCCCTTACCTTGAATGTTCTATGTGAGTTGTTTTTTAATTCCTAGATTTAGAAATCGTCAATAGAGTTTAGAAAGCTACAGTTATTTGTTTATTATTATTTATTTTTAGCCTATGTTGTCCCTCTCCAGGGCAAAGGTCTCCTTTCCACCTCTCTGTCTTGAGCTAGTGCGGACCAATCCTGTCTGTAGCCGTCAAGCTCGTCCCGCCATCTTTTGGGTCTGCCTCGATGTTGCTGGACGTTTTCTGGGACCCACACGTTGGAAGATTTGACCGATGACTTGTTCGACATGCGGCAAACATGTCCGGCGCAGTCCCACATACATTTGCAAAAAAAAAAAGCATGTTTCTTGACAAAACGACGTGTTTGATCAAATCGATACCTAAGTTCAGCTTTTGGAGCTGGTCAAAAATTAGATAACCATGACAGTATAATGAATTTGTAAAGTAATAAGATGTACTCTGTTGCTAGATAATATAACGTATATTTTCTACATCATAATTGATTTTTTCCTCAACTATAACCACTGTCATCTTCCTATCTAGCCCGACCAGAATGCGCAGCTGGCAATGTCATCCAGCAGCTAGCTGGTGCCCCTGGAGGAGAAGTCAGGGCGAGGTGCTCCGTGACTGCTCCAGCGAGTCGTGATGCCGGGCCTTTGAGGTTCTACTGGACTTATAATGGGACTAAAGATGTTTTGCCGGTAAGTAAATAAACCTTCGAATTATACAACCATCATCTAGCCTTTTTCCCAACTATATTGGGGATGGCTTCCAGTCTAACCGGATGCAGCTGAATACCAGTATTTTACATGGAGCGACTGCCTATCTGACCTCCAGAACCCAGTTACTGGGGAATACGATACCCCATGGTAAGACTGGTTGTCAGATTTTCGGGCTTCCTACCTTATATACAACCATCCCAAGAATGTTTTAGTTTTTAATAATATTTCCATTGATATTTTTCTAGCATTTCAATGACATATTTCTATCGAAGTCGAAATGTGATTGTGCCTGAAGTATTTATCATTTCATTAATATATAAATAGTAATAAATAGTCCACCAGACCGTATTTCGGCCATGCCAGCCAATCTTAACGGAGAATAGCCTTCAATGCGGGAGATATTACAGTGTGTGTATGCAAACATAGGTACGGCACGCAATCCGACACGACCGGCGAGATGAGGCGCCTGAAAATTTACATAAACTTTATTGCAATGCCTAAGCTCTAACTGGCTGTCTCTGGAATGTCAGTAAACCGTACCCATGGTATTGGTACTGATAGAGAAAAACTCACGTCGACCTCTTGTTTACCTTGACCCCTATTTGGTGTCCATGTACAGTGTATCGGACCTCTCAATAAATGCTGGAATGAAGTCAGCCTTTGGTTTACTAATATCCCGATGCAGCATATGATTTACAATATTATTCGACATCAATCCCACAGATACCAGCAGCCAACGTGACAGTGATGGGTTCCACCAGCACAGTCATCCACGGTCTTCATTCAGACATTGAAGAAGACCTTGGCTGGCTAGCATGTTGGGCTAGCAACGACGTGGGTAACCAGCGGGAGCCATGTCTGTTCAGGATCTTGCCTGCCGGTAATACTTTGACACTTTTGTAGTTCACTTAACGTATTTTTTCATAGGAGTAGATAATTTAAATTGCCTTGTATTGTAAACGACACAGATGCACATACAACAACCAAAAACGCAGCTGGAACCAAGCAGCTAGGTTTGTTCTAGCCACGGTGTTATTTATTGTAGATTATTTTTTGGCAGATCACAAGTAGGTATATTGCACGTTATAAGGAGTGAATTCACGTCTATGTGTGCATTCATACAAGCGACACGCGTCAACGGCAGAGGCAACTACAGCCGTCGACGCGTCGGGGCGGCCCGTGTATTTGAGTACGGTGCTCAAACACTGCCGCTGCTGTTGCCGCGTACCGCTCGTGTCTATGAACACTACTAGTGCTTATACAACAATAGTTGGTTAAAAATTATTTTTTTAAATTATATTTTTCGTATCATCATCATCATCTGCACCATGCATGACCACGATACATCACACTTCACCTCCCCAGCGCTCCCCGAACCGCCAAGCAACTGCGAGATCGAAAACGAGCTCCTTCACTGCGATCCCGGACACGACGGAGGTCTACCTCAGCGGTTCCTTCTCGAAGCTTTGGAGGTACGGCATCGCGCTGAAACCGCGAAAGAAGACAATGAGATCTCCACGATGAATGATCAGGTGAGCGCGGCGTGGCTGTGGTGCCGTGCTAACAAGACCTTCGCATACCTTTGTGTCTTCATCGTAAAGTTTCGTTTGCATGAGGAGAAATTCTGGACCGTCGAGTTGCAAAAATGACAATGAAATACTCGTAGGCGAGTGGTGGTTCTCAACTTTTTGAGATGCGAGTATTGTCCGGACTATATCATACTTTGATTCGATTAGGAGTCTCAGATAAATTACATTCATTGCCACTTACTAAAATATCTACTTTAGCCTAATATGTAATCTGTGTTGATTTATAAAATCTTCTTAAATTTTTTGGCTACAATGGAATTTGAACTTTGTCATGATCACATTGAGTTTGTGGTTCATATCTGAGAAATAAAGAGAATAAAAAAGTTTTTTTTAACTCTCATCGATAATCGTCTGGTAAATTCTAGAAATTCTCAGCGTGTAAACAACGCTTTACGATTACTCTTCTCACTGTCGCCCTATTGTATTTTCAAGTCCTTTTTCTTCGAAGTCTTCTAAGTCCATCTTGGAATCAATTTGATATAATCTTCAATGCCTAGTAATAGTTTCTTATGAATTTCAATATCTAATTTATTATTTTTGCGTAAGGCCACTTCAGAAATTGTATATTGTTTTGTTCCTAACCACTAGTTTCGTCTTCCAGTCTTCTGACCTTTCTTATTGTTAGTTAATGGCGCCGATTCCCTTGTTCACAAACTAAACTTAATTTAAGTTCAGTGCATCTTTTTCTTTATATTTCATTAAGAAAAGGACAGAAGATAAATATTAGTTTAGTCTTGTCAAATTAAGATACTCCATAGACAAATTTAGACGTGATTAAAAAATTGGCTACTATAATACGTCTATTTACGTTAGGTGCTCACTAATTTGACAGGACAGGATAATACAGATTGATAAATCCATAGATAGAATATCTACTCTTTATCGTGTATACCAAGACCCGTCTTCAGCATGCTTGTGCCTTCTCTGTTTAAGAAGAGGCTTTTGCCCTGCAGTGGGACCAAAATATGCTGGTATTATTATGCATTTCATAAAAATTGCAGATATAAATGAGAAGATTTTACTAGGGGTGACACAATGGGCGGTCTTATCGCTGGAATCTATATTTTAAAGACAACCTTTGGATGGATTAAGGGAGAAGGAGAGACAGATTTATTTACCAAAACAGAAAACAATTAAAAAATCTTCTCAAGAACCACAATAATAAAAAATGTGGCCTTTTAGGTTTGCACTGTATATTCAGGTCTATTTATTTTATTCTAACTCCAAAAATACTGTAAAACGGTTAACTTTTGCTCTGGCACTATGAATTCTGTTTGAATGGTCTCAAAAATATGTAAAATCGACACCAAAAAATGCCTGTTCCCGTCCTCTATAGATTTATAAGCCGCGTTCGGTTAATTATTGCTCTATTTTTGATAGTTTTGGTAGTTTTATTCGATCACAGGACATTTTGTTGGTTACCTCTGCATGCAGTTTTTTCTAACATTTTGTGTTTTATATTAGGTTTCCTAAAATGTGTTTGTTGCTCTTTTAATACCCTCACCATGTTTTGATCTATGTTTCCTTTGTGTACTTACACTTATTTATGTTGATTATATAAATTGAGTATTGACAGTGCCTAAGAGCTATTACGCACTGTCGACTGTTCGCCGGCGACTCGGTCGACCGTGACTTACTATAGTTTAAATAGGTGTTTACGCGCTTGGTCGCAGGTTGCCCGGGCGACTCGACGACTCGCTGCGTAGTGGCGACGCACAAGCGACTGCCAGTCGCCGGCGACCAGTCGACAGTGCGTAATAGCTCTAATAGCTCATAACGAGAATGATATTTATTTATTTAAACTCCTCGCATACAAAAAAGGTATAATGGCGGACTTAATGCCTTAGGCATCCTCTACCAGTCAACAAAGGGTGGTGAAGAGCTTTGGTTGAGAGGGACGATGATAAAAAAAACTATTAAAATTAGGTATACAAATACATAAATAGGTTATATGCACATACACATATATACTTTAGTACTAGGGACAGAGGTGTTGAGATCTGACTCTACGCTATTTGTTTAAAAAATAACTCTGCAATTTCCACTAAAATGCTTGTATGTCTATTAGGTACTTATGTAAAACCTTTTGACAAAGATTACCTACTTCAATAAATGAAACCCCTAAACGTTGAATATAAGTGATTTCTTTTCTAAGTAACTGTAATTAGACTGTATATCTTTTATGGTATTTTTATTTCGACCTCTGATAACATTCAGCAAGCTTTATATCGTTTACCATATTTTACATTTATAATAATATAAGGAAAACCTTACTTTTTAATGTTTTCAGTAAATACCGTAATTATTTCGCTACATTGAATAAAATAAAATACCAAAATCTTTTTTATCATCTCAGGGTATCTCAGCTTTTGGACTGACTGAAGCTGTTTACCGTGTCAGGAACGACAAGCCGCAATTCGCTTTAGATGCTTTATCTCCTGGAAAGTATACACTGCTGGTCTACGCTGAGACGCCCAGAGGAAGGTCACAAAGACCTGCAGCATTACACAGCGTACGAATACGTACCGCTGACGACTTGGATAGACCGGGTAAGGAGTTTTATTTTTTTATTTTTTGATGGGTAGGAATGCAATAAACCTTTTTTTTGTACAGACGCCAGCACATCAAGCTACTACAATCTGTCAAATTTCTTTAATAGATTTTCAACTTTTAAGGTTGATTGGGAAAATTTGACAGTTTCGGGTAGCTTGACCTGCTGGCGTCTGTACATATCATATGTAAAGCCACGAGTACTAATGTTTACACTTTTATAATAGTCATCATCATCGTCATCTGCCTAGTCTTTTCCCAACTATGTCGGCTTCCAGTCTAACCAGATGCAGCTGAGTACCAATATTTTACATAGAGCGACTGCCTATCTGACCTCCATAACCCAGTTACTGGGTGACACGAAACCCTTTGGTAAGACTGGTTGTCAGACTTTCGTGCTGTATTAATAGTATGGGTTCCAAAATACTAAGTTCGTGACAACATAAAATTACAATGAATACACTTTAAGAAAATCACTTTTTTTTAAGGTTGCTCGGAATTTATCAATTAATGTTAAATAGTATGTAGAATACCCATCCCTGCCTCACTGAGAGGAGGTCTGTGTCCCAGCAGTGGGAACGTTGGTTATGTTAGGCTAGCAGCCCACCCCATCGATGAATATAATTTATAACACCGTGTCGTAAATAGCTCTACTACTCTAACCCATTCACTTTGTCCTTAATTTATGACAAATAGCGCAAAATCAAACAGTTAACGTCTTCGGGATACACGAGTTAAATAGCTTTAATTCATGCAAATGTTTGGACAGCCGGCTACCGATTGATCTTACGAGAATGCAGTTTATCTAGTGGTAATGTTTGATACAGTTAACTGTAGCTAAATGAGGAAAGCTTTCAACGTTCATTCCTTCCACATTGCAGCAATTTATGCATCGATCACATCGGTTTTCTAAGATGGCCTCCGTCGTTGATGCCATTTGAGATTCCTAAGATTATTAGCACAATCATTAGATCTAGCTCATTTGTTTAAAAACAAAAGGGTTAGTTTCTGTTTTCCAAGCCAACCCAATATCATCGTTTTTTAATCTCAAATGCTGAAAAGAAGATGTTGCTGTCATGGTATTTTCTTGTTTATAAATTAAACCTGCGGGGTAATTGTGCAACACACTAACAGTAGCTTTCATACTCCACTTTGGTACTCCAACAATATCCATTGCGTTATTTACGTTGTAGAGCAGACCAATTTTTCTAACATATGAAGCAATGGAATAGCAATATCCTTCAAAATGATTCAGATTGTGATTGATAGTGTGTTACGAAATTAAGGTGCTGATCCTGACTCGCAAGACGACTTATTTACCGTATTTCTATATCATCATCATTATCACCAGGTTCTCTCCAAACGATGACACCAGTACCACCTCCCCAACCACAACCCTCAGATAATAGTGTTGCACTACTGGTTGGAGCTGCACTATCTCTTGTTCTACTGACTATCCTGACTACACTGTGTGTCGCGATGATAGTCATGTGTAAGAAGAAAAGTAGACCGAGAGATCCGGAGCAGAGGTGAGATTTCTATTTATTTCTTCCCAAGGTTTAACTTATTTGCTAGGAGAACTACTACATGATTGTATCGAGGGGTCTACTCCCTAAGTCTGTCAACGAAGATACGGGCCGTCCGAAAGTATTTCGGTACTTACTTACCCTCGTCATCGTCATTTCAGCCGAAAGAAAAAAAAAGTCCATTGCTGGACATAGGACTTTCCCAAGCACCTCCGCTTCGACCGTTTCTGTGCTTATCGCATCTAACGGGTTCCTGTGGCCTTCATAAGGTCATCCATCCACCTTGTTCAGGACTTCCAATGCTACATTTTCCGGTACGCGGTTGCCACTCAAGAACTTTTTGGACCCATCGGCCATCTGTTACTTAACCTATTCCCGATTTATGAACTTTTTCGGACGGGCAAAAAAGCATCGGGATAGACAACAATC
The DNA here is from genome assembly GCA_911387795.2 of Apamea monoglypha. NCBI lineage: Eukaryota > Metazoa > Arthropoda > Insecta > Lepidoptera > Noctuidae > Apamea > Apamea monoglypha. The sequence continues at coordinate 1,905,658 of OU426933.1, read as the reverse complement.
AAATCGTAGTGTCATACATTCTTAGTTCGGGCCACATACTAATATTATGCCTGTAGGTGATATGGAGTAGGAAATGCCCGTAACTTCGGCCATAACTACGGACTTCGTGCTTAGAGAGTAGACCCTCTGGAAAAAAGGTATCATTTTTTGTTTATCCGAAACAAGGTTTTTTTTTTTACGCCAGTGTCATTCGAATTCGTTAAGACGCTTTTGGATGATTGAGTAATATTTTAAAAAAAACTTTTCGTGTAACCTTTCGTGGGTGCTTTAAATATCTTCAAACATTAACCCTACGCAACACCCACAAAAATACCTGGTTCTATAAAGTTGAAATTGCTGACGTCAGTAAGAAGCCATTGGATTGCAGATCCAAAATTAAATCGAGTTCGTAAACCCGAAATAGCCCGAGGGAAAAAAACCAAGAGAAATGTTTGTTTTAATTTTTATTTTATTTTTCCTTTTAGCACCATTCTACGTAGAAATGTAGGAGTTTCCATGTATGGTGGCGGTTCCACCATCTCATCCAACGTGGTGCCCACAGTGGTAGTGAGAGGTCATAGAGGATCTAGGGTCTTGGCTGCAAGGTGGTCAGGAGTCCTTGATGATGCTCCACTTGCCGTACTGGCTCTAGACACAAGGCCTCATGGTAAGCAAGGACAAACTTTTTATCCATGACCTTTTTTATGGAAAGTCAGGGAAATTAATTGTTAAGCAAATTGAGTACCAACTTAAATTGTATGTATATTCAAACAAATACGATTGTCAGTGGCTTTAACACATCAAATTGATATAAATATTGTCAATTTGCTTAACAATTAATTTCCCTAACTGTGCCTATAATAGTGAGCATGTGTTTGTGCAATATCTCACGCGATGGTAAGCGATGATGTGGTCGACAATGGTGCACGGTTGCCTAGAAGTAACCTTTTCACTCGACACTTGAAGACTCCTATAGCTTTTGGCACGTCTTTACAATGTGGAGACAACAATACGAAAATAAATGAAAACACTGGAAATACTAATGCACAAGAGTATTTGAGAACTATCAAATAGCATCGAATTAAAAAAAGTGATTTTTTCTAACAAACTAAATAGTAGTGATGGGCAGACTACGGTTTTTGCCAATCTTTGACTAGCTGTAGTGACTAAACTATTGGACTGGGAATGTCATTTGATATACGCAGTTTAATTTATTGTCGTATTGTAGTCTCCACCTTGTATAATAATCAGCAGTGAGTGTATAGAGGTATGAGGAACAGGGTGTAAACTTCACTCATCCTCCATACAAAAGGGAGGATCCTCCAACCAGATGGGTGTTGTGTCTGGCGGGCAACTGCCCGGGGAGTCATGTCAGGGGGTTGTATATATGCTAGTTACGCGGTAAACTCTGCTTGCGAGATGCAGGATTTTGCATGACGTCAGTATGACGCGTAGTTCTCATGTGGCGTTGAAGATACAGGTGGAACAAGATTGCCAATGATGATGATAGCTTCTGGAATACATGTACAACCAGCAACATAGGTACCTGAGTCCAAACCCTGAGAACTCCAGTCAAGTACATCAATTTATAACGAGACCTCAAAATGCAAAGCTACTTTAATGTAAAATACATTGTAACCGAAACTCCGTAAACAATTACGAACAAAATTTTAATTAAATTATTAAAATGATACGCTCTGTAATAGTTTATAAACTTTCTAATTCGATTAAAATTTAGATTGCGCTCCCCTCGGGACTTTCGCGTTATTTGTGGATTATTTTCTAAAATAAGTATCTTGAATTGAATAAGGTTTTTTATGAAATACTCGGTAAAAAATACTCGGTCCACGAAGTGAAAAGTTCTTTTTTGGGTTATTAAATATCATACCTATTTTTATCGAAAAATATTATGATATAGGATATTGTGCAAGCGTAGTATTTAACATGAGTTACGTCGGTTATGTATAATGTATTTTTTTTTAAATAACACTGAGTAAGAGGGACACTGTGGTGGCCCAGTGGGAACAGCCTCGACCTTACGCGCATAGGGTCAGTTCACACCGAGACGCGACGCGACGCGACGCTGCGCGCACACTTTAAAAGAGTGACTCAAAATATACTTTATTTTCTACACGAAAAGGTACACATTGTATTGTGAGAGTTCAGAATACGTTGTGCGGTGCAGTAGGTCGTTTTAAAGTGTGCGCGCAGCGTCGCGTCTCGGTGTGAACTGACCCTTACGTGTCGTGTTCGAACCCATGCAGGCGTAGCTATGTGTAATTTATTTCATCACCACTGCTCTTAAAAGGGTGAAAGAAAACATCATGAGGCATCTGGTAAATCATAAAACCAAAAAATCGAAGACATGTGACATCCACCAACCCGCACTGGGCACTCGTGGTGAATTATATGGCCCCCTCTCTTTCTCAGAGAGGAGGCCGATGCCCAGTATTGGGAACGATACAGGCTGATTATGATTTTGTTATAAACTAGCTTCTGCCCGAGACTTTGTCCGCGTCAAAATTCCCGACCCACCGCGTCGCAGCCCACCCGCGCTATTACTTAATTTTCTGACTATTTTTGTCTTTTTACTTTGTTCCTTGGGGTCGTAGCGTTATATTAAATAGCCTATAATCTTCCTCAAGAATTGTTCTATTCAATGCATTTTTTTTTCTTGAATTATGAATAGTAAGAGACACATACTTCTTTTTTTTTTGCAGGAGACTCAGATTCAAGTCGAAGTGAAGACGAAATACAGGAGACTGAACTTACAAGAAACGAATTAGAAACACACACTTAACAATTTATAAAATAGGTCTATGTTTAAAGGAATAAGGTCAATATTGCGTGTTTTATAAAGGCTTTAGAAGTATAGAGAAAGAAGAAACCTGTATGACACAAACTACATACACCTGTTACCATGGATTCAGTACATGATTCTGAACCCCTTGCGTCGGAATTTTTAGTCAGTTATTTAAAAATAATATAGCTCTGCCATATATTTTAACCGCGTAGGTATCGCACTTTTCTATGAAGCAGCATTTTCTTTTTTGTTTGATAACCGACCAAGAATGTCTACTGCCAGCCTGTATATTATTTAAAATAGCTTCCTGGTATTTTAAAACAAAAAAAAGAAGCCTTAAAAAAATTTCACGAGAGAAAGAGAAAACAAAAATATAATATTAATTATACCAAAATATATTGTTATTTAATGACAGTAAACCCTCGTGATAAGGCATGAGTTCGTAGAATAATGACTAAGATCGCACACATTATGATAAATTGCGAGAGATTTACTATCGTGAGGAAATTTACTGCATCATGCACTTGCAGGACTCACGTATGGCGATTTTTCATGAGCTCACTGTGGTATTACGGATATATTTTACGGACAAATTATAGTGGGATTGGAGTCCATTTGGGAATACCCACTTAAACTTGGGAAGCTTTGCAAAGTTAAAGAGATTTCCAATTTGAATTATAGGTACAGTTTATTATTTTGAAAATAATTTATTTTAATTGAACTGCAACGGCATATCCGTTTCAAAATGAAAACGGTGAAGGAAAACATTGTGAGCAAGCACAATGCAAAAATAGTGCACAAAATCAAAAAAAATGTTCTAGAACTAAAAAAAATCGAAGACATGCTACATCCACCAACCCGTACTGGACCTGCGTAGTCGATTATGGCCTACTCCCTATCACAGACAGGAGGCCCGTGTTCCGGAAGTGGGAACATTATAGGCTGATTATGAATTGAATTTATTGAGGCTTTTTATTTTTAAAAAAAAAACACAATATAAAATTTAAAAAATAGAATAAAATAAACAGATAGCAAGACACCAATAAACCCAAAAAGTAGCAGAGAATAGTAAGAGCCTTACATAATTCCCGTTCAACACTTTTTTCAGTTCAAAATAAAAAGCGATCACCAACTTTGCCAACCTCGGCAGTAACGATCATCAGAAAAGCCACAGAGTAATATAAATGGCAAGCACTACTTACTGTTTAGCATTGATATACTGGATGGTTATATATGGAAATCACTACTCTATTCCAAAGTGGGTACTTACCAAGAATATTACTTACTAAGACAGCTGATCGTCAAAGTGTAACAGTCACGTTATATTATTATATTATGACTAAAATCGCAGTACGTGAGCTCATATAGAATATGATACGCCATAATATATCTAGCATAATAAATCGCTCGCATTTATCACACTGAACAATGTCTTAGACACGTAGTGTAATTTTTGTGTCTTATTGAATTTCATAAGAGTGATTATCTTGTATTACACCTAACGCATGGTGTCGTAGAATTATTTTAAAATTAAAATTATGATTCAAAATGATATATGATTCTTAAAAGATGTATGAACATTTTAAGTTCATAATTTGAAATGAGGGATTCAGTTCTTGAAAAAGTTTGAATTCAATTTTGTGAAATTATTTGGTGTCACAATTTGATATAATTTTATATATTTATAAGTTTTATAATTTATGAATTGCATTTTCGAAGGAGAAATATTAAATGTATAAATGCGATGTAGGTATGCATGACTCAGTATTATTTTCATAGTGATAAAATATTTACTTGGATTTTGTATATAAAATAATTTTATTTGTCTATAATAGGATTGTGTAGTAATGTTTTTTTTTATGCTAATTTTATTGATATTGCTAGTAATTAATAAATAGAAGCTCTTTCAATTTTATCACAAAAACTATAATCAATACATAGTTTATGTTTTTATAGAGCAATAAATTATTAAAATCACAATCCAGAATTAACAAAAGATACTTACAGTTCAAGCTTATTATTATTTAAAACTAAGCGTTTATTAATTCGCTATAAAATGGGATTACAAAAAAAAAAATATATACAAACGTAATTTACAGTTATTAAAGACTGACAAATTATACGAAATTGATGATTTCGTATAATTTGTCATTAACATTATTTCATTGTACGTAAGAGCGTTAGAGTCTACCAAAAATTTAATATAACATTTAATATTAAATATGTGAAATAATTTTAGCTGCCATATTTACATAATACGGGTATTAAGATTTAGATATCTTAGTGAATTCTACCATAAATATTATATCGTATAATTTTATGTATTTAGTTGAAATAGTTTGGTAGTCACATCTCACCGATTTTATTAGTGTTTTGTTAAATGTTTGGCATGTTTTGGCATTCACTGCGTAATTTATTAAGTGATAGAACACTTTATGAATTTACTACCGACCCTTCCCCGCTTCGCACGGTTTTTACGACATACAAAACGTCGAATTTCTTTATTATATGTAAATTAAATATTTGCGTATATTTATATTAATAAATTCGAGAATAAATTCTCTAAATGGTGGTAAAAACCCGCTTCAAAATCCGTTGCGTAGCTTAAAAGAACGACGCGGTGACACAGACAGATACGAAAAGTGACTTTAATGTCTAATAATAAGTACTTATAGATGAAGTTACAAATGATATTTTAATCGCACCTTTCAAAATTAATTGGTTTTTTACCACGAACGCTTCACTACAATTCATAATTAATTTACGTTACACAAAGCTCTGCTTTACAAACTTTAGTTAGAACGTATTTCTAATTTCATGCAATTTTGCAGCTCGACAGCAACCATAAGATTTTGATTTGAATGCAAATAAACTGATCAGACTTCTAGTACTTGTCTAATAATCAAAATACATACACAGATACCACTCATTACATTACTACTTACCTTACTATCCTATCATTATAATCATCATCATTCTCTTATCCGGATTAATTTTGAGTCAGCGCAACATGTATTTTTGTTCCATTCTTTTTAGTTACCCCTTTTCTAGCCATCACACAGTCCATCCATCGTTTCTCTGGCTTCTCCTACTCTTATGGCCATCCACATTCACACTCAAAACTTTCCTCCCTTACTATGCATATACACTAAAAAAACTCACTTGAAAATACTAGCTGTACCTAATAATTTACTCGTGACATCCCTAGTACGACCGGTTTGGAACGACGCACAATGGACGCGGACGGTAACTACGAAATCGAAGTGTCGCAATTGTGAACCAGAGTATCAATTTGCTTAACAAACAAAGTAGCCGACTGTGCGATAACTGACACGATTGACTGTCTGTATCAAAGAGCGAGCGAGAAGACAGATCAGATACATACTATCCTGTTTGCCTTCTCTCTCGCTCTTTATAGGGCGATAATAGAGAGTATTTACGTAGTCAAACGCTGCTAGAACTGCTTCTGACTAGACTGAAAGTATTGCTGTCTTTTACTATTAGGTAGATTTCGAAAGAGAAGGATTCTATTTAGCCATCAAACTGTCTTTGTCTGCAGTGTGATTACTTTTGTAGGTACAGTAGGCATACGATCATTACCTATTGCTAAAACATGAATGCCAAAAACGTGCCATACTTTTCTTTATAATTATTTTGTTTAGATCCAATATGTATGTAGATGTAAGATTGCAGAGGGGCTATTCCCGTATTTTTAAGAACGTTCACATTCTAATGTCAGTCTCAATCTGTCAAAAATACAATAAAATCACATACATTTTTGACATTGATTGCGACTTGAATATGAAACTTTTTTAAGTACGAGAATTCGCCTCAGTTACATAAGACCAAAGAATAGTAACAAAGAATGTTTATGTTTTTAACTGGAGACACAATATATCATATATTTTCCCAATTGTTTCTAAAATAAGAAGGTAGGTAATTCGTTTATTCGTTTTGGTATGGTTCAACTACCTTGTTATTACGTAAAAATGATTATTTTATTATCTATATAAGAAATTTATTGCTTAGAGTTGACTGATAAAATTCACTAGATATCAGATAAGGTAATAAAATGCCAAACCATTCTTATTTAGTGCCTCCAGTCTTGAAACTGTACCACAGAGCTTTGAAAAGATAGAGATTTCCATTGATTTGTGGGAGTCTTATTCCAATGTCTACCTATAGGATAGTTAAAAGATAGTTCAGGACGAAAATCGAATTAGTTTTATTACTATAATCAAGATTTCGATTATGGTTCGTGGAAGGGTCCATTGCATATCGAAACTACTGCCTTGGAAAGCACGTTAAGCTTTTGCGCGTTGGTCCCGGCTGTCATTCGTAGATCTTTGAGTTCGTTACGGGTAATCAGAAGCCCAAAAGACTTGACAACCAATCTTACCAAGGGGTATCGTGTTACCCAGTAACTGGGTTGTGGAGGCCAGATAGGGAGTCGCTCCATGAAAAATACTGGTATTCAGCTGCATCCGATTAGACTGGAAGCTAACCCCAACATAATTGGGAAAAGGCTAGAGAGATGAAGAGTTAGAAGATCAATAAGATAAGGTATGAGCGGAGAATTATGATGATGAACCGGATATAGGGCTCCCTCCCGCTAGCCGACTGATTTCGATTATGGAGAAAAATTAAATATTTTTAACATACACACAAAACTTAACCATTTTATTAGATTTCCTATAAAATTGATCGAGCACATTAACATTGCATTTGTAGATATCAATTCAGTCATTTAGTCTGTACGGTAGTCGTTTATATAAGACATCTCTAACTTTTTAAATGCTCTGTAAACTTACCGAATGATATAAAACAATATCAAATGTATACGTTTTAGTATTACATTGTACAGAAAATAAAGAAATATAAAGTTTATATTTTATCGTCTGCTTTTATTTTAAACCTGACATTGTTGGTGATATTATTATCTGGAATCCATGTTTAATACAGCCAAGGAGTATTTTATTTGTCTGTTTATTACAAAATATTGTTGGAGATATAATTTTTCAGTTTTTTATTGATGTTTGCCCATAATCTAAACGACCTGATGGAATGTGGTTACAACTGATCTATAAAAACCTGAAACGGCAAAGTAAATTCTGTGTTGCCAACATAAAATTCAAAGTTCATAAGACTCATAATTTGTAATTTAAATTTTTCAAAAAATTACCTTAATCGAATCATGGCGATGCTGCATTGTAGCAGAAAGAGGTAGAACACTTCTAGGTGTTGTAATCATCAGATCATGTTGGCCCAAAACTTCGCTACTTCCATGGCGTCATCGTTGGTAGTACCGAGGTCACTTTGACTGCATGTTTTGAGACACACAGGGAGGAGGAGGATAGGAGGTGTAACATAGTTGGACGGCACGGTTGGTGCAGTGGTCAAGCGATTGACTGCTGCGCTGCGTGTCGCGGGTTCGATTCACGCACGGAAAAAATATTTGTCTGACCTACAAGTAGTTGTTCCGGGTCTGGCTGTTTGTGTATGTGAGTTTAAATGTTTGTAAACGCACCCACGATACAGGAAAAATACCTAGCGTGGGGCAACGTTTAAAAAAAAAAAATAGTTTGTGACATAGCTCCAAATTCACACCCTACTGCTGTTCCGTCGAGGCAGTCCCACATTACCAGGTTGAAAAAGCTAAAACACGTTATAAAGACAACGCTTTTAAATGAAGCAGACTTTATTCCACATAATTTTCTACAAAGAGTCCCATTAAAATCAAACCCTTTCACAAACAAATCCGCAAGCAAAAGACCTTAAGGTCTTATTACAATTCAAGCAGCATCTTTAATATGACATTACAAATCGTGGGGGCGATATGTTCTCCGTACAATGATATCTATGCTCCTAAGCGGATTGCAAGGCGACGAACTCAAGTATTACAGAAATATACGAGATAATGGGTTCTGCGTCTTTTAAGAGAATATTAATAATTTATGGTATGATTGTTGACATTATGAAAGCATTTAAATCGGGGTGGTTCAGAGTTTGAAAGGCATTTCAGAGTTTTTTTCTCTGCAAATCGTTGTGGGTTTAAACCCGCCGATCCACAGCAGCCCACGGCTAAGCTACGCACGTGTACTTAACTTGGCTTTGTAAGAAAATAAAGGCGGGAGCGTCCACTGCGACCCACGCCTCATAAGAATGCGTCGCTGGTAAACAAATGAACCGCGCAGCTAACGCGGACAACCTCTCCGTGTACATTCCTACGTAGCAGTGGACGATCGACTTTTATTAAGGTATATTTGATTAAAGCACGGAACGGAACGGGCACGGGCTATGCCTGGAGTCTATCTGAGGAATCAAATTCGCAACTAGGTGATCTGCAAAGAACCAAAGTTGTCGACATAGCTCACAGAATAAACAAGCTGAAATGCAATGCGCCGGCCATATTAGCCGTAAAACCGATGACCGTTGGGGTAGACGTGCTCTTTAGTGGAGACAGCGAATCAGTAAACGTAGGGTAGGACGCCCTCACAGGTTAGGTGGAGCGACGATCTTCGGAGGGTGGCTAGTAGCAGCTGGATGAGTGTTGCCGAGAATTGAGTTTAGTAGCGTGCAATTAGAGATGCCTATGTCCAACAGTGGACTACTGTAGGATGATATTGAATTTTTGAAATCACCAACACGCAGCAAGTTTAGTGATTAATGCTCAGACCCAGTAACACCATGCTGACTGGTTAATATTTGTATAGGGCAGGACCTATTCTTAAGTTCGTGCTGGTAAAAGAGAAGAAGATTGCAAGGCCTATGTTCAGCAGCTTACAAAATAACCAAGAACAGTATTTATAACAATATATTGATTTAAAAAAAGTTTCCGTGTAGTGTCTTACTCCATAAGAATCTACTACGCTGTGGAATGGGCAACTAGCTACATCTTTCTGACTGATCGACCCCTTTACATTCAAAAGTGCTTGTCATTGGTTTAATAGAAATAAATGCTTTAAATTGAGTTGATATAACTTGTCAATGAAACAAGTTTTCCAGTTACGTACCTATACCCCTACTTATGCACCACATAAGTACAGTCGTGTAGTTCTTGGCAACAGCCCACAGTCGTAATATACTGATGTGGCTTGAAGATACTCGTACTCGGTTAGTATAATGGTCTCCAGAACCGTTAACCATTAAAATTATTATAGTCACTGATCGTTACTTTTATCAGTATGACGTATTTCATATTTTAGAAGTCGGTCCCAAAGTTCTCATCGGCAATATTATAGCCATAAATAATTGAGTGCAAGAAAAAACAAAAAAAACATTTTGGCGACGTTTTCAATGACCTTCTCTATTGTATGAAAATTATCCGTTATTTTGTACTTTGTAGCCTTTTTTTGCTAGCCAAAATAAAAGATTTCCTCCAGTTTTCATCCAATTTGGGGGCAAAATATTAGATTAACGGATCGTTTCAATGAAATGAAAATCCGACAAAAGCAAAATCGATTCGACAACTCGAATAATATCACACAATCGATAATTCATATCGATTTGTTATATTCAAATACACTAGCAGTGTGCCAATGTCAATTCTACCAAAAAAAGTTAAGGTTCAAGAACCGCTGAGGACGGCCATCTTTTAAAATTATCTCTATTCTTATTGTCATTGGCTTGAACTTTTTTCCAGTATATATCATTCCATTTTCGCATTTAAAATGATAAAAACTTTATTTTCTTGGACATTTTAGTAATTTGTTGAAAAATGGGCGTGTGACCAGATTGTAAATGTGATATGAATGAGTTAATAAAATTGACACTTTATTTTCATTACCATTGGAGAAAGTTGTGTTTATTTTCCAAATAACGTATGTACGTATCAAATATTTTGAAGAAATTCTTTAAAGCTTTTTTATTTTAATAAAATAAAAACCCCTTAAAAAAACTTTATTGGTGTCACTTTACTAACAATAGTCTTAAGTCATGATTGTAATTACTAACACTTTGGATCTTAGTTATCTGAAATAAAGAATTAAGAAGTAACACAGTGCTAAGCGTGCAAGCTAGTTGAACTAGCATCATCTTTCTGACTGACCGACTTCTTGACAATTCATAAGTGCCAGTACATGGTTTAACTGAAATAAATGCTTTGAGTTTGACTTTGATTATTGCTAGATATTTTGCACATTGCGCAAAATATCTAACATCTATAATCACAGCCAAACTCAAAGCATTTATCATATTTTTGCGCAATGTGAGAGGGGCTTCTGGCTAAGTAATAACAGCCGCACGGGTCGATCGATCAGGTTAAGCTACACTTGCCGCGGTTGGTCCGTGGATGGGTGACCATCTTCACACCCCTCCATGCTTCGAAAAGCACGTTAAGCCGTTGGTCCCGGCTGTCATTCGTGGATCTTTGACAGTCGTTACGGGTCGTCAGTAGCCCGAAAGTCGACAACCAGTCTTACCAATGGTATCGTATTACCCAGTAGCTGGGTTGTGGAGGTCATATAGGCAGTCGCTACATGTAAAATACTGGTATTCAGCTACATCCGGTTAGACTGGAAGCCGACCCCAACATAGTTGGGAAAAGGCTAGGCAGATGATGATTTTGCGCAATGAGGCAAAGAGCAAGAGACCAAAGTTTATACATTCAGTGACGATGAAGTTATGGAACAAAAGGGGATATGTAAATGAAATCACGTGTCTTATATGACCTTCTTTGAACATACACAATAACTACTCGTATTTTGATGCAAGTGAAAAAAAAGACAAATGCCCATGCGTTTCAAACGACGTTTTTCAACACGCTTGCAAGGAAAAATATATAAATAAAATTGCATCGCGGCGAAGGTGGTGTGACGATTTAATCATATTTCGATCGCCCAACCTGGCCAGGGATCGCTCAAAATAGAGAGGTGTGAAAGGCAAAAGGTGAAGCCTTGGCCCAGCAGGGGGACATAAATTAAGTTAACAAAAAAACATATCCGTAGGTATCTAGGTATATAATCCGTATATTCCGTGTCTTGTAATGAAGGACACTCGTAGCCGTCAGACAGCTTAATAAACTAATGAGAACAGAAGGCCAATTCTCGTAATTCAAAGAACTGGCCTTCAGACTGTGAACGTTCTTAAAATTACGAGAAGAGCCCCTCTGCTATCTTCTAAATTAACAAGTATCTTCTGGCAAAACTGCTCTGTTAGTCGATAATACAGAAAATAAAATATAATAAAGAATAATTTTAGATAAAAATTACTTATTGACGAAAATAAATAATTTGAGGGAAACTTCGCGAAGAAAGTTTTGAGAAGGAATACGACTTCTTACTCCTCGTCGTCGCCACTGAGGTAATAAGGGTGAGTATTAATAGAGAAGTATAGAAGAAGAAGACATGCTGCGCCGACGCCACGTAAATTGGGATATGGGCAAAAAAAAATGAGTAAGTACTTCTGCGAACAAGCTCCTTTACAAACAAATTTTCCAAATTCCTACGTTTTTTTTTTCGTGAGGAAATCCCCTTGAATTCCCTGTCTGCGAAGAACGGAGGATTATCTTGGACTCCTACCGACTAAAACTCCATTGTTCATTCTAGTACCATATCAAAACATAGGTTCAAAAAACCAAGACAAGTACAGCCGATCGATTTTGTAAAAATCTCACCGTGAAAAGTTAGGTGAAGTGAGCTTAGAGTGAGCTGTCAATAGCGTCAATCGCTAGCATTAGTTGGAATGACAGCTCACTCCACGCTCACTTCACCTAAGTTTTCACGGTGAGATGGTTACAGAATCGCACTGCAGTATTTTTATCTCACGAAGCGACACGTGCTGTGCTTGAAGTAACTAAGTATACAAACTGTCTGTGAATGTCTGCGTGAAGACGACTAGCGTCAGCACACGCACACACACACTTCCGACTTTGCCCTCGTCTCGGAAGATACCGAGAGCTCCTACACACACATTCACAGCATCTTTGTACATTTGGTAACCACAAGTAAAGCGCGCGTCGTTTCGTCAGTTACAAATACTGTATCTATCTAGTTTCAATAACCTCGGTTAGTCTAGGAACCGTAAACCGGCAACAATATAGGAAAGGAACGTACCCATGTCTAAGTGTGCCTCGTAAAACGGAGTAACTGTTCGAAGCGCACTGGTATGTTATGTGGTCGAATACATTGTGTTTTAGATAGCAATCTATGATGTGTATTGAAATAGGGAAGATGTTATGTGCTGCTGTGCATTGTAGAGCACCTGATACGAAGGTAGTAAATTTACGTTGTGAAAAGCGAGCTTTGATTTTACGTTATCATTTTACATACCATTTTCATAATGGCAATATACGGCCCCACAAATTAGTGCACCATTAGTGGAGGTAGATCCTTCTCAAATAAAATTGCAACATCGTTATAAGCCTACAGCAGTCTACTGCTGGGCATAGGTCACATTTAAAGTTTCATGTTGCCACTCAAATTTAAGATTTACGAGTAGATTAGGCATTTGTAGCAATTCATGCAACTAACTAAACCAAAACGATTTGGTTGATTCTATAAAATAACTTTTACTTAACTATAGGGCGGGTTGTTCCACGTCCACTTGACGCACGCGTGTACGTCAAAAATGGCGCTAAGTATCGTCAAACCAAAAAACGCGTTGTTTCAAATTACAATTACAAAATTATGGCGTTGCCGTACGTCAAATCGTTATTATTTGACGTACGTACGTTACGCTAACCAACAGTTTCAAACAACCGGCCCTTAATTTCTAAAAAAAAACCGAGTACTTAAGAATCTTAAATATCAAGTGTAATACTTACGCTGTTAAATGCACAGGTTAAATGCTTAAAACTTATTAATATACCCTTGAACCACCCGAAGATAATATCTGAAACTGTAAACTGAAAAGCCTACTAAAATTAATAACACGACTGTCCTCATATAAAGGTGTCTGTTACACCTTCATATAACTAGAAAACGCACCAATAACAAAATTCAAATATGAAAAGTTATGCAGAAAAACAACTTTATAATAAAAAGAAATACGTAGTAGAGGGGACAGCCACACGGTCGATTGATAAGGTTAAGCTACGCTTGCCGTGGTTGGTCCGTGGATGGGTGACCATCTTCACATACCAAGACCCCTCCGTGCCTCGGAAAGCATGTTAAGCCATTGGCCCCGGCTGTCATTCGTGGATCTTTGATAGTAGTTACGGGTCGTCAAAAACCCGAAAGTCTGACAACCAGTCTTACCAAGGCGTATCGTATTACCCAGTAACTGGGTTGTGGAGGTCAGATAGGTAGTCGCTCCATGTAAAATACTGGCATCCAGCTGCATCCGGTAAGACTGGAAGCCGACCCCAACATTAAAATACTGGCATCCAGCTGCATCCGGTAAGACTGGAAGCCGACCCCAACAAAGTTGGGAAAAGGCTAGGCAGGTGATGATGATAATATCAATAGAGTGGAAGTGCCTATCGTCAAATGGCAAAAGCTAACCATTCGTTCAAATCAAATCCAATCAAATTCTTTGTTCTACAAATAAGGTCGTGAAGAATATTTCGTTGCAATTATGGTCTTGCCATAGGAGTAAGAGTGCAATTAAAATGCCAAAAAAAATTTGGGTAGGAAATCATCAAATGACGTCTCCCGCTCTGGGCGGAGCGGGAAGGCGTGTCAGACTTTTACTGACTAAAACCCATCCGTCTTCCTTCAGTTGCCTATGCCAGAGGCCACGATATCTTTTTTGGAACAACCCTGCCCTGGCAGGCATCGGTCCTAGCGGACCCCGTCAGTTGCCTCCCTTGCACTCTATTGATAATTAATTCTAAAACTATTTACTGACTGTAGTCATTGGTAAATATTTTAGCATTTTAGCAAATGAGCCTTCGGTATTTCTTCCATATATGCGTTTAAAACATATACTGGGGGCAACAATATAAGCAGCGACTAAGTAGAAGCTGTAAAATTGAGCAATTGTTCGTTTATATACGTCGGTTATTTTGTTAATGAAGCTTTCTTGCACTTACTCTAGAGTAAGTATACCATTCTGTAGAGATGGTGATAGTAGCCAGATAACTAACTTAACTAAATTTGGTTAACTGACCCGTTGGTCTCGTGGTCGTAAGCGCGACTGCTGAGCGTGGGGTCCTGGGTTCGATTCCCGGGTCGGGCAGTGTTATTAGGTTTTTTCATCTGGAATTTCTCAGTAGCAGCCCGGAGTCTAGACTTGTGCCCGGTTGATGGCAATAGGCTCGGTTTATTAATGATAAGCATAAAATATATTATCATAATTTACATTGGCATAACGAAATTCAGCATAATGATCATTACGCATAATATTTTTTATTAGGCATAAATGCTTGTGGGTACGTATCAAAATCCCGAATTTTAATAGACCGAATTTTAAAATACCGATAGACGAAATCCCGATAATTGAAACGCCGAATGGTTGTTTGGTCGAAAGTTTTAAATCCCGAAAGTTCATTTGCCCGAAAGTTTAAAATCCCGAAGTACAAAAATAATGTTCATTTGATGTAATGTTCAGATGGTATAACCATGTATTTTATCGAATATTCAATTGGTATAATGTAATGCAGAAAAAAAACATTACTAAAGAATTAGGCGTCAAGGGTTAGGGTTTCCGTCAGCAGGTCGACGGAGCCCCCGCTGCGCGGGGCTCCTATTTCTGTCTGTAGGGTTTAAAGGAACCTAACTAACCGAACCTCGGGGTGCCCCTGACGTCGACCTGCTGACGGATACCCTATCCCTAGACGGTCGACGTCAGGGGCACCCCGAGGTTCGGTTGGTTAGGTTCCTTTAAACCCTGCAGACAGAAATAGGAGCCCCGCGTAGCGAGGGCTCCGTCGACCTGCTGACGGAAACCTGCGAGGGAACCCGGCGGGCGGCGTGGCGTTAATAATAAATAATTACTAATGAATTCAGTAGGTGAAGGAACAATGTTCATGTCCATTTTCGTCCATTCGGGATTTCGTCCTTTCGGGCATTTGAACATCGGTGTTTTGTTTCGATATAACGACTATCGGCATTTAAAACTTTCGGTATTTTGAATTTCGGTGTTTTGGACGTCGGTATTTCAATCATAGGTATTATGAACTTTCGGGATTTTGATACGTACCCATGCTTGTTGCCATAAATACTGCTAGCATAATAATAATGAAGCATAATGTTAAAAACGCATTCTAACCCAAACCACAACACCAACAATAGAAGGGATCCGTTAATGGTCACTGTTCTAACCTAACCTAACCCATGTGATTCAATAACAGTAGTAAATATTAGGAAACATCATACCTAATAATTGTATGCCTAAATACTAATATGCTAAATTCTTTTAAAATTTATGCAACTCCAACTTAAGCCAAAACATATTAGACTAATGATAGTTATGCTAACCTTTGCATTATGCCAAAGTATTATTATGCCAAAGTATTATTATGCTAATAAAAGTTATGCGAAAACGTTATGCCAAACTATATTATGCCTTAAAATTTTATGCCAACTGGGGTATTACCAATAGGCTCGCCCTCTTTTACATGGGACTTAAACATAACTGGGGAAATGTGTATGTACTAAAGGTAAGTATACTTCTGCTGAACCCTTCGTGGAATACAACCATGATGTTATCATATGTAACGCACATTATCCCGAAAAGAGATAAGATTTGTGTACCAATTTTCACAATCACTTTAATTCAATTGACGTCATAATCTTGGCTCAAAAGCCTAAATATTTGCACACAATAAAAAACTATAATATTTGGCAAGCAAACAACCATAATATTTGTTTTTTTTTTTTGAAAGCCGGACCTGTACCTGACGTATGTTAGGATCAAATTCTTGAATAGGGTATTTATTCATACTTACCGGTTTAGACCGACTGCCGTCGACCTGTTCAACAACCTTAAACATACAACATATCATACAAATCAGCAACAACCCGAAAAACAGACAAAAGACATAAAGACACACAAAAAGTAATTTCATTACCTACTACATCTTTTGGCAGCACTGTCGACAAAAAATAATATCTTTCTTTTATGCTTTCACGAAACTCCCCCGAACGGCAGTTAGCGCCGTATTTCTTAAGCTTAAGAATCCCGCGCAAGTCTAGATTGTCGTAAGCCCTCACCCATCACAGAATAGGCTTTGCTGTTAACATACAAAGTAACTATTCCCCCAGCAAAGATGAGACCGGCTTACGACTGAATAAACAATATTAATATAAGCATACATAAGCTTTGCCATTCTTAGCTCATAAAAAAGGGATATTTCCCTACTAAACCATTCCATAAACACGAAGTCTCAGCTTGATATTTTGCTGTCAACGCCACCCTTATTTCTCACCCCATTCAGTTCTGTTTCCTTTGTTTCGAGTGTAACGTTTAACAATGTGTTTAGATACTACGTAACGTCTCTTAATTCTGCTATAAAAGTATAGCGCACTTTAGTTTATTGCAATCTAAAGTTAATAAGAGGGGGGATGGCTGCCTTTTAGGGGATTATATAATGGGCCTTTTTTAATCCCTGTGTAACGATGGAGGTAATCCGCTGAAGATGACGGTACTTAAGGAAGGTATCGAATTATGAGCTTCCTGGTATATTACGCGTTTCGAACCATTTTCATGATTTTTCATTTGAAGGGAAGTTTCACTAAAATGGCGGACCGTAGTACGTCACAATATTTGGAAACAAATAGGAATAAGAATAACTTACAACACTTTATACCTATTTACAGCTTGGCAGGGACATTAACACGCATCCTGTTACCATGGATTCAGTACATGATTCTGAACGACGATAATTTTTAAATGAACGGGGAGTTTAAATTAAAAAAATGCTGTTCCATACATTTTGACCGCGGAGGTATTGCACTTTTTTATGAAACAGCTATATTTTTTTCAATATCCAACAAAAAATGTCAACACCCATCACTGCGTTGACATTTTTCAGAATTTTGTACTGACTTCATGGTTACAGTATGCGCGTCGATGCCACCCTGTATAAAGCAATGAAAGCGTATAAGTTCAGTATTCCACTAGATATAATAAGTAATATTAATATCCTATTATGAGAACTTATTTGAGAAAAAAAAAAGAAAGCTTACACACACTAACATTCGTTACATTCTGTAAAGCCGATAACAGATCCCAAAAACAAAAAAAAAACGTTGGTAGGAATATCCAATATTCCTATTTGTCTTCAGCCTTTGCTACACGAAAACCCTACCCATACAAAAATGGAAACAGAATTTTACAATTTACGAGTTTCGGTCTAAATTGTCTAAAACGTACTACGGAGTATCGTATAGAGGAGTATAACGCACAGAGGAGTAACGTACAGGGTTTAAATAAAAACATGGGCTCGAAAGCCTCCGCGGTTGAGGAAGTTTGGACGGAAGCCAAATTTCATCTTATAAGCTCATTTCACTTGATTACTTCGTTACTGAACCAAAAGAGATATCATTTTAATGTCGTAATAGATGTTTTACTTGGTAACTGTAATGTGCAAGTTTTTGATGTAGGAATATTGATGAGGGAAACTTTGAAACTCCTTCGTTTTAGAATTTGGCAGCCAGGAATTAATATTAAACGTAGTACGGGTTATTTTTGGTTTAATGTTAATTCCATATTACATAAGACAGTCGAGCTGACTACAAATTCTGTTCTGGGCGCCAGAGTAATTACTTATCTACTGGGTATATTAATTTAAACAAATTTTGGCCAATCTTCTCTCGTGGCGGTACGATTTGACTAACGGGTATAAATACCGCCTTCAGGAAGCCGAGAGTCACTTGTTCTTCCCGCTGTTATTTATTTATTATTCACAAAATCCACAGCTCTTTGAAATTGTATCTTGTTGTTTTATTTTGTCTTGTCTGTTTTTTTATTATATTTTGTCTTTTGTTTTTAGCTTCTGGTTACGGATATATTGAAGGTTAAAGTTAAGTTTTAAATGTTTTCTGAAAAAACATTGACACAGGGATCAGCATAATGAGCCTATATCTTCCTACTGCTGAGACACAGGCCTCCTCACTTTGAGAGGGAACGGGTCACACGGGCCCAGTGCAGGCTGGTATATCACATGCCTTTAAATTTGTTGCGCCGCTTGTGCCGGTTCGGAACGGTGAAGGAAGACATCGTGAGGAAGCCGGCACAATATTTTGCATGCAATTAATTTCGTACAACCGTAAACAGAAAATATTTCACACCGAAAAATTAAAGTAGTTTCCCAGTAATTATTTTTGCACAAAGTTACTTAGCTTGATGTGCGTCATTGCGTAGATGACGGCTTTGTGATATTTTTATACCACAAAGCCGTCATTTATTCAAATTAGGCTGCGAATCAGCACTTTTCTAACGTCAAAATTACATAAGACAGCTCCCAAGAACGGCCGCCCACAGACAGCTGTCTGTTCAGTTAGAAAAACATGATTCTATCTAATAGTAGGTATGCGAAGTAATTAATATTACGAGACACAGAACAATTTGCTATATGTCAGCTAGCCATGCCAATATACCAAAAAAATACAATATTAAACCGTGTATGTACGAGTTGGTAAGACAAGAAGGAAACAAACTTCAGAAATAGGTGTAAGTACTAAAATATCGTTACACGTGGATACTCTTTTAATAATTAATTTTGTTTCAGGCGACAATTACTAGAACATAAAACTACATAAGTACGTAGATATCAATCTAACAATTATTTACTTTAATCCAATAAAAACGTCCTCAAGTAATTATTACAAACACAACAAACAACACATCACAAACTTTTCCCCGACATAATTTATTAAAACACAGACATAAACTGTTTATATTTCCAGACATTACATGTATATTGTCTACACCTTTTGACTACTAGTAAAGTGGCGACCATAAAGGAGCCTCAATAATTCCTTTTTTCATGTTTTCCACAAACATTATTTATTTACAACGCTTTTCTCTGACTGCCTAGGTTACTCCATTTTCTACAAGCTAGACCACAAAAAGAATAACTGGAATCGCAAACGAAAAGGCTATGTTTAGTGGAGAAAAGGAAACGTTTCTATTCAAACCTTCGCGGAATCATTTTTATGGTATTACTGGAAGTTTAAGGCCAGATACACATTTGGCGGTTTAACCACTGCGGATCACAGGCGCTATTTAAAAAGGCTTCGTGAGTGAGTGTAAAACAAATGGGTGATGTTTAAAACGAATATATTATAAAGAACTTATGAAATTGTATTTTTTATTTAAACTTTTCGCACAAAAAGGTACACACGGCTACACATCAAGCTATGCATTTCCAGTTTTAGCTGACCTCGCATTGTATAGGTTTTTCGTACAATCAGAAGGCAGCTTATACTGGTTTTGTATAGCTTGATGTGTAGCCGTGCGTACAAAGGCGGACTTAATGCCTTAGGCATTCTCTATCAGTCAGCTAACGGCAGTGAAGAGATTAGATGGCAGGTGCTTTGATATTTTCGATATCATTTGTAATCAGTTGTAGGAAACGAACTTATTGGCCTTGGTCTTTAGTGCATCGAACGTTTCGTAGCCAAACTGACTTCACTAATTTTGATCTACTTTATTATTTTAATTTCCATTGCCTAGTCAATAAACGCAGCGGTCTTCATTTATTTATTTTCCCATTGAGGCCACGTGCTTCGAATCCGCGTATCACTGGACAGTTTTCCTCAGTCGCCAGTTTCGTTGGGGCCTCTGTATTATTACCCGCGAAATCTTACCACGTGCAAACCACGTCAATACCGTTTACGGCAAGGAATCGAAATGTCAACCGTACGGACAACATGTATTTTGACAGTTCAAACACTACTTTTATCTGTTCTGTGGATCAGACCACGCCATTGTGTAATAGAGAATAAGTTAAGGACAGATGTCGTGATTAACTAAGGAATTGACGTGGTTTCGAAGTCGGGCACTTTTTCCATCCGTCGATCCGCAAATACAGTCCGTTCACAGTTATTTTACCTCTGACAGCAGTAATCTAACAGCAGCCTTATAATAATGAGAATAAAGATCACAATGATTTTGATAGACTTGTCAGTGGCAGCAACCCAACAACAACTTTATTGTAACGTTTATAAAGATCACAATGACTTTGTCAGTGGTAGCAACCCAATAATAACCTTAGTCGAATGAGAATAAAGATCACTGTGGTTTGGACAGTGATGCAAAATCAGGTGGACAACTGGAATCGGACTGTATCGCCTCGGTGACTTCCATCCACAGGGTAAAAAGAGAGCGGTTTTATAAATGTCGTTCGCAGTGTATATACAGCCTTACGCATTTATTTGTTACAACACAAATGTTGAAACTAGCGTAGTAGGAAAATGTTTGCTTTCAAAGGGTTGAAATGCTAGATAATTGATATCGTTTAGTTTTATTTGTATAAAAAACATGGTTACGATACTTCAGTAGTTTTACTTTTTTGAATTCATATTAAATGCAGATATATTTAGCAAAGGAATAAAAGGATATAGGATAAGGGTAAGTCACGGCCGTTTCCACCATTGCTCTCAGTATAATAGTAATTAACACTAAATTCCATTTCATTCAGTTCACAAAACTAAAACTAAATCGAAACCAAACACCTAAATTAATGCTAAAATGTAACCGTTTCGAGTAAAATCAGCGTTCTTAACATCTAGTATCGAGTCACGATCTAAGTAACTACAGATTGCTTTGTTTCAACTGAAGCAGACTGATGAACATGAATCACATAAACTTAGCGTTTTAGGACTGCTAGATGTGGCAGTAATCTGGTATTGCCGGTACTGTTCCATTTATTTTGCCGGTAATCATCTTCGTAAAGGCAGTAGGTATTATTTTGACGTACGATTGAACATAAACTCAAAAATTTACACTGCAAAAAAAAATGCACTTTTGAATTGTCAAGGAGTAGGTCAGTTAGTCAGAAAGTTGTAGCTAGTTGGCCATTCCAAAACGTAGATCTCTATAGAGAAGAACGGACAAGAAATTCCGAGAACACTATTTTAAAACAAGTTATTACAAAATCCTGGGTACATTATTCCTTCGTTATTACTTGTTGATTCTATATGTATTCTATTGTAGTCGTTTGTCCCAAGCCATTTGTTCAACCCGTTGAAGATCTCCCACCTGGGCATGAGTTGCTTTGTGTAACCTGCAAGTCTTGACTACGACCCAGGTTGGCCGAAGCTAGGAAAATCTGTTCAGGTGGAGATTGATAGCCTTGGAGTGTAAATTTGGTACTGTCATATAAACGAATAGACACTTAATATCATATCCTGCGTGTCCTGTCAGCTACACGTTACAGGAATTGATGGACGCTAGTGATGGCGCCAAACACGTAGCCTTTTGGCCTCGTATAGGACTTTCTGTTTCATTTTTCTTTTTGTAAAAATATAATTTGGTTTTGTTTTTTAACTGTGTTTAGTTTAGTTTTTGATCTTCCCGTACGAGTTTAACACTTTTTCTTTCTTTCTAATCGAATTCTTGGCTGTCGATGTTTTTTTATTTTTTGGTTTTTTTTTTGGGCATATAGATTTCTATCGTCACGCTTAAAAAAAGAAGAATATTGTAGTTAGTTGTTTATTAGAGGATCTAAGCAGAAAGAAAGCAGAAGGTAGAATTTGAAATGAGGTGTGGTCGATTCACTAGTAGCATACTATAGGTCCCCATCTATAATCTCAATTTCAACACACATTGACCCCTCAAATGTGTGTTGAAATTGAGATTAACAGGTACCGGTGCGGTAAACGAGACACAGATGACATAGAAGTTTTATTGTTATGACGGCTATAGCCGTATATTACCCTTGAAGATGTTAAGCATTTATTTATTTATATTTATTGTACACCAGAAAATTCATAACATAAAATACGATCATTACTACAAAACATACAATGGGTGCCCTTATCGCTTTCTGCAAAGAGCCGCTTTTCGAGTGCACATTGTGCATTATAAATCTCGTTGGTTTAGTAGGCACACGCGCGCCTGCTGAGCAGTCTGAGAGGTCTATACAGGAAAAGTTTTTAACCAGTGCGTAAATTCTTTTTGGTAGTTCAGTGTCAGTAATAGAACACATTTCCGTGTTTAGTTAAAAAAAAAAATAAAAAAAATTTTTCATCCTTATCCGAGTTTGAAATAAGCAAAACATGGACATAATCTATTCGCCATACTATCAATGAAAACTCGCGGCCGCCGCCCGGGCGCATGGCTGGGGTGAGGGGGTGGGGAATGCGCTAGCGCCGGGCCGCCGGCGGCCGCCCGCCCGCCCGCCGTCAGTACGTTCCACGCGCAATTGGTGTCCTGACGTCCGAGCGTTCTTACCCCGCGCAACCCCTGCGCCCTGCAGTTGCCGCGTACTCGCGTCGTATCAATCACGATGTCAAACTTTACTCACCGCGAATACTACGAAATGGTGCGAGTGTATTTATTAAGCAACGAGAATCTACGAGCAGCTCGAAGAATGTATGAGAGGGAGAGCGTACCTCGTATGCGAGCCCAGGGGATCCGTAACCCCGCCGTCCCTAATGAAAGGACCATTCTAGCAGTCAATCAGAGGCTGCTTGATCACGGCCAGTTTACGACCCCGAATCATGCACAAGGATCTGGCAGACCTCGACTGGCGATCGAAGTCGAAGAAACCATTTTTGATTTTTTTGAGAGGGATCCTAGAGCCAGTACCTACGACGCGGCACGTCGCTTCGGTGTGAGCCAACACGCGGTGTGGAAGCTGCTTAATACAGCCGGACTCCACCCGTATCACTTCCAGCCGGTACAGCAGCTCCACGACCCAGACCCAGCACCACGTCGAGCCCTATGCGATTGGCTTCTCAATCATCCTGATGTCAACATCTTGTGGACTGATGAGGCCTTGTTCACACGTGTAGGACTGTACAATGTACATAATGAGCATTGGTGGTCATTTAATAACCCCCACTTGGTACGAGAAACGCATCACCAAGTACGTTTTAGTGCTAACGTATGGGCGGGGATTATTAAAAATAAAATAATAGGACCCATTTTTATCGACGGCGCCTTGACTGGGCCACGTTATTTAGAAATGCTGGAAACGACCATCGAAGAGTTAATTGAAGAAGTCCCAGTGAGCTACCTAAATAACTTCTTCTACCAGCACGACGGCGCTCCACCACATTACGCGATAAGTGTCCGTAATTATCTGAACCAAAAGTACGGGGAAAATTGGATCGGTCGTGGCGGCCCCGTACCGTGGCCGGCTAGGTCTCCGGACCTTACTCCTTGCGATTTTTTTCTTTGGGGAGAAATTAAACGCCGGGTGTATGTAGAGGAGGCCCAAAGCCTAGATGACTTAAGATTAAAAATAATAAACGCTTTTGATGAAGTGAAAAGTGAAAGTACAGTGCTAAACAAACTAAATGCAAATTTATTAAAACGTGCACGTTTATGCCTGGAAAGAGGAGGACTTCATTTTGAACAATTTTTAAAATACTGTGATTAGTGACATGTGGGGGTAAGCGGTTTAATTTCTTATGAACAATTTTAGTGTGTAGGTTATTTTTGATTGAACATTATTGTAAATACAAGTTGATTCCAATTTTTTAAATACGCCATAATGCAATGGTTTCAATTAAATGTTTTCATGTTTATTTTGCATACCTATCTTAGTGCTTCATTCAAGTTTATTATTATGCATTTTGATGGTCCTAAGCCCATGAAAGTATGAAGGAAAAGTTGGAATTACGTTAACAAGTAACTTCATATCGCAGTCCAAACTAAAAAAGGTCAGTAACCGCACCGCGTAGGTACGTCGTCGCAGCGGCGAGCGAGCGCCGACTCAGCTGATACCTACGCACGCGCCGACTCAGCTGATACCTACGCACGCGCCGCGCGCCGCCCGATCGCCCGGCGAGTGACAATAAAATATGGTTTTTAAGTAAACATGTTTCGTAAGCGATAACTTTTTTTTTTAGTACTAAGACATATCAAAATAAAATATACGTGTTTAATAAAACGTGTTGAAGTTTATTATGGCAAAATTTACGCACTGGTTAAAATTTTTTCCTGTATATTTGATTCCCAGTCAAAAGTGTGCGTTGGTTTTCCCATTGGGAATTTCTCACTAGCAGCCCGGAGTTTGGATTTCAGCCTTGATGGTGGCAAAAGGCTCACTTAATAAAAGGGACTTAAATCATCATTTGCCTAGCTTTTCCCCAACTATGTTTGCATCTGATTAGGCTGGACGACTTCCAGCCTAATCAGATGCATCTGAATACCAGTATTTTCCATGGAGCGACTGCCTATCTGACCTCCACAGCCCAGTTACTGGGTAATACGATACCCCTTGGTAATACTGGTTGTCAGACTTTCGAGCTTCTGACGACCCGTAACGACTGTCAAAGATCCACGAATGACAGCCGGGACCAACAGCTTGACGTGCTTTCCGAGGCACGGAGGGGTCTTGGTATGTAAAGATGGTCACCCATTCACGGACCAACCGCGGCAAGCGAAGCTTAACCTGATCAATCGACCCGTGCGGCTTTTATTACTAAGCCACAAGCCCCTCATCTGTATCTCATCATAAATGGGACATAAATTAATATACCTGAGAAAATGTGGGTATGTACTCCTTAGTCTAACTCATCGAAGGAACAAGCAGTGATGTTATGTTAAACAAGATTTCAACTGAGCTTTGATATTGGGATAATTATATCCGAGGACTCATCAAACTGCTTGTAAAGTAAAATAAAGATGACACAATCGTTTCACTTAGCTAGATCATCTGCCTCGCCTCTTCCCAACTATATTGGGGTCGGCTTCCAGTCAAACCGAATGAAGCTGAATACCTTTATTTTTACATGGAACAACTGCCTATCTGACTTCGCTAGATGACGCGTTAAACTGAAATAACACTACAGCAAAATTAAATTAAATATTAAATGGGAAACTAATAAATTACTAGTTTTTGCCAGCGGCTTCGCTGAACTATAGACGCCTGCACCGATCGATAAAGCAATCTGACTCATAGTCGTGTCACTAGTCAAAAGTGTAAGGAGTGCTTTCGGTACGGTTGCAAGATTTTTATTCTTTTAAATATTTTTATGTACTTAGTCTACACCGACCGACTGCTGAGCAAAGGACTCCGCGAAATCCTTCCAGCCATCCTTTTCTAGAGCCACCTCAATGCAACTCTTGCGGTACGCGTCTAGGTCGTCCCGCCGCCTCTTCTGGGCTGGCCTCGGACCCTGGTTTTAACATCATCTTACTAAATAAATTTGTTCTATAAAGTTAATTGTCCTTGTTATCATTTTATTATTCGCGGGGACGTCGAAAATTATCTCACGGAAACGTAATTCCGGGATAGAAGTAATTAATAATTTAATGTCTTTAGGCTAATTAAAAAAAAGGGCTTGATTAAAATAAAATATAAACGCGCCCTCTACCTTTAATAATAGCCGAATTGAATTAATCATCATCTGTCACAACATAACACAAACACACTTATAACAGTAGACCCTCACCTGCACTTACTCTCTCACTTAGAGTACATACCGTCACACCCTTGCACGTCGTGAATGTAGCACGTTCATTATTTTCGTATTTTGTATTTTAGTACCTAATTTTATATGGATTCCCTATATACAGGCATGCCTAAATTGAGAATCCAATAACTCAATAATGTTTTTCTACTACGGACGTTTGAAGTAATGTTACTAGTGAGGTTATGGACCGGCCCCAGAGTCTGTAACACAGGTTACTTCCTAGCGCGGAACTGGGTTTGCTTTAAATCTGTTCAACTATTTTTGCGTGATTGAGTAACAAACATACAAACTTTCACATTTTAACTAATATTATTTTAATATAAAGAGAAATTATTTAATTTTATGTGTGTATGTATGTTTGATTGTTACGCTTTCAAGCTAAACCGACTAAACGGATTCGGATGAACTTTGGGACATAGGGAGACCATGACTTGGATTAGGACATAGGATACTTTTATCTAGATATTCCTTGGGGATCGAGATAGTTTATAATATAAGTAGAAAGTAGGATAGTAGGATGTATGCTAATAATTCCATGGCACATCCAGTAACATTCAAATCAAAGCTCCGCAGCAGTACAAGCTTTGACCGCGGTTACCCGACGGCTGACGTTTTGCTCTGCCGAATTGTGGAGAGTAGCGAATTTACTAGAATACGGACTTCAACCAGTCTGATTGGGTCTTTGTCGGCCCTTCCTGAGATACTCGAATACTTAATAAGCTAGTAAATAAGTAATTTTCAATTATAACTTAAGGTTCGATAAATCATTTTGAAAGGAAGTTTGGTTTCAAGTTTATCATTGTCATGACAAATTAGTTGTGATTGATTTAGAGTTATTTGATGGCAATTTACCGTTAGTATTTTGTTGTAATTATTATACTTGAGGGGCTTGTGGCTAAGTAATAACAGCCGCACGGGTCGATCAATCAGGTTAAGCTACGCTTGCCGCGGTTGGTCCGTGGATGGGTGACCGATCTTTACATACCAAGACCCCTTCGTGCCTCGGAAAGTACGTTAAGCCATTGGTCCCGACTGTCAATCGTGGATTTTAGACAGTCGTTACGAGTCGTCAGTAGCCCGAAAGTCTGACAACCAGTCTTACCAAGGGGTATCGTATTTCCCAGTAACTGGGTTCTGGAGGTCAAATAGGCAGTCGCTCCATGTAAAATGCTGGTATTCAGCTGCATCCGGTTAGACTGAAAGCCGACCCAACATAGTTGGGAAAAGGCTAGGTAGATGATGAATTATACTTCATTTTACATTAATATTTCATTGGGAATGTCCCTAAATTATCTCCTGTAGGGTGATTAAAAGAAAAAAAACGTGTTCGGTCCGGGGACATCCGTCAGGAACGAAGTTCCTTACGTGATACTCGCACGCACACGTACTCGTAAATAAAAGAAAGAGACAGAGAGAGTGAAGACAGACAGAGTGAGACAGTGAGTGTGGGAATCGAATACGCGATTTTAATCCATACACTTAGTCATCTATTAAAAGCTGTCACAAAGTTGTCAGTTTGACCTCGCTACTGGCTTTAGCATACCAAAAACCATGTAAACGACACCCATGATAAATATTTTGAAAATTTTGGCAACCGCCATCTTGTATTCTCATTCTGACCCCACTGTCGGCTTTAGCACCCTCGAAAATTCTGTCTCTCTCTCTCTCTCTCTGTAAAGTCGCACGGAGGGGTAAAACCTTTTTTCGTTTAGTGCCATTTCTACCAGTTTACTCCTACTGCAAGCCACGTTATAGAACTTCGTTCCAATAATAAACAGTGCTCACCATGTTTGCTCACTGAGTGAAGGTGATTACAGACCATTAAGTCCAGCGGGGTAATTGCGTAACACGATCAGTAGAAATGGCTTTCATTTTGACAGTTCATCAACATTCATTGCGTTATTTACGTTGTTGAGCAGACAAATTTTTCGAACGTAGGAAGCAATGGATTAGAATGATTGAAAAAAATGATTAAAATTGAGCTTCAGAGTATGTTACGCAATTAAGATCTCGTTTCCTAACAACGTTTTCTTTCACGGTTATGCTAGTTTTTTCAGATTAACTTAGAATCATAACAAATTAAAATCATGGTATTATATAACCTGTCCATTATGTGAACCGTTTTTGACAGCTGTCTTTTATCGTACATACTATACGAACGTAGTATATAAACTGCCTTATCTTATTTATGGCTTCAATGTATTGTGTGTTGCTGCAATTACTAGTTCCATCTGTCAAAAAACGGTTTACCGAATGGATAGGGTCTAGTAGTACCTACCTACTTCGTTTAAGTAGACAACAATCATCGGAGAGTTTCTACTAAAAAGCAACTATTTACACGTAAATACTCCAGTATAGCCAAAGGGTAAAGACTCATTCCGCCCTAAACCAACAAACATCCCTCTAAATAATATTTCAATTTTGAAAACATAGAAAAAATATCGAAAAAAAAATAGGACCGTAGCAAATAAAAACATTCATTACGAAACATGTCGACCAAACAAACGAGACGGATCCCAATTTTCTTGGGACGACGTCGGGTCCAAAATAAATAAATAGAAGTCCAATCACGCTTAATGTAAACAAGGGTGCAGTGTTGTAGATGGAACTTCTGTGATGCGAGAAATTATGAGGACGTGGTGACATCAAAAAATATCAGGTAAACGAGAAGCTGGGATCGTTTTTCTATTCGAAGGTAGATTTGTTTGTATAGCATACTAAAGTGAAATACATAAGATTAAAGCTCTTTGTACAGACACCTTTTTCTTGTCGTGAAAAACTACGGTTTATTCGCCGTGTAGGCACGGTCGTCAATGTTGTATGGATCACTATGGAAGCTTGTTGACAAACACGCTTGTTCGTAAAGAAACCGTACCGTGTACAAAGGGGCTAAGAATGTATTTAAACGGTCTACCGAAGAAAATAAGGTTAAATATCTATGGATTTACATTCTCATAATTCATCTTGCTAGTACTTTACCTACTCTGCGTGCAGTTTTTGGTTTAACGACAGAGTCGAGTCGATTTCTGTTCTGAGAACGTTCACAGTCTGATCTCAGTCTCAATCTGCCAAAAAAACCTCAAATTTCTCTACATTTTGACAAGTTTTTGACATTTGTTTGTCGCTGAGATGAGACTGCGACTAGATTTTGAACGTTTTAAATTACGAGAATGGCCAATTCTCGTAATTTAAAACGTTCAAAATCAGATGTAGGTAACATGGGAGAGACCAATGTCAGCGAATAGTAATTGTCTACGTTAATTCTCTTCTTCTTAGTGTGTCGATAGCAATCTAAAAGGACTCGGCCCAGAATTCGGCCACGTGTTTGGCGCCATCACCAGCGGCCATCAGTTCCTGTAACGTGCAGCTGTTGATTCATTTAAATAACTATGACCAATCTGACGTATTAAAGAAGTTTCCAAGATGATAATTAAAGCTAGTAAAACTAACCTACAAAACCTTAACCATTTTGAACGAAAGTAGTGACTTTCTTCAAAATTCAATTAAACCAGCGAGGTAATGGTGTAACCCACTAACTGTAGCAATGGCTTTCATTTTGACAGTTCAACAACATAAATTTCGGTTGTTTACGAAGTTGGGCAGACAGGTATTTCGAACATTATGAAGCATTGGATCAGCAATATCCTTCAAAATCAAACATATTGTGATTGACAGTATGTTACACAATTCGGGTGCAGCACATGACAAACCTTTGAAGATAATTAATTAATACACAAACAAGTACTTATGCTGACAATTGGCCAGCCTAATTAATTTAGAGGTATCATTTTAGTCTAAATCCAAAAGTTAGTCTAAACTAGGTCGTAACTCACATTTGCTCTCGGTTTCAGCCAAAATAAACGTTTGCACGGAACTTCAGAGCAAAACAAACGAATTAGAGTTTTGGGCCGAGAATAAAATGGACTCGCAGTTTTATAAAGTTGTTTAAATAGAAAAATCGATGATGTACAATATTTACGCTAGGATATAAAGTTTATGTTTGTAAAATACACAGATTTATAAACTAAAGGGAGATATGGTGTGGCTGCCCAACTGTTCGAGTCCGGCTTTCGCCTTCAACTACATATGCACTACAATACGAACACGCGCTCACTCACACTATAACAGTCACCACACTCAACGCGAGCCAATCGCGTAACGCAGATCGCAACGTTGAGACACACAACTACATTGACAATTCTTATTGACAAATCAACGGCGCCCGCGTTTGCTTCTGTTTTGTGCATACATTGTTCGCACGCGCCACGCCCCCTTGGCACAATCTCCCTCTAATTTAGAAATCTGTGGTAAAATACCTGAAGAAATAGCTGGAGGGTCTTGTGGCTAAGTATTAAATATCGTACTAATAACTTGTGGTTTAATTTTATAAGGCCCACAAATCACTATGCGTTTAATGGTTAAGAGTAAATAATAAATCCAGGCTGAAGTTATGAGCCAACCCGCACTGGGCCCGCGTGGTGGATTACGGCCCAATCCTTCTCACCGAGAGGAGGACTGTGTCCCAGCAGTGGGAACATTATAGGCTGATTATGTTTGTGTTTCTGAAGTTATGAGAAACGCTTTGAGAACGATATAGACAGAGATGTATAATGAAGATGTTGATGATTTCATCATGATGTATGATGATTTATGATGATGATCAATGATGTTATTGTATGTGTTGTGTTGTGTGTTTTAAATTCGTTTAGCATTAAATGCACTCAGTGCTATGTGATGCTGGTGGCTTACCTGCATCACAAATCACTGAATGCATTCCTGTATTAAAGTAGTGAATAAGCATTTATTATAAATAGACTTTACACAAACGTTTATACTTCTTAAAGGAATCTGCTTTGTAAAGGACTGATAGGAGAAGGGTGCGATCATATCCAGATCGGCAAAACCGAAACACCCTCCATCATTTCTATTTAAAAGTAAATTCATCCTTTGGCCTGCCTGATCTACCGCAAGACAAGAAAATAAAACGTCTATTAGTAACAAAAACAGCTACATTGTCCCAATATATTATTACAGTTTATAACATGCGGGGTAATTGCGTAACACACTAACAGTAGCAATGGCTTTCATTTTGACAGTTCAACAATATTACTTGCGTTTTTTACGTTAAAAAGCTGACAAATTTAATATATAAGGAAATCATCATCATCAGCCTAAAGAAGTCCCGCTGGACATAGGCCTCTCCAATTGCACGCCACTCAACTCAATTTGCGGTAACTCTCATCCAGCTGCTACCAGTCATCCTGCGAAGATCGTCGCTCCATCTAGCCTCGTCGTCCTACCTTATGAGGCAATGGATTAGAGATATCCTTCAAAATGATTCAGATTGTGATTGAAAGGTGTTACGCAGTTGGACAGCCAGTCAAGCCACCATCATCATCTGCCTGCCTTTTCCCAACTATATTGGGGTCGGCTTCCAGTCTAACCGGATGCAGCTGAATACCAATATTTTATATGGAGCGACTGCCTATCTACCCTCCACAACCCAGTTACTAGGTAATACGATACCCCTTGGTAAGACTGGTTGTCAGACTTTCGGGCTTCTGACGACCCGTAACGACTGTCAAAGATCCACGAATGACAGCCGGGACCAACGGCTTAACGTGTTTTCCGAGACACGGAGGGGTCTTGGTATGTCAAGCTACCATCTGTATTTAATATTTTGCCTACGGCATAGAATTTGCCTGTACCTGTCATATAGCTCAGGTAAACATAATCTAAGAGACAATTTGGAGTAAATAAGCCTTCTACAACTTCCTTCATCAGTGCACCTAGCCTCTTCCCCTGGGCACCGGACGTTCAAACAAGCTGCAGCCCAGGTCGGTATTAACATTGCTTTGTGGAGTCCCGCCAACTTTGCCCTTTACAAAACTGTATCAGCCGAGCTTATCGCAAATGTAATGAAGTTCTAAAACAGAGTATTTATAAGTTAGCTGTTTCAAAGAGATTTAATGATTAATTTGTTTGTTGGATGGTACTAATGTCGTATGTGTTGGTTCACAGAGCGTTGGTCACAATGCTAAAGTTTTTGAAAGCTTGTAACGTGTTAATTGCTCTATATTCTACGAGTAATTGCCAAATTGGGATGCTTACAGTTACATGGTTGGTTGGTAGGTCAGAATACAGCGCTGCGAAATTTTTTTTTTAAATGTTGGCGTCGTATAGGGCTTTCTGTTTAATTTTTATTTTTGTTACTTTCTTTTTAAAATATTATTTGGTTTCTTATTTTTGAGTGCATTTAGTTTAGTTTGTGATCTTCCTGTGCGAGTTGCAATAAATACTTTTTCTTTGTTTGTAGATGATAGTGAAGTTATAATTGATGTTACCAGCATCAATATACGACAAATAAGTACCTATAAGGACTTGACATAATAAAATCTGTCTTTCTTAACAGTGTATGACTGATAGGTATAAAGAAACTTACAGCACTCACATATAATTATATAATTAACTAGCGGTCCCGACAGACGTTGTCCTGCCCGACCGCAGCGCCACCTACCGGATCCATTGTGAATCTAAACCATCCAGGGACCCACTCAAACACACACCAAAAATCAACAAAATCGTTCCAGTCGTTTAGGAGTTCGGTGACATACAGACGCATAGAAGAATTATATAAATGTGTAAAGACGTATACAAATATTGTTAAATATTTTATAAAAGAATAACGATGGAGTTCCTTGTCCATTCTTCTCCATACGAAACTACCTTTCGGAAGGGGCGACTAGAATCAATAAAATTTTCTTGCACATTTTGACGTTCAAAAGTGCCTTTTATGAGTCTTGAAATAAATGCTTTAACTTTGACACACAGGAATGATAAAAACGTTTTTTAATAGGGTGGGAATATGCCTCGCGAAGTTGCTAGTTTAACTGCTCGAAAAAGCTAGCTTCTAACGAATAACCTGTTTAATGTATCACACATGACTTCGCAACAAATCCAGCTTCCACCTTAGAAAATCAAAACCCTTCCTTAAAACAATTGCACCCCCCTTCCTCCCCATAAAGATCAACAATACCGATATTTCCACACTATTTACAAGAAGTACACACGGTAATCATCGATCATAAACATTAAGACGATGTCTGCCAGCCGAAGGGCTCCATAGAGCGTGTCCCATAAATAATACCATGACGCGACGTACCGTGAACCGACTGAAATATAGACGCAATAAAGACCGCTATGTGAGCAGCAACATACTATGTCGCGACTGGTCGGGAACTATCGGGCGTCCTGTAAAATAACTATTGGAACACTTAAGAGAATCAGAACAGTTTGATGAAGTTATAGAGGTATGAGGAACAGGGTGTAAAGTTCACTCATACTCCATAGAAAAGCGTCTGGTGGGCAACTGCCCGACCATTGATGTCGGCAGTTTGGCACGTTATGCTAGTCGCGCGGTACTTGCGTGACATCAGCGAGATGAGCAATTCGCATGTAACGATTTAGATGCTGCCACAAAGTATTGAAAACGCCTTAGTTTTTAACTTTTCTTCTGAATTCAAACGACTTCTTTTTTCATATGAAACATTATGTGTGTGTTATAAGCTCATTGGCGAAAAACATATACAAGGTGTCAAGTGTAAATTCAAGGAGGTAACTATGATACTTACTGATTGCTCGACACGAATCGATAATAAAATAAGTAGGAATGTGTGGGACACGTATTTTAAAACGCGGCCTATGTGAGACCGTACTGTAACTGCCCTTTTACACACACATAAAAAACGCGGCCGCTTAGACGATGCGAAAACGCGATTCTGTTCTTTGAAAGTATTGAAATACTGTATTCTGAAATACTGTCAAACTTAAATAACTAAAAAAACAAGTATGTTTTCATTATTTACCAGGGGTCGTAATTTTATTTGATTATTGATGTCTTTCATAACAGCCTCCTGAAATTTGACGAGGATGCAAAACAACAGCTTGTATAATTCCTCCATGGTATAGCAAGTTTCCAAATTAATCTAAAGTGAATGCATGCTGTACTTCAGGAAAAACCAGTGTCTGCAGTATGACTGCATATTACTACTAGCGATCTTCCAATTAACATAAGCTGAGAAATAGTATAATAAGGCTGTCTATACCTCCAGAACGACATAGTCAATTTCTAGGTGAGTCAAAGACATTATCATTAGACAGTTTTGGCAGCCTTTTTCTCCAATAACGTACTGCCATCACTAATCTATTCATCAAACGTGGTGACAATAACAATATCTTCCATGTCTCCGGCGAATGCTCACAAAATTCATCTCATAAACCGGGACGATTACGACGATTTACGATCCAAATATGATGAGTCTGTAAAATTAAAAGACGGGGAAACTCCACGCTCATCGTTCAAACTATTATCTACACTTGCAATCCTCAACAAAGGAAAAGTAGGAAGATAAA
This sequence comes from Apamea monoglypha, assembly GCA_911387795.2. Taxonomy (NCBI): domain Eukaryota; kingdom Metazoa; phylum Arthropoda; class Insecta; order Lepidoptera; family Noctuidae; genus Apamea; species Apamea monoglypha. The sequence continues at coordinate 1,870,990 of OU426933.1, read as the reverse complement.
CTAGGTGGACTTAAAACTGTTCCAACCATCAAGTATTTATGGTTCCTCGTAAAAGTTTAACTAAAGGAAAGGGCGTACTTAATAACAATCGGTTGCAGGCTGAAGCTGGCAACTGCTCGATACAATAGGCTTTCAATCCAATTTGTAGCAGTCGCTGTGTTTACAGCAAGTGAATGGCGAGCGTGAACTTGTATTGTTAGACAATTGAGAATTCTTTCATTTAGTTTATGACTTCAGGTGTAAAAGGTGATGAGGTGGACTTTTTTTTAAATTGGAAATTTTTAGTTTGGGAGCACCGCTGAATTTGATGAAAAGTTACAGAGATCCTTGCTGATCCAAGAAAGTCATAATTAAGACAAGTTCATAGGAAACTCATAAGTGCGTGATAAGTTCTAAAAACACTCAGTGACAGACGGACAACAAAGCGATCAAATAAAGGTTTACGTTTACATTAAAGGGAAGCGCCAGGGTAGCCCGCGAAATGAAATTTTTCTTAGGTTTTTTTTGCAATTTGCAGGCATGTTCAACAAAATATAATTTGCGACTGTATATTTACAGAATTATAATCATTAAAATCATCAATCCCTCTAAGTTCATATAACCCTATTGTTTCATGAAATATCAACAAAACATTTGAATTTCACGGTCTACAGTTAAAGGACGCTCCCCAAAATAGGTGTGATGGAGAGCCTCTTAAAAAATGGATCCTTGCTAAAATATATAATCTTTTCCGTCCAACTCTCAGAAAATCTGAATGTAACACGTTCAAAACTCTGCCTGCAACATTCTATATATCTCCAATAGATGGAATTGTTGTGTAAGGAAGACACGATTGTGAATTATTGGGGGAAATATCGACGGGAATACATAGATAGGTGAAAGCATCTGGCCATTGGGGTGCCTAACATAGATATTACGGGGGTGAAACGGTGGATAGCCTTCGTAAGGGGATGGGTCAGTAAATACTGATACATTTGCCAAACGTCGGATGAACCAAGAGGGTGTAATCGAGGGTAGTTTGTTTTTTTCTGATTGATTAAACTTTCATGAATGAGAATTGGATGGGACAGTTGTGTTGCTGGTACGGATGGGTGTTATTAAGACGGATGGTGAAGGAAATACTGCTTATTTCTTATGCTATCGTAGTAAATTATGGATTTCAAGTTACAAAGATTTAGATAGAGTTTAAACGGGTGCTTAAAGGCGTTATTTAAAATACCAGCGGACCGTCATTTTTTTTTTGGTTTTATAATAATAATATTCTTTATTTCACAGATAACAATTGATCCAATGACATTAAAAAGAAATACAAAGACTACAGGAAAAACTTACAATTCTAGATGTTAGTAGACAATTTAACTTATAAAGATAAACTATGTTAGAACTTATTTATATTCTACTAAAGACAGAGTGGTTTTTATAAGATGCCTCTTTTATTTGTTATTTTTCTTTTAATTTTGAAGCATTAGCGCTATTGGTGTTCATCCAATGCATGCACGGTAGGATGCTGAATGCGATCCTCAATAATGATTAAATTTTTTGGCAAGACTGGTTTAACAAATTTAATTATTTAAAATTTTAATTTAATTTAAGCATTTTTGAGGATCGCATTCAGCATGCTGCAGTGCATGCATTACCCAGTATTTTGGGTTACGGAAGTCAGATAGACAGTCACTCCATGTAAAATCAGAACTTCCCTTACCTTTGATCTCTTCCCCATAACTTTTTCCAACAAGATACACAGCGAACAGAAGCTACCAACGTGCGAAACAAATAAATCGTTGGAGTGAATTCTGTTTTAATTCGCAGCGCTACAGCGCTTCTTAGCCAGAGTGCAAAGCTGCGTACAGCATACGTGGTCCACCTAACGCCCTGTACATGGAGCTACTAAAATGTGGAGTAAGATGTTTCTTTCAAGAACTATAAAACTCGTGCATAAAGTTAAGCATTAAAATGAACTGATAGTAAATATGCTGCTAAGACTGTTTTATTTACAACGTCTGTTATACCTATGTATTACAAATAAAGTTTTCACTCTTTTTGACTTATCGTTAGGGACCATAGAATATATCTATGTTAGGGACAAACAGAAACTGTTGGAAGATGTTTGTAAGCGATAACATTGCAGCATTGCAGTGCATTGCCTTGTAGGAGCCAAATTATAATGTAACATCATGCCTGTGTGCGGGCTATCGGTTTTTTAAAAATTCGCAATACCTTTTGTTCTTGATAGAATAGAATACTCTTTCTTTTCTCTTTTTTTCTTTTTTTTTTATTAAATAGTTGCAGCATTTGCGACAATACCTGCAATTTGATGCAGTTAATGCTCCCCATGGGGTTAGGCAGAGACGTACTACACCCCGTTTCGATAATTATAAGTCCTGTGTAATACGGGGCGAGCATAACTAAATCAGCCTATAATGGTCCCACTGCTGGGACACAAGCCTCCTCTCAGTGAGAGGGAGTGGGCCGTAATCCACTGTCTTCGAGCATAATATTGATTAACTGGTTTGTGTAAAGAAATACAATTGAATTAGTTGAATAGATTATTGTCAATAAACCAACGATCGGTAGGCGACGGTCCTAAGAATTTAAAAGTCCCGCCCTTGGCTTTTCGCCGTATAATTTTATTGGCCATTGCTGGTGGTGGTTCCTAGCTCCACGTAGGATGCATTAGGCGTTCAGTTTACGAGCCGGCTCCGACACGGCGACCCGACGTGTGCGAGATCATTCGATACACGCTCCCCTCACGCCATAACTTGGCTTCGATTACGACTGCTGTTAGTTTATTTAGTTAGTATACTGACCCAACCTGACAGAATAAGGGTGTTTATCTATTGTATGAGGAAACGTTAGGAAAGAGAAGATTTGATTTTCTGTAATTTTGTTCGTTGCTTTCCCGCTAAAAATGCTAAACGGATTTGATGAAATTTGGCACATGGGTAGACCATAACATTAAATGGATTGGGACATAGAATACTTTTTATTCCGATGTTCCCACGGGATCGATACGGTAATACCCCTGTTGGCATAAAATTTTAAGGCATAATATTGTTTGGCATAACGTTTTCGCATAACTTTTATTAGCATAATAATACTGCTGCATAATAATACTTTGGCATAATGCAAAGGTTAGCATAACTATCATTTAGTCTAATAATATGTTTTGGCTTAAGTTGGAGTGGCATAAATTTTAAAGGCGTTTAGCATAATAGTATTTAGGCATACAATTATTAGGTATGATGTTTCCTTATATTTACTACTGTTATTGAATCGTATGGGTTAGAACAGTGACCATTAACGCCAGATCCCCTCTATTGTTGGTGTTGTGGTTTGGGTTAGAATGCGTTTTTAACATTATGCTTTATAAAATTATGCTTCATTATCATGCTAGCAGTATTTATGGCAACAAGCGTTATGGCAAAACATTTATGCCTAATAATATTATGCGTAACGATCATTATGCTGAATTTCGTTATGCCAATGTAAATTATGATAATATATTTTATGCTTATCATTAGTAAACCGATCGATACTCATGTGGGTAAAACCGCGGGTTGCAGCTAGTTTGTAGATAGAGATAGAGCTGCGGTTGAGTGGATAGCAGCAGCAAAAAATGAAGCTTAAATGTACAGCGAGGTAAATTATATGTCAGGCAAATTGAAACCCTACGTCAATTTGCTGTGGTTTAGCCTTTTTTCACAACTTTGTTGTTTCACACACGAATCTTAAAGAATGACAGTTGTGACAAGAATATACATCAAGGCCAATTTTACTTGGTAATCAATTTGCTTTAAAATTGAGTTCTCTGACTTTCTTTGCACCACATCTTGGGAAGGCAGTCTTGTTGCCATGTGTCTGAATGGCCAGAATTTTACCACTGCATCAATTATTCCTGCCGTCCTGTTGAAACAAGAGAAAAAGAGTTCTCAGTGCATTCTATAACATTTATGAGGGATAGAGTTCTTACCTGTTTTTTTTTTTAATTCTTTCAAAATTTAATTGAACATACGTCGAAATGGAGAAAACTTCGACGCAAAACATGTGCCTACAAACACAACCTCACATAGAGCCTTGCTGACCCACAAAAACTATGACTTCATAAACAAATGAGTTACAATCCCTAAGGCCCATATGTTCGGACAATTTAGGTCTCCAGGGCTCCACCAAAGAGATAAATTGAAACTAAAACATTTAAACATAGCTGTAATAAATTTAAAAGCAAATTAGTTTTCGGGCCAGGCTGCCAGTATGCCAGTATTATTTTATTACCGAAACAATATGGTAAATTATGAGAATGGTAAATAGCCAGTGTTTGTTTTATTGTGTAATTTAGCATTGTGGTCGGAAATAGGCATTTAAAACATCCTAAATCATCATCATCTGCCTAGCCTTTTTCCAACTATGTTGGGGTCGGCTTCTAGTCTAACTGGATGCAGCTGAATACCAGTATTTTAAATGGAGCGACTGCCTATCTGAGCTCCATAACCCAGTTACTGGGTAATACGATAACCTTTTGGTAAGACTGGTTGTCGGACTTTCAGGATTTAAAACATCCTAAATAATGGGTTAAATAATAGTCACGCAGATCAAGCAATCTGTGAGGCTGCGTTTGCTTCAGTTAGCCAGTAAATAAGCCATCTTCTTTTTCGTGTCGCTGGCCAATAAATTAATCATATATTTTTATACAAGTTTTTTTTTTAACGAACTACTCGCTAAATAAAATGTCTTCTCTTCTACTTTATGCCACTGGCACGACTGTATTTCAGATCTCGTTGGCCCAAAACTTTGCCACTTCCACGGCGTCGCCGGTGGCAGCGCAGAGGTCCCTTTGGTTTCATGTTTTGGGACACAGAAGGCAGGATAGGAAGTGGAGCATAGTTTGTGACACAGCTCCACATCCACACCCTGCTGCCGTTCCGTCGAGGTACTATACGAGGTTCGACTTACACCTTCTCACTTGGGTTCGGACACGGTTCAGGGTCCAATGGACCACGGAAGGTGGAGGGAGATGCTCGTTTGTTGGAACATAGCGAGTAGAAATGGGAAAGATATCCTGCCATAGTTTGCAACGGGCGTCGACTGGGTTACCTGGTAGAGACGCCGTCAATTTTCAGAAACTGCGCCTGATTTTTAGCCTTTGATTTGGCAGACAAGCATCACACATTGAGATCTCCGTACCTCCCCTGATAAACTATTCCACCAAACCGCACGTTACAAAATTTTGTTTCAGTGCGGTTAGTGGAAGTGCTCAGGTGGTTCAAGTGGTTCGGGCAAGTGCGGTTGAAATCACTCTAAGCGGAACACCTCACCCAGACAACTTAGACAAAGTGACATTCTATCAGCGAAAACGATGATAGAAAAGTTGAAAATGTATTGGATTGTCATAAGCCATCGAAAAGCTTATGTAAATCCTGTTGAAAGTCGTTCTAGAGATAAGAAGCGCTTTGAAAACGATTGCCAGTTGTCTAGCGATTGCCGATTGCCCTTTGGTATACGTATCGGAATATCGTGCCTTTGACTGACGAACTGGACCCTATTTTTTTTTGTTCTTTGCACTTCCTACTAATATTATAGAATAGAATAGAATTTTATTTTGCAAATATGGGTAATACATAATAGTTTTTAAGATTACATTTAGCTCAGCCACATTTTACCAATCGGCATTCAAACATTTGAAATTATTTATATCACTATTATTACACTTATATACTTGGTCGAAATATGGGGTAGTGCTGTAAAAACGAAACTAGCACAACTACAAATTTCTCAAAATAAACTGATAAAAAAGCTCTTTAACTATCCGCGCTTAACATCAACAACAAAAATATACAGAGACACAAAAATAATGAACATAAAACAACTATATATTTATAACACATGTATATTTATTAGAAAAGTTCTTAACAAAAACATTCACACAAATATCACACTTACCCAACATAGACAAGTTAGTCAACGAAGCTCACGACGAGCAAGTTTATTAGTTCTACCAAAAACCAGGACCAACTATGGCAAAAAAATGCTTACATTTGAAGGAGCACAGCTATACAATAAGATACCCTCCCGCATAAGAAACCTACACTCATTCAATGCATTCAAAAACCAGCTTAGCCTGTATCTAACCGCTAACCGGACATTACTTGAAAAATGAATGCGTTGGGTGGGTCGAGTTTCGAGTAGTTTTATTTAGTCTGTGACGGATGTTGTCGAACCTAATATAAGTATTTAATTAAGTAATATTTATTGTTCTCAAGTAAGTGACATGTTATGTTTTTATTGAGAATAAAGTTTCTTTAAACCTACTTATTTAGATCAATTTATAAATTACTATTATAAAATTTTAAATCATCAACTTAATTAAAAATATATTTTTGTGTTAAAAGGAAAAATATAAATTAGTATCATTACATTCTATATTATGTCATTACTATTACAAATATCATACCATTATCATTACATCATCATAAAAAAATAAATAAATCAAAAAATAAAATAAAAATCATTTAGCATGTCATTACTATTACAAATATCATTATTATTTCAATTCCAAAAAAAAAAGAAAAAAAAACCAAAATCAAAATGTCAGAAATCAAAATGTCAAAGATCAAAACGTCAAAAATCAAAAATGTCATAAATCAAAATTTCAAAAATCAAGATGTCAATAATTAGGTAACAAATATTTTTCTCCGATAGGAACTCAGCTACACTGTAGTACGTCTTATCTAACAAAAAAATCCGTAATCTACTCTTAAATTGTGCTGTTTTTAAAGCATTCCAACTACTCGGTAATTTGTTGTAAATAATTGGGGCCATGCAAGAAACGCTCTTACGCATTATAGTGGTTCGACATGATACTTGACATAATTTGCTGTTGTCACGCCTATTCCTTGGGAATACAACAGCCAGGCGCTCAAAACGAGATGGATTTTGCTTGACAAACATAGCTATACATAACATATACGAGACAGTAATTATAATTATTATTTCCTAAATTATCTCGCTTTTTTTTTCGGTTGGGAAATCATCAAGTGACCCCTCCCGCTCTGGGTGGAGCGGAAGGGAGTGTCAGACTCTTACTGACTAAAACCCACCCATGTTCCTTCCTTTGCTCTTTATGTTCCGGGGTAGCGGTAACCCTTTCGGACAATCCCACTGACAAATTATCTCTCCTTAGACTCCTTAAAAAAAAAAAAAACTGTTAATTTTTTATCTTTGCTCTGTCCCAACTATTTGCCAGCAATCATACCAAGACATAGCAACAAGTAACTACAACGAGTTATAGGTCATAGGTTCGACCCCGGACAGGCGCTTTATTTTGTGTAAATTGTTTAATCACTACTGCTCTCAAAATGGCGAAGGAAAACATCGTGAGAAAACCGACATGTCCTAGAACCAAAAATTTGAAGACATGTGACATATACCAACCCGCACTGGGCCGGGCGGCGTGGTGGATCACGCCATACTCCCTCTCACAGAGAGGAGGCCTGTGTCCCATTAAAGGAAACATTACGGGCTGATTCTGCATAAAAACTTGTCATTATTAAATTTGCTTCACTATTGTTGTGCCTGTAATAATAGTTGTAAGTGATTATAATATAAATAAAATAATAAACTTCTGTTTTATAAACCTTCTTCATAAACCCAAACCCACATAACCGATTCAATCCCACAGCTGGGCCTATACACTGTACATATAAAAACTGAACGTGAGTGTCCCTCGGTACAGTCACGTACAATATTGCTTGCGTGACGTCATCTCACCTGATGCGACTGCTACTTTAATGTGGCTAAAATGTTTGGGATTAAATGTCATAGGAGATATTGTGGTTTTGGTGAATAGATATTATAAATTGCTGTGCTTGCACCACTTTCCGGGTTTAAATAAAATCTTTTTCTGGTTCAAATGAGGTTTAAATCTACAAACAGTACTTTTCCAAAGCCTATATAGTATTAACACAGCATATACTCAGCACATCACAGCATACATTTGAATGACCTTTTATTATTATATTTATTAATCCTTAAATAAACTGAACTAAGAGAAAAAGTTAAAAAACAGACAGACACTCACCTCACCAGCATTTCTTCCTATTTCTTTGGTGTGGGTCGTGGGAATATAATTTGGATTAATGAGAGACGATTTTGATACATGAAAATGCCACTGGAATATTCCTCTGAGCCAACAGTCTATGAATACCTAAAAAAATATCAAAATCTTATAAGAATTAGAAGTAAAAATTATTATCATTTGAATGAATACGACGTGCCTTCACCAAAAGCAATAATTTGAATAATTAAAACTTTGCTCAGTGAATTTTGTTAGGCATTTAATGATCTTTTATAAAAACCGCGATTCATAATTCGATTTTGTCAAAATTATTGTTACTTGGTTATAATTTTTTTATGATTGACGACTGTTCTACCATTTAAATAAAAAGTACCTTAAACATGGTTTTACTAATTACTTATTTAGGCATGAATAAAATTTGGTGTTATATGAGCTCAAAAATTCTTACCTATTGTTACTTTCATTTAAAACATTAAATCTGTGCACAACTTCTTTGTTATTTTCCAGCTCTCGCTTTCAGTACCACTAAGATTAGATAGTGATGAAAACAGCCTATCAAATATTTATCTACAGTCCTTCCACATTCATTCTACCTCTGACGACTGCAACCCAACAGCAACCTTATTGTCACGTAACTAAAGATCACTATGGTATAGACAGTGATGCAAAATAACAGGTCAAATCACAACTGTGAACGGACTCTAAGATAAATAATTATTATGTCACCATGGATACATGCTATTGTTTTATAGTGATGTAAAAAAAACATCGATAAGATTCCCTACACAAAAAAAAAAATACACATCTCTATCTATACGACACTGCGGGCCCATTTAACGGGGACCACCTAAACAAACTGCGAATACACTGGCAACACTCATTAGCTATCATAACAAGGCCCTTCAATTTCATCACCGCTTAGATTTGAGGCCCCATTTCACAATTAATTAGTTCCTTGAACATAGTTTAAACATGGTACAGGTTGGTTACAGTAATTCAATTTCGGACAGAATTTTTTGCCAAAGATCTAAACAAATATATAAAACTGAAGTGTCTGTTTGTAATGTCAAAATAACTGCTTTTTACCAAAAGCATACACCCTTACATTTTGATCCTTTTAATTCTGAAAAGGGTTCATTGCACTCATAATTATGAAAGTATATACAGTACTTACCTACTAATACAAAAAATAAATTATTTTATCAGAAACAAAAACAAATCAAAATGTGGCATCAAAGCTGAAGTGGAGAAATGTCAACTGAGTTTTGGAGGCCACTGTAAGTGATAGAATAGTAGTAAGTGCCAATACAAGAAAGAAATGTATAGGTATAGGCAATCTGAAACATCCAACAGATTGGGCTAAAATCGACTTCATTCTCTCAAAAGCAGAATCAGCATGCGCTTGCAAGATTCTGCCCTGACTAAGGACCGGTCTACATGATTTGGTGCTGCACCGAACCACAACGATTTCGCCACATGGGCGTACACATATACGACGCTGAAGTAGACGAAGACTGTTATATTATGATGAGTACAATCTGGCCACTCTGGCGCACGCCCATCATCGCCTCGTCTCACCTAGTTGAAATCCGTTGTACGTGCGGTGCGACGCTGAAAAGCACTGTGTGGCATACCATGGGCATTTGTATGTAAGACGCCGCAGCGGCTCCTCTCAGGCGCCGCGCTGTAACCACACCGCATCGTGTTTACTGAACCTAAGACCAATTTCACAACACCAGACGGTAGAAAGAAACACAATTGCATTACATGCATACCGGGTCGATTGATCAGCTTAATCTACGCTTGCCGCAGTTGGTCAGTGTATGGGTGACCATCTTTACATTCCAAGACCTCCCTGTTCCTCGGAAAACACGTTAAGCCGTTTGTCCCAGCTCTCATTCATAGATCTTTGACAGTTCGTTACGGGTAATCAGAAGCCCAAAAGACTGACAACCAATCTTACCAAAGGGTATCGTATTACCCAGTAACTGGGTTGTGGAGGTCAGACAGGCAGTCGCTCCATGTAAAAAACTGGTATTCAGCTGCATCCTGTTAGACTGGAAGCCGACCCCAACATAGTTGGGAAAAGGCTAGGCAGATGATAACATAAAAAATATACCAAATTGCATTATACGTCCGTAGGCATAGCGGAGTCACAATGTTTCCTCCGTCCCAACCAACTATAACTTCGCGAAATATTTCTGTTGTTCGTCCAAGATCTAAGTCACAAAGAAACAATTTAAACTTCTACATCTACTACACACTGTCATAGTTGAAGTTTTCCTAATAAATTAGGTAGTACTTTATCCTAGTGTTGTTAGAACTTCCTAACTTGGTAAAGTCTAAAACAGGTGAACTGGAGTTATGCTTATCCATCTATTTGCAGGAAGAAGTTTTGCTTATCCATCTATTTGGAGGAGGAAGTTTTGGGATATTTGGAATTAGTTCAGGCTCCTTATCTTGATGTGAGCCTAGTAATTATGTACTTGTTGAAGCAAATTATGGGATATTTGTAGGTGAAACAAATTGTAACAGTAAATACCTCTAATGGTAGGTGGCCCATCTCGAGTATGGACACGGGATGGGCCCATAGATAGAACGGGATGAACGGGGTTGAAACGGGGAATATGTAGTTTCGGGGGTGTAGTAGTAAAGTTTTCCAACGATCAAGTACTCGCTGTAAAAAAGTAGTACTTTAGTTTTAATTTAATAAAATAATCACTAAAAACCACTACAAATGCGAGTTTGCCAGCCCACGCGGGATGAACGAGCCATCCCGCTTTGTTTTGAAAAAGGTCTATAGCTTTTTAAATGCTCGTGAATTCCATTTTCTAATAATAATTAAACCAAAATGACGGCCAGTATGTCGGCTTCAGAACTACATAACACTCATTATTTTGATATTTTGTGGTCTTTATAACTAAAGTGGAAATACAAGGTGGCTCGATTTTTTTTCCAATCATTATTAAACCAATAGTAATTAACTAGTTCTTGTTACTATAATCTGTTTATAATGTAATTAACAAACTATATCTTAAACACAACTCACTTTAATCCAAATGAATACATCTCAATTTGCAAATTAATTTAACAGACATTTAATTAAAACCTGTTTACTCAAACACAGTCAACAACTAAATTATCTAAAAACAATTATTGTTGAAATTGAGCCTGAGGCCTCATCATAGTGCAGACGCGGCAGCGGGCGATGCGGCGGGTGCGACTCGGTGATTCAGGTAACATCTCAATTCCGGTGGTAATTCAGTCCAAGCTCGGTAGTGTGTAGCGTCCTCCTTTTACGAAAAGTAATGGTAAAAGAAACACACCGGAAAGGAAGCAAGTGCCTGCAACGTCTCTCCCCACAGCGGTTGCAGCGTGGGCTGGAGGGCATTCAACGATCCCCGATCGTCATAGGTTGCCTGTGGGCTACAGATTTGGGAAGTCTCTCACCTAAACACAGGCCTACGTGGAGCACCGTGTTCTGCGTACGGCTCTCTAATCTAATGACTTTAATAGGAACGCATTAGGTTGACCAAAGCAAGGAAAACCTGTTCAGGAGGAGATTCTTAGACGACTCCGCCTTGGAGTGTAAATGTGGTACTGTTCCATAAACGATGGGACACTTAATATCGTGCCCTGCGTGTCCTATCAGCTGCACGTTACAGGTACTGATGGACGCTGGCGATGGCGCCAAACAAGTAGCCGAATCCTGGGCTGAGTCCATTTAGATTGCTATCGAAATGCTAAGAAGAAGACTAGGAACGCACATAATTATGGATCCTGTTTGATTTACATTAGACGCTTCCGCATAAGCACCGCGGAAGCCTCTCACTACGAACGAGCCTTATAATGTAATATTACGAAGATCAAAACCAATTTAGAACTATATAATACATTAATTACATTCAGAAATGAACAAAATATTTACACAATATAATTTATTTTTTATGAAGGGATAAACGTTGCTAGGGATTTTATTTAATCTCCATACAAGTTGGTGGATTTTATTAAATAACAGTCTTTTATCTATTCAGGACCAACCTTTGTGAAATATATTCGGAATTAATATGATTGTACTTTGTTTGGTAATCAAAGTGTCAGAACAGTGGATGTAACCAATAACAAAAACAGTGCTGCTATCTTTTTTTATTGTAAAATTGTAATCGTTAACTCAGAGAGCAGTGGTGGCCCAGTGGTAATGGCCGCGACTTATAAATTATAGGTCGTAGGTTTATATGAACCCTGACAAACGCTTTACTTTGTGCAAATTATTTCATCACCCCTGCTCTCAAAATACATAAGGAAAACATCGTGAGGAAACCTGCATGTCCTATTACTAAAAATTCGATGACATATGGCATATACCAACCACAATGGGCCCGAGAGGTGGATTACAGCCCACTCCCACTCATCGAGGGAAGGCCTGTGTCCCAGCAGTGGGAATATTATAGACTGATAATGTTATGTAACTGAACGAGTTTCTTCTTTCGACATCGTCGCCTGAGAAATACATGAGAAAGAGTTGCAATCGAGTTTGAGACTGGTAAGAAAACCATGCACCACAATAAAGACTTTTATTCTTGTAATGTTAAAAAAAACACCTTTTTTTTTGTTGTTTTCGGAGGAATCTTTCAAAAGGCACCCGACCTCCGGGGAGTGATGTCGGGGAGTGTGGGATTAACTTCTCGAGCGCTTTACGAACACCGTTTGTACATAAGCAAAAACGCCTCGAGCGCCTTACGTACACCATCTGTACACAACAGACGTCGCTCAAAATGATAAAAGTCAACGTCCAATGAGCGACGTCTGTTGTGTACAAACGGTGTTCGTAAAGCGCTCGAGAGGTTAAGAGAAACACCTAAAGAAGTAATGACTAGTAGACTATCAGCAACATTCTTAGTCTATTATATCGCGTCCAAATCGAATAAAGACAACATAGACTGGAACTCACTAGCAGAACACAACGGTGTATCAATCCTTTCAGTTTCACACAATTTAGAAAAGTCAACATCATATATTTTCTTCTTACTATCACTATTCACCATTTGTACGAACCGATGACCCCATAAGATATCATTTTCTGTGTAACTCGTCCTAGCTTGAACCAGCTGCCCTGTCGATTCAATAACTCCTTCAAAAACTGCTAAAACTTCGAATTTTCCATTCAACAAATCTGCAGCAGAAATACTGTACAGAGGACTCTTTTCATCAATGACATGTATAACAGATACAGGCCATAAGAAGAATGTTGACTCACAACCATCCATTTCAACATCCAACTCGGCCTGTTCATAGTGTTCACCATAATCATTACCAAGTTTTAATACGAACACTGATGCTTTGATGTTAAGTATCCTAGATTTTCTCATGTCTCCTACTCTGAATATCATGCACAGCTTCCCGTCTCTCAAAGTGACTACTGCTTGTCTGCTAAATAAAATCGTCTGCGTCCTCCCTTTGGGTCTCGTGAGCTTTGCAAACAAGATCCCTACCATGAACGCTTGGAAAATCGAGCAGACCATGCATTGTAAGCACATCGCTGTAATCGTCTGAGGGCATTCCAAAGTTATAGCTCTTTTACCATAAGCCACGGTAGTATGAACTTCAATACTGAACAGGAAAGTTGAGGTAAACCCATAAATGTTTGTGACACATGGTGTCCAGTCAGTTTCATTCTGATTTGGAGGAAGGTGGTCTTTAGTCAGGTCTCCATGAGTCAATGCGATGATCCAGTATATGAAGCCGAAGAACAGCCAGTCTCCAGTGAAGGCTAAGAAGAAATGGACAAGGGTCCACCTCCAACGTGCTTCGACCATGGTGACGAACCATCGTGAGAAGAATCCCTGATGGTTGGTGTTCCCCTGGTCGATGTTAAAGTCTCCGTTCTTGAAGACGAATCTTTTAGTTTGTTTGGTTGAACGTGATCGTTTCTTTTTACTATGGAGTGGCCCTGTAAAAAAATAATTAAAGTTATATTTTTGAGAGCCATAAAGAACACGAATCATTGTTGTCTATATGTCACCGAATAATTATGAACAGCGTTGGTTTATAATCTATCTAGCGAGATCATAATTTATTGAAAAATTGTGAACTGCAACCCAAATCATTTAGTTTATTTTTTATATTTTAACAAAACGTTGCCCCACACTAGAAATTACTTACTCCTGTGTCGTGGGTGCGTTTACAAACATTTAAACTCACATACACAAACACAAATTTAACGCATTATTTTTCAATAGTTTAAAATATGTCCATTGCAAACCGACAAATTGTGAACTGGTATCTTTGCATGCGATGTATCGCTCCTTATGCTAATACTAAATAGCCCTAAATAGCCAAGTAACTGCGACCAACTTGGAAGTAGCGGTCACCGAGGTACCACTTGCTTCGCTCGCTCAACTCGCGCACGGTTTGGCACAGTTCTAACCGAACCTAACCGATTTGATCGGGGTGCCCTGGCTTGATAATTGCGACCAATTTTATTTATCTACCGCCAAGACCGTCAAATCAGGGACGGTTCACAATGTTACGGGTGTTAAAATTGGATAGAATGTGAACCCTGTCGATCGGATTGTGAACTGCAGATTCGTTCATAGGTACATCGATAGATTATAAACTATCGAAAATTAATACGTTATATTATTGTAAGCAGGTACAGTTTACAATTTATCGACGGTTTACAATCTCGCGAGATATATTGTAAACTAACGGTGTTCACAGTCATTATGGTGACATAAATATACATGACACGAGTAAACAAAGTCAATAATATGTACGAAGAAAATATGTTATTGTAACGATGCGATGAATATAATATATTTATATTTAATATATCTTTTTTGTAAATTAAATAATAATATGTTTTGCATGCCCATGTGACGGTAGAGCATGGATGACTCTTACTCGTATATTAAAACATCTATGTACCAATAAATGATTTGATTTGATTTGATGCAACAAGATAAATATTTATGCACAAAATTCTTATCATGCACGCCATTGCAGTCATGTAATTTGGCAATCAAACAATATATTCCATTATCCAATTAACGAGATAACTTTCTCATATTTCCTTTAAATCATGAAAATCATTTTTTCCTGTATGTTTAGATTAATGTATTTATTTATGTATACTTGATTGTACACCACAAAAATACATTTAAAAAAAAATAATTGAACGCTCCAAACCATACAATGAGCGCCGTTATCGCTTATGTTTATTATACCGTAAATTAGGTACTTGTCATCATCTGCCTGCCTTTTCCATACTATGTTGGGGTCGGCTTCTAGTCTAAGCGGATGCAGCTGAATACCAGTATTTTACATCGAGCAACTGCCTATATGACCTTCACAACCCAGAATACTCGTCGCCTATCGCACAGTGTTTGAAGACTAAGGTCTTCAACCAGTGCGTCCTTCTCGTCATGACAAACGACGCCGAAACGTGGCTCTCAGCGCGCTATGGAACGAGCTATGCTCGGAGTCTCTTTGAAGGATAAAATCAGGAATGAAATTATCCGGAAAAGAACCGGAATTACCGACATAGCGCGCAGAGTACGCAAACTGAAGTGGCAGTGGGCTGACCATGTTTGTCTAAGGACCGATAGCCGGTGGAGCAGACGAGTCCTGGGGTGGAGACCGCGTATCGGCAAGCGTAGTGTGGGACGCCCCACAGCTAGATGGATGGACGACCTAAAGAAGGTTGCTGGGACGGACTGGATGCGGAAGGCGGAGGACAGGGTGTTGTGGCGCAGCCTGGGAGAGGCCTATGTCCAGCAGTGGACTGCGATAGGCTGAGTTTAACCCAGAATACGATACTCGGTATGTAAAGATGGTCATCCATCCACAGACCAACGGTGGCAAGCGTACCTTAACCTGATCAATTGACCTATCCTGTTATTGTTTGGCCACGGGCCCCTCAATCTGTCCGATAATTGCTTGTCTTCTAAGATATACCGCATTATATTTATAATTTGGAACTTACTGTTACTAGGGTAATAAACTCCTGGTTTTAAAAATATTTCTTCTGTTATAAAATTTTCTTCAGTATCATCAAAAGGGTTACTGAAACATTTTAGATCTTCTCTCTCACTCATGACTGTTTAGACCTGAAACAAGAAATACAAATCTATATTTGACAAATATGATATAACATCACTCCTGTTTACATGAAGGGTTAAGTAGATGGACCTATAGGACACCATTTTAACTACCATGTAACAGGGGGCGTGCCTATTGCTATCAACCATAGGGCACAAAACCTGGTGTCCTGGCTGTTACTGAGAAATTTCTGTTTAAAAAACAGAATACTTTGCCCGTTCTAGGAATTGAACCCAGGACCTCATGCTCAGCAGTAGGGCTTGCGACTACTACATAGTTCAACCAGATGAAATACAAATCTTTGTCTAACAAATAACTGCACACTAATTGCGTAAAACGCTATCAATCACAATTTGAATATTTTGGAAGAATATTGCTAATACATTGCTTCATGTTCGAAAAATTTGTCTGCTCAACAACGTAAATAACGCAATTAATGTTTTTGAACTGTCAAAATGAAAGCCATTCCAACTATTCATTTGTTACGCAGTTACTCCTTGGAGGAAATATCAACTATCCATCCTGATTGTTTAGTTCCAAGAAAATCACTAACGGCTTTGCTGGGGTAAACTAATGTGGTAAACTAAATGTTTACTACATTTAGTTTGTAGAAGCCCAGCACAGCCGTTAGTGATTTTCTTTTCCGATACCATGGAATAGTGACTGAAACGTTGTATGATTTCTTAGAAACAGCCTTTATATGAAAGTGAAAACGAAACAGTTTGCACAGCAAATTGTTGTTGCAACATATTGGAAATGTGTTTTCTTTAGAACATGACGTGATTGCTTTTTTTATTAAGTAAAATCTATACTAATGTTGACTAAACTGTACCCATTTCATGGTTAAGTCTGGAACATTGTGTTTTTATTTTTTAGATGGTCGTTGATAGCTGCGATATAGCTATTAACTGTAGTATCAATCGTCATTGCTATTTAAATTGTGCGTTCCTATTATAATTGTGCCAATTTGTCTGTTGATCCAAATAAAAACTTTACTTAGGTACTTTTTTTTTTTTTTTTTCTGGTGGGAAATCATCAAATGACCGCTCCCGCTCTGGATGGAGCGGAAGGGAGTGTCAGACTCTTACTGACTAAAACCCACCCATGTTCCTTCCTTCGCCCTTTATGTTCCGGGGTAGCGGTAACCCTTTCGGACAATCCCGCTGACCCGGCAGGCTTCGGCCCTAAGGGGCCCCTCGTTATGCTGACATCTCTTTGAGGCGCGCGTGGAACACTTACGCGCCGTCCGGCACGGGCCTGGTCCTGATCGGGCGGTGAGCTACCCATTGCTCTCCGCCCGCAGGCCCGCGCCTACGGTGGCCGGTAGTTTTCACTCGACTCCCGACGCCCGGGGCGTCTCCCGCGGCGGCTGGGACGGGAGGCTCTCTCCCTCATCCGTCCCGCCACCTCCTTCGCTAGCATGACTGCTTCGCAGAAGGAGGCGACTGCCTCCCACTCCCTCTCGCTCCGGACCATGGCTTGCACCAGGGCCGGGCGCGAGAGGCCGCCGCCGCTGCCGATCGCCTCTACGAGGACACGGCGGTGCTCCGCCCAAGCGGGGCAGACCTCCACCGTGTGCTCCACCGTGTCCTCTGGGCGATCCTGGCAATGGTGACACCCGGGCGTTTCCTCCCGCCTAATGATGTGCAGGAACCTCCCGAAACTTCCGTGTCCGGTGAGGACCTGCGTCAGGCGGTAGGTGAGGGCGCCGTGGCGCCTCTCTAGCCACTCCTCAAAGAGGGGTCTTATCGCCGCTATCGCGGCGTGCCCTGCGCTGGGTTGCGACAGTCGCTCTTTTCATGTCGCCATGAGATCGAGCCGGAGGTCCGTCCGCTCCGCAGCGATTTGCCGCGGGAGCGGACTTTTCCCCCGGCGTAGTGCCTCCGCGTGCCACTCATACAGGCGCGCGAGGACTATCGCCTCCAGATCCCATGGCGGCAGTCCGGCAAGGAGGCTTGCCGCCTAGCGCGAGATCGTGCGGTAGCCCCGGATGAGCCTTACGGCTACCACCTTCTGGGGCGCGTTCAGGTAGTGGGCGGCTCGCCGCTGCAGTGAACGCGCCCACACCGGAGCCCCGTATAGGGCCATGGACCGCACGACCCCCGCGTAAAGCCTCCGGCAGGAGGCGTTTGGCCCCCTAAGGTTGGGCAAGAGCCGCTTGAAGGCGGCCCCAGCCCGTTCCAGTTTGGGGGCCAAACGTCGGAAACTTTACTTACTTTACTTTTACTTTAAACTAAGCGGAAGTGCTGCACGTCTCTAACATATGTCATCAGCAGACATAGATGTTTTGTATCCTTTTATGTATCTGTTTGTATATGAGTCTTGTTACTTGAATTAAAATTAATTTATATTTGTATTTTTTAATATTGTCCTGGTCACCATAAATTAACGAATATTTCATCATGAGTGGTAACTAATTTATTTTTAGATATAACTCTTATCCTTTGCAAGGGTTTAGGCAATACAACCAACAGTCACAGTTTCTAAAACTAGAGAGATTTTAAAAATTAAGTAAGAATTCAAAAAATGTATGGTCGCCGATCGGATCGATCGGACCCACCATATAACTGTGTATATTATTCTGACAGCGCGACCATGATCCAATGAGCATGTTGTTTTTTGGTCAACTTTGCCCATTGCTAATTGAGGGGCGCCAAAATAAATACAACAATAGGAAGAAGTATATAAATAAAAGGATATGCCTTACCTCCTGTCAGGTAGTTTTGAAGTCAACTGGTGTGGTGGTCCAAATACACAAGTAGCACACAATCTCAGCATCAGTCATGAAGCAGTTCGCAATGTCTATCATCCTTGCAAAACCAACGCCTACTGATATGCTATCTTGAGATTTTCAATTGTAATTATTGTAGATACTTACTTCATCTGGCTTTGATAAGACGTTTTATTTGTTTATCTTCAAGATTGGCTGGCTTTTTTTGTGAGGTTAGTAGAATTTATAATAAACCAAAGGAGTATTTAGACTCGTGCAGTCATGCCAGTCTGTTTCCAATAGGTTCTTAAATTGGTTATTATTGTTGTGTCGGCGCTGCTGCTGCAGCTGCAGAAAACCTCAACCGGCGAAAGTATAATAACCTTATCAGTAATTATATTTTTGATCCGTTTGAAGTTGAGACCCTCGAGCCGTGGAGTCCGAGTGCTCATGGCTTGTTCAACGAAATCTCCAAACGGCTGGTTGACACTTCCCGTGACTCAAGGACTGGCTTTTACCTTGTCGAGAGCATTGCCATACAACGTGGCAATGCAGTTTCATGGGTACCTTACCAGTCCACGGCGATGCAAAGGAATTGTTTGACGCCATATTTAGTTTATTAAGCGCTCATTTTTCCAACGCCAGATAATTTTATCGGAGGAATAATTTTGAATTTTTAACAGTTCTTTCATACAAAATTTGTCAGACGACAATTTTATATAAATTAAAATTATATATCACCATCACCATCAGCCTGTGATGATGATGATGATGAAAGATACTATCCAATCGCAAGACGAAAAAAAAAATCACATTTGGGGTGTGAAATTTATGTGGTGTGTTGGGGAAGTCCATGCGCCCGCGTCCATGGAATCTACATAAAAGTTATTTTAAATTGACCATTTTTGCTAGAATTGTCTCATTTAAGTCCGGATTTTGGTGAAAATTCTTTTTAACGCAACATAGTTTATATTTAAAATTTAACGCTCATACAATTTTTTAGCGCTCCGTAGTTACAATGACACAAAAAGAACGTACATATTAAAAAGTATAATACTAAACTCAAAAATGTTGTGTTTTCTACATTCTACAGAATTGGAATGAGAAATTTTTGTGGTGTGTAAGGGAAGTGAAGGGCATAAATTCAGTTAAAATAACTTATTCCTATTGGGATAAGCGGAGACAGCGGCATTAGCGGCGGCGGCTGGCTTTGCAGATTTTTCGAGAAAAATAAGAAAAACTAAAACCAAGAAACTTGCATATATCGGGATTTAACAAAAATACGAGGTTGATTTGTGACATATACAGAATAAGAGACGCCATCGATGCGTCTAACATAATTTTTGCGTATCATGCATAATTTATGGGATATTTTTTCTAATTATTCGGATGAAAATTGGAAGATATTTTTTTCATATTTTTTTTTAAATCCACAAAAACTGAACAGCAACATTATATATTTTTTTTAAAGGCGACGTCTGAAAAATGTTTTTCTTAAAACACTATATTACAAAATCAAGTTTTTCTGTAGATCCGGTTTAAACCAGCGAGACAGTTATGGAATTAAGAACATAACTGTTATTAAATAGAAATGCAGTTCTTTATACAAAAATGACAAGTTAGTTCGGTGCTAAGTTGTCATAATTTTTTTAGTTCTAAGAACTAAATCGAAATAAAGTTCTAAATATAAATACTGGCCCAAAGGTTTAGGCTAGAACTAAAGTTAGCTTTTGTTTTGTAATAAAACGATGTGGGTTGATTAGACCAAATACCTACCTACCTAAGAAATATTTAATGTCTAGAAATAAATGAACAAACAGGCTGACAGATAATATCTCATCGTTACCTTTTATACAGTATATTAATAGAATATTTAAACTAGCTACTTCAAAACGAGATAAGATTTCAATGACGTATCTAATAATATTTGTTTTGACTTATGCCAAGATTTTGTGAGATATGTAGTCAAAATTGTGATAATTTTTAGGTAAGAGTTTAAATTACTGGTGTTACGTAATCTTGGTGGTTGCAAAATTATAAAATGATTTGCTTAATTTAGCTTTTTTGCGCAGGTAACTCACCTGCGCAAAATTTGATAGACAAATCGACGTACTTACAAGTTGTAGGTCGTAGGATCCAACCCAGGTAGGCACTTTACTTTGTGTAAATAATTTCATCACCACTGCTCTCAAAACAGTGAAGGAGGAAACCGCATGTCCTAAGTCCTAAAATTCGGAGACATGTGTCTTCTACCAACCAGCAGTGGGCCTGTGGTAGATGACAGCCCATTCCCTCTCACAGAGAGGAGGCCTGTGTCCCAGTACCACTACTGGGACACAGGCCTCCTCTCTGTAAGAGAGAACATTATAGGCTGAATATGTGTGTTATGCAAATTGACGTCGATGAAAGTCACAACTGTGTACCTAGGTATTTTATCAAAATTGGCCTTGGGTCTGGTCATCTCTTAGCCGCCACGGCTTATTTTAGTTTATTTCCATTTCTAAATTGTTTTTTTTTTTTTGTTTCATCTTTTTTAGTACGGACGCTTTTGACGTGCACGTGCACTTTCTACGTCGTTCGCACAGGTATAATTTCAACATGAATGATGTAACCGATATTTTGTAACAATTTTATGATTTAAAACGAGTGTCCGTGGGGTTTCTACGCCGTTCTTCTCCATAGGTAACCTACTACGCTTTGGAATGGGCAACTAGCTTCATTTTTCTGACTGCCCGACCCCTCGACAATTCAAAAGTGCCTGTAATTAGTTTATTTGAAATGAATGCTTTGATTTTGAGTTTGGAATCTAATTTTTTTAATAGTGTCTACGAAGAAACTCTTTCTAGTCTCCAGTTCCTGTGAGTAATATGCAAAAATGACATTGATTACCTAAATCATGAACTTTCCTTTTATTACTTCAAAAATCTTGCAGAATTTCGTTGTCACGAACTCGTGAATAGGCGGTTATATTTTCTTTTTATCTAAATGCCAGCAAATAGATTAATCAGTTTAATTATTCAGTCCTCATAATGGATGTAGAATAATTGGTAGGTAATAAAAACCATCGCAAAATTTAAAAAAAATCAAGAAAATGGCAGGAACTCATTGGGCATCAAAAAATTCGTCCGCATCGCTGTCAATGGGATAAGTGCTCAAAAGGCTGGCAGCATTATCAAGTTGGATGGTAATGCTGATTCTTTGGGCTAAAAATAAGCCAGCCCTCTTGTTACGTGAAGAGTCAAGGGTAAAGAGTCACTTGCCCAATGAGCTCCTGCCTTATAATAATTATATAGATATATGTTTTTAAGTTAGCACGTAATATTTAATCAGAATATTATGTGAAGGTAGCCACTGAAGTTGATAAGCAAGAACAAGCAAAGTTTTAGTGATGGCAAACACTTTCTATTTATTTTATTATTTTACAGAAAAAAAGCAAATAACAAAGATTGTACGTGATCTGGAAATAACAAGTACTTATTTGGGTAGGTATATATACACAGTCTGGCCATAAATACTGTTACAATTAAAAATAAGAAAGATATTACATTTGAATTTGGAATCTGTCATTTTTATACGATTGTTCATTGTGTTTTCTAATTTTGGCGCCAATACATTGTACAATATTTTGCGATATTAAAATGGAGTGGGGTGATAAAGAGAACCGAATCGCTGTGATTGCATTACACAAAGTTGGTATGGAGCCAAATGCAATTTTTATAACTCTCCGTACGCTTGGTATTAGTCAAATGTTTGTGTACCGGGCTATTAATAGGTACAATGAGACCTCCTCTGTTTGTGACAGAAAAAGATCTGGCCGTCCACGTAGTTTTCGTACGAAAAAGGTGGTCAAAGCAGTAAGGGAAAGAATTCGAAGAAATCCTGTCCGAAAGCAAAAGATTTTATCTCGGGAGATGAAGATAGCACCCAGAACCATGTCGCGTATTTTAAAAGATGACTTAGGACTTGCAGCCTATAAGAGACGCACTGGTCATTTTTTAACTGATAATTAAAAAAAAAAATAGGGTGGTAAAATCGAAACAACTACTGAAGCGGTACGCAAAGGGAAGTCACAGAAAATTTTTGTTTACGGATGAGAAAATCTTTACAATTGAGCAACGTTCTAAGAAACAAAATGACCGTATTTATGCTCAAAGCTCTAAGGAAGCTTCCCAATTAGTCAACAGAGTGCAACGTGGGCATTATCCGACTTCAGTGATGGTTTGGTGGGGTGTTAGCTATGAAGGAGTAACTGAGCCTAATTTTTGTGAAAAAGGTATCAAAACATCGGCACAAGTGTATCAAGATACCATTCTTGAGAAGGTAGTTAAGCCCCTTAACAACACCATGTTCAATAACCAAGTAAGGTCCTTCCAACAAGACTCGGCGCCGGGTCATAAAGCTCGGTCCACGCAGTCTTGGTTGGAAGTGAACGTTTCGGACTTCATCAGAGCTGAAGACTGGCCGTCGTCTAGTCCCGGTCTTAATCCGTTGGATTATGATTTATGTTCAACTTAGAGAGTACGGCTTGCTCTAAATGCCATGATAATTTGGAGTCCCTAAAACAATCCATACGATTGGCAGTGAAGAATTTTCCCATGGAAAGAGTGCGCGCTTCTATTGATGACTGGCCTCAACGTTTAAAGGACCGTATTGCAGCCAATGGAGACCACTTCGAATAAGCTTTTAATATTTTAATTTTTTTTATATTTATGTATTAAACTAACACACTGTAAAAGTAATAAATATTATTTGCAATAAAAAAAAATTTTTTTCTTCTTGACAATATTTATGGCAAGACTAGGTAGTTATGCATGTAGAAATAGCATTAATTAACACGTATTTGCCACAATTATTTCAGAGGAGACCCTCATGGGCGAGTTTTATCTGAGTGTTATACTGACAAAATACAACTTTTTTCGAGGTATTCCACTCAGAACACTGATTTCAACCGCACTTCCACTAACCAACCGCACATTACAAAATTTTGTTTCTGTGCGGTTAGTGGAAGTGCTCAGGTGCGGTTCGGGCAAGTGCGGTTAAAATCAGTGCTTTGAGTGGAATACCTTATTTTTTGCAATCTACCCGTCATCATAATCACCATTTTTCCGGCCCCTTTCGCATAGATTCCCGTGGTCTTCACCAGTTCATCGGTCCACCTTGCCGGAGGCCTTCCAGCGCTGCAGCTTCCAGTACGTGATCATTCAGAACCTTTCAGCTCCATCAGCCATTCGTTCAATGTACCCAACCCACTGTCACTTTAGTCAGGAAATTCTTTCAGTCTACCACATCATTATTCCTTCGCCGGTTTCTATTAACATCGTTAACACACTATCGGTTTTCTTGACACAAATACCCGTGGAACTACACCCATTTATTAGATATAAACACTGCTAACATTATGAACTTATCGGCACACGAAGAAGGGGATAAAAGGCTTCCCGGGTGATCGAACTCCCCCTTCGCCCCCTCCCCCCCTTCCCCCCTATCGTATCGCGTAATTCATTACGACATTATCTAACACAAGAAATTGTTTGGAAAACATCAACGCTGTTGCTAGAAGCAAAGGCTCGTAAGACTAGATGTTGCGTTGTTTGTGGTGGTGCTTCGTGAAAATATGAAGTTTGATAAGTATTTTTACTTTGTGTTGGTGATAATAAAGTAAGAGAAAAATACCTACATGTACGAACGTAACGAACGGAGTATGCCAGGATCGTAGTAGGTGGCGTTCTGCAGTTTCTGCCCACCCCCATGGGAAGAAGGCGTGACTTTAATGTCAATGTCAATTGTGTCAAATGTGCCTACGCCAAAAATAGTTTCCTGTTACGAGCATCAATTAAAAATGAGCAAAACCTAAGTGAAAATATTCAGTACCATTCCAAGAATGACTTAAAGAACCATAAGTTTTCTTATTTATTAGTTTTTATCCACTGTTTTATTAGCACTAATGACAGGTTGTACTAAAACAGGCTGTTGATATTTCTTATACCGAAACCAGCCAATCAAAAAAGAGACTCCCCAAAATTCGTCAAACAAGACTTATGACCGTTGCCCTCCGCATCACATCCGGCAAAGGTCGGGTGAAAAGGGATTCTGACAGATGACGAGCCATCCCTCCGCGGGGTGTTTGTCATTCTATTAGGAAAGAAAACATTTTCTAGCTCTACTCGAACCAATTTGGGGAACGGCCCGATTAGTTGGGAAATTAAATAGGTTATGTTGAGACGGGTGAAAGAATAGCTAGTGAAAAAAATATACCTACAGGGTGGCAGGGACACAGGCGTGCAATCTGAAACCATGAAATCATCACATGATTCTAGAGCGTGGAAATTTTTCGTGGGTTACCAAAAAAAAAATCTGCTGTGTCATACAAAAGTGCAAAATGAATACCCCTAACTTACTAACTTACGTTACTTTTTGTGTGTTTGTGTTCTTTTTTATGCGTCATGTTTACCGCAAATAAACGCACCTATTATCTTTCTTTCTTTCTTTATGGAAAAACTTTTTTTTTATTTAATAAACGACGAAAAATTTCAACCACAGCGTTGAAATAATTCATCGTTTACTTAAAAAAAAAAAAGTTCAGAATCATGTACTGAGTTCATGGTTTCAGTTTGCGCGTCGATGTCCCTGCCACCCTGTATATCGCGCCTGTATATCCCGAAGGCGTAGACAAAGGTCTATTTGATAAGTACAGACGCCAGCAGGCCAAGCTACCCGAAACTGTCAAATTTTCCCAATCAACCTTCAACCTTAATGCTTTAGCGATAAAGTTGAAAATCTATTAAAGAAATTTGACAGATTGTAGTAGCTTGATGTGCTGGCGTCTGTACATCCACATTTCATCAGTCAAAATTAAATGGTGATCCTTAACATTATCGATTACTGGGCACAAATCATGACTACCACTGAGAAATTTGTAATTGAAAAACCTGATTACATTTTCAAGTTTTTAACCCAACCCAGGGATCGAACCCGGAATCCCATGCTCTGCAGTTTCGTTTCCGAGCATATAGACTGTCATCGTACCTATTCTACGAACAAAGAATCACGACCAGACATACCTTACATATTTTTGTGCCGTAAAAAGTTTAACCAACGACCAAAGTTGGTAGCTTGATGGACTAAATGGATATTATTACTCGTGTAGGCTCTGTTTTCAGGCGATACGTAAAAAATAAATCATAGCTCGAGAGGCGGAGACAAAAAGAGAAAAAAAGGAGAGCGCAACAATGCGCTGGAACCAAAATAAAACATCGTAAGCACCAAACCAAATAAAATTTGTTTAAAAATAAATTAAGCTGTGTATCAAACATATTTTCAGCCAGAGTTTGCAATGAAATTACTTAGGATTTTAGAATTAGGCACAGAAAAAAATATAAAAAAGTACAGGTCTTTTCGGAGTTAAATTCTATCGAGGAAATTTAACCCAATTACGTTCTCCTTCAGGTAGAGTATTATTCAAATAGTCAATAAATATATAACCAAAAATTAAATCCATACCATGCCGTAATAAAAAATAAATGGTTACGAAAAAAACCCCAATTTATTTTGGTATCGCCTTAATGCACCTCGTAATAACCTTCATAGAAATAACTCGACGGCATCCCACAAAGGCCGGAAAAATCATAAAACAGGGCGACACTAACGTTCCATTTATAAGTTAAACTAAAAACGGTATACAAAACATACTATTCCTATAAAGTAAACACCCAAACATAAAATGAAAAGGTTTCCCTAATATTAACATAAGAATTTCATCAACGGGGCTCCTGTCCGTATTTTCCGAGTGTCCGGGGGTGTCCATGTGTCCGAGAGTGTCCGAGCATCGCTCAATGTCCAGCTGGATCTCATATCCGGACAACCCGACCGTTTTCAGTAACGACTAACGTAAACTATTCAATGCTTCAGCGAAATGTTTTTATATGTATACTAAAACATTGTTGGGAGAATTATGTTGTGTTTAGGTTTTTATTATTATTAATTTGAAGGCACTACGTATGTTAAAATATAGGCTTTTCTTTCAAATTGTTATTAATATCACTGCTAAATAATGGCTGTAACATGGGTGAATCATAACCAGTTAGTCAGCAAATTGGTAAAACTAAAAACAATGAAAATACTTATAATACGAGTATTAGATATTTTATATGCTTAATAAACATTAAATGCTTTTCGTTGGTAAGCGCATCACATCACGGCTGGATTCATTTGGACGATTATTGTTTTAAAATGTTCGTAATAGTCCAAGCCAGGATATAACAGAAAGAAAAGTTTGAAAATCCCATGAGTTATTATAATTTTGTATAAGTTTGTAGGAATTTTGTATGAACTATTGAAATTATGACAGGACAACGTCTGTCGCGCCAGTATTGGTTCTTCAGAAAGACCAGGTTCGTACCTAGAACTCGCAACCGGCGTGCGTGTATGATCAGATGTATGAACGTGAACGAAGCCATGGGTTCTGTAGTTTCTACCTATAAACCCATGGGGAAAAGGCGTGTTTATGTACTCGTATGTGTAATTAATGTGTATGCAAAATTCTTGCTTAAACTTTTTATTCAATCATTGTGCAGTCTTCAATAACTAACCCTAAATGATCAAAAACATTGCGCAATAATATTGTAGATATAGATGGGACCACCTAAGATCTATTAACGCCAGTCTATCGTGCGTGGCTCCGCTCTAAGAATACTTTAGTAACCGGGCATCAATACCCGCGTTATGACTGTATATCGAATTGATATTTCTTATCAGCTAATTGGGAATGACTAAAACAAATCGTATTTAATTAAAGTAATAACGTACACATTTTAGAAACATGATTCTACATTTTACCGTCATAATTTTAATAGAATTTCTAAATGTGTCTTTAAAGTCCATATGCGTTAACTTATGGCTTAGATTACTTCGTTCTATGGACCGATAATAAATCTTTTTTGAGTGGATAACTTCAAAACAATATTAAGAAAGACAAAACCGTTGAAAAGATTCATTTGTGTTGTTATCACATCAAAAACAAAAGATTCGAACATCAAGAAATTCTAAAACCAAAAACCGATCGTCAACTATTTTTAAAGAATTTCGTCCATCGAAAAATGAAAGCTTTACTTATAACGTTCGCTCTATACCTCGCTGTAGCTAGTACAGCCCACATAGTGCGTGAACCCTACTGTGCCTGTACATCAGTATATATGCCTGTATGTGGTTCTGACGGGGTGACGTACAGCAACGAAATGTGCATGAGGTGCGGGGATCCCGCTATCACCATAGTCAGGTATGGGCCTTGTGATGATGAGGAATACTCCATGTTGGAAAAACTAGGTATGCTGCGGCCACATTGATTGTTGTGATTTTCTATTAAAGTTTTGTGTTGTCAAATAGCTTTTTGTTTTTTTTCATCCTGTTTTGTACCACTGCTGAGTAAAGGACTCCCCCATAGCAATCTACTGTTTCCTGTGTCCTGCGTTTTTACGCGATCACTCTAGAAATTCTCCAGAGCGTTGAATCTATTTAAAAAACATCTCGTTTTTCAATCGTTTTGGTTTTTTCAAGTGATAATGCCAGTGTGTTCAATCAATTAAAAAAAATCTCGTTTTTCAATTGTTTTAGTTCTTAGCTTTATTTTGCAAATATAATTTTATTGTTTATTTTAGTTTTGTTGGATTTTCATCAATCACTCTTACAGACAACAAGTTGTAAGTCATGAAATATAATTAGCAGGTTTCTTTTGTGTAGTACCTTCGTATTTATTGCGGTTATCTCCTCTAAGATTGGCCTAATGTTAATTAATCTTAATTCTCCCCTACACCGAACTAGTTTGGACAGCTAAAAGATTAAAGAGGTAACCTTTTGTTTAAAACTTTACTCGAAATTAACTTTGAAGGTTGTATTTAAATAATTAAGTTTATCCCGTAAATTCTTTAAGGTTTCGAATATTTGATTTTCATTGAAATTCTAGGTAATGTTATAAAATGTTGTAAAGGTTGTCCGCTAAAGTCAACCTTATGTAGTGCAGGGGGTTCTCTATTGTGTTACCTAACCTTTTTATCCATAATCTAAAGTGCCATAATTTTTTTTATCCTAATCATCATTTTTATCCGAATGATAACTTGCCCGACCTTAATGTCACATAATATCACATCAAGCCATAAAATTGAAATGCCTAAATACAATATGCCCTAAATTTGTTTGTCATAAATATTACAATCAATAATATACAAAATACTTAAACTCGTTTTCAATAAAAGTTATAAGTCCTAAAATCAAATTACTTAATGTTTATATAAAATAATAAGTGCAAGTGACCCCCTGCCATTTTATGGCAGCGGACATAGACCTTCCATGGTTCAAGGTAACCGATCTGTTATAGCCACCCACACCCATAGCCCAGTATATTTTGTTTTCATGTTCTGCAATAGTCCTGCACCAACCACGGGTTGTCCTTGGGTGCACTTGCATGGTGCATACAGGGATAATCGCTGGTTGGTGCCTCCTCATCATTTAAAATTGTCTAAAGGGCCTCTGCGAGTTGGCTTCGGCCCCTGGTACACCTTTTAAAGGTCCTAGACCCCAGGGACCCAAGATATGTCAAAGACAAAAAAAAAGCAATAAAAATTAAATAAAAAAATAATAATAATTAAATAATAATTAACAACAACAACACAACAACAAGGTCAGGAAGACGATGATGAAATAATAATAATTAAATTAAATTATAATAAAAAAAATGTAATTGAAAATTATCTGATTTTGTATTACAACTGTTTATTATATTTTACCAAATCCAAGTCATAGAATACATAAATAGTAAAGATACAAAAGCAATATAGATTTTGTCACGGCTCCGGCGCTGTCACCACCGCAGCTTAGACACGAAAAGAACAACAAGACCTATTTATGGGTTAAAAAGACACAAAATGGCTATTTTTAATCTATCATAATTGACACAAAAGCTACACAAGGCAAGACATAAAGACGTAGTGACC
Organism: Apamea monoglypha; assembly: GCA_911387795.2. Taxonomy (NCBI): domain Eukaryota; kingdom Metazoa; phylum Arthropoda; class Insecta; order Lepidoptera; family Noctuidae; genus Apamea; species Apamea monoglypha. Next base: position 1,841,124 of record OU426933.1, on the reverse strand, counting down.
TGAACACAACGGCTTTGTGTCTTCAATGGTGATCAAATTAATAAATAAAAATAAAATAAAATGAATTTAATTCGAGTATCACTGACTCATAATAGAAATAATACACTCATAGTCACAATAGTAGTAGTAGTAAAATTAATGATAACCCCTTTGTGTCCCATAGGTTTAGGGAAGAGGACGAAAAAAGACGACAAAAAAATACATGCCACCAATATACTTAGGCCATTGTGTACAAACCATTCAACACTAAATCTTATAGTATAATAATAATCTTGTAGTATTTCAGTTGGTCCGATACAGTTTTTTGATTCGTATAAGAAACCGAATGAATTGGCATTAAAAATTGTTTTCGTGAAAAATTGCCAAAATTTCTTGCTGGCTGCATTTTTTTTCAAATTCTGTGAATGCAGATCATAATGTTAAGAAGGAGACTGTTCTTTTGAAACAGACCGTTTTCTTGTAGCGACAATGATTAGGGTACCTGCCCTTAGTGCACCATTTCAAAAATCCAACCTGTAAGTATATGTCATGATTGACTGCTTAGCTCCATAAAGATATAGCGTGATTATAATCATTATAATTGAGTAACGTCGGAGAAAAAACAAAGACACATGATTTAAAACAGTAAACAAAACTATTTAAACTACTAGAGGCACTCTTTACCTCCCTAAAACTGGAGATTCATTTTAACAAACAAACCTCGACAGTTTTCCCTCCTCTACTCTTGTAAAATTTAAATAAAACGCTTATAAAAAGTTCAAGTAATAAAAGTAATAAAACGGGAGAATTTCTCTAATAACTTATTCAATGCAAGTTCCTCGTTCAACGCATTCATGGCTATTATCCAACCTTAAAATTTCATCTTTCCTCCAGTAGAAGTGGATGGGATCCCGTGAGAGCTAAGCGAGAGATAGGCGAAGCGAGAAACGTGATTGGTAAATGTGGTTGAGGTTGACGATCAGGTTAAGCTACGCTTGCCGCGGTTGGCCTATGGATGGGTGACCATCTTTTCTTATTGAAGACCTCGCCGTGCATCGGAAATATTGTCGTCCAGTCTGAATTTCTGCCATGGCAGCCAATTTCAGCGGAGACAAGCCATATACGTGGAAATATTATTGTGCACAAGTGTGTGCGCAGACAAGTGATGGGTGACAGACGCCAGCAGGTCAAGCTACCCGAAACTGTCAAATTTTCCCAATCTACCTTGAACCTTAAAGCTATAGTGAAAAAGTTGAAAATGTATTAAAGAAATTTGACAGATTGTAGTAGCTTGATGTGCTGGCGTCTGTACACTCACTCTTCCTTCACTCTCATAGTCCGATAGGACGGCAATCCGACACGAGCGGAGAGAGATTAGGCGCAGGATCAACGGCTTAACGTGCTTTCTGAGGCACGGGTGTGGGTATCCCACCGCCAACTTCCAAACTCAGGGGCTGTTACTGAGAAATTCCTAATGAAAAACCCAATAAAACTTTGCCCGACCGGGGAATCGAACCCACCACGCAGTTGCATTTACGACCACGATACCAACGGAGACATCTATCTAGAAATAAAATAAAGTACCTCTTAATTTAAACTTGCGTTGGAGCGTTACCTTTATCCCAGGACAGTGTCACACGTTTCTGTTTTCCATCTACAGACACAGTGTTTTGTTTTAATCTTATTATAGTGCTGTTTTGTTGAAACAGCGCACGAGTTTGTTTTGAAATGCTTGTGCAGATAATTATGTAGAATAGATGCAGGTGTGTGTGCATGGACTTCTGCTTTGATATACCTACTTATTTTCTAGGATGGTATTTGTTTGAAGGCTACTGAAAGTGGACAGCCTTTTTAGGGTTCTGTACCCAAAGGGTGCCAAAGGAACCCTATTATTAAGCCTCCGCTGTGCGTCCGTCTGTCTGTCAGCGGGCTGTATCTCATGAACCGTAATAGGTAGACCGAAATTGCCGCTATAACAACAAATAATTAAAATAGAATAAAGATAAAAATTAAAAGGGGTCTCCATGCCGGTTTTTTATTTTATTAAGAACCTATGTTTTCGATTCTACACGGTAAGTAGCGCTTTAAGGTACAAAATTATTGCCAGGATCGCCCAGAGGACACGGTGGAGCACACGGTGGAGGTCTGCCCCGCTTGGGCGGAGAACCGCCGTGTCCTCGAAGAGGCGATCGGCAGCGGCGGCGGCCTCTCGCGCCCGGCCCTGGTGCAAGCCATGGTCCGGAGCGAGAGGGAGTGGGAGGCAGTCGCCTCCTTCTGCGAAGCAGTCATGCTAGCGAAGGAGGTGGCGGGACGGATGAGGGAGATAGCCTCCCGTCCCAGCCGCCGCGGGAGACGCTCCGGGCGTCGGGAGCCGCGTGACGACTCCCGACCACCGTAGGCGCGGGCCTGCGGGCGCAGAGCAATGGGTAGCACCACCACCACCGTCCGATCAGGACCAGGCCCGTGCCGGACGGCGCGTAAGTGTTCCACGCGCGCCTCAAAGAGTTGTCAGCACAATTTGAGGGGCCCCTGAGGGCCGAAGCCTGCCGGGTCAGCGGGATTGTCCGAAAGGGTTACCGCTACCCCGGAACATAAAGGGCGAAGGAAGGAACATGGGTGGGTTTTAGTCAGTAAGAGTCTGACACTCCCTTCCGCTCCACCCAGAGCGGGAGGGGTCATTTGATGACATCCCACCAAAAAACAAAAAAGGTACAAAATTAAGATTTGCTCTATAATAAAAATAGAAGTGAAATTAAGTCGCGATGGACAGAGAGCATTTGCTTTATTATGTGCATCATATTTTTTTTATGTTAGCCTACTTTGTGTACCACTTCTGGGAAAAGGCCTCCACTTGTTTCTTCCATACCTCCCTGTCTTGTACGATCTCTGGCCATGATCTGTGGTAACCATATGAATTACACATATTTACATATTGTGTATGCCTTTCTATGACGTAATCACTGACTTTTCTTTGTATTAATGAGATATTTTTGGCGAAATCTAGTTTTATTGTAAACGATTCCGAACGAAACGATTTCGAATGGGATTTTAAGTACAGACAGGAGTCTGTACTTAAATTTCTCACCAAAAACAATACAAAATAAGCATGAATTACTATTTAAGGTACTTAACCTCTCGAATGTCTTACTTCAAGTAATAACCTTTCACTTATCCAGCATGATAGTGAAATTATAACAGCTATCAACTTTACGTACCAACAGTTTTCATCGCATCTAAGTTGCATAACTTCGCTTATGGGTGAACAGTTTAAGTGTACGAACTTCTACGAATAATAACGCTTGCATAACTTAAAGTTATAGGTACTATATTAGATTTTAAAGGAGATGTTTTATGTTGGGCCAGCACCGTGTACGGTATATAGATAAATAGGGAAAAAATAGAGGAGTTTCATAAAAATGAAAATAAATTAATCTGAATAAAAGTACAGGCGTACAGAAGTGATTAATTGTGAAGATTTTTAATAAGACAACCCTACTTTATGGTCGCCATGACAGTTGTTTGACATGACGTTTGACGACTTTGACAGTTTGACTTGGTCTTTGTCTGTTTTCTTTTAAATAGGTAATATAAGATGCACTGCCAAAACCGAGTAGAATATCTTGTTGTCCTATTTTATTATTGTATCTTTAGTTTGAGAAACCCCAAATATTTTTGAAACTCGTGTTTATTTTGTTTTTCCCATCAAATGTCATTGTCATAATGACATTTCGCATATTGCTGATCCGCCATGTTTATTTTGTTTTGCTTTTCTTGACCAAATTAATTTGAAATTACATATAAAGGAAACCAAAACAATAAAAAACGGTTGCTGTATTGTATAGCAATATTTACATTTAGTGTACATAGTGCTGGCCCAGGCTCCATTCATTGCTGAAACATCTCCTTTTGCTTGTAGAATGTTCCGCTTTCTTAAAATGTTTAATTTATCTGTAGCTACACAATGTTGGCTTACTTCAGCATAATCAGCCTATAATGTTCCCACTCCTGGGACACATGCCTCCTTTCGGTAAGAGGGAGTAGGCCGTAATCCACCACGCGGGCCCGTGCGGGTTGGTGGATGTCACATGTCTTCGAAGATTCTAAACGATGTTTTTCTTCTCCGTTTTCAGAGCAGTGGTGATGAAATACATAATTTATACAAAAGCGCCTGTCAGGGTCCGAACCAGGGCACGCCGCGATAGCGGCGATAAGACCCCTCTTTGAGGAGTGGCTAGAGAGGCGCCACGGCAGCCTCACCTACCGCCTGACGCAGGTCCTCACCGGACACGGAAGTTTCGGGAGGTTCCTGCACATCATCAGGCGGGAGGAAATTCCCGGGTGTCACCATTGCCAGGATCGCCCAGAGGACACGGTGGAGCACACGGTGGAGGTCTGCCCCGCTTGGGCGGAGCACCGCCGTGTCCTCGTAGAGGCGATCGGCAGCGGCGGCAGCCTCTCGCGCCCGGACCTGGTGCAAGCCATGGTCCGGAGCGAGAGGGAGTGGGAGGCAGTCGCCTCCTTCTGCGAAGCAGTCATGCTAGCGAAGGAGGTGGCGGGACGGATGAGGGAGAGAGCCTCCCGTCCCAGCCGCCGCAGGAGACGCCCCGGGCGTCGGGAGTCGAGCGACGACTACCGGCCACCGTAGGCGCGGGCCTGCGGGCGGAGAGCAATGGGTAGCTCACCGCCCGATCAGGACCAGGCCCGTGCCGGACGGCGCGTAAGTGTTCCACGCGCGCCTCAAAGAGATGTCAGCATAATCAGAGGGGCCCCTTAGGGCCGAAGCCTGCCGGGTCAGCGGGATTGTCCAAAAGGGTTACCGCTGCCCCGGAACATAAAGGGCGAAGGAAGGAACATGGGTGGGTTTTAGTCAGTAAGAGTCTGACACTCCCTTCCGCTCCACCCAGAGCGGGAGGGGTCATTTGATGATTTCCCATCCCAAAAAAAAAAAAAAAAAAAAAAGGGTCCGAACCAACAACGACCGACAACTCGTAAGTCGCGGCCATTACCAATGGGCCACCAGTATTTTACATGATGTGACTGCCTATCTGAATTCCACAACCCAGTTACTGGGTAATACTGTTACCCCGCGGTAAGACTGCTTGTCAGACTTTCAGGCTTCTGTCGACCCTTACCTCCTGTGAAAGAGCCACGAATGACAGCCGGGACTAGGCGGCACGGGATCTTGGTATACCCATCTACGGACCAACGACAGCAAGCATTGCTTAACCTGACCGATCGTCCCATGCGACTGTTATTACGTAGCCACAAAAGCCTCTACCGCTCAAAAAGGAATAATAAAACAGGATGAAAATAAGTTGGTAGTGGTGGTTTTTTCTTCTTATCTTCAGTCGGCAGGACTTATAGTCTATGTCATAGTCAACAAGGATTATTTGCCAGTTAACAAGGCACTTATAAACAGACGCAAGAAAATTGCACTGTATAATGTAGACAGCAATAAAACTAAACCATACGCTACTAACATAAATCTCTTTGCACCATGAATATGAATTTGTAACACAAATCAACCCAATGCCCTGTAGACTAAAATCACTGCAACAGACAATAATATTTCACCCCTTAGAACCCAGCGCGCCACTACGGTACTCAAAAAGCGCGTGTCCAATTGTAGGAAGACCAATATTTTATTTAAAACCCCATATCAAAGGCTCACGCTACAGCGCCCCCCTGAATTATACACCGTTCTGCGTTTAATGGCTTTAATTTTCAAACTCTTGAAAAATATCTGTGCAAAGTTTCCACGTTAAGTGCGGCAAGAGATTCAAGTTGGACAAGTTAAGGAAATCTTTTGTCAAGTTCATGTGACGTCGTGGTAAGGATGAATTTTTAATGCGACGTCAATTTTCGGGGGTGAAAAGTTTTTTTAAATTTTTTTTGAGGCGTGGAGTGGGTTTGAGATTTAAATTGTTTTTTTATTAAAACTGAGGAGTAGTACTTTAAAAAAAAGAGCAGAAATCGTGTTACAATAATTACAATTAATATTGTTAAATTGTGTAGCGATAACTATAAAGAGTAAAATACGACAAAAATATTATCACGACTTTGAAATTATCAATTTTTTTTATTCCGATAAACACAAACCATTAACCAGAGCAGCGCAGACACTGAATTAATGCTGTCAGTTGCCCACGTCTTATATTTACATAATCAACCTATAATGTTCCCATTGCTGGTACACAGGCCTCCATTCTGCGAGAGGGAATGGGCCGTCTGTCCTGAAAAGTGATGAGATGAAATGATATTTTTATAACCCTAATCCAATTCTCCAAATCGACATAATGACCCAATTTTTTTTGTAAATTAACGTTTAAACGACACGACACACGAAGTGTCGTGTGTCGCGCAGTGGCTGAGGGATCGACTGCTGCGCTGCGTGTCGCGGGTTCGATTCCCGCACGGAACAAATATTTGCATTGCCTACAGGTAGTTGTTCCGGGTCTGGCTGTTTGTGTATGTGAATTTAAATGTTTGTAAACGCACCCACAACACAGGAGTAATTCCTAGTGTGGGGCAACGTTTTAAAATAATAAATAAAACAAATTCAAATCATATTTATTACATAGGTTCCATACAGCCTCATTTACGAATTCCGGCCAATTTATTTCAACCCTTGTTACACAATAAGCAGATTTCACCCCCATTCACCCCCAAAAGCGAAACAAGAACTCCATTGTAAAAGTACGGTTTCTTCGTATGCAAAACGTTTTTGTAAGCGTTCAGGTGTGACGTTCCCATGTGGATGATTTTATGCCTCATCGGGTCACAGTCGCCCGGGATCGCGATATCGGAACTCGGAAGTTTTGCTTCCTTTGAAACAACACTATAGATACGGACTTTACGATACAATATGTTGTGTATGTGAGCTTTGTTTGGGATCATCTAAAAAATGTTTTTTGGGACGCGTGTTCCAAGGAAGCCGTGAATAACACTGAACATGGATAAGTTTTAAATATAAATGGTACTGGGTGGTGGTGGTGGTGGTAATGATGGTATAATGGTATGGAACAAAAACTAGGTGAATGCAATTTTTTTTAGGTAAAAATTATTAATTTTGGAATCAAATTTTTTTATAATTTATGCACACGGGGCGGATTACGACCCACTCCCTCTCACAGAGGAGGCCTGTGTCGCAACAGTGGGAACATTATAGGCTGATTATGCTTATGCTAGATACAAACAGTAAAATAGTTACAGATACTACACATTAGTATTCAGCTTATAGGTATTACTACTGCTTATTTCTTAAGAAATTTCCTCCAGCACACCTGCGAAAGGAGAAATGATAAAGAAATAATAAAAAAATAAAAATAAATAAAAATAGTTTATTTGTTAACCTTAAACGTACAACAAATTTGAGATTGGAGCTTCATTTTGGAGCAATAGTGTGTGAGAACAAGAAGGGAAGAGTCTGATTTTGACGTCTTAAGCTAAAATTATAAATATGCTATATTTTAGTTTATGAATAGTTTTAGTGAAATTAGGATATAATTTTGATATTTTTATTAATTAATTACGTTTTACATAATACATAAATTGTACACCCCAAAATATACCTACATATAATGCAAAAAATTACAAATACTTAAATAAATACATAATGCTAAAATAAATAAACATAAATATATAAATTCTCACACAGCAGGCCTATGTCTCAGCAGTAGGAACATTATAGGGTGATTATGCATGCATGCATCAATCTGTTCCGTCACAAAGACTTCTCTAGATCTTGGAGAAACAGAAATCAAAGCAAAAAATCAAACGAACCCCATACAAATACGGAAAAACAAAAAGGTCTCCAAAAAAAAATCACTAAAATCACGTTTTATCTTCCAACAGATTTTCCAATACACGTTTTATACTGCTCCTTCCAATTAGTAGGACACGACACAGCACCCCGGGGTCTTACAGACTTATTTAGCCGAAGGTAAGTAATCCAATCGTGGCCCGATTCAATCGGTCTCAGAATCAATGGATGCAAATCGTTGGTCGGATGTCGCTAAGAAGATTAAGAGTTGTTGTAATTAGAACAGTACTGTAGTCTGTAATTAAAGGTTATGTTCTAATTGGTTGGGTTGTGGCTGTAGCAATTTCTTGGGGAAAAAAAAGGAAAACGATGTATGTGTGATTTCTGTAAGTAGGTTTGTACAGACGCCAGCACATCAAGTTACTACAATCTGTCAAATTTCTTTAATAGATTTTCAACTTTATGGCTAAAGCATTAGGGTTCAAGGTTGATTGGGAAAATTTGACAGTTTCGGGTAGCTTGACCTGCTGGCGTCTGTACAAATACTTTTACATGTCAATCATATATTTTTTTAATTAGATGAGTTCGGCGTTTCCTCTCTGACTACTCTGTGAAGAAAGGCCGAAACAAACTCAGAGGTTACAGTCTCTTTTAAAGTCCAGACTTAATCTTGGTCAGATCATGTGAAAACCATTATTAGTGTATGAAATGGTCTTTAGAGGAAATAACCACACAGATTGAGTGGACCTGTCCAGTCAGTGCACGTATTTCTCAAAAATCGTGCAGCTCAACTCAGAACTTGAACTACCAAATCAACTCAAAGCTGCAATGAATCTTTCTTCAAAAGGCCCGCAGGCATGGCCCTGCTTTGTTAGACTCACATAAATATCCTTATGTGAAAATATCAGTAATATGGCTCGGTTCCCCTTTCGGGGAAGAGCTACACCTTTCAGTATGATAATGGCGCCGATTACCTTGTTCACAAATTAAACTAAATTAAAGTTCAGTGCAGCTTTAAGACGCTCGATAGACAGTTTAGACGTGCTTAAAAACATGGCTACTAAAAATACTTCAATTTACGTCAGGCGCTGACTAATTTGACAGGACTAAACTAATATTTTATCTTCTGTCCTTTTCATAGAAAGAAAAAGATGCGCTTAACTTAAATTTAGTTTAGTTTGTGAACAAGGGAATCGGCGCCATTTCTTTGGTCTTTAAAAGAGATGTTTCGGGATTTCTTCTAAGGGAACAGTCAGCTAGGAAATTCCGGCGCCATCTAGTTTTAATAATATTAACGTTTAAAAGTGTCTTAACAGATCTACTTACATAAATAAACATTTCATTTCATTTCGCAAAAAAACTGCGTCGCTTCTGAGGAGAGTAAGGGGCAGTCATAACAGCATCCTGAAAACTATAGCCGAGAGTTTCAGCTCTCCGATAATACAACAGTTGGTGCGGAGGTTGATTTTTACAAACACTAGGCAATAAGTTTTTTTTTGTTTTGTTACTAACACTATATGGATATTTTGTGTCCGAAATAAAGCTATTCTATTCTATTCTATTTCAAGATACCTAAACCAGTTAGTAGTGGTGGTGGTGTAGTTTGGTTCATTTGCTTAAGTTGTTTTAATATTTATATCTTGATCCCAGGAATAAAATACAATCAGGAGAATTAATTGTTATTCAAATTAACCCTGTGTCAATTTACTGTGAGCAATTTGTATGACCTACAAGTAATTGTTCTGGGTCTGGCTGTTCTGTTTGTGTATCTGAGTTTAAATGTTTGTAAACGCACCCACGATACAGGAGAAATTCCTAGTGTGGGACAACGTTTTTAAAAAGACAAAAAAAAAAATTAACTGTCAAAGAATGACTGTTGTGAATTGAATATACGGACAATATAAGTTGGTATTTGATTTGCTTAATAATTAATTTCCTTGACTTTATTTCATGTAAATGAAAGAAGAAGAAAGAAATGAAGTTTATTTGGTCACAGTTCGTGAGTCACCAAATACAAAATTAACTAAATAAAAATAATGTTTCAAACAACAGTAACTGTAGTGTGTGTGTGTTGTCTGAGAGGGTGTGTGGGTGTGTGTGTGCATGTCTAGCGCTGTCAAGTGGAATATGTAGGTATAACAAGTTATGATGAGGCTAAAATAAGAAGAGTTACTTCAGAAGTGTTTTATACCACGACTTATTTTAGGGTTCCGTACCCAAAGGGTAAAAACGGGACCCTATTACTAAGAATCCACTGTCCGTCTGTCTGTCTGTCTGTCACCAGGCTGATTCTCATGAACCGTGATAGCCAGACAGTTCAAATTTTCACAGATGATTTATTTCTGTTGCCGCCATAACAATAAATACTAAAATCAGAATAAAATAAATATTTAAGTGGGGCTCCCATACAACAAACGTGATGACCCGCCCCTTTTGAGCATGTATGCAATAAGATAGCACAAAAGTGTTACGCTTATTTTCTTGTGTGCGTGCTAAAAAAGCCGCCCCTTTTGATCATGTGTGCCGTATCTATTTCTTTTGTTTTTGTGGGAGTTTCCGGAGTGCGAAAAGTGTGACGACACTTGAACTTGAACAAATATGTAGTGAAGGCACATCTTTCAGATATCTATCGGGGCATACAACAGACGTGATTTTTATAGATAATGGTACGGAACCCTTCGTGGGCGAGTTCAACTCGCACTTGGCCGGTTTTTTTCTTTCAGAGTTTTTACGTACTGAGATATGTCACAAGATGATGTTTTGGCATTATTATATCTATAGAGGATAGCAGGGACATCGACACCTGCAAACTGCCACCATGAATGCAGCACAAGCTTCTAGACCCCATATCGTAAAAATCTTTCGTCGATTTTCAGAAAAAAAATGACGAATCATGTTTTGAATCCATGGTAAAAGTTTGAGCGTAGATGTCCCTGCCACCCTGTATCAACACATCAAAGTTAGTTACATTCTCACTGTTTAGGATGTGCCAAACTTAAAATAGGACACGATGTTTTCTTAAATTTCGATGCCAATTAATAAGGGATGAGCTCCTAAAATATACCCTTTTTTCAAGTTAAATCCGAATGACTGAATTGTATTAACCTTATTCGTTAACCCTTTACACGTGAACTGGCTAATGATTCCTATACCGATTTTCCTTTTAAGTAAATTACTGAGAAAACAAATGGTCAATTTCAATGTTTCTTGTATGTACATAAATTGATTAGGGATATAGAGAAATTTAGGTACTCACGGATTGAATACATTACTGTGGAAATTAAATAAAAAATGGTTGTATGTCTAAATTAATGTCTTGTAATCAAGCTTTGTTATGACAGTCGTTTCATATATATATTTTTTATATTCTGTTCTAACGAGAGGGGCTTGTGGCTAAGTAATAACAACCATCAGGATCAGGTTAAGCTACGCTTGCCGTAGTTCGTTCGTGGATGGGTGACCATCTTCACATACAAAGACCCCTCCGTGCCTCGGAAAGCACGTTAAGCCGTTGGTCCCGGCTGTCATTCGTGGATCTTTAACAGTCGTTACGGGTCGTCAGAAGCCCGAAAGTCTGAAAACCAGTCTTACCAAGGGGGGTATTACCCAGTAACTGGGTTGTGGAGGTTAGATAGGCAGTCGCTCCATATAAAATACTGGTACTCACCGGTTAGACTGGAAGCCAAGCCAACCCCAACAAAATTGGGAAAATGCTAGCAGATGATGATTCAGTTACAACTAACAATGAAAGAAAACTTTTGTGGTGTGTTGTGGTCGTGTGCAGGATGGATACCACGTGGAGCGACTGTTATCTACAATCGCTCATCAATATACATGCTTCGGTGGTTCCAAATAAATTGGGACAAGGGCAGGAGAATGATGATGCATATAACAAAGAAGAATAAATAACGAAAATCTAATAACGAGAATTATTTATAAAACAAGTAAGCATGCATACAATTCAAAGTTGGTCAGAACATATCCTTCCACCAGAATAACACAACAAAATACTACAAATTGAACCGTAACCGTTCCTACTTCAATATACAACGAAGGAAGTACATTCCAGGCAGGCGATCGAACGTTACTAATCGAAAGAAAGCACTCGCCTTCAGACTCTCGTCAATACGATCGTTCCCGAGAGATTCCGAATTATTCCGAACATGTTCTTTGTAAATTGGTATAGGTAACGCTGAATGGTGCACGTGTGATAGATGTTTTTCTAGTCCTCAGTTGGCTATGAGTAGATGCACTAAGTCTATGTGAGTGTACTTTGAATGGAAGTTTCTTTATCCATGTTGTTGCTGATTTAAATAGGTAGGTACTTAATTATGGATATTGATTTAATTGGCCTCTTATTATTCCAATCCAGGACCGAAGTTAAGACCTCTTCGGAATGAGACCCTTACCCAGAACCAACATACAAGATACGAGTACAAATGACTATTAAGTCTCCTCACGATTTTCTACATGTACTGGAAATGAAAAGGAAATTGAATATTTAAGTGAAAATAAAAATATTGTAGTCACTAAGCAAATAAAAGCCAGCCGTAAAATCCTCCAACGAAGTTGCACTTCTCGCCGGAACATCAAGAAATTTTTGAAGCATTATTAAACTGTTTCGAGAAATATTCTAAGTGAAAATATAAGTTAACTGCTCAGTAGATGAAAACTTAATAGTCCAGGTTTCACTGCGAATTCAATTAGAGCTCCGTTCAGGTGCGACTCGAGCCGGTTTGAACCACTCCTGGCCGGTGTAAGGCGGAAATATCCAGATATTTCTAGAAATTTCACTCCACGCGCGGGTTAATTTCATTTGGTGCACAGAAAACTGTGTGAGCGTTATTGCTCGAACCGTTTTTGTTTATATTTTTAGAATTTATACTAATAAAATGTTGACCAAAAAAACAAGGGTGGAGTTCCGCTATTTGGGTATGTCAGTTTAGTTTTCCAGTTGGATCGGGGTCGCAATTGTTTTTATTTGGTTTTTAGTGGATTGCGTGCCAACAGTTATTATAACATGGACGGCTCCAGTGTTATCTTTGGAACCTTGTCAGAAAAGTAATTGATATCTTTTTAGGTCATCAAAGAAATCTCATACCTACATTACTTTCTTCGCAGCGTCGAAAGACATCAGTCATTCTTACCATGACATCCAAAATCAAAATCAAAAGTCATTTATTCAAGCTACAGTGCGGCCGACGAGAGAATGCTTTCTTGACACCTGTCAGGTTCATAGAAACGAATATGTGTTTTGCGAATTTGATCTTTATTACCTACTAGAATTGTCGGACTGACAGTTGTCAGGACTGCATTGTCTCGACGCCCGGACTGTGGGCTAAGAATCAGCACTTTTCGAACGACCAACGATCCAACTTTTCTAAGACTTTTATAGATTTCTATAGCTATAGACTTGGTACAGTCTGTTCGCAACATTATCTGACCCATCCTAAAAACAAACGAATTTGAACCCACACGTTGTTCGTCGCCAAACTAGCATCAAACCGCTAAGCCACAAGAACTTGTTGGGAATACGCGAAATTAAAGATTGGGTTGTAATTATGTAGTGTGACTTAAAAGCTTTTCAACTTTAATGTCATGTGTTAAAGATCAAATTTCCGTGTCTGTATTATTATTGTATTTGTTCATCGAGTCCTCGAGCACTTGTCTGATAAGCTCATATACATTGAATAAACCTTAATGTTACAGGTAGAGGGTCCAAATTCGTTTGTTTTTAGGCTGGGTCAGATAATGTTGAGAACAGACTGTACAAAAAACTTAGCCTATCCCGGCCTCTATACATCCAATCCTGGGATAAAGGTCTTAACAGCAACACATGTTGACTCGGCGAGACAAGTTTACAAGTAGGTTCTAACCCGTCACGCAAATATGGCGGGTTAGGGAGGGACACTTAGTGAAACATGAAAGTATTTTGGCCTTAGTATGTCATCAGTCTCCAGTCCTTATCCCAATTTATTTGGGGCCGACGCAACATGTCATTTTCTTCCATTCTTCTCTATTAATCGTAATCTAGGAAGTCCTCCTTTTCTAACCATATCTTCAATCACACAGTCCATCCATCCATCGTTTCTTCGATCTGCGACCGCACAACTGATTTCCAGACAACTTTTCAGTTACCGGTACCACTTTCAGACTTCCTCTTATGTACCTACTCATCTTTTAGTTTGATATTAATGAGTAATAAGCCAGTAAATAATGCTTTCAGAAATTAGTAACAAATCCATAAATATATTTTCCGGTCTAAAGGTTAAAACGTTTGTCAAAAGATTTCCAAATGACTGCAATTATTTTGATTTAAGAGAGCAGTAAAGATACAGATAGGTTTTATGTGCTAAGAACGGTCGTCAAACTCTAAACTGATTGATTCACATGCGGCACGAGTCGTCGAGATAAGCAGCTACGATATTTAATCCAGGATTCCTTGAAGTAGGACATTCACGATCGACGTAAAACAAAGTAAGGCAAGGTATAAATTAGACTGATTGATCGCCTTGAGTTTTATCAAACTCATGACAATCATTATAATATGAAAACGTCAAAAATACATGGTTGCAAATAAACATAAAAAATATTTATTTTACTAAATAATTTGATTTACGAAACTTTTATATATTTTTTTGCTCCATACAAAACTAAAATGTCCCAGTGCAGTCTTTCGACAATTATATTATCATAACAAAATATTTATTCGGTTTATGTAATTTCTGATTGCCGTCGTAGTTAATACGGGAGTTCATGTAATGCATTTTGTCTAAAAATCCCTCGCAATTATATATTTTCTTATAAAACTATTAATTTTAAAATTTGTCCCAATTAATCTTCCAGTGTGTTATAATAGATGTGTTACGTGGTAACTTTTTTATTTTAGTGACAACCACACTAGAACCACTTGTAATGGGTGGCAGCACTCTAGGGCAACGCCAATGATGTGTCAATTTTATGTCAGCAATTTTAGTTTCGTAACATACGTGAGGTGATTTGTGGTGTTCGTTTTGGTCGTTAAAAATATTGGATTTTAAATGCAGAATTTTCAAGGTACGTGTTTATAATTCGTTATTATATTAGTTAATATGTTAAATAATAGTTTTTACCTTGTACATTAAGGGTTTATTTCTGAAATATCTTTGAAGTTGTAGCTGCTATGTTCAAGTGAACACAAGAATCTTCTGGTGTGTTTGGTGTAGTGTGTTATGGTGTGTTACATGTTGTGTTACGTAACACACTGGATAATATTAAGCTTGGTTCACAACATACTGTTACCCGAAAGTAAACATTAGGCATTAATTTTTTTTCAACAATTTCATAATAATTTTTCAGTAATAAACAGTAGTTATAATACTTTCCTTCGTTATAATGTTTATTTTGCTATAGAAAAATTTCATGTGTATTTTCCGTATTAAATGAAATCAAGTGCTTGTACAAATAATGCTAAATTATTTTATTTCTTTATTCTTCTGTATGAGAAGAGTCCTTTGCCCTGCAGTGGGACAATAATAGGCTGGTATTATTATTATTATTATATAAACACCATAAAAATATAAAATATTATTTTCTTTGTTCAAGAGCTTCTTTTTCTTTCTATCACAAAATATATTTACAGTTAAAACTTATTTTGTACACAGATGCCTTTGAGCGCAGCCGAACGGCAAAAACGTTATCGCGAGAAGATGAAAAATGAAAACCCAAATAAATTTAAAGAAATGCAACGAAGAAATGCAGAGGACTAACAAAACTAGAAAAAGAATAGGAGATTTTGGATTTTGGATTTTGGATTTTTCAAATTTCATTTGAAGAAAAACAAAAAGTAAAGAAACGATTATTAGAACATAATGTTTTAGTTTTTAGTTTTTTTTATAATTTTGTTAAAAAATATTTAAAAATGTAATTTTTATATGTGTAAAATATGAATAAAGAGAATAATAATAATAATAATTCCTTTATTTCAGGCAACTAAGGCCCATAAAAAACAATACATATATATAAGGGGACATTGTACCTACTCCTCATTATGAACAACTTTTACTATGGGACCAACCCTGAAATCATGAAAAAAAAATCAGCTGTTCCATACATTAGGATCGTGTTGTAAAGCATTTTTGTATGGAACAGCTGATTTTTTTTTTCATGATTTCAGTGTTGGTTCCATAGTAAAAGTTGTTCATAATGAGGAGTACAATGAGGAGTCAAATGTTTAAATAGATTACGTGTCTTAATAGAAGTCACATACGTACCTATTCATTTAATTTATTAACCTAATAATAATATTTTTTGTACAATGTAGACCTGCCTTTACAAAGTTCTAGTGTGTTACAATATTTTCCAGTGTGTTGCATGTCACATTGTGTGTTATTCTCTCCAGTGTGTTATGGTACAAACTTTGTGAGCCGCACCCTTATACTAATGGTAAAAAAGTACCTAATGTAAATAAGAACGTAAAAACTAGCACTTACTAGAAACTAGGTCATCAAGAAGACAAATAATACTAGATCTATACAAGTTACACGCAGTGTCCATCACTACAGGATGCCCAACGAGAGTTTAATCGTAGGGCCGCGGATGAGCGATGTCGTGGACTTGTCGGCCAGTGTGTTGCTCATGAACTTACCATGTTCATTAATTTGAGGTGCCATTGCGTAATCCAACTAATTGCTGAAATGTTGGACTTCTGGGGTTTTTTACTATCTGGGAAGCTCGCATTTCAAAAGCAGCATTGGACCACTTGGTTAAGTTTGAACCCAGAAAGGCGCTTTTTATTTGTTAGCCCATACTGTCCAACTGCTGGGCAAAGGCCGCCCCCTAGTCCTTTCAGGAACTCTTTTCTCGCGCCACCTCGAACCTGCCTTCGCGGTACGCGTCCAGGTCATCTCGCCATCTCTTTCTGTGCCGGCTTTCAGGAGGTAGTTGTACTCTGTAAGAACTTTCAAATGCACCCCAAATAAATGCAAATTAACCTCTATCGATTTTCTCAACTTATCGCTGCCAAAACCTGACCTATATTTTTTCAGAAGTCAATTTTGAAGTTTGAAGTTGCTCCAAAATATTTTAACGAATCTACAACTCAAACTACCAATTTCAACTTTTAAACTTCTAAAGAAGCCAATAAAGAAATAACAATAATTTCGTAATTTAACAGAAAAGAGTTAAAACTTCGATACGTGAGTTCTGTTTGTGTTACTGGGTAGCGAAAACCGGATCTCCCGGAAAGGAAGTTCGTAATGCGGGTAGGTACATAAAATAATGGACCAATTTCAGATTGTTACTGTATCTAAGGAAATTTAAATCAAAATCTACCGATCGGAATCTGTATCGGTGAAAGAAAACATCGTGAGGAAACACCATAGGTATCCTAGATCTAAAATTTCGAAAACATGTGATATCTATCAACCCGCACTGGGCCCGCGTGGTGGATTAATGGCCTGCCCCCTCTCACAGAAAGAGGAGGCCTGTTTCCCGGCAGTGCGAACATTATAGGTTGATTATACTACTGTATCTAAACGATATTGCTATGTGTAGTTGAAGTGTAATAATATGTATGCTCTCTTATATTATTAAGTATGCACACTCCTTTATACTTAATATGCTGAATTAGCACTATACCTCATAAGCCACATATCGATGTAACATTGATCGCACTCATTAAATAGTACTACAAGCATGTGGTTGTTTCCTTGAGACCACCTCTTAGGAACCCCAACATTACATAGTGACTAGAAGTAATTACTCTCATGCTACGGTTACATTGTCGCGATAACGCGTACTACACGTCGCGCGCTCTCTCTACCCCACCGCTCGACGTCTCGCTGTACAACAAGGGCGCGCAAAGTGTAGTTTCCGTTATCTCGACAATGTAGCCGTAGCATCAGGGAAATGAATTGTTTATGAAATTGATACATCACTTCAATTTGCCGTGTTATACCCATTATAAACAACTGTCAAAGAATGACAGTGTTGTGATTCGAATATACGGGCAATTTAAGATGGTACCTAGACCATTTCATAAATTAACATTATCTTTAAGGAAATTTCGAAACGGCTGGTTGCCACTCAAGGGCTGGCTTTTACCTTGACGAGAAGCTAAACATTGCCATACAACGTGGTAATATCGCCAGTCTCTTGGGTACATTACCAGTCGACAGCGATGTAGATGAATTTCTCGACTTTTTATTTAAGTTTGTGAATATTTTTAGTTAAGTTAGGATATAGTTTTGTTTTTTTTTATTAATTAATTAGGTATATGTTGTTATCTGCGTACATACTATTTTAATTCTGAATGAATACTATGAAGCACAACAACCACAACAACAATGTGGTTGTTGTGCTCCAGGGTAAATATAAGAAAAAAAAAAATTCTGCACAAACAAAACGCTCATTACAAAAAAAAAAAGACATAAAGTATACAACACACACACACGCTACATTTTTGACTTTGGTCAAATTACTCATTTTTGTCACATAAATGGAGTCACCATTTATGTGTTATAGTTGAGTAATTTGAACTATCACAAAGTTACATTATTATTTTAAAACCTTCATTGACATAGTACTAAAACTGACCCATTAAAAATAATTAAAATATTAAAACGTCTATGGTATTTCGCCAACAAAAATATTCAAACAAAAGTATATTCTACAAACATAAATTAAATGTGTAGCCATTTTTCAATTGAAAACGCTGTTTGTTGAAAACAAAAAACTAACTGATTGATTGAACATTTTTTTCACCTACGAATGAAAAAAATATTTTGTTTTCTACCGTCACTTTTCCTTTCGTAACTATCTTCTGCCCGCGACTTCACCCGCGTAAACATTCTTGTTTTAATAAAAAAAAAATCTTCTTATGACACTCGGCAATACTTTAGCTTACCATTAGTGTAAGAATTTTTAGAATCGGATCAATAGTTCCGAAGATATGTACATACAAATTCATTACAATTTTTGTATAGATGTCAATACGTTTTGTAATTTCCAATACGGTTTTTGAATTTGGAATTTGGTTTTGAATTTTTTATTGACCGTTTTGTTGTTCTATTCGGCCATGTTTTTTCGTCTGATCTTTGTTTATTGATGCAAATGAAATATTCAGACAGTTTTACAGCGTTTTGTACAAAATTTCGCAGTTTTAGTCTATTCCTAGTAAAGAGCTTTCATAACTTTATATTTTTTTTTTATAATGGTGATGAGATCTATTTATTGTTGGGCTTGTATTCAGTGATTTGAAATAAAACGATAAAATCAAATATTTTCAACACAAAATTGTCTCATTTTGTGTGTTTGTTTTGAATTTTACTTTATCGTTGTTGTTGTTGATGTGATGTCATTACGTCTATTTTTTTTTATTAGCCGTTAATGTCCCACTGGTGGACATAGGTCTCCATACACTCTTTCCACCTCTCTCTGCCCAGAGCTGCTAAGGACGTCTATATTGACAAAAAAAAATAATCATCTGAAAAAACTATAATTTTTTACACTCTAAGGACAAGAAGTCATAAAAAGTACAAGTTAATAAATTGTGTTTCGTTACTCGGGACGCGCTTATTTACGAAACGTCTGTGTTTGAACCTAATTAGCGTGTTTGCGTGTTTTCAGCACTTTCATAGTGCTGTAAATGTGTAGACACCTTTAAAGTTCGTTTGTTTTTCTTTAGTGGCTTGAAAATGTGGGGAGCTGCTGGGTTTCATTAAATCATCTCGCTGATAAAAGAAGGAAAGAGAAAAGTAGGAATACATAAACAAAGAAATGAAAAAGATCTGTTTTGTTTTTTTTTTACTTTTCTTTATTATTTGTCTATACTATCTATACTAATATTATGTGTATAGAGGTAAAATTTGTTTGTTTGTTTGTATGTATGTAGGGGGTAATCTCTGGAACTACCAGTCGGATTTGAATAATTATTTTTGCATTTGATAGCCCAATTTATGGGGAAGATTATAGGCTATATAACATCACGCTGCGACCAACAGGAGCGGAGCATCAATGGAAAATGTTGCAAAAACGGAAAAAATTATTCCTTTTGAGAGCTTCCGTTGCGTGCGCTGCGTAAACGGTTTAAGTTACGCAAAAATTATGAATTGTTATATATGTTAAATACATACATGTTAAATACGCAAAATTTATAAAAAAAGTCCGCGACAGCATATGTCTGTCTTTTAAGATTGACTCACTATAACCTTTTCTATGGTAATCAAAGTTAGAAATTAATGAATTATTTGTGAAGTTGTTTTATCAACATGTTATCCTTATCCAAATGATAATCGAATCAAAGGGTAGTTCCTTATTGACTTCCGCTAACAAAGTGTCCATTATCCAAATAAATACGTTATTCATCACACGTATTTAACGTGAACAAAATTGTCCCTTGACGTCACTTGATTTCAATCAACATCTTAGGAGATATCATAATTTTAAAATAACTCCGCAACAAAATAGGTATGATAACGTTCGGTTCGGTTCAACATCACGCTAGGTCTAAACGAATACAGTCAGAAAGAGAACTAAGCGAAAACGAAGTGATAGTGCAGGCGAGCGATGCGATGCGACGGGGTGGGGCGGGGGAACAAGAATTTCACGCGGACCAAGTCGCGGGCAGAAGCTAGTTATCTTATATTTATGTATGCCAGTGTTTCTGTGACTAAAAAACTTTTTATTTTCTACCTATTTTCTTTCTTCCTAACAGATTAATATATTTTTTTAAAGCTCACCGTAAGCTGTAGGTACAGATACCCTGAAATGAATAGGTACCCCAAAAATATACCAATAAGTAAAGAAAGAAAGAAAGAAAATACGTATAAGTAATAATAACCTCCCGACCCATTTCGGTCACGGTGGCCAATCTAAACGGAGACTAGCCAGGTACACAGGGGATATTATAGTGCACAAGTGTGTGCATAAACACTGGTGCACTCTCTGTTCCTTTACTCTCACAGTCCGATAGGATGGCAATCCGACACGACCGGGGAGAGATCAGGCGCAGGACCAACGGCTTACGTGCTTTCCGAGGCACGCTCAGCAGTCGCGCTTGCAACCACGAGACCAACGAGGCAGAGACCACTGAGTCCACTTATTCTAAACAACAATTTCAACACTAAGTCTATGCCGAAATCCACCACGCCAAGCTTCCTTACCCTAACAAATAAATACTCTTACAGCATACCCTAAACATGCATTAAGAGCCACGCCATATCATCAGATACTACCCACTTGGAGCATGTTTGCACCGATAAACGAATATGTGACGTATCACACTAAGGGATCGACTGGCCCAGTTGGGAGATTCTTCGTCCCCTAAATAAATATTGGAAACTATGTTTGTGGAGAACCCGAGTGTCCGATGGCTTAGCTCTGTATTTGCCTCGACTTTGTAATTGGTGATTGGCTTGGTTTGTCATTTTCTTGGTGGGGTTTTAAACGTGGATGTGTTAGCAGGTAAATAGTGCAGTGGACTTGAGAGGGTTTTTATTTTTGACTACCTGACTCACCAGAATTTTTTCTGTTCAAATGTTAATAGTATATACAAAAATCCCATAGAAAAAGGAATATTCAGTTTCTCCCGAGTTTGAAAATTTCAAACGTTCATACAATAATCTCTTGAAAAGAGGACGTTCAGTTTTCCTGAATTTGGACATTTTCCGGGAAATTTTTATAATTTTCCTTTCTATAATTCATTTCCTTTTCTAATTCAGATTATTGAATAAATAAGAATAAAAAAAACCTGTCATTCCAACACCAACCTTGGGTTGTACAGACGCCAGCACATCAAGCTACTATAATCTGTCAAATTTCTTTAATAGATTATCAACTTTATCGCTAAAGCATTAAGGTACAAGATTGATAGGGAAAAGACAGTTTCGGGTAGCTTGACCTGCTGGCGTCTGTACTTGGGTGCACTTGCATAGTGCGAACAGGGATAATCGTCGGTTGGTGCCTCATTTAATTAAAAACGTCTAACAGGCCTCTGCGAGTTGGCTTCAGCCCCACGTACGCCTTCCAAAGGTCCGGAACCCCAGGGTCCCGAGAAATATCAAAAGACGTTAAAAAGCCTTTCATTTCATGCATTGATTTTTTTAATGTTTTGTTTTTAATATTTTTACAAATGTATGTTAATACAATGTAATGATTTATAAAGAATTGTTACATTAGTTATTGTTATTATTTCATAATAATGAATTGATAATTTCCATAATATCTTTTAATTGGTTTTTAGCGTTTTAGTTACCGATAGTAACTTAAAATTCGCATTATAACGAACTTTTAAAACAAAAATAGCCACACGGGTCCAGCCATTTTCAAGTGATGCGCTTACCAACAAACAGGATTTCATTTTTATTTATAAAGATAGATACGGAAAGTTTAGAAGGGCAATTCTCGTAATTTTAAGAACGTTCACAGTCTGATCTCAGTCTCAATCTGTCAAAAATACCTCTAATTTCCCTACATTTTGTCAAGTTTTTGACATTTGTTTGTCGCCGAGATGAGACTGCGACTAGATTTTGAACGTATTAAATTACGAGAATTGGCCTTCTGATGTTAACAGGTAAACTACTAAACACACACTACTAAAGTGAGTTTGTATGGTTTTATTTTTGAAAGCGTAAATGCAGTGGTTAACTTTTTAATGTTCAGAAAAAGTTCCTGCCCGAAGTCTGTCGCAGTTTTTACTGCTAAACTCCAAACTAGCTGATAGAAATGTAGCGAAAATTAGCTGCTTTTGTAATTTAGAACTTTCTAAATGACAGATTTACCTTGCAACAACACAATCCACTAAACTAACACCACATTGCTGTTTATATCAAATTCCACTTGATCTTCTCTAACTTAACAACATCCATTTTCTTCCTCCTGCCCTTTTTCCAGTTTATCTGGGGTCTTTTTCTCAGTTTATTTGCGCCAGGTAGATCCGCCCCAGGTTGGCTCAGGTGATAAGTTTAAAAAAAAAAAAAAAAAAGGTGATAAGTTTTTAGAATTTAGGTCCTTCGCGACAATTGACCACCATGTGGCCGGTCTACCTCTACCTCTTGACTGTGTGTCAATGTTAAGAACAGTCTTCACGGAGTAGTTGTCATCTCGATGCATTATATGTCCATACCAACGGTCTGCTCTCTTTAAGTTTGTCTGATATTTGGGCCACTTTGAAAAACCCTCGAACGTATTCGTTACAGAACTTATCCAGCCGAGTTACTAAACCCGTTATTAAACTTAACGACATAAATCGGAATTTAAAAAATCCCATCAAATTAAAGAACTGCTAAATCGCCATTGCGTTTCTTGAACTATTCACTTTACAATATCACTACTTCCCTCCCTCTTATATCCTTCCACATAGACAGAGACGGCACCAGCGTTCAATAATAAGGAGTTCCCGAGAAATTGCGAAGTGAAGTTTCCAAAATGGGATTTGTCTTTGAAGATCTTACAAAAGTGCTGACTGTACGTTTGTCATCAAATCATAAGAGGGTTGGACTTGGAACTTTCTTCTGCTGCTCTGCATTTGGACATGTTAATGCTGAGCTTAATGAAGTCTTAGTTGATGGTAATAATGGAGCTTCTTTTGCTAGTGTTTTTGTAGATACTTTGTTTCTTGCAGGTGAAAATTTTGATGTTAGTGACAGATGTTGATTGCGGCGACAGTGGCTTTCTGTAAGTCATTCAAGGTGCAGGTGAACCGTCACTTAGGACACTACATCAAGTGGGATAGGTCATGATCCTAGTGGGTTGCCGCAATCAACCTGGCAACCTACTGGGCTCAAACTATTAAAAAAAAACAACGAGAAAAAGTACCATCGACTCGGAAAAGAAGAAAAAGTAAAATATGTATAAAGATGACGGAAATTGAACTAACTCCATTAGTAGATTCATAATAAATTATTGTATATTTTGATGTCGTTCAATATTACATTTATTAACAAACATGTTGCAGATTGCATGACGCATTGAATATTATAGTGATAGTAAAAAATGGCAGTGTTTGCTTACCCACACAATAATGTTTGCGTACTATTGTATAGAATCAAGTTCTTTTAACTGAACAGACAGCAGTGCACTAGGAGTTGAGTTCTTTCCAGCTAAAGCACTAGGATGTGGCGAAGAACTTGTTTTTTGTGGGACTGTCATGAGTAATTTTTGATGTTCTAATTCTCAAGTGTAGTTTGAAGAAATGACTTTTTTTTTGTTTTGAAATGAAATAATTCAAATAAGAAATTGATACCACTTCAAACTTACATCCAGAATTATCATTGTTACCTTGTACAGACGCCAGCAGGTCAAACTACCCGAAACTGTCAAATTTTCCCAATCAACCTTGAACCTTTATGCTTTAGCGATAAAGTTAAAAATCTATTAAAGAAATTTTACAGATTGTAGTAGCTTGATGTGCTTGCGTCTGTACCTTTTTTTCAAACCGCTTGACTCATCAACAGTATTCCAAAAATTCAGCTCATTGTGTGGTGCAATTGACCAAAATTTTACGATGTACAGCTGTCACCTGCGAAGTTGATAATCCATCCAAAGGGTGCTGTGGGGTCAGCGTAGACTTATGATGCTTTCAAAGCGTTTACAACTGGCTCGAAATGCCGCATAGGGTTTTTTAATTGGAAGCAGTATAGCTTCTATCTATTAACACGTTCAGTGCTGGGAGCCCTCCTTGAGGGCTCACTCAAATCCCATATGGGATGCTGGGAGCCCTCGCGGAGGGCTCATATTAAATGTACGTTTTTCTTAGCGAATACAGCATTATAAACTATGAAAATAAAATTATTTGTATATTTTAACAAGATTTATCAGTATACTCGTTAGTTTTCAAATACCAGCATTATTACTTTCAAAAATTAATTATAGCTCAAAACATTTAATGTATTTCATTGTTAATGGCTGAGAAAATAGGCTACTGAAAGGAAGGCAAGATTGCCTAAACAAGTGTAAGTCGTTATTGTTTTATGGCAATGATTCAGATTACAATGGTGGCCCAATAATAAGAGCCCCGACTTACGAGTTCGAGGTCGTGGGTTCGAACCCAGGAAGGCGCTCTGCTTTGTGTAAATGATTTCATCACCACTGCTCTCAAAACGGTGATGGAAAACATCGTGAGGAAACCGGCATGTCCGAGAAGCAAAAATTCGATGACATGTCACATCTACCAACCAGTACTGGGCCCGTGTGGTAAATTATAGCCCAGTCCCTCTCGAAGGGACGAGACCTGTGTCCCAGCAGTGGGAACCTTATAAGCTGAGTATACTGTTCAGATTCTATGCCACCTACCACACCATTTATAAGTCCACATCTAAATTCCTTCAACACTTTCTAAATTCCCCAAACATTTTAGACTCCATCAAAAAAACATCTAAACAGACTGCAAACACAACATTTAAAAGTGGAACTCCATAATTATTTTATTTACACGTTAAAAACGGACCAAGGCCAGTGTTTATTGTGCCACAAAAAAAAAAAGAAGAAAATATCATTTTCGCGACACATAATAAATAGATACAGAAGGTCAGCTTCATAAAATATGCGAAAACAGTAGCACGCACACTTATGCGGGCTTTACACAGGTGACTGTAGTTGCACAATATAATTATTTAGTAATAATAATTTATTTGCCATAAAAAAATACAGATGGGAACCTAGGTGATTCGTTATGAAATAGGTACTGTACATTGTATACATCTGGTTCTATGTTAAAATCTGTACTTAAGTATTTATAACCCAGGCAGGGTTAAACTTAAACTAGGTAAACAGAGACAAAATAAAAAAAAAACAAGAACATAAGAGACAGAATAGAAAAGATATAGTTTGCTGTCTAAATGGCAATTGGGCCGCAGGTGACTAAAATCGCAAGTTAGTTTGGTACGAGTAGGTTTCGACTTATGTCGTGCGGCGACGGGTAACGTGTAAATCCCCCGTTCGTGTAGGTACGGCGATCTCAAACAAATGCCAGTCACGAGTACGCTTGCACCTGCTGTACGTGAAGCGTATCTGTGTGCGTGCTGTCTCTCTCGTATGGAGCTGACCTTCTGTACTGTCTCTTCGATGCTCTCGAGCTCCTGATAACCTCCCCAGTAATTAGAGAACGAGGAGCATCGTAAAAGTTTAAATGAGTAACTGTCCCTTATTTAATTCAGTTATTTTTACATTTGCGTTTACGTTTACAGGCGTCATTTGAAGGAAAGAGTTGTTACTTTAAGTGGAGATGGAGTGACGATGCTTAGGAGGCATTGGAAGAATTTGCTAGAAAATAAAATATATTTTTTATAGCTGGTTCTTCTGACTGGTCATCATCATCACCCTACAGCAGTCCACTGCTGGACATAGGCAACTAGGCTATTCAACTCGATTTTCGGCAACTCTCATCCAGCTGCTACCAGCCATCCTACGAACTCGTCCTAGCCTGAGAGCGTCCTACCTTACGTTTGTTAATTCGCGGTCTCCACTCAAGAACACGTCTACCCCAATGGTCGACGGTCGACGGATGAATTCTTTTAAAAAATCCACTCCAGATGTTGACATATGTCATGACTCCGTAAATATCTTTAAAACTCAAATTTTAGGGTCCCAAAGCACGCAACCCGCAATCTAAAGATGTTAGTATGTAGGTATTTCTTGCAACCTCTGTAACTTATTTCTTGTGTCATTTTATATTTATGTTTATATAATTTGTCACGAGCCACTTAATTTTTATACACTTTGATCTTAATTTTTATACTTTATGTTATCACTGTATTTGAGAATGTTGGTTCATCAGTTATTGGCAACTGTATAAGCCCATGATTTTTATCTACTGTTATTTGATATTTTGTAAATAAATCTTTATAAATAAATAAATAGAAAAATGGTCATCGGTTCTGCGTGTGAAACCGCGGGTCGCAGCTATTAGGAAATATTTTTTTCTTGCCCTTACCCTTTGCCAACTGCACCAGTCGATTTGCGATTTGCGGAAATTCGTCGCAAGGTAGGTAGGTTCTTGTGAGCATTTTCAATGTTGAGCAGTTCGATGTTCACTGGCTAGAGTCTAAATGCTTACCTAGACAAAGTGACATTCTATCAGCGATAACGATGATGGAAATATCTTAAATACACATTTAATGATCTGACATAAGCTGCCGACAAGCTTATGTCAACACTGTTGAAAGTCTTTGTAGAAATAAATATAATACTTTAACATTTTTACTTTTTTTAAATTTTATACTTTTTGATGTGCCCTACAGGGTCCATAATTGTACCTCTGCTTTAAGCCATAGCACCTCTACAACATTATAGAATGCAAATACATAAATATATGAATATGAAATACGAAACAGTTTAAAAATTTCCAGTTGTCCTTACGTACAGACGCCAGCACATCAAGCTACTACAATCTGTCAAATTTCTTTAGTAGATTTTCAACTTTATCGTTAAAGCATTAAGGTTCAAGTTTGATTGGAAAAATATGACAGTTTCGGGTAGTTTGACCTGCTGGCGTCTGTACAATGCCTTTATCACGAGGTTCGCTTTTATTTACAAGACAAGATGCTCTATCAAAATCTCCAGTCACCCATTAAAATTCGCCACACGTTGCCAGCTCAGCAAGATCATGAAACATTTTTATATCGACACCCGTCAGACCAAAACACAGATGTTTATACTCAAAAAGCTTTGAGCTGTGAATATTTTAATTTCCGGCTCGCCCGTCGCTGAGATTAAGGAGGTTCAGCTCGAAATACTTTATTAACTGCTCATCCCGCTTCGCTTGAGCTCAAAACTCAAACTCAAACTATTTATTTCAACTAAACCACTACACAGGCACTTTTGAATTGTCAAGGGTCGGTCAGTCAAAAAGGTGAAGCTAGTTGCCCATTCCAAAGCGTAGTAGGTACCTATGGAGAAGAACGGGCAAGAAACTCCATGGACACTCTTTTAAATCACAATAGCTTGAATGTAGGTTCCCTTTTTTGTTTTGTGTGATTTATTTTTAAGTGACGTGTAGGTTTTTTGGTCCTGGGTGTTAATTAAAAAAAAATAAGGTTATTGTTCCATTTTTTTTTTTTACTGATTTTCAGAGCACTTATATGCTCTGAAGATCTAATCTCGATCAATATCGATGGTAACGGTGATGTTGAGAGGAGCGGTCTAAACAATACATTATTACCTAATTTAAATTGGCTTATTATGAATGTCTTTTACGGCATAACATGGCATGGCATGCACCTAAAGCATTTATTTCAATGAAACCATTTTTTTAAATAAATAAAAAAAAATGTTTATTGTAATTACATACATTGAAAACACACATTGAGTTGGAGATCACCTAAATATATTTATATATACATACTTTATTGTACACCAGAAAGTACAGACGCCAGCACATCAAGCTACTACAATCTGTCAAATTTCTTTATTAGATTTTTAACTTTATCGTTTTTAGTAGATCGGACGGTTAAGCACAGAATTAACATTGGATGGATGAAATGGCGGCAGGTCACGGGAACAATCTGTGACTCCCGCATTCCCCTTAAACTTAAGGGGAAGATATATAAAACCATGATTAGACCTGCTGTCTTGTATGGATCAGAATGT
This sequence comes from Apamea monoglypha, assembly GCA_911387795.2. Taxonomy (NCBI): domain Eukaryota; kingdom Metazoa; phylum Arthropoda; class Insecta; order Lepidoptera; family Noctuidae; genus Apamea; species Apamea monoglypha. The sequence continues at coordinate 1,812,818 of OU426933.1, read as the reverse complement.
TGGGCCACAAAAGGGGTGAATGAGAGGCAATTGCATGCAGCTGAGATGAGAATGCTAAGAGGGATGTGTGGTGTTACACGAATGGATAGAATAAGAAATGAGTACTTATGAGGAAGTCTGAAAGTGGCACCGATAACTGAAAAGTTGTGTGGAAATCGGTTGTCATGGTATGGGCATGTGTTACGGAGAAATGAGGAAAATGTCGTGAGGAGAGTTTTGAGTATGAATGTCGATGGGTATAAGAGTAGGGGAAGACCAAAGAAACGATGGATGGAATGTGTGAATGATGATATGGTTAGAAAGGGGGTGACTACCGAGATGACGACTAATAGAGAAGTATGGAAGAAAAAGACATGTTGCGCCGACCCCAAATAAATTGGGATAAGGGCAGGAGAATGATGATTTTTAACTTTATCGCTATAGTATTAGGTTCAAGTTTGATTGGGAAAATTTGACAGTTTCGGGTAGCTTGACCTGCTGGCGTATGTACATAACAAAAACAAACACCTACAATTTTTAAAACAAAATATACAATGGCGGCCTTATCGCTTTCTGCGATCTCTTCCAAGCAACCCTGAAATGGACAGTGACTGCGTGGACATAGGAAATGGGGTTGTAAAAGGTGCAAATTAATATACTACATATAATAGATACATACATAATATTATATATACCATTATAAACCAATTACTGATAGACGCTTTTCAACTGTCAAGGAGTCGTTTAGTAAGTCAGAAAATTAAAACTTACCATAATAGAGTCGAATTTTCCGGATAAAACTGCAAGTGGCCAGTGAAACTCTCGCAAAGAAACATATTGTGGTACATTATACTGTGGTACAGACGCCAGCAGGTCAAGCTACCCGAAACTGTCAAATTATCCCAATCAACCTTGAACCTTAATGCTTCAGTGATAAAGTTGAAAATCAATTAAATAAATTTGACAGATTGTAGTAACTTGATGTGCTGTCATCCGTACATTATATCGTGGTACATTATATTGTGGTACATTGTATTGTGGAACAGGTATTGTGTTTCTTTTTTATTTATTTGTCGTGTAAAAAACCTAGATGCATATTTAGAACAAACGTTCACAAGATCACGTTCAAGCCTAAGATTCTTCTAATGACTTCTGTTAATGATAATGAACCTCGAAAAACGGCAGTGGCGGCCATCTTGTATAATAACAATTATTGCAATCACGAGGTTTACGGCAACAATACGCGGAACCTTAAGGCCGTTTGTCCACCGCCACGTCAACAGGACGTCAACGAGAATGAGGTGACGGTGCCGAAATACTGATACATACGTTTACTATGGCCGCGTGTCCACTGCACGTCCGTCAACGGGACGTCATGTTCTGTTTGAATAATCTCGTTTCTCTTTGACGTCCCGTTGACGGTGCCGGTGGACAAACGACCTTACGTGTAAATTAGATTACCTTGATTACTAAAAATAAATATGCTTTACTAGGCCACCATATTTTAGGATACACGATTTTCAAATAATTATCGACCTTACTAATAACGCTAACCAATTACCAACCCTCAAAAAACCTATTTTAAGCAACGTTCAATCACACCATCCAACTCTTAATGGGAACACAAGTATATCCTTCATTACCAAGCAACAAACCAACCAACTCAACCTACAGTTTTCAGTAACAACCCCGTTGCCATGACAACGGCTAACAAGCACAAAATGTTTACACGGGGATTTAGCAAAAAACAGTCCGCTTGTGAAATTAATTAGCAAGTCACAGGAAAATTTCGAATAATAATTATTACCTACTTCTTAGAGTCGGGACACGGAGTATATAGGACACAAAAGTTCGGCGCTTTTCAATGAGCGAGAATGCACGCACGCGTCTACATACTGCGAGTGAGAGCGAACTCACGACAGGCATTTGTTTGAAAACGCTGTACGCACGCGTCTATATTCAAATTTTATTTATGTTTCAAATTGACGTTATTTCAAATTAAACAAATATCAACTGTATGTAAATGGTAATTAAGTTGATTTTTTCACTATTGAAATAGATTAAAAATGTTTGAAGTTGTAACCGTAAACTGAACATTTTTGGCGAATATGTCGCGATATTTTTATTTATTTTTTATAACATAAATTAGATTATATGTGCGTGCACCTGTGTTCACTAGTTGCATTTGTAAAGAGCCAGGCTTCTGTACCTATATATTCTGAGGTCGGGACACCAAATTATTTTCATTAAAATATGAGTCATCGTTCTATAAATTCATTTTGATTAGGTATTTTGATAAATTCGGAGAATTACAGTCGGTGACAAGATTAAATTTTGTTCAAGTTTAAAGTCACTACATACTTCGGATGGCAATCATTTGGCTTAATTTGTTATGTTCGACATTTTAATTATTGGGTCGAACATAACAAAGTGGCTGAATAATACCAGCCGCACGTGTCGATCGAAGGTACTCGAGCTACGCTTGCCGCGGTCGGTTCATGGATGAGTAATCATCAATTACATATCGAAACCTCCATGCCTCGTCATTCCGTCGTCCCGGCTGTCATTCGTATAACTTTGACAGTTGTGACGGGTAGGCAGAAGTCTAAAAAGTCTGACAACCATTCTTATAGTCCGTTTCACAAAAGAAGTCTCGTAGTCGCGGCGCCACTGTCGTAGGACGGAACTCAAATATTGATTTATTTATTTATCTCCACATCATATACGAGTAGCAGGCTTGATTATTGGTTAATAAAATGCACATTCTTAAATAGAGAAAGGTGTCTGGGGTAGGAGAGTTGTTGTTGAAATGTTGCTAACTATATAATAATAATTAGTTCCACTTATTGCCGCGGGACTTCTTTCGGGAAACGGACTCTACCTGGGTTGTGGAGATCAGATAGGCAGCCGCTTCATGTAAAATACTATACAGGACAGTTACTCGTAGACAAGAAGCCGACCCAATATAGTTGGGAAAAGGCAGGCAAATGTATTGAGACATGCGGGACGGATGAGGGAGAGAGCCTCCCGTCCCAGCCGCCGCGGGAGACGCCCCGGGCGTCCGGAGTCGAGTGACGACTACCGGCCACCGTAGGCGCGGGTCTGCGGGCGGAGAGCAATGGGTAGCTCACCGCCCCATCAGGACCAGGCCCGTGCCGGACGGCGCGTAAGTGTTCCACGCGCGCCTCAAAGAGATGTCAGCATAACGAGGGGCCCCTCAGGGCCGAAGCCTGCCGGGGCAGCGGGATTGTCCGAAAGGGTTACCGCTACCCCGGAACATAAAGGGCGAAGGAAGGAACATGGGTGGGTTTTAGTCAGTAAGAGTCTGACTCTCCCTTCCGCTCCACCCAGAGCGGGAGGGGTCATTTGATGATTTCCCATCCCGGAAAAAAAAAAAAAATGTATTGAGACATTATAAAATAATCAGCCTATAATGTTCCCACTGCTTTGACACAGGCCTCCTCTCTTTTGAGAGGGTATAGGCCGTAATCCACCACTCGGGCCCAGTGCGGGTTGGTAGATGTTACAGGTTTTCGAATTTTAGGTTCGAGGTCTTGCTGGTTTCTTCACTACATTTTCCTACACCGTTTCGAGAGCAGTAGTGATGAAATAAATTACACAAAATGATATGTACAACTCGTAATTCGGGGCTATGACTACTGGGCCACCACTGCTCTCAGAGATATTATAATGATTTAGATTTACGCTCACTTGCTTATCTAGTGCGACTTTGTTTAATCTTCCTTTTGCTTGTCACAGCAATGCCACAGAGTATCTCTGACACTCAAGGCAAATACAAGTAATGAGGTTACGTCTGGTGCGAATTAAGTGAATATTTATTTTATTTGCTAATATTTTACATTATATCTATATTATTATTTATTTAATTCCGTAACTGCCTGTGACATCATAGCAGGCTGCAACATTTATTTTTAAAATGTCGAAGCATCTTGCTGAGATAGAGCCTTTTGGCCTCGTATAGGACTTTCTGTTTAATTTTTATTTTTGTTACTTTTTTTATATACATAACCTATTTTTTTTTATTTTTGTGATCTTCCTGTACGAGTCTCAATAAATACTTTTTCATTCTTTCTTTCTGTCATCCGCGGTTTTTTAAAAGTTTGCTTATGGAAATGTCAGTTTGGTGATAAGATCTTAAGAATCAATACGTAAGCACATGATTCTTATTACGTGTAGCCCTGAAAAAAACTGCGTCCGGCAAATAAACCATTCCAAATCGTCTATCACAGTATTCAATACGCCAAATGAGGAAAAAATGGGAGGTGTTTTAAAAATCTCCTGAAAACGATTAATCACTCTAACAATACCTCAAATTACAATTAAAATTACGAAGAAAATGTTGATTTAGCATTCAGTCGCGTTAAATATTCAAATTCTTAAAACAGTGGCTTGGAGATAACGTTTTAATGTCACAAAATTGTAAAATTTCACCTTATCTTACTTTTAATGTGAAGGAAAAACAACGTTTTGGGGACCTTTGTTATAGGAAAATGAAATGCAGAAGGCCTAAACACACGTAGAAAATGTGCTATTGAAAATGAATATTACTTTCAGTCCACACTATCGCCTGTAAGGTTGTTAATGGTTTAAAATTAGCACTGTAATTTTTTTTTCTATCCTACACCTGTCCTACTACTCCAAATTCTTCCAGGAACTCTTTTCTCGCACCACCTCGAACCAGCCCCCTCGTAGTACGCGTTCAGGTCATCTCGCCATGTCTCTGGGCGGGCTTTGGCGGCGCCGTCCCTCTTCTGCTACATAATAGTTTGTACTTTTGCAGGGATACTCGAATATGCAGAATTTTAGTTATATTGCTAGTTATTTTCTTGACTCACACATTTCATATTGCAATATCGGTTAGGTTATATTTTAAACTAACTTCTGCCCGCAACTTTCAAGTTTTTTTTCTTGTTCGACCCACCCCTGTCGCATCATATCGTCTACCCATGCTTTCGTTTTCGCTTATTGTTCTTCCTGACTTTTTATCTATTTGCTTGGGTCCTAAAGGTTCTAGCGTGATGTTATATAGCTTATAGCTTTCGTCCAGAACGTGCTATCTTATAATTTTTCAATTCCGACTTGTAGTTTCAGAGATTAGCGCGTTCAAAGAAACAAACAAACTTTTCAGCTTTATTATTAGAATAGAAGATATTATTTTTACCTATATCAAGTCACATTGGAATTAGGCTCGTACTTTATTACAGAGGGGTTATAAAAAAGCCTCTTAATCTGTTTGACTACAGCCCGTCAATTTTGTAAAATCTCACCTTGAAAACTTAGGTGACGTGAGCTGTCATTCACCTCATGATAGTGATTTCTATTGACAGCTCACTTCGAGCGTCACTTCACCTAAGTTTTCACTGTGAGATTTTTACAGAATAGACTGGCTGGAAATATGAGCATTGGTGACAGCGGAGTGATGTTATGACAATTTCATCAAATCAAAGCAGTTTTTGTTCGTAGTTAACCTTCTGAGTATTTTCGATTAGTGTGAATATGCAAGGAATGGATTTACAGTCGCTGTAACTAATTGAAATTATCATTAAAACTTTTTATTGTCTAGATAAAGGTACGTCTGTGTCTAATTACTATTTTAATGACACCTATCTTTTGTTAATTACATTTCAGGTTGTTATTTTTGAACTTGAAAATGTGTTTTACTTTTATTTTATTTATCTACATTGGTTTTTTATTGTTTGTATTATAGTAATTAACAGTATTTTCATAATTTTTACTAGATAGTAAGCGGTAATCTGTGTCTTTTATAATTGGAGTAACTTTTAAGTGTATTACGTCTATAGGACATGCTATATGTACCTATATGACGTCAATCACACAGAGACAAAATTGAAAAGTTATTAATGAGCCTGTATTTTTGTTTTTGTTCTTTATTTCTAAGTACTTGGTTACAATCTAGCCTGATAGACTAACAAGCAATTTAACTCTAACTTAATATTTTACGAGATAGATTATGTTATAACTGAGAATAGTATAAATGTGCACTTTTACACAGTTTCGCAGCACTTTCATAGGGTCTGATAATTGATAAAACACTTTGTTCATGTGTTACATATATAGCACCATTAGCACCGCACTGTTATTCATTCAGAAATATAATGAAATAATATAATTATTATTATAGAAACACCAACCTCCTTACCTGAACTCTGAAACAAGAAGTTTCACAAACAATTAAAGATGGTTCCCAAAAGATCAAACACCTTTGAACTTACCACTTACAGTTTCCACAATTTAAAGGCACAATCATTACCAAAAGGTGTACCTTAACATTTAACTTTGAACTTTGATCCATTGTCGAATGGTCCGATGTCGTTTACTTATCGATTACTGCCAGTTTTTAGAGACGTTGATAGATCGCCCCGGGCGAGCATTCTACCTCCACCGGTTAAACCTATTCTGAGGGGTTTAAGTTATGAGCGACGTGGGTAAACGTTTTGCGAAGTGGAAGACTGTTTCTCTTTCTGTATGAGGATAATTATTTGGACAGCAGTTGTATAGCCACAAGTTATTTGTGTGTTTTGGCCGAAATATGATGGAATATCTACACTAATGCTATAAAGAGGTAAAGTTTGTTTCTTTGTAAGTTTGTATGTAGGGGGTAATCTCTGGAACTACCAATGGGATTTGAAAAAATATTCTTTCATTTGAGAGTCAATGCTCGAGGAAGGCTATAGCTTAACATCACGCTATTACTATAAGGAGTCGAGCAAAAAGAAAAAAAATCAGGGAAAAGCGGTAACGAAGCGATAGCGCGGGCAGGTGATACGATGCGCGGGGTGGGGCGGGGGACAAGAAATTTCATGTGGACGAAGTCACAGGGAAATAGGCTTTAAGTTCATTCAAATTTACACTATTTATTTACCTATTTATTTCTTTAATTAAAACGGCTTTAAACCGATTTATTTATTTGTTTGCAAAGTGATTGTAGTCTTTACCGAAGAAAGTATATAGCGTTCTCACGCAGTATTTGTAATGTTCGGTCCAACGTTCCTACTGTTTGCTCGTAGCAAAAGTGCTACGAGTATTCGCTACGAGAGCTCGTGGCGCAGATATGCCTTGGGCCTGAAAAAGATAAAAAACAATAATATAGTAAAAGTTTTAAAACAATACATTTTATTAATATTTTGTTTACTTACTTATTAAATACATTTTTAATTACTTTTTATAAAAAACATTTATTCACGTTATTAAAATTGATTAAGGTGTATTTAAATTGCTATAGATGCAATTGTGACCAATCAGTCGATGTCAAAAAAAGGGTTGACTAGCTGTTTGCTGTTTGGCAAAAGAGGCATTAAAGTTGGAATTTTGCTCAAAGAACAGTTACGAATCTGAGTGGCAATTCTCGTAATTATAAGAACGTTCACAGTCTGATCTCTGTCTCAATCTGTCAAAAATATCTCCGATTTCCCCACATTTTTGACATTGTTTGTACCTAGAATGCTCCTTTTCTAGTTAAATTGTAAAACGGGAATTTAAATTATAAAACTATAAGTATAATGTTAAGCTTTCTGGCTCTAATGTATATTTAATATTGTGTGAATCCAAATGAGGATGGGCGCTGATACCTATATCACAAGATATTAAGTTATCTTAGCTTAGGTATTAGTTGCAACTGTAACATGTAAAATAATGTAACTACCTTTTGGCCTATTTTACTGTAAACCTGTTTCTTTATGTTAATCTCGAAGGTACACATTTATTTTATTTTATTTTATTGTTTGTCGCTGAGATGAGATTGCTACTAGATTTTTAACGTTTTTAATTTCAGGAACCGGCCTTCTTATATCGCTTCCGCTTTTAACTTAAGCACCATTACCTACTTTCATTTACTAAGTGTAAATATAGAGCTGAAACTTTTCTATTACTGCCGTTTGAGATTGGCCAGATATTTCGGCGTACATGTCTTCAATCAACATTCTTTTTTCCTGGATTGCAGGAAAATATTTTTATATACAGCGTGGCTTGTAATTTTACGTAGGTAACGGTCACATTTCAGTTGTGAATAGTGGCTTTTTAATAGTTCCAGAAATAAAGGCTTTTACTTTATATTGGTCATGCATAAAAACGTTTATTTTTTAAGCTATTAGAAAAAAAGAAAGTAAAAGTATTTATTGTGACTCGTACAGGAAGATCACAAACTAAACATGATTGTGTTTAGTTTAGTTTGTGATCTTCCTGTACGAGTCACAATAAATACTTTTACTTTCTTTTTTTCTAATAGCTCCAAAAATAAACGTTTTTATGCATCTATTAAGCTTCCTACATTATATCTTTTTAACATAGAAGTTTAAAAAAAAAATGATTTGTCACCTTTTCTATACTGATTAATTAATTTACGATTACGAGATCACATTAAGTACTGTTTTAATGTTAAAAATATTTAGAGAATAGGAAGATCCGCTCCCAAATTGCGTAACACTTTCAATCACAATCTTTCTGAAGCATATTGCTAATCCAATGCTTCGTATGTTCGAAAAACGTGTCTACTCAACAACGTAAATAACGCAATGAATGTTGTTGAACTGTCAAAATCAAAGCCAATGTTACTGTTAGTGTGTTACGCAATTACCCCGCTGGATCTTGAAATTCATTGATATAAAGTAATTCTAATACTGAACCGGTTATTAGCAAAAACTTAGAGACAGTATACAATTTTGAATATTTTGTTCCCCTTTTGTTACCAAAATAACGTCTACAAGAAAAAAAAGCCGCACTATAAGTCACCCTGTACATAATGTCGCTTACTATTTCATATACATTCAGACAAATTGTTCCTCATATTGGGCGAAAGTGTTTTCGTATTTACTGATATTTCCTGGGTACTGCGTAGGTACAGAATTGATTGAATTTCTCTTAAAGATTGATCTAGATTCATTTTCTGAAGATGTTTCTGAAATTTAAGACTAGTAGCTGGCCACCGTTTGGGTGAGGCACTGTTTGAATAGGGTTAAATGCCGTATAACAATGAAAAGCACCATTAAGTAAGTAAGCGTGGCAGGGACATCCACCCGCAACCTGTTAATATTCTACGCTAGGGGGTCTAGAATCATGTCCTGAATTCATGGTTAGAGTTTGCGCGTCTTTGTCCCTAATAAGAGCCACCCTGTATAAGAGTTCCTGGATGGATTTGGGGAAGGCCTTTGCCCAGTAGTGGGACTGTAAAGACAAAAAAGTGCATAAGTATCCGATGAATTAAAAACCTACTAGATTTTTGAGAGCGGTTAAAAATTATTGAGTCAAGTTTAGATAAAGAAAAGAGAGATATAGAAAAGAGTGTTTATATTGTGACTTTGAAAAAGTCACTTTTTTAATTGAAATTCTTAAACCCAGAGCCTCATCATTTCAACCGAAAGACGTCCACTGCTGGACATAGGCCTCCACTTCGGTTCCTGCGGCCTTCACAAGGTCGTTGGTCCACCTTGTAGGAGGCCTTCCAACGCTACGTCTTCCGGTACGCGGTCGCCACTCCAGAACCTTTCGGCCCCATCGGCCATCTGTTCTGCGAGCAATGTGCCCTGCCCACTGCCACTTAAATCCTACAACCCCAGCCTATTTAACTACAAACCACTGAACCACCAGGACTGGGTAAACTAGATAAATTAAGACATGTTGTGTAATAAATATCCTGCAGATCATTAAAGAGGCTACAAATTGAATAGTATAATGAGACTAGCCTGCAATCATTAGCGCGTTAATAGTCTTAATTTTATTTGTGTGGTCAACCTCGTAACTGTTTTACCACTTTTGACTACAATACCCAGTAAAATGAAATTTCATTAGGCATGGCACACACTATGGGAAATGCGACTGCGAAAGCTTGGCGACTAGACGAAGCGACAGGCTGCGGCCAACAATTTTCATACCTATATTTTGTTCAAAGCTCCGTACACTTGGCATCGAATCGCAGAGTCACAACGACAGGTTAGTCGCGGAGTCGCACGCTTTTGTTACTAGTCGCACGACTAGATGTACGGTGCACGCGCACACCCGATGACAGTCACATGCAACAGGTCAGCGTCAGTCTTGCTACGAGCACTGAGAAAGAGGCACGTGTGTTTGTATTACGCCGTCACCCTCGCATGTTAAACATTAAGATAAATGCAACTATATTCACTAAACATCACGACCATGTCTATTGAATACTCAAAGAAAATGGCCGCTTCCTGCACGATGTCTATCGAAACAACTAGTCGCAGACGCAAACGGCAGCTCTGCGTCTAGTCTCAGCGACAAGACGCAGATGCAACAACTACTATGGGTCTTGTTGCAGCGACAAATCGCACAGTTTACGATAGAATTTTAAGTCGAAACCATTGAACTGTCACAAAGAGAAGTGATACAACTAAGGTGGTAAAGAAAATACGAGGTCGACTTTTCAAGAACGAATTTTAATGGCATGGTGTGAGATTGTTCCGGTAGGTAAATTATTGACAATTACTAGCCCTATATGGCCATAATTACCGTGATTCCGTAAGTCGGTCACCGCCATTACATTTTCTGTGATTGTTGTTTCATATTTTGTTATTTGGAACTCAATTTCTCGGAATAATTTAGTTAGCTTATGAAATGGTGTTACCTTATATAAATCAAGGTTAAGGTGCCCTCTGTGCCCGTTTTCAACAACACTAGGCGATACCTAAATGAATGTCTTTATTTTAATCACGATGTTGATTTTCAACGCGCGGCAGTAAATTGGCATTAGTTATACACTATGTAGTCAGTGAGTGATACAAAGGTTGCATATTAGAAAATCAAAACTTTCTCGAGCAAATTTCAAAAGAACAACGTACAAATCAACAAAGTTTAAAATAACGTTGGTCATTTGATAAAAAGTTCAGCTGACCAAAGTCTAGAATATCAATGTTTAAATTATTTATTACACCATTGACCAAATCGTTTAAAGGTCAAAATGGATAACTGGATAAATTATTAATTATCAAATGCCCAACAAAGTCATTTGTTCAGGTGGTTTAACGTGTATTTTATCTAATATTCAATTGGTGTAATGTAATGCAGAAAAGAAAACATGATGACATGACGTCGACCGTCTAGGGTTAGGGTTTTCGTCAGCAGGTCGACGGAGCCCCTGCTGTGCGGGGCTCCGTCGACCTGTTGGGTTGGTTAGGTTCCTTTAAACCCTGCAGACAGAAATAGGAGCCCCGCGCAGCGGGGGCTCCGTCGACATGCTAGCAAATTTATTCAGTCGTCATTTGTGATTATGTAATTTGATTAGTAATGATTTGATATTTTAAAATTACATCTAGCAACTTTTGATCAGTCGTTCAGTTGATGTCACATACATTGGGATTTTAAAATTTTTCTAAATAAAACATTTGGTCATTTAAATTTTGTTATTTCGTTTATTGTTCTTTTGAAATTTGTCAAGCAACCTTACTGCCCATAGTTGTGCCAGATGCACGGTCAGCGACAAAACTGTTCGTCACCTGTTCGTGAAGGCTTTTTAATGAAGTCAGAATAATATAATAAATTATTATAATCAGCTGTTTAAAAATCATGAATAAACAGAAACAATACATCAACATAAACAGAACGATTTACATTTAACTGATTTGTGATTAAAATGTTCTCATTTTGATGGATCATCGCAAACTATTTGCCTCTGGCCAAAACGTTTATCAACAATATTCATGTGCTACCAATATTTTATTTATTGCATTTTAAATAAGAACGTAATCCTGTAATTATTATGGATTAATTTGTTGTAAATAATTTAATGTAATTATTCTTTCAAGCGAATTAAAATAATTACATTATTATCAATTAAAATAGTTAAATTAAATAACTTTAAAATATCATTAACCCGTAAATGTCTATTCAGCCGGTTTTGCGCCTGTCCGGAACATACATCCAGACAAACGGACAAATAAAATATATTTTCGCCATCAAACTCGTTCCAATACCTTGTAAAAACTTTCGATGTACAGTTTTGATTTCATTACTCTTTTTTATTAGCTTTTGCCCACGGCTTCGCCCGAATGGATGACGGTGACATGCCTTCTTGCTTATATATATTATTTCTTTAAAAGGTAAGTTTACAAAAATCTTGCTTATAAACTATGCCTCACAAAACCGGTTTCACGGTTTGTCTGTGGGAACGGAACAAACAGTACAAAACCAGATTTACAAGTACGGACACTTAATTTCCACTTAATAGCCTTAAAATAGGTAATAAATAAACAAACATGGTTTACAAACTCTTGAGAAAGAACAGCTTAAGTAATTTTGCAAATTTGGTATTATTTAGTGTCTACAGTAATTGCTTAATGAGATTAAGGTTGAAATTCTCATGAATTTAGCCAGTAAATAGATGTATAATAATTATTATGTCGTTCCAACCTTAGCGAAGTTTCAATTAAGTAGGAATTGCTGTCAAGAGTGATAAACCAATTATGACGTCAACTGTACGTTGGTGGTATTTTTGAAAGAAAGAAGAAACAAGTTAAGTTTTGTGCCTCACGGCTGCACGAAATAGGCCCAGTTCAACATAAATGTAAAACAACTAGTGGCTGACGCTGGTTTTCAACTGAAACGTATGTATGTTCCGCGGACGTCTTACGGATATAAATCAGTTTTATAGTGAGTGTAAATAAAAAAAAGATAGATGTATGTATAGCAAATAATAATAAAATCGGTCAGATATTCGGTTAAATATCTCATCGATTTTAGGGCATTCGTTGGGGCACGCGCTTCGCGATTGTTTTAAAGAGCACCACTATATTAGTGGATGGACTATACTTTGAGCAGCGGATCGAACATACGTATCAGTATTGCCAATTATGAGAGCTTTATCGCACATTATAACACCATCCTATTAAAGTGCACGAAGAATCTTAGAAGATTCCTACCTAAGTTTAGTATTTGTCTCTCCTTCCCCTTTTTAATCCATCCAAAGGTTGTCTTTAAAAGATCGCTCCTCGCGATAAGACCGCCCATTGTGTCACCCTTTGTAAAATTTCTATATTTATGGCTGTAATTTATATGGTGTACATTATTAAGAAGATTCTAAGTTAAGAAGGAGTTCTTAACTACATCCCTAAGATATTCTATCTATAACCCTACAATTTCGAGCCAAGTTCCAAACATCATGTAAGTTCGGGCTACCTGCAATAGTCCTACACAAGTAATACGGAAACCGACAATGTTTGTAATGTAAATAATGAAGGAAGGGGTGGAAACTTGAGGGACTAGCGGTGAATTGGGAACAGGGAGGTACCTATTGAGTGGGAGTATTGAACTTTAAAGGGTTAGGGTTATAGTATAGGATATAAATATATAATATACTAGGTTCTGCCCGCGATACCGTCCGCGTGAAATTTCTTGTTCTCTCGACCCACCCCGTCGCATCGCCCGCCCGCCCTAACGCGGGCGGGTGGGCGATGCGATGCGACGGCGTTACCTACTTCGTTTTCTGACTTTTTTTTCTATATGCTCGGCCCCTAAGATTTCTAGCGTGATGTTAAATAGCCTATAGCCTTCCTAAATAATTGGGAAAATATTTCTGTTTTAAGAGGTATTTCTTTCCGACTTGCTAGACCAAAGTTGTGATAGCTCAGCTAAAATGCATGATGTGAACATAATTTATGCTGCAGAAAGCTATAATGTAGCTTTCTACCAGTGAAAACATTTTAGAATTGGATCTTTAACTCCGTAGATTACCTTCTACATACATACAAACAAACAAACAAACATACAAACAAATTTTACCTCTTTATAATATAAAAAAAAAAAAAAAAATATAAAAAAATAAAATAAATTATTAATATTAAATTAAATTATATAATTTATTAACAAATTCACAATAAATTAATAATTACACACAAAAACATAAGGACAAGAACAACACGTCAGCCTAGTCAAATAATCCGCCCCTAACTGTACCCGGCGCAAAAGTGCCCAAAACGCTTGCTGCATTGCCACGTTGGATGGCAATGGCTAACCTTTGCACCAAGAACGAGCCGGAGCGGGAGTCACCCGTTTTGTCACGGAGCTTGTGCCCTATCTCACTAATGAGGTTCCTGGCCTCAGCGCCCCAAGCACCCATGGTCTCCACGGCAATGGGCACAAAATGGTAACGGTCCACCAACGGTGCGTATTTCACCCTCTTCCTCTCAGCGGCGTCTTCCGCTGCTGCTGACGGTGAGTGGACGGTGCGACCAAGGTGGCTGGCAGCAACAGTGCTGACGCAAGTTGCGTCCCAAATTAGGCATTTGCCGTCCCTCCAAGGCACCAAGGTCAGCCCATCCGGCCTCTTGCCATCAGTCCTGCACAGACCCGGAGGCTCCAAAAGGCAGGGGACATCAGCCGACACAAAAGCCCTCCGAACAATGTCATTGAGCGCATGGTGACGCGGGAACCTCCCCGAGCAACGACGACAACTCAAAGCGTGATGGCCATCGGCCTCCACCATGGAACCGCAGGTGCATCTGTGGGGTTCACACACCTTGCAACCCAGGCGGAGGGCCACCGCCACACGCAAAGAGTCGTCATCAAGCAACGTGCCAAGGTGAGGCGATGGAAGCGCGTGCAACCATGCCCCCGATTCCGGCTGCGATACAGCCCTGAGTCTGGCTAAATCAGCCCCCGAGGAACCCACCAACATCTGTTCCTGGATCAGCCTGGATGCGACGTCGTCCCAAGCGCGCTGAATGTGTGTTGCGTCAGGCCTTGCTGCCCCCATGCTGAGGACAGACCAAGCTGACCCGGCATCCAACATAAATGGTATGTTTGCCCCGTCACCATTGGAATCTAGAATTACAGTGACGAGGTCAGCCACCCCATGTGTCGACGCCAGGAAAGCCGGCAGACCCACATCATGCACGCACCGCACCCCAAGACCCCCGTACCGGATAGGAAGAGCCGCCTGCCTCCACTGCGCATCATTAAAAGACACATTCAGAATAGACTCAACCGTTGATTTTAGAGCGCAGTCAAAGGAACACACTTCCTCAGGACAAAGCCAGGTAGGAGCGGTCCGCAAGAGATACGTAACCTTGGGTAAGGCAAAACACATGCGCAATAACAAAATCGCAACGTGCGCGGAGAGATCCTTGAGACGTTCCCGAGCACTGAGGAGAAGCTGTTTACGGGAGGAAATGGCTTCTGGCACTCCGTCAAGAAAAATGGGCGATCCCAAAAGGGAGAAAGAAAGAGGTGAAAGTTCCTTGAGGCCAGGTAAATGAGAACCAAAGCGTGAGAAGTGTGTACGAGCTCCAACGCCACAGGGAAAAAATTCGCACTTGGAGGGATTCACCTCCAGACCCAGCTCCTTAAGTTGAGGAACAAGAAGCTCCAGGTCCTGGCAAACCTCTTCCGGTGATCCACCAATAAATTATATAATATACGCAAAGTCCAATGGTTTTCTTCAAAGTAGTAATAATGTTTGTTTGAATACTAGCTTCTGCCCGCGACTTCGTTCTCGTGGAAGTCGTAAGGCACTACAATATCTATATCACCTGTTCCCCCGACCCACCCCGTTGCATCGCATCGCCCGTACGCGGTATTATTTTGTTTTCGCTGAGCGTTCTTTCTGACTTTTGTTTTTGCTCGGCTCGTGTGTGATATAGCGTGATGTTAAATAGTCTATGATCTTCTTCTAAAATTGGACTATGAGTATTAAATGCTAAAAGATTTATTTTTAAATGCAAAAGAAATGTAGTCCTATCGTATGTTTATACCTATCCTAGTTACGCAGGTAAACCTATTATTAGCCAAACGATATTTTTCATTTTGAGATGGTAAATGTAAATGTGTGCTGGATAATCTGGATATTCCACCAGCTACCAACCGGTAACCTACTCCTATTTCATCTGGAGTATATCGTGGGTCACGTCCACCTAAGATGTGTCCTACGTGTCACTGCATCCCACCCGCCATCTTGAGAGAAATTAAATAGTCACATGTGCCGGTAATTTCACCGTTCAATGCTGTTAAGGGTACATTAAAATAGCCGCCATGAATGGCTATAGTAAGTATGTGCAGGCAAGGACATTTATCGCTAAGTAAATTTAAAAATACCTACATCAACCATGGTCACTGTACATCGTTTTCGGGTGACTACTGATAATGGGGGGCGGGCTTATTGCCACTGGTCATAAATCCAAACTCCGTGCTACTACTAGCAAATTCCTAATGGAAAAATCACACTTTTCCAAACCTGAGGAGTAATTCCCGTATTTTCAAGAACGTTCGTATTCTATTGCTGTCTCAAACTGTCAAAAATCCAGTCCAATCAAAAAAATCCAGCACCCACAATCTGAATCATTTTGAAAGATATTGCTAATCCATTGCTTCACATGTTCGAAAAATCTGTCTGCTCATCAACATAAATTACGCAATGAATTTGGTTGAACTGTCAAAAAGAAAACTATTCTTAGTGTGAGTGTTTGCGCAATTACCCCGCAGATTGTCCAGTAACAATCAATGTCAAAAATGCGACTAGATTTTGAACGTTTTTAGTGAAAGAGTTCTTTTTTGGATTTGGCTTCGATAACCAACGAAAATAACTCAATAAACTCACTTACATGGTAATAACATCACACTACGATCAATATCCGTGTCCCAAACATAACGAATATAGAATTATCCTCTCAGGACCGTTTACTGTGCTGAGCGCATAAATTATCATGACTTTTTAACGAAGAGCCGAAACGCGTGCGATGTAAACAAAGTTATATAATTCAAAGACTCCTAAAATATCTTGGGAACACTGTTGACTGTTATTTTCGTCGTTGTTATGAAGTTATGCAGTTCAGAAAAATATGACGTTGTCAGTTAATAATAAATTGCTAATGTATGTAGATGATAATAGAATTATACGTGGGTACCATAGTTTTCACCATAGACTTCGGTTCATCACCACTGCTCTCAAAACGGGAAGGAAAACATCGCTAGGAAACCGGCATGTCCTAGAACTAAACAATTCGAATTCATGTGACATCCACCAACCTGTACTGGGCCCTCGGGGTGGAATATAGCCCACTTGCTCTCACAGCGAGGAGGCCTATATGAGTAGTGGGAACATTATAGGCTGATTATGTACTGGCATCGGTGAAGGAAAACGTCGTGAGGAAACCAGGGTTTCTACTACGAAGTGCAAAGTGCGAATGATCGGATCGGACCGACACATGGCCGAACCGAATATTATTGAAAAATGCGAAAAAAGTTCGGATCGGCTCAGTTCGGTCGGGACCATAGTCAATATTCGAAAGAGTGTAGAAGTGTAGCATCGGAACCGACCGAACCAAATAGTAACTTCATAGCAGGAAACGGCCGAACATTCGGCCGATACCACTTCGGAGTAGACCCCCTGGACTTGTAAAGAATATAAGTATGGAATCACCAATTCGCCTTGAGCATGCGTGGTGATCGATGCTGATGCTTTTCTGTGTGACTAACTATAAAGGCTGATATTATCATCATAACTTAATATTAACCAAACCAATGCAGTTTTTATCCCATACTATGATTTTTCTCAATCTAAAGGATCTCAGCCTATGGAGTTGTGCCACGAGCAGCTTTAGATATATCGTATTAGGCTCCTTTTTAATAACTACCCAATTATATTCAACTGCAAATTAAGTCTGTATTTTTTTTTTTTTTTTTTGTAAGACTTGCGACTTTGTAAACCATCACAACTGTCTGAAATCTTCCCGTAATAACCTAAACTAAAAGAGATTGTGCTGCTTTTATACCTCGTGGAGATTAAACTTACAATAAGCCGCACGTCACTGGTAACTAAAACCAGTATAAGATGGCCTAGCGTAGTACGGAATTTTAATAGAGTAAGAGGCCAGCTTTTACTACGGTCTACTGCAGTTCCCACCAAAACAGGTGGCATATTAAACTCATATTGACAACGTCATCGACGTCACGGGAAACGAACTCCCAAAAAACACTAACACAAAACGTAGGAACTTGCAACGAAAACTCAAAATGTCGCTGTAAAAATAAATTCTAAACATTCCTTACTAGGTCGAGAGGCGGCTCCGACGACCAGCAACTGACATGTCCACTCGATTGTACAAATATTGGGCAAACAAGACTCTGTTATAATAATGTTTGTCGCCAATGTTTGTTTTTATTGGTTGTAATGATGCAGTGTTGCATGTTTGAGGACGAGGGCAAATGGTAGCTTGGATACTTATTATGTTTTATGTTACATTTTAAAATGGAAAAAATCAAAGTCACTTGTAATTTTTTGCCTGTTTGGCTTCGCACAGTTCATCTTTTTTTTTGTTTTTGTTTTGTTTAATGTTCTTTTTTATTTTTGTATTTCCTGTGTGTATCCCAAATAAAATATTATTCTTCTTCTTTCTTTAATTACTTCCCACCATTGTGATTGTTTATTTATACTAAATCATACCTTCATACGGGTACCTTCCGGTTACGGAGATATTAAAGGGTTCCAACCTATTATTTTTATTGTACAGACGCTAGCAGGTCAAGCTACCCGAAACTGTCAATTTTTCCCAATCAACCTTGAACCTTAATGCTTTAGCGATAAAGTTGAAAATCTGTTAAAGAAATTTGACAGATTGTAGTAGCTTGATGTGCTGGCGTCTGTACACGAAAACAAGTTTAAAATGTTATACTCGTAACATAAATTTAAAACCTCCACAACTCCTGTACGATTGCATGCACCCATAGGTATTCACAATGTGTTGTGTGCATTACGTTCCACGCTGCCGTAGACAGCGATTTTTACACCAAAAATAAAAGTCATTTCTTAGCAATATTTTTTAGGTTTAAATATATTTATCCTCAAAAAAGACACAAAGTCACTTACATGAGAAAAAGTAAATTATATAAAGTACATTATACCTATAAAGTTCGTCACAGACGTCACGGTAGCAATTATGATACACCCATCCAATGCATTCCGCTTTTAGGAAGGGTGTAATTTGTGATTGAATATGCAGCTAATTGAGTTTTGAATGCATTGACATGAGTGTAACTTTTTTATACCCTCGGGTATTTTGTTATATAATTGTGCTCGTTCAAAAGTTATTTTTTTTTTGCCAAACTAGTTCTCATCTTCGGTAAAATCAGAAAACTAGCGCATCATTTTTATGTAGGGCGATGTCCACTCTAAAATCTTCTTTGCCAACCCTATACAAATCGTCAGTATTGAAGAATTACTAACTGTTTAATCGCTTCTCCTTATAGGATCACTTCATTGTCCGTTAGACTGTCTGTCAATCAAGATCCTTTTTTTCAAGAACGCGTGGAGGTAAAAAGTTGAAATTAATTTCAAATACTTAACGAATTCTAAAAAAAACATGATTTTGGTGGGATTATTTAGTACTAGGCGTCATATAAGTTCTCGAGATATAAGATTAAACTACTGTGGCTAGTTCAACTGGAAGGCTGCGCCCCCTAGACAAATTCCCTAGCTACGCCAATGATAATGTGGATGTACATACCTACTTACATATCTCTGCCTGCCCCTAAATGCCGGTGTCCTGGGAATACAAGTGTGATAGTTTGTTATAGATGATTTATTTCTAAAGCGATACTAGTTAGTCTAGTCTGATAGAAGAATACCTAGGAGAGTATTCATCTAGAAAGCAGATTGTGTTGGAGACTCCCAAAGGTATATATTTTTTCCGTGGAACAATAAATCACTGTAGCTGAGATGATTGATTTTTGACAGATTCGATGGATTACCTTTAGTTTGATAAAGTTATGATTACCTACAATGAAAATTAGAAATTGTAATTGTGAGTTTGTTATATAAAAACACTACCTTCTGCCCGTGACTTCGTCCGCGTGATATTTCTTGTTCCCCCGACTCACACCGTCACATCGCATCGAAAGAAGAAAGAAAATACATTTATTTGCGGTAAACATGACGCAAAAAAGAACATAAAAAACAATAAGAAAAGTCTTTTCGATGACGACGTCACATCCACGCAAAACGGCTATCGCTCAACATTATGCTGCAACCCTATGCAAGACAGAGCCCCAGCGCTGGTTTTCAGCGACAGCCGGCGCCGACGTAATGACGTCGTACGGTACAGCAAACAATTATTCATCAACAAGTATTAAAACAATGAATATCCGCGCTATTCCTTGATTTTTTACTTAGCCTTCTTTGTGCCTTTTTTTGTTTTTGCTCGGCTCCTTAGAGTCCTAGCGTATTGTTAACCTATAGCCTTCCTCAAGAATTGGCCTATCTAATGGCAAAAATATTTTTTTTATATCCGACTGGTAGTTTCAGAAATTGGCGCGTTTATACAAACAGATAAGCTCTTTAGTAAACATTAGGTGGTTGAATTTGTCTAGCAGTGTGACCATAGATATAGGTTTCTATGAGTGTGACTAAACAGTTTGATAAAAGGTTGACTACAGTTAATGCTGTAGAGAACCAGATACTAATAATAATATTTTTTTAAATGTTTTTTTATCTTTTTGTTTATAAAAATATTTAAAAATATAATTTGTAAGTATGTAAATGAAATAAAGTAAATAATAATTTATTAGACATAAAAACAAGGTACACAGATACAGGGTGACACTTAATTTAAGCGTGCGAATAGCCTGGTACATAATAAATGATCACTGACCTAAGGCAAAACCTGTGTTACAGGGGACATCCATTCGTCCATTCTGGATATTATAATAATTACGTACAAATTAGTAATGTGCATTTTTGTAAAAAATAAACTACAATTAATTTGGAGATAAAAAAAAGATAGTGACTTGTCTCTGTCTTTACAATATTAGGTATTGTTGCTAAGAGATCAATATAACCAGAACGCATAAAACCTTTCATGCTCATTAATTGTAAATATCAAGGCCATTTTACTGATAAGCCGACATGTCCTTGAGCCAAACATTCGAAGACGAACATCCAGTAACACGCACTGGGTCCGCGTGGTGGATTGGACGTGGTGGCCCACTGTCTCTCACAGAGAGGAAGCCTGTGTCTTAGCAGTGCAAACATTATAGGCTGATAATAAAGTACCTGTAATAAATTAATGTGTCATTACGGCCATATTGATTATTACAGGTACCACTACGACGACAACGACGTTTTTTGGGGAAAAAACCTTGCCTGAAAATAATAGAAAACAGTTTTTCCGTTTTTTTTTTCAAAAATCCTTGCAATTATTTCAATTTAACGTTCACCAAATATTAGGTAAAGACATCCTTTGCGTATCGTACGCATACCATGCCATAAAAGCGCTGTCACACTAATTTGATGTGAGGTAACGCGACTCTTGGGAATAATAGGACGTGAGCCCGTTCCAAACAATTATGATGGTAATTTTTGTAGTAAAATGAAAACAATTTTGATTTTTATTTTGCAGTTTTGTTTTTCTTAAACCAGCTTAGCTTGTTTTCCTGTCTTGTTTTGTGTGTGTGTGTGTGTGTGCGCTATGTTAGAAAATTACTTCTTTATTGTTTGTGTTAAAACACCGATTATTATTTATTTATTTTACAATTTATGTACACATATATATAAATAACAAGAAAAAAGGTGATGCTTATTATATAAGAAATCTCTTCCAGCATACCTGCGATAGGACAATACTTAGTACATACTGCAGCATTGGCAAATGCTACATTATAATTGTACCACGAACAACCTTCTTTTTTTAACAAATCCAACCTTATTATTAACCAGAAAGTTTTTTTCTTCATATTGGTTTTGAATTTTGAATAAAAAAAATGACATGTCTTTTCTCTTACGGAGACTTTTCATTTTGAAGGATTTTTTTGACACAGGACGGATGTCTAAATTCTAATATTACTTTTTTCTGCTTTCTCATTGAAATAATTTACGGTAAACAATAAACGACTGAACGACCGAGTTCTGTGCGGTCATCCATTAGATCCAAGGGTATGTTTGCTTTCCTATCGATTATTCAAAAGTTCTTATCGTTTCCTATATTTTATTCCATTCTTTTCTTTGTAATAGGTTTTGTTCCCGAAAATAAACATATTGATAAGTAATAACATCACTGGAAAGTGGTCTCAACGCGAAGCGTCACGATTCGGTATGTATTTTAACTTCACCACTTTTGTTATAAAAGATTCTGCCTGCGTCTCGGATTGTCATTTTTCGTTATTTTCTGTAGATTTTTCCGGAGACTGTAGGGCGATTTTAGAATTCGCCCTACCCGCCACCCTAATACCAGACGTCTACAAGCTTCCTGCCAGGAAATCGAACCAGACAGCACACCCTGCGCGAGATCTGCACTTGAGAGTTCTGAATCCGGCCAGCGAGGTGCTTTCCGATTGTCAGCGTGGAGCCTAGGACCAGTTTTTCATTTATTACGTAGCTTAGTTTTCAGTGAAATCTATACCTTGATGTACCACCAACTAGCTGTATAATAATATTTTATTATTTAGTATTACTAACATTTTTACAATTTTGATCAGGCGGTAATTTGTATTATCATGTTGCTCCTTTATATCGAATTTACTTGGTGCCAATTATCCGTAAGGTCATCCTCGTATTTAACTGTTACAGTTTAGGAACGTTTGCAAACGTATCATAATCGACGCGTAACCATCCATAATACCAAAAACATCCGCTTCGGCATCACGACATCTTTTTTAAAAATATTAGTTCTTCCTGTGTCTTATATTTTTATATTTTCGTTGTTTGAATATCCTTTATTTTTTTTTTAACCAAATTAAAACGTGTACAAGTGAAGATCTGTTTTTAATTTCGCTACAATACCTATTACCGAATTTAGACTCATAATTTCTATTTCTGTCGGTCTATTTAGTAAATTACCCACTATACCTACTGTATTATTAGATTAGGCTTTCCATAATTTTTCGCCAGTACATAATTATATAAAAAGGAGGGGAAATAATCAAAGGACATCAAAAATTCGTCCGCATCGCTTTCAACAGGAAAAGTGCCCAAAAGGCTGGCAGCATTGCCACGTGGTATGATAAGGCTGATTCTTTAGCCAAAAAATAGGCCAGCCCTATTTTTAGCTTAATTAATTATAATTATAGTAAAAGACATCGTCGCAAACAGAATAGATAAGTACTTAGAACAAACTGTGGTTAAAATATAACAATATCATTTCACGACTGAGAGAGGAGCTTACAGAAAAAAACATACTATAAGTTCTGTATCCGGTAAAAAACCTTTAAAAAAACACACGAAGTCACACGTCACGTAAAGAAAACATCTCGATCTTCCGCAAAATTAAGACCCCATAAACCACTTTACGGAAGTGCTACAAAAAACCCTCCTGTTTTTGTGCACGGCATAATTTACAGATGCTACCAAACGTGTCGAATGTTTAACTAAAAAAGGAGAAAAAAAAAAAAACAAAAAAGCATCGGCACGTGGAGACGGAGCTTTAAGCGCAAGTTCTAGCGCGTTTGTGTATGCGTGGAATGCATTTGTGTGCGTGCCGTTGCAGGTACGCTACGGACCTCAGTTCCCATCGGGCTGTGAACGACGCGCGACGTCGCGACGCTCCCCGGTCTGAACGCGAACGAACGAAACGGTCGACGAAATACGTTTTCGCGACAAAAGAAAATTGCCGGAAAATTTTCAGTTGGATTTTGACTTGTATCGAAACTGTGAACAGAGGATACTCTCGTGTGTTTAGTGGAGTTAGGATACTCAGTGGATTGAGTATCAACAGTTTATGTTGGTTTTAGTGAATGAATGTACAGGTGTGAACTTGTGTATGGTTTGATTTAAATTATTGTGGGATTCGGAAGTTGATCGCAAGTAAGTTTTAAGTGATAGATTTTTATTTATTTACGAATTAAATATTTTGCGTGATTAGCTGTAACCTAGCAGGAATACCTACAATTTCAAATGAAGTGGTGCGTTATTTAAATAAATAATATATTTAATGAAGAAAATGACAGTGAAATGAATGAACGTAATTCGGTAAATTCAATTATTGTAATTCATTGACACGAGGCCGATTCTGAATTAATGATAGCCGGGATATCATGAATTGGGACATTAAATTTTAATGTTTCAATTAAAGTCTCTATTGTATCGAGCAATCAATTTGTAATATAGGTGCCTAATTAAAAATCAATAGCTAATTACAATTAACGCGGACATGTTTCGCAAATTGAAACCATGGACAAAAAGTAATTAATAATAATCTTAAGTATCATGCTGTATCAATTACAGTCAGTCATTTTTTTCGTATTGGTTCAATCTCAGTATTTAGTCTAATCTTTTTAATTATCTATCAACATGTCATTCTAATACAAAACACATTTTTTACACAAATCAATCAGTTAAACGGGTTTTTTTTTATTTTCCCCGCTCTTTTGTTTTCCTTTTTTTTCCTAAAGGTGAGGCCACACAATAAAAAATAAAGACCGCCACCTATTGTATTTTTAATGATTCTTGTCGAAACATTTTCAAACAAATTGTCATTGAAGGAAAAAAAATACCCGCTGCTAAAGAATAGAGTTAATAATTGGGTAAAGCTTCAAGTTTTTTCCGTTTTAAAGGTCATGTAAATTATGTACGAATGTCATTTAAAATATATCGTATTTTTTGTAGACTAGTAACAAGCTAACTAGTGAGGTAAAGACTACAATCAGTACTTTAAAATAATACCTACAGTAACTATTTATTTGAAATGTGAAAGGAAATTTGAATTTGATAAATACGTAATTGCTGTGTGTTAAAGCGACAATTTCGTAGTAGTTATTACTTTAGTACATCACAAATTCTATGTGTCTTCGAATAAAAATAAAACCAAAGGGAAGTAAGCTACTGACAAGTGGCCGGATAGGTACCTACCTAATATTTATAGGTAGTCCTTTAGAAATTATCTTTCATGTCGAGAAAGTACAGAAACATAATTGATACTTTACAAAATATCTGTTATATATTGTTTTATTTCTCTGTTACCGCTAAAATCTATCTCACGTAAGAGGAGTTGTTGATCAATCGTTTCTAGACAAACCTTCTGCTAAGTTGGTTAAGTTTTATGAGTACCTTTTTGTATGAGAAGACACGTTTCGCTTCCGTTTTTGTTGAAGTATTTTTCTTGTAAGAAATGATTCAAACATTTTATCTTTCACTAGCTGTAGTCTGGGATGTCATCAGGTTACGTGTGGGTGTTTTTTCATTCAGCAGTTTAGACGTTTGTAGGCTCACAAAGTAAACTTAGCTGTAGGATATGTTCTTTAATTGTCAGTCTCCCTTTAGTCAAAAGATTATTCATCGTAAAAATATT
Source organism: Apamea monoglypha (assembly GCA_911387795.2). Taxonomy (NCBI): domain Eukaryota; kingdom Metazoa; phylum Arthropoda; class Insecta; order Lepidoptera; family Noctuidae; genus Apamea; species Apamea monoglypha. The sequence continues at coordinate 1,787,580 of OU426933.1, read as the reverse complement.
CTTTCATGTTACTAAAGGCTTCTTTTAAGACGTTTACTGTGTTTGGAATATCACTTTTAACACTGGGGGTTAGAAGCTTACAAACTGAGGTTAGTTACCCTAGCATTTATCAATGTAACATAACCTACGAGTTTAAGGAAACATCTTAAAGTAAGAAAGGAAAGAAAGAAAAATTGTTTCCTTTTTGTCACAGAAACACATGCATACAAAAAGATAATTATTTAACTCTAACTAAAGAAAATTTGGACCTACAATGGTCTGATATCATCTGCTCTGTACAAGAAGAGCTTATCGTGGTAAACGTCGAGACTTTTTGTTCTTCGTGTCGACACTATCTTTAAGAGAACAGTGCAAACCCAGAGGGGCAATTCTTGTAATTTTAAGAACATTTACAGTCTGATCTCAGTCTCAATCCGTCAAAATACCTCTAATTTCCCTACATTTTTGACATGTTTTTGACATAGATTGTCGCTGAGATGAGACTGCGACTAGATTTTGAACGTTTTTAATTATGGGAATTGGCCTTCTGGTAAAAACAAATCGTCATTCAATAAGATGGTAGCGGGGTTGTCTGTCCAGGAATACCCGAATGCATAAGATGTATGGCAACTCGTGTTAGGCCAGCAAACTCCAAACTAACATAGTTTAAATGCGAACTTGGTCATAATTGAGACTCCGTTTACTCGGAAGGCGTTTCTGAATATTGTCGCTCTTATGTATGGAGCGGCGCATGACAAAGCGTCGTCGTACGAAAGTGACAATAGTCGAGCCTGCGTACTAAGCCGCTGATTGGTGTTCATGATTGTTTGAGCACTCGCACCGGGCACTACTGTCACTACGGTACAACGGTGCTGGCATATTTGTTTTAAGAGAGGTTAACAGGAGTATTAGGTCCCGTGCAATGTTTGTATGACAAAACAGTTCTAAGTACCGTTATTAGAAGTTCAATGATGTATGCTTCTGTCTGCTACTGAACTGTTCTATATAACTTTAGGATTACGCCTTATTTCCGACGGGGTAGGCAGAGGTGTCAGGCCTGTTCATTGTCTTAGATAAAAAACTGACAAAAGATCAGAGGGGTAATTCCCGTATCCCGTTAAAAACTACCTCTAATGTTCCTACATTCCTCACACTGACACTGTGTCTGAGATAAGATTGCGACTAGATTTTGGGCGTTTTGAAATACGGGAATTGCCTTCAAGGAGTTCAGAACGAAGATTGAAAAAACTGTTGCACAGCATTCATTTGTATTTTTTCTAATCCCAATCGCGTTAGTCAAACAAAGCCAATCACTATATTTTCCAACCGAGCTTTGGACGACTCGCCCAAGTTAAAGTGTAGGTAATTTCTAGTAGTTTTTTGTCACGCGTTCAATTCGGCATTGAACCATAATTATTTATGGTAACAGACCTCAATTTAGGCCAGTTCGGTCTAGACGCAATGTTTTTTCGTTACAACTTCTTAATCCGTAAAACAATTGGTTTATAAGGGTAGAAATCCAAGTAATTGGTAGGCAGGCAGGCAGCAAGGTAATTTGATTTGACAGTTCAACAACATTCATTGCGTTATTTACGTTGTTGGGCAGACAATTTTTTCGAACATATGAAGCAATGGATTAGCGATATTCTTCAAACTGATTCCAATTGTGATTGATTGAGTGTTACTTAATTAGAGCGCTATCTGTGTAGGGTATCAAATAAGTTATTTAGTAACTAAGCTAGGAAGGTAAGCGGTTTGATTCTTTGACTGAATCAAACGTGATTTTTAGATTTTAAATTTTTCTGTCTTTCTACTTACCTATTTATTCATTCTTTTATCTGGTTGGTATGGGTCCAATAAAATATGCCATTACTTTATTTGGAGCCAGACCCATCTTTGACCGAAGACTAAAAACCTATATCGTCAATTTATTTGCTAAAAATATTGATTTGAGCAATATCCCCTTCGTCAGTCTTTCAAAGTCAAAGTCATGTATTTGCTTTAACTGCTGTATTACAAATGGTAGTAGAAGTTAGTAAGAAATTATTCTTGTGCGATGACACATCGCATCTCATCTTTGTGGTGGTCTTTCATCGCCCAGCTTCAGCAGTCATCCTAAACAAGCTGACATTCCCCGGTGGGTTTAATTTTCCTTATCGTATCTCTTCGAATTATTTTTCACTGCGTCTTCAGACAATTTACATTCTATAAGGTCTGCTTTAGTCAATCTGCTTTAGTTACAGAACTTAGCGATGGAACGTTCAAAACCCTTAACAAACCTCTCCTTATCAAAAAACATATTATAAGATTAGAGACTACGTTGAAGAGAAGGTAGTTTGCCAATAATTCCTTCTGCACATGTGGAAATTTCAGTTGTAACTTAATTCAGTTCGTGTTTCGACATTTTCCTTCCATTTACTGCAATTCCTTGACCGACTTACGACTTCAGATGTTAATTACCAAATCTTTTGTTGCGAATTTAATTTTAGCATTGGGGAATACTGTCGCAACTCGCGAGTTTCTATGAAGAATATAAAAGAGATATGAGTTTATTTTGAGGATATTAAAGTCGAATTAGGTTTGTTGTTGTGTTTCACGAATTCACTTTCGGTCATGACGGGATAATGCATAAGGTATCTTCTATAGAAGTCATAATATACAGCGGCGTCTAAAAGTTAGTTGACATTTTTCCACTTCAGCCTTGACACACCACTTTATGATTTAAAATTCAACTGATATAACGTTGCTATTGACTAATTCAACTTTCTTTGACTTATTATAAAAAAGAATCAAGTAATTCCGTAGGAGTACCTGATTAGTATTATATTTTAAATTATAATGTGGCATCACAGCTGAAGTCGAAAATGTCTACTAACTTTTGGAGGCCACTGTCCTGGGATAGATGACTCATCAGAAATCGTAGTTGTGAGTCTACTTACTGTCGTAACGACAAACGCCCGATAATATTGACAGAACTAAGGTGCTTGTGATTTGTATTAGGTTTTATTAACACGCTTTTATTACCTTCACTTGTAATTAACAATGTGATAAAATCTTAAAAGTTTTAACCTAGGCACTTGTAAGACGTTGACTGCCAGACAACAGATACAATAGAAAATCTATTGTTGGCGGTGACCGGTGACCGCGGTGGCAGTCAATGTCTTAAGTAACACTTTGTTGGAGAACTTTGACCCTTTTTTGCACTTTGTTCTTTCTGGGTAATACATTAAAGCTTAAAGGCAAGATATTTTGGTTTATGCAAACGTCTTCTTCTTAGTAGCACTACTAGCACTCTTACCAGAGCAGTCGTGGTCCTCATGTAGTTTCTTGGTCTAGGGACTGATGAGATTCGCCTCACGATTTCTCGTCACCTATTCCGATTTTTGGTATTCTTATGTAAGCATAAGAATACCAAAAATCGGAATAGGTAGGGAAAAAAATTATTTAGTAATTCTAATGTGCTACTTTAGCATAAGTGCTAAAGTAGCACATTAGAATTACTAAATAATTTTTTTTAAATAATAGAGCGCTAATTGAATTTCGCGTCCTAATAAACTAACGAAGGTGAATTTGTAAACAGTGAATTTGCTCCGCCTACGCTGCTGGCCACCCTTTTGGCGTAAACTCTACTACACCCACGTGTGTCAAAGGTCAACTATTTGTACAGCGAAATAAATCAAGTTATTTCCCGAGTGCAGTGGTGTAGACCTGGCCTTATTATTCTATAAATCGTCACCATCATCTTCCCTCTGCGATTATACCAATTTTCAAAATTACACTTTATTAAAAAAAAGACGTATTGACATCAAGCTACCCGAAACTGTCAAATTTTCCCAATCAACCTTGAACCTAATGCTTTAGCGATAAAGTTGAAAATCTATTAAAGAAATTTGACAGATTGTAGTAGCTTGATGTGCTGGCGTCTGTACAACATAACAGATAACAATCCATACATAACTAATAAGAGGAAGTCTGACAGTGGCACCGGTAACTGGAAAGTTGAGCGGAAATCAGTTGTCAGGGTATATGATCCGGAGGTATGAGGAAAATGTCGCGAGTAAAGTTTTAAGTATGACTGTCGATGGCTATAAAAGTAAAGGAAGGCCAAAGAAACGGCGGATGGACTGTGTGAAATATGATATGACTTGAAAGGGGGAGACTACTGAGATGACGACTAATAGAAAAGTATGGAAAAAAAGACATATTGCGCATATTACAGACAATAATCCAAGTTATTGTACAGTTGAAATACAGGATTCCAATGTAATTACAGGTAGATACATGAGACATTTCAGCTTAATTTCTTAGAAGGCAACGCCTCTCGGTATATCAAATTCCATAGGTAGTAGTGACCACTTAAATACCAACCCGTGGACCATATGCTCAATTCCCAGGTTAACATGATCAGCCTATAATGTTCCCACTGCTGGGACACAAGTCTCCTTTTTGCTAGAGGCAGTGGGCCGTAATCCTCCGCGGGCCCAGTGCGGGTTGGTGGAAGTCGCGTGCCTTCGAATTTTTGTCGTCACATGAGTCCTCACGATATTTTCCTTCACCGTTTTTTCAGCAGTGGTGATGAAATTATTTACACCAATTAAAGCGCCTGACAGGGTTCGATACTACGACCTACAATTCGTAAGTCGCGCGCGCAGTGGGCCACCACTGCTCTCCATTGCCAGGTTGCCACCCAATAAATGGTGAGTAGCAAGGCCTTTGCCCTAAAATGGAAAAATCCAGGCTTATAATAATATTTATGTTCTTTATTTTCTTAAACACAACCATTTACCAACCCTGCCAATTCAAAAGCGTCCCAAAGTCAGGCAAGACAGAAAACAAACAAGGAATAATTTTAACCCCCCGTCTACCGCGTTTAGCACAGCCATAAAACCACCTGTCCTTTCTATTAAGCTAAACGTAGCCACGTAAATAGTCATAAATTAACGCCCATGGGAACTCCTTACCCCTCAGTTGACACTGAACTTGAAATGGAAGACAAATATTTAAAGACAAGTGAAAGGGTTATGTTTGTAAAGATGTTGTTTTAGAGGTATGTACTTGTGAGATCGTGACCTTTGTGCCTTGGCGATGCACTGAATGGTTGCTAGTAAACTTTGGGCACAATTTTTTTGACTACTGAGTTAAGTGTACTGGAATTATTGGTGTCTTTTTGTGATGAGCAAAATATGAAAGAGATAGAAATGCTTTGAAAGTAGTTTACATTTGACATTTTGTCAAGTTACAAAAGCCTATGTTAATTTGATTGGGACATGATCGGGAATAAAAGTGACTTAGTTTTATATTAAGTCATCGCTAGTTTTACCTGCGTAAGTCTAAAGCCCGTGGAAATATCAAGTTAAAAAGTATCTTATGTCCTAATACTGGTCATGCCATGTCTATCCATGTGCCAAATTTCGTCTAAATCCATTGAGCCGTTTTAGCGTGCTTGCGTAACAAAAAACAATAAAAAATATTTTCTCTTTATTTATAATATTAGTTTAGATTATAATCAATCAAAAGCAATGACTTGTAAAACGTCTTTAGGATACTTTTATTGAACTTGTAATAGTTTCATTCAAATCATTTAACAAAATACTTAATTTTAAACAGTCATTTCAAACTTCAATTCCATCCTACTAATATAATAAACGCAAAAGTTTGTATGGATGGATGGATGTTACTCACGCAAAAACTAGTGAACGAATTTGGATGAAATTTGCCACACACATGGTTTATAAGCATAAGCAGGATTAATACATGGGACAATTTTTATCCCGATCTTCACACGGGAACGAAACTTATTCGGGTAAAACCGCGCGGCGCAGCTAGTTCATACATAAAGAACAAAAAAAAAATTCTTCAAAAACAATGTCGTTTCTATCGAACCATGAACCTCACATAAGATTTTCTATTCATAACCCACAGATTATGTAAGAAAATGTGCGAAAAAAAACACAACGGACCATGTACTCTATAATTTATGTATCACCATCCAAACACAATACAGCTGGCTATTCACAACCTTCATAATCCATGGTACCTTCCTAATTATTTAGCAACAATCTTCCCTTCTCCGCGTTCCGTATAAAAACATAATTAGTACTCCTCGAAGGGTAATCTCCGGAGATTTATCATGAAATTAACGGACCCCCGAAATAATGGAAGCCGTGAAGTATTTGAAAATTTTCGTGTTTTACATTTTGGAGATTTTTCCGGGAGATTGAAATTTTCTGATTTTCGGAATTAAGTAGCGACGGCATTTAATGCGCGATTAATTCGAGGGATTTGGCACTGTAGTTATTCTTATGTTCATTCCTACAGGAGAATTTCCATCGGTATTAAGAGTTAAATGTCATCGTCCTATTGCGACGTTAATAACTATTCTTACCTACAAAACACACCGACGTCTAATTACTGTGAATGATTTCAGACGCGTTCAGTTTTCCTTATAAATGTTTTCTTTTACAGCGTTCTTCAGTCATTTAATTCTATTACTTTTATTAGAGTCTTACAACTACAATTCAATTCAAAGAATCTTTATTGCATCCACAATGTACACATACAGGTGATAAGTATAAATAAAAAGAATCAATTATTGACCGTAGCAAAATTTTAAATAACTACTAACTACCAAGTAGCATTAGAAGTGGTCTTATCATTCTTTGTTATCCAGGAGAGGCTAGATACACGTAGATAAATATGCGTTGCAAACCTTCTTCAAATTGTACGTTCAAGAAAGCCTGTGAAATGATAGCACCTACACGTCAAAAACAATCTTTAACATCACTCCAATATCACCCAGACACAACAGTGCAATACTCCACGTAATTTCATATTCCGAGCGACATTATACAGCCCCTTTTCATACAAATTCAACGGTATATTAAAAAAAATAATATAATAAGTTAGAGATGGTTCCTTTCATCTGCATGTCTGGGGATAAGAAGGCTCCACTTGGGTACATCTTCAGAGCATTCGTACTTACATCACAATAGGTAATTGCTGAGGACGTATCTTTATGTATTTGCGCAGATTTTTTAGGTGTAGCGTCGTGGGTTTTATTTGTATAACGGTTGTCACGGAGATGTTGTGAAGATGAGATTTTGGGCTGCATTAGAGAGAATGTGTAAATTGTGTTTCCAGCTTGTAGAAAATCATAGCTGTTTAATCAACTACCTACTACAACTGTAAGCTATTCAAGAATCGGATTTTGTAATCTGAAGTTAAATATTTACTGTGTCAAAAACGCCGAAAAAATCACTTTTCTCGTATGGGGTTCGCGATAATATGTAATGGATGGTCCCCCATCCACGAATTTGGGACCCCTTTAATTTTTAGTTTTATTTTATTTTTCTCATTATGTGTTGTTATAGCGGCCATAGTAGTAGACTGCTACACTACTACACTTTGAGAAAACTTCAGGTGCCTACCTATTACTGTTCAAAAGATACTGTGACGGACGAACGGACAGTGGAGCCATAGCATTAAGGGTCCATTTGGGTATGGAACCCTAAAAAAAACATCATGTACTAAAAGTATACACTCCAAAATTCGTAACGTTACAAATCGCATAATATATAATTTAATTTTTAATTTTCTCAGTTATTTGACCTAACCCTTCCAACCTTACCTAGGTTCATCGTTCGTTCGTTCTCTGTAACGTTACAAATTACATAATATATAAATTAATTTTTAATTTTCCCAGTTATTTGACCTAACCCTTCCAACCTTGCCTAGGTTCATGTCTGAATGTTATGGCTAGGTAAGTTAACCGCTACTTACTTATCCACAGTAATATCGATCCGAATGACTACAATTTACAGTTTACTAGGAATGTAATAAAACAGTGAAACATGTAATTGGTACATTATTCATAATAGTCGCAGACTAGACGACTGGGTTTGTACCTGTATAACAGTGCATTTTTATTGACGGAACGTACTTAATAATTGTTGTGTTGGTAGATATTTTCAATTTATTGCACATCAAGTAATGATCTATACATAAAAAATACAAATAAATAAAATTGAAGTGTCTGTTTGTAATGTCCAAATAACAGCTTTATTCAAAACTAGCTGCGCCCCGTGGTTTCACCCGCATAAGTTTCGATTACGAGGGAATATTGGGATAAAAAGTATACATACTATGTGTTAATCTAGGGTGTCAGCTACGTCCATACCAAATTTCATCAAAGTTGGTCCAGCCGTTTGAGCGTGAAGAAGTAACAAACATACAAACACACACACACACACACACACTCACTCACAAACTTTCGCCTTTATAATATTAGTGTGATGCATATAAAATAATTATATTCGGTACTTATAACTAAAAAGCCATTTTTATTTATTTGTTGTATTTGTTATGTCTGACGTTTGATACGGCTGGGCCGATTTTATTGAAATTTGGTTATGATTAGAATTAAAGAAATCTCGATTGTTTGACACTTCGCTATTACACTTGTGGCAAACAGGGGCGGCTCGCTAGTTGCATAATAGTCGGTCTTATCGGTTTTTGCGGTATTTTAGACAAAAACAACACTAGACTATTGTAAGTCAGACATTCTGACGTCGCCGAGTCGTAAAATAATGGTTTGTCTTTGGATTTAAATAATGAATTAAAATTACAAATCCTAACACGCAAATCCATATGACGATGATTCGATAACAGCACCGAGCCACTGGCAAACAGGTCTAACTATCAATCTATTTTGATTTATGTAAAAAAAAAATACGTTTTTTTGACCCACCGGAAGATCAATCCGATGAATATTGACATTTGTTGTTATGTAGCCCAAAGGTCAAGTGTGGTGTTTATATTTTAATTGCTTCATCCTAAGAAGATTATTATGGTCATTATGATATCATAATGTTTTGAATTATTTGACAAGTCGTCGTTATTGTACGGTGTTTCCCATAGAGTATTGATGGGAGATTTACACTAGGTCGTATTCACCATGCGGCTGGCCGATTACCAATGGCTTCAAAAACCGAATCACCACCCCATTTACACAGATCGATAAAAATCGCAGGTGACTAGTTCATATAAGTTAGTTTCCTTCACCAGGCGGGCGATTGCCTGCGAGTGAGCATTTTCACGGTCGATTTTAGTCAAACGCCGCATGTAACCTGTCACCGCACGAATAAAGTCGGAACCCAGTCTACTTATACTCGACCTAGCCGAATTGGCATTCAGACTAAACAGTGCGGCTATAGTAACTTGTGTAAGGTCCGCATTATGACAAGATCGAACGACATTGTTACCAACGAGAGTTGGGACCTGGGGACCCAGATGAGGCTGGCACAGGAGTGTGAGGATTGGCACAAGCAAAGAGAACCTCATGCTCAGCAGTGGCTGAAGTCGGGCTGTGGATGATGATTGTAACATTTGTAACTTTAGTTTGAACCCGTCCCTATTTTAAATTAATCTAATATTCTTCCATTCGCGACATCCTTGAGGGCGAAACCGTGGGCAAAAGCTGGTCAGTCTTAAGATTATAATCTATATGTCGCAGCCAACTGGTTAAATTAGCCTGGCCTGGCCTTTGGAAGTAGTGTTCGCCTCGATTCGCTCTCTCAGCTCGCATGCGGTTGATCATAGTTCTAACCTAACCCATTTGGTCTAGGTGCCCTGGCTTAGTTACTGTGACAAATTCGGCTCGCACGTGATTGGTTACAGTTCCGACCTAAACTATAACTTATTGAATATCATTCAGGCCGTTAGTTGAACGGCCGCCGATTAGTTAAAAGGCTAGGCAGTTAACTAAACGGATAATTAAACCAGTTGGGTGCAATATATATATTACCTTTACCAGTGTATTTATGTAAGAAACACTTGCCCTCTAACTTTGAGGAAAGACCATCAAAAGTGTTGTAATTACTGGCCCTGAACTTGTTGTTTCTTAAATACAAATTCTTGCAAATCACGTAAACAACATGCTAATTTTCAAACTAGTTTATCTTATAATTAAAGTATATTTTAAGTAAAACCAACAGATTAGTCAGTTATGAATAAACATTCGTCTTCTTAAAAATATAGGCGGATGAACTTCACGCTTTGTCGGGTTTTTAATTGGTGATTGGTGACAAATCAGCCTTAGAGCCATCACACCTCACCGGGGCGTCATGGCGACGTCGCCTCGTCGCACTGCCAAAAACATAAATGTATACAGCTATATAAGGTGTATCTATTCATATACGAAATATTTAAAGAGATACATACATCTATAGGCGGTAAAGAAGCAATAGAAACAAAAAAAAATATTATTTGAGTACATTATTTAAATAAATTTTATAAAATAAAATTACTTGACACACAATACCTACTCCTTCTAATTTTTTTAAATCCATTACGCTAGGGCCTTCATGGAATTTACTCTCATTGAAGCGGAGTATTTATGCCCAAGTTATTTTAAAATGTTAATATTTACGTAAAAAAATACAATTAAATTTAAAAAAAAATCGTCGCTATGGCTTTTTCTTCTTTACAGATATAGATGTTTCTCTTAAAATATTTCGTGTATGAGATACACCTCTCACCTGGGGTCTACTCCGAAGTGGTATCGGCCGAATATTCGGCCGTTTCCTGCTACGAAGTTACAATTTGGATCGGTCGGTCCCGATCCTACTCTCCTAGACTCTTTCAAATATTGACTATGGTCCCGACCCAACTGAGCCAATCCGAAGTTTTTTCGCATTTTTCAATAATATTCGTTTCGGCCATGTGTCGGTCCGATCCGATCATTCGCACTTTGCACTTCGTAGTAGACCCCCTGGCATCCGCTTGGGTTCGTAGTCAACCAAACATTTTGTTAAACTGCCTTAATAATGACACTTTGTACGCACGGCTACACATCAAGCTATACAAAACCAGTATAAGCTGCCTTCTGATTGTACGAAAAACCTATACAATGCGAGGTCAGCTAAAACTGGAAATGCATAGCTTGATGTGTAGCCGTGTGTACATGGCACGGTAGGAAAAAATGTGTCCGTCAACAAGCTTCCATAGTGATCAATACAACACTGACGACTGTGCGTACAACCGGCGAATAAACCGTAGTTTTTCTCAGCAAGAAAAAAACTAATTAACAAACTTCACACAATGACATGTCATTTTGGTATTCGTCTACTTAAAAAAGATCATCATAAAGCTTCATTTAAGAGACCTTAGGGTTTGTTTCGGCCTTAATTCTCAGAGTAGTCAGATAGGAAACGCAGACCTCATCTAGTTTTTCAAATATGAATGACATCTAGAAGTGTTTGTACAAACCTACTTACATAAAAAAAATACATTTATCATCATCGTACCGTATAACGTTCCTCCTAATCTTTCAGCGGATATATAAATATTTACCACGTCAAAACACGATCCAGTAAAGTAAATGTATGGGAATAAGCAGCTGATTGTGGTTCCGCTCGGCTTCAGTAATGACGTCCGCGGGCAATGGGCTTCAACCTATCACATTTGGCATATTAATTACACATAACACTGGAATAACAGGGGGATAAAATGTATCATTATTTAACTCCGTATTTGATTGGGATGAGTAGAACTTGTTTTTGTTTGACCCTTGTTTGTTAAATGCCGCGAAAATAACACCCTGCACTAACCATTTGGTTATTGCCTTACTAGCTTCTACCTGCGACTATCTCCGCGTAAAACTGGTTCCCTGACCTGCCCCGTCGCGTCGCATCGCCTGTCCGCGCCATTACTTTGTTCTCGCTTGGCGTTCTTTCCGACTTTTTCCTACCGTGATGTTAAATAGCCTTCTTCAATAATTAGGCTATCAAACGCAAAATTAGAATATTTCAAATCCGACTTGCAGTTCCAGATATTAGCGTGTTCAAACAAACTCATATTCTTTATTATTAGTATTAAATAGTCCTCCAGACCGAATGTCAGCCATGGCGACCAATTTCAGTGGAGACTAGTCTCGGCGCAGGAGATATTATAGTGCACAAGTGTGTGCGCAGACTCAGATGCACTTCTCTTCTCTCATTCTCATAGTCTGACGGGACGGCAATCCAACACGACCGGAGAAAGATCCGGCGCAGGACCAATGGCTTAACGTACTTTCCGAGGCACGGGGGTATGACACCGCCAACGATCAAATTCCGGGCTATTAGTAAAAAAATCCTAATGGAAAAATCCAATAACACTTTGCCCGACCTTGGAATCGAACCCAGAACCCCACGCTCAATAGTCGCGCTTACGACCACGAGGCAGTACCTATATTAGTAACGAATGAGTAGGACATTCATTAAAAAAAACAATAATAGCTATTCATGGCTGCCGGCTATATTTTGTTGTTTGATTCTATTAGTCTGCAAAATTGCGCTACGACCACTAATAAAATCTTGTCCTATCCGGAATAACTACTCGTCATCTGCCTAGCCTTTTCCCAACTATGTATGTTGGGGTCGGCTTCCAGTCTAACCGGATGCAGTTAAATACCAGTATTTTACATGGAGTGACTGCCTATCTAACCTGCACAACCCCGTTACTGGGTAATGCGATACCCCTTGGTAAGACTGGTTGACAGACTTTCGGGCTCCTGACGACCCGTAACGACTGTCTAGGATCCACGAATGACAGGCGGGACCAACGGCTTGACGTGCTTTCTGAGGAACGGAGTGGTTCTGGTATATGAAGATGGTCACCCATCCACGGACCAACTGCGGCAAGCGTAGCTTAAACTGATCGAACGACCCGTGCGGCTGTTATTACTTAGCCACAAGCCCCCTCCGGAATAATATCCGGAGTAACTACTAATTGCTATATATTTTATTACCGACTTACCGTAGCAATACTTTACCCTGGCTTGAGGATATTTTAATAACGTATGATATACATTATCAGTTCGCTGATTATCACTTGTCCAATGAGGTAACTTTCCCTGTGGCTGCTTTGACCAACTTTATGCTCATTTACGTGAAAATATTTCATAACAATCTCATACAACTTGTCCAGCATATCCTGGTCTACGGCAAAAGAAAGAACTGACTTTCAAAGTACTGAAATCGCTTTTGGGGTTTGCAAGCAGCGCCATCCTGGTAGACCAAGTTATGGTGGCCATTTTGTGTCTTTGCTAATAAAGTCATAACTATGTGTGATTTGAACATCGGAGCTCTGATTGGCTATCACTGGTTTGTATATTTATCACTTTACTGACATGTTGAATTTCTTGCTGATCGATTCACTCAATGATTACTGTGTGAAGTGTCTGGTGATTGTTGATGTTTGAAAGAGATTGGATGGTTTTTCGTAAATCTGACGGTTTTATTGCACTGTTGACTGTTGTTAGGCAGAAGTGCGAGTTTTGATATTGATTAAACCAGGTAGGTAGAATGCCGATCAATTCTGTACAAACCTCACCGTAAAAAGTTGAGTGAAGTTAGCTGGAAGTAAGCAGCTGTCATTCCACCCATGCTAGGAATTGACACTGTTGCAGCTTTACAGTTCACTTCACCTTAGCCTTCACCTTCACGGTGAATTTTTTACATAATTTGTATTGAATATGAAATGTGATTTAGATTAAGCTTGAATGTTAAACTGTTTTTTTCTTTCTTTCTTTCTTGGTGACTTTTAATTGGCTGTCAGTCTCACATACTATTTTTTATTTTGTTTGTTTTAGCTGTAAGTCATCCATAGTTAATAAATAATAGTGAATAAACTCCTTATCGTTTGCAGGTCAGTTACTCAAAAATGCCCTGACGAAATTTATAGTCATTTACTATTTTCAATGACATGGCAAGTGTGCATGCGCATAAACATTATTTTCATTTTAAACACGGTAGCGTGTACGCAGACACAAATCTCTGATGTACAAACATCCGGAGCAAAGCAACTATCTGGTCATGCAAATATTTGTTCCGAGCGGGAATCGAACCCGCTACCGCTAATCGCTTCGCATCGTTAGTTAGTTTAAACAAAATGGCTGATTGCTTCTTTGTTTTAGTGGTCGCAAGCACTTCTGAGCTCTTTAATTCTTTAGGAGTTTTTTTTTCAGTAACAGCCCAATGTTTGTCATTTGATGACAATAGACTCGACCCTATTAATAAACTGGGTGTAGTATACCCACCATAGATATAGGATAGAAGGATATATGCCCTGTGGTTGAAAATGTATCAGAACTCCATGTCGCTAAGACGATCCCACTACCGCGCCACTACTACCTACACATGTAGTTCAGTAAAAGCCATAGATACAAAGTCGCGCATATACTTGCAATTCATAAATCAGAACGGACTACACAATCAATTATAAACCTTAACTCATCAAACACAGCATGCATTTACCATGCACCGTACAACTCTACTCACACAAAAACATCTGTCGCTATCGTTGTGCTGTGTGATTTCAAATGGCCATGTCCATGGAGTTTTTTTGCCCGTTCTTCTCCATACGTACCTCCTACTACGCTTTGAAATGGGCAACTAGCTTCATCTTTTTGACTGACCGACCCTTGACCCGACAATTCAAAAGTGCCTGTAATTGGTTTAGTTGAAATAAATAGTTTGAGTTTGTGCAAAAGCCATTTATTTTACATATACGCTAGTGATTGACTAAATTGGAAAGTTATCGGTTCTCCCATTTATTATTGTACTAAAAAAATTAGGGTTTCTGAAAATAAAATAAATAAAAAACGATATTTCCAGAAAATATTATATTGTAAATAAATAAAAAATAGCAAAAAAAAAATTTTTAGTAAATAAAATTTTTTAACATTATTTTACATCTTCACAAAGGTCTTCCAAACGGATTTAAACGTCATCTTTTTAGGTCTTCCAACCGGTTTAAAACGGTTCACAAATTGTAAAATTAACTATATTATATTCGTTGGGTAATTGACATTGTTGTCGATAGCCTACGTTAGTGGATCTGCACAGCCACATCACTAGCTGGCCGCAAGAAGCAGCGGCCGTACCATGCATTACTGCATAAATAAATTATCGTTTTGTGATTTATGCATTGCTTCTCTAGACACTTAGCGACATACTTAGGTAACGGTTAAGGAGCAACGTATTTACTGCGAAAATATGTAGTACAGTCGCTACGATATTTGAAAACTAAATTAACGTAGTAAAAGCAAGAAATATTTTACAATTTTTGTTGTTTTTCGTGATTTTAAAGACAAATATAGTAAAATACTTGTATTTATATATGGTAAGTGATTCTATGATTTACAAAGTTTTGGTTTTGGCTTCGGTTTTTACAAGAAACCACTGAACAACACGGCATTCTCATATTTTTCCACGATCACGGTCAAAAGGGCACTAGTTCGTGGAGACGGCCATTTGGAAAGACATGGTCATTTTGAACATGCCGCTAGGACATAGACACACCCCCTTGCCACTTCTCCCATTTTTTTACGTTTCTATGATCCCCACCCATGTTTTATTTATTCGAATTTTTGTTTATGGATAAAGTCTGGGTAGTTTGTTTAGATTTTTTTTTTAATTAAAATTGGATAAGTAGGAACTTTAAAACAAAATATTTTCCCGGAAAAAAAGCCTAGAGTTGACCTTTTTTTCGGGAAATTATTTTTGTCAGGTGGGAAATGTATGTCAATAAAACAATTTGCATTATCTGTCCCTACCCTGAGGATTACAGGCATCACGTTAATTTAAAATTGCTAAACAAACCATCTCATTACAGCTTATTATTTAAAACTTAAGCTAATCACGGCGTCGATCAATCACCGCGATACCGTCGACCGATATTAATGAACACGAGAAGAAACTTTTTATTTTCCACCTAATTACTTTGTTAAACATTATGTTTCAAGATAAACATGTTGGTAGAAAACTGTTTACTTTGTCATCGAGTGTACATAGGCTCCGGGATGTAAGAGTGTTTGTCCTCGAATGTAAATAATCTTCTTCGCGACAAAGTGTCACAATATTATATTCTGTTAGTAGGGACTGCCTCGTTGGTCGAGTGGTCGCAAGCGTTTCTATTGAGCATGAGGTCTGGGGTTCGATCCCGGGTCTTTCGGTTTTTCCATCTGGAATTTCACAGTAGCGTCTGTTGATGCCTGTATGCTCGCCTCCTATTACATGAGACTAACATAACTAGCTAAATGTGGGTGTGGGTGGTACCTTAACCTCCGCAACGAGGTGATCCGTCAAGAACCAAAGTTGTCGACATAGTTCACAGAATAAGCAAGCTAAAGTGGCAATGAGCCGGCCATATTAGCCGTAGAACCGATGACCATTGGGGTAGATGTGTTCTTGAGTGGAGACCGCAAATCGGTAAACGTAAGGTGGGACACCTTTAGGCTAGGTGGAGCGACGATCTTCGCAGGATGGCTGGTAGCAGCTGGATGAGAGTTGCCGAAAATCGAGTTGAATGGCGTGCAATAGGAAATGCCTATGTCCAGCAGTGAACTGCTATAGGCTGATTGATGATGACGAAACCTCTGCTTAACCCTTCGGGGAATACAGGTGTGATCTTAAGTTATGTTATGCATTAGAAGGGAGTGCCTTGAGAGATTGTACTAATAACTACTAATTGTTTTACATTTTTCTTGTACCTGGTCGAATTACTGTGTACTTGTTTGAAAGCAAGCGCTAGTGAAATCTAGACAAATAGCCACTCATCTTATCTCTAAGGTCGGCGCGCCTGGCTACTTAGCTATTGTAACTCTTAACCCCAGAAGGTTAAAGTTGGTTTTAAGTCTACGCTGTATGGCTGTATAAGTACTTGACACAGAGCGACAGTCAATTCTTGTATTTTTAAGATCGTTCGTATTCTAATCTCAGTCTCTATCTGTCAAAAAAACTACTTTCAATACATTTTTGACAAGTTTTTGATATTGGTTGTCACTAAGATGAGATTGCGACTTGAATTTGAACGTTTTTAATTACGAGACGTGCCTTCTGAATTCTTCAATTACTGATCTAAGTAGGTTTCCTTCTTTCTCACTTTTCTAACCACAATCCACTTCTCACCCCAAATTAAATTCTAACTCCACCACGAAGAACTTCCCATCCAATGTGTGCGCAAGCAAATACTCTTCCATCCTATGATCATAAGATCCCATAATCCAACCTACCCATAAGCACAAAACCTACCCTTATTATTAAAATACACCCTTTCTCGCATGTTTGCCTTGAAAAAAAGCAAACTTACAGAATTACCGGAATCTATGTAAATATCAGCGGCGACCCTTTCCGACTTTTTACTCCTTTTTTCAGGGATCCGCGAAGGTCTCTATTGGTTATTCGTCAAGGTCTTTCAAAATGGGAATAAATAGAGGGAGATTGATAAATAAGTATTCACTTTAGTGTAGACTAGGTAAATCAATGAGTACGAGTACTTACGAAAAAAGTAAAAGCTTCCATTTCAATTAAACCTTTTACCGCAGAATATATAGTTGTGCTTTTACTACATAGGGTAGTTTTGAATAGTCAAGGAGTTGGTAAAGTTAAACTGACGCAATTCAGTTATGTATTATATTTATTCGGCACATGTTGTCAATGTCACTCTCGTAGTTGTACAAAATGAATAGAGGGTAATATAAGTAAGATATTTACTTAATTAATTTAACAATCAAGTAATATGTTAATATAACGTAGAAGTTCTTGTGGCTAAGTAATAAGTGCTACACGGTCGATCGATCGATCAGTGACCATCTTTACATACCAAAACCCTCTGTGTCTCGGAAAGCACGTTAAGCCATTGGTCCCCGCTGTCATTCGTAGATCTTTGACAGTCGTTACGGGTCGTCAGAAGCCCAAAAGTCTGACAACCATTCTTACCAATGGGTATCGTTTCACCTAGTAACTGGGTTGTGGAGGTCAGATAGGCAGTCGCTCCATGTAAAATACTGGTATTCTAGCTGCATCAGATTAGACTGGAAGCCGACCCCAACGTGAAAACGTATATCAGAAAAACGTAACAAAATTTCCCAAGATTCTCATTTCCATCTAGTTAATGCAAAATCTCTGGTTACATTGAGTTTAGCTGTAACCAAACTAACATTGTTTTTAGCCGTAACGAAACGGCTAGTACTTAACCAGCTTGAGTTAGGTACTATTCCAATCAATAGTTTTTCGCTTGGGCTTGGGTTAATGTGATTAATCCTTTTAGGTTTTTTTCCTATAGCCGGATTACCATTATATAGGTCTAGAAGTGTGTTAAATAAAATGGAATTAGCTTTCTGTACTCGTTTTCGATTTACTCAATGGAAATTGGAAAATGGATACTGTTTTATTTTAATTTTTAGCATATGCTGTCCCGCTGCAGGGTAAAGGCCTTTCTCCATTCCACTTTTCTCTGTCTTGAGCTAGTGTGGACCAATCCTATCTGTAGGTGTCCAGTTCTTCCCACCATCTTCTCCTGCCTCTGCCTCAATGTCGCCGGACGTTTTCTGGCCAACCCGTTCAATGTCGTTCAGTGCATTCTCTGTATGAGAAGAGGGTTTTTATTATAACATGTGCAGTAGTGGCGGCCTGTGGTATTGGCCTCGAATTACGAGTTGTAGGTCGTGAGTTCGAAACCAAGCAGGCACTTTACTTTGTGTATTTCATTTCATTACCACTGGTCTCAAAACGGTGAAAGAAAACATCGTGAGGGAACCGGCATGTCCTAGAACTAAAAAAATCGTAGACATATTTGTCACCCACCAACCTGCACTGGGCCCGCGTGGTGGATTATGGCCCACTCCCTCTTATAGAGAGGAGGCTTGTGTCCCAGCAGTGGGAACATTATAGGCTGTTTATGATTATTATAACTTTACAGTCAATTGCACAACAGCAGCAACAATTTGACATTCAGCACCTTTATGTCATGGCGATTTTCGTAGTGCAAGTGTTACTACTAATAAGCCGTTAACTGTACCACGACCTCTATGCCGTACCGTAGTTCCTACTCGTAGTTTCGCCTTTAGCAATATCCAAAGGACGGTAACATTGGTTTCTGTTTACCAACAGTCCAGAATTACGTTCGATCGTAGCAATTTGTAGTTGATTGTTACAAGTAAACCAGGGGTTAGATCGAAACTGCTGAGATCCATACTACATAGGATGATATTAATTAAGGTAATTAAAAACGTTCAAAATCTAGTCGCAATCACATCTCAGCGACAATCAATGTCAAAAACTTGTCAAAAATGTAGGAAATTAGCGGTATTTTTGACAGATTGAGACTGAGATCAGATAGAAAACGTTCTTAAAATTACAAGAATTGCCCCTCTGGTATACTCAAGAGTCGTTTCACCACTTGAAAATAGCCAGTTGCTTCCAAGCCACCCTGACTGACTCTGACTTTCCACGTATGTCGCAAATAACACAGGGCTAAACAAAACGCATTAACCCATAAATGAATCCCTAAATAATTGTAGCTTCGGGGCGAAGTTTCACCAACACCCGATACCTAAAAATTTTCGAACTCTGAAAGTTCAGACTCAAACCCTACCTATGAGGATTATGATAATTTTAAGGGTCCAAATATTTCGCCCACGTTTAAAATAATGTTCGTCCAGTTAGGACGTGTTATGGAACAAGTTTAAATCTACTTATCAACGTTTGTTAGCAGGTTATTAGATAGAATTAAATCTGATTATAATCTTACGCAATGTTCTAAGTTTTTAGCGAGGTAAGTGGGCTAACTGCTGGAATTTAGTTAGATGATTGTTAAACAAGCTGTACTCGCGGCTTTACTTGGTGTATGTTAATATTTACTAAAACCTTGTCAAAGATGAGGAGAGACAGAGAAGAGGGACCGTTCTATCAAACATTAGTTAAAGAGTTAATTTTTACTATCAATATCGTTTTAAACAATATTTTACAATGGGACATATCTGCTACTTGTATGGGACCCACCATGAAATACTGTTACTGTTAGCCTGCACCATTCCACTGCTGGGCAATGGCCTCTCCCCATGAAATAACAAAACAAAAAAAAAAAAAAAGTATTCTATAATCGACTAAATGTATAGAGCCGCACTTTTTCATTAGCATATAAATCTTTACAAAAAAATACAAATATTCAATTTTATAAATGTGCCAAGAAAAGTGATTTATAAACATTTCAGACTTCTTTCGCAGTAATACAACTAAGTGTGCGATCCATTTCAAAGAAAACTCGGCAATTGACTAGTAAACATTTCTAAGAAGTAAGTAATAAACGGGTATCTGAGTAGAGAATCGATAGTTATTAGTTCAACAAGTGGAATCTATTTACTCAATAATTGGGCGAAAAGCAAAAGTAATATTAAGACATTTTATGGGGATTATGTAAAGATCAGAAGGTCAATTCTTGTAATTAAAAACGTTCAAAATCTAGTCTCAATCTCATCTCAGCGACAATCAATGTCAAAAATCTAGAGGCATTTTTGACAGATTGCGTCTGAGATCAGACTGTGAACGTTCTTAAAGTTACGGGAATTGCCCCTCTGATGAGTAGTGGTGGCCCAGTGCGTTCTAACCCATCCAGGCGCTTTACTTTTTGTAAATAATTTAATCACCAATGCGCTCAAAATGGTGGAGGAAAACATCGTGAGGAAAGCGGCATGTCCTAGAACCTCTCTTTTTTTCCTCATTTGGCGTATTAAATACTGAGATAGACGATTTGGCATGGTTTATTTGCCGAACGCAGTTATATTGGGCCACACGTCATAATAATCATTTACTTACCTACTGATTACTCTTAAGATTTAATTATCAAACTGATGAACTGTCAAGGAGCCACTGACAGAATTGGGAAAGTCGCACAAGATAAGAAAAAAATCCAAAGACATATGACATCTACCAAAGTGCCCGCGTGGTGGTGCCGTGGTGTGCCCTAGCAGTGGGAACATTATAGTCTGATAACGCTGTAAAGATCTGGAATGGAACTGGCTATGCTTGAAATCTTTCACTGACAGACAACGCACAGCCTAAACCTGGGTCTAGAAGCATGAAACTTTGCACGAGAGTTCCTTGTAATGAAGGTGAGCACTAAGGAACGAGTTTCGAAAATCATGCCTCCCAACTCATTTAGGGGTTAAATAGGGAATGAAAGTTTGGATGACGTTCGACATTTGGTGGTGGTTGTAGTTTTTGCTGAACTGGGCCTTTTGGCGCAGTCTGCGGACAGCGGACTTTACACTATTTTATCTGATTTTTATTTGTTTTTATCTGATGTATGTCTCTGGTGTACTGAGTGTCTTTTAGTCTGTGCTAAATAAATGTATTTTCTTTCTTCTTTCATTTTTGCCGATGAGAAATCCTATTGTACACAGGGCTTGTAGTTATTTAAAATTCTGTAGCTCCACTATTTTCCACCACTATTCTCCACCTTTACTATCTAACCTCACTAACATGGCGTAAGCTCTTTTTCTTCAAGGGCGTGAACTTTTCGCGTCATTTCTCGTATAGCTCATGATGAAGGTTTATTAATCGATTCGCACGAATTAACTTGTTCAAAACGTGCGAATCGTTCCTTTTAAATAATATTTTTTCTATAGGCGACTCGCACGAAATAAATTTATTTGTGGGCGAGCCGACAACTCCAGAAACATGTATTAGGTATTTGGCACATTTTGAATTTTATGCAATAAAATATAGAAAAAAGGACACTAGCATACAGAACTGGTAAGAGTTAAATATTATAAAACGCGTATTTTTTAATTAACTGGCGAGTCACGTGAAGAAAAAAATATATTATTTAAATTACGAATTGACTCATAAGCCGTGATGAAACAAGAGAAGCCTTTATCATTGTTAGGCAGATGAACTGCCTAACAATGATAAAGACTTCTTTTGTTTCAAGCACCCTTTTTCAATCTCAAGCGCGTGTATGAGATTAACATAACCTTTTTAAATAAACTAGAGCTCATTCTTTTAATATAAAACGTTATACGCTTCGTCATTACACCTCGCACTTTCTGGTTAGGTAACTTGTTGCTATGGGACTTATGAGGTTGTGATATAATATGAACATGGTGTTGATATGTGAAGGCGTGAAGCATGGAATAATTTACTTGAAGTTCAGATTGGTTCAGGTTGAGTTGTAGCGTAATAATGAATACTTTGATTTGTACCTGACTACGGCAGAGAAGGGTTATGAATCTCACTAATTTTGTCTGTATATAATATGAAGTTCCCTTATACAGGTGGAATTGATATCAACAAACGAGGTATTCTTGATCTTGATCCAGAGCGTAGAGAGTATTAAGAAAAAAAAAAACAAGAAAAGTACGAAAAATTTGAATGCTATGTTCCTCTGAAATAATCTAAAGCTTCAATTAAAATTGATTACTAGCCCATCCAACACCCAATGCAAGTACCTACGTTGCTTCAGACCATGCCACACTCGCGTATCCCAAGTGCCCGTTCATCTGTATCTTGGATGAACTAAGCAATACCACTCTACATATACGGTACTGGGCGCATACAATATAAAAACAACAAAGAAGATTACCATCGACACGAAAAGAAGAAACTTTGATTTTATTTTCTGTAATGCTAAACAGTCAATCAATCAACTCTGCCTATCGCAGTCCAATGCTGCACATAGACCTCTCCCAGGCTGCACCACAACACCCTGTCCTCCGCCTTCCGTATTCAGCTACCTTCTTTAGGTCGTCCGTCCATGATGATGTTAAATAGTATCTTTGATATACAGTAGTTGGTGTGAATGAAAGTATCAAGTAGTTCAAAATAAAAGATTTGCTTCATATACTTTTTATATATATTATGTAGGCGTCTGTATCTTTTACGAAGCTATATTGTACAATGAGTAATCACTCCTAGTCAAAGTGACTCAGGTTCGCAATCAATGAATTTGATTTGATTACACTGACAAGAAGTGATAGATTAGCTAATTCTCAATTTTGACCACACGATTGCCACAATATTATACCTATATCGCAGTCATTCTAATGCTATAATCGTTCGTAAGATTGTAATAATAGATATTGTCAATTTTATTAATTGTTCCTTAACTATCTTCTATATTAAATTTTTATTTGTTTCAAATTGACGTTATTTTAAGTTAAACAAATATCAACTTTATTTTAATGGTAATTAAGTTGATTTCAGAGTGACTATTGAGAGTAAATTTTATATATTTATGTTTTATAATTTGTATGGTGTACAATAAAGAGTATTTTATTCTATTCTATTCTATGGAAAAATTATAAAAATGTTTGAAGTTGAAGCGTAAACTGAACTTTATTGTGTAGGAGTTAAAGTTATTTTTCCATAAACTCATGTTTGTTTACATTTTTGGAGAATATGTCGCGATTCAAACTATATAGACATAGACAAGGTGATATTCTATCAGCGATGAAAATGACAGAAAAGTTAAAAATGTATTATATTGACATATGCTACCGAAAAGGTTATGTCGATACTTCTGGAGAGAGGTTGGGCTGGTTGGAATAACCCCCGACGGCCGCCATGGCCGACGCACAATGGTCCACCTCAAGGACTAAGTGCGGAAACCAAACCCTCTAACATTTCATCAGCGGGATTGTCCGAAAGGGTTACCGCTACCCCGGAACATAAAGGGCGAAGGAAGGAACATGGGTGGGTTTTAGTCAGTAAGAGTCTGACACTCCCTTCCGCTCCACCCAGAGCGAGAGGGGTCATTTGATGATTTCCCATCCCGAAAAAAAAAAAAAAAAAACCCTCTAACATAGAACATACGAGTATGTTATGTCCATCCTGTTGAAAGTCATTGTAGATAGATTGCCACTCGTCTAGGCTTTGCTGCAACGAATTGCAAAAGTAGAGGAGCATAAATATATTTTTTGCAGGTCATCATTTGCCTAGCCTTTTCCCAACTATGTTTGGGTCGGCTTCCAGTCTAACCAGATGGAGCTGAATACCGGTATTTTAGAGTAAAACGATACCCCTTGGTAAGACTGGTTGTCAGACTTTCGGGCTACTGACGACCCGTAACGACTGTCAAAGATCCACGAATGACAGCCGGGAAACACGGCTTAACGAGCTTTTCGAAGCATGGAGGGGTCTTGGTATGTGAAGATGGTCACCCATCCACGGACCAACCGCGGCAAGCGTAGCTTAACCTGATCGATCGACCCGTGCGGCTGTTATTACTTAGCAACAATTTTTTGTAGGTTCCGTCTTGTATTCTGTTCGTTGATTGTGTGTTTGTTAAATTAAGCTGTGATTTTACATCCACGGGTCGTTATTAATGTGCACCTCATATAAACTCACACCTTCTCATGGGGATATGCAGAAATTACAGAACGCTACCTGCTACGATTCTTACATAATCCTTTTGCCTCATTTACGTTCATACATCTGGTCTTAGACGCACTTCGGTTATGAGTATTACGCACCTGACCTTTCTGAACAACATCACCAATAAGGTTACTATATACCTATGTCCTCCTCGGGCGTCCCCTCCCGCCGTTTCCACTCACAAATGCCTTGTACCTTTAATTATTCACCTTTCATTTATCCTCTTAAACTGAGAGCGTCATATCCCTATCTAATTCTTCTGTCATAAACTACTCTAGGGTACACCAATCCTTTTAACCAAATTGAGGATACCAGAAAATGCACAAAAGACGCAAAATATCGGTTTCATAGCCTGTCACTATGCACTTAAAATACCTTTCAACCGTTCTATCGATATACGAACCTGCTTTTTCCTATCGAAATCCAACTATGAGTTTTATTTCGTGGAACCAACTCTACACAGCAACATGATTCGGAACTTTCGCTTTCAAAAACTCTTTACTTTCAGCTGTCTACCTGTTCATTAGAACGTAGTTGTCAACAAAATTTTGGGCTAATAATGATTGACCTAAGTCAGTAGGTGAACTTTAGTAAATCTCTGACATTTATCTTTACACAATAGACCTATAATGTTCCCACTGCTGGGACACAGGTCTCCTCTCGTTGAGAGGGAGTGTACCGTAATCCATCACGCTGGTCCAGTGCAAACTCAAACTCAAACTCAAAGTATTTATTTCAATTAAACCAATTACAGGCACTTTTGAATTGTCAAGGGGTCGGTCAATCAGAAAAATGAAGCTAGTTGCCCATTCCAAAGCGTAGTAGGTACCTATGGAGAAGAACGGGCAAGAAACTCCATGGACACTCTTTTAAATCAAAATATGGTTACAAAGTATTAGTTACATCATTCATGTTAAAAATTATGCATGTGAGAACGATGCAGAACGTTAAAAGCGTCCGTGATGATAATCAAAACGCGGGCCCTGGGAGGGCTGGTAGACATCACATGTCTTCGAATTTTTGGTTCTAGGACATGCCGGTTCCTCACGATGTTTTCCTTCACCGTTTTGAAAGTAGTGGTGATGAAATAATTTACACAAAGCAAATCGCCTGTCTGGGTTCGAACCTACGACCTATGTCTCGTAAGTCGGGGCCACCACTGGTCTGATTCATCTTTGATATTCTCAAATGACACCAGTAAAAGTTTAGTAAATAGAAGTATACACTTACTTGTTCAACATTAAACAAGAAGTCACAGAACCTGACACTATCTCCAAACTGCAGAACAAAATTAATGACACCAATCAAATTACCATAAACTTTATGTGAAACGGTCTGCAAACGACCGTCGTTTCCCCATAGAGACCTTGCCTCGTCAACTTACCATTGTATGGCTCTATGAATATATGTTTTGATTTCACTTACGTCAGTAACACCATGGACTTGTTCATAATCGAAAGTGAACTCTATCTTTGGTGGGTAAAGTTGGGTTTTCGTTGTATGTGTTGTAATGTAATAAGATTTTCGACTTTTGACTTGAAGACATGTTGTCAGTCTGTATTGACAAGCAATTAATTTGGGTTCTTCTTTTGTTAGCCTTTAAGTGTTTATGTTGTGGTGTAAATTATGTCTTAATATTGATTGATAGCTGAGCGTCGATGATTGTCATCAATGACTTTCTTAACTTTCGTTTTCCTTTGTAGGTTGTTCACTATCGAATATTATATTTTATATTTATAGTGTGACTAAGTTCATTTTCCGGAAGACGTAGCGTTGGAAGGCCTCTCACAAGGTGGGCTGATGACGTTATGAATCCGCTGGATGCGGGAAACACAGAACCGGTCGAAGTGGAGGTGCTTGGGGGAGGCCTATGTCCAGCAGTGGACTGCTTTCGGCTGAAATGATGATGATAAATTGATGATGAAGTTCTTTTTCAATAGATCATTATTTAAGAATGTCGTAACCCAGGTCATGGTCTATCCGTCTGCCAACTCCGTTCAGCGGTTAAGGCGTAAAACGATAACAGACCGACAGACAGGGTTACTTTCACAGTTACTTGTATGTATTATTATGTAAGAATAATTTAAATATTAGCTATATAAATGAAGGAAAAATAACCTAAATAAAATTACACCTAAAATTTGTATACTTATGTTTTTTTAATTTGTATGGTGTACAATAAAGAGTACTATTCTATTCTATTCTAAATAAATAAATTCAATACAAACATTTATTTCTCCACTTTTAATAACATAGACACCATAACAAGACCACCTTCTCATTTATATTGAAAAAGTTTTCATTTATATTCTACTAGCTTCTGCCCACGATTTCGTCCGGGTATATTCTTGTTCCCCAGACCCACCCCGTCGCATCGCATCGCCTGTCTGCGCTATTACTTCGTTTTCGCTTAGCGTTGTTTCTGACTTTTTTTCTTTTTGCTCGTCTCCTTACGGTCCTAGCGTGATGTTATATGTCTATTGCCTTCATAAATAATTAGGCTATCAAATGCAATAATAATTTTTCAAATCCGACTGGTAGTTCCAAAGATTAGCGCGTTCAAACAAACAAACTCTTCAGCTTATATAGATTACTAGCTGCGCCCCGCGGTTTCACCCGCATAAGTTTTGATCCCGTGGGAATATCGGGAGAAAAAGTATCCTATATGTTAATCCAGGGTGTCAGCTACGTCCATACCAAATTTCATCAATGTTGGTCCAGCCGTTTGAGCGTGAAGAAGTAACAAACATACAAACACACACACACTCACAAACATTCGCCTTTATAATATTAGTGTGATAGTTTATACCTACTCGTATATACCTCAAAAAGGTTTAGGTTCACGAAATGTAGCTGACTTCTAACTGACCTAGGCATACTAACACTGACCTTCATCTTCTAGGTATTATTTAGTGTAATACATATTTCAGTTGGACGTCCATCAAAGTTCATCTGAGGTTCTAGTACATAAGCTTTATGTCAGATTCAGGTAAAAAGGTCAGAGTGGGTTATGTCATTCTCGGTTTATGTACAGGTAGATAAGCAAGTTTGCTAAGAATATTTTCCTTTTGTAGTAAATTAACTTATCGGTAAAGCTTTGGGTTCTTAGAGGAGCGGTGGCCGCCACATAGCGTCCGTAATTTACCTTCGAATGACGTCACTAAGATCTTCAAGAATATTTTCCTTTTGTCACATAGCAAATGAACTTATCGCCAAAGCGTTCAAATATAATCCAAAATGAAAGATAAGTATTAGATGTAGGTACATTTAAGAAAACATTATGATGTGCAAACGAATTTCAATCTTAAAGTGAGACCACTTAGTTAGCCGACTGTACAGTGTACAGCCAGGAGGCATAAATATTGTTTCTATTCATAGTCACAATATGTATTTGTATTTATGGCTATGTGTCATGTCATGACTGTACTTTATACAACCTTGATTATCGGCATCGATTGTAACTTCACCAGTATTATTGTTCATAGTTGTAACTATATATTTTGATATTAGGTCGTCGCGAAGATTATTTAGTTACATACTAGGTAAAATAATAATTAAGTTTTAGTACCCACATACGCTAGCTTTCATACCTACGGGTTAAAAAAGGGGGTAATAGCTAACGTACTGTTAGAATGGTTTTCATTTTGACAGTTCAACAACATTCATTGCGTTATTTACGTTGTTGAGCAGATGCATTTTTCAAACCTATGAAGCAATGGATTAGCAATATCCTTCAAAAATCTCGGATTGCAATTGAAAGTATGTTACGCAATTAGGGCGCTGATCAGGAAGCACCATTTTGTAAAATATAAATTAAAAAATCAACCCTAATCTTTGCACTCCTCTATCTGGTCTGATAAAATACTTTTAGGGTCTAATTAAAATTATTATAAAACTAATCCGCTTACCGCATAAATTATTATCGTACACGGGTACCTTTGACCCTAATTAATTAAACAAAGGGTGTGATTAAAAGGTAATGGGCCCAGCGAGTGGGGTTTGGCGCGAGCTAGTTCAATGTGAGCGTCGTGGAAGATAAGGGCAAAAGGACCACTTGTTACAAAGCACAACGTAGGCATTAAAACAAAAATACTCAAAATCAAAAGTCATTTATTCAAATTAGGCTGAGAATCAGCACTTTTAGAACGTCAAAATTACAAAAGAAAGCCCCCAAAAACGCCCGCCTTTCAACTCAACTCAAACTAAAACTATTATTTATTTATTTATTAAAATAACGGTATAAAGCCAATTACAA
Organism: Apamea monoglypha; assembly: GCA_911387795.2. Lineage (NCBI taxonomy): Eukaryota > Metazoa > Arthropoda > Insecta > Lepidoptera > Noctuidae > Apamea > Apamea monoglypha. The sequence continues at coordinate 1,759,152 of OU426933.1, read as the reverse complement.
AAATTAAATTCAGTTTGTACACATACACACAACAGTCAAAATATAAAAACATAAAGTTCAGGTAAAAAAATAACCTAACGGAAAACAAACACAAACATAAACTAATCAAACGGAACTGAATATTTTAGTTTTACTCAACGTTTAATAACACCTAAATCCATTTATTTCCAGGCGACACAGGCAAATAGAAAAATACCTTAACCTAAACATTCCTTGACCTTTATTGTAAACCAAATTGTGTTAATAAATAAGGTTTAACACTATGTTAGTCATGTTAGTAGTAGATACTTCACTTAGAACTGGCTTGACTTGTGCTGTCTCACAGGACAAGTACAACAGCACTTGTCCGCGGAAGCGACAGAACACCATGTCCTGCGGCCAAAAGTCTTCTTCCATGACGATGGGCAAATAACAATTCGGTATTAATTTCTTATTAAGTATTAGTCAGTTAGAAATTCCGACGCCATCTAGTTTTTAAAATATTTTCCAACTTTGACGTGTAAAAGTGTCTTAAAAAATCTACTTAATACTTACATTATCATCCGCAGTTATACCTAACTAATTTGATCATAGCACATCTCGTAAAGACTATTCCTGTTACTATTTCCGTTTTGTGCTTGCGATTATACACATATTTTGTTTTTATTTTCCCTTTTTATTAGAATTACTAATCTTTTTGTATGCAGGTGTTTCTGGGACAAATACACCAATTTTTATTTCTTTCTAAAGTGGTCCTTTTGTCCAACACTTGTCTCGTGCCAAAGGTTTCCAAGGGCTTGCTAGGGATAAAGTACTGAGTACTATGTTTCTAGGATTATTACGCGATTAGGGAGAAGCTCGGGGATGGTCGGAGTACCTTACGTAAGTGTTCGTGTGAGTGGACGTTTGAGGAGTAAGATGTTAAGTATCCGTGCGGGTAGGATGGAGTCTCTAATTTATCATTCTCATTTATAGAAGGTGTTATAAACAGGTGAAATATGACTTTAGGGGTTGATATGAAATTTAACAAGTTATAGTGTAGCGCTAACTCTGAATTTTGGAGCGTTGTGGTTTTATTATAAATTATCCTACAAACAGTAATACTGGTTTTTGAAGTTTGATGAATGTAATCTCCACAAACATTTGGATTAATCAACCATAGACCAAGGAATACAAAACTGAAGACGATAATTATGATAAAATGTTTTTTTTCATGAAAAATGTCATTCGCTAATCTCAGACGCAAATCTGCATCGTTCTATGACAGGTCAGGTTTGACCAGGACCGAGATTATGTCTGGAATTCAAACGAAACTGTGACCTCTGAGTTTGTTTCGGTGTTTTTTCCTCATCAAGTTTAAAAACATGATTTATTTTTGACGTGTAAAAGTGTTTTTTAAACTAATTTACAGACACAGACATCATTTATCATTAAACACAAGTGCATCAACGTTTCGAAAATGATCTCACAAACTCCACCATCATTATTTTAACTATAAACTTCTTTCCCAATAGATCAGTGATTAAGAGAACAAAATAATTACGCTGTACTTACGCAAGCAAGCAATTTTCCGCTGGGCGAGTCGGACAGTGGACATTATACTGATTGTTTCTTTTTTTATTTCACCGTCTAATGTCCACGGGCAGCAGTGCCCAGTTGTACCGGTGAAGAGTCTAGTCTGTTTTCCGCTTTAGTTTTTATTTGTGCTTGGTTACGACTTAGAAGAGCTGGTGGAGAGACTGTTTAGTTTTAGCGTAGGTTACTGCTAAGGGGTTTTGTTATTAGGTACTTGATTTAACTAACTATGAATTTGAAATACCATTTTTTTTTTATGGGTGGCAATCATATGACTTCTCCCGCTCTGGGCGGAGCAGGAGGGCGTGTCAGACTTTTACTTACTAAAACCCACCCCTGTTCCTTCAGTTGCCTATGCCAGGGACCACGGTATCTCTTTCGAACAACCCGCGGCCATGGCAGGCATCGGCCCTAGCGGACCCCGTCACTTCGTGCTGACATCCCTTTGAGGCGCGCGTGGAACACAACGCGCCGTCGACTCGGGCCTGGTCCTTGCCGGGCGGCGAGCTGCCCATTGCTCGCCGCCCGCAAGCTCGCGCCTACGGTGGCCGGGAGTCGGCTGGTGACTCCCGACGTCCAGGGCGTCTCCTGCGGCGACTAGGGGCGTGAGGGCGCAGAGATAATTTGAAATACCAGTGTGTCTATGCAATCATTTTGATGTGTAAGCTTCTTTGAATCGTATAGATTAGTCATTATATTATCATTTTGTTGGTCAGGTGGTATGTTTGTGTAAGTCATTTGCTCCCTAATGTCATAAAGGAGTTTCTTGGGGTTTCTTGCCCTTTCTTATGCATACGTACCCACTACGCTTTGGAATAGGCAACTATCTTCAACTTTCTGACTGACCGACCCCTTGACTATTCAAAAGTAACCTGTAATTGGTTTTATTTGAAATAATTGCGTAAAGTTTGAGTTTAAAGCGCCAAAAAAGTGAATGTAGGTACTGAACCATAACCGAGTTTGATCGTTGTTCAATACTTCTCTAAAGTTACATGGATGATGATTGCACAGGATAACACTATACTGGCTCTGTAACTCAGAATTTTGTAACAGAATTCCGAACAATACGTTGATAATCTAAATTATAAAGGTGAACCCTCATCCGCCATTTAACTTTGTATCAGCCTTAGATATTCCTATAAAATACCTCTCGAGAATTGGCTCCAAAAAATTCGCTAACACAAAATTCAAATACCACGTCCGGCTTTAAAAGCATGACAACATTACGATCGCAATCATTACCATTAATGTATATGTAGGCGTACGTTTTACTCCATAAACGTTCTGAGGTCAAACCCTGGCCTTTTAAAGAATTCGTTTCTAAACAATGAGGCCGTGAAATCTGTTGTTTTGCTCCCCATTGTGTGTGGGAATAAAGCGAATGTCCGTTAAGTTGGGTTTAAAAGATATATCTAATTTTTTTCACGGAACTCTGGTTGTGAAGGTAAACAGCGTTTTGACTTGTTTTCCTGATAGACGAGTTTCGGTTTCTTATTACACAGACAATGTGCCAAAGGGTGAATTTTGTAGAATGTTGTTGTTTTAATATTTCTTTTTTTTTAAATATTTTTTACCGAAATTTGGAGATCTCTGGCAGTCGTTACGTGTAGTCAGCAGCCCGGAAGTCTGACAACCTGTTGTACTATGGGGTATCGTGTTACCCAGTAACTGGACTGTGGAGCTAAGATAGGCAGTCGATAAAACACTGGTACTCAACTACATAAGAAAGAAGATAGTTAGCTAGGTAGATAACTTTCCATTAGTCTAGCTAATCCCTGTATGAATTAGGCTATCAGGCATGTCCAGACTTAATCCATCTATATTATTACTAATATTCTAAGTCTGACTGTATCTTACCTTTTCGCGCATTAACAGCTGAATAAATTTGGAGGAACTTTGGCACGCAGACAAACTATGAGCTGGGTTAGGGCATAGGATATTTTTTTAGGTCGGTTGTACGTTCCCGTGGTATAATTTCCGATCTACAAGAGGCGAAGCCGCAGACAAAAGCTAGTCTGCAAATAAAGCCTCTGTAAGTGCTGTAAAAGTTAGTCTGGCTGGTCCCATAGCCAGTACTAGGAAGTCTGTTCAAACTAGTTTGTGATTTGTAGATGAGTTACTACATAAGCTTTATTATAATGATGCGCTAAGGTGCCCGCGAAATTAAAACCCTACTATCCTATCCTACTAATAATATAAACGCGAACGTTTTTGTGGATGGATGGATGGATAGATGGATGTTTGTTGCTCTTTCACGCCAAAACTACTGAACGGATTTGGATGAAATTTGGCACACAAATAGTTTTTAACCAGGATTAACACATAGGAGACTGTTTATATACTTTTCCGATATTCCCACGGGATCAAAACTTATGCGGGTGAAACCGCGGGGCGTAGCTAGTAATTCTATAAATAAATCTTTGTTACGGCCGCTAATCATATTCAGATTCACATACAACCTTACACCAGGGAATTGCAAAAAACGTAAAATAATTTAAATTTCGCGGGCTCCCCTGACGCTTTCGCCTTAAGCCGTTACACGTTAAATTAGCATCGTTAAGAACAACATGTGACGGGTAGCGACAACCTAATTAGGAATGCCTTTATTAGGCCGTCCGAATTCGAGGCGCTCTTCCGATTGAATACCTTAATTCCAGTCCGGTAGAGTAGCTATTAATATTAGAATACCTGCGACTTCTAGACCCAGTCTAGTACTTGACACTTAATTTTCAAACCTATCTCCCTCGTAAACTCGTGACGTATTCACGTTAGTGCACTTTGGAGCCCTCGGGGAAAAGATATCCATCTACCCTCATACAAGACTCAGTACTTTTATACCATCAGTCCCGAAGTGCGCATACTTAAAAGATATTACGTTCCTTAACTCAACGTTATTTTAAAGAGCCCCGTTGATATTTAAGATGTAAGCCATTTTAATATCGGCTTGCCATTGAAGAAGCTTTATTGACGAAATATGAAATTTCTGAGAGGGTCTACGTTGAGGGTGTCTTTGTGAAGAGATTGCTGCAATTTTGTGTCTTATAAGATCTTAATGGTTATTTAATGTTAGGGGAAATTGGTGCAGTTAATTTTCGAATATTTTTTAGTTAATTTCTTAGTAATAATTTAAATTGATTACTTAGATAGACTTTCTGACTTACTTTTTAGATCACATCATTTTCGTTTACCGTATGCATAAAGCATAATCAGCCTATACTGTTCCCGCTGCTGGGACACATTCCTCCTCTCGGGAGCAAATGTGCGTTTTAGTCTTAAGACATAATTTTTTAAATCTATGAGTCTATATTGACTTGTTTGACTTTTAGTCATCACACAACACACGATTTTAGTGTCTTAAATAGTTCGTATTCCGAGTTCACTAACGGATCTCAACGGTTCTGATGTAAATGTCAATCAGTTCTAAGAACTAGCGCACACGATCGATACAGCGTTCAGCTTCTGTTTCCACACAGTTTTGAACCGGTTTGAATTGTACGGACACCGGAGATGAGCCACTGCAGCCGGGCTTTATACATGACAAGTGAAAGTAAACCAACTGACCATTGTATGCAACAGCCATTACAAGGCACTTGACAACTCCAAAACAAATAACCTATCATTTGAAGTACCCCTACACAGCGCTATTATCATTTATTATTAACATAGGCACGCCATCTAAGGTTTACTACATCCAAATAATATCAATGCTTACGTCACGACCATTACGTAACTATCAATACGTCGCAATACTGAAATATTCACTGAACCATCTATATTTAACTAGAAAAAAAAAAACAGAAAAAAACTAATTACCTACAATTATTTATTTCCCTTTGACATTTCGACACTTCGGTGAATGTCGACAAATTCCGTCTCTCGGTTAATAATTAAAAATATCAATGTAATGTTCGCTGGGACTGATTAAATTCTTTGTTTGAGCGTATCGTAGTTTTATACGTTATTTAAATGTTGTCTGAACGTGTTGCAGCATGTTTGATTTAACAATGTTACAGTTAACATGGGGATAACATGAGCGATTAAAATTGAGGGACAATGGTGTTATTGAAATGGGTATTGATTTAATTTACTATTTACACTAGGTACTAAATTAAAAGACTAACTAACTATATAAATAAATTAAAAAACAAAAGGCGCGTCGAAGTTCTCGTCCGCATCGCTGTCATCTGGATATGTGCCCAGACGACTTGCCATTCAACGTGGCAGGTTTGCCACGTTGAATGGAAGTCTTTAAGTAAATGGCAGAAAGAGGCTACCGCTGTTTAATGAATACATCACAAGGGGTTTGATAGAGCTTAGGAAACGACTCATATTATGTGCATGATTTTTCGACGTGCTGGAAAATATCACAAGGCACTGCATAGGCACGGCACTGGGCAGAAAAAAATATGTGTTAAAATGTCTCCAAATAACCCATTAAATTTAACCAACAGCTCTATATAAACATAGCCAGTGCTTGATCTATTCTCAATGCAATAATTCCAATGAGACCAAAGTATCTTGGAATTATCGAAGATCTTCCACCATTAATCCTTCGCTTCCAAGACTCGATCTAAAGGTGAGTAGAAACCACAATAGTTGTACCTCAATAATCTACTTATAGTTACGGCAACTTTGCTAATGATGCCGAATACACGGACGGTTTCCAATCAACAACTTGCATATGCAAATAGCCCAGCTTGCCCCCCGCCGGATTCCGCGTTATCCCATTTAGTTCCCATTTTGGAGCAACATCCGAGCCCCTAATTGCTCGCCTTGTATTAACGGTTGGAAGGGTTGAATTTATTGAGGATGGGATGGCGTTGTTGTTTGACTATCGTTTTTTGATTTGAGGCTCGCGAATTTTGGCTGAAAGTTTGCGAGTCATCCATTTCGTTTATGGATATGGAGATACATGCTCAAAAGCACAGATTTATTGTTGTGGGTTGAATGTTAAGTGGCTAAGTTATAACAGCGGGTCGACCGATCAGGTTAAGCTATGTTTGCCGCGGTCGGTCCGTGGAAGGGTGACCATCTTTACATACCGAGACCCCTCCGTGCCTCGGGAAGCACGTTAAGCTGTTGATCCCGGCTGTATTCGTGGCTCTTTGACAGTCATTACGGGTCGTCAGAAGCCCGAAAGTCTGCCAACCAGTTCTACCAAGGGGTATCGTGTAACCCAGTAACTGGGTTGTGGAGGTCAGATAGGAGTCGCTTCAGCTGCATCCGGTTAGACTGAAAGCCGATCCAAAAATAGTGTTGAATATTATTGTTGTTACTGTCATCTTTTATCAGATCAGCCAGCTTGCTTTTACTATTTAATTTGACCATGAGCATTGAGCTATGCCCTGTCTTATTGACGCTCAGAATACGAATTTAATATTTCCAGATTTATCTCAAATTCTTCCTCTTATTTAAAGTAGTCCCAGTATCTCCTTTACATTTGAATATTGTTAATTCGCTAATCTCTATTAGAATCAGATTCGAGCGTTTCAATGAAATCTCAGTTTATGGCACTAAAAATACCTCGCTTCCGCGATCTAATAAAATTAAGTTATGCAAAATAACTTTAAATACAATTGTAAAAAGTAATAACTGGAATATTTCGAAACGATTACATTTCAAATCGGCGAAAACCTTACAACTGCCGTACCTACGCAAAGATTTGATTTTCAATTCTTAGCATTGATAAATCCTACAAATCGGGCTTTCATAAACAGTAATAAAGTATTCGAAGAAATTCTGTACAAAGAAAACATTACTTTTCATCAAATTACAATATTGATTGCGCTACAATATAATTTTCCAGGACTCTTGAAAAAGATAGCATTATTGAACGAGACACCCAATTACCACACCCCCTGGTACCATATATAGCTCATGCCAATTACAACACTAATTTAGCATAGAAGTTACGTTAGGCGCAATAACGTTCAAGATATCAATATGTGACAGCACAGTAATTAAGGCCCGATATACATCTGCCTGTATATTCCGAGCCTATATATACCAATAATATATTTACATTCATACATCTGGCCAATTTAGTTCTAAACTCCCCAGGGGTGTAATATATTATTCTGGGGGGAAAGGGGAGCACAATTGCCAATAAATATGCGTTACTTTGCAATAACATGCGATATGAATGGTTATTGTTAGTGGTTGTGGTTCCAAAGGTTTCAGGAACGAAAAATATGGGGTAGTTCCGTGTTTTGGGTATTATTAGCACCCTCTTCTTGCAGTTTACAGCTGGGATTGCAAAGGATTGATTTGCGAGGATTTGATTGGTTTATCTTTCAGATCAGGTGGTTGGTGGAACACTGTTTTGTGTTTGTTTTATGTTAGCGTGAGATTTGGGCCCTTTTTAACGTTGTTTATGGGTTTTTATTTATTAATAATAGAAGCATAGCATCAATCTTTTTAACTATTACTTTCTAAATATCTGCGTGGGCTATAGTTTCATAAAAGGCTTCTATTGATTGTACATCAAATGAAATTGTTTCTGCTTTCAAAATGACATGCTTTGCTTTTCAGGCAGGCTTTCCGTAACTTGTAAAAGATTCATTCGCCCTCGCCTGGTTTTGATTTGATTTGATTGTTCTGTTCTGCGATCGTATCAATCCAGTTATATTTTTTCTTTTCGTTGTAGTAACAGTAGTCGAAATTGTTTTTCCGTTCTAATAATGGTTTTGCCACGGAACCACATATTTATGTAGCGTTTTAGTGACGAGTTTTATTTCGAATGGCATAAATGAATGATTATGATTTCCCAATACATTGCAAAAGCGGCCCAAACTAGATATCTAACAACGAACAAATTTTTGCCAAAGAAAATGCTACCAATAATAGAATAAGACACATACTCCTACTTTTTATTTGTCCCAAAACGCTTATGACAAAATTTTATTGCCTACTTCCAAATACTCCGCAAAAGGTCGCACCTACTCCAAACAAGGTTTGAAAACTACAGTTTTGCCCCAGTTCCGGGAAATATATTCAACTGGAACCGAACCCGCGGAGCTTAGCGTGAAATATGTTCTTGCTAAGTTATCTATGTACAAATGATTTGTATTTTCTATTAATTTTCACAGTTCTCCGACTTCGTGCTTTGAAAGGTGTAAAAAGTGTGGTACTTATAATACTGTTTATTTCATTAAAGCCATCAAGCTTTTGAGGTGTTATTCGTACAGCTTTTTATGAAGGGGGAAGTTATGCAACATTAATTGTGTAAAGCCAATAGTTGTTTGTCCATTGAATAATAGGCACAGAGTAAATAGTTCCGGGCTACTATGTATCGTGCGAAATGTTTTATATACTATAACTTGAGGCTTAGTTTACATCGTCTCGGAATTGGAACATTTGTTAGTAGACATCATGATATATGGTGACATGTATTAAACTCAAGATGTTAGTTCGTGTGGCTTTGAGCCGTGTCAGCGCATTTAGTTGCTAGATACTGTTTGCATTCAGCTCGACACTAAGGAAAATTTAATAGATGAAACTGATTTTAGTAAAGAAAATGTTGTTAATGATAAAATGAAAGAAAAAGATCAACACAATCTCCGAAAAAAGAGGAAGATAACTTATTATGTTGTTTTGACTAAAAGCTTATGAAAGGATGTTAATATACACCTAGACATTATCTTGTCAAGAACTCTGACAAGGAAAATTCCTTTATTAATTCATCAAGATTCTACCTACAAACAGACTGGAGTCATCAAAATAAAAATTCTTAGAAAACTCTTCTTAAGACACCTTCGTCAAACGAATTTACCCTCTCCTGAGATTTTTTACTGTACAGAAAATATCACACTTAATTACGACCTTTTCACGCGGACGTTTTAAAGCTTGCCTAAGTAATATTTAAGGGCTTCAAAATCCCTTCGCCTTCGGAGAGCGACGTTAATGTATTTTGGGAATACGGTTCGGTGGGGCGGATGGTGCAAGGAATTTTTTAATTGAACTCTATGTTTCTCTTTTCACGCTTTCTTTTTGGGTAGTTTGATCCCAAATAATTATGGTTGAACGGTTTTGTTTTCGATACTCCGAAAGCGTCGAAGATTCCTGGAGGTTGTAATGGGATGGATTTTATCCAACGATTAATTAGATCGGAGTTTGTCTTGCCCAGAATAGTGAACAAAACACTTCAGATACCTACTGTTCTTATTGCGAGACCTCTCAACTTCTATGTAATTTATGTAATGGTTTTTTCTAGCTAAGGCATAATAATTCTGAAAGTATCAGTACATAAAATGTAGCTTTCCTAAAAAAATTCAACCAAGAATTTCTATAGCCCTCTCCTCTCGCTTCTTTTGACATTCTAATAAGCCTTTTTTCTCGTCCTTACAATTCGTAACCAGCTGATACAACATTTTCCTTTCCTCGATGAGCGTTGAAATACCTATATGGATAATAAAAGTCTATTCGTGTAAAAAAACGCCTCCGACCGGGATGATTCACTGAGGGATGCGAGTGTGGGATAAAAAGAAGTAAATGGACCGACCATTAGTTCCCATCCCTTTCCGTGGGTTTTCTTTAGTTTTATTTTATACTGGATCGCGACCTCGGTTGAAGTTTGGTCTATTTCTGGATATTATACAGCAAATATTTGTTTTGAGTTAATTGTCTTCGTTTACTATCGATAGAGGGGTTGATCCAATACTAGTTTGTGCTTAATAAATATTTACGATTGAAATCTGAATAGTATTGGATTTGATAAAAAACTTTAATGGGAATTAAATTATGATATGTACAGGTAGTTACGGGTAAATATACCCAAATTTTACTAGCAATCTTGTTAATGATGGAAAATGTAAGTTCGATGATAAAGAGCTTATATTTTATTCAAGGTAGATTTAAAAGACATATTTGTCGAAAAAGGGTGAATAGGATAATTTCAGTAAATTTCTTTTGTTCTTAGACCCCGTATGTCTGGACTAGACACAGAAACCATCTTGACAGTTTCATTTAATGTATAGAATTTCTTTCTCCCCAGTAAGCAATTCTATTTCTCCTACAAGTTGATTAATTAACTTGTTAATGTTTTTTGGGGTTCTTGCTATTCCTTTTTGTGTAGCTTGAAGGATAAATTAAGGGATCAGATAAAATAGTACTATGTTTCCCTTCTGGAAACAAAATTTTATTGGGTTAGTCCGAACGTAGATTAACGCATTATCTGCATGAGGGTAGTTCTTTGTTTGTTGTAGTTTAAAGAAAATAATACTTAAAATTAAAATATAAGAAAAAACTTTAATAAAAATGCACATTTAGCCAACAAAGATTTGTCATACAATGGTTTATTGCCTACAAAACTAAAACTATTTTTTTCAATAACAAGTGCAAGTAATGATGGTTCGCAATTAGAGAGGTAGGTAGCTACCTATCCGATCTAGGTTTGTTCAAACCTGTGTTCTAGGCCTTTAACCCTGTGTTTCAGGTTAAAATGACATATTATACTCACATATTATATTTGTATAAGATTTTAACTCAAAGTGAGACTGATTAGAATTTGCAATAGTACCTCTATTAGAAATATATTCCACGTTGGTGTTTGTGCCAACTTGAAACAGTAATTTTGAAATCCAGTGGTCTTCATTCAACAATATATTTTTAAATTTTCATAAGGTTCTTGTCCATATTGATCACTACAATTTATCGTTTATGAATCTAATTTAACTACAGAAGTAGCCAACAAACACCATCCCAAAACAACAATAGTGCAATCCTATCAAATTCCCAAAAAACCCACATCCATACAAATTTGATAAGCCAACCCTTATAACTTTCAATAAAACCCCTTTACTTGGGCCGCTTGCTTTGTCAAGCACGTTCGAGCACGCTACGTCTTCGCAAAAAGTACATGCGCCATGTTATCGTCTTTTATCTCATAAAGTGTCACGTTTCGTTGTACTAGTATAGAATACTAGCGCTTTTACTGGATTAAGTCATAAGCGGTAGCGGGCAGTGGGACTTTCTATGTCTTTTCGTGAGTTGTTGTAAGTTCTTTTTCGTCTTTCACTTGGGTCTTTGCATCTTCCTTCGTTTCCCAGTCTTTAGCATTTCTAATATACTCTACATTACTTCTTTTCGAGATATCGCCAAGCGGTTAGTGGACTCTTCACGTGACCAGAGGGCTGGCCTATTTCTTGGCCAAAGAATTAGCATCGCCATACAACGTGGCAAGCGGCCAGCCTTTTGGGCACTGTTCCTATTGCTGTATTGACAGCGATGCGGACGAATTTTTTTGATGTCCTATAATTGTTTTGCTTATTTTTTCATATACACGTAGATATTATTACATGACAGCTTGTATTATTATCTCTCTCAAGTTTAAGCTTTTTTTTTGAGGAGAAAACATATAGATCTCTTGAAATGACTTATGTTCATTATTTGGTCAACAATTCACAATATGCCTAGAATTGAATTGATGAATTTAATGATATTACCTAATTAAAATCAAAGCCTTTGCCACGTACGTGCAGGTCAAGCTACCCGAAACTGTCAAATTTTCCCAATCAACCTTGAACCCAATGTTTTAGCGATAAAGTTGAAAATCTATTAAAGAAATTTGACAGAATGTAGTAGCTTGATGTGCGCTGGCGTCTGTACCTAGAATTTGTACTAAATATAGTCTTGCAGTATGTTGAACTTCCAAGATAAATAAATAGGTTATGTATGATAATTAAATGTCAAAGGGTCACCTCATTAACCGGTCTCATTATCAGTAATATATTCACTGTTTGCCGCCAGGACATTATTAATTAAGCCTGATTTATATATTTTTTTAACAAATTGGTGTGTTCCTGTTTGTGTCAAAGTTGAATTATGAACAATGTTAACGATGTTGACCGGTCTTGTACATATTTGAGCTTTCTTAATTTATTTATGAGCCATTCCAAAAATCATTGATTCCTTTTTAGTCATAAATTATTTATTATTTTTATTTGATTAGCTAAAATATTAAATTTCCTAAAATTCACTTGGTAGTTTATGCTACCACCTGGTGAGTGATATTTAATCAAAAGGAACATAATTTTTATGGTTCCGTACCCAAAAAGTACCAACGGGACCCTCGCTGTCCGTCTGTCTGTCACAGGGCTGCATCTATTGAACCGTAATAGGTAGACACTTGAAATGTTCACAGAGTGTGTACCGCCGTGTAATGACCGCTATAATAAAAAATAATAAAAACAAAATTAGTTTAATGGGGGCGTAATACAAAAAACGTGTTTTCTTTAAATATGTAGTGTTAAATATTGTACGGTGGTAGGTACCCTTCGTGTGCGAATCGGACTCGTACTTTGCCGGTTTTATTGTTATGTTCAAAGTTAAAATTATTACGTAATTAGTATTGCTAAGGTAGAAATAGGAGCACGCAGGAAGCAACAGCAGATTGTAAGAGTCAAATAAATTGGGTTAATTAATGATCCTTGAGTGCGGTGGTTGAGTGAGCAAGCTGTTACATTTGTACATCATTAGAGTTAATACGTTACCGTTTCTTACAAGGACCATTCGAGACACGTGTGAGTTTTTAATGAAGTATTATTCAACAGGAATTCAAACAATTCGACTTAGCGTGAATGATTTGTTTTCATTGTTTCCACTATCCACTTTTTTAAGCTAAATCTACATAATATAATGTTCTTTGCAGCATTATCAGCCTATAATGTTCCCACTGCTGAGAGACAGGCCTCCTCTCTTCGAGAGGGGAGTAGGCAGTAATCTGACTTTTATAATGGAGGAACACTGACTCCCAAGTCACAGGTTACGGGTACAGGTATACCTATGTTTGAGATTCTACTTTGTATGAAATTAAAAAAAAACTACCCAGTGCCCAGTGCGGGTTAATAGATGTCACATGTCTTCGAATTTTTGTTTCTAAGGACATGCTGGTTTTTTCACAATGTTTTCCTTCATCGGTTTTGAGAGCAGGGTTGATGAACTATTACACAAAGGAAAACGCTTACCTGGCTGGGCGAACCCACGACCTACAACTCTATAGTCGGGCCCGTTACCACTGGGCCACCACTGCTCTCTTTTCAATTTTTCCAATTTTTCAGTACCTAGAAAAATTGGAAGTGTGAATTTCAATCAACCCAGTCTACCGCACAACACTCTATCCTCCGCGTTCCGCATCCAGTCTGTCCCAGACACGTTTTTAAGGTCATCAGTCTGTCACGCTGGGGCGTCCCACACTACGCTAATGTGAAAAATTACTATCTTTAGTTGAAAAGTTCTTTGTAAATGCCATCGCCATCCATCACATGCTTAACTAGATTGCTAAGTATAGGCTTTTACCAAATTACATTTCGATGACCAATTATTTTCTCTTAAATGTCATTTCTAATTCAATTATTGATAACCTTTCCAGTTTATCTTTGTCACTTAAAGGTTACTTCTGTTGTTTTGTCATTATGGCTAAGTGACATAGTTTTAATCCGTCTGTGCCAAGAGTTATCTTTGAACAAGGAGACTAGGGTGACATGGATTAGGGTGTGAGACATCGCATTCATCGAACGCATATCCGGCCTGCGCAACAGGCGGACCAGCACTGGCTGGAGTGAGACTATGACGACAACCTCGATGCTACAGAAACGTCAAATGGATAAATGTCAATAGAATTGATTTATTTTAAGGCAATTTAGTATAAAATTGTTTCTGTAGTGGTTCACAATGAACCATTTTCCTTCATTCGCTAATCGTTATTTTACTGATTACACAAGTACCCTGATATTTGGTGACCCCAACATCAACCTCTATGACACAAGGGCAAAAAGTGAAATGTCTGAAAATTTTACCACAATTGAAGACATACATTTCTCTGGAACTGAATTAGAAAGCCAAAACCAAAATTGACGAAAGCTCCTAACTTGTACCACATCATTAATGTGTCTCTTTGAGTGAAAATTTTGCGGAAAATGATAAATAACGGTACTGACGGCCACCGAATTTTGATGGGGCACCCTTTTGTATCGTATCTTGTTTCAGAGTGGGCTTATCCGTTCTTCGTATAATAGTGTGGACATTTGCCTTGTTATCTGAGACGCCGTCGGACCGATATCATGGCTAATGGATTTAATGGCGAGAAGACTTGATAGCTGATAAATTTTACATAAGTTTGGGTTTGATACGTTGGGTCTTTGTTGTACTCTATTATGAGAAGGAACGGGGTGAGTAGGGGCTTACGATGTCAGCTGCAGGTACTTATGGTTTTGTTGATTCCTGTTTTTCGTTTATTTTGTTTGACTTACTGAATCAAATCAAATCATTCATCATCAAATCATTTTTTTTTTTTGCAAAAATGGGTAAAAGATACATAGATGTTTCATATTTATAACCAAGTTCTCCACATTTTACCCTACAATGGGCATGCAAATAGTGTACAGACGCCAGCAGGTCAAGCTACCCGAAACTGTCAAATTTTCCCAATTAACCTTGAACCTTACTGATTTAGCGATAAAGTTGAAAATCTATTAAAGAAATTTGACAGATTGTAGTAGCTTGATGTGCTGGCGTCTGTACATACAGTTTCAGTTTAACATACTTAATTGAGAACATAATACATAAAAAAAGGAGAAAAAAGTCAAACATGAATAAAAGGGGAGTAAAAGTATTTCAAACCATAATAATAATATGTCAATCAGAGTAATAATACATATGTC
The DNA here is from genome assembly GCA_911387795.2 of Apamea monoglypha. NCBI lineage: Eukaryota > Metazoa > Arthropoda > Insecta > Lepidoptera > Noctuidae > Apamea > Apamea monoglypha. The sequence continues at coordinate 1,743,940 of OU426933.1, read as the reverse complement.
AATCAGAGAGTGAATCATCACTAAGAAAGCTGTCAATAGTGTAATAGCATTTGGCAAGTAAAATTTCATTTAGCGCCCTTTTAAACTGTAATACAGTCAATTTTTTTTATAATATTCGGTAATTTGTTATAAATGCGAGGGGCAATACCAAAAAATTTTTTTGCATAAGTGCAGTTTTACATTTCACATGACATAATTTATTAATGTATTGTGTCCGTATTGGATTTTTGACTGAATTCGTCGGCTTCTCTGTTTTATCTGACGTTTCCGTGTATTACACATTTTAATATTATTTCTCCTAAAAACGAAAATTGTGAGGTGTAATATTTTCTTCGGCGGTTCTTTACCTTTATCACTTGAAGTAAGTCGACCAGTTATATTATCAATTTCTTGTTTTACGATAACTTGGCCCCGTATCGAGTTACCCATTCTTAAAAGCTGTAATAAAATTATATTGAAATCAAATACTCATTTTAATTCCTCTGAAATGATAACACAACATTTCATTTTCTATAATCAAATACCAGTTTATTACAGAAATATTTGTGGAATGCAAATTAATTAATTCGAACTCTCCAATCATCTGATTTACATACCAAAGCAATGTTATCAAACGTACGTACCTACTTATGTATCTATAACTTCGAATGGTGATATTATTGAGATTTTGATTGTATTGCTGGTTTTATGCATGTTTCTATTGATCTACTAACATCATAATCAGACGTTGTCATATGACATAGTTTCCGTTTATGGTTTTTCAATGATTGGGTATAATAATTTCGAGTTCATAAGCAAATTTTCATCTAGTTTGATTTGAAAGTTAAACTTTAAGATTCTCGCAGACAGGCGCAACGCGACAACAATCTCTATTTCATAGAATTTGTTCTACTAGAGACGCGTCGCGCCTGTCTGCGGGAGCATTAATGGTTTCATATCTTGATTTAATTTTAAGGTTGAAAAACGCCACCTACATAGTCAGTGAAACCATAGATGACACAGTATTTAGCTTCTTAAAAGAAACAAGTGAAGAATCAGAATGGCTTAACCAACAAAAAAATCATCTTTGAATAGTGAGATAATATATTTTCACATCCTCTGTACAAAGTTACATTAAATGTTTTTCAGCCATTTTGAATACAGTTGGGTAAATAACAGCTACTAAAAAATAACTTTGCTTGTGTGTGTTTACAAAATTGTTTTGCGTACCCTGCTCTGAGAAATAAAAAGCAATGGCTGCGTCAGTCACAAAGATAGATTAACTGTCGCATTTATTTCTTTGCCTTGGTATTTTTCATTCATCAAAATAAACACAGAACTGAAGAGCTAATATAAAACCATTTTATGTTTTTGTCTTTGAAATAACGTCGACTTTTAGCTTTTGTAGTTACTTAAGGTTCCTTATTTTTTGTTTACCTAAACTTGAAAGTTTATTGTACTCATCATTAAGAACAACTTTTAAAAACCGAAATGCGTATATGACCAGATGTACGAACGTAGACGAAACAAAAGTAGTATGTAGGGATCGTAGCAGATAGCGTTGTGTAGTTTCTACCTATCCCCATGGGAAGAATGCGTGAGTTTATGAGTTTGTGCAAACCTAAAACGGTGAAAAAAAAGCTGTTCCATACATTTTGTCGCGTTAGTGAACGCAAATGTATAGAGCAGTTGAATTTTTGTGTACAGGGTGGCAGGAACATCGACGTGCAAACTGTAACCGTGAATTTAGCACAATCATGATTCTAGACCACCTCACATAGAAATGTTTCGTCTGTTATAAAAAAAAATCTGCTTATATATACCTACGCGTTCAAAATGTATGGAACAGCAATTTTTTTTTAATACCTACCTACCTTTAATGGTTACCTATTAAAAAAAAAATCAGTCCAGGATCATGTACTGAATCCATGGTAACAGGTCTCTGCCAGCCTGTATAGTCAGGAAATTCAACTATCATCTCTTATTTATTTTAAGCACATTGGTCCAATTATATTGTTCGTCCATACAAAATATTTCTCTCTATATTTTTTTATTAAATATCTTATGCCATCCCACAGCGTGTCACTCCTCAAAGGGCGACTTACGACGGCCCATAGACTAATCTGACCGTTATCTCCAGAGGTCTACAACAGGCCCTCTGACGGAGAGGGCATTATCAGCGTCCCTCCGGGCCTCCATTCAGAATGGAGGGCTCTAAGGCACTTCCATTGCTTTGTCCATTATGAAAATTTTCTCCCCCGTTAATATTTTTTATGAAGTTGCGTAGGAAAGGGAAATTTTTATGAAGAAAGTGTTGGATTACTTAATTAAGATATTGAGGTATCAGGTCGCGTTGTTTTGTGGAATTTTCTTCGACTTTTTGCGTTGTTTTAAAACTCAGGGCTTTAATTTAGGAGGTGTTTCTTGGTTTTGTCACCTGATATTTATTAATTTTGAAAAAAAAAGTGAATGATGAAGCTAATAGACACGTGTCTGGTTTGAGGTTGACGACTTTTCCGTTAGCATTTTTTTTCCCCGTTGAAAGATAAGGAAATATTAAATAAAATAATTATACTTGAGTAATAGTGTCGATAGGGAATAAGGGATTAGCCGTCCCCTGTGAACAAAAGGACAATTACTCAACGCAACCCTCAGGATTCCCAGTTATTAACCTACAAACGAAAGGCTATAATATACATAATTGTATCAAATTAAAAGCGGTGCGGGTAAGGCTACCACACTTCGCCCCTTTAATTATACGCATTGACCTGCTAGCTCTTTGAATAAGGTTCAGACGGCAAAAAAGAGTTGAAAACATAGGGGGCGCCACTATTGCTAATTTGACTCGGATAGTGTATGGAATCGGATATTGTAAGCTTACGTAAACTTTGAAAATTAGCTTACCGACTGACATAATTTGGGATCATTAGTAATTTTTTAAACCTACTTTAAAGAATGTATGTAGGTAATCATGCGTTTTTTTTGCAATGTGCTACACATTTATTAAGCTACTTACATTTGATTGAATAAAGTATTACCGGTCACGTACACCTAATTCGACATCGTCTGATGACGTACGATGACTTCCGATAACTAGGTTTACGCACTCATTTTCTTTTACATATTATGAGCTGAGTTTTGCCGATAACGTACGAGCATAGCTCGGCCGATGACGGCTTAGGTTTATACCTCGCGTTAGAAAGAAAATATAGGGCACTGTAGGAAAAACTACCCCAGTTGTAACTAGTCCCAAATCAAACTTATAATTATCCCCAGTCCAACTATGTAGAATCCTCACAGAATTCCTAGAAGTAATTTTCTCACAAACACATACATAATATTATGTATCAAATTAAAAAGCCGCACGAACAGGGCTGGCACACTCGGCCGCTGTAATTACACGCATTGACCTGCCGCCGCCTCTTTGCGCCAAGTTCTTGACACCCTTACTTCGCACTTTTGTGAGAGTTCTGTTCAGCTATAATAAGGCTGGCCGGAATCACGCCCTGTGTTGCATTAAAAAAAATGTAGTGACGTAGTTTAGACGTTTGTCTGTTTTTGAATTTAGAATGACAGTTGAAATTATTTTGTTTTATTTGTTTAGAGAATGTATTAGTAGGTTCCAATTGTGCAATATGTATTCCAGTGATTTTATTATATTTTGGCGTTCTCAATAGCATTGTTGTCATAGATCGAAAAAATAAATGAAACAAATTACAGAGAATTGGGTTTAGGTTGAAAATAGAGCCAATATATTCGAATATACGATCCAATAAAAACATTAGCTACTAAAAGTCCCGAGCGGAATTTATGACTTATTTAAATCGTTTTCAATACCCAAAACACCCATACAAAATAAACAAGGCTATTAAAAAGTTCTCCTAAAACATAAAATCCTAAAATAAATACCAAAGCAAAATTAATTCAGTGTCATTCCGTTGAAACAATATAAATTTTATTCAACACACGAGCACACGAAATTAAACAAAGTTTAGCGGTATTAGCATTGTTCTCGCTCCGTAAAGTCGGTTAATTAAACTATAACAATTTCAGTAATGTTATTGAATTTTTAAATTCAAACACCGTATCGTGAATGAGCGAATTGTCCAAGTTTAAAAATACCCTTTTACGGGTTCGATGTAATTTGTCCGAATTATTGGGTTATGTTCACTTACGGAAGGAGGAATTTAGGATTGTTTGCTTTTCATACACACGCGAGTTTTTCAACAGAACTTTACCTACTTATTATTTTTACCGTGTAAACTGAGCTACGAATACACCGGAAAATCCTTTGCTAAACGGGCCTCCAAACGCGCGGAATCAAAACGATTTGTAAAAAAAAAATAGGTTGGCATATTTTTTTGGTTTGAATGTGGAATGTTTTGTTTTTATTTTAGCTGAAAAATAAACCTGGCCAGTATATTTTAGATCAAAGCTTTGATACGAACCTTCTTGCTCGCCAGCCTGTTGCTACATAAAATTATTAATTTATTCATCAAAACGCCATCTTTGTTTCACTTAAAAACTTGCCTATTAGCTTCTCTATCTTCTTAATTATTTTTAAAACCGTTTTATTTGGCTTGATACTCGTAACTTAATACTTGATTCTTGTGATTGGATTTCCCCAGACTGTCTTTACGTGACGTGACGTTTTTTTCTGCTTCTAACCGCATTTGTAAGTAATAATAAGTCACTTAGGTCGTTTCAGATCTAGAATTATATGCCCTTTCTCTTATTTATTTCACAAAAACCCATTATCATTTCCTCTCAATTATGCATGCATGTAGTTAAGTTAATTTAATGCCGTTTTCTGTCATCCGTATAAATATTTATTACGATGCGACACATATTAATTAAATATCTTAATTTTAAGATCATTTTAAATGCTGGCAGTTATTTATAAGTCTAACACACCCGCGGTCGAAAAGATAAATCTTAAAAAAACGTGATTGATTTTGAACAAAGTACCTAATTAATTATGACCGAACAGCATGATTTGCTTTATGCTTGAATATAGGAAATAGCCAAGAGTTTCGTCAGTATCACTATAACTACTTTTATAATAACATAAAATCACGCCTGTATATCCCTGACGAGTTAGGCAGAGGTGTACCTATAGTACACCCGCATTTCGCCAGTTATGTTTAAGTCCCATGTAATAGGGGGAGAGCCTATTGCCATCAATAGGGCACAAATCATAATCCGGTCTGCTACTGAGATATTCCAGATGGAAAAAAACCCAACCCAACACTTTGCACGACCCGGAAACCCAGGGGGTCTACTCCGAAGTGGTATCGGCCGAATGTTCGGCCGTTTCCTGCTACGAAGTTACTATTTGGTTCGGTCGGTCCCGATCCTACACTCTTTCGAATATTAACTATAGTCCCGATCCAACTGAGCCGATCCGAACTTTTTTCGCATTTTTCAATAATATTCGGTTCGGCCATGTGTCGGTCCGATCCGATCATTCGCACTTTGCACTTCGTAGTAGACCCTCAGGACCTTTTGTAATAATTGATCTAATATATTTTTTTTTTTTGTTACAGGAACTTACTGAAAACGTTGAACATAAAGGATGTAAGTAACCCTCTTCTAATAGGTACAAAAGTTTTTTTCTAAAAATAAAGGAAACCCAAATTGAAATACTTCCTCCAACCAAACGCATGATGCTTACATTTTTTAACCAACCATCCAATTGACCAGACCCAGTAATAGAAATTAGTTCAGGTGGACCCCGCTCATCCGCTTCGCCAGTCAACCGTTCAATTGAATGAATTGAATGAATCGAACGAATCGTTCCCTCGATCGGGTACGCGAATTCGATAGTTAACGACAACATTCCATTTTACAGTTCGTCAACCTTGCTTTGGATTAAGCGGTCCTAATTTAAAGCTTATTTCTTTTACGTTAAGGTACGGAATTTTTCGGGTTATTTTTGCGAAGGTAAAGTTAACATTGTTTCCGAAGGGAGTTTTGTGATGACTAAAGAATTGATTAGTCACAATGTTTTATTACTTTATTGGAAAATTCCAATTGTTTTTCGGTCTTTTTAAGGGAAAGTTGCTTGTTGGGTGGTAAATACTTGTTATTTTTTCGTTCGTCGCCCGATCCCCTGCGGAGGGAAACCGACCAATTTTATACATTCCACAATATGGCTTTTCTCAAATTCCTTTTTATTATGTAGGCAGTTTTTGCTGTGTTCGCGTGGGGAAAGTAACCACGATAATCAATAATCTTTAGAGAGCTTCACGTATGCGATGTGCTTGATTTCTTTGCCAGGGTAAGTCTTTGACGTCGTCGATCTTACGGTAAAAAATAACCCTGAAATGAAAATATATTCTACTAGCTGCGCCCCGCGGATTCACCCGCATAAGTTTCGATCTCGTGGGAATATCGGGATAAAAAGTATCATAATATGTGTTAATCCTGGTTATAAACCACCTGTGTGCCAAATTTTATCCAAACCCGTTCAGTAGTTGTTGCGTGTAAGAGTAACAAACATCCATCCATCCATCCATCCTCATAAACTTTCGCGTTTATTACGAGTAGTAGGAAGAACGATACATGTTAAGTAGGTAACCGATACTATGAAGTGTGAAAATATAAAAACGTAAGCTCCTGTTCTTACAAGATGGCCTCCGGTATATCAAATATCAGTACAAGACAAGCCGCTACGCAGTCTCAATATATTTGTCATGTTCATTGTGTCACATTCGTACCGCTTCACTTGACTTACCTGGGTCGTAGAAAAAGATATAATGCCTTCTTTGTATAGAAGAAACTCTTATAAACCTTTTCAAAATCATATTGCTATGTTTTGGTAACCTAGAAATCCAGGGTGTATGATAGGACTTTTAATTATGTTTGACTTTTAATAAAATTTTCAAGTTATGGAAAAACAAACTGAAAGTCATACTTAACAAAGTTCAAATTACATTGCAACCAAAAACTTATTATGACTTTTTTGTTACAAATGATAGTCAATCAAAAAACAATTTAGAATTCATTTCGTTATAGTAGTTATTTGATTAATTGGCGATGGAATGTAAATTATCTGTGTTTATGAACACTGCTATAGTCTGGTTTAGTATGGTCTGTTCCAAAACAATCTGAATAGAATATAAACAAATAGATCAAAAAATGTACCAATGGATGCCAATTTATAGTGCCAGTTACAATTTATTAATTATTTGAATATTTCAATCCGAAATTCCAATTATAAATCATCTGAAAATAAGTTTTTCATTATTGACGATTGAGTTTAATTTTATAACCACAACTTTCGTCGATGATTTTTCCATTACAATTCGATGATTATCGTTATTCAAACAATAATTGTTGGAACAAGTGGTGAGAAATAAAGTTAAAACTTTGTAAATTCAGATGAATAATTATGTTACGGGTTTGATTACACTTTCATAAAATACTTTCGGAACAGACAGTACAATAACAGGTTTGAAAGTATCATACACTCCAAATGCGTTAAGGGGGAAGCGCTAGGGTAAGCCTCAAAATAAAATTTTGTTCATCATGCAACCTAAAAATGAACTGCAAATTGCATAAACGTAAGAAGATTTGAGTTTCGGCACTCCCCCCTTAACAGCTCATAGGTGTATGATACGACCAGTTTAGATTCTCAACGTACGGACGCCAGCAGGTCAAGCTACCCGAAACTGTCAAATTTTCCCAATCAACCTTGAACCTTAATGCTTTGACGATAAAGTAGAAAATCTATTAAAGAAATTTGACAGATTGTAGTAGCTTGATGTGCTGGCGTCTGTACAACGTTGTACTACATATTTTGTAATCTATACGTCCTAGAGGAGCCGAAGAGTCATTCGTATCGTAGCACAGGGACCCTAAAGGTAACTCCATGAAGGTTGAATCTCAGCAGCATTTGCATATAAATTGTATGGTCAGACAACAAGACTCATGCCTTCGTAATTGCGATTTTCACAACTATTTAGCATTTTTTTATAAACATGGCGTCTAAATTAAAAAAAGTTTGATGAATCACGTCTCAAGTATTTCCAAGCTTTTATAAACAAGCACACAATTTTTTGGAGATGCATTATATATTTTTAAATAAACCAATCTTTTTTTAAAAATCATGCTGAATGAGGCGGCCGTATTAACCACAGAACCGATGACTTTTGGGATAGATGATCGTGAATATGAGAACTACGGCCAATCGCCCGAGACGTTACTCAAAAAATAAAACGTGTAAAAAACGCAAATCACCAATGAGTAGCCAGAATGTCACAGTACCTACTAGTATTTCAATGGTGGTTCGTACACGACGCGACTTATCAACGCGTTATTAACTATAGGCCAACCGCTTAACTGTGGCGTTGCCTGAGGTAGCAGTTAGGTGCGGGATGGGTGTGGTGACGTGATGCGAGAGCTCAGTGATTCGTCAACTTATGACAACTATCACCCCTCCTGCACCGTGCAGCTACCTCAGGCAACGTCTCAGTTAAGCGGTCGGCCTATAGTTTGTGATTTGTTGTGTCGTGTACGGACCGCTCTTGAAATACCTACTAGTGCTGTGATTCTGGCTATTCATAGGTGATTTGATTTTGAAAGAAAATACATTTATATAGCTTAGACTAAAAGGCACGCAACACGTCATAATTATTACAACATGTCTTTACCTACATTTTGCAACACGTTACTCTTGAGTGGCATCATAGACAATGGGTTTTAGGGGATAGGGACAAGCTCTCAGGCTAAATAGTTGGGTCGACAATCTTCGCAGGATGTATGGTCGCAGTTGGGTTAGAGTAGCCGACAACTCAATAAGATGGCGGACGATTAGGGAAGCCTTTGTCCTCCCTATGACTGCTAAAAGTTTATGTATGGGGGCGTTATTTAGTTCCGAAATTCACTAAGCCGCACACACAAGTGTAAATGAAACCTGACACTTTACCGTAGCCATCCCCCAGCCTATCACACTTACCCAATTTACATCAAAGCACGTAATATCAGTGCCCGTCACTATCTCCTAATGAAAATTGCGATCCAACGTCACTCCGAAGACAAAGTGCCTCAAAGGACACAATTTTAGCGTCAAAATAAATTTACCCTTGGAAAGGGGTAATTCCATATTTTCTGGAGAATAAAACTAATTCCCTTCTCGTTCTAAAAGCTATCACACTTAGTGAGAATTTGGCATTTAATAAGGCTTGTAATGGAGGGGCCGTGGAAGTGGATTTATAAACTGCTCAGATGAGGCTCTGGTGATTGATACTAATTTTGTTTATTTACTGGTAACTCATTCCTCTTTTGGGCGTCTTTACGACTTGAGAAAGTGACGTGATTTCTTTATTATGCTGAAGTTTAATATGCATGTTTTATGTACAGACATCAGCACTTCAAGCTACTACAATCTGTCAAATTTCTTTAATAGATTTTTAACTTTATCCCTAAAGCATTAAAGTTCAAGGTTGATTTGGAAAATTTGACAGTTTCGGGTAGCTTGACCTGCTTAAATGAAAAGCAACTTTGTTTTATATGAGCTCAACTGTCACTAATGAGACGCAATTACTTTATCTATTGTTACCGAACTTAATAAGCCTGCATAACAGACGGAGGGCTATTATACTATAGTCTATTCAAATTTATGTTTGAAATTTATGTTATTTCAAGTGAAAGAAATATCAACTTTATTTAATTGCAATTAAATTGATTTCCGAGTGACTAGCATTACTGAAACAATTATAAAAATGTTTGAAGTTGTAGCGTAAACTGAACTTTATTATGTAGGCATTAAATAAATTTTCCATAAACTCATATTAAATTTGTTTACATTTTTGGTAAATAAATCGCGAATGCAGTATATCATGTATTTATAGAAGTAACATAGTCGGAGAATTAAACAAGCCTCTATGAATAGAAACAATAAAATAGGAACACAAAACATCCATTTCAAAAACTAAAAAATCCCTTATTTCCACTTTAGAATTCACCTCATAAACAAACAAAGGGTTCAACTTAAAACCGGGTTGTTCTTGTTTGGGTTCAGTTCTATTTTTGTACCAATTTTGCAAGTCGTTGTTACAAATAAAGGATACCGTTTACGTAACCTGTACCCATTTGTGAGGTCTTTTCGTGTAATTTTATAGGTACGCCTCAGCCTAACCCTTCGGGGAATGCAGGCGAGATGTTATGTATCCACGAAAAAAAAAACACAACAGCGCAAATGTGAAAATATCAGATATATCCGAAAAGATACCTCCATGTTTGTATTTACGATCATCACATTAGACCATCTCGGAAAAAATGTACACGCTGCTTACAAGTTTGTAGGAAAACTGACCCAAATATATCCGAAGATTCCCGAATGGAGGTCAGGAGGATGGATGATCATAATCCACACGATCGAACCTTTGCACTCGGATACGTAAACAAACATATTTTTATAGGAATCGTGTATTAACAGTGTGCTATGCTTTGCAATGGGCAACTAGCTTCATCTTCGTGACGTTCCCTTGACAATTCAAAAGTGCCTGTAATTGGTTTAATTGAAGTAAATGTTTTGAGTTTGTGTTTGATAAATAAAATAATTCTTCTTCGTTCATCTAGTGGTCGCAAGCGCTACCTGTGCATGAGGTCCTGGGTCTGATTCCCAGGTCGAGCAAAGTTTCATTGGGTTTTTTCATCAAGAATTTCTCATTAGAAGTCTAGATTTGTGCCCAGTTAATGACAATTATAAGCTCGCTCCCTATTGCGTGGGACTTAAACATAATGGGTGAAATGTGGGTTGTAATTATAGGTGTACACCTCTGCTGGACCCTTCGGGGAAAACAGGCGTGAACGTTTTTAATAAAATATGATCAAATGCTAATGTGAAAGGTAATAAAACTTCTTCATGTAGCTGATTGTGGTTCAAGCAGTAAATGTCAGGTTGGAAAATGGAATGGCTTTATGTATCTTGTTGACATGATGTTTCGATTTAAATTAGGTACGAAAAACAGGATTACTCGGTCATAAAAGCTTAGAGATAAAATCTAAATAATATTGGTTTGTGTGGTTTTGGAGTCAAAGTGCATCAAATGCTGCAATAGTGCGCTTATCAGAAAAAAACTCTTAAAAAAAATATAGTTTTCAAAGAAACTAAGTTCACTCAAAGAGAAACAAATGAGTACCTACCTATATGTGTAAAACATAGCCTTTAAATAATTTTGTTCTGACTATGACCAGAGATATACAGAGAATTATTTAAAAAAATAATGTCATACCCGACCACATTTCTTTCAGGAAATACGATTACCTAAGAAGATTCCATACGTCATCAGTAACTTTTGGACATCCTAGGCAATTCCTTAACCCACCTCTTAAAACAAAGGCTTTTCTATTTTAGTCGGATTTCATCACAACAAAGTGTTATGGCGCCGTAATTTTGGTTTGAGTGGTATCAAACCAAAATAAGGGCGCCATGACACTTTCCATTATAGAATTGCCCACTCAAATTAAATGCTTTGCTTATCAAACGGAACATTAGATTTAATTACATAATGTATTGTATGCTTTTAAGGATATACACTAATGATTAAAAGGCCGTAAATCTGGTTGTTAATTTTAAATGCATTGGAAACTAGGTCAATATTAATAGTTGCTAGTTTTTGTTGGGAGAATTGTATGGCGGAAATTATGTCTGTATAACTATAATATAATATGTTACTTTTACTTCGAAATTGCGTAAAATAGGTCAAGAATACACAATTCCACAGTATATTTTTTTTTATTATATTTGAAAACTTGGTCCAAGATATAGAAAAAAGCTGTTTTCTCCAAGAAATCAATTAACTTGCTTGCACTGCTGGGGGTCTACTCCTAAGTGGTATCGGCCGAATGTTCGGCCGTATCCTGCTACGAAGTTATGTACTATTTGGTTCGGTCGGTCCTGATCCTACACTCCTACACTCTTTCGAATATTGACTATGGTTGACCATGGCCCAACTGAGTCGATCCGAACTTTTTTCTTATTTCTCCATAATCTTCGGTTCGGCCATGTGTCGGTCCGATCTGATCATTCGCACTTTGCACTTCGTAGTAGACCCCCTGGACACCAATGTCGAGCAGTGGATTACGATAGGCTGAGTTGAGAGGCCTACCTCTCCCATACGCCACAACACACTGTCCTTTACCTACCGCATCCAGTCTATCCCAGCCACCTTTTTAAGGTCATCGGTCCATCTAGCTGGTGGGCGTTCCACACTTCGCTTTCCAATACGCGATCTCTAATATCTAACATTAATTCGACATTGCCAATGCTATCGAAAATACATCACTATCCAATATTAGACTAGATTTGTAAATGAGCGATTTTGTGTACATTGAAGGACAAGCGAAACATTATTAACAGCAAAGCTTCCCTAATGAATACTAGTAAAAGCTCAAATCCCCCAATACGTTTACATAGTCTAGAATGGGACTAATAAAACTCAGAACCTACCCTTTATCTTTATTAGAGTCGACGTTGATTTACAAAAACTTTATTCTATTACTTAACCGTTAAAATTAAATAGGGATTCCGTTAAGTGCTACTGACGTTTTCGTCTCCTATCAACTAGGCAGGTTTGAAATTCGACTTTAGAAGGACAAAACCGTTGGTGTTTGTTACTTTACTGTTGTGGACTTGTGATGTCAGTGTCAGATCAATTTAACATTACATAGTTACCGGCGTGAGTACAGACGCCAGCAGGTCAAACTACCCGAAACTGTCAAATTTTCCCAATCAACCTTAAACCTTAAGCCTTTACAATAAAGTTCAAAATATATTAAAGAAATTTGACAGATTGTAGTAGCTTGATGTGCTGGCGTCTGTACATGACAAGCACCCTAATTGCGTAACTCAATATCAATCACAATCTAAATCGTTTTGAAGGATATTGCTAATCCATTGCTTCATATGTTCAAAAATGTTGTCAGCTCAACAACTTAAATAGGGCAATGAATGTTGTTGAACTGTCAAAATGAAACCTATTGCTACTGATAGTGTGTTACGCAATTACCCCGCTGATGTATGATCGTAAACGAGGCAAAATGATTATTTAAGGATCATAATTATCAGGTGGCGTACTGTAGTTTCTGCCTACCCCCATGGGAAGAAGGCGTGAGTTTGTGTATGTATTAATATTGTAACGAGTGTGTATTTCAATGAAAATTATGTCCGAATTCATGTGGTTTTTCTGAAAATTGGCAGTACCCAAACTTTTCGATGGTAAAATTTTCAAAATAAATTCTTTCTTTTATTCTTCCACACATCGCAAGCACTGAAAGTCATGGGGAGAGGCCTGTGCCCAGCAGTGGGATGATACAGGCTAACTGTAACACGTCTGGTACAGAGCACATCAAGCTACTACAATCTGTCAACTGTCTTTAATAGATTTTCAACTTTATTGCTAAATCATTAAGGTTCAAGGTTGATTGGGAAAATTTGACAGTTTCGGGTAGCTTGACCTACTGGCGTCAGTACATTATTAGAAAAAGGGTTTTTAATATCGATAACTAAGCTAATTGTCTGTCAAACCTGCCGACTAATCTAGCTGCTGATCATATTTTTGCTTTTAATAATAAACATAAGGCAGTTTTTAATAATAGGTACAGACGCGCCAGCAGGTCAAACTACCCGAAACTGTAAAATTTTCCCAATCAACCTTGAACCTTAATGATTTAGCGATAAAGTTGAAAATCTATTAAATACATTTGACAGATTATAGTAGCTTGATGTGCTGGCGTCTGTACAAGAAAATTCATTAATTTTAATATAAGATGATATTTATTAATAAAAACTCAAAAGAGCAAACTAGCAAAAAAATTGTTGTGATTTATGTTATCAAATCAGTATGTCATTGAGCAAGATTGATACTATGTGTAGGTTAAAGACGACTAATCCATCTTCTAAATATCAACCAGACCTGTTTAATCTAATTTTGGGAACAAAATGTCATATAACAAATGAGATTAATTTGATAAACACAGACTTACATTCAAAAACACACACATGCATACAGACACACATATTTCAAATGTGTTTGTACCCAAACACACAGTAAAAACCTCGGTAGCATTCGGTAAGCAAGACGTCACAAAATCCGACATCAATTTGGTCAACATAACGTTGCCATCCGAGGTCGAATCCACTACTCATCTTAATATATACCTATTTTTTGTTTTTAATTTATGTTTTTTCTCAGAAAAAAGTCAAGGCTGTCGAAGGCCGGATTCCAGCTGGCGACCTGGCGTCCATTTTATTTTTATTAAGAGTCGTTAATAGGTGAGAAACAAGATCTTTTAGACGATATTCATTAACGAAAATGATACTATTGCGAGTTTTTTAAATACTTACAAAACTGTTAAATTATTTATGTTTTATCTTCTATGTTGATCTTATTATGAAAGACTAATGTACAGACGCCAGCACATCAAGCTACTACAACCTGTCAAATTTCTTTAATAGATTTTCAACTTTATTGCTGAAGCATTAGGTTCAAAGTTGATTGGGAAAATTTGACAGTTTCAGGTAGTTTGATGTGCTGGCGTCTGTACTTACCTACTTGTGTCAAACGTTATTTGAGAATGTTTAATGAAAGACGTTCCGCCGTAACTTGTTGGCATTTTAAAAGCGGCTACCTAGCTAGTAGCAGCTTTTGGCTAGTAATATTCAAACAGTTGGCTTTTTAGAAAAAAAAAACATAATTTGAGTACTCATAATATGTATGTTTGTTTGTATGTAGGGGGTAATCTCTGGAACAACTAGTCGGATTGGAAAAAAATATTTTTGCGCTTGATAGGCCAAGTTTGAGGAAGGCTATTATATAGGCTACTAAACATCACGCTATGGCCCTTGGGAGCCGAGCAAAAATAAAAAAAGTCACCAAGAACGATAGGCGAAAACGAAGTGATATGCGATGCGACGGGGTAGGTCGGGGGAAGAAGAAATTTCATGCGGACGAAGTCGCGGACTGAAGCTACTATAATATAAAAATAAAAAACGCATGCGGCTTTATAACATAAATCAATTTCTTGATTCTCCTTCTTAACATCTCAACCCAATATACCTAAATACTTGCTGTTCTACAAGGATGACACAAACATTATATTGTAGTTCATTTTCCATACCTTTCATTTATAAACTCAACTACTTAGCTACCTACATTTCTATTTTAACTAAAGCTTCAGAAACATCTTAACCAAACCTCTAATCTCAAAATCTCCTTGTTTTATGACAACCGAGCACCCATAGACGCAAAATATTGACCGTTCCCAAGTGCTTATCTATTTTATGATCTCGAACGATGCCATCAAAGATAGGATTATGCTAATACTTGACATCTTATCAAGGTACCCATTAACTTTGCATCTATTAATAGCGTTGTTCGATTAAGGCTCTGTTATGGTATGAGAGCCTGTAGTTCTGTGTTGTCATTTTATACTCATCTGGTGATAAAAATTGTTTTCGGAGGTTATTTTGCCTACATATTTTAATGGTTTTTTATTTAGGACTTTTGTCTTTGCCCACGCACGTAACTGTGTATTATGATATAAAATCTTTTAATCTATAAAATAAAAATGAAATGCGTTAGCTGGTTCACTTGAGAAAACATTTCAAATTCGGGAAAAAAAATAACGTCCTATTTGTCTATTATGACTATTTTTGTAAAACAGGACAACAGTTTTGTCTGTCGGGTCAGCTCATCATTTCAGCCGAAAGACGTCCATTGCTGGACTTACGCCAAGTCAGCTGGTTTTTTTTTAATATATACCTATGAAAAATGTATAATTAATATCGCACACTAAAACAAAACTACAGTAACTCATATTACATTTTGTTAGAATTATCCATAAAGAAATCTTTACAAAATCAACACATCCTAACATTTCTAATTGAATTTATAGCAAGATCGAATTTATAATCATCCGACAGGTGCGTTGTAAAGGCGGTATCATGTACCTAACGACCGTAGGATGCTTGTTTGACATGCTGTGACGTGTTCAACAATGAACTTTCTCGAACAGCAGGAGACATTTTCGAAGCTGTGTTTGAGGCAAAGGAAGAAATATTCACCACCCACGTTTTTAATTAGTGAAGAAAGTTCACGCTGAGCTCTTTGTGGGGTTGGGAGACGTCTGCTGTCTTTAATTTAATTTTGTGTGCACAAGGATTTTTGTTTGCAATCCATTTAGTTGATTATATCTACTAATGTCTAACTACATTATCATAACTATCATTAATCTTAAAGGACTGTGTCTTGTCTTGACCGTGAGTTCATTTTGGCACGATCACCATGACTGACAAACAGATTGGTGAGTTTTTGACGGATTGGTCTGTTTTGATGTTCAAGAAGTAGCTGGTTTGTCACAGTCATGAATCTAATGGAGAAGTTTAGCAAATTTGACTTCAAATAGACTTAGTTTGATTCGAATCAGAACTGTAAAACTGACAAAGGCCAGAATGAGCTCTGTAGCTCCGACACCTTCTCATAAACAAAAGATTATAGACAAGAATAACAGCGTTACATGAGCTTTTAGGTAACTTTTTCTACAAGATTATTGATGTCAATACAAGCGAAACGGAAGAAGCTTATTTTACAGAAAATATGAGCTACTTTTTATTCCGAGATAGGCAATCCCCGGAGATGTACGAGGGAATATCATTCATCTTTTTTTATTCAATCGGCAGAATAATAATGTTGTCAGAACATGTAATCCTTGCCGATAGAACGAGAGATGGCTCGACGCAAATACAAAACTACAAATAATAAAACCAATAAAATAAACATGATTATCTATCTATTATTGATAATAAGTACATAATGGAGACAGGTTACTTAAGTTACTAAAACAATGGATATTTTTTTTGTAAAAGATGAGCTATGTGAAGTAACGAGGCGGTTACTGAAATGACAGCAGTCATAGATGTGAAGAAGAACTACGCTGGTGACTAAGTAAGTGATAAGTAAGACGATGACGATGATGATGCTGATGCCGATCTATTCTGTAAAAATCTCACTGTGAGAACTTAGATGAAGTGACCTGTCAGTAGTGTCAATCCTTAGCATCAGGTGGAATGACAGCTCACTTCGCCTATGGTCTATGGTACCACGGTGAGAATTTTACAGAATAGAACGGCAGGTATCGTTATAAAATGAGCGAGTCTTAGACGAACTAAAATCTTTTTCGCATAATTGAAGCATTAACAAACGATAATTTACAGGTAGGTAGTCAGTAAACAGACCGGAACGATAACTTAGCACTGCCAGACTCAAAATGGGACAAGGTCAAACTTGGTCCATTTATTGTGTATCTAGTTCGTTGTTTTACCGCTTGCTTAGGTAAACTACCAAACTGGAAACCAACAGAAAGTACTTGTATATCTAGTATAATATGCTAGGAGTAAAGTAGAGTTGAAAATGTCCAATTGAACTTTTAGTAGTTTTCGGAGCTACTAAGTTGGTATTTTGTTTATAAACCTTCAAGACAGTGTTTTGATTACTTCTAGAAAAGCGTAGCTTGCTTCGCATCATTGCTTCCTACCAGATGGGATTGTGGTGTGGTCTAACGCGAGAAGGCGGCCCGACATACTCCGTAGAAGATGGCAGGACGAGCTGGAGAAAACAAACGACCAGTGATCCACTTTATAGCACTGGATCGAAAGAGCTGGAAGTCATGGGGAGAGGCCTTTGCCCAGCAGTGGGATGATCCAGGCTAATAGTAATAGTAACAATGGCTATTTAATCAATAACGTAGAGAGTAGACACTTAAAATAAATGAGCCAGTCTAATTTAATATAGGTAGAAGAAAACAGTAAAAAAATATTTTACATTTTTGTAGTACAAAAAGATTTACCCTAAAATAATAAAAATAACCCTATCGGAATCAAAATACCCCTGAAATATTCAATTGGTCTGAAATAAATAAAGCAAGAGTACGAATTGTAAGAGGTTGAGTCCGTTGCCTCCGGGCGATATAGTAAGCCTTCTAAAATCCGATTCAACTATTTCTGGGACCAGATAAGCTTGAAAAACAGTGGGTGAAACACGCTTTGATTTTTATGTCGTCAATGTATTTTTTTGCTTTGTATTTGTTTAAGTTACCTTTGTTACTAAGCCGTTATCTAAGTAATTAAGAATATATTATTTAGCTTGTGTTTTTGCACATATAATTTCTGCCTTGTTACCGATTCTACTCATCACGTCAATTGACAGTGAAAATTGGGGCCATTACTTTGGTATCTTCTGTATTCTCATCACATTATTTTAGAGAAAGCTTGATCTTCAAATGAACGTAGTGTTGCGTGAATATCCATCCACTCGATCATCATCGTCTGAACGCCAACAACAAAAATTCAATAAGCATGAAACCGAACACCTCAGCAAAGTCACATCACTCGCTCTTTTCTCCAACTTTGAGCGTCGAAGTTGCGCCGGGGGCGTCGCTGTAACCTTTGTTCGACGTCTGATTGCCTTGTTCTCCAGGGGATCGAGATTTGAATTTATCATTAGTACTCTCCCTACTGAGCTTCGATGCGGTTGAACCGCTCAAATATTCAGTAGCGCTGCTTGTTTCCGAAGATTTTTGTTTTTGATGTTCCTCAAGGCTCTCAAATTTGAAATTCTTCGTGAGATCTCGAAATTTCGTATCAATTTTCTCGGGTAGGTACTGTTTTTATTTGAGCGACTTTGTTTTGGAAGTTTTAAACGAGATTATTGTAAGCATAAAGGAAAGAGTATGGTTTCTGTTAGAGACGACCGAAATACTATTGTATAAAAATCTTTTTTGTTATAAGACCCCTGATTTGTATTTACTATACAAATTCCTTACACAAAAGTTATAAAAAAGTAAAAGTAACAGTTCAAATAAATAATTCAAATGTTTAAATTATTAATTCTTTAATTTAATCTAAGAAAAAAACTATATTTTGCCGTCGACACTCTCAAAACGGTAAAAGAAAACATCGTGAGGAAACCGGCATGTCTTAGAACCAAAAATTCGAAGACATGTGACATCTACCAATCCGCACTGGGCCAAATCTGATGCTGGATGTAGTCACTGCAACTTTCAGTTCAATTTTGTCTACTCTTTTTTAGTAGACAATCAATAAACGTGTGTAATATAAGCCCCCATACAAATCACGGTAGTACAAACAGTTCCCCATGCCTACCTAGTTCTGTACAAATCACTTTCTATCACGTTGATTATTCACACACAATGATTTAGCGTGGGAACCTGGCTTCCACAAGTGCGGAGTGGAACTGTGACAAATATTTGAATGACATGCGACATTCGGCATCCCCGAAATATTCACGCTACATAAATATATACTGATGTCAACCAATTTGGCATAAAGTAGTTTGATTGCGAAGGAGGAACGTCTAGCCTACCTTGCAAAAGGTTTTTTTATTCTGAAAAACTAAACTACATCGGCGAATACGTTTGAGGAAATCAAAAAACCGATCATGCGAGTCGGTCTCTCCATGCGGAAAACGCCAAAGAAAACACATTTCTTGCACGGAGACCTCTTTAAATTTATATTAACTTTATTTTCTTTTTATTCTTTGTTGTTATAGCGGCAGTGAAAATTTCAACTGTCTAACTATTACGGTTCATGAGATACAGCCCGCTAACAGACACGGACGGCGGAGGCTTAGTAATAGGCTCCTGTTGGCACCCTTTCGGTACGGAACCCTAAAACCGATTCTCCAACCAACTAGTCCCAACGCTACAGCAATAAGCCGAGAAAATAGGCAAGATTACAGAAAAGATTACTACTTCCCATACAAAGGAAAACAAGCGTGACTATATCGTGGAACATTATTTCGGTAACATTCCCATCCACCACGCGTAGCCCGATCAATAGTAATCTGATTGCCATTAGTTTTATCGCGCGTACTATCATGAGGAAAAAGTTGCTTGGAATATTTTTCTTCTTTGCTTTTAAAATAACATTTACTTGGTTCGTCTTCTTTCGCCTTGACGCGAGCTATAACTCATCGTGATGATATCTCTCTCTGGTGTAGCTAGTCAGCAAGGTTGGTATTGGGGGTAACCTAGGGTACCTACGTCTTCTTCGTCTTATTATCAGTAACGGAAGCTCCTTGCTTGTCATTTTCTTCGTCATCATTGGAGCCCTTTGTTAATATCGTTACCCCAACGCGTTTTGGACGTACGACGGACTTACCTTTGTCACAATTCGGTCAAACTGTTATGTTATCGGCAGTTATATTTAGCTTCATCCGGTTAAATTGGAAGCCACTCTAAACACAGTTGGGCAAAGGCTAAGCAGATCGATTGTTCCTCTATCGGCTATCTCCATGTATAGCTTGATGTATTGATGACTCATATACTTATACATTGTAAACGTTTCAGTGAAAATCATCGAAGAGTATGTCTTATATATCTTCCAAAGTTATTCTTACTTACATTGATCATGCCAACATAACGTGTTCTGTATCGATTCAGGAAGTTCTATGTTTAGCAGAGAATGTCTGCAACCTTATGTGATTGTTACGTATTTATATATATCACCTATATTTCTGACCTATTTTTCTTGGCTTCCCTTTCCATGCGATTAATGTTATAAAGGTAAACTATGTATTGTTGAGTTGGTTTGTAGGTATATTTTATTGTTATTGAAGGTAGAAGTTTCTTCAAACTGAAATTCTTCTTCTAATTTTTGTGTCGATAGTACTCTTCTTCGATGTTTAAGCCCAGTAGGTGTCCATGTTGATTGCGGCATCAGTGGCATTCTTTAGGTCATCCAAGGTACATGTGAACGGGCACTTTGGGCACTCCAGCAAGTGGGCCATGGTCTGATTACAGGCATCGCACTCGCACAGGAATTCTATATTTCAGAAAAGAACTGTTGAAAAATAACACCAAATTATGCTAACTGTAAATATAACATAAAATTCCTCCTGACCCCTTTTTAGGCCGACGTAACTACATGGTTCGCGTGTCTTATGAAGATTATGAATGAAATTAACACACACGCAGAAAAACCGTTTGCTTCCCACACAGTGGCACATGCTCCCGATTTCACAAGAGAATTCAAGATAACTTCAAAACCAAGAATCCACTAATGGGAATACAATTTCATCTTATTCCCATTCGATACGCCAGAAATTTTAAACTCAAGCATAACTGTTAGGAATCGTACAACTTAGGAAGTACGTGTGCTAGGAATTTTAAAATTTCAACTGTAAACTTGTAGGAAATTCTTTTTGATTTATCTTGAGGCGTGAGGGTATGGATTTGAAGGCAAGACGAGCTTAACCACCTGAACCAACTATGTTTCATCTTGAAATACGTCAGAATTTGATTAAATAATGGTTGTTCTATGTTGGGCGATCTTCTGATATTTTTTTTCTCTTCAGTGATTTGTTAAGTCAGTTTATTCTCATGAGTATGTTATTGTTTTTTTTAATATGATGATGGTATAAACTGTAGAGCGAACTTTGTTGACATCAATTTTGCCACCTTTGGCAACCTTTAATCCACTTTTCTACAACATCACTATCGGATTCTAAAGCCCACGAAAACCTATCCTATACAAAAACATAAAGACCAAGCCAAGTATAATCCAGCTAAAATTAATCAAACATGACACTACCATTGAGGTCCCCATTAATCCGGGCAAGCCATTTTAATATGCATGTAAAATTTCAAAATCAATTAATATTCAAATATAAATTTTATCAGTAATCAATACGTTTACGGGTTTATAATTTATGGTAAAACGTAATAGTATCGATGTATGAGCATTTGATATGGTGATAGTGTTTGTTTTGAACTTGTTGTCTGAAGGGGTTACAGAGGTAGGAGGCGTTACAAATATTGTTTGGCCAGAAAAGGAATCTGCACCATCTGTTCCTAAAGGTAAGATGCATAATTGAAATGACGAGGAAAAAAAAATAAGACGTACATACTGAGACGTCACTAAAACATAATTGAGATGAAGGTAGGATGATCATGCTTAAGATAAAGATGGAATGTTAAGTTCCGTAATACTATAAATGCTCATATCAGAAGACATCGTGAGGAAACCGGCATTTCCTAGAACCAAAATATTCGATGACATGTGACTCGTCGATTACGGCCCACTCCCTCTTACACAGAGGAGGCCTGTGTCCCAGCAGTGGGAATATTATAGGCTGATTATGCGTATATCAGGAGCAGTGGTGGCCCAGTGGTGTCGCCTCCGACTTACGAGTTGTAGGTCGTAGGTTCGAACCCACACAGGCGCTTTACCGCTCTCAAAACGGTGAAGGAAAACATCGTGAGGAAACCGGCATGTCCTCTCCCAACTCATACTGGGCCCGCGTGGTGGATTATGGCCCACTCCCACACAGAGAGGAGGCATGCGTCACAGCGGTGGGAACTTTATAGGCTGATTATGTATTATATATGCATATATCAGAAGATAGTTTGGCTTAAAATATTAATCGAAATCACAAAATCGTTACAGCAGTCCAACCTCAAACTCAACCAATATAACTAACCTACGTCGGTAAGCGATCGATAACCAGCAGAGTTGAAGTACCTACTGATCTCATCTTTTGGTGAATTAGGGCAAATACCACTTTGAAAGATTTGAGTCCATTGAGAAACTAGTCAAGAGGTCCATTAACAATTGCTTTGAACATCAACCAAGGATAGAATAAGCAGTAACAATCAGATAAATCAAAGAATGAAACGGTTTTTTTTAATACTTGGTGGCAGAGATGTCGACGCGCAACCAGTTACTACGGATTTAGTACATGATTCTGAAGTTGTTCAAATTATTGTTCAATACATTTTGATCGCGTAGGTATTGCAATGTTTACGCTAGAGGGTCTAAAATCATTGTCAGTGCTGAATTCAGGGTTACAGTTTGCGCGTGGATGTCCCTGCTATTCGGTATAATTATCATCGTAATTATTAAATTATTCACTATGTAGTTCAGTTAAGCCGAGTTTAGCGAAGTTCGTTCGTAGATACAGAGACAGGATCTTCGTTTTATCAGTCCAATTTAAGCACGTCAATGGAGATTTTGGAGTTAGCTGTATCAATAGCAAGATCTTACATTGATTCTAATTCCTTAATCAAACTAAAACCATTTGCGCTTCAATAAATCGCTATAGCTTTTAGTAAGAACAGTAGCCTGACTCTGTAGTTCACTCGAAGATCTCACCCACTCATTCACCCATTCATCTCCGGCGGAAACTGTCTTCTATTGCACACAGGCTTCGTCCATAGACTGGCGTATCGAACTATCTTGTTCATTCTTGTACTATTACCTATATTCTATAGCTACTGCCAGTCTGTTCATTGGAAGTGATCGAAGCTAGCTTTAAGATGCGAGTCAAACATCGCTTGATCTTGAATATAACAGAATTCTGTTATATTCAAGATTAAGCGATAACTTTTAACTGACTCGCGGAGGTTGCGTCAAATATGCAGCAAATATGCTAAAGTCTCTACAGTACAAACGACGACGTATCAAGCTATACGTATCCAGTCTTAGCTGACCTCGCATCGTATAGGCTTTTCCTACAATGAGAAGTCAGCTTATACTGGAAATGTATAGCTTGATATGTCACCAGATTATTGGAAGTTGCTTTACTCCGACAGCCAAAAACGCAAACATAAATTGAGCAATACAGTCCAATAATTTTTTAATCGATAATATCGAAGTTAATACAAGTATATTAGAACTGAAGTATTAATTAAAATACATTAATATACACATTAAGACAACTCGTCTGTCTGCCGAACTATAAATTTATGTTCGTATATGGTCGTTTAAGGTCAATTTGGCTCTTATCAAATATGTTTACCAAAGTTTTCCATAGATATATTATTCATGTGATTTGTACGAATCAATACCATATGTTTTCGTAAGATATTGTATGATGTCAAAAAGAAAAAGTACTCGTAGATGTTAGCTTTCTTGTTAATGCATTAGTTATGAAGTTATGAGTACTGGCCTCCCTGAGCCTGATGTATTTTTTGTAGCCTCATATCATTCTTTATTAAATCATGTTACCTGTCTGCCAAAAACACTACAAAGAGATTGGTAGCTGAACTCAGAAATCTTTTATATTATTAGCACTAATGAAATGAAATTGTTTGTTCTGTTATTATGATATCGGAATGACTTTTACAAGTCATACTTTATAAAAAAAATAAGCTCGATGGATTCGACAAGAAATGGCGAAACAAACTCAAGCGTCAACGTCTCTTTTAAAGTCCAGACATAATCTTGGTAAGATCTTTTGAGGAACCACACAGATTTGAGTGGACCAGACCAGTCAGTGGCAGCATTGGTCAGTAATTGTGTAGCTTAAGTAAGGAGCTCAACGACTCTACGAACAATAGCAAAGAAAGGACATTTGGGTAGGCCGCATTACCTACTCAAATTGCGAGACCAACGTTAAAACAAAATATAAGAGAAAGAGGAAAAAAACGAAACGTCCGTTTAGTGCCCCTCAAAGTTTTTTTTGTAGTTATGATTTAAAAACTGAGAATAAACTGGTTTAAAATATTTATAATTATAGATTTGCGCTCAAAAAACTTGCCATTTTGTTCTAAGCCCACGTTCGCACGGACTTTGTCATGCACTGGATTTTTAACTCTAGATGTTGAGCCGAGCGTTGAGAATCCAACAGAGTGCATACCAGTGCGTCAAAAGGCACACGCGCCCATACGGACTTGGGCTTAGGAATGACGGTTGATGGTACAGTCAAGAGTCTGATATTTCACAAAATTAATTAAATGTTTTGTTATATTGTATAATGCGAACATATTTCAAACCGGTACTGCCACAATCCGCTCGTCCAATAAGGTCGCATCTTCTAGAATATTCTAGAAGCCGTGTGAGAAACAGACAATGCACATCCATCTTTTGACATTAGCCGTGTGACGTCCGTCAGCAGAGGCCAATTGGTAACGGCCGCGACTTACAAGTTGTAGGTCGTAGGTTCGAACCCAGCCAGGCACTTTACTTTTTGTATTTATTTTCATCACCACTGCTCTCTCAAAACGGTGAAGGAAAACATGATGAGGAAACCGGCATGTCCTAGAACCAAAAAATCTTAAACATGTGACATCTACAAACCCGCACAGGGCTCGCTTGGTACATTACAGCCGACTACCTCTCACGGAGAGGAGGCCTGTGTCCCAAGAGTGGGAACATTATAGGCCGGTTATGATATCTTTCTGGGAATAACAGTACATAAGTATGTATCAAGACCCCCAAGACCCCTCCGTGCCTCGGAAAGCACGTTAAGCCGTTGGTCCCGGCTGTTATTCGTGGATCTTTGACAGTCGTTACGGGTCGTCAGTAGTCCGAAATCTGACCACCAGTCTTACCAAGGGGTATCGTATTACCCAGTAACTGGGTTGTGGAGGTCAGATAGGCAGTCGCTCCATGTAAAATACTGGTATTCAGCTGCATCCGGTTAGACTGGAAGCCGACCCTAACATAGTTGGGAAAAGGCTAGGCGATGATGATGATGAAGTATGTATGTTTTATTACGTATAGAATCTTCTGAACACCGGAAAGTAACTTAATAAACAAAAACATTATACTTATAAGATTATCTTTATTACATTATCACAACATCTTAAGATTAACGCGAACAGGTGTCAACATCGGTCGATAAATAACAAAATATTTCAATATGGACGTATTAATTTGAAATTTAAATAACGATGGCCGGCTCGGTTACATGGCATTGAATATGGAAGACTAGACATAGAGGAACCGAATTATATTAGTGTTATATAACTTTTTATTGGTATGTCGTAAGCAGAGTTCATGGTACTGCTCGCGAAAGCATTTTCTATATTTAAAATTAAAAAATTAAAATTAAAATAGTTTATTTCTGTAACTTTCTTGTACAATATTGTTCTGTGGCTAGAACCTCCCAGGAAGCATGTAGTAATGCTTGTATTGGGTGGTTCTGCTCCTCCCTCGGATCAACATATTTTTAGGTAACTAGATATTTATGCGGACTAGATTCTTTCTTCTTCTTTGTCAGCACTCAGGGCCATCCAGAAATTAGTAACGTAGGGAGGGGGGCCACATAGTGTGACATTGTGTGGCAAGGGGGGGGGGGGGACATAATATATGAATTGCAACCTCTTCTTATTGTTTTTTTGTTTTTTATGTTCTTTTTTGCGTCATGTTTACCGCAAATAAACGTATTTTCTTCCTTTTCTTTCTTTCTTTCATTGTATATTAAATATAAATAAATAAGCTACCCACGTGATTTACTTCAATACTAACAAAAATCTTTAAAATATTACCAACTCTATTAATCCTACTAATATCATAATAAACGTGAAAGTACCTATGTATGGATGGATGGATGGATGGATCGATGTTTGTTACTCTTTCACGCAAAAACTACTGAGCGATGGTTTATAACCAGGATTAATATATAGGATATTCTTTATCCAGATATTTCCACGGGATCGAAACGTATGCGGGTGAAACCGCGGGGCGCAGCTAGTATTTGTATAAGGTTAATTTAAGATCTCAAAATATGTGACGTCACACCAGGGAAAGGGCACTCAGCTCACAAAAACCAAGAAATTACGACGTAATTTAATGATGGCCCTTGAACTTTTTATTTTATTTATTAATCACAGAATAAAACAAAACTTCAACAGAAACATTATCAAAGACAGGTTTGCAATGCTGTTACTGGGCTTCACTGTACAGTATGCCCCGGAACATTTAAGTTCTCAGCGAACAATCCAGCAGGCTCTCTTCATACACTCTGCGAGTAATGACTGCGACAAACTTAGGGTCAAGTGTGGCGGTGCAACTAGGAAGAGGCAAAAGTCTAGGAATGCCTTACCTTAAAGACTAAGTGAACATTTCCCATGTGTTTGTATTCCAAAATTTTCATTACAAATAAATATTTTCATTCATTCGTTCATTCATCAACTGCCTAGCTTTTCCGTCGGCACTATTATACTTGTCAAAGCAATACCGTGACAGCAGAAACCTGTGTACCTAACACACGCCACCCGAAACTGTCAAAGTTTTCCCATCAACCTTGAACTTAATGCTTTAGCGATGAAGTTGAAAATATATTAAAGAAATTTGACAGATTGTAGTAGCTTGATGTGCTGGCGTCTGTATCTATGTATTTGTTATTTTATTTATTTATTTATAAAGGTACACCAATTTCTATTCATAGATTTAAGAAATTCTATCAATACATAGGTTAAGATACGCTTGCCGCGGTTAGTCCGTGGATGGGTGAACATCTTTACATATCAAGACTCCGTGTTTCGGAAAGCACGTTAAGCCGTTGGTTCCGGCTGTCATTCGAAGATCTTTGGCAGTCGTTACGGGTCGTCAGAAGCCCGAAAGTCTGACAACCAGTCTTACCAACGGGTTGCGTATTATCGAGCACTTAACTGGGTTGCGGAGGTCATATAGGCAGTCGCTTCATGTAAAGTACTGGTATTTAGCTGCATCCGGTTAGACTGGAAGCCGACCCCATCATAGTTGTGAAAAGGCTAGGCAGATGATGCCATTTAAAAAGTTCACTGTCCCCTTAATTTATTACAAACCCACGCAATTCGTAGAAGTTTCTAGTTTAATAATTTTCGAATCAACAGTATAATAGTAGGTACCTAGTCGGTGTGAATGACAGGATATCCGATTAATTGACGGACACGAGTACCCGTTTTATTCGATTAGTTCTCGCAATTTGTTGAGAAATCGACACGTTGAGGTAAATGGCTAGTTGCGCGAGCGCTAGTCTTGAGCGAAGATTGATAGTGTTTCAACACTTATTAGTATGTCAAAGGTATAGTCATTATTAAGGTCTTAATTGGTATTATAAGTACAGACGCCAGAACATCAAGCTACTACAAACGGTCAAATTTATTTAATAGACTTTTAACTTTATTGCTATATCGCTAAGGTTCAAGGTTGATTGGGAAAAAATTACAGTTTCGGGTAGCTTGATGTACTGGCATCTGTATCTTTTTTTTATCTTGGAGAAATGCTCATGAATTCTGCACTACCACGGGGAGATAGTGCAGTTATGTGGGTCTCTAACCCACTAAAACTCCCCGGTGTCCTCCTCTGCCACTTACGGCGGGAACACGGGCACGCCTTAGCTCTCATCCGTGAACCCGCCGCGGCTGTCCGTCACCGGACCCTCCTCTGGGGAGTACTCCCCATCACCGGCGCACCAGAATACATAGCACGCCGTGCCCACCCCAGGGACCAAACCAGCACATGGGTACCCCGTGTCTGGGCACCCTTGGTCCCCCTGCGACGGGTCATGTCATTGGCCCCGCCGCCTGCTAATTGTCGGCCGCAGAGGATAGGGAGAGCGGCCAACGTCATACCAACACTCCTCTTCCCCTGCGGCCCCACCGCGTCCGTCATCAGACGGTGGCAACCGCCTCAAGGCCGCGGAAGGTAGGGAGAGCGGCGCACCGCAATACCGGCCCTCCTCCCCCGCCGCGGCCTCCAACCCTCAGCCGTGGTGCCTCCCATACGACGTCACAGCCCGCCTAAGTTGCGATATCACCCAAGCGACACCGCAACCTACTTGTTGGCCGCTACGTCGTCGGCTTACTAGGAAAGCCCTGACGAACGGTCGCTCCTCAGGTTCCTCTTGGCTTCACCGTGGGTGACCAAGCCACGGCTACTGAGCCCCTCCACCTCGACAATGCGGGAATCCACCTTAGCCCTTTTTTCCCGGGGTGGAAAATCCTCATGGATGTCCGCCGCCCTGGGGCGGGCGGCGGGGTCTGTCAGACTCTTACTGACTAAAAACCAGCCCAGCGTTCCATCTCACACCTACACCGGGGGTCGCGGGAACGTAAGATCCTTCCGCAACTCCCGACTGGTGCCGGCCCGCCACCGCGGGCCTCCTCGGGTCAGGGGGGGAGTGAGGTGTTTGACTCCCCCCGCGACGTCTAAGAGGGGCGCGCGTGGAACACTACGCGCCGCCACCTCGGGTCCTGATGTGTGGGGGGCGACAGATGTCCCCAAGTCCGTCGCCCCTGGACCCATTTAGGGGGGCTGGAAGAGCGTCTGTACCAAGCTTAAGTAGCGGTGATTTGGAGCATAGAAGTACATTTGTTTAATACTATATTGGGTTTGGGATCCAAAACTGGCAGTTGAGAGAAGGAATTTTTAAACAGAGATCTAAAACTTTCTTAAATATTTTCTGACAAAGCATTTCGGTTTTAATTCAAATATATTTCTTTCTTAAATTCCGAAACGTTTATTAAAATCAAAAGTCATTAATTATTCAAATTAGGCTCAGAATAAGCACTTTTCGAACGTCAAAATGACAAAAGACAGTCCCCCAAAAACGCCCGCCCTTCACCACCTTCACCACATTAAAGAAGATTTACTACATTATAATGCTACTGACTGTACCAGACGTTTTTGCCACACTTCTGGGGGGCAATTCTCGTAATTTTAAGAACGTTCACAGTCTGATCTCAGTCTCAATCTGTCAAAAATACCTCACATTTCCCTACATTTTGACATTTTATTGACATTTGTTTGTCGCCGGGATGACACTGCGACTAGATTTTTAACATTTTAAATTACGAGAATTGGCCTTCAGCTTAAAGTCCAAAACTACTTTAATTTAAACACATGGTATTCGCCTACGCGGTCATTATTAACATCAAAGCATAACATTCTCTATAATTCCAAATAGCTATGTTTAACTAAAATTCACGAAATAGCACGAAATATTTAAAACTCACAGCAGGTATATATTTCAAAAACAAAAAAGAAACAAAATCTATTATTTTTCTCCCGTCATAAAATATCTTAAAGATAATTTATTTGCATAAAATTAGTCGCCACATTAGGTAGAATAAATTAAGCGAATATTATGTTTACTTAGCATTATTAATATAAACTGATTTCTTGAATTCACGTTAACTTGAATAAGAATATTTGTTTAACGGGGTCATTAGTTGAACTTCGTCTACGACCTCCTAGTGTTTGATGCTGGACCTACTCGGAAATTTCCGAAACACACACGAGAGCAGAAACAGTAATTACTAACAAAAAAACAATCGACTTCCATAAAACACACTAAAAAGTGAAAAATAATTTTAATTTTGAAAGTCGGTGTCTTGGATATTTATTTTAGTTTTTTGCTACCAAATTCAGAAATTAAGTAACTTATTACTTTGTACTATGTCTTTTGGACGGCGCACAGTGGACGGAAAAACGAGCTTCCCTTTCATAGGATTTTTGAAAAATAAAATGTTTTATTTGATAGTTTCAAGTATACAGTTTTGTCGAGTACATTAAAACATTGAATAAATTAGTAATTACGGTTTTTTTTTTTAAATCTATACCATAAAAAAATGACTTTTTAGTTTTCAAATGTATGAAAATGGAATTTGTTTTCCTCATAACTTTTTTGTGTCTTGAATTGTAAAGCTGAAACTTTTAGGTATTGTTGCCGAGCCTATACCAAAGCCACCTGACCTTTGACCATGACCCCGAACTTCCCCGTTCAAAAGATATGAATGAATTTAAAATGCATATTTGGACGATGTTGTAAGACGCGGTTATGTACCTCAAATATATGTATATACATATTTTTTTTACCCAGTATTGATACCTGAAAGACAACAAACCTATATGACTATCGATCTTGGCGGAAAGCGTACTTATTCAGAACGTATGAATAGATTAATAATTGAATTTATACAACAAAAATAATAATAATTTATTTCAGATTCATTACATCCATATTTGTTAGTACCATTAGGAGCTTACAAAATAGTGTTAGTAATAATTAATAATAATTGATTGACCTATAATAATAATTTAATTAAATAAGTAATAGTAATATTTTTATAATTAAAGTAATTATAATAAGATGGAGAGTTTTTAGACGTGGAAAAGTTCCGGCAATATTGTGCTACAACGGCTCGTAGATATGATGAGCTCTATGCATGGTATTATATGCCCTCAAGTGTGCATAAATTACTCATGATGGTGCCGACATAGTTGAGCACAATAACTTTATTCCAATCGGTAAACTTTCTGAAGAGGCATCCGAAGCTCGCAACAAAGATTAAAAAAAAAATCAGAATCTTCGCGCTAAACTAGCAGAATTGCAACAAATGAGGATATCATCCATAATTTGCTGATATCCTCAGATCCATATCTCTCTAGTTTCAGACCTAAGATAAGGCTACTTCGTAGTAAACCTCTATCAGATTAAGCCGAATTGTTATTAACTTCTAGTTCAGACATAGAAAATGTAGACTTTGAAGACGTAGGAAACCTGCCCGACTGTGACATTGACTAATTTAATTGTGATTGGGTCTTCTCCTGAATCATTGAATTCATATCGCATTATTTATTTTATTTTTATATAAATCGGTATTTTAATTTAATTTATGTGATGGAAAAAAGATTACTTTTATTATAATTACTTTAATTACCTACTTTTATTATAAAAATATTACTATTACTTATTTAATTAAATTATTATTATAGGTCATTCAATTATTATTAATTATTACTAACACTATTTTGTAAGCTCCTAATTGTACTAACAAATATGGATGTAATGAATCTGAAATAAATTATTATTATTTTTGTTGTATAAATTCAATTATTAATCTATTCATACGTTCTGAATAAGTACGCTTTCCGCCAAGATCGATAGTCATATAGGTTTATTGTCTTTCAGGTATCAATACTGGGTAAAAAAAATATATATATACATATATTTGAGGTACATAACCGCGTATTACAACATCGTCCAAATATGCATTTTAAATTCATTCATATCTTTTGAACGGGGAAGTTCGGGGTCAAGGTCAAAGGTCAGGTGGCTTTGGTATAGGCTCGGCAACAATACCTAAAAGTTTCAGCTTTACAATTCAAGACACAAAAAAGTTATGAGGAAAACAAATTCCATTTTCATACATTTGAAAACTAAAAAGTCATTTTTTTATGGTATAGATTTAAAAAAAAACCCGTAATTACTAATTTATTCAATGTTTTAATGTACTCGACAAAACTGTATACTTGAAACTATCAAATAGAACATTTTTTTATTTAAAAATCCTATGAAAGGGAAGCTTGTTTTTCCGTCCACTGTGCGGCGGTTGTTTTTATTTTTCACTGTTTAGTTATGGTCCCTACCCCACCACCAATTCTTAAAAAAACACTGACAACATCATCAAGATACAAAAACTGGATTATAAAAAAGTATTTTCAAAATCGGAAATATCTATAAACGAACTTACATAAAAAAAATATATACAGACGAATATATACTCTTCCTTTTTTCGTGGAGAACGTGGTTGATTTCACATTTGTGTCATTTCTGTATCCTATCTTCGTAATTCGGTCGTTTTCCCGAATAAATAAAATAAAACTAAAAGTCAATTAAAAAATAATAAACAATATGAATGTGTTTACCAAAGATTTAAAAATCATCATTCTAGCCTAGCCTTTCCCCAACTACGTTGGAATCGGTTTCCAGTCTAAAATGCAGCTAAATACAAGTATTTCACAAAGAGCAACAAAAAATTTAAACACGGATGGATACATTATTCCGAAACAAAAAAAAAGAAATAATAAATTATCGGACCCGACACCAAGTCGAGTCAAAACGAAACATTATACTCTTAACTCTCAAAATCCAATGACCTATACTCCTTAAGCATTCACAAAGTTAACACAGTGCCGTACATCCATAAACAAGGTACAAACAGTATAGAACTTATAACTCCATAATTCATTCGTCATGATTTCGTACCGAGTAACAAGAAAGCCAGGCTCGGGTATAAATAATTAATGAAGTAAGAAAAGCGAGTGAAACACTCCAGTTTTTACGCTCCAGAAGATATTGTTTTAAAGCTCTTAAGATTTAATTTCCGCGGTGATGGGGCGAAATGTAGCGAACTGGGGTGTTGGGGCAAGGGAAATGAGATTTCTTTCAATGGACGCCTGAAGACTTATGTCACTGAGCGGATAATGTGATAGTCATGAATCGTTATTCGTTTTGTATGGAAAAGAATATTTTTATACAGTAATTTACAGGTAGAATCGTGTTGCTAGGGTGTTTTTGCGCCGTATATGTATATTTTCGATTTTCTGGATGCGAGTAGCACAGACCCAACACGTCGCTGCGCATCGCCCGCCCGCGCTTTGTACGAGTATTGTGACTTTTTTCTTTTTGCTTGGTTCCTAAGGGTCATTGCGTGATGTTAAATAGCCAAGAATTGGGCTATCAATTACAAAAATACTTTTTCAAATCCGATTGGTAGTTTCAGAGATTAGCGCGTTCAAACAAACAAACTCTGTAGCTTTATTATAATTATTTTAGTAAATATTTACAAACAATATCGTACTGCTAGGGTGATTTTGCGCCGTTTATATTTCGCCTTATTTTCGAATACGAAGAAACTGCTGCCGTGGGCGGGCGATATTAAAAAATCTCTTTTTATCAACGCCTTCCTAGAAAGTGCTTATTTGACTTAAGCCTGGTCTAATTATTATCTCCGTTTCAATTAATTGTTTATTTGGATATTATACTATGCTAAAAATAGATCTATATTTAGTAAGGACTAAGGATAGATCTAAGTGTATAAGGTATATAACAAGGATGGTCTTTAGTAATTTTTAGATAGAAAACGGAGATATCCCAAAAATATAAATCCAATTACCTTCTTGATCTATTGAAGGTCATCATCTGCCTAGCCTTTTCCCAACTATGTTTGGACGGCTTCCAGTCTAACCGGATACAGCTGAATACTAGTATTTTACATAGAGCGACTGCTTATCTGACCTCCATAACCCAATTACTGGGTAATATGATACCCCTTGGTAAGACGGGTTGTCAAACTTTCGGGCTTCTGACAACCCGTAACGACTGCCAAAGATCCACGATTGACAGCCGGGACCAACGGCTTAACGTGCTTTCCGAGGCACGGAGAGGTTTTGATATGTTAAGATGGTCACCATCTACGGACCAACCGCGGCAAGCGCTGCTTAACCTGAACGATCGATCCGCGCGGCTGTTATTACTTAGCCACAAACCCCAAAAGATTGATCGTATCATCATTATACTGTAAAGCTACAAGCAGGTGAGTATACAATGTATACATACACAATATCATTTTTTTTTTTTTTTCCGGATGGGAAATCATCAAATGACTCCTCCCGCTCTGGGTGGAGCGGAAGGGAGTGTCAGACTCTTACTGACTAAAACCCACCCATGTTCCTTCCTTCGCCCTTTATGTTCCGGGGCAGCGGTAACCCTTTCGGACAATCCCGCTGACCTGGCAGGCTTCGGCCCTAAGGGGCCCCCCTGATTATGCTGACATCTCTTTGAGGCGCGCGTGGAACACTTACGCGCCGTCCGGCACGGGCCTGGTCCTGATCGGGCGGTGAGCTACCCATTGCTCTCCGCCCGCAGGCCCGCGCCTACGGTGCCCGTAGTCGTCACTCGACTCCCGACGGCCGGGGCGTCTCCCGCGGCGGCTGGGACGGGAGGCTTTCTCCCTCATCCGTCCCGCCACCTCCTTCGCTAGCATGACTGCTTCGCAGAAGGAGGCGACTGCCTCCCACTCCCTCTCGCTCCGGACCATGGCTTGCACCAGGGCCGGGCTACACAATATCATGCCTTCTTACCATGGGGATAGGCAAAAAAATACAGAATGCCACCTAATCAGATTCTTACATCCTCCTTTTGCTTAATTTACATTCATACATCTAAAGGCCATATCTCGTAATTAAAAACGTTCAAAATCTAGTCGCAATCTCCGACAATCATTGTCAAAAACTTGACAAAAAAGTAGGGATTTTAGAGGTATTTTTGGCAGAATGAGACTGAGAACAGACTGTGAACGTTCTTAAAACTACCAGAATTGCCCCTTTGGCCCACGGTGGACACGTACGCCGGATGCGAGTTCTACGCACCTGACCTTTCTGAAAAACATCACCAATAAGGTCAGCTATATATCTTTCTAGAGCTTCCCCCCCGGCGTTTGTACTCACATTTACTTAAAGTTAGTTGCCGTCGTAGGTAAATATAAGAATGTAGCTATTAATAAAGAAAGAAAGAAAAATAATTTATTGCGACTCGTACAGGCAGATCACAAACTAAACTAAACACAGTCAAAAATAAAAAATAAAAACAAATTATATTTAAAAAAAGTAACAAAAAGCAAAATGTAACAGAAATTCCTATACGAGACCAAAAGCCTCCTATCACAGCGCGATGCTGCGACATTTAAAAAATAATTGTCACGGCGCTGGTATTCTGATATAGATTAATTTTGATATCGTAATAAGATCAATAAAAATCCCAAGCCAATGGTAATAGGAAGCCGCGTGACGAGTCCCGGCCACCGTAGGTGCGGGCCTGCGGGCGGAGAGCAATGGGTAGCTCACCGTCCGATCAGGACCAGGCCCGTGCCGGACGGCGCGTCAATGTTCCACGCGCGCCTCAAAGAGTTGTCAGCATAATCTGAGGGGCCCCTTAGGGCCGTAGCCTGCCGGGTCAGCGGGATTGTCCGAAAGGGTTACCGCTACCCCGGAACATAAAGGGCAAAGAAAGGAACATGGGTGGGTTTTGGTCAGTAAGAGTCTGACACTCCCTTCCGCTCCACCCAGAGCGGGATCATTTGATGATTTCCCATCCGGAAATTAAAAAAAAAATGGTACTGGTAGACCCATAACCTAAAAACAGAGCCTCAAAACTGTAACAAACATTACGTAACGTTTTAGTCAGCCAATCACAACTCGTAAACTAACTATTAACTTAAATCCCTGAACGCTTGCTATTCCTCTGAAGCTTAAAGGCTCCCGCAGACAGACAGCGCGACGAGACATTTCCATGAAGTTTTCATAGAATTTGTTCTACCAGATTCGCGCCGCATCATCGCGTCGCACCTGTCTATGGGACCTCTAACGGCCATAATTGCTACTGCCTCTACAGCTACCGCATCATAAAACCAAGCCGTGACTATAACCAAACACATTTCTTAGATCTATCAATAGATTAGTTTCGTATAACAGTTATTAATTTTAATATAATTACACTTAATTTGCTTTTAAAAGCATTATTTTTAACGCTTTCCAATTATTAATAGTGTTAACGTGTTTCTATAAAAAAAGCATGAAATTCGATCGATTGATATATGTACTTCGAATTATTGGAGGATCAAGTTTTATGTTGCAATACAGGTTTATTAATTTAAAATCTAAATAAGTCTGTAGATTTTATTTATTTGAAGCCTTTTACGTGTAAAATCTGTAAATTAACATTTTCTACAATAAAATAGGTTAAATAGGTTTTTGTAATAGTTGTATCTTTAGATTTTTTTTTTGGAAAACATCATTTGTTTAATAAAATGCATATAGATCATTATTTTGATAGTCATAAAAACCGCTGCAGTTTTTAAATATCTTATGGCAAAACAAATGAAATCAGATCATTAAAATTGTAAAAAAAAACCGACCAAGTGCGAGTAGGACACGAAGGGTTTCTTGTATAGGCCGTTAATTTTTATTATCATTTGTTTTTGATGTTACAGTGACAATAGAAATACACAATCTGTGAAAATTTCAACTGTCTATCTATTACAATTCATGAGATACGACAGCCCAGACAGACGGAGACGGACGGATAGCGGAGCCTTAGTAATAGGGTTCCGCTGGCAACTTTTGGGTAGGCAATCCTAAAAAGCTAGAGAAAAAAGTCATAAAAGCAGCCATCATAAATGATTGGACATAATTTGCCGTTCGCAGAATTTCTCAAATTGACTATATTAAAAACTAAAACGTTATAAATAAATAAAGCTAAAACCATAAAGCTGAATGTCCACCCTTGGAAAGGGTGGACATTTCGTGACTCCTGACTTGAGGGATGATGCGCACATTGAGCGGGAGCGGAGGGCGCTGTCGGTCAGAGCGAACATGGTTATTCGCAGGTTTGCACGGTGCTCTAAAGATGTCAAAATAACGTCTTTTAGGGCTTACTGCCCTACACTGTACACGTGCAGCTTGTGGACTGACTATACGCAAAAGTCGTACAGCGCCCTTCGTGACCAGTTCAACAACGCGTTCAGCGACGGATGACCTAAAGAAGGTTGCTGGGACGGACTGGATGCGGAGGGCGGAGGACAGGGTGTTCTGGCGCAGCCTGGGAGAGGCCTATGTCCAGCAGTGGACTGCGATAGGCTGAGTTGGTTAAATGTGCGAAATTAAGAACGCAATTTATTTATGTATAGCAGTTACAAAAAGTTTTCATAAATTCTTATGTCCCGTGTTTTTTATGTTAAAAGAAAAATAAATAACTTGTTATCGTATCGAACAAAAAGAACTTCCACTTTCCTATTACATTAAAGTGTTGGTTTATGATAACATAATACTAAAAAAAGTAATTTATTAACACATTCAATTACAAACCAAGATTTGTTTTATTGAAAAAACCGGTCAAGTGCGAGTCGGACTCGCGCACCGAAGGTTCCCTACAAATTTACGGTTTTTGGATTTTTTCTTTTATTGTGCTACATGACATTGCTTCTTGCCAAATTTCATGATTCTAGGTCAACGGGAAGTACCCTATAGGTTTTGATTCCCTTGCGAGTGTCAAAATATGCGGCATAAACGGAACATAAACACCCGTATCTTTTGATTGCATTGACTTAGAAGTTTTATTTTTTCACTGCTTCAAGGAATTGCAGTATTTGATATTAATCTCAACTTGACAACTTCACGCGTTCCTGAGAAATAGGGTCTTGACGGACGGACAGACAGACGGACAACGAAGTGATCTTATAAGGGTTCCGTTTTTCTTTTTGAGGTACGGCACCCTAAAAATAACAATAAATTACATTTACTATCAAGAACAATTCACTCCAATTTTCTACCTTAACCATATCATTCACTAATACTATTATGTCTTACGTCACCTAATCTTTCTCATAAACTACGAAAAACATTGCCCGATTAGATCGTAATAAGAAAGTGGGATGTTACCGACAATTTAATACTTATTTATCGGGCCGACTGTACTCGCTGACTGACTGGACCACTTAGCGATTGTACCTATTTCGATTAGGCTCAAGTACATAATGGATATTGTGGTGAAGGGAATATTCTATTTGATAAGGATATAACATAACACGGTACGGCTGGTCCATTAATTCAAGGTCCCTCTTTCTCCCTGAGGGATAGAATTCGGAATGAGGTGATCCGGCAGAGGCCCAAAGTTGTCGACATAGCTCACAGAATAAGCAGGCGGAAGTGCAGCGATAACCGAAAGGGTAGACGTGTTCTTGAGTGGAGACCGCGAATCAGCAAACGTAAGTTAGGACGCCCTCAAGCTAGGTTGTCTTGGTATGTAAGATGGTCACCCATCCACGAACCAACCGCGGCAAGCGTAGCTTAACCTGATCGATCAACCTGTGCGGCTGTTATTACTTAGTCACAAGCCCCTGCCGGGTTTTTGCATGGCGATAAAAATTATACGTCCTAGACTGGTACAACTATTCAACAGAAGCACATTCTGTAGATCTAGAGGCATGCTAGCACCCTTCATAGAATTATTATCAACGCCAAACATTGCTACTATTGTTGAAAAAAATACTTAACCCTACTATCACAGCTGCATTTTCCTTACACCACGAGAACAATTTACGTTATCGTCGTGAAGCTTTTAGAGTGAATTTTAAATGTATTTTGTAAAAGATGGCGCTAGGCGCATTTTACTTTCGTTTAATTATTCATGACATTTTTATTATTTCAAGTGATTGGGAAGGAGTAACAATAAAATATGGGTAGTAAAATATGGAGCACTTTTTTTTCATTATTCTCTGAGAGTACGGATTACGGAGTTCGGTGAAGTTAAAATGGATGCGGATGGCAAAGTATCGATAATAACTGAGTGAATAACTAGAAAAACACTTAAATCACCTCTTCAAAGAAAGCTGTACATCTTTTTACAAGCATGTTTCTGTCTTGTTCATACATAATCAGCCTATAATGTTCCCACTGCTGGGACACAGGCCTCCTCTCGGTGAGAGGGCCATAACTCACCACGTGGGCCAAGTGTGGGTTGGCGGATGTCACATGTCTTCAAATTTTTTGGTTCTAGGAAATGCCGGTTTCCTCACAATGTTTTCCTTCACCGTTTTAAGAGCAGTGTTGATGAAAATAAATACAAAAAGTAAAGTGCCTGGCTGGGTTCGAACTCACAACCGACTAGTAAGTCGGGGCCGATACCACCGTTCTTGTTCACAACTCAGCTAAATGGTCAGACGCCAGCACATCAAGCTACCTAAAACTGTCAAATTTTCCCAATCAACCTTGAACCTTAATGCTTTAGCGATAAAGTTGAAAATCTATTATAGAAATTTGACAGATTGTAGTTGCTTGATTTGCTGGCGTCTGTACACTATTTTTTAAATAATTTCTTAACGACTGTAGAAGATTGCTTTATCTCTTGGTTACCAACAAACATTAGATTTTAAGATCGTCACCTTTCAACACACCGATTTGCACGAAACTTTTACTTTTCTTTTAACAAAAAAAAAACCCTTTTAATGGCGCAAGTCCTAACACCTCTTTCACAGCAGTAGGCTAACCACGTACGGACGTAACCTAAGGAGTGTTATCAGTAAAATTTATTAAGGGGTGTTCTACCCCTGGTATATTAGGGTAAGTGGGATTTAAGATACAGCCAATCGGAATGATGCTGTTAAAATATCAAATGCTATCAAAGTTGGAAGTGTGGCCATAAATGCTGGGAGTGTTTGGGCTGTAGTGCAGGATGAACTGATAAGGATATGCCGTTCGTTAGTTTAACTAATATCAGACAAATACGGTACGATCGGGATTGTTATATTTCTAGTTTGATCAAATTCTTACCAGAGTAACTTTTCTAAACAGGGTTATTTTAAATTAGCGAATCTTCGTAGACGCGATATCATGAAAAGCACGTTAAGTCATTATTCTGTCATTTGTCAGTCTTTACGGGTAGTCAGAAGCCCGAAAGTCTGACAACCAGTCTTACCAAGGGGTATCATGTTACCCGGTAACTGGGTTGTGGGGGTCAGATAGGCAGTCGCTTCATGTAAAATACTATTCAGCTACATTCGATTAGAGTGGAAGCCGACCCAAACATAGTTGGGGAAAGGCTAGATGATGTGCTGCAAGCAAGCCTGGCACAGAGCAAATTACCGCAATTGAAACAAGAAAAATCTCTTCAATACTCGGAAGTCGGTGTCGTTGGTTATTTTTCACTTTGTAGTGTCTTTTTTGGAAATTGGTTGATTTTT
Source organism: Apamea monoglypha (assembly GCA_911387795.2). Classification (NCBI taxonomy): domain Eukaryota; kingdom Metazoa; phylum Arthropoda; class Insecta; order Lepidoptera; family Noctuidae; genus Apamea; species Apamea monoglypha. The sequence continues at coordinate 1,703,647 of OU426933.1, read as the reverse complement.
TTTTTTTTTGCAAAAAAGTTTTTATTTGTCACTTTTAAGTTGTAATTCTTACCAGTAATTTCGGTTTAAAAACCAAACTATTGAACCGTTTTTGATGTTTCTATGGGACCAATCTGAGAGTATATCCTTACAAATAAAAAAAATACAAATCCACTTATAAATAACGGAGTTCTGAGGTAACAAACATAAAAAAACCCTCCTCCTTTTTTGAAGTCGGTTAAAAAAGTACAAAGGCGGACTTAATGCCTTATTATGAAAGCAAAAATCTGCTGTGCCTTCTATAAAATAACCATCGGCCTCTCCCCACAACTTCAACCAAAAAGACAAGAAAACTAAGCTTCACTCATCGGAACGTGATTGAACTACCAATTACCAGATTTTCGTATTAATAAAATTAGTTAGGATTAATTTCTAATCGGCTCTCCCGCCGGCATCCAGCTTGTTATTAGGATTTTATAAATTAAAACCCATTTCTGGTCTGAGATTGGCTTCGTTATTTTTCTAGAGAGCTTATGTTCATTTTCTTTCTTAGACTTCAGACATCAGACATTTTTCAGGTAATGTTAAAGCTTTGTAGGTGACAATTAGGAAGGTACTGTGTTATGTATGGTTTTAAAATTAATGTAATGTTAAGCCGTTTTTACAGACGCTTTTAGTCTGAATTATTCATTTATTTATACAATGGCGCCGATTCCCTTATTCACAAATTAAACTAAATTTAAATTCAGTGCATCTTTTTCTTTATATTTTATTAAGGACAGAAGATAAATGTTAGTTTAGTCCTGTCAAATTAGTCAGCGCTTTACGTAAATAGATGTATTTTTAGTCGCCAATTTTTTAATGACGTCAAAACTTGTCTATGGAGTATCTTAATTTGATAGGACTAAACTAATATTTATTTTCTGTCCTTTTCTTAATGAAATAGAAAGAAAAAGTTTTTTTTTTAAATTATATTAACTAGTGCTTGACTGCGATCCCGCCTGATGGAAAGCAGTGATGCAATCGTTGATGGTAAAGCGCATAAGTTTATTATGAGCCTATTCACTCTAGCCTTGAAGACACTTAAATTATAATCGGACGGGAAAACCGCTCCAGGCAAATTGTTCCAGTCCTTCGATGTTCGCGGTATAAACGACGAGGCGAAACGCTTCGTCCGGATCGTAGCAATTTCAACAACGTAAGGGTGGAAACTCGCCGTGCGACGGGTTGTCCGATGATGGAACGGTGATGGCGGAATTAAGTCATGTAATTCCCGCGCACACTCTCCAGAATTCATCCTATAGAATAGCGAAAGGCTGGCTACCCTACGCCTGTGCTCCAGGTTTTGCAGATTGGTCTTAACCAAATCTAGATCACCAATTAGCCTCTTCGCATGCCTCTCCACTGAGTCCAAAGCTGCTAGATGGCATTTTGCAGCACCAGCCCATATGTGGCTGCAGTACTCCACACACGATCGGACCTGCGCTTTGTATAACATTAGAAGCTGTTCCGGTGTGAAGTACCGCCGGACCTTTGCAAGAACGCCAAGTTTCCTAGCAGCCATCTTGGCTTTGGACTCAATGAACCGCCCAAAGTGTAGGTTTGAGGAAATTTCAACTCCTAAGAGCTGAAGGCGGTCGGTGAACTCCAAGGATACATTCTGAAAAGCAGGAGCCAGGGTGAACGGGCTCCTTTTGGCGGTGAACAGACACGCTTGTGTTTTTGCGGCGTTGAATCCCACAAGGTTGGCTTCGCACCACTTGGAGACTGCCTGAAGTGCGACATTTGTACGCTCTACCATAGCCCTCTTGATGCACAGAACTTAAATTTAGTTTAGTTTGTGAACAAGGGAATCGGCGCCAGTGTCTAACCGAATTAATGAGCATTATGAAAGTTGTTTCAGAATCGTTTACTGAATCGATATCTGTCATTTTTAATATAGGTCATTTTTTATCCCAAAAAAATTTTATCTACGTAAATTACAGTCGAACTTCCGCTGTACAGTTAGAACAAACAAAAACCGACAAAGTACCTCCTACCCTAAACCCTTACACGTGTGCGTAGATTTGTAATGTGACCACAATTTTCCTCCATTAATTTAATGAATAAATAATGCTTCATACATAATAGTAAAAACTCAGTGTATGAGAGTACTCAGTGTGTGTGTGTGTGTGTGTGTGTGTGTGTGTGTGTGTGTGTGTGGCGTGTGTGTGTGTTTATGATTATAACATAGTATTCTAGTTGGGGTGTTTGGTAGTGTGCGTTAATTCTGGGATATGTTGTATAGATACTTTATTCTACACTAAAAAAATACTTTATAAAGAAAATAAATTAAACTACAAAACATACAATGGGTGGCCTGATCCCTTTCTGCAATCTGATAATGCTTTTCGAGCCCCCTTTGTAGCCTCATTCACTTATATGCCTTCCAACATGCCCCTTATATTAAAGCTTTTTCTCACGTCGTGGTGAAATAAGGATTTAGTCAGCCAGATGGGTTGCTGATTCAAAATTCCTAATATCACAAATGATGAATCAATCAACTCAGCCTATCGCAGTCCACTGCTGGACATAGACCTCTTCCACGCTGCCCAACAACACCCGATCCTCCGCCACATGCAGTCTGTTCCAGCCACCTTTTTGAGGTCGTCGGTCCGTCTAGTTGGAGGGCGTCCCACACTACGCTTGCTGATACGCAGGTTCTACTCCAGAACTCGTCTGCTCCACCAGCCATCGGACCTTCGTCAAACTGCCATTTCAGCTTGCTTACTCTGCAAGCTATGTCGGCAACTCCGGTCTCTATGTGTTAAAAATCTCATCACTCGTTCAAAAATACCAATCCCAGCCATGTAAAATGGACAGATAAAAAATGGTGGAGACCCTTTCACGCTCTCGTATCTGCTCTAACACCTAGCAAAGCTAGAAAAACTAAAGTGTGTGCTTTAACGCGTAGGCAGGTACGTACCGAGGCCTCACGAGTACTTCCAGCCGACAATTTTCCATTCAGGAATCGAAGGTTAAACGAAGCGTTCAGTATTCGCCTCCCTCTCCAGAATTGTGGCCAGGAAACCTGTTGATACTTTCCGAAAGAATAATTATATGGATAATTTAAGTCCGTAACGCAAAACCCTAACTAACAAAAAAACAGAGGGGCAATTCTCTTAATTTTAAGAACGTTCACAGCCTGATCTCATTCTCAATCTGTCAAAAATATCTCTAATTTCCCTAAATTTTTGACAAGTTTTTGACATTGATTGTCGCCGAGATGCGATGTAACTATATTTTGAACGTTTTTAATTACGGGAATTGGCCCTTAGTGATATACTTCAAAAGTTCAAAGTTAGAATTAAGCTACCTTTCCATATTTTTTCATAGACCTCTGAACTTGAACAGTTTATTACCTTTTTATGCTCAAACTCTTTTTTAATTAATTAGTTATGTGAAGAATCAAGTCAGAATATTTTATTTCACATGGGCACTTATGAAGCTTCAGAAGCTAGGTGCACGGTTCCAATTGGTCGTTTAATAAAAAGAGGAATTTACTGAAGATATTAATAATTGTGCATATGGTGAGGCTTGTGTTTGTATTATACAGGTGAAGTATTTAATTTCGAAAATAAATAAGCAATTAAATATTAATTCCCTATTTATTTAAAAACAAGTTCATATTACAGCAACTCGCATTCATAATTCAATCAACACATTGCTTAACGATAAACAGTTTATTCAAAGTGTATTTGCTTTCAATAGAAGAATATAAACACGGCCTCATTTCACTGAGAGATTCTTTACAAATGTACAAAACATCATCTTTACCAACAACTGCATAAACAGCGTATGTTCCCACTACTGTGACTCTGGCCTCCTCTATGTGAGAGGGAATGGGCTGTAATCCACCACGCGGGCCCGATGTGGGTTGGTAGATGTCACATGTCTTCGAATTTTTGGTTCTAAGACATGCCAAACGGTGAAGAAATTATTTACACAAAGCAACGCGCCTGCCTGGGTTTGAACCCACGACCTACAACTCCTAAGTCGGAGCCGATATCACTGGGCCGCCACTGCTCTTATCATTCACCAACTTTGCTGGTTGTCAAATATTTTTACCACATGGCCTGAGCTACAGTCCTTCCACAGCCAGCCGTAACTGGCGCAATTCAACAACAAACTTATTGTAATGAGAATAAAGATCACTGTGCTTTTGAAAGTGATGCACAAGTAGAGGTTTTTTTCCCTTTATTAATAAGAACTAAATTTCTTAGAATTGATTACAATCTAGCCTAACAGACTAATAAACAATTTAACTCTTACTTAATATTTTACGAGATAGATTATGTTATAACTAAGAATAGTGTCAATTTGCACTTTTAAGTAGAGGTAAAATTACTGTGAAAAGACTGTATTTTAGTACCTACCTACAGCTCGTATCAACACAAGAGCATAATCATTAAAATTAGAAGCAAGACTAGAAACGCTGGCTTCGTCTAAATGTGCATACACACGAGCGACACGCGTCGAAGACAGAGGCAACTGCAACCGCAGACGCGTGTCGGCAGAAGTCGTCGACGCGTCGAAAGCATCCTGCTCGTATATTTGAGCATCGTAGTCAAATACACCGAACGACAATCAAATGGCTCTAAACAAATTTTAAGTAATGCATGAATCTTAAGCAAGCTTCTGTAATACGGGCCTAAGTCTCTCATCCTGTTGAATACAAAATGAAACAATTAAAATAATGGTCGAATAAAATAGTCGCTATTTTCATAGCCCCATGATAATCCTCGTTCGTGAATTTTGTCCCATAACTCCATGGTACGGTGTAATCTCAGCGCGGTGGATCTTAAAGCCTGCTGTGATTGGATCGCAGACGTTTTTATCACATTTACTTGCCGCGAGTACTTGCCACGGCTGGGAATTTGTGTAGGGAAGAGGATTATGCAGTCAGTTCTGTTATTTGGTGGGTAAAATTGTTGGAAGGCAGGTGGAAAACATACACGTTACGATAAACTGGCGCAAGTTTCACTTGCACAAGTCTGCGTACTTTGCGGGCGACCCAAAGAAGGTGGCTGGGATAGACTGGAAGCGGAAGGCGGAGGACAGGGTGTTGTGGCGCAGCCCGTGAGAGGCCTATGTCCAGCAGTGGACTGCGATAGGCTGAGTTGATTGATTGATTGAAGTCTGCGTAAAACCGAATGGCTTGGATACTAATTGTGCTAATTCATCCCACACGTATTAATGTAGACTAGTGCAAGTTCAATTTTGCACAAGATTGATTAAGTAAGCTAAAGTCTCATTTTTTTTTTTTGTAAAAGGTATACTATTTTATTTGACAAATCACAGTAAATAGAGTTTAGTTTCTTCTGACTAACAGGTCTAAAAGCTTTGAACGCAGGTAGCTATTATATTCTATCTGTGAATATAAATGATACTTCAATATTGGCTAATTGGTAATTATAACCTACAACGGCAGGTTAGATAAAGCGATCAGAAAAATTCTTATAAATAAAACATTAAGTTTTTCCGACGAAAATGTCAGAAATGTTGAATTATTCGTACAAATTCCGAATTCAACTGCAATAACCTTGATTAGTTTCGTGATAAAACGCTGATAAATTCACGACGGACACATTATTTCATATTTCCATAATATTTTTATTGTCGTTCTCGAGAATAATCGGCCATTTCGAATGTCGATATTGTAACAATCAATCGGCTTAACTTTTATTGCTTCAATCTATTTATTTACAGCCTGCTTACACGTCGAAGATAGTAAGATTTATAATACATCTGAATATTAATATTTATACAGTTACAAACTATGTTTTTGTGAGCATTTGCTTTGCAGGCATGCTAATTGCCTGTCGGTATTCATTTGTTTTTTTTATTGCTTCATACGTATGAGTGCTCTTGGAAATAAACTGTAAATGTATTCGACATGCTAGTAATCAGGTTGAATATATTTTTATATTGAGCAGTTATTACATACGTCACAAAATAAATAATACGACAAAACTGTAGTTTTTGGAAGTGGGTCATGGTTCCTGGAATTATTGCTTTTCAGCAGTTAACGGCTGGTCATATAGAATCATTTTAAGTTGGTTAGCTAAACTCCGCAGACTCCATATTTAAACAAGATGAGATATTTATGTTTTATAATTTGTATGGTGTACCTACAGTAAAGAGTATTCTATTCTATTCTATAAGATAAACAGATTTTGTTGTTACTTGAAGTATGTTGAGACAAACTGTTATCTTATATTTTATCGTGTTTTTAGATATCTAACCATCACTTCTATTAAGTTTACACAAAAACTGTTTTTATAAAAACTATTTCAAGTGACCATAATAACTGCGGTTAATGACCCCACAATTTTTTTCATTATGTTTAGATGTCGATATCCTTCGCGTCCGCGGATTTTAGCTAGCCAATTCTAAATAACCCTGTATATGCCTTTTTACCAACATAATTATATGATGTATTGCGCCAAGACCAACACCTTAAATTCGACTCGTCATTTTCAGCACCCTGATTACGCAATCAGGGTGCTGAAAATCCGTAGGCGCGGGCCTGCGGTCGGAGAGCAATGGGTAGCTCACCGCCCGATCGGGACCAGGCCCGTGCCGGACGGCGCGTAAGTGTTACCGCTAACCCCGAACATAAAGGGCGAAGGAAGGAACATGGGTGGGTTTTAGTCAGTAAGAGTCTGACACTCCCTTCCGCTCCACCCAGAGCGGGAGGGGTCACTTGATGGTTTCCCAACAGAAAAAAAAGGGTGCTGAAAATGACGAGTACACACTGTCGATCTCAATCTGAATCATTTTGAAGGATATTGCAGGTCCATTGCTTCATATGTTCGAAATATGTGTCTGCTCAACAACGTAATAACGCAATGAATGTTGTTGAACTGTCAAAATGAAACCCATTGCTACTGATAGTGTGTTACGCAATTAACCCGCAGGTCATCATTAATTCACCTTGGAACACGTACAATATCTCACGTACTCCTTAGTAACAAACCCAGACTTTAACATAATGTCTAAACAGTCGTTATTAATAAGACCCTAAAAGCGTAGGCTCCCTAAATACATAACCTTACTCTACACACACTAACACACCCATACAAGTAAAATGTAGGTACATTAGAATTTCACAATCATTCCCGACTCACTCACTAATGAAGCGACTGTCCATCGTGTGTCCGTCACGGTTTGTGACACGTATCGATGTTTGGGATATTTTAAACGCAACGAATTGAATTTTGGAGAATTGATATTTCAATAGAAATAAAGATTCAAAAGTGGTGGATAAAATGGGCAAATGAGTCTAGAATGAGCCTTGTTTACTTATGATTGACTACGAAGGGCATCATTAGCGCCTAGTCGATAGACTTTTCCATCATCGTTACTCTACATTACTGATTTCAGTAAAGTAAACAATCAAGCATGCACTAAAACACAGAGAAACAAGGACTACTTTAGGGTAGAGAAAAAACATAACTCCTAATATCCCACTTCAGACACCAAATTCATGGCACAGTACAGATGTCAGCAGGTCAAGCTATCCGAAACTGTACAATTTTCCCAATCAACCTTGAATATTAATACTTTAGCGATAAAGTTGAAAATCTATTAAAGAATGTAGTAGCTTGATGTGCTGGCGTCTGTACACACAAGATTCTGCCGAACATGAAAATATGGGATCAAATTCTATTAATAGATATTCATAAAAACGGAAGGCAAATTTTAATAACCAAATAAGTAAAGTCTTGCGTTATTAGGACCTAGGGCTACATAGCAACAAATATTGAAATACTGGCGGCCATGCAAACATGTGGAATTAACATAACAGGACCGTTTCGTCCCTAGAAGACTGATAAGGGATAGGCAGTTACTAGAAATAAAGATCTTTATCAAAAGGCTAATCCAGGGAAGGAATACCATCATACCTCATATTTATAAACCTAAATATAAGTGTAAGTGTAAGTGTAATGTAAGTGTAATGTAAGTAAGGTGTATAACCTAATCTGCCCAGCATTCTCACAGGACTCCTCTGTGAGACAGCCACCAACTAAACATACCGACAGACCGCCTTGCAGTATTAGTAACGTGTTTCATACTCAAGGTTAAATTAAACTGTTTAAACACTGGTTAAAAAAAACTGTTTCCATCGTTAAATTTGTATTGAAAAGTAGGTCTATCAAGGACTAATAAAATACAGAAAAGTAACTCATCAATATTTAGCTGACCTCGAGATAAATATAAGACAAAAGAAAAACCGCAACGCTTATGCTCATACATGAGCGCCACGTTTCCAACGGTAGAGACAACTGCAGCCGTCGACAGAGGCAACTGCAGCTGCCAACAACGTGCCGCTCGTGTATTTCAGCACCGTACTCAAATACCATCACGTATGTGGGCGAGATTATCAAGTACATGTCTCTCTATCCCCTCAAGGTACAATATTTCTTATCACACCTAGACTCCAAGTTATCCTCCAAACAGAACTAAAGACAAAACTCGCACATAGGAGAAATACATTCGAATTTCACTCGTCTCACTAATGAAGCAGCCGTCAATCGGACCGTTTGTCTGCCCGTCATCCGGCCCGGTACAAATTAGTGACAACTCCCTGCCCGAGTATTAACGATCTTGTCTGTACGGTGTGAGTGGCAGCTACACATGCTGCTTTGTAATTAATGGAGCTATTGTTGGTAAAAAGGTGTTATCTACATGTGATAGTTGTGTATGAAAAGATTTGATTAATGGTAATTTTCTGAGTCAGAGTGCCTTTTTGTTGTGTAATAATAATACCCTCCAGACCGTATTTCGGCCATGGCATCCTAATTCCAACGGAGACTAGCCTTCGGCGCGGGAGATATTATAGTGCACAAGTGTGTGCGTAGACACAGGTGCACTGTCTCTTCCCTCAATCTTATAGTCCGAAGGAGCAATCCGACACGTCCGGGGAAGACCAACGGCTTAACGTGCTTTCCGAGGCACAGGGGTATCACATCGCCAACTTCAAACTCCGGGCTGTTACTAAGAAGTTACTAATGGAAAAACTCAATAACACTTTGCCGCGAATTGAATCCAGGACCCCACGCTCAGCTGTCGCACTTGTGAGCACGAGCCCAACGGCAGTCGTGATTAACAGTCATAAAAATCAATCACCACATCCTTTTAATATATTTTTTTTTACTTTGGGCAACCTAAAGGAGAATCCATGAACTGTTTGATCATGAAATGGTCACTAAATCAAAGATACTGTCTAAGGCGATAATGACATAAAGATTCGTCTAGGGACATTAGGTTTAGAGTCCTGTGGGGAGATCCATCTCTTAGAGACAACATTTTATTGGACTTCACTTATTTTATGGCACATTTCTTCTTATTGAAGTTGTCCATCAAATAGTTGTTGAAAAATAGACTACTGTTAATCCACACGTAGGTATTAGATATCAAGCTGAACCGTTCTTCTGTCAGCGTATCTTACCTTCCTACTAATAATATTATAAACATGAAAGTTTGTATGGATGGATGGATGGATGGATGGATGGATGGATGGATGGATGTTTGTTACTCTTTCATGCAAAAATTACTGAACGGATTTCGATACAATTTGGCACACAAATAGTTTATAACCAGAATCAACATATAGGATACTTTTCATCCCGATATTCCCACAGGATCGAAACTTAAGCTAGTTATTAAAATATATGTTACAGTTAGTGTAGTTATGTACAGGCATTATTTGCTTAAAAGGAGGCTCCAATCACAAAATAACGTTGAAACATCTTGGTACAGAAATAAAACATTTTTTTTTTTTTTTTTTGTATATGTGAAAGTTTGTATGTTTGGAATTTTGTTACTCAATCACGCAAAAACGGCTGAACGGATTTGCATGATATTTGGCACACGGATAGTTTATAATCTAGATTAACAAATGGGATACTTTTTGTCCCGGTGGTTGGTTTCCATGGGATAATTTACGACCTACACGCAGACGAAACCGTGGGCAATAGCTACTAAGTTTCTAAATGTGATCATTAATTCATTAGCCATTTCTTAGCCGATCGCCATAGTACGGTCATCACCACACACTCACGCTCAGTAGCCATTTATAGTCTGATATGATGAAGACGATAACATTTTTTAATCAGCAGCAAAAACAATAATTTACCACAATCGCCAATTAGAGCGATAAAAAACGAACAGAAAATTCTCATTGCAGCATCATATCACGTTTTTTACTTTATGCAAATAAAGGCATGAATAAAAAACGACAATATTTCTCTACAGAAACTGCATGAGATTAATTTTAAGAATAATGGCCGGCATAATTTGCGCCGGCTAGTCAGGAAATTAAATGTTGTCCCATAGGTTGGCGATGCTTCGAAAGGGGGGAATGATTTTGTTTTACTAGTTTATGCTACACCTAGAAATGGATAGACAAAAGGGGGAGTTAAAAAAAAGCAACTTGTCTATTCATCTGGCACTAGCCCGCGAATGAATGTCAGAAATTAACACACGAGAACGTGCTACCATGACAAAAGTAGCCTATGTTCTTCCCCAGGATGCCATCTATCTCCTTGTGAAATTTTATCGAAATGGGTTCAGTGGCTTAGGCATGAAAACGTAGGATACAGATAGAGTTATTTTAACACCTTGACTGCCAGACAACAGACAAAATAGAAAATCTATTGTTGGCGGTCACCGGTAACCGCGGTGGCAGTCAATGCCTTAAAATGCACTACGTTTGCCGATACGCAGTCTCCACTCCAGGACTCGTCTGCTCCACCGGCCATCGGTCCTTCGACAAAGTCCACTACCACTTCAGTTTGCTTACTTTGCAAGCTATGTCGGTAACAACAGTTAGTGTATTCACTTGAAATATTAGTCAAAAAGCTGCAAAAACAAATTTTCTCAACTGAAACTTTAAGCAACAAAATAATCAGCGGTCGTTAACCCTTGTTTATTTTTTATTGTGTTTAGGTACCGATAACCATTACGTCTTCAGAGTTTCGCTAGCTAATTTTATTTGACACTATATATTGTGATCACGTCTCTTCACCATCACCAGGACAAAGAACTCTAACATAACCATCATCAGATTCAACACTATGTCAACCACGCCTTCATTAACGTATTCCGTGGTCCAATATCCTCGTACACATATAGGAACCTCTAACGATGGTCTGGTTCTATCAATAATTGCTTTTAATCATTAACCGGTTGTGTTTGGACGGGCCGCATTCCCTAATTGGCTTTAGTGTGGCACTGACTTAGTGTGTAAAGGATTAGTGATGTACCTACTGGCCGATTGATTGGGATTAGTGCTGTGCTCGGGTTTGACTTGTGATTGTGATTGCGACTTTCGTGATTTTAATGATGGAGGTTTTAATTTTGATTTTGGTTGTTATATGGTTCATTTATATCGCAAACGCGACTGTCGGGCATGGGGTCCTGGGTTCGATTCCCAGGTCGGGCAAAGTGGATTTTTCCGTTAGGAATTTTTTAGTAATAGCCCGGATTTTAGAAGTTGGCTGTGTGATATCCCTATGCCCCCGAAAGCACTATAAGTCGTATATATCTCCCGCGCTGAAGGCTAGTCTCCATTTCGATTGGCCGCCATAGCCAAAATACGGCCTGTAGGACTATTATTAGTTATTCCATTTAGCCCATTGAATTGTAGTGCTTTCCAATATATAAGATAATTTTGTTGTCTTGTCAGTTTTAGTTTATTTGATTTTTAGCCTGTACTGTAGGGTAATGAAAAAATATATAACAAGATTCGTGGAAAGAGAAAGGGAGGCCCTTTCTCCTTCCACGAATCTAATTATATATTTTTTTGTCTTCCTGCCAACATTGTTAATTTCACAAGTTAAATATTTGTAAGAATTCTTATTGTTCATTTTAAATTTTAATTAATTCAGATTTTCGTTTTCTTATTAATAAATGCTGTTGAATTATTACTTACTTATTTTGCAAAAAAGATACATAATCTTTTATGGATAGATCCTGAGACCCTTGTATCTTCTCTAGCTCTAATAAAGCTATTTCGCAGAAGATATCTTAATATTCAAGGGTTAAAACAATCCTTAATTAATTAACTTAGTTCGATGGAGCTATACAAAATTGGTCACAAATAATTACGATGTCGTCTGAAGGCCAGGGGTCGTATCTTTGGTTGACCTGGGTAAGATTAAAACCATAAATGAGATTTTTATTTAGGGACATGTCGGGTAGAGACTAATTTACGAGTGTCTAGCAATAGATGAATAGGGCATTGTGGTTTGAATTCGTTCATGTTGGGACTGGGTTTTGGAAACCTAGTACAAACTGCTTTCTCATTAAATAATATAAAGCATAAATAATTCCAGTTCCATTTATTTCCAGGTAATGTAAACGAATTTAGGAAATAGTATAAGAAGTTACGCCAAAATGATATATGTTTATGGGCAGAAAAAAAAATGAACCATCTTTCACTATGAATAATATAGTAAAATAAATAGTCAGGGGATGCAGTTACAAAACACATTTTTTTTTAAACAAAAAGTAAAATATCAGTCAGTAAAAAACACAACTAAAATCCTACTTCCTAGTCCTACTAATATTAATATTATAAACGCGAAAGTTTTTGAGGATGACTGGATGGATAGATGGATGTTTGTTTGTTACTCTTTCACGCAAAAACTACTGAACAGATTTGGATGAAATTTATCACACAGATAGTTTATAAACAGGATTAACATATACTGATACTTTTTATCCCGATATTCCCACGGGATCAAAACTTATCTGGGTGAAACCATGGGACTAGTACTATAAAATATGCCCATTGTCGTTAACAAATAATTTCTTTAAAAAATAAAGATGATTAATGCGTGATCATCACAAATGTACCTCTCTTTTTGTAAACAGGAGTCAGGAGGGTTTAAGCTGAAAACCAGCGCTTAGCAACCCGCTAGGGGGTTACCTGAGCATAATGCTGACGCTTAAAACTTTTGCTTCCGGTATTATAGTTTTGTGTATGTACTTACAACTACCAGCTGTAATACTGGAGGCAATATAAGTTCTATTGTTTTCTGTACGTTCATTAAATTTACATTAAAAACAAAGAACATTGTATGAGACATAAAAGCTTTTCCCTTCCCTTCTTAGCCTACTTAACATAATCAGCCTATAATGATCCCACTGCTGGGACACAGGCCTCCTCTCTGTGAGAGGGAGTGGACCTTAATCCACCACGCGGGCCCAGCCCAGTGCGGGTTGGTAGATGTCACATATCTTCGAATGTTTTGGTTCTAGGAAATGCCGGTTTCCTCACGATGTTTTCCTCCACCGTTTGAAGAGCAGTGGTGATGAAATAATTTACACAAAGTAAAGCGCCTGTCTGGGTTCGAACCTACGACCTACAACTCGTAAGCCGCGGCTGTTACCACTGGGCCACCACTGCTCTCCTACCCTACTTTAGCCTACTTAATTGCAGCAAACATACAACAACCATGTAACATGGTTTCTATCCTCTTTCAAGTCGATGTTAATACAACTTAACTTGTAGGTAATCATTACGAGCTCCACCGGTAACCGCTCGGATCTCAGCTGGGGCACATACCTAATCTTAGTTCTGATGCTCTCCCCTAATGGACGATATGTGGACGTATCGATTAGATAGATTAGTGTAAGGAGCAACACTATACATGTTAGCTAAGGTCTTGGTGAATAGCTGTTTAATAAGTAAATGCATTTAAATATTATATGAAAAAGAAAAAATACGTATAGAAAATAAAAGAAAAAGGGTCTGAAAAGAAAACAAATATACAAGAGGTTTAACTTATGAAACGGTACAATGTGACGATACCATTGGCTTATCTTAAGACCATGATAATGTATCTACCATATTCTGACAAATAAATGATCCGCATAAACAGCCTAAACGTTCCCACTGCTGGGACACAGGCCTCCTCTCGGTGAGAGGGAGCGGGCCATAATCCACCACGCTGGCCCTGTGCGGATTTGCAGATGTCACATGTGTTTGAATTTTTGGTTCTAGGACATGTCGGTTTCCTCACGATGTTTTCCTTCATCGTTTTGAGAGCAGGGGTGATGAAATAATTTACAAAAAGTAAAGCACCTATTTGGTTTCATCCCTACGACCTACAACTTGAAGTCCCGGCTGTTACCATAGACCCACCACTACTAACTGGCCTCTCCTGGCCTTAAATAAACTAAAAATACATCTCAATGTTAAATACCTTTGTTTTATTAGCTAAGTGAAAAGATAAAACAAAGTAACAAACGAAACTAAAGCAATTAAGTTAATTTAGCTCCAAAGCAATGTGATACCTGGTTTGACTCAAACATTACCATAATTAAAAGGGTAAAGGTTGGTAAAACTGCAGTACAAGTGACAGGATTAACTATAATTGTGCAGTATACAACATTTCAACAGTCACCTTACACGAAAGAAGGAGCTACAAAAATAGATATTATATTATATAATATAATATTTATGTATTTGTGTAGGTACCTAGTTTGAAGATATTTTTTTTTATCATTGTTCCTCTCAACCAAAGCACCTGCCATCTAATCTCTTCACCACCCTTGGTTGACTGGTAGAGAATGCCTAAGGCAATAAGTCCGCCTTTGTACCTTTTTATGCGAAAAGTTTAAATAAATAGAAAATTACACAAAAAAAATTGTAACATAGAATTTAATAAGAACTTACAAAATCTTAGTGGTCGGTTTAAAACCAAATAAATATGTTATAATTAAAATAATTATGTAAGTACATAGTATTACGTTGCTACTTCCTAAGTTAATCGAAGATACTAATAATATCTTTGTTTAAAGAAATGTCTGAAATCATCGAAACGAAACACCTTTATATATATCTCGTATGAAAAGAAAGACATTTAAAAGCAGTTTTGCAATTTGGTAAAGCTTGATTAATCATTTTAAGGGCTGATTTTTCAATCGACAGATAATTTTTATTCGCGGAATAAAACTGACATCTGACAGTTCTTGTATGGCAGAACTGTTAAAAATTCAAAATTATTCCTCTGATAAAATTATCTGGCGTTGGAAAAATCAGCGCTAAATCACACATATATAGTACTCAATTGTCCAAAAGAGTTTTTGATATACGCCATCAAAATATTGAGGTCAAAATTAAGCCAACATTAGTTCAAAAACAGCTTGTCACTTCCATTTCGCTATAGATTTGGGCAGCGATAGGACCCCGAAATGGATTTCAAAGAACTTTCCGTTGCTTTTTGTAGGTACCGGTTAGTCACGTGAACAACTCGTTTAGGTGTTCGGCATGAGGTAGAGAAGTCAGAGATACTGATGATGATAGTAGACCAAATAACAGATGGAAAATAACAAACACACAGGCAGGACTATGTAAATGATAGAGATTATTATTTGAATTAAAACAACAGCCAGGGTAAGCAGTGAAGCAACCAACTATAGCAAGAAATAAAACCAGTTTTTAATTGGAACTCGCACAGGAATATCACAAACTAAACTAAACACAATGTTATAAACTTAAAAAATAAAAACAAAAGTATAAACTAAGCATGTCATCAAAGATAATGGGAAAATATCATGACTACGGATTTAAATGTTTTGAGAAAAAAGGTGATGTGGTAATAGGGGGGAGTACCCCCCGGTACTCCCCCCTATTACCACATCACCTTTTTTGTGTTGTTTACAAGTTTGTTGTGTTGTTTCAGCAATCTGTACTTAAACAAGACTAACATTGATACTTGAAAACCTGGGATGTTATGAAGAGCGGTAATTATTATAATATAATATATTGATTGTGATTAGAAGATATTATGTGTATTTGTAAAGCGTAGCTCAAATGATATCAAAAATGTTTGTCTTTGAAAACAAAAATTCGACGAAAGATTAGCATTATAATAAACAAACCAAAACACGGTTGCACTTTATGATAAAATCAAATCAATCAAACTGCCTTTCCAGCCAGACACAATGCAGGTTTTACCAACAATTCCAGCACCCACAAATTACAAAGCAACTTAAAAACACAACAAACACAAAATTAAATAACACCATCGATATGTATCTGCCAGTAATTCCTAGACACGAACCCATTACGGTTTCCAATAAAAGCCGACCAAACAAAAAACACCAGACAACATACCCTTAATCTTTGTTGACTGGGGCCCAATTAACTCGGTCGGTTAATGACGCGAGTTTACCCACGCGACCATATTGCCACGTTTAGGGAGTATGCACATACAGCAAACGATACGCTGGAGGACTAAGTTGACTGCAAGCCAACTTCAATTCACTTGGGGGATAACAAACTGCATAATATACACAGAATTTGAAACCCAGTAACATCTTGTTAACAGAAATGTTGCTACTACTCGAAGATTAACGAGTTCTATTCAGGTCATCGTTACCGTTTGCCGATAGTAACTGCAGCAACTCTTTGGCAGTTGGTCACTATTGTGTAGATTGGTTAGTTCTCCATTCATCATCATTGTCAGCCTGTTTCCACCCCCTGCTAATATTACTGCTGATAAGCCTCCTGCATTTTATGACATGCTGGCCTGGTCTGTAAGAGTCTCATTCAGTGGGGTAATTGCTTAACCCATTCCCTGTCCCATGAATCACATATGATTCAAGTTGATTGTTTAACTATTGTGTCTACTTTGTGGACACCGAAGTGTCTGTCACACTAGCAATTGCTTTCATTTTGACAGTTCAACAACATTCATTGCGTTATTTACTTGTTGAGCAGACACATTTTTTGAACAATGGATCAATGGATTCAGATTGAGATTAACAGTGTGTTACGCAATTAGGGTGCTGGTCTTCCCCACGATCTTCTAATAGGTCGTAGGTCCTCTTAATAATTTAGTCCAAAACCGTATAAATCCATTGATATTTCTAGAATAGCAAGCAGAAAGCAAATTGATTCAACTTCCAACTATTCCTGGCGAATAATACACTACACTAATTAAGGACCAATTCAACCTGTTTCAAATACAGACTCGCTTCTACGACTCGCCAGCTCTGTGTGCAAACACCCTTCAGTAACAGTAATCATAGTCAGTGATAACGATTCAGGGAAATTGTACTGTTTGTTTGATTTTGACGTGGATGGGACATTAATTGCGTATGTCGGGTGTTAGGACAACACCGACAGACTGCTCATATTTGGATTATGTGGTAAAGGTTCTAAGAATATAGGCGATTTGGTGTTTACTGTTCTTGTCTGTGATTATATCGGTGGCCTATATCTGAAGGGCCATTGTTAGTATTGTACTTCGTAATAATTTCATGCAGTTGATAAATTTCTATTATTTTTATTTCGGTCCAAAGATAAGTCCTGAATCCCGATCCTTCGTAAATTCAGTATCTTTAAATCTTTTTGATGAGTAAGAATAATCATGTAAACTCTCACCGTGAAAACTTAGGTGATGTGAGTTTGAACTGAATTGTCATTTCACCTGACCGTCGTGATAACTACGTTTGAATTGACACTATTGACAGCTCACTTCACCGGTACTGTAATGCTGTTTTTACGGTAAGATTTTTATAGAATAGATCAGCTGAATATTAAAAGATTAGGGGGTATAATACAAGTATTATCCATACTTGTAACTTGAATTAGGTGCGCGGTATGCAGAAATGGACTAATACCCGTTCGAACGCGTATAAGTTCATTTCTGCCTAAAGTACTTATAGCAATAAACTATTCCTACATCAGACGCAAATCCCACGAGATTAAAATGGCCCAAACTTTTTAATGATTAGACCTCAAATTACGAGAGCTTAGCAATGGAATCTAGCGAAAGTTTTGTTGCAAACAGGAAGCTGTCCGGTGAAAAGTTCTTAATTGATCTATTGATAACGCTCTTAGTTCCAACTTGTTCAGGCAGTGTTAGATGGTTTTGTTTTGGAGCTGTATATGGGCGTTGGTCAAATGTATCGAATTTCTGGTACAAAACGTTCTATATCCCGGGTATAGGATTACGAATGTAGAAGTCGTCACTAGTCTTACCACAGGGTATCGTATTACCCATTAACTGGGTTGTGGAGGTCTGATAGGCAGTCGCTCCATGTAAAGACTGGAAACCGACCCTAAAGGCTAGGCACATCATGATGATGATGAAGTCATCACTATCATCATCGTAGCCCGACTTCACCTACTGTTGAGTATAGGCCTCTCTGTG
The DNA here is from genome assembly GCA_911387795.2 of Apamea monoglypha. Lineage (NCBI taxonomy): Eukaryota > Metazoa > Arthropoda > Insecta > Lepidoptera > Noctuidae > Apamea > Apamea monoglypha. The sequence goes on along the minus strand of OU426933.1, from coordinate 1,685,453 downwards.
CTTGTACCAACCCCCATGCCGCTGTTGTGCCAGCCTTATCTCGGTTTTAATGAAGGAACAGTGCAATAATGTGTGAAGGCAACAATGTCGTTCGCCCATCTCACTGCCGGACGACCGACACGTCGAAGACCTAGATAAAAAAAATGTACAGAGTTGAATGACATGAATGTAAAGGCTGAGTAATTGTTGGTTGAATACAGACAGGATAATATATTTTTTGTCCAACAAACTTGATTTATGACCTACCTACTACCAAGTTATAAGAAAAACTAATTTATTGAGTGTTTTTAGGGTATCGTACCCAAAGGGTGCCAACAGAACCCTATTACTAAGCCTCTGCTGTCTGTCCGGCTGTCTGTCAACGGGCTATATCTCAGGAACCGTAATAGGTAGACGGTTGAAATTTTTACCGAGTTTGTATTTCTATTGCCGCTATAATACCAAATAGTAAAAATAAAATAAAGACAGTAGAAAATACAGCGAGTCTCCATACAAGAAACATCCTTCGTGTGTGACTCCGACTCGCACTTGGCCGGTCTTTCTTAATAGTGCCTTCTTTTAGTACATTCCACTAGAATAACCAACATAATAATTAATGTAAGTTAAAAAATGTACAAACAAACATTTTATATTACACATGAACAGAAACTAGCTTGACAATGCATACCATGAACTTATTCTAGTATAAAGTAATATGTATTGTTTTTGAGACTTTCTAGGAAAACAAACTATCCACTTTCATCTAGGGACGGTAAAAGCCGAGAAAAGTCTTACCTCACTAGGGCATATCCATGAAATAGAACTAAGGCTTCAAACGACTCTTTAAAGCTATACGGAATATATTTTCCATCGTGTTCCGTCGTATACATGACTATAATATGATAATATAATATCACTTTCTTCATCTTTTCTTCATAAAGCGAAGTCAAAACTGTTCGTTGAATATTTTTGGGTATCATTTAAGCTATCACCAATTTAATTAGTTTTGTGTTTCTTAAATAATAGGGTTTGTCCTCAAAATAGTAGATCTGTTACCAAAATGTAGTCACCAAACAATGCAAAATCAGTTCCACTATAAATCACCTAAAATCCTGAGATATAAGGTCTAGTACCAAATAAATGTTTTTGTATGTATTATAATAGGTGTGTCCTAATAAGTATTTAAGCAAACTAATTTAAAGAGATCACCAATAAATCATTAATGTGACCTAACCTAACTTAACTGTTTCCTTTTACAAAAGCGATTCGCTTCTGGCACATCGCCGGCCGCTGCCGCGGCACGCTCGCTTCGCTCGCTCGGCTCGTGCGTTGTTTGTCATACTCTAACCTTTTTTTTTTTTTTTTTTTTCCCTGAGAAATGCTTTATGCATGCCCGCTCGCTCGGGGGACGAGACGGGGTATGTGGGACTCCTGTCGAAACCGCACCGACAGTATACCCACTAAAACTCAGCGGTGTTCCCGCATCGCCGTGATGGGAGGGCCGTGGGAAACCGGCTCAGCCTTTACTTCCACAGCCCTCCCGGCGCGTGCCCGCCTAGCTGGCGGGCCCCGCATGCCCCCCTGGATGGGGGGCTACGGGAATGGCCGGGAACACCTGGCCATTCCCGTCCGACACTGGTGGAGGCCTGTGCAATACAGGCAAGGGTGCCCCCGCACCCGTTGCCTGCTGGCCTCCACCTGGGAGGAGTCGGAGATGACCGTCAAACTGACGTCTTCTTCGACCCCTCCTCCGCCTTCGGAGCGCCGCCGCGTGAGGGTCGTCCTCTCGCGCGCGCTCCGCCGCCTCCTTCTGCGACATGACGTGTTCGCAGAAGGAGGCGACTGCCGCCCAGGACCCCTCATCCCCCAGCATGGCGTTAACCAGACCGGGGAGTGAGAGGTCCTGTCCGATCACCGCAATGAGACTGCGGCGCGGCTCGGACCACGACGGGCACACCTCGAGGGTGTGCTGCGCCGAGTCCTCCGCCGCGCCACAGTCGTGGCACGACGGCGTCTCCTCCCGTCCGATCCGGCGCAGGTACGATCCGAAACAACCGTGTCCGGACAGCACCTGCACCAGACGGAACGAGAGGAACCCATGCGACCGCTCGAGCCAGTCTCGCAGGACCGGCGCAAGCGCGTCGATGGTTCGGCGGCCGAAGGCTGCGGTGGCGAGGTCCGACGTCCAATGGACGACGATGGCGTCCCTCGCCTCCCGCCGGACGGCCTCCCGCTCTTCCGGGGCGGGGCGTTCTCCTCTCGCCCTCCGCCCCGCCGTCCATTCGTACACTCTGGCGAGCACCCACGCCTCGAGCTCCCAAGGCGGGGTGCCGGCCAGAGCGCAAGCTGCCGCGGAGCCCACCGTGCGGTAGGCCCGCGCCACCCGCTGAGCTATGGCCCTTTGGGGTGCCCGCAAGGCAGCGGCGTTCTCCCTCCTTTGTAGGGAGTCCTCCCAGATAGGGGCCCCGTACAGGGCCATGCTCTTCAGGATGCCGGCGTAGAGTTGCCGGCATCGGGCGCTGGGCCCCCCCAGGTTGGGAAGCAGCCACGACAGCGCCCCCGCAGCCTTCAGCAGGCGCGACGACAGCCCGCTAAAGTGCGGGCCGAAGCGCCACCTGCTGTCGAGTACAAGGCCCAGATATTTCATCTGGGCCTTGACCCCGATTCTGACGCCCTCCACGAATACGTGGGCGTCAGGTGGGGGGCGCTGCCGAGGTCCGTGGAAGAAAACGGCCTCGGTCTTGTGCAGCGCCACCGTTAGACCTAGGCGGCGGATCCTCCCCGCGACCAAGGATCCGCCCGCCGAGGCCAAGTTGGCCGCCTCCCTGAAACTCCCCCCCCGGGCGGTGAGGAGAGTGTCGTCCGCGTAGCAGACGACACTCGTGCCTCGGAGGAGAGTTCCCCGCAGGAGCCAATCGTAGCCGACGTTCCAGAGGAGTGGTCCTATGACTGACCCCTGTGGAACGCCGGCCTCGACGGCGTACCGCCGGACTTGGCCAGCCCTGTTTACCAGGAGGATCGCCCGATCCTCCAGGTAGCTGGCCAGCAGACTGCGCAGGTATCGAGGCACTCCGTGGAATCGGAGCGCCTCTAGGATGGTGGAGTGGGGAACAGAGTTGAAGGCGTTGGCTATGTCGAATGACACAGCCAACAATCCGTCCCCCGCCTCCACCGCCTCCTTCACCTGGCCCTTGAGGCGGGCCAGCGCGTCCACCGTGGAACGCTCAGCCCGAAAACCGAACTGAGCGTCCGACAAGTCCGGCCCGGTGTCCCGCAGATGGCCCTTTAGGCGGGCGGCGATTATCCCCTCGAACATTTTGCCGACCTCATCGAGCAGTACGATGGGTCGGTATGCCGAGGGGGAATCTGCCGGGCGGCCCTCCTTGCGAAGGAGGCACAACTGCCCCTCCTTCCACGGTTTCGGGAACCTCCCAGACGCAAGGCATGCGCTGAAGAGGTCCCGAAACCTCTCCTCCATTCGAGTGGCGGCGATCGCCACCACTCTTGCGGGAACACCGTCGGGGCCCGGAGCCGTCTTCTTGGCGCGGATGCGGAGAATCGCTGCGCCGAGTTCCGACTCCGTGACGGGGGGGGCCTCCTCTTCCTCGTCGTCTGGCGGTGGGCCCATCTCTGGCGGGGCGAAGCGGTCCCTGCACGGGAACAGGGACCGAACCACCCCATCCAGAAATGAGGGCTCCAGGGTCTCGGCAACCGGGGGACCGAAGGGGCGCAGTTTGTTGCGCGCTGCCTTGTATGGTCTCCCGTAAGGGTCGTTGTCGAGACCCTCCAGCAGCTCGGCTCTCGCCGAGTCTTTGGCGGCGGCGACGGCCCGACCGAGGACCGTTTTTGCCTCCGTGTATACCTCATAGAGGCGGTCCTCGTCGGGTCGGTTCCGTCGACGCCGCCGCCGGCTCCGCGTGTAGGCCCTCCTCGCCTCCACGCACGCCGCTCGGAGCCCCGCCAGCTCCGCCGACCACCAGTACACGGCGCGTCTGGGCGGTGGTCGGCGAGACCGAGGCATGCTGGAGTTGCACACCTCGGTTAAAGACCCCCTCAGTTGCCCCGCTACGGTGTCCACGTCCAGGCCGGCGGTAGGCGGCGACAGCCAGTCCTGGACGAACGCCGCCTCCCCCGCTGCCTCCCTGTCCAGGCGGGTTAGAGCCCACCGCGGGAACGGTGAGCGCCCCGAGAGGGGCTGCGCCACTCCGGGGCCACTGGTGGAGATGTCGAACCGCACGTAGCGGTGGTCCGACATGGTCTCCCCCAGGTCCACCCGCCAGTTCAGCACGCGCGCGGCTAACGCAGGGGTGGCGAAGGTGACGTCCACTATCGAGCCACCCTGACGCCGCACGCATGTCTGGACGCTTCCTCTGTTCAAGAGAGAGAGTCCAGAGGAGGCTGCCCACAGCTCCACCGCCCGCCCCCGTGCGTCGGTGGCCCGGTTGCCCCAGGTCACCGACTTGGCATTCAGGTCTCCCAGCACGGAGACCTGACGCGGCACCGCCCTGCCGACCACGGCGGCCAGGACTCCGAGAAAATTCTCAAAGTCCTGGAGAGGGCGGTTTGGGGAGAAATATACCCCCACTAGGGCAAAGTCTCCCCACGCGGCGGCCACGTATCCCGGTCCCCTCTCTAATAGCGAGAGGGGAGGGGAGTCTGTGGAAGACCGCGCCGCTAGTGCCACCGAGTCGTCCTCGTCACCCAGCCAGCTGCCTGGGATCGAGTAGGGCTCGGCGACCACCGCTACGTTCACCAACCACTCGGCCATGACCTGCACTACCAGGTCCTGGGCCGCTCTGCAGTGGTTGGTGTTCGCCTGGAGGATGCGGTAGTCGGAAACCATTATTCCGACATTGCACCTGCATCCTCAGCTGCCGCCGCTGGAGCTGCAGCGGCGGCGACGACGGCAGCGGTGGTGGCAGCAGGGCGAACCTGCGCCGGCACTATGCCCTTCCGCACGGGGGGCTTGCAGCTCCTGCCCGTCATCCTGTGGCCCGCGGGGCGGCCACTGGCGGCACACGCCATGCAGTGTGGCGTGGTGGCGCGGCAGGTGACGCTCTTGTGTCCCTCTTGCCCGCACTGGTAGCACGCGTCTCCCCAGTCGGATTTGGAGGGACACGTGGCTCGGGTGTGGCCGAACGCGAAACACTTGAAGCAGCGCGTAGGCTGGTCTTCAAGTGCCCGGACCACAGCCGAACCGAGCCCCACGAGCAGCCGCCCCTTGGTCGCTGCAAGGACGGCCCCGGCCGCGGCGACCGGGCACTCGACGCGGATGGTGCCCATACCGCGGCGGCCGGGCCGGACGGCTCCGCCTTTCACCGCGCTCGACTCGCAGCCTCCAGCCGCCGCGACGGCCGCCACCACATCCTCCTTGGTGACCGAGTCGTCAAGATCGGCCACCTCCAAGGCTGCGGTCTTGACGGGCCTGACGACCGTCGCCGCGTCCGCGATGACCTCTTGCAACTTCGTTGCGAAGAGGTCTGCGTTGGTGCCGCGCTGCTGCCCCGAGAACTCGAAGATTCGAGCCCCGGTTAAGGTTCGGCGGCACGTTATATTGCTGATCCCCAGCTGGGAGGGATCAGCATTAGTACGAGCCCGTCTTAGGACGGACTCGTACGTCTCGCCCCGCTCCGCGGCCTCCGGGGTGATGGTCACCACGACGGCCGCGGTTTTGGGAGGAACCAGCTTCCTCCCGCCGGCTGGAGCCCTTTTGGCTGCGGGAGCAGTCGCAGCGGGCTTGCGGGCACCTTTCCCCTTTCCCCTCCTGACCACTTCCGTCCACGACTGGTTGGACGGGGTGGTGGAGGGAAGAAGGGCGTCTTCCCGCTGCGAGTTCTGGGGGGCTGCCGGAGTGGCAGACGACCCAGACGCCCCCTCCGCGCTTGTGGTGGGGGTTTGAGGAGCCTCCTTGCTCCTCTTGCCCTTCCCTTTCCCCTTTGAGGGCTTGGAGGCCTGGGTCTGCGCACCCGATGCCGGGCCTGCCACAGGCGCAGGTTCCGGCTCCGTCGGTGGACGGCTCTTATCCGCCGCTAGCGGCGGGCGGAGCCGCCTTTCCGGCAAGAGCCGGTCCTCGATACCTGCCAGGCAGGCTCTGGTGAAGGCTCTCTCCTCCATGACAACCTTTCGGATGATATCCTCAAGGTTGGAAGGGGAGGAGGAGCCTCCTACCACCGGTCCTGGGGCAGGTTGGGCAGGCCGGGCCGTGGCCTCAGCCAGCTTCTGGTGAAGCTGGCTGACCTCCGCCTGCAGGCGATCCACCTTCGCCTGCAGCTGCCGCGTCTCGTCCGTAGCCGTCCTCTTTGCCAGCTCCACGACGATGCCGTGTAAGCTGGCGGCCCGGCATTTGAGGGCCTTTTGGAAGGTCCCCTTTAGGTTGGAGGACTTTGAGGCGACCTCCAAGACCTCCTCTCTGTCCTCCCGCGCCATCCGCTCCAGTTCCGCCAGGGAGTGGTCAGCGTACAGCACGGTGGATGCACCGTAGCCGGCCCTCGACCTGGCGGATTGCGCCTGACGCTCTTTGGCGGCGACCTTCTCCTCCAGGTCCAGCTGGAGTTGCGCCCTCTTGGCCAGGTGTAGCTGGCGCTCGGCGTGTACCAAGCCCACATCGTGGGTGGTAGCCGAAGAAGAAGTCGTAGCCTTTTTGGACTTCGACTTCTTCTTCGCCTTGCCTCCGACCGACTCCGAGGAGCCCTCGGACCCGAGCCTCAGGTAGGCCCTCTTCCGCCTGAGGCGGTCGTTCTCGGCCGCCGACGTGTCCATAATGGACTCGTCGGAGTCCGACAACTCGCCTGTCCTGCTGATGAAGCTGGCCGCAGATGGTGCGCGGTCAGCGTCCGACGCCAAAGCGTCGCCGGCGTGGCCCTGAGAAGGGCCGTTGGGTTGGCCCTGAGAAGGGCCGTTGGGTTGGCCCTGAGAAGGGCCGTTGGGTTGGCCCTGAAAAGGGCCGTTTGAATCGCCCTGGGGAGAGCGATTCGTTAAAAAACGTCCAGAGACGTCACGCGTCGGTTTTTTCTTCATGATCGCAGATGAAGGCGTCGATATCTGCGAAGTCACAGTGCACTTTAGCCGCCGGTCTGCCACTCCGTTACGGTGGTCAGACACGGCGTTGCCCGGGGGATACTGCGAGGAAGTATGCACTGTGGGGGATCCCCCGTCATACTCTAACCTAACCTAACCTAACTGTTTCCTTTTACAAAAGCGATTCGCTTCTGGCACATTTTACACATATATTAACATTAATTTGATAATTCATACCTGGGAACAATTTTTGTTTATCTGAGAACGAAAATATTTCGTGGCGATAGATCTATTTATTAGGTGATACAACTTGATGACAAATATAAATTTTGGTGATAGAAAATATAGTTCCCAATATTTTTGAAACAATAATTACTACCGAGGTGTGGGAACAAGTCTGATGCCGAAAATATCGTTTTTAGATTTTTTTGTCTGGATGTATGTATGTTCCGGATTAGCTCAGACACGGCTGAATGGATTTGGATGAAACTTGGCATACAGATAGTATGTAACCTGCATTAACGCATAGGGTACTTTTAATCCCGATATTTTCCGACATCCACGCGGGTGAAGCCGTGGGCAAAAGCTAGTATTCAATTTATACAGCATTAATTGCTCAGTCTCTTTGTCAAAAATCTACAGTAGGTAGCATTTTATAGTTTTCTATGATCTGTCATCTCTCTAATCTTTAATGTTATTCTTTGAGCAGGTCTAGTGCAAATAAATTAAAATTTATGATTTAAGCTGTAAAACTTCAGCCTTGTATTATATAAATCTTCATAGAATAAAAAATTCTAGACGTGTCTCGATTATTAATTCATCCAATTGGCCACAGTGGTGTCCTTCCGTGCTATATTAAGTTAAATGACCGAGCGTTGTGAGAAGTTATTCTTAAGTTGCAGAATAATGGAGGCATCATTTGTTTTAGTATCATACGTTTCTTATAGTGCATTACTATCTTATATAACCACTAGCTTCAGCATGCGGCTTCGCCCGCGTGGTATGTCGATATAAGTAGTTTATGTCCTAGGGTTCAAAGTATCCCGATACCAAATTTCATCAAGATCTGCCCAGCCATTTCGGAGATTAGCCGGAACAAACAGACAAAAATTGTAAATACGATTTTTTTGTTATAAGTACCGTATACATGTCACGTCATATCATATGCATTTAGTAAAAAGCTGTTAATTTGACATTACAAACAGACACTTCAATTTTATATACATAGTATTTGATCTTTAAGAACATGCAATCGGCCTAGCCTTTTCCCAACTATGTTGGGGTCAGCTTCCAGTCTAACCGGATGCAGCTGAATACCAGTTGTTTATATGGGGCGACTGCCTATCTTTCTGATCACCACAACCCAGTTACTGGGTAACACGATATCCCTTGGTAAGACTGGTTGTCAGACTTTCGGGCTTCTGACGACCCGTAACGACTGTCAAAGATCCACGAATGACAGCCGAGACCAACGGCATAACCTACTTTCCGAGGCACGAAGGAGTTCTTGGTATGTAAAGATGTCACCCATCCACGAACCAACCGCGGCAAGTGTAGCTTAATCTGATCGATCGACCCGTGTGGCTGTTATTACTTAGCCACGAGCCCCTATTGATCTTTAAGAACCTACTACCTAAAAATCGTTTAACCTTTTTTAATTATAGCTCCGTTTGATCTATTACATTACGTACTGACACGTATTTTGATCAATCCGAACAATACTCGTATCAAACAAGGTCGTGATTTCTACGGTATCCCTTACCTCTTGAACCAAATACCGCCCTTGCCTTTTTCAAGGTACCCTTTAAAATTACGCGAAATCTCTGCTTTTGATATAGTCCCTTTAATACTCTTGGTCGAAACAGAGCTCTGAGTGGGATTAATACGAATCCCGTTGACAAGGACAAGCTTCCAGCATTAATACGCTATTAGATTGGAAGACCACGGTGGTGCATAAATAATGGTAGATTTCCATCCTTCCAACAATAGGAATCCTATCCCGATTTCTATTGTGGGCCGATATGGAGTGGCCGTTTTATTTGCTTCAAGTCGGAATAAATTATCTGATTCTGAATTTTTGTTAACTGATTTGAAAACGTTGCATAAAATATATACACAAATCGATGATGTTAATGCTATTGATGAAGAGATTAGTGTTTATGATGACATACGAAACAAAGCAATGCAAATTTTACGAAAATAAGGATACGAGAACATTCTTTTTCCCACAATCACTAACTGTTAAAAAACTATTTTTTTTATTCTGTAAATAAGATATAGGAATCACTTTTACAAGTCATATTATAGAAAAAAAAAAAAAAAGCTAGATGGAGTCGACATTTCCTATCTGACTACCCCTGAGAAGAAAGGCGAAACAAACTCAAGGGTCAAAGTCTTTCTGCCAGGGCCGCGGGTTGTTCGAAAGAGATACCGTGGTCCCTGGCATAGGCAACTGAAGGAACACGGGTGGGTTTTAATCAGTAAAAGTCTGACACGCCCTCCTGCTCCGCCCAGAATGGGAGAAGTCATTTGACGATTTCCCACAATGAAAAAAAAAAAAAAGGGTCAAAGTCTCTTATAAAGCCCAGACCATAATCTTGGTCAGATCATGGGAGGACAATGTAGTTAAGAGAAGGAGAACCAAGGTAACCGACATAGCCCGAAGAATTGCCAAACTTAAGTAGCAATGGGCAGGGCACATTGGTCACAGAACAGATGGCTGATGGGGCCGAAAAGTTCTAGAGTGGCGACCGTGTGCCGGAAGACGTCGCGTTGGAAGGTCTCCAACAAGGTGGACCGACGACCTTGTTAAAGCCGCAAGAACCCGTTGGATGCGAGAAGCAAGGAACCGGTCGAAATGGAGGTTCTAGGGGTCCAGCAGTGGACGTCTTTCGGCTAAAATGATGATGAATGTAGTCTAGTGCCTGAAATGGTCTTTTAACGAAAGGACCACACATACTTGAGTGGACCAGTCCAGTTAGTGCAAGCATTTGTTAGCATTCGTGTATTTATTCCCTAACAAAGAATGACGTTTTATAGCTTGGTTCTGTGTCCTTCACACTGATTCCATTTAAGTACTCTTCACAGCCACATGACAGCCTTTACAAAAAATGTTTAAAGCCGACGTTACAATTTCATACTTTCTGTTATTACCTGAATGTGGGTTACATGCGTCGTTACAGCGCTGTCGTTTAGAAATATTATTGCTTTCGTGTTATTTCGTTTCATTGTCTCGTTTATGGTTTTGATCTTTGTAGGATTACTGACGCTTGAAATGGTAGGGATTTTAGTCATGTATGTTCTAGACTTGTTACTTGTATTAGCATGATCAATGTTTTCATAAGCTTGTGGCAGCCTGTTCTCTTTATCATTGGCATTCATCATCATCATCCTATAGCAGCACACTGCTGGACATAAGCCTCTCCTATTGCACGCCATTCAACTTGATTTTCGGCTAGTCTCATCCAGCTGCTGACAGCTATCCTACGAAGACCGTCGCTCCACCTAGCCTGAGGCATCATTGACATTGATTTTGGTAAAATAAGGCACACAGTCCATAGGAGTGTTTTTACAGTTACAAACATAGGATACGTCACCTTGGTTTATTCATCCTGAAATGAAATGAAATTGTTTATTCTGTAAATCGGATCACTTTTATACGTCATATTATTAAAAAGAAATAAGCTAGATGGATTCGACCTTTCCTTATCTGACAACCCCTGAGAAGAAATGGAGAAACAAATTCAAGGGTCAAAGTCTCCTTTAATGTCCAGACATAATCTTCGTCCGATCATGTGAAGACAATCCCATCGACGTCGTCATCATCAGAATATTATTATAGCAGGTTTATCAAACAGAGCTAAAAAGTATCTGTAAGATTTAATATTGGTACGTCAGTCACGTCTCAATTTCTCTTGTATTTAAATTTTCTATCAAGACTTTACTGTTTTTCACAAATTACACCTAAACATGTTGTTCCAGTAAAACTTGCAGAAATGTAAATAAAAGCTTGAACATTGAACAGGCTTCGTGCAAACAATATCATATACTTTCACGAACTTGTCTCGAAGTTTCAGCAATTATTACTTGACAGGGGACCAAGTTTCAGGACATTGTACCTTATAGCGAATATTTTTAGATCTTGTTTAATACTGTATTGATATCAGGATGAAAGCTCCTGTTGGTTATTAAGAAAGTTGCTAAGAGGTTTATTATTAAAATGTAATATTCTAGTACTTTGAGACGCAGGTTAAGTTATAATTGTGGTCTTAAGAATTAAATATTGCACGCGGTATCAAAATGTCCCACCAAAATCATAATCTCCCTCTCACCGAGAGGAGGCCTGTGTCCCAGGAGTGGGAACATTATAGGCTGATTATGTATCAAAATGTAATTACTTTTTACGGTAGATACATTTTAATTTCTGTAGCAACCTACACAGCGAACACAAACACCATTGTCATGTCTACATCCCATGGAAACCTACATCCCATGGAAACTTTCCATGGGATGTAGACATGACAATGGTGTTTGTTCAGATTTTGAGGTCGTACCTGTTAGTTGGTACTGATAAATGATATTTATTTCTGTAAATCGTTCCAAAAATAAACATTTACACGTCATAATTAAATAAAGTTTAAAAATTACCTACATGAGTTCGGTGTTTCCTAACCGACTCCTCTGAGGAGAAAGACCGAAACAAACTCAGAGGTCACAGTTCTCTTTTGTCCAGATATAAAATTGGTCAGACCATATGAAGACCATGCAGATTAGTGTCTGAGATGGTCTTATGAGGAAAGGATCATTCACATTTGAGTGGAGCTGTCCAGTCAGTGCATGCATTTGTCAGTAATCGTGTAGCTCAACTTAGAACTTACAGAGCTCAACGACTCGCCAAGTAGGATTGTACATCACATTATAATGTCGTCTTAGTATCATACTAGATAGTGGCTGCTACTTAAGAAGAGAAAGAAAGAAAAGAAAAATTGTTTATTCTGCACAAACCAAACGCACATTATAAAAAAATAATACATAAAATATACAACGTAGTCAAAAACCTCATACTCAAGAATATAAAAAGTTGACTTAACAGAAGCAACCAACTGCATTCCCAAGGGAAATAATAAATCGACCATTCCATTCGTTACAAACCTTATACTCAAGACAAAATATATAGCTAGAGATCTTAAGTTAAACACAGATTCCTCGTTTTAATATCGAACATCTGAAACTAGGTCCTGAATCAGCAGTAACCACAGTTGAGGCAAGACTCCTGAGAATGCAGTAACATTCATTACATGAGTTCCGCTTCCCAACCACAGGTGCTCCTATGGAATTAAATTTAGTTTAGCATTTCTTGTGAAGGTTTGGCTTCCTACTTATTTCTTCTGGGATTTGAAAGTTTGTAGATCGGTCAAGGTATTTAACTAACATACTTTTACGCTAAGGTAGGTGCATACATGATATTATAAGTAGATAAAAGGGTACATATCGAGGGGTGAAAAGCTATTTGTTTGAAGCGACATTTTACGAACTTTACAGGAGAGCCATTTAAAGATTCAAAATTTGGAAAAAAAATCGTTATGAAAAAACTACTGCTCTTACTTTAATTGGGATCGCAAATGTTTATTGCAAAATAATCCATTAACGTTATGGTATAATTTTTAATAAAAAACAGTTATGAGTTCCAAGATAAATGTCGCTTAATACAAAATGATCTGTATCGCCTTATCTTTAGAGTAAAGAAAAATGATTCAACTTCCAACATTGTTACTAATCAGCAGCAGGCAAAATGGTTTAAGTAACTTTACAGTACTTATGCAGGAGAAAGCAAAATGATTGAATCGACGTTACTCAATAATAATAGGAATAGGCTATTTTGTTTAACTACCAATTGGGTTTTGTTAACGATACAGGCAAGTTGGCTTAAGCAACGATGAACATTCTTAATGAGTTGTTGGATGTCTCAGGTTTCAAAAGGAATTATATAACTTGGTTGTTGATACAAGATAATAATGACAGATTTATAGTAAGTTAAGAGTATTGAAATGGGTGAATAATTACTATTTCAGGAATAAAAAAAAAGTTCTGTTAATTTTGTGTTAGGGCAAGAGTCGGAATATAAAATTAAAGTTTTTATTGTGGTTTGCGAATCAACGTCTCCTATGTATTTTTGCAAAATTGTACCAATTTCATTGGCTCCTCTCTTTCCTTCTGTTTAACCCAGTTTTGAGAACAGAAATATTGTTTGAAGCTCCAAACAGAGTGCAAAACAGTTGCAGCGAAAAGGGTTGAACCGACATGTCTTAATGAATTTGGCTGACGGCAAATTGGTTGAAGCGACATTGCATAGTGTAAGTAGTCGTAAGCAAAATGTATGAAGGGACTTTTCGTCTAAAGTTAGCTATATCGAAAAACGATTTATCTGCCATCGAACTGAAATTTTAGGAAGAGAATAACGGCTTATGCTCCGATTCTCTGTTTTTGTGTACAGCTTAAATGAAATACTAAAAAAATATGGCAAATTTGATGTCGGATCATCATGTTTGAGAATTATGCACTAAAATTGCATTGTTTTAAGCGCCATAAAAGTGCTCAGAATTGTACGAAACCCGGCTCAAACGATGCAGAAAGAAAATTCGCTGAATCCGAATATTTAAATAACTCAATATCGTCCAAAATGTCGCTTCGAACAAATAGACTTCCACCCCTCGATATACAGGTTTGATTTTTTTCACATACATTGAAAAAATTTACAGTCAGCAAAAAAATGGGCAATTTTCCCAAAAAAAATTTTTGATGCTAATTATTGATCCTGTTTCTTATAGGGATAAAAAAAATATATATCTGTTTAACTCAGATTTGAGTAATAAAACAGCCAGAAACCGCAAAAACCCAAGCATATCGTAGGAATTGAGACCCCCTGTCAATAATATTAAAAAAAAAAATTCATTCGTTACTTGAATATGCATTATTTTTGTATCTATATAAACATACATTATGCTGTAGCTTTCACAGAGAGGAAACCAAAAAAAACACAATACCTAACGAATACAAAGAAAACTCACGAAGCAACACAATTTAAAATTGCCTCAACACTGCACAGAAAAAAAAGCACTAATTACCATTCTCCCCAAAACCAATAACAAAATTAACATCGCTATATTCAAATTGGGCGTAAAAAGGAAGCCGGCAGGAAGCACCAATGAATAACACTCGTAACGTATTGCTACCCTGCCAATTTCCTGCGGTTGCCACCGGATCCCGAATACTGGGCTCCCAGTTCCCCGTTGTATGCTTAACCGCATTATCTATTCAGGAATTGATTTGTGTTTGTGATAATGGAAGGTAGTGTACGTCTACATGAATATGGGAGCAGATGTGGGTTTTGCCAAATTTTGGGAGTGGCGACGAGTGTATGACTGGTTTGTTGGGTGAAATTGTCGAAGGTTTCAGCTGCGGTTCTCATCAGGCATTTATTGGGTGAAATTATGGAAGGTATCTGCTGCGGTTCTCATCAGGCATTTATAGGAATATGAGAATAATGTCAAGCTTTGTGTCCTGTAGCAGTTGATAAAGGGTTTAATAAACAAGCATTTATAGAAGACATTAACACTCTTATTGCGTAACACACTATCAATCAGAATCTGAATCATTTTAAAGGAGATATTGCATTGCTTCATATGTTCGAAAAATTTGTCGGCTCAACAACGTAAATAACGCAATGAACGTTTATGAACTGTCAAAATAAAAGCCATTGCTACAGTTAGTGTGCTAGGCAATTACCTTGCAGTTCATTCAGGGATATTCATAATAAAGCATTTAAAGCAGAGATCTGTTTAAAAGACAAAGCAAAAGCTTACAAAATGTTATTACGTCAAAAAGTGGAACACACCAACAGTGATTAATCATTAAAAGCTAAGTTGACAAAATAAAACAACAATTTATCCCCCAACTTTGATCGAATCATCTTAAAGTTCCAAACATTTAACTTATTAATTTCCAGAAAATCAAACAGAAAAATAACAAGTTCCGACTGTATACTCCAATAAAGGTTTTCAAATAAAATGAAAAGTTGAACGGTGATCACAATGAGCTCCGATAACTGAGCCTTTAGGGATCCTTCGCAAACAGATGTATTTGTTCAATGTATAATGAAGACTGAGTTAGTTAAGGATCAAGTTTTGGAATCCCGGGGGCGCGTCGAGATGAGATCTTGCAGGTTCGAATTGTTCGTCTACTGTTTGAAGAGTTAGGATTTGAATTGATGTTTGACTAATTATTGTGGGTATATCGAACTTCTATGTAGATGGAGTAGCTTAAGATAGGATGTCTGAGGGTTGATCAGATATCAGAGCTGAGAACAATAAAGGGATGGGTACTTGTACGATTGTTGTTTATTGAAATAAGATCAACGCTTCACAAATGGATCGTTTCACAAAACGGAGTAATGTAGGCATCATTGTTGCTATTGTATGTAGCTCGTTTCATTATATACCTCATCCATCGCTTTCCATCAGGCGTGATCGAGGTCAAGAGCAGGCCCATTTAGCAATAAAAAAAAGAAGACACAAAAACTTTCATTATCATTATTGGTAGCGTTATCCACCTCACTGCTGAGTACAGTTCCCTTTTGTGCCATGTTTCCCAGACCTGTGCAGGTCTCATCCGGCAAAAATCTTACAATATTTTTTTTAAATTTTAAAGCTTTGAAATTCGTTCACGAATATTTTAGCGACCATGAACCCTCAGAGTCCTTATAATCTTGATGACAAAGTTAAATAAAGCGAGAAATAATCCGCAAAATGAGTCATAAAATTCTGTGTTCAATGTAAACTTTGGATATTTTAATTTGTTTCGATAGGGGCATAAAATTACATTATTCATTCAATACCTGCTAAATCTGCATAAATAATATGATTTCTTTCAATAAGTAGGTATTTAATCAAACGGTTGGATATTAAAAGTAACCAAGGATCATAAGGAAGGAAGGAAAGAGGTATCTTTTGATTCGACTATATTAGACATATTTGATGCCTGTAAACCTAAAAAGCACTAGATTTTCATGAATGATAATGACATTTATATTGTAATAATGTTATCATCATTACATTTGAGTATCGCTTATCTATATTTTATCAATACAATCAACCAGTTTTACTATTTCAATAGCGTTTGATTAAATCTAGCTTATCCTGGTCGAATACTAAAACAATTTCCAGATACACAAATGATTGGTATTAGAACAAAAATTTAGCTGAATTTATTAATCTCCAAATCAAACGACATATATGCCAACGTTGCGATCGGTCCTTAATATTCAGAATGTCAATTCGTACTCGAAACCGGATGAAATTAAATCCATTTTGAACGACACTCGTTAATACTCTAAAACATGCAATTTGATCAATTGGACACAAAGCGATTTTAAATGTTTGCTTTTGTTTAGCAAATGTTTTTGAAACGAATGGTAATTACGTTTTTGATGTTGGTTTTGGGAATTAATTTGTTTAACGTAATTTCTCGTGGGTCCGTTTACAATTGAACAAATTTGTAAGCAATGTTGTGTATATCATTTACAAATTACGTTAGAATGCGATGTCCTACAATATTCAGAAATCCTATTATTGTATATCATAGCATGACCTATTACAAGGACAAAGCTCTAATGCGTTAACAATAGCCAAATGAAGAACCGTCAAGATCGATAGCAAGAAATATACGATGATTGACGTCCTTTCAAATATCTCGGCACATTTCTCCAAGGGATCGGTTCTCCACACTTCATCTCCATAAGGGGTGACCCTCGAGAAAATCGCGTACACAAACCTCTATAAACCAAACTTTATGTCCTTGAAAAATATGAGTGCCATGGCCTGAAAGTGCCTGAAACATATTCATATGATCGTGGAGGCAGTAAAACTTAAAGCAGAACAATAAAACGGATAGTTTTATGTTGGTTTTATATCGCCGACAGGTGAGCCTGGGGGATGTTCCTATATTTTATCGTCCGGAACTGAATTCCGTACACAAAAGAATCTATGAACGTTATACGACTACCGGAGCTTACGAAGACAAATATTGCTTTGAATGCATCTCCAACATATCTGTAATGTTTGAAATTCATGGTTTTCTTCTTTATTCTTGAATCCTCGTGAGTATTGTGTGTTTATCCTGCTTTCTTTCTTCTGTGTTTCTTCTGCTAAATTCCTGTTTTGCATTTCTTTTGATATCTAGCTTCATTAAGTGAAGCATGCTCTAAACTTTTTTTCTTATTGGCTCATGTAAACTAGCCAAGCAACGGAAACTAGCCAAGAAACCAGCATGTCATAGAACCGAAAGTTCAATGACATCTACCAACGCGCACCGCCCCACGTGGTCGATTAGGGCTCAAGCCTTCTCACAGAGAAAAGATCTGTGTCTCAGCAGTGGTTTTTTTTGGGAATGGGTTCTCACAGTTCAACCTTTGAGGTTGTCGTCAGCTTAACCGCGCTTGCCTTTGGATGCCTCAATAAATTAAGGCCTCCAGCCAGACCTTAAAACTCAGCAGTGGAAACTGTATAGGCTTATTTATGCTTGTGTTAAGCAATGGAGACAACGCTCACACTTCTTTTAGCATTTGTAATATCTTTAATAAACGTCAAAGAACGTTACTGTTTTGCACGATTTTAAAGTTTTACTGTCGCGAAATAATTTTAGCTTGCACTATGACCTTGTGAAACGAAGATATTTGCACGTTTTTATTTCCCCTAGGGGTTCGCCAAACTAGTGGGTGACGAGTCTTTATTGTCTCACAAGATCTTTATAATGATAAAATCTTTATATGACAGGTATTACAATTTTATTTCCTGGATTGTAAAGGACAATGTCGAGAAAAGATAAAAGCGTTAGTATTTGGAAATGTGGACTAGGGTAGGGATCAGAAGTTCATAGTCTGACCTAAATGGTGATGTCCTCTGAAAATGTCAGATGCATTATATCTGCAACCATCCCATATTATAAAAAGATGCATGTATGATGTCAATCAATCTGCCTAGCCTTTTCCAACTATGTTGGGGTCGGCTTCCAGTCTAACCGGATGCAGCTGAATACCAGTATTTTACATAGAGCGACTGCCTATCGAACTCCTATAGCCCAGTTACTAGGTAACACGCGACTTCTTGGTAAGACTGGTTCTCACACTTTCGGGCTTCTGACTAACCGTGAGGACTGCCAGAGATCTACAATTAATGACAGCCGATACTAACGGCTTAACGTGCTTTCCGAGGCACGGAGAGTCTCGATGTGTAATAGATGGTCACCCATCCACGTACTGACCTCGGCAAGGGTAGCTTAACCATGAAGATCGATGAATGTTTAGTAACACTACGATTTCAGTAAATTCACTTATAACACCTTTTATAAATCACCAAGCATTAAGATATTTTTGAATAACTGCGATTATTGAAATAAACCTACATTTTCTTTACTTGTTTTCAGTCTAGCAGGCAGGGTTATTAACCTATTCAATGTTACCAATAATTAGGAGGCTTGAGAATTATTCGAATGCGATTTTGTATTTCCATTTTGTACAATTTTGTTTCTATAATAGTAATAATAATTTTCATCGTTTTCAATTTACACAACACTGGATTTATACTGAGAATATTAAAATTTATACTGAGTATGTTCAATTATCTAACATTATCAGATTACGTACTTTGTACGTATATATATACTTTATGTTAAAACCATGTAATGTAGGTACCATATTCTGATAAATAAATGATTACGATTATGTTTAAAACTCTCGCACTGCTTCAGTACATAACATCACGCCTGTAATCCTTGAAGGGTTGGGAAGGGGTGTAGGTAAACATAATTGTTGGAATGTGGGGTATAGTAAACCCACATTCCACCAGTTATGTATAAGTCCCATGTAACAGGGGGCGAGCCTATTGCCATCAACCGGGCACGAAACCAGACCGGGCTGCTACTGAGAAATTCCTGACGAAAAAAACCCTGTAATAGGTACTGCCCGACCTGAAAATCGAGCCCAGGACGTCATGCTCAACAGTAGCGCATGCTTAACCCTAGGTTTTCTTAAATCATTCCTTTATTCAAACGATATAACTAAAAATAAAAGATCTACAACAGTTCCACACAAAACCTTGTATAGGTACTTGTACAAGAAAAATAAATTGGATAAAGATATTTCGAGCTGGCTTCAAGAGGAATGCAGGAAATTCTCTCTGTTACGCTTCAACGATGTTAAATTGTAAGAACGAGGTAGCAACTTCAATTTATAGGCTCAACTCCGACTGGACGATTACTGTTGCAGGCTTTCGAAGTCGGTTCACAGACTTTTATGAAGGCAAAGGGCTTAGTTAGATTTAGTTGGCGGATGTTAGACTTTCTGATTTGCAAGAGTTTGAGTTTGAGTTTTTTATTTGTATTACATCGTGGCTAAGTAATAACAGCGGCAACGGTCGATCGATCCGGTTAAGCTACGCTTGCCGCGATCGGTTAGTGGATGGGTTACCAAATTCACATACCGAACGTGCCTAATAAGAACCGTTTAAAAAAAATGGCGCTTGCGGTTCGTTCGGTAAATGATTATGATCAACCAAATGTCAATTAAGAAATAAAACTAAATGGAACCTGATAAAAGCTGTTTGCCGTGACTTCGTCTGCGATTCAGGATGAAAAGAAACCTGTGTCCTTCTTCAGGTCATGGTCAGCCCATGTGCCAAATTTCGTGAAAGCGTAACAAACAAACAAACTTACTTTCGCATATAATATTAGTTAGGATAAACAAATAATAATTATGTAAATAATGAACAAAAATAAAAAGTAAGTTGTTACCTAATATTAGTGTGAAAAATGTTTTTTTTTTACTTTGACCTATGTATCTGAATACAAAGCGCGGGCTTAGTGTCTCAACATTTTTCTCTTAATATTAAGTTTTAGTTGTAAATTTTACTGTTTCTACCAAATAGGGCGGTGGTCTGAATCCGAACCGCGGTCCGCCAATTGGTGACTCCTGCCTTAGCGTAATAAAGCAATGACGAGGTCGACTTTACATCGAATCAAACAAATAGTATAGGAACCGTGGGTTTTGAGTTTTTTGTATTTAAATATTTAAAAACGCACGTTTTTAAAAAGATACAACACAACTTCATGCTACCTACTCAAAAAGGTGCAAATACCACAGTGTGACATAAAATTAATCGTTTTGAAAAACAATTAATTCGTTGGAACATCTATAGCTTGGGGCGTACTAATAGGACGGGGCAGGCTGATTCGTAATCGTGGCCACACGCATTTGCTATGAAATATACGGGGTGACTAGTCGTGCGTGCACGCGGCTTTAAAGCGAAGTTTGCGATCAGTTTTTTTACACAGTCAGCATGCACACCCGTTTAATGTAGGTAGTAGTATACTATGTTTTTGTACAGTATTTTTATAGTAACTAGTATTGAAATAAATCGATGACCACTGACTGTATCTAATAGGTAAGGAAGGAAAATCTATGCAGACTTAATTAGACCTTTAAATAGCTTAAAGGTTTAAAAATGTTCAAAATATTACTGTCTTTTTTTTCGTTCTTGTTCTCATCGAACATCAGAACATAATCCCGGACAATAGTGGTGAACCACTTTTCAACCTCAACACTCAGGGTATAAGGGTGAAAAGTTATCAACCGTCATTGTCCATGGTTGTAAATATGCCAAGAAACGTTTTAATATTTCCAGCACTCCCGCTCAAAAGATACACATCTATATTTCCAAAACCTACAATTAAAAACGATGTTATCTCAAACCCGCGTTACCTATCTGTTAAATTATACAACCTTAATCTCACGTTAATGTCAAACAAGTTTATTTAGTAGAAAATATTATTACTTATGTAATACTCTGAACGCTAAGTCCGTATCACGGTTGAGAGGACACGTTTAACTTAATTAGGAACACCGACTTTGTTAATGATAGGTTTAATTTTAATTGAACATTATGTTTGTTCGACGATTTAAATTCTTTGATAAGACATTGGTTGGAGTTATTGAAATGGATGGTCGTCTTAACGGCTTACTTTACTGATGACATGTGCCAAATAAACATAATTTATTTCTAAAAAATCAATCATCTTAGCTCTCTTTTCTGGAAAGGCGTTTTGATAAAAATGTTGTATTATCTCTTTCGTCTTTTACTGGCTTCCATTTCTTTTACAATCTTCAGGCTGTTACTGTACCTATGATACTCGTAATACTGACCAATCTAAGAACTAGCATTTAGGAGCACGACTCTTAGATTAACAGTTAGTTTTTTCTCTATACCCAGATGCATAGACTGTATGCACCTGCTAAAAGCTCAATTAAAAATCACGTTTAACTAAAGTTCTAAGTAACTAAAGTCATCCAAGCATCCGCGTTCAAAAACACGTGCGGTAAAAAATTACAGAGAACACAAAAAAAAAAAACTAAAAACCTCAATGCACCGTGGTTTGCAAGACAATGTATTTTTACTATGTTGAAAATTCTTATTATTCTCCTTAACTTTGCAGGGAGGATTCGGTCGAGTGGCTTTGTTATTTTTCATGCTGCGCGGAGGATTTGTTTATTTTCTCAGCTTTTTAAAAAATAAACGTAGGGACGTCGGCCATTTTGTTAGGTGATGAGATACGATGAGCAGTGTTTGAGTGCGACTGCTAAGTTTAGTTTAGAGATTTTATGAATGGTGATGATATGTAGTAATTTGTAATGTGGATAGTTATGTCTTGTTTTTGTTATGGCCATTAAGGGAAGACTCTTGTGTTGTCTTCGACTAATTATAGAGACACTGAATGTTTTCTTGTTTTTTGAGCAATGGTGGCGCAGCGACTTACGGTTCGAACCCTGACATTCGTTAACTTGGTGTAAATTATTTAATCACTACTTCTCTCAAAACGACCAAGGAAAATATCGTGGAGAAACCGACATATTCTAGAACCAAAAAATTGAAGACATGTAACATCTACCAACCCACACTGGGCCCAGAGAGGACTCTCACAGAGAGGATTCCTGTGTCCCAGATGTGGGGAACATTATAGGCTGATTATGCTATTATGATTAATGTTTTTACGCTTTTACTAATTAATATCTTAAGAAACCAGCATCTTCCACTGACACGCTGTAGACGTCGTCGTAGAATATCTGAGTCGCTAACACTAAATAAAAGGTATCAGAACTTTTACTGAAGTAAAAAAACTACAAATCCAATTAGCTCCTTACTGAATATTTATTAGTTTATTTAATACTTCAAGCACACAAATGTCCAGAGGCGGACTCAATGTCAGAAGAAAATATTATATTATATCAACAAAGACAGCAAGATTTGATAGGGCTCAGATTTCGATCACTTAAAACCAGATTTTTTTACACAATTTCCCAAAGAACACGTGGCTAAAAGATTGTTTTCGTGGTTAGATGAAACGCTGAACTATCTGGGGAAATGAAAGCACTTGCGCCCAAACGAATCTTGCCAATAGACCATTAAAATCTCCCATTCTAAAAACGGTCCCATATTAAAAATCAAGACTTCGCCATCGCCATTTTGTGCCGAAGCAATTTCCTCACCGGTTATACCCTAAAAGATCACGTTCCGTACATTGTACAGCATCCGCGTCGTCTTGATATAAGATAAGCAAATTAACTTTAAATTAGTTATTAGAGTTCTCCCGGTTCGTTTTTTACTTCATTATTTCTGAGATGTCTACGCTTTGGTAATTTTTCGAGGGTTGGCCGTGTAGCTGGATTGATCGAACTTCAAGGTTAATTAACTTGATGATTTCTCCTTGACATCTCTGGTCTGATATAATTATGTTTAATAGTGGCGTATGGGGCTTGTGGCTAAGTAATAACAGCCGCACGGTCCGATCGGTCAGGTTAAGCTACGCTTGCCATGGTTGGTCCGTGGATGGGTGACCATCTTCATATACCAAGACCCCTCTGTGCCTCGAAAAGCACGTTAAGCCGTTGGTCCCAGCTACCATTAGTGGATCTTTGACAGTCGTTGAGGGTCGTCAGAAGCCCAGTCTTTTCCACAAAGTATCTCTTCTACAAAAACCTGTAAAGGGTCATCAGATGACACAGTACAAGATGCGATCCGTACTCTCCACAGCATCTCCGACATTTCGAAATAACCAAATTAACTTTAAATTAGTTCTATGAGTTTCCCGACTTGTTTTTTTACTTGATTATTGCTGAGACGCTCGTCGCTATCTTTCGTTATCTTTTCTCTTTCATTTTCTTTTTAGAGTTCTCCGGGTAGAAATAGGAAGGATGAATTAATGTGTTTTGCTTCATTTTAATTATTTATGTCTGCATTATCAAGGAATAACATTAGTAATCTGATCATGATCTACAGTCTTGTTTTGACTGACGAAAATACAGTTTAGATAAGTAAAAATATTTTCCTAGTTGGTATTTTTAATTTAATGCATGAATAAATAAATAAATAAATAAATCCCTGGACATTTCACACAGCACCATTTGTCCCAAGCTAAGCAACGAAAAGACGCTTATGATTTTGATGTGTTGGGTTCAGGCAGATGTGAATGGTAATGCCAGGAGGCGACGCCCTACAAGGACATTGGACCTTGGGTTGATAACCGACAAAAAATGTCTACGCTAGGGGGTCAAGAATGAAGCAGTCATGCTAGCGAAGGAGGTGGCGGGACGGATGAGGGAGAGAGCCTCCCGTCCCAGCCGCCGCGGGAGACGCTCCGGGCGTCGGGAGCCGCGTGACGACCCCCGGCCACCGTAGGCGCGGGCCTGCGGGCGGAGAGCAATGGGTAGCTCACCGTCCGATCAGGACCAGGCCCGTGCCGGACGGCGCGTAAGTGTTCCACGCGCGCCTCAAAGAGTTGTCAGCATAATTTGAGGGGCCCCTTAGGGCCGAAGCCTGCCGGGTCAGCGGGATTGTCCGAAAGGGTTACCGCTACCCCGGAACATAAAGGGCAAAGGAAGGAACATGGGTGGGTTTTAGTCAGTAAGAGTCTGACATTCCCTTCCGCTCCACCCAGAGCGGGAGGGGTCATTTGATGATTTCCCATCCGGAAAAAAAAAGGGGGTCAATAATCATGTGTTGAATTCTTGGTTTCAGTTTGCATGCCGAAGTCCCTGCTACGCTGTATAGTGACCTTATTGATGATGTTGTTCAAAAAGGTCAGGTTTTTAGAATTCGTAACCAGCGTGCCTGTAGCCAGAGGGGCAATTCTCGTAATTTTAAGAACGTTCGCAGTATGATCTCAGTCTCAATCTGTCAGAAATTCTTCTAACTTACCTACATATTTGATAAGTTTTTGACATTGTCGCTGAGATGAGATTGCGACGAGATTTTCAACGTTTTTAATTACGGGGGTGAACCCCCCCCCCCCCCCCCCGGGTTCAGATGTAGGAACGTAAACGAAGCAAAGTCAAAGCATTTATTTCAAATAGGGACATACTCGCAAAAGGCACTTTTGTACGTCAAAATTTACTGTAAAATTAATTGATTCTAGACGCCCCTTCGAAAAGGTAGTTTTCGTATACAAATCGTAATTCTGCCTACCCCTGTATGTAACACGATCCTTTAACCCTTGTTCATCCTTAGCATGCTAGAACAAGTTAGTGATGTGAAGTTTTATAATAAAAATATGTATGTTTAGATTAAGGTAATTTATATCTACGAGCCAGAGTCGCTTGAAATAAATAATGATTATTTATTATTATTATTATTGATTTTTATGTCTTAACATATCTCGGGACCATGGGGTCCCGGTCCTTTGGAAGGCGTGCGAGGGGCCGAAGCCAACTCGCAGAGGCCCTTTACACAATTTTAAATGATGAGGAGGCACCACCCGACGTTTATCTCTGTATGCACCATGCAAGTGCACCCAAGGACAACCCCCGGTTGGTGCAGGACTATTGCAGAACATGGAAACAAAATATACCGGACTATGGGTTTGGGTGGCTATAGTGGATAGGTTACCTTGAACTATGGAAGGTCTATGTCCCCTGCCTGACCAATGAAATATAATATTCACAGATGAAATAAAAATTATCTAGCACTGCGGCAATCGATCTCCAGCCATCGAAGTCAGCACTAAGCATTAACTTACTTCCCCTATGTCCTTCCAAAAGAAACCGTTTTCCACAACCTTCAAATTCAGAATGCACAATAGACTATTTTTAAACCTTATATCGGGCATTGTTATCAGATTTAATGAAAAGAGGATGCTCTGAATCCCTTTCACGCTAATGAGCTGACCTTGATTGTTGCTCGCGACATAGAAGCTGCTTTTTTAAAGATCTTAACGAGCATTTTCCTTTTCAAGGTGAGCATAGATTGTATGCTCTAATTGGATCTTCGCTAGTTGAGCCAGTTTTTGTATGAAGTCGCAGAAATCTTGAAGCTATTAATCGATGGCGAAGTCGGAAGTGTATGTGGGTGTATGTGTGCGTATGACGCCTCTCGTCTTCACTCACACATGCACAGCGTGTTTGTACACTTGGTTACCACAAGCGTGTTGCTTCGAGAGATAAAAATACTATAGCAGAAGCTGACTTTCACTTATTTGTTTTTGTACTGCTGCTTTCCTATAGCACACGAAGTAAAATATACAGTTCTCTCCAATGTTTTTTGATATTTCTCCAGCTCGACTGTGATGCCACATTATTAATTAAAATAAATAAATAATAAGGTAATCCTTGAGATTACTTGATTTTTTTTTATGATAAGTCATAAGCAGATGAAATAATCAATAAAAACGATATAGTGTACAGTTCAAACATTTGAAACTTGAATTTTAATATTGTGGCATCTCAGCTGAAGTGGAAAAATGTCAACTAACTTTTGGAGAGCACTGCATTATCCACGAAGTGAATAAGTATTATCCGAAACGTTCATAATTCCTCCAACATGCAGGTATCAGGTCATGTACACAGCTGAATATGATCGTTACAAAATGGATCATACCACAGAGCATGGAGACGCCTCGGCGCCGCTGCTAGAGGTGGCATTGTAAACTTTTTCCATACAAACCAAATATATCACCGTATACTCGCACTACGACGCAAATAACTAAATACTCATCGAAGCGTCGACTGCCATTGTTGCCGCTGTTGACGTTGACAACGTGCCATTCGTGCACTGACCTATATCATACAAGTACGCTGGATTTCATACTATCGATGACATAACGAACACATTTGATTTTCGCCATTTTGGAACAAATACATAGTAATTTAAAAAATTGAGCATACTCTCATGATAAAAATGTTCTAAGTATCTCGTAGTAAACCCAAAAAACACAAACATGTCTTATTCCACGATTTAGACCTAAATTATCAGAGACCTAAATTATCGTTTGGTACGGACGCCAGCATATCAAGTTACTACAATCTGTCAAATTTATTTAATAGATTTTCACTTTATCGCTAAAGCATTAAGGTTCAAGGTTGATTGGAAAAATTTGACAGTTTCGGGTAGCTTGACCTGCTGGCGTCTGTACGTCTAACAACACAAAGACCATTTGCAACATTGTGTCAATTTTAATTCGGTTTGCATCGGCACAAACAACGACTGTCATTTCGTATAGTATATTTAGGCCAACGTACTTGTATAATAGAGGTCAGTGCATTTGTGTATATGAGCATTTTTAGAAACCGACAGGAAGGGGTTGTGTTACAAAATTTGTGATTTTATTAGTACTGCCGCCACTAGACACTGCCAGCGCAACGATTCCCTGTTCTGTGGATCATGCAAATGGTTTTTTAAGCACCTTATTTAGCATTCGCGTTCTAGTATACTGTTTTGTACTTACAACTAAATGATACTTTTTTTCTTTGTCTTGGTCTAGGTGAAAACCCTAATGCCCGTTTTCATAAACAGTAAGCGACACTTAAATGAAAGCCTATATAACAGACCGCTGTTGGATGTTCATTAATTATTTTATAACACAATGTTGTGTACATTGTTAGTAGTACACGTTACAGACTAAGACTAGGCTAAACTAATTAGTATATGACCCTGTTAGTGTGCAGCAAGTTAATTTAGTTTAAACTAAATATTGCTCTTTTATCATGATTAACATACGATATCATCAATATATTAAATTTTATTCAACTTTCGACATTTAGCCAAGCGTTCCAACTCCAACGCACGCTTTTTTTAGGCATTCATTTGTGGTGTTGCTTAGTGTTTGTAATAATGATCATTATACTTGCATTTCTTTTCCAACTTCGGGGATTTAAGTTTCCGATAATTCGTCTGTTTACCGATAAATTTTTTCGTCAAAAAATTTCAGGCTCACTTAAAACGTGATATTTTTCCTTACTCCGAAATTAGCTTGAAAATGTTTCATGTTCTCAACAGCTTTTAGGCTAATGAGTTAGCCTTGACTTCTGTCGGCCTAGAACTGAGTTCAAAGCAATTTTTTACAACTTAGGCAGACTTTTGATGGCCCTAAGAGCTGAAATTCCGGCCAATTTGAATTAGCCTGACTATTTTGGTATGTTAATAGTAGGTTTTTTGTTCTAAGTGCTTTGTGATTGAATTTTAGATATAAATGGTATTTTTAACTGGTTTGTAGAGTAGGAATTGTAGATATTAAAGTTTGTAAAATATTGAGTTGAAATTAATTATTTATTGTTTGCCGTTTGTTGTATTTATTGCCAGATAATGGCAATAGACTCGCTTTCTATTATATGGGCCTTAGACATAACCGGTGAAATGTGGGTATACTACAGGTACAGCTCTGCCTTAACCTTCGGAGATAACATGCGTGATGTTATGTATATGTTATTTATTGGTACGGACGCCAGCACATCAAACTACTACAATCTGTCAATCTGTTCTTTAATGGATTTTCAACTTTATCGCTAAAGCATTAGGTTCAAGGTTGATTGGGAGACAGTTCCGGGTAGCGTGACTTGCTGGCGCCTGTACCTTAAGTGAAGAAAAGACAGAATGAAATAGTTACTCTGATTGATGCAAGAGATGATTAATTTATCTATCTATACTAACACTAATAATAAATCTGAAAAGTTTGTTTGATTTATGATTGTTTGAACGCGAAAATCTCTGGAACTGCCAGTTCGATTTGAAAAAATATTTTTGCCTTTGATAACCCAATTCTTGAGGAAGGCTATAGGCTATTTAGCATCACGCTAGAATCTTTAGGAGCTGAGGTAAAATAAAAAAGTTACAGAGAATGCTAAGCGAAAACGAAGTAAGAGCGCAGACGGGCGATGCGATGCGATGGGGTAGGTCAAAGGAACAAGAAATTTGACGCGGACGAAGTCGCGGGCAGAAGTTAGTTGTTTTGTACAACTATCAATTATTTTACGTATAAAAAACGTTTAGTCAAACCACTGTACGTAATTGTACATGCCTATAAACACTTACACTAAAAAAAATCTCATAAAACTGATATAACATACACTATTCCAACGGAAATAAAATCTGACCGAACACCAGAAAACGGTGGGTAGTCGTAAAACATAAACGCAGCTGATATTGCGAAAAAGCCCAATGAGTCGAGTTGATATTTTGCTACCGAAGCAGCCAATAAGTTTACGCATCGAGTGGCAAAGATATATGATTGATGGAAGGGACTTCGTCTGTGAGCGTAGTTACGCACGTACCATACGAGTTAAGTACGTACCATAGAAACATAAAAAACACTTATATCTATGGTACGTACAAAGTATTCATTTGTTTCAAGATTTATTTCGGACATAGATTTCACAGTATCATTGAGATGTTCTCCATTTTTCCACGTATTAAAAATACTTTTTAAAATGGCGATTACTTCAGTGGTTGTCATAAGTGTTGGTTGAAATGACATCATTAAAAATTGCTTTGAATTTTAATCACACCACTAGTTTGTTCCGATTAAACACACAATGTGGACATGTGTGTGGTGTGGGTGGAACGCCCCCCAGATGGACGGACGACCTAAAGAAAATTGGACAGACTGGATGCGGAAGGCGGAGAACAGGGTGTTGTGGTGCAGCCTGGGAGAGGCCTATGTGCAGCAGTGGACTGCAATAGGCTGAGTTGATTGATGGATTGAAACACACAAAAGGGATTTAAGAGAAAATAAAAACAGAAGAAACACAGCATGGTTTTTGTATATTTGTATTCATCTATACATTCGATTCGATGTTGAGCTGGCCACATGATACCATAGCATAGTTGTAATGCACAAGTGAAGATTTTCTCCAACTGTTATTTCTGTGTTAAAATATTTAAATAATCTAGTTATTTATTTTTATATTTCTTATTAAAATTCTAAAACCTCTAGGAAAGACTCATTTTAATTAATTCACTTACTTCACTTGAGTCTTCATTTAATACGCCCCATGAAATAACATTAAACACATCAAAGTTAATTACACAAACGTATTTAATTTCGTTCGTAACAAGGAAGTCGTTTTTAACTTATTCAGACTGCAACCAAATTGAATCTTCTATGAAAATATGAATTCAAAATCCATTTATGAAACTTCAGAATAGACCTCTTTGTACGCTCTTGCCTGTGCTCTTAAATTAAAAAGTTTATGTAAGAATTTTGTATTAAAGTGGAAAGTTTTTAATTTTATGGAGTCGTATTCTTGTGAACGCACTATTTCCTTATTGAGAAGCTAGTCTTATTTTATTTCTTTTTGTACTTACACTTATTTGTTAGTTTCTACTTTTGTGTTCTGGTTGTGAAGAAAGTTTTGACAACTTGAATGCAAACAAATGACTTTAAAAGGGAATCGCAATTCAACTCAATAATGTTTAAAAATTCTGTCGTGTGACCAATGAGATTTCACATTAGCAAACTTCCATACAAACTATCATCCACTATTGAACCTCTTTATATACAGGGGATATATTTAAAACAATCCTTTCTAACTAAGAAATATTTTTTTGAAAATGTTTTATCCTTTCATTTTCGTTATACAAGGAACTTTTGTGCAAAATTCCATCCTTTTAGGCCCAGCGCTTCAGGCCGCGTGTCGTCAGCCAGTGTGGACATGAATTTAAGAGTTTTACTAAGGCGACTGAAATCGCAAAAACCTTACTGGACATTATCTGGCTACAATACAGAAAACTTTTGAAATGACAGAAGTCGATCAGTTAGTCAGAAAGATAGTAGCTCACTTGCCTCCATCTTGGCACTTCCATTTTCTCTAACTCCACCCCCATAGTCGTCGTGTAAATGATTTTTATTTCAATACGAAAATACGGGTTCCCGTATAAATCATGGGGTTTCGCGATTTGCTGTCAAAACGTCGACTCAACCCATTACGGGGTGAGTCGGGATATTTCTAATGATGCTTTACTGCGCGTTTAATGGATATGGACTAAGGCTGCTCTATTTTATGTGTGACGTTAGTAATGGTTTGTGACTAGCAAAAAACTACGTCATCGTATGACCTGTTGATGTAGTTTTTATTTCATGTTACAAGAACAAAGGTTATGAGTGCATTTAAATGATAAATGATTCTTATATTTATTTCTGAATTGGTTCAAAAAAAAACATTTTACACGTCAAAATAAGATTGGTTATAAAACTAGACGAGTTCAGTGGTTTCTGACTGGCTACTCTGAGAAGAAAGACCGATACAAACTCAGTGGTATCTTTTAAAGTCCAGATATAATCTTGGTCAGGCCTATGAGGGTCATGCAGGTTACAGTTTGCACGTCGATGTCCCTGCCAACCTGTATACATATTCAATGATTTCTTTGTCATCATCAAAAATAACAATTCATTGATCATTGTGATATTATAAAAAAACCACTCCACATTCAAAATTACGCACCACAACATAAGATATCAGCTACCTCAATCTTTTTTTTTTGCTTTACAAACACTAACCTAGAGTTTAGCGACTTAACCCACCCACATCGGTGGGTTAAATGTTTAAAAGTTTAACCCTAGGTTTAGCTGTATTTCTTGGTGGTGCAAGATAATTAATTAACCCTGAATTAGTTATTAACTCCGAGTATTTAGGATAACCCGTGAATGTGCAAGTGGGCCTGGTATCACAATGCACAGTGTTGGAGAATCGATTTTTTGCTTCCTAAAATACGAAACACAAATGTTAGGTTAACTAACCAGCGAAGTAATTGTGTAAATCTTTCATTGCGATCGTTCTGCAATTTTCATTGCGTTATTTACGTAGTTGAACACACGAATTTATCAAACCTATAAAGAAATGGATTTGTAATTTTAAAACAAAACAATGTTTTTTTTAGCCTTATAGTAGAAACACATAGTCATAAAATAGTAGATATAATCCATTATTCCAATCGGTTGATGACTTGATTTAAAGCTGGCACACACATCATCGGACCGCTGCCACAAAATTGACAGGAGTAAAATATGGTTGCGTTCTCCGCGCTGACAGTGGATGTCTGCGTCATCGCGCGATGATTTGTGGATTGACTTTAACTGACATCTGTATAGGGATTTGCTGCAGATATTAAAGTATCCAACTACATACTGTATAGCTATCGTAGCAAAAACTATTTTAATAACGACATAACATCACGCCTGTAATCCCGAAGGGTTAGCCAGAAGTGTACCTATAGTACATCCACATTTCCAGTTATGTTTAAGTCCCATATAATAGGGAGCGACTCTATTGACATCAACCGGACACCAATCCAGACTCCTGGCTGTTACCTACTGAGATTTAATGGAAAATTCTAATAACACGTTACCCGACCTAGGAATTGAACCCAGGACCTCATACTCAGCAGTAGTGCTTGCGATCACTATGCTAACGAGGTACTCAATACGACATAATAATTTAACAGGCTCTAAAGCTTCGGCCAAACCTGCGCGACCAAAGCGACTGCGAAGCGGGAGCGTCAGTCGCGCAGCGGAAACTCCGTGTTTATTTAGGGCGCCTTGCACACCTACGCAACCGCTGTCTGTAGTCGCGCAGGTGTTCATGTTTAGTTTCGCGTTGTTGATGCTCCCGTTTCGCGTACTTGACGCGCAAGTTTGGCTGAAGCTTAAACCACATTTCAATAATACGAAACTTTACTAAAATAAAAACGAAGGGCTCAAGATTAAATGCGATCAAAAGTCACGGGCACCACCTACTTTTAAATTTACAGTTATCACCAGGTACTGAATTCCACTGAGTAAGCACTTTGAATACTAAATTTATCGTCACTTTTTTGCGGCCAATATTGGTATAACTAAATTTATTCGTGTATTAAACTCAAACAGAACTATAATAGTCAATTCTCTCCGTGTAATATTTGTTGAGCAGAGTCCACTGGATTTGCATGACATACCAATCAAAATATAATATTTGCGGGTACTTGTGTACCGGCAAATATTATTTTTTCTTTAGCCAGTAAGAACGCCTTACAAACATCTGCAAACAAGGGTGTGGTTCGAATGCTGCTGGATACTGTTGGAATTTTGTCGTGTGATGTTATAATACATTGTTTCTGTTGACTAATCAACTTTTACCGTTTTTCTTCCTAACTGACAGAATGATTTGAAACGGTCCTAAATTTTGTTTTTTTTTAATTATATTTGCCAACCCGCACTGGGCCCGCGTGTGGATTACGGCCCACTCCCTCTCACCGAGCGGAGACCCCCTGTCCCGGACAGTGGGAACATTATAGGCTGATCATGTTGCGTGTGTATGTTAAATTATATTTATTTCAGTGAATTAGTTTAAAAAAAAAACGCTGTTACACGACAAAAATAAATTATGTTTCAAAACTAGATGAGTTCGATGTTTCCCATCCGATTACTCTGAAAAGAAATACTAAAAACAGACTCAGATGTAGTCTTTTTCAAAGTCCAGAGATACCTACTCGTAATTTTGGTCAGGCAATACGAGGACCATGCAGATTATAAAACCTTTACCAACTTCATCAGTGTCATATCATTTCCACATTTGTTTCTATAAAACCTTCACTTTGTAAACAATGCCTGGTCAAGTGGTCATGGTAGGATAATGGCAAGTCATTATATTGACATAATGGAGTTAGAGTGGTCAAGGATATGCTTTTGCCTCAACCGATTAATTAATGGACCAGCAAAATATGAGGACACTGTCCGTTCTTATTGTTTGCAACTCATATCAAACTTAGTTTAATGTTTAGGTACGTACTTTTTTTTTTTTTTTTAGAAAACGTTGTCCCACACTACGAAATTTCCTGTATCGTGGGTGCGTTTACAAACATTTAAACTCACATACACAAACAGACAGACCCGGAACAACTAGGTACTTGTAGGTCATACAAATATTTGTTCCGTGCGGGAATCGAACCAGCGACACACAGCGCAGCAGTCAATCGCTTAACCACTGCGCCAATCGTGCCGTCAAATTGTACTAACAATGTTCAACATTTTTTTTTTAACTTCATAAATTGCTGTTATATTTCAATTACCTGAAGGCCAATTACCGTAATAAAAACGTTTGAAATCGTAGGGAGATGACCTCAGTCTCAATCTCTCAAAAATACTCTAATTTCCCTACATTTTTAACAAGTTTTTGACAGTTATTGTAGCTGAGATGAGATTGCGACTAGTCTTTAAACGTTCTTAAATTAACAGTATTTGAGATTTAACAGCCATTTACTAAGTTTAAAAAAAATGAAAAACTCATCAACATTGAAAAATACTACTTATATAACGTTACAAAATTCTGAACCTTAGCGAAATGACGTCACACGAAAATCTCACAAATATATGTCTTCGGTAAAAACTTGGCTTGTCATCTTGTGAGTTGTAGGACTTTCCTGATTGCTTCCAACTTGCTGGCTATACGTTGTCAATGTGGGAAAATTGTGGAATCAGCTGTTTGGGTTACTATTTCGAATGGTGGGGTTTTGAAGGGATGTCACCAGGTTTCTGTTAGACAATTCAACCACATTCATTGCGTTATTTACGTTGTTAAGCAGACACATTTTTCGAACATATGAAGCAATGGATTAGTAATATCCTTGAAAATTATTCGGATTGTAATTGATAGTGTGTTATGCATTGAGGGTTCAGGTACACTATGGTGTGTTTCATGGTCTAAGGTTTCAAGTAAGGGTTCCTAAGGGTTTTTTTTTATGTAATTAAACTAAGGTGTACTCAAAAAAATGTAATCTTGACCCACTCAGCCGATAATTCGTTTGAAAACGTCAAAACATTGACGTTTTCTTGTTATCCCGCGCATGCTGCACCTATGACATTTTGAATGATAAAGAAACTGTGTCTATACAGGTCAGAGGTTTGTCTTTAAACATACGATTATGTATATTAATTTAAACTTTACCTCGACCATAAAATTGTAAAGCTAATTTTAAGAATGACTGAGCTATTATGTACTCGTATGTATTGTACACTGTGTGTGTCTATAGGTTACAATTTTAAATAAATAATGACGAGATAAAGTGAAATGGTAGCTTCTTTGGTAGCAACTCACTCTTCTTAGTGATGTTGATGGCAATCTAAATGTGTGCGACCCATAATTTAGGTACGTGTTTGGCACCATCATTAGCGTCCACCAGTTCCTGTAACAAGCAGCTGACAGGTTACGCAGGATATGATATTAAGTGTCCCATCGTTTCTGGACCAGCACCACATTTACACTCCAAGGCGGAGTCGTCTATGGATCTCCAACTGAACTGGTTTTTCCTTGCTTCGGCTAACTCGGGTCCGGAGTCTGTTTACAGACTTCCAGGTTACCCAAGGCAGCTTACTTACTGTAACACTTTCATCAACATAGAGAATATTTAAAAATTGCCTGAAAAGTAGGCTTTAATTTTTTTAACCTAGAAACCAGGCAGATATTTGTAAGGTATTTGTTGAACTATTTTATTAAACTTCGGTTTATTTTGTTTCAGGATACTGCAGCTGACGTAACCCTTCGTTATGTAGTGTAAGTATTTACATAATTATTTATATATATTATGTTAATACAGGTCTTAAGCACATAGCATATACTGCTATAAACTTAAGGCCTGTCATGTCATCAGCCTATTATGTTCCCACTGCTAGGACACGGGCCTCCTCTCTGTGACAGGGAGCGGGTCGTACACCATGGTGTCAACCATGGTATCATGGGCCCAGTGCGCACTGGGCCCGCATGTGGATATGTCGAGGTATGACTGTGACTACTGTATAACCTGGACAAGGAAGAAATGGTTTGAGAGGAGAGAAACTAATAAAAAAAATATTATAATAATATTTTCATCAATCATAATCAGTCAATAATGTTCCCACTGCTAGGACACAGGCTTCCACCTCTCTTCAAGAGGACTGTAATCGGATATGCCGGTTTCCGCACTATGTTTTCGTTCAGCGTTTTGAGAGCAGTGGTGATGAAATAATTACAAAAAGTAAAGTGCCTGTCTGGGTTCAAACCTACGAGTCCTACGACCTACTAAAATCCATAGAAAAGTGCAATACTTACGCTGTCAAGATGTATGGAAGAGCAATTTTTTTCTTTTAATAACCGACGAATAGTTTCGACGCTAAGGGGTCTAGAATCCCAGAGGACACGGTGGAGCACACGGTGGAGGTCTGCCCCGCTTGGGCGGAGCACCGCCGTGTCCTCGTAGAGGCGATCGGCAGCGGCGGCGGCCTCTCGCGCCCGGACCTGGTGCAAGCCATGGTCCGGAGCGAGAGGGAGTGGGAGGCAGTCGCCTCCTTCTGCGAAGCAGTCATGCTAGCGAAGGAGGTGGCGGGACGGATGAGGGAGAGAGCCTCCCGTCCCAGCCGCCGCGGGAGACGCCCCGGGCGTCGGGAGTCGAGCGACGACTACCGGCCACCGTAGGCGCGGGCCTGCGGGCGGAGAGCAATGGGTAGCTCACCGCGCGATCAGGACCAGGCCCGTGCCGGACGGCGCGTAAGTGTTCCACGCGCGCCTCAAAGAGATGTCAGCATAACGAGGGGCCCCACAGGGCCGAAGCCTGCCGGGGCAGCGGGATTGTCCGAAAGGGTTACCGCTACCCCGGAACATAAAGGGCGAAGGAAGGAACATGGGTGGGTTTTAGTCAGTAAGAGTCTGACACTCCCTTCCGCTCCACCCAGAGCGGGAGGGGTCATTTGATGATTTCCCATCCCAAAAAAAAAAAAAAAGGGGGTCTAGAATCATGTGCTGAATTCATGGTAACAGCTTGTGCGTCGGTGTCGATGCAACCCTGTATTTGTCAATGTAACATAAAGAACTAATCACTAACAACTTAAAGACTGATAAGTCTGAAATAAAAATACATTTTTTTACCTTTTCCACCTTAGTGAAGTTTAAATTTTCTCTGAATTATTTACAAAAATTATTAATGAAGAATAAAACGTTCCAAATCCTCCCGTATTTATCATCACACATTCCAAGGACAGTCCAGCAAAGAACGATAAAGTATTTGATGATGATGAATGAGTCCCCAGCCTGTTCTAGGGCAGATATTATATATACCAGGCTTAAGCGAAATGAGTTATTGTCACGTTATGGCCTCACCATCTGTCATTATTTGCGTATAAATGTGTGTGACCTTTAAGTAAAATGTATGGTTACTTGGTTAACCTTTAATATATATAGCTATGGCTGTGGTGCGCTGGGTCGATGTGAAATAATATAAAACATTGAACAGGCAGGGGCCATAGTTCTTGCGTAGTTATTGGAAACCAGTCCACTTTAGCCACCAATACCCGTAGTCCAAATTTGTATTTTTTCATATCCTGCAATAGTCCGACATCAATCGGGGGTTATCCTTGGGTGCACTTGCATCGTGCATACAGGGATAATCGTCGGTTAGTGCCGCATTTTATTAAAATTTCCTAAGGGCCTCTGCGAGTTGGCTTCAGCCCCTCGTACGCCTTCCAAAGGTCCCGAGATATATCAAAACATAAAATAATAATAATAATATTCCTTTATTTTCAGACAAGAGATCCATTACATACGAAATGAGTGGGGAGCTTGACGTAGAGCAGACTCTTGGGAAATTATACGCCCTGTGTTTTTCTTGCACAATATGTAACTGAATTAATGCACATTGTGAAATTATGTTCAGAATCATTTACTGAATCGATTTCTGTGATTTATAATATAGGCAATTTTTTACTCCAAAAATAATTAAAACTACATAAATTACGGTCACGCTTCCCCTGTACAGTCAAAACAAACCAAAGCGGACGAAGTACCTACGCTAGACCCTTATACGTGTGCGACTGTGTGCGTGCGTAGATTTGTAATGTGACCACAATTTTCTCCGAAAATCAGACTAGGTAATTTAATAAATAAACAGTGTTTTACACATAATATTAGAAAATTCGTGTATATATTTCGATTATAACACAATATTCTACTTTTCCTGTTCGGTGGTGTGCGTTAATTCCGGAACATGTTGTATATTGTTCTGAATCTGGAAGAAGCTGGTGGCTAAATAAGAACAGCCGCACGGGTCGATCAAAGGTTAAGCTCACCTCCATAGAAGAGGGAGGATCCTCCGACAAGTCGGGTGTTGTGTCTGGAGGGCAACTGCCCGACGATTGATGCCGAGGCGTATGCTATAGTTGCTAACTGCTAATCACAAACATTTAAATCGGTTAAACAATTATTTTAAGCAAGTACTAGTACTATTTTCGGTGTTCTCTCTTCATGCCGCACCTACTTAGCTATCAACTTTTCAGCCTGAATATGCTTGCTCGAAACCCTCTAGGTTCCCCATAGGGCGAGTATGACTCTTTATTTGAAATTATATTTTCTAACGCCAAAAATTAGAGCAATATTTTTGGCATTGAGGTCAGAATCGACCAGCTATATAAGTACATAACATTCCGCCGACATCAATCAAGCCGCAATTTTATTTCTAATATCACATATGTACATACATAGTTTGCCATTTCATCAATAAATACATCTTATAAACGGTTATAAGATAAAAATCACGAAGGAACTATATCAAAGGCGAACCG
Organism: Apamea monoglypha; assembly: GCA_911387795.2. Taxonomy (NCBI): domain Eukaryota; kingdom Metazoa; phylum Arthropoda; class Insecta; order Lepidoptera; family Noctuidae; genus Apamea; species Apamea monoglypha. The sequence continues at coordinate 1,647,527 of OU426933.1, read as the reverse complement.
CATCGGGTATCGTTAAACTTTTATTGCTCTATTACTGTTTTATAACAAAGAATATCGAGAGCTTGGCTGCTATAAAATCCTATGTTTCTGATGGTTCTAGGCATCAGTTATGGGCTGAGAGCGGTTTTGATTGGCTAATTAGAACGGAGATAATGACGAGCGATAAATGAAAGATCAACTTTTTTTTCGGAATGAAGATGTTGATGTATGATAATTTAGGAGGTTAACTTATGGAACGCTATTAAGAAACTGGCATTCACTAAGACACTAGATGTTCTCCATGATCATAAATATTTGAAAAAATAACGAAAGAAAGGTATGCAAAAATTATTCTAACGACGTGCTACGATCAGTTCATAATCAACCTATAATGTTCCCACTGCTGGGAGACAGGCCTCCTCTCTGTGAGAAGGTGTAGGCCGAAGGTGTATCCACCACGCGGTCCCAGTGCGGGCTGGTAGAGGTCACATGTCTTCGAATTTTTGATTCTGGGACATAATTACACAAAGTAAAGCGCCTAGCTGGGTTTGAACCCACGACCTACATTTCGTAAGTCGGGGCCGTTATCACTGGGCATCCACTGCTCAACTACGGTCAATTACAGTTCTAAAGTTCACTCTTTTCTATAATTTTTCCAATCATAGTTGCCGTAGTGATAAGTCTTTAGCACACTCAAAAAAAAAAACTTATTCTTAATTCAACTGGTAATGTCATCATTAAGTGAATAAACCACAATGATGTAACCCTGACAAATACACAACAAATAAAACATTTCCGAAAAACCAACAACATTCAAACCCCCCGTGCGCCTGTAGCCGACACCACACGTAAACAATCGTTCCTGTTTAACTTCGGTTCCTTTGAACGTGGCCTCTTTGTAAGATCAATTGAATTAAATAAATAAATAGTACACACTTAAAAAAATTGCTAATGAAATACCGATGCTCAGCTGTCAGATGTTTTACGCAGACTATTTTTAAATGACAAATGGATGGAATCTGTTTTTTTTTTATAAATTCTTGCTGTGAAATCATCCAATTGGTTTCTATTCAATCAAATGAAATAAAGCATCTCATGCCCGGAGGTTAAAACTCAGTTTTATCATCATTTCAGCCGAAAGACGTCCACTGCGACGACATAGGCACCAAAGCACTTGGATGCCGGCAGCTTAATTGCGTAACAACCACCATCATCATCATTCATCATCACCATCATCATCAATCACCATCTGAATCATTTTGAAGGATATTGCTTATATGTTCCATTGCTTCATATGTTTGAAAAATTTGTCTGCTCAACAACGTAAATAACGCAATGAATGTTATTGAACTGTCAACGTAAAAACCACTCCTACTGCTAGTATGTTACGCTATTGCTCCGCAGTTCTGTGCTTCTTGCATCCAGCGGATTCCTGCGGTCTTCACAAGGCCATCGGTCCACCTTGTGGGAGACTTTCCAACGCTCGTCTTCGGTAGGCGGTCGCCACTCCAGAACCTTTCAGCCCCATAGGCCATCTGTTCTGCAAGAATAGAATAGAATACTCTTTATTGTACACCATACAAATTATAGAACATAACATTTAAAATTTGCAAAGCAAGCAATAAGCTAAGCAGCTAAATTCTTCTAAACTACATAATGAATTTAGTTTTATAATAAATTCTCTAAATGATGGGGTCATTTAGAGAATTTATTCTGAAAGGTTTGCTGTAGTATTTTCTAAACTAAGGCTGCCATCAGAGGGACTGCGTCGCAGCAAACGCTCGCAGTCGATATATTCAACTGCATGCGGTTATCTGCAGTCGGACCTGACTTTGCGCAGTTGACGACACGCATCTAGCCCAGGAGCTCAGTGTAAGATTTGACAGACAGCTAGACTTACAGTTTGAATTGCAAATAGGTATGTAACTACACAGCGAGATGGTTCCCTTTGAATAAAAAGAGTTTTGCTCTACGGTACAAGCCGCCATTATTTTGAAATAGATTGATTTTCATACATTGCAAGCATAATAGTATAATCAGCCTATAATGTTGGCGGTGTTGGAGGGAGTGGGCCATAATCTACCACACGGGCTTAGTGCGGGTTGGTGAAACTCCACGGATACTCTTTTAAATCATAAAATTGTTACAAAATATTGGTTACATCATTCAATAAACATTGGTATAATTATTGGTTTCTATAAGTTGGTATAAATTCAAACGTTCTAACTAACAGGTTCTATATATCGGTTTCTATGGCTTCTGTCAAACGCAACAGCAAAGCTAATGACATAAGGAAACATTTGACTATTGAAGTTTTAATTGGACAGATTAAAATCACACAAATCAAATTGAATATGAAGCATTTGAAAGGAGTTTTTGTCTTGTTATTAGGATGTACAGACGCCAGTACATCAAGCTACTACAATCTGTCAAATTTCTTTAATAGATTTTCAACTTTATTCTTTTTCTAAATTAGTAAGGTTCAAGGTTGATTGGGAAAATTTGACAGTTTCGGGTAGCTTGACCTGCTGGCGTCTGTACAAGCTACAAGCATCTCACGCGTATCTTCTAGTTACTGAAGATTAAAAAGCAATTTTCTCCTAACGTATTGATAGAAATTTTATGGTGTTACGAACACAGTATTATCGAAATACCATTATAAAATAGGTATTTTTTCAAAGTTGCATTTTTTATACATATTGGTACGCGAAAAAAGCTTTTGAAAGCGTAACTGTAAGGTGGTGCTCGTGACTGTACATTGTAAAGGCCTGTCTATAATACTGTGGAACATACCGATATTAATGTGAATGAATTACACCAAAATCTATAGATAATTCCATCTCAATCCATCGATAACTAAAACATCACATCACTAGTTTGACTGCCCTGTTGGTCTCGTGGTTGCAAGCGCGACTGCTGAGCGTGGGGTCCTAGTTCGATTCCCGGGTCGGACAAAGTGTTATTGGGTTTTCCATAAATAATTTCTTAGTACCAGTCCGGAGTTTGGAAGTTGACGGTTTAATAACCCCATGCCTCGGAAAGCACGTAAAGCCGTTGGTCTTGCGCCTGATCTCTCCCCGGTCGTGTCGGATTGCCGTCTCATCGGACTATGAGAGTAAAAGAACAGAGAGTGCACCTGTGTTTAAGCACACACTTGAGCACTATATCTCCTGCGTACCTGGCTAACCTCCGTTGAGATTGACCACCGTGACCGACATCGGTCGGGAGGATATTAGTTTGATAAAGGTGAAACCTTTTCGTTTTGTGTCCTGACTGACTGCGGGCATGACTTCCATACGGTTGATACGGGACTAAATTACACAAATTAATTGTTAGAACCGGGATTAGTACCCGGTTCCGGGTATTTGTCATGCGAGCTTAAGGGATGGTGATTTCTTGTTGGTATAGTTTTGGCTGGAGAAACTTGTGACACTAAATAGCGTCATGAGCTTGGAACAAATGATTTCCTTGAGAAATTAATAAACTATACAGGGCATACATATAACTATATAACTATGGAGGTCAGACAGGCAGTCGCTCTATGTAAAATACTGGTATTCAGCTGCATCCGGTTAGACTGGAAGCCGACCCCAACATAGTTGGGAAAAGGCTAGGCAGATGATGACAGGGCCGTAATTCTCTATGACAAAATGAACGAAACCGCGCGAAATCAACGCAAGATTGGCGGGATTAGCTAAGGAATTGACGTGGTTTCGAAGTAAGGAATCGTTAAGTGGTCATAGTGAAATAAGGCCCAGGGTGGCAGGGACATCCACGCACAACCTGTTACCATGGATACATTACATGATTCTGAAACCCCTGCGTTGAAATTCCTCGGTTATTAATAGCTGTACCACCCATTTTTACCGCGTAGGTATTGTACTTTTCTATGAAACACCAATTTTTTTTTATAACCCACAAAGAATTTCTACGCGAGGGGGTCCAGAATCATGTGCTGAATTCATGGTTTCTGTTTGCACGTCAATATCCCCGCCACCCTGTATTTGCATATTTTGATATTAATATCTCATTAAACACCATCTGTATATTAAGGTAACAGGCAAGTATATCAAGGATGAAACTGGTATTTAAAATAATAAAAATATTTATAAAATGAGCAGAAAAAAGATTTTAATCACACACATGTCAGTCGTTTGACAGTTGTTACTTAACGGAAAGGTAGTTTCCTATGCTACAAACAAGTTTTAGAGTGTAAGACACCATGACCATGGTCCACGTGTTTCTAATTTATCACATACAAACAACCTTTAAATAAACTTTCGATTTCACATAACATTTTATCAAAAACTAATTTTATTATAATACTAGCAGCGCCCCGCGGTTTCACCCGCATACGTTTCGATCTTGTGGAAATATCGGGATAAAAAGTATCCTATAAATGTTAGACCTGGTTATAAACCATCTGTGTGCCAAATTTCGTCCAAATCCGTTCAGTAGTTTTTGCGGGTAAGAGTAACAAACATCCATCCATCCATCCATCCTTACAAACTTTCACGTTTATAATATTAGTAGGATTGGCAAAACTGATCAATTAAAATTAAGTAGCAGTTCGCTTTTGATTTAACAAATAGTAGGTACCAAAGTTCAAAAAAGGTTGAAACTGATAAAAAATTAAACCACATTGTTACACAACCGTTTAAGGTAAGCGAAACTAATAACAAATTCACACATTTGGGTATCATAACTCAAAATAAATTAATTCATTGACGTGTAACAGCTGTTTAAAGATAAATCTATTGCCGATAATGTAAACGATTTCAATAAAAACCTTTGTAACCATATTCGGTATTGTATTATGTTATATAGCTATAAAATTAAATATTATTATGCGTTGATTATTACATAATTTGATTTAATATATTCATTTAATTAGCAATTATAATGCTGATTTTGTACACGACTGATATCGAAGTGAGCTTGCTTCGATATCGATATATATTATCTAAGATCATCATTCTCCTGCGTTTATCCCAATTTATTTGGGCTCGGCGCAACATGTATTTTTCTTCCATACTTCTCACTCCCTCTCTCTCTAGCCACATCGTCTGTTACTGTTAGCCTGCATCATCTTTACTGTTACTGTTAGCCTGCATCATCCCACTGCTGGGCAAAGGCCTCTCCCCATGACTTCCAGCTCTTTCGATCCAGGGCTAAAGTAGACCACTGGTCGTTTGTTTTGTCCAGTTCGTCCCGCCATCTTCTACGGGGTCTGCCGCGACGTACATTGTCTATATTCAAAGTAAATTCTCTAAATATTTTTCCGACTTCTAAACCATAATCCTATGCAAAGTAGGATAGCATCGAGTATCAAATACAATACAAACTGAATCCAATCTAAGTTTAGATGCCATATAGAAAGTAGCACGACCCACAGCGTAAGAAGCCGACTATTGAAAAATAAATTACTTCTCCTCCAAGTACTTATTGAAGCAGGTCTTCTTCAAAGATTTCTTAGCGTCGGTGTGATGTGTCTATGGCTGGAAATAGGTCACTCCTGAAATGTACGTCTTTGTTGTTCTCGATATCTTTTCTGGTCAGCATTTTAGAGCGGGTGCTTAATCCTACAAATTCCAAAGCCGAAATTGTATTGCTTTTCGAGTAAATAACTAAATAATTTTCTCAAAACAGACACATTAGAAGCTAAAAAGTTGTCACCAGAACCGAGAAAAAATAATTAAACAATGAATGGATTGTGTGATGATGATGATAGATGGATATGATATAGATAGATGGTGTGGTGGTGGTGGTGGTGTGGTGGTGTGGTGGTGTGTGGTGTGGGTGGTGTGTGGTGTGGTGGTGTGTGTGGTGGTGTGTGGTGGTGTGGTGTGTATGTGGTGTGTGTGTGTGTGTATGTGGTGTGTGTGTGTGTGTGTGGTGGTGGTGTGGTGTGTGTGGTGTGAGTGTGGTGTGTGTGTGTGGTGTGATGGTGTGGTGTGATGGTGTGTGTGTGGTGGTGTGTGGTGATGTAAATTGATGAATGGAATTGAAGGAGAAGAAGAATGTTTACCAACCCTCAAAAAATGGGGTTATGGAGAGGATGGATGACGAGTTGACAGAATATTTAGGACCAACAATATAGTATATTGTTTAAGGTCGTAAATGAGCTAAGAAACAAAATAATGACTGTGTTTAGAGCAAAACACTATATTATCTTTTCTTCGTGATATTTTTATTTATTTATTTATTTTTAAGTCAGGCAAATTACCCATAATTTTGTTAGTATTACTTAAAACTACTCGCATGTTAGTATAATTATCAAAGACATACACATAAACAAACAAGGAACTATAACAACAACCAATATAACCTATGTACTAGTTATACTTATTAAGCCATCTTCTGGAGACACCCGGCAACAGTACATGCACTGCGCACAGGTGCCTCATCAGGTGACCTTCAGTCTTACTCGCACCAATGATCTTTTATTTTTATATCCCCATATTTATCCTTAACGCACAGAATACGTCCGCGTATTTCCGATCTATTGAATATTGATCAGTTGTATAAATTATCTCTAACACCTGTTTATACGGAAAATCGTCGTGTTGGCCAAATTGGCAATTTACATTCGGAATCACCACGAAACCGTGGGCAATTTGCAAGTTACGATACTAAGAGTGGGCGATGTTGTATTAATAGGTTAGGGAGTTGAACGATTAATTAACTATACGATAATACTATGTTTGCTTTCACTTGTTTTGAACAGAAGTTTAGCATAATATAATAATAATATTCATGATTCATCCTGTTGTTTTGTTATGGATAATATCTATTGTTTAATGGATGAAAGTTGTAACGGTATTGACTAATCACGATGAGAGGCTGAAAGAAAATATTAAGTCTGAGATCTGGATTGCAAAAGATAATCAAAGGTAGGCAATTACTATGAATGAAAAAGCACTTATGACTCTAAATGTAGGCACTATGCTTGATAATGACCTTGTAACTTAGTTACTATGCACAGACACAAATACTAAAACCAATAGAGATCTAGACTAATCTAGACTAATATACCAATGATACTCCATTTAGCAATACCGCTTAGGAATTATGCTGATACTAAGTCCAAGGATGAGCTGAACACAGTCGCTTTTAGCATCTGGATCAATCCATTAGAATCCATTAATATCTAATGTGTCAATATCCATTAGAATATATATCCAAATTGTAACGGATTACTCTTCGATTTATAAATTTATATCGCAGAAAGATGAGGTGGAAACAAAAAAATATGTTTTTATTATTTGAAATGTTTTCGCATGATTAAATATTTGGTATACTTAGTGGAACTGTTTTGGAAAAAAAAGGTATTAGTAAAATATTGTAACAACTACCCATGAATAAACTTAAGCATAGAAAAAGAAAGAGCAGAAAATGCAATTTCTTAATATATTGCTATAAAAACCATCTGTTATGACGTAAAACATATGAACAATTATAAAACAGATTAATAGCTATTATAAAATTGTACAACCTCTTTATGCATGCGGAGTTTACCTATAAGTGATTGTTGCACTGTTGCATTTACATTTCTGCATGTTACTTTTTAGCGTACAACCTGTGCAGACAATTGTTGGTGAACCAATAAAATAAATAAATAAATAAACAATGATCGACTTGACAAGTTCAGATAAAACGAAGTTCCTAATAATGACACATGAAAAATATCTCTAAACTAAAAGTAACAACAATATTGTCTATCGCTGCAAAATTAAAACAGCCTAACTGCATCATTAATATTTAAATACACAGATAGCGATATCTGCGCATCGAGAGAAACAAACAAAGTGTGGAGATGTTTGCTTTTATAACATTTTCATGTTTTCTCATAAATAATAGACGAAGCAAGTCTTTGCTTTGGATGAACGTAATTGCAAACCCTGGTATTTCTGCACGCCATTCTGAAATTAAAGAACTGTTTGTAGCTTTAATGGTGGAATTCAATACCTAGCATATTACAGAAGGATAAAGAAGTTATTATGTTATTGGCCTTTGAGAGGGTAGTGCTATTTAGGTTGCAAGCTTCTTAGCAAACGTCAAAGTTTGTTTTACTCAAGGAAGAAACTGCTTTGCCAAGAATAATGTATATAATATGAGTGATATATATAAGTAGTATATAAATAATAGACTGAGCAAGTCTTCGCTTTGGACGAACATATGTAATTGCAAACCCCGGTATTATTGCATTCTATGAACGGTTTGTAGCTTTAATGGTGGAATTCAAGTCCTAGAATATTATAGACAGATATGTTTCAAGTTATTAGGCTTTGAGAGGGTAATGCTATTTACGTTGCAAGCTTCTTGGCTAACGTCAAGGTTTTTTTTTACTCAAGGAAGAGTTTTGCCAAGAATGATGAAATTGTAGAAACCCCAGAACTTGTTTTTGTAAATCCAGGTCTGTACTTTGGCAGTATTCAAATAATACAAAAGAAACATGATTTTACCAACAACATCAGAATTATAGATACATCAGATGCTACATTACTAACAATGTAGCCTCTACCTATAATTCTATACCTAAATATTATTTAATAAAGTCGCTTTTCCTGTATTTCTGTCTTATTGCGTTGTTCTACGTAACAGAGTTTGATGTGGTATTCACCATCATTTAGATAATTTATTCCGGAATGTTTAAGTGCATAATATATTTATATTTAACAAATATACTAAAGAAATCCAGAAGTTCTATGAAGTCGTAAAAACGAAGCGAACGTGCGATGTAGGGGCGGGTCCCTAGCTTGATATAAAAGGAATTTAAAATGTAATTTCAATACAATAAAAGCTTCTGGAAATTGAAATGTGCTTCAATTGAAAGTATACAAAAGCATGAGTTCAATTAACGTTTCTTCTCGATACAGACTCCACCGCATCTTAGAAAATTGTAAAAGAAGTATTTTCTTTTAAGACCTCCTCCGAAGATTTTGCGTAATTTCCAAATTGCCATCCTCCCTGAATTTAAACGCTTCAGTAAAATATTTTAATGGAATTCCAGAAATTCTCTTTGATTTAAATCGAATCAGAAGTGATAGGTGTGTATTTTATTATTTATTGAATTCGCCATTAACGTTTTATAAATCTGAGGAATTTTCGGGAACATTATTCGGGGAAGTATTCCTTGGGTTTCTCGACATCAATTTTAAGGAGACATGATTAATTCAGTTCCAGGTAAAGCGAAATGAAAGGAAGAAAAAAAATCTTCTCTTTATTAAAAGTAATAAATTGCCCATGGATTACGTCGAATTGTACTTAATTCTATCAAGGACGGACGGTTACTTTAGTATTTCACTAGCTTTTGCCTGCGGTTTCGCATGCGGAAAATATCCCACGGTAACGTACTACCGGGTTATAAACTGTCTGTTTGCCAAATTTTTCCCAAATCCGTTCACCCGTTTTTGGGTGAATCCGGAACATACATTCAGACAAACGGACAAAAATTATAATAAACTATATTTTCGAAATCGGACTCGAACCCACCAACTCGTAGCAATGACTTATTTTTAAAACTATGTACAGTTTAGACTTTAATAAAATATCTATCTAGTTTCGACAAATTAGTAGTTTACAAGTAATATTTTTATCACCAATTTGTTACAAACTCCGAACAGGAAATGGAGCCAACTTTTATGACTCCTTCATAGTTTTCATAATACTTGTAAGTTAAATCCAGACGTACTTTCTTGGCACTTGAATTAAAAATAACTGAGTTCCTCAAGACTACTAAACTTACTTCCTTGTGTTTTATTTAACCTAAATTTTCCTCTCTTATTAATTCAAGAGAGTTCCAAGCTATATCAATGCTAGGTGTCGCAGTGTCTCCAGAACCACTTAGCAAGTTTTAATTCTTAAGATCACACAGTGCATAAATAATGAAAGGCTGCCAACTCGCTGCATTACAACTGCCACTAAGATATTCTAGCCTCCTTTCATACGTCAGCACAACTTCCGAGCTCCACATATTTATAAAATTTCCATTTAATATGACCGTTGCAGTTTTCAACAAGTTCTGTGTGCGGCATAAAATCTTGAGCGAACTGCTAGTTTAAAATTTGTATCAAAAGAAGCCATTTCAGATCGTGGCTCATTGATCAAAGCATTAAATGTTAGAGTACTTCCAACCTTTACCACTTAAGAACTCCCCAGATGTTTTGATTAGATTTTCATGTTTCGCAACTACTAGTCAAACTTCGAATGAAATGGACTTTTCAATGGATTCTAAAGTCATAATTATCTTTAAGGTATGTCCCTGTGATGCTAAAATTGCTGAATTTTCCTTGTTCACAAAGAGGTTTAGGGAGGTGGGTTATCAAAAAGTTTGTTTTATCTCGAAGAATTGCAAAAGAGGTCGGTCTCGAATATTGTTCCTCTGGTAATAATCAACGAATTCAATTAGCGATAGTAACAATTTAGCGGTATTTTATTGAGAATTCCGTAAATTTTGATAAATTGGAGTTTAAAATATTTCAAAACCGATGTTTAGTCCGCAATGTTGTTGTGAAATTTGGCTGTTCACAAAATTTATCAAGTACTTATAACAATTAATGAGCCATAACTTTAGCATCAAAAACTGTTCCTGTCAATTAACTCCCCCAATTTACGGGACGCTGCATTAAATGAACATGCTCAATTTTTCTTCCATCCCTCGACAACCACGGAGATTGACTATTAAAATCCCCACTTCCAGAGTCAACTTTCAGTAGCCTATCTCAACCTCGTTAACGCAAATGTCTACGTTGAAACTTTAACCTCAATTCCCTTAGAAAATTATATTTCATTTTTTATTTGTTCCCAAACAATTTTCTTCATCTACGACCAGTGTTTCAGCGAAAATAAAATTTTCGTTGAGTCAGGCCGTTAACCAATTTACTTGGAGACGTGACCCTAGCTATTTATGGGACAAACTATTTGATTTGGGCCCTCAGCAAACAGTGACCTTTGATCATGCCTCTCTGATATAACTCAAAGACTTTTTTGTATTGACCTCCCAAATGAATTTGGTTTTATTTGTTCCAAAACAATGTTTTGTAGTTTACACTTTAGCAGTGTATGTATTTAATATGTCTGAATCTTCAGTTGTAATATTAAATTTCGCTGTGATATGGGTTGATATTGATATTGTTTCGAGTTACGTTCTGTGGAGTTTGTTTGAGAATTTGTTTCGTTTCTTTCATGTGAACTTTGTTGTGTACCCGAAAGTTGTCAACTTGATTTTGTGTATGCAGTGAGTACATAGGTACATTTGATAGTTATGACCTCAACCGGGGTTCAAATGGTACTTGTTTGCTATGTGATGCTTCAAGTCTTGTACTAATTTGACCAGTCTGTCAGTTCTGCTGACAAAATATTTAGCTACCGTTAGAAATCCTAAAATATTTTTTAGGATTTCAATACATGGTAAAGATTAAAGTACGTAAAGTTGGTCAGACTTCATTTGGAAGTACACTTGTTTGTCTCTAAGAATTGTATTGTGTGAAGCCTCGAAATTTTATTAATGTTTTATTAGGATACCTTTAAGGACTCTCTCGTGAGTTATTACGGTTTGGTGTACTTTCTGATTTTCCCTTTCCAAGATTAATTTCATAATGTATCTACTGTATTTTTAAGTAACACGTGAATTTGGCTTTATTAATTCGTTTATTAAGTTTGACGTATATTCGCAATATATTCTGTGTTACGGGAAGTAAGTTTTTTTATACACACTAGGAGTTCGTACTCATACAGAAAATTATTAGACAATTCGGAGAAAACAAATAACATAATATTTCTTGATAACAATTCGAAGAAATATCACAATTTATAAGTAATTTGTGATATTTCTCCGAATTCTAACTTTAATATGTTCCAAAAATATATAAAACAAGATGACCCGGTGTATCGTATCACCTATCCTAACGACATTATCACTCTCCCTTCGCTAAAATGGCTGAAAATTTTATCGGTAATGTCAGGCATTGCCATTTTCATAGGTTATACGCTAAGTTTGGCAATAAAAAGTAGAAAATAATTGAGGGAACCATATCTATATATATAAAAAAATCAATTGCTGTTCGTTTGTCTCGCTAAAACTCGAGAACGGCTGTGCCGATTTAGCCTTATTTTATTTGCATTCCAAACAATGACAACCATCAAAATATATCAATACAATGACAAAAATTTCTGAACGAACAACAATGACAACCATCAAAATATTACAATTTAAATACGCGATAATCCTAGTAATGTGGATATACATATGTTGTCGATTCAAAACCCTTAATTTAATACGTGCTTCAATTCAAGCGGACCCGAGTCTACCGTAGCGAAGGGACGAACGTCAAATGTTTGACAGGAAAGTAGGTAGAACAGTTTGAATGAGAAAATGAAATTGTTGTTTTTACTATTTTCCTCGATTTTTTTTCATATTTTCTCACCGTTTAAACCTTCCTTAGACTACCACAATCCTTTCAAAGCCAAAATCAGCTCCAACAGAGCGCATCTCAGTACCTACTTCAAATTAAACACGCTGTTGGATTTTCAAATCTCGGCTCTAAGCAGAGCGTTGAAGATCCAGCGCACGAAAAATAATCGCCGCGGGTAACCCGCGCCCGTGCGGACGTATACATATAGCTAACTAACCTAAACTAATCAAAAATCGTAGTTTTCTATGGACAGAAGCTGAACAAAGCTGAATAAGTGTGGTTAGTCCCTAATGGATACTATTAAAACTCCGTACTAAGCTGGTTCAACTCAATGTCAAAGTGTTACTAGTGACGTGCGGCCCTACCATACCTACTTATTAAAAAAGAGTTACTTTCTAATCAATCCTTTAAAAAAAAAATCGTATTCACCTTGCCTTTGTAAAACAATTCAAGCAAAATAATTCTATACCGATTCTCTTCAACCCTCCAATCACATTTAAAGTAAATTATAACATCAAAAAACCATCAGAAAAATCCCTTTACCTACATCTACACAAAATCAATCAATCATTATAACATAATGAAATAAAATTCAAAAAGATTTAATCAACCGACATTTTATTACGAACAACGTTAAAAACTCACTTGTTTTCCCAACTGAAAAATCGTTCCATTCAAAGCATTCGTGGAGAACAAAAGACGGCCAAAACAAAGGCCTTACCACTACAATAAAAACTCAGCGATCTTTACCTTGTGAACCTTTTTATTGTTACCTAACCTTTTCCCGTTGATCCACTCTGGTTTAATAACCTTTTGCAATGTTGCAAGTAAAATGGGATTTCACAACTCGATGGGTACCTGTGGGCTATGAAAAGATGCCTCTATTGTTCACTGTAATTTTTTCGGAAATAATCGCGAACGAATCGGGTGGCCTCGGATTTGGAACGAATGTGACACAACATATATAGGTATAGAAGGCTGGCTCTATGACAACGAGCGAAAATAGGTTCACACGTGAGGCGTTACGACCGCAGAGGGTGACGGGGTCTGCAAGGAAGTCATGCGGACCAATACTAGGCCGTGGAGCGTGAGGAACTGCGTAAGTGTTCCAGCGTCCCGGACAATGGTAGTTGGAGAACACAGTGTGGTTTTAGTCAGTAAGAGACTGAACATGATCTCGTGGAAATATCAGGATAAAAGTATCCTATATCCTAATCCAGGTCATGGTCTACCCATGTGCTAAATATCTTTTGTTTTAGCGGGAAAGCGTAACAAACATACAAAAATACAATTTTTTTTTCTTTATTATATTAGCCAGTAGCGAGTACTTTTGCACTCGCTGTACGTATGTACGCTTAGGCTCATGTCTGTTTGAGTGCGTGCCTTTTTTGTCGCTGGATCCGAACTTCTGTAACTCAGTTGTATGTTGTAAAGCTGGTCCAATTGTTGCTGGACTGACATTTATACGGCCTCAACTTGGAGTGAATTGCTGTCACTGACAATTAGAGACAGTTGCCCCGAAGTTGGGCAAGCAGTTGTTAATTGTGAAAGTTTGCAGAATAGTTTGTGGATGTGAGAAATTATGTCATCCCCGTATTATTAATAATGTTGTCTTCCGTTTTAACAAAGACCTAGTTTATAGTGAGATCAAAGACTTAGAAAATGGTGAAATGAAAACCTTTAATGAAATCCTAATCAATTTGTTAGTATCTAACAGATTAGATGAATCTACAATAAATGTAAATAGCCAGCTTTTAGAGCGAAATTTAATGTCAGAAATACAGTATTGCCTTTCCAATATAGTTGGAAGTTTATTAAAGGACAGTTTTCAATACAAACCACGTACTGTAAAGCGCTTTAGCTTATTAATGGAGTGACGCTTTCAAAGTCCGGCTATTTTGTACGTGAATTGAAGTAATTTACTTTCAGTACTTTATCGATTCAATAAAATATTTAGAAAAAACCGTATTAATAACGTTCTCTCCCTGAACTATGTCTGATCTAACTTGCTCCCCAATATTTCAAGTCTGTCAAAAAGAGGTTTAATTTTTGATCTACCCAATCTTATAATCTTAATAGTTTTTTCTCAATCTTGTTACTATTTTTGGGTCTACCTTTTATAGCAGAACTTTTTACGTCATAATATTGTTTTGCATAACAACGGATAGCATAAACTTCATTTCGCAGAAAATTATTTCGCATACACTCAGTTGTCATACATTCAAAACTCATAATTTTGTTAGTCAGAATCATCTTTAGGCATAATGTTTATATCCATAATAATTAAAAAGCAGAACCATCATATCGCAGAAAATTCACAGTCAGAATCGTCTTTTGGCATACATTTTAGATTGATGCATGTATTTACTCAATAAAACAGTTGATTGTGAAAGCATGCATGTAGCATGCAAGCAGGCATGCAACATGCAGCATGCATGCAGCATGCAAGCAGGCATGCAACATGCAGCAGGCATGCAGCATGCAAGCAGGCATGCAACATGCAGCAAGCATTGTTTCTGTCACGGCTCCGGCGCTGCGGGGTTTGGGCGGCGCCACGCGAGCTTATCGTCACAGATGGTTTTAACGCTCACCAGCGGCCTTCAAACCACCTGCTCCTCAGCTCGCGGGCCGCCCTACCCCTCCGCGCCTACGCGGGTTTAAATTACACTCTAGGGGTAGGGCAGACAAGACTGCGTAAAGTCGGTTTCGCAGGCTCCGCATTCGCCCTCCGGATGCGGAAGCCACGGAGGCGGAGCTGTACGAGGGGTACAGAGCGGCGAAGACCGCCCTCCGAGAGGCTGTCCGGCGGGCCAAGGATATGGCCCGCGAGGAGATGGTGGAGACTCTGAACAGAGATCCGTGGGGGCGCCCTTATAAAATGGTGCGGAATAAACTCCGCACCTGGGCCCCCCCGCTGACGCAGAGTCTCCGCCCCCAGCTGGTGGAGGAGGTGGTGAGCGCTCTGTTCCCCTCACGGGGGGTGCACACACCCCCGCCCATGGCTCCGCCAATTGCGGTGCCCGAAGCGGACCACGCGGACGACGACGACATCCCTGAAGTGACCGGGGTAGAACTGAGAGTGGCGGTAGGAAGGCTGAAGGCCAAAAATACCGCCCCAGGACCCGAAGGCTTGCCAGGTAAAGCCTGGGTCCTGGCCTCGAGGGCTCTCGGGCCTCGACTGGAGGCGCTCTTAAGCGCATG
Organism: Apamea monoglypha; assembly: GCA_911387795.2. Taxonomy (NCBI): domain Eukaryota; kingdom Metazoa; phylum Arthropoda; class Insecta; order Lepidoptera; family Noctuidae; genus Apamea; species Apamea monoglypha. Next base: position 1,631,931 of record OU426933.1, on the reverse strand, counting down.
TTTGGAGAGAGGCCAGTTCCCGCTTCGTTGGAAGACGGGGAAGCTGGTCCTCATTCGGAAGCCAGGGCGCCCAGCGGACTCTCCGTCCGCATACCGGCCCATCGTGCTGCTCGACGAGGTGGGCAAGCTCTTTGAGAGAGTAATTGTAAACCGCCTCGTCGGGCACTTGGTGAGGACGGGGCCGGATCTTGCGGACAGCCAGTTTGGCTTCCGCAAGGGGCGCTCGACGGTGGACGCCATCATGCGCGTGAGAGCCCTCACGACGGGGGACGCGGTGTCCCGGGGTGGGGTCGTCGTGGCGGTGTCACTCGACATCGCCAACGCGTTCAACACCCTGCCCTGGAGCTGCATTGTGGAGGCACTCCGGTATCACCGAGTGCCGCCCTACCTCCGTCGAATAGTCGAGGCGTATCTGACGGACAGAGCCGTCAGCTACCCCGGTCGCGATGGGGAGTGGAACCGGCGAGAGATGTCGTGCGGTGTCCCGCAGGGATCGGTTGTGGGGCCGTTCCTGTGGGACATCGGCTACGACTGGGTGCTGCGGGCCGACCTCCCTGATGGCGTCAGCGTGGTTTGCTACGCTGACGACACGCTGGTCCTGGCGCAGGGGAGGTCGCATCAGGCGGCGGCCGACGCGATGACACGCGGGGTTGCGATAGTCGTGGAGAGGATCCGGCAGTTGGGTCTCGAGGTGGCATTGCACAAGTCCGAGGCCATGACGTTTCATGGGCCCCGGAACGCGCCACCACCGGGATCCCAACTAACGGCAGGAGGGGTTCACATCGGCATCGAGACGACGATGAAGTACCTGGGTCTCGTCCTCGACAGCCGGTGGAACTTCGTCGAGCACTTCCGACGTTTGGCCCCCAAACTGGAACGGGCTGGGGCCGCCTTCAAGCGGCTCTTGCCCAACCTGGGGGGGCCAAACGCCTCCTGCCGGAGGCTTTACGCGGGGGTCGTGCGGTCCATGGCCATATACGGGGCCCCGGTGTGGGCGCGTTCACTGCGGCGGCGAGCCGCCCACTACCTGAACGCGCCCCAGAAGGTGGTAGCCGTAAGGCTAATCCGGGGCTACCGCACGATCTCGCGCGAGGCGGCAAGCCTCCTTGCCGGACTGCCGCCATGGGATCTGGAGGCGATAGTCCTCGCGCGCCTGTATGAGTGGCGCGCGGAGGCACTACGCCGGGGGGAAAGTCCGCTCCCGCGGCAAATTGCTGCGGAGCGGACGGACCTCCGGCTCGATCTCATGGCGACATGGAAAGAGCGACTGTCGCAACCCAGCGCAGGGCACGCCGCGATAGCGGCGATAAGACCCCTCTTTGAGGAGTGGCTAGAGAGGCGCCACGGCGCCCTCACCTACCGCCTGACGCAGGTCCTCACCGGACACGGAAGTTTCGGGAGGTTCCTGCACATGATCAGGCGGGAGGAAACGCCCGGGTGTCACCATTGCCAGGATCGCCCAGAGGACACGGTGGAGCACACGGTGGAGGTCTGCCCCGCTTGGGCGGAGCATCGCCGTGTCCTCGTGGAGGCGATCGGCAGCGGCGGCGGCCTCTCGCGCCCGGACCTGGTGCAAGCCATGGTCCGGAGCGAGAGGGAGTGGGAGGCAGTCGCCTCCTTCTGCGAAGCAGTCATGCTAGCGAAGGAGGTGGCGGTACGGATGAGGGAGAGAGCCTCCCGTCCCAGCCGCCGCGGGAGACGCCCCGGGCGTCGGGAGTCGAGCGACGACTACCGGCCAGCGTAGGCGCGGGCCTGCGGGCGGAGAGCAATGGGTAGCTCACCGCCCGATCAGGACCAGGCCCGTGCCGGACGGCGCGTAAGTGTTCCACGCGCGCCTCAAAGAGATGTCAGCATAATCAGAGGGGCCCCTTAGGGCCGAAGCCTGCCGGGTCAGCGGGATTGTCCGAAAGGGTTACCGCTGCCCCGGAACATAAAGGGCGAAGGAAGGAACATGGGTGGGTTTTAGTCAGTAAGAGTCTGACACTCCCTTCCGCTCCACCCAGAGCGGGAGGGGTCATTTGATGATTTCCCATCCCCAAAAAAAAAAAAAAAAAGTCGGTTTCGCAGCGATTGGTTTCTGTCACAAAATTTTGCAGCACAACGTATTGACTTTTTATGACACAAATTTAATTTAATATTGAAAATGCTACCAATACATGCTATATTTAGAACATTCTATGTCACTTTTGCAGACCATTCGATTTTAAATACATTGCACGTAGGTTATCTAACCATTCGACAGCGTAAATTTACTTTATTTAAATTATCAGTTTTATTCCATATATTATAAGTTTTTGATGTTTTGAACACTAATTTTTACAAGAAGATACATTTATTTTAATTTTTGATGTTCAAATATGCACCCATACCAAATAATCGTATCTCTAAATAAATTTTATGCTAAACAAAATTATGCATAATATTAATTATGGCAATGGTAATTATGCGAAACAAAATTCTGCCAAGATAAAAGTATGCCATTGTAAATTCGGACACGTAAATATTCTGCCAAACAAAAGTTATGCAAAATAATTTTTATGCCTTAAAAATATTCGATTAAATTAGATTATGCCATGTGAGTTATGCCAAATAAAAATCGGAGTATCAAGATTCTGCCAAATAGAAGGAACCCACTATTTTTATGTCTCTCCCTTTTTTTATTAATCTTGATCTGATTGGTGTCTATTATTTTAAAACGTAGTTTACTATTGTGCTTTCTGTTTGTAGTAGGTTCTTCAACTCCTATATTTATCTAATAATCTGTCACTGATATAATAAAATTATCACCGTTTAGAATGTATAATATAGTATTCACATTCCAAGCTGTCTTCTTGTCTCTTAATAAATCCATCACCATCAGTTGACCAATTAACGGCAGTGGTATATTAATATAATACTATTAAAAGATTGAGACATTGTGTTTTTAACTAAAGCCGTTATAAAAGTATTTGGTCAACGATTTAGTGTCTCTTAGAACTTTGCTCGTAAATGAAATTGCTGTAACAGCTAAATTGTCTTTTATGTATCCTGTCTTTGCTTTATTTTATAGTATTTTAAAAGATCCTTGAGCTTTTGATACAGTGTTTTCGTAGTTGCATTTTTTTTATAAGATTACTTGTTGTAAATGCTGTTATAAGTTACTTGTTATAGTGACTGATACTTATATACGTTACATATTACGTACTTTGGCTGAGCGTTATTAATGCCACTGTCACTCAACTATCAACAACAAGTGAAACACATAGCTGCAGAGCTAAGTAATGTTTATAGATCTCAGTCTTAGTGTTATTTTATAAGTTGCTTTCGTACTTATATGTGCAAGGCTCTTGGGTTATTAAAAACTTGTTCATGGGTACAGAAATGGTTTAAATATGAATTTTACTTCGATCTCATAACTGTATCAAATAATCTGTATAGAAAATACCAAATGAGCTATCATCATCATAGTAATCAATTTCTATCACAACATTCGACAATAAATGCAGTACTATTATGACATTTTCCCTCTCCCAAATATGACACAGCATTCAAATCTAAACCCTCCGAAAGATAAACGTCAAAACCAACTCCACATATCTTTCACCCAACAACGAAAGCACCATAAAGATACTATCACCGAACTCCATCAGTTTTGGTCAAAAACTTCAGTTGGCCATTATCAGGACCATCCGTATATCATCTTCTGACATAATAAAACACGTTGGAGAATAAGAAGCACCCTATAAAAATCCCATAAAACCATTCAACTTTCGCTCTGCCGTCAAGGAAGCGTCTGCATTAGTCGAACGAAGTAATTTACGCTTTTTTTTATATCCTACTTGAATCACAATGAAAATGGCCGACGTATTTGCTAAAGATTTAAGATTATAGACACGTTGGATATAGTATGGCCGTGGGAAGATTTTGGGTCGCGTTATGAATTTGCTGAAATTTTCCTTATTGGTTTAGCTGTGGTAGGTTTATCTTGGACTGAGATCGAATTTTGTGTAATAGGATTTTGTGAATTTTAATTTTTTGTGATTTATACCTACTGTTTTTTTTTCTTGTGCGTTCTACAACGTTAATATATTTTGTGCCATTAATAGTGTAAACGTTTTATACCTGTAAACAGTCTATAGACGTAATCAAAATATTTCGAAAATGCAAAGTGGTGATCACTGTTTTATAAATTATTATGATTAGTTAGTGCATGAGATGGAACTGTTGACAACTTTCCTCCTTCTTCAGAATTATTATCAGTGTCTCCAAAATACACAAAAATGTGTAAAATAATCTAGTATTTTCCAAATTCCAGCCCAAACTTTGTAATTAAGGTTTCCTGTCCACAAAATGTTGTATGAAAATCGCTGTTAGATTTTATTTTATTCCCGGGTGCTATATTAAACTCTGGTTGAATTTTCACCTAGACTGTAATTTAAGCTGAATTCATAACATTTACTGAAAGTGTTATTTGATTTTGTTTTACAGTGCTTGAACTAGTGTGGTACTTAATTTAGTTTTCAATTATATTCGTTATTTTTCTAACTGTTAAGACTTTAATTCGAAGCCGTTATGTTTGTGCTATAGTAAATATAAGTCAACGTTAGTATTGTGATGTGAAAAATAGGTTTAAGTCTCAATATTAAATTAATTTAAATGCATCAAGAACAATCATTGCTAAACAATAAAACTTCCTAAGTCACAAACGACTTGACTTCGTATCTCCCCTATCGCCTACGCGTTGAAATTGTTTCATGAATTTTTGTCATTTGGCGGCTCACGTACGCTTCGAAAGCTTTTCATTATTCGTATTCATCGAGTCGCTGCTTTTCTATACTAAGCTCAATATCTAAAAGCCCACCCTATCATAGAAATAAAAGCCAACCTTCTATTTTTTAGTTATTTCACGAACACATAAAAGGTCTCGTTGAAAGCTTTCTTCAACGGTTGGTCTCGAATCTATCGATCTTCAACCATTCTAAGGAGTTAAGTCCCAGGCCCTTGTGCCCTTCCCCCGACAACTATCAACACTATTACAATTTGTCTAAAGACTGTCTGTTTGTTGTCAATGCTGAGTACACTGCAAAGTCAAGAGTGAAGCTTTAGAATATTTATGAGCTGTTTATCAGCGCAAGTCATTTTTTTATGTAAATAGTCTACAAGACGTCTTTGACTTGACGGGCAAAATACTGTTTTAAAATAGATTGTTATTTTCTTTTGCTATTTGTATTTACTCTCTTGGTGAAAATGCTCTGCGTAGTTTTGACCAGTATCATATATCTCAATAGAAACTTTAAATTTATTCACTGACAGATAATGCACCGCCTAATCCGCTGGGTCCAAAAGCATGAAATTTTGCACAAGAATGACAAAAAGGAAGGATTTTTGAAAATTCATCCCCTAATGTGGATAAATATTATATGGGGTGAAAGGTCGTATGGAAATTTTTCGTTTTTGCCGATGGAAATCCCATCGGGCACACGACCTGTACCTTCATAAAATTGTTTAGAGTTTTCAAGAATTTTCGGAAAGAGATTTTCAATCTTATCGCGCACACGAAGCAGACAACACGTCCGCTCCATATTTCCAAACAAGGTGACGACGTAAAATTTCCAACAGTTCAACACAATTCCAAAATAATATAAAGGCAAAGCCGTGGACAAAGGCTAGTTGATAACAAACGATGTTATCTCCCAGATCCTTCAAGTTTCAGCGACGGACCGCCGACCTTTTTCTCAAGTCGTTTCCTCCAGGGATGATAATATTTAGTGTTCCAATCTTGGATAACTTTGATTTTTAGGGTTTGCTTGGAGTTATCGCCTTTGAGCTAGGATGTAGTAAAATTCTGTTTATGTCTTGGATTGAAGACTGTATTATTTTGATGGTGGGTGTCGAAGGGTATTTTTGGATATTTCTTGCAGATAGTTTCACCGTTGGTATTTTTAGGATATCGTTTTATAAGGATATCTATGTGGATACATGGAAATGAAAATAAAGTATAGAAAGCTGTTGCAAACACCCACATGCCATACCTAGATTGATAAGTATTGCAAATACCTACCTTTCTACGCATTATTTATATTGATTTATGCTCGGTTCCCCTAATCAAAAACGAATTGTTTAGGTTACCAACAGTAGCTTCTTTTTGCTAAACTGGGCATATAAATGGATTCGTTAGCTAATTTTACCCGTGATAGCTGCTTCCATAAGGGAGGGTCTACTATGCAAAAAGCTATGAGGTTTTTGCTTTATTATTGGTAGAGATACAAGAGTTTTAATTTTAACCAAAAATTATAGGAATCGGCCATTAATGAGTCGGAAGATTTATCTACAATGTAACTAGTGGTCATTGTCATATCACATTTAAAAGGGGAGTACATTTAAATGTGATATGACAATGACGATAAGCAAAATAAAACACAATCAAAATCAGGATTTTTTTTTGTTAGCCTATACTGTCCCACTGCTGGGCAAAGGCCTCCCCCAAATCCTTCCAGGAACTTTTTTCAGGAACCAGCCTCTTTCTGGGCCGGCCTCGGAAATCAGAAATTACGTTTTATAAATCTCAATCTGCAACTTTTCAATTACCAAAAATGGCGTTAAAAAGGCAATACCGTAAATACAGAAACCTTTTATCTCCTAGAGTGCAACATAATGATATTTGGCAACAAACACTAATAAAAGTGACCGTTACAGTGTTTAGGAGTGCCAAAATCCGTTCTGTGCCAAACTTAGTCCTCTTCTAGTCTATTTAGTCCAAAATTAACTTGTAGCAGTTTGGTCTTTAGAGCATCGTTTCTATCGCTTAGATGAACAAGGGACAGTTTAGCTTAAAGTGTGAGATGAAGTATATATTCAAATAGGTTCTGCTGGTTCGCATGATGTAGCTGGTTCTTGACTGTTTTCTTCTTCGTGACCAAGAATTTTTCTTTAATTGTTTGAGGAATTTGATTGAGTGCATATAACAGCTTTTTCAAGATAGTTTTGAAGAAGAATTGTCTAGCTATTTTTTACTGCAGTACGCGGACTATATAGTATATTAGTATTCACAGATTGGCGATTATTTTCCTTCGTCTCCACTCTCTTGGTCGTAAGGCAATGTTTTTGTACGTGTTACTTGTTTGTTATTTGATCGTATAGGTATATGATTATTTTCATCTCTGAATGAAGACAAACTTTTAACACAACTCATATTGTCACCAACATTTTCATCCCCTCACAAAGTTTCATAACAATTTAACACGTGGAATTCCGCAACCCAAAAGTATAATACGAAAAATTCAAATCAATCTGCCTACCCAACATTCCAATCCCAGGTATAAACGAAATAGCAAAAAACATTAACCGTTCGTGAGCCCAAGGTAAATGTAATTCACAGGGCAGACGACCTCAGGCAAGATTAAAAAACTTTCTGCCCAACCCTGTGGTTTCGAGGGTGAAAAAATATTAATGAAATTTCACGAAACTCCCCATTGACCGAAAGGAACGAACTTCATCAAAGTATTTTCACTGTAGCGGATAGGCAATTAAGAAATTCAATTTTGAAATACGGTATCGGTTTCTGAGTATCCTCAGTGTTTGAAGGGTTGGTGGTTGTCATCGGATCATTTAGAAATCAATATTGCTTAAGTGGTATCGGAAACGATGGACTTAAATCTGATTGGAGAGAAGAAGTACGTCAATATTAATCATGGAGATTGATTGATGACTTTTTTTAGGGTTGGTTTTTTAAAATACTTAGAAAACTGGCGAAAAGTAATAGACGACCTAGACAAGTGACAATCGATTTTAAAGCGTTTCGTTTTCAACGAGTCGACACGACGAGTTTGAATAGTATTGACATCTTCTTCTTAGCATGTCGATGGCAAAAATATAGATTTTTTCTTTTTGTTTGGCCCAAAATTCAGCAACGCGGATAGCATTCGCCGACGCTGCCATTAAGTCCTCACGTGTGCAGGTGGGCACGCGTTGCAAGATGGAAGGTGAGCCATTGTCTGTGGAGAGACACCGCATACACACCGGAGGTCAGAGCCCTCCATGAACCCACACTTGTGGAGGTTGTCCTGGCTGCGGCCTATTTGGGTATGACGTCTATTTAAGGTTTTCCAAGTAGGCCACGGTAACTTGTGCCCGGATGCGAGACTCTGGTGGTTTAACAAAGGGATCAGGAGGATTAAGTTGTTCTTTCCAAAGATCACATCTTTCCGTGAAGGGGTTGCCTTTGGCTAGACTCAGTATTGATGTCGCAGGCAAATTGTATGATTCCGCGTTTTACAAACGGCGTCGTCCATTTACAAAAGCTCGCTGTTTTGAATTGATTGTTTTAGTAGGGTGACAATCATAAAACATACTTTGGACAAATCAGACTTTATTTTAGCAATCACATATACTATATTGTGTAATACTGATTGGACTAAATATGTGTCATTCAAAAATATGTTTCTGGCGTTGTGTGGTCACAGTTCTAACCTAACCTAACCTAGCTTTTTTGATTTAAAAAAGATATATGCGTGTTACGCATGTGGATACGTCGTCAATTTGCCTTCGGCATTTTCAAAATAATAAATAAAATTAAAAATAAATTTGTATGATTCCGCGTTTTACAAACGGCGTCGTCCGTTTACAAACGCTCGCTGTTTTGAAAAAAATAACAGCCGCACGGGTCGATCGATCAGGTTAGGCTACGCTTGCCGCAGTTGGTCCGTGGATGGGTGACCATTTTCACATACCAAGACCCCTCCATGCCTCGGCAAGCACGTTAAGCCGTTGGTCCCGGCTGTCATTCGTGGATCTTTGACAGTCGTTACAGGTCGTCAGTAGCCCGAGTCTGACAACCAGTCTTACCAAGGGGTATCGTATTACCCAGTAACTTGGTTGTGGAGGTCAGATAGGCAGTCGCTCCATGTAAAAGACTGGTATTCAGCTGCGTCCGGTTAGACTGGAAGCCGACCCCAACATAGTTGGGAAAAGGCTAGGCTGATGATGAGATAGTCCAATCAGTATTACATAAATATAGTATATGTGATTGCTAAAATAAAGTCTGATTTGTCCAAACTATGTTTTATGATTGCCACCCTACTAAAACAATCAATTAAAATTTTAATAATTGATCGAGTCGTCAATTTGGCTTCGGCATTTTTCAAAACAGCGAGCGTTAGTAAACGGACGACGCCGTTTGTAAAACGCGGAATCATACAATTTGCCTGCGACATTGACATAAGCTTTTTGGTAGCTACGAGTATGTCAGTCCCATACATTTTTGACTTTTCCTTCATCCGCTGATAAAATGTTACTTTGTTGAGGTCCTGAAATCGTATGATAACGTTCAACAAAATAATTCATTAGGCTTATATCACATACTAAACCACGTTACCACACCGCTTTCGCATTGCTTCTATTCAAACTCGAGAAGTAACTTTTAGTTTACTGTAAAGTTTACTAAACTTTCAAACCTACTATTATAGCCCAGAGAGACAATAGAATGTCCTACGATAGCATTTAGCTTAATTACTTTCTTGAACTTTGTGTTAAATCTTGCTACTTAGTTTTCCTTGCGTTTTTATTAGAAACAAGGGTTCTTCCAGAAAGATGTAGTATGTTCCACTTTTTTCATAAATTCATCATCCTCCTACCGTTTTCCCAATTTATTTGACTTGTACTTCCACACATCTTTCATCATCATCATTTCAACCGAAAGATGTCCCCTGATGGACAGAGGCGTCCCCCAAGCACCTCCACTTCGACCGGTTCTGTGCTTCTCCCGTCTAACGGGTTCCTACGGCCTTCGCAAGGTCGTCGGTCCACCTTCACCCATTTCTATTAGCTGTCATCTCAGTAGTCACCTTCTTTCTAGCCAATCAATCAATCGTTTCTTTAGTCTTCCTCTACTCCAGGTATAGCCAGTCACATTCTTACTCGAAACTTGCCTCACGACATGGATCCTTATGTTTATCACATAGCATAAGCATAATCAGCCCATAATGTTCCCACTGCTGGGACACAGGCCTCCTCTCTGTGAGAGGGAGTGGGCCGTAATCCACCACGCGGACCCAGTACGGGTTAGTGGATGTCACATGGCATCAAATTTTTGGTTCTAGGACATGCCGGTTTCCTCACAATAATATCGTTTCCTTTGGCATTTGTATCACATCATAACCAGCCTATAACGTTCCCACTGCTAGGACACAGGCCTCCCGTATGTAAGAGAGAGTGGGCCGTAATTCACCACGTAGGCCCAGTGCGGGTTGATGGTTGCCACATATCTTCTAATTTTTGCTTCCAGGACCTGCCGGTTTCCTCACAATATTTTCCTTTACCATTTCTATCACATCATAATCAGCCTATAACGCTCCTACTGCTGGAACACAGGCCTCCTCTCTGTGAGAGTTGGCCGTAATTCACAACGCGGTACCAGTGCGTGTTGGTGGATGTAATATGTCTTCCAAATGTTTGCTTATAAAACATGCCGTCTGTTCTCTCTCAATATTTTCCTTCACCATTTTTATCACATAATCTCCTACTATTAGCACCCTCTATCAGCATACTCCAGAAAATAAAACTGATAAAGTCGTGAAAATGATTTACTGATATAAAGGAGGCTCACACACTGAGTGAGAGGCGTATAATTGAAACAGTATGATTTATACTGCGCTCATAGCTGTTTTATCTACGGCCTTATTTCCGAAGCAAGAGTAAACAAAGGCAGAATGGATAAGAAGTAATGGGTGTAGGGAAGTGTTTTCAGCGCTATAAAAGTTTGTGCTGCGAGGTTTGTGTTGCACTTAATTGGTTTTTAAATATCGTGTTTTGTTATTGTGTTTTATGGTTTTTGATTGATGGGGTTTTTAAAAGTTTTCATGGCTTTTATACTGTGTTGGGAATTGTTGTAAGTTAATTAAGGAATGAAAATGGAGATTGTAAATTCACGTTTAACTTTTATTCAATTTCATGTTACGTTTATTTACGAGAAGTGTTAAACTAAATTGTTTATTTTTTAATTTTTAAAATTTTTGTACATTAAACAGACAAGAAAAAAAAAGAACAGTAAAATAGGTACAAAGATGATGCTTATTTCTTAAGAAATCGTTTCCAGCATACCTGCTGATTGCTTTAGTTTTTGTTTTCAAATAACAAGTACTTGAGTTTTATTCATTTCCTGAGAATTGAAAGCTTTAATGTTTATTGCATCTGTTTGTGTAGCACAAACGAAATCTGAAGATAACTTAAAAAATCGCTTACACAAAACTTTTACATAACCACCTCTGCATACGTCAGCAATGCAGCAATATTTTATATTCCAAGCCGAGAACTTTGAGTACCCAACCAATTCTTATCCCAATTTCCTCAGAACTGATGTAAACACAATGGAAATACCGCATCTATACCCCACTCTCCCCCAAAAAGGGTTCCTGGGCGGAGTCAGTGAATTATGGTCTTTTAAAATCTTTTTTTTTCTTTGTTATCGTTCAGAGTTTTTCGTTGCGATAAAGAAGATTACACCATTTATCTTAGGGTTGACTCTGGAACATTTGTGCAGTTTGTATAATTTTATTTTTTTGGGATTTACGGGGTTGAAAACATTTATTTGTCCTGAAGTGAAGCGGTCTTTATTGATTGCCTTCATATCCAGAAGTATGTAGATAGGGCATACATTTTATTAGCTACTGTTTTTATTCGACCTGGATTTTCTTTAGAGGTGAGCATACATAGATAAATACAATGTTCTTGTTGGTGGTTGGATTAGGAACATATATATAGTTGCTTCGTTATTTATATAAATTCTGCTAGTCGGAGAGACTAGAGCTAAAAACAATAAACAATATTAACTTTAGTTAATATTGTTTATTGTTTTTAGCTCTAGTACGAGTATTTTAGGATTTCGTTGAAATTTTATGAAAAACAAAGCGAGCTCTTTTATCTGTTCTGTGAAAGCGAGGGTCTCGTTTTAGAACTGACGTTCATTTTCCATTCTCGGAACCACTTCGCTTGGAAAACCTATTGCATCAGTAGAAGTATTTGAGTACCACTAAAGGTGCATCATAACCGATCAATGACATCGACCGTCCAGGTTGACTTACGATCGATGTCAAATGTTCACTTTCGACGTATTTTGTTTTTATGTAACGTCGATCGTTAAATGATATTAATTTCTTCGGATTGGTTTAAAAATACACTTTTACACGTCATAAACAAATGATAATATTTTAAACAAGAATAGATGAGGTCGATGTTTCCAAACTAACTACACTAGGAAGAAACACCGAAACAAATTCAGAGGTCAGATTCCCTTATAAATTACAGACATTATCTTGATCAGAGGGGCAATTCTCGTAATTATTATTTTAAGAACGTTCACAGTCTGATCTCAGTCTCAAACTTTCAAAAATACCTCTAAAATCCCTACATTTTATCAAGTTTTTGGCATTGATTGTCGCTGAGATGAGATTGCGACTAAATTTTAGACGTTTTTATTACGAGAATTGGCCTTCGATCATATGAAGGCCATGTAGATTAGTATATATATAATTTAGGGATTTTAGAGGTATTGTGGATGACGTGGCATTTACTAGTAAAGATCAACCCTCGATAGATACGAAATATCGATATATGTTTTGAGAAGATCACGAACGACTGGTCTACATCAATTATCCGCAGTCTGATTGTACCTTTAGCAGAAGCAAATTTTTAGGTAGTTGACAATAGCGTATCGCGGCCACAAATAATGTTCAAAATAGCGATACGTTTGATGTTAGTTGTAACGAATCGACCACAAAAAAAAAGTAATTTTGCAGTTTTATTTATTCAAAAAGTATCTAGGCAGGCAGGCTCAGTGATAACATTTTTAGGTATTTCTTTAGTTGATTGAATTCCCTTTATTATCATTACATAAAATATGATGGTTTACGCTCAAAATTTTGAGCATTGATAAATATTTTTTGAGCTGATTTACGATTGTTTTATCATGATACTGTTTTATTTCTATTAAATATTTTTGAATAAGTCTTTCCTCTGAACATTTGACAATACCCTCATTTTTTCTGGCTTATAATATGAACCAATACGCCTAAATTTTCGACAAAAAACTGAGGGTTTTACGGTGTCTACCCATTGGTAGACGCCGTAAAACGCTCAATTTTTTGGGCCATCTCCTTATATTGCTAAAACATCACTTGTTCTTGAAGAAAAGTAAACAAGATAAAAAAACAACGCATGCAAATTAGGCACATTTCACACTTCACTTCCAAAAATTTGTTCAGCTGCTCTCTAACAGATCATAAACTTGTACGGCACACTAAAAACTCAATCTCAAGTATTTATTTCCCAAACATTAATCAATTATTCATACATTAATAGACTCGGCAAACACGAAATCTTCCAGTAGTGTTTCCTCGCCGATAAAATAACACTGTACATAATAATTATAATAAATTATGTATGAACGTGAATAATTAACGCTTATGTGGACCATGTTTTAAATGTTTGGGATGAGTGAGTATGGGGGGTGGATATGGGGGTTTGTGTAGTGGTTGGGGGTGAAATAGAAAGATGATACAATATGCTCCCCCATTCGCTGAAATATACTATAACAACTAAGTATTCTGTTGAACTATATTAAGGTGGGCCTTATACCCACGTGTAAGCCTACTAAAATTAAAACATAGGATTCTTTTTTTCGATATTCCCACGGGATCGAAACTTATGCGGGTGAAACCGTGGGGCACAGCTAGTATACTATAACAACTAAGCATTCTGTTGAACTATAATAAGTTGGGTCTTATATCCACGTGTAATATTGCAGATATTCGTATGCCGCTTTTAGCGGCGGATGTGTCCAACTCTACTAAGCAACTTTATACCTATAATATTTCACGAATAAATATCTTTGTTTTTGTCTTAGAACCTTCAGCCATCACCCCTTTAAATTTTACGTGATTTTAATTCGGCTAACGTAAGGACATTCTTTGATTTATTTTCTACTGAAGCAGTGTAAAGTCGAAACTAAAACAGACTAATAATATTAAAAACAAGTTACAAAACAAAATTTTCTAGGTAATCTATACTATTAATAAAGTTGAAGAGTTTGTTTGTTTGGCTAATCTCTGGATTCCAGTCGGACTTGAAAAATAATTTTTGCGTTTGATAGCCCAACTCTTGAAGGAGGCTATAAGCTATTTAACATCACGCTACGACACTTAGGAGCCGAGCGATAAGAATAACAGTCAGAAAACGAAGTAATAGCGTGGGCAGGCGACAGGGTGCGACGCGGGGGGTCGGGGGCCGACATTTCAGGCGGACGTAGTATTTTCATAAAGACGGATTTGTTGAGCAATTTTTCTAGTACAGGCAGTATTTTTACCGACCTCTTGTGCTTTACTTTTGACAGCTTAAACTTAGTGCACAACTCCTCTTAAAAACTTGATTACCTCCCCATTTAAAGTTTACAGTTTCCGATTAACTTTAAGGTCAAATGGAGATGGTTGTTTCATTTAACTTTGGGACTAAAATGGCAGTTAGTTAACCTGGTGTTAAATGATTCTAATCTCAGTTTAATACCAATAAAATACTGCCTAGAAGATAGCCCTAGTGTAATTGCATTGACTTTGTGCTGCATGCACGGATGTAATTTAAGAGTATATTTTTTATTCATGCCTTATTTGGTAAACAAAAATGAAACGGAAATCGCGAATTTTCGCAATCACGCGCCTTAAGTTGGATAAGAAATAGATCCGTAGAATCACAACCAAAATTATTACATAATCAACAATATTGTAAACAGATTTATTTGTCAAAATTTTAATCTTAGTGCGCCATATTTGTACCAAATTGGAGAAGTAAAGAAGAACATCCAATCTATCAATATTTTCTTAAATAAACATTGAAACATCTCCAGCTTTTCTTCCATCCCATCTAAAATCAATAAACGTTTAAACTACATAGATAATCATCACCTACTACCGTATTGTATATCGTATATCTAACATCTAAGAGCAGAAAGGTCAAACATTTCCAGTTTACTCTGACCCACAAACTTTCAACTGGTTTCAAGAATGTCCAACATA
The DNA here is from genome assembly GCA_911387795.2 of Apamea monoglypha. Classification (NCBI taxonomy): domain Eukaryota; kingdom Metazoa; phylum Arthropoda; class Insecta; order Lepidoptera; family Noctuidae; genus Apamea; species Apamea monoglypha. The sequence continues at coordinate 1,616,893 of OU426933.1, read as the reverse complement.
TGCTCATAGATATCGCGTGTGCCGTAAATTTTATCAGCTGATTATGTTTCGTCATTATTAATAGGTTAATTTCCTTTTTTTAAGATAATTTTATTATGATAGTGGAGAAAGTTGCTTATGAATGGGCTTGGTTTTGGACTATTTGTAAAATATTTCATAGTTAAGATAGTTTATTTTTGAGATTATGGGACTCGAACCCGCTTCTTTATTCTTAGAATGTTTTACTGTTATATTCTTGGTTTCTTCTTCTTTGTGTCGCTAGTGCGACAGTATTTCAGATCTTGATGGCCCAAAACGCGTCGTTGTTGGGTGATCAGGGTGTGGATGTGAACCATGGTCACAAGCTATGCTCCACCTTAGGAGGTGGAGCATACTTTGTGACCATGTACATGAGACATGATACTGGGCATGCTAGGGCCTGCCCAGTGTCCTAAAATATTCAGTCAAAGTTTAACCCTTAAAAGTAGTCTCAATCTATAAAGAAAATTTATACGATCTTATGCAAAAACAGGAGCAGTGGCTCAGTGGTAACGTCCATGACTTACGAGTTGTAGGTCGTGGGTTCGAATCCAGGCAGGCGCTTTAAATAAATAAATAAAAATTCATTTATTTTCTCCCACAAGATACATACGTTTCTTAAATTTAAATAAACAATGCTATAACTTGGAAGGGAGACAGGAGCCCATACTACGTAAAGAACTTGTGTCATGGGTCTCCTGGCCTCCTTATCCCGGACAGGTATACATACGTGCTAGAATCTAACTAATTAAGAGTTGCGTGATTGGGAATGAGCTAAATGAGTGGTTTGTTATTGGGCGAGTGAGGACGTGTATAGTTATGAGTAAGTAATGATGCATGTGTGTGTATTTGTGTGGGTATGTGTGGCGTGTGAGGGTGTGTGAATGTGTGTAAGTGTGTGTGTGTGTGCTAGATGTCTCTGTGTCTGCAAAGAAGTTTCTCTGTCTCCTCGTACTTAAGTGTTAGAAGCCATTTTATGACCTTTTTCTTGCCATCTTGTTTCGTATTAGCGTAAACTGAGAGTACTTTATTAATAAGGTTATATAGATGTAGACCTTTACTTTGTGTAAATAATTTCAACACCATTGCTCTCAAAAAGGTGAAGGAAAACATTGTGAGGAAACCGGCATGTCCTAGAACCAAAAATTCAAAGACATGTGACATCTACTAACCCGCACTGGGCCGCGTGGTAGATTACAGTCCACTCCCTCTTGAAAGGAGAAGCCCTGTGTCCCAGCAGTGGGAACATTATAGGCTGATTATACTATGCAAAAACTGGTCAAAAAAGTTAGGGTGTAGCACACTTAGGTTTTTTAAGCCGCCCATATATAGTCTCAAATCCTAGCCACAGATTCAGCCTAAGTTTAGTCAGACTAACATTATACATTTAAAAGTAAGTAGCTACATCTCTGCTCACCAATTCAATGCAAGCGCTAGCACTTCGTATAACAGGAACATAAATAGAACCGAACTGAAACAATAATATATTCGGCGGCGTCTGTTTTAGTACATTTTGCATACATTATGACAGTGTATTTATGCCTAAGGACTTAAGTAAGATGAGTTATTATGCGGTTAAATGTTTGATTTGATACCTAGAGAGAATATAAAATGCAGGTCTAGCTAGTACACAAACTTTTTCCTGTCCTGTGTAAACCTCAACATCATCATTTCAGCCAGGAATCACCCACTGCTGGGCACAGCCCCCCCTTTCGTCTACCATACTTCCCGGTTCTGTGCGCCTCTCATCCAGGGGCCCAATTCTGTAAAATAACCAACTTGTCAATAGTGTGTAAGTAGTGTCTCAATAGAATAGTCGTTGACATTTGGTATTCTACAAATTGTTTATGGTCATTAACTTGCCACTGTATTGCTATAGAAACGTCATAGTAAGACTATTGTATTAATTGGTAGTCTGGTCCACTATAATGTGTCAATGTCATCGTGATGGCCAAAGTTACGGTAGTCTATAAAGTATTTGACAGCAGGTGGAAACCTCCGTTGTAGTAATGGCAGAACCTTGTTTTTGTTGGTATTTTGGTGTGTGCTAGCTGTCATATGGCAAATAATTTAATTCAAATTCAAATTCATTTATTCACATTTAAACAGAGTAATTACAATCGATGGTTTCTCATGTTACATTATTCGGTCTTATATTCTATTTAGCCTGTAGTATGGCATGTGAAGTTTATTTGGTCTAATATGTATATAAAGAGACAGAAAAGAAATGGGAATTTAATATTAGTACTTAATAATTTAGTCACAATGTCTCTGGAATTCGGCGTGCATGTCAATAATATAGTACCTGGTCAAATACAGTCCAATACAAATACAAAGTCAGATATATTTTTTTTTTTTTTTAACGTTAAGCAATGTCGCACTTTACACACAAAATATTATTATTATAATGTTTTGTGTTTCGTAATGTTAATTATACTTACCAATAGTAAGTATAGAATCAAGTTCTTCTCAACATACAGCTGTGCTGGTAGGGCGTATATTGCGCTACTTCTTCTTCCCTTCTTCTATCAGCTAAAGTACTAGGATGAGTAGGAAGTGGTGAAGGTCGGGCATTTCGGGGGACTGTCTTATGTAATTTTGACGTTCAAAAAGTGCTGATTCTCAGCTTCTGATTCATTGATCTTATTATTTTCTTCATCACTACACCTTCTTTTCTATACTACACATACTATACCTTCTTTTCCCGTATTGAGACTTCCAAGCAGGTAGCTTGCAAGTGCTTGCTAAAAAAGCCAGTCATTAATTTATTCATGACAAAACAATTTACGTGCCTTATTTGACATTTCGTAATACTACTGTTTCTGAATAGCCTGCATAAATATCCAGTGCCAAATATTCGGTAGAATCGCTCGTGAATTTGCCTTTAAACACTGTTCAAAACTTTCACTCCACCGACTATCATAAACGCTACTGCCTGAAATGTTGAGAAATTTAATATACTCCGAAATGATCTAAAACGGGTCATTTCAATACCTGACCTAGTTCCAGTAAATAGGTTTCCCCGCTACATTCAACGTTATACTCAATATCAATACTTTTTACTCGAAGAAATCCCACTGAACTCCATTATGCCATACAAAACCAGTTACCGACGTCATAAACCACATTATATTATACCATTTTCCTAAACCAGGTATCCTAAACTAATATATTTTTACGAGAACTAGCAAACGTAAACGCAAACGTAAACGTAAACGTTTCAGGTGAACGCAATACTTATTATAACCTACTTGTTTCATAATCAAAAGTTTATTGTACGTAAAATTGAGTCGGACGGAGCAATAAAAATGATTTAGAGTATGTTGCCTTAATTTTACAATAGGTTACGATTATGCCGAGTTCCAAACATTTTAGTATGAAACCCTTAATTTAAGTGAAAATATCGCGCGGTAAATCATTTAAAAGGCTGTTAAATTAATATGTATGCCGCTATTGTAAAGGCTGTTTCAGTGGTGAGCAATGCGATAGCAGTGAGTGAGCGATTTTTTATTACTTCATGCATATTGAATGAGTTTAAAACGTTTTTGTGTCATGTTTTAATCCCGCTGTTAAAAGTGGATTTATGAGATAATGGAACACTAGAATGCGGACTTCACAAGCGACTTTGAACTCTTTTCAGCAGTTCCTAGTTCGAAAATCAAATTTAACTGAAGTTCTTAGGTGTCTCAGTTTTTAGGTTAAGATTTTTCAGGAATAGGGCAACTGTACAACACAAATTCTGCAAGGTCGGTTTAAAGAAATTTATTTCTCAAAAGAACATACATAGTTCACTTAAATATGAGAAACTTAGCATAACAAAAAAAAACTTAAGTAGTAAGTTATTTGTCGTTCGAACAATCGAGTACAAAAAATGTAGGTAGTGGTATATTATTGTTAATTGGCCAAATACAACTTTAACCTATTTTTAAATATATTAATAGATGAAGAATCCCTTATGTCTTTTGGTAATTTATTATAAATCTGCGCTCCCTCAAACTGAATAGTTCTTCTTCCGTATAAAGTTCTTACTGAAGGTAGTTCTATACTATCCCTATTCCTAGCGTAGTAGTGGTATGTTTTACGTTTGAAAGAGATTTGTGAGTGTATTTTGTTCGTTAGAATTTTTTTAATTAGTATGCATGTGTGGTATGTGTATAATTTTTGTAAGTTAAATAGTTTAGTTTTAGCATAAAGTTCTTTTGTAGGTGTTAAGTAATTGTAATTGAACAGAGTTTTAATTGCTTTATTTTGAGTTACTTGTAGGTCATGAAGATGTGTAATAGCGGCTTGTCCCCATACTTGTATTAAATAGTCTAAGTGCGGTTTGATGAGTGTGTTATAAATCGTGTAGCGTAAATGAAATGGCACACATTTCGCGATATTTCGCAGAGCTCCAGTTAACGGTATCAATTTGTTTCTTATGTAATCAATGTGTGGTCTGAAATTAAGTCTGCTGTCCAAGATCAGGCCTAAGTATTTCTCATGGTTTGATCTTAAAAGCTGTTGGCCATCTACCACAAGAGGAGGGAAATCAGAAAACTTTTTGTTTTTAGGAGAAAAAAATAAGAAAGCAGTATTGTTTACATTAATAGTTAGTAAGTTTCGCTTAAGCCACGTATTTAAGATATGAAGGTCTTGCTGTGCTTCAGCAGTAACCTTAAGTATGGAGTTACCGAAATAAAAAAGACATGTGTCGTCTGCGTATAGTGAGATATGTCCCGCTAATCCAATATTACTTATATTATTTATATAAATTAAGAAAAGCAGTGGGCCTAAAACTGATCCCTGTGGTACTCCGCATACTATTTCTGCAGGTGTGCTTTCAAAATTATCAATTTTTACTATCTGACGTCTGTTTGTAAGATAAGACTCGAATATTTTGTAGGCTTTGGCAGTGATTCCAATGCTTTTTAGCTTTTGTAATAGTATAGAATGACTTATCGTATCAAAAGCTTTTTTAAGATCAATGAAAATACCTAAAACTAGTTGCTTTTTGTCAATATTATTTTTAATTTTAGTTACTAAATCTATTGTTGCTGCAAGTGTATTAGAATGTGGTCTAAATCCGTACTGATATTCATATAAAAAATCTATTTCTTTTAAGTAATCAAATAGGCGTGCATATAATACCTTTTCAAATATTTTTGAAATAACAGGCAACACTGAGATAGGCCGGTAATTGCCGGGATCAGTTTTAGTTCCAGCTTTATAAATAGGGGTCACCTTGGCTATCTTAAGACTGTCTGGGAAAATACCATTCTTCAGGCATTCATTAATACAATTTGCAAGATTATTAGCTATTTGGTGTCCGATACACTTCAGAGCCTTTGTGGTTATACCGTCTATGCCACAACTGGTGTTATTGTCAAGGTTATCTATAATTTTATTGATGTCGTCTTTGGAACAAGGATCGAGTTCCGATAGATTAGGGCTCCGACTATCCTTAGTTATGTATAGAGTATGTTGTGTGTTTGTGTGTGTAGTGTAAGGTTGGTTTGTTTGTATGTTATGGGCTAATATAGAGCCGATTGTCGCGAAATAATGATTAAAACTGTTACAAATTTCTGTACCATTTGATATGATAGTATTATTTACAATTAACTTTGGGGGAGCACAGTTATATGTAATTTTATTTTTAGCTAAAGTATTTATCAATTTCCACATCTTCTTGGGGTTTTTTTTGCATTTATCAAAGGCATCATAATAATATTTCTTCTTTTCTTTGCATATCGTCCTTTTTACTTTATCCTTTGCAGCTGCCTTTGAAGGTAGGTAGTTGTACTTGTTTATGTAGCTCTTATCTTCTGTGCAGTATAATATATTATATTGCGTATACCAGAAACACTCGTTGCTTTGTTTGTCTAGAGGTCGCGAGCGCTACTGATGAGGTCCAGGGTTCGATACCCAAGTTGGGCAAAGCGTTATTGGCTTTTTCCTTCATGGATTTCTCAGTAGCAGTCCAAAGTCAGGATTTATGCCCAGTTGATAGCAATAGAATCGCCCCGTATTAGATGGGACTTAAACATAACTGGTGAAATGTGGATGTATTAGTGAGAACCTATAGCACACCCACATTTTGCCAGTATTCCCCGAACGGTAAGTTAGAAGTGTCTATGCCTTACCCTTCGAGGATTACAGGCATGATGTTATGTTCATATTATGCTGAAACACTTAAATAACTTATATGCAGCATATCTCCCACTGTACCACCACCTCACTCGGCACAGTGCCTTGGAAAATTCGCTCGCGAACCGACCTCTGAATACGAATGAACTTTTTGCACCTCATCTTAATGGCCGCTAATATTATTCGGTTTCTTCAGAGGTGGCTGTTTTAAATTTTAAATATCACTTACCTATGTTAAGAGTTTATTAAGTTGATATTAAATTACTTTGTCATGCTTAAATCTTGGGAATGCAATATGAAAATTCAATATGAGACTGGGTTACTTTCGTTTGGTTTTATGAGGCTTTTTATTATGTGATATGAGCTGTGTTATAGGATAGATAACAGTCTCTTCGCGTCATGGGAGACAATAATCGTTAGGTGTGTTTACGAAGAAGTAGGTGCTGAGATCTTATTTACGCAATAACGCGCCATCTTTATTTGAACTTAGCGAGACTTATATTGGTAGGTATATCAGAAAGAATAAAAAACACGATCAAAGTAGAAAATTTGATTAGCTAAATAATTGGCTGTTTAACATATTAAATATTCTGCCTTTTAGCTAAAAATACATAACCTAGAAAAACAGGTAGGAATTTCAATAATGAACGTAAAAGTGTCGAACAATATCACTTTCGTTAAATTGAAAAGAGGTACATTCTCAGCAGAACCCAATAAACAAAAGTCTGAGTTAGGTACCTACTAAGACATAAATCCTACGCCTGTCCTGGCTCCTGAAAAAATACCTAAAAGTTCAATTTACGAAAAAGCACTCTGTCAACGTGTCTAGACCATTTGGTAATTTAAAGGCACGGTTTTCTTTATTACCAGTATATACTGACCATCTCTCATTAGTTCCAAAAAAATACAGAGTGTGTGGGAGACTTTAAATGACAAGGGTACACCCTGTATACTGTACCCATTTCAACACAACAGGGCTACCATCTGGCGAATCATTTGCATTGTCCAGATTTTAAAAATGATGGTTAAACTCACCAACAACAGCGAAGCTCCATTTTAGGGATCGACTCTCAGTCCTTGCAATTTAAAACTCCGGTAGAATTTCCAAGTTGTTTCGAAAGTTGTGTTTTGTTTTTCTGGGTTTACGTCAGTTTCTGAACTGTAATATCCGAATGTTTTAACGTGTTGGTAGCCCTGCGAGGTGTGTGTGGTCAGGAATACAAATGGCGGACACAAGACCGTGCGTACACCAATGGCTTCATTTCGGGTCTGGCGGAGAATATTTGCATGTTTTGACGACGGTGCTAATAATAAGTAGCTGGATTTAAATAACTTTATCTCCGTTGTTTATTGTGAGGATTTACATAGTCGTGAGTACACAATGGAGAACAAAAACCTCTGCACTACATATAACATTTTTCATTCAGAAAGACGTGCACTGCTGGCCTTAGGCCTCCCCCAAGCGTCGCCACATCAACCAGTCCTGGGGGCCTACTCTCCTGGGGGGTCGACGAAAATACGATTCCGTCCGAAAGTAGTTTCGAACATCAAAGTGAATCCTAGACCCGAATAATTAAATTTTTTGAACGAATAAAATCCACCGATCGCAGCGTGGTTTGACCACACTCGATTAATCGAATGAACCCCAAAATTCACACTAGCCCCTGTAGCCTCATGTTTCATGGTGCTACAGAGGCCATTGCATATCAAGGAGTAGACCGGGGGCACTGCAAATGTAGGGAAGACGTGCCTCCCGGTGTAGGAAAGGATGCATCTCGCAAGCAGAGTTTACCTCGCAACTAGAATACGTACAACTTCCCGACATCAACCCTTGCCGGCCAGACACAACACCCGTCTGGTCGGAGGATCCTCCCTTTTCTGTGGAGGTCGAATGAAGTTTGCACCCTGTTCCTGTTCTGTGTTTGTTGTAATAAAAATGTAACTTTAAAAAAAATACTTTTTGTAGAAATAAAAACAATGTTAATACGACGTCGCTAATTTTCGTCATCAATTAATTAAATTTTTTAAAATGGTAAAAACACAACAACAGCTAGGGACAAATGTTAAATCGTGCTGTCATACATTCTTATGTCGGGCCGTAAGCTTATCTTATGTCCGTAGGTGATACGGAGTAGTCATCGCACGTAACTTAGGCTGATAACACATCCAGCGGTTTCCCGTGGCCATTCACAACGTCATCAATACACTTACCTATTTACTTATCGGTCAAAACATTGAGCTCTACATCATGATCTGCCTAGCCTTTTCTCAACTATGTTGGTGTCGGCTTCCAGTCTAACTGGATGCAGCTAAACACCAGTATTTTACATGGAGCGATGGTCTATCTGACTTCCACAATCCAGTTACTGGGTAATATGATACCCCTTTGTAAGACTTTCGCGCTTCTGACTACCTTTAACGACTGTCAAAGATCCACGAATGACAGCCGGGACCAACGGTTTATCGTGCTTTTCGAGACACGGAGGGGTCTCGGTATGTAAACAACCCATCCTCAGACCAACCGCGGCAAGCGTAGCTTAACCGGATCGAGCGACTTGTGCGGTTGTTATTATTTAGCCACGGGCCCCCCTAAATCGAGCTCTACATATTCTCTTTCAAAATACCATAATATAATCTCCATAATATATTTTAGTTGATCCTTTTTAGAAACAGTTTGTGGCAAAAAGAACTTATTAGATCTAATTTATTTCGCGTTTTACAATAAAGTTACACATTTTCTCATTGAAATTACTTAGAGCACTTACCTTTATCCAACTTCAGCAATTTGAAGTGCACTACAAGTTTTCAGTACGTTTCCACTTGGAAACTTTTCCAATGAAAAGATTGAACGAGGAAAATTAATTAATAATGATTTTAAAACGTTTATGCTCAAACTACTGAATAAATAAATTAGTGCACTACATTGACGCTGTGAAAACCATTAATCTATAAAAGTCCATCTCATCAGTAAACCAAATCGTCCACCGTGCCAAGTTCCATGGTAAGCTTCCAAAAATAGCTCAAATAATCAATCACCAAGGCAACCAATCCGTCTACCCCACACATTCCTCCAATTTATTTGTGGTAAGATTGGCAGCCATTTTCAAAACCATTTTACTCCCAAAATAGTCCTAGACTCCTGAATAACAAGAAAAATATTCGATTTTATTGTATAGCTAGGTACAGCGGGATAATTGCGTAACACACTAACAGTAGGAATGGCTTTCATTTTGACAGTTCAACAACATTCATTGCGTTATTTACGAACGAACGTTTTTCGAACGTTATGAAGCAATGGATTAGCAATATCCTTCAAAATGATTCAGATTCTGATTGATAGTGTGTACGCAATTGTGGTGCGGGTTTATTGTTAACTGACAATCACTTGTCGATGTCAACACATCAAATCTTCAGAGGAGAAAATCTTTTCAACCCTCTTTGAGAGGCCCTGGACTGGAAATACAAAGGTTTGGGAAAAGTTGGTAAGTATAGGTACCGTCAACTCATTCTTACTGCTCGATAACTTAATATAAGTAGGTACCTGGTTTTTGTAAGGGTTGGGAAACATTCTCAGAATCCAAGAGGAAAAACATAAAAAAAATATTGCGTAATCTCTCTCCTTTCTCGAGTTTTAAAACTCGGAAATCTCGAAATTTTGAGTTATAACACTGTGTTCCATATTGTGTTTCTTAATTGTTTTTTCCTGATTAATTTGTTAAGATTTTATTTTGCAATTGTCTGAAGCAGGACAAAATCCATTTCAGCGAGTCATTGAAAAGTTGTTTGTTTCATAATTTCTTTGTTTTTAAATAAAACTTTTAGGTGTAAAGGGTTTCTCGGTTTGTGTAACAAGCGTGTTAAGAAATTCAATTTTGACGGCCATGTTTTTTTATTTTGTCTTTTTTCTTCTGGGGAAATAACAGTGTACCCTACTATAAGTACACGTCTGCCAAACCCTTCAGGGATTACAGTCGTGATGTGTATGTGTGTAATTTCTCAAAATAAAATCAATTTACAAATATAACTCGGATTTCCGAGTTACCTAACGTATTTATTATTAATAAAAACAAAACACGCCCACAACCAAATACGCCTAAACACAACTAAATATATTTTTTAGTATTCAAATCAATTCAGGCAGTGCCCACCAATTTCAATGTTTGAAAAAATTACTTTTTTGTATCTGTTTCCAGCGACTAACTAATAAATTATGTATGTACTAGCTGTGCCCCGCAGTTTTACCCGCATAAGTTTCGATCCCATGGGCATATCGGGATAAATCCGGTATCCTATAATGTTAATCCTGGTTATAAACCATCCGTGAGTCAAATTTCATCCAAATCCGTTCAGTAGTTTTTGCGTGAAAGAGTAACAAACATCCATCCATACATCCATCCATCCATCTATCCATCCATCCATCCATACAATCTTTCACGTTTATAATATTAATATAATATAGTAGGATCTACCTACTGTTCGATGTTGTTTTCCTGTTTTACTTTCTGTGTCAAATAGTAGGTACACGTGTATTGTGTTTTGGTGAGCTATTTTAAGCAAACCTATAATTATCTTTTTACACTCGGACTACCTGACTGGCTGCCTTGTTTGTGTAGTGGCGCGCAAGCACTAATTCCTGTGTCCTGGCTTCAACTCTCGGTTCAGTTAAGTGTAATGGGGTTTTTCGATCTGGAATTTCTTAGTAGCAGCTCGGAGTTTAGATTTGTGCCTTTTTTAACCCACTCCAAAAAAGGAGGAGGTTCTCAATTAGACTGTATTTTTTTTATGTTTGTTACCTTAGAACTCCCTTATTTATAAGCTGATTTTTGAAATATTTTTTTTTTATTCGAAAGGATTTACTTTCCGATTGGTCCCATAGAAATTTCATCGAAAACGGTTCAGCAGTTTGGTTTTGAAACCAAAATTACTGGTAAAAATTACTACATAAAAGTGAAAAAAAGAAACTTTTTTACGAAAAAAAAAAACAACCGACTTCCAAAAAAGACAAAATAAGTGAAAAATACTTTTATTTCGGAAGTCGGTGGCAAATAACGGAAATGGGAACGCAACGACACCGACTTTTTATTCTTAGACTCTCCCCCTATTACATTGGACTTAAACAACAGACGTACTTAGTCTTTGGTCTAGTGGTCGCAAGCGCTACTGCTGAGCATGAGCCTGGATAAACCTGGATTCCCAGGTCAGTGTTATTGGGTTTAACATCTGGAATTTTTCTATAGCAGCCTGGAGGCTGAATACGTGTCCGGTTGATGGCAATAGGCTCGCCTGTTACGTGGGACTAGCGAAATGAGGGTGTAATAATAGGTACACCTCTGCTTAACCCTTCGGGGAATACAGGCATGATATTATATTATGTTACTACACCCGGTAATAATGCGATAGTATACCTAATTACATGGGCAAGTGACGTTGACCGTACCTACCTACAATAATCCACTGCAAATCCCAGTAGTAACAATTTTCTCTCTTTTTTCCAGGTAACCACCAACCCTAGTGCTAAGTGCAAGTGCAGTGCAGTGTAGTGTAGTGCGTAATGTCAGAGTGTGGCCTTTAGAGGCCACTCGAGGCCACCGGAGGCCATGACCAGGCCGAGGCTCAAATGTGCCGCGTGGGCCTGGCTAGCAGTCCTCGCGGCCTTCGGGAGAACCACCGCCTACACTGACACTGAGGAATTCTTGAGTGATCTTGATAAACCAGGTGAGTTTTTAGTGTTAAATGGTTATACTTCATGAGGTTTTTGATTGGCAGAGGTTCAGGCGTGTTGACGCATAAATTCGCTACTGGAAATCTTTGTTAATTTGCCGATAAAGTATGTAGATACTAAGTTATGTACACATTCCTTTGTTCAAATTACCATTTGATTTGATCATTGCTGTTGATAAAAGAGTTACTCCGAATTGGAAAATGACGATGTAACAAACATTTCCGGGTGTGAATTTTACCACCGTTGGTGAGGAGGTAACTGTAGCTTATAGTTTGCAAACTGTGGCAAAACTTGGAGTATTTATTTCTCTAACAAAATATGACAAAATTGTAGTAAGAAAACTATGAATAATAATGCAGAGGGCATTGACACTCAAGTCACCAAGTAATTACAAACACGACAATTATTATAACTACTTCATAATGAGAAACATGTCCCAACACCGCTACACTTATCACAAAAAAACAGTTCACATGAGAAATAAACACATAAACAACGTTTACACCACAAAATAAACATTAATGAAACTTAAACATTTACGACTGCTTGAATAAACAGAAATAGTTACATTTCATTAGTTCCCACATGGCGTATTCCAATAATTTCGATTAGATGCTCGCTTTTTTAATTATGGTTCGTTCACTCAACCTAAATAAGTAGGTTGAAATAACTGGTTTGGTAGAAAGATGGATGTTGCATCGAACGAAATTTATTTTCGACTGACAAAAATGTTGGTATGATACGTATATTGAGCATCTTGTCAACCTCTTTCGTTGAATTATTGTCACATCAGGAATACTTCCGCTATTTACATTTATTAATAACCTTCTTCCCTCAAGGTGACACATCAAATAGCTCAAAGTGTGTTGAAAATATTAACAAGGCAGCAAGGTTATAGAGCTGGCAATACAATGCACAAGTGAAGATGCCAGCATCCCAATTTCATAACACACTTTCAGTCAAAACCCGAAGGATTTTGAAGGAAATTACTAATCCATTGCTTTAAATATTTGATAAGGTCTACTCCACAACGTAAATAACGCAATTAATGTTGATGAATGGCATTGCCATTGTATGTATTACGCAGGTATCCCGCTGGATGAATTTTGATGATATCTGAAAAAAAAAATAACTAGATAATTTACAGCACTCTACTGTGCACAAACTAACTTTGTTTTTTTAGTCTATACTGTCCCACTTCTGGGCAAAGGCCACCTCCAAATCCTTCCAGGAACTCTTTTCCCATGCCACCTCAAACCAGCCCTCACGCCACTCATGCAGGTCATCTCGCCATCTCTCTCTGGACCGACTTCGGCGGCACCGTCCACCTTTAGGCAAAAGTCTTTACGCAATGAGCGTAAAGACTTTTGCCGAGAGGTCATCGTGCATGCAGCTGATGTTAAAATAAAATAGCTTACAGTGGCATCTAAAAGTTAGTTACCATTTTTCCTTTTCAGCTATAGACACACCACGTTATGACTTGAAATTCTAGTGATCCAAATATTTGAACTGCTATAACGTTTTTATTAACTAATTCAACTACTTTTGACTAATCATAAAAATAACCAAGTAATCCCTTAGGAGTAACTGATTATTTTTTTGTTGTTGAAAAATGTCAACTAACTTTCCCTGTATATAAATTAATCACAATTCAATAATCACAACTCCAGAACCATGAATTACGCAATAACGCGTTTATTGCAACATAAATTCAAGTAAATATACGTTCATGCAACGTCACATCTATCTCTCGTCAATTTACTTCACGTACTGAGCCCAAAATTACAATATTATACCATGCAATCAATCACCCACGCGTGGGCGCAGCGTGTGGATAATGATTTTTAGCGATAATAACCAACATTCAGCTCCAATGCACCAATTATAATGTTAATGGTTAATTATGGGTGATTTTCTAACTCATTTGAGAGTTATTGAAACCAGTATGACGTGTTGGTGAAATTGATTGGTATGCAGGCAATTAATTTTGGAGTTATTTTAATAAGCTGTGTGTGTGTGGTTACTAGTAGTCATGTTTTGTATTGCTCGACGTAGATTTAATCAAATTAAATTTTAAATTTTATTATATAAGACTTGTATTATGTACAGACGCCAGCAGGTCAAGCTACCCGAAACTGTCAAATTTTCCCAATCAATCTTGAACCTTAATGCTTTAACGATAAAGTTGATAATCTATTAAAGAAATTTGACAGATTGTAGTAGCTTGATGTGCTGGCGTCTGTACCTACCTATGATCCACAATATAAATATTGACTGATTGAAATGTTGTGCAGAGGTGCACTGGTCTGGAAAGAAGGGTTAAGTCCCAGAAGTAGGAACATTGTAGGCTGAAGTATAATATGTACCTATGTTATTTTATTTTTATTTTCTTTATCTATAGGTATAGCAGTGTTCATAACCTCAGATAATTTACATTCCATCGCTACTTAATCAGATATCTACTTTAGTAGAATGTATTCTAAATTGATTGTTGAGTGACCATTCGTAACAAAAAGGTCCTACTAAGTTTTTGGTTGTAATGGAATTTGAACTTTGTTAAGTATGACATTCAGTTTTTTGTTCCATGACTTGAAAATTGTCTCATTTCTGAATTCGAACATAGGCAACCAACAATGATACATATCGTATGTTACAGAGTATGTGTATTACAGTATTATATAGCTTATTATATTTTTCCCTGTCTAACAAGATACGTATTAAACATGCGAACGGAATATTAAGCAAATACAAAACGTTCAATTTTAGGTAGGTATATTACTTGAAAGAAAGAAAGAAAATACGTTTAATTGCGGCAAACATGACGCATAAAAAAGAACATAAACACAAAAAAAAGTAACAAGTTAGGGGTTATGCTTATATAACTTTATTTCAGAGTATTCTTTACAGAACATCCATATTTGGGTTAGTTAATACTAGAACTAAGTTTGTAAAGGAGAATGCCCAAAAAAAACCATCATTAATTAAATAAAATTATAAATGTACAATAGTATATAGATACATGGTATATATCAGAAGGCCAATTCTCGTAATTTAAAACGTTCAAAATCTAGTCGCAGTCTCATCTCGGCGACAAACAAATATCAAAAACTTGTCAATATGTAGGGAAATTAGAAGTATTTTTTGACAGATTCAGACTGAGATCAGACTGTGAACGTTCTTAAAATTACGATAATTGCCCCTCAGGTGTAAAATTAGGTTTTCACCAAATAATCACGCTCTACAGCATGCCCAAAGCGGCAACATTGCAAACGTTGAATAAAGAGTTTCCTGTGGTCAAAAAGAGATAGGTAGTGCACCATGTGCACCATGTGGAATATGTGCAATATAACCATATTGCACATATTCCAAATAGTTTACCAATCTTCCAAAAACTTTCAAAACACCTTTGAACCAATTTATATTTTAAACAAACTACTAATTAAATAACATAAATCTTACCATTCAATCAAAATCAAAAGTTATTTATTCAAATTGGGCTGAGAATCAGCACTTTTCCAACGTCAAAATTACATAAGGCAGTCCCACAAAACGCCCACCCTTCACCCATTAATATGACTTCTTGTAACTCTTTATGCCCAATATTAATCCAATACAAACATAATAACTATAATAATTCCAACACACTCAACCTATCAATCAAGCACACAGAAGGTGTGCCAAACGTTTACTTAAGATAAGTATCATTTACTCTTAGTCACACGTCGTTATCGGAGGTATATTTAATTTATGGAGATTCATTTCCGCTGTGCCCTTTTAAATGATTTACTAATAATAGTTTATAAGTAAAAGTTAAAACATTCAAAGCGCTCTAGCTAGAGCCCTTTGGACAGGCTAGCCATTTTGTCCAATTGAGTTCCTCAAACGTTCTAGCTGGAGGCCAGTGGAGGCCTCTAGATAGGCTAGCCATTTTTTCCAGTAAAGTTCCTAAAACGTTGAAGCTGGAGGCCAGTAGAGGTCTTTGGACAAGCTAGCCAATTTTTCCAGTTAAGTTCCTAAAACGTTTAAACTGGAGGTCAAACGAGCCCCTTAGAGAGGCTAGGCAGGCCATTTTGTCCTAAAAGGTCTTAACTGGAGGCAAGTAGAGGCTCAAACGGGTGAAACAGTTTGTCTACTTGAGTTGAGTTCCTAACTCCTGTAACAAATTCCACAAAATCATAATAAAAACAGTATTATTTACCAATACAGGGTGGCAGGGACATCGACGTGCAACCTGTTCCCATGGATTTCAGTACATGATTCTGAACACCTCTGCATTTAAATTTTCCGTCGGTTATCCTACTATGCAATATTAAAAATGGCTGGATGTTTGTTACTCATTCACGCAAAAACTGCTGGACGGATTTGAATAAAATTTGGCACACAGGTAGTTTATAATCAGGATTAACATATAGGATACTTTTTATCCCGATATTCCCACGGAATCGAAACTTATGCGGGTGAAACCGCGGGGCGCCGCTAGTAATATTACAAACATGAAAGTTTGTATGGATGGATGAATGTTACTCATTCACGCAAAAACTGCTGAACGGATTTGAATGAAATTTGGCACACAGGTAGTTTATAACCAGGATTAACATATAGGATACTTTTATTCCGATATTCCCACGGGATCGAAACTTATGCGGGTGAAATCGCGGGGCGCAGCTAGTTAAAAATAAAATTTAGGTGTTCCATTCGTTTTAACCGTGTAGATATTGCAATTTTCTATGAAAGGTCAGATATTTTTTTTATAACCGACAAAAATGATGTACACAATCCATGGTAACAGATTGCAAAAAAAACCTTACTTGACCGTTTCCTGTTTTTAAGCTAACAAAAAGAAGCAGAACGAGGTCCTTACCAACACATTTTTCTGTCTGTACTTTTCCGGGAAACAAATACATACATGGATATACCTAAAATTATACAAAACCGTTACATAGGCTCTGCTCTACGCTTTACATAATATTTTCAAACAAAACAATGTAAAACAAAGTTGCGTATGTAAATGTTTATTACTCAGTAATGTATTAAATATTCATTTGGACCTCAGGATTGAATACAGAGCTCCATTAAAGAGCTTTTAGCTGTAAACTCTCAGACTTTACAAGTACACTTGAAACTTGAGTTGGTACCTATCTATAAATTAGGATTAAAAATGATTTATTGAATTGTCAATACGTATTTTAATATTTTTTGAAAAATCTTTGATGTTCAGTTTGGCTCCGTTACGCAAGGGGTGCCAGCGGCTTTGAAACGATTTTTTTTTAAACAAAAATAAGGTATATTGGTACAGAGGCCAGCAGGTCAAGCTACCCGAAACTGTCAAATTTTCCCAATCAACCTTGAACCTAATGCTGTAGCGATAAAGTTGAAAATCTATTAAAGAAATTTGACAGATTGTAGTAACTTGATGTGCTGGCGTCCGTACCATTCCTTACCTTTTATTGTTACTGTACGCCTGTACCATCCCACTGCTGGGCAAAGGCCTCTCCCCATGACTTCCAGCTCTATCGATCCAGGGCTAAAGTAGACCACTGGTCGTTTGTTTTCTAGCGCTCGACCCGCCATATTCTACGCGGTTTGCCGCGACGCCTTCTGCCTGTGTCTGGGCTCCACAGCTATTTAGTTTAGGTTATTTAGGCCCACAGCTCATTGGGCTTACGGCACATGTAGCCAGTCCAGTCCCACTTCGTCTGAGTGGCTTTTTGAGCAACGTCAGTAATCTGTGTTTTGCACAGTGAGGCACGTTGGCCAACCTTAAGTTTGAACTTTTGAATGTTTGTCAAATACCATGACTGTTTCTAACCTACTTTGAGCTAATTGTGTTATTTGATTCCAGTGACCAAACCTAATGCCATTTACCGGCCATAACTCCTAACTTGAAACAGGTAACGTCCTAAGTCCTAACAGAGACCTTCTCTTAATTTGCTTGAATTTGGCCTTTCTGCTTAAAAACCCATTAGGTACGGTAGTCGACCGGCTAAGTAGATTTCATGAAATGAAGAGAGATGAGGTGAAAAATGTACTACTAACAAGAAATCTCCTATAAGAGGAAGAGCAAGACTTTTAACAGACTTTCTTTTAACCTTCCGGCGATTTTCCAAAAAGGCACCTTAGGGAATGGGTTAACCAGATCAACCTAAAAGTCAGTAGGTATTTCACATCGAGCGCCTCTGACCTCCAAACCAATGATATATGAAATGAACTGTATAAATCGATTCAATCTTTTTCTTGATTCGATTCTCGTAAGTTCAGTTATGCACTCGATTTCACACAAATTAAAATAGATTTTTCACGCTGAACGATGTAATATGTTACTAAGGGCGGACTTACACGTTACAATTTTAAATGGGCGATTTGCAAAGGCACACATGTGCTGCCAAGGAAGAAGTAATTGTGTATTTTATCAGGCAAGTAACTGTGTGCCTACTTTCTTCGCCTGTAGATAATTGGTTCAATATGGTTCTATTATAAAAGCAGATATTTGCATAATTATAATAATTATCATTTCTATAGTGTCTAGTAGTTCTCAGCGAACAACGCCTGTCTTATTTACTGGCATGTATTATTTATTGAATCCTACAGAAGGATTCAAGTATCTAATAAATAGGCCTCCTCTTTCTGTGAGGGACTGGGCCATAATTCACCAATCACCATGCGGGCCCATTACGGGTTGGAGGATGTCACATGTTTTCGAAGTTTTGGGTCTAGGACATGCCGGTTACCTCACGATGTTTTCATTCACCGTTTTGAGAGCAGTGGTGATGAAATAATTTACACAAAGTACCTACAACTTGTAAGTGGCGGCCATTACGACTGGGCCACCACTACTCTAAAACAGAATAAAGGTTTTAATCAGAAAACAAGATCTTTACAGGATCTAGGTGTGTCTTTTACTGGGAATAACTGGCGGTATCTATAACGCCACATGCGAACAACGCGTCATACTGACGTCACGCAAAATATTGCATCTCGCAAACAGAGTTTACCGCGCAACTAACATAATTATATACAACGGCCCGACATGAATCATCGGGCGGTTGCCCGCCAGACACAACACCCGTCTCGTCGAAGGATCCTCCCTTTTCTATGGATGATGAGTGAACTTTACATTCAGTTCCTCATACCCCTATGGAAAGAAGTACCTAGCTATACTATTATAGTAACACAGCACTCACAGTAAAACTAACACCGAACGTACCTAAAACCTAGTGTTATGAACATTACAACGAATCGGGCTCAAAGATCCATACCGTGCATTATACACAGTTGATAGCCCATATTATTCATGAGTAACGTAGTGACCTATATTTACAGCGATATGTTATCTGTTTCATGTGATGTACTTAATTATAAGTAATAGTTACTTAGACGGGTAGGTAAATAAACAAAACTTCATAATTATAAAGTTCGAATTAATAACGCAGATATTGATAGTAGTTTGGCTATGCTATGGTTGATAACACAGGAAAATTGGAAAATAAACTTTGTCATGAGAATCCTATCCATATGCCTCGCTGTTAATTATCTCTGAAAATGATTTTTAAGTCTAGGAAGTTTTAATTAGCATTTAAGATGTACTGTAAAAAGACTTATTGACTTCTGATTGAATATCAAAATTCAATACAAACCCGATATGATTTTTTTTTAAAATTCATATCGGGTATATCAACCCTTGAAACAAAACCCGATTTAATATTCATCGAAACTCGAAACCCTTTATAAACCTATACTACAAATCATTACAAAATTACCATAAGAAAAAAAAAGTACAACAAAAATACCATTAAAAACAGAATCGCTGACAACCCCATAATGTTTATAATGAGTTATATAGATAAAAACATGGCAACACTCCGTTAGTTATTGTTGCCAGTGGAAAAAAGTTTAAATGTTAAGGCGTGTTCAGACGCAGTTAGCGAGAATAATTTAATTATCTATAAATATTTATGCTTGACTGCTATCCAGTGATATGTAGTTAATGAGAACTACAATCAATAATTCATTAATTAATTTAAAAAAAAGGTAGATTACCGAGTCACACGATAGCTACTGGCATTATGGGTCAGGCCAGTAATGCAATGCCAGCCAGTGGTGTCGTTGTCATACGTGCGCAAAACTTGTCACCATCATCAGACACATGTGACTGTGCTTGAGAGTTATCTTCTTTTAGTAGGTAAAAATGAACGATCTAATTAAAAGCTTTTTATAGTAAAAAAACATTTTTTTAAAACGCTCGCATTCTAATCTGTCTCAATTTTTTAAGAACGCTTGCATTCTAATCTCTGTCTCAATTTTTTAAGAACGCTCGCATTCTAATCTCTGTCTCAATCTTTTTTAAAAAACCTCCAATTGGACTCCATTTTTGACCAGTTATTGAAATTGATTGTCGCTGAGATGAGATTGCATCTAGATTTTGAACGATTTTAACTAATCAAGATTTGCCTGCAATCAACTCAGCCTATCGCAGTCCACTGCTGGACATAGGGATGTCCCAAGTTGCGCAATTCATTGCACAAGTCAACCCCGACGCTTACAATGAAAAATACTCCTCCAATTTTCCATAGTATATAGCAAAAAAGAAAAACCCTTTTCTCTCTCATATACCATACCCAATAAAAATACGTAAGCCATTAACCTTGCACAAAATACCCTCCAATCTACTATACATGTCTGTAAGCGCCTTTACCTAAAATGTACATCGGTACTGGGCCCTTATACATTCCACTGTCATTGTGCTGGCTTTTATTGGCTTTTATCACGCGCACAACTCGGTCGAGTGGCTCAAGCGAGCGGCCCGGGCGAGTAGCAACGCACAGGTGGGTTCTGACGGTGTTAGCAATGCAGTAAATTAATTATTTATGAATTTTAGAAAGGAGTGAATAATGGGTAGTTTGCTATGGTGTGGATGTTTCATTATTTATGTAATGTTTGTCGTTTGATATTTTAGAGGGGTTTAAGAGTGTTTAAAGTGTCATAACTGTGATGTTGTTGTAGCTACAGCTTGTAAAGATAGGACAACAAGTCTGTCTTTTCTTGTTCACATACATTTTTAATGCTGCTAAAAGTTTTCATTAAAAGTTTATTGCGTTTCTCTTTCTGTGTTAAATAACGTATTAGCAATAATAAAGAAAGGCATTTCTCGTCTTTTCTAAATCAGATTCATCCTTCACGCTCTCTACACACTTTTATTATTACCGCCAAAATCAATTTCGTAGTTTCTGCGTTACATCTCGACAAGCCTCTTGAGAATCTCACGAGATTAAAAAAAAATATTTGATTTAGTCTCGGTGTTTTTGTGATGGCTTGGTAATAGCTTTTCATTATTTTCTGTTTAGTATTATTATCGGCATTACACATTTCTCGCCACGAGCGAAAAAAATGGTGTGAAATAATTTATATGTAAGAAAAGATGAATCTCTTAACCTCATTCCGGCTCGCTGATCCCTAAAATAAACGAATCGTTTTTATTTCAGCAGATTATAATACATCAAAGACTTAACGTATGACCGAACGTACACGAGTACGATTCTTACTAGATTACGAACGTAACTCATCGCGATTCGACGTTTATACGTAATAAACATGATATTTTCGGGTACACATTTCAAAATTTAGTCGTACGTATATTGTTCGTTTTGGGGGTCGGTGGGTGATATATTAGAACGTTTTTGTATCGTGTAGGTAAAAGGCATTATGTTGTGTTTAATTGATTTTCTTGGTGGTCTTGATAGAGTTTAGTATTTAATTATTACGGTGCGCGTGTTATTAATGGTTATACGATCCAGTTTTGTGATCTGATTCGTGGTTTAATAATGAATTGATTGTTAGTGTACACGCTATGCTACAGTACATCAGTATCTTTTTTATTAAATATCTTTTATTCAAGAGATTGTTGTGGACAGCATGCTCTTTTTCGATATTGTTTTCCATAAAGTTGATATTTAGTTTCGCAGTTTCGTGTTTCGTGTTCACCGTCAGGAAACAGCCTAGAGGACATATAGTGACCTTATTGGTGATGTTCTTCAGAATGGTCAGGTGCGTAGTACTTGCAACCGGCGCGCGTGTATGACCAGCGAAGTAATTGCGTAACTCATATAAACTGGCAATCGATCGGAATGCCTTTCATTTTGACAGCACAGCCATGTTCATTGCGTTGTTTACGTTGTTGAGCAGACGAATTTTTCAAACCTATGAAGCAATGGTTTAAGGGTTTTCTTCAAAACCCTCGGATTGCGATTGAAAGTGTGTTTCGCAGAGGTGTGGATGTATAACCGTAAACGAAGCAAAAGGAGTATGTAAGGATCGTAACAGGTGGCCATCTGTAGCTTCTGACAACCCCCATGGAAAAAAAGGCGTGGGTTTATATATGTATGAAGTTCGTGATACTCAGTAGCTAGACAGGGATACTCTTATATTGATTACAAAAATATTCAATATTTTATATGCAAAGTAAGAATTACAACAAAGACAAAACGCGCCGTATCGCGTGCCGTTTACCTGTCAGAGAAATTCATAAGTTCTTTTTGTAATATCATTTAATGTCAAAATATGAGACAGTAAATGATATTCCGCAGACACACGGCATTATATACCGTGAACGGAGTTTTAGTACTAAAGTTATGTACATAATGTTATCCTAGGGCCTTTATAGCGTCGACGGATCAAAGGAACAAGAATTATTCTGGCACTTCCAGAATAGTTCTTGCCTCGGCATTTAGGTCCCTATAGATTTTCCGCTTAACAGTGGCAATTTTTAATGTCCAGTTATATACCATTGTCTTTTAGGCAAGCTTATTAAGTTCGGTAACAATAGAAAAAGTAATTTTGTCGCATTAGTTACGGAGGAATGAGGAAAATGTCGTGAGGAAAGTTTTGAGTATGAATGTCGATGGCTATACGAGTAGGGGCAGACTAAAAAAGCGATGGATGGACTGTGTGAATGATGATATGGTTAGAAAGGGGGTGACTGCCGAGATGGCGACTAATAAAGAATATGGAAGAAAAAGACATGTTGTGCTGACCCCAAATAAATTGGGTAAAGGATAGGATAATGATTATGATGATGATTATAGTGACAGTTGAGCTCCTGAAGAAGTCTTGAACAGTCAATCAATCTGCCCAGCCTCTTCCCAACTATATTTTACATGAAGTCACTGCCTATCTGACCTCCATAATCCAGTTACTGGGTAATACGATACCCTTTGTTAATACTGGTTGTCAGACTTTATAGAAGTATTGACATGGTCGTTGACTCTTGGTCGTCGTTGGTTGGTATAAAAGTGCTGGATGCAAAAACAAAAAAAAAAAACGTTGTTGATTATCCTAAAAATAATTAACGTCTTGTACAATACCTACATATTTTGTAATGAGGACTCGAAGATTTTACATAAGTTTCAACGCAATTAAAGATTTCTTACTATTAAATGTTCATGTAGTTTCTAGTTGAATGTTATCTGATAGAGAACACTTTATTATTTCACAAGTGTAGTTATAGGAAATTAATATTCCAAAGTAATTAGAATATAACGGAGACTTTAGAACTTGAAATAGCTATTTGTTTTATGAAACTAGTCTCCGTATTTTCAGGCCTAACTCAAAAACCGTAAGTAGTGTTTAGATAGGGCTTACAACGCCTCTTGAGAAGGATTTTTTTGTATTGTAAGTATTTGATTGTTATGATTAAATTCTACTAGCAAATTTGCTTTAAATTGTTGTTTCCAAAAACTACCACTTGAAAGCCGACATTACGCCATGTTCCTTAAGCCAATTTGGTCCACTTACCTATTTTGGTCCTGCGACATGACATGGACTTTTAGTTGCAAAATATTATTATCATCATCTCCCTAGCTTTTTCCCAAATATTTTGGAGTCAGGTTTCAGCCTAACCTGATGCAACTGAATACCAGTATTTTATATGGAGCTACTATCTATCTGACCTCCATGTGCCAGTTAGGTCAGCACCCTAATTGTGTAACACACTATCAATTTCAATCATTTTGAAGGATAATATGTTCGAAAAATGTGTCTGCTCAACAACCTACATAACGCAATGAATATTTTTGAACTGTCAAAATGAAAGCCATTGTTACTGATAGTTTGTTACGCAATTACCCCGCTAACTGGGACGTGGATGGTGGAGGGATATCTTGTTACCCAGTGGTAAGACTGGTTGTCAGACGGTCGAGTTTCTGATTACCCGTAGCGGCAATACAATAGATGATAGACCAAACTAAAGAAATACAACGTCTCTAGCCCGATCAAAATAAAAACATATTACTTATACGGAACCTCAACTTTAAACAGAAATACATCATCGACGCCCATTTGTTTGTTTATCAAAATTGATTTTATTGTGAGAATTAACTCTATTAAATACACCAGAACAAATTGTAGGATTAAAAGTCAGTTGTCATATAATTATTATTGTTATCCTATTGTTATCGTATTAGTGTCGATGTTGTATTAATAATAACTTTTTATTAAAAACTCGTAAAGTTTACGACAACATCAATGTGGTTTTTGAATACATTTGTTGAATATTTTCATAAATATTATTATGTCGGAACGTAGTTCGGGCCAGAACGGGCCTGCAGAACAGGGACGGGATAGAAAAGAGTGGCAAGGGCCTTTACCCTAATAGGGAGAGAGGGTCCTTAATTAATTTCCTCAATTTTATTTATTATTTATTTTATTATTTATAAAGTATAATTAAGGGCTGATTTTTCAATCATCCGATAACTTTATTATAAGAATAATTTTGAAATTTTGACAGTTTAAACCCCACTACGTTACATACGTGACGTTTGACAAAAAATGTCAAACGTCAATTTTATTACTGGAATAAAAGTTATCTGGCGATGGAAAAATCAGCCCCAAAACAAGTAAATAATAAATGCAATTTTAGTTTATTTTATTGTTTTTATTAAGGAATAAAGAAGCTTTATTATTATTATTATGAAGCTTACAAAGGCACTATATTTAGCTAAAAACGACTAACTATTCGACAAGCCGAACCACAAAGCCAACGCTGATTTGCAATCAACGGTTTTGAAAACAGAAACCTATTCAGATTATTTGAAATGCGGTTCCGATTTTCCTAAATTGCCTACATACTCGAACTAAAATACAATTAAACAATAATTAACATAAAATTCTACACAAATTCAACTTGGTTACTGTTTTCGTACGAAAATGGTAACATATGGTGCTTAGGAATGAGATTTAGGAATAATTATAAAGTTCACCATAATTACTGTGTGAAGTTTAGCTAAGAGGAAAGACTCGGATCGCCCGGCAAGGACCAGGCCCGGGTTGACGGCGCGTTGTATTCCATGCGCCCCTCAAAGAGATGCCGAAGCCGCGGGTTGTTCGAAAGAGGTATCGTGGACCGTAACATAGGCAACTGAAGGAACACGGGTGAGTTTTAGTCAGTAAAAGTCAGACACGCCCTCCAGCTCCGCCCAGAGCGGGAGAAGCCATATGTTGATTTCCGACACAGAAAAAAAAAAGGAAAAGACTCGGAGTTACCTGCATACCTTGCAGAATAAGCAAGTTGAAGTGCAGTGAGCTGGTCATGTTTGTAGAAAGACTCCAGACGAGCCCTGCGAGGTAATTTCGTAACACCATCAGTAGCAATGGCTTACATTTTGACAGTTCAATATCATTCATTGCGTTATTTACGTTGTTGAGCAGACAAATTTTTCGAACATATGAAGCAATGAATTAGCAATATCCTTCAAAATGTACACATTTTGAAGGATATTGCTAATTCATTGCTAATAATTCCCACTACTACTTATTGAATAATTCCCACTTACAAGTGGGAATTATTCGAGGGTGCATGAAAGACTTGTCTTATTGAAATCCAATTTAATTTATTATCCCTCACTGGTTTGTGAAACGTGGGTAGACCAATTTCTAGAATGATCTAATAAAAGAATGAAACAAGGCTACATACAATACATAAAACACATAATCAGCCTATAATGTTCCCACTGCTGGGACACAGGCCTCCTCTCTGTGAGAGGGAGTGGGCCTCAATCCACCACGCTTCAGCTTCAGGCTTCATACAATACACCTACATAATTAAGTTAAATATTCCACAATTATGGCATATTTCTTATAGTCTTTGATGCTGTACACATACATGGTTCTAAAATTGTCTGCACCGTTGGTCTCCCGGTTGCAAGCGCGACTGCTGAGCGTGGGGTTTGACTGTGAGACTGGGTTTGTGAATGTTCTTGTTTTTTTTTTCATTAAGAATTTCAGATTAAGTTTGAAAGTTGGCTGCATGATACCCTGAAAGCACGTTAAGTCGGTCTCGGTTGAGTTTGACCACCATGGCCGAAATACGGTCTGGGAGACTATGTTCTAAAATTGTGCAGAATCTAACAATATGGTTTTCAATCAATTAATACCGCAGTCCAGTGCTGGACATAAGCCTCTCCCAGGCTGCGCCACAACACCCTATCCTCCACTTTCCGCATCCAGTCGGGCCCAGCCACCTTTTTATAGTCGTCATCGGTCCATCTAGTAGGGGGGCATCCGAAAGCTAGCTTAGCTTAACGCTCACGCAGTATGGTATTAACTAGGTATAAAAATAGTGTGGACTATAATAGTGTTATAATTTTATTATCCGTGATGTTTTTAAACGCCAAAAATGGCTCGCTGTACATAGAGGCAAAGGTTTCCTAACTTTATCTTGTTCATCACTAACCTACCTTATCTCAGAAGTACCTACCGACTGTTTGAATTCAGGGCTGGTCTTTGAATTTTTTTTTCGAGGCTTGGTGACCCTTTGGTAACGACCGCGACTTACGAATCGTACATTCGAACCCAGACAAGCTTTACTTTGTGTAAATTATTTCATCACCACTGCTCTCAAAACGGCGAAGGAAAACATCGTGAGGAAACCGGCATGTCCTAGGATCAAAAATTCGATGACATGTTACATCTACCAACCCGCACTGAGCCCGCGTGGTGGACTACAGCTCACTCCCTCTCACCGAGAGGAGGACACAGTCCTAGCCCTGGAAACATTATAAGCTGATTATGCTTTGAATTTTTCAAAACCTGTTTCAAGCACCAAGATCAATGAACATTTACATGCAATAACTAGTTGAAGGAACCGCCAGTTGGGTCTACCCACCTGGCGTTTCCTTCATCTACTTATTTTCCCTCCAATAAAAACTCCATAAAACCCCTAAGTGTTAATTGACTAATAACAGAGAAAATGCATAATTTACTTCATTATGAGGAAAAGCCACCAGCGTGCGATAGATGGAAGTCGGTAATTTATTCCGGAAAAGCATTAAAATAGGAAAATTTTATTCGCAGCTTGAAGCTATTCTGTAGACTAGACTTTATATTTATGAGGTGTTTTTGTGTGGAGCTAGAGTCTCTGGTTGCAATTTAACTGTAGGGAAGTAGTAAAATATTGAGAACGGTGGGTTAAGGATTATAGGAAAGGCTTTATAAACATTTTTATCATTTTGCGGGTGGTAAACGTGACACAATAGAAAGAAGTGTCTATTTCTTTGAGGTTCTATTATAACATGTTACTATAGAGAAAAATCTGAAAGGATTACTTACTAGAATAAGGTTTGTAACACAATTCATCTTAAAATATAAAACCAGATAAAGGGAATCTCTTGTATAGAAGCAACTTTAGCTAGAAACTACACTGATATTTCTCTCTTGTTACGAACCGCGCCCATTCTGCCAAGTAATAGGTACCTACCTAGCCTTTTCTCATTTCTTTCGAGCCTCTCAAGAAAAGTCTACACCGCCCAAAAACCGTCCATTAACTTACAGAAATATCGGAAGAATTTTCCCTGCTAACCTAACCCCCTCGCCGCTATCTGGCGGTCTGAAGTGGGCCGAAATATTTGGCGTGCCAAGTGCCCTACACAGTGTTCGTCATGGTGTCTTTGTCAAAAATGTTGCCGAAAAACTGTAAGTGGGGGCCGCCGTAATTAAACCTCGGCATTTGACGGAGAAATGCGCCGATGAGATTGTTCAAACAGCTCAGCGTTGGAGGGTTGAAAGGGGGCTCGTGCAATTATTTTTTACGGGGCTTCGGGTGTTAAATTTTTGTATTGATGTAGGTGAGTGCGAAAGTGTGGGATGGGTCTGAAAATAGAATTATTTTTCTTTGTGGCGTGACTTTTGTTTGAAGGTGTGAGATCATTAAAAAATGAGGATGTGAGTTTGCACGGAGGTGCTTGTAATGCATTTGTTTGTTGAAATCTTCGGATTTTCGTCACGTGTTGGCAAGGCATGTTTTAAGCGTATTATGACCGAAAGCACAGAATTGATTCTTACAGTTTTGAGACAGTTAACATGTTGATTTACTAAATTGTAAACTTTTCGGCAAGTTCTTAGTCAAAAGTCAAGTTTACGATGTCCAGAAGCTCCTCAAGGTAACTAATAACAGGAATCTATTCTTGCTAAGATTAAACCTACGAAGATTACGTTCCAATGAATAACGTTATTCTTTGAATAATGAATATTTCACCATTTATCTTCTTCATTCGTTAACAACCCACATTTAGCAAACCCAAAGCGTGCCAGTCCACCATATAAATCTAAGTAAAAAACTATGAGTTCGGTTCTCATAAATATTCAATTAAATACCACCATCATACATTACTGGATGATACCTACTTTAATACGCAATGCAAATGTTCGCGGCACCACTACTCGTAATAAATCATCGCGCTAAAAATTATGGGGTTCCTATGTGGTTTATGCTTTTGTTTTTAAGGGTAGTTATTAAATGTTGGTTCTGTTTGTTTTGTATTTTTTGTAAAGTTATGGGCTCTACGATAGTATGGTGTGTGGTCGGTTCTAAGTGTAGGCTTGTTTCTTTTCGTGCATGCTGTAGAAGTATAAGATTTGTCCACGTCTTGTGATTAGGACTATATTTTTTTGCTTTTACTTCTAATAGCAAATGAAAGGAGCCTAACCGAGTGACGTTTCCTCTGGCTTTTTGTTACGTTCGGCGCATCCTGGATAATCGATTGGCTAAACCTTTATTTATTTATTTATTTATTTAATCTTTTTGCACAAAAAAAAAGGTACAAAGGCGGACTTAAACCTAAAACCTTTCACTACGATGGTATCAACAAGTTCAGAAGAAGAAGCAAGATTATAAGATTTTTGCCTATTAAACATGAAAAAGCTTGCACGAACTAAGTTATAAGTACAACAAACGCAGTTTCACCCGCATTAGTCTCGATCCCTTGGAAATATCGGGATAAAAAGTAGTGCTAATCCAGATCATGGTTCACTCATGAGCCAGATTTGATCTAAATCCGTTCAGTTTTAGCGCGAAAGCGTAACAAATAAGCATACTAAAAATCGAATACTTTATCTTTATAATATTATTGGTTTAGATAAAGATCAGATTAATAAACCACGATCTCCAAAGCAACACATTGATCCCAAAAGATGACAAGCATCGACTACCTAACCACCCACCTGGACAAAAGTTAGCTAGCTTGTGTAACCTTGGAATCTGTAAACAGACTCCGGACCAAGGTTGGCCGAAGCAAGGAAATCCTGTTCAGGAGGAGATTCATAGACGACTCCGCCTTGAAATGTAAATGTGGTGCTATTCCACAAACGATGGGTCAGTTAGTATCGTGTCCTGTGTGTTCTGTCAGCTGCATGTTACAGGAACTGATGGACGCTGGTGATGGCGCCAAACGAGTAGCCGAGTTCTGGGCCGAGTCCATTTAAATTGCTATCGACACGCTAAGAAGAAGAAGAGAAGCATCGCAACATAAAAGTCTTTTTGATCGCCAATGCTTCAAATAGCAATTTAAAGATAGAAAACGAAAACTCAAAACCATCATCCAAGTCATTTATTTCATCAATGCCCCAGAAAAACAAATATCACCCGAATAAATTGTATTTATTAAACAAAAAACCGACTCCCACGCACACGCCGGCACACAGGCGTCCTTTAATCTTATAACCCATAAATTACTCGCCACGTCAATGCGTACACGGTTTTTTACTAAAACCTTTTTTTTTGTTCGTTGTTCGTTCTCAAATATTTCAATAACTCGATAACTGCCGGCTACCAGTTAAGCTAGCGTTATAGTTGGATCAAATCTAATCTTTTATCTCAGAGTGTCTTAGGGTGTTGGTCCAGTGGACGTACCAAGCTACAGATATGCTGAGATTAAGGTGGGACTGCCCACCTTAATCTTGGACCTACCATATGTGGAAGAAGGAATAAGGGTGTGGAATAAGGGGAAAAAACTTGAAGTTTTGTAAATCGGATAGTACATAGGAGCCATCTGAGAACCTTTCGCCTGAACACGCGTTACCGTGGCCGACTTGGAAATCTGTAATTAGACTTCGAACCCAAGTCGCCCGGAGCAAAGACAAACTCCACAGATAGGGATTCACGGACGGCTCTGATCTCAAGTGCGTATGCGGCACCTCTCCACAGACAATGGCCCACATCCTATCCTGCGCCGCATGCCCTGCCACCTATGCACTTAATAATCTTATGACTGCGTCAGTGAGCGGAGTTCGCGCATCTGAATTTTGTGCCAAAAATATTTAAACTTTTTCTATCGATACGCTAAAAATAAGTACATAGGATAGTTATTGTTATGAATCTTTTATGAAATAATTACATAAATAATAACATCTACACGTTTTTATGTAATTTAGTTTTAACCGTGTAATTTTCTAGTAGGAATCTAACCTACTGGAAAATTACAATGTTTTTTTTTTAACTAAGTTTAAAAAAATTAAGCCCGTTCATTTATAAGTGACTTCCTGCAGTAGAAACACGACTCAAGATTTTGAATGAACAATAAACAAAAACTATTACATAAAATTATAATTATGGTACCTACTTACATCCTGCTTTAATATACATTATCCATTATTTACAGAACATTCATATACAATACATTGTTATCACGTAAACTCCAAAAAAAAACCAATTGCCCATCTCCACATAGCATATCCGCCACTACACCCCAACCTAAACCTCTGCGCGTCGATCTTCGTGTGTGATCCGATATCGACGCATCACATTACTTTTATCGGCGCGTGCGCAACCCATCCGCCAGATAATGCTGCGATAAAATGAGCTTGTTAAAATCTTTTGAACTGAAGCCTGCGTAGGAGTGTTTTTGGAAGATTGTTTCTCATTTCTTTAGGGTGTTGTGTTGAAATAAAAACGACGTGAAAATTCAAATTCAAATAATACATTTTCTCTTCACAAACAATGGTATCATATAAATTTAGACAAGCTTAGAAACTAGTTTGTGAGAGATTGGTATCGGCACTTCCTAGTGGTATACAGGTATTCCTATACCTGTATACCAGATCACCAGGGTCCCACCAGACGCTATCTAAACATAATTAGTTATTTAGTAAATGTGAAAAAAATCTCAAAAAAGAAAGTCGTGGTCTTAAATTTTGAGTGAAATTTTCTATAGGTTAAGCCCTAATCACTAAATATTTAAAACTAGCTTCTGCCCGCGACGTAGTTCCAGAGATTAGCGCGTTCAAACAAACAAACTCTTCAGCTTAATTATAGATAGATATCGATCGATCGATTTATTTTAGTAGTAGGCTTTTTGTATTTTTCCATACAATCCAATGTGGACCTAAATATTCAACATGAACCAAAGAACTAACATGAAATTGATTTGACATCTTACTTCATAAATAGCACTGCTACCATATCGAGATTTATTTAGATATTTTATGAGAACCGCACCTATAGTGTTTTTTCTATCTTTATATAATTAATTTAATATACTTTAATACAAGGAGTTACACTGACTGATTACGTAATTGGGGACCATGGAAAGGTTTCCCCTTTAAAAGGAAAACATTTATTCATTTATTTTTCGGTGTTACTCCATTAACCCTAACAGTCCTTTTTGATAGCATTTTCCCAACAACATCTACAAATAAAACATACCTACCAATTAAGATCAATCGTAAGATCTTTGTAGCAGTATCAAAAAACGCTTCTCCTTAACAGTATATACAATTTGATGCTCAGATAAATCAGTAATCATTTAGATGAACGAAAATAGTTGGGAGATACGTAGACATGGGCGTTTTTACATCCTAATTGAAATGAGGTTTGATATGAATCTCGACCGAATCAGATTAGTTTTCACCCACGGATGTGCGACAGTGAAAAGGGATTTGTGAGAGGTTGTGTGGGTTTTTCATTGAATTGGAGATAGTTTGGTCAATAGTAAGTAGTGGTATTTTTAGAAAGGAATGTTTTTATTGACATAGGGAAAGTCAAACATGTCCTGAATAATTATACAAGAAAATGAACATTATAGATACGCGTCATGACATAGTTCACCTGTTAGATAATCATATTGATGATTGATGATCATTGGTACAGACGCCAGCACATCAAGCTACTACAATCTGTCAAATTTCTTTAATAGATTTTCAACTTTACTGATAAAGCATTAAGGTTCAAGGTTGATTGGGAAAATTTTACAGTTTCGGGTAGCTTGACCTGCTGGCGTCTGTACAATTTACTTACACTGGAAATTGGAAAACAGAAAATCTATTCCACATAGAAGCGATAAGATTTGAAGTACCTTACATTTATAAAGTCTTAGTGCTCATACACATAAGCGGCACTCGCCAACGGCAGAGGTAACTGCAGTCGTCGACACTCGGCAAGGCAACTGCAGACATCGACGCGTCGACGGCTGCAGTTGCCTCTGCTGTTGGCGCGTGCCGCTCGTGTTTATGAGCACTTAAGCTTGAAGACGAATGGGATAGTATCCTCCTGGTGGTACGAGGACTAAAACACGGCGACTCGATTATAGTGGACTGTATTAAATAAGATTCAACAATAAGAAAATAACGGTATACAACACGACTTGAACGTTAAGAGAAGAGTATGCTTTTTGTATTTAAGCTATTTACTTACTATGATTATCTATAATACCCTGGAGTTTCCGATTAAAATAAGAAAACACAAGAAAAACAACGTAGTCATAAATAGGTAAGCATTTTTCAGAAAACATTGTTTTCTTGCTTGCCTAACCAGTCGTGCTTAACAGTGCTTGTAAAAAACACATTATAAACGCACATTTATACAAGAAACTTTCATTAAAACACCCCATTTTAAAGCTAAACCCTACTATATTAAAGTACAAACTAAAGCAACACATAAAACGGCGCAAGGGTCTAAACAATAAGCCCCTCTTTATTGTAGTGGGTAAAAGACACTCGGTAGCGAGGGAGCCGCAATGCGTCATAATTCGACTCCGGTGACTAACTGCCTAGTTTTCAGTAGGATAAGTTAGGAATTATTGGATGAAAATTATTGGAAATGGTTGTGAGAATTTGTAGGTAATGGATATATAGATTGGTATATGTTGCTTTATACAGGCTAGCGATTTAGTCACCTACATTCATCTAGGTATTTCTAGTCGTCCTACTGAATGTTTTTCTAACTGAACAGATGGCTGTGCTGCTAGGGAGTTTGTTGCGCCTCTTCTTTTCCCAGTTAAAGCACTAGGAAAGTGTGAAGGGTGGGCGTTTTGAGGGACTGTCTTATGTAATTTTGACTTTCGAATAGTGCTGATTCTTGGCCTAATTTGAATAAATGACTTTTGATTAGGATTTTTGAACAATTTTTCCTACGAAATCCATATCCGATTGACTTTTGATTCCGATCCGATGAATGACTTTTGATTTGTTGTCCGTTTTCTATTTTATTAAGTCCCTACGTGTTGACGGACTTACACTGTCCTCCCATACCTACTAACGGTGTAATTTGAAAACATTGTAAAAGCCAATTATTTTCTCTTAACGGCTCTTCCATAGGAAACGACCAATTGACACCATGCACCTAGCATCTGACGTTTCACAAGTGCCCATGTAGGTTTATGTGAAATAAAATATTTGAAATTTGAATAAAATAAACTTTTCATACATGCATCAAGATAATCTTTCTGCTGTTGTATAGGAATTTGTTTTTTTTTTTGTTCACGAAATTGATATGAGTTTTATTCGAAAGTTGTTTTGTATTATGGCTAGATTACCCACTTGACAGACGCAGGTGACTAAATCGCTACCCTATATGTACGCTATCAGAATATCATAGATCACAATTATTTTATTTTTTATTTATTCATCATCAAGTACTGAACAATATACTCATTATCAGGCACACAATGACAATAACAATAAACAGATATATATAGGAAAAATTAAAATAAAATACCTAACATAACAATTAAACCACCCTACTGGTCATCAAAAAAGAATAAATAAAACACAATCATTATAATTTTAGAACCGGCATCGCAATTGCAGTAACGTGCCTGCCACATCCATGCCGGACATAAGGGCAGTTTAACCAGGGGGTCTACTCCGAAGTGGTGTCCGCCGAATGTTCGGCCGTTTCCTGCTACGAAGTTACCATTTGGTTCGGTCGGTCCCGATCCTACACTCCTACACTCTTTCGAATATTGACTAAGGTCCCGACCCAACTGAGCCGATCCGAACTTTTTTCGCATTTTTCAATAATATTCGGTTCGGCCATGTGTCGGTCCGATCCGATCATTCGCACTTTGCACTTCGTAGTAGACCCCCTGTTATTAGTGTAGTGTGTGCGTATTGAATTAATGTATAGTATAATAATCAAAAAAATACTTGATTAACAAACTCAAAGCATTTTTTTTCTGTTAACCTATATTGTCCCACGGCTGGGCAAAGGTCTCTTCCATATTTTTCCATAGTTTTCTTTGTCCTGTGCCTTCTCCATCCAATCGGTTAGGAACGAGTCCAAATCGTCACGCCAGCGTTTTTAAAGCATTTATTTCAGTTAAAATATTTACAGGCACTTTTGAATTGTCAAGGAGTCGGTCAGTCAGAAATATGAAGTTAGTAGTTGTCTTGGCATGGTGGTTTTCGGGCAGCCCCTGGATGCTTGTTGGAAATCTAGTGTAATTTGCCTAGGTGATATATTGTGTTTTCTATCATTTATTTTCTTTTACGGACAGTTTCGAGCGTCTCTTACAATCATTAGTAATGTAGTTCGAAATCGCGAACATGCTGTTAGCAAACGTGGTCAATGCTCTCTATTTACATACATACAAAAACTCACGCCTTCTTCCATGAGGGTAGGCAGAGACTTCAGTTACGGTCATACACGCCCGCCGATGGGAGTACTACGCACCTGACCTTTCTGAAGAAAATCACCAATAAACTTACTATTTATCTGAGAAAAAAATGATTGTTCAACGTAGGAAATAATATAGGTCCTGTAATAATAAAGCAACAGCTTTCTTGATAGAAACTCTAAGAATTTATAAAATAAAGTTGCCAGAAAAGCCACTAAAAACAGTATCCGCCATTTTATTCCCTCTTAAAACTTAAAAAGACGCATCCAGTGCCGCACTTACCGCATTAAGACAAAGCGTGGTTCCCCTCCAAGACTAGAGCTAGACCAACCACAAGTCTAGGTCTTAAGTACTAAAGCTGTTTCTAGGTAATTACTTTCGGGACGGGACGTCGGGATCAAGCGACATTAAATTAATTTTAAACGGAGCGTGATAGTATTTTGTTAAGAGTTCTATATAGTACTTTCTGGATAGTTTTATTGGTAGTTGCCCAATTTTGGTCTTTGTGTAATAGGGGAATGTTTCGATGTGTAGTTCCCTCGTGATTATTGTAAAACTTAGGTAGGTGCTTATCTTGCAGTCAATGGCTTCCTCGACCCTTAGGTAGTACCTATTTCGGATTTTCCTCATCGACCAAAATGGATGTTGTATGTATCGTTTGGTACATTTTGTAAAAATTGCTACAGGTTTAATATTTTGTCTAACGTTATTACCATTGGTAATAGGTGTCTTGATGATATTTACTGATACTCAATAATCAATATATTTATTGCATTCTACAATCTGAACTTCATTGGTAAGTTTACAAAGACATATTATATGTTTAAATTGTGGACACTATCGGGCACAACAAACTAGGAGAGAGGAAGAGGGCTTTAATTTGGATAATTAATTGTTATATCTATACATATATACACATAATATTTAAGTTATTATTTTATAAAATACGTACTTAATTTAAAATTGTTCATTTAAATATTCATTGATATTCTAATAGCATTCGGACAGTAGAAATGTTTTAAATTTGTAATGTATGTTTTGTACTGTTTTAATTATTTCCGGTAATTTATTATTAACGATAATAAGTTAAGTCCGGTGCCGGCGGCGAGATGGGCGGACGACATTTTTTTTTTTTTTTTTTGGGGTGGGAAATCATCAATGTTTATGTTATGAACAAGGGAATCGGCGCCATTGTCGTTTATTTTATCACTTAATAACTGCCTCGTTGGTCTAGTCGTCGCAAGCAGTACTGCTGATCATGAGGTCCTGTATTTGATTCCTAGGTCGGGCAGAGGTTCATTGAGTTTTTCCATCTGGATTTTCTCAGTAGCAGCCCGGAGTCTGGATTTATGCCCGGTTGATGGCAATAGGCTCGCCCCTTATTACATGGGACTTAAACATAACTGTACTCATCTGTCAATGTCTGTGTTGTCAGTGTCAATTAATGTGTGTTGTCATTGGCCCTGACATCAAGCCATAGACAAAAGTGTCAACATTTTTATGCTTGAGTACGAGTATTTTGACTATATGTATCTTGTCTTTTTTATTATTATTATTTTTTTATTTGTAATGTGCGTTTTGTTTGTGCAGAATAAAATATTTTTCTTTCTTTCTTACTATAGGTACAGTCACGAGCACTAATATGTCAACACTTGGAAACTTTCATTCGCGATTTTTGCGTGAAATAACGAAAAACAACAATTAAATACGACACATTGCAAAAACCTTTGGGTTCGAAAGTACTATGTTCGTAGCAACATAAAATTTCATTCAAATACTTTTGTATAAAGGAGTAAATCGCTTTTGAATAAAGCCAATTATATACATACTTAGGCTCGTGACTGTACACCTTGCCTTCCCCTGCAGGGAAACTAGACGTG
This sequence comes from Apamea monoglypha, assembly GCA_911387795.2. Lineage (NCBI taxonomy): Eukaryota > Metazoa > Arthropoda > Insecta > Lepidoptera > Noctuidae > Apamea > Apamea monoglypha. The sequence goes on along the minus strand of OU426933.1, from coordinate 1,579,991 downwards.
ATGTTAAGAAGCATTACTTAAGTGGAGTTTCCTAAGAACTTGAACAACCAAGCATGATGAAGTTCTTCGTTACAAAGCAACAATGAACTTCAACGTATGTTCAACTGACTCTAAATAAAACTCGAGCCATAATAAAAGTAAATTATTGATTCAAAAACAATTTGCTCAAATAATTTTATTCATACGGTAGAAAGTTCAATAAACATGGATTATTACTGCTCTTATGGCACTAATAAGCTGATTATATTGAAGATTTCACTTTGATCCAATATTGAGGTTATAGCTGTAAACGCAGGCATTTCCGTGGGATGGTGTTATATTTTAGGTGCTTCGGTTGATTGTATGGATCATATTTAAGCAAAATTATTTAAATCTTCATTAAGATGTAAGTTAACGTCTCTTAATTAAATACGATTAGGTAATGATTCTAACTGTACAGCCAGCTGTGCTGCTGGGGAGTTTGTTGCCTCACTTCTTCTTTCCAGTTAAAGCATTAGGAAGTGGTGTAGGGTGGGCGTTTTGGGGGACGGCCTTATGTAATTTTGATGTTCGAAAAGCTATGATTCTCAGTCTAGTTTGAATAAATGACTTTTGATTTTTGATTTAGATAGAAACGTCAAAGCTATTCAAGACATGTTTTTGGTACCAATAATACAAAATGTGAGCAGTCAAGTGGTGGCCCAGTAGTAACACCCGCGACTTACGAGTTGTAGGTCGTAGGTTCGAACCCAGACAGGCGCTTTACTTTGTGTAACTTATTTCATCACCACTGCTCTCTAAACGGCGAAGGAAAACATCGTGAGGAAACCGGCGTGTCCTAGATCAAAAAAATCGAAGACATGTGACATTTACCAACCCGCACTGGGCCCGCCTGATGGATTAAGGCCCACTCCCTCTCACAGAGAGGAGGCCTGTGTCCCAGCAGTGGGAACATTATAGGCTGATTATGTAATACAAAAAAGGTTTCTTCTCGTAATCGTTTACGTACGTGTTATCAACTTCATAACCAGTCATACCTCAAAATATATCCGCAGTCATACATTAATTTGTGAACAAAAACAAAATTATGAGTCCAACCGACTTTAAATAAACGCTTTCAAACTAATTGGTTTGTCAAAAGGTTACCTAACGCCGTACGGCGATGGTATCGCTGAAGGTAAGGGTTACAAACTTAAGGGCAGAAGGCTAACACAATGTTGATGGAACTTTTGAAAGACATCACGGCTGTACTCCCCGAAGGAGGGTTAGGCAGCTGTGAACCCACATTTTGCCGGTTATGTTTAAGTCCCATTTAATAGGGGGCGAGCCTATTCCAATAACAGATAATAATCCAGATGGAGAACCCAATAACATTTTGGAATCCAGGACCTCATGTTTAGCAGTAGCGCTTGCGACCACTAGACCAACGACGTAGTCTGATTAAAATAAACTGATTAGCATATTATAACAGTTCCAGTTCACCTCTAACTAGAATGACGAATGATTTCATAGTTTGTTTGCTAGAGATCTAGCGTAAACGATTTGTGTCTGTAAGGGCTAATTTTTCCAACGCCAGATATTTGTATCCGAGGAATAATTTTGACAGTTCATCCATACAAAGTCTTGTTGGACGTTAATTTTATTCCACTAATAAAAATTATCTGTCGATTGAAAAATCAGCCCTAAATAATAAAGCGAAGGGTAATACGATACCCCTAGGTAAGACTGGTAGTCAGACTTTTGGACTTCTGAGAGATCTACGAATGACAGCCAAACATCACTGTACCTAAGAAAAGTATGTAGTTTGTTGTGGGTCTTCTCCATCTTCGGGTTTAGTGTTGCAGGTGACGGTTTTATTGCAAGAACGTTATAAATAGCAATAAAATTACCCGCTCAATAGCGCCGCGATGTTTGGATTGATTTATTACACCATTTAATGAGTAGTTTGAATGAGATCTCTATCTTTATACGTGATTTTGGCGTTTTAGGCAAAGTATCTTGATTGACGCTTTATGTGCTTATAACAGGCGACAATGGCTATTTACAAGAGGATAGACAAATAATGTCGTATCGATCAACATACATACTGCTGCAATTTTATGATAAGAAATCATTTGTTGGACTATCTTAGGTCGTTGAAGTTGTATGCAATTATGATGATAAATCTAACACGATATATTTTTATATATAACTATTTTCAGTAAGGAAAATATACTTCTTCTTGGCGTGTCGATGGCAATCTATATAGAGTCAGCCCAGAATTAAGCACGAGCTTAGCACTTTCAGTTGCGTCCATCAGTTCCTGTAGCGTACCGACAGCAGGACACGCTGGACACGATATTAATCGCCCCATTGTATGTCAGACAGCACCACATTTACACTCCAGGGTGGACTCATCTGTGAATCTCCAACTGAGCACGAAAATATGAAGAAAGTGATCTCTAAGATGATGGCAAGAGCATTAAGGTCGTATAAAGCCCACCCCCAAAAACTAACCCCTAATAAATTGGGGCAAAACCATAACACCACAACATCATTTCATAGATCCTCAAAACCACAACCAAACATAAGGACATAGTTCCTCTATCCCCCTTGCAAAGAAAAACGCAATAACATAATGAACTCTCGAAGTTTTCGGGAACTTTGCATGGGGTGCGTATGTTTGGTGGCAAGGTCGCTGGGATCTTCCGCTCAAACAAGTTTATTATGTAGATAGTTTGGAACTGCGTTAGATATTCTGAAAAGCTCCTTGACTATGTTATTGTTTAAATACTCGATCAGAATATTTCCTAGTATTTGTTTTAGTTACCAGGTCGTGTGTCCGCGAATTAAATTTTGTTGAAAATTTATTAATATTTTTTTACACAGGCTAGGTGCATTGTTTATGTACAGACGTCAGCACATCAAGCTACTACAATTTGTCAAATTTATTTAATTGATTTTCAACTCTATCGCATATTTTAAGCATTAGGTTCAAGGTTGATTGGGAAAATTTGACAGTTTCGGGTAGTTTGATGTACTGGCGTCTGTACATAATCAAGGTATATAAACACTTATCGCCGGTCTTAACGGTAAGGATTAGGCACCCATTGCCCAATTCTCTAAATGGCAAGTGAGTCTTTAATGGACTAATTCTCAAAATGGCTAATTCTATAAACGACTTATTCTCAAAATAGCAATTTGTATAAATACTTAATTCTCAAAAATTCGATTATTAGAGAAAATGGCGCATGAACAAATAGATTTCATAATTCTAATTTTAACAATGTTGTCATTATTAACTTTAGTGAGCTTCTCGTAAGACGCAAAATAGTTTTATTAAAGTAAAAACTTGAATGGCATGTCACGAGAAACAGCTAACATTAATATAAATCCATGTATTACATAACAGATTATTGATTAAACATTGATAACACAGCAACGCTCTCTGGCCCTGGGCCCTTGTTACATAATATTGAGTACCTTGATACACATAACACGCTCATCTTTCAATAATTTAGTAACATCAATTAACAAATTATTTTAAAGATCAAAGGTCAGTACAACCTTTGATGTTTACTTTATGAATATTCAATGATTGAAGTAATTTAGGGTCATTTGGTACCTTTATGATTCTTGATCACGGTGAGCTGGGGACTCATGGTACTTCGATCTGTCTTAGACCAAATAAATTGGGACAGTTGGACACGTCCGTGAATCTCGGTTGGTTATTTAGGGTCATTTGGTACTTGCTCTGGTTTCTCATAAACTTGGGTTGTTTATAACATCGTAAATAAAGTTATTATTTTATAGTGGCTGTTAGTCAAGGGATGATGTTTTATTATGAACGTGATAGCTAAAGATATGGGCATGTTTACGAGTATGAATATTTTGTATGCGCAGTAAAATTACATGTTTATTAATATGAACGTATGTATGTAAATGTTTGACGAAATAAATGGGCTCTTGCTTTTCATAGTCTGATACGTGAATACATAGATTATAGAACATGTAAGAATTATGGTTGATGTAAGAACTAAAAAAAGGATTTTTATTTAAAGTGATGGAATCCGTGAATCTTTACTCAGTTAATAGTACACTTCTCAGCATAGAATTACTGTCATATTTTTTTTTTAATAAAAAAGCTTTCTGTAAATTTAAGTCATTACCACGCTTGGCTGACGTATAAGCGATCAATTAATTAATCGTTAGTCATACCTGTGTTACCTTGGAATAAACCTTCACTTGGCTCTTTTCTGCTTGTACACTAGCGGTTAAATAAATAACGTAGGTACTTACACACTTATTTCTACCTGACGGGTTTTTCGCAAACTCAGCATCGAATAATTGCCAAAAAGTGAATAAAAATGCATTCTGTAATTGCAGACATAGCTACGTTTTGGTTGACGAATAGGTCGACTAATCCGGGTATTATGTATGACTAAACGTAATTAATACCTGGGTTGCTGCATCCGGTTAGACTGGAAGCTGACTCTAATATAGTTAAGAAAAGGCTGCGCAGATGATGAGGAAATTCTACACGTATTTCTAGCAGACGTTTTGAAGTAAAATACTTCAGATTTTCCTCCCTTACTAAGTAAAACCAAACGACCAACTATACAGCATGATACAAAAAATATTGAGTGACCTTTCGACCTCAGTAGAATGGTTCCCTCGGCCTTGTGTAGGCATTTACGTTTATTGATGCGTCAAACGACCCCGTCTCGTTATTTATTTGAATGGATTTCATAAATAAGTAACACAATGTTTTCCATGATCTACAAGAGAAATTTCTTTGATATTATTTGGTTTGTTTTTTTAAGTTAGTTGTCTGTAAGCTGAGATTGTTTTGAGAGGTTTTAGAGACGATTGGGTGTTCTTGAAATGTATATTTTGTTCTATATTTACATTTTGCTTTGTACTAGAAATAATTTTCGCGTTTTACATGTCAAGTGGCAGGTGCTTACTTAGGTTTGGGTGCATAACAAAGCGGGAAAACTCGAAATATAATTATGACGACTTTATGGTTTTTCTCATAATTATATTTCGAGTAAGTACAGAAGTAAGTAGCCACTTACTTAAGTAGCTACTTACTTCTGTAACAACAACTGATGACCTCCCTAGATTCAACCACAGCCATGACGGCACAGTAATTAAAAATAATAGTAACGTAAAGCTACAAAAGGCTAAACAGACGATGATTACATAATCAACCTATAATGTTCTCACTGCTGGGACACAGGCCCGCTCTCGATAAGAGGGAGTGAGCCGTAATTCACCGCGCGGGCCCAGTGCGGGTTGGTAGAAAATCACAAGTCTAGAAAATATTTTTACAAAAATACCCACTCAAATACTCTTCACTATCAAAACCCAGTACAATACAAACCTCATCCATCGACCCCGACTTCCCCCACTGACACACTTCTTGAAAATAAAAACCCGGTACACGACAATTTTCCGTGACGTTGAGGCATTGAAACGAAGTCATTTTGCTTGCATTTAATAAAAATAACACTTTTTTTTGAAGCGGGCTCAAAGTAAAGGGTTCTCGCTGAAGTAATCGAGTGTCATTACTCGACTATGAATAAATTACACAAGTTCCAGACCCGCTTTGGGTGCTGGTGTAAATTTTGAGCGAAGGAGATTTTGTTTTGTATTTTTTACCTTATTTCATTTTTGTAAATTGCGTTCGTGGTTTAATTTTAAGAGCTTTTTGGTGGGTACTGTGTTTTTTATTTGATGCTTTTGGAGTACGAAAAGTACAGTTGCTGGGACGGACTGGATGCGGCAGGCGGAGGACAGGGTGTTGTGGCGCAGCCTGCGAGAGGCCTATGTCCAGCAGTGGACTGCGATAGGCTGAGTTGATTGATTGATTGAGTACGAAAATCCCGTGCCCCTTCATCACGGTTTGGTAAGAAGTTGGTTACTATATCACACATAATATAATATATCACAAATATTCTATTCATACATCTGTCGTGAATTGGTGGTTGAAATGTACTATGTTGAAAAAGATGGTAAAATAAATATATTGTTAGGCAAGCTATAAATACTGAAATAATACTAATAACATAATCACACAATAGAGCTTCGTGTGTACCAAAGGTTTTTATGCTCACCTGCATACTACCTTAGCACTTTTATCTTGTGTGCAAATCTTATATTAAGGTGACATTTACGCTTTTTAAATCAAATTATTTCCGAAAACACATTAACACCACCCATCACGCCGTATTCCCATCAAACCAACCACAAGTTGTATCGTACGGAGCGAGTGAAATTCGTTATTACATCACATTTGAACTCGGTCCGCGTTAAAATTGCCAAAGCCCGCCGGCAAATTCACCCAGTAAGACGGCTTTTGGCTTAAAAATATTATTAAAGGGTTAATGTTAAGGGTTATTCATAACACTTTAGCGTTACAACGGTTTACAAAAAAGGTTTTCCGCTGGTACGGAGTTTTTGGGCAGGATTTTGAAGACGTAAAGCTTCGTTCGTGGCTTGAATCGCAATGTTCGAAGACGGATGTTAATCAAAGTGTGTCGTGACAGTTTATGTACTGGCAGCCTAAGCATTGTTAAGGCTTTATTGGTACTTTTTAGTGTAAGGTGAAAGGGAGGACTGTAAATGTTAAGGTGTTTTTCGTTTTGTGAGCGTCGCGTGTTGAGTTGTTGGAGAGAACGAGGGTAGTTTGTTTCGCGCAAATTCTTTCGTGTAAATCAAGTTTATGGCGGGTGAAGGGTGAAACTTGTTACTGTGAGTGGTGAACTGCTGGTTATCGTCTTGAGAATAAAGGTGGTGGATACGAAGAAAGGTACTTGGCGAAGAGGTTTCATTACCTACTACATTCACCTTCAATCTGTGTAAGCTTTAGCCTATTTGCTAACCTGAAACCATGCCCGTGTTTTTCGACGATAGGCAGAAATGTACTTACCCACACCAAAATATTATCAGTTACTTACTATATTAATAACGATAAGTTACTGGTGAAAGCTGAAAAAGTTAAGCAGATTAAGTACCTGACTCACGAGGTTGTCGAGATGTGGGATGTGGATACAGCAGTCATTGTGCCGATAGTCGTGACGGCCAATTGCATAATAGCCAAGAAACTCGACCAACACCTGAGGAGGGTCTCGTTAGGCAGCTCGATCAAGGGCTTGATCCAGAAAGCGGTACTTCTGGACACGGCATCATTAGTAGGTCTTCTCTCAAGAGCCCTGACCACTCCGGTTGCTTGGACCCTATTCCCGATACCAGTCGCTACGATTTTTTATATTTTTAAATGTTTTTATAGAACTGTGTGACCTAAACTCGCACTTAAGCGTGACTTAAGTGAGGGCTTAGGTGTCAAGAGCTATAAAATAATATACGACACATTATTGCACGGCGTGAACGTGTAATGTATTATTTTATTATGTTTTATAAGAATATTTAAAAATGTAAATGATTATGTATACAAATGAAATAATAAGTTATAATAAATTTGTATTTTTAATTTTTTTGCGTATAAAATTATAAATTATAAGTATTTAAATGAAATAAAGGAGATAATAATATTGTAACAAAGGGTGAACCTATTGTGAATAACAGTTGCACAGATCTAAAGGAAAGAAAAACTGCGGTGTACTTTCTTTTACTTTTTCGAGGAATCTTAAAGTCTCTTTGCTTTCTTTTTAAAAGATAGCTAAAAGTTGTAATGAGCTATTTTCGAACACTCCAGTTCTCTCATAGTCTCAGCTATCTCGAAATTCGAGTAGTTTTATATGTTAAAAAGTACCAAGTTTCCCTATTTAGTGATTGTATTGCGATTTGCTAGTTCTTTTTAAAGAAAATTTAGATGAAGACAAAATAACGTAACATCACGCCTATTTACCCTAAAAGGTTAAACAGAGGTGATAAATGATTTTATTTCCGTAAGTAGGTTTGTAAATACTTTTACACATTTATCATATTTTAAAAACTACATGACTACTACGTTTTTCCTTTCTAACTACTCTGAAAAGAAAGGCCGAAACAAACTCACAGGACACAGTATCTTTAAAGTCCTGTCAAAATCTTGGTCAGATCATGTGAAGACCATGTAGATTGGTGTCTGAAATGGTCTTTTGAGGAAAGACCCAATCAGATTGAGTAGACCCGTCCAGTCAATGCACGTATTTGTCATTTTGGTGTATAGTATGGAACTTTGGGGTTAATGTTGTGTGAGCGTGCGTGTTCTATCTTCTACCGCGCACAGGATGGATGGAAAGCAGCACATGAAGTAATGTTTTGCTCCGTTGGTGTAATTGCTGTACGGCGTTCCAGTAGGAGGATAAATAAACAAATAGTAAACCATTACCATCATTATCAACCTATAGCAGTCCACTGCTGGACCATAGGCCTCTCCTATTGTGTTCCATTCAACTTGATTTACAGCAACTCTCATCCAGCTGCTACCAGCCATCTTGCGAAATTCGTCGCTCCACCTTACCTTTCGTAAATAGTAAACTCACATTTCGCCAATAATGTTCAAAATCCCATATAATTTCAAGGCTAGTGCCACCAACCGGCACAAATCCAGATAAAGAGAATACAATTTAGTATCGAAACCGACAGTAACAGTGCTAAGATTACATCTGATTTAAACCTAGATAGGACCACTTATCGCCAGGTGTTCCCGCCATCTGATATATTAGACCGGTTAAGATAAACTTTATGACTTTGATTGTTACGATATTTACGCTCAATTGAGATATTTAGACTTGATAATTTAATGGCGCTTGTTTTAGATGATTTACGTAATAGGTTACTAGCTCCTGGCCTATGACTTTTGTATTATTTCCTGTCCGTTTATGTAAGGATTTTTACTACATAGACAGTTTAAAGTTTATTACATATGTCTGTCTCTTGTTTATCTCTGATCATTGGCCTAAAAAATATGACTAAGGTCTATTCAAATTCTAGTTTCTAATTGATGTTATTTCAAGTTAAATAAATATCAACTTTAGTAGAGTGAAAATTAAGTTGATTTCAGAGTGTCTAGTACTATCAATATATAAAAGTTATAAAAATGTTTGAAGTTGTAGCGTAAAGTTAACTTTATTGTGTAGAAGTTAACGTTATTTTTCCAATAACTCATATTAATTGTTTACATGTTTGGCAAATAAATCGCAAACGCGGTTTAGGTACAAAAGACGGTTAATTTGATGTAAACTATTTTTCATGTAGGGACTCGCCCCCTAGTACATGGGGTAAAATCAAATTCAAGTCAAGGGGTCGGTCAGTCAGAAAGATGAAGCTAGTGGCCTATTCTAAAGCGTAGTAGGTACCTATGGAGAAGAATGAGCAAGGAACGGGCTTAAACATAGCTAGCGAAACGTAAGTGTACCATAGGTACAGACGCCAGCACATCAAGCTACTACAATCTGTCAAATTTAATTAATAGATTTTCAAATTTATCGCTAAAGCAATAAGGTTGAAGGTTGATTGGGAAAATTTGACAGTTTCGGGTAGCTTGACCTGCTGGCGTCTGTACACCTCTGCCTAATCCTTCAGGTATTACAGGCGTGATGTTATTTTATTTTTAGATGCTATAATACAACGTTTAAACTAATTCCTAACCGATTAGACGGACAAGGCACAGCACGTAGACAAGTGGGAAAATATGGGGTAGACCTTTGTCCAACAATGGAATAACATAGATTAACTGAAAAAAAAAAACTAATTACTTTTAAAGTACATAAGAGTCATCCACTTTTTCATCTCCACTAAATGTGCAGCCTCAATCTTTCCAACCAATAGCTATTCCTTATCTTAGCTGAAGCACAAAATAATTCATGTTTTTATCGTCAGAGCGCGGAAAATATGAAAAATACTGGTTACTAAAATAACAGATAGGGCACGGAGTCTGATAATAAATTCAGCTTCAAAAAACTGGAAAAGATATAGACTAGGTCTTTTAATATTATGGCTGAAGAAGGTTTTTGGTTGACTGTGATGTAGGATAAAAAGGAATTTTCTATCAGAATACAAAAGCGGATAGGTGTATTAAAATCAAATCAAACTTTTCTTTTCATAGATATTATCTATGATTATTATAGTGGATATTAGTTTTTTCCGACTATTTAATACCCAAAACTGCCCTGAATTTAGTTTGACCTGAAAAACTAATTATAGGTATATATGGTTGGCGGGTATACGTTAGGGGCACGGTATGAAAACATTGTGTTTTCTTTTTTCATTGATGTATTTAATGACTATGATTTATGTACCAATTTTATTAGCTTCATTTATTTAATTCATGTAATCAATAATTTTGCATGCTAGTTTTAGCGAATTGTTTTAGAAACTGTTAAGAAAAACCCGACCATCTGTAATATACAGAAGCAAGCACATCAAGCTACTACAATCTGTCAAATTTCTTTAATAGATTTTCAACTTTATCGTTAGAGTATTAGGTTCAAAGTTGATTGGGAAAATTTGACTGTTTCGGGTAGCTGCTGTGCTACAATTCTTACAAATAAATTTCATTTCATTTCAATGATAGATTATGAATGAAAAGTGTTTTCAACTCAAAGCTGTCGGTGGTAGCAAATATTTCAGCACGAATTAAAATAGCCCCAAGAAAAGCAATTCCTAATAAATTCATAACCCTTTCTGAATAAAAGAGAATTTCTTCCAAAAAGATGTAAAAGATAACAGTTCAATTCAAAGACATTCTTTGCCCTTAATTAGGCTTAAGATAATTTGATGAAAACAACTGCGAATAATGTTTATAAAACGCGAAAAAAATGGTGGAGTTTATTTCTGTATTTTTTAATGTTCCAGTGGGATGAAAGGGGCTGTCTCGACAAGGAAATTGGAGGAGCGCCGCACTTGAGTTGAATAGTGTGGCCAGATATTTGATGATCCTAGAGAATTCCCATTTTTGATTTTGTATGAGTTATTGTTTCGAAAATAATTTATTTTGATATGCATTAAAATCCAGCGGTTATTACAAGTTGTAATCAGTCTGTTAAAATATTAAAATAAACAATTTTACTAAAATAGAAAACGAATTTTTCCAACAAAATAAAGGCGTAAAATTGGCAAGAAATAAATCACCCTTGATAATAAGGCACTAAACGCGCGGGGCGACATAGTATCAACAATTCATCACAAACCTTATGCTATTGTTACCAAAATATAAACTAAGTTTAATATTGTTAAATACCGAAACGAAAAAACAGGTCCCACAGCTAAATGTTAATTGTTATTAATAATTTATGTTTAAAATACGTAATGTAGAATCATAATCAGCCTATAATGTTCCCACTGCTAGGACACAGGACTCCTCTCAAAGAGAGGGAGTGGGCTGTAATCTACCACGTGGGCTCAGAATATAGAATACGTGGTTTCAATTAATATGATAAACTAAATTATTTATTTATTTTTATTCTACAACTAATTATTTACACTAGGTATAAATTAAATGACTTACTAACTAAATATACGAAAAACAAAACGACACTTAGGCGTCGACACTTACCCGTCCGCATCGCTGTTACCCGGAAACATGCCCAGAAGACTGGCAGCATTGCCACGTTGAATGGCAATGCTAACTGTAGTTATTGTTTAGGGTCCATGGTAATCTTTATTTATGAATATACTTGTCTTTCAGAAGAAAAAAATACATGATGATAGGAGCACAAAGATACTGCTTATTTTAATAGAATAATAGTTGAAGCCAGGTGCTAAAATTCTATTCAACGGTAAATGATTTGGCACTTATTAGAACAAAAATGATTCAAGAAAACAGAGTTATCATAAACAGTTTAAGTAAAGGGCACACTGTTATAAATAGATCAAAGTATTTATTTTGTTACCCGTAACTTACAAAGTAATTCATTAGTGTCTTAAATATTTTAGTGAACCAACATTATAATTTAATTATACACCATCTTACTTTCGTCCTGTTAAGAATTTAATACTGGATGTTACTGTTTTTCAATTTCAAATCAATGTGCAATTTGCATTCCTAATGCAAAGGTCGCATCACATAATTGTGAAATTTGCAACAAAATTGAAAATGATGACATTCGTTGTTGAAGTGTGTTAAGAGCAAGAATGAAAGGGAATCATTGTTAAGATAATTGAAATTGAACATTTTGAATGTTGGGCTAATTCAACATTCAAAATGTTCTATTTGGGGATCTAGGATTTGCTAAAATGTTTTAGCAAATCCTAGATCGGAAATTGCAAAGAGGTTGTGTAGCCTGGTGAAGATGCCTAGTCAATGATTCTATTTCTGTTAAATAGTATGTAGTTACCTTAATTAAAGTTAAATATTTATAAGGTGCGATGGGGTTGGCATATACGTATGGATAAAAACCCCTGTTGATAATAAAGAATGAAAAAATTAAAACAATGTACGCTATTGGTTTTCTAGAAGCACTTTGACACACAGATTACTTTTCTTGCTAAAAAAATCCCATCAATGGGAACACTATCCCATTCCCAACACAACGCGTGGTCTTACCACACTTTAATAGTACACGTCACGGTCTAATGTCGTCCCCGTACATTTATAACAATATTTTGTTCTCTTCCCCTCTGTAACCCGATCTTTTATTTAGAGGAAATTACCCTGTCCCCGAATACCATGGTACTTGCTTTAAGCTTAGCATATTTATAATATTAAAAATGTTTTTACAAGATCCCATTTTAAAATAAAACGTAGTTGAAATACTTTGTTTGTTCTAGGTTATTTCAAGAAACATTTTGCGACAAAAGTGTTTAAAATATGTGCTCGTGAATTTTATGAAAAGCAAATTAAATATATTGTTTTTTTTTAGCCTATGCTGGCCCACTGCTAGGCAAAATCCTTCCCCAAATCCTTTCAGGAATTGTTACATAAGTTTCATAGTCTTCATGGCCTTCATTCTTACGTAAAATCATTATATTTATTAGAATAAGCAATACGTATATTTTCTATTACTGTTGTGTCCGTATAAGGAACACAATACTGCGCGCCAAAACCAAGATAACGGACGTTATCTAGAAAGCCGCTAAACTTTAGTGGGACTGGGCCGGACATGTTTGCCGCATGTCAGATGACAATTGGGCTAAGAGAATCACCGATTGGGTCCCACTAAACGCACGACGCCATCGCGGCAGGCCGAGACGAAGATGGCGGGACGAGCTTGACTCCTACCGTAAGGACTGGCCAGCACTAGCAAAAGATAGAATTGTGTGGAAAAGGGAGAGGGAGGCCTTTGCTTTGCGACAATACAGGCTAGTTAGATAGATTGTTGTGTCAGAACTTATTTTAATAGGAAAAATAGAGTCCACGTAACACTGGTCAGTTTCCCTCAGTCGTTAGTTTATTTAATTTGCCAGTTTCGTTGATTAGTCAGTTTCACTGATTCATCAGTTTTGCCGTATAGACAGTTGCGTTAACTCGACAGTTTCCAGTGTTCGCCAGTTTTCGTCAAATTGTTAGTTTTATTCAATTCGTTAGCCAAAGTACAGTCAGTAGAAAATTGCACACACGTCTGCTAATTTAAATAGATATTGAGATCTATTTGATAACTTGTAGAATATGATTTTTTTTTTATTATGAGACCATGTGCATTAATGTTAGCTGCCGATTTTAAAGAAATATTTTGTGATGGTACATTTAAGTGCATGCCGTCGCCATTTACCACCCAGTTTAGACAAAAACCAATCTATCTAAGCGAACGTATTTAAAAAAAACGAGTACGATATATTTTTTTTACTTTTATTAGATGATTTTTTATTTATCCACAATATGTGTTTTTCACAATATGTGACATCTGCCAACCCGCACCGGGCCCGCGTGGTGGATTACTGCCCATTCCCTCTCACCGATAGCAGGTCTGAGTCCCAGCAGTGGGAACATTATAGGCTGATTATGTATGTGTTTTTCAGCACGTAGTAACTTTTTCCCTTATGTGTACAAAACTGACGAATCGACGAAAACTGGCAAATACTGGAAACTGTCGAGTTAACACAACTGTCTAATCGGCAAAACTGACGAATCAGTGAAACTGACTAATCAAAGAAACTGGCGAATTAAATAAACTGACGACTGGGGGAAACTGACCAGTGATACGCGGACTCATAATAAAACGTTTGATAATGGTTTCTTCTTACACATAATATCTACCTTCGCAAACTAAATGGAACATCAATAACGACTAATTAGAAATTCTTAAAAACAGCGTCTGGATATCAGTTTTTCCGAAAACTAATTTGCAAGGTTTCCCAGTTATAGAAATTTTGTTTTTAGCACTTTGTTATTCCTAATATACCACCAGGTTCACATCATTTTACAAAATAATGTCACGCCCTCACACGTTTTAAAAATATTTACTCATCTCGCTGACTCGAACCCTTTATTCCGAGGAAATTAGCCTGTCTGGAATTTAAATAAAGGTTCTTTTTTTGGCAAAACATGTTATTAACAATGTTTTGGTATATCATAATTGAACAATTTTCAAGGTTTCGTCATAAAATAAAAATGGCGAATACCGCAGATTTGACATTAATTTCAGAATTCCCATCGTATTCCCATCGATGGGAAGTTCCGTATTAATACTGTAAGCTCTCTTGAATTTTGCGACTTACTTTGGAATTAATAATTGTTGAACAAATTATGAAGTTATTAGCTAAAGTGGTGTAGGGGATTCAAACTAAGTTCAATATCTCAAAGGCTGATAAAGCCAGTTTCCTAACAATTTGTGGGTCCTTATTATATAGTCAAGTTCATAGTCTCTTTTCTGTGTTGTATAGATATATGCATATTTTAACTACTTTTAAATTTTTATTCATTCTAAGTGTAAACTAGTATAATCTAGGCAATGTTAAATTGAATAGAATGCTCTTTATCACGTACACCATATAAATTACAGACATAAATATAGAAAAAAAAATAGGCTAAATCATTTCTTTTTGGTAAACAACATGTATGATTGAAAGTTCGACTACTACATATTTTTTTTATTGATACATATAAACAGCATTTACGGTTACTCAGTATTTTATAAGATAACAAATTGATTAAAAAATAATGTATTTTATAAAGAAGGTTTCTTAGTCTTTTAGCTTAGGCGAACCGGTCTAGGCTAGCCGTTTCTCACGTTACGTTACGTTACGTTGGGGTCAGCTTCCAGTTTAACCGGATGCAGCTGAATACCAATACTTTACAGCCTTATTACGAGTATTACATATTTTTCGATTATTAATATTATTGTAGAATAATCGTGAAAACACAAAAAAATATGTTTAGGAATTATTATATTAAATAATTATATACATATTATATAATATTATAAACGTGAAAGTTTGTATGGATGGGTGGATGGATGTTTGTTACTCTTTCACGCAAAAACTACTGAACGGATTTGGATGAAATTTGGCACACAGATGGTTTATAACCAGGATTAATATATACTTTTTATCCCGATATTCCCACGGGATTGAAACTTATGCGGGTGAAACCGCGAGGCGCAGACAGTCTATAATATATGAATGTACATATTAGTGAGTTAGGTATTTAGGTAACATAATAGAACGTTCTAACTTTTACATTTCAGCCTTTAACTAACCCCATACGAACCTTGTACTCGAAACATAGTTCTATTCCTTACTACACTTTAATAAACTGTTAAATCCTTATGAGTAACAAAAATAACTACGCAGTTCACACAAATTCCGTGAACATTCCTTTATATTCACATGGAATATTTTTTCATTGAATTACCTCAGTATATATACTGGTGCCGAAATAATCAGCACATAAAATTTACATACATACCTCGACAGTCCTACCAAAAACATATCGTGGACTGATTACCATAATATTTCCACGTCTATATCCGATCTCGGTACTTATTCTCAATGTTTGAGAACGAATTATTTTTCTTTGAAACGTTCATCCGTATTGTACGTAAAAACTTTGAAACAACTTTACAAACGGAGGCCGCCGTGATATGAATAAATTAGAAAAGTTCGCGCTTGTTGTTGGGCCAGGGAACTAACGGGGTTATGACGACTGTATTATGTAGATCAGATGCTGTCCCCTTGGGACAAAATGATTTAAAAATCTTTTCATGAAATAAAGTTTATTTTTGCTACTTCTTAAATCCAACAAAATTGATAATATTTTTTATTTTCCTTTAACATTCCCACTAGAAACCCAAATATACTTGAAACTTTATTAAGCCTTTCTGCTCTGAGGTAACATTGACTTATTGCAGCACAACGCACAGACGATCAACAAGGAAACTAAATGGCGTATATTTTGCATCGTTCAAATATAAAACGCTTTTGAACATGCATAATATATCCTTAGAGAGATACCTGTCTTTTCCGGTACATAAAACTCCGCTGAGAGAAGTTATATTGTCATCCCGTTGCCTTTTAAGTGTAATCAAGCGACAAACGAACGCACCATGTTGTTTTCAGAATTCTGAAAAAGGGTACTTTTGCCTGTTTATTTTAAAAAGTAAGTGCTACTTATCTCATTGTTTGGGATTGTGTGTCAGAGTTTGTCATCTTTTGGTCGACTCGACCTCTGCTTCAGCCAATTATTCAATTCTTAGACCATCGTAGTTCCTAAATTATCGCGTTTTAGTTCTAAATTGCGCTAAAACAATAACATTTTCATTAAAAAAAAAAAGTATATTCCCTACCGTCGCCTTTTCTTTCAGATAACCCAAAATACTCGAACAATTCGCTAATTTTATGCCCGTGCGCTTATCCGCGCCCCGCGAGGTTAAAATGTCTTCGCTATCATAATGGTTATATCGCACCGCCCAGGTTCCGTTGGTACTTTTTAGTGCCGGCACGCCACTTTTAGGGCCGGCTTGGTACTTTTTGGGTACTTCTTGTGGTGCGGACGTTGGAAATTTTCCGAATTACACGGAACTTTTGACGGGGCAGTCAAAGGAGGGTATTGCTTCGGTAATAGTCGTTTGTATGGGGCGTGTGGATTATAATTGGCTTTGTGATTGTGTTGTGTGTCTGCGACTGGTTAGCGGTTGTACGAGAGTTGTGACTGTTAGGATTTTATAGCAAATGCAGGAGTTTTAGCTATGTAATACGATAAAATCCTAGCGATAGGACTTTGATCATGCTTGTATATTGATTTAATAGTACCATAAATTTATTTAGTAATATTGTTAAAAACTATGTTATTTAAAAACAGTTTTTTTTTTTAATAAACATAACTATTGTTAGAAATTGTTTCTTAAACATAACTTTTTAGTACTGATTCCTTTCTGAGTTCTGATTTATTTTTAGTACTGGTTTGATTTCAAGAATACCGTGTTTGACAGTCTTAATTGACGCCAGTAATATAACAGCCAATTGAAAATGAATCCAGTTGCTATTTCACATTCAGTTAATATAACTACACTAACAAAATAACAACATGTACAAAGCGATCGTATCGAGCGGACCCGACATAACGTTTGTTCGAAATCCTAATTTAGTGTCAAAACCACGTAATCTAGATATTTTTGTATTGAACCTAAAGGGTGATAGGGGATCGGTCTGTTGTTTAGAATATTGGAACATTCGTATTTCCATTTACGCTTGAGATTCTTTTTGTTGAAATAAATATTTATAGGAATATGATAACATTTTTGTCGAAAACTGAACATCAGTATAAAACATTTAAATAATGTATGCTTTTGTTCCATGGGCATAGACAGAAATACTTTACAGAAGGCTTCATGTCAAAAGCACACAGTATTATTTTGTGCCAATTTAAATCTATAATCATTACTTTTACCCTTTGTGTCCAAAAAAAGCATCTTAATTGCGTAAACATTTTCAATCTGAATCATTTTGACGGACATTGCTAATACATTGACCTAATTTATGTTCGAAAAATCTCCTCAACGAAGTAAATGACGCAATGAATGTTGTAACAATGAAAGCCATTGCTACTGGTAGTGTGTTACGCAACTAACCCGCTGGTCCCCCTTCCCTTCTTTTATATTTGATGTCTGTAGCCAATTTTTGCGAGAAGATTGGAGATCTCCTTGCCATGTACTCCTGGGGGTCTACTCCAAAGTGGTATCGGCCGAATGTTCGGCCATTTCCTGCTACGAAGTTACTATTTGGTTCGGTCGGTCCCGATCCTACACTCCTACACTCTTTCGAATATTGACTACGGTCCCGACTCACCTGAGCCGACCCGAACAATTTTCGCATTTTTCAATAATATTCGGTTCGGCCATGTGTCGGTCCGATCCGATCATTCGCACTTTGCACTTCGTAGTAGACCCCCAGAGCTTGCTACAATGCCACAGCATATCAAAATCTAATCTAACTAGCCTGTATTGCCTAACTAGCCTGTATTGTCTAACTAGCCTGTATTCTCTAACTAGCCTGTATTCTCTAACTAGCCTGTATTGTTTAACTAGCCTGTATTGTCTAACTAGCCTGTATTGTTTAACTAGCCTGTATTGTCTAACTAGCCTGTATTCTCTAACTAGCCTGTATTGTTTAACTAGCCAGTATTCTCTAACTAGCCTGTATTGTTTAACTAGCCTGTATTGTCTAACTAGCCTGTATTGTCTAACTAGCCTGTATTGTTTAACTAGCCTGTATTCTCTAACTAGCCTGTATTGTTTAACTAGCCTGTATTGTCTAACTAGCCTGTATTGTCTAACTAGCCTGTATTGTCTAACTAGCCTGTATTGTCTAACTAGCCTGTATTCTCTAACTAGCCTGTATTGTTTAACTAGCCTGTATTCTCTAACTAGCCTGTATTGTTTAACTAGCCTGTATTCTCTAACTAGCCTGTATTGTTTAACTAGCCTGTATTGTCTAACTAGCCTGTATTCTCTAACTAGCCTGTATTGTTTAACTAGCCTGTATTGTCTAACTAGCCTGTATTGTCTAACTAGCCTGTATTGTCTAACTAGCCTGTATTATCCCACTGTAGGACAAAGGTCTCCTTCTCCCATTTCCACAGAACAGAATTCTGTCAATCTGCATATCAAAATGCTATTTGATATTATACATGCATTATAAACTCATGCCTTCTTCCCACGGGAGTAGGCAGAAACTACAAAACGCCACCTGCTACGATCCTTTTTTTTTTCCGGATGGGAAATCATCAAATGACCCCTCCCGCTCTAGGTGGAGCGGAAGGGAGTATCAGACTCTTACTGACTAAAACCCATCCATGTTCCTTCCTTTGCTCTTTATGTTCCCGGGTAGTGGTAATCCTTTCGGACAATCCCGCTGACCCGGTAGGCTTCGGCCCTAAGAGGCCCCTCAAATTATGTTGACAACCCTTTGAGGCACGCGTGGAACACTTACGCGCCGTCCGGCACGGGCCTGGTCCTGATCGGACGGTGAGCTACCCATTGCTCTCCGCCCGCAGGCCCGCGCCTACGGTGGCCGGGAGTCGTCACGCGGCTCCCGACGCCCGGAGCGTCTCCCGCGGTGGCTGAGACGGGAGGCTCTCTCCCTCATCCGTCCCGCCACCTCCTTCGCTAGCATGACTGCTTCGCAGAAGGAGGCGACTGCCTCCCACTCCCTCTCGCCCCGGACCATGGCTTGCACCAAGGCTGGTCGTGAGACCCGCCGCCGCTGCCGATCGCCTCTATGAGGACACGGGGCTGCTACGATCCTTACATAGTCTTTTTGCTTCGTTTAAGTTTATACACGCACGGTTGCGAGTGATGGTGATGTTCTTAAAAATTATATTATGTTTCCGATAAAATCTATTTTTTTAAATAAGCACCAATCCACCTCCTCGTCTTAGTCATCTTACCCCTAAGGTAATGTCACCATTGTTCACCACGCAGTTGATCCTGCACCCTCACGTCCTATATTAAAACAGTTTTTTCCACAAAATAAAAGCTAACATTTCCCATCGATCCGCTCACGTGTCGAGGCCGCGTATCAAATTATTGTTAATTGACCCTTTACTTTTTAGAAAATTCTGACTTTTTCTGGTTTCTGCCTAATTCTGGCGCGAAATACCCGAGTAAAGTTTTAGTAGGTACTGATTTTTGGGAAGGAAGTTCGGAGTATTTTTTCCGTGTTTTGTTCAAGGGGCATGCCCTAAAGAAGCCCGCGTAATTCAAATTTTCTTACATTTTATTCAACAAAAAAAATGAATTTCGCAGCCTACCCTAACGCTTTCGCCTTCAGGAAAGTGTTAGATATTTTCTGTGTAAAAGGCACCCGACCTCCGGGAAGTGAGGTCGGGAAGTGTGGCATTTTTACTTCACTAAAACCACCCCGGTGATCACCATCAACACATAGAGGAGGTCCCGATTCCTCTTAAAGGACCAATTCCGGAATGTTGTGGGATGTTCTGACACCTAAGAAAAACGTGGGGAAACAGAGATTCTTTATTCAAAATCCAAAGCATCACAAACCAGTCAACACAATGCTTACATACCTAATTCCGAATCTATCACAATTACATCAGATCAAGTAGGATTACGAAGCTTTCACGGAGCTCGTTTCGCAAATTGCTGAGATAAAAGAATTCCTTGGCGTGCATTCACGAAGCGCGCTCCGTTACACTTTGCACATTATTATGGTGGTGTAATAGCTTCATGGGTTATGAGAGGGTAGTTTCTTCTTTGAGAATAGTTTCTTTACTTCCAAGGAGGGGTTTAAGTGGGGAGAGGTTTTTGTTAGATTTTGTTTTGTTAGCTGTGAACGGAATAAGGTTTTTATTGTAAGTATATCGTAGGAATTGGCTGCAAAAGCAAATGTTTTTCAAGGAAATTCTTTCAATTCATAACCTCTCAGTTTCGAAATTATGTAATTGTTATTCTCTGCGCATAGTGTAGTGCATGCTGTGCTTTTCTGTAAGTGATGAGGTGCTTAGACTTAAGTTTGCAATGTACAAATTATAAAGAAATAGTGTACTCATTGTTGAAAAGCCTAATAAATAAATAACTGTAACGGTCAACTTCATGGTCTCAGTACCTGTACTCAGGCCATGAAGTTGATAGTGTTGTTCAATTATCTATGATTTTAATGTTACTAATTAGTGTGTAATTGGCAATATTTTTAGTCCTTATTCCAAACGTAAGTATCTAAAACATTACCGTTTACATTATAATAATGTAACAAAATCTACGTTGGAAAATAAGAAAAAGAAAATCATAATCAGCCTATAATGTTCCACCTGCTGACAGAGGTCTCCTCTTTGAGAGAGGAAGCGGGGCCGTAATCCACCACATTTCCCCAATGCGAGCTTGTCGAATGCCACATGATGTCTTCCAATCGCTTAGTTACTTTTTATGTTTCCACTGGGAGAAAAGGTGTTTTGCAAGTTATTGGATACCTACTTAGTTGTATTTAACACTAGCTGCGCCCCGCGGTTTCACCGGCATAAGTTTCGATCCCGTGGGAATATGGGGATAAAAAGTATCCTATGTGTTATTCTGATGTATAAGTTATATTACTGTAAAGTTTCATCAAATTTCGTTTAGTAGTTTTTGCGTGAAAGAGTAACAATAAAATAAGCCCTACCTTTCTTCCATACTGTATGTTAGTAAATTAATACCTTTAGTAATATGTGGAGACTTTGTTGATTGTACGTTAACCCACTTTATTGTATACTTAGATATAAGACAAAATGTACAATTGTTTGTTTTCCCTAATAAAATAAAATAAAATAAACAAACATCCATCCACCAATACATCCTCTAGAAAAAACTACTAGAAAAACCAGAATAATATTTTACTTGTTACTCAAACAAAGGTAGGAATATGAGTACTATTTCCACTAACTTATATCCAGCGAAGGAAGGAGTCTTAATAAGAAGCGACTCAAAGGTTGCTAGGCAACGCTTATTTCAGTTCCATACAGTCGTTCCGTTTTACATGAAAAGGATTTGATTTTCCTCGTTGAGTTTCAATATTTGGATGGGTTCAATGACATTGGTTGACATTGTTTAGTTACGGTGACAGCGATTATGATTGACGGTAATGAAAAAAGTGGAAAAATGTAAACAGCCAAAAGACTATGGTGATTACTACCTGAAGCTCGACTTGTGATCGTAGTATACATACATTGAAAATGACACTAATCCGAATGAAATAATATAAATGCGTGTATAAAACAGATGAAATGCACTGACCCCAGCGTGTTGACCACTCTCGATTAATCGAATGAACCTCAAGATTTGTACTAGCCCCTGAAAGCCTCATGTTTCATGGTGGTACAGAGACCATTACATATCAAGGAGTAGACCAGGGGGGCACCATAATGGTAGGAAAAACGTGCCTTTAGGATGGGGCCCTAATCCGAATGGCATAATAATAACAATATTAGATCGTCCACTGTCTCATTGCATTGGTGGCCAATGCGACTGCTGAGCAAGGTGTCCTGGGCTTACCCACTACATAATTTTCAGTTACACCCTGGAGCCGGAATATATGGCTATCAGTTTACCAGTCCTCTCCTTTAAGGTACATGGGACGTGTAAAACTACTGGCAAAAATTGTGTACTAAAAACAATTCTGTTTTCCGTGAAAAACATGGGTCGGTAGGTATATTGTAAACATCTTACGAACATATAATCGTACTGGCAGATAAACATCTCAAAAAGACTCTTAGGCCAATTTTACCTGCGGATTACGATGCGCCAAAGGGGGATCAGCTGCAGCTTAGTAGCTTTGGAAACTAGTCTCCGTAATTTATCGCAGAATACAAGCCAAAGCTTTAACAAATAACTATCGGGACTAAGCATTCTAACAATCAAGCCATATTTAGATGATGCGATTTTAAAGAACGAGTAGACAGCATGCTGTAGGTACACAATGTGAAGACAATAATATGACAATGAATTAACTTATTAACAATACTAATGTAGTATTTTGGACCAAAAAGTCCTAACATCGAAATTAATAAAGTGTTTTTTTTTACCTAGTGAAGAGCCGACTATGAATTTTGCCGATCAGCTGATTAGCTATAGTGAATAAACTGTTGGACATAATTTCATTAAATCGTATGCAGACTGGGAACGTCGTTAGATATACCTTCGCAGTTTATAATGTCATATTGTTGTCTCCACCTTTTATAACACGTAATAAAGCATAGTGTGGACATAAAACTCGCATGCTTTTTGATTCCTGCACTATGCTTTTTAACGTGTTAAATACAGCGAGATATCGTGAGACTAATCACATCAGCCCCTAGACATGAAACTACATGAGGACCACGATCGTTCTGACAAGTGTGTGTGTGTCTACGAAGAAGAATGAATGAAATACAGCATTCATGCGGTCTACTCGTTATTTAAGCGCCATATAAATAAGGCGCTTTGGTTAGTTTAGAAATAAAAGTACCTAAAACTAAGAAAATTTTGTAACAATGCACCAATAAATTATTCTTATTCAGTATTCTCGATGTTGAAATAATTCTATTAATCTCTTCAATAACATAACACTTCAAGATTCGAATACAAACACTCGAATACAGACAAAGAAAGCCAGGTAACCCAATTCGACATCAAACCTCAAATTACAGATTCCCACTAAACACAGAACGATTAATTTCAGAACATTCCTCCAAGCGCAAATCCGTTGTTTTCAGGCCTATACAAGCAATAAAAGTCTTTAATTAGTCAAAATCAATTCGCAGGAGACTTAATTGTTCGCTTTCCGAATCAAGAACGATAAATCTAAGGGAAATCCTATTTTGTATTAAACAATAGATTTGGGGCCGAAATAATGAATAGGGCGCGGTGGTACTATGGACCCTTTTGTCGACCATACTTGGTAATGTATGAGTATAGTTTCGATTGCTGGGTCTGTTGATATTTGGTTGATTTGCAGTTCTGTCTCAATGTTTAGGTTGGTAGCGTGTTGGTGAAATTACAGGTACGCACGGCTACACACCAAGCTATACGTTTCCAGTATAAGCTGACTTCTCATTGTACGAAAAACCTATACAAGGCGAGATCAGCAAAAACTGGAAATGCATAACTTGATGTGTTGCCGTGTGTACACGCATATTTTAGTAGTACATGTACACCTTTTTGTACATGGGTTTGTTCGGAAAATTTAGTTAATTTTGCAACCGATAAAAGACGAAGGTTGAAACGATGGATGGCCTGTGTGAAAGATGATATGGTTAGAAGTGTGTGACTACCGAGATGAAGACTAATAGTGAAGTATGGAAGCAAAAGACATGTTGCGCCGACCCCAAATAAATTAGGATAAGGAGCTCCTGCTCCTTTACCATTCTCCTGAATGGTGATGATGACGATGAGGCTTCGGTAAACCGATCAGAAACAGAACGAATAGCCAGGTTCCATTATCTTCTCGGCGCGGCCACCTACTGCGCCTAATTCATATAAGTTGAAATAAAGCACTTTCGATAGTTACGACGAGAAAAAAACTAGATCTTTTGTTAGATTCTTTCCATTCGGTCGATCTTCCGAAATAATGATGATATCAATAAAAAATAGGTCATCAATTTCTGAACCTAAAATAATAATTATTCCAGGCTCATAATACCGCCTAAGAGTGTACAAAGTAAGTACTTTGTATTATGTACGTAAGTACGTACATAATACTATTATCTGAACCACATCATTCATATACTCTCGCAGCAAATTATCATTTCAGTGACATAAGAGGATTTCCCGACAATCAAGCGCTACGCCAGCCTGTCGAACTTACCCGAGGACAGCCGAAGGAACCCGAAGTAAATTAATTTTGCAAAATACGTATTTCTATGAATAATCATACATGTCTCGTTGATACCGCGTGTGAGGTATAATTGAGTTCGAATGACGTCAGTCGAATCTGTCAACGTATTAAAGGACCCTTAAAGGTCCAAAGAATCCCGTCGAAATTATTACGTGTATATTACAGCGTCTCTGGTCGTATAACTAAGGTCCTTATTAACTTATCTACAAATAAACTGATCCCAAAATAGATCCTAACAATTACTGTACGTTAATATGTCAGCTCATTTTAAGACTGGATATTTTTGAAGAGGATCTGACAAGATCTAGACATTAAAGTAATCCAATCAGCGGGGTAATTGCGTAACACACTATCAGTGTGCAATGGGTTTCATTTTGACAGTTCAACAACATTCATTGCGTTATTTACGTTGTGGAGCAGACACATTTTTCGAAGATACGAAGCAATGGATTAGCGATATCCTTCAAAATGATTCAGATTGAGATTGATAGTGCGTACGCAATTAGGGTACAGTTCTAACTTTAAATGGAAGCACCTGATAAAATAAGATGCAACCTCAAGAAAACTATTAGACTCTAGATTGTTATCATTGTCATCTTCCTGTCCTTATCCCAATGCGGCCTAAGTGTGGAACTTGCTGCCAGAGCGTCCGTATTCCCTTCCACGTACAATCTGTCAGCCTACAGGTATAACCCAACAGGCATCTTCAGGGATTCCTCGTTCCATCATATACCTCATACACCGAGATGCACCAGGCGAGATCGAGGTCAAGAGCTGGCAAATTTTTTGGTCCAGGCCTTGTAAAAGGTCATTGAACCTAGTACACTTAATAAACTTTGATAGTCTTGTTTGTCCTACGTCTGGTCTAAATTCTCTTTAACCCTTTGAAGGTCAAAGGCGGTTGGTTACAAAGAGGTAATAAGCCTGGCTTGGCCGGCCAGCCAAGTTCATTATCAAAGGGAGGGGGTGTACTTATCAGCTGTGTAAATACAGAGGGGGTCGTTAATGTGTGTAATTGTCTCTCTTTTTATCCTACTCGTTATTATAATGTGGGGGTAACCGTAAGGGCGTGGGGGGAGTGATAGCGAGACTGTCACTATGTACATGAAATGTTAAGAGTTTCACGTCAAATTATGTTTTAAAATTTTCCTCTTAGGATAAAAATCGTTGTTCATTTGTTTTAATTGATAAATTGGCTAAAAGGGACATAATACCTTTAAATTTTTTTTAATGATTTCTTTTCTCTCTGTAATAGGTCAATTGCATTAAAAAAAACAGTTGGGGTGTCGGAGTATATACTAGATGCGGGGGTTCGATAAAATTTAAAAAGGGCGAATGCTCATTGTTCTGTTACAAGTTTACACCTTTAGGTTTTAGCTGAGAATTTATCAATGCAACAATGTTGTAAAATAGAGCAAACAAACAAAACAAAATCAAACCTTCCCCAGGAAGTGTGTAGTTTACCCACATTTCGCCATGTTTAAGTAATTGGGGACGAGTCTATTGATATCAACCGAGCATAAAATTAAGATAACATAACTTTTTAAGATAATAATGGTTACAAAACAAGTGATATATTCCACCAAAACATTATTTCTTACCTGAAGAACATGATATAAACAAAACGAACTTAGTAAGAAGGCTTATTCGCTCAACTAACCAAATCTTCTTACCTTCCCACACAAATATGTTAAATCCCTCTTTCCAATTAAATTATTTAACGAAATAACCCAAATTCAATCCGTTTCGTCGTTCCAGTGGAACCCCACCCTGCGGTGTGTCAGGATATCCGAAAACAATAAAACGCTCGAGCGATTTTAATCCTTTAAGGCTTTGTCTCGCAGACCGTTAAGGGTCGTTTTTGCTTGATTAATCTAATCCATACCATTGTAATTGTTCGCTTACGTTTCGGACTACGGTAGTTTCGTATTTGAGGGATATACAGGATGGTATTTATCTGTATTGATGGTTAACACTCGAATGGAATGGCGGATGGTGTTAAGGTTACGTACTGAATTCAATATGGTACGACTATATAAATAGTGTTTTGTATGGAAATAATACTATTTCTTGGTGTAGTTTTGTTATCAATCTGCCTAGCCTTTTCCTAACGGTGTTGAAGTCGGCTTCCAGTCTAACCGGATGCAGTTGAATAACAGTATTTTACATGGTGTGACTGCCTATCTTACCTCCATAACCCAGTTACTGGGTAGTATCTGGTGGTCCGAATTTTGGGCGTCTGACTACGTAACGACATCGAAAGATATATGAATGACAGCCGGGACTAATGGCTTATCGTACTTTCCGAGCCACAGGGAGGTCTCGTTATGTAATGGATGGTCATCCATCCACGAACTGACCGCGATAAGCGTTGCTTAACTTTTCACCTAATCGTCAATATTTAGCCACAAGCCCCTGTATTTTTGTTGCAATGAGGGAAAATTATAGAATTGTGAATGTTTACTGATAGACGCACAGAATAGAAGAGATAATGATAAATATAACAATTGAATAGGTAACAATATCGGAGAAGTGACTAGAGAGACAAGATAAATTAGGTCACAAAAATGTTGTAGCAATAGATATTGGTGTCTTCGTAGGAAATAGGAAAATATCGGAGAAAATATAGAGCTTCAATAGTAGGACAGTACTTCCAGGCTAATGATGGATATAGTGATTTCGGTAGGTAGTTACTAACTAGGAGATATGGTTCCATTGATACGCTATGACGATTTTATTTCCGTTACGACGACTAAGTAATAACAGCCGCACGGGTCGATCTATCAGGTTAATCTATGCTTGCCGCGGTTGGTCCGTGAATGGGTGACCATCTTTACATACCAAGACCCCTCTGCGCCTCGGAAAGCACGTTAAGCTGTTGGTCCCGGCTGTCATTCGTGGATCTTTGACAGTCGTTACGGGTCGTCTGAAGCCCGAAAGTCTGACAACCAGTCTTACCAAGGGGTTTCGTATTATCCAGTAAATGGGTTGTGGAGGTCAGATAGGCAGTCACTCCATTTAAACTACTGGTAATCAGCTGCATCCAGTTAGA
This sequence comes from Apamea monoglypha, assembly GCA_911387795.2. Lineage (NCBI taxonomy): Eukaryota > Metazoa > Arthropoda > Insecta > Lepidoptera > Noctuidae > Apamea > Apamea monoglypha. Next base: position 1,552,294 of record OU426933.1, on the reverse strand, counting down.
CTGGAAGCCGACCCCAACATAGTTGGGAAAAGGCAGGCAGATGATGACTTTATTAAATACAACATTTTTCTTATCCTTGGGCGAGTATGAAACGTTATAATATTTTTTGATGTCGTTTTTGTCTACAGAATAATAAGATAAGTAATTAAGAGCGAGTCGGACTCGCACACGAAGGGTACCGTACCACAGGGTATAAACCACCGAAAAAACACGTTTCCTGTATGGAGAACCCGTTAAATTTTTAACTTTATTATATTTTTATTGTGAAAATTTCAACTGTCTACCTATTACAGTTCATAAGATACAGCCCGCTGACAAACAGATGGATGAACGGACGGACAACGGAGTTAATACATAGCAATAATAACTGACAAATCAGTGAAACTGACTAACCAACGAAACTGGCGAACTAAATAAACTGACGACTCAGGGAAACTGACCAGTGATACGCGGACTCTTTAGTAAAAGGGTTCCGTTGGCCTTGGCACCCGTTACGTACAGAAACCCAAAAAGACATTGAAAGTGACGCGAATGTGACACTAATTAACATACACTAATTAGATTAGATTAGAATAGAATATATAGAAATATATAAATATATAATGTTGAACAAATCAAAATATCACGTCGATACACTAAAACAATACATATAAAAGATCAAACGAATGACCTGCCTATACCATAATAAAGATAGATTTTAAAGCTTCGGTACGTAATCCAATATCATCCATCATAGTCGCGTTCCTAGTTTTTGGTTTTCTTTCATTTTTCCTTACAGTTCATTTTTCCTGAGAACAGCAGACATTAGCTGTCATGATAGAGAAAAATCCTGGATATTCATGTACTTTTCATCACCTCCGGATAAGTTCCAGTTAACTTAGCTGGACGATGATGTTGTACAAATTCTGTTTGGTCTATTGTATTTGAGAGCAGTGGTGGCCGAGTGATAACGGCCCCGACTTACGAGTCGTAGGTCGTGGGTTCGAACCCAGGCAGGCGCACTTTGTGTAAATAATTTCAGCACCACTGCTCTCAAAACGGTGAAGAAAATCATCGTGAGGAAACCAGCATGTTCTACATTATAGGCTGATTGATTATGCTATTGTATTTATATTATTTTATTTTTATTAAAAATTAATGCACAAGAAAAAAACTGTCTACAAAGGCGAACTTAATGCCTGAGGCATTTTCCAGTCATTTCCAGGCATTTACCAGTCAACCTTAGGGTGATGCAGAGAGAAGATATGGCCGGTGCAACATAGGAGATAGATAACACGACAATTACTATAAAATACATGAATAAATACTGACACGTTGACTGTGTACTTATCCGGTGAATGTAGTGTCTGCCTGGAAACAGTAAAATTGACCCATAAAATTGATTTCGAGAAGATAAGATTTTTAATTGACAGTCCTGTTTTTTTAGGTGGGAAATCATCATATGACTTCTACCGATATGGGCGGAGCGGGAGAGACTGTCAGACTTTTACTGACTAAAACCCACCCGTGTTCCTTCATACATTACAAAATAATTAATTATTGTAACAAAAAATAATCTGCTGTACGTTCAATTAAAAAAGAACTTAAGATAAAAAACGAACGAGGCAATTACACAGAATAAGAACGCTCCTAATATTAATAGTTAAAGTAAGCAGTTGTCCAAATCGTTTACATAATTAGATGGCTACATTATGCTACTCTGTGGACTGGTTCCTTTGAATCTTTATACTTAACTTTTGGTTCTGCTTAAATTAAAGTAATGGTTATAGTTTTGTTAAGTGATAGCGCGGGTCTCGTGTACTTTTAAAAACGACTTTGATATGCGGAGATTTCAAATTTATAACGTTCGCGATTAAATTGCCAAACATGTGCACAAATATTATGAGTTATTGGAAAAATAACTTTAATTCCTACACTATAAAGTTCAGTTTACGCTACAACTTCAAAAAAAAATTAAGCCTTTTTAAATAATGCTAGTCACTCTAAAATCAACTTAACTCAAATTGAAACTGAAATAAAGTTGGTATTTGTTTAACTTGACATAACCTGCATTGGAAACGTAAATTTGAATAGACCTTTGGTATATTTTTAATACTCAATAAATAATAATGTTGGTCAACATCGCCAGAGATCGCACAAGACATAGGTTTGGGAGAAAAAAGGGAAGGCCTTTGCCCAGCAGTGGGACTCAATATAGGCTAACAAAAAAAAAAGTTTTTATAGGTTTACTAGACATTATCATCATACATCCGGTTAGACTGGAAGCCAACCCTAACATAGTTGGGTAAAGGCTAGGCAGATGATGACAGACATGAACATTGTGGACCCTGTAGACCCTGACCTTGCAATAGGCGAGACGAAGAGGGCGAAGTTATACAATATACAGGTTGGCAGGGACATCGACGCGAAACCCGTGTTACCATGGATTTGGAACATGATTTAGAACCTGCCGGGTTGAAATATAGCATCGTCATTTTAAAAAAAAATTGCTGTTCCATACATTTTGACTGTGTAAGTACCTATTCAACAGCGGGATTGTCCGAAAGGATTACCGCTACCCCGGAACATAAAGGGCAAAGGAAGGAACATGGGTGGGTTTTAGTCAGTAAGAGTCTGACACTCCCTTCCGCTCCACCCAGAGCGGGAGGGGTCATTTGATGATTTCCCATCCAAAAAAAAAAGTACCTATTCAGAAAAAGAAAAAAATAAAATACGTTTATTTGCGGCAAACATGACGCCTAAAAGGAACACAAACACAAAAACAATATCAAGTTGCGGCAAAATATGCGCCACATCCACGCATAACAGTTTAGTTTTTGCAGTTTTATATGAAACTGCTGTTTTTATTTTTTATTGAAGCTGTTGAAGCAATACGATGACCACTTGCGGTGAAAGCTATCCTACACCTTTATATTGATACGCCAAAAGCTTCTCCAGACATCACCATAATCAGTCTATAATGCTGGGACCCAGGCCTCCTCTCCGTGACAGGGAGTGGGCCGTAATCAACCACGCGGACCCGGTGCGGGTTGGTAGATGTCATATGTCTTCGAATGTTTGGTTCTAGGACATGCCAGATTCTTCACGATATTTTCCTTCACCGTTTTGAGAGCAGTGGTCACCACTGCTCTACTTTGCACCGCTTTACAAAGCAAAAAGTAAAGCGCCTATCTGGGTTCGAACCTACGACTAATAACTCGTAAGTCAAGCCACTGGGCCACCACTACTCCAGACATATCCACAAATCAACCTAATTTCAATAAAATCTGTAATTTCCATACTAAAACCCAATCCAGAAACTGACCCACTAATCACCAACAATAATTAACCAAATCCATAATAACTGAATCCGATACATTCAAAATGGCGTCCATAGGATTAATATTCCCAATAACTCGATGATAATGTTGACTAATTCATCTACTAATCTTCACGCCGCGTGCACTGTGGTGTAGGCAGAGTTAATTTATAGTTTTACTCGTGAGAAATAACGTTAATCCGCAGTGATCTATAATTATTGGAAGTGATGTTTCGACATAGGTAGTTATTGGTTATGTGGGTTTCGTGTGTGAACTATGGGTTTGAGAAGAGTAAAACGTAGTTTTCATGTCTGATTTAAATAATAATGAAGTGTTCTTAAGAAACAATTTGGTTTATAAGGTTTTTTATCAATTTTAACCTTAAAAAAAACCGGTCAAGTGCGAGTCGGACTCGCGCACCGAGGGTTCCGGTTTGTAACAAAATATTTTTTCCTTTACCTGTGCTACATGACATTGCTTCTTGTCAAATTTCATGATTCTAAGTTAACGGGAAGTACCTTATAGATTTTGAGTCCGGAACATAAACGCCCGTATCTTTTGATTGACGTTGAACTCCATGCGTTTCTGAAAAAAAGGGTCTTGACAGATAGACAAACAGATGGACAACGAAGTGATCTTATAAGGGTTCCATTTTTCATTTTTAGGTACGGAAAAAAAAAAAAAAAAAAAAAAGGTACGGAACCCTAAAAAAATAAAACTAACCTTTAAATGAAGGCTCTAGCTGATGATTAACCACTTGGTGTGTGAATGATTACGTGTTGAAATGAGAATTCGGTAATAAATCACAAAAATTGCAGAGAGGCGGACTTACAACTTTGCTCATTAATTAATTACGACTTACAAGGATGTCGCAATTCCACAACTCACTAAGTATTTACTTATTGCGCGTTTTTATCCATACCATAAACAAGTTACCAATGTTTTATTAATTTGGAAAAGTAATACTTTTAAGGATATTTTGAAATTACATTTTAGGTTACTAACATCAATTTTGGCTCGTTGAAGTTACGTTGAGAAACTAACCATCCCATAGACTTAAAAAAAACACATTTCAAAGTGACATTTTAGGTTAGTAAAATAACTTTTTTTTCTTGAAATTGCGTTGAGAAACTTATCATTCAGAGTTAGAATTTATTTATTTGTGTGCTCATTTTTTTTTAATACAAATATACGAAGCAATTAATAACACTGAACTTGCCAGTCCACTTTTAATCATTAATGCTTTAGGTTTTAAGTTTTTATTTCGAGGTTCATCATCATCTGCCTTAGCCTTTTCCCAACTATGTTGGTGTTGCCTTCCAGTCTAACCGGATGCAGCTGAATACCAGTATTTTACATGGAGCGACTGCCTATCTGACCTCCACAACCCAGTTACTGGGTAATACGAAACCCCTTGGTAAGACTGGTTGTTCCACTTTAGGGCTTCTGACTATCCGTTACGACTGTCAAAGATCCACGAATGACAGCCGTGACCAGCGGCTTAACGTGCTTTCCGAGGCACGGAGGGGTCTTGGTATATAGAGATGGTCATCCATCTACGGACCAACCGCGGCAAGCGTAGCTTAACCTAATCGATCAACACGTGCGGCTGTTATTATTTAGCCACAAGCCCCTCTTCTTATTCTAAAAATAAAAATCATAGGCACTTAAATACGAAATGAAAACACTTATCAAATAAAATGAACCTGATATATTGTTCTAATTAGCTATTAAGAGGCACGTGGTACCCGTAATTAGGAGTTTGGGTACAGACATTATACAACTCTGTTTAGGGACAATATTCTGAATTTAATGGACATTATGGGGCGCAGCGTCGCGACGCGGAAAATTAAATTTATATTGTTTTGTGCTACGTAAATATAGGTAAGTAACTCCTTCCCCTTTGTGAAGGGAGATTTTTTAATGTTGGTATATGACCCACTTACTGGAAAATGGGGACCTACCCTGGGTTGTCAGCCGCACTACCATCTCAGCATAATCATCCTATAATTTTTCCACTGCTGGGACACAGGCCTCCTCTCCGTGAGAGAGAGTGGGCCGTCATCATATCTATGGCGGTAATCCACCACGCGGGCCCAGTGCGGGTTGGTAGATGTCACCTGTCTTCAAATTTCTGGTTCTAGGACACGCCGGTTTTCTCACGATGTTGTCCTTCACCAGTTTGAGAGAAGTGGTGATGACCGCTACCATTTTACTGATTTGCAAATTTTTACCTCGGCGTAAGAATTTTTGTTTTGGTTGGTGAACATCCATTACATATCGAATTCGTGAAAGCAAGTTAAGCCGTTGGTGCCGGCTGTCATTCGTAGATCTTTGACAGTAGTTACGAGTATTCAGAAGAAGAAAGTCTGACCAGTCCAGTCTTACCAAGGGGAATCGTGTTAACCAGTAACTGGATTGTGAAGGTCAGATAGGCAGTCGCTCCATGTAAATTACTTGTATCTAGCTGCATCAGGTTAGACTAGAAGTTGACCCCTAAACAGTTGGGAGAAGCTAGGCAGATTGATGAGAATTTTTGTAAAGTTTGACAAGAGAAGAAGTACAGACGCCAGCAGGTCAAGCTACCCGAAACTGTCAAATTTTCCCAATCAACCTTAAACCTTAATGCTATAGCAATAAAGTTGAAAATCTATTAAAGAAATTTGACAGATTGTAGTAGCTTGATGTGCTAGCGTCTGTACATAAACTCACACTTGTTTCCATGAAAGTAAGCAGAAACTACTGTTATACGCCACCTGCTACAATCTTTGCACCAAGGGGTGCTGGCTGCCGGTGCATTACACACACTCAAACACACAAGGCACTCAAGACACACACAAGGGAAAACACTCTCTTTACACTTTTTACATAGCAATATTTGGACCTAATTCTTTTTTGCTATATACAATACAAATACTTAAAATTACATTAAATCTCGCTATACTTGTAACATAAAAGAGAGAGTTTAATTTGACGACGCGATCATTATTATGATTCAATTTCAAAGTAATATTCATTTTACCTCTTTACTTTCAGATCAGTGTAAAACATGTACTATACTTTCAGATTAGAGTATTACAAAATAATTTATGTATGTAAACCGCATTTCCAAGTATAATTCAGGCACAAAATTGAATTTACAATCCATTTCGACCTAACACCAGAATGGAATAATATAAATCCATTTATTTTAATAGAATGATTTATGTATTTTGAGAATTATTCAGATTTCAATGATTATTTTTATTGTTTCTGCATATGTTTTGTACTGTCCCACTGTAGAGCAAAGGCAGCTCCCTTTCTTCTTTCCAATTTTCCTGGTTTTCTACAATTTTGAAGAGTCCAGCTCATCCCGCTACCAAATTTATTTATTATTTTTAGCCTATGTTGTCCGCCCTGCAGGGCAAAAGCTTCCCTTTATCCTTTCCACTCCTCACATTCCTGAGCTAGTGTGAACCAATCCTGTCTGAGGCGTCAAGTTCGTCCCGCCATCTTCTTTTGGGTCTGCCTCGGTGTCGCCGGACGTGTTCTGGGACATGGTCGTAGATTTGGCCCATGACTCGTTCGACATGCGGCAAACGTGTCCGGCCCAGCGCCACTCAAGCTTGGCTGCTTATTGTGTAACCCTGCGCTCCGTTGCTGGCAAACGTCAAGCTTGAACCTCTGCCTCTATCAAAATTCAATTATGATTTTTAACTTTATTTTATTTTTATACACATTTGTTTTATACCCATACAAGAAACGTAATTTTTTCGGCGTTTTTTGTTTCGTTACTTTTCGTGTACGAGTCCGACTCGCACTTTGCCGATTTTATGAAAGTGATTGAAAAAATAATTGACTGTTATTTGCTGAGATACAGTTACGTCTGCTTATTACCTACTCACAAGAACAGTATGAAACAACAAACTTTGCCATCAAAACAACTTGCAGCCATAAAAATAAAATGATAAGAGTACCCCCACCCGGAGTAGAAACAAGCTCCGATGATTACAGCCGGCCCAAACCTCAACTTCTACATACGTATACTGAAACAATCCCGATATTAGGCCGAATTCCGATAATACAGCCTTCAGCCTTGTAGTACGAACAACCTTAATTGCTTTTTGTTGGGGCTCGTTCTAATTAGCTCCTAACCTTCTGCTATACAAGAACGATCCTTGGTTTCATTGAGTAGAAGTTACAGAAGGTCTGTTGTTACAAAAATACTTACATGGCAACAGCTGAAGAAGAAGAAAACCACCAAGTATAAGTATCAGGGGAATTACAAACCAATGGAATTTTCTATATTTACTATAACACGAGAAGGAAGGCCACTAGCATAAAAATACAGTATCAAGTATGCGATGAATTGTCATTAAAAATAATTCTTGCATTTGGTGTGTGATGTGCTCCCGCTATTAATAAACATCGACACCATCCAGGAGACCGAGACCTGGTAGGTAGGAGGTGGACCGACTACCTGGTCAAGATTCGTGACGACTCTGACTTAGGAAGGCTAGAGACGGAGAAGAGTGGCGTGCATTGCAGGATCCCTACACTCAGCATTGGGTGGCGAAAGGCTGAAAAAGAGAGAAGAAACATCATCCACATCAGCTGCACGAGAATAGCTGATTATTAGTCGTTCGTCAGTCGTAATTCATCATCAAGCAGTATCTTTTCTCACGTTTTATTCATCACTCATCATCTATTCACAATTATTAATTATCAATTACTGATCATTCATAGACTACTCATCTATCCCTCAACATTTACATCCCTCTGCATTACTTGGCAATTCTCTTCGAGTAAGTTTATCGCAAAATGTTGTTAGAAGTAGAAGTACGGAACATTTTCTTTCACGCCAGCTGCTAGTAGGTTCTCACAAATAATGTACAAAAGTTTTGTTGCCAGTAATGTAAATAGATTTTCCTTATCTACTCGTATTTGAGTGTGAAGTGTGTGGGATGTATATTAACTAGATGAAATTGTTGGCCAGAAAATTGGGGACGTTCAAGGAGACATGTTTTTTATGTGGGCTTAGCTGGTGGAAATCATGAGCCAGAATGCTGGAGGCAAGAATATCCAGATAAAATTATTTTATACGTTAAGGCAATTCACGAAAACCATTATAAGGATGATTACCTAGATAGTGTTTATTCAATAAATAGTGCACGTCAGCTGATCAAAGATGTTGCCATGATAAACTCCGCTGGTGGATTCTCTATCAGGGGGTGGGTGACCAATATATTGGTTTTAAACCAGTGTATTTTTGCAGATAGGTACGTGGCGTATTTTAATTTGCAAAACTAGAACAGACTGGCACTATTTTATTTAAAAAATATTGTTTTGATGGACATATTCTATTTTGAAGAGTTGTTTTATTTTGTATACATTAATGAATTATTATTATAAAGCTATACAAAATTTAATTATTGTTTTATTTTGTTATAGGTAAACAGCGTTTTCTTCACGAAAAACCACCCCACAAATTTTCCGAGTAAGAAATACTTCATACAGAAAAATATATGTGCGGTTGGGCGACCTCCGTGAGCAACGAAGTTTTGTAAACGATACTCGCACACACACACACACTCGTATCGTCGAAAGAGACAGAGAGATAGAGAGAAGTGTGAATTTAATACGCGTTTTAATACAGAGCCATCTAGTATAAGTTTTTAGAAGCTCTCATAAAGCTGTCGCCATCTTGAAAATATTATTTTGACCTCACTATTGGCTTTAGCACCCACGAAAACTATGGAAACGACAGATGTGACGAAAAATAATTCCATTCCAAAAACAGCCATTGAATCCTAAATAAAAATAGAAACACAACCTCTGCTTAGTTAGCAACAGATAGACTGTAAAACGAAAATAAATTGTTAAATATACCTCCCAGAATCGTTGAGCGTGTAAAATCATTCACCGTTCAAATCATTCGTCGTTCATTTGGCACACGATGGATGCCTCTGAATACTCTTAAAATGGCCAAAAATATAATCATTTTCAGACAGTCAATGAACAGACCCTGGAAATAGGTTGCACATGTAATGAGGTATTTTTTTTTATTAAAATACTCGCTAGTAAAATATTGAAACTCAGTGAAGTGACTTAACATCAATATTTTACTAGGATTCCGTCACTTGGGAATGGAAGCCAACCCCAAAATAGTTTGCGAACGAAAAGCTAGGCGGATCATACGACAGAATTATTTTAACACATTATGGTTGGCATTCGTTGGATACCTTTAGACATCCAACTGTCAATCGTATCGATTATGACTAAGGGCTGATTTTTCCAACGCCAGATAATTTTATCGGAGGAATAATTTTTAATTTTTGACAGTTCTACCATACAAAAACTGTCAGACGTCAATCGTCAATTCCACGAATAAAAATTATCTAAAGATTGAAAAATCAGCCCTAAGGAGAATGCCAATTTTTAATCAGGCAGTGGCCAATTTCGGGTTAATAAAACAGCAGGGTAATTGCGTAACACACTATCAGTAGCAATGGGTTTCGTTTTGACAGTTCAACAACATTCATTGCGTTATTTACGTTGTTGAGCAGACACATTTTTCGAACATATGAATCAATGGATTAGCAATATTCTTCAAAATGATTCAGATTGAGATTGAAATGTGTTACGCAATTAGGGTGCTGGTTTTGAACAGGGAGCTTTCTGATAACGCGCTATTTACATGACAGCGTAGTTCCAAGAAACCTCTGCGTTCTATTAGGTATACATTATTGAAGATTAAGGATCTTCAATAATGTATACCTAATAGAACGCAGGTAACAAATATACATACATATAGTTAGGTTTGTTATCATAGATATATACAAGGTTAACTAAACTCCCGTAACGCGATGGGTTCGATCGATATCTAAACACAATAATATAAAAAGACTTAATGTTTTTTTTTGGGAGGTCAACGACCGCTGTTACTGTCCGCTATTTGTGCTGCTAGTGTCTTATGGTGTTTAGATATCGTCTGTGAAGTTTACACAAAAAAAAACAGATTTTTTAAACTGATATTTAAAGTGACTACAATAATAATTACTGCGGTCGATAGCCCCACAATAAAATAATCAAATTGATTTATATTTTTTTTATCATGTTTCGTTAGCGATCGCGCGAACCTATCGTGTCTGCGGAGTTTAGGTAGCTAATTTAAAATAACCCTAAAAAAAATCTATGGTAACAAACGTAATTAAGTCCGGTACACTTAAGGTCAGTCTTACACCAATTCTTACTGGCTAATCTTATCACGACATAAGCTATAGCTCGCTCGCTAACTGAGACGTTGCCTGAGGTAGCAGCGTGGTGCGGGAGGGGTTTGGTGACGTGATGCGAGAGCTCAGTGATTCGTCAACTTGACAACTATCACCCCTCCCGCACCGCCTATAGTGTCATAAATGTAACTCGTGCCGACACTCAAGAAAAATGTCCCACTATTATCCCTTCAAGTCATAACAATAGCATGATAAGTTCAAACACAGCACCTCCCTAAGTAGCGACTTGTTATCCTACCGATTACGATTAGGACCGTGTTCCCGAGTAGACTCCATTAGGCTTATTGGCTTACTGGCAACTTGCCATCACTTACGGATAGAATTTTTCTGGACAATCCGAAATGAAAACCCGTTTACTGGGAAAAAGTAATGGACCACAAAATATTGCTGGTTAAAGGAAATTAATGTTGTTATCAACAGACGCTTCTCATTATTCATTTCTTCTTTACCAATTTATCTTGGCTTTTGTATCAAGATCAAGGAAAAATCGAAAGAAAAAGAAAGAAAGAAAATACGTTCATTTGCGGCAAATATGACGCATAAAAAAAACATAAACACACAAAAAAAAAAAGAAATCGAAATCGTTGGCCATGATAAAAAATAATCCCAACCTGCGTGATAGTATGTATGTTAGTTACTCAATCACGCAAAAACGGATGAACGGATTTGGATGAAATTTAGCACACAGATAGACCAGATAGATCTGGATTAACATATAGGATAGTGTGCATCCTGTTAGTACGTTCCCGTGGAATAATTTCCACGCGGGTGAAGCCGCGAGCAAACACTAGTTGATTTATGAAAATATTTTAAAAACTAGCGAAGTTAAAAAACTCACCTATTGTGTTTCGCAGTAACAATTCGGTTGCAAACGATTTATGAAAAAGTATCGAGTTTCACGGCAACCGGTAGTTTGCAAACGGAGGATGAGGTCGCTCCCTGGCGTGACTCCCAGTTCCCAGAAGTGTGTTAAAACCACAGCACAGCGGCATCTCGGCGGCTGCTCCTACGGTGGCATTGTCAACAATTTCCATAGTAGAATCTGACGGCTTTGAATGGGTATCCGTGATAGATGTTTTGCATTCAACGCACTTTCGGTGCCAGGAATTTTATAAGTATCTATTGCCGTCTCTAGACGCTGCCAGTTCGGCGATTCTGTGCTCTTTGATTCAAATGAAGATAAGTACAAAGTTCTATGGTACATCCCTGGATTACAGGGTGGCAGGGACTTCGACGCGCAACCTGTCACTTTGGATTCATTACATGATTCTGAACGGAACGTTGGTTATGAAAAATATAATTGCTATGCCATACATTTTGACCACGCAGGCATTGCACTTTTCTATGAAAAAGCAGATTTTTTATTTTTATTACTGAGGTAGGTACTATTTCAAAGCAGGGGTTCAGAATCAAGTCCTGTACCCATAGTTACAGTCTGCACGGCCATATTGCTATACCGTAGAACTGATGACCGTTGGGGTAGACGTCTTCTTGAGTGGAGACCGCGAATCGGTAAACGTAAGGTGGGAAGCCCTCAGGCTAGGTGGAGCGACAATCCTCGCAAGTAGCAATCTTGGCTAGTAGCAGCTGGATGAGAGTTGCCGAAAATCGAATAGAATGACGTGCAATAGGAGATGCCTATGTCCAGCAGTGGAGTGCTATAGGCTAATGATGATCATGTCTCTCACCCTGCATGACGACGTTATTGCCAAAGTACAACAGCGAGAGTAAGTGGAAAACATCACGAGCTCGTTACTTCACAATCACCTTGTAAGCCTTGTGGTGTAGGACACGGTGGAGCACACGGTGGAGGTCTGCCCCGCTTGGGCGGAGCACCGCCGTGTCCTCGTAGAGGCGATCGGCAGCGGCGGCGGCCTCTCGCGCCCGGACCTGGTGCAAGCCATGGTCCGGAGCGAGAGGGAGTGGGAGGCAGTCGCCTCCTTCTGCGAAGCAGTCATGCTAGCGAAGGAGGTGGCGGGACGGATGAGGGAGAGAGCCTCCCGTCCCAGCCGCCGCGGGAGACGCCCCGGGCGTCGGGAGTCGAGCGACGACAACCGGCCACCGTAGGCGCGGGCCTGCGGGCGGAGAGCAATGGGTAGCTCACCGCCCGATCAGGACCAGGCCCGTGCCGGACGGCGCGTAAGTGTTCCACGCGCGCCTCAAAGAGATGTCAGCATAACGAGGGGCCCCTCAGGGCCGAAGCCTGCCGGGGCAGCGGGATTGTCCGAAAGGGTTACCGCTACCCCGGAACATAAAGGGCGAAGGAAGGAACATGGGTGGGTTTTAGTCAGTAAGAGTCTGACACTCCCTTCCGCTCCACCCAGAGCGGGAGGAGTCATTTGATGATTTCCCATCCCAAAAAAAAAAAAAAAAAAAAGCCTTGTGGTGTCGCTGTTTATCCCGACATAAAATAAATTAACACACTTATATACTGTATATTCCAAAACTCGATAAACGATAATCAGCATCAACATGCCCTCATCCTTTCATCCGATCAGCAGAACATCTATATGATTGATACATAATCCATTCAAAATTAGACACGCTAAGCACCTGAGCCCCAACGGGGGTGATAAAATAATCCTCTGAAGTAGCGAGTGACGTCATCGATCATGCCCCGATGCATGTACCACCGTGTTCGGATTATGTATATATTTGCATTGACACGATGCAACGTGGAATATTAAAAAGATTTTGTTGGATTTTTTTTTTAACTACATGGGTTTGCTTTGTGTTTTCGAATAGTTTATGTTGGCATGTTTGTGATGGTACCTAGGTGAATGCGAAAGACGAAAGAGCTGGAATATCAACAAAACCTGATGATATTATCCCAAAAACGTTCAATTTAGATTATGTAGTAGAGCCCCTAGCCTTATCGTTGAGTTGTTTCAAGTGACCAGTCAAATTAAGCAAGACATACCAAAAAAAGGGCTCTAATAAAAAATAAGATACCTACAGTCATTTATTCTTTATCAAAGTCTTATACAAGTCAAGTACCGACCTAGACCGATCCGTCACAGATCTTCCAGGCCATTTTGTCTCTGTACAAATCTACAATATATTGAATTTCAGCCGTAAAATTTCCTGACCATACAAGGCCGTACAAAAATGGGTGCCAAAAATGGCTGCTGAAATTTACGACCTCATGGGCCGAACCAGACACGGATAAACGGGGTTCATATAAAGTGCTCCCGAATTTTTGTTCGTGCTTTCTTTTTTATTTTAATTTATCTAGCACGGGAAAGTGGGCGGTTCGGCCGCCGTTATTTTGTGAATACACTGTTTTTACGTCTGCCCTATGAATTGAAAATGTACCGGGTTTTTGTGTTATTTTTAGTTGAGCATCTTTCATGAAATTGTACTATAGAAAAGTTCGCAGACAGTGTAATGCGTTAAGGAGACTTCAACAATAACATATTCATATTCTTCATATTACGTGAGTACTTCTTTGTGTAAAACTCGTAATTTTTACGTGAATTCTGTCAAGCACTTACTGGCACTTCTTTTTTCCCTGTGGAAAGGCTCAAGTTTAGTGCTAGAAATTGGGTACAGTTTTCTTGATAAAAAGTGTGGATGTATTGTGTGTTTCGTGAGAACTCACGACAGGGCTCTCACAGCTTTGCTTAATGCGAACTAACTCGAAATTCAATATTCAACACGACATTTTGGTGTAAACATCGCGTGACGCGCTCCCTGAGGACGGCGCAAGGGATGAACTTTCAGAGTTCAAATAATCGTGTTAGATGGAGGTTAGAGGGAGGATGGTTATTTGATGCAAATCAGGATGACATGAAGGATTTTTGCTTCTTTAACCTGACTGAGTTAAAACGGTTCATAAAGTTTAATGATTTAATAAATTACCTAATGTTCATATACGTCTTATTGTTTTTATGAAAATAATATTATGTATTTTTTTATTTATTTAATCATTTATGTACACAATATATATATACAGACAAGAAAAAAAACAGAACAGAAAAATAGGTACAAAGGTAATGTACTAGCTGCGCCCCGCGGTTTTACCTGCATAAGTCTCGATCACGTGGGAACACCGGGATAAAAATAAAAGTATCCTCTGTCCTAGTCCAAGTCATTGTTTACCACACGGGTAAACCATGACTACGTGATATACATTCTAAAATGAACCTTAAATAAATAGAACACGACAGCATAACCACCAACATACCTATGCATTTTTTGCATTCAAAGTCTGCTATCGTACCTGCTCTCGCTTCCTCTCATAACTCAGGCACCGCATGTTTTGTTGCGTCATCGATCATCTTCACCAACGCTTTTCACTCGCCCCGCTCACGTCGAAAATTACTTACGGGACCTAACTACATCTCTACGTCGACAAAAAATAACGCCTCAAAAGAAAAAATATAACACGTACGTAGGAAATTTCTTCGGAAAAGCCCGATCGGTTTGACCTCGTTTCATAGTTCAATAGGTTTTGCATATAGCTTTGAGGAGATACTTAGTTCGAGTACTGCGCCTTTATGAGAAAAGCGCAGGAGGAGGGTATAATTATTTGTTAGGGAAGCTCTAAAAAGTGGAGTTTAATGGTTTTAGTTCTGTGTGAGTTGCATTTCGTTCGCCTGGTTTATAGAACAGCATGGTTAGTGGTAACATCGAATTGATATAATTTGAATAAACCTACATAGTTGTATTGGTTTTTTTTATACTGCCGATCTAGTAAGGGTAATAATACGTACTTTTCAGGCATGAAAAGTGTTTCCTCAGAGGGTATCCATAAGCTCAAGAGTAGTTTTCGTGCTGAATGGATAAGATGTTGTTCTCCAGCAAAAATTATTACATGAAATCATCCCGGAAGGGTTCAGTAGAGGAGTATCTAGTATAGTGAACCCATGTTTCACCAGTTATGTCGAAGTACCATGTTACGACCAGTAGACCAACAAGGCAGTCAAAATTATTTATTTAACAAATGCCCCCCCAATATTAAGTAGTCATTTCTGCCTATAAATCACTGCAACATGTAGCTACGTTCTAGGAAATTAATGCCTTCCATGTCATTGCGTTACACTGACCAGAAATGATCCTTGAAAAGTTTTATACAGAGTGGCGATTAGGTTATCACATTAATTGAAATAACGTATTCTACATTAAGTATACATACACAATTAAAATAATGAATAACAATTAAAGAAACCCTTCAGACCCTGATGGCCAATCCCAGCCCCGCGACCCGCTCATGATGGATATAGCCAACGAATATAAGAACAACATTAAAGAAAAAAAAAAGAAAGAAAACTTTTTTATTTGGGTCACACACAGAAATCAGAAATATTTATTTGTAAGTTATAGGTACCAGCAAGTAAGGCTACCTGAAACTGTCAAATTTTCCCAATCAACTTTGAACCTTAAGGCTTTAGCGATAAAGTTGAAAATCTATTAAAGAAATTTGACAGATTGTAGTAGCTTGATGTGCTGGCGTCTGTACAATAGATATAAATTGGTATATACAGTTCGCTACAACCAGCCATTAATGGCATACAAAAAAAGTTTAAAAATCAGTGAATGAATTTAACTTGGTACATAATTACAGTTAAATTTATCTTCTTAGGATTCACAAATAGTTAAAAAGGAGCATTTAAAACTGTATACCTCTAAATAGGTCCTATAGCTTCATTCCCGCATATTTCACCTTCCGTTTTAAACCAGTTCTACCTTCACAACCAAAAGTCACAAACGTAACACATTTCCGAAGCATAAAACCCTGTGTGGTTACGTTACGTCACACCGTAACGCGTAAAATGAGGTAATGCAGGATACAAGACGTCATTATATTTATGAGGTACCGCAAGAGGGAAAGAAATATCAACGATGACAGGGTGGAATAAAGAATGAAGTATGTGTGGGTATGGGAATTTTTATGCTTTCATCTTTGTTGGAGGAGGCAGCAAAAAGGAAATTGTCAGGCGATGATTTCATTGGATTTTTTTGCAGTAATAGAAATCAAGTGTATCATTAAATCTGTAATATTATGCACCCAATGTTGGGAACTGAGATGTTTAAACTCTCTGGAACTGTTTTATTGTTCAAATAAGGAGAATCATTCATAGAAAGGTCAATTTGCTCTAAAATTGGGAGTAAAAGATGGGATGAAAGGGGAATTAATAGTCATAAAATATTACAAAATTTATTTGTTTTCTTTCACAAGTATTAAAATACAGATTAGGTATATTTCAAAAAATTTGAAAACGGGAGTCAGGAGCCCATGCTAAGTAAAACCTGTGCTACGGGTCTCCTGGGGGCCTACTACGAAGTGCAAAGTGCGAATGATCGGATCGGACCGACACATGGCTGAACCGAATATTATTGAAAAATGCGAAAAAGTTCGGATCGGCTCAGTTGGGTCGGGACCATAGTCAATATTTGAAAGAGTGTAGGAGTGTAGGATCGGGATCGACCGAACCAAATAGTAACTTTGTAGCAGGAAACGGCCGAATATTCAGCCGATACCACTTCGGAGTAGACCCCCTGGTCTAAATAATACTTTGGCTAATGCGAAAGGTTGTCCGGAACATTCGCAGCATCATCTTCTCAGCTAATAACAAATAGTACAGTGTTTTTTGTCTATTTTGTCCAGCAAGGGCTGTCTGGTAGATACCGCTGTAAGTGGCAAGATCGTCTTTGTATCCCTGAACAAAATTATCCTATAATATAATAATATAAATATCAACATGACTGCATGACGTACTAGCTTATGCCCGCGGCTTCGCCCGCGTGTATGTCAGAAAATATCCCACGAAAACGTGCTACAGGGACAAAAATCCTATGTTACTTCTTATAACATTAGCTATTTGCCAGTGAAAGTCCCGTCAAAATCGGTCCAGCCTTTTCAGAGAATAGCCGGAAAAAACAGTCAGACAAACAAAAATTTTAAATAAGAATTTATTTTTGTTATTACTACCGTACAAATTTTCATACATTATGCATTTATTAAACAGCTGTTATTTTGACTTTACAAACAAACACTTTCATTTTATTTATTTGTGTGTACAATTAATAACACCAATTCAAGCCAGTGGCGTAAGCGTATCACCAAGAACTTACTGATCCGTTGACAAAATGCTACTGTCATCAACTTCTTATTCAATGCTTCCAATAATCAACTCCGTGTTACCATGAAACTTTCAACCATCTAACACAGTACAACCGCGTCACAAAACAATAGGGTTTATACCTCACAATACGTTTACAACAGTCTGCCACGCAGGTTGTAGGGAAAATAATGAGCGGCGCGTTGACTCGTCGAGTGATTTCAGGCGCAAGTCACACGAAGTGATTAGTTCTGCTACAGTACCGACGTGTTGTGTGTGATACGAGCTTTAGGAACGGGTGACTACGTGATTACTGTTTTACCTGAGTTTTGGGAATCCGTGACTGGTTCTACTCTCTAAGTCCGTCATCGAAAATACGGGCCCGTCGCAAAACAGGTGATCAGTCAAAATAGGGTTCACATTTTTTTTTTTCGGACAGGCAAACACTCATCGAGATTAAGGACAACTTTCAAATTGTGTTGTCGTCCATTCTTAGTTTGGGCCTTGAACTAATTTTATGTTCGTAAGGGATGCGGGTTGGGAAACGTCCGTAACTTCGGGTGGAACTACGCTTGTCGTTCTTAGAGTGTAGACTCCTCTCTGGTCCGAGATGCTATTTTGAATTTTATAATTGGGAAACCAATGACACTTTTCCTGCAACTAAGATTGAAACCAGAAGGAAGCTAAGCAATCGTGCTTGGAATCACTACTAGAGCAATGAGGCAACCTCTTATTGCAACAACCATTTTTCACATCATCGTCTCATGAATGGACTACGTTTGAGTTTGTGGTGGAGAGGTGGATAGAGGTATGAGGAAGGGAGTAAAGTTCTCTCATCCTCTATAGAAAAGGGAGGATCTTCCGACCAGACGGGTTTCGTGTATGGAGGGCAACTGCTCGACAATTGAAGTCGGGACGTTGTATACGTGCTAGTGGCGCGGTAAACTCTGCTTGTGCGATGCAGGATTTTGTGTGACGTCAGTGCGCTGCGTAGTTCATGTGTGGCGGTGTAGATGCCGCCACATACCTATCGAACACTTCTTACGAAGCCCGTGTATAAATCCGTAGAAGAACAACCATAAACATGAATTCTTACAAAAGCAGATTTTATATTGAATTTTCCATAAAAAGAAAACAGGTAGGTAGTCATATTTCATCGCAAATGGTTACACAAGGAACTTACACAAAAACCCATCATGGTATTATCTTGCTGCCTACCCTTAAGGAGAAATGCGTGAGTTTATGTGCAAAACAAATCGTGTACTGCTGTGCGATATGAGCAAATCTGAGCAGTCAAGATAATAAGATTTTGTGATGCGTGCGTCTATTTGCACGCACTCCGTATTCGTGTAAATTAACTTGAGCAGGTTCCAGGCTCTCAGAAATCAAAGGTATCTTTCACCCGCGTACATCAAACCAATGAACCGTATGTCAGTCATTGTTATATACTCCCTCCGTTCTTTTATTAGCTGTAACGAAATTCTGTACAAAGGTCACAGCAGCAACACGAACCTCCTTTATTTCGTACCAATGAGGGTCGTAATAGTGTTACTCGAGTACCTCAGCTATTATGTACGAGCGATTTTAATCTTTATATGTTAATTGGCATAGGCGAGAATGGCGTGGGGTGGGTGGTTTTCGTTGGTACCAAGTTAGCAATTGAAAAGCACTTATCGTGGTATCGATCGGAGTAATGTGTAGTTTATGTAATGCAGGTATTCATAAATATGAGCTTGTAGGTGCTTAAACTTTCATGTTAGGGGAAGTGGGGTAAATTATTGTGTTCAGGTTGATTTTTCTAATGGAGTATGATAGTTTTCAAAAGTACTACAGCACTCTTTGTATACTCGTAACAGCAATTAGAGTTATGGTAAGTTTTTTATTTCTCTTCCAAGGATTCATAAAGTTCCAGGAAGAGGTTTTTATGGGGAAGCATTGATACTATAATGTGGATTGAAATGCTTATCAGTATGCACTTGTGACTTCCCAGCACTAGGAAGTGGTGAAGGGCGGGCGTTTTGGGTGACTGTCTTTTATAATTTTGACGTTCGTAAAGTGCCGATTTTCAGCCTAATTTTTATAAATTACTTTGACTTTGTTTTTATAATACTGTGATTTAACATTTAACCGGAACGTTTAGAAGGATTTGGAATGAAATAATACTATTATACTCGTATTGAGGTTGCCAACCTGAAAACATCTCCTAGACAACAGCAAGTTTAACCAAAGCTCCAATTTCCCCAACAAAGTATACTTTCCAGTCTTTATCCCACGCACCCCCCACGCTAATCAACTCAAAAAGGATTTAAGCAAAAAAAAAAACATAATCCCAAAAAATATTCTCATTTATTTTTATCCTCCGTACACGAGAAATTGGCTTAATCTCCAAACGAAAAAGATATATCGTAAAAAGAAACATTCAGTAATGTTTAATACAGAAAAGATCAAAGACTATCGATTAAAATACGTTTTTCCCATTTCAGGATCATTTTGGGGGTATTCTACGTTTTTTTACATCAAAGGGTTCCTTATAATACACACTAATATAATAAAAATGGGGTGTCAGTCGGTGTAAATGTCTATTTTATGCATGTAGCGGAAAATGTTGGAAAAATGACGTTTTCAGGAAATTGGCTGTCAGTTCGCGAAAGTTGAATACAAAAGAGATTGGCGTATTTTCATGTGGCATTTTCCTTCACTGTTTTGGCTGAAACAGGAGCCTGAAAAGGAATAAACATATTTCTTCGAAATGATCATATAAAATGTAATTAACAATTTATTGAAGGTGTAAAGTGTTGGACGATCGACGTTAAAATTCAGTTTAAATAACGCTGTGATTTTTTGAGTACTACTTACAATTATAAAAACATCTTATCTGTATACCTAGATTATTGGCAAATAAACGATTATAAATTATGAATAAATAAAAAAACGAAAATAATAACAGCCAAATCATTTTTAATTCAATCTATATATTATAAAGTAATACTAATCTATCAATAAAGCTGATGAGTTTGTTTGTTTGAACGCGCTAATTTCTGGAACTACCGGTCGGATTGCAGTTGAGACAGATCGGTGCATTTGACAGCTCAATTCTCCAGGAATTCTATAGGCTAGGCTTAACATCATGCTAGGACCTTAACGAGCCGAGCAAAAAAAAAACACGGAAAAAACGCTGAGTGGAAACGAAGAAAACGCGGGTAGGCGATGCGATGTAACGAGGTAGGTCGGGGGAACCAGACATTACACGCGGAGGAAGTCGCGAAATAGTGTTAAAATAATTCTAGAGCTTCATTGTCACGTCCTTTAATTCCTTACTACCACACAATCAATATATTACTCTGTAACTAGGTCACAAAAGAAACAAACAAAATCAATCATACATTTATGGAGCTCTTTCCAAAGCGTAGTATATGGTGGACTATACTCCGTGGACAATCTTTTAAATCCATACGGGGTGGCAGGGACACCGCGCAATCTGTTACAATGGATTCAGTGTATGATTCGGAAGCCGACGTTGAAATGTTTCGTCAGTCGTTTAAAAAAAATAGTTGTTCTATACAATTTGACCGCGAAGGTTTTGCACTTTTCTATGAAACAACAGATTTTATTTATTTCAAACACATTCTATGTCTCAATCATGTGCTGAATTCATAGGTACAGTTTTCGCGTCGATGTCCCTGTCGGGTGTGTAATATATGGTATAACAACAGATAGTATAATATCACTTGAAATAACGTTCACATGCTATAAAAACAAATAACCTAATTTCATGTGATCGAATGTTATATTTCATATAACATTTATTTCATGTAATTTTAAATTTGTATAATGCTCTTTTTATATAACGTTCAGTTGACCTAATTTGCACATACACAAATTTTCAGCCAAAATTCTATAATTAATAAGTAAATATCAGAAAACATCATACTGTTATAACCTCATATAACCCAAACCACAACCCACAACACCAACAATACAGGGGATCTGGCGCTCGGCGGCCACTGCCGAAACACGGTCGATTCGCTCGCTCGCCTTCGCGCGTTAATGGTCACTGTTCTAACCTAACCTAACCCATATAATTCAGCAATAGCAGTAAATATAAGGAAACATCATTCTGTTATAACCTCATTTAACTCAAATGATTCACCAACAATAAAGAAGATCTGGCGCTCGGCTGCCGCTGCCGAATTTTTAAAACGACAGGACAACATTTGTCGTTTCAGCTAGTTAAATAAATAATGTTTCCAAATTGTCATTATATCGTTATAACAGCCAATCTAAAAGGTAATTAATGTCCATTTCGTAATTAGCTCAAAATATTTTCGATTCAAAACCTCCGATATTCAGCGCAAATCGATGAGAATCTTCATGATATTAATTATGGGTCTAATTTGTAGCCGGCAGCGGGATTAGTGTTGTTTACGAGATGGGGTGATAAAGTTGGAAGTTTAATGTTTCTTAGTTTTAAAAATATTACAGGGTCCGATTAAAATATCGGTTTGTTTCAGTCAATTATTTGGAGGTGATGGAGACAGAATTACCTATGTTTTAAATATGATATAATCATATTATAATGTTCACAATGCTGAGGCACAGGCTTCCTCTCTGTGAGAGGCAGTGGGCTGTAATCCACCACTCGGGCCCAGTGCGGACTGGTAGATGTCACAATATGTCTTAGAATTTTTGGTTCTAGGACATGCCAGTTTCCTCACGATGTTTTCCTTCACAAAAAAAAAATAGAGATAAATAATTTACTCAAAGTAAAGCGCGTGTCTGGGTTCAAACCTACGACCTACTTGTAAGTCGCGGCTGCTACCACTGAGCCACCACCCCTCCTTATGTTTAGCGCTACACACAAAATTTAGTGAAAAAAAAAAAATTGTTTTGCAACCGGGCCTTGGTATTGTATCCACTATACCACTTGTATCCTAGCAGTGGAAACATTATAGGCTGATTATGAACGATCTACTGATATTTTCACGTCAGCTCAACTTGGGCCAGTATTCTTTCACCGTAAACAACATTATCAACCATTTTGAAACTCGTGGTAAAAATGACACAGTGTGGTCGATACTAAGACCATTAGTAGTTATTAACGATAAGCTATTCAATCACTACGCTGACCGCTCATCGCTTTAACCGCTGACATATAAAGCCACTAATCAGGCACGATATTAAATGCTCAAATAATCCCTGGTCGCTGAAAGCGCATCCGGCTTTCGGGGCACTTTGTAGCGTTTCATTACAAAATCATTAAATGCGCTTTTTAATAAGCAGATTACTTGTGTATAAATAATTAATATTATATGCGGTCACTACGTCACGAATTCGTTGTTATTTAATTAATTTTACTATCGAAAATCATCAATTATCATCGGATGATTGTAGAGGTTGAACCTAGTGGATTATCGTAAAAAATAACAGTGTGGATTTTGACTTGGTTAACGCACCTTATGTATGTAATACCTGTAAAATTTGGGTATTGACAACATAACATAACATGACGCCAGAGGTGTACCTATTGTATACCCACTTTTCTAGGAGGCGACCCTATTGCCATCCACCGGACAGGCTCCAGGCTGCTACTGATATATTCTAGTTGAAAAAACCCAATAACACTTTGCCCGACCCGGCAATCGAACCCAGGACCTCATGCTCAGCAGTAGCGCTTGGAACCAGACCAAGAAGGCAGTCTTTCACAACTTTACAAAAAATACTGAACATAGTACCATGTAATATTTTTCCTAAGTACACTTATCGCTTAAATTAAAGCGATGAAGAACTCGTAAATTGAAATCCCAAAACTATTAAGGTAAAGAACACGCGAAACATGACATGTGCTTCAAAGTAATAATAAATCGGTACTTCAGAAACTTTAACACATGCATAAACTTAACAACTTACGTAGAACTTAAACTGAATGCAAAACACGAACCCTGCATCATGCAACTAGTTAAATAATATTAAACAGCTCTACTGTATAACCCGATAGCCGCAGAACTGTCAAAATAAATACTCGTAACAAGTATTCGTAGTATTGCGACGTTTTAGTTTTCTGATAAACTTCACTTGCCTCGTTGGTCTAGTAGTCGTAAGAACTACTGCTGTGCAGGAGGTCCTGGGTTCGATTACCGGGTCGGGCAAAGTGTTATTGGGTTTCTCCATCTGCAATTCCTCAGTAGTCTGGAGTCTATATTTGTGTCCGGTTGATGGCAATAGGCTCGCCTCCAATTAAGAAGGCGAAATGTGAGTGTACTATAGGTACACTTCTGCCTAACCCTTCAGAGAAAACAAGCGTGATATATGTTATATGACTCTTTAATTATGACTAACCGGGGAACATGACATCGTTTTCTATTAATTGAAAAGATAGCAAGTAAATTGGGTAAGTGGTTCTAAAAAAATCAGACAGAAATTATTAAAATAATACATTATTAGACAGGCCAAAGATTCATCATCATCATTCACAATCCATCTTCACAAGCCAACAAGTCAACACAACAACTACAGCTTGGGTATAAACCTCTTTATACTTTTGCTAATCTTCATGCTCCTCTCTCAGCCTCATTCAGGCTCTAAACGCGATGGCAACCATATCACCACTCATCTCACCTCCCGGCCGACACTGTTTCCAGTTCCAGTCCTTTGGCGGTCAAAGATTGGCTCAAAGTTATTCCTATTCTAGCTTTACCGCATATTACCAAAAATCGTCTAGTTCACCTATTCATCAGGGTCACTTGGCAATTTAGAAGTTACCAGCGTATCACACACATTTATAAATTCCACGCGTGTTTGTCGCTTATAAAACTCCTCCACACAATGCATTTTATACGCCAACCAAAACTGTGTCAGAACATGAAAAGTATTCAAGAAACGTGAACGTTTAAAACAGTGTCGCGATATGTGTATGACGTATAGCATACACACGTACAGTATGTACATATTTCTTGCTTGTATACGTACGATATGTACATAATTCTAGCGAACACATAATAAAGTAAGTACTCCGCGATTGTTGCGGCTTCAAGTTTGTGTGCTGTCGCTTGCTGTCGTGTTGTGCGGTTTTGAAGGCGTGGTAGCAAAGTAAGCGGGAAATTTTATGTATAAAACGCGTCGCGATGCGTTTGTAGGGTTCTTGGCACGTTTGTAAGTATCTTGGTATCGCTCCGTCGTAGTATATTTGGATTATTTTCGTTGGGCGCCAAAACCCCTAAATTGGCGCCCAACGTGGGGCACCACTCTAAGGTTACAACAGTAGGCCATTACTAATTATTATCAACGGCGGCTACATAATTATTTTTATTGAGATATAGTGGTGTGTCTGACGATTTGGTTACATTTCTTAGGAAATTATCCTGTGAAGCTCTTTCTAAAAAGATAGAAAAATAAAATACCTACCTATAGTATGATAATCATTCTCGTAAAAAGCTTTCTAAGCTGGAAGATACCGTCCCTAAAAGTATATATATCGAAAGTCGCCATTGGATAATTGTCCATTCGAACGTATTTAGGCTGTCGAGTGAACAATTATACTAAATCCTAACTAATGTATCATTAAAACTTTTGCACCTAATTATAGAGCCTAAGCTCTAACAATGTTTAAGGGGACAAGCAATTATACCTAGAACAGTTTTTTTTTTTTTAATAATCTGGTCAAGTGTTTCTGTTGCTAAGGAGTCAGCAATCGCTTACCAAAACCGCTTACACTGAGACCTCACTTCAAACCAAGTTGAATGAAACTTGTAACGCCGTTATTTTATTTCATGAAAAAGAGTTCATTTTGAAAGTTCATGAACATGTTTCAGTTGTTCTCAAGTTATATTTGTGGCTAAATTTGTTTTCTGCTGATTTGTTTCTGAGATACAGTTTCTGTTCTGGATTACAAGTGCCTTGCGGGTGAATTGTTTGGAAGAAAAAATAATGCACTTACGGTAATACGTGTTATAAAATGTGAGTGGTTTTTAATACAATTCTTGCGGCATAGAAGTTTAGTTTACATGGGACCAAAGACACGATGGATGGACTGTGTGAAAAATGATATGGCTGGAAACGGAATGACTACCGAGATGACGGCTAATAGAGAATGGAAAAAAAGATAAGTTGCGTCGAACCCAAATAAATTTAGATAAGGGCGGAAGAATATAAATGTGGGAAAGCTAACGGTAACAATGAATCAAAAGGTCGCTTGTTGAACTTTAGATAAGAGCTTGGAAAGTTCAGAGGTTAATTTGAATCCTGACATCAAAAATCTTCAATTAATTATTGACGGCACAAATCTTTTTCCACTACTGACAATATTCAACGGCAGTACCTAAACAATTATCTACATAACAACAACTTACGCAATTCCTCACACCATAACAACTTAGTGTACGACAAATCTCATTCATAACATCTTCCTCTATTGTCCCAAATTACCGGAATATGGCACGCCAGAAACAGTTGTTTGTATAAGCAAACATTACCTAATGTAATTGGGGTTATGATGTATTACATAGAAATAATAGTGTTATGGGACTATGTATTTTGGAGGAACATTCTGTTTCTTTTTTTTGTCTTGGCTAGCGGTTTTGTCACCCGTTTTATAGGCACTAGGTTTTATATCCAAAGTTTAGATGTAAGCTTCACTAATTTTCTATTTGCACTGTCATTGGGATGTTTTATGTTAATCTTATGCAGGCTTTACACAGGTGACTGTAGCCGCACTATAGTCTAAATGCCAATTTAGGTCGGCCGCAGGTGACTAAAATCGCAAGTAGAGTAGGTTTCAACTTTTATCGTGTGGCGACAGGTTGCATGTGTCGGGTGACTAAAATTGACCGTGAAACTGCTTAGTCGCAAGCGATCGCCAGTCTCATGAAGGTCGACATTTTGATACAATATGAACACCTGCGATTTCTATCGACCTGTGTTAATGGGGTGGCGATCGGTTTGTGAGGCGATCGGGTAAGCGACCAGCCGTGCGGCGAAAAATCGGCCTCGTGTAAATCAAGCATAAGCCTTCACTTAGAGACACCGATAGAAAACAGTGTGAGCAAGACTACGTACCGTGCGGTGGTCATCAAAACTTGTATCTTTTCTGGATGGAAAGGCTATGACTAGTATTGAGAAAGTTACAGTTATGGCTGTACAGTGTGAAGCAAGCAAAGTAGGTAAACAAACAAAATACAGATTTTAATCTGTTTCTAGAAAAGACAAGACAATTGACAAATACGAACATTCATTCAAACACACATTAATATTTCCCGAAACCCTGCCACACACACATTCAAAACCCTTGAGAAATTCAGTGTAATGGCCCGGGCAAGCCTATTACTGGGCATAATCCAAGACGGTAAGCATCCCACTTATGCCTCTTGTGTCTCTTACGACGTATTGTCAGGATGCCTCCACAATGCCCATAGAAGATACGTGAGGGGTGTGTCAAGTAAGTTCGGACTTGGCTGAATTTGTCCGGGTAAGATTTTTGCTGTGTAGGGACAATAAATATGTGGCCTTATTGGGTTGTTAAGGAATCGGGAGAAAAGATTTTGTTCTTTGTTGGGAAAATGCTTGTCCGTGAGAGGTTTTTTTTTTTGAAGTAACTGAAGCTATACTTAAAATTAATATAGAAATACATGGAAAATAAATACGGAAAAGAAGTTGTATCACTTTAAGGTTGCTTAAATTATCTTCTATTTATATAAATATAAATGCGCCGTCATAAAGGTAGTTGTTCCGGGTCTGGCTGTTTGTGTATGTGAGTTTAAATGTTTGTAAACGTACTCACGATACAGGAGTAACTCCTAGTAACGATCCAACGTCATCCAACTAAAATGAAGCTTTGCCCTTCTTAAGATTTTCACTCAAAGAAAGAAAGAAAGGATAAAGTTTATTTGGACGCAGTCTGTGAAACACAAAATACAAAATTAACAAAAAAAAAAAAAATCAAACAACTTCATGGTCTTGAAAAAGACTAGCGCGTTAGGTTGTTTTTCTTAAAAAAAAAAATACGGTATACAGTTATAAAAAAATACAAAACAGATGAAATCACAACCTCCTTACTTCTGAAATCGGTTACAAGTACATAGTTACAAATGCATTACGGAATAAAAAAAAACTGACAAAGAATGCGTCGTAACTTAAACAGCATTCCAAATCATTCGTCAACAACATTCACAAAACAATTCGTAATTTCTTCCCTCCACAATTCACACTTCAGAAGGCAGTAGCTAATGTATTAATACATAAACCCACAGTTTCAGTGCTGAAACCTTCAGTCCTACATGTTTAACCGAACCGCGGCATATTGTAATGCTGCCCGAGAATTTCTCCACGATGTTTGTGCTATTGTGTTCTTGTTAGTTTGTGTTGGCGTAAGCTATGAACTTTGGAAGTTTGGTGGTTATTTTACTAATATTTTATATAAAAAGTATGTTTTAAGATGTGCAGAGCAGTCGTGGCCTGACTTACGAGTTATAGGTACCAAAGCAGGCACTTTGTATGAATTATTTCATCACCACTGCTCTCAAAACGGTGAAAACATCGTGAGGAAACCGGCATGTCCTAGCCAGAAATTCGAAGACATGTGACATCTACCAACCCGCACTGGGCCCACGTGGTGGATTATGGCCCGCTCTCTCTAACATAGAGGAGGCATGTTGCCCAGCAGTGGGAACATTATAGGTTGATTATTACGTTTTAAGATAGTACAAATATAGCTGCTAGCTACTTAACATAGCCATTTTTATAAATATTTAACTAAGTAGCTGGAAGGAAGACGCGCTCAAGGCAGAGCACCGGCAAAATAGTCAGACGCGACCAAGGAGGTTGTTGGATAGCATTTACTGAGCGGTCCAGACTGCAGAAGACCGCATAACTTGGAGACACGTCATATGTCGCGATCCTCAGCGAGATGAGGGAAGGACTAAGAAGAGGAAGTACACATTTTGAGAAATCCATGCAAACAGTTAATGCCACCGCCGTTTTAGCGTTGTGTCAAATGTTAAAAATGGGAAACGCTAACCCCCTTATTACAAAACAAGGTTTTTCTTTCGATCAGGTTTAAACCACTGACCCAGTTATTGAATTAAGAACCCAACTGTTATAGAAATGCAGTTCTTTATACAAAACTGACAGCTTAGTTCGGTGCTAAGTTGTCATTTTAGTATTAAGAACTTTGCCTAAATCGAAATAATGTTCGAAATACAAGTACTGGCTCAATAGTTAAGGCTAGAACTAAAGTTAGGTTTCGTTTTGTAATAACACGGTATGACTTCAAAATGGATGAAGACCCAAAACAAGGTTATGACATTAATACCTCTTCTAGAGTTTCGTTCACCAGTTTAAGATTCGTTTTGGGCAGGAAGGTGCTACTAAGCTAACTACTGTGCTAGTCATGCTAAGAGTCATAAATGTGCATTTTTCTAATAACGTTTTGTTATTAGGCTAACCCGTGGGTGCTGTTACAAATTTCAATAAATTCGCAGTAGATACTAATCACTAGAGGTATTGCCAGACGAACATGTCTTAATATCCTTGTATTATTTTAAATTTTCTTGAGAATATCATCATTCATCATTCTCTTGCCCTTATCCAGTTTATTTAGGTTCAGCGCAACAAGTATTTTCTTCCATATTTCTCTATCATCTCGGTAGTCTCCCCCTTTCTAACCATATCATCATTCACACAGTCCATCCATAGTTTCTTTGGTCTTCTTCTACTCTTATAGCCATCGACATTCATACACATAACTTTCCTCACAACATTTTCCTCATTCCTCGGTATCACATGCCTATACCATGACAACCGATTTCCACACAACTTAAGAATAATCAAAGTGTATTTGATAAAGTTCGCTTTTAACTCGCGCCACACCCTATAACCATATTTGCTAGCAAAGTTTACCATAACATGTACGAAGGGTTTAATAGCATTTTGTTTCCATAAAACATAATGGTTGATTTGTGTACTATGTACATGACATTTGTGGTCTACTATCTGTTACTAAGCGATGACCACCGGAGTGGGTAGTATTTATGTGGCCTAGTTTGTATTAGGTGTAAAAGTCTGTATGTGATCGGTTATGGAGCACACTAGTTCGATTTTCGCCTTCCCAAAATAGCCTCACAAGCCGAATCGCCTTCCCATTTAAAAAGGTCGATAAAATTGCAGGTGACTAACTAATTTTGCATCAAAATGTCGACCTCCATGCGGCGGGCGACCGCCTGCGACTGAACATTTTCACTTTAATCACCCGCTGCATGCGACTTGTCACCACACAACCTAAATCGAAGCCTACTCAACATTGGAACTTGATATTTTAGTCAAAGCGGCCTAGCCGACTTGCCATTTAGACAGTCAATTTTCGCCGTGCTGCGAAAATCGTGCGGCTATAGAACTTGTGTAAAGCCCGCATAAAATGAATTTGTATTGAGAAATATGTACGGAGTCCCGTTTCTACGTTACTACGTTACCACTACGTTAAATTATTCCTTTAGATGTATTAGAATTATGCATTTTAACATTATACCAAAAACTATAAAATTACGAGTCGCAAATTAGATATTGTATTGGTTGTAAGTACACGTGGTCTCTAGTTTAACCGAATATGTCTAAAATTAAATATAAAGCTATCCCTCATACAACAATATGCTGAAATCATGACAAACGTTAACCAGACATCCATGTCAACCACATGACAGATGGAACCAGCTTTTATAACGTTGCGGTCACCGCAACCAAGATGAGGTTGATTATCAATAGGACCACAACAGATTTCGTTCTGCGGTTCTGTGCATACGTTCAATTGACACAACGCTGCCGCAATTATTTAATTGGTTTTTGAGTCACACATGTTAATATAATTGTTTTTGTTATGGTTTTCATTATTTTAGCTGTTAATATTAGATTCATGAGTCCATTGTGTTTCATTACAACGATTCACACTGTCATTGTTAATTAATTTATTATTTTAAATCATCACACGATCGATGTCCAATGTTATTATAACTAATTCGACTATAACAGATATTTAAACAAAAGCTTCATTTATTAAAAATAATATGATAACTACAAACTATTTTGACAAAACGCTTCTTGTATTTATTTTGACAATACTGTTCTATTTTCAAACTAACTTCTTCATAAACACATACATAACACTACGTCTGTAATCCCGGAAGAGTTAGAAAAAGGTGTACCTATAGAACAGCCACATTTTGCCAGATATGTTTCATTCCCATGTAAAAGGGGGAAGGTCCACTGCCATCAACCGGGTATTCCAGGAAAATCCTGATAGAAAAACCCAATATCACCTTGCCCGACCGGTCATCGAACCCAGAACCTCATGCTGAGCAATACTGCTTGCAGCCACTAGACCTACGAGGCGGTCACAAATCATCTGCCTAGCCTTTTCCCGACTATGTTGGAGTCGGCTTCCAGTCTTACCGGATGCAGCTGAATACCAGCATTTTACTTGGAGCGACTGCCTATCTGACCTCCACAATCCAGTTACTGGGTAATACGATACCCCTTGGTAAGACTGGTTGTCAGACTTTCGGGCTTCTGACGACTGTACAAGATCCACAAATGACAGCCAGGACCAACGTTTTAACGTGCTTTCCGACGCACGGAGGAGTCTCGACATATAAAGAAGGGTCACCCATCCACGGACCGACCGTGGCAAGCATAGCTTAACCTGATCAATCGACCCGTGTGGCTGTTATTACTTAGCCACGAGCCCCTCACGAGGCAGTCACAAATACAGTCTTAAATACATACTTAACTTTATAATTTTATCTGCTCAATGGCACCACATCATTAAAACCACAAGCGGTACCAAAAACAGTTCCTCACGTCTATTAAAGAAACAACATCTATTCTACAAACAGTTAACTGCCGAACTTTATGCTGGCAAGTAAACTGACGGATTTATCAAGGGCCCTTACACACGGCCGGTAAAAACTCTCCCCGGAATAAATACATCAGTTCGGTGCTGCGGACTTTAATTTATCGCTCCCTGTGGATCGGGCCGGACAGGTATAAACGGCTCGACCGCTCCAACTTAAACGATAGATTTGCGTGAATTTTTGAAAGACTTTCCTCGAGTACGTCTGGTTTAATTTGTTGAAGTGTTGTGGTGGAATTTACGTGTGGTATCAGCAACATCTCATGGTAAAGCAAAGACTTAAGAGGAAAGAACGAGCTTTGATCGCCGCGCTTGCTTACTGCCTGTTGGCGATTCTAGGACTAAAACCCAGCTATCTTCACATTTCTTCATGACGTTTTCCATATCTGTAAGACAAAAATGTAATAGTCTTCTCCTTCTTTGTCGGTGCACTGTTGATAGAGTGGTCGTGGTCATCACGTTGCAGTGAAATTTCGGACAGCCGAGATTTGCCTCACGATGTGACGTCATCCTTCTCTGTGACGTAATAGTCACAAATACAGAAATAGTCATCAGTACTACGTTCAAACCATGACTGCAATGTGCCTAAGCGTGGTTCATCATCATTATAATTTCAGCTGAAAGACGTCCACTGCTGGACATAGGCCTCCCTCAAGCACCTGCACTGCCACCGGTTCCGTGCTTCTCGAATCCAATGGGTTTTTTTTTTTTTCTGGTGGGAAATCATCAAATGCCCGCTCCCGCTCTGGGTGGAGCGGAAGGGAGTGTCAGACTCTTACTGACTAAAACCCACCCATGTTCCTTCCTTCGCCCTTTATGTTCCGGGGTAGCGGTAACCCCCTGTGGCTTTAACAAGGTCATCGGTCCACCTTGTGGGAGGCCTTCCAAAGCTAAGTCTTCCGGTTAGTCCTGACTAAACACACGACTGGGGTATTGATAACATTAGGTGCTGAAGTTACCCACTAAACCCATGGGTATCTTCACATTTTGTAGTAGATGGGTATTTGTTGTTTTTGTTAGTCTAGAGATTTAATGGACGTGCTCATACTATAATGAATAGTAATTACTTGAAAATAAGAGCTACCGAAACTGCAAGTCACTAATTACTTTATCATGTCAACGGTTTTAAGACCTCTTTCTTAATGACATAACAGCATAATGAATTGATCTATTTAATTTTCTCTCAGTAATCAGCAAACACTAATTAAATATTAATCACTAACACAACTCATACGTAATTGTCTTTACATTCGAACGTTTAAGTAAACGCTCCAATTCTCCATCTTTGCTAAGACAATTTTGTATGTATATTTGCGATGATCTCGAAAATTACTGCATACATTCCCGTAATTCGTTCACCGTTGTGCAATTTGTTGGTTTCCGGTGAAGAGGCTTGAAGATGGCCTAATGGGGTCGAGCAGAGAAAGTAAAGCAAATTATGAAAGTTTGAACAATGATGGGTGAAATTATTTATTAATTTGGGATATAAGAAGTAATGATAGAGAATTTGTATCGCAGAGCTGTTAGCTTTACGAATTTGTTTTTTTCATTGATTTGGTTATAATGAAGCCTTAATTGATTTGGAATAGCTCACAAATCGTGGTGCTTTGTGAGCTATTCCAAGATTTTATTCGTAATCTACAAGCAAGTTTTTTTTAATTCTTCGCCAGTAGAAGCGTGTATATGATAAATATCGTTCGTGACAGATATAAATCGACAAATGATGATTGTACCGTTTTGTATTTCCGAATTTTTTACTAGCTTAGCATATACTGTACAAAATCCGTCAATTTAAGACATTAAACTTTTAGAAAATATTTGAGTCATTCAGAAGCTATATAATTTTGTTAACTAACACTAGAGTAACAAAATAATATCCTAACTTAACTAAAACTATTCACAAACTAAAATCTAATAACAGAATATATTAATAAATTATATATATTTTTATTAATAAATTAGGTATTAGTAGTTTTTTTACTTACCGACATATTATTTTAATTCTGCATAAATATTACTAGCAAAACAGACTATATTTTTTAACATCCGTATCCTAAAATGACGTCATACCATAAAAAATGCAACAAAAAAACCATCCCTCAAAAAACCCATGAACGGGTTTTTGGTCCATTAAAAAGCCCATGCTGAGTTAATAGATTATGGTTTATCATCGGGATGACTATTAATAACTGTGTTTTTTGTTCGCAGGTGAGCGATGGTGTTCCTATGAGGATCAAAGGTAATCTGTTTATCAGAATTTTAATGAAGAATGTTATGGGTGCAGCCATTATGGTTTTTTGGAGGAGTGTTGATTTATTATTTAATCAAGGTTGTGTGTTGAGTAGATACAGATGCCAGCCAGCACATCAAGCTACTACAATCTGTCAAATTTCTTTAATAGATTTTCAACTTTATCGCTAAAGCATTCGGTTCAAGGTTGATTGGAGAAATTTGACAGTTTCGGGTAGATTGATGTGGTGGCGTCTTTACATATCTACTCAAAAGGTTGGTATTATGATTAGGTACCTATTATGATTTATGGGAACAATCATATAAATATTTTTTAATAATAACAATAATGTAATGACTTATACGGAAAAAGAGTGATATTGAACGGGTTGGATGCCGTAATTACAGAAACAATTAAAAAGCCATTGTGTTTCGCGTGGATCTTCGGGAATACGAAGGGTTAAGAGTGCAAATAGCCTGGTACAAAATAAATGATCTATGACCCCATGCTAGGAAAAAACCTGTCTTACAAGGGTTATCCATCCGTCCGTTATGAAATAAAATTTTAATTTTGATTTGTCATCATATAAATCAATATCGTTCTTTTTAATGGAAAGTGTATAGTCAGAGAATTGTATCTTAAACAGATTAACACACGACTACGAACAATGTTGATTGATACGCAAGTTGTTTAGCAATATATTTACCTGACTATCCCGAGACATGATTATGTAGACCGATTATTCCGTCACGTCACTAGTCAAACACAGTCAAAAGTGGCGTTTACTTTAGGGCAGTATACACACTGGCAGAAAATTGACAATCGCGCATACCACATTCAAAGTTTACATACTTTTTGAAGTAAAACTTCGAATTGAGAGTGAATGAACAATGGCGAATCTTATTTAAAATAAATTTGAACGTCTCAATATAACACTTATATGAAAGGAATTCAATTAACTATCTACGTTTTTTTTTAAATTATGAGTAAAAAAATAATGTTTAATGAAAAATGATTTGACCACTTCGTTTTAAAAGATTATGAAACTGATCGTGGATTGGTTTAGTATTGATCTTCGCCTTCTCTATCAAAAAAAATTGCACACAACAGCTCAGAAAATGACGCAGAGTTAAGTAAGATGTTTTTCATGTAAACATAGTTATTGAATTTTGAATAAAACAATGTTTAGAAAGACACTATTCTTTCAAGCACAATTCGTTACATGAGAAAGAAGAAAGATCTAACTCTCTCTGACTCTCATTATAAATCTCTCTTACCCTTTGATCACAAACGTACGGTATTGCACGCAGATTTATTTTATTCAAAGTCACTTCGTAACTCCGCTTCTCTGGTCTTGTAACTACTTTAAGTAGGTAGTATTTAGTGTGCATTCCTATTTTCACTAAACACTTAACAAAGTGAAAACTGCACTGAAATGCAGGTTAGTTTCAGTATATTGTGTGGAAGTCATTAAAGCACAAACTTGGGGTATAAACACGCGAGTTTAGCGAGAAAATATGAGATTACAACATGCATTCGTTGATGTGCACACGCTTACGTTTGATATCCTTTCTTATTCAAACAGCCATGTATAAATATGTGAACAATGTCTGAACAGCTGTACTATGAATAGGAACCATATTTGAAGTAACATGATTTTAATGTTGTTTACTGTTATAAAATACCGATCTCATAAAAGTTTGTTTATTTCCTCAATAATTTCTTTGGACATAAACGGACAAAAGGATTTATTGTGTGTTTAAATTATATCGACTGTGCATTTCATTTTTTATGTAGTTATAATTTAACTGTGTAGCTATGAATAGAGACTTTTATGTGGTAGTGTCTTTGAAGGATAAAAGTAGCAGGTGAAAGTAGATACATGTAACACAGTGGTCAAACATTATGGGGACATAATAATAAATAAACTAGCCTTTAGTTATTAACAAAGGCCTATTTTTGTACCAAGAAAGAACAATTATGATTATCGATCATCATGTTCGTTCACAGAGCAGTGGTGGCCCAGCAGTAGCGGTCGCGACTTAACGAGTTGTAGTTCGTAGGTACGAACTCAGTGCTCTCAAAACGATGAAAGAAAACATCGTGAGGAAACCGGCATGTGCAACCCAAAATTCAAAGACACGTGACATCTACCACCCCGCACTGGGCCTGCGTGGTGGATTACAGCCACTCTCTCTCATCGAGAGGAGGCCTGTCTCCCAGTAGTGAGAATATTATAGGTGTTATAGGGATTAATTCAATTCAATTCAATTTATTTATTGCAGATAATAAAAGTCCATAATATTAAGGTGGAGTAAGTAAGAATATTAAGGTGGATTAAGGTGGAGGTACGTTCACTACGTTTTATGAAATTAGACCAAGAAATCCAGATTGCTTTTGTATGTTGGAAGTTAGTCACATTATCTAAGTAATAATAAGTTGTACGCTGTACCTGTACGTACAAATTCATCTAAAAGTTTGTAAAGGACCT
This sequence comes from Apamea monoglypha, assembly GCA_911387795.2. Lineage (NCBI taxonomy): Eukaryota > Metazoa > Arthropoda > Insecta > Lepidoptera > Noctuidae > Apamea > Apamea monoglypha. The sequence continues at coordinate 1,516,048 of OU426933.1, read as the reverse complement.
TTTCGTTCCGCGACTGATTTCGAATTCGCAGCCTGGTACGAAGACCACCAGGGTGCTAGAATTTTTGTAGCCTATTTTGTGTCCCACTTCTGGACAAAAGCTTCCCCTTTTCCCTTCCAAACCTCCCAGTCTTGTTCGATTGCTGTCCATGTTGTCACACCACCCTCGCCGTGGTCTACCTCGACGGCGATGTCCTCCCTCAGGCGACAGTGAGTGACGATCTTTGCCCATCGCTCCCGGTGCATTGTGCGACGTGTCAGGTCCACATTTCAGCCTGGCTGTTTTTTCTCCAACATACGCTACTTGAGTTATGGACCACAGCGTGGTGTTTCTAACTCGATCTGTAAGGTTGACACACTTTCATTAGGTAAGTATATAATAAATACCCAAATCTACACACAGAAGCCATTATAAAACAGAATATGAGTAAATAATATAATCTGTTGTTCGCATTCACACGATAAAGCCTATTACAATTCCGGACGCCCGATGGTCGTAACTCATATTTAAATTTTATTATCACTCAAATATCCTTTTGGCTACGCAGGAGTATTATAATGTTATGAGAGCTGTAACTTCTACATTATCTTTACGACTGTGGCGGTTGGTGTAAGACAGAGGCGGCTGATGGGAAGGTTATGTTTGTTTTTCAAAAGAAGGACTTTGTCCAACTTTGGGACAAGAATTAGACTCCTAAAACATACTTACACCACGCATCTGTATACATAGGATAAGCATAATCAGTCTATAATGATGCTACTACTGATGGGAGTCAGGCCTCCTCTCGGAGTCTCAATGAGAGGGAGTGGGCCGTAAACCACCACGCGGCCGGGCCCAGTGCGGGTTGGTAAATGTCACATGTCTTCGAACTTTTGGTTCTAGGACATGCTGGTTTCCCACGAAGTTTTCCTTCACCGTTTTGAGAGCTCTGTACTCTGTATCTTGTGAAAGAGCTCGTTTTTTTTGTAGACAGGGTTATCTTGATACTTATTTCTACTGGAAAGTTGAATTGACCTGAAACTGATTGGCTGAAACCAACCCATAGATGTTTGTGAAACCTAGTCAAGCTCCTTGCTGTACCCCTAGCAAGAACATCTAAAAAAAATTAATATCCACTATTATTGTTATTGCCATCAAAAAATACCATCTCAACATACAAACAAATAAAATTTAAGTGTCTGACGAAATTATACACGTTAATTATAAAAAAAAACAAGTTTTAATTTTTGTGAAACGGCTTACTCGAATTCGACGAAACTTTCATTGGCAGATAGCTGATGTTATAGTACTCCCAGTAACACGTTCCCGTGGGATAATTTCCGACATCCACGCGAGTGAAGCTGCGGGCAGAAGCTAGATGAAAATAAGAAACTTAGACATTGGAAAACTCTTATAGAAACTCTACCTCCTGATGGTTCATAATGTGTGAAGTAAAAACCAAACTAACAAAATGAATGCGAGAACAAACATAATAATATTATCAAAACAACCGTTTCAATTGAAACAGTGATCAGACCTCCAGTCTTTTATGACTTATCCCATTCACCCCCAACCGCCATAAAAGGGGGGATGAAGAGTGAAAAAGACAGGCTGCGAGATTCCAGGGAGGTGCGAACCGATCACACGATCATCGTTTACGAGCACCAAGATTTACTGCACAATATGTTTATAACAAAAGCTGTACCGATTGTTATTACAGTGACGTTTTAATTAGTTATGTAAATTGTATTGGTATTATGATGGGAGCTAATAATCGGTGGGTTTGTTATTGTTATGAGTTAATCAGTGGTAATTGGTATAATAATTCTCTAACCTATTTATGAATAATAATACGCGTTAAAACTGTTATCGTTTTAATTTGATAATTAAAATGAGACGGGACCTTTTCCAGTATTGGCATTGGATGGTAACTAAGCACAAGGACCGACTTGTTGTACGTGCTATACCAGAGGTATTTGAGTAGCGTTGCCATCCCAGAGTAAGAGATAATATATAATTACTTCTTTATTTATAAACTTGCAAAAAAACGTAAGTAAATTTGAATTGCGCGGGCTACCTTGACCTTAGAGCAGTGGTGGGCCAGTGGTAATGGCCCCACTTACGAGTTGTAGGTCGTGGGTTCGTACCCAGGCAGGCACTTTGCTTTGTGTAAATAATTTTATTATCACTGCTCTCAAAACGGTGAAGGAAAACACCGTGAGGAAACCGGCATGTTCTAGAATCAAAAATTCGAAGACATGTGACATCTACCAACCCGCACTGGGACCGCGTAGTCGATTACAGCCCACTCCCTCTCAAAGAGAGGAGGCCAGTGTCCCAGTAGTGGGAACATTGAAGACTGATTATGGGCTACCTTAGCGAATGGCTTAAAGTTAAGATACGTTTAAACATCAAAGTATGAAGTAACAGTCACTAATCATTTTTAACTTTAAGTGTCGTTTATAAATAAACCCCAAAATATTTATTTTGTTTTTATGACATCGGGGAAACTCGGACTCATTCAACAAACCAGCTTACCAAATGGCTTCAAACAGGATTTCAAGAAATATTACATTACAGTGAAACATTTTGATTTACCTCACTGAAATAATGAAACAACAAAAAACACTACTGTTCAACTTACCCAGATTTCCACACAAGCAACTTATCAGAACGAATTGGAAAGCAAAATCTAGGGGTAGGCAACATTTTTCTGTGTGACAACTCGTCACAAAAGATTCGCGGGGGTTGAAAGGGGTAAAGGGGTGAGTTTCACCCCTGCCGAGCTACTCATCCGCAACAAACGATGAGCACTGATTAGCGATGTTGTTGTTTATTCGTTGCTAATTATATGGGTGGCGGGTTCCATATTGTTTATGTGGAACGTTACGCTTTTAACTTTTAAAGAGAGAGGCAAAGAGGTAGTACGCATTTAAAAATGTTTTTTTAAAGACATTTACAACGTGTATCAGACAGGTGTGACGGTTGTGCAGTGTGTGCATCAGGGTGTGGTACAGACTGTCAAACTGAACAACTGTCACCACACCCTTAATTATTACAAATTTATGATACAACTGTATTTAAGTTACTATGTAGGTGATTCTTATAAGGACTTCTTTCTTCTAACTGCTTTTAATTGAAATTCCTATCTACAATACCTATAGCTAAAAGTTATCGATATTCTTTGTTTCCCATTGATGTTATTTCAAGTTAAACGAATATCAACCTTATTATAATCATTATTTAGTTGATTTCAGAGTGACTAGCACTTTTGAAAAAGTTATAAAAATGTTTTTAAGTGCTAGCGTAAATTTAATTTTATTGTGTAGGAATTAAAGTTATTTTTCCATAAACTCATATTTGTTTATATTTTTGGCAATAAAATCGCGAATGCAGTATAGTTACACGCAGCGTGTACGTAATTAATTTAAAAAAGTGTGTTTAAAGTTGCATGGTTTTTACACGATTTACATGATAAAATTTAATCTGAGGCCAACAAAGAAAGGAAAAGACCAAAGACCTTTCCTTAGACCCTTAGATTTCACTCTCATCCTTGTTCACGATACTAAAAATATAAAAAAGCAAAACAAGTTTCATACATCTCTGTATACAACATTTCAGCCCATAAAAAATCCAACAGGCACTCTCCTAACAAAACCTCAACCACCTTTGTGTTAAACTTGAATCCTTCCACTATTATTAAGTTTAGACTCCAGTTGAACCATACCAGCTTCTTTGTAAGTCTTCAAAAGCATTCCAGAGTTGCAAGCTACAGCTAAATTCCTCATACATTTCACCAATGTAAACGCGGAACTAATAAAATTTGCAAGTAACAGAGCTAAACAAAATGGTATGAAATTGTTAGTTGCTGCAACATGAATGGGTTGCACTTTACATCAATAAATTATGCCTGTACGTAGTTTGTTGCAGGCTGCAGTTTTTGTAGGTTAGAATAAAGTGTATTATATTACAGGTTGTTCTATTCTGTGAGCTTTAAATATCAATCAGAATGTATAGTCGCGGAATGAAAAGTTCAAAAAACTCTTGGTCAATTTCTTTTTTGCAATTTTACTACTTTTTAGACTACGTTTGTAGTCGAAGTAGAAATAACAGTTTGCATTGATTACAGTCCTAATGAAGGTACTAGTGTTATTGTTTTTAAATTGGCTACCTATCTTTTCGAATAATAATATTGTGGATACCTAAAACATCTCGGATATTACAAGGAGTCATTATTCGGGATGTTTTGTTTGATCAATTCGAACTACAAATGAATGAGTTACCAATGTGTCTGTCATTCGTATTATCTAAAGCATAAGCAAAATCGGCCTATAATGTTCCTCTTGCTGTGACACAGGCCTCTCGGTGCAGGCCAGTGCAAGTTGGCAGATGTAATATCTTTACTAATATTATAAAAAGGTAAAATTTGTGAGTTTGCATGTAGGGGGTAATCTTCAGAACTACTTATCCGATTACAAAACATCTTTCACTACTAGAAAGCTACTGTATTGCCAAGTGTCATAGGATATATATTTTATTATAATTTAAGTGTCTTCAAGGCTAGAGTGAACAGGCTCATAAAAAATTAGTGCGCTTTACCATCAACGATTGCATCACTGCTTTCCATCAGGCGGGATCGCAGTCAAGCACTAGTTTAAATCATAAAAAAAAAAAAAAAAAAATACAAGAAATTTCAGTCGGACGAAATCGCACGCAAAAGCTTCTTTTAAAATAACTGTAGTAACTGAACTCACGATCAAAAACTACTTTGAATTAAATTACCAAGACGCTACTAACTAGCCACAGAGAAACTAAACTAAACAAGACTTCTCTTTGATGTCTTCGTTCATTGGCTTTCTTTAATGAATTCCGCTCATTGTTTCTTTGAACTTTGTCATTAGGCGACTATAGTTAGTTTAGTCTTTGTTAATATTTTGCTTTTTATGGTTGCATGAGTTTAAAAGTTGCCGTCGTAGCAGTTTCGAAGCATAATCAGCAGTGTTCCCGCTGCTGGGACACAAGCCTCCTCTTAGTGACGGGGAGTGGGCCATAATCCACCACACGGGCCCTGTGCGGATTGTTAGATGTCACATGTTTTCGAATTTTTTGGTTCTAGGACATGCAGGTTTCCTCACGATGTTTTCCATCACCATTTTAAGAGCAGTGGTGATGAAATAATTTACACAAAGTAAAGCGCTTGACTGGATTTGAACCTACGACCGTAAAGTAAGTCGGACCCGTTACCACTGGGCCACCACTGCTCGGTCGAAGTATCTACAAGCCTAAATTGAATCGTAAAGTGTAGGTTTGAGTCTCAGATTGATGTAATTTGTTACATTATAGTAACACAACAACAAGCCTGTGTTTTCCAAAGAGGTAGGCAGAGGTGTAGTACATCCTGACCTGTGGTTTATCCATTTCATTAGTAACGTTGTCAATCCTATGTAATAAACTTGTAAGATTGTAAGGGTCTTTGTACGCACATGTTTTTTTTGCCGTGAAAAACTATGATTTATCCGCCGTGTGTTGGCACGGTCGTCAGTGTTGTATGGATCGCTATGGAAGCTTGTCGACAAACACGTTTTTTCTACGGCTTTATACGCCGCACCGTAAAGAAACCGTGTTGAATCCAAAGGCCTAAAGATTTTTATTACATTGTGTTATTTTCCTTTGTTTTCTATCGTTTATTAAAAACAAGAGTCTATTTTTATGAGTTTAAAAAACATGTAAAATTATTAATCCCTTTAAAAATGAACATAATTCATAAAATTTAAACCCCAATGATAAACTGTGCAAACACAAAGCCGCATTGTTTAATGCAACATTGTTTTAACAAAAATATGGTTATCCACATAATCCCCTAATGCCAGTTTAACAAAGTCAAACATTGTACAATGACTTTCGTCTGAAACGCTAATCAAAGTAGATGTTTTGGGGTTGAAATCCTATTAATTCTGAACCGTCTAATATAGCCCCGATGTTTTGTATAAAAACGGTCCAGAGATTTGATTAAGCAGAAAATTTTGCCTTTTGGTCATTATTGGAAAGGCTGGAAAAGTTGGCATCGCGGTTAGGGCGCAATAAAGAGGAATGGTCGAATTACATTCCGGAAATATGCTGGGTTAGCCTTGGATTTCACTTACAAAATGTCTATGGAGTCCTGTACTTAGCGGTAAGATATTGAGCCCCATGCATTATTATATGTGAGCAGTGGTGGTCCAGTGGAATCGGCCGCGACTTACGAGTTGTAGGTCGTAGGTTCGAACCCAGACAGGCGCATTACTTTGTGTAAATTATATATTTAATCACCACTGCTCTCAAAACGGTGAAGGAAAACACTGTGAGGAAACCGGCATGTTCTAGAACCAAAAATTCGAAGACATGTGACATCTTTCAACCCGCAGTGAGCCCGTGTGGTAGATTATAGCTCAATCCCTCTCGAAGAGAGGAGGCCTGTGTCCCAGCAGTGGGAACCATAAAGGCTGATATGAAGCATTATTGTCTTACTAGGGGTATTTTTAGAATAATGTGTTTGGGTTGAGTTTCGAAAAATCTATTCGTTGTGTACATCTAAGAATCAACACAAGAGCATAATCTTTTAATTTATCAAATAACTAGCCCGCGACTTCGTCCGAGTGAAATTTCTTCTTTAATTTTTTTTTAAATCCGATTGACAGTTCCAAAGATTAACGCGTTCAAACAAAAGAAACTCTTCAGCTTAGATATATTCAGCTTAGATAGCCTTCAGTGGTGTAGGCTGTGCATTGGTCTATGAGCCACTCAGTCAAAACCGCAGCCCATGAAGTGCAAATACCACATAACCATATAATCCACATACATACGTGCCAACAGCCTGCTACGTCACAACAATATCTACTGAAGCACAGCCGTGCACGAGCACAAGTGTCACCCCTTAGGCACGGTGCATCAAACACGACTCAAACTGCTAGACCATGTAATTGTCACACAACATATCTCCCTGCAAAACGCCTTGATCATAACTTATGCATAGACTTTAAGTTAAGTGTGACGAAAACTTGTAGGTAGCCGGTAGGTAATTTTAAAACCCCGGATTGTTTATGAATCTTCAACTATATTTTGTGTGAGCCATAATTTGAATCATTCACATAATCTATACGAATAATAAAGCCGAAGATTGTTTGAACGCGCTAAACTTTGGAACTACGAGTCAGATTTGACGAGTTCTTTTTGCATTTGATAGCCTAATTCTTGAGGAAGGCTATAGGGTTTAACATCGCACTAGGACCAATAGTAGCCGAGAAAAAGGAAAATAAGTCAGAAAGACCGCTATGCGAAAACGAAGTAGATAATAGCGCGGACAGGCGATAAGATGCATCGGAGTGGGACGGAGGAACAAAAAATTACACGCGGGCTGAAGCTAGCAAGTAATATTATGTAATAAGCAACTCGCACTGGCCCCGCGTGGTGAATGACGGCCCACTCCCTCTCGAAGAGAGGATACCTGTTTCCCAGCAGTGGTAATATTATATAGGTTGATTATGCTATACTTCAGAGTAGTAACAGAGGGTATGATAACAAAAATTGCCTGACTTCTCATTTGAAGGAAAATTGTCTGGAGACTGCGCTACACGTTCACGGTTTAGTATGAAATCCAAACGCAAACTTATGAAGTTATGACACAGAGCCTAAAATAATTGATCGCCTGTAGTGACCTTTGACCTGCAATCTTAGATAACCTTAATAAAGACGGAGCCACCGCGAAACCCACTGAAAATAAAATCAACATGATTTGTTTGAGCACTCTCAATGAGAAATGGCGATTTCTGGAAACCCTTTTGTAACACAATGTCGGTTTCGACTCCGTTAAACGCGCATTCCTTTCTAGGAAATCATTAAAAAAAAAATCACATATTCAGTAATTAAATGCTGGGTATTATACTTGTTACTGTGTACCTACGTTGTAAATAGATTTCAGTGAGTGAATTCCATTTTAGTAGAATTAGAAATGAAATAGAATTTGTTGAAGTTAAAGCAATATTTAATGCTACATAGTTAGTGAGTCCCGCGTCACGTGGTCTGCCGCGACCCCGCCTCACTGTCTCAGGGCACCAATTCTGTGCTATTTGGATCCACAATTTGTCCAGCATGCGGCCAGCGTTGAGCAGCCTTTTGAGCCACGTCAGCTAGTGAAGCATTAGCTGATATTAATTAATAGTTTTCAGTAAACCCCTTTTTTTTTTTGTTTAGCCCACTTTTGGACAAAGGCCTCACCCATGTCGTCTTTTTTATTTAAAAAATACTTAACAGTGTTGTTTTTGTTGCATTCAAAAACATCGGTGAAGATATGTTTAAAAATAACTAAGCTATCACTTATTCAAAACAACGAAAATAAACGTACCTACACGAGCTTACCAAAAACAATTAAAACCCCAAAAAAGTTAACCTTCACGACACAAATCCGTTCATCCCTGCTAATAAGATTAGGAACAGAGAACAGCTCTAATCCTGCTTATCCAGTTTTCATAAATCCTGACACGTGACCTTTACATCTATTTATAACAGCACATCTGTCTTTTGAAGGGAGTCAGTGGTTACTTCAGAAATACTTAGATTAGTGAACATGGATGTGCTGGTGACACCTTAGTTTGCGTGGGGATTTATATATCCGTTTTGCCTTTGTTATATTTCGATGTTATATTTAGATCGTAACTGTTACTTTATATTATACATATACTTTATTATTTTCGTTACTTACGTGTCACGTTTTTTCTATTATTAGTGTATAATCTCAAGTTCTTGCTACCATAATAAAATTATCAGCCGCTAAACATCTTAACATTCCTATTTCATTTCCACACACACACACACACTTCACACATTCATTCATTTTTTCATTTTCACATTTGTCTAACTATGATTGTTACAGTTTCTTTATTTTTTTTTTTTGTGTAAACTAGCTAACACATTGCGATGTTTTTTTTTTATTGACAACCTTCTCTGGCGTGCACACCACCCATTATCAAAGTTTCTTCACAATCGCTCGAGCCAATATCGAGTTTTTTACGAGACTAACGCACGGCAATTGATTTTTAGAAATATAAATTTGTCGTTAATTACCGAACCCTGAAATTTTAATCATCTGGTTTGTAAATCCTATTTTCAAATACAATAATACACGAACGCGGAGTAGCAATTGACAATTTGTATTTAGATGGGAGACTATAACCGTTAACAGGCAGTTTCACTTAATTCAAAGGTAAAATTTAGTCTCAATTGCTACGTATAGATGTCGCTACTCGTTATTCAGGCCATTTCCACCCATTTTCTAAGAAATCCTTATCATTACGTAAAGCTACGCAACTTAGATAACAGCACATTTTGTTTTATCACCCCATAGCTCGATGACTGTAGAAAAGGAAGGCAGGTGTAATGTTTTCCCAAAAATTCTTCTCCGAAGCTGATTCGAATTTCAATGAAATTAATTAAATGGAAGACGATCCTTGTATACTGATTTCTGTTATTAGAAAAGCTATTAATTTCAGCCTTGTGGATGATGTAGAAGAAGAAAATGTACAGCAGTGTCGTCTTGTGGCTTGTATCCATACTAATATTATAAACTCGAAAATAACTCTGTATGTTACCTCTTTTCACCTAATCTACTGAACGGATTTCGATAAAATTTGGCAAGGAGATATGTGGCATCCTGGGGAAATATATAGGTTACTTTCTTCATCTCGGTAGCCGATGCCCGTGGGATAATTTCCGACATGCACGCGGACGTAGCCGCGGGCAGCAGCTAGTGACATATGAAACTGTGGCCGAACCGCATATCAAGCCTAATAATACTTAGTCAAGAAGCCAATAACTGGAGATGTGTATATAATAAAGATGTTGCGAATCGTCTTACTGCGAAAGGTCAGTGACACTTCGTGTTTGCTTATACCATTAAATCCAATTGCGTGTGAAATATACAAACCAACGGTATGGCGCCTCTAAATATAACATTTATGATCTTTAATCAAACACGTGCTGATTGGTTCGAGTTGCTCATCTCCAGAAAAAAATTAATTTCGCATAAACAATGAATAAACCAGTAGTGGCCCAAGGGTGTCGGCCTTTTCTTTTGTTTTTTTTTTTCTGGGTGGGAAATCATCATATGACTTCTCCCGCTTTGGGCAGAGCAGGAGGGCGTGTCAGACTTTTACTGACTAAAACCCACCCGTGTTCCTTCAGTTGCCTATGCCAGGGACCACGGTATCTCTTTCGAACAACCCGCGGCCCTGGCAGGCATCGGCCCTAGCGGACCCCGTCACTTCGTGCTGACATCTCTTTGAGGCGCGCGTGAGACACAACGCGCCGTCGACTCGGGCCTGGTCCTTGCCGGGCGGCGGGCTGCCCATTGCTCGCCGCCCGCAAGCCCGCACCTACGGTGGCCGGGAGTCGGCTGGTGACTCCCGACGTCCAAGGCGTCTCCTACGGCGACTACGGGCGTGAGGGCGCAGAGATTGACTCTCCCTCACGCGCTCCGCCTCCTCTTTTGCGAGCATTACTGCTTCGCAGAAGGAGGTGACGGCTTCCCATGCACTCTCGCTCCGTACCTGGACCAGGGCCAGTGATGTCGGCCTCGACTTACGAGTTGTAGGTAGTAAGTTCAAACCTAGACAGGCGCTTTACTTTGTGTGTTTAATTTAATCATTACTGCTCCCAAAACATTTAAGGAAACCGGCATGTTCTAAAACCAAAAATTCGAAATCATGTGAAATCTTCCAACACGTACAATGGGCCCTGCACTGGATTACAGCCCACTCCTTCTTACCGAGAGGAGACCTGTGTGTCAGCAATGAGAACTTCATGGGCTAATTATGCATTAGGCAATAAATATAATTATCCAGTCATCCATACACTGGGCCATCATGGTGAATAGATAGATATACGGATACAGTAAGTGCACTGTTTTAAAGGACTAGATTATTAAATGTACAACTTATTTGACATTTTATTTTTGTTTTGATTGTTGATTTTTTGTTGTCTGCCAGTGTCGCGGGCGCATCACGGATTAATTTGTATTGTCAATGTCAAATGTCAATTAATGAGTGTTGTTTTTGGTCCCTGGCCCTGACATTAAACAATGGACCAAATTGTCAACATCTTATATGCTTGAGTAACGAGGCTTTTGACTACGTTGTTTGTGTATATTTTGTCTTTTTTTATTTGCACAAACAAAACGCACATTAGCGTTTTGTTTGTGCAGAATAAACAATTTTTCTTTCTTTATTTCTTTCGAACCCAGTAATTCCCTGAATCGATAACAGACTAACGATTGCTACTGCTAATTAGCACTATTAAATAAAAACTGAAACCATCAAGGAACTCCTTAATGAAGTAACTTGAAACCTAATTAAGCTAAAAAGATACTTCCTTTCAACCCGTTTAAAGCTTAAATTAACTCATTAAATTAAAATACACCGCACAGACGCCCACTGACACAATAATAAAAATCTCTAACAAAACTAATTAACTCGTAATTAAATAATGTTACTGAAAAAGTATCTGAAATAATAAATACAGTCACAAACCGATATCAGTTACACAAAAAGTTACAACCGGATGGTTTCATGTGGGTATTTCGAAAAAAGCTCAGTACACCAGCTGCGCGCGCGGCGGTACAAAGATCTGTTTATTGTAAGGTAGCATGTGTTCATATGTTTATGTTCCGCTACGTTTTGCGTCCATGTTTATATGGGAGGTTTTTTTGGGAATCATTTCGATGTGTGGAGGATGTGGACTTGGTGTTAAGAGATGATGACGTATTCTTTTTGGTTTTGTGGTGTGGATATCCGTTAGATGTCGTGAGTATTGTTATTTCTGTCAAGTGCCACTGTTCTGTTTGCTGATCTAGCATCTTCAGGTCTCTTATTTACGTTTTAAAGTTTTATATTAACAGTCATACAGATGTAGATCTTGTTACGTCATCATCATCATCTGCCTAGCCTTTTCCCAACTACGTCTATAATAATAATTTTTGATTTTCGGCTTCTTAAAATCATAAAAGTATCAGCTACGGAAATAAATATATCTCGTTCCAAACTATCGATAAAAATAGACCAACCGAAGTCGACATTACGAATAAATAAATCAGCATTAACGACTAAACTGCTACAGATCAGCAGAATGCATAAATTATAACAGCAATCAATAACACGAACATCAAAACATTTGGAAAGCACATCCATTCCGCAGACGTTTCCCGTCCTTTCTCAGAACTAGTCGTCCGACGCAAAGGGAACTTCACCAGGAGACTGTCTGTCTGTCTGTTTGTTGAACTCGAACAATAAACAGATACATCCAGATAGTTTGCTTCAAAGTCCAAGCTATAAGTTTACTTCGTAATCTGATGTCTTGTAGCTTGGAGCTGTGCTTTTGCAAGCCAACAGATTTTTAAGATCAGAAATTTTAAGATCATAGTATGATTGAGTCATATTGTATTTTATTATTTACAATATCGTATTGAGTGGTTAATATATTTGAGAGTTTATATATAAACGATGATTAAAGTTAAGTGTAAACTTCGAAAATGTATGGTTATAAAGTCGCTAATCACTACTTAACTTTAAGCAAGGTTTATGAATAAAGGGGTATGTATGGGCCATCCTTTCTCTGTCTGAAAAAAACTTATTTTTTGCAAGACACAAAAATATTATAAACGGCATTTTTTATAATATTTTTTCACGTTATGTTTAGTATTATTCCGATCCTCCTAAGGATTCGCAGTAACAATTTCGTCTGGCGATAAACGATTAGATCTTCAACTGGCAATAATTATGTTCAATCAGTTATACATTTTATTTATTTACTAAGGCACCAAGCCCTAATATTCAAACCACAAATAAAAATGACATAAAATTGATTGTTATTATTAAAATAAAATACATTATGTGTGTATAGTGACCATTGATGTTCACCATTCCGGAACAACTATATCTCACTAATTCAGATTCCCGGAACTCATAAGTACGTCCTTTATCAAGCCCGCAGTGCAAGTTTCTGAGTTCCATCAGTATCGTATCTCTTCCATGAATTGGAATTCTCCAAAACCATTCACCATCTCGATGTTCAGGGAAGCGAGTTCCCGTGAAGACAATGCGAAATGCTCTGTCGATGTCCGATTTAATTAGAAACGCTCCATTGCATCCCATAGGTGTCGTGAGACGCCTAATAGATTATATCAGGTAAATGTGATGCAAGGTTTGTGGGAGAGTAGCGAGGTAAATGAATTAAGTCCACGTCCAGGGATCGTATTTGGTTAGTTTGATCTACTTAATAATATCTAGCATGTAGTTTACCACTTTATGATATTGTATTCGGTTTGTAGAATATTATAGTATGTATATATACGTGGGCGTGTTGAATATATACGCATATCATAGTCTCCTTAGATAATGTAAATGATAAAAAATAATAAATGATTTTATTTTGTAAGTAGGTTTGTACAAACACTTTTACACGTCACTCATATTTTAAAAACTAGATGAGGTCGGCGTTTCCTGTCTGACTAGTCTAAGAAGAAAGGCCGAAACAAACTCGGAGGTCACAGTCTCTTTTAAAGTCCAGACATAATCTTCGTCAGATCATATGATCGACATGGATCTAAAGGACATTGATCTACATGGTCTTCATATGAAGACCATGTAGATCAATCTCCTTTTGAGGAAAGAACCACATATATTCAGAGGAGCTGTCCGTGCCTGTCAGTGCACGCATTTGTCAGAAATCATGCAGCTCAACTCAAAACTTGGACTTAAAACTGTGAAATAAATACCATCTGGGGAGAATAAACTGTCAAAAGTGCACTTGATTTATGAACTGATCACGGTAAACTGTGATGTATTTATAAAGATACTCTAGCATAAAATATTTAGAAGCAAGGGATATTGTCGGGGTATGATTCTGCTTACCCTGCTTTTAAAAACAAATTCCATACTAAAGTAGCGTTTCCAAAAAGAATACTCACCCTTCACTCCCACAACACTTTGTAAACAAACTTAACCTTTCCCAGTACGGACGAGATAACGTAAACAAATTAAGTAGTGGTATGTGCGCATACGTTCCTGGACGCTGCTTATTTTGATATTTCGACCCACTTTAGTATGAGAACGCTCCTAAGTTTAGAAACCCTTTGTGATGTTTTCACATAAGATAAAAGATAACATTTGAGTCAAATGTGGGGTAGATGTAACGAAGTTTCTCTGAGTGAAATTCTGAAATAATATTTATTTCGAAGGATTGTTTGTTTGCTTGCATTTCGAAACCAAGTTTGAAGAAATAAAGTTGTTAAAAACATGTTTCTATCATAATAAATGTCGTGTTATTTTTTCGTTTAGTCATGCGACTGAAACTTAATGATGTAAAAATATGCTATGTTGTTCATTATTATTATGCATTGCTTCAGGAAATATCTTCGGAATCCTTACTAATATTATTAATTTGAAAGTAACTCCGACTGTATGTTACCTTTTTACGCCTAAACCACTGAACGGATTTTGATAAAATTTGGCAAAGAGATAGATGGCATCCTGGAGAAGGACATATGTGTAGGATAATTTCCGACAACCGCGCAGGCAAAACCGCGGGTAGAAGCTGGTTATGTAATAATATTAACAGTAAAATAGTAAAACAACACAATAAAATTTATTTTCGCAGATCTTTCACTTTAAACCTGTCAAACAATCAATCTTCAGTTTCAGTGCAGTAGTATTCTAAAAAACTTGGAGCATTTGACGATCTCATGGCTATATCTGGAAACTTGTAAAAACTAACATGTCCAGTCTTTCTTTTGCTTTCGTTCTCGACCAGTAACGGTTGGATCGCAATGCATACAATATGTCCGATTTTAGGGACTCGGCTGTGATTGTCGGAGGGATTCTAGATTTTTATCGCTACTGTTGAAACACCTCTTTTATCTGTTCTGTGGTTGAAACCATGAAAAGTTTCTATGTGTCTTTTTCGTACCTAATGAATATTGTTTTTAACTATCTCAATACAACGTTATTTAACACTGAACTTAGTTTAGAAGTCAATATTATATTGTGTATTTTTTTCGTGTAATTCATTCGCATTTCATTTTCATTAATTTCTAGCTTTTTCTATTAGTTAATTTCTTATTCTACATATACGAGTATTATCAGATGAGTTTGGTTTATCTTCTCTTTTAATATATTAAAACGTGAAAGTTTGTATGGATGGATGGATTTTTGTTACCCTTTCACGCAAAAACTGCTGAACGTATTTGGATGAAATTCGGCACACAGGTGGTTTATAACCAGGATTAACATATAGGGTACTTTTTATCTCGATATTCCCACGGGATCGAAACTTATGCGGGTGAAACCGCGAGGCGCAGGTAGTACAATATATGTAAAGGCCTACTGTCTTCAAAACAAACAATATATCTCATACCGTTCCCCGGATACGAGATAGATTCGTTCCTGGCATTTCTGTTTTTTATATTTTCTCCGTGGTAGCTGTTTGTGGAAACGTATGCCAAATCCGGCCTATTTTTGTTACCGGCCAGTGAACCGTTTCCAGCTTTGTTTTGATTTCTACCAATCAAAAATTCAATTTAGCGCGGGAGCACATATAATCAAGACTTTTTTGTAGTTTTTATATTTTTCTGTTTTCAGTAAAGCGTTTGACACGGTTTTTATATAAAACTTGCTGAATGTTTGATTTTCGAAATAGTTTTAGATTCGGCTTTGGTTTGGTTTGTTTGGTTTGATTTATGTGTTGTTTTCGAAGCGATATTGTGAATGTATTTTTGTATTGTTATTTCTCTTCATATTTTTGAATAGAATCTTTTGTCTCATACGACATAGTTTATGTACGGCTGGGTACATATTATTAGATGGCGTTATTAAAACATCAACTACTACTGTCTTTGTTGAGTTTGTTATCTTCCTTTCCGACAAAATACAACTCGATTGTAACGGTTCTCGCTATTCAATGGAAGCCAATAAACAGCATCATTTAATTGTATGTTGCCAATCAGTCAGTATTTGATTTCAAATACTATTAATAACATTGACAACTCGCGTGTCTTGCAAGTTATTCGATGTTAGTTTTAGCTTAAACTTAGGTATCAGTCTGTCGTAAATGTTCTCTGGTAAAAATATACCTGCCAGGACAAATAATTATTATGTATCACCATCCTCCTTGCTTTGACCTCAATGTATTTGGAGCATGTTTTCTTCCTCCAACTTGCAGCAGCAGCAGTCATATCAGTACTTACTTACATTCTTTCTATTCATAATTGTTGAGACCGCTCGCGCTTCACTCAACATCGCCGCGCGCTGGCGGCAGTGAACGAGGGGTGCGGGGACAGCGGGGAATCAGCTGGCCAACGGCCGAGCGCGAACCCCCGCGCCTAACCGCCGCGTCAGTCAGCTGTTGTGCTCCTTAATACACGGCTGTGCTAGCGCGTCTTAAATTCTTTCTTAAAATCTTGTATGTTCAACCGACCGTTGTAATTTTATATCTTTTTACATCATTATACTTGTTATACAGTCCACTATAATTTCATTTTGCTCCACCACGACCTATCGTCGCGATCAATAATAATGATTGTTAATTTTGTACTAAATCTTAAAAAAATGTGACATTTTTTGTTCTTATTCATCACATTTTTTAATAACCAACGACATACCTCATGACTTTTTAATGGAGGAACAGTGACTCACAAGTTACAGATATCAAACTAAGTTAGCCAACCTATGTTACAGACTTTTGTATGTTATATTAATGTAGTAAACATGTAGCTATTTTCTTTTCGAGCAAATTATTCAAAGCTAAATACCTACTTTAAAAAACCATAGATCCTTACTCTCTGGACTCCCATAACTACTACCAAATCCTACCATTATACCAATGAGGTAACTGAATTGACTGAACTAACTGATACTTACCGATTATTTCTCCCTCTTTACTGTCCGATCGGTAACAAGTCTTTCGTTAGAATTACCGGTGGCGGTCGTAATCGTCCAAACTGAGACGAATTGCTAATCCTACACCCCAGGCTTGGTTTACCATTTAACTAGACTCAAGTATCGGCTACTTCCCTGAGAAAGATTTTGCAATTGATGCATTTCTTTTCTAGTAGTTAAGAGGGAAATACAGCGAAATTTACCAAAATTTAAGGGTGTGGCACAACAGACCATCAAACTGAACAATTTTCTCCATGGGACCAACATCGTAATCTTGAAAAAAATATCAACTGTCCCATACAAAACTTCAATATTACTCAACCCAAATGCGAAGCATAATCAGCCTATAATGTTCCCACTCGTGGGATACAGACTTTCTTAGGTAGTGGGCTGTAATCTACCACACGGGCCTAGTACGGGTTGGTAGATGTCACATGTCTTCGATTTTTTGATTCAAGGACATGCCGGTTGCCAAATGCATGTTGGTCCAAATTGCCAAGAAATATGACAACTAAATTAGTGTCAATGATTGGTAAAATCTCTATTAAAAAAGTATTAGCATTAATTACGAAAAAAGGGATTTGGACTTAACTTTCTGTTAAGAAAGCTTTCCTTTTAATTCATTTTGTATTTCATAAAAGATTTATCTAAGCAAGACTTTATCCAAAATAATCTTTAAAAAACTTACTTAAGTCAGCTTTTTTTAAAAACACGGCCCGCAGCTCCCAATCCTAAATAGGCACTCGCAGCAAAACCTTTCAACTTTTTAATTCCAGTTTAGAAACTTTTCAAGTAAGTGATTTAAGAAAACACTTATATTTCACCGGGAATCTTAGAAGAGGTAGCATAATTTCCGAAAAAAATCTAACCCTCAGTTTGCTAATTCCGGAAACTTTCGCCGGAGTGTTCGAGGACACCTGTCGACCGTTACGGTAAACTTCGGAGAGATTCCCCCCCTTTTTTACTACCTTTTGAATCGTTTATCTCAGCGGTGCTTTGGGTTGAGTGTATTTGAAACTTCCCGATTGCCCATTATGCTGTTTTTCTTTTTTTTTTCGCCGTCGAACTTTTTCGAACGCCAATTGTAGGGCTTTACTGAAAAAAAAAACAAATCGCTGATTTTCGGGTCGCGGGTTATGGGCGGTTTGTTGCACGCTGTGACGTAATCAAGATTTTTTTGGAAAAAAGAACGTATATTTTTTGCGCAGATAAATGCATACGGTTCCGGAAGATGTACGTTTCCAATAGATGAATTTTGGTTTGGGTTTTGCTAGATACGTGGTTTTGAACGAACAGAATATTTTTTTCAATGTTTTTGTGTGCATACATGAAAGCAATTTAAAACACGAATATTTTTAAACAATACTCCAAGCGCATTGTCTCGCTACATCCTTAAACAATGGGAGGATAAAATATTTTCATAATAAGAGATTTTTGCTGAGAGAAACTTAAAACTGCAAACGTTATTAAATATTTTTGTTAGCAAAAGTACCTAGCAAGCTGCAGAAAAGTGCTCTTATTTTATTGGCCCGATAACAAAAGCTATTTGAATATTCAACTCCTTTCTGGATATTATTATAAGAGAAACCTCTCGGCTGATAGTTAGGTTGAAAAGTTTGCTTGTCCATTTTATAAATAATTTTCATAATCGTTTTTTTATAGATTCCAAGTTGCTCCATGGTGTTATTGTTTCGTAACTGTATCTAAACGCCATTTTTAATAATGCTTTTTAAAGTACGTTTCTTGTCTAAAACGTAACTTTTCTTTTTTTATCTTATTCCCATGTCAGTAATAACGCTTCACTTTTCCACTGTTATTATAACAAAAACCACATTACGCAACAAAAAAGTCGACCTTGTGAAACGACTTCCATACAAAACGAAAAGAAATACATTTCCATTTTTATTGTATAAAAAAGTCCCGTAAAATATAATCTTGATAGTCGATATTACCCGCGCACTATGACTTGGGGTCAGACCATTGTGGCCGTTCGTGGCCCACGCAGTGTGGCAACCGATGGACCATTTGTCATAATCTCGCGTTGGTTGCAACGTTCGGAGGTTAGAATTTAAATGTCGAATGTTTTGGGTGTTACGGATTATATTGTAGTAAAAATGAGATTTGAGTTGTAAAGATTAGGATTTTGACATCAGTAGGTTTGGCGGCAAGAGGCGGTGTATCTGGTAATTTTTACCTAACTGCGGCAAAACTCAGAGGGATTTGAATTAATAATATTCAGCCTTATTTATAAAAATCTCGCTAATCAATCCTTAGCTACTGCTTAGCTTACCATTCAGTTAGCTCTTAATCAATGCTTAACTTTTCTTTATTCATAAACGCTAGTTAGCAGGTGATTAGTATGTGACTGTTTGTATGTGACTGCCACAACGTAGCTTTTCTTTAGTTCTGTACCTTAGAACTGTCGTCATAAGATAACACATGGGCACATGGCATATTGAATAATCACTATCTGTGATGAACTTCTTCACGAACTCATTCTCTTCATACCTCCTAAGCACCTACTGAGCCACCTCATTGAGCTTTCCCTATAAATTCTTTCATCATATGCATACGCGGAATGAAGAGTATATAATATAATCATTCTCGTAGCGGATTAAAACGGGCTTTGTAGGTCTTCCTTCTTCTACTTCCCTCCGGCATTTCAAAATTATTTAACTTTTCTACGTCGTTTTGGAAATCCAGTAAAAGATTTTCGAAGTCCATATGTACGTACTACTCGATATTATGAACAAAATAACCTCGAAGTGCAATGATCCGATCAGCTGATTCAAATAAGATCCGCCATGTTGCCTCTTAGCATCCTCTTAACAGTGGTCCAGTGGTGTTTAATTTGGACAGCTACTAATCAAATAAATAAGACTGAAGTTTTGAAAATATGAATGAAAATATTATTTTCTAATACTTTTCTGCGAATTTTTTCTTCGATCTGAAGCTTGCAGATTTTCTTATGCCGAACATTTTTTACTGATCTCAAAATTGATTTGCAGGAGAATTTTATATGTTTCCGTGACTTTACATATTTAGAATCTATGGCAGACATAAAAACAAATAATTACTAAAGCATCTTCATTATGGTTCCGTGTAATAGAACCAGAAATCACATTAATAAAACTTAAAAATAATATAGAAAAGTAGTTACACAGTTTATCATTCCATAACTAGCAGAACTGTTGTGAGAATATTTTATGTAGCGCCACAAAATTAATATTACGTTAAACATTGATTAATGGTTACGAATGAGCAGGTCGACTTGGAAATAATTTGATAGCGGCCGACTTTAGAACTGGTTCGCTTGTTTTCGTTTATTACGTACCTTTTAGTGACCAGTAATATAAAACAAGTCATTTAATAGCTTAAGCATAATCAGTCGATAATATTCCCACTGCTGGGATACAGGCCTCCTCTCTATGAGAGGGAGTGGGCCATCCATCACGTGGGCCCAGTGCGGGTTGGTTGTTGTCACGTGTCTTTGAATTTTTGGTTCTAGGACATGCCGGTTTCCTCACGATTTTCCTTCACCGTTTTGGGAGTAGTAGTGATGAAATAATTTACATACATTAAAGCACATGCCTGGGTTCGAACCCACGACCCAACTCGTAAGTCGAAGTCGTTACCCCTGTGCCACCACTACTCAGTAATTTAATATCTGTATTTGAAAGTCCAACCTTCTTGGCTTGCTTTTGTGACAGTCATTTTTAGCACCAAACTTGGATAACAAAAACGACTTAGGTACGAGTTGTACGTCGTGGGTTCGAACCCAGGCAGGCACGATACTTTTATTTCATTACCACCGTTCTCAAAAACGGTGAAGGAAACATCGTGAGGAAACCGGCATGTCCTAGAATCAAAAATTCGAAGACGTGACATCTACCATCCCGCACTGGGCCCGCACCGTGCATTACGGCCCACGGGTCTCAGGCTTGTGTCCCAGCAGTTGGAACATTATAGGGTGATTATGTGCTTTTAAACCCAAATCTTTATTGCAGTTCCTAATTTAAACATATGTATATTTTTTTAAAGAAATTCTGGATAGAATCTAATACGTGCCATTTTTAATTCCTGTTGAAATCACGTTCAATAAATGCATCTAGTCAAAAGTCACGCATTCGCTCCCAATATGGACAAAAAACTATTTCTATTTCACCCCAGTAGAAAGCTTACATCATAAACAAACCGTGCGTTACATAATGTTGCATGATAAACAAACTATATCGGGATCAAGACGGGAAACATATAAACATGGTCCATAATGAGTAACAACAGTTTTATACAATAACTTTCATAGCAACAACTTCCTGGATTTTGTCGTAACTTGTTTATCTGTGTTTTGTTTTATTTTGTTTAATAAAATGTTTCTTTTGTGTTTTGTTTTTAATATGGTAATTTATTTGAGAAAGATAAAATATAGGAATTTAATTTTGTTTGTAGGAAGTTGAAATGTGGTATGCCTATTAACTTTTTCTTACGAGTATAGCGATCGAAGTGCATAGCCTGCTTTTATAAACCATTTCAACATAATAAATACATCGGTAGGTAGGTAAGAGCAAACATGAGTCGGTACTTACATTTGTAATTATTCCAATAGATGAATTATTTTATTTAAACAATAAAACTATCTCCTATTAACTAACAGTTATTCTTGGTCTCTGTAATTATTTACCTACAGCGAGCAAACTTATTTTTTTTTCATTCACAAGGTACAGTTCCAATTAAACAATAAAACTGAGTGCACGAAACATTATAATATTTTTTCAATTAACATAAAATATAAATACTTCTGCAATCGTCTGTACTAAGTAGCCAACCGCAGGTGGTAAACCTAATCTCGTACAGCGAGGTACAGCCGCCCACAAAACGCGACCTAAATAAGAAAAACTATTGTTACTCATAGTTTTATTGTACTTTTTGTTTTACAACATTTTATCTGTTTGTATGACAAATGGCCAATTATTTCGTGTTCGTATTGTATGATCGCTACTGGGTTTTGTTGTTGAGAGCTTTTTATTTTTTGTGATGTAAAAATAGTCAAAATGTTAAACCGATTGAGTCTAGTTGAGTGGTTATAGGACTAACTAACAATCAGACTATTGTGTATGATTAATGGAATTCAGTTTTATTTTTCAAAGGGTTTTGGAACATGATTTGATTTTGTAATTTTTCAGTACCTTAAATTCTATCCGTTTTACTTTTATGACAAAAGCTAAGTAAATCGAATTATAGTCATAAGAGAAACACCTAACTCACCATAATCGTCTGCTTAGTCTTCCTCAACTATGTTGGGTGCAGCTTCCCGTCTTACCAGATGCAGATGAATACCAGACTTCTACGTGGAGCGACTGCCTATCTGAACTCCACATCCCATGACGACCACCGAAAGTCTGACAACGCGCAGTCTGGTATCGCGAAACGAGGGTCAAAGATCCCCACGAATGACAGCGGGGATTAACGGCTTAACGTACCTTCCGATGCATGGAGCGGTCTGGGTATGAAAAGATGGTCACCCATCCCCAGACTTACCTCGACATATGTAGCTTAACCTGATCAATCGACTACCGCGGATATTATTACTTATCCATGAGCAAGAGAAATACCTGGCTATGCGACATAAACTATTAATATTTAGATCATTACCTACGCAATAGCCAAATCCATTATTTTACAATAATACACAATTCCATACATTTATTCATAACTCTATTTATCGTGCTGCTACCAGATATTGTTAGAATCCGTGACATTTGTCCCACAGCGATATTATTGTACCATTAAGATGCATTCAGATATACAATCTTTGACACTTATGCTGCAGTGACTCCCACGTGGTTGTGTTTATTCGACTATTGTGGTGGTATTTGTGATAAGAGACACAGTCCATGGAAGCACATAGTATGCATAGTCTTTTCAAATTTGTTTCAAATTGATGTTATTTCAAGTTAAACAAATATCAACTTTACAATAACTAGCTCTATTGAAATTGTAGCGTAAACTGAACTTCATTATGTAGGAATTAAAGTTATTTTTCCATAAACTCATATTTGTTTGCCTTTTTGGCAAATAAATCGCGAATGCAGATTACCTACACACATACTAATGCTACTACATAATGTAATGTCCTAATTTTTTTATTTAATTAATAGAAAACAAACAGTTCATTTATCAAACTAAATTTCATTCGAAAACAGCAATCGGTTTCTTACTAAACTTTAACTATATCCGATGACCATGCATACCCTTTTGTTGACTGTAGGTACATGAAACAGAGAAATTTTGTAAGGAAAATTACAACGAAACGCAACGCAAAGAAAGTCTTCAATTTAAATTTTGCTGTAACTGTTGAACATTTAATTCAGGTTACATAAGTGAATAATATGTGTGTTATGACATACCTCCCCCAAACTAACAGTGTAGTGTAGATCCGCAAGTAAACAATGTCTTAGATATTTCATCTAAAACTGTTACCGGCCCTACATTGTACTCCGTTATCCTACATTTCATTTTACGACGCTACGTGATGGGCCCTAAAACAAGCTAGTACCTTGCTGTGTCATGCTAGTCCTGCAGTACTATACTTAATGTACAGAGCAGTAAATAGACTTAAGTGAAACTAACACAAATAGCAACGGGTATATGTACAGATTTACTTTACCTAAAGGATGAATAGCGGGGTATGGCTTAAAAAAGAATTGTTAAACTTATTAATCAGCCTATAAAGTTCCCACTGCTGGGACACAGGCTTCCTCTCGATGAGAGGGAGTGCGCCGTAATCCACCACGCGTCTTCGAATTTTAGTTTCTAGGATATGCCGGTTTCATCACGATGTTTTCCTTCACCGTTTTTGAAAGCAGTCTGTCAACTCAACCTATCGCATGTCACTGCTGACATAGGCCACTCCCAGGCTGCGCCACAACACTCTGTCCTCCGCCTTCCGCACCCAGTCCCAGCTACTTTATTTAGGTCGTCGGTCCATCTAGCTGGGGGGCGCTTCACGTTACGCTTGCCGATACGCGGTCTCCACTCTAGGACTCGTCTGCTCCAGCGGCCAACGGTCATCGGTGAGAGCAGTGGTGATGAAATAATGTAAAGCACCTGACTGTGTTCGAACCTACGACCCACAACTAGTAAGTCATGGCCGTTACCAATGGGTCACCATTGCTCTTATCCAAATATAACCTAAGATTAATGAACCGACACCACCTTTCCTACCTCATAATTAATCAACCTAATGACGTCGAAACAATCTGTTAATACACTCTAAAAGTAAAACTGCTCTTATTTCAAATCGGATTTAATTTTCAATCGCTAATGTATGCAATATTAATCGGATTACTAATTGATGATAAACTTGACAGCTATCGACGTCACACCGACTTTCTGGTACCTAATAGGATTTACTTTAAATGAAAACTGGCGCCTGTGGGCGTTTAGTGACGAGTTGGTACTTGATATGTTAATTATAATCGTTAAGTACCTTGTCAATTTTGTCATCGCAGTTTTTTGTTGTGTGTAAAAAGTCGAGAGTATTTAACTTCGTCGGTCAAGACGCGGATACAAGGTGTCATTAAAAACTACTTAGATATTTTCCTACATCACCTTTTTTTCCATCACACTAAACTTATTTGAAGTTTGGTGACGATAAGCGACATTTAAAATTAAGAGACGTAAGGGAATAGATAGCAAACTTTGTTGGAACCTTCGTTAAACTTTCTCTACTCTGCCTATCTATAGACATTTTGAAAAGAACTTTAGCTTGAGGACCCAAAATTAAAGAATCAAAACGCTGTTAATATTATTCTAATTGCGATCGGATTGGATTGGAGACCGCGTATCGGCAAGCGTAGTGTTGTACACCCCCCAGCTAGATGGACCGACAACCTTAAAAAGATAGCTGGGACAGACTGGATGCGGAAAGCTGAGGACAGGCTATGGGGCGCAGCCAGGGAGGGGTCTTTGTTCAGCAGTGGACTGCTATAGGTGAAGTTCATTGAATCGCTACTATAATTATATAAACTGAGCAATGGTGCAAGTACTGAATTAATCTGTAAGTGCTCCTAATGGACGGTAAAATGTTTTCGTACAAACATAACCTATTCATCCCTTTATCAGAACACTAAAGCCAAAACCTAAATACTCATATCATAGTATAATATTATGACGTAACAGAATGTGAGAAACTAAACTATGACTTCCCTCAATTATAAACGTATACTAACTTAAACTGGCGCGCTTAACTGAACAGTTAGCCGGAATATATAGCTTAGATAAACGTGGTACAAGCACTAACAGTAAAGGCGTCGTTACACGAGACAGAATCAACATAAAGTTTAGTTAGCAAGCGAATGTTGAACGTTTGGTGAAAAAATACGATTGCTATTAATAACGTGCTATGGTTATAGTGGGGTTTAAAATGATTTTGGTGTGGGATTAGAGGATATGAAGTTTTTTTTGCATAATAACAATAGAAGTCAGTGCGGTTGAGGATAAATCGATTGTTAAAAGTATGCAAATATGAGATATTTCTCCTAAAACATTACGTAAATTGCAGAAATTGGGGGAGGCCTCTGTACAGCAGGCTTGTAATTAATCCCATTATAACCGGATAGCAAGTGCAGTTGGTTTACCAAAAACAATTTCAATCCTAAAAATATTCCTGAATATCCTTACAAAATGCCACGGAAGAGGAAGACCCCCGCGGTGGTCCAGTATCGAGAGGGAGATGAAAGCGCAGAACCTAACTGCTAAGACAACCCATATAAAACTGGGATTATGGGATGGAAGAAGATTTTCAATACTTCTCCCACGAAAAATGTTGAAAATCTTAGATACTAATGAACCGTGTGAAAAAGCCTTAACACTACTAAACAGAGGCATCCAACACGGCACAGGTGAACTTTCCAGAATATTCTGATAATGCCTCTAACATAGCACTAGCAGAGAATTTAAGTATCATAGCTGTTGCAAAATTGCTCACTGCTCGCTTTTGATTGTAAGGCTTAGCGGTGTTACGAGTTATGTGGGTTCGTGGTACGGGGTATTTATATTTAGAATTTAATAAGGTTTAAATTTGCAGTTATGCTATTGTAATAAAGTCGAACTAGATTATGTTTTAATCGTGTTTCCTTATAAGCTGTTATATTTTAATAATGAGAAAATGCACTTTGGGAACTAATGAATAATAAAACAAACGTTCTTGGTTTTCTGAACGGCCAATTTAGTTAGAATTCTTGCTAGCCGTTTAATGGGGAAATCTGAAGCTTGAATTTAAAACTCCCAAAGGAATAAAGAAGAGTCTAAAGTTCTCAAGAACACACAAGCGTACAGTTTCGCAAACTCTGCAGAGTTATTGCGATCTTCATTGAAGTGTTCGATTCAACACATTGTTCTTTTCTTCCGAGATACGTCATACGATAAATAACTTGCTATAGTAAGACTTTTTGTTTTTTTCCCGATGGGAAATCATTAAATGACCCCTCCCGCTCTGGGTGGAGCGGAAGGGAGTGTCAGACTCTTCACTGACTAAAACCAACCCATGTTCCTTCCTTTGCCCTTTATGTTCCGGGGTAGCGGTAACCCTTTCGGACAATCCCGCTGACCCGGCAGGCTTCGGCCCTAAGGGGCCCCTCAAATTATACTAATTATTATAATAATTATAATTATAGTAAGACTTGTCTCAAGTTTCTATTAGAGATTTCCTTAATCAAACAAAAACTTAAAACATCCCAATGAAGCTGGAGAAATTCAGTAAAAACTCACATTTACCAATAAAATTTTTCCACAAAGAATTTCCTATGGAGGAGAAAAAACATTTACATTTTGGAAATTAATATTTAAAACATTTGCAGTGCAGTAAATGCAGTGTTATTAAAACCTCTTTATTTTCTAGGAGGTATTATTAAAACGGTAAATATTTATTTATTTATTTTATTTATTTTTTATAAAAACGTTGCCCCACACTAGGAATTACTCTTGTATCGTGGGTGCGTTTACAAACATTTAAACTCACATACACAAACAGCCAGACCCAGAACAACTACTTTTAGGTCATACAAGTATTTGTTCCGTGCGGGAATCGAACCCCCGACACGCAGCGCAGCAGTCAATCGCTTAACCACTGCGCTGGAAATATACATACTTATTTCCACTGCGGTGTATCTGTTATTTTTCAGTCAGAAGTGGTCCTTTCAGTAAAATTTTATACAGGAAAATAATAAAGTGATTTATTTTAATAATTAAGTATACCTGCTGAAATTTCTACAGGAAAATAAAATAAAAATAAAGTTTCCTTAAAACACACGCGAAAAAGTGCAATTAAACTTTTAATGCTCTGAAAGATTTTTTTATTGATTCATAAATTTCGTTTTATATACCTTAAACGATTTCATAAAGTGGTATTTTTGTATATACTTAAATAAATAAATTGTAGCTGAATAAGGATTCAGCTACAATTTATTTATTTAAGTATAAAATATACGTATAGTAGTCAACGCATACAAGGGTATGCGTTGACTAATTGCTGACTGACGTTTGAATATTAAATAATATAAATATATAAATTTCAGAATTTAGATGAAAATATTGTACATGTTATTAGATTAAAACAATAAGACTCGGTAGTTCGTGAAGTTTCTTGCCGGCTCTTTTCCATAGGAAACAAACAATTGGAGCTCTGCACCTAGCTTCTGACGTTTCATAAGTGCCTTTGTAGGTTTACATGAAATAGAAGATTTTGATTTTGAAAAAATTGGAATAATCGGGATTTTTTTTTTATATGGTTTACATTTCAAATTTAAATTAAAAAAACATTGTTTTTTTTTTCACAAACAATGACATCATTATTATTATTTGAAACATGCAAGAACTACGTGGCATTAATTAGTGAGAGACTGGTGTCTGCAGTAGGTATACCTGTATAGCAGATCACCACAATCGAAATTTTTCACCCTAAGTCGATCACAAGATTAATTTTTTTTATAAGCCTTTAATGTCCCACTGCTGGGCAAAGGCCTCCCTACTCTGTTTCCACCTCTCTCTGTCCAGAGCTGCCAAGGACCAATCTTTATCAAAGGAGTCCAGCTCATCCCGCCATCTCCGTCTGGGCCTGCCGCGATGTCGTTTGCCATTAAGCGGGACCCACTAGGTCGTATGTTTGGCCCATTGATCGTCTGACATGCGGCAGATGTGTCCAGCCCATTTCCATGTAAGCGTGGCAGCTTTCCGAGTGACATCAGTTTTTTAGTCACTGACAAGATTAAATAGATTTTTTATACTATCACAAGTGCAGCAGTTACCACTGAACTAAAAGTCTTCCCACCACAAAATCGTGTATTATGCAAGAATTTTTCAGAACATAGAAAGTCTCTAATCAGGGGAGCGCTGGGAGTATGGATGGGACACAATTTGGCGGAGCTTCGTTACAGTATAAGTGAACCAGTTTGTTTTTATACTACGAAAGTGACTGTAAATATTTTTTTTCTCATAAAACGCCTTTCATAGAAGTTTTTAAATGATGAATTGCAAGCTGAATAATCGCTACTAAAGTATAATTATATTTTATAGGATTTTTTTTGTGAATTTATTTTTATGAATAGCCAGAAATATTGTAAAATCTGTTCATAAACGTAAATTTAGTGTTAATGATGCTCAGTATTGCACAAATGGAACATTACTCCACAACTAGCTATATACAGATACTATCTTCCTACAAGCAAACATTCATAACTAGTTATAATTGCCAAGAGAATTGCATATCGACGTACACTAAGAGCCAATTATCCTCGCACATACCATATCGCCTTGGGATCCCACAAAGATGTAAGGCTCGCATTCCAAGGCAAAGCTGATCCTACTTTTTAGTATTCTATACCCAAAGGGTACCAAGGCTCCGCTGCCTGTCCGTCCGTCTGTCCGTCTGTCACAAGGGACATCTTTTGAACCGTAATAGGTTTTAATTTGGATGACATGTGACACACAGATAGTTAATAACCAGGATGAACACATACGATACTTTTTATCCCGATATTCCCATGGGATCGAAACATAAATAAAGTACCAAATTAAATGGGGTATACAAGAAACGTAAAAAAAAAATGTGTTAAATATGGTAGGGTGGTACGGAACCTTTCGTGTATACATATATATGGCCGTTTTTTCATCTAGAATCAGCACCGAAACGATTTATGTTCGCAGACAAGTCGTAAGGAGAGTTAGACGGCCGTGGGTACTTGTGGGTACACTGAGATGTGTTTACTCACCCGTGGCTCAACTGGCTTTGGGAAGATTGACTCAGACTGTACCACGGGTTTCCGAAACTTTTTTAATGTTTTGATATACCCGGTGTAAATATGGCTCGCACATTGGGGTGAGTGAGTTCAGCTTTGAAGAGCTTTGTCTCTGTCTCTCCAGACCTCTCTCTTTCTAAATCTTGGTGTGATATTAATTATGGATGAGGACTAAAAGGGCGGCAGTTCCCAGTATCAATCTGTCAAAAATACCTCTAATTTCCCTACATTTTTTAACAAATTTTTGGCAAAATTGTCGCTGAGAAAAGATTGCGACTACATTTTGAACGTTTTTAATTATGAGAATTAGCCTTGATAAAAAGCCTTGGATTGCATGACAGTATTTGATCAACGCAAGTGACCGATTGACACTTAAATATCAATGGTTTTTAATCAACTGGCTATTGTAGTTTTCTTGGGGATTGCGATATAGAAAGTAGATGTAATGATACCTAAGAAATAATATAGTTGGTCGTGTGGAGTTGTACCGATTGTTCTTAATGAATCAGTCACGAAAACTTTCTTGAACATTAGTCGTTGCTACAAAAATTACCTTTGCCGATAAAGCATTATAACTAGACTGTCTCAATATTGACTGTTCACGACCTTTCATACCTGACCAAATAATGTTTTCCATTCCATATAAACATATTGATAATAGTCCCTCCAAAATCTCATTCGAGAACCAACAGTAGAATTATGTTTGCGTTCTCTGTACGTTTTTTGAATGGCACCCTCTTCGCTCTCTGATTCCTAAATAAGATACGGTTTCAAATCTCATGTCGGGACGTCAGACATTCCGTTATTGAATGCAGTTTTTGTCTGTCCCAAAGATGTTTGGCGACGTGAAATTTTTCGTTCGCAATGCCATAAAGGGTGGAGTGGAGACAAGATTTTTGCCAGAAAATAGATGAATGTTTGCTTCCAAGATGTTTGCTCTGATTAAGTTTTTAGTGCTAGTATTGGAGAAATTGGATGGTAAGATTGGAGATTGTTGGAATTGCTGGTTTTGGGAGTTGGGATAAAGGATTTTATTAAAAGTTTCTGCTGTTGCCTGGGCAATAACTTCTCTATTACCTACTTAGGTCCTATCATTGCATTTGTCTCGATTACTTTAGATAATTTCATTATCATAGTTTTCGTTCTCGATGTCATCTCATTTATTTGCATCTGCCCCATCTACGTTACCATCTAACAGAACCTCCTCTAAAACATCATGTCCTGCATAATATTTTATTACTACCTCATATTCATATTTCACGTACAAATTCTATTTCAGTCTCCGTCTTCTAGCAATTTTCTTTATGATCCTAAAATTCTTGTGTATCATGATAAGTGCTAGTTTCCAATAAGCAAGGACAGTATTTCAGCATCGCATTTGAGGACAGCGGAGGTAAATATATGTGCCCTCTGAATTTCGAGAGGCACGGACATTCGCCCACCTGCGTCCCGGCTAAAGAGAAGTTATGCGTTCAATTTTGTTCTGTGCGGAAAGGTGGAGGCGTTGTGGTAAGAGGTAGCGGAGCGAAGTGTCTCATCTAGTTGGTGTTAGGAGACTGGTGGACGATAAACTTGATAGAAATATTGTGCCTGTTTTTGTTAGATTTATTGTGAAAAGGAGACGGTTTTTGATCGTTTTTGTCAGTCTGGAAGCTGGACTAGATTTTTTTAAATATCACTATTATGTTTTCAAAGGTTTTCTCACTACATGCATCTAATGATTTTGGAGTTATTATATGCATTCACCACACAATAAAACTGAAACTGTACATACTTAAGATATCCAGCAGTTGCCTTTTGGATATCTTTAGTAGGTATAGTTTCAGTATAGACGTCTAGAACTATATAATATAAATATTTTTTTAACATTATCATATATTTTTGAAAACTATATCATTATAAACTGGACAGAAAATTCATTCATTTCACGATGAAATAGAAACCAATACTAAAGAATTCTTCGTCTGTAAGTTGTACTATCTATTGTAGAACTAAACAGCACCCTCTTATCACGAAACCCTCACCCCAACCGTCATGATAGCATCAGGCACAAAAATAGAGTCTCCTCAGAGGCACAGAGGCACAGACGCTAGATCTCTTATTTCACACACAGTTATTTGTTCACGGTAATGTGATTTCTCTCTTAGTTTCCTTTTGTGAGCTATTCCTAGAATTCTGACCTTATATTTTCTGTAATATCTGTGATTCTGAAATGTGTGATAATGGTATCTCATAAATAACAGAATTGAATGATTGTTGGAACAAAGTTATTTAACACAGCTTGCGGTTGGGGTAAACTGAAGGCCAATTCTCGTAATTTAAAACGTTCAAAATCATTCTAGTCTCAGTCTCATCTCGGCGACAAACAAATGTCAAAAACTAGTCAAAATGTATGGAAATTGGAGGCATTTTGTAAAAAGCGTTATGCCCCCTCCATGCGACTTTTATACATAATAGAAATATATTATATACTAGCTGCGCCCCGTGGTTTCACCCGCATAAGTTTCGATCCCGTGGGAATATCGAGATAAAAAGTATTCTATATATTAGTCCTGGCTATAAACCATCTGTGTGCCAAATTTCATCCAAATCCGTTAAGTAGTTTTTGCGTGAAAGAGTAACAAACATCCATCCATCCATCCATCCGTACAAACTTTCGCGTTTATTATTTCGCGTTTATTTATTAGTAGGATAATGGAAACAGACAGATAGGTAGTTTTCATCATTTTCATTCTGGTTTTGATGGTCAAAATTAAAATCAAATATCTAATCATGGGTGCCGTTTTCATGGTTTTCGAGGGTGATCAAGCCAATAGTGACTTCAAAATGAAAATCCAAGATGGTAACAACTTTATTGACATTTCACAGTTTACAAAAACTTGTTTGAAGCCTCTGACTCCTGAACTAGGTAAAATGGGAGAGGGCGCTGACTCCTGGCATACATACCTGTATGCCAGGAGTCAGCGCCCTTTCCCATTTTATTTGGCTTAGGTACTAAATGTCAACATAGGAATAGAAAACCCTGTGTGCAACAAATAACAATTTTAAAAGAAGTAAACAAAATAAAAAATAAAAAATAATAATAAAAACGAAATAAAAATAAAAATACAATAACAGAATTGAAAACTATGAAAAAATATCAAAACTTTATGAGAGCTTCTAAAAACTCACTACTAGATGGTTCTGTCTAAAAACGCGTATTATTTTTTTTATTTTTTTCTAAATAAAGACGTTGCCCAACACTAGGAATTATTCCTGTATCGTGGGTGCGTTTACAAACATTTAAACTCACATACACAAACTGCCAGACCCGGAACAACTACCTGTAGGCAATTCAAATATTTGTTCCGTGCGGGAATCGAACCCGCGACACGCAGCGCAGCAGTCGATCGCTCAGCCACTGCGCCAACCGTGTCGCTGCAATTATTCTATAGTTAATTAGTGGTAGTTTAAATTATACTTAAATTACGTATTAGCTAATAGGCTAGATTGTAATCTGAATAAAGTATCACCAACTGTGATACTTTATATAACATTAAAAATGTAGCTTAAAATTTAAATTGACAGTGAAAGATTTTTTAAATTATTAAAAAAAAAATCGCCAAACCTCTTATGTAAATCTCCGTCTACCACTTAAAAGTCGATACTATTTCAAGCTAAAGCGCTATAAAAACAGTGACCATAACAATAAAACACATGTTTCCTAAATGTTTAACAGCATCACTTTATAACCGAATAACTTACGACGTATCCGATCAACACAATAATATCAGATGACACTTACCATTGGAAGAACATACAAAAATGTAAAGAAACATTCCACACTTCCAACAGCCGACAACGGATCCCATTGGCTGATTGACAGAATCAAACGTCACGGGATGAAATCTGACCAATGAGAGCGCTGCATTCGTGTTTAAGCCAAGTCTGCTCCTAGCTGAACACTCCGGTTACACGGTGGGTGGCCGGCTCAGTAACAATGGAGGTTTGAAAGTAATTTTGTACTGGTTACTTGATTCTTTGACAGTTATTGGCACTTACTTGATCATCGGGTGGGAGGATGGTGTTTGATAAAGGGATTTATAATAAGCAAGCACTTGCTTTGTCCAATATGATGAATGAAAGATTTACCAAAATAGAAAAAGAATCTCTATTATCTCTTAACACGTTATTTGTCTTTCCAGGGTATATTTTTGAGGAAGGGAAGATGTTGGGTTACAAAAAGTTGACGTTAAAATTCACAAATAATAAGTAAGAAGTTGGTTAAACATAGCATCGTTTTATAAACTATAATAGCTAAGTGGTGTTGCAAATTATTTAGCAAAAAACCTTCATTTAGTTTGCAATTTTGATTAATCTAAATGTGGGTATTATAAGTGTCCTTCACAGCATTAATTGTTTGACAGCTTCGTCAATAACGTAACGAACTAAATTCAAAATTAGTTCCAATTTATAATAATTTCACTTTCAAGCCAATTTTTCATACAAAACAATTAGAATCTAAATCCGGTGACAAATTACGGGTAAAATTCATCAGTTCTTCTCCAATTTCTTCATCCATTAATTGCTCAATAAATTAGGTGTTAGAGTGAGTTGGGGCAATTTTTCAAACATTAAATTTAACGTGGGTATCGATCTGGCCCACTCGTTCATCACCCCACATTATTCTTGGCTCTATCGTATCGCTGACAGAAGGTTTTGGCGTCCAATATCTTAAGATGCGACGTAAATGGGGAGATGGAGCGGAGAATGCAGTTTTTTTTTGTCCATGTGTGTTATGTGAATGTTTGTTGTGTTTTAAATTCATATTTTAAATCGTTGAGCTATTTAGGGCTGATTTTACCAAAGTCAAATATCTTTTAACCGTGGAATAAAATTGAAGTCTGACAGTTCTAGTAGAAAAACTGTCAAAAATTCAAAACGTATTCTCAGTATAAGACGTATACATATATATTCTACATAGGTATAAAGGTTTGGTGAAATTCGCACTAAATGCACAAAAAACAGTGAATAAAAGTGTTTAGTCTACTAAGTCGTTATTCATCTGTACTATTACGATCTGCGATTGATCTTCAATTACATTGATAAGAAAGTATCAAATCACATTTATATCTAACCATCCTACATTCAAATATCGTAAATGAATCCCTTTTCTCGTATATGCAAAAACAAAATCAATTAAAAAAAAATTGATTTAAATGAGTTACGTCATTGTTTTACATTTTCATCTTTCATCCTAACCAATATTACATCTTTCCCTTAAATTCATCTATAAATCGAAACCGTTCATCCCCAAAAAGTAAAGGCGATATTTATATACCCAATACCTACAGTCTATTTACTCCAATATTGGGCCCATAAATATCTTCAAAAATCGCTCCCACTCCCAAATTGGTCCATCCCGTCAGACTAATGCCTGTCACAAGGGAAGAAGTATCGCTTTATATAAATTCTCTAGTTCAATTAATTTCAGTTATGTCGAGACGGTATCGACTAGGTTTAATTAACCTTTGTGGGTGATGCTTTAAGACACATAAATAATATGGTAATGTTAGATGTGGGTTGAGGTCAAGATTTTTCTTTTAATATTCAGTCGTCTTGGTTGCTAAGAACTTAATTAACATTTGTAGCATCATCACGCCTTTTTTCCCCGGCGGGAAAACCCAATGACACGACCTGGGAATCGAACCTAGGACGTTATACAGCAGTTGTAGTTGCGACCATTAGACCAACAATGCAATCTACTGCAAAATCAACAACGACTTCTGTCATAAGTACGTACTATTGAATTTATATGCAATCATCAAAAACATATTCGTACAAAATATTGAAAATTCTTTCAGCTTTGAATATTTCAATCCTTTTACCCTTTGCTTCGTTTCAAGCTCAAAAACTTTTACTTCATACGCCTTTGAGGTAAATCCTCTAAATAATACCTCTGCATGATTCTGTGTAAAAATTCCAAGAAAAATCTGAAACATTGATCATTATATTTTTATAGTGTTTTTCTAGACCTTGTATAAGTTCTTAGAATGTCTGGTTTTTATGCTACGACCTTGTCATCATATTTCTATAATAATATGATTATTATCAAGCCTTTTAAAAGGCATGTTTGTCAATCAATTCGAAAAGCAGAATAGTAGTGCGAAAGGTTCTGGAGTGGCGACCGCGTACCGGAAGACGTAGCGTTGGAAGGGGAGGCCTTCCAACGCTACGTCTACTACAAGGTGGACCGACGAGCTTGTGAAGGAATCCGCTGGATGCGGGAAGTATTGAACCGGTCGAAGTGGTGGTACGAGTACTTGGGGGAGGCCCAGCAATAGACGTCTGACGGCTGTGATGAAGATGATGAGTGCAAAAAATATTGAAAACTTTTGGCTTTTTAATTTATCTTCTTATTTTCCTTATTGTATTTGTTGAATATTATGCTTTTGGGTACTTTGAATTTGTGTGTGTATTTAATGATTAGTAATTTATAATGTGCCTTACTTGTGCAAAATAAAGAATGTTTGATTCTTTCCTTTTCTTTTCTTATGTGTGTTTACAAAATCATAATTATATAATTTTGTTTAGCTAGAACAGTTGGAAACCACAATGGTGTCCAAAAAAGTTAAACAATAAGTTTTCTTGTGCTTTCTCTTGTATGAGAACGACCCTTTGTCCTGTTCTATTTATATTTTAACTGATTTCAGCTACCAAAGTCAAAAGCTAAATAAAGTTACGGATTTTTTCGAAGTAACAGTATGTTGTTTTAGTAGTTTTCTGCTGATGGA
Organism: Apamea monoglypha; assembly: GCA_911387795.2. NCBI lineage: Eukaryota > Metazoa > Arthropoda > Insecta > Lepidoptera > Noctuidae > Apamea > Apamea monoglypha. Next base: position 1,480,042 of record OU426933.1, on the reverse strand, counting down.
GTTTAATAATTCAGTCGCCAACAAGTTGAATGGAGTGGCGACAAAGACCAATGTGACGTGAACTACGTACAACATGCTGGTCCAACGGAATAACGAAATAGCCAAAAAAGAGCAATGGACGACTTGTATTTTTATATAGAAGTGAAAATTCCAGACACAGTAAAAATAATAGTGTAACTTAAAAATATTTACGTAATTGATTTTATATAAACGTTGTTCTCTAGCAGACCCATGGAAGTTACAGATGCCAGCACATCGAGTTACTAGAATCTGTCAAATTTCTTTAATAGATTTTCAATTTTATCGCTAAAGCATTAGATTCAAGGTTGATAGGGAAAATTTGACACTTTCGGGTAGCTTGGTGTGCTGGCGTCTGTACTTATTTAGAGGATGAAACAAATATGACACAAGGTATTCATTAATGCAATATATTTTCCGACGATTCAATGTACGTAGTTTTGGTTGTGCACTTGTGCTTGTATCAATGAAAACGGATATCTTTATTTATATACATACTACAAATTAAAGTCCTTTTCGTGTCTAAATGTGACCGTGTTGTTCTTCCAAACCACACAACGAATTTTAATGTGGTATTAACCATCATTTTGTCACATCTTTAAATGCAAAGCAGGTGCAGGTCGCTAGTTAATTATATATTATTACCAGCAGTGCCCCGCGGTTTCACTCGAATAAGGGTCAATCCCGCGGGAATATCGAGATAAAAAGTATTCTATGTGTTATTCTGATGGCTATATAACGTTTATGTAAAGGGTAAAGTTTCATTTTTTTTATATAGATCTTTATTTGCACAGAAAGTAGGTACAGGTTACAGATGTTGAGTTTAAAATGATCCTTATACTAACTACCTTCATTAAGGTACGCAAACAGTTTTAGCTATAATAATAAAGACTAATTAATAATTATAATATTATAAGTTTACCATGTCAAGATGAGATTCAGTACCTACATAATTTGAAATAGGCAACACAATACATAATGTCAAGATTATTAAAATGGGATTACAAATTGGTCAACTTCAGGGTCAATACAGTTAAATTGAAAATATAAATGATTTAATACAAGTCAGGAATACAGAGATGTCATAATTATCAATTTAAATTCTTATCGGTCAGAAATTCGCCAATTGAGTAATAATATTTATTAATTAATAAATCTGTCAATTTCTTTTTGAAAAGTAGAAATGTCTCATTTTTTATTACATCAAGTATTTTGTTAAAAATAATCGGACCCATACATTTAATACTTTTCTTTAAAAGGTCGGTATCGGAACCACTAACAATTAGCAAATTTTTATACTGATTGGCCGGTTTCTGTTTTCGGACACTTTATCAAAAACATGCATATTTGACTTAACAAAAACAGCCACCTTAAAAATATAAAGTGATGGGAATGTTAATAATTTTAGGGACTTAAATACAGGTACGCAGCTAGATGTTACTATTAAATTGCACATAGCCCTTATACAGCGTTTTTGAGCCTTGAACACCTGTTCCCTAAGACTACAATTTCCCCAAAATATTATGCCGAATCTCAAAATCGACGCGACTAACCCGTGGTATGCAATTAATCTTGTGGCCATATTTACTTTTTTAGATAGGTTAAAGAGTACATACGCAGCTACACTAAGTTTTTTGCATACTTCTTCTACTTGTGGTTTCCAAGTTAATTGGCTATCTATCATAATGCCAAGGAATTTAGCAACTAGTACTTGGTCAACTTTATGTCCATTTAAATCCGTTCAGTAGTTTTTGCTTAAAAGAGTAACAAACATCCATCCATCTATCCATCCACCCTCACAAACTTTCACGTTTATAATATTAAGCAGGATTGTTGAGCTAAGCCTATGTAATCATTATGTTTTCGTACTGAACTTTACCTGCACACACGGTACTTACAAGGTCTTAAAATTTTCCAACAGCGTAAACCTAATAGATATAAAAAATAACAAGCTAAGTGCACTTTATTCCAAGTAAACCTTTGTATCTCAAACGCTATCAGATTGCTAACACTAGATAGTAATTTAATAAACCACGATAATTAACTGAAACTCAACAAGTTCCCATAAAACACTTTAATTGCACTTTCAACGTTAACTATAGTTTCGTGTAAATAGTTTATAAGTATCAACAGGCTATGTAGTCTATGCTTCTAGTCTATGCTATAGAGTCTGCAGGCTATCTATCTAATTAGGAATTAGCCCTCAGTTCCTGTACTTCCTATACAGAGTTAATGGGCAGTAATCTCTTATTAAATTGAAACTTAATTAGATATTGTGTATAACAGCGACTTACAATCAATCTAAAATGCAGTTCCCATGTCGGCGTTTCCTATCTGACTACTCTGAGAAGAAAGGCCGAAGCAAACTCAGAGGTCACAGTCTCTTTCAAAGTCTAGACATAATCTTGGTCAGATCATGTAGAACTTCCTGAAAGGTACGAGATTAAAGACTGAATTTCAAGATTAGATTTTCTGACGTAAAAAACTTATAACCGACAAGTATCATCTAAAAATCAATCAGCCAGGCCTTTTCTCAGTGTTGTTGGGTTCGATTTCCAGTCTAACCCGATGCAGCTGTAACCAGTATATTACATGGAGCGACTGCCTATATAACCCTGACAACCCCGTTACTCCGTGACACGATACCTTTGGTAAGACTGGTTGTCAGACTTTTTCGGCTTCTGACTACCAGTAACTACTGTCAAAGATCTACGCATAACAGCCGAGACCAACGGCTTAACATGTTTTCCGAGGCGAATCCACCATTCGACCCGTGTGGCTGTTATTATTTAACCACGAGCCCCTCCTCGACAAGTTTCTTCTAAGACAGCAATAAAGCAAAAATAAAGAGAACACGTCAGGAACGTGTTCTTTTTATTTTCTCCATTTGTCTTTACTACATCCCTAACCATTTTTCTGTAAAAAAGTTCGTATTTCACAACAAAACACACTAGACCTACCAATTTTACGAAGGGCATCTTAAATATAGAAATATTACCTCAAGCATACCTTCCTCAACAAAGTTGAAGTGCTACTTAGCCTGAGTCCAGAGAATCGGTCGAATATAATTGAAAAGCAAAGAATAATACGAAAAGACTTGAAGCCATGTTTTTGTTAGATACACGTGGCACGCTTGTGGGAAGGGTGGCTCGTGGCTAAGTAATAATAGCCGCACGGGTCGATCGATCAGGTTAAGCTATGCTTGCCGCGGTTGGTCCGATAATGGGTGACCATCTTTACATACCAAGACCCCTCTGTGCCTCGGATAGCACGTTAAGCTGTTAGTCCCGGCTGTCATTCGTGGATCTTCGACAGTCGTTACGGGTCGTCAGAAGCCCGAAAGTCTGATAACCAGTCTTACCAAGGGGTATCGTATTACCCAGTACGGGTACGGGTAGTAGGCCGACCCGTGAATCGACTCCAGGACTTCATGCTCAGCTATAGCACTGGCGACTACTAGAGCAACCATGCAGTCAAATGCTATAATTTATTATAAAGTTTTGAATAAACAGCTAATGGAATGCTAGAAACCAGTATATTGTAAAATCCCAAGGGCTTATCCAACAATACCTCTCATTATAGCTATAAAAACAGACTGTCAAAGCCTCTAAGGTGCTGTGCATACGTAGCAACTTTAGTTAACAACTTTTTAAAGGGTTTCTGTTAACAGTTACCAGTTGGAGCAACATCTACGTATACACATTTTCTTGAAATTTTGTGGAAAAGAAGTAGTTGTGGCTTGCCAGTTGCCGAAACTTGAGGATGGAAATTGCTCCGTCTGTACTGTGCTTAACAGTTAATCAACTCAGCCTATCGCACTCCACTGTTGACATATGCCTCTTTCAGGCTGCACCACAACACCTTGTACTCCGCTTTCCGCATCCAGTCTGCCGGACGCGCAGCAATTTTGGTAACCGAATGGAAACCTTTTAAAAAGTTGACAGTCCCGTCAATTAAAGCTGCTACGTATTTTTTTTTTCTCTCTTTATTTTTAATTAGGGACTTTTACACAACTGTGTATGCCAGTCCCATCGTACCTCATACACAATCTTAATTAACTAAATCGTAACTTAGCGAACTTAAAAACTTTGAAGGCCGCCTCCGAACTAGGTGTAGACAATATTTGGTGAAATATACCCACATCATATCTATTTAGCTCTAATTGATTAATTAAGTCTTCTCTTTCAGACCGAAATCGGACACATTCCATCAATAAATGTAAGACATCCTCCGGCGTTGCACACACCTCACAGTTGGGTGAATTCGTCTTCTTCATCAAAAATCCAAATTTATTGAGCGGCATGTGCCCAGACCGCAGTCTGTGGGCGACCACAACCAGCCCTCTGTTTAGCTTAGTGTTACAAAGCTGCTACGTATGCACAACGCCTTAAGTTATAAATAAATGATCTTCATTACTGACTGGACTTGAGTATCAATCAAATGAATGACACATGCAACCTTGACTCGAAATGTACCAATATAATGTTGTTTTTGCATACAGTGACTATACCTTAATCACAGTCATTATTAGGCTGTTATGCAATCTTCTACGGTTGATAATGGTTTAAGATATGGGCATTAGCGTCGAGTGTCTAAAACTTGAAGCATGTCATAACATCAAATCTACGCCTTCCACCCATGGGGGTAGGCAGAAACAACAGCACGTGCCCTGCTACGATCCTTCTTTTTTTTTTTTTCTGGTGGGAAATCATCATATGACCCCTCCCGCTCTGGGTGGAGCGGAAGGGAGTGTCAGACTCTTACTGACTAAAACCCACCCATGTTCCTTCCTTCGCCCTTTATGTTCCGGGGTAGCGGTAACCCTTTCGGACAATCCCGCTGACCTGCTACGATCCTTACACACTCCTATAGCTTTGTTTACGTCCATAAATATGGTGAGTATGCCACCGGTCGCAAGTACTACGCAGCTGATCTTTCTGAAGAACATCATCGATAAGGTCACTATATTATTATTTCTCCCGGCGTTTCCACTTACATCTGTCTTGTAATTACCTTTTGTTAGTCGCCTTTCATTCATCATCTCAACATGACCAAACCATCTAAGCATATTCTTTTAATTTTTTTTTACTACATATTCTTTTCAATAGCTTCTGATATAAAATCTTTCCACAGCCTAAAAACAAATCCTACTAATATTATAAACATGAAAGTTTATTTGGATGGATGAATGTTTGTTACTCTTTCACGCAAAAACTACTGAACAGATTTGGATGAAATTTGGCACACAGATGGTTTATAACCAGGATTCACATATAGGATACTTTTTATCCCGATATTCCCACGGGATCGAAACTTATGCGGGTGAAACCGCGAGGCGCAGCTAGTCGAGTATAAATATGAAAACAGTTGGCAGGTTGCGAAAATCAGGTGACCATAGATTGAAATGGATGGAACGCTCTACGATTGATGCTATGAACAGTCTCTGACTTTGCTCAGCTAAACCTTTTCTAAGACTTGGAACTATTAGCATAAGTTTATACACGATAGAAGAATAATCGATGCAGAAGGCGGGGGATAGGGTGTTGTGGTGCAGCCTGGGAGAGGCCTATGTCCAGCAGTGGACTGCAAAGAAGAATAATAGATATTAACAAGTAGTCAGAAAATTTTCAATATATAACCATGTAAAGGAGCAGAATCGGTCATTGTTGACCATACAACTTTAACTCTTAATACTGTGGGAAAGTCCTCCATAAAAACCTTATTTATGAAAACCAACATAAAAGCAGTTTACGCTCATTTCTTTAACTCAAGCCACACATAAATGAATTTCGTAAGTCCGTCTCAAAGACACTGTACCACAGTACCCTATGTGGGTGCTGATCGATGCTCGAACGTTCTGTCAGAACACAAGAGTGTAGAAACAATTAGTTTTTTTACAATGGCGGACAATACCTTCGTTGTTTTGTTACCATTTGTCTTGTGTAGGCTGGTTTCAAGGTCGGTGAGGAGGTGTGTCGTTAATGTCGCTATTAAGTGTTTGAGATTGTTGAGAAGTTTTAATTATGTGGAGTAGGCCAACTTGGTTGTTAGTTTTTGCCTTTCAAGTGAATTTAGTGTATGAAGTGCAACTCGGTGTTTCCTGATAGCTAACCTATGTCTTCAAGTACTAAGTGATTAGGTGGCTTATAAATAACAGGTGTAAAAAGACACTTAACGAAGCCGAGCGACACTTGTACTCCCCGTCATTGTAATATTTTCTTAGTACTGGACCATACCTGGGAACCTTATGGTTACGGAGTTATGGAAGGTCACAATTCCAACTTTTACTGACTTTTTTTTTTATAAAAACCAGTTTTTAATGTTATAAAACAACTTAAAATACCCCCACGACCCCTGTACTGTTGCTTGCACCAGCACAATGTTTTGCGCGTGCTACATTGCGCACTACTACAGCCAATTTTCACACCAAAAATAAAAGTCGTTTCTCAGCAATAATTTTTGTGCAATGTTACTTAGTTTGATGTACAGAATGCGTAGTTGACGGCTATGTGATGGGTCTTTTTACATGCTGTCTAATATACCATTGCCAACCCTATCACCGGTTGACATTAGAGGAACACAAGCAATATTTTTAAGCATGATCTTTTTTTTTGTCAATAATCAATACTGATTTTATCGTTATTTCGACCGATGGCGTTAGTACTCTTAGTAATTCTGTGCCGATGGTCCAAGTTTCGTTCATCCGATTCTCACACACTTGCTTTTACAAACATATCTTTCCTAGAGCTTTTTCAACGATATCCTTGTCTAGTATAGTTTCGTAATCTCCGAAACATGACCAATTCTTCACCTTAAATCTATGTAATGATTGAATTAACACAATCTTACGATGTTAAATGTTTCTAAACTGTGTAGGTGACGAGTGGGAAGATAATTCTTTCTAAGAACGATTAATTGTGATATCAGTATTGTTCGTGTAACCAACACGGTTACATAATGATCGACCTAAGGTCAAAGCTGGACATGATACAAATAAATGAAATTGTAACGATTGATTTTATTAGAGTTTTAACAAGAACTCCATGTAGGTCAGATGTGTGGCTCCGTAGGGACTTAGAGACTACCATGTTTTTCTTGAAAGTGGTATAAAACACGATTAATACAAGCGGAAGGTAAGTTCCCAGAGTAAGGCGGATGCAACTTAATAATAGTTTTCTCAGTGGTTAGGAAACTAGTTATAAAGACGGAGAAATATGAGTAGACTTTAATAGTTTTATTGAAGCTGCAAGAGCTAAACATGAATCTCGCTTGCAATTATGTTAAGTCAGTAAAATCGTTTAATAAAAAGTAGGTTTCAATAGCTTTTTGCTTTGTTTTGGTGTTTAAATTGAGAGTAGTATAATAATCAGCCTATAGTGTTCGCATTGCTGGGACACAGGCTTCCTCTCTGTGAGAGGGAGTGGGCCGTAATCCACTACACGGGCCCAGTACGGATTGGTAGATATCACATGTCATCGAATTTTTGGATCTAGGATATGCCAGTTTCCACACGATGTTTTCCTTCACGGTTTTGAGAGTAACGGCCGCGAGTTAACAGTTGTAGGTCGTAGGTTTGAACCCAGATAGGCTCTTTACTTTGATCGAGAGTAATCTAAGTAGTAATTATATCCTAGGTCCGTCAAAATTAAATCCTCAATGATCATTACGCGCACACTACGAAGTCATTAGCACATTGTGTATCATCACTGTCTACAGAGTGACAGGTAATTAGTTCACTGCCTGCGGACAGAGGCTATTGAAAAGAGTAATTAAGGACTGTCAGTACATAATATAATTATTATTTTAATATTTCCACGAATAATTGTTGCACAGTTATTTTTTTTTCTACAATTACTTGTCTACAAACTAAAAGTAATTAATCAAATGTTTTTCAATCAATTCAATCACTTTTGGAGTGTTGGAAGGCCACTAAAACATGATTCGCATAAAGGCCTCACTCACACTAAACGTATAGCCACAAAATTGCGCATTAGACTATAGCATTTTTAGCTCACGAAGCAACGCGTGCTTTACATGTGGTAACCAAGTGTACGAACACGCTGTGAATGTGTGCGTGAAGATGAATAGCGTCAACATGCAACACATTCTTCCGACTTGTCCATTGTCTCGGAAGGTACCGAGAGCTACTTGCTGCGCTAACACACAAACACAGCGTGTTTGTACACTTGGTAACCACAGATAAAGCGCGCGTCGCTTCGTGAGATAAAAATACTGTAACTCGTAATCCGGTATTGTCGGTTCGGCGTCAAAGAAATGTTGAGTAATATGAAAAAGCAGTAAACTGCTAAACGCTCGCTAAGTTGGCGGCTATCAATACGTTTAGTGTGACCATGGCCTGAAACAAATGAAGCTTGTGTCCAGTACACCCATATTTTACCAGTTTTTTTCAGGTTAGGCCCATGCCTCAAAGGGCGAGCCTATTACCATAAGACTCCCTATACTAATCTATCTACTCTAAAGACAGGTTTCCAAACGCAGTTATAATATGTTATTCTATACGAGGAAAGAAGGTAGTTTTAACACAACTTATCGCTCCCTCAGAACACGGTCTCCACGGTATTTCGGTACAGTCTCGCCAGGTGTAGCGAAAAGCCTCAATAAGAGCGGTGTGAGCCGCGAACACGCCCGGCTTAAGGGTGTGTTACACTGTTTCAAAGTCCGAGGTACACCAAGTTCTACTTTATGTTCCGGTGTTAAAGCTTGGGAAGTGTGTGTTATATGGTCAAAGTAATGTGGAAGTACCTGGTTACTTTTGTTTTAATATTGCGAAAACTTATTTTTTTTTTTACGGTTATCGTTCATCGGAATTTGCAGTTTACGAGCCAATTAACAATACTGCAATTATTCGTAATTATTATGCAAGCAATGTGATTTAAATAAGCATAAATAGTTTTTACTAAAATACACGTTGACTCTCCACGTGACCAGAGAGCTGCTGGCCTATTTTGGTCAAAGAATTAGCATTGCCATACAACGTGGAAATGCTGCCAGCCTTTTAGGTACTTTTCCTGTTGACAACGGTGCGGATGAATTTTTTGATGCCCTTTTTATATATTTGTACATATTATGATCCAAAGACTGCTATAAACCGACCGCTTAACTGATACGTTGGGATTACGGGAGGGGCGATAGTTGTCACAAGTTGACGAATCACTGAGCTCTCGCATCACGTCACCACACCCCTCTCGCACCGCGCTACTACCTCAGGCAACGTCTTAGTTAAGCGGTTGGCCTATAGCTTTTAAATTATGTAAATATTTATGTTTATTATATTTAATAGGATCGTCAACGATGGGTTCGAACTAAATAAAATTTAAGACCTCTTGATCGCCTGCCCTCTAACCGTTGTTTGCCACTTCAAACCCTTGACCTTAAATTTGCAGCATAAGGTATTTGGGCTGACAACTGAGATGGTTATTTTGCTATTTGTTCAGGAGATGATTTTTTTTTTAAAACTTTGCCCCACTCTAGGAATTTCTCCTGTATCGTGGGTGCGTTTACAAACATTTAAACTCACATACACAAACAGCCAGACCCGGAACAACTACTTGTAGGTCATACAAATATTTGTTCCGTGCGGGAATCGAACCCGCGACACGCAGCGCAGCAGTCAATCGCTTAATCACTGCACCAACCGTGCCGTCAAATTATAGTATCATTAAAATTCATTACCACCTCTGCATCGATGTTGAACTACGACCTATCGAACCCGAGCACAATGACTTCGTCAGAACATTTCATTCCAACAGTATCTGTAAAATGACTGACACAATGCAAGGAATTTCATGTTTTCACAAAACAATACACACTTCGAAAATAAAATAAAATACGAAGAGAAATAAAAAAGCCAAACAAATATTTAAACAGCAATTTTAAAATATTTATACAAAATACCTTTGAGCCTATCTCATGCATGTTTTAGCTCAAATGTTAGCAATGTTTGTAATTTAATCTAAAAATCGGTTAGCTTGAATATTTAATAATTTAGACAGACACAAGATGATACTAGTTATTAGGAAATAGTTGTGGTAAACACAATGGGCGTACCACATTCTAAACTAATTTTGTGAATTATTATACTAAACAGGGGTAAAAGTGAGAACAGGAATCTAATAATAATAGTCCTCCAGACCGAATTGCAGCCATGGCAGCCAATCTCAGCGGAGACTAGTCTTTGACGCAGGAAATATTTTAGTGCACAAGTGTGTGCGTAGACACAGGTGCATTCTCTCTTCCTTCACTCTCAAATTCCTTTGAGATGGCAATTTGACACAACCGGAAAGAGATCAAGTGCAGGAACAACAGGATTCTAATCATATAAAACTGTCAAAACTAAAACCTAGTCCCCAAAACATTCAAAGGTTTATTTATAAGCAGACGTTAATCATCACTTAACGTTAAACAACGTTTATAAAAAAAAACCCGTAAATTTCTGCCCTCCTTTAAGTACTTTACGAAGCAACCTCAGCAGGAGTGACGTAATATAATAAGGGTAGTTTCGTGCCGAGGATCGCGATGCAAAGCCTTTTATTATAACTGCACGGCCGAGTTCAGCCGGTTATTGTTGGAAGTCCCCGGAGAACGTTGGATGGCGACTTCAGTGTCTTAAAATATTTTGGTCGGTTGAAATTATTCTAGAACATTGTGGAGATAGTGGGTTTTATGACCTAGTATTTATTTTGAGTTCAAAATTCAGTTGGGCGTCATTTTTAACCTGTGTTAACTCCAATTCATATATCAAAAATATGTTATCAAAGTACTTCTGTCAAAATGAAATGATCACAAACCACCTCTTCCACGTTATCCCTATTTCATTTGAGCTCAGTGTAATCCTACTATCTACTAATAATATTATAAACGTGAAAGTTTGTATGGGTGGATGGATGGATGGATGTTTGTTATTCCTTCACGTAAAAAGTACTGAACGGATTTTATTGAAATTTGGCACACAGATAGTTTATAACTAGAAATAAAACATAGGATACTTTTTATCCCGATATTCCGACGGGATCGAAATTTATGCGGGTGAAACCGCGGGCCGCAGCTAGTAAATAATAATATCCAACTTAACCAACATCTTTTTTATATTAATTACAGCTTAATCGTATGTTCTTACATATCGTCTAAAAATTGGTGTCATAATTGATTGTTAACAAAACAAAGCTCCGACGATACCTAATATGAACATATAATTTACTCACCTGATTTTTTAGGTTCCTACATAATAAGCAGTTAGGTGGTGTGAAATTATAGTTTATCCAGCAGTGTTAACGACCGGTTACTATCAGCTCAAAAGTTGTAGAAGATAATATCGATTCTGAACAAAAATAAATATTGTTTGTACAGACGCCAGCACATCAAGCTACTACAATCTGTCAAATTTCTTTAATAGATTTTCAACTTTATCGATAAAGCATTAGGTTCAAGGTTGATTTGGAAAATACAGTTTCGGGTACTGGCATCTATACTTGCTATTCTAGTTTAGTTATCGATTTTGTAGCAAGTTAATTGAATAACGATTTGTTTCTCATGATTTTATGCTGATGTAGTTCAAGTTTATCTAGGTGATTTTATTTCTAATCTTGCTTCTTAGAAATGCTGGATATGATATCTAATACGCGTTTTTTTGTCTCCTCTATTTATAGGCTTTTGGAGAAAAATGAAGCATCAAAGCTAATGAGCCTTTTGATTAGGAAAACGCAAACAATATTCAACATTTTATTGATCAAAAATTAAGTTCATCATCTGCCTTGCCTTTTCCCAAATACGTGTATGTTGGGGTCGGCTTCCAGTCTAACCGGATGCAGCTGAATACCAGTATTTTACATGGAGCGACTGCCTATCTGACCTCCACAACCCAGTTACTGGGTTAATACGATACCCCTTGGTAAGACTGGTGGTCAGACTTTCGGGCTACTGACGATCCGTAACGACTGTTAAAGATCCACGAATGACAGCCGGGACCAACGGCTTAACGTGCTTTCCGAGGCACGGAGGGGTCTTGATATGTGAAGATGGTCACGCATCCACGGACCAACGATGACTAAGATGTTCGCACAATTAGTAACACTATAAATTAGTCGTTAATCGAATTAATATAAAATTATGATTAACGACATTATAAATAAAATGGAACCTTAAAATTATACACGAAACAGGTTGTTTAACGCATCATGATGATAATTATAAGGATTGAGTCATTAATGACAGGAAATGCCTCGCTGATTCACCAACAAGATCATTAGATCATTAAGGAATATTACACATGGACGATTTTGATCAAAATGATGAAAATCGCATAATCGCGTGACAACAATTTGAAATGATTGTTGATAATACAGAAGATGAAGGTGGAATTGTTAATGGGAATGATGAAATGATGTGATCAAGCTTAGGTCTGTTTAGACATTCACTTAACTGCCTGCGATGATGCAGTCAAGGGGAATAAGTAAACGGAGCAGGCTAATTAAATTAATTTAAATTAATTGGATGTCCCGGAGTTACCGAAATAGCTTGCAGAGTAAGCAAACTGAAGTGGCAGTGGGCTGGCCATGTTTGTTGAAGGACCGATGGCTGGTGGAGCAAACGAGTCCTGGAGTGGAGACCGCGTGTCGGCGTAGTGTGGGACGCCCCTCAGCTAGATGGATGGATGACCTAAAGGTGGCTGGGACAGACTGGATGCGGAAGGCGGAGGACAGAGTGTTGTGGTGCAGCCTGGGAGAGGCCTATGTCTGGACATTCACTCGCAGTCCACTGCTAGCAGTCCACTGCTGGCAGTGGACTGCGACAGGCTGAGTTGATTGATTGAATTGGATGTCGATGGGAATATTTTATTTAGTGTGTTATTGGTAGTCCAAACAAAACGGTAAGGTAAAGGTATTTAAACATTTTATTTTCGTGTTCATTGAAATTGAAATTGAAACTCATCCAGTGATTTTTTTTTATTCAGTAGTCCACCATATTATTATGAACTATTTGCTCAGCAAACAAATTGTAATTCGAGTAATATACTGTGTTTTTATTGCATCCGACAATATTTTTCTTCGTTACTTCGTTACAGCACCAGCGTAAAGATAGAAGAGTTTTTTTTTCTTTAACCTATTTTGTGTCCCACTACTGGGCAAAGGCCTCCCCTTTTTCCTCCCTGTCTGGAGCGATCTCTGGCCATGTTGGCTCAGCAAACCTCGCTGAAAGAGGTTACAAACAGAAATTAATTATATAACGATTTATAAATTTAATATCATAGAGCTTCTTAGTGAAGCTACTAAGACCCAAATTAATTAATTTATTAGGAAGCAAAACGTAATAAGAGCTAAATATAATAGTTTACGTAGACTACAATATTAACTATAACAATATTTGGTCCTGAAAGCAATTTCCTAGTACCAGTTTAATAAAGATTAATCGTTTAATTATTAATATAAATAACAATATTTACTCCAAACTCGAACATGGAAATAGAAAATAATTGAAGATGTTTAAAAACGATTTAATGTTGGATTAAATTGAGAAGATTCATGGAGGGATTTTTATTAGAAATGTTATCTTTAGTAATCTTACAAAGAAGTAAAATAAGTTTGTTTGTATGTAAGGGGGCAACTGGAACCACCAGTCGGTTTTGAAAAAATATTTTTGCATTTAATAGCCCAATTCTAGAGGAAGGCTATAGGCTATTTAACATGACGCTATGACCCTTAAGAGCCAAATAAAAACAAAAAAAAAAACAGAAAAACGCTGAGCGAAACCAAAGTAATATCACAGCCAGGCGATGCGATGCTACGGGATGCATATGGGAGCAAGAAATTTAACGCGGACGAAGTCACGGGCATAAGCTAGTTCCATACAATCTTGCTAATCTAAGAAAGCTTGACATTCCACGAAGGTTCTAAAATTTAAACGATCAATCTATAGACTATAGGTACTATAGGCAGACTGTCAGTAAAGTTAGTCAGTACAATAGTCACAGGCAGGTAGCGTAAAGCCAATCAAACATGCTAACGGATCAGGATGTGTAACTACAGTGCGTTATTTGCCTAACGCAAACGCAACGTCAAATTCAATATGGTGTCGCTCATTCTGTTGCCACTTTTTTGACGTCAGTAATACTATGACTGCAGAGCAAATATTGTAACTATTAGTCTCAAAGAAACGCTTGCTCGTGCAATATCGCACTAGTCATAAGTCCAAGTTTTCTCACGATATTTTCTATCATCGACACTGAGCGAGGTCTAAAAGATTGACTTAAAAATTACCAATTAATGAAATTGAAAAAATTCAATTTGTTACGAGTAATTGCCACATTTGAACTCGCAACTTCAAGATGTATGCCACATGGATGACATTATAATGCAAATGGACAGCAGATAGAAATTTTTCACATGAAGATAAAATCCCTAAAAACGCTAAGTTGTAGAACACTTACAATGATGACCAGTTCAAGCGGAAACCCAGTCCAACGAACTTCATGATGTCATAGACTATTTAGCAGTAAATCGGTATGATCACCCAATATTCTTAGTATTCGAATAAAGATACCATCAGTAGGAGCAAAATAAAAACAAATCTTCGCTTGGTGTATGTATCAAGTTCCGGTTCATTCTAATCCACGTCATTTTGGAACCTTGGACTGTATGTAGAAAATACCAATAGCAAAAAACATTGACATGCCGTATGGCTGTGCAAAAAGTGTGTAACGATTGTTTGAAAATATTCTATGTAATTGACAGGCTATTATTGCCTTGGGGTACAGTACAAATGATAGTTGTTTTGAGATTTTGATCTTGGGTAATTTAATTATTTGTATCGTTGCCTTTCTTTTTATATACCTACTAGCGACCCACCCCGACATTACAGTGCAATTTACATTTCTGAAGATACATTGCGAAGATCCTATACGCGTTGTGCACAAGTTTTGAGCAGTAACCTAACAAAAAAGTACTAGGCTTGCATGAATTCAAGATAGTATTTCATTAGTATTATTAAGTACTTCTGTTTGTATATATTTACATAATATATAGACTATTTCCATCAGAAATAACCTATATACCTTTCAAATGGTGAAAGAATTTTTCAAATAGGATCTGTGGTTCCGGAGATTTCCCTCCACATATACACCAACTAACAAAATTCGCTGTCTCTCTTTACAATCTTAGAAAAAATTTACATACGTAGGTATCTATGGAGTCCGTCTCCTCAGCCAATTAAAATATCCTAATAGATTTTTTATGTATAATATATTCACCAGAATCGAAATTGGGCCTAATTACACATTAACGCATTCAGTATTCATTGACTTGATATTGAATCTTAATTATTATTATATTATTGCTAGCAGGTAAATAGTTATCAATACAAAACGAGTCACAACACATCGAGCGAACACTACCATCTTGTTTTTAGCGTATCGATGGCAAAAAGTTCGAACATCTTTAGCCCAAAATTGAGCAGCGCGAACTCCGCTCACAAGCACAATTAAGTGACGATATAAAATTATTAGGTCAGCTTTTTAAAAAATGATTGACACTTAGCTAATTACTTACCTTGATAGAAGCATGTCATGATCGTTTGACGTTTATGTCCCTTGCTTCTTTGTTTAATGTCTAATTTATTTTTAGACTTCTTATAAGTAAAAATAACAGAGAGTGGTGGTGACTCGCGAATTACGAGTTGGAGGTCGTAGGTTCGAACCCAGGCACTTTACTTTGTGTAAATTATTTCATCACCACTGCTTTCAAAACAGTAAAGGAAAACATCGTGAGACAACCGGCATGTCCTAGAACCAAAAATTCGAAGACATAATAAATGACCTAACCTAACCCGCACTCCCTCTCACAGAGAGGAGGCCAACATTGGGAATATTATAGGCTGATTTTATAAATATAATAATTTGGCATATTTTTGACCTTTGACGTTCATTATGCAAGACTTTCTTTAAAAACAAATTCGACTTCCACCGACAAATGAACAAACTTTTAAGATCAGAACAAAAACTGAACAATAAAAACTTCGAAACGACTAATTTTCTTTATCGCTGAGTACTTTGTCTTTTATTGCGAATACTAAATTCTATTACAATCAGTAGACACTGGAGAGTTTTCGTAAAATGCTATTAACAACTTTTTGAAACGATAAAATTAAAATGTCTGAAAAGTTTTTCGGGTACACCAAAACTTGACGAACTGCGAACTCAAACTCGATTTCAGTTTTTTCGTGGACTTCAAAATTATGTGCGGTGTTTCTAATGTAATTAACATTGAAATAAAACTTAACTTTAAAGTTTGTGGGGTCTCGAAACTTAGCTTTTCACATTTAGAAATTTAATTGATTCATGAAACATTAAAACTAATAATTAAATTTTAGGTTTCCAACGAAAATTAGTTCTTGTTCGAATTATTAAAATTTTAATTTGAATACTTCACAATAGCTTTTTTTACTAACCATATTATAATATAATCTATTATATATAGAAATTATATTCAAGCCACCATCTGGCCGAGTTGTCTACTTACATAACTTATTTAATTTTAAATATACAAAGGAACGAACTTGTACCCTCAAAAACGCGTAACCTCCCCGGTCGGTAAATACCCCAGTGATTTACTTGAGCAATTTGCATACATATCACATTGCTACCGTTTCAAATGCTGAAGTACGAGTACATACTTGGACCTTATAATATATTAGGCCAAGTGCCCCTCGGTTAAGAATACCGTATATATTTTCTTTTGTAGATATCGAAATATCTGTCTTAACGATTTCCAGTTCTCTTTTTTGTTATTACCTCTCACAGTTTATTCAATTATGTCGGTTTATCAAACAAAGGATTACACACACACAAAAATAATAATAACTGTTCTACGGTGAATAATTGAGATAAACATATTTTTCTGAACATGACATCTATTGCAATACCTGTATTTTTTCATTTTATCCCTGTTTAGGAAACAGGAACAGAAAGAAAGAAAGAAAAATGTGTTTATTGGCATTACAGCAAAATAAAAACAAAGATTATAATGCCAAAAGAGCCTCAGCTTAGCATAATGTCAGATGACAACACAATATAAATATCCCGTATCTTGATAAAGTAGTAATCTGTATAGAGTGGGGCAGACATACATACGAGTATAAGTAACAACAGTAGACATGGAGTTGAGCAGGACACCCTGGCAAGGTGCAGTGATGACAGGTAAAGTAAAGGAGTGACTGAGTGGCGTCCAAGGAATAGTCCTAGAGCGAAGTGTCGGTCGTCTGGTGGCGATATGGGTAGACGATATTATTTCCATCACCGGTAGAACCTGGGGGTCTACTCCGAAGTGATATCGGCCGAATGTTCGGCCGTTTCCTGCTACGAAGCTACTATTTGGTTCGGTCGGTCCCGATCCTACACTCCTACACTCTTTCAAATATTGACTATGGTCCCGACCCAACTGAGCCGATCCGAACTTTTTTCGCTTCAATAATATTCTGTTCGGCCATGTGTCGGTCCGATCCGATCATTCGCACTTTGCACTTCGTAGTAGACCCCCAGGATGGGGCTGGTACAGAAGCGTGGGTATTGGCATATGAAAAGAGACACTTATGCTCAGCAGTGGGTGAAGTCGGGCTGTGGTTGATGATGACGATGAGTTGTAGACAGGCTATTTCAATACAACCCAAGTGCATATATTGCAAGACAAGTTATAGCATCCAAAAATACAATACCATATACAAACTCACCCAACAATGACTTTATTCGCTCAATACCCAAAAAACTTGTGGGCACCAAAGTATCATCTAAATACACCGTTAATACATAAATCTCTAATAATAAAAGGTCGTCAATAAACAAGAAAAACCTGCACGTAGGCGACGAGTAGGTAAACAGACATAAGACTGCCCACGCGGGATTTTCTTTTGTATGTTATAAGTGTTTATGTGCTGACATTATACTGATATTTCCGTGTCCGACGAAGAATCTATCTTGTTCAGTTAATCGGATTAGAACTACTTCCTGAAATTGCCCAATAAGATACATTGGGCACTGTTCCCTTCTTTTTCTCTTGTATCGGCAAGAATTATTCATGGTCTTTACACTAACGCGTCTATGTGATTGTGTACTTATTCATTTTGTTGTTTTATTTTATGTCAGCAACTTGCCCGTGCAGCCTATTTTGATGCAACACTGGTTGATACCAAAAAAATAAACATAAATATTACCAGATGTAACTACGTGTCAAAATATTGAATTACGATACTTTTTTTTAATTTTCTGGGAAAACGTCAATGGCCAAAGGCTAACAGAGGCTGTCAAACTACTAGTAACTTGGGAGAAAATTCCGCGAAACACTGTTAGAAATTGCAAGCGATATGTATGAAACAATGTGTTTTAATAGGTTATTTTAATCAGTTGTTGTTCTAAGATTTTGAAATTATAATACCTTTGTTTATCGGATATAGTCCATTATTTTACGTTAATTTAAAACAGATAAAAATGACAAAATATTCACACTTACACAATAAAATGTAATTAAAATTATACCTACTCTTCATTCATATCAAACTAGACCATAGACTTTTTAAAAGTCAGGGACATAATTTTTGTGACAAATTGTCACTAAACTAAGCCCAGCCTCTCCCAGGCTGCGCCACAACACCCTGTCCTCCGCCTTCCGCATCCAGTCTGTCCCAGCCACCTTCTTTAGGCCGTCCATCCAGCTGTAGCCGATACGCGGTCTCCACTCCAGGATTCGTCTGCTCCACCGGCCATCGGTCCTTCAGTTTGCGACATAGTTTGCAGATTAAGCAAACGCTTACTCTGCAAGCTATGTCGGTAACTCCGGCAAATTGACTAGGTAGCAATTTATATTGCCCGTATATTATAATCATAACATCTTCTTTACGGGTTGATGGTAAATACATGTATTGTTTTGTATTTTTCTTTCTTTCTTACGCTTAAATAGTTGGGCCCAGTCGGAGGCCACGAAAATTGCGGCATCAGTGGCGTTTTTCAGGTCCTCAGAGTTGTATGGACACTTTGGACACTCTAATAGTTATGGGACATGGTTTGGTCAGGAGCACCGCATTCGCACTGGGTACCGGTGGGATCTTTAATCCCTCATTTTACTAGATTATGCTTGCAGCGGCCTATTTGAGATCGCAAATCATCTGTCATTCTTTGATAGTCGTATGCAATGGCTATAACACATAGTGTGGTAATTTGATAAGCAAGTACTGACCCCTGACTGTATTTCCATAACCTGGGTCTATCACTTAGTCCGTGCTAGTGTTTTTGGCAAGTATATTAATTTTAACATCAGAAACATTCAATCTCCAAATAACAAAAAAATCATCATTTTCAATAAAAATCGTGCTTTGCTTACAAAATACCCAAAAAAGAATCAAAAACTTTTAAAATTCTATTTAGTAAAT
Source organism: Apamea monoglypha (assembly GCA_911387795.2). Classification (NCBI taxonomy): domain Eukaryota; kingdom Metazoa; phylum Arthropoda; class Insecta; order Lepidoptera; family Noctuidae; genus Apamea; species Apamea monoglypha. The sequence continues at coordinate 1,460,596 of OU426933.1, read as the reverse complement.
TTATGACGAGCAAACGGATATTGCTAGTCCAACCACCCTTTGGCCATTCGAGGGGACAAAATAATTATTTTAATATTCTCCCCAGAATCCTTTTAATGTTCGATAACTCGATTTATTTGGGACTAGAGGCCTGAATTACCAGTTTTATGTAGTTTTGATATGTAAAATGGTCTAGCAAACATTTATTGTAAAATAGATAATTCAATTGCCGGTCTTCCAAAAACATAGGGAGGTTCTTTGTGCAGTCAGCATAAGCATAATCAGCCTATAATGTTCCCACTGCTGGGACACAGGCCTCTTCTCAGTGAGAGGGACTGGTCTGGCCACGCGGGCTGAGTGCGGGTGGATGACACATGTCTTCGAATTTTTAGTTCTAGGACATGCTTTTGCGCAGTGTCAAATGCCATTTCAGAAAATACCAGTCATATCAGTTTTACTGTGAGATTTTCTCCGAGAAAGCCTACTTTAAAAGATATAGTAACAGTGGTACCATGATGAATCGTATATTACACGACGCTCATCCAACTTGGTTGTGCGAGCCTGTTGTGTTTGAGGCAGAACAAAAGCCAGCCCCTTCCCTTCTTCGACGCCAATAACTATAATTAACTAATCAATTAAAACCATTTCACCTTACAACACAGTCACCAGCCCAAAACACATCGCGTGAAATCTTTCTTATTATAAACATCAAATTATAAAATAAAGGAGCGATAAGGCGTTCGTGCTATAAATAATCTGTGGGTCGAATGTACTAGGAGAACAAAAACGTAAGTTGGTGGGTAATTTTCCTCACTGTTCATTTCCTCAATGTGGTAGACGAGTGGGGTCACACTCGGCCATTTGATTTATTTTTGAGTGTTATAGTAATTATTGGGTTGGCAAATTGGTCAGGTTATGGCGTTTCGTGTTGGTGTATCAAATATACCAAGGAACATTTAAAGGTAAGGTAGAAATTCTTAGTAAATTTTTTAGTTATTTTTTTAGTTTTTTAGGATTTAGTTGTTGAAGAAGAATGTTAAAATACACAAATCCAAGCCTTCGATGTTCAAAGTGAAGAATACGAATTCAAGGAAGCACCTAATACTAAATCTGTTTGAGAAATAGTTTCTGGGAAAACATGGATAAGACGGTGAACCTCTACCAATAGTAGAACTACTGTGTTCAATAAAACACAACATAGAACCCAATGAAACAAAAACTGTCACCAAAAACATTGTCATGAAAGAAAACCAATCGTGAATAGAAATAAGCTTTAATAAAAATAAGTTTTAATATAAAATAAACGGGAATGTAAATATGGGTAACGATCGAGCCTCAAACGTGACCTGGCTGCAAGAAACCACAGATTTCGGCTACACATACCAATATCCGTCTTTTATTACATTTAAATTATTCTATCTTATCGAGCATGAGTTTTATCAAGCGATGTTTTTATGCTTCGCATTATTTTTACGATGAAAGAAAAACAATTGGTTCGGAGATGGGAAGCGAGGTAACGTTTGCGATATCAGATGGAAGCGTTGACGTGACTGCGATCTGGGTGCAGTCATGTTTTTTAAACACGCTGTGTATAGAATTTACGATGAGATTGGTGCTGAAACTTTCACTATTATTATGGAATTGGATTACATTCAATTTGTGAAGATAATCTTGTAAAAGAATGTATTTTAGATAAAGTACCAACTACCATTCTTATTGATAAACATTCGTTATCATCACCAAGTGATTTGGAAGACAATAAAACAGCCAATGATATACCGGTTAAATTTCAAGATAAATTTCTTCTCCCCCAACATTTGCTCTTAAAAATTCCAGAAGTAAACGCAGTAGGTAGTTCTGCCAGCTCAGTATTAAAGAAATAAACTTTACTTTTTTAATGCCTAACTTTATTAAATAAAATAAAAGCCATATTTCTAGCATGTAGTGTGATTCGACGCTGCGCCGCGAATGCACAAAGTAGGTCAACACGACCGACTGCCGCTTACACGAAAAGTTTTCAGTCTATTGACGACATGGAGAATCAAGGCTTGAGTGTTTTGATTTGCATAGTAATGTGGGAATTAAGATGAAAGTAGGTATAAAGCATTCGCGGAATGAGTATCTTCAGATTCATGATGTACTCACTCCCTTTACTCAGTGATAGGGGAAGCAAGTTTATCAAAGCGCATTGCACCTTTTTACCCGACAGCATCAGGATAGGCAGTTGGCAGTTATTATAATTCCATCACAGATTCGATGCCACCAACTGCATCGGACTGCTTGAAAAGTGATCTTGTTTTGAACGCTTTAGTTGCAAACTATTTATTTTTAGCTGAGCCTTCGTAATTTGCTGCTGAGTATAACTTATGTCAGATATACAATAATAGCCTAATTACCTTCACGAGGAGCAGTGGTGGCCCCGTGGTAACGGCCGACTTACGAGTTGCAGGGTTCGAACCGAGGCAGGCGCTTTACTTTGTGTTAATCATTTCATCACCACTCCTTTCAAACCCGTGAAGGAAAACATAGTGAGGAAATTGGCGAAGACATGTAACATCTACCAACCCGCACTGGGCCCGGGTGATAGCTTGCAGCGCACTCCCTCTCCAAGAGAGGAGAACTTTGTCCCAGCTGTGGGGACATTATAGGCTGATCATGCATAACCTTCATAGCTCAAAGTTACCAAAACCCTATTTTTTTGACCTTCACTTTCATAAGGACTGCAGATATCAAACTTTAATGACTCCTAAGAAAAGAAATTAAAAGCTCTATTATATTCTTTCGAGAAAATAAAAACCTCTGGAGATTCTCATAACACAAGCATTAAAGAAAAAGATAATATTGAATTTCCTCGCACGATTACTTTTTGCCTTTAACCCAAGAATATTCAGGAAAACTTGCCTTATCTTTTGAAACAATGTTGTGATAGTTTGAAACTATGCTATCGATGTTAATGAAACTATAAAATCACCGGGTTGAGATTAAATCACTAATGTTTGGCCGCCGGATAGTAGATACAATGTAGGAACGCGTCTGAGGGGTCCTAGTGTTAGTATTCTATTAAAATTGGGACCTTTATGAGATTTTATGAGCATTTTACGACTACTGGAACTATTTTATGTGTTTGACCTTTAAATGGTCTAAGTTTATAGTAGATTTAATATTTTTGGGACTAGACAGTTGGATGGTAATGTGGTTTAAGAAATAAAAAAAGATATAAGTATCATGTTTTCGACTGTCAAGAGACGATTAATTCCAAAATATATTTTTATTTATAGTAGATTTAATATTTTTGGGATTAGACACTTGGATGGTAATGTGGTTTAAGAAATAAAAAAGATATAAATATCTTGTTTTCGACTGTCAACGGACGATTTATTGCAAAATATATTTTTATCCTGTAGGTAGAACCTTTTTTTTGGGTGGGAAATAATCATATGACTTCGCCCGCTCTGGGCAGAGCGGGAGGGCGTGTCAGACTTTTACTGACTAAAACCCACCCGTGTTCCTTCAGTTGCCTATGCCACGGGCCACGGTATCTCTTTCGAACAACCCGTGGCCCTGGCAGGCATCGGCCCTAGCGGACCCCGTCAGTTCGTGCTGACATCTCTTTGAGGCGCGCGTGGAACACAACGCACCGTCGACCTGGGCCTGCCTATCGATTCTGTAAAAATCACCGTGAAAAGTTAGGTGAAGTGAGCTTAGAGTGAGCTGTCACTAGTGTCAATCCCTAGTATTAGTTGGAATGACAGCTCACTCCACGCTCATTTCACCTAAGTCTTCACTGTGAGATGGTTACCGAATCGATCGACTGGTCCTTGCCGGGCGGCAAGCTACCCATTGCTCGCCGCCCGCAAGCCCGCGCCTACCGATTGCCGCCACGAGGACGCGGCGGTGCTCCGCCCAAACCGGGAAGACCTCCACCGTGTCCTCCGGGCGATCCACACAGTGGTGACACCCTGGCGTTTCCTCTCGCCTTATCCTGAACAGGAACCTCCCGAAACAACCGTGTGCGGTGAGGACCTGCATGTCATGTGGAAGGTGAGGGCGCTGGGGCCGTGGGGACTTATCGCCGCAATTGTGGCGTGCCCAGCACTGGGTTGCGACAATCGCACTCTCCATGTCGCCATGAGATCCCGCCGGAGCTCTACCCGCTGTACCGTGATTTCTCGCGGCAGCGGAGTTTCGCCCCGGCGCGGCGGCGTTTGGCCTCCTCTCTAGGTAGAGCCTTAAAGAATCTAATTCTATAATTAGATCAATGTTCACGTTTGGTCATTTATACCTAAGATTTCTTAAGATGAATTCTGAAAATACATCGTTCAATAGAAAAATACTGTTATGTATTACGGATGCGTAGGATCTATCTAAGGTGGGTTTTCGATTCATAACAATAAAATCTTCCTCGGTAGTAAACCTGTTTTTGTAGAGTATTTTTAACCCAATCGATAAAACAGCTTTATTAGAAGTTTATAGACAGCAATATAAATAGATTAGTTCATTTTCACGTCAATATTTATTTCGTTCAGCTTATCCAACAGAAAACATAGTATCTTTTAACATAGTATCTGATTTTTCAACCATCTGATAACTTTATTCGAGGAATAATTTTGAAATTTTAACAGTTATTTCATACAAAAACTGTCAAACTTTAATTTTATTCCTCTAATAAAAGTTATCTGGCGATGGAAAAATCAGCCCTTAGACTCATATTTTTCGACCAATCGTTCAATTTATTCTATTTCTTGTTCAAACAAAACTTTTCCTTTGAATAAAAGCAAGAAAACTGTTCGGAGCATCACAGAAAGTTTCACAATCGACCTTTACGAACTATCAACATTTGTTTGTTAAACAAATCATATCCAATACACATCAAAGAGCATTTTGTTGAAGTTGGCATGTTTACTGGCAATGTTCATGTTGCTACTTTTTCACCAAAACTACTCCGTGACGGAGTAACAAGGAATATAGCGTGTTGCTCTAGGCACCACAATTTGTTTGAGTGGAAGGAACGCGTGAGCAATTATAGACATTATAATTTGTACGTTTAGAACGAGAATCGCGTGACAGGAAATGAGCAGAATTTTTTGAGGGTACGTAATTATATTCGTATTTAGGATGTAGTTTATTGGATAACATCGAACGTGTGTAAGTGTAGGTCATGATTTTTGGTAAAGTTATGAAAGTACACGTATATAACGGTAGTAATATTTTAGGTACATCCTTCGAGATTTCGGTATATCAGCATACTATCATGCGATCAACAGCGAATTGTCTACTTGGTTAGGAATTCACGATGTATTGCGCTATGTATTTCCCAAAAATATTATTTTTTTGTAAGTGAAAATGTTTGTATGTTCATTTGATCAGTGTTCTGTCAGTGATATTTTTATGCAATCGATTTATGCTTCTACGAAAACAATGGTGACCAATTGACTTAGGAATTTCCAAAACCCTACACGATACACCTTTTCCAGAATTGACTTATTTTTAGACGTCGACCTATCGATTCTTGCAAAGAGCATTTATAGCCTATGCCAATATAATATTTTCTTAAACTTTCACAAAGCGTTTAGTGCAAAAAACCCCTAGTGTCATCTTCTTCATCTTCTTTATACTCTGTCCCTCAGTGCTAAGGATTTAGACCCACCTTGTTGATTGCTTGTCCTCTAGATTCAAACAAGAAATAAACAGTATTTTTTTCTTCAACAGTGCCAACATCAGACGTACAAGGAGTGCTGGGCAAGAAGGCGTCACTACCGTGCGACATCCAGCCTCTGCACTCTGATGATGACGTGGTGATGGTGCTCTGGTTCAAGGAGTCTGATGGAGATCAGCCGTTGTACAGGTAAGGACATCAAGCTTTAACTCTATTTGAGTTTTTAATTCATTGCTGAGCGAAAACATAGGGTAATATAAAGAACTGTAAGCAATTTTGATCCCCTTCAGGGTAAATGCTTATTCCCATAATGGGAGGCGTTTATCATTGATTTGTTTGTTTGTGATTTCTCACTACTAAGACTAGGCATCTATGTCTTTATCCACTTTTTGTGTTATACCGTCGTCTGTTAGGCAAGCTTATTAAGTTCAGTAACAATAGAAAAAGTAGTGACAGTGACAGTTGAGCTTTTAAGAGTTGCATAAAGATTCCTTGTTAACTATACAGTTCAAATATACCGCTATACAGTTAGTCAAACTACATAGTTTTAATACATTTCCTACTCAACGCCATTTATCATTTGCGATACTTAGGGGAGGCTTAAGTCCAGCAGTGACGTCTTTCGGCTGAAATGATGATGTCAAAAGTCAAAGCATTTATTTCAAATAGGCACTTAAAAGGCACTTTTGAACATCAGATGATGGTGATGAGTCATCTTTTTGTGTAGGTCATATGAATTCGTAATGACAATACAATATAATAACGTAACCAATCAGACCATTCGATGAAAGATGTCAAAGATAGTCCGATTCAAACATATTAACCTTTCTCTCGAAAAGTCAACTACTTATAATAAATTATTCAATAAGGAAGAGTATCTGCAAATAGAAGTCACAAACGTCAACACGGCAGTCGAATTACTAGCAAGTGATGGTTATGTTCGTACTGCTGGCACATGGAATACTATTTATTGTATCAACGTGGAACACTTTAACTAATGATAACGTAGGTACACGAATTGATGATATTGGAGCGACTAATATTAGTAGTATGTAGGTGATTTGGTTATTATGGTACATGAACGTTGCATCTACTAAATATTGTGAGTAGAACCTGGATGAGACTGGCACAGAAACATGGGTAGTGGCACAAGAAATTAGAGGGTTATACCAGCATTGGGTGAAGTCGGGCTGTGGATGATGATGATGATGAAATATCGGACAAAGAATTGACTATCATCATCAGAACTGTTGACCATTAGATGGCCTTTTGTTGTCAATAACAGACGGGATCAGGTATTCGTTTCACAATTAATCCTAACTTCATAATAATGAGGTTTCTACCTAGAAATGGAACATGTATTCCTGCTCGAAATAAATTCCTGCAACAGCTAAATAAGAGCATACAATGGCATAGTACCATTTGACATATTGATAACAATGGTTACAACTAAGTACTAAAAGTAAAGCAAATGCCACAGCACTCATTCCTTACCATTATCTCACTGTCAGCCCAAAAAACAAGTCATCAATATAAAATCAGCCAAAAGCTCCACTCAGGTCCACTGCTGAACCTACCATTATCATCACTTCAGCCGAAAGAGATGTACTACTAGACATAGGGCTCCCCCAAGGGTCGTCACATCAACCTGGCTTGTATTTCTCGGAACCATCTTAAAACAAACAAAAATTGATGAAATAATCTAATACAAATATTTTCTCTACACCAGCTACGACATCAGAGGCCGTTCCATCAACCAGCCGAAGCTCTGGTCATCCCCCACGGTCTTCGGGAACCGCGCCTTCTTCCGAGGGAGTGCCACCCCCGCAGTCCTGATGGTCGACAATGTGATAGCCAGTGACGCTGGCGTGTATAGATGCAGGGTAGACTTCAAGAATTCGCCTACTAGGAACCTCAAAGTTAATTTTACTGTTATAAGTGAGTATTGGTGTTGTTTCATCACAATTGGTTACCGATAACGAAGAAGATACTTTTTTCTTCCATTCTTCATGAAAGAAAAAAGTTGAGGAACAGGAATATACCTAATTCCAAATTCCTATAAAAATAAATGGGTGCCTATGCAAATGTACTGGTTTCTGTTACCGAAATAGAATATGCTACACAAGTGTTTAAAGTGCCAGCGCTTGGCTCTGCAATGAGTAATTTGTGTTCATTTATGTTCATTAAATCTACAAATATTTAAAGATTATTATATATTATAATATTTGAAGAAGATGGAATTATTTTTGACGAGTAAAACTTAAAGCACTTTCAGAGTTATGTTTTATCTTTTAAAGAGTAAAGTAATTTTACTATATATTTTCCAACAGTCCCACCAAATCGTCCAACAATATTCGATGCAAAGAGAAGAGACAGGGCGAAACTAGTGGAGCCTTACAACGAAGGATCCAACGTCCTTCTCATCTGCGAGGTCGAAGGAGGTATGTTATTTATATTTAGTGAATTAATTTTATTTTATATACAGATACAGTAAATTATAGTTTATACAAAATATGGTCAATTACAAGTTTCCACTTGTAGTATATAAATCATTTGAGACAGAAAACAGAAAAAAAAACCCAGAAAAAAAAGGTAAAACTATATTTCTAGGAGTATAAATTTTTGTAGGAGTATAAATATTTCTAGGAATATAAATATTTTATTATTTGAAAAAAGGCTTTGAAAGTATAAACAAAACTATGTCAATAGCGACTAAACAGACTTCAAAGACAAAATAAAACACATCTATTTAACCTATTCACTTAAAGGCAAATTATCTAACTCGCACACATTTCCTGGAATAGCAAATGTCTTCAAGAGAGGCTGTTTAATCTAGCTCCAACATGGAGATGTCTAGCTTAAGCTAATAAAGCTTAATGTCAGGTAGAATAAACCTTAGGCACAGAGACGTGAAGGGAAATGAAACAAGATGTCTTAGACATGGAGAGGAAGCAGGTGAAATGGTTAATGTAGGAATTAACATTCTGTGAACAAATGATGATTGTGCGCTAGAATGTAAGTGTAGGTAAGCGATGGCTGTTTAGTTTCCAATATGTATATTAAAAAAGTACTGACGGTATTTATTTTTTAAACTAGCTGCGCCCCGCCGTTTTACCCGCATAAGTTTCTATCCCGTGGGAATATCGGGATAAAAGTATTCTATATGTTAATCTTGGTTATAAACCATCTGTGTGCCAAATTTCATCCAAATCCGTTCAGCAGTTTTTGCGTGAAAGATTAACAAACATCTATCGATCCATATCAATGATTATAGTAGGAAGGAGGATATTGCAGCATTATGCTGAGATAAGAGCCGTTTTGGCCTTGCACAGGTCTTTTATTTTTTGGTTGTTTTTAATGTAACTTAGTTACTTTTAAATGTGCCTTATTAATATTTGTATGATATTAGTCTTGTGCGTGTTCCAAATAAAATATTTATCTTTATTTCTTTATTTCAGTAGTTTTAGGCCATATATTAATTGAATTAAAATGTAAAAGACATACATTATGGGGAAGGCTAACACCATTAACATGAGACAAAATTACCATTTAGACAAACAATTAAAGTGTAGGATTTATAAAAAAAAATAAACTTTTCTCGCACCATTTAAAATTTATAAACAAAAACCGCCCTAAACGGTAATGACTCAAATAATTGATAAAACAAAACCAATCAATAACAAATCTTTAAAGCTATCCGACCAATTAAGGGTCATAATTGTAGCCTTCGTGTGTTAAACAATAAAACATTCCGATCCCATACAACTTGGGCCCGAAATAACAATGGTACCATAAATGATAAACACACAGGAAACGTGGGCGTTAATGATGGGAAATATATGGGAAATGGTTATGATGTTCTAGTCGATAACGGTAAATCTATTTTAGAAGTTACAATAACCCATATACAAAATCAATTTGGTAGGGAATGCATCCATTTCGAGTGAACGGAGAAATATTAATTGTGATTTTAAAGTGTATTTTGAAATTTCTGGAAACAGAAGCTGGTTCCATGATTTTGAGTAATCATAAATGATGAATAATTAGAAACTCTCATAGTTGAAAATACAATTAAATCAGTTTCAGTGAACTATTGAAGTTAGTTGAAAGTCAAAGACAAGGGCCCGTTTTTAACTAAAATTAATCACGCATTCAATGAAATCTAAAACATTTTCCAAGACAAATCACCATCTTGATTTTGAAAAGACTTTAACATATTTTACTTCGTGATGAAAGCCGAATTGTGTCAAAAAGAAAAATGAAGCCATTAAACCCCGTTATGATTTGGAGCGACAATTTGTCAATAAGAATAATGGTGGCGACCACAAACTTCAGATAATTATCGATAAATGTGATTATTTCGACAAGGGGATCGATTTTCTCGTAGGCTCTGATTTTGTTGTTGTCAAACTAATACTTGGTGTTGAAAAACTTGCATTATATAATAATTTCCTTTGAAGACAATAAGCCTAAATGAGACGCGATGAAGGATAGATTGTGCCACGCTTTCTTGATTGATTACAGACACAATGTAATATTTTTATCCAGTATTTTGACTTGGTTATTGCCTCATGGGTCTAGTGACCGGAAAAACAACTGCTGGGCGTGCTGGGTTTGATTCCTGGGTCGGGAAAAGTGTTGTTGGGTGTTTCCATAACGAATTTCTCATTAGCAACCCGGAGCCTGGGTTTGTGCTCGGTTGATGGCAATAGGCTCGCCCCCTATTTCATGGGATTTAATCATAGCTGGCGAAATGTGGGTGTACTATTAGGTACAACTCTGCCTTATCCATCGGGAAAGACAGACGTGATGTTATTTTATGTTATTATATTGACATTTTTACCCCACAGGTAGACCGCGGCCACGTGTGACGTGGTACTTAGAGAACGTGGTGATAGACGACTCGTTCGAGCAACGCCCTGACGGCGTGACGGTGAACACGCTGACTTTCCCCAACGTGGGCCGACAGCACCTGAACGCGAGACTTGTCTGTCAGGCATCTAACACCAACCTCGCACAGCCAGAGACCAAAGTTCTTATTTTAGATATAAATTGTAAGTACAAAATACAACTTTATTTTTTATTTGCTGATGCCATTCTAATTGGGGGTAAAAGTGGCTATATCAGCTATAGGGTACGCGGAACTGACTTCTAAACTAAGTCTTACCTTCTGTTCTGTTCTCTAAGCCTCGCTACCTGTAACCTAAGCGACCTCTACAGACCATACAGAAGGTCGAACCAATTAGAAGAAGACTAACACTTTTTTATTTTGCGTTGCAGTGACAGCTATTGCTGCTCCCTCGTAAAAATATATCAATGAAAGTTATTTTGCAAAAAAATTGGATTGACGTTTTCCCTCCAATTTGCTATCAATATTTTAATGCTTGACACTTGCGTATTCAGCATTTTATTTATGCCATTTTTGTCAGTATATTTTAAAAAGAATACCTAATAAAATAATATGCGAGTAGGATAAAAAAAATTGTCAGTGAATATTAAAAAAGAATTTCGAATGAAATGAAATGCTATTTCAGTAGGATTACATTTTTTCAATGATGCTTGTAAAAAAATAAAATGTCGACTAATATACTTGATTTTTGTTACAGTAAAACCAATAACAGTGAACATACTTACAAAAGAGAAGCAGGTATCAGCAGACAAAAGGTACGAAGTTGAATGTAAGACGACAGGTTCAAGACCAGAGGCATACGTCACGTGGTGGAAGAACAATAGACAGCTGAAGAGGATGGCGAAAAATGTGAGTTAATTGTACTTTTATACGGTATAATTTTAAATGCACTTTTATCTTTTACGACCATGTTGAAAATATGTATGGATGGATGCATGGATGGATGGATGTTTGTTACTCTTTCACGCAAAAACTCCTGACTGGATTTGGATGAAATTTCTCACACAGATGGTTTATAACCAGGATTAACATATAGGATACTTTTTATCCCGTTAATCCCACGGAATCGAAACTTATGCTGGTGAAAGCGCGGGGCGCAACTAGTGGTTCATAAAATTCATAAAAAGTGGTCCCTGATTGGAATACCTCCAAAATATATAACTGAAAGGACTCAAAATTAAATGAAGCAAATTTCGAAACAAATACCTGGCTTAATTTGAAATTTGGAATTCCAAACCAAACGCCAGATATTTGAGATCAAAGTAGCCTGTTCGACAAAACTCACTTTGGTATCCTTACCAAAGCCCAAATCACCGCACTGTGGTCCAAGTGACTCCTGTCACTTGAAGCACAGTGCGGTGATTTGGGCTCCTCATGAAGCGAATTACATACAATGTCATGCTGGAGCGAGTACAGAATAAATTTACAAGACACTTGTATTTCAAACTTTATGGGGCTTACCCATTTTACATTTTGCCCTCTGATATACCTATCCGACACTGTTTGTACTGGGTACGGTGGGGTACAACGAACTCAGAGTGCGCAGGGAATTTACACTTGCGGCGTATGCGCTAAAGCTCCTGCGTGGAACATAACCGGGGTGTGCTGCGTCACCTGAAGTTTTGTTGAATTTTGTCAGTTATATTTAAATATTAATATTCTGTGTTAAGTCTTATTTTGTATTTTAGGTTAAGAATTATCGGACTAGTAACAAACGCTAGGGCACTGTTATTTATTTTATGTTATAATATTTACTAGGTATAGTTAGCATATTATTGTGTTCAGCATTCTGTATATAAAGGTATTATGTTAAAGTTCCTGTTACTTTTAGATTTTTAGTTTTAGTTCTTTATATTATATTTAAATTATAAATAATAAGTTAGTATAGATTTGTAAAATGACCACACTGTCACATTGGGTACATACACCTGTAAGGATACTCGCATGGGAGATTTTAGTAAATAAAAAATAAAAAAAACCAATTTCATATGAAAGGACCTAATAGTTGGATTTCTGGCACATACATAGAAATATTACTCAAATGAATTAATTGCGAAACCATATTAATAGAAGAAGAATTATCAGAAATAAATAAACGTGTTAACATGTTTTATGTTTTTTTCTGAGAATGAATGCCAATTTATATTATTCCTGGATAGGTAAATACAACATGTACTGCAATTAACGCACACCACCAAATACCCAAATCAGAATATTATATTATAATCATAATACACACACTGATTTTTTACTATTATGTACAAAACATTGTTTATTTATTAAATTACCTAGACTGATTTTCGGAGAAAATTGTGGTCACATTACAAATCTACGCACGCACACAGTAGCACACGTATAAGGGTCTAGCGTAGGTACTTCGTCCGCTTTGGTTTGTTTTGACTGTACACCGGAAGTGTGACTGTAATTAACGTAGTTTTAATTATTTTTGGGATACAAAACTACCTAAATATATTAAAAATGTCAGTAATCGACCCAGTAAACAATTCTATACAAACTTTTTTTTTTAAACAATAATAATTGTTTTCATAATTTCTTAACTAACTATTTACACTAGTGACTAGATTAAAAGACTAACAAACGTAACTATATAAATAAATACAAAAGCAAAAGGATTTAGGCGTCGAAGTACTCGTCCGCATCGCTGTCATCACAAACTAATTGCATAATGTGCAATAATTCAGTTACACATAGTATATATTATGTATGTTATTCTTTATATAAGCTCTATATGCTGTCAATCACAAAAGAATCGAGCTAAAACTTATATCCACAAACAAAATCCCGTCAACCTCAAAAACCTCATCTCCCTTGTTTAGAACCGACCCAATCTCAACACCAAACACAAGAATCACTTCCAGAGCATACAATATCAAATGCAATTTAACGTAAAGCGCATCTTTTCACAGTTTTCGGAGAACAACGAGACGCTAAGCGTGCTCAGCTTAGTGCCGGGCGTGGAGGACGACGGTAAATATTTGACGTGCCGCGCTGAGAACAAACATATACAGGACTCCGCTATCGAGGACAAATGGAGACTCAATGTTCACTGTGAGTATTGATGACAGTTTGAAGGGTTTTGATTGAGGAGATGAATGGGTTTGAAAGCATTTTAGTGCAAATTTTCCAATTGGAGATAAAAGGTATCTTTTTACTGTTAACATAACACGTATAGGTAAAGTTGATGAAATTAAATTAAATAAAATGAAATGTTTATTTCTGTAGTAGATCTTTTAAAATACTTTTATGCGTCAACATCTATACAGATATCTATACAAATCAATAAAATTAAAGTGTCTGTTTGTAATGTCATAATTACAGTTTTTAACTAAATGCTTATGAAAGTATACATATAAGGTACTAATAACAAAAAAAAACGATTATTATAATCGTTGTCTATATGTCTGCTTGTTTCGGCTAATCTCCGAAAAGGCTGGACCGATTTTGATGAAATTTGGTATGGGGATACTTTGCACCCTGATGCCTTTCCCAGGGTAAAAAGTAACCTATGTCCTTACATAGGTGACTGTAAGATATCAACATACCACGCGGGCAAAGCCGCGGGCGGAAACTAGGAAGAAAATAGATTAAAATAAGGGGCAGATGGCTTTTGTTAGATTTTAGAATTAGAGGAGATTAAAATTTTATTGATAAAAATACTGAACTCGGTATCAGAGGAAAGGGGAAGAGCTAGGGAATCCATTTAAGCTAGGATACAAGCATAAAAAAAATGTGAATAGTTAAAAATATTCATCATGATTCTAGTCGAATTTAGACGAAATTTTGATCATGACGTATTCATACGAGTACATACTCATTCCGTTGAAAACACACATTTTCCTAACGAGGACAAATGGAACCTCGCTGTTCAGTGTAAGCATTAATCAGAATTGAAAGGATTTTGATTATAGCAACGATGATGGATTCTGAAATTCCACGTCAGTATTTCTTCCGTCTTTTACTGTATATGAATATCTGGCTGTCGTAGGCATTATAATCTTGGCACCTTACACAATTAATCTTTTTATATTTTGATGTTCCGACAGCAGTGTTCGTCGAATGACGCATAATACTTTGGTAAATCAAGAACAAGTCAGATTAAAACTATGGCAAAAGGGAACACCGTCTACAAAACTTTAACGTACCAAACTATGATGTGAAACAACTTATACAACATGAATTTTCTCGTTTATTTTCTGGTAACAAACTTTGCAAATATCTTCGAGCTTGTCTGAAGCAACTTTGAGTTTAATGAAAAAACTAATTCTAAACTAAATATCGTGGTCTTCGAACACGTGTCCCGACCACTGTATTATGAAGTTGGCAATTCCACTCAAGTCATCTCACTAATTCTGATATCAACTTGTGATTGGATAACTTTCAAGTTCTCGAACTTTCTTTGTTAAAACACTGATTTTCTTTCAGTTCGATTATAGAACTACGTTGTGGTTGGGTTTGTTACTGTTCAAGTATCTAGTGAAAACATGTTTAGAAGTTGAAGCTATTATTGTTTGATCGATTTCATGTTGTTGTAATAAAATTGCAATTTTTGGTTCATTGTCTTGGGTAAACTCGTCTACACTTTACTTTTGGTCTCTTGAGACTAAGACATACAAAATGGAAAAGAGTACTAGTTTAATGTTTTTGGATGCTCCTTTGTATTTTGTGTCTCGTGGCTCTATTTCGCGCATGTGTCACAGGTGACTAATATTTTTTCCAAACTGCGCGACAACAAAGACAGAATTATGTTTTCATGCGTAGGAACCGTCACAAAAAGAGATAAGTAACCAGGATCGTTGGATATAGCTGAAGTTTAGTAAGAAACTGATGGATGTTGTGTGCATGAAAGAAAATGAGTAACAGATGTATGTCATCGGTTACTTATCTCCTTTGGTGACCTACCTTTTTTTTTTCGGATGGGAAATCATCAAATGACCCCTCCCGCTCTGGGTGGAGCGGAAGGGAGTGTCAGACTCTTACTGACTAAAACCCACCCATGTTCCTTTCTTTGCCCTTTATGTTCCGGGGTAGCGGTAACCCTTTCGGACAATCCCGCTGAATTATTTATACCCTTAAAATAACCTAAGGGCTAGATTTAAAATATAGATGTCTATCGACTCGTCTAGATCGTACGATATATTTTATAGTCTGGGTTTTATTTTGATGAAATAAAAAAATACTCCCCACAGCGGCCATGGAATACGAAATGGTGGTATATCTTGTGGGGGTGTCACTAAATAGGTCTTAGTAGCATGATATTTCCGTGTTTAAATCTTTGTTTTATTTTTACTGATTACGCATTGTTACATCGTTTCATTATTATAAACCTTCTTACTTAACATCTTGTTCACAGATGTCCCCATAGTTGACCTGAAGATGGGCTCAAATCTCAACCCCGATGAGATTAAGGAGGGTGACGACGTGTACTTCGAGTGTACTGTCAAGGCTAATCCCAAGACACATCGCCTTGTCTGGTTTCATGATGTGAGTAATTGGAATCATTGTAATTCACTTAGAATAAGCTACGATGCCGGTACTGTTGGTAATGGTGTTCTGCTATATTCTGGGATTTGTGACTACATCAATAATTCAGTTGGTATTAGTGATGATATTGTAATTATTGGCTTCTGAGGTATATAAGCTTTGTCTCTGGATGGTAAGGTACCTGCGCGATACCTCTGGTTTTGCAGATCTCCACAAGCAGCAGTGACCATTTTCCATTAGCCGGAACACCTACTTGTTCGCCACCCAATCACATAAAAGTGACCCGTTGGTCTTGTGGTCGCAAGCGCGACTGCTGAGCGTTGGGTCCTGTGTTCGATTCCCAGGTCGGGCAAAGTGTTATTGGGGATTTCAATTAGGAATGTCTTTGTAATAGCCTGGAGTTCAGTTGTGATACCTCCGTGGCTCGGGAAGCATGTTAAGCCGTAGGTCCTGCGCCTGATCTCTTTCCGGTCGTATTGGGTTGCCGGTTCATCGGACTATGAGAGTGAGGGAACAGAGAGTGCACATGAGGCTGTGCACACACTTGTGCACTGTGATATCACCCACACCATAGGCTAGACACCGTTGAGATTGACCGCCATGGCTGAAATACGGCCTGGAGGACTATACTTATTCTCACCCAATAACATAAAACAGAACAACAATATTCCTCAATCGAATATTTTGATATAAGCAAGAAATTGTCTTGTCTTAAAATAAATACTTTGTACTAAAATTAGAATCATAATCGTACCTAATCTAATTGCCAATCAGAGCAGATTTTGTGATCCGATGGAAAATTAGCGTCTGAAAATAAGTAAGATTAACGAAAGACAATCAATTCTGAGAATAAAATAAATCAAGTAAGTAGTCTTATTTTGATCTTAATTGGTATCAATGAAGCCGCTGATCTAGATATTTTTCCGGACGGATAATTCAATTATCTTTCAGAGTTACGAATAAATATAATATCGAAGGAGTTCCTTCGGAAAAGTTCGTCAAACACAATTTTCAATATTCGGATAGTTGTGACCCAGTGGTAACGGCCCCGAATTACGAGTCGTAGGTCGTAAGTTCGAACTCAGGCAGGCGCTTTAAGCTTCAAAAACGTTGACTAGCTGTACCTACCTTACGAAAAAGATGATCACTTTTGTATTTTTCCTAATTAAAATGATTGACACTGAGAGGCGGCTTGCAAGCCACCTCTCAGTGCTTACGTGCGTACTCGCTAGGCTAGGCTTTGATAGCAAAGGGAAATGAACGCTCTAGAATTCTCGCTACCGGCTGCACTGTTCGCTAGTCGCCTAGCGTGTATTTATTTATTTATTTATTTATTGACACACCAACGACTTATTCGCTAAAACATTACAATAAATATATTCTAATTCAACAGCTTTGCGGTGAATTCGTCACTTATAGGTGTGCACAGCACTTGTATAATCAATAATAAAAATTGAAATGGAAAAATAATATGATACTAACAAAATTAGAATCTACAAAGTTTACATCGAATCTAAAATGTCAAGTAGTTAAATTGAAATACATTATAAATAAAAAAAATCAATTAAATTGGAATAAAAAAAAACTATTATAAATTAAGACTATAAAAATAACAAATAAATAAATTAGGACATAATTATTACATTATTTATAAAAAATTAAAAGAATAGAATAGATTAAAATTTGAGGTAAAAAAAATTGAGTTAAATTGTACAATATATAAATTGAATCACACAAATACACAAATTAACGTTTTGTAAATAAAATAAACAAACAAACAGATCGATCAAGAACTGAGGACGTACCGTTTGAATTCATTCAGACTGTTCGAAAATATGTCCAAGTTGTTAGTACGCGTGCTCAGTTTATTGTAGCTAGACAAAAACCGGTATAAAGGAGCTGAACGACCAAGATTAGTTCTATTTTTAGGCATTTGAAATGTTTCTGTTTTAAAATTGGATCTGTATGAGGTACGGCGGGGCACATTAAGACTGATCTCCGAAACCAACTCCGGTACATTCGCCAAATTGTGGAAGGTTTTATAAAAGAAAATTAAATCTGAGCAACTTCTTCGTTGCTCCAAGGAGCTCATCTTGAAATGACAGAGCCTTTGAGGATAATCAGCTTCGCGATCACAAGTCTGTGATCTGTAGCGGAGGTAACTCGTAAACTTTTTCTGGATGCACTCTATTCTGTCGATGTGGACACGATACGCGGGATTCCATACAGGAGATGCATATTCTAGTATACTCCTCACCAGAGAGTTATAGAGAACCTTAAGGGTGCCGGTTGACCGGAATTCCTTGCAAGTTCTTTTAACAAATCCCGACATTTTGTTTGCTTTGGCGACAATAGTGTCAAAGTGATTTGCAAAGGATAGTTGACTATCAAGTTGGACTCCCAAATCACGAATGGTATCAACTTTCTGAAGAGTTATGCCGTTTAAGTGATATGCTGAAGGCTGAATCTGCTTTTTCCGTGTAAATGTTATATGATAACACTTTGCGGCATTGAGAGTCATCATGTTACTATGACACCACTCATGAATTGCGTCCAAGTCCTTCTGAAGTAAAGCAATGTCGGTACTTGATTCAATTTCCTTGTATAGTTTTAGATCATCCGCAAACATAGAGCATTTTGAGTTTTTAATGGAGTGTATGATGTCGTTCACAAATACCAGGAAAAGAATAGGACCAAGATGCGATCCCTGTGGCACCCCAGATGTTGAGTAATAAAGTGGCGACTGATAACCCTTTATGATAACTCTCTGTTGTCGCTCTGAGAGATATGACTCAAACCAGCGTAGCAAATTACCATGCATACCATAGTTCGCAAGTTTTTGTAGTAGAAGCACATGATTTACTTTGTCGAACGCGCTACTGAAGTCAGTGTATATTGAGTCCACTTGCACACCGGAGTCTACGGATCTGCTGATATCATCAATGTAGTGAACTAAGTTGGTGGTAGTGGATTTATTGGTACAGAAACCGTGCTGTTGCGTAGCTAATTGAGTTTTAATTAGCGAAGTTAATACAGGACAAACTAATGATTCGAACAGTTTCGAGAAAATTGAAAGAAGAGAAATGGGCCGATAATTTTTAACGTCATTAGTATCCCCTTTTTTAAATATTGGAACTACGTGTGCGATTTTCCACTGCGTGGGAAACTTAGAAGACATAAGGGACTTATTAAAAATCAGTTTGAGCGGTAATGATAAATATTTGGCACATTGCCTTATGAAATGCGGCGGTAGGCCGTCAGGCCCTGGACCTTTGGAGATATTTAGTTTTTTTAATTCTTTGAGTACGTCTCGTTCTGTGAAAAAATGGCTTCCTAGCGCAAGCTGAGGGTACTCTTTTGACTTTGTTTGCACCGCGATTGTACCAGCTGGAGATGCAAAAGTGGCAGAAAAGTGTGAGGCAAACAGTTTACTCACTTCTTCTCCAGACGTTGCCACTTTCCCGCCCCAATACATCTCAGATGGAATGTCATTAGACTTGGCCTTTTTGGCCTTAACGAATGACCAAAATGCCCTCGGATTCTGTCTGATGTTATCTTCAGTATTATTGACGTATGTACTGTAGCACTTTTTGATCATGTTTTTAGAACGTTTCTCTAATATACTGTATTCATATTTGTCCCTAGGATTTTTGTATTTCTTAAAACGAAGTCTAAGTTTTTCCTTTTCGTTGAGAAGTTTGATCAAACATTTTGAAAACCATATAGGAAATTTGTTATTGCGTTTATTGTGTCTAGGAACACATTCATCCACTATTCGATTCAGTTGTGCATAAAACGTGTCTACCATCAAGTCCACATCCGGCAGATCCGAAAACAAACCCACCCAATCGATGCTCCTCAACCTCTCACTTACGAGTGCATAGTTGGCTTTCCAGAAGTTATATTTGGGAGAACTTTTATTTTTTAATAATCCGGGTGAAATATTCTCGATGGTGATGTCTAGAGGAGGGTGATGAACATCGACCAGCGTCATTGGATTTTTACATTCACTGACAGATCCACCGTGGAAGTTACATAAAATAAGGTCTAAAGTTCTGTTGTGACAGTTCCTAACAGTGTTAATCTGCTTAATGCTATTTGACGACATAAAATCAACCAGCGAGTAGCCTAACCTGTTCGCAAAGTTCCCAGGAGTTGTACAAGGTGAGCTGGAGAGAGTATTGTCCGTGCTCCAGTCAATGAACCCGAGATTGAAGTCCCCAGCAATTATTACATCTCTTCCCGTTGATTCGATCACTGCATCCACGTTGTCCAGGATCAGGTTAAGTGGGCCATGTTGCACAGGCGGTGGCAAATAGGCCGCACAGATGTATAGGTTGCTCTTTCTGCTATCGGTTTTGAGCATGACCCACAGATCTTCGGCATCTGATTCCCATTTTGTTACGCGTGTTGAGTCAATCGCCCTAGAGACAGCGATCAGTAC
This sequence comes from Apamea monoglypha, assembly GCA_911387795.2. Classification (NCBI taxonomy): domain Eukaryota; kingdom Metazoa; phylum Arthropoda; class Insecta; order Lepidoptera; family Noctuidae; genus Apamea; species Apamea monoglypha. The sequence continues at coordinate 1,440,106 of OU426933.1, read as the reverse complement.
ACCTCCGCCTTTTTTGCTGCCAAGAGGAGTAGAAGCTCTGTCTCTACGATAAATGATATATCGGGAGTCGAATAATTCGCCATCATTTACGCTGTCATCAAGCCATGTCTCTGTTCCAATAATCACATCATAGTTATTAAGTTGTGCGGCTAGCCTGAGATTATGCAATTTAGTCTTAAGACCTCTGAAGTTCTGATAATAGATGGTGAATTCTGACAGCAAGATCACGGTCTTTGTGCGTCTTTGATCCCTTTATAGTAACGAGACAGCCTCCAGGCTTTTTTTTTATAAGTACCTCCGCATGTAGGTACGATAAAATATTCATGCAGTATAAAATTACTTGCCTTCCAACTCCCAGTAACCTGCAATTCCTTTATGTATAAAGGTTCCAGGAAATGCAACGTACTACGGTATTCACTGTTAAAAGACATTTAATTTATAACAGTAGTGCATAGGGAACCGCAAGTCTACTTAGCTATATGTAATACTGTATACTTTGCTCTGGACATTCCAAAGGAGTGCGCTTTGGTGTATTTGTATACTGTTTAATATAGTGTAAAGTATTTTGATGTAATTGTTATGGGATTGCTGGAGTAATATATGGTCTGAAATGTGACCATACATCATCATCATCATCTGCCTGCCTTTTCCCAACTACATATGTTGGGGTCGGCTTCCAGTATAACCGGATGCAGCTGAATACCAGTATTTTACATGGAGCGACTGCTCATCCGACCTCCACAACCCAGCTGCTGGGCTTACTGGGTAATACATACCCTTTGGTAATACTGGTTGTCAGATTTTCGGGCTTCTGACGACCCGTAACGATCATACATCCAATCAAATTCAAAATCATGAGCATAACACATGTTTTAAATAAAATTTTAATTTTATTAAAAGCTTTACAAAATTCAATAATACCTTGTTTCTTGTTGTTACATTTAAGTTGTTAGGCTTTTATAAATATGAATATGACATCTTTATCATGATTGATTTATAATACCTAATATAAATTATCTGACCAAGAAAATGTTTGTATTTCAAAAAAATCTGTGAACTCTGACTTTATTACGGTCTTTCTTATCAGAGTAGTCTATCGGATAGGAACAACCGTTCCATCTAGTTTTAAAAACATTTTTTGTCATGTAAAACTGTTTGTTAAAACGAATTTACAGAATGGTTAACGTTTATCTACCTACCATTTTCATTATTCATAATTGTTTAATGAAAACAAGGACATAGCAACAAAAACACAGTTTTTAAGACCCCTTCCCAAACTGATCTTACTGTGGTGCAATAATCAATACTTCTTTTATCTCTTCACTCAGAACTCGGAAATCTACCACAACGAGGGTGCAGGCGTCATCCTGAGTGCCCAGAGCCTAGTCCTGCAGAGTGTGACGAGGGCAGCAGCTGGTGACTACACCTGCATGGCAGCCAACAGCGAGGGAAAGGGGACCAGCAACCCTGTCACCTTGCTGGTTAGATGTAAGTATCTTGATATAAGTTCAATTGATAAGAGTTGATCGTTTCTGAAAACGAGGATTGTGGCTCTGTCTCAGATAGTATCACAGCATTATGCTAAGCGATGGCTGTCTTGCGTGAATGTGTCATATATTTTCCCCCATCGTGTTTTTTTTTTTGTGTATGTAAGTATGTGTTTCTTCGTCATGCGTCATATTAAAAAAAAAATGTTGTTCCTTTTTTTCCTTTCTATTGTGATAAAGGCAATTCTACTCATACCGATCTTTGATCTGTTGTAGTGCGTCGAATTTTTGCTCTGTTGAATGCAAAATTAAAATATTATCTTTTTACTGACATTTTACATTCACTGCCTGGATGCCTTTGGAAAGGAATTCACATTTTTAGAGCCGTAGGTAAACGTTTGCCTTTAAGATAAAAAAACTCATGCATTGCCCGCCGTAAATAGAAACCATGCAGAAACTAGCAAACATTAAATATTGTACTGAGCACTTGTGTATCTCCCCGATTTCTGCAACCAACACACTTTGACTCCTATCTCGGCGACAAGCATTTAGTGTAGGAAGCGAGTGTCTCCAGGGATTCGATGTACACGTAGGGCTGCTTATTCTTAGTAAATATTAGGAATGATCCTACTTATTGGTTGTACATCTTTCTTCTTTCACCTTACTTGAACGATACGCTCCAATAATTGGTCCATCACGATGACAGAATTTGGAAAACAACTCCAAAACTTTACGTCTCCGATACAACCAAGTTAGTCTTATAACCCAAAGCACAAAAATACTTGTAAGACAAATAAGGCTATTGTAGAAACAAAACACAACATAAAATGGCGTTACGTCCGACAAAAGTGAAAGACACCTCAATAGTATAATAAAATCTGGTCACTACTCCATGACCCTTTAAATAGTAAAACGGAAAGGGTTAGGTGACAAAAAGAGGAATAGAACCTTTGGCATGGTGTACACGTTAGGGACAGCGTAAGAAAACTTTTACCATGGAATCTATGGTAAAAGTTTTAGGTACAGACGCCAGTACATCGAACTACTACAATATGTCAAATTCCAACTTTATCGCTAAAGCTAAAGGTTCAAAGTTGATTGGGAAAATTTGACAGTTTCGCGTAGTTTGATGTGCTGGGGTCTGTACACCAGCTATTCGACGGTTATAAAAAAAAATCTGTTGTTCCATATCCACCGTACTATATCGTAGGAACGTTGCTATACTAGAAAGATCCCTTAATTTTTCTTGTTTGGAATTTAGGACCATTCCAAAATCTCATCTTCAATTCCTCAAATTTAAAAAGATATCTGCTGCTCCCTATCCACTGTGCACTATCGTAGGAACGTTGTTATACTACAAAGATCTCTTTATTTTTCTGTTTTGGAATTTAAGACCATAAATCTCATCTTCTATTCCACTTTGTGTAAATATCAACCCTAATTCCGCAGTACATTCAACATTCATTTGAGGTTAACAAAATTTCAGAGTCGGTTAGATTGCTTTGGGACCTAGATTTGGTGCTCCGTTTTGAATAATGCTTTTAGGAAAGATGTTACGCGGACGTTTGGTGAAGTAATGGCCTGAGAAATGGTAACAAAGTAATAAGTGTTTTGTTAGCCCGTTCAAACAATGAAAATGGAAGTTTAGAGTACAATGTGACCAGAACAATCAACGTTTGAATAGTTGGTTGAGTTTGGAACGGTTTCTGTACAATCACATTTGTGGAAGCATGTTCAGTTTAGTTTCAGTATTTGAAATGTTTGAGCTTACCTCATACAAGGTAATTTGGGCAATTTTCCAACCATTCAATGTTAAGTAACATATTTGTTTTATGCATGGGTTAAAACTAAAGCTAGTTAAGAATACAACGTTTCCAAAACACTTTGTAAACAAGTAAATATGTCATCACAGCAGTTACCAAGCCAAGCAAAGAAACACCCAATTTCCAACTGCGAACACAGCGCAAAAATCCAAACCGCTGTTTCTGAAAACCGTCAGTTGCAGACTCGAAATAAAATCTCAACTAACACAACAGCAACTATTTTCCACACCGAAACCCAACAATTAAGAGAGAACAACAGAACTAAAAGACCCGCAAAATATTGTCACTTAAACTGAAGAAAATTATATTAAAATTTGTTGAGAGACAAGGGGAGGTTAAAGCTCGCCGAGGACCGTAAACCTTCCCTGTTTCCCTCAACCACGGAAGTGATATAAAAACCTGAGAAAATGCAATTTACTTGCAAAATGGATGAGGGGTTGTACGGTGGACCCTAAAATTGTCCTTTTATAAACAGGAACGCGTTTAATGGCAGATGTGTAGAAGTTTTCTGGCGAAAATTGGATGAAAAGAATGTTATTAAAATGTTTTAGTTTAGAGGAAGCTGAGGGTTGGGATTCTGTTAAGTTTTATGTTTTACAATATTCAATTTGTGAGAAATTGAAAACTTGCATTTATTTTGAGGACGTAAATATAGCTTAAAACTATAGTCATGTTTAAATTAAAATATTTCCGATTCATTATTTTTTATTAGGTTTACGAATGGAAAAGGTTTCATATATAGTCTACTGTGACCAAAGCTAATGCTGCTAATGGTCACTGTTCTAATTGAATTTAATTAATTAATCAGTGAAAAAGCTAGAATTAAGTGCACAAACGAAACAATGACAAAACCGTTTAATTACCAGTCCCGTACAGCGCTCAAATTCGGTCACCAGGACTAAAAACCACAACATTTTAGTCCCTAAAGCCAACACTAAACTCAACACTATCAAGCTCAGGTAAACTAGTTCCATTACGTCACAGGTTGGACTTTATCATTAAAAGTGTTGGCCAAGTGTTCAGGGCTGCAGTTTTATAACGATCGCCAAGTTTTGCCAGTCTTGTTAGACGACACGACGTAATATTGTACGTCATACTTTGTCCGAAGTTTTGTTATTGTTTATGGGAACTTAGTAATTTTGGAGGAGGAATGTTTATTGTGATTATGTAATGAAATGTTACGTATATAAACTAATCTTATTTGTTTGGATTGAAATAGCCTTTTTTACATAGATAAATTTGCTTCTTTAGACATTTTCTGCCTCGATATTCTATGGTAGGTAATGTGGAAATGAAAGAAAGAATAATATTTAGGTACGCACATCTAACACCACACACATCTCATAGGAGCTATCAGTTTTTTTTTTTTTTTTACAAAAACTATTAAAATATACTTAATTTCTGTATTTATAATAATATTGGACAACTTGTTAAAAGTTGGAACTTTCAAATCAAGCACTATAGTACATTTTTCACTTTCTTAGATGCTCCAGTCTGTGCTGAGAGAAGGGACGGAGAACTCTTCGGTGCACTAAAACAAGAGACAGTCTCCCTACACTGTTCTGTAGACGCCAATCCAGCACTGGTCTCCTTCCACTGGACCTTCAACAACTCTGGAGAGCAAACGGAACTGCCGCCGAAGTAAGTTTTGATGACTTTTAGATCACCTATATCACCTGACTTGATGGTATAGGTGCCAGCATATCAAGCTACCCGAAACTGTCAAATTTTCCCAATCAACCTTGAACCTTAATGCTTTAGCGATAAAGTTGAAAATCTATTAAAGAAATTTGACAGATTGTTGTAGGTTGATTTGCTGGCTTCTGTACCAACGATAATAAAATTAAATAAAAATACACTTCCCTAAAAGTAACCTATTTATTTGAAACTTCGATGCTCGTTTTCACGAAGACTAGGCGACATCTAAATGTAATCCTACTAATTATTATAAACGCGAAAGTTTGTGAGGATGGATAAATGGATGGATGTTTGTTACTCTTTCACGTAAAAACTACAGAACGGATTTTCATGAAATTTGGCACACAAATAGTTTATAACCAAAATTAACACATAGAATACTTTTTATCCCAATATTCCTTCAGGATCGAAACTTATGCGGGTAAAACCGCGGGCCGCTGCTAGTGCCGAAATAAAAGAGCACTGTTGGGTTTTCAACTCTTGCCAATCATCGTTAGTGTTAGTGAAAACGGGCCGAGACTCCCAAACTCATTATTTTCATAGAAACAAATACAGGTTATTATTTCCACTAACTTTAGGGTGCAAAAGGCCTTCACAATCCTTAAGTACGTCTGGCGATACTCAATCTCGTTACTGACATTTTGCAAATAGTAACAGTGTTTAAACTAAACTAGAACAGCAAAGGGTACCTATTAATAAATTATTGTAGGAACAACATTGTTTGACACTAAACTTCAAACTGCCATTGTTCTCCATCTTCGCCCTTTCATCTCCCATATTTAATATCTCATTGAAAGTACACAGAGTTGCTCTAGATATTGCTTCGAAAGCCGTAAACAATGAACAGCAGTCGGATATTGTACTGTAGGCGCTAATTTTAGAATTTAATAACGTGTTCTGTTTTTTGTGGAATATATAAAATCAGACAAAAAATCTATCAAAATAAAGTGCTTTATTCAGCTGAACCTTAATCTGTAGTAGATTAAAAAATAAAGTCGCTTTTCATGTCTGTCTGTCTGTGTGACTGCTTTGTTCTTCTAAACTACGCCATCGATTTTGATTTGGTTTTCACCATCATTTAGAGAATGTATTTTGGAAGGTTTATAAGTATAATACATTAATATTTAATGAACGCAAATCTCAATGTTTTGTCAACTCGTTAAAACCGTGCAAAGCAGGGGTACGTCGCTAATTACATATAAAACTGGGCTAAGGAAAAAAAATAAAAGAGAGGAGAAACTTTTATATACAGGATTAAGAATAAACGTGCATAAAAAAATACTGCTTATTTGGGCATATTTGTAAAATTCCAAGTTATTATTAATTATTTACTATCTTACAGACACTGTCGTAGATTACATACTTAAGCCAGTGTCTTTAAACTATAATAAATGATTGGTCCTTACAGCCGAAATATGTAAGTACTACTTTCTATCTTCTAAAATCATTTCTTGTCTGTTTAGATTATACAGCAGTCACGGCCACACCTCGACCCTCAACTACACTCCGACCACTGACATGGAGTACGGAACCTTAGCCTGCTATGGAGAGAATGCTGTGGGGCAGCAGAAAGTACCTTGCCTATTCCAGCTGGTTGCTGCTGGTGAGTTGTTTAACTTCAAAATATTAGCCTTGTTTTATTGTAGCTTAAAAAAACGATGATGGCTTTGGTCCTAATCATATTATTAAGCCTTGTGTTTTATTATTATTATGTGTTATCACCTATTTCTATAATTACTGGTAAGGTACCTGTAATTAGCGACTGTGTAAATCCGAGGTTATTATTACCTATTTTATTTTATTTTATTTTTTTGATAGGCATAACAAACAGTAATATATTACATAGTAGGCACACAATATAAAAACTTTCAATAAAAGTAACAAATACACTACTCAAGACGTTATCCACAGATTACTATACAGAATAGCTAGCTACTATAGTAGGTACTTAAGTTATATTATACACAGAAGATGTTGGTGTACCTTAATAAATAAATAAATTAGCTCGTTACTTGTCTAATTGTCCATTGATGTAACAGTTTTTATCTACTTTTATAATTTTAACCAAAAATCGAAATCCCGAATAACTGTATACCGAAAGAACGCAATCGAAAGAAAACATCATGAGGAAACCGGAATATCCTAGAACCAAAAACTCGAAGACATGTGACATCTACCAACCCGCACTGGGCCCGCGTGGTGGGTCACCGCCTACTTGCTCTCACCGAAAGGAGGCCTGTATCCCAGCAGTGGGAAAAAAGTTTTCTCAGCTTGACTATTCAGTTTTAAATTTCACTAAAGTTACTATGATTTCGGTTAGGACCTAAAAATAATAACCCATTCAAGTTTATAACAAAACTATTGATTTACTTTACAAACTAATTTTCTGTTATTCAGAGCTTGGTTGGTCAAGATTATTTATACATAAAAGCAAAATAGTTATGTTGAAGTTGAAGTGAAGTTTGTTCTATTAACTTGATGCCTAACATACATATTATTTCAGACAACGTTAAACCAATTTCATTATTATCTATGTAGGAAACCAATCACCAAGATGAGTAAAAACAGAGCTCTATTTAAAAAAAAAACTGACTATGCGACATGACATGACATTACTGTCACAATATCAGACTTTATTAAAGCAGAAAACTACAAAAAAAAATCGTACAAAATCGTCAACATTGTCGGATTGCCGCCTGTCACTTGTCAGTTTTATTAAATAGGCCCTTGGTTTATACAATTTTCTAACATATTTCAATAACCTAACGTGTGTACTCTGCAACGTGCACAACGCCATCTTGTCACTTTTTCTCACTCACACAGTGACCCCGACATTTATTATGTTTATAAACTTAATTTTCTTCGCCCAGGTCGTCCATTCCACCTGCAGAACTGCTCAGTAGCCAACCAGAGCATCGACTCGCTGAACGTTGAGTGCGTTGAGAACTTCGACGGAGGACTGCCACAGACCTTCCTCATGGAACTGCTGGAACTGCCTTCACTCATTGTAAGTCCCAACATCCTCTCGATACTCTAGCTATAGCTATATCAGAATGTTTTTCCAAGCTCCGTGTTAGTGCTTATACTCACGAGTGACGTTGACGCGTGTCGGCGGCTGCAGTTGCCTCTGCCGTTGACACGTGTCGCTCGTGTGTATATACTTATACGGAACATTTTTGTTGATCACACTAACCATGAAAATATCATAATGAAGTAATAAAAATATTGTTTCTCAGGTCCGCTACAACGTCTCCACGAACCGAACCCCTCCTTACTTCGAGATCCGAGGTCTTCCCCCTGGAGTCAGCTACAGGATCGACCTGTATGCTGTGAACGCTAAGGGACGAAGTGACGTATCCACGATAGAAACTGTCACTCTGAAAGGACAGGCTAAATTTACTGGTAAGTTGTTTAATTCTTTGACTTAACGTAAGTTTTTTGAAGAGCTAAAAGCTATGCTCTGGGAGTCGTTGGTTGTACTGCAGATGTAAAAATAACTATTTCGATAGCTTGTTTATATAAGGAGAAACGTGTTTACAGCTTCAAGGGCACTAAGTAATATTTATGTAGAAAAACCCGAGTTTCTTGAAGGCCAAAAGTTGTTAGGTGTCTTTGCTCTCGAATCTGATGCTAGCCTTTGTTAGTTTGTAATTTGTTCTGAACAACGTCTTGGAATTCGATTCTGTAATGTTATGCATGTAATATAAATAAATAAATAAATAAATTTTCTTATTCGATGATAAATTGTCACATCAAATATTTGTTTTACCACTTTCTTCTATATACATTACAACTCGTAACTCCAGATGCAATATTGACATAATATCACGGAAAACCAACAAACACTGTCACGGTGACTGTAAACTTTATACTGCCCACCCATGCACCCATCATGGATTTTAAACGCACACATAAGTATAAAGCTCTTTACATCCAACCCTGGAACACAATACCCACTCGACTTGCTATTTCGTTCGTTTAGAATCTGTTGGTATCGCCATTAAGTGCTTCCCCCAAATAAGCAGTTCACACGCTCCAAAACGACGCCCACATAAAGTTCAACTAAGTAAATAGATCAATACAGAAGGCTTACTTACTTAGGAACTTACCTACATTGTATGGTGAACCGTGCACTATCTACTAAATAATGCAGTCGGTAGCACGAAAATATCGGTACACCAAATTGTCTGATTTCTATCCGGCTCAGAGGACCAAAAGATGCGATTAGAAGTTTCATTCAGATACCGCGGTCAAGCAATCACAGAAATTATTTAAACACTAGCAGGGCTCCGCGGTTTCACCTGCATACGTCTCGTTCCCGCGGGAATATCGACATTAAAAGTTTTATGTGTTAATCCAGGTTATAAACTATCTGTGTGCCAAATTTCATTAAAATCGGTTCAACTGTTTTTGCGTGACTGAGTAACAAATATAAAAACTTTCATATTTATAACATTAGTAGGTTTCGATTAACACATCACGAGTCTTTTTGTCAGTACCAGGCTCTGGGATTATTAAATAACGTCACTCGGTTCCAAAAGCCAAATTCTAGAGCTTTCGTTAAAGTAGATTTCCAAGTCTTGTGTTAAATGGATTTTTTGTTCCATCTCTGTTTCGTGCTTGAACCCAAAAGTCTGAAATTGTTTACTTATTTGCGATCCAATTCGAACTCCTAAACCATTATAATGTATTTCTTTGTAGCGAGTTTATGGTTTTTATTACTTGCAAACAGTATTGGGAAGTTCCGTTTATAGAATTCGGTGGAATTTAGATATGCAGTTATAGTGAGTTTGGTCTAGTTTTTCCAAAGCGTGAGAGAGATAAAAAACAAAAATATAGTTGCATGCGAATTTCGTATGTGTATTCAGAAGTCATGGAATAAGTGGAAAAAATACTTACCAGTAGTAATGAAGTTATCTAACAAATTTTAATGGTTTTTATATTTAGATTACCAAACCATTTGACTAACTTGGTACACAAATCACGCTTGTTTTCCCCGAAGGATTGCCTACACCTTTGCCTAACTAACGTGGTACCTAATCATGACAATATTCCTCCACGTTTATTTATTACGCATTTTAGAAGAATATTGATCCACTAAGAAATGAACAGAAAAACGCTGCAATCACAATTTAAATGAAACTAAAACCATACTTCAATTACACTCAAACAGAACGAAACGCCAATGCAATTTCTTTGCTGCCAATAGAACGCTAAGGACCATAATAAACCCATGGCGGCGCACCAACGCTTAATTCCTAGATATCCGCAAAGCTAAATGTGCTCTAATAACTTGGTCACGCTAACGTGAACCGGTTTTATTTCACAATTCCCGATAGCAAAATGAGTTAATAAACGGCTCGGTTGTTTATTCTGAGAAATGGAGAGAGGTTGTTTGTGAAGTTGTGGGGAAAAGGAACAAGATTTATAATATGAGAAAGATCATTTATTATGTTACATTATATAAGCTAACATTTAAAATAATATTATATACATGTGAAAAAATAAGCAAAAGAATCATAGGACATCAAAAAATTCGTCCGCATCGCTGTCAATAGAAACAGTGCCCAAAAGGCTGGCAGCGTTGCCACGTTGTATGGCGATGCTAATTCTTTGGCCAAGAAACAGGCCCGCCCTCTGGTCACGTGAAGTGTCGACTAACCGCTTGGTGAAATCTCGAAAAACCAAGTGGGCACTCGGACCTCATGGCCCTAGTGTTTCAACCCCAAACGGCTCGAACATATAACTCCCAATCAAGTTGGAATATTTTCGCCGTTTGCGGTTAGATTTATAATGGAGTGCAGATTATACTGCATTTTGACAACGTGATTGACGCACAAAATGTTCTTCTCCATAGAGATCTACGTTTATAGATGGACAAGTAGCTTTAACTGTCTAACCAACTGACCGACTCTTTGACAATTTAACAGCTCCTGTAAACGGTATAATTGAAATAAATGGTTTAAATTTGAGTGCTACCAATTTTATTGTTGACTACTCCTTCTGGCTTCAATTTGATAAAGTTCTTTCGTAAAATTACACTCCTGAAAAAATAGGTCAAGAAGGAATTTGCATTAAACACCGCATGACAGACGAAGTAACAAACGACCATCTCCATATTATGTTGATATTAGCAAAGAGAGGGTACTTCGCAGTTGACAGTGCCTACATATCAAAACAAAAAGTGATATATTCAAACAAGGCTGAGAATCAGCACATTTTGAACGTCAAAATTACATGAGACGGTCCTCCAAAAAGCCAAACGCCAGACGCCAAACTATCATCGAATTAGTCATTTATAAAAACCACGTTTAGACAGAAATGGCCAATTAATAAAATATGCGTCCAAAAACCACAAGCCTAGTTTATAAAAGCATAGTACATACATACTTGCACCGACCACTGGTTTTACTGTACACGGGGTGAAACAACCGCAAATTTTAATAAGTACGGGTTGCGTTACACAGGTCAATAAAGCACCTAGTTTGGAACTAGGTTCGCTTATAAATGCCTAGCTGTTTGCTGTTATTAAAGTATACATTAGACTGGATTAATATTAGTGCACAATTTGAGTAAGTGCCTAAATTTAGTCTTACGTTGAGGGACATAATCTGCTGTAAGACATAAAATAAACCATTATCTAGCGAGTAGTTATGGAAAGTCATATTTTTATGTGTGATCAAAATCGCATAATAATGGTCAATGGTCAAAATAAAATAAAAATCATAAAGTAATAATATAAGAACGTCACTCACTGGATACCTGAAGGAGGACAGATTGGATTGAAAATATTGATCTCTGAAATACAAACTAGTGGACTGAATTTAGGAAATCGTGAAAATTTGAGGGACTAAGATTGGCATGACTCAAGACTAAATTTAGCACAGCGCAAAAGCCGTAACAAGAACTAGAATTAGCCTATTTTTGCCAAAGTTATAACTTGAAGAAACAACGGATGGAACTTTTCTTTTTATAGTTTTCATTACAAGTTTTTCTTTGCGTTGAGTTATGAACAGATACTTATTTGTTCTCTAGTTATTCTGTTTTCTTAGCTTCTGTCGGTTTGATTCGGAAGAGAGTGTTGTTATTTTAATTAAAATTCTTTTCTAATTTTATGTATTGAAGCTAAATATTTTTACTCAGATTTAAAAGATCTCTTTGTTGTTTAGAGAATGTCATAAAAATGGTCACCAAATTAATAATAAATAGGTTACCTCCTTTAACGGGGTTGTGGAGGTTAGATATGCAGTCGCTCCAAGCTACACTGGTATTCAGTTGCATCCGGTTATACTAGAAGACGACTCCAACATAGTTGGGAAAAGGCCAGGCAGGTGATGATGAGGTTACTCAACACTGTGAGAAATGCATGTCTAGTTTACTACCATTATTTGTAAAGAGAAGCAATCAAATTACAGTACAGTGTAAAATGAAACATTACATTTTTCAAATAAAGCATGATTAAAATCTTATAAATATTTGTTCGCAGTAATTTATTGTTGCCTTAGCGCCTACCCCGAGGGATTAGCATATCGCGTCGTAACACTCACATTTCTATTTGAAATGGCGTGCTCATAGTTTTTATATTAACTTTTAAAACACCAGTATTTGTCACATTTCACCGTGTTTGAAATGATTAAAAGTTAGCTTGTTATAAATTTTAGAATTTAATTTAGATTTTGGAATTCTCGGTAGATTTATAACTCGTATAAATTACTACTTGTTACTAAAACCATGCTACCTGCTCTTTTAAAATGAATGGTACTCGTACATTCTCGTGTTCCTTAAAAGTTCTCTTGCAGCTGAGAGATGGTCGCTTTGAGGATCAAACTAGCTCTGGAAGCCTCCTTAAAGATTTTTTTTTTGAGATTTATTTTGTACTGAGTTTAAGCATCTTTATAAATTGTGGCATAAAGCTCCTGCAGATAGGTGCGACGCGACTCGTGACTAACAATTACAATGAAAACTTTAAGGAAATGGTTCTACCAGAATTGCATCGCACCGTCGCTTCGTGCCTTTCTGCGGGAGCCCTAAGTTTAACGGTCTCGACAAAAAAACTACAGACCAGTACTTTTTTCTTTGTAATAAAATACTCATGAATTCCGTCTGGGAAGAGAAATGGATTAATAATCAACCCATAATAACTCCTTTTTGTTACCAGGTGAAGGCAGTACTCTCGGCATGTCTCCGGTACTAGCGTCCATAGCAGCGATGTCAGCTCTCCTAGCAACTGCAGTGTGCGGCGTGCTTGCGGTGTTGTACAAGCGGCATGCGGCAAGACATCGACATTTACCGGCTAAACATGCGCCTTTGAGGTAAGTTCATATTATTTATTCATTTAATAAAACTTTTTGCACAAATAAGAAATACTGAAAAAACGTGGTCCTAATGCCTGAGGAATTTTCTACCAGTCGACCTTTGGGTGATGCCATACAACGTGGTAATGCCGCCAGTCTCTTGGGTACATTACCAGTCGACAGCGATGCGGAGGAATTTTTCGATGCCATATTTTAGTTAGTTAATAGTTTTAGGTAGGTTAGGTTATTATATATATTTTTATTTTAATAGTAGTAGTAGTTGTTCTTGGTGCAAAGGTTAGCCATTGCCATCCAACGTGGCAATGCAGCAAGCGTTTTGGGCACTTTTGCGCCGGGTACAGTTAGGGGCGGGTTATTTGACTAGGCTGACGTGTTGTTCTTGTCCTTATGTTTTTGTGTGTAATTATTAATTTATTGTGATTTACATTTTAAAATAAATTTTAATAGTTAGTTTAATATAAGAAGTTTAACTAAGAATTATTTATTATTAAAAGTATTTATATAGTTTTGTCTCAGTTTTAGACGTAGTATTAAGTCAACTACCTCAGTTTTATGATGAGTAGCTGTGATGATGAGTATTCTATTTCCCAGTTACTGGATTAATCACTAACAGTACCTATGATGCAGTCGAAGCTTTAATACACCGGCTTCATTTCGTCTCCTAGGACCAGTAAAGTTAAATCGATTTCAAGTTCTCGATTTTGAATCAGTCTAGTTCAGGCTTGTAATTTGAATTCTGAACTAGTGCTAGTAGGTATTAGTCGTATCAGTTAACGAAAGGTATATACTCGTAGAATTTGTTGGGTTGTATGAGATTGGAAAGTTTGATGCATTTGGACTTTAAAACTAAAATAAAAGGAGGAGAAATGGGTACAGAATAATGGATTTGCAGGAAGTTGTTCTTAATATTTTGATTCTTTAATCCAGAATTCCTTGTTGGTAACTGAGAGCAGTGGTGGTTCAGTGGTAATGGCCACGATTTACGAGTTGTATTTCGCGGGTTCGAACCGGTAAAACGGTGGAGTAAAACATCGTGAGGAAACCGGCATGTCCTGAAACCATAAATACGAAGATATGTGACATCTACCAACCCGCACTGGGCCCGCGTGGTAGATTACAGCCCATTCCTTCTCGAAGAGATGAGGTCTGTGTCCCAGCGGTGGGAACATTATAGGCTGATTATTCTATGCGAACTGAGTAATGTTTGTTTTATGTGTCTGTAAGTACCAATGATCTCGCTCGCTATCTCATGAGACTAATGGTGAAATCTACAGATCCTACTTGCTTTTCTAAGTAAAGTTAACCTTTTATACGTACATATATGAACCGTATATTAATGCACATACTCGTAATGTTTATATTACGATGATCATTTATGAATAAGAGTTCCATAGTGATAAGAACCATATTCTTACTAGTAAAAGGTTGATATTCGTATAGAACGCCAACTTTATTTAGCAAAGTAACATCAAACTTTAGCAGATTTTTAAATGTAAAACCAAAAGACCATCGCTAAGTCTGTCAACCCTACAAAGAATGATCGTAGTACTTATATGACGTAAAATTTCACTAATAGCTACTTATGAAGTTTTCCTCAACTTTAATAGAGAGTGCTTGAAACCTAACAGCACGCAACACGCCATGGTTGCATGGGTTCATGGCTAAAATTGGTGTAAAACATGTCAGAAAACTGAAATGTGTATTGTAAAACTTTGAAAGTTAATCACGATAGAATATTTTATTTGTGATTATTAAGACTCACTTAACTCATTATAACTTGTAATAATTTTAGGCTAAGCTTAGAAATAAAGGCTTGTAACAAAGGCAGACAGATTAGTAAGTGTGCATATACACGAGCGACAAGCGTTAACGGCAGGACACCCATGCATACTGCATACATACATGCCGCTCGTGTAATTGAGCACCGTACTCAAATACACGAGCGGAACGTTGTCGCAGCCGCCAACGCGTCGACGGCGCGCGGCTGCAGTTACCTCAACCGTTGACACGTGTCGCTCGTGTGTACACATGCACACTAAGATCCGAAAATTTACCTAGTTTAAGAGCGGTTCTGCATTGCATCCGATCCGAATCCGAGACATGACGGTCCGAAGTAGCATTTGTATGAGGAGTTGCGCACTACATCCGAACTCAGTCCGTCCGAATTTAGAACATTCTCAATTCGGATTGAACTCGGATCTTGAATTCGGATTCGGATCGGACGCAGTGCGAAACCGCTCCTAGAGTAAGGGTTACCAGTTTCTTTATCATCATCATCATTTCAGCCGAAAGCCATCCACTGCTTGACATAGGCGTCCCCCGAGCACCTCCACTTTGACCTGTTCCGTGCTTCTCGCATCCAACGGGTTCTTGCGGCATTTTCTTTATATGTCCTAATTAATTGTCTTTCAATAATCTTGACAACTGAGTTAATTATGCTCATAATAGTTTACGCGGAAACAAAATACCAAAACTGAAAGAATCTGGCTATCATTTTGATAATACAGCCTAGGCATAATAGCTCAAACCATGATTGCACCAATATCCCATAATTCAAAACCACAACCAACCGACCATTGTTTGTTCAAATCAATAGATCATTGCGGCTAATTAACGGCAATTAGACACGGCCAATAATTAGATGGGTGACTATATGCCCATTCAAGACAAGTTTCGTGGAATAGATGTCATAGAGTAATTAATAAAACTGAATAGACGCGAAACTCATGAACAGCACGTGTCCCGGATCTCTGTCTATGAAGTTAGCTGCAGATTATATACTAAAACCTTCCTAAAACTATGTAGATGACGTTAGCCAAAGAATGATCAAAGTTATTAATTAACTAGCAGTGTCCCGCGGTTTCACCCGCATAAGTATGGATCCCGTAGGAATATCGGAATAAAAAGTATCCTATGTGTTATTCTGACGTATAAGATATATTACTGTAAAGATTCATCAATATCCATTCAGTAGTTTTTGCGTGAAAGAGTGACAAACATTCATCCATCCATACAAACTTTCACGTTTATACCTAATATTAAGTAGGATTAGGATTACATTTCACATGTGGATTGAATACAGAGCCTGTTTTTTAAAGGCGGTTGAAAAAGTTGGTGCATTGAATAAATTTCTTTAAGCCTGGCGCCGTTTCCTCCAAGATTTCCAGGATTCCTGTTTGTAGGCATTCAGAATAAGTTTGGATCGGTATTTTCGCTTCTGTTTTTTTTTATTCTTTCCGATTGCGCCCAGTGCGAGCAGTGGTGGCCCAGTGGTATCGGCCGCGACTTGCGAGTTGTAGGTCGTAGGTTCGAACCCAGACAGGCGCTTTACTTTGTGTAAATTATTTCATCACCACTGCTCTCAAAACGGCGAAAGAAAAAACATCGCGAGGAAACCGGCATGTCCTAGAAGCAAAAAATTCAAAGACATGTGACATCTACCAACCAGCACTGGACTGGCGTGGTAGATTACGCCCCACTCCCTCTCACTGAGAAGAGGTCTGTGTCCCTGCCGTGGTAACATTATATAATGAATAAGCCATCTCAAAGAAAATTGGCTTGTGACCCAGCAGTAGGCGATTATGCTATCTCAAAGTTTATCAACCAATAAACAACTTTATAACCAATTCTTCTCTCCCCCAACAGTGAAGCAATGTACGTAGAACGTGCCCCTCACTGTCCAACCCCTGTAAAGCAAGAAGCGGAGTCTCGAGCCAGTAGCACAGAACCTCGGGACCGGGGCGAGAGAGGGGAACGGGCGGCGCGAGGGGCGTTACTACATACAGCTGACCCAAGAGACGCTGATGATGCAGACCCGGATATCATACCCAGTTTGTATGGTGAGTTATTCAATCGTTTTTAGTTATGGGAAGTAGAAACTAGAACGCTGATCTGAAGCAAGATACGGAGTAAAATATCAGTAAACTGATCAGGTTTCGATAAAGGGTTTTTTTAATAACTAGGACAAGGATAACATTTAGGAGTTATCCACATATCTCCGTTCAAAAAGAATAGTCGTAGTGCATGCTTTTAATTATCCTAGGAGAAATATGACCAGTGCTATTATTTTATGAATACCCAGAATGACAGCAGAACCGAATAATCAATCAGTGGCGTACATCTCAGTGGCGAAGGGTCTCTGAAACATGGTTTCTTCTGGCTTCTTTTTATAAAAACTTTTTCTTCTCCACTGCTAAAAATTATATTGCTTGACACAGAAGTTCCCAAAAAAATAAAAAGAGTTTTAATCTACATACTTCTTTACTATACAGAACGAAGGCCAGTATCAAACGGCTACATGAGCCTGCAGCGCCCGCCGTCTTCGGGGAAGATCACCAAACTGAGTGGCGAGGACGTGCGCTCCGAGCCCGACGGGGGCGCCTACTACACAGATTATAGGAAAAAGGATTATAGGATACCTTTAACTAGTGTGAGTATCATATTATATGTTCTACGGTCGTTACAGCACAGTTCGCCATGTTCTTGCAAATGGCGTTTTCATGAGGAATCCTGGTGCTAAAACTTCATATTTTGCTATAACACTATCAATCTCAATATAAATAAATCATTTTGAAGGATATTGCTAATCCATTGCTTCGTATGTTCGAAAAATTTGTCTGCTCAACAACGTAAATAACGCAATGAATGTTGTTGAGCTGTCAAAATGAAACCAATTGCTACTGATAGTGTGTTACGCAATTACCCCGCTGATTAGATTACCACTGTCTTACTACTTCTTTAATATAAAACTACAACAAGGTTGTTGTTGTTTATCTAGCGGGGGAGGATTTTCAAAGGAAATCCATTTTCTTTAGAGGCGATTAGAGATTCAAGGGATATAACGAGATTTATATGCAATAAAATCCAAGCAGTTTTTCACACATTCAAAGCTAATCTTTAAGGATTATGCTAGTCGTTGCTAACCGGTTGCCGTATGCCGTACTTACAGAAACAATTTAAAAGCCTTTGTCTCGCGTGGATCCACGTTCCGAATAGAATATAATACTCTTTATTGTACACCATACAAATTATAGAACATAAAATTTAAAATTTTACAAAGGGTGACACAATGGGCTGTCTTATCGCTAAGAGCGATCTTTTAAAGACAACCTTTATAAAATAATATAATATATTTATATAATATATAATACGAGTATGTAATACGAAGGATTAATTCATAATATAACTTCTTATTACTTCCTTAGTAATTTATTTATTGTCTGCAGTTATTTCTTATCTCATCATTAACACTTACCTTCTCTTTCAGTCTTACCATAGTTTAGGACGCGTGAACAAAGGCGTGAACGCGTGCAGCCCAAGTTCAGTAACTGGCGTGACGTCATCGCTGACGGCGCACCGACTCCGGCCCGAAGTCGTCACGACCTCGCATCGGGTGCAAGAGAGCTGTATATAGAGCCGTCGCGTAGTCGTACCCATCCTGTGTAAATAGCCTTTATACTAAGTATTGACGTAAGGATAATGAATCTGTGTAGAAGCGACACTTGTGTTGGTTGCGGTTGTTACCTACTTTTTCTCTTTAGTAAAAGTCTTTGTTTTTCTGCCAAAAGCTACATTAATTTGACTGATACAAAATTACCTTTTTGTTCTGTTTGAAATGTTGCGATACAAATGTATGTACTTATCTTCGTTTTCAATAAATGTTTATGAATTTTAACTAGCCTAACAAAAAAAAAATAACAATAAAAGAACATTGTGGGGGAGAGGAGGGTGTAGGTATTAAAGGTTGCATTTGACAACACACAAAGCAGTCTCGCCTCTATACAATTTCATTATTCTCATGGTATTGACTGTGTTCCTTTATAGTCTAATGAAAACGAGATTTTTGTAAAAGATTTATGAATTTTAATTGTATGTTTGTATGGTGATACGCTTGGTATGCCGTCGGTCGGTTTTACTGTGTACAGGGTGGCAGGGACATCTACGTGCAACCTGTTACCACGGATTCAGTACATGTCTCTGAATCCCCTGCGTTCATATTTTTCGTCAGTTATCAAAAACAAAATAGCATTTCATAAATTACGACCGCGTAGGTATTGCAGTTTTCTATTAAAAAGCAGTTTTTTTTTAAACTGAGGAAAATTTTTTACGCTAGAATTGCTGTCTAGAATTTGTGCTGATTTCATGGTTACAGTTTGTTCAATGTCCCTGCCACCCTGAATAGTAGATAGTTAAGTAATGACGGTCTGTACAGTGTTCGTCCCTTCCCTTTTTATTTGTGAATTCTGAAGTAATTGAGAATTTCCTAGAAGTCTAAAATTCTGATTTTGTAATTTTGTACCCCGATATTAAACTGTACTGGTCAAAGTAAGCACCACTTCAAACATATTATTATTTTAAGTTTAAAAATACTGCTAATTTATTATTCGATTTAATTTACGAAATGGGGCAAAGTGTGATTTTAATCAAAATAAAAATATTCATGTCAGTGGAAAGTTTTTTATTAGTGTAATTACTCGACAAGGAATGTCTTTTAAAAATACTGAAGATTAAGAACGTGTTCATAGTTTTGGCAATTATTTAGTCTGTTCCTTTATAGATTTCACACAAAAACTGCAGGACATTAATTTTAGATATTTTAGTCTCGTCCATACACATGAAAACTATTTGAGCCAAAGATTCTTAGAACTTCAAACAAATCGAAAATAATTAATTATAAAACACATATTTGTACTACACTTTGATTATGACAAGTCTTTGTAAAACCTTTTAACACTTTTAACGATCTAAAGAACCAATAACCAGACGTTTCAAAAAGTAACACAAAGGTGACGCTTTTGGGACGAAAAGTAACAAGTGTTGTGACGGCTTGTGACGAAAAGTAACAAATAGGAATATTGAGAGCAAACGTTTGTTAACAAACTGGAGTATGATTGATTCTGAGAAAGGGCTAGTTTGTTTATTTTGTCGATCAATTGAAAAGTGAGGCGGTGTGGGCCAAGAACACAGCGATTTTGAAATGAATAAAGCGATGATTATTTATTATAATGAAGGTGGGATTGTCAGATAGAGCAGCAGCATCAATATGTTTGTCATATTTGTAACAGATGATAACCAGTCTTATCAAGGGGTATCGTATTTCCCAGTAACTGGTTGTGGAAGTCAGATAGGCGGTCGCTTCATGTAAAGTACTGGTATTCAGCTGCACCAGGTTAGACTGGAAGCCGACTCCAACTCCAACATAGTTGGGAAAAGGCGAGGCAGATGATGATGATGATTTGTAACGGATGAATGGAAAATATTGGTGAAAGGTAAAATGCTATTACTATAAAAGTTATGTAATGATATTTCCTGCTCGCTTTTGTTTCGTAAAACTCAAAAAGATACATCATTTATACCATTGAGCCACTGTTTAAATTATTTTTCTCGTGGTAGTTTGACATTAAGCTCCATTTACATGATGCAAGTCTCTTCTCTGTGGCATTAAAAAAAATTAAAGAAACAATAACTGGCATTGGCTAGACACTGTTTAGACGGTGCAAGTTTTATTGCTGTTTCCACTTATAGTATGCTACTGGCAAACCAGGCTTTATTGTCAAAACAATGTCACAACAAGAGCGATTGTGTTGGAGCTTCACGCTTACCGCTCAGCTTCTTCGTCCGCCATCTTCTTAGCCCCACTACACTGACCACACGCGACGTGTCGTAAAGCCGAACGACAACATTTATCCACAGTTAACGCACCAACAGTTATTTAACTCTGCTAAGTTGTTGTAAATTGCTCACAACTGGTATAACATTGTCAGAATGATGTGCTTGAAGCTCGCACTTGACACGATAACGACTTGTCGTACTGGTGACACTGGTCTCTGGTTCACTGTTGACATGTGAATGCGTATAGATGGGATTTGACGTGTTGTAAGGTGATCGGTGACTTTAAGTCAAGTTTCAAAAATCAAAGATGTGTACCTAATGTTGGGTGTTAGGTACTTATGAAGTAACTAGATATATTTCCGGTATATTCCATTGGTATACATACAATCCATTGAACTCCACTTCTCTATTTCTGTTATCTACTCTGTTGCGAACTAGGTGTGTCTGTTTTTCTCAGAAAGTAGACATCTGAAAATTTTAAAAAAGTTTGCAGATAAAAAAACAACTTTAACTAGATTTGAAACCAAGTAGGTAGGTACTCGATATAATTAAGAAAACTTGTTTCAAAACTCATTTCAGACCTTCATAGTTTCAAAGACGATAGTATAATTGCCATTTCTAGAACGAGATTAAATACTTGTTTGATGTACCGTTGTTTACCGTCTGCTCAGTGTAAATTAACACTTTAATCAAAACTAGCGAGTGTACTGTTCAAATAAATTATTTTTGTAACCAAATATGTACTTTGTGTAATTGAGTTTGTGTGTAAAGGGGGGATTCCATTGGAAGCTATGCTGTAAATTTTTTGTTTTGGCATATCTCGGGACCCTGGGGGACCCGTACCAGGGAACGAAACCAACTTGCAGAGGCCACTTAGACAACTTTAAGTGTTTAGGCACCAAAGGTTTTTTTTTATTATTATGAGACATTTGCGACCCACTGCAGACCAGGGTAAAGGCCGATCCACTAATCCCTATCTAAAAGTCTAGTTCGTATCGCCATCTCCTCCTGGGCCTGCCGCGTTGCCGTTTGTTTCTGTTTGGGACCCACTATATTGTTATTTTAGCCTATTTAATGTATGCTGTTCAATTAATTTAAACTGAAAAAATCAAATTAATTTTGTGACATATAATTAATTAAATTGAAGTGAATTTGACACGTTCAAGATTGACATCGGAACTTGGTAGTGAAGATACTTTTTATTTTGCGCTTTAACAACTGATAAATCTCATGATTTCTAATCGACTGATTGTTATTAGGGACAGCTGATTACCTAAGTATGTTTTAATTTATTACGTTTTCTTTTTTTATATCCGTAAGCAAGTTTCATATTTTTCTAGTACTTAATTAGAAATTTAAAAAAAATGTTTTGTCAAATACAGAAGCTATAAAATATAGCCCAATCATAGCTTCCAGTGATGTCTCGCCCTAACGTGTAATTTCATCTGCTCAAGATAATAAAGTGTAATTGTGCTAACGCTCGTGTTTGTAACTAAATTGTTAGCATTAAGTTCTGTAATATTTACTATAAACAATAATCTGTTCATTTTGTACAATGTGAGATGAAAAAGTGTAATAAATTGTAATTTCTTGGTTGCGTGGCTGTTATGTTGGGCGATATGTTCATTTATTTGTAAAATTGTACACATTAGGGGTAAATGCTGCTCGATATATTCATTTATTTGTCAATTTGTATACAATAGTGGCAAATCTCGGTACTTTGTATTCTTTTTGTTTTGTATGCATTTAATATTCAATACATCGAACATATTTTTCGGTCTTACCAAGGGGTATTGTATTACCCAGTAACCAGGTTGTGGAAGTCAGATAGTCGCTCCATGTGAAATACTTACTGGTACCTATTCAGAAGGATTCAGTTAGACAGGAAACTGACCCCAACATAGTTTGGAAAAGGCTAGGCAAATGATGACAGAAGCTATAAATATAGCTCAATCATAGCTTCCAGTGAAGTCGGACATATTTTATGGACTAAAATACAAAAAACTCAAAATAACCCTGACTCTGCACCAACTGCAAGCGACATTTAAATGCAACAAATTATTTGCGTTTTATGCAAGCATGACATTTTGCGACACTTCCCTACACGTCTGGGTCAAGCGACGCGTGCACCAATGACGTCATAAAACCGTGCACCGTGCAGACGTCGCACGTCGACGGCTGCAGATAATATTCTACTTTATTTTAACACAGCGAGCAAACGTATAAATATGTCGTTTCGAAAATCTGTGCGCCGCAGTGGCGAAGAGGGTTTATTTTAAATTAAAGTTGATGGAATAAATATGTGTGTCAATCGATATCACTGTTTTTTTATTGACTGATTCTACCAATCTTCATAATTTCAACGGAATGACGTCCACTGCTGGACATAGGCCTCTCCATTTATCGCCATGTTGGTTCTATGCTTCTCGCATCCAGCGAATACCGATAGTTATGTTAATGTTTTTAAAAAAAATATTTTCGTAATTTAGTCTAACAATGCAGACGCATGTATCGTTCAAAGGCTTACCTAATAATTTTAGAATGTTTGCAAGGATGTTACTTATTTATTTATCTTTCAACAAAACAGCAACATAACCAAAACCTATCTTCCACACTTCAAAACTAAGTTTTGAATTCCATTGCGTCTTCTAAACTATATCTTCCATAGTTTCTGTACATAGCACGCAATGGATTCCACACAACCTCGTTCCATGTACTGTTAGTACCCGCGTCCATTTTCAACCTGTTTTGTAATTATGTAAAATTGTAAATAAATTAATATTAAGTAACGAAATTATAAAATCTAGTCTAATTTAGTACTAACGGTGCTAAGTATTGTACATTTTTAATTAATTGGTAACAACAAAAATAGGTTAATGTCAATTGCCGACCTCATACTAAGTATGGGACTTTAAATATTGTTAAAAACATTGTTTCTTGTAAATGTTTCCAAATAAATACAATGTCAAGCATTTATCAATTCTTTTGTTTTATTGAGCGATCATTTTCCCTTCACCTTTTGTCATAGGAAACAACGCAGACGCATAAATGCGCAAAGCAGCAGAATCTAGCTTTACAGCGTGTCAAAACATCCTAATCTAGCCTAGCAGCGTGCCAGCAGGGCATCCAAACCTAGCCAAGCAGCGTGACCAGGCATCCCAATGTAGGTAGCCTCACAGCGTGCCAAGGAATCTTAACCCTAAGAAATGCTATGTTTAGTTTGGTTAGGTTAGGTGTTCGTAAACGATAAATATTTCGTAAATGTTCGGTTAAATAAATGGACAAGGAAATAATATAGTTTAAAAAAGTTAGGTTTTTTAGATAAATGGACTGCGGTGATATGTTAAATTATAAAAATCGGTAAAGCAGAAAAGGAAATATTTCTAAAATGTTGGGTTATGTTAGAAACATATGTACTGGTAGAAAAGAAAATATTTCGAAACTGTTGGGTCTGGTTAGACAAAATGGGTACTGTTACATAATATAATATTTAAAAAAAATGAGGGCCAATTGAGAGTACTAAAATAATCAAATTAAACAACTCCATTTCTAAGTGGCACTACAGCTTGCCCATTTCAGGTACGTTTTCTGACCTATTTGATTACATTCTCATCCATTTGATTTGGAACAGAGCCAAAAAGTCTGACAGTCTTACCGAGGGGTATAGTGTTACCCAGTTACGGGGTTGTGGAAGTCAGATAGGCGGTCGCTCTATGAAAAATAAATTCATCTGCATATGGTTAGACTGGAAGCTGACCCGAAAATATTTGGGAAATAGCTAGGCAGATAGAGCGTTGGTAGCCTAGAGGTAAGGAGGGACTTCCGACGTCGACTCCAACCTACGTGGTATATTACAGCCCACCCCCTTTCGAAGAGAGCAGGCCTGTGACCTGTGTCCCAGCAGTGGGCAGATTATAGGCTGATTATGCTAGGCAGACTGATTAAATTATTTTCGAACAGAGTATATACACTGAACACAACATTTATATGCCCTACCCTATTTATTATCACTATACCTAACCCTACGAATTCAAACCCATCACGAACTACTAAATACCTTCACAAACAGAAACCGCTCCTACCAAACTAAACTCCACTCCACTACAACTGCATAGAAATGGTAGTAATTCCCGTGATTTTATTTCACTGTATCGGGCATAGCTCGTCTCTCCCATAAAGTCGGTAGTCAAGAGAATTGCTCAATAAGGCGGATGCAACGGTTTTACTGTCGCACGATCCGGAATGAGAAACGGAACGGGGCGTGGAAGTGACTGTATCAATTGTAGAGGTTTTTGTCATAGCGTTTAGAGTCGAGTGCAAGAGTAAGGTGGTTTATTTTTCCTTAACTTATCGTTTATTTTTAAAGGGTTTTGCTGGTATTTGGCACAAATAATGACCCCGTGGTTCGATGTTTAGGAGGCCACGTTTTTAAAGCTAATAAGCTGTTATCTACGAGTACATGGTCTTCACATGATCTGACCAAGACTATGTCTGGCCTTTAAAAGATACTGTGACCTGTGTATGAGATTTTGTTTCGGCCTTTCTTCTCAGAGTACTCAGTTAGGAAATGGCGACCTCATCTAGTTTTTAAAATATGATTGATGTGTAAAAGTGTTTGTACAAACCTACTTACAGAAATAAAATCATTAATCATTATCATTAATTAAATGTTTTTGTACACTAGTTGCAAAGAAACGATAGACGGACTGTGTAAAAGATGATTGACAGAAGGGGGGTGACTACCGAGACGACGACTAATAGAGAAGTATGGAAGAAGAAGACCCAAGTTAATTGGGATAAGGGCAAGAGAATGACGATGATGAGCTGCTCCCATGTATCTTGTCCCATAGTAGATAAATCGATAAAACTAAATTGCAGTTAAGTTCATCCTAAAGTACCCAGCAGGCGTGATCAAGCCGACGCCTACCTACATGAAATAAAATATTTTTCATTTCCTTATATTCGAAGTTAAATCAATATTGTTTTTAATACTTTTGCCGAGGCAGCGCCGTTGTGTGCGAAGATTAAAATCGTATGTCAGAGTGTCGAAGCCTATTTTTTAATTAATTTATGGTAGGGGAAATAAATTAAACTTTATTTCAGACTGAGGTCCACAGTTTGTTATTTTGATGTTAGTAACAACAGTGATTAAGTAACTAGGTTAGTATTGTGAGTTTTCACAAATTAAATTTTGTTTATTCACTCCTATGACTCCCCCCTCCGCAAACATACCCGAAGCGCTACAGCAAAAAAATATGTAGCTACCAATGAATTTCCAAAAAAGTGTGTCGGTCGTCTGCTAATGTTTTTATACGGAATTAATTTGGCTTGACATACCTGTACTATACGAGTACCTGTACAGAATCTGTCAAATCGTCGCAGGGCACTTGAATCGATCTTCGGTTTCTCTCATCCGGTATCCTTGCGAAGATCGTCGCTCCACGTGGCCTGATCCAAGCCTACGATTGTTAATAATTTTGTTATTTTTTTAAATTGAAGATTGATTTGAAGTAAGTCAAACGGCCATTTGAGAGCAAAACTGATAGAAAACTGATAGAAACTTTTGTGTTTACAGAAAAGTCATAAGAAACAAACATTGACCGGAAAAAGTTACATTTCAATTCGTAGTTTAAATTCATAAATGGAATTACAGCGACAATACTTTTATGGATCCAGTTGAATTTTATCTGTCAGGAACAAGACCGAAAATGCAATGGCATTCAATTTGGTAAATTGAAATAAAATTTTGTCGCTGTCTGGCCGATTTCTGTCCAATAGTTCGGTATAGTAGGGTTGCCAAATTAGAAACTTGTAGTTCAGCGAAGTTTTCATTTACTTTTTCTTAAAATAGCTAGCTATTTTAGGTAAGGAAAAGCTAGCTTTTCCTTACCTAAAATCTTGCATGGCAAATACCCTGTCTCGGCTCGTCAATTGTGATTTACATGGGTTATATATTGTTTTTTATTTGTTTATTAGCCTATACTGTCCTACTGCTGGGTTAAATATTATTGCACAAAAACTTATCAGCTGACATTTGGGTCGGGTATGTATTGTTGTTTTGCATGGGACAACTTATTATTTTGTCCTGATTACGATGTTGGTCCCATGGAAAAAAAATGTTCAGTTTTATGACCAATAGGTACCACACAACATCCTTAAATATGACCACAATTTACTACATATACGCTGTATACAGATCAAATTAGAAAGCTAACTAGAACGAAACATGTGCTTAGTTAAATCGATAAGAACACTTTTTTTATATTATTTTATTAAGTTTTTAACCGACCTTGACAACCCTACCTAAACCTTGAACTATCAGTACAAAGACACATTTTTATAGTACCCCCTGCAGCTAACAATACCTGGTCGATTTATGACCAAACGAAGATACTAACATAACTATAGGAAACACTTTATTGCATCGTTAAAAGTGACAGTGTGACTATTTTTTATTTACTAATTCAATATGTCAAAACTATTATACTACAAATTCTGTCTGAATCACTAAAATTGTTTAATAGTCGGAGAGCTGAAGTTGGAAACACCGCATCTTATAAGCATTTATGAAAAAAAAAATATTTTGACTTTTTAATTTTTTGATATATTTTTATTTTTGTTTGTTTGATCCCCCAATCATCATCATCTGCCTAGTATTTTCCAGTCTAGTTTTAAAAAGGACATCAAACCAACGGCTTAACATGCGTTCCGAGTCTTCCGAGGCAATGTTTTTTAATTAAGGTCCTGTGGAAACGAAAACGAAAAGAAACTGCTTATCTTGCAGTTTGAAAATAAATTTAAAGTGACTTGGCTTGATATTAATTTTGCATGTTTGTAGCAGTAGTTGCAATTGAGCAATTTCAATAGAAGTAAGAAAGAACGCATTAAAAAAATGAAGTAAAAAGTAAAAGCCAAAACAAAGACTTTTAGAATAAAAATCGTCTGTTTTTGCAATAATTTGTCAGTATCAATACAATGTGCAGATCGCCTTAAACTTTAATATGCAAGCTCCTAAACTAAAACTGTAAATGATTACAGGAAGTCGTGAATTTAATATTGTTGATGTAAACACGCTCACTAAATGGCTGTCATCAACGATGTACAAAATGAATAAAAGCTTTTAATTTAATAGGGTTAGCAGCCATGGTTCATGGTCTCACACCATGGGTTTATATGGCGTGGGTGTTTTACAAATCATTTTGATGGGCTGTTCATCATATAGACCTATAAATTTAGTGTAATACATAATAGGTGCAGTTACTGGAGTCGCACCGCAACGTCAACTTCAAGACGTTCGTGGTGCGCGTACCGAATTGTTATCTGCCCATCGCCCCATAACAGCAAAGCGCCGATCATACGCAGTGTGTGAAACCCAGCGGTATCGTAGCTCCCTGGCTGCACGGCACTACAATGTGATTGGATGTCATTTATATAATAAAATAAACAAATATTGCAACATCTACCCACTCAACAGATTCGAATGTAAAAGGAAGGTGTCAATCTGGCTCCTAAACAAAGCATATGACGAAACTGAGAACCTCCTTAAATTATCAATAGCGTAATGGGACCCCTTGCCTGTATTATCACACACCTCAATCACGTACACTCATCATCTACACGCAAATTTACACACCCTCACACATCACACACACCACTTACACACCCCCACACCACTTATACACATACACACCACTTACATAAATTACTCACTCCTAAATACCACATACTTTACATCTAGTTTTTAATTATTTACTTTATTTCTCTTTTATTTACAATTGCAAACAGTTATTATTATTTGTGTACAACTTTGCTCACGTGAACACGTTCCGCTACCTAATATAATATTGTAATAGATTAATAAGTGCGAGGGCCCTGGTACCCATAACACAAGTTAAATCTTAATTTGGGTACCAGAGTTCAACTAAATTAGCATTTAAATTGTGTTCTCTATAACTATTGTGTTTTTATGTCCTTATTTTGCAAATAAATAAATTATTATTAAATTATTATTATTATTATTATTAATTATTATTATCGTCATGGAAGAAGACTTCTGGCCGCAGGACGTGGTATTCCGTCGCTTCCGCGGACAAGTACCACAGACCAGCACAAGAACAAGCTATAGTATAGGAAACTAAAATCAGATTATATATGTTTAGGTTAAGGTATTTATCTATGGGCCTTCGTCGGCTGAAATAAATAAATATAAATAAATATTGTATATATAATATGGGAATAAATAAAAAACATTCTTCTTCACGACACGAAGAAAAAGAAGAAGTTGGCGCGACTATTCTCAGATCTTGTAGCCCCAAAACTTTGCCACTTCCACGGCGTCGTCAGTAGTAACTGTAGCGCAGATGTCACTTTGACTGAAAGCATTTGGACACAGAGGGCAGGATAGGAGGTGTGCAGGATAGTTTGCAACATAGCACCACATCCACACCCTGCTGCCGTTTCGTCGAGGTTGCCCTCACTTTACCAGGTTGGAGTTATATCTTCCAGAATTAACTGTTAAACAGGAAAATTGGCAATTTTTTTTTTTTTTTTTTAATTAATTAGGGCACATTGAAATTAAAGATATACATCTATTTAAAACCAAAATACACGAATTTTTAGTTGCGAAATGTTATTATCATATTAATGAGTACATATTTAAATGAAAGATACTAGGCCTAATACATCTGATTTATTATGTTAGGAAAAATCATTATTATTTTTGAACTTAATTAATATTGATTATTCTGAATTTAATTGTTAGGCATTTCATCATCATCATTTCAGCCGATAGACGTCCACTGCTGGACATAGGCCTCCCCCAAGTGTCGCCACATTGACCGGTCCCGTGCGACTCGCATCCAGCGGATTCCCGCAACCTTCACCAGGTCATCGGTCCACCTAGTGGGAGGCCTTCCAACGCAACGTCTTCCGGTTCGCGGTCGCCACTCCAGAACTTTTCGGCCCCATCGGCCATCCGTTCTGCGAGCAATGTGCCCTGCCCACTGCCACTTAAGTTTGGCAATTCTAGTTAGGCATTTGTGTATTATTTATTATTTATTTAATACTATTATCTATTTATTAGGGTACCAACTACAATTTACAAGCTAACACTAAAATAACAAAATTATATCCTAAATTAACTAAAACCATATTAAAGACGCTATATTTTAGTATGTAAATAACAAAGTAACAATACATGCAAATAACATATTAAAATATAGAGTCGAAAAATTCATCCGCATCGCTGTCGACTGGTTATTTCATTTTGTTATTATTGATTTATTTTGGATATTTTTTTATTGATTTTAGAATTGTAATTTATTGAATTTAGTTGACATTATTGATAGTTTTGAATTGTATTACACTATTTGCATACCCATGTGATGGTAAAATACGGAGAACTTTATTATAAGCAAAAATATCTATGTATACCCATGTTTGCAAATAAATGAATGATTTATTATTTACATTTTACCAAACTTTTATACCTAGACTAAAAATCTTATCCTGAGAATAAATTTAAAAAAAATGGACAGTTACTCCATACTAGAACTGTCAGACGTCAATTTTATTATAGGGATAAAAGATTCGGACTTTGGTAAAATCGGCCTTTACTTTACTTTTTTACGACACGGTTGGCGCATTGACTGAGCGATCGACTGCTGCGCTGCGTGTCGCGGGTTCGATTCCCGCACGGAACAAATATTTGTATTGCTCACAGGTCCAACTACATAATGATAGGGGTTGACACTATTGACAGCTCAATCTAAGCTCATTTCACCTAACTTTTCATGGTGAGATTTTTACAGAATCGATCGGCTGACGCGTGAGGTGATGGATGTAAATCAGTTTTATACTGCAACGAGACGGGTGTATGCATACTTAAATAAAAACATAAAATAAATTCGTGTTAGATAAAAACAGTAACGAATATGTATAAATAGTGGCTGTTGGCTTTGCTGTAGTCGGATAAAAAGAAAATGTTAAAAAACACAGGGTAACTTAATTGAAGGTTCGCTTGTCGCTTCTCTATTAAAAAGCTCCCATGAAGTATTAATTAATTGCTCACTTAACTAGTTCATTAATTTGCCGTTCATTTATAGACTTTATGATTTTTAATTTTAAAACGTTATTTTCATGCTAATTATGAAGATCAAATTAACCCAGATTTGATTTTCACAGATCAGTGGTCCTTACTGCTACGAGCACAATAGGAGTGAGATAATTATTGTTTCACTCTCTTCCGACTCGATAAACACAAGCGGCCCAGCGGGGTAATTGCGTAACACGCTATCAGTAGCGATAGGTTTCATTTTGACAGTTGAACAACATTCGTTGCGTTATTTACGTGGCTGAGCAGACAAATTTTTTATGACGGTAACCATCATTGGTCATAATGCGAATTAGTCAATATGCGTCGTAACGATATAAAGCAATGGATTAGTAATATCCTTCAAAATGATTCAGATTGAGATTAATAGTGTGTTACGCAATTAGGGTGCTGGTTGAAATCATCGAACCATTTTTAAATTTTGAACTATAATCCAACAAAGTTAAAGTTCTTATTACAAGAACTGACGTTACACCCAAGTCTAAGTTTGTAAATTTTGCATTAAGAACTTTACGTTTGTCGGAATAAAGTTCAAAATACAGTAACTGGATCGAAGGGTTAGGCTAGGTCTTAAGTTAGAACTCGTTTTGTAATAAGACAAGTAGTTCAAAACATTATTATAAACAAAAAACAATCATTATATTTCTGTAAATCGTTTGCCAATTTAAAAGAGAAAAGGTTTTTTGC
Organism: Apamea monoglypha; assembly: GCA_911387795.2. NCBI lineage: Eukaryota > Metazoa > Arthropoda > Insecta > Lepidoptera > Noctuidae > Apamea > Apamea monoglypha. The sequence goes on along the minus strand of OU426933.1, from coordinate 1,408,374 downwards.
AAAGAATGGCAAGACAATGAAGACTGTCTTCCGGTTTGTATTATGAGACACTACTAAAGGACCTTAAGGAAGAAGTCGGGCTTACTTACAATCTTTCTTTCCTGTGAGCATAAACACAATCAGCCTTTAATGTTCCCACTGCTGGGACACAGGCGTCCTTTCAGTGGGAGGGAGTGGGCTGTAATCAACTTGCGGGCTCAGTGCTTGTTGGTAGATGTCACATGACTTCGAATTTTTTGGTTGTTTTTTTTTCCGGTTTCCTCACAATGTCTTCCTTCGCCGTTTGAGAGCAATGATGATTAAATTATTTACACAAAGGAAAGCGCCTCTGGGTACTAACCCACGACTCTTAGATCAGGGGGTCTACTACGAAGTGCAAAGTGCGAATGATCGGATCGGACCGACACATGGCCGAACCGAATATTATTGAAAATTGTGAAAAAAGTTCGGATCGGCTCAGTTGGGTCGGGACCATAGTCAATATTCGAAAGAGTGTAGGAGTGTAGGATCGGGACCGACCGAACCAAATAGTAACTTCGTTGCAGGAAACGGCCGATCATTCGGCCGATACCACTTCGGAGTAGACCCACAGGGCTGTTACCAGTGGGCCACCACTGCGTCTTTGCTTTGGTGGTGCAAAGGTTGGGATTTGCTGGACCAAATAGTATACCAAGGGTATACGAAAAGGTGTATAGTATTTTGTAATATATTAATTGTCACATAATAAGCAGTGATCAGAAGACCAATTCTCGTAATTTAAAACGTTCAAAATCTAGTCGCAGTGTCATCTCGGCGACAAACAAATGTCAAAAACTTGTCAAAATGTAGGGAAATTATAGGTAATTTTGACAGATTGAGACTAAGATCAGACTGTGAACGTTCTTATAATTACAAGAATTGCCCCTCAGATTTTGGGGCGCAAGTACTGGGATTTAATGACGTTATCAGAATATGGATTCTCCTTATAATCGCGGTGTCGGCGAACTTTAACTTTAAAGGATGATCTTTAAAGTTATAAGTATTACTTACTAACAATGTATGGAACTAAATTCTAAACAAAAATCCTACTAGGTAATATTATAAACGTGAAAGTTTCTATGGATGGATGGATGGATGGATGTTTGTTACTCTTTCACGCAAAAACTACTGAACGGATTTGAATAAAATTTGGCACACATATTTATAAACAGGATTAACATACCTATAGGATACTTTTTATCCCGATATTCCCACAGGACCAAAACTTATGCGGGTAAAACCGCGGGGCGCTGCTAGTTATCAATAATTATTAACCCCGGATACAAAATTCAGCTGAACCAAAGAACCAATCAAGGACCATTAAAGTTTCAAAGAACAAAAACGCTACATTAATGGGCCAATCATGACGCTGTTAACCACGGTACATTTGTAGACCATTCTACAAATGACTATAATTTATGAAGCAAGCGTGAAGTTAAATTAAACTCCCATGATCAAAGGTAAATTAGTCTTGTACACCTGATCAATATGTGTTTATCAATATGTGGGAAAGAGAGCTTGTTACCTCGGTAATCTTTGGGTTAATGTTGACTTTTTGGGCTGTTGGGGCTATGGAAAAGGCGTTTTAAAGGAAGGTTTTTATCATATCTTATACAGGATCAAATTAATTTGGCTAGCGAAACTCCGAATACGTGATAGATAATAATATCTAAACATGATAAAATAAAATAATGTTTTTTTTGTGGTGTCATCGACAGCAGCTGTTAGTTGAAATAACAATTTAAAAAATCTGTTTTTTTTTTTATCGGAGTGGTATTTTTGTTGCTGGGCGATACTAACGATATTGATTGATCTTATAATGTGTACTGGTATTTTGTGAGCACGGACAATGTATAAGATTAAGTTTCCGATAAGACATTGTTTTTGGCTGCCAGTGCATCATAATATTATTCTACAGGCGCCTACTGTCAGTCGAAATTCGATCTTGTAGACAGTGTATTAATTATGGCATTTCATAAGCGTCAGCGATTCTGCCTGCTTCTGGCTGCTGCCGTTCTCGTGGCCGCAAAACGTAAGCGCCAAAGTGATTTATAGTAAAGATAAATCGCTCAATAAACTAAAACTCTGTCCTATTAATTATTTTCATTTTAACATCGGAGTGATGTATAGACATTTTTTATTTGAAGTTATAAATTGGGCCTCGATTTATTTGGTTAAGAGATAGATGTCGAATTTAAGTGAGATAGGGGAACAATGTGTGATTGTTAAACGATATTGGCTATTATAGTGATGGAAGCTAGAAAGATAAATTAAATATACATTTTTGGAAAATAGTAAAAAAAACTTAGATATTGCAAAAGATGGTAAAAGGTAAACTAGAGATAAAGATATTATTTTAAGTAAATTTCGCTTACTAGAAACTCCCTATTTAAAAATCCTGAACTAATCTCAAAATACCTACCTACTTGCCAAACAAACAATCAACAATCGATCTTGAGAACCGCTTCAATCTAGTCCGGAGCAGTTCGCACCAGTTCAAACCGGCTGAAACAAGACGGCTGAGCTAAAACAAAGAGCGCACTTCGTCTGCACAAGTGAATGCTTCCCGTTTATGAGTTCCTAGTAAGTAGTATGCTTACTTTAAATGTGTAGCTGAGGATGTATGACTATCCGTATTGGAAAGCTTTTAGCTTATTTAATTCAATTTAAACACATTTTTATAAACAGCAGTGCGATTCTGTAACCATATCACCGTGAAAACTTATGTGAAGTGAGCGTGGAGTGAGCTGTCATTCCAACTAATGCTAGGGATTGACAGCTCACTCTAAGCTCACCTAACTTTTCACGGTGAGATTTTTACAGAATCGATCGGGTGAACTAGCAATGAAATAAGTATTTACTTTATTCACTAATATATAAAAAAAAAAAAAAAACGAAACAACAAACAACAAACAAAACAACAACAACAAGAACAACAAATACAAACAACAACAATTCACAACAACAACACTCACAACAAACACAACAACAACAACGACGACAACAACAACAACAACACAACAATTCATTTATTAAATATAAAAACATTAAAAAAATAGTGGTACGCCGGTGTCGGGAGGGGATCCAAGCTAAGCTTGGTAGCTTGGACCCAGACTGAGACTTAGTTACGATACTCTCTTTGGAGCACCGGGTTAGAGCTCCAGAGAGAGGAACCTCCTCACATTGAGCCGTATTGAGAAGTACTGTAGAGGTTTGTCTGCCGAAGGCAGCCTCATATAGTGCAGGCCGGCTATAAAGCCCGGGTTACATTCGAACGTTCAAGCGAATGTCATATATTTTCTATTAGGATTTTTGCTTAAAACAGAGAGTGGTAATTTAGTCTAGAATAAGTAAAGACGTGCTTACAATATAATTTTAAAGGAGTCTTATAGTTGTTTGATTCCTCCCGTTACCTCAGAGGGTTCCTCAAGCCCTCACAGTACCATCTGAAGCAGACCTATAAATCATTGATTGATTGAATTTGAGACAAACCAAATACGTCAAGATTAGGTACAGCTTTTACGAAAATGTTTAGTACTACATGCTGCATAGGTACTCGTATAAGCAGCAACATTTTTGGTAGTGCGTTGCTACTTGCTTTCGATGAGGTTAAATAATGGCAATGCTGGGCAACATAAAGCTAACTTGACAAAAATAAATTAATTCAAAATTAAAATTTAACTCACCGATAATGAATCACTTCATGCAGGTGCTTGTTAGGCAGAAGTGATTCATTTCATCCGGTAATCTCAGTATCCTATCAGACTAATATTATAAACGCCAAAGTTTGTGAGGATGGATGGATGGATGGATGTTTGTTACTCTTTCACTCAAAAACTACTGAACAGATTTAGATGAAATTTGGCACATAGATAGTTCATAACTAGGATTAACACATACAATACTTTTTATCCCGATATTCCCACGGGATCTAAACTTATGCGAGTGAAACCGCGGGGTGCAGCTAGTTTGTAACACACTAACATAGCTTTAAGTTTTTCGTATCTAACTAACACAATATGGATCATAGTCTTCTAAGCAAATGAATAAATTTAATTTAATAAACAATTGGTATCAAAACTGTTCCCAGAAAAATCCACCTTTAGGTATAACAAAAAGATATTTCTGACTTTATAGCTAGAAATAGCTTTTATCTATTAGTGAAATCGTATACTGGGGTTACCCCCAGTATAAGATTTCAATCAAACACAAGATAGAATCTAGAACTAAAATAGGCACGTACTCCAAAAGGAGCAAGCTCGAAAACTCCTTTGTTAACAGTATCCGTTGCCTAGCAACTATAAAGATCCCTAGTGATAAATTAACATTTTGATCGACCCATCCCGGATTATAGATGTAATTTACGTAAGCAGTGTGCCGGTATCCTATCAATTTCATAGAAAATTTAGGGCGCCTCCAGACAGGCGACTTTCCCCAGTGTTCACGAATACTTCAATTTAGCTTTATAAAAAATAGAAGCAGCCTATAATGTTCCCACAGCTGGGACGCAGGCTTCCTCTCTGAGAAAGGGGATAAAAAAAGGATGAATTTATATGAGAATTAAATGATAAATGATTTTATTTGTGTAAGTAGGTTTGTACAAACACTTTTACATGTCAATTATGTTTTCAAAAGTAGATGAGGTCGGCGTTTCCTATCTCTCCGAGAAGAAAGGCCGAAACAAACACAACCCACAACGCAAATAAAAAAAATAGATAGCAATTGCACGTCATAACGACTAAGGAGCACATCTAAAACGCGTTCAAGAGTTGTCAGTATCGTCATTATTGTGGAATATTGACACTCAATCAATCAATCAATTTAGCCTATTGCAGTCCACTGCTGGACATAGGCCTCTCCCAGACTGCGCCACAGCACCCTGCCACCCGCATCCAGTCTACCCCTGCCGCCTTCTTTATGTCATCCGTCCATCTAGCTGGGGGGGCCCCCACACCACACTTGCCGATATGCGGTCTTCACTCCAGGACTCGTCTGCTCTACCGGCCATCGGTCTTTCGACAGACATGGCCAGCCCACTGCCACGTCAGCTTACTTGCTCTGCAAGCTATGTCGGTAACTCTGGTTCTAATCCGGATAATTTCATTCCTGATTGATGATATAATATTGATTACTGATTTATATTTATAATATTGACACTGACTGCTCTTAAATGGGGCTTGGATGTGCTGATCGCGTTATTTATTTATTTAAACTTATCGCACAAAAAGGTACAAAGGCGGACTTGATGCCCTAAGCATTCTCTTCAGTTTCATTGGTGAAATTCTCCCTAAACGATAAGTTTGGTGAAGACCAATCCAACTAGCAGCACTTAGCAACAGTCTGTCTGTACAAATCTGTGGTCTACGGACGCCCTTACGGAGCTCCATCAAAATTAGGGGCCCCTTTCTGTTTATGATAAGGTACAGCTGTTGGTTACTCCTGGAGTCATAAAGCCTTAGGCGTTTCTGTTTTATGCGCCCCTGATCTGAATAGGGGATCTCATTTTATAGTTTTTGCCTTGAGATTCTTTGTTGGGTTAATATTGGAGGTAATTTTGTAGTGGAAAAAAGGGCCGGGGTCGTTTGTTTAAAATTGGCAAATTAGTTTAGTCTGCGACATTCCCCTTTGAATTTTCATGAATAAAGGACCTGGCAAAGACCGAAAACAAGACCAGTATTACTGAAATAACACCAAAAAGTTGGCGTGAAAAACCTTATTTAGAAAAAGTTCAAAATCAAAATTACTTTTTCTAGTTTTACAAAAACTGTACCTAACATAAAATATGATACACATTTTACCTGTTGACTGCCAGCAGGCCTATATTAAATATTATACAAACATCATAAACTATAATTAACTATATTCAAACAAAACGGAAATTACATGATAGTCAATTTTAAACCTTCGCTCTTTTGCAATAAGGTCAATTTAATATTTTAAGTTAAGAGAGAAACTTTTGTTGACGCAAAGTGTTTATGTAATGCGCTTTATAAATATTAATATATTAATAATTATAGTACACAAAAGAATCACCTGTAAACTTAGAGCGATTGTAGTTACAGATAAGAACTATATTCTAACTGATCTATATTTTTAACTAGCATAATTATCCTTTGCTATATTATCATATTCTCAAGTTCCGGACGAAAAGCCAGGTTTTTCATCATCCAGCCTGGTCACGTTACGCTTGCAGATTTGTGGTCTCCACTCAAGGATACGTCTGTTGTCTGCTCCAAAGGCCATTGGTCCTTTAACAGATCATCATCATCATCATTTCAGCCGATAGACGTCCACTGCTGGACATAGGCCTCCCCCAAGTGTCGCCACATTGACCGGTCCCGTGCGACTCGCATCCAGCGGATTCCCGCAACCTTCACCAGGTCATCGGACCTTTAACAGATAGCGCAACTTTAATGTAATAAAAATATTCATTCATACTTTATTCAATATCATCATCTTTTTTACTCTGTATGTCTGTCTGTTACATTTTCAACCACTGAAACCGTCGGAATTTAATAGATATGTAGCCTGAAAGAAGACAAGCTACTTTTTATCCTGGAGTAGTATTTAAAAATAATGAAATACAAAATACACGCAGATGAAGTCGCTAGCAGTTAGATAGTTAAAAAATAAAAATGTAAAAATCCCATTAACCCTTCATTGTTCGCGTGAGGTGCAATGAACCCTAAGTCTATCTCAAAAAGTAAATACTTTCTTTGTTTCTCGTTAAATCTTCCAGAACCTGTCCAAAACAAATATTTTAAGCCCTAACATTACCGAATCCATGTAAAAACTCCTATTATAATTGCTACAAGGGTTGGAATGGAACAAACGTTGAACTTTAATTAAGAAGCTGTCAGTCGAATCGAGCCCCATGCGCAATGTTTAGAACTTCACGCTTTGGATTTTGTAGCCTGAGCAGTGTAGTTGAGGTGGCTTGACTGCTTGCGTCGTCCGGAAAGCTAGGTTTTAGGGGAATTATTGGCTTAGTTAAGTGCAAATTACCTATTGACACCGTTTTATTTAGAGCTATCTAAATCTCTTAAGTCTGTCTCTAGGTTTGCTTCAGTTAAACCTGTTTTTTTTTTAATTTCATTTAGTTTATTCTCAACGGGTTTGGCGCCATAGAAGAAAGCCTCTAAAAATTAGCCTATATTAATTACTCCTCTTTAATTGATGAGTAGGCATTTAAATTGATTTATTTTCATGGTTAAGTTAAGTAAAAGTAAACCTGACAGTAGAACATGACTTTATTATTTAACTTAAGAGTATAGTTAAAAGAGTCAACAATCGTGCCCTTGACTTACAAAAAAATGTTACCTCACGCCTCAAACCACTACGAAAACATTCAGATCTATCTAGTCCCATAACAACTAAAATCAACTATACCTACCTATGAAGAAAATTATAGAACGAGGCGTTGTTGTACATCAAAACTAAGAGGCTGTCGGTTACGCGGTCTGAAACTTGGAACTTTGAATTTGTAGCCGTGGTTATAGTTGCGATCAACTTGGGGTAGTTGATAATACACTCTAGCTATGTACCTACCGTTTAGGGTTTGTTTAGTGTAACAGCATAATATTAAGCTTCTAGAAATAGTGCAGCATGTGAGCTGTCTTGAACCCACAAACGTATGTATACTTTGTGGGAAAACATTCTTCAGGGTGTGACGAGGTCCAGGGCCACGGGTTGTTCGAAAGAGATACCGTGGTCCCTGGCATAGGCAACTGAAGGAACACGGGTGGGTTTTAGTCAGTAAAAGTCTGACACGCCCTCCTGTTCCGCCCAGAGCGGGAGAAGTCACATGATGATTTCCCACCCAGAAAAAAAAGGTGTGACGAGGTGCGAACTACACATCACACTGACGTCTCGTAAAATCCTGCATCGCGCAAGGAAAGTTTACCGCGCGGCTAGCCCATTTGCAAGGGCTTTCCTTCCAATGGACTATTAGGACTTACTAGAGTCAGAAAAATTACGTATCGGTGATCGGAAATCTTAAAATACTGTCACATTTATACATCTACTACTACGGTAGAAATAAAGGTAAACAAACTAACAACAAAACAACGGAGTTCCATATTTCTACGGAATACTCGGTGGAACTTAGTTTATCTTTTCCGTTACTTCAACAAGATGTATCGACAAAATTACACCGATTACTAAGCTTTATTTTTAAAATATGTAGGGCGATAGTTAACCGGCATTTAGAAAGGCAAACATAAAAGATTACGATCAAAGTTATTCAACAATAAAACTATGGAGCTATAAATGAGCAATTAAAAAACGTTAAAGCCCTTGTTTAAATTGTCACCTGTTGTGTTCCAGTCTATTCTAATCGCTTGCTAAGTCGTAAAACAAAGTATTTCCGGCTTCCTGTCTAAGGAATAAGCTGCAGCGAGATTTGCTTTAGTAAATTGTAAGACCGAATATTGAATAAACGCAAAAGAAAGTAGAGTTTCAATAATTATTTATTTTGAAAACACTGATAAGTTTAGTACAACATGTAGTGATGAAAAAAATCAAGGTAAATCCGACGTAATGTGGAATCATCGATTAGTTATGGACATTATAATTGCCAATGGTGGGTTGTGTGCACAAATGAAATAAATTTCGGCATGTCCTAGTCAGCTTGTCCCACTACCTGTGTGTGCGACAGTCCCAAGCGCGAATTTATAATGCTGGTGCGTTACGTTAGCCCGAACCACGAACAATCGAATGCACGCTATTGTGAAAAACTGTAGGTTGACTCCAGGCATGGTTTAATTTAACAATAATAATTATTTTTGGTATTTTAATTAATCAGCCCACCCACTGCCCACTGCTGGGACACAGGCCTTCCGGTGAAAGGGAGTGAGTCGTAATCCACCACGCGAGCCCATTGCGGGAGATGTAATAGGACATGACAGTTTCCTCACGATATTTTCCTTCAACATTTTGACAAATCTACTGCAATAATAAAACATTTATTAAATCGCTACCTCTCATCCTATACCCCACACTATAGGTTTAATACTCGTCAAACATCACAAGTGTCGACCGGCACGCGTCTCTGTTTGTACAACGATTTTTGACATCAGTTAAATTAATGCGACATGTTATAAATCGGACATGGTTGAACGTGTAAACGTGTTCTTTTTATAGATATAGTAATGACCTGACTGACGCAATGGTTTAAGGCTAAATCTATTGTTATCCTAGATGTGCGGTGACCAAATTTAACGGCTTATGAAGTCACTGAAACATTATTTATGACAGTAAGTTGGTGTCTGAGGTGTTGGTCGAGGCTCTCCGCTAATAAGCCATTTATTGTAACGATCATCGGAACAACGATTGCAGCGTCCAGGGGGCCTACTCCGAAGTGGTATCGGCCGAATATTCGGCCGTTTCCTGCTACGAACTTACTATTTTCTTCGGTCAGTCCCGATCCTACACTCTTTCGAATATTGACTATGGTCCCGACCCAACTGAGCCGATTCGATCTTTTTTCGCATTTTTCAATAATATTCGGTTCGGCCATGTGTCGGTCCGATCCAATCATTCGCACTTTGCACTTCGTAGTAGACCCCCAGGTCCCACATGTCGACAACCTGTGAGTGCGTGTGTTTTTTTGGTTACCATGGACGTGCAGTACACTGAACAAAAGTAGGAAGACAAAGATGCAAGTATTAACGATGAAAGAAGAAGTTTTCTTACTAACGTACCACCACAGTGACCCCATAACACCATAACGAAAGCCTACCCCTATTCACAATAACACTGACCTAGAACACAAAAACCTAACCCTACCAAACCACAAAAAAAAATCGCACCAAACTTTAAAAAAAGGGCTCACAAAGAATTCTCCACCACGAAATCGGAAAGCTTTTAAAACAGTGGAAGAATTAAACTGCTCTCAGTCCGCAGTTTCTTTAATCCAGGTGGAATCGATTGAGTGGAGCAGTCGGCACTCTCAATAATGCAACGGGAAATGTTTAAAAGAGTCTGTAGACTGGAGGGCTCTCGGTGCTGTTGCGATGCTTTTGTTTAAAGTTGTGAGCTTCGTGATGAGCAGTAGCGGAAAGGGTAGGAAAAGTGAAGGATTTTTTGCAGTGGAATTTTTACGTGCAGCTGGAGTGACTTCCTCAGGAATTTATGATAGGTGTGTTAAATTTCTTTTCGTCTGAGTTATGCAACAACTAGCTTTTGTCAGTGGCTTCGCCTGCGTGAAGATCAGAAATGATCCCACGAGAACATATAACCGGGATAAAAAGTCGGGAAATCTGGGTAAATGTGGCGTAGGAGAGGCAGTTTCTTTAATGCAGGTGTAATAAAATGAAAGGAGCAGTCGGCACTCCTAATAATGCAACGAGAAATTTTTAAAAGAGGCCGTAGTCGGGAGAGCTCTCGGTGCTGTTGCGATTCTTTTGTTTAAGGCTGTGAGCTTTGTGATGAGGAATAGCGGGAAGGGAAGGAAAAGTGAAGGATTTTTCGCAGTGGAATTTTGTACGTGCAGCTGGAGCGACTTTCTCAGGAATTTGTTATAGATTCTGTTAAATTGCTTTTCGTCTGATTTATGCAACAACTAGCTTTTGTCAGCGGCTTCGCCTGCGTAAAGATCAGAAATTATCCCACGAGAACGGATAACCGGGATAAACAGTGGTGAAATCTGAATGAAAGTTGCAGTTTTTTAAAGCAGGTATAATCGCAACGGTGGTAGCAACGAGTTTTTTTTTTTATGTGTAGACTGGAGGGCTCTCGTTGTTGTTGCGATGCTTTAGTTTAAGGTTTTGGTGACAGTGATAAGCTGAAGCTGAGCGGGCATGAACTGCAAAGCAAATGAAGGAATTTTGTGCTCGGTACCTATTTTAGGCATATTTTGGGTGCACATGGCTCACTGGTGTGTGACTACGGATCTTAAGTCTACATAGCTTGTACTAAAAACAACGTGTGTGCACAGCGGCCTGCCCCCCAAAAAGTAGAAAAGGAAACTCCTGCAAAAATAAGAAGAATGTAAGTAAGGAGGAGTTCAAAGTTAAAATAATCAGTTTTTTTTCCGTTAGTCCATATTGTCCCACTGCTGGGCAAATGCCTCCCTCATATTCTTCCACCTTTCTTTGAGCTGTGCCTTCTCCGTCCAATTGGTTAGGAACGAGTCCAAATCGTCACGCCAGCATTTCTTAGGCCTGCCTCCGTGTCGACGGCCGTCTTAAGGCACCCCACTGTGTGGCAACTTTGGCCCATCTGTCTGGAAAAATTAAATTAAATTTAGTTTAAAATTAAAGTGGCATAAATTGTGTAACATAATCCTTAGTTTTGATACCCACAAATCATCAAATGAATGGTTTACTACTCACTTTTTCAAGGCAATGTGAGATCACCAAATTAGAAGTTTGTAACTTATGTAGCCACCCGCTATCGCGACCGCTGTCACTATGACCACACCCGTCACCCACAGAGTGCTCCTGATTACATACGTACTGAATACGCTATTCGATTTGAAATTAAAATCAACACCCGACGGTCTCACTACTGTTTTTAACTAATTACAATTTTAATTGAGGTATCTTCTGGAGCATCGACAAAGAGAAGTTATTGTATTGGAAAGTCTCATTTTGTGCGACACCCATTGGATCCAAGTTTCTTTTTTTATCATGGAATATGAGCTGTGTTCTTCTATGAACTATACTGAATGGAAAAGAACTTAGAATATGCAGATATTTATTTTATTACCTTAATACACCTCAACACAAAACATATACACATACTAACACTTCATACTTAGCATAAGTTTACTTATTTTTGTACGAGTACCTTATAGTCATAAGCAGTCTATTGAATTTTTTGTACTCCTGTGGGAACCTGGGCTAGCGAACCTTTATACAGGTTACCATGTAACCTAGCTAGGACGCCTGATTAAATTCGTTTGTAACTCTTTATGATTTCCCTAAATATAAAATTATGTTTATAGTAACAGATTATATGAACCACACTTTTTTGAGAAATAAATAAATTATTATTATTATTTTTCACTGAATTTTGTTTGATCGGAAACAAGAAATATTACATTTTTGGTAATGCTGGTTTATTAGAGAAGATAATTTTGTCGATGTAAACAAAGATAATTATGGAACAGCAGATTTGATCTTCAGATTACAGGTGTGATCCCATGGTAAAAGTTGTCAATTTCATTGTTGTAAGTAATTTAGTTTATTAATTATCAATACAATTATCTAAGTTCATTTACCCTATTGAACGACTGTTTCATGAAATCATAACATTTGAGGCCAATTCTAACTCAAAGAAGTTGTATTGTTGATTTTAATTCGTCATATTTTTTACGGTCGCGAATCATATTTCAATCATCATACACCTGATACTGACCTGCAAATTACAAAAAACGTAAGTTTTGATTATTGCGGGCTACTTTCCCTGACTTAGTAGTCAAGGGGCTCGTGGCTAAGTAATAACATCCGCATGGGTCGATCGATGTCGATCCGTGGATGGGTGACCATCTTGACATACCGAGACCCTCCCGTGCCTCGGAAAGCACGTTAAGCCGTTGGTTGGCTGTCATTCTTGGATCGTTGACAGTCGTTACGGGTCGTCAGAAGCCCGAAAGTCTGACAACCAGTCTTACCAAGGGGTATCGTGTTACCCAGTAACTGGGTTGTTGAGTTATCCGGTTCGACTGGAAGCCGACCCCAACATAACTGGTAAAAGGCTAGGCAGTTGATTGAGGTACGTATTAGTGGTAGGTAAGCAATTACTCAGACAAACTATTTTGCCTTGAGCTACAATTCTGTCTGCTTGTCCTACGTTTTAACAATAAACAAACAATATTTATTAGTTCAAGACTTAAACCTATTTAAATACCATTTTTGTAATTTTAATTAGACTGTAACTAAGTGGCAAGATACATGTGCAACTGGGCTTAAACTAGGAGGACTCCTGTGCTATAAGCACCGGGTACTTCGGGTGTGGTGCGGAGCAAATGTAAGTACATTTGCTTGTTTTGCATGGTCATAAGAATATCAACACAAGTGAGGTGAAGGAATAATTACAGCTTGCAAGTAATTACAATAATGGTCCCAGTAAATGTTAATTGCAACAGCGACACGAAAAGCAAGTTCAAGGAATCTACGACTTGAAATTATTTTTACCAGAAAGTTTTTTATTAACTTTGCAAATTACTACAATAAAATGGTTATAAGTACTCGATAGAGCAGTGGTGGCCCAGTGGTAATGGACCCGACTTACGAGTTGTAGGTCGTGAGTTCGAACCCAGGCAGGCACTTTACTTTGTGTAAATTATTTCATCACCACTGCTCTCAAAACGGAGAAGGAAAACATCGTGAGGAAACCGGCATGTCCTAGTACCACAAATTTGAAGACATGTGACATCCACCAACCCGTACTGGGCCCGCGTGGTGGATTATGGCCCACTCCCTCTCACAGAGAGGAGGCCTGTGTCCCAGCAGTGGGAACATTATAGGCTGATTATATTATGTTAAGCTAAGCTTGCCGCGGTTTGTCTGTGGATCTTACATACCGAGACCCCTCCATGCCTCGGAAAGCACGTTAAGTCGTTGGTTCCGGCTTTCATTTGTAGATCTTTGACAGTTACGGGTAGACAGGAGCCCGAAAGTCTGACAACAAGTCTTACCAAGGGGTATTGTATTACTCAGATCTGACCTCCACAACCCAGTTAGGGTTGTGGAGATCCCTTCCGCTCTGGGTGGAGCGGAAGGGAGTGTCAGACTCTTACTGACTAAAACGCACCCATGTTCCTTCCTATGCCCTTTATGTTCCGGGGTAGCGGTAACCCTTTCGGACAATCCCGCTAACCCGGCAGGCTTCGGCCCTAAGGGGCCCCTCAAATTATGCTGACAACTCTTTGAGGCGCGCGTGGAACATTTACGCGCCGTCCGGCACGGGCCTGGTCCTGATCGGACGGTGAGCTACCCATTGCCTTCCGCCCGCAGGCCCGCGCCTACGGTGGCCGGGAGTCGTTACGCGGCTCCCGACGCCCGAAGCGTCTCCCGCGGCGACTGGGACGGGAGGCTCTCTCCCTCATCCGTCCCGCCACCTCCTTCGCTAGCATGACTGCTGCCTCCCACTCCCTCTCGCCCCGGACCATAGCTTGCACCAGGGCCGGGCGCGAGAGGCCGCTGCCGCTGGTCCTATGACCCTTAAGAGCCGAGCAAAAGAAAAATAATCAGAAAGATCGCTAAGCGAAAACCAAGTGACAGCCCGGGCAGGTGATGCGATGTGACGGGGTGGGTCGAGGAAACAGAAAATTTCACGCGGACGAAGTCACAGGCAGATGCTATATTTATTTAGCATACGAATTATCACACATCATTGACAATTAAAATACAGTTGAAACGGCTAATAAACAGCTTACTTGCAAAACAAACACAATCAGAAACATGTGAGTATTAAAAAAACAAAAAATGTTATAACCAAACAAATGAAATAATGCATTTCATGAATAAAACTATATCGGAAAATGTTCCGTCCACAGTTTCATCATTTAATAAAAAACAGGCGTATGAAGTTCAATCAACAATGTTTCATTATTTACAGGTATAAATGTCAGTTTTCAGGCAACTCATGGAAACTGAAAGCGCTCATAGTTCAGCCTGAAACATTTGTAATTACGAAACCCTCAACACTAGGGTTGGCACTTCACTTTAAAATTACGTTACTGAAAAATGCAATGGTTTAATTTTAGTGAAAGAAAAGTGAAATGATTTAAGTTTTGTCGTTATTATTAAAGAACAGAAAAGTTGACAAGTTCTAGTAGCAGTAGTAATTCAGTGAGAGTGACAAAAACTAAAAAAAACATGTTTAGGTCGATTGTTCGTTAAATATTTACCTACAGATAAATTTAAATTTAATTAAGCCAGACGGGAAAAACCGAACAACATCAAAATCAACTTTTCTTCATCTACAGCCTTTCGCCACCCAATGCTGATTGTTTTTTGGCATTGGCACCCTGCAATGCTCGCCACTCTTCTCTATCTCTAGCCTTCCTAAGCCAGAGTCGTCTGCCTGCTCACACTTCTACTACCAGGGGGTCTACTCAGAAGTGGTATCGGCCGAATGTTCGGCCGTTTCCTGCTACGAAATTACTATTTGGTTCGGTTGGTCCCGATCCTACACTCCTACACTCTTTCGAATATTGACTATGGTCCCGACCCAACTGAGTCAATCCGATTTTTTTTCGAATTTTTCAATAATATCGGTTCGGCCATGTGTCGGTCCGATCCGATCATTCGCACTTTGCACTTCGTAGTAGACCCCCGGGTGTCGATCTCTAATCCAGGTTTTACCCCTTCTGCTATCTGTTCTCCGCCCTATGTGGCCCACCCGTTTCCACTGGCTTGGTAGTGCCTACAGTGCGGGTAATTGCGTAAGGCACTAACAGTCGTATTGGTTTTCATTTTGACAGTTCAACAGCATCCGCTGCGTTATTTACGTTGTTGAGCAGACCAATTTTTCGAACATAATCATGAAGCATGTAGCAATATCCTTCAAAATGATTCAGATTCTGATTGAAAGTGTATTACGCAATTAGGGTACAGGTCACAGCATAGTCAGTTTATTTCTATGTCTCGTGTCATTAACGCCCCACATGACAGATCGCATTGTGTGCAAAAGAAAATTTGCCGAATCGTACGTTGTGTCAAACTTGAGTATTAGGTATATAATTTTGCTATAATATGCTAGATGGCGTCACTGAGACATGGGATCACAGATTTCCTGTGGATTTTTCTTATGGTATCCTCTCTAGTATCTTAAGTCCCTTTGTTTACCTATTACAGTCTCCCCTTCCCCCTCCCCGTCCCTTCGTTTATCTCTTGCAGACATATTGGTCATTTTTGTTTTATTTATTTTTTAAAGGATATTGCTGCCATCCTTTTGACGTCATCTGTCATTATTCTTGGCTTGAGCCCGGTGGCGACCGCATACCGGTTGAAAGGTCTCCTACAAGATGGACTGATGACCGAACTGAGAGAGGTGGCAGGAATCTACCGGATGCGGTAAGCAAAGAACCGGTCGAAGAAGCGATGCTTGAGGGAGCCCTTTGTCTAGCAGTGGAAGACTTTTGGCTGAAATGATGAACCTTGCAACAAAAAACAGAATATAAAAAAGGCTATTTTCGCGACAACCCTTGTGCAACTGGCTCGACTGATTGCGAAAGTTCAGTGAAAAATATCGAAGCCTTTTAGCGTATTTTTTATTTGAATGTTATTTCAAAAGCGAATCCACAGGACTTGTTAGTGTGACATAGTTTGTATTGTGACTACTGTATAGTATTGTATCTGTGCAATACTGACAAGTTGAATGTCAAGAAACTTGATATCTTAAGTTTTGATAAGGTCATTATGGATCAATTTGTATCAATCAAAATTTTATCTTATTTGTTGATTAATGATGACAAACAAAATTAATGCGTACCGGTTCAAATACTTCAAAAAAATGCTAGTATGAGTATACTTAAAAGTAAGTATTTAGTACCTATCGCAAGTTGATAAAAGGAAGTAAAAAATAATGCTAATTATTAGTAATAATACATTTCGAATCAATTAGTGTTATTTTTACAGGATAAACTAAAATTGCCTTTTGCATCTAACATGCGCAAGCGCTTCCCCAGCGCCTTTGTTTATTTTATAATATTAACAATGTCAAACACGGTCGTGGAACGCAACCGACGCGTTGCCAGCTCGCACATTCGACCATGACGACACACAGACTCAGCGCTTACGCACTACACACGCGACGATGTTTACATCACTACACATCAGAAACACCACATTACTGAGTTCCTTTTACAGTTTCTTATACTCACATATGCACAGATTTGTGGGATAGCGTGCATGACGTCGTGCGGCCGCGTCGCTCGCGTTGGATGTGCGAGCTGGCAACAGCGCGAGGTTATTTTTAGTTCACCGTCTGTCGTGTCGATCGCATCACGTATTTCGTTGTTGATAAAAGTCTTGAGTTAATTTTATTTCAATTTTTGAACTAAAACAGTGATAACTAATAACAGTAGCAATGTTGTGACGTCAAAGTGAAATTTGTAAAACAAGAAACAAGTGACAGTTCGTGGTTGGTTTTTTGTTTCGTTTGAAAACTGACAACATAACAAAGTTACAAGGGCAAAAAGTTTAAACATAAGACTTTTTCGTTGGACTTTGCGCCTTACTGGGACGGAATAAGGATTAAAAGGTGGATTTAACGGCTTTATATTATGGAAGCCGTTTGTGAATTGGACATGAATAAACAAATGAATCTTATAGAAAGGTTGATTAGGGAGGTGGCAAATACTCCTTTACTATGGAACAGATATCACAACGAGTATAATAACCGAACGGCAATGGACCATGAGTGGGAGCGAATTGCAACAATACTGAACAAAGATAGTAAGTAATAGTTAGGTAACATTGTTATTTGTGTAGTAATCATGTTACCTGAGTTGGTTCACCTGTCTTTCGCTTAAAATTTAAAGGGATTTGAACTAAAGGTGCGCAGGAGTTGTTTTTATTTTGATATGACTGTACAATATGTAAACACCCTGTCCGTTCCGTAAGGGTTTTGTTAAGTATCGTGCTAAGTAACGGAGCAATCCTTCGAAAAAATATGTTTTTTTTAGGCTTCTTGTAACGGATGTCAACAAGTCATCACCTCGTTATTCGCAAACTTTACATGAAATTGGGTTATTTAAAAAAATTAAAATCGTGAATTTTAAGAAGCAATTACTTTATTATAACAATACTATTTTCGGATAGGACAGGGTTTTTGCCACACAATGTACATAGGATATTATTGTAGTTTGTCACTGTCAGTGCTACTGATAAGAGGGTGACGTCACACGACTGCGTTTGCGCTGCGCCATTATTTCACTAAAGGTCACTTCATTCGCGCCATCAGTGACGTAGATAGCTTTTTGTTTCTTTCGTTTGTTTATTACCTAAATGTAGTATCGACTAGGGATCCGGTTTCTTTATTATTATCTGCTCTACATGTTCTATGTTACGGGTTTGGTTTCCGCACTTAGTCCTTCAGGAGGACCATTGCGCGTGGTTCGGCTTGACATTTTCTATTTTGTGTTATTATTGTTTACCTAGACGTGTAAAGGCTTTATCACTTTTGTCAAAACTCTCCCTGAAAGTATTGAAACTTAAGTCGACTTAAAACTATCTGTCACATTAGTCTATATTTGCAATTGCACGACCAGTAACAATCTAAACGATTGTGAAGGATATTGCTAATCCATTGCTTCATATGTTCGAAAAAGTTGTTTGCTCAAAAACGTAAATAATGCAATGAGTGTTGTTGAACTGTCAAAATAAAACCCATTGCTACTGATAGTGTGTTAAGCAATTACCCCGCTGGTCTGTTCATTGTGTTGTGAGAAGAGAAGAGGCTGTGTCCCAGCAGTCGTTGCAAGTGACATTCAGACTTTAATTTACTGTGTCGTCTATTCCAAGTAGGTGTGTATACTTTCCAACAATGTTTATGCATACATTAGAATCCGTTTATTATGACTCCGCCTTTATTGACCAACCTCCTATTATGACGTGATTAGACAACGAAGTTTGGTTTTCATATAAAATTCTTCGTAAGAATTCCGGATTTAATGACTTCGCTTACAGTGACATGTCGCTTATTATGACCCATTTTTAATCAATTTTGTCCGTTTATAGTGACCGACATGATTCTTTACACCTTCGGCTATGTTCGTTGATTCCCGACGACGCGACGTTCGGCACGTGACTTGTTTTTGTTTTAAATCTCAGTGGGTAATTGACAGTTGAACGTCACGCATTTTTTTGTGATATCCTGTAGGTATGTAAAAAAAAAATGAAAAATATACATACATGTATTACGTGCAATTTTTATTTTTATTTAATATGCTATGTTTCTCTATTAGAATAAGTATTTATCTAAAAAAAGAAGGTTTTTTTTCTCACAAAAATGCTTTGTATGACGTCCGCTTAGTATGACGTGTTTGTCAATTCCCTTCGATGTCATTATAAACGGATTCTACTGTATTTAATAAATAGATAAATTGGCATTATTCGCAAGCGTGGTTAATTGAATTTTGCGTTCGAATCCTGATTGAGAGAATTGATGCAAGTTTTTTTTTACACATAATGGTTCAACAATAGCTATTATAACAAGATTGCATAAGAATACTAAGTAGCTCAGTGTATGCGTTAAACACTGGTGAACTATTGACCTTATCACTGAGCAACATGCGCGATAACTTAGCTTTGTAATTTTAACCCTTATCTGTAATGCAATACGGTTCTCTTTGGATTGATTGTTTTTCACTATGCTCACTAATTTTAACCCTTATTTGTAACCCCATACGGTTATCTTTTGATTGATTGTACTCGTATCCTCATTCCATAGAAACTACGCTACTGGTTATCTTATTTCATTTTGGGTTAGCATTATAACCATGAATTAATTATTTAAATAAGAAGAATATAATTGGCTTTTAAATACTTGTCATAGACGTAAAGGACAAAAAAGTTCTTACAAAAAGTCAAAATTTTAATAAATCTTTACCGTAGTGTTCCGCAAATTTGAGTTCTAAGTCCATCCAATAAGATTTGTTTTGGTTTGTTTGTAACTTTGCCATACTGCTCCGTTAGTAGGCGCCGCCGGCGCAGGTTCAAGTAGTCGAGCCACGGGACATTGAAATACCTGCGTAGGCAATGTCGTACTTACTTTATTAGTAGACAGGCATTATGTAGGAAGTAAAAAGTATACCTACTCTGTGCTATTGTGAAAATGAAACAGATAGTATTTTTATTATGTTCATGCTTATTTTAAAACAAAAAAAAAAAAAATTAAAAAAAAAAATCTGTGTGATGCATTTAATTATTTGTTAACTTTTAACGTTAAATGTTTATTGTTACAGAAGACTTCGTGAAACAAAAATGGCGGAACTTACGAGATCAATTCCAAAGGGAAATTAAAAAAGTAAAGGTCCCCTTCGACAATCCTACAAAGCCCTACATCCAATACTATAGAGGCAAGTGGATATACTTCGAGCACATGCTTTTCTTAAGAGACATCTCCGCAAAAATAAGCAACACGTGCTATTCCCCCTCAGAAGACATCGAAATACACGACGATGATATTATAAAAGAGGAAATAATAGTATTCGAAGATTCAGGAGATATGTTCGGAGAACAAGCAAACATGTACGATAATGAATCAGATAATTACGAAAAAGAACCTTCAATAACTTCTGCTAGGGTTGAAGATAATCAAAATATGAACTATCAACTCTTAATACAACCTAAAATTGAAATAGTTGAAGAGGTACAACCAGAAGATAAAGGAATCAAAAGGCACGCTCCTGAATCTAAAACTGAGCTAGTTGTTCCTCCTAAAGTTAAAAAGCTTGCAGTAGCTGACGCCTCATCAAATACTGAAGACAATGGAGAAATAGACGATGATCTACATTTCGTTAAGAGTCTAGTGCCATATCTAAGAAAATTAAGCCCAATTAGAAAACTATTAGTTAGGAATGAAATACAAAGTTTGTTGATTAGGGAGAGTCTTTGTGAGAATTGTAAGTTTGGAAAAAGTTCGTCACATCATTCGTAGCATATTGTTGATTACAGTAACGTTAAAAAAGTTATAATTTTTAAGTACTGTTCGTTTTCTTCCCATCTGCAAGTAATAAACCGTTAAGTATGATTAACTTTGATTAAGTTTTGATCCTCAACCTTGTTTTAAACAACATAACTATTTATAGCATTAGCAAACAGCCATGTGCCTGCTTTTCTTCGTAGATGCAGTTACAGCCAAAATATGGTCATCGTCTTCGTCTTAGGGGCTAGTTTTGCCTGCTCCTTGCATGATAGAATCTGCTTTACCGACAGTCGATACCGCAGAATGACATTCAGCCACCTTCTAATATGACTCTGACCCGTAGTGACAATTAATTAAAAAAATAATATTTTTAATGGTTTGGGCATTTTTATGAAATATGAACGCGTATTTTACGCGTGTTTTTTGTTTTTCTTTTGTCACGTATTTTATCAAATGGTCAGGCATTAAAAAGGTTTTAGGTTAATCTCAATTCGACATTGGTCAAAGTTTATGCTATTTTGGCATTTGTTATCAATAGTCATAGCAATAGTCCGCTTAGAGCCATATAGTGAGGATTGTATCCTTTGATATAATTGACGTTACTTTGATGTCGTCGAAGATCGAAATCATTCTAAACTTCACTTTTTTACGTGGTTGCGCGCTAAAGTCTATTCACAGTTATTTTACCTCTGATTTTGTATGACTATCAAATGAAAGTAGGTAATTCTTATTCTCGTTTTATTAATGTTGCTGTTGGGTTATTGACACTGACTAGTCTGTCAAAATCGCATTGATCTTTTTCTCGTTGCAACAAGGTCGTAGTTAGGTTGCACCTGTCAGAGAAAAAAAATCTATGAAAGGACTCAAGCTTCCGACTGGCTTTTTTATTCCACTACACAATCCAGATAAATCATGCCAAAACCAGAGAAGAAGAATCCTCCCGTCTCACTCGCACTTCATTTGTTTAATGTCGGCCTTAAAACAAAACAACAACACGAAAGTAAGTATTTCAGGCAAGTATATAACAACGGAATTACTCCACTATTCTCTGAACGAAACGTTGGAAGTCACTTGATCATAAAAACGGCCTTAATTAGGTAAAGTCTGCGAATGCCCGTTAATCAAGTCTCGTAGTCCTCGGTAATGTTGTACAGTAAAAATTTTATGTTCACTACGTTTTCTATTAAAACTTGGCATTTATAGCACAGCCTCACCTGACGCCTAATGAGATAATCAATCGGGATGATAAAACAATAGATTAGATGATTTAAAGCGTGAATTATGGACAGGAGTTAAGGGGAGTGCTAAGCTAAGGTAGCCGCGAAATTCAATTTTTATTACGTTTTTTTGCAATTTGCAAGTCAGTGTCAGATATGTTGATTAGAGTATGATTTGCGACTAAGACAGACTGACAGACAAAAATTTTAAAAATTTTGACATTACAAACAGACACTTCAACTTTATTTCAAAATCAAAATATTCTATTTCACATAAACTTACATGAGCACTTGTGAAACGTCAGAAGCCAAGTGCGCAGTTCCAATTGGTCGTTTACTATGGAGAAGAGTCGGCAAGAAACTCCACGGTTACACTTTTAAAAATAATCGGCTTTTACAATGTTTTCAAATTACAGTAGGTATGGGAGGACAGCGTAGGCCTGTCAACAAGTACCAGGTACTTGATATAAAAGTTATTTGTGTGTATGTACCTACGTACGTATAGATAGATGTAGGTATACATTTAATAAACTATTTTAAGCTGAAAACTTTACACGTTGTTTAATTTACGTTAATGAGGATAACAATAATCTAATTAGTAACTGATCCGATGTTATACAATACAATGACAGCTAATCATAAAATACTCACGTTGTATTTCAATTCATATAGGAAAATATAATGGTAATCGATACAAGGTCGGTCATCGGTCATTTATAATTATGAGATTTAATTTATAATATTTAAACCAATGCAAGCTATAATGTACAAAATCAATTGCTTAAAGTTTCTGCTAAATGAAATAAAATTAAATTTATTTGCAAGAACTGTAGTCAATTACAGATGGTCGGGTTTTTTTTTAACAGTTTCTAAAAGAATTCGCTAAAACTAGCATGCAAAATGATTGATTACATGAATTAAATAAA
The DNA here is from genome assembly GCA_911387795.2 of Apamea monoglypha. Taxonomy (NCBI): domain Eukaryota; kingdom Metazoa; phylum Arthropoda; class Insecta; order Lepidoptera; family Noctuidae; genus Apamea; species Apamea monoglypha. The sequence goes on along the minus strand of OU426933.1, from coordinate 1,385,612 downwards.
ATTGGTACATACATAATCGCCTAGCCTATAACGTTCCCACTGCTGGGACACAGGCCTTCTCTATTCGAGAGGGAGTGGGCTGTAATCTTCCAGGCGAGCCCAGTACGGGTAGGTAGATGTTACGTCTTCAAATTTTTGGTTCTAAGACATGCTGGTTTCCTCTCAATGTTTTCTTTCACCGTTTTGAGAGCAGTGGTAATGAACACACCAATTTACTTTCATAAAAATAACGTTTCAGTGACGTCATTCGCCGGTAAATTGCAGAAGCTACATGGCCATCGCTCTTCAAGGTAATAGTAGCTTTATTATTTATTCTTTTTATTACTCGACAGCTCACTAAACTAACCAGCCAATGGCTGCAGTCCGCTCTTATAGTAATATCAAATACTAAAACAAATAATAAAAATTAAAACAAAAATAAAACTCCTACGCAAACAACATAATTTTCCGACTTTCTCCACAATAGTATTAGTTAAAGTGCCGACGTTAAAGATAAAATAAAATGTGTTATAGACACAGGAATTTGTTATGTTGCACATAAATTAGATTGACGGCTGTCCGTCAAGTTTCGTGATAAATGGGGCGTTAGAGTATGTGATAAAAAACAAGAGATTAAAATACTTGCTGTGCATGCTGAACGGATTGTGGCTTTGCTCGGTGTGTGGTAAGTATTAAGTATCTTGGTACCGACTCACTAAAGAGGTCATTTAGAGATAGTCCGGTAGATCCTGGAAATTCGCCGCTACCAAACGTGATTTCTGCCTTTCTGGCTAGCTAGTACACCACGAACTATACCCAATTAGGTCATACTGGAAAAATTGTCTGCAGACCCGATGAGATCAATAAGTTCTGGAGAGTTTTGGTCACAAGGTAGACCAACAACCAGCACCCTAAGTGCGCAACACACTACCAATCACAATCTGAATCATTTTAAAAGATATTGGTAATCCATTGCTTCATATGGTCGATAAAATTGTTTGCTCAACAATGTAAATGACGCAATGAATGTTGAAGAACTGTCAAAATAAAAGGCTTATGATACTGTTAGTGTGTTCCGCAATTACCCCGCTGGTGAAGGTTGCAGGATTGATCTGCTGGTAGCGTTTAGCTGAAGACTCATCGTTGTGGCCATCTTTGGGAGACTTTGTAGTGGACATTTTTAGCTGAAACGTAAACAAGTATGGTTATTTTACTACTGCAAAGTCCAGTAACTGAATTTTAGATTAAGTGATAAGTTTATTTTTGCATTAAAACATAAAGCTTCAATATCAAATAAACCCAAAAGAGTTAAAACAAAGAAAAACATTCACAAAATTAAAACCTTTAACAATAATCAACAAAGCCTTAAACCAAACTCCAAAGATAAATACCGATACTGATCCTTTTCATCTGAACTGAACCGCTTCCAACGAACGCAACAATGGCGGGCCCGCATCGCGCTGTTTGCACGGCATTAGCCCGTTTCCATGTTGACATACTTATAGATTCACTGATTGTCGCGACAGGATAGCCTAACTATGCTTAACGAGGTAGTTTCGGGACGATATTCTGTGGCTTTTGTTTTCTTTCTCTGGAACTTTTGTTGAAAGAGCTGGCTGGAATGGGGTAGCTTCCAGTTTTGTAAAAATTGGATGGTCGTAATCGCTTTATGGTAGAAGAGGTAACTGAGTCAGTGGGTAGGTAAACGAGTGTGATAATACGCTTTAGACTCAATTTTGGGGTGCTATTTTTAAGATACAGAGAGCTAGTACTCGTAATTCAGTAGTATTTAGACATACACACATAAGTACATAGCGGCTGCGACTTACGAGTTGTAGATCGTAGCTTCAAACCCAAACAGGCGCTTCACTTTGTGTAAATAATTTCATCACCACTGTTCTGAAAACCGGCATGTCCTAGAACGAAAAATTCAAAGAAATGTGACATCTACCAACCTGTACTGGACCCGTGTGGGGGGTTGTTACTGGGAACGTTATAGGCTAATTATGTACATACATAAACACACGCCTTTTTAGCTTGGGGGAAAGGAAAAACTAAGCAGTGTCATCTGCTACGATCCTTACACACTGCTTTTGCTTCGTTTAAGTTCATACTATCTAGTCTAGTCTACAAAAAAGTAGGGTAAGGCTTACCTTACCCTACTTTTTGCCACCCTAGAAGGACATTATACCTTAGTATAATGTCCTTGTTGTTGTTGTTGTTGTTGTCCCCACCCGGCGCGTTTCCAATCGCATCTGCCTTGTAGTAATATTTAAGTTTTTGTTTATTATTTTGTATCGGTAAACATAGTTAAGCTATGAGAATCGATTCAAGAACAAAGGCCTTTCCAGAGTTAACAAAACAACATTTTATGTTCCTCTAAGTACATTATTACATCCGAGCATTCTACTCCTGACCTCCTGGGAGTAAGAAATCTACACCTTTATTTAGGGCAAGACATCTGACGCTGTGAGTTGCTTCCTGCTTCCTGCTGATATATAAATATCTCACAAGTTTGAAATCAAGGTAAGTTATCTACAAGGTGTAGTAGCAATAACTGAAAACCTGAAAAGGGATCCATCAGACGGCCCATTATAATAGCCACACAATTTTCTTACATTCAAAATTACTACCTACATTTATATCTGTAGTTTTTATGGAGAATTTTTATATCTAGGTCTTCATCATCATCTGACTTTTCCTAAAAGCTATGTTGGAGTCGGAGCGTTGCTTAACCTGATCGATCGACCTGTGCTGCTGATATTACTTAGCCACAAGCCCAGCCTATCTAGATATCTACATTTAATATGCGCATAATTCGAAGATAACAGCAGATATAATTTTTTGTATTAATTTCCAGGTTTATCTAAAAGTTGTTGTGTGGTGGCCCTTATTCAGGTTTTTTTTATTTAAATTACACCTTGCTTAATGTATAGGTACAATCAATAACGCAAATACATCAGTCATCGCCACAATTAGAAATACCAATTCCCTTCCGCCAAATGCAAACAAAGTTACGCTTGAACATTAGTGAAGAATAAAATCGTATAAATTACGTCGCAAGCTTGGCCATTCGTAGAAATACTTTATCTATTTATCATTACCATGACCTATAGAAATTTTGAGAAAGACTAATGTCCAAACATTCTGGAGGGCTTATTCTGGTAGATTGCGTTCCGGAATTAAATTATTATTATATTTAAGTTGTTCAGTCGAGTTCGACAAAGTGGCTTAAATGGAATCAGTCAGTGGTGATGGTCTATCATTCATAGATTTTTGACAGTAACAGGTAACCCGAAGCCCGAAGAGTCTAACCACCAGTCTTACCAAGAGATATCATATTACCCAGTGACTGGATTGTGGAGATCAGATAGGCAGTCGCTCCTTGTAAAATAGGTACTGGTATTCAGCTGCATTCAGTTAGACTGGAAACCGACGCCAACATAGTTGGGATAAGGCAGGTAGATTGATTTGTTTTGGTTATAAAACGTTTTACTGCTCCTTTGTATAATAATAAATTAGGATCTTAATCAATACTTATCCAAATTTCAAAGGACATTTCTACCGATACCGAATATAAAATATTGATTACAAGATAACACAAGATAGATAATACTAAAACATCTTTATGTGAATATGAATTCTTCAGAATACATAAAGATTGAGATTTCCTAGGAAACAAAAAATTAATGATACATCAAATAATAGATTTCAATCAAACAGAAATCGAATAAGGATCGAATTCGATTATAAAAATCGATATATCCAGAATACACCAGTACGAACCGCCTCGAACCGGTCCAGTAAAGTTTCGATTACTCTAATACCGAGACTTTTGTTATCGAATCGCTTGTTATTTCATTGTACTGTTTTATCGTAATGGCATAGGACATATGTCTTATATTTTATCGTTAAGGCCTTCGGGACCCTTGAACTCGGAAATAGTACCTACCTACTTGATCCGGTTCGTTTCGAACGGAAACTATAAATTGTTGAAATGACGGCGGTTCTTTTGTTTCGTATTAAAGGTAATTTTGGTTTCCTTTCCTGAAATTTTAGTGCTAGATGAAGAAACGCTCTGGTTCTGTAATTTTATACGGTCAGGCGGAGTGAATGGAAAGACTTGAGTAAAAAATAGTAATTATTTTATTTTATTACTCGCTGCGCCCCGCGGTTTCACCTGCATAAGCTTCGATCCCTTGCGAATATCGGGATAAAAAGTATCCTATGTGTTAAGCCTGGTTATAAACTATCTGTGTGCAAAATTTCATCCAAATCCGTTTAGTAGTTTTTGCGTGAAAGAGTAACAAACATCCATCCATTCATACAAACTTTCACATTTATAATATTAAGTAGGATTTCAACAGCGGGGTTATTTACACAATTACACACAACATTCATTGCGTAATTTACGTTGCTGACCAGAATTTTTTTTCAAACAGTATGAAGCAATGGATTAGCAATATTCTTCAACATGGTTCAGATTGTGATTAAAACTGTATTACGCAATTGGGGTGCGGGTTCAGCTCGTGTTTGCACCGTACCCATGCCGATGGATTTCATGCCATCATCCGCAAAAAAAGGCCCCACCCCTGAGCAGAATTAAATAAGAGGCAGTCACAATAGTATCTTGAAGGCTGTGAAGGCAAATACTTCCTTTGTCATAATAAGTAAATTTGTGCGAAGACTTGTACCCTACGTTCTTTTTCTTGTTGGGTGGATGTGGATATCTTGGATGCTCTCCACATTTCGTCTTCAGTTTAACTTTACTAACAATGTTATTACAAGTGCAAACCTGTAACTAACAATTTATGGACCTAAAATTATTTTATTTTTATTTATTTAAACAGACGAAGATGGCGGGACGAGCCTAAGGCAGAATTGGGATCCTTTCGCATAATATTCTTTTTCCTAATATACTTTGGCATAACGATTTTGGTATAATTTGTTTTGTCATAATAATACTTTGCCATATATTTTTTTTACATACAGTTTATTTTGGCATAATTATCTTGAAGGCTCATTTGTTTTGGCATAAATTTAATTCGCATAATATTACTAGGTCTAATGACTATTAGCATAATAGTATTTATTACAGTATGATATTTCCTGATATTTACTACTGTTATTGAATCACATGGGTTAGGTTAGGTTAGAACAGTGACCATTAACGCGCGAAGGCGAGCGAGCGAAACGAGTGTGCCGCGGCAGCGGCCGCCGAGCGCCAGATCCCCTTTATTAGTGTTAGTGTTGTGGGTTGTGGTTTGGGTTTGTAGCGGTATCTACAACGCCACATGCGAACAACGCGTCATACTGACGTCACGCAAATCCTGCATCTCGCAAGCAGAGTTTACCGCGCCATTAGCATAGATACAATTTCCCAACATCAATCGTTGGGCAATAGCCCGCCAGACACAACACCCGTCCGGTCGGAGGATTCGCCCTTTTCTATGGAGGATGAGTGAACTTTACACCCTGTTCCTCTACCTCTAAATTGGTGACCCCGACGTGATCGTCAGCGCAGCCTTCGTGCAAATACTTCAAAATTAAAAATTCTGTAATGAATAGATAAGTGAATATACAGTATGATGTTTCCTGATATTTACTTATTCATTACAGAATTTTTAATTTTTTTAAAGGATTAATTTACAACTTTGGAATAATAAACTTAGTGACACATAGTTTAATGATAACGTCCACTTAAGAAAATTAAAAAAAATATTTGATCTACATACAATGTAAAGTGCCTACAAATTTCATTAGAGCAATATTGTACAAAAATGTGTATTAGTGCCTAACATTTTAGGAGTTAATTACTGTTCTTATTTGTTATGCCTATAAAAAATAATTGTTTTAATATCATTATTCGTAAATAAACTTGTGCTTTAGAATGTTATGCTTAATCATTATTATGATTAGAGATATTATGCTTAAAAAAAATATGCGTAATGTTATGCGAAAATATAATTAGAAGAAACAAAAGTATGCCAAGTTATATTAGGTTTTAAAATTTTATGCAAATGGATAGGGAACCGATAGAATTGTGTGGAAAAGGGAGAGGGGAAGCCTTTGCCCTGCAATGGGACAATATAGGTTAGTTAGATTAGATTAGATTTAAACAGTGTATGGGGTTTACCCTGTTTGAAAATTAATCATTAGTGTTTCCACCCTTAAAATCTAGTAGAAGGTAATAAAAACCTTTCTTACACATAAAAATAACAATGAAACCCAATAAAAAATCCTAAAAATAATTTCAGACTGCGTATAGCACCTACCTGCAGCATTATGTAGGAGTCTTGCTCCTCAAGCGCTTTAAGCCCTCCCGATGTTCTCCAAAGTCCGCTTTAAGAGTTAGAAACTTCAATATCCACCTGTCTTCAGTAAGAAGCGGTTGTTTCAGGAAAACTGTTTGGTTGTAAAAGATTCATGCTGTTTTCTTCATTGTTCTAAGGAACGTTGATTTAGTTTCTTTTTAAATTATTAAGAGTATATTGTTTCATGGTGTGTTATGTAAAAGTAAAAGTGTACACACACATACATTATATAACAGAATAAACGCAAGTCCTGAAAGTAATTTGTTCCTAATTGACTACTGAATCGATTTCAGTATCTTTTAACATAGGTATTTTTTTAAATATGTTCTTTGCCACAGTGACCGCTGATTAACGTGCTTTCCGAGGCACAGAGGGGTCTCGGTATGTCAAGATGGTCACCCATCCACGGACCACCCGCGGCAAGCGAAGCTTAAAACCTGATCGCTCGAGCCATGCGGCTGTTGCTTGGAATCAGATCTTTTTTATCATCAATTTTATTTATTTATCACGTATTTATTAATCAATTTTGCATACCGATTATACGGTGAGACATGCTGAACTTATACAATGTATCATGTAACGTAACACCCTGTCAGCGGGATTGTCCGGAAGGGTTACCGCTACCCCGGAACATAAAGGGCAAAGGAAGGAACATGGGTGGGTTTTAGTCAGTAAGAGTCTGACACTCCCTTCCGCTCCACCCAGAGCGGGAGGGGTCATTTAATTATTTCTCATCCGAAAAAAAAAACACCCTGTAACCATGTTTCTGGCAAAGTAAATTATTCTTATTCTTATAATAATTTCGGCCCGTAATCACACACTGCTGGGTATAGGGCTAGGAAGTATGGCAGACGAAAGGGGTCGTCTGCCATACTTCCCGGTTCTGTGCGTCTCTAATCCAGATCTCCTACATTAGACTTCAAAGCCCATGTTTCCTCACGATATTTTCTTTAACCATAAATCTGTGCCGTCGTCGGTTGACAATATAAAAAATATTATCGTACCGTGCACCAGTTTCATAGACTTAATATAAGGAGAACATAAAAGACCGAGCAACGTTAAGGATTGTGAACGCCAGTTCATACTTGTTTTTTTTTATCTTTTTTGATAAATGAAGTTCAGATTTCATTAAATGCTTCACTAGTTAGCTGTACCTACATAACCCAGACCTTTAATTTAACTTCAACAAAAAGCTGAACGGTATTTACTCCCCACAACATTAAAAAATCTGACACCAAAATATGGCACTGATTCACACCGCACATTGCTGGCAAACAATGGCACTTACGCAATGATCTCATACATTGCGCGCCACCCACTGGCACGATCGGTACACTCGCCCCATAAATATTCATTGGACACCGACTGTTGTGACATAAACGTCAGAGCCTTCGCGCGGTTTTTAATTCAATTTCGACAGCATTGTTTTGATTGGTACGGTCGGGAGAAACGATATGTTTTCTAAAAAAAGGTTATGGATTATTTTTTATATGTCAGTTATGGAATAACGTAATAACTTAGTAATTAAGCATATTAGGTATTAATTCTTTTATGTTAGGCTGGCCCCCTATTACATGGGACTTAAATATAACTAGTGAAATGTGGGTGTACTATAATAGTCACACCTCTGCCTAACCCTTCGAGGATTACAGGCGTTTTGTTATGTTTACATTTAATTTTAAGACCAAGTGAAACAGAAGTGATAAGCCTGTAACTTTTAAATTGACAGTCGGATATTACATATTTAGTCAGCTAGTTCCTTCGAGGCTGAACTGTTTTAATTTATCTATTGAATGCATGAAAGAAAATAAGGCACAGATCATAATATTGAATCAGATAAAGCCATTGATAACGAAACTTTAAATCAGAAAAAAATATAAATATGTGATTTATCACACAAGTGCTATAGTCTAGTATTTTGAGATATTAAATTGGGCAACACCCAAAAACCGGACAAGTCCGAGTAGGACTCGCACCCTGAGGGTTCCGTCTCAAAGCCGTACCCGGTTGCCCGCGGTTTCACTCAGGTCAAACTTAACATTGTAGTTGAAAAAAAAATGACCCCCATAATCAAATTTCATTTATTTATGTTACACGTCCGCGTTCGGGTCACAGAAACTCACAAAACGTAATCGACCCAGTAGATTCGGAGAAAGTTGGCTGTGACAAACAGACAGACAGACACACGAGTGATCCTATAAGGGTTCCGTTTTCTCATCCGGGAATACGGAACCCTCAAAAGCAAATGTAGAAAGTCACACATACCTACCTAGGTATTTTTTTTTCACCGCTCCCTCTTCACTTTTCATCTTCCATTCCAAAATTATTTTGCAGACGTTCCTAACAAGCATCATGTTTGCTCCGAATATAATTTCTTGGAACAATTGAATGTGACAGAATTGAAACCAGTCGTTATCTTGTCAAACAATAACACGACACGGAAAACCGTGTTCAATTATGTTAAATAGATATGGAACTATTTGGCAAAATGAAGCTGTTGAGGTTGATTTCTGTTTTGACATTGTTTTCATGTAGATTTTGGAGAACTGACGATAGTAATACCTGGAAAATACTTGATCAATATTTCACTGGTTGGAGATCGCACGGTACCTAGAAGAACTTGGGGGCATTTGTCCTGCAGTGGGCCAGTACAGGCTAGAAAAAGTTAAAAATCACCTAAACTCAGAAATTTTATTTCAATCATCATAATCAGCCTATAATGTTCCCACTACTGGGACACAGGCCTCCTCTCTGTGAGAGGGAGTGGGCCGTAATCCACCACGCGGGCCCAGTGCGGGTTGGTAGATGTCAATTTTTCGTTCTACGATGTTTTCCTTCACCGTTTTGAGAGCTGAGTGCTGATGAAATAATTTACACAAAGTAAAGAGCCTATCTGGGTTCAAACCTACGACCTACAACTCGTAAGTCGCGGCCGTTACCACTGGGCCACCAGTGCTCTCCCTGATTTTTAGGGTTTCGTACCTCAAAAGGAAAAAACGGAACCCTTATAGGATTACTTTGTCGTCCGTCCGTCCGTCCATCCGTCTGTCAAGACCCTTTGTTTCAGGAACGCGTGGAGGTATCAAAATGAAATGTATATCAAATACTCAGGTCTCTTGTCCCTTGGAGCTGTGAAAAAATCAAACTTCTAAGCCAACGCAATCAAAAGATACGGGCGTTTATGTTCCGTTTATGCCGCATATTTTGACACTCGCAAGGGAATCAAAACCTATAGGGTACTCCCCGTTGACCTAGAATCAGGAAATTTAGCAAGAAGCATTATCATGTACTCGTAGCACAAGTAAAGGAAAAATTCCGAAAACCGTTACATACCTACACATTTTGTACGGAACCCTCGGTGCGCGAGTCCGACTCGCACTTGACCGGTTTTTAATTTGCTAGACGAAAATGAGAGCTGCGATCGAAGTGATTGCAGGTGAAGCGATGCGACGGGGGACCAAGAAATTTCACACGGACGAAGTCGCGGGCAGAAGCGAGTCAGTAATAAAATTTAGGAATTTAGGAATCTCCTGCCGTTTTATGAGATTCCAGTTAGCATAAAGATGTAATACCAACCAAAAAAATATAAATGAAATCAATCGAACCGGTATCCCAGTGAACCGGCTCTATTTCTTCATGCTCACTTCATCAATCCACTTCGTTACCTTCAAGGACACTCATTGACCTGGTAATAATGTAAATGGAATCAAATGGAACAAACAAATAGCTTTGGTATTTAAGAAATCGGTAGAGGGTCGATTCCTTTGAGGTGATTATAGGGTAGGTACTGCTGATGAGGCTGCTTTCTGTTTTAAAGATAGGATACTTTGCCTAGCAATAATATCCCTAAAGGTGAGTTTTGAATGCAAACCTAATTATCTGGTAATCAGTTATAACCTACTCTTTTTTTTTCTAAGCCAAACATTGTGGGAGTCATTTTATCTATTTTGAAGGTCTAAAGCACTTGGATGGTTTCATGGCGATGGCGAAGATGTGGGAAAATCTCAAATAATATCAAATTTAAACTTGTTAGTTAGCTTTTAAAAAGTTCCAATCATCGTGTTTAGTTTGATACCTATCTTTTCGAAACTTTAAGATTTTTTTTTGTTTTTACCTTCCTAATTGCTTATTTTTGGAGAGAAAAATATATTTACGCCACATGAAAAAACCTATAGATAAAGGCATTAAAGTCGTAGATATACATTATAATAATATGGTAAACAAGTATTTTGACTAGTATCATTAACCAAGGAGAAAATAGAGAAATACTTAGTTATTTATGAAATGATCGCCAACGACCACGTGATCGCATTTCCTCTGAATGAATTGTAATCAGAATATCTATAAATCAAACTATTAACAACCCCATAAAACTACTCATCACATAACATTAAACCTAAAAACATCACCCCAAACAAAAATTCACTCACACAAATACCGCTAAACACCAAGTTTTATCTCGAAGACCGTACAACAAACCGAACAACCCAGTTAGCTCCAAACTTACTTCCCGCTCACTCAGCCAAAGCTTATTTGATTCAATGAACGAAATAAAAGACAAAAACGTCAACAATAAGAGTCGAGACTTGAAAACTTGCATCCGCAGTTACTTTTGAAACTAACCGCCACTTCCTAGGACTTGTGCACGGCTAGACACGGCTAAACTTTGGGAGCAAACAGACCGGGAGTTAACTAGGAGTTCACAAAACAACTAACGCCTTGGTCTTGGTTAGTTAACACGGCCATTTGGCTGCTACCTGAGGTCACTTAGCGTGTTGTGTTGTAGAGGATTAATTAGGTTTGACATTGTATTAGCGGCCATTTTGAATATCTATGTTAACTGGAGTTCCGTCGCTTTCGCGCACAAGTACACAGGACAGGACAGCACAAAATTAACTTAGAACAAAGTGAAGTGCTACTAAGTCTTAAGTCTTTATTAACACGAGTTTTTGTTTATGATATTATGTTGTAGCGGTATCTACAACGCTACATACGAACAACGCGGAATACTGACGTCACGCAAATCCTGCATCTCGCAAGCAGAGTTTACCGCATAATTAGCATATATACAAACTTGCCAACATCAACTGTTGGGCAATTGCCCGCCAGACACAACACCCGTCTGGTCGGAGGATCCTCTCTTTTATATAGAGTATGAGTGAACTTTACACACTGTTCCTCATGCCTCTATACTGGTGACCCCGACGTGATGAAGTATTTGTAAGTACTACTTCATCAGAATACGTTTATGGACGAGGTAGGTTAAGGATTCATCAACGGGCCTGTGTCACCTGAAAATACATTAAATAACCAGCCTATAATGTTCCCACTGCTGGGACACAGGACTCCTCTCTTCGAGAGAGAATGGGCTGTAATCCACCACGCGGGCCCAGTTGGTAGATGTCACGTGTCTTCGAATTCTTGGTTCTAAGACATGCCGGAAAAAAAAGTTATTACGAGTATTATTAGGTACATTATGAATTTCTAGAATAGTCGGTGTGGACATTACGACTACGACATTACAATTTATTCCCAGAAGGATTAAGCAGAGGTGTATTACCATAGTAAACTCACATTTCGCCACTTATGTTCAAGTCCCATGTAAGGGGCCTGTTGCCATCAACCGGGGATAAATCAACGCGTCGGGAATTACGTGTGGTGGGGGGGTTAGGGCTGTAAATGCCAAATCGGTTGTGTTGCAATAATTTCATCAAAAATTAAGAATTTTACATAAATGGTTTATGGAAGACAGACCCACATCGGTGTGCAAGCCAGAGATGTTCTTGTTTATGATTACGCATCATGATATTGAAAGATGATCATGATGATATTGAAAAAGAAAGAAGGGATGTCGGTGAGAGCTCTTACACAATAGACTAATTGAAATTAGTTCAGACTAGGATGTACCAGTTTATCCTAAAGCATGTAAATTCTAACTAGGATAAACCGATTCGACCTTGGGTAAACTGGTTTATCCTATCGGTAACAGAATGAACGAGATTGGCCTAGGCTATACTGGTTTATCCTATCGCGTGTAGGGAGAACTGGTTTGGCCTAGGCGAAACTAGTTCATCCTAAAATAGGGTTTGACCGGTAAAAGGCTTTCTGGCACAACTTACGTTTAATGAATGATTTGAATTTATTAGAACTTAGATCTTGAACGGGGCTTGGAAGTTTATTATAAAAGCGTATACATTGGCATCTGAACGAGCCACCTATTTTCTTGAGTCTTGTTGTAGGTACAACAAATTTGTGTTTGTTATTATTATTTATTAATTAAACTATGAACGTCTGAAAAACTATACCCATTATGAAATTCATCAACGCCTCGCCTACTCGTTTGTTATCAGCCAAGTGATCAGGTAACATTAACGATTTCCTCTACAATATTGATGGTAAGCACCGATATCGACGTAACCTTTCTAAAAATCCCATCAGCACACAATTACATTGAAGTTCCCGAAAGCATTTTTCCGAAATATTTTCCATTATCATTAATCAGTTCACGAGTTGAAAACGAAGTTACTTCACTAATTTATCTATGTCACGAATTTCAGGAGGGACAAACAAAGTTATTGACACCGTGACTTCCGTCGCATGATTGATTACGAGCAACTTTGTCGGTATTTATTTGACGTTTTGATCGGTGTTTTCATGCGAAATTACAATTTGCGTAAACTTGTTTCGAATGTTGGTCGTGGTGTCGAAACGTAACTCTTTAAGTTCTTAATTGACATCGTGTATCAATCATTGTGAGTTTACGGTTGTGAGTTGAAGGTGGGAATTTTAGAAAGTTGAATTGTTGTGTCTGAATCTAGCTTAAACCTCTTTACCAACTGATCGACTTCTTGACAATGAAAAGTGCTGGTTTAATTAAAAAACAAATGCTGTCAGTTTGAGTTTGAAACCCTTTGTCTTTAATAACGAGTCTAGCGTGAATCCACTACCTTTAAAGATCACACTCTAATAGAACAAACTACCAGTTCCATAAAAAACTGGTTTATTGATTAACAACTTATCTTCTACATAACTATCCGAAAGATAATTGCTTGCTCTTGTTATCTCCACGAATAAACAAAAGAACCCATTGTTCTTTCAACCCACAGGTAATACAAAAACATCTCCATTCAAATCCACCACGATTGTCTCCCAAAACTCCAGCTTGTCCCATCAAGATGAAATACGAGCATCCACTTCAAATCCACTTTGTTTAAAGATAAGGATTTTTGGAAATTAAATCCTGAACACTTATCCAGATTGTAGAACTTCCTTATACGAAATTGTGGCAGGAATTTATGAACATACAAGTGTAGGGGATTTTTCCGTTGACGAGGGTTCCGGGAGATCTAATTGAACGTGGTACCTATATTTTTGAGGGTAGGATATAACTTTGTACCAGCGAATGGATGTGACATTAATATGAGATGTTCTGCCAACAATGAGGAGTCCTGAGGGATGCCGCAGGGTCCGGGATGACGGTGCTAAATGATGCTTGTTATGCTGGCTGTATTTTATGAAATATGTATGCGGATTCGTCTCTTAGAATTGTGATATTAAATAATTCACTGACAAAACAAAATAGAAAATCAATTCACCAATTCCAATTACGACGAAAACCCTCATTACAGCTCACAAAAATGAGGTTGATTTTTAACAAATTAATTATCCTAATAAAGTATAATGAACATAAAATGAATCCCAATTCATTATGGAACTCATTATTGTGCAATAATTAGTTCGGACTTTTTAAATAATAAAATCGAAGGCTTTTAAAGGTTCGATTCAATCGGTATTAATAGGGCAAGTTGAGTAGATGACTGAGTGATAAGAGATAGCGGGTCTGGACAAGCATGTGAATACGTTTTGTTATGATGGCTGTTATGCAGTGCGAGTAACATAGTAATTATGCTGTAGTAGATAGGTAATAGATAGGTAGTATCTTAGTGTGAATGTCTTTAGAATTTACTTTTTTTTCTCTGTATTTTATAATTCGACATGTAAGGCTTTCAGTCTAATGTACTGTCCTTGATCTGTTTGTTTTAGCTGTCAGTATCCCATGTTATTTTAATAAATAAATAAAAATATACTGGATGGAATTTACAGTAGAATTAGTTGGCATGCACGCCATAGAGAGTTGTGTGGCCCAGCTGTGGTGGCCCAGTGTTAACGGCCGTGACTTAAGAGTTGTAGGTCGTACGTTCGAACCCAAACAAGCACTTTACTTTGTTCAAATTATTTCATCACCACTGCTCTCAAAACGGTGATGGAAAACATCGCGAGGAAACCGGCATGTCTTAGAACCAACAGTTCGAAGACATGACTGTGACATCTACCAATCCGCACTGGGCCCGCGTGGTAGATTACGGCCACTCCCTCTCACAGAGAGGAGGCCTGTGTCCCAACAGTGGGAACGTTATAGGCTGGTTATGCTTATGCTTTTTTTTTTTTCTGGTGGGAAATCAGCAATTGACCCCTCCCGCTCTGGGTGGAGCGGAAGGGAGTGTCAGACTCTTACTGACTAAAACCCACCCATGTTCCTTCTTTCGCCCTTTATGTTCCGGGGTAGCGGTAACCCTTTCGGACAATCCCGCTGATTTCGGACAATCCCGCTGAGTTATGTTTATGCTACTGTAGGAAGTAGTTGCTAATGGCTCTTGGTAATTAGTACCCACACAATTTTTAAATATGCAAGACATCCATGAAGTAAAAACAACCATCCTTTATCGGGCTGAATTGTACTATAAAATGGAAGCGAAGTCATGTTTAACTTATTAAAATTATCTGTAATGTTTTGTAAATCATTGTGAGCTTACATAATCACTGAAAACAAATGTCATACACACACTGTTGAGAGCAAAGTTCTCTTGTTTTCTAAACTGCACCTTAATTGCGTAACACATAATCATTTTGAAGGATATTGCTAATCCATTGCTTCATATTTATATTCGAAAAAATATACAGGGTGGCCGGAACATTGACGTCCAAAAATAAAATTTAGGTCCCTCGTATCGTGGGGTATCCGAATCACCCCCATGTATGTTCCGCGACTTTTCATAGTTTTCGAGTTACGAATTTTTTTCAGATTTTTTGAGAATGATCGACCTGACCAATCTAAAAAATGGCTTTGTCGAGATTTTTTTTTTGCAACTGAATCTTCGTGAGTAGTACTTTTATGCATAAAATAATCAGCTTCGTAAACGTGATGAAAGTTATGAAAAAGTTGGTCTAAAGTGAAAAAATTACGTTCGGTAAATTATGGCTTAGCATTTTAACTTTAAATAAAAAATTTAAACAGGAAACTTCATGGTTCCTAAGTAGGCTTCAAGAATGCGCCAGACTCTCAGCTTTCATAATCATAAAAAAAATTAGCACTTTAGACCAACTTTTTCATAACTTTCATCACAGTTACGAAGCTGATTATTTTATGCATAAAAGTACTACTCACGAAGATTCAGTTGCAAAAAAAAAATCTCGACAAAGCCATTTTTTAGATTGGTCAGGTCGATCATTCTCAAAAAATCAGAAAAAAATTCGTAACTCGAAAACTATGAAAAGTCGCGGAACATACATGGGTGTGATTCGGATACCCCACGATACGAGGGACCTAAATTTTATTTTTGGACGTCAATGTTCCGGCCACCCTGTATATTGAATGTTGTTGAACTGTGAAAACGAAAGCCATTGCTACTGTTAGTGTGCTAGGCAATTAACCCGCCACATTCATCATCATCACCATCATTTCACCCGAAAGATGTCCACTGTAGGGCATAGGCCTCCCCAAACACCTCCACTTCGAAGAGGCATCCCGCATCCAGCGGGTTTCTGCGGCCTTCAAAAGGTCGTTTGTCATCTCATCATCTACCATCATCTGCCTAGCCTTTTCCCAACTTTGTTGGGGTCGGCTTCCAGTCTAACCGCATGCAACTGAATACCAGTATTTAACATGGAGCGACTGCCTATCTGACCTCCACAACCCAATTACTGGGTAATACGATACCCTTTGGTAAGACTGGTTGTCAGATTTTCGGGCTTCAGACGACCCGTAACGACTGTCAAAGGTCCACGATTGACAGCCGGGACTAACGGCTTAACGTGCTTTCCGAGGCACGGGGAGGTCTTGGTATGTTAAGATGGTCACCCATCCACGAACCAACCGCGGCAAGCACAGCTTAACCTGATCGATCGACCCGTGCGGCTGTTATTACTTAGCCACAAGCCCCTCCTGTCATCTGCACTTTAAATTAAGTATATCTTTTCCGCTTCCGCTTCTCCTAACACACAAGCCACATCTCATTCCATCACGCACAGTAGCAATTTGAACGGTTTTTTTCGTGCGTGCTGCCCAAGTACGAGTAATTGTTAGTATTAATTCACCTCCCCACACCGCACGCGATCCAAATATTGTTATAGGCACTTAAATTTATTCCCCATCACAACATCAGCTGGTTTAATGGTACTTAGGGACGGGGCAGATGCTGGGGAAGATTTAGCATTCATGGGGAAAGAAATAAAGGTTTTATGGGAATGTGGAAGAGAGAAGGAAGTTATCGTTCAGCAATAAATACTTGAATTGAGTGCATTACTTAGAATAGTTGGAGAGGAACGATGAGAAAATGAATGAATAGTTTATTTAATAGAAGTGGGTTTATTTTTAGTAGCGAAGATTTTATGAACAAATACAAATGAAATTATGTATTTAAATGTAAGTGACCTGCAGATAAGTTTATTCTGGTTATGGTGGGCTTATGAATACTTTACCATCATGATTTAGGCCGAAAGACATCCACTGCTGGACATAGGACTGCCCCAAGTACGGCCACTTCGATCGGTTCTGTGCTTCCCCCATTCAGTGGATTCCTGCGGCCTTCACAAGGTCGTCGGTCCACCTTGTGGGAGGTCTTCCAACGCTACGTCTTTTCTTTATTAATTGCTTAATGGGTCTGCTCTTGACCTCGAGACGTCTGCTCTTGATCTTCCGATACGCGGTCACCACTCAAGCACCTTATGAATAATTATGGGGCGTATATTTGCGTACGATATCCCCACGATGTAGTGTACCTGCTCCAACTTTTTGAAAGTCGGTTTTAGGCTTTTCACAATTTAATTATTACCCTAATTTACTCATTAAAGTACACAGTACAGTTACAACCTAATTCTAGGTAACTACAAATACTAATCCCTGTAAACAACCAACCTAAATATAAAGCTAAACAGAATTCCGAATGAGTGTAACCGGCTCAGCCGTAGTTCATAAACATGTTTATACGTAAAAGGGTCGCACAAGGTCAGGTTAGGTCTCTGTTTAGGTTAAGACTAGGATATGAACTGGAACTTTACGAGCGAATTGGCACAACTGTTGAGTTTTGTGGCTTAAGTGAACGCATTTGTGAAATTGGAGAAGTTTTCGGGTTTTTTTGTAACAGGTATATATTGTTGTCTTCTAAATCTGCTATTAACTATTCGTAACATAAATATCTTAGATACTGCTGCTAACCAACTGCTGAGCAAAACGATTTCAATTATTTTCTGGTAGATATACATAGTCTCGAAAATATTGTCACGAAGAAAAAAAAATTTTTTATTGCAAAGTAATAATATTATATTACTTTTACAGTGTTAGTATAATACATAAATATAAAACAATTTAAAATATAAAAAGCTTATTCGAAGTGGTCTCCATTGGCTGCAATACAGTCCTTTAAACGTTGAGGCCAGTTATCAATAGAAGCACGCACTCTTTCCATGGGAAAATTCTTCACTGCCAATCGTATGGATTGTTTTAGGTACTCCAAATTATCATGATCCAGCCTGACTAAAACTGACCATAAATCATGATCCAGCGAATTAAGATCGGAACTAGACGACGGCTAGTCTTCAGCTCTGATGAAGTCCGAAACGTTCACTTCCAACCAAGACTGTCTGGACCGAGCTTTATGACCCGGCGGCGCCGAGTCTTGTTTGAAGGACCATACTTGATTATTGAACATGGTGTTGGTAAGGGGCTTAACTACCTTCTCAAGAATGGTATCTTGATACACTTGTGCCGATGTTTTGATACCTTTTTCACAAAAATATGGCTCAGTCACTCCTTCATAGCTAACACCCCACCAAACCATCACTGAAGTCGGATAATGCCCACGTTGCACTCTGTCGACTAATTGGGAAGCTTCCTTAGAGCTTTGAGCATAAATACGGTCATTTTGTTTGTTAAAATGTTGCTCAATTGTAAAGATTTTCTCATCCGTAAACAATTTTTTTCTGTGACCTCCCTTTGCGTACCGCTTCAGTAGTTGTTTCGATTTTACCACCCTATTCTTTTTTAAATTATCAGTTAGAAAATGACCAGTGCGTCTCTTATAGGCTGCAAGTCCTAAGTCATCTTTTAAAATACGCGACATGGTTCTGGGTGCTATCTTCATCTCCCGAGATAAAATCTTTTGCTTTCGGACAGGATTTCTTCGAACACTACGTGGACGGCCAGTTTTTTTTCTGTCACAAACAGAGGAGGTCTCATTGTACCTATTAATAGCCCGGTACACAAACATTTGACTAATACCAAGCGTATGGAGAATTTTAAAAATTGCATTTGGCTCCATACCAACTTTGTGTAATGCAATCACAGCGATTCGGTTCTCTTTATCACCCCACTCCATTTTAATATCGCAAAATATTGTACAATGTATTGGCGCCAAAATTAAAAAACTCAATGAACAATCGTATAAAAATGACAGATTCCAAATTCAAATGTAATATCTTTCTTATTTTTAATTGTAACAGTATTTATCGCCAGACTGTATACATAAAAGTCCTTATATACCTTTGGGGGTATACTTTTAATTCTTGAAGTCTTCTTCTTCCACTTCACCCGGTCCTTTTAAGAGGATGGGCAGTTTAGCGTCGTTCGAACTGCTTTCATTACAACAACTTACCAAGACGAACCATATATTTGGCCAGCGTGATGAATAAGACAATACCAGAATCTGAGATTGTTCAATGCAACAGTAATTTGAAAGGACCAACTTAATCAGTAATGATGAAGAACGTGATGATGAAAATTCATTCATTAAGCCAAATAATAACGTATTTAAACAAACCAGGACCATACCACAAACTAATAGTAATAATAAAAGAGGCACATTACACGAGGTTTGCGTGTTCTACGTAATATAATATATTTTATTTTCAGCCAGTTTTATTGGGTGTACAATTATACGCACCGCTTTATCTTTGCATGCCACATGTCAGACTTGAATTTGTTACCCATGTAGCCATCCATCAAGGCTTGGTTTTATGTATAATTATCTTGTGAAGCGTAACGTGTGTGTGTCTAGACTATTCTGTTCTAGAAGTCTAATTTAAGGTGGTTTGTTAATAATATACCGCCCGCCGTTACCGTTCTGATGGAAATTGTTGTAGTTAAGGTCAAAACCGAGAGTAGATAATCAAGTGCGCGATTACATCCCGCCACGATAATTCTGCGTCCGTGTAAACGTGGGCTTACATCGTCTTCAAGAAATTAAAGGTGGAAACTGTTTGAGCCTGTGTTAGAATTTTGTATTGTTTTTTTTTCTTCTTCGATGGTAAAAATAGAAAAAAATAACATAGTTTTTAAAGAACAATGGCGAAAGCTTAGCTGACTTTAATTTGAGCGTCTAAAAGTGACTTATATACGAAGGCAGTTCTATTATTTTTCTACGTTTTTTCAAAGTATCACATTACCTAGTTAACTCCGGATAAAAAAATTATTTTAAATGAAAAGTTATTTGATTTTTTCATTGACAATTAGTGATGCCATTTTGTATTTATTCTGCCAAGTGACAGTAAGTACAGTATTATTGTAATAAAATCAGTTTTAGTTTGTTGTTGTAACAAAATGAGTAAATGAATTAACAATAATGTTTATTTATAAGTGGAAGTGTTCTTTGTAGGGAGGTAAAAATATTGTAGTGTAAAAATAAATTAATTACTTTCAATTAATGACTGGTAAAAAGACTATTATCCCAAGTCGAAAAAAATATAAAGTCTTGGTTTGACAACTGTTGATTGTTCAATGGGGTTGCCAGGTCGCCAAACCTAATAGCCGGACAGAGTTTGGCCGGACATTTGGGTAGAAAGGCCGGACACCCTACATTATTGAGGATTTTGTGGCTCAGTATTAATAGGTACGACAAAAAAATTGTATGTAAAATCAAGCTTTTTTGATTATTGTCATAATCAGTCATCGGCGCTCGTTCGTTTGCGAAATGTAAAAAGCCTAACAAAAGCCGGACAAGCCAGACACCGTTTATTTTGGCTGGACACGCAATCAGAAAGCCTACCTATGTCCGGGTTTATCCGGACGCCTGGCAACGCTAACCATAAACATAACCTACAAAAGTTCATGACTGAATTTCTATTATTCTCGGACTTCTCGAACAAAAATTCTTGCACAAACTAATTCAGAAGTTGACGCCGAGTTAAACAAGATATTTTTCATTTAAAGACGCAAGAATTAAATCTCAGCTAAATTAATGTATGGGTGGCTGCCATTGTTCTTTGTTTGGCCCAAAATTCAGCAACGCGGATACCATTCGCTGACGCGGCCATTAGGTCCTCACGTGTGCAGGTGACAGGGCATGTGGAGAGACACCGCATACAAACCGGGGTCTGAGTCTTCTATGAACCCCCACTTGTGGAGGTAGTCCTTGCTGTGGCCTACTTGGCTACGACGTCTATTTAAGGTTTTCTAATTAGGCCACGGTAACTTGTGCCCAGATGAGAGACTCTCTGATGGTTTTATAAAAAGATAATAATAATAATAATAATAATAACCACCGCCGTATCTCTACGTTGACGTCGTGGTGGGGCTTGTGCGCTCCGAACTCTAGGCCTGTGTCGGAAGAGTTTACTTTGCCGAAACAGGTCTAGGGTGAGGAGCCAGACCAAGAGAGATACAGAAAACCGCAGGGCAGCATGTGGCGAGCTGTTGGGCAGTAGCGACCCCACGGACCCTATCTCCTGGGAGAAATCTTGTTCCTCACCTCTGGTTTGCCTTTATTGGCCGGCTGGAGTGAACAATGACGAGGAACAGAGCTCCCACCTCATTCTTGCCTTTACTGGCCGGCTTGAGTGGAGACTCGCAAGAGCAAACGTGCTCGGGGGAAGGAAGTATTCCAGTAAGTGCTCGTAGGGATCTTGACCATCTTCCGGGCTCTGGGATTGTTCTGAAAGCCGTGGAATACCTCTCCACTCCTCATAAGCACCTCAGGACATGTTGCCCCCTTGTTGCTACGTCACTATGTGCTAGCGACAGTTTCCGGGGGCCCATTATTGAGTGTGCTAGTCACCCCCTGCCATTTTATCCGTGTATATATAAAACGTTGATCAGGCAGGGGCCATAGTTCTTCAATAGTTATTGGTAACCAGTCCACTTTAGCCACCCAAACCCATAGTCCAAATTTGTATTTTTCCATATCCTGCAATAGTCCTACACTAACCGGGGGTTATCCTTGGGTGCACTTGCATAGTGCGTACAGGGATAATCGTCGGGTGGTGCCACATTTCAATAAAATTTCCTAAGGGGCCTCTGGGAGTTGGCTTCGGCCCCTCGTACGCCTTCCAAAGGACCGGGACCCCATGGTCCCGAGATATGTTAAAATGTTAAAATATAATAATAATAATAACTCTGAAATACAACCTTGTGGAATCGGAGGTGCCGTACTACAGGTATGTGCCCGACCCAGTTCTCGAAAATGGAAATATCACATTGTACTGGGATCGATCCATCATCACTGACAGGACTATTGTTGCCAATAAGCCTGATATAGTGGTGGTGGATCGATCAGAGCGGCGTGCAATGATTGTTGACATAACCGTCCCGCATGATGAGAACCTCGTGAAAGCCGAGAAAGATAAACAAATCAAGTATCTTGACTTGGCTCGCGAGGTTGTCGACATGTGGCATGTGGACTCAGCAATCATTGTGCCGATAGTCGTGACAGCCAATGGCTTAATAGCCAAGAGCCTCGACCAACACCTGAGGAGGCTCTCGTTGGGCAGCTGGATCAAGGGCTTGATTCAGAAAGCGGTACTTCTGGACACGGCTCGCATTGTCAGGAGGTTCCTCTCTCTGGAGCCCTGACCGCCGGTAGCTTGGACCCTGTTCCCGATACCGGTGGGCTACTATTTTTTATATTTTTAAATGTTTTTTTATCTTTTTGTTTATAAAAATATTTAAAAATGTAATTTGTAGGTATTTAAATGAAATAAAGGAGATAATAATAATAATAATTTTTATTGACATAAATAGGTTTAACAATTTCATAAGAAGCTCTGACTCCTGAGCTAGGTGAGACCTGTGTTACAGAAGTCAGTGTCTTCTCCCGTTTTGGAATTAACAGTTTATGTAATAAAAAGAGAGAAAAATACAAGAAAGAAAAAAAAAAAAAAAAAACAATCATAAATTACTTAAAATTAAGTTGAAAGCAAGCATGCTCTTGTGTGGTATGTGTGAGTGTATGAAAGGGTGTGTGTGTGTAAAGGGTGTGTAAAGATCAGGAGGTTTCATTTGTACTCTCTAATGATCACATTATCTTTCCGTGGAGGGGTTGCCGTTAGCTAGACTCACGCTCTGTGGCACTGAATTAATATTGTGCATTGAGTGACGTTGGTCATCCTGTAGCTTCGTCTTCTCGATGCGAAAACAGTAGTGTGATTTTCAGAAAGAAATATTGTTTTTCTCAGTAGTAGCTCGGAGTCTATATTTGTGTTCAGTTATAGTATTAGGCTCTGGCGCGTGCCGGGGTTTAACATAACTGGGAAAATGTGAGAACGTGGACGTGATTTTATGTTATGTCATATTTAGAACAGAATATTATGTCTGAATTGATTTTGACTTAACATTAAACATCATTAACAGAAAGAAAGAAAGAATAAAGCTTATTTGGAAACAGTTCGTGAAACACAAAATACAAATAACAAAATATAAAAGTAACGCTTTAACAACACTGTTGGTTTTCTAATGATAAATGGGATTTCTAATTATAAGTCTCAGTTAAATGGTAAATGAGATAGATCTGCCTTATAAATTACCTATTCATGACAATATAGTTGAATCTACTAAGATTCAACTACCCCAAACATATTGCCACAAAATACAGCAACGAAAGACAAAAACCCCATACACATCATCCATCGACATTTATCATCGTGAAACAACCCAACCCCGGTGGTTACAACGGTCATTCAACCTTTACCACTGTATCATCTCCAGTTATGAATATGGCGATCATTCGCATAACATTGCATTACATTGCGTGTCTGGTATGAGCAAATGAAGATGATAACCATACAAATGCGTCAATGGACATCGAACAGAGTTTATAATTGATGGCGATGTTGTTTTGTTTTTTTTTGTTTGTTCTAACACGGGTAGTACAATTTGGAAACGAATAAATGCAAATAGTAGGCACCGCTAACTGTTGTTGATGCATTTGAATTCGGTTTTGTATTTATACAGGCTTGCATTTTTATCCATATACTGCATACGGCGAGTGCTTCTAAACTGCCCGGTGATCGCCTCGTACAGGGCAAAGTACTTCGGTAACCCAGGTACCCTACGTGAGACGGTTAGTAAGATCAAAACGTTGCTGCCCTTCCTTGAAGAGCTGGGGTGGGTCGAATAATCGATTTTCCCACCCGTACGCAAAATACGCGCATTTACGTGGAGTAGCGGAAACCAGCCGGTTTTACCTATTAATAATCCCCTGACCGATTTCGGTCACGGTGGTCAATCTCAACGAAGATTAGTCAGGTTCGCAGGAGATATTATAGTGCACAAGTGTGTGTGCAAACATGTGCAGTCTCTGCTCATTTACTCTCATAGTCTGATGGGACGGCAATCCGACACGACCGAGGAGAGATAAGGTGCAGGACCAGCAGCTTTAGGTGCTTTCCGAAGCACGGGGGTATCACATCACCAACTTACAAACTCAGGCCTGCTACTGAAAAATTCCTAATGGAAAATCCAATAACACTTTGCTCGACCTGGGTATCGAACCCAGGACCCCATGCACAGCAGTCGCGCTTGCGACCACGATACCAATGGGGCAGTCGGGGGGTGTCAGGGGTGTCGGGGAGCGGGGGTCCCTATACGGCGATGGTCCGTCGTCATCACCTGCCTGGCCTTTTCCCAACTATGTTGGGGTCGGCTTCCAGTCTAACCGGATGCAGCTGAATACCAGTATTTACATAGAGCGACTGCCTATCTGACCTCCATAACCCAGTAACTGGGTAATACGATACCCTTTGGTAAGACTGGTTATCAGACTTTCGAGCTATTGACGATCCTTAACGACTGTCAAAGATCCACGAGTGACAGCCGGGACCAACGGTTTAACGGTGTGGTGTTACGGGATTTTTTTAAAATAAAATCTTAGGTGGTTATTGTGATTTCCACGATACCGGCATTTTACCTCTATTTTTACTTGGAAGTTATTGTACAGATAGCAATTAAACATAATTTATTAG
The DNA here is from genome assembly GCA_911387795.2 of Apamea monoglypha. NCBI lineage: Eukaryota > Metazoa > Arthropoda > Insecta > Lepidoptera > Noctuidae > Apamea > Apamea monoglypha. The sequence continues at coordinate 1,360,812 of OU426933.1, read as the reverse complement.
GCCTACTAAAATTCAATACCTACCACAACAATTTCTATCACATTCTACGATCTGAGTTTAGACAGACAGCAGTGATAGGGTATCACTGCTATCTGTCTAAACTCAGATAGTAACATTATTAGATAAAACTAACTCGCTAATATTCGCATCCTCCGACCACAATAACCCTGCAACTGCAACGCTATCTAAAATCGCCAATTCGATGTAAATGGATCTATCGGAATGCTCCCAAAATAACATAAATGTAAAATGGTATGTATTTCATCGAACCTCTAAAATAATTCCAATTTTCAGTATCTTCCTGCCTGGTCCCATGTTGCTTGGGGTTGGCGCAACACGTTTTCTCCTTCCATAATGATTTTCCGCTCCTAAAATTATTATTGAACACCTCTCGAAGAAAGGAGGCCGGTGTCCCAGCAGTAGGAACATTATAGGCTGATTATTATACTCTAGTATTTATAGAGTCGGTTCACAAAAAGAGGCGCATTCATTAAACTGCGCCTCTTTTTATGTACCTTAAATGTTTCCTATTTTGGGGTCCTTAAAATATGCTATATAGCTGCGATCAACTTGGATAATTATAGAGTCTTTGGTCTCAGTTCTAATCTAACCTAACCAGTTTGGTCGGGGTACCCTAGCTTAGTTATTGCGACAAACAGCGGGAAAAGGCCAGAAACCTAAAAAGATGCTCAATTATTTAAAAAATGTGCATCATTAGAAGCACAAACAGTTTTTTAGAAGCTCATTTATTTTAAAAAGAGTGGCGTGGAGTGAAGGATAATAAGTTATTAAATATTTCCCATTTAAAATTCAATTACGTAACTTTGGGACAATATTAATAAAAGATCGGGTTTTACATCATAATGTTCTTATGTATCATTATGTAATAAGTAATTCGTCATTTTATGAACTCATGCGAGGCTGCCTTGAATTAGTAAGTGGCTCTTAAATAATATCTCCCGGAACACTTTTATGTTTCTGGTCGAGAAGAAGATGGCGTATGAGTGTTAAGTTTATGTTCTTTACTTTGTAACACACTCATATAAAAGATTTTGCACCAATGTTGATTTGGTGTATGCTAGAAGAGGCACACTTAAAACTAAACGAATTAATTTGGTTCATGATGTATGTTTGGATTTTTTTTTTTGGTTTTAGATGATAATAAATTATTCCACTAATGGCACCTGCGAATAATATCGATAGGTAACGTATGTGGAATACCTCACTCAGGTGTCATTTAAGCAGGTGCCCAATGTGGAATATGTCATTGTTTGATATCTACTCTTCTTCTTTGTTCGCACCTATATACACTTCATAATAGCCTATTGTGCTATAGTTCTACACAAATAAGTTATTATAAAGTGTATTTTGAGCTACTCAAAAAGCTACAGTATTTTTTCTCACGAAGCGACGCGTGCTTTTCTTGTGGTAACCAAGTGTACAAACACGTTGTCAATGTGTATGTTAAGACGAGTACCGTCAGCACACAACACGCACACATGGGCACAAACTTCCAACTTCGCCACTGTCTCGAATGTTACCGAGAGCTCCTTTGATTACACTTGATAACCACAAGTAAAGCGCGTGTCGTCAGATAAAAATACTATAGTTGCTAAAGCTGACTGTCCAGTCACAATATAAATATGGAAATTGTCCATATTTGTACTGTGGTCTAGTGCTGTGTGCGCCGGACACACACCTAGAATCATCTTTTTAAACCCCATTTAAACTAAGTAGGACTCTCTTTTTTTTAATAATAGTATCAAAATAAATTTCTATTTTTACGAAGCATTGTATCTTCAAGCTTAACTATTATTAGAATTCAGGTAGCCAATTGGAAAGTTCCCATATTTCTTGTTTATTCGACAACTTGTATTTAGAAAATACCATAGGCATTAAGTCCGCTCCGTTTATACAGTATTTTTTTACTTATAGTAAATAAATAGAATTGAAAAACATTTTGCAGGACGTAAACAATTTTGAACTATCCTCTGTGCTAGAATGTTGTGATTCAGCCACAAAGCCTGGGCCTATCAAAAACAGGCTAGGTTCACGTTCACATCGATGGCTTTTAACGAGTGGTGGGCAAAGCGGGCTTTTTATAAAATCTCTATGTATATCTCGGGTGGGTTTTATGCTGCTTTTTTGTCCTGTTTCTGTGTTGAAATCAAAGTGAAAAGAGTTACCTAGGGGTTATTTTAAGGTGCTAAAGACCTTCAGTTGATTCGTTACATGATGTAAATCATCGTCATCAGTCTGTAAACGTATTATCTATACATGTAATAAAATAAATTAATCAAAACTGTACATTGTATGTTTTTGAAAAAAAGTACGAACGATTATGATGCCGAAAGTATAAATATAGTTTTTAGAATGTTTGTCCGTTTGTCTGGATTTATGTTCTGAATTGGCGTAAAAATTGCTGAACGGGTTAGAATGAAATTTAGCACACAAGTAGTTTATAACCTGGATTAACACATAGGGCACTTTTAATCTTTTCACTTTTTTAGTGTTACGTTTTCGTGGGATATTTTTCGACATCCTCATGGGCGAAGCCGTGGGCAAAACATAATCCTAAATATGGCCATTCCAATGACCGCTAGTTTGTCCGCATAGTTAGAAGAGCTCCTTGCGAGGCAGACGGATATGTCATCACAGTTTTTCTTTTTAATGCAAACCGACAGAAAGACTTTGTTTTTCAACCCCCTTAAGATTCATCATCATCATCATTGCAGCCGAAGACGTTCACTGCTGGACACAAGCCTCCCCAAGCACCTCCACTTCGACCGGTTCTGTGCTTCACGCATCCAACGGGTTCCTGCGGCCTTTACAAGGTCGTCGGTCCACCTTGTGAGGCCTTCCAACGCTACGTCTTCCGGTACGCGGTCGCCACTCCAGAACCTGTCGGCCCCATCAGCCATCTGTTCTGAGAGTATTGTTCCCTGCCTTTAAGATTTGTCACCTACTCTTGAAGAGGCGTAAACACGCGATCCAAAACAACGGCTACAGATAATAGATAAATCCTTATTACAAAGAAGTGAAAAAAACGTCCGAAGTAATACTACACGTTTTCCCAGCATACATACGGTTATTGAAGTACCCACACTTGAGCGCTCAGGTACACTCGTAACATTACACTCAAAGTAATCACATTACGCGCCATACTTGTGCGATATGGGGAGAGGTGGAAAATGCGTGAAAGCTCAACGGAAAAATCATGTAAAAAACACCTTATTCCACAAGATTTTTGTACTCATCACTGTCTCTTGGTTGTATGAGAATTGGGGGAAACAAATGTGGAAACAAGGCGTACAAAAATTACAGACAACATACAAAGTTATTTATTTTATAATAACATAACATTATGCCTAAATTCCCCGATGGGTTATGCAGAGGTGTACCTACAGCACACCCACATTTCACCACTTATGTTTAACCCTTCGTATGCTGGGAACGTGGATCCATGCGAGACACATGGCATTCTAATTGTTTCTGTAGTTACGGCATTTAACCAGGTCCCATGTCCTCAAATGCCACAGATTCCGAGTCCAGAACGGGTACAAATTCAGAGCCCATGCTGCTACTGAGAAATTCCAGATGGAAAACCTAAAATCACTTTGCCCGACACGGGAATAAAACCCAGGACTTCACGCTCAAGAGTAAGCGCTTTACTAACAAGGCAGTTTAATTTGTCTTTTATAATTACAACGCTGTTTAATAATTTTGGTGTACCTCTAAAATATACTGAACCTATTTTATAATAATTAACAAATAAATCAGCACAATCTGCTGTGGTACAGTCCCGTGACTTATGTTACGGTTTTCAATTTGTACAGCCGCACACAGCGTGTTTAGCAGTTATAACAACATTTAATTCAATTCCACAAAACCGTTTTCGTAAGCAATTAGAAAATATTAATCTCAAAAACGAAACTGAAATACGTCGCGCTTGACGTGACAATCAACCCTAAAACTTCTAACAAATTATAATATCGAGACTGTCAAATACGTTCCGCGTAAAGTCGAGCGCAACGCGTAATTTGTACAGGCGCGCACAGCGTGTTCTGGAGTAATTATACTGATGTTAATTCAATTCTGTGGCCGTTTGTACACGCGAGACAATTTTTACGCGGCCAAGACAACCTGTGTTTAATTGGAGGGTACTGACTTGACACTTACCGTTTGAGGGTTGGATTTACGCGCTTGACATTTATGTTTTTATGAAAAGGGACATTTTGGGGTTGTGGTGGTAATAGGTCCGCGCAACGAAGGTGAACTTCACGTTGATTGAATTTGATGACTAGTTCGGGTAGGTTAGGTGATTTTCTTTCTGTAATTTTTACGATACTTACACATTATTTTAATATAATATGCATATGAATTGATACACCTTATATATCTTGTAAATCCGTAAATTCTTAATCACTAAAAATACTTTAAATAAAATAAAAAATACGATAGGTTTTTGTCATGGAATGTTTTGTATGTCAAAAAAATGTGCAGTTATTTCTGATTTTTATTTTACTTGTCAACGACAGTTAATACCAGTTTCCAAGACATAGGTATAACGATAAAGTATGATTTTGGCTTTCATCCGATCTTGGGCAACGGTCCATCTGGCGGAAAGTGGTAACCACCTCCTGTCACTTATAAAACATAGGGATTTGGTACAGCTTGCCAACTGTAGAGAGTCACGATGAAATATTCTCACCTGTAATTTCACTGGCCCCCACTAATAATAATACATTTTATTAAATGGACCGCGGCATTGTTGTTTTGCTACAGAAAAAGTAAATGGTACTACGTGCCACAAGCAAGCCAATTAACAAAGAGCTCTCCTATTAAGAATAGGTTTATTTAGCCGTCTTGTTAACCATATAGCCTTTTAACTAAACGGCGGCCGTTCAACTAACCGCCTGAATGATATTCAATAAATTATAGTTTAGGTTAGAACTGTAACCAATCACGTGCGTGCCGAATTGGTCGCAGTAAGCCAGGGTACCCCGATCAAATGGGTTAGGTTAGAACTGTGATCAACCGCGTGCGAACCGAGAGAGCGAAGCGAGGCGAGCACTTCTAAAGGCCAGGCGGTTAACTAAATGGCTAATTTAACCAGTTGGCTGCAACATATACACTATATAAATTACAGATATAAATGTAGACATTTTACAAAGGGTGACACAATGGGCGGTCTTATCGCTAAGATCGATATACTCCCCCTTCTTCTTCTCTTCGTTTTCTCTTTCTATCTTGACATTTTTTTCTACTATAGTGTGGCGTAACTTTCGGCATTTTCGCCTTCAGGTAATAAAAAAAAACTCTAATAATTATAATTGATGTGTTGTTCTGTGTAGCCTCCAAAAAACAAAACAAACCAAACCAAAATATTATCCAATTCTTCACCAAATTATACGTTAAGCTCAATATTTTTTGAATAAACAACTACTCTAAGCAACTTACACGTTTTAACGAACGGTTGCTGGTTGCGTGCCGCGCGGTGTGCCGTCCGATACAATTTGATTGGCCACAATTAGGGGCGGCCTGTACAGAAAATAAAAGAAAAATACTACAATAGGCCACAGGGTTATATTGTTGCTTTAGAAATTTGTGGGAACTTGAAATCTGCTGTCAGTTATTGTGGACGGGAGGATTTCATTGCTGACCGTTCAGTTACCAATGTTTTAGGTAGCACATTGCGGCAACAAATAAGGTTCAAAATAGCGATGCATTTATTTTGATGTTTGTTAAATCGCAATAAAAAAAATAAAAGTAACATTGCAGTTTTAATTTAATAAAAAATAAATACAGCTGTGTGGAATAATTTTTGGATAATTCTTAAGTTGATTGAATTTTCTTTATTAGCATTACGTAGAATATGATAGTTTACGCAAAAAAAAAAACAAATATTTTTTGAGCTCTGTTTTACAATTGTTTTAGTATGATACGGTTTTATTTTTATGAAATATTTTTGAATTAAATAATTTTTTTTTTGTCTTTTCTTTGAAAATATAACAATACTCTTAATTTTTTCTGGCTTGTCATTTATTATGTTAACATAACTGTGTGACAAAAAAACAGAAAAAAAATCCCCAAACGGCTGGTTGGCACTTCCCGTGACCCAAGGGCTGGCTTTTACCTTGGCCAGAAGTTAAGCATTGCGATAACAACTTGGCAATGCCGCCAGTCTCCTGGGTATATTACCAGTCGATAGCGATGCGGAGGAATTTTTCGATGCCATATTTTGGTAGTAAATAGTTTTAGTTACGTTAGGTTATTATATTTTTATACTTTGCTAGTTAATTTAGGGCTAATTTTTCAATCATCTGAGAACTTTATTCGAGGAATAATTTTGAAATTTTGACAGATCTTCCCTCCAAAATCTGTCAGACGTCGATTTTATTCCACGAATAAAATTTTTCTGTCGATTGAAAGATCAGCCTGTAATATTGGTACAATAAGAAGTTTATCCAGTGTATATACTTTTATCATATCAAAAATAATCTTAGAACATAACACAGGCGATATGAAACTTCCCAACCTTATAAGATGAACTGTATACTATTTCTCGAAGTAAAGTGCAACAGCTGGTGCTACACAAATCGGTCCACTATTCAGCTCGTAAAGGAAGCATCCTGTATACCCATTGTAGTTCATCGTTATGACCTCAGGAACGTATTGCTACAAGGCACGTCTGCACTGAAGAATATCCACGTCGTGCTGGTCTCTTTTGAACTTCGTCCACCGCTCTTAAGGTTTATTTTTATAATACTAGCGACCCGACCCAAGCAGGGTCGGGTCGCACGATTTAACGACTTAACAAAACATCGTGTTTTTTATTATGTATAAGTTTACATAATCATAATGGGATACAGGCCTCCTCTCTGTGAGAGGGAGTGGGCCATAATCCACTACGCGGGCCCAGTGCTGGTTGGTAGATGTCACATGTCTTCGAATTTTTTGTTATAGGACATGCTGGTTTTCTCACGATATTTTCCTTCACCGTTTTGAGAGCAATGGTGGTGAAATCATTTACACAAAGTAAAGCGCCTGCCTGGGTTCGAACCCACGACCTACAACTCGTAAGTACGGGTGTAACATAATGTACATACTCACAGTTATCTACATTAATTCCTCCAGGTCAGACAAGCATTCCGTTACCGTTAGGCGCTGATCTGACTATTCCTCACGACACCAGGTCACGTTTAATCCATAATCAGTACACAGACAGTCATCAAACTTTAACATAACACTACGACGATTTAGTGACATCCAAGGGCTGGAAATTTCGCCCGAAATTTCCAGCCCTTGGAAACCGAGGGCCGCCTCTCCTGGCGGGCTGACCGCGTCCCTGCCGTGCCTGCTCTCTCGTGCTGCCGTGCCTGCTCTCTCGTGCTGCCGTGCCTGCTCTCTCGTGCCGCCGTGCCTGCTCACTCGCGCCGCCGTGCCTGCTCTCTCGTGCTGCCGTGCCTGCTCTCTCGTGCTGCCGTGCCTGCTCTCTCGTGCTGCCGTGCCTGCTCTCTCGTGCTGCCGTGCCTGCTCTCTCGTGCTGCCGTGCCTGCTGTCTCGTGCGGCCGTGCTGCGACCTACTTCTGTCGCGTGGGCCCCCTACGGGTATCCACCGTGCCGCACACGCACCAGCACCTGACCACGCCTGCACCTGCACCTGTCACCGGCACCTGCCTCGCGTCGCGTCTACCTCTTCAGCCTCCTCAACCCATCTATCACCCATCTTCATCCTTCCTCACCCATACACAACACACCACTATCATTTCATCTCCATCCTTATCCTGTGAATAAATCTTTAATTGATTTTACTTCCCTTTCTTTAATTCCTTAATTTAAACTTAGTTTCTTATCGCTACACGATACGGGGCCGATACCACTGGGCCAACACTTCTCTGCTATATAATATATAAGTTTAATATGAATGTATTATGCACATACACCTTCCGGAATAAATTCTCTAAATAATGGTGACAAAAGCATCGAAATTTGTTGCAAATTTTAAAAGAAGATCACGGACACAGACAGACACGAAGAGAGACTTGAATTTATAATATTATTCATAGAAATTTATGTAAATATATCAAATAGATCTTATGTTAAACAGTTTTTCTATATTTATTTAACTGTGATTTTATAACACAGTCTCTACATTACGATTTGTTTCCGTAGCTAACGTACCTCGATTTCATTATATTAGCACCCGGTAAATACTGGTTTTCATCTGTATCCGGTTAGACTGGAAGCCGACACCAACATAGTTGGGGAAAAGGCTAGGCATGTGATGATGAATTATAGCAGCCGGTAGTTTATTTTCCATTTTTGTGGTCCAGTTCTCAACCTAGGAAATCACAACATGCAATGAAATTATCATTGATTATCATATTATCACAAAACTTGGACACATCTCATCAACTTCTTATAGTGTAGTGGTTTCCTCTCTTATCTGTGTCAGTCAGAACTCAGAAGAAACTTATCCAAACTGGTCAATTCCAGACGAACATCAAATGCTGGTATAACTGCAAACCTGAGACAGAGTATACCTCAAAATATCCGCATTTACTGCTCGGCATTCATGAATCTTAACAACTCGCGTCAATAGTGGAGGCACCCAGCGCTGCTCATTAAAACTTGTCGCCGAGCTAATAACTTACATACCTGGGTAAAGGTGCTTTTATAAGGAGCTACCTGAAGCTATAGTACTGTTGGCACTGAAAATACTGGCTTAAAACATGTGCTAGTTTTTGATAATTTCAGCTATGTAAGTACTTCTCACTAACCTATAATAAACAAGTACGCTGGACTTCATACTATCGACGACAAAATAAAGACATTTGATTTTCGCCATTTTGGCGCTGACAGCAATGTGAGCGTCCGTGGAACTAATATTGTCGATAGGGAGTTTTACTCACAGGTTGAAAATGTTCTAAATATCTCGTGGTAAACACAAAATACACAAAAAAGTATTATTCTACGATTTAGACCTAAATTGTCAGAGACGTACCAAACCAAAACGACGGTCATTTGCAGCAATGTGTCAATTTTAGTTCCTGAGACGCTCGAGCCGGCCGTTTTGAATCGGCACAAAAAACAACTATCATTTCGTATAGTATACTTAGTCCAGCGCACTTGTTTAATATAGGTCACTGGTACTAAGCATTTTAAACTTCGTCTGTCAAAATCTTAGAGATATTGATTAAATGAACTACAGTGCCGCGGCCGACGAGAGAATGCGTTCTTGACACCTGTCAGTTTCATACAAACGAATACGTGATTTGCCGCACTGACAGATGTCAGAAAAGCATTCTCACGACGGCCGAACATTAGATAATGTCACAGATTGAGGTTTAAGAACATGATTGAATTAACAATTATTTGTTAAAAGTTTTATAGAACAAATAGGAAGGTCGGCGATCACAAAAATACATATAAATATGTCGTGAAAATCTAGTACGTAAGGGGTTCATCATCATCATTATCATCATTTCAACCGAAAGACGTCGACTGCTGGACATATGCTTTCCCCAAGCACCTCCACTTCAATCGGTTCTGTGCTTCTCGCATCCAACGTATTCCTGCGGCCTTCACAAGGTCGTCAGTCCACCATGTGGGAGGCCTTCCAACGCTACGTCTTCCGGTACGCGGTCACCGCTCTAGAGCCTTTCGGCCCCATCGGCCATCTGTTCTGCGCGCAAAGTGCCCTGCCCACTGCCACTTAAGTTTGGCAATTCTTCGGGCTTCCTAAGGGGTTGTTACATCAAAAGAATGTGACAGCGAATTCAATTTTTCCTTTAATAACAAATGGCAATTACCAATCGGTCTCTTAAGTATAGTGTTTAACCTTCCACCCCTTTTTAGTTATTAGGTACACTGAGGTCCAGATAGTACCGACCACGAAGGACAATAAGAATTATCGACTCAATTACCTACCACGAGAATTAGCTACTAAATATCTGATTATATGGACACACCCTTACCAAATACGGATAAGTTTCCTTTAAGTTATGTTCAGCTGTGGTTTTCCGTGAGTATGTTGAATGGAGCAGCGGTAAGTAAGTAAACTGGGATATGCTTGAATAAGCATACTTGTGCATCCATGAATAAATATGTTTTTAAAGCAATTAAATGTTGGCTTGAGAAATTTATGAAGTAATGCCTGTTTTTCCTTCATTGCCTGTTTGAAAAAGTTTATTGCCTGTCAAATACTCGTCTCTTGTAAGATTATGTTTAAACTGTCGGTTAAGTACTTCTTACTTTACATGGTGCTAGTCGTAAGAGCAAGAGAGATGCAGAGCCATGGTCTCTTCTTATAAAGTGAACGAAAGAGCACATGCTTGTTCAGTGCCCTTTGGGGTCCAGCTGCCTTCACGATATTTTAATTTCATCGTCAGGCAGTAATGACCAAGAAAAACTAAGTTAGGCCCCAAGGCCTGACGGTATGCGGGCGGAGAGCAATGGGTAGCTCACCGCCCGATCAGGACCAGGCCCGTGCCGGACGGCGCGTAAGTGTTCCACGCGCGCCTCAAAGAGATGTCAGCATAACGAGGGGCCCCTTAGGGCCGAAGCCTGCCGGGTCAGCGGGATTGTCCGAAAGGGTTACCGCTACCCCGGAACATAAAGGGCGAAGGAAGGAACATGGGTGGGTTTTAGTCAGTAAGAGTCTGACACTCCCTTCCGCTCCACCCAGAGCGGGAGCGGTCATTTGATGATTTCCCACAAGAAAAAAAAAAAAAAAGGCCTGACGGTAATAAAATACTACCTAGCATACTAATGTGCTGTAAAGTATCATGTTAGATAACCCTTACATAATCAGCCTGTAATGTTCCCACTGCTGGGGTACAAGCTTCCTCTCTGTGAGAGGGCCATAATCCACCACGCAGGCCCTGTGCGGGTTGGTGTATGCCACATGTCTTCGAATTTTTGGTTCTAAAACATGCCGGTTCCCTCACGATGTTTTCTTTCACCGTTTTTGAGAGCAGTTGTGATGAAATTAAATACACAAAGTTAAGTGCCTGCCTGGGCTCGAACTCACGACCTACAACTTGTAAGTCAATTCCATTGGGCCACAACTGATTTCATACCCCTTAGGATTGACCAAAATAACCACAACAAATCACATAACCCCACAAAAGATTTGATATCATGAAATTGAATAGGCTTCAAACCAGCAGTACTATATCTACTTTCGAAAATCGAATCGTCCTGCCCACTCAGGCACTTTACTTTCAGTTCCGTCACGTAACAAGTTTCGACGTGTTCGCGTGACGTCACTGGCCCGCGGCACGGTGCCACTACATCCGTGACGTTTCTGGGACTGTTGAGATGGGGGTATTCAGGGGCACGAGGCAGAAACGATCTTGTAGCGATTGACTTGTTTGGTCATCCATAATTATACTACTCAGCAGATTTTAATTTGTTTATTTTGTTTAAGGTCCTACTATGTGATTATTATTCTTTGCTATTGACCTAATAGAAATCCATAAATTAAGTTTTGCTATCACATCTCATTTTCAAGTTATAAGAGGCAAATCAAACATTTCGATTTTCTTCAAAATCAAGCTCTCACTTTGGCTTTTATTGATGTTATGATTGAAAAGGCGAAGTTTTCTTTGTGCAGCTGGCTTGTCTCCAGCCAGCTGCATCTCTGACAAAGCTCCAACAGTAATCTACGAGCATAGCAGGCTCCCATCTTCCTTGGAAACGTTTTTTGATTGCAGCTACATCTTGAAAGCGTTCCCTATGTTCATCGCTAACTGAGCCCTATATTTTCGGGGGAAAAGGTAGAAATGTAAATGAAGGAAATGCAATTTTGATGACATATTATATTGCATTCCATTTTATGGTAGCAGCCCAATTTGTTGTTACTAAGAAAAAATGGAGGTATTCAAAGTCAAATATTCAAATTTAAATTCAATTTTTTTTTGTATTCATTATTAAATTCAAATATTTTATTGGAACAAAAAGATACTACAATTTTTATGTAGGTTAATACTGCGTTAGTTTAGTAACTTTGTCGCAGTTATTAGCGTCCACTCCAAGAGCGAAAGACCACCGAGTTCCAAAACCAACAAATTTGGTAATAATTAAATTAGTATTCCACTCAGAGCACTAATTTCAACCGCACTTGCCCGAACCGCACTTGAGCACTTCCAAATGGAAAAATGTTGTCACGTGAATAAAAGCGTTCCGTGCTTGTTTTTCAATATTGTTAAGGGTAGATGAAAAAGATGAATCTCCAATCAGCTTTTTATGTCCGGATACGGGCTCCTTGATTTAAAAGTTTTGCTTTTCTAGACGTGACGACTATCAAAAAAAAAAAAATGCCTACAGTTATTTATTATTAGTCAACCTCAATAAGAAACGACATGAACCAATTCAGATATTTTTTTTTAAGTGTGGAGTAGTATTATGTAGTAACAGGCTGTAAACATGCTCTGCTATCATGAGAAGGATCCTGGAGAAAACTAGAAAGAAGGAAAAGAAACTAATGTACACAACATATTTTTCAAATAAAAATCAAATAACTAAAAGAGCAAAGCGCGTTGTGAGAAATTTAGCAGGAACATGTGCCTCACGGCTGCGCTAAATAAGCCCAGTTCAGTAAAAATTTCAGATTACCAGTACCTGAAGCTGGTTTTCAAAATGCTTAAATCGATGGAAAATTATAAAAACATTTAAATAACGCCTATAGTAACTTCTCAAAGGCTGCTTGCTGCATTGAGTAATGGTAAGGGAATTTGACTCTAAGTCGCAAAATTTGGTAATAATACTGATCATCCTGTTGCCATTAACTGCAAGATACTATAAAACAAGCAAAAGGAATAAATTACACAAAAAATCAACATTTTTCACAGCAATTATGGTCTTTTAAAAAGCATTTGCGATCCAAGGAACCCCACACAGTACAGACTTCCGTCTGTTCCCATTCTTTATCAACAATAGCAAAAATGCCCACTAAAACTACAATAACTCCAGTCCCACATATCTCCACCTTCAATAAACAACTTACCGCTCCTCAGAATACCGCTGCCGATATTTCTGAGCGCCCTCCACCTCTTTTAAGTAAACTTCCGGGCGGCTCCGTGCACCGGAAAGAACAGTCGGGCTACAAAGCGGAGCAATATTGCTCCACCCAGCTCTATGGTTTGTGGAGATTCTGTTGTAGTGTTTTGTGCTGTTGTGCTCTGTGATAATTATTATTATTGTTGTATTGTTAAAACTAATGAAGTCGGACAATTAAATTTTTTTCTTTGGCTTGGATTTAGAAGTGGACCAATGTCATCATCATCTGCCTAGCCTTTTCCCAACTAAATTGGGGTAGGCTTCCAGTATTACCGGATGCAGCTGAATACCAGTACTTTACATGGAGTGAAGGACTGCCTATCTGACCTCCACAACCCAATTACTGGGTATCATGATACCCCTTGGTAAGACTATTTGTCAGACTTTCGGGCTACCTGACAACCCGTCGCGACTGTCAAAGATCCATGATTGACAGTCGGGACCAAAGGCTTAGCGTACTTTCCGCGGCAAGGAGGGATCTTGTTATGTGAAGATGGTCACCCATCCACGGACCAACCGCGCTAAGCGTAGCTTAATTTGATCGATCGACCCATGCGGCTGTTATTACTTAGCCACAAGCTCTAAAATTGAAAATTTTCGGCCACAATATGTACAACTTAATAAATGAGTCATTCAACAAATTGGTGCCCCATTTATTTAGATAAGGACTCCACATGAAAAGTAGCCACAACAATATAACAATAGTCTAGGCATGATAAACATCTCTAATTATTAGGTATTTTAATAAAGGAGGGTCTTATAACCACCTGAGCGGAAGCGGGACAACACTGATCTTGCAGCAAAAACCCACCTTTCACAGCGGTGATATAAATCTGTTTCGCTGTTGATGTTGGGGTCGGCTTCCAGTCTAACCGGTTGCAGGTGAATATCAGTATTTTATTTTTTTTATGCATTCAGCATATGTGTATCTATTATAGTATATTATTTATATTATATTTATTATATTATTTTGCACCAATGACCACCCCCTATTTTATATCCTCGCAATCACTGTCCATTCCAAGGTTGCCTGGAAGAGATTGCAGAAAGCAATAAGGCCGCCCATTAGATGTTCTGTAGTAATAATCGTATTTTTATGTTATGTATGTATTTTCTGGTTTACAATAAAGTATTTATTATAAATAAATAAATATTCAGTCACAAGCCTAAGATCCTTACCAAGAAAAATCTATTAAAACTGCAAAACAGAATTGAACAAGCAATCCCGCTCCCGCTGTCTCTCCTCCTATGCGATCTGTCAACTCCAATAAAACCCAATTCACAGTAAACAATCCAGTAGACTAATCAGTATTCAGGCAACTCAACATTAACCCATAAAGTTAGCTCATTTGTACCAGCATAAAGAACCGAATGGCTTGGTAAAAGCTAACGACTATAGTTAACAAGGAGAAAAAATAACAGGAGTAGAAAAGAAAATCACAACTAAAACGAAATAGTAGTACTATAAAAGTATTCGAGTTCCGAGAGATAATGAAAAAAGTTGGTCAAATGATCACCCTCCTTCCGGCCGAACAGCGGCGCGAGTTTACAAAGTCTGGAGACTATGAGCTCTGAGATGTTGTAGATTTTAAACGCACAAAAATAAATACTGAAGTCAGTAAGAGTCAGATTCTGAAATCAGCTGTAATAATTTTTGTTAGCCATAAACGAGTAGCACTAATCATGAGCTTGTCCTGAGCAGTCAGAACATTCATACAGAATATTGGCAATTTTACCACAGTTTACAGATGCATCGATCTTTTTCTTCTTTTCGTGTCGATGATACTCTTCTTCGTTGTTTTCATATTGATTGAGCCGAGTAGGTGGCCACGTTGATTGCGGCATTAGTGGCATTCTTTAGATCATTCGTGGTGCAGGTGAAGGGGCACTTCAGACACTCTAGCAAGTGAGATTGCTGCTATATCGAAGCTTACTGAGATTGTTGCATGGATAATTGGCTGAGAACGGGGAGAATCGGGTTATTACTAGTTGTTGTTAAGACTGACGGGAATCACTGAAAATATTACAGACTTAGAAAAAAACCTTACATGAATAGCTTTCAAAAATACGCGTCCCGACTCCTCCACTCCTGATTCCTTACAACTTCAGAAAGATAATTACTTCCTAGATGTAAAACCTGGCGCCTTTTATACTTGAGACATGAAAAAAAATTCTTTTTGTAACTCCCTTAATAAACTAGAAGCTGGTATAAGTGGGGGTAGTTGGCTAATGTTTAACGATACACTTATTATTAGTTTTACAGCTTTATAATATATTATTCAGTGTTTTGAGAAAAAATATAAGGTGGCATCAAAGTGCATGATTGTGTCAATTGAAGAGATTTTTTTTTTTTAATAACCGAGGAAATATTTAACTGAAGTGGCAGTGGGCTGACCATGTTTGAAGAAGAAGCTGGCTGGGACAGACTGGATGCGGAAGGCGGAGGACAGGGTGTTGTGGCGCAGCCTGGGAGAGGCCTATGTCCAGCAGTGGACTTCGATAGGCTGAGTTGATTGATTGAAGGAAATATTTCAACACATGGGACGTTGAAATTTTTCCTCAGTTATTAAAAAAAAATGTTGTTCCATACATTTTGACCACTTTTCTATGAGACAGCTGATTTTATATTGATAACCGACGAAATATTTTTGTCAAAACTTTTAGGGTTTTATACCTATTTTTAAGGTCTAAAATCATGTGCTGAATTCATGGTTATAGTTTGCACGTCGATGTCCTCTGCCACCCTGTATGTCTGATGGAAAGCGTTTCTTAAAGTTCTTGGTAGATTTATTTTAGCTCAGTACTGATTTTTAGAACTGAAACCATTGTTAAATATTTAATGGTTGTTTTTAAACAAATATTTATAAACGATCCACTTCCGAAAATAAAAAGGGTTTTTGACGACTTCAAATAATGACTGATGTGATTAAAAAAAAATTGTGTTTTTTTTTCTGTTTGCCTATATTTTCCCACTGCTGGGCAAAAGCGGAGGCCTTTGCCCAGCAGTGGATTAGCTCAAGCTCAAGCTTTTTTTTAGCTCAAGGAAAGGTCCACCATTCCTTGAGCTGTGCCTTCTCAAAAATAAATAGTTAATGTAATTATTTTTTCTGTTCATAATTTAGGTTCATATAGTATTTAATCCATACTAATATTATAAATAAAATGATATGAAGTTGTTTATTCTGTAAATATAAATTCGAAAGTAATTGTCTGTATGTTACCTTTTCACGCCTAAATCACTGAACGATTTTCTATAAAATTTGGCAAGGAGATAGATGGCATCCTGGGGAAGGGACATTGGCTACTTAGGTGTTACTTTTGTTCCGGTAGCACTTTCTCGTGGGATGAAGCGCTTCGCGGGTTAAGCCGCGAGCAGAAGCTCATTATACATAAATACGAGTAGGTCTCATATCCGGAGATACAGCAGCAAGCGAACTGAAGCGGCAGTGAGCTGGCCATGTCTGTCGAAGGACCCATGACAAGTGGAGCAGACGAGTCCTGGAGTGAAGACCGCGTATCGGCAAGCGTAGTGTGGGATGCCCCCCAGCTAGATGGACGGACGACCTAAAGCAGGTGGCTGGGACGGACAGGATGCGGAAGGCGGAGGACAGGGTGTTGTGGCGCAGCCTGAGAGAGGTCCTATGTCCAGCAGTGGACTGCAATAGGCTGAGTTGGTTCATTGATTGAGGTCTTAAATTATTTGAACCCACGATTCTAAGGACCAAACCCGAACACCCCACTAATACCATTCAGGTCAATTTAAAAACATCGTTAAATTTTATGGTGCGTATTCTCGTAATTAATTGATCCAGAAAGCAGTATAAAGGAACTCTAAAATACTGAATTCCAAAATAAAATGGAGCGACTAAAGTTAGGCTATTCGTTTTAACCGGGCTTGCGGTTATCCGGGTCTGGCGGCGCAAATCACGCGGAAACATACCCGTTTCTGATAGGACCAAATTAAATATAGGTCGGAATTTGAAACTGGTGTAACTGTTACTGGTTTCTATTGGTGTATTCTAATTTGGTTAAAGACTTCTACATGGTTTTCATACGTACATAAACTTACGCTCTTTTTTTTCCTTGGTATGCAGTCACTACAGAAAGCCACCTGCTACGATATTTACATACCTACTCCTTTTTCTTCTTTTACGTTTATACATCTGGACATACACGCACGTTGGTTGTGAGTACCTACTACACACTTGACCACTCTGAAGATCATCACCAATGAGGTTAGATACTATATATGTCTTTCCACGACGAAAGTGATGTATTTGGTTCACCCAAATAAGCATAAAGGCCAATTCCCGTATTTAAAACAATTCAAAATCTAGTTCCAATTCATTTCAGTGACAAAAAAATTATGAAAATTAGAGATATTTATGACAGATTTAAACATATTAGATTGCGAACGTTCTAAAAGAAATAAGTCAATATTCATTTACCATCTGTATCTGCAACTGTGAGATTGGCGCCGATTCCCTTGTTCACAAACTAAACTAAATTTAAGTTCAGTACATCTTTTTCTTTCTATTTCATTAAGAAAAGGACAGAAGATAAATATTAGTTTAGTCCTGTCAAATTAAAATAATCCATAGAGAAATTAGATGCGATTAAAAACATGGCCACCAAAAATACGTCAATTTACGTCAGGCGCTGACTAATTTGACAGGACTAAACTAATATTTATCTTCTGTCCTTTTCTTAATGAAATAGAAAGAAAAAGATGCACTGAACTTAAGTTTAGTTTAGTTTGTGAACAAGGGAATCGGCGCCATTGTTCCGTAACTTCATCTTTTCTTGTATCGACACCACCCAAATCATGATAGATCAAAATTACATTATGATAACAATATTAGCTAGTCAACACTTTTTATAGTGGGGTTAATTGCTGCCCTCCATCGTGCTACGCTGAACACATATTTAGTAATCAGCCTCTAACTAAATAAATGAACGGCTAAACAATCGTGTTCCAAGTTATAAATAACCCTATGGTTGTACACATAAAGTAGTAAAGGTACTTTGTATCAGTTAGTAACCAGAGTGCACCAGCAAATAAGCGTAATCTAGTTACAATATTCGATGCACCAAAGTGCCTGGATTTGATTCTATTAAAATTTTGCATGGAAGTTATGAAATATGTGCTGCGCTGAAATTAAAACGGAAAATTTTAACGCGGAATATTGTGCAACGCAGTTTACAATTAAAGACAGTACATACAGAGGATAGCCAAAATCGCTACGTTTGGAAATAGTTTAGTGATTGTAGTTAGTTGGCTTGCGATAAGGGTGCTTCTACTTTAGTGGCTGACTTTATAATATTTTAGATGAGTCGGATTGTTTAAACGTCGACTAAGTGTGCATACATACGAACGACAAGCGTCAACGACAGAGGTAACTGCACCCGCCAACACGCGTCGACGGCAGCTGTCGACAGTATGTCGTCGACGCGTGTCGCTCGCGTGTTAAAACACTTATTAGAAAGTCCCCAATTCTACTCCAGGTTAGCTGCTGGCAAATTCTACTAAGAAGTGACATTTTCTCTTGTGTCAACACTCCACATAATGAGCCTACAATATTCCTACTGCTGTGATTCAGGTCTCCTTTCTGAGAGAGGGTTGCTCAAAGCGTGACGAAAAGATTGGTCAGTATAGCCAAGCTGTGCCTATGGTTGACAGAACAAACTAAATAATCACTCGTGGAGAATTTTAATGCACCAAATACCTACTGCATTACTTGGCACAAAAGGGGTAAAACAATTTTCTAAAATAAAATCCAGCTATTTGTTGTAACCCGCCGTGCGGCTACGGGGTCTAAACATAGAATAAATAGGTATGTGGAGGTAGAAGCGACACTTCAGATCCGAACGAATTCTAAAACAGTTTCGTCAATACTTTCGTCACAGCCAGGGTTATTGTTGTAGGTACAGTCAACAAAAGAGACAAGTATGCGGGGTCGTCGGATATAGTTGAAGCTGCACAATACAGGAACTGATGGAAGCTGGTGATGGTGCCAAACAAGTGGCCGAATTCTGGGCCGAGTCCTTTTAGATTGCTATCGCCACGCTAAGAAGAAGATAATTATAAACATGTCGCATGTTTCTGGAAATCACAGCCCTATTAATGAATACTTGTATTTATACAAAAGACATTGTATTTACAGAAGAATCTACTATCCCATCGCAGGTATGCTGGAAGAGATTTCTTTAGAAATAAGCATCTCCTTTGTACCCCATGTTTCTGTTCTGTTTTTTTTTTCTTGTCTGTTTTATTAAATAAATAAATAAAGAATTTGTGTCGCTTCTTCACAGTGTTATAACTCTATGACCTAAGCGAGCAAATCGCGTGGAAACCGAGCGACAGTTATTGGACCCGATGACCGGCCGAATTAAGTTCCATTGCGTTCGGCCGAAGCGTTTACGGGTCACCGTGTGCGCCCCTACAAACATTATTCGTTACATGCAGGGTTGAACAGTTTTTAACGGAGTTTTGTGTTGGATTTAGGCCGTTCGATAAATGGATGATCTTCAGTAATGGTACTTCGTAGTAGTAAAAAGCCCAACATCACGATTTGATATCGACATACTTGTCGTCCAAGACTCTAAGACAGTATCATATCTAGTAAATATAAAGTAGCCCGATAGTGTAATGAACTAATGTAATGTAACTCATCATCAGATTTCTTCCTGGCAGCCATATGCATTTTGCAAGGGCCTTGTGGCTAAGTAATAACAGCCGCACGGGTCGATCGATCAGGTTAAGCTACGTTTCCTGCGGTCCATCCGATGGGTGACCATCTTTATATACTAAGTTCCCTCCGTGTTTCGGAAAGCACGTTAAGCCGCTGGTCCCGGATGACATTCGTGGATTTTTGACAGTCGTTACGGGTCGCCAGAAGCCCGAAAGTCTGACAACCAATCTTATGAAGGGGTATGGTAATATATAGTAATTGGGTAGTGGAGGCCAGATAAGCAGTTGCTCCATGTAAAATACTGGTATTCACCTGCATCTGGTAAGACTGGAAGCCGACCCCAACATAGTTGAGAAAAGGGTAGGCAGATTATGAGTCACTTGCATCCATAGCTATCCCTTCAATTTGCTGATCGGTCTGACTAGAATATGAAAAAGATACACGTATTATGCATCTACATACCTAATTTTAAAATATAACCCAGTTTGCTCCATGCATATTTGCAAAACAGAACCAATTTAAAAATCCAATGATCGCAATCCCGCCACTAATGACCACCGCTGCAAACAATCAAAAAACATAAAAAAGTATTTTCAATTACAACACAATTCGGATATCAAAGAGAATGGTAGAATGGTATAAAACGATATACAAAATAATTGCGGATGTTCTCTCCGTTACCGGCAAATGGGAGAATTCACATCCGCCGGATGTAGGCACCGGCGGAAGTTTACTTAGCCCGCGCGAAACCGACGGAGGCCGCGTCACCCCCGGTTATGTTCGGAGGCTGGTCTTTACAGCACGATTTTAAGATGCGACTTTTATATAATGAGCTTGGGAGTGGTTTAATTTAAGAGAAAATTCGTTATAGGATTTTCATAGAGCTTCTAAAACCTGAAGGCCAATCCTCGTAATTTCAAAATCTAGTCGCAATTCATCTCAGCGACAAACTTGACCTGTCAAAAATGTAGGGAAATTAGAGGTATTTTTAACAGATTAAGACTGAGATCAGACTGTGAACGTTCTTAAAATTACGAGAATTGCCCCTCTGGTTCCTCCTAGTGTTTCATTTACGTACAATGAAAAACACTTTTTGAAAAAACCTGTTTCAACATGCGTGCGCGTCAACATGCAATTGAACTATCGTGCACAGTGATAAACATTGTATTTCACGCTCACTGTCTCCATCTGCAGTGTGCATTAAGGTATTTGCCCAGCAGGCGCTTTACTTTGTGTAAATTATTTCATCACCACTGCTCTCAAAACGGTGAAGGAAAACATGGTGCGGAAACCGGTAATGTCCTAGACCCAAAAATGCAATGTCATGTGACATCTACCAACCTGTACTGGATCCGCGTGGTGCGGATTACGGCCCACTCCTTCTCATAGAGAGGAGGCCTGTGGCCTGTGGTCGGTTCATGGTAGGCGGACTATGCATATCAATTTTCGTTACAATAACTCATTCGCCTAACACAGTAATTACACGAAAATATGTCCCGGTGTGTATCGTAATTAATGTAAATTGGTGCTGACAACATTACGTTAATAGATTCATGTATTTACATGGTAATGTGAGCTTGTCATCCTACCGCTTAGTGGCCATCAACTGGGAAGGGTTGATGTTGATCGATATAGAATAAAAGTTAGTGTTGAAATGGATACACTTACACAGAAAGTGAGAAAGAAAAATACGTTTATTTGCGGTAAGATATGATGCAAATAAAAACACAAAAAATAAAAAGTTGAAACATAAATTGTTTTGGGATGTAAATAAGTGGTAGTTTCAAAATGAAAAAGAGGAATTGAAGAAAAAATAAAACTATATCATTGTGAAATCAATCGTGACTGTTAAAAATATTGTCCTTATTTTATACTTAGTCCCACTCAACTGATTGTAAAGAAAGGGGAATGATGCTAGAAAAAGAAAAGGAATTTAGAATGACTAGCTCAAAAAAAAACTGGTCGCCAGTAAAAATAATACCCTTAATAAGAAGCTTATTTTTATTATGTGTTTATCAAACAAATTAAAAAAAACCTACACATTTAAAAAACAAAACAATTGACATAATAATTTGCAGAATAAAAAGGCCCGACAATTAAACACACCGCGACCAGTCGCCTTATCGGAACCAACCTTTATCCCTCAGTGGTTGCGTGTGCCCACCAGTTACTGCAAAGCGAAACACACAAAAGAAACGATAAGGCTCCGACATTAGGGCCATCCCTCTTACGATGTATAGAAATTAAGCCCGTAGGCCTACCGGCTGCGAAGATAAATGTACCCACTCCGAGATCGCATGGACTCAGCTAATGTTTAGACGTGAAGTAAAATTAAGTGGGTATCACAATGTGAATGCAAGGTTAGATGTTATTTTCGAGCCATCTATCCCTTGCCATGCCACCTGTCATGTTTTGTCTCTGCATCACCCTAAGGCTAGAAAATGCTTCAGCCATAAAGTCCACCTTTGTACAGTTTTTTTTTTTACTTGCGAGTTTTAATAAATAAAATAGATGGAATTAATAAACATTAGTTCAGCAGTGTCCGAAGGGAAAGTGAGAATTGTCTTCAAAGCGTTTTATATTTCTACAACAGGTTTCAACGGGATTGACATAAGCTTTTCGGTTGCGGTGCGGTTTTTCGCGGTCAATGGGGTGTCATTAAGTGTTTTATTAACTTCCTGAAGCGCTACCTAGGGGAAACTTCAAAATGTTCTGAATGCCTCTAATTTAAATCTCTTCCTAAAACAGTTAACATATGTAAAACAATTTAACTGTAAAGGATTACAGAAATATTTCCTCTCACAAATACGATTCCTTTTGAGTTCGAAGATCACAGCCATAAAATACGCTTTCAAGTAGCTTCCTTCTAACAGGCTTACAATTTCCAATAACATGAGCTCTCAGAAGCCGAAGGCCGAGACCAAAGGACGAATGCCGAAAAACTCTTACAAACGCTTAAACATTAATAGAAAACAAGAAAATACAGAGAAAAGATGGCATGGTCGGAAATTAAGGGGCGGGCCACAGACGCGAACCATTTGTCCGTCTGTCCGTTACACTTAACTCGGGAACCTCATTCGAACACTCACCTGGGGATCTATGCTGGGGTCGTACGGCAAAATAGTTTGAACGAGCCCGTAGCAAAGGAAAAGTTATGATTATGAGACTTATTGGTTCGGCAAGGAAGCAAAAACTTGCCTAGTAATTTGTCGCGCATGGTTCTCTTAGATCACTGTGAGTGCATACTTACTAAGTTCAAAATTAATCAACTAAAAGTGTAAAAACTTAGTCTAAACCATTTTCAATTGTAAACTAGTAAAGACTATAATAGAACCCATATATCAATCCTCAAATTAAGTGCATTTCAGGTTCCAGGGCAGCACCCTTCTTGCGTAACACACTATCAATCTCAATCTGAATCATTTTGAAGGATATTGCTAATCCATTGCTTCATATGCTCGAAAAATTTGTCTGCTCAACAACGTCGAACGAATGTTGTTGGACTGTCAAAATGAAAGCCATTCCTACTGATAGAGTGTTACGTAAGTACCCCGCAAGGCACAGCTCCATATCATGATAATTGTGCTAAATACGACCGGTTGATTGCAAAGCGTCACCCCCTATTAGATGGGACTTAGACACAACTGGCGAAATGTGGGTGTAATGTAGGTGAACCTCTACCTAACCCTTCGGGGAATACAGGCGTCATGTGTTGTGTGTTAAATAGATATTTCATTAGGGTCCAATTATTACTATAAAGCACGTCCGAAATATCGGCCCGTATGTTTCCAGTCCTAATACAAGCCCTTCTCCAGCCTCTTAGTTTAGATGAGATTAGATTAACCGTTTGGCTCTTAACAATACAAGAGGGACAACATTTTTTGCTCCAAGCTCTTTTCAGAGACCCTACAGAACTGTTCTTTAGTAAATTGGGGTACAAAGAATTGAATAATGTATTCTATTTTGTTGTTCAGGCCACGATTACTAGTTCTTAGTCGAGTTTCAGAAGATTTGGCTTGACTGAATAAGACGTTTGTATGTCAGGTACCTTTGTCGACTTGAGGTTGATTTTCTTTTATTTTGAAGTCTTCGTTTGGTTTATCTAGAAACGTAGGTATATTGCCTGTACTTTAGATGTAAGAAAATCTTATTTCTTGTTGTTGTTTAATATTATACCGACAAGAAATGGAACACAAAAATTTTATGTCGTGGTACAAAGATTCTTTTGTAACCAAGGTTGGTAGCGGAGTTGGTGTTTAAAAATGCAAAGTATCATATATATATAGTAGCTTAATCAGCCCCACTGCTGGGACACAGGCCTCCTCTTTGTGAAAGGGAGTGGCCGATCCACAATCATTCAAAATATTGCACATAATATGGTTATTTTTACAACCTCATTTGATACACTTCGATATACAACATTTATTGTGGGTTATAAAAAAATATAAATTAAAAATATAATTAGTGCATGCTTTGATATGACAGTAGATTTTTTTAACAATTTTATCGCTGGCAAGTTTTATGAATTAGTTTGAGTTTTATTACTACACCTTGCACCAACCTCCGAAAAGGATAATTCAAAAAACAAATACCAAACACGAGTGATACGTACCGGGGCAGGCACACCCACTATAAATCTCTTGTATTACGAATGGGTACATAAAAATTCATTGCTTTCCTTCGATTTATCCGAACAGTTTTCTTTTCATTGTAAGAGTATTATTTTATGCACCCCCAGTGAGCGGTGCTGCTTAGATTGTGTTAACGTGGAATGGAGTATCTTGTCTTGTTTTACGTTCAGTTAAGATACGTAGGTTATTTAATTTACCCAATGGATGGAAAAATATAGATTAATGTCTATTAAACAGAAGGAGATCATAGAAGGTTATTTCTGTTCTTGACATTAGCTTTACAAGCCTAGTGCAGAGCAGTGCCCAGAGTGCGCATTGTGGCCCCATGGTAATGGCCGCGACTTACGAGGTCGTAGATTCAAACCCAGTCAGGCGCTTTAATTTATTACATAATTTCATCACCACCGGTAAAGGAAAACATCGTGAGGACACCGACATATCCTCGAACCAAAAATTAGAAGACATGATATATATGTATATCTTCGAACTCTCTTCGAAATCTACCAACCCACACTGGGCCCGCGTGTTGGATTATTGCCTTCATCCTCTCACTGAAAGGAGGGCTGTGTCCCAGCAGTGGGAATATTACAGGCTGATTATAGTTTGCAAGCCCATATTCAAAACTTAGTATTCGCTAGGTATATAAATAACTTTGTGCGTATACAATCAATGAATTAAGTAAATAATGTGAAATTATCAATCCATTCAAATCATTTACGTTGTTTGTAAAACCTAATGTAAGAAAGCAAATTGCACTGACTTGTAAACACCCTTATAAAATGCACGTACCTAACTATACCCTACTAAACCCTCATGAAAATGATAAATTTTAAATGTATGCAAATAAACAAATAAATTCACTGGAACAATTTTAAAGACATCTTTATTTCACATTTATCATCCAAATAAAATGTTTACACAAACTTCCTCTTCCTGCCTTCATATACTCCAAGCATGGCTCGGTTTTTACTACCGATTGGAAATGAGTTACAGTTGAGCAGAGCTATGGATTTCATCTCTGTACTGATACAGAATATATGGAAGTGCTATTATTGCGCCTCGCTACAGAAGACAGTAAGCAGAGAAGAAAATTTTGCACCGTTTGTGGCTTGCCGTTTGAGGTTTGGTTTTATGTCGGTTTCATAGCGAGAATAAAAAGGCTGGGTTATCGATTTCAAAATCTATGAATTAAATACCTAATTATTATTTTACCTAATTATTGAGTTAAAATATATTGTACCTACTAGAATTAAACGCGACCTTTGAAAAGTTATTTTAGGTTTGTTACCAAGCACAGAAAAGAGTGAAACAATTAGTATCTCGTTATGATTTGAGCTAGGTATTTTATGGGTTAGTTCACCTCTAAGAATTTTCGGTTCCAGGAGCTTTCTGTAGTCGTCATAATTAGAATCATTATTACTGTCAATTTCTGTCACCTACAACGCAGTAAGCCTATTAAAATTGAGAAAGTACATCACTAACTTCATGTACAGTATTCACGAAGAGACGCGCGCTTCACTTGTGGTTAACAAGTGTACAAACACGCTATGTATGTGTGTCTAAGCGCAGGGGCTCTCGATACCGTCCGAGCTAGTGGCAGAGTCAGAAGTGTGCGTGTGTTTGACGCTTCTTGTCTTCACGATCACATTCACAGCGTGTTTCTACACTCGGTAACCATAAGTTAAGCGCGCATCGTTACGTGATATAACAAAACTAAGTATATCAGTTTTTAAGAGATTAGATTTAGCTATGAAAATGGAAATTCACCACTCTTTTACTAGGAAGCGAAATATGTGCGACGTTTTGGCAAGAAAATGGCGATTTGGCACCGTCTGGAGCAATACTCGTATAAAGAGATGATCTTTGTGAGATAAGGGGTGCGTAAGTTAAAGGGTGCTCCGTTTGTCTGGGGAAAGACAGTGAGACACTACGTGTCTGGTTTAGAGTAAACGCTGAAGTCATTTTGTAATAATAATATCCTCAGGCTTTGTGTAAATTATTTCATCGCCACTGCTCTCGAAACGGTGAAGGAAACAATCGTTAGGAAATCGGCACGTCCTAGAATCAAAAATTCGAGGACATATTACATCTGCCAACCCGCACTGGTCCCACGTGGTGGATTACACAGAGAGGACTGTGTCCCATTGTAGTGGGAACATTATAGGCTGATTATGCATCATGCCTAAGTGTGTTATGACATGAGTGATTTTTACCGTGTATTAGTTTTGATAGCTAGTAGTTTATTATTTAATTAATATTTTAAAAAATACTTGTAAAGACCTCCTACTTGTAGAGTCCTCGAGACATACGATTAAATATTTATGATTCTAAATGATAGAAATTATATTATGCTACTAGCTGTGCCCCGCGATTTCACCCGCATAAATTTCGATCCCGTGGGAATATCGGAATAAACAGTATCCTATATGTTAATCCTGGCAAAATTTCATCCAAGTCCGTTCAGTGATTTTTGCGTGAAACAGTAACAAACATCCATCCATCCATCCATCCATCCATCCATCCATCCATCCATCCATCCATACAAACTTTCACGTTTAATATTAGTAGGATTGTATTGTCTGAAACCCAACAAAAGGCTTAAAACTAAGTCACACAGAGGTGACTCATATTTGTATCTAATACCAATTCATGTATTATAAAATTAAGGTAATATTACCAAACCCATACATTACCTCCGTCTAGGTCAATTTTCCAGTAATAACATTAAAACTAATAAATAAATAAAGTTACCAACAGTACCTACCTATAGGAAAATGAAGAAGTTTGTTTGTTACGTTCAAACAAAGAAAGAAAAACTTGTTGATGTAGATAATACATATAATGAAATTTGGGGTAGCTACTTGAAACGGTCGTACGTATTTGGAAGCTGAAATCAGTGAAATAAAATTTTTAAATACCAAAATATCAGCATGTCCATATGTGACATGCTGATATTTTGGTATTATGTATATTTTGGTATTATTATGTATACCAGCACCATAATTGCTTAACACACTATCAATCACAATCTGCATCATTTCGAAGCATATTGCTAATCCATTGCTTCTTATGTTCGAAACATTTGTATGCTCAACAACGCAAATAATGCAATGAATGTTGTTGAACTGTCAAAATGAAAGCCGGAACGGCTTTTAGTTGGTTACGCAATTACTCCGCTGGTTGTGCCTGGTTGGAACGAAGATCCCTTCGCTTCGAAATGAATTAACTACGTTTGATAACTGAATTTGCAGAGGATGAGGAAATTCGCTCCTGGAAATTAAAACCTCCTTTATCTAATTAATTATTTCAGTATTCGTCTTCGTATGTTACGAGACAATTTTTTTGGTTCAACCATTTCGTCTCACCCATCGTCCAATCAAACCAAACCAAGTAAAGTCACGGGGCAATATCAACAATAGTCAACGCAATATTTCAGCCACCATCGACCACCGTGGCGGCGGCCATTGTGTCTCAATCGACCGGTCAATTTGCATAATAACTGTTATTTTGTACGCCTTATGATGTTAACCCACACTTTACCGTGGAGGTATTTTCAAGGAGTTGTTAAGATTATTAGGTCAGATTAAATTATTGGTGACTACCTACGTCGGGCTTTATAGTCCTAGCATTATTTTCTGCTGTGTTTTGAGGGTTAATTTTGGTCGTATAAATAAATAATGCAAGGTTTTGAAGTTATCATTATATTGTTGGTTTATTAGACTAAAACAATTTTTAGTTAGTCTAAAAACTGACTTTCACTAAACCAGTAGGTGATTGGATAATAAATATTATGAATTTATTTATTTGATGTATGGTAGCTGTTTTCCATTTGGAAAATCCAGTACAAATAAAAGACTTTTGAGAAATTTCGTGGTGCACCGTCGAACGATACAACTTAAATAATAATAATATTTATTATGATACACACGATTCATGATACACAAGTGCAGATGTACAAAATGACATGGAATATCTACATAAATCTACACTGATCATGTAACCCTGTCTCCTAAACTAGGTAATCCTCTATCTTAGGAGACCGTGAACTTTGTGCTATTATTTCATGAATTTGCATTTTATTCAATAAATTTTTGCCTCGTCTGTCTAGTTGTAACAAGTGCTACTAAATTAGTAGTGTATATATCAGTAGCAGCCCGGAGTTTGTGCCCGATTAATGGAAATAGGATCACTATACATGGGACCCTATAAACATAACTGGTGAAATATAGGTGCATGTTTGCCTAACCCTTCAGGAATAACTGTTATGATATTATGTTATGTTATTTTCTTAATGCCTTCTGTAGCCTTTGTAACATAATGTACAAACTCACAGTTATCTTCATTCATTCCTCCAGGTCAAACAAGCATTCCATTGCCGTTAGGCGCTGATCTGACTATTCCTCACGACACCAGGTCACGTTTTATCCACAATCAGTCACCAACTTTAACATAAGACTACGACGATTTAATGACATCCAAGGGCTGGGAATTTCGCCCACATTGATTGATATCATTTTTCCTATAAACACTATGCTTTTAATACGAAATAACTCTAGATTTAATTGTATTTTATTAATATATATTTTATTATGACAGTTCTGACAACAATGTTTAATACGTCGGCATGACAACTTTGAAAAACTCCTCTACCTGTCACCGGCACCTGCCTCGCGTCGGTCTACCTCTTCCGCTCCATCTGCAACTCTACCACAGCCTCCTCAACCCACCTATCACTCATCTTCATCCTTCCTCACCCACACACTACACGCCACTGACCAGTCCATCTCCATCTTTTATATACCTTATAAATAAAACTTTAATTAACTTCAATTTCCCTTTCTTTTCTTTCTTAATTTAAAGTTAGTTACTTGTCGCCACATGACACCTTTAGAAGTCAAATACGATCGAATTATTTTTTTAAAAACTTCTTCTTTCATAACTTAATCATAAAATAAACTCAATCAACCACTCTCATCATATTCTTATCCTTATTGCAATTTCACACTTTACCTACGTTTCGCTCAGACTTACCGATAATATGTTAATAGTAGCTATCGTTGCCTCGCCGTGGGGCAATCATTACAAAGATCACATGCCCTAAGTGTGGAGCAATCTTGTTGAAATAATAACACGGGCAATATCTTAAGGTGTTGCATAGTCTGTAGAGAATAACTTTAGCAAATTGTGAAGTGATTAATTGACAATGAGGTATGAGGCTTCATTTAAATTTTAATTTTGAATGTAGGACCTG
The DNA here is from genome assembly GCA_911387795.2 of Apamea monoglypha. Taxonomy (NCBI): domain Eukaryota; kingdom Metazoa; phylum Arthropoda; class Insecta; order Lepidoptera; family Noctuidae; genus Apamea; species Apamea monoglypha. The sequence continues at coordinate 1,331,173 of OU426933.1, read as the reverse complement.
AAGGCCGATTCTCGAAACTCAAATCGTTAAAAATCTGGTCACAATCTCATTTCAGCGACAATCAATATCAAAAACTTGGCAAAAATTTAGGGAAATTAGAGGTATTTTTGTCGCATTGAGACTAGGATTTGAATGTCCCCTCAGTTAGTAGATTTTATTTAAGTGCAACGAGAAATACATTTATCTAAACAGGTCTGTCAACATGCTTGAATACAGATTTTATACATAAGCTGCTATAATTTATCGATAAACTGCTGTAATTATGAACGATTACGATGGCTTATCACCGTTATTAAACATTCTATACCTAACCAGAACACCTATCATTATAATACTAATATTATATACGTCTGCTATTTCTATCCGTTTTGATTATTTCAAAACAATGTTTTTCTTTAGATCAGGTTTAAACCAACGAGTCAGTTATCGAATTAAGAACCTAACGGTTATAGAAATGTAGTTCTTTATACAAAAACGGCAGCATAGTTCGGTGTTAAGTTGTCATTTTAGTATTAACCTTTAACTTTGTCAAAATCGAAATAAAGTTTGAAATACGAATACTGGCCGAAAGGTAGAACTTACGTAAAGTTTTGTTTTGAAATCAACCGAGTCTTTCAAAACAGTAATAAAACAACATTGGTACATTAATTTTCTTAGTTCCTGAACTTTCGTATATATATTATAAGGACCATACCGAACAATTAATTAGAGTTCCTGTAAAAAAAAACTTCGACATTGCATTTTTGGCGTACATTAAAACGCTATTATAGCATAGAATATATCGAGAAATTTAAATTGTGTATTAAGAGCTTATCGGGACCGGTCAATGTGGCGACACTTGGGGGAGGCCTATGTCCAGCAGTGGACGTCTATCGGCTGAAATGATGATGATGATGATGATTAAGAGCTTATCTTTCTCGGATTTTTACCTCACTGATGACCCAAAGACGGCTTATCAACACTTTATAGCTGATTTTAAACTTTTTTATAACCCTTGTTTTCCACAAACCCCATTTTTAATAAAAGTCATTCATAAAACAAAGTGGGTATCATGTGGTGTAAAAATTTGCAGTCGAAAAAAAAAAGGATTTGCTATGGAAATTCAGATTAAACTCAATAAAAGACAACAAATTAAAGTACTAATTAAATTATTATCAGTTATTTAAAAAAAATATAAAACTGACAAAACGTGCGCAAAATAAATATAAAATAACAACGTCTCTTAGTAAGACTAAAACAGCGTGGCGGATTATAAACAAAACGAGACTTATCACATCAAAAGAATCCATTGACAAGTCACCCCTCTTCCGGGTGCCGGGAAAAATGTAACGTATTTAATTAATCACCATTTAAATTCAATGTTTCTCGCACCAAGTTCACCCTACCAGATTAATAAAATAATAAATAGCCTTAAAAGTACCAACAGTAGTTTCTCTACTAAAATAATTATAGCAGTAAATGAGGACATATGCCATAACCTGAGTCGCATTATGAACTTGTCGATAACAACTGGAATATTTCCAAAAGATCTTAAACTTTCAGTTATAAAACCTTTATTCAAAAAAGAAAGTAAACAGTTAATGGTGAATTATAGACCTATGCATCATCATCATTCTCCTGCCCTTATCCCAATTTATTTGGGGTCGGCGCAACATGTCTTTTTCTTCCATACTTCTCTATTAGTCGTCATCTCGGTAGTCACCCCCTTTCTAACCATATCATCATTCACACATTCCATCCATCGTTTCTTTGGTCTTCCCCTACTCTTATACCCATCGACATTCATACTCAAAACTCTCCTCACGACATTTTCCTCATTTCTCCGTAACACATGCCCATACCATGACAACCGATTTCCACACAACTTTTCAGTTATCGGTGCCACTTTCAGACTTCCTCTTATGTACTCATTTCTTATTCTATCCATTCGTGTAACACCACACATCCCTCTTAGCATTCTCATCTCAGCTGCATGCAATTGCCTTTCATTCATCCCTTTTGTGGCCCAACATTCTGATCCATACAAGACAGCAGGTCTAATCATGGTTTTATATATTTTCCCCTTAAGTTTAAGGGGAATGCGGGAGTCACAGATTGTTCCCGTGACCTGCCGCCATTTCATCCATCCAATGTTAATTCTGTGCTTAACCGTCCGATCTACTTCGGCATCGCTTTGAACGAGTGAACCGAGATACCGAAAGTCGGAGCAGACTGGGAGACGTGCGCCATCAAGCGCTATGGCTCCAGAACTGGAGAGACCGCCGAAATCGCAGAACATATATTCCGTTTTGGTTCTGCTGATTTTCAAGCCAACATTCTCCAGCTTCTGTTGCCATTTCTCCAATCTGCTCTGGATCTCAGGTACATCTTCACCGACGAGAACAATGTCATCGGCAAACAACATGCACTAGGGTGCCTCCTCCTGGATGTCTGACGTAAGAGCGTCCATAATCAACAGGAAGAGGTAAGGACTTAAAGCCGATCCCTGGTGCAAGCCTACAGCCACACTGAACTCGTCGGTATAGCCAGCAGCCGACCGGACGTAGGTACGAGATTGACTGTACATAGCACGAATTAACTCTACATACTTCCCGGGCAAACCTTTCTCTTTCAAGGCCCACCACAGCACATCACGAGGTACCCTATCATACGCTTTCTCCAGATCAATGAACACCATGTGCAAGTTCTTATGTGCACGTCTGTACTTCTCGCACACTTGGCGGAGTGCAAAAGTGGCGTCCATTGTTCCTCGACCTGGCATAAACCCAAACTGGTTTGGGGTAATCTCACTCTCCTCTCGCAATCTTTTCTCTATTACTTTCTCCCATACCTTCATACTATGTGACATGAGCTTTATCCCTCGATAGTTGTTGCAGTCCTGTACATCACCTTTATTCTTGAAAATGGGCACTAGGGAACTATTGCACCATTCTTGTGGGATCCCTCCTTCGTGCAACAACTTATTGAAGAATAAAGTCAGCCACATACATCCATCTTCTTTTAAACACTTCCATTAGACCTATGCATTACTATCAATATTTTCAAAAAAAAAATCGTAAAATATCTGTATGGTGAACTTAATTCATATCTTGAAAAAAATAAAATTTTGTGCAATGGGCAAAAAAAAGGGCTTTCGACAAAATAAATTAGATTTAATTCGATCCTATTTACCGAATCGACAATAGACAACGATAATAACTAGAGTGAATCCGTGAGGAAATATGTCACATACGGTATTCCTCAAGGCAGTGTGCTAGGGCCGCCGTTGTTTAATATTTATATCAGCGACTTCCCAAAGGCAATGACTCAACCTATGACATTATTTTTGCTGATGATAGTACAGTTTCAATTGCATGTAAGGTCATTAATAATTATAAATCTGACATAAATAATTCATTAACATCTATAATTTCTTGGCTTGCGAATAATAATTTAAAAATAAATTTGTCAAAAACAAATATTTTTTTTACACTTTGGACAAAGATTGCATAATCCATTAAATGCAACTTTGATTCATGATAATTAGGTACACTTTAAGTGAAGAAACGAATGCACGTTTTCTCGGTTTAATTATAGACAGTAAACTAAATTGGAAAGAACACATTGACAATCTATGTAAAAATCTACCAACTAAAAAATACCAACTTTCTCCATCCATCAACACTGATGTGTTACTCACAGCTTATTATGGATTTGTTGAATCTGTCCTCAGATATGGCATTATCTTTTGGGACAACTCATCGAATAAAGATATGGCATTTATAATGCAAAAGCGATGGCTACGTGCCATGTTCGGTATCGAAAGTACTGAGAGCTGTAAGCCACTTTTTACAAAGCATAAAATACTCACACTTTCATCACTTTATATTTTGGAAATAGCCCTATTTGTCAGACAAAACCCCCATTTGTTTCCTCGGATATCGGACATTATAATACGGAATCGCCGGGAAAATAGTAAAATTCGTGTTCAGTCAGCTAAGACAGCGCTACTGTATAAAAGCGTTGTATACAGAGCGCCAATAATTTATAATAATATCCCTAACTGTGTTAAGAAATTAAATACAGACCAATTTAAGAAAACATTTAAATAAATACTGACAGAAAAAGCCTATGTTATAATGTTAATGAATTTTTAAATGATCTTCAGAGCGATTTATTTTGAATCGCATGACTATTGACCTATTTTATTAAAATTTATTATTATTGTTGTGATTGTTGATTTGTTTAAGTTATTTTTCTTTGTATTATTTTTAATTTTGAAATTTGATTGTCTTTCGACGGAATTTGTAGACCAGCCATGGTCAAACATGTTGAACCAAAAAAAACCTTGTAACACCAATAATAAGCTTCATACCATCTAGTCTTGCCATAAATATTGTCACGAAGAAAAAAAATTTTTTTTATTGCAAATAATATTTATTACTTTTACAGTGTGTTAGTTTAATACATAAATATAAAACAATTTAAAATATAAAAAGCTTATTCGAAGTGGTCTCCATTGGCCGCAATACAGTCCTTTAAACGTTGAGGCCAGTTATCAATAGAAGCACGCACTCTTTTCATGGGAAAATTCTTCACTGCCAATCGTATGGATTGTTTTAGGGACTCCAAATTATCATGGCGTTTAGAGCAAGCCGTACTTTCTAAAACTGACCATAAATCATAATCCAGCGGATTAAGATCGGGACTAGACGACGGCCAGTCTTCAGCTCTGATGAAGTCCGAAACGTTCACTTCCAACCAAGACTGCGTGGACCGAGCTTTATGACCCGGCGCCGAGTCTTGTTGGAAGGACCATACTTGGTTATTGAACATGGTGTTGTTAAGGGGCTTAACTACCTTCTCAAGAATGGTATCTTGATACACTTGTGCCGATGTTTTGGTACCTTTTTCACAAAAATATGGCTCAGTCACTCCTTCATAGCTAACACCCCACCAAACCATCACTGAAGTCGGATAATGCCCACGTTGCACTCTGTCGACTAATTGGGAAGCTTCCTTAGAGCTTTGAGCATAAATCTAGTCATTTTGTTTGTTAAAAATTGCGCAATTGTAAAGATTTTCTCATCCGTAAACTAAATTTTTCTGTGACCTCCCTTTGCGTACCGCTTCAGCAGTTGTTTGGATTTTACCACCCTATTCTTTTTTAAATTATCAGTTAAAAAATGATCAGTGCGTCTCTTATAGGCTGCAAGTCCTAAGTCATCTTTTAAAATACGCGACATGGTTCTGGGTGCTATCTTCATCTCCCGAGATAAAATCTTTTGCTTTCGGACAGGATTTCTTCGAATTCTTTCCCTTACTGCTTTGACCACCTTTTTCGTACGAACACTACGTGGACGGCCAGATCTTTTTCTGTCACAAACAGAGGAGGTCTCATTGTACCTATTAATAGCCCGGTACACAAACATTTGACTAATACCAAGCGTATGGAGAGTTTTAAAAATTGCATTTGGCTCCATACCAACTTTGTGCAATCACAGCGATTCGGTTCTCTTTATCACCCCACTCCATTTTAATATCGCAAAATATTGTACAATGTATTGGCACCAAAATTAGAAAACTCAATGAACAATCGTATAAAAATGACAGATTCCTAATTCAAATGTAATATCTTTCTTATTTTTAATTGTATTTAAGGCCAGACTGTGTATATTATCTACACATGTTTTTGGAAATATAAATTTGAATTTGAATTTGATAGATCTACTTTTAAAAATCTCACCGCGACAAAAAAGGACACATCGGAAGTTCAAAATAAACCTAAAAGAATTATTCTCTGTACACCGATCATCATGTTTACGAACAGTTTACGTGCACTGTAATATTTATAGCCAGCGCAAGCGCACTTGTGCACAAATTGCGCGGCATTATACGTACGTATTGTGGCAGTTATGATAATGTGAGCCGCGATTCACACCTGATAGGTTGCGAAGATGCGAAGTTTGTAGCTTGAGGGTGTATTTTAAAAGGTATTTTAATGTTACATTCAGCCCTTTGTTCATCCTCTTTGACTTCAAAGACCTACTTTGGTAAAATGATGTTTTAGGGTGACCTTTCTCTTTTAATTGATACAAAAATTACAAGGTTAGTATTTATACCTAAAGCATCTGAAATGGGTAAAAATAACTCTAGCTCGTCACCCTTTAACTAAACATTACTTATCCATTAACATTATAACACACACATATAACATTATATATAAGACTATTATGAATCTGTACCCCCGATATGTATGTAAGACCCAGCAATTGCCGTGACGCGGTTTTTAATACGCTTGTCATTTATCGTTAATTTGTGCTGTTGTGTGGTGTGCTTCTTCATCTGGGTTAAACCAAATACATGCTATATCTACGAGTATCTATCTATCAAGATATGATTTGTAATGGTATTTAGAAATGAATCTATGTCTATACTTGTAATATTTAAGTAACAGCTTTTTACTAAATGTATATGAAAGCATATATGCTTGATGTAAAGCATATATGAAGTATAACAAAAAAAAAAAAACAGTCGGTTGGTTCCGGCTAATCTAAACTCCGAAACGGTAGCACTTAACTTTTTTCGCGGTAGCACGCTCCGCATAAGCTAGTCAAAAATATGACGATGTTGATATTTAATCTTCAGCTGCATAATCCTCATTTATACAAAAATATCACTAAACCCCAATTCAATTACATTACGACACGTAAAGTGTAATCAGGCTATAATGTTCCCACTGCTGGGACACAGGCCTCCTCTCGGTAAGAGGGAGCGGGATGTAGTCTACCACACGGACCCCGTGCGGTTTGGTAGCTACTCGTAGAGGTCATGTCTTCGATTTTTTTGTTCTAGGACATGCTGGTTTCCTCGCGATGTTTTCCTTCACAGTTTTGAGAGCAGCGGTGATGAATTACACAAAGTAAAGCATGTAAGCACAAAGTCAAGCCGCTAAGCTGAAGTGGAACTGGGCTGGTCACGTCTGCCGTATGCCCAATGAACTGTGGGCCAAAATAACCACCACGTGGAGCCCTGACATAGGTAGAAGATGGCGGGACGAGCTGGACCAAACAAACGATAAGTGGTACATTTAGCCCTGGATCCAAAGAGCTGGAAGTCATGGGGAGAAGCCTTCGCCCAGCAGTGGGATGTTGCAGGCTAACAGTAACAGTAAAGCATATAGGTCGTGGGCACGACCTACGTCTCGTAAGCCGTTCCCGTTACCTCTGGGCCACCACTACTCCTACACGTATGCAGTTCCTAAACTAAAATCCCATCGATCTCTATTCTCAAACTCAAACTCAAATCATTTATTTCAATTAGACCATTTACAGGCACTTTTGAAGTGTCAAAATTAAATAGTCGGTCAGTTAGTCTGAAAGTTGAAGCTAGTTGCCCATTCCAAAACGTAGATCTCTATGGAGAAGAACGGGCAAGAAACTCCAAGGACACTTTTTTAAATCAAGATATTATTACAAAATCCTGGGTACATGATTCAAATCCTGTCACTCCAATAATCCACTCTTAAAAGGATTCACTAATCAAAACTTCAGAAAACATCCCACAAGAAAGGAAGGGGTAATCAAAAGAAAATTAGCGTGGCCACCTTCTTACAATTTCAAATGGAAAAACTTGGACTTGGTACGGAACCAATTTGTGGTCGCGTGGGACACACTAGGATTAATTAGAACCACCGAGTTTGTTCCACTGTTCCACCCTTATGATTGGGGCTGTGTAATGTGGACCTGAGTTAAATAAACCATCGGGTTTTTTTGTTAAATACTCCTTCGTTGTCCCAAGGGAGGTATGCTGTTGGAAGTCTTCGTTGAGGGAATTTCTTTCGGAAAAGTCGTGTTAGTAAGGTTTACTTAACCCATTTTTGTCCATTAAAAACTTGGAATATGTTTATGTTTTTTTTATCGGAGTCTGCAATTATGTCCGGTTGATTGCAATAGGCTCGCCACCTATTATGGGACTTAAACATAACTATAGGAACACCTCTTCTGCCTATCCCTTCGGGGAATACAGGCGTATTGTTAAGTAAAAAAAAAAACATTAAACAACACAAAACATAACAACAACACAACAACATTAAACAAACAACAACACAGCACAACAACACAACAACAACACAACACAACACACACAACAACACAACACACACAACACAACAACACACCACAACACACAACACAACATTAAATATCTGTTAAGTTATGTATTTATTAAAGACCTGTGTTGGAAAGTTTAAAACTACAAGTAAGTGAGGACGTAAATTATCATCAAATATCATTATTGTTTTAGATGATATACGGGTGCGAGAATTTTATCGCCTGTCTTGCAGCTGAAACTTCATGAACTGCTCAAGTGGTCAACATCATTTCTTTTTATAGTAATTAATTAATAATTTACTTTTTTTACCTTTACCATTTATTTAAATACCTACTTTTTATTTTCATTTAAAGTCTACCCATATAAAATACAACTTGATCTAAACTGACTGCCTAAACTGTGACCTAACCTAAGCCCGTCGGTGTCCCAGAAACGTATAGGTAACGAGTTGAATGAAAGCCTGGAACTAGTTAGGACAAGTTTTTGCCGGTAACTCCTCGTGTGCACTTTCACATGCTCGCTGCAAAAAGTTGCAAGTATTGAAGTTGCGGGATTCTGTTTTCAGTTTGCGGGTTTATCTAGGTTTTGATTGTTTTCGTTTTGCTGAACAGATTACAAATACGATGAAAAATATTGTCATTTTCAAAAAGTAATGTTTTAACTTAAACGAAGCAAAAGGAGTATTATAAGGTGAGTTTATGTAGATAATTATGTATGATTTTCTTTTGGAACAGATCTAATACTGGCTAGGATCCATAATAAAGTTTTAAAACATGCAACAGGTACATTGTTATCTCATCTTATAAATAATTTAAAATAGACTACTCCGCCTTGAAGTGTTAATGTGCTGCTGTTCCACAAACGATGGAACACTTAATATCATGTCCTGCGTGTCCTGTCAGCTGCACGTTACAGGAACTGATGGACGCTAGTGATGGCGCAAACCAATTCTAGGCAGAGACCATTTAAATTGCCATCGAGACACTAAGAAGAAAAATAGCTTACCGTCAAATAGTTTTTAAACGCAGCAATGGTATCATCATCATCATCAGCCCATAGCAGTCCACTTCTGGACATAGGCCTCTCCTATTGCACGCCATTCAACTCGATTTTCCACTAAAATACAAAAAGAAATTCCAATAAATGGCATGATTTGATAACCAATTAAAAACCTACTACTACTTTTACTAAACTTCAAAAAGTAATTGTAATCCCAAACGACCCCAAATACAGATTGGCGAACAAGTATAGGACACGATAACTCTAACCAACCCGATCAGACTAATAACAAAGTTGTAGAAGACAACACACAATTACAGACAAACTGACACGCGGCCAAACTTACCTAGGTGAATTGAATACGAGATTTATTGATTCCCAGACGTACAAAATGCGGGACATGGCCACAAAATAGATAACTTTGCAGAAGGCCGGCTTTATTCAACAACCAATACTATACAGCATAGACACTAAAGCAGTACTAGCCTAGTGGTAACGGCCAACTTACAACTTCGAACAACGTACAAGTTAGTTGTAGGTTGTTTGAAGTTGCAGGTTGATTCAAACCCACGCAGGCACAGCTTCGCATGGCATTACTTTCTGCATTAAATACCACTACTCAAAAAACATCGTGAGGAAACCGGCATGACTTAGAAAAAAAAATCGAAGACATGTGACATCTACCAACCAGCTCTGGGCCCACGTGGTGGATTATGGCCCGCTCCGTCTCACAGAGCGAAGGCCTGTATCCCAGCAGTGGCAACATTATAGGCTGATTATATAATGGCCGTCTCGCTCCTACAGAGAGGAGGTTTGAGTCCCAGAAGTGGGAACATTATAGTGCGATTATGCTATACATAGACACGCATCTGCATACAGGGACTGCAAACGCAAACGCGACTTTGCCGCGGGTTTGAGATCGCCGTACACTATGAGTGTGTGCACCTGTTTTTGCACGTCGCTCCGAGCTGGGCTTCTGCACCTGTCTCCTCTGTGACATGGGTGTTTCCAAACTATACGTTTCCAATTACTACAGAGAACTTCTGAGAGCGTCCAACGAGGATTTTCCTAAGTTGAGATGCGACTGGCTCTAGTCGTTTTTTTTTTAATGACTGCTGAGTTTGAGAGTAGATCAGGCGGTCGGGTTTCTTCAGATTTAATTTGTTGAAATTAATAATCATTTTACGGATGTAAGAAATTGCCCAAGTTAGCTTTAGCTTTTTTTGCTAAAAAATAATGTTTTAGGTGACTCAAAAGATTTGCATGAAAATATTTTGTGGTTGGATCTTGTAATTATAAATATAACAGCTTATAAAATGAAATTAGATTATAAGATTAAATATACAACAAACAATAGAACAAGTCATGAACTAGAGAAAGTCCGAAAACGGTACTATTCTACATAGTTAAAATCTCACCGTGATAACTTAGGATAAGTGACCTTTAACCTGTAATAAACGTATTTTATTTCTTTTCTTTCTTTCTTTCTGGCAATTGTGTCAATTCCTAGCATCAGGTAGAATGACACCTCACTTCGAGTTCACTCTACCTAAGTCTTCACGGTGACATTTTTACAGAATAGACTGACTGGTTAAACTTTAGAATATCGAAGTTTCCCATAAATAAACCATATCCATTCTAAAAATAACACAGACTTGCTACATTTCCAATAACAAAACAAGACCCAACAATTTATCAACAAAATCCATTAACAAAGAAACTTAACACCAAATATAATAAAAATCGAAGGCTTTGCCGCAGCCAAGGGCAGTGACGTCACCGGAAATCTCCACTCCCCGCCCGCCCTGGCCCGGACAAACTTCCTGTACGAGCGACGCCCGGAAACCGGATGTAGTATCCCATTCGGAAAAACTCGACGGCCAAGTCTGAGTCTATTAAATAGTTCTTGTAGACATTCTGCTATTGGATTAGAAGATGTTGAACTGTTTTATGTACTTATTATGGGAAATATGCTTACGTTTTATTACTTTAATGTTCTTAATTTTTTTATGATCCTCAGAATGTTCCTAACACTTCGTAAAGTGGAGTAGCCAAGGGTTCATAGTATGAAAACTATGTTAAACATTCTATCCTGGTAGTCTAAAAACTGAATGATGTAAACACTGTACCCATATTTTGATTTAAAAGAGAGTACGTGGAGTTTCTGCCCGTTCTTCTCTATAGGTACCTACTACGCCTTGGAATGGGCAACTAGCTTCATCTTTCTGACTGACCGACCCCTTGATAGTTCAAAAGTGCCTGTAATTGGTTTTTTCGAAAATAAATGCTTTGAGTTTGAGTTTTATGTACGATAGGTGCATCCTATTTTATTACGTAAAATACTAATAAACGAAATAATTTGAAACTGCAAACTGATTGCAAAACACCAGAATACCCCAGTGGTAACCGCCCCGATTTACGAGTCGTAGGTCGTGGGTTCAAACTCAGGCAGGCTTAATTTGTGTAAATAATTTCATCACCACTACTCTCAAAACGTTGAAGGAAAACATCGAGAGGAAACCGGCATGTCTTAGAACACTGGGGCCGCGTGGTGGATTACGGCCCACTCCCTCTGACCGAGAGGAGGCCTGTGTGCCAGCAGTGGGAACATCATAGACTGATTATGTTGATCTCAAGCTAATGCGATGTGATGAGTTTCCAGTGCGATGTTGGAGATATTGACTCTGGCTCCGTATTAATTATAATTAAATGGTGTGCTGTACAACAGCTGCTCAGCCTAAATTGAGAGGCTTATGTAACGTTATTATCATTGAGTTCCGAATGACAACACAACATGAGCGCAATAATGACGTCACATAATGAAATGATACAATTTGCTACAAATTAAATGAGTTTCGGTTCAACGTTGAAGATAATGTAACGTTATTGTTATAACGAAACATTTAGACACACACTCACAAACTTCAACATCGTAACGAGAAAAGAGATTACCTACTGTTTTTTTCAAGATTTTCCTCATGTGAATATAATATGGCATATTCTGATGTATATTAGAATACAAATATTATATAACCAGTCAAGGTACTTTAACAGACAGTAATTTCTCAACTTCACAGGGTCGAAAAATAAACTATGATCTTGTTTATTGGGCTTGGGGGGAACATAGTATCGCGGACTAAGGGCTGATGATGCAGGCTAACAGTAAGTCTTCAGTATACTTCTTTGTTTAATTTATGACAAAATCACATCAGTCTCAATATTACAAACAGTTTTGGCAAAGAGATATTTACCATCTTCACTAATCAAAGGTTTGCAAAAACTTTTGAGTGCTTTTTAGCAAGTTGCAAAAATTTCAAAATCAACCTGATAAATGAAGAAGCCAAGGAAATCAAACCTTTTGACAAGTAGTAAAATAAATATTTTACGAAATCACATTGGAATTTCAAACTATCCATAAATAGTTCCATCAAATTATACCCAAATTCGGCTAAACATTAATTCTGTATACAGTGAGCATTTAATTACATCACAACAACCGAGGAAGGCCACAGACCTTAAATAACAGGATATGGCAAATCATATATCGATCGGTAGTGACGGAAGCATTAGAAGCGAAGCTTGGCAAATAAACAGCGGGCGTTCGAAATTAAGCGCGTAAAGTGGGATAAATAACGCGCTGTTTACGTTTGTGGACGAGAGGATTTGGATTAAGTATTCGCTTTGGTGGAGCATGTTCTGATATTTTACTGTTAATGATATAGTTATGATTTACTAGCAGCGCCCCGCGGTTTCACCCGCATAAGTTTCGATCCCGTGGGAATATCGGGATAAAAAGTATTCATTCATTTCATTCATTTATTTACTTATAAACAATTCATTCAATTCTATGTGTTAATCCCGGTTATAAACTATCTGTGTGCCAAATTTCATCCAAATCTGTTCAGTAGTTTTTGCGTGAAAGAGTAACAAACATCCCTACATCCATCCATACAAACTTTGGCGTTTATAATATTAGTAGGATTTGTATAGAAAATTACTGTAACTTACCTTGTATCCTCTCTTTCATTTTGTATGTCTCACCTCGGCACAGGAGTGTGGAGATTGACACAAAGAGAGAGGCATAATAAAGCCAGCAGTTTTTTTAGAGGTACTGCTGGGAGGTGCTGCTGCTGCTGGGGGGGACTGCTGGTAGGATTGATACGTGAATTTTGAGTTGAGAAAATATGTTTTTGTTGATCATGTTTAGATATCGTACTCATCACGTCTGCGAAGTTTCTTAGTATTTTTTTTTTTAATTTTTGGCTACAATAATCTGTATTTGTTTAATAAAATGCCTCCATTGTACTTTATTTTAATAAAAGTAAGTACAACTTGTTTCTCATTTTGCGATGTGGCAAGTTAATACGCTTTTAATGACTGTTTGGTTAAGATATTAATGTCATTCGAAAATGTATCAACACAATCAGGTTTATCATTATAAACTGTCCAACAATAGGCCCAATTACGATGCGTGTATAAGATCCATTTTGCTGTGACAAACCCAAATGTAATTAATAGTGGTTTTATGGCAGCCGTGTTTGTACAGACATAAACTGTGATTAGATTAGAGATTGTGTTGGCGACAATCAGGTATCGTGAATGATTATTATGTGTTTTGTTGACGATGTGATTAATTTGGGATAAACAGGAATGTAAACATTGTAACTATACTAAGTTATACAGTGTGTGTGTGTGTGTGTTTGGAAGTTGGTGGTGTGATATCCTCGTGCCTCGGAACGCACGTAAAGCCGTTGGTCCTGGGCCTGATCTCTCCCAGGTGGTGTCGGATTGCTGTCCCATCGGACTATGAGAGTAAAGGAACAGAGAATGCACCTGTGTTTGCGCACACATTTTTGCGCTATAATATCTCCTGCGAACCTGGCTTATCTCCATTGAGATTGGCCACCGTGACCGAATTCGGTCAGGGGATTATTTTTATTATACAGCAGTAGGGTGTGGTTGTGGAGCTATGTCTCAAACCATGCTCCATTTCCTATCCTGCCCTCTGTGTCCCAAAACATGCAGTGAAAGTGACCTCTGCGCTGGAAGGACGCCTTGGAAGTGGCGAAGTTTTGGGCCGACGAGATCTAAAATACAATCGTGCCAGCGATACGAAGAAGAAGCTGTGCCAAGTTGAGTCAGTGAGTTGCAACCAGTCTGCGGTAGATTGATGTCAATCAGGCGATATTTATTTCCTCAAAATGACATTTGATATTTCACATCGATCGGGATCAACTGTCTTCGTAGGATGAAGACTTGGTGTCAAATAATAATTGATTGTCAGAGCGTTCGGCCGTAATTCGCCATGCACTACACTGATCTGACTGAATGATGCTGATTCATACGTCATGTTCGTGAACGGGCGCCGTCAGTAGGGGCTGGTCATCTCTTAACTGCCACGGCTTATTTTAATTTAATTTCTGAATTGTTTTACAACGTGCACGTCTTTAACAACATATTTATTTATTTATTTACCATTTATGTACACACATATATAAACAGACAAGAAAAACAGAACAGAAAAAATAGGTACAGAGGTGATGCTTATTTCACAAGAAATCTCTTCCAGCACACCCGAGACACACATTTATGATTTAAAAGAGTGTCCTTGGAGTTTCTTGCCCGTTCTTCTCCATAGGCATCTACTACGCTTTGGAATGGGCAACTAGCTTCATTTTTCTGACTGACCGACCCCTTGACAATACAAAAGTGCATGTAATTGGTTTATTTGAAATAAATGCTTTGAGTTTGATACTGGATCAATCTGAACACTCACACTGACCAGTCTGATTGCACCTTTAGTCTCTATGCTTGAGACTAATATAATATAAAGTAACTTAGATTATACTCTAAATTCAGTGGAAAACAAAACTCGCTTCCGTTGAAATAAGTGGTCACTGATACACTGAATGTAACTCCTAAAGGCAACTAAAGTTTAATTCAAAATGTTGCTAACTTTTGAAAATGAGTTGGATGATTTCTGCGTATTCCTTTGTGCATCTGGTTTAAAAGCGTTCTCATCTTTCATTCCTAGGTATTATTATTATCAAAATCCTATGTTGTTCTACTGCAGAGCAAAGGCCTCCCTACTCTCTTTCCACTTCTCTCTGTTTAAAGCTGCTAAGGACCAGAATGAGGAGGAGGAGGTTCTTGTTGAAGGAGTCCAGCTCATCCCGTCATCTCCGCCTGGGCTTGCCGCGATATCGCTTGTCATTAAGAGGGACCCATTGGGTCGTAAGTTTGGTTCATTGGTCGTCTGACATGCGGCAGATCTGTCCAACTGAATTCCATTTTAGGGAGGCAGCTCCAAGTGACATCAGTTACATATGTGACTTCTAATCCACGTACATGAAAACACGATTTCACCTTAAAACGAAAAGAAAATGGAGGGAAATCCAAAAAGTCGTACACCATTCATCATTGTCAGAGAAACGTCAAATTAGTACAAAAGGAGTGATGGAATCTAGGTATTGATTGGGTTCAGCACCATCCATCATTGCCCGTTTATTGGCATGTCAAAATTGTACCGTCTAAGGTTGTGTCTTTTTTATGAGGATATTGTTGTAGCTGTTGTAATTTTGGGTTTTTGATCCGGGTTTGTTCTTAGAAATGGTGAGCAATGTAAGTCGAGTCAAATTTGGCACACAGATGGTTTATAACTAGGATTAACATATATTATACTTTTTATCCCGATATTCCCACGGGATCGAAACTTATGCGGGTAAAACCGTGGGGCGCAGTAATCAATAATAATATACTGCTTTTTTTGATTTTCTAGTATAAGTATGTCTTTGTACTCAAATTATACCTGACTAACCGGTGTAATTTTCAAGCCAACATCCGAGGAATTTTAATAAGGTTGAAGTTTAATAGGTCAACAGTTTTGAAATCACTGGAAAAGTTCTAAAATACCCCTTCCAAGCGTTCCTGTGCACCGTTTAGGTTTTCTCTTTACGTAACTTTACAGGCAGGTTTCGCAGAACCCGATCTCATTTAGGTAATCCGTAAGTCTATACTGTGTGGAAATTCTAGCAGAAACTGCACCGGTTGTAGTTCTTAGTCCAGTAACATAGATAATAATATATATTCTGTATTCGCTAACCAGTTTCCGGACATATAAACCAATATGAGTTTAGTGGAAAAAATACTTTAATACCTACGTATACAGTTCAGTTTGCGCTACAACTTAAAAAAAATTCATGATTTTTTTCAACAGTTCTAGTCATTCAAAAATAACTTAATTTGCACTTTATAAAGTTGATATTCGTTCAAGTGGAAATAACGTCAATTGGAAACAATGATTTGAATATACCAAGGTCGGATTGCCTAACTCTACGTCCGACAAAATCTAACTTAAATGTCAAAATTCAAGTAAGTAATAAGCAAAACTACATAAATATATTTTGCTTATTATTTGAATTTTAATAACGTGACGCAATAACATAAAGAGTATTAAGAAGACCACCCAATTTAGAGCTAATTTAGATGTTCTACAAAGTTTTTGGCTTAAAATTAGATTGCAGAGTCTGGAAATTATACAGGGTGGCAACTGCCAGGGACGTTATTATAAAAAAAATAATTGCTGTTTCGATACGTTTTGACCGCGTAACTACTTTTTCGCACTTTAGTAAGAAACAGCTGATTTTTTTTTTATAACCGCCGTAATTTGTCTACGCTAAGGAGTGGAATTCTGAATTGCAATCATGAGCTGAATTCATGGTTGCAGTTTGCAAGTCGATGACCCTGTCACCCTGTAATTTTTGTTAAGCAAATTGATTATTGCAGCAAGCGTTATGGGCACCTTTGCGCCAGGATCAGTAAGGGGCGGGTTGTTTGACTAGTTTTTTTGACGTATTGTTGTGACTATTATTATTTAAGATTTAATTAATTATTATTTATAATTATTAATTATTTGTCGCATCAAGAGTGGCCGGAATGCGAAACATCGGGTCTTCTTCACGATCCGACATGGTTAAACTTAGCTATGGGCACTGTCGTGGGTACTCGAACAAAAGATATTTTTAAATCAAAGTAATTTTATGAATTCTCACAATTTTACAATAAACCGAAACAAACACGTGCGTTGGTACTGAGTGTCTGCCAAGACAGTCGAAACTCAACTGACCGAACACTCGGTCGGTCCCTTCCCTGTCCTCGCTGCATCCCCTCTACCGACGATCGTGTCCAAGCAATATGGCGCCACGCCACGCTTGCGTTTCCGGTGACGATTATTATTAGGTTTACAAAATAAATTGCTAGATGGCGCTGCGTATTGACCATGGCGCCATCAATCCACGACACGGCCATCCCTGACTAGCACCCGTCCTCGGGTGTAGTACCTGTGGACAAAAATTAACTCAGACAGTAATCTAGCTCGGCTATCCTGCCAGTGAAGCAAAGATTAATTCTCTATGGTACTTTATTTCATCTAAATCTAAGTGAAATAATCAGCTGTACTAAGGCTTCATACAAGAAGCTTCCGTAGAACACACATTGGAAAAGATCCGATCAACAAGTTACACAATAATGCTTACAAAATTGTCTACCATAATTCATCAGCAATGTACAACCAACTCATGAAACTTTCACAATACACTGTGCACCAACACAGATCATAATCGCACCAACGATTATCAGACCCATCGCCACATGTTGCTCATGAGGTGCGGTCTCGTGAAATGTTCATAGCAATTTGTGCACCAACACAAATCAGAATCGCACCAACGATTCTTTGTAGACCCATCGCCACATGTTTCTCATGAGGTGTGGTCTCAAGTTTAGAGTATGGGTGTACAAGCCTGCTAATCAGATGTGGTCTCACTACCACTGTCAGTGACTATGACATCTAATTCTCGAGGAACTTGATGATCGGGGATCTTCCTCACACGATCATGGGGGTCAGATTATCACACAAGTTACTACCACGCAGGCTATTGCCATACTATATTGCCTAAACTTTCTTTGACAAGAAAGCACTGGAATCAAAACAAAATGAAAACTTCTCACCGGATTCAATTGCTAGGTGATCAGTGGCTGGCTTCACAGTGCAGGCATTCACCCGGTGCTCTACGTTGCCGCTGCTAGTCTTGGTGTCCTTTTTCGGGCAGCGAGTGGCGATATGACCTGGTTCGTTGCAGTAGTAGCGCGTAGGCGACGATGTTTTGTTTGGTACACTGCTCGGAATGCCGACATAGCAAACTTAAACGCGCGGCTCGCTACTTGCCGCTGCTGCAGGTGCTGGCCTGGAATGAAACATGACCGCAAAGTATCACATAGCTCGGTCACTCCTGACCACATTTGGTACAGGCAAAAACACAATTAAAATTCGAACAAACTAAAAATAGCAGAGTTCAGAGTGTTACCCACTATTTGATTCCCAAATCTCAAGGTTACAATAAAAATAATCAACCAAGATGAATGTGTCTCATACTATCTAGTAACCTCCAGTTACTTAACTCGTCAAATTAATTTGCGCATGGGCCCCCTCGGATCGCCAAACCACTCTTGGACTATATGGTTTCTCACGAAACCCCACACAACACACACAACTTAATCTCTACTCTGTTTCAGCAACAAAACTATTACTTGACTTTCCTCAAATTTGTTAGTAATACTCCGATCAAAACTACCATCGATAACAAAAGGTTTCTCTAAGCCTTAGTAAGAATTGGTCAGAAACTGTATCAATTTACTCGTAGATTACATACAACGCTCATGGCCCGGCTGCCGCAGCAGCTAGCGACACTCATGCCACCCATATCGTCATCACCTCAAGTGATACGATCTACACACATCACTTCACATAGAGTCTACGACTCCCAGGTCATTACAAGACCAACACAACAATCGTCTCCTTTGAGACCCAGGTACCACCAGCTGGCCATCGCCCCCTGAACAACTCACAAGTGAGTAGCAGTTACTACTACAGTCAAGTTCGTACAGTGCGACCTAATAGCCATGGTATGTGCTCACTACTAGGTGGAGGAACTCTCCTCACCGTCTTCTACGTTTAACCTGTTAGGAAGACTACTTAGAGGCATCTTTCGTATGCGATCGTAAGTGTACACACGTGCGCCTGGAGTTGAAGGCTTTTAGATTATTGATTCAACCAGAGCCATGTAAATAAACTTTGATTATGAAATCATAGCGTAAGTCATCAACCAAAGCCATGTACCATTGTGATCCACATTAACAATCATTTTAATCACTAAGAGCTTTAGACACCTGGAAATCGACACACGAGTAAACCAGTCTAACGCCATGGCTCTTCAGCCGACCAACAATCACATTGCTCTCACACATCCAGCGCATGGATCCGTGTGCATCACCCTGTGACACCACACAACTTTACTATGGCCGATAGAGAACCCCTACTCGCGTGCTTCCCATAATGTAGGCTTGCTCATCACTATCTACTTCACCTGGTACATGACATCTCTGACATGACATGATCTGACACCTGGCATCTTTCTTTACCTATGCTACCTTAAACGGACCTCTGAACTTCCGATCTAACTTAATCTTATTATCTGATTTCACTCTTCGTTTTCTAATAACACGAAATCGTCAACCGAACATTATAGCTGCCTTTGTTTTATCAAATATAGCTTTCTGTTGTTGACCGTTTAAAACTGAATTTTTTACAAGAGACAACAAAAACTCTGTGTGTGACATGTTAATCGAAAAGCCTAGGTGTCAATATTTCACGTAGGTAATATCATAATATTACTTTGCAAGTAAATGTCGGGTAGAAAATAGTAATAAAATCTCAAGCTGTTGCTCGTTAATCGCAACACTACATGTGATATGTTCTGTGCTGACTAAACATGTTTGACCAATACTAGTCAATGCAACAACGTTATTATCTCGTTTGTCACTTAATTTGGCTGCAAAACTCGCTTTTAATAAACGAACATTCAGCACCAGAATCGTAAACAAAACAATACAGCTCACCTTTATTTTCTAACGTGTCTGAGGGTAGTTGTACAACGTCCACTCGCCGTACACGACTTCTAGCACGTTTTCCACCATCTGCTTAGCTGCCACTACTCGTGCACAGGAATGCGATATATCCTGGTTTCCCTCACTTGCAGCACACGAAAGGCTTCGCTGACGGCTGCGGGGCTGCTGTTCCATCAGACGCATCCATTTTCGATACTAGCATCTTCATTTTGAACACGTGGGTCGTTGTGGATTTATTCCGCTTCTGATGTCGCATCAAGAGTGGCCGGAATGCGAAACATCGGGTCTTCTTCACGATCCGACATGGTTAAACTTAGCTATGGGCACTGTCGTGGGTACTCGAACAAAAGATATTTTTAAATCAAAGTAATTTTATGAATTCTCACAATTTTACAATAAACCGAAACAAACACGTGCGTTGGTACTGAGTGTCTGCCAAGACAGTCGAAACTCAACTGACCGAACACTCGGTCGGTCCCTTCCCTGTCCTCGCTGCATCCCCTCTACCGACGATCGTGTCCAAGCAATATGGCGCCACGCCACGCTTGCGTTTCCGGTGACGATTATTATTAGGTTTACAAAATAAATTGCTAGATGGCGCTGCGTATTGACCATGGCGCCATCAATCCACGACATATTTATAATTTGATGTATATTTAACTTTCCCACATAACATACAGGATGTTGGAATAATATTATAAAACAATTTGGGATCATGGTCATCATACCGCAAACCATCATGAAAATCTTGATTATTGATGTGTTTTTCAAAGAAACGATTATGTGGAACCATACATCGAAGGTTTACCTCATAAGAGGATTCCACAAACATCATAAACAAAATCCTCTTATACTGCCGATCCCTCCACCTTGACCTTCACCAGAAACTCCATCTTCCTTTATATCAATGTCACATTATTCTTATGCGATGTGGGTAGTTGGGTAGCTTTATTTATTTTTGCCATTACCTCAGCTGGAACTCTGAGAAAGGGTCCAAGATTAATAAGAACTCAGCCAGTAATGGTACCTTTTTGTTTTATTGTACAAAGCAGTCTTGACGGGGCCCATTAGCCGGCCCGCCCATTCATTCGTCCCCTCATTCGTTCACTCGTTCGTTCAACGATCACCTGGGGACTAGGCTAGGTTTCAGATAATCGGGGGGATTACACTGTATTTCTTGTTTTGTTTTTTTTTTTTTGGTAATTCGGCGTAGTGACTAGTTCTGTTTTTGTTGCAATTTCCTTCGAATTTCTCTGTATCTTGCTGATAACAAAATATATAGAGAGCTACATCTATTCATTTAGGTTCTGCTATCTTTCTGCTATCAGCCTAATCAATATAAGGTGTTTTATATCAAACGAATACTTCGTGGGTTTATGGCCATGTCTAAAACCTAATTCTTAACAATTTTAAACATTACATCACACCTACATTCCATGAAGGGTACAGCAGAACTGGGGGTCTACTCCGAAGTAGTATCGGTCGAATGTTCGGCCGTTTCCTGCTACGAAGTTACTATTTGGTTCGGTCAGTTCCGATCCTACACTCCTACATTCTTTCGAATATCGACTATGGTTCCGACCCAACTGAGCCGATCCAAACTTTTTTCGCATTTTTCAATAATATTCGGTTCGGCCATGTGTCGGTCCGATCCGATCATTCGCACTTTGCACTTCGTAGTAGACCCCCAGTACCTGCAGTACACACCCATTTCCCCAGTTATGTTTAAGTATCATTTACCAGAGTAAGGTTTACGTAATACATAATAATACATATAATTATTTATCTAACAATTATCATGCAATTTTCTTACAAAGTCGAGTTAAAATGTTTGGAATATTCCGAATGAACAAATTAGTATCTTACCACACCGCAACAAACACACCGAAAACACATTTCTCAAAATGCTCGAACCAGAAATAAAGATATTTATTTTAAACCAAAAATGTTAGGTCCTAAACACAAAACAAGTGAGGTTCGGCTCAATAAATTCTCAATCCAGTCCCTACTCTAATTAGGACGGTGGTTGGACGGCGCGGCTACTATGTAGACACAGCGTAGATAAGTTAATTGCCTATCTGGTTCGTTTTGGGCCGACGCCGACGAAACGATACCGACGAGAGAAATCGGGATTCGACAGAATTTAGAATGTAAAGTTTTCGGAAATGGGTTAGTGTACCGATTTGGCACGACTTTAAATATCGCCTTTCCAACGATAGAAGGTATCAACACGTAGCAGACTAATGTAGATACTGCAGTTCTACAGAAGTCGATAATATTGTTTGCGATGGTCAATTAATAGCAGCGGTATAATCAAGTTACACCATAGGAACGTCCGTTTCTATGTAAATAAATATATAATTTAATATGGATGGAAATTATAAGATAGCAAGATTGAGAGAAATCCCGTAACACAACAAAAATATAAAAGATAACGAAGAAAATGTAGCTCCAAAAGTCGTCGCCGCTAAAATTACACGTAAAGCGAAAAACGAAAGTGGCAAAGATTAATTTTGGCAAAGTTAATCAACAGATGTAGGGAGCGTGGACCAGATGGCCTCCCAGCGGCTCGATGGGGTATCAAAATGCTATTTTACAATAATTTTAATCCACTAATTGGACGCGCCGTGGTCTGCCCAGAAGGGATAATTAGCAAATTGGCTAATGATATTATTTTTAGTATTCGATAACGGTCGACCCTCAGTGCTGTGGTGTAAGGCACGGATGGAAGAAAGTGAATTATCAATTTCTGCCTTTGAAGTGCTTTTAAGAGAACAAGGCAATAATAATTGTAATTGGCACGTCCTGGGAAACCATTTGAGCAAATCACACAGTTCCCACAATTTTGACTATTGCTTTTGGCAGTTAAACACCTGGCATTTGGTTACATGGTTCAGTTTGATCGTACCTACCAACTTCCAAGGGAAAATTCACAATTATAATGGGTCACCTGATTCCATCCATTCATTCAACTATAACATTGCAGGTTGGATGAGTAAAAGTCTCATTTCGCCCGCGACCCTCTTTTGTTTTAAACCAAAAAGGTCTGGCTATCTACCTCATTTTAAATTAAGCAATTCAGATATCGCTTATGATAATCCTCTCCAATGTAAGGCCTTTCGTGGATTAATTCCATTTTATTAATTTTATGCAGACCTACCGAAGCTGTTATTTCTCTTGTTAACGATGTTTTAATTATCATAATGTGATAATCATGCCCGCACGCTAAAGTATCTTATGAAAAAGTGATTATCGAGTCCTTTGTGTTTTGTTTTGCTTATGAAAATGAGTAAGGCTATGGAACAATAGATGCTGAATTGTATAAACCTGCACAGTATTATTTGTTATTACAATGGATTAAATAGCTACATTTTGTGTTATAGTAGTAATTAATTGTAATTCTCTATATGATGCATATTTCACCCATGTTCACCGCAAATAAACGTATTTTTTTACTTGCTTAATCATTCAACTTTTAGTAAATGCTCGTAAAGAAGGTATCTTATATTTTGAATCAGAAACACGCTGCCAACTGGAGTCTACAAAACGATAACGTCAACGAACAATGGTCACAAGTTGACCTTTAATTACAAACCACCCCATCATCTCCCAATTCCACAATACCAACCGACTGTAATCCCGTCGTTACATTACCGAACATTCACGAACCGAACACGAATTCCCTAGCCACTTCACAGGCCCTTACAATACAGACCTTCAATATTAAATTGAAATAATCTACCATCGGCATCCTGCCATTGAATCCAGTACAAACGGTATTAAATCCACTCGACCTAATTTCAGATAAGTCGTAAGGAATTTATCTGTCGTTAGCAAAAAGAAGAATACAAAGGCATACGATACTGGCTCTCGAATTAATTTCCCTGCCCGCATTTTGTTCAGATTCAACCTAGCTACCCCTACTAATGTTGCATTTTGATTTGGTTTTCTTGTTAACAGTAGCGTTATAATTTGGTGAATTACTGGTCATTTGTATGAGATGGGGAAGGTAATCAAAGATTCTTGGAAAAGAGAATGAAAAATGTATGGACCTACCTATGTTTTAGCGAAATTTTGGTTTTAGAGTTAGTGAGATACTGTAATTGATTCAGCTTTTTGGATATATCATGCGTTCACCTAAGCATGGTCTGGAAAAGCTTATGATTCTTGGCCGGGTGGAAGGAAAGCGCGCTCAAGGCAGAACACTGACAAGATGGTCAGACGCGACCAAGAAGGCTGTTGGCAGCAGCATTTACCTAAAGTCTAAATTTCTAAAGAGTGGTCTAAATTTCAGAAGACCGCATAACTTGGGGACACGTTTGATGTTGTCGCGATCCTCAGCATTGAGGGAATGACGAAGAAGAATTATTTCGTGTACGAGTTGCTTCCGACAAAATACTACTACAAACAAATATGCGGGTAGAATAAAAGCATAATCCACTTATAATGGATATACATATCTTCGCGAGGGAGTGGGTTAAAATCGACCACGCGGGCCGAGTGCGGGTTGGTAGATGTCACGTCTTCGAAGTTTTGGTTCTAGGACATGCCGGTTTCGTAAAAAGTAAAGCACTTGCCTAAATTTGAACCCTTAACCTACAACTCATAATTCGAGGCCGTTACCACTGGGCTCCCTCTGCTCAAAACAAAAAATGTGCGAGTACTTAAAGGTATTCCACAAAATATACTTTGCGCAGTAATAATGTTTACCTGCACAATAATCTTAGTATTTACTCTGCTTTAGTGGAGTTTGCTGATTAAATTTAACGCTAATTATGCCGCAAACTCTCGAAGACACGCGCTGCTAAGTTCTGAACGCTACCATACATTTTCGATTAAAACATAAATTATCCCTTTCTTATGTTGGTCCTTTTAATGTATAATTGGTGAATATGTACCTTATGCTAGTATTAAGGAAATAAATAATTCGAAAATACTATTTCCTTGGACCTAATAGAGGTATGAGGAACAGGGTGTAAAGTTCACTCATCCTCTATAAAAAACGGGAGGATTCTCCGACCAGACATGTGTCTTGTCTTGTGGGCAGCTGCCCGACGATTGATGTTGGGCTCGGGACGTTGTATATACTAGTTGGGTGGTAAACTCTGCTTGCGCGATGCAAGATATTACGTGACGTCAGTGTGATCCGTAATTCGCATGTGGTAATGTAGATGCCGCCACAGTCCTTTTAGTTTTCGGTGAAAGACAGGTCATCGGTTTCTCTACCTGAGTCGTTGAACACGATACAACTGTAGCAGTAGTTGCAAGCAATAACTTTATGTAAAACTGCCAAATAGGGTGATTATGACAATTTTCCGCAACGAAATTTCAACTGTTTAGGTACACGTGTCAAATGATAAAACAAAAATAAATGAAGTTTATTTTCATTTCCCCCATAATGCGTGACTACCATCTATTTAAATATTTACCGGACACATAACTTAAATCTTAATCGAGTTACACAACTACACGAATAGCGTACTTTGTGTTCCCTTTCGACATTATTATACAATGTAATCTTGATAATGGAACATTATTTTACGTAGTTTATATAATTTCCCATGCCTTGCCTTATAAATTATGTGAGTCAGTCAAAGCACTGCACAGGGTAGATTTTTTTTCTATGTATCTATTTCGTTATTGATGATAGAAAAACACTTAAAGTACTCCCTTTTGCTTGAAATATACACAAGGAATTTGAATAAGCTAGAAAGCTCGGCTAGACACTTTTTAGTGCCCTAGATCACTCTATCTAGAATATTGCTCTAGAAATACTGCTCCACGTAATAATTATAAATAAGTATCTGGTTAACAAAGCGTCTGTGTAGTCAAAGTTTATTTTGGGGGTTGCCAATTTTATTTTATTTATTCTCTACTATGAATTAAGTATCCTGGCCGTTTTTCACAAAATTTATACACGACGAAGTCAGAAATCACTACACAAAACACACTTTCATTCGAGAACCAATAGTACCCGCTCACCGCAGACCACCCACGTGGCTGCGATGCACGCTCGCGATAAATCTATCTCTCTACAAATTCGCAACTGTCCATTATGTGACGTCACGACTTACGGCGGCCACGCCTCTTTAAGTGAAACCCTCAGATGACTTATTGTTATGGTCCTTTTTTGTGTTTTTGTGTTTATGGGCACAAAATAAATGGTCCTCCTGTACGGAGGTGAACATCGTGATTGATGCTGATTAATTTTTCTCGCTGTTTCGCGAAGTTTTTTGGAATTTCTTTCTGAGAAATGAAAGCGGGGAACGGAATGGGGTGTTTCTTGTTTTTGCATTGTGTATGATGAAGGATCTGTTATGTGTTGAAATACTGTTGTTGGGAATGGAGTTTAGAATTGTGAAATGTGGTACAGCTAATTTTAACCAGGGGTTCTACGCCCTAAGCACGTAATCCATAGTTTTTGCCGAGGTTACGGATATTTCCTAATCCGTATCACTTAACACATAAGATTTGTTCGGGGGGCGAACTAATAATGAATGACAACACGAATTGACAGTCGTTCCTACTCCCGACATGTATATGTAAATGCCAGTCCGAATAAAATAATTTAACACTTGTTTTGACGGAACAACTATTTTCGGACGGACCCTTATCTTCGTTGACGGACGTAGATAGTAGACCCCCAGGAACAGGGAGTGTAGTGACTTGAGAGGCTTGTGTAGTAGCTAACCTTCTCTACCTATGAGCGTGAAAGTGACGTGAAGTGGAACTGAAGGATAACGTAAAGAGCATTGATAGCAGTGACTTGTTGGTTGCTAATAGCAGTGAATCTGTAATCACCTAGCTTTGGGTTGGT
Organism: Apamea monoglypha; assembly: GCA_911387795.2. Lineage (NCBI taxonomy): Eukaryota > Metazoa > Arthropoda > Insecta > Lepidoptera > Noctuidae > Apamea > Apamea monoglypha. The sequence goes on along the minus strand of OU426933.1, from coordinate 1,304,304 downwards.
CACTGGCTAGTTTTGAAGATTATGGAGATTTTACCTCTTTGAGTAGTTACCTACTAGGGGGGTAGGGTTAGGGAGGGGGCCATTGTGTAGGTATACTCAAACCATTTATTTCAAATAAACCAATTAGATTCACGTTTAATTTTTAAAAGGGTCGGTCAGACTGAAATATGAAGCTAGTTGCCCATTCCAAAGCGGTAGGTACCTATGGAGAAGAACGGGCAAGAAACTCCACGGACACTCTTTTTAATCAAAATATTGGTAGCAAAATTCATGTTGAAATTATACATGTGAGATGCAGAAAGACGAGCACGTTCAAAGCGTCCATTATAAAAAAAAATAAAACAAAAAAAGAACACTTCGGAATTAAAATATACCACAGTATACGACACCGACGCCTCGGCGGCAAAGTCAAAGGCAAATCATTTATTTCAAATAGGCCACTATGAACGTCAAAATGGGCTCCCAAAGGCGCCATTGTCAACATTTTCCATACAATCTAAGCGTGTCACCGTTTACTGGTACTATGATAGAAATAGCGTATTGAAACTGACGGCTTTGAATGGCGGACTCGAAACATGTACACTCAACGTATTGTTGGTGACACGAATTTTATTAATACTACCATTTAGAGACGCGCCGCGATTCCGGGCTCAGAGCAATCGAGGCCCAGTGGTAAAGGCCGCGACTTACGAGTTATAAGATCGTATGTTCGAACCCAAACAAGCGCTTTACTTTGTGTAAATTATTTCATCAACACTGCTCTCAAAACTATAAAGGAAAACATCGTGAAGAAACCGGCATGTCCCATAACCAATTCTAAAGCAAGTCCCTTCTACCATCCCACACTGGGCCCGCGTGGTAGATACTGGCCCACTCCCTCACACCGAGAGGAGGCCCGTGTCCCAGCAGTGGGAACATTATAGGCTGATTATGATGATTGCGGACACTGTGGGGTATACAGTAATTAAAGTGTAGGGAATGATGAAAATAAATTAATTGGGGAGTAGGTACATATTGTGAAATAAGCAACTACTCGAATACAGCCTTTCCCAGGTACATATTTTGCTGACTTAATTAACAGTGTGGCTGCGGCAGCGCATCTGCCTTATGTACTCGGCTGCGGTTTTGATTTCCGCGCCGAGGTAAATATGACCTGCTGTAATTATGACATGTTTATACGTATGCTGTAAGTGGAACAACACTATGGTATGGGGACTCCTGTAGTAAGGTTTTTAGAGTAAATAATTTTATATTAACTCAAATATCGGACTTGACAAAAAAGTTTGTAAGTATTTGAATGTTCTTTTAGGGACGACTTACTATTGAAAGATTTCCAAGTCTTTATACGATGAAGCATAAAGACGTGAAAATCGTCTGTTTAGCCGTGAAAACATATAAAAGATAGGACAAACTTTGAAGCTAAAACTATTGGATAGTGAAGTTATATTTCATTGTGCGCATAGATCATTCTCTTCACTTTAATCCACTACATTTCATCCCTATCCCGTCACTAAATCCAGAACCATTTAATCCTAAGCCTAATCTTCCAGAAAATGCTGCCATAAAACAGCTATAAATAATTCCGACATAAAATATAAAGGATTTAAAGAAAATTTTCAATATCTGTCGAGATATTTATCGTTGCCCTTTCGATCCATTAGCCGGGTGGGGGCCGGTTCCGGTTTCCGGTGTCGTTCCGGCGGAACTTAGAACACATGGCTCCCTGAACCGGTCGATCGTAAAAAATATCTTATGAAAGATGTCTTGCGTTGATGTCCAGTTTTCCAGAAATTTATTCAACCCTTGCTGCGATTTCTAGATTTATGATTTCTGGGTGATTTGGTAGAGGAATATTTATGTGGTTTTGGTTCGGGAAACCTAGAATATATTGTAAAGGTAAATTAGGTTTTCGCTGTATATCTTTGATCAGTAGATTTTCATATTTTACTATGCAGTAAGATAGGTCCACATGCGTCAAGTTATTCAAAGGCTCTTTGAATAGTTTATTTTATGTAATAAATAAACGTCACTCAAACGCCAACTGCGAAAGCCAACTCAAAAATAAATAATACTGAAGTAGACAATGATGGCCTATGGCACTGACATGTGGTTGCTCAGAATGGGCCTTATTAGAAGGGTTAAAATCACCCAAAGGGCAAAGCAGAGGGCTATGCTTGGCGTTTCTCGACGTGATCGAATCAAAAATGAAGAGATCCGCAGGAGAACCAAGGTAACCGACATAGCCCGAGGAATTGCCAGTCTTAGGTGCCGGTGGGCAGGGCACATTCCTCGCAGAACAGATGGCCGATGGGGCCGAAAGGTTCTGGAGTAGCGACCGCGTACCGGAAGACGTAGCGTTGGAAGGCCTCCCACAAGGTGGACCGACGACCTTCTGAAGGCCGCAGGAACCAGTTGGATGCGAGAAGTACAGAATCGGTCGAATTGGAGGTGCTTGGGGGAGGCCTATGTCCAGCAGTGGACGTCTTTCGGCTGAAATAATGATGATGACGATGATATATAGTAAATCATTTTAAAATAAACAGAATCAATTCTCTATTATAACCTTTTAATGAGAATTCAGATCCACAATTTAGTTATTTGTAGGTTGATCATAATTGATAAAATATTATCAATTTACGGAATAAAACAAATATAACACCAGCAGTGGGTGCGAAGTCAGAAATAGAATTAAATTGGGAACTTGTGCGAACACACGCGTAATGTATTGGTGCTCACTGACCTTTCAAACTTCCTGGTAGCACTGTATTGCGTTGGCGTAAAAGTCTCATTAGTTGCGGTCAATAATAGAAAAGGGTATTTTTGACAGGCCCTTTATTAAATTATTAAAAGCCTTTGACGTCCCACTGCAGGGCAAAGACCTCCCTACTCTCCTTCCATTTATCTCTATTTGAAGCTTCTGAGGACCATTTCTTATTGAAGAAGTCCTGCCCATCTCGCCATCAGGCGCTTTACTTTGTGTAAATAATGATTTCATCACCACTGCGAAATCGTGTCATTTGCTGTATCATGCCCAAGAATGGGGAGTAGTTACATTCGTATGTGATTAAAATACAATCAAGAAGGTATGGAGTCTAAAAAACATACTCTGGAAGAGTAAGCTGTAAATACATACGCAGTCTTACAATAGCCAGAGTGTGTCTCCAAGAAGTCCGTATGGCCGCAAGGCGGGTAGGACCAGAACAGGAGAGAGGCGAGATTATGCTCTCAAAACGGTGAAGAAAAACATCGTGAGGAAACTGGCATGTCCTAGAACCAAAAATTCGAAGACATGGTCAGTCTCCCAACCGGCACTGAGCCTGCGTGGTAGATTAAAGCATATTCTCTCTCGAAGAGAGAAGGTCTGAATCCCAGTAGTGGGAACATTATTGGCTCTTTGTGCTTGTGCTTAGAGTCACCCTGTTTAAGGGATTCGCTAGGTTAAGCTCTAAATGCCTCGGTAATTCTATGGGTAGGTATAGTAGTTAAATCGACCCATAAACCTATAAACACCCACAAAACTTAGAAACCTTGTCATAAATTAATAATCATAACCGACGATTTTACCTTATTTATTTTTGCACATCAGGCGAATCTGTGAATGGTTTTCAAAACATACTTGATATCTTTATTGTTGTTCCTTAGTTGTTCTTTCGCGAACATATTAATTTATAAACCCCTATCATAATAATACCCAGCAGTGGGTGTCGTGCGGCTGATATGATGATGATGATGATGATGATCATAATAATAATATGAGTCTTTTTCTATCCTACTAGCAAATAATTCTCGACAAAAATAATTTCCCAGCGGCCACGTCTCTTGCCACACACAACCCCATATACTGTTCCCATATTCATCTCACAACTTCACCCCCAACTTAAGGGTCCGTATCACTGGCCGTATAGGAAGTTGTCGCACCGTCTGTCCCAGAACAACTCGCGAACTACCCAACAACTTATGAATTGTTCCGTTTACAATTGCCACCTGGAACTTTTTTGTTGAATGTTGGAGTTTGTTCGTTCAGGTCGTGAACGCGTGATAAGGAGTTAAAGATCCTGTTTGGTATAAGTTCTATTATAGAATTGTGAAGTAGTATTGGGTAGTAACCTACTTTTTAAAGGCCAACTTCTGTAGTAGTATTCTGTAAAAATCTCAACGTGAACTTTGGTTAAGTGAGCTTGAAATGAGCTGTCAATATCAAGCTCACTTCACCCAAGTTTGCACGATGAGATTTTTACAGGACAGAACAGAAAACAAGATAGTTTTCCTTTCAGCCGGAAATAAAAACTGCTAACAAGAAGTAAATGGTAGGTAGGCAAGTAGGTAGGCATACTGCGAACAATAATATAATATCAGTGTTGGTCTGTTATATTGACGGCAGAAACCTTTCCAGTCTTTAGGTTACTTCTGGGAAAACATGCACTGATAGTCGATCACATCATCACTTACCATCAGAAGAGATAGTGATCAAAAGCAAGCTTATTAATGGATATCCTATCCTACTAATATTAAATAATTATAATAATAATTATTAATTAATATTATAAATGCGAAAGTTTGTATGGATGGATGGATGTTTGTTACTCTGTCACGCCAAAACTACAAAAAGGATTGGGATGAAATTTGGCACACATATAGTTTATAATCAGAATTAATACATAGGATACTTTTATCCCGATATTCAAACGGTATCGAAATTTATGCTGGTGAAACCGCGGGGCGCAGTTAGTCTTTAGTAATTTAAAAAAGGCAAGTTAAGTTTAAGAAGAGTACCATTGGCACAAGTTAATATTGACATATTAACTTGTGCCAATGGTACTCTTCTTAAGTTAATTTCAGATAATACTGGAATCTAGACTCGATTATAAAATCGGTATAAAATAGCTAAAAAAACTAGTCAGATGGGAACATAAATTCTCCTTCTTAGTATAAAAACAGACCTTTATCATACAGCGAGACAGTTACAGGCTGATAATTATATAATTACCACACGCTCGATTGGAATGCAGCACCCCAATTGTGTAATACTTCCAGTCATAATCGGGAGGATTTTAAAGGAAATTCCTAATCCATAATTGCTTCATACTTTAAAAAATTCGCCTGCTCGGGAAAATAAATAATGCAATGTATACTATTGCATTAGCATTGCAAGTGTGTTACGCAAGTACCCCGCAGGTTGGTCAGAATAAAATTTTCATAAATATCAATGCTGATACAATAAGTTCCATGGGAACCAGAAATACCTGGCCGACAACAAAAAGAAATGAAAAACGTCTCGAGTCCTGCCACACCATAGGATTTCGCAACTTAACGTCATTGCTACCGGCATAATTAAGTAGTTTTCGTGTTATTATCGAAGGACAGAAGGACAGACCGTCTGTACACAAATCACGTCGGACATTCTAAACTAATTATACAGCTAGTATCGCTAGAGGGCCACTGAAACGTGTTTTTGTTGTTATTAACAAAGGACGGCACGAAGATATAGAGAGCATGGATGTTGCAGATATTTCGTAGGTACGTCTCGGGCTTATAATAATGTTGGACGATGCTGAGGTTTCTGTTCCATTAAGGTAGACCGACGGACGGACAGGTAGACAGAGTGGCTGTTTATATTAAATTTGAGTGTCATGTTTAATTTCTGTACGGAACAGTTTATTTTTGGGTTAATTGTTCATTCAAATCCAGCGCTGGATACTGAATGTTGGGGTCATATAATATAGATCCAAGATGATATGGCTAAAAAGGAACTACTAAGATGACGACTAATAGAAAAATATGGAAGAAAAAGACCCCAAAGAAATTGGGATTAGGGCAGGAGAGTGATGATGATATTATAGGGTTCTAGTAAGTACTAGATTCCAGCGCTGGAATGAAATACTGGATCAATGTACATCAGCCTTAATATTCCACGTCTGGGTGTTTATGATTCCTAGTTTTTAGGTCTGTAAATGCACCAAACAGGGAGAAATCCTTGTGTAAAACAATTCTCTAAAAAACTCTACAAGATCGAGGATTTAAATCGAAAAGGTAAGTCAACTTGCAACAAAATATAGTCAACCTCATATGAGTACTTTACTAATCTTGACAACAATGTTTAGTAATTTGAAACTTTAACTAAGGTTGAAATTACCTAACTGTGACATACATAGACAAAAAGACCTTGTGTCGTTTTATGACGAACTAGCTTTTCCCCCGGCCCACCCCGTCGCATCACATCACCTACCCGCGCTATCACTTTGTTTTCGCTTAGCGTTCTTTCTGACTCTTTTTCTTTTATTGCTCGGCTCCTAAGAATCTTAGCGTGATATTAAATAGCCTAATAGCCTTCCTCAAGACTTGGGCTATCAAATGCAAAAAGATTTTTTCTAATCCGACTGGCAGTTCCAGAAATTGCACTCTACATACAAACAAACAAATTTTACCTCAGTATAGATAAGATTCAACCACAGGATGGCAACGCAATTACGAGGTCGACTACATTTGCAGACACTGATGAAGAAAAATGTTAAAAATAACAAAAACGTCAAACCATTTCCATTCAAACCACATCCGCGACCGACCACCCGCTTACGTATTCGAACCCGAAACTATGTATTTGATTAAGTACAGACTAAGTTTTATAGGGTCCCGGGTCCGACTCCGATGCTAAGTTAGTTTCATGTTAACAAAATAGATACTTCGCTCACGATTAAGTGCAACTTAGTGTAGTGACTATTGTGGTACTTTAGTGTTAAGTTAGTTTCATAATAGTTTAGGAGCTGAGAATTACTTATGCAGTTACTGAGGTAAGTGACGGTGGGGATTAGGAACTTCTAAGCTAGATTATTATGAATTTGTAAGGTCGTCAGTTTGCTGGAGTTGTTAAGTCTAAGTAAAAACGCATGTGTTGTCATTAAGTAAATAGAAAGATAAAGAAAAGGTCTACATGGATACACAGGGTAGCAGGGACATTGACACGCAAACTGAAACAATGAATTCAGCACATGATTTGTTGACGTTGACGTCGACAATGAGAAAAAAATCTGCTGTTTTATAAAAAAGTGCGATACCTACACGGTCAAAATTGATGGAGCAGCATTTTATTTCTTTTAATCCCAATCCCACATAAGATTACCAGCTTTCCGTGTGGAATTCGTAATCATCTAGAATTCTAGATACACTTAAAAAAATATATTAGAGATTTATAAAGTTTTATAGTGTTAAAGATACAAATAAAAAAATTGTTCATACTTCCCATAAAGCTCTTTTATGTCAAAATTCACACAATATCAGCACACATCACATTAATATTCCATACTTCCCTAATAAAGGTGCAAGTGAAAAATGTACACTGTAAAAAATCCCACCAACAAAACGGAGAGCGTGTTAAAAATTTATTTTGAATGGCCATTCATTAAAAGGCATCCTGGCCGGGGCTGTTGCGTCGGCGATAGCGATCGTGAAGAAATTACACTTCCTTCCTTATTGCCGGCGAGCGAAATACGGTAGTTTAAGGTAAAAGTGAAGAATTTATACTAACGACTCTCTATTAAATGTATGAGTTGAAGAATGGGATGGTTTGTCTTTAAGGAAATTTATTTAAACGGATGGATGGAATGGAATATCGATACAGGATCAAATTAAATTAGCTAGCGAAACTCCGCAGACGCAGATAGGTATCGATATTTAAATAATTATGATAACACAAAATAAAAAATTATTTGATGATATTTTATTTCAGGTCAACAACCATTGTTTGTCTTATTACACAAAATATCAGTAAAAAAAACGTTTTTTGATGTAAACCTCACAGATGTAATGGTTAGCGATATCTAAAAACGATAAAACAAAAAAAAGGATTTTCTTCAAGTAACTACACTACCAGCTGACGTTGACTCCAAATTTTTTTTTTTATCATGAAATCATATTTTTATTTTATCATGTTCAGACATCGGTACCCATCACGTCTGCAGAGTTTCGCTATCTAATTTAATCTGACCCTGTATATAGTTGGGAAAAGACCTGCATAACATAACACAACATAACATAAAGCCTGTATTCCCCAACGGGTTAGGCAGAGGTGTACCTACAGTTTACCCACATTTCGCCAGTTATGATTAATTTACATGTAACAGGGAGCGAGCCTTTTACCATCAACCAGGCATAAACAGGAACTGTTGGAAATCAATATTGATTGTGTCAGACTGGTTAAGGGCTAATTAAGCATAAGCGCCATTTAAGTACAAACTTTAAATCATCATTATCACAAAAAATAACATCTAGGGATGTTTCCGTTTTGGATGATATCTAGAATCTAGTAAAATTTCACAACTATGATTTTTAACGTTGCTGCGAAAGGCATTTGAAATCTTGTTGAATATCAACCATCACCATCTGCCTAGCCTTTTTCCAACCATGTTGGGGTTGGCTTCCAGTCTAACCAAAAGAGCTGACCTGACCTCCACAACCCAGTTACTGGGTAATACAATACCTCTTGGTAAGACTGGTAGTCAGACTTTCGGACTTCTGACGACCCGTAAGGACTATCAAAGATCCACGAATGACAGCCGGGACTAACGGCTTAACGTACTTTCGAAGGAACATCAACCATCACCAATTTACGCTCCAGTAATTAATCGTCAAAAAAACATAAAATACCAACAGTCACAAAAGAACCCAAAAGTCAGTTAAAAAGAAACATTGTCCAGTAATGAAACAACAAAATAAAAAGATAACGACCCAAATGCAAATGAATCTAGTTTTAAATTGAAATAGCCGACTGCGTCCAAGAAAATTACTATTCGTTGTTTCAAATGAGAAATGTTCTACAGGAATTCGCCATTTTTTATTTCGGGTCGTTGATTAAAATGTTTACTCAATTATGTTGAAGGTACATTTTTCACGAGATTTTTCAAATCAATTTTGCATGGGAACAAGATAATAAGGATTATTTATGTGGAGATGGCAGTAACGAGTTGGTAGCGAAAAATGAAGTAGGTGTAGTCGAACTCGTAATTGCCTTATCACCTTTGACAACATATTCATCATTCTCTTGCCCTTTTTCACCCATCCCAATTTATTTGGGATCGGCGCAACAAGTCTTTTTTTCCATACTTCTCTATTAGTCATCTTTTTAGTCACCTCCTTTCTAGCCATATTATCTTTCACACTTTGACAACCATTTCCAATAAATTGAAGCTCACTAAGGTTGAAAGTGTGGGGCAACGTTTTTTATAAAAAATAAAAAAATACAATAATGATCTGACTGTCTTAAAGACAAATAGGCTAAAGGGTTACTATACCTCTAAAAATACCAATATAGGTTTACTAGGTTACACAAGGGGATACATTTTATACAGAATATCCACCACAATGTACCTACTAAGAAAACAGCACAAGCTGAGTAGAATCAGCAAGTCTTATCAAATATCGTAATTTTTCAATCGCCCACAAATTGCAGCACTATATACGGTTCAACCGGTACAAAAACAAAAGTCCTCAATACCAGCAAATTGACAATTAACTAACATATTTACACATTCCTATAAAAACTTCCAATCAAACATAATTGCACATCAAACGCCGCTTTTTCCTTTACTAAACTGAACGTTTACAAACTGACTCGTAAATTCACACACGTTCCCAATAAGGACATTACAAGCGGCCCGAACCAGTGCAAACCGGTTCGGACCGGTGCGAACTGGATGAAGGACCGCTAATTGGCGACGAGACGCATTTAGCGCTAACCACCGGCCATCGTTCGCACCTCCACACATTAACATGAGAAGGCTTTAATACAAGTCGTGCGATAAATAAAACTGCACTTTATAGAAGCAGAAAAAGGCTTTAGCTGCAGTGACGAAAATTTTGTCTGTATAGAAACTGTTCCAAAGCAGGATTAGCTTCATAATGTAATTTTATTCATTTTGTCGACATAGAAACGATTGAACTATTAAATTCGTATTAAAATGCAAAGTAGACTAACTGACATACAACTGCGAACAGCGGTAAATTGACAAATGAATTCATGTCTATTTCGAACCGGTTTGAAGCAGTTTGAGCCGGTTAAAAGTGGATAATTGGCGACGAAACGCGGTGTATGGCGCTAACCATTGGCATTAGCGTTATTTCGCGTCTCGACACTTTAATATGTGAAGTGTTTCATAAAGTTCATACGACAAGTTGTACTTTATGTCGCAGAAATGAATGTTCAGGTATGTACTTTGTCAACTACCTGCTAAATCTGGTGAAGTCTAAAATTACTACCACTCAAAATGTCGTGAAATAAAGTAAACTTTGTTCAGCGAATACAGACTAAATGACGGACACTGAAATGTTGTTCATGCATTTCTTTCATAATTTTTTTCATCCGAAGGTTCTATGTAGGATATTGCGTCCACGTATGTGTAGCCATAAATAATGTATCAAAATATAGTAGGTTTATAAATAAAATGTTGATCGGGTTTTAATATTTTTGATATTAAGTTTTCTATGTCTATGTTCACCTTTTGTCCAAACTCAACCTAATAATCATCATCATCATCATCATCAGCCTATAGCAGTCCACTGCTGGATATGGGCCTCTCCCATTGCACGCCATTCAACTCGATTTTCGGCAACCCTCCAGCTGCTACCAGCCATCCTGCGAAGATCGTCGCTCGACCTAGCCTGAGGACGTCCCACGTTAAGATTGTCGATTCGCGGTCTCCACTCAAGAAGACGTCCACCAAAACGGTCATCGGTTCTACGGCTAATATGGCCGGCCCATTGCCACTTCAGCTTGCTTATTCTGTGAGCTATGTCGACAACTTTGGTTCTCTACCTAATAATAATAACCCATAACTTCAAGATGCACTGCCAAAATCGCTCTTCCTAGATCAGAAAGCAATTAACCTCTCTTGATACAGTTAGAACATAACTTGTCTTTTCCCGGCATTAAATTCCTAATGCTGCATAAAAATATTTCCTCTCTCATACAACTATTCCAGCCATACATCAAAGCAGTAATTTTTAATTACCACTAAACATATTTTATAGTCTCGCTTGGCAAAGTAAAATATGTTTTGTAGTTATTTGACGTTATCTTAATAAATTATGCCGTCAGCCCATCATTTCGTTCTGATTTTATTAGGAGACGCAAAGCAGATAAGCAAAGTAACAAAATATTTCTTCCACACAAAAATAGAACATAAGGAAGACGGAAAAAAAAATTATCTCGTTAGTAAGAATAGCGGTAATTTTAATTGACAATACGATAATATTGAATATGTAAATATTCTTTTCGTTGCCAAGCGATCTTAAAGACTTATTTGCCAACTGGCTTCAGACAACGCATTCGTCAAAAAAAAATCTTGTTTCCCCGACCCACCCCGTCGTATAACATCGCCTGTGTTGTCCATCGCTCCTCTTTCGTTTTCGCTTAACATTCTTTCTGACTTTTTTGTTTTTGCTCGGCTCCTTAGAGTCCCAGCGTGATGTTAAGTAGCCTGTAGCCGTCCTCAAGAATTGGGCTATCGAAGACAAAAATATTGTTTAAATCTGACTGGTAGTTCCAGAGATTAGCGCGTTCAAGTTAACAAACTCTTCAGCTTTATTATTAGTATAGATTCCAATAAAAAAGTATCAATACCTTAGTTAATTTAATTGACAAAAGGCATTCCATTGGGAAAGGAAACCCGGAATAAGATTGCGTATCTTCGGAATTTACTTTTCCTATTTCCTCAACCTCGACTCCCAGTAGCAACCTCTTTCCTAATTAGATCCAGATTATCATTCCAGTGACTAAACGTATAATGAGGGCAGTTTAACATAAAATACGAGCGCATTCATCGGTGGAACCTCCATTACCATCTTGTCAGACCTGTTGATGCGATCGGCGTTATTGGAACCGATTTGCGGATCGGCCTGATACGTCGTTATCGCCTCGGGCGCATAATTTTCGCTTTAATGTCACAAATGAAGGCGGCGGCCATTTTTTTTTTTGTTGCGCGTATAATTTTCGATGAATTGATGGGACGTAATTTCAGATGAGAGTTTTGGATGGTATTAATTTATTGATTGGGCCGATAATGAATTGTAGGGTGTTATTTTTTGCCGTTATTTCCTTGTGGATATGTTGATGGCATTTAATAATACTCGTACTTAATAAATTGCATGTCAGCGCTTCCTTTTAAAATTTGGACGGCTTGAACAGTTTTCAGAATTATTTTAATAGCCCTTTCGAAGATGCGTATATTCAGATAATAATGAATAAAATACCTGATGCGATATAACTTTCTGTACGTGACAAGATCTGGAACTACGAAGGCTGTTGAAGGGCAAATGTCACAGTCATGGACAGGTCAATTGCTTGGAGGGGACCGATAAACATTCCGGGAAGCGGCAGCGGAGCGTAGAAAGACCTTCACGCACACTCGATTCTAGAAATAGAATTGTTCTATTGGAGACTACCTACGTATTGGGTTTGTCACCCGGCAATTTTATAAATAAGGTCACTATTAAAGCTAGTCTTTACACATAGTTATGTGAATGGAATAAATACACATAAAATAAATTCTCTTAAAGCCATTTCGCATCGACAATTGAGATTGTAAGCGACGCGTCAAAAAAACACTCACAGCGTGTTTCCGACGCACGTCACCGCGTGCTGTCGGAACCATTCGGACGTAAACCAAGTCGTAACACGCACGTCTGAGTGTCTAAGAGAGTTTGAAGCGATCGCTGTAATACGCAACTTACGGAAGTGCAGTGACTGTACTGCGCGTCCGTGAGTGGTGTGAAATAACCTTTACGACTGTTATTGTTTGTCTATTCTAGTATTCTAGTCGACCCCTCCAAAGGGTAGTTTCGTATGGAGCAGAATGCGCAAGAAACTCCACAAATTCTCTTTTAAAAATGTTTTACAATATTTTGTATACATAAAAATGAACAACATTTAATTATAATTATTACGTGAAGACGACACCTAAAATAAAATTACTATAGCAGAATAGGTAAGTCCACCTGAATTATATTTAAAATCGAACAGATTGGCAATGAGCCACGACTTGCAGTAGGCACAAAAGCCAGACACTCAACCCCTGCTCCAAATAAGCCATCAAGCAGGTTACAACACCCACTCCCCAGATCATCAAAATAACACATTTAAAATATTCATAGCCGAATCGGATAAGCTTAACCACATTAACCGACCATTTACCGTTTTGAGGGTATACAGACTAAATGGTTCGTTTAATATTTTCCAGTCTGCGTCGCCATTATGTTCTGTCGTCTGACGCTGTAATTCCGGAGGGTAGGTAGGTACAGTCGTACAGACGATTTATGTTTTGTTGATGTTATTCTGTTGTGTACTCGGAGTTCCGTTTGTATTTCCGGGTGAAAGGGCTATTTTTATGTGTTTCGAGGATTTTCGGCGTTAAAAATTTGTGTGTGTTTTTTGGGGATTTAAATTGTCCCGGTTATTATATAATTTATGTTGTTGGAAGGTGCCTGGCAACACAAATTGCCAGGCACCTGCCTGGCAACACCATGGGGTCTGCCAATGCATTGCCTACTTTATCAGTGATCTGACAAACGAAAGACTGTATTTCAAGCATCTGTCGAACAGGATGCAGCTGAGCATGGAGCGACTGCCTATCTGACCTCCATAACCCAGTGACTGGATAACACGATATCCCTTGGTAACACTGGTTGTCAGACTTTTCGGCTTCTGATTACCCGTTACGACTATCAAATATCTCATATTTATATTCATTTATTGCGCCAGTCTTACCGACAGGACAATTAGACCGGACATAACTCACAGGACTAAATGAATAAAGTTACCTACTTGATAGACATTGCAGACCCAACATACAGAAGACAATCACTGGAAGAATAAATAAATACGCGGAACTGACAGATGAATTACTAGAATCTGATGACAGGAAAAGTATATGTAGTCCCAATAATTCTTTCCACCACAGGCGTTATCCGAAATCATTTACTCCACAGTTTAAAATTATTAAACCTTAAAGAAATCCTCTACATAACACTACAGAAAGCTGTAATTTTAAACACATGCAGAATTGTCAGGAAGTTCATGCAGATAGAAGAGAATGAAGTAGGGTGTCATCACAATCAGAACACATAAACATTTATAAAATCTTACACACCACACGCCGCATTCACTTGGTTTGGCCCGTCAATGTGGGTGAAACCAGCCAAAGAGCTGATAGAAATAACATATACCCGAAAATAATCCAGGTGATACAAATAAGGACGTAAAAAGTTATAAAGATTACATTATTACAAATAATATATACGCATGACGAGACCAACGGCGTCACGTGCTTTTCGAGGCACGGAGGGGTCCCGATATGTAATGGATAACCCATCTACGAACCGACCGCAGCAAGCGAAGCTTTGATCGACCCGTGCGGCTGTTATCATTTAGGCACGAGCCCCTTCAACAACCCTTTCAACTGCATAGAACTCATTTAATGTACAAAAAAAAGACCAAGTTGAACCGTCTCACGCACTTTTTCTTAGTTTGGGACATATCAATATTGCTTTACAGTAACAATAATCATTTTTCTCGATCTCTATCCGTTACGGTATGTAAAAGGTATAGTCTACCTCGTCATTTCTTTACCACTATTGACAACTATTTCTAGTGAATAGAAACTTCACTAACTACTAACTAACTTGAAACTATCTTATTGTCACATAGACAAATACAACGCAACAAGCCACGTGGCCAAAATCGGAACTAATACCGCCATCTTGTGTCAATACAATTTCACAAATGTTTGCCTGTCAATGTCATTCAGGCATCAAAAGGTCCGTGTAGCACACTAGAACTCTTGTTGTTTTATGACAAGCAAGTGATATTCAACCTGCAGGTGATAAAGCAATTACAAAGTCGCCTATACCTACCTTTTAACAACAATCTTTTGGAGAAATACTGACAGTAATCTCATTTCCATGGGGAATCTCATATTATCTCTCTTACCTACGAATATATCTTCAAAACTTCCGCCTACACTTGAATGTTAAACCGCCAATTCTTCAGAGAATTCAACAAAGTGAAGTATTATAAAAAGCAAGCTAAACTCGGTCCAAGTGTATGACAACTGATAACAGAGAAGTCGGTGGCGCCCTCTCCCGGGGCCGAAGTGAGTTAGTGCCCACGTTTTCCACGTTTTTCGTTCCACAAAGCTGTGTGAGTTTTAAGATACGGTGGTAAATGTAGTGGCTTTAGTATTCAATGCGTTTTTAGGAAACCTTATAAATAGTGTTCGAACGCGCGACGTAATCGTATTTATATTTCACCACAAAAATACATAACAAGAAAAAAATATCTAACACTAAAAATATCCAATGAATGAGATCGCAGAAAGCGACGAGGAAGCCGGCCTCGTCGATTATCGTAACGTTAATTCGAATGATTTTTTAATCGAAATTACAACTATCCTATAGTATTTTTTTATGACAAGCACAATTAAGTAGTACCGCCGCGTCGCCAAGTCGATAGATATCAATAAAACCTTATAGATACTCGTATAAGTAAATGTTTTGTGCGAAACGACAATTTTCAATTTTAAAATGGTTTGAATTTTATGTTTTCTCCACGCGTTCGTGCTAGAACCACAAAATAAATTAAATCAATGAAAATTTGGAACAAATAACGTTACATTTATTTATCTATGCAAGATACGTAGACGACGAATTTGTTATGTTACTTGTGATTATGTTGCCTGATTGTGCTAAAAGTGGGGTCAGTTTAATAGAGCAACCGGTCAAGGGGTCGTATAATTGCGTCATGTTATATGTTAGACTTTAGAGGGTTTAGTTTCCGCAGCGTCCTTTAGGGGGACCATTGTGCATGGGCCATGGCGGCTGTCGCTGGTTCCAAGCAGCCCACCACCTCGATGCCCCGAGGGTTTCTGAAGAGGGTTTTTGGAAGGTGACTCCTGTGCATTCAAAAGCCTTTGTTTTCTTTACATATAATTTTCTTGTGAACTTGAAATACTAAAGAAAATTACTGACTATATTTGAAAAAAAATAACACAGACACACTTCTACCTATCTCAGAAACAATCAAAATCATAAACAGTCATATTTATTCTGTTACCAACGCCGGTATTTTCTTTTATTATTTTCTCACGCATTTTCGTAAAGAAACGTATCTAACGGTAGATTGTTCTCTTAATATATCTTTTGTGCTTATAATTAAGACGGAGGTATAAAAGGCACTCCCTGAGGCGTTGCTAACTTTATTAAAGAAAAAGTCTAGACTAAGTCGGTATGAGATGAGTTGTATTGTGTGGAAAAATCTAAGTGTAGTTGCTTCGAGACAATTATTTGTAATCTAAGAATTATTTCGATGTGCAGAGATTGTTTTAATGCGTTTTTGGTTAAAAAGGTATTGTTATGACCTTGATATCTACAGTGAAAAAATAATCAACAATACACTTTCACGTATTAACGTTTCTCTGAAAAATCTGACAATCCCCCTTGACCCCTTGTACACTTACAAGGGGTCAAGGGGAGGTGGGGGGTAAGGGACAAGGGGACGTGTATGTTGGTTCACCGGTGCTATATTTCAGTAGAATATAGCATCCATACTCCATACTAATATTATTCCTGAATACGAAAGTAACTCTATCTGTTATTCCTTACTACCTCTGAGTTTGTTTCTGCCTCTCTTCTCTGAGTAGTCAGATAGGAATTTCATCTAGTTTTCAAAAATATGACTGGCGTGTAAGTGTTTGTACAAACCTACTTACAGAAATAAAGTCATTGAACATTTACTTTTTCACGTCTTAACGGATTTCGACGAGATTTGGCAAACAGGTAGACAGGAGGTCATAGGATACTTTTGATCCCGGTAGTATGTTCTCATGGGATAACTCCTACTGTCCATTAACTGCTAAAAGTGGTCCTATACTCATCAGAGGTCTATAGCGTAATATTTGGTAATCATTAACAGGAATTTGGATTCCTGTTAATGATTACCAATTACCGATTGTTCCGTTACCGATTATTCCGATAATAATTTTGATTGGCTCTTGACTGATCCTGGGCTGGTTTGTTAAAAGACAAATAGGCTCGCTCTCTTGGGCGTCAATGCCAAATGCCTTACAATATTTGACCAAATGTTTGTTCGATGTTGGCAATCTCGTCCTCCTACCAACTCACCACTACATTATTCGACTTACAATTTCAATTTTCTGTACACGCACACTTCTCAAAGGCAAGGTTCACCACAAAACCACTATGTACCCTATACAAACAAGGAGTAATCCTGGCGAAACTTTAGATATAACCTGACGTCTCTGCCTACTGAATATAACATTAACTAACGGTGGTTTTTTGTCATGGCGCTCGATTTGCATGTTATGAGTTGGGCACGTCATGACGTGTTCTTTTGTTGCCAAGGGTGAGGGCTGAGATGAAGAGACTGCAGAGAGCATGTTGACGGTGCTAGCAGGGTGACAAAGGGGCGGATTGACTAGAACAACATTTATTGTTAAATGTCGCTGCATCATTTTTAGATAAAGGCTTTTGGCCTCGTACAGGACTTTTTTTATATATATTGTGGTTCTTATTTATTTTTATTTTTCTCTTTGTATTTTAATAGGTATTATATTTAGTTCGTGATCTTCCTGTGTGAGTCCAAAGAAATACTTTTTCTTTTTAAAACAAACTGACAAGGAACATTTCAAAAGCCGCATTTTTTTTACCTTTTTAACAGAAACTGATGTAGGCCTGCCATAAATTATTCTGAATTCTTATAGATTTGTTATACCATCGATTTTCAACTTAAGTTGTTATTATGAATGTATGACTTATGGAACTATTTCTTTGCATATGAATTATTGTGGATGTGTTCAAATAGGTACACTAACTAAACGACCGACATTTCTATTATTCCGCCATTATTCCGACAGCTATTTGCTGTCGGGGGCAAGGCAAATTAGTAATTGAAAATATGTCTATTTTTAGCGACAATCTGTCGAATGGTTGTGAATGAAAGTGAAATGCAGACAAAATGTAAAGAATTTATAACCATCATGCAATGAGGGTAACATAAAATCCACTACTAATAATAATAATAAATAAATCCCTGGACATTTCACACAGCACCATTTGTCCCAAGCTAAGCAACCTAATGCTTGTGTTATGGTAACAAGATGGCTGATAAACTACTTATATACAATTTTTTTTTTGTAAATACATATATATTATAGATAGAAAAACACCCAGACTCGGAACAAATACATGTAGGTCATACAAATATTTGTTCCGTGCGGGAATCGAACCCGCGACACGCAGCGCAGCAGTCAATCGCTTAACCACTGCGCCAACCGTGCCGTCAAAATTGAATTGAATTACTTGAATTTTTACCAAAATTACTGGTAAAAATTACTAGAAATAATCTTTTCGCACCAATGTTATAACTCTTTTAAATAAATTAATTATGAAATAAGGTCTTAATTTTATTAACTGTTACTACATATTTATTTACTTACTGTGTAAATATAAAAGTGTAAAAATAGAAATCTGCATGAATGTTACCGGCTTAATAAACAAATATTTAGAAATGCTGTAATTTGTATTACGAATCAACTTACATTAAAATAAACCATATTCACGATTGTTTGGTATTATTTGAAACGAGCGTTTTAACACTATTTATCAACGCAATTTATTTGTGAAAAGGAGTAGTAATTCAGTTTGACTGTTTTTTACATCCGGCCATACGGCATCCTAAACATACCACACCTTACTCACTTGACATAAATTGGTCTAAAGATTAAGCGCCTAGCAAATTTTGTAAGGCAACCGATTGCAGAAACTCGACTGACAAACGATATCATTGGTGCAGGAAGAACTCACGTTCAAACGGAATTGAAATCCTAGCTATTCGTTCAAAGGCTATGAAAATATCCAAGCAATATACTTTGTACGTTTTAGTGGAATATCGACAATGTAACGTAGGATTTCAATATTGGAATAACTGGATGTCCCGTGGAAAAATAAAAATGATGATTATTAGTACTTCCTTACGTGGGTTTTTAAAATATTTTATTTTCATTTTTTATACCATCTGTAAGCCTACAGGCTGATGCGTGGGGAAGGACATATTTGCCCATTTCCCTATTTGTTATCATATAATTGTTTTTTTGTGTGTTAGGCTATGTCTTATGTATACACTAAATAAATAGTCTATCTGTCTACCTATGTATTTGAATAATAAACAACAGGGTAATTTACTCGTTCTTCGGAAAAGCAAAACTAGCTGAACGCATCTTCCTCCTTTGTTCGAAGTCGTTTAAAAATACATCATCACTGGTATTGTCCACAAAACTCCTCACAGCCAGACAAAACGACAACCATTCCAAAAGAAATCATGATTCAACCTTATTTCAAATGAACTATCTACTTTCCTCCCCCGCCCGCCTGGCCCTAGCAACGAAAAACAGTACACAAATCTATCAGTTCCGGTAATTGAAATCCCATTAGTGTTGGGTGATGAAAATGAAGCGGGCCCGGCCAAATAAAATGCGAATCGCCCTTTTGTCTGCCCCGGGCGGACAAGCAAGATTCAATTTGTCAGGAATCTGGGAATGGTGCAAGTTTTAGACGATAGAGGGATTTTTGGGGTAGTTTGATGGGATACGTGATAGTGGCTGTAAAATAATTGCTTCGGGCAATGCTGGGCATTATGCTGAGTCGGCCCTTTAAAGCATTGTTTTCTATTATTTACAGTTCTAAGGTGATTTTTACGGTAATGCGGATAAATACATTTTTATTTCTTTCTATAAGGAGTAACAAAGTCCTAATTCACAGACCATGGTATTTCCAAACGCTTTGCAACTTATTAAACAACGACATAATTATTCGCTGATGATATTTACGTTAGGGCCACTGAAATGAAAATAATATAAATTATATTCCATTGTATACCTTAGTACATCTTAAGACACTGCACGAACATACACCACTGATTTGTTAAACATGTTTTACAAAATTGCATTAAGACCATGTTTGGCTTGATCTGGATTGGATATTCCATTGTTTATTTTCAGCAGACAAAAGGGCTTTATTTTTTGTTATATTTTAACCGTGGAAAAAAATAGCCTTTAGAAGAACGGCAATTTTGAGGCATACACGTTATGCCTCAAAATTAGTAACCAAAAACAAAAGAACTATCATAACTAGTCTACTCCCGCCGTCGCCCATCACTCAGCACCACAAACTGGTGACACGGAGAGGACAGCCCCCGGGGGTCCAGGGTTTTTGTCGTCCGACACCTGCCCAAAAGATCCTGTTTCTTGTTTCTGAATTCTTATTGGAGACAACTGATAAGTTTGCTTTTACTTTACACGATTTTGAAAGTGATCGAGTGTTGATAGCTGAGCAAATATTGAGTTACAATGTTTTTGTAATTCCTATATATATTTGTTGCTGTATTTGTTTAGACTTTCTGTGTCCAAATTATGATAAATGATGTTTATTTCTATAAATTGGTTTTGACAAACAAATTTACAAGTTAAAAAATTATTGTTTTAAAACTAGATGATGTCTGAGAATAAACACCGAAACAAAAGCGGAGTTCTCTTTAGAAGACCAGGCTTTAAAACTTCAGGCATAATGTCTGAACATACCTGAATATCATAATGAGGACAATGCAGATCGTCTTTTTGAAGAGAGAACTACACAGATTTGAATAGAACTGTTCAGTCAGTGCACGCGTGTGTTAGCAATGATATCTCACCTGATGGTAAACGATGGTGTAGACAACAATGGTGCACGGTATTGCTTCAAAAAGTAACCTCATCATCATCATCTGCCTAGCCTTTTCCCAACTATGTTGGGGTCGGCTTCCAGTCTAACCGGATTCAGGTGAATACCAGTATTTTACATGGAGCGACTGCCTATCTGACCTCCACAACCCAGTTACTGGGTAATACGATACCCCTTGGTAAGACTGGTTGTCAGACTTTAAGGCTTCTGACTACCCGTAACGACTCAAAAAGTAACCTATTTATTCGAAACCTAAAGACTTTCAGGAAAAAACGGCGTAAGATACATAATGCTACTTAGTATGATGTTTTTCAAAAACTGCTATTGTTAGTCTTTCAGTTTATTGTTTTATTAGCCATTAATGTCCCACTGCTGGGCAAAGGCCTCCCTACTCTCCTTCCACCTCTCTCTGTCCGGAGCTACCAAGGACCAATCTTTATTAAAGGAGTCCAGCTCATCCCGCCATCTCCATCTGGGCCTGCCGCGATGTCGTTCTTTTAGTACAGACATCTAATTACATACTATTGATTTTCCATAATATTTTTTGCTGTTATTTGGATTTTTTAATTTTCTGTTTGTGTCTTATTTTGTTAATAATATCTTGTTGCGAGAGTTCTTGTCAATGCTTATTCTTTCTTTCTTTTCCTCTATCTCCAATAAATCGTTGGCTCTAAACATCCTATCTAACAGATTTGCGTCGCACACTGGCACACGGGTCACAGGAGAAATCTATTGGTCCTCAGAGTCCCTCGACACGCTACGACTTGTTCACTTGTTCGACACCCGTGTTGAACACACTAACCCGGGCCTGATTGTAACTGAGTCAGGGATTTATCGCCCATTACGCTGATATTTGTGTCTTGATGAAGAATTGGTAATGCATTTTACAGAGAACAAATAACGAAGAAGATACGTATCTTTAAGTAACTTATATAAACTTAATATTATAAAGAGAAAAGATTAGATTTTTTGGATGTGTGTTTATTATGCTTTCACGCTAAAACGGATGAACTGAACGGATGAATGGATTAGGATGAAATTTGGCACATGGGTAGACCATGACCTGAAAAAAGACATAGGACATACTGTTCAACCTTGATCGCAGAAATCGCAGGCAACAGCTAGTCTTTAGATAATGTTACAAAAATTATCATTATAAAAATAAATAAAATAAGGCTAGGCTTTATTTTTTTATCTTTTATTTCTTGTCTTGAATGGTGATACTTACTTAGAATTTCCTAATGAAAAATCCTACTAATTTCAACAGGCGTACCTGTGACGACTAATACCATCAAGGCAGAAAAATTACCAATTTTCGGGATATTCAAACTCTTCCCACAAGCCCGACACCGTTTGACGTCACAAAAATTACTCACGGGTGTAAAAATGACATGGTACTCTAATTATAGTTATCGTTCATTCTGATCTATAAAGTTAATAAATTAACTGCCTAACATGCGTTGCAAGTTGTAAACGTCAGGTGACGGAAATTGTATAAGGGTTACAAGCGCAGGAAAGGCGTAACAACTCATAATTTTATTCTTCGAAAAAACGTGCATTTTATATTACCTTCTTTTAACATAAGTAAATATTATTTGCCTTTTGCTTTTTATGATAAAATAATAAATTCTTAAATTATGATTTTTGTGGCACGACAGGGCAAGATATAGTAATAATAACAATAAATCGTTTATTTATAAAAAGGGAATACATTTAAAATGAATACCTTATTAATTAAAATAGCGCACATTTGTTAATTTGCCTGAACTAGGTTGTTCTTCAGGCTAGAAAGTGCATTAATACTTAATAAAATAAATTGACAATGATTAGAGCATAAAAACTAAATAAAAAATTAGGTATATAAAAATAAAATAACATGCTAGCAGTTCTATTTGCAGACAATATATAATATATTTAAAATAATAATAGGTGTTCTGTTTGTGCATTGTCGATGGTTAGTAAATAATTAAGTATACCTATTTTTTTACTGGTATAGTAATTTTTTTTATTCTATTTATTCTATTGTGTCCTTGGACATCCCTCATCGATTAATGAATTATTGACAAAGGCCGGAAAACAACTGATATTACTTTCAGGATATTTATCTTCCAACCGAAAATACGCCTCATATTATAATCAAAAGTTCGGTTAGCTCTGTTTGACATCGATTCCTGGTAGAGCCAACGAAACCTTCTGGTCAGTTGGTCAAAGGAGAGTAGGCAACAAAGGACATCCTTTGTAAAGAGTGAAATGTAACGTACGTTGATACAATACATTTTAGTCTCCCACTTTGGGTTAGGAACCTTTGTAGCGCACTGCACGACCTGAATTTGTTTTAGAATAACTATTTTTGGTGTGGAACGAATGAATACAAAAAGAGGGTGGATTCTACATTTCAATAGTTCCTTTCAATAAGTTTTTTTTTTATAATGACCCCAGTAAATGCAAAACATACTCGTATATACTAAGAAATATTCCGGACACAAAGAAGTAATTGCTCAATGCAATGTGTGAGAATAAACAAAACCAAAAACAAAATTAAAACGTCAAAAATACAAAATCATCCCCAGCGGCCACACAATCTCTCTTCATGAAAACGTCATTTAAACATTATTAACCGAGACGTCCCCATCACTGAGTTATTGCACCCCTATAAGGGCAGTGTACAAAATCAAACGAGCCAAACTCCCCCCTCATTACGAACTATACCATCGTAAAATTCACAGAGTTATTATACGAAATTATAGCACTATTATAGCGTTGCTATAAAACTTACAGCTACAGTACATAACTGAGCCAATCTTGGTTTACAACCTATAAAGATGGCGGTATGAACTGATACTATAAATAGTTTGTGAACTAACTTGCTTTATGTATTTTGTATTACTTTTTAGTTCTGAAATTGCGGTGGAGCAAACAGTGTGAAGGGTGTAATTATTATAAAGCTATGTGACGTCATTCACCGGTAAATTGCGGCGGCTATGTGGGTGGTCACCGCTTTTCTTGGAAACCGTAAACCGCTTAAGAAAAACTATCAAATATATTTTTTTGTAGACTATTAGCTGTGGCACTAATGGGGCATTTTACTAGTAAAATGTTAGTGTTAGCACTAGGCGACATTTAAATTAATGCCTAATTTAAAATATCATCTGCCTAGTCTTTTCCCAACTTGGTTAGGGTCGGCTTCCAGTCTAACTGGATGCAGCTGAATACCAGTATTTTACATGGACTGGTTGTCAAAGTTTCGGGCTTCTGACTACCCGTAACGATTGTCAAAGATTCACGAATGACAGCCGATACCAACGGCTTAACGTGCTTTCCGAGGTACGGAGGGGTCTCGGTATGTAAAGATGGTAACCCACCCACGCACCAACCGCGGAAGGCGTAGCTTAACCTGATCAATCGACCCATGTGGCTGTTATTACTTAGCTACGGGTCCCTCCTTAGTGCCTAATATAAGTAAACGGACATAAATTTAATAAATAACATAGCGTCATGCCCAAGTTCTACAAGAGGTTTGTTAAAGCAGTATGTAAGAGGGGGTAAGCCGTTTAACCGCACACATAATGCTCCTCAGATTTGAAGTAAGATCCAAGGACACGCACAAACGACACACAACACGATTGATGGAATTTTTCAGTACCAGCCCGGAGTTTGAAGTTGGTGGTGTGATACCCCCCCCCCCGTGCCTCGGAAAGCACGTAAAGCCGTTGGTCATGCGCCTGATCTCTCCCTCTATCGTGTCGGATTGCCGTCCCATCCGACTATGAGAGTAACGGAACAGAGAGTGAAGCTGTGTTGTGTTTGAGCACACACTTGTGCACTATAATATCTCCTGTAAACCTGACTAATCTTCATTGAAATTGGCCATCGTGACTGAAATCGGTCAGGGGGATTATTTTTATTGTTAACAAAAATGTATTCCCAAATCTTTTTCATCGAAATGCTGAAACTATCAACCACAAAACCCATCCACACACCATTCTAACTGAACTAAGTAAAAAACTAGTAACTTAATGTATTAGGTGGCAGCAGAGAGATATTCCCGGGGAAGCTGTAGCATTTCCAACCCGTTTCTGTCAACTAAGTAAAGTAAGTAAGGCTAAGTTGTCAACCGGAAAAAACGGTTACCTGTTTTCGGTTTCTTTGTAGATTGAATGCGGTACAATGCCTTTGAACTGTTGAATTGAGAATTTGTTAGTGATCTTTTGAGTTTCAGTATTTACGGGTTTAGAGTCGAGATAGCGCTTCAGGTAGGAACTAGTTGTCTGGTCGTGTGAGATAGCGCTGTATGGAGGTACTAGTCTTGTTTGTTTGTCGGTTGTGGAGATCTTTGTGGATGATTATGTCCGTGACACAAAAAAAAAAAAATTTTTTTTTTTGAAAAACATGTATAGTTTTAGTTAAAAGGATATGTGCAGAGATATTTCAACTTTGTATCTCGGTGACGAACGTAACTTTTGGTAAGATTTCCTACTCTCGTTAGGTACATCATAATCAGCCTGTAACGTTCCTACTGCTGGGACACACCACTCTCTCTCACCTAGAGGAGGCCTCCTCTAGGTGAGAGGGAGTGGGCCGTAATGCACCACGTGGGCCCAGCGCAGGTTGTTAGATGTCATATGTCTTTGAATTTATGGTTCTATGCCATTTTGGTTTCCTTATGATGTTTACCTTCACCGTTTTGACAATAGTAGTTATGAAATAATTTACACAAAGTAAAGCGCATATCTGGGTTCGAACCTACGACCAACAACAGGTATGTCGCGGCCGTTACTACTGGGCCACCACTGCTCTCAGGTACTTGAATTTGCAAAGGCAAATTCAGGGAAATTAATTGTTAAGCTTGTGACTACCAACTAAAATTGTCCATATTATATTCAAGTCATAATTACTGTCATTCTATGACAATTGCTACTATACGGGAAATTGACTTAGGGTGTCAGTTTGCTTAACAATTAATTTCCCTGGCTGACTTCTACATTAACGATACAGTTTGTATACCAAGTGCTACTAGTGCTGTGGTAGTACATGTAACGCCACTTAGTTACAGGGTGTAAGAGTATGTAGCCACAACAATCATCATAGCACATTACTACGTTTTAAACATCTCTTAAAGAAACAAGAATAGCCATAATTCATCATGGCACACTACCACGTTTTAGACATCTGATAAAGAAACACGGAAGCGCCCTGAGAAGAGCTGACGCCACGTTTTGACAAGCCGTTAAAGAAATAGGAGTATCAGGACAGCAGATGCCACACGCCGACATCGTGTTCTCCAGGAACACCAGGGTTCTCCAACTTCGGTTCGCGGCGTCTTCCTATCTTCTATCGCCGCGCCCGATAAGTTCACGAACACAGATCTTCACACGACGGTGGCCGCCTCGGAAAGGAAGCGCGAATTACTAGGCACCCATATTTATGCCTTCGGTGCGCACGCCGCGCCGCGCTCACTAACACACAGGCGACACCGTGCGGAAACCATTTGACAATAGTCCGCTGTCGTGTGATTGGTTAAAAATGCGTTATCTTAATTTGTTATATTTTTTGTAAATGCTGGACTAATTTAATGTACACGTTTTTATTGGTTAGGTCATATATTGTAAATAGTATATAAGTCGCTTTATTTTACCAAATATATAGGTAGATCTTACACATCCACACATCAACGAGTATTTTCTTCAACCTTCTGATATCTCAAGTGCCTCTAAAAGTAGGTAAAGTAACAATATTCAATTATACTTAGTACTCTACTCATACGTCGTCGGTGCAAGCGCGTGTTAATTATTGAAGTACCTACACTATTGAATTGCCTTTAATTACTGACTTTTAGTGTGAAACCACTTCATAAAGGTCCTAGGACACGCCAATTCCTAAAGGGTCCCCGAATTACAAATTGCAATTGTCAATATTTATGTGATTGTTGTCTCAATTGATGCGCAAATTGATCGTCTACAAAACGCAACTGAAGCGCGTCCACTCGTTATTTACTATAATATCAACAGCTCGCCCACCCATCCAAATCCAAACCTCACCACAGATACTTAACTTACAAAAACAAAACAACGTATATCCTTTAGGTATCACAACGATAATCAATAAACCATTCCGGCCAGTCGGAAACCACATTCATTATTCAGCGCTACAGCGATTGTATCAGCTGTGTAAAATTACACTTCCTTCCCCTAGTTACGTGGAGCGATCGCTTGAAGCGGTGCAGCGCTTGAGGTGTAAGGGCCCGTAACTCGTTCCTTTACGGGTTGTTGAGCAAACAGCGCGCTTTATAAAAGTTTGCTGAGTGTTGAAATGTGAAATCTTGCGATTTTTTCGCTGGCTGTATTGTTGGGGGCCGATTGACCTGTTTTGGGTTTATATCTCAGTTCTACCGACAAATGTTTATTTTAGTTACTTATTTTTGTGACCATGTGGAAATCTAGTGCGAAAATCATACTAGATATAATCACATCGCGCCTGTATTGCTAGAAGTCCTAGGCAGAGGTGTATCTAAAGTACATCCACATATCACCAGTTATGTTTAAGTCTCATGTATTAAGGGACGAGCCTATTGCCATCAACCGGGCAAAAATCTAGACTTCCGGCTGCTACTGAGAAACTCCAGATGGAAAAGTCCAATGACACTTTGTCGAATCGAACCCGGAACCACATGCTCAGCAGTAGCGCTTGCGACCACTACACCAACCTTCAAATTCTTACTAGTTTACTTCAAGTAAGTCTTTGTAGATAAGTGAACTAGTAGTGGTTCCAGCATAATATTGTTACCCTAAAAATGCCGGAAAAGTATTGTCGATATCTTTGATCTGGAGATGTATAGTATACGTAAAAAAAAAAACGACAGAGGCGCCGATTCCCGTGTTCACAAACTAAACTAAATTTAAGTTTATTTCATCTTTTTCTTTCTATTTCATTAAGAAAAGGACAGAAGATAAATATTAGTTTAGTCCTGTTAAATTAGGATACTCCATAGAAAGTTTAAGCGTGATTAAAAATATGGCTACTGACTAATTTGACAGGACTAAACTAATATTTATCTTCTGTCCTTTTCTTATTGAAATATGTAGACAGAAAAAGATGCACTGAACTTAAATTTAGTTTAGTTTGTAAACAAGGGAATCAGCGCGAGTGATAATAATAAGTGGTTACAAAAGAAAACCCTACCCTCTCCTTTACCGTAAAAGAGACAGATTTTCAATATTATAAAAAAAATCTGTACGGTTATAAAAACATTCCGTTATCACCAATCTGTTTGCCAGGCGTGGTGATTATGACCATGCCCTAATGTGCTTTTAAAGGAAGGTTCATATTCAGGAGCAAACCTTTGTGGACCTGGCAGTTAGCAAGTTGTTTTATATGCAGGAACCCATTAATCACCAGCCAAGCAAAAGGAGAAAATTTGTACAACCACATCTCATCAGTAATAAATAACTGTTGGCGTATTTTTTATTTATTTAAGTGCAAGCTATCTCGACGGGGAAGAAATATGGCCGGGACGTGACGACTTAATCTGTCCAAACCCGGTACAGAGCGAGAAATGTGTAAATAATTTTTATTTGCCACTCTTTTCGCAAAGGGTTTTGGTGTTCATTTTTATGAGTTCCTGTGACAATGTTAACAACCTGTAATTATGAAGTCTGGTGGACCTATTAATTATCTGATGTGTATAAAATAATGTAAGTACAGGATCAAATTATGTGAGACGACTTTGTTTTCTGAAGACTTTGATTTTTTTATCTCATCATCTGCCTAGCCTTTTCCCAACTATGTTGGGGTCGGCTTCCAGTCCAACCGGATGCAGCTGAATACCAGTATTTTACATGGAGCCTGCCTATCTGACCTCCACAAGCCAGTTAATACGATACCCGATCCGATCGATCGGTAGCTGATCTCATTAATTTATGTACTTATAACATCTTATACCTGCCTCCGCAGCATATAAAGTTCTGATTCTGATTCTGACCCCTTGGTAAGACTTTCGGGCTACTGACGACCCGTAACAACTGTCCAGAGAGAAGATCCACAAAAGATACCCGGGACAAACGGCTTAACGTGCTTCCCAGGCATGGAGGGGTTTTGGTATGTGAAGATGTTCACCCATCCATGGACCAACCATGGCAAGCTTAGCTTTACCTGATCGATCGATCCGTGCAGCTGTTATTACTTAGCCACGGGCCTCTTTGATTTCTTTATCTACCAAATAATAAAAAAAAATGGATGAAGTTATCGACCACATAATTTTAATTGAACCGTATCCGGAACTAGCCAAACTGGCCTTTACTAAGACGTAATGGCCCTTACAAAATATGGGTTACAGTTAATCGATAAAATGCCTATTCAAGACTTATTTTTTCGTTCACAAGTTATACCAACCTCTGAAATTACAACACTATTAAAACAACCCAAAAATAAAAGATACCAAAATACTATCACAAAAACAATCCACATTAACATCCCTACGTCCCAAAAGCTGAAGGAGCTCACATCCAATTCACTTTCAAGAGTCGTCGGTACGTCGTCAGTTCGTCTCGTCCCAAACACTCGTTGCAATTTGCAACGAAAACACTCCTTTTTAAGACCGAACTGCTGCAAAAGACTTATTCGGCTTCGTACGCATCCTATTCAAGGAGTTAAGTAAGGAAAAATCGGGTCTCCTTTTTTCTTCCAGGCTTTTCAAAGCTACTGTGAAAGAGGTTGTCAATATTTTGAGCGGTATGAATGGGCCTCTGTAGTGGATGTCAATGGAGGCTTAAGTGTGGTGCGCGGTTTTCCATTTGGTGTGATTTGTGTCGGGTTTTTGTGGTGAAGTTGTTATACAAAATTAGCAGATTAGGCGTTTAGTAACATATGTAACTGGTGAAATGGTGGTGTATTAATAGGCACACCTACATTCTAAATAGGTAGGTAGGTTAATACAGGTGTGATATTATTTGTTAGTTGTTTAACCATACGGAGAGGAAGGATCACTCTACTGTTTCTTAATGGTTATTGTGATTAAGATTTATCGTTAGTTATCGGTTTCTATGACCCCAAAAAGTGACTTTTGTCAGTCTGTTGACTGACCGACCGACCTTTGACCTAGTGACGGCAAGACATAAATTATTTTTTCTTATACCAGCAAACATCTACTTTGTATACAGAAACTAAATAGTTACTGGAACATGCGAACCAAGAAACGAAGTTCAGGGAGGTGGCAACTAGAATTATTTTTTATTTGTTTATTGGTAATTGGTTTTTTGGTGGTGTTTTTGTTGCACTTTCAAAAGTGTCTTTTAATGGTCTAATTAAAATATACGACTCGACTTTGACAAGCAAAAAGTTTACTAATTAATCCGAAAGAAAAAAAAAAGAAAATTTGTGTCGGCACCATTGGCAACACCCTCATATCGCGCCTACCCCCTTTTGAGATAGCTCAAAGCCAATTAGATGCGGTGACAAGCGTAGGATAGCGGCGTGAATGGCTACGTAGCGGCGACGGTCTTTACAAAAGTTACACCGATGTGTTTAGATGTATCTGATGGTGGAACGAGGAGTTTGCATGCATTGAGAATGTGGTTGAAGGTGGGGAGTCCCCTATATGTGGGGGAGAAAGGGAACTAAGGGGTTACGTTAAGAGGATTTGAATTTGACGCGTCTGATGCAGTTCTGTTAATGATGTACTCGTATGTCGCAATTTTGGTGATTATAATAATTTTGTCTTTTGATTGTCTGTTGTTTTTTAATGACTGAATGTGTTCTAAGGATTATTTGAAAGGTGCGTTGCTGGTAAAAAAAAATCATTTGTGGAGTTGTCACTGTCGTTGCTTATTGATAAAACAAGATGGTGGCGCGGCGTTATTTCCGATTTTGGCCACGCGCCAAAAGGACGTTGTATCATAGATACTTTTTTTTCTGTCGTAGTGCTGGGAAAAGGCCTCCCCCAAATCCTTCCAGGAGCTCTTTTCCCGCGCCACCTCGAACCAGCCCTTGCGGTACGCGGCCAGGTCATCTCACCATCTCTTTCTGGGCCGGACTCGGCCAAATTAATATAATAATATTAATTTGAAAAGAGTTTAGAGATTTTATACCACTTACCGATCATCAATGTATTTTATATTTCGGCATAAGCAGTAAATAAGAAACTTTATATAAATCAATTTATTATTTAATTAAAAGCCGAGAAAATACGAACCATACCTATTAGAGATTGAGAACACTATAATATTATAATATTTGTTTAATAGATCATTATTTTCATATGCATGTGATCAAATTAGATCAAACTGTTGCACAATAGATATTTAGGCATGTATTTCATTAAGCTTCGTTTGATAATTGGAATTAACAGGTTATTATTTGTAGCATTATTTTCCCGGGCCCATGACTAAATAATAACAGCCGCACAGGTCGATCGATCAGGTTAAGCTGCGCTTGCCGCGGTTAGTCTGTGGATGGGTGACCATCTTTACATTCCGAGACTCCTCCGTGCCTCGGAAAGCACGTTTAACCGTTGGTCCCGGCTGTCATTCGTGGATCTTTGGCAGTCGTTATGGTTAGTCCGAAGCCCGAAGTCTGACAACCAGTCCTACCAAAGGGTATCGTATTACCCAGTAACTGGGTTGTGGAGGTCAGATAGGCTGTCGCTCCATGTAAAGCACTGGTATTCAGCTGGATCTGGTTAGACTGGAAGCCGACCCCAACGTAGTTGGGAAAAGGCTAGGCAGATGATATAAGTAGCATTATTTTTAGGAGCACTTTAAAATTGGCCGAAATATTAAAAAACACATGTGGGTATACCACAAGTACACCTCTGCCTAACCCGTCGAGGAATACAGACGTGATGTATGTAACGTAACGTTATAAAATAAAATAAAAGTTAAAAACTGAAATCCGACTACGACAAAAAATTCAAAAACGGTATTAACAAGACATCGTAACAAAATAACACCGGTTTTCGTATAACCAGAGTCACACGTCATAAAGAGATAAAACGTACAGATTACGTGTGACTCCGGTTATTTGAAAATCGATGTTATTTAACCCACGGAACAACATGAGTCTTCTGACGTTACCTCGATTGTCAAAATATGACGCGACTCGTCATATTTTGGAGTTATGAGGAAACAGATGTACTCCTTTGGATTTGACTTAGTTAAGTAAAAAACTAATAACAATATAAGTAATTAAAGTTAAAATCATAATCAAAACAGGAACCATTTTTAAAAAAAAATGTTAAGAAATATCTCATCTTATCTACAACTAAAACTGTGCTTAAAAACACAAACCCTAACTCGTCTTATTAGATGATGTTAAAGACAAAGACATGCATTAGGCAAGCTGTAACTCCAGCAGTCGGCCCCAATCATGGCCGGCCAAACTTGGCCCTTAATTAAATATCTAAACTTGGCCAAGTAAGTCAAATTTAAGCGAGTTTCAAGCACCTATTCAGGTGTTGTCCATAATAAAAGCAAGTTGTCCGTAACTGGGGTTTAACTTAGAATACACCGGCGGTATCTCTGGTGTAAGTTTAATGTATATGACGGTTACTGCGGCGCTTGATTTGGAGACTGGATAGTTTAGGGAATTAGTTGCTCTGGTTAGTTAAAAGACGAGTAGTTATGTTGTAAGTTAGGTTTGTCACGAGGCCGGCCGAAGCCGCCGAGGCCGGAAAAAGGCGGTGAGATAACCTGGACACGGACCATGAGGACTCGTTCCAGGTGTAGTGGGATTGAGTTCTTGGAAGAACTTGGGGCATGTGTGTCCAGCGGTGGGACAGTATAGGTTAAGCATAAAATAGGATCATCTTTAAAAGACAAAAGTGCTGCGTAAGATCTTTGTTTATCTCAAAACTACCGATAGCTGTAAAAATTATTTCACTAAAAATCATACATTTGTATAACAACATTACCTTCACTTTATGTATTAGAAATGGCAATTTTCGTGAAAGCAAATCCTCATATGGTAGACAGATTTCCAAGAAATAGACGTGATGATAGATGGCAGACAGATTTCCAAGAAATACACGTGATGATAACAAACTAAATGTACGTACATCGAAAACTGCACTTGTGCGCAAAGTGTTTTTTGCATGGCACCAACTATCTACAACAAATTACCCAATAGTTGGAAAGAGCAAACTATACCAAAACTTAAATACACAATGAAATTGTTTTTGGCACAAAAAGCATTATACATAGTATTACAGAATTTTTAAACGACCACTGACAACCGACTCATGGTGATTATTATAAATAAATAAATATTTGGGGATTGCTTATCCGACTTGGTTAAATAAAATACCCGATGACTCCAATTACTATTTATTATTCCGGACGTGTACACAGTTAGGTTCTAGCGTAATGAGTGGCCGTGCGCGAGGTGCGACAATGGTATTTAGGTATAAACATACTCAATACATGAATCTGTATGCCTGTGTGCATCTAACCCCTACAAATATAACAAACGTTATAGTAATTATTGTCATGTAGTAGTGGAGAACTTAAATATGCCTATATTATAAATAATTGAATGTCTATTAAAAGTGATGTAAATGGTCTTTGTGATAATTGTAATCTGTAATATTGGACAAGGAAAATAAATAATAAATAATTGGATAACGTAAACGAAATTTGTTTAACTATGCCTGATATTTAATGTATAAGTGCAAAAGTTAAAAATCATTGATTTAATAATAATAATTGTACCTAACTAAGATAAGTGCACGCCATGAGAAATGGCAGACATGTCGTGAGCCACTCTCTTATTTTAAGATCTTCCATGCATGTATTATTTTAATTCGGTATGTATACACATGTTTGAGCAAAAAAAAAAAAAATTAAACTAAAATGCGAGACTATTCGACTGGTATAAATAGCAACTCGATTGGGTAAACTATTTTTTTGAGTCTATAGAAATAAAATGTACCTAAATACAGTGAAAGTATTTTTTTAGTAAACATACATTTTGTAAAAACAAGTCAAGTTCCTTTTGTTTTTGTTACATAACAAAAGAGTCATGACGCCATGACACTTTTCGGTCTAGCTCGCCAAGTGTGCAGAATAAGGTTCAATCATATAAATCAATCAACTCAGCCTATCGCAGTCCACTGCTGGACATAGGCCTCTCCCAGGCTGCGCCACAACTCCCTGACCTCCGTCTTCCGCATCCAGCCTTATTTGACGTCTTCCGTCCATCTAGCTTTGTCGAAAGACCGATGGCCGGTGGAGCAAACGAATCCTGGAGTGGAGACCACGTATCGGCAAGCGTAGTGTGCGACGCCCCCCCAACTAGATGGACGGATGAAGGTTCAATAAAGTCTCCTACTTACCAAGCACATACAGGACCTTATATCAATTCTTTCTTCATAAAATGTCTCTATAAAACCTGACTAGTCAAAACTGTAGATGTAAAACTCTCTTTCAAACATCTTCGTGAACGAAACCTCCACACGATTTTCCAGACGGAAACTAATTGTAGGGAAAAAAGTGAAAAAATACTTGGAAAACATTTTTAACGCTTCCTTAAAACGCTGGATTCAATTGGCTAGCTAATCAATCTTAGTTCTTCACCTAATTAGAGCCCAGTCCAACAAACTTCGTCATGAAAGAATCTGGGGAAAATAAGGGCAAGCGGGTAGTAGGATCTTTTGTACAGGAGTTCCGTAGAAAATAGAAATTGCTATGTTTTTAATGGACGATGATGATGATGGATGGATATGGCCGATGGGGCCGAAAGGTTCTGGAGTAGCGACCGCGTACCTGACGACCTTGTGAAGGCCGCAGGAACCCGTTGGATGCGAGAAGCACAGAACCGGTCGAAGTGGAGGTGCTTAGGGGAGCCCTATATCCAGCAGTCTTTCAGTTGAAATAATGATAATGAAGATGTTTTTAATTTGGTAGCATACGTTCTTTTGATTCCTTGTCCGTGTTCAGCAATGAATTCGTGAAATGAATTTTTTTTTTTAGTAAATACGTATAGGTAGCCTAGGTGGGTACCTTTTTTTTTTTTTTTTTTTTTTGTTTTCGGGGGGAAACCTTCAAAAGGCACCCGACCTCTGGGGAGTGAGGTCGGGGAGTGTGGGATTTTTACCTCACTAAAACCACCCCGGTGATCACCATCCGCACATAGGGGTAGTCCCGGTTCCTCTTAAAAGACCAATTCCGGAACCACCCCTGCGCAACGCCTGTAAGGCACATCCCTGGGGAGACTGTAAAGGGGCCTCCCCTAAGTCTCGCTATGCACGGCAGCACGTGACCACTGTGCCACCGTCTTCCCTGGGGTCGCTTAGTAGGCGGACAGAGTCCCCACTCTATGCGCCCACGACCCCAAAGGTCCCACTTACCTTAATTGGTAAGCGGGCTTCGGCGTATTAGGCGCCAAGGCGGTTGCCTCCCCGACGCCTCCTTCGCCGATCCCGCTCGGCGGCCTCCTTCTTGACCATAACGGTCTCACAGAAGGAGGCTACTTCCGTCCAATTCTCTATCTCTGCAGCATAGCCCTCACTACTGCCGGCAGAGACAGGTCTCGCCCGATCCTGGCAACCAGGACCCGCCGCTCGGAGGCCCAAGCAGGACACTCCTCGAGCGTGTGTTGTGCGGAATCCAGGCTGCCTCCACAGTGGTGGCAATTTGCCGTGGCCTCTCGCCCAATTCTGTTCAGGTACTCACCGAAGCAACCATGTCTGGTGAGCACCTGGGTGAACCTGAAGGAGATGCGCTCCCCTCTTTTCAGCCAGGCTTCGAAGTGCGGCAAAACGGCTTCGACAACGCGCTTGCGCGAATATTGCGGCTGCTGTAGCCGCTCGCGCCACCGCTCGAGCGCGTGTCGCCGTTCCTGCCGCCTCAGCCTTACGAATACGCTTCCTGGCACACTATTCCCGCTTTGGCGGATATCGCGAATTTGGTCGTAGACCTTCGCGTCCATATCCGCCAGGATGTCCAGCGGCGGAAAGCGCGCCAGGAGAGTTGCCGCCTCAAAGGATATCGTTCGGTATCCTCGTGCGATACGAATGGCCATTTTCCGCTGCAGTCTGTTGACTTTAGTCCTGCAGCGTCTGACGCCTGACAGTCTACCTGACCAAACAGGCGCCCCGTAAAGGACCATCGATCGCACGACACCCGCATAGAGGCGGCGAACTTCTTCCCGAGGTGCTCAGCAGTCTATGCAAAGCACCCACTGCCTTTTCGATCCGGGGAACCAGGCGCTCGAAGTGCTCTTCGAAGCCCCACCGACCGTCCAGGGTGAGGCCAAGATACTTTATGTATCGCCCCACCTGGACTTGCGCATCTCCGACATGGACCAACGAGCTGGGTGGTTCCCTGCTCTTCGGCAGTTTATGGAACCACAGCGCCTCAGTTTTCTGAGGGGCTATCTCCAGACCCAGCCCGCGGATTGACGCCACGACTTTTGCCACCCCGAGCTCAGAAAGCTGGATGGTCTCCTCGAAGGTGTCCCCGCCGGCCAACAACAGAGTATCGTCTGCATAGCACACGATATTAACGCCGACAGGGAGATCGACACGCAGGACCGCGTCATATGCTAGGTTCCACAAGAGGGGACCTAAAACCGACCCCTGCGGAACCCCACACGTAAACTCCCTCCGCTGAACGCTACCGTCCCGGCCCACATAGCGAATGTGCCGGTCACGTAGATATGCCCCGACAATGCCTAGGCTACCTACGTATCTACTAAAAAAAAATTTTTCATTTAAAAAAATATTAAACTTGGGTATGTTTCATATTTTATGCCGTAATTAACCATTTCTTTTTTTAAACACGAAATTACTTTTTGTTTTATTATACGAAGCGAATTGAACCATCAAACTTTATTTTATTTTGCGCTGCATCGGGATTCATTATTATAATGATATAAAATAAAAATTGAGATACTTGCCCATTTTATAGCAACTCCGGGTGAATGAGTCTTTCATCTACAGCTGTCGTAGATGGCAATCACAAAATTGCATTTCATCTACTTTCTAAAATATTACACACGTGGGTTGGTGTTAACGTACTTACAGAAATAAACATTTATCATTAGTTTAATTAAAGTTATTAGATAAGAAAATAATTTCGACTATTTATTTAGTATTTGCTTAAAAAGGCGATTGCTAGTTTTGGCTTGCGGAACCCTAAAAAGATTTTCTTGATACTTAGCGACGACCCTCTGACTTAGTGAACGTTCAGATGAATTAAGAAGCTCATATTTCTAATCTGGATCTGAGTTTATAATTTAGGTCGGTAGGTACTTTTTTATTCTGTATCATTCATCTTATGTCTTTATGATGTAGGCAGAGAGATGTAGAGATGTTTGATACTATATCAAAGAGATGAAAACTAAACAATACAGCTTAGCAGCCATTTGTTAGCCATTTACTTGGTCTTGACATATTTTTAGGTGTAAGTTTTTCATAAATTTGTAAAATGTGTACTTGTGACATGTGTCGAATAAACTTATTATCTTTCTTTCTGTTACTGTAATTTTACGATAGATGTGATGATGATATGTAGTCAATCAGAGGTACTTGCAAATAGGAGAGAGAAGAGCTGAGGAGCAATTCTCGTAATTTTAAGAACATTCGCGGTCTGATCTGTGTTAATCTGTCAAAAATTCCTCCAATTTCCCTAAATTTTTGACAAGTTTTTGACATTATATTTGTCGCCGAGATGAGATTTTTTGATATTAAGGGTCGATTTCACCATTGAAATCGAACACGGTAAATACAATTAAACCGCGTTCAGAAGTTGTGAACGTCGATATTCCACAAAAATGATGACACTTACAGCTCTTGAATGCGGTTAAAAAGTTCTGATCGCATTCAGCTTCGTTGGTGTAATTCGCCCTTAGTAATCAACATGCAACATAACGACCCATAACGACCGTCCAAGATGCACGAATGACAGCCAGGACCAACGGCTTAACGTGCTCTAAACATAATAAATAAAAAAAAATGTTGTGGGGTCATCGACCAAAGTTATTGTAGAAAAATTAGAAATTTTGTTTTTTGTGTAAACTCCACAGACGTCATGGCTATCAAGTAAAACCACTAACAGCGGTCATTGACCTCCCAAAAAAACCATCGAATCCTTATATTTTTGTATTTTATCGTGTTAAGATATCGATACCCATCGCGTCTGTGGAGTTTAGCTAGCCAATTTAAAATAACCCTGTATTACTACCAGAACTAGTTCCCCAGTTCTAATGTTTTCTGCAACGTGGTTAGACAATGCCAAGAAGTGAAATCAAGCAATCAGGCGGATCGCTGGGTGGATGAAAAAGGAGCGAACAGTAGCCGTGTTGGCACCCGGCCGATACCGGATGCTCGCTAAATCTGTTTACCAAGGAAACTCGAGGACGACTTGCTATCGAAGAGTTTCTTTGAAGTTCGTAAAGTAAGCTTAGGAACTTTTGCAGATAAACGTATTGTTAAGTAAGTACATAATAGTAATACTTAGAATATCGTTAATAGATGTTTTTGAAAGTGTCAGCTAAGCCACAGATAAACAATTAGAGCACAATCAGCCTATAATGTTCCCACTGCTGGGACACAGGCCTTCTCTTTGTGAGAGAAAAAGAGCCGTAATCCGCCTAGCGGGCCCAGTGCGGGTTGGAGATGTCATGTGTGATTTTGACTGACTTGTCAACGGCAGGGTTTAATTTATTCATGAGTTCCTCTTACGTAACTCTTAGTTTCGAAATTTTCGGTCTTACGTATGAGCCAAGGGGGTAGGCAGAGCTGTATTAGGTACACCCACATTTCACCAGTTATATTTTAAGTCCCAAGTACAAGTGGGAGAGCATATTATTGTTACTAACCCGGCAGAAATTTAAACTCCGAGCTGCTACTGAGATTTTTCAGATATGTAAAAGACCTTTGCCCAGAAATCAGTCAGACAAGGATAGCAAAAAAAAAAACTTTTCCCGAATCAGGCATTGAGCCACAGACCTCACGTTCAGCAGTCGCGCTTGCGACTACTAGACCAATGAGGAAACCAGAAAATAGTATTAGATCCAAATTTTATGAATACCTATCTGTTAAAAAAAAACCTTTGTCGCCATTATTAAAGTGTGACCCTGTCAGCTATACAATATTATGATGGATCGAGTTTGGTAAAGCAGCCATCGACTACTGCAAAGTGCTGACAGTAATTAAGGACATTCAACCACCTACTTCCATTCTAGAATGTTTCCGTTGAAGACTATCAAGGGACACAGCAGATAAAGGATTGTGTCAAGAGATGGGCAGCAGTGTCTTCCAATTTGACGATCAAAGAT
Organism: Apamea monoglypha; assembly: GCA_911387795.2. Classification (NCBI taxonomy): domain Eukaryota; kingdom Metazoa; phylum Arthropoda; class Insecta; order Lepidoptera; family Noctuidae; genus Apamea; species Apamea monoglypha. The sequence continues at coordinate 1,265,262 of OU426933.1, read as the reverse complement.
CACTGTCATCACGTTAATACTCTGAAAAACTATGAAATTTAATAATTAGATACGATATTACTTCATCAACTGCTAGCCTTTTCCCAACTATGTTGGGGTCGGCTTCCAGTCTAACCGGATGCAGCTGAGTACCAGTTGGTACTTTACATGGAGCGACTGCCTATCTGACCTCCTGAAAAAAAGTGGTTATACGCGCTCCGCATGCAGTAGCACGGCAGAACTTGGCTAGTTACATGTCGTCTTGTCTCTTTTTCGCTCCCGATAATTACAACATTAGGTACTTCCACGTGTAAGAGATCGAACAAGTTAAGCTACCCTTGCCGCGGCTGGTCTGTGGACGGGTGACCATCTTTACATACCAAGACCCATCCGTGCCTCGAAAAGCACGTCAAGCCATTGGTCCCGGCTGTCATTCTTGGATCTTTGACAGTCGTTACGGGTCGTCCGAAGCCCGAAAGTTTGACAACCAGTCTTACCAAGGGGTTTCGTATTACCTAGTAACTGGGTTGTGGAGGTCAGATAGGCAGTCACTCCATGTTAAATACTGGTAGTCAGCTGCATCCGATTAGACTGGAAGCCGACCCCAACATATTTGGGAAAAGGCTAGGCAGATGATGAGTTACTTCCACGTGTCGTCTATAGTTTGAACTTGTACTGTTTTTGAAGACCGTATGTTGGGAAGGTAACCTAGCTACACTAGTTAGCTCTCTTTTTACCCAACTACGGCAAAGCCAAAAAAACCCACAAACCTCCAATCGAAAATTCCAAACAAATTTAAATTCGAGTTCCTCTAGTAACGCCTCCCAAGATTAGACAGAGCCGAGACAGTTTCATTTGGCGTGTCTGCATCGGAACAAGCCCTGAATAGCAAGGAGCCAGCTGGAGCCGCTTTAAACTGGATCATCCAGACAAAATGGACGCCGGATTGTATTGAAGTCGCAACGAATTGTTTATGAGGAATTTGTTATTTAGTTAATTACAATTTTCTGGTGGAGACAGATGTATTTTTTTAACTTGGTATAAAAGTGATAGATTTTGTTGCAAATTATGAATTAAAAATATTACATTTATGAACGTATTTTTTGTCAAATTTAATACTAGCTGTAAAACCAAATACATTGTTGAATAAGGATAAAGGACAGTTCAGTGCGGCTGACGACAGAGTGCGTTCTTGACACCTGTCAGTTTCATAAAAACGAATACGTATTTTGCAAATTTGATCTTTATTAGCTACTAGAATTGTTGCACTGACCAGTGTCAGCAATGCATTCTCTCTATGGCCAGACTGTAATTACTTACTTTTTGTGTGAGAAGACTCGAATGCACATTCTGCATAGTTATACAGTCCGCTACCATCATTTCATTACCAACGAACGCAGACAGCGTAACTATGTGTATCCTGTTGTTGAAGGAGAAAATTATGAAAGAAAATACCAACCTAAATCCTACTAATATTATAAACGTGAAAGTTTATATGGAATGATGGATGTTTGTTACTCTTTCACGCAAAAACTACTGAACGGATTTGAATGAAATTTGACCCACCGATGTTTTATAACAAAGATAAACCTATACGATACTTTTTATCCCGATATTCCCACGGGATCGAAACTTATGCGGGTGAAATCGCTGGGCGCAGCTAGTAACAACATAGTAAGTCAAAGAACCTTTGACAAAACTTCAGAAAATATTAAACTAGCCATAGATAGAAAGGAAATTGTTTTATTGTCACAGAAACACGTACATAAAAAAGACAAGTTATCTGAAATACTTAGTAAAAAGAAAACACATATACATTAAAAGCACGGTAAAGTGGTCGGCACCTGCTCGCCGTGACTGTGAAAAAGTCTTCCAGTCAGCATGATGCTGTACTATGGGGGCATAAAACACCATTGACCCGCACAATTCGGGTTATTAACGATCTTCACGTGAAGATCGATGTATTTGCATGCCATTTGAGTGAATTCGCAAAAATACTGATGTTCTTTTTATAGTTTTTGTGTTATAGTGTAGATTAGAGTAGGCTATATTTTGTTGTTTTAATTTTAATTTTATTTAGGGAAATTAATAAAGTAGTTATTATTTTTAGATAATAATTATAAGTACTACAAGTTTTTTTACGTTTTTCATAGTTTTAAATTGACAATGAGTAAGGGAGATTTTAATAAATAAATAAATACCCACAGCACGGCGTTAATTTTCAATGTCACCCAAAAAAAAACTTTCTTACACTTCCGGCTCATAATACTATCCCATAGTAACAGCTATTTTTCAACTACCCACATGATAAAACCCACAAGACAAGTGCTGCCTCCAGAATGAAACATGTTTGTATAATGGAACTAAGCCAGTGCTCTGGAAGTTTCTACAAACTAGTTATTTTCGTATTGGAATAACATTATGAGAGTGTTAAGGGGGTGTCGTACAGTTTAAAGTTAAATTGGCTGGATAGAATATTTAATGTTATTAAGCTCTTGTAATTATAGTTTAGGAAGTGTAGCTTTGGAAAGTGGTGATGCTTCCGTTACGCCATGAACTAAATATTAAAAAAAGAGGGGCGTTAATATATTTTGAAATGAAGCCAGGCGTTTCAATACAACAATGCCTTCAGAGCGTTGTTGAGGCTTCCACCCTACACCGTAACGCGTCAGGTATGTTCGCTGATACGCACATTAACGACGATGTGCAAGAAAGGAACGTTGATATTACGCAGAATGAAAGGAAGCAGAAACAACATTCTGAAGGCATTTGAGTAGAGGCTAGAAGGGCCTTCAATGGATAGATTTATCAAGCTACATGTTAGACATGAAATTTGATAAATCTTCCTGAAAGTGATCCGATGTTCTTGTTTTGTAAAGTTTTGTTATTGTGCCTAATTATTCTACTAACATAGATTTAAATAATTAGTATTGCTAACACGTTATGAGTCTTAGACTCCTGAAAATAAGGAGATTTTTTTGTTTGTCATTTTAATACAGAAAAGGCAGGAAAACGACGTATATGCGACTTATACACATCTCGTTTTGATGTTAAAGCGTGTTGTATTATTGTACCAAATTACTGACTCTCACAGTATATTATGAGCATATTTTATTGGCGGATAATCAATCGAATTCAAACTCGCGACCATAAACCATACCTCTTACAGCTAAGCTACCATGTCCCGTTCGCATCAAGTAAATCTACATAATTATCTTTATTTCTTTTCCTTTCTGGCCACTTTTATTATTTATTTATTATTATTATTATTACTTATTATTTTTTTTATTTATTGGTCTGTCTACAATAGTTACACTGTTCAACCAAATTTACACAAGCCAACATACAAGCCAAGCGCACTATATTAAGCGATAGAGACAGCATGCAAAAATAATAAGATGTTAAAAAAAAATAACAGTTGTTGTGAGGACTTCTTTGAGAAAGATTGGTCCTTGGCAGCTCGGGACAGAGTGAGGTGGAAAGAGACTAGGGAGGCCTTTCCCCAGAAGTGGGACATTAACGGCTTAAAAATAAAACATTTGCTGTATAATATACGAACAGAAATGACGCATATTTTTTAAAGAATTTCAACACGAATAGTTGAAGTTGTAGTTGTTATTGTTGTTTTATTTTCAGTTGACTTGTTATCGAAACTAATTTCGCCAACCAGTAATGCTTTTCTCTCCGTCGGTTAGCCCAGTACGCATACGCCTTAACACATTCTGAACCGACCGCCGTTCACTTGAAGTTATTCTTATTAAACTTGAACAAACTTAATGGTCGATCTTATTCGAGTACTGCAATATTTCAGCGACTATTAGAACGTAAATCATGAAATGTGAAATAAAGTTTGAAATATCAGGAGTTGGTAGGTAATAACTTTGTCAATGTGTAGGAGCAATATTGTGTGGGTTAAATATAGGAAAATATCATCATCTGCCTAGCCGTTTCCAACTATGTTGGGGTCGGCTTCCAGTCTAACCGGATGCAGCTGAGTACCACTATTTTACATGGAGCGACTATATGACCTCCACAACCCAGTTACTGAGTAATTTATAACCCCTTGGTAAAATTGCTTGTCAGAATTTCGGGCTGCTGATGACCCGTAACGACTGTCAAAGATCCACGAATGACAGCCTGGACCAACAGCTCAACGTGTATCCCGGTGCACGGAGGGGTCTTGGTATGTAAAGATGGTCACCCATGCACGGAGCAACCGCGGCAACCTAACCTGATCGATCGACCCGTGTGGCTGTTATAACTTAGCCACAAACTCCCAGGTCATAGTTATAGGAAAATATAGGATCTTTATTGTAGGGTCCGTTTTGGATCTTATCTAATATGAAGGCATTGATGCGAACTACGCAAAATCCAGTATCGCGTAAGTAAAGTTTGACGCGCGACTAGCGTATAAAAGGTCAAATTAAACTAGCTAGCGAAACTTCACAGACGTGATGGGTATATACCTAAACACGACAAAATAAAAAAGATTTATTTTATTTTGGGGTTAATGCCCGCTGGTAGTGTTGTTACTTGAAGTGTGAGTTGATACAATCTGTTTTATTGTCTGTGAAGTTTACACAAAGAAACTGATATTTTAAGTGACAACAGGCCGGCGCCGGTTATAAACCCCAAACAAAAAACATCATCAAATTAATTTTATTTTTATTTTATCATGCTTAAATGTCGATACCCATCACGTCTACGGAGTTTCGCTAGCTAATTTAATTTGATCCTGTATATAACATCCCGACATCAACCGTCGGGCAGTAGCTCATCAGATACACCATCTTTTAGAAGGTTCCTCCCTTTCTATGTAGGATCTTTACTTGAGGAACTTTACACCCGGTTCTTCGTACCACTATAATACTATAAAAATTAAAAAGGTAAGTCTGTTGCCTTGAAAATTATTTTGCAACAATTCAACTAAATTAATTTAGGTACCTACCTAAAGATCATAAACACGGTTTCATATTTATGGGGTATAAATAAGAAACCTAACAATGAACTTTATAAATCACTTTGCTTAGTAACAAAACGGCAACAGCAAATCTATGAAAATATTTTGAAATCATTCTTCAATGTGAAAAATATATCTACAGTCTCCATACACATACAATTTTATATATCCGCATTCAATTCAATTTCCACTATCATAATATTAAATGTATGCAAACAAATTTGAGCGAACTCACACACTCAAAGAATTGCAATATAAGGCTACAGGCGAGGTCACGGACCGCGTAGCGCCTCTACGAGTGTCGCTACGAGCTGCTACGATAGCTCTACGAGCGTAGACTGAAAATAGGATTGTATTGATTTATGGACAGAGTTTATTTGGGTTTATTTATTAAAGGAAAGTAGTTTTTGTATATTTGTAAGGAAGATATGGTAGCAATTTTATTATAGTTTAAGTTTGGCATTTAAATAAACGTGTTAAACCGCCAAAGTTTTATCTAGCCTATTGTGTGATCTAGCCTAGTTTATCTTACTCCAAAATCAGCTTTTCTCTATTAGTGCTACTGACACACCCAACTCTACTATGTTGGGGTTGGCTTCTGCCGCTTTGTTGGGCGGCCTACTCGGGCTTTCCGAGTTTCTACTCGGAAATTCTGAGTAGGCCGTCACGCCATTAAAATAAAATGCTGTTATTCATACTCGGTTAGGCTATGACAGTTAGATCTTCGACAGTTGCAACTATCGAAGATCTACGAATGAGAGCATATACGTGGCTTAACGTGCTCTCCGCGGCACGGAGACGTTTCGTTATGTAATGGATGGTCACCCATCCACGGTTATACTGGGAAAAAATCCAGAAGCGCCCAAACCAAAACATAACTCGATAAAAATAGCTGTATCCCCAAACTTTTTCCGCTTCAAACCAAACATAAAATTTATAACTACCCATCAAAAAAACATCCAAAAAAAACTTCGTCAGCACCTCTACTCCGGCGTCAGATCGCATGTCATCGTCAGACTAAATTCCAAATCGTTACAGATTTGCATAATTGCATTACCAGGCCGGAGGGAGACTTTCATAAAAAATATATTAAGAGACACCTGGTTTCCCTGTAACTTTTGCCTCTAAAAAAATTATTTATATCAAACTTCTTTCATAAATCAGGATAAAGTTGTTTACAAAGTAATCTCGCGACCCGCCTCCTCCCGCGAATATTTTATATTACTGCTGTATATAAAAATAAATGACACTTTTCAGTTTTGAATGTTTCGTGTGATATGCTTGTATACCTGATGGTTAATTGGTGAAGTTTTTTATGTTTTACTTCTGGGTTGCGTGAGGTTTTATGACGTCACTTGCCATTGAAGTAAAGAACAGCACCGATACCTACTTAGTGCAAACGTCCTGCTGTTTTGATAGGTTACTTGTTGTTGTAAAGCTTTTAGCACTTAGTGCTCAACACCGGTTGAGCCGCCTCTCCTTACTTTTTTGTAAATCTTAGAAAGAAAATATATTTTTTTTATTGGCAGCAAAAAAACCTAAAACTATCAAAAACAGAAAACAACGCTTATAATGTCAAAAGAGCCTTACTATATTTACCTTTACAAAAAACAAAGAATCACGTTAATTCTTGAAAATAATAAGGTAAGAACCATTTTCACTCCTACCACATCTCCTTAAAGATAAGGTAAGAATAGAATTGTGCAAAAATTCTAATCTCAAAAACTTGTGTCACCGTGTTATCCAAGAGGCCAGTTCTATCGAAAAATTTACGATTATTTCAAAAGTAATCGAGATATCTACCGCCCGGGGGCTCACAAGACACCTCCTTATTGGTCCCCAGGGATGGACTTACCCACCTTTCATATGAAATATTTAAAGTTTTTTCACAAAGCATTCGTTTAGAAGTTTTTGGTACATTGCTGTTCGTGCCGTGTGTGAAAGTTTTTAGGATTCCTCAACTATTCTTCGGGACATTTAGGTCTATTTCTTATACTTTTTTCTGAATTTTTATTGGTTACTAGCCTTGATAGTTTAGTTTTCTTTGAAACAATGTAAAATTTGCCTTTTTATAGGACTGAGAGTTTTATTAAAGTCTTAGCAAAGCATAATAGTATAATCAGTGCTTAACTTTCCCACTGCTGGGACACAGGCCTCCTGTGTGTTAGAGGTGTGTCGACCTTCACCAACCCGCACTGTGCCCGCGTGGTGAATTACGGCCCATTAAAGTCTTAAACAATATATTTTTGAATATGATAATATTCAGATTTCAGATCCAATTTATGTTATTGATCAATAGAACATTATATAAAATGACAAAATCCTACTAACATTATAATCGTGAAAGTTTGTATGGATGCGTGGATGGATGGATGAATGTTTGTTACTCTTTCACACAAAAACTACTAAATATATTTGGATGAAATTTGGCACACAGATGGTTTGTAACCAGGATTAATATATAGGATACTTTTTATCCCGATATTCCCACGGGGTCGAAATTTATGTGGGTGAAACAGTGGGGCGCAGCTAGTAGTAATATAACAGTCATTTAGTTCAGTTGCTACTAACGCAACAACTTTCAAATCAGTTGGCACTCAAGAGACTATTTTATAATTAACCGTCTAAATATGGACTCAAACTTTTATTTATAAACTCGTCCAGATTAAAACACAAACAGAACCGTTGTTTATAAATATACACAGGCACTGTTTTCACACAGCGAGTCACAATTTTCACACTACGGACTCAATTCAAGCCAGCACAGCTTCTCTAAACGATTTAAGCCACCGACTTTCATTCGTAAGAACAGCAAGCAGATCCCGTGAAGTCACTGGAGCAGAGATATTTAACGTCAGCCCATAAAATAGTACAAGTGGTCAGGGGTCTTGCACCGCCCCTCTGTTTATAGCACGAGGAATAATGGCTGAGAGAAATAGTCTCCTATTTTAAAGTAGGTAGCTTTTGTCGAAGGTTGTTTTGTGAAAACAGTCACGAACGCGCGGAGTACTCAAACATAAAGTATTTATTTCAATTCAAACAATTACAGGTACTTGAATTATCAAGGTGTCGGTTAGTCAGGAAAATGAAGCTGTCCATTCCAAAGCGTAGTAGGTATCTATGGAGAAGAACGGGCAAGAAACTCCACGGACACCCTTTTAAATCAAAATACTGTTACAAATTAACAATTTTAAAATTCAAATATAATGTATTAAATATTTACATCATTTAAAAAAGCTAATATACTGTTGAATGGCATAATATAAAATTTAGTTTTATCACTTTATTCATATCTACGGGTGATACGAATTTTGCTTGTTGCAAAAGAATTACGAAAACGCTATTGGGTAGTTATATTTTCGATTCAAAAATCGTTCGGGTTTATGTTACGTAAAATTTTACCAAAATGCTATAGGATGGTTATATTCGCCATAAAAAAATCGTTCGGGTTTACGTTACGTTTATGCCGCGCGTTCGTGCTAGGGCCTGTGGATTCGAGTTGAATTTGTTTCGTAAAGTTTTATATGGTTATATATTTATAAATAAGTAAATATGTGATGAATATAATAACGTGTTGCACAATCCTGTTCACCGTACCAACTAAGGTCAAAGTCAAATTATTTATTTCAATAAGACTTTATTATTTTAGTAATTAAGTTCCCTTCAAAAGTGTTACGTGCAGAGTTCAAAATCAATAAATCTACAATCTTATTATAATTTGCTCAGTGGCGACTAATAAAAAAACTAATAAAATGCAAGTAATTCAAGAATATTTTTCAGCTATGAAATTACTAGCCTTTTACCCACCCTTTCGCACGCGTGGAGGTCAGTAATTTTCGCACGGAAACATATTACAGGGATAAAACTATACTATGTCCGAAACTAGGTCATGTGTGCCAAATTTCATCGAAATCCGTTTAGCAGTTTAGGTATGGAAAGGTAACAAACAGGCGGATTCACTTTCGTATTTATAATATTATCAATGGATAAGTTTACTCTTTCTATGTGTAATGTACCAATTATTGCCAAGTGATGACAAAATTAATACGTCACAGGTAATCGGTTCTTGTTTTCAAAAATATCGTTTTATCACCTAAATAGATCGAGGTCATGAATAATGTAATAGAGTCTTAAGAAAAGCCATTACGATTGTGTTACGCAATAAGACTTCTAAGTGTAAAAAGGTTATACAACTTTTATGTAAAATTCCTTTCAGACACGAAGAAAGTACCTTCTAGAATTTCATTGAAATTATGTAAATAACTTATTTATGTAAACAAGTATCTAAATGTCAGCGTTATGAAAGAAATAGAGTAATTTACTCGGCTGTGAGTGACATTCATGTTGCGTCACACAGGAATGAAGTTTCAGGGCTGTCACGGTGCTGTTTAGGATAATATATTGTTAGTTACTCTTGTTGGTTTTCTGGATACCAGACTTAAACAGCTGCAGCTTTATTTACATCATAAAATACACTAAGAGAGATAATGATCACTTTATTATCCCACGCTCGTTTAAGTTTGGGACGCATTTCATAGTATTATTTAACACTCATTGTCAAAGTTACTAAATTACAGCTGGAAATAGAATGCTTTGCTTTAAAGGCATGATGTTTTGATATCAGAGTTTGCTACTTATGTAGGTAAGGACACTTATTTAGTTAGATTAAACAGACGTGTAGTTCTCTGTTATAAAATTAAAGTGAGACATGAACGTTTATTCGTTAAAATCTTCAATTATAAACAAGGATACTTCACTTACAAGACCTTGACGTAGCTCCACCATTTCTACATAACTGCCTAGCCTTAAACAACCATCCTTTCCCCTTTACCACCTAATTTACCCTCAATAACTTGGCAAAAATACAACTCGGAATAAAACTCGGACGCGTGTCAACCCTAAATTCTTGTGAAATGGCGCCTAATGCCCTCACGCGCTTGGGCTGTGCAGTTTATTTCCACGTGACGTTTTATGCGTTAATTAAAGTTTTTAAAGGAGGTACGCGTTGCGACTCGCCAATGTTTGAAGAGGCTGGCCACTTTGATTTTGTGTTTTTTTTTCGTATTTTTTTCATGTTTTATTTTTTTTGTAAATGGCAGGTGTCTTATTTGCGCTTTTGCGCTACAAAGGTTTATTCATCGCATTGATACAAAACCGATAAAAAAAATCTGGCAATTAATTTATGTCGAGTCAAAAACACACACACTTGACAAAGACACTTGAACGTCAACATTTACAAGAAAAAGATTTGATTCTTGTTACCCCTTCCTTCTTTCAGTTTCGCATGGAGAAGACTGGGCAAGAATCTCCATAGTTAAGTACTCTTTTTTCTGTAAACAGTAATTATATCATTATAGTAAATGTGGAGACGATGTGCCTGGAATAAATTACAAGTTTTGAAATGAAAGCAATGACAGATAAATTAATTATTTTAATAGATGCATGGTGTTCACATCCATCAATCGACTCAGCCTATTGCAGTCCACTGCTGGACATAGACCTGTGCCACAACACCGTGTCCTCCGTCTTCCGCATACGGTCTGTCCCAGCCACCTTCTTTTATTAGGTCATCCGTCTATCCAGCTGGGAGCGTCCCACACTATGCTTGCCGACACGTGGTGGTGTGGTGTTCACATACATAATTATTTACAAATATTGCAACCGTAGACGATTTATTAACAGTAACTGTTTACTATGCAGTTGTCAAATTCAGTCATTCTTGAAAATAAATATTTTAAAGCTTGTGATTTCTTCATGTACCTACAAAACAAAGTAAAGAATGGAGACACCTCATAAGCCGCTAGAAGCAAAACCAGAACGAGTTATTAACTTTTAAATTAACACTAAGACTTCAAAAAATCAAATCAAAATCAAAAAGGTTTTATTTCATTAATACACGTTGCAAATTATACAGTTGGTGGCGTCTCCTTTTAAGCATATAGATTTTTGATTTTGACACTTGAAGTGGATTAACATTGTGCTATAAAAGGAAAGGGAGATCTGTGCCCTGCAGTGGGCCAACACTGGCTAAAAATAAAATCATGCAAAGGCTAGCACTAAAATATACCCAGCATCCTTGACAGCCCAGAACTACCCACGTCTATTGTCTCCTCGCCTACTCTAACAAAACTACAACACAGTTACAACAAAAAAAAAAAGACACACACACACAAAACTGCACAAAATTCATCACAATGGTGCGGTAGGCACCATTTCTCAGCCACATAAAAAAGGCCACAACCTAAATATCGAAACAAAACACCCGGAACAATTAAAAAAAAGCTGCAAAAAAATAAAAAAGACTCACTTGAGCAATGTTACATAATTATACAATGGAGTTTTCGCGAGTTGAGCAGAGCGCTCGCAACGTGTCAACAGTCGCCAACAATAAACGGCAGGGGGCGCTCGAGAGCGTAATCACTGCCGCTCCGAGTGGCGCGCGAGAGTAACGTTTATGTTTTGTTTTAGTTTTAAAAGTAATGTTTAAATTATGAGTTCTTGTTTTTTAAATGTTTGGGATTTGGGCGGTTTAGCCGTGGTCTTTTATATTTTATTATGCGTGTGGGAGTGGCATAGGCTGGCCTTGTTGTTGGATAGGCCTGTGGGACATTATTCTCAACATAAATGTTTAACCATTTAGGAGCGATTTTTCAATCGACAGATAACATTTATCTGAAAAATAAAGATTGCGGTTTGACAGCTTTTCTGTTATTTATTTAACACTTCCAGTCCAAAAATGTACAGAGGCGGACTTAATGCCATTATTCTTCAGATAAAAGTTATCTGATTATTGAAAAATCAACCCTAAGTAGATTTATTTATACAAACATTTTTACATGTCAAAAATATTTGGAAAAACTAGATGAGGTTGGCGTTTCCCATCCAACTACTTTGAAAAGAAATACTGGAACAAACCAGGAGTTCACAGCCTCTTTTAAATTTCAGACATTTATTTATTTATAGTAACAATACAATACAATACCAATTACATTAATCAACATAGAAACCATTAATATTACGTTGACAATTATGTTGTACAAATTTAAAACTCTGACGGAACAGTGAACTCCCTTGAATACTTTCTCTCACAGGACAGTAGACATACACTAGACAGTATCGTGGTCAGATCTTGTGAGGACCATACACATTGTATGAAACGGTCGTTTGAGGAAAGAACACACAGATTTAAGTGGAATTGTGCAGTTAGTGCACGCATTTGTCTGCAATTGTAACGATTAGACGTAAAATAAAAGTATGTCTCTATGTAAATATCTAGGAATGAATCCTTTCTGTTCTAAGGTTTATTCGAACTTATGAAATGTTAAGGCAATTTAAAAAACAGTTCTACCAGCAATGATTCCGTAATAATAAATCATATAACAGCGATAAAGTGAAGTCCCGCTCCAGGCGGGTGTTAGGGGTACCCCACTCGGTAAATGATCTCCGCTCATTAGCAAGGCTTTAGCATCCTTCATCCGATCACTTCATATACGAAATAAACAATTTATTATTCATGGAGACTGAAATTGTTTCGTATTTTCTTCAACAATAAATTCGACTTTTGGACGACTCGTGAAGCTCTTGATTTTGTATGATATTTCCTACAAAATAATTCACATTGTGCTTTAAAGTGTATTACGCAATTCAGGTGCTGTTTTTACATCATATAGGTATGGGGAAAAAGTGAGTTTCTCTGTGCAAAACTTAGTCAGAACTTCATCATGCTACCAGAACAACCCCGATTGGAGACGTACTAAGAAATAAAAAATATTATGCTAGTTTGTATCGTTGTTCAATTAATTTCTACCCTTTCTCAGCAAAAAAAGTGTAGACGTAATACAAGTGGATATTTTCCTATTAAATAATACAAAATTCGTTGCCGTTATATTGTATTTATGGTTCCCAGTGGCACCCTCTGGCGTTATTGTTTTAAACTGTTGACCCGGCATCAAGTGGCAAGCGACGCCCCGACACTAGTGCTAGTGATGTAGTCGCGGATATTTTCGGATAATTCGGAGAAGCGCGGATATTTTAAGACCCAGAATTTACCCAGAATGTTTACGTAAATTCTCTGCGATGTAACTTGTATGTTGATATTTTGTAGAAGTATGCAGAATTCATGTTGTTATTACACATTAAGGAGTTTTCACGGAGGAGAATTCATGTCCTTAATTACATCTAAATCATAAAACGCCAGGCATTAACATTGACGATCAAGTAGTTTTGTGCAACCCGCTAATAGCGGCAAAATGGGACTGAATAAAGCTAAAATCAAAGAAGCAAATTCATAAACGTAAGCTTTCTATTTGTTTTAAGCACTCCGAAAATAAATTATCCGTTTGAAATAGCCGCGCCGCGGATACTGCTGTCACATCCCTTAGAAACACGGCACAGCACTTGAGAGTTATAACAATGTTATATGAAAAATGAACCTAAGAATGTTTTTTTTTTTCCACACGCAATTTATACGAGTTTACGAGTTGGCATTTTGTATGTTTTTTGAGTGAAATTGTCGCAATAATGTTGTAAGTCAGGTATTATTGTTTTGTAAAAAAATTCTATAAAAAAAGTTATTTCTTTTTTTTACTGTTCCATGTTGTACCTTTATTGCGTCTTCTTATACAAAACCACGGAAAATGTCTTGCTCAGTTAATTAAGTAAGTGTTGAGCATTTAAGAAGTAGATTATTATTTTATTTTTAGAGGGGCCCGTGGCTAAATGATAACAGCCGCACAGGTCGAACGATATGAAGGCCAATTCTCTTAATTAAAAACGTTCAAAATCTAATCGCAGTCTCATCTCGGCGACAAACAAATGTCAAAAGCTTGTCAAAAATTTAGGGAAATTAGAGTTATTTTTGACAGATTGAGAGAGATGAGGCAGATGATGGAACGCCAACGTCTCCCCTCTCGGTGATGGGCGCTAATGGCTGCAACACATTTTTTGAAACTAATGCAGCTGTTAACAAACAGTAATGGTTAAAGAAATTGATTTCTCAATAAGAATATACAAATATTTCATTTACTTGAGAACATTTTTAAAACTTAAATATATTATAAAAACTTTGACACACACACCAAGAAGCTATTGTTTTTCTTTACAACAAAATCGTTTACGCAACAACATTTCACCTCGCAAACAAATAACATTAACGAATACAAAACCTAAAACTATTCAATCTACCCGCAAAAGAAATAATCATACTAAATATATATGAACCTGTTTTTTGTTTCAATAAAATATATTGTTACAATAATTTACACACAAGCTAACATCGAACGGTTGTTAGTAGTACTACAATCGTCATCACGCTTACCCAACGCTGCAGTAGTACTTTATTCCCGAGAAAGATGTGTTTACCCATTGTCTAGAGAATGTAAGCGGCATCTACAACGCCACATACAAATTACGTTCACACCTGATGTCATGTAAATATTTCAGCGGGATTGTCCGAAAGGGTTACCGCTACCCCGGAACATAAAGGGCGAAGGAAGGAACATGGGTGGGTTTTAGTCAGTAAGAGTCTGACACTCCCTTCCGCTCCACCCAGAGCGGGAGCGGTCACTTGATGATTTCCCACCAGAAAAAAAAAAAAAAAAATGTCATGTAAATCTTGCGTCGTGTAAGCAAAGTTTTCCTCGCGATGACAAAAACCCGACAGCTACTGTTGTGCAGTAGCCTACCAAACAACATTCGTCTGGTCGGAGTACCCTCCCTTTTCTATGGAGGAAGACCTCATCCTCCAAATAAAAGGGTAAGAAGAAGAGGCATGTTCCTACTTTCCATGCTGTTCCTCATTCCTCTAAATGAAAGGCTGCATCTTTCCATGATCTTAAGGTTTATGTCATCGAAAAGTCAGTCGCCTTTACTTTGCCAAAACTCGCCCCACGGTTTCAATTCCCCACTATCCCCGTATCATTTCTGTCCACTACTCCACGATCCCACTGCTTCATAACACTCTGAAGTTCGACTTCCCCCACATTATCCCAGCACATCTCAGTCGAAAGTGTAGAATGCAGAAAATAAAATTTTCCTTCTTCCAATATAGAATAGTGTATTGTAGTGTTCAAAACCGTTTCGGTGCCGTGCAGTTGCCTTTTAGGGACCGGCATTTCCCACTCAATTTGAATTTATATTCGCGAATAAAACCGCTGGAAAACTTTAGTTTTACGTCGGAAATGTATTTTGAATATATCGGGGGATGTGCAGCGGGTAATGTGCCCGTGGACTGTGTTTAGAGCAGTTTTTTTATGGTTTCGATATTAAAAGGAAAACTGAACTTTTAAGATCTGTCACAGAGTTTTTTTCGAGATCTATGCAACGTAGAAAATTGTAATTTGGCATCGCCAATGAAAGCCCAATTGCTTAAAATTATTTATTATTCAATTCGATCCTAGGTATTATTCAAAACACGAAACTTTTAGTAAGTGTTCAAATATTTGCAAAAAAACTACTGCCCCCTCCTTGGTTTCTAAAGCAAAAAAAAATGTATATAAACCCACCTAGACAATAAGAATACACCGAAAATAGTTAGGACTAGGTTAGTTAGTTATGAGGTTCTAAGTAATGACATATGGACACCAAGAAAAGTCTTAGCTTATTAGTTTAATTATGAATAGGTTTTATTAATAGACAAACTTTTTGTTTCGTAAAAACATAGGAACAAAGTTTTTTTTTCTGTTCTTTGGACTAGTACTCGTGGTTGTAATTCAATTTTCATATAATTATATTGATTCTGTACAGTTTCAGCTATACACACGTATTTTTTATTTTGGTATAGTTTCAGTAGTTTGCTAGTTAATACGCTGAATGACAGAGGGCGCTTGGTGCGGAGAAAGTCCGATCGCGCGGATGTACGGTCAAACGTGGAGCGGTTGTCAAACTCGAACGTTTGACTGGTTATGATATTGACCAATAAGTTACCGATGTATCATCAAGCACTAGTCCAATGCTTACTCTAGGATCCATATCCAGTACAGCTCAAAAGTCCATCCCTATCCTAAGGGCACGTCTTCCGTACCATTACGGTACCCCCAGGTCTACTCCTTGATATGCAGTGGTCTTTGTAGTACCATGAAACATTCATGTTATTTCTTTCTCATGAGGCTTCCGGAGCCAGTGCCAAGCTTGGGGTTCATTCAATTAATCGAGTCTGGTCAAACCAAGCTGGGGTCGGTGCATTTCATTCATTCGATGTAACATCAATGCCACTGCGGTAGGGGATGAAGACAATGCACAGTAATGGTTAGCACACTCATCACCATAACCCCACTCCCTACCACTTTACATCACCACTTAAACTGCTCACCCCCTCAAAATAAGCTTAGCATTACACTAAGAGCCCATTGTACCATAAATAGGCATCCAGTATTATCATGCTGCGATGGTTTGGCGGTACGCTAGCACACGGAATAAATTTATTCAGAAGGTTAGTTTGGAAAAACACGTGGTTAAATAGACAAATAAATCATTTCTTTAGTACACACAAAAGCAAAATAAAATTATAACTAAGTACATGAATACAAAGCAAATACATAATGCCAATGCATAGATGCCAGCACATCAAATTACCTGAAACTGTCAAAATTTTCCCAATCAAACTTTAACCTAATGCTTTAGTGATAAGTTGAAAATCTATTAAAGAAATTTGACTGATTGTAGTAGCTTGATGTGCTGGCGTCTTTACAAAAAGCACATTTTCAAGAGAGAAAGTGACGCTATGAGTTTGACATACTTAAATTCAAATAAAGAACAGCTAAATGTTAGTCTAGCTCAGCATGTGTCACGCAAATATTCCTGACCGTAATATTCATAGGATCATCAATACTATTCAGCAGAAAGACGTCCACTGCTGGACATAGGCCGCCCCCAAGCACCTCCACTTCGACCGGTTCTGTGCTTCTCGCATCCAACGGGTTCCTGCGGCCTTCACAAGGTCGTCGGTCCACCTTGTGGGAGACCTTCCAACGCTACGTCTTCCGGTACGCGGTCGCTACTCTACGCTTCTGGTTTCAACCACTCAGAAAAAATCTGAGAATAGTTTAAAGCCCACCGAACGATTTTTGTGCACCACTCCGTTTAAAGTCTATTCAACGACTTGTTTCCAATTGATCTTTTTTTCCACTTAAACAATCAACTTCATGCTAGTATAAGTAAACTAAATTGATTAGTACTCTCTCTATTCAAAAAAATTGCTGGTAAGGTATTAAAGTTATTTTTTCAAAAACACAATATATTTGTTTACATTTTTGGAAAGTAAACTGAGAATGCTGTATAGTTTTGGACGCACAGGTCACTTTGCTTAGTTGCCATACCTGAAACATTGCAAGTTTCTGCTGGACTTTCTGCTGAACTTTCTGCCCTTCCTCATACAGTGCTCGCACTCGAGACGCGGGGATTAGTATTCCTCCAACGTTCATTCTCCAAGCAAAATTCAGGGAACCGAGGCTGTTTTTCGATCTTTATTAAAAGGCTCGTGTGCAATAAACAAGATATTGTTGTGCTTAGTTTAACGTTTTGATTAGATAAGTTAAGTCGTCACCAAGCTGGCCTTTTTCGTGAATTATTCGGTTCATCATCAAATAAACTTGTAAAGGCTACTGTGCACTGATGTAAACTGTGACTGGGTCTTAAATTACTATGCTTGGCAAATGAAGGGTTGGATGATGGTGGTCACGGTGGTAATACGTTATCACCTGGTAACGGTGGTGGTATAACCCTGTGGTAACGGCCCTGACTTACGATTCGTAGGTCTTGGGTTCGAACCCAGCCGCGCTTTACTTAGAACTTCAAAACGGTGAAGGAAAACATCGCGAGGAAGCCGACAAGTCCTAGAACCAAAAATTCGAAGAAATGTGACATCTTCCAACCCGCACATGGCCCGCATGGTAGATTACAGCCCACTTCTTCTCAAAGAGAGGAGGCATATGTGCCAGACGTGGGAACATTATAGGCTGATTATGCTAAATAGTATAAGTCGGAAATCACCAACTGACGGGTTGGTGATTTCCGATTATTCATTTTGATTCAGCGAGCATGGTCGTCAATACTCGTGCCTTCTCTGTATGAGAAGAGGACTTTGCACTGCAGTGTAGCAGTGTGAGTGGGACAATAGGGTGGTATTATTTGAGTTCGTTAACAATACCTAAGAAAGACGCCAACAATAAGAACAATGGCACTCCACTCTTTACCACACAAACTGCACGGCGCGGTAAACCAAAATAATACTAAAATGCAACTAGCGGAAAATTACAATGCTTAAACAGTAACGCTTTGCTGAAATAATCATGTTCAACGATTATTCCACAAAACGTTAATATTTTAAAAGTTTTGTGGGCAATTAGTGGAACCAGCTAGTTGGTAATTCAGCCGGAACGATGCTACCGTGCTGCGAACGAGCGCGGCGAGGATATGGTGATAAGAGGCGCGGGAGCGGGTGATTTACAAAAAACTAAATATAAAAAGGGTTATTGGCAAAAATATACAGGCTGGCATGGACATTAACGCGCAACCTGTGTGGAAAAAAAGCCGTTCCATAGATTGAACGCGTAGGTACCTATTGTACTTTTCTAGGAAACAGCAGACTCAAACTCAAACTCAAACTCAAAGTATTTATTTCAATTAAACCAATTACAGGCGCTTTTGAATTGTCAAGGGGTCGGTCGGTCGGATGAGGGAGAGAGCCTCCCGTCCCAGCCGCCGCGGGAGACGCCCCGGGCGTCGGGAGTCGAGTGACGACCACCGGCCACCGTAGGCGCGGGCCTGCGGGCGGAGAGCAATGGGTAGCTCACCGCCCGATCAGGACCAGGCCCGTGCCGGACGGCGCGTAAGTGTTCCACGCGCGCCTCAAAGAGATGTCAGCATAACGAGGGGCCCCTTAGGGCCGAAGCCTGCCGGGTCAGCGGGATTGTCCGAAAGGGTTACCGCTACCCCGGAACATAAAGGGCGAAGGAAGGAACATGGGTGGGTTTTAGTCAGTAAGAGTCTGACACTCCCTTCCGCTCCACCCAGAGCGGGAGCGGTCATTTGATGATATCCCACCAAAAAAAAAAAAAAAAAAGGGGTCGGTCGGGCAGAAAAATGAAGCTGCCCATTCCAAAGCGTAGTAGGTACCCATGGAGAAGAACGGGCAAGAAACTCCATGGACACTCTTTTAAATCAAAATAGTATGGTTACAAAGTATTGGTTACATCATTCATGTAAAAAATTATGCAGACACGTTTTAACTCAGGGGGATCCAGAATTCTGAACCAGGATTTGCGTCATTGAAAAAAAAAGGTTTAGTCCACTCTCGGCCCCTCGACCCCCAATCAATAATGTTTCCACTGGACCCCTAACTATAGTCCACTCTCGACCCTTGGGGGTCGAGAGTGGATTTTATTTTTCCAGCCAAATTTTAGTTTCCTCTCGACCCCCAAAGTACAGTTACGATGATAAAACACATCACATCTTTTAATATATTCTTATTTTCCTACAAATAATCCATAAGGTTAAGGGCCCAGGACCCTATGAGAAAAATAAATGTTTCTTTTCGAAACTGCGCTATCCGCTAAAAATAAAATAACCGGCTGGTATGACCGGTGTGACCCACACAATGGCGTTTTCTACTAATTCACCGGGTACGTCATCTTCACTGATTCAAAACGATAAATTACTTATTTATTTTATTTATTTATTTACATTTATCTACTAATCAAATCAAATCAAATCAATTTATTTGCGATAAGTGTTGGTAAGTACAATATCGGTCTTAACATATATGTATTATAATATTATTGTTATGGATCCTTAACACTTAGTCATATTACTGTGACATGCAAATATTTATGTTCATAGTTAATTAAAATAATATAAGAAATCGATAAAAAATAAAAAGACTAAGTTATAATTGTATTAAAGTTAATCAAATTAAAATTACAATTGTATAGCAATATTATTATTATTAAAAAAATCATATGGTAATTAAATTATTACAATTGTGATTTATTGTTCAATGTCTTATTAAATATGTCGTTTACCGAGTAGAAATTCTTTTCCCTCAACCATGCTTTAAGACACCTTATAAATTTATTGGCTGGTAAGATTTTGATACTGTTATGTATAGCATTAAATACGCGACCGCACATTGCATAACTATTCTTACTATATAGTGCTGTCCTAGGAATTATGGGCAAAACTATTCCATTTTTGTGTCTAGAACTTTTTGGATACAGTTCATGAGTTTTCTTAAATAGTTCCGGGTGCATTTTAACAAATTTCGCGCATTGAAAGATCTACAGACTAGGTAAGGTTAGTACCTTAAACTTTTTGAAAAAGGGTTTGCATGATTCCTATGGGCGTATTCCCGCTATGGCGCGGATGCATTTTGTCTATGCGATGAACTAGATACAAGAGATTTATGACAAGAAAAACAGAACAGAAAAAAAATATTTTAAATCATAATAACCAAATAATTAATAAAGAAAACACTATAAATTTTTTAGGTCTAACACTAGATGAAAATTGTAATTGGGGAATACACATTGAAAATGTATGTAAAAAAATAAACAGATTTGTATACGCATTAAGAGAACTACGCAAAACAGCGAATGAAGAAGCTGCACTAAACGCCTGTCACGGCTACGTATCGTCTGTATTGAGGTACGGATTACTCCTATGGGGTAACTCATCACACATACAAAAAGCTTTCATAGCGCAAAAAAAATGCTTGCGAGCAATAACTGGGGCGCCTCCATACGAGAGCTGTAGACCAATTTTTAAAAAGTTAAAAGGGTTAATAAGTATTTTTTTTTCTTTTTTTATAATAAGGTAGATTTATTTAGTTTTATATTAGAAATGTTGTTATTTTTGTGTTTTTATTTTATTTTATATTGTATATTAGAGTACAAATGTGTATAGTATAAGTGTTTTGTATTGTTTACTAGAGTATAAGTAGTATATAAGTTAGGTTTTATACCCACGTGTACATTAGGTTCACAATGTAAATATTCGTATGCCGCTAGTAGCGGCGGATGTGTCGAACTTATCCATATGTACCAACCATCTTTGTACCTACCATATCCGACGAATAAATGTCTTTGTCTACGCAGTCTTTAATATAATAGTATGCCTTTGAACAAAGGTTAAATTTTACTTTAGCTTTATACGCTTCTGTACCTTACTGTACCAAAATATTAATTTTAGGTACTAACCG
The DNA here is from genome assembly GCA_911387795.2 of Apamea monoglypha. Taxonomy (NCBI): domain Eukaryota; kingdom Metazoa; phylum Arthropoda; class Insecta; order Lepidoptera; family Noctuidae; genus Apamea; species Apamea monoglypha. The sequence goes on along the minus strand of OU426933.1, from coordinate 1,244,131 downwards.
AACTAGGGGTTGAAAGTGGACGAGGTATGCCTGTCCTTTGTATGAAAATCCACTCTCGACCCCCAAGGGTCGAGAGTGGACTATAGTTAGGGGTCCAGTGGAAACATTATTGATTGGGGGTCGAGGGGCCGAGAGTGGACTAAACCAAAAAAAAGATGATGAACAGACAGTACATAACACAAATAAGTTTGTATCACAGTGTTTTGGTTTGACGGTTGTACCACAAACTAAGCAGGGCTTGTAACTTGGGGGTCGAATTCACGTAAAACTCGTAAAAGTAAGTTCGTGGCGACAATAGGAACATTACCAAACTGGCAGACATTAGAGTAAAAACAAAAACAAATAAATGGTAATGGAGAGGTCATATGACGAAATCTAAGACGGAGAAATGAACCAAAAACAGAATGTGTGTACCCAAGGAATGGGGCCCCTTAGGGCCGAAGCCTGCCGGGTCAGCGGGATTATCCGAAAGGGTTACCGCTACCCCGGAACATAAAGGGCAAAGGAAGGAACATGGGTGGGTTTTAGTCACTAAGAGTCTGACACTCCCTTCCGCTCCACCCAGAGCGGGAGGGGTCATTTGATGGTCTCCCATCCGGAAAAAAAAAGACGTAGTGAAAACGAAGACACATGAAAAGGTGGGAGGATGATCTGCCAAAAGGTTGACAAAGAACAACAGCTCTGGACAGGAATAAGTGCAGGGAAATAGAGGAGGCCTGTGTCGCAAGACAGCCTGACCGCGAGGTCAAGCCTTCAAGCCGCGAGGTAATTTTAGTTATAGATCAAGGTCAAGCCTGTCCTTGTGGTCAGGCTTGACCTTGATCTATAACTAAAATTATAAATATTCAAGTCTGTTTTCATGTAGTCTTGTCTGTATGACCGCGTCGTTCTTTTAAACTATGAAATGGAGTTTGATTCGTAACCATAATTCAAAAAAATATTTTGGAATGTTTATGTATCAATTACATTAATTTTAAACATAAAAAATACACAAAATATTATAATAATATAATCTCGATATTTGTCAAGTCGTAAAAATCGTGCGAAACAGGCGCCGGCCGCCAGCAATTTAATAATTTAATTCTTTCCGTTTAATAAATTAATATTACAACTTGGTACTGCACTAATTTTCTGTTCAATTTGCAAGCGAATATTAGCTGACCGATTTTGTAGTGGTTATTGAAGCGGCAACTGCACCGATTGGCACTAGCACTGCAGTTACGTAATTGGAACTTAGGCATTCTATTCTAAATCTGCTCATGGTGCAATGAATCTGCCGGGAAATAATAGAATAGTAGTACCATCGTATTATTGCCCCAATGCAGGGCAAAGCCCTCAGAGCATAGTCTGCTTCATAGCGCGCTGAATTATCTTGAAAATGATGTATAATGCCATTATGTGAATTTGTGATAATTATCAGATGATTGGATGGTGGGAAAAAGCAAACGACTCTAAGAAATATAGAGATATCTGAGGGGCAATTCTCATATTTTTTAAAACGAACGTACGCTTTCTAATATGTCTCAATCCGTCAAAATACCTGTAATGTTCATATATTTTTGAAAAGTTTTTGATATATATACACATATAGGTATATAAAGACAATTAGTCTTTGAGATGAGATTGCGGCTAGATTTTGAACGTCTTTGATTACAGGAATTGGCTTTTAGTTGTATACTTTGATTAATAGTGTTAATAGTGTATTATAGATCTATTTAAAAAGGAAATAAATATTTTTCGTAGAGAAAATACTAGTCTTTCCATTCAATATAATTTCACTATAAAAAGACGAAAAAATCGTAACGTTCCATACACACCGCAAAACTCGCACCTCGCTAATCCCGACACTAAGCCCTCACCCTTACAACACGCGTTAAAAGGGCAACATCATCTGCAATGCAGATAAATATCATATTTAATTTAATTAATGAGTACCATTTTATGACGTAAACGACTGACACTCATGGCGACATCTATTCGAAAATTGGTGAACTAGTTTATGGGTCGAGTTCTCTAGGATAAACTACCCGGCTCAGTATCGTTGTTTCAGATAAATCTGCATAGTCTTTTCCATAATATATAATATGTAGGGGTCGACTTCCAGTCTAACCGGATGTAGCTGCCTATCTGACCTCCACAACCGTTACTGGTTAATACGATACCCCTTGGACCTGAGACTGGCTGTCACATTTTCGGGCTTCTGACTACCCGTAACGACTGTCAAAGATGTACCTATGAGAGCCGGGACATGCAAATATGAATTGTTAATAGGTACAGAGAAATCAACTCAAACTCAAAGCATTTATTTCAAATAAACCAATTACAGGCACTTTTGAATTGTCAAGTAGTCGGTCAGTCAGAAAGATGAAACTAGTTGCCCATTCCATAGCGTAGTAGGTACATATGGAGAAGAACGGGCAAGAAACGCCACGGACACTATTTTAAATCAAAATAATATTATATTTACAAAATATTGGTTACATCATTCATGTGAAGATTATGCACGTGGGAACGATGCAGAATGTTAAAAGCGTCCGCAATGAAAAGATAAAAAAATAACAATTCAAAAATAAAATCAATTTAAATAATCCATGGCAGCAAAGAGATGACCAGTCCCTATTGACGGCGCCCGTTCACGAATATGACGCGACGACGAATCTGGAGTCCTACCTGTTTTCTATGACTAATTAAGGGATAATTTTCTAACTAATCGTAGCTTTACTATAGCGATACAAGCATTGCAATGTTTTGGGTGAAGTGTTATGAAAATACAGGCATTTTCATAATCATATTTTAGTTTGGAAATAATTTTAGTTAATTTACATACTATATAATTTTGTTATTTTAGTGTTAGCTTGTAAATTGTAATTGGTACCCTATTAATAAATAAATATATTCAATCATAATCATTTATTCATTAGCGAATATGGGTACAAAAGAAAAGGTCTCAAACAAACAATAGTGTCCTACCATAATGCATGCAAATTTCAACATTTAATTCAAGTGTATTAGTTCAATAGTGGCTAGCCTTTTAGGTTTTCTGGTCCATAGAACTTTAATTCTCTTTCCCAACAAATACCATAGCAAAAATAACTTTTTGTAAATATTTTTAATCATTCTTAATACGGACTGATATGGCCTTTTTATTCGGTCCGCTTATCAACACAACAATAATAATAATCACCCCGGAGAGGATTACCTGAGCTCTGTAGTTTCCACCGGGGAAAAGAACAATACGTGCATACACATAATATTTAAATATTAAAAACAACATTTAAAACGTTGCTTATAATATTTCGGTCTTTTGAAAATATTTTCCTTTTAAGGTTTAATTTCCTTTGTCAAGGTGTCACACACATTACATTACACTATATTTTTACATTTATATCTGTAATTTATACATAATTATAGTGTACATCATAAAGAGTATTCTATTCTACTCTATTCTAGTAAAGTAGTATTCTATTCTCATCATCATCTGCCTAGCCTTTTCCCAACTATGTTGGGGTTGGCTTCTAGTCTAACCGGATGCAGCTGAATACCAGTAGTATTATATTCTAGTATATTCTATTCTAATTGTATTTTTAATTTTAAATCCTTCATTTATTATTATAGTGCCTATTAATTTGTAATAAAAAATCGTAACTAGTTATAAGAAAAATTTCTAAAAGATTTTTAACCCTAAAAATCCACGTGGGTCATTAAGACCGATAATTCGTTCCATTGTTACAGTTCTAAAAATCCGTTCACCCAAATAAAATTCAGCGTTGCACCTAGATTCAGTGTGAAATCAGCTGGTGTGAGGTCATAAGTCAGCGGGGTAATGTGCCCATAAAGTACCACCCGCATCCCACCCGGAGATTAATCAAGAAACTAGTTTGTTCTAACTATGAAAATATGTGGTTAGCCTTTTTAAAACCCCTTTTCTCCTTTTCTTGGGGAAGAAAATAAAAATGGAGAAATAAAAATTCGCTACGTGTTTGTTTTGTCGGGAATGATACTGTGTATCTTAAGTACTGGTGAAGTGTTGAACGCTTTTAAATAGTGAAGGTTTGTTGTAGTGAAGTGGTTTTGTTTGATTTTAAAGTTAGATTGATAGATTATTACTTTTTTTTTGGAGAAAAAAACAGCCATGTTTCCTTTTTGTGTTGTCACTGTATAATATGTATGGACGCCAGCACATCAAGTTACTACAATCAGTCAAATTTTTTAATAGATTTTCAACTTTATCGCTAAAGCATTAAGGTTCAAGGTTGATCGGGAAAATTTGACAGTTTCGGGTAGCTTGACCTGCTGGCGTCTGTACACTGCTACTAGGATCTTTTAGCGCTCGAATGACGTTGACTGACATTGTTTTGTGAAGTATATAAAAAAAAAAACAAGATATCGGCGTTAGTTCTGGCGACGCGCCAAAAGATTCTTGGCTACCGCTATATATTATTGTCACGTTTGACAATACAATCATACACATGCACACAATGTTTTTTTAAACACAGAAAATTAACTGACTCGTGGATATCCTCGTGTAGCAATTTTGGTTGACGACGAAAACAAATACAGAATCAAATGAAATAACAACGAAACACAAATACTTACACGACATACGAGTACGACACACAAAAACTGTGAACTAAAAATATAAAACAACCATCCTGCTGCCATTCTCATCACAATAAAAGTTGACGTGTTATCACGTCGCGTCGGGGGCACGTACCTTCGTGTCGTGTCACGCTTCTCGACACGTGAGGTACCTACGACGTGTTACCGCCAAATTAGGCGGCTCAGAACGTCCACTTCTTACAACGATGCGTGTTTAGACACAGACATAAAATAGTACGTTCTTTCTCGTTCTTACATAACTACGAGTATGTGATATTCTCTTGTTTCCCATACGACCTTAAGTGTGTTATAAAATGCTGCGTTTTCTATACATAGTTCAAGCCACTCAATCCCTTTACATTATTGTAAATTAGTAGGTGTACAGACGCCAGCAGGTCAAGCTACCCGAATCTGTCAAATTTTCCCAATCAACCTTGAACCTATGCTTTAGCGATAAAGGTGGAAATCTATTAAATATTTTTTTCAGATTGTAGTACCTTGATGTGCTGGCGTCGGTACCTTGTCTTGTCACAAGCAATCTCCTTTAAATTGTAAGAAAACTCGTTTTTAGACGTTACATGAATAAATCGCATCTTACCGGTACCTATTAATTTAATATAAGCGACAATGCGACATAGTTGTCAAAAATTACAGTCTTATTTTCACGGAAGGTGCTGTATATTAAAGCAGAAAAGTATAAAAAAATACAAAAAAAAAAAACAGATTATCCTGTTGGTTTTATTAAATAGGCCCCAAACCTTTTAACCAACGCTAGACCCCTGTTCAAAAACAACATATAACTAAGAAGTGCCTGGAGTTGCCTGGGGGCTTTTATTTATGTAGGTGTTAAATTTTGTTTTGATTAATAGTTTTAATTTTTTTTTTCTTTTTGCTTGAGTCTTACATTCTATTTATTGGTATATCAAGGCGTCGCTAACTGACATATGGCAAATAGTTTAATTTGATGTTCTGTGTCTCGTAATGTTAACTGCTTTGCGTGCCTACTATTAGGAGCAAGTTTTTCTTGAATTTGAGTGAACCTTTTGCATCAATCTATTGAACGCTCGAACGTGTCCGTCCAGACGGCCGTGATCGGACCTTTGCCTGTCGACTTTTATTTATTAGAACGACCCTCGCATTCACACGGTTAAGAATTAGGTACGTTGTGATTTTTTGAAATAACTCTGGCATGTACATATCGATTGGATTCAGTGGTTGTTCAGGTTATTGAGTTTTTTGTTTGACTACTTGTTTTCTGTGAATAAGTATGAGTTGATAACGGTATTGGAGTGTAAAGCATTCGGTGCAATAATTGTTGTTATGTCTTGTGTTGTATATGTTGATTTGCTGAAACTTCATGTTTTCCGTTCACTGTCAAAAAACCATTTTTCTATCGAAATTTACAGAAAACCGTAACCGAAAAAGAAATTCAGTTGGACTCCTAAATATAGGTGATTTCTGATGTTGTGATTGCTTTTCTAAACAAACAATACACAAAAATTGCTATTTGAAAACTTATGCTTTTCAGAGATACCACACAACATCACGCCTGTATCCTCCGACGGGTTGGGCAGAGGTGTAAACTACCACCCACATTTCCTTAGTTCATGAATCTTATACGGTTTCATATTTACCTAAATAAGCTGACGTGTGTTGAGAAATCCGGGTTAATACAGGGTTTATAAAAACTGAAAATTCATGTATTTGTAACGTCGCTATCGAAAGAAGAGTAGAAGCAGTCACGACCAACACACCATTATTAATTTATTTTGATAGTTCCCTATTTAATTATGTATTCTGTCCATTTTCAAATAACCTAAAATTAAATTTAAGTTGCCGAAAACATGTCTCGAATTTAAATTTAAGATAGCGCAACTCAGACCCCAAGATACAGGCGACGCCTAGATTGGGAACTACTGTTAAAAAAAAATTCTAGTCTTCTTCTTCTTAGCATGTCGATAGCAATCTAAAAGGACTCGGCCCAGAATTCGGCCACTAGTTAGGCGCCATCACCAGCGTCCATCAGTTCCTGTAACGTGCAGCTGACAGGACACGCAGGGCACGATATTAAGTGTCCCATCGTTTGTGGAACAGTACCACATTTACACTCCAAGGCGGAGTCGTCTATGAATCTCCACCTGAACAGGTTTTCCTTGCTTCGGCCAACCTGGGTCCGGAGTCTATTTAAAGAGTTCCAGGTTACCCAAGGCCCCAAGGTTACCCAATATTCCAGTTACATACATTCATACAATGTTATTATTTTTGAAGTTTATTTTGTAACATCATCTGCCTAGCCTTTTCCCAACTATTTTGGGGCCGGCTTCCATTCTAAACGGATGCAGCTGAATACTAATATTTTACATGGAATGACTGCCTATCTGACTTCCACAACCCAGTTACTAGGTACGAGTAATACGATACCCCTTGCTAAGACTGGTTGTCACACTTTTGGGTTTCTGACGACCCGTAACGACTGTCAAAGATCCACGACTGACAGCTGGGACCAACGGCTTAACGTGCTTTCCGAGGCACGAAGGGATTTTGGTATCTAAAGATGGTTACCCATCCACGGATCAACCGCGGCAAGCGTAGCTTAACCTGATCGATCAACCCGGCGTGCGGCTGTTATTACTTAGCCACAAGTCCCTCCTAACTATACTATTGTATAGTTTCGATAATACTATATTGATAACACCATAAAATAATATATATCCAAATAATAATAATATAGTTTACGGAAAATCTTTTTAAAATCTTGCTTATGTGTAAGATAGGAATTTATGCTCGTTTTTGTGTGAGCTAAGTTAACTAATAAATCAATTTAAAAAAAAAGACACTCATACACAAATCACTCACACACCTCACCATAATCTCCATTGCGGTACATACAGACCGAGGTGGACACGTCATAAATTTGTGTAGAACGCGGGTAGGTAACGTTTTTTATTCGATATTAATCAATTTCGGCCAGCTATCGGGCTTTACAAGGTAGCCCGAACGTGTCTGTTGAAAATTGTATTATTTTTTTTTGGAATATACATGGGTTTGTTGTAAATTCTTCATCATAGTCAGCCTGCCAGCCTCTAAGGTTTTCCGGTTGTTATAATTGCTCGGACGCAGGCGTCCTCTCGGCGAGAGGGAGTGGGTCGTAATTTACTACGCGGACCCAGTATGGGTTGGCACATGTCTTCAAATTCTTCGTTCTAACATACTCAGTCTATAATGCTCCCACTGCTGGGACACAGGCCTCCTCTCTGTGAGAGGGAGAGGGTCGTAATTTACGCGGGTAATATGTATATGCGGGTTGGCGGATGTCACTTGTCTTCAAATTCTTCGTTAAAAGACATGCCGGTTTCCTCACGATGTTTTCCTTTATTCTGTCTGGGTATGAACCTACGACCTACAACTCGTAAGTCGCGGCCGTTACCACTCAGCCACCACTGCTCGGTGAAGTTTTAATAAGGAATTGTTTGTGTATTACCTATGTGGATGGCTGGACGCAGGCATTTACTCTTTAAATATGTGTTAGTTGTTGTTGTAGTTAGCCAACTAGCAAGACAACGATAATATCGCTTCTAATTCCTTACAACTGGTAGGCCTCTATTAGCTTGATAACAGATTCCTAAATACCACTCTCAAAGAACGCTCAAGAACTCCCCAAAGGCAATTTTTCTTTGACCACAATAGTGCGGTTGTAGCCAGCTGAGTATTAAGGGGCACATACATCAATTCGCGATAAAAGATCGGTTATCTCCGGCCTAGTTCGTATGCCGGTCGCGAGCCGTTGTGAATGAAACCGGCCGTCCGGCAGGGCTACCGAATTGACGGGAGTCTGTGATTTTTATTTATTTAGTCCTGTCGGGTTTCATGAGCTCAATCTAATTTTGTACATTTTGAATTAAATTTTTAGGTTTGAATCGACGTGATTGTTGAATTCAATATCTGAAACTCCTTTGTATTCAAATATAATTCAATTATATTATTTTTATCTTAAGAAGATGCACGCTTTACTTGTGGTTACCAAGTGCCCGCACTATACTTGTGGTTGAGCTACGAATGTGTGAGTCTGAAGCAATGGCGAAGTCGGAAGTGTGTGCGTGAGTGCTATGTACCTACTGACGCTACTCGTCTTTACGCACACATACACAGCGTGTTTATACGAAGTGAAACCGTGAGATAAAAATACTGTTTATCTTGTTTGCAGCCGGATAAAAATATTACATCAACGATATTTTTTTATCTTCCAGTACTTTGTAATCATTTATTTCCATACAAAAATAAACTGAGGCGAATAAGGACCAAAAAATGGGGCGATACAGAACTAATAAAATAAAAAAATAGGAAAATCATACGGGGCAAACTTGTAATGTGACGCGAATGCAAAAGAAATCATATTAAAATCTGGTTATATTTATATCCACGTTAAGGCAGGTACTATTAAATTGCTCTATTCACCTCTCCTCATATTTAAATCTCTGAATACCATCACATTTATTTATGGTTAAAAAAATCTCCGAAATATATGTATAATACCATCCTTAACTAAACCCTATTTCACACGAGCCCCTAAACCTAAATTTCATAAAACCAATCCCTCACCAGCCCTACATGTAATCCGGCCATTCATCTGGATTGAGGCTGATCGAAAGGTATACCTTAATCGCTCTATTGCAATTTATTTGTTTGTTTCTTAGAAGATATACAGCAGATAGTGAGGATTGCTGCTGATTCGAAAGGATTTCCTTTCTGGCCATTTGATTTGCAAATCTCTTTTCGATCGAACAGGGGGCTAAAAAGGCAGTTCTTGAGCATAATCAGCCTATAATGTCCCCACTGCTGGGACACAGACCTCCTATCTCTCCAGGAAGTGGGCTGTAATCTACCACGCGGACCCAGTGCGAGTTGGTAGATGTTACATGTCTTCGAATATTTGGTTCTAGGACATAACGATTTCCTCACAATGTTTTCCTTCACAGTTTTGAGAGTAGAGTGGTGATGAAATTATTTACACAGAGTAAAACGCAAGCATGGGTTCGAACCTCCGACCTACAACTCGAAACTTAGGGTCATTACCAATGGGCCACCACCTTGAGCAATTCCTCTACAAGCGATTAATTTACCGAATTCCCAGCAGATAATTCTTCTTCTTCTGCGGTTCGTCCATGACAGAGCAGGCGTGACTACGATAAACAGTGTCCAATCGCAGGTGAAGTCATAGTCTCAAAGCAATCAGATGCGATGATCATTAACGATTCGTTTAACACATATTAGCTGACAGTCGTTACGGGTCGTCAGAAGCCCGAAAGTCTGACAGCCAGTCTTACCAAGGGGTATCGTATTACCCAGTAACTGGGTTGTAGACGTCAGAGAGGCAGTCGCTCCACGTAAAATGCTGGTATTCAGCTGCATCCAGTTAGACTGGAAGCCGACACCAACATAGTTGGGAAAAGGCTAGGCAGATGATGATGATATTAGCTGAATCATACTCAATTCATTTCATATCACAATAATATTTGGTGTAAATATTACCGGTTTTTTAGACCCTTGGTTTAGGCTCGTTTGGCCGCAGCCTTATTTGCGTGGAAGTTTCTGTTTCAGATACTTTGATACTTTAACTTTCTTTAATCAAAGGAGGATTTAGTTCCTGAAAGTTTTGGTGAAAGAGATTAAGTATTTTTAGGGTTACCAAAGTTAGGTAGGTTACTGTTCTTGATTTTCATTAAAGTTTGTGAAGTAGTAATTTAGGGTTACCTAGCTGTTTCAAAAGTGGATATTTTTATGAAGTCTTTAGGCAAATAAGTTTATGCTAGAACTGTGTTCACGTCTGCCACGATGAGTTACTGACGGTTTTTTAAAACATGACACCCGTCACTATATTGAACGGACCATTCTTCAGAGCAGATCAAAAGATTTCTTCTCATTCAGAGAATAAACACGCATAGTACACCACGTTTCCCACTCATTATTAGCGAGTCAGACTTTAAAACACTTCATCACCTTTTCCCAACTATGTTGGGGTCGGCTTCCATTCTAATCGGATACAGCTGAATATCAGTATTTTACGTGGAGTGACTGCCTATCTGACCCCCACAATCCAGTTACTGGGCAATATGGTACCCCTTGATAAACCTGGTCAGACTTTAAAACACTTATGCTAAAGTTTTCCCAAAATTAGTCGTTAGCAGTTTGTGGACAAAAAGGGCTCAAACAAATCAGCCTATTTTTCCGCTGCGCCTATAACCGGCAGCGTTTAACATTAATTACCACTGTGCTATCCACATTTCGTAGTATTGTACTGGGACACACTGCTCATGTGGTCGGCGATCCTGCTACTTGCAATTATTCATCATCATTTCAGCCGAAAGACGTCCACTGCTGGACAGAGGCCTCCCCCACGCACCTCTACTTCGACCGGTTCTGTGCTTCTCGCATCCAACGGGTTCCTGCGGCCTTCACAAGTACGTCGGTCCACGTTGTGGGGAGCTTTCCAACGCAATTATTATAGTGTTTTAATACTGTAGTCTTATGAAAGAGTTTGTTTTCCGTTTTTTTACAAGAGCAAAATCAACCGTTCGTTTAGGTGTGTATCAATTTCAAAATGTTTTAATGATAGTTAAATTTCAAATTTCATATTTCTCCTACCGAGCAAGCTCTCCATCCTCCCCGCCCATACCACCAACATACAAACCGTTGCCAATGCGGGGCTCGGCGCAGCCCCTACAATTTATAGCGCACATTTAGCTCGCATACTTTACGCTCTGCCCTCTTAGCGCAACACTACATTACGACTGCAATGCCCGATGTATCGCGGTGTTAGGATGCTGCGGGTTTTAGGGAAATGCGTTTATTATGATTACGTTTTATTACTTTTTAAGTACTAGAACCATAGTACAAAATTCTAACTCGAACTGTTAATTAGTGGTTTTTGTAGACATGATATCCATTCATATTTGTTACAGTTGTAATTACAATCATGTCATTAGGTTTAAATAGGTTTTATTTATTATTTTATTTTATTTTTATACAGATTTATTTTATATTTGGTCAGTGTGAGAACGTTATAGGCCTTGTAGACTAATAGATGTTTCACTTATTGAACACTTTCTAAATAGTTAAATACCTGGTACTTGTTATTGGCAGGCCCACACTCTCCTCCTGTACCTATTAATACAACAATTTGAAAACATTGTAAAAGCTATGTTTTTTTAAAGAGTAACCGTGGAGTTTCTTGTCGGCTCTTCTCCATAGGAAACACGACCAATTGGAAACGTGCAGGCATGCACCTAGCGTCTGACGTTTCATAAGTGCCCATGTAGATTTATGTGAAATAAAATATTTTGACTTTGACTACGTACTCGATAATAGGTCGCAAGCACGAGCATGAGGTTTTGGGTTTCCAAGACGGACCAAGTGTTATTGTATTTTGTCATCAGGAATTTCTCATTAGCATCCTGTAACAGGTATGTGTGCCGGTTGAAAGCAACAATATTGCTTCCTATTTCGTAGAACTTAAACATAACTTGCGATATGTGGGTTTACTAAAAGCCTCTGCCTACCCCTTCGGGAAATACAGACTTGAGGTTTTGTTATTATGTAGTGAATCGAATAAGTTGTGCGATCACAGATGAACATGATTAACAAGCAAGCAGACTTAATCCCGATACACGTATCAAACATAACTGTATGTTAACTTAATATAACATCGTTATTATAATTAACAACCGTGTAATTACAGCGCGCGTGTTATAATACGGTATCTTATTTCAATTTACTAGAGGGAATGTTCTTTCGTAACTGTAAATAGGTTATTATTGAGCTCCTCAAGTTTTGAGTTGAGCTACACGATTACTGATAAGTGCTTGCACTGATTGGACTGGTCCACACTCAAAAGTCCATCAGGCGCTAAATCTACATTGTCTTCACTTGATGTGACCAAGATTATGTCTGGACTGGAAGACTTGTTAAAGTGATTCCGATATCCTATTTATACAGATATAAAACTTAATTTCATTTCATTATACATAATCAGCCTATGTATAATGTTCCCACTGCTGGGACATAGACCTTCTCTTTGTGAGACGGAGTGAGTAATCTACCACTCGGGCCCAGTGCGGATTGGTAGATGTCAAATGTCTTCGAATTTTTGGTTTTAGAACATGCCGCTTTCCTCGTGATATTTTTTTTTTACGGTTTTGAGAGAGAAATGAGGTGAAAAATAAAACACACGTAGTAAAATGCCTGGGATCGAAATCACGACATACTACTCGTAAGTCGGGGCCAATACTACTGGGTAACCACTGCCGCTGCTCACAACCGGGGCCGATGGCCGGGGGCACCATTGCTCCACCGGATGTGCCAACGCCTAATGCGGTAGGCAAGAGTAGTGATCAATGCTCGTTCCTTCTCTGTAATGAGACGGAACCTATTCCCTTACAGCGGAACAATAATATAATTCTGCTTAGATAATGTATTATTCTTTCTATTCTCCAGCAGAGCAACAATTCCTATTTATTTTCAAAAGCAGACCATTTGTTCAGTCCATAAAGTATTCATTAAGGTCCGTTGCAGCGCGGCTGACAAATGAATGTCCACCACTGCGCGACACCGGTCGCCTCCACGTGAATTAACTAGTCAATATTACGTGGGGCTGGCTTTTGCATACGTGGGGGAGTAACGGACGGGTTACATTTTTGTTTCTGCAAGATTTAAGTTGTTTGCTACTTGAGATCTTTCCACATTCAGCACCTTTATGAGATAGGAAACGCATAGTAGTTTAATTATCAAGACACTTTTTCGGACAGTCTGATTTTGTCCTATTAGTTCATAATTTTGACAGAACTCGTGACTCACTAAGTTAATTTATAGACGATATTAATGGAAGTAAAGTCAGGGAAATTAATTATTTAGCAAATTGATTAGGCACCAACTTAAACTATATGTTCTCTGACAGTTGAATGAAATCATTATAACACGACAAATTGCCGTAAGGTGCCTTTTAAAAGTAATAATTTATTGTATTTAATCACAAAGAACGCAAGCTAAGATTTATTTTTGAAAACTGCAGACCCTTCCCTAGTTAGCACTATTCATAAAAACAACGCATCCACAACGACTGGACACACACATATCAACTGGACGCCGCACGACCCGACGCACATCAGTTGACTAACGTCCAGCGAGCAGACCGCACGTCATCGCCTCGAGTGACTTCAACATGCTGTGCCTTATGTGCTGGAGAGGGTTGAAGGTTTTAATTTTAGGAATATATTTTTATTGCGTAGAAAATTTTTCATAGTTTACAGTTTTTGGCAAACGGATTGGAAGCTCCAGAAGTTGCTTATGCTCATACTTATCATGATACTATCTAAATAGATAAGTTTATTCTTTACCTGTACTATGATAACGAACAATCAAACAAGCCAGGACAAATTTTACATTTCACCATGCAAACCATTAAATAAAATGGTCTACTCAAAATTCGCAATTAAGGACATCTGGCAGTAAGTAACGTCACAATGTGGTAGGCATCGGATTTATATCATCAATCTGCGGAAGCACGCGGTCAGTGCACTCGCCTCATGACGTCAGATAACCTAATAAGAATACCAATTTTTTTAAAAGATAATTATTACTATTATTGCATTACTATAATTGCCCTAATTCCAATTTATTCCGGGTCGGTGCAGCATGATTTTCATCATTTTCCATATTTGTCTATTTCCGCCATGTTATCTTTCACATAATCCATCCATGGTTTCTTTGGACCTATTTTATAGAGGAGAAAACCGTCAGAAAATATAAAAGAATTTGACATTTAAATTCAATGAAAACAATAAAGACTAGAGTCAAGGCTCACAGTACAGGATGTACCAATCACAGGCAGTGACGTCACAATGTGGTAGGCTCCGGATTAATATCATCAATCTGCGGCAGCGCGCGGTCAGCGCACCTGCGATGACGTCATGTAACGTCACTAACTTGTTAGGATCTGTCGGCAATTTGCGAAGGATTATGCTGAAATATCCGGTTTAGAGTTGAATAAATAAACGGAGCAGCCATGTTCTATTTATTGTTATTGTGATGAAATGGCAGTGAAATGAATAAGCCTTCCTGTGAGGTTTAACAACAGAAGGATTATGGCAGAAGAAATGTTTATGAATAAAGCACTCATGTTTGACTGCGAGTCTATACTGCGAGCCAGCAAAACTAGTTTTTTTGTGGAATATTTATTATTGTCTAAATTTTTTGGTGAAGTCTTCGTCGTTACGAGTGGCCAGAAATCCAAAAGTCTGGACAAACCAAACTTACCAAGGACTATCGAATTACCCAGTGCATGTCAGTCATCCGATTAAACTGGAAGCAGACCCCAATGTACTTGGGAAAAGGCTAGGCAGGACGATGATATCTTTCTGGCGTAGACGGAGAGGTCTATTCCATTCCTACCGCCTGAAACCTCATATTGGTCATCCTGAGCCCATAAGAAAAGGAAGGGTTTTTCTGTAGTAAATTCTCTACCTCAACCTTATTAATGTTGCTTGAAATTAACGAAACACGAAACAGAAAGTAAGCCACAAAGCGGGTTGAGCGCACAAACATATGATTGACGACAACACCGTGCCAAGTGGGAGGTATATAGAAAAGTTTCACTTAACAACCATTGAGGAGGCAATTTTTCGAGTGTCATATTGAATTTCGACAGTACATTATTTCGACACGGCCCCAATTTCCAAAAAAACAACAGTTCGGCTACTCATTGCTTCAACAGATCATATATTCGACTAGCATTAGTGCGACAGAAGGATAATATTGATTTTCCATATTTTTATTTTTTCTTCTTGTTACAAATTAAGGTTTTTAAAAAGAAAACTTAGAGTATTTTTTTATTAAAATTTAGACCAGCAATGACAGAACTATAAACATTACAATATTCTATTATAGAAAAAATAGGAATATGTATGCAATATATGAGAAATAACAATTAGAAACCCGTTTTTCAAACACCGACGG
This sequence comes from Apamea monoglypha, assembly GCA_911387795.2. Lineage (NCBI taxonomy): Eukaryota > Metazoa > Arthropoda > Insecta > Lepidoptera > Noctuidae > Apamea > Apamea monoglypha. The sequence continues at coordinate 1,228,525 of OU426933.1, read as the reverse complement.
CAAGGCAGGTAGAGAGACGTTAAATATAATAAATATGATTATTTCTCAATAAAAACCTATTTATTAATAACTAGGTTTTGTCCACGACTTCGACTCCAGGTCACGGTCTACCCATGTGCCCAATTTCATCCAAATCTGTTCAGCCGTTTAAGTGTGAAAGCGTAACAAACAAACTTACAAACAATCACATCTTTTATCGTTGTAATATATTAGATTAGATAAATAGCTACATGGATTGCAACGGCTACATGGAAAATGAACCTTCTATACATATTTCTACGTAGTAACATGAAGGACCCGTGATTGACGCTGTAGGCTCAGCGCTACATCGCTTCAGGGGACAGACAGGCGACAGGCTAGTTTTGTGTGTGTCAGTCTCCCTAAGTGAATGGGTTTTATTGCTTTACAATTTTTTTCAGTTCAAAGTTTCAAACACTCGTTTTTCTGTGGCTTTGCCTGCGAATTTGTTTTACTACAATTCAACTTTTTTATTATTGTTGATGTTCTTCAAAAACGTCAGATGCGCAACCAGTTGGGTGTATGGCCAGATGTATGAATGTAAACGAAGCAAAAGGAGTTTGTGAGGTCGATCATCACGAGATCGTCACGGGAAAAGGCGTCATTTTTTATGTGTGTAAGTATATAAACTTTTTTTTCACTAGAAAGATAGCAAATAACAAAATCGTTTTATTGGGAAGTACAATATTAATAGTTCCACGTAAATTATCACGCAATGCAATCCCAAATAATGTTTGCATTGCAATCATTCGGTAGCGAATTTTTCACATTCATCAGTCAGTATTGATCATTAATTTGGTCTCACGATAAATCATTTGTTCGTTTTGAGGGACGTCACTGTCGTGGTTCATACTCGTTTGCAGTTTGACTGCCTGTCTGTCTGTCCATATGATAGTCTTCAGATTTTATTTATTTAAAAAAGAAACATAATTTTGATTATGTAGCATAATCAGCCTATAATGTCCCCACTGCTGGGACACAGGCATCATCTCTGTGAGAGAGAGTGGGTTTTAATCCAACACGCGGGCCCAGTGCGGGTTGGTAGATGTCACATGTCTTCGAATTTTTGGTTCTAGGACATGCCAGTTTCCTCACAATGTTTTCCTGTACTGTTTTGAGAGCAGTTGTGATGTAATAATTTACACAAAGTAAAGCGCTTTTCTGGATTCGAACCTACGACCGACAACTCGTAAGTCGCGGCCGATACCACTAGGTTTACCTACGGTCATTAGATTGTTAGCTTATTATCAAAAAATCATTCGCTTTCATCTATATTATAACTGATGCAAACATCATTTTTCAACTACCAGTTCTAATAATGATCCCGTTAAAAAGACATACAACAACGGTACCACGGTATGTATATAGAGTGGCAGGGACATCGATGCAGTTACCATGAATTCAGTATATAGAAAGAAAAAGTATTTATTGTGACTCGCACAGGAAGATCACAAACTAAACTAAACAAAGTCAAAAATAAAAAAATAAAAATATTTAAAAAAAAAATAACAAAAGAAAAATGGAACAAAGTCCTATACGAGGCCAAAAGGCTACTATCTCAGCATGATGCTGTGACATTTAAAAAATAAATATCGCGGCGCTGGTATTCTGATAGGGCACATGATTCACATACACATGAGTCTGAAACCACTTGCGATAAAAAATTATTTAGGATATTAAAAAAAAAAAAATTTGGCCGCGTAGGTGGATATTGCACTTTTCTATGATGCAGCCTTTTTTTTGTCTAGTTTTATTGATTTTGTTTAGTTTCTAGAATAGAATCATGAACTGAAAAAAATTCCAAAAAAATCTTGGTAACACCCAAGCAAACCCACAGTAAACACTAGTACACACAATCTCACAAAAAAGTCGTCATTTAAAATCGGAAACCCTACTGTCATTTACCATTCCCAATACGTCGTCCGCAGTGCGATAACGCAACTGCATCGTCGAGATTTCATAAAAATCGCATTCAATATTCACTAGTCTGGAACGTACGTCCAAAGTTAATGAATTTAATTTGATACGGAACCTCTTTTGTTCCCGCGCGTGTGTAACAGGCTTAATTGTTGACATTCAATTTGGGTTGGAAGATTTGTGAATGCGGCATTAATGTGGAGGTGATAATTGTTGCAGAAAAGATTACATAATCAGCCTATAATGTCCCTACTGCTGGGACACAGGCCTCCTCTCTGTGAGAGGGAGTGGGCCGTAATCCACCACGCCGGCCCAGTGCGGGTTGGCAGATGTCACATGTCTTCGATTTTTTGGTTCTAGGACATGCCGGTTTCCTCACGATGTTTTCCATCACCGTTTTGAGTGTAGTGGTGATGAAATAATTTACACAAAGTAAAGCGCCTGTCTGGGTTCGAACCTCGTAAGTCGCGGCCGCTACCACTGCGCCACCACTGATCAAAAGAAAAAGATGCTGCGGAAAAGGTTAATTATGGCGTATTGTGGAGGCACATACCTGTGCATGATAAGAATATAATTTAATGCTTAGGTACAGACGCCAGCAGGTCAAGCTACCCCAAACTGTCAAATTTTCGCAATCAACTTTGAACCTTAAAGATTTAGCGATAAAGTTGAAAATCTATTAAAGAAATTTGACAGATTGTAGTAGCTTGATGTGCTGGCGTCTGTACGTTAAAAGAGAGCAACGGTGGCCCAGTGGTAACAGCTCCGACTTACGAGTTGTAGGTCGTTCAGGCAGGCGCTTTACTTTGTGTTAACAATTACATCACCATTGCTCTCAAAATGGTTAAGGAAAACATAAAACATCGTGAGGAAACCAGCATGTCCCAGAACCAAAAAACAAGAACATGTGACATCCCCAACTCGTACTAGGCTCGCGTGGTACATTACAGCCTCTCCTCTTCAAGAGAGGAGGCCTGTGTTCCTGCACAACATTAACATTATAGGCTGATTATGAGGTGCTTTTATCATTAGATAAGTACAAAAACAAAATAGAGTTTTAAAGTAACATAATTGCTTTGAAACTTAATCTAACCGACACTGTCACATTCAACCGGAAACTAATCCATAATGCACTACGCATTTCCGTTTAAAAAAAGGGTCACAAAGATAGCAACAAAACAATAAATCCTAGCACACTTATCGCATAGACAAATGCAAGTCGACAAACGCAGTGTTTACTCAACATGTGGGGCAAGCCGGGTCATAATATGGCCAAGCCGGGGCGAAACGGGTGAACTGGGGCAAAGTGCAGGTGCCACGTCATCTGATTTATACGCCGATTTGTCATTGGTCCAAACCACAGTGACGTTTGTGTTACGACAATGTGTGGTCAAGATTTGGGTGGCCTAAATTAGGTAGAAAATAGACTTTATGGTAGGAAATATTTCAGTGGATTAACAGTCGAATGGGGCACGTTTCAGAAAAAGAAGGAAATGTAGTCACTATGATGAAAACGCTAAATCAATCTGCCTAGCCTTTTCCCAACTACATATATCAGGGTCAGCTTCCAGTCTAACCGGATGCAGTTGAATACAAATATTTTACATGGAGAGTCACTCCATGCTTATATAACCTCCACAACTTACTCGGTAATACGATACCCCTTGGTAAGACTGCAGTCAGACTGTCGGGATTCTTCTTCTGGTAAAAATTGTCAAAGATCCTCGAATGACAGCCGGGGCCAATGACTTAACGTTGTTTCCGAGACAAGGAGGGATTTCGGTATAAATAAAGATGGTCACCCGTCCACGGACCGACTGCGTCATGTGTAGCTTAACCTTATTGACCGACCCATGCGGATTTTTACTTATCCACGAACCTCTCTATAATGAAAACGCTAAATAATTACCAAAAAATTGACGCCTATTTTTAGGCTTGACAAAACCCACCACTTTTCCTCTTCTTGTGGGCACCAAATACCCCAAGCGCTGCAAAGGCAAAATCATCTATAGGCCGACCGATTAACTGAGACGTTGTCTGAGCTAGCTGCGCGGTGCGGAAGGGGTGACAGTTGTCACAAGTTAACAAATCACTGAGCCCTCGCATCATGTCACCACACCCCTCCCGCACCGCACTGCTACCTCAGGCAACGTCTCAGTTAAACGGCTGGCCTATAAACATAACATGATTCTAAAAAAAACAACAAAAAAAGACACGAAACGACAAACTCTTCAATATACAAAATACATGCCTATATACACTGATATGTAGGCACATAATACTCGTACATACACCAAGCTTCCTATAAAATAGATACGCACAGGAAACCTACCTTCTACATAATTTCCGTGTAGGGAATAAGATGGCAATATATCTCTCCCGTAACCTGTTAGTGTTGCCAACATTTTTGAGGCAGAAGACAAAGCCACTCGCGGGATTAGCGCAGTGATTAATTACGAGAAGCGACTATAAACAAAAGTGGGGTAATGTTGGTCACACACACGACGCAATAGTGTGCTAGCTAATTTGATTTTTTAAATAATTTAGGGAGTTATTTATGTTAAAAGTGTATCTACTAATGAATACATTATAGAAAATAAATATCTTTACCCGCAATTCTTATTAAAATAAAACCATTTTCTTCAACCGATTTAATTTTCTGAGAATTAATTTTTTATTCCGATCTTTTAAAAATATGAGAAGCTTTCATTGGAAAGAGACCGCGAATCCGGCGAGCGTAGTGTGAGAAGCTCCTAGCTAGATGGACCGACGACCTTAAAAAGGTGGCTGGGCTTAACTGGATGGGAAAGGCGAAGGGCAGGGTGTTGTGGCGCAGCCTGGAAGAGGCCTATGTTCAGCAGTGGACTGTGATATGCTGAGTTGATTGATAGCTGAGTTGATTGATAGTTAGAAATGTGTTTAATGTCCCGTGATAAACTCTCGCACCTTTATGAATCACTTCAATGAAAACTTAAAACGAATGATTTTGTCATAATCACCACTTTTATCTTATATACTGGTGATTCTCATCACAACACAACTACACAACATTATTTAATTGTATTTAGTCATCACAACTTCATTTCTAGATTTATTCCACTAACCATTTTTTTGTCACCCACGTAAAAAGTATAAAAAGTGGTATTTTTCTGAACATGTAAACTCCTCCATCACTGATGCGTATATTCCAGTTATTATATTAGTGTACCGTCAGCAGCGTAGGACATAAAGCGAAGAACACACTAGGTGTCGGCTGGTAATTCGACTATTAATCACGCGACCGCGCGCCATGTGCAGTACTCACACTGCATCATAAATACTGGACGCTTTTAGATCGTACGATACGGAGACGATACGATTATATTTGGTGTGATAATGAGATTTATAAGAAGCTAACCCACACCCTCGTCCCGAAACACACTGTCATTCACAATCTAATGGATTTTAAAATAAATTGTTAATCCAATGTTTTTTCGTTTGAAAAATTCGTCTGTTCGACGACGTCAATGACGCAATGAATGTTGTTGAATTATGAAATTGAGAGGAATTGTCATTATAAGTGTGTTAGGCAATTATCCCGCTGGACAACAGATTGACCATTATGTTCGCGTTAGGTGTAGATTAAATAACGAAAAGTAACTGCTTAGCTGCGGAGCTGCGGAGGCATGTCCAGCAGTGGACATAGGCCTCCCACCAAGCACCATCACTTCGACCAGTTCTGTGCAATAATTTATTAAGGTACATAAAAGGTTTTGTGGTACATGAGTGACCTAGAAAGTATTCATTATTAAGGTGTAGGTACAACGAATTGTTGGGTGAATCGCTGCTCTCCTAGCTCCTCGTAGATTACTGAGTAAGCTGTATTTAGGAGAGACACAAAATTATTGTGACTTGGCTTTGAATCATTTCGCTCTGTTAAGAAACCTGATACCAAAATAAGCATCTCCTAAATAAGCTTTCCAGCGATCAAAAGACCAAGTGGCCTACCCCCACCTCTTATAACAGTATTGGGATAGAATTGGACCTAAATAGGACGTACAGTTTCATTTCTTTCCCACACTAAAGTAAGATTAAAATAAAACTGTTATACGAGGTGATGGTAAGCCCCCAATTAAAATGACGGCAAACAACACGTTTCAATTCAATGTAAATTGAAACTTCATAGGTAAACATGAAATCATTAAACATTACCACGAGTATTTCCTGCCTAAAGTCACACGATTTTCCAAGAATATTCGAACTGAAATCGTGCATTATAAACAGCTTCTCTGAACCTTCATTTTTCACAAGCCACATGCATAGTTCACGAGGGAAATATTAGTAGGAAAAATGCTGAAGTTATATATTTATGTTCTACGTAGATGGGCTTGAATTAAAATTGTATGAGCTGAAAAACCGGCGGTGAAGGGATGAAATTAATGGGATGTGCCGACGACATCTTCGGGTCTTGCGAACTTGTGAATATGAAGAAAGTTGCTGATTTATTGTTTTAGTGGACTCGGTAAGATAAACGAGGATTTTTTTTTTTTGGTATCTGTGTTATGTGATGGTATGGAGATAGATAGTGTGTGAATTGAGAAGGATGTACTTAAATGGAAATTATTTCAATAAATTGCTGATAATTTTGTAATTAAATTAATGTTGGTGAAGGGCGGGCGTCTTGAGGGACTGTCTTATGTAATTTTGGTCTTCGAAAAATGCTGATTCTCAGCCTAATTTGAATAAATTACTTTTGATTTGATTTAATTATTTTTAGGTGACATGTTTACCAATATTTATGATGCAATTATTTAATTGTCATCTAATACTGTCTTATTGATTGTGGTTTCAAACCTGGGCAAGTAACAATGTGAGTTCTTCAATTCATAATTGACAGACAGACATTATTAGACAGTTCAACAACATTCATTGCGTTATTTACATTGTTGAGCTGAGAAAATTTTCAAAGATATAAATCATTGGATTAGCAATATCCTTTAAAATGATCCAGATTGTGATTAAAAGTGTGATACGAAATTAGGGTGCTGGAATTAGTTAACATAAGTCTGAAATCGCCAACGTGTCTTGAACATGCCTGGCCATCAGTGCTCGTGCCTTCTCTGTATCAGAAGAGGTATTTGGCCTGCAGTGGGACAAAAATAGGACAAAAATAGTGGAACAAAATATAATTTATTTTTACAATACTATCTTAGTTCATGTAAGACAACTCATAGTGAACATTGTTCCAGCATGTTGATGGTTATGAAAGCAGCTCTTTGCACTGCAGTGGCACTGTTGCAGGCCTATATTTTAACTAAAATGTAAGCCAAAACACATGAATATTCCATCGCTAACATTTTAATCCGATAGCACAGAGTTATGATATAATCCCAGTCTGCAAAACTGTTGCTATATCTATGTGTATAGTTCGGACGCTTAGTTCAGCTAAAATAGTGCAAAACCAACAATAGTTTCAGTTGCAAGCCTATGTACGTATGTACTTGTCGTGTATCTGGGTCAAAGAATTGGTATTGCTAAACGAGGCGAAACTGATAGATTTTTGCTGGTTTGAGATTGTTTCATTGTTTTTATGCCTGTTTGTTGCTGAAAGTTACAAACAGATGGCGTTCATGGTTTAGTTAAAACGAGTTATTATTTTCTTAATATTTCTTAGATATATGTACGTTTACTTTAAACTTTAGTGAGGTGCACACAGCCGCACGTGTCCTTCGATCAGGTTAAGCTACGCTTGCTGCGGTTGGTCCGTGGATGGGTGGCCATCTTTTCATACCAAGACCCCTCCGTCGTTACAGGTCGTCTGAAGCCTGAAAGTCTGACTACCAGTCTTACCAACAGGTATCGTGATACCCAGTAACTTGGTTGTAGAGGACAGATAGGCAGTCGCTCCATGTAAAATACTGGTATTCAGGTGTATTTGTATCCGATTAGACTGGAACTACCCCAAGCCCTAAGCCACCCCATCATAGTTGGGAAAAGGCTAGGCAGATGATGATACTTTAAACTTTAGTTTCAGATAAGGATTTATAAAGGTAGACAAGAGGATACAACTGCTCAAACTCAACCGTTACGTACCTAATGCCTAAACAATACGACATATTTGTCTTATATAGGATACGACTTAAGAAAACATCGAGATTTAGTTATATGTAAGTTTAATATGAATCTACATACTTACTAATAATAAAGCCGTAGATTTCGTTTATTTTTTTTTTGTACGTTTGGTTGAACGCGTTAATCTCTAGAACTACCAGTCGGATCTGAAAAATTCGTTTTGTATTATAGTCCAATTTTTGAAGAAGAATATATAGGATATTTAACGTCACGCTAAGGCCCTTAGGAGACGAGCAAAAAGAAACAAGTATGAAAGGACGCTAAGCGAAAATGATCGGTCAGGCGATGCGATGCGACAAGGGTTGGGGGTACAATAAATTTCACGCGGACAAAGTCGTGGACAGAAGCTAGTTTATAATATCAATAGATATAGAAGTTTCACCAAGGCGTGGGAAAATCACGATAATGTGGTATGTATATAAAGTAAGCCTCTTTTTCCGCCATAAAACTATCAAACATCGCACATGTTTCAATCAAACAACTATTAAAGACACCTCTAATTAATTGTTAAGGTAGCAACTTCACAGCATATCAAAATGGCGTGCTGATCCATTTAATGGAAAAGCACACAGATTTGTCAAGCGAAGGTACGTAACGGCCCCAATTAGTGGCTCTGAGCTAACGAAGGGGAATTCCGAGGAAAACCCGCCGGGGCTAATAAGGTAACCAGAGTACGTACTGATCTTGTGGTGAAGGCTTTGATTTTAAGTTCGGGAACGAGTTTTGTAGTGAAACAGTGGACGGCGAGTGGATTGATTGTTAGGTGTTATTAAGTTTTTAGGTGACATATTAGTGAGTTTCATATTTTGATTTTGTATGGGTTCCTTTGGCATGATCAACATTACCTATATTATATTAGTTATATTATCTAATAATTATACTAATAATAATTTATTTATTTTATTTTATTTATATTTCACACAACAAGATCCATTTTGTTAGTGGAGAAAAATGTTTGAAACTATGTTAGTTCACACATAAACGCATATAATTTTTGAAGAACGGACAGTCATACCTGTCCGCTATCACACTCAGGATGATGTTGGTACTCACACGCACTCTGTGCAACAGTGACGCCGTTTTGTTCCGTAAGATCTAATAATATTGAAGAGATAAAGCTGAAGAGTTTGTTTGTTTGGACGCGCTAATCTCTGGAACTACAGGTTAGATTTGAAAAAATCTATTTGCATGTGGTAGCCCAATTCTTCAGGAAGGCTATAGGGAGTTATCATTATGCTACGACTCTTCGGAGCCAAGCACAAAGACAAAAAATCAGAAAAAACGTTATGCGAAAACGAAGTAAAATTGTGGTATCTTACGACTTCCACGCGAACGAAGTCGCGGGCAGAAGCTAGTAAATTTATAAACATCGTGATGGCCCTGATAAGGTTCTGCCAATTACTTCGTGTGGCTCAAAATGTGAAAATTGTTAGTTTAAATATTTCGGTTACTTAATAACTGAAAATTTAAAATATGACGGAGTATTGATTTGTGCCCGGTTGATGGCAATAGGCTTGCCCCATTACATACGACTCAAACATAAGTGACGAAATGTGAGTGTACTTTACGTACACCTCTGCTAAAATATGACCATGCTCATATTGAATTCTTTGCTTATGAATTATGTGTCTATATCTGCACTTTATTGAACATTTTTATTTCAACGGTAAACCCAATACAAACCATAGCTAAGACAATTTCAAAATACACAAGTTACAAACTGTCCGTAAATAGTCCGCCGCGCACGGATGTTTGCAGCGTATTGTGCGATGAAATGCACGGATTAATTAACTGTGACAATGTGTAGGGACGTGCAACTCAGGCATCGCTTAAAACAGGTTTATGTTGTTCTGAGTCGTTCCGAAGAATTTATGTTTTCACATACTAGCTGCGCCCCGCGGATTCACCCGCAAAGTTTCGATCCCGTAGGAATATCAGGATAAAAAGTATCCTATATGTTAATTCTGATTATAAACCATATGTGTGCCAAATTTCATCCAAATCCGTTCAGTAGTTTTTGCGTGAAATAGTAACAAACATCCATCCATCCGTCCATCCACCCATACGCACTTTCACGTTTGTAATATTAGTAGGATTAGTAGGATTAACGAAGGTCTATCACGCGGCCGTCTCATTATATTCGTCAGTATTGTTTGGTTTATTTTTAGCAATATTACTCAACTCACACTGTTTACGTTCATATTCGTTACTATTTTTATTTGACACGTATTTGCACGTCACGTTGCAATGTAAAACTGATTTACATCCGTCACCTCACACATCAGGTTCAGTTGCATCAGGCACTAGTTGTCTGGGCACGCCACAATTGCGGCGATAAGTCCCCTCTTTGAGGAGTGGCTGGAGAGGCGCCACGGCGCCCTCACCTTCCGCCTGACGCAGGTCCTCACCGGACACGGTTGTTTCGGGAGGTTCCTGTTCAGGATAAGGCGGGAGGAAACGCCAGGGTGTCACCGCTGTGTGGATCGCCCGGAGGACACGGTGGAGCATACGGTGGAGGTCTGCCCGGCTTGGGGCGGACCACCGCCGCGTCCTCGTGGCGGGCGGCGATCTCTCGCGTCCGGCCCTGGTTCAGGTCATGGTACGGAGCGAGAGTGCATGGGAAGCCATCACCTCCTTCTGCGAAGCAGTAATGCTCGCAAAGGAGGAGGTGGAGCGCGTGTGGGAGAGGCAATCTCTGCGCCCTCATGCCCCTAGTCACCGCAGGAGACGCCCTGGACGTCGGGAGTCACCTGCCGACTCCCGGCCACCGTAGGCGCGGGCTTGCGGGCGGCGAGCAATGGGCAGCTCGCCGCCCGGCAAGGACCAGGCCCGGGTCGACGGCGCGTTGTGTTCCACGTGCGCCTCAAAGAGATGTCAGCACGAACCGGCCGATGCCTGCCAGGTCCGCGGGTTGTTCAAAAGAGATACCGTGGCCCCTGGCATAGGCAACTGAAGGAATACGGGTGGGTTTTAGTCAGTAAAAGTCTGACACGCCCTCCTGCTCCCTCCAGAGCGGGAGAAATCATATGATGATTTCCCACACTAGTTGTCTGGCACTTTTGCTGAACTGGGCCTTTTTGGTGCAGCCGTGAGGCACACTTTCCTGCTATTTTCTTACATCGGTCTTTATACTTTCTATTTATTTTTATTTGTTGCTATGTGATGTACGTATCTGGTGTATTTTAATATGTGCTAAATAAATGTATTTTCTTTCTTTCTTCTTTATTTCTTTTTTTCAATGTGACGAGAAACAGTCAGCTTTAAGTTGCAACCAAATTAAAGGGTAAAATATAATAAATTTTTTGATAATCAAGATCCAATCATCTTTTCCTCAATCACATTGGGAATCCTAGAGATATTTAAATATCAGATACAATCATCATCATCATCATTTCAGCCGAAAGACGTCTACTGAACTTTTTGCTGAATGTATAAAAAAAATGTATTTTCTTTCTTTCTACTGCTGGACATAAAGTCAAAGTCAAATCATTTATTCCAAATAGGCACTTAGAAGGCACTTTTGAACGTCAAAAATAAAATTTAAATAAAATTTATTCTAGTCGCCCATCCAAAAGGTAGTTTTCGTATGGAGAAGAATGGACAAGAAACTCCACCGTTACTTTTTTAAAATGTTTTCCAATATTTTGCATACATTAATTATTTTATAATTATATGTGAAGACGATGAACCTAAAATAAAATTACTAAACCACAATAGGTAAAAGAATTAAAATGGATTAATGAAACCATGACATATATTTTAACTAACAAAATTAACTAAAATAGACCTCCCCGAAGCACCTTTACTTCGACCGGTTGTGTACTTCCTGCATCCAGCTGTTCAGACACAATAACAGAACCAAATCATTACATTAATGCAAATAAGGACCATTTTGGCGAACACACCTCCCCGCTGCTCATGTATGTAAATCTGCTAATACAACAACACAACATCCGAGTTTTATTCCACACAACAAAAGCAAATCTCGGTGCAAGATAGCATGCATTGCTCTAATTAAGTTTAAACAAAACATGAATCATTAAAAGCGGTGTAATGCGCGCTGCGGGGGTGAAGGTGGAGGTTGAGGGGGTGCGCATCCCCTCTTGATTTATACCCCGATTTGTCGTCGAGCCAAACCGCCCCTGATTCACCGCTGTAATGCCGTGTTTACTGATAAACACAGGAATACCGAATGGCCGTTGTAAATGAGTTTTCATTGAGTGACGTATTTTTTGGGGTGAAAAGGGGTGATTGGTTTTCCAAATGAATGACACTATTGTCAAAAGTCTAAACGTTAAACTAAGAAAATAAAGGTGAGTAATCACTGAAGTGGAGTCTTGGTACAGAGCGATTTCCTTGTCCATAAATATTAGTACGGTTATGTCAATAATGTGACATCGTGTGTCCGAAACACAAACCAAATAAATTCGTAAGTTGCCAATGGGACCCAGTGAATCCAGACCTAATACTGACCAAAAGCTGTGATTGCATATACTTGAATGCACATGTATCGTATTAAGGCATATTTTTATCATGTCGGTACCATTCGTTGGAAAATCCCATAATAAGTCCTTCTGTTTGAGAAACGGATTGTTGTTCTAAAACGGAAAAACATCTAATTCTTGTGGGCAACATTAGCTTGTTATTAGCAACCTCATAACCAGTCAAAATTAAAATTCAAGTTCAAAATATTTTATTACACATAAACCTACACACATGCGAGTAGTGGTGGACCAGCGGTAACGGCCCCGACTTATGAGCCATAGGTCGTAGGTTCGAACACGAGCAGGTGTTTTACATTGTGTAATTTCATCAAGACTGCTCTCAAAACGGTGAAAGAATACATCGTGAGGAAATCTGCATTCCTAGAACCAAAAATTGGATGACACATGGCATCTACCAACCCGCACGTGGTAGATTCCCACTCCTTCCCTAAGATAGGAGGCCTGTGTCCCAGTAGTGCGAAAATTATCGGCTGATTATGTAAACCTACATGGGCACTTATAAATCGTCAGAAGCTAAGTGCACGGTTCCAATTGGTCGTTTCTTATGGAGATTAGCCGATAGTAAAATTCACGGAAATTCGAATCAGAAACTTAAAAAAAACATGTATATACAAAGTAATGTCACCAACGCCCCAGAGGCAAATGTGATTATTATTTATATGTAAGAACTTTTTATCTCATTTTAAGTGAACTGTTATTTAAGTTCTTATGATAAATAAAATCTCTTTAAACCTAAATTGATGAATAATATTGTTACGAGCTTCGAGGTTCGTGACAATTAAAACTGCCGATTACACTTTAATAAATTTAACAATACTAATAACAACTCAAACACACTAATTATAAAACACAATTGCACTTAAGTCGCACTTGAAGATCGCTTTCGATGTATTCGCTTGTATCGTTTATTCAACTCTCTCCTCGTTCGTGGCTAATTCCCGCCTTATATAGTGCCGCAGATAGTTCTAGAACCTTTTATTGTAGAAACATCTAGAAAGTTCGAGTACATACCGGCCCCGACTGACCAGACGTCGAAAGTTCTAGAAAGCTCTAGCATCGAAATTTCTAGAAGGATCTTGACTCTATTAGTTCTGCTACTCGATACTAGATGGCGCTAGTAGTGGGCATTAATTGTGGCGCGCAACAATATTATTGATACTAAGATAAGTAGATACACAAATAGAATGATTGTGTTATTCAGTCTTTTCAAAAACACCAAGAACCTGCAGTATACCTAGTATAAAAGTGTAGAGATTATGCAAATCAAACTATAATTAAAAGATTTTCCACACTACACTCAGTGCTGGCCAAACGTATAGAGTATTTAGCATTTTATCTTTCAATACACTTTGGGTTTTTGGTACCGAATTAACTGAACCAGTTATTTAGGGTATACGAAAAACTGCAGCCAAAGTTTTTAAAAGCCAAAAATAAGCAGATTATTTAGCAGCGAAAGTGCTTTACTTTGTCCGTAATCATTTATTTTTATTATGCTGTATAGTAAAAAATAAAAAAATGAAACAATTATGTAGTTTAACTTGAATAAAAAATAGCAAAATCTAAACGCAAAATCACTGACGGAAGCAATGTGGGGTACCATATTCATTAGCATTGTGATATTTTGTCGAAGGGGTTAACAACCCCTTCGACAAAATCTTATCATCCGATCATAAACACAACGCGTTATCAGCTGCGTATTAAAAAAAACTGAAATATTTTTATTTTCAAGAAACTTAAGCTAGAAAGTTCCCGCATAGGCCTGTAACAGTTCATCTGCAACACAAACCACTATCCACCCAAGATTTTATTTCACAAATAAAAGACACAACAGACCATTTAAACCCATCCATTCTTACAAGCACTTCAGAGTATAAAATCCAGCAGTGTAACTCTGGGAGTGGGTAAGTCGACCATAAAGTAGGAGTACCTATGTACGTGACCGCAGGCGCCGCGGTAATATAACTCATGAAAGCAGATTGCAATGTGCCTGTAAGTAGTGTTTAGAGTGTTATTGCACCTGTGTTTGTTGCTAGATAAAATATGGAAGGTGCAGCCTGGTGATTGGGAGGTGACTGAAACTTTATCATAGGTAGCATACAAATGTTTTTGTTAACTAACAAATATTCCGGAGGGAGTCAAAAACTCTTTCCACACCGTTACTACATATCTTATTCAACTCTCCTGTCGCAGGTCTGCTGGAAGTTTCTAATGAAATAATCAGTACTTCTGACATGTGTTCGTTCATTTGTATGTATTTTTTCTCTATAAGGTGTTTTGTGTGTACATGTATAAAGTGGACCCATATCGTTTCTATTAAATTTGATGATAACTACTTATTAAAAAGCTCACGAAAAAGTGATGACAAAGTAATTTTCCAAGGAATTTGCAATGGATGAAAGCTAGTTGTCAAGAATTCATTAAACAAACAATCTTCAGATCTAAAACAGGTTTACGTTAAACAGCAGCCATTTTTTTCTGTTTTAGTGACAAATTATGTTAGTCCCAATTTTATAGAATCTGTTACATACAGATATTCTGGACCAAAATAAAGTTTCCGCCGACACGTAAAAAGGCAACTCCACTCAAGACCCCTTTTCACACCGTGCAATTATTTCGTATTTCAATTACCAACACGGTGTCATCAATAACAACATAATTATGCACACAGCGAACACGACACTCCCGTGTTGATGTCTAGTGTCGGCTCATTAAAATGAATTATATGAGTCGGTACATGGCCGAGCTGTTGTAAATCATTACTCACTTGTGCTAAAGTTGTTCGTTTTATAGAATAGGGATTATTTATTGGGTGTTTAAGCTGGTGGCTAAATAAAGTACTTTTCAGTTTGGTAAGCTACGCGTTCGGTGGTTTTTTTTTTTTTTTTTTTTGATGTCCAACACTTTTTTTTTTTGATAGAATTTATTGGTATAAGGGCAAGACACTGATGAGGGATGGTGGATACACTTAGACAGCCAAACTGAAATAAATTACTTTTTGGAGTAGTATTTATTTATAATTAAAATAATATATGTAAGTAAATAACAATTAATACCCAATTAATTATTAAAAATAACAAAATCATAACTTAACTAAAACTATTCACAAACTAAAATATAAAGTCTAAAAATTCATCCACATCGCTTTTTACTTTTTGGGTAAGTATATTCTTTGTAGGTAAATAGAAGGTTTATCAGATAATTCTAATTCTAATTCTGTGCGGGAAACAAACCTAATCAAATCTGTAGCGCATAAAGCAACCGGCTAACCGGTTGCTTTATGCGTGTTTTACAAAACACGGAACAAGACGATATTCGCTGAGGCTAACCTCAGCGAATATCGTCTTGTTCCGTGTTTTGTTAATTAAATCTTCAGTAATGCAAGCCAATGTCCACATGCTACATGAAAAACAGAATTTATAAAAAAAATATCTGTTTGTAGCGGTTAAGGACTAATTATACTATAAGCTAAGATTATCGCCATCTACTTATGTGCAACTAGAAAATACGGTGTTAAGTTCATAACATGAACATAAGTATGAAGAGCTAGTAAGAACTAAGAGCCTGATTTACACGAAGTTACATGCCTGTGGCAATAAAACAGCAGCTGTTTTTTTTTACGGCAAAAAAATCCAGTGACACAAATAAAAACATCCAATTTAAACAAAAAGTAACAGATAAAACTTTGTGAACATTACTTTGTCCAATTACCTAGAAATGTCCAAATAAATGAAGTAAACTTCCCTAATTAGAATTTACTTTGCAGGGGATGTTAAATGGGAGATATTTTACGAAATGAAATGAAAAGACAATGACCAAAAGTCGTACCAAAAAGTCTCATGCATCAAGGATTTGATTTTTGAACAGGGAATTTAATTTAAAGTAAAAAAGTGTTGATATTGTTTCATTCCCTTTTTTTTTCTGGTGGGAAATCGTCAAATGACCCCTCCCACTCTGGGTGGAGCGGAAGGGAGTGTCAGACTCTTACTGACTAAAACCCACCCATGTTCCTTCCTTCGCCCTTTATGTTCCGGGGTAGCGGTAACCCTTTCGGACAATCCTGCTGCCCCGGCAGGCTTCGGCCCTAAGGGGCCCGTCAAATTATTGTTTTGTTCCCTTTACATGACGTTCCGTTTCAAATGATATGATTAATATAACCTTGAATTTTGAAAGTGTCATGATCACGTCTTTCAAAAAACACGTAAAAAAAATATACTTTGCTGATTCTACATTAATTAAAAATAACTAGTATAAAATAGAATATAATTTTTATTTAAACCATTGTCATTTTTAGAGCAATAATGGCCGTTCGTGTATGACATGTCCAACAAAATAAAGTACCTAATTTTCAGGTTATTAGTAAGTGTGTGTGTAAGTTTGACTTTGATGCAGCACGGTACGGGTTTCCATACATCCATGAGCATTGTCCTTTATTTGCAAGAACTGTAGTGCATTACAGATGGTCGGAAATTTTTTAACAGTTGTTGCAAAACAGCTGATCGCAGAGAGACAGAAACTAGCCATCTACACAACAGCTTTCACAGCTACAGATAAACTTGTTAAGCGTAATATCCGTAAAGATTTAAGAAACCGCAATACACATCTCATCAAGATTGCTTTGGAACAAAATACATCAGTCGACCAACAACAGCCTTCCCGAACAGGCCGGATTTCGCCGTGGCCTCTCTACTGCTGACCACTTTCACTCGTATCAACCAGTTTATTGGGAAAACTCAGAATTCCAGCTCCCACTTTATATCGCCTTTGTGGATTATTCAAAAGCTTTCAATAGTATCACCCATAGCTCATTTTTTAACGCCCTGCAGAATCTAGACATAGACACCACTTACATTAAACTTCTACATACAAAGTATTATAAGAACAGTACTGCAGCGATTAAGATCAGTTCCATGACGGGACCGTCCTTCAAGATTGAGAAAGGAGTTAAGCACGGCAAGCCTAGAGGTCGGACTTCGGATGAATATGTCAAAGACTAAGTTGATGACGAACAGCTCGCATCACAGGATCACCGTGGCGGGTTAGTCTCTTTCCAGGCAAGACAAAACAAAGAGGTTACAAGCGCACCGAAAATGTCTGGAAGAGGTATTGGGCCATGAAACATCTAATGAAGGGTGATCTTCCTTTGTCCCTTAAGAGGAGACTCATTGACGTGTGCATACTTCCCATCCTCGCATATGGTGGACAAACATGGTCTTTGACAAATTAGCAAAGGTTTGCTAATCTCAATTTGCTCGAGGTTTGCCAGAGGGCTATGGAACGGAGTATTCTGGGTATCAAACTTACAGACCGGGTTAGGAATACGACCTTCCGTTCCATAACAAAAAATAACTGATGTCACTTGGAGCTGCCACACTAAAATGGAATTGCACTGGACACATCTACCGCATGTCAGACGACTAATGGGCCAAACTTACGGCCCGATGGGTCCCTCTTAATGGCAAGCGACATCGCGGCAGGCCCGGACGGAGATGGCGGGATGAGCTGGACTCCTTCAACAAGAAATGGTCCTTAACAGCTTTAAACAGAGAGAAGTGGAAAGAGAGTAGGGAGGCCTTTGCCCAGCAGTGGGACAACATAGCTTTTAATAAATAAATAGTACCGACATAAATCATGGTTATTAAATTTAAATGTTAAGTAGCGGGGAATCGTACCTAATTATAATTTGACAAATCAAATTATGATTTTCCGCCGAAGTACTCAGTAAAGACTCGTTTATGTGATCATTGCCTAGACGATGACCAGCGACTTAAGGAAAACATCATCAGTTCTAGCTACAGTGAGTAATATGCAAAAACAGAAAACCCGACTACTATATTGTCTTGGGTGTGCCTTTTTGGTTTAGTGCTCGCTTCTGCTGAGCATGAGTTTGATTTTTGGGTTCGATTCCCAAGACGGGAAAGTGTTGATGGGGTTTTTCCATTAGGAATTTCTCTCATTAGCATCCCGGAGTCTGATTTTGTGCCCGATTGATGGCAACAGGCCCCTATTACATGAGGCGATATTAGGGTATATTTTTAGGTAGACCTCTGCCTAAGTCTTCAGGGAATACAGGCGTGATGCTATGTAAGTCGAATTGTAGCATGGCCCACGGTTGGTCACTTATTTATTTATTATTAAGGCACATCAACAATACAAACATTTACAAATAACAGAGAACAGAGACATGGCCTAGTGTTTACGTCAATTACAGACGTGCGCAGCATTCACAATAAAAGAGAAGAAAAAACACAGCATTCACGTCACAAAAAAAAAAACAACAAAAATAAAAGAAAACAAAAACTCTAGCTAAAATCTCAGTAGAAGAGAGAATATCCTCATCGACTTAAACACTGACTAATATATTATTTTATTTAGTTTTGTTCACATTACAACATGCCTGTAAAAAATACAGGACTAAAAATACCAAAGTTCTGAATACAGCAAAATATGCCGGCCATGCAAACGCTCAGAAAAGGAACCGGCAAAATAGGGCAAAATAATAAGAATCGTATCAAAAAATATCTAACACACACTGCAGTCTTTATACCGCACAGTGGGCCGAACTTAAAAACTCTGGACAAAAAACGCCGACCGACGCTAGTCGGTTTAACTGCCAATATCACTGTCATTTGTCTCTGGCCAGCTTTGCGAAACAAAAATTTATTTTGCAGTTCCCAAACCTTACACTGAACTTTACTACCATCAGAATAAAGGTAGGTTTTCTGTTTCGGGTACGTAAAATAGTAACATTGTACGCCAATAACAGGCTCTCAGTGACATGTACGTTTTGAAAGCGTTTCGCTTTATGTCTCTAATTGCGTTAGGCACTGAAATATTTTTGAGTGGTCATGTTGAAGTTTTTGACTTAAATGGTTTAGTTTTTGCGCACTGTGCAAATAACAAAGAGTAGTCATTGAAGTTTTCGTCGAATATTTGGCAAAGCGGAGGACATGGTTGACATTTTATGAGTGTTCCATAAAATCTAAACTGGTGTAATGTTTTGTTAGTTTGAGCTCGATGAAGCATATTTGTCGAGAGTTGACAGCAATAAATTCATCGTGCATTGTTGGAAATTTTATTATTGGTTGTCATTTGAAATATTCTTATCGTTTAAAATTGGGTGAATATTTTTAAAATATTTTATTTAAATATTTACGTGTGATGAAAAAAATATGTACATATCAGGAGAAATGATGACCGGTCAGCAAAGCTCCGAACGTTCTAATCGTCACTCACAATTAGGCTAGTACGCTCTGACAGGTGGCTTGCTTAGCGCCTAGAGCCTAGTGAGTCACCTTGCGAGTAGCGAAGTGAAACGAACCTTTGGCGCCTTCGCTAGTCGCCTATATAGCGTGTTTCGAAGAACTTTAAATCACGAGGCTCTAGGTGGCTTGCTTAGCGCCTACACTCTAGGCGCTAAGCAAGCTACCTGTCAGTGCGTACGTAGCCTTACACTATTTAAACGCACCCTGAATATAAGAACTTAGGTATAAAGAGAAGTGTTGAACAAAAAAACAATTCTGAGAAAAATCTGTTGTTTACAATTCTGCAAAAGTGGTAAGATTCGAATAGAATTTATAAAGCAAAGTAAACATTGAATAAGAGAAACAATGTAACGTTAGGCAATTAATTAAAAACTGTAAAAGAAGCAAGAGAAGAATAAACTTTTTTTACTGTTCATTTTTAATGAATGCTCCATCAATTATAATTAACGTTACACTTTTCCTTAATGAGAAAATTTTGTAACCGTTTTAAACCTTACGAGCGAGATTATTCCCGAAATCGTACTTACAGTGAATAAAATTTTATATCCTCTTGAAAATCTGAACATGTTATTTTGAGTGAGATTCGTGAAAAAAGCCTTTATTCCCAGTATTTCCATGTAGCTAATTCCACGTGGAACTATTGCGATCTAAAAAAATGACTACTTTGTACCATTAGTTCCATGTAATTATAAACTAATTTTATAGCCCGACATTTCTTTCATATGGAACTGCTACAACTATTTAGTTCCATATGATTATAGTTGAGTTCCATATTCTACTATTGCAACCTTTGCCATTCGTTCCACGAAATTTAACACCAGTTTTACTCAATCAACTTCGTTTAGTTCCACAGAGGAGGACACCGTGGAGTTTTAGTGGGTTAGAGTCCCATATAACTGCACTATCTCCCCGTGATAGTGCAGAATGCATGAGCATTTCTCCACGATAAAAAAAAGGCTTCCATCTGACCTCTACAACCCAGTTACTGGGTAATAAGATACCCCTTGCTAAGACTGGTTGTCAGACTTTTAGGCTTCTGACGACCCGTAACGACTGTCAAATATCCTCGAATGACATCTGGGAGCAACGGCTTAATATGCTTTCCGAGGCACGGAGGGTTTTTGGTATGTAAAGATCCATCCACGAACCAACCGCGGCAAGCGTAGCTTAACCTGATCGATCGACCAGTGCGGCTGTTATTAGGCACAGATAAAGGTACAATTAAAACAAAACTAAAACTACTACGACCGACCGTCTTCTACCTACTAGGTACAACTAAGTACTAACTAATTCCTGGAATTGTTAGAAATTATAGCAAACCTAAATTATGCTTGGACTAAAAGTATGCTGGTATGTCACAAAACATAAAATAAAACTGTCAACTACCACTATTTTATAAAATAGCTTCTGCCCGCGACTTCGTCCGCATGAAATTTCTTTTTCCCAGACTTGACCCACCACGTCGCATCGCATCGCCCGTCCGCGCTACTGCTTCGTTTTTGTTTAGCGTTCTTTAAACTTTTTTCTTTTTGCTCGGTTCCTAAGGGATGATAAATTCTTGAAGAATTGGCCTACCAAATGCAAAAAAAAAATTTCAATCACGACTACGGTAGTTCAGAGATTAGAGCATTAAAACAAACCCAAAACAAACAAACTCTTCGGCTTCATAATATAAATAATGTTTGGCACAAACATATACCTACTTAACTTCTCTTTCCGTCGCAATCCCTCGAAAATCATAAAATATTCAAACTATACTTTTTAATTTCACAGTTTAAACCACAACCCGTAATTGTTTTCCTTTGTCGCAGAGCAAAAACCGCAATTTTCAATATCCTCTGTCTCAGCTGAGCAATTTTCATAAGAAATTACTATTTCGCAATCAAAATGGGAACAATCGTAGATTGTCAACCGCCGCTGTCAAAGTTGACAGTTGCTGTCAAGCTATTCAAAAGACAAGATGTTCTGAAATGTCCTCATCTTTTTTGCATTTTTCATTTATCGGATTTTATATTTACTTTGTACCTACTTTTGTTTTTTTTTATTCTTGACATCTTCGGCTTATTAAAACCTTTTGTTTTGTATTTGTAGAGGGGATGATAAAGTGGGCAGTGGGTGTATTTATTAAAATACTTCTTACATATTTTGGCTTTTCGTCTTTCTAGTCTTTGTACATCGTCTGCATTGCTTAGATAGAAAATATTGTGGCTGTCATTTTAATTTAATCTAAAAAGCTTTGAAGATTTAATGTAATTTAAATTAAGTGCTTCGTAGATAAAAAATTGTTTGTCTGTAAAGTTGGTTTACGGACGATAGTTTAACGTGACAACGTCATAACAAAAGAGAGAGAAGAGAGATAGATAGAGGGACGACAAGGTTGGCGCAGTGGCTGAGCGATCGACTGCTGCGCTGCGTGTCGCGGGTTCGATTCCCGCACGGAACAAATATTTGTATTGCCTACAGGTAGTTTTTCCGGGTCTGGCTGTTTGTGTATGTGAGTTTAAATTTTTGTAAACGCACCCACGATACAGGAGTAATTCCTAGTGTGGGGCAACGTAATTTAAAAAAAAAAATAAAGAAAAAAATAAATAAATAAAGATGCGGCGCAAGCGTACAATGAGCGTAACGGGACAATGAGTCATCCTTTTTCGTGCATGCAGCCGGCGTTCATCGATTTATTAGACGTTGTCACGTCAATATAATTATTTTAATGCATAGTAGGGACACAATTATTATTATAAAATGCATATAGAACCCTATCAAGCTTAATCAGCCTACCATTTTTCCACTGCTGGGACACAGGACACCTCTCGGTGAGATGGATTAGGCAGTGTCTAAACTACCACCCGGGCCCAGTGCTGGTTGTTGGGTGTCACATGCCTTATTTATATTTGTTCTATGATATTGCGATTTCCTCACGATGTCTTTCTTCACTGTTTTTGGAGCAGTGGTAATGACATAATTAAGACAAGGTAAAACTTGTCTGTCTTCGAACCTATGACGTACAACTCGGTAAGTCGTGGTCGTTTTCACAGGTCACCAATGCTCTCATCTGCAACAGCGCATGGGTATGGAAACAGAAAGTGCAATAAACACTCGTTTCTCCACACAATCACAAATTTCCCATTCAACTTTATAATCACGACACGTGAATCAAGCTGTCGACGAGCGACGCATTATCTTCTAACTGTAAATCCAGCAAGTTTTTAACGAGAAAAGTAACCATTCCCGAACTCATTCTACATTATATTGCCGTAAACAAACGTGCCACATGTTGCAAAAGTACCTCATACTTTCCTCACGTACTGGAAATAAATGACTTGAAATTGCCGTAACTCTTTTAGGCTGTGGCAACATTGTATCGAGCTGGGTCCTCGCCTCGGTCCACAGTCCACATATTTTGTTACTAATTACGTTTTTTACGAGGGACTTTTTACAGCGATACTGAAAGGTCCCTAAATTGTGTTTTAACGTGTATTGGTATTCGACCGTTCGGTGGTAATTATCGTGTGCCTGGAAATTTAGTGGTGTTCGGAAATGGTTCTAAATTATCATGAAAGGTTGTGTCTGTACTCAGGTTTGTAAAATAATTTACCAATTTTATTTAGGGGAACCATTTACGTTTTCACAAGTTATAAAATGTGTTGTGAATGTGGGGTTTATATATTATTGTTCGTATATTTTCTCTGTTATTTGCTGCCTTTGACACCGGTTATTTAAAAGCTTTTGGTTTTTAATGAAGCTCTCCATTTAAGATAATCAATTTTGATTAAGTTTCTAGTGTAAGATACGTTTAATTTTATAATTAAAAAAAAAAACAGAAAATATTCATGAGATAACTAAATTCTTTCATCGTCATCATTTAGCCGAAAGACGTCCACTGCTGGACATAGGCCTCCCCCAAGCACCTCCACTTCGACCGGTATTGTGCTTCTCGCATCCAACGGGTTCATGCGACCTTCACAAGCTCGCATGAACCCGTAAATACTTTACCCTGATAATAATAATTTATTAGTTAATTTAATATATTTTTTAACCTGTGGAGTATTCAGTAAATATCTACAACCCAGTACACCAAGTTTTTCTTCCGTCCTCAACCTAAATTAAACTTACCTTAATTTCGTGCCAATCTTGCAGCAATTTCCAAAACTGATTCTATTTACGGCATTTCAGTTTAATTAAGAATTTATGAAAGTTTTCCTCGTTTCCACGGTGTTCATTTTAAAACGTCGTAACTGTATTTCGTGATTGTTCGTCCAAGTAATTGCGAAGTCGGAACTATCCTGTATTTAGTTGTAGCGACGACGGCTTAACGCCTTCTCTGACTCGTTATGAATAGTAATTTTTGGGTGTACTGAATTCTGTAGTCTATGTCTGTAATTATGTACTTTTTGCTTTGTTTATTTTCCGTGAATGAAGTAAATATCATTATATTTCATGTTGGTATTCTATGGTAATCTTTTTTTCTTGGAAAAATTATCAGTGGGAACACCCACTGATAATTTTTCCAAGGAAAAAGATTGTTGATTGAATCAAAATCAAAATCAAAAGTCATTTATTCAAATTAGGCTGAGAATCAGCACTTTTCGAACGTCAAAATTACAAAAGACTGTCTCCCAAAAACGCCCGCCCTTCACCACAGTAGACAGGCACGTGTAACAACACGTGCCTATCTAATGTGTTTGATTATTCTGGTTTACTAATAATGAGATTTATGAAGTTGATCTAGAAATATAAAAAAAAAATTATGTAAATGGGAATTCAAATAAATGTCGCTTATGGTGCTTATATTTATCTTTAGCCACAAACAGATTTTATTGGATAAACCTACCCATGGTACCCATCCAGCCTTTCAGCAAACATCCTCAGAATACTGTTGGTGCTTGGTAATATTATTAAAATAAGAATCTTCGGCTAAAACAAAACTACCATACCCAACAGAACCATAGAAACCCGAACTCTCCAAAATTAAATTGAACAACGCGGCAACGTCTTTACGGGAACGTTTTCGGTGTCCAACGACTTCCAGTGCTGGCCAGCTTAACCCACTTAGCAGGATAGTTGGCTTAAGTTCGCTAATTCAATAACCCACTCAGAAACGAACCGAATTAAGTGAGGAGTTAATTTTTAAAATGGCGAAAGGGTTTTGAGCATCGTCGTACGAATTTTGCTCGTGAAATGAAATAACGTTGAAAAGGCGGTATGTTTTAATGTTTGTCTAGGAATTTTAGGTAAATAATTAGGCTGTTGGTTGTTTCCTAGCAGGAGTTTTGCTGGATTCGTTTCTGATGGAATTGGAATGATTAGCTTTATTATTTCAAAAGTGAGTTCGTATTTACAAAGTAGGTACGTTACGTTACGAATACTTAATTTAGAAAAACACAAACAGAAATTTTAATCGTGATGCTGGCTTTATTATCTCATTTTTACATAATATAAAGTTTATAATACCTACATAATAATCAACATGTTAACGTATAATATTGAACATGTATTTTTAATAGTGAGTAATCGTCACAGTTATCTGCTGTAAGTTGTCATGAAGATATATGACAACAATAACTGCTTTGACTGGTCATACCTAAAAGATGTGATAGACAGGCGAATTGTTGGTTGCATTACCTAACATACTCGTACATGCTATCAACATGATTTCATGGCCACAGGCTATGGGGTGGAAAAAGGCACGGTCAGTTCTTTCTAAACATAGAACACAGAAAAATATTATTGCAATAAAAAAAATACTTATACAAATATAAAAACATCTCCACAAAACAAAACATTTGCAAAAGACAAATGAAACCACAAAAACTACTTCTTAAATTTAGTTACAAGTAGCGCCATCTAGCGGTTCGCGCAGCAACCTCTTCAAAGAACCCCCAAACAAGGTTAGCTCGCGACGCCCCCAATTGGATAGCGCTGCTGGTTTAATAGCCGGGGAGCGGTAATTTTGGAGGAGGTACATAATGAATGCTGAAATTATGAAAACCCATTTTTAAAACACTTTTTAACTGTGTAGTTTCAAAACAATCTTTTGTATTTGCAGAATGGCATTAATGCATCTACAATTTATTAGTATTACTTTTGGGAAATCCTTGAAAAGTACCGATCGATATTCAGACCCGTACAGACCGTTATTGTCATTAAAACAATAATACAATATTGCTAATTATAAATTATTATCTGATTTCAAGACGGTACCTTCTCCAAAATTCATGTCAACTCTTGGTCTATAATTACTGTGTACACTCCAAGTTTTGAGGGGTGATGTGACTTTGTACTGAGGTGCTATCGGTTGTTCGGTCTTTCAGTCTTGAGAAAGTTTTTGAAGTTAAGAGTGAGGTAAAGGAGTCTAGTTTATTTGATTTGTGTGAATATAAACATTAAGATCTTTTTAAGTTATTCTATAAGTTTATGTTTGTTTTATGTATGATCAATTTTATACGTTATCTAATAGGAAGAGCTTATGGTTTATCATTCCTTGGATAATAAATGTTTCAAATGGAAATACATTCATTTTGTTCACGATTTACAAGTATATACCGTTACTGAACAAACACAAGACTTTTCTAAACTGTTTTACAGCTATAAATTGCTGTAATAATGTAATCTAAATTCAACATGAATAATTCACAATTATTCAAATGAAGACTCATAAACATCAGATTATAACACTAACAAATTAAACAAAATGCAAATCTATCAGAAACAGCGTCACATAATCCGGTTGCAGGCGCCTTAGTCTGGTTATAACTGGTTCGCGCCGCTTTCATCCGGCTATAACCGCTCGAGCAAAGATTACAGGGTGCTTTACCAACTCGCGAGGGCTTATTAAGCATCTAGAGGCGAAAATGTAAATTAGCAGAGAAATTGCGAAGTGATGTTCGACTTAATGACACTCATTCGCGTTCTTGAGTGTGTTAAGTTCAGTCTGCAATCAGCTCGTGCGAACGTCTTTACGTTTTGCTAATAGCTGCCGCTTCTGTTAGCGTTTAAGTCTATGCATCGGGGAGGGATGTTGGGTCGTCGTGTGCAATAATGCTTGTTTGGTGTGTATGAAATATATGACAGGGAAACTGTTTTGAATATTTATATGGAGGTTACGTTTAATTTTCGTTTGATTATCAAGATAAAACCTAGCCAAGGCATGTGAATTCATCACAGATATTTCGTAGCAAAAACTTAACTACACCGAACGCAATCATACTGTAAAAAAACCAAAACAACCACATAACAAAATCTCAAGCACCTCTAACCCACAACCAAATAAAGCCGTGTACACACAACCCGTAACACCATAAACTAAAACCCTAACTTATTTTTCAGCCGCCAGCGTCGACGGCAATTGAATTAGCGCCGAGTTCGTGTGCCCTAGACGTTATGCCCCGGCCACATGTTACACGCTCTTAAGCAAACTTTGTAACGCTATTACCAACTTGCCACCACCACTGCCATGTCAGATCGGTAATGGAACCTTCGGAATACAATCTCGTTGGACTCTGGGACTTGAGAACTACAGTTCTGCGAAATTGGACGCGACTAACGTCCGTGAAGTTAGGGGTAAACTCTAGTCGGGATAGTTGGTCCTGCCCGCATGCGTTTGCAGAGACAAACTGTGAAGTTTCTTTAGAAAGCCTGAGTGCGTTATTTGCCCGCATGCGGTTGGACCCATAAAATGTTGCTCGCAAAAGGTCGCTACTGTATATGGTTTCTGATAAATTAATTGAAGGGCACTTGTTTGCAGTTCCAAACTGCAGCTGCTGTACTGCAAATCACTTATTTATATTACACTTCAAATAACAAAATACTGGAATGGGTCTCATTTGTGTCGGGCCTGGGTCACAGATTAGCATTCTTCTTTCTAACATCTATGACCACGGTGGGCTAACAGCCGCATGCGGTAATGCGGGTTCGAAAAAAAAAGTGACCATGAGTTTGGTCCTATTTACTTGTTTCTGTTGAACTGAATGACGGTCTCGTTGTATAAAATGATGAAGAACGGTTCGTAATAAATGACAGACCCATTGTTGTTAGGATTGGCGTTCTTTATCAAGGAAATGATAAAATGAATTTATATACGTAACCCAGGAAATAGAGGGTTTGGGTAACGTAATTGGAGGCTGTAGTGTTTTAATTCCAGATGGAGGTGCAGGGCTGAATAAATTGAGGATGTTAAATTAGGGTGGGTGTTTTGAATGCTCTTTGGTCCCTTTTTGAAGAATATACGAAAAATAAGTAATCACTGAAAATACTCAAATAAAAAGAGATCTTGAGGTTAGTGTGGATTACATTAATTTCATACAACTAACTGCTACTTATGACGTGTGGTCTCTATGACTGTCCTTTTAATGTGCTTCATTTTATCCACAACTTGACGTTAATTCACAGAATGGTTAAGTCTACTAGCAGAATTTCTTATAGACTACCAGCACTTCTGTAAAGAAACATTCACGTCATCGAACTTCATCATCAGCCTTATCCCAACTATCGATAATTTCACATGGAGTGACTGCCTATTTGACCTCACAACCAAGTTACTGCGGGTAATACGATACGCGTTCATCGAACGTCGGGGGTCGGGTTGCCTCCTGACCTTCAATATGACGATGGGGGTAATGGCTGATCTTTGCGTAATGCTCGTGAACGGGTGCTTGTCTTGCTGACCATCGATTTGTTATTTTTATAAACTGTTTATTTATTTTACTTTTTAGATCCAAGTTAATCATTTGTGACTTCATGTTATAGCTATATGAGCATAATGCAGCACGCCCGAATATAGTGAGAGAGAGCGAGTGCTAGCTGACATTCATGGCAAATAATTTAATTTAATGTTTTATGTTTCGTAATGTTAATTACCATACTTATTATTGGGGAGTTGGTTGTGCTTCTTCTTCCCAGCTAAAGCACTAGGAAGTGGTGAAGGGCGGGCGTTTTCGGGGACTGCGTTATGTAATTTGGACGTTCAAAAAGTGCTGATTTTCAGTTTAGTTTGAATAAATGACTTTTGATTTTTATTTTGTATTAAATCCAAATGCCTTTTTCATTATGTGCTTCTGTCACCTGAAAATGGTTTATTAACACGCCCCTAAATTGTAAAAAAACAATCCTTCAAAAACTCGACGCAACCCAATTTAAATTCACACGTAATCAGATTAAGGTGGGGGTAATACATCACGGAGCATATTTCTCTTATTCATTTATCAAAACTTGTGAACAATCAATCTTGCGAGGACAATGACACCTCGTTACTGTGTCATTGTTATGTCACCAGTGCTGGCAAATGATGGGGGCTCATTGCCCATGCTGGCCATTTTAGGTAGTTGGACATTTTAATGGGGGTTCCATTGTGTGATGCTGAATGGGAGGCGTGTGGTGTTAGAAGTGTGGAAGTGAGCTAAATGTGACCTTGTGAGTTAATATGTCACAGGGCGGTGATGCTCTTTTGTTTAAAGCACTTGTAACAACTGACCTCTATTATACAAGTACGCTAGACTAAATATACTATGGGAAATGACAGTTGTTTTTTGTGCCGATTCAAAGCGCCACAAATTCGAGCGACTCAGGAACTAAAATTGACACATTGCCGCAAATGGCCGTCGTTTTGTTTTGGTACGTCTCTGATGATTCAGATTTAAATTATGGAATAAGACATTTTTGTATATTCTGTGTTTACTACGAAATATTTAGAACATTTTTATCCTGACAGTATGCGCATCTTGTACAACTGGCTATCAAAAATGTTAGTTGCACGGACGCTCACGTCCCGTCAGCGCCAAAATGGCGAAAATCAAATGTCTTCATTTAGTCATCGAAGTCCAGCGTACTTCTTTAATATAGGTCAGTGCTTGTAACATAGACTGGTCTTTTCAAAGGGAAAATTCTGACAGATTCTTTAAGTAAAGTTTCAAAGTAACTATCACCATCAAAATAGTCTTACCGCATAAGCCTCTTGCTGAAGTAATCCTTTTGTAGCCATGTTTTCCCGATACTCTCTTGATATTGTTATGTAACGATAAAAAATCGGCAGTTAACATAAACGTTAGTGTCTCCTTTATATTATCATAAAAGCTAGACACCCTTCAATGTCTTAGTTTTTATTTCACAAGTAAAGTTACACTGTAACCGTTTTTCTACATACCCATGTAGGTATCAGCGTCACAATACCAAGGACAACGAAGGCTTTATTGGAAAATCGCTCGGGCCAACACAAGCCGCGCAGTAACCGCGTTACCTAGTAAACCGGACTGGAACGTTGCTAGATTAATATGATGATATGCTAGATTTTATGAAATCTATCATAACATCATAATAACCTCAAAAAAAAAAAACAAAAAAAAAAACAAAATCAAATTGAAAGCCAGGGTAACCCCTGGCTTTTAATTTGATTAGAAAACATTGGTAAGGTTTATTAGGTTGAAATGTGGTTGTTATGGTCATGTGTATCCATTTGTTTCTCTTTGTTCTGTTATAAGTTTACGAACATAACTTCCGGGATTTTAAACAATGTATTCTATTCTTAAATTTGTTTTCCTTTTGTTGCTGATCTTAGATCATCATCATCATCATCATCTGCTTAGCCTTTTCCCAACTATGTTGGGGTCGGCTTCCAGTCTAACCGGATTCAGCTGAATATAGTATTTGTTGCTGATCTTAGATGAACTTAGAAAATACCTCATTAAATATTTAATACTTACATTCAGTTGTCACAGCTGTGCATTTCATCGTTTAAGCCCGAATCCGTAAACTTCTTAAGATTTAATTTCTTATTGCCTTATTCATTGCAAATAAGAGTTGTTGAGTAACATTATTGCATAGCAACAAGATGTTGTAACCTTTGATGTTTCACAACATGTTGTACAACTTTTGTTTACCATAAACACAAGGCTTAAAAAGTAGGCCAAAACAATTGCTCCACAAACTTTTCAACCCCATAAATACAAAAGTCAATACCCCAGCTTACCAGCCAACAGCTTCCAAGCTGGGCTCGCTCAACACCCACGGGATGGCTAACCCCAACATATCTTTAGACTAGACGAGTCTGGGTAAATCGAAAAACTTTAAATGGGTCCAATTTCCAGCCCCCCGCCTCCCCGCAGTCGTGCCCCGCGAGACGTGGGGCAATTAAAAGAATTGCCCTGCTACGATTCAGTCCAACGACTGAGATTGAAAACATAGTGGGAAATGATTGAGACGGGGACGTTGCGGTTGTTTTAGAAGGACTTGGGTTCATCGTTGGGCTACATATTACTGCTACTTAGATATTGTGCCGTGGATGCAGGAATTTATTTGATATTTTTTACACACAGAGTCTTCTATAACCAGTAACGATCGTAACTAGTACTTTATACAAAATTAATTAAAATTACACCATACAAATCTAAACTGACACTGATATCATTATCATTCATTCAGTCGCTGATGTCCACTGCTGGACTTCCCCAAACACTGCCACTTCGACCGGTTTTATGCTTCCCGCATCCAGCTGATTCCTGCTATCATATTATGGCCACATTATTCTAACATTATTGCTCTTCACAAAATCCTTCAAAATTAACCACATAATTAAAACCCACCCAACTAGCATCACCTCCATAACTCATCAGCTATTGAACACCTATTATTGCCTCCACTCGAGCCGCCATCGCGCGAAGACGACAGCTCATAAATCACACTCAATGGGGTTGTAACTCTACACTCTTGTTTGCAGGTAATCAGATGCCGGCAGTCAAGGTTAATGACCTGTGCGTGCGTCTTTAGGGTTGCCACCTATTGGTTGATAATTACGGTCTCAATAGATGTGTAGTGGTTTTAGGTCGTTGTCTTGTACATACTCATAAAATCTTGCCTTCTGGGTGTTTGTTAATGATGCTGGGACATCTTAATTAAATTGAATACATGTCTTTGACGGTATACCATTTCTTTATTTATTTATTATAAACCTGTGTTATCCCAATGCAGGGCAAAGACCTCCCTTCCCTCCTTAAACTTTTCCCGGTCTACTGCGATTGTGGGCCAATCCTTTGAGGATGGGTCCAGCTCATCCTTTCTGGGCCTACCGCGAAGTCCTTTCCTGCTAGTAGGGATCCAATGCGTGGTGGTTTCTGCATACCTATTGCTGCTCTGACATACTCGTACGATATATGTGCAGCTGTGCGCCCAGCGTCCGCTATTTGTGTTTTGAAATGAAGTATAGAGTTCCTAATCGGTCTGTGAGTTTGCCTTTCTTGTTTGACTATTATTTTTTTATAGATTTTTGTGCATTTCCGCTACTTTTGCTAATTACCAACAACTAGGCTTTAGGTTGTGCAGATCTTGGTCATAACACCTCGTTGCTTAATCGCAGCGTTTGTGCTAAAAACATTGTCCCGTGTATTCCAAATCAAAGATATCCACGATGCGG
Organism: Apamea monoglypha; assembly: GCA_911387795.2. Classification (NCBI taxonomy): domain Eukaryota; kingdom Metazoa; phylum Arthropoda; class Insecta; order Lepidoptera; family Noctuidae; genus Apamea; species Apamea monoglypha. The sequence goes on along the minus strand of OU426933.1, from coordinate 1,196,312 downwards.
CGCTTGTTCTTCTGCGTCGTTACACCAAGAATTAAGTCTTAACAGGCTAGCTGAAACACCTCCAATTACAACAAGAAAAGAAAAATACTAAATAAAATACATAAGTCTGTGTATTGACTTGTTTTATTGACGTAATCTTGTATGATAGCTTGACTTATTTGTATGCTATTAAATCTTCAACCCCTGCTGGTTCACAATCAGGGAAGTAATCTGAAAAAAAAATCCTTTTTTAACGAATACCTAACTCAGCGTCCTGACCGACAGCGACTATCGCTCAAATACGTGATTACGTGATCGTTTACCTAAATAATGACGTACATACTCGACTTGATTGATAGCGAGAGTAGGTATGTCCATAATCATAAACAAGGGCTATTAGCGGATACTAGGTTAGGACACGGCCTGGTACTTACGACCATTTCGTGATAATTTTTTCTTTATTTAAATATTTTTCGTTACACATTGCTTACCAATTTAGATGTAAAGGAAACAGTCACTCAAGCATTCAACAAGTTAACTAGTCCTACGAAATAACTATAAACCCATAAAGTTCTCATAACAGCCCGATACTATCCATCAATATTTTTTTTTTACAATTAAACAGCAAATGAATTAATGAAGCCGGTTCCACTGGATCCCCGTACAGTTACGGTCCATGTTAGCAGATAATCCCGAAGGTATTCCTCCATCGCAACCGCAATCATTGAACAAGAATCTCTTTCTAGATTCCGCCTTCCTAGATGTGGAAGAAATTAGAAATGCGAATCTTGGATAAAGTAGGATTTGTAATATCAGTTGCTAACTGTGTCAATGTAAGGGACTTCTGTATTTTAGAGAGGACGGAATTATTCCTTTTCTTATTTATTTATTTAGAACTAGCTGCGCCCCGCGGTTTCACCCGCACACGTTTCGATCCCGTGGGAATATCGGGATAAAAAGTATTCTATATGTCGCATCAAGAGTGGCCGGAATGCGAAACATCGGGTCTTCTTCACGATCCGACATAGTTAAACTTAGCTATGGGCACTGTCGTGGGTACTCGAACATAAGATATTTTTAAATCAAAGTAATTTTATTAATTCTCACAATTTTACAATAAACCGAAACAAACACGTGCGTTGGTACGGAGTGTCTGCCAAGACAGTCGAAACTCAACTGACCGAACACTCGGTCGGTCCCTTCCCTGTCCTCGCTGCATCCCCTCTACCGACGATCGTGTCCAAGCAATATGGCGCCACGCCACGCTTGCGTTTCCGGTGACGATTATTATTAGGTTTACAAAATAAATTGTTAGATGGCGCTGCGTATTGACCATGGCGCCATCAATCCACGACACGGCCATCCCTGACTAGCACCCGTCCTCGGGTGTAGTACCTGTGGACAAAAATTAACTCAGACAGTAATCTAGCTCGGCTATCCTGCCAGTGAAGCAAAGATTAATTCTCTATGGTACTTTATTTCATCTAAATCTAAGTGAATTAATCAGCTGTACTAAGGCTTCATACAAGAAGCTTCCGTAAAACACACATTGGAAAAGATCCGATCAACAAGTTACACAATAATGCTTACAAAATTGTCCACCATAATTCATCAGCAATGTACAACCAACTCATGAAACTTTCACAATACACTGTGCACCAACACAGATCATAATCGCACCAACGATTATCAGACCCATCGCCACAAGTTTCTCATGAGGTGCGGTCTCAAGTTTAGAGTATGGGTGTACACGCCTGCTAATCAGATGTGGTCTCACTACCACTGTCACGGACTATGACATCTAATTCTCGAGGAACTTGATGATCGGGGATCTTCCTCACACGATCATGGGGGTCAGATTATCACACAAGTTACTACCACGCAGGCTATTGCCATACTATATTGCCTAAACTTTCTTTGACAAGAAAGCACTGGGATCAAAATCACCGGAATCAAAACAAAATGAAAACTTCTCACCGGATTCAATTGCTAGGTGATCAGTGGCTGGCTTCACAGTGCAGGCATTCACCCGGTGCTCTACGTTGCCGCTGCTAGTCTTGGTGTCCTTTTTCGGGCAGCGAGTGGCGATATGACCTGGTTCGTTGCAGTAGTAGCGCGTAGGCGACGATGTTTTGTTTGGTACACTGCTCGGAATGCCGACATAGCAAACTTAAACGCGCGGCTCGCTACTTGCCGCTGCTGCAGGTGCTGGCCTGGAATGAAACATGACCGCAAAGTATCACATAGCTCGGTCACTCCTGACCACATTTGGTACAGGCAAAAACACAATTAAAATTCAAACAAACTAAAAATAGCAGAGTTCAGAGTGTTACCCACTATTTGATTCCCAAATCTCAAGGTTACAATAAAAATAATCAACCAAGATGAATGTGTCTCATACTATCTAGTAACCTCCAGTTACTTAACTCGTCAAATTAATTTGCGCATGGGCCCCCTCGGATCGCCAAATCACTCTTGGACTTTTTGATTTCTCACGAAACCCCACACAACACACACAACTTAATCTCTACTCTGTTTCAGCAACAAAACTATTACTTGACTTTCCTCAAATTCGTTAGTAATACTCTGATCAAAACTACCATCGATAACACGAGGTTCCTCTAAGCCTTAGTAAGAATTGGTCAGAAACTGTATCAATTTACTCGTAGATTACATACTCGTACAACGCTCATGGCCTGGCTGCCGCAGCAGCTAGTGACACCCATGCCACCCATATCGTCATCACCTCAAGTGATACGATCTACACACATCACTTCACATAGAGTTTACGACTCCCAGATCATTACAAGACCAACACAACAATAGTCTCCTTTCGAAACCCTGGTCCACGCTGCACCACCAGCTGGCCATTGCCCCCTGATCAACTCACAAGTGAGTTGCAGTTACGACTACAGACAAGTACGTACAGTGCGACCTAATAGCCATGGTATGTGCTCTACTACTCGGTGGAGGAACTCTCCTCACCATCTTCTACGTTTAACCTGTTAGGAAAACTACTTAGAGGCATCTTTTGTATGCGATCGTAAGCGTACGTATAAGTGCGCTTGGAGTTGAAGGCTTTTAGAGTATTGATTCAACCAGAGTCATGTAAACAAACTTTGATTATTATCTAATCATAGCGTAAATCATCAACCAGAGCCATGTACCATTGTTACCCACATTAGCAATAATTTTTATCACTAAGAGCCTTAGACACCTGGAAACCCACACACGAGTAAACCACTCTAACGCCACGGCTCTCCAGCCAACCAGCAATCGCATTGCTGTCACACATCCAACGCATGGATCCGTGTGCATCACCCTGTGACACCACACTACTACGGCCGATAGAGAACCCCTACTCCCGTGCTTCCCATAATGTAGGCTTGCTCATCACCACTGTGATTACTATCTACTTCGACTGGTACATGACCTACTGGCATCTTTCTTTACCTATGCTACCTTAAACGGACCTCTGAACTTCAGATCTAACTTAATCGTATAATCTGATTTCACTCTTCGTTTTCTAATAACACGAAATCATCAACCGAACATTTTATCACAGCTGCCTTTGTTCTATCAAATCTAGCTTTCTGTTGTTGACCGTTTAAAACTGAATTTTTTACAAGAGACAACAAAAACTCTGTGTGTGACATGTTAATCGAAAAGCCTAGGTTTCAATATTTCACGTAGGTAATATCATAATATTACTTTGCAAGTAAATGTCGGGTAGAAAATAGTAATAAAATCTCAAGCTGTTGCTCGTTAATCGCAACACTACATGTGATATGTTCTGTGCTGACTAAACATGTTTGACCAATACTAGTCAATGCAACAATGTTATTAACTCGTTTGCCACTTAATTTGGCTGCACAACCCGCTTTTAATAAACGAGCATTCAGCATCAGAATCGCAAACAAAACAATACAGCTCACCTTTATTTTCTAACGTGTCTGAGGGTAGTTGTACAACGTCCACTCGCCGTACACGACTTCTAGCACGTTTTCCACCATCTGCTTAGCTGCCACTACTCGTGCACAGGAATGCGGTATATCCTGGTTTCCCTCACTTGCAGCACACGAAAGGCTTCGCTGACGGCTGCGGGGCTGCTGTTCCATCAGACGCATCCATTTTTGACACTAGCATCTTCATTTTGAACACGTGGGTCGTTGTGGATTTATTCCGCTTCTGATGTTGCATCAAGAGTGGCCGGAATGCGAAACATCGGGTCTTCTTCACGATCCGACATAGTTAAACTTAGCTATGGGCACTGTCGTGGGTACTCGAACATAAGATATTTTTAAATCAAAGTAATTTTATTAATTCTCACAATTTTACAATAAACCGAAACAAACACGTGCGTTGGTACGGAGTGTCTGCCAAGACAGTCGAAACTCAACTGACCGAACACTCGGTCGGTCCCTTCCCTGTCCTCGCTGCATCCCCTCTACCGACGATCGTGTCCAAGCAATATGGCGCCACGCCACGCTTGCGTTTCCGGTGACGATTATTATTAGGTTTACAAAATAAATTGTTAGATGGCGCTGCGTATTGACCATGGCGCCATCAATCCACGACATATATGTTAATCCTGATTATAAACCATCTGTGTGCCAAATTTCATCCAAATCCGTTCAGTTGTTTTTGCATACAAATTTCACGTTTATAATATTATAGTAGGATAAGTACGTAAAATAAATTGACATTAATTAATAAAAGTTATGGTACGACATTCAAATACTTAATTAAAGCAACATCTTGTAAGAACGTATTAATAAAAAAAACAGCATTGACAGAAGTAAAAATAAAAAACTTTTCGCACACAAAAAAGGTACAAAGGTGGGCTTAATATCTTATGCATTCTCTACCAGTCAACCAACGGTGGTGTAGAGATTAGATGGCCGGTGCTTTGGACACAAACATCAATTGTTTATGTTTTATTAATGTCTTGCACTATTAATATGTCTGTTAAAATGACGTTGTTACATTTCCATTGTGTGTAAAGGTTTACTTACTAAACAATTACTCCATAGTTTCGTACGGAAAAGAATGGGCAATTAACTCCATAGCAACTATTTAAAAAATATTTTACAATATTTTGTATACCTTAATTATAATTATCGGTGAAGACGATGAACCTACAAACTTATTAAAATATGTTTGTTAGTCGTGTATAGGTACCATCATCTCTGCAATAAAAGCCTCCACTTTAAATAAGAGGGCCCGACACTGTGTTGTTCAGATACTTAGGTAAACACTATTTAATGAAATTGTCTGACCTTGGCGCGAGGGTCGAAAGCAAAATAACAAGGCAATTTAAAAGTCGATACTATTAGTGTAAAGGTATGGCCATACTATAGCCATTTTGTCATACAGAAAATACGAAGTTTTCGGTGCAGATACAACTGTGCAAGGGTCTTTTGACGCGTGGCAAAATTCGGAACTAACGCCGCCATGGAGCAGTGGTTGCCAAATAGTAATGGCCGCGATTTACGAGTTGTAGTTCGAGGGATCAAACCGAGACAGGCACTTTACTTTGTGTAAATTATTTCATCACCACCGTTTCATAATTTATTATTTTTAGTTGTAATAAATGAATTAATGTACTACATAATTCAAACACAATTCGAATTGTTGAATAAATAAAAGTAATAAATAAAATTGCTCTCAAATTGGTGAAACATCCTGAGGAAACCGGCAAATCCTAGAACAAAAAATTCGAAGACATGTGACATCTACCTACCCGCACTGGGCCCGCGTAGTCGATAACGGCGCAGTCCCTCTCACCGAGAGGAGGCCTGAGTCCCAGCAACAGGGGACATTACAGACTGATTATGCTATTCCGCCACATTGTTTTTTGAATACAGTTACACAAATGTTTACTAACAACGCCCCCTGTTAATGTCATTCAAGCGTCAAATATCTTTGTAACACTGTAGCTGGTTTCAGACGGTATATAATGGATAATGATAATTGTGGATAAGGTCAGGTGTCGATATCGGATAATGTACTATGTATGTAATCTACTATATTTTGAGGCTGTCATAAATTATTTTAGTAAGTGATGGAACTAGTAGACTGTTATTAATTAATGACATATACTCAAAATTACTTTTGATTGAGAGATAAACTTTATCTTCGCCCAAATATTGAAGTTGCAATTATACATCAGTGAAGTAGCAATCATTAGTTAGTAGAGGATTCATCAGCTAATACCCTTCTTCGAATACTAGACATCCGTGTGACAATTCCCGTAATTTTGAGAAATTCACAGTCTGATCTCAGTCTCAATCTGTCAAAAATCCTCTAAAGTATCTAATTTTTTTTTTTATTGTCGCTGAAATGAGAGTGCGACTAGATTTTGAATGTTTTCAATTAAGGGAATCGGCCTTCTGCTTTGAATTAAAACAATTTTCATAAGGAAAGTATTTTTAAAAACCTGCCTATCGCGGACGCAACCAGTAATGTGTCTGTACCTTTACAGGGACTCGATTGGTTATAAACTTGCCTACTTAATGTTATTTTATTCCCTATAAAAGAATTCGCTTTTTTAACATGTCGTTTAAATTCACAGGAGCGTTTAGGTTATGGGTTTAGAGGTGAAAGGCATAAGCGATAGCGATTCGATCTACGGCCAACTAAAGCGAATCTAGACAAAAATTGGCAAAGAATAAGACACTAATGCTATTAGCACTATTGTATTCTTGCTTTAGCAAAATATAAACAACATAAAGAAAATGGGAAACTTACATTAGATGAGAGATTAAATAAATAATCATGTTTGATTCGCAAAATATTTGTTCAGACAAAAAGAGTGATACTACTTTTTATTTTGAGTATTACATCAAAAGTATTAGTGGAAGGGGCTCGTGGCCAAATAATAGCAGCCGCACGGGTCGACCAAAAGTTACACTACGCTTGCCGAGGTTGGTCCGTGGATGGATGACCATACATTACATATCGAAATTACATATTGTTTCCGGTTGCCATTTGTAGATTTTGGACAGGTTGGTAGTCAGAAGTTCGAAAGTCTGACAACCAGTCTTACCAAGGAGTATTATCCAGTAACTGGGTGTTGTGAAACTCAGATAGGCCGTCGTTCCACGTAAAATACTCGTTTTCAGCTGCTTGAGGTAAGACTGGAAGCCGACCCCAATACAGTTAGGCAGATGAGAGAAAAAGTAGTAGCACACTTACTACTCAGTAGAGTACCTGTACCAATATTTCAATATTAAAAACCGACCGAGGACACAATGAATGGCAAATAAACCGCAATAATAAATCCCCATTGTAATAATGTGTTTATAAACAACATTCCTGTATCATTAACACTTTAATTCCCCAGTGCGGTCACCAAGTGAGTCATGAGAAATATTGTAACGGTAGAATGAATGAAAGTTAAAATACTAGCTGTTTATTTAAATTGATACTTTGCCGCCATTTGTTCGGGAGGTGCAAGTGACAGTCCATGGCACACTTCTCGACGTGTTCTTCCTCCTTCGTGTTCAGTGAAGAAACGAGCATTAATTATGGCTCACTAGGAGCCTGCAGGGGATTATAATTATAATTGATAACTAATAATAATTATAATGTTTTCCACTAACGAAAGTGGCATCTTAAGTGAAACTTGAAGTTTATGTATATGGGTCTTGTTGGTGGAACCACAAGAAGACGATTTAAACAAAGAAAGAAGTACCTAACTAAGGTTTTAATAACTATTTTTTTTTCTAAATTTTTATAAATAAGTTGGTACTTCAAAAACATCTTCCGCTCAGCTTATGACTAGTGCGAATTGCCAAAACGTACTGTTAGTAAAAATACGGTATTTATTTGTGCGTATTGGTTTCTCACCAAGTTTCGACGAAACAATATAACCGTGCCCAAATAAAAATTGTGAGATCACTGATGGGGTTGAAAATAAAACCACAATTATTGTATCCAGGGGGTCTACTACGAAGTGCAAAGTGCGAATGATCGGATCGGATCTACACATGACCGAACCGAATATTATTGAAAAATGCGAAAAAAATTCGGATCGGCTCAGTTGGGTGGGACCATAGTCAATATCGAAAGAGTGTAAGAGTGTAGGATCGGGACTGACCGAACCAAATAGTAACTTCGTAGCAGGAAACGGCCGTACATTCGGCCGATACCACTTCGGAGTAGACAGGGGGTCTACTCATGGGGGTCTAAGCATTATTATTTTCTGTGGTGTTCTTTTTTCGTCAGATAAGTTACCTTTGAGTTCTTTTATAGTATTAAAATTGTTTTTTTATAATTTTTTTTTAACAGAAAAAATAAATTTTAATTTTCCGTTAAAATTGTCCACGTTTTTTTTTTTTGCAGCAACACACAATATATTGATAAACGTACGGTATTAGAATGTCTGTAAGAAGCCATAAATAAGATAATTCAATAAGATAAGGCAGTTTATATATTATTATGTATTTATTTTATCACGCATTTTAAAGTTAACTTGTACGTAATTTAAAAATCGTAAAATAGTTACGTTCTAAGACAGCTGTCAAAAAACGGTTAACCTAATGGACAGGGTATAACCGCAGATGTCGTGATTTACTAAGGAAGTAAGGAATCGTTAAGTGGTCATAGTGAATTAGGGACCTGTTTATAGGGTCAAACATGGACATTTTATCATAACCAACGAAGTGACAATGACACAGATCTAAAACGGCACCAGTGTGTTGAACACAGGACAAACAACCGCAAAATCAATTTCAATTTGTTAGCCGCAACTCAACAACGTCCATTTTGTTAGTAACCATTTAGGCTTGTACATAATTACAATATTTTACGCTAGTATTTAATTAGTTGTGATACACGAACCGACGAACTGTCAAGATTTATTTGTTAACAACGTTTAGTACAGCCACTGTACACTGGAACGATATTTTGACCAATGGCTTTTCAATCCAGTCTAGTATCTTTTATCCAGCGCTGGATTGAAATCACAGAGTACGGAAACGCCGCACTGGCAGCCTTAAGGGACGACTGTAGGGACTAATAAAATTGGTCGCGTCGAAAGTGCGTTTTTTTTGTTAAAGCCGTCAATTATGTCAAAGTGAGAGTAACCGGTGACGTCCCAGTGCTCTGCTTTGGTCGACGACCGGTCTAGCGTCCCTGAATCAAAGTTTTATGGTAATAGGGTCCAGTTGAAAACCAGCGTCAGGCATTAGTTGACTGACATTTATGCTGAATTGGGCCTATTTGGTGCAACCGTGAGGCACACAATACTGTTTTAAATTGATTTTTGTTTCCAGTTTTATTTTTTGTTTTTTCTGCGAATATTGTGTGCCTTATTTAACCCGGGTTAAATAAACTTATTTTCTTTCTTTCAATAAATTTTTAATCAGTTATCTTCAAATTCTACTACCTTTTGGGTTAGTAGAATTTCAATTAATATAAAACTATCGAATCTCCTATTCTATTACCAATCCACCAAACTAAATAGAACTACAACAAATCTCGAACAAATCGTGCACCTACACAGAATTACCCGCTACACTAAGCTGATTCAGTCGTCGAAGCAACAAAATGAGAATTTAATAACCCCGTGCAGTTCCCTCGTTACCTACACCCCACTGAGTTCATTTGCATGGAAATACGGATTTAAACCGACACGACTAACGTGTACGGGGTTTAATATAAAAATGTCGTCGGATTTTTCCGTGATTGTACTTTCTTGGCGTTTAGTTTATGTTTTTTTTTTGTTAATAACGTCAAATGAGGTCGGTTGAAGATATTGAGTTTGTTAACTGGCTGTCAAGCTGAAATGTTTTTGTGGTTTTTTTTAATAAATTCAGTCACTGGCAAAGACTATAATAAACTAGCAGCGCCCCGCGGTTTCACCCGCATAAGTGTTTATATCGTGGGCATATCGGGATAAAAAGCATCTTATGTGTTTTTCTGATACATCCATCCATCCATCCTCACAAACTTTCGCGTTTATAATATTAGTAGGATAGTAGGATAAATCCGATTTTTTTTGCAATAAGGCAACGTTCAGGGTCCGCTGTTCCCTAAATATTGCCTTATTGCACTCCAAAACAATCTGTTTCTACGATATCTGAAGCAATACAGCTGCCCTTTGCCCAGCAGTGGGATACTACAGGTTGAAACAAAAGTATAGGACCCTCGCGTAGTACGTAGCCACGAGCATGACTAATCGCACGACTGCCCGCAATCGTGCGACAGGTCGTGCGTAGTGGCTGTAGTGTACGAGGTCCTTAAAAGAGTTATAATCATTTATTTTGTCCAATGTTTTAGCAATATTATACCTATTTATGGATATAAAATCCAATAACAATATTGTTTTAGTATCATAGCATATTACCTATACTGTCTAAGTTTAGATTTGTTAATTTCAAGTTTAGCACTCTACAAAGAAAATCTATTGTATTTTGTGTCAACTTCAAAATTGGCTATTACAACTTTTTCTTTTGAAGAGTTAAATCAAACAAAAGAATAATCTGATATTACTTTGTAGAAAAACTTGAAAACTATTGCAAACATGAGAATATAACTGTGAAAAGCGAAATTATTGTTATTTAAAGTGAGTGAATTTTGAAAGTCCGTGGAGCTTTTTGTCCGATCCTTCTCCATAGAGATCTCCATTTTGGAACGGGCAATTAGCTTTAACTTTCTGACTAACTGACCGGCTCCTTGACAATTCAAAAGCACCCGTAAATGGTTTAATTGAAATAAATGCTTTTACTTTGAGTTTGAGAACTACTTTACCAATAATTCACTTTGAATCCAGCCTTAACTCAAGTTTTAAAGATTGAAACACTTTTATTTCTTGATATGCATGACTACAAACATTTTTCTGTGATGTTTTGTAACTTGACTTGTATAGCATGAATGACGCGATCACGTCATAACGTAACAACTTTGACGTCACGACAACATGACACTGTGCATTACACAAAACACGATCATGACCGTTTTGACAACCGAGTCCTGTAACATAATTACATGTTACACGTGTCAGACTGACCTGACATTGTACAATCCGTTATTTTTTTATTATATTAATTATATGACGTAGTGCACTTGCACCAATGAAAATGAACACCTTTTTTTTCTTTTTTTTTCGGATGGGAAATCATCAAATGACCCCTCCCGCTCTGGGTGGAGCGGAAGGGAGTGTCAGACTCTTACTGACTAAAACCCACCCATGTTCCTTCCTTTGCCCTTTATGTTCCGGGGTACCCTTTCGGACAATCCCGCTGAAACATGAACAGCTTTAAGGCGTAATCGTTTAAAAATGCACTTTCAGACTAAAATACAATCATCGTCATCATCATTTCAGCCGACAGATGTCCACTGCTGGACACATGTTGCCACTACATAAAGCGTAAAACGTTTATTGAGTATGATATTCTCTTAGCATGTAATAAACGTATTTTCTTTCTTTCTTTCTTTCTATTGTTGCAACTTGCGTGTGCGCTTGTATGCAGGATTTGTGGATCTGCTTGAACCAACCTCAGCCCAACCAGCAAGTAATGAGGTCCGATTAACTTTGCGCCGTCGGCACCTCACCGTGATGGCTTGCCTACAGCGTACGCCGCCACGCGCAGAAGATTCCAACATAAACAACACAGCACCGAAGTCATTATCAGATATGGATATTCCACAAGCGTTATGTAATGAGGGTGATAATGTCAACGTAAACACCATAATGCGTCACAAAAGAATTCGTTTAGAATCCTCGCCGAACAGCCAGCTTGACGATTATAATACGGATCTAAAAATCCTGCTAAAATCCTGGAAAAAGGAACAGGATGAACACGTTAATAAATTATACGAACAACAGTCGTCGATGTTAAATAAACTTGTTGCTGAGATTGCGGACCTTAAACTTCAAAATTCGTCGATACAGATGGTCAACCTTGAGATTAAAGAATCAATGGAACTAATAAATACCAATTTTGAAGAGATGCGACAACAGATTGATACCTTGAAAAAGGAAAACCACGCCTACAAAAACTGTATAAACGATCTTGAAAACAAACTCCAGGACCTGCAACAGTCATCTCGCTCTTCATGTGTAGTGGTCAGGAATATACCTACTAAAGAGAATGAAACAATTTCAGATCTGACCACCATTATTGAAAAAGTAGGTACTGCCATAAATATGCCCCTGTCTAAACTGGAGATTCGGGATGTGTATCGCCTTCCCGGCAAAAAAGGTATAACTAGACCTATCGTTACTGAATTCATGACTGTGCATACAAAAAACCAGCTGTTAACCAATGTCCGCAACTACAATAAAGGACAGCCTAAGGGTGAAACTCTGAACACAAGTAGCATCGGTTTTACTGGAGACCAGCAGCCCGTTTATATCGCGGAACATCTACCCTCAAGCGCGAGAAAACTGTTTTTCAAGGCGAGGGAATTTGCAAAGAATCATAAGTATATGTTTTGCTGGACCAAAGATGGCAACATTTTTATTCGTAAAGAAACAGGAGCCCAACATATCCTCATTAAATCGGAGCGTTGTCTGACAAACTTGACGATGAATCAATCAACTCAATGACTTATAGTGCTTGTGTTAGTTATACAGTTTTTGTTAATGTTCATTCTGCATTTATTCATAACTATACCTATACCATTGTGCTACATAGCTATGCAAATTGTACCCACCTATAAACCCCTACGTAAGTTAATTCTATATTACTCCACTCATTACAGACTGACCTTGTTGTGTCATTTCACCGCAAGTTCAACAAAAGTTATAGTACATTCTAAACAAAAATATAACACATCACAATTTACATCTACATTCATCCTTACACATTATCTCAACAGCTGCTCGTTATATACCTCTACCCCCATAATAAGTTGTGACTCAACGCTTCGTTTAGTTCTGATGCGTTTGTTTGGTGCGATTACCTTTCTGTTTTGTGGTACATTTGTGATCTTACCGGATTATCTATTTGTTCTCGGTTGCGAATGTAAGTACCTACAACGCTTTTGTAATCAGATTATATTTTTGGACTCGGCTATTTCGCATATCGTTTTGCTATTTATACCTACCTGTAATTAATGGCTAATGTAGTTGGGAATGTCATCGGTGACTTGGACAACCTTGAAATTGCGAAAATATATAAGTGTCCACCGGATAAGTGTGCGGACTTCATTAACGTATCCATTTCTGGCCTAAAAATTCTCCATTTAAATATTCGAAGCATTAATAAGAACTTTAATGAACTTTTAGTGTTGTTGTCGCTTATTAAAATTAACTGTGACGTCATAGTGCTGACAGAATGTTGGCTGAGTAAGGTGACGAATGCTCCAATATTAAACGGTTATAATTCTCATTATACATTGAATACACAAAATCAAAATGACGGTATTGTAATTTTTACAAAACAAGACTTGTCCTGTTCTGTTCAAGAACCAGACTTCACAAATGCGAACTGTCTTATATGCAAAATTAATAATAAAACTTCAATAGTTGCTATATACCGCTCGCCATCATTTAACAAAAAAGAACAGTTTCAGGGTTTTTTAAATAGTTTAGATACTGTGCTTACTCAACTAAAAACATTTAGAACTGTTGCCATCGTTGGGGATGTGAACGTGGACATTAAACCTTCCAATAACGACGACCGTACAACTGACTATTTAACATTAAGCGCGTCGCATGGCCTATTGCCGGCTCATCATATACCCACGAGAGGTACAAGCTGTCTCGACCATATCATTCTCAAATGTCAAACACCAGCAACAACACTTATTTTGGAATCATTTATTACGGATCACATGCCTATCTTGTTACATATTGAAGATACTGCAGCACCTAAAAAACCTCAAAAAACTATTTCCCGAGTGGACTACGCTAAGCTGGTCCAGGAAATCGAAGCCACGGACCTCTCACATATCATGAGTATGGACGATGCGAATGAAGCCGCATACGAATTGATCGGTGTTCTCCAGGGCTTGTTAAATAATCATACATATGAGGTTAAAATTCCCAGAAAAAATAGAAATATTAAGCCGTGGATAACGCCTGGTCTCATGCGCTGCATTCGTCATCGTGATTTACTTCACATGAACACTGCAAAGTCACCTGATAATGACATTATAAGAATCACCTATAATCGCTACCGTAACCACTGTAACACAATATTACGTAACCTGAAGGCTCAGTTTGAAAGGGATGAGTTGGAGAAGGCTAAGGCAAATATTAAGACGCTCTGGGAGAAAATCAAAGACATCACAAACTATAAGAAAACACCCTCATCCTCTACAAATTTATTAAAAATTGAACCTAATCCTCAAGCAGCTGTTGATCGTGTGTGTAGGTATTTTGCGGAGGTTGGCAAGAACCTTGTGTTCGATATCACTTCGCGTTCTCCGATGCCCCCCGGCCCGTATTCACAGCCTCGTAAAGATGTTCCCCTTAACTCGCTAGTTCTCCTAGAATTTGATGAATCGGATATAAATAATACCATTATTCAACTCCGTCGAGATTCTGCTACCGGTTGGGATGGCATCTCAACAAATCTACTAAAACAATGTCGTCATGTCTTCGTATCTCCAATAACACATATTTTCAATCGTTCAGTTGCCACTGGGATTTTCCCGGAAGCGTTTAAAAAGGCTGTTGTGCACCCGATTTATAAGGGTGGGAACAGATACTCTAAGAACAATTACAGGCCTATTTCAGTCCTTTCATCTATCTCCAAAATTTTTGAAAAATTAGTAAATCGAAGCCTTACTCAGTTCCTAGACAAAAATAACTTAATTGCACAAAATCAGTATGGTTTTAAAAAAGGAGTATCGGCAGAAGATGCAGTTCTCGACCTAACTGAGTTTGTTGCAAGAAAGCTTGATGAAAAACAGAATTATTTTTAGGTTTATTCCTAGACTTAAAAAAGGCATTTGACACGGTCTCTGTTCCCACCCTCCTATCTAAGTTGGAGGACATCGGCATACGTGGTTTGGCTCATGATTTTTTTGCAAGTTATCTTTCTAACCGTAGACTGTGTGTTAGGGTTGGTGACCATGTCAGTAGAGAGGAAACTACCACCTTCGGTGTACCGCAGGGAAGTGTGCTTGGCCCGACCCTTTTCCAGGTTTACATCAACGAGCTTTGCTGCATACCGCTCACAAACTCTAAAATATTCACCTATGCTGATGACACTGCTGTCATTGTTCATGGCACTGATTGGGAGCATCTGAGAACCACTGCCGAAACCTCACTTAAATCTGTTATGGGTTGGGTGCAGCTAAATCTCCTCACTCTGAACCTGGACAAGACCTTCTTCATCCCGTTCGGGCTACACCCTGGTACTAAACCTCCTACAGGCTTTGTCATTAGCGCCCACACATGTGATGGCCATAAACCCTGCTCATGCTTTTCTCTTCGTGAGGTAAACCATCTTAAGTATTTGGGTGTGGTTATTGATGGCGGACTCAACTGGTACACACACTTGGATACTATTACTAAAAGAGTTAGAAAAATGATTTATATATTCAAGCTACTTAGGTCTTCAGCCGACTTCAACACTATTAGAATGGTGTATATTGCTATATGTCAGTCCGTCATCACCTATTGCATCACAGTGTGGGGAGGCGCCGCTCGGACAAAGTTTCTTAAGTTGGGACGAGCACAAAGAGCTGTCCTGAAGGTGATGTCAAAAAAACACTTTATGTATCCTACCACACAATTATACAAAGATGCTAATGTACTTACTGTTAGACAACTGTTTGTGCTACGATCCGTACTGAGAAAACATACCAAGGTCCCCCCTCCAGACCCAACACGCCGTAAGAAAAAGCCTCTTATTCTCTCGGTAACGCATAAGACCGCCTTCGCTAGACGCCAGCATTATGTTCTAAGCTCACACTTATATACAATAATTAACAAAAAAATAAACATAATTGATTTGGATACTTATAGGGTTAAAGTTAAAATTGAGGACTGGTTAAAGGATCAAGACGACGAGGCAATTGAAAGTCTACTTGCCTGGATCTGCTGAATCACTTATACCTACCATATCACAACGAAGGAAGGTGCCCCCACTAATTCCATCCACATTACACAAATGCACACTCACTCAACACACCCGACACACCTTCACAATACACCACACACCACCACACTACATCACATCACACCACACCACACCACATCACATCTCTCCACACACCCTTCTCCCTTACACATACTCACACAACACTTGCACATGACACGACACAAACGCACTTAACACTTATACTCTATACAAACATAATTACTTATTAAAAATACAGACTAAATATATATAATAATTATATTTATATATTTCTTACGTTATAGTCTATATCTTGTTTGTGACTATCCGAGTCTGCTGGTACGCTCATAATTTGTTCGTCCACTATTTTGCGAAGACACTGCCTCCTAAGATACAGGATTTTCCTAGTTTAGGAGTCAGGGCTCAAATTCTGTGTTGACTGTACCTTACCCATCTCTTTTACACTATTCCTGTTAATTTCTCTGTCCCCAAGTCTACTATGTGTATTTAATATGTGTCAAACTTGTATTGTGCTAATAAATACTTATTATTATTATTCCTTTATTTCATTTACATACTTACAAATTATATTTTTAAATATTTTTATAAACAAAAAGATAAAAAAAAACATTTAAAAATATAAAAAATAGTAGCCCACCGGTATCGGGAACAGGGTCCAAGCTACCGGCGGTCAGGGCTCCAGAGAGAGGAACCTCCTGACAATGCGAGCCGTGTCCAGAAGTACCGCTTTCTGAATCAAGCCCTTGATCCAGCTGCCCAACGAGAGCCTCCTCAGGTGTTGGTCGAGGCTCTTGGCTATTAAGCCATTGGCTGTCACGACTATCGGCACAATGACTGTTGAATCCACATCCCACATGTCGACAACCTCGCGAGCCAAGTCAAGATACTTGATTTGTTTATCTTTCTCGGCTTTCACGAGGTTCTCATCATGTGGGACGGTTATGTCAACAATCATTGCGCGCCGCTCTGATCGATCCACCACCACTATATCAGGCTTATTGGCAACAATAGTCCTGTCAGTGATGATGGATCGATCCCAGTACAATGTGATATTTCCATTTTCGAGAACTGGGTCGGGCACATACCTGTAGTACGGCACCTCAGATTCGACAAGGCTGTATTTCAGAGCAAGTTGCTGATGGATTATCCTGGCTACAAGGTTGTGTCTATGCAAGTACTCTCCGTTAGCTAGACGAGAACACCCGGAGATAATATGCCTGATTGATTCTCCCGGCCGGTGGCATGCCCGACAGATGTCAACCGTGCCGTCTTTCACAATAAATCTCCGGTAATTATTCGTCATCATAACTTCGTCCATAATTGCACAGACAAAACCTTCGGTTTCTCCAAAGAGGTCACCGAAACGCAGCCAGGCTACGGACGCTAGTAGATCTACATCGGGTCCATGTAGGGCCCGGTAAAAGCGTCCGTGAAGCTCCTTACTTTGCCATACTTCCATGCGATCATTGGTGTCAAGCACTACTGGCTTGCGCCAGTTCTCTTTAGCCAAGGAGAGCGGGGTGAGGCCCTTGTCCACCGCGACTACATCTCGATGCATTCCCACGTCGGTTTCTAGGAAATATTCCCTGAGACTGCATATCTCGCGATTGTGGAGGGTCTTAGCGTTTAAAAAGCCGCGACCTCCACATTTTCGCGGGATATACAGCCTCATTACCGATGACCGTGGGTGATGCATTCGATTTGCAGTCAACAGCGTCCGCACCCTCCTATCCAGGGCGTCTAGTTCGGTTTGAGTCCATTTGAGTATGCCGAAAGAGTACATCAAAACCGGCATGACCCAACTGTTGAAGGCACGCACCTTGTTTCCGCCTGATAGAAGACTGTTAAGTACTTTTTTCAGGCGGCCAAAGAAGCGCTCCTTCAACGATTGCTTCATGTCAGTAACATTGATGCCTAACGCTTCCGACATACCCAAATACTTATAGGTTTCGGATACGGAGAGGGCTCTAAGGTTTGTGGAATCCGAGTTATTATTATTATTATTATGTATATTTCCTTTTTCTTTCTTTTTTTTTATTCCTGTTTTTTCTATCACATTTAAATTAAATTGTATTATTTTGCTTTATGTACGCTGTACCAGTACAGCGTCCTAATAACTGTTTGCTTTAAAAATAAAAATAATGGTTTTAATACTTGTTGATGAATAATTGTTTGCTGCACCGTACGACGTCATTACGTCGGCGCCGGCTGTCGCTGAAAACCAGCGCTGGGGCTCTGTCTTGCATAGGGTCGCAGCATAATGCTGAGCGATAGCCGCTTTGCGAGGATGTGAAGCATGTCAACCATTTCTTATTGTTATTATGTACTTTTTTGCGTCATGTTTACCGCCAATAAACGTATTTTCTTTCTTTCTTTCTACATAGGCCTCCCCCACTTCGACTGGTTCTGTGCTTTCCGCATCCAGCGGGTTCCTGTGGCCTTCACAAGGTCGTCGGTCGGTGGACTGACGACGACGGAAGACGTAGCGTTGGAAGGCCTCCCACAAGGTGTTGCGGTACGCGGTCGCCACTCCAAAACCTTTCGGCCCCATCGGCCATCTGTTCTGCGAGCAATGTGCAAAATACAATGTTATACAATAACTATAATAATTGTAAATAAAAATAATTCAGTCACTAAACTATGTTATTATACCTTCGTTATTAAACAATTACACACAACACACAATATAACCCTAAAACATTACTGTCTCCCACGGCAACATAAACTATCAAGTCGACATTCTTCACGACCGCACGATGAGTGCCGGCAGCAATATAGCCCAACACAGCCCAATATAGCGCAATAACTAGACCGCGACGTCGCGTATGATGTATGACGGAATTTGTACACCATACGGTATTGTGGGTTAAATTATGTACATTGTTGGTTGCTGTGTCGGTTGCCAGTTATTTATATAAGGAGATAATAAATTATTCAAGGTGGTAATTATGTCATTGAAAGGTAACACTTTTTAGAGCATAGTCGACCCCATAAATACTTTTTCACTTTTGCCAAAAACTCCCATTGAATTTAAATTTGACGAAGGTTAACAATTTAATGTCACTTTGATTTTAAAGGCCCATTTATACGATGCTAGTTTCTTGCCTATGGCATATAATAAATAATGAGGCAACAGCAGCTGACTCGAGCCCACCCGCATTCATTGCATTAGGTTGCTTAGCTTGGGACAAATGGTGCTGTGTGAAATGTCCAGGGATTTATTTATTTATTTATTTATTTATTACCATAATATTTAATGTTGGTTTTGATAACCTGAAAAAGAACGAATGATTCTAATATAATTACATTGGAGTATGAAGCTATTTTGATCACGGGTATATTCTGGCACGTTTAGCATTAACTCACCATCGTCGTTCATAGCCCGACTTTGCCCACTGCTGGGCATAGTCCTCACTTTTCTTGTGCCAATCACCACACTCCTGTGCCAGCCTCATACAGGATTTGCCCGCGATGGCAACAATGTCGTCTGCCCATCTCGTTGCCGGACGACCGACATCTCGTCTTCAAGTCCTTGGACGCCACTCCGTCACTGCCTTACTCCTTAATCACTGCGCCTTGCCAGGTATCTTGCCCAACTCCATTATGTTCCATAATACGCTTTCCGATATCGAAGACCTTCGTTCGTCTTCGCAAGCATTAACAATGCCACCATAAATATAACAGAGTCGGCAGCTCCACCATATTATTACTATGGTTATATTCATGTCAGCAGGCAAACATAAATTATACGGAATAGTTCCAAACCCAAGCATTCCCGAAGAATTTACATCATTATTAATTGACTACTAGTTTTACAACTATAATAATATCTTTACGTAATTTTAAGCTTGGAAAATCAACATCCTAACAACAACACACGTTGCTACGCTGCTACGCCGCTACGAAGCCTCTACGCGCTACGAAACATCTACGGTTTCCCGAGAAATGTTAATTAGGTAAAGTTTGGTGGTTGTATGTTAAGAATTTATCGTACGTATGTATGTATAATATGTGTGTGTGTGTGTGTATTGTATAGATAGCGGTTGATTTAGTTTGTTGATGTTAGTTATAAGTTCTTAATATATAATTATAAGGTAAGGATTTTGTATGTTTACCTTCTTAAGGAGTTGGTTAGGAATTAATTAGACCTTTGCAATAGGAATATACCATGGCTGATTTGGTGCGGAAATATAAGTTATAACTAATCCTTAAAGTTTTTACTTAAGTCACATGTGTGGAGTTTCCCTTACATAATAAGTTTCTTACTTAACACTCTTGTTAACGAATACGCTATAATTCAGTGCAGTAAAGTCTATAATATATGTTACTCGCATGAAACTGCCATAATACTAAAAATAATTTCCCACTTTTGAGCAAATAACTAAAACTTAGCCTGTTGTGAGAGTGCTCGAAGGTTCTCGGAAACAAATGTTTTTGATGGTATTTTATGTCATTCGTAGGGATTTATGTAGCGCCACACGTGTCTCGGACTAAGACTAGTGAATACGAGACTTTATATCTGACAATAGTTGTCAATGGGTTTAATGACAGCACTGTCAGTCGTGATGTTGTTTACAAATACCGAACATTTTCTCATTAGACCAGCACCCTTATTGCGTAACACACTATCAATCTCAATTCATATCATTTTGAAGGATATAGCTAATCCATTGCTTCATATGTTCGAAAAATGTATCTGCTCAACAACGGGAATAGCGCAATGAATGTTATTGAACTGTCAAAATAAAAACCCATTGCTACTGATAATGTGTTACGCAATTACCCCGCTGGAGGGATTCAGGATGGGGACGCCGCGCATCCTATCATGTCGTCTCGTTATTTTGATCCGCTTATTTCTACCAATACGTATTAAGCAAAAATGAAACATTTATTTGGTATTTGAATAAAGCATTTATATTGTCAATCACAGTACATTCTAATCTTAGAAGAATTTCGTCAAAAACTGAGCAGACGGCGCGGGCGTCATGTGAAACCTTGTTAATTAGCATATTTTAGAAATACAAATGCCATATTTTAGTGAATATGGTAACTCCCACCGTCCAGCATCCTAGATTCTGCGTTGAGATATTGCAAACAACTGCGTTTAGATATTCAGATTTAGGGCTGATTTATCTAACGCTAGATAAATTTATCCGAGTCCGATTTTAAACTTTTGAAAGTTTTTCCATACAAAGTCTGTCAGACGTCAATTTTATTCCAAGAATAAAAATTATTTGCCGATTGAAAAATCAGCCCTTAATCAAATACATATTTGTTTGTTTGCTTATGCAGCTTAATAAACAAAAACATACAAAGTAAAGCCCTGTGATTGTTTCATATAATTTACATACTTTCATTCATGATTGCTTCTGAAATTAACTGCCATTCTTCTTTAAATAAAATATATTATTTAGCTATCACGCACGGCGCCATATCTTCTTATAAAAATAATTTATTTAATTTGCATAGTGAAAATTCGTCATCATCTGCCTAGCCTTTTCCCAACTATGTTAGGGTCGGCTTCCAGTCTAACCGTCTGCAGTTGTATATCAGTATTTTAAATGGAATGACTGCCTATCTGACCTCCACAATCCAGTTAATGGGTAATACGATACCCCTTGGTAAGACTGGTTGTTGGATTTTCATAGGGAAAACTATTTTCTAATAAAAATAGACTTTAGTAACAGTATTTTAGTAGGCATTATTAAAGAAAAAAAAAACAAAATAAAACTTTCCTAAATGCTCGTTCAACAATTAGTGTTAGACCCGTCACTCGGTTGCTACGTCCCACACCAGTATTTAACTGCTAGCGTATATTTATCTCAGCACCTGGTGACCACTACGTCAACGCCGTCAACACGTCACAGTGACCGCTCGCTACAGCGCGACGTTGACAACGCACTGACATCAGACGTCTGACGTCAACTAGTGCAAGTTATTTTAGCGCGAAAATGATTTACTTTTAGTGTGGGATTTAATTCGAGTGGGCTTTATTGTTGCAGTGTCAAAAGTGAAGGCCTGGTGAAGTATTTAATGTGGATAGCCGGTGAAAAAAGATGATGGGATGTCAAAATTACATTATGGGAATAATAGAGATTTTTGTGAAATATTTCATACATTGAAAGAGCTATATCGATTTACGGTTTTTTATACCGTAGATCAGTGCTTTTAGGGTTTGAAAACTAAAATAGGCACCAGAACATTAGGTAGATGATACTTTTAAACTTTGTTTTTGATGACGACTTCTATGCATTAACACGTAAGCATACATCTTGGTAGACGCACGTTTCGTGTCAGATTACGTGCCACCCTATTGTACTACGAGAGTGAGGGAAGAGACAGTGCACCTGTGTCTACGCACACACTTGTGCACTATAATATCTCCCGCGCCGAAGGCTAGTCTCCGTTGAAATGGTCCGCGATGGCCGAAATACGGTTTGGATGACTATAAGACGCCCGTCTACAGGTTAATTGTAACCTTGAACCTTGAACCTCAGTTAGGTGAACCATACTCATATTCGCTTACAAACTCGATTAAAAAAGGAACATAACATCATAAAACTGATATCATTCACCATAAATCAATTCAACTGCGATGATTGGCAGTATTACAGTAAAAAATCTATGAAACGATTACTCATTCGAATATCGGCTATCCAATCGATTGTGATCACCATTGACAGACAATTGATTTCGTACCAGCATTCAGCTTGAACGTCAGACTTTAATTCGGTTGCATATTCAGTTTTGTAGTAATATTCGAAGTACGGAGAATCGGTTGGTGTTGCGAGCTGGGAAAAATTGGATTATTGCGTAACGGAAGCTGTTGTGTCGATATGCATGTAAAAATGGATAGTCCAAGTTTTCGTATCAAGTTGCATATTATTTTGGTAAGCTTTTAAATTAATCCCCATAACTACCAAGAAAAATTAAATAAATTTGTAGTTTTTCGCTGATCCACGATACGAACTTACTTAAACCTATACGCTCGATGACATATCAAGCTATACATTTCCAGTATAAGCCGAGTTCTCATTGTACGACAAGCCTATACAATGCGACGTCAGCTAAAACTGGAAATAAATAGCTTGATATGTCGCCGTGTGTATTATATACAGGTCACCAGGGGAAAACAGGATTGATGTTATGTTATTATTTTAGCCTCTGTTATGTTATGTATTTTAAAACAATAATAATTGAGCTAGCTTCCAAATCGTGTGGGCATGTGTTAGACATACCATGACAACCGATTTTCACACAACTTTTCAGTTACCGGTGCCACATTCAGACTTATCGTTAGGTACCACTGTTAAATAACTGCACGATATTATACCACTTACCAGTAAACATTTACCCGTGCAGGACAGTAAGTGACAAAGTTAACAGCTACACTGCAGTTCAACAGCTATAATTGTCACGTTTGGTTAAATTTGTGGGTCATTAACGACAGCTATCTGCGAATAACCGCCAACATGAGGTTTAGGTTTAAAAGTGACCGGTTTAATACTAGCTAGAGATATGGGAGATGTATTCTCGCAACCAGCGTGCTTGTATGACCTGTAGGCCAATTCCCTTAATTACGTAAAAACGTCTAGTCGCAATCTAAAAACTAAAATCTCATCTCAGCGACAATCAATGTCAAAAACTTGTCGAAAACATAGAGATTTAGATCAGACTATGAACATTCTTAAAATTATGAGAATTGCCCCTCTGATTTACTAACGTAAACGAGGCAAAACGAGTATATAAGGACCGTAGCAGGTGTTCTGTAGTTTCTGCCTATCACCATGGGGAGAAGGCGTGAGTTTGTTTATGTACGAGTATGTATGTGCACTGGGAGATTTACTTTGGCATGGTCAAAAGTATAAGCCCAGGTTCACATGGGTGTGTTTTTCCCGCAGCCATTTTTTTCGCACCCTGCTTAGCGCCGGAAGTCCAGCAGTGAGTATTTTTGACTTGCTGGGATGCGCTTTGTTGGATTCTCAACGTTCGGCTCAACAATGTGAGTTGAAAATCCAGTGCGCGATATAATCCCGCGGCGAATAAATATATCTCTTACGCTTTACGCAGGCCTTCCAGGACAAACCACCCGATGAGGGAAGCAAATTGAGCTAAGAGAAGCATCCACGACCTTCCGACTTCGTTAAACCCCAGGAACATTTGACTTTCAGGTGTGTTCGCGGGGTTTATATGGACAGCTCTCCATAGATTGCGTACCCAAAGGCCGCTGCAGACTCACTTTGTCGAAGTGGGGGATTACTCACCTATCCAATACCCAGTGCGAGTGCAGTGTTTCTGAACAGACCATGCCCCACTTGTTGGAGTGTCCATATAAAAACAAAAACAAAAAACCACGAGAAAGAGTACCATCGACAGGAAAGGAAGAAGATTATCATCATCATTCAGCCATAAGTCATTTATTTCTGGAAATTTACCTCCCCAAGCATCGCCACAACAAAAATAATAATGATTTTTCAAGAAGCCTTACCTCGATCGCAAACCTAAAAATTTCTGTGAGTGGTAGTAAAGTTCCAACGATTATGGTTGTATCGTCCAAATTCAAAACGTCGGCTCCTCACTAAACCTACATTTGCTCAACAAGGACTTTTCAAACAAAGCAATAAATGTAGTATTATTTTGTAACTGTAAGGCCATTTCTCGGTAAATTGAGGGGGTAAGGAGGGAGGGGTAACCGCATCTCCAAATAACCGGATGTCTGTGTTTACAACACTCGCACACGAGTGTGAGAACTGTGCTGCGGTGGTGTTTGATATTCAGGATTGTCTGATAGTGTCCAGTTCACAGTCTCGCTGGAGAGTGCATAAATATGTAAGCTGTCACGCCCTTTATGCCTGGAGGTTTTTATTTAGGTAGTAAGTTTTTATTTACATTTTAATTAATTATTTTTTAGCTTGAGTACGTATAGTTTTTTATTATATTTGTTGGTATATTGGCGTGGCTAGCTGACATATGGCAAATAATTTAATTTTATGTTCTGTGTCTTGTAATGTTAATTACTTAACATAGGTACCTAGTACTTTATACAATTAATTTTCTAACTGAACAGACAGCTTTGCTGCTGGGGAGTTTGTTGCGCCACTTCTTCTTCCCAGCGATAGCACTAGGAAGTGGTGAAGGGCAGGCGTTTTTGGGGGACTGTCTTTTGTAATTTTGACGTTCGAAAAGTGCAGATTCGCAGCCTGATTTGAATAAATGACTTTTGATTTTGATTTTGATTTAATGTCCAACGTTAACACAAGTAACAGGAAAAGGGAAATGTGGATGTACTCAACGCTACTACTTCCTCCCTTGTGGGGAAATGTTTGTACAGTCCCGTGTCTATCTCTCTCTGAGCGAACGTACGTCTTCAAGATTTCATGTTGGCGGCTGTCATCCGTGGATCTGTGACAGTTGTTACGGGTCGTCAGAAGCTAGAAAATCTGACAACCATTCTTACCAAGGAGTATCGTACTACTTAGTAACTAGGTTGTGAGGTTAGATAGGCAGTCGCTCCATAAAAATACTGGTACTCAGCTGCATCAGGTTAGACTGAAAGCCAATCGTAACATAGTTGGGAAAAGGTTAGGCAGATGATGATGAGGTAATATAAAATTATTAAAGTTTTGCGATATAGAAACATCACGCTTAACCAATATCGCGATAGTACCTACCACGCGCTATCCGCGGATAGTTGATCATTAAAACTCTAAGTTGTAACATTGTATCGCTGTTCGTTCGTCTGTCGATCAACTGTGTTGCACGAGTTTGGTTTGGGATTGAGTGCTCAAGGTTTTGTTGTTGACAATTTGTCATTTTGCAAACACTAATTTAGGTGTTTGTGAGGTGACTTTGTGGACACATAAAAAGCAACTTCTAGATTGACAATGATTACAAGTGAGTATTTTATGATACTTAATTAGTTGCATTTAATATTATAACCAACCTTTGATTTATGTCAGCTCTAAAATGGCGTTAAAACATTCTTATGCTACCACGCCTGCAAGCCCCGAAGGGTTAGGCAGAGGTGTACCTATAAGTCCCATGTAATAGGTGATCCTATTGCCATCAGCCGGGCACAAATCCACACTACGCCTGCTACTGAGAAATGTTTAGTAGGAAACCCCAATTTAGCAAATCTAATTCTAAACAGTAAACTAAACCAGTTATAATGTTCGACATAATATGTCGAACATTTATATACCTATATAATATAACAGATATAAATAATACAGAACAAAAACAGAGCCAACATCAATGAACCCTCAGTTTAAAGTTCCAAGAAACAAATTACCCCAAACGAAACACAAAACCCTTCGACCTTTCCAACTTATTTACAAAACAGTAAATGAAGCCAGACGACTCAATTACCAATACTTGATAGCTCACCCTTTAAAAACGTCGTTAAACACCAGTTAAACGTAAATAGCGATCGGTTAATTAAACGAAGGCACCCGAACATCCCCGAGCGATGATTTGCAACCTCGTCAACGAAAAATTGATTGATACAGAAGGTCGGCTCCATACGAAAACAGGCGCAAGCACACAGAGACTATTCAAATCCTAGTTTTCAATTGATTTAATAATTAATATCAACTCTATGTTTGCCGATATTAAGTTGATTTTAGAATAACTAGTAGGTACGATCAACCGCACATCAGTGGTAAAACTTGCACTACAAAAATCACTCCTGCTGGTACGACAGTAAAGGCGCTGCGTGCTATGAATATGAATATGAATTGCACCGATCCCAGCGTGGTTTGACCAGACTCGATTAATCGAATGAATCCCAAGATTCGCACTAGCTCCTGTAGCCTCATGTTCATGGTGCTACAGCGACCATTGCATATCAAGACGTAGACCGGGGGCGCGGTTTTTGTAGGGAAGATGTGCCCGTGGGAAAGGATAGGATTTAAGAGCCTACCGGATATGCATCCTAAAGTAAGCATTGGACTAGTGGAGAGATGGGTGATATTTGTCTATGGACGGGCATCTTTTAAAGACTTAGCGGTCAGGTGTTTCAGGTCGAGCTTCACCCGTGAATCTTTTGGCGAGCTTCTACTGCTTTCTCGATTCTCATGTATGTCCTTGCTCTGCTGTTTTATGTTGTGTTAGATGTTACTATTTTCAACGTCATCGTCGGAGTTCTCGCTACTATCCATTTCTGTTTTTTTTGTATATCTCACTAGCAGCGATCTTGATCTTGTTTTTGTCTTCCGCCGTATCCATCCAAAAATCGATTCCCTTGTCGAAGTACTTCATGTCCTGTTTTAACTTGTCGTTCCATGTGCAGTTAGGTCGGCCGACCTTCTCAGTTTTGACCTTGTACTCCATTGCTGCATGCAGCAGATGTGGTACGCGGCGCCCGTAGACATGTGCGAGGTAGCACATCCTGTGGTTCTTGATGCGTTCGGTTACTGTTTTTCCGTCTAAGGTTTCATGCATTTTCTTTTGTCTTGGTTTATTCCTAGAGTAAAGAAAAAGAAAATATGAGCGAGTTGAGAGATTTGATATACCATCAAATCTCTCAACTCGCTCATATTTTCTGGGTCTTGATCTGTTAGCTTTAGTAAGTGCCGATACTTTCAAACAATGTATCATGCACGGAACGATCACCATTCGATACATTAGTCTGACTAATTTCCAGTCCATATTTGAGTGTTTTATGAATGGTAGTAACGATTTGGCGTTTCTTATGGCCTGTAAAGTCCATCCTGTCCATCGCTTTGTAAAGCTCGATTACTACTTGGTCAGTCCCGGGAGCTGTCTCGTTTTTTTATGGTTTTGGTAGGCCTTTTCGACACATGTGCAGCTTTAGAACAATAGAGAGAGCGTACTGTCTGAAATTTATGAGCTTCGCTCTTTGTTGATCTTTAGAAATATACCTTGTTAAGCAAACTTAAGGGTTTGGGGTATTTTTTTTGTTTTCTTTTTTGTTCCACTGCGGGTGTCATATAGCACGCGTGGGTACACAAACTTGGTTTACAAGTTATGAAATTGATAACTTATTTAAGACAGTTTTGGTAATTTAGCACAATGTTAAGATAAGAACGGCGTGAAATAGGAAATTTAGAGTGGTACCGTATTTTAGGCTAGAATAATAAAGCGTATTAGTTTATCCTTGTCTCCTATATACAATATGAAAACTTTTTCCGAAAACTCAGCTATGGCTTGAAATGATGTTAAATTCGCGCGTGGCTTCAAAAGTCCAAATTAACAAATTAAAACACAATCGGATCGGCTTCCAATGGAGATCCCTGAAATAAACGGAAAGATCTCACCAGATTGGTCCGCAAAGGGGAGGGCCCTTTGCGGACCAATCTGAGAGTCGCTCGACGTCACCCGGGTCCTCGGCCGGAAAGCCGAAAAGCCTAGGCCTCGGGCTGTAGACCAGGATCGCACGTATGCCACTTTACCACCGTTTTAAGGTGTTCTAATTTGCACCCACAAAAACAACGCACGAAATACCGTTCCAATTTTAAATGCGACATTCAAACTCTACGTTAACCGTTCCATGTGTTGCGCACATGGCATCAACTGAGACTAGAGACAGGGCACGTCTGTCCACTTCGGCGGTCAATATCCGAAATCTCGACAGTAAAGGCGCTGCGTGCTAAATGAAAAATGTGTATTGAAAACATTTTTTGAAGTTGTTGTGGCTTATGTCCAAGTTTTAAAGTAATTTTTCAAGATTTTCCCGATTTGTTTATATTTTTCGGATCTTAATTGCCAACGCAAAATAGACCCGGATGTGCGGCGATCGCGAACTATACCAAACGATTGCCAGTTACAAGTACGCTTGCTCTCGTCGTACATAGACGGTTGTCTGTGTGTCCTTTCGTCTCGCCCGTGGTATCAATGGAGCCGACCTTCTGTCCCTAACTACTTTGTGTCGTCAATAAGGGTTTAATTAAAACCCGTTCAGAGTTTTTGTCGTCAATTGAAGTCCTTTGTAAATCAAGGTTCTTTTGATATTTAGTATTTAATTTTTCTTTTATATATTTATTTATTTATTACAGCATGGAAGACTTACAGCTAAAAAAAACAAATAAAAACAAAAAGGAAACGGGAATGTAGTTTGTTGCTATAGGCTAGGTATGTTAACTTGATTTTCATAAAACTGGGGGCCAACCACCGCCTCTTATAGCAGTATTATTTTATTACTTTACCGTGGAAAAGAGGTATAAGGAGGTTACCGCCCTATCTAACTCAATCACTTTCTCACACCTAAGTAAAATTAAAATAAAAACATGTAGGGTTGAGGGACCCCCTGCAGAAACGAAGTCCAAAATGCAAAAATCCAAGATGGCGGCTACAAAAATTTGTAAATATTCACAGCCGCCACCATGGATTTTCATTTTGACCTCACTATCCACTTTAGCATCCCTGAAAACCATGATATCTCTTTCTCTCTCTGACTCGTTCTATTATATTTAATAAAAAGTCGCATGGAGTGGGCATAACGCTTTTTCGTTACGTGACGATTTCTCCAAGTTTAATCCTACCGCAAGCTCCGTTAAAGAACTTCGTTCCAATAATGCTTAAGATGTGCCAGCACATCAAGCTACTACAATCTGTCAAATGTCTTTAATAGATTTTCAACTTTATCGCTAAAGCATTAAGGTTCAAGGTTGATTGGGAAAATTTGACCGGTTAGTATAGCTTGATGTACTGGCCTCTGTACACAAGTGAGTCCTTGTTATTTCATGTCATCATTTATTGAAAAGTTTAAATCAGGTATCGATTTTCGTAAGCCACTTTTAGCTTATTAGCTGTTTTTTTATTATTATATGTATTTGTATTATTTTCTCTTCTCCCTTCCTCCTAATAACTGTGCATACGTAATTCAATGTGAATTGTAATTGTAGTGCTGCTGGTCACAACCAATCACCGTCTATATTAGTCAAACAAGGATGCGCGTTAATTAATTTAATATCTATCAATATAACTATGTACGTCAGTACTGTAAAGGTTGTCTGCAAAATTTGAAATTGCAGGCTGGCAATAAAATAACTCTGGTTGCATTCGAACAGCCAAGCGAATTTAGAATAAGCTTTCAAATTTTTGTACTAGGTTTTTGTTTGGAAATACCCGTGATGGTATACCTATACCATCACTGGTATTTCCAAATAAAAACCTAGTACGTAAAGACGTATGTAAAGACTTTCACTTGGAGTAAACGTATTAAATATGACGCTGTATTATTTAACGCCTCCATGCAATACACACATGACAATACATACTTGCGTATATTCATATATTATATGGCGAAACATGTAAGATCACACCTATATTAATAAGACCTTAATGTACCATGTTTTAAAGAAAATAAATATACTCTATTCTATTCTACATATTTGTTACGGGCGCGTCAACTTTTATTACCATCCAACATGATGCTGAGCTGAAAATTGCAAAACAAGAAAGAAAATTCAAATTTCGCATGCTACCCGAAGTGCTCTGTGCATGCTACCTTATTGCATTCGCCTTAACCGGAATAGCTTTCAAAAGAATCCAACTAACGTAAATAAATATTTGAAAAAACACCATAAACTCACAATTTTTGCTTAACAATTAAAAAAGCGGCCAATAAAATATTAATAAAAACAAAAACAATCGGAAACGTGACGAAATCAAAAACTCGTACCTCAGCGACATTGGACGCGATGGCCGCCCAATTTAATCAGTATCAATTTCATACAAAAATACATTTCCAGTCTCCCGGTAGACACGTAATATTTATGCGATTTTTTTTCGCCAAATGTACCGACACTCGTGTCCGGGAGTGCATTTGAATTTCAGATTTTTTTCCCCTCCCTAGTCGGGGTCTATTATTCAAATTTATTTTGGCTGGCCAATGAGGCACATTATATATAGGTACAGAAGATCGGCTCCGCACAACGAGCGAAAACGCACGCACAGATCGACACGCTTCACGTACAGCGAGTGCAAGCGCACTCGCGACTGGCATTTATGTTAGATCGCCGCACGTACGCGTCTAGGTGTACCTTCTGAACCTATTTATTCTGTGAATGAGAAAATGCAACAAAACCAGAGACCAACATCATGGAACACCGTTCCGCTTGTTTGCCTCCAAATGGATTCGCAGCGAGTTTTTGATGAGATCATGATGTGCTGACGGACGATAAATAATGTAGGAGAGTGATAACTTTATCTATGACAGTGGATAAAGATTTAATGGTCGCTTACTCAAGCAGCAAAATTTGGCCAATTGCTACAATATTTGGTATCGCGGTAAATGTCTCCATATTGCCCAGACTTTTATGGATTGCGCAATTTTGGTTGCCCATGTATGCTCACTTTAAACTATGGTCTGGAAAAGCCTTCAGTGAGTTTTTCAATTATATTGTTAGTATTTTTAGAGTGGCCATTATAGTGTGATACATTCTACTATAAACAATTAGTTTTAAAACTACTACATCCAAAGTATCGAATCACCAATAAAAAACCGTACAATCCCACAAGTACGTGCCAAACACACAATAAGATAGAAGACCTTCCACGCTTGATATAGCAGACAAAACAAAACACACAACGAGAAAACAAAGGACAGTCTGAAAAAGAACAAAAGCATTTAATTACAGCTTGAAAATAAAATAAAATTTCATTCTATTTTCAGCTTTATTCAATGTCACACAATGCTTAAGAAGAGCGGCAACGTCGCATACTATTATTGACCTAATTAGTCAGTGTTTCAATGAAAGGGTGCAACGTTGCCATTTCTCTGCGTTCGCCCCGTTCTGCATCCTAGTGTGAGAATAATTACTTCGTTTGTGTATAAAATATGTCAAGCGTGAGTCAGACAGAGAGCAAAGAATAGACAAAATAAAAAATTCTGTAAACTTTTAAGCCACAATTTTCTTCAAACAAATAAACAACCCTTAACCATCGAATGATACATTAATATAATAAATAAGACCACGCTCGGTCCATTCTCATATGTACACCCGGCAAATTAAGTCGGACGACATAAAAAACATAAATGTTTATTAAAGTGCTGAAACCTGGCATCAGGACTGTAATTTGGGATTTAATGCCACGCCACTGACCGGGGGTTGTTACGAATAAAAAAGAAAATGTGAGATGGGGTTTTTAAGATGGGTTCCGTAAGGTAATGAAAAAAAAGATGGAGGTAAGTGCACTTATAAGGTAAGGTTTAATGGGTAACGTATAGGACGACATAAAGTTAACATACGTACAGACGCCAGCTGCAGGTCAAGCTACTCGAAACTGTAAAATTTTTCCAATCAACCTTGAACCTAATGCTTTAGCGATAAAGTTTAAAATCTATTAAAGAAATTTGACAGATTGTAGTAGCTTGATGTGCTGGCGACTGTACAGTACACAAGAATAATCTTAAGGATTGCACGAGCAGCTGGTTTTTCAATGTAGAGTGACTCTCCAGGCTAAATTTTCATCTTTACGTTTCTTGCATTGATTCTAAACAAGTTCACAGGTATAACGCATTCTTATGGCATAAAGTTCCTTTCATTTCTAGTTGAATCATGTTTTATCATCAACAAAATTCAAATTTAAAATTGTATTAATTAATAATCATTATTTGTAGGTACAAGAATAGATGGGAGGGCAACTAGACATTTGCCTGTATCTTGGAGGTTAGAAATTCATTCTAAAAGCGTCCGTTTTCCCAATTCAAGTGCGGAATACTAAAAGTAATCAGAATTCCGCACAACGATTTTAAATCAGACTGAAATACGACGCCGGACGTATTTTAAATTTACATTTGTTAAAAAAATCGGGAAAGTAACTTTAAATTTGGTGAAATTCCGTGTTCGTTATCCGGTTCAGGAAATATTATTGATAAATAATTATAGACTTCCGTACTGAGGGTAATTAAATAAATTAATAAAACATTTCTGCGGTATCAATTGGTTGGTACTGGTATTTCTGTTTTTCCTGTTTTCAATTCGAGTTTGGAATGCTGCTTTATGTACTTACGTATATTAAATTTAAAACGTATTTTTTACATTTTATTACAAGAATAATTTCAGTTATTTATTGCAATGACGTTGTTCATCAAAATTTTATTTATTAAGGTACACCAACAGCTTTTGTGGGAGTATATGTGGTTATCAGTATACCTAATTGTACTGTGTACTTGTGTGTATTGTGTGTGTATTATTCTGAAAGTGAAATACTGATAGTTGGGATTGCTGTATCATCGTATTTCATTCTAAACCTGCACTATGGACCACTACATCGAAATTACGGCGCTATCGCTCAGCCATCGCTGACGCCGTCATATATAACATATCTTAAGTACTATAGGGAATAATTTAGCCTATTTTCTTACACAAACAAGCAATTTTAGAAATAGTACTCGAATTTTATTAATTTATTAAAATCAATCAAATATATTATTATATGTTTGTCACAAAATGAGCTCGAGAAACTTGCAACATCTCCGACAGCGGAACACAGCCGTTCTGGGAGGCATGAAAAGGCAGTTTACACCAAGTAGGTTCCGTTGTAAATGACTAATTTAGACAGAGTTCTGAGTAAATCTACGCTGAATAAATCCTGAATTTATTAATTAAATTATTCTCTCACTGACAGACAGAATGATTTAATTAATATAAGCATGTAATTATGTACAACACTTCCTTATATAACGTAAATGAGCACTAATTATAATATGTATGTGTATATAACCTATTTATGTATTTGTGTACCTAGTATTAAGAGTTTTTTTTTAAATTATTGTTCCTCTCAACCAAAGCACTTGCCATCTAACCTCTTCACCAGCCTTGGTTGATTGGTAGAGAATGCCTATGTCTGCCTTTGTACCTTTTTGTGCGAAAAATTTAAATAAGGGTTCAGAAAATTAATCCCCTAAAGGATTACTTAAGTGATGAAAGTTTGTATGGAATTTTGTCATTTCTGGTGATGGCAAATCCCATCATCAGTCATCAGAAAACTCCTCGCATATCCTAGGAAAGCCAATTATATCTATGTATAAAGAAATGTAAGAAATAATGACAAAAAGTCAACGTTTCCCGAATGTTCTGCTAATGTACTGCCTATTAACTGGCGGTCACGTACTGCTGCTGCCATCCGTGACACGTGACCACATATATTGACATCCTCACAGAACCAAGTAATGAGATGAACTGTTTCTTTGGAAATCCACTGTAATTTATTTTTTATATTGTACAAGTGGATAATTTCATCACTTGATTTTCAAGCGTGCCTAGAAGTAACCTATTTAGTCGTGACTTCAAGACTTCTAGGTAAGAGCTATCAAGAAGGAGTTTTACCTCTAAAAATATCTACGTTTGTTAATCTTGCATAAATTTATGGGTAGATTCTTCAACCCTCTCCTGGTGTTACTATTAATCTCTTCGTATCTGAGTGGCAACTTTTACTGGGTGTTGATTTAATGCAACGGTTGAGATCTACTGGAGTATTATTTAGCCATGAAAAGTGAAACGGAGATTGACATAAGCTGCTCTTTAATCCTAACGTTGTGGTGACGTAAGCAAAATAATAGTATCTAGGTAGGTACTTAACATAACATCATGGCTTGTTTTCCCGAAGGTTTAGGCGGAAGTGTACGTATAGTACACCCACAATTCACCAGTTATGTTTAAGTCCCATGCAATAAGAGGATACCCTGTTGTTACCTGAGTTGCTACTCAGAAATTCTAGGCAAGAAATCCCAATAAAACTTTGCCCGGCCTGGGAATCGAACCCAAGACCTCATACTCAGCAGTAGTGCCTGCGACCAACGAGGCAGTCAACAATAGTGATATCAACATTCCAAACGCCAAATAACAAGCTATACGCGTTCACAGCCTCCGAAAATTAGACAACCGTAACTCCAAAAATTCGTATCTTTGCCACCTCAGTGTTCACGCCACATATAAGAGATAATTCACATTACAATAAGAGCGCTTCATCATGGCGGGTGTGATCACGTCTATCTGTCACTTTCGCTCCGTTTAACGTCAATAAAAGAATGAAGTTACTTTGTGGAGTAGCTGTAAATCTCGGGGATTGGGGGCTTTTAGATTTGACGATTTAAAGAGTTTTTTTGTCGTAGATATGGTTATGTTACAACAGTTGAAGATTAACATTTGTGGTTCACTGATTGACCAAAACTTCTCTTAGCTTGGCTTTAATAAGCCTCTGAGACTGATTGGAAGAGTATTCTATTCAACTTTAATCAGTATATAATACTATTCATATTTTAATCTGGATTCGGAAGTTTGAACTACGTGCTTTGAACATAAAAATAAAGGGTGACAGGGACATCGAGGAGTAACCTGTTACCATATGTATTCAGTAAATGATTCTAGACGTAGGGGATTTAGAATCATGTGATTTTAATGATTGTGAAGAAAATCAAAAAAAAAGAAAAAAAGACTTTAAATCAACAAAAAAATGTTGCGTAATTTACTATATGCTATTTACTACTTATATTATGTACTTTATATTTTATTTGTATTAGTATTTCAAATCTTTAAGATAAGAAACTTAACGTTTCAGTTATGAAGATGGTTTATTTCTTTGCTCATTTGCAACACGAGCAGTCTGTTACTAATATTACAAAAAATAATTTATGAACGAAAACATTGTGGTGATGTTTTACGAATCAATACTCGTTTTGTTTATAATTTTTTTGTCAAAAATCGTGTCGCGTCGTCCCCGTATTGCATCCGCTAAACAATCCCCCCATCCGCTGAGTCGGCGTCCAGACGCGTGTTCTTTATGACAGACCCACAAAATATCGCCGCGTTTATTTGAATCGCAATGTTATCATCCTCAACTCGAGGGGGCTTCAGCCCTTATAATATTTTGGGTGTGTTGTACTTAGGTCGAAGCTGCACAGCTTAACTTAGTTCGTGATAAGTGACTTGTTCTAGCGAATCAGCGTATGGCCAACTGTGTGCATACACATGAGCAACACGCGTAGACGACAGAGGCAACTGCACACGGTGACGCGTGCCGGCGGCGGCGTATTTGAGCACTGTACTGAAATACACAAGCGATACGTTGTCGACGGCAGTCATCGTCGCGTCGATGGGTGTCAACGCCTACCGTCGACCCGTGTCGGCGAATGCAGTTGCCTCTGTCGTCGACTTGTGTCGTTCGTGTGTATACGCACTTAAGGCCCTTGGTACACTCGGGAGTCACCAACCGACTCCCGGCCACCGTAGGCGTGGGCTTGCGGGCGGCGAGCAATGGGCAGCTTGCCGCCCGGCAAGGACCAGTCCCGGGTCGGCGGCGCGTTGTATTCCACGTGCACCTCAAATAGATGTCAGCACGAACTGACGGGGTCCGCTAGGGCCGATGCCTGCCAGGGCCGCGGGTTGTTCGAAAGAGATACCGTGGCCCCTGGCATAGGCAACTGAAGGAACACGGGTGGGTTTTAGTGAGGAAAAGTCTGACACGCCCTCCCGATCCGCCCAGAGCGGGAGAAGTCATATGATGATTTCCCACCCAGAGAGAGAAAAAAAAAGGCCCTTGGTACACGGCACGGTTTCTTTACGGTACGGCGTGTTAACCACGCCATAAAAAAATCGTGTGACCTTGCATGTGATACGGTTCTATGCCACTGTGACGTTAACAAGCGACCATAGTGATCCAAACAATTCTACCATGCCTACAAACGTCGAATAAACCGTAGTTTTTCTCGGCAAGAAAAACGCGTGTGGAAAACCTTTCTCTGGCAGTAGCAACACTACGCACAAGCAAAGTCGCGGGCATAAGCTAGTGACTTACAGGTTCTAGCTACGCTAATCAATAAGCGTGCCATCAAGCGAAGCTCCTACAGTGCGGCCGACGAGAGAATGCGTTCTTGACACTTGTCAGATTCATACAAACCAATACGTTGAGCTATTAGAATTGTCGCACTGACAGTTGTCGTGAACGCATTCTCTCAACGGCCGGACTGCAGTAGCTGTGTGGCTTCGACCTTTTTCCTAAAAGTCTAGAATTTTATGAGCTCCTGATTTAAAGGCTTTTAGAGGAGTAGGGTTATGTTGGTCTGCTTGTAAAAGTGTATCGTAAAGTGGAGATGTTTTAATAAATAATTTAGTTTTGAGTGGGGATCGGTTTATGGCTTCGATTTTTGAGAATTTCGCTGTTTTTGAAATGTGTATATTTTATGGGTCTCTCTTGAAGTCTTCATTGCGTTTACATTATTTTTTGTAAACACAGGCACGCATTTTGTATCTACAGTTTGGCGGTTAGGTTATCACATTATATACACAATTAAATTATTTATTAACAACTATCATTCTAGCTGTGGGACTGTTTTTTTTCGTTTTAGTATTTGTCAACATTAAACTTAGTTTGTGATTATTGAATGAATGAATGAATGAATGATATTTTTATTTGCAAGAATATATAGGTAGGTAACAAGCATAAGTTCTTAAGATCTATGGGTTTCACAATATTCGGCATTTCTGCCGTGCAAATATTTAGATTTTACATCTTGGTTATACTTATCGCATGCATTACAAATTTAGTAATTATCAATAACATAAAAATATTCATAATAATTCCATAATTTAAAAGAGACTGAAACGATTACATACAATCTTGGGCCTGGGTGTAAAAATATTAAAGTGGTGTCAATTCATAGCTTATATACCTACCTTCCTTCCTCGTGATCAAACTTATTGGTCAAACTGATTTGACGACGAGGAATTCTGTTACGGATAGTCAAACTATTTAGTTTAACGAAAAATATCCACCCTTTGTTATAGTTCGTAAATATACTTGTACTTGTACAGTCATCTTACTCGTATATATTATCAACCTTTCACTGAAAATTCTGCGGATTTTGTCAATCGGAGAACAGAGATATAAGAGATTAAGTAAAAGTAAGGTTATGTTACAATCTTTAACTAACAGCTGATTCCTGAAGTGCAAAATATGTTCTTTTGCACTAATAGTTATTATATTTAGTAGAAAATGTTTGAAAAATCATATGAATGAACATCAATGACTTCAAGTCATAGGTAGGTAACAGGTATGGAGTTATGGAAAGGATGTCTAAAATAAAATGTAAAATGATTTAATACAGTGTTTTATTCGTCTTCTATTATAATTAAAATGTTGTCAACATTTTATGATCTTGGTACCTAGCCCTGCTAAGGGACCATATAATGCATATTATAAGAGCGCAGTAGCATACAGTTCGTCTCCCTACAATACAATTACAGTAATGCATTACTATAGACTTTCCTCTACGAGAGCCGTCGACTAAAATATAATAAATAAAATAAGTTTTTCGACTTATATGTCGGGATTGTATACGACCCCTAAGTAACCAGGAGGTACTGGATCAGCGTGTAAGGGTTGTCGGCCCAGTGTTTGGTTATATATTTTCATCGCCATGGAATAACAATTTTTGTTGCATAGATTAAGTCTATTACGCGGGACAACTGGTAGTTTTTGTACTATTTTCCTCTTTGACATAGCTTTTTCTTCTTTTTCAAAAAGCGAGGATTATATTTGGTAACAATACCATAAAGTTTGTGTTGAATTGTTGATACTATCGCCCCGTGCGTATCTAGTGCCTAAGGGTAGTTTATTTCTTGCCAATTTTTGCGTTATATAATATGTTGTTTGAAAAATACAGTTTTCTATTTTTAGTAAAATTGTTTATTTTGCTATTTAATAACAGCTTGTAATAACTTTTGATTCAGATTTTTCAATAAACAGGTAATTTTTATTCGTGGAATAAAATTGACGTTTCACAGATTTTTTATAGAAAAACTGTCAAAAAATCAAAATTATTCCTCTAATAAAATTACCTGGCGTTGGAAAAATCAGCCCTAAAATGTGATAACCTTATCGCCACTCTGTATAGTCATACAAATAAAACAGCTTCTATTACTCAAAAGCAATCACAGCATTAGCAATGAACGCAGAAATCACGTATTTACAACACTCACAGCAGGCTAAGCCTACTCCTTCTCCAAACTCAGCGTGAAGTTACAAAGTAAATACAAACACTAACGAAATCTAGACTAGCTCCCTAAAATATAGTTCGTAAACAAGTTAGGAGAACTACATTCTTATCGCAGTTCATACATCATTAAAGTTTTCATTCGGTAAAGTACAGACGCGCACAAAAATGGTAATTTGATGTCGTACACTCGCTTTGCGATGTATAAAGACAAACTAAGAATATTTCGTTGGAAACGGAAGAATGTTTTGTGCACAGCTGCTGGAGTTTAAAGGGAGGGGATTTGTGGCACTTGTGGAAATATTATTTGAAGTATAATCATTTTTTTTATAAATATTCTCAATTTTGGGAAGCAGTAGTTACTTTTTTTAACAATATTGCTTTGCATACGTTTAACTTCAAAAATGTTGATGCAGGAACATCAAAAAATACGGGCATACTCGTAAAGTTCAAGAGTGGATTTAAAAATCATTTAACTGATTTTCTTTATTTATTTGTGCTTTTAGTTGGTGGTTCACATACATCCTAGGTTCGTTCCCAAAACCAAAACGCATCCACGAACAAAAGTGCCACGATTACCACCCCGGCACACCGACGTATCGCAGATGTACCACCGCGGGCAGTGACGCGCCATAAACCGGCTAAATCGCTTGTCGGCGGCCATTTGCATAAACATAAACCGTTCCGGAGCCGTGTCGGAACAAAATGCTAACCGGGAACGATACCGGAGTTTCGGTAAAAACGTAGTCATGTAGAACGACCTTGTGGTTACGAAAACGATGGCTAATGCTCAGAGTAGCCATTATAGTGGAGAAGTAGAGTAAACTTCATTTATCAAAAATTGGTTATCAATATTCAAGTAGGAACAAACCATTTAAAAAAACCGTACGTAATGTTGATGCAGAGAGGATAAAAAATATTTCAGGACCAAAATAGCTGTTACGGCGAATATAAAACTCATTAAAAAAAATCTTTGATCTTAAAACGGAAACTGAAACGACACTCCTAAAAATTAACAACTTTTTTAAAGGTTTTTGAATATAATTTAAAAAAAAAACAATTCTAAAGGCACGTAAAGGTCATTACTTATTTTTTCTTGTCCAATAATT
Source organism: Apamea monoglypha (assembly GCA_911387795.2). Lineage (NCBI taxonomy): Eukaryota > Metazoa > Arthropoda > Insecta > Lepidoptera > Noctuidae > Apamea > Apamea monoglypha. The sequence continues at coordinate 1,156,221 of OU426933.1, read as the reverse complement.
GAATTTCGATTAAATTACTATTAAAGAATGAAACTGTAGAATTATGCAGATGTAAATGCTAAATAAATTGGGGGAGAAAATGTTTGCGTCTCGTTCCAAAATACGTGTTTATTTTTAACATTTTTTTATGTTAATTATATTTGAATGGGTACATTTTTCTCTGTTTTCACGGGTAGGCTACATTTTCCCGCTACAGAATTTGAATTTCAAATTAAGAACAAATCCTGTTCCACGGTTATTCAGATTTATATTCGGTTGAGGGCCAATGACGCAGAAATATGAGTGCCATCTTTCATTTTACTTTAACTCAAATTTATTTGAAACACTTCTGTTCGTGATTGTACATTGGAGATGATTGTACTTTCCGTTATTGGTTAATTAAATGTTTACGTAATTTTATTAATGTCTACTTGGGGCTCGAGATCGTCTTTCTGTATCGAAATGGGAATTAAATAGCTACTGGTTGTTACATAACTTTGTTTTGGAAAGCTTCCTTTGTTTACACAAAATTATGTAAATTGTCGAAATGTTTGCTGTGGCTCTATCCATGCTTGCTGTGGACTTGTAGGTCAATAAAGACCATTTTACTTGACTGTGGCAACGAAAGCTAATTACTCAATCTTCTTCTTTGTTGACCCGCTGGCACGACTGAATTTTGAATCTTGTTGGCATGCAGTCAAAGTGACCTCTGCGACTGACGACACCGTGGAAGTGGCAAAGTTTTGGGCCAACAAGATATAAATTACTCAATAGAGCTCTTTTTTGAAATCTTAACTTTATCATCATCATTCTCTTGCCCTTATCTCGTCGTTTTCTTCCATACTTCTCTTTTAGTCGTCATCTCGGTAGTCACCCCCTTTTTAGTCATATCATTTTTCACACATCCACCTTTTTTTTGGTCTTCCTCTTATAGTATAGCCATCCAAATTCATACTTAATTTTTTACTTTGTACTTATGAAAAAGTTTTACTTATTTCTTTAACAGTTTTTGTTTATATAACTATTGTTGTTTATATACTAAATGAAAAATGATTTTATTTTGTAAGTACGTTTGTATCGACACTTTTACAGGTCAATCATATTTTAAAAACTAGATGAGGTCGGCGTTAACTAACTTTCAACATAAGAATAATACATTTTTTTTTTCTTTTTTTAAAAAAAACGTTGCCCCACATTAGGAATTTCTCCTGTATCGTGGGTGCGTTTACAAACATTAAACTCACATACACAAACAGCCAGACCCGAAACAACAACTTGTAGGTCATACAAATATTTGTACCGTGCGGGAATCGAACCCGCGACACGCAGCGCAGCAGTCAATCGCTTAACCACTACGCCAACCGGTCGTTACGTCGTAATATGTCGTTATTTTGGTATGATATTATCTTTTTATTTCTACAAACTGGTATTACAGCTAATTATCGACTGAAAATTTAACACACTCTTAACATTTGTGTAAACGGTGGGACATTTGGAACGATCGGCGGCCATTGAAATGATGGCGTCGATTTAACCAAACTACTTAATTGATATGGAGTGGTAATTATACAGAGGGAGCATGCACTTTTGATTGGAGAGTCATTTAGCTGAAAGCTCTGTGTTTTGTTCTGTCTCCAACCGACTGACCCCTTTATTTATAAACGTAGTTTAAAGTTAAGAGACGTTTAAACATCAAGGGGTTTATTTGTGCGCCCCGCGGTTTCACCCGCATAGGTTTCGATCCCGTGGGAATATCTGGATAAAAGTATCATATGTGTTAATCCTGGTTATAAACTATCTGTGTGCCAAATTTCATCCAAATTCGTTCAGTAGTTTTGGCGTGAAAGAGTAACAAACATCCATCCATCCATCCATACAAACTTTCACGTTTATAATATAATAGTAGGATAGGATGATTAAAGTTGAGTGACGTTTAATCGTTAAAATGTATGGTTATACAGTCGTTAATCACTACTTACAGGCTGGCCGTCGAGAGAAAGCGTTCCTGACAGTTCTTCCTGTCAGTGCAAAAATTCTAATAGCTAATCAAAATCAAAAGTCACTTATTCAAACTAGGCTGAAAATCAGCACTTTTCGAACGTCAAAATTACAAAAGACATTCCCCCAAAAACGGCCGCCCTTCACCACTTCCTAGTGCTATCGCTGGGAAGAAGAAGTGGCGCAACAAACTCCCCAGCAGCACAGCTGTCTAATAAAGATCAAATTCGCAAAACACGTATTCGTTTGTATGAAACTGACAGGTGTCAAGAACGCATTCTCTCGTCGGCCGCACTGTAACTTAAAGCAACGTTTATAAACGTTGAACGTTAAACGAAATTACAAAATATTTCAGTCTTATTGATAAGACTTTGAAATATTTTGGAATTCCGTTTCAGCATTAGACAGCTGTTATGTTTAGCTATTGTGTTGTAACAATCTACCTAGTAAGTACTTTCGTACACGATTATTCACAACGAGTCTTTAACTTCGTCTCAAACTTGAATTATCAAATAGTAATAGAAATTTGTTTCCAAAACTTCAGTACACGTGGCATCAGTGAGGTCTCGACCCCTGAAATAGGACATCCTGTATGACAGGGGTCGAGGTTTCTTCAGTTACATGGATTGTCATTTGAAGGCTTAGACTAAGTACAATTTAGTGTTTTTTTTAAAATTATGAATAAAAAATACAAATAAAATAAAAAAAAAACAAAAGCTTTCGATTTTGTTTTTTTTTTTAATTTTATTAGTTTTTTTTTTTAAATGTTGTTTTTTGTATCATTCAAAACATATTTTGTTATAGAATAATCATAATGGTGTGTATAGTGAGATGTGTGATGGGTGTGTGGATCTAGGTGTGTTTCATACCAAAAACATTAATTAGGTAATTAGCTTATATTTCTATGTCATTCTGCTGTCAAAACTTGAAGTTCTCAGTAATCCCATTACTAATCGCTAATAACTAGCAACATCCTCAGAGATGCTGAAAACAATGCTAGGAAGAACTTTCTAAAAACTATCCGAGTAGATGCCTTCCGTCTCCTTTGACGGGGTTAATTGCTAGCGAGTCAACACAGGCAGAAAGCTCATTAAGTCACAAGGGACGGACGCGATACCCTCCCCCCTCCCCGTGCCTTGCCTGTAGCTTGAAGGAGGAAGTGCGTTTTAACGTTACCTAGGTAGATATTATTTTGTAGTTGACGGTGCAGAGGTCCTGCATGAACGCGAGACGTAAACGTTACGTAAATTCGAACGATTTTTGAACCGAAAGTATAATATTGGATAGGTCATAGTATAGCATTTTTGTTTAAGTGTTTGCGTTTGTGTTAGATTCACTGTGGGCCTAAAAAAAGTCGTTCGTATTTACGTTCCGATATTCCGGACGAAAATACGAACGACTATTTTCTTTTATTTTTAAGGAAGATATTTACATAATAATTATATAAGCTAACAGTCTTAAAATAATAATTATGTACATGTTTATAAAAAAAAAAACGTGCAGAGTAAGCAAACTGAAGTGGCAGTGGACTGGCAATGTTTTTCGAAGGACCGATGGCCGGTGGAGTAGACGAGTCCTGGACTCCAGTCCAAGACTCGTCTACTTCACCGGCCGCGTATCGGCAAGCGTAGTGTGGGACGCCCCCCAGCTAGATGGACGGATGACCTCAAGAAGGTTGCTGGGACGGACTGGATGCGGAAGGCGGAGGACAGGGTTTTGTGGCGCAGCCTGGGAGAGGGCTATGTCCAACAGTGGAATGCGATAGGCTGGGTTGATTGATTGATATAAAAAAAGGAGGGGAAGGAATCATAGAGCATCAAAGATTCCGTCCGCATCGCTGACAACAGGAAAATGCCCAAAAGGCTGGCAGCATTGCCACGTTCTACAGCAATGGCGATTCTTTGACCAAATGAAATTGAAAATTCTCTTAGGAACATAATATTTACTTAGTTTTAAGAGAATTCATATTTATGGAAAACTCTTCTGATAAAAATATAAACTGATATCATGTGATAGTCATTTTCTATTAAAAAATCGTTCGAATTTTTGTTACCTTAACGTCCGTTCATGCTAGGGCTACTGGTCCTACGCTGTTGTATTTTGTTTTATTTTGGACATGACGGTATGATGAAAACCTGGGTTTGTTATGAGGATCCTAGATACGTGCTCAACTAACACAGTCAGTAAGTATAATGTCTATGGTCCCAGCAGTAGAGAATTCTATAGACAATTTAAGAACATTAACCTTTTAAATTTTTCTTTTAATTTAATTTTTGTAATGTGCGTTTTATTTGAGCAAAATATTCTATTCTGCTTCCAGGGCAATGGAGGATCTCAAAACCATGACTGATGATGACGTTTACTTCAAATACTTTTCTAAAGATACAAGGAAGTTTTTGAGATTTTCTTTAATGCAAAGTTAACATCAGTAAGACTTCACAATATGTTGTTTATTTCTTCGATACGACGTTTATTTTTACCATTTGAACATGTAGGTATCGTACCTACATCATTGTAAAATGAAAAGTGTTTTAAGTGAAAAACTGTTGAATCAATGATAGTTTTCCAAGTATAAAACAGAATAAAATAGTGTCCATAATATGTAGCGGGATGTCGTTTGAAAGATGTCGCAACAAACTTGTTCGATCAACAGATGCGGCGTCGATCAGGTGCTGCACTCACACAAATTGACAACTATTTATACCTAGAGTAGGAAAAATTGTGTGAATTGCAGTGTAAAGGGGTTCGCGAGATCGATTACCACGCGCGTCTGTTTTTAGTATTTTTTTATTGCATATTAATACACGGTCCACGGTCACGCGTAGCGAGAATTGATTCTTCATTGAAGATGTAGATATGAAACCGTATTTATGTAAGTCGTCTAAGTTAGCAAGAATGGCTGAATTTATGTGGAACTTATGTGTTCTGAATCGGAGACTATTTGATTTGAAAATTTAAGTTGCAGATGTGCGAAGCGTGATATTTCCGTCCGAAAATACTCTTCATTCATTATCATTATCCTGCCCTTATCCAAATTTAATTGGGATCGGCGCAGCATGTATTTTTCTTCCACACCTATAGAAAGAAACCTTTCAAACCCACTGTTAAACGTTTGAAAGAAATGCCATATTCAGTAGTCTTATCTACATGTAGTTACAGCTCTTAATGCTTATATCATAATAAGTCAAAAAACCATAACCCATTACACCTGTAACGCCAATCTCTATAAAACCCATAAAAAGATAAAAGTATATAAAGTTCCTTTCCGATCTGGATGTTAATAGGTGCGCCTGCGCTATACCGAGCGAGAAATATTACACCTTATTCGTTCTCCTTTAATTAAACTTTTCGATGGCCGCGCTCCGGTTGACATACGGTCAGTAGCTGTGAGGAAAACGTGAAACGTGTTATTTTAAACGGTTTTCCAGTGAGATGATAATACAAAAATAACTTTATTTCCAAAATTAAAATTTACATAAAGAAAATTAGAATTACTACGACAATTATTATTTTTAAATTGTATAAATCACCTCCTTTGGCACCCACGTTTAGATTATACTTGTGTTATAGGTACCAGGGCCTATTAGTTACATTTCACAATTTATACAGACTAGTTAGCATAAAACCGGTCGAAGTGGCGGTGCTTGAGGGAGGCTTGTGTCCACCAGTGGACGTCTTTCGGCTGAAAGGAATGAATGAACTAGGCATGTCAATGTGTTGTGTGTATGTGGTGTATGAGTGTGGTGTGAGTTCGAGTGGTCTAAAAAACTATTGTAAATAAAATTGTAAATTGTTGTTGTATTGTGTGTGTATTGTTGTTGTGTAATAAAATTGTATTGGAAATTATTTTGTAGTAAAAAAATATCAGTACGGTTCTATTGTTAATACTGTAGTGGGTATGAGTAACGGGCTTGTTTAGCCATTCCTGCCACTATTCCCCAGCCACTTTACTCCTTGGGTATCTGTATAATGTATTATCGACCTTGGTTATTTTTCATAAGACTGTTCTTACGTAGGTATTACCAATGGGAACCCTTTGCCATATAATGCAAAAAATTCTATAATTTTGCTATTTCTTGGCAAGTAACACCTACATACCACACCGCAGCTTCGCTGAAAGCAGTCACCGTGGAAATTCGATCAGCTGTACTGATCAATTACAGCTCTCAAATATATCGGACACATGTATTTCAGGGCTTAACGAGCCTTTAGCTCCCTGAAAATTCATTTTAAGAGTTTCTCGGAATGCCGAACATTATACCATCATTATCAGCAATAATGAGGGTTTTTATTGGAAGTCTCCATTTCGTAAAAACATTTAATTTGAGATATTTAACACTAGATTGTGCGTTTTGTTTGTGCAGAATAAAATATTTTTCTTTCTTTCTTTCTTTAGATGGAAAATATCGAGAAATGTTTTTTTGTAGTGTTACATACTTATTTGACCCCCTCGACCCTCTGTTTACTAGAATCGCTCGCCGTCGCTCGGTGCCAAATATCGTCATATCGATGAAACATGATAGAAGCAAAAGCCTGGTAATAAGAATAACGGCTGAAGTATTTTAACAACAAAGACTAGAGAAATAAAGTAAGCTTACACAAATACGAAAATAAATGAGAATTTAACGTCACTCGCTTCAAATTACGCCCATCAAAGCTAATTAATGTACTTATCTACTTCTTATTCCCTCCCACCTTCAAACTCCAATTTCCTTTCAATCCTTGTCTTCCATTTTATAATATTATTTCTAGCGAGAATTTTCTCAACAATATTATAAAATTACCGAAGACCACTTAGCACCATTATCGTTTGCCGGGAGGAAATTGTATGCAAACAAAGTACGGGGTAAAAAAATCCACGTGGACGAGGCAAGGGGGTTAAATGCGCGGATAGGATGCAAATTTGTCCCGTGGGTCGTTCAGGCCGCATTTAAAATAATACACAATTCCCAGTTCCCAGGGTGAGTACCAAAGGCAGACGGTTAAATAACTTTTAATGTGTCATTTGCATTTGCCTGTGTGAAAAAAGAGTTGGTAATATTTTCATAATTCGTTTATGTTTCGGGATGAATGCTTTTAAATAAGGGGATTTATGAGTGTTAACCTGTTTGTTATGAGTTGGGTATTGTTAATGTAGTGGATATGTATGGTAATTGTGCCTGTTAATGTGCCATTTTTCTTCATTGTTGCAACGGATACCGACTCAGCCTATAATGACATTGCTGGAACTGAGGTCTACGTTTTGGGATAAGGTAACCACGAAGCCATCCCTGAACTATTTACAGAGCGAATAAGTAAGTGGTGTGAAAACTCTTAATTAACTTCTCGACGCTCATCTCGAGTTGTTTCCTTATTAAGCTTAGGACACGACAAGTAACTATCCCAATATTTGCGCCCTTTTTATAAGAGTGAAAATGGACATCATCTTCATCATCTGCCTTTTCCCAACGATGTTGGGGTCAGCTTCCAGTCTAACTAGATGCAGCTGAATACCAGTGTTTTACAATCAATTAACATAATAGATTCTACGTATTTCAGTATCAAATAAGCGTAAATCTAAATAAATAAACAGAATAAAAGCGTATATTCGCCACCTAGCGAGACAAAGCTAAAATTGTGATGCTTATTGCGCGCGGACCGCGGCCCGACGGATTACAGTAATGGCACTGAATACTAAGCGTCGAGGAGCGGGACAAGCCAAGAGTAGGAAGTAACATGCAGATACGACTGCACTGATGAAATGGAAAGCCAGGTATTGTGCCTACAAAGTGGTCTAACCTTACACGTAATTGTCACCTATTGCACAATATCTACAGGTTGGCAACAGTAACTCTGAGGTATACAACTTTTTTGCCAACATTTTGATTTGGCGCCAAATTGTGCAGTTCTTTGATAGATATTCACTATTTAAATACTCATAAAATGCGGAAAATATATTTTTCAACAGATCATTACTTGTGAAAAATATTCGGTATTAAAATATTGCTATATTTTCTTTATGTCGGGGAAGAGCCATCTTAGTTGACTCACATACCATATACCTTTGTTGTCAGACATTTAGTAAATACTGGATGATTCTAAATTAGATATTAAATTACAGTGTGTTTTCGTAAAATCTGTAGATCATCACATCCTTGCAAAGAAGAAGAACCGAGAATCTCGTGCAGTGCTCGAATACTTTCAGGTCCAGTTACAAACGTTCAATCGATACTTATGGAGTAGGTAAAGTTGAGCTATACCATTAGTTCATTCCATATCTATTGCTTACAGATGGGGTTTTCTCATCCACCACACACGTGCAACAACAGTTTTCAAAACGCGTGCCTCACAGATGCACCCACGAAACATCCACAAATCTTACTAGCTGATTACCGACTATCATTCCTTTAACCTAGACTACAAAAACAGCGAAAAGGCCGCGGGCACTCACGTTCCCATCGCAACTGAAGAATAAACAGGATTACGTCGACACCCAAACTACCTTATGTCTTCTGTTGTTTTGTATAAAAGGTTACCTAAGGGCTTACACTCACTGGATAAGCGGTAATGGAATTAATTTTAAGCGTCGAACAGGAGTTCTGGACTTTCTTGCCGGTTCTTCTCCATAGAAAACGACTTATTGGAACCGTGCACCTAGCTACTGGCGTTTCAAAAGTGGTCATGTAAGTTTATGTGAAATAAAATATTTTGATTTTGAATAGGTATCTACTGCGACTTAAACTGCGATCTATCAATCCTCTTTCTTCTTAAATCCTTTACTAGATAAAGTTCCGTATAATGTCGAAGGTCATATACTTTCCTCCAAGCACTAAGATTAAAGAAGGGTTTAGTGGCTAGCAATTAAAGTTATTTTACAGTAATTATGATGATGGAGAAATAATGCCACGAAAGGTTCTTTTCTTAGGAAAGGATTACTACTATAACTGGCAAAATACACTCATGTTTTTTCACCTTGTTCACTTAGCTTCGCTTATAAGACAGGAAATAATTAACAGCTAGATCTTAAACATGCGTGTTGCTTATTATAATAACGACTCGCTGTGCCCGCGAGTTCATTCGCGTGCATGTCGGAAAATAAATTGGATTTCATGGGTTTTAATTTTTTTGCGCGGAACCTTAACTATTTTTCTTAAGTAAAAATACGCCTAAGTTACTCCTTATAACATCAGTTATCCCAGCATAACCAGTGAAAGTCCGGTCAAAATCGGTCCAACCGTTTCCAAAATTTGCCAGACAAACAGACAGGCAGACAAAATTTGTAAAAATTGCTTTTTTTGTTAGAAGTACCTACCGTACACAATATACTTTCATAAATTATGCATTTAGTTAAAAGCTGTTATTTTGACATTACAAACACGCTTCAATTTAATTTATTTGTATAGATATCAAAAGATGATAATATTGTCATCTCTACGATGGTACAATTTCATTAATAGAGGTTAGTAACGCCTACAAACATATTTCCAAGTACGGCCCAGTCAGACTGATGACGGCGTGACTTAAGGTTACCTAACAAAAAACAGTGCATGTATTGCCTATCTTTAATATATTTTACTAGCGAAGGTCAGTCACGTTTTAACCAAGGACATTTGTACAGGGCCATAATAGCAATGAGTTAGGAGCTTTGTCGAAACGTTTAGGTAGGGTTTAAACGTTTAGAGGTCATGAGCATAATATTATGGATGAATAAGCGAAATAAATAATGTCTGTGGGACCTTTGACGTCCCGTATTGTCAAACAGGACAAAAAAACCGTCTGACTTTGAAAAGATAGAGATAACAAATGGATGATTAATTTTGACGATAATTGTAGGCATAGGGTATTCGAGCTAATGCTGTCAGTATATTCATAATAATAATAACCCCACCGCCGTATCTCTACGTTGACGTGTGGGGCTTGCGCGCTCTAAATTCTAGCTCTGTGATAGAAGAGTTCACTTTTCCCGATCAGGTCTAGGGTGAGGAGCCAGACCGAGAGAGATACAGGAACCCGCAGGGCAGCATGTGGCGAGCTCTTGGGCAGTAGCGACCCCACGGACCCTATCTCCCGGAAGAAGTCTTGTTCCTCACCTCTGGCTTGCCTTTATTGGCCGGCTGAAGTGAACACTGATGAAGAACAGAGCTCCCACCTCATTCTTGCCTTTATTAGCTGGCTTGAGTGGAGATTCGCAAGAGCAAACGTGCTCGGACGAAGGAAGTATTTCAGTAAGATGCTAGTAGGGACCTTGACCGTACTTCCGGGATTGCCCTGATAGCCGTGGAATACCTCTCCACTCCTCACAAGCACCTCAGGACATGTTGCCCCCTTGTTGCTACAACACTGTCTGCTAGCGACCGTTTTCGGGGGCCCATTATTCGGTCAGCGGGATTGTCCGAAAGGGTTACCGCTACCCCGGTACATAAAGGGCGAAGGAAGGAACATGGGTGGATTTTAGTCAGTAAGAGTCTGACACTCCCTTCCGCTCCACCCAGAGCGGGAGGGGTCATTTGATGATTTCCCACCAGAAAAAAAAAAGGACATGTTGCCCCCTTTTTGCTACGACACTGTGTGCTAGCGACCGTTTTCGGGGGCCCATTATTGAGTGTGCAAGTCATACCCTGCCATTTCATCTGTGAATATTATATTTCATTGGTCAGGCATGGGACATAGACCTTCCATAGTTCAAGGTAACCGATCCACTATAGCCACCCAAACCCATAGCCCGGTATATTTTGTTTCCATGTTCTGCAATAGTCCTACACCAACCGGCGGTTGTCCTTGGCTGCACTTGCACGGTGCATACAGGGATAAACGTCGGTTGGTGCCTCCTCATCATTTAAAATTGTGTAAAGGGCCTCTGCGAGTTGGCTTCGGCCCCTCGTACAGCCTTCCAAAGGACCGGGCCCCATGGTCCCGAGATATGTTAAAAAATAAAAATCAATAATAATAATAATCTCTCTAAGTCTACAGTGTTAGTAGCAAAAATAGCTTAGCCTATATTAGTACTTGAATAACAAAAAAAGAACGGGTCCGGTTTGTAATCGCCCACAGTAGCGGGCTATCTGCCCGGGCGGCTATTGATTGCAGAATAGTGTTGGGACTGCCACGCAGCCTGCGGAGTAGCGAGGCAGATTTATTACGCCACAGTGCATCAAATCCGTCAGTGCGTGCATCTGCAAACATTGCCGAGGCACTACAGAAGCGCGGCAATCGCAACAGTACCCTGAATGCGTTATTGCGTAGTATAACATCGATTTTTTCCTTTTTCACACATTTTATAACTTTGCAACTTACTTAATCAGCCTATAATGTTTGCACTGCTGGGACACAGGCCTCATCTCTTCGAGAGGGAGTGGGCTGTAATCAAAACGCGGGCCCTAGGAGGGTTGGTAGATGTCACATGTCTTCCAATTTTTTGGTTCTAGGACTTTCCGGGTCCCTCATGATGTTTTCCTTCACCGTTTTTGGGAGCAGTGGTGATGAAATTATTTACACAAAATAAAGCGCCTGTCTATCTGGGTTCGAATCCACGATCTACAACTGGTAGTTCACGGCTGTTGCCACGAAGCCACACTGCTCTATACAATTGTTTGTTTTCTCTAATGAAATAAATATAGTTTTAGGGTTTCTCCTAGAAAATGAACATAAGCAAGAGTTCCACGGTAGGTTTATTAAAGAGATAAATGTAACAAAGGCCTTCTAACCTACATATATCATCCTCGTCTGCTGGTAAAAAAATGTTTTTGTTAGTTGTTATCGTAGTTCTGGGTTAGGTATCAGACGTTGTCAAAGCATGTCAACAATGAAATATATTCCTTCCTTGTACCGTAAGGTACGTATAGAAGGTAAATCTCGTCAAATGGCGCGGCTCAATCTTTACATAGCGTGTTTTATTTTCTTGCGGGTACGTGTGAAATAAACCTGGTGTGAAGACTGTGCCTTTAATGGGAACCTCTGCCTGCACCGTAGTGTGACAACCGATATTTTTTATTTTTGCAAGGTGACTGTGGAGTTTCTTGCACGTTCTTCTCGCAACTAGCTTCATCTTTCTGACTGACCGACCCGTTTATTTGAAATAAATGCTTTGAGTTGGAGAAAAAAATACAGCGCATAATATCATTTTGTACGTATTTTTGTATTCCTTTTTTCTTGTCTGTCTATGCATAGGCATGAGTGTATTTAAATAGTAAATAAATAAATAGCATTGTTTTGATTAACAGAAAAGTAGAACCATGCAGTAATAACGATTTCCTTTCAGAAGATTAGATTAGACTAAAACTGTTATTGCAATTTGAATTTAATAGTATCTAGGCTGATCATCCTATATTTAGAAGGAACTATTCAAGCTGTTTTAAAAAGCTATTTCAGAAATATCAAAAAAAAAAATACGACGTCAATTAATGTGCCAGGCTTTCGGCAAAGTCTCGATGAAACAGTAGGTACTCGCGATTAAATAGTTTTGATAAAATTTATTTCAGAAAAAACACATTTACGGTTCACAAAAACAATGTTTTGAGAAAAAAATGAACATTCCAGAAATAAGGGTATCGTTGGTGTCTATACTAATTAAAAAAAAACATTGTATCACAAACAACAATGACTTCCAAACAAGGTGACATTTAAAGGATTTTTTTTCGAACGTGCTACATTATAGCCAACACAGTAAAACTCTGTACATATTCGTTATTTCAGCATAAGAAGTAAATTGAGTTACACAACGGTGTGAGGTGTGGCCTTTGTGCCGACTTACAAGTGAGCTCTCACAGTCAGTAGTGTTTGCGAATGTCGTGCCGAGTGTCGTACGGGTAACAGGTTCTTTTCCGAGCGAAAACCTTTTTGAGACAAACGTCGGCGAGCGTTGATACGTGTTTGTACTTGTGGTTTATATGCAGTGTAGGGGTTTACTATTAAATGTATTGACGCTTATATTCTTGGTAGTAAAGTTTATATTAGATCAGACATGTGCTTTGTAGTTACCTACCTGTACCTGAGTATGTCATAAGCCCAAAAGTTTTAACGCACATAATTATTGTTATTGCAGGCTACAGGAGAGTAGGTCAAGAGTATATTAAGCTAAACAGAAACGTTACTTTGTCTACTAATCGTTAACTATGAGTCTGTGAAATTTTTTGGTCCCCCGACCATCCCCGTTACATAGGTAGCATCGCCTGCCTATTAATTCGTTTTCGCTTCCGTTACACTTTTTTTTTGCTGGACTCCTAAGATTCCTAGCGTAGTGCTAAATAGCCTATAGCCTTCTTATATAATTGGGCTATCAAATGCCAAAAAGATTTTTTTCAAATCCGGCTAGTTCCGGAGATTACCCCTACATACAAACTTACAGACAAACAAACCTCTTTACCTCTTTATAATATTAGTATATATTAATATGGCTATCACCAATCGTCATGAATTAAAAAATAATTTGGTGGTTGTATAGATATACAACTTAAAACCATTAGAATAATTAATTTAATTGCAAAGAATGCATGCAAGGTATTAAAAAAACATTAACATTATTTTCAAGACATATTTTTGTAAAATTTTCTGTCCACTTCAACCCCACAATTCAATACACAAATCAAACTAACCTACAGCAAAACACTCACACTAGTGATGCGTCTCAAGAAAAATCGCCCGGTCCATTGGAAGCAACAGTGACAAATAATAGGGATGTATACAGAGTGTGTGCGGAACTACACTCATCTGACAATCGAACAGCGGATAACGGGGACGTGAGTGAATTCGTGAACAAATAATGTATTGAGGAATTTAGATAACACGATGTGTTTGTGAAATGTTTAGTACGGCTTTTGTTTTAACGGTAGTCTTTTGTTGAAGGAGCAGTGGTGGCCAGCGGTAACGGCCGCGACTTACCAATTGTAGGACGTAGGTTCAAACCCTGACAGGCGATTTACTTTGCGTAAATTATTTCATCACCACTGCTCTCAAAACGGTAAAGGAAAACATCGTGGGGCCTACCGGCATGTCCTAGTACCAAAAACTCTTAGACATGTAACATCTGTCGACTCTTACTGCTCGCGTGGTGTATTACGGCCCACTCCCTCACACACAGAGGAGCCATGTGCAATGGGAACATTATAGGCTCATTAAAATTTATGCTATGGTTTTATTGTTAGGTAATTGAATCGGTAGATGTGAATAACAAAAGAACCTACCAACTCAATTAATTACATTACAATAAGTATACAGAGTAAAATTAAATTAGCTAGCGTAACTCCACAGACGTGATGGGTATCAATATCTAAACATGACAAAACCAAAAAAAAACGTATTTTTTTTTTGTGACGAGTATGAGTTTTACAAACCTGATTAATCTTTGACCCTGTAGTAAATGACGCCGATTCCCTTGTTCACAAACTAAACAAAATTTAAGTTCAGTGCATCTTTTTTTTTCCATTTCATTAAGAAAAAGACAGAAGATAGATCTTACTTTAGTGCTGTCAAATTAATCACCGCCTGACGTAAATTGACGCATTTTAGTCGCCATGTTTTTAATCACGTCTAATTTGTCTATGGAGTATCTTAATTTGACAGGACTAAAGTAATATTTATCTTCTGTCCTTTTCTTAATGATATAGAAAGAAAAAGATGCACTGAACTTAAATTTTGTTTAGTTTGTGAACAAGGGAATCGGCGCCATTGACGACGACATAAATTGTAATTGCACTAGAAGTTAACGATGAAAAAATAAATTACCAGTTACGTTAAGAACAAAGCCAAGGACAAGTACTAACATACCTAATTCTTTTAGATTCTGTACAAACATATATAAGACAATATCTCTGAACTTACTACAGGAATTGTAAGTTTTAAATAAACAGTCGTGTTGCTCTGAAAACAAAGATTTTATTTTAGAACTTACATATTAAACAATATAATAGATAAACTTAAATCATTCTATCCTACCTGAAAACAAAGAAACGACATTTAAAGTCTATTAATGAATTAACAATTCCAATAGTTGGAATATTTTAAAAATATAAATATTCCAACAATAAAATCACTGTTGCGGTGAAAACAGTTGTCAACCTCCATCCTGCTTTACTCAACGAGTTGGCTGTCTTGCGAACAGAGCCATCTATTTAAATACTTATGTACTTTGTTCACCTTGAACCGACAGTGATGCGCTATAAAAAACTAATTAAAGAAGTTATAATTCTTTACATCTCCCTCCACAAAGAAGATTTTTTTTTAAGAAAATATTTACAACTATAATTAATTAATTTACATTTCACAATATTATAATTAACTAATCATTTTTCCCTGTCTATCTCTGTTTTTACGTTGGTATTGGTATAAGTTTTGTAATATGGAAGAGATTTGACTCTAACTTCTTATGACCTGTATTAATCCTATATATTGAATTTGATATCTTTTCAATAATTTCAAATGGACCAATCTTTAGCTCATCTAATTTATTTCTATTTAATTTGTTCCCATTCTCTACATATACTATATCACCTGTATTGAAACTGACTTGAGTTCTATTTTTATCAAATATTTGTTTATTATAATTATGTGATTTTATTGAATTTTGTAATGCTTTTTCTCTATCTTTAATCCATTCTGCTTCTGTTTTATTTATTTTTAGTTCGTTTGGTAAATATGAAACATCTGTACCATCTAACAAGTACTTTGGTGCAAAGCCAGTAACCGTATGTTCTGTATTATTATATTTATCTACACAGTTATGAGCAATGGTTGTCCATGCTATTTTGTGTCTCTTTTCATTTATTTTGCATCTGATTTTGTTTACAAGCGTTTGATTAAGCCTTTCGTTTAAGCCGTTAGAAAACGGGGCATTGACTGCAGTGAAAATTATTGGTATTGATTTTCTATTTAAAAATGTTTTAAATTCTATCGAGTTGATTCCCGGATATTGATCGGTAAGAATCATTCCGATTGTATCAGTGTCTGTTACGTTGTCGATTAGCTTAACAAAATCCTTTGCATTTTGTGTTTTTGAGGTAACAATATAGGCATATCTAGTAAAGTGGTCTACTAGAAGGTGTAGATATCTTTTAGTTGATCGGGAGCCTCCAAACCCTCCAATCGTGTCTATTGAGACTATTTCAAAAGGTTTTGTGGCAGGACCCAAATGTGACATTAGCCCATACTTCTCCTGCCCTCTCGTTTTATTTTTTATACAGATCTCACAGTCCTTACAATGTTTTTTAATATTTTTTGTCATGTTTTTTGCTGTATAAATCGTACCTATTTTGTTTTGCATTTGTTTTATACCTAAATGACACATATTTTCATGTACATCTTTTATGAGTTTTTTGCTGTAATCTTCCGATAAAATTATTTTTTCACGCTTCCTAACCTTTTTATAGTATACATTTTGTCTAGATATTAACTTTGTTTTATTATTTTTAATGTCTGCATTGTTTTCCTGATCTGTAACTATATCAGTCAGTTTTATCATGTTTACAATTTTTAGTCGTTCATCTGTATCCTCACTCGCATCCAATACTGGGTTCCTACTTAAACAATCTGCTTCTATATTATCTTTTCCCGGAGCATATTTAATTTTAAAATCATACTGTGATAAATAATATGTTAAGTCTCCTAATTCGTCATCAGTTCTAGATTTTATATTTAAATTTTCCAAGGGTTTATGGTCAGAATACACTGTAAACGTCTTACCTATTAGCCAGTACTGCCAGTATCTTATTGCTTCTTTGATGGCCAAACATTCTAAATAGACTGCTTTCTTTTTTTTTTGCACCTGATTTAATTTTTTTGAGAAGTATGCGACCGGCTTGTCTTTACCATCTGGTTGTGTTTGTTTTAACACTGCCCCAATACCTTCTAGGGACGCATCAGTGTGAATATTTATTGGTAAATTTTGATCAAATATTTCTAAGATTGGCTGTGTGCACAATAATTTTTTTATGCCTTCAAAAGATTTTTGACAATCGGCAGACCATGTAAACTTCTGATTTTTTCTAAGTAAATTATGCAGAGGTTCTAAAAGAACCGCACTTTTTGGTATATACTCGTGATAGAAATTAATTTTTCCCAAAAATTGCCTAACATTTTTCTGTGTTTTTGGTATTGGGAATTCTTTTATTGAAATTAAATTATCTCTTACTGGCCGTACTGTATTATTATGTATTATATGACCAAGATATTTCACTGATTCTGATGCGAATGTACATTTTGTAAATTTTAATCTGAAACCTTCTTTTTTTATAGCTTCTAGCAACTGTGTTAGATGGTTAATGTGCTCTGAAAAAGACTTAGAAAATATCAAGATGTCATCGATGTAGTTAACTGTAAAACTAGTGAGCTTATACTTTCGTAAAATGTTACCCAATATCCTTTGAAAAATGGCTGGCGATGTTTTCAAACCAAAAGGTAAGCATGTCCATTGGTAGTGACCTTCCTGCGTCACAAAGGCAGTTTTTTTTCTATCTTCAATTCTTAGCGGGATCGACCAGAAAGCTGAATTGATGTCCAGTGTTGTAAAATATTTAGAGTTTCTTGTCTTAATCACCAGGTCATCGATCAATGGGAATGGTTGAGCTTGAGGTACCACTATTTTGTTGAGATCTCTAAAATCAATACATAGTCTTGATTTCTTGTTGTCTTCTTTTTTGAAAGCCAAAGTTACTGGTGCTGCAAATGGACTGTAAGATTCTTCTATTAGGTTTCTGTCCAGTAACTTTGCTATTTGTTCTTCTATCTCCTTTTTGTCTTCAACTGAACATTTATAAGGCCTTTTGCTGCAATACTTGTCTATGAGTAGATCAATACGTGCTTCATATTCACTGACTGTGCCAATGTCATATTTGTCCTTTGCAAAGATTGATCTGTAAGTATCTATTAATTTGTATATTTCTGATTTTTGTTGAGTTTTTAAATTACTCATACTTATCTTGAAATCTTCTCCCTTTATGTGTTCATTAAAATTAATTGAACACGGGTTTGTTTCATTTTTCACTTCCTTAGAAGTATTTGTCTTATCATGTTCCTTATTCATTGGTTTTTTTTCCTCTTCTATTTTTATTTCTTCTCTTTTTTGCGTTATCCTCAAATTCTCATCTTGAACCAGTCCAAATTGTTTTATGATATCCAGTCCAATTAGGAAATCATATTTGAATTCTTCTCCATTAATTATGTAAACATCTGTCTCTTCTTCAATGTCTAATATTTTTATTTTTATTGTTGTCAAACCAACTGTTTCTTTAACACCATTAATTGTGATTAAATTATCACTTTTTGAATCTTTCTCTTCTTTTTTTTTTAGTCTTATTAATTTGGAATTAATTATAGAAACATTTGAGCCTGAATCGTACAATCCAAATGTTTCTAATTGTTCGTTTAATAGCAGTTTGACTTTAATTAATGGTGTTATTATTCGTTTTTTTCCTTATTATTTAGTTCTACATCAATTACTGAATTATTTACAGCTTTATTATTGGTTCTCTTTTGATTATGTTCTTCAGACTGTTTGAACCAACATTTTTCCTCCGGATGGAATCGAATACCTTTATTTAAATTTTCACATGTTTTACATGGTTTTATTTTATCTGGCTTGCCTTTATAATCATAGGTAGTCTTGCTTTTATTCTTGCTGAAATTCTTTTTGCTCGCTACATATTCATGTTTTCCTATTTCATTGTAGAGGCTTGCTGTTGTTTTTACTGTTTCTTTATCAATTTTATCTATCACATAATCTGGTAATCCCATTACAATAAGATTAATCATTGTTTGGGTGTCGATGTGCTTGTTGACTTCCAATAATAGTCTTTCCTTTTTTGTGGCATATTCCAGCAACGACCCAGCTTGATATTTAAATGTAAATGCATATCTGATTTGGGACCAACCTTTATTTCCGTATGTTTCTCTAAAGTTGTTCTTCCATATTGACCATGCGGATTTCACCGTTAATTTGATTAACATGCTGCTATACCAGTCTATACATTGTTTTTCGAGTTGATGTTTTAAAATCTCGATTTTCTCTTCATCCCGTCTAATCTCGAATCTTTCACATTCTTCCTCGAATTCTGTAATCCATTGGTCAGCATTAGATGTTTTATTTGAAATTTTTTCCATCAAAAACCTTTCCGCGATTTTTCCTATGTTTTTTTTTTCCGGTGCTGTGCCACAAGTGTTATCTTGTGGAGGCATTGCCTTTTCTGTTATCTCCTCTAAATACTGACCACCAAACTGTACATTTTCACCTTCGTCTAAATATATTTCCTTCAGCTCTGGGTTTAGCGGGATCCAGACTGAACGTGTTTGGTGTCTTTTTTTTAACGAATTTTTGATCTTCGTATATACGTCTGAAGCCAGTATGTTAGTGTGTTTATTCACGGGCTTGAACTCCTCCGGGACCTCAAATACACATCCGTCCGGTGTCTCAATTGAGGTTATGCATGTGACATTTGTTTTTCCATCCGTTGAGCCTAGTACCGCAAATTTAAATCGTAGTTTGTCCATTTTTCTTGATTTTAACCAGAAATGTCGTTTTATAAGACAATATCTCTGAACTTACTACAGGAATTGTAAGTTTTAAATAAACAGTCGTGTTGCTCTGAAAACAAAGATTTTATTTTAGAACTTACATATTAAACAATATAATAGATAAACTTAAATCATTCTATCCTACCTGAAAACAAAGAAACGACATTTAAAGTCTATTAATGAATTAACAATTCCAATAGTTGGAATATTTTAAAAATATAAATATTCCAACAATAAAATCACTGTTGCGGTGAAAACAGTTGTCAACCTCCATCCTGCTTTACTCAACGAGTTGGCTGTCTTGCGAACAGAGCCATCTATTTAAATACTTATGTACTTTGTTCACCTTGAACCGACAGTGATGCGCTATAAAAAACTAATTAAAGAAGTTATAATTCTTTACACATATAGAAAACCTAAAAGGGCTTTGCACTGTTTCAATTAAAGGGTTTACTAACATTATTGTGCAACATAATAAGGTAGGTATCTTCTTATAACATCTTGTTGTTTGAAACTTGGTGACAAAGATTTCAACAAGGTTATCAGACCTGGTCACCATAAGGGTTACTACCACAGAAAATCACCAGCAGAGTTTTCGTACTTTAGTCCCACCCCTAAAACTAACAAAACGCCCAACCCTAAAACGCTCACGCATAAAAATAACATAGGGGTACAGACCTATAAAAAAATCGCATCCATCCGTACGTCGCGCGTTGGCTAGTTTCATCAGCCCGTATATTACTGACCATAAATTTCTCATGGTAGCTCCGTGTAACTTGAGTAAGTATTTACTGTGACTAAACCGGTATATATCACAGAGACCGACCAATTTCTTGACCGAAAAATTTATAACGGTACTTGTGAGGCAGCCCTTGATATATGGACGCAGGACATCCCTCGGAACACGAATCACTCTTAAGTGAATGCGGGTATAATTCATATTGGGGTTTTACTAGTTATTTTGATGTTTGCATGTTGGGAAGGGTAGTTTTCGCGCTGTGGTTAAGATGGCTGAATGGTGGAAGAGAAATTATTTACAATTTGTAAACAGAAGAATTAAACGATTCGAACGAAATAAAACTCTTGTACAATCACTTGGAAACATATAAATATATTACCGGTACCTACACACACACATCTACAGTACATTTAAGCCAATTTAAGCCGAAATAATCTACCAATACGTTGCTAACCACATCATAATATTATACTGAGATAATATTTTCTGTACCAGTATAGGGTGTATAGAATAAGTATAGAAAATATTATTTCAGAGAATAGGGTGTTTACTGGTATAGAAAATATTATTTCAGAGAATAGGGTGTATACAGGTATAGAAAATATTATTTCAGAGACTTCACAGGATTACTTAGAATCCCATCCTGTTTCCAAGTTCGGGTTCCCGATGTTTTCGTCTCGTCTCCTACGCAAATATAACTAACTTATTTTGACTGGTTTATAGGCTTATCAGGCTTGTTTTTACTTTGAAGTTTGAAAGAAATTTTAATTTCGTTAACGTCAAGTGCGTTAGCAACAGACCTAGTAACAGGTATGGAAGAACCACGGAATACAAATTATACGATACAATATGCTTTGAGTGTTTTTCTTTTTTTTTACAATAAATATCGTTATAATATGCGGCAGGAAATGGTCACCTACTTCAAAATCAGCCTTCGGTGTTGGGTGTATAACCTCTTTTTTGTTAGTAATGTTAAACTCTAGACCACGTTTTGGTTCAGTACTATATAAATTGAGTCCCAAGTCATCGAACCCTTTAAGTAGACCCCTGGCTGGCAATGGCAACCCCTGGCAAATAGTGGTTCATAACCACAGCTAAGAACCATACGATACTTCAGAACTGGTTCTATAATCTCAATCACCACAATTACAATCGGAATGGTGATGGCTTTGAGTTCCAATCACTCAGCAATATGAAGACGCTGACCAATTTCCAGATACTCTCTCTTCATCATAATCATCATAATTTCAGCCGAAAAACATCCACTGCTGGACATAGGCCTCCCCCAAGCAGAAACAGTAGGCAAAGTCTACCACTTTGCCGACTGTTTCTCTTTTCTCATATCCAGCGGATTCCTGCGGCCTTCACCAGGTCATCGGTCCACCTTGTGGGAGGCTTTCCAACGTTCCACTCCAGATCCTTTCGGCCCCATCAGCTGTCTATTCTGTGAGCTACTTCACTCTCTCTTACTCTACAAATAATCATAAAAAACTCCCATCCCCGCGCTGAACTTAACCCGGGAATCGAATCTTGTAAACAGCAAACGTTCGTATTAACAACTTCAATATTTCCGATGGGATATGTAAATGTGGGTCTGTTGGTGACACGCGCTCGCTGTGACTACATTTTAATATCCCGCCCGCTTTTTAAGAGATTATTCGCTTAAAATGTGGGACATGGGTGTATGATCAGTTCCGGGTTTCTTTTTTTAGTTGAAGTTTTTGGTAAATAAAAAACAAGAAATAAAAATGTAATTGATTTCTAAATGAAAATTGCTACGACTCAAATTTTAATTTATTTTTCCAGTCTTCATAATAATTGTAAAAGTCTAAACTTTACTATTTTAAGAAAAAAACTTAGAAGAGTTGCACGAAAACAACGATATTAAATGGAAAACAACGATATAACTCAGCACATACTAACTTAGTTCAAACGCTTACAAGTCTTGAATATGTTTAAAATGTCGAGATTTTCTCAAGTGTATTTGTTGTGAAAACTCACTGCCAGAACCCGGGTGTTCTGCTGCCAAGAAATGCTGACTGTTATGTTACGAGAACTGATATTTGCAAAGGGATAAGACATTGGAATAGAGAAAAAACTATAAGAAATAAAAACTATACTTAAATTTAACCGGCCTAAACTACAAAGTTTTTCAATACAAAAAAATGAAAACTCAAAGCACTTTGCCAATAAAGATTTTAATAACATTCATAAATCAACTAAACAAAAAGATATAAAAATACAAACTAAGAAAGAAAAAGTTCGAAAGAAACAAAGACATTATTAGCAACGACGTTAACAACTACACTAAATTATCTGGCTACCCACAAAAAGCTTTATCCCAATAGCTCCTCCTGAACCTACTATATCATTTATCCAGGAACCAATGTGGCAATTTTCTTAGCAATATATTTTGAGAAAAATTTAATCAGTAAACTGGTAGTAACTCAGACATGAAATATTATGACCAGTGAACAAAGTTTATCTCGTAATATACATATTAGCTCGGCGCGAGTTATAAGCAGTAGGGTTTTGTATCTTTAACACAAAGCATTTATTTCAAATAAACCAATTACAGGCGCTTTTGAATTGTCAAGTGGTCGGTCAGTCAGAAAGATGAAGCTAGTTGCCTATTCCAAAGCATAGCAGGTACTTATAGAAAAAAACGGACAAGAAACTTCATACAGCCTTTTAATAGTTTTATTAAACTTTATGTGAAAAAGTGTCATTAAATTTTTTTTTAATATCTACAAAAAAAGGAGCTACGGCTGCCAACAAACTGCTTTGCAGTTTGGCAGAGGTAATAGTAATATGTCATGTAAAAAATTGTTTTTGAGAAAAACACTTTTTAATTATTATTTTTTTCAATCTTGCTTATGTAGGTGTAAATTTAACCGTGCATAATCTCCTTTACTTGTACTAAAAATATGCTCGAATACATTACGCTACAGCTTTAAGACGAATATCTAATCAATGTTAGACATACAGAAGAAGCAAAAAAGCAATTTAAAGCTCCTCTATTTCGCGTGACGACTCCCGGCCACCGTAGGCGCGGGCCTGCGGGCGGAGAGCAATGGGTAGCTCACCGTCCGATCAGGACCAGGCCCGTGCCGGACGGCGCGTAAGTGTTCCACGCGCGCCTCAAAGAGTTGTCAGCATAATTTGAGGGGCCCCTTAGGGCCGAAGCCTGCCGGGTCAGCGGGATTGTCCGAAAGGGTTACCGCTACCCCGGAACATAAAGGGCAAAGGAAGGAACATGGGTGGGTTTTAGTCAGTAAGAGTCTGACACTCCCTTCCGCTCCACCCAGAGCGGGAGAGGTCATTTGATGATTTCCCATCCGGAAAAAAAAGGCTCCTCTATTTTATTCACAAGACGTTAGCAAAAAGCAAAATGGAAGTTAAGTTAACGTCATCCATCATCCACAGCCTGACTTCAGCACTTCTAAGCATATGCCTCTCTTTTCTTGTGCCAATCCCCAGCTCCTCTGCCAACCTTATCCAGGTTCTACCCGCGATGGTAACAATGTCGTTATTGTTGTCGTCGTGTTGATGTCGTATATGTCGTTTGTGTGTAGTAAACGTAACACTAGAGCAAATAGCAACTTTCGGTGTTATTGGTTTTTTTCACTGTTTTTACATTGCTGCCTTTTAAAGTCTGAAAAAGTAGCACAACCTTTCCAAATCCAATCCATTTTCCAACCAGTCAACCCGCTTGTACCTCGCGCCACTACACAATCGTAGCGCTATGAGTGCCATCGATATTTGCATACAAATTGCCCCAACACCACTTCACTAGACTTGAGCGATCCCGCTCCGACTCCACGATTATAAATTGTCGATATTATGCATAGTAACGTCACTATTTATCGATTATATCAACCTAGTTGTCGAGATGAGGATTGACGTGACAGATTTAGACGTTTGGATTTATAAAATTTTGAAAATTTATTACTTTATTTATATTCTACGCAACGAAACTAAAACATTTTTTTTTTCAGTTTCCTTTTGCTCGTCACCAATTTGTCATCCTCTACCGAAATTAATCTATCCCAAATACTTTGCAAACTATTGCCAATTATAAGTGTCTAAGTATTTTTTTTGTTGACGATTTTAATAAAGGTTGTATGTACAGGGTCTTTCAGTAAGCGCTTCCTACCTTTAAATTTAAATAAAACAAAGTGTGTGTGAGATATCATCGAAATTTTCTATTTACCTATTTGAAAGGCATAACGATGCCATTATGTATGGAATATGACATCGCTTAAATATCCTTCGCGGCTTTACTGGGTGGCGCGCATCCGAAATGTCCAATTTTTCATGACTCTAGCGCATAAACCAGGCTAAATTTGACCAATAGTATGGGCTATGTTGGCTTATTCGCATACACCTGCGACTTAAGAAAACCCCACAAAAAAAGTCTAACGGGGTCAAATCGCACGCAGTTCACATCACCTCCACGTAAGATTACCATGCTCTCAAATCACTCGTGCAGAATGTTCAATGTGGCATGAGCTGTGTGGCACGTAGCGCCGTCCTGTTGAAACCACATGTAGTTGGTGTCCATATCATCCAATTTGGGCCAAAAAAAGTTGGTAATCATCGACCTATAGCTCGCTGTCGACGCCGATGGCCTGGCCAACGTCGTTCTCAAAGAAATATGGACCGATGACACCGCCAGCCCAAAATCCACACCAAACAGTGACTTTTTCGGGATGCATCGAACGCTCTTGGATCTCATGTGGATTGGTATCGTCACCAGTGGACTCAAATTTATCCAACACACTGCGAATAGTCCTCTCGGTAGGTGGCGACCGTAAAATGGGCGAAGCGCGCGGAACGTTACCCGAACAGAACACCCATTTTGGTAAAACAATTTTATCATTTGCACGTGTTGTTGAACGCTATATCCTTCCATGGTGATTTGGCAAAACAGACTGAATAAATTACAGCCAATTTGACAGATGTAGCTTGAACAATATGGTCGCTATCAATTGTCAAAGTTCGGAAATCCCTATTGGAAGACCCTATGTATATTTCGATGAACTCTAATAACGACTCATGGGAAGGAAAGCAATCACAATTAGTCTGTCTGGGTTTGATTACGTCAGCAAGATATGGACTAAACTAAACTCATTTCGTGTTTATAAAACATTATGCGGGCTGTAGCCGCACGATTTTCACCGCACGGCAAAAATCGACTGTCTAAACGGCACTTCGCCTAAGCCGCAGGTGATTAAAATTGCAAGTTCCAAAATAGAGTAACTTTGACTTTTGTCGACCGGTTACAGGTCGCATGCGCCGGGTAACTAAAATCGACCGTGAAAATGCTCAGTCGCCGGCGATCGCCCGCCGCATGAAGGTCGACATTTTAATGCAAAATGAACTAGTCATCTGCGATTTTTATCGATCTGTGTAAATGCGGTGGCAATTCGGTTTTGAGGCAATTTGTTAAGCGACCAGCCGCGCGGGGATTATCGACCTATTGTAAATGCTCTATTAGGCAGCAAAACGATTAGTGTGGCTTATCACACTCAACACACACTAAGTCATTTTAACCAATCGAGGCTTTTGATGATCATCATTAAAAGTTCATTAAACTAGTACCTAACCCCGTGGAACAGACACTAAGTATCCAACAATATCAGCTGTTCTATCAAGTATTGTCTAAGCAGTATGATCTAATACATCGCCAGGCAGAATTAGCGAAGTCTCGAGACGCCTATCGGTTATCTATCCGTTCATCCATCAAAACTCGGAAACTACTTACAAGCTTTAGTAATTCCCTGGAGCGAATCCCTAAGATTGGGGGAAAGAGATAGCATTATGTTTCACTTTAGTTAACTGTACGCTAGTGTTATTAGAACGTTTGTTGTAAGTATTGTTTTGTTCTAGTCAAAGGTTTTTAACGTGGGTGATAACGCCCCCTCGTGGGTCTTTCAGGGGAGAGTAAGAGACCCAGAGAAAATTATATTTCCTATATTACGACTATATAATATTACTTTTAAATATAATCGTGGCAATAGCTGTTTCTGATGCACAGCACAGCTAATCGTATGCCCATTGTGACAACAGGACATTGACAACACAGTTTATTTCGAAGCAGAATGTTATAATTGACTTGCAGTCCACCGTACAACCGCTACTGACAATGTTGCCATTGCTCTCATTTTAAGAAACGTGTCTCTTTGTATATTAGTTAAGGAATGTGGTGCTGCTTGCGTGTTGAACAAAATGGTGTCGGTGACTAAAATATTGTTTATGTAACTTTACCTATTTACAAGTTTGTGACTATGAACATAAGGCAGCGGCCTTATGGCAAATAGAAAATTCCTAAACTCGGAGATTTGAGATTAAACTAGTTCATTTTCGACAGTATTATGAGAAAAGGCTCTAAACCTGCTGTTAAACAATCTTATAGTTACTATAATGTCTGTACAAGTATACAACGACATGCTGATTTTCAGTAGGTCATATTTCGCTACCCTACAAGTCTAGCGAACTTCAAATTCACTGAATATAATAACACTATAACTCACAATGAATCTTAAGCTACACATTAAAATTCAGCTCACTCCAAATCCAGTAACAAGATTAAACTAGCAGTCATAGTTTGAATCAAACTTAGCACATACCGACAGATAGACGGACAAACTTCGCGGAAACGTATCGGGCGCAAGAGTGTCGTTAATAAAATCACGTCACGTCAAGCACGCGGCGTGAAGTATAGCGTGATACGCGGGATTATGACGTCATCGGCCGTGCTCACTCGAGCGGTACGCGACCGATAACGTATGCGGTATACACGGTTAGGTAGAGGGACGAGCTTGTTGGGTTACTTCTTCCGCTGTGGTGTCGATTTAGAAAACAGTGTATATTCGGCTTAATTATCAAGATAGGACAAATCATTGTTAGCCATATCAATTACTTACCTAGTTTGCAAAACCTTCCTTATTACATACATCACCCATGTACGGAATCACTACGAATAATAAGGAAGGAAAATGAATAGGAAGTCAACAAAAGCTATCCTTTCTACAAAAGCAGACATTAATTATTGCTGGGTATAAGCCTCCTAAGCCTCAGAAGTCCCCCGACGCGAGGATGCTTGGATCAAAATATTAACTACAAGTTATACATTTTATTATTTTCTTACTTTTTAGAGATTTTAATTTAACTTTATTTCCTGCTTTTTAAACTTATATATACTAATAGTAGACACGCTACAATCGACACGTGCCACGCTTAAATCTGCGCAGCGGTACGTATGTTTCCTATAGTGAAGCTAGTTACTAATATATCCTCATTCCTCATTTACTACTCCATCATCAGACCCTGATCACCAATCCATTCCACCACCACATTCCAATGTGCCCAAGCTCGATTCTTCTGCTGTAAGTTGGGAAGGGAGTTGGGTATTCTACAAATTCCAGGTGATTCTGCAGGACACACACGTTAAATTTATAACACCCCTCTGTTTCCCTCGGGGGTTAAAAAGCCACAATTATAAACACTCATTAGAAAACCGCGGCAGCCCGGATTTTCTAAGGCTCCTGATAAGTAGCCGAATGGAAATCCTATCGGGCACACGGCTTGGCTACTATGAAAATGATCTCTTCGACTCTCCTATGGCAAGTATTTTGGAAGAGATTTCTATAGAAATAAGTATTACCTTTGTACGTATTTTTCTGTTCCTTTTTTCTTGTCCGTTTATGTGTGTGTGTGTGCATAAATGATTAATAAATAAAATAACAAGCTACCCAACCCACAACACCGTGTGTCACCCCCAAACATATTATGATATCTGGTGAGATTGCTCCATGTGTTAAAGTGAACGTTTGTGCCCCTAACGGAGTCGTCACCGAGAGTGGCGCAACTTAGCGCGGTTTATTTTACGTTTCATTGTACGTTCGGCAGGTATTGTTAGGGAGACTGATCGTTATACATTCTGTGAAGAACTAGGAACTTGATAGCTTAGGTTACTATTCCGTCGTATTTTGTGATGCAATTTTTTTTTCTAGGAAAGTGGGAAAAGAGAATATATTCGGGTGAGTGCAAAAGTGTTTCACGCTTTTTACCATAGTTTTAAGTCAAGTGAAGTTATAAATGGCCACCTAAGTAAGACTGTACTGGTAGAGGGAACTTATTTTTCTCGATAAAAGTTTTATTTTTGCTCTGTTTATTTTTGTATTATTGTAGCATATTCTTTAGTTTCTTTGAAGGATAAAATCAGAAATAAAATTCTCCAGGAAAGAACCGGAGTTACCGACATAATTTGCAGATTAAAAAAGCTGAAGTGGCAGTGGGTCGGCCATGTTTATCGAAAAACCGACGGCTGGTGGAGCAGATGAGTCCTAGAGTGGAGACCGCGTATCGGAAAGCGTAGCGTGGGATGGCCCACAGCTAGATAGACCGACGACTTTAAAACGGTGGCTGGGACTGACTGGATGCGGAAGGCAAGACAGGGTGTTGTGGCGCAGCCACAGCCACAAAGGCCTATGTCCAGCAGTTGACTGCGATAGACTGAGTTGATTGTTGATATTCTTTAGGAATTGATTTGCTCCATGTAAGATACTGGTTACCAGCTTATGGTTAGTTTGGAAGCTGTCCTGGTCATAGTTTAAAACAATTTCTAGTACATTATTTTCTCTTAATTATCTTAATTAATTTAAATTATTCCCATATGGCTTTTAACGTTACCAAAAACAAAATATACAAACGTCACCACCTCCACATAAATATTCGAGACAGCCGCTTGCAAGGCGTCTTGCAGACAGACTTTACCAAATGACTGTCATCTGTGTGCATGCATCGTCGCTCAAAGGGCATATAGCCTGGTGGAGACGCCGGAAATTACGTCTTGTAGGGTAATTTAACGACACATCTGGTGGCAGAGTTGTGGAAAAATAATAATTATGGTTTGAAAAAGTATTAGTTTTTATCAGTGTATTATTGGCCAAAGTGTATTTAAACTTGAGTAAAAAAAAACTCTTACCCCTCTTTTTCGCATTTAATCGTAGTTAAGAATAAGTTACGCAAAAAAATACACGTAATTATGATTGAACAAGCAGCGCCCCGCGGTTTCACCCGCATAAGTCTCCATCCCGTGTGAATATCGGGAGAAAAAGTATTCTATGTGTTAATCCTGGTTATAAACAATGTGTGTGCCAAATTTCTTATAAATCCGTTCAGTAGTTTTTGCGTGAAAGAGTAACAAACCTCCATCCATCCATCTATACAAACTTTCAAGTTTATAATATTAGTAGGATTCGTATATTTTGACTCTGTATAATATAACGTTGACCAATAAAGACATTTAAATGAAAATAATTATAAAGGCTAGAAGGCTCCTATATCAGCGTGAAAGTACGTAAGTCTAACAAGGGGTATCGTGTATCGTGCAGTCGCTTCATGTAAAATACTGGTATTCAGGAAATACCTACTAAACACCAAGTACTTACTTATAGGAAATTACAAAAATAAAAACATCACAGATACTGGTCGAAATTGTTCTACAAATAGCTTCTTATAAACAAGAACATCAAAAGAAACATAATAACTAAATATGAAATTCAATGAACTCCGAGAAAGCTTTGATATGAAACAAAAGAATTGCCATCGACTTGTCGCGGCGGTTTCCACTTCTGCACAGGGAGTTGGGACGCGGACAGACTGGTGACGCTAAATATTCTTTACTAGCTTCCGCTTGTTACTTCGTCCGCATGAAATTATTTATTCCCTCGATCCACCCCGTCGCATCACATCGCCTGCTCGCTCTATTACTTCGTTTTCGCTTATCGTTCCTTCTAACTTTGTTTCTTCTTTTTGCTCGTCTCCTAAGGATCCTAGCGTGATGTTATATCCTACAGCCTTCCACAACTATTGAGCTATCAAATGCAATAAGAAATTTTTAAATCTGAATGGCAGTTCAAGAGGTAAGCATGTTCAAAGAAGCAAATTCTTTAACTTTATTATTAATATAGGTAGTACGGCCAACGAAAGAATGCGTTATTGATACCTGTTAGTTTCATCCAAAGTGTTTTGCAAATTTGATCTTTATTAGCTATAACAATTGTCGCACTGACAGGTGTCAGAAACGCATTCTCTCGGCGGCCGGACTGTAACTATTAATCAGCTGTTTAGATATCGAAAGAGATTTTTCAGAGATGTAGTGGTAAAACATGGTCGATTGCAAACAACGACAATTGACCAACAAAAACAAGGCTCTAGTCTGGCCGAGTCCTTGTCCAGTTTCCAGTTATTTCTTACGCGCCACTATAAAAAGTAGAAATTTAATTTTCCTTTTGTTGAAGGAAACAAGAGTATTTAGTGCAACCGAGCGCCATTTTTGTACTTTTATGGTTACAACTGAAAAATATTATTTTTAGAAAGCAATATTGAGGTTTGCGACGTTTGTTTTTAGTATAAAAGAGTTTTGTTTGAAGAAGGTTTGTTGTGTGGACAAACTATTTAAAATATTAAGCTTAATATGTAGATTCAAACTCAAACCAGTTATTCCAAATAAACCAATTACAAATTGGAACATTTGGATTTTGTATTGTCAAAGGGTCGGTCAGTCAGAAATATGAATACGAATATGTTGCCCATTCCAAGGCGTAGTAGGTTCCTATGGATGAGAACGGGCAATAAACTCCATCGACGCTCTTTTAAGACAAAATATTGGTTACATTTTGAAAGGAGCTAAATTATCCAACACACACGCCACTACCAGCAAGACATTTAAGTAAGCATGACATACTCTCAGCCGCCAGGGTACATTCAAGTCAATTGATTGAGTTGAATTGACCGTATTTAAGAAAAGCATCATCATAATAGTAACGAGAGTTCGATGTTCCACTTAAAGTCTACGTAGGTATTAATGTTATCTCCGTAAAACTCCTTACTCGAAAAAAAATGCGATCCCAAAGATCGTAAAATAACCATAGGTAGGTACGAGTTATCATAAACCTTTAAATTTGTCTATGCTAGGAAGAGAAAATATTCAAACAGCACGCGTAGCATGCCCACCATAGAAATGGGTTTTGTCTATGGAAGAATAGCGAAATACGACAAAATGACAGATAGAATAGACAAAATGACTATCTAGAATCTGTCATTTTGTCATATTTCGCGTGCTGGTAGCAACCAAACCTCTATTTTATTTAAAAGATTTACTTAAATCTTCCAAACTTCAAGACGAAGAAAACACGCAATTTAAAACCAAAGACGTTGTCAAACAACCTTTGACACAAATTACATTCCCTAAGTCAGGGAGACAAAGACATCAATCTAGCACAAATTCCATCCATTCTTCTCAGACATAAACGCACAATCACAACTTAATTACCTGCGGGGGGTTGACTAACGTCACCATTTTTTAACCCTCTCACAATCCGAGGACGGGCACCCATCTAAATTTGCATACAGAGAGGCGGGAATGACTCAAAAATGGCGCGGTAATCGCCGCGCGGTGGTGGGGGCAGGGTCACCTGGATGATGGAAATGTTTGGATGAGGCATCTTTTTAATGGTCTTCGGGGTTTACTACTCCCGTATTATTATTATACTCTTTGGTTTACTATTTAATTTCCGAGACCCTTATATAATAATAATATACTGACTGTTCCATTTAGTTCATCTATGACAATGTTACAAAATACAAAAACAATTTATTAGTTATTTCTAAGATTTTATGTGAATATTTTACCAATTTAATACTAAATCACACCCGATTTTATTATTACTCCTGAAAACACTCAAGTTTCATTCATTTATTTATTAATCCTACTCTGCCGGTCGATTCTGTAAAAATTTCACCGTGAAAACTCAAGTGAAGTGAGCTTGATGTGAGTTGTCAGTAGTGTCAATCCCTAGCATTATTTGGAATGACAGCTCACTCCACGCTCACTTCACCTAAGTTTTCACGGTGAGATGGTTACAGAATCGCACAGCAGGACCTCTTCCTAATCATTGCTTAAAAACCTACTGATGGAGACAGGGTTTTATACTCGTATCCATACTTATATCCGGCAATGCTGCAGCAGACATATTGGTACCTTGTGAGTGTTCGTTTTTGTCTGTGTTTATTATCCTGTCTGTATCCTTTAATGTAGGTATATGAGTATTGTTACTTGAATTAAACAAATTTTATTTATATTCATACTTAAAATTATATTATTATAAATGCGAAAATTACTATTATAACGATCGGTCGATCAGAAAAAAAAAACCTATGTCCTTCTCTTCTTTTCATCCTGCGTCTCTTTTTTTCGGCTTCTTTTTATCCTTAAAAGTTGAGCGCTAATATTCTCTTAATTAATTATTGTAGTACTAAGATGAGGGTAACACCGTGACGAGCTCGGTAGAAGGGGATGGCACATGGGCTGAGTCGTGAGGTGGGAAGTGACTAAAAGATGAGTCAGTCTTGAAAGTATGGACTATTATTATTAATAGGGCTTGTGAGACAACGAATGCAGACCTCCACTTCTACGTGAAACTGTCAATTTGCCCGAACTTAGAAAATAGTGCGTCAATGTTATTAGTATTGTACTGTGTTAATTATTCTAAAAGTGGAATACTAACTGATTTTCTGTATCATCGTGTTTTACTGAAAACCTGTACTATGGATTCCGCACCACGGAATCGTGTTGATGAAGGTACTATCGCTCACATATAATAGCACCTCCAAAATATTCTGCCTCCTAGTTCCGTAATCTCAGTGCGGCTCGACACGGATATAAGTCAATTTAGCCGGGTGTAATACACCTTCCCGGGTATAACTGCGGATAATAATACTTTTTCTGATGTTGAATGTCGGGATCCATGCTTCCATGTTTTCGTTGTGAATGGCTGTTAATCTAAGGAATGATTAAGGTGATTTTGTTTTATGTATTTTTTTGAGTATCTTTTATATTAATTTGATATTTAGTCTTGTTTGTAGGGCTTCATGATGGATTTATGGTGTCCTGAAATGATGTAGTAAATGTCACAAGTCTTGCTCGTGTGGTTGACTTGGATTGGTGATTGCACTAGCATTATTAGCGTTCCCACAGCTGGGATACAAGCCTCCTCTCTGTGAGAGGGACCGGGCCGTAATCCACCACGTGGGCCTAGTGCGGGTTGAAAGGTCACATGTCTTCGAATTTTTGGTTCCAGAATATGTCGGTTTCCTCACGATGTATTCCTTAACCGTTTTGGGAACAGTGGTGACGAAATGAATTATACAAAGTGAAGCGCCCGCCTGAGTTCTCAGCGAATACCTACAACACATAAGTCGGGGCCACTACTACATTAACGACTTTGATGATTGCAGTTTGTTGTATGGAATTTCTTTCCAAAAAATCAAGCTCATACACGTTAATACCGTTCTACTGTAACTTACATGATCCTTTTGATATGATTTCTACGAGTGAGAAAGAAGTGACAAATAATTTCACACACAGGTGAAGACTACAAAGCTTGAATTTCTGAACTTATTGAACAAGACCCCGTCTATTCGCGATCCTATTTACCGAAACAACACCAAAAATGCGATCTCTATAAAATTCTCCCCTATCATCTGAAACTCCATGTGATACGATCTACGTAGAAAAGACCATTTCCTTTGACCCCTCAACATATTCCCACGTACCTTGAAAATTAACACGACCCCTGTGAAGTGTACTAAGTGTTGGAACTAAAGAAGGGGATGGGAGTTCTCCTAATTTTGGTCGGATTCAGTCCATAGGGAAATATTGTATGCATGTACCCGCAACAGACCTTGATCTTATATTAGTTTACGTAATTTATATTCCTATGTTTATTTAATAGAAATAGTGGTTGTCATGTTTTTTGTAGGTTGTTACATTCCTACAATATGGTTGAAGGTAATTAGATTTCGATCTCGAATTGGGTTCTGTCTGGGTCTGACTATTTATAGAAAGAGACTTTGTGTAATTTGCTTACAGATTAAATTAGATGTTTTATCAAGACGAGTTACAGTGCTTACGAGTGCTTTCACTAATATAATTTATGGCAATTCCAAATCTTTCGTTTTATGTAACTACTACTGAAGTCTTCGATATCGGAAAGTGTATTATGGAACTTTGAGTTGGGCAGGACACCTGGCAAGGCGCAGTGATGACAGGTGGAGTAAGGCTGTGACAGAGTAGCGTCCAAGGACTGGAAGACGAGATGTCGGTCGTCCGGCGGCGAGATGGGCAGACGACATTGTTGCCATCGCGGGCAAAACCTGGATGAGACTGGCACGGGAACGTGGGAATATGCACAAGAATAAATAGGCCTGTTATTTAAGAAAAAATAAATTTACCAATAAATCTGATAGGTCATCACCAACTTCTACACAAAGAGTAACAAAACACTTATTTATTAACCTTAAGCACACACTGGTCAGCGGGATTGTCCGAAAGGGTTACCGCTACCCCGGAACATAAAGGGCGAAGGAAGGAACATGGGTGGGTTTTAGTCAGTAAGAGTGTGACACTCCCTTCCGCTCCACCCAGAGCGGGAGCGGTCATTTGATGATTTCCCACCAGACAAAAAAAAAAAAAGCACACACTGGCACATGGTTGCCAGACCCATCTGAAGATACATGTTCAATGTATGCTTGTAATTGCAAGTTTAAATATTTATCGTTAGAAACTGCACCTAATATATTAATGCAGTAAATTGTATAGAATTAAATACGGGTCACGATAGTAATACTGCAGTAACAGGTGCACTGTAATTATATAAGATACTGCCACTATTAAGGAAACCGTTTGCTGTTCTCAACTTACGTTCTGTTTATTGTGTTTTATATAATGTCTTGAAGAGAGTGCAATATTTGGTGAAGTCTGGTCTGGTCTACTGTCAGATTAGGTATGTGTTACTTACCAAAAAATGTCTTCAATAAAACGTGGAAAGAAACTGGCCTTATTAAAGGACTAGGTTCAATCGGAAATCAGAATAATAAAAATTAATAAAAAAAAACAGAAATATTTCACATAAACCTACATGGCACTTATGAAATATCAGAAGCTAGCACGGTTTCAATCGGTCGTTTCAGAGTTGTTCCAATAATGTAGTCAGTTCCTGAAAAAATAATTTCCTTTGAAGGTGTTTTTTTCATAAATTAGTATGGCACTATTGTTCCATACACTGCTGCGAGGATCTTGTGACACTCGAATGACGCTAGCAGGGGGACGCTGGTAAACATTCAATTTGTGAAATGTAATAAAAAATAAGATAGCAGCTTTAGTTACTATTTTGGCGACGCGCCATAAGATCCATATACATACTCGTATATATCATAAGGATTAGTAAGATTGTTTTTTACAATCAATATACAAATAATAATAACTATGAATTTTCCAAAATACTTTGCTCCTAAGTTTAATTTCGGAATACTTCTTCACATTTTTAATTTCCTCAATCACATTTAAAACTGTCAACAAGCAAGCGGCCATCTTGAATTTTTATAGGGGCTTTATTTTAACCACCAACTTTAAAATAAAAAAAAAAACGTGTTGCGATATCATTTACGGTACATCAAGAGTATCAAATAAAAGCGTAAAATGCTCAATTTACGAGGCGCCGGTATGCTGTAGGAGTCGTAATTACGCGCCCGGGGCACGGCCCGCATGAAAGGGCCTTAATTTTCTCCACAATTATACTAAAGACGCGCACAAAATCTAAGGAGCACTGCTTGTATTTTTTTAAGGATTAACTCATAAGTGCTAAGCGGGTGAGATGAAAGGTTCTTCGATCTTATATTTACTCCACCACACACACAACACTATCAATCTCACTCCAAATCTCATTTTGAAGGATGTTGCTAATCCATTGTTTCATATATTCGAAAAATGTGTCGGCTTAACAACGTAAATAACGCAATGAATTTTGTTGAACTGTCAAAATGAAACCCATTGCTAGTGATAGTGTGTTACACAAATACTCCGCTGGTCTATCCCAGTCTTACTTCCTCAAACCATTAACCTCGTGTATGTGAATCAAATCAACTAATAACAGTATACAAACGCTTGCCTCGTTGGTTTGGTGGTTGTAAGCGCTACTGCTGAGCATGAGGTCCTGGGTACGATTCCCAGAGCGCGCAAATTGTTATTGGGTTTTTTACATGAGACGTATACATAACTGGCGAAATGTGGCTGTTACTATGTGTACAGTTGTACACTTCTGCCTAACCCTTCGGGGATTACAGGCGTGATGTTAAGTGATGTGATTTTGTGACCAATAATCCTATTTTTATTTTCTTTCTTATTATTTTTAATAGTGTTTATGTTGAGCCCGAAAGTCTGACAACCAGTTTTACCAAGAGGTTTCGTATTACCCAGTAACTGGGTTGTGGAGGTCAGATAGGCAGTCGCTCCATGTAAAATACTGGTACTCAGCTGCATCTGGTTAGACTGGAAGCCGACCCCAAAATAGTTGGGAAAAGGCTAGGCAGATGATGATGAGTGTTTATGTTGAGTAGGATATTTTGTTTGTAATGTTAAAAAAAAGTTAACGTAACATTTAAATTACATTACAATCGCTTCCGCTCATAACTTACGCCGAACAAAAAGTGTAGCTCTAATTAAATGATCTAAATTCGCGAGCACTTCGCGCTTACTGCCGCCACACGCACTTTACGAGCCTCGTTCACACATTTAGTTATGTGAAATTATATTTACTGAACTATGTAAGAGTCTGAAACATTCCCTCCGAAAAAAAAATCGTGATGTTAATTTGATTGCACCTTTTTTTATTACCTCTTGTCTTTTTCCCAACTTATTTGTGGCCACCACAGAATTTCTTCTTCTTCCAAACATAATATATCTATCTGCCGTAATTACATAAAAAATAACACATTGAGCGCGGCAAATTGACCATAAGATTGTACCGTAGCCATTATTTGTTTTCAATTCGCTTTGCTATCTAAACATCTAACCCTCGTCTTTACGACACCCATCAGCAGAAAACGAGCCATATTTTTCCCAAAACAACTCCAGAAAACTAGACCATAAAGCTGACAGCCGCAAGCTGTGAATATGAAACTGCCGTCACCATTAATAATCGCAAGTGTGTGTCTAAACTTAGTTAAATATGTTTGCAGAGTCTCTACGGAGCATGTTTTGACAGAAAACTGCCGTAGTTCCAGCGCAGTGTGCGGCCAGCTCGTAAACTACAATAATATTGTGTCGTACGTGTGTGCGGGTCTGCATTCGCCTTTAACACAATGTTAGGAAATTATTCATGCTTTTTATTTGACGTCTTTATAAATAAGCTGAGGAAAAGACTGCTTGGGTTGTAAGTAAGTTACAAAGTTGCAACAGTTTATTTTTATTTCGTGCCTGATTACGTAAACAGTAACTGCTCCGACTGAGTTTGTATTAAACGTTAAAAAGTCGAGGAAAGAGGCTGTCCTTTTAGACAGCTTGTTTGACTGCGCGACAACAAAGACAGGGTTATGTTTTTTCGATCAAAATTCATCCACATTTAATATAAAAAAAAAAAAAATATGATCGACTTCATAATAATGTAACAAATGTGTAATAATGTGCTTACAATATTATTTTGAATAACAATTAATTATTGTGCCAAAAGGCCTATAAAACATATTTTGAGTATATATTTATATTCAATTTTAATAATCACAGCATCAGCTCTTTTCATTTACATGAAAAAATATTTAAAAAAAAAAACACTTTTCCTCAGTCGCACACTAACGCCATCTATGACAAATAGCGTGAACCTAATCGGAAAGACTTTCTTTCACGTGTAAACTCGTTACAGAATTTCGTACAGTGCCACTACGGTAATAATCGGAACTAACTGTTTTATTGTGCTGACAAAAGATGCTTGTACTGTGCTAGATTTTGTATTACGTTGCTAACAATATTACATAATTATACACGAAGTAAAATGGGAAATGCAACGCTGTGGTAATGTTTTTGACACATGCTAGGTAGACTTCACATAGGTGAATAAGGTTGAATAACTTGATTTGTGAATTTCCAATGTTCAATAAGGAACTTAGCTTATATTTGGTATTCTAACGAGTATTTATTAAGAAATATTATATATTATTTATTTAATTAAGAAATCAGAGGAGTTCAAAATGTGCTATATACCTAACTAATTACGTAACTTGTACGTTATATACGTTTACTGGATTTGCACAACGGCTATCAATGTAAATGAATCTTGCATTGATAGTAATTGGACAAAATGGCAATAGTACCTGCTATTGAGAAATTGTGAGTTCCTGAGTTTGTTTCTAGGGTTGAGTCAAATGTAATTCTGTTTTCTCCTATAAAAAGTAGCCATCCTTTGTTAGTTGTTGTACATTCATCAGTTGGATTGTCCGTATATTCAAATCACAAATGCCATCCTTTTAGAAATAAATAATAATAGAAATGACTCAGCAAATAGGGTGTCAATTTACCTAATAATTAATTTCCATGACTGTACCTACACGGTAAATGGAACTAAGATCGCCTTTTACTGCCGATTCTGTCTTTTCTAAAACTACCTTATAATCTTTGCCAACTTCCCACACACTTGTGCGCTATAATATCTGCTGCGCCGATGGCTGGTCTCTGCTGAGATTGCTCGCCATGGCCGAAATTCGCTCTGGAGGACTAGAGGCGTGACATAATCGTAATCATCCGTTTCTTATGTTACAGATGCAATATTGAGATTTTTCTGTTTCGTTTAATCTACAGATATTTATTGATAGCACAGAAGATACTCTTAGATACAAAAACCTACTTCATAAGTTCGTGCGTCCGTCGGCCTAGATAAAGTGACTGATGATGGTTTATCAGCGATAAACATACATATTATATATACACATAATTAGATACGTAGTAAATGACAAATATACATAAGCTACCGAAAAGCTTATGTCAATGCTGTTGAAATTCGATGTATAGAAAATACGAAACGCTTGTATTATTTTTATTTAAAAAAAATGCTCGCGAGAAGACCCGCGATCTCAACTAGTCACCACAAATACTTTCCAAGTAAAAAATCTAAAGAAATGCATGCAGCGTCGCAACGCTGCATGCATTTCTTTAGATTTTGCAGGCGAGTAGCACGTTATTGAAGTAGCATTGCATACACGGAATATATTGGCACGTACTGCCAATACATAGATAAGTACCCCTCCAGGGATCAACTGGATGCTTCGATCTTTAGTCGGAATTATTGCTGTGTTAAATTTCAAACAATTTCAGTCGAAAGAACAGGTAGGTAACGGTTATAAGTACTTACATAATTGTATTTGTTGGTATATTGGAGTGGTTATCTGACACATAGCAAATCATTTAATTTAATGTTCTGTGTCTCGCATTTTTACTACTACTACTATTGTATTACGTACTATTGTACCTATACAATCAAGTTTTTTCTAACTGAACAGACACACACAACAGACGCAACACAGGTGTGTTGCTGGGGAGTTTGTTGCGCCACTTCTTGATCCCAGCGAAAGCACAAGGAAATGGTGAAAGGCGGGCGTTTTGGGGGACTGTCTTATGTAATTTTGGCATTCGAAAAGTGTTGATTCTTAGCCTAGTTTGAATAAATGATTTTTGATTTTGATTATGTAACCATACTTAAAGGATTAACTATTAAACTCTTTATTAACTTGATGGTAATCAGCCCCCCCCCCCCCCCCCCCCCCGTTACATCGGACTGCCTAATCTTTCAGTGAATACAGGTGTGATGTTTTGTTATTAGAGAGAAATAAACGTTATTGTCGAGCTTTTAAAATTTCAAGTAAGTTCACTGCGTCAGGACATCGGTGCCCGTAAACTGACACGTGCCGACGGAGAGAATCAGAGGACTTTCTCCATCTTCTCTGTTCTAGAGACGTTCAGTAAGTATAGTTGTGGAGCTAAACAACTCTGGCAAAGTACATATGCCAGCCGGGCGTGGAATCACTCTTCAACGTGATGCGGGTAACCCAGAGTTGGCACGAACGTACAACCCAATGCGTCCTCGTAATGTCAAATAAACCAAAAAAACAGCCTTCCAGGCGATGATTAGTATTCTAGGGTTAAAGAGGTATCATCACTCGTGAAGCTAGGGCACTAAGAAAGCGGGATACCTTTGAAGCTCTATAGAACTTAAACCAGTTTGTGTTTTATTCAATAGACACAACAGTAAGTACTCCACAAAAGAAACACGAAAAAAAAATCAACAAACGTGTCACCACCCTATCTAGCAACACCTATCTCTTTCTGAACGTGACTCTCGATCTAAAACGCATACACAAACAAAAAAAGGCGTATATTCCACTACTAAATATTCCAGGTGCGTCCAACCGAGAGCGTCTTTTTCAGCGTTTCAGGCATTGCTGTGAATTTTCAGTTGAAGTGCTGGGATTTGCATCATAAAGGGAGAGCTGTTTATCCGTCTTCCCCCCCTCCTTTCGCGTTGTTTGCAGTTTTTCATGAAAAGGTTACGTTAAAGGTATGTGACACACAGAGCTGTGTTGTGGATTTTAGAGGTTTACTTTGCATACTTGTGTGTAAAGCTTTTAGGTCTTTTAGCTGCAAAAGAACTACTCTATCGATAATGCAAGTTTTAGTTGTGCTTGCTCTGATTAGTTCATAGCTACACTGTAGTGCTTCGGGGAAGTTTGCCGAAGCTAGCGTGGACAGCTTCTATGCCACGATGCGTAAGCGGAGTACGGTTCTGGTGCGCAGGGTGCGCGGCAGCCCCAACAGCGTGCTGGAGATGACAGCGGAGACGCTTGACTGTCCATACATACGACGCTGCAAATGAAATGAAATTATTTATTATGTAAGTAGCATATCAAAATCACTTTTACACGTCATATTATAAGAGAGGTCGATGTTTCCTATCTGACTACTCTGAGAAGAAAGGCCGAAACAAACTCAGAGGTCACAGACGCAGTGGTGGCCCAGTGGTAACGGCCCTGACTTACGACGTTGTAGGTCGTTGGTTCGAACCCAGACGGGCGCTTTACTTAGTCTAAATTATTTCATCACCCCTACTCTCAAAATTTTGAAGGAAAACATCGTGAGGAAACCGGCATGTCCTAGAACCAAATATTCGAAGATATGTGACATCTACCAACCCGCACTGTGCCCGCGTGGTGGATTACAGCCCACTCCCTCTCGCTGCTGGGACACATCCCATCAGTGGGAACATTAAAGTAAAATAATATTTTATAAAGTGAATATTCATGTCATTTATATCTATCTACTCGTACTATATACACTCGTAAAACAAAGTCGGGTTACATTTATAACTCGAGAACGGCTGGACCAATTTTTATGATCTTTGATTTGTTGGATTTATCTCCGCTCCGAATAGCAGAATAACATAGAAAAAAAATCACAAAAAAAAATGAAGATAATTCATTTCGAGTCTTTCGATCGATTCGTTCTTATCCACGGAATAGAACAGAAGGCCTCGTAATTTAAAATGTTCAAAATCTAGTCGCAGTCTCATCTCGGCGACAAACAAATGTCAAATACTTGTCAAAATGTCGGGAAATTAGAGGTATTTTTGACAGATTGAGACTGAGATCAGACTGTGAACGTTCCTAAAATTACGAGAATTGCCCCTCAGTTCTTATCGATTCTACGAATCGGTGAAATCGAACCGAACGAAGATTTACGGAATTCGCTGGGTCTGCTAGTTTTGTATAAAACTAATAAAATAATTGAGCAATGACTTGCACGTCACCTATAGTTGTCGGTCACTAATAATACAAGTGTTGATAGTGTGGTGGTTTTGTTCTGTATTATATTGAAATATTAATGTATTATCTATTGTGTGTGTAATGTATTAAATATGTATATGTACGAGTGTATGAGTCATGTAATTTGAGTGAATAAATGAGTAATAATAGCTGTGGGAAGACACCGCCTTCCCATCCCCATTAAATAGCCAGTTATACCGTCACAGAGGTCAAGCGATTGAATAAAACAGTTGTAGGTATCGGAGAGTCAGAAGCTTGCTTTAACAACTAATTTTACCGTAAAATACCGTAAACGTTTTTTCTATCAATGAGCTCAGACTTACCGGTATTCTGTTCACCATGGCTAGATTTACATTTCAAGCTTTACGGCTTCAACATTGCTTAAAAAAGCTGAGATGGTGATGAGTTCTGAGGACGTGACATAGCCAACATGCTAAAATAATTAAAGAATCCCAGATACTTAACCTTCCCCCGTTGTACGTCAACAACACAAAAAATTACAAACACTAAAACGACCACTAAACCACTTTATCTTATGACAAGCAAGTATAATAACCCTAAAAAGCCTGAACACAAAATTAAGCGCTCGCACTCGATCTTCTAAAAACTGGGTAGGTCTAGCACCGTGCCACGGTTGCGCGTCAAAAACCGCCACAACGAATTATGGCAGTAATTGCTCTGAATTCACGGCTCCCTTCAGCTATTCCTTATGGAAAATTAAGGCTTTTCAGGTGAAAATTGCATGGCACCGGTGGACGGATAGTGACTTAGATTTAATCACAAGTAATGTTAAAAGCAGGAGTTTTACAGTGCACGTAATTTTGGGGGAAATTGACTGATTAACTAATTTCGATTATTGTTGCTTTTAAAGGCAGATTATTGCATCTGTATCGATGTAACATACAACGGGTTTTGCACTAATCCACAAAATTAAGTTTAGTAACGAACTATTTTTTATAACACTATGTGACCTAAACCCCCACTTAAGTCACGCTTTTCTGTGACCTAAGTAATCACAGAAAAGAGTGACTTAAGTGCGGGTTTGGGTCACAAGAGCTATAAAATAGTATACGATACGAGTGCCTT
The DNA here is from genome assembly GCA_911387795.2 of Apamea monoglypha. Lineage (NCBI taxonomy): Eukaryota > Metazoa > Arthropoda > Insecta > Lepidoptera > Noctuidae > Apamea > Apamea monoglypha. The sequence continues at coordinate 1,113,227 of OU426933.1, read as the reverse complement.
AAGTAGTCTATTAATGCACGGCGTCCATGCAATAATGGACTATCGTAATGTACTCTTTCCACTGTGTTTAAAAGATTCTGGAAAACACTAACTTAAAAAAATGAAATGTCATAAAAGTAAATGACTTTGAAATTATGATTGATACATAAAGTATATATGACGTAACCATAACGTGCCTTCGTACAAGAAACATGAGATATTTAAGTAATTACAATATTAAAATTCGTTCGCTCGTAGTAGAAGTTATAACAAGCCAATATTTCATCTAAAAAGCCTACGTTCGAGGTTCGGCGGAAAATAAATTGGTACCCAGGATAAGTTGGCCCATATCGCGTTACATAAATAATATAACCATTTATATTTTGATTTGAATATAATCGAAAAAAGTCACGTTGACGTATTGCGAGAATTTATTTTCTTATTCTTACGTTTTATCCTAGTCGTAATATATTGTTTGTTATTCACTTTGGTTCATGCTGTTACACAATATTAAAATATCGTAAAGAAAGCATAACATGGTTCAATATCGCCGTTTTTCAAAGAGTAGTCATAGTGTTCCTTCTCTGTATGAAAAAATGAGCCCCATTGTGACTTTTGATGTCTACTAGTCATCTTAGCCTTCAGGTTCAGAAGGGTGACCTGAAAAGTCTGGGATATAGAAAAACTGGAAACAGGGACGGCAAATGCTAAAATTGGGAGTAATTCATATACCACCATGCCACTACCACCACCATGACACCACCACCACCACCACCACCACGCCCATGCTTGGCCTACGATTTGTTAATCCACGAAGCAACTGACCAAAGGCAGTAGGTGTGACTGTTATTACACCAGCCAGCAGCAACAATAAATAATATTTTATTATTTACTGTCTGAACTCACATCTCAAAGCATTTATTTCAATTAAACCATTTATAGGCACTTTTGAATTGTCAGTCAGAAATATGAAGCTAGTTGCCCATTCCAAAGCGTAATAGATACGTGTGGAGAAGAACGGGCAAGAACGTGGACACGCTTTTAAATTATATTCATCATCATCATCTGCCTAGCCTTTTTCCAACAACATTGGGGTCGGCATCCAGTCTAAACGGATGCAGCTGAATACCCGTAAAACCTACCTCTACCCTCCCACCCCATCCTCTCCACCATCACCACCTACACCTTACCTTTACTTTTACTCCCTTACCTTTTTTAAATTATATTTTTACAAAAATATAAGTTACATCATTAACTTTTGAATTTATAAACGACATAACTCTGAACATTTAGAACCAGAATCTAGTCGGTTTTTAAGGAAAAAAAAAATATGGCAATGAATTTTACATCTCTTCGTTGTTTCCTAGATCCTATGGTCTAGGTGAAGTGAAGAACAACGCCTTGCGATAATTTTATACGGACCAAACATTAAAAGCCCTTTAAAAAAAAATGCCGTCCCGTCCCCGTACCGCATCATAAAAAGCAGGTCTATTTAAAGGAAATGAACGTCGGAAAATAATGACTTTCCACCAAGTAAATCTTAAATTTAATTTATCTCAGTTTTGAAGAGCATCGGTCTAGTGAAGAGTAATGGCCGATTTCAGGACTTTACTTAATTAATATTGTACTTAAGAAACTTTTGACTGATATATTGTTAGGCCGAGCATTTATGGAAAGCTCCGTGGTTTTGTTTTGAGTACTTTCAAAGGAATAGATACGAAACTCCTTTGAGTTGGTTGCTGAAATTGCAAGCTTTTGAAATACACACATCAAAAGTGTATCGCCGCATTTGAGGATTAGTATTTTAACTTTTTTGGATCGTTATTGATTCTCTTTGGTTAATTTCACTATTTGAATAAAAAAAATCCTTAAATTTTCATTAAAAATAGAAAATCAACTGTGATTCAGGATTCCTATTACATAATCACCCTATAATGTTCCCACTCAATAGAGGAGGCCTATGTCCGTTGGGACATAGGCCTCCTCTATTGAGAGGGAACTCCTCTCTGTGAGAGGGAGTGGGCCGTAATCCACCACGCGGGCCCATTGCGGGTTGGGAGATGTAACATGTCTTCGAATTTTTGGTTCTAGGACATGCCGGTTGCCTCACGATGTTTTCCTTCACCGTTTTGAGAGCAGTGGTGATGAAATAAATCAGACAAAGTAAACCGCATGTCTGGGTTCGACCCTACGACCTACTCGTAAGTCGCGGCCGCTACCACTGCGCCACCACTGCTCTAAGGATTCCTATAAAAGTGGGTAATAGCGTTTTTACAAAACCATTACCATTTTTGCATCGGAACTGAAAAAATTGCATTGATATGGAGCGACGACATAATTTTACAGGAGAAGAGATGATGAGCGCCGTTGGAATGTTGCAAGCTGGTTCCAGGCAACGTACTGTGGCTGTCGCTCTTGGCACTACACAGAGCGTCATAAGCCGCCTCTGGACACGCTATCGCATCACGGGTAGCGTGGCCGAGGACATGCTAGGGCCTCGCGAACACAGAAATTGGGAAGAAGAAGACTGGCGTTGTGTTTGCTTTTCGAATGAATCTCGTTTCGGTATGAGGCCGGATACAAGACGTACTTGAGTTTGGAGGACCTCTGGACGTCAAGAACGTTTGAAATTTTGTCAGGCAGTTCATTTATATGGAGCAGGAACAATAATGGTTTAGGCCGGTATTTGGATCGGTGGAAGAACCGATCTCATTTGGATCAGGGGCAACCTCAATGCTCAGATTTATGCGGAGAGGATTGTTTCAGACGGAATCATCTTTTGTGAAGCCGGTTGGGTGATTCGTTTCGACTATTGCACGTCCACACACGGCTAGAGTCATAACACGCACTCTTGCCGATGCTCGCATCAACGTTCAGCCGTGGCCTGCTCAATCGCCAGACCTCAACCCAATTGAGCACGCATGGGATATGCTCCAAAGAAGAGCTCTGCCAAGTATGGATGCCGTGCATACCCGAAAACAACTTTTTGACTTGTTAGGAAGAACGTGGTCGGCCATTCCTCAAAGTGATTTTGATGAAATGATTTTAAGCATGCCAAATCGAGTTGGAAATACAAACTATCTTCACAATAAAAATTTTAAAAATCCTCATTTTTGCCTTTTTTGCCATTTAATTGACGACATTAACTTAGGTTAATTTCTCACAATTTGCAAAAATTGCAATTATTCTTAATTTTTACAAAATATAGGGATAAGTTGTTAACTTAAACATAGGAATTAAAGTAAGAAGCCAGTTTGGTAGACCGGATTTGGTAAATATTAATTGGATAATTTTTTATAGTTATAATGTACTTGATCCTTAGACAAAATCAAAATCCAAAGTCATTTATTCAAATTATGCTGAGAACTAGCACTTTTCGAACGTCAAAATTACAAAAGACAGTCCCCCAAAAACGCCTGCCCTTCACCACTTCCTAGTGCTATCGCTGGGAAGAAGAAGTGGCGCAACAAACTCCCCAGCAGCACAGCTGTCTGTTCAGTTAGAAAATACTTGATTGTATACAATACTAGGTATCTATGTTAAGTAAATAACATTACAAGACACAGAACATAAAATGAAATTATTTGCCATAATATGTCAGCTAGCCATGCCAATATACCAACAAATATAAAAATAAACTATACGTTCTCAAGCTAAAAAATAATTAATTAAAATTAAAATGTAAATAAAAACTTACTACCTGAATAAAAACCTCACAAATGATAAACTAGGACCATCGAAGTAAAATAAATAAATACGTTTATACTTATAACAATAACCTGTCAGTAAGCTAATTCTGGAGAAAGAACATAAACATTGTCTTGAGTTAATCAGGGCGACCAACTATTCTTATCGTGTAAGTCGTTGATGGAATAGTATGCCTTTGAACAAAGGTTGGATTTTACTTGAGCTTTAAACGCATTAAAAGGCAAGTCTAGCAAAGAAGAGGGTATCTTGTTATAAAAGGTTATACCAAGCCGGGATTACAAACCTAACGAACCTTTACTGAGCTCCTACCTACATAATAATGATTTAAAGGGCTCATTGTATATACATATTATATCTATACTGGTGATACTATTGTTATGATACTATTTTACCTATAGGAGTTAGTCACTGGTGTCCTGAAATACAGTCCACGGCTTAGTTGAGGCACCAGTCTCCCACAAATAAACATTGTAATATCGTAATTATTATTTTTCCGTTTTTAAGTTTTGGTTGATGGATGTTATCTGTGGAAGAAAATAAACATTATTATTATTATTTTAGTTGTCTTTGACATATCTCGGGACCCTGGGGTTCCGGACTTTTGAAAGGCGTACTAGGGGCAAAATTATTATGTTCTTTTATTTAAATGTAAACATATAAATTATATTTTTAAATATTAGAATATAAAAGATATATAAACATTTAAAAATATATTTATAAATTATTATTATTAGTATCCTTTATTTCAATGTAAACACATATAAATTATATTTTTATTATTATTATTTATTTTTATGTTTTAACATATCTCGGGACCAAGGGGTCCCGGTCCTTTGGAAGGCGTACGAGGGGCCGAAGCCAACTCGCAGGGGCCCCTTAGGAAATTTTATTGAAATGCACCAACCGACGATTATCCCTGTATGCACTATGCAAGTGTACCCAAGGATAACCCCGGTTGGTGTAGGACTATGGTTTTATTGTGGAAAAATACAAATTTGGACTATGGGTTTGGGTGGCTAAAGTAGACTGGTTACCAATAACTATGGAAGAACTATGGCCCCTGCCTGATCAATGTTTTATATATACACGGATAAAATAGCAGGGGGTGACTTGCACACACAATAATGGGCCCCCGGAAACTGTCGCTAGCACATAGTGACGTAGCAACAAGGGAGCAATATGTCCTGAGGTGCTTAAGAGGAGTGGAGGGGTATTCCACGGCTTTCAAAACAATCCCAGAGCCCGGAAAATGGTCAAGATCCCTACGAGCACTTACTGGAATACTTCCTTCCCCCGAGCACGTTTGCTCTTGCGAGTCTTCACTCAAGCCGGCCAGTAAAGGCAAGAATGAGGTAGGAGCTCTGTTCCTCGTCATTGTTTACTCCAGCCGGCCATTAAAGGCAAGCGAGAGGTGAGGAACAAAATTTTTCCCGGGAGATAGGGTCCGTGGGGTCGCTACTGCCCAACAGCTCGCCACATGCTGCCCTGCGGGTTTCTGTATCTCTTTTGGTCTGGCTCCTCACTATAGGCCTTTTTCGGCAAAGTAAACTCTTCCGGCGCAGGCCTAGAGTTCGGAGCGCGCAAGCCCCACCACGACGTCAACGTAGAGATACGGCGGTAGGGTTATTATTATCATTTATTGTTTTTACATGTCTCGGGACCCTGGGGTCCCGGGATATGTAAAATTGATGGCTTTGAAAGGCGTACTAGGGGCCAAAGCCAACTCGCAGAGGCCCTTTCCACAATTATAAATGATGAGGAGGCACCAACCGTCGATTATCCTTGTATGCACCATGCAAGGGGGTTGTCCTTGGGTGCAACTGGGGGTTGCACCCAAGGACAACCCCCAGTTGGTACAGGACTATTGCAGGACATGGAAACAAAATATACTGGGCTATGGGTTTGGATGGCTATAGTGGATCGGTTAACTTGAACTATGGAAGGTCTATGTCCCCTGCCTGACCGGCGGCGGTGGGGTTATTATTATTGTAAGATCTGTGTAGATACAAGTATTTATAAAGGTGCCTGAATTTCCATTCCTCGAACAAACACAGTAATGAAATTATACAGCAAAATAGTAGGTAACTTAGCTCCACAAAAGCCAATCTTGGAAACAACGCCATCTAGCGAAAACCGACGAAACATACCAAGAAAACGCCCTAAACGCGGCAGCCGTTGTCCAAATTCAAACATGGACAAAAACAGTACGACAGCTGTTCGAAGTTTTAATAAAAATAAGACTTGTACTCTCATCCTTCAATGGAAGCGATCGAATATGAAATTTTTAAGTAAAAAAGCTCATAACTTTTTTCATTTCAAACTAGTAACTTTAAATTAGTTCGAGGATGTTGCTGGCTGCTTCTAGAGACATACTTACCTATATTCGTGCTACATACACATCACCATTGTGTTTTGTTTGTTAGTGAAGTTTGTTTCCTTGTGAAAGTTCCGGGAATGCAAAGAAAGGTAAGTAGTTCATTAAGTATTTAATATATTTGTTATTATTTTGTTATTACGTCATGTATTCGTCGTCGTGTATTTTGTTATTACGTCATTTAAGTCGGTAACATTCACTGCTACTCATTGGCAACGAAAATGAAGATTCGGAGAAACTGCAATAGTGATCACACTTTGGATAGGGATAAATGTAAGAAAGGTGCCACTTGTCTTACGAAGCAATAAATAAAATTGCCTGGAGGTATTTGGCCGGGCGGGAATCAAACCTACAATAAGCAGTGCAGCTAATAATCTCACCATTCGCTTACAAGCTATCCAATTTTTCGATATTTTTTTATATCTAAGTAATTTACTTTCATGTCTATACGATTTAAAATCACATTGCCTCGTCCCTTGAGCCCACGAAATTACAAAAATTAAAACAAATAAACTTCAACCAGACCGATAAGTCTCATTCCCTAAGGAGTTGGAAGGTGTACTCTGTACCGTTTAATTTCATTTGTTGGGCATGCCTCGGGCCAGTCTTGGCTTAGTACTTGTGAAAGTTGGACTAAAGGGGTACGCAAAATCTGTGTGGTGAGAAAGTAATGAAAGTGTTGAAATGACAGGTTGATTCAGATTTTAGATTCTGTGGGAAATGTGAAAAAAAATCACTTGTGAAACAGTGTGGATCAAGATAAAAGAGACGGTCGGTTTAATAAATATATTATTTGGCCTTCTTTAAAAAAAATTAAGTATTAGGAAGTAGTCTACCTCTGCTGAAAGTGCTCTCAATAGTCTCCATTCTGTCTTTTTATTAGTTTGCAATACAGCTATTTAGTTTTCACCATTCAAATCATGCAAAGTTTGAAAAGTTCTTAAATGTTAATGAATAAAGTGTGCTTTTATTTAACTTGTACTTCAAAAGCCAAGTCAAAGGTTGTAGCTAAGTAGAATTCCAAAAGAAAAAGAAGTTATAGATAAAGATAACTACTTTAGACGCCAGTAAAAGTTTTAAAGAGCTGGAAAGTTAAAAAGAGCACAAAATGGATGGGTAGTTAAAAAGTTAGCGTGGTAAGATTCTAAACCGCTGGGTTTTAATTACTTTAATTATTATGAAAAAGCTGAACCAGCAGTGTCTGTGACAGCCTTTTTTTTGTCTTTATGTCCCAGTTCTGGGCAAAGGCCTCCCCCAAATCCTTCTAGGATTTCCTTTTCCCACGCCACCTCGAACCAGCCCTCGCGACTCTCATCCAAGTCATGTTGGGACAGCTTGCAAACTATGCGGCGATAAGTCCCCTCTTTGAGGAGTGGCTGGGGAGGCGCCACAGCGTCCTCACCTTCCGCCTGACGCAGGTCCTCACTGGACACGGTTGTTTTGGGAGGTTCCTGTTCCGGATAAAGCGGGAGGAAACGCCAGGGTGTCACTACTGTGTGGATCGCCTGTGAGGACATGGTGGAGCATACGGTGGAGGTCTGCCCGGCTTAGGCGGTATTAGTATACATTTACAAATAATAACTACTTTACTAATTTCCCTATATAAAAATAAAATAAAATAAATTAGAAACACAAAATATAGCCTACTCTAATTTACACTATAACATAAAAAAGAACATGAGTATTTTCTTTGTAGTTCTAGCGGGACGTCATTATTGTGACTCGTTGAACAATTTAGTATGGCATCTGTTTCCTTCAGTAAGTGCAAACGTTAGTAATCATGCAGTGCCGCCATCGTAGTGTAGAATATCGGTAAATTCTACCTTGTTGAACAATGTAGTATCAACGACAACAAGGTAGAATTCACCCCCTAGCAGGGATCATTCATCGATGAAATGAAAGTCTTCAAGTACGTATTGTAGCTAGGTCATAACCTAGTACAGTAACACAGAGGAGCACAGAAAGTAAGAAGGATTGAAGACAACAGATCGGTAACCATGTTTAATCTATAAAGGTCACAAGCATAAGAGCAGAAAGTGAAAGTACAAACGTTCAGTTTAACACAGTAAATCAGATTACTCATAAGCTGAATGCAAATAACAAATAAAATAATAGTAAGCAATAGTAAGTAAGGTACTAGCAAAACAGGAGGTAGCTGAGTGGCGTGCTCTTTTCCTTGAGGCACAATATAATAAAGAAATTATGCTGTGGTCGAGGGTAGGTTACGACTACTTGGTGTGCGCGCGCGCCTGCGGTCGGTACGCACAACAAAACATGTTTCCTAGAATCGCGTTTTTCTACCGAGCCACAACAACCGAACGAAATACTAACACAACATTTTATTATGAACGAATGAGGTATATCCCGCTATGTCGCATACGATAACAGCAACAAAATGTAATCTGGTGAACATGCACCAATCCATCATTTTCATTTGATAATTTCAGAACTTTGTCAAGAAAATTATCACAATGTCAACAAAAACGATGACTTACTTCAGAAACCTGATCATCACTGAAAACTTCTTCGGCATCAGTCGGCCTCACCTTTTGGAGGACCGGAGAACAAGACTCTTTTGTGACGTCATCTCTATCAGCGTTATCATCACTGTCACAACACTTATCATCATGGATTTTATCACTACCAAACTGAGTACTTGGTGCCGGATTTTCGAGCTTATAATTTGCTTTGAATTTTATGGGCAAGCATTCGGATCGCGATTTCGACAAGACATATTTATTGCCATTGAAAGACTTGACGAGAAATGTGGAGTTGATGAAGAATATGGATCCAAAATTCGAGCAAAAACTACAAAAATGATTTTTATATTTCTACCATCAGTTGTCATTGATATGATTGGGTTGACAATGTTAGGAGTTGATACTGGTTTTGCAACATTTCTCACTGTAGCATTTGCTGCTCATGATGCGGAAATAGCTTTTGTGTCTTTGATGATAGAAACTATTAATCTGAGGCTTGAAAAATTGAAAGATGTTTTACCGAATGCCGGTTCGAGAGTTTATAGGCATATTTTGATTGCAACAGCCCATATGAATGAGCAGTATACTCCAAAAGTAAGTACTTTTACACCAAATTTTTTTAATGATCTATATTAATATGTTGCTATATCTGGTAACTTTTCCAATGCTGATGTTTTTTATTTCATTGTTTTACTATTTCAAGACTTCGAGTGGATTAGTGCCAATTGCACAAGTTTCAAATTACGTTAACTATGTATTTCATCTCGTTAGTTTTAGTTAGGCAGGATATTTAGTATTAATATTATTATTTATTATCTATGTTGTGCCAATAGGTAGATATTTTGTTTTCTTTTTTACTTGTTTTTCATTAATTAGTTGGTAAGTAGGTAAGTACGTAAGTAGTTTACTTATTATATTTGATTTTATTTTAATGAATAAAATGTTATTTTGTTTCAGCTACTAATGATGCTAGCACTAACTCTAATGACAACAATAGCCTACGAGTTCATCTTAGTCCTCGCCGACTCGGAAAGAGTAAGTACTCACACAAGAACACAAATTACAATTCCCTTTTTTAATCTCGTATGAATAACTAGCTTCTGCCCGCGACTTCGCGTGAAATTTCGGCCCCGACCCATTGCATAGCATCCCATCGCTCGCCCATGCTACTACTTAGTTTTCGATTAATGTCTTTTCTGACTTCTTTTACTATTGCTCGGCTCCGAAGGCTTGTAGCATGATGTAACATAGCTATAACCTTCCTCAAGAATAGGGCTATTAAAAAAAAACATTTTTTTCAAATCCGACTGGTAGTTCCGGAGATTACCCCTACATACATACAAACAAACAAACAAACAAATTGTACCTCTTTATAACATTAGTATAGATAAGGTTGCACAAGCTTCCCTACATCTCAATGAAGATGCCTTTTTAGAAAAATGCTTAAGTATATTCGTATTAGTGCCATAAATCAGAGGATAATGGTTGTGTATGGCCATTAAGGAAGAGAGATGCCAAGTTGAAATTGAAAATCCGCAGTATATTTGCTCCAGTTATTATGACTCATGATTATTTTAATAATGCGATGCTGACCTGGGATTAAGATTAATATTGTGTAGTAGGACTGTGTCGGAAATATTATGGGGCGGTGCTATGCATAGGCAATGAGCTGGCAACTGTCACTGTTTGGAACGATGCATGTGGCCGCGACTTACGAGTTGTAGGTCGTAGGTTCGAACCTAGACAGGCGAATAATTTACACAAAGTAAAGACTTTGTGTTAATTATTTCATCACTGCTCTCAAAACGGTGTAAGAAAACTGCGTGAGGAAACCGGCATGTCCTAGAAACAAAAAAATCGAAGACATGTGACATCTACCAACGCGAACTGGGACCGCGTGGTGGATTACGGCCCACACCCTCTCACCAAGAGGAGTGTCTCAACAGTGGGAGCATTATAGACTGATTATTCTATGTCAGCCTAGAAATTAAAGGGTAACAAGTGATATGAATGAAATTTAACTAATTCAAGCTTTAGATAAGTTTTAGTTTTGTCAAACCTCAAACATAGGTAATTTCTTCATCACCAAACCAGTCAAACCAAGGTTTATCGTGCTAGTAACTGGATTGTGTCAGATAGGCAGTCGCTCCATCATATGCCTCGCTTTTTGCGGTCGGCTTCAAGTCTAACCGGATGCAGCTGAACACCAGTATTTAACATGGAGCGACTGCCTATCTGACCTACACAATCCAGTTACTGGGTAACAAGATATCCTTTGGCAAGACTGGTTATCAGACTATCGGGCTTCTGACGACCCGTAACGGCTGTCAAAGCCGCGAATGGAAGCCGGGACCAACGGTTCACCGTGCTTTCCGAGGCACGGATAAGTCTCGGTATGTAAAGATGGTCTTATCCACGCACCGACCGCGGCAAGTTTAGTAACGAGCCCCTCTTTGACGGGCAGTCGCTCCATTATGCTGCATCCATAGTTAAGGAAAATATAAAGATGATTCCATCACTAATCCACGGTACGTTTTATTATAAATGCATAAATGAACCCAATTAATGTAAAGTCAATAAACAAATGCAGACAGACGTCTGTATCTGTTTGCTATTGCGCTGCTAAATTAATTAATATCGATCGGCAGAGAGCCGGGAACATTCAAGTAATTAAATGCTACTTCTCACGACTTACATTCGCGGAAAAACATACGCTTTTGTACATACGTGTTGCTGGTGTTGTAATCGTTGTATATTATTGTATAGCTAGGAGGCTTGATTTATGCCCGGTAGATGCCAAGAGACATGCCCCCTATTACATGAGACTTAAACATACGTAATTGCCAAAATTCAACCCTTTCGCGGTATACGAACATTATATTCTGCTATTGTATCTATATTTATTTAGGTTAGCTAACAACTGTTTACAGAGTACATCTAAACTAATCAAAACTAATATTATAAAGACAAAGATTTGATTCTTTGTATGTTTGCTTGTTACGCTTTCATGCTTAAACAGCTAAACGGATTTAAAAAAAAAATTGCATATAAGTCGACCAAGACCAATGACACTCTGAACATAAGTCGACCAAGACCAATGAGAGTGTCATTGGTCTTGGTCGACTTATGTACCAAATTTTTATATGATACTTTTTATCCCGATATTGTCACAAAATCGCAACAGCAGCGCGCAGCTTATGTACAATACATTTCTTAATTACTTACAGGCCAACCTTACAAGCAGTATTTATGGATATATTCATATTATTATTAATATTCTAAAAGGATTATTATTAATGAATTTAAAAAAAATAAGAATTGGTAAATCGCGTACATAACATAACATTATGCCTGTAATCCCCGAAGGCTTAGGCAGAAGTGTACCTATAGTACACTCACATTTATGTTTAAGTCCCATGTAATAAGGGATGAGCCCATTGCCATCAACCGGGCACAAATTCCGGGCTGCTACTGAGAAATTACTTATGAAAAAATCCAAAACACATAGGTGTCCAATTGGTAAATAAAAAACAGATTGATGAACAGCAACATTAATAAATCGCTGTCTTAACCAATTGTTGTGTATGTTATTATAGAGATATGAGGAACAGGGTGTAAAGTTCACTCATCCTCCATAGAAAAGGGGGGATCCTCCAACCAGACGAGTGTTCTGTCTGGTGTGAACTGCCCGACGATTGATGTCGGGACGTTGTATATTATGCTAGTTGTGCAGCAAACTCTCTTGCGCGATGCAGGATCTTGCGTGACGTCAGTATGATGCGTAGTTCGCATGTGGCGATGTAGATAATCAATACTTAATTTTATTACAGATAATATACCTGTCATTCTACCTAATATGGCGTGAAATAAGATCCATGTATTCTTTATGGATGATGTGTTCTGCTATAGCCAGGACTGGTACTCTCTGCAGTGAACTGTCATTGTATTTAGCTGGACGACTGACACACGACCAGAGCATCAGTAAAGGTAATCTACAGGGTCAAATTAAATTAGCTAGTGAAACTCCGCAGACGTGATGGGTATCAATTTCTAAACATTATAAAATAAGGTCAATGACGGCTGGAGTTGTTGTTACTTGAAGTGCGAGTTGAGAAAGTCTGTTTGCTTTTGTTTAATCGTTCTTAGATATATCGATATCTAAGAACGATCGCGATTGAACCCATCGCGTCTGTGATGTTTACACAAAAAAATCTGTGATTTTTAAGCTAATAATTCAAGTGACTACACTTACTACGATCGTTGACCCAAAATAATAGATTATCAAATTCATTTATTTTTTGATTTACCATCATCATCTACAATAATGTTAGGATCGGCTTCCAGTCTAACTAGATACAGCTGAATACCAGTATTTTAAATGGAGCGATTATCCGACTTCCACTACCCAGTTACTGGGTAATACCCCTTGGTAAGACTGGTTGTCAGATTTTCGGGCTTCTGGCGACCCGTAACGACTGTCAAAGATCCAGGAATGATAGGCGGGACCAATTTTTGTTTTACCATGTGTAGAATATTGTTGAATATTGATAAGTAGCTACACATCGCGTCTGCGGAGTTTCTATAGCAAATTTAATTTAACCCTGTATATTCTAGATTAGATAATAATTTATAAGCTTGATATGTATAGCTGACCACGTATTAGCTTTGAGTTTCACTTGCACATCATAAAACGACAAGGTCTATTTGTCTAAGTGACAGTTAGATAGTTTCAACCTTTGTGGCGTTTTCATTTTCTGAGAATTGCTGTCAGAAATGGTGAAGAAATTACGAGGTCGACAGTACTAAATCTAGCTTGCCACGGCATGAATGATGAATTATACTCTAATGGCGACGATTAAGTGGTTATAAGTTATGTAGTATAAACTGTCAGTGAAACCGAAGGCTTTTAGTGTCAGATTTGCAATGCATACACATCTCATCGACTGATTTATTAGTCCACAGGCTGTGAATAAGCAATTATTATTCCTTTTCGTATGAGAAGAGGCTTTGGCCCTGCAGTACTATCACCAGCATAAAATCAAGCGTCCACTGCTACGTAAATAATTATATTTCTGAAAGTAGTTTTCTACAAACACTTTTACACGTCAATAATATTTTTTTTTTAAACTGATGAATTTGGCGTTTCCTATCTGACTACTCTGAGAAGAAAGGCCGAAAAAAACTCAGAGGTCACAGTCTCTTTTAAAGTCCAGACATAATCTTTGTCAAAGCAAGTGAAGACCATGTAGATTACTGTCTGAAATGGTCTTTTGAGGAAAGAACCACGCAGATTAAGGGACCTATCTAGTCAGTGCACGAATTTGTCAAGAATGGTGCAGCTCAACTCAGAACTTGACAAGCTCAACGATACGACGAACCAAAGAAAGGGCATTTGGGTAGGCCGCATAAATTACTCAAATCATGATTAAAACTAACTTAGAAAAAAAAAAACAGAAAAAAGTAACCCAAACTACGTAGTCCTCACATTCACAATAATTATAAATATAATAATAATAATATTTTACAAAGTAAATATTCATGTCATAGCTGTAGGACGTTACTGGAGAGGTTTGCAACGTAAGCTGCGGGCTTTCAGCGGGATTGTCCGAAAGGGTTACCGCTACCCCGGAACATAAAGGGCAAAGAAAGGAATATGAGTGGGTTTTCCCATACAAAAAAAAAAAGCTACGGGGTTCATTTGTTTGCTAGCCACGCATCCGTGAGAAGCATGCTATGAGTCGTAGAGGAAGATTTTTCCTACATTTTCTAACAAAAATACACATGCGTAGCTTAACTTTACGTTGCTGAGGAGCGGCGCCTTTAAAATTGGAAGTTACATTCATTTCTGACTTTTAACAAGACATTCACATTCACTATTAATCAAAATCAAAGTAATTTATTCAAATAAGGCTAAGAATCAGTACTTTTCGAATTACAAAATTACGTAAGACATTCCCCAAAACGCCCACCTCTCACCACTTCCTAGTGCTTTAGCTGGGAATAAGAAGTGGCGCAACTAACTCCTCTGCAGACAATCAATTATGTTAATATCGAAACGAATATGTATATTTGATGTTTTCAGTAAACAATCCAAGCCAATACAAGACGGTCAAGCGGTGGCACTTCATAGTAACATCCCAACAGCCTCAATATGTCAGTGGCTCCATCTTATCCATCGGTCTCAGCACACCGATACTGGTGCTGGATCTAAGCATCAATTATATGCTCATTATGGTCCAGGTAAATACACGCACACATATCCAGATTGCTCGCAGAACAGACAGTCCCATAGTCCCATAGATAGTGATAGGTAGTCAGCCCCATCGGGCGGAAAGGTTCTGGAGTAGCAACCGTCTACCAGAAAGCGCAGCGTTGAAAGGCATCCCACAAGGTAGACCAATGATATTGTGAAGCCCACTGGATGGGAGGAGCACAAGACCTATGTCCAGTAGCGGACGTTGACTGACGACGTTGACTTTGTAAATCACTCTAAACTTTTACACAAGTTAGACTTTTATGGCATAAGGGGAAAACACATGAATGGATATCTAACTATCTACTTAAGAACTGTGAAGTTAAGCAGGTTAATAAGCTGAAACTTTTTGACACTGATTTAATCTATTCTTGAATTGTTTCAGATGTACCTTGCTTACAAATAAACCTAATGCTTAGTATAAGGAAAAATATATTCAATATAAAGACAAAGAATGTAGAGTAACAAAGTCAAAACAGTGCCAGAGCGAGAAGGATGCGAGGAAGGAGGCTCTAAATTCATGGAACTATATAATGTAGGTAACTATGGCGAGATGTGGATGGAACTTGATTTAAATTAACATAATGAAGGTATTATCATTGTACTGTATTATGGAATAACAGGATTTAGTCTGAAAATATATGATTCTAAGTTTAGCTATTTGAATGTAATTGTCCCTCCATAATAAAACATCCTTCTTCTTAGGGTGTCGATGGCAAAAAAATAGTTTTTTTTCTTAAATCAGTTTGGTCCAAAATTCAGCAACGTGGACAGCATTCGCTGACGCAGCCAGTAGGTAATCACGTGTGCAGGTGACAGGGGCATGCGGTGAAGATGGGAGTTGAGCCATTGTCTGTGAAGAGACACCGCATACACACCGGAGTTCTGAGCCCACCATGAACCCCCACTTGTGGAGGTTGTCCTTGCTGCAGCCTACTTGGGTACGAAGTCTATTTAAGCCTGTTTATATCGAAATAAAATACCTATTGCGAAACGAATGCTTTAAGGGCTTGTAATAGTTCAGCTGAAATTAATATTTTGCCCCCACTTCCCCGCGCCATGTATGCTCTATCCCGCTCGCACTGTCAAACTGATTCAGTTAGGGTGAACTAGACTGTGGATGGACGTAGGCTTGATAATAAATGATTAAATTATGATTATATTATTATACGAAATCGACGTCTTCTGTATAGAATAAGCGTTTAGGAAGCTTCATCGAGTCTTCTCGTGGAGTATTTCACAGAGCCTAAAGACTAAGATTTTCAATCAGTGCGTCCTGCCTTTTATGACTTACGGAGCCTGTTAGCGCAAACAGCAAATTTTCACCCCCAAAATAAAAGTCGATTCCCTGCAATTAGTTTTGGCAATGTTACTTAGTTTGTTGTCCGACGGCTATGAGCCTTTTTACATTAAAAATCTAGGTCTACCCTTACCCTTACCCTTTCAAAAAAATCACCTGTACTTGTGGCAATTGAAATATATTTCCATTACCACAAACCTATCTCCAATAAAATTACATATTTATAAAAAAAAAGTTTTGCTGAATATATTGAAAACACCAGAAAAAATTGGAAACTGTCCAAAATAGGTACGTCCTTAAATTTTTGACAATGTTTTGACATTGACGTGAGATTACGATTTTGAATAATTTCAAAGATGACTACAAAATTTGGAAAAATAAAAATACTGGTGCCTTATTATAAATTTAATTTTACATTATTACATAATTTCGTCAGAACATAAAACGTCAATCGGTTCTTTTGAGCGCAAGCGAAGTGACACGGGTTCCCCGTCTGATAGCCGAAGCGGTACCGTAAAACGGAGTGAATAGGGATGCAGGGGTGAATGGGAACGAAACTTTAAAATGGATTTTAACGTTGAAATAATATAGTTTGTTGCCAGAAAAGCCTCTAATGTATTTACTGTTTTTAATTAAAGATTAAGTGTCCTTGTTAGCAACAAACTATATTATATTAAAGTACAAATCCATTTTAAAGTTTCGTCCCGATTCACCCCTGCATCCCTATTCACCCCGTTTTACCGGTACCGAGCGGTGTGAGTGGTTATAAAGCTTGATATTTTCAATCTCATCTTTTTATGTTAATTGTAACGATTAAAAAATAAAAACTAACAGATGACACCTGCTTTATGCATCGATTAGCCTGTAAAGTTGCATGACCTAATTTGAACATTTTCGTTGATTGTTCTTCTTTTATTGTACGGTTTAGAGGTAACTTTGAGATTTCTTTGTATCGAGAAAATTGTTGCAATCGTGTTTTCGAAACAGATGACACCTCGCAGTAGTCCTCATATTTATTGTATATTAATTACAAAGTGAATACTGCGGTACTGTTGAAACTACAGCCATTAATGCTAAGACAATTTTCGCAATCTGAGCTAGTACAGGCCCTTAAATACCGTGATGGTCCAATGGTTAAGCCTCGTCTGTGATGCACGAGGTTGTGGGTTAAAATCCGGGCTAGTACCAATGTGAGTTTTTCAGTACACATGTACGTTTATCTTAGACATCGCTGACATCAAGATGAAACCTCGTGATTAAACATTGTGAGGAATCCTGGATTAATGATTAATATAAATCTGAAATCGCCAAACCACCTAGAGCAAGCCTGGTAATTAAAATCCTACTAATATTATAAACGTGAAAGTTTGTATGGATGGATGGATGTATGTTTATTACTCTTTCATGCAAAAACCACTGAACGGATTTGGATGAAATATACCACACAGATGGTTTATAACCAGGATTTACATATAGGATACTTTTTATCCCGATATTCCCACGGGTTCGACACGGGGTGAAACCGCGGGGCGCAGCTAGTAATAAAATAAAATAATTATGTTTACTTCAGACCAAAGTGAGTCCATAAGTTGTTAGTGACATATTGTGCTTGTACTCTATGTTAGTGTTGTTAGTACTTGATTTAATTTAGCATGCCCCTATTGCTATTTTTTCCCAGTGCCTTTAGATGGGGCAGTCCGGTCTACCAGCAATGATTTTCAGGATACTGTTACGAGTGTTACGCAAGCGTTTCAGTAAGGAAACTGCTTTCTTACGCACGATGGCGTGAAAGCCATCCCTGCGAACTGCAGCAGACATTCCGGACACACAACGCCGCGGCAACTGCAACAGCATCTTTAAAGCGTTGTTGTGTACCGATCCTACAACATCCTGCATAATACAAAGCTTATTAATTAATTAAAGCTCATGCCTTGTCTGTATACGAAGATGGTTTTGCCGTGCAGTGAGATAGTAATTATAGGCTGGTATTATTATTATTTGTCTTTATTTCAACTAAGTACATATGTATAAATAAGTAGATATTATTATTGCGAAACCAATGCATTTAAATGAATATGTTTGCTATGTAAACTGAATTATTGAATGTTCATAATGTATCCAGTTAATCTTCAAAGCGAGTATTTTAGCGTCCAGTGCCACGAATTGGCACGACAGATGAGTTCTACGAATTTGCTACGTTGGATGAACTGGTGGTAGTGTAATCCTTTAGTCAAAGTGATGATTAAAATTCAGTATGCAGTTAGTCTGGTAACTACCAATTATTTTATTAAAAGTAAAATTTATTTAGTTTTATCTGCGTGTAATTTAACCGCATTTTGTTAAACTGGAAGCAGACCCCAACACAGTTGGGAAAAGCCTAGGCAGGTGATGATGACCTGAAAAAGGTTTTGTTTCTATAAGATTATACTATAACAAAAGTATACCAATACTAAAACATTTTGGACGTACGATAGTAGCCGTAAAACTACAAATAAATTTCCATCCACGATTCATTACAATCAAAATACATTCAATGATCCTATTACTACTTGCAACTTGTTTGCTACAAAAAACACGTGGTACATTATGCCATCCCTTATTTATATTATTTAAATACATGTACGTACAGTATGTATATAAATAATATATACGTGTATAAGTAATACGTACGTACATACATGTACGTGAGGTACGCGACGACGTCTATTTACTACTAGCCTCTGTAAATCCAACGCTGGCTCGCGTTCACCACTTCATCGTTTGGTTGAGACATGTAACAATGAGTTTAATTCAATCGACATTCTTTTTCTTGCTAAAAATGCACTTAAGAAGCAAATCCAAGCAACCCTAAAGGATCAGCAAAGTAATTTATAATAAAATAATGCTTAATAATGTACACACACAAATTTACTATCAACTTTTTATTTTTTTATATTATAAATTTAAAAAAAATCCAGATATATGAGTTCTAGGACAATGACTGTTGTATAGGTATTGTATTTATTTGTGTTACTAGCTAGTTTTAAGTACTTTAAATTGTAATCTGTGGAGAACGTAGTGGGTAGCATAATCGTTTTAAAATGTAATATTTAAGTAATTATGACTATTTCTTATTGTGCTACTGTTTGTTTTTCCTTATATAAATAAATAAATAAGTATCAAACTACACTGTAGCACCAAATATAACAACTTTAGATACTAAAATAACTAGTTGCTACGTAATTGCTACGGCGTAGCGGAAGTCACCGCTACGCAAGCTACGTCGTAGCAGTCGTAGTTTTGTACGTGTTTTGGACGTGTAGTTTTTGTTTGAGGATTTTTAGTATATACTTCCCTTTATTTAAGTAAAAGTAGTATTTTATGAGAGCAGTGGCGAATGAAAACATCGTGAGGAAACTGGCATGTCCTAAAACCAAAAAAATCGAAGACATGTGACATCTACCAAACCGCACTGGGCCCGCGTGGTGGATTAAGGCCCACTCCCTCTCACACAGAGGAGGTCTGTGTCCCAGCAGTGGGAACATTATAGGCTGATTATAGGTTATAGGTAGTATTTTATGCACGTAAAGTTTTATTTTCAAGATTTCAATGTAAAAATACACATTGTTAAATTCACGAAAAATAAAAATGCTGTAAATATCTCTCGTCTGGAGGACTTATTTAAACATTCTATGTGAGTACCATGCTGGGAATCCAAATATCGAACATCGGACGTTGGTTGACAAAAATACGGATTTTTTTTTTTCATAGAAACTAGCTTCTATTATGTAACGCATGCAGCTCTTCATTGGTAGTCACATTGCACCAGCACTCTACCAAATTGTGCAAATAAAATACGAAAAAAAAATGTTGTAAAGTTCAACCTAGATTTTTCAATAGGTAACAGAATGAAAAATCTGTACGTAAAACGACACACCTATCAAATTTCATGGTCCAGATTTTTTAGTAACTAACAATCTATATATCATGTATCAGAATCAGATGAGCAGTGGTGGCTCAGTGGTGATTCCCCCGACTTGCGAGTTCTTCGTGGGTTCGAACCCAGCCAGGTGCTTTACTTTGTGTAAATAATTATAATTATGGTTAGGGGAAATTATAGGCTGATTATGTATGTATGAGAAAGGGGTTGTTATATTTGAGGGTGTGGGACAGACCATCAAACTGAAGGACTGTCTCCACGAGGCGAACATATTATTCGCGGAAAAAATATCAACAACTTTTTTATCACACTATTCTGACACATGAGATGAATGCTCTGAATATACGTAAAAAGTTCTTGGCATTCGTTTTATAATTCCATTTTAACATTTTTAATTCCGGTCAAATTAAAACGAACCCTCAAAGATGACCTAAAACGGAAACAATGGTCCCTAAAGACCAAAAGCTATTATATAAACCAATAGATAACTAATCCACTATTGAGTAACCCTAACACCTAACACCGGCTATGACAATAACTATTTAATGGTCTTATAATAAACTAGAACAGGATATCGATATACAGTTTGTGTACAGTCGGCCAATTAGTTAAGTGTCCAGGGATATTAAGAACATTATAGAGATGAAAGTCAAATCGTTTATTTCAATGAGACCATTAAAACGCACTTGAATTTAATTTACAAGAAAAAAACAGAATTGAATCTAGTTGCCCCTTCCTAGGATCAGTAGGCCAATTCTCGTAATTTAAAACGTTCAAAATCTAGTCGCAGTCTCATCTCCGCGACAAACAAATGTCGAAAACTTGTCAAAATGTAGGGAAATTTGAGGTTTTTTTGACAGATTGAGACTGAGATCACACTGTGAACGTTCTTAAAATTACGAGAATTGCCCCTCTGTGGTGGCCCAGTGGTAACGGCCCTGACTTATGCGTTGTAGCTCGTGGGTTCGAACTTCATTTCATTACCCTGCTCTCAAAACGGTGAAGGTTAGGAACCCGGCATGTCCTAAAACCAAAAATTCGAAAGCATGTGGCATTTACCAACCCGCACCCCCCCCCCCCCTTTAATTTTTAAAATATAGTAACAAACGTCATATTTGCAAGTCTTTACACTGTACGTTGTCCTCCCATACTATTAACACTGTGTTATGGAAACATTGCTAAAGTCAATTATTTCTAAAAGAGTAAGAGTTTCTTGCCAGCTCTTCTCCATAGGAAACGACGAATTGGACCCGTGCACCTAGCTTCTGATGATTCTGATTCATAAGTGCCCATGTCGGTTTATATGAAATAAAATATTGTTAAATTGTTTATTTTTTTTAACAACTCTCTAGTATTGATTAAGGATTAAAAGTACTTCTTCACTATTGACTATTTATCAAGATTTAGCATTTGCATGAATCCGTTTAAATTACCATCTGAAGGCCAATTATTTTACTTAAAAACGTTCAAATTCAAGTCACAATCTCATCTTAGCGACAATCAATGTCAAAAATGTAAGTGTAAGTAAGTAAATTATTATTTTATTTTTTTAAACGAAAATGAAAGTGATGATGAAATTGTTTATGAAATGATTTTTTTTTTTTTAATTCTGGTGGGAAATCATCGAATGACCCCTCCCGCTCTGGGTGGAGCGGAAGGGAGTGTCAGACTCTTACTGACTAAAACCCACCCATGTTCCTTCCTTCGCCCTTTATGTTCCGGGGTAGCGGTAACCCTATCGGACAATCCCGCTGATTTTTTTTTTTTTTTGACAGATTGAGATTGAGTTTATGTAGAATGTGAACGTTCTTAAAAATACTGGATTTGCCACTCAGTTATCTCATTTCCGTAGTGTACAAACGTTAACTTTATGTAATAATGATCAAATCATTTATTAAACAAATTGCCGACGGGGGACTATTTGCGCAGGTCAATGATAAAATTAATGGGGTCCACAGAGCTTCGTATCTACCTTTCTGTTTGAATAAAAACTGGATTTATACATATCTGTACAAATGAAGGCTTTTATATGATTGTAGTGATTAATTCCTAGGCTTTTGGGAGCGGAGGATGAAGGTAAACGTAGTTTTATTATGAAAAAAATATAAGAAACCTTATTTTTATGAGTGTAATAAATAAGTTGTACCTAAATAAAGAAGGCCATGCTTGAACATTCGTTATGTCATACCACGAAAAAAAAATGCAAAAGCATAGCAGATTGCTTGGCAAAAAATAATACATGCTTTAAATAACTATTTATGTACAGTGCCCACCAAAAATTTGTTGACTTTTTACACTTCAGCTTCTGTGATGCCACATTATGATTTAAAATAAAATAATCGGTTAATCCCTTAGGATTAACCGATTATTTTTTATGATAAGTCGTAGGTAGTTGAATCGGTCAATAAAAACGTTATACATAGTGTACAGTTTGGAATTCGAATTTTAAATCAATCATCGCAGCTGACGTCGAAACATGTCAACAAACTTTTGAACGACACTGTACATAGTATCTACTGAATCATGCTTAATAATATTACGCGGCACCAACTACGACTCCTATTTAGCCCTTTCCGTCAAACGATGCCACAAAACAAAATCAAATTAGCACCAACAAAACGGTGTCATTACAAAAAATATCGAAGATAATGACACCAAACAGCCATTACGACGAGCAAAAACGATCTTCCTAATGTTTTTACAAGAAACCCCATCGCTCTCTAGCAGCTGAGAGCATTAAAGGCTTATGCTGGAGCATTTTTCTTCATTCTCAGTAATATATTATTTCAGTGTGACGTCACGGGTTTGAACCATTAGTCATGTCGGGTTTTGACACCATGCAGTGCGGAAGGGACGGATTAGAGGTTTTCAACTGACGTAGATCAGTGAATTGAAATAAGCAGACATTGTTTGGGTTGCCTTGCTTGACAAGCTTGACAGACTGTGGTGACCAATGGTTGAGGTGGAAAGGGGATATCTTTTTGCGTGGGTGTCAGAAAAGATTACTTTGGTATTAAGTTTTTTCCTAATGGATTTCGTTGAAAGAACGTAGGGTTATGCGAGACTCTAGAAGACTTAAGCCGAAGCAGGTATAGTCCTGCTACCATGAGGGGAAGAAAATAGCATGGTGACCACATCAATACTAGCGTTGTCTATCAATTAATTGTTTCGAGCCTTCATTAAAGAAGTCGTGGAGATGCCCATTTTCAGCAAAATTTTCGAATTAACTTGTTGAATGCAGCTTTAATTGATTAAATACAATTACGTACCTGCGTCAGTAATAACTATTAGTTTCAGTAAGGAACTTTTTCAATTCCGACTTCGAGTAACCGGTAAGCGGTGATTGGATTACCCCTAATTACTTTATCGGGTCCATCAAGCACCATTTTCCGTAATCAGGGATTTGCCTTTATGCTCCTTTTTGTTTTAATCTACGAAGAGGGCAATTGTTTGAAATAAATTAATGCAACAATTAATGTAAGTATTACACATATATACATACGTAACCTCACGCCTTCTTACCAAAGGGGTAGGCAGAAACTACAGAAGGTAACAGGTACAGTTCGCTTTGCATTTATAATATTAAGAAGTAGCATATTACATATTAGTATAGCATGTATACCGCGTACTGGAAGACGTAGCGTTGGAATGCTTCCCACAAGGTGGACCGATGGCCTGGTGAAGGCCGCTGGAATAAGCTAGATGCGAGAAGTACAGAACCGGTCGAAGTGGTGGTGCTTGAACGAGGCCTATGTCCAGCACTGGACGTGTTTCGGCTAAAGTGATGATGATGAGCATAATATGGACATTGGGGAAATCAATCATTTCAGCCTTCAGTTTTAATAAGGCCTTTTAAATTATTAAGGAGACCAACCTTCGCTTTTCTTTATTGTTCGAATTAAAGTATCAAGGTTTCTGAAAACACATCTTGTGACTCATAAACTTCTCCCGCGTTTTTAAAGTCTACAACTCCTTGTCAACAATGTTAATACTGCAGGGACTATAGTTGTATCAAAACGCACAACGGAGAGACCATTGCGATGTTTGTACACTTAGCTTCCAGGTGCAAAGTATGCGAATTTCATTAAAAAAAATACGACAGTCGTGAAACAAAAAAAAAATAAGAACAAAAATCCGTTTCTTTGTAAATCCATGGCGTTTCTACAAGCAGCGACAGTGCCCTATTGTTACGTCACTGCTGATGGAAGCACCCTGGTTCAGAATAATTGGCTGTAACCAGTCAATACTTTCATTGTCATGGAAAATTCCGAGAGCGATGGCTTCCTAAAAAAATGTTTCGTACATTTTGTGAGCCGGGTTGACATCTAGTGAGCCATGAGAGTGCAGGGTGACAATAGATGGAGAACACTTGGGACTAAAGTTTTGGAAAGCCAATGAAGGGGTACTGAAAACGTGCGTTTATTTTAGAAGTATTTTATTTATTTTACTGCCTCGTTGGTCCAGTGACAAACACCTGGATGAGGGACGCGCGGAACCGGAAGTATGGGAGAAAAAAGGGGAGGCTTATACCCAAAAGTGGGTGATTCTGGGCTGAAATGATGATGATGACAGTCTAGAAACAAGCCCAACAGCTGAATATGAGGTCCTGGGTTCGATTCCCGGGACGAGCAAAGTATTATTGGGTTGTTTCTTCCAGAATTTCTCAGAAGCAGTGCGGAGTTTCTCACTAGTTCCAGAGAGTTTTGAAAGCACTAGGCTCGCCCCCGATTACTTGGGATTTAAACACAACTGGTGAATTGTGTTTTTTTTTTAAACATTGCCCCACACTAGGAAGTTCTCCTGTATCGTGGGTGCGTTCACAAACATTTAAACTCACATACACAATCAGCCAGACCCGGAACAACTACTTGTAGGTCATACAAATATTTGTTCCGTGCGGGAATCGAACCCGCGACACGCAGCGCAGCAGTCAATCGCTTAACCACTGCACCAACCGTGCCGTCAGCACTTGGTTGTACTATAGTTACACACTGCCTAACCCTTCGAGGAATACGGGCATGATGTGTTATGATGTTTATTACTATAATAAAACACAGTATATAAATTCAAAATTGGCTTACAATGTTATTTAGTAACGGTATGTCCCAGTTTTGATTAGTAATAAAAGCACCTGTGAGCTAATGATCTCCTAAAAAGGTTTATAGTCAGAAAATCATTACCGGCACAGCTGCTTTGAAACTTCCCAATGCATATGTATTTCAAGCTACTGGTGTGCTGATACGGTAATTGTAAATACAGCACATTTGTATGCCGAGCCAATATTTGACTCAAAGCGCGAGACGCTTCAACGCGGGCAATCTAATATTGGATCTGATGCGTGGATCCAATACATGGCAGGTGCATAGGTAAGTAGAATCAGGTATGTATCATATAAGCTAATAAAAAGGTTCAAAAAGTTTGGTTCGTGGTTGGTGGTAGTGTGGTGCAGCGTTTGAAACTAAAAAAATAAAATATGCTTTGCTTAAAATCTTTTTCAAATACAAGATTTTAATGAACTAAAAAGTCTTACACTTAAAAATAAGCCTCAAACTTTTAAGTAAATATTAAAGTTCTATGTTTACGTAAGTTTTATTTCGTACTTTTTAGTTAATGAAAAGTTTTAAAAAGGGTTATACGTACCTATATTTTATTTTATACTTTTTAGCATTTGTTTAAATATTTGTACCACCTTCACTTGTAAGGTCGAGATGAATTCAATTGGCCGAAACACTACAGGGCTATCTTGTTTGGTTGAGGAGTTTCTATGGCCGCCTTCCGACTCCATCATCAGACCCTGAACACCACCTAGTTACACAACACTTTTCAATACATATCTTATGAAACCACACGACGGGGCTATAGTAAGTATCGCAAGTTTCGAGTAAGAAACGCATACGAATGAAGCAAGCTAATATAAAGCTTGTAATAAGATATATTTCTTAATATTTTAGACACAATCATCTGCACCTCTTTGCCATGAATAGGACTAAAATCCGGATCACCTCTGTTAAATCCTTTAAAATAAAAGGTACTACAGTCGTAAGCTAATTAATTTAATGAGCTACTACAAAAAGTGTCACCAACCAACAGTCTCCAACCCCGAGCCTGTTCAAACAACATTTCCGAATGTATTTTTAAACCGAGCGATCAACAAGCGCCGGAAATGCCCCTAGGCCCTAGAAACTACATTACCTACTTGTAAAACAAGCTAAATGAGCATCTTTACCAGGAAAACTAATTGGGACCCCGGGGCGTGATTCCGCTTCAGAAAGGAAACCTTATTAGGGCCGGGTAATTATATGTCAGTCCGGTAAGGGTACGGGCATTTTGGACGGTTTTTAGGATTTTTTGGTTAGGTGTCGAAAATGTTCATAGGGATTTTATGAGGTTAGGTGGAGTTTATATTTTGAAATGTTGACGGTGAATATTGTAATTGCTATGAGCATAGCATAATCAGACTATACAGGTGGGACACAGGCCTTCTCTCTACGAGAGGGATTGGGCTGTATAATATAATCTACGATGCGGGCCCAATGGGGGTTGGTAGATGTCACATGTCTTCGAAATTTTTCTTCCAGAACATGCTGATTTCATCACGATATTCGCCCACCACTGCTCACAATATGAGCATAGGTTGCTGGTAATTGGTACTTCTGTCTGATAATTACAACAAATAGTAATAAAAACTATTTAAAGTTTCAGACGTTTCGTTTTGAAGAATTTATTTATTTACATATTAACGAAGGTATATCACGCGGCCGCCCCATTATATTTGTCAGTATTGTTTGGTTTTTTTTTTGCAATAACACACACACACACACACTATTTACGTACATAAACGTTACTATTTTTATCTGACACATATTTGCACGTCACGTTGCAGTGTAAAACTGATTTACATCCGTCACCTCACACATCAGGTTAATTTGAAAACCAGCGTCAGGCACTAGTTGTCTGGCATTTTTTTGCTGAACTGGGCCTTTTTGATGCAGCCGTGAGGCACACTTTCCTGCTAATTTCTTACATCGGTTTTTATACTTTCTATTTGTTTTTTTATTCGTTGTTATCTGATGTATGTATCTGGTATACTGTGTGTCTTTTGGTCTGTGCTAAATAAATGTATTTTCTTTCTTTCTTTCTTTCTTTCTTTCTTTCTTTCTTTCTTTCTTTCTTTCTTTCTTCCTTTCAGTCTATCCGGTTGATATTGTCACTGGCTTATTAAAAGTTGTGTATAAGTCATTCATTAAATTTATTCCTCTTTCCTCTTTTCCAGTATTTCAATATTTAAAAATCAGAAAAGATACCTTCAATTTAAACCATGCAATCCTATCCACCTTAGCCGACGTCCACACGGCCGTAAAAATATCGCGGTGGGATTTTATCGAGCAATGGATCTTCACCTCTCGGTGTTGAGCCAAGCGTTGAGAATCCAATATAGCGCATCTTAACGCGTCAACAAACCATACTGTTCGAATTTCAACAGTCGGGGCTAGACAGTGCGTTGAAGTTCCAGTGCAAACGTCAGCTTAGTTGCTTGTCAATTTCATACCAAAAAACTAGACACCATTGTGTTTTTCTACACCAAAACTGCAATACGGTTTTATCTCATACCAAAATATGATGCATCATTAAACTCCACATGCAGCGTACCTTGACCTGAGAATGGCTGGTGTGGCTGCACCGTGCTCCGTGTACCGTGGGGAAGGAAACGACTCATTATGCCTCAATGGTGACGCGAAGCCTCGAGTGACAGACGATGAAAATTAACCCTTGATTGCTTCGGGTGAAAAAATAGGGGAGGACTTGCGTGGATACGAATTGCATATTAAATTGTATTTAAAAAAAAACAATTTTGTATTGTATCACATTATTACTTTAGAATGAGACGGTAGAAAATATAAATTTTCCATGGATATTTTCATTGATGTCGAGTAAATGCTCTTCCGAAAGTGCCAAATAAAAATAATTAGGTTGTTATGAATTTAGCACACAATAATTAGCAATTGCAATTTGTTGAAAGGTTTTGGAATGTGTTAACCACAGATCTGAATTGTTTTTGTTGCCCTAACGAGCTTGACTCCTACCGGAGGACTGGCTGTCACTAGAAATAGACAGAATTGTGTAGAAAAGAAAGACGAAAGCCTTTACCCTGCAGTGGGACAATACAGGCAGTTAGATTAGAACCTTAATAAAGCAATTTTTATTACACACAAAAGAAACCTGTAGCCCTGCTGTAGTCGGTGAGAGACTAGTCATGAGTAACTTCAAAACTGTATACCTCTTCTTGTCCTGGCAGGTCCACGTTAACACAGTCGAATCCCATTAAACCTATTTTAGCATTTAAAAATGAGCGCATAATGGCGACTCTTTTGTTTTCATATCTTTTCACTTACCTGCAATTAAAATGGCGGAAATTATTTACTTAATGCAATCATTCTGGATTTTTAAATCATGTGCGATGCATTGTGTGGTTATTAGCCTGTTTTGGAGTCCAGACGATGCCTCATTAGTGGTATTCTTTCAGGACACTGAAGGCTCTGGAGTGGCGACCGTGTACCGGAAGACCGTCATTGGTTTACCTTGTGGGATAGTCTCCCACAAGGTAGACCAATGACCTTGTGAGAATAGCAGGAATCCGCTGGATGCGAGAAGCATGGAGCCGGTTAGAAGTGGAGGTGCTTGGGGGAGGCCTATGTCCAGCAGTGGACGTTTTTCAGCTGAAATGATGATGATGATAATGAATATGAAACTAAACTACTTACTGTGAGCCTAACACCAACGCGCGGAGTAAACGTCACACACAATTTGTTTTAAGACTTTATCCTACTTCCTATACCTACTGAGGTAATACGCGAAAGTTTGTGAGGATGGATGTTTGTGACTCTTTCACGCAAAACTTACTGAACGGATTTTGATGAAACTTTACTGTAAATTAGTTTACACATTAGAATAACACATAATATGATAATTTTTATTCCGATATTCTCACGGGATCGACACGTATGCGGGTGAAACCGCGGGGCGCTGGTAGTTCATATATATGGGTGATACTTAATGTGCTTGTCGATAGTTGTGTTTTCAGTAATCGCTCGAATTTAGTATTACGTTTGCGTGACGCGTTCGTGTTAAGCCCTCCGGACTAGCTCGTTTACGTTCTTGAAACAATTTGGATAATATTAACATACAATGAATAATGATGAATAAATTAACGGAAATGTTTCGCCGCAACAGGAATTATTCCTGTATCGAGAGAGCGTTTAGAAATACACAAATCTCACATGACTTCCACAAACAACTAGAGCTGAAACTAATAACCGCAGGCCAAACAATTATTTGTTCTATACGGGAATTGAACCCACCATGACATTCTCTCGATACTCAATTACCAGCACCTCATGGTTGTAAATATTTATTTATTTATTGTTACAATTTAACATTGTAGGTATAAATCAATTATTATTACACAATTTAATTTCAATCATAGAAATAATAATTGTGAAAAAATGAATGCCGTTTTGCGTAGATTTCTTTCATACTCGTATTTTCCATTTAAGTTTCTACTTTATTTTTAATTTCATTTGTCACGTCAGGCGCAAATAAACTTAATTTCTTTCTTATCGTAAACAGTTTGTGTGAGATTAGGTATGTCTAGAGAATGGGCATAGCTAATTCATCCTTTTAAGCCATCGATACGAAACTCCAATTTTTTTTCTGTCTTTTTTTTTTTTTTTTTTCTGGTGGGAAATCATCAAATCACCCCTCCCGCTCTGGGTGGAGCGGAAGGGAGTGTCAGACTCTTACTGACTAAAGCCCACCCATGTTCCTTCCTTCGCCCTTTATGTTTCGGGGTAGCGGTAACTGCTAATTTTCCTATAAATAAGAGAACTCAACACGTAAAGCTGGCGACTAGCGAAGGTCGTTTTATGCGCTACCGATGCGCATGTTGTTTTGGCTTTACGTTTGGTAGGATCTGGTAAAGGGGGCCTAGGAGCCCGGAGGGCGGCTTGGAGCACAAAGAGCTGCCTCAGAGTCAGCACCTTACATTCCGCATATAATTCGGTAGTGGGGAACCTATACGGTCTGCCAAGCATTACCTTAAGTACAGCTCTCTGTGCTCTTTCCAACCCAAGCAGCTTTGTTTTATAAGTAACTATTGCATCCCGGTCTGGGGTGGCCCCAGACCGGGATGCAATAGTTGATAAAGGACTCGCAAAGTGCAAGATACACCATTTTTAGTATTTTTGAATCTGCACAATGGCGTAGTGACTCAAAAATGTAAATATAATTTCCTGACTTTTGAAATTAAACTGTCGATTTTCGTTGATTTTCAGTGATTAATTTGATGACGGGAATTGAACCCGAATCGTCTGTGGTAGGTACGGACGCCAGCACATCAAGTTACTACAATCTGTCAAATTTCTTTAATAGATTTTCAACTTTATCGCTAAATCATTAAGGTTCAAGGTTGATTGGGAAAATTTGACAGTTTCGGGTAGCTTGACCTGCTGGCGTCTGTACCTAGTGCAAACAGTCAAAACAACATTGAAACTGTTATTTTCGGTAAAAAATAAAACAAAGGAAAGCATTTTTGTAATTGTTTTTATTAAAACATTCACAATCATCGTTTACAGTATATCACTATAGGTAATGTCAGTCGGGTTCACCTAATAATAAAAAGTATTATTTTTAACAACAAACAGGTTTAAAATTTATCAATTTCGTTTTGCCGTGCAATTATAAATTAAAATGTTGCATTCAATTAAAAAAATCCAATTCAATTTACAATTACTAAATAAAAGGCTTAAAATAAATGGTTTTACTTTTTTAATTGCTTGCAACACAACACTTAGAATAGTAGTATAATTTTATTTTTGTATATTTATAATATCATAGTAACAACTAATTAGCCTAGGATATACATACTATAGTCACTTTGTAACTTACTGCTCTTTTCGAGGCTGCCTCGAAGGGAGCAATGCCTTGCGCCTCGTCACAAGCAATTCAGCAATTGCAGGGTTCAACATTTATAAAATTGACTGCCACCAACTGACTGTTAAATACCTAATGAAGACCCTCCCAAAAGTTATTAATATTATTGAAGGAATATTCGTATTTATTCAACTGGATACAGAGTCCACTCTAGTTTCACGGGAACGAGAAAAGAATAACCCAGTTAAAAATTACTAAAGAAGAAAACTACTTTTTCCACAAACTCATCAATCTCCAATGATTCCTTTGGACGTTACATACATTCCAACACACGTTTGCACGAAATATGCTTCCCGTAGGTATTCAGAATTTTTCCACGACTTTATTCAATGAACGCAGTGTTTTTTAATTGCACGCAGATATTATCTATGGTTAATTCTAAACAGTTAAGCAAACGCCAAGCTTAACAAATGGCTGTTACAGTTAAGTTTGCTTTCCTTTCAGTTATGATACCTCTGGCAGCAGCAATCCAACACCAACCTCGTAGTAACGAAGAGAGTAAAGATCACTGTTATTTTGACAAACTTGTCAATGTGCAGAAATCCAACATCAACCTTATTATTACGGCAATAAAGATCACTGTGATTTTGACAGATTTGACAATGGCAGTAACCCAAATACAACCTTATGATAACGACAATAAAGATTAGTGTCTTTTTGACAAACTTGTCAACGACAGCAACCCAAAAACAACCTTATTGTGACGATAATAAAGATCATTGTGATTTTGACAGTAATGCAAATCAGAAGTAAAATAACTGTGCAAGGACTGTACTAGAAGTGTGTACTAGAACTGAAATTCGACTGGCGTTGAGGTGTGAAGTCACAGTAATCTAGGTACAGACGCCAGTACATCAAGCTACTATAATCTGTCAAATTTCTTTAGTAGACTTTCAGCTTTATAGCTAAAGCATAAGGTTCAAAGATGATTGGGAAAATTTGTCAGTTTCGGGTAGCTTGATGTGCTGGCGTCTGTACTTTAAAAACAAATGAGTTCGCTTTCGAATTATGTGCGGACACTTGAGTGAGGTTCGAATTAATCATAACAAAATGGCACGTTACGGGTTTGGTTTCCGCACTTAGTACTTCAAGTGGACCATTGTGCGTTGGCCATGGCGGCCGTCGGTGGTTATCTCAACCAGACCACAAAATGGCACTTCTGCTCATACTATTGGGAAGATACCCGTTTTGTTTTTATTAAAAAAAATGAAATTTATCACTTATGCCACTCGACTTACCGCTCCATTCCCATTGACATAATTACATTACCTAACTCCACATTTCATACAAATGTTAATTCCTATCTAAAGACTTGCTCACGTCATGTCGCGATCAACTGAATTCAGCGAGTCATTAACATAACAAAATATGCTAACAGATCGTTCCTAGCATTTCAGAACGTAATTCGTAACTAGTTTAATTTATATTACACCTTATATATTAATTTATTCAATCATTAATTTACATTACATCATTATATTTATTTTTCACTATACAATGTTACAGGTCGCAGATTTACGGCGACGTAATACTGATGAAATGAGCTGGCATTAAAATATTTTATGAATGCAGCATTGGATATGCAATATAGGGTTTATATTCAAAGACCAGCCAAATTTAAGGGTGGTACAGACAATCAGACTGAACAATTTTCTCCATGGGACCAACATCGTAATTGTGAATAAAAATTCAGCCGTGAAATACGTTTAGGTCGAGTATTGAAGTTTTCTACACAGGACACGGGACAGTTGATAAATTTTTCGCGATTACGTTATTGTTCCCATGGACAAAGTTGTTCTGTTTGGTAGTCTGTACTACACCCTTTAATTTAGCTGCCCTTTGAAAATAAACCCTGTATACATACTTTTATAATAAAATTAATTTCCACTAACAGTGATACAATAATGCATACAAAAATAATACACAATTTCGAACGAAATGTTAGCAGAGACCTCTAGATTATTTAAACTATCTGATATATACAATACAATACAAGATGTTTTCCCCTCATGAGCTCGTCTTCCACGTTAACTATTATCTGTTTATTGAAGCGTGATGCTCTTCGCTTTACGTGCTGCGTACCAAATGATAATGTCGACTACAAATGGATTCAAAATTAACTGAATTGAATTAATTATTCAAGACAGGAGCTGTTGATATTCTTTCTTTACCTTTTTAGTTTCGTACCCAAAGTCTCAGGCTGTATCTCGTGAACTGTAATAGGCAAATCGTTGAAATTTCACAGAATTTGTATTTCCATTGCCGCTATAACAAGAATTAATAAAAACTAAATAAAGTTAAAGATTAAAGAAACTTGTTTTTTTCGGCGTTTTTTTGCCTTATGGTACGGAACCCTTCGTGTGCATGTCCGAGCCGTACTTGGCAGGTTTTTTTTTACAAATTAGTAATACAAGACCTACATTTCAGTCGAGTTTACGTATCGAATATGTACACAACAAAGCTTACAAAGAGAGGTAAAACATCAAGAAAATAAAGCACAAACTATTAATAACACCACGATATTCTGGAAAACGTTTTCACATAAAGGGAACACCCGACCTCTTATTTACACGGGCGTGACGCGCCACGTCCATGTGTAAAGCGTTGCAGGCGACGAGGTGCGAAACACGACACATCCTGTATAAAACGCAGCCACTGTATTTAACAGCCGTTCATATAAGTTTATGTACTCAAGTAGTGTGATGACGTATAACGTGTGATGTTAACTGCGTATGTTGGGCCAATATTGGGTTAGTTTTATGTTCAGATTGTTGGCTTCAGTATGAATAGTAAATAATAATATTTTGTTTGGAAACATGTTTACCAAACAACTGGCTGATTTTGATAAACTTTAAAAGAAAGAGTTCTCGTTTCATTTTCTTTTTTCACTGTTTAAATGTTTGGCTAACAATATTTGTTCTAAATTAGAAATCAAAATTGTTACCTGCTTCCTACAGTTTCATTTTCATTCAGTAAACACTTCTAAACTAAATATTGGTACAATTTCCCTCCATGTACACCGTTCAGGAATGCCGTTAAAAATCCACTATCCTGTTTGTTGGTACGTTCTGCAGACCCTTTGATGTGCTGCGCTGGTTGTTTGCTTCACAAAGTAAACACGCATGGCGTGAGGCTCACACATAGCTCCACGTATTAGAAAACATTAACTGAACTGGGTGCGAATCTAGATTACAATTATTGATATTTTGTGATTGACAGCCGTCAAACGTGGAATTCAACCCTCCCGTATTATTATTATACTCTTTGATTCAACCATCATGATCTAAAGGCAACGTGAAGAAGAGAATTAAAATGATCTTGTTGAAAACCGTATTTAAATCTATAGATACTAATATTATAAAGAGGAAAAGTTAGTTTGTTTGTATGTATGGGGTAATCTCTGGAACTACCAGCTGCATTTGAACAAATCGGTTTGCACTTGATAGGCCAACTCTTGAGGAAGGCTATAGGCTATTTAACATCACGCTATGACCTTTAGAGCTGACCAAAAAAGTCAGAAAGAAAGATAGCGGGGGCAGGTGATGCGATGTGACGGGGTGGGTCGGGGTAACAAGAAATCTCACGCGCACGAAAGCAGAAGCTAGTACACATTAAAATTGCGACAGGAATTAAACTAGAGGGGCAATTCCCGTATTTTTAAGAACGGTCACATTCTATCTATGTCTCAATTTGTCAAACATACCTCTAGCATAGATACAGATAAACTCATGCCTTCTTTCCATGAGGGTAGGCAGCATCTACAGAACGCCACCTGCTACGATCCTTACATAGTCCTTTTGCTTCGTTTACGCTCATAGGTCTGGTCATACACGCATGCTGGTTGCGAGTTAAGTAATAAGCACCTGACCATTCTGAAAAACATTACCAATAAGGTCACTATATGCTATAGGGCTTCGCCTCCCGGCGTTTTCACTCACATTTGCCTTGAACTACGTGTTGTTAGTCGCGTTTCATTCATATTCTTAAAATTACCAAACCATCAGAGCATACTCTTTTCAATTTTTGATGGCTAGTCTCCGTTGAGATTAGCTGCCATGGCCGAAATTCGGCCTATTGGACTATTATAGGTAATAAAATGCATGCCTTCGCCCACAGAAAAAGATTATTCGGCCATAAACCAGCTCTCTAAGATTTATCTCAACATGTTTTCTAACATGTATCTCTTGTCAATATTTCAGGATCATATGAATTTGAAAACTCCATCGTTGTCGACATAGCTCACAGAATAAGCAAGCTGAAGTGGCAATGGGTCGGCCATATTAAACGTAAAACTGATGACCGTTAGGGTAGACATGTTATTGAGCGAAACCGTGAATCGGCAAACGTAAGGTAGGACTAGGTGGAGCGACGAACTTCACAGGATGGCTGGTGAGCAACTGGATGAGAGTTGCCGAAAATCGAGTTGAATGAAGTACAATATGAGAGGCCTATGTCCAGCAGTGGACTTCTGTAGGCTGATAAAGATGAAGTGCAAGTTTTTTTTAAGGTTTCCCGAAGTTTAAAGTCAAGCCAAAATCTAATTAAATAGTGACAAATACAGCTAGGGACAATAATAATGATTCTAACATTATTATAATAACAATTTCCATCGTCAACAACGCGGAAAGTTTGCCACCCCGCCGCGCAAAGTTTAAATTTAATCAATCACTCTGTAGCCGCGTGGTATTTTCCATAATCCATCCGATATTGTTTATTTTAGAAGTTTATTATAACACCATGTACCCAGGTGGTTAAGTAGCAACTGTGCCTATACTGCGATCTGTAAGGTTAACCGATCGTGAGTCTCTAAAGCGCAGGTAGATTATACGCTAGTAACTTTCGCAGGTAAAATTAATTAAACCAACCGTTTTTAATTGGACTAGATTAGTGACGGCCTCAAGTGAAAATCACCCTTTTGTAAGGCTATCATGTTTGACCCAATATTTAATCATCTTCCTGCCAATATTAAAAAAAAAAACATTTTTCACTTAATCCATCCATAGATTTCAGGTTGTTTACCGTTTATTGAGCCTCTTCAAAATCACTCTACCTCCTTTTTAAGTGGAGCCCAATGTCCAGCTGTGGGCTATTGAGCTTTGTTCATTTGATTGACCGACTTTGCATATTAATGGGCGGTGAACGCCGAAGCGTGTCCAATATAGGCCATTGTTCAGGGCCATTAGGGACAATGACACTGTGTGTAAACGGGTGGAAGGACCACTGTAGGATTTGAAATATGTTGCTAAGTGCTGCTGCTGTGGGTACTTAAATGAATAGGAGGGACAGGATGAGCATTAGGGTTTGGGTCCCGGAACGTCTCGTGTCTCGAAGTCCCGGGACTTGTCGTAATTTTTAGTTGTCTCGAGTCCCGGGACTCTCGTGTCTAGACTCGAGACGAGACAAGATTGTCGAAATTGTTAGATTAGATACTAGAATTACTAGATAATAGTAAAGTTATTAAGAATTAGTATGATTTTTAAGAAAGTTTGTTTTATAACTATAAGATTTAACTACTTAAAAGTGAATCTGTGTGTGATTAAAAGAAATAAACAAAGCAATTATTAGGACTGAAATTAACGTTAAAGTTATTAATATTTAATTTTCTGTTTAATAAATTTTGATTTCTACAAAAAATTGCCTGTTTTTAATACGTTTCACCAGAAATTAACTCAATTAAAATTCTTCAAAAAAAGCTTAACCCTCTTAAAAAAAAAAAAAAAACAAAACTTTTCTTAAAACTCTCGAAGTCCAGGGAATTCCCGAGACTTTTATTGTAGGCTGTCTCGTTTCCCGGGACTTTGAAATTGTCGGTAATTCCGGGAAATTGTCGGGATTATTAAGGAAACAAACGATTTGCATAACTAGCTATTGCACGCTGTTTCACTCGCCTAGTGAAACTTCTTCATGTACCCGGGAAAAAAGTATCCTATACAACGTGCCGCTACAATGGCGACATTAACTTGTAGGGCTAGTGGCCAGTAATCGTAAAAAATACTCGTATCACAACTTTTAATTCGTAATTTGAAAACTACTGCCTGCGCCGCTCGTGGACACAGGGCTCTCTCTCTTTCCTTTAATTCACCTACTCTTTGCACGTTATTCGTTCTAATTTCACTGATGCGATTTAATGATCCGTGACCCCGGCAAATGAACCTTGCGCTACAGTTATTTAAGTACAGATAGCTCCAAGATACTATTTTAGGAAATTGTAAATAAATAAATATAAATAATAACTTTCAATGAAATTAAGACATGTTCATAAAACGAAAATGCGAAACAGTATACATGCGTCAAATTAATGTCGCAAGTAAAACAGCACGCTATTTATGTTGACCAAGGGTATAGTTTACCCGTATGCTCAGTTTCATCCGTATTGTTTCAACCGATAAAGTGTGATTGAGTAACAACCACACCCATGATGAAATAATAACTTATTGTAGTGTTTGGGTTACCCAGATACAGACTGTGCCTAGTTTGGGACCCGGGATTTCATGTCGGCCCAGAAAGCGGTGGCGGAGATGACGTGGGCGCGTACCACCCACAACGCACAAACAACTTTCAAGCTTCATGATACTTCATTTTCTCCTGTATATTATTAGGTAGGTACCTCAATTTTCATCACAATTTCCTATATCTGCTTAGTGAACATCGATACGAGTTAGAAATGGGTTCAATATTTGTTTACAAAGTAACAGGGGAGAGTAAACAAACCTGTCAACTAACGCCGAGGACTCTAAATTACATTAAACTTAACCTGAGCTGCCTATTATCTTAATAAGGCTGTACCTGTGAAGTGTGGAGCTATTTGTTAGTTGAAAATTGTGCTACAGATATCAAGTTTCAGCGCCAAGGTGCGTTAGTATGACAACATAAATTCGACCTTTCCGCAGATCTAAAAACCTTGAAGAAATGTATTTCATAGAGATGGACAGCTGTGCTGCTGGGGAGTTTGTTGCGCCACTTCTCCCCAGCGAAAGCACTAGGAAGTGGTGAAGGGTGGGCGTTTTGGGGACTGTCTTTTGTAATTTTGACGTCCGAAATTAAGCTGAGAATCAGCCTAGTTTGAATAAATGACTTTTGATTTTGATTTTAGAGTCGATATGCAAATGTCCTTATTTGCGTGTTTCTTTTTGTCGGTACTCTTAAAATAAGCCCCTGTTTTAAAAGGTGGCTAAATAATAACAGCCACACGGGTCGATCAACGTTACGCTTGCTGCGGTCGGTTCGTGGATGAGTGACGCACGTTAAGCCGTTGGTCCCGGCTGTCAGTAATAGATCTATGATAGTCGTTAGGGGTAGTTAGAAACCCAAAAGTCTGACAACCAGTTTTACCAAGAGGTATCATATTACCCAGTAACTGGATTGTGGTCTTGTGGAGGCTAAATAGGCAGTTGCTCCATGTAAAATACTGGTATTCAGCAGCATCCGGTTAGACTGGAAGCCGACCCCAGCATATTTGGGAAAAGGCTAGATAAATTAATTAAACTTTACAAATATTATTTTTGAAATATTTTTAAATATTAATAATGCGTTTTGCCCGAACCCTTTGAACGCCTCAAATAAGTCAAGTGGGTATTAAAAATTCCTCCACAGTTTTCATTCAATAACTTATTCCAATTTTCTTCGAAAACATCTCGTTGTTTCAACAGTTTTGCAAACTGGAAGATATCGTTATTTATTACTTCAATTTGTTCCACGATTCAGCTGCGTTCATCCTGTCGGCGATGAGTTTTATTAATTATAATTGCTTTTTAAAAGTAATCTCTACATAAATTGATGGTAGAACTCGAAAACGCTTTGCAGGAAATATCTAGGCACACTGTTTTAGTTAGCAACATAATAAACT
Organism: Apamea monoglypha; assembly: GCA_911387795.2. Taxonomy (NCBI): domain Eukaryota; kingdom Metazoa; phylum Arthropoda; class Insecta; order Lepidoptera; family Noctuidae; genus Apamea; species Apamea monoglypha. The sequence goes on along the minus strand of OU426933.1, from coordinate 1,074,379 downwards.
AGTAAATTTTCTTATAAATATGAAATGCTTTAGGAACTTTACTAACATTTCGAAGAACACAATTATAACAAGACAGAGTTTGTCAAAGTATAAGACTGTGCGCAAACCAGAGACAAGACTGTCTTCTAGACTATTATTGCTCTGTAAAAAACAATAATGCATTGCCTCGCAACAAAACTGTTGCATCTGTTTTCCATCTGTAATTTCTCAGACGCACTCCAGAGTCTGAATTTGTGCCCGGTTGAAGGCAATAGGCTCACCCACTGTTACATGGTACCTACATAAACATAACTAGCGAAATGAGGGTGTACTGTAAGTACAACTCTGCCTGACCCGTCGGGGATTACACACGCCTGTAATCCCCGTCGGGGTAGGCAGAGTTGTACCTCACCCCCTGTTATATGGCACCTACATAAACATAACTGGCAAAATGAGGGCGTACTGTAGGTATACATCTGTCTACCCCGTCGGGGATGACAGGCATGATGTTATGTTAAGTGATATTATCACTTCTAAGTGAGGCGCCACTGATGCGTGCACTCTCAACCTCATAGCTAGTGACACGGACCTATTCTGTTATTCTCTGAGTGAGTTCACAAAGAATGCGTTGTTTGTAATAAGTTACAAAATTTAATTATAATAAGGAGTTAGTAATAAGTTAGGATAAGAGTTTAGATAAACGTACACTATCGCAATAGGTTTCCCTGTAAGGATAGATGTAATTTGGGAAATAAATAAATAAAAAATATAATAAATTATGTAAAACTCACCCTTGTCTTTGTTTCGCTATTTCCTGTCAGGGGTAGTCAAATAGGAAATGTCAAATCCATCTAGCTTTTTTTATGATAAATGGCGTGTACAAGTGTAATATGCGTACGATATCCTACTTACAAAATGAACAATTTTATTTCATTTCATTTCACTGTTTTGTATTTTCAAGCCAAAAGTGTTTTTCCTAAACAGACAAAACTGTCCTGACTCTGGTGAGCGCACTGTCTTAGAAAATTACAATATTAACAAGGGACAGCAAACAATTTACTTTTAAATTAATTTACTAATTTTGAAATAACAAGGCGGGTACTAAAATAATCTCACGACAGCTCGAAGGAGTGGGCGGATGTTTTTAATTAATTACATCTAAATTACTTATCAATTAAATACAACTAAGTTATAAATATAATTCCGTGAACTTAACCATCGTATTATTTATTTAAATTATTTATTTCCTACAACAGTTTTGTTACTTAAAAGTAAAAACGTACAAAAAGGCGTGATCTTTGGATGTTATCGGAATTGAAATTATTTAAAACTAAATTGCACATTTTTAGGAATATATAATTATGTGGCTAAAATAATAACACTAAAAGAAACTTTGGATTATACACAGCAATACTTATTTTTTCCTTCGAAATTATTTTTGTAGTTGACTTATAACTTATTTTATTTTTTAACAAATTATTTTGAAGAAAAACAAAAGAAGAAGCTGTTTCGTAAAAAAGTGAACCATAAAGTGTACATGGTACACTTTTCTACGAAACAGCTGATTTTTTTAGATAACCGACGAAAACTTTCCACTAAAGGGGTCTAGAATCATGTACTGAATTCATGGTTTCAGTTTACTTGTGATGTCCCTACCACCCTGTTTATTAATAATAATTCCAGCCTATTATTGTCCCACTACAGGGCAAACTGAAAGTATCTCATACATAGAACACCACATTTACCTTAAAACTTTAATAAAAAAACTACTAAGTTTATTCACCGTAAAAAATCTAACTATGTATTATGTCCAAGAAAAAACTAAAACAGGTATCAAACCAACCAAAGATCGCACCTCTCTAAACGTAACACAATCACTATAAAGTCCCCACCGCACGATCAATTACGTCGCAGCGTCTATATGCAACTCTCGCGCACTTTTCTCGCAGTGGTGACTACCTCAGGTCTCCGCGCGGCCGCTATGTCGGCGCTGCGGGCAGTGACCCCGCGGTTCACCACGCATATACTCACTGATGACTGTGTGGAAAAGGGAGGAAATCAAATTTTATAAACATTATTTTTGTTATCTGTGATGTGATGGAGCGAAAAATAAAAGGCAAAGGATAGAAAAAAATTTAAAAACACATTTCCTTTTGTTTTTGCAGTTTAAATTAACAAACACAGTTTAGTTTAAAATTTAACTGTCGTTTGTTTATCTATATTACTATTATAAATGGGTAAAATTTGTTAGTTTGTATGTGGGGGTAAACTCTGAAACTACCAGCCGGTTTTGAAAAAAATCTTGTTGCATTACATAGCACAATTCTTGAGGAAGGCTATACGCTATTTAAAATTACGCTGCGACCCTTAAAAGCCGAGCGAAAAGGAAAAAAGTCAGAAAGAACACCAAGTGTTTCTTCGCATCACCCGCTCGCGCTATCGAAGTGATATCACGGTCAGATGATGCGGTGCGACGGGGTGTGTCGGGGAGCAAGAAATTTCACACGGACGAAGTCGCGGGCAGAAGCTAGTTTCTTACATTAATTAACTTCTTTTGCTTACTTATTTATTTAAAAGTTGTTCTTTTTTCTGATAAAAGGATGTCTTTGTTTCTTATAATAACAATAGAGGACCTATCGTTAAATACGGCGTCGATGCTCAGAGGCTTCTGCCTCTAATGAAATTAGCAAACCTCTTAATTTAATGGAAATTTATTGTAGAAATTTTAATCACGAAGTAATCATAAAAAAAAATGTGTATACCTACTTACATTAATGAAGTAGGTTTTTATAAAAGGTATCGTGATTAATAGCTATCTCAAATGTTTTTATTAACTTAATTAGGGAAAGGCCATGCACCTATCATGTTACCCAGTAACGGCTGTGGAGTTCAAATGGTCAGTCGCTCCATGGAAAATACTGGTATTCAGCTGTATACGGTTACTGGAAACCTGTCCTAACATATTAAGGAACAGACTGGGCAGATGATGATGAGTAAGGCAAAGGTGATTATGTGTACCTGGGACAAACGGTCCAGTTAGGTAGGTCTAACTTCGAGAAAGAGGTCAATCGTCGAATCCAACTCGGCTGGGCGGCGTTCGGGAGGCTGCGCGGTATCTTCTCGTCCAACTTACCACAGTGTCTCAAGACGAAAGTCTATGACCAGTGTGTGTTGCCAGTGATCACATACGGGACTGAAACGTGGTCGCTCACAATGGGCCTCATCAGAAGGCTTAATGTCACTCAAAGGGCAATGGAGAGGGCTATGCTCGGAGTTTCCTTGCGTGATCGAATCAGAAATGAGGACATCCGCAAGAGAACCAAGGTTACCGACGTAGCCCGAAGAATTGCCAAACTTAAGTGGCAGTGGGCAGGGCACATTGCTCGCAGAACGGATGGCCGATGGGGCCGAAAAGTTCTGGAGTGGCGACCGCGAACCGGAAGACGTTGCGTTGGAAGGCCTCCCACTAGGTGGACCGATGACCTGGTGAAGGTTGCGGGAATCCGCTGGATGCGAGTCGCACGGGACCGGTCAATGTGGCGACACTTGGGGGAGGCCTATGTCCAGCAGTGGACGTCTATCGGCTGAAATGATGATGATGATGAAGGCAAAGGTGTGGAAGCTGATTAACACCTGGTTTCTGAGTTCAAAATTTGTTTTTTTTTTGTTAGCCAATACTGCCCCACTGCTAAAATCCAAAAAAAAATTATTATGAATAATTAATTTTTGCATTACTTAAAGTGATTTCTTCAGTAGCCCCGACGACCTTAAAATCGTGGCTGAGACAGGTTTGATGCGGAAGGCGGAGGACAGGTTATTGTGGCGCAGCCTGTGAGAGGCCTATGTCCAGTAGTGGATTTCAATAGGCTGAGTTGATTGAAGTTTTTTGTAAATATTGAAGGAATCTTCATAAGTAATGTCTTCTTAAAAGTATGACAAGTTCTCAACTTCAAATTCTCAATTCAGAAACCGGATGTCGCGAAATTTCAGTCATTTATGACTAAAATTTCGCGATTGATGAATTTAAAACCGTAGATCATGTTTAGTGAAATTCAAATGAAAATAATCTTTGAATACAAAGCTATGTTTTCAAAAATCTCTGTTGGCATACTTACAGCACTGGCAGGTAGGATAGGTCGATCGCTGAATATTTTGTGAGGGTCCGAATCCAGACCAGGAGTAGACAGCTTACTATATTCACCTATGGGTTTCTTATCTGCAACAAAATGTCTAAAATTTATATAATGTGAAGAAGACGTTACGTTGAAGTGACTTAAATGTTTTATAACGTAATTAAACTAGATAGAAAGTGACGGGGTCCGCTACGCTGATGCCTGCCAGGGTAGCGGGTTGTTCGAAAGAGTTACCGTGGCCCCTGGCATAGGCAACTGAAGGAACACGGATGGGTTTTAGTCAGTTAAAGTCTGACACGCCCTCCTGCTCCGCCCAGAGTGGGAGAAGTTATTTGATGATTTCCCACCGAAAAAAAAGGCTACACCATTATCAACACTGCGCACGCTAAACGCCCTTAGACAAAGTAACAATAAAACTTCTATTGCGTCTCGTACAGTGTTCTTTAACCGATTAATAACTAGCTTTCGCTCGTGGCTTCACCCGCGTCTATATCGCAAATTTTCCCACGGGAACGTACTACAGAATTCCTAGTAGAAAAACCCAATAACACTTTGCCCGACCTGGGAATCGAACCCAGGACACACAGCACCATGCACAGCAGTCGCGCTGACGACCACGAAACCAACGGGGCAGTCGATTTCGCATTTATAGTATTAGTATGGAAGTATTGATAGTTAGCTAGGGCTTCACAATCTCATCTTTATTATATTTCTTTGTGAATACAAAATAAACTAATCTCGTACTTTCTAAAGTAACTTTAAGTAGAATTAGTTGTTGTTTGTGCGCATAAACTTGTGGACGAAGCGCTAAAGGTGGCATCCGAAAAGGGGAGGGTTCATTACTAATACATTTAAATTCTGGTCTGTCACTGACAAAAAACAGATACAAACTTTGTAGGCACGTTCACTGGGAATCAAAACAATGAAACTTGAGCTAAGAACCACAAAGTTTTCGAAAGTCTCAAACCTAAATAATCAAATGAAACATGCCCAAATAAACATAATGTTTGATTTGATTCGATTTTAGACTGCTGAGAGCAGTGGTGGCCCAGATCGTAGGTTCGAACCCTGACAGGGTGTATATTATTTCATGACCACTGCTTTCAAAACGGCGTAGAAAAACATCGTGAAGAAACCGACTTTTTCTAGAACCAAACATTCGAAAACATGTGACATCTTTATAAATATAATTAGTTGTGTCTCTTACTTTTTTATTTTACCAAATTATTGGTAAACGCACATTTCTATGCATACTTTTATGTAGTCATCTTATAGGTAGTGCTTACAAAAATTGTGGCGATAAATAAATGGGTTTATGGAAGGGTTTAGGAAAAGGTCTGTACCTGGTATTATTATATTATAGAATAGACCCTCTACGTGACATTAACGTAGTACATATTAACGATTATCGGGTGGCGGTTCTGGACGAGCAGAAAATGCTTCTGAAATTCAGGTGTGCTACAATTTGTAATTTTCTGTTATACCTGTTTGTTGTTTCTAAAGGAGAAAATAGGTTTTTAACAGCGGTCTCATGATTATCATAATCAGCCTATAATGATCGCACTGCTGGGACACAGGCCTCCTCTCTGTGCGAGGGAGTGGGCCTTGATCCACCACGCGGGTTCAGTGCGGGTTGGTATATGTCGAATTTTTGGTTCTAAGACATGCAGGTTTCCTCACAATGTTTTCCTTCACCGTTTTGAGAGCAGTGGTGATGAAATAATGTACATAAAGTAAAGCGCCTGTCTGGGTTTGAACCTACAATTCGTACGTAGCGGCCGTTGCCACTGGGCACTGCACTAAACAGTAACATAAAAAAAGTAATATATCCAAAAACTAATTCTTACCATAATGGCAGGGTATAATATCAGGATCCGTATCCTCCCCGCTCCCCTCCATCTTCAGCTCATACTGGCTGCAATAGTCCAGCTTCGGGGAGCCACAGTACGTGTTCAGATTGTCTTGCTTCGAAAGAGACTCCACACTTTGTTCCATGTAGAGGGCGTTGCTGTGGAAGGTGGAATTAGCTGTAGGGTTTTAGCAGTAAGTGGAAATATGTAGTGAATCGCGACATATGGAGAGAAACTGACTGGTAAGATACTATGAAGTATGGAGAGAGAAACTGACTGGCAGATTTACTGCTAGAATAATCAACATATAGGCTTTAACATAAGGAAAAATAATTATATAAAAATCAACTCAATGCCAAAAGATCCTCATTAAATAAACGATGAAACAAATCTTACAGACGAATATCTAAAAATAAAACAAAACTCATTTTCCCTAACACTCGATTTTCACAAGCACGCATGCTTCAAATACGTACCTTCGAAAAAAGGTACCTTCTTTGAAGAGAAAATGCGAAATCGGTATTACAGCTACAGGATAACATAGGCAAAAATAACAACGAAAAACTCAGGGCCAATATTAATTTAGTAACCAAACCTTGTTTAACGACAAAGCCTTCAAGAGCCTTTTTATGTGTCTAATACTCTTAGGGCATATTCACACATCGCTGGAATGGTACACCACCACACCATATCGCAGCCACAAACATCGGGCAAGCAGTGTTTACGTGTAAAGTCTCGCTGTTTTCAAAATCTTGTAATAGCGTAGTGGTTACTACAAAAACGTGTCTTTAAAATCAAATATATATCCTTTTTTACAAATGTTGTGTGCCTTTTAATCTGTATTGAATCAATATTTATTTATTAATGTGCATGGCCGACTCATAGCTAAAAAAACTAATAACTAAATGAACTAATAACAACATGCGTAACACAATCAACGGGAAACCAATACCAAATGCCTTAAAATAATTGCAATAAAGATTAATTGAATTGAATATTTTCTTTATATCTTTCTTTCTCGTATATTTACTAGTGTGCGGTATCGCTGGTGGTTGTGACTGTGATGTGATCGATATCGTCCATACGGTTGAGTTGGACGACTAAATGTGGTCCAATAAAACTATGCATTTTTAAATTTTGCGCCAATTCGTTGCGTGTGGTGTAGTTGTGGTTCGTGTGAAAGTGCCCTTATTCGTATTCATACGTATATTGTACATTTGATTCAAGAAGCAATCTTCTTACAAGGATAAACAGAGCTTTCAAAATAAATATTATTATCGATATTAACCCAACAGACAATATTCTTTGGGCGTTAAACACATGTTTTTTTGGAAAAAATACTGGTTTCTTTATAAAGGTTAAATGGTAAGTAGGTTGGTAATCTGTTTGCTGTTGTTGAAAGTACACTTTTAAGTACTTAAAAGATTATGATGGCAAATAACATATATTGTACATAATATTATGATATTTTTAATCCTCTTTGGGAAGTAAATCATAAAAATACCTTATTACCCAAACTAAACCTTAAGGTTTAGAATGCATGACATAAAAAGTAGCTTTAACAAAGATTAATAGGTACACTACACCATAAGGAAACACCATGCTTAATTACGTACTCAAACAATCAAAAGCCAAAATAAAATATTGGTAATCTTACGTAGAAGGCGGATGCTTGTCGATATCATGCCTCCGGGCTGCGTGACGCCGATACAGCGCAGTGATAACACCACACACCCCCGTGCACAGCAGCGCAGCTACTGATAGGAGGGAGACCAGCATTGGAGACAGGGGGATCGAGGTGCTCACTCCTGCTGGAAAAGAGACTGGGTTAGAATGAGATTTCATTAATGTATTTATGCAAATGTGAGATCATGTCATGAGACCTACACTACGTCCTATACACGTCGACAACCTAACCTATATATTTACCTTAGTTGTGTAACACACTATCAACCTCAATCGGAATCATTTTTAAGGATAATTAATGCTAATCCATTGCTTCAACAACGTAAATAACGCAATGAATATTGTTGAACTGTCAAAATGAAAGCCATTGCTACGTATAGTGTGCTACGCAATTACCCCGCAGTTTAATATGTTGGGTAGAATTCAAACGACAACAGAAAATGTTGAAACTGACCTGACTGATGATTATGACAAGAGAGCCCCAAAGTTATAGAAACTTGACCGCCTGGGTAGTCATATTTCTCCAATATTGAAACGTCAAAATGCAATCCTTAGTGACGCGGAGCAGTTGTCAAATTCTCCTCTCATAGACGACCTCTAACCATTCATAAACTGGCCTTACATTCTATTAACTAACCGATGACATACGATACAGTTTGCCGCAATTCAACCAAGTATACCACAACGATTACGCTTTGTAATCACGATAGACCACTAATTACCAATCTCGGTTTGCACACCATAGCTCCCCATGGGGGCCTAAGAAGTTCCTAATGAACTGTAGCAGGGGATCATGGAAATGGTCAGTGGCATCGACGTGTGAGCTAACAGCATCATTTCAACCTTCCAAGCACAATAATTATGGATCGTTCGTATAATAGGAGGGCTGGCCAACAGTGGACGTCTTCCGGATGGGATGACAAATATAATGATGGCTTTTTTTTTGGATTGTGTCGCGGTTTTTATGTGTAGTGGGTTTTGTGTGACGGAGTTGTGTACTTGGTCTCTGAATTAATGTTTTGGAATAAGTGAGGGGAAGAAACTATAACAAAGAAGTGAATAACCACATTATACTGATTTATGGATCTTTTGGCACCCGATTGGCACCCGACACGTTGACAAGGGGGCGCTGTTGGTAGTTATTTTTTTTTTGCACAACTGTGCAACTTGTTTTGCGATTATTTGATTATAAGCCTGCGTTGTCCTCTGCAGGGCAAAGGCCTACCTTTTCTTCTTTCTACTTTTCCCGGTCTACTGATATTGTTGGCCAATCCTTTAAGAAGGAGGCCAGCTCATCCCACCATCTCTTTCTGGGCCTGCTACGCAGTCGTTTCCTGCCATTTGGAATCCACTGAGCGGTGGCTTTTGCGTATTGCTACTCCGACATGCGACAGATATGGCCAGCCCAGTTCTACTTAGTCCAGCAGTCGTGCAAAATTTATTAAAAAAACATGATGGCGGCATTAGTTCCGATTTTGGCTATACGACAGGTCTTGTACAGTAGCCATTGTTATGGCAAATACAAAATACATATGTCCATATTATGTTTAATATGGACATATGTATTTTGTATATAATATTGTAGAGAAAGCCGTTGTAAAAAGGCCACTCTCTCATATAAAATACATAGTTATATCTGCCGCCAAGCTGCATTACTACAATCCAGTTTATCGGATATCGGAGCCAGCATAATTACGGACACACGAGACTTATCAACTTTATTCAGGCTGGTTGATATAATTGTATGTGTCCAATAGCCGGTAAAACCAAAATTACTGGTTTTAAAATAAGTTAAAAAAAAATCTTTTTTTGAAAGTGGTATTTCTCAAAGATGACAAGATACTCGTTTCCAAACATAGTTTAAAACGCATTCACACGATGCAAGTTTCTCGCTGCATAATAAAATCGTTGGTAATCTATTAGAGTAATTTATTATTTCACATTTACTTCAAGCATAATTATTATTACAATGTCGATCGATTCACAATTTGTCAGTTTTCAATTCTTCAACCATAAAGTAGCCTTTCTTTATTAACAAAGATTTCAACGTTTCGAGAAAATTGAGTCATTTGGTAGGGATTTTAAAGTTTCCGGTAGCTTATTAAATGTATTAGCTAGTCTAGAGTATGGACTTTTCCCGATAACTTTTAAGTTTGTCATGGGTAGTCATCATCTATTCTCGTTCGGTCGGTTATAGTTTTCATTTAGCTCAATATTTGATTTGAAGAGGTGCCTATGTTTTCTAACGAATGTACAACTTTGTAGTATAGCTGTTTAATTTAGTACCTAGTGTAAATAGTTAGTTATCTAAAATAAATTAAAATTAAGTTAAAACTTCAGCATACTACCTCAACACAACTTCTCAAGAAACAAAAGCGAATCGTCCGAAAAGTAGTATAAACACAAGTTTCTCTCCGCGTCTAAATATACAATAACCATTAGTACATACTCCTAAGTAATCGCAGTATCTAATTGTTGTAACTTGCAAACTGCCGTGAATAGCGCTTCGTTGCAGTTCCAATGAATATTGTACTACCAGCAGATTTACGAGTTACGACTGGTTATTTAACTTAGCATTGTATTCCGCGATATTTATTGTATTTTAACCTCACGTTGGTGGTGCATGTGGTCGGGTGGAGGCTTGTAAACAGCTTGGCTTTGGTTAGTTATGTTTGTAATGGAGTGTTAGATTAGTAAATACTGTACATATGATTACCTTATTGCTAGTATTTATCATGTTAGTTTCAAAAGACGATTTGTTTTGTATTTTCAATGCATGTCTTGCGTTTTAAGACGTATTTGTTTGCACTCAATCTATTACTTTCATCAATCAATCAGCCTAGCCTTTCCTCAACTTTGTTAGGGTCAGCTTCCAGACTTCCAGTTTGACTATCTGCGACCTATTGCCTATATTCGACTACCTATTTGACCCCCTCGTACGATACCCCTTTTATAAGACTGGTTGTCACACTAATGCTTAGTGTAGTTTTAAATACCAAGTTTCGATAAAGATTATTTTACAATTCTGTATTGCAGGCCTACTGGCAGTTACGCATATTATTTTGATTCCAGAAAAACCTATAAAACCTTTGTTTGGCATCGCAGTCTGATCTTGTTTAAGTAATAAAACTGAATTTTCGTTTACGTCGGCTCTTATCGTAAAGTCGTCAGTCGCGTTGAGCGTCATTCTCTCAAACAGAGTGAATTATCAAGGCTCAGACTGGTCGCCATTACACTGTCTGCTGAAGTAATCATTCCCGACTCTGAGTGACTTAAAAATGTATACCCGAATTAAAAGTTAATATTGTTTACAGTTGAAAGCTTTCCTTGAAACGTAAAATACGTTCGCGTTTTAAATGAAAATTGGTTTTCAGTCTATGTTTTTTGGCAAGATTGAGCCCCGAATGAACTTGCTAGCCTAGATTTAAGGGTAACCTACACGCACGCACATGCGAGGTAACCCGCGACCGCGATGTACCACAGTGAGGTATTCTTCGGCATGTGCGTGCGTGTCTCTTAGCATGCATTTGTTTTACATGGAGGTGACATCGAGGTAGCGAGCTAAACCGCGTTCGCTAGGTATCATAGTAAGGCATCTTCAGCATGTAACCCTTAGTCTTATGACTAACAGACGGTCAGAAAATTAGTCATTGTAGGTTCAGTTGACAATATTTTACGGACGAGCATAAACACCTTACGCTTACGAACACTACGATTCAAAAGCGATTTTTTCCTAAAGTATTGATAGATACATATAATATAGTGTTACGAACATAGTGTTCTCGAAAATATATAATTATGAAACAGGTATTTTCTCAAACTTGCAAATTATATTTCACGAGAAAAATGCTTTTGAATTTTACGGAATTTATGCTCGGCGACTGTACGGTACAGACAATTTGTTAAATTAACATTCAATTCGTCTTTTTGCTTAATAATTAGGCAACGAACCGAATATTTTTGTACTTGGCAACTACTCATTTAATTATCCAAAACCTTATTGTAGAGAAATAATTTTCTGAATTAACTTTCACAAAGCAAAATATTCGTGTGATTCTTACTGTTTCTGGTAAGACCCCGGAGGCGTTTTTATTAATTTTCTTTTTGAAATTTACTTGTTTAAAACAATTTAATTGTAATTCCAAATTGTATACCTACTGTTGTCCTTCCTGAAAACATTTAATTGTAAGTTTTTAGTTGCTAAGTAGCAAACGATCATTTGATATAGCAAAATGATGATATTTTAAGACCTTTGTGATGAATAACAACTACCTACTGGAGATTTTACATTGTGAAAAATAATACGGTTAACATCTGTCGAACATGTCACCATCAATAGGGATCGTGACACTCGATTTTTTAAAGTGATTGATTATCAAACAAGTCCACCTCACCCATGTCATACTAAGTGGTCGCTGCCAGCTCTGGACATACATGACATAGAATTACGCATGTAATCCCCGGTGGGCTAGGCAGAGTGGCACCTATAGTTCACCCATATTTCTCCAGTTGTGTTTAAGTCCCATGTTATAGAGTGTGAGCCTAATCGAATCCGGACTCCAGGGTGCTACTGAGGAATTTCTGCTGGAAGAACCCAATAATACTTTGCTCAACGCCCAGCAGTAGCACTTGCGACCACTAGAGCAACGAGCCACTCCTCTGGACATCTGCAGTTATAATGGCATTACTGGTGCGTTTTCAGCCAAAGAAAACGCACCAGTAATGCCAAAAGAAAAACTGAATGTCTTATGTTGCTGCCCTGTCTGGTAACAGAAATAGGTGCTCCTTCTCAAGAAACTCTACTACTACTAAATCCTAATGATAAATGATTTTGTCTCTGTAAGTAGAGTTGTACAAACACTTACACGTCAATCATATTTTAAAAACTACATAGATGAAGAGAAAAGCCGAAACAAACTCAGAGGTCACAGTCTCTTTCAAAGTTATCTTTTTATCATTATCTTGGTCAGATCATGTGAAGGCCATGTAGATCGGTGTCTAAAATGGTCTTTTGAAGAAAGAGTGGGAGAATGGACCTGTCCAGTCAGTGGACGCATTTGTCAGTAATCATGCAACTCAACTCAGATCTCAGAGCACAACCTCAGGTAGGTCACTTCTAAGCTTACCGGTATACTTGTCAGGTGGTCTGATAGCGACTGTATACAGCGTGACCTCTTCGCTCCTGCCCTTCGCGTTGGCAGCATACAGGACTAACGTGTAGCTAGACCGGCTGTCCAGGTCGTGGACCTCGAAGGCAGGAGTATGGTTTGATGAGACGTTTGCTCGGACCTGGACCAAAAGAACGTCATGATCATCCACAGAATATTTTTTGGCAGGGGAATACAAAGTACAATTTATAACTACAACAGCTGGAAACCTGATAGTGACATAATTCCGTTTGAATTTATTCATTCGAGTTTTTTTTATACAGAGAATATACTTAAATATATAAAATTAAACTTGTATTCTCCACAGCGGTAGTCATAGGTGTTTATGATACATACGTAATACAGTTTTATACTAGTACGAGGGGATAGGGCGAATCAGTCCAAAGTCAACCAAACCATTGTTACAATCTACCACTTTACATTCTCCGACTATCTAAATTTATTGTCAAAATAACTTTAAACGATTTTTGTATATCCTGGGTTTATTTTTAAGTTATTCTGTATGGTTGTCTCATATTCATGAATAAAGATTATTATTTCCTTTATTAAATTTAAATACATTTCAATAGTTCTAATTACACTCCTATGATTCATACTCGTAGAAAAGCAAAAACTTCAAGAACTAATTAAATTCAACTTCATCTACAAACCACTTACCATCAGCGAGGGCAGTTCCAATACCTCCATGTAGAACGCCTGTGGCAGACCTCCATCGAAGCCCTCCAGACATTCCACGAGCAGTGTGTCAGAGCTCTGGTTCACCACCGAGCAGTTCTGCAAGGCTGTGGGGTTCCCTGCTGAAACCGACTCGATTTAGGAACACTTAACACCAGAATTCAGATATTATACGCGGAAAATTTTATATGACGCACGTTTTTTTTTTAAATTGCTGAATGGTTAAGAGTGGGTGCTCTTGACTCCAATCACGCCTGATAGAAAGTAATGGGTGAGGTTTATGATGGAACGAGCGAGGTTAAGACATAGAATAACCAGAAAAAATAGTCTTTGTGACTGTTAGGGAGAAAAAAAAAGTATCATGATTCTGGGGGCTTATCATAAATCACGTTGGTCCTTGAATAATGTAACCTAGTGTACGGTGTTTTTCGATTAAACTATTTATTGTTCCTAGGAATTCAAAACCAAAAAATAAACCATATTTAAATCTAGCTAAATGCAACTGACGGTCGAAAAACAGACTAAGGGCTGATTTTTCAATCGACATATCATTTTTATTTGTGGAATAAAATTGACGTCTGACAGATATTGTATGGAACAACTGTCAAAAATTCAAAATTATTCCTCGGATAAAACTATCCGGCGTTGGAAAAATCAGCCCAAAGGCAAAATCGCAACATTCCTCTTTTTCAGTCTGTTTAAAAAATATCTTTCATAAGAAACAAATGCTTTAAAACTGACCAAATGAAGCTTTAACACGATTCACGGCACGTGCCACATTTATTGCGATTACGACATGTGTTACATATTACGATGACCGGCGATAAAATATAACAACTTGTGTTACACAGTTTATCAACACTGCAGGCGATAAACAAAGCGACAAACTTTCTCTCACATGCAAACAAACAACTTTGTATCGTGTTTTGCCATCACAAATTTAATTACACATACATAGAAAATGAAATAACCGCAGAGATAAAGAGAAAGTTCAAGTATGTAGTTTTTATTGGTTTGGAATATTATAGGGTAGCATTCCTATAACTACATGCCTGAAATTTTTCGTCGGTTATCAAAATAAAAATCTGGTGTTTGTGCATCGGCCGTAACGGACCCCATCAATTCGTGCTGACATCTCTTTGAGGCGCGCGTGGAACACAACGCGCCATCGACCTAGGCCTGGTCCTTACCGGGCGGCGAGCTGCCCATTGCTCGCCGCCCGCAAGCCAGCGCCTACGGTGCCCGGGAGTCGGTTGCTGACTCCTGACGTCCAGGGCGTCTCCTGCGGCGACTAGGGGCGTGAGGGCGCAGAGATCGCCTCTCCCTCACGCGCTCCGCCTCCTCCTTTGCGAGCATTACTGCTTCATAGATGGAGGTGACGGCTTCCTATGCACTCTCGCTCCGTACCAAGGCCTGGATCAGGGCTTGACGCGAGAGATCGCCGCCGCCGATCGCCGCCACGAGGACGCGCCGATGCTCCGCCCAAGCCGAGTAGACCTCCACCGTATGCTCCACCGTGTCCTCCGGGCGATACACACAGTGGTGACACCCTGTCGTTTCCTCCCGCCTTATCCTGAACAGGAACCTCCCGAAATAACCGTGTCCGGTGAGGACTTGCGTCAGGCAGAAGGTGAGGGCGTCGTGGCGCCTCTCCAGCCACTCCTCAAAGAGGGGACTTATCGCCACAATTGTGACGAGCCCAGCACTGGGTTGCGCCAATCGCACTCTCTATGTCACCATGAGGTCCCTGCCACCCCGTATAGTTATTTTTCTTAAATTGTAGGTCATTATTCTCCTGCCTTTTATCCTAATGTATTTGGGGTCGGCGCAACATGTCTTTTTCTTCCATAATTCTCTTAAGATCCTTTTACCAAGGAGAAATGGATAGAAGCTACGAGAAGACGGAACCTGGATGCCGTCAGTCGTGTGGGTATTGTAGGATACTCTGACGCACTGACGTTATTCACTTTCTGCTATTAAAATGATACTGCGATTACCAATCCCACACGGATTACTAGGCTTAGTGATGTGAATATAAAACAGTGCATGAATGAAAGAATTATTTTAACAAGAATATTGACAGCATGGTTTTTTTTCTACTTTTTCAATATTCTTTTCCAATGACAAATCCGGATGAGAAGAAATAGCCTTATATCACCAAGGTGGGCAAAGATCGTCACACGCTGGACGCCTGAGGGAGGACATCGCCGCCGCCTGCGAGGTAGACCACGGCGAAGGTGGTATGACAATCTAATAACGTTTGCAGAGTCTACATGGCCAGAGATTGCACAAGACAGGGAGGTTTGGAGGGAAAAGGGGAGGCCTTTGCCCAGCAGTAGGACACAAAGTAGACTAACAAAAAAAAAACACCAAGCTGGAGGCTTCCAAGCTTGGTGATTATAAGACTATTTCTTCTGACCTTATCATGTAGAGGTTCTGCAAAGATTCAAGAATAGTGCAATCTCCAATTGCTCTGGCCATCCTAATGACTAGCCACATAACATAACAACTGAAATACTGTTATAACTGTATTCCCCAAAGGATTAGGCAGAGGTGTACTTATAGTGCACCAACTTTTCACTGGTTATGGTTAAGTCCTATGTAATAGGGGCTATAGCCACCTTTTCTCTGAATATCTGCTAATCTATTTTATTCTCGCAGTCATTATAAGGATGAGGACCATCTTCAGTAATGAAGTCTTAAGGGCTGTCATAATGAATTACCTGCAGCAACGAGTTTGTAAAAGCAGGGAGCCTCCTGCCTTCCCACAGAGTTGGTGGCCGAGCATAGGACGGTGCCAAAGTCCATGTCAGTAGTCGGAGTGTAGCGAAGAGTTGAGGTGTTCCCGTAGGCCGTGTACAAGCTGGTGGAAAAAAAGTAACAGTGAGAAGATAGCAGCTAAATACAAGGTCAAATTAAGTTAGCTAGTGAAACTCGACAGACGTGATGATATGATATCTAAACATGATGAAAAAATGATACGGTGTTTTTTTTTTGGGGGTTAACGACTGCCGGTTATTTTTTTAGTGTAAACTTCACAGACGTGATGGGTCTCGAATTTTCTAAATTCACACTTCAAGTAAATACAATACAAGCGGTCTTATAACCTAAAAAACATCAAACCATTTTGTTTTGTTTTATCATGTTTAGATATACCAATCACGTCTATGGAGTTTCACTAGCTTAGTTAATTTAACCCTGCATACAAGGTGATTTTTATTTTCATTCAAATTGAAGTCACGGTTCAACGTATTTCCCTTACAGGCTAGAGAAAAATGAACTCCTGGATATAGTTCAGTATTCAAGTCGCGGAAGTATTTACTGTTTACCCTCTAGCTAGAAGAATATTGTGTTTACTCTCCAGTATAACTTTTTCCGAGCAAATAAGATGAACTCAGCCACAATAAAGATTATTGCACTAAGTCTTGCCAAATAGTTCCTCCAAATTCTGGACGTATGAACATAACATATCAAAACTTGTATTACATACTTGACTCTGAATCCGAATCTGTGATTTACGAATTCTTAAGGATATTGCTAATACATTGCTTCATATATTCGAAAAATTTGTCTGCTTACCAATGTTATTAACGCAATGAACGCAATTACCCCGCAGATTTGCCTGCCTAGCTTTCAATACCCAATGTCACCACCAGCATTTCCAAAAATAACTCCACTCGGATTTAGGTATTTCGAACCCGTAATCAAGGCTCCTATTCAAGTTCAAATGCCAAACGAAAATAGACGTAGCTCAGCAAATTCAGTGGTACAATGACAAAGCGCACGGCTGGCCACTTCAAAGCTCCGTTCTGTACTAGGCTGTGGCCACGAAATACATTTATGTACAGAAGGCTACATAAAATGAACAAACACAGGCACACGCCCATTTAAAGATCGAGTAGCACATAAACAGCGGCTGTCGACGTGTGTTCCCAACTTAATACCGTAAAATATCGTACAGGACAGTGCCACGTGAACGTCAAAGTGGTCGTTTGAGATCCTCGTACGTACGCGCTGCCACGACTCCCACACACTGTTACAAACAAAAGTAGTCTAAAACTGCCATGTGATCCCAAAATTGTACAGTAAAATGTCGTACTGAACAGCGCCGTGTTAACGAGGCCAATCAAATGTCAGTTGCCACCATCGCGTAGACGCGTGTCTACGTGTGCGTGTGTTTTCGCTCGTTGTATGTAGCCGACCTTCTGCACTCGTTTCTTTTGTGCCTAGGCTATAGGCGTATGACACAACAACCCGTGGTGCTAATTTCTAGATTGCTCGCCCTCGATTGACGAGACGAATGCGTGCTCTTCCGTGCGAATTCACTTTGGTTCAAAGTACTGGTAAACTGTTTGTTTAAAAAAAAAATACGGTTTTGTTTATTGTGTGTGTTAATGACACACAATAAAAACAACCATATTATAATTTCAGACCATAATTCACCGTTCCTTTAACCCTGTAGTTCGCATTTCATAAAACAAGAATACTTACTGCATTGTTAAATCACAAGCTCTATTTCTGTTTAATTTAATACCTTATCGATACCGGTTTATAATTATGGATTACGGTCTAAAACCAAACTCCTGTATTTACGTAGATATTCTACAGTTACACCCACAAATCACATACAAACCATGATTTGGAATTACTATTCTGCAGTTCCTACAAGTGACCGTTTCATGCCAGAATCAAAGTATGATTCTCTCGTGAAACGTCACATTAAAGATGCAGTAGAAACAGAACATTTACACGCGTATCCATGTCGCCACATAAACACTTAATATGCATGAGTATCCCTAGTACAAGCACTCGAAACAAACGTCCCATATAGACAAATTATCCTCTCTCACGACCCGCGTCGAACGCAGCCACAGAAAAGGCTCATAGCGTTGAAATGCAAGCGAATAGCCACTGCACTAATTAGAGCTCCGAATATGGACGTATTTAGTGACCAAAATTCCTCCAAAAAGCTGCCTATCTGACCCGTTAGCAGCTTAAAACTTGAGCTTCTCTGAGCCGATTTTCATTACTGTTTTATTCGGCGAACTTTTTCAGGCCTTGTTTAAGTTCAGGTCGGAAATAAACCAGAATAAACGTAAGAAGCTCGGCGCATTTGTAAAGTAAGAACTTAGTTTGTTTAAAATCTGTTCTTCTGAGAAATCAATATCATGAGAGTTAAGTAGTATATTTTAAAGGTCTCTGAGATATTGATTTTGTAATATAATTATGATTGTTTGAGGGACGAAAGTATGATTTTAGACTTGACACTAAATTAATTAATCACTTCTGCATAACACAATAATTTTACTCGTGATATTGGGTTGGCTCTCTTTAGAAAGTTTAGTGCTCAGTTGATGGTAATAGACTCGCCTGGGTACGTATTGCAATATCTAAAATTAAAAGAACTAACGAAAAATAACCTACGTTTGAAATCCTTAAAATATAAATACCTAATACCTGTTCTTGTCACCGCTGGGGTGCCAGCCGTTTTAGAACCCAACGGCCTGGCACACAACGATGGGAAGGGACCAGACGGAATGACCATAATGCCCTGGAAGTTAGGCAGACCTTTGGTGTGGGATGCAACATGTGTCGAAACCCTTGCGCCATCCCATCTTCCTAGCACGATGGGCTGTGCTGGAGCGGCTGCTGCTGGTGCAGAAAACCTCAAACGGCGAAAATGTTCCAACCTGATTAGGAGTTATATGTTCGAGCCGTTTGGGGTTGAAACACTAGGGCCCTGGGGTCCGAGTGCCCACTTGGTTTTTCGAGATATCGCCAAGCGGTTAGTCGACTCTTCACGTGACCAGAGGGTGGGCCTGTTTCTTGATCAAAGAATTAGCATCGCCATACAACGTGGCAATGCTGCCAGCCTTTTGGGCACTGTTCCTGTTGACAGCGATGCGGACGAATTTTTTGATGCCCTATGGTTATTTTGTTTATTTTTTCACATGTACATATCATTATTTTAAATGTTAGCTTATATAATGTAAATATCGTCAATTAAATATTAATAAAGCTACGATAGTTATTGTTGCTGCATGCATGCAATAAATACCTAATGATTGTTTCACTTGTATTCAAAATACCGAAAGCTTAAAATGTCAAATGGATATGTTACTGAAGTTCATAAAGTTAAAACTTGAAATTCCTATGTACAGACGCCAGCAGGTCAAGCTAACCGAAACTGTCAAATTTTTCCAATCAACCTTGAACCTTAATGCTTTAGAGATAAAGTTGAAAATCTATTAAAGAAATTTGACAGATTGTAGTAACTTGATGTGCTGGCGCCCGTACAAAGTTCCATAAATTGGTTTACCTCACCGTTATATGTTTCTGTACCCGCATGCGTAACACGCATATATATATTTTTTTAATCGAAACAACTAGGTTAGGTTAGGTTAGAACTGTGACCACACAACGCACGAGCCGAGCGAGCGAAGCGAGCGGTGTCGCGGCAGCGACTGGCGAGTGGCAGAAACATATTTTTTAATGATATATTTAGTCCAATCAGTATTTTAAACTTAGGTAATTCGTAGGTAGGTGTTAGTTGCTTAGGTATTTAAAAACACTAGGTATTTAGATTTTAGGGATTTTGAACGTAGGTTATTTTACGTTAGTTCGTTTCTCAAAAATCTGGATCAAAATCAATCGTCATTTATTCAAATTAGGCTGAGAATCAGCACTTTTCAATCGTCAAAATTACTTAAAACGTGACATGACAGACCCCCAGCACGCCCGCCCTTCACCACCTCCTAGTGCTTTCGTTGGGAAAAAGAAGTGGCGCAACAAACTTCCAGCAGCACAGCCTAACATTACTGTGGCACAGCTGTCTGTTCAGTTGGAAAAACTTGCTTCTATACAATAGTAGGTAAGCAAAGTAGTTAACATTACGTGACACAGAACATTAAATTGAATTATTTGCCATATGTCAGCTACCCACGCCAATATATACAATGAAAACTACTCGAACTGAGACTGCCTACAGTCGTTGTACTGTCCACAATATAGTATGCTTTTGGAATGGTACTCATCATCATAGTTGTCCTGCCCTCATCCATCATCTTATTTGACGTCAGCGCAATGTCTTTTTCTTCCATACTTCTCTGTTAGTCGTCATCTTGGTAGTCACCCCCTTTCTAGCCATATCATGTTTCACACAGTACATCTTTTCTTTGGTCTTCCTCTACTGTTATAGCCATTCACATTCATACTCAAAATGATGCTTCTGGAATGGTAGTTAAAGCTATCAAATATTTATTTTGATATTATCGCACGTACTCTTATATGCCATTGCGTCAATTTCTGCATTTTTGTACAAATTGCTGCTCAATGTCAGTGCCAACAGATTGAATTATTCACCAAAATTGTATACAACGTTCAAATTGTTGGTTATCAGATGGCTTTATTTGTATGCAAATTCAATTATCTATTCCACAGTTTAAAATTGAAACAGTCAGCATGTGAGTGGGTTATCAATCTGAACCAATTTTGGTGCAAATAGCGATATATTTTTATTTACAAAGGTTTTTTTTATAAACGTCCGCCACTGCTGTTACCTATGATATGTATTGCATATTTCTTTTTGCATAATAGTCATGAAAAAAAAAATTGTATGCCTATTTAGTTTCGTGTATTTTTCAGATTATACCGACAAATATCAGGCTGAAACAGACTGGAAAAACGACTCGCAATTATACAATTTTATATAAAATACGACTGTTAAAAAGGCTGTCTTAATTCCTTACCTTGAAGATATCTCAGCCTGTTCCCCGGAACTGTTGAAGAACCAACTGAAGTACGTGGGAGGTGGACTGGAATCCACCACGCACTGTAGGACCACTGTCTCCATCTTGAGTGCCCCGTATACCTCGCCTTCATTCAGCGTCTTGCACATTGGAGCGTCTGGGTGAGAAAAAATTATACACATGTTAATGTTACAGACAATTTTTTTTTTTCTAAAACTTTTTCCTACCTTACAATTTGGTTGTAGACACACAACGAAAACCTCTCAGGGTATATTTGTGGGCTAGTGAGCCGTTCATTTAAATTTTATAAAAATGTTAATTACTACAATGATACATAACAATACTTTTATAATGACGATAATAATTGATAAATAACATTAAGGAAAATATTAGTAAGAAAACGTTTTTATTTGTACATATAACTTTCCGGTCTCGTTTTGTATTATAACTTTTGCAAGTCTTCAGGGAGTTTATTAAGAAAAAAGATACTAAATATTATATGTATTATAATAATTATAACATAACAGAATGACTGAATCGTTTTATATAATTCTAAGGTCCTTTTTTAGAATTATGTCGTTGACAATCTGTTTTGTGTCTGCCCCAAAAATAACCAATGAGTATTTATTTATAAAAAGCGTCCATATTTTATTTTAACGTACAGGTACACAGGACATGATAGGTCATAGTGATGGTGACACAAATGTTGGTGCGGTGTACAATCCATTCGGCATCTACCCTTGCTGAATCATGTACGGGTCAGCTCGGCACAATTCGAGCGAAGCCGAGAGGCTTTTTTCCAAACATATCATATATTTGCATAATTATATTCGATTTTGCCGCCTGACATTGCCAAATCCTGCCGATCCGAAGAAGTGTGTAGCACCCCTTAAGCCAAGTGCACATTAGAGCCGCGTTTTTATCCAAAAAAGTGCGGTGTGGCCAGTTTGCTGTAGTGTGCGTGGCGCACGTACTCCACGATGTTCTCCGCCTTAATGGTGTAGTGTAGGCGGGAGATGCACACCGGTTTGTTCGGCTTTGCGGCACACAAGCTGACTTCGGGCTCCGTAGGAGCTTTGCCGCAGCGGTTCTTGTTCGTTCGTGATCGGCGCTTCCTCCTTTGCATCGTCACGAAACCCTCATCATCATCATCATCAGTTCTATTCGGTGCCTTTTCTGGCATAGGCTTCATACTTGGAGCACCTGGGGTACTCGCGGTGACGCTAGGGGATTCCTTTTGTAGGGGCTTCGCTAGGGCTGCAGATACTGACAGCGGGACGGGGCTCGGGGCTCGGGCGGCGCTGCGTGGAGGAGCCGCGATGACGGGCGCGGGGCTGCGGGGCTCGCGAGCGGGGCGCTCTGCAAGCTCAGCAAACGACGGGTGCGCTGGCGACGAAACTGCTGACGACGATACATCGAGGCCGGCTCCAATGCGTCGCGTTACGAAACGGCCCGCTCTAATCTGCTTTAGCCTTTACTCCCTAACTCCAAAGGTTCGCAAAAAATATGACAAGTAAAAAACATACTAAGAGTACAAGTAAAATATAATAATATGTTTTTAAATTTCTAACTTTTAATAACCCACGCGTGTATACACAAGTTACATCCCATTTCTATGGGTACTCGCGTGATACAGCTAAACATAGGTACATGTGTAGGATAACTGGGCACCACCTGTTTATTAATAGCGCGTGTAAATGCTAAGAATGCAACATCTGCGATATCTGGTACCTAATTGCGTACACACAGTTCTACTGACTTAAATAGACCTAATTGAATATTTCCAAATGAACGACATGAAACGTCGCCGTCTATCTCATCAAAAGACAAACCACAAAACCTATCTCAATTTAAATTAGGTCCAGCGTATAAATCTGCTCACCCTGACAATTCTGGGCTGATTCAGTGCTCAATCTACTCGTAATCCCGGCGGGTTTCCACAAACTGCCGCAAACAACGTCTGCAGACCACATCCATTTCATTTTGAATCTGGATTTCTTCCAGTTTTCCAACAAGTCAAAGCAATATAGTCCTCACGGATGTTCCCCGAAGGAGCCGACAGTTGCGTAATTTCATCCAGTTTTCGCTTGTGATTACATTTTTGTTGCTTGTGTGTGAATGGTTCTAGTAGTCGTCCAAATAAGATTATCAGCTAATGGCTGTAAATCAGCCATTATTTGCATTAGGTATGTAGCGAGTAATATCGTGATGGCCCAGCGGTCCAGACCTCGCCTCTTATGCATAAGGTTGTTGGTTCAAATCCGAGAAAGTACCAATGTGACTTTTTCAATCAATATGTACTTTCTGAGTTTATCTAGGACATTACTGACATCTGTGAAGGAAAAAAATCGTGACGAAACTTGGACTTATAGTTAACATAAGTTTGAAATCGGCAACCCGTCTTGAGAAACGAGAAAAGGGGAGCAAGTTAATCCATATTAAAATCTTGACGTCTGTACGTCACACTCCACAATCAAAAACTATAACTTTCGGTAGAGAGGCAATTCTCGTATCACGATATCGACGATCACATATTCGTCAAAAATACCTCCAATTTACATACATTTTTGACATGTTTTTGACATTGAATGTTGATAAGATGAGATTACGACTATATTTTGAACACGAGAATTAATCTTCTGACGTTTGAACACATGACTTGCAGCTTCTTGAACTAAACTCGCTACTTAACTAATGCAAATGTAAATCAGCTATTAGGGGTTAACCTCATCCTCATCGACCTATAGTTGTAATTCAAATTGACAGTTTGTGAGACTATTATCGCAAAGACAGAACATCATGGACATAGCTAAGGACCATAATGAATGAGCTAATAGAATGAGAATAAATTTATTTTGTTCATTGCTACAAAGATGACCTTACAACTATAACATAATTATTTTACTTACTTTAACTTTACTCTACTTTAACTATCTTGACGTAAAAGATGTTGTGTACTTATTTGTTTTATTTCTTGTTTTGTTATTTTTACCTTATCGTATGCTGCACCGGTTGACGTCATCAAGTCAACATCGGCTGTCGCTAAAAACTAGCGCTGGGGCTCTGTCTCGCATAGGGTCGTAGCATTGCAACGTTTGTAACGTTTTCGTGGATGTGACGCATATTTTCCCACAAATTGTTCTTTTTTTGTGTTTCTGTCCTTTCTCTGCGTCATGTTTACCACAAATAAACGTATTTTCTTTCTTTCCTTTCTTTCTAGTGTTTGTTTGGTTGAAGTCCTCAAGATACAGGGACCTAGTTTGGGGACCACCCCAAACTATAGGTCCAAGTATCTTGAGGACTTAAGTTGTGATGACATTAAAAGTTGTTTTTTTTTATTTCTTTAACTGACCTTTGAGGGATTATTTTGCCCAGCAGTGGAACAGTATAGGCCAACAAAAAAATATACTTCTGCACTCTCCAGCTTACGATCAAGTTTCCTAAACTGAAAATTTCACAGAGCTAATTTACCAAAGATACCTACTTCCAAACACGCTCGAGTGTTTAAACGAACACAAAAATACAGAAGATTCATCTGAATGACTTAGTTTTTCTTATCCAAAAAATATTAAATAATCTAGAACAGAACGTCGAACGTGATTCGAGTAGGTACGTGAGAACAGAAATACCGCTTAGGCTGATCAAATAACTTTCATGTAACCGAGTCGCCAAAGCCAGGCCTCAACATGTCTATAAGAATTCTACGCCTGGAAACCGAACTCTAGTTTATTCACACCTCTAAAGCTTCGCTTACACGGGAAATGGAGCAATCTAGTTTGATTACTTTTTTTAGGTATGTTTCCGAACGTATCTGGTGAAAATGTAACCATATCAATCAGAAAACACACATGTGATACATGTGCGTGTGATTTGTGGTTCCACTTACAAATTGAGTGCTTTGATTTGACTATTTGAATACATACAATTCTAAATATAAATAACCTTAAAGCTTCTTTCATCGTTCATGATTTTTCAAGCACATTTTAATAAAATGAAATGAAATGAAATAATTTTACACAAAGTTGGAACCTCCCAATTACAGATGAATGTATTATTGATTCCCTTTAGTGAGTGATTACCTAAGAATTAAACCTAAACAGGATGTGGTTACACTTTCATCAGACACTTTGAAAGAGTCCATAGGTAATTAAGTATCAATCAAGTGTCCATTTTTTTCGGCAATATCTATATCTGTACTAATAATAAAGCTGAAGAGTTTGTTTGAACGCTCTAATCTCTGGAACTGCCAGTAACATTTGTTAATCCAATTATTGAGGAAGGTTATAGGCTGTTTAACATCACGCCACGGCCCTTAGAAGCAGAAAAAATGCCTAAGAGCTATCTGCGGTCTGATGTCCATCAACATACTGCAGACCTTTATTAAAAAAATTAAAACTTTTAACACTAACAGCTCTTCTCATAATGCAAGTTGGTGTATTTGTGAAAGAGCATTCAAAATATTTTATAGCGTGCGACTTGCATTGGAAATATACTTGTCGAGACCCAACACGGTTAAGAATTCCGTCACATCAAAGCACATTGTGCCATAAAAATAGCTTTATCACAGCAATTAAAATACCTATACCTATAATTAGCCTATAATGTTCCCACTGCTGGGGTGTCCCAGCAGTGGGAATATTATAGGCTGATTATAGGCCCACTCCCTCTCACAGAAAGGAGGCCTCCTCTCTGTGCGAGGGAGTGGGCCTTCCACCACGTGGGCCCAGTGCGGGTTGGTAGATGTCACATCAATTAAAATATTTAACAGTATTCCAAAAAAAAATAAGGAAACTCCCTCTTAAATACTTTAAATCCAAACTACATAAATGGCTTATTGGTAATTGTTTTTACAGTATGAAAGAATTTATTGATAAAAAAGTAACAGATAAATATGGTAACTAATTTTCATTATATTACCTAATTTTTGTAAGTAAATATTATTGTTAAGAACTCACTAAAGCTATTAGATATATTATGTTGGAATAATGTATCCTTTTAATTTTTTACATGTAACGTGTTTAAATATTTGTATGCCAGTTCTTGGCGAACCATAAAAGTTCGAATTATATTTTTAAAACCTTAATGTACCATGTTTTAAAGCAAATAAATGTGTTCTATTCTATTCTAAAAAATAAAAAGGCGGGCGATGTGATGTGACGGGGGTGGAACGGGGGAACAAGGACTAAGTCGCGGGCAGAAGCTAGTATAGGTAATATGGCCGAAAATGCTACGTCATGTATATCAATATCTCCCAGATTTAAGCCATTTAATTTTCTGTACAAGCATAACTAAGGTAAAGTACTCACAATTAATCTGCAGTGACACCGGGTTGCTTGTGGCACTGCCTTCGTTGTTATACGCCAGACAGCTGTAGTCCCCTGCAGCTGCCCTGGTCACACTCTGCAGCACCAAGCTCTGGTCGCTCAGGATGACCCCAGCGCTAGCATTGTGCTGGATTTCTTTCACCTGCGAAATATTCCGGACTTTAGTCGAAGTAAAATAACATTTCAGAGAATTTATGATTCAAGTTTTTATGTTTGAGTTGATCAGAAAGAAACTTGTTCGAAAAATTAACTGGATGCTGTTAAAACTTTGAAATAGAGTTTTATTGTGTGTAATTTAAAACTATTGGAGATGAAGAAACTCTTGTTGACGTCACACTTGTTAAAGGAAAAGTCGTAACAAAAGGGAGACCATTATGATGATGGGGGTCATTATGATGATGAGATGCCTATCATTTCTACCCGTTTGGGATGGATAATAATGACGGTGGAGAATCGAGTTTAGTGGCGTAAAATGAGCTGTAACAATGAACTGCTATAGGCTGATGATTTTAACTGCTTTCTTCCAAAATACTTTTTTTCATCATCGCAGCATAAGCAGCCTGTAATGTTTCACTGCTGGGACACAGGCCTCCTCTCTGTGAGAAGGAATGGGCTGTAATTCACCACGCGGGCCCAGTGCGGGTAGATGTCACATGTCTACGAATTTTTGGTTCTAGGACTTGACGTTTTCCTCCACCGTTTTGAGCTGCAGTGGTGATGAAATAATTTTACATAGAGTAAAGCGCCTGTCTGGGTTGGAACTTACGACCTACAACTCGTAAGTCGCGGTGGTTACCACTGGGCCACCACTGCTCAATTCGTAAGTCACGGCCGACATCACAGCATTTGAGAATTCTGACCAGCTGACATTTCTATGGGTAGAGGGAAGGCCTGAGACAGTGGTACCTAATCATATTTAAAACCCAACTACAGCGTTGTGTAATGTTACTAGAAACAAAAACAAAACATTATTTAGTATTCAAGAAACTCACCCCTTTATACCACGTGAGTTTCTTCGCCTTGGGGTTCGCTTTGACGCTGCACTCGAAGTACACTCCATCTCCTTCCTTAATGTAGCTGGGGTTCAGATTTGAGCCCAGTTTGAGAGTCACGATTGGAACATCTGTCAACAAATATGAATAATTAAAGACAAATAACGATGGATGATGATGATAACATTATCAAAAGTTAGAATTTGTAAGTTAGCTAGCGTTGATACAACAAAACTTTCGGAACTATCGTTTGACTTCTCTGACGAATGAAAATCTCTGATCACAAAATAGACTGTCAAAAATAGTGGATTGCATAATGCGGTTTATTCTTAAACTACTATTAAAGTTAACTGACGATCAAATGTCAAAAATGTATGGTTAAACAGTCGCTAATCACTACTTAACTTTAAGCAACGTGGGAAAATCTCCACGAAATGGTAGGTGTTCATAAGGGCTCAACCCACAATGAAAAATAGGCATACACTGGAACCATTTCACTCCAATCCTGGATGCGATTTTCTCAAGATACTGACGGTAAATAAAAGAGACAATGGATTTTGGAGGATAAGAGGGTTGAAATGAATTGTTTAGCAAGTTGTCTACCAACATAGATTATCCGTAAATTCAAACCACAATAATAATTGCCTTTTTTGACAGTTGTATAAAATAGCTATAACACGTAAAAACGGCCGTGCATCAATTCGGTAAAAAAAATTTTGCAGTCAATTTTAAAATTTTAATAAACTGATTTTAATAACATCCTTTCAAAACAAAACCCGGGCTCGGTGATCCGTTAATCACAATAATTTGTCGATTATTATTTGCATACCAAGTTATGTTGTCATACCGATTTAAATACCGCCAGTAATTAAACATGAATTCGTTTTAAATCTAAACGGTTTGTTGATTTTACTCCCGCCATCAATATTTTTGAAAACCTTCATTTACATCATTCTATTTCCGAATATATGTATGTTTTGTTTACGTTTCAAACAGTTATCTCAATCAAAATAATCAGTTGTCCTCATGTTGATTGGACCTTTTTGCACGCTATTTTAATTAATTTGATATTAAAATGTATTTGCTAGTGAATAATTTTTTTTATGTTATGTGCAATTTGACTTCAGATCAACCGAGGCAAAAGTGCTAGATGTTTCACTCGAGTGACTGATCATTTTTGTTTCATTCCACGTTCATTCCACGTCACACTAGGAAGTGGTGAATGGCGGGCGTTTTAGGGGGACTGTCTTTTGTAGTTTTGACGTTCGAGAAGTGCTGATTCTCAGCCTAATTTGAATAAATGACTTTTGATTTTGATTTTTGTTCACACGATAAGATTATGTTATTTTGAAGAAAGTTCATTTCTATGAAAAAATGAACGTTCTTTTGCTCCTTAAATTACATTTTTCGATCATTTGGTAGACGACTGGACATCTAACATCGTTGAACCAGTTGACTAATGAATTTGTTTTTCACGTTTGATTCATTTTGTGTTCAGACGTTTCACTTTGAGCGATATTTGCTTCGCTGCTTATTAAAAATTACGGTATATTAATGGTCCATTTCACCATCTCGTCAGAAATCTGTTTCATGCCTAGTACCGATGTACCTTTACAAACAACAAGCAAGCACAAACAGTATACTTATATCTAAGTATCGCATGCAATTCAAAAGGATTTTATTAAAGTTCAATTCTCTTTGAAACTGATACCTCTTAGTTTGACACTATGACACAGCGGGGCAATTGCACAGCACACTTACAATGGCATTGCCATTCATTTTGGCAACTGAACTACATTCATCGCGTTATTTACGTTATCGAGCAGACGAATTTGTCAAACATAATGAATTAATGGAATAGGAATTTTCTTCAAAATCCTTCGGATTGTGATGGAAAGTGTATCACGTAATTAGGGTGTAGCTCAGAAACAACTTACATTGATTGATACTTACATTGCACATTAAGGAACCATCGGTCTTCAATAACAGCGTTAGGTACCCTGGGGTTCTCGGCGCGGCAGACGAGGTACTTCTCATGATCCTCGGCCATCGGCACGAGGTTCAGGGTACTGAGTGTCGCGTTGTTGTCAGAAAACTGTATGAAAGAAATCGGAATGTTATGACGAGCCATATACCAAAATTGAAAACTTAACAAACAGTTTGTGGTTGTGGCAAAGATATTTATCGTTAGATTGACCCCAATGCTGTAAAAGATGGTGCCGTTCTTCTACTTCTTCGTGTCGCTGGCACGATTGTATTTTAGATCTCGTTGGCCCAAAACTTTGCCACTTCCAAGGCGTTGTCGATGGCAGCGCAGAGGTCACTTTGAAACAGTTGCGAACGATTATGGTGCAGACTAGCGAGTGAGAGGTCACGACTTCAAATTTGAAAGAAATAAACAACAAAATTCATTTGGCAACAGTTCATGAAACACAAAATACATTTGTTTTTAAGTGAAAAGTTTAACAACAACAGTGTCTGTCTTACGGCTGCACCAAAAAGATCCATTTCATCATTAATACCGGACATATGCTGTCTGACGCTTCTTTAATGAACCTTTAGGGACAAGCGACGGATACATTCCTATCCGTTGCACTTGTGACCTAAACCAACAATTAGGGCGCAACCTAACTTTTAGCAACATTGCAGCACAGACAGAGTACAGGGCACTGAAAATGATTCGCAAAACCCTCGAAATGTGCAGACAGTAAAGTATTTGCATGCTCTAAATTAACATAATATTATCCACAGTAAAACAACAAAGCTGTTGTTCCTAATCTCGCCAAAGTACTAAAATGTTGCTCCATAGCTGTCGGCAATAAGTTTTACAGCTGGACCAGAGCTTACGTTTCCATTGTATGGGGTTCCTGTTTTATGGGCTTAGAAACTGGATGCTGTGCCAAAATAAGTGTTAAGTGTACTTTAAAGTGTGTATAATGTTAGTAAACAACGATTTTGCGTAGATAATGCCAGGCTTGGGGATATTAGCGATCGTAGTTGGAATTTTTGAGTACAGTGGTGTTAAAGTGGCTATTCAGCCGTTGATAAAAGACGTACTAGAAAATTGCTTTATCATCAAAAACAAGGCATTATTCTTTATTTGTATTACGTGCTATCAGATACAAGAACAGCCGATCTATTCTGTTAATAATTTCACCGCTAAAACTTAGGTGAAGTGAGTCTGAAATGAATTTTCAGTAATGTCATTTCCTATCATTAGGTGGATTGACACCTCACTTCAAGCTCACTTCACCTAAGTTTTTATGGTGAGATTTTTACAGAATATAAAGAATGTCTAAAGAGTGTATAAAGTGTCTTGTTGGTTTAAATAACATTAAAATCTACATTGTACTGTGTAATTCTTTATGTTGAAAATTCCCAAATAAAAATACCTGACGTAGGTACGGTCGTCTATTAAATAAAAATAAAAAAGTATTTAAAGCAAAACAAATAATTTGGACAATCAATCACAACAGTGTCAGGGCATTAGTCATTAGTCGAAAGCCACACGAACGCTGTGCTCGTCTGTACATAAAATAAACATGTAATAAACAAATGACTGTCTGTAGATACGTTGATCGAACGATGTTCAAACATGTCACAAATTGATATCTTATTTTAAAACTGTGTGAGCAATTATTTATTTTTATATAAAAATTTCACTGTAAAGTGAAAGTTTTTTTCTTTCACTGTAAAGTGTAATGGATTGAGATATTATTTGTTATAGAAAATGTATTTAAAACTTTTATGAAATTAGAATGACTCAGATTCAGACAACATTGTTTATCATCATCATCAAAAAAATAAACAAATAGGCTGACACAATGGGTGAATTTATCGCTAAAAACGATCACTTACAGACTAATCTCTACTCAATTCCGGACTGCAATCATTCCGTGGTGTTTACGGTTAATGGAAGAGGCTGTGAATTCTTTCGATCCCAAGACACTGTCGCAGGGTTAACCATAATACCTAAATTAATCAAATCACATGCATCACTGTACATCTTCAGCACTCACCCTCATACACTCACACACACACACCTCTCACTACACTTCACTCAATCGCGCCTATTTTTCCCTTTAGTTTATTGTTTAAATCTACTGGCATGCTCTTTTCTAAATACATGTTTTTCAATTCTATATATTTTTGAACAATGATAAGTGGAAGATCGGGGTCTTCTAACACAAGCATTTCCTTGCTTAAAAAGAGTCTCCAAACCATATAATGCAAACCAACTATGTTAATTAAAATAAACATTTTTATTATTTTATTACTGGTAGCCTTGTTCCACCCACTACTGAGTGCCTGTAAACTGTAAAAACCAACATTAAACAGTATAATATTGTATTTCGACCATTATTGAAGAAGCCCTCTGCCTTTCCCCTGTCTTTGTTGTCAAAACATATTATTTTTCGCACAACTTGCGAATTAAAAACCCATATTCACGTGGACAAAGCCGCAGGTAAATCTAGTTATACAAAAAAAGATTAGTTATGTATGTGAGAGGAATGCTCATAAACTGTCAAAAAGCTTGAATCCGTGGAACGTACACCACAGTTTGCATGTTCAACAATAGAAAGGGAGGTACAAAAATAGTAGAAATAAATACTAATTTGTCTAGACAAAGTTGGAGCTAGTACTACGTAGCTACGTAATAAAACAGTGTGTAAAGCTGAAATGTTTGCACGTCAAAACTATGTTCATTTTTCGCTGTTACTTCTAACAATGGTGAATTTCCTAGAGCAGGTTTGCGACATGATTTATTTTTTGGTTGAATTTTCACCTTTAGGTTTTAGTAAAATTCAGGGGCTCGTGGCTAAATGATAACAGTCGCACGGGTCGTTCGAAGGTTACGCTATCCTTGCCGAGGTCTGCAGTTTGTGGATAAATGACTGCCTATTACATATCGAGACCCCTCCGTGTTACAGAAAGGACGTTAAGCCATTGTTCCCCGCTGTCATTCCTAGATATTTGACAGTCGTTACGGGTAGTCAGAAGCTCATAAGTCTGACAATCAGTCTTACTAAGGACCTATGTGTGTTACTCAGTAACTGGGTTGTGGAGATCAGATAGGCAGTCATCACCATCATCCTCAGCCACAGCTCGACTTCACCTGATCATAGGCCTCCCTATTCTTGTGCCAAACCCCCACGGTTCAGCGGGATTGTCCGAAAGTCAGCGGGATTGTCCAAAAGGGTTACCGCTACCCCGGAACATAAAGGGCAAAGGAAGGAACATGGGTGGGTTTTAGTCAGTAAGAGTCTGACACTCCCTTCCGCTCCACCCAGAGCGGGAGGGGTCATTTAATGATTTCCCATCCGGAAAAAAAAACCCCCACGGTTCTGTGCCAGCCTCTTCCAGGCTTTGCCCGCGATGGCAACAATGTCGTCTTCAATAGGCAGTCACGTCATGTAAAATACTGGTATTTAGCTGCATCCGGTTAGACTGGAAGCCGACTCCAACATAGTTTGGAAAAGGCTAGACAGATTCATCATCATCATCAGCCTATAGCAGTCCACTACTGGACATAGACCTATTCTATTGTACGCCATTCAACTCGATTTTCGGCAACTCTCATCTAGCTGCTACCAGCCATCGAGCGATGATTGTTGCTTCACTTAGCCTGAGGGCGTCCTATCTTCGCGGTCTCCACTCAAGAACACGTCTACGCCAACGGTTATCGTTTCTACGGCTAATATGGCCGGCCCATTGAAACTTCAGCTTGCTTATTCTGTGAGCTATGTCCACAACTTAGGTTCTCTGCCGGATCACCTCGTGGCGGATTCGATCCCTCAGAGAGACTCCAAGCATAGCCCGTTCTATAACTCGCTGAGTGACCTTGAATAAATGGACCAGCCATACCGCTAGATAGGTTGATTGGTTGTTGTTAATTTTGTTGTGTTTATTTGTATTTCAGAGTATTCAAGGTTTCAATGAAAACATGAGTACTTTGTGGTGTGGTGCGTGTTTGGGTACCGAGAACCGATTAGACAATAACTACTTTGTATTATTTTATGTTTATTTTGTAACTAGCTGCTGTCCGCGTGAAATTTTTTGTTCCCCCGTCCCACCGCGTCGCATCGCATCGCCCGCCCGTGCTCTTACTTCGTTTTCGCTTAGCGTTCTTTTTGCTCGCCTCCTAAGGGTCGAAGCGTGATGTTAAATACCAAAAAAGTCTCCAAAAATTCCAATTCAATTCAAATTTGGGATCTTCCTCAAAAATTGGGCTATCGAATGCTGAAAGAATTTCCAAATCCGACTGGTGGTTTCAGAGAATAGCGCATTCAGACACAAAAACAAACTCTTCAGCTTTATTATTAGTATATAAAAATTGTCTAAGGGGCCTCTGCGAGTTGGCTTTGGCCCCTCGTATGCCTTACAAAGGTCCGGGGCCCGAGGGTCCCGAGATGTGTCAAAGACATTTAAATATAAATGGATATAAAAAAAATGTACGTCTTATTGTGCAAAAGAAACAATTTTTCTTTCTTTCTTTTCAACTTGAACCATGAACTTGCTAGACTGTACTTACCTACTTTAACAATCAATTCAAACCCTAAAAAAGAAACGAGTGCGTGCCGGACCACGCACAATGAAGGGTTCCATAGTTTGGATGAATTTATCCCAAGAAGCAAACAAACTTAACATTGTAGTTGAAAAACATGTTCTCCCATACATCGATATACGTCACGGACAATTCTGCAACTGAAAACGTAAGCTTGTAATCACAAAAAATATTTTTATGTGAGAAAACTACAAATGAACAACTTTTGGACTTTTTTCTTTACTTGTGTTGTTGTGTGCTGTCAGACCTCGCTTCTTGCCAAATTTCATGACTCTAGGTCAACGGGAAATACCCTATAGGTTTTGATTCATGCGAGTATCAAAATATGTCGCATAAATGGACGTATTTTTAACACGCTTTTATTAGCTTCACTAACAAACTAACTAACAATGTAACAAAACCTTTAAGTCAATTTTAAACTACTTTAAATTATCGTATCGAAATGAAACTTTGTCTAGGTATGTGTAGTTCGGAAGACGAAACTATAATTTAGTATCTTGGAGCTGATCTGATGATGGAGCCAGGAGGTGGATATTGGAAATCTTCAGTGTCTAATAGTAAACCCTTTGAGTTTGGGCTCATATGATTTGTTTTGACGAGTCCAAGAAATTGCACTTGGTGACGAGGGTGTGATGATGGAGTCAGGAGGTGAATAGTGGAACTCTTCAGTGACTAGTAAACCCTTCGATTTTGCTAGTAGCCCCGAATCGTAATAACTTCGTTCACTTTATACTTATTAACTTAATGAATAATATACCTACTAGACGCAAAGTTAAAAATAAAAATATGTAGTTATAATAAAATAATTTAATTTAATTCTAAAATCGTGAAGCGCACTTATAATTAATTGACAAAGCGCTCCACGCTTTTAGAATTCAATTGAATTATTTTATAATTTTTAGTGCGTTTTAAAAGCGTGTTTTTTAGTTTATTTTAAACTACATATTTTTTACTGCGTTGACTTAGAAGCTTGATTTTTTAGAGAAGCTTAATTTCAACTGGATACCTCCACGCGTTCTTGAGAAAAAGAGTCTTGACAAACAGACGGACGGACCGGCAACGAAGTGAACCTATAACGGTACTGTTTTATTCATTTTGAGGTACGGAACCCTAAAAAACAAAGCTAGTATTTTTATTTTCCTTTAGTATTAATATCAAACAGTCCAATTTCTACAAAAAACGTCCGTCTGATACAACCCATGGCTATCATTTTGCATTTATTCGAAAACGTATCGGAAACTCCATTTTATTTTAATCTTTTTTTGTACATAATTGATTTTCCCGGTACTATTGAATATTGGAGTTGATTAAAATTGTAAATGGCGCAGTTGAGCAGGTAGTGAATTGTGATGAACTTGCTGAATGACGACGACTAGTGGACTGTGATTGGATGAATTTATTGAACGAAGTGAATGATATTTTTATTCGTGTTTATTGTGACACACTAGCCTTTGTTTGTGACTTTGTCTTTTTGGAATTTTGAAAGGCAGTGACAAAACTATGTCAATAACAAAACGCCACTAAGCACCGCTACCTAGAGATTGAAGAAAGGTAAGTTTTTAATGAAATTCCTAATCCATTGCTACATGTCTGCGCGGCATCGGTACTGGCATATTGTACTTAGCTGTATATAATATTTCAGGCTACTCATGTCGTCTCAACTTGCTGTTAACCTGTGACCCTGCTTACTACCTACGTATTACCTGGACAATAAAATATTTTCTTTTTTCATATTATGTTTGAAATTTTCGTCCGCTTGACAACGTAAATGACTCAACGAATGTGGTTTACTTGGCACAATGAAAGGCATTGCAATTGTACAGATGCCAGCAGGTCCAGCTACCCGAAACTGTCAAATTTTCCCAATCAACCTTGAACCTTAATATTTTATCAATAAAGTTGAAAATCTATTAAAGAAATTTGACAGATTGTAGTAGCTTGCTGTGCTGGCGTCTGTACGTGTGTTTTGCAAGTACACCGCTAGCACACGGGCGGTTAGTTAGTTTTACCACAATTTGAGCTAAGTACGAGTATATTATCAATCGTTACTGATATGAGAGAAGAAAAAGAAGTATGTTTTAATACCCGTTTTATGGCACTTTTCGTGTATAATTATTAGGTCATCTATTATTTACTCTGCTGTCTTATTTTGGGGTTCTGTCTCGTATACGGTCTTAGCATTATGCTGAGCGATAGCCGCTTAGCGTGGATGTGATGCGTGTTTTCCCCCAACTTGTTATTTTTTTTTGTGTTAGTGTTCTTCATATGCGTGACGTTTGCCGCAAATAATCATATTTTATTTTCTTTTTATTTCTATCTATTTTGCCCGTAATGCCTCAATACTGGGCAAAGGCCTCCTTTTCCCTTTTCCACACAAGTTTGTCCACTGTCAATGCGGGTCAGTCCTTTCAGAAGGACTCAACTTGGTCCCACATTCTTCGTCTTGGTCTGTCGCGATGTTACCCAGCATTTAACGGGACCCAATCAGTTGTTGTATTTACGCTTAAAAATTCTCATCGACATCAAAGCCCGAAACTATTACAATTTTGCCATAGAAAAAAAAAGACAAGCGCGAATCCTCTACGTCAATCCCATCTTCAAGTTTAGCACGTAAGAAGTCGGCACTAAGACAATGGGACAGCAACAGTTAGTCGTTCACACAAGTCGGTACGTTTGCTGCGCTCACTAAAACTTCAGTTTCTTTGTGTTTGTGCCGTTTCAAGTTTTACTTCAAACCTTACTATTTCGAATGTTTCGGAAACATTTTCAGTCGAATTAATTGTGAAAAGATTTTCGATTTACTTGGGCATTTTTCAGCTGGTGAATTTTCTCCTATTACTTAATGAGTGAGGGTTCGACGTGGCGATAGAAAAGAGTGTTTGGAAGGACTTGAGGAAGGCCTTTCCCCAGCGGAGGGACAGTACTAATAATGAGAAATAAAACTGAATAAAGAATTCTTCTCATCTCATCAAGTATTATTATAGTCGGAAGAACATCGACACTTTGCGTATAATAAAGCCATTTTAAGTTACAGAATTCAGGTTATCTTGCGGTATTTTTCCTCACGGCGGTAGGTAGATCAATTTCAAACTCAAAGCACTTACTCAATTAAAGCAATTACAGGCACTTTTGAACTGTCAAGGAGTCGGTCAGCCACAAAGATGGACCTAGTTATCTATTCCAAAGCGTAAAAGATTCCTGTGGAGATCAATTTTATTAACCTTCGAACGTGGATCCACGCGAGGCAAGATGGCTTTTTTATTGTTTCTGTATGATATGCAACCGGTTCAGAAATCACATTAGTATTTAATTTGTCTAGTCCAAATTTTTGCCCTGCTTAGGTCTAAACTCCATATTTGTTAACATTCGGACTATCACAGCGAATGCCTAGGATATTAATCTCAAAGGTAATATTATGCAAGTCACAAGTTTTAACTTAGTCACATTTGACCCACTTGCAGTCATGTTTACCTAACAAATAAGCATAAATCCTGCCAGTTAAAAGTTAAAAGTTCAGCAGTCACGCAATTTTGTAAACTGGAATTTAACTAAAACTTCCGTCTTCAAACTAAATAGCAGTATCGGAAAACGAACGGAAATAATGTTGGGCTCCGATAAAAATATGTATGTATCAGTAAAAGTAAATACAAAAATACGTTACTCGTCCTTTCATGTATGTAATACTTACGCATTTGTAAGTGTGCATACACACGAGCGACACACGCTGACGGCAGGGGCGACTACAGCCGTCGACAACGTGTCGCTCGTGTATTTGATTTTTCTATTCGGCATGTTGTCGACGGCAGCCAGTGTCACTCGTCGACTGCTGCAGTTGCCTCTGACGTTGACTGGTGTTGCTCGTGAGTATGAGCACTAAGAGACATCGACGCGCTAACAGTTACTATGAATTCAGCACATGATTCTAGAGCCCAAAGCGTCATTATACGTCAGTTATTAAAAACAAAATGTGATATTTCATACAAAACTGCAATACATCTAGTAATAAAATGTATAGAACAGCCGATTTCTTTTTATAATCGACGTAAAAAATTCAACACTGATGTGTCTAGAATTACCTACTGATGAGTCTACTAAATATATGGTAAAAGTTTGCGCGTCGGTTTTACCCTTATATCCTGTATTAAAGGTACATATTTTTTGACATTACAATGAATATTCACGCAAACGAAGCCACATAAATTCACAATTCAAAATAAACAGTGGCAACAGCAACACTCTCAAAACTATGCGCAACTCGACGATGAAAAGAATTAATTACCGACGTGATGGCACATTGTCTACCCGCGTTTTGACCCACATACTCCCATCACTTCACACAATGGCCGCCACGCTCAGTAAACTTTCATAAATGATGCGAGAAAATTAGCAATTAACACATTTTCATCGAATTTCCAGCTAGATCTTCGAGCTGGAAATTTTAGTCAATTAATAACGCTAACAGTTACTTGTAATTCTCATTTGTCACTATGTGTGGTATCCATACTAATATTATAAATGCGAAAGTAAGGCTGTCTGTGTGTCTGTAACCTTTTCACAGCTAAACCTCCGGAACGATCACTAGAGGGTTTATTCATAAACAATGATTAAATTTAAGTAACGTTTAAACGTCATAAATGTATGGATAAACAGTCGCTAATCACTACTTAACTTTAAGCAATGTTTATGAATAAAGGGGAATAGGTATTGCTCAGTTAATTTATTTATTTATGACGTTGAATTTGACAGAGAGGTAACCTGGGACCTGGAGAAGGACATGGGCTACTTTTCATCCGGATATTTATAATGTTATTTGTTAAATTGCTATTAATTTATTGACATGGTTTTTATTTTTTGTTTACATGATATTTTATATATTTTTTTTTTATGTAGAGTAATATTTTCTAATTCAAATTGAATTGCAGGTATTCTTATATATTTGTACCTACATCTAATAATGTTCTCAATGTTAATGTTTCATGTTGGATTATATTCGAACGCAATGTGAATTGTTACTGAATAACAATTGAATTAAATATAAAATTATGGAATACAAAATCCACGCAGACAAAGTCACGGGCAACAGCTAGCACAATTATAATTGAAAATGCTGCTTAATTATGTAGATAATGAAATGGTACGCCGATTAACTCATTTCCAGCGGTTAAATCAACATGAACCGTAAAGTTCTGGAATTAGGTTGCTTTAGTTAAATATAACGAAATTAACAATCTACTTAATTAGTTCTTTTTATGCTCTCTTTGTTTAGCGCGCTGAAGTTTTCTTTGTCTAGGAAACGAAGGAGTCTGCATCTAGATTGTGCAAGCCCTCCCCCCCCCCGCGGAGGTCATAAAGTTAAAAAACTGGTATTATTATGGACTTAGTCCGTCAGAAAAAGTAATATACACAGCAGCCTTTTGGCCTCGTATAGGACTTTCTGTTTCACTTTATTTTTTATTACTTTTTTTTTTATAAATATTTGTTCTATTTTTTATTTTTTATTTTTAACTGTGTTTAGTTTAGTTTATAATCCTGTACGAGTCGCAATAAATACTTTTTCTTTCTTTCTTTCTTTCTTTCAGGAAACTTCATGGTTACTCTTTTCTTTAATCACAAGCCGTTTGTCCGATGGGATTTCCATCGGTAAAATGAAGAAGTTACAAACTTCCATTCCCTAAATAATAGTTTAGGGATTAAAAAATCCCCCCCTTTAAAATATCCTTAAGCTCACCATAAAAGGTACTCTTGTGCAAAATTGTATGCTTCTAGCCCCAGCAGCTTAGGTTCTGCGTTTTCTGTCAGTGAATGTATATAAAGATATGATTTTTATGTAGTGGATTTATGCATGTTTTGAGTGTTGCGTGTATAATTTTCAAGGTGTGTGTGCAAGGAGAGAAATTAAACTATAGAAATCATTTTGAATATTTCTTTTACTCACATATCGTATTACAATGAAAATACTTATTAAGATTGTAAGCGCGTCTATAGCTGAAATGGATACAAGATGAATGTGTCCGCGTTCCTACACATGCTTAAGACATACATTTGAGACTTATAACTTTTCCCACGATACAGAAAAAAAACTTCGTGTAAAGCAATGTTCATAATCTCAGGTAATTTACATTCCATCGCCACTTAATCACTTAGTTAAATGTATGTTAAGTTGATTATTGAGTGACCATTTGTAACAAAAAGGACCTAATAGCTAATAGATAAGCTCTTTGTATAGTATGTCGGGTCACCCTCCAGTATCCGGTATCCGGGGTTTTGTATTTTTTAGTGGGTTCATCTCATCTTTTTACCTTTCAAATTCACTCACAAACGCTTAGAGATACACATAACACATTACATCATTAATGGCCATTTTGTAATTTCTTACATCATAATTTTTTTGGTGCATGTTGGGTGCGCGTACGTCAAATAAGACGTTTCGAAATGTTGCCACTACATAAAGCGTAAAATGTTTATTGAGGGTGATATTCTCGTAGCATGTATATTTCCTTTTTTTATATTCCTGTTTGTTTCTGTCACATTTAAATTGAATTGTATTATTTTGCTTTTTGTGCGCTGTATCAGGACAGCATCCTAATAACTGGTTGCTTTAAAATATAAGTAATTATTTAAATACTGGTTGATGGATAATTGTTTGCTGCACCGTACGACGTCATTACATCGGCGCCGGCTGTCGCTGAAAACCAGCGCTGGGGCTCTGTCTTGCATAGGGTCGCAGCATAATGCTGAGCGATAGCCGTTTTGCGTGGATGTGGCGCATGTCAACCTTTTCTTATTGTTTTTTTTTGTTTTTTATGTTCTTTTTTGCGTCATGTTTACCGCAAATAAACGTATTTTCTTTCTTTCTTTCTTTCTAATAAGTTTTTGGTTGCAATGGTATTTGAACTTTGTTGAGTACGACATTCGGTTTGTTGTTCCATAACTTGAATATTATCTCAAATTCCTGGCTGTAACATAGCTTTATGTTTTTAAAAGAGAGCAAAGGGGAATCTTCCAAAAGACCAAACGCGACACTCTAAAGAAAATAAAACCAGTTCATTTCCACTCAAACACCTTCAAGTTCCACAAAGAAAACATGTTATTTCACGCGAGCGACAGCATAAAAGCTAGTAGGTACGTTTAGATGTCGTTGATAGATAAAACATGTAATTACAGATAGCTAGACCATCCATGTCACACCATGTCCTAGGAGACCAACAACAGGAAATATACTCAACATCTTTATTGTATAATATGTGATACGATACCAAAAATATTATTTAGTTTGTAAATGTTGCTACTAGATGGCGTTACTGCGGTACTTGGGCTTGCATTGTACAGGCAAACGATTAATATAGTTTGATGTTTTATCAAGCTACTAGCTAACCCGGCGAACTTCGTTCCGCCTCAGAATCAATAATATACAAAATGTATGAAAAAATTAATTATCTTCATTATTATTTTTTTTTTCGTGTATTTTAACCATGTTTTGATAGTTATCCTGTTATTCGGGGCGGAGACAAATCCAACAAATCAAAGATCATAAAAATCGGTCCCGTCGTTCTTGAGTTCTAAATAGTGTAACTAACCCGACTTTGTTTTATTTATATAGAAGATAATTTAATAACAAAAAAAGGGTTTACAAAATACTTCGGCGAAAGTGTTCGTACGCAGATGTTTTTAGTTCTATTGGGTTTCAAATACGTAAATCCTTTCAAACTTGCATGACTAACTAACCAATTTACCTTTACAATATGGTCAAAACTTTTAATTCCACAAAAAAACTTTCATCACGTAGAAAAATATTTGATCACCGCATTCACCAAGCTTGCACACGCGTTTTCAAATGGTTTATTCACCGTAACTAACCCTGAGTAACATCTCAGTTCTCGACAGATATCACAAATTAATTCAGTATTTATAATATAACTGATTAAGTTGATAAATGTCAATAGATTCGTAATTTAATAATATATTATAATAATTGCGACGATTCCCAACGCACTTCCTTAATTAGTGGTTTATTAATTACAAATTGTGTTGCCTCATTTTCTGGTTTGTGGTATTGTTATTGTCAAAGTTACATCACAATATGCGGATGAGTGGAAATTTCAAATAGTCATTTTTTTTTTTGTTAATCTAATATTGTTTAATTTTCATCATCACCGATTTCGAAAGATATTAGGATTGTTTCCACATAGTCGAACTCGTAACTGTTTTACTACCCTAAGGTTGAATGTTACTTGCAAGTCACAAAACGACAAGGTCAATCAGTTTGATAGTCCTACAGATTACCCTAAACAGTAAAAAAATCATCAATCGGTTTTGGACTTTGTTGCCAGATAGTAAACCCCTTTTATCTTTTACGTCATAATATTGAACAGTATAGGTAGGTATACAATAACACAAGCTTTAAAACAGAGAAAATATAATATGATCGAGTATCAGGTATGATTGTGGAAAAAGTCAAGAAGTGCCATAAACGAGAAATTTAAAGGATTCCTACCTAACTTGTGTAAGGTATAACAACCGAGTTCTCACATTCCCACAGGAGCATAAAGAAATAGTGCTCAACTTCTGACACGAAACCGCGGAGCAGCAATATAATAAGATAACTTTGCAACTTCTCCAAATGTTGCCTACGTCAATTTAATTGGAGAGTTATTCCGGTCGGATCCCCTGAACTGATCCCTTTAGTTACTCTTCCAAACATCGCATAATTCTTTCAAAATTTAACAAACGTTATTAATCCCTGCTCAATTGCTCATATAAACTAAAGTCAACACAAACCGAAAACTAGCATTCGTGGTAGGATTTAATTAAAAACATCCACTATTCACAGTCTGACATAGGCACGTATTTACATTGGAAAGCAAATAGTAGATTATTGTACGGAGCAGATTATTAATGCTGAGCATATTTGGCGTGTGGTAGTTCAATCAATGTGGGTTTAAACGTGGCTTAGATTTGTAATCAGCACTAGGCGGGGTAACCGCGGAGAGAGAGAGAGTAATTGGCGCGGCAGCTGATTACTGAGAGCCGTGTAGAGGCTTCGAGAAAATTCTGTATTGGATGTAATATGTGGAATAAGAAGTTAAGCGGCTTTCACTTGCAATATTTCTCTGTAATAAGAGGCTACAGTAAAACCCAGTTCAAAGGCTGATCAAAATTATGCTTAACCCTATAATACCTACTATTACTTTATCACCACTTATTACTTAAGGACTGCCTGGGAGACGATTTTATAAATAAATCGAAAGGAGGTCGATAACGGTCCCATACAAGCTTGGCCCAGAATTGGACACAAATATAAACAAAATGTATTAAGAAGCAATAATAGTGTTTCAAAACCCTGTATATTTTTGATCGTCGTAAAACTTTGTAAAGGGCCCTTCCAAAAACTGACGACTTCAAACATGTAACAAAAAAAATCAAACCTGTCGATCGCGGAGTAATCCACTGTCTTCCAACAGATTGAGTTTTACTCATAACTAATGACTCACGTATCCCAAATGATTAATTTGCTATGCCCCGGTTTATAGAATGTTGGATCTCCGATGGAAACAAGAAAAAATTAGAGTAGTCCGGGATGAGAGTTACCTATAGTTTATTGTAGCCGAGGTAAAAGGCGATTCGAAGAAAGACGACAAATGCAAAAAGATAACGAGAATCACAGATAGTGATATTTTTGAAAAATCATAACAAAGCATTCATGATGCTATCAACTAAAATACCACAGAGTTACAAATAAAATAAATAATTAAAAGCTTACTACCTGACTGAGAAGAAGGGTTTCTGGCGCACGTCTTTGCTAACTCAAAAAAATGTTTTACAAAATCTTCAGTCATAAATTTACCCACTAATTGCGACCACCTGGGAGGCGATCTTCATATCGCCTGATGACCGCATGGTGTGAGCTAGCCAGGCGCGGGACCACTCTCACGCGTTGCGAGTAAGGGCTGGGGGTCTACTCCGAAGTACTATCGGCCGAATGTTCGGCCGTTTCCTGCTACGAAGTTACTATTTGGTTCGGTCGGTCCCGATCCTACACTTCTACACTCTTTCTAATATTGACTATGGTCCCGACCCAATTGAGCCGATCCGAACTTTTTTCGCATTTTTCAATAATATTCGGTTCGGCCATGTGTCGTTCCGATCCGATCATTCGCATTTTGCACTTCGTAGTAGAGACCCCCTGGTTTTTTAATCCGTAGTCAACTCGACCAATTGTTAAAAATAGTAACTAATGGTTAAATATTGGCAAAATGTGTTTTTTGGACAATTGCTAGTTTATCCAATGGTCAAACGTTGCTTGTTAACGTACCCTATGTTGACTGGCCTATTTGCGCGCGAGTGGGACGCACGGTGTCGGGATGTCGCCATTTCACCCATCATTCAACAAGCGCTGCTAGTGGGCGAACATCTGTGCGGTTTGTGATTTGACATCCATAGGGCTGCAGAATGGAGACGGAAATTAAAAGTGGGTAGTTTTCGCATTTCACAATAAACAAGAATCCCAGACTAGCGCTTACCTTTCATATATCTTTCGTGTATTTGTGCATATTTTTTTATTTCCTTTTCCACTTTTTTTGCCAACAATGTGTAGCTGACTTATTTATAGATGTAATATCCATCGTATCTGATCCCAATGCAAACAACAGCTAAGTTTCAGAACGGACACAAGTTGCAAACTGTCCGAAAATGGTCCGTCACGCTCGGCTGCTTGCAGCGTATTGTGCGATGACACTACAGTGCACGGATAAATAAATTGTGGCAGGCAGCGTTTAAAACGGGTTTTTTTTTTTTTTTTTTTTTTTTTTTTTTTTTTTTTTTTTTTTTTTTTTTTTTTTTGTTCTGACTCGGTTCTAGGAATTCCT
Organism: Apamea monoglypha; assembly: GCA_911387795.2. Lineage (NCBI taxonomy): Eukaryota > Metazoa > Arthropoda > Insecta > Lepidoptera > Noctuidae > Apamea > Apamea monoglypha. The sequence continues at coordinate 1,029,394 of OU426933.1, read as the reverse complement.
TTGTTTGCACGAGAAGGTCTTGCGCGCGGCGGTCTCACTTATTTATTTATCACTTATTTATTTATCAGTATTTCTTTGTTTATTTTTGGAATGTTTACTCAATATCACACTTTTAGGCATAATTATTCACATATTCGTTAATGTTTTTATCTACTACAAATTTATTTTATTTATATATCTAAGTATGCATTCACATGTCACGTTGCAGTTACATAGAACTGATTTACAACCGTCACCTCACTCATCAGGTCCAGTTGAAAACCAGCGCCAGGCACTAGTTGTCCGGCATTTTTTGCTGAACTGGGCCTTTTTGGCGCAGCCGTGAGGCACACTTTTCCTGCTAATTTCTTACATCGGACTTCACACTTTTTATTTAATCTTTTATTGTATTTTTTTGTTTAATTTTTTTTTTTTTTTTATTGTGTGTGTTTACTTGATGTATGTATCTGGTGTATTGTGTGTCTTTTAGTTTGTGCCAAATAAATGCATTTTCTTTCTTTCTTTCTTTCTTCTTTCAAACAATTAACTCCAACTTTGGGCGGTTAAATTTTGTTACCTGTTACTCGTGTGTCACTTACCGTGAGTTGGCATGGACGTACTGCCCAATGCTTACTCGCAATTCCAAATTAACAAAAAAAAACTCAGGTGATGATTGTACATCACCTGAGTTTTTTTTCGAGGGTTACATCACTTTTGGCCGCGGCTTCGCTAGCGTGGATGTCGTAAAATATCCCATATGTGTAACCCGAGGATATACGAGTACACTATATGTGTGCCAAATTTCATCCCGTTCAGCTGTCTTTGCGTGATTTTGTAACAAACGTTCACAGTATAATAATAATAAGATAACAAGTACACCATTTTTTTTAAATAAAAAGCTTTTGAAGTCACTCATATCTTAAATTATTACTAACTAGGTTTGCCCGCGACTTCGTCTACGATCCAAGACGAAAAGTAGCCTATGTTCTTAATCTTAATGCAGGTTACCATGTAACCTAGCTAGGACGCCAGATTTAATTCGTTTGTAACTATCTTTATGATTTTTCTCTAAATTGTAAAATTATATATTTACTAGCTGCGCCCCGCGGTTTCACCCGCATAAGTTTCGATCCCGTGGGAATATCGGGATAAAAAGTATCCCATATGTTAATCCTGGTTATAAACTACCTGTGTGCCAAATTTCATCCAAATCCATTCAGGAGTTTTGGCGTGAAAGAGTAACAAACATCCATCCATCCATCCATCCTTACAAACTTTCGCATTTATAATATTAATAGGAAATAGGATTATTCTTTTGGAGGATTGTTGGTAGTCAATTTGTTTAAGAATGATCCCTGAGTTAACGTATATAAGCTTCAACTGTCATGTTGTCAGTGTACAAGAAAACAAACATAGATATGTATAATGGCTAAAGAAAAACTACTGTCACTTTTTGTGAGGACCCAATTTGGTTAGTCTATTTTAAAAGGTCACTCGCAATTTTGTGGCGTCAATATTCGGGCAACAGTTTTTTTTTTTTATTTATTTAAAGGGCTTTGTCGCTTAGCGACCACATCGCCCAGTGCAAAAACACACAAAATTGTTGAATACGATCTATCTTTTAACTAACTTGTACAATGTTGTGCCTTATCGGATACTGGAAAAGCAAGGATGGTATTACAAAAGCCAATATCATACCTTTTATATCGTCCGAAAACATTAATTCTAGTATTTTCATTCCGGACACACTCCATCAGGATATGAAAGACATCATCAACCACTCCACCAGTCATCACAATTTGGAGACAAAGCTTTCCTCATTAAGTAATAAAACTTATTTGATGGAGTATGACCGCAACGAAGTCTTAAGGCCACAGTAATTAGGTTTTTATTGAGGTCACAATCAAACCACGGAATCCGAGTAATCTCTGGCTGGATAGTTCGATACCATATCCCTTTTTCTTTTGATCTTTCATCAAAATACTCCTGCCAAGGATCTAAACACTTTCTTTTAACCTTTCCAAAATAGTCCGAATACAGTGGAGTAATACTCATGGGAACTCCATCAACACAGGCTTGTTTGGCGAGCATATCAACCTTTTCATTTTCTTCTACCTGACAATGCGACGGAATCCATTGAAAACATACCGTTTTGGAATTAGACTGAAGTTTTAAGAGAAATTCATATATCACGTAGGCTGTCGGATTACCTCGCATGTGAGAAGTGTGCCGAGCCAGGTGTTGCAGCGAACTTTTGGAGTCTGTCAGAATCACAAATTTATCGCCATTAATTGATAGAATATAGGACAAAGCTTCCAGTATCGCAATCAATTCGATGTGCATAATAGAGATAATGAATTAATCTTAAGCCTCATGTGGTTCAGAAGAATGGGATCCAAAAAGACAGCGCCTCCCAAATCTTTGGAACCGGAAAAATTGTATGATAACCTGAATATTTTACTTGAATATATGAAGTGCATGTTTTATTTGTACAGTACTGTAGCGGCATTTAGCTTTAGAAATGCTAGGAATTTTATCGAAGATTATATGAGACATATTTATACTACATAACCGCTTATCAAGTGAAAACATTCCAAGTAGAACACTAGAATGTATAGTGGAACAGAATTATAATGTGAAAAGATGTCAATAAGTAATGGCAGTTTCTTGTTCTTCCAATAGTTGGAACCAGTAACTAGTGAAAGATTTTCTAGGGGCAACAGAGTCAATGAAGTTTGTGATACATAATAAGTTTACGTTGATATTCTAAAACCACTAGCTTTTTAACGATGGCCGGACTTACCGTCATTTTCCATACTTTTTCATAAACCTTTATCAGAGAGACGAACGTGCAAACGTTACAGTTACTACGCGCATTCGTGTTTTTTCTACTGGAGATAATCACGTACCGAATAACTGACAGACTCACGTTCTTAGCACTCCTCTTCAGCTGCCTGCCGGCCTTCCACCAGGTGACCTGTGCCTCAGGCCTGGACCCCACGGCCCTGCACTCCACCTCGTAGTTCCTGTCTGCGGACAGCTGTGCCCGCTTGTTCAAGATCTGGACGCTCAGTGGCCTTACTGCAACAAACTGGACTTATTGGTAGAGGAACGAAGGTGAGATTGAAGTGGTATGAAACGCTTCCATAAATGTGTTTTAAACAGGCGTTGGCTTTGACTTGGGTGTTAACAGAGTGGCAGGGTTCAGTGAGATTCTTTTGACTCAGGTATTTATTTTCGCTGTGATTTTAATCCTGTTATCTACTCGTAACGCCCAAGTTACATACTGGTTTTCGCATCACTGTTCAAATAGTCCAGTTGTCCAAAATTGGGGAGTTTGTTGCGCAACTTCTTCCCAGCTAAAGCACTAGGATGTGGTGAAGGGCTGGTGTTTTGGGGTACTCTCTCATGTAGTTTTGATGTTCAAAAAGTTCTGATTCTTAGTCTACTCGATTTTAATTTTGAATCGTTTGAAGATGACAGGAACTTAATGATCTTTTAAATATGTTAGAGTTAAATGCATTTTAGTAATTTTGTGGCTAGCGGGCCTAAGGGAGGGCGCCCATGAGCAACTTTTGTCTACGCAACAAATTTGCCTCTTACATCAAGTTTAATGGTTTGTATGAAAGTGCGCGCATGTAGCGACGCGACAGCTGGGAGACATTTTTGTTCGCGGGTTTGGACGCAACTGTAGCAATTGGCTGCAATGTAAGTGCGCGCACGGCAACAGAGAAGTTACCGGCTAGCCAGCCGGTAACTTCTCTGTTGCCGCTCAACCGAAAACTTAACAAAAAAGTAGCGTTGGCGAGGAGATAGCGACAAAGACAAAAAAGTTACTGGGCAACTAAGTTGCTCGTGGGCCCACCCGTCTTCAATGAGTTTGCTGTCAAATATTACATTAAAGTTCGTTACACACACTATAACAACAAACAAAAACAGACATACATTTTAAGAGATGACAACAAATTAAGTAGCGGTAGTCTATCAGATTTTGATCACTCCCTCAATTTGATACCCATTACTATATTAGGTCACATAAACATGACTATCACAATAATAATAGGAGAAGCGAGTTTTGTCGGAAGCAATCAGTAACGCTCGAGTTAATCTCTAACAACCTAATAATAATCGCAGAATATCAGACGAGGTCGACAAATATTTCTCGTTCGTTTGACCTTGTTCTCAATGCGAGATATGACGAATAAAAGTAACACGCCCGCGAGAAAAAAATATATGTCCAATTTTCATTGCTGTAGCTATAAAATAACGTTAAAATTGTTCCATACAATATGTAGAATAAAAAATATTTGTTTCATTATTCGCTATATCATTATCATTAACATAGCTAGCATAGGCTTACCCAAGCGTCGCCATTTAGAACGATCTACATCATAACAAGATTTCAATATACATTTAGCTTTATTCAAATTCTTATCAAAGACCCTTCCTAATATTAAATCATGAATACCCATAATTATGCTATTCATAAGTTATATTTCTCAACACGCAAGTTTTCAATTTAAGTACGTTCAAAAGTCTTCTGATCTTGTTCTGCCTCAACGATCAGATCAACAAACGTCTATATTGCACAGGTACATTTCCAGAAAATGTTCGAGATCAATTTCAATATACCCATCGCAATATTATTTGCACGATTCTAAAGCTTTGCCGTCTGTGTATCCCGTAATTGAAACCGACTACCGGATCAGCTCAATCGGAAGTTCCAATTGAGTGCTTGCTTATAATAGATCCAAAAATGGCCACTTACCTTGAATCATGAAGATGTACAAGGAAATGGGTCATTTACAACACAGAGGATAATAGTTTGTTATTATTGTGACCTCAACAATAGTCATAAAAATGGTGCACAGACTTGGTCTTTGGCATCCAGAAGTCTGGGCAGGAGGTGTCTGCCGCATGCTAAACAAACTGTGGGCCCAAATAACACAGAACTGTAGACCACGTAGGAGATGGCGGGCCAAGCTGGATAGGTTCCGTCAAACCTGGAAGGAGGATGCGCTGGCTCGCGAAAGATGGAAGGAGTGTGGAGGGACGCTTTTGACCAGGAGTGGGACAGCGTAGGCTAGTAAAAAAAAAATAGACTCATCTGTATGAAGACTACGTCCTATGGGCCACGACGATACTAAATACGAAGTACCGTGTTATGAATTCATATCACCAGGAAACGCCGACCTCATCTAGTTTTAAAATATGATTGACGTGTAAAAGTGTTTGTACGAACTTACTTACAAAATTAAATCATTTACCATTTACCAATGAGTCCCCAAGTGTCACATACATAATCTAGCTATAATGTTCCTACTGCTGGGCCTCCTCTCGGTGAGAGGGAGTGGGCCGTAATCCGTCCAGTTGGTAGATGTCACATGTCTTTAAATTTTTGGTTCTAGAACATGCCGGTTTCCTCACGATGTTTTCCTTCAGCGTTTTGAGAGGATTTGGTGATGAAATGAAAAAACAAAGTAAAGCGGGTTCTAACGTCTGGGTTCGAACCTACGACCTACAACTCTTAAGTCGTGGCCGTTACCACTGGGCCATCAACATCTGCCAAAGTGTCACATGGCAAATAGCGACGACGCGACTTACTAACGCAATATAAACTAATTTGTGATCGTTTGTATCGTATACTGAGTACGGATCGCCACTGATACTAGTGCTGCGGTATTCTGGCCACTCATAGGTGTTTTGATTTTGTTACATTTGAGTAGGGTCGTAGACAAAACGCCTAACAACAGAGAAAAACACAGCCATGTTTTAAACTTCCCAGCTGACTTGCTTCGTTTTAGAAACCCCATTATGGATTGTTGTTATTTTGGTCAAATAATTTCAAATGCTGATGATTTGACAGCAGCATTTGCTGATGGATTAGAGAGTCCGTATGATAAGAGAGAGATTCAGGTTTACCTGGACAGCCTAGTAGTTAATAATAACTTTGGAGTCAAAATCATTAAACAGAGTGGCAATTCTCGTAATTTTAAGAACTTTTACAGTCTGATCTCAGTCTCAATCTGTCAAAAATACGTCTAATTTCCCTACATTTTGACAAGTTTTTGACATTTGTTTGTCGCCGAGATGAGACTGCGACTAAATTTTTAACGTTTTAAATTACGAGAATTAGCCTTCTGATATCACGCTTGAAAGTCTAACTTGCAATGATGCCATAATTTGGTCATGACAAAAAATCCCTCAAACAAACAGCTAACACAATAAAAAAGGCAAAAAAAAACATCTACTGACTTATCCTCCTACAAAACCCATCAACTCACAATTTATATCCAGAATCAGTAGCTTAGCCTCAGGAGCTGCTAGATTGGTGTTAGAGGCCTGACAGACGAGCCTCGCGTTCAGGTGCTGTCGGCCCACGTTGGGGAAGGTCAGCGTGTTCGACGTCACGCCGTCAGTGCGCTGCTCGAACGAGTCGTCTATCACGGTGTTCTCGAGGTACCAGGTGAGGCGAGGACGAGGGTCACCTGGGGAGAAAAAGAAGATATGATGGTCTGTTCGAATAGTATCTGGTAAAAAAATGGATCAGAAACCTGGGGTGCCAATTTGTAGTGCCACTTACAAATCGAGTGCTTCGATTCGAATATTTGAATTAAGTATTCAAATATGCGAATCGAAGCCAGGCCAAACCAGAATTCGAATTTTAAATCACTATAGAGATGTTTTTAATTTAACAATAATTGAAGAGAGAACTAAACTAATATTTATCTTCTGTCCTTTTCTTCATGAAATAGAAAGAAAAAGATGCACTGAACTTAAATTTAGTTTAGTTTGTGAACAAGGGAATCGGCGTCAATGTTTGAGTGAGAATTTAACCTGAAGGCCAATTCCCTTAATTAAAAACGTTCAAAGTCTAGTCGCAATCTCATCTCAGCGACAATCAATGTCAAATACTTGTCAAAATGTAAAGAAATTAAATGTATTTCCGACCGATTGAGACTGAGATCAGACTGTGAACGTTCTTAAAATTACGAGAATTACCCCTCTGATATCAAACACCCACCATGTATTGCTTAAAAAAATATAATGTTTGCGTTGCTCTACAATGAAGTTAAAATATTGTCAAGGATAAAATGCATAGGTACTTATATCGTAACTAATACAAGTCAATCTAATTTTTTTATCATTTTATGTGCGCGCTATTAGAGGGTTTTTTTAACTACATATTTTTTGTCACAATATTAAGTTGGTGTAGTTATTCAACGCCAACTGAGGTGTTCTCAACATTCGTTCTGTCTGTAATATCACTGGGATATGTACGCGGAACAATGTCACCTATGCTACCACTATAACCTTACAACAACATGATCCCTCTAAAAATATTTCATTATTTCCTAGCTAGGTATTTTTAAATTGCTCCTGAAGTCTTCAAGATATACCTGTAGAGTTTAAACAAGAAACTGAATGTGTTTGTCGTTATTAATGACGGTGCTTAACTGACAAATACATGCGCTTTACGTGCCCACAGGGTCGCACACCGAGGACATATTTCAGCATCCTCAAGATTACCAGGATCTTGGAAGTTTGTTTTGTCAACTCTGCTCTCAGAGTTTTGTTTTTTTTTCAGTTTGGTGTATATTAAAATGTAGTTTTTTTCTATGTTTCGCTTATAGTGATTGGTATCAAAAAATAATGCTAAATGTATAAACTGCTTCTTTGGTCTGGTAGTCACAAGCGCTACTGCTGAGCATGAGGCCCTGGGTTCGATTCCCGGATCGGGCAAAGTGTTATTGGGTTTTTCCATGTGGAATTTCTCAGTAGTAGTCTGGTGACTGGATTTGTGCCCGGTTGGTGGCAATAAGCTCGCCCCCTGTTACGTGGGATTTAAACATAACTGGTGAAATGTGCGTGTACTAATAGGTACATCTCTGCCTAACCCTTCGGGAAATACAGGCGTGATATTATGCTTATATTAGAGCCCTAAAAATTACTAAGGTAATTCGTCTTTAAAGCTGTAATGTACAGCGTGAAAATACTTTTCAATGTTTCATAATAACAATATTGTCATAAAATCAAATCATGGACAGGCCCCTATTTCACTATGACCACTTAATGATTCCTTACTTCGAAACCACGTCAATTCCTTAGTTAATCACGACCTCTGTTATTAACGTATTTTCTATGACACAATGTTTTCACGCGTGGTTTGAACTGTCAAAATACATGATGTCCGTACGGATGACAGTTCGATTCCTTGCCGTTAACAAGACACGATATTGACGTGGTTTGCACGTGGTAAGATTTCGCGGGTAATAATACACGTGTAGACATAATTAACGCGTGTTATCAAATTAACATAATGTTTCCACAAAGCGAAAGATTTAGCCTTTCCTTTTACCCTTAACCTTCTAACATCTATAGACAGCGTTAAAGTTGTTTTTGTCTGTGTAATAATACATAATACCAACGATCAAAAGAAAACTGACAATATCAGAAAGTAATACACATCAGTTGACATTGATCTAGTAAATCAATCAGTAAACACCTTGAAGCAGTTGAACAACGTAAACATTGACTTGACACGTGTATAATCCGACACGTGTCCTGTCAATGTTGACTGTAAGTAATGTTATTGTATTGAGAATAGATATTATTACATAACACATATATGTACATGATCAGCCTATAACGTTCCCACAGCTGGAACACAGGCCTCCTCCCTGTGAGAGGGAATGGGCTGTAATCCACCACGCGGACCCAGTGCGGGTTGGTAGATGTCACATGTCTTCGAATATTTGATTAGATATTATTCGTTACAGTCGGGGTCATTAATGCATTATCACCTTAAGGACTGTATTGCTGTGAACATGCGATAAAAGGCCGTACCTACGTCTGTGTGCAGTGATGTATCAACACAGAACGCTCAACTCAGAATTCGCACACTGGCTGGCGTCGAACGAAACAAAAAACTGCCGTCGCTTTTGCACACAGGCTACGTAATTACGTATAACCTTGGTTGGTTCATACCATTGCTAAAATTGAAATTGTTACATCAAGTACCGATACTGCTGGTAGTCTTACGTATTGGATTATTGAACGCATAGAGTCGCAATCTCGAGTTGAGACTTTTATTTTTCTTCTCCGAGAATAATATTTATCGGTTTTTTTTTATTATTCGTTTTTTTATAGATTAATAAACAAGAATATTAATGAAAATGACGATAAAAATGAAAAAAATGAAATGAAATGAAAAAAATAATGAAATGATGATGATATTATTGTAATTATTTTTATTATTAAATTGTAATACGGGGTTAAAAATAAAAATGTTTTATAAGTGATTTCAAAATGTTTATTCGTTATAATTTTATAAACTAGAAATAAATAAACTTCTAGTCAAAACAGTTTATTAACTCATTATCTTAGTAATATAATAATTATTGTGCTTTAATAACTAATGTGTACTGGTACTCTAAGAAATCAAAACCGGCAAATCTACTCACGTAAATAAAAAAAGTGCGAACTCCTTGTCACAACAATTAAATTACTCAGTAGTATTACTTTTTGTTTACTGCCAGTGCGTTCGTTTATAACTTTAGATGTCTAGATCTCAAAGGTCAAAGTTAACAAATCGTATTTATTATGACTTATTGCGGTTATAGTTTTTTTTTTTTTTTTTTTTCTCTCCCGCTCTTGGTGGAGCGGAAGGGAGTGTCAGACTCTTACTGACTAAAACCCACCCATGTTCCTTCCTTCGCCCTTTATGTTCCGAGGTAGCGGTAACCCTTTCGGACAATCCCGCTGACCCGGCAGGCTTCGGCCCTAAGGGGCCCCTCAAATTATGCTGACATATCTTTGAGGCGCGCGTGGAACACTTACGCGCCGTCCGGCACGGGCCTGGTCCTGATCGGGCGGTGAGCTGCCCATTGCTCTCCGCCCGCAGGCCCGCTCCTACGGTGGCCGGGAGTCGTCACGCGGCTCCCGACGCCCGGAGCGTCTCCCGCGGCCGGCTGGGACGGGAGGCTCTTTCCCTCATCCGTCCCGCCACCTCCTTTGCTAGCATGACTGCTTCGCAGAAGGAGGCGACTGCCTCCCACTCCCTCTCGCTCCGGACCATGGTTTGCACCAGGGCCGGGCGCGAGAGGCCGCTGCCGATCGCCTCTACGAGGACACGGCGGTGCTCCGCCCAAGCGGGGCAGACCTCCACCGTGTGCTCCATCGTGTCCTCTGGGCGATCCTGGCAATGGTGACACCCGAGCGTTTCCTCCTGTTTAATGATGTGCAGGAACCTCCCGAAACTTCCGTGTCCGGTGAGGACCTGCGTCAGGCGGTAGGTGAGGGCGCCGTGGCGCCTCTCTAGCCACTCCTCAAAGAGGGGTCTTATCGCCGCTATCGCGACGTGCCCTGCGGTTATAGCTTAAGTATTCTTTTTCATTATGAAAAGAAGATTGAAACTAAAACCTCAAAATAATCCTTTATTCACAATATTATTTCATTATTACTAAAATCAATTTTTAATTTATAACATAATACTTTGTATAACCACAATTATTATCAATGTTATCAAGTAAACGCTGGCGCATGGATCCTACAATATTGAAACATATATCTGTTTCTCTTAAATGTTCCCATGTTTCCATGCAATGCAACTTCAACTGCTCATCAGATCTCTCATTCCGTGCTTCCCATCGCTGTATCGCAAAATGTAAACGTTCTTGTTTATGTTTTTCAATCAAATATGGGCGAAACTAAAAAAAACCAGCTCAAAAAGCTGTTTTTGTTTGAACGGCGAACGGTTCGTAAAGACGTGTCAAATAATTCGGCAAAATATCTCGTTGTCACTTGTTTCATATTCACTGACTAATTGTTGCCTTCCACTTCGCTTTCGACTGGCAAGGCTACCCTTTTCCTTATATCTTTGATCCTCCGACTCACAGTAGGTATTTCTCTAAAATAAAAGAGTATTGTTAGACTACTAGCAAAATACGAATATTACCAATTTGTTAAAATTAACAAAATTATTTTGAAAATAGAAATATTACATAATTATTGTACTTAATGTTATATTTTATATTCATCTTTTTTTTTCTATTTAGGCTTTATGATAAATATAAAACGTTTAAAATATAACTAAAAGGATCAGCAGTTATACTTTAATTAGAAAATAATTAATCTTAATACGAGTACTCACACTCAGTCCGGTTTCATCAAATATCTGTGATATAATATTAAGTCCACTTTTATTACGCAGCGCGATAATATCTGCTTTCATCTCAATATTTAAATTTCTTTGCATTTCTAAATGAACTACAACACCGCTAATAGATTAAACACACGTTACTAATCCACAATAACAACCAACCAAAAACAAATAACGTTCTGTCTAGTCGCGGTGAATGAGTCGTAAGTTAACTGCATCTGTCTACTTTATAATTTATTTATTTAGATTTTTGTGGGTATAATCAAGTATTACAATAAAGTTTTACGAATTATGCAAACAAGACGAACATGATACGGAACCATACTAAATAGCGCGATTATTCGAGTAGGTAATGATAAAAATTAAAAAATTAGCACCGCGCGTGAGATTCGAACCCAAGGCTCGCTACGCATGAACGTGCTTACCGACTTTGTATGATAACCGCTAGGCTATCATGCCATATAACCTAATGGTTGAATTTATGAAATACAATCAGTTGCAAACGAATGTGAGAGTGTGTGTCTATAGTATAGAAATTACTCATTAGAAGAAGGTCGTAAGTTAAACAAACGTGTCAATCTATTGCTTCGTGACAATGTCACTCCACTTCTGACCCTAACTGTACATAATATAAAGTGAGAGAAGGTATTTGCTGTCATAAAATAAATTTTGATTTATGTAACTGTCAGGATAAATAAAAATAACTCAACCCCAAATGAAGGATCAGAACATTTCGTCCCTAATAAGAAAGCTACTGAAGAGATTTAAAGTAGACACCAAAAGTTCTTAGAGTGACAAAAAATAAGATAAAATGTTTTGGCATTGCGAACGTCGCATCGCTTCAGACTGTTTGACACTCTTATCTCTGTCAGACCTCTAGAGACATCGTCACTTGGAGGATTTAAGAATTCATAACGGAGTCTTGTTATTTTTATGAATTCTTATAATTATGAAGGAAAATGTTAAGTTGACATTATATAGGTATACCTACAATCCAATTTCAACTCTTTATTAGTGGTTTTAATGCCAATCATATCATTTGGTTTTAATATTTTATTATTTATCTTTTGTGATAGATTTTTTATATTTTGTGAATGTGAGACCGTTGTAAGCCTCGTAGACTGTAGATTTGTACACCATTTTCTATTTTATTAAGTACCTAGTACTTGTTGACAGGCCTACACTGGCCTCCCATACTCGCCCCCTAGTAAGCTGTAATTTGAAAAAAATTTAAAAGCCAATTATTTTTAAAATAGTTTCTTGCTTGCTCTTCTCCATAGGAAACAACCAATTGGAACCGTGCTCCTAGCATTTGACGTTTCATAAGCGTCCATGTAGGTTTTTAAGAAATTAAATATTTTGATTTGTGAAGTCATTTGTTGCTTCATTTTCATTGTATGGCACAGGCACGTGACTTGCATTGTGTAAATAGAACTTTAGACAACAGTTTCTTGAGTCGTTATTTTTTAAACTCCTGGAGGCACGTGTTCAACAATCACTCATTAAAAAAATATGTCAAAATGATGACACTGTTTTGGATATCATAAAATGTATAATAAACATGAGATCCGGTGCGCAGAATTGATCAAAATAACTACTTCCGTGCTAACCCACATTTTTCCAATCCTTTCACATATTTCTTACCGACAAACCCTCGAAACGCCAGCCAACCAATACATAACAATATTTCGCAAATAATTTATAAGCAACCCCTATTTATCAGATTGCGGGATGCACAATGCCAGCACATCAACGCGCCACGATTATTTGGCAGATACACAAAAATATCTGCAAAAGTAGGGGGAAGGGGGATTAGATTTTTTCCTCACCCAAACAGTAAAATGATTAGTTGACCTACTTCTGGAAATTGAGGAAAATGTAATGACTAATGCTTGTTTGGGAAAATTAACTACGGAACTGTCATGGTGGGTTCTGACGCACCATGACAGTTCCATAGTTAACTTTCAATAGCCCTTAAACCCAGGGGTTTAAAGAACTTATGATTTGTGGTTTCGAAACCTGTCATATTGTGATTATTTTTTTAAGGCATTGACTGCCGACCCGGTCACCGGTCACCGCCAACAATAGATTTTCTATTGTGTCTGTTGTCTGGCAGTCAACGTGTTATGGTCTAATATATCTAAGCGTAATGCAAATCACCACCAATGCTGTAAATTAAAAGAAATACTTGTAGGCCTGAAATCCCCAACACACATTTGGCAAGCGATGTGATTTCTAAGGTCGTTATGATAAACGAATATGTTTTATCTAGTAATAGGTATTTCATATTATAATTATCTATTTCTTGATCAAAAGCTCCAAATGATAAATGATATTTACACATAAACATAAAATGACGTCTGAAATTACACCTATTTATTTCTGTATATTGGTTTTGAAAAAAAAATACCTACGATTCAATAACAAATGAATAAACAATATTTAAATACAAAAAAAAAAAAAAAGCTTCAGCCTTTACGTCATGAAACCTTACCTAATAGCTTTATCAAAAAACATGAATTCATCAATTGGGACTAAGTACCAAATGCATTTCAAAAACTCGAATACAACAACAATGGCTGAACAATAATGGAAATCTAAAAAGAATTGACGAATACTCCAAAATGACGAGACCGGTGTAATGGAACTATGGGTGAAATCTATCAGATGCATAGCAGTGGAAAACATGGATGTTATTGGTATCTTTCAATTGTTTTATCAATCCAACTAGCTCTGTTATCGATTTGCATAGCGTTGTTTTGTAGCACTGTATGGATGTCACTGTCAAAATTACAAAATATAAGTAAAAAAAACATGTTCATTTATTTCCAGTCTGAGGGTTTACACCAGAGGGCAAATGGTTTTTCAAATATAGAACAGCGTATCTATTCTGTAAAAATCTTATCGTGAAAACTTAGGTAAAGTGAGCTTGAAGTGAGCTGTCATTACACGTCATGATAGGGATTGACACTATTGACAGCACACTTCACCTGTGTGTGTTCTCGGTGAGATTTTTACAGAATCAATAAATCAACCAACTCAGCCTATCGCAGTCCACTGCTGGACATAGGCCTCTCCCAGGCTGCGCCACAACACCCTGTCCTCCGCCTTCCGCATCCAGTCCCTCCCAGCAACCTTCTTTAGGTCGTCGGTCCATCTAGCTGGGGGGCGTCCCACACTACGCTTGCCGATACGCGGTCTCCACTCCAGGACTCGTCTGCTCCACCGGCCATCGGTCCTTCGACAAACATGGCCAGCCCACTGCCACTTCAGTTTGCTTACTCTGCCCGCTATGTCGGTAACTTCGGTTCTTTTGCGGATAATTTCATTCCTGATTTTATCTTTCAAAGAGACTCCGAGCATAGCTCGCTCCATAGCGCGCTGAGCGACCTTGAACTTGTGGACCAGCCCGACCGTCAGTCAGTGTCCACGTTACGGCGCCATATGTCATGACGGGGAGGACGCACTGGTTGAAGACCTTAGTCTTCAAACACAGTGGGATAGGCGACGAGAAGACTTGACGGAGTTTTCCAAATGCTATCCAACCCAACTGAATCCTTCTGTCGGCTTCTTTCTCAAAGTTGTGTCTACCGAGCTGGAGTATTTGCCCCAGGCAGACATAATCCTTCACTACTTCGAGAAGTGACCTTTCGATGTGGATAGCACAGAATAGCACTACAGAAATGAGCGCTGATCACTATGACCCACTATTTGTTGGCAATTTCAGACCACGGAAATCTATAAATTTTTAATTACTCCTTTGATTACATGAGACTACTCACTAGCGTAATGAGGTAACAACTTTTTCTACCCCTTCGGGGCATGTTAAATACAGGTGCGATTTTACTGCTAAATTACCGTGAATTGTTTTTTTTTTTAATAATATGGTCGTGTTCCAATCAATTAATCAGCCTAGCCTTTTCCCAACTATGTTGGAGTATTTTAGTACGACTGGTCAGAATGTTGGGCTTCTGACTACTCGTAACGACTGTCAAAGATCTAGGCATGACAGCCGGAACCAACGGCTTACCATACTTTCCGAGGCACGAAGGGGTTTCGATATGTAATGGATGGTGACCCATCCACGAACTGAACGCGACAACGCGTAGCCAGACCTTTGATTGACCCGTGCGGCTATTACAATTTAGCCACGAGCCCCTCCAGTCTTCTAATCATTAATCCAGACGGTATTCATCATCATCATCAGCCTATAGCAGTCCACTGCTGGACATGGGCTTCTAATGCACGCCATTCAATTCGATTTTCGGAAACTCTCATCCAGCTGCTACCAGCCATCCTGCGAAGATCGTCGCTCCACCTAGCCTGAGGGCGTCCCACTTTACGTTTACCGATTCGCGGACTCAACTCAAGAACACGTCTATCCCAACGGTCATCGGTGCTACGGCAAATATGGGCGGCCCATTGCCTCTTCAGCTTGCTTATTCTGTGAGCTATATCGACAATATCATATCGGAAAAAAATGGAAGCTGCCTAGCTTCAATTTTTTTCCAAATGACGTCATAATGCAATCAGCGATAACAGTTTTTTGAATTTATCCCATCAAAAGGCCAATTCTCGTAATTTAAAACGTTCAAAATCTAGTCGCAGTCTCATCTCGGCGACAAACAAATGTCAAAAACTTGTCAAAATGTAGAGAAATTAGAAGTATTTTTTGACAGATTGAGAATGAGATCAGACTGTGAACGGGGCCACGGTATCTCTTTCGAACAACCCGCGGCCCTGGCAGGCATCGGCCCTAGCGGACCCCGTCAGTCAGCTGTCACTCTGACCTTCCAATATTGTTTAATCAATCTTAATGAAATCAAGATTGAATCTACCATTAATATTATTAGCTAATAACTAGGATCAATAATCCAAAGGTAAGCCTTTCATGTTCAAGAATTTGATTAATTAGATTTGATTAGATTACAAGGTGAAGATTGGAATCCAATGAATAATTCACGATCAGCAAGGCGTTTGAGAAAATTTATATTTTTATTAATTTGCATAGACTCGAAGACAATTGTAATAGTCAATTCAAATGCGTTGTTTCTTTTAAAGTATTACTTGAAAAATACTATGCAGTATGGATTTAAATGATACAATATTCTAATCAAATAAACGCATTATATAAAAAGAATCATTCTTGCAGTAATCCCAATTTTTATAATGGCTTGCTGTAGCGCTTTTTTCTTTTAGTACGTTGCTCACAACTATTATGTTTAATATTGTCTTCACGCTTTGTGCACTAAAAAACTTAGTTTATACTACAAATTGCTACACAAGTGGCGAGCACTAATTTCCGCGCAGCTAACAATAGAAAAAAATAAAAGCGAAATACCCACCAGCAAATGCAGGAAATTCTAGCCACAAAAACTCGGCGAATACACTCAGTGTTGTGGTGCAGACTCTTTGTTATAGAGTCAAGAGAAAACGGTTTTTTAGGTAGATCTGAATCCAGCTTTGGACTTTAAAGGATATACTTGATCGCAAAGATTATAGCCCTCTTCACCATGTGTGGTGACAGCATAAGCATAATCAACCTATAATCTCCACACTGTGTTACACGTCCTGGTGACCAGGTAAATTTTCTTTCCTTCCTTGTGCTCTCTGAGTAGCAAAGCCGGTCTTAAAAACCCGGTCACACCGTGGATACAAAGCTAGATAAATATATACAAAGCAGAGTCTATTTTGCTCTAAAAACACCACTGATGCCACGATTGTCGTGGCCACCTACTGGGTCCAACTCGCTTAAAACATATTCCATAGACTTGAATACAAGAAGGTCACAGTTACTTTTAGCTTTCACCAGTGACGAGTACTTTCAATATTTAAAAATCACAATGTGTACATAGGTGATAACTTAAACTTTAATGATAACATTAAGGACCTTGTCGGGCTTAGCAAAATAGGAGGAGGAGAGTGGAAGTTTGAGGTTTACCTTAACTTATCAACCTACATGTATGTCATGTCCCAGCCTTGATGACCGTCAAAACTAGGCGCACGTGATTACATGAAAGATCTAGTTTGTATTACAATGAGGCAAGAAACTGTTAGCACTCACCTCCAAAGCACTCGCAGGCCAGTTCCAGAGTGTCTCCCTCATTGTAAGGCTCCAGCAGACGCGTGTGACTTCTAGTCTTTGCGTCCATTATTGTGGGCCGGTTTGGTGGTGCTAAGGACAAAATAAATAGAACATTAACTATAGTATAGATAAACAATCTTGATATCATAGAATTGCCAGCGTTTTATTATACGGAATGGCATAAATAGAAGAGACTATACGACTTTGTCTCTATATGACAAACGCAGATTGAAGTGACTCTTAGGACCAATTTACTCAAGGTATACATCTATGGGTCGATTCGATCTATCACAATCATAGTGCATTTTGGCGTGATTTTGACATATCGAAGAGTAAACCTACGCTAAGTTTCGTCTCGTTCATCTTACCTAATGAGTTTGTAGATACGAATACAATATGCCAATGGTATGCTCAAGATATCAGTGATTCACACAAATATAAAAGAAAATCTTAGAAAATATATAATATAGATATATGTACAAGAATATGTAGAGAAGTGCTGACCTCGTGGTAACGGCCCCGACATACGAGTCGAGTCGTCGGGTCGTGAGTTCGAACCCAGGCAAGCGTTTTACTTTCTATAAATAATTTTATTACCACTGCTCAAGGTGAAGGAAAACATCGAAAGGAAACCGGTATATCCTAGAACCAAAAATAAAAAGACATGTGACATCTACCAATTCACACTGGGCCCGCGTGGTTGATTACAGCCCACTTGCTCTCACAGAGAGGAGGCCTGTGTCCCAGCAGTGGGAACATTATAAGTTAATTATTCTTCTATATGGGACTTAAACATGGTATAAACAGGCCGGAGAATACAGCCGTGATGTTATCCTGGAATCAAACTACATTGCAAGTCACTAATATTATCATGTTAGTCTATAGATATAAAGTTACTGTCTTAGGCTTTCACGTAGATTTCCTCGAGCAGATAGTACGTTATCGATCGATAACTCAACACATTGCTATTCGTTGTGGCACGCAGTGTGGCCGTAAATCAAACGGCTCTGTATTAATATCGCCTCGGGAATAACATAGTTACACTATGTGGGCCTAAGATACGACCTCATCGTCTTAGACAGGGTAAGCATTTGGAATGGATTACAGGTCAAAAATAGAACAAAAATCTGAAATTCCTCTGCAGTTCAATTCCTGTATAAACTTTTTTTTTTAAACCTTTGCCACCACATCGTTTGGTAGCTAGCTATTGGAATTTCTCGAAACGAGAATTTCATACATTTTTCAAACGTGGTTGCGTTTACAAACACAAATCTGACGTTCACAAACTGCAGGTACTTTTCTTTTACAAACAATCGAAAACGCGGTTTTCAGGTATTTCTTTCAAATCGAACCATGAAATTGTCTATTTTTCTTGTTATTTTTTAGTCATATAAAAAAATCTGAAGCGGTCTCGTGTTTAAATAATAACAACCGCATGGGTCGATCAAAGGTTAAAACTACGCTTGCCGCGGTTCGTGGATGGGTGACCATCCATTACATATAGAGACCCCTTTCCGCCTCGGAAAGCACGGTAAGCCGTTGTCTCGGTTGTCATTCGTAGACCTTTGGGTAGTCAGAAGCCCAAAAGTCTGACAACCAGTCTTACCAAGGGGGTGTTACTCAGTAATAGGGTTGTGATGGTCAGATGGCAATAACTCTATGTTAAATACTGGTATTCAGCTGCATCCGGTGAGACTAGAAACCGACCCCAGTGTAGTTGGGAAAGACTAGACAGATTAGATTGACATTTAAAAAAATCGATTGTTGCGGAAATGATTGTTGCGTAAGGTGGATTTGCAGCAATCCAAATTACAATCACAAAAACCATATAATTTAGAGATAACTAAATAAAGTAAGTAAACAGACTTGCTAATTTAACAACAGTTAAAATAGCAAATGACAGTACTCCAGGTAAACTAACATTGACATACCACCACGACGCACACAGGTTTAATACAAATACTATTCGTATATTGCATTACATGAAAATGTACCTAATTTGAATGTGAATGTAAAATGCGAATGGTACCTTAGTTTGTAACTCGCTCATACTGGCTGAATGGGAATGAAATTAAAACAGATAGAGTATAAACAGCCTGTACGTGATAAAGAATGTCTACGCTACCCTTCTCATTCAGTAAGGAAACGAGTACTGATCACCACCCCTTGGGCATGTTGGCGATTTTAGACCAGCACAGCTATTACACTAGAACATCAATCAATGTTATCAAAACAGCCCTCTAAAGGCTATACACAAATGCAAAACCCAAAAAAAAATAATGTCTGTTTAAATCTTATAGACGACCGCCATTCTTCCGACTGCTATTTGCTGTCGGAAGAAAAATTATTAATAATTGAAAATGTGCCATCTTCGTTTCGACAGCCTGGTTGTGAATAGGTGACAGATTGCAGATTGACCTGACTATATTTTCTTGAACTGAAAACTGTCATTTTGAACATGCCATTAGTATTATTAAGTACAACGCAAGTCTAATCACGAAACAGCACGCATATTGACTTTGGAGTCACCACGACATTAGCCCATTACAAGTGACACAACATTTTGATATTCATTCGTTTATCTCCATAAAATCAACCCACAATATGGCAAACTTAAATCAGATTATCCCTTCAAAGTCCCCTAACGGGCGGCAGTCAAACCCCAGACCTCAGTTATAAGTTAAGCCGCAAACCGCGTCACACAGTGAACTACGCAAAACGTTTAGCCAAAACTTTTATCTGATTCAATTTAACGGGTTCCGTGTGAAAACATTATAAAGGAACAAGAAAACTTTGCTCTTTGTTAATGTGGATTTATCAGTTCCAAGTCTTAATGCAAGCCTTGCTTTCAGGCCAAGGGTGTTTGGAGTAACGTGGGAAGTTATATGGTGATGTCTCAAATCCATTAAGAAGTTGTAAGAGACAAAAAAAAATCCAGAGGTGTCGTGGGACACACGGTTGGAACGAAGTTTCTTTCGCTATATATGATGTACTAGCTTCTGCCTGCAACTTCGCCCGCGTGAAATTTCATGTTTCACGACCCATCCCGTTGCATCGCATCGGCTGTCTGCGCTATTACTTCGTATTTGCTTAGCATTCTTTCTGATTTTTTTTTATTTTTGCTCTGCTCCTAAGGGCCCTAGCGTAATGTTAAATAGCCTATAGCCTTTCTCAAGAATTGAGCTACCAAATGCAAACATATTTTTTCAAATCCGATGGGTAGTTCCATATATTAGCGCATTCAAACAAACCAAAAACCAACAAACTCTTCAACTTCATCATTAGTATAGATTTTATTAGTATAGATTGAAATAAATAACAGGCACAATGAAAGAAGAAACTATAAAAAAGAAGAATGACGTCAATGAAGATGACGGTCAAAATGTTCCACTTTTCCAGGTCTCTCTGATGCGCCAAGTGTGCAGAATATAACGACATTAAAAAGCGATAAGGAACTTCGTTTCAAAAATGAAATGGATGTGAAAATATCAGTCGCAAAGAGCATGCGTCAATCTGGATGAAGCCTCTTCTGGAAAATAAAAGTATTGTTGATTGTTTGTTTTGGAACGGCGGACCGGACACTTTGATTTTTATCGTTTGTATGTAAATGCAAGCTGCTATTATCCGCATAGACGGTTTATTCAATCAAAAATCCGGCAGAAAAAGCTAAGCACTTGCTCAGTTTTGAGATCATAATCGTTTTCGATTTTTTGCACTGTCACCACTGCATAAGTAGGTACAGTAAATTTACCGAGTTATAGCCATTTCATAAAACTGTCAAAGAATGCCAGTTGTGATTTGAATATACCGACAATTATATCATTGTAGTAATTAACATTTAAAAAAACCTGTCTCGCCAGCGCACAGACAATCCCTGAGAGTGTGTTCGCTGTGTAGCTACAACCAAATTGTAAAATAGGCTAAGTGTTGTAGAAATACATAAAGTTGAAGTTGGTAGTCAATTTGCTTTCAATAAGTGGCTCCGCATTTACATAATAGTTGTATTCACAGTTGTATAAATAAAAACGTCGAATAAACAGCGGCCCTTAAACACGGGCGAAAATGTTAAAATGTTCTGTTTTTATATCGCGCCGCTCACTGAATGTAAACCGAGAAAAATGAGCTTCCATTTTGTTGCTAAGCGATAAACTAGCCACCTGCTGTTTCTCGCACTTTCGCAATGTTTAAACTTAACATTATCACTGTCTATTTACTGCGCCGTACTGTGTCTCAACGAGATTCCTTTTTATCAGATGGAATTTATTTTCCAACTCACACTAAGAAGCAGAGAAAAATTGTAGGTAGGCAGGTAAAATGACTTTAAAGTTTTTAGATTTTTATTTGAGTTATAGCTACACAGTACAGTGTCGTCTCAATGTCAACAACAAATATAATAAACCAATGATTAGCTTCTCAGAGCAACATTTAAAATGGTCGTACCCTAGGGCAAATACTTAGTAGTTCAACATTTAAAATGCTCGTACCCTAGGACCAACACTTAGTTGTTTTAAATTCAGGTTGATTTGGTGGATATTTAGAAGAGGCTTCAGGACTAAGTTGTTACAAAAACATTACCACAGAATGAACCGATGGAATAAACACAGAAGTATCAATCAGGCTAAGCCTCTGGTTTCTGAGAGATTGATTATTTTTTTTATACAGTTGTCAAATGTCATTTTGTTGTTGTGATTAGGTAACCGAAATAAAAACAGCCAATCATTACTTATGTATATAGGCTAAGATTATTAGATTAGATTGGACAACATATTAAATTGAATAAATAGGCTTTCAGATTAGATAATATAATATTATTTATAAATTATTCAGAATTTCAGGTTTATAAGCCCTCCAAAAATTACATGGTAACTGCCATAAAAAATGGTAAAGAATTAAAAGTTAAAATTTCCCTTAATTACACAGGTAATATAATATGAACAGCGTGACGTTGGCGTGGCGCATGCGTGGCGAGAGTGTGGCATGTGGGTGACTCGTGCGCGTGAAAATAATTACGTTACGAGATGTTAACGAGTTGTTAAACATTTTAATTCGAGCGTCTCGTGTGTGCGCCCATTAATTGGGGATCCGTTAGACTGAATTATAATTACGCAGTGCGGCACAGTGTGTCAGGTTTGCGTTGAGAATATATTGCTTACGTGATTTTATTTGTATGAAGGTCGGTTCATTTTTCAGGCTTAGTTTTCCCCGGGGGTTGAGCAGGAGTCTACAGCAATATTTTCATGCTTAAGTTATTCCACGTCGAGTCTCAGATTTTTTGTTTGGAAAGACTAGTTGTACTTACAATTTTGATCGTTGAACCTGTCTGTCTAGTTTTAGTGCTCATTCTTACTAAAAAATTTCCTTATTCATTGTCCACGACGCTGAAGAGAAGATAATGTGTGACTAGTAGTCGCCTTTTAAATTGTCGTTAGCGTCCAAAAATCCTGGAATAATAGTTCGATAAAACTCTACTAACTATCATTATGGATCTGTTTGTACAGCAGTAACTTTTTCCAAGTAATAATAATTTGGCAAACATAAAAACAAATTGTTTGATTTTAAAGTAGGTAATTCCTTTGAAGAAAACAAGTCCTTGAGTGAAATCTGCGAATAGCATAATGTATGGTGCAGTTAGATGGACGGACGACCTAAAGAAGGTTGCTGGGACGGATTGGATGCGGAAGGCGGAGGACAGGGTGTTGTGGCGCAGCCTGGGAGAGGCCTATGTCCAGTAGTGGACTGCAATAGGCTTAGTTGATTGATTGGATTGATGGTGCAGTTACGGAAACAAACTGATTCCTTCTAAAAGTCCTCACAGACTGAAACTACGCCACCGTCTCGACTGTGCCAAGGCGGCATAATCCCTCGCTCCTGCCTAAGACACGTTCAGTCTTTGTTCTCTTGCCTCCGAAACTCTTTGTCCCACATAATTACATCGCTCATTGTAACACTGTATCTATTTAAACGTTAGGCAATAATTTATGCCATTTAATCTTGTATTATTGCGGAAAATGAAACGCGGTAGCAACAGGACTTTTTTTGGGTAATTTCAAGATCTAGGTAGTAATTGATTAAACACGCGATAAGAGGAAGATCCGTTTCCTTCCTTATTACACCGCTAGGTTTTCTTTGATTGAACAAAAAACTACGTAGCGTAAAAGATTACAAGAATATTATAATATATAATGTTGTCTGGTGCAGTTCGAAAACTTGTGTTTCGTCATCAAAACCTGATCTGTACACTGCTACGTCACAGTTTAAATACAAATATGATTGAATGGAATACTAATAATATGATAACGTTGTTACAAAGGGATACATGATACCCTTGTCGACAGATAAACTCGGAAATCTGCTCACATAGCTGTGTGCTATGTGTGTGTGGATGCAACAAACCACGATCTCGCTAACACAGGCAAGAGGAGTTTTCACGAAACAAAGTAAGACTAATCCAAGACAGGGACACACCACACGGAAGACCAAACATTAAGAATGCATACAAAACATTTAATTTATGCACATGTCTCCACATTGTCCCAGGTGCCCCCAATGTCTCACACATTGGGCCCGAAATAAATCCGGATCCCTTAAACCCCAAAGAACAGAACAACAGCTGTAATCGCCCGCATAAATGAATAACGAGCCATGTCCGGGCCGTGGCCGAGCCCTATCCGAGCCGTTTCCCGGCGCACTTGGATTCTGGACCCAAACAATCCCGAAAGGAAAGGGTTTCTTAATGATGTAAGGTGATGGACTGGCGAGGTCCTTTTTCACGCATGTTTTGGCTTTAGAAGACAGTTGAACTTCGTGTGAAAGACTATTATTGTGAAGATGTATTAAATTCTATAGTAGATAATATCACAGGACAAACTAGGTTCGATTTAGGTGACCGTATTACCTCGAGCTCAAAGATGCGATTATAATGTATAAACTAGCAGTTATACACAGATACAATATAGTTACAATCAAATAGTTATTTCAAAACATAGGGTGTATTGAGATGTTTACGTATCGAATTGAAGTAAAAGATTCCCATTAGTTTTACGTTTACTGCATATTTGATTGCTTATCTTTTCAGTTTGTGTGCTACCATCGCATTCGCTACCGCTGCTAGTTGTAAATTATTTTGTCTTCTCACTATTATTTAAACATCTTTACAAACCAACAAGGAAACAACAACAAAAACACCCAGGTACGGCAATAAGTGGCTAAACTTACACCAAACAGCGACCGTAACTAAACAACCTAATCGTGTCCCGAATTTCTGCCCGTCACATCCTTCGAATACGGTCCCAAGACGTCCAAAATAAGAAATTTGTTCACGTATGAGTCCAAAAAACGTCCGCAGAAGTTAAATTTAATCGAGCAACTAGTTAAGAAGAGAGGGCACGTACACGCACGTGCAACGGACGAAATGGGAAATTGTCCTTTTGCGAAATAACCTATTCATAGTGCGGAGCTAGTGTGCCATGAAAACTACTATTATGTACAGATGTATGGGAATTACGTTTATGTGTTGTAATATTTCGGGGACCACGAAACGGCTCGTAATTTTCGCAGTGAAAGGTTAAAGGTATTTGAGATAAATTTAATGAATTTGGAGTTAATCCGTTGAGGTCTGTAAAGGATTAGGTATTTCGGCTGATTATTAAGGTTTTCATGGCAGAAATTTATTTCCGGCTTATTTCGTATTCTTCAAAACACAGCGTATTTTATTTTCGCCACCTAGATTAAATTTATGTTTTAATCACGCCAGTGCGCCCCAAAGGACCAAAAATATTTCCACTGAATTATTGCACCAAAAATATCACTGTGGTTAAAAAAGCATAGCCTGTATTTTTCAGCGCTAAATTCACGTCCTACCCTCTATTTTTCCTTCCTTATAGCACGACGTTGTCGCGTGCAACGAATGCCACAACACTTGCAGCTTAGCCTTAGCCACCACAAGGCGCACATTGTACCCGACAACCTGTCATTTAGACCAGAGCAAAAAAATTAGAATTTCACCACAAAGCCAGAGAAAATGTCTTTGGAAAAAACGCTTTTGAAGTGAAGTTAGCAATATCGGCATGGGAACGAATATACTCGACCTTTGAACGGAAAGGATCACTTCAAATAAGAAGATGAATGAGTTAGCTACATAAAATATACTCAATAAATAAATATAACTTATACGTATGTACATAAATGTATGTAACATAAAAGGAAAAAATGACGGACGCGACCTCTACCCGCGATCTTAGAAATGCGAGAGTTTTTTTTTTCTGCCATGAGCAACCACTGTGACGAATTTACTGAGTTCCCGTGGGATCGTGAAGAAATGGGATCGTCAAGTTTAGACGCGGAATCGAGGGGTGACCTCTCATGTTGGGATAATTTATAACATACCTAGCTTTTATGAATATGGATTTGTTTGTGGCAGAACACTTTATTTGTTTTCACTACTATCTGTTGTTCTTTATCGTGGAGATATTTATAGACACTAATCTCAACCAATGCAGAATTTATTCATTTATAAAAGCAACGGAGATAGTTTTTTTTGGGCCCACCTTTTGTAACGTCTATTAATCGTATTATACTTAAAAAAAACGTAACCAATTTATCATTGACAATGGTCAATTTTTTCAATAAAGTCTAACCGGAATCACGAGATCGTAGAAAAAAGAAAAATTTTTGATAATGCACTCAATTGATTCAATTCCAGATATGGTCATCAATTTCATAAATAGGAGCGTTTTATACGATTTTAAACGAGAAAAAAAAACAATATATATTTCTATACAGTTCGAGGTGGTAACCGAATCAGTTTCATTGAGTACAAAAATGTACGTTGGCGATTCAGAAGGTCCTCCTCTGTTTTGTTACATTTTTAAGTTTGCTTACTCTCGTCTAAAGTAATTTAAAAATCAACGTGAAATGGATTGTAGTTTTTTTGTTGCTTGTCAATTTGACTATTATAGTGATGTTACTCAGTCATTATGGTTCAGGCACTAGATTGACTCGATTATGTAATTTGAAAACTAAGTTCCCAGCAGCTTCGTACGTTTGAAATGCACACAAAAAAAACTTAAAGAAAAGAATCATAGCAAGATCCAAAATACAGCAACAATTAAATGTTGGTACCTACTTTGGGGTTTAAGTCAGTGACTAAGGTCGGCCTTGTTCGACTTTGTAAAGAGCGTCTTTTCGTACTCACATTTCACTGTCAATCTGATAATCAATGACGATACGATGATCGCCATCGTATCGTCATTGATTATCAGATTGACAAATAATACGTTATCAACTGACAGCACTAACCAACAGACTATGTACTTTTACTCTTATTAAAATCCTGTGAATCTGTACATCACAGTATTTTAAAGGTTTATTACGTTTCTGTTTCCCTGTGCGTAATTGTAGGATTACAATGAATATGGAATGTTTAAGATGGTACATATAGCATTTACTCAAGAAGGATGTTGTGTTAATTGTTCAGTAAAATTTCAATCCAATGTGAAAATACATTGTCCGAGACTGCTGCAGATGTGCGGTTAATTGTGTACGCATGGGTTTTCGCTTCTTTCAGTCAAACCATCTAGATGAGTTTGAGAAAGTGCGTATTGATGATGCAAGTAAGTATTGAAACTGTTTATTAATTATAGAGATTTGGATACAGGAATATTTACATTCCATGTCGATGTGCACAACAAACGCATACTTGCCTGTTAACTTTGCGGGAAAGAACATTATTTTGCAATGGATTCCAGCATACCAAAGAGAAGAATAACAGTGTTATTTCTAATGTGTTATTTTCTAAACCAAATCTTCTGGTTTTTTCGCGTGTATT
Organism: Apamea monoglypha; assembly: GCA_911387795.2. Taxonomy (NCBI): domain Eukaryota; kingdom Metazoa; phylum Arthropoda; class Insecta; order Lepidoptera; family Noctuidae; genus Apamea; species Apamea monoglypha. The sequence continues at coordinate 1,002,343 of OU426933.1, read as the reverse complement.
TAGGTACGAGTACCTAGAACGTCTTTATATACTTTTCTAACACTAGAGCTACTACTCTTGCTGGATATTGTTGCAATTATCCAGCAAGTTGTTTTGTGGGCAGACGTTGGGACTGTTGACTATTAATTGTGCACATGTAATCGTAAGCGTGTACTATTTAAGTATTTGTATCTTAGACTCTTAGACACGGTATCAAGATGAGAGGTGGAGCGAGCTGCGACTTTTTTAGATGAAATTGGTACTATCTACTTCTAAGTCGTCTGTGTTGAAATTGATACGCTTATAGTATTCTCGTTAGGTGAAGAATAATTATTACTACCACTATAATCTAGAGATCAAGAGGAACAAATCATCATGCGTTTCACTAGTAGAGGACACAATTTTTGGTGACCTAATCGCTGAACAAAAAAAAACTATCTCCTTTGGATTCATAGAGTTCAAACCGACACTCCGTATCGTAGAGGTCAAGGTTTGAGCCAATAAAGACTCAAATTCTTCTGAGCCGTCATTTACGACAAATAAAAAGTAAAAAGCATCACTGTTTATGACATTATATTCTATGCTCTTACTTTACGATGGCGGTGGAACGAACAGTGAAATAATAATATAATTGGCTTCCGAAACTCTTCCGAGTTTCCTTAATAAGGCGTCATTAGATAATGTAAGGAAGTTCCTTTTGTTTCTTACTGACATTCTCGACTCAAACTTCAATCGTTATAACACGCGTTTTATTAGACCGAACTTTCAAAACACACTTCCTCTAAGCGGAAAAGCAACCGTTCCTTTATGAATATTTACAATTGTTCACGAAATACTACTTCAAAAGTTTTCCATTCCCGAGAGTCCAGAACGCAAACTGAAGATAAATTAAAAATGCAAAAAAGAAAACGGGCGTGATAAAATTCTTTTTATAATATTCCATTATTCGTCGGCAGAACGTCGAATGGAGCCGAAACGCTCCGGAACTAATTTCGTTTCGGAATTATTGAAAATGTCTGTAATGGTATTTTCGGCGGACGTTTAGAAATGGAAAAGTTCTTTGATCGCACACGTTTAATGAAACACAAAAGACTCGACGTGTCCCTTTTACGAGAAAAAATATTATATAAAATATTAAGACTGATTCAGTTCCATTTTGCACAAAGTTACCGGATTTAAGGCTCCAAGTTTCGTAATGAATAACTGAATAAGAAAATTTTAGGGGAAATTATGTGCCGTTTTACACTTAGTTTATGCAACATTCAATTATGTGTATCTTTTATTCAATGCTCTGGAAATAGGAAATAGGATTTTATTCTTTATAAATTGAAATCGTTTAGTAAATTTGATATATCTCGGGACCCTGGGGTCCCGGACCTTTGAAAGGCGTACTAGGGGCCAAAACCAACTCGCAGAGGCCCATTACACAGTTCTAAATGATGAGGACGCACCAATCGTCGATTATTCCTGTATGCACCATGCAAGTGCACCCAAGGACAACCCCCGGTTGGTGCAGGACTATTGCAGAACATGGAAACAAAATATACTGGGCTTTGGGTTTGGATCACTATAGTGGATCGGTTACGTTGAACTATGAAAGGTCTATGTCCCCTGCCTGACCAATAATATTTATAATATTCTTAGTAAATTTATTATTGCAATTGATAGAAGTGTAGAAAACTAGCGTAGGGGTTTAAAAGACTAACGGTGGAGTTTCTTACACATTCTTCGCCTTTTAGACGGTGCGACTAGAATCAATTGTTTTTTTTTTTGGAAATGTTGACGTTCAAATGTGTCTTTTTTGTGCCTATTTAAATAAATGATTTTGACTTTTTTTGCATAATTTACTACATACTACAGGATTATTTTTGGCATATTACGCTTAGGTGCCCATTTTTTAAATCTATTGAAATGATTTCTAACTAAAATAATGATTTCATTTTCTTAACATTATAGCTGTCCATGGACTTCTCCATCGTAACAGACCTCTGTGGCGGATTGTCACAAACGTGGAAGCCTGACAGATTGACACTTACGTTGACGTACATGGGCACGTTGTGTTGTGAAATGTGTGGCAAAAATATCGAAGTATAACCCTCAATGGAAGCCTTTTCAATAACCCGGCCCACCCCGACCGCAAGCTACAAAATCACAAATTGCAAAAACTATTATGTCCACTATAATTTTATACTAGCGGTGCCCTGTGCGACTTCGTTCGCGTGCATGTCGAAAAACTTTGATTTCATGGGTTTATTTTTTTTTTACGCAGAACCCTAATTCTTTTTCCGAAATAAAAGTAAGCCTAAATTACTCCTTTTAACATCAGCTATCTGCCAGTGAGAGTTCTGTCAAAATCGACCCAGCCGTTTCGGAGATAAGCCGTAGCAAAAAAATAGACAGACAGACAAAAATGTTTAAAATTGTTTTTCATATATTTTCATATGAATTTAGTAAAAAGCTATTATTTCGACATTACAAACAAACTCACCAATTTTATTAACCGACTTCAAAAAAAGGAGGAGGTTCTCAATTCGGATGTATAAATAATGTTTTATTTTTGTTTATAAGATTAGACAAAAACACGAACTTTAGGACCAACCAACCAAGTACACTTCGAAGTATACATAACTAACCACTAACTACTAAAATACTCATTGGACACTAATTGCAACGTCAACTTGTCATATATCATTGAATCTCGCTTTAATACCAAAAACCAGAGAAATGATATTAATATTAATTTGAAGTGATATGACGTGATATCAAAAGTGTCTCGCTTGGCGGGCCAAAAATAGATTAAATTTATTAAGTATCGACTGGTTCGAGGTGGAGCGGGAAAATTGTTCCTGGAAGGACTTGGGGGAGGGGTTAGCCCAGCATAATCAGTCTATAACGTTCCCACTGGTAGGACACAGGCCTCCTCCCTATGAGAGGAAGTGCCGGTTTCATCACGATGTTTTCCTTCACCGTTTTGAGAGCATAATCAGCCTATAATGTTCACTGCTGGGACACAGGCCTCCTCTAGGTGAGAGTAAGTGGGCCGTAATCCACTATGGGCGCAAGTGCGGGTTGGTGGATGTCACATGTCTTCTATTTTTTGGTTCTAGGACATGCCAGTTTCCTCTCGATGTTTTCCTTCACCGTTTTGAGAGCAGTGGTGATGCAATTAAACACACAAATAAGTGCCTGCTTGGGTTCTAACTCACTACCTACAACTCGTCAGTCGGAGGTAATACCACTGAGCCACCATTGCTCCTTTGCCCAGCAGAGGGGCAGAACAGGCCAATTAAAAAAAAATATCGACACACTGAATTTTCCATTAGCAATACTATTTTACAGATTCGAAAAGAAAATGAAATGAATAAAAAACTGAATGTCTGCCAATTTCTACGACAGAAATAAAACTTTATTAGCGCAATCCGTTATTTCGAGCAGTATTGTACGCTAGTACCTACGTTATCTTTTTCATAAATAAACAATGAGTTTTTTTGTGATATCGTAGGTACTTTAACTTATTCATTCATTACCCCGTCAACGTCAGTGACCTGTTCGAAAATATGTAGCTGCACAAAACTGTACACATTGTATGTATGCATACAAATATATATGTACATACATAAACTCTCGCCTTGTACCATGGGGGCAGGCAGAAATTATAGAACGCCACTTTACATACTTATATAAATGTATGACTGCCTTGTTGGTATAGTGGTCGCGCGCGCTACTGCTGACCATGAGGTTCTGGTTTTGATCCCCAGGTAGGGCAAAGTGTGATGGTCAGTTATAGTATATACATAATATTTAATGTCTAACAATGCTTTTAATGATACGCTACCCTATTAAAAATCACTCCTAACCCTTACATCTATTACCTAACCACTCAACGTTTCGTTCAGGTCATAATCGTAAAACAATTGAAATGCGCTCGAGCACCGGTTGTACGAGTAAACGATTCCTCACTTATACCCACTGCATTGGAATCTTTCCAATTTGTAATTGCTGTACGACTGTAGCAGTGGAAACCAGTTCAGACCTGTTACTGATTGCAGCCATTATCGCAGGTAGAACGTGACCGATACGTACTTAAAGCCTACTTTTTGTCCTTTGACGCTGGCGATACGGTACTAGGTATGCGGACTGGTATTTCCTGTTGCTTTGTTATGTTGAGTAAAGGCTTTTCTTTATTTCATCCTTTCAGCTTGAATATTGCATTCAGTTAACCGGATATTTAAGATATTTAAAATACAGCGTGTATCAGAAATTTAAGGGTGTGGTACAGACCATCAAACTGAACAACTTTCTCCATGGGACCAACATCGTAATCGTGAAAAAAAATATCAACTGTCCCATACTAAACTTAACTACTCGACCCAAATGTACGAGACGGCTGGTGTTGGTCCCATGGAGAAAGTTGTTCAGTTTGATGGTCTGTACAAAACCTTTAAATATGACCAAACTGCTCCCAAAACGGTGAAGGAAACATCGTGAGGAAACCGGCGTATCCTAGAACTAAAAATTCGAAAACATGTGACATTTGCCAATCCGCACTGGGCCCGCGTGGTGGATTACGGCCCATTCCCTCTCACCAAGAGGAGGCCTGTGTCCCAGCAGTGGGAACATTATAGGCTGATTATGTTATGTTATGTATGACCACACTTTTCTGATACACGCTGTATACAGGGTGGCAGTGACATCAATACACAATCTGTTACCATGGATTCTGTACATGATTCTGAGCCACCTGCGTTGAAATTAATCGTCAAGCATAAAAAAAAAATTGCTTGCATACATTTGGACCGCGTATGTGTATTGCACTTTTCTATGAAGCAACAGATTTTTTTTTATAACCGGCAATGACTTCGCTAGAGGGGTCTAGAATCATGTACCATATTCAGGGTTACAGTTTGCACGTCGATATCCCTGTCACCCTGTGTGTTGTAAAAACCAAACATTTCACGATACCTGACAGAATGCAATTAAGTCAAACATGAAAACTTGGTTCGGATGTTCCGTCGGAAACTCGCAGTGACATAAATTAGGTGCAGTACTCTTGCGCTTGGCAATGTCTGGCAATAGGCCAATTGAACGAATAATGAAGTCAGATGGTAGGTTTATGAGTGAAAAGATACGATTGATCACCGTCGCTTAGATGCAACACTACAATCCATTGTCGTGCGATGCTATTAATTTAACTTCTGGTCCTTTAGTTGGTTGCTTATTTGTATGGGTAAGTTGCAGCATTATTAATGAGACATTATTAAAACGATGGATGGAATGTTTGAATGATGATATGGTCAGAAAGGGGGTGACTACCGAGATGACGACTGATAGAGAAGTATGGAAGAAAAATAAATGTTGCGCCGACCCCAAATAAATTGGGATAAGGGCAGGAGAATGATGATGATCTACAAGATAGGCCGGTTTAGCAGCCGACAATCTCCTAGGTTGACCTGTGAGATGACATTCACAAAAAAAAGCAAGCGACAGAGGAATGGCGAAGTAGAATGGATAGTGTTGGGTAACTGCTTCCATTCATTTGTATTCTGTTGTATTTTATTTTATTGAATTTTCAAACTTTACTTTTCGTTTATAAGCAGTTTATGTCTAATGCCTCTTTCCTTTAAATGTTATGAACACCTATAATTTGTGTATACATTAACAGAAATAATTTTCATAAATACTTTTGTAATCTAATGTTTGAATTTATATGCTGCTTGTTGATGTTCTTTAATCAAGAAATAAAATCTAAGTTCAGTGGACAATAATTGCGTATTAAACAAATTAGTAAATAGCCTCTTTTACATATATTGGTTATGATGATGACGAATCAACAATATTGATAAACTGTTCCTCTGAACCGCACGTTACAAAAGTTTGTTTCAGTGCGGTTACTGAAAGTGCTCAGGTGCGGTTCGGGCAAGTGCTGTTGAAATCACTGGTCTGAGTGGAATACCTCATTGCTTCATCATAAAAACATTGCTATTTGTTTATTAATTACCACGTTAACTCTCAGCTCGAAGATTTCCTTAGTGAGTTAGCGTAGCTCGAACTTAGTCATGCATTGTGGCACCAAGATTTAGTGTGGCCATTGCAATAGTAAATTAGTACTCTAACCTTTTACGTTTACACCTGTAATTAATATTCCATAATAATGACTTCCAGATGTACATAATAATGAGTACCTATTCTATTCTATGCGCTGTGTCCGTAGAGCATGTCACCTATTACGCAGCGTAGCATTAAGCACTAAAGCTACGTACGTACTGACAGGTGACTTGCTTAGCGTCTGAACTCCTAAAGCCTAGTGAATTAATATCCTTCGAAACACGCTAGGCGACTAGCGAAGGCACCAAGCGCGCAGTGTGGCTGGTTACGAAAATTCTAGAGCTTTCGTTTCACTTCACTACTCGTAAGGCGACTCACTATGCTCTAGGCGCTAAGCAAGCCACCTGTCAGTGCATACGTAATAACAGAACCTAAGTGTAACTTCAACCTAAAACATATATTCGCACAACATTTTATTTAGGTTCACATTTAATTAATGGTTTTGCTAAGTCACACCTAATAATTGTTTTATATAGGACTCTCGCGGTTCCAAAGAAGTCAAGCCTGGTAATTTTCACGCGATAAGAAACAGCTGACGCACGCAGAAAACGGCCAACAGACTAATCGGATTAAAATAGAATAGGATCGCAATTATATAATATTCTATTTCACAAACAACATTACCAACATGTTTTATTAATTGCATTGAAATCGCCTCGTCAGCTCTCATTGTTTACGAGAATAGATCATGATTAGTCGTCGAGTGATGACGCTGACAAACGGACAGCTTACAAATTATATTTATTGTGTTAGCAATGTTGACAGTTGGATTAATTTGGGTTTCATTTTTATTGTCCATTTTATTTTTTGTGGTATAAATTATTCACACTATTATAAATGCGAAAGTGGAGCTGACTGTGTTGGGCTTAACTGCCAAACTAACAGACGAAAAAATTGTGCTTGTTACGTAAAAAAAACATGGGTACTTTTCAAGCATAAAATTAAACCTGAAACTCGTGAAATGATAATAAATAAAGTTTATATTTATCTTGCGTATAAATCTAGACCTTGTTTACTTTCAAAGCATTGCACATGAATATTTTCTAAGCTCTAGCTCGAACTAGGCCAGTCATAACAAATGATTAGTTTTCCTTGGATAATTAATTCCGTTTTATTCCCCGCAGCTATCCTTGTAATCTTCCGACACACGGTATTTTACTTAACCCACCACACATTCCTCAGTAGCTGCTACAGCCAGGCTTTAAACAGCCACTATTTAATTACGCATGACGTGACATAGGGAACTCATTAAACAATCTGGAATCCGCAGGGAAATTAATTGGGAAAGAAGTGGTTGGTTTTCTTGTTGCATCGATTTCTTAGGTAATACGGGGTTTGGGGTCGTATGGAACGATGACTGTTTGTTTTGGTAATGTGGTGTACACACACTGCACATACAGCTATAGTTTGAACCCACAATACGGGTAACATTCAACTATTTCAGCACCAACCGTAAGGCTTTGATCTTCCTCCTTCAAATATTTCGGACATGGAAAACTTCACGATGTGGGTATATCAATTTATTTCAAAACTGTTGATGTCACACTACTGACCTCAAAGAAACCATAATGTATTTGAGGCACGCCTATGAATAGTCCTGAATTTGAATGGTTTTATAAAAAGCGCGGCACGCCTGATGTCCGGTCCTAACTCATCGCATATTCAATTTCTTGTGAACCCCTCTCATTTATATACATGAATTTTTTTCTTGGTGTCCCAGTCAAATTCTTCATATTTAATTAAAATTCTGAAGAGAAGACTTATATTTCTTGTTATAAAACTAGATTTATCATTTTAAATTGTGACAAGCGAGGCCTTGAATAAAACTTTGTACTTATACTAACTTGTTTATTTTGAAAGTTGTCTAATCAAAAACAATATATTTCTTTAGAAGAAATTTATTATGTTATAGTTTATTTATTATTTATTTATTTTTTATAACAGCTTAAACTATAATTACAGGGTTTACCCTAATGCGACAGTTAAGAACTTAAACTAATAACCTATACTAATAACCAAAGCTTATAAAAACAAAATTAGAAAAATTAAAACTAACAATATTATCAAATTATTACACCATTAAAACACAAAACATAGTTTAACATAATTACTTAAATCAAATAGTACAAACATAAACCCAAAAATACTTTACTCACATTAAAAAAAAAAATTAAAAATTATTTTGCTTGTAGCATCATATAAATAGTAATAGGTACTCAAAAAATCAAATCAACCTAGAAACATTTTGAGACCTAAAATTCGACACATTAATAGAAAAAGGTTTTATTATATCAGTAGTAGTACTAGTAGTAGTATTATTATACACTAGCAGCGCCCCACGGTTTCACCCGCATAATTTTCGATCTCGTGGGAATATCGGGATAAAAAGTCTTCTCTTCTCATGTGTTAATCCTGGTTATAAACTATCTGTGTGCCAAATCCGTTCATTAGTTTTAGAGTGAAAGAGTAACAAACATCCATCCATCCATCCATCCTCACAAGCTTTCGTATTTATAATATTAGTAGGATATGATAGTACACAGCACTATTTATAAGAATACGGTACTTTTTTAAAGGGCCTCGTGTGGGGTCGAGATATAAATAAGAAGGCATTTGCAGCAATTTTTATTTCTCATTTCCGTCGACTAGATAAATGCCGTCCCTTAAGGCCAAACCCTGGAGTTCAGGACCAAAGATCGATGTTAGGTGATACATATTGCGGGCTACGCTCGTAAAATTCAGATAACCCTTAGTACGTTAAATAAATAAATCCTGTTCGTGTGGTATTACGGGAATATTAAATTGGATGCGATGGATAGATATTATGTGTCTTGATTAATTTTCGGTGGTTTATGTACAGTAACAGATATTGTTTCTTTTATTTATAAATAACGTTATGGTAAAGTAAAGGTTTTCGGACTCACTTTTGTATTCAGGCACCCAGTTTTTTAAAAAGTTTTGGTACTCTATGTGGTGGAAAATAGAAATCCAAGACTTTGTTAATAAGATCATGAAAATATTTTTCTATTCTATTTTTTTTTGTATTTTAGGTTTTGTATGAAAATATTTTGATGGTACAAAATTAATTAATAGAGAGCAGGTGGCCCCGTGGTACCGGCTGCGACTTACGAGTTGTAGTAGGTCGTAGGTTCGAACACAGACAGGCGCTTTATTTTGTGTAAATTGTTTCATCACTGCTCTCAGAACCGTGAAGGAAAATAACGTGAAGAAACCGGCATGTCCTTGAACCAAAAAATCGAAGACAATTGACATCTTCACCAACCCGCAATGGACCCGCGTTGTGGATTACGGCCAGCTCCCTCTTACAGAGACCCGAGGCCAGAGGCCTGTGTCCCAGCAGTGGGAACAGTATAGGCTGATAATGACGAAGTTAATCCAGATTTACCTAATTTGCATTTAATGATCTACAACTGTTTTTTCCTGGTTTATGAAAGAGGATTTGAATAATATTTTAAGAGCAGGTTTTATTTTCATTTTACTACAGTTTGGAGTTCGTACTTTGCATTCAGTGACAGATGTTTTTCTCGAAAATTCTGAATAAAGTATTCGCAAACCTCCATAAATTAAAAAAAATGTCAAGTCCCTTACTCTACTACTGTGAGGTTAAGAAACATTTTAAAGGAGGACTCAAATCTATATTATATGAGCGGCCAGCTCAGTCAGTTTTCCTATAAATGTATTTTCGTTACACACTAAAACTAACATTCTGCCTAATATCATATATGCAATGGCTCCAAAACTTTATAACGAAGTACCTGTAGGCCAATTCTCGTAATTTAAAACGTTCAAAATCTAGTCGCAGTCTCATCTCAGCGACAAACAAATGTCAAAAACTTATCAAAATGTAGGGAAATTAGAAGTATTTTTTGACAGATAGAGACTGAGATCAGACTGTGAACGTTCTTAAAATTACGAGAATTGCCCCTCTGATCAAATTGTATCAAGCAACAACATGAATAAGTTTAAAAATAAGCTACTTCAATTATTGATGCCACAGCATATTATTATGTTAATGAATATCTGAATCACAAATTAAAATCACAGTTATGTATAATTTTTATTTGTCTGTAAAATTAAAATGTTGCTCCCGCAGTAATATTCTTTATCGACATTTTTATTTAATTTATTATTGCACGCGAAATTGTGGCTACATACTATCTACCTATTTGTTTATATGCCTTCTTAATATTGACAAAGTTATTTCCTTAATTTCATTTAAATACCCACAAATTACATTTTTAAATATTTTTATAAACAAAAAATAAAAAAACATTTACAAATATAAAAAATAGTAGCCCACCGGTATCGGGTAACAGGGTCCAAGCTACCGGCGGTCAGGGCTCCAGAGAGAGGAACCTCCTGACAATGCGAGTCGTGTCCAGAAGTACCGCTTTCTGAATCAAGCCCTTGATCCAGCTGCCCAACGAGAGCCTCCTCAGGTGTTGGTCGAGGCTCTTGGCTATTAAGCCATTGGCTGTTATGACTATCGGCACAATGACCGCTGAGTCCACATCCCACATGTCGACAACGTCACGAGCCAAGTCAAGATACTTGATTTGTTTATCTTTCTCGGCTTTCACGAGGTTCTCATCATGCGGGATAGTTACGTCAACAATCATTGCGCGCCGCTCTGATCGATCCACCACCACTATATCAGGCTTATTGGCAACAATAGTCCTGTAAGTGATGATGGATCGATCCCAGTACAATGTGATATTTCCATTTTCGAGAACTGGGTCGGGCACATACCTGTACTACGGCACCTCAGATTCGACAAGGCTGTATTTCAAAATTATTATTGTTAACTATTACTGTTTGGCATGAAATTGTGATAATATGTACTTACATATTGAATGTATTATTTTTTATTTTGTTAATGCAACATTCAGTTACCAAAGGTATTTTGCATGCCTTGTGGCGGGACATAGTATAGATCACTATTTCTTTAAATAACATCGGAATAATTGTACCCGATGTTCACAAAATAAATAAATGGATTTAAGCCGAGAATAAAACGGCAACTAACCCGAATATCGACAAATTGAACTCAAAACGTAGTGTTTCATGTAGACGTTGGTAACAAGTTATATTCCATTTACTATTCGACCCTTTTCAGCAGACCGACAAACACGTCCTAGAGCGATAAATAAAAATAACTTCAACCTTTATACGTTAGAACGTAAGACCTTTACATAAATATTATTTATAAAGCATAGAATATTTTTATATTATTAGCATATAGAAATATTACTATCACTCTCCTTACTAGTAGAGAATTAATGTTTTAAAATTACATTTAAATTCAAAATTAATATAACACTAAAACGAAGTTTTCAAGACAAATAAGTACCTACATATCATACGAGTTTCATTTTTAAATTACACATACATTTTATGTACCTAGTTTGAATTAACTTACTTTTTACCTCCAGGGCCTATATGTAAGCATTCGAGACTGTAGAATAATAATATCTTAAAGCCTCCCCTTTTTCAAGGTTTGTCCATTCGGATAGATTCAAGGAGCTACTTTTATGAAGCACATGAAAATCACAAATACTCACTAATAACAGTAAAGTTGACCCTCAGGTTCCTGGTGGGCGAGTTCTTGAAGTCAACCCTGCAGCGGTAGACCCCTGCATCCGTTGACACCACACTGTCCACAAACAGCACGGCCGGGTTGGCAGCCGCACGGAAATAGGCGCGCGTGCCGAAGCCCGAAGTTGAGGACCAGAGCTTCGGCTGAGACGCCAAGCGGCCTCGGACGTCGTAACTGGGGAGGAAGTATGTTTGAGGTTATTAAAAATTATTCATTTAAAATATTTGCTACCTATTAAGGAGAGGTAAAGCTGCAAATGACATTTTAGATGGATTTAAATCAGTTTTTTGATGCAGTCTGTTATAATACAATGTAATTAGAAATATCCAAGAAATACTAAACATTACCATACTACATTGAATGAACTACGTTTTTTCGAATAAGTCTCAAGTCTCAACTCAAGAAGGGTTTTTTGAGTTGGTTTCGCCATTTTTTCTGAAGGTAAGTCAGATAGGAAATGTCGCCATCGCCATCTAGCTCATTTTGTTTTATTTGACGTGTAAAGATATCCTATTTAGAGAATAAACAATTTCATTTTATTTAAATTGCATATTAAGATCACTACTACGAAACACAACTAATTAAGAACCGATTATTCTACCATACAATTATTCCTAACTGTCTGAATACAGCTAATTAATATCCAATGGATAGTGAGTAATGACCCGAGCGAATCTAACTAGTCCTTATCGCCATCCAGGGTTAGTTAGGCGGAAAGTGGTACTCGAAACAGTACCGTCGATAACTTCTCGATCCTCGAAAGCTTAGCTAGTTTAGGATGATATAATGGATAATAATCCATACCGCACAGTAGTGATCGACCGTTATAGATTTACTCATACGAGGTGTCTATGGGTCAATTTATCTTTTTAATCTTTGTTTTTTTTTTTGCTTCACCTTTTTTTATGTTTTTTATTTAATTCTTGTATTGTGTCTTTTGTTGCACTGAATAAACGTTTTATCTATCTATCTAATCGGAAAATCAATCAATTTAGATGAAAAGTTAAGATCATAATTGTGTTTCGAATAGCCTAGGTGATGAAATAATTTAGTCAAAGTAGTAGCCTGTCTGGGTTCGAACCTACGATCTACAACTCATTAGCCGGGGCCTCGTGTGACATCTTCCAACCCGCACTGGGCCCGCATGATGCATTACCCACTCGCCCTCTCACCGAGAGGAGGCCTGAGTCCCAGCAGTAGGAACATTGAACATTTTAGGCTGATTATGTATAGCTCAAAACGCGTTTTGAATACAATATTGCTTGCCTCGTTTACTGCATTTTTAATTTGAATTAAGTAATGTTGAGTGGACTGAGAGACTCAATATTTTATATTGAACTAGCTGCGCCCCGCGGTTTCACCCATATAAGTATCCTATGTGTTAATCCTGGTTATAAACTATCTGTGTATCAAATTTCATCCTTATCCGTTCAGTAGTTTTTGCGTGAAAGAGTAACAAACATCCATCCATCCGTCCATACAAACTTTCGCGTTTATAATATTAGTAGGACTAGGATTAATATGACGTATAGTTCATTATTCCAACGTCAGTTAACCGTAGAATTATTTGACAGTTTTTGTATGGAAAAACTATAACATTTTTGAAACAATTCAAAATCAAAATCAAAAGTCATTTAATAACATTGGGCTAAGAATCAGCACTTTTCGAACGTCAAAATTACAAAAGACAGTCCCCCAAAAACGCCCGCCTTCACCACTTCCTAGTGCTATCGCTGGGAAGAAGAAGTGGCGCAACAAACACCCCAGCAGCACAGCTGTCTGTTCAGTTAGAAAATCCTTGATCGTATACAATACTAGCTACCTATGTTAAGTAATTAACATTGCAAGACACAGAACATAAAATTAAATTATTTGTCATATGTCAACTAGCCACGCCAATATATCAACAAATATAAAAAAAAAAACTATACGTACTCAACCTAAAAAATAATTAGTACTTTTGGTTATTTTTTTTTTTGGTTTTTTAAATAATGTTATAGGAATAGGAAAGGAAAGTAAAAGGAATATAGGAATAGGAATAGGAATTGTTGTTGTTGTTGTTGTTTGTTGTTGTTATAGTAATTTCTCCTGTATCGTGGGTGCGTTTACAAACATTTAAACTCACATACCTACACAAACAGCCAGACCCGGAATAACTACTTGTAGGTCATACAAATATTTGTTTCGTGCGGGAATCGAACCCGCGACACGCAGCGCAGCAATCAATCGCTTAGCCACTGCACCAACCCAAACCAAACAAACCAATTAAAATGTAAATAAAAACTTACTATCTAAATAAAAGCCTCCAGGCATAAAGGGCATGACAGCTTACATATTTATGCATTGCTGGGTTCTGTTCACATAGCTGTCACTTGAAGTCACAAAAGATAAACTAAGAGCATCGAAGTAAAATAAATGAATAAGTTAATACTTATGACCTATCAGTAAGCTAATTCTGGAGAAAGAACATAAACATTGTCTTGAGTTAATCAGGGCGAACAACTATTCTTATCGTGTAAGTAGTCCTTGATGGAATAGTATGCCTTTGAGAATAGAATTCCTTAGTGAAAGATACCTGACGTTGGAAAAATCAACTGTTAAACAATGTAAATAGATAATATAGTTGATGATAAATGAGTTTGTTAAATACTTCAAAAAATAAAATTGATCTTATTCTTATTGTTTGATTGTTTTTCATTAATCTCTCTAATTTTATACCTTGAAAACTATAGTTTTGTTTAATTCAGATGAATTTTTTAATTAGTACATGTGAGTAACACGGGGCCGTTTATTATGTTATTATGATGTATGTTGAATTGAAAGTCGTTTTGGAATGGACAACTAGTTTCCACTTTCTGACTAACTGACAGACTCTGACGATTGAAAAGTGCCTGTAAATGATTTAATTGAAATATATGCTTTGAGCAGAGAGAAGAGAGAAGTAACCCGGCTAAAAGTTAGTAATAACTAAATGCTGCTGAGACGAATCAACTGTAAAGTATCCAGTAAAAGACATTAAACCACACAAAGTAGTTTTGCAAATGCAATGCCCCAGAAAACTGCAATCCCTCTTTCCAACAATACAAATACACTTGTAAACCCGATGTTTATCTGTATAAACTAGTCGATAAAACGTCTAAGCCTTTTAGTCTGCGCTGCAGTCTGTAGCGAACCTAAAGCAATCAATCTGCGTGCTTTTAGCATTCAATCGAGGAGAGAGCTGCGATGGGCAACGAGTGTCGTACATAAGTTTAGACGTTTAGTGGTGTCTGATATTCTGTACGCGAAATTTAAGAATTGAAAAAGAAGAGAATTTCTTGTAAAATAATGATTGTAACTTTGAGAAAAGGCTTATTTCATAATAGTATACTATCTATATATAGTAGTAATACTATAGTATAGTAGGTATTGAAAGTACTACAACTACAACACTGTAAAATTTCAATTAAAACTTTAGAACAAAAACGTAAGTTGAAGCTTACGTAAGCTAGTTAATAACGCGCTAGTAAGTCGCGTCGTGTACGGACGCCATTGAATACTAATGCTGTGACATTCTGGCTACTCATTGGTGATTTGAGTTTGTAACAGGTTACTTTGCAGCATTGCCATACAAGTGGCAACGCCACCAATCTCTTGGGTACATTACCAGTCGACAGCGATGCGGATGAATTTTTCGACGCTATATTTTAGTTTGTGTACAGTTTTAGTTAAGTTCGGATTTAATTTTGTTATTTTTATTAATAAATTTGCTTACTTTTGAGTAATATTGTCGTGCACGAACGACATCATTCTCCCGCCCTTATCCCAATTTATATGGAGTCAGCGCCACATTTTCATTTTCTTCCATACTTCTCTATTAGTCATCATCTCAGTAGATACTCGCTTTCTAGTCATATCGTATTTCACTAGTTTATTGTCGTGCACGAAAAGGACAACGTATTTATTCTCCAGACTGTTAAGTTTAGCTTTGTCTAACAAACATTCGAGTGTCTGAAATCTCTTTCACTTTCTCTCTGCTACTTTCGCTGTCTCCATTAAATATGCAGCGCCTGTCTTATTGTGTTTTTTACGTGTCGCGACCTTTTCTTACTTGTTTGACATTCCATGATATTGTGTTTTTCTCTTCATTGCAGTGTTCGTTGAAAAATTCAGTTGTTTGACGTTTTCAAGACCGTCGAGTGGGAGGGAACATGTTTATATATGCATAAGTTCAACTTTTTGGGAAGTGTAGTAACATTGTGTTACGAGTTCGTATAAACGACTGTTACTCGCGAAGTTATGACATTAATTAGAGCCAAGTGTGTGTAATATTGTCTTAGTTTGTTACGTGTTGCGAACTTCTCCTTGTCACTTCATATACTTATCTAATTAATTTCTACTTTAATACTGTTTTAATTAATTATCCTTTTTGGTGTTGACAACCTCTAAACGTTTGCCGAATTATTTAGTAGGGATATGACGCGCGTATTTTTAATCATTGAGATTAAAAATATGCATAAAGGTATTTTTCCCAGAGAGAATAGACTAGAATATTTATTCGAACTCTGGTTTTGCTGTTCCATTTAATTAAGCAGGGATATGGGATATTAAGTGCATATTTTTAATCATTGAAGCGTCAGTGGCACCACATATGCACATAGGTACATATGTTTCTTTTTCCCTGAGAGAATATACTAGAATATAATTATACTAGCTGCGCCCCGCGGTTTCACCCGCATAAGTTTCGATCCCATGGGAATATCAGGATAAAAAGTATCTTATATGTTAATCCTGGTTATAAACCATCTGTGTGCCAAATTTTATCCAAATCCGTTCAGTAGTTTTTGCGTGAAACAGTAACAAATATCCATCCATCCATCCTTCCAAACTTTCGCATTTATAATATTAGTAGGAAGTAGGTTTATTAATTATTAAATTATTAATATCATTATTATATTATGTTAAGTAGGATAGGATTCAAACTCTCGTCCCTATTCCATTTAATTAATTCGTGTCACTTCAGAACGCGGCAGCCTCTACCTAGTAACTTTTATAAACCCGTGGTCCGACATATGAAAATGCAATGTCGATATTTTATGTATCTAAATAAAACAAGAGCAATAGGTGTGACTGGCAAATCCTTCCGCTCTAGCGCCGCCATCCGGATATTTTATTTAAATTTAGTTTAGCCCATAAAAAGAAACGAGCTTGAAAATATGGTTCGCCGAATAGTACGGAAATAACCGGACCGGTTTAATGTACTAACCAAATAACTAAGTACATTTTAACTTATTCTCTGTCTGTTAAAAGCTTTGCTATGGGATTTTCTCCTTTATCGTGGGAGTGTTTAGAGATACATGCATAAAATCTGTGGTAGGACGTGCCGCTCCACCTTTTTTGACAAAAGGATTTCCTCATAAATAGAATACAATATTCTTTATTATGTACACCATATAAATTACAGACATAAATATAAAATTTTTACAGAGGGCGACACAATGGGCGGTCTTATCGCTAAGAGCGATCTTTTAAAGACAGCCTTTGGATGGATTAATAAGGAGACAAATACTGTAGGTAAAAACCGTTACCTACTCTAAAGTGTCTGTCGCCTCTTAGGACCAAATTTTTAATTTATCCAAAAGTGGTCCTTCGAGGCGAGATGCTTTTAAATTAAGATAACATGAGATGAAATGTGTGTATATTTCGCAGCTAGCTTAATTAGCTTTCCGGTGAATACCCTAGCTGTAGTGCAGCTAACAGACTTGCAACAGCTCCTCTCAATGAAATTGGAGTTTCTGAAATGTTTATAGTTCATGTTTTATAGTCCTTTCGGAACTAAATTTAAATGTCTAGGCTAAGTAAGTAGTTAACAGTTATTGATCAATGTCATGTGCTTAGCTGTTTGATTGAATATTATTCAGGCCGCTAGTTGAACGACGTCGTTTAGTAAAAAAGCTAGGTTGTTAACTGAATGGCTAATTAAGCTAGTTGGCTGCGACATATACACGGGCAATGATCAATTTTATTGTGTACAATCATTCTTCCATAATAATGTATGAGTGGATACCTTACATTGAGTAAGCAATATGTATTAGCTTTGTAGCTATGTATATGTAAATTGGTACAATATTATGAAACAAAGCTTGTGGACAATAAAATGAATATTTGTCCGCGTATAGGTACATCTTATTGAGGCTGACTGTACTTATCAAGATGACACATAGGTACCTGTATAGAGGCTCTCCATCAGTCTCCTTGAACCACAGCACCATGGAGACATGGTCCTCAGCCGCAAGGGGCTGGATGTCACAGGGTAGTGCAGCCTTCTTGCCCAGCACGCCTTGTGCATGTGCTGTGGGAACTGAAACAAAGAAACGAATCATTATTGGATATTATTATTATAAGATCAAATATTTTTAAGATAGCTTAGAAACAAAGAAAGAAAGAAAAGAAAGAAAAATGCGTTCCTTGTCATTACACAAAATGAATACACCTTAAAACTATAAAAACAGAAAACAAAGATTATAATGCCAAAAGGGCCTCCGCTCAGCATAATGTCAGATGACAACACAAGTGTACCACCTGACGCTGATTTTCAGCTGCAACCCACTTCAGATCTTTGATTTTCAGCTTCTACTTCTTCTTAGCGAATCAAGTTCAAACATCTTTAGCCCAAAATTCGGCTCATCATCAAGACATCGGCAAGAGATGATGCGTCATTATCTGTGGGGAGGTGCCGCATACGCACTTGAGACCTGAGCCACCCGTGAACCCCCATCTGTGGAGATTGTCTTAGCTCTGGCCGACTTGGGTTCGAAGTCTAATTAGAGATTTCTAAGTCAGCCATGGTAACGTGTACCTAAGTGGAAGGCTCTCAGATGGTTCGATAAAAAGCTTGACAGGGGGTGACCACTGCGATGACGACGACTAGAGAAGTATAATAGAATAAAGACATACAGCGCCGACCCCAAATACATCGGGATAATGAAACGTGTGCTGTCGGGGGACCGCGGGGTCAGGAACGAAGTTCCTTACGCGATATTCGCATGCACACACACACTCGTATATCATAGAAAGAGACAGGGATAGAAACGTGACGATTTCTACCAGTCAACTCCTACCGCAAGCCGCGTTAATTCGCGCATTCTATTCAGAATCATCATCATTCTATTTAGAATCATCATCGTTCTGTTCAGACTGATGATGATTTTGTGTAGGGAGTCACGACACAAGTATACTCGTATTAAGTAATAATGCCTACCCTCTACCATTTCCTCGTACTTAAGCTGGGAAAGAGAAACTGCGTATCTCGATGTTTTTACCTAGCCATAGAAATAGCCTTGTGATTAAAGTAATGTGACCCGGTAATGGATACATTACTCTTATACCCATACTAATACGCGTGTAGGTAGATAATGCATAGGTGCGTGCTTAACACAGTCGGAAGTCGGTCACAGAAAAGGTAAAAAACAATGATCGACAAACTGTAAAACATTCAGTAAATGAGAGTTTTCCGCTATATATTTTTTTTCCTTTTCAGTGACCCCAGAACACCTCAGTAAGCATCAGAAAGATTTGGACAAAAATAATATCATAATTTGTATTATTTTTGTCCTAATGTTTATTTCGTCTTGATTTTTAATTATCGGAAATAAATTATTCTATTTTATTCTATTGATCATAAACTGAGCAACCTTCTACGTCACGCAAATGTAAACTGATCTTCGCCCGAGTTCAGTCACCTCAACATAATTTGCGAAAAAAATATCGAATATACAGCGACAAGACTCATTTGTAGTAATTATCATAAAGGTATTCGATACCGGCTGTCTTTTATATCGGTATCTAATGTAAAACATAAATAACATAAAAATAAACCTACATCATTATAATCGTATTCAGGCAAGGATTATTAGAAAGCAAATACGTTTATTTGCGGTAAACAGGGCGCAGACAAGGAACACAAACACAAAAAATATATTTATATATGCGTTGACTTCAGAACCCCCGCATTTTTTATTCGTCAGTTAAAAAGATAACAAGTTTGAGGAAAATATGTGTCACATCCACGCTAAACGGCCATCGCTCAGCATAATGCTATGATCGAGCGAGACAGAGCCTCAATCCAATTTTAATACAGGCTACTATGGATGCATTATAGGGGTCTTTACAAATTACGATACCTATGTTGGTCAGATACAACCTTGGTCCTACCAACCTTGCTGAAGATCCAGAAAAACGTCGGATGTTTGATATAAAATCACACCTACCAGTCTTTTTTTTTTTGTTAGTCAAATCTCTGTGTCTTGTACGACCTCTGTCCATGTTGTCCCTGCAAACGTTACCAGATCGTCACACCACCTTCCCCGTGGTCTACCTCGACGGCGCGGCGATGTCCTACCTCAGGCGTCCAGTGAGTGATGATATTTGTCCATCTCACCGGGTGCATTCGCGAGGACCAGTCTGTTCTGTTAAAACCGTACCGTGAAAACTTAGGTGAAGTGAGCTGTTAGTGTGTTACCCAGGTGCGGGCGCGTATTTCCCGAGGTGATTTTTTCGCACACTGGATTTTCAATGCACTGCTTAGCGCTGAGAGTTGAAAATCCAACAGTATGTTTTTTTGACGCGCTGGGGTGTGCTCTGTTGGCTTCTCAACGCTCAGCTCAACACCGAGAGTTGAAAATCCAAAGCGAGATAAAATCCCGCCGCGACATTTTTACGTCCGTGCGAACGTGGGCTTAATCCATATAGCACCAACCGATGTATTCTGTAAAAATCTCACCGTCTAAATTTAGGTGAAGTGAGCCTAAAGTGAGGTGTCATTCCACCTGATACTAAGGATTCAAACTATTGAAAACTCACTTCACCTAAGTTTTCTCGGTGAGATTTTTACAGAATAGATCGGCTGTACTCCCCGAAGGTTTAGACAGGGTGTTATGTACACCAGTTATGATTAATTTATGTTATTGATAAGTCCGATATAAACCTATGATTTCTATAATCATCCTTCACTTGAATAACTGAACCGCTTATAACGACACAGTGACATCACTCTACTCTTACCTTGACCTTGACCTAACCTTGACCTAACTATATCCTTCACTTCTAATGGATACCCAGCTTAATATCACCCTTACTACATTATAATCCTAATTGGATTATACGTTTTAAGCATTATTTAATTGTAATCTGCTTTAAACTAGTCAAAAGTATCATTATGTAAAAAAACCAAGATGGTATCTTCAAAAAGAGCTTAAACTTTTTACATTAAAACTTAGTCGACTGTATTTTATTTAAACTAAGATGAACAAAATACTATTATAGCAGATGAAAGTAGTATTTAAGAACAGACGAATAACATTGCCTTTCCTTTTGATATGATTTTTAATCTGACTCGACACGGAGTTCATTTTAATATGCAACGTATTTAAAAGTCTCATATAGTATTTTAAACTTTGGTACTTATTTGAAGTTTGGGACATTAATTACGAAGTATAAAACAATATAGCAAGAAAATTAAAAGAGCAAGGTCAAGGTTCAAGAACTGCCGATCGATTCTGCAGAAATCTCACCGTGAATAGTGAAGTGAGCTTACAGTGAGCTGTCAATAGTGTCAATCCCTAACAACAGGTGGAACGACAGGTCACTTCACCTAAGTTTTCACGGTGAGATTTTTACAGAATATGCCGCGTGCTGGTTCAATGTTTCTTTTCCAATATCATCTCTAAGTTAATTTTTGACGCCATTGCTTTTCAACACCAGAGAACATTGGGATTACTTAAATTTATTTTTGTCTATACTAAGAACTGACTCTACGTGACTTGGGAGCCTGAAATCTTCAACAAGAAGAGAGGAATGTTGATGATCAATGGTTGTTCCTTCTCTTCATGAGAAGCAACATTTCGCTTGCAGGAATACTTACTGATATCTGCATAGCTGTTCACAAACATTCGATGCACTTCCGTGCCGAATTGAACATCAATTAATATTATCGTAGGAGTCCATTATATGCTGTTCAAAAGTGCCTTTAATGTGCCTATTTGAAATAAATGATTAATTGACTTTGACTTTCAAAATCCAACCAGCGGTCGTCTATTTGATTTAAGTTTTCGGGTTTTGGACCCGAAAACTTAAATCAAATAGATGACCGCTGTTCTTCCGACAGCTGTTTGGTGCCAGGAGCAAGCCAAATCGAAAATCGAAATGTGTTTTTTTCGACACGACTGATCTAAAATATAACGTATCTTTTTTAATCGTTCATCAACATTTAAAAATTATTCTTAGTTATAATAATTGCAACACAAATAATAAAAAGTTTCGGCTCAGCGCAGCCGTGCCTGACGCTCAGTCGCGCGCGACATGTCTCACGGTGTCTCGTATCACGTGTCGTGTCGTGTCGCCATGAGAACGGGCTACATTCACCCGATCCAGTTACACTGGACACCAGTTTTAATTAAATGTTTTTAAAGGCTTTGTGGCTGTTTTATTTGAGGCTTTTTAGTTCTGTTTAATGAAAAGCTGGAAACTGGTGTATAATGAATTTTGTTTCCAGGAAAGGTTTTATAAGGAAAAATATAACTTTATGTAGTATCTATAACGTTTCATTTTATTGATGGAAACAGATAACGTTATGTTATTCTCTTTAATAAATGTTAAACGAACTTATGCATTCTCGAAACTATCCTAATTAAATTGTATTCACTCTCGAATCTAATAAAAAACCTATGAACTGTTAGAATTCAATTAAACCGCCTCTATGCAGTTCAAGCTAATTCCATTACTTTGTTTCTAGTTTACCAATAATATAATAATACTCTTCAAAACGCAAACTAAATGAAAGTTAAATATAACAAAAGAGGCTGGAAATTGAACTGGACATTGAATTACTTGCCTTAAAAGTTGAATGGGTACCTACTGCTCATTTTGTCTTAGGTTGAGTATATAAACTTTTGTTACCTATCAATGTTTAATACCATGTTATGTTATACTGGGTAGCGGGGACATCGACGCACAACCATGGATTCAGTACACGATTCTGAACACCCCTGTGTTGTAATTTTGCGTCCGTAATTTAAAAAAAAAATAGCTGATCCATCCATTTTGACCGCGTAGGTATTCCACTTTTCTATGTAACAGCAATTTTTTTTATTTTGATAACCGACGAAAAATTTCTACGCTAGGATTTTGTTTTATTTTTATTCTAGAATTGTGTACTGATTTCATGGTTTTGTTCAGTTTGCGCAGCGATCTCCCTGCCACCCTGGGCTGTTTAATGTGTACACAACATTAAGGTATGTTGCTGATCATAGGGCTCCGAATTACACTATCATATCTTTCACATTGAGAATTGACATCTTTGTCAGATAGATACGTGGACATAAGCAAAGCATAATCAACCTATAACTACCCTACTGTTGGGACACAGGCATCCTCTCTGCGAGAGGAAGAAGCCGTAATCCACCACGCATGCACAGTGGTCAGAGTTGGCAGAAAAACTCTTGACAATTTATTATTAAACCTTAGTCGTCTTGCAAACCACGCACGGGGTGGCCCAGTTTTTCCTCGGTGCCAAACTGTGTAAAATTCTGAAATTCCGCTGCGCTTTCGTCTACAACTAAACTGAAACAATTTTCATGTAAACTGTGCATTTAGCGATCTGCTTAAATATTACAATGTACTTATTTGTATGGAACAAAAACTACTTTGTAACATTTATAGTTTGTACTTTTGTAGAAGACTAAAACATTTTTGTTCTTTTTAACTACATAAAGTAAATGAAACCCTGGTTTTAGTGCAATCTGAGTATTTCCAACCATAGACTTAACCACAAACACTAGAGTATTTAAATAGACTCAAGTGCTGCTAAGCACTTAAAATAATTTGAAGGCTACAGTGTACTACCCTCTGTAATTGACTAATGACACAGACGGAATAATAATTATTATAATGCAGACACGAAAGGCTTTTGACATGATTTATCAGTCAGGATATTTCCAGTACATTATTATCTCCTTTATTTCCCTTAACTACTTATAAATTACATTTTTAAATATTTTTATAAACAAAAAGATATAAAAACATTAAAAAAGATGAAAAATAGTAGCCCACCGGTATCGGGAACAGGGTCCAAGCTACCGGCGATCAGGGCTCCAAAGAGAGGAACTCACAATGCGAGCCGTGTCCAGAAGTACCGCTTTCTGAATCAAGCCCTTGATCCAGCTGCCCAACGAAAGCCTCCTCAGGTGTTGGTCGAGGCTCTTGGCTATTAACCCTTGGCTGTCACGACTATAGGCACAATGATTGCTGAGTCCACATGCCACATGTCGACAACCTCGCGAGCCAAGTCAAGATACTACTATTTGTTTGATAATTAATATAACATCTAAAATATATCTTCACAAGTTGTCTAAAATCTATATTATATTTCTAGATATAACATATACTAGTATAAACTGAGTATAAATTATTGTCACAATTTAATTAGCAAACCTAAACTTAAAGAACGTTGCTCTGTTGCCATTAAGTCACTGTGTTAAAAATTAGAACTACCTGCATAGATTAAATAATCAATCAAAATATTTTATTTCACATAAACCTACATGGGCGCTTATGAAACGTCAGAAGCTAGGTGCACGGTTCCCATTGGTCGTTTCCTATGGAGAAGAGCCGGCAACCAACTCCACGGTTACTCTTTTACAAATAATTGGCTTTTCCAAATTACTGTGTTACCTACCAGTGATTCCTTGACTTTTTACGAACCAACTTAAGTCTGACTCCAAAATATCTTTTGATCGTCTCAGAATACGCCCCTCAATATCCATTAAGTAGCTCATTAATTATTAATCTGATAACAGGAGGGGGTGATTAATCAACTCAATTAACAAGCCTTGCCTTTTCAATTTACAGTAAATAGATTTTATTGTAAGCGATATTATTTTGATTCCGACAGCCAATCTTAACGGATGAATAGAAACAAACATTTTTTGACGGATTTCCTTATTTATCGAAGATAACTCTGGTAACGAAAGTTTCAGAGAGGTTCAGAGGAAAGGGATTTGAGGGACAATAAAAATAATCTTCCATTAATATGGTAAATATACTTTTTTATGCTTCCACTCTCTGTTTATTCGTCTGTAACGGCGTCTTGGTAAAATAAATATATTTATTTTAACAAGGCAAATATTTATGCATTTCTTCGGCTGTCCTATTTCAATTTTTATCTCGTAAAAAAACTAGTTATATCGTCGTTCGATTCTGAATTAATTATTCATTTTCTTTCACTACAAATTGGAGGGAAATAAAAAGGACATGACATCTATATTTTATATACGAACGGAATTGCGGATGACAGCCCTCGTTTGTATTTGTCATTTTACTGCTCTATAAAAATATGATTTGGCGAAAACATTGTGTGCCAAATACAAAGAGATATTTTAATATCGAAGATGAAGATTATGAAGAAGTTAAAGGACTGTTTGATATCGTTCTGGCAGGAAGCCAACGCCACATAGACGACAAGGCACTTAATATTGTTGCCATACATGGCTTAATTGCTTGCTAACCGGGTTTAAACTTGGTCGTGCAGGATATAAACGAATTAAGACGACGCGATCCTCCGTGACCTGTGAAGTTTAAAAAGTAAAAGAAACGGACAAGTTTTTCAACCTGCAAGGCGACTAAATAGTAAATTTCTTTTCCGGGAACTAAAATACTTTATTATGAGCTAGTTTCTGCGTATCTGGAATTTATTAAGTGAAAAAATAAGGATATATTCCAGTGCCAAGTGCTGCTTTAAGACTTTGGCAAGAAATGCTGCTGAAATTTTACTGGATAATTAAACTAGTAATGATGATGATAGGAGGCTCAATCACGATAAAACTGATGCTTTTCCATATGTGGAAGGCTGTACCGCAACCCATAAATGGTCTAAAAGTGACTAAAATGTATACGAGTTTAATGTATGTAAGATGCAGTTTTAAAGTAGCGCCAGCGACGGAATAAAGATGTATAACCGTCAGCCATTTCTAGTTGTTAATACCTTTAATAAAAAAAGCAGAAAAAGCGAGGGCTTTGACAGAAAAGAAATGAAGATAGATGAAATGTATGAATAATGACGTGAGCTCATAAAAAGACGACCCCAATTAAATTCAGATACGGACAGAAAGAAGATAATACAGACACTATGACATATTGAAAAACAGCCAAGAACCGAATCTTAATATAGGAACATAGATCTCAGGGCAGACAGTCATAACAAATGACTTTCGGGGCTGGCGGCGGCGCTAGATGTATTGGTCTAATAATCGAACTTGGCACGTGTGTGGGTAATCTCTGTGTTTTATTAGTCCTTACAAGTGAAAGAAGATGGCAAATACTGTGATAGTAGAGCCGTAGATGGACTATCATCAATACTATTTATCCTGTCTGTTAGTGATAGTATACAACCTGTAGGGTTGTTTCCTAAAAATCACTTCAAACTTCGGACGATTTTGATGGATGAATACCTCATGTTTTACTTTAAAAACAAGTCATCATTATCATCATTATTTCAGCAGAAAGACGTCCACTGCTGTATATCCACTACTACCATAAATAGACGTGCCCTACTGTTGCGTTGCTATGTTGTGGCACCGGGTTCGCATTCTTTATCTATTATGAATATTTGCGACCACGGTAATTATTTCTTTTGCGGGTGGATTGACAAGTTTTAAGTTTTGTATGCGTTATTGTTATTTGTGTGCGAGAAGAAATGTTGTTGCGTAAATGATTTTGTTGTAAAGAAAAACAATAGCTGCATAGTTTGTGTGTCAAAGTTCTTATAATATATTTAAGTTTAAAAAATGTTTGTAATTTCTTATTAATTTCTTTAACCATATATCAATATTCGGTGCTGTATATAATATAATAATTATGCTTTATATCAATATTCGGTTCGGCCGTATGTCGGTTCGATCCGATCATTCGAATGTATCACTTATGAGTAAACCTCCTGGACATAGGCCACCCCCAAGCACCGCTTTTCGATCGGTTCTGTGGTTCCCGCATCCAGTGGAAAAGTAAAAACAACTGAGTCCGCCAAAATCTGTGAGTACACTACAATGAGGCTTGAAGTAAACTTAGGTTTTCAACAATGATGCGGAGGAAGCGGTGTCCCGGGGCGGGGTGATGTTGGCGGTGTCCTTGGACATCTCCAACGCCTTCAACACCCTGCCCTGGAGTTGCATTCGGGAGGCACTGCGGTATCATCGGGTGCCTCCCTACCTCCGCCACATCGTTGGGGCTTATCTGTCGGAGAGGTGTGTCACCTACATGGGACGCGATGGCGGAAACCAGCGCCGCATGTCGTGCGGCGTTCCCCAGGGCTCGGTCCTAGGACCGCTCCTGTGGAACGTCGGGTACGACTGGGTGCTGAGGGGCGAGCTCAGACCGGGGGTGGACCTGACGTGTTACGCGGATGACACGCTGGTCACTGCCCGGGGGAGCTCGCACAGGGAAGCAGCGTTGCTGGCGACGGCTGCGGTCTCACAGGTGGTGGGCCGCATACGTCGCCTAGGCCTGGAGGTGGCCCTCAGCAAGTCGGAGGCCATGGTGTTTCATGGCCCCCGGCGGGCGCCGCCGCCCGGTTCACACATCGTGGTCGGGGGGGCTCGGATCGCTGTCGAGTCTACCATGAAGTACCTAGGATTGGTGCTCGACAGCCGGTGGGATTTTGGCCCCCACTTCCGGCGGCTGGCGCCCAAGTTGTTGGGCGCGGCTGGGGCGCTGTCAACGCTGCTTCCCAATCTGGGGGGCCCGAGCGCCGCCTGTAGGCGGCTCTACGTGGGGGTCGTGCGATCGATGGCCCTGTATGGGGCCCCGGTGTGGGCCTCTGACCTGACGGCCGGCAGTATCGCGATTCTGCGGAAACCGCAGAGAGCGATGGCCGTCAGAGTCATCAGAGGGTATCGCACGATCTCCTACGAGGCGGCCTACGCACTGGCTGGATCCCCGCCCTGGGACCTCGAGGCGAAAGTACTCGCGTCACTGTTTCGGTGGCGCGAGGAAGCGAGGGCGCGGGGCGAGCGACCGATGCAGCGACACATGGAGCTGCGTCGGTCTCAGCTTCGCGAGGTCCTGGTGGCGGAATGGCGGGACAGGCTCACACGCCCTACCGCCGGCCTCGTCACCATCGAGGCGGTCCGGCCGGTGCTCGAGCGCTGGCTCGGGAGGAGGCACGGCTCCCTGTCGTTTCGGGTGACGCAGGTGCTCTCGGGGCATGGTTGCTTCGGGAAGTACCTGTGTCGCATAAACAGGGAGCCGGACGCCCGGTGTCACCACTGCGTCGACTGTCGGGAGGACACGGCGCGGCATACGCTGGCAGAGTGTGCCGCTTGGGAGGAGCCGCGCCGTGCCCTCATCTCAGAAGTAGGCAGTGACCTGTCGCTGCCGGCCGTGGTCGAGTCGATGGTCGGCAGCGAAGAGTCCTGGGACGCGGTGGTTTCCTTCTGCGAAACGGTCGTCTCGCAGAAGGAGGCTGCGGAAAGGGAGAGGGAGATCTCGTCCTCTCACCCGGCCCGCAGCAGGCGCACCGGGCGTCGGCGGAGGGCGGACAACGCCCTCTTCCAGCCCCCCTAAATGGGTCCAGGGGCGACGGACTTGGGGACGTCCGTCGCCCCCCACACATCAGGACCCGAGATGGCGGCGCGTAGTGTTCCACGCGCGCCTCTCTTAGACGTCGCGGGGGGAGTCAAACACCTCACTCCCCCCCCTGACCCGAGGAGGCCCGCTGCGGCGGGCCGGCACCAGTCGGGGGTTGCGGAAGGATCTTACGTTCCCGCGACCCCCGGCGTAGGTGAGAGATGGAACACTGGGGTGGTTTTTAGTCAGTAAGAGTCTGACAGACCCCGTCGCCCGCCCCAGGGCGGCGGACATCCATGAGGATTTTCCACCCCGGAACAAAAAAAAAAAAAAAAAAGGTTTTCAACAATGATGCTAGGTTGACTTGTTCAATATATAGTGCACTTTTAGATTTGCATATCACCGACCTATATTTCCATTCGCATTCTTTTCCCTATAGCCGTCTAACTCCTCGTGCAACAACATGAATCCGGAGCAAATCTTGCATCAAAATCTTTTCCATATTTTATAAAGCATAAACCGAGTCGATTTATTATATAGACTTGGCCAGCGGGACAAAGATATCACAGTATCTTTCAACTGTGCCAAGGAACTCTCCGATACCTCCGATACAAAGGCGGAGACCAACATCTCCCAAGAGGGATTCTGAGGGATGTTGAGTTATCCTACTTTGGCCGACGGAGTGCCGTAAGCACTCGACGTCTAGTAATGATGTTGAGCAAGATAACTGGACGGAAATGGCTGCATTAACACAGTAAGCTGCGTTTGATTCAAATATGATACATAAGATGTTACTGGTTGTAGTTTTGTTTCGTAATTGGCTTCAATGTAGCTTTAAAGAATAACCCGCAAAAAAAAACTGTGGGAGGCCAAAAAGGGCTGATGTGATGGACACCGCTATGATGCCACAGACACACCTACGGACGTCTATATAAATCCTACTATGGGATAAAAAAATAAGAAAACAAAATATAATTTAGAAAACTTTAAAACGTAAACGTTTAAATGAAAATCGTAATTATGTACAACGAATATTATGATCGACTCACCCCCGACGGGCCGACCCTCCAACATCACTTGTCTGTTGTGTATGTTATAGATAGACTATTGTTATAGTGTAGGGCAACGATGGGTTTTACGCTTGTGTATTTCTTAAACTTTGTGATTAAGTATAGCGGTGCCAACCAAAGCAAATTCACCGAAAAAAAAAAAAACTTTAGATTGAGAATTTGTGATCGATTTTCATTCCCAGAAAATTCTGCCTGTCGAAAGCAGACAATCTGAAAATCAAAATATTCAATTATTTAATTAATATTTCTATCTGCGCTCACCACATCGATCGCCTCGACGTCAAAGATTATCAAGTTCATAACTCCTTCGAGCGAAACAAAGGCGATTACAGGCCGAAGTAAGTCCATGCCTTGAAAACTTCAAACCTACAGCTAAACCACTGGAACAAGGTAGGAGAGGGTTTTAGAACTTTAAAACCCCCTCCAAACTTAGTTTTTTGGATCGTGGGTAGATCAATTTGCTTGTCTATTAATTAGTCAAAACACCGGCGAACTGAGATTCAATACCATTGAGCTGGCGATTACATGCTCGTGACCTACGGCCTGACAGGTTGGTTAGCGAGTTTTATAAAGTTGGGAGTGGAGAGGAAAATAAATGTCTCGCAGAACTTGTTATAACTTTTGTTGCGTTGGATTTATTGTAACCGGTATATTTTTCTTACGTTTAATTTTGAAATACTCGTCATATTTTTTTCCTTATGAAATCCTAAATAAAAACGACATCTGACTTTATTCGTTTAATAAGAAGAACAAGGCAATATCATTTTAAACTTACTAATATATGCTGGTCATTTTGTTCAAAAAAATTAAAACCACACCTTAAAACCAGTTTCCAAAACCCACTTTTTTCTACATCAGCGCCAAACGAACAAGCATGACACTTTCAACACAATGCAAATGCGTCACACACAACCGACACAGCTTCCAAAAACGCCGCAAATGCGGGTAGGCAATACATCTCTGCTAGCCATCGTTCATTCCCGTGTGTGCCGCCGCCAGACACGTGTGTCGTAAATAAACAATACCGCTCAGTTCTGTTCAGAACTCGTCTCCAGCGGTGGTCGGATGGAAACTTAGAACTACCGTCCGTGTTTAGTTAATGATGAACGACGGTGAAGTGAATGGTCGTTGGTCTTAGTGAAGGAGTTAGTTTGAACGTTTCTTATTGGTCGTAAAAGAAGTCGTTGAAGGTGTTGTTTTTCTTTTAAGTGTTTTTGCGAAGTTTTTGATAGTCTGTTCTTTTGCCGCTATCCAGCGTCATAACATTGATCTAATGAAAATTTTTCAAATTTATTATTTTATACAGTTTCTTAAATTCTTCCTAAGACCCGACCACTTTTCGAAACCCTACCAGTTATTATTGACTTTTATTAATCTTGCCAATAAAATGCTACTTCAGTATTTCCCCACGGCGGCTTTTATGGGAACTGCGAAAATATTCATCGCTATCTTATTCTAAATTATACACCATACCGGGAATAACCACCCTAAAGACCTATTTGTGTAGCATTAGGAAATTCCCGATACTCAGCCCTTCTAATTACGACTCGAAGAGGAAAAACAGGGATCTCTATTCCCGTTTCTTGTTAGCATCTTCGGAGTAATGTTAGTACAAAAACAATACAATTTACAAACAAGTAACATCCCTGCTTTACTGTTCTAAGAAACAAGATAGTAACTTGAAACTTCAACAACAGTAGAATCTTGTTTATTAAGTTATTCCATTATTCTTTAGTTTAAACGATCTAGGACTATAAATTATAATTAAATACAGGTTAACCGCTGTGAAAACACTTTCATGAATTTCTCTCACAAACATTGCTGGCGTTGGGTCGAATTCATTGAAAATGGATCGTTTTTTTTTTATTTAAATAATAATAGAATAAGACTATACTCGGATTACCGAATTATCATTACCGTTTTTATAGCTGACTGTACCAATATTCCAAAATCTGTGTATGCAGTTAGCAATTACTCAAGAAGGACAGTCTCCTAAAAAACGTTTTTCTGTAGCTACAGAAAAAGCGCACACAAAAGCGCCTACCTACAGCTAAAGCCACTTTGTTTACTACCATGTATACATTAAAAACATAAAGTATACAAAAAACACAAAATATTTTTTTGGTCTTGAAATAAATCGAAGTTCAATAAAAAAGGACTAATCATGTATCTGTCTGTCGGATTTCAGGTCTAATATCGACCATCGACCATATGATCAATACCATCGATTGACGTGAATCATCTGGGTATAATAATAATCTTGAAGTCTGAGTACATTGGTACTACAACTATGAGCACTAATCCGTGTTCCCTCCCACACGGTCCAGTGCATAGGCTATCGCTTCCGGAGGGAGTTACCCGAATTAGATTATGGAAATTAGTTTAGTTCGATGGACTGCCTTCACCTGCATCCTGATTACATCATACTGCAATTTATCAATTTGTACATTGTTGTTACGTAGATGATAGGAATGTGAACAATGAAGCTAGTTTGAAAGCGAGATATACAGTGCAAGATAAGGTTTATTCTACCTACGACATTTTAAATCAAAAAGGACAAGATACAAGGATATAACTGTTTACTTTGAACTCAAGGGACTACTCGATAGATTTTTGGTGAATAAGAAAACTAAAACGGAAATAGTAAATATAAGTTTTATGAAATATTTTTTCACAACTCATAAACTTTAAGATTGATTTACATGCAGCGTACCGCACTAGACTTAATCAAACTTCTAAAGAACTATTGCAAATGATGTCCCCGGTTCTGCATACAACTTTATCGACTCAAAATCACCTGCCGACGTTTAGACGCAGCGCAACCGAAGAGCTAGGAAATCCTCGTAGCGAGGTGAGTTGTAAACCCCAAGACAGATCGAGTCGGCGGTAACACTCTGCCTCACCTGGGAGACTGAGGTGGTATGTTTGACATATATGTAGGTATTTATGTATCACCTATAGGTGCTCCCACACAGCAGTTATATGTATATAACTTTAGAGAATGTTGCATAACATTTGCTGTCTAACTTTTTTTAACAAATTGTATAAATTGTTAGTAATGCTGTACAACTTCATGTAACAAAACGTTCTCTGTTCTCTCGCTATCAGAGTTCGACGCATCCAGTAAGAGCGCCTTTTCTTTTGTTTTTTCAAACAAAAAATAAAAGCCAAACCAATAAGCACTTCCTCCATTTAGAGCCACTAACAGCTCCTTCGAAAGGCAGACCCAAACTGATGGTTACAGAATATTATACGACATTATACATCGAGTTGAACCAGCGATGTTGTAGCAAAATATTACACACTGTTATAAAATGTTATCGTGCTACACAATGTTTTATAACGTTATATAACTGCTGTGTGGGAGCATCTTTAGGAAAGAAATAGTTTAGAACGTTAGACTTATATACGATTACTTTACATAGTAGAAAGGTAAAACTAACCCTGGTTAAAGCGTATTGCCAAACTTTCTACACGAGTAGCCTGTGGGTCAATTATACGCGTGGAGTATTGGATAAGCTGCGAATCTAGTACAATAACAGCTTCAGAATGCTTGTGGGCTTGCCTCGTTTCTGTAGCGCCTCGGGCATGTTCACACCCATAACTTTTATGCCATGATGAGACTAAACACAGCCTCAATTTTGCAAAGGGCGCGGTCGGGCTCAAATGGCATTCTGAGGATGTTAACAAATAAACTGACTCACCTTTTCTGCAACACTTTATGCGAGGCAAGAATAGTGTTAAGATTTTATTATTGTATTCCATGTGTGTTTTACTAACATAGTTTATAAGTGTTCTATAACCAACCCATGGACGTCCGATGTCTGATAAATAAATTAATTAAAAGTAAATTTTACGTAGATGCTGATTACTTTTGGATCTCGTGACTCGTTATGACGTCGCCCTTAGAATAGAATATGCTTTATTATGAACACCATAAAAATTAAAGACATACATGTCCTCCCTTAGGATTATGACATGGTTCTAAGATCTACCCGCGGTATGTGTTGGGGGGCAAATATGAATGTAAAACATTGTTGATATCAGGAGACACGATATCTTCTAGGCTATGAAGCAAGTATCGTAAATAAAACCTCTTTTTATGTTGTTTTTACAATCATTACTGTGTATTGTTTAAAAAAGTAAGAAAATTAAAGAATGAGAGAAAATATCCTGCACTAATGTCTAGACTGCGTTTTCTGAGCAAGCTCTACGCAGAGTATTGTTTAGTTTATATTATTAGGAGTATGTTCTATCTGAACACACTATTCCAAATACGGGACTGGTACTAAGAATCTCCGAACTAGATACCCGATAGCACTTTGCCTAACCTGAGAACTGATCACTAAAGGCGGTAGTCCGACATATCCTCTGCACAATAATACATAGGAGATATGTACATAGATACACACAAGATATCGTAATAAGATTAGGTATCATGTATGCATAGTGTATAGTGTGTGCCTTTGATTTGGGGCGATTCGAATTGATGGTATTCCCAGGCGATTGGGAGGAATACGATAGTGGAATACCAGCGTAATGTCTATAAGGGTTATTTTTCTTTAACACATGAGATATGCAATAAAGATTTGAACTTGATTCGTCCCTCAATATCAACCTAATTTAAAACCAGATTTAATCTAAAATTTGCTTTTAAAATGGTTAAATATGCTACTTTGTATGACAAGCATATTACCCATAAAAATAAAATTAACATACGCATGCAAATTAAATTGTAGAATTTTGTGGGAAACGTTTTTGTCGTTTCCCCACATTAAGTAATATAACATCAGAAATACAAAAAAATAAACGTGGTTATTTTTGGAACGATTTTGATGAATTCTAATTTTAACTTGGTTGTTTTTACATAAGCACAAAACTTGAAGCGAATCTTTAAGCCAATATTTTTCTGTTTATGAATCTTTCTGTGACCCTCAACACAAGAGCCAATCACTCAACTAATACTCCGATCAAAAAAATATAAAAAATTGCGTTTCACTCTATGAAACGTCGACGGCCCTCAGTCAAAAGACATCGGGCTGGTCGCGTTCCTACGCGACGCAACTAATCACAAACTATTTAATAATGCGTCAGTAAGTCGCGTCGTCGAGTCCTGGAATGGAGACCGCGCATCGGCGAGCGTAGAGTGGGACCCCAGCTAGATGGACGGACGACCTTAAAATGATGACTGAGAAAGACTGAATACGGAGGCGAGGGGCAAGATATTGTGGCGCAGCCTGGGAAAGGCCTATGTCCAGCAGTGGACTACGATAGGCTGAGTTAACTGATTGATTCACATCGCGGCGTGTACGGACCTCCATTGAAATACCACCGAATACCACTACCATTGTTACTCGATACTTTTAACAAGCATCGTGAACGATGGGCTTTACTCTGACATTTGAACAAAATGGACAAATTACCCCAACTGAACTTACTTTTGTTCGTAAATTCGCTCAAGTTATCAGCCAGACAAGTGGTTTCGATGTCATTTGTTAGAAACAAGAATTCAAACACATTTTCTAATTTATTGTTGGATGGGGACACATTCACAACGAAAAGCTCCCCTAAGTCTATGTACGGAGCAAAAATATCTACAATTTAAGAAGAATATAAATTTGATCATGTTATGCGGTTTATGTTATATGACACTGTAGCGGCAATATTGTGATTTTACAAACTCATAACCTCGTTTTATAAATGAACAATTACGGTCTATTACCCACTTGAGGACGACTAGCCTTGATACCTATAATTCTAGTCAAGATACCGACCGGTTTGTATTTGTGTCAGTTTATTTTTGTAAGGAATTGAATTCCATATTGTTTACATTATCATGATTTACATACCTACTTGATTTATTTATTTATTAAGCACTTAGTAACGGCTGCCTTGAATCAACAAAAAAGCGGCCAAGTGCGAGTCGGACTCGCCCATGAAGGGTTCCGTAGCAGCGTAGCAGATTTATGACGTATTAAAAAAAACTACGTACTAGATATCGTTCAAACCAATTTTCGATGGAAGTTTGCATGGTAATGTACATCATATATTTTATTTAGTTTTATCATTCTCTTATTTTAGAAGTTACAGGGGGGGGGGGACACATTTTACCACTTTGGAAGTGTCTCTCGTGCAAATACCTCAATATCATTTTTGAAGACCTATCCATAGATGCCCAACACGTATGGGATGGCTTGATGAAAAAAAAATTTTGAGTTTCAGCTCTAAGTATGGGGAACCCCCAAAATTTATTGTTTTTTTTTTTCTATTTTTGTGTGAAAATCGTAATGCGGTTCACAGAATACATCTACTTACCAAGTTTCAACAGTATAGTTCTTATAGACATACGGACTGACAGACAGACAGACATGACGAATCCATAAGGGTTCCGTTTTCAGCCATTTGGCTACGGTACCCTAAAAATGGTCTAAAGTAGGTATATATTGTAATCGTCCATACGCCTCAAGTAAGAATATTTTTTTTCAGTCTCTTAACAACCTTCACAATTATCAACAGTAAAATAATAGCAATCAAATTACCTTTCGTAATACTAACTATATTAATGAATTATAAAGATGTAACTCCAACCTGGTAAAGCGGGCCTACCTTGACGGGACGGCAGTAGCATGTGATTGTGGAGCTATGTAACCATGCTCCACCTCCTATCCTGCCCTCTGTGTCCTAAAACATGCAGTCAAAGTGACCTCTGCGCTGCCACCGACGACACCGTGGAAGTGGCGAAGTTTTGGGCCAACGAGATCTAAAATACAATCGTGCCAGCGACACGAAGAAGGAAGATTTTTTTTTCAGTTCAAAACTAACAATCAAGTCAGTTTTACAGCTTCGTGGATGCAAAAACGAAGATATACAATATAAATTCAACTTTTTCATATAAGAAAAGGTTCTATACAGACTGAGTCACTGTTTTTCTTTCTAACTAAAGTTCAGCATAGACAGAGGATTTCTTTGTTACAAAAACTCCTTTAGTAATGCCCTAATGAATATGCTGATTTGGTAATGGAAGAACATTATACTGTTCCAGCTGTTTATCCACGAACACTACTAGACACAGAATTTCTAGGAATCCCTGGAAATTATTTCTATCTTAACGTGCTCATTAACACTGTGGCTCTTTGTGGTAGGTTGGTAATACTTATGCTTAGCTTGCTATGCGACCACTGCTACAGTCTGTCTACAGTTATTTTACCTCTGATTTTGCATCACTATCCAAATCACAGTGATCTTTATTCTCATTACTATATATGCTTGCTTTTAGGTTACTGCCACTGACAAGTCTGTCAAAATCATTGTGATCTTTATTCTCGTTAGAATAAGGTTGCTGTTAGATTGCTGCTGTAAGTGGTAAAATAATTGTGAACGGACTGTTAACCTGTCTCTTTTTCATCACAAAAACAAAACACTTTTCAAAACATTATTTTCATTATTTCTTCAAACTCAAAGTATTCATTTCAATTTTACCAATTACATTTTAGAGGTATGAGGAACAGGGTGTAAAGTTCACTCATCCTTCATAGAAAAGGGAGGATCCTCCGACCAGACGGGAGTTGTGTCTGGCGGGCAATTGCGCAAACGATTGATGTTTAGAAATTGTATCTATGCTAATTGCGCGGTAAACTCTGCTTGCGAGATGCAGGATTTGCGTGACGTCAGTATGACGCATTGTTCGCATGTGGCGTTGTAGATACCGCTACAACATCACTTTTGAATTGGGAAGGGGTTTGCCTGTCACAAGATGAAGCTAGTGGCCCATTTCAAACCGTAGTAGGTTCCTATGGAGAAGAACGAACGAGACTCTTTATTTCTAATGTACAGTCAGAGAAATTAATTGTTTATCATCAATTGACTACTTATATTTAAAACACAAAGCTGGCATCCTTTGACAGTTGTATTAAATGGCTATAACGATATTTGATATTTAATAAACCATATATTTCCCATACCTTACCTATATTCAAAGGACAATGCTCATGGATGTATGGAATCCTGTACGACGCTGCATCAAAGTCAAACTTTGTTTTTTATAGACTACTCTTATCATATTAACTCCTACAAAAGTATTTTTGTAAACAAACCCTGGGTTTCGGAGATGATTTTGAAAAATCTAAATAACCTGAAAACTAGGTACTTTATTTTGTTTGACATGTCATACACGAACGGCCATTATTGCTCTAAGAAATGATAATCGTTTAAATAAAAATTCTATTCTATTTTATTCTAGTCATTTTATTATGTAGAATCGGCAAAGTATAATTTTTTAC
Source organism: Apamea monoglypha (assembly GCA_911387795.2). Lineage (NCBI taxonomy): Eukaryota > Metazoa > Arthropoda > Insecta > Lepidoptera > Noctuidae > Apamea > Apamea monoglypha. Next base: position 964,697 of record OU426933.1, on the reverse strand, counting down.
ATGTTTTTTGAAAGACCTGATCATGACACTTTCATCAAGGTTAAATTTATCATATCATTTGAAACGGAACGTCATGTAAAGGGAATACAACAAAATCAATACTTTTTTACTTTAAATTAAAATCACGCGTAATGTCGTAAAAAAATATAAAAATAATTACTATAATATTTTGATCTTGATGCATGAGACTTTTTGGTACGACTTTTGGTCATTTTCTTTTCAAGTTAAACAAATATCAACTTTATTTTAACGGTATTTAAGTTGATTTTAGAGTGACTAGCACTATTGAAAAAGTTATAAAAATTTTGAAGTTGTAACGTAAACTGAACTTTATTGTGTAGGAATTATAAAGTTACTTTTCCATAAACTCATATTTGTTTACATTTTTGGCGAATATGTCCTGGTTGTGTATTAGTATAGTTTTCTGCAAAGAAAATCTGTTTATCTCTTCCTAGAGGTAAAAGTAACCAAGGAAATAGTAGGTCATGAAGATATAAGTAAAATCCTCGACTGCAAAACAAGTGACAATAAACTGCAAATAACAATCTAGCATTTTCTAACAACTATTCATTTTGCCATGACACTGTCCTGCCTTTCAATACTGACGGAAAAGGTCATAGATCACGTCCAACAAAAAAAAAAAGAGTAGTTACATGTTCCAAATTCGCCAAACTTTCAATTCAAAGCTTGTACAGCCTAGAATTCAAAAGGAAATAGTCGAACGAACGCTCATGTTCAATATCACACTCACAACCAATATTAAAAACGTGAAAGTTTGTATGGGTGGATAGATGGATGGATGTTTGTTACTCTTCCACCCAAAAACTACTGAACGGATTTGGATGAAATTTGGCACACAGATGGTTTATAACCAGGATGAACGTATTGACATAGAAGTACCCTGCAATCTGTAGAAAGACACAGGCGACTTTCTCCCGGAATTTATGATGAAATACAAAATACACGCAAACAAAGGTGCTTTTTAATAAACCTGACATTTTGCAAACTCCACTTTCAAGAGACATGTAATTGTAACCAATAACAATACAGGTATCAACTGTCGGGCTTAAGCCGGCTACGGTCTTGGCAAACACCGGATACCGGCTGGCAAGTGCCGGCAATACGAACCGATCCGGATTGTTTACGATCGGCCGTGTCGGAGGAATAATCTCGCGGTTCGCCGCGTCGGACCAAATTGTCAGCTCAATGGCCGACTGTGTGATCAACTGCGAAGGACAGGTTCTGGGATTGACTTTGCTAAACACCCTATGAACTGCTCTAAATGTCTAAAGCCTCTTGACCAAGGGAATCTAATTTCACGTTAAGAAGCTGAGCAATCTAACTAGTTTGTGGGCAAAGCTACAAGATCTATACAAGATCTATGCCTAGGTTGTGCTGATCCTTCAGTGATTTTCTCTACCTTGGACAATGTGCAGGAATTTAATGGATACTCATGAGGCGGATCTGATTGCAGATCCATGCAAAAAATCCATCCATAAAAAAAAACAAAAACAAATCCATCCAACAAACATCCATCCATCCATCTTACCCATTAAATTCAATGCCATTTTTTATTTAGATAAAAAGTTCCTAAGGCATTGGCATTAGGAATTTTTCATCTACTGAAGTCCGAACGATGCTAAAATTAAAATAATGTGATCATAAAATCTTTTTCATGCGCGCTAAAGGATGATCTGCGTCCATGCCTACGCATTATCAGTGACAACGAAGAACTCATCACTTAAAATAATATCCACTTAACCTTTAGATGTGTAATAAAACCACAGACAAAACTTTAAACTTTTTAAATTTATCGTAGCATAAAAAGTATCCTTATTTCAATAACTTTCATCTAGGTCAGTCCAACGATAAAACCATTTTAAACAAATAATTTCTAAGTCGGTAACTTTTAAAAGTTCTGTCTCGTCTAGGTAAATCGATTTATTTTGCCCGTCTGCCGGTTGAAAGTCCGTTTTTGAAAGGAATTTCTATAATTCAACCCTCAAAGCCTTACAAACTTGTTTGATTGCTCATGTCTTTGCCAACATTCGGAGGGTTAAGAGCTGTAGTGTGTATGGCTCGAAACTAATTGAATAGCTCGTGTTTCTCGAAATGCTTTTTAAAGTCTGCATTCTCTTGAAAGTTGGATTTAGATTAGTGGACTGCGGTAAATTGCATGTGGATTATTTTGTTTGAAAACGAACATAGAATTATTTTTATTCATTTACACTGGTATTTTGTTTATTTTTTCTATAGCACTAATTAATCTCAGTTTAATGTAATTTATACTGCTAATAGTATCTGTGAAGTAAAAGTACTATGTTTACAAATCTGCAGAATTTCTGCCGTTTGGCGACGTTGCCAGCCGCCAGTAGTAAACTCTCTCAATATTGATTGAAAGATATTACTAGTACGAGTAATATTGAACAACAAAAACTCGTTACAAACATCTAATACGCCATGTTTACAAGCAACCACTCACAGCCTCTCCAGAGATTTCCGCCACAATACTCAATCAGCCAGCTCAAATACCATTGATTGTTCTATCAAAACATCAAGCTGGCTACCGTTGCTAACTAGTTATAAAAATAAACACACCAGAATACCATTTCTTTTGGTCCTCACCTGTCATTACTGTGGTCCTCACCTGTCATTTGTTTGGTCCTCAGCCGTCATGTGACAATGTTGACGACGTCAAAGGGCCTGAAGGAAACGGCAATCTTTTGTGGGTCATGTCAACAAATATTTCGTTTTGACGACACGGAATAGGAATGACAGGAAAAATGTTATTCATAGTACCTACATATTTGGGCGGCCGTTTTTGTGAGCAGAGAGTACGAGTATGTTTTAATGGGAATAAATCGGAATAATTTCCGTAATAGTGAGTTTTGGTCTGAGACAAATATTGTCTCGCTGTTAGCATATTTTATGTAGATAGATAACACACATTAAAAAAATTTAAAAAATCATCGACATGAAAATGACTTGTAATTGTAAAACCTTGTAAGATCCTCAAAGCGTATGAATGTGTTTTATGTATGCAGAGTGAAAGAAAGTGAGTGAGTGTAGTGTTTATATTATTTTTTAAAGTGATTTTACAAAAAACCAATGCAATATTTAGATACTTGACAAGTTACATTTTCCTTTCTAACCACCATTTTCTTTTCGACTGACGCAAAAATAAGAATCTAATATGTAGCAGTAGTGAGTTTATTTTTCTTCGAAATCATCTCGATATAAAATAACATAAATGGACTTTGCGTTTGACATCGACTTTGCTGGTTTCAAAGAACGCGACTTATTATTTTGATTGACTGCTAATAATTTTTTACTCATAAAATGTCAGATTTTTGAGCCTTTGATACTTGAAGACTCCATTTTTTTTTTGCTTTATTACGTCGTCTAAATCACTTATTACCTGCTACCTGAATATTTATTTTATATATTAAACGACCTCTGTTGCCCACCGCTAAGGCTAATACTACAGTGGGGCGGAGCGGAAACAATGAAATAGTTAAAAAAAATCATTTTCACAGAAAAAAAATATCTGCTCGTCGAATGACAACACATGAATAAAATCCTGAATTAAATTACTGTCAGACAATGCACAGCCTAAACCGCTGGATCTAGAAGCAGTTCCTAAGTGTGCATACACACGAGTGAGGTAACTGCAACCGCCTATGCGTCTTCGGCTGCCGCCGACACGCGGTGATGTCACCGATAATCGTCGACGGTTGCAGTTGCCTCAGTCGTCGATTCGTGTCGCTCGTGTTTATGCACACCTATATAGCAAATATATTCTTATTCGCTATGCCGTGGTGAACTAAAAGTTCAAATTTTCGTCCCCTAAAAGGTTTAGGGGATGAAACTTTGTATGAAAGACGTTATGTTTGCCGATGGAAACAACTACTGGGCACACTCCTTGTAAAATCCTAAAAATACAATTTGCACAGTGCCGCTCCGCTATGTTCAGCCACGCTTATCTCCGCTCCGCTCCTCCCTATAACATCACCCAAACGCTTGACATTTTCGGTTCGATCTCGGTGTTAGCAAATATTTGATTAGGTTTTTCTTCTTCTCCGTGCGGCTTATACAAACTAATATGACGGATATAAATCGCGTCGGTCCCTATATCCGGACCAGAATAACTTTGCTTACGAATAGTAAGTAGTATGGTAATGCAGCTGATCCAATTCTACCTACTTCAGGATAACAGCTGGTAGCAGATGCACGAGTCGTAGTTTAAACGGTTCGTAATTTATAGAACTGAGGAAAATGTTAGTGTAATGTCTTTATTGCCCGCTGAATTATTTGGTTTAAGATACCTAAAACTTGGTAAACCTTTTCTAAATATAACGTTAGGTAGGGTATGTCTTTAAACCCTGTTTATAGAATACAAAGGGCTTTGATTTTTTACTTAGTTAGGAGACCGTATAGTATTTAAATATAGCTCTGGATTTCAGAGTGGTGCTGTTTGCAAAGGACACTTGATTTTAATGAGCAGTACCTACTTACAATAAAAAATAATATCCCATCTGGCCGTCTGAACATTTATTAAGCTAATAACGCCATTTCGTAATTTCATGTCTTGATACAGCAGTGGTGGCCCAATAGTATCAACCCCGACTTAAAAGCCGTAGGTCGTAAATTTTAACCCAGACAGGCACTTTCGTTTGTGTATTTCATTTCATAATCACTCTCAAAACGGTGAAGGAAAACATCGTGAGGAAATCGACATATCCTAGAATCAAAAAAATCGAAGTCATGTGACATCCAGCAACCCGCACTGGGCCCGCGTGGTGGATTACGGCCCACTGCCTCTCAACGCAAGGAGAGGAGGCCTGTGTTCTAGCAGTGGGTAAAACAATGTATGTCATGACATAGTTATTATATCTAGAATAATCTAACCTAAAATTATTCAGATATATGCGAATAGCAGAACAGTTTGATCTTGATGTTACAGAAACATGCATAGAAGGCACTATTCAAAACGTTTTAAGCCAACATGTAAGCTAAATCAAATACCACTCTCAAGCCGGCCTAATAAACTTTCATAGCCCGGTACATAGCTATAACTCCCACATCCCCGTCTACAGGGCGAGCTAGCGCGACCGCAACCAGCCGCAACAAAGTACGATTGATTTGCAAAGCAACTGCAACGTACTTGTAACACAGGTATATAGGTATCTGTAAAGCAGATTTACAGGTGCGTACGATTCCGTTCACTTCCTCAAACCACGTAGTGTATTGCTGAATTAATTTGTGGTACGGGATTGGCTTGAGGTGGAGAGACTAAGTAGGTTTGATACTAGCTATTCTGGCGCTTTGCATTGAAAGCATTGTGCCTCAAAATACTCTCTGTTCTGTTGAATACGTACTGGGGGTCTACTCCAAAGTGGTATCGGGCGAATGTTCGGCCGTTTCCTGCTACGAAGTTACTATTTGGTTCGGTCGGTCCCGATCCTACACTCCTACACTCTTTCGAATATTGACTATGATCCCGTCCCAATTGAGCCGATCCGAACTTTTTTCGCATTTTTCAACAATATTCGGTTCGGCCATGTGTCGGTCCGATCCGAACATTCGCACTTTGCACTTCGTAGTAGACCCCCTGGGTTAGGTACTGTCGACGAAATAAGTTCGTTAAATCTATAGTGTAAATATAAATATAATATTTAATCGTCTTTCCACATAAAGATAATGGGAAGATTGGTACAACCCTTATTTATTTTAGATACCATTTATGTACACATAAAATATATATAAACAAACAAGAAAAAACAAAACAGAAAAATAGGTACAAACGTGATACAACCCTCCAATAGGGATGAAATTTATATCATTGAATAGGTATTTTAATTAAAACAATATTTGTTATGACAGCGTTCTTGAAATGTTTATCCGTTCGGAGTTATTCAATTCATTTATTTTTCAGATCATAAAATTCAATTTGTTAGTAGATACATACACAACTTAAACAGTAGTCTTAGTACATACATAATAATTGTTAGTTACAAAGGTCTCAAAACGATGTTAGTATATTACACTACAAACTAAGTTAACAAAAACAATGAGCATAGAGAATTTTCTTAAAATATATACATCATCTGCCTAGCCTTTTCCCAACCATGTTAGGGTCGGCTTCCAGTCTAACAGGATGCAGCTGAATACCAGTATTGACCTCCACTATTCAGTTACTGGGTAATTTTTATTTCATTTATTTATTTCAACTAACTTTGGATCATACAATTAAACTAAAATTACTTAGGAATTATTAAAGAATTACGGTTGAATTGATAATTATACCTACATTTCAATTCAAAATTGAAAATTATACATTATTATTAAAAAGAAAAGAAGGGAAAGGAAAAATTGAATTTATAAGTTATAGAAACCCGAATCAGGATAAAATTAATGATTATTTCAATTATTGTCTTTCTAAAACACAACAATATGTTAACAATTATTAATAATATGTCGTAGTAATTTGTTGCACTCAATCATTATTATCTTGTCTATAATAAAATCATTTTGCAACATTGCTGGTGCAATCAATCACTTGTAACTTGTATGTACCCTTATATCATAATATTATTAAATACACTGTGGTTATCATTTTTATTCCCTCTCACAGAGGGGAGGCCTGTGTCCCAGCAGTGGGAACATTATAGGCTGATTATGTATCATTTTTATTTAAATGTAACAAGAACATATACTTCGTCTTATGATGGGCGACCGTGGGGAACCCTCCCCCCTCCTTTTACTGGTTTAAGCGGTACGCTCCTTTTAATTTTTCCTTCATATCAGCACCTACTACTCGGAACGGACAAACATTTCAGTCAAGCGCCACAAGACGTTTTTTTCCAAGTAAAAAGGTCTGTCCAACGACATATACATGTGTCATATCTATTGGTTGTTCTATAAGGTTCCTTACATTTTTATCCATTATCCTTTGTTTGACTCACAAAAGTTTTGATACAACATTTTTGAACATTATCAATAAGTTTCGTTACAAAAGGAATGTGTGTTTAATACAAACTAGGGATGTGACGCGAACGTGAATGTGACGTGACCACGAAACATAGTAGGTACGTAATGTTAATGTACTATGTCTCGCGTTTTAGTATCGTTAAAATCGCGTCGCATCATCAGTTTTATAAAGTATCATTGTGAGCATTGGCTCTCTTACAACATTCGATCCAAATGTTAATATTATATATAGCTTTGTTTGTCGTAACTTTAAAAATATTAAAAGGAAATGAGATAGGCGTAGAACTACATCTCTACGTCTATCACTATTTTTATTTAACTGCAGGTATTGTAGAATCGGTCATTAATAGAATCAGTCATTTGTAGAATTGTACATTCCAAGTATTGGTCAATTATAGACTCTGTAGTCATTTCGCGAATCAGTCATTCCTAGACTAAACCGTATAAACAAACATCTATATTTTTATATAATTATGTAATTTTTTTTCAGGAGGATATGCAACAATCTTTCTAGAAAGTCTTCTACTATACTAGCTATTTCTTTATACACAAAGGCGACCATAATTCGATACTCTCTCCGATAGCGTACAGCTGCCTGTATAAGACACTAACCTATGTACCTGACACGCGAGTTGACGTGGGGTCGTAACGATAAATAGGTAGCACGGGTACTCATTTATCAGACAAAAGGCCTTACCGTTACGTAAACTACTCACTCGGCGGATATTTTAATATTTATTATAGGAAAAAAAAAATATCTAGGTATTTTTTATTACCTGCAGCTTATTTTTATCAGTATACTCACTGAGAACCAATTTGGTTTTAGGAAGAATAGTTCAACTTCACTTGCTTGTTTTAGTTTTGTCAAACTGATATCTAAAGCCCTCAATAACAAAATGTCCGTATTATCAGTATTTTTAGATATGAGCAAAGCATTTCATTTTGTACCACATAATCGCCCACTTTGCGAAATGGAGAAATACGGCATAAGAGGCAAGGCGCATGACTGGCTTAAAGTTATCTATCGAGTCGCCAAAAGCCGAGCCAAAGGACAGCAGTATCAAGAATTGACAATAACACAATAAAAACATATAGTTCAGAGTTAAGAATAAATAGTTGTGGTGTTCCTCAGCGAAGCGTTTTAGGGCCTTCATTGTTTATAATATATATAAATGACCTTTGCAAGAGTCTAAAACATAATTGCACACTATTTGCTGATGACACTACTGTCGCAATAAAATCTTCAAACAGAAATGACCTAGAAACTGATACTAACAATGAAATACTAAAAGCAATGAAATGGCTGGAATCTAATAATTTACGCGTTTCAAACATATAATTCTTTGGTAAAACCACCTCAACTACAGAAAAATAACTAAATAATTTAAATAAAAAAAAATGAATATTTCAATTGACGAAAAATTAAACTGGAAAGAGCACGTAAAAAAAGTTTGCACTAGACTCGACAAATTCGTGTTTGCTCTTCGAAAACTGAAACTGAGACGAATAGCCAGACATTTGTATAGCAGGAATTCCAATTGCATGGCAATCAAAATCTTTAATAATTTACCTCCACGTATCAGAGTGTTGCTCACTAATAAATTCAGGAAAACAATATTTGCCCGGCTTTTTGGCTGTTTCTATTCTGTTAATGAATTTTTAATTATAAATTTTGACATTGCATTATTATCAACACTTAGTGTGTACATACCTATGTCTCTGTGCGTACATATTGACTTGTATTGTTTTTTGATATATCATTTTCATTTTTTAAATATAAATTTTGACATTAGGTACCTACATTTTATCATTAATTGGCCACTTCGACACTGTAAGTTAATTTTAATATTTCTACACCGGCAACGGTAGTAGTGAAACTGTTTAATATTAAGACCATAATGTACTATATACTCAGAAATAAATTTTATTATTATTCTTTTATTTCAATGTAAACACATATAATATAAACATTTTTTTTTTAAATATTAGAATATAAAAAGTATAAAATCATATAAAAATATAAAAAATAGTACCCCACCGGTACCCACCGGGTCCAAGCTACCGGCGGTCAGGGCTCCAGAGAGAGGAACCTCCTGACAATGCGAGCCGTGTCCAGAAGTACCGCTTTCTGAATCAAGCCGTTGATCCAGCTGCCCAACGAGAGCCTCCTCAGGTGTTGGTCGAGGCCCTCTCTTATTATTACTACTACTGAGCTACTGCTAAGTATAAGGTCATGGGTTCGATTCCCAGGTGAGGCAAACTGTCACTGGAGTTTTCCATCAGGAATTTGTGAGCAGCAGACCGGAGTCTCGATTTGTGCATGAAACATAGGTACACATCGGCCTAATCCTTCAGGGAATACAGCGTGATGTTATTTTATGCCATTCATCGTCATCTTCGCTTTTTAATTATAATACAATCGTTCCTACCTATCGTAAAAAAACAGATGGTAGACTAAAAAGAAAAAGTAGGGAGGTAGTATGGAAGAAAAAGTCATGTTACACCCAACAACCCCCAAATAAACCCTAAATAAATAAGAAAAAAGGCAGGAGAATGATGATGACGATGACATAGTACCCCAGCAAGAAATGGTGATAAATTCCCGCAGTCACTTATCACGAAACACCCGTGAACAGTGTAGTGGTGGAACATTCCCTCGCTTTATTTTGCTCCCAAAAACTAAAAATTCTTTCTCAAAATAAATAACACACGAATTCATCCATCAAACGTTTTTGGGTCCACAGAGCGTCCTGCAAAACGGCCTAAAATGGGTTTGAATCGATTCCCAATAGCGTTCACTGTAATGAAATAGAGAGTGTGTGTTGGTTCGTTAACCCTCATTCTTCGTAGACGGCTGCTTAACGTCACCCGCGACCAAAGAGTCGCCCGAAAAACAAATAGTCGATCGCAACCAACTGTAGTTATAAGAAACTCGGTACAAAGTTGTTTAAACAAATGCGCGGGGATGTGTGGTGTGAGGTAGAAGAATGGAGCAATGCATAATAAATAAAACTATTAAAATAGTTACCAAGTAATAGTAAAATGATTGAGCATGCGTTGCCATTTATTATTCAAAAATTTCAATCAAAGTCTAATTAATTACATTATCTATTAATACACCTACAATCTGCGGGTTAATACTATCACTAGCAGTGGCTTTCATATTGACAGTTCGACAATATCATTGCGTTATTTACGTTGTTGAGCTGTCAAATTTTTCAAACATACCTATGAAGTGGATTAGCAATGTCCTTCAATATGATTCAGATTAAGATTTATAGTGTGTTACGCAATTATGGTGCTGGGATGAAACAATGCTGCTTAGCGGCAGAGATTGCTATAAAGTTAGTATTCCCTTTGACAAAGTCCACAAGAAACTCTAATAGGTACCTGCTACAAAGCTACTATAACTTGGTACGAAGTTTTCCTCTTAAATATCACTTGGTTCCAGCCCTCTAAGCCTTAGGCTAGTTTCAGGACCGCGAATGTTGTACAGAATTAATTAAATTGCGAAATTCTGTGAACGTCAAATATTACAAAGTGCTTATTATTTTATTCTTTTGAGGTACGAACGAATTAATTAAGTAATTTGAATTTATATTTAAACGATACGAATTACGATCTCTGTAATTAGATAGGTACGTTTAATTTAATTGCAATTTCCAAGAAATTACAGTTCTAGAAAAACAGGATTACTTAACTTCTGTGAAAAGTGTTCTTTTTTTGTTACTCAAACCAAATTAAAAAAACACAAGAAAGAAGTCTGTGACTAAAATCGCTTTTCTCCAACAAAAACATTGTCATCTGTCGACCCGCTTCCGCGTCCTCACCCGCTCCCTCTCATGCCCCACGCGGCGTCATAAAGCTTTGTTTACATAAGTGACCCCCAGCGCCGCGGGAATACATTACCGGACTTGTGAATGGACAATTTCAATGTTGATATTGACATTAAAATAATTATGTTTACATCCACCGACGATTTCTTCCAATTTTCGGTAAGAAGCCATGTTTGTATGGCGTATTATTAGGTGTATCACTGTCGGAGCGTCGATGTATTATGTGCAAATCATTTGGGTTAAATTGTGTATTCCTTTAATCTTTTCTATAAATTTGTATTTCATATAACGGGTTCTCTATATATAACATTTGTTCGTCATTGGTAACAGGATAAACATTAATTACAAAATCAAAATGACAAAACCTCAACGATCTTTATTAATTTTTCTGTTGCCATTTTGTTTGTTGTAATTTACCTTTCTTCTGAATTTGCGCCGGTATCGCGAATGATAACAAGAGAGAAATACGCGCAACTGAAACTTTGGCTCGTGCTAAACATAACAAAATTTAAATCAACACAAATTTTATTAGGAAGTTAAAGAAATCCGTGCTGAGGAAAATCAGCAGCGCGCACCTTCAAGTTCCCAACATCGATCCTTACAAAATGTTACGCAAAAACAATTTATTCCGGAGAGGATCCCTTTAGAGCGGCTTATCGGGGGTACTTCATTTGTTGGCGAGATTTGAAGTCCGCTATCTGGATGGGGTTGTTAAAGCCCCAGCCGACTGTGTAAAGTGGGCGTGATGCTGGTGCGACACAGACATCAAATAATATCTTCTAAATTATCATTTTATTTACACAGATTTGAGCGTATATTATGTTCTGAGCTTTTGAGCCAACACAGAGAATAAGTTCCAGACTTTACATCTGTAAATCTCATTAATGTCTCAAGTGATTGCCTCATTCAAATTGTCTCTCAATGTCACGCTGATTAATATTTAATTTACTCTTTGATTCTTACCTACTATAATTTACACTTTATAATTAAAGTTAGTCACTTTCTAGACAAAGAAATTGAATATAATTCAGAGGCTGAATATGTATCGCCTAATTCCCTTAAGACTCGTCAAACAATATCCTTCAATCACAACACAAAGAACTTTATCTCCCGAACTTTTATAGACCTACAAATATAAAGCACAGTTTCTTATGTTGTTATCATAATTACATTCCTAGCTACAGTTTCGATTTTATTTCCGACATTACAACTCATCCAAGGAGCATTTTAGTCACCACCGATAAAATTTAAGCACGTCGTTAAGTTAACTATCATGTGACTTGCCAAACTTAGATCAAATGTCACTAAGACACTACTAAATTCACTATTACTGTTATAAACACGGGAATTGTGGGTAGTTTCGGTCCTCTAACCGCTAGCCAGAGAAGCTATCGGGGACCTAATTGTTCAATTAAGCCAATCGACTATTTCACTATTTGGGACATCTTCATTATGAACCAATTTGAAAGTAATTAGGCATCAAACGGGTATGGAATTAGTAAATTAACTTCGCCTCGAGGAACCTTCGAAATATAGTGTGATTAAGTTTAATGTGAGAATTGAACTGTGAACACTTGGGGATCAATTCAAGGATGAGCTCCTGATATAGGTAAGGTATATTTCATGATTGCAGAGGAAAACAAGGTGCCGATATAAAAAAAAATAATAAAACATACATATCGAAGTAAAAGTGACACAGTGCGGTGTGCGTCTCAAGGTGCACCAAATGGGAGTCCAGCTCAGCATGTGTCAAGCAAACCTACCCAATACCTGATGCTGATATTCTGCTGGATCCCTGCAGTGAGACACGGGCGGGGGACGGGGACAGTGTTATGTGCAGCGACGTGAAGTTACACAGAACATGCAATATTTCAGATAAATAATTTGAGACAGGAAGATTTCCACATTAAGTGTAGGTAATTTTATGAGAAAATCTTCCTGTCAGGCCAAGCAATTTATTTAATATTTATTTAAACTTTTTGCAACATAAAAAATACAAAGGCGGACTTATGCTCGTTTGTGCAAACACTAGGCGTCACATATATTTATTTCTGCGTCCCGTGGTTTAATCCACAAGTCCCGTAAGAATATCGGGATCAAAAGTATTATATGTCCTAATATCAAGAGCATGGTCTACCCATGTGCCAAATTTCATCTTAATCCGCTCAGCCGTGTTAATGTGAAAAGGTAACAAACAAACAAGAAAAATCAATTTTTTTCTCTTTATAATATTGGTTTAGATATAATATGGGAACTTCACAGTTGACAGTATAACATTTTTATTATTGTAAATAATGGTAAGTGTTAGTGAAAACAGGCATAAATGCCTTAAGCAAAAGTCATTCCCTACCAGCCTACCAAAGGCAGGGGCGAATGTTTTATTCAATCGATCTGTCTAGCCTTTTCCAAACTATGTTGGGGTCGGCTTCCACTCTGACCGAATGCAGCTGAATATCAGTATTTTATATGGAGCGACTGCCTAGCAGTTACTAGCTATCACGATACCCCTTGGCCAAGACTGGTTGTCAGACTTTCGGGCTTTTGTAACTACCCATAACGACTGTCAAAGATGAATGAATCGCAGCTGAGACCGGGTTAACGTGCTTTCCGAGACACGAAGTGGTCCCGATATGTAATGAATGGTCAACACACGGAACCGACCGTGGCAAGAGTAGCTTAACCTTTGATCGACCCGTGCGGCTGTTATTATTTAGCCACGAGCCCCTGACAGGTGCAAATGTTTGAGTGTGGATAAAATAATTTTCATAGGGAAAAAACAAACAAGATTTTCAAGCAAAAACCTTTGTATGTTCATCCCTTATAATACAATTGTAAGCTAACTCTTACAACAAAGCTCTCCTTCAACAGATGTGTGTAGGTTTAAAAACTAGAGTGAATGTAACCCACTCGTGTCAGCTGGCGAGCTCATCGCACAAACGGAATTAAGTAAGCCATTCCACTCAGCTGCAGATAAATTACGTACAACACAGCATCTGACGCCCACACGTATTTTATTTTTAGTTACAACTTAAATTGAAGACACAAAAAATACTTTTGACTACGCTATATATGACCTGGTGAAGGTTGCGGGAATCCGCTGGATGCGAGTCGCACGGGACCGGTCAATGTGGCGACACTTGGGGGAGGCCTATGTCCAGCAGTGGACGTCTATCGGCTGAAATGATGATGATGATGATGACGCTATATTTATTTAAGATACCACAAAAATAATAATAAATAAAGTTTGGAATCTATCTACAGGTACTAATAATTAAGCTAAAGAGTGTTGTTGGTTTGAACGCACTAATCTCTGGACCTACTGAAAATTAAATTCTTTTTGTATTTAATAGCCCGATTCATGAATAAAGCTAATAATAGGCTATTTAACATCAAGCTTACCTAGCGTAGAACCGACCAAAAATGAAAAATCAGAAAGAATGCTAAGAGAAAACGAAGTAAAAGCGCGGGCACGCGATGCGATGCGAAGGAGTGAGTCGAGGGAACAAGAAATTTCATGCGGACGAAGTCGCGGGCAGAAGCTAGTAACTAAAGGAAATAATAGTTTTATCAATTAAGTTGTGTCAGAATCAATCAATATTAATTTAATTCCTATAAAAATAATAGCATCTAAATAATAACAGTCATAAATTAGGGAACATTTTATTTTGAGACTGCGGCCTGCGACAATTTGCAACATAGCGGATGTGAGGTGTAAGCGCGTTAGCACACTGACGATTTGCAAGCGTGTTTTCAATATGGCGATTTGTGAACGTGCTCCTCGCGGATGCAAAGCGAGATAATCGCGACTACGTAACGTGTTCTCCGCGTCTTCACAACATTGTACATCACTCACTTGTCTCACTCTCCCTTGTACATTTAGGTCAATCGCTCTCGTTACACAAACGCGGCGAAGACGTTGCGCAGCGAGCGCGTTGAACAATCGCCCCGCTGAACACACGCTCGCAAATCGCCAGTCTGACAAGGGCCTAAGCGGGGTAGTTGCGAAGCAGGTCGAAAGGGTGCAGCTGTATCCAAAACTGTCAGAGGGTGTAACGAATATTAAAATTTGGTACAACCAAACCACCCGCCCCGTTCCTACATCGCCCCGGCTGCCGTCTCCTATGACATATGGCATCCTATTTCATCATGAGCTGCAGTTACAAAATGTTAACGAACCTAATAGCGACAATGAATTTATTAAGGAAGAGACGTGAAACCCGTTGATCTACTAACACGCACTTAGTACAGCTAACAAGAACGTTAGACACGATTAGACTAACTAACTAACGATAAGATTAAGCTAGTTATTTGTCGATAAGGACTGTGCCAGAAGCGGGATGATTGCGGGGGGAATTGAAAGAGTCTTCATAAAATTACGCGAAGACTTGGACGTCCGCAACCGTACTGAGGACGTAGTTCCACCACATAGCATTGCTGTGTAACCGTCAGCTTAAGTAAACTTATGCCCGAGTTGCGGGTGCAATGTAATGACATACACAAGGCAGATTCAAATTGCTATTAGTAAAAGCTATTTCGAACGTTTAATATTAAAAGTGGAATTAAAATTAAAACACAATCTGATATACAAAAAGGTACCAAAGGAGATGGGAAACGGTGGGCCCAAATGAAATAAGTTGAGATATGATCTAAAACATTAGTCATATTTTTTATCTTAGAATATGAAAAATCACCTGCTACAAAGAGTAGTTTTTGAAAATTTATGTTTAATTTAGATAGGCATTTGGGCCAAGTTTCAAGTTTTAAGATCAATGAAATGAGATTTTTCATATTAACTGTATCCCCCCCTTTTCAAAGAAAAGTACGTAGTAGGTATCCACTGAGAAAAATCCTTTCTCAGTGGATACCTACTCCTCACTAAGAACACACCCTCCAAATTTCATGTCTCTATGACCAGTGGTTTAGGCTGTGCGTTGATGTATCAGTCAATCAGTCAGTCAGGACTTTGAATTTTATATGATTAAAAAAAAATTACACCACTTTCATCTTTTTACACACAGGCCCAAGATTGTATGTAATCGTTTCAGTCTCCTTTCTATTCATCCATGCGTCATGTTCGTGAACGGGCGCCGTCTGTTGGGACTGGTCATTTCTTAGCTGCCACGGCTTATTTAGATTATTTTATTTCAGATTGTTTTTTTTGTTTCTATTTGCTGTACTGTGAACGCTTTTAACGTGTAAGTTTTTACATTATTCTCACATATCTCACGTGTCGCACATAATTATGTGAGTGTTCATAGAGTTTCTTGCTTGTTGTTCTCCATAGATACCTAGTACGCTTTGCATCATAATTCTTACTGACCGACTCCTTGACAATTCCAAAGTGCCTGTAAATGGTTTAATTGAAATAAATGCTTTGAGTTGAGTTTGATTCCTCGAATACAAAAGCAAAATTACCATCCTCTTAGATGCTATAAAACCCGACTTTCATTTACTGAATCGCTAACAATAAACTTTCGGTCTGGATGTAAATTCTAGCTGGTACCCGATTTTGTACCCCGACCCCACGCTGAGTTAAGTAGTTTAAATCTATTGGATTTGGTCCAACCTTTAATTTTTATGCTTATGATTGTCAAAATATCTTAGCAGCAGAATTTAAACGTAAAATTTTATTTACCGCGAAATTGTTATTCGTGGAACAACATTGGCAACAAATCGCTCCGTTTTAAATCTTCTACTGGCTTTTGGATAGACCCGAAAAATTTTCTCGTCCATTATCCTCTGTCAGTCATGTCCCTTTTACAGCAGAATTATCATCCTTCACGTAATTCAGCCGTCTTTACTTTGGTCTGCGTGTATCATCATACTTAAATTAGTGATTATAGTTATGGCAGATTTTTTCTTTGAGAACCGACGAATCGACGGTAAACTGTAACCATTTACAGTTTACCGTCGATGTCCCTGTCACCCTGTATACCTTCAATCTGCAATCTTTTAAACTTCTGAGCAATCTGGTTACCTAAATTTTGTTACAAATATCCAGGTTCTCTCTAACTAGATTTCCGTCTCCACATAAGTCAAAGTTACGGTGTAATTTCACAGTTGAAGTAAACGCATCCAGAAGCCTTAAAATATATGGAGCTGTAAAAATAAGCCACTTGCCTCCTCCGGTCCACGAGGGTAACGAAGCATACATCGTTGTTTATTAGTGACACTTGTTCATAATTCTTGGAGGAACTCGCTTTTCCAGTCTTTCCCAACTACCTAAGTTAAATTAATTTTGTGCATCCCTTCAGATACCAAGATTAAGCCTAATATCGGAATCTCCAGTCTATGGCAGTCAGTCCGCTGCAACACATAGTTAGTTCTAATTCCAGACCACTGAGCTCCAACCTTGATCACTCTCATCCATTAATTTATTGCTATGATCGTCGCTCAAGCCGATTCGTACGACTTCAGAACACATCTGCTATAACGTCTACTGTTTTCAAAGCTAACTACAGTCCGGCCGTCGAGAGAATGCGTTCCTGACAGGTGTCAGAATTGACGCACTGATAGGTATCAGGGCGTCAATTCTATTAGCTAATAAAGATCAAATTCACAAAACACGTATTCGTTTGTATGAACCTGACAGGTGTCAAGAAAGCATTATCTCATTGGCCGCGCTGCAATACCTAACTATTGAACCATTGCTACCATGGATTATGTCGCCAACATAATAAATACTGAAAGAAAGTTTCACCAATTGCATTATTAAATGTTTCAAACAACTCGCTTTTATTGCATCCGTTCGTTCCTACTAAGTTATAGTAACGCTATTCTTGCTGCCACCTCAGCGAGGTGGCTCCCGCATCCCGCCAGCTGTTCTCGAGCGGCCAAACTTTTAGCTGAACTGCACCTTGCGTAAACATTGTACCATGACATGTTTGTTCTGACAACCGCTCACTATTGTTAGCGCGAGTTTGAATCGAATGGGAAATTAAATGATGTTGGAGCAGTTTGAAATGTTTTTTTTGTTTTTTGTTTTGCTAGTCTGATTTGGCGTTGGTAACTTAATTATTTTATGCTAAGCCATTTACGGTTAAACGTAATTAATTATTAATGGCGTTGACTACAGAACGAGCCACAAAATGCGCATCATATTAATTAAGGAAACAAAATTAAAAGTACCCTACAGTTAGGATACTTTACGAAATTAATCAAGTAAAAGGAAAAGTACATCACGCGTAGAACCGTATTATATTCCCAAGGAAATCCCTCAAGGCTCAGAGTTTCAAAATGGTGGAAATTATCATTGAATTTTCTTACACCTCGAGATTCAAATTTTTAATTACAACTTGTTAACAGTCTACATCAGTTCAATAGAACTCGGCAGAAGTTCCGACAGGCAAGCGATCCTGTGAGGGTCGCTTCCTATTTTTGGAAACAAAGTCCTAATTAGAGAGCTCAGCAGTTAATTAAGAAGGGTACCGCGGCGCCGGCGATCAAATTTTAATAAAACTCTAATTGTTTGCTCGGCAAATAAGGCCGCGATGAGCACTTAAGTGTAGGCAAGCGCACATAAACGACCTTTATTTCTATATTAACTGTAATCACGAAAGTGGCACACAAAAAGATTCGCGAATAAAGAACACAATGTCACCTTATCACGGAAGGCGAACTGTTTTTACTTTCGGCTTTTGTTCAGTTTTTGGTAATTAACTTCATTGTTATATTTAAATTAAAAAGCTACAGATTAGTCCTCGGTTCATAAACTTTCGAGATGAAACGTAAAGCAAACTAGATTAGTGCTACATCCCGCATCGTTAGGATCACAGAGATGGAGCGTTGCGATGTGATGAACTAGCAAACATGAACGTGCACTCAAGTTTTAGTCCTTTAGAGAAGTTCTTCCGTCCGGTCAGAAGGCTTCGTCGCAAGTAAATGTTACATCTTATGAATGAAAGCAGCGTTGACGCGCTCGCAGCGCGACGTAACTAGTTCAATGGCACCTCAAAAGAGCAGCGCAAAACGACTTGAACCATTTCACGACAGGAAAGAATCTAGAAACACGGCGTGGCGTGGAAAGATTGCTATCAAAGAACGTTTTAAACGGCGCAATAAAACTATTCAAGAGGACAGCGAAATGAAGCTTCATTCACGTCAAAGTCGCGCAGACTGCCGAGCTCACAGTTATTGCAGCACCATTAACAATTCAACATCAAAGAATTCGAGTGGCGCAGCGTTTCGTAAAAATTGTACAGAATTGACGCCTCGGCCGCCATATTTGATAAAGCGAACTTTATTATTCGAGATAGAATGCAATAAAAAGTGCCATTCATCCTGTGTGCCGGCAATATTTTGTAAACATAATATAATACGGAAACTATCGGTATTCCCGGCGGCCATGCCCTAAAACCGGCCAGGTCCAAACTGTGACGAGGGTGTACTAACTACATTATTGTTGAACTCTAATTTATTATCTACAAAGTGGATCACATTCAATCTTTGGGAGAGCGAGTGTGGAAGCTGAAATATTTAGCTAGATAATGTTAGACGGCAAACAGTTTTGGGATGTCATTAATACGATTATCTCGTTTTATCTGCGACAAATTGTGAGAAAGATTTACGCTCGGAGCAACATTTTATATTCATTGTCTAGAGACGTTATCTAAAATATGTCTCATCGGCTTGCTGTGGTGAGAATATTTTATGGCGTATTATACGGGGACTCTTGTCGAACCAGAAAACAAAAATTCCTTGAAAAAAATCTGAAGTAGGTGTGGTTACCTGGCTGGCGAATTTTCTTGATAAAATTTTATTGATTAAATTAGTGTCGGCCGTAAGTGCGCGTGCAGAAATACGTGGGACTAAAAGGATGGTACGTTTTGATGAAAAGTAAACGAGTCGCTTGAATTAATGATTAACTAGACTACTTCCGAGATCCTCTTGAAGCCTAAGTTATTTGAGTATGGCCGAGCTTGGATATGTTGAGATGGATTAGAAGTGCGGACTAACGCGGCCTTTTATTTACAACTGCCAGGTATAATAATAGCGGGGCGGGCATCACTTTTACAACACTACAGCTAGGCAGTCATCACATTATAAATTAATGTTGTTTTGCTCACTGCTTTGTTCACCGACGAGAACAATTCTTCAGGAAAATTCAAAGGAAAATTAAAAAGAACCCCACAATCTCATTTTCTTTGCGGATACACTGGAAAAGCTTTCATTATTTAATTCATAGGTGAGACCACACACTGCCAACTTATTTATTTGCTAGCCAGTGCTTGACACAAACAAAGTTACCATTGTTCAATAAGCTCCTATTTTTTATTCCGACAGAAAACAAAATATCAATTCTGTTTTAAAGCGTATACATATATTTTCTCGTTGAAAGTAGTTTGTAGACTGCAGATTCTGGGTTATATGCGGCATGGAATATGCTGGTTTTTTTAGAGCACAATTTAAAATAAAACGTGTGGGTATCCTCGTGAGGGTCGTAATTCGTGTGTGGTGACTGATACTCAGTACAGCTGCAAAGTGCAGCAGAAAAATATAGCGAGTTTTTGGTTTAAGAGAAAGTAATTTGTATGTTAATCAAACTCATTTGTCTTTACGATTTGTGTGAAAGCTGTGGGCAGGACTCCAAATTCTAGATTGAGGTTCTAAAATACTGATTTGAGATTTTTTGTTAGTAGCCGTAAAAATATTTTATAAAATTGCTTGTCACAAAGTATCTAAGTTAGGTACTGCCACAATCTTCCTGTCTAGAAAATTCACTCTCTTGTTGACACAAGTTAAAGTAGAATTATTCTTACCCTGATAAAAAGAGCCCGTCAGCATAGTCGGGCTTATTTTAGAATCGCCTCTCGCGTAGACATTGTAGAATGAAACGTTTTAAAATATTAGCAGCGTTTATTTTAATTCAGCCCGACATTGCTAACGAAGCGATTTTAAATAAATATTAACAGTAGGTACAGTTGGAGTACCGAGATAAGTATCCAGCCAAGAGTAACCAAGTAAACTGCTACATAGGGTGGATATTTTTCTCTGTCAACTGACAGTACTAGAATATCGGACAAACCTGATCGATTTCTTGCCTAATTTATTATACAAGTATTGAAAATAGGAAATAGTATACTCTTTATAATATACAACACAATGGCCACCAAAAAATAGAATGAAAACTGAAAACACAGAATAAATTAATTGTTAGTTACTACCGCAGCAATTGCGTAACACGCTTTCATTCAAAATCTGAATGATTTTGAATATATTGCTAATCCATTGCTTCATCAATTATGTCCGAAAAATCGCTGCTCAACAACGTAAATAACGCAATGAATGTCGTTGAACTAGCAAAATGAAAGTGATTGCTACTGTTCATATGTTACGCAGTTACCCCACAGCTTACTGCGCACTACTCGAGAATTTAATAAACTATTAACAATAATTAAACCAGTGGTTCCGTACCTACACCTGCTACATTTACGTGTATACAGGTTACCTAACCGACACCCAATTTCCCATAAAAGGTGGCTATAATTTCCAAACCAGTAATTTGACCGCTCGAGGTCACAATGGGGACAAGTTATATTGTGTGATTAACATAGCAATAAATGTATATTAGTTCGTGCATTTTAAATGAACGGAGGGAATAATAATTTGGTAATAAGATTGTAAATGGCCGCTTTGTTACTGTTTCCGGATATTATATTTTATGGGTTTCTCTGTGAAGCGGATGTATTTTAGTGCGATGTCGTCTGGGTGACATATTTCAAACAAACTCGATAACGATTCTGAACAAGGAATCACGTGAAGAATCTGAAAAGTTTTTAGGGAGCGTTTTATGGACGACGTACTTGGATCAAGGATTAAGTTTATTTTAATACTTGTACTGTGGTGCGTAGCGTAGCGTAGTGTGGGACGCCCCCCAGCTAGATGGACGGACGACCTAAAGAAGGTGGCTGGGACAGTACTGGATGCGAAAGGCGGAGGATAGGGTGTTGTGGCGCAGCTTGGGAGAAGCCTATGTCCAACAGTGGCGATAGGCTGAGTTGATTGATGTTGTGGTGTGGTATGACACATTGAAGAAAATAAAGCACCGAGAAGCACATAACCGGTCGAAGTGGCGGTGCTTGGGGAGTCCTATGTCCAGCAGTGGACGGCTTTCAGCTGAAATGATGATGATTATTAAAGAATAGAGAACATACTTCTTTCTCACCTATAAAACATTAAACCCAGTAAATATACATTGTATTTTGTAAAAAGTTTAATTTATTCAAACCACATGTATATCCTCATGCTAAATTATTCACAGAATTACGTTGGTTTTAATAAAATATACATAACTATCTTCTGCCCGCGGCTTCGCCTGCGTGGATGTGGATTTTAGGGGTTTTAACTGTTTTTCGAAGCCTTATTCTTTTTCGAAGATAACTCAGTTACTTTTTATAACATTGTTGTATATTAACATTGAGGGTAACCTCACAATAATATTTTGTGCATACACCGTACGGATAAATAAATCAGTCATTATCTAGCAAGATCGTGTTTTACTTCATGGTGACAGCGATAAATACGAATTACGCTTTCGGAGGTAATAATTAGCCGAAATCAAAGTGGTTCTAGTGTTATCTGGTGATAGACAGTACGGGTTATTATGGAACACGCAAGACCTCCGGCCGAATTAGTTTTAGAAGGTGGCCCGGCAAACCGAGCTGATGCGTGGCGAAAGTGGCTCAAACAATTTAAGGTTTTTCTTAAGGCTTCAGGAGTGTACAAAGAAGACAAGGATGTACAAGCCAGTTTGCTTATTAACTTAATAGGCGCTGATGGATATGACATATATTCAACTTTCAAAATAAAGGTGGAAGGAAAAGATGATGATATCGATGTATTGATCCAAAAATTCGATGAACACTTCGGTACAAAAACAAACACAACGATGGCGAGGTTCAGATTTTTTACACGAAACCAGATGGAAGGCGAAAACATAGATGCTTACGTAACAGCACTAAGATTATTATGCCAACATTGTGAGTTTGAACATTTAGAAGATGGTTTAATACGTGATCGTATTGTCTGTGGAGTAATTGACACAGGTGTGCGTGATAGATTACTGAGAACAGACGAGTTAAGTTTAGAAAAAGCAGTAAAGATATGCCAAGCAAGCGAGGTATCCAACGAAGAGAACCGTAATATAGAAAAAACAAAATCAAAGGAGCAAAGTGGTGCGGTTGACGCGTTATTGAGTACGCGAGTACCGAGGCATGGCGGAGCTACGGGGACTGCAGCGGCGGCGCGAGATGCGCGGGGCCGAGCTCGCGGTGGGCCTGCGACGACGCCTCGACACGGCGGGCGCGCGCATCCACATGGTTCAGCAGTCGGGAGTACCGCGGCGTCGTCGGATCGCGGATTCGATTCTGTTTCAAATCGTGAAACGCAATCAAAATATTGTAGTGCTTGTGGTGGCGTTCACAATGATAATGCACGATGTCCAGCGCGATTTGCAAAGTGTTTCTTGTGCCACAATAAAGGTCATTTTAAAAATATGTGTATGGCTAGAGGTAATAAGCGTGTACATGAAATACAGGAGTGCGGTGATGGTGATGACGAGTTATACTATGTCTCAATCTTGGACAAAACTACACAACATAAAGACAGTAAGTGGTTTGAGCGATTAACTTTGGTCGATAATGGAAAGAGCGAATTGTTTAAACTAGATACAGGTTCGGATCTGAATGTATTATCATTATTTACTTATAATAAATTAGGATACTCAGTAGACGATATTAAACCATGTCGCATAAAAGCACAGTCTTTTTGTGGGAATTATATTCCAATACTAGGTTTATGTCAGATGTTGTGGTCATATAAAGATAAAAAATGTTTAATAGATTTTGTCATATCAAGTGATCGTTGCCAAAGTGTACTGGGAAAAAATACCTGTGAAGAAGTAGGATTGATCAAGAGGGTTTATACAGTCAAAGTAGATAAATATAATGATTTATTTCATGGAATTGGCAAATTACCAGGTAAATACAGAATCATTTTAGAAAACAATGCAAGTCCTTCAGTTTGCCCAGTCAGGAAAATACCTTTAGGGATACGGGATAAATTAAAGGCGGAACTTGATAGTATGGAGCACATGGGGATAATTCGTAAAGTATCTCATCCGACAGCATGGGTGAATGCTATCGTGTTGCCGGCTAAGAAGGATGGTAGTCTGCGCGTGTGCCTCGACCCGCGGCCGCTGAACCGAGCGGTGCGCCGCGCGCACTACCCCCTACCTACACTTACTGAGATTGCTGCAAAATTAACGAATGCAAAGTATTTCAGTAAGCTTGATGCCCGGTCCGGATTTTGGATGATAGAATTAGATGATGATAGTGCGGATATCTGTACATTTGGAACACCATTCGGGAGGTATCAATTTTTACGATTACCTTACGGCGTCAACTGTGCGAGTGAGGTATTTCACGGAAAAATACGACAGCTGCTAGAAGATCTCAATGGGGTAGATTCATTTGTAGATGACATAATTATTTGGGGCAGGACTAAGGAAGAACACGACGATAGACTGATAAAATTGCTAGATAGGGCTCGGGAAGTAGGAATTAAATTTAATAGGGAAAAGTGTGAGTTCTGTGTAGAACAGGTCACGTATCTGGGGCATATTTTTAGTAAGAAAGGCATGCAGATTGACACAAATAAGATAAAAGCAATTATGGACATGCCAGAACCGAAGGATAGGCCATCGTTAGAGCGATTTCTTGGCATGATAAACTATTTATCAAAGTTTATCCCACATTATTCGCAAACGGCAGGCCCCCTTAGAAACTTGCTGAAAAAAGGCAATGACTGGGTGTGGGACAGTGTACATGAGACTGCGGTTCACAAGTTGAAGCAGGCGGTGAGCAGCGCGCCGGTGTTGGCGCTGTACTCGAGCGACCGGCCGGTCGTGGTCAGGGTGGATGCAAGCTCCACGGCTTTGGGTGCAGCACTATTACAGGACGGCCGCCCGGTTGAGTTTTCTTCTCTCACGATGACCGACACACAAAGACGATACGCGCAGATTGAAAAGGAAATGCTGGCGATCGTATTTGCATTGGAAAAATACCATCAATATCTGTATGGGAAGAAGGATGTGGTTGTGGAAACAGATCACAAGCCTCTGGAGGCTTTATTTAAAAAAAGTTTGGATGCAGTGCCGGTTCGCTTGCAAAGAATGATGCTGCGCGTGCAACGCTATGAGTTCACGGTGATATACAAACCAGGAAAATTTATGTACGTTGCTGATACATTATCGAGAGCAGCCTTACCAGAACTGATGCATGACAGAGTGACATCTGAGGTGGAGGATCAAGCGTGTTTCCTCATAGCAAACGTACCATTCAGCGACAGTAAACTCAGTATGGTCAGAGAGGTCACAAAAAGGGATCAAGAATGTAAATTATTGGAGTACTATATTCAAAATGGTTGGCCAAGGTATAAAAAGGATTTGAATGAAATAATAAAAATGCATTGGGCATATAAAGAAGAATTTCAGCTAGTCGATGGTGTGATCTTCAAAAATAACTTAGTGTTCATACCACGTGATCTGAGAGGAGAAATGATATCCCGCGTTCACGAGGGGCATCTAGGAATTGACCGATGTAAGCGTCGTGCGCGTGATGTCATGTTTTGGAGCGGAATGTCACGTGACGTGGAGCAGGCAGTGCGCGCCTGCACCACTTGCATGGAGCACGCAGCGCGCAACGTGAAGGAGCCTATGATACCGCATACGATACCAGATTTACCATGGAGAAAGGTTGGCGCTGATTTATTCTTATGTGACCGAAAGAACTTCTTAATTATAGTTGATTATTTTTCAAATTATATCGAGATAAGTGCCTTAACGAATATTGGATCCAGAGCTGTAATTACAGCAATGAAAGATCAGTTTGCGAGACATGGGATACCAACGGAACTAATAACTGACAATGGTCCGGCATTTAGTTCCAGGGAATTCAGGAAATACACAGAAGACTGGTGTTTCAAACATACAACATCATCGCCAAATTACGCACAGTCTAACGGACTGAGTGAAAGAGCTGTAAGGACAGTAAAAACTATAATAAAGAAATCACTAAGTACAGGTACTGATTTTTATCTAGGTTTGTTAAATTTTAGGACAACACCGAGAGATGGCATAAGTGCACCGTCGCAATTATTGATGGGTCGTCGACTAAATACTCGCTTACCAGTACACACAGAAAGATTGCGACCAGAACGTAACAATCATGACGATTTTAAAAACATACTCTCAAAACGTGAACTATCTAAAAAGTATTATGATATGCATTCACGAGAGTTGCCAGCATTAAAACCAGGAGAGAATGTAATAGTAACAGATGGTGACAAGCGTCGGCGACACATGAAAGTGCAGGCACCAGCGCCGCAGCCGCGATCGTACTTCCTCACTGATAACAGTGGTCGGAAATACCGCCGCAACAGACGGCATATCATGAAGGGTACAAGCTCAGGAGATACCAAGGAGGATAGTGATAGTGAAGAAAATGAGCGCACGAGCACGTACAGCGATGCGGAAGAAAGGATAGATGAAGGGCTGAGCGACAATGACAGGGTAGTGACTAGGTCGACTAGTTCTTCTCCTGATTCTGTTGTAGTGCAGCAAACCCGAGCTGCTTCAAGACGGGCACGTGAAAAACTTGCAATGTTTTTTAAAAAGTAATTAAGATCAGAGAAACCTTGATCATATTATACATGTGTCATTAATGGTAGATTTAATATTAAGAACAAAGTTATCTAATAATTTGTCCGGTATAAGGAAGATGTTGTGCCAGAACGGATATTATGTACCTTTATATATTCATTAAACTTATTTTGTAATTGGTGGTGGAATTTCTAATTAGTTTATACAATTGTTTTTATAAAAGGGGAAGATGTTATATATTACATAAAGCACCAGTATGTAGTAACAGTGGTGGAATTTCAAATTAGTTCATACAATTGTTTTTATAAAAGGGGAAGATGTTGTATATTAACATTGAGGGTAACCTCACAATAATATTTTGTGCATACACCGTACGGATAAATAAATCAGTCATTATCTAGCAAGATCGTGTTTTACTTCAAACATCAGCTATCTGCCAGTGAAAGTCCCGTTAAAATCGGTCTAACCGTTTCGGAGATTAGCCAGAACAAATAGACGACAGGCAAAAATTTTACAAAAAATATACTTTCATAATGCACTTAGTAAAAATCTATAACTTTGGCATTACGAACAGACACTTCAATTGTATTTATTTGTATGTAGATATAAGTGTATGTGTATTTAGATTACCCAGTAACTGGGTTGTGGAGGTCAGATAGGCAGTTTCTCAATGTAAAATACTGGTACTCAGCTGCATCCGGTTAGACGGAAGGTGACCCAACATAGTTGGGAAAAGTCTAGGCAGATGATGACGATGTATGTAGATATGTATTTATTTGTATAAGCATTTAGTAAAAAGCTGTAATTTTAACATTACAAACAGACACTTCAATTGTATTTATTTGTATGAATAGATTATGTACATATATGTGATAAAAGTGGCTTGTCGTGTCTGTCTGTCTGTCTGTCCGCGTTATTCTTTTTAATTTCGCAATAGATTTTGGCGAAGGTTTCGCCATAATTTAGATAATTAATCCGGAAGGTTTATGAGTGTCATACAATAATATAAAACATACTTATAAAATAGAAATCTCGATTTTTTTGTCTAGTTGTAAAAACTATACGAAGCAGGGGCAAGTCTCTAGTATTATAAAATATTATTAAATTAAATGCTTTTACATAAATTCATAAATAATAAATTTTGGTTTAAAATGATTGTATTCGATTTCCGGTGTGGTTTAAAATGATTGCATTTAAACAATTACATTTATTTATGTGTTATTACAACATAATAAATAATTATGATGAATGATTATGATTATACTACTATTATTATTATTTGTATTTACGCAAATAGTTTAAATTAATTAGTACAGGTTAAGTACAAGGTAAGGTTATTAGAGTTCGTACGACTTTCGTTTTCGTTTTGGGTTTTCGACAATTTTCGGCGGAAATATTCATTTTCGTTTAATACTTTTGCCTGTGGCCGGAAAAATTAAGTTGCGGCAAATCAATACTTACATTCATTTATTCCGAGAAAATTCATCGTTACAATAAAAAAAAGCACATGCAATAACAGAAAATATTGAAAACATCTTTTTCTCTTTTATAATGTCAGATCCTTTATTAATAATTATGCCTTTGAGAAAAGTATAAAGTTAACTTTCGCGCTGCTTAAGTTTAGACACCACATTGAATTTACTTTAACCAAACAAAAAACTATCGCCAATTAAAAAAAAATATTTTTCCTTTTCGGTTTTCGGCCTAAAATCTTGCCAAGTTTCGTAATCGGCCGAAAAAATATCCGTTTACCGCCTAACTCTGCAGTTTACTTTAGTTATTTTAAAAGGATGGTGACATTGCAACAATTACTTATTTTACCTTTCGCCACACCTACCTGTAAATATTCCTCGTTTGTATAATCTCTCTAAAATAGTGAGAAATAAACAGCTTTACATAAGTTTATACAAGAATCTATGAAAACCAATTCGCTTGCAAGCTATAATAAAATATATTTTGGCAAACACACAAGCTGTAATAATTTTCAGGCGGGCACAACATTATGTTCAAAATTGTTAGACGGGGTTCAATATTTTGTTATTGATAATTTTCTTAAAGTCAGTGTAGAACAAGTTATTTATTTTTGAGCGCTTTGCCCGTAACTTTACGGTCGCGTAGATTTCCCATTTTCCCCACTCTAAGGACTGATTTTACCAAAGTCAGATATATTTTATACGTGGAATAAAATTGACATCTGACAATTCTAGTATGAAAAAACTGTCAAAAATGTAATTAAACTTATTCATAGAAAAAAAAAAATGATTTTTTTTCTAAGAATAAAATTTATTCCAGGTACAAAAGATTGGTGAATATTTTTGTTAGGTACTTGTATTCCTTATATTGTAATACCATCTCTTTGTATTACAATAAGTACAAGGACAGGTAGAAAAAACAATATTTTATGTAGAAATAATAATTTAAAATATTTTAACGGTTATTTATCAACGTTACTAATGTGTCTGCCCTACCTACCTACCCCTACCTACCCCTTTCTTCATTCCCCCTAAAAACAATAGCTTAGTCATTCTTTTGTCAGTATAAAATGACGATGGCTGGTGGGCGTGGCCTCCGCTGCAGTCAGTACAGACGGGACGTGACCCAGATCATAAAAATCGGCATTCGCATTTAAGCTTTTTGTTTATTTCTTCAGCTCAAACTTTAGCGAACTCTAGATTTCTGTTCTGACCTATTTTTGACATCACGTGAACAATTGATTGGTACTATGGATTGAACGGTTCTGTGTGCAAACGGTTCATGGAACTGAAATTGTCCTTTTGTTTATTCTAGATGCATTATTGATGTTTACTGTAGATTTGTGCCGGTTCCAAGGAAATAATAGCATTGCAAACGGTTGTTTCTTTTAAGCGAACGTTTATGAAAAAGGATGAACATGAATAAAAATTCTATGAGTAAAATGGGAAGAAATTGACACTTAATTTGTCGACAGGGACTGAAGGGTAGACCACCCAATCTAGTCAATAAAACAACATTTTTACGACGCAACATGAAGTTTTACAGCCGCGGCGAACAGTTATCGTCCCGAGAAGAGTAGCCTAATCAAATAATAACTGAGACATAAGTTTTTATCTCAAAAATCATCTCTATGAGATCACGTTTCAACCCAAGAGTCGTTAGAATACCCATTAAAAGTTACTCAGAATTAGTAATCAATAGAGTTTCAAGTTTGGGACTCTAGCACGATTGTAGAGATGATAGAGCACAGTTCAAAAGTAAGAGACATTATTAATGCGTCGGTCGGCTCTCCGTAGAGCCGCTTTGTGAGGAAAAATATTCAAAGCTTAAATCCCAGTTTTAAGTTAGGTGGGACCATTTTCTCTGCGGAATAATTTTTCACTTTTTCTATGTGTGTGTGCCATGTATTATAATGCTAGCTTTTGTTGGCGGGTTGGCTTGGGTGCTCAGCATAAGTAGGAGTAAAAAGGCAATCTCTTTCTTCATGATTTAGTGTTCTCTCAAGTTAAAATTATTTATAATCCATTAAGTTTGAAGGGTAAAATATCTAAACTTTTACGTCTATTTTTTGTTTGTTCATTCGCCTGTGTGGTGTGCCTCATCATTTTTGAAGCGTTTTCCTACCGAAGTTGCGTCAACTTCCAGTCACTCAGAACATCAATATTTGACGCGGAGCGACTACCTTCTGACCTCCACAACCCAATTACAGCGAAACACCAATATTCTGAGGTTACACCGGTAGTCACCTTTTGGATTGAACTTTTGGCTACATATAACTACTGTCATTTGTAGCCATTAGGTTGTTATGATAGTTAAAGGTGCTCCCTAAGGTAGGTTGTTTGTGCAAAATATGCAATACCTATGAGGATGGAGCAGTGATGGCTCAGTGGTAACGGCTGGGACTTACGAGTTGTAGGTCGTTGGTTCAGACCCTGACAGGCGCTTTACTTTGTGTAAATTATTTCATCAGCACTGTTCTCAAAACAGTGAAGGAAAATATCGTGAGGAAACCGGCATGTCCTAGAGCCAAAAAATCAAAGACATGACATCTACCAACCCGCACTGGGCCCACGTGGTGGATTACGGCCCACTCCCTTTCACAGTGAGGAGGCCTTTGTCCCGGCAGTGGGAACATTATAGGATGATTGTGCTATGCAGTACCCACTATAGACTGCTGACTGGCTATACTTGTTTAATAACTCATAAACTATTATTGGGTAACCAAGCCTCTGTACAACGGTAAAAGAAAAAAAAAGAAGCATCCATCCATGGACTAAGTGATTCGGAGCGCAGCATATCGATCGCCCACCCCATACATCACCCAAGCATGTTCGTGACTACCAACAACCAAAAATTGCAACAACAAATCATCCAAACCTGACATCCAACCCTCAAAATCAAACTACAGCTGAACAATTCACAATTCAAAATGGCGGACACGAAACCGGAATCACGGGTCACAAAATTTATTTCACTATTAATGTTTGGAAACACTGGAGGCCAGTTATTTATATCAGTAATTATCACTTGTTTGTGTCCAGTTAAGTTCTACCCATCCCTCTATTTGGGCAGACACTCGTAATATTTTATGGGCAAACTTAGATGATCTATGAACCCATAGCCAGTGGGCAAGGATACAACAACGCGGCCTTGATAGAAGTGAAATAGACATTGTTTGGAGTCGAGTTTCAATAGAAGGGATTCTCAATTCAACATTCCTTGCCAAAATTAAAACGATTTGGATACATTTCTATTTTTAACTTTTTCTTTCGAATAAATATTTGATTACCTTTTAAATAGATTACTTATGACATATTTTTCTTATTATTTCTAATATTAGGTATTTACTTTTAGGTACATCGTGAGTTCATGACCCTATCTACCCTTTCAAATAATTATTACAAAGTTCACCGTCTCGTTTTAAACTCAAACTCCCATGAAGCCTATCTTAATTTTACATTGAACTTTACAATGTCAAAAGTGAAATCATGTTACATTAAATTATTCAAAAACAGTCGGACTGGCACTCGAAGGATTCTGTACCACCGTACAATATCCTTCTAATAATATTATAAACGTGATAGTTTGTACGGATGGATGGATGGATGGATGTTTGTTACTCTTTCACGCAAAAACTACTGAACGGACTTGGATGAAATTTGGCACACAGATGGTTTATAACCAGGAATAACATATACTTTCTATCCCGATATTCGATCACGGGATCGAAACTTATGTAAGTGAAACCGCGGGGCACAGCCAGTTAAACAATATTTACTTAAAACGCCGAAAAAACACTTTTCTTGTATGATTTTTAACTTTATTTTATTTGTTGTTAGCCATAGTAATACATACTTTGTGAAAAGTTCACGGTTCAAAAGTTACAACCCTGTGACAGACGGACGGACAGCGGAGCCATGGTAACAGGGCCCCTAAAGGGGTACGGAACCCTAAAAATGCTGTTTCTTTTTGCATTATAATGAATTTAAACATTCAAAAAGCTTGGTCTACATAATCATGAGAGTTCACAGAATATCACAACCTTGATCTTAACAAATATTTTTATGATGTTTATTCTGCGACGCGAAAAACATTCCACCATGAAAATATATCTTTAACCGGTTTTTTTTTGTATCTATACACTGCGACCGCTCTGAAAAAGACTGCAATAAAGTGTTATTTCAGTGGCCAGGGCCTCGGTATTTACAATATTCTGCAGCATCTGGCCAGGTCCATTCCGTTAGCTCAAAGCATACATTTCCCGATATTATAAGTTTCCCGAGTTGACGCGAAACATGGATAAACCTACTTAGCGGAGCTGCCTTCCAAGATTTCCAATAAATGGGGATTCAAACGGTATAAATATTTAACTTCCATACCGGGAAGTTTTATTGCTTTGGAATTTATAGTTCGTAGTGACAGTTTTATTATTATTTTAGTCCGTAAACGTTTACTGGTGAACATGGACGTCACTTTACGTAGCAATTGCTGCTATCTTCATTGCTTTGATTATTTAGGTGTGCATGTAAAATATCGTATGAGATAATTCATGTAGATAGTTAAATGCTCGTCCGGCACACCCACAGGCAGCAACAGTAAAACTACCAAAGTGCTGACCTGCAATTTTTTTTATCACAAAGTAAAATAATTTATTGCAAGAAGGCCAATATAGGAACTTCATAATTTAGGAGAAAATGGAATTGATTCTAGGTGTCCGTTCCAAAAAGTAGTTTCGTATGGAGAAGAATGGGCAAGCAACTCCATAGTTCCTCTTTCGAAATGTTTAACAATATATTAAACTAGGTACCCATCGTAAAACACCAAAATATACTAAAAAAAAAAAAATACAGTCCATGTTACTCGCTAATAATGTAGCTTTCTATTAGGTGACATATTTTTTGAATTGTATAAGGTTTTTTTGAGTTTATCCCAAACAAACATTATATGCAAATTTTTATTGACGTCATCACGTCAACACCGGCTGTCGCAGAAAACCAGCGCTGGGGCTCTGTCTCATAGGGTCTTAGCATTATGCTGAGTGATGGCCGTTTTGCGTGGATGTGACGCATATTTTCCCCTCAGTTGTTCTTTTTTTGCGTAACTTGTGTTGACATGTTTGTGATATGTTTACCGCAAATAAACGAAATTTTCTTTCTTTCAATACCAAAAGTCATAATAGGTATTTAGTCATTACAGATAGATTGCCATAATCACGCTTGATAATATAGGATGGATAATTGAAGTATGTTGTTACAGACAAGAAAAAAACGTCCACCATTTGCAATGACAACGATATTTTTAAATCACTATTTTTCTCGGTCCAATTAAGTTTCTCCTTTGATGAAAACTAGAAAAACATTCCAAAAGCCTTGGTAAGAATATAAGAAGTTTAGCCCATTTTCTAAAGAACCTACGTTTTTCTTTGAACTATTAATCCTTACAAAGAAACCTATTATTTTAATTTCCTTAAAATCCGAGGCTCTGCAATAAACATTTATAATAACATAAAAAGGGTATTGTTAGTGTCTAGGTCTCCTTTACTTATTAATACTATACACTATGATGAATTTCAAATTCAAGATGGCCGCTACTACAAAATGGCGAATTACAAAAAACCTGATCAAACACCAAATTACCTGAATCTTAAAACGCAAGAAAATAAAAGAAATTAAATAAAAAAAATAAGGAGTGCCTAAACAAACATGAAATAAAAAATTAAATTTTAATTTTAAAAACCCCCGACACAGAATAATAATAAAAATAGTATCAAAACAGGTACAAACGTGAAACCCTATAAAAAGAAAAAAATAACCTTGAAATTATGACCCTACGTTATGTAGGGTCATAATTTCAAGGTTATTTTTAACGTACTTACACGTGTGATTTTTTTTAATTAAACGTTGTTGCGTCGGGGGACCGCTACTATTTTTTTTTGCAAGCAAACTAAATCCAATTTCCAAGAATTAGAGATAAAAATATTATCTTATGGCCAATTTGTTGAACATAGTTTCTGAAAATATATAATATTTGCTGAAAGAATATCAGCTTTAGGCAATCCATTATAATCACATCTTACCGATAAAAAAACCTTACACGTGTCGTTATCTCCGAGCACGTGAGAGGTTGTTTTTTGTAAGTACAAAGCCTCAAAAATGCTTTTGCCCTTCTACGAAATCGAACGCAGGAACACACAATAACTGCTAAACTTACAACCACTTCACCACACAGACGGTAATCTCAAATTAGCATAAACAATACATACTCAGACAGACGTCGTCCCCACCTGCGACATACTCGCACAATACTCATGTATTCATGATAAATACATAATAATATTTGCATGTATATGTGCCGAACATGGTTCTATCACCGGTACCGGTATCTCTACCGTGGTTACCGGAACCACAGAATAGATTGGCACAGAAGGTCGGCTTCATTCAACGAGCGAGACGGCACGCACACATATGCACGCTTCACGTACAGAGAGTGCAAGCGCACTCGCGACAGAGGGTCTGCTCTCTAAGCCAGTCAACGAAAATACGAACCCGTCCAAAAAAAAAAACCGTCAAAACAAGTGAGAAATTTAATTTTTCGAACGGGACAATTGTCAAATCATGTTGTTATGAATTTTTAGTTGTAAGTAATACAGAGTAGGAAACACCCGTAACTACTACGGTTTTCGAGCATAGAGAGTCGACCCCTTGGTATCCGTTTGAGATCGTCGTACGTACGCGTCTATGTGTGCGAGCGCCTATTTTCGGTCGTTGTATGAAGCAAACCTTCTGTACTATTTTTCGTGGCTATACCGAGGTATTGGTACCTCAGTAGTACTCGGCACCTCGAAATAATCCAAGCTTGTGGAAAAGGAAACCTGGTTTAAGAAATGCCTTATAATGTGGAAACATAGGATGGAAAGTTTGGGGCGGACACGCTGTTTATACAAAAGAGCTACAATAAATAAAGCGCTTATCATTATTAGATTTATCTATTGCAACGTAGCCATTTTATTGTTGTAATACTAACAAAAAATCTCAGTTACTTATGATAGTGTAGCGGTATCTACAACGCCACATGCGAACAACGCGTCATACTGACGTCACGCAAATCCTGCATCTCACAAGCAGAGTTTACCGCGCAATTAGAATAGATACAATTTCCCAACATCAAACGGTAACAAAAATAGGTACGAAACCATTGAAAAAATACATTTAGTCGCGACAAAAACGTAAGCTCTTATGTGAATAGTTTGTTTTGAATATGAAAATGAAAAGTGTTAGGTAAAACGCGATATTGTTGTCAATACAGGCTGATAGTTTTGAACAATAAAAGCGGTTAAGTACGAGACAATATTTAACACTACGTTGTTGTCTACCTATTACGGTACAAAAGATGTAACAGTAACAGACGGACGGACGGACAGCGCGGTCTTAGTAAAAGAGTCCCTTCGGGTTCAGAACCCTAAAAACCGTAAATTAAAAAACTCAAACTCAAAAACTTAATCATTGAAATAATGCGTTCGATCGCGACGAAAACGCAAGTTCATGTGAATGTTATTTTGATAAATTATGAGGATGTCAATGCGTGTTAGATTGATGTCATATGAACATAGCCTAATGAGAGTCCGCCGATGAATAATGAGCACCTGGCCCTATTAGTGTATCCGTTAACGTGACAAAATACTTCTTTATTTATTACTAGCTGCGCCCCGCGGTTTCACCCGCATAAGTTTCGATCCCGTGGGAGTATCGGGATAAAAAGTATCCCATATGTTAATCCTGGTTATAAACTATCCATGTGCCAAATTTCACCCAAATCCGTTCAGCAGTTTTGGCTTGAAAGAGTAACAAACATCCATCCATTCATCCATCCATCCATCCATCCATCTATCCATCCATCCATACAAATTTTTCGCATTTATAATATTATAAGTAGGATTCTGTAAGTGAGCTATTATTAACAATTGAGGTTATTTCCGAAAATAGCACGGATAAACATACTAATGATGAGTACTCTATGCTCTTTGTTTCTATTTACAGTAAATATGGGACATCGAGCATCACAGAAAAGCCTTTATAGAGCGTTGTCCCTCTCACTTGAACCCATACGGCGGTCTCTTTCTAATGCTCGATGAGCTTTTTTAATACACAGGTATTGTGGGTGTATGTAGTCAGGGAAATTAATTGATAAGCAGAATGACACCCTTAGTAAATTATCCATTTCATACACCTGTCGAAGAATGAAAGTTGTGATTTGAATATACGAACAATTTGACTGGTAGACAATTAGCTTCACAAACAATTTCCATGACTGTAAATCTTGAAAGCATTGAAATTTAAATATATACTCTAGGCTTATCTAATAGCCTAACGTACAGTACACGATACAGGAGAAATTCCTAGTGTGGGGCAACGTTTTTTAAAAAAAGAAAAGAAAAGAAAGAAAAAGTAATACAGTAGTAAAGTCAGCAGAAATAATAGATATAGAATCCTAAACGTGAACAATTACGATATAATTGGGAACGTTGGAATATTCCACATCCACAGCCCGTAGATACGAGTAGGTATTATCGGACTTAATAGAACTGTGTTACGGTCACTAATTCAATGCCAGTCATTTTAACGCAGTCGACCATCTGTGTTAGACATAAAGTTGTTTACTTTTGTATTTGATGTTGGAGGCCGGGTATCAAGTTGTTTGTTTTTTTTATTTACCCACAAAATAATTATTGTACAAATGTCTGAGTTTCTCCCCCAAAAAAGGTCTCCCTCAAAGGGAGTCCTTTGAGGGAGACTAAGCACCGCCACTTCGTCCGGTACTGTCCTTCTCGATATCCAGGGGATTTCTGCGGTCTTCACAAGGTCATCGGTCTGTAGAGATATGAGGAATAGGGTGTAAAGTTCACTCATCCTCCATAGAAAAGGGACCAGACAGGTGTAGCGTCTGGTGGGAACTTCCCCACGATTGATGTCGGGGCGTTGTATACAGCGTTATCATCGATTTCTTAGCTATTTTAACTTATTATTAAATTAGCATATTATTTGCTCATTTTATTGTTATTGTTTATTGTTTTAACGGAAACACAATGTATACCTCGCAAAGTTTTCTAACAAAATAGCGAATTTAAGTGTCACCGCTCGTCGCTTCGTAAAAGTACGTACAGCACGCAGCGCTCCCTGACCGAGTGGCCAGCGCGGCCGACCGTAAACGTTTGCAGTAAGCCATGTAATTATCTCACGTACGTGTTTGTCACAAGGTGCAATTTCTCCTTCATACTTTTAAGGTTTAGGTTAGAACTACTTAGGACCGTCAAAATATAATTAATTACTGTATTATGGCGTATTAAAAAAAAAAACTTTTATTTTAAAACGCTTTTTGTATCGATCGACATCGCACGCGCACGTGTAATGACGATATGCGCCCGCATCACACCGGTTAGTATAAAAATGATAATTATGCAGGTACAGCAAACTACACATCATTGGTTACACTTTGACCTTGAGCTGACCAAACGTAGTACAGAGTTTCAAAGGAATGAGTTTCCAGCTTATACTAGTTTAGTTACCTTTGACGTTCGGCCTACCGTACCTACACTACACCACCAGAACTGCTCATACTATAACCAACAAAAAGCCTGAACATACCAAAGCAGCGGAGTATTTCAATTCTCTTCAGTCATAACTCATCCGCCGAGCCTCATTGTCGCAGAAGACAAATTGAGGATACATCATCATTTGCAACGCACTGGGTATATACCGAAGATTTGTGCGAAAGTCTTCACTCACTATCCAGTTACTGTAAATGAGAAATTATTTTCAGTTCTGTTATAGTTTGTTGAAGAATGGCTTACATCTGGCAATATATTTGCCAAATGGTTTTAGAGCTTTGGTATCTCATCAATCGAAAGTTGATTATTTTAAATACGATTTTTTTTTGCTGCTAATTCCTATTGTTATTAATTTAACTGTGTCACTCAAGCAGGGTTAACACCATATCGTATACTCGGCCACCGACTGTGTGCATCCAGTACAAAATGTATAAAAAAAGTTACGTCAGCCGCCAACTGAAGACCAATTCTCGTAATTTAAAATGTTCAAAATCTAGTCGCAGTCTCATCTCGGCGAAAAGCAAATGTCAAAAACTTGTCAAAATGTAGGGAAATTAGAACTATTTTTGACAGATTGACACTGAGATCAGACTTTGAACGTTCTTAAAATTACGAGAATTACCCCTCAGATAGTCCTTTGTTTTTCATACATTCTCACAGTCGACGGCCGTCTATAGGTTTGACGTGAGAGCGGCCTAAAGCTACGCTTTTCTAGAAGAGCGGTGGCC
Organism: Apamea monoglypha; assembly: GCA_911387795.2. NCBI lineage: Eukaryota > Metazoa > Arthropoda > Insecta > Lepidoptera > Noctuidae > Apamea > Apamea monoglypha. The sequence continues at coordinate 926,408 of OU426933.1, read as the reverse complement.
GCCACATCGTCGCGTCCGCAATTTACCGGCGAATGACGTCACTGAAAGTTATATATGAAAGTATGTTGGTGTGTTCTCCTAGAGAGCGTTTTTGACACGGTAAAGTTGAACCCCATCATTTTCGTGACCGTCACTGCGGCCGTTATGTGGCAAGCTTCGCTCTTCTATGAAACCGTAGCTCAACTGATAAAATATTTAAATCTTATTTTAATATCAGTGATACCACTTTGAAGCCTTGCAAATCATCCATTGTTTCTTTTTCAAGATGGCGTTGGCGCTTATGAAATACCTATTTCATTTCTTTATTTCTCGGTTCTCTCTTTCTCTTATTATTCGTTTTCTTCTTCCTCAGTTCGATGTTCTGAAGATAGCAGGTACCAGACAGACAAAGACAGGCGGTGCGTCGAACTGATGGAGGCTCTTTAAACTAGTTCTACCTAATTAGGTATCTAATGAGTTAGATTTTAGGTCACTAATGTGCCTATTTGTCAAGACGTGACAAACTTCTATTTGTACAGAGGCGACCTAATTAGCATGAAAAATTCAATTCAACGCTTTCAAGGAAATTTGAGAGAGCTTATACATTTTTGCGAATTTCTTAAATTGCACTGTCATATTTGCAAACAGGTGCATATACAAGTGCTGTCATATATGCACAAGACAGGCAAGAAAAGTGTCACAACCGAGGAAAATGCAATTTCGACAACATTTTATTTCACCTATCTTCTCCGTACAAAAAACAACACGTGTATGTTTCCACAACAATACCTGAACATATCACGTTTTCACAATAAAATGCTTCGAAACTTTTGTGAATACAAAGCGCTTACCGTGATATTTGGCGTTAGGAACACCCCGACACCTCCGTTTGCACCCTTCAAGGGATTACAAAAGATACGACTACCTTTTTACTCTACACTCTTTTCTCCCCACTCCATATAACACCCCCATTTAAATATTATTCAGGCGAATAATCATTTACAAAGGAGATGGATAACGCTCCCATACAAGAATGGCCCAGATTGGACATAAATAAAACAATATATATCATGAAGGAATTTGTATTTAATATTCCTGTTTATATTTTACTAGCTACGCCCCGCGGTTTCACCCACATAAGTTTCGATCCCGTGGAATATCGGGAAAAAAAATATCATATGTGTTATTCCTGGTTATAAACTATCTGTGTGCCAAATTTCATCCAAATACGTTAAGTAATTTTTGCGTGAAAGTGTAACAAACATCCATCCATCCATCCATCCATCCTTACAAACTTTCGCATTTATAATATTAGTAGAAGGATTACTCCAGAACTAGGTGATGACGAGATAATAATAATAATAATAATTGTTTATTGTTACAAGTCCTTACAATATTATATGCTTAATATCTATATAGAGAGATATAAGACATTTTATGTGAAGATTCTGCTATGACATTTTGACGTTAAAACAGTAGGAATGTACAGACGCCAGCAGGTCAAGCTACCCGAAACTGTCCAATTTTCCCAATCAATCCTGAACCTTAATGGTTTAGCGACAAAGTTGAAAATCTATTAAAGAAATTTGACAGATTGTAGTAGCCTGATGTACTGGCGTCTGTACATTGTCGTGATGGTCCAGTGGTTAATGCCTCGCTTCTCATGCACAAATTTGTGGGATCAATTCCAGGCATGTACCAGTGTGACTTTTTTTCAATTCATATGTTGTTTCTAAGATTATCTTGGACATTACTTATACCGGTGAAGGAAAACCATCGCGAGGAAACCTGAACCTATAGTTAAGTCTGAAATCGCCAACCCTGTCTTGAGCAATCGTGCTATGCTCGTGTCTCTTCTGTACGAGGTGAGACAACAATAGGCTGGTATTATTATCATTTACTCTTCTTCATATTTAACTACAATAATCTATAGGTACACACATGGACCAGTCCTGTGCTTCTTGCATACAATGAATTCCCGGGACTTCTACCAGGTTATAGGTTCAGCATGTGAGGGGCTCAGTTACCTATGTATGAGCAGCAGTGGACTTCTTTAGCTGAATGATGATGATGACTATTATTTTAAAGAAAACTCTTTCGTTTCTTAGATCGTAATATATGAATAAGCGTGGTGATCAATGCACGTTTTTTCTCTGTATGAGAAAATCAAATTAAAAGTCAACTTTTGTAATATTATGATTGTCAACTTTTGTAATATTATTAATGTCAACTTTTGTAATATTATTAATGTCAATTTTTCATAATATTGGTATTCCCTTACTAACAATTTTGTGTGGGGTGTACTATAGGTATAACTCTGCCTTACCCTTTGAGGATTACAGGCGTGATGTTATGTGCATATTGGGTCAAACAATATATCGAAATATGATTTATTTTGAAAACATATATTTATTGATTCGTGTGTACCTGTCTTAACAGAAGAAGTTAGTGTTTCCATTACTTTGAAGAACTAAATAATCTATTGATTTTTAATTATAGAGATAAATAAAATGTGTTTTTTTTCCCTTTTACTTCCGTTAACACTAAGCGCGCATAAAAATATATAATTTTCTTACTCTATTATCTAAAGTACAGGTAAAATACATGTCGTTTCGAACAATGAACATGTACTAATTACCATCTTATTTCAAATAATTGCAACATTTGAAACTCACGGTTGGTAATCAAAATAAAACCAACAAAATAATACTCTTTTAAATTGATATTTTCCCACAAACTTATGCGGAGAAATGAAAGTCATGACGGAAATTCAAATATTATAAGTTGTTTTTTAAATATAATTAAGTCTTTGTCCGCGCTGGGCCACACTTTATCCATCTCCTTTAAGGTATAAATGGGCATGACATTTAAATTATGAAGAGAAAGCTATTTGTCAGTAGAGAGAGCTATTTGTCAGTTCAAAGTTTGTTTTATCTACAATGGAATATCGTAAGAATAGATCTAGTAATTAAGAGATACATTTACATTCTTTGAAGATTTGTTAGTGTAGTTTGTGTAAACTTAGATGAAGAAATGAACAGAGTGGGAATATAAAACTATACCTACTAACAGTGTTATTATAATGTAAATTAGAGGGTTTACCTTCAAGACTATAAATGAAGCAAAAAAAAAAACTAAACAATAGAAAACAGGCTTAGTTTTTTTTACCTTTTGGATTGGTCATTATGAATATTAGTCTTGATACAGGACTACATCTGTAATCGCCAAAAATACTCAAAAATATTACCTCGTCTAATCTTAAGACCATAAGTATAACGAACCATATTCTGACAAAAAATGATGATGATTAAAAAGTCAGAAAAAGAAATGTTTTTTTCTCTCACTTCAGGGTTGGTTCCTTAATAAAAGCTGTTCATATTGACGAGTACAATAACCCGTAAGAGGTTTAGGATAAACAAAAACATAAAAGTTATTAGAATATTTCTTCACGCTCGAGGTTTGGCAGAGAGCTACGGAACAGAGTATTCTGGGTATCAAATTTGTGGACCGGGTTAAGAATACAACGATCCGTTCCATCACTCGAATAACTGTCCCTCGGAAATCTGCCACGCTTAAATGGAACTGGGCTGGATACATCTGTCGCTTCTTAGACGATAAATGGGCCAAACTTCGACCCGTTTAATGACAAAAGACATCGCGGCAGGCCGAGATGGAGATGACGAGATGAGCTGGACTCCTTTAACAAAGACTGGCAGCTATGGACAGAGTAAGGTCGAATGACAGTAGGGAGCATTGGGACAAAAATGGCTTATTTAAAGAAAAAAAACTATCCATCTCTCGATGCTCATAATACTTTGCAAGAAAACTAACTCAACGAAAACGTTCACAAATTACCCTTGCACAGTGTATAATACCTTACTACCTGATTCTATTAGTCACTTGTACAATCTGTAACACAAATGCATACACAATCGGTACGGCTTCACCTGGGGACCTTGCCTTGTTAGTGATGTTCGCAAGTTTTCTTTGCAAAGAAAAAAGTAACCGTTCGAACTGGAGGTAAGTAGATCTTTTTTCAAACTCTCCCCGAAGATTCCAAGAGTTCCGTATAACAATTTTATTGCAGGCAGGTTTAAATGTGTAGGTTATGCTGTATGGCCAGAAGGCCAATTCTCGTAATTCAAAATCTAGTCTCATCTGAGCGACAATCAATGTTAAAAACTTGTCAAAAATTTCGGGAAATTAGAGGTGTTTTTGACAGATTGAGACTAAGAAGATGAGAAGAAGAAGAAGATTGAGTGAAGTGATGTGAACGTTCTTAAAATTACGAGGATAGGCCGTAACGTAGGAACGTAAACCAAGCAAAAGGAGTATAGTAGCGGGTGGCGTCCTGTAGCTTCTGCCTACCCCCACGAGAGGAAAGCGTGAGTTTATATACACATACATACATTCTGGTTATTATTCAATATGGACCTAGGATTTTTGTGAAATACTGATTTAATTATAGAGGTATGAATGTGAGATTATAAAAATAATAAATTTCTCTGAAAGTAAGTCACGTACGTTTACCTACATACAAGTAAATGTATAAGCCAGAGTAAATGAATGTATCGTAACAGGTCTATTATATTTATTTTTATAAGAATTTTCTACCGTACTGTACGGAAGAAAGAAAATAGCAACATATTATTCATACATTTAATCGCACAACCCTGACTGCTGCTCAATCGATTGTAATATCAAGCGAAGACCCTAAAAAGCCAATGTATCGAAAAAACTATTACTAACATCCACTAAACTATCACATTCCATTAAATACGCGCATAATACAACCATAAGTAAGTTAGAAAATGAAACAAAAAGCTGGAGATTACGCGGAATCCCCCAGCGACTCTAAAAGTACGACACAACTCGCGGGAAGGTTGACAAAAAATCCTGAAGGGTCGCCTCTATAAGTTAAGCAGGTGTTTGGTTAGTCGCAGCTAAATTCGCAAAGTTGCCGGACTGACATATTTTTGCGGATAATCTGATAAACGTGCATAGACGTATGTAAAGGGACGAGGGAATTTGTTACGTTTTTCGGGACTTGATTTTTCCATTCAGGGTCTAAGGTAACATTTATTGTGAAAACGTTTTTGGAGAATCGATTAGCGTTCTCCGGCTTTCAGTTACCCGGTTCGATTCGTGCATAGAACCAATATTTGTATGATCAACTGGCCATTCTTTTGGATCAAACGTTTGTGTATTTTGTCTGCGTTTGTAGGTATCCACTATGCAGAAAAAATCACTATCCGTCGAGATAGTTCTGCACGTGAACTGTTATTTAACAGGAAAAACATTCGTCCAAGCTGGAACAACTCTGGAACAGGTTTCAAAACATGCAGTTTTTGACAAGTCTGCTCGCAAACGGAAAGTTGCGTTTCAACATTTCCCGTTCAGATAATGTTATTGAGTTCGATTCTATCAGCAAATTCATTCAGGAAACTGCTATCTGCTAACCTAATAAAAACAAAGTAAAGTAAACCTTTCGACTGAGAATCTACTTATTTGATTTATTAATCGTTTAGGTGGGCACATTCAAGGGTCAGAGGGTCGCACTGGACCAATATTTTTGCTACTCCGTTTAGATTACACCGACCGGACCTTACTCCCGGGTCCAACTATTATAGCCTTCTATATTTCACGACGTTTTATTGTGAAGATGCGTTTTTTCATGAAAGAATTTTGTTTATGTTTTACATACACATACGGTGCTTGCAAAATACGTAAATTACATCACGATGTGAAAGCATACTTTGCTATTTGAAAATAATTTTGAAAAAAGCAAGCTTTTTTTTGTTGCCTGGTATTTTATAATGCTACATATTTAGTTGAACATAATTATGTATTTTTGAGTGTACCATAGATTATTTACGTCTAGCATTCGAAAAGAATTTCATAATAAAAGTAAACTCAATCTGCAACACAGCAAGCTTATCAAAAATGTCGCGTATTTTTGTTAACATCGTCTGTATTACTTCGAATGCAATCTAGAATATTGTGATTTAAAGCTGGACATCAAAATCATGTTTTCGAAATATGTAGGACGAGATTTTTATTTTCGGGAAAAATGTGACGCAAAAATTCGTGTTCATTCGAGTATCTTGTTTCATGATATTTTGATTAACTATGTAAAATGTTTGCAATTTTTTTCCTATGTGAATTATTATTATTTAAATCCAATGTATTTAATACTGCCGTCCCAGATGTTTACGCTTGCTAAATAAAAAATACTAGAAAAAATGTATCTGTGTAACAAAAATATCACCTACACAGTGATAATACATATTGATCACACTTCAACGTTCATCAATTACCTACTTAAGACCTCTTTCACATGAACTTGAAGTATGGCCTATTGTGTACAGGCACCAACCATTATATATTTTTTCTCCCCATTACGCCATATCACACATTGGGATCTAATATATAGTCGCGCAGGTCCCAACGAGGGTAGTTTACGACTCAAGTCGATACAGATAGCACAGTTTCCGATACCCCGTACTTGCGACTTGCGAGGTTGATATCATCGGTCACCTACCAGCTGATTTATAAGACTTGACCGCGCTCTATGACCTGGTGGTCATTTAGTGGGACATGGACAAAGTTTTCGTGTAGGTGAGTGCTGTTTTGGTAACAGTTTAATGGTTTTGTAAGTAAGGTAAGTAGGATATAGAAGTAAGTAGGGGGTTTGTGCTTTTGACCAACTAGAAACTACGGTGGTGATTTCTTGATCCGATTCAGAAAACGAAAAAACTTTCTGATCAAGTTATTTTTTAAAAAAAGTGGCTGATGCTCTTGCGCCATTTGTAACAAAGTCTCCAAAACATTTAAAAAGTACATCTATTAACTTCCTCTATAATGTTGTTGATCAGAATTCGGTTCGCAAACCATTCAACATAAAAAGGCTTGATTAAGGTCACATTTTTGTAAGGTTTAGTGGTAAACATAAAATGTGTTCGTTGAGATTGCTTTAAGTCAAATCCACGTCAAGTTAGAAGTTCCTTGGTTTATTAACGATCTAGTTTTCTTTATTATTCCTGACATTGACAAATAAAATACTCGTACATATTTTTTGTTTAATTTATAAAATAATAGCTTCGAGCTTTTCAAAGTATGTATAAAAGAAATCTTTCAAACATCCCCAATCTGAATCGATTGGCCAACCAATAACCTGGCAAGACTCGCAGCGTATAAACTGGACCCACCACTCCCTTGAATTCGATGGCACAACTGGCAGGCGTCCAGTATCGCAGTGTAGACCACTCGAGGAATGCTTATCTGTCCCGCCTTACGTGAAATATATCACGGCTTTGTTCAAACTAATGTTTTAAGCTAAGCGTGGTAAACAGCCTTATGTAAGCAAGTCCTAATTTGGACTGAAAAGAGTCTTAAAATTTTATTAGGGTAAAAGTTTTGTAAGCTCGGAAATTCGGTGTACATGTCAAAGAGAAAAGTAGTGACTTATCCTGAAATAAGATTTGGGATACTCATATAAGACTTGAGATACTTAAAGAAAAAGTTAATATCTGCTTCGATGGGAGACCTTTTTGAACACCTAAGTAAGTTAAAAATAGTTGAATACTTTTAGACCTTTTGCCAATCAGTCATTTTGATGAAAGCGGATCCCAATAAAGATTAAAGATAGCGCTGATGAAATGTTTTTTTACATTCATCAAGCTAACATTCGGAGAAACTTTCCTTCTCAAAAAATGTTCCTTTGACTAGGTACCTACCTATCATTCACGATTACCTAGTGATTTGTTTGGCTGTAAGTACTAGCGTATTTTATGTTACGACTCTTAATTAGCTTATTCTAGAATAAATAACGATTACGCTAGATGGAGGACTTTATCTTTCTTAAAACGGCATGAGATGTACCGAATAAACATAGATAAAACCGTTGTAAATTTCATCATCTGGTTAGACAGGAAGTCGACCCCAACATAATTGGGAAAAGGCTAGGCAGATGATGATGAAAGCCGTTGTTAAATCATTGGCTAGTTAGAAAGATAGTTGTGCTGATTGTGCAGGCTCTGACGGCCGTGCCTTGTGGACATGGAACATAATGAAACTAGCGCTGCAAACATCATCATTCTCCTACCTTTATCCCAATTTATTTGGGGTTGGCGCAACATGTATTTTTCTTTCATACTAATTCTCTACTAGCGCTGCAAACATAAATGAAAAATACTGTACCTAGTAATAATGCAATTCGTGTCTATGCCTATTGTAGTCGAAACCCTGAAAAAAGAAGACCTAGAAGACAGAAAAGATGACTCTATACCCAAAAGGAAATACGCACGTACACTCAAGGCCCAATAGTAATAAATATCGCAAAGCATTCCAAATTGTTGACGTAACTTCTTTTGACGGAAGTGTCATTTGAATTCCTTGTCGTCGCATCCATCTCAGCATGTTCACGCACGTGCAGGCAAACGATCTCCTCCCGAATTCTCTCTGGAGCTGCGACGACTCGACGAGAGACGATTTAAACAGGCTCGGATCCGTTCCCAAAGAATTGTTTCCGTAGCAAGCTGGGAATTAAACGACGTATCTTTAAGTCACCGTAAAACTCTGCGATAAGATTCTAAGCACTTTCGCGCAATGAGTCGCCGGCTAGCTTTGCGACAGTATTTTTAGTCCATTTTAGGCTAAACCGTAGATATTTGTCCGTCATTAGCTTTGCACAAGTATTTCTGGTCTTGGACGTATTTTTATCGCATAAGCCTCTGTTTTGAACACAAAAGCAAGCCGGATTCGCACGGCTTGTATGTCTCTTTTCATACTTTTTTATTAGGTTTTCGGGGTTCCGAGGTTCCTAGTCGGATCCGTAGTAAAGCGATTATTGCTGATTTATGGGACTGCCAGCCTCGTTTTATTGTGGTTCATAGCTGACTCGTGAGTCTCCTGGCTTATAGCTTTCGCGTGGCAGTTATCTTATCCGGTTATATGACATTGGGTATGTTTGGTGAACCTTAAGTACCTAAGTAACATACTACATAGATAGATAATCTTGTGTAACTTCACCAAACGAAATTGACATACATAAATTCCGCTATCTCGAACAAGCAATGCACTATACAACGTACCGCTACAATGGCGACATTAATTTAACACACGGGTAGGGCTAGTGGCCAGTAATCATAAAAATTATAACAACATAAAATAAATCGTAATTTCAAAACTACCGCCTGCGCCGCTCGCCGCCATTGGGCTGTCCTTCAATTCGTCTACTCTTTGCACATTATTCGTTTTAATTTCATTGATGTTATGATCCGTGACCACGGCAAAAGTTCTTTAGTTCTTTTCAACGGTTGCTCCAAGTTGATTTTAGAAAATTATAAGTACCTAAATAATAACGTTTAGTGAAATGAAATACGTTCATAAAACGAAAATGCGAAACCCTGTACAGTCGCTTGGCAGCATTATCTGACCCACCCTAAAAACAAACGAATTTGGACCCTCTGCCTGTAACATTAAGGTTCATTCAATTTATATGAGACAATAGTGCTCGCGCTCGTGCAACATTGTCGGAACCACCGGCATTATACATATATCATTTTGTTAAGCTATTTTAATCATTATCTCGTTGACATTAAAGTTGAAAAGCTTTTAAGTCACACTACAAAATCAGAACGCAATCTTTAATTTCGCGTATTCCCAACAAGTTCTTGTGGCTTAGCGGTTTGATACTGGATTGGCGACGAACAACATGTGGGTTCGAAAACACAGTCCACCTATTATCGGTTTCTTTTTTAATTTGTTTTCATTTCTACAATATTGCCTGCATTATTAAAGAACGACCAATATGATTTACGCCTAATAAATTATCTTGTAAACTGGTGGGTAAATTAAAAAACTTTAAGTTCACAGAATTTATATTTACCAAGAATGGTTGGATACGAAGTAAAACATATATTTGCTTCGTGAGGTAGATAATAAATTCATCTAAATGACAAAAGTTACACTACGCTTATAGCAGTGACTGCACACACATTTGTAAATCGTTTCACATATCTCGTTAAGTATTTTTAAGCAATTTGGTGTAAAAAAGCATCATGTCGCAACTTAACGACTATACCAAACATAAAATCATATTTTTACATGAGCAGAATGTTGGAATTAGAGAGATTGGTCGTCGACTTAATATAGCAGTAAGTGTTTTTATATCTATTTTATTTTATTGATTGTGAATAATGAACGCGTAGTTGGCTATTTTACCACTACATTCACTCCTTACAAGTTATATACACGGTTCCAAAAATGTTTTTTTTTTTTTTTTGTTTTAGAGTAATACGGTCAGACCATGGCTAAGACGTTATGGAGACAATGGAGATATTCAGCGTATTCGTCCAGGAGCAAAAGCCATTAAGTTAGTCCCGAATTCGAACGCCACCGGGCCCGTTGCCGTTGCCGTTGTTTCAAGCAATGTTGAAAATCCATTTTTGCTCATTCGTGTAACCGCAATAAACCACAATATTTCAGTGGAAACAGTGAGAAAGCATTTACACGCTGCTGGGATAAGGAATTATAAACCAGCACAAAAAATTGCATTGACACCTGCTCATCGCGAAGAAAGGGTTCGTTTTGCCCAGGAATATTTAAATGGCAAAGATTTGTGTTGGAATATGGTGCGCGGTATGCGTAGCCGCTTACAGCAAGTTATAGCAGCATATAATTATGTAATCTAGTAGGTATTTTTAAACACACCATGTAAGTAAATGCTCAATGGATTAATTGTTAAACCATTAAACTGTTGCAGATTATGTGGTGATGTTATTGTTATCAATAGATTTTTTCTATTTAAATATCATGTTTATTCACTACATATAGGCAGCTATAAATCTGTAAAGCATTTCACAGATGAATTCATTTTCTCGATGACAAACTTTTAAGCATAAGCACGCCTTTTTTAATGTTTATAAATGGTTAGATTTGATTATGGCATACTAATATAAAATGTCTATTAATTTGGAAATATACGAGCATTTACTTACTTTATCTTACCTAAGTGTTTTAATAAAATAATAAACATTTTAAACTTGCAATTGTTTAGTTTTATTCCTATACAACCTACCCATTTCAAAAGACAAGACCCTATGTCGTCCATTAAAGAAATGTTGTTTACATTTCTTTAGTGTAATAAAATAATTAAAAAAGAAACAGCTGAGCAAAAAGATATATTTAGGTTAAACTTGGTTTCGAACCTAGACAACGATGAACACCGAACTACCTTAGACCACAAGACCAACTCAACTCTTACAAGCCGCATTGAAATTTGATCTTAGTTGTAATGCTAGACGCATATTCTAAAGAATTTGAACCATATAGTATACTTCATAAAGTTTATTCTTGCACAGCACAAGCAGCCAACCTTCTCCTCGTGCAAATAGATTATTTTGTATTTTAAATAATCACTCCATTGAGACATGATAATAAAAAAAACTACCTATAAAATAGAAAATAAAAAATTGTAAAGGGACGTTGTTTTTGCAATTTAGTAAGGCAAGGTAAAACATGTTTGCGCGTAGTCACTGCACACCCTTAGTAGCATTTGAATACCAGTTTTATAATGAATACGAATATTTATTTTTCAACTACCCACTTATTAAAAGTTATGCGAAAATATTACCATTTTAGAAAGTTTATGTTTGAAGATCATCCGTCTATAGTTCTTTACAATAATACATTCTAAATTGAAAGCAAAAGAATATCTTCGTCGCAGGATTTGATCTCGCAACTTGTTTTTCTCAGTCTTATACACAGACCACGAGACCAGAATTACTTGAACGCAACCATTAAAATAAGCTATTACACTAATTATATTATAACAAGTAGTTATAACATATAACCTAATGGTAACGTTATAAAGATCAAATTTGCATGTCTGTGTTATTATTGTATTTCTTCGCTGAGTCCTTGTGCACTTGTCTGATAAGCTCATGTAAATTGAATAAACCTTAATGTTACAGGCAGAGGGTCCAAATTCGTTTGTTTTTAGGGTGGGTCAGATAATGCTGCCAAGCGACTGTACGCGTGTTAAATTACTGTCGCCATTAAAACAGCACGCTGTATAGAACACACGAAGCAGGGCGAGTCGCTAAAGTGTAAAATAAATAAATTGTACTTTAATCTATAAATGGTGCTGTATGCCATCAAAGTATCTATTCAGAGCCCTAAACACAGAAGTATCATGTTTTGATCTAGGCAACGTTTAGGCATTCAAGTTACGAACCAGCCCATCTATTCCGTAAAACTCACCGTGAAAACGTCGGTGAAGTGAGCTTGAAGTGAACCAGTGACAGTTTACGGTGATATTTTTACAGAATAGCACTACAGGAAGCAAGGTAATGCAGTTTCCATGAAACATCAATCAATCAAATGTTTGTGTACATAGTATTCAAATATAAAGGTACCTACCTGTCCTGCCACGTTGCTAAGATATTTCATAGGACCACATGATTTACCGAATACATATTTATGATATCAGCAAACAAGATCCCATAATTTCGTATTCTAAATATGATCTTCCATAAAGTCAATCTACATGTAATCCTATTAATATTATAAACATGAAAGTTTGTATGGATGGATGGTTTGTTACTCTTTCACGCAAAAACTACTGAACGGATTTGGATAAAATTTGGCACACAGATGGTTTATAACCAGCATTAACATATTTGGGGTACTTTTTATCCCAATATTTCCACGGGATCGAAACGTATGCGGGTGAAACCGCGGGGCGCTAGTCTATAATAAAAATAAAGCTATTCAGCTTTATTTTTATTACAGACTATTCAGTCTGTTTGTTTGAATGCGTTAATCTCTGGAACTACCAGTCGGATTTGAAAAACTATTTTCGCATTTGATAACCCAATTCTTGATGAAGGCTATTTAACGTTACGCTAGGACCCATAGGAGCCGAGCAGAAAGAAAAAATAAGTCAGAAAGAACGCTATGCGAAAACGAAGTAATAGCGCGGGTAGGTGATGCGATGCGACGCAGTCGGGGAACAAGATATTTCACGCGGACGAAGTCGTGGGCAGAATCTAGTAAATACATAATTATTATAAAAAAGCCCCCCGCCGCGTCTGTCTGTCTGTCTGAACGCGATAAACTCAATACTGTTTAAGCCATTGAACGGAGTGATCCATGAGGAAGGCTTAAGTGTATAATTCATTGAGGTTTTGTGTAAATTGGCTGAAATATGACGATGATTGTTGAGATGTCAGAAAAAATCATGCCGACTGGGAGCTTTACTGACGTGCCCTGCGTAAACATTGGAAAAAATTTGGCACACAGATAGTTTATAACCTGTATTAACACATGGGGTACTTTACGTCTCGGTAGTATGTCCCCGTGAGTTATTTTCCGACATTTTTGCAGGCGAAGCCGCGGGAAAAAACTAGTGGGGTTATAAAACGAATAAAAGAGATACTGCCAAAATCACCATGCTTGTTAAACGGATTACTCCTATTAGTATAAAGGAAGGATATCCTTTTTTCCCTAAACGTTAACATTCGTAACAAGTATCTTACAAAACGACGAAAATAATTAGACTACAAAAACGCTTGAATGTATCGCAACTGAAATAATCTCCAACAGAACAGAGTATTAACATTAGTATTCCTCGCACACCGCACGATATATCTGAAGCCTTGCAATATTAGCCCATTTTAAATGCTTATTCCATTCATTATTACTTCTAGGATACCTTCAGTGTTTTATTTAAACAAACAAGCAAGAAAACTGCCATGACAGGGGTTTAAACTGATTAACCCCGTTTCATTTGCAATCACGTGATACAATGTCAGTCTTCGCCAGTTTACTCACAGAATTATAGAGCTTACTTCTGAAGTCACAAGAGCTGGAATCGCGTAAAGTCAATAAATAAATCACCTAAATAGTTCAGGTGACCATTCATCAATGTGAATCGAAAGTAGGCTCTATATTCACAGATTATTTACTCCAATTAGACTTTACTGATGACTGTAGTGGATTCCAAAATGGACTCTATGACCTTATTTTAAGATACACTATCGAATAATGGGTCAAAGCTCTGTTTTACATAGGCTATACATAATGCAGTAGGTTTCTAATGGCCAATAATTGGTTGAAATCTACGTATAACTTTAGAATCATGGATGTGATTCGACACGATAGATTATAATCTAGGCAATTCGGTGACCCTATTAGCTGAAATATATGCACAAAATGTAGGAAAATCAAGACTTTGTCCAGGCTATGTTAAATGCTGATTAGCCAATGATTATTCATGATATGTGACATTTGATAAAAAGTTAAGGTAAAAAAATGCTTATAATCAACAAAAGTTGGACAAGTGAAAAACGCAGAAAGCCGCTACCTACCGACTTTTGCAGTTTAAGAGGAGCAGAAAGGCGGAAATCGTTAGTGTAAGTTCGAGTTGAAACTTTAAATCGGTTTTTAATAGAAACTTTCTTAACTCTAATGGCAATTGACTCCTTCTTCAAAAACGTACTTGTACCACTATTCCACAAGATGATCACAATAAAAATATCATGCATTTATAGTTAGCCGGGCGTAAAAATGGCACATCGAGAAAAAGTTCGACTTTGTAGAGCGTCGCCCTGTCACTCATACCTGTGAGACCGTCTCTTTCTAAAGCACGATGTGTCAGACGTATCTCCACGTATACATCATTACATAATTATTATAAAAAAAGTCCCCCGCCGCGTCTGTCTGTCTGTCGGAACGCGATAAACTCCAAAACTACCGAACAAATTTTCATATAGTTTTCACCAATGGACGGAGTGATTCATGAAAAAGGTTCAGCTGTATAGTTAATCAGGGTTTTGTAAAAATTGGCTGAAGATATCAATGATTGTTGAAGATGGCGGAAAAAAATCATGCGGCGTGAACCGCGTAACGTAAAGCATTAGAGTGATATGAAAACAATGTATAAATGGGATAGTTTCCAATATCCACACAAAGTCGCGGGCAGAAGCTAGTTCATAATAAAACCAGTGAAGCGTCATCGAACAAGCTCGGTGAATGTTGTCATACTAAGCAAGTAAGCTTACAATATAACGCTTGGACTACAGATTGGTGATAACAGAACAACGTAGGTAACTAACACACAGCAGGAACCTTCTTAGAATGAAAAATACAGCTTTTGATGAAACCTTTGTTCTCGCCTTATAAAACAGCGCGCGAAATGAGATTGAAAAATCCATTGCACAGATTTGTCTAAGTAATAGAAGAAAGAAATTAATTTTGACTACCAACTTTATATTCAAATCACAACCGCCATTCTTTGACAGATAAATGAAATGGCTACAGTACGGTAAATTGATTCGCTGTGTGTTTAGAACAGACGAGGTGCTGACAAGGGAGAATTGAACAGAAAATCATATAGCGCTGACCCCACGTAACATGGGACTATTTCAGGCAGAAAAAAGGACAAAAAATACAATATAGGTACTTAGGAGATGAAAGCTGAATACGAATAACTTCTGGCACAAGCAACTCAAGTTCCGAGAAAAGGGTATCGTCGTTCTTAGAAACATGGAGCACTTCGATTTTTGCGCTATCAAAATGAATGGACCAGCAGTTTTATTTCCACATCTACCTGTCCTAAAAGTTGTTCATATTCATGAGTTATTACCACCTAAAATATTATTACATTTTTCTATCTCTCGTTCCCACTGCTGGGACACAGGCCTCCTCTCTTCGAAGAGGGTTTGGGCTGTACGAGTAATCTACCACGCGGCCCAGTGCAGCTGTCACATGTCTTCGAATTTTTGGTTCTAGGACATGCTGGTTTCCTCAGGAGGTTTTCCTTCGCCGTTTTGACACCTGTCTCACCTTTTATGTTCCTATCTTAAGTAACAATTTCAAGGACACTATTTAAATTCATTGAAGTCTAGATAGCTTAACTCGAGCTAGAACTGAATCGATTAAGGTTCTCGTTACCGAAATAATGCGGTTAATAAAAGTCGGCTAATCGCCGAATAAAAATCGATTTGCGAGTGGTGCTTGCGATACGAGAAAACTTGGCACGGTTGTGTAACCAGCTCTTATGCATAGTTCATTGGGTAATAGGTCCTACTAAGAATCTGTCTATTTAATATTTTTCTATGCGCGCTATGGAGCGAGCTATGCTTGGAGGGTTTGAAGGATAGGATCAGGAATAAAATTATTCGGGTAGGGACCCTACCGTCCCTATCCGAATAATTTTACCGACATAGCTTGCAGAGTAAGGAAACTGAAGTGGCAGTGGGCTGGCCATGTTTGTCGAAGGACCGACGGCCAGTGGGGCAGACGAGGCCTGGAGTGGAGACCGCGTATCGGCAAGCTTAGTGTGGGACGCCCTCCAGCTAGATGGATGGACGATCTTAAGATGGTAGCTGGGACAGATTGGATGCGGAAGGCGGAGGACAGGGTGTTGCGGCGCAGCCTGGGAGAGGCCTATTTCCAGCAGTGGACTGCGATAGGCTGAGTTGATTGAATATTTTTCTTGCGAAAATACTGAAAATATGAACCGTTATTAGGCCAATAGTCGAGACACTCGTAGCTAAGTAACAGCCGCAACAATCAAGGTACTACGCTTTCCGTGGACGGTTAATGGATGGGTTACCATCCATATTGCACCGAGACCCCTCCATGCCGCTAAAAGAACGTTATTTCGTAGGTCCCGACTATCATTTGTAGCTTTTTGATAATCGTTACAGGTAGTCAGAATCCCGTGTCTGTGAACCAGTCTTACCAAGGCGGGGTTGTGAACGCCAGCTGTATCCGGTTAAACTAGAAGCCGACCCCAACATACTTTTGGAAAGGCTAGGCAGGTCATCGAAAGACCCTGTGGTCTTTAAACGCGAGCCTGTTAAGATGGTTCACAATACTGTTATTGTGAGCCGTCTAGTCAGGCTCACGGTTCGTCAGCATTGTTTGCAGTTTAGGTAGGCGCGCCACACAAACTTTAAAGAAAAATTCTTTGGCTCGATCGTGTAGCACGAAAGACGAGCCGCGAGTTACATCGTAGTAATCTTTACAGCTGACGTTTTGGGTTGTTTGTCGATCAGGCGCTTGAATCAATTAGTGATAGCTAAGTTTAAAAATAGTGCAATAGGGAAAGGTATAAAGGTATATGCCTATCAGCTAGTATGTGGCAAATCAATGCTGTGCAATAAACATGCTTGGAAAAATGGAGTGGTAATTGGTGTTGGCATTTGCTTTGGAAGAGACATGAGAGTACAAGATGCTTTCTATCTTCAACGGATTATAAGCCTTTTACAAATCTCTCGTAAAGTCGTCAGTTGCTTGCCAACCTACCTATTATTCTGTTACCTAAGTAGTTATTTATAGGTTTTCTAAATTTATATCTGAACAATCCTAATCGTAGACATCCTAAACATTTGGTAAAAATTAGAATACGTAGGTAGTCTCAAAAACATACGAGTGGGTACTTAATGATCAAACGAAGTTTTTGTATAACGACGAGTATCGATCACAATTATATACCGCTGGCTTTTTCGAGGCTCTTTGCGATTAAACCGATGTGGAAGCACGTAATATATATATGTACAAATATATGTATATGGATGTTCGATTGTTAAGGATATCCCTTACCCGATACCCCCATTAACTCGAAGGAACAACACCCGTATTCTTAGAATTGTTTATGCCAACGACTTTGTCAGGGTGCATGATATAGCGCCTGATTCGTTTATTAGAAAATTACAATTCTTATTAAAAAAAAACTAATTAGTTTGATTTAAAATAAATGAAATACGCATAACATAAATCGAAACATGCCAAATACAATTTTAAACTTAATATTGACAGACTAAAAGAAGCAACGCAAACCAAATTCTTGGGTGTACTCATAGATCAAGACTTAAATTGGAAAGTACAGACGCCAGCAGGTCAAGCTACCCGAAACTGTCAAATTTTCCCAATCAACCTTAAACCTTAATCCTTTAGCGATAAAGTTGAAAATCTATTAAAGAAATTTGACAGATTGTAGTAGCTTGATGTGCTGGAGTCTGTACATTTAGATGATTTATGCAATAGAATTAATAAATTTACTTACGCCCTCAGACAAGTAAAGAACGTAACAAACGTAAAAACGGCAATTACTGCATACCATGCATATATTGAATCAATTTTAAGTTACGGACTTATTATATGGGGGAACAGTACAGATAAAGACAGAGCATTCATTGCACAAAAGAAGTGCATCAGGGCCATTTGCGAACTTCGTCCTGACGAATCTTGCCAGCCATTTTTTTAAAAGTTAGGTATGATACCACTTCCTGCACTTTACATATACGTAATCTGTAACTTTGTCTACAGTAATATGGGATTGTTCAAAAAAGCATATGAAGTAATCACTCGTCCAACAAGGAATCCACACAGACTTGTAACAAAGGATAATCCTAAATCAGCCAAGTATGCGAAAAGCTGCCTTGTGATGTGTGTACGCATTTACAACAAAATCCCTAAAGAGCTAAAATCTATAAACAATGCTAATTCATTTAAAAACAAGCTGTATAAATGGCTAAATGGACATAATTTCTATGACACTAAGAATTTCTTTGACATACATTTATAATATATCTATTAATTTGAATTACCTAATTACTACTCACTGTTATTTTGACATCATAATTGTTTTTGCATGCAATTGATACATATTCTGTATAGCTAAACATGTGGACATTGTATTTAAATAAGACTGTAACACCATTATACCATGTTTAAGGCAAATAACGACTTATCTTATCTTGTCTATCTTATCATAATATTTTTTATTGTTCTAAAAACAGTGCTATAGATTATTTTTCCACCAATTATGGATAAGCAAAACTACAAAACAGTACTTAACTTTAGTCGAGAAAATCACCTGTACTAGTTAAAAAACTGTATCACAGGAATATACTACAACTTCAAGTTTCCATTGATTTAGTCATGCGAGTAGAGCTGCGGGCACAGCTAAATGAAAAACAGTTCAGTACATATTAAAATACTATCCGATCGGTAAATAATCAAATTATATAAATAATAACACCAATTTTGATAGACCAGTGTGAATTGTTGTTTTTCCGCCGCCATGTTGGTAACATTACAAATGAAAATGACAGTTGGGAAAGTTGACATGTGGCGGCTACCCAAGCATTATTAGGGCACGTCTTGTTTAAGAACAAGACTGTCAGACCTATATGAGTGACAGAGACAACGAGAGACAAAACAGAACATTTTATAAAACTCCAGAAAAAAATCTTTCCATTTAGGGGGCAATATTTATTTTCATCGTGTTTAATTATCTAAAATTAGGGGTCAAGTTACTATCGATCCGTCTGGTTGTTATTACTGTAATAACAACCACACGGATCGATAGATCAGGTTAAGCTACGCTTTCCGCGGTTGGTCTGGGGATGGGTGACCATCTTTACATACCAAGACCCTTTCGTGCCTCGGAAAGCACTTTAAGCCGTTGGTCACGGCTGTCATTCGTAGATCTTCGACAGTCGTCGTCAGAAGCGCGATAGTCTGACAACCAGTCTTATCAAGGGGTATCGTATGAACCAGTAACTGGGTTGTGGAGGTCGGATAGGCTTCATGTAAAATACTGGAATTCAGCTGCATCTGGTTAGACTTAATGCCGATCCCAACATAGTAGTTGGGAAAAGGCTAGGCAGATGATGATATCTATAAATATTTTTGAATGCTGAATGGAAGCCTTCTCGTCACAGTCATGACGTGCAGCTGTCGACTATTTCTGTTTTGTGCTCGTGATTATAGATCTATTTTGTTTTATTTGTATTTATTATTCGAGTTAATTATCTTTTGATATGCATGTGTTTCTGTAAAAAAATATTGATATTTTCCTTTTATTATTATTTGATACACACACTACAAAACTGATGACATATATCCGTAAGACGTCCTCGTAACAAAGGGACCAGTTGAAAACCAGCATCGGGCACTAGTTGTCTGTCATTTATGCTGAACTGGGCCTATTTGGCGCAGCCGTGAGGCATACAATACTGTTCCAAAGTTTTTTCTGTTTGTTTTGTGTGAATATTGTCTACCATATCCAGGGTCAAATAAACTTTCTTTCTTTCTTTAATAACTTTTTAGAGTTCCGTGCCCAAAGGTCGCCAACGGAACCCCATTACTAAGCCTCTGCTGTCCATCCGTTCGTTTGTCTGTCAGCGGGCTGTATTTGACAAACCGTAATAGGTTGACAGTTGAAATGTATACAGAGTGTGTATTTCTATTGCCGCTATAATAAAAATAATATAAAGTTAAAAATTAAACAGGTACACATATTTTTAAGAAAACACATTTCTTGTATGGGGCATACAAGAAATGTGTTTTCTTAAAAATATGTAGTGTAAATATACAATATTTAACACGGTGGTATAGAACCCTCCGTATGCGAGTCCGACTTGCACTTGTCCGTTTTTTTTAAGCTTCAGAAAGTGATGAAAAACAACTGACTACTCTGCACTACTGTACTCACAGCATTGTTTGAAAGTAGTTGCAAGTGCCTGTATACTACATAGCTTGGTCGGTTCGACTGTACATAAACACTCATGTACTCACATACATGTTTGTATTACCAGTTCAGTGCAGCAGTCCATTCTATTCGGAACAAGAGTAGATTTGCAGATACATTACCACCACGTGTGACTTCGAATAGTATTGTATGTAGGTACGAATGCATTTACTATTTGGAGATTTTACGCCTGGGAATGTGAATGTAGGGAATGTGATTTTGTTATCGTTTCTGAATCTAACAGTAGATTGATTTAAAACTAGCTGTGCCTTATATAACGAAATCAAAAAAATACACTATCAGACACAGTCTGAATAATTTTGAAGGATATTGCTATCCATTGCTTCATGTGTTGGAAAAATTTATTTGCTCAACAACGTAAATAACGCAATGAATGTTTTTGAACTCTCAAAATGAAAACCGTTCATACTTTTACACTATGCTGGTCAGAGGTGACATTAGATCATCTATTTTAAAATAACTTGTAAATCAGCGATATACAGGTACAGTCAGCCTCAATAAGATATACATATACATGGACAAGGATTCATTTTATTGTTTACAAACATTTTTTCCAATATATTATATCAACGTATGATAGGCCTCAAATTAAGTAAGTAGATAAACAATATGTATTAAAGTTTGTAGCTAGAACTTTGTAACACAATATTATGGAACAAAACTTGTCGACGATAAAATGAACCCTTGTCATCATTTG
Organism: Apamea monoglypha; assembly: GCA_911387795.2. Lineage (NCBI taxonomy): Eukaryota > Metazoa > Arthropoda > Insecta > Lepidoptera > Noctuidae > Apamea > Apamea monoglypha. The sequence continues at coordinate 905,163 of OU426933.1, read as the reverse complement.
CATCTTATTAAGCCTGACCTGTACATAGCTCTCAAATTATAAGACTACTAACGAGCAGGCAGATAAAGTGACATTGTTAGAAAAATGTGAGAATAGCCCATATGCTTGATTTCCGGTCGATAGGTTGCAAATTCAAAGTCCATCCGTAGCAGAATTGTCGTGAACGATTATAAGTATGTTCCAGTAAGAGTATCTAGTACGTTTTCAAGTAAAATTGTGATATTTTCCGATATCTAGTCTGACTGGACCGACCCCAACATACTTAGCTGCAAAGGCTACGAACCTATTTACATACGAGCTCTATCCGCATACTAAACGCAATCCAAGAAAAGAGATTGCAAATCTTGACCTACGAGTTATACATATACGTACTGTTAAGGGCAGTTATTCGTAATATACATAAACATTTTAGTACAAATAGCAACTTATTTCAAATTTGTCATAAATCACACAAACTTCACCTTGTATAAAATCTACTTTTCCTTTGCGAAGGAAAACGCGTAGCAATTTGCTACGAAACTCGTAGCATCGTAGCCTCGTAGCAAGTACTTTAACCGCGGTTTCGTAGCAACCGTATCTCTCATGTTGTATTTCAAAATGATATCCACACAGATAGACGGACCGATAGGCGCAGCGGCTCTAAGATAAGCTTTTGTGCTACGGGTTGTGGGTTTAAATCCCGTATGGAACGAATTGTTTTATCTCCAGATTGCGAATGAACTGTAAATACAGTTGTTACGGGGCTGTGTATTCGTAGATTTCAAAACTGTTGATATGTCATCAAAAGACTAACTTAAATCTTTACCTGCCAAGTGCGACTCGGACTCGCGCACGAAGGGTTCCGTACTATATTATCTATAAAAATCATGTCTGTTGTATGGGAGCCCCCTTAAATATTTATGATATTTTAATTTAATTATTTATTTTTAAAGTTAATATACAACTAAATATTCTGTGAATATTTCAAGCGTTTACTTGTTGCCGTTATTAATATCGAGCAAAAAACGACAAAAAAATCAGGTTTGTTGTATGGAAGCTCCACTTAAATATTTATTTTATTCTGTTTTAGTATTTTGTGTTATAGCGGCAACAGACACACATCATCTGTGAAAATTTCAACTGTCTATCACGGTTCATGAGATACAACCTGGTGACAGACAGACAGACGGAGAGTGGAGTCTTAGTAATAGAGTCCCGTTTTTACCCTTTGGGTACGGAACCCCAAAAAACAGTTAGACTAAGTATTTATTATCATGTTATCTCATTTTTGAAGTAATTTAAACACTTAAATGAGTAAGTATGTAAGTATAGCTGATGTTTCTGAATACCCCCAAGGAGTACGTGTGAGCTTATACATATGTTTAAAACTTTGAGGCACACTAAATGCCCACAGGCGCAATAAAACTTCTAGTGCGTCTAGCTCAGTGTCCTTTGAAAAAAAAAATATTTTCATACAACCAGGGCCTATAATGTAAGTTACAAAAAGAAAAAACTTAAAAAACTATATTAGTAGGTACAAAAATAAAATAAAAGTGGAAAATAATGTCGCTTCACCCGATACCCGATATCCGATTAAATAAATAGAACAACATTCGAAAAATCCCAACCCTTCACTTTACAACAAAGTCAAAAAGTAACAATAATAATGTAAGATTAGTCGCAAAATGAACGAGGTTACGCTGCCATCACTCCTGGGAGCAGGTAATACCCACTCTCTCCAATATATCATACTTGAGTAGCTAACAACGAATTAATGTATCATTGCTTGACGACACGGTTGGCGCAGTGGCTGAGCGATCGACTGCTGCGCTGCGTGTCACGGGTTCGATTCCCGCACGGAACAAATATTTGTATTGCCTACAGTTAGTTGTTCCTGGTCTAGCTGTTTGTGTACGTGAGTTTAAATATTTGTAAACGCACACACGATACAGGAGTAATTCCTAGTGTGGGGAAACGTTTTGAAAAAAAAATTGCTAAGAGCCTCTCAAGTTTAATTTGTTTCAGCTGCTTAATTAAGTACATACTCGTACGTAACATATTGCGTGAGACATTTTTAATTATATTAAGTTTCATGTTTTATTAATAATGAAAGTACTGGCGAATTTAAATTGAAGGATATTTGTAAAACCTGTAAATTGTGTTTGGAATTAAAATATACGTACTGTATACACACATTGCAGAAGACCGCATAGCTTGGAGACGCGTCGTATTGGTTGCGATTCTCAACATTAAAGGAATGACGAAGAAGAAGAAAAAGACGTATGTTTAATCATTAACATACGAGTTTATGTCCTTAAGAGGGCAGCCAGGACACACCGTAACACACTATCAGTAAAAAAATATGTAAAAAAAAATTTGAATTAATATTACCATGTTTTTATTCAGGAAAAAGACGTGAGTTTCTGGTGATAAAAGATTAGCTAAAGCCAGAATGGTGGCTATGACATCTGGCCGAAATGTGTAGGGACTCGGATATCTATCGTAGGGACCAATAACTAAACTTTCGATGTTTGTAGAGCATTTTTTGCAACCCTCCTTTAATAGAACTAAATATTTTAAGCAAGTATGACGTGAACTTGCTTCATTGGAAAGCCTTAAAGCTACTCACATAGTTCGGTCTTTTTAGGGTTCCGTACCTCAAAAGTTTTCCTCAACGGAACCCTTTTAGGATCACTTCAAGGGAATCAAACCTACAGGGTACTTCGCGTGAACGTGAACGTTCACACAGTGAATTCGGACAGTAATTCCAGCTTCCCAAAACGAAATATTCAATTTCTTACAAAATTTAGTTTTGCCGGTACCTACCTAAAATCTGGGAACATCACCCATGGACACACAGCCCAGAAACCATAAATCCGGTGAGCAGCTTTCATGAAATTAAACCAAATTACCAAACGAAACGATGATATTGTGAATATTTGAAGTACGAGTGTTTGTGTTCGCCCCAACTTGTTGGGATTTCATTTTACTAAAAGTTCGCAATAAAAGCTCAATAATTACGATATGGTAATCAAATTAATGAAAAAAGGAAGGCTTGTTGTATGAAAATATAACATTTACAGTTGAGAGAATGCTTTATACGAATTCGAGTATTCACTGACAGGTATCTGAAATAAACGGGAGTGATTCTCCATAGAAGGTGATGGTTCCAATCGGCTTACATTTTGTTCTTGTCGAAACTGATTCAGGGAGGTTATAACTATGACTTTTTGTTGACAGGGATGGACACGAAAACCTTCAACATATATATTACATTTACTTCTTCCTTTAATTACAACATATTATTTTGTCAATTCCTCGTAGCACACCGCTGGGCAAAGATTTTGCGACAAAGATCCCATTCGCGATAACAACAACGACAGAAATTTGGTAGATAGTAACCCTAACCCAACACCATAAAATCAAGGGACAATGGTTACGCCTAGTAGTGGAATAAACTAGTGTACCCCAGTTATAAAAGATATCTAATAATTATCTACAACTATCACATTTCAATTATAATTACAAAATTAATGAAACGAGATAAAATTAATTTAAAAAATTAAGCTACAGGAAAATGTACTAAACTGGACAATATTCAGTTAGCACAAAATCACGCTCAAAAGTGCACCAGAAAGTACTAACAAGTAATAATTAACACCAAACTATCTGAACAACACAATATTAGCTACAATAATGTTAGAATTTGGTACATTCGTTCTTGAACCATAGATTATGTAAACAGAATGATAATATTTTTTTTGTGATGACAAATTACACAAGAATCTCACATCAAAATAATAATAAAAAAAATAAAAAAAATTGTCGGTGAACTTACTTGGCTTGTCCAGATCGCTGATAAACTCCTCAGTCTCCACATATCCTTGGATCCTGTCAGCGAGCACTATAAGTACCAGCCACAACACTCGGCTCACACACACTGACATACTAACACAAGTTGATCCCATCGTCAAGAAAACAACACTAAACAAAAACTAATTTAATTTTCAACAACATTTTCTTCTCAAGTCTGTTTTAATTTAAATTCAAATAAAGTACAACGTTTAATCCATGGAAAACTTGATCTTCTTTTTAATTAAAACTCACTTTTCTTTATGAAATAAAATGAATAAATTACGTTCTTTTATTTGGATAGAATAAATTTTGGATATAAGTAAAATACAACGGCTCGACACGTGTTGTACGTCTGTAAACAAATCGCGCTTTGACAAGCGAGCTCGCGACGCGTGGAGTAACGTGCGTGCGTCTCGACGCCGCGGGCAACACTGATCGAAAACCGATAGGGCAGCGGTAATAATCGCAGAAAAAAAATATTTTCATTCGAATTTTGTAAATGTGTACAATCAAATTTTTGTCTGGTTTTCAAATACTAAAATTTAAAAACGAGAACTATGTTAGCTCACTCAGCTCCCCACCGCCAATGATCTGCGAACATTCCAACATTTTAGACGGCACGGGACAATCCGTTGCCTCCGTTTATTCTAACAATAACCCTGTATGATATTCTATGTAATATTTTATTTATAACTCCCTGGGCCAAAATAACGATATATATTACACCCTATAATTTAACAAGTACGCAACTACATAAATATAGGTTTTATGGTAATATAATTCAAGAGTAACGTAACGGACAATAAAGTGTTGAAAGTTTGGGGAATATAATAAAATACTTGGGAGGAAGTTTCATTAAAATTGGGTCACAAATATCAGAGGTTAGCTGTCACCAGCAAAACGTCTTTATAAGTTTGTGAGTTGGCAAATATTTTAGTTTAGTACCTGGGTACAGTCAGCAAGAAAAGTGGGACGGTTAGATAAATAGCACGTTATTAACATACTTGCATACCTAGTGAGTGTCGTGTGTTTTGTGTTTACGCCTACTGAGATATTGTTTTGGTGAGTCATTTATTTTTTCTTCTATATAAGGAGCTTAGATTTCTTTATATGGACATTCCAAGAATAAAAAATTGTATAAAAACATAGTTATAATAATACATTCGTCTCCGTTTCAACTATGTGGGAACTATTATTGTATTTATTCTATATCTGTACCTACCAAGTTAGCTTAGCATAACAAAAACAGGCTATAATGTTCCCACGACTGGGACGCAGGCCTCGTCTCGCTGAGAGGAAGTGAGCCGTAATCCACCACGCGGGCCCAGTGCGGGTTGGTAGATGTCACACATGTATTCGAATTTTGGTACATACTAGGACATGCCGGTTTCCTCGCGATGTTTTGCTTTACCGTTTTGAGAGCAGTGGTGATGAAATAATTTACACTAAGTAAAGCGCCGCCGGTCAGAGTTCAAACCTACGACCTACAACTCGCAAGTCGCAGCCGTTACCACTGGGCCACCACTTCTCAACAATTTAGTTTATTTTCTGACGGAATTATCGGTATCATGAATTCGGCTGTATTAAAAGTTGAATGTTTGAAACCCATAACGGTATATACCTACCCTTAAAAGCTTAATTTGTGGTATGTTCTATTTATACTATAACCTATCCATAATTTAATGATTAACGAAACTCATAACGGGCTTACAATATTTAAATCAGTGTGAATATGAACCTTATTTCAGTGTCCAGACAGGCTCTATCTAGTAGATCGATTAGACATTGACCACTTTATTTATAAACGTTGCTTAGAGTTAAATCATTATTAGCGACTGCTTAACCATACATGTTTGACGCTTAGACGTCTCATAACTTTATTCAACGTTTATAAATAAACCTCTTAATAAGAAAGTGTAAACTGACGAATAACGCCGTGTTTTTTCGAAGGGTTGAGCGGTTTAAGTCCCATGTGAAAGGGGGCGAGCCTGCTGCCATCAAAGCGGGACCAAATCCGGACTCCGGACTCCGGACTCCGGACTGCTACTGAGGTATTCCAGATAGAAAAACCCAACAACACTTTACCCAACCTGGACATTGATTAAAATTTGGATAATCATATCCCAGATTATTTGCTTGGCAGTTATTTGGAGGAGGTGCAACTTATAGATTATAGGTTCCTTATAAAATAATAATAATAATAATACTTTTTTTAATTAAAAAGAAACACATTTAAAGTTCACAAAAAAAAAAATTCGCGTAAATATAGAACATTCCAGAAATAGGTGTATCGTTGGTGTCTGTACTAATGAAAAATCATTGTATCACAAGTACCAGAACTAGACAAAATATTCAACTTTTAAGTTTTGTAAATTTCAATCCGATTTCAATTTTCTGTTTTAAACTGAAAATGCCTAAATTCGCTGTAATATTCGTCTGTATCTCTTTGAATATGACTTAGGGAGGACTTACAAGGGTATCCATTATTTTATTACGGAGCTCGCGCGCAAATCGTTAGCCCGCCTCCGGGCAAGCGATTGTACGTATCTTGGTTATTTTATTCAGTAATTTAAAAAACACAGTTTCTGTCTATGAAAATTATTGTCATTTAACACACTGTGTATATAAAGGTCAAATCAAATCATTTATTGGTTTGCTAACATGGGTATTTAGTACATAGATGTTTTATTATAAGAGTCCTTTTTTTTTTTCTGGGTGGGTAATCGTCATATGACTTCTCCCACTCTGGGCGGAGCAGGAAGGCGTGTCAGACTTTTACTGACTAAAACCCACCCGTGTTCCTTCAGTTGCCTATGCCAGGGACAACGGTATCTCTTTCGAACAACCCGCGGCCCTGGCAGGCATCTGCCCCAGCGGACCCCGTCAGTTTGTGCTGACATCTCTTTGAGGCGCGCGTGGAACACAACGTACCGTCGATTCAAGCCTGGTCCTTGCCGGGCGGCGAGCTACCCATTGCTCGCCGCCCGCAAGCCCGCGCCTACGGTGGCCGGGAGTCGGCTGGTGACTCCCGACGTCCAGGGCGTCTCCTACGGCGACTAGGGGCGTGAGGGCGCAGAGATTGCCTCTCCCTCACGCGCTCCACCTCCTCCTTTGCGAGCATTACTGCTTCGTAGAAGGAGGTGACGGCTTTCCATGCACTCTCGCTCCGTACCACATGGCCTGGACCAGGGCCGGACGCGAGAGATCGCCGCCGCCGATCGCCGCCACGAGGACGCGGCGGTGCTCCGCCCAAGCCGGGCAGACCTCCACCGTATGCTCCACCGTGTCCTCCGGGCGATCCACACTATAAGAGTCCTCCATGCTCTACCGTCACATGGGCACGAAAAACATATTATTATTTAATTTGCACAAAGATATTATAATTTTAAATATCAATTAGTAGAATAAAATAATACAAAATACAAATTAATGTCAAATCGTTTGAATTACAGTAAAAATGTCACAGTAATACAATAATCGCAAATGTCAACAGACTAAGGTTAGGTACAGTAATATTTAAAAAAAAAATGTCATCTAGGTTATAATAATAATAAAATAAAAAAGTCAAATGGTACGGACGCCAGCAGGTCAAGCTACCCGAAACTGTCAAATTTTCCCAATCAACCTTGAACCTCAATGCTTTAGCGATAAAGTTGAAAATCTATTAAAGAAATTTGACAGATTGTAGTAGCTTGATGTGCTGGCGTCTGTACAATAGCGCGTCAATCAGTCAGTGATTCATTATTAAGGAAGTCGTCAATTGTGTACAAAAATTTTTTATTTCGATTAGTGCCCTTTTAAATTTTAATATCTACAGTCATCTTACTATCTTATCTTACTAATATTATTATATTATAATATTATATTATATTATAATATTATAAACGTGAAAGTTTGTATGGATGGATGGATGGATGGATGTTTGTTACTCTTTCACGCAAAAACTACTGAACGGATGTGGATTAAATTTGGCACACAGATGGGTTATAACCGGGATTAACATTATAGGATACTTTTATCCCGATATTCCCACGGGATCGAAACGTATGCGGGTCAAACCGCGGGGCGCAGCTAGTAGTTTTAATAATATTAGGTACTTTGCTATAAATGATCATTTACGTCAAAAACTTCAAAGAAGACAAAAAGTACCTAAGTAGTAAATGTGAAATACAAAGGAAGGTATTTACAAAGCGACTTATTAATTAAACGGGAATTAATTAACACTGTGTCATGGTCTCATGATTTTTCCTACTTCATTATTTATTTAGGTACGTGTTTTAGTGACGAAAATAATACGATAACTACATATATACATAAGTACAACAACATAATCAGCCTATAATGTTCCCACTGCTCTGGGACACAGGCTTCCTTTCTTTTTAAGAGGGATTGGGCCGTAATCAACCTCGCGGGCCCAGTGCGGTTTGGTAGATATCACATTTCATCGAATTTTTGGTTCTAGAACATGCCGGTTTCCTCACGATGTTCTCCTTCACCGTTTTGAGATGATGATGAAATAAATTACTAAAAGTAACGCGCCTGATTGGGTTTGAGAACCCACGACATACAACTCGTAAGTCGGAGCTGGTAATACTGGGTCACCACTGGTCTATTTATATGTACAAACCTACCTGTATTATGACCCTGACTTCTGATCTAGGTTACGGTCAGTATATTCTTTTGTAATAATTTTTTTTTGCAATAAAAAATATGAAACAATAGCAGCAAGCATATCGAAAATATTTCTAAATTTAAGGACAAAATAGTAATTCTGTGTATGTAAAATAACATCATGTTTGTATTCCCCGAAGTGTTAGGCAAAGGTGCGCCCACATTTTGCCAGTTATGTTAAGTTCCATGTAATGGGGGCGAGGCATCAACCGGGCATAAAGTCTCCGGGCTGCTTCTGAGAAATTCCAAATGGATAAACCCAATAACAATATGCCTCTACCTTTGCGCTTTTTTTTTTTCCTTGTATGTGTGTGTTACCAAGCATATAGTAGGCGTAATGTATCATCATCATCTGCCTAAAGCAACACTTTATACAAAGGCCTCTCCAAATTAAAAAATACCAGCAGTAGAATCTATTTCCATTAATTTGGTTAATAAACAAAATAAACAAAATCATCTCTACCCACTGAGCCGTAAAAAATCGTATTAATAAAAATAAATTAAATTTGCCAATTTATTTTACATCTGTTTTATTGAAATAACAGAAAATTTCGCCAACTCCAAAGTTAAGTTCGGAAACATTTTTACTGTTCCTCAAATTATTCTCTTTTCCCTACCCACTTTTGGTTATTATTGCTCGCACAAATACTTTTTATTATTGTTATAAAGTATTGTTAGAGAAATCAGACCAGGAGGCGGGGCGTAGCATCGCGCGGATAAAATTACATCTGCGTTGTTTTACAGATGACGGCGATCCTGGTGACTCCCAAGATTGCAAGGAGCCATCCACCCAAGATCAAGCGGTCGAGGACCCCTCGCCATCAGGAGAGGCCGTGTTAGAGAAATCAGACCAGGAGGCGGGGCCTACCATCGCGCCATCGTGACGTAGAATCACGTGAGCGGTGGGGAGCCTACGGTGGATGGCAGCGAGGCGGCCGGCTGGCGCTCTCTTGGCGGTGGCATTCGGATGCGACGGACGTATCACCTGTAGCTCTAATTCATTACTGCGATTAATTGTTGCGATTAGGTTTTCTTAGAATAATGATCGGTTTTGTTATTAATTTTGCTTTCTTGTTAAAAAATTAACTCCACTTCTAGTTTAGAATATCAGAAGTGGGCTGAAACCCGACGACTTGCTCGTTGTCGCTTCCTGTTTTGTGGTAAATTATTTAAAATTGCACTTGTTCTCTCATTTCAAAATTCCAACTAGTCCCGTGTTCAAATAATTTAGTGTTGAGTTAAGTGTACACGTTATTAAACCGTAAGTACCCTCATCTTTGGTTTTATAACGTCGGGACGTTCTTCGCGGTCGAGCAAAGGAGCGGATGGCTTGCGTAAACATAGTAGCAGGTCATGCAAAGGTCGCGATCGTAGTTCCAGACGGCAGCGTTGCGATGACTCCCGTAAAGGCCGTAATACACCCCGTAATCAAGCACTTGATACGATTCTTGTTAGATTGAATGCGATTGAGAGTAGACTTTCTACTTCTGAATCTGGTCCGAACCGTCACGTCCAGCGCGTGAATGCCATACTCCGCCGTTGCCGGTAGCAACAAGCAAAGCCACTGCGTCGGTTGAACCGGTTTGCGAAACAACGAATAAGGTCGTGAGCGCGTTAACGTCGATAATACAGGACAAATCTGGTCGCTATTACATCTCAAATGTTGATCATAGCATTCACGATTTCAATGTTTGGTGTGCGGAGGTGGATCGAGGTCGCGAGCTTAATCATTGGGACGACCGCGAATGTCTGTTGCGTATCGGTGGTTGCGTCAGGGGCGATGCACGTACCTGGCTGAACGATTGGGTCTCCATTGACCGCACATGGACAAATTTTAAAATAGAGTTCCGATCATTTTGTCCACGGAGTGTCGACTTTGCGAATATCTTATACGATGTTATGAGTACAAACTCTGATAGTTTTACTTCGTATGCCGAGTACGCACGTAAGTCATTGATACGTTCTCCGTTCTAAATATGTTACGGGTTGAGGTAAATAATAAGGGCAGTAGTTGGTCTGACACTCTGTGGAAAATCCAGCTGACTCTCAACATTACTAAACAAGCAACGACTCGTACTTCACCTCTGCAACTATTGACCGGAGTTGAAGCCACCACACCTGTTTTGAGGGCGCTTATAAGGGATATAGCTCTGGAAAATTCCAATGCAAACCGCCAAGCTTTGATGGTTCTAAGACGATAACGTGCTTCGCAACTTTTGGAAGTGAACCAGGCACGTCAAGACCAACACACCAATGAGAGGCGGAAGCAACCACGTATCTTTGCTCTTGGCGATTTTGTGTTTGTTGGTAAAAGTACGAAGAGTTCCGGCAAGCTGGATTCTGGCATGAGGGGTCCCTATAAGGTGGTCCAGCTGCTCCCTCACCACCGCTATGAGTTGGAGCTCCTAGTGGGATCTTACGGCAAGAGGACGCAGGCAGCTGCGGAACATATTGTTTTGTGGCGTGGAGAATGGACGCCGGATACATGTGCAGTGTTGTTCATGGGTCATTTAATTTAATAGCCGCGTGCGCTTGCCTTATGGCAGCTACCTATGGCGTGTGCTGTGTTGTTTTAAAAGCCACGTGCGCTTGCCTTATGGCAGCTACCTATGGCGTGTGCTGTGTTGTTTTAATAGCCACGTGCGCTTGCATTATAGCAGCTACCTATGGCGCGTGCTTTATATGAGTTTGAGAAGCCACGCGCGCGTGCTTCATGGCGGCTACCCACGGCGTGTGTTGGCAGCTTACGACTAGCTGGCTTGTTTCTCTAACATGACTTTGTAAGCAAAGTCATGTTAGAGAAACAAGCCAGCTAAGTATAAGTACTTAGCTGTTATATGACAAAGGTATGTATTTGTCACGAATATATGAGTGCATGCTTATGTTTGTAACAGAGAGCTGACAATTGTTAGAGAAGCCTCGATAACTAGACTGGATAAAATTACATCTGCGTTGTTTTACAGATGACGGCGATCCTGGTGACTCCCAAGATTGCAGGGAGCCCTCCACCCAAGATCAAGCGGTCAAGGACCCCTCGCCATCAGGAGAAGCCGTGTTAGAGAAATCAGACCAGGAGGCGGGGCCTAGCATCGCGCCATCGTGACGTAGAATCACGTGAGCGGTGGGGAGCCTACGGTGGATGGCAGCGAGGCGGCCGGCTGGCGCTCTCTTGGCGGTGGCATTCGGATGCGACGGACGTATCACCTGTAGCTCTAATTCATTACTGCGATTAATTGTTGCGATTAGGTTTTCTTAGAATAATGATCGGTTTTGTTATTAATTTTGCTTTCTTGTTAAAAAATTAACTCCACTTCTAGTTTAGAATAGTATCTTCTCACTGCCTCAGAAGACTGTCGGCAAGACTGCTGAGCATAAAGTCCTGAGTTTGATAACTGGGTCGAACAAGGTGTAAAGTGTTTTATTTTCAGGAAGCTATCAGCTCGGTGTCCAGAAAGCTAATTCTCGTAATTTAAAACGTTCAAAATCTAGTCGCAGTCTTATCTCGGCAACAAAGAAATGTCAAAAACTGGCAAAAATGTAAAAGTAGGAAAGAAAAATACGTTTATTTTCATTACAGCAAAATAAATACACCTTAAAACTATAAAAACAGAAAACAAAGATTATAATGCCAAAAGGGCCTCAGTTCAGCATAATGTCAGATGACAATACAAGGTGTACCACCTGACGCTGATTTTCAGCTGCAACCCACGAATAGGAAACTAGAGCTATTTTCGACAGGCTTCCGCTGCTTTATACCTCTTCAGGGCAACATTAATATTTACTATTTCAGGCTTCAGTATTTCTGTTGCCTTTTATTGTAAAGTGACAATTGATATCGCACTTATTCCAAAATGACGAGCAACCCGCACTTTGTAAGTTCATTACGGCGGCCATTGCTAGGCGCATATTCAGCTGTCAAATTAACGGGCTTAATAAATAGTGGTGATACTGACGCTGCCGACAGCACGGTATAGCGCTGCAGCGCATTTCATTTGTTTCTCACTCCTCGCCTCCTCGCCCCACTGTCGCATAACGAGGTGAGTTTGCTATACTACGTTTGATACAATTATGAATATGTGTAGGTGTAAATAGCAACGTATCCCTCAGTAGCCATTCCCATGCACTTGTCATGCTTATTCTTTTACCTATAACTCACTAAGGGCCGATTTTTCAACCGACAGATAATTTTTATTCATGGAATAAAATTGACGACTGACAGATTTTGTATGGAAGAACTGTCAATAATTCAAAATTATTCCTCGCATAAAATTATCTGGAGTTGGAAAAATCAGCCCTAATATAATCAAAGAACAAAAATATACAAATGTCATACAATGTTCTCGTAAATTATATAATAACCTAATCACTAAAACGTCACTCACAAAAATGTCAGGTAGAAATAATGTTATTTTAAATGTCCTGGGAGTAAGCATGCAGCGACTGATTATCCCACTCGCATCATTTTACGAGTAATCAACATTATAAAACTCATTTGACAGCTGTCGACTGTGCACAATATAACATAATTTACGGAACATGCTAAAAACACGTATTTTTTCATAAAAAAACAGACAAAAATGCGATCATCAAGGGATACGGGATACCGAATACATTATTTGAAATTGTTTGGAGCCATTATAAAACAATTAAAGCCCCATTTACACGGTGCAAGTCTGTGGCATGTACCAAAAGAGATAAGTAACCAGTGTCCTCGGATATTATGAAGTTTAGTAAGAAATTGATGGATGTTTTCGAATTAAATTAAATTTGATAAATGAGCTCTTTGTTTTCTATTACATAAAATATTTTTAATTCGTTAACTTCCATTAGTTTTTTTTTAAACTTCAACTATATCCGACGACCTTGGTTACTTATCTCCTTTGGAGACCGTACAGTAAAAAGGGGTTAAAAACTGAAAGTTCGTCATAGGGCACAACACTGCTCTAAGTCCACAAGCCGCCATTGTTTTGTTTTTGTTTACATTCATGTGGATCACAAAATAAACGAAAACTAGATTAATATTAATGAGACTTGGAGTGTAGCACTATTAAAGACGAGCTAAGGAAAAGGGAAGCGTCTAACACTGGTAAAAAGAAGCTTTATTGGAAAAGACAATAAAATATGAACGTTTTACAATTTATAGGTTACCTTGTGTTTGTTAACTTGAAATTCATTTTTTGGTGAAGACTGGAGGCGTACGACAGGAATAATCTGATCAGAGTTCAAAATCAACTCGAGTATTATCTTCTTGAGTGAATCACTTCAGAGATGTTAATTCTAGCACTGATCTAATATGATAATATAAACAAACACACACATTTACTATAATTTACGCTATAAGCACAAGTGCCTGTAGGCAATAAAAACGGACTTAGTTCTCTTGGGAGCATCACCAGTATACGAATTTCAGCCATAAAAGTCTTCAGGTTTAAACAGCGCATAGTCTCGACGAAATATTGGGTTCCAATTTTTTTCCGAGAGTCTTCTCCCACAGTTTTCGTCTTTTAATACCTTCGGCAAGTACATGAGTCCTCGTATTTTTGCAGTCAACAGCTGCGCGACGGGGCATATTAATTAATTATGCGTAAAAAAAGTCGCTTGTCTACAAAAAAATTATGGATAGTGACAGCTAGCTGTCAAATTCTTGAACGTTGGAGCGCAGCAACATCTGATGTGAGCAAGTGGCGGTTTTTATCCCCATTGAAGCAGTAACTTATATTATTGCTTTAACTAATGGTATGCTACTGGCAATAATTAATCGCACCGCGTAAATCAGGCTTTAAGTTTCGTTAAATATAGGGCTCAAGATAAAACAAAACAAATGATAGTTTTGTTCTAGGTAGTTTTGAAACAGTAAATTGATAAAAGTGACGATCTCCAGAGGTAGCGTTAAGCGATTAGTGACCGTGACTAGTGGGCGCCGGTCGTCGGTCGCCGGCGTAGTAAACACGCCCAGTGGCCTAGTTTGTAACGACTACCAGTGATTCAAAAAACCTTTTTTTTTTAGCTAAGGAACTGTATATTAACAAAATCCGTACCGTGTGTCGTCGATGTTTCTGGCAAAAGAAAGATTAGTTACGTTGGCCGGAACGATTATCATAATAATCACTCGCTTTTTTGCTATACTGGTCTTATTTGGTGCAGCCGCAAACACAGACTTTCCTGCTAATTTGTCACTACGCACTTTATACTTTTTATTGGTTTTCTTTTTTTTTTTTTTTAACTTATAGTATAATATATTATGTTGTGTTGTGTGTTAGTTTATGCTAAATTTTTTTTTTTCTAAGGCCTATTGTCTACGACGCCACTCAAAAGTAACATCAATGGGTAGCCAGAATATTACAGCACAAGTATAATATATTATGGTGGTCCGTACACAACAGGACATTTCTGGTTAGCTGCAAAGACAGCTGAACAACAGACCTGAGGTCAAAGACCTCAGGAGGTCTTGAGGTCTGTTCAAATTTATGGTAAACTAGCTTCTGCCCGCGACTTCGCCCACGTGTATGTAGGAAATTATCCCACGTGAACGTGTTACCGGGATAAAGAATAGCCTATATGATACTCCATAACATCAGCTATCCACCAGTGAAAGTCCCGTCAAAATCGGTCAAACCGTTTCGAAGATTTTCCGGAACAAACAAACAGACAAACAATTTTTTTTTTTTTTATTTATTTTAATTTTTTTTAATAAAAAGGCGTTTTTAAATTTTGTTTTGTCTGTCACAAATAAAAAATTAAAAACGCTTTTTTATAGTAGTGTATATACTTTCATAATAATGTACATTTAGTAAAAAGCGTAATTTTGATATTACAAACAGACACTTAAATTTTATTTATTTGTATAGATGTAAGTATGGGTAATCCCCATTATACGGAGAGATAAAATTGAACACAAATAACGTATGAAAAGTATACTTTCTCCACTCCTGATTACTTTTACGAGCCCATCAAACAGCCATCAGTCAATAATGACATTTTATTTAAGAATGTCTAAACATGCCTCATTCGTCTACCGAGGCGGCCTACAGGATCAATTGAATTCAGCACAAAGAAAAACACAATTGTGTACTGAAAAATCACGAAGGGATCCGCGGGCCAGAATAATAGCGTTAAATAAATAATATGGGATCGTCTCAACTTAATTTGCCAGACCTGTTATGTATTATATGGTGAAGTGGCCTTGAAGACAGCGGTGGCGGGAGCGAGTAGTACACTCACTTTCAACTTTAACAGCGATTAGTTCTACCTTGTTACTTAGCATTTATTTTTCTATACCCACCGAGCATACCGACAAAAATGTAAACGGACTTGTGTACAACTCCAGAAGGTCAATTCTCGTAATTTAAAACGGGCAAAATCTAGTCGCAGTCTCATCTCGGTGACAAACAATTGTCAAAAACTTGTCAAATTGTAGGGAAATTAGAGAAATTTTTAACAGATTGAGACTGAGATCAGACTGTGAACGTTCTTAAAATTACGAGAATTGCCCCTCAGATAGCTTAACTTTTGCAGTTTTCTTTACAACTTATATAATTTCAATTTCTCGTGGTGACGTTATGTTGCGCTTTTGCTACTATGCTCAAACTCAGAGTGTGTTTTTGAGCATAGTAGCATAAGCGCAATGCTTTCCGTAATAATCCCAAAACGCGAGAAAGATTCGGAAATTTTTTAAAAATTTCACTCAATATACTTCCCTAGATTTTACAAAAGTAGACACTACAAGATGTTGTAATAAGAAACTTAGCTTCTCCGTTTTAATGAGCGTTCTCCAAAATCCCACCGAGATTTCCGCAGCACAGATCATGTCCCTGAATCCATGGGAAAAACACATAAGCCAGCTCCAAAAATTGTAATATTTGAAAAGGCATTGTTTGGGCGAGAGGCATGCAAGTAATATCAAGTAAGCGAACAAAACAGCGGCACCATCAATCAGCTTCACAGTATCAAAATTAGGTTGAATTCAGGGAACAAACTGGTATGGTTGGAAAAAACACGGGGAGGCGACCACGTCATTGATATCTGAGTTTTTACTGAAATGTGCTAAGAGAAAGTTTTAGCTGTAACCAGAATAACTGGCCTTTATGGACATAAAATATAGGTATAAACAAACCCAGACATTGACTAATGAAAAACCATGTAGCTGCACAGCTTTTTGGTGTTTACAATTTTTATCAAAAACTTAGCAAAGCCTTTCAGTAGTTCATTGCAAAGAATACCTTTTACAATAATTGTATTCGCAGCTATGCTTGTACGTACAGACTAAAAATTCTGCGAAGCCATTTCAGTGAGATAACTCTGGTTTAGAGGCCACCGATTGGAAGAAAGGGAACTCGAAAGCCTTTACTATGAAACGATCCTTGATACACATTCCATCGGTGACTTCCATTACCATCGCTGGTTTTGTTAGCGCTGTGAATATAATTCTAAAACAAAAATAGTAGTGTACAGGGAATGAAACACGATTTTCAATTGTTTGTTTATTTTTATTGGTTTTAGTGGGTGTTGGTAAGAGGAGTACCAGCAACATATGAAAGGTTTGAATTATGAGTACAGCAGAGTTGATGGCTGGCGACTGAAAGAGCAACAATGCTGTAACAAGATTAAAATTCCACACAAGATGGATCGAATTTGATAAGATCCTCTTTGTAAACAATGTTTCCCTTTTACCATGTTTATTAAGTATTGGTTTAGCGGAGCCTTGGCGTAGCATCAGACGTGTATTTCGGTTATTTTGATAACTTAATATTCACGTGTCTCAAAGACGTGTGAAAATTTGGCCGCCTTTACGAATGAGTGTTAACTTTTTTGCTCTTATGACAAACTAACCTTTGCCCTCGGCTTGCCACGGAAACGTGCGCAATGTACTGCCAGGAGAAAAAGTACCAATGCTATCCTAACCTAGGTGTAACCCATGAGGAATCTGTGTGCCAAATTTCATCGAAAAAGGCGTGAATAGGTAACAGAGAGACAGAGTTACTTTCGCATTAATATGGATTATTCTGACTTTTGACCGTCTTGGGTAAAACGTATGCTTGACAACATTTACGTAAATGTCTTTAACTACTCTCAAATTATAATGTTTATTTTTTATGTATCTTTTACATACCTTCTTTGAAAAGGCAATTATTTTTAAAAGAATAACCGTGGAGTTTCTTGCCGGCTCTTCTCCATAGGAAAAGACCAATTGGAACCGTGCACCTAGCTTCTGACGTTTCATAAGTGCCCATGTTGGTTTATCTGAAATAAAATATTTTGATTTTGATTTATGTGCATTTTTTACAACTTATTACGTTTTTCACATACGAACTTCTCGCGTTTGACCACTATTGTTCCCATGCCCGTTTTCACTAAGCTACACTAGGCGACACCTAAATAACTGCCGAAATTAAAATCACGCTGTTGGATTTTCAACGCTCGGCTTAGCGCCGAAAGTCAACAATCAAAAATCGCGCAGCGGGAACCTTTCTCAGCTGAGGATAAGTGATGATGCGAAGGTGATGGGGGACGTTTATTTGAACAAAGAGACTCAGATTACTCGAGACTAGTTCAAAGTTGCTTCTTACGATACCACTACATGGAGTAAGTATTCTTTTTTCTGACTGAAGCTGCAAATAGTCTTACAATTGAGTTATTTTCACACAAATTGTCACTATTCACTTTCTCAACTTCTTTGGAAACAATTTTTTTTGTGAGAAGTTTTGCGTGTACGAGTAGTAATTTCTGTCCACCCAAAAAGTACCTGACTACCGATAGCTAGTTTTGGGACCTTCGACTACCTTTGAAGATAGTTTGGACTAGTTTATATAGCTAGTTAGGTTCTTTGAATGGTGATATATCCCTGTTCATAATAAATTCTTACCGACTACTTTGACTGTCTAAAAATAAGTAAGTATGTACCCCGAACGGAATGCTGCAGTTACAGTTAGACTCAGAAGTGGAGTGACATTGTCACGAAGCAATAGATTGACACTTTTGTTTACTATAGACACACACTCACATTCGATTGCAACTGATTGTATTTCATAAATTCAACCATTAGGGTATATGGCATGATAGCCTAGCGGTTATCATACGTCGGTAAGCACGTTCATGCATAGCGAGCCGTGGGTTCGAATCTCACGTGCGGTGATAATGTTTTTAAATGTTATTATAATTACCTAATCGTATAATAATCACGCTATTGCATAAAGTTCCGTATTCCGTATTCCGTTCACATAACTCTTAAAACTTTATGATTATACTCATAGAAATCTAAATAAATAAACTATAAGGTAGACAGATGCAGTTAACTTGACTCATTCACCGCGACTAAATAGAACGTTATTTGTTTTTGGTTGGTTGTTATTGTGGATTAGTGACGTGTGTTTAATCTATCAGCGGTACAATACCGCTGATAGATTAAACACACGTTTCCTTGTAATAGTCTTATAATTTCCTTGCATTTCAAAATGAACTACAACAGTTCATTTTGAAATGCAAGGAAATTCAAATATTGAGATGAAAGCAGATATTATCGCGCTGCGTAAAAGTAGACTTAATATTATATCACAGATAATTCATGAAACCAGACTGAGTGTGTTATGATTTAATTATTTTATCGATTTTTTTTTCTTTTTAAAGTATAACTGCTGATCCTTTTAGTTATTTTTTAAACCTTATACTTATATTTATCATAAAGCCTAAATAGAAGAAAAAATAATAATGATGAATATAAAATATAACATTAAGTATAATAATATAATATGTAATATTTCTATTTTCAAAATAATTTTTTTTCAAATTGGTAATATTCGTATTTTGCTAGTAACCTAACAGTACTCTTTTTTTGTTTTAGAGAAATACCTACTGTGAGTCGGAGGGTTAAAAGTTTTTTTTTTTCCGCCGTCATAGACGGCGGAAAAAAAAGTTTCTCCCCAGGAGAAACCGGGGCGCCCTGCGGACTCTCCGTCCGTTTACCGGCCCATTGTGCTGCTCGACGACGTGGGCAAGCTCTTTGAAAGAGTTATTGCAGACAGCCTTGTCGGGCGGCTGGTGCGGATGGGGCCGGATTTGGCGGAAAGCCAGTTTGGTTTCCGCAGGGGGCGCTCTACGGTGGACGCCAACATGCGCGTGCGAGCCCTCACGACGGGGGATGCCGTGGCCCGGGGTGGGGTTGTCTTGGCGGTGTCTCTAGACATCGCCAATGCCTTCAATACCCTGCCCTGGAGTTGCATCAGGGAGGCTCTCCGGTATCACCGGATGCCGACCTACCTCTGTCGCATTGTCGAGGCCTATTTGACGGACAGGGCCGTCATCTACCCCGGTCTCCGGGGAGAGTGGAACCGGCGAGAGATGTCGTGCGGTGTCCCACAAGGATCGGTCCTGGGGCCGCATCTGTGGGATATCGGGTACGACTGGGTGCTGCGCGCCGACCTCCCTAGCGGCGTCAGCGTGGTTTGCTACGCTGACGACACGCTGGTCCTAGCGCAGGGGAGGTCGCACCAGGCGGCGGCCGAAATAGCGACACGCGGGGTTGCGATAATCGTTGAGAGGATCCGGCAATTGGGACTCGAGGTGGCCCTGCACAAGTCCGAGGCCATATGTTTTCATGGTCCACGGGACGCGCCACCGTCGGGTTCCCAAATAACGGTAGGAGGGGTTCACATCGGCGTCGAGTCGACGATGAAGTACCTGGGACTCGTCCTCGACAGCCGGTGGAATTTCGTGGAGCATTTCCGACGTTTGGCTCCCAGACTGAAGCGGGCCGTGGCTGCCTTGAGGCGGCTTCTGCCCAATCTAGGGGGCCCAAACGCCTCCTGCCGGAGGCTATATGCGGGGGTCCTGCGGTCCATGGCCCTTTACGGGGCACCGGTGTGGGCGCGTTCCTTGAGGCGGCGACCAGCCCGCCGGTTCCGGCTCTGGTCCAGGCCATGGTATGGCGGGAGGCGAGAGTGCATGGGAAGCCATCACCTCCTTCTGCGAAGCAGTAATGCTCGCAAAGGAGGAGGCTGAGCGCGTGAGGGAGAGGCAATCTCTGCGCCCTCACGCCCCTAGTCGCCGCAGGAGACGCCCTGGACGTCGGGAGTCACCAGCCGACTCCCTGCCACCGTAGGCGCGGGCTTGCAGGCGGCGAGCAATGGGCAGCTCGCCACCCGGAAAAAGCTGGTTTTCGTTTGAACGGCGAACGGTTCGTAAAAACGAATAATTCGGCTAAATATATCGTTGTTACGAGTATGAAACCACTTGTTTCATATTCACTGACTAGCTGTTGCCTTCCACTTTGAGTAAAACCCACCCGTGTTCAATTGGGAACAAGGAGGGACTTGGCTCTTGCAACCTATATTTTTAAATTATTACGTGGCAATACTTCAAACTCAGGTATATTCAAAGAAATAAACTTGTGTGTGCCCGACAATTATGTATTGCGAAGGCGAGAGCCACGTCTATTGGCGGTGCCCAGTAGTAGGACCAATCTAATGAGTAAAGCCGGTATATACTCGATCATTCTAGATGTTTCTACAATAGAAGGTTCTAGAACTATCTGCGGCACTATATAAAGCCGAGATAAGCCACGACCGAGAGAGAGTTGAATAAGCGATACAAGTGAATACATCGAAAGCGATCTTTAAGTGCGACTTAAGTGTAATTGTGTTTTATAATTAGTGTGTTTGAGTTGTTATTAGTGTTATTTAACGTTTAAAAAAATAAAGAAAAAGAAAGACAGAAAAGAAAGAAAGAATTAAAGTGTAATTTTAGGTAATTTATATCGGCAGTTTTTAATTGTCACGAACCCCGAAACTCGTAACAGTATTGACGTGTAAAAGTGTTTGTACAAACCTACTTACAAAATAAAATCATTTATCATTATGATGTATTATTTATCATTATTGGTTCATTTAAGTCAAAAGCAGCATTACTGAAAGCAAATTGAAATTAATGTCTGATTCATGGGGTAATCATTTGAAAAAAGTTTATAAAAATTCCACTGTGGCCAGGAACCGCTCTCTTGCATATTTACAGGTATATCTTTACAAGTGCAACCTCTAACAGCTGAGCGTTTGCTTATCTTCGGTGCAGCAATGTCTAGCGGCATTGAAGGCATTGGCGATGTCTAGAGACACGGCCAAGACAACCCCACCCCGGGCCACGGCATTCCCCGTCGTGAGGGCTCGCACGCACATGATGGCGTCCACCGTAGAGCGCCCCCTGCGGAAACCAAACTGGCTTTCCGCTAAATCCGGCCCCACCCGCATCAGCCGCCCGACAAGGCGGTCTGCAATGACTATTTCAAAGAGCTTGCCCACCTCGTCGAGCAGCACGATGGGCCGGCAAGCGGACGGAGAGTCCGCAGGGCGCCCCGGTTTCTTGATGAGGACCAGTTTCCCCGTTTTCCAACGTAGTGGGAACCGGCCCCTCTCCAAGCATGTGCTTAGTAGCCCCCTTAGTCGAGGCCCGAAAGCCTCCAAGGCCAGAACCCAGGCTTTTCCAGGTAAGCCGTCGGGTCCTAGGGCGGTATTTTTAGCATTCAGCCTACGTACCGCCACTCTCAGCTCTATCTCGGTCACCTCCGGAACGCGAAGGGAACAGAGCGCTCACCACGTCCACCACGAGCTGGGGCGTTTCTCCCGCACCATCTTATAGAGGCGTCCCCACGGGTCTCTGTTCAGAATCCCCAGCGACTCCTCGCGGGCCAGACACGTGGCCCGCAGAATCTCCGCTCGAAGGGCGGTCTTCGCCGCTCTGTACCCCTCGTACAGCACCGCCTGCATGGTTTCCGTATCCGGAGGGCGGATACTGAGCCTGCGGTGCCTGGTGTACCGACATCGCGCAGCCACGCACGCCTCGCGCAGAGACGTCAGCTCCGGTGACCACCAGCACACCTGGCACCGGGCGCGTCCGGGCTGGACCCGGGGCATGGCCACGTCGCATATTTTGGACATGGCCTCCCGGAACCACTCCGCCTCGTCGTTGATATCAGCAGTCCTGTATGGTGGTGACACCCAGACCTGCACGTTCGAGGCTTCCAGGAGGAGCTCCCGGTCCAGGTGCTTCAGCGCCCACCGCGGACACCCGGGGCCTGTCGGACTGGCGCGCTCGAGGTCTGGGCGGAGACGTCGAACCGGATGTACCAGTGGTCGGAATAGGTCTCCACCTCATAACGCCTTTAACACCCTGCCCTGGAGTTGTATTCGGGAGGCACTGCGGTATCATCGAGTGCCTCCCTACCTCCGCCACATCGTTGCGGCTTATCTGTCGAAGAGGTGTGTTACCTACATGGGACGTGATGGCGTAAATCAGCGCCGCATGTCGTGCGGCGTTCCACAGAGCTCGGTCCTAGGCCCGCTCCTGTGGAACATTGGGTACGACTTGGTGCTGAGGGGCGAGCTCAGACCAGGGGTAGACCTGACGGTTTATGCGGATGACACGCTGGTCACTGCCCGGGGGAGCTCGCATAGGAAGGCAGCGTTGCTTGCGACGGCTGCGGTCTCACAGGTGGTGGGCCGCATACGTCTTCTAGGCCTGGAGGTGGCCCTCAGCAAGTCCGAGGCCATGGTGTTTCATGGCCCCCGGCGGGCGCCGCCGCCCGGCTCACACATCGTGGTCGGGGGGGCTCGGATCGCTGTCGAGTCTACCATGAAGTACCTGGGATTGGTGCTCGACAGCCGGTGGGACTTCGGCCCCCACTTCCGGCGGCTGGCGCCCAAGTTGTTGGGCGCGGCTGGGGCACTATCAACGCTGCTTCCTAATCTGGGGGGCCCGAGCGCCGACTGTAGGCGGCTCTACGTGGGGGTCGTGCGATCGATGGCCCCGGTGTGGGCCTCTGACCTGACGGCCGGCAGTATCGCAATACTGCGGAAACCGCAGAGAGCGATGGTCGTCAGAGTCATCAGGGGATATCGCACGATCTCCTACGAGGCGGCCTGCGTACTGGCTGGATCCCCGCCCTGGGACCTCGAGGTGAAAGTACTCGCGTCATTGTATCGGTGGTGCGAGGAAACAAGGGCGCGGGGCGAGCGACCGATGCAGCGACACATGGAGCTGCATCGGTCACAGCTTCGCGAGGTCATGGTGGCGGAATGGCGGGACAGGCTAACACGCCTTACCGCTGGCCTCGTCACCATCGAGGCGGTCCGGCCGGTGCTCGAGTGCTGGCTCGGGAGGAGGCACGGCCCCCTGTCATTTCGGGTGACGCAGGTGCTCTCGGGGCATAGTTGATTCGGGAAGTACCTGTGTCGCATAAACAGGGAGCCGGACGCCCGGTGTCACCACTGCGTCGACTGCCGGGAGGACACGGCGCGGCATACGCTGGCAGAGTATGTCGCCTGGGAGGAGCCGCGCCGTGCCCTCATCTCAGAAGTAGGCAGTGACCTGTCGCTGCCGGCCGTGGTCGGGTCGATGGTCGGCAGCGAAGAGTCCTGGGACGCGGTGGTTTCCTTCTGCGAGACGACCGTTTCGCAGAAGGAAGCTGCGGAAAGGGAGAGGGAGATCTCGTCCTCTCACCCGGCCCGCAGCAGGCGCACCGGGCGTCGGCGGAGGGCGGACAACGCCCTCTTCCAGCCCCCCTAAATGGGTCCAGGGGCGACGGACTCGGGGAAGTCCGTCGCCCCTCACACATCAGGACCCGAGGTGGCGGCGCGTAATGTTCCACGCGCGCCCCTCTTAGACGTCGCGGGGGGAGTCAAACACCTCACTCCCCCCCTGACCCGAGGAGGCCCGCGGTGGCGGGCCCGCACCAGCCGGGGGTTGCGGAAGGATCTTACGTTCCCGCGACCCCCGGCGTAAGTGTGAGATGGAACACTGGGGTTATTTTTAGTCAGTAAGAGTCTGACAGACCCCGTCGGCCGCCCTAGGGCAGCCGACATTCATGAGGATTTTCCACCCCGGAAAAAAAAAAAGGTCGGTGGTCGTCTACACCGGACCAGGAGACTATTGGTGCCCCCCCCCCCAGATACGATGGGGCTGCCTTCCGAAGAAGGGCGGGACTGATCCTCCTTGAGTAGGAGGGTACCCGTCTGGGGAATATTTCCAGTAGTCGTAATATCCATTTTTTTCCTTTTTAAGGGTGAGGGCAAGAGTGGCTCAGTGGCCTGGGCCACTGACCCACTGTGAGCTCAGGACCGGGGGTCCAGACCCCCGGTCCTGAGCTCACAGTGGCTCAGGATTACGGGGTGGCCGACAGCTGGGCAGAACCAACCGCCGCCTCGGCGACCCCACACTGCCGCCGGATACCAGACAGACGCAGCGCGGGCATGGACACCCTCCACCACTCTCGTGGTCATTTCGTCATTTTTCATAAAAAATATAATTAAAAAACGTGCTTGATCTTTATACAATACACACACAAATAAAAAAATAACGGAAAAATAATTTAATAATCCTGAACCATAAATTGCACTCACAAAATTTCGAAAACATATTTATTTCGCATTAAAATGGGAAAATAAGCTTTCGGAACCCACCAATGGTTTGTAGGCCGTTTTTATCACAGTCAGTAAAATGGCAATACATAATAATTGTGAATGCAATGACAATACGACAGTCTTGCCAGGTCATCGACCTATGCATCAAAATCGGTGTGTACGGATTTAAATTATAATATTGTATTGAACACATTAATTTAAAACGAGCTCTCACAATTTTGTTCCGTAGTTTTTGCAGCAGTCTGCAAGCGAATTATTCAGTAGGAATAATGCAAAAACATTGATATTCATTTCAATCATTGCCTTTTCCAGCAGCCCTAGCTGCTGAATTCTGACCAGTATTTCACAAGGAGCGGCTGCTTATCTAACCTCTACAACGAAGCTAAACATTCAACATTATAATTATATCATATTAATCTACCAACCTACCTACTTTCGGGTCATCATTACTACCAATTCCAGTGCCTAAAACGGGTTTGATAGAAAAATATGTCAATAGTTGGGTCCCTGAAAACGATGCGGAAACCATTTTAACCCCGTGGCAAAACGACAAAGTACCTCCTAAACGACAGAAGAGAAAGGAAACAAGTCCGGTACAAAGTGACAATACAAAGAAATCAAAGAATGCACAATGCAATGCAAAGAATGCAATTTCGCATTAAAATGGGAAAATAAGCTTTCGGAACCCACCAATGGTTTGTAGGCCGTTTTTATCACAGTCAGTAAAATGGCAATACATAATAATTGTGAATGCAATGACAATACGACAGTCTTGCCAGGTCATCGACCTATGCATCAAAATCGGTGTGTACGGATTTAAATTATAATATTGTATTGAACACATTAATTTAAAACGAGCTCTCACAATTTTGTTCCGTAGTTTTTGCAGCAGTCTGCAAGCGAATTATTCAGTAGGAATAATGCAAAAACATTGATATTCATTTCAATCATTGCCTTTTCCAGCAGCCCTAGCTGCTGAATTCTGACCAGTATTTCACAAGGAGCGGCTGCTTATCTAACCTCTACAACGAAGCTAAACATTCAACATTATAATTATATCATATTAATCTACCAACCTACCTACTTTCGGGTCATCATTACTACCAATTCCAGTGCCTAAAACGGGTTTGATAGAAAAATATGTCAATAGTTGGGTCCCTGAAAACGATGCGGAAACCATTTTAACCCCGTGGCAAAACGACAAAGTACCTCCTAAACGACAGAAGAGAAAGGAAACAAGTCCGGTACAAAGTGACAATACAAAGAAATCAAAGAATGCACCAAACTACACTGTACCAACACACAACAAATATGATATCCTAAACAGCGAAGAAACAGAAGAACCAGTTAAAATTAAGGAGTACATACCAAAGCCTGAACCAATTTTTGTGACAGGAGTCATGGATGTTATAGCATTAAAAGCTACACTAGACAAAATTGTTGATAACAAATTATATAAAATGACAACTTTAAGATCTGGCCATATAATCAAGCTAATGCCAAATGATATCCAAACTTACAAAACTATCAGAGAGCAGTTTATGGTAAATAATATATCACATTATACTTATAAATTAAAATGTGATAGAGCATACAGAGTTGTATTACGGGGACTACACTCTACCGAAGACACTACTCTAATAAAGCAAGAACTAAAAGAACAAGGACATGAAGTTAGACAAATAGTAAACGTTTTACACAAGTCGACCAAAGAACCATTACCAGTCTTCTTTGTGGACTTAGAACCAAACAAAAACAATAAAGAAATATTGAATGTAAGATATTTAAGCCAAATGAGAGTGACATTTGAAGCTCCTTATAAAAAAAAAGAAATAATGCAATGCAAAAGATATCAGAGGTTTGGACATACAAAAAATCAATGTTTTAGGCTATTTAGGTGTGTAAAATTTGGCAACGATCATCCTACCTCTTCGTGTACCAAAACACCAGAAACAGATGCGAGATGTGCAGACTGTCAAGAAAGATATCCCGAAAGCTATAAGGGTTGTACAAAATACAAAGAATACAAGGAAAGAATATTAAAAACCAAATCGAACGTTACACGAAAACAAACTCAGTATGTAAAAGACAGCCAAACAGCAGAAGAAACAATTAAATCAAATCCAAGGCAGATAGGTGGCGGGACGGATGAGGGAGAGAGCCTCCCGTCCCAACCGCCGCGGGAGACGCTCCGGGCGTCGGGAGCCGCGTGACGACTCCCGGCCACCGTAGGCGCGGGCCTGCGGGCGGAGAACAATGGGTAGCTCACCGCCCGATCAGAACCAGGCCCGTGCCGAACGGCGCGTAAGTGTTCCACGCGCGCCTCAAAGAGATGTCAGCATAATTTGAGGGGCCCCTTAGGGCCGAAGCCTGCCGGGTCAGCGGGATTGTCTCAAAGGGTTACCGCTACCCCGGAACATAAAGGGCGAAGGAAGGAACATGGGTGGGTTTTAGTCAGTAAGAGTCTGACACTCCCTTCCGCTCCACCCAGAGCGGGAGGGCTCATTTGATGATTTCACACCAGAAAAAAAAAAAAATCCAAGGCAGATTAATCTCAAAGAAAAAAGAAGCTATGCAGATGTAACAAAAGATCGATCACCAACTCAAAATGTACCCGATCCGGAAAACCTTCCAGACAGACTTGAACTAATGTTCGCCAAATTTGAAAAAATCATGATGAGCATGATGGACAGAATGATGGACCGTATGATCTAGCTTGTCACAAGCCTAGTAACCAAATGATCAATACCCTCCGATTTTTTACTTGGAACGCCAACGGCTTGACGGAACGTCGTCAAGAGTTTCAAACTTTTCTCCAAATAGAAAAAATTGACATAGCATTAATTTCTGAAACAAGATTCACTGAAAAATCTCACTTAAATTTACAAAATTACTCAGTACACACAACAAACCACCCATCTGGAAATAGTCATGGTGGAACTGCAGTAATTATAAAAAATAACATCAAACATTACGAAATGGAAAAATACCAATCGGATAAAATACAAGCTACGTCAATAAAAGTAGTCGCCAATGAGAAAGTCGAGACAACCTTTTCTGCCGTGCACTGTCCACCCAGACACAGGTTGACTAGAGATGACTACAATAAGTACTTCTCTTCCCTTGGGTCCAGATTTATTTGCGGTGGGGATTGGAACGCAAAACACACTTTTTGGGGCTCTCGTCTAATCACATACCGTGGAAGGCAACTACATGGCACAATACAAAATTTAAGACTCGTTCATGACCTCACGTGAACCAACATACTGGCCAACTGATCTAAATAAAATACCTGATCTGCTCGACTTCTATATCACTAAAAATATAAGTTGAAACTACATGACAATTGAAACCTGCACGGATCTGTCATGTGACCACACCCCAGTTATATTGAACGTAAGCACAACAGTGGTCTTAGTGCAACCGGTAGAAAGACTATAGTCTTTCTACAGATAGTAGGACTATAGATAGTAGGACGAAATCACAATGAGGATCAAGCTATTAAGCACATTAAAAACAGTTGAAGACATAGAAGAGACTATTGAAAACCTAAACAAATTCATTCATGAAGCAGCTACTATCTTCACAAAAATGCGAAAAAAGATACCTCAAACACTTAATGAATATCCAAAAACCATCAGAGATAAAATACTGGAACGTCGTAATTTAAGAAAAATATGGCACAGAAATAGATATCCGGTAGACAAAACAGCGTTCAACAAATCTTCTAATGAACTAAAAGACCTTATTAAAAGTTTTACCAACAATAACGTCCAAGCTTTCCTGTCTAACTTAAACTCAAGTTCAGACACTAACTATTCGCTGTGGAAGGCAACTCAAAAATTAAAACGTCCCTTTTTTTTTCTGCGTGGGAAATCATCATATGACTTCTCCCGCTCTGGGCGGAGCAGGAGGGCGTGTCAGACTTTTACTGACTAAAACCCACCCGTGTTCCTTCAGTTGCCTATGCCAGGGACCACGGTATCTCTTTCGAACAACCCGCGGCCCTGGCAGGCATCGGCCCTAGCGGACACCGTCACTTCGTGCTGACATCTCTTTGAGGCGAGCGTGGAACACAACGCGCCGTCGATACGGACCTGGAATTTGTCGGGCGGCGAGCTGCCCATTGCTCGCCACCCGCAAGCCCGCGCCTACAGTGGCCGGGAGTCGGCTGATGACTCCCGACGTCCAGGGCATCTCCTGCGGCGACTAGGGGCGTGAGGGCGCAGAGATTGCCTCTCCCTCACGCGCTCCGCCTCCTCCTTTGCGAGCATTACTGCTTCGCAGAAGGAGGTGACGGCTTCCCATGCACTCTCGCTCCGTACCATGGCCTGGACCAGGGCCGGACGCGAGAGAGCGCCTCTGCCGATCGCCGCCACGAGGACGCGGCGGTGCTCCGCCCAAGCCGGGCAGACCTCCACCGTATGCTCCACAGTGTCCTCCGGGCGATCCACACAGTGGTGATACCTTACCTGAACAGGAACCTCCCGAAACAACCGTGGAGGGCGCCGTGGCGCCTCTCCAGCCACTCCTCAAAGAGGGGACTTACCGCCGCAATTGTGGCGTGCCCAGCACTGGGTTGCGACAATCGCACTCTCCATGTCGCCATGAGATCCCGCTGGAGCTCTGTCCGCTGTATCGTGATTTCTCGCGGCAGCGGAGTTACGCCCAGGCGTTTTGCCTCCTCTCGCCACACCCATATGTGGGCGAGGGCTTTTGCCTCCAGATCCCATGGCGGCAATCCGGCAAGGAGGCTCGCCACCTCAGCGGAGACCGTGCGATATCCTCGGATCAGCCGGACGGCCATGACCCTTTGGGACGCGTTCAACCAGCGGGCTGGTCGCCGCCTCAAGGAATGCGCCCACACTGGTGCCCCGTAAAGGGCCATGGACCGCACGACCCCCGCATATAGCCTCCGGCAGGAGGCGTTTCGACCCCCTAGATTGGGCAGAACCAGCCTGGGAGCCAAACGTCGGAAATGCTCCACGAAGTTCCACCGGCTGTCGAGGACGAGTCCCAGGTACCAGGTGAACCCCTCCGACCGTTATTTGGGAACTCGACGGTGGCGCGTCGCGAGGACCATGAAAACACATGGCCTCGGACTTGTGCAGGGCCACCTCGAGTCCCAATTGCCGGATCCTCTCTACGATTGTCGCAACCCCGCGTGTCGCTATTTCGGCCGCCGCCTGGTGCGACCTCCCCTGCGCTAGGACCAGCTTGTCGTCAGCGTAGCGCGAGACGTGCGAGGCTGCGCGACGTCGGTACACCAGGCACCACAGGCTCCGTATCCGCCCTCCGGATACGGAAGCCATGCAGGCGGAGCTGTATGAGGAGTACAGAGCGGCGAAGACCGCCCTCCGAGCGAAGATCTTGCGGGCCAAGGGATTGGCCCGCGAGAAGTCGCTGGGGATTCTGAACAGAGACCCGTGGAGACGCTTCTACAAGATGGTGTGGGAGAAACTCCGCCCATGGACTCCCCCGCTAACGCAGAGTCTCCGGCCCCAGCTCGTGGAGGACGTGGTGAGCGCTCTGTTTCCTTTGCGAGGGGAACATACTCCCCCGGCCATGGCTCCGCCTCCTGCGGTGCCAGATGCGGACCACACCACCGACGATGACGACGATGCTCCGGAGGTGACCGAGGGAGAGCTGAGAGTGGCGGTACGTAGGCTGAATGCCAAAAATACCGCACCAGGACCCGACAGCTTGCCTGGAAAAGCCTGGGTTCTGGCCTTGGAGGCTCTCGGGCCTCGACTAGGGGGCTACTACGCGCATGCTTGGAGAGGGGCCGGTTCCCACTACGTTAGAAAACGGGGAAACTGGTCCTCATCAAGAAACCGGGGCGCCCTGCGGACTCTCCGTCCGCTTACCGGCCCATCGTGCTGCTCGACGAGGTGGGCAAATTAAAACGTCCCAGTAGTCAATTACCCCCCATCAAGAAAACAAATGGAAACTGGGCAAGATCAAACATGGAGAAGGCTACTATATTTGCTGAACACCTAACTCGCGTATTTCAACCATTTCCTGAATTAAGGCCTGAGCACGACGCTGAAATAAAAAGCTATCTGGAAAGTGCAGAGCAAATGTGCCTCCCATTGAAACACACGAGTTCTACTGAAGTAGCACGTGAAATGAAATACCTCAAGGATGGAAAATCGCCAGGATACGACAGTATAGACAGCGTTCTGTTGAAAAATCTGCCTAAAAAGGGTATAGTAGCAATCGTTATCATTTTCAATGCCTGCCTAAGACTTAACCACTTATATCGACGATGAGGCGGAGTGGTTCCGGGAGGCCATGTCCGACATCTGTGACGTGGCAATGCCCCGAGTCCGGCCGGGACGCGCCCGGCGTCGGGTGTACTGGTGGTCGCAGGAGTTAGGGTCGCTACGCAAGGCGTGCGTCGACGCGCGACACCGGTACACCAGGCACCGCAGGCTCCGCATTCGCCCTCCGGATGCGGAAGCCACGGAGGCGGAGCTGTACGAGGGGTACAGAGCGGCGAAGACCGCCCTCCGAGAGGCTGTCCGGCGGGCCAAGGATATGGCCCGCGAGGAGATGGTGGAGACTCTGAACAGAGATCCGTGGGGGCGCCCTTATAAAATGGTGCGGAATAAACTCCGCACCTGGGCCCCCCCGCTGACGCAGAGTCTCCGCCCCCAGCTGGTGGAGGAGGTGGTGAGCGCTCTGTTCCCCTCACGGGGGGTGCACACACCCCCGCCCATGGCTCCGCCAATTGCGGTGCCCGAAGCGGACCACGCGGACGACGACGACATCCCTGAAGTGACCGGGGTAGAACTGAGAGTGGCGGTAGGAAGGCTGAAGGCCAAAAATACCGCCCCAGGACCCGACGGCTTGCCAGGTAAAGCCTGGGTCCTGGCCTCGAGGGCTCTCGGGCCTCGACTGGAGGCGCTCTTAAGCGCATGTTTGGAGAGAGGCCAGTTCCCGCTTCGTTGGAAGACGGGGAAGCTGGTCCTCATTCGGAAGCCAGGGCGCCCAGCGGACTCTCCGTCCGCATACCGGCCCATCGTGCTGCTCGACGAGGTGGGCAAGCTCTTTGAGAGAGTGATTGTAAACCGCCTCGTCGGGCACTTGGTGAGGACTGGGCCGGATCTTGCGGACAGCCAGTTTGGCTTCCGCAAGGGGCGCTCGACGGTGGACGCCATCATGCGCGTGAGAGCCCTCACGACGGGGGACGCGGTGTCCCGGGGTGGGGTCGTCGTGGCGGTGTCACTCGACATCGCCAACGCGTTCAACACCCTGCCCTGGAGCTGCATTGTGGAGGCACTCCGGTATCACCGAGTGCCGCCCTACCTCCGTCGAATAGTCGAGGCGTATCTGACGGACAGAGCCGTCAGCTACCCCGGTCGCGATGGGGAGTGGAACCGGCGAGAGATGTCGTGCGGTGTCCCGCAGGGATCGGTTGTGGGGCCGTTCCTGTGGGACATCGGCTACGACTGGGTGCTGCGGGCCGACCTCCCTGATGGCGTCAGCGTGGTTTGCTACGCTGACGACACGCTGGTCCTGGCGCAGGGGAGGTCGCATCAGGCGGCGGCCGACGCGATGACACGCGGGGTTGCGATAGTCGTGGAGAGGATCCGGCAGTTGGGTCTCGAGGTGGCATTGCACAAGTCCGAGGCCATGACGTTTCATGGGCCCCGGAACGCGCCACCACCGGGATCCCAACTAACGGCAGGAGGGGTTCACATCGGCATCGAGACGACGATGAAGTACCTGGGTCTCGTCCTCGACAGCCGGTGGAACTTCGTCGAGCACTTCCGACGTTTGGCCCCCAAACTGGAACGGGCTGGGGCCGCCTTCAAGCGGCTCTTGCCCAACCTGGGGGGGCCAAACGCCTCCTGCCGGAGGCTTTACGCGGGGGTCGTGCGGTCCATGGCCCTATACGGGGCCCCGGTGTGGGCGCGTTCACTGCGGCGGCGAGCCGCCCACTACCTGAACGCGCCCCAGAAGGTGGTATCCGTAAGGCTAATCCGGGGCTACCGCACGATCTCGCGCGAGGCGGCAAGCCTCCTTGCCGGACTGCCGCCATGGGATCTGGAGGCGATAGTCCTCGCGCGCCTGTATGAGTGGCGCGCGGAGGCACTACGCCGGGGGGAAAGTCCGCTCCCGCGGCAAATTGCTGCGGAGCGGACGGACCTCCGGCTCGATCTCATGGCGACATGGAAAGAGCGACTGTCGCAACCCAGCGCAGGGCACGCCGCGATAGCGGCGATAAGACCCCTCTTTGAGGAGTGGCTAGAGAGGCGCCACGGCGCCCTCACCTACCACCTGACGCAGGTCCTCACCGGACACGGAAATTTCGGGAGGTTCCTGCACATCATCAGGCGGGAGGAAACGCCCGGGTGTCACCATTGCCAGGATCGCCCAGAGGACACGGTGGAGCACACGGTGGAGGTCTGCCCCGCTTGGGCGGAGCACCGCCGTGTCCTCGTGGAGGCGATCGGCAGCGGCGGCGGCCTCTCGCGCCCGGCCCTGGTGCAAGCCATGGTCCGGAGCGAGAGGGAGTGGGAGGCAGTCGCCTCCTTCTGCGAAGCAGTCATGCTAGCGAAGGAGGTGGCGGGACGGATGAGGGAGAGAGCCTCCCGTCCCAGCCGCCGCGGGAGACGCCCCGGGCGTCGGGAGTCCACTGGAGACTACCGGCCACCATAGGCGCGGGCCTGCGGGCGGAGAGCAATGGGTAGCTCACCGCCCGATCAGGACCAGGCCCGTGCCGGACGGCGCGTAAGTGTTCCACGCGCGCCTCAAAGAGATGTCAGCATCAGCAACGAGGGGCCCCTCAGGGTCGAAGCCTGCCGGGGCAGCGGGATTGTCCGGAAGGGTTACCGCTACCCCGGAACATAAAGGGCGAAGGAAGGAACATGGGTGGGTTTTAGTCAGTAAGAGTCTGACACTCCCTTCCGCTCCACCCAGAGCGGGAGGGGTCATTTGATGATTTCCCATCCCAAAAAAAAAAAAAAAAAGACTTAACCACTTTCCAGGACAATGGAAGATAGCGCAGGTCATAATGATACCTAAACCGAATAAACCACCTAATGAAGTAGCTTCATATCGACCTATAAGTCTTCTACCTCTACTAGGTAAACTTTTCGAGAAGATCATAATGAACGGGATGAAGGTACACCTGAATGATATTATTCCAAATCACCAATTTGGGTTTGGGGAGAATCATGGAACAATTGAGCAAGTACACCGAATCGTCGACGTTATAAGTAGAGCACTGGAGGAAAAAAAATACTGTTCAGCAGTATTTTTGGATATTAGCCAGCCTATGACAAAGTATGGTATGAGGGCCTGTTATACAAAGTTAAAAAAATGCTCCATCACTCATTTTTTCGCATAATAAAGTCCTATCTCAGCAAACGATGTTTTGAATTAAAGCAGCATGATGAACTTTCAGACTTGTATCAGATAAAATCAGGAGTACCACAGGGAAGTTTACTAGGCCCAATCCTCTACATAATATTTACTGCTGACCTACCAACAAGAGGCAGGACAACGGTCGCAACATATGCAGACGATACAGCTTTGCTATCCACACACACAAATCGAATAATTGCATTAGAACACCTACAACATCACATTAACAAAATAGAGGACTGGCTTAGAACTTGGAGAATTCACGCAAATCAAAGTAAGTCCACACGTAACTTTCAATCTCAGGAGAGACACATGTCCACCAGTTATCCTTTATAATAAGGAAATCCCGTTAGACGATAATACTTGGGCATGCACTTGGACAGAAAGCTGACATGGCAAAAACACATTTGGACAAAGAGGAAGCAACTAAATATAAAACTGCGTAAATTACCCTAGGCTGATAAAATTTTCGTTTTTCCTAATTATGTGGAAATTACAGGTAAAGGAGTCGGTTCTCCTTTCGGGGAAGAACAGTACCCCGTCTCCGTACTGTTCTGTAGGGCCCGGCTCCAGACTGGACACCCTTCCACCGATATAGATTAAATGAATTCCAAATATGAAGAAGTCCAGTGCCTTGTCTCATCAATAGACCAAGGAAGGATTGAAATAAATGTTAAATAAAACTTAGGAATTCATAGTTATGAATATAGATTGAATGTGGTCTTAGAAACATAGTAATAATACAGGGATGCTTAGTATATTTTTTTTATTAAATTGTGAGTAACCCATACGCTAGCGTAATAAGTATTTGATCAGTCATTACTCACACGATACCTCACATCTACACTCGCAGTACTCAGAGCAACACTTCCATATAGTGACGCAAGCGGCTTTTCAGCGCCATTGCGTCGGCATCATGCTCTTTTGGAGACATGGTCCCTAGCAGTTCTTTCGAACTGATAAACGTGACGAAGCGGCTTTTCCTGCGGCAACCAAGCGACCGTCCTTGTCTGACTATGGAGCGGCTAGTTCCAGCGGCATTGCGTCGGCATCATGCTCTTAAGGAGACATTGTCCCTATCAGTCCTTGGTCGTGGTCACATCAACCCCTGGAAGTTCAACCTTTACACAACAAGCATATCTGCAAGACACGTGTTCATGTCAGTCTGACCGAATTATTGGTCTGAGATAAAGAATTCAATATTCCAGAATTACTAGACAATAGAGTTGAGATTCTAAACTCGAGAACAATCATGTAACAGAGTCTTGAATAATCTCTCTTAAGACACTATTATTGGCCGGAGGCAAAGAGCACAGCGTTCAAGAATTATAGTACTAGGATTTACTAGATAATAGAGCAGAGTCAAAATTAAGAATTATTAATTATTAGAGTCGTGGATCAACTCTCTTGAAGGTCTACGGACAGCCCCAAAGCTCCCACCCTTCACCACTTCATAATGTACTGGGCTGGAGAGAAGTGGCGCAACAAACTCTCCAGCAACACTCCTCTATCTGAATAATTATAAGAACTTTAATAACCCTATCAGCCCGGGATAATTATTATAATGAAGGACTCACCCAATCACACCAACAAACACACACACACATCACTTTAAATACTAGATTAGCTTAATCTGGGCTCCAACCCAACTATATTTAACTCAATAACTTATACTCGCTATTTCGCGACCGCCCACTCGGACATAGCCTTCTGATATTCTCTAAATCTCCTAACTTCAACCAACCCTTCAGGATAGATTTGTCAGGATGGAATGAGACACTCATCTGAGAAGTGGCTCTTCAAATTAACCAGATAAAAATATCAACCAAAACAGTGGCTTATTGTTGCGAGCAACATATTGCTATGGAGCAAAAAAAAAAAAATTGGGTCCTTAGCGAAAGATCCAGTACGATCCGATCGGGCGGGGCAGGAGCGCGATCCAGCGGCCGAAGTGCACGTGCCGCGCGTGATCCGAGCACACGTGGCGGCGCGTGCGTTCCTTCGAGCCGCCTCCTCAATCATTTGGCGCACTCGGTATGGATGATTGCATGTGGATCAGGTAATATGAATAATGCGATAATGTTCAACTGAACTTAATTTAGCTAAAACGTGGATTGGCACTGTTGCACTCGGCAAAATCGCGGGTTTCCTAAAACGGATCTTAAGAATTTTCGATCCACGATCGGCGCTCCATAGTCGTGGATCTTTGATCCAAATTTGGATCGCCCGGTGTGGAGCTTCCCAGTCATTGACTACAAACAAAAAATTATACAGGTCATGATAAATTTCAATAAATCTGAAAAACGCTAACGATGCAATCAAATTATTACTTTCTCTAAAGGTCCCAGATTGCATTTTATAAAAAGTAAACGCAACAATCAACCTCAAACAAATATTCCTTCTAGCCCACCATAATATAATCAATCATAGACTAAAACCCACTATACAAAACCACACCCACAGGCTAAACAAAAAATCAACTCCGCACATGAAAAATTCATAACTGTTCAACTCCATTTTCCGGAGATAACTAAATATGATCAAAAAAGCGTGGAGTAGACACGAAAACAAATTAGGGTTCACTCCATCACTCGTTTTAACATCGTTAGAAACAACACAATATATCAGCCATGCGGCCCTTAAGGCTCTTCGGGGCGAGAATTGTGGTTAGGGAAGGGAAAACGGAAACAAGGCGCTAATAAGGATGTGTTTCGTAAAATGTTCAACTCTATTGAATATACAAGGTCAAATTAAATTAGCTAGTGAAACTCCGCAGACGTGATTGGTATTGACATATTAGACTATAACAACAACAAAAAAAATCTTTAATTATTAAATTACTTGAAATCACTGAACAGATAATTTATCTGTTCTGTGCTTGAAATGATGAGTTTGGAAAATCATTTATTTTTTTAACTTTATCTTCATTATTCATTAGATATTGATACCCATCACATCTTTGAACTCTTACCTACGAGGAAACTGAAATGTTACTTGGAAAGCTTTTCTAATAAAGTTTCTGCCTTTTCAAACAACTTTCAAACAACTCTCAACATACAACACGCGCATATATCATACACACACGACACATATACATAAAACATACACACGACAACATACAGTCATACACTTACACTTTCCACCACACATCTTTTCAAATTCATACTAGAGAGAGGCTATACATTGTTATTTACATTTTAATTAGAATTTAATTTTTTTTTCCTCTATCTTTTGTTTCTTTGTTTTTATAACTTTGTTTTCTTTTTGTACTCATTCGATAGCTACTTACACAATGTAACTCCGTACTAGTGTTGTATAAATTAGGAAATGTATTAACAGAGAGAGCCCTGGCACCCATAACACAAGTTTAATCTTAGCTTGGGTGCCAGTGGAATAATCAGTGATTTATGCAATTTAAAAAAAAAAAAATATTGTCATAGAATTGACCTTATGAAAATTGTAAAATTGGAAAATAAAGTTATTTATTTATTATTATTATTTATTTATTGCCCTGGAGGAAATGGTAGGGCGCCATTTATGCGCAATCCATTCCCTCCACCAACACATCATTCCTAGGCCGGGAGTCGGCCGAAGGGCTGCCAGGCTGATGGGGGGGTAAAGAACCCCCGGCAGCCTTGGCACCCCCTCTCTTCTTGGTCTGGGTGGGTGCGCCACAGGCCTTTCCGCCCGCTCTGTGCCCGGCGGGCCTCCCTGCAGCTGTACAGAGGCTGCAGTTTGGCGCCGCGGAGCACTGGGCCGCCTTGTGGCCGGCCTGACTGCAGCGGAAGCACAGGTCGCTGCGGTCTATTTCAGCGGTGCACCGTGCCCTTTTTTTTTTTTTTTTTTAACGTGGAGAAATGCTCATGCATTCTGCACTACCACGGGGAGATATTGCAGTTATGTGGGACTCTAACCCACTAAAACTTCACGGTGTCCTCCTCTGCCGCTTACGGCGGGAACACGGGCACGCCTTAGCACTCATCCGTGAACCCGCCGCGGCCGTCCGTCGCCGGACCCTCCTCTGGGGATTACTCCCCATCACCGGCGCACCAGAACACATGGCACGCCGTCACCACCCCAGGGACTCAACCAGTACATGGGCGCCAGACGACCCCGTGTCTGGGCACCCTTGGTCCCCCTGCGACGGGTCAGGTCATTGGCCCCGCCGCCTGCCAATTTTCGGCCGCAGAGGATAGGGAGAGCGGCCAACGTCATACCAACACTCCTCTTCCCCTGCGGCCCCACCGCGTTCGCCATCAGACGGTGGCGACCCCATCAAGGCCGCGGAAGGTAGGGAGAGCGGCGCACCGCAATACCAACACTCCTCCCCCGCCGCGGCCTCCAACCCTCAGCCGTGATGCCTCCCATACCACATCACGGCCCGCCTCAGTTGCGATGTCGCCCAAGCGGCACCGCAACCTACTTGTTGGCCGCTACGTCGTCGGCTTACAGGCAAAGCCCTGACGAGCGGCCCCTCCTCGGGTTCCTCTTAGCTTCACCGTGGTTGTCCAACGCCCGGTGAGCCCCCCCGCCTCGACAATGCGGGAACCCACCGGGGGGGGTGCACCGTGCCCTGACATGTCCAATGCCAAGGCAACGGTAGCACCGCAAGGCCCTGGGTTGCAGCGGCTTCACCCTCGCTGCCACCCACCCCACCAGCAGACGCCCAGCGTCGGCGACTTTGTTCGCCACCGCCACCGGGCACCGCACCCAGATCGCGCCGAGCCCGGAAGCGTCGACGCGAAGCTCGCCCGGCCGCACGTCGTCGGGCGAACATCCGCCGACTCGGGCGACGGCCGCCACGACCTCGGCCGGAGTCGTCGAGTCGTCCAGTCCGTCGATGTGAAGTTCTGCGGTCTTGACCGGTCTGGACACTCGAACGTCCTCCGCGCTGAGGACCTCCCTCAGCTTGGCGGCCAAGATGTCCGCCTTTTCGCCGCTCGAGGCACCCGACACCTCAAACAGCCGCGCCCCCGTCATTGCCGGCCTCATCTTGAAGCCGGTCGGTGTGCCAAGGTCGGGCAACGCGACTTTGGCTCTCGCCTCCGTCAGGACCGCCTTGTATGTCAGGCCCCTTTCGATAGCTCCGGGCTGCAGCGTAATTACTACAGCCGCGGAGCGTGAGGCTCTGACCCTAGACGGCCCCTGAGCCTTCTTGGGTGCCGATGGTACTCCAGCAGGTGCCGGCGGCGGCGGCGCCATCTTACGGCGACCCTTCTTTACGACCGTCGTCCAGGTCTCTGCGGTAGACGTGGGCGCGGTCGCCGAAGGTACGGTCGCCGGAGGTGCGGTCGTCCGGGAAGTTTGCGCGGACGCGCCCTCTCCGGACTTCCTGGGCCCCTCCGCGGGCTTTTTGCCCCCCTTGGGCTTTCCGGCTGCCGTTGCCGGGGCGGACTTGGCGGGCTCCTCCTTTCTCCGCCTATCCGCAGCGAGCGGCGGCCAGAGAGTCTCTGCAGGGAGGAGCCTAGACTCCAGACCCTGCAGACGGGCATTCATCATACCCCCGCACTGCAGCATGCAGATGCGAACGATCTTCTCGATGTCCGCATCTGTAGGCAGGGCGGGGGTAGGGTTCGACGACGGGGCCGACGGTGGCGGGGCAGCGACGGGAGCGGAGCCGGTGGCCGCAGGACACCTCTGCTGCCATTCGGCCCTCTGCGCGGCCAGCTCCCGCTTGAGGTCCTCTAGCTCGGATCGGAGACGGCCGTTCTCCTCCCACAACTTCGCCGTCTCCTCCGTGCTCGTACGACTAAGGAGGACCCCAACTGCCTCCTTGATGTCGTCAGCCGCCTCTTTTAGAGCGCGCGTGAACGTGCCCTTCAGACTGCCAGACTTAGTGGCAACCTTCAGGACGACGTCCACGCCGTCCAAAACTTGGCGACTGAGCGCCACCGCCGACAGGCTCTCACCGGCAGCCGCCTGAGCAGAGCGCCGCTCTCGGACCAGCCGTGCCATCTCGCTGACCTCGTCAGCCGCCACCGCCTTTCGCTGCGCCCGCTTTGCGGCATTCGCCTCGGCCTTGTTGGACCCCAACAAGGATAGGAGCGAGGACGAGGAGCCCTCGCTCAGGTCCATTATTGAGGGCCCGGGGTCGCTTTCCACAGTCGTCTCCGCAGGATGCTCTGCGGGAACCGGTGTAGCGGGCCGAGACATCGGCACGAAGCGACCCGCTCGGTCACGGCTCGGCAACCGAGCGGGGGCTCCCCCCGCCACGGCGCGACCCCGCCCTCTCTGTGCCGTTGGCACTTTGGGGGCCGACAGGTTCTCCTCTTTAATAAGAAAATATTATATTCATTTTGAAATCGCCGTATGGTTCGGGTCTCGAAGGAACACATAAATTCGCTATATAATGAGAAAAAAATGAGGCCAATTATCGGCGGACAGTTCAAATGCAATATATATCTACAAATTCCAAAGAATCTTGTGAAATATCCGATTTCTAATTTTAACGCACGCGGCAGGAGTAAGACGCAGCACAGCAGCAGGAGAGAGCAGGCACGGCGGGGACGCAGTCAGCCCGTCAGGTGAGGCGGCCCTCGTATGAGACACGGCCCAGTATATCTAGGAGGGTCTTCTGAGGCGGCCCTCGGATGAGGCGCGGCCCAATAGGTACAGGAGGTTCAGACGGTTAAGTACTTCAGAGTGCTCCGGCGAGGCGCGCCAGCGGTCCGACTGGTATGGAGGACGGAGATGTAGCGAGAGTCCGTCAGGTACCGGAGCCTTTTCAGGAAAGCACGCTGAGTATTCCCGGGATAGGTGGCCCTGGAGTATCAGGTCTATTTATTGTGTTCGCTTTAGAGGCGAAACTCGAACTGATCCTTGCATTGCTTGGATTTATAATATGAACTTGTAGAATAGTACCATGTAGAAAATATGAATTTGAAATATGCTGATGGCCAGTATTAGTTTTGTAGAAGTATGAATGTATTTTCAGCTAAAAGTTACAGGCTGATAAGAATTTAAAAGCAAACTTGTCATGGCGACGTATTAAACGTCGTTGTCAGAACTGTCATAATAAAATATATATTAATAAAATACAATTAATTTTATAGTTATTTCGTATTAAAAGTATAGTGTTTATAGGAAAAATTATATCAATCAATGTGGGCGAAATTCCCAGCCCTTGGATGTCATTAAATCGTCGTAGTCCTATGTTAAAATTGATGGCTGTGTCTGTGTACTGATTGTGGATTAAACGTGACCTGGTGTCGTGAGGAATAGTCAGATCAGCGCCTAACGGTAACGGAATGCTTGTCTGACCTGGAGGAATGAATGAAGATAACTGTGAGTATGTACATTAGGTTACAATCGTTCTTGAGTTTCGAATCTCAACTCTATTATCTAGTAATTCTCGAATGTTGTATTCTTTATATCAGACCAATAATTCGGTCAGACTGACATGAACACGTATCTTGCAGATATGCTTGTTGTGCAAAGGGTGAACTTCCAGGGGTTTGGGTGACCACATATATCTAATATCCAGTCCAAGGACTGATAGGGACCATGTCTCATTAAGAGCATGATGCCGACGCAATGCCGCTGGAACTAGCTGCTCCATAGTCAGACAAGGACAGTCGCTTGGTTGCCGCAGAAAAAGCCGCTTTGTCACGTTTATCAGTTCGAAAGAACTGCTAGGGACCATGTCTCCAAAAGAGCATGATGCCGACGCAATGGCGCTGAAAAGCCGCTTGCGTCACTATATGGAAGTGTTGCCCTGAGTACTCCGAGTGTAGCTGTGAGGTATCATGTGAGTAATGACTGATCAAATACCTATTACGCTAGCGTATGGGTTACTCACAATTTAATAATAATAATATACTTTGCATCCCTCTATTATTACATGCAGAACCACCCAATACAAGCATTACTACATGCTTCCTGGGAGGTTCTAGCCACATAACAATATTGTACAAGAAAGTTACAGAAATA
Organism: Apamea monoglypha; assembly: GCA_911387795.2. NCBI lineage: Eukaryota > Metazoa > Arthropoda > Insecta > Lepidoptera > Noctuidae > Apamea > Apamea monoglypha. Next base: position 862,951 of record OU426933.1, on the reverse strand, counting down.
AACTATTTTAATTTTTTTAATTATTACTAGCTTTCTAAAACCACATTCAATCTATATTCTTATTTATGAATTCCTAAGTTTTATTTAACATTTCTTTCAATCCTTTCCGTTGTCTATTGATGAGATAAGGCATTGGACTTCTTCATAGTTGGAACTCATTTAATCTATATCGGTGGGAGTGTCCAGTCTGGAGTCGAACTCTATAGGGCTGCACGGGGAGGGGGAGGTTCCCCGAAAGGCGAACCGATTATTAACTGTAATATTAGCATAATTAGGAAAAAAGAAAATTTTATCAGCCTAGGTTAATTTAGGAACAGTCACACTGTCAACAGGTCAACATCATCACATCATTTCAGCCGAAAGAGGTCCACATAGGCCATAGGTAACATCAGGTAAAATGGTCCAAAGGCTGGCCAGCATTGCCACGTTGAATGGCAATAACGATTCTTAGGCCAAAAATTGGCCAGTCGTAGTACATCTATACCAACTACTAGCAGCGCCCCGCGGTTTCACCCGTATAGCTATCGATCCCGTTGGACCTAACTTGTTATTTTATTTGTGTTTGTGTTCTTTTTTATGCGTCATGTTTGCCGCAAGTAAATGTATTTTCTTTCTTTCTAATAACGGGATAAAAAGTGCCCTATGTATTATTCTGGGGTCTCCCTTGTTTCATAAAAAAAAATTGACAAATTATCACTTCCCAAACAATTTTCCACATAATTTCATTTGCCATTTGCAACTCTTCACAAATAATTGTAACGCAAACCTCATGTTTGCCAAGTGATCGTTTAAACAATAACTTCCTTACCAACTAGTACTTTTATCAATTTTAATGTAGTCAAATATTTCAGTTGGTATAACATATTTAATATCGTCAGTTTTCAATTTACCATTTCTATTCAGTCAATTGCTTAGTCAATGATAAAAAAAATAAAAAATTTGAATCTTAATATCAGTTGCACAAAATATACAATAATTAAATTACAATGTGTTTTGTTGGTTTGGTTTTACATTACAAAATATGTCTCTGGCACTCGCCGGCCGCTGCCGCGGCACCGTTCGCTTCGCACGCTCGGCTCGTGCGAGCGATTCCAGCGGTCACAGTTCTAACATATCCTAACCTAGCTATTCGTGTTACGTTGCAAATTTCACTAAACTCTAAGAAAATTATAAACTCTACATGTCAATTAATATTATATAATATTAAAATGGATTCTAACCTAACCTACAGTTCTGGTAGTAGTTCGATTTTCGTTAGTCGTTCGTAAATATACAGAGTTGATACGACAGAGGGGCATTAAATTACACTACGTATACTATACGTGTTTAGTATTAATTCGATACGGTATAAAAATAAAAAGCGCCAAAAATGAAAAAATATTTTTTCAAACAAACTAAATAGCTTACAAATCAGAATAAAACGTAACCACGCTTTGTAAAGAAATTTGACTGACCTTTAGTTGCTTATGTAACAGAGTGGCAACGTCGCGCGCGCGCCGGCGAGCGCGGCGTGTGTTATCTCGTGTCGGTCGAGGCGGGCGGCCGGCGGCGCGCGGCGGTCTGGCTTTTATGTTAGGTAAGGTTTTGAAGTACGCGCACAAAAACAAACACACTAAATTTTTAAATTCTCGATGTGTCCTCCATTCACATTAATGCACAATTATACCGACGGAGAATATTGTTGTTTATTTTTCTAATTAAATCACTGTCCGTCGCCGTCGCGCGTCACGTTTGTGAAATGCTAAAATAATCCTATTTTTTAGTTCAACAATTGTATTTACCTCTGAGGCATACACACTTTAATTACACACACACACACACACACACACACACACACACACACAACCAAAGTTTAATTACGTGTCCTATCACAATAAAAAACAGTCAATCACACAAAAAAAGCGCGCGAATTCGACAAATCGTACGTTCCGAAAGGACAGCGTCGGCGCACTGAAGAAACAAGTTTTTTAGAGGCCCCCACTTATCGATCGCAAAAATTTAGGATGCAACAAACTGACCTATTTTTGTCTCTTTTACGCGCGGGATGTTTTGCTATGATTGTCACTCTCGTAATGAAAGTGCAAGTGTGTGTGTATTTACTGCTTCCTTGTTTGCATTGCCAACTTTTTAGTGAAATATCGTCAGAGCGGCAACAACGCATCGTAAATTTATCGTTGTAAGGTGCATGACCTATGCTTAGACATAATCAGCTGTTAGGAAAGATACATCGTGATCAAATGGTGCAAAAACTTGAAAAATCATTTGCGGCTAAACTACTGCCCCTATTTAATTGATTTTTAGTACAGAGCTTGTAAATGGTACCTAGTATAGGCAGTTTAAAGGAAAGCCCCCCTGTCGTATCAACTTTGTAGATATAGGCATAAAGACTTGATTCAGAAAAATTCAAGCACATAAACTTACAAAGAAATACGCAACTTACATCAAATAAAAGTGCACTTTGTAATTATATAATTCCCAAAAAATCTTATTTTTGTCTTTATAAGTGCCCTAATGACATTATCCTTGGTAATATTCTGCCGAGTAAAAATTTGACCAAATGAAAATGTGCGTACTAAAATCATTCCAAATAGATATAAAAAAAATTGCATAAATTTGGTTGGATAACGAAATTTTGTCAAAATAATTTTGGCAAAACGGCAGGCTCCCGTTATTCTGATGCGTAACCTATCTTACTGTAAAGTTTCATCAAAATCCGTTCAGTATTGCGTGAAAGAGTAAAAAAACATCAATCGATCCATCCATCCATGGTCACAAACTTTCTCGTTTATAATATTATTAGTAGGATTGTAGGATTAGAAGGATAGGATTAATAATCACTATTAAAGTTTGGTCTATGTTCAGATAATTACTTTGCAAGTAATATCTAAAAGCAAGTGCAGCATTTCTTTGTGTTATCGACAAACGAGAGTCGGATATCCCGCAGCTATAGAATAGTGATCAGTTCTCGCAGCTAGAACAGAAGATCATGGAAATGCAATTTAGTTGAATCGTTAATACGAACTGAGTCTACTTTTAATTTCTTGGGGAATCGTAAAAATGACTAATTAAGTCAGAAAATAAACTTCTTTCTACCAGTAGCAAAGATAGGATTATGTTTTTTGAGGCGATTCTTTATTCCCTCGGAACGTGCTAACGGCTGAATGGACTCGTCTAGATCGCGCTATGGTTATATAGGCTAGGTTTTGTTTTTTATACCATTATCATTTACCATATTTAAAGTCGGAATGGCGGAATTAGAAATCAATAAATAATGTCTTGAACAAAAAAATTCGTACCATGCCGACGATGTGGCTTGAGAAAATGATTCCAAAAAACTAATCCACTAAAATGTTGAAATTAAAGAAGTCTAAAAAACTTATAACATTTTAGGGCAAAGAAGCTGGGGGTCTACTACGCAGTGCAAAGTGCGAATGATCGGATCGAACCGACACATGGCCGAACCGAATATTATTGAAAAATGCGAAAAATGTTCGGATCGGCTCAATTGGGTCGGGACCATAGTCAATATTCGAAAGAGTGTAGGAGTGTAGGATCGGGACCGACCGAACCAAATAGTAACTTCGTAGCAGGAAACGGCCGAACATTCGGCCGATACTACTTCGGAGTAGACCCCCTGACTTCGACTCACATTGTGTTTAGTCACCGCAGCCTGTACCTGCCATACCAGAAGCATCGCAAATACGTTTCCTCACGTTTTGTTATTTTGATCTTTAATATTTACATTAAAGATCACAATAACAAAAAGTGAGTATTTAAGTAAACTAGGTATAAAACAATGAATTAATAAAATTTTGTCATTATTTCAAGTTTTATAATTTTAAATATTGTTTAGAATTTTATTGCCCTACAATTAAGTACCATAAAGTATACTCATGCCGCCTGTGATACAGGTTTATCCTAGTACAGGCATCTAACATTATTATACTTCTGTAAATTATTTCTAAGACTTTATGTAAATATTTTGCTAATTTTAATACTGAATAAAATATATATCCTTAAATATTTATTATTATTATTTATTTTTATCTTTTCACATATCTCGGGACCATAGGGTCTCGATCCTTTGAAAGGCGTACGAGCAGCCGCAGCCAACTCGCAGAGGCCCCTTAGGAAATTTTAATGAAAGGTGGCACCAACCGACGATTATCCTAGTATGCACTATGCAAGTGTACCCAAGGATAATCCCCGGTTGGTGTAGGACTATTGCAGGATATGGAAAAATAAAGAGTTTGACTGGGTGTTGGGTGGCTAGAGTGGACTGGTTACCAAGAACTATGGAAAAATAATATTAATATTGTCATTTGGCATTTTTAGAATCAAACGTACGTATCGTGGGATCTGCCGAAATGTGGGTATACTATACACCCCCGCCCTACTCTTTGAATTAATACAGGCGTGATGTTATGAAGAAATCTCATTTCCGCAACTTTTTCGCGCAACTGTCTTTTCGCGCAAGTGGATTCGCGCAAGTGCCCTTCGCGCAAGTGTCTTTCGCGCAAATGTCTTTCGCCCAAATGTCCATTCGTGGAAAAGTCACAAATACGGTCTCTGACGTCATGAGCGTTGTGTGAAAGTATAGATTCCATATACGCAAAGTCAAAAGTTGATCACGTGACTCAATCATCCACTTTGAACGTTAACATCTCGGAAACGTGACACTTTACGGGGTTTGTTCTTATTAAGTAAGCATACAAATTACGGGGAGAACATCTTCATTTAATCAGCTATCTAACGAGGTATAAATACTAAAAACATGTAAATAGCTGCCCATGAAGCAGTCGATAATGCTGGCAAAGGGAGAATTTGCAAATTGTTGAAATATTAACGGGGCACCGAGCTGTTTATACACAAAAACGCGCTTTTATAACGGTTGTTTGAAGTAGTAAACAATTAAATTAAAATCTCAGGAAATAAATTGGTATTATTGACCATATATACTAGGCAGTATACAGGATGGAAACACGATTTGATAAAGTTGGCTCGATAGAATAAATTCACAAAGTTATCTCTAAAAAACACAACAAACGCTTAGTACGGCGTGAATACTTCGCGGAAGGTCATCAGTTTTTTAATAATAACAAAACTACATGTTTTATACAACGTATACGATTTACATTTTCAAAATGTGTATTTGTTTAACAATAAGAAGGAAATACCTAAATTCGCGCGAGTTTTGCCCATCATAAGCAGAGCCGCCGCGCCGCCCTCTTATCCGCTTTAGTCCGCCGTCGGCCATCGGACGGGGAGCTTGTGTCGCTTGCGCTTACGCACGGATTTAATAACGTAACGATGAAAATTGTGTGAAAATTAATTGCAGCGTATTTGAAATTTATTTATTTTTATTTGAAATGGGGAACAAAGTAAAGAAATCAAGACAGAAGGGGTTGGCGAAAAACCAATGCTAAACGCTTGCATGAAGAAATGAGGTAAGTAAAACTCGTATACTTACCTACTTATTTACTAATTGCCTTACCAAGTGGTGTTATTTTTTTTATGGGGTATTTTAAAAAGAATTGAATTTATCTTTTAGAGTACGAAAAGTACAGGCTGAGAATGTTGAAGACAAAAAGAATACTCCTGTTGCTTCGTAAGTATACTCAGTACAGTACCTACCTACTTTCTAGTATCTGGTGACACTAATTCATGCAGCCAAATGCATACTGAAGACTCGGTAAGTGCTCAGTATCAAGGTTCGATGACCGTCTTTCTGAATTACGTAATTTTTTTCTATTAATTTCGAAATTTGGAAAATATGTTGTCGATCCGTGATTATGCACGGATCGACAACATATTTTCCAAATCACGGATCACGGATTAAATCTACTATGATTTGAATCATTCTGTATTATTTTTTTCTATTTATAGAGTAGGTAAATGTACCAGTTGTTGACATTTCACTGCAAAATAAACTTGAACCATCTGATGCCGAGAGAGAAAGACAACTACAGATACAAAATTTTTAGGATAAACAGAATACTGTGGCTTCGTAAGTATAATCTTCCTACCTACTTATTATACTCAGTTATTAAAAGTAAGTACATATGTAGTTGTCACTTATCTATCTATTTACGATATTTTAAGAAATAGTTACGCTGGAAAATTCTTTATCTTTTTCTGTTTATAGGGTAAATGTACCAGTTGTTGGCACCTCACTACAAAACAAAGAGTCGTCTGATGAACTGGTGAGGTAAGCGCAAAAATAATAGGATGTGTCTAAGAAAACATTATAATAAATTAAGTACCACATTATCTTTATAACTTTCAATTTTCAGGGTAAATTTCATGGAAGCCACCGATTCCAAAATTTATCAAACTCTGGAATTGTAAGTTCAGAAACTAATTATTTTTATGAAATAAGTCTTACTTTCATCCTAAAACGGATTTGTTGATAATTATAGAAATTATAATTAAATCAAATGTTCTTTTTTGTTATAGGATGCCAATTACACCGGAACAAAATTGTTGTCTTCCAGTGGAAGGAGAAATAGACAGTGACATGACTTACTCACACAGAGAAAATATTGCCATGAAGCAAGTCCGATATTGATTATTATTGTTGCTTGTGTCCTCATATTTTTTTATATGCGTGTGTACACATTGTTACAAATCAAGTTATAAAAAAATTAAATCAAAAATCAAATCAAATCAAATCAATCAAATTTATAGCTTGATATGTAGCCGTGTGTACATTGTGCATAATATTTAGGTATACTGGGCAATATTTTTATCACTAGTACCCTAATTTTAACAGGTTGCTCTTCCCACAGTTGGGACACAGGCCTCCTCTCAGTGACAGGGCTAGAGGGTCGTAAATTACGACTCTCTAGCCCTGTCACGCAACGCACTGGGCCCGCGTAGTGGATTACGATTCGTAATCCACTACGCGGGCCCAGTGCGTTGCGTGCGTTGGTGGATGTCATATGTCTACTAATTTTTTGTTCTAAGATGTGCCGGTTTCGTCACGATGTTTCCTTCACCGTTTTTTGACAGCAGTGGTGATGAAATAATTTACACCTGTCTGGGCTCGAAGCTACGACCTGCAATTCTTAAATCGCAGCCGTGACCTCTGGGCTACCACTGCTCCCTCCTCACAGGGCGCCCTCTATTATATTTTATAAATCCTTACAAAAATATTGATTGCTAACATAAATCTTCTTTTTTTTTCATTTTAGTTTTCCGTTTGATGAAATACAGAAATTACAGACGCGTGCTGCTGCAACTAGGACGCAAGACAATCCCAATGTAAGTAGTACCTATTAGGTATGAATTTACCAACGTATCCTGAACCTATTGAGAAAAATAGGATATTTGTTTATTTGATTTAATATCATAATTTTTTCACCTTTTAGCATTCTACACATCATTCGCCAGCTGATTCAGATTCAGAAGAAGATTATTACACAATAGAACCAGAAGAAAAATTGGAAGAGATCAAAATAAGTGGAAATAGAGTTGTAGATTTTATGTATTTATTAGAACAGTTGCAAGAAATTTCACACACATTGGACATCGTACGAACAACATGTGCATAGAAACTGCCGCGTTCCATATCGTTGAGTTGTGTAGGTACCTACAGTGTGTGACTCGCTAGTGTGACTGACTTGTTCGTGAATTGCAATCTGATTTAAACTGCAAACCGTTTTACTATTGCGCTATAACCAACACTACCCTTAATACGCCCACAGTAATTAAAATATGCCTGATGCTAACGAGAGACAGACACACCTTCTCCGACAAGTACATTTGTGAAGTTCATTGAATATAGTTTATTCTTACACCCACTCAAATAGCTGTTTTTTATTCAAATCTGTCAAATTAACCATCAAGTCACTAAATGGAAATAAAAGTCGAACCTTACGTACTAACGAAAGTAGTTTACTGAATCTACTTTGAAAAATAAATAATTTGAAATTGAAAATAAAAGGTCGACTACTGGGATTTTTACCCTACTTATTTAGCTGATAAGTTATTTTACGTTATTGAAATCACTTTTAAGTTTCTCTTGTACTTAGAAATTAGAATATTATCATAAAAGGTAACTAATTGAGTATTATTAGACTAAATACGTAATATTATTTTTTTATTGATCTGTTCATAGATACTCATCTAACGACGGTAAATTATAAATTTTAAAAATTGTATATTTCCAATAAAAGTATTTGAAATCGTTTCTTTTTTTTTTTTGTTTAATTTTGTAAATATTGGTAGCACCTCGCGAGTCGATCGGCGCACGGCTCGGCGCGAGCGGCGCGCGGACGGCGCAGTGTCTAGCCGTTCGCTCTCTTGCCGGTGTGCCTCACGCACACATACACGGAGCGCATAGAATACCTAAAATCGATTAGCGCTAGAAGCTCGGTGTGCCCTTAAAAAAAAATGTGATTATTGAATTAATTGGTATATCTTATCTTTTACCCCAGAAATACAAACTTATTTTTGCGACCTGACGCGGCTGTAATATGCGCTTTCCTGAAAAGTGTAACACACAATGTACTTACTTTACAGAACACTACCAAATTCTTGGTGAACCAAACCATGACCAGACAAACATGTGCTTTAAGGTCCCTTCTACAGGGTCAGGAAACTCCTGATCTAAGTGGACCTTTTACGGCTTTGTATCGTAGTACCTAAATAAGCTCATAGATTGGTTTTGCTTGATTAACTGTAATAATGAAAATGATTATATTTCTCTGATTTAATGCGTACAGTACGATACCGAACCATGGTTGATTGCAGTTCACTTTAGAAATGGATACGTTTCGGCAAGTAGCGAAGGTTACATTTATATTATGTTAGTATTATTTTTCTCTTTTATTTTTTATAACTGCGATATTATTTTTACATTGCAAATGGGCCAGCAATCTGCAGCGCACATTTGAGTGGGCCAGTTTGCACGAGACTTGTTTTTTTTTTCATAACACAACATAACTTTTGACATTCAACAGTCCGATTTTGGTTATTCTTTTTTGTAGGATAGGGTTAGAATTGTTCCCATTTACAACAGGCAAAATGATCCATTCCAAAGGGTACAAAATAGGGATTAAATGGTTCTTTTCTTACTGAATTTGCGCCTGTGAACCGATTCTGTTAAAACTAATGTAGTTCTGATGACGCGACAACATAAAAGAGTCCTGGCGATATGAAGATGCAAAATCGGTTTGTTTTGACTGCTAAAAACTATCTAAATACTTACATTATTCATATTATTGCCTATAAAATAAACTAAACTAATTAACGTTACTGTTACTACTAGTCTACTCCCTCCCACTGCTGGGCAAAGGCCTCTCCCCATGTCTAGCTCTTTCAATCCAGGGCTAATGTGGACCACTTAGCTTATTGAACATACGGCAGACGTGGCCACCCCGGTCCCACTCAGCTTAGCAGCTTTTTAAGCAACGTGCGGTTAAGCGCAGTGGGGTGTTGCGAATATGGTCTTACAATTTGACGCCCATAATACTGCGCTCCATCGCACGTTGGCATACCTTGAGCCTACTTCCAAGTTAGATTACTCACCGACGAATTCGGATTTATTAACTGTCCACACGTAAATATCCGTTAAGCCATTTTACTGCTAAATATTTATTTATTTATGCATTTAAATATTTGTCATGACTAATTTTTATTTTCCTCAGTTTTTTTTTTACCGCCGAACTTTTTAATAAACATGCATTTGTAATTTTTATATTTTCCAAAACTACAATAAACAATTGCCGCTTTAAATCAATCACCAATCAATAAATCGCTAATTTTAATGTCTACTTGCCTAGCCGCTAGCCGCTAGCGTAAGCGATCCAAGTCATTTGCCTATGTGTTTGATTGAATAGCTGAATATCATTCAAGCCGCTAGTTGAACGGCACCGTTTAGTTAAAAGGATAGGCAGTTAATTGAAAGGCTAATTAAGCTAGTTGGCTGCGACAGACATATTGCAATTTAAGCGTTGTTTCAAGTAAACATGTAAAGTTTTAATAACGTTTTGGCCACTGCATACTCGTATATCCAAGTATATTCACATAATTTTAGGTGGTTTGCCAAAGTCACATAGGTACTACGTAAACTACACGAAATAATACCTACTATGCTGTTTAAAGTAAAATATTTAGATTAAACTAATCAATTCAGACTGCGTTTACTTCTCTGACCTTTTCAAAGCCAGTTACAAAATAAGAAAACATATTATTTTAAAAGATTACTACCGGTGTCCTGTTTCCTCAATGTATATTTTATAGTAGCTCATAAATTAGGGTGCGTCTCATATCATATAAAGTTATTTGGTATATTTTCATTTCAATAAAGTTCACAAGATATAATAAACGTGAGTTATAACAACTGTTGATATAATTTCTTTAAATATAACATTTATATATTTGGATATAACGTTTATCATGTTATTTTGATATAACGTTTTTTTAATCGAAAATCATTAGGCCTATCGTTTAAAATATATAATATTGATACCATTTTTATGGTTAACACCCCGATTCAAAGCAATCCGACTCGGATGGGTTATATTAGGTTAGAAGGTTAAGGCGGGACCGGCGTGACAGAAACGACTCGATACAAAACCGACTCCACGTAGTCTTGTCTGCCCTTCCCCTAGATTTTTATTTAAAATCGCGTAGGCGCGTAGGGGCGAGGCGGCCCGCGAGCTGAGGAGCAGGTTGTTTTAACACTCGTGGTGGTGAGCGTGAAACACATCTGCGACGATAAGCTCGCATGGGACCGCCGCGCCGGAGCCCCGCAGCGCCGGAGCGGTGACAGAAACCATGCCTGCTGCATGTTGCATGCTTATTATTCCACAAACCACAAACCTACCGCTTCCCTTACAAACTACTTGCATGGGACTAAGTGCGAATAGGACTTAGTGCGAATGGGACCCAGTGCGAATGGGACCAAGTGCGAATAACCCGTTTTATCATACGTAGGTATTAGACTGAATAGGTTTTATGTCTTTTGAGTGGTATATCAAACGATTTTATATTCAATGTATGTATGTGCTTATAAAAATTAGTTACTTTAATATAATATCAAATAAAATTATAGATTCAGTTGTTATATCTTGTAAATATTAAAGATTTTGTAATTATAAATCATATATTACCTACCCCATAAATTATATTACGTAATGCGTAATACTAATTATTAATTTACCATATAAAATTTTTCTGCCACAGAAGTTACCATTTTGTAAAAGTTCCTAAAAGCCACGTGCACATTTCGGCCGCAACGTTCCGCAGCGCAACGCATCTTCATACATAAAAGTGCGGTGCGGCCTGTAGTGTGCGTTGCTTCATAAAAAACGTACGAAAGTTGTGTCGGAGGATTTTTGCAATGCGTTGCGTTGCGGCGCCCGCGCAAATGTGCGCGAACCATTTAACAATCGAATCCGATAGCGATCGAACAGTTGTGAGTAGCTGTGCTGGTTCGTTCCGGATGCACGGCACCCAAGTCATTACAACTATAATAACATTAATATGTTTCAGTCCTATGCCGCATATGCAACGCGCAGCCAAGGGCACCTACTGACGGGTATGTAAATCATCTATACATATACAAACAAATAAATAAAACTGAAGTCTGTTTGTAATATCAAAATAACAGCTTACTTATGCCTCACATAAACACCTAGCTTCTGTCCACGACTTCGTCCGCGTAAAATTTCTTGTTCCCCCGACCCAGCATCGCGTCGCCTGCCCGCGCTGTTACTTCGCGCTCCCCTTCGCCCGCCTTGCGGGTCATGCGTGCGTGAATTGAACCGACCCGAATGTTATCGTACCTATTTTGTTGCGGAGTTATTTTAACCTGGGGCAAATGACGTGAAAATAATTATGCCGACGATGACACCAGGTCATCATGACCCAGATTTTATCGAGTAATTGTCATGAAAAAGAAGTTATCTAAACTTTAATAATGATTTATTATACAAGAGTTTTTTGAATATTGCAGCATTGGCAAATTATACATTATAATTTTATCACGAACAACCTTTTACAACAAATCCAACCTTATTTTTAACCAGAAAGTTTTTTTTCTTCATATTGGTTTTGAATTTTGAATAAAAACGTGTCATGTCTTTTCTCTTACCGAGATTTTTCATTGGAAGGATTTTTGGACACAGGACGGAAGTCTAAATATTATTTTTTTCCTGCTTTCACAGTGAATTAATTTACTAACGGTAATCTATTAAGGATTGAAAGACCGAGTTCTGTGCGGTCATCCACTGGATCCATGGGTGGTTTGCTTTCCTATTCACTAGCTTCATTTTTCTGACTGACCGACCACTTGACAATTCAAAAGTGCCTGTGATTGGTTTAATTGAAATAAATAATTTGATTTTGAGTTTGAGTTATTGATTATTCAAAAGTTCTTATCATTTCCAAAATTTTATTCCATTCTTTTCTTTGTAATATGCAGTGTTCCCGAAAATAAACGTATTGTACATCACTGAAAAGTGATCTGATGAAAAGACGAAGCGTGAAGACTCAGGTATGTATTTTACTTTTCTTCAGCTCTTTTGTTATAAAAGATTCTGCCTGCGTCTCGGATTGTCATCTTTCGTTATTTTCTGTAGATTTGTACGGAGACTGTAGGACGATATAGAATTCGCCCTACCCGCCACCCTAGTACCAGACGTCTACAAGCTTCCTGTTGGGAAACGAACCCAACATAACACCTTGCGCAAGACCAGCACATTTAAGAGGATTCTAAATCTGGCCAGCGAGGTGCCTGCGGTTGGGTTCGGTTCCAAACAAGAAGCTTGTAAACGTCTGGTACTAGGGTGGCGGGTAGGGCGAATTCTAGATCGCCCTACAGTCTCCGGACAAATCGAATCTTTACGCTTCACCTTTTTTTTTTCGGATGGGAAATCATCCAATGACCCCTCCCGCTCTGGGTAGAGCGGAAGGGAGTGTCAGACTCTTACTGACCACCCATGTTCCTTCCTTTGCCCTTTATGGTCCGGGATAGCGGTAACCCTTTCGGACAATCCCGCTGACCCGGCAGGCTTCGGCCCTAAGAGGCCCCTCAAGTTATGCTCACAACTCTTTGAGGCGCGCGTGGAACACTTACGCGCCACCCGGCACGGGCCTGGTCCCGATCGGACGGTGAGCTACCCATTGCTCTCCGCCCGCAGGCCCGCGCTTACGGTGGCCGGTAGTCGTCACGCGACTCCCGACGCCCGGAGCGTCTCCCGCGGCGGCTGAGACGGGAGGCTCTTTCCCTCATCCGTCCCGCCACCTCCTTCGCTAGCATGACTGCTTCGCAGAAGGAGGCAACTGCCGCCCACTCCCTCTCGCCCCGGACTATGGCTTGCACCAGGGCCGGGCGCGAGAGGCCGCCGCCGCTGCCGATCGCCTCTACAAGGACACGGCGGTGCTCCGCCCAAGCGGGCAAACCGAGGACGAGGACAGGGCGTTTCCTCCCGCCTAATGATTTGCAGGAACCTCCCGAAACTTTCGTGTCCGGTGAGGACCTGCGTCAGGCGGTAGGTGAGGGCGCCGTGGTGCCTCTCTAGCCACTCCTCAAAGAGGGGTCTTATCGCCGCTATCGCGGCGTGCCCTGCGCTGGGTTGCAACAGTCGCTCTTTGCATGTCGCCATTCACGCTTCGCCTGAGACCACTTTTCAGTGATGTACAATACGTTTATTTTCTTGAACACTGCCCTTGGATCCAGTGGATGACCGCACAGAACTCGGTCGTTCAATCTTTTATAGATTACCGCAAATTATTTCAATGTGAAAGCAGGAAAAAATAGTATTTAGACTTTCGTCCTGTGTCCAAAAAATCTTTCAAATGAAAAGTCTCGGTAAGAGAAAAGACATGTCACTTTTTTATTCAAAATTCAAAGCCAATATGAAGAAAAAAACTTTCTGGTTAAAAATAAGGTTGGATTTGTTAAAAAAGAAGGTTCTTCGTGATAAAATTATAATGTAGCATTTGCCAATGCTGCAATATACTTACCTATAGCGGTGTATCGCATGCACCAGATACAGTCAGTATGTTAAGTCTAATTTTTAAGGAATGTAAATATTTGTTTGAAATGAAATAAGTAATTTAAGATTTTTGTAGTGTATATTTATTGTGTATTATACAAGGTGTAACGGAAAGGGTGTATACATACCAAGGGCACGGCTTCTTTGGACGGCACGGTTGGCGCAGTGGTTAAACGGTTGACTGCTGCGCTACGTGTCGCGGGTTCGATTCCCGCACGGAACAAATATTTGTATGACCTACAAGTAGTTGTTCCGGGTCTGGCTGTTTGTGTATGTGAGTTTAAATGATTGTAAACGCAACCACGATACAGGATAAATTCCTAGTGTGGGGCAACGTTTTTTTATAAATAAAAAAAAAATAAAAAAAAATATCAAACGATATTGGAAGGGTTTAAACTCAAAATAAGATAGTCTAAAAATTGATACATAATTTTCGGTTTCTTAGGTTTCTTAAATTCAAACCTTAACAAACGTGTCACTGCACTACGTAGGGGAATGACTTCCACTTTAATGGCCAATATTACGATAAATCTCTTCTGTAATTCTGCGCGCCTAGTATCGTCTACCGCATTCTTTGTCGGCCTGAACTGAAGAAATAAAAGATGCCGCCTAGTATCGTAGTAGCACTGTAATATTATCAATACAGTATTCCAACTTCATACAAACGGACGAAGCGCGAGTTATGCCTACGTGCCTCGATCTCGACATGCGCTCGACATGCAGACAGTTGCGACTGTGCCGCAGTGACGAACGGACGGTGTGTTGTTTTTTTAACAATAACCGCGCGATTTTTTCACTAAAAATAAGTTCAAGTACATATTTAATATGACGAGTAGGATATATTGTGCTATTTTCGGTTGCATAAATTCGTCAAACAATTTTTAATTAAGCTTTATATTAGAATGCGGATTTTTTGTACTTTAAAATTTAATAATAAAGCATTTCGTACGTCTCAGTCGAGGCGCAAATATTTTTCGGTCGCAAATTCATAAGACCGATTTGTTATTCAAACGTAAACATGGTTTTTAAATCAAATCTACCAATCAAAAAACAACACGCATTTTTATTGAACACTTCCTTTTCAATTCACAAAGTATTTTATTAGTTTATATAAAAAAGTGTATTTACAATCATAAAACTAAATAGAAACACAAAGTAGGCAAATGTAATTAAAATGCTGGAGGCGGGCAGCCCTATCGGATGTTTACGTACCGCGCGGCTGCAGGCATTTATTTCAAAGATACGGCCGAGTTACAATACTGTATGGATAATATTACCGTGGTAGTAGCCTACTGCAGGCGGCGGTGTTCTTTGTCGGCCGCCCGTCGCACCGACATTGCGCGAGCGCGCAATAAACCATACATACCTACTTTACCGTGATGTAAAAACTAATGCGTAGTTATTGATTTACAGTTACTCGTTAATATCAAGCTAGAAATTGTACGTAAAAACTGAGATAACAAAACTTACGTAAAAAATCGAAACAAAATTTAGGTAGGTGAACTAGTTTCATCCCTTATTATTACTTATTACAGAGTAAACAGTAAAATCGTAAAGCTTTGCTTAATTTAGTAAATTGACTTACATTTTTAAAGATGGGATTGGATGCTGTGTCGACCTTGGTATTGTATGCACAAGGCCACTCGCGAGCGATCGAGGCGGCTCGTTTGTTTATGCGGGCTCAATCCGCACTCTCATTTGGTCCATTGTATCACACTGCACTGCGTACACTACATTTTTAATGTACCACCACAAAAAAAGTCTAACGGGCTTAGGTCTGGGGATCGCGGAGGTCAAGCCACGCTTCTACTACCACGCCCAACCCACTGAGATGATTACCATCTTCTGCACTGACACACATCAACATTTCGTAATATTCGCTATTACTTAACGACATTTTGCAAACACAACAAAAAAAGTCAATTAGGTGTAGCCGTACTGAACTGATGCGCGTATCACAGGGATAGAAACGAGTGCACTAGAAGCGGGTCAGACGTCGATTGACGAGCAAAACAATAACAATAATGCTAAATAAAACTCCTATTCCCTGCTATCCTGATACAGGGTAGCAGTACACTGGGCCAATATAATTAGTTTACATCACGCATCCATCGGTAACTGTCATTATTATTGTGTGGATATACGTAATATACACACGCGGTTAAAGATAAAATAAACGGGTTCATAATGAAGGAATATGAGCCCATATTTTAGTCTAACGTAACAATGTTCCCATAGCTAATTGGTGTAAGCGCCTGCGATAGCTACTGATGTAAGCTAGACGACGATAGTTCGATCCTAAGTGAGGAATTTTGTTTTGCTGCTTTTTAATTTTTGTTTTTTATTAAATTAATTTTCTGACCAAACACAAACAATCAAGCAAAAAAGTAAAAAGTTAATGAAATAAAACCAAAAAAATAATTTTACTTTTTTATTACATTGGTATTGGTTGGAATGAGCGAGCTTATCGCTTGGGTCATTAGCAAATAATCCGTCTCGTTTCTTCCAATATGTTCCGTCCTTACTATGGTTGTTTTAAGGTTCAATTTGGTGTGGGTTGTATGTTAGCAAAAAACACTTGTGTGGCCGATACAATGATTTAATGCAAACTGGTTTTAAACATATATTCTTTAGCAATTCATACTGGACATCCGAATGAGTAAAACACTGTTGTATAACAGTTTTTTTGACAAAGAAAAAGTTTTTTGTTGGTAAAGGATGGACGTAAATAATTTGTCAAAGTAGGTAGGTATATAAATTGAAACAAAGTAAAATTAGAGATGAAGTGAATCAACATGTTAGATAGTAAGAAATTATGTCAACTTCTAACCGCATAACAATAACATCACTTCACCTGACTTTCAATAATACGCGGAGTTGTTGTTTAAAACTTTAAAGAGGATTACGGCGGTATAGCTAAATAATGCTAAGGTTTGTATTTGTTCACGTTCGCTTAACAAATATGAACATTATTAGCATGACAATAAGGCTCATAGTCTCTACTAATAAAAATAAATTCGACCAATAATGAGTCGGCAAACGTTCGTTTTCTATTACTTCTTGTAACCTTCTGCTCATGCTGCTAACCATATTCGCGCATATATACGACTCCCAGGTCGAAGTAACAAGGTCATCTAAATTTGACTTAGACCTTACTTGTGATGAGTCCCAGTTTAGCACCATATGACCCCACAGATTTTCTATGGGGTTTAAATCTGGACTCTTAGCATTTACTTGGTTCCCGAGCCAGTTGTGCACGATATGTGCACGATGCACAGAGCTATTGTCTTGCACGAAGTAAATGTGAAACACACACACACAACACATTCTTCAAAATATCCAAGTAATCATGACGGTTACTGCGACCAGCTATTTCTACAAGCTCACCAGGACCCATCGAAGACATTCAGCCCCAATACCCGACAGTAATTCGGCCACTAGTCCTACAAGGCAGAAGGTTACATTCCTTATACCTTTCTCCGCCTTTTCTGCACAATATTTTACGCCCATCCTTATCCGAAAAACGTTTTTTCGTCGCTAAAAATCACCACATTGTTCTCCCAATTAAAATTAACATACGACCTAGCAAACTGTAGCCGGTTTTGTCGGTGCGCAGTCGACAGCAAAATCTTCCGCGCTGGCTTGCTGCAACGTAAACCAGCCGAATGAAGGTGATTTCTCACAGTTTGTAAGCACACATTGTGTGCTGTTGCTGTTACGCGGGTGGACAAAAAGGGATCAGCCTTGTGCCTTGCCACGATATCGTGGTGTCGAGCCGATGTATTAGCCTTTGGTTTTGGCCCACGTCGAAGATGTTCTACATCGCCTGAATCTGCATATCGGCGAACCCATAACTGCACGGTTCTTCTCTGTGGATACAAAACAAAACAGTATTTAAAATACTTACGTATAAATTAATAACTATTATTATAATAAATATATATATATTATATACGCAGTCTGGCCATAAATACTGTTACAATTAAAAATAAGAAAGATATTACATTTGAATTTGGAATCTGTCATTTTTATACGATTGTTCATTGAGTTTTCTAATTTGGCGCCAATACATTGTACAATATTTTGCGATATCGCTGTGATTGCATTACACAAAGTTGGTATGGAGCCAAATGCAATTTTTAAAACTCTCCATACGCTTGGTATTAGTCAAATGTTTGTGTACCGGGCTATTAATAGGTACAATGAGACCTCCTCTGTTTGTGACAGAAAAAGATCTGGCCGTCCACGTAGTGTTCGTACGAAACAGATGGTCAAAGCAGTAAGGGAAAGAATTCGAAGAAATCCTGTCCGAAAGCAAAAGATTTTATCTCGGGAGATGAAGATAGCACCCAGAACCATGTCGCGTATTTTAAAAGATGACTTATGACTTGCAGCCTATAAGAGACGCACTGGTCATTTTTAACTGATAATTTAAAAAAGAATAGGGTGGTAAAATCGAAACAACTACTGAAGCGGTATGCAAAGGGAGGTCACAGAAAATTTTTGTTTACGGTTGAGAAAATCTTTACAAGTGAGCAACATTTTAACAAACAAAATGACCGTATTTATGCTCAAAGCTCTAAGGAAGCTTCCCAATTAGTCGACAGAGTGCAACGTGGGCATTATCCGACTTCAGTGATGGTTTGGTGGGCTATGTAGCTATGAAGGAGTGACTGAGCCATATTTTTCTGAAAAAGGTATCAAAACATCGGCACAAGTGTATCAAGATACCATTCTTGAGAAGGTAGTTAAGCCCCTTAATAACACCATGTTCAATAACCAAGTATGGTCCTTCCAACAAGACTCGGCGCCGGGTCATAAAGCTCGGTCCAGGCAGTCTTGGTTGGAAGTGAACGTTTCGGACTTCTTCAGAGCTGAAGACTGGCCGGCGTCTAATCCCGATCTTAATTCTAAATTCATAAATCATAATCCAGCGGGGATTATGATTTATAGTCAGTTTTAGAGAGTACGGCTTGCTCTAAACGCCATGATAATTTGGAGTCCCTAAAACAATCCATACGATTGGCAGTGAAGAATTTTCCCATGGAAAGATTGCGTGCTTCTATTGATAACTGGCCTCAACGTTTAAAGGACTGTATTGCAGCCAATGGAGACCACTTCGAATAAGCTTTTTATATTTTAAATTGTTTTAAGTATATTTATGTATTAAACTAACACACTGTAAAAGTAATAAATATTATTTTCTTAAAAAAAAATTTTTCTTCGTGACAATATGGCAAGTCTAGGTATATACCAACTATATTTATGTACTGTATATTTAATATACTTTATGTACTTATATATATACCTAATTAATATTACTTATATACAATACATATGCGCATACAAGTTAAAACACTTATACTCGTATGTTTTAAATATACACTGACATTAGTAAACATAATAATTTATTTTAATTTACGTAATTTGAAGGCTTTCTTTAATCTGTCTAAAGGCCCGTGCCGTAGTGGGACAAAAATTTGCTAGACCAAGTTAATTTTATCATAATCATATTAGACAAAAAAAAACTATAATACATTTATGATCATATATCTACATATTATAACTATAGTAGGTATTGCACTTAAGTTTCATTAATTTATTCCTAGTTACACATTGAAAGGAGAGACGAGTTAAGTTGAAGTAGGTATAATATCAACGTAATATCAAACTGTTACTCACCGATATCATTAGGCGCCTTGCAATTTCAATTAAAGATATGTTTTACTCATGCAGAACAACGATTTCTGCCCTTTTTAATGTTGATAAATGTTGCATGGTTAGATCCACAGAAATAAATCCGCACACGAATACGAGTAGCAATCAATAAAGTCAGTAATGCAAATACTCGTAGACTGACAACTAAAAACGCTCATTTTTTGTAAAATAGGGTGCTTTAAAACAATTATTATAATTGTCGGTAGTTATTTTCTAAACAGTCAAAATGAAATGGCTTGAGAGTTCCGTGGCTGTCTCAAACATGACAGACGTGCTCAAACCAATAAAACCCATGTACGGACGCCAGCACATCAAGTTACTACAATCTGTCAAATTTCTTTAATAGATTTTCAACTTTATCGCTAAAGCATTAAGGTCGATTGGGAAAATTTGACAGTTTCGGGTAGCTTGACCTGCTGGCGTCTGTACCACTCAAACAGCACCGACAGACCGTAAAATTATGCGTGCGTGCTATTATTTTGTAATTAAAAAAACTATTAACAAGCTTTCGTCATAATTATTAAAAAAAAATACCTTATTTTAAAAATTATGAACGCAACCCACTGTGACTTTATTTGTATGTACAGACGGCAGCACATCAAGCTACTACAATCTGTCAAATTTCATTAATAGATTTTCAACTCTATCGCTAAAGCATTAAGATTCAAGGTTGATTGGGAAAATTTGACAGATTGGGGTAGCTTGACCTGCTGGCGTCTGTACTAGGAGAAGAATAAGTAGCGAAGAGGTGAATTGAAATGATATTTTGGGTTCAGTTGGACATAAATTGTTACTACTAAATCCTTTTTCTATTTTAAGTTCTAATGGCAAATAATAATTTTTATTTAAGCAATTAAGTCCTGGACGCACGTAAGGATGCATAATTATTTTAAAAAACCATAAAATATTATTATACCTGGAGGCATAATTATTAAAAAAAACCATAACATATACACCAACATGTAAACTCGTACACACACACGTTTTAAAACAATCTAGTCATTCATTACATAACGTATAATTGATGATTAAACGAACTTACTTGTACGTGAAGTTCGATCATAATTATACTCGTGCTTCGTTCTCGAGATTAGTAACCTGAAATAACAAACCTATTACTTATTTACACATGTAGTATCACCCAGGATTCACCACATAGCACTGTATTTTGAGAGATAAGAGGGCTTTTTTTTTTTTTTTTTGTAAGTGGACGTGCCCTAAAACTCCGCTTGTCATTTAGTTTAGAGTATCTGTAATCAACGTCTATCGTTGATATTTTTGGAATGATTTGGGTTGGGCGGGAGGGACTTACTAATCTCTTCGAACGAAGCACTTCGTATAATTATGATCGAACTTCACGTACAAGTAAGTTCGTTTAATCATCAATTATACTCGTGCTTCGTTCTCGAGATTAGTAACCTGAAATAACAAACCTATTACTTATTTACACATGTAGACTTTGAGAGGTATAATTCCGAAAATATCAACGCCAATATCAGAATCACTATTTTATTTAATCACATCATCAAAATCATGTTGTATCTATGATAATACATAATTATAAATAAGTAAGTATTTTTTATTCATATTATAAATAGTATACTTAATACGAAAAACGTAATTAACTTTTACATGATACTTAATAATTATGTTTTCAATCAATTACATAGTTTGATCATCATCTATATTATTAATAATAGCTCTTGCTAAGACTGACGGATCATATTTAGTTATATTTCTTTGATAAAATTTGAAAAACGTATCTGAATTGTTACCCCAGCCAGCGGTTTTTCTGATCAGGTCAATATTTACGCCTAGCTGGTGGGCCTTAGATGTAGAGGCGTGTCTCGTGCTATGCGCCGAGAATATGGATACGTCGATCCCGCTCGCATGGAGCGTACTCTTTATCCAGCGACACAGCGTCTGTGTGGTCGCTGTTTTATGGGGCTTTTTGCATCCGATAAATAAAGTATCATTTTTACGTAATGATGCAGTTTTATCAATGTAATCAACTAATGTCTGTGCAGGACATATTTCTTTTTTCTGTAAAAAGTAAGGCAATACCAAGAGAGGTTGATTGGTTCCTTTTTTTGACGTCTTTATTAAGTCAGGTATTTTTATTATGATTTCGTTAGGTTTGATTTTAATGTTCTTTATATTGATTTTCGAAAAGGTCTGAACCCTATGGGCCGTAACAAGAGCTAATAAGGTTATACATTTTTTTGTCAGTTGATCTAGCATCAATGTTTCATTAGGATAACAAGTAGCTAAGTGAGATAGAACGCATGAGGTATCCCACGTTACATTGTATCTAGGCATGGGTGGACGTAAACGGAACACACCTTTAAAAAACCTTGTTATTCTTTCATCTTTTGAGACACTAGGCCCCAATATCAAGGATAGGGCTGCTCTAAAACTATTCAAACTACTGTATTTAGTACCGGCATCAAAAACCATTGTTAAAAATCTCAGTACATCGGTAATCGATGTGGCATAAAAATCAAGGGAATTCTGGTTACAGAAATCGAACCACTTTTTATAACAAACATCATATTGTCTGATGGAACTGTCGGCTAGAGAGGCGAGCATTATATGTTCCGACGACTCCGGGACGCTTCTTCGCGATAAGGCTCCCCTGATAAAATCCCTGCAGCCAGGGTAAGATGGTTTTGAATGTTGCCGTTGCTGGAATGATTAAAAACTATATTGTAACTGTCTGATTTAAAAGTAATTAATTCCGATATTAATAAGTTTTTAAACAAGGGGAACCAAGGCTGCGTGGGCCATAAAGGTACTATTACTATGCCTTTTGCTTGATCATTCATGATTTTTTTTAAAGTTTTTAGAATAACTGGAAAAGGCGGAAAAGCATAGAAATACATCTTAGACCAGTTAATTGTGAAGGCGTTTATTGCGAACGCGTCTGGATCTCTATGCCAAGCAATGTATTTTATACATTTTCTGTTACAACGACTCGCGAATAAATCAATGCTTGGTGTGCCAAACTTTTCAAGTATATAGGAAAACATATTTTCCGTTAAGGACCATTCTATATCTGGATGGTTGCGTCTTGATTCCTTATCTGCTACGGTATTGTCTGCAGATTTAATGTAATACGCATATACAAAAATTTTTCGCGACTCGCACCATTGCCAAATATCCTTTGCTACCTTGGTTAGGTGTGGATATTGGATTCCACCCATCCGATTGATATAACTAATAGCAGTTGAGTTATCAATGCGTAAAAGTATTTGGCAATCGTGAAAGTCCCTTGCAAAAACTTTAAGTGCAAAAAAGGCGGCCGAAAGTTCCAGGTAATTTATATGTTGTTTTTGCTCTGACAACGACCACCCGCCACACGCTGTCTCTGACCCACACGCTGCACCCCACCCAGTAGTTGAGGCGTCAGAGAATATTTCTACCGAGTAGGTATCATCTTTGATACGGTTCTCGGGCTTTTTTAAGGCCTGTAGCCACCATCTCAGGTCATCGTGTAGGTGATCGGGGATACTCATGTAACGATTGTAATCGTCGTGACCTTCTAAACTAAGGTACTTACAACGTTCTAATTCTTTGGTATAAAGCCAGCCGTATTCTACGGCTGGACAAACAGAAATTAACAAACCGACTAATTTTGCAAAATCTTTGATTTTGATACGCTTTAATCTCATAAACATGTAAATCTCGCTGATTATGCGTTGTTTCTTAAGATCGGGCAAAATAATTAAAAAATTATGGGAATCAAGAATGAAACCCAAATATTTGCATCTCATGGAAGGTTGTAAGCAACTCTTTTCATAGTTGATGATAAATCCTAAGGCTGTTAGTAATTTTATGGAAATATTAATATTTTTTAAACAATCGTTATATGAATATCCAATTAAACATAGGTCGTCTAGATATATAGTAGATATAAAACCAGCCAATCTGAGCAATCCAACGACGGGTTTCATCAATTTTGTGTAAACATATGGAGCTGTGTTTAAACCGAAAGGCAAGACATTAAATTCAAATAACTTATCGTCAAATTGAAAACGGAGATATTTTTTGGAGTCTGGATGGATCTTTAATAAAAAATATGCATCCTTGAGATCACAGGTTGCCATATAACAATTTTTTGTCATTAACTTTACTGCTGTGCGTAAATCCTCCAACTTGAAATGGTCAGTCTGTATATGTTTATTTAGATTTTTTAGATTCAGGATAAACCTTTTTTTGCCATTCGGTTTAGGCACAAGGAAAATACTCGATATAAATTGATTGGCACACGGAGCGCATTCGGATATAGCGCCAATTGCCATGAGACTATCAATAATTTTGTAAAAATCATTTATCTCAGTTTGTGTGAAAACAGGAACTGAAGGTACATCTTCTTGTGAGACATGTTTAAAGAATTTTATCCTATAGCCTTCAATCCAGGAAAGAACAGTTTTGTCTTGGGTAAGACGAGACCATTGTCTTGCAAACGACGCTAAACGACCAGCATATTGTACCTCTTTTACTGGCGGCGGGTCGGCCGCGGCTGATAACGCGATGTCCTCGACCAGCTGGCGTGCGGCGGCGGCGGTTGCCGGCTCGCCGGCGGTGGCGGCGCTGGCGCCCTCGCTCCAGCAGGCGGGAAAGGCTGGCGGCTCCTCTGCGGCCCCGACTGCCTGCGAGTCGAAGGGGGAGCCTTCCAGTTTAAACCACGCGAAGATGATGGCTGAGGTTGAGTGGTCTTCCTATTTTTATCGTAAGTGACTTTTATATCGGCACCAGATTTCGTCACAGCTTTGGCAGTCTTCAATGTTTCGGCCAGGGCCTCTCCGAAAAGATACTTGTCTATCTTTGTCTGCATCAAATGGTCGTTTATGTCTTTCTTTAAAGACGACAAGGCAAAATAGCGCCTTTTGACTGAGTCTGAGTGTAACGTATCACACATTAACTTTGCCGCATCCATAAGTTGTTTCAAAAGGGCCTGGTCTTTGTCCTTTTCTTGCATTTTAGTTGTTATGATGTCACTCAAACAGGCCAAGGCAGTACCAACCTGTTTTTGTCTGTTTTCTATTCCCTTGTCGCGTTTCACGCTTGCTTCGGGTAAGGCAGCCTTTATTTCCGGATTGAGCATCGGTGGAATTATTCTAGGGCAGTTGGCCGGTGTCAAGTGCTTTTTCCCTAATTCCTTCCGCACGTCGTTGTCCAGTCCATTGACAATTAAATGCTCTAGGCGGTTAGCTAGGCCAACGTGAATATCTTTGCCATACTCGGTGGTTTGTGTGGGATCATCACCTAGTATGTCGATCAAGTCATCATCGGGGGTAATAGTTACTTCGCTGGCGGTGGCAGCGATTGCGCAAGGCTCAGCGACCGGGCAAGGCTCAGCGGCTTGCAGGTGCGGCGGCGGGGGAGACGGATGCGACAGCGGGTTTGGCTGTGGCACCGGCGCCGGCGATAGCGCGCGTGGTTGCGGCGCGGGGGACGGCGCAGGGGAGGGCGCGGGGGACGGCGCAGGGTGTGGTGCGGGGGACGGCGCAGGTGGCGGCGCCCGCGACGCCATCGTCTCATCTGACGAGACGGTCCGTATAATTGATGCCAGTCTAGGTCTTGCCATATTATTGCAGTCATCGTCCGAGAAAATGTTCATGGAGTTTCTTGCTCCTGCAAGTCAAAGAGAAAGGTTGCAATTCCAGTGAATTGAACGTCTTTCCTAAACTGAATGGTAGATGTTGCAATTCCAATGAATTGAACGCACCATAGTAGATAACGATATAAACAGTCCTTTGTACTGTTCGAGTTCGAATAGTATGTGTCAAATTCCAGTGAATTCAACGAACCTTTGTTTATGTCCCGCACGGTCAATTGTTACGCCTGTAATTTGTAGCAATAACAAATATTATAACATACCTTCATAGCTATGCTCCGATAGCACGGAGTCCTCTCGGGATGAAGGTGATATTGAAAAACGTTGCCGCTCAGCACGTTTTAAATCTTTCTCCAGTTTACGAAACTTCTTTTTTAATTTCTCGATGTTAACACACTTATCACGCTTCCTTTTCGGCATTTTTGTTTTGTTAAAACTTAAAACACTTTTAGTCCGTACCGATAAGACCAACATGTAAACTCGTACACACACACGTTTTAAAACAATCTAGTCATTCATTATAATAACCGTGATAATCAAGTAGTCCAGTAGACACTACACAAATATTTAATAAGTTTCAAAGGGAATTGCTCAGTTTGTTAGGGCAATTTGGCTTAACGTGAACATTAAGTATAATATTTAATGACTACGGTTTTTAATAGTTTATGCCTAAAAGAAATGAATTATAGTAATAAGGTTACGGGAAAGTGTAAAAATGATTCATATTTAGCATGTCTTATGCTAAAACTTGTCGCTGAAAAAGTTACAATTATGAGTATTTATTTTCCAAAATAAATCATTTGCCTTTATAATAATGATATTCTCTTACTTTGAATGCAGTAGTTACATATCCTGAGGTCATTTATGGAAAAAATAAAACTAATATTTTTTGTTTTCAACATTCACAATACACGGAGGCAAAGCGAAGTTTTCGTTGTCTAGATTTGTCATTATTGAGAGTTAGTGTTGCCAGGTAATAAAAAAAAATCGATTTGACAACAATCGAACTAATATTATAATCGGATGTAAAATGATTTGATGGCCATAAACGATGAGTGTTTAGTTTGTTTTTAATGTAATTAAAGGAAACTAAATATAAACCTTTTGAAAAATCACTTAATTACAGATTTTCAAGAAAATACATACTTTTTACTCAGATTTATAAATCGATTATTTTCTTTAATAAAAGATTGAAATCACAATTGTTATTAATGTGGCAACACAGAATCAGCCTCCAACCATAAAATGGCGACGCTTTTTGAACTCAATCAGCTTAAATACTTATTAAACGACTTGTTTTTACATTTACTTTCCTGCAACGAGAATCAAAAAAATATTCATTTTAGTTTTAATTATATTTTTTCGTAAAAATACTTTTTACAGAACAACTTGTCCACGTTAAGCCAAGAATGAGCAATTCCCTTTCAAAATCTTTCTTTCTGCCGGTTTTAAAATGAAATCAAGTAAGATGTGGGTACTTACCGCCTTATAATATACGCGCCGCACTATGTAGGTACCATTTGGTAGAAACTCAGACGTGTCTTCTCGACATCCGTGTGTCACTAACGGGATGCAGCAGAATACCAGCGTCAGGTATAATATTGTACATGGCATATGCTGAGCTGGACTCCCATTTGGTGCAACCATGAGACACATACCGCCCAGTAGTGATCGGCCGTTATAGATTTACTTATATGAGGTGTCAAATGTCAATTTACCTTTTTAATCTTTGGGTTTTTTTTTGCTTCACCTTTTTTTATGTTTTTTTTTTAATTCTTGTATTGTGTCTTTTGTTGCACTGAATAAACGTTATATCTATCTATCTATCTAAGGATTTTTTATGATCAATTCAATGGTACGAGCTGACGATTTTTCGAAACAACTCCTGGACCGTATGTGTAAAAATTATTATGCTAAGGGCTCACAATAGTTGAAGTTCATATTTGCCCAAAGTATTGTGCTGACAAGCGACAATCATAAACAGCGAATCGGTAGGTTTATCTATTTCAAACAAGATCAATTACATACATACAATATGTAACAAAAACCCTGTCCGATCCTTAAGAGTATTATTCGGCATCGTACTGCGTACACATATACGTAATCATTTAATGGATTTGAGATTATTATTTTTCCCCAGTGAATATCATTAAATTAAAATAAAAAATAAAAACTGACCAAAGGCAACACTGATCGCTCGACAAAGTTCACGTCTTACTACCTACAGTTTTGTGTCAAAGAAGCCGCCCGTGTCATGAACCGCGCTTTGTCGCGTGCCGCCAAACATACCTACACTACGCGCGGAGCGCGTAGGTATCAGCTGATATTGTTTTGTAGGCATAGTAATCCGGATTTCAAATACTCTCTGTATTTTGTGTTTTTGACTTAATTCTGTTTATCAAGAAACAATTAATTGAATTAAATGTAGCCCTGATAAGGGCTTTTTTTTAAATGTGATGTGCTTCTGGCAATGTACTTACCGACTGCAGGTGTTAGTTTATTAAAACGTTCACTTGTTGTTGTTGCATACTTCGGCGATCATGCTCCACATGTCCACCTCCAACACTAATACACATTCGACACCTTTTTGCTAAATTTACAAAAAAAAACACACACAAACACATTTACAAAATTCCATTCTTGGTTCGTAATCAGTGGGCAGAAGGGATTGAACCCGCCGGTAGTGATAAGGGTGCTGACCATCTCCCTTCAGCACACTCCAAACCGCACTGTGGTTTGTGTCTAATCGTCGCGCAACAGAGCGTGTGCTTTGCGTGGGGTCCGCGGCAAACATATCCAGCACTTGTTCCTCAATTTCCTCGTTGCGCTCTCGTGGTCTTCCAGCATCAGTGGCCTGCGACTCGTGCCCATGAACACTGCCTGTGGTGTATACACCGTTATGCAGGCGTTGGAACGCACGCTCCGACGGTACTGTCACACCTGGTCTATTAGCGAAACGCACCTCGTACGTATTACGCGCAGCTGCATAATTGCAGTCGGTCTTGCCTAAGCACATCAACATATTAAAATATTCCTGATTAGAATACGACATTGTTCGCGAAACGACAGCGCTTGATACGTACGGACGTCAGATCGAAAGCTATCTCCACGAAAGACTAGCAACAAGTATCGCGTCGGTAGGTAACTAGGCGGCGACATCAAAAGAGTCGGCGACTAGTTGAAAGAGTGTCTACGACGCGGTAGTGTAGGGCGGTGTTCTTTGAAATAAAAATAGGTAAAAATAAAAAGATTTTGCCGGCGGGTGGAGTGTTGTCAACTTATGAAAATTTGCCATATTCAGTGTTAAATTTCGCATGGATTATAAAAATAAAAAATCAATTACTTTTGGTTTTTATGAGTTACATTTTTATAACAATTTTTTCTAGTACGTATGTTGACCCAGGAATACGCCTTTATTGGATCGGACAGGGTTTTTGGTACAGATTGTATATGCCGACATTTTTTAACTTGACCGCATTGTTTATGTTAGCACTAAGCGAAGATTGCAACATTTGACGGTGTGATAGAAGTTCTCATTTCGAATGACATAGCTGTATTTTATAAATTAATCGCTCAGCGTCGTATTCTGCATTAGTCATTGTGATTTTAACCGACTACATCTGTACCACGGTAATATTATCTACACAGTATTGTAACTCGGCCGTATCTTTGAAATAAATGCCTACAGCCGCGCGGTACGTAAACATGCGATAGGGCGGGCAGCTCTATCGCATGTTTACGTACCGCGTTAGCAATTATTATTTATTAAAAGTTTCGACGTACCTACCTGACTGGCAACTGTAAACAAAATAAAGGTGTGGGGGGTTTAAAAAATTTTTGATTACGAATTTTGAATGAATTTTTAGAAGATCGATTCAAGAGCACGGGATTCGATCTGTGAATCGAATAAAACATCGATTTAAAGCAAAACATCGTTCATCCTTATGGCCACCAAAATAAAAAGTCAAGAATAACGTTAGGAAATTTTATAGGAATATTGTTTTGAATTAGGTATTTACTGTGTTGTAGGTACGATGGTAAGGTGGGTGGGAGATTACTATGTAGATAATAATTATCTAAAAAGTAATTTTCTACAAAAGGGCAACTAAGTAAAAAAACAACAAGTGTGTAAATGATACGTGACAATGCAAGCAGGTATTTAAATATTATTTCGTTAAATTTTGATACCAAGACCAATTAATTGTATTTTAGCTAGTTCACAAACATAATCAAAGTTTAGGAAAATTCAAATTCAAATTCTTTATTTCAGACCCCAGGTCTGAAATAAAGAATTTGAAATTCCATAGTGTTAGTAACAACCAAATAACTTAATAACTAGTGTTAGTAATAAGAGATACAAATAAAATTTCAGCTGGTACGGATTACCCAGTGACGCAGCAGGGAATCCCACCTATCTGAGAACACGCTCAGGAGACCGTTGGTGGTGGCGCGTAGCTGGCCGGCTATGAAAAGTCAGTAATAATATTTTGTGAACAAAAAATAAACATGCGGAACCTTTTATTCAGAATTACCAGGAGTAAGAGGTTTATTTTTACTTACAAATAGTTCGCTGACACCGATCAGCTGACTTAGTGCTAGTGATGTGCTTATTTTAATTTTAAAAGTTTGGTTTCCAGTATCAATGTATTAAAAAATCTCATAACTTCCAAACATGTAGAGATAGGATTAAAAAAACCCTTCCAATATCGTTTGATATCATCCAAAGAAGCCGTGCCGTGTCCGTGGTATGTGTATACCCGACTTGCGCGCGGATCGGTGAGTCAAGCACACGCGTTAGCCCAACCATTCCGTAAACACAATGTATTTTAGGGTTTTATTCGTACCCTACGTTGATTATAATAATGAGTGATAAAAGTAATCGCAATGTATCTAGTTTGCCTAGACTGTTGAGTGATTTTAGTGAAGATGAAGTTGGGATTGCAATGAGTCAACATGATGAAGGTACTTTGAGAAAAAGTTTAAAAATAACATTTAAAATGATATTTTTTTTAATTAATACATAAACTGAAAGAAATCGTTACCTACGTCTAATTTAGATTTAGAAGATAAATTGAAATGTTTTTGCAAAATGATATTTGCATAATTATGTAGTAGAGATTATAAAAGATGGAAAATTACTAAATAAGCTTTTCTGTGAATTTAATGAATAATGAGAAAGTAAAGAATTTTTGTATTAATGTGCTGCACTGGAAGATTGTAATGAGAAATTAGGAAGTGACCACTTGATGATGAAAATCAAAATTAACTGTCAGGATGTGCCACATTGTATTAAAAAGAAGAATTTTAAGAACGCTAATTGGTCAGCATACTCTAACGATATTGAAAGCACATTTACAGAATTATCTATTTGTACGGATAGTACGCAACAAAACTATACCACTTTTATTTCTATAATAAAGCAGCAGATAAAAACATTCCTCCAAATAAAATTTGCCATGACCCTGAAAGGAATTTCATGACAAAACCTTATTGGAATCAGGTTTTATCTAAAATAGTGGCGGAGAGAAGACTCGCATTGGCTCAGTTTAGACGAAATCCTACATCTAGAAACTTAGGTATGCTAGAAGATAAAACATTAAAGGCACAAGAAAAAATAAAACGAGCTAAGAGAAATAGTTGGCAAACGTTTTCTACAGATGTTGACGGTACTGTGACTTCTTCTGAAATGTGGAACAGATTTGAGATGGATTAAGGGCTACAGAAGAGATAAGTATTATTTTTCAATGGATAGGAAACAGGAACTTTTGCGTACCTTAGCCCCTGATTCAGTTCAGATTTGCAAACCCGTATTTACATCAAATAATTTATTAATAAAGTCTGAATTTAGTTACCAAAAGCTAGAAGCGTGTATTAAGAAAAAAGATACAGCTCCTGGTGACGATGACATTATCTATTCCATGATCTTTAATCTTCCTGTCATACCGAAAACATTCTTACTTGGTATATTTAATGATATTTTTAAATCAAGTCAAATTTCAATTGAATGGCGTAACATTAAAATCATTGCAACACCAAAACAGATCAGTACTTCTAATTCAGATACCAAGTTAAGACCAATATCATTGATATCTTGCTTATGTAAATTTTTTCACCTAATGTTAAATAAAAGGTTGGAATGGTTCGTTGAACATAATATGTTGTTGCTTTCGAGCACAACGGATTTTCGTTGAGGGCGTTCATATCTAGATTCTCTTACTCAAGTTGTCACTAATATACAGATTACATTTACTAATAACATACCAACGTTAGCATGTTTTCTCGACATTGAGAACGCTTATAATAATGTGTTAGTTGAAAGTGTTGTCCTAACATTAGATAAATTAAAGGTTGGAAGTCGACTATGTAACTATCTTTGGTACCTTTTGAGCGAAAGGCATTTAATTGTTAGAGACGAATTAGATTTGGAGAATGACATTGTTAGATGAACTAATCGTGGGCTCGCACCGGGAGATCCAATTTCACCATTACTATTTAATATTGTTACGATAGAGGTTGCAAAAAACATTGTAAAAATATGTCAAATACGCTGATGACTTTGCAATATTGATCTGCTGAAAAAAACTTTATGATATTGTTAACCACATGCAAACGTCCATAAATATAATTATTAAAATACTACTCGATATAGGTTTTGAACTATCTACATCAAAATCACAATTATGTTTATTTAGTAGGGAATCTAGAAGACAACAAGTTCATATACTAGTTAATGATATGCCGTTAGAACGAGTCGACAACATTAAATATCTGGGTATGTGGTTAGACTCCTCACTCCGGTGGGGTCGACAATTAATGAACTAAATGAAAGATGCCAGAAAATGTTAATTATCGTCAGAGTTCTGTCTGGATCTGGGTGGGGAGTATATCCCATACATTTGGGACGCTTATACATAGCATTGATAAGAAGTCGTATTCATTACGGATGTTTTCTGTATGACAACAGTATTGAATCAAGAGTGTATAAAATATATAAGGTCCAAAAGAAAGCTATGAGAACTATTATAGGTGGTTTTATTAAAACGACTCCTATACATGTAATGGAGAGTGAATTATTTTTGCCCCCATTATATATTCAGCGGATGTATTTAGCAATTAAGTTCTGTTCTAAAGTTAAATCCTGGGCCAATGACATCACTGGTAGATTACTGTTTATACTTGGTGTACTTTCAACAAATAGATACTGAATAAATAAAAAAAAACCTTTGTTAATTTTCTTCTTTTCTCTTCTTGTTCTTTTTTCTTCTTTAATCATATTAAAGAAGAAAAAATATATTCGACTTGCACTTTAGACATGTATAAGTTAAATATTTGGTGTAGTTTCATTCCAATTAATAATGTTATTAGAACTGGTTTAAAAAGTGTTATGAAATTAATTTGTTAAGAAATTATACTTTATCTGAGTTTAATGAAAAATATGGTCAATGGTATAAATTGTATACAGATGGGCCAAAAAGCACCCAGTAGGAGCAGCCTACTATGATCCATCTACTAAAGGAAGTGATTGTTTTAAAATTGTTTCCCCGGTGTCTAATAAGACGGCAGAAATATTAGCAATTTCAGAAGCGTTGTCCTACGTTAAAATGTTGTCTACAAATACCGACACCAAAACCGACCGACAGCAAAAGTGCTCTTCAGCATCTGGCACGATGCGCCTCTGGACACAGAGGTGTATCGATTGCCTATGATGTGATGAGAAAAATATACTCACTTCTTTTAGATAACATAGTGTAAGGTTTGATTAATAAACTGAAACTACACTGTTTAAAATTCAATAATCAAATCGATCTGTGGTTTAAATATTTTATACTGGTCATACTGACGGCAAAATCGGGAGAGAAAAGGTATTGTACTGGCCACACCGGTGGACGGTTATGGTGACTTGGCTTGGAAAAGATCCTGCGACGGTTTTATTCGGGAGAGTTGGTAGCGAGCGGTCGCGGTATTATTGCACCGTGGAGATTGATTCTAAGAAATAAGTTTTGTTGTTAATAAGTTTTGGAGAATATTAAATAAGTTTTGAAGATTTGCTGTGGTTATTTTTGAGATACCCTACATCTCAGAAGTGGGATCAAGATCCGAAATGGACGGAGGAAGTGGAACTCGTCGGAGCTTGGATACTCCCCGGCGTGATCGCTCGCGCTCCAGGCGCAGCCAGCTGAGCGCACGCCAGAGAAGCCGCACCCGTAGCCGCAGCCGTAGTCGGCGCTTGCTGGAACGAGAACAAGCTTTGTCGCGGGAGCAGGAGCGGGTTCGCCGGATGGAGATCGACCTACAACAGGAACGCGACATCGAGCAACGGCGACGGAGCGAACGACGGGGCTCACCTGAAGCCGGGACGAGCTGTGAGCGCGGTCGCAGAGGGCTGCCGGGTAGTCGCAACAGAAAAGATCGAGGTACTACGAGCGTGGATCATCACACCAAAAGGTCATGTAGTCCCACCTTTTCTTCGAGAGATTTAATACAAATAATACAATCCATTAAAGATGTCTTGCCATCGCAGTCTCAAAACCAGAGCACTGCATCTAATAATAGAAACTTGGATCATAAAAATATGATTCCTGAGTTTAACCCTTCAGAAAAAAATCAACGTATAGATATATGGCTTAAAAAAGTTAACGAATGTGCAAAGGTTTATGGCTGGGACGAGAAGACTGTCGTTCATTTTGCTATGCAAAAACTGACTGGTTTAGGTAAGACTTGGTATGAAAGTCTCAACACAATATTATTTACTTGGGCTGAGTGGCAGGTAAAACTAATGGACGCTTTCCCCTCGGAACAAAATTACGGTCAAATTTTAGAAGACATGTTGAAGCGAAAGAGTAGGCCCAACGAATCAATCGAGATATATTACTATGAAAAACTGGCGCTACTAAATCAATGTGAAATAACGGATAAGCGGGCAGTTGATTGCATCATTCACGGTATCGGTGATAGGACTATTAGGTCGAGTGCCCTAGCATTACGTTGTAATCAACCGGACCAGCTTTTGAAATTCTTGTTAAGCAATAATAAAGAACTTTCCTCACAACAACCACCGTTTAGAGATAGGAATATTAATGCAGTAGATGACAAACAAAATAATAAGTCAAGTTCGAAGATAAATCCGAACTTGTATTGTTACAATTGTAAGGAGAAAGGGCATCCGTATTCTAGGTGCCCGAAGCCCTTGATTAAGTGTAGTCATTGCAACAAGGTGGGCCATAAATCCGAGGCCTGTAGACACAAACAAGATACAGGGCCAACGAAGGCTGATCCAGTGGCAAGAACCATGCGCATCTCCAGTTCTATCCCAAGTGGAAAATTTGTGAAAACAGTAAATGTTAATGGTTTTCTTCTGGAAGCATTCGTTGACCTTGGCAGTGAGGTCACGCTTATAAGGCAATCTGATTTTTCAAATCTTGGACTTAGTCATGACCACACTCCGTCGACAATGAAGGGTTTTGGCAACAGCCTCGTGCAATCCATGGGTTCTGTAAAGTTGAAAGTTATCATTGATGGCGTGGCTGCTACTGTTTCGTGTAGGATTGTAGGTGATCATTTGCTGGAGAAGCCGATGCTTGTCGGTCAGAGCTACTCAGAGCAGCCACACATTGTTGTCTATAAAGACGCGAACAAACTACAGTTTTTGCACATCGGAATCGAGTTACCAGATCTATGTGAGCATGGAGAACACTTAGAAAGGGTAAGGGTAATAGGTTTTAGTCGAATTTATGGTACTGCGAGTATAAGGGCCAAGATAGAGACGTTGTTTAATGGTAGCGTAGTGTTAGATACTAGAATTGTAGGGAAGCCAAACAAACAATTCTTAATTTGTGGGGGTGTTTACGAGGTGAAGCATGGTTCACTCTTTGTTACAGTGACGCCGTGTTCGGTACCGTGTTGTCTTCAGGACAGTTTTGTGTTTGCTCGAGCCGAAAAGGTGCAAGTAGTGAACAGTCTTGAGAACACTGAATCTCCTGTTTCGGACCAGCAAACTAAAGCGTCTTCAACCAAACGGTTTGATGAGAGTCAAATACACGTGGGCGTAGCTGTGTCAGAGAGTGATAGGGCCAAGCTCATAGAACTTCTTCGACGACACGAGGAATGTTTTGCTTACGATTTGGATGACTTAGGTTTTGAAATCAGTTCAGTAGGTATGCGGCCAGGAAATGCAAAAATCCAGAGCGTAGTCGATTTCCAACGTCCAGACAATGTGCACGGGGTACGACAATTTCTAGGGCTTGTTAGCTACTTTAGAAAGTTTATACAAGGGTTTGCACAGCTAGCTCACCCTATCACTAAACTGCTTAAAAAAAAAAATGCAGTGTGGGAATGGTCAAACGATCAACAACAGGCGTTCGAAGTTCTAAAGGCCAAACTTGTGGATAGACCCGTACTGGCTATTTACGACCCCTTAGCCGAGACTGAGCTTCATACAGACGCTAGTAAAATAGGTGTTGGCGGTATTCTCTTGCAGCGTGCTCAGGGGAGTGGGGGTTCTTTTCATCCAGTGGCGTATTATAGTCGTCAGACGACGCCAGAGGAGAAGAATTTTCACTCCTATGAGTTGGAGACATTAGCCGTTATCTGCGCTCTTAAAAAGCTTAGGGTATATCTTTTAGGAAAGCCGTTCAAAATTGTGACCGACTGTAGTGCACTACGTTCCACTTTCATAAAGCGTGATCTAATTCCGAGAATTGCTCGATGGTGGCTGGCTCTACAGGAGTTCGATTGCTCTGTGGAATATAGGGCGGGTACAAAGATGAGTCATGTAGATGCTTTATCCAGGAATCCAATTGTTGATACAGAATCTCAGAGTCCCGAACAATATCCCTCGGTTATGGCTATAAAGGACGAGGACTGGCTACTTACGTTGCAATTAGGGGATCCGGAATTGTGTAGAATTCGCGACATTCTTGCTAGTGATCTAGACCCCCAGGGGGTAGAGTACATCAAGGATAACTACGTTTTGAGAGATAACAAGCTCTTTAGGTGTGTCGGCGGTGACAGGGAATGTGTGAGGTGGGTGGTCCCAAAGGGTGCAAGGTGGCAGTTATGCAAGAGAAACCACGACGACATAGGTCATGTTGGTTTCGAAAAAAAACCTTAGACCGAATAAAAAGGCATTATTGGTTTACAAAAATGAAACGTTTCGTAAAAAAGTATGTAGGGTCCTGTATCGACTGTGCATACGCAAAAAAAACTACCAATACACGTGAAGGGTTATTGCACCCCATTGAAAAGGTTGAAAGACCTTTTCACACATTGCACATTGACCACCTTGGACCCTTTGTTAAGTCCAAAAGGAGCCATACTCACATATTGACCGTCGTAGATTCGTTCACCAAGTTTTTATTCATCAAACCAGTCAGGAATACAAATACGCAAAATGTGATAAAAGTCTTACAGGACATTTTTGACACATTCAGAGCCCCTGACCGAGTTGTTAGTGATCGAGGTTCCTGTTTCACTTCCCACGCATTTAGAAGGTTCTGTCTTGACCGCGGAGTAAAGCATGTACTAAATGCAGTTGCATGCCCAAGGGCCAATGGCCAAGTCGAACGTTACAATAGGACCGTGCTCGACTCGTTGACGGCACAGAACCTTAGCGCAGATGAAAAAGACTGGGATAGCAAATTAGGGCGAGTTCAATGGGGCTTAAATAATACGGTACAGAAAACGACAGGTAGGACACCCGCTGAAGTTATGTTTGGGACGGCAATGAATAGCGAGTTTAACGCAGCATTGAACGAGATAACCGAAACAACGCGCGAGGTCACCTCCTTGCAATCTATTCGCGATGAAGTTAAAAGCAGAATTGACAAAACACAGGTAGCACAAAAACGATATTACGACCAAGGAAGGCGACCTGCGCGTATTTATAAAAATGGTGACTTAGTTAAAATTACCAAAGTTGCATTTCAAAATGATGGCAAGAGTACAAAACTCATGCCCTCATATGAAGGTCCTTTTCGAATCAAAAAAATACTAGGTAACGATCGCTACAAAGTGGCACCAATTGCGGGGTTTGAGGGGATGAAGAAAAAGCGAAAGACTACCATTGCCGCTGACCGGATGCGACCGTGGATCCATGTTGACTCTTTGGAAGTCGATAATGACACTGATAATGATGTCGAAAATGATGTAATTGATGAGGATAATATGCCAGAATGATAATTATGTATGATTACGATACGATTATGTATTAAATGACAAAATATTTAAGTAGGTGGTAACGCTAGCTAAAACTGTTAGTCGTACCTTTAGTGATAAAATTATTAACTTTTATAGTGTTTATTTACATGCTGTTGTTTTCTTTTTTCAGGTCAGGCACAAGAAATCGCGGAAAGATTTTGCGTCTTGACCTGAAGGAAGCAAAACTCATGGTTGATCTGTTAAACCTTAATATCCTAGGAAACGGATTGGTTTACAGATTTATGGCTAAAATACAAATTGGTTACAAGGTTAATTGGTTACAAGGATAATTGGTTACAAGGTTAATTGGTTATAAGGATAATTGGTTACAAGGTTAATTGGTTACAAGGATAATTAATTGGTTAAATGGATACTTGGTTATAAGGATAATTAATTATAAGGATAATTGGATAAGGATTGTAAATCATAAAGATAATTAGTTCTAAGGATAAATTGGTTGTTAAAAAGAATTTTTTGGGATAGATTTGTATTCAAAATCAGATACTTCAATCAAGGTTATTTTCATATTTTGATTTAAAATTTTCTTATAATACTTATTATTGTAAAACTTTCGAAATGTGCTCGATTTTTGCCAAGTGTAAGGTTTCACGAGACACGTGTATGAGGACATACACGTCGTCAGGATGGTCGAGTGTAAGGTTTGATTAATAAACTGAAACTACACTGTTTAAAATTCAATAATCAAATCGATCTGTGGTTTAAATATTTTATACTGGTCATACTGACGGCAAAATCGGGAGAGAAAAGGTATTGTACTGGCCACACCGGTGGACGGTTATGGTGACTTGGCTTGGAAAAGATCCTGCGACGGTTTTATTCGGGAGAGTTGGTAGCGAGCGGTCGCGGTATTATTGCACCGTGGAGATTGATTCTAAGAAATAAGTTTTGTTGTTAATAAGTTTTGGAGAATATTAAATAAGTTTTGAAGATTTGCTGTGGTTATTTTTGAGATACCCTACAATAGCAGTAGCATAGCATAGTCTTAGCATTATGCTGAGCGATGGCCGTTTTGCGTGAATGTGACGCATGCTTACCCCCAACTTGTTACTTTTTTTTTGTGTTTATGTTCTTTTTTATGCGTCATTTTGCCGCAAATAAACGTATTTTCTTTCTTCTTTCTTTCTAACATCAACATAGTATTGCAGTGGATCCCGTCGCATATTGGCTTGAGGGGAAATGAGGAGGCAGATAGATTAGCTAAAATTTCGGGTTCTGAAATTTATATTTTTCCTATTAATTCAGAAATATTACGAAAATTTAAGAACTATTGCTATGATAAATGGAAATATTACTTTAATGAACAATCTAAACTAAAAGGAATTTGGTACAAAATTATACAAAAAGAGCCTCCTCGTATCCCATGGTTTGATAGCAATGTCATTGGCCGTGGTACTGTAGTAACTGCTCATCGGGTCCGTTCCGGACACATGCCGCTGAGAGTGTTTGCGTATCTAATGCAAAAAGTTAGTTCACCTAATTGCAAGGTTTGCGATAAAAGAGAAGATGTGCAGCATCTTTTAGTGGAGTTTGTCAGGAACGAATCTGAAAGAAATAGAATTATTAGAAAATAAATAGGTTAGACTTAGGCATATTTAATCATTTTCTGGCCCAGCCTATGTCCCGTGAGGCTAAAATGATTTGTTCATTAGTTACTATTTAAGGACTGTTTTTGTTTAGTAGTAGTTGTTGTGTTACGTAACTTAAGATTAGTATATGATGGGACTGGCGTGAACTGTGTTCAAAAGTCCCTTAAAATAAAGATTATGTCATTATTTAAACTAAGCAACGAAAAATCAACAACATACGTTAGTACAATATACAGTATATAAACTTTGTTTATTCATTTTAAATGTGACAATTTCACCCCTTTTACTTTTAATTTGTTTTAATACGGGTGGGTCACTATCACTACTACCTCCTGCTTCTGCCATAGTAGCCAAGCTTGTAATGAAATTAATAAATTGTAGTAAATTACGCATTTTGAACTAATAGGTAGTTACATACTTAATCTTTTCTTTCAAACTGTAAGACAGAGATAGAATTAATGTGAATTCACATTAATTACGTCTGTATCTGTCTAATAGTTTCGCAAAGTATTGTCTTGACACCAGATTTCGTTTACAGATCAATAACAATCACTAAGGATAAGGGCGTACTCCCAACCTTTTTGTGTCTGCACTTCTTTAGGGCCGGCGCCCACCGGCGGCACGGCACGGCAAGGGATTTTTATGCGACGAATAGAAATATAACTTAAATGTATGACAATACAATTGAAATTTCAATGATGATGCCAAAGGACGTCGCGGCATGCCTAAGGATACCGCGGCATCTGCTGCCGATGAAATTTCAATTTTATTATCATACATTTAAGTTATATTTTCTATTAGTCGCATAAAAATCCCTTGCCGTTCCGTGCTGCTAGTGGGCGCCGGCCCTTAGTTAGAATTTTTTACTTGTGATTCTTAAAAATATTGTCATTCAGATAAGTTAATAAAATTGTATTATATCCAGTACTTAGTCATTAATATGGTAGTTTTAAAATGTAGAAAATTAATACCTATGAAATAAATACCTATGAAATAAATTCGCCACACCAGAATTTTTTACTTTGACTGTACTTTAAGAAATGCTCAGGCTCATATCTACAAACATAACCAATATATAATATACATAGGTTAAAACGGGCGCGATCCGTTTGTTCCGGCTAATCTCCGAAACGGCTAGACCAAAAATTGATATAATAAAAAAGTGAATTGTTCACAAATTAAAGGTCTGAGTTTGGGCTATACTAGGCTTGCATACATTCAAGGTCATTTAGTCTAACAGTTCCAATTCTGTTCAACATAATTTTTTATATACTTTCGAATAGCTTTATACGTGTACCTAGAGTGCTTCCTGGTACTGAAGATTGCTTAGGTATTCTCCAAGCTCGCGGCGATGCCGCTTTTATCCTTGAAAAAGACTCTTTACTTCTAAGCTAGAATTTGTAGATACCTAATCAGTCAACTTCTACCTTACTATAATTATAATTTACTATATAAATATAAAAAAAACTCCAAAGTCGACGTCACTAGTATTACCAGCTCAAATTACCAATGTACCGTTCTCACGTATCACCACTACTCACTCTTTATTCTTCTAGGAAGAGGACCACATCGACCACCACCACTCAGACCTACGAAGAATATCTCAAGGAGAAGAGAGCGAAAAAATTGTATTTTGAATACTATCCTAATTACGGCTACGAACCGTACTGGGCCGATGGCGAGGGGGTGCTAAGTACGATCAAAGCTGTAACTTCAAAGGGTACTACCACAACACAGAAGATCACA
Organism: Apamea monoglypha; assembly: GCA_911387795.2. Classification (NCBI taxonomy): domain Eukaryota; kingdom Metazoa; phylum Arthropoda; class Insecta; order Lepidoptera; family Noctuidae; genus Apamea; species Apamea monoglypha. The sequence goes on along the minus strand of OU426933.1, from coordinate 822,059 downwards.
GTATGTGGCGAGCCGTGTAACTATATTTTACGAAAGTATGTGAACTACCTATAACTTTTTATTTTTAGTTTCGAACCAAAACGTTAAAAAAGGAACTCTTTAAATAAGACTTCGTCAGTCTGTCCTAGCTCCTATGCTACAAAAAGCAAATAAAGTGATCGCCCTGTTTGGAATAGATGTAAGAAATGCTTGTCCATTTACATAGGGCATATATTCATCGCACCTATAATAACTCCCATTTTGCGCTCCTAAAAATATTATTGCACGCTCTAATATAATATATATGATACATTAGATATCTTAGCAACGGGTCTCCCTTGTTTGACCGAAAGGAATTTGACAAATTTTCATTTCCCAAAAAATGATTCGCATAATTTCATTTGCCAAATTATTACTTAGCAAAAAATCTATTGACAAAAAATTGTAACGCAAACCTAATGTTTGGCAAATGAACGTTTAAACTATAACTTGTTTACCAACTAGTACTTTTAACATTTTTCATTTAATCAAATGTTTCAGTTGGAATAACAGTTTTTACGCAAAATCAAATAAGCCAAATATTTAGTATCGTCAGTTTTCAATTCACCCTTTCCTATTCAGTCAAATGCTTCAATGACAAAAATGTGAACTGCTAAGTGGGTAGGAGGTAAATCAAAAATTCTAAACAAGTAATAATAATATGAATATTAACTATTTTTTTTTCTATATAATGTAGTCGTTCCTGGCACTCGCCGGCCGCTGCCGCGGCACCGCTCGCTTCGCTCGCTCGGCTCGTGCGTAGGAGGTCACAGTTTTAACCTAACCTAACCTACCCATTTTTTTTAAAGAAGAAATTAACCTAATCTAAATAGTTGAGTTCCGGGTAACTTAAAACAATATCTTTTTTTCTATTAATGCAAGTCGTGTCTGGCACTCGCCGGCCGCTGCCGCGGCACCGCTCGCTTCGCTCGTTCGGCTCGTGCGTAGGGGGTCACAGTTTTAACCTAACCTAACCTAACCTTTTTTTAAAAAATAAGTAATTAACCTAATCTAAATAGTTGAGTTCCGGGTACCCTACTAAAAACAATATCTTTTTCCTATTAATGCAAGTCGTGTCTGGCACTCGCCAGCCGCTACCGCGGCACCGCTCGCTACGCTCGCTCGGCTCGTGCGTAGGAGGTCACAGTTTTAATCTAACCTAATTACCAAAAAATGCTATTTTTGCCTTAACATTATTGTCTTAACAAATCATTTCACCAAACGTTTATTGTCTGAAGATTGTTTGCTGTAATAAATCATTTGATTATAGACCAAATGCCATAATGACATTATACTTGGCAATATTTTGCCAAGTAAAAATTTGACCAAATGAAAATATGCGAACTAAAATCATTCGAAATATTGCAATGGTATAAAAAAAGGTTGCTAAAATTTGTTTGGGTAATGAAATTTTGGCAAAATCTTTTCGGCAAAACGGCAGGCACCCCTTAGCAACACACCACTGTGTGTATTGTGTGTGAAAATGTTGGTGGGAAAAATGAAACCATTAAGTGGCGCTTATAGAATAAACGCAGAAGGACTTAGGGGGCCAAACCGGGGGGCTGCCGGAGGCTTTACGCGGGGGTCGTGCGGTCCATGGCCCTATACGGGGCCCCGGTGTGGGCGCGTTCACTGCGGCGGCGAGCCACCCACTAACTGAACGCGCCCCAGAAGGTGGTAGCCGTAAGGCTCATCCGGGGCTACCGCATGATCTCGGGCGAGGCGGCAAGCCTCCTTGCCGGACTGCCGCCATGGGATCTGGAGGCGATAGTCCTCGCGCGCCTGTATGAGTGGCGCGCGGAGGCACTACGCCGGGGGGAAAGTCCGCTCCCGCGGCAAATTGCGGCGGAGCGGACGGATCTCCGGCTCGATCTCATGGCGACATGGAAAGAGCGACTGTCGCAACCCAGCGCAGGGCACGCCGCGATAGCGGCGAAAGACGGGTCCTCTTTGAGGAGTGGCTAGAGAGGCGCCACGGTGCCATCACCTGCTATGTTTTGGTGGAAAATACGTATGTTATTATAAAAGAAAAAACTGTGAGTTTTGTCCATTTGCATCATAGATCAGGTCATCAGGAAATAATTCTATGTCAGTTTTAATTCTATTCATAACGTCCCTAAATATGCATTGTTCCCTTTATATTTAATTTGCCTGTTATATTTGAAAACATTTCAGTTACATGTCAAATGTTAATCCATAGTTGGAGTCAAAAAAATGTGCATACTTATTATTTTGGATGTCTATACAGAGTAGGTTATTAAATAATTAAACCTTATAATTATAATTGAGTGCCCCACGGATATATGTGGGTGCGCATATTATTATGTTAGTGTGTGTTACATTCAATAAGCATTCTCATAATAATTTTACTAAGTCAATACAGTTATCGTTGGCTTTGAAGTCAGCCGCCCCTAATATAATTATACAGTAATCATTCATTGTAAAATTTTCTACCTTTGATTTTATACCCGCTAATAATAAATTAATATTTGAATTTAGTGAAGTGTAACTACAATAAATAGTAGATATAGTACTACTTATTTATATCGGAACCTCAAGTGTGTGTGCTAATTTTAAAAATAATTTGAAGAATTGTCGATTAAATTCTTAGATAGCTTTAGCATGTCTCGTTGTGTGAAGTTACTGAGTACGCAGAGTCTTCTAGTTTTGGTATCCTCTCCAGTAATCTTCTTAAAAGGTTGTTTATTCTTTTGCGTATGCTTCGATATTACATTTGATGGTGCTACTCGTATAGGGGTAGGCATAATATCTTTCACCTTGTTTGGGATATAAGTACTTTTAGTTTGTGTCTATTTATATTTTTTGCTAGCCGCGCACTCAATGTGATGTGGTTGTTGTTCATGTTCCTTGATTATGTACTTTGGTGAGCTTATTCGATGCTAAGTTTTGTTTTTGCGTGTCGGGGTCGCATTTTTTTTCTCAGGAGTCGAGCATATTTTCTTAAATGTGTTAACAGTCTTAATCATATTTTGTAAATCCGATTTGAGACGAAAGTTTTCCGCATTTAGATCTTCTATTTCTTTATGTGCACTTAATAATTGGTTCTTAAGTATTTTGTTTTCTTCTGTTAACTCACGAACGTCGTCAATTGTGTCATGGAAACTATCAGGGATGCTCATCATTGTTGTATCAAGTAACGTTTTCTCGCTGTAGTCAGTAATATTTTTAGTTAGGTCAGTTAGCGAGCTTGATCTACAAGGTTCACGGTAGGTAATGTTGTTACTGCTGGAGTCCATCTTTACTCCAAGCTATCGTAGCGCCCTCTGGTGTGAAATTAACTATCGAAGGAATAATTCTTCAAATTGATCGGTAATTTGAAATTTGGTCTGTGCGTTATTTTGTGAGATAATATAGAATTTTAGAATTCACAAAAAGAGGCGAGGCTGCGCGGAGATTCGAACCGGCGATTAATCGTTTAGTGACGTCTCCTATGCCGCTGAACCAAACGAACTTAAGTTAAAAAGTTGAAATTATGTATCGCATGGAAAGTTCCAATATTTGAATGAAGCAAAACCGGTTGAGATGACTCATGTGATTAGCATTTTTTCACTGTCAAACACTTTGGTCACTTTGTTTTCGTTTTAATAGGTTTTTACACTATTTATGCAATTTTTTGTGTATTGGAAACTGCTTATGGGTCGGTTAACAACTATTGTTTCTGCGTGTTTTGTCTGGTTCGCCTTTTGAAGATGACTTAGCGTTTTTATGGGTTTAATATTTTGTTAATACATGTTATTTGCACTTGTTATGAAATGTCGCTGTTTTAGGTGTCACTTTGCTTGATTTCTATTTATTATTTATTGTTTTTTTGTCGGTATTTTTCATGTTATTATTGTTTTATAGTATAGTAGTTTTATATTATAGTATTTTGATTTATCTTCACAGTTTGCGTATGAAACTCGTAGATAATACTGCCACTAACTAATTCGTCACTGTTTTATCGTTTGACTTATTTTTATTTACTTCTGCATACAAATTGTATTTTTAAAGAGATATTTTACACACAGCGTTTTTTTCGCGTTAGTCCTCCCCTTAACTTACTTTCCTCATTAACTCTGTGTTACAGGACTCGATTTGTAATAAAGTTTTGTAATGATTTCTGACAGGTCGTTTTCTACTTTCTGACATCGTGGGAAATAGGTTTTTATTGGTCTTTACAAACATGGTCATTTCCTGAAAATACAATGACGGAAATGTAAGCACTTTTAGGGACTTAAACTTTGGTTCGCTCACGCACGTTTGGTCTGTGGTCTCCAAACCACACATCGCTCTAATGCAACGTTTTTGCGTCCTAAATATATTATTCTCTTTAGCTGCAATTGCCCCAAAAAATAATGCCAAATCTTAGAACTGATGCAACCAGACCATGATAAGCTACTAATTTAGTTTGAATGTCAACTTTTTTGGACAACTTTAAAGGAGATAATGCCGCTCAATTTAGTTGTCTAAAAAAAATCCAAAAAAAAAAAAAACCTAAAAATTTTGCTACTAAAACTTGATTAATTTTTAGTTTATTGTAGTGTGATACTTCTTTTAAAATTGTGCGTTGATGAAAGTGCATTATGTTAGTTTTTTGTAAGTTTATAACCAAGTGGTTTTTATCAAGCCAACGTACGATATCTTCCAGGGTCTTATTTATGTCCTGTTCATAGCTATCCGGGTGTTTACATTTTACTAACGCGGTGCAGCCATCGGCAAATAATACCATTGGATTATCAACATGACGTGGCAAATAGTTGATATAAATTAAGAAAAGGAGTGGCCCAAGGACGCTACCCAGTGTTACACCATATTTTATTGTTCTTCCTTCGGATCGGCATTTTCTTTCACTCTTCGTCTTAGGGCAAATTCTAGTTATTTCCGTGTACTGTTAATGATCGCTAAGATATGGTTTAATAAGTTTAAGTACATTTCCCCTTATTCCATAAACGCTTAACTTGTTTAGTAGAATGTCGTGATTGACGCAATGAAAAGCTTTTGACATATCTGTGAAGGTTGCGCAAATAGGTGTTTTGCTATTTAAGTTTTTTATGATAATATTATATAAATCTAAAATAGCTGTATTGATGCTTTTTCCTTTCCTAAAACCTTTTTGTTCATTACACAAAATGTCATATTTCAATAAGTAAGTCGTAAATTAACTTCTCTACTACTTTGGACAATACCGGAATCAAGGCTGTAGGTCTGTAATTAGCTATTTCCTCTTTTTATTATTCTTGTAAATTGATCTAACATAACAGTTTTACAATTATTAGGGAACACACCAGAGTTGATGCTGAGATTGATAATATGGCTACGATGTACAGCTATATTGGTCGCCACAAATTTAACAACTTTCGTTGCTATGTTTGTCATACCCAACACTATATTTGTTTTTAAAAAATTGTATTGCTCAAATTACATCTTGGGGTAAAACAGGTGCCTTAAACATTGAGTGTAGGTTTTTCGGAATATTACTAGTTTCAAATTTAACTTTTTTATATGGTTATATAGTAATAAATTTATAGGGAAAGCAAAGGTAATAAACTGAAATCTTTTAAGAAAATATCATATGCTACATTTACGTTTTTTGTATTGTATATTTCGGAGAACCAAATGCAGCTAAGATGATTAAAAATTTAACTAGATTCTCTAACGATAAATCTCGTTTCTTGATTCTCCAAGATTTTAATCATGTTTTATTTACTTTAATTTGCAGATTTTGTGCCGTGTGATCTGAAAGAGCCAATTCGATTACTTCACATTTACATTTTTGACGATAATTGTGAGCAAAGTTATCAATGCAGCTGTTACTGCACAATCTAGTTGGTTGCCTCAGTTCCAGATTAAGATTAAAGCCCAAAAGAAAACATTCTATTCATACAAAGTCTAGGAACATTCTAGTCTTTTATAAGATATCAATGTTGAAGTCCCCGCATAGAACAACTGTTTTACTCGAGTTAATACAAGAAGTTTTCATAACAATTTCGAGTTTTTCATAGAACATATTTAGGTTGATAATTTTCGACAATGAAACTATCAGGATGAAATTAATGTCTCTTACATTTTATGTAACTGGATACGTATTTCTTGCATATCAACTTCCTATATTCATTAAAAATTCAAAACAAAAATTTCCACCAATATTAGTTAAAAATCAATTGTTGAAATTTACTGATAACAATGTTATATCTATCAATGTCATTATGATCTGACAGCTGACGTTCTTATTGTTTTTACAACATCAATATGTGCTCAATATTCAATGAGATACTCTCCTATAAATTGGAATAATCTCACACGCTCGTTGCCGGTTGTTTTACTATTTGTTATAGGGTAAATCATGTGTGTGCCCGATTGTCGACCGACATGAATGAGGGGCTCTCCATCTGCGGGGCGCAATGGTGGAACTTTCAGGCGTCACATTACTGCTCGGGGAGATATGGTGTTAATTACGATGGAGTATTCCGCACCTTCAACACCTACTGCGAGTACCTCGATTTTAAGTGCAGGAAGAAGTTTTACGCTCAAACCCGTAAGATTATTTTTAATTTCGTTTCATCTACATATTCTTTTCTACGTCGTGACGGCCCAGTTGTTAAGGAGCCTACAACTCATGCACGAGGTTGTGGGTTCGAAACCGTAGTCTTCCATCATTCAACTATGTACATGTCTATAAAGTACGTCAGTAGTAATAACACCAGTATAAGCGACTAATTATTCTATTGAAACTCCGTACTACGCCAGGTCAGCTCCAGGTCAGATCGTTACCACCACCGTCCAGCCTGCTGTACGAATATATAGTTGTACCAAGTTGTACTACTTATTAGATTTAGGACTTTGGAAGATAAACCTTCCTCACGATGTTAAACTTAGAAAGTACATTATATAAAGGTTTCAATTTGAAAAGGGCACATCTGTTACTTGCCCGGTTTCGAACTCGCAACATGTCGCTTGAGAAGACGGCGCCCTAACCATTCGGTCTACCATAACAGAATTTATTTATCTCAAAATCAACAAACTCATCATCATCATCATCATGTATTTATATTCCCTCTTAGAGGCTAAACGAGCGAACGGAATTTACCCAATGAGGTATCGTTGGTGCGCATTGACGTCGCACGTGACACTGTGTGTGTAGGGAAGTTGTATACAAAAACATGAAGAATATTTGCCGCCATTAAGGGAGCGCTATTGTGTGAACTCTAAACGTGGTGGTGGTGAAGGCGGTGTCTCCTTATGTAACTCTTCGTATAGGAATCTGGAGACGTCACATACTTTGTGCAGTCCAACACCATGCGCCATTCATGCGGCATTGGTTGGCCCAACATGCGCCTGTTAGATTCTACACTATAGACTAGAAGTATATGTACCTATATATTACCCAAATAACAAGCTTTGAATGTCAGAATGGTTACTATTTAGTTTTTTACTGTGTATGTAGGTTATTATTGAATATGATTTGTATGGAAAGGGTTTTATGAAGTAAAGCACAGATAGACAAGTCTCAACATTTATTTGAATTTAGGCTTGTCAGTAATTAATCAGAAAACTAATCGTCCGTTCGTAAAACTAGGTCATCATGGAGAAGAAGGACAAGAAACTCCATGGAAACAGTTTTGAAGTATTCTATCAATACATTTCTTACTTGTCATAAATTATCGTTATTTTTAAAAAACAATTAATTATATCTCTTGGACAACGGTCCAAGAGAATTCAAATAATAGCAACATAGTAACAATAGCTAGGAATATTGGCCATAATATGACTAACACAACATCATAGTCGTAATAAGCAATAATTAAGGTATAATATCAAATTACTTAACTTACGTGACATCTGGTCGATCTATTCCACTTAACAACGGCACTAGAACTAACCAACTGAACATCTACCAAGCAACTGACCCGATAACGTCATTACAATCCTTTTTATATACTACCAACGTCTTTTACGTTAAACATCTACCGCCATTTTGAACCAATCACAGATCATCATATATTTTGGTTTAATATCAGGTAGTAATAAACAAATCTTATGTACTGAAACCGTTTTAAAACATTATAAGGTAATTAATCAATTTAAGAGGAGTTAATTCGTAATTCTGAGACATCGTCAAAAAGTATATCAACATCAACTGACAGTATTGTGCCAATCATTTGAAACAACCTATTATATTAAAAAAGCAATATAAAATCTAAGATATACTACAAGTATAATCAAATATTACTTAATCAGTTATAGTAATAACATTTAAGTGTTTTTTTTTACAAGTTAAGACTGTTGTTTTTTGTAAACACAATATCTAGTCAAATTAGGTACTTCTACGTTGGTCCCAAGCTTCCTAAATGTGCCAGATGCCATTATCGAAACAAACAATATTCTAATATTCTAATTATATCAAATTGAAATATCTAACACGCCCATATTTAGGGACTGGGTGAGATAAATAGTAGTTTTAGGTTATTAATTTTATTTTGGATTATATTTATTTATTATGTTATTATCAATTCGTCTAATCAATCTAATTGACTATATTGTTTTAAATTGGTATGATGTATAATTATGTTACTTATTTTGTTATTTTAAATTGCCTATTTTGATTATGATCATTGTTTTATTTCCTTTATTTAAATGTAAACATATAAATTATATTTTTAAATATTAGAATATAAAAGATATAAAAACATTTAAAAATATAAAAAATAGTAGCCCACCGGTATCGGGAACAGGGTCCAAGCTACCGGCGGTCAGGGCTCCAGAGAGAGGAATCTCCTGACAATGCGAGCCGTGTCTAGAAGTACCGCTTTCTGAATCAAGCCCTTGATCCAGCTGCCCAACAAGAGCCTCCTCAGGTGTTGGTCGAGGCTCTTGGCTATTAAGCCATTGGCTGTCACGACTATCGGCACAATGACTGCTGAGTCCATATCCCACATGTCGACAACCTCGCGAGCCAAGTCAAGATACTTGATTTGTTTATCTTTCTCGGCTTTCACGAGGTTCTCATCATGCGGGACGGTTATGTCAACAATCATTGCGCGCCGCTCTGATCGATCCACCACCACTATATCAGGCTTATTGGCAACAATAGTCCTGTCAGTGATGATGGATCGATCCCAGTACAATGTGATATTTCCATTTTCGAGAACTGGGTCGGGCACATACCTGTAGTACGGCACCTCAGATTCGACAAGGCTGTATTTCAGAGCAAGTTGCTGATGGATTATCCTGGCTACAAGGTTGTGTCTATGCAAGTACTCTCCGTTAGCTAGACGAGAACACCCGGAGATAATATGCCTGATTGATTCTCCCGGCCGGTGGCATGCCCGACAGATGTCAACCGTGCCGTCTTTCACAATAAATCTCCGGTAATTATTCGTCATCATAACTTCGTCCATAATTGCACAGACAAAACCTTCGGTTTCTCCAAAGAGGTCACCGAAACGCAGCCAGGCTACGGACGCTAGTAGATCTACATCGGGTCCATGTAGGGCCCGGTAAAAGCGTCCGTGAAGCTCCTTACTTTGCCATACTTCCATGCGATCATTGGTGTCAAGCACTACTGGCTTGCGCCAGTTCTCTTTAGCCAAGGAGAGCGGGGTGAGGCCCTTGTCCACCGCGACTACATCTCGATGCATCCCCACGTCGGTTTCTAGGAAATATTCCCTGAGACTGCATATCTCGCGATTGTGGAGGGTCTTAGCGTTTAAAAAGCCGCGACCTCCACATTTTCGCGGAATATACAGCCTCATTACCGATGACCGTGGGTGATGCATTCGATTTGCAGTCAACAGCGTCCGCACCCTCCTATCCAGGGCGTCTAGTTCGGTTTGAGTCCATTTGAGTATGCCGAAAGAGTACATCAAAACCGGCATGACCCAACTGTTGAAGGCACGCACCTTGTTTCCGCCTGATAGAAGACTGTTAAGTACTTTTTTCAGGCGGCCAAAGAAGCGCTCCTTCAACGATTGCTTCATGTCAGTAACATTGATGCCTAACGCTTCCGACATACCCAAATACTTATAGGTTTCGGATACGGAGAGGGCTCTAAGGTTTGTGGAATCCGAGAGTTGGGTTCCCACGGATTCCACAATCTCCCCTCGCTTTACATGCATGACCGCACATTTGTCCACACCAAATTCCATCCTGATGGCGCTACTGAAAGTTTCAGTTACTTTCAGTAGCTCCATCAGTTGCAAATTGTTGGGAGCAAAGAGTTTTAGGTCATCCATGTAAAGGAGGTGCGATATAACCTGACCACCTCTCCTCAGCCGGTAGCCTAGACCTGAATCCTCCAGCAGCGTGCTTAGAGGATTCAAGGCTAAGCAGAACCAAAGCGGACTCAAACTATCGCCCTGAAATATGCCTCGCTCGATCCTTATCGGTTCGCTATTCCTCTGAATATTTCGACATCCTGGATAGCGAAGGACCGTCCTCCATTGCCCCATACACGACATCAGGAAGGTACGCAGAGTTGCATCTACTTTATACAAATCCAGCACCCTCATGAGCCATGTATGTGGCACCGAGTCATAGGCCTTCTTATAATCTATCCAACATGTCGACAGATCCTTTCGGGAACGACGAACCTGTTGGCTAATGGCCATATCAATGAGGAGTAGCTCCTTAGTACCACGGGACCCATTCTTACATCCGTTTTGAGAGGCAGAAATAATGGAGTTGGTGTCTATATGTTTGTTAATTTTAGCTCTCAGAATGGATGTAAGAACTTTATAGACCGTCGGTAAACACGTGATCGGCCTATAATTTTTGGGTTCCGCGGTGCTACCTGATTTATGGAGCAGGTGGGTAATTCCTGTCGTTAGGAATTGGGGTAGCGAACCAGACTCCAAAGCAGTCTGGAACTGAGATGCCAAGCGAGCATGCGACCTTGTAAACCATTTAATCCAAAAGTTGTGCAGCCCGTCCGGCCCTGGAGATTTCCAGTTAGGTAACGGACGGACTGCACGAGCTACATCTTGGGGGCAGATGGTAATAGCCTCCATTTCTGGTATTGGATCACAGGCTCGCTCGACCTCTCGAGCCCAATCACCTTCGGTGTGACTGACAGGCGCCGACCAGATACTACGCCAAAAGGAACACATGGCATCATCATCCGGTAGGCACGTGTCAGCCACATCTTGGTCCGGTCGCTCCCAACCCCTATAAACCCACCTTTCATCGCTCTGGAAGGTGCGATTCTGAGTGTATCGCTCTACTCGCCGCTTATACCGACGAATACGGTTTGCCCATGCATACACTTTCTGCTTCAGGAAGTCGATACGCTCTGTGACGCGGGACAAATAATCTTGAGAACTAATATCAGTCCCCAAGAACGCCCGCCTCACAAAGCGCATTACTCTAGGGCGAGTATTGCCCTCTCTGAAGCAGATTAGTTTGCCGATGAGCGCTCTGGCCCCATCAATACGACGCTCAATTCTGCACTGCCAAGCTGGTATGGCTGGTTTCGGTCGTGTAGCTCTAGAGTCACTGTCAAATTTGACGTGAGCTACACGACATGCCGCTACAGCCGCGCAGTACAGAATTGAATGAGTATCGGTGAGGTCTTCGCAGGCGTCAAAATGACTTGACAACTGCGCATCCAGAACCGCCACCAGCGCCCTATTTTTGTTATGCATGGGCAAACGAGGTAAGCGTGATCTAAGTTCGGGCGACATGAACCGATATTCCCGAATCGCACCCTCCAAAGTATTCCTCAATTCCTCATTGCACTGGATACTTACATTTGTAGCCCTGTCATTACTCCCTTCGTCAGCATGGCTAGTATTAGACTGCGGTAGTACTGCAGCAGTCTGCGACTGGGGGGCGATGACATGGCTACTTTGCATTTCACTTCGCAGGCGATCAAGTACAGTGTCATCTAACATATGATTACGCTGAATAACCCGCACCTGATCCGATAGTCGTTGTGCCGAAACGTTGACAGCTGGCTCAAGCACCTGAAAAAGAGAGAGCATCCGAACACGGTACACGGTCAGATTGTTTCCTCCCTCTGTAGCCCCATAGTATGAGCGCATGACATTTTCATTGATGGATCGTGTCCATCCCATGCGCTGCACACTTCCGCCGGGAGCTGGGACCCTATCAGAGGCCAGTGGGCCTCGAGGTCCTAAACCGTCCGGCGGCCGGCGTCCTCCCCGTCGACGAGCAGGTGGTGGTGTCGTGGGCGGGGAGAAATACTCGTCGCTCGAGCTCGACGCAACTACCGCGGCCGGTGTCGTCACAGCGCTCACAGTGGGGCTGGGTACCGGCGGCAGCGAGGCGGAGCTGAGCGAAGAGTCCGGTGATGGTAGGCGTGCACGTCGTGCGGCTGATCTTGTCAACATTTTCACGTTCTGTTACGATATTTTTTTGTGTTTTAGCGGAGGTGACATGACAGATGTCACCTCCGGTTCGGCAGTTTTTGGTAAAAGTTTATTGTAATATTGTTCATTGTATTTTTTAAACGGAAAATTGGTTGAGTATTTGGTTTTTGATTGGTAAATTCACAATAACTAGGTATAAAAACTGCTTCTAAAAATGTATATGACTAAAAATATTAAAATATCGGGACGTTGACTTGTTGACGTTGGTGTTGCCGTGTTTTTATTATTATTTATTTTATTTATTTTATTTTATTCTTTATTTATTTTTATTGTTATCTAATATTTTTATGTTACGTAGAAATTGTGTATTACTCTATGGATATTTCATTTGTCTGACTAAAATAAATGAATGGAATTGAATTAATATAATTCGTAATTTGTTTGGTTTAGTTTATTTCATAAGTGGGGTATGAAAATAAAGAGTTTGAATAGTTTTTCAAAAAATACAGGGTGGCAGGGACATCGACGCGCAACCTATTACCATTTCCTCAGTTCATGGGTCTGAACGACCCTGCGGCGAAATACACACATAGAAAGGGCTTATTAGTCGATTTGGATGAATTTACCGAAACAAGCGAATCGTCACTTTTGTTCAATATATTTTTTTCTATGAGGTGACTCGCACGAATTGCCATATTTTGTTTGGTTTTTATTCTGTAAAAGAAATAGTTAGTAGTCTGTATACCCATTGAATTCTGAAATTGTATATCCATTGAAGTCTGTATATCCATTGAAAGTAGTCTGTATATCAATTGCCGCGATTCGGCATACTCAATATGAGTTCATCCAAATCACGTTTAGAAAGATTTTTTGGTATGTGTAGGTACGGCACCTGCTCCATAAATTAGGTAGCACCGCGGAACCCAAAAATTATAGGCCGATCACGTGTTTACCGACGGTCTATAAAGTTCCTACATCCATTCTGAGAGCTAAAATTAACAAACATATAAACACCAACTCCATTATGTCTGCCTCTCAAAACGGATGTAAGAATGGATCCCGTGGTACTAAGGAGCTACTCCTCATTGATATGGCCATTAGCCAACAGGTTCGTCGTTCCCGAAAGGATCTGTCGACATGTTGGATAGATTATAAGAAGGCCTATGACTCGGTGCCACATACATGGCTCATGAGGGTGCTGGATTTGTATAAAGTAGATGCAACTCTGCGTACCTTCCTGATGTCGTGTATGGGGCAATGGAGGACGGTTCTTCGCTATCCAGGATGTCGAAATATTCAGAGGAATAGCGAACCGATAAGGATCGAGCGAGGCATATTTCAGGGCGATAGTTTGAGTCCGCTTTGGTTCTGCTTAGCCTTGAATCCTCTAAGCACGCTGCTGGAGGATTCAGGTCTAGGCTACCGGCTGAGGAGAGGTGGTCAGGTTATATCGCACCTCCTTTACATGGATGACCTAAAACTCTTTGCTCCCAACAATTTGCAACTGATGGAGCTACTGAAAGTAACTGAAACTTTCAGTAGCGCCATCAGGATGGAATTTGGTGTGGACAAATGTGCGGTCATGCATGTAAAGCGAGGGTAGATTGTGGAATCCGTGGGAATCCAACTCTCGGATTCCACAAACCTTAGAGCCCTCTCCGCATCCGAAACCTATAAGTATTTGGGTATGTCGGAAGCGTTAGGCATCAATATTACTGACATGAAGCAATCGTTGAAGGAGCGCTTCTTTGGCCGCCTGAAAAAAGTACTTAATAGTCTTCTATCAGGCGGAAACAAGGTGCGTGCCTTCAACAGTTGGGTCATGCCGGTTTTGATGTACTCTTTCGGCATACTCAAATGGACTCAAACCGAACTAGACGCCCTGGATAGGAGGGTGCGTACGCTGTTGACTGCAAATCGAATGCATCACCCACGGTCATCGGTAATGAGGCTGTATATCCCGCGAAAATGTGGAGGTCGCGGCTTTTTAAACGCTAAGACCCTCCACAATCGCGAGATATGCAGTCTCAGGGAATATTTCCTAGAAACCGACGTGGGGATGCATCGAGATGTAGTCGCCGTGGACAAGGGCCTCACCCCGCTCTCCTTGGCTAAAGAGAACTGGCGCAAGCCAGTAGTGCTTGACACCAATGATCGCATGGAAGTATGGCAAAGTAAGGAGCTTCACGGACGCTTTTACCGGGCCCTACATGGACCCGATGTAGATCTACTAGCGTCCGTAGCCTGGCTGCGTTTCGGTGACCTCTTTGGAGAAACCGAAGGTTTTGTCTGTGCAATTATGGACGAAGTTATGATGACGAATAATTACCGGAGATTTATTGTGAAAGACGGCACGGTTGACATCTGTCGGGCATGCCACCGGCCGGGAGAATCAATCAGGCATATTATCTCCGGGTGTTCTCGTCTAGCTAATGGAGAGTACTTGCATAGACACAACCTAGTAGCCAGGATAATCCATCAGCAACTTGCTCTGAAATACAGCCTTGTCGAATCTGAGGTGCCGTACTACAGGTATGTGCCCGACCCAGTTCTTGAAAATGGAAATATCACATACTACTGGACTGGGATCGTTCCATAATCACTGACAGGACTATTGTTGCCAATAAGCCTGATATAGTGGTGGTGGATCGATCAGAGCGGCGCGCAATGATTGTTGACATAACCGTCCCGCATGATGAGAACCTCGTGAAAGCCGAGAAAGATAAACAAATCAAGTATCTTGACTTGGCTCGCGAGGTTGTCGACATGTGGGATGTGGACTCAGCAGTCATTGTGCCGATAGTCGTGACAGCCAATGGCTTAATAGCCAAGAGCCTCGACCAACACCTGAGGAGGCTCTCGTTGGGCAGCTGGATCAAGGGCTTGATTCAGAAAGCGGTACTTCTGGACACGGCTCGCATTGTCAGGAGATTCCTCTCTCTGGAGCCCTGACCGCCGGTAGTTTGGACCCTGTTCCCGATACCGGTGGGCTACTATTCTTTATATTTTTAAATGTTTTTATATCTTTTATATTCTAATATTTAAAAATATAATTTATATGTTTACATTTGAATAAAGGAAATAATAATAATAATTTTATTGACATAAAAGGTTACATCAAAAATAATATGAATCCCCTGGCCCCTAAACTAGTATTATTTAATTACAGGTTGGATGTTGGTCAACATAGGGAAGTGTAAACCATTATATGATCACTTTCCGTCGCAGTGGTCTGTATCTGAATCATACAAAAGAATGGTTAACTATCTTAGCAGCTTAAACCCTACGAGTACTACTATAAAAAGAAGAGGGTAAAGTTCTTAGGGAACTTTTTTGGGTATAAAATTATTTAGGGGATTTTTAAGTATAAAATTATTCATTATTTTAGGATAACGTTCGGGTTCGAACCTATCGAATGCGTGTATCGTAACGTAACTTGAACGCAGTCCACAATGATGTGCCCGGTGATGGCAGCGTTGTCGGTGAGCAGTAAATAATAGGAATCACAAGAGAAGATTACTTGCTAGATAGAGATATAAAAACACGTTTGTTTCTTAAAACCATAATTTTATTAATACCTAATTAAACTAAATTAATAAATTGCAAGTATTGATTTGCCGGCACTTAATGTTTTTTCGGCTATCAATGGACATTTCAGTCGAATTTTGCCGAAAATCTAAAACTAACTTAATTCGAATGACGAAGTCGAGAACTGTTTCACGCTGAAAAGATTGGTTTTCAGTTTTCCATTTATGGGCACAATGGCGGTTTAATTGCAGAGTAAATCTATTTAGTACTTACCTTGTGCCCATTATTCTATACTAAACTCATATATTTATTCATTTCTTTTGTTATGTTATTAGTGAACGAATGCATATTGAATACTATTGTTATATATTTTTGTTATGTACTAAGCTAGCTCTAGACGATGATAGTATACGTATAGTATTGTTTTTTTTATGAAAAAAAAAATTCAGTTATTTTTCATGAACCATGGCACCCCCATTATATTTTTTAAATTTTCACAAACCTATGTTACCTGGAATAACGCAACACTTCTAACTATACTACATACATTGATATCGGTTAAGCCGTTTAGAAGTTATGGTGGAATAAAGAAACTCACAAACATACATGAACCCGGAAAACATAACACTCCTTTTTTTGGGCAGTCGTGTAAAAAAGGATATTCGCTTGGACTCTATCTGGCAAGTACATTCCTCTTGTAATTCTTATTATTTTTGCTTACCGACAGCGCCGGCGTCCGCGTCACCTAATGGACAAAGTTTCATGTGATTTACGTGTAAACGGTTTACTATTATATTAAATCGGTTAAAAGTACTTTTCTCAAAACCATGTAATGATTAAAATATTAACATATGACATGCATTTTTATTTCACTCTAAACAATTAAAAACCTATCGATAGCCAAAAAATGTTTTTTTTTTACGTTTTCGACCGAAAATGAAAATTGGGACCAATTTACGTTTTCGATTACGGCCGAAAAATACCATTTTCGGTCAGACTCTACTGCAAGAGTTTAAAAAAATTAAATACAAAAGGGCTGGTAAATAAATAAACTTCAATGAGGACCTTTAATTAACCTCTTTTTAATTTTGGTCTTCTAAAAAAATATCTTAACTTTTAAACTGGTCAGCGAAAAATTCTCATTGTAATCTTTTTGTTACGTGGAGTACCGCGGAACAAAAAGATTACTTATACTATACTATACTATATACTATACTATACTATACTATACTATTTTAGTATATGTTCTGTATATATTATATGTATATATTTATGTTCTGTAATGTATATGGTGTACATAATAAAGAGTATTCTTTTCTATTCTGTTCTTAAACTGTGTAGCAAACCTACACAGTTTAAGTATTGTTTTTACCTCTTTATATTTAATCTGCTTTCTTAAATAGATCTGCTAATTGTTGCCACGGTTGTCCACGGTTATGTACGGTTTATTCCTGGAACTGTACTTGACATATAACTTCATTCTACTTTCATTTACCCACTTACCCACATCCTCACACTCTCACATACTCTCACAAAAAAGGTAAAACCAGTAACGTAAGCTAACTTTTCTTCTCTTTCTTTTCTTTTTTTTTTTATTCCCTTCTGAAGGTAAATTGACACAGTCCACTCATGCATAATACCGATTAGAACCTCTTTGCGAATCACTGTCTCTTAAGATACAGGATACCCTAGTTTAAGAGACAGAGATTATTTTTTTGTGTACAGATTTCTGCAGTATCCAAATTGTTTTATGTAAATTTTTTCTATCTGTAGTTTTGGGAAATAAAGATATTATTATTAACTAACACTGCAAAAAATTGCCAAATAAACACTTGCCGCATAAAAGGTAAGATTTTTTAACAATCAAAATCAAAAGTCATTTATTCAAATTAGGCTGAGAATCAGTACTTTTCGAACGTCAAAATTACAGAAGACAGTCCCCCAAAACGCCCATCCTTCACCACTTCCTAGTGCTTTCAATGGGAAGAAGAAGATGATCGGTTGTTTGGTATCAAAAATACTTCGTTCGTTCTCCTCGTCGTAATTCTGTTGTACGATTGTTTCTAAACCATCTCAAGTTGAGTAATTGAGTTGAGGTATTCTATGTTACTAATGTAGAATAAAAGAATAGTTCATATAAACCCTGTTTTATTTATTACAAAAAAATACATAGTATTGCAATTTAATTAGCAAAAATAACCTATACAATATTTACCAGCATAAATCTACACAGTAAAATACCATCAAAAATAAATATAATATTACAATTTATTCAACTTACTCGGTAGGGGGTGATGTTAACTCCACGAACGTTGCACACAAACTGTACTCGCAATGATGGCGGCACGCCTTTTATACAATAATGATGGCGCCATATTTGCGAGTTTGACAGTTAAAATTAATTTATATTGTTTTGCAGCTAAATTACGATTGTTAGATCTTTAATAATCTTTATTTATTTAACAATAAATAATGTGATATGAAATAACAAAATTATGAGGCATAAGAATGACACGTGCTTACAAAAAATAACCTAGAATGCGTATTTGAGTACGTGACTAAGCACTTTGTGCAAATGTGCTTACAGTCGGCCATCCAAGCAAATTGTAAGTACGTCCTCGTACTTAGCTACAAATCAAGCAAACAATAATAAAATGAAAACAATTCAGTACAATAGGACTATGTAGGTATACAATAATATGTAAATGTAACAATATAAACAAAAATTAAATACTCATTAGTCTAAATTAATATGCATACTCCATTAGTTAATCAATAGATTTGACCCCATTGGTCTTAAAGTGATGACCCCATTGGTCTTAAGGTGATGACCCCATTGGTCTTAAGGTGATGACCCCATTGGTCTTAAGGTGATGACCCCATTGGTCTTAAGGTGATGACCCCATTGGTCTTAAGGTGATGACCCCATTGGTCTTAAGGTGATGACCCCATTGGTCTTAAGGTGATGACCCCATTGGTCTTAGAGTATTGACCCCATTGGTCTTAATTATAATATAGACCTCGTTGGTCTATAATTATAATTACGTAGCTATAAAGAAAATTTTAAATCAATTAGAATTTCCGTAATCTGACTTTTCGCTTAGGACGTCATCGTGTGGTCTATTGAAACAAATCCATGGTTTTATCTTATCCACAGCAATTATATTAGAATATTTTTTGTTTCCCTTTCTTGTAAGAGGCGTGTCCTCTATTTGGTAACGGTCATTACTGAAAACATTGGCAATTTTGTAAGGGCCCTGATACTTTGGGATTAACTTTTTACTACCACCCGTAGAGGGAATTTGCCGCTCAACCCTTACTAAATCCCCAATATTATATTTAATAGGCCTGCAACGAGATTTATCAAAAGTTGCTTTTTGAGTCTCTTGTGTGGATTCAATGTGAGAGGATATCTCAGAACGAATTTCTTCGAGACATTGAAGTAATATCGTCATCGATTGCAGAAATTACTCTACTGTTACTAGAGCCTTGTGGCCTTATCCCAAAAAGTGCCTCTGCAGGTGTCTTATTGATACCTTTGTTAAAGGTATTATTGATACCCCACTGGACATCGGGCAGGTGGTCTTCCCATTTGCTTTCAGATGTGCCAACACATTTAGCTGTTAATGAGTCAACAATAACTTTGTTATATCTCTCCACCTGACCGTTGGCCCGTGGAGTAGCAACTGCATTTAATACATGTTTGATGCCTTTATCTAATACAAACTTTTTAAAGAGATCACTTGTAAATGATGTGCCTCGGTCAGATATAATTCGTTTAGGAACGCCAAATATACTTTAGAAGGTATGAGGAACAGGGTGTAAAGTTCACTCATCCTCCATAGAAAAGGGAGGATCCTCCGACCAGACGGTTGTTGTGTCTGGCGGGCAATTGCCCAACGTTTGATGTTGGGAAATTGTATCTATTCTAATTGCGCGGTAAACTCTGCTTGCGAGATGCAGGATTTGCGTGACGTCAGTATGACGCGTTGTTCGCATGTGGCGTTGTAGATACCGCTACATCACTCCCCTCCGGAGACCGGAGGTCGATAGTGGGCTGAGTCTTGTATCTTGCGATGCTTGCCAGGCCAGCTGAGGTTCCAGTGAGTCGGAACCGGTTGCCGCATAGTTCACGGTGAGTCGGAACTGTCTGCGGAGATGCCCCAGTGAGTCGGGGTGGCGCATAGTTCGCGGTGAGTCGGAACTGTCTGCGAAGATGTCCCCAGTGAGTCGGGGTGGCGCTGCGTTATACTCCAGTGCGTCGGATGTCGTACAGCGCGGGGTTGAGGCTGGCTGCTGCGTCGACCAGGAGAGGAAGCTCTTCTTGTTGACCGGCCGAAAGTGCAGTGTGCTGTGCCGAGGTTGCTGATGAGGCTGAGGGTGATGACCAGGTATGCGCGGACGCTGCATGCTGGTGGTCAGGATACCCGTTGAAGCCGTGAGTGCTGGCTGGCTGGGTGACTCGCCGCTCTAAAGCTTGCGGGAGTGATGATGATGACGTCACGCTGAAGTATTTGCTCGAAGGCTGCGCTGACGTTCATGCTCGGGGTCACCAGTTTAGAGGCATGAGGAACAGGGTGTAAAGTTCACTCATCCTCCATAGAAAAGGGAGGATCCTCCGACCAGACGGTTGTTGTGTCTGGCGGGCAATTGCCCAACGTTTGATGTTGGGAAATTGTATCTATTCTAATTGCGCGGTAAACTCTGCTTGCGAGATGCAGGATTTGCGTGACGTCAGTATGACGCGTTGTTCGCATGTGGCGTTGTAGATACCGCTACAATACTAATGAACTCGCGCAAAATTCTAATAGTAGTGTTTGATTTTGTATTTTTCACCGGTTTCAAATATATGTATTTCGTAAAAGCATCAATTAAGACAAGAATATACACATTACCCCTACTACTACGTACAAATGGACCCGTATGATCCATGTGTATAGTATCAAACGGCACCTCTACTTTATGTATTGGGTGCAAAAACCCGGGTCTTTTCCCACCAGGTGCTTTACTATACGCGCACTCTAGACAGGAGGATACATATTTCGTGATAAAAGCCCTCATATCCGGGAACCAATAATGAGTTTTTATTTTTTTTAATGTTTTGTCTAAAGCGAAGTGGCCAATATCGTCATGATTCTGTTTGACAATTTGCCATCGAACGCCTTTAGGCACAACCCATCTATCACCATCCGGTGTGATTCTAAAAAGCTTGCCATTTTTAATTCTATATTTTTCTTTTATTTCTAAAATATCGTTAAATTCAGTGTTATTCAAAATACCAATAATCCGTTGAAGTTCTGAATCTGAATTTTGTACTGTTGAGAGCCAGTCTGTTTCTGTTACTGAATTAACCATTTTTTCCGAGTGATTATTACTGATGGATGGGTTGCGACTCAAAGCGTCCACATGAGCCATAGAAGATCCCGCTTTGTACTCTATTTCAAAATCAAATTCTTGCATTTGAGTCCACCATCTGGCTACCCGGGGAATCATATCGCGTTTCATGAAAGTGGATCTTAACGAATTACAATCGGTCACGATCTTAAAATGTATCCCTACTAAATATACCCGAAATTTCTGTAACGAGGCTACAACTGCCAGAGTTTCCAGGTCATAAGAGCAATAATTTTGTTCTTCAGGGCTAGTTTGTCTGCTAAAATAAGCTACGGGTTTTAAAATATTCTGTTCATTTCTTTGGAATAGTATACCACCGATACCTATTTTGCATGCGTCGGTGTGCAATTCTGTTATGGATTTTGAATTGTACAGGGCTAATATCGGTTTTTGAATTAAAACTGTTTTTAAGGTATTGAATGCATTGTGTTGATCAGGCCCCCACACCCAAACAGCCTTTTTTCTAAGTAACTGTGTCAGTGGCTTTGCAATAATCCAGAACCCCTTAACGAACCTACGGAAAAAACTCGCTAGCCCTAAAAACTGTCTAACGTTGTGTTGATCTTTTGGTACGGGAAATTTTTCTACTGCCTCTATTTTAGCTGACCCCGGTTGGATACCTTCACTTGAAATATTAAACCCCAAGTAAGTTATTGAACGGCCAAAAAAAACACATTTTGACAAGTTTAGAGTTAGACCTGCTTCTGAGAGTAAATTTAATACCGATTCTAATTGTCTCATACCCTCTTGTATTGATTTTGATGGGATGATTATATCGTCCAAGTAGGCTAGTGCCTCTTTATGACGTAAGCTACCCAGAACTTGATGCATCATTCGTTGGAATGTTGCTGGAGCATTTGCCAAGCCGAAAGGCATTCGGTTAAATTCGAAATGGCCTTCTGGCGTAACAAACCCTGTTTTGTGCCTATCCTGCTCTCTGATAGAAATCTGGTAGTACCCAGAAGCCAAATCAAGAGCTGTGAAGTACGTGTTACCAGCTAACGTATCGATCTGATCATCTATAAGTGGCATTGGGTAATTTTCACGTATAGTATTTTTATTTAAGGCTCTATAGTCAATGCAAAGGCGTTAACCGCCAGTTTTTTTTCGTACGAGTACTATAGGACTAGCAAAAGGGGAAACTGAAGGGCGTACTATATTGTTTTGAACTAGTTCATCCACCATATCCCTGACTATTTCTTTCTCTTTCATTGCCAGCCTGTAAGGCCTATAAACGCTTAAATATGATTGACGTGTAAAGGTTTTGTGCACACTTACAGAAATAAAATCATTTATCATTGCACATGCAGTCACGAGCATATTACTTTGGACAGCTCGGCGATAATATTTTATTTTTATTTATTTTTTTATTTTATTTATTTGGCTCACCAACAATTGAATACACTGATACAAAGATAAGAGATACGAGACACACAACATACAACAACACAACACACACGTACATCTAATAGACTTATAGACTAGTGTACCAATTTCTTAAAGGTAAGCACATCATGCATTACTTATTTATCGAATGATATTGAGCGAGGTCATTTACTCTCCGAACAAAATTATTTTTTCCACCAACTCCCAAATTAAGGTCACAATCATAACTAAAATCATATGCAATCAAAATCAAAGTTGAAATAAAAATCAAAATACAATTAAAATCAATCAAATCAACGTTAAACATTAAAATCATAATCAACACTACAAACGAAAAAATCAAAATCGTTATTTAAATCTAAATCAACTTAAATTAAACAAAAATTAAATTCAAAATAAAAATTAAATTAAATTCAAAATTAAAAATTAAATTCAAATTCACACTAAAACGATTTTACAAGTTTTCGTACATAATACTTCGGAACCTACCAAGTGAGTCAGAGTGCACATCGACAAGATCACTGCAGCTGTTTAATAATTTACATAGGCGGGGGATTGGAGAATTAGCACCAAGAACAGTTCTGCGAAGAGGAGGACATAAGGGGGTTATAGGAGCTCGTGGGCTTTTCGTGGGTACGCGGATTTTGAGCTTGCTCAACAATTGGGGACAGTCAATTTTACCTCTAAAAATTTTAAATAAAAATGTCGAATCCAGTAAATCTCTCCTCTTCTGTAGGCATATCATCTTGAAATGCAAGAGTCTCTCTTTGTACGATCGTTTCTTTTTAGCTATCCCGGAAGAGTATGCTAAATGCCACAGGAATCGCTTTTGAACCCTCTCCAATCTTAGTGTGTGGGTGGCATAGTGAGGTCTCCATACAATGCTGCAATATTCCAACGAGCTACGGACCAAACAATTATAAAGCAGAATTTTAGTCTACTAGTAGTATTGCGTCGAAAACAGGTAGCATTTCTTATGACAAACCCAAGCATTCTAGAGGCTTTTTTAACTACATTTTCAATGTGGGGTACAAATGTTAACAGCCTATCGAACAAAACTCCCAAATCTCTCATCTGTTCCACTTCCTGAATTAAGTTGCCATTAATGTAATAAGAAGATCGTGTTAATTGAACTTTTCTGGTGAATTTCACGTGATAGCACTTGCTGATGTTTAAGTTCATATCATTATCCTCACACCACTTCACTAATATGTCAATATCTCTCTGTAGCAACTCAACATCGAGGTCTGATTCAATTATTTTGCAAAATTTTAAATCGTCAGCATATGTGTAACACTCAGAAAATTTCAACTCATTGGCGAGATCATTACCAAAGAAGTTAAATAAAACCGGGCCAACATGAGATCCCTGTGGGACGCCAGATGTGACCTTGTAGGAGCTCGATCGGTAGCCATTGAGGGCAACAAAGAAGGAACGACCATCGAGATAGGATCTAAACCAATTAAGGAGGGTGCCTGTGATGCCATAAGCAGTTAATTTATGCAGAAGTATAGTATGGGGGACGCGATCAAAGGCCCTGCTAAAATCAGTGTAAATCACGTCAGCTTGTTTCCCAGCATCAACGGCACTCGCTAGGGTCTCCATGAAAGTCACTAGGTTTGTGCATGTAGATCTGGAACCCACAAAGCCATGCTGAGAATTACTAAGGTAAAACTTCAAATGAGACTGCATGTAGGGAAAAATCAAGGATTCAAAAACCTTGGCGAGGGTAGGTAAAATTGAAATTGGCCTATAGTTACCTACATAATTACGATCACTGCTTTTATGAATTGGTACCACCTTTGCCACCTTCCAAATATTTGGAAATATGCCGGACGCAAGTGATCGATTAAATATTTGTAATAAGGGCGCTACCAGAGGCGAAGCACACATGGAGACGAAATAAGGAGGGATTCCGTCGGGCCCAGCGCCTTTTGACGATCCAGTGATTTCAATTTATTGAGCAAGGCATCACTTTCAATCGTGGGTGTTGTCAAAGGTAAACTATAAGCCAACATGTCTTGCATATATTTTGAGGAAGATAGATGATGAGTCACATTTCGTTGACCGTACATGGAAGAAAAGTGAGCAGCGAACATTTCTGAGATATTGATGCCATCCGAAGACGACATGATGCCGTCAGTCATTGTTAGGGGATAAGAACTGGTTCCACCTCGCTTGTCCTTGACATAAGCCCAAAATCGCTTCGGGTCCCTCACTATTACTGTTTCTAGATCGCTAACATATTTATTGTAACATGAGGCAGCCATAACCGAGCACCGTTTGCTCAGCAGCTTCAGTTCAAGCTCATCCATGGGGTTTTTGTAGGTTCCGTATCGCTGGCGTATCTTTTCCTTTTCTCTCAAAGTTCTTATTAAATTTCTATCAACCAAGGAGGGTGTGTCTTACGTTTTCGTGTGGTAGGGGGATTTTGCATTTCTATAATATGTTTAATCCTACCGTAGAATATAATGAGCATATCGTTCACATCGTGAGTGCTATCAAATAAAAGGTTCCAATCGATCTCGTTTAGGTGTTTAAAAAGAATATCATAATCTAATTTGTAGAAATTCAGTCTTTTATTACTATTATAAGGAAGTCTTTTGTTTATAATATATGGTTTTAAATTAATTTCGATTGGTGGGTGTAAGGGGTCAATTATACTAAGGGGATTTAGAGCGGGACATACGATACCGGAAGTTAAGTTAGTCAACGCAAGGTCAAGTATGCGTCCTGACATATTTTTTGTATATTTAAGTTGAAGTAATTGGTGTAAATGGCTAAAATCAGTTATCAAGTGACTAATACCTGGTGCCACATAACCACTGTCCAACTCACTTGCTAAGCTCCAATCATCATCATTAAAGTCGCCAACTATACACGACTTCAGACTCGTCTGTCCAAATATGGAATTACAAGAGTCCAAGAAGTGTTCTAGAGTTGAACGAAGTACAGGCGGAGGCAGATAAACTGCGCACAGAGCTAGTTGACGGGCAGACTTTGTAATCGAGATGTCTATGATGACCCATAAATCTTCACAATTACTTTCCCATTTAGTCATGCGTTTTGAATTTATTCCCTTAAGTACGGCAATAAGAACACCCCCACTATCCTTTTTCCTGTTATCCCTATCTCGCCTATAGACCACATATCTGTTATCAAATAGCTCTGAGCTCCTTACAGAGTCATTTAACCATGTCTCGGTTAATATTATCACATCATAGTTTTCGCACGAAACTTGATAATAAAAATTATGACATTTAGTGCGCAAGCCTCTAGTGTTTTGATAATATATCTTTAAATCCGAGAATGACAATGAATTTTACTTACTGTTACATTGACAAAAACCAGCGTGACAAAAAAAAAATATATAAGATGAACACTTAAAATTAAACCAGCTTATTCAGAGTATCCTTATTCCTAACCAGAATGTACTCCGATTCCTGTGCCTTCCGCATGAATATCCGACCTCCTCGTACCCAGACAAACTGATATCCGATTTCCTTGGCTTTAATTCTAGCAGCAGCATGGAGTGCCTTGTTGGTAGTGGACAGATGTTCTGTAATATAGATCGGGGATTTAGGTCCTGAGTATCCTAAGTGTATTGTGTTCAGTTTGTTGTCCGGATTCGATTGATTAAATTTCATGGTAGCTGCGAGAAACTGGTCACGATTACGGGGGGAAGCAAGTTGTACCACAGCGCGCGGGCGGGAATTTTTGGCATTTTGTTTTGCGACTCTTGTGCAATGCTTAATGTCGCCGTCTTGAATACCGCTCCCTACTACTTTAGATAATTGTGACACAATCTCTGTCAAATTTTCTTGCTTCTTCTCCGGCAGGCATTGAATTTCCAGTTGATTCATTCGTGAAGACAAATCGTTGATACACACCCTCATCTCTGAATTTTCCCTTTGCAATTCCTTCATATTCTCCTTGCACGCTGTATGCTCTTTTAAAAGAGCTTCATACTGATGATTCATAAATGCCATAGATTTTTCCATATTCTCCATTTGATCTTTTATTGGTTGCAATTGTTGATTCAAGGTACATTTCATATTTTCTATGAACTTAAATAGCATCTCCGCCTGCTCCTGTCTAACTGCTTCCTGAATAAGTTGACGAATATCGTCGGGTGCTAACGTAATTTCAATAGGCGCTTGAGTTGGAGATCCGATGGCTTGCCTCTTATTGCCTCTGGTAGTCGTGATATTACGCAAAGGCGTATTATCGGATTTCCTAAGTTTTGGGCCCGAGTTTAAGCATTCGGGACAATGCCACTCAGCAGGTGCACTGTAGTCATCAGCTAAGGAAATACATCTATAATGATATGCCTTGAGACATTTCACGCATTTAGCGTATTTTTCGATGTCAGCTGTTTGGTCACAGTATCCCCACATTATTCCAGGACTCAGCGGCATAACAGAATAATCTAGTGGCTACGTAAACAAACGATTAAGAAATTATAACGCAGGTAAGGCGGGCCGCCCGGCAAGGACCAGGCCCGGGTCGACGGCGCGTTGTGTTCCACGCGCGCCTCAAAGAGATGTCAGCGCGAACTGACGGGGTCCGCTAGGGCCGCTGTCTGTTCGAAAGAGATACCGTGGGCCCTGGCATAGGCAACTGAAGGAACACGGGTGGGTTTTAGTCAGTAATGATTTCCCACCCAGAAAAAAAAGGCGTGATGTTATTTTATGTTAAACATATTCATCATTTTACTATATTCTTACTTCTATAAAAAGTTGTTTTCTATATCCACTGATTGGCATCGCGCCTCCAGAAACAGGCGGAAGTTCGTTATAAATGTGTAACAAACCTCTAATTGTTGACAAAAGAAAGAAAGAAAATATGTTAAACATGACGCAGAGAAAGAACATAAACACAAAAAGACCAAGTTGCGGAAAAGTATGCGTCACATCCACGCAAAACGACCATTGAATCTATGAGAGCGATGAAACAAATGAAAAAATAAATGAACTATTATTCATTCAGTTTTTCATTTGTTTCATCGCTTTTTATTTTGTTAACATTGCTTATAATTAGAAATGTTAACAAAACAAAGTAGATACCGCTCTAATATCACGTAAGTTTAAGCTGATAAATAATTCAAAATTAACTAAAACTATTGAAAAGAAGGCCGCCTATCAATTCATCAAATAACAACATTAAATACTTACGAAGATACTATTTTCACAGACTAGTAATAACTACAGGTAGCTTTGATTACTCAGCCATTAAAATAGAAGAACTCAATGTACCAACTGATGTAAACTGTAATGTACCAACTGATGTAAACTACTTTAACGGTTAATGTCCCCGCGCTTACAATCTTCAATTAACGATAATTATGAATCGTTAATTTGCTTTTACAATGGCGGCTACTAGCGACTACATCGATCAAAAACTTTAACGTATCATTATATAATTTATTACTTTTTAAATCTTACATTTATATTACAATTTTATACAAAACCTAATAAAAAAAGTTAAAAAAAAAATAGAATAGAGTCAGCCCAGGTGTCGCGAACATTGGATCTAAGCTATCGGTGGTCAGGGCTCCTGAGAGAGGAACCTTCCAACAATACGCGCCGTGTCCAGAAGTAAATTGCTATTCTTAATTATGGATAAAATAATATAAATTACAAATCAGTAGGTACGTTTTGTTTTACGAGTATTCTGACAGCTGCCAAAATACAGCTCGAGAACAGTGAGCCGACATCTGTGAGTGTGGTGGTAAACACTTCAAAGCTTTACAACGGAACATTCTAGAACAGTTTTGCACCGGTAAAAGAAAAGTTGAGTGGAAATCAGTTGTCATGGTATGGGCATGTGATACGGAGGAATGAGGAAAGTGTTGAGTATGAATGTCAAACTCAAACTCAAACTCAAAGTATTTATTTCAATTAAACCAATTACAGGCACCTTTGAATTGTCAAGGGGTCGGTCAGTCAGAGAAATGAAGCTAGTTGCCCATTCCAAAGCGTAGTAGGTACCTATGGAGAAGAACGGGCAACAAACACACTTTTAAATGTCTATGGCTACACAGGTTTATCAAATTGACTACCTACCAACTTAAATTGTCCGTATATTCAAAACACAAAGGGCTCGTTGGTGTAGTGTTTGCAAGCGCTACTGCTGAACATGAGGTCCTGGGTTTGATTCCTGGGTCGGGCAAAGTGATATTCGGTTTTTTCAACTGGAATTTCTTGGTAGCAGGCCGAAGTCTGGATTTGTGCCCGGTTGATGGCAATAGATTACATAGGAGTTAAACATAACTGGCGACATGTGCGTGTACCATTATAGTTTCACCTCTGCCTAACCCTTGGGAAAATGTGGCATTATGTTATGTTATTTAAAAATCACAACTTACTGTCATTATTTAAAAATTGTGTGTACTGGCTAAAAAATTAATTCCTTTATTTCATTTAAATACTTGTAAATTTGATTTTTAAATATTTTTATAAACATAAAGACAAAAAAAAATTATTTCAAAATATAAAAAATTGTAACCAGTATTGGGAACAGGGTTCAAGCTACCGGCGGTCATGGCTCCAGAGAGAGGAACCTCCTGACAATGCGAGCCGTGTCCAGAAGTACCGCTTTCTGAATCAAGCCCGTGGTCCAGCTGCCCAACGAGAGCCTCCTCAGGTGTGGGTCGAGGCTCTTGGCTATTAAGCCATTGGCTGTCACGACTATCGGCACAATGATCGCTGAGTCCACATGTCGACAACCTTACGAGCCAAGTTAAGATACTTGATTTGTTTATCTTTCTCGGCTTTCACGAGGTTCTCATCATGCGGGACGGTTATGTCAACAATCATTGCGCGCCGCTCTAGTCGATCCACCAACACTATATCAGGCTTATTAGCTACAATAGTCCTGTCAGTGGTGATGGATCGATCCCAGTACAATGTGATATTTCCATGTTCGGGCACATACTTGTAGTACGGCACCTACGATTCCACAAGGTTGTATTTCAGAGCAAGTTGCTGATGGATTATTCTGGCTACAAGGTTGTGTCTATATAAGTACTCTCCGTTAGCTAGACGAGAACACCCGGAGATAATATGCCTGATTGATTCTTCCGGCCGGTGGCATGCCCGACAGATGTCAACCGTGCCGTCTTTCACTATAAATCTCCGGTAATTGTTCGCCATCATAACTTCGTCCATAATTGCACAGACAAAACCTTCGGTTTCTCCAAAGAGGTCACCGAAACACAGAGCACGAGAGCGGGGTGAGGCCCTTGTCCACCTCGACCACATCTCGATGCATCCCCACGTCGATTTCTAGGAAATATTCCCTGAGACTACATATCTCGCGATTGTGGAGGTTCTTAGAGTTTAAAAAAAAATCACAAAAGTGACTGATATCAAATATCTTGGTATTATGATTGACCAACGATTATCTTGGCATCTACACACAGAAATGGTCATGGCTCGAACTAGAAAGCTCATTTGGATCTTCAAGACCTTAAGACATGTTACCTCCAAGACTCTCTTAAACCAAATTTATGTTTCGCTAGCCCAGTCAGTTTTAGTGTACTGTATACCTGTTTGGGGCGGTGCTACAAAAAATAAATTTCTAGAATTGGAGCGAGCACAAAGATCTCTCTTGAAGACCATGTATTTCAAATCGTATAGATTTCCTACTGAAAACCTATTTTCGCTAAGCGGACTTCTCACAGTCAGGAAATTGTATGTCCTCCACGCTGTTTTAAAACTCCATAAAACTCTCCCATATGATCCCAGCATCGACAAAAAAAGAAGGAAATATTTTGTTGCACCAGAGGTCTCAGTTAATTCGACCTACGCAAAAAGACAGTACATCAGGCAATCCGCTTCCATCTACAACAAATTAAATAAACTGTTAAATATTTTCCCCATGAATTATCGGGATTGTAAAAAATCTTTGATAGATTGGCTAAAAAGTAAAAGCTATGATGACATCGAAACCCTTTTACAAACTATCGTGTGATAATCTGGCGCTAAGTGACGCATACACAAACATACTTCCATATATTATACTGACTCACTCTTTACATACACCACACACTATTACACAACACACTAACCCACACCCACTCACACCCACACACACTCATACACGCACATGTTTTTAATTTAATTTTGTTTGCTTTACCTTTTTTTCTTCTAATTAATAATAATAAGTTACCAAATTGTAAATTCCATGTAAGCACAATCCTACATGCTATTGTACTAGTTTTAGAAGAGCAGGGCCTCCTAGCACAGGTATTTCTCATACTTAAAAGGAGACCCCTATGTAAGATTAATTGTAGAAGCTGTAAATTTACTGAAAATAAATTTATTATTATTATTATTATTTCCTTTATTTCATTTACTTACTTACAGATTATATTTTTAAATATTTTTATAAACAAAAAGATAAAAAAAACATTTAAAAATATAAAAAATAGTAGCCCACCGGTATCGGGAACAGGGTCCAAGCTACCGGCGGTCAGGGCTCCAGAGAGAGGAACCTCCTGACAATGCGAGCCGTGTCCAGAAGTACCGCTTTCTGAATCAAGCCCTTGATCCAGCTGCCCAACGAGAGCCTCCTCAGGTGTTGGTCGAGGCTCTTGGCTATTAAGCCATTGGCTGTCACGACTATCGGCACAATGATCGCTGAGTCCACATCCCACATGTCAACAACCTCGCGAGCCAAGTCAAGATACTTGATTTGTTTATCTTTCTCGGCTTTCACGAGGTTCTCATCATGCGGGACGGTTATGTCAACAATCATTGCGCGCCGCTCTGATCGATCCACAACCACTATATCAGGCTTATTGGCAACAATAGTCCTGTCAGTGATGATGGATCGATCCCAGTACAACGTGATATGTCCATTTTCGAGAACTGGGTCGGGCACATACCTGTAGTACGGCACCTCAGATTCCACAAGGCTGTATTTCAGAGCAAGTTGCTGATGGATTATCCTGGCTACAAGGTTGTGTCTATGCAAATACTCTCCGTTAGCTAGACGAGAACACCCGGAGATAATATGCCTGATTGATTCCCCCGGCCGGTGGCATGCCCGACAGATGTCAACCGTGCCGTCTTTCACAATAAATCTCCGGTAATTGTTCGTCATCATAACTTCGTCCATAATTGCACAGACAAAACCTTCGGTTTCTCCAAAGAGGTCACCGAAACGCAGCCAGGCTACGGACGCTAGTAGATCTACATCGGGTCCATGTAGGGCCCGGTAAAAGCGTCCGTGAAGCTCCTTACTTTGCCATACTTCCAAGCGATCATTGGTGTCAAGAACTACTGGTTTGCGCCAGTTCTCTTTAGCCAAGGAGAGCGGGGTGAGGCCCTTGTCCACCGCGACTACATCTCGATGCATCCCCACGTCGGTTTCTAGGAAATATTCCCTGAGACTGCATATCTCGCGATTGTGGAGGGTCTTAGCATTTAAAAAGCCTCGACCTCCACACTTTCGCGGGATATACAGCCTCATTACCGATGACCGTGGGTGATGCATTCGATTTGCAGTCAACAGCGTCCGGACCCTCCTATCCAGGGCGTCTAGTTCGGTTTGAGTCCATTTGAGTATGCCGAAAGAGTACATCAAAACCGGCATGACCCAACTATTGAAGGCACGCACCTTGTTTCCGCCTGATAGAAGACTATTAAGCACTTTTTTCAGGCGGCCAAAGAAGCGCTCCTTCAACGATTGCTTCATGTCAGTAACATTGATGCCTAACGCTTCCGACATACCCAAATACTTATAGGTTTCGGATGCGGAGAGGGCTCTAAGGTTTGTGGAATCCGAGAGTTGAGTTCCCACGGATTCCACAATCTCCCCTCGCTTTACATGCATGACCGCACATTTGTCCACACCAAATTCCATCCTGATGGCGCTACTGAAGGTTTCAGTAATTTTCAGTAGCTCCATCAGTTGCAAATTGTTGGGGGCAAAGAGTTTTAGGTCATCCATGTAGAGGAGGTGAGATATAACCTGACCACCTCTCCTCAACCGATAGCCTAGACCTGAATCTTCAAGCAGCGTGCTTAGAGGATTCAAGGCTAAGCAGAACCAAAGCGGACTCAAACTGTCGCCCTGGAATATGCCTCGCTCGATCCTTATCGGCTCGCTATTCCTCTGGATATTTCGACATCCTGGGTAGCGAAGGACCGTCCTCCATTGCCCCATACACGTCATCAGGAAGGTGCGCAGAGTTGTATCTACTTTATACAACTCCAGCACCCTCATGAGCCATGTATGTGGTACCGAGTCATAGGCCTTCTTATAATCTATCCAACATGTCGACAGATCCTTTCGGGAACGACGAACCTGTTGGCTAATGGCCATATCAATGAGGAGTAGCTCCTTAGTACCGCGGGACCCATTCTTACATCCATTTTGAGAGGCAGACATAATGGAGTTGGTGTCTATATGTTTGTTAATTTTAGCTCTCAAAATGGATGTAAGAACTTTATAGACCGTCGGTAAACATGTAATCGGCCTATAATTTTTGGGTTCCGCAGTGCTAGCTGATTTATGGAGCAGGTGGGTAACTCCTGTGGTTAGGAACTGGGGTAGCGAACCAGACTCCAAAGCAATCTGGAACTGAGATGCCAAGCGAGCGTGCGACCTTGTGAACCATTTGATCCAAAAGTTGTGCAGCCCGTCCGGCCCTGGAGATTTCCAGTTAGGCAACGGACGGACTGCACGAGCTACATCTTGGGCGCAGATGGTAATGGCCTCCATTTCTGGTATTGGATCACAAGCTCGCTCGACTTCCCGAGCCCAATCACCTTCGGTGTGACTGACAGGCACCGACCAGATACTACGCCAAAAGGAATACATGGCATCATCATCCGGCAGGCACGTGTCAGCCACACCTTGGTCCGGTCGCTCCCAACCCCTATAAACCCACCTTTCATCGCTCTGGAAGGTGCGATTCTGAGTGTATCGGTCTACTCGCCGCTTATACCGACGAATACGGTTTGCCCATGCATACACTTTCTGCTTCAGGAAGTCGATACGCTCTGTGACGTGGGACAAATAATCTTGAGAACTAATATCAGTCCCCGAGAACGCCCGCCTCACAAAGCGCATCACTCTAGGGCGAGTATTGCCCTCCCTGAAGCAGATTAGTTTGCCGATGAGCGCTCTGGCCCCACCAATACGACGCTCAATTCTGCACTGCCAAGGTGGTATGGCTGGTTTCGGTCGTGTAGCTCTAGAGTCACTGGCAAATTTGACGTGAGCTACACGACATGCCGCTACAGCCGCGCAGTACAGAATTGAATGAGTATCGGTGAGGTCTTCGCAGACATCAAAATAACTTGATAACTGCGCATCCAGAACGGCCACCAGCGCCCTATTTTTGTTATGCATGGGCAAACGAGGTAAGCGTGGTCTAAGTTCGGGCGACATGAACCGATATTCCCGAATCGCGCCCTCCAAAGCATTATTATTATTATTGTTAAAAAGCCTCGACCTCACTTTCGACGGATATATAGCCTCATTACCGATGACCGTGGGTGATGCATTCGATTTGCAGTCAACAGCGTCCGGACCCTCATATCCAGGGCGTTTAGTTCGGTTTGAGTCCATTTGAGTATACCGAAAGAGTACATCAAAACCGGCATGACCCATCTGTTGAAAGCACGCACCTTGTTTCCGCCTGATAGAAGACTATTAAGTACTTTTTTCAGGCGGCCAAAGACCCGCTCCTTCAACAATTGCTTCATGACAGTAACATTGATGCCTAACGCTTCCGACATACCCAAATACTTGTAGGTTTCTGAAGCGGAGAGGGCTCTAAGGTTTATGGAATCCGAGGGTTAGGTTCCCGCGGATTCCACAATCTCCCCTCGATTTACATGCATGACCGCACATTTGTCCACACCAAATTCCATCCCGATGGCGCTACTGAAATTTTCAGTAGTTCCTAGTTGCAAATTGTTGGGAGCAAAGAGCTTTAGGTCATCCATGTAGAGGAGGTGCGATATAACCTGACCACTTCTCCTCAGCCGATAGCCTAGACCTAAATCCTCCAGCAGTATGCTTAGAGGATTCAAGGCAAAGCAGAACCAAAGCGGACTCAAACTATCGCCCTGAAATATGCCTCGCTCGATCCTTATCGGCTCGCTATTCCTCTGGATATTTCGACGTCCTGGATAGCGAAGGACCGTCCTCCATTGCCCCATACACGACATCAGGAAGGTACGCAGAGTTCCATCTACTTTATACAAATCCAGCACCCTCATGAGCCATGTATGTGGCACCGAGTCATAGGCCTTCTTATAATCTATCCAACATGTCGACAGATCCTTTCGGGAACGACGAACCTGTTGGCTAATGGCCATATCAATGAGGAGTAGCTCCTTAGTACCACGGGATCCATTCTTACATCCGTTTTGAGAGGCAGTCATAATGGAGTTGGTGTCTATATGTTTGTTAATTTTAGCTCTCAAAATGGATGTAAGAACTTTATAGACCGTCGGTAAACACGTGATCGGCCTATAATTTTTGGGTTCTGCGGTGCTACCTGATTTATGGAGCAGGTGGGTAACTCCTGTCGTTAGAAATTGGGGTAGCGAACCAGACTCCAAAGCAGTCTGGAACTGAGATGCCAAGCAAGCGTGCGACCTTGAAAACCATTAAATGGAAAAGTTGTGCAGCCCGTCCGGCCCTGGAGATTTCCAGTTAGGTAACGGACGTACTGCACGAGCTACATCTTGGGGGCAGATGATAATAGCCCCCATTTCTGGTATTGTATCACAGGCTCGCTCGACTTCTCGAGCCCAATCTCCTTCGGTGTGACCGACAGGCGCCGACCAGATACTACGCCAAAAGGAACACATGGCTTCATCATTATTATTATTGTTATTACTTCACCCGAAGCGACTCTAAGTCGTATATATGAGACAACATTATTGGGCTGTAATAAGAGACTTGCCCGGGGCTATATTTTTGCGGTGTGAGAGGTCAGCAGTAAAATGAATCGATAAAGTACCGCGGATAGAATCGGATGCTATAACGAAGAATAAGGATTCAATTCGGGAAAGGTTTAGGCAATTTTTCCGCGTTTTATAAATTGTTATTAGATGGTTTATTTAAGTGTTACGGTTTAGTCCCAAATATCACGGCACTATTTTATTTTGTAGAATTGACATCGATATTTGTGATTATTAACAGTTTTAATCATTTGCTGCTCATTTCTTGTTATTGCCCGTAATATATGTAGTTTATCATCATCATCGTCATCTGTTCAAATAAAATATTGTACATCGCTGGACAGAAGCGTCCCCCGAGCATCGCCACTTCGACCGGTTCTGTGTTTCTCGCATCTTCATCAGGTCATAGGTCCACCTTTTGGAAGGCTTTCCAATGTTACATTTTTCAGTACTCGGTCGCCACTTGCTTTCGGGCCAATCGGCTATCTGTTCTGCGAGCAATGTACCCTTCCCACTGTCACTTAAGTTTGGCAATTCGGGCTATGTGCGTCACCTTGGTTTTCTTGCGGATCTCTTCATTTTTGATACGATCACGTATACATGGCTAGATTTTTTAAATTGAGTCCTATCTAAGTTCAGTTCATGATAGTGTACGGATTATTTTTTTATGGAAATTAGTTAGGCTTGAAGTCATTACGTGGTTTATTGCATTTTTTGTCGACTTTTACACTTTTTAACGAGATTGCCACCTAAAACATGGAATAGTATTCATGAACCAGCGTAAAGGAACAGAAGTCATTATTCTGCATAGAAAACTTTTGTACGGAAAAATGGTTTAAAAGCGACCAGACACGATTAATTTGTTTCGGTTTGTCCCAGCATTAGGCACAGGTTGCAGGTGTCCATGGATAGTGTAAATTCGCCACCATATTCGATGTAGCATATCGAAGTATCTAGTAACAACATTTTCTGTATTGTACCTGTGCGAGTTAGAGGGGTTTGTGGCTAAGTAATAACGGCCGCGCGGGTCTGGGGATGGGTGGCGTTCCTCGGAAGGCACGTTAAGCCGTTGGTTCCGGCTGTCATTCGTGGATTTTTGACAGTCGTTACGGGTCGTCAGAAGCCCGAAATTCTGACAACTAGTTTTACCAAAGGGTTTCGTATTACCTAGTAACTGGGTTGTGGAGGTCAGATAGGCAGTCGCCCATGTAAAATACTGGTACTCGGCTGCATCCGGATAGAATGGAAGCCGACCTCAACGTAATGGGAAAAGACAGGCAGATGATGACATGTGCGAGTTAAACGATCGACTGACTTTTTTTTTAGGAGTATACGTATTTATGTCTGCTTTCTAATTGCTCCGTTACAATCGCAAAAGCCAGTTGCGATCCAGTTTGTTGTTCATTATACCCTGTTTTTTTTACATAATATTAAGGATTTGCGATTCCTTTTACATAACAATTCACCAACGAAACTGACCGCGATCAGTATATCTAAACCGCGTTCAAGAGCTGTCATCATAGCTGTGGAATATTGACATTGACAGCTCTTGATCGTGGTTTAGATGTGTTGATCGCGTTCACTTTCATTGGTGAAATTCGCCCTAAGTGATTTACTTTCCTAAATTCACGCTTGTTTCATGAAATAACCAACTATTTCACAAAAAATAAACTTTTTTATGTAAACCATTTCAGGCTTTATTTACATCTCCGCGTACAGTTTAAGTGTTTACCTGCCTACCTATAGCGAAGCCAGCAACTTTATGCCCTCCTTAAGGGGTGTCTGGTGTTTCCACGAACAACATTATTATTACGAACGTCTGTCAAAAGTAGACGCTCCGTCAACAGTATCTGTTACAACGATACGACTGTCGAAAACACCAGACGATATTTATCATACATTGCAGGTTTTGTTTTATAAATGTCGGAGGAAGTTCGTTGAAAAGTGGTAATGGATTAAAAAATCGAGTGGATTAACGTGCTTGGTTTCATAGTAAGAATGAAGACCCAAGCTAACTTTTAATCATTGTTGAAATATCTATTCCCGAATTCGTTCCGAGTGTAAAACTTCACTGGCTGGTCGCTCCAGTTTGTTATAAAAGTTAAAGACATTTGAAATTGTAACCGTAGCCGGTCTACAAGTTGTAATGGTAATCATTGAATTATAACAAAGGGATGTAGTTTTTATGCTAATTTATAAACGAGGTAAGGATCCGAACGTTTTAAGAAATTGTGACCATTTATTTCTTTGGTACAATATAGAACGCAATTCACTGAATAGATTATTTGATTCTTGCTTTATTTAACCCTTTAATTACTTAGTGTTCATAAAAATGTTATCCTACTATAATATTGTTGTATTGAAAGTCCTGACTGACTATATGATACATCAACGCAAAGCCTAAACCGCTGAGGTCCTAGAGACATGAAAGGAGGGTGTATTCTTTGTGAAGAGTAGGTATCCACTGAGAAAGGGTTTTTCGAAATTTACCCCTAAGAGGGTGAAATGGGGTGATTTTGTTTGTATGAAAAATCTTATTCATTGATTTAATAAACTTGAAACTTTGCACGAATACTTATCTAAGTAAATTATGAAGTATGCCATTTTTTTTTATAAATTACCCTCTAAAAGGGGTTTGGGGCGTTTTAAAGTTTGTATGGAAGAATTTTAGCGCGCGGTCCGATTTACTCGAAACTCAGTATTTATACCTAGGATTGAAAATAAAGAATAATGTGTATCAGGCTTTTTCGAAAATCTACCCCTGACGGGTTGAAAAGGGCTAGTCAATTTCACAGGGGAAGATTTTTCAGCGTGGCTTGATCAACTCGAAAATTGGTATAAATAATCTTTGAGTCAAGTTATGAACACATCCCAAACGATTTTTTTAAATTCCACCCCTGTGAAGGTGAAACTCGGGGATACAGTTTATATGAAAAATCTTATTTATTAGGTTAATAAACTTGAAAATTTCCAAAAATACTCTCCTAAGTTAGTAATAAAGTTTATCATAATAAGTTTTTCAAAACTACCTCTCAAAGGGGATATAGGATGTTAAGGGGCCTTTTACAGTCCACTAGCGCCGCCAATCGAAAAAATGTCATAACTCGTAAATAGAATCAAAAATACAAAATGTGGTCTATTATTACTGTAGAAAAGGCAATAACGTAATTTTATAACACATTGTCAACACTTGAAATATAGCTGTTTAGCTAAATCGTGCATTTGTAACAAAAACGGCCGTTTATGTTTTGAATGCACGATTTAGCTAAACAGCTATATTTCAAGTGTGTAGAGTGACACCTTTTCTTATTCTATCCATTCGTGTAACACCACACATCCCTCTTAGCATTCTCATCTCAGCTGTATGCAATTGCCTTTCATTCATCCCTTATGTGGCCCAACATTCTGATCCATACAAGACAGCAGGTCTAATCAGGGTTTTATATATATTCCCCTTAAGTTTAGGGGAATGCGGGAGTCACAGATTCTTCCCGTGACCTGCCGCCATTTCATCCATCCAATGTTAATTCTGTGCTTAACCGTCCGATCTACTTCGGCATCGCTTTGCACGAGTGAACCGAGATACCGAAAGTCGGAGCAGACTGGGAGACTTGCGCCATCAAGCGCTATGGCTCCAGAACTGGAGAGACTGCCGAAATCGCAGAACATATACGTTTTGGTTCTGCTGATTTTCAAGCCAACATTCTCCAGCTTCTGTTGCCATTTCTCCAATCTGCTCTGGATCTCAGGTACATCTTCACCGACGAGAACTTTAAAATTAACCGAATTAAATAAATAAATGATAAAGATCTTAAGCACACATTTTCGAAATTTTCAGAGTAAAGTACAGGCAGACAAACTCGCGGGCAAAGAGCTATACTAAAAAAAAAATATAAATTCTGTCTGTATGTTACATTTTCACGCCTAAACCACTGAACGGATTTCGATAAAATTTACCAAAGAGATAGAAGGCATTCTGGGGAAGGACATACTTTTTATCCTGGAAGCACGTTCCCGTGGGATAATTGCCAACATCCACGCGGGCGAAGCCGCGGGCAGAAGCTAGTATACATATACATATATAATATTATAAACGCGCAAGTTTATGAGGATGGACGGATAGATGGATGCATGGATGTTTTTGACTCTTTCACTCAAAAAATACTGAACGGATTTTGATGAAACTTTACAGTAATGTAGCTTATACATTAGAATGACACATAGTATACTTTTTATCCCGATATTCTTACGGGATCGACACTTATGCGGGTGAAACCGCGGGACGCTGCTAGTTCTCAATAAAACCCAACTATGATTATTTGCAACTTATTAAACCTTTCTTTTATACCGCAAGAAAGCCACTTTTATCTGCTGTTTATACTAAAAGACAACTCCAACGTTCTAAAAAAAGCCAACTTGCCCTACCCAGTCCTTACAAACACACATAACATTGACACTTAAAACCTCAGTCCCCCACAGAACCGAGGAGGACAAAACATCACGTCATCTCTTTTGCAAATAACAAACGTTCAAGATACAGGTCCACTTTGAAACTCGACTATGTGAACCATATTTTAAATAGGAATGTGCAAGTATACTAGGTTCAATATACTTGGTTGAGTATTTTTAAGATCTCTCGGTCTATACTCTTTTGTTTTTTATTGTTTTCTGCATTTTGTGAAGCTACGCTTTGTTTGTGTTCTGCTTACAACGGTGCATTTTCTCCGGATTACAGCCGAGGCCCCTAAATAATGATTTATTTAGCTATATTATACCAGTTAAAAAAAATAAAGACCGTTTGTACACATACAGATAAAAGAGAATATGAAAAAACATCGAGTTCCGGTAAAACAGTTAATTAGGTACACTTTTAAAAATCCCTCTCACAGTACTTCTGACGCTGCTTCTGATGCTGGCAGAATCTTCTTCTTTCGACAAATAATAAAATTAAATTATATTTATGTAGTAATCTACATTTATCAGAGATAAATGTTACCTGCCATTCCAATGACGGATTTGTTTTGAACTTCAACATTTCCTAACTTAGTTTTCTGATCTCTAAGAAAAAGGGCAATAAAAAGCAGAGCTCATTGTCTCTTTTGCCCTGACTGCACCATCTCAAAAATGCACCCTATATAACGGTCACGTATACAACTTGCAAAGAAACCTAACCGACTAAGACAATAATAATGTAAGAAAGAATACAGCCCAGACCATTATTGCAGAATATTAGACCAGTGTAAGAATGGTAAGGCAATGCCAGGAATAGCCTTTCAGAAAGAGCAGTTCCAGCTTTGACTTGACCTGTCTCGAAAGACGGCATGCAGCAGTCATCATGTAGCTCAACCTTATTTTAGAAAGCTCAACGTTAGAAAAGGTTACTGCACTTTTGACACATTTCTAGGACGGGTTTCATTCTGAAAGGCACGTTTCGTCGTTGTATAAAATATAATACTATTTATTATATACACCATATAAAATTACAGAAACTAAATATATAAATTTTACAAAGGGTGACACAATGGGCGGTTGTATTATTTTCAGGATTTTGTGTATCAGAGTAGGTACATCATTTTCTTGGCAGAACAAGTGGCTCGATTAAAAGTAAGCACACAAAATCATTATTATTCACCTTATAGGCAGCCAAGCATATCATAAGTTGGGGGATTACATCGCTGACAAAATGCTTGACTCAATGCTTGTTCTGCTCCACAAGGCGCATAAACTAATTTAATAGCTTTCGAAAATATTTTTGAAGCTGCTGAAGATTGAAAAACTATCTTTGCATTGTATACATTCAATCTCTTAGTATTGTATAATTGCATAGCACATGTGTGAGCACTATGCACCTAAACTGTAACGGTACGGTGCCACGGGCGGTGTCAGTAGGGACTGGTTATCTCTTAACCACCATGGCTTATTTTAATTTCTGATTTTTTTTTTTGTCGCGGCCTCTTATAACGTGCTCCTCTTATTACATCGTTCTTACATGTATAATTTCAACATGAATGATGTAACCAATATTTCGTAACAATTTTATGATTTAAAAGAGTGTCCGTGGAGTTTCTTGCCCGTAAAGCGTAGAAGAAGTCATAGGTACCTACTACGCTTTGGAATAGGCAACTAGGTTCATCTTTCTGACTGTCAGGCCGCAAGTCAAAAGTGTCCGTAATTGGTTTATTTAAAATGCTATGAATTTGAATAATCATGGGATATTTGATGATTAATGTGGGTATGTAGAATATTAATATTGGCCAGGTTTCCAGATACCAAATCGTTGAATCTAATGTTCGCGGTTTTTATTAGTTGGCAAAAAAAGAGACATATCCTTTGACATGAGATTTGGTTACAAAATATAGAATAGGCTTTCAGAAGAGATATTTCAGGTAGAAATATGGCTTCAAGAGCCGAATAATAATTTTCTACCTACGCAAGTAAGTATCCTAATATTTCGTCCTATAAATCAGACCGAAAATAGGCCCTACCTTTCTAAGAAAGAAAAACCCTGAAACATCGCGCAATAAAACAACATTTCAACTTGTATTCCCAACTCCTCCAGTCTCGGTTACTTTACATGAAAGACTCCCAAAACTCGTTCCTTCACGTGATTATAATAAAATAAAAATAAAAAGTACATACGCGGTCTGGGGAGAGTGCGTATTACCGGCGTTTCACGTAATACCGGCAGGCGTCAAGGTCCCTTGTATTATGATAATGACAGGCATGTGGTGTTATTGCCGCCTAAGAAGACAGACGGGCTATTTCGCGTACTGCCTAACGTATGACGGTATAAGTCGGTAAGATTGAACGTTTATGTAGATAGATCGTAGGGATATATCGCACGGTGTATTTGTCTAGGGAAATTTCCATTCGGTTATGGTTAGAAAAACTTGGAGTATATCTGTTACTGTCTTCAGTTGTCAGATTACCGAGTTAGAAAGTTTAAAGTTTTCTTTGTTTGTAAGAGCAGAGGTAAAACATTTATGTGATTGTTTTACAACTTTAACTTTTTGCTTTTTATTTATACGAGTATGAGTGTTGGTTTGATCAGATTTATCATGCTATTGTATAATATCTGTTGTTTCTAATGACCATTGAACTTAATGCCACTACGCAATATTTTAGAGCACAATATTTTCAGGACACGCATTGGATACGCAATGGTATACCACGTGACCCAAAAAGCCACTAGAGCCGATGTCGAAAAAACTTTCTCTACCCTCGTTCATTACCACTGTAATGAATCATGATTAATGAGGAAACTCAAGTTCTGCTGAGGCAACTATGCATTTATGTATGTATTTGGTATTAACCTTCCTAATTGTTCCAGGAACCAGTTCTATCCATAATAATCTGATTACGAATAAAGAGAAGTTTCATTTTATTGACATGAGTACGTACAGTCAGACTCAAAAAGATGTATACATCGACTATTAGTCTACAATATTGTATCATTATGTAGTCACAAAACGTATTACACAGTGGGCACTTTATTGTAGCTACACATTGATACAGTTCGATTCCTCACGTCGTTTTCCTTCACCGTTTAAAATTCGAAGACATGTGACATTCTCCAATCCGCACTGGGCCCGCGTGGTACATTATGGCCCGCTCCCTCTCACAGAGAGAAGACCTGTGTCCCAGAAATGGGAACATAATGGGGTTTTTATAAATTATTTTATTTCTGTAAATAGGTTTATACAAACTCACTCTTACATATAGGTAAATCATACTTTAAATCTATCCCTAGCATCAGCGGGATTGTCCGAAAGGGTTACCGCTACCCCGGAACATAAAGGGCGAAGGAAGGAACATGGGTGGGTTTTAGTCAGTAAGAGTCTGACACTCCCTTCCGAGGGGTCATTTGATGATTTCCCACAAGAAAAAAAAAAAAAAGCTATCCCTAGCTAACCCTAAAGCTAGATATATCTGACTACTCTGAGAAGAAAGGCTGAAACAAACTCAGAGGTCACAGTCTCTTTTAAAGTCCAGACATAATCATGAAAATTATCTTTTGAGGAAAGAACCACACACAGGTTGATTGGACCTGTCCAGTCAGTGCACGTGTTAGATGTTTAATTTTGATATAATTATAATATTAGAATATTGTTTGTTGGATATGGCATCTGTCACATTTAGGAAGTTTGGGACCAACGTAGAAGTTCCTAATTTGACTAGATATCGTGTTTACAAAAAAACAACAGTCTTAACTTGTAAAAACGCTTGAATGTTATTACTATAAATGATTAAGTAATATTTGATTATACTTGTAGTATAATTATCTTAGATTTTATATTGCTATTTTAATGTAATAGGTTGTTTCAAAAGATTGGCACAATACTCCCAGGTGATGTTGATATACTTTTTGATGATGTATGAATTACGAATCAACATAAAAGACGTTGGTAGTTTATAAAAAGGATATTTGTAACGACGTTATCAAGTCAGTTGCTTGGTAGATATTCAGTTGGTTAGTTCTAGTGCCGTTGTTATGTGGAATAGATCGACCAGATGTCACGTAAGTTAAGTAATTTGATATTATATCTTAATTGTTGCTTATTATGACTATGTTGTTGTGTAAGTCATATTATGGCCAATATTCC
The DNA here is from genome assembly GCA_911387795.2 of Apamea monoglypha. Classification (NCBI taxonomy): domain Eukaryota; kingdom Metazoa; phylum Arthropoda; class Insecta; order Lepidoptera; family Noctuidae; genus Apamea; species Apamea monoglypha. The sequence continues at coordinate 777,875 of OU426933.1, read as the reverse complement.
TAGCTATTGTTATTATTTATTTCTTTTATAACAGCTTACACTGTCATTACAGGGTGTACGATGGCAACCAGGACTCGGCCACTCGGGATAAATAAAACGAGGAGAATTTGGAATTACTTAAAAAATGTCTACTAACTAGGTAATGACACAAGCAGAGAAAAAATTACTACGCAAATCTTACATAACAAAAAAAAACTTAAAATAAAACAGGACGCATCGTCGCTCGCTGCTTTGACGAATCCAACAGGCGCTCCAACACAGGGTTTACCTTATTGCGTATTACCGCGTGCGTGCGTATTACCTTATGTTGCTATTATTTTGAGTTCTCTTGGACCGTTGTCCAAGAATAGAATTAATTGTTTTTAAAGAAAACGATAATTATTTATGACAAGATAAGAAATGTATTAATAGAATACTTTAATACTGTTTCCATGGAGTTTCTTGTCCTTCTTATCTATGGTGACCTTATTTTACGAACGGACGACTAGTCTCTGATTAATCACTGACAAGCCTAAATTTAAATAAATGTTTAGTAGACTTGTCTATCTGTGCTTCTCTTTATAAAACCCTACAAACCATATTCAATAATAACCTTCATACACAGTAAACAACTAGTAACCATTCTGATATTCAAAGCTTGTTATTTGGGTAATATATAGGTACATATACTTCTGGTATATACTGAAGAATTTAACGCATTTGTCAGTAATCGTGCAGCTCAACTCAGAACTTAAGGAGCTCAACGATTAGACGAAAAAAATTAAAGAAAGAACATTTGGATAGGTCGCATAAATTACTCAAACTGCCAGACCATGATTTAAAAAAAAACAATAACCCTATGGAACACAAGTTGCAGACAATCAAATGAATTCAAGTTGATGTATACAACTTGAGGCTGACTGTAAAAATGGAACATTTCACCTATCATTCGTTTCCAATGAATGTAGTTCGACGAGGCCGGCTGCTAATAACACGGCTGATGCAAAGATAACATTACGTGCGAGCGATCACCACTTCGGTTGATTGGTTCTGTGCTCTTCAACTATAGGGCTTTGTTTGGGTTTCTTTTTTTTGGTTTATAGACACGCACTTTGGGTTTGGGTGAAGTGACTGGTGTGGAAGTACTTTTCATTAAACTGATATCAGACTCTCCACTTTTGTCTTTCATCGAAGTGAAAAGTCTGAACGAATGAAAATGAGAATTCATCCAAGCTTGTTGGATTTTGATATTTATTTCTGTCTCGCTAATTTTGTCGAAAAATTAATTGAAATGAGTAAATTAACGTTTATTTATATGTAATTTGGTCGGTGTCGTGTGAACGAAAAATGAAACAAAACTTAATATCCACTCAAGTGAAGCGTCTGATAGCAGCTTATTCTTAGCATTTACATTTTCTTGCAAAAGACCTCCGAAAATAAATTGTGCATTCTCTGGTTTTTGCTAGTGATATGGTACAGGTAGATTGAAATACGACCACTGATTACAAACAAATACAAAAATAGACTATAGAAATAGTCAATCAATCGAAGCCCGAATTTGAAATCAAAAGTCGAAATACGATAACATAAGACATGGAAACTAAAAAATTGTTTACGAGGGCGGAGTGATAAGTCTGGTAAAAATCTATTTTGCAATAAAATGATCACATATCGCATGAAACCTCCTTGTTCACAACTCTTTTGAAGGACTAAATTAAAATTTTCAGCCAGTAGGTACTACCGGTTAGTTTTTTTTTGACAGCCATTGAAGAAAAACAACTGAACACGTTTTTACAAAGATGGAGAAAAGTGAATTTCGTGTTGCGATTAAAAATTAATTTTTGCGCAAAAAAATAAATAAAACGGAAACGAAAAAAAAAAACTTGATAAATATTATGGGGACTCTGCTCCGTCGATTAAAATGATTCATAAGTGCTTCAACGATTTTCGGTGTGGTCGTACAAGCACAAGTGATGCTGTGCGTCCAGGACGCCCAGTTGAGGTCACTACTACAAAGATGATCGCTAAAATCCACGATGTAGTATTGAACGACCGAAGAGTAAAAGCGAGGGAAATAGTCGAGATACTAGGCATCTCAAAAGAAAGTGTTCACAGTATCTTACACCAAAATTTAGATATGAAGAAGCGATCCGTGCGATGGGTGCCGCGTTTACGGACTGTTGATTAAAAACGCATGCGTGTGACCATTTCGGAGGCAGGTTTGGCGTTGTTTCAACGGGATAAAACCGAATTTTTGCGTCGTTTTATAACAGTAGACGAAACATGGATCCACCACCATACCCCAGAAACCAAGCAACAATCGAAACAGTGGATTGCTACCGGCGAACTAGCTCCAAAGAAGGCCAAAGCAGTTTTATCGGCCAATAAAGTGATGGCTACAGTTTTTTGGGATGCACGTGGGGCAAACCATATTAACTACCTAGAGAAGGGTAAAACGATTAATCGCGCATATTATGCCAATTTATTGTCCAATTTGACAAAACATTACGTGAAAAACGACCGCATTTGTCTAAGAAGAAAATCCTCTTCCACCAAGACAACGCACGAGTGCACACCTGCGCGATTGCCATGGCCAAACTTCATGAGTTGCGCTATGAGTTGCTTTCTCACCCACCGTATTCGCGAGATTTAGCCTATTTTCTGTTTCCACATTTAAAAAAAAATGGCTTGTTTGGAAATGATTTGGCTCCAACGAAGAGACCATGCACGAAACCAATGCCTATTTAGAAGGGTTACCAAAGTCGTACTTTATGGAAGGGATCGAAAAGCTAGAGAAATGCTGGATGAAGTGCATTGAGTTACAAGGAAACTACGTTGAAAAATAAATAATAATAATTGAATAAAATTGACTTCTTGTTTAATTTTTACCAGACTTATCACTCCGCCCTCATAGAATACGGCCCTAATTTTTAAAGGATCAGATGTAGCCAGTAAACGAAAATAATAAATATACAGTATGTTAAATAACAGAGGGCGTTCCCTTAAACTCGTTAATCTATATCATTAATAGATTCAAATAAAAATATCAGCATAGAGAAATAAGCATAAAATAATCCGAATTCAAAAAAATAATTAATTGACAATAAATTCGAAACATCCTGTTTAAAATCAAAATAGTATCGCGAAATAGTACCTAGCGTACTAGACTACTAGCATTGCCCAAACCGGCAACGTCGCAATGCGTACGCGAGCGGCGACTTCAATGGCGGCATAATGAATTAGAAAGACACGTCGTCGGGTTGTTATCAGTAAAATTAAACATTTATGTAAGTATGTTTACTTTTAACAATAACATTTAACAAGCCGTCTCAAATACCCAGCTGACAAAGCAACAAGAATAAGAATAAGAATAAGAATAAGAAGATTTATTTGCGCAAACATGTGTATACATACATACAGAAATAAATTAATACATGCATGTTAGATCTTAAATAAAAATAGTGGGTCACGACATGTCTGCCATTTCTCATGGCGTGCAAATATATTATTAAATCAATTATTATAATTTTTACATTTATTACTATATATTAAATACCTATTCAATTAAATATTACACAATGAAAGAAAATTGTTACTTATATTTAATAATTTACATTACATTATAAAATTATTTATTATTTATCTATCTGACCTAAATTACTGTAATGTGATTTATTTGTTAATTGATAGTAATCACAATGAGTCGTTTAAAAATTCTGTAATATTATAATATGCTTTTTGTGACAAAAACAATTTCACTGTTTGCTTAAATTTAGGTATAGTCTGCTCTTTCCAACTTTTGGGCAATTTATTATAGATAGTTGGTGCCATGCAAAATACACTCTTGCGCATAAGTGCAGTTTTTGATGGATGTACACAAAGTTTACTATCATCACGTCTATTTCTCGGAAATTTGTCTGCCATACGAGGAAACAAATGTGGATTTGTTTTTACGAACATTGCTATTTCTAGTATATAAAGTGAGGGCAATGTTAATATGTGATACTTAATGAAATAATTTTTACAGCTATCGGTAGTTTTCAGATTGAACATAGATCTTAAGCAGTACTTTTGTCTTTTAAAGATGATATCCCTATCAGTTGAATTACCCCAGAAGATAACTCCATATCTAATGATGGATTCAACTAAACCGTAGTAGGCCGTTAATAATGCTTCTATATTTAGAGTACGAGATAATTTATATAACGCATATGCACAACTACTTATTCTTTTGGCTAGAGCTTCAATATGAGGTTTCCAATTTAAGTTTTTGTCAATTGTTAGGCCTAAAAATTTTGTATAATTAGCTATTTGTATCTTATTATTATTATATTCGATGTCAAGACTAGAGAATAATGATGATCGTTGGGTGAAGTGTATAATCAAAGTTTTGTTTATATTAATTTTCAAATTATTATTATTCAGCCACGTTACCGCTTCAATTAATGTATTTTTTATGTCCGTTTCATAAGTATTCTTATTATGGCATGGTATAGTTATCGTACTGTCATCTGCAAACAGTGTCATGGGGTGATTAATGGATTTAGGGAAGTCATTAATATACAGTGTAAATAAGAGAGGTCCAAGTACACTGCCTTGCGGTACTCCATGAGGGACTGTACGCTCGCTTGACTTAAAAATCTCTTCACGTTTAGAGCTCATATTTATTCGATTAATTTGAGTGACTTGTTTTCTGTTGTCTAGATATGATTGTATTAGATTCAATATGTTTCCTCTTACACCATATGCATCAAGTTTTTTCAATAATATGTTATGTTGAACATAATCAAATGCCTGTGTCATATCACAGAAAATGGCACTGACAGGTGTATTTCTATCCATGTTTGTCATTATGATATGTAAAAAGTCATATATGGCCATGTTAATTGTTTTTTTCTCCCTAAATCCTTTCTGTTCATCACAGAGTATATGATTTTTTTCAAGATACGTATTGAGTTCTTTGTATATATATTTTTCCATGATTTTTGAAATTATTGGTATTAACGATATTGGCCTGTAAAATTCTATTAACTCCCTATCCTGCTTCTTGAATAGTGGTTTAACTATTGATTTTTTTAGCGCATTCGGAAAAACGCCTTCGCTGATGCTTAAATTAACAATGTAGCTTATAGGACCACAAATTTCATATGCTACAGTTTTAATCATTTTTGTACATATACCATCGTACCCTACACTGTTTGTATTTTTTAAGGCTGCAATAATTTTTAATATATCCTGTGCTAGACTTGGGCCCATGAACATCGAGTCTTTTTTTATTAAAATATGTTTGGTCACTGAGGTTCCCGAGCTAGTCATAGGTTTAATTTTATCTATAAAGTAATCGTTAAATATATTTGCAATATAAACGGGGTCAGTTACAATTTCATTATTATATCTAATTTTGTCTATAGTGTTTTTCGGTAGGTTTAGTTTCGTTTGATTTATTATTTCCCAAGTAGTCTTAGCTCTATTATTAGACATTTTAATTTTATGTACATTTTGTACTCGTTGAGTTAAATGAATAATTTTTTTTAGCAATTTTGAATAACTCTTAAATTTATTTTTGTTTATATCGGTAGGTTTTTGTCTGTATTGCCATAATAATTGACGTTTATTTTTGCTACATAATTTAATACCACGAGAGACCCAGCTAGGCCTTCTTTTCACTTTTACAGTGATAAGAGTTTCAGGAAAGCACTGTGTATAAAGCAAACAGAACATTTCTGTGAAGGCATTGTAAGCAATGTTTGGGTCCTTAGCTTCATATACTTCAGCAAAAGATAGGCTATTGAGGTAGGATTTAAATTTGTCTATGTTCTCTTTACTATAGTCCCGTCTAGTGATCCGCCAATGATTTCTAGTGCTTGCGGTGCTAATTGGACAACTGAGTAGTTGCGCAGTATGGTCAGACAAAGCCAGTTCCAAAACTGTAGTTTTACGATACATATTAAAATTATGCGCAAAATTGTCGATGCATGTATTGCTCTTTAAACGAGTAGGTTGACGAATAGATAATTTAAAATTAAAATTTAACAATAAACTTTCAAATTCTAGGGTCTGTTTATTTTTCTTCAATGTATCTATATTAAAATCACCCGCTAGTACAACATTTTTAAATGATTTTTTTGTCAGAACACGTAATAATATCTCTAATCTACTCATAAATTCATCAATATTACTTGGATTTGGTACTCTATATATGCATACAATTACAATTTTATAATTTATAAGTTCAATGGCGCAACATTCAAAAACACCTGTCACAGATAATTTCGCAATTTTCGGTAATTCTCTCCACTGATGACCATTTTTTATGAGTATGCAAGCACCACCTCTTTTACTTTCCTTACGACTAAAACATGCAGCTAAACAGTAGTTAGGTATATTGAGGTGAAGTTCATAGCCTTCCATCATAAAATGCTCCGTGATACATAATAGGTCCACCTGTATACTTTTTTCTAATAATTCATATAAACATATTGTGAGCATATCAGATTTTACTAGGAGACCTGCAATATTTTGGTGCATGATGTATATTTCTTTATTCACGAAAAAATGTGTTCGCAGGTGTTATTATTTCAGCTGATTTATTTTTGTGGTCTAACTTATTTACTTGTACATGTTTGTCACAATCGAAGTTAACCTGGACATATTTATTTTCAAATGTCTTTTTAAATTTATTTTGAAAATTTTGTTCATACTTATAGAGTTGAAAATGATAATTTAAACATAATATTTCTTTTAATAGTGATCTTGCAAGATTTAGGACATAATTTCGTCCACTTGGCAATATTCTAGTGTAATTCATATCCATGTACAGAACATTCTTATATTTATTACAAATAAACCTAAGTAAATAATTAATTTTTGATTCTTGTAAAAACCTGTTTTTCGGTACTTCCGAGATGATGACATTTGTATTAGCAGTTAAAGCTAGCCAACGATGTAGATAGATATCGATATCATAGGGATTTTTATCGCTGCATCCTCCTAATACAATGACGTAGTCGTTTTTTGTCAGGTTGCTGATTTTGTCCTTGGGGCAATGCAGAACCTCATTCAATGCCGCACCAGGTTTCAGATAGGCAAATACAGCATACTCTGGTCCTAGGAGATTCTGCAGTATGTCGCGCAAGCCACGTCCCTGACCATCTCCCAGTATAACCACTCTGTGGCAGCTGCTACGGTGCTCAACCGGTTCACCTTCAGATGGCTGGCATTGAATTTCCTTATTAGTTACATTTTTAGTGCAATGAAGTGAAGTGTCAATTTGGAACTGAACATCGCTATCCGATTGATTCTGCTGTGTTATTTGTTTGCTGGGTTGTGTACTTTTTGGCAGAATACTTCGGGCGAGGCGTAGGGGAGAATGGCGGGAAGTGTTTACTCTCATATTTAAAACTTTTCTTGAGATGGGAGTAGAGTTGCTTTTTTTGAGTTGTGGAGTGGAATTGGTGATACCTTTCAGTAATTCTATTTGTCTTTGCTGATCTTGTATCTCTTGCTTTAATTTAGTGTTCTCATAATTAAGATTTTCTATTTCTTTGTCGGCAATTTTTAGTTTTTCTTTAATTTCCTTCATTTCCTGTCTAAATTCCTCCACAAATGATTGATTGCTCATTTGTGTAGCACTCTGTATGCTCATCATAGTAGAATCTAGCATAGTGGAGTTTAGTATGTCATGACTTGAATGCAATAAGTTAGTTTGTGAATGTGACCTGAATAGTTTATTTCTATAAGTAATATTTTCCATCTTATTTTTATCTTTTTCTATAAAAAAATATTATATAAATATTCAGATTTTATTGAAAAATAACGTCATTTGAGATCATAAAATGACGAATTGCAAAAAATATGTTCCAAAAAGAATAGTCGGAGCTGTGGTTCGAACCTGCGACCTCTATAGTCACAGGTACAGCTGTTAAGGTATACGCCAAACGATCATTAATTTTGAGAGCGAATTGATGCACTGGTTGGTCCGTATTTTTATTTAAATTCAACGAAGTCGTTTCTATGACTCATGCAGAAAAAATTTTTGCACTCGAACACAATGACACAAGTTATTCACATTAGTTTTTTATTCTGTTTTGCTGATATATTAGTTAATCACTGCACTTATTTACTTATATATAATTGTTTAATTGTTTTTTGACGACAGATACACTTATTAAAGTGTGTAAGTCACATGCCATTGCGCGTAAATAGGCTTTCGTCTGACCATATGACGTTTTCGATGAAGTGGGTGTCCTCCGCGCATCGCTGCAGTGCCCACTGGCAATAAGTTAACCGGCGCTCGAAGTCAGCTGGACCAAGCAGACCTTGTACTTTTTGAAGTGAGTACGGATGCTCTTTGTTTTTCTTTAAAATTTTAAAGACTGCGACGTGACTCATGTTTAACAGGCGGCCGGCTCTTCTAGTGCTTGAACCGGGCTCCTCCTCAAAATGCCTTAGCACGTTCTCTTCCTGCCGCAGAGATCACGGGTCGGGGGCCACCAGAACGACGCGGCACTACCGGTTACAACGGTGAACCGGTACTCACAATAACACGAGAATTCCGCGGTTGATGTGCATTAGGGTACCTCTCAGCATACGTCCTCAGAGCACGTGCACCATCATAGTTACACTCAGCATAAATGAGCACCATGTTCACATACTCCTGAGCACTGAACTGATAACGTGGACTTTTTCACACAAGAATGACGCAAGATGTTGCAATACGAAAATAATGCGCGTCCGGTCAGCGCGTGAGATTAGTTCCGAATAAAATTAGGTGGACATTCGGGGACAGGGGGCGGTTCTAGGCACATCAATTAGATCGCCGCACACGCGGCCCGTCATTCATAAATAAATTGCGACGTTGCCGTCCTTCAAGTACGCGTGTACAGAGTGTTTCTTTTACGTATCAATTTAACATTTTTAGTGAATATTTTAATTATTAAAAAAAATAAAAACATTTTGTTTTTGAATGGTAATATTTTTTTTAGCATGTATGGATGCTATACTATTGCGGGTTAACGGGAACGCCCTCTGTTAGTTAACATACTGTATAACTGTGTATCTAAGAAATCACTCGACCTGATAAACATGTGTACCACAAGCGCAAAGTACCAGCTTGTCCCTGAGAGGTAAATGAGATACAAATCTTAAAGTTACACTAACAAAAGTTGTTTACAAGACAGATGTGAGTGGAAACGCTCGTAGGGGACCATATTATAGTGACCTTATTGGTGATGTTCTTCAGAAAGGTCAGGTGCGTAGAACTCTCAACCGATGCGTGTATGACCAGATGTATGAATGTAAACGAAGCAAAAGGAATATGTAGGGATCATAGCCTACAGGTGGCGTTCCGTACATTCTGCCTACCCCATGAGAAAAAGGCGTGCGTTGATGTATGTGAATGTGTGTAAATCTTCAAGTAATGTTATACATCTACATATAACCAAAACGTGTTTCATACAGCATCACAACGTCAAAATGAATCTACCTGTAGATAAACAGTTTTACATAGTAACCACACATCGTTAGTCTGCTTGCATAATATTCATATTTATATGCACACATCACATTCACTCTCGCAGAAGTGTCTAGAACTCGACACTATTTATTCTGTCATAGAGTTTGTACCCTCACCGTTCGTAAAGGATAAGCAGTTTTTTTTAAATAAATTCCTTTCCTCATTTAAAATGTGAATGATCAGATAATATACATTCTTATGTATGGTGCAAGTCATCATGGTCATCCTCTTGTCCTTGTCCCACTTTATTTGGTGTCGGCGCTACGTGTTTTTCTTCCAAACTTCTTTATTAATCGTCATACCTTTCTAGCATGGTGCAAGTAAACTAACCTAAAGGTGCTTAACTGTTTCATTCTGTGACTGTACACGTAAATTTGTTTTTATAATCAGCCTATAATGTTGCCTAGAATGCACAGGCACTCCTCTCAGTGAGAAGGAGTGAGCCGTAATCCACTACACGGGCCCAGTGCGGATTGGTAGATGTCTCGTGTCTTGGAACTTTTGGTTCTAGGACATGCCAGTTTTCTCACGATATTTGTCTTCACAGTTTTGAGAGCAGTGGTGATGAAATCATTTACACAAAGTAACTTTGGATTTGAACATACACACTGCTCTCTACAGTGCACAGCTCGCTCATAAGTACATACTTGATATTAATTAACACCAAAGTGTTGCCTATGATAATATACATTGACAATAGTTATTATAATATAAAGTGTGAATGTCTTAATTAATTACACTTGTCATTGCATTATTTGTGTTGCCTTATAACGTTCAGACGGACATAGTTACTTTCTCATTTATGATATTATAATTATGGAAGCATGATTCCGAATAACCAGAAAAAGATAGTTTTAAACCATAAAATATACTAAGAAGTAACCTTTGAAGGATCAAATAACTGGTGATTCATTTAAAGGCATTTTTTTCAAAAGTTAAAATAGTGAATTACGATACGTGTGACTTAAGAAGTCCGTTATTGTATGGCGTGAAATTAGCGCCCGAGCGTGGCGAGGGTGCTTAACACCTTGCATACTGGTCCTGGTCCATTTTGAAGTTCCAATTTTCTATGACGCGTCCGTTTCGTATGGTATTTAGCGAATATCGCGCACAACTGAAAAGGACTGTTTACTGCCTGAAATGGAAGCCCGAAATCTCCAGGACATTTGATACCAACAAGACGGCGTTACTGCCATACCCCGTGGAACCATGGCTTTATTGCGAGAACAATTCGGTGCACAGTTAATTTCTCGCTCGCTTTGCTTCGGTCCGGTGAATTGGCCGTCTAGATCGTGTGATATCTCACCTCTAGACTTTTTCCTTTGGGGCTATGTATACTGTATATTCCAACGACTACAAAAGTCGATACGAATGAGGAATTGAAACATTACTTACGATATTTGCCAAATACAACTCGAAGTGCTCGGACGCGTCACAGACAATTGGAACTTCAGAATGGACCATATTAACCGCAGCTACGGCCAACATTTGAAATAAATAATCTTTAAAAAATAAATGTAATTAATGGTTCTTTTGTGTGATAATAAAGATAACCCGATAAACGACATCATTCAAACGTAGAACATTTTATACCCAAAAATTAAAGTCGCCGGTCGATCAGAACAAAAAAGCACCTACATTGAGCATTTTTTACTATTACAGCGAAAGTATGCAATTAACTCTCCCGCTGCTATTTGAGATTGAAAATGTCAAAAACCATATTTTTTTTAATAACTAAATAAATTTTGCTTTTGAAAAAAGTACCAATTAATTAATCACCCGTTACTTGCTAAAGCTTAAAATAAGCTTCACTTCTAATAAGCATACAATCCCGTCTAAACTCTCATGTCCCAGCAAATCAGCCCCTTGTTAGCGAAACTTCACAAATAACAAACTAACTCGTTCCGCTCATCCAAAAATGTATTCCTGCAAAGTAACGCTGCATTCTGTCTGAATATTTAACTACGATTTGACGGCGACTCTGATCTGCTTGGAATAGGACCTGCTTTAAATCTATCTAGCTAAATGTTTGGGCAGCAGGAAACACTGGAGGAAAAGCTGTGTTTTGTGCTGAGTTAAAGTGGATAAATTAATGCTGTTTGTTTTATCGTAATTGGAGTGATGTTTCAACGCATTTCATGTCTGGATATAGAGTTGAGTGTATTTTCTGTAGCTACTGAAGAATCCTGATAGTAATTTGATAAACGTCGTGATTTTTCACAGCTTTCAAAATTTAAATTAACTGACAGATGGGCAAACTTTTAGAACCAATTGTTGTGAAAGACTGACAGAAAAACATTAGCGAACAAAATCACTAAACATGAGTTCGACAATCTGTCATCATCATTTCAGCCGAAAGGCGGCCACTGCTGGACATAAGCCTCCCCACGCACCGCCACTTCGACCGGTTCTGTGCTTCTCGTATCCAGCAGATTCCTGCCACCTTCACCAGGTCATCGCCTTCGCCACGTCTTCCGGTACGCAGTCGCCACTCCAGAAACTTTCGACCCCATCGACCATCTGTTCTGCGAGCCATATGCCCTGCCCACTGCCACTTAATTTGGCAATACTTCGGCCTATGTCCGTGGGTGTCGTAACAGACGACTAAGGGACTTACTGGCTACTAGAGAATGGGCAGTAGCGTTCTCTACGCATTCTACTACCTTATTTTATTATGGCAAACCCGCCCCCAAAAATGAAAGGAACAATCGAAATGTCAGCTAATTGTTACGTTCATTAACCTCTCAAAAGCTGGTGGTGTAAAAGACACGGACCTTACTTTGTTGGAAGTCTCAAACTAATAACAACTATCAGTATACAAATATTAAGTTTGAAGTCGGTATCGAAACCGCAAGCCGCAAGAGATGTTCCGCTAGTACCTTCGCATTTAGACGGCAAGTTTACTATCCCTAAGTTTTCTATTGGCAGCCATAACCACGTCCCAAATTAAAGAAACTGTTAACTAAAGAACCTGCAAAGGAACTAAGTCTTAGTTAGCATTTAACCATAAAACATAATCAAAAGTGACTTAGAAACTTCATAAATAAGTGGCATGCGGCTTCTCGCAATGAATCTTGCAAACCTCGGGCAGTTAATTTAATCAAGGGAGAATTACGGCCCCGGCTACGCACCGGGGCCCTGGGGCCTGGGGCCACTAACACCCACGTGATGGAAAAATGGGGCTTTTTAAGACAATGGGGTGATGGATGGGAAAGTGATGGTAGGTGTGTCGATGTGTTTGGCAATAGTAGCGGCTGTGTTAGATGGCAAGTGGGATCTGGGATGAATGTCCTATTGTTTTGTTTTGTTCTGTTCTGTGTTAGATGGCAAGTGTCTGGGATGAATGTCCTATTGTTTTGTTCTGTTCTGTTCTGTGTTAGATGGCAAGTGTCTGGGATGAATGTCCTATTGTTTTGTTCTGTTCTGTTCTGTGTTAGATGGCAAGTGTCTGGGATGAATGTCCTATTGTTTTGTTCTGTTCTGTTCTGTGTTAGATGGCAAATGTCTGGGATGAATGTCCTATTGTTTTGTTCTGTTCTGTTCTGTGTTAGATGGCAAGTGTCTGGGATGAATGTCCTATTGTTTTGTTCTGTTCTGTAAATTTGTTGCCTAAGTGTTACTGAAAGAGGAAAGGTAAGTTTCAGGAAATGAGTCTTTGGAAGACGGTGACTGTGTTCCTGAACAAAACGTCTCAGCCGGTTTGTTTGCGATGTTTAGAATAATCTTGAATATTATTGAGTAACTGTGTAGATATGTTAGCTTTTCGAGAAATCGAGGAAGGTTATTACAAGTGTCAAATATAAAAAAATATTTCGTATTAAATACAAAGGGCAAATAGATCGCATTATTTTTGTTCTTCTGAATCAATTTTTAAAAAAAAAGCTAAAAGAGAACACACACGCATGTGGACGCTGTGGATAAAAGGTGTACCTATATCAAAGAAATTAATGGTTCGGTAGCCCGGCAGAGAGCTGCTCGCGCAAATTGGGCCAAACACATTCTTGTATTGAATATTCAATTCTTTTCCCTCTTCAATTTGCCATAGTAGACTATTTGAATTTGGGCAGTATAAGTTGGCACATACCACGTTCATTTATTATGGTTATAAACAGAAAGATTAATTGTATAGTATGGGCAGAATGAATTGGTAGTTTAATTTATTTCGTGTAAAAATACTCTGACACGGTCGAGGACATGAGCTACAACAACGGTCGTATCTTGAAACCTAGTAGATTTATCTCACATACAACCACGCTTTGTGATAGGGCGTTCCATTGCCAAAACACAGCTAAAGTAGAAAGTAAATATCCTATACCCTTTCTCGACCTTTGCAATCTTCGCGAAATAACAAGGAACTCCATTTTTCCCCTACAAGCAGGATAACTTAGTAGCTCATCGGGCGCTTCGCACCTTCCCTTGACCCTTACAACTTACACAAAATAAGCAACTCCATTTTTACCCCAAACTTACTTGACAGCTCATTTCAGCGGGATAGGAACAAAAGACTCAGGACCTGTTTTGTTTAGGGCAGACTAGTAGAAAATAGTACAGACTTTGTATAAAATTATCTGTCAGATGAGTTAACCGGAACCTTTCCGGAGATGATGAAAAAGAAATTCAAGTAGTTTAGTTTAAAGTTTTGGCCTAAATAATGCAGTGAAAATAGTTTTAACACAGCCTACTCTTGCTACGTCTTGTTCCTAACTAACAATATCAGTTATTAAATTAGTATCGGCTTCCAATCTAACAGGATGCAGTTAATTTCAGTATTTTACACAGAGCGCCTGCCACGTGACTTTTCAATCCGAAAGCTAGTTCACACGCCGAAACGGTTACAGAAAGTTCGTCCGGTTTCCAGACTTTCGGACCTTTGGCTAGCCTTAAAGTGTATCAAAGGTATTCGTGTGACAACCGGCATGGCCAGTAGTCACTGTGATACTTCATTTGACGTCTGTGGATGACCTATTTTGTACGGCCTTTTTACATAGGTATTTTTGTGTAGCAATGGACAATCACGGATGTACTAACTACCTTCCTGACGGCGAAAAGCCAACGAAAAACTTAGCTTAAGAGACATACTTATTGGCACCTTAAACAATTTGTGTAGAAATATTGTATTATCTGATTGACATTTTAGACCATAATCGCAAAATTAATAAACTACTCTGAAGCAATTTAATTAAAGGCCTAGATTCAGACTTTAAAGTTTACTATATGAACATTACAAGATATAATGTTTTTTTTTTTATCATGCTGTCGAATTGATTACAAATTATCTGACAATGTATGTAAAAAATTCGAGATGTATAATTTCCAATTAAGGCCTTTATTAACGACATAAATGTGCCTAATGTATGTAAATTATAAAGTCAATATCCCCAGAAAATTCCTTCCACCAATAATGAACCAAGGCAATGAACTTCCAAGGTACATAACTTTATCCCGTGTTAATGTACACAGTATCTACGGGCGATTTAGCTAAGTACATAGAGTACTAAGAGCGGTAGAGTGGTACTCATCATCGTTTGTACCCGATGACGATAGAGATGTCTCTATCCTGTTCATGACGACTATGCAAATGAATTCTAGTGCAGACGTGTACAGAAGTGTACATAAACATTTATTTAGGCTAACTTGCGTGAGGTTTTACTCGTATTTTAGAGAAACTACTTCATGTAGCCGAAAAGAATAGACGTTAGCTGTTAACTTAGAATAAGTAATCTATCTTTTTGATAAATCCGATTAGCCGTTTATGCGTGGTTGAGTGACAAACATTTTGACAAACTTTCACGTATTTTGAGTAAGGAACAAACACTTTTAAAAGCATTGTGTAATGAAGTCGGGTTATGTATGTAATAGGATTGGCACGCATGAGCGCGCATCTAAGTGGCGTTAAGACGAACAAGGATTAGTCGCGTTAAAAAATATTATACTAACGCTGACCATATTTACATTATTAAAAGATTTTTTTAATGAAAAAGAATAAGCGAGAATGAGCGTTTTAGGCTAGGATCTATTCTGTACAAATCTCACCGTGAAATTTAGGTGAAGTGTGCTTGAAGTGAGTTGTCATAATATCTATCGCTAGCATCAGGTGGAATGACAGCTCACTTCAACCTCGCTTCACCTACGTTGTGACGGTGAGGTTTTTACAGAATAACAATGTTATAATTGAGTTAACCCAATCTATAATGACAGTAATTTGTATAGTTTTAAACATCAAGTTAAACATGTCGTGTGACTGTGTCCACAATTAATCAGTCAACATTGTCAGAGTGATCGCTTTCCGGGAACAATGAATAATTATAGATGACATATATATAAACTTCTGAACGCATGATACAAGACTGTATTCATGTTTGATGTATCGGTTTAATACGCTGACGTACAATAAATATAATGAGCGTAGTATGTAGGACGTGGGTATATAATAATAGGGCTAAGATTAACTACCTCACCGCCTGGTACAGAGATCGCACGCAGAGCATCTAAATATAAGTTGCAAGGTTTGCTTCCCAGATCGGGCAATAGGGGCTTTTTTTTCTGGTGGGAAATCATCAAATGACCCCTCCCGCTCTGGATGGAGCGGAAGGGAGTGTCAGACTCTTGCTGACTAAAACCTACCCATGTTCCTTCCTTCGCCCTTTATGTTCCGGGGTAGCGGTAACCCTTTCGGACAATCCCGCTGAGGCAATAGGGGCTTAGGTTTCTATTGTGTTTTTCTTGGTATACTGGTGTGTGCTTGCTGACATTATGGCTAATAATTTAATTTAATGTGTTGTCTTTCGTAATGTTAATTACTTTGCATACTATTCTATAGGATCAAGTTTCTAATTGAACATACAGCTATGCTGCTGGGGAGTTGGTTGCACCACTTCTTCTTCCCAGCTAAAGCACGGAGGAAGTGGTGAAGGGCGGGCGTTTTGGAGGACTGTCTTATGTAATTTTGACGGTTCAAAAAAAGCTGATTCTCAGCCTAGTTTGAATTTGAATAATTTATATTTTAGCATCGACGCGTTGGCCATTGTAAACTTACCATTTGAATAAAGCAAGCCTGTTTTCCAATAGAAGCAAAACTGGTTCTATCAACTTAGTTTATTCTCTAGTTATTCATAAACATAGATGGTCTTCGTTATATATCTAAAGCAGGAAAATAAACAACAAAACTAGCAATCGCTTATAATTCCGCGCGGGTAGTGTGGGGTCAAGCCTTCCCTTACTTAACGAGCGGAGCGGCACAGAACGCGTTTAACAAACGAGAGGCGATATTAGTACAGCCGCATTTGTATAACACGACTATATTGCTGCTAAAGGATGAGCAGAATTGTGAAGATGGATGCCAATAACGTTAATAAGTCCAAGTTATTGGTAATCGGAGATCCGGAGTAAGAATCTAGTAACAATGTAAAAAAATACCAGCCTAAATTGTCTCTTTTCATACAGAGCACAGAAGGCGTATGCATTGATCACCACGCTTGCTCAAAGAGGATTGGTAATATCAGACTTATTTATTTTTAATATAAGTTCAGATTTCCTCACAACGACGTTATCGTTCAGGCCTAAAATAAACATAAGAAGGAAAAACGTACTTTAATATGTATGTGTGTGTATGTATGTGTTTTTGTGTGTGTGTGTTGTGTGTGTTTGTGTGTTATATATTTGTAAATCACTAGTCACTATGTTTGGTGCAGTGAAGAGAAATCGTGAGGAAACCTGCAAGCAAATGAAGGTCTATCGCCATAATTGCCAACACGAAGCGAGCAATCGTTTCTCCTCTGTTTAACAAAAAGCTTTTGCCAAACATTGGGACAGTTACCGACTGATATTATATTGTTAATTGATGGCAGCATCTCCCTGGGCACAATTCCAATATAACTTCTGCTTCTCTGAATTTTCTTTTTACCCGATTGGGCCTTGAAGGGGGGTCCGTGGAGGCCCCCTTTTACTATCTTTACAAACTCGTAAATCCTACACTTGATGGCCTCTTCGAGTTCTATCAGTGTGACTGTATTTATGGCCAATATTTGCATAATATTCATCTGCATATTTTATAGTCCTTTTGCTATAAAACAGAGACAGAGCTTAGATTATGTCCCTGTCTCGTCTCAGATAGCAGTTTAGTTAGTTTAATGATAGACTAGCTCATCATGCTTTTATCAGCTAGGCGATGTTGTTTTATATTTTCTTGTTAAATACAGTTGGTATAAACAAGTGATTCGTTATTTATTTCAAGAGAGGGAAGGAAAAAAAACCTTTTCTTCGATTATTATATTATATATACTATATTTCACAAAAACAAATATTTTCAATGTCTGGAAATTTCAATAATCACAACCGCACCTAGTACCTCGATATGAAATGAAATTCAATGATCAAACGAACTTGTAAACTGTCCAGGATCAAATAACTAGACCCTACTCAGGGTCAGAATAAATAGGACCTATAGTTTACGTACCCATTCCCCCATATTCTTTGTGCCAAATTTCAAGCGGTTTCCCATCGTCCGGAGCATATTCCGTTACATTTTACACCGTTCCGGTCGACCGGGCCGGTCCGGAGGTCATTACCCATCGGCTTTTCCCCTTTACTGTTTCGGCTGTTGTTTTGCCGAAATTTTTCGGCCACCATCAGGCCGAAGTTGCCATACTTAGCGACTTCCGGCTCCTAAGCATTTTTATGACATACAAGATGACGGAACCCGAGGCGTTAGCCGCAATTTGGGGTTTGTTGTCTTATATTTATTCTGATTTAATTCCTTTTGGAACTCCGTTTTTGTCCCGAAACTTTTTTGTTACTGCTCATAAAGTCTTTAGGAGGTCGATCCCCGGCCTTTTTAAGATTTAAGCATCAACGTATATAAGTTGTTTGATCTTCCCTATTGAATTTTAGCCCTCATTCGTGATTACAATACCCTTAATCTGTGGAAACGATAAATTTCTGAGTATTAAAGGAATCAATGTCTATCGTTTGCTCTCGATATTAAATGCGCTCATTTTATTTTCTAACATATTATTAAAATTTTACGCTTCCGAGAAGGTTTTTCCGCTTGTGAACATGAAGATAATGATATAATATTATAAATCTTATCTGATTGGCAGATCATTTCACTGTGTGTTATCATATCATCCATAACAGTTCTGCTCATGTTTCAAAGTGCTGCCAATTTGCTGACTTATTTTGACAATTGCTAGGACGGACGATTCAGCAATGAGCATATTGACAGTGGGTTTCAACAAACCTACACACGACGCTACCAAACGCTGACTCATGACAAATTTATAGAACGAACTGAGTGTGATATTGCACCAGACGGCGACTGTAAATCTCTGGTGGCATTAAATCTTACCTCCGCCAAAGAGGGTGAAAAGTTAATAGTCACCTACTTTATTCAGGAATACTTTATTCAAGGTAATAATATGAATACATGGCCAGCACTTGTGCGCTCGATCTCACCGCGAGCAAGTGCCCGTCGCGCACATTATAATAATCGATGGCATCACTTACCAGCTTATGAATATTTTACATCCCTCATAAGACTCATATGTCCCCCCCTTCACCCCCTTTCACCCCTCTACTGGGTAATGTCCTCCCGTAAATTGTGTTTTGAGGGTAATACGGCGTAACTAACGCCCTTTTTGCACGAGATTATCAAGTTGCAGTTCATCGAATTATGCGTGTTTATTAATACGTAACATTACTCTCTCCCCGTTACGTGTCTGTGAGACTTGGGAAACCACCGGTGCGAATGAAAGGATTCTGATGGAAATTAATTAAATCTTTTGTATGACGGCTTAATGGCGCCCTAGAAACGCATAGAATATTATGCTAGATTGAAATTATCAATTTCGTATTCCATATAATGGAAAGTAATTATAATTATCTATGTTGCAAATAAATATATCTGGAATATTAGTTCATTTAATTTTAGTTTAAACCTACTTGGTTGAAAATGTTAATTTGTTAAAATCTTTAATAGATTTTTAATTACGTTACTAGTGATTGTTATAAATAGCGGCTAAAACAGTGTTTCAAAAGGAAAGCAATGGCGTTTTTTTTGTGCAACAAAATATAAACAACAGATTGCAAACCCACCAAATGTGGTGCCAACCTGCCAAATAGCTCACTACGAGACTGTTAGATATTATGAGGGAAAATAAAAACTGAAGCAAAGCTGGCAGAAAGTTGAGAGGAAATAAAACGAAGATGACATTTACTTCTAAACATCTTCCAAATAAACTGAGCAGAAGAATTTCTTTAAGGAAATAGTTACAATAAATTCTTTGGGAGCACTTTATAAATTTTACATGAGTCGCAATCTGAGACGCTGCCGAGTTATTACGGAATATTTTTCCACAGTACACATAAGAAAACATTTATTATTTGTAATACGTTACATCAAAGGGAGTGTATTTTTTATGTCAATAATATTATATTGAAGTTCAAATATACGTGTAAGTCCGGAGTAAGCGGGCAAGAGTATTTTATCTCCGGATGGATGGTTCTCGAATACTAATCTCGTGTGCGGTGAGTTTGCTACAAGTTACTTCGCCGTGTTTTAGAGGTCTATTTATTGCGATCCGAAGTTATTCTGTATTGTCGTGCGTTATTAATCTCGTCTGTAGCGTTCACTGTCACTCTTCTTTGTTTTAATTTTTTTGCTAAGTGGTTGGGTTGACTTACCTGTATTAATGTGGATAGAATAATTATTATTGTAGAAAAATAACTACTTCCTATTGATTCCTAAATATAGCATAGAATGGTCTTTTTGTCCATGACCACTTCCTCGATAAACACGCTTTGCAAATTAAAAATCGCCTTGATAGCCCGTTATAGTTTTCCAGGAAAGAACGAAAGAGTTAGTATATTTAAATCTTGTAGGCTTACTTAGAAATCTGTTGGAGATATTTCTCCTAGTAACGACTAGTCAAAGATATCTATCGTCAAAGGCGGCTCTCTTAAAGCCGCGACCTTATCCTCACCTCGGAAACTTCAAGGTTGTCAAAGGGTACTTCGGAAAGTAGTTTACAGGAATAATAAAGATCTAAATATCGGAGATTTTGAACTAAAGCCCTCTTGATTTGTCAATACCGTTTAATTTGTGATAGTAAAACCATATTTTCGCCGAATGCCCGTTAATTAACTCGACCTTGCTCTCCAAATATTAAAGATCTGTTACCAAATTAAAGCTTATTTTATTATGGCCATTGAAAACTGTCTAGAATCTATAATAATTCACACTGCCATGCTTCTATAATAATATTAAAAATATAATATACTTTATAAATACGTAAACATAACAGACAACCCAAATCACTTGCAAGTAAAGTTAGAACAACTACTAAAGGAAAGTGGCAAAGTAGGCCCACATATTTTTAGTTTTCGAGATGTGTAGATCTCGAAAACTAAACTAATGACCAACCACGACAAGCAGCGTCAATAATGTTATAATTGAATGTGTAAAAGAATACGTTTACTAAAAAACCCATCCATACCACTCAAAGGGAGGACATGGAGGAGAAAAACTCACGACCATGAGCTATGAAAACGCCTGGGGGAGTCCTATGCTGAAGAGGATTATTGATTGTTTAAAGATTGCATTCTGGAGATTTCTGATGTAACCTTAAATTTAAATACATTGTAAAATAAATTTTAAGATTGCTAATAAAGGCTATTTGAAATTGTATATAAAATTCAAAGTTCTGACTGACTGACTAACTGACTGATACATCAACGCACAGCATAAGCCGCTGATCCTAGAGACATAAAATTTGAAGGGTGTGTGCTTCGTGAAGAGTAGGTAT
Source organism: Apamea monoglypha (assembly GCA_911387795.2). Taxonomy (NCBI): domain Eukaryota; kingdom Metazoa; phylum Arthropoda; class Insecta; order Lepidoptera; family Noctuidae; genus Apamea; species Apamea monoglypha. The sequence continues at coordinate 756,581 of OU426933.1, read as the reverse complement.
CCACTAAGAAAGGATTTTTCGGAATTCTACCCCTAAGAGGGTGAAATGGCGGAATTTCGTTTGTATGAAAAATCTTATTCCTTGAGTTAATAAACTTGAAACTTGGCACAAATACTTATCTAAATAAATTATGAAGATTGCCAGTTTTTTTTTTTCTAAACTACCCTCTAACAAAGGATTTAGGGGGTTTCAAAGTTTCAAATTTTAGCGCGCGGTCTGATTTACTCAAAACTCAGTATTTATACCTAAGATTAAAAGTAAAGAATAATGGCCCCGATTCCCTTGTTCACAAACGAATCTAAATTTAAGTTCAGTGCATCTTTTTCTTTCTATTTCATTAAGAAAAGGACAGGAGATAAATATTAAATATCGTTTTACGTCAGGCTTTGACTAATTTGACAGGACTAAACTAATATTTATCTTCTGTCTTTTTCCTAATGAAATAGAAAGAAAAAGATGCACTGAACTTAAATTTAGTTTAGTTTGTGAACAAGGGAATCGGCGCCAATGTGTATCAGCGTTTTTCGAAAATCTACCCCTGACGGGCTGAAAAGGGGTAGGCCATTTTACAGCGTGGCTTGATTAACTTGAAAATTGGTACAAATAATCGTTGAGTCAAGTTATGAATACATCCCAAACAAGTTATCAAAATTCCGCCCTTGTGGGGGTGAACAGCGGGGATACAATTTATTTGAAAATTGGCAAGAATACTTGCCTACGTAAGTAATAAAGTTTTTCAAATCTACCCCTCAAAGGGGCATAAAAGGGCGTTACAGTTTGTGTGGAAAAATTTGAACGCACGGTCCGATTAACTCGAAACTCAGTGTTTATACTTAAGACAAAAAATAAAGAATAACATGTATCAGGGTTATTCGAAAATCTACCCCTAACGGGGTGAAAAGGGTTACCTAATTTTAAAGGAGATGATTATAATACGTGGCTTGATTAACTTGAAAATTGGTATACATAATCTTTGAGTCAAGTTATGAATACATCACAAACCAGTTTTCAAAATTCCACCCTTGTGGTAGTGAAAAGCGGGGATACAATTTATATGAAAAATCTTTTTCTTTTTGTTAATAAACTTGATACTATATATATATATATATATATATATATATATATATATATATTATGCAATATTTGCCTCAGTAATTAATACAGATGGTTACTTTTAGTTTAAAAAAAAACTCATCACAGAAGATTTAGGGGGTGAAAAAGTTAATAAGGGGGGTCTTAAAATTTTTTGAAAAAAGTACCTACGAATACGGTGAAGTGCTATTAAAAAATATAATAGGACAGAATACTTCTGCCGAGCTTTTTCACAACTATGTTGGGGTCGGTTTCTAGTTCAACCGGATGCAATTTTTTAAATAGGTACCCTATCTATACAAATTAATAAAATTTAAGTGTCTGTTTGTAATATTAAAATAACAGATTTTACAAAATGCGTAGGAAAATATATACGCTACCTACTAATAAAAAAAACATTTTTTTGTCTGTTTATTCCGGCTAATCTTAAATGAAACGGCTAGACCAGTTTTGACGGGACTTTCACTGGCTGATGTTATTGAATAACATAATTATATTTATTTATTTCTTATAACTTTTCGCACACAAAAAGGTACAAAGGCTGACTTTTATGCTTTATAGGCTACTTTTTGTCTCGGTAGCATGTTCTCGTGGGATAATTTCCGACATCCACGCGGGCGAAACCGCGAGCAGAAGCTAGTCTGTTATAAACGTGAAAATTGCTCTGTCTGTCTGTCTATTTGTTACCTTCCCACGCCTTAACGACTGAACAGATTTGGATAAAATTTGGCACGCGGATAGACGCGGATGGCCAGGCCATAGGATATCCCGGTAGTACGTTCCCGTGACATAATTTCCCTTCCCTACATGCGCAAAAAAGCTATAATATACGGGGTGACAGGGAAACTCGACTGGGGTTGACCTCTAGTATAACCCCTTGGAAGGTAGTCCAGTGAAGTTCAGTGAATTAAAAATCTTTAAAGACCTTTTAAAATTCAAGACCTTTTATTTCTAAAATTATGTAAATTTTGCAAGCATTTTTTTTTAATTATCACTCATTTTTCAACTTTCAGAAAAGTACCAATGGAATGTTTGGAGTGGAGTTGTTTTTTCTCATAACTAATTGTTTTTGGTAACAAGTCAGTTAACTTTTAGTTAACTGGACTAAATTTGTTGCTAATGACCTCTAGTTATAACGCCTTTCAAGGAATACGTCGAGTTTCCTTGTCACCCAGTATAGTTCCTTGAAATTTATTTAAATCAGCGCATTTTCAGAGCAATAAACAGTTATCTCAGTTTCAGACAATAACAAACAACAACAACAACACTGCTGGCACATGCTATTTTGAAACTACTAGCTAAATATTCATTACATCACAAACGATCGATCAGGATGAGATATTAAATTAAATTCCGTTCCTTTTTTGTAGTTAGTGCGTTTAAAAAGCATATTGCATGTAGGTGTTAAATAAAAGTTCATGATTGTCAAAATTGCAAAGTGCGAGTCGGACTCGCACAAAGGGACCATACAAGAAACGTGTTTTTTAACACACCTATACTACTTTACTATACAATACTTTAATAAATCTATTACAGTTCAAAAGATACAGCCCTATGCGAGCCCATTACAGTCTATACATTTTGTCCGCGTTGTCATTGCACTGTTCTATGAAACAGGCACTTTTTTTTTTGATAAACTGCAAAAAAATTCTATGTTAGAACCATAATAATTACCCTGAGTTCATGGTTTCAGTTAACGCGTCGATGTTCCTGCCACCCTGTATATATCTATTATAGAATATTTACTGAAAAATCAATAGTGTTACAGTAACAAACTCATTATTGGACAAGTTTTCACAAAGTGATATTGGGTTATTCGTTTTATACAGAAAATACAGGAACTAAGTGACCAAAGGTTGAGCGAGGCTTTTAGATGCGGTACTAAAGTGGCAGTTTGTGGCATGTTGCAGTGGATGTTATATCAGGCGCCACCGACTCTGTGTGGGATAACATACCAAGAAAACATCATAGTTTAAAATCTGTATCAAATCACAGTACGTAAGAATATAATTATTATTATCATTCCTCTACTATTTATCGGATAAGGGGTATCGTAGTACCCAGTAACTGGTTGTGGTGGTCAGATAGGCATTCGCTTCATGTAAAATACTCATATTCAGCTGCATCTGGTAAGACCACAAGCTGACCACAACATAATTGGAAAAAGGCTAGACAGATGATTATCATTGCTTTTCTATACACAAAAAAAAATAACCCTTAGTTAATCCTGACATTGACATGTGATAATTATTATTTTTTAAATTAAGTTTTTTATGGCGTAAATTAAACAATTAGTATTTTGTTTTTCCGCCGTTAACGCGTATAACACAATCGCAGAGACTCCGATACTCAATATGAGTTCATCCAAATGACTTTGCGGAATGGCCGCCCACGTCCTTTGTAAGAGGCGAGAAAGATTTTCAGGTGTGTGTACGGTATCCATATTTGGCAGAGCTCTTCTTTGAAGCATATCTCATGCGTGCTCAATGGAATTCAAGTCTGGCGACTGCGCAGGCTATGGTAGGACGTTGATATTAGCTGCGGCATGTGTGTTTGCAACGACTCCGGCAGTGTGTGGACGAGCATTATCATGGATAAACAGTAATGAAGCACCAAATTGGGTCCGCACAGGAATGACAACAATTTCAACAATCGTTTCGTAAATGCGTAAATCTCCAAACCCAAATTGGTTTGGTTCTTCGGCCGATCCAAATCCTCACGGTTTGAAGGCACGGTTGGTGCAGTGGTTAAGCGATTGACTGCTGCGCTGCGTGTCGCGGGTTCGATACCCGCACGGAACAATATTTGTATGACCTACAAGTAGTTGTTCCGGGTCTGGCTGTTTGTATATGTGAGTTTAAATGTTTGTAAACGCACCCATAATACAGGAGTCATTCCTAGTGTGGGGCAACGTTTTTTTTAAAACAAAAAACAAATAACGGCCCATATCATGATTGATCCACCACTGTGTATGCATGGTTGTGCTTCCCGGCATGATTTTAAACGTTCTTCGCGTCCAGAAGTCCTGCAATACTGTGTATGTTTAGTATCTAGCCTCATACCAAAGCGAGATTCGCCAGAAAAACACGCAGCATTCTAAACATAGGATAGATACTACTTGAGAGAAGATTTTCATTTTTTAACCGAAATTCAAAACCCTGTCCTGTCCCTTTTCAAATGACGAAATTTTATAGGAGTTAAAAAATATAATTAATAAATAACTAGATTTTTAGTTACCAGCAAAAACGTGCTTGGTCCCTAAACACTTTTGATGTGTGTTTCTTCACTTCTGATGGATTTTTGACAGTTACCCTTGACAGACAGTTGACAGTTCCAGTAACCCTTAGGGGGTAGCACACATTTAATTTAATATTCCCTCCGCCTCTTCATACGCAGACGAACTGTCAAAAATCCATCAGTAATTAATAATAAAGGAAAGTTGGTTTTAACAACATAACATATTAAATAAATACCTCTACTTGGAAATACTTCAACTGAAGCGTGGAGGAAAGTTCGCTACTTTTAATTTATGTAACGAATGATTTTACAACAGATATTTTTGTTTCCGCATGAGTACCCAGGCTTGAACCTTGTGTGGGTAATGTTTTTGATAACTCGGCTTGAATTATAATTATACATCGTTTTATAAATCTGTTATGTAGATCTGTAGCATTATTGGAATTTAGTTTCGAATACAACCTATCAGATTTTCTTCAGCTCAGCCTATCGCAGTCCACTGCTGGACACAGGCTTTTCCTAGACTACGAACGATACCATATCCTCCGCCTTCCGCATCCAGTCTACCCAGCCACCTTCTTTAGGTCGTCCGTCCATCTAGCTGGGGGCGTCCTACACTACGCCTGCCGATACGCGGTCTCCACTTCAGGACTCGTCTGCTTCGAGAGGATCCGCCAATTGGGACTCGAGGTGACCCTGCACAAGCCCGAAGCCATGTATTTTCATGGTCCTCGGGACGCGCCACCGTCGGGTTCCCAAATAACGGTAGGAGGGGTTCACATCGGCGTCGAGTCGACGATTGAAGTACCTGGGACTCGTCCTCGACAAACGGTGGAACTTCGTGGAGCATTTCCGACGTCTGGCTCCCAGAGTGGAGTGGGCCGGGGCTGCCTGGCGGCTCCTGCCCAATCTAGGGGGTCCAAACGTCTCCTGCCAGAGGCTCTATGCGGGGGTCGTGCAGTCTATGGCCCTTTCGGGGCACCAGTGTGGGCGCGTTCCTTGAGGCGGTGACCGGTCCGCCGGTTGAACGCGTCCCAAAGGGTCATGGCCGTCCGGCTAATCCGAGGATACCGCACGGTCTCCGCTGAGGCGGCGAGCCACCTTGCCGGATTGCCGCCATGGGATCTGGAGGCAAAAGTCCTCGCCCACATATGGGAGTGGCGGGAGGAGGCAAAACGCCGAGGCGTAACTCCGCTGCCGCGAGAAATCACGATACAGCGGACAGAGCCGGCGGGATCTCATGGCGACATGGAGAGTGCGATTGTCGCAATCCAGTGCTGGGCACGCCACAATTGCGGCGATAAGTCCCCTCTTTGAGGAGTGGCTGGAGAGGCGCCACGGCGCCCTGACCTTCCGCCTGATGCAGGTCCTCACCGGACACGGTTCCTGTTTAGGATAAGGCGGGAGGAAACGCTAGGGTGTCACCACTGTGTGGATCACCCGAAGGACACGGTGGAGCATACGGTGGAGGTCTGCCCGGCTTGGGCGGAGCACCGCCTCGTCCTCATGGCGGCCATCGGCGGCGGCGATCTCTCGTGTCTGGCCCTGGTCCAGGCCATGGTACGGAGCGAGAGTGCATGGGAAGCCTTCACCTCCTTCTGCGAAGCAGTAATGCTCGCAAAGGAGGAGGCGGAGCGCGTGAGGGAGAGGCAATCTCTGCACCCTCGCGTCCCTAGTCGCCGCAGAAGACGCCCTGGACGTCGGGAGTCACCAGCAGACTCCCGGCCACCGTAGGCGCGGGCTTGCAGGCGGCGAGCAATGGGCAGCTCGCCGCCCTGACAAGGACCAGGCCGGGTCGACAGCGCGTTGTGTTCCATGCGCGCCTCAAAGAGATGTCAGCACGAACTGACGAGGTCCACTAGGGCCGATGCCTGCCAGGGCCGCGGGTTGTTCGAAAGAGATACGAGAGATTCGAGAGAATACACGTACCGTGGCCCGTGGCATAGGCAACTGAAGGAACACGGGTGGGTTTTAGTCAGTCTGACACGCCCTCCCGCTCCGCCCAGAGCGGGAGAAGTCATATAATGATTTCCCACCCAGAGAGAAAAAAAAAAACGGACTCGTCCGCTCCAGCGGCCATCGGTCCTTCGATAGAAATTGTCTTGATTTTTACTAAATATTTTGAAGAGGTATAATGTATTCTTTGGCTCTTTGGCTGTTTTTAGCTAAATATTTAATACTCAACGCTGTAAGCTCTAATAATAATATCAGCTCCATTGCAGAGCAAAGGCATCTTCTCACACAGCGCAGGCACGGACATTGATCACCACGCTTTCTCAAGACTGGTTTACGATTTCAGACTTCTATTGACTATAAGTCCAGGTTTTCAATTAAATAAACGTATTTTATAGCTCCCATTTCCTTCGTCATAATTATCAGGGTCAAATTAAATTAGCTAGTGAAACTCTGCAAACGAACACGATAAAATAAAAATAAAAAAGTTTTGATATATTTTTTTGGGTTACAGACGACCTCTGGTAGTTACAGACGACCTCTGGTAGTTACAGACGACCTCTGGTAGTTACAGACGATCTCTGGTAGTTACAAACGACCTCTGGTAGTTACAGGCGAGCTCTGATAGTTACAGACGACCTCTGGTAGTTACAGACGACCTCTGGTAGTTTTGTGAAATATGAGTTGAGAAAATCTGTTTTATTTTGTTTAATACCTAGTGATTAAACTTCACATACTTGGTGAGTATCGACATATTATGTCGATACTCACCAAGTATGTGAAGTTTATACAAAAAGACTGATATTTCAAGTGACCATACAAACTGCGGTTCATGACGCCACAAAAAAACATTAAATTAATTTGTTTTATCTTGTTTAGATACCAATATCCATAACGCCTGCGGAGTTTCGCTAGCTAATTTAATTTGACCCTGTAAAAAATCACCATAACGTAAAATCACTAACTATTTTTACCAAAGACCAAGAACATTCAACAGGAGTCACAAACATTTCTCCCACCTTTGGAACTCACACAATGACACAACGTAAACAAGTTTTCTCGAACAGTAGATAAAGCACTTCCATTGTCTTTGTTTGTCGATCATAATGCGGCGCTGATAGGCCTGCGTCTGCCATCATCAGGGATCGTAAACCTTTAGAGTGAAGACGTCGGTAATGTGAGTCGTTTACTGCGGGAACATGGACATCTGACTGTTTTTTTGTTTGAAGGGTTTATTTGATTTATTTATGGAGAAATTGTTCTATCTTTGATATTCGTACTTCCATTTTCTTATTTTTTTTAAAGAAGCAACTTTGTGTCACCATACATTATTACAAAATAAAGTTGCTTTTCGTGTCTGTCTGTGTGACCACGTTGTTCTTCTAAACTCCGCGGATTTTGATGCAGTTTTATCATAATTTTGTAGGTTTATGTGATAAACTTACATATACCTAATAACAAAATCTCTCGAAAGTTTCGTTAATTCGTAAAAACCATGCGAAGCAGGGCGGGTCGCTAGTTCACTGAATAAACGTATTGCGAATTACATTTCGACCAGAAAATATATCGGAAAATGCGCTAGTAAGATGTAAAACCCAGCAATTGCAAGCACTAACGTACAAAACCAGATTATAAAAACGACATTGTATGGAACCTACATAATACTTTACAGTCCAATAAAATCGTTTTAAACCCTCCTCCATTATTCATCCATTTTTGTACTTATTTGAGCACGTATTTACAATTTTACGAGCCTAACACACGTGAGATGCACGGGGCGAACGTTTTTCACAGGTTCTATAATAATACGAAACATTATGTTCGACGTCCCTATTACATTGAGTATCTATGAAAAAATATTTCGGCACACTTTGAGGTTTCAGTTCTTCGTTTTTACGAAAAAGGTAGACGTCATAGTAATGTCAATCAATCTATCTTATTTTATTTCTGGACATACATATGTAGGTGTTTGATATAACAGACCTTCTTGTTAAATTAATCTTCCTTTTTTATATTTTATTTTGCCAAGAATACCTTTAAAGATACGAATATAAATAAATAGCTGTATTCCATTAAAATGACAGGTAGGTAAATGAAATGTTTTTTTTTTATTTTATCTCTAAAGTCAGCTGTGACAAACAGGAGAGTATTCATCAAAAAACTGAGTTTTCATAATTAATTGATTCAATCTACACTAAGAAAAACTCGGACGTACTTTTATTTTCATGACTCGCATAACATCTTTGTGCCTCTTACAATTTCCATTTCCTCGGGTCTCTTTCCAAGAAACACCTTCCTTTCTTTGACAAATTATGAGATACATATTTACAATTGGATTGGCAAATTTGTATGAGACGTAAACACGTGGGCACGGTCGTATTCCCGTCACGTAACCGCTCCGGTCCCTAATAAACTGATAAACGGCGCTGAGATTGCGAAATTTTTATCGGAAATACGATTTTAAATTAATATTGTTTTATCTAATATTAGCATCAATGAAACGCCGCGCGGAATAAAAAGGCTATGATTTGTGAAAAGTTGTTTATTTTTGTAATTTTAATATTAAATTGTGGTCGTGGGGCCGCAGATGTTTACGGGGTCGGCTCGAGCATTTAACATCTATTTGTTATGTTATTTTCAGTTACTTTCGTTTCAGTTTTAGGTACCGACGTTCAAAATATTTTTATTAGTAACCGACGTACCATGTCATTTTTCACGTTACATGTAAAGAGCAGGCGTGATAAATCCGTTTCCCGTATCTGTATGAGAAGACGCGGTTGTCAAGCAGTAGTCCAAATAAAATTTTATTCGAGATAAATGCAAAAATGAGCTCCTGGCTTTTTCTTTATTATATACTTTTATATAATATTATATATTTTAGTGTTGGCTTGTAAATTTTATTGTAATTGTTGTCTTTGTGAAAATTTCAAATGTCCTTTAATTTTTTTTAAAGTCAATTGCAATAAAGACACTACCTAGGTATCTTACCCTCCACCATACACAATACCAACAAAACCAGAAAGCACCCACACAAATGAACACAACACACGTAGCTCCCGTTCAAAATCAACACAGAATCACCAATCTATTTATTAATCTAAGCATAAGCCAAAACACAATCACAATCCGGAATAGTGCAAACCACCTCTCGCAAGTTATGCCGTCAGGCCCGTCAAACTAAGTTAGAAGTGAATGGTCCAACTTGTGTGACGAACGTGAGAATGGTACACAAATGGTACACAATCGGGAACAAGTTATGACACCCGTAAGTGATCCCAATTAAGTTGAACTGTGTGCACAAGTGTAATGGTTTTAAGTGGCGACGTGAGGTGCTTGTGCACCGTAGCGGCATCGGCAGACGCGCGATTGAGCGGTTAAGTTGAGATAAATTAGTTATGTGTAAGTGACAGTAAAGATAGTGGATATAATTTTATTCTATTTATTCAAGAAATAGTATATTTTGTAAAGGGCATTTATTTTTTTACAATATTCTCATGCTTGATTAGAATAATATTTTCGATATAGTATTGTATGTCAAATGCGTATAGAAAACTGTCAATAAAGGAAACATGTTAGTATGCAGTTAATACACGCATGTGATCAATCAATATCGCTTCATCGTGTGGTCGTTAGCACAAATGCTTCACTTTAATAGTCCTACTATTCAAGTGAGTTACTACTTCAGAATAAACAAGCTCAGTCCACTATAACATGATTGCACATTATTTCATAAAAGTGTAAAATAATAATACAAGTTACATAATAAAAACCGTACCTATCAACTCAGACTTTACACACCACTGCAGATCTCTTTCATGGATCCAATTAAGGTACGAGTACACTGACTCAACGCACGCACGCGCGATTAAGCGATTAGCGTAACAATTTCATGTTAATAAGCATGTTGGAACGGCACCTGTGTGTATTTTCCTCAATAAACAAATAAATAAAACGCATAGTGGAGTTTAACGAAGTGCAGTAGTACTATTTGAAAATCGTAAAGAATTATGTGTTAGTTTTAAGGTTTTGCCGCACGGATACAATTTGCATAAACACAGCCGTAGCCCGTCGAATGCGCAACTATATCGCATTACCATCTAACTGTGAAGCCTTTAAAAATATCGAGTAAAGTTAATCTTAGTACCTATGCAGCAAACTTACACTTAATTATACTCGAATAGGTAAATCAGAAGGTAAATTTACTACAATGGTTACACTCGTAAATCTTCTCCAAATAACCCAGACAGTTTTACAACCATTTGCTGTTAATAAAATCCTCTATGAAAAATATAAAATATAAATAGCTGTTTACGTTACTAAACCCAAATACGAGTATCACATAAACCATTGCTCATTCAAAACGACAGACCACTGTTTTCGCGTAAACGTCACATTTATAACCCACGGAATCGGCTTGTAAAATATTGTGGACTATTAAAGTGGTTGTATGTCCGGCGTTTCCTCACGATCGCTCCGGCAAAATTGTGTTCCGTGTTCTGTATTGCTTGTTCGCGGACGATAACGCGATAAACGACAAGCGGCTAATGTGTCATATTGCGCGCTCGCGTGTCGCGGGACGCCACAGTCTTTACATGGCTTTATTTTCGAGAATTTTATGTAAGCCTGAGTAAATTCCTTTCAAGGTTTTTGAGGAATTTCCAATCGGGTATCGGAATGAAAGGGAATGGTTGGGTTGAATGAAGAAAGTATTTGTCCTTGAAACATGGAGTGGTGAATCGTGTTCAAGATGGCAGATAATTAAATATTTTAATACCGTCGGGCGACGTTGGGTTACATAAGTACTTACCCAACATGCCAATTGGTTCAATACTCTAGTTTCTATGATTAGCGACTATCACAATGCTTAGCAAACAGATTAGTGATATAGGTATTAATAAGCCAAAGATGAATCTTGAACTCTGTTTTAGATCCATGGGAAGTTAGTTTCGAAGCATGCAAGTAGTATTTACCTAATAACGAGCCCGACTCTATTGGCTTTAGGCACCCAATAAAACGGTGGATTTTTTTACAATAAACACTGAAATAACTACAAACAACAGTAAATCCTTGACAAAACAACAATCACAAAAAAATAGGAGCTATAAAAATCTCCACTTAAACATTCTAAACACAAAACTTGAATTCGCGCGCAAAGTGTCGGTCGGCCACTTAACAGCGCAAACACTAGACAGCGCAGTCTAGCCCAGCCGATAGACTGCGCTGCGCTAAATACTGCGCAAACATTTGCTGAGCACACCTCGCCTTCTTTGCTATTGTTCTAATAGTTAGGATGCAAACGTAGCGTAGGGCGAATAAGCTTTGTTTTTTGAAGAATGGATTTTGGTGGAGGGTTTTTCGAACTGTCGCTGTTTTTGATAATGAAGGGCAAGCCCTTTCTATAGTGTTATCAAGATTAAGTTTGTGTCTACACCACAACGGTGACAACGTTCGTCAAGAAAATCTATTTAATGGGGTGAAAACCTGAAAGTTCGTCATAGGTGGCAGCACTGTTCTAAGTCTACAAACCGCCATTATTGTGTTTATGTTTACTTTTGTGTTGACCACAAAATAAACGGAAACAAGATAAATATGTATGAGAGTTAGAGTGTAGCACTATTAAAAACGAGCTAAGGAAAAGGGAAGCGTCTAACATTGGTAAAAAAGTAGCTTTCGTGGAAAAGACAATAAATTATGAACGTTCTATAATTTATAGGTCATCTTGTGTTTGTTAACATGAAGTTAATTTTTGGTGAAGACTGGAGGCGTGTGACTGAAATAACCTGATCAGAGTCAAACCCACTCGAGGATGATCTTCCTGACTGAAAAACATCAGATGTTTATTCTAGCACTGATCTAATCTACACTAATTACTAATAATGTAATATTACAAAGAGGTAAAATTTGTTTCTTTGTTTGTTTGTATGTAGGGGGTAATCTCCGGAGTTAATGATCCAATTCTAAAAAGGTTTTCACTGGTAGACCTAGGCTATAAATTATATTTACATCATGCATTTTAGCTGATAACTAATTAACTTATGAAATTATCCGGAAAAGAACCGAAGTCACCGACATAGCGCGCAGAGTAAGCAAACTGAAGTGGCAGTGGGCTGGCCATGTTTGTCGAAGGACCGATGCATGGCCGGTGGAGCAGACGAGTCCTGCTGGAGTGGAGACCGCGTATCGGCAAGCATTAATGTGGGACGCCCCCCAGCTAGATGGACGGACGATCTAAAGAAGGTTGCTGGGATGGACTGGATGCGAAAGGCGAAGGACAGGGTGTTGTGGCGCAGCCTGGGAGAGGCCTATGTCCAGCAGTGGACTGCGACAGGCTGAGTTGATTGATGTCACAACTTTTGTCTAGCAAGTCAGAAAGAAATACGTCTTAAAACAGAATTATTTGCATGCGTTGTATATAACTAAAAACAATGTATGGCAATCTGGTCCGCCTTAAATAGTTCTACAAAAAAGTCCGCAACACCATATTTCTATCTTTTATATTTCAATATCACTTCATGTTTTAAAAAAGTATTTTTACATGCCGTAAGCATGTGAAAAGAAACTTTGGATGAAAATATAATTTTTAATTATGAATCCTTACCAAAATACATTATTTTAGAATCACAAGGACATTATAAAGATTAGATTTGCCCTTTACAGTATGTCAATTGGTCATATAGTGTCGGAGATAATAGAAAATTACTAAAACGCAAAAGCTGCTAAAACATTCACGAATACAACTTTCATCAACTTTGTGCAGACGTTTAATCCATTTACCCATAGATGGCGTTGTACAAAAACGTAATTTTTCTGACTCGCGGTGTTCATACTTTACGCGCATTGATGATATTGTCGGTATTGTCAATAGGTGATTTCTATTGGTTTTGGTTTCTTAAATACTTCGTTAGTTCTCTTCGTAATTCTGGTTTACGATTGTTTCTTACTATCTCAAGTTGAGGTAATGAAGCGAGTTTGTTTGTTTGAACGCTCTAATCCCTGGAATTACCAGTCTGATATGAAAAAATATTTTTGAGAAAGGCTATTTAACATCACGCTTGACGACTAAAGAAGAAAGAACGCTAAATGAAAACGAAGTAATAGCGCGCGCAGGTGACGTGTTGCGACGGACGGGGCGGACGAAGTCGCGGGCAGAAGCTAGTGTGATAATATAAACACACATACCTCAACTAGAATTTACAAGATTTCACACCACAAGTGCTTGTAGGTAATAAAATCGGACTTAGTTCTCTTGGAAGCATTACCTGGGCTGTATGCGAATTTCTGCCATCAAATTCAATACTCAATACTCAACCATTTATTGCATTCCACAATGTTTATGCTTAGGTGGTAGGTAGCATTTGTTGTAACAATCGTGGACCCTGTCGGGCACAGCAAAACAAAAAAAAGTTTAGGAAGAGGACTTATATATACATGAAAAACTAACTTAATCTAAGTACAAAAAGGTAACATTTTATTTATTAAATTCAAACATTAATTATTAATTTAATAAAAAAAAAGAATTATTATTAATTTATATTATTATGTCTGTTCTAAATTCTTCAGATTTAAAAATGATAGCAAATAGTCTCGTCGACGAAATATCAGGTTTACAATTTTTTTTCGAGAGTGCTTTCTCCCCCATTTTCGTATTTTAACATCTTTAGCAAATACAAGGGTACCCCGTATTTTTTCAGTCAATAACCGTGCCACGGGGCATATTAATCAATTATGCGTAAAATATGTCGCTTGTTTACAAAATATTTATGGATTGTGACAGCTAGCTGTAAATTCTTGGACGTTGGATAGCAGCGACATCTGAAGTGAGCAAGTGGCAGTTTTTATCCCCTTTAAGTATTTTTTACCCTGCATAAGTATCCATGCTTATGATATTCCTATAATAATGCCAACCCATATTTAGTGATACTCAGTTTCATTTATTATCTAAACTTAGTAAACATATAATATGCATCTTTTAGTTTTCACTCAGTCACCTTAATGAATTGCACCCAAAAATATATTCACTTTATTATTCAATTCGTTCGAATCAATAAGATCAAAATGTTCCAATCAGTCTATCTCATTTACTTAGGACTATTTCAACATCGATGGGGGTCCAAATCGATATTTATAAGACACAGTCATGTTATAACTTAAAGTCGCTTTTCGTGTCTGTCTATATGATCGCGTTGATCCTTTAAACTACGCAACGGATTTTGACGCGGTTTTCACCATCTTGTAGAAAATGTATTCCGGAATGTTTACGTCATATTAAACTTACATTTAATTAGGAAATCTTGATGTTTTGTCATCAAAACCGTGCGAAGCAGGTGCGGTGCATTAGACAAGAATACAATTCATCATCTGCCTAGCCTTTTCCCCACTTCGTTGGGGTCGGCTTCCAGTCTAACCACCCCTATATGACCTTCACAACTCAGTTATTTTCGACCTTCTTACCTCCAATAATATCAAAATCTCCATCAATTTACGGTCCTTTTTACGGTCGCTTAGTCAGGTTTAAAAATGCCCACTTTTTATTAGAATTTATATATTTAAATGATAGTGCGCTGAATCAGTGTGCCTTGCCAACTCAATTGTTTTATTCAGCTCAATAGAAACTTTCACCGAAGTTATTACATAAATCTTCTTATATTTTTCTTATTAAAAGTAGAATGCCAGAATTGAATAATTCAACGTAAAGGTTAGCTTTGAGCTACGGTTGTGCCCGTGTTTTTTTTTCTTATAATATCTCGTGGAAAAGTATTTACTGTGCGTATTATTCCGTTCTGAAAATTATAATTTCCTGTTCTGAACATTAAAATCAGTTTTTTGCTTAGCTCCGAGAACTGAACCAAATAGACGAATTGAGCAATCCTCTTCAAAATATTTCTAATCTCCCTTTTGCAAGACAAACATTTGCGTTTCAGTTTTAAAAAAATCTTTCACATAAAAAAAATATAGGGCAGGAAATCCCGCAATCGACTCCAAAATAACATTTATTTATATCTTCTTCAGTCAGCTTACAGTCTAATATATAGGAAAATAATGTACAATGAGCACTTACACAAACTTCCATAAATTAAATTACATCATGCGTATATTCCCAAAACGGGTAGGCGGATGCGTTAAGACACCCACTTTTTGGCAGTTATGTAATTGGTATTACTAACCTTCTTGCCTGACTTTCGTCCCCACATGAGCTGCTCATATAACTCGTGCCGACATAAGATACGAAGGTTAACGCAAATATTTTCGCTAAGTGTTACCCCGGAGTGCCTCTGAACAAGCGGGTGCTCCAAGTTGTGGCCTCATTAGACGTGCAGTTTACTGTCTCGACTCGGAGGCACAACTTGAAATTGTATGCAGTTAATTCGTTCATCTTAGAGATACTGTTTTGACCTTATTATGCCATTACGTGGTGTAGTTTCGAGTATCAGTCAATCAAACCCTGTTTACGCCAGAAACCTCAAAGCTAGGAAGCTTTGAGGTTTCTGACGAAAAAAGGGTTTATGAAAAACACCAACCTTGTTACTCTAGCGGTCGCAAGCGCTACTACTAAGTCGGGCAAAGTGTTATTGGGTTTTTCCATTAGGGATTTCTCAGTAACAGCACTAGCAGCCCGGAGTCTGGATTTGTGCCCGGTTGATGGCTGTAGGCTCACCCCCTATTACATGTGACTTAAAGATAATTGGTAAAATGTGAGTGTACATATTCAAGCAGAGGGTACACCTCTGTCTAACTCGGGGAAAACGGGCCTGATGTTATAAAGAACCTCTTCCCTCTGAAGGAGTCTTTTTTTTTTTTTTTTCTGGTGGGAAATCATCAAATGACCCCTCCCGCTCTGGGTGGAGCGGAAGGGAGTGTCAGACTCTTATTGAATAAAACCCACCCATGTTCCTT
This sequence comes from Apamea monoglypha, assembly GCA_911387795.2. Lineage (NCBI taxonomy): Eukaryota > Metazoa > Arthropoda > Insecta > Lepidoptera > Noctuidae > Apamea > Apamea monoglypha. The sequence continues at coordinate 740,405 of OU426933.1, read as the reverse complement.
CCTTCGCCCTTTATGTTCCGGGGTAGCGGTAACCTTTTCAGACAATCCCGCTGACCCGGCAGGCTTCGGCCCTAAGGGGCCCCTCGAATTACGCTGACATCTCTTTGAGGCGCGCGTGGAACACTTACGCGCCATCCGGCACGGGCCTGGTCCTGATCGGGCGGTGAGCTACCCATTGCTCTCCGCCCGCAGGCCCGCGCTTACGGTGGCCGGTAGTCGTCACGCGACTGCCGACGCCCGGGGCGTCTCCCGCGGCGGCTGGGACGGGAGGCTCTCTCCCTCATCCGTCCCGCCACCTCCTTCGCTAGCATGACTGCTTCGCAGAAGGAGGCGACTGCCTCCCACTCCCTCTCGCTCCGGACCATGGCTTGCACCAGGGCCGTGCGCGAGAGGCCGCCGCCGCTGCCGATCGCCTTTACGAGGACACGGCGGTGCTCCACCCAAGCGGGGCAGACCACCTTCTGGGGCGCGTTCAGGTAGTGGGCGGCTCGCCGCCGCAGTGAATGCGCCCACACCGGGGCCCCGTATAGGGCCATGGACCGCACGACCCCCGCGTAAAGCCTCCGGCAGGAGGCGTTTGGCCCCCTAAGGTTGGGCAAGAGCCGCTTGAAGGCGGCCCCAGCCCTTTTCAGTTTGGGGGCCAAACGTCGGAAGTGCTCGACGAAGTTCCACCGGCTGTCGAGGACGAGACCCAAGTACTTCATCGTCGCCTCGACGCCGATGTGAACCCCTCCTCTGAAGGAGTCTTACTACTAGCTTTCTACAACTGCGTCATAAAGACAACCACACCAGCGCCCATTTTTAAAATAACTTTTTTTATGGTTATCTTTTGATAGCTAAACTATAATTTTTCAAAAACTACTTACATAATGCTTAGACTCTTCAAGCATGTATACTCAACGTGTTGTTCGTCACTAGATACTTAACTTGGATTTTGAACGGAATATTATCACTATTCGTTCACACTATCACACTACAGAACCTCATACAGTTGCTCAGCTATAAAGCAATGTCAGCCCATCAACATCACCATACATTGTAACAATTTATCACCGCAGCACTTAAATTGGTAAATGAAACCAGTAGGAGCGCTGAGTACGCCATAGCTACGCCGCGTACTATACGTAACTTCGTAGTACGCCGTTGAAACAATACGCCGGTGCGCGGTAATGTTCCAGGCGCCTCGTTAGGGCTCGGTTACGGTGAAGGCGGGTAGAGGGCGCGAATACAATCAACGTATTGCTGCGTTGAATAAATCAATCGTTATATCCACGTGTGTGAGGTAGGAGCAGTGTGCACTTTACAGTACGGTAAAATAAACGGAAATTTAAAGGGATTTTATTTATGAGCTTTGCTTAAAGTTAAGAGACGTTGATATGTCAAAACATGTACATACATATAGCTGAGCAAAAATTAAAAATCGCTTAACTTAAAACAACGTTTAAAAATAAGCAGCAGTACCTACGACGAATATTCTTATGCGGGTCAGCAGCAGTACCTACGACGAACATCCTTATGCGGGTCAGCAGCAGTACCTACGACGAACATCCTTATGCGGGTCAGCAGCAGTACCTACGACGAACATCCTTATGCGGGTCAGCAGCAGTACCTACGACGAACATCCTTATGCGGGTCAGCAGCAGTACCTACGACGAACATCCTTATGCGGGTCAGCAGCAGTACCTACGACGAACATCCTTATGCGGGTCAGCAGCAGTACCTACGACGAACATCCTTATGCGGGTCAGCAGCAGTACCTACGACGAACATCCTTATGCGGGTCAGCAGCAGTACCTACGACGAACATCCTTATGCGGGTCAGCAGCAGTACCTACGACGAACATCCTTATGCGGGTCAGCAGCAGTACCTACGACGAACATCCTTATGCGGGTCAGCAGCAGTACCTACGACGAACATCCTTATGCGGGTCAGCAGCAGTACCTACGACGAACATCCTTATGCGGGTCAGCAGCAGTACCTACGACGAACATCCTTATGCGGGTCAGCAGCAGTACCTACGACGAACATCCTTATGCGGGTCAGCAGCAGTACCTACGACGAACATCCTTATGCGGGTCAGCAGCAGTACCTACGACGAACATCCTTATGCGGGTCAGCAGCAGTACCTACGACGAACATCCTTATGCGGGTCAGCAGCAGTACCTACGACGAACATCCTTATGCGGGTCAGCAGCAGTACCTACGACGAACATCCTTATGCGGGTCAGCAGCAGTACCTACGACGAACATCCTTATGCGGGTCAGCAGCAGTACCTACGACGAACATCCTTATGCGGGTCAGCAGCAGTACCTACGACGAACATCCTTATGCGGGTCAGCAGCAGTACCTACGACGAACATCCTTATGCGGGTCAGCAGCAGTACCTACGACGAACATCCTTATGCGGGTCAGCAGCAGTACCTACGACGAACATCCTTATGCGGGTCAGCAGCAGTACCTACGACGAACATCCTTATGCGGGTCAGCAGCAGTACCTACGACGAACATCCTTATGCGGGTCAGCAGCAGTACCTACGACGAACATCCTTATGCGGGTCAGCAGCAGTATCCACGACGATCATCCTTATGCGGGTCAGCAGCAGTACCCACGACGAACATCTTCATAGGTCGCCATAGTACGGCCGCCTCAGCTCATTACGGCCCGGCCACTATGCGGCCGATGAGTGACCGTGCAGCCCGGCTGGACTCTTTGAATTAAACATTTAATACTTTTGAGCTCGAGAGGGCTAGAAAAATGTAGAAACACTTTTATATTTTAAAACGACCTGCTTTTGTTCGTTTGGAATGGGCTTGTTGGTTTAGTTTTGTATTGTTTGGTTTAAGTTTTAATTAAAGTAGTGGAGTTGTGAGTTGGAGAAGTATTAAAGGGTGAATAAATAGGAACAGGGTTTTTCTAGTATACATAATAGCCTAGTAACTAGGCAATACCAGAAAATACTTTGATTTCTACTGTACTTTGGAACGCTTTGGCTTTTTCCCAACTATTTTGCGGTCGGCTTCCAGTCTAACCAGATGCAGCTGAATACCAGTATTTTACATGGAGCGACTGCCTATCTGACCTCCAGAACCCAGTTACTGGGTAATACGAAACCCCTTGGTAAGACTGGTTGTCAGACTTCTGACGACCCATAACGACTGTCAAAGATCCAAAAACTTAACAATTTCTTTTAAATAATAAAAATCTTATTCCTATCTAATACAAAAACTAATCTCATTGTTTATTCAATTCCGCTACCCGCCGACACTGTGACCTAGGGTCTAGGCTAAAAATAATTAAGTTGAATGAGATTGCAATACATAAAACAATAATTATATTTCATCCGCGATAATAATGGACACTTAATTAATAAATTCTTGAAGATTCCATTACTGTTGAGTGCTTCGTGTAAATTTGTGAGAGGTAGGCAGATATAGTGCCTGCTGCTCCCATTGTGCGTAATTGCTTCAAAATGTTGTATCTTCATCTTGATACCTTTTGGGTGTACGGTGGAATGTTCTTGGTCATGAGCGTATTGTTTCAATGTTACACTGTCGGTTCCTTATGTCTCTTAACCCAAATTTGCCTATTTATTTTAAAAATAGTCCATGATTTATTTTTTTGTTTATTATTAAATTTTAACTACACAGAGACATTTAAAGAGCGGGTCCCAAACTAGACAGACCTCTATATTGGTTACAAAAATGCTATACAAAGTTATTAATTAATTGTGTTCTGCCAGCGCAAGCTTGTAATACATAAGTTCATTGATAAAGATGATCAGAACATAATAATATTATGTCGAATGCAGTGCAGACACCGAAAAAAAATTATTAATGTAACTTGGTTAAATTGTGTTTTAAGTTTTTATCTACATAGACCTCTAAATGAGGCCGTAATTGTCTGTCAAAAGAGAAGCTGTCTTTCATATGAGACAGCTTAGATGTATAGCTGAATCCAACATAGTTAGGGAAAAGTTAGGCTTCCATACCTTCCCCAACTATGTTGGATTCGACTGGTAGTCTAAGCGGATGCAGCTGAATAACAGTATTTGAATAAGGTGTCCTATTATTTGTAAAAATAAAACAGTTTTAATGTCAGACAATTTGCACCAATTGCATGTAGTTCAGTGTAGTTTATTCGAAGTGACCATAAAACAAGTGAGATACAGTCGGCATCATGGTCTACGTGATTGTCGCGGTTTCTGGCTGCTAACGGTCCCCAAAGGAGTAATAAATGACGACTATGAGAATGTTCCGTGCTAGGAAGGTAAGGAGTAAGAATGTATACACCTGAGCACTGTTAATAGAGGTTGTGGAATTGCGGACTAATGTTTTGAAGAACTAATAACAGTAGCTGCTAAAGAAAGTATAGCCTTCTTGGTGTTTCAATGCAAACTCCGCGAGCGTTTATAAGATATTGGCACAAGATTATGCACTGACCTCTAATAAACAAGTACGCTGGACTAAATATACTACACGAAATGACATTTGTTTTTGTGCCGATTCAAAGCGCCCCGCTCGAGCGTCTCAGGTACTAAAATTGACACATTGTTGCAAATGGCCGTCGTTTTGTTTTGATACGTCTCTGATGACTTAGTTCTAAATCGTGGATTAAGACATGTTTGTGTATTTTGTGTTTACTGCGAGATATTTCGAACATTTTTATCATGAGAGTATGCGCATTTTGTAAAACTCGCTATCAAAAGTATTAGTTCCACGGACGCTCACATTGCTATCAGCGCCAAAATGGCGAAAATCAAATGTCTTCGTTTTATCATCGATAGTATGAAGTCCAGCGTACTTGTTTAATATAGGTCAGTGAGATTATGAGATAAATGCTAATTCGAATGTAGAAGATAGAAAACAATAGAGTATCAGCTTGTAAAACTGACAGTGCGCGTCATTATGTCAATTGGTAAAGATTGATTTTATTTGATTAATTACGAGTTTTATCCTACATATATATTTTACTAGCTTCAGCCCGCGACTTCGTCCGCGTGAAATGTTGGCCCCCGACCTACCGCGTCGCATCGCATCACCCGCCCGCGCCGTCACTTCGTTTTTGCTTAGCGTTCTTTCTGACTTGATTTCTTTTTGTTAGACTCCTAAGGGTCGTAGCGTGTATGTAAAATAACCTATCACCTTCCTCAAAAATCGGGGTGTCAAATGATAAAAGATTTATTCAGAACTCACGGGTAGTTCCAGAGATTAGCGCGTTCAATCAAACAAATTATTCAGCTTTATTATTAGTATATGTAGATTTAACGTGATCGTCACGTAAATAATGTTCTGTTTAATTTCATAATATTATGATCACATTCCAAACACTTAGTGTATGTAGGTAACCCCAAATATTCAACTAATCTTAACTATGTACCTACCTTAAAGTGATAGAAGCACCCTAAGGGTCGAGTTTTTTATCCGTAGTTAACTTCAACTAATAATTGTTAAAAATAGTAACTAACGGTAAATTTTTTGCAAAATATGTTTTTTTGATAAATTTTTAGTTTATCTAATGATATAATATCTTTGCTTATGGTCAAATAATTAACTATTACTTAAAAAAATAACAATTAGATAAACTAACAATTGATTAAAAAAAACACATTTTGCAGAAATTTAACCACAAGTCACTATTTTTAACAATTGGTTGAGTTAACTACGGATCCTAAAATCGGCCCTAACACTTAAAGGCGACTTAAAATATAGTTAAGTTTGAGTGTATATATAAATAATATCGATTCCATTTCTGAACCGGAAGTAATTAGGTATTGAACAGAAATTCCACAGACAGACAGAGACACATAGGAATTCCGTGGGACAACTGAATCAACCCAAGCTTGGCGAGGGACAAGCTATAAATTAAATCTAAATCCGGATCAAAGCCAATTTGATACGTGACTATATTTAAGATATTCAATATATGTATTTGTATAGCTATCGCAGTATACTATGTGTCTACTGCTTTACCCAGTACTGTGTGTGACGGTCAAAGCGGAAATTAGTAAAATCACGCTGTGCCATGCAATGTGTGCATAATCTGCTGGGACACAGGCCTCTTTTCTGTGAGTCGGAGGCCGTAATCCACCACGCAGACCTAGTATGGGTTGACTGATGTCACATGTCTTCGAATTTTTGTATTCAGCTGCATCCGGTTAGACTGAAAGCCGACCCCAACGTAGTTGGGAAAAGGCAGGCAGATTGATTGATACATGTATTGCCGTTGTTTTAGACATGATTTTTTTAATTGTATTTTTTTAAAGTTAACACTTTTTGATAAGTTTTCTACAACTAGTCTTTACAATTTGTTCTAGGTATAAAAGACAAACGAAATCAGTAGACCATGATTTATAACTTTGTGTAAACATGGGGTTACAAAGGCGGGTTGGGCTTTATTGTGTGTACAGTATAGATGCAACTCGTGTGAAGGCGGCTCGGCGAATACTCAGCTCTTCCGAGCTTACCTACGAACATAGAGTCAAATGAGCACGTGCACCTACACAAAACATACTTCAGACTTTCGTGAGTTAAAGCATTTGCAAGTGTAGAGTGATAATGTGTGGATAATGTCTGCTCGTAAAAATCCTAATCATAAGAGACCCTTTCCTAATACCAAGGCTTAAAAGGCCCAGAACCTGAAGCAAGTAGGTGATTAAACAAGAATATAACGCCATTAAACATAATTACGATGTCGTTATCAAGTTTCAGGGCTCTTATAATTAACTTTAATTATAGATTAGCACCGGGCCCTTCAAACAGTCAAGTCATTTACCTTAATCAAGTTAGAAACCAAAAATATAAGCGTCGTATAAGTATTTTCTGGATACAAAGAATTTTTATCATGAAAATAATAAATGATATATGTAGCCATCATAATATAGGTTGATATAATCGCCACGGTTGTCGAAAAGCTTAGCATAATAGCATAATCAACCTATAATGTTGCCACTGCGAGGACACAGGCCTCCTCTCGGCTAGAGGGAGTTGGCCGTAATCCACCACGCGGGCCCAGTGCGGGTTGATCCGAATTAGTTCATTTTTTTTAGTTCTAGGACATACTGGTTTTCTCATGAAGTTTTGCTTCACCGGTTTACGAGCAGTGGTGATAAAATAATTTACACAAAGTAAAGCCCCGCCTGGGTTCGAACCTGCGACTACTCCAATGGGCAACATTTTTCCCAAATTACTCCGTCAAATAAAAAAACAAAAAGCTTGGTTATCGTTTAATGTGGATGGCAAAATAGTGTAGGATAGATACACTACCCATTATTTTGAAGTAATCATCAGACACATTTTATGACCACGTACTGAAAAATTCTGCAAGACTTTCATTAATTAACTTCCACGTAGTTTGCAAAATAGCAACAAAAAACAAATTCCCACTCCAGAGAAGAAACAACTCATACCTACAAACTTCATCAATATAAAAGTAAGCTAATAAACCATCTGTGTATATCATACGCTATGATATTAAACAGCCGAAGCAATAAACCCGACTGTGAAGGGAGAGGTAATCGGCTATAAACAATACTAACGGCTGTGCAGTACCTGAACGTATGTAAGGGTGAAGTATGAAATTTAAATGTAAAATACGTCATACATCGCACTGCCAACTCACTTTCGAGGCTTTGAAAACAGCGAGAATTGTGTGAATATGTTGCAAAGTGTTTAGAAAACTTATACCATTGTCATATTTTCCAAGGATGTTCTGGAAAGCAATAAACTTCGAACGCTGATGTAATGGTTGTCTATGTGACATTAAAGGAGAAATTTTTTTACGTACCATCATAAAGAAAAACACTATGAGCACGAAAAGAAAGCTACATGTGACAAAACACATAGAGGTTTTATTTGTTTTCCTATACTGTCCCAATGCTGGGCAACGGCCTCCCCCAAATCCTTCCAGGAACTCTTTTCCCGCTAGAGTTGATAAAACATCCCTATTTCGTCAATACTAGCGACTCGTCCCTGCTTCGGTTTTTCACGACTTGAGAAAACATCGAGATTTATTTATTGTATGTAAGTTTAATATTCATTTATTAAACGCATATAAACCATCCTTGTCTGTTTACACATAAAAAGGGATTTTGTTTTATACTATTTTATTTTATTTATTAACTGTCAAAATTAAATAGTCGGTCAGTTAGAAAGTTGAAGCTAGTTGCCCATTCCAAAACGTAGATCTCTATGGAGAAGAACGGGCAAGAAACTCCAGGGACACTCTTTTATATCAAGATATTATTACAGAATCCTGGGTACATTATTCTTATTGCTTCTATATGTGAGAACAATGTAAAAAAAAACAAATACAGAAACAATTTAAAATATAAAATTAAAAATAAGCCCTGGCAGTTAAGAGATGACCAGTCTCAACCGACGGTGCCCGTTCACGAACATGACGCGTGGATCAACACCATCCAGTTCAACCATTTTGTAAGGAACCGAATGATCCAACATACGCGCCACCACCAGTGAGACGTTTAAGTGAGCATGACATATTCTCAACTGCCAAGCTCTTTCAAGTCAACATCAAAATATCATAATAGTAATCTAATCCTCAAGGTATTCCCAAGACAGGCAGGATTTAGCCATTGTGAAACAGCATCTACTAACAGCCTTATGAGGATTCTGCTGTCAGATCCGTTAACGCAATCTCTGAGATGACATTTATGAAAAGCGACATACAAGTATATCTTCGCAAAAGCGAACTTTGTCGAACAACGTCGTAAGTAGACATAGAATGTTCTCTCTTCTTTGTCATCTTCATAAATAACGTAATTTATTGCTAAACTGTTTCTCCTAGATAGACATGAATAACTTAGCCGAAAGGATGAACAAGCCGGATTCAATATAATAATGTTATTGTTGGTTCTCCATTCTTCCCCATATTTTATGGGATTTTGCCAAGCGTGATACAATATCCGATTTAGAAGTGATATATGGTTCTAATCTGAACATTATCTTTTTAGTAACATTGTTGGTAACAAAGGTGGAGAAGTTGGTCTGTAAGTTTGTTTTAATCATCTGCTTGAATAGGACGGAACTATTTTACAAAACAGTCTTCTACCGACCAAATAACTTCTAAATGAGAAAAAAATCACGTTGTACTTATTTTATGTGTAATTTCTCTTTACATAAAACATTCACGTATTGTGTATCGATCACTTACCCAATAGGCAATCAGGATATTCTGTACACATAAATTATTATTTTTTATTCAAAACCAATAGAATTATGTATACCTGTTATAAATATCGTCATGTCTTGAAATCACATGCTTGAATTCGAGTTTACACTTTGAAAAAAACACGAATTAAGGTTTACACTTCGAACAAATAACTAAATTAACATACTGCACTGCGCCCGTTGGTTTTGTGGCCCTACTCCATTTACTCAGTAAAATATAGCACCTGCAATGCCATTCCGCGTCCCTCTGTTGAATATTGATGTATCTCGCATCGCCTTGCCGGGAATCGACGTCGTATACCTGTGATGAGGATGTATTGCATAGGGCCTTGAGATCGTGGCCTGTGTCTTGATTGTATTAATCATAGGTTCAATGCTGCGACACTTATTTTCAAATATCTCAGCATCATCCTGAAATATTTTTTCCTCGAACAGGACTTTCCGTTTTTATTTTCATTTTACTTTTGTTTTATTTTTTAATAAATTAAAATAAATCCATTTATTTCTGACTAATTACATGTCCACAGTTGTTAGCAACAAAGGTCTTAAAACTATGTTAATCAAGTTTCAGTTTTATATTTTTAAGACTGTTTAATTATTCCTTTGCGAGTGTAGATATTCCTGTGCGAGCCCCAATAAATAGTTTTTCTATCTTTATTTCTCTAATACAATATTACTTATAGCAACATTTAGATTACGTTCATATCATACCAGCTACCGGTCTCACTCGTGTCGTCTCGAACAATATAAGTGTAAGTAGCTCATCGGCATGAGCTATTTACACTTGGTTTTACCAACGTCAGATATATTTTACTAAATAAAAATAAAACTGACGTCCAGCGGGATTGTCCGAAAGGGTTACCGCTACCCCGGAACATAAAGGGCGAAGGAAGGAACATGGGTGGGTTTTAGCCAGTAAGAGTCTGACACTCCCTTCCGCTCCACCCAGAGCGGGAGGGGTCATTTGATGATTTCCCATCCCGAAAAAAAAAAAAAAAAAAGACGTCTGAAATTCAAAATTATTTCTCGGATATAAATATCAGAGTGGCAATTCTCGTAATTTTAAGAACGTTCACAGTCTGATCTCAGTCTCAAACTGTCAAAAAATACTTCTAATTTCCCTACATTTTGACAAGTTTTTGACATTTGTTTGTCGCCGAGATGAGACTACGACTAGATTTTGATCGTTTTACATTTCGAGAATTGGCCTACTGGTATTGGAAAAGTCAGCTCCGTTACCGTACTACGCCGTAGCAGCGAGCACATTGTAGCACGTACCACGTGATAGCGCGTAGCACGTCGTAGCGCGTAGCATTCCGCGGCGCGTAATACGCCGTAGCTTGCAGCAGGCCGTAGCGCAATGCGTTGAACGCCACTTGGGACGCTAACTAGCTGACCCACCAGTAAATATACTGAATTTTCACCTACAATAAATAAAGTTTTTACAAACATTGATTAAAAATGCAACAGCCCAGTTTCTAATTGCGTTTTACTTCTAATATTGGTATAGAGGGAGTTACTAGACCTACGGTGCTCGTTCTACCAGAGATCCCGAAACCTATCAGTAAGAAAAACAATCTAACTTTCAACCTCACCCAAGAGGAAAACTCTCTCTAAAAGATATTGAAAAATATTTTCACACAATTATAAACATAATCATAGAGAAGTTGACTACGGAACAATTATCATTTATTTTTACCCGGAACTGACAATTGGACTCAAAACCTCAAACAACGCTTGTTCCTCAATAAACAGTGGTCCTGTTAACTGTTAACAAAATAAATTATTTGTGTGACGAAATAGCTCCAATTAATGTTGCAGGTAACAGTCAATTAAACACAACGATTTACCGGAAACCTGAGGGGCCGAGCAGAATTTGATGCTTGTAAAATCCATTTCCATTCATGAATTAATTGTTTAAACTTGTTAATAATATTATTATATAAATATTATATATCTTTACATACATGTACACAAATGTAGGTACAGTTGACCGCACATAACCAATGATAATACTTCTAATTAAAGTATGTATTTCGTGTTACCCTAACTAACTGTGTGTAACTGGGTTGTGAAGGACAGATAGGCAATCGGTCCATGTAAAATACTGATTTTCAGCTGAATCCGGTTAGACTTGAAGCCGACCCCTAAATAGTTGTGAAAAGACTAGGCAGATTGTTTGAGCAAGGGCAGGTCTTATCCCCTTCTGAGCTAGAATTATTGCACAAAAGCAACATGATTTTTTTCAAGCAAGTGGCTTTTCCCTCCCCATTTAATTATAGGAACCCTAAGTAAGAGCTAAGCTATTGCGTAAATCTGTTCGTTCTACTTTTTCCTTGCAATCTGTGAGAAATGTTACTATAGTACTTCATAGTAATGCAATTTATCAACTTTAAGCCCGCGCCATGTTTATGCAGAACGTAGCTTAAAGTTTCAAGTCGTTTTGACGGTAATTATAACTTAACTTAACCTTAACTTAACCTATCAGCCATCATGAAAGCGTTTTAAGGAATATCAGAAATAAAGAGTTCGGTTTAATTTATTTCAATGGCGGAATTGTGGGAACTTTATTTCATTCTCGATTGGAACAAGTACTTACGTAGAACTTACTTTATTTATTGAAGTTATTTTAAGATGTTCGAAAGAGAATTATGTGGAGGTAAGTTTATCGTGTTTATTTATAGATTGAATTGCCGATTATATATAGAAGAAGCCAATCATATTGAATATCATTTGAACCCCGAACTGTAGGTACCACTGTAGGTCTTCTGTAGGTCTCCAGACGGGATTGATATAGAAGGGATTTAAATCTGAGAAATTAGTTTTTCAGAAAAAATAACATACTTTTTTTTTTTTTTCTGGTGGGTAATCATCACATGACCCCTCCCGCTCTGGGTGGAGCAGAAGGGAGTGTCAGACTCTTACTGACTAAAACCCACCCATTTTCCTTCCTTCGCCCTTTATGTTCCGGGGTAGCGGTAACCCTTTCGGACAATCCCGCTGAAAATAACACACCTTGATCAGGGATTAAATTTGCTGTAAAAACTTAATTCACAAAAAATACATCACCTGTATAAAACGAAGTCACTTTTCGTGTGACTGTGTTGGTCTTCTAAACTACGCAACTGATTATGATGCAGTTTCCACCAGCATCTACAAATGTATTCCGGAAGGTTTCATGCGCAAAAAAATACAAATACAATACAATGTATAAAATTACATGTCACAAAGAAATTCAAAGTCGTAAAAGACGTGCGAAGTTGCATTAGACAACAGTTAAATTAAATTAAAAATTACTTTTTGAAACCTGGAAGTTATTCACACAAAAACAGGTACTACCTTCAATATCATCATCTCTCATCTCCGTCAATTTACGGCCCTCGATTTCTTCAGTAATGGCACCCAATTCAAAAAGTGCCTCACAATCATAAGGGCCATACATCATACATTTGCTACCCTCTAAAATTATTCAGTGGCCGCCTTGTACATAAGCCCTATAGTATTCACCGCACATGAGTACGGTCATCGATTGCATTGCGTTCACATACAACACAGTGATATGCAGAAGGTTCAATATTGATGAGAGGAAAGCGGGTACTCTTGAAGTTAGGTTGTGTTGTAATTAATAAGAATGGTTGGTCGCGGCTGCTGGCCCGAGATATTTCGGGCTCATTTTTTGTGGAGATTTCTTCAACGGTAATTAAGCTTCGAATTATAGCGGATTTCATTATACATATAGGAACCGTGCTTATTTACTTACGTCTCACAGATTACAGAACGTACTTCTGTGAAGTGAAGTTTTTAGAAGAAGAACTAGAGTTTTGTCAGACAACTTTACTTATTTTATAAGTAAAAAAAGTATCTTCAATTTTTGTTATATGGGAAGAAGTAGGTACCGATGTCAACAATTATTCTGCTAATATCATATATGTGAAATGGAAAAATAGTAATTATTTAATTTTATACAAATGTGTTAGTTATGTTGTTGATACCTTTTCAGAAACTGATTATTGAGCTATAGATTTGTGATTTTAAAATTATACATTTGTGGGCTATATTATTTTTTGTAAAGTAAATTAATTGATAAAGCAAATTAATTTTTGAGTTTTGTTGCAACCTATCCAGTTCGTCCTGCCATCTCCTATGTGGCCTGCCGCGACCCTGCCTCATTTTGTCAGTCTAAACGAAACTTGGAGGTCGCACGTCCTCGCGAAAAATAAATATAGTGGACGGAGCGGCCTTAACCCAGCAGAGGGAAACAGCAGGCTAGTTAAAAAAAAGCAATGCTTTTTATCATCCACTTTATTTCGTTTGCTACCTATAAGTGTTCAACTTCACAATCATGCAGTATGTAGTAGGTCTTCTGTACACATATCTCTCTTACGTAAGCACATGTAAGATACATAGTTATGTACGTAAGTACACAGTAGTCGGTATCGGAGCTGCGTCCAATCGCAATCGTATAATTGACGTCATGTGTCCGAGGACTGCGATTCGGAGGTGAGCCGCTTAAACCAGATGGAGTTGTGCGTACTGCTGTGATTTGACTCCAGAATATCCAGTGCTAATGTTCGGGCGAAATACTAGTACACAGCAGCTTGCAGGTTATAGCTTGTTTCTTTTCATTCTAATTAACAAGGAATGCTTGGCTTGTCACTTTTAGTTCATGAAAAATGATCCAAATTCAAATGTTAAATACCTAATTATTATGTTATTGCACTTATACATACATGGGCACTTATGAAACGTCAGGAGCCAGGTGCACGTTTCCAATTGGTCGTTTCTTGTGTAAACAGCATTTTGATCCTTTCTTAACGGGTGTCTCCTCGGCCAGAAAGTGCCTGAGCCTTAGCTTTTTTAATTAAGATTTTGTATGTTCAGGTTTTTATTCTTGTATTTAGTTTAAGCTTGAATGTTATATTGTTGTTTTTCTCTCTTTCTTTTTTTGGTAGCTGTGTTGTGTTGTTCGCACTCTTTCTTTCCAATCTGTTTTTAGACGTGATGACTTTTAAGTGTCTGTCAGTCTCGCATACTGTTTTTTATTCCGATTGTATTAGCTACAAGTCATCCATAGTTAATAAATAGGTAAATAAATAAATAAATTTATTTTACAAATTGGTTAAAAATAACAAATTCAGAGGTCCAAACAATTACATTGCAATGGTGAGGATTATACCCAGTCTTGTCATAAATATTGTCACGAAGAAAAAAAATTTTTTGTTATTGCAAATAATATTTATTACTTTTACAGTGTGTTAGTTTAATACATAAATATAAAACAATTTAAAATATAAAAAGCTTATTCGAAGTGGTCTCCATTGGCTGCAATACAGTCCTTTAAACGTTGAGGCCAGTTATCAATAGAAGCACGCTCTCTTTCCATGGGAAAATTCTTCACTGCCAATCGTATGGATTGTTTTAGGGACTCCAAATTATCATGGCGTTTACAGCAAGCCGTACTCTCTAAAACTGATCATAAATCATAATCCAGCGGATTAAGATCGGGACTAGACGACGACGGCCAGTTTTCAACTCTGATGAAGTCCGAAACGTTCACTTCCAACCAAGACTGCGTGGCCGAGTCTTGTTGGAAGGACCATACTTGGTTATTGAACATGGTGTTGTTAAGGGGCTTAACTACCTTCTCAAGAATGGTATCTTGATACACTTGTGCCGATGTTTTGATACCTTTTTCACAAAAATATGGCTCAGTCACTCCTTCATAGCTAACACCCCACCAAACCATCACTGAAGTCTAATAATGCCCACGTTGCACTCTGTCGACTAATTGGGAAGCTTCCTTAGAGCTTTGAGCATAAATACGGTCATTTTGTTTGTTAAAATGTTGCTCAATTGTGAAGATTTTCTCATCTGTAAACAAAATTTTTCTGTGACCTCCCTCCCTCCCGCTTCAGTAGTTGTTTCGATTTTACCACCCTATTCTTTTTTAAATTATCAGTTAAAAAATTACCAGTCTTACAGGCTGCAAGTCCTAAGTCATCTTTTAAAATACGCGACGTGGTTCTGGGTGCTATCTTCATCTCCCGAGATAAAATCTTTTGTTTTCGGACAGGATTTCTTCGAATTCTTTCCCTTACTGCTTTGACCACCTTTTTCGTACGAACAGTACGTGGACGGCCAGATCTTTTTCTGTCACAAACAGAGGAGGTCTCATTGTACCTATTAATAGCCCGGTACACAAATATTTGACAAATACCAAGCGTATGGAGAGTTTTAAAAATTGCATTTGGTTCCATACCAACTTTGTGTAATGCAATCACAGCGATTCGGTTCTCTTTATCACCCCACTCAATTTTAATATCGCAAAATATTGTACAATGTATTGGCGCCAAAATTAAAAAAAAACTCAACGAACAATCGTATAAAAATGAGAGATTCCAAATTCAAATGTAATATCTTTCTTATTTTTAATTATAACAGTATTTATGGCCAGACTGTGTACACGAAGAATATGTAGCTTACCTCAGCTATTAAACTTTTGATTTGAACTTAATCAATGCAACTGATGCTGCAAATAATGTGGGCCCAAATAATTTAAAAGTACCATTGGAAATAAAAGAGTAAAAAGATTTGAAATTATACAGGATGGCAGGGACATCGATCCGCAAACTGTAACTATGAATTCAGCACATGATTCTAGACTATAGGGCCCTAGCGTAGAAATTCTTCGTGGGTTATCAAAAAAAATATCAGCTGTTACATACAAAAGTGCAATACAAACAACAGCAATTTTTTTTAATAACCTTCGATTCATTTTTACGTGGATGTACTAAATCCAAGGTAACATGTCCCGCGTCGACGTCCCCGCCACCTTCTATTACTCCGTAAGTACTGGAGATCCAAAGCCCACCACTGAGCAATTATACAGATTTATTTCAAACTAGCTTCTGCCCGCGGCTTCGCCCGCGTGGGTGTCGGAAATTATCCCACGGGAACATGCTACCGAAACAAAAAGTAGCCTATACAGCCTATTAAGGCATTAAGTCAGCCTTTGTACCTTTTTTGTATGCAAAAAGTTTAAATAATTAAATCTATGTTACTCCATAACATCAGCTATCTGCCAGTGAAAGTCCCGTCAGAACCGGTCCAGCCGTTTCGAAGATTAGCCGCAACAAACAGACAAACAAAAATTTAAAAAAATGTTTTTTATATAAGTACTTAGCGTGTATATTTTCATTTTCATACGCATTTAGTCAAATCTGTTATTTTTTAAGACCCCACTTCACTCTTCAAAAGGTAGTTGTTTTTGAAAATAATGATTAAGATCTCATAATTCATTCAGAAATGAATGAATTATGAGATCTTAATCATTATTTATTATTTACGTCTACGCTTTATAAAAGTAAACCTAAGTACCTACCTAATTAAAAAAAAAAAAACTCAATAACAGAAAATAAAATACCTACCTACCTAAATAAACCTATTTCTGATGATAACTAATAAATAAGCAAAATCCCTAAAAACTAAGATGTTAGTTTTTAAGGATTTTGCGATATTGTATCTTAAGATAAGATATTATAGTATCTTAGCCGTGTGCAGCGCCCCTTAGTGAATTCCACTGCGGGTGACGTAACCTACGACAAACTTATTATTTGCGGTTGGTACTGTAATCGGATCTAGGGATCGAACCGCAAAATTAAGTTTGTTTTTTATTGTATATACTTTTCCGGGATAAAAAGTACCCAGTGTGGTGCCCAGGATATTAAAGAATAATTATACCAAGTTTCATCGTAATCGAACCGGTAGTTTTTGCGTGATGCCTGAACAAACAGACAGACAGACAGACAAAAATTTTTTTAATCACATTTTTGGGTTCGGTGTCGGTCTAGTAACACTGCCATTTATTTTTTTGATATTTTCAATGTACAGAATTTTCACTTCTACAGATTTCTTATAAGTATAGATTAAATTCCCAATATTAAAGCGCAAAGCGTAAATATATAACCACTAACCCAATAATTTTAAAGATTTCCAAGCAACAGCTTCATTTTGACATAGGCAGTGGCCAAATCAACCTCCAACAAGGATTGTTTTCCCCAAAGAGACACCATTGTATCTTGTAGTGAAGACTTGAGGTCCCTCCAGGGACATTAGATTGTCCTTCTTCAATTGATCTCGGATTCAAAGTAACAGCTACTAGGTATACTGATAGGAATGGATGAAAGGATAGCCGATGAAGTTAACCATGACGGTGGCTGAGGAGTTACTTATTATATTGCTTTTTACGTGGAGTTAAGTTCTTTTAAATGACACCTAACACGGTATTTTAATTAAAAGTTTAATTTGAACTGACCCCCCCGAATAAATAAAAAGTTTTTGCTCTTTGACTATTATATCCCAAAATACAAGCCCTGGCTTAGTTTGGGAATCAGTACCTTAAGTAAAAAATTTACTTTTACTTTACTTTACTTTTACATAATCAGCCTAGATATTGTTCCCACTGTTGGGACACAGGCCCCCTCTCTTCGAGAGGGAGTGGCTATAATCTACCACGCGGGCCCAGTGCTGGTTGATACGAGTAGATGTAACATATTTTCGAATTTTTGGTTTAAGACATGCCGGTTTCCTCACGATATTTTTCTTTACCGTTTTGAGAGCAGTGTTGATTAATAATTTACACAAAGTGAAGCACTTTTCTGGGTTCGAACCTACAACCGTAAGTTGGGGCCGTAACCACTGGCCCACCACTGCACCTAAGTACATACTTGATATTAATTAATACCAAGGCGTTGTCTATGAGAATATAGATAGACAATAGTTATTATAATATCAAGTGTGTATGTGTTAATTAATTGCACTTAACATTACATTGTTTGAAAGGCCTTATATGTTTAGGGCTGAGTTTTCAATCGACAGATAATTTTTATTCGTGGATTATAATTGACGTCTGACAGATTTTGTATGGAAGAGCTGTCAAAAATTCAAAATTATTCCTCGGATAATCTGGCGTGAAAAATCAGCCCTAAAACGAAACTGTTTCAGTTTAATTGATTTTGACACCTTTTTTTTTTTTTTCCGGATGGGAAATCATCAAATGACCCCTCCCGCTCTGGGTGGAGCGGAAGGGAGTGTCAGACTCTTACTAACTAAAACCCACCCATGTTCCTTCCTTCGCCCTTTATGTTCCGGGGTAGCGGTAACCCTTTCGGACAATCAATAAAACACGGTGTTTTAATTAAAAGTTTTATTCGAACTGACCGCTCCAAATAAATAAAAAGTTTCTGGACTTTGCTGTTGATCTGTGTGTATTGAAACAGCATGCCAAAATCCAAATTCCTACATTGCATAGATCTTGAGATAAACTCTCTGCGGCAGACGGACAAACACGGATCTTACAAAGGTTCCGTTTTGCCTTTTCAGGTCATTAAAACAATAACCATTTTAAGATGCTCTACTAAAATATTTGATTTGGGGTTGCAATTTATGAGATCAAAGTCGCCGGAAACTGCTGTGCCGGACGTCATCGTGCACTTTTAGTTGCTCATTCGTTGCACAAACGCAGAATGATTTCACACTTGTCATCAATTAATACTTTTGGTAAACAAAGCGGACAGTTAGTATCAGTTAACACTAAACAAGGCCGCTCTAAACCGACGCCATTAAATCCGATCGCTTTAATTATTAACACCAGTAAATTTCACTAGTACGGTACTTTACTGGCATTAGTACAGGATATTGGTAGCCTGCATTTGCAGTAATTGCTGGATTTAATTGACAAAGTAGATGCACACATTGCAAAACGTAATTTCACTGCTAATCGTTTTCAAAATGACACATAAGGCATCCTAGTACGGGCCTGCGGGCGGAGAGCAATGGGTAGCTCACCGTCCGATCAGGACCAGGCCCGTGCCGGACGGCGCGTAAGTGTTCCACGCGCGCCTCAAAGAGTTGTCAGCATAATTTGAGGGGCCCCTTAGGGCCGAAGCCTGCTGGGTCAGCGGGATTGTCCGAAAGGTTTACCGCTACCCCGGAACATAAAGGGCAAAGGAAGGAACATGAGTGGGTTTTAGTCAGTAAAAGTCTGACACTCCCTTCCGCTCCACCCAGAGCGGGTCATTTGATGATTTCCCACCGGAAAAAAAGGCACCCTAGCATACATACATACAACATATTTATCTACAAATAAAATAAAAGTTCAAATAATGAATTAACACTTTTACTCTTACGCGCCCGATGATACACATGAACACTCCACTCCATAAATTTACTTACTCCGTGGTACTATCTCAATTCATCAATTCTAATCTAAAGTGGTCTTTTGCAGCTCTGGTTGCAGTGTTTAATACAAACGCTGACAAAATCACAAATAATAGATCAAGATGTTATTGTTATTATATACTCTAAATAGTTATTTACGTATGTATGTACATATATACAATGATACATGTACGTTAATGAAGATCAAATTAACACCTGGGATTCTGGTTCTCATTATGTTAAGTAATTTGGCCAATTAAGCAGCCGAGCCCTCGGCCGTACCCACATATGTATATGTACTTTGTGCTGAATATATACGATACATGATGCAATTCGACTCGAGAACAAATAAGTGAGAAAATGTATTTATTTTCATCGGAACTGTGAGGACTTGATTAATTCACTGTTATTTTCAAGAAATCGGTAAAACTCTTGGCGAAATATTTGCCCGGAGAAGTGCAGCCCTAGATATCTATATAGATATCTACGATTATTTTGTTTGTTATTTATGTAATTTTTGAACAGAAGTTGGAAAAATGGGTTCCTATTACATGCACATGGGTTTATCAACTTTCTCTGTATGAAGGTCGACTACGAAGGTCGATAATAATCATATAACATCACTTTTTTCGACATCGAAATAGGGAGTGATAAAAAAAAAAAAATTTACAGGGTGGCGTTTTAGTCACCTGCACACGTCAAGGGAGTGATTCTACCCGTAACAACTTTCGCTACGAAACTCTAATCCGATTCGTAAAAAAAAAACAAATTCCATACAACAGTAGACAGACTATTTCAATGCATGTATGTTTTTATATTTACAATTCGGGTATTCGTTTAGCGTTTAGAAAGTTATTTAAAATGATGAATAGAATTACCCCTTTGACGGATGCAGGTGACTGAAACGCCACGCTGTAAAAGGTATAATTTTTTGGCCGTCTGACGTATAAATCTCTTTATGTCACAATTTGAAGGAGAGCCTCCTTCAAATTACGTGTTTATTTCTATATTTATGGTTAAAATGTCAAATCGGTAATTCTCAAGGTTTTTTAACCTGTATAACATAAAAAAACATCATCATCAAAAGCCTTGACAAAAAAACTTTTACCTAAGCAACCCTCCAAAGTTTCGGCGTCCCTGAAAATTTCAGGATTATATTCTTTAATTCGTTATCAAAAGATGGCACGTCCTGATTAGCGCGAACTTTTCCCATTTCACCCACGGCGAACAAACCTACGATAGGAAATCTAATCTATAATTTCTTAATAATAGGCGAGGAGTCCCCTCAGTAGCGTCAGAGCGGAAAATTAGCTCCAGCGGACCAAAAAATACACAGGTTCAGAAGGTCGGCTCCATGCAACAAGCAAAAACGCACACACACATAGACACACTTCACGTACAGCAAGTGCAAGTGCACTCGCGACTGGCATTCGTTCGAGATCACCGTACGTACACGTCTATGTGTGCGTGCGCCTGTTTTCCCTCGTTGCATGGAACCGACCTTCTGTCTATCTATTTTGTGACCGCTCGTTCTGCTTGAGTGGTGACGCTCAAACTGAGAGAGAAAGATAATAGAAGTTGCAATGCACTGAGTTTTTGTTTCAAAAGAGAGTTTTTCTGGATGGTGTAGTTTTACTTGCATATGAAAAGAGAACTACTGGCATCTACCGAGATGAAAGACTTCTACACGTTTAAGTTATTTTCAGTAACTAACATTGATTTTATTTGAAACGCTGTCTCCTTATGTTAGTAAAACCAGTATTTTGTACTCAGTTTTCCTCCGTAGTACAATTAAGCAGTCGATAAGATTTATAAACTTCAGGAATCGAACTGTAATGAATGTGTGCCCACTGTAAAGCAGACTTCATCGGTTACCCAATAACGTAAACTATCATCAGCATTCATCAGTATTCTTTATAAGGTGCTCTCTCACTTTAAACAAAATATAATGTTATCATAATAAACACGTTCGCAATGTCATAAAGAAATCGGATTTTGGCTCTGAAAGGTCTTTAATAAAATTACTGTGACGTCACTAAGTACTTCCGCGTGTTGTATAAAAAATAAATGAAAAATAAATTTAAAGAATTATTTACGAACCTTCGTGAGTTATTTAATAAAATATTAATTTGAACATCAAAGCAATACGTACGATTGACAATTTATATTCGAAGAACCAGAGTTTTTGGTACAAGTAAAAATAAATTACGTTAATCATTCATTTGTTCAGTCATAGTCGATTCGTTAAATACCTAAATAAAAATCAAATGCTGTTCGTTGGTGAACGCTTCAATTGACGAAGTCTGGACCGATTTAACAATTTTTTGGTTTGAAAATGTTCATAATAGTTTGAATTAGGTTTTAATGGAAAGAAAATGTAAAATTGGAGAAAAACCGAAAGTAAAAGCAGTTTCGGTTTTTCTATTGGATTTTTGTATGAATTCAAAACCATATTGAAATTTTGACAGCACACCGTCTGTTGGGTCAGCCAGTTAATAATAAATCAAATTACAAATTGCTTCTATCAAGTGAGGCATTACTTACCAATGTACCGACAGAGATATTTTTAAATGCCAGGCTAGCATTCTTTCTTCTTTCTTTCTTTCTTCTTTCTTTTTTTAATAAAACGTTGCCCCACACTAGGAATTTCTCCTGTATCGTGGGTGCGTTTACAAACATTTAAACTCACATACACAAACAGCCAGACCCGGAACAACTACTTGTAGGTACATTATTTGTACTGTGTTTCAATATGAAATGAAGATTGGTACACAATAAATTTGATTTAGCTTGTCTTTTAACAAAAATCGGTGTCCTTTATCTGAAGATAAAAGTTATGTTTTGTGGTAATTATAAAATACTTTAAGTAATATAATATTTGATGATCTTATAACATTAGATTAAATCCTACAGACTACAACATGTTTCCAAATGTGATGATTAGGGAAAATATGGCCGTGGTCTAGAACTGTGCCCGTTTGACGGCAATAGGCTCGCCCCCTATAACGTACGTAACTGGCACAACGTGGGTGTAATATATCTAAGGTACACCTCTGCCTAACCCTTCGGAAACCCTATAAACATTCATAATCATTAACATACATCCAGCCTGGATGTATGTTAATGGTTATGAATGTTTATAATTAGGAAAATATGATCACTTAGTAGACTTAAGTCAACAAACAAATAAAGAAATGCTAAAAATCACGGCATCTACATTTTTAAAGACTGAACAATTTCAAAGAAAGGTTTTGATAAAGTCGTGTGGAACTCGATATGATGGTTAATTTTTACAAAACTTTGATTTTGAACAGTTTTCTCAACAAGCGACTCTTATCAAGTTTTAATCAAGTTCTCTTGACTTTCTTATCGGAAGAAAGAAGAAATCATTGCATAAAATCAAAATTGGGAAGAGAGTTCAAAAGACAGTTCTAACAGAATTATAAAAACAAAAAACATGAAATAGTTGTTTTCTGAACATTTAGATGATCGCCGAATCCTTATTTGACTACCGATTGTAGTACTTAGATCTAGATACTTATAAAAAAGCCAAGTGGTAACATGTGTTTTTGAATTAGTTGTTCGCAGGTGTAGGCCTTACATAATCAGCCTATATGTTCCCACTGCTGGGACACAGGCCTCCTCTCGAGAGGAAGTGGGCTGTACTCTACCACGCGGGCCCGGTGCGGGTTGGTAGATGTCACACGTCTTCGAATTTTTGGTTCTCGGACTCCTCAAGATGTTTTCCTTCACCGTTTTGAGAACAGTGGTGACGAAATTATTGAAATCTATTTTTTTTTTTAGGTAGGCCTTATATATCCCGAACAGCTTTTCCAAGCAATTTAATTTAATAAATATTCTCCAAACTATTCTACTAATCTAAAAAAACCGAACCCCGGAAACAGAATAACAATCAGCAAGAATCCCCGATCAGCTACCTCTCACATCGTGCGCAAACTGTAGCTGGCACATGTCGCCAGATAGCCCATTTGAATTCATAATGGCGCCGCCCGCCAATCCAACAGATTACAGCGCACAATAACACGGGGCTTGGGACGGATCCCACGATACCGACCCACTGCTTGTGCACAGAATAGATTATAGGTACAGAAGACCAGCTCCATACAACGGAGCATGCACACATACGGCAATCTCAAACTATGTGTCTCCAGAGGCCCTACCTAGTACGAACGCGTGACTTCACGTAACGTAAATTCAAATTATTTTTTAATCCAAAATTGTATTTTGGTTTAAATATTTGCGAAAAAGGAAATATTAAGTGCTAAACGAGTATTTTCAATTTAAAAATCATTCGAATTTACGTTTACTCCGCGCGAAAGTGCTATGGCACAGGTTGATTTAGACCAAACAAATATAGAACCAGAGCAAGATTAAGTGCATTCTCGATAATTTTAAGATAGAACAAGGAAAGAATGTTATAACTTTGTTAACATAAAGACAATCTGATAGAATAGGGTGAGACTGAGCATTCACTCATTTGGTTCCACTTTCAAACAAATGCCTGTCGCGAGTGCGCTTGCACTCGCTGTACGTGAAGCGTGTCTATGTGTGCGTGCCGTGTCGCTCGTTGTATTGAGCTGACCTTCTGTACCTATCCGTCGAGTGCCGGCCCACTGCTTGCGCGATCACATTGTCGGGACAATTGAGACATTGAGGGAAACTTGGGCCTTTTAATGCTTGAATTCACCGAATCCGTCGCGTTGAAATTATGAATCTCACAAAGATTTTTATAAAGGCTTTTATATTGAGAAGATTTTGTATTAAGGGAGGCTCTTAAAATTTCTAAGACTAATTATTTTTAACTTTTGTTTTATTTCTAGGTTTTTACAAAGCATTTTCTTACATTGACAAGATGGCAACATAAACATTGTACAGGTATAGGTATTTAACATTGTATTTATAAAACACTTTCTTAGAATTTGTCACGACAGTATTTGGTGAAAATAATAAACCATCTAAAATAAATATAGCGGTTAGTAGTTCGGCTATTATCAAAAGGGTAGCAATAAAACGAGTGACTGTAAATTACAATTTTAAGTGTCAAAATTAATTAATTTGGGTTATATAATTACTAAGTGAGCGACTGACTGTAAGTGACGAAAAATCAACAGAATAGTATCTTACAAACATTAATTTGAGTTACTTAAAATACAAAATGAGCAGCTTCATAATATTTGAGCGACTTAATATTTGTTTGAGTGTCAACGTTACGTCCTGCATTTTTTTCAATATTTGGCAAATGTATTTTTTATACTGAGCGGCATTTTATCTTAAATGAAGTGTTTCGAATACAAAAACCACTTTGAAAAATACACTAATGAGCAGAGTATAAGGAGCTCACATTAAAAAAAAATTAGTAGTACGTTATGTATAACCTCACTTAGAAAAATCGATTCTATCTTAATATTGAAGTTGCCCTCTGTATTTCCAGTCGCTCACTTAGTAATGTCACAATCCACTTTTTGTAAGCTTGTTCTGGATTTTATTATTAATCAATATTCGTCGTTAGTTTAGTTAATTTTTCGCTTACTCAAATTCATACCGCTCAAGTTATTAATACAGTATGTCATCATCAGTCGCAAAGCTTTTTTTTAATCGCTCGTTTTATAATTCCCCTTATCAAAATACAAGATAAGAAAATAATACTTTCATCACTCTGCTTTGAAGTTTTATATTACAGACATTCATAATTTATTTTTGATTTTCTTGAAATCTACCTACTTAAATCATGTAATTTTTATGTAGGTATGTACCTATATATTATTCACATAAATAACTATGTCTAAGAATATCAACAGCACTTTATACTGTTCAATAAAATAAGGCCACAGCGATCCACCTCAGTTTCCGGCCCAGAGAAAAAGCAGCCGAAGGTTGGTCAAAATCTTTAGGTAACGCGCATCAAAATGATCTCTATCTATACTAATTTATTTATTTATTTATTTAATCTTCTCGCACAAAAATGTACAAAGGACTTAATGCCTTAGGCATTCTCTACCAGTCAACCAAGGGTGGTGCAGAGATTGGATGGCAGGTGCTTTGGTTGAGAGGGACAATGATAAAAAAAAAAAACTCTTAAAACTAGGTAAACAAATACATAAATAGGTTATATACACATACATACCGTTACTATAATATATACTTATGTATAATATATATATATACAAAATCAAGGGAGAGAGGTGTTGAGATGACTCTACGCTATTTGTTTTGAAAATAACTGCAATTTCCGCTTAAATGCAAACCGACTGGTTGCCGTCCTGATATCAAGAGGAAGCGCATTCCAAAGAAGAATGGACTGAATATGAAAAGAAGAATGAACAAAGTCAGACGTATGAGAAGGACAGAGTAAGAGAAGATTGTTAGAAGAACGCAGATTCTTAGCGTGTGAAGAACATAGATATTGGAAGTGGGATAAGAGATAAGAAGGAGGAGTGGGAGAGTTGAGAAGGGAGAAAAGCGTGGTCAAAGGGCGCAAACTTCTTCTTTGGCGAATGGACATCCATTTGAGCTCAGACCTATAGCTGGACACATGGTCATATTTTCTGAGGTTGAAAATGAACCGGATACCATTGTTGAGCAATCTGTCGAGCTTATCCAGCAAAACCGCATTCAAGTCAAAGTAACACACGTCACCATAGTCGATTACAGGGAAAATCAAAGTCTTAACAAGCATGGTCTTCGTCTTAGCGGGCAAAAAGTTTCTCAGACGATACAGGGATCGCAGATTACCGTTGACCCCTTGACTAACACTAGAGACCTGGCGTTGCCAACTAAGCGTTGAGTCAAGATGCAATCCGAGATCTTTCACAGTAGGGGTAATGGGTATGACGTTACCATTGAAAATAAGGGGTGGAAGAGAGCTAAGCGTCACCCTACCCATCATGCGTGAGCCTGCAATGGCCTGACACTTCGAGGGGTTTACTGACACCCCGAAACTATCAGACCATTTTTTGATAGCATCTACGTCTCGGTTTACATCTGCTATAACTAATAATAAACCTGAAGAGTGTTTTTGTTTGTTTTTTTGAACGCGCTAATATCTGGAATTACCAGTCAGATGTGAAAAAAATATTTTTGCATTTAAAAGCCCATATAACAACATGCTATAAAACATATATCGGCTAGGATATAAGCTATGAGCAATAAATAAAGGAATAATATATATTTTAAAGTCCAGTAATTTACTAAAGGTTTGATCCTTACTTCGTTTGATTGATCAAACTAAGTGATCTGAACATACTGTAGTCGGATTGAACCCCACAAATGTGCATATGCTCATTTGTGGGGAACTATTCTGTTCAAACGTATGCATGAAATAGTCATGTCAAAGCATCACTTTTGTATATTATTCTTTGAGAATAATAATAAACCGCCGTATCTCTACGTTGACTTCGTGATGGAGCTTGCGCGCTCTAAACCCTAGGTCTGTGATAGAAGAGTTCACTTTTCCGGTTCAGGTCTAGGGTGAGGAGCAAGACCAAGAGAGATACAAGAACCCGCAGGGCAGCATGTGGCGAGCTGTTGGGCAGTAGCGACCCCACGGACCCTATCTCCCGGGAGAAGTCTTATTCCTCACCTCTGGCTTGCCTTTATTGGCCGGCTGGAGTGAACACTGACGAGGAACAGAACTCCCACCTCATTCTTGCCTTTATTGGCTGGCTTGAGTGGAGATTCGCAAGAGCAAACGTGCTCGGAGGAAGGAAGTATTCCAGTAAGATGCTGGTAGGGATCTTGACCGTACTTCCGGGATTGTCCTGATAGCCGTGGAATACCTCTCCACTCCTCACAAGCACCTCAGGAGATATTGCCCCATTATTGCTACGACACTGTCTGCTTGCGACCGTTTTCGGGGGCCCATTATTGAGTGTGCAAGTCACCCCCTGCCATTTCCATCCTCCCATCCCTGCCATCCGTGAATATTATATTTCATTGGTCAGGCAGGGGACATAGACCTTCCATAAATCAAGGTAACCGATCCACTATAGCCACCCAAACCCTTAGCCCGGTATATTTTGTTTCTATGTTCTGCAATAGTCCTGCACCAACCGGGGGTTGTCCTTGGGTGCACTTGCATGGTGCATACAGGGATAATCGTCGGTTGGTGCCTCTTCATCATTTAGAATTGTGTAAAGGGCCTCTGCCAGTTGGCTTCGGCCCCTCGTACGCCTTCCAAAGGACTGGGACCCCATTGTCCCGAGATATGAAAAAACCTAAAAAAAAAAAAAAATTTATTCGTTTAGACTACAATGGTCTATAGTGTTAGTAACAAAGATAGCTCTTAGCCTACGTTAGTACTTAATAACTAAAAAAGAACGGGTCTGCAACGCAGAAAAGTTTAAACGCAGAGCACATCAAAGTACAATCTAATAATAACCTGTAACTACCAACAGCAACAAGATTACACGCAAATACCACATAAACAGCTAGCTAAATTCTGACCAGCAACCCTCGATACCTGCTTTAAATTTCACCACACCGATCCCGACAACTTGGAATACCATCGGGATCCCAACTTCGGCGGGACTGAGGCTAACTTTAACTGACTGCCTTCAAATTCATGCGCCATATGGGGTGAACACTTTGACTTTGTTGGTACTTGCTTTACTATCTATATTTGGTGGAGAAAGTGGTGTTTAGAAATGGGAAAATGATTCCTTGCTGTTGATCTCATTTAATTATCACTCATTATCTAGACTAATAATAAAGCAGAAGAGTTTGTTTGAACGCGCAAATCTCCTCCCAGGAACACCCAGTCGGATTTGAAAAGATATTTTTGCATTTGACTGTCCAATTATTATGGAAGGCAATTTAACATCACGCCGGCTTAGAAGCCGAGCAAAAGATACGGAAACAAAAACGAAATAATAGTGCCGGCCCGCGATGCGATGCGACAGAGTGGGTCGGGGAACAAGAAATTTCACGCGGACGAAGTCGCGGACAGAAGATAGTTACTAAAAGAAAATGATAGACAGTTAGTTAACTGTACAAAAATCTTTGCGCGTGGCCAAAGTGGGAACTAACGCTGCCATCTTGTTTTTTCAATACCTACATTTCACAAAACATCTGCACAAATACCAACCGCGCCTTCCTGTCAACGTCAGTCGACCGCCAAAAGATGAACGTACAAGTGAGAGCTTATTACCTACCTATTTTTCAAACAAAGTTACAAAGTACTGTTCATAGATCCCTTAGGACTTGGATAACTGGGACGTTTTGAACGGTGAATATAAAATAGCGAAAGAAATATACTAACGACGAAAAGTTCGCGTTAAACGTTTAAGAAAACATGACGGGAAGCAGTAAAAATACCAAACTGAGTTTGTAGTAGAAGGTAGGTAAGTAACGCCTTATTACGGCGAACTTAGACATAACAGGCGTTTTGTAAATGTACTATTCATACCTCTGTCTTTCTTTGTCTTACCCTGTGTCTCCGCACACACTATAATATCTCCCGCGCCGAAGGCTGGTCTCCGTTGAGACTGGCCGGCATGGCCGAAATACGGTCTGGAGGACTATATGCTTACCTTTTGAAGAAAACATGTGTGATGTTATGTTTATATTATTTTGTAAGTAAATTCAGCTGACATTGCAAAAAGCGCTAATTTAATTTTTAATATAACGAAATTAGCTCTCCACTTCTTAATACCTCCGTGTTTATGACCACCAAACAAAAACATAAACACCTCAACATTATTCCATAGACGCCGCACATTCCTTCATTGTTACGAAAGTGACCGGCCACCGTAATGCCTTTACACGGGGTGTTTTCAATGGAATGAATGGGGCAGGTGACAGGGTGTTTCTGTGCTATTCGCAACCCATTACAATGCATTGTTAATGGCGCCCCGGGTTGCCCTTGACCGTAGATAATTGAATTGTTAGAGTACAGACTGCACAAAGGGGTTAGCAGCGGGTGTCAGTGGCTTGTAATGGTGACACTGCAAAATATTATAGGTATCTTGGAAGGTGTTTTTTTTTTGTAAATGAAGTAGAGTTACTTACACAGCCTATAAAACAGGTTTACTTTTTGTGTTTTTCTTTTTTCACTACCTACGCATTTATGATGTCTGTATGTTCGACGTTCGTTTATCACAAGCCGCTATCTCACTAACTGTTGTCTTAACACTTACCTAAGTAAATGGTGGCACACCTGCAGCGGTGTTTAACAAAGTCATGGAAAATTAAATCATGAGTTGGACGCTGAAAATATTCATTAATTATAATTTAGTTTCAAGATATTTCTCGTTTCCACTTCAGCAAAGCAACTGACTTTCAGTATTCACACAACATAACAATACGCCTGTATTCCCAAGTAAGGCAGAGGTGCACCTACCCTACCGTACACCCCCATTTCGCCAGTTATGTTCAAGGCTCAATTTCAGGCTTGCAGTGTTCACAAGCAATACATTTAATATCATAACAGGCGCTACTGAAAGTGCAGTGTTTAATCCTTGACATATCTCCCGTACAATGCCCGGGACAGTCCGTCCATGATAACGCAGGCACGGGCGCTGGGCGCGCGTCCCGAGGCATTGTGTATACTTGTCGCACTGTACCACGCTACCGTCAACCGCATTGTTCCGACGCAACTCCGCATCTTTTGTTGTTCCGTCGCTTACGTAGATGGAGGACACGACAATCAATCTTGGATTTTACTTGGATCGGGATAAGGTGCAATTTAGTGTGACGGTATCCCAAGTGCCATGTTATGGAGAGGCACTCGATAGAAAAATAAAGGCAAATAAAAACAATGATTTCCTCTTTTGTAACCTACGGTTTTAGTTTCTCAACGGATTATGATAGGAAATAAAGGACGCTGAATAGTCAATAGACCGTTTTGCAACAGTTAACTGCGACTAAGTTAGTTAATTGGCGGTTGAGCGGTTTTACGGAACTGTTATTTATTGAATCAATGTTGGAAACCATATTTCTGCGTATTGAGTTACAGTTGTAACTCAGTTTGATAAAAAAATTACTGGCAACGTGTATTTATTGAATAAAATGTTATTTGCACAAAAATATAAAGGTGCTCATAGTAAGATGATGAAACACCCATAACAGTAGTTATTCTACGTCCTACAAGCTTTCATAAACACCCATACTTTCAACAGACCATCCATATTTATGTGTCCGACTGTTCCACTGTATCATTCCAATTCATCACTAGAGTCCGTCTCACGAAAGAAGTCTCGCAGATGCATAAATCTTCTTTTAATTATTTATCTCAACATCATTAGGTACATAATCTTACAAAGAGAAAAGTCGTGAGGTAGGACGGTTGTTGTAGGAATGTTGCTAACTATATAATAATAATTAATTCCATTTATTGCCGCGGGACTTCTTTCATGGGATAGACTCTACCTACTACTTTTAAAAATAACCCTGTTTCTGGCACAATCGGGTAAAAAGGGCCTAACAACAGACTAAAACCTAGTATCTTCATAAAGACAATTCGTCCTTTACAACGTAATTAACTAATTGTATTCGGATCTCTTGTCCAGAGATAAGGTCAGGGTACCCAAACTGGGCCAACTGGACAATGAAATCAAATTGAAACGCTTACCGATAAACCGCCCCTTGCTATCCTTTTAACGTCGGGTTCTACCCAAATTATGGGTCAAAGTGAATCCGTATTGTCGAATTATTATAGTTTTGTTCGTATAGGGGCTTTTTTGGAGGAAGTCGGATATTTGATTAGCTTTATTTATTTTACAATGAAATGTGATGCTCGATCGTTAGGAGAGGAAGATTTTAAGACTACATGTGACTACCTCAAACTGACCCTTCACTTACGAGCTACTTTACAAAAAATGAACTTTATGAACGTCATTGATTGCACACCGACATTTAACTTCAGTTACCAAAGAAATATGTATAATTTGAGAGTAGAGCATTTAAATAACTTACTGTATCTTGACATATGAACATGCATATTTTATGGACTCGAACAAAAATCTAGCATCTGATTCAATAATGTTTAGCAAACTGGGATCAGTAAATAATCTCTAGTCTATTATATTAGGTACTTAAAAGTTTAATGGAGATGCCCCAATAATCACCGGTGTTTTTAGACTTAAGTGTATTAAAAACATTAACTACATCACGCGGGGTTACATGTTCGAAACTAAATAAAGGACTACATTTAGGTACACTACTATGCAAAAGGTTTTCAGCTTTAAACGACGACGAATTTAAGGAGCGAGTCATAGTTATCGGTATGTTGGCAAAAAACTCATTAAATGCCTCAGCTACGTCAGCTGCTTTATTAACTAATTTGCTGTCGACCATAAGCTCAAGTTGTTTTTCTTGTTTAACAGATTTACCCGTTTCATTGTTAATAATTTTCCAAGTGGTTTTTACTTAATTATTAGAATTTTTAATTGTATCGCCTAAAAATTTCGATTTAGCAAAACCACTAATATTTTTGAATAATTTTGAATAATTTTTGACTTACTCTAGGAAAGGAGTATCAAACCTGTATTTTTTTCAAACCATATAACTCGTATAGTCTCGCTCTACTTTTATAAATACCTGGAGTAGCCCATTGGTTAAAGCCAACATAATTATCAAATCAGCCTATGCCCTATATAAACTGACCCCAGTGATTAACGTCGATGCTTTAGTCACAGTATATCATGGTTTGGTGATTTCAGTATTGAGGTATGGTGTCATTTTCTGGGGTAACTCAATCAACAAGGAAATAGTGTTTGAAGTACAAAAAAGGTCTATTAGGTGAATGTTCAGTCTCCACAATATAGATTATTGTAACTCATTTTTTATCAAATACAAATTATTGACATTTCCATGCTTATATATTTTTGAGGTAGCTCTATTTGTTAAGGCGAATCCAGACCTGTTTACCAGAATATCATTTTATAACACACGAACTCGACCACAGAACAATAACTTGTGCGTAAAAAGGTCCCACACAGCATTGATGCACAAAAGTGTTTTTGTATGGCACCAATCATATACAACCACATACCTAGTTCAATTAAGGAATTGAACATACTCTTATTTAAGAAAAGGTTTAAATCTTTGCTGTTGATTAATGCATATTAGCGCATTTCGGAATTTTTGACAGATAAAATGTAATTACTGTTTTTGACCTTAGTTGGTACTCATTGACCTAGTATATAATTAACTACAATTCCATTAATTTAACATTGCACGTGACATTTTGTATTATTTTTCGTTTATTTATTTACTTATCTTATTTTATTACATATTTAAAAAAAAAAAAAAATTAGGTAAAAAAAAAACATTTAAAAATATAAAAAAATAGTGAACCACCGATGTCGGGAGCAGGGTCCAAGCTACCGGTGGTTAGGGCTCCAGAGACAGGAATCTCCTCACAATGCGAGCCGTATCGAGGAGTACTGCCTTTTGAATCAGGCCCTTGATCCAACCGCCTAACGAGAGCCTCGATAGATGTTGATAGAGGCTTTCGGCCATCAGGCCATTGGCCGATACGACACTCGGCACAATGACAGCCGAGCTCGCATTCCACATGTCAACAACCTCGTGTGCTAAGTCGAGATATTTAATTTGTTTCTCTTTCTCAGCTTTCACGAGGTTCCCGTCATGTGGAATGGTAACATCGACAATCATTGTGCGGCGCGCTAATCGATCTATCACCAATATATCAGGCTTATTGGCGACAATAGTCCTGTCAGTGATGATAGACCGATCCCAGTACAACGTGACATGGTCATTTTCAAGAACTGGGTCGGACACATACTTGTAATACGGTACCTCAGAATCGACAAGTTTATATTTCAAAGCAAGTTGCTGGTGAATAATCCTGGCTACTTGGTTATACCTGTGCAAGTACTCACCGTTAGCCAGATGAGAACAACCAGAGATAATATGTTTGATGGGCTCACCCGTACGGTGGCATGCCCGACACACGTCAACCGTCCCGTTCTTCATAATATGTCTCCGGTAGTTATTCATCAAGACAACTTCGTCCATAATTGCACAGACGAAACCTTCAGTTTCCCCGAAAAGGTCCCCAAAACGTAGCCAGAATACGGACGCTAAGAAGTCTACACCGGGCTCCCCGATAAAAGCGCCCGTGAAGCTCCTTGCTTTGCCATACCTCCTTGCGGTCATCGGTAGTAAGTATTACAGGTTTGCGCCAGTTCTCTTTAGTCATGGAGAGCGGGATGAGCCCCTTGTCCACTGCAACCACATTACGGTGCATACCCACTTCGGCTTCTAAAAAGTATTCTCTGAGATTGCATACCTCTCGGTTGTGGAGGGTCTTCGCGTTTAAAAAGCCTCGACCCCCGCATTTCCGCGGGATGTACAATCTCATCACTGATGATCGTGGGTGATGCATCCGGTTTGCGGTCAGTAGTGTACGGACCCTTCTATCCAGGGCATCGAGTTCGGTCTGAGTCCCTTTGAGTATGCCGAAAGAGTACATCAAGACGGGCATTACCTAACTGTTGAAGGCGCGCACTTTGTTTCCTCCTGAAAGAAGGCTAATTAACACCTTCTTCAGGCGACCAAAGAAGCGCTCCGTCAACGCTTGCTTCATGTCAGCAACGTTGATGCCTAACGCTTCCGACATACCCAAATACTTATAGCTTTCGGATGAGGAGAGGGATCTAAGGTGTATGAAATCCGAGAGTTGAATTCCCTCGGATTTCATAGTCTCCCCTCGCTTTACATGCATGACTGCACATTTGTCGACACCAAATTCCATCCTGATGGCGCTACTGAAAATTTCAGTTACCTTCAGTAGCTCCAGCAGTCGCAATTTGTTGGGGGCAAAGAGTTTCAAATCATCCATTGTAGAGGAGGTGAGATATGACCTGACCACCTCTCTTCAACCGATAGCCTAGACCTGAATCCTCCAGCAATGTGCTTAGAGGATTCAGGGTCAAGCAGAACAAAGTGGACTTAAACTGTCGCCCTGAAATATTCCCCGTTTGATCCATACGGACTCATAATTCCCCTGGATCTGTCAACACCCCGGATATCGAAGGACCGTTATTATTATTATTTTCTTTTATTTAAATGTAAACATATAAATTATTGGCATTATTTTTATATTTTTCATTTTGACATTTTTAAATCTCTCTTTTTTTTATTTTGTCAAATCAATTAATACTATATGCATTCAATTAATGTAGTTATGTTATTAGTTTTAATCTCAATGACCTCTATGAATATTTGTACGCCTTCGGGTGTAACATAGTGCTTTTGCAAATTTCTGAAATAACTATTTATTGTACTGTGTTAACAAATGATTAAATGACTTATGTTAAAGGTTAAAAACCCAAACTGTCGTATTTTGCCATTATTTAAATATTTTTAAATAATGGATTGCAAAGACCCATTCAGTTTTTGGTAGAACGGCTAGTTAAAGTTGTCTTTAGCGGTTTACCAAGCGACGTGCTAAACACGGTAATGCGTGTAACAATAATTGTAACATTTGGTATTTGTTGTCAAGAAAAACAAGTTATTATATCGTTCAAGAAGTGGACTTGGATTCGATGAACAGTGTTTTTCCACACGTAAGCCGGATTAATTCCATTTCTTTTATTTTATATGAAACACGACTAAATAAATATTATCCGTTCGGCGATACACTCCACCTTTATATCGAAAGAGCCTAGGAAAACAAAGACACGATCCTCAAAAACAACACTTATAACGTGTGTTTATTATCTATTGTGTGTGGCCTCGTATAGGACTTTCTGTTTCATTTTACCTTTTATTACTTTTTTTATAAATATTTGTTCTATTTTTATTTTTAACTGTTTTTAGTTTAGTTTATAATCCTGTACGAGTCGCAATAAATACTTTTTCTTTCGTTCTATTATCAAACAAAATGTAACAACAATCATACACAAGCGCTAAGTCCTGAAAAAAAGTACAATTCAAAATGTCACTCGCACGTATGAGTGGGGGCTATTTAGACCCAAACAAGCAGTCGCTGCTGCCAGCAACACCTCGCATTTAAACAGGCCATACGTCACAAACTTTTACGGGGTCGAATGGGCCCCAAGCTGGCCAGACTGACCTGGATTATAATAGGACGTTTGACTCAACAATGTAAAACATTTGAATTTGTAGATAAAGGAGAGAATTTTAAATGTTGTATCTAGACTATAGACGGGATCCCCACGATTGAGTTGAGGGCTGATGCAAAATATTTCTGCTTTTTGTAATTACTTAAGTAGGAACCTATAATAATAAAAAAGGGAGCGTTTCTTAATCTCTTTTGTCACAGCACATTTGAACGTGAGAGGACTATATTTGTCACGATATAACGTGTACCTAAAGCTAAATGTTGAGAGGCTGCGCCTCTTTTAATTGGTAGATTGATAAGTAATTCTAGTCAAGATTTATTATTATTTTTAGTGTAGAAAATACTATAATGTTTTGTCTAATAATTTAGCTACCAATCTTAGTAGGGATCTTCTAAATCAATTCTAGTGTACCTACATACAAAAACATTTCATATTGTCGGTCTATAGAAAGACCGGGAATGTATCATGTTTATTCTATTACGGACGGAATATTTCTAACCAAATAAAAGAAAATATCTAAACCGAAAACAAAAAAATAAAAACATCTCTCTGACTAGGTCTCAATTACCAACTAAATATCAAGTGAACTGACAACATTATAGAGCAACTACTTACTCGTAATATAACATCATTGAAAGAAAGCACCGCCCAGAAATGAAATTATTTTTATTTTGTAAAAAAAAAATATTTTGAAAATAATTTAATTTGACGCTGCAATATTAATTGAATGTACAGACGCCAGCAGGTCAAGCTACCCGAAACTGTCAAATTTTCCCGATCAATCTTGAACCTTAATAGTTTAGCAATAAAGTTGAAAATCTATTAAAGAAATTTGACAGATTGTAGTAGCTTGGTGTGCTGGCGTCTGTACTTATTTTCGATACATAAGAAAAATAAGGAAAAATACGTAGTCAAGTAATGTTAAAAACTGATAAACTGATGAGTAATGATGCCAATTACAATGTCAACGATATTAATTATTTAAAGACATTAACATTTCACAAAAACCACTCCATTATATTATTCACAAACTCTGAAAGCTATACTGACAAGTATTACAGTTTCTTTGTTCCACAAAATATCGAAAACTACAACGATTTGTATAATTCTTTCGTTTTTCTCGAAAAGAAAGCGAATGGCTATATAATGAGCCAAAACTTTCCGACTCACTTGGAAACTGTATTCGCTCCGGTTTCTTTGGCTACACGGCGGATATATTTTTTTCTGTATTTATTATAACTTTCTTTTTGAAAACGGTACGGAAACCATCAAGTGTATTTGCCTACTTTTGTGTCAAATTAGAGATATGCCAAGAATATCGAATTCTTGGAATTTTGTTTGTACGGAGTATTAAAGGAATACTTACTGTACTTCTTCATTATTGCCTTATTATAGACTAGCTTCTGCCCGCGACTTCGACCGCGCGAAATTTCTTGTTTTAACATTAAATATATCTTATGACACTCGGCAGTACTGTAGCTTTTCATTAGTGAAAGAATTTTCGGAATCGGCGGGGTAACTGCGTAACACACTAACAGTAGGAATGACTTTCAGTTCTGACGGTTCAACAACATTCATTGTATTGTTTACGTTGTTGAGCAGACAAATTGTGCGAACATAATAACAGTTTATTTCTCACCAACAAACTCATTACTAGATAACTATACTACTGTCATATATATTGTAGAATAATAATCCCATAGCATTTGTTGTGGTATATATGAACATATGAACTAATGAATTTGACTAATCCTTCAAAATGGTTCAGATTGTGATTGGTAGTATGTAGCGCAATTAGAGTGCGGATCAGTAGTTCCGAAGATTACTCCCTACATAATAATATGTATAAACTCACAAATTCATAAAAACATCACCATCATCTGAGGATGATCAATAGCTTAATTTGGTCAAGTATATTTCTCCAACTCACAAACTCACAATTTTTCTCTTTATAATATTATACACACATCAAAAGTGTCTAGGGATCAAGTACATATTTAACTACAAACAATTATCTAATTCATATTTACCAAATATAGTCCTCCAGACTGGCTTCCTACTTTTATTCCTATGTTTAAGTTAACAACTGATCCCTATATTTTCAGCGGGATTGCCCGAAAGGGTTACCGCTACCCCGGAACATAAAGGGCGAAGGAAGGAACATGGGCGGGTTTTAGTCAGTAAGAGTCTGACACTCCCTTCCGCTCCACCCAGAGCGGGAGGGGTCATTTGATGATTTCCAAACAGACAAAAAAAAACCCTATATTTTGTAATTTTTTTTTTTTAAATTGCAACTTTTGCAAATTGTGGTAAATTAACCTAAGATAATGTCGTCAATTAAATGGCAAAAAAGGCCAAAACGAGGATTTTGTATTTTTTTACTGAAAAGATAAAAGTAATAATCTGTGTTTCCACCGTTGACACAAATCACACAATCACAGCGATTTGGAATGCTTAAAATCAGTTCATCAAAATCACTTTGAGAATTCTAACTAGCCAAAACGTTGTTGTGGTTGGGTCTTCTTCGGGGCATATCCCATGCGTGCTCAATTGGGTTGAGGTCTGGCGATTGAGCAGGCCACTGCAGAACGTTGATGCGAGCATCGGCAAGAGTGCGTGTTACGACTCTAGCCGTGTGTGGACGTGCATTGTCGTGCACCTCTTTTTAGAACGAATTACAGAATTCTTAATACGGTCTGTGAGTTTGACACCTAGTACGGGGGTGACACTGAAAGTTCTTAGAGAATCAAAAACTGAACAAACCAGCAAGTTATTAGTTTTATTATATATTTTCAAAATAGTGTCCATTTACATTAATACATCGCTGCATCCGATGGAACCACTGAGAAAACCACTTTTCCCACTCGTCCTTAGGGGTATCTTCGACGGCATTTTGAAACGCAGCCACTGCATCCTCGGCGTCCTTAAAACGTTTTCCTCGAAGTTTTTCTTTTAATATCGAAAATAAATAAAAATCGCAAGGTGCGAGTCTGACGTCGCCAAGTAGTAGATTATTTGCTTGGCGGCGTGCGACGAGGCGTTGTCGAGGTGAAGGAGGATCTGAGAGGTCGTTTCTCCCGAACTTTTTCCAAGACAAGTGGCAAACAATTGTTAGTGCACCACTCTGCAGTAACTGTTTTTCGATCCTCTAAAACAATTGTTGCGTAATGACCTGTCCTTCTGAAGAACGAGGCCACCATCCTTTTCCCACGCTTCGACCTCTCTTCACTTTAGTTGGCAACTCCTCGGAAGGAAACACCCAGAGAGCAGACTGTCTCTTAGTTTCAGGATCATAACAATAAATCAAGCTTTCATCACCCGTAAGTATGTCGAACACAGTCCCCTCCGTTATATCTTTGAACCATTTCACGACACCAATCAACACGACGGAGCTTTTGCGCCTCTGTCAAATTATGAGGTATCCACCGGGCACAAAGCTTCTGACCGCTAAATTTTCATGGAGGATTTTGTGCACTTGACTCATACCAATGCCTAAGCTTGTCCGAATCTGCTGATAAGTCACTCTTTTGTCAGTCTCTATCATACGCCGCACAACACTGATGTTATCTTCAATCGTCGCCATAGAAGGCCGTCCCTCACGCAGATCATCGGTGAGATTAGTGCGATCACGTTTAAACTCATTAAACCAGTTGTAAATAGTGGCACGAGATGGGGCTTCATCGTGAAAGGCCAATCGAAGTATATCATCACTTTTTTGTTGACTTAAATGACATCGAAAGTCATAAAAAATCATTGTACGAAAATTTTCTCGCGTTAAATTCATGCTGACGTGACGCAGAACATTTTCAATTTGCCACCAAATCGTAAACAAATGACAAATGAAGAAAATACATACACAATAATATTGGCAGAGTTCCATTTTCAAAATTTGAACTTATTTTTTTATTATATCGTTTACAAGTGGCCAGTTTTAAAAACTTTCAGTGTCGCTCTCGTATACGTCGTTCCATAGCCTGTTGACAGACTCCAAGTGCGGGTTTTTGACGTTTTTTTAGAGACTATTTTTGGAGTTCTAATGATGCACACCTTTTTTAAATAATGGAGCCTGGTCCAATAAAGAAAAGTAAGTCCACAGCGGAAACACGTCCTCTCCTTCCGAGTGCACCTCTCAAATATTCGAGGTCTGCACGGTCCACCACCATCTTGAGGCTGACAAGCCACACTTGCTTTTCTTGACGGAGACCCAGATTAGATGTCCGTCAGATGCGGCGTACCTCGGCTACCCGGGATACTCATTGGAGCACCATTTCCTGCAGCGTGCCGGGGTCTGTGTGTACCTACGTCCGCAATGATAACTGCTGCCAGCGTCTCCATCACCTTGAAGACCCTAACTTCTCGTCCCTATGACGCCTGCCACCAAGACTGGCTTTTCCCATACCAGAGGACAGACAACGCTGGGAGAGAAGCGTGAAACTTTGCGCTTTCAATGGGCCTCTTCCAGTTGGTAAGCAAGCGACTAGGGTGCCAGATGTAATTGGTCATACCGCCAATTGTCTGGACCTTCTGCTGACCACCGATCCGGACAGATGTGTTGTAACAGTTTCCTCACCATTAGGAACTTCAGATCACTGTCTGGTGAAGTCTGTGTCATCCTTCTCCCCACCTGACTGCGACTCACTCGGTGAATGACGAATGTGGCGATACAAGTAAGCAGATTGGGATGAGATACGTCACTTTCTTGCGTTTTATCCTTGGCAGCAGGCCTGCTTCTCGTCTGAAAATACGTCGAAGTGTGCGGATGCTATATCTGATGTGGTGCGTTAAGCTATGGATTATTTCATCCCCTATGGTGACGTACCCATCGGTGGCTCAGCTCACCCATGGTTTAACGCCGATTGTGCTCAAGCTGAACAGCGTAAGCAATCGGCGTTTCTCTCGATCTGCTGATGCCCGGAATCTATGGGTATGCAGATCACAGTACAGCTGTAGAGAGATACCTGCCGAGTGCTCGGGCTTGTAAGGAAGCAATCCGGTCCGAAAAAGAGACTATGGTAGAGCATACGAATGTCGCACTTCAGGCAGTCTCCAAGAGGGGCGAAGCCAACCTTGTGGTATTCATCGCCGCCAAAACACAAGCGTGTCTGTTGACCGCCAAAAGGAGCCCGTTCACCTTGGCTCCTGCTTTTCAGAGTGTATCCTTGGAGTGCTCCGACCGCCTTCAGCTCTTGGGAGTTGAAATTTCCTCAAACCTAAACTTTGGGCGATTCATTGAGTCCAAATCCAAGATGGCTGCTAGGAAACTTGGCGTTCTTGCAAAGGATGCGTTCTAGAGAGTGTACACGGGAATTACATGACTTCATTCCACCATCACCGTTCCATCATCGGACAACCCGTCGTACGGCGAGTTTTCACCCTTACGTTGTTGACACTGCTACGATCCAGACAAAGCGTTTCGCCTCGTCTTTTATACCGCGAACATCGAAGGACTGGAACAATTTGCCTGCAGCGGTTTTCCCGTCCGATTGACTTCAAGGCTAGCGTGAAAAGGCTCATAATAAATTTGTGCACTTT
Source organism: Apamea monoglypha (assembly GCA_911387795.2). Lineage (NCBI taxonomy): Eukaryota > Metazoa > Arthropoda > Insecta > Lepidoptera > Noctuidae > Apamea > Apamea monoglypha. The sequence goes on along the minus strand of OU426933.1, from coordinate 699,397 downwards.
ACCATCAACGATTGCATCACTGCTTTCCATTAGGCGGGATCGCAGTCAAGCACTAGTTTATATCATTAAAAAAAGTATTTTTTTAATCTCTGACCTTTTCTCACAATTGGTCGCAGTTACATGGCTGTTTAGTATTTTTAGGAACCTAAAATAGGAATGATGGAGGATGAAGGATCACTAAATGAACTACATTCATTATATTAGAATGTTCAATAATATTTTTAGGAGAGCAAACTGAGAATTAATTGAAGTTCGCCAACAAAAAATGGCTCTAACAAAAGAAATCAAGCATCGCGATCACTTTATTCATTCAACAGCCACCATTACGTAAATCTGTTGTAAAGTGGCCGGGCCCTTCACGAACGGGTTACGACGGGAATCTTTTTATGGGGCCCATTTGATATTGGTGGAATGATAGCCACATATGCGACGCGGTGCCAAGCACGGGGGCCCGTGCGCGCTGCTCGTAAACATTACATTATGCTAGCGGTGGGACGAGGGAGAAAGCTAGCGTTGTAGTTGGAGAGCGGAGATATTGGAAGGTATAGCGAAGACAGCGATGTTTAGAATTAGGGACAGTTCGTATGACGATCGAGTATCTAAACTTTATATGATCTAATATATTTAGGCACTTTACCCTAAGGTATAGTAAAATACTGGTATTCAGCTGCATCCGGTTAGATTGCAAGAGTTGGTAAAACGCTAGGCAGATGCCTAGCGTTTTACCAACTAACCGGATGCAGTTGAATGCGGATGATGACCACACTTTACGTATTCTATTTCGTCTTAACACAACAGTAAACACATCCCTTTGTCCGTTTATTTTGGCGAGAATAGGAATGGGAAACTATTCTTAGCAGTGAACATATGTATGTTTGATCATTATGATGATTGTCTCTACAAACAATGTATAGGAATAACAAAGCAAGCTAATTAATATAAAAAGAAAACTTCTTCTAAGGATCTGTGGTATGGTATTTTTTGCATTTGACTGCAAGCACTACTGCTGAGTATAAGGTCCTGGGTTTGATTCCCGGGTCACGCAAAGTGTTATTGGTTTTTTCATTTGAACTTTCTCAGTAGCAGCCCCGAGTCTGGATTTGGGCCCGGATGATGGTAATAAGGCCCGCCTATTACATGGTACTTAAACATTATACCTGGCGAAATACACTTGCCTATCACTATATTATTACATCACTATCATAACTATATTCATACCCTAAAGCTACTCAGAGGGTCGGCTAATCCAGAAACCATGAAGATGATCTACTACGCACTATGCCAGTCAGTAATTGGTTACTGTATTGCGGTGTGGGGAGGTGCCGTAAAAACCAGCTTGATTCGGGTGGAAAGAGCACAGAGAGCCATTCTTAAAGTAATTACAAGAAAGCCACACAGATTCCCAACATCAGAGCTATACTCAACTTATAAAGTTCTAACGGTGCGACAACTCTTTGTGCTCCAAGCCACCCTGCGGAGGCACGGCACTCTCCCACTCCGTAATCCAAACAAACGAACCTATCTTCCACCTTGGACTCTACACAAGACAACCTTCGCGTCACATCAATATTATCCACTGAGTACCCACATCCATACCAAAATTAACAAACACCTAAACATCATAAACCTAAACACGCATGCTCTTAAATCTGAACTAACCGACTGGCTTCTAACGAAGGACTACTCTTACACGGAGTCGTTACTAACATACACTAAATAATAACACACAACACACGCTACCCGTCATACACACACACACACACACCCCCACACATGACACGGACATCACATCACATTACACCACACCTTCCTTCTTTTTTATTTTATTTTTTATTTTTATTTTTTATCTTATATAGCTGCTTCTTTTATTACTTTTTATTTTTAATTGTTTTTACCGTTTTGGATTGTAAGTCAAACGGTAGATGGGCACAGTCCTCTTGCTAAGTTTTTGTTGTTCATGTCCTTGTATTACCTCGACCAACCACTGCCTCTTAAGATACAGGTGAATATCCTAGTTTAAGAGGCATAGTGATCAACCTTTTTGTACAGATTTGCAACATGAACTCTGAATGTGAACTTTTAATCTGTCAATCTGTATTTTTTGGCTAAATAAACGTTATTATTATTATTATTATATCACTATCACATATATTTACACCTTGCCTATCCCTTCGCAGAATACAGGCGTAGTGTTACGGTATGTCGTACAGTATCGCCATATCTCTCAATGGACATCAACCCGAAACATGTATTAATATTTTTATTCGCATGAGCAACAGCGATGTTTGGTTTATTTATGCGAAATTACAGCGGTCAATAGCGGTGTATTACACCGTTTTGCATGGAACGGCTTGTGTTCGTGCCCGAGTGTGTACTAATACTAATACATACTTGTGTTTTTAGAGTGTGTGCTTATACATACTTGTGTTTGTAGAGTGTGTGTGGGTACTGTGTACATGTGTGCCATAATCTCGGGAAACACTTTACCGTTTTGTGGTCCCGCCCGGTTTATATCTTTAATTTCGTTTGCTTTTACTGATGGCTGTGAAAAATGGTTTTCGTGAAGTAAAAATAGAAGTTTATATTATTTCACGTTTCACGAAATTAAATATACTTATGTAATAATTTCTAGTACGGTAGGTAATTATATTTTTAATTTTTATTAGCAGTTTCATTTTTACTCTTCAACAAAGTTAAGCTACAAGTGTATTCACGCCAATAGTATACTATTAATCTGCACAGTTTTGAACTTGCCACCTATCAAAGGCCGTCCCGCGCTTTAGGTAACCACGGAGCTATTGAGCTCTATTAGGAAACCATCACATTACTTACATAAATATCTTTACTGGAACTGTTGTGTCTAAGTTTCTCCAAACACAATACTACCCACCTTAAAATAAACGTTATTGTGTCTCCTCTTAATGGATACCAACTGACATCTAACAAAGGGATTAATTTAAAAAAAGTGGGTAATTCATTGTTTAGTCTTCTGTCGCCCTGGATAAAATATAACTGCTTACACGTGTTCCATTTAAAAATTAAAACAAAAATTTTGTTTTCACAAGGAGAAAAGTCAATAACACTATTAAAATATTCGTGTTGAATAAATATTAAGTTTGGTAGTGTTGATCTTTGCAATCAAGAGTCTGAAGTGCGACTTAAATTATAACGACTTTTATAGATTAATACAGGCCATGTGCTAAATGTTTATGAAATAGGTATAGTAGACCTCGTAATTATCTTATCATTATTGATCAAAATTCTCGGTAAATTGAACCTTCACTAAGGTTGAAACTATCTGACTGTCACATCTGACAAATAAATCTTATCGTTTTGTGACGTGCAACTTTAGAGTGGTAAGCAATTACGAGGTCGGCTATACATAAATGTTTCAAATTGTCCGGGGAAACAGCCAAGAATTTAATTTCGCATTTTTATATTGAAAATAAAATAAAATTGCGCCAAAGGCGCACCCAGTAATGAAATATATCCGAAAAGCACTGTACCCGAAATAAATACGGCGCTGCGTTTTCAATAAAATTTGCTGAAACTGAAAATGTCAGGGAGCGTGTACGACAGGGATGATGGTATTTTTTTTTTTAAACTTTAAAAGATATTTGAAACTTAGTGCAAACAATATTATAAATAGTGTAAACGTTTTAAATCAGCCTGGAATATTCCCACTGCTGACACAAAGGCGTCCTCTCTGTGAGAGGGAGTGAGCTGTAATCTACCACGCGGCCCTAGTGCGGGTTACCGGTAGTCACATATCTTCTAATTCTGGGTTCTAAAAGATGTTCCACGATGTTTTCCTTCACCGTTTTGATTTTGCGGTTATCTTATTTTACTATGCCTTCTTTGAAAGTACACTATTTGTTCGAACATTTCAAATATTAGGCATTACCCCTATTCTCGAAAAAGAAAAGTGAAAACTACAGAGGAGTTGTTAACGGAAGATGCTGATTAGTTTCAGAGTCCCATCAACGACAACAATGAATGTTGTTTGAAAAGGCTAGTTTACTCAATGTTGAAACGTACGAGTTGAAACACGAAATAATGTGTACGTATGAGCAAATTGGTTTTAGAATTCGACACAACATTTTGAAGTGGAGTTTGGTACGTAAAGGTTCATAATTGCATGCGAAATGCAAACTATACTATCGAAATGACAAAACATTGATTTTCTAACTAATTTCAAGCACATGCTTTTTAGTCAGTCTCCACATACCCACTGGTGAATATATTATAAAAATCGCACCTTCATAGTCAAAAAAAAGAATCCCCTTTGACTATGAAGGTGCAATTTTAAGGGTTCCGTACCTCAGAAGGAAAAACTAAACCCTTATAAGATCATTTCTTTGTCCGTTTGTGTGTCCGTCCGTCTGTCAAGACCCTTTTTCTCAAGAACGCGTGGAGTTATCAAGTTGAAATTAATATCAAATACTCAGGGCTGCTTTCCCATGAAGCACTGACAAAACAAAACTTCTAAGTAAACGCAATGAAAAGATGCGGGCGTTTATGCCGCATATTTTGACACTCGCAAGGGGATCAAAACCTATAGGGTACTTCCTAGAGGTACTTCCTGACCTAGAATCATGAAATTTGGAAAGAAGCAATGTCATATAACACAAGAAAAGGAAAATATCCGAAAACCGTAAATTTGTAGTTATATACCTATTATAAATTTGTACGGAACAGGGTTCCGTACAAATTTATAATAGGTGCGCGAGTCCGACTCGCACTTGTCCGTTTTTTTTTTGTTATAGGTCTAGCGACCCGCCCGCACGGTTTTTGCGACTTGACTAAACATCAAGATATCTTTACTATATGTAACTTTAATACTAAAGTATTACTCTCATAATGATGGTTTAAACCGCGTCATAATCGGAAGAGTAGTTAAGGAGAATATAATAATAATAATTTATTTATAGCAAAAAGAAGAAATACAATGCATGTTTCATTATTATGATATTACATTTGTGCCCAATTTTTTGTGAATGACCCCGATTCTGGGAAATCCTGTGTTATAGGGGCATAAGGAAGGAACAATGCGGTCACACACACATAGACATGAAAACCGACTTTAATATATAATATTTATAAAAGTATACGCAATATGCATTGGCTCTCTTAATAAATCCCAATATCCCAAACACATTGCTTTAACAAAATAATGAAATGAGCCAATAGAAGAAAACAGTGAACATTTGTTCAGAACTCGGTCTCAATACATCCAAGCCCGCAATCACAGCTATACTAATAGACATAGGAAACTATTCTTACATTCGCTGATTCCCAAACCTCAGAGCCACTTCCCATCGATCCTCCCAAAATTATTGAGTGTAAGAGGCGATTGTGTAACAAAGAGAGGTAATATTTCATCCCCGTCCCTCGGGCCTGTCCACTACAAGTTATAACCTCGGCTCCACGTAAGGCTCCTTGGAACAAAGTTGGTCGCCATCCGTTTAGCTGGTGATTTACTAATGACTAACGTGCATAATATACGTAACTATGTTGGGTGTTCGTGCTGTTAAGGAGGTGCTGTTTGTTTGGATGTCTTAATTGATATTCTCAACGAGGCATTTTTATGTTGATAAATTGGTACTGATTTACTCCTCTGTAGTAGACCGCAATGGTCTTGGTAGGTTTTAAAGTACATTGCAGTGTCACTAAAACTGATATTTTGGTCCTTCCCTCCTTCCGTATTTCCTTTATTATTTCAGGTGAGACGCGAATTTCTTCTTTTTTTGCAAAGAAACGTAAGATGAATGTAGAGTTTCTCCCAAATTCAAATTCTCAGTTTAGAAACCGGTTGTAATTCAGAATATCGATTATTAAGTACATTTACAACGACATATAAAAACAAATGACAATTAATACCTTACTCCAATCTATCTAGGAAATAATAATAAGCCAGTTTCTCCATTGCAATATAACCTGAGGGTTGGACAGGTCTAGTTTACCAAGCATAACCGAAGGCGCGAGCTATCCAATACACATCCCGGCTATATTCATGTATCCTATATATTGTATTATTTTCCATGCGAGGGACATGCCTCAGAGCCGCAAATACGTTCTAAATCACGAAATATTGGTGGGTTCACCTTTGATATTCAATATCGACAACACAACCCACATCGCAAAAGCCAACTCAATCGTTACAGTATAAGGTTCAATTTCCAATGGGGAAGTTACAGTATGATATTGTCTCGCTAGGGCTCCGACGCACTACGAATATGTGAGGTGTTACACTACTTTCTACGGGATATAGACGCGACATGTGTCGAACGAGCGACTATTTGTTTACACGGTATCTTATGCTGTATTTTCCTTTAATACTTGTGACACGTGCTGTTTTGGTAGGTTTGTTGCAGGCCTGTGTGACTGGACTAGAGTTTCGAATTGAATAGTGTGAGGGAGTGTATTTTTTTTTGCTTTAGGATTAAATTAATTCTTTCAATTCATTATCAATACATACCCTGAGAGCAGTGGTCGTGAGTTCGAACCCAGAAAGGCACTTTACTTTGTGTATTTAATTTCATCACCACTGCTCTCAAAACGGTGAAGGAAAACATCGTGAGGAAACGCATGTCTTAGAACAAAACCCGCACTGGGCCCGCGTGGTGGATTACGGCCCACTGCCTCCTATAGAGAGGGCGCCTGTGTCCCAGCAGTAGGAACATTATAAGCTGGTTATGCTTATGCTACTTACCCAAACCAAAGAACACATTGTTTTTCAAAGCTGAGAGAGCTAGGTCGGTAGAGAAGATAGATAGATTTACTACTTTGTATTGTACACCATAACAAATTACGTAGGTATCTATGAAAACATTAACTTGATCAATTGATTGAATAAACAGATCTGTATTATGTAGTCTAGATAACTATTTTGTGCAGATTCGTAGCTTTGAATACAGATAGATAATCAGCAGAAGTTCTAGTAACTGGTTGCAAGAAGTTTAAAAGCCGTAATTAATATTTAGCGTTTATGTTTCTATATCGTCTGAAAACTAACTTTGTCTGCGGTCAAAGCGAATGTGGTCTCATCAATTTGTGCCTCTGCTTGGTAGACCGACCAGTGTAATCAGATGCAATTAGTTGTATATCTATGTATTACGTATACTTGTATCGTATGTCGTATATGTTCATTCGTTGTATGTGTTGACTGCCCCGCTGGTCTCGTGATCGCAAACGCTACTGCTGAGCGTGGAGTCCTGGGTTCGATTCCCGAGTCCGGCAAAGTGTTATTGGGTCTTTCCATTAGGAATTTCTTAGTAACAGCCCGGAGTTTGAAAGTTGGCGGTGCGATAATCCCGTGCCTCGGAAAGCACGTGAAAATCTCTTGCTTGATCTCACTCCGGTAGTGCCGACCCTTCGGACTATGAGAGAGAGAGGTAAGGGAGAGTGCACCTGTGTCTGAGCACACTCTTTTGCGCACTATAATAACTGTTCTCCGCTGAGATTGGACACCGTGGCCGAAATTTAGTCTAGAAGACTCTTATTATACAAATTTATATACCTATTAATATGGGTAGACTTTGATACCGTGATTAGTTATCAAACTTTTTGAAATTGAAATATCGTCAAAGAGAGTTTAATTATTTGCACAGACATTTCAATTACTTATTTTAAATTTTAGAAATGCTCAGCATACTCGTATAATCCATTCTACAAATTACACTACTATACCTAGTCTTGCCATAAATATTGTCACGAAGAAAAAAAATTTTTTTTTTATTGCACATATTATTTATTACTTTTAAAGTGTGTAAGTTTAATACATAAATATAAAACAATTTAAAATATAAAAAGCTTATTCGAAGTGGTCTCCATTGGCTGCAATACAGTCCTTTAAACGTTGAGGCCAGTTATCAATAGAAGCACGCACTCTTTCCATGGGAAAATTCTTCACTGCCAATCGTATCGATTGTTTTAGGGACTCCAAATTATCATGGCGTTTAGACCAAGCCGTACTCTCTAAAACTGACCATAAATCATAATCCAGCGGATTAAGATCGGGACTAGACGACGGCCAGTCTTCAGCTCTGATGAAGTCCGAAACGTTCACTTCCAACCAAGACTGCGTGGACCGAGCTTTATGACCCGGCGCCGAGTCTTGTTGGAAGGACCATACTTGGTTATTGAACATGGTGTTGTTAAGGGGCTTAACTACCTTCTCAAGAATGGTATCTTGATACACTTGTGCCGATGTTTTGATACCTTTTTCACAAAAATATGGCTCAGTCACTCCTTCATAGCTAACACCCCACCAAACCATCACTGAAGTCGGATAATGCCCACGTTGCACTCTGTCGACTAATTGGGAAGCTTCCTTAGAGCTTTGAGCATAAATACGATCATTTCGTTTGTTAAAATGTTACTCATCCGTAAACAAAATTTTTCTGTGACCTCCCTTTGCGAACCGCTTCAGTAGTTGTTTCGATTTTACCACCCTATTCTTTTTTAAATTATCAGTTCAAAAATGACCCGTGAATCTCTTATAGGCTGCAAGTCCTAAGTCATCTTTTAAAATACGCGACATGGTTCTGGGTGCTATCTTCATCTCCCGAGATAAAATCTTTTGCTTTCGGACAAGATTTCTTCGAATTCTTTCCCTTACTGCTTTGACCACCTTTTTCGTACGAACACTACGTGGACGGCCAGATCTTTTTCTGTCACAAACAGAGGAGGTCTCATTGTACCTATCAATAGCCCGCTACACAAACAATTGACTAATACCAAGCGTATGGAGAGTTTTAAAAATTGCATTTGGCTCCATACCAACTTTGTGTAATGCAATCACAGCGATTCGGTTCTCTTTATCACCCCACTCCATTTTAATATCGCAAAATATTGTACAATGTATTGGCGCCAAAATTAGAAAACTCAATGAACAATCGTATAAAAATGACAGATTCCAAATTCAAATGTAATATCTTTCTTATTTTTAATTGTAACAGTATTTATAGCCAGACTGTGTATACTAAAAATACCCAAATTATTATTGTAATTTATTTTATAATGTTTTTATTTCTTTGTGCTTTATTAATATATTTTGAGCTTTATAAATTTCATTGAAAATTCACCTTCCCAACCCTTCGGAGAAACAGGCGTGATGTTATGTGTATGTGTGTCATTGAAAATAATTTAATTGTGGAAGAAGAACAACAACAACAACAACAACAACATTGGTATTTTGGTAGCTGCATCCGGTTAGACTGGAAGCCGACCCCAACATAGTTGGGAAAAGGCTCGGCAGATGATGATGTGGAAGAACAACACCATACAACAATACATCTATAAAAAGGGACAAAACGTGCAAATACATATTTAAGAGAAAGTTAAGTTAAAGTTAAGTGCTCAATATATCAGAAGGCCAATTCCCGTAATTAAAAACGTTCAAAATCTAGTCACAATCTCATCTCAGCGACAATCAATGTCAAAAATGTAGGGAAATTAGAGGTATTTTTGAAAGATTGAGACTGAGTTCAGACTGTGAACGTTCTTAAAATTACGAGTTTTGCCCCTCTGATAGTTTAGGTCAAAATGTAAATCAAAACAGTCGCTATCAACACTTCACTATTATGTATAAAACAGAGAACAATAAATCTCGCTCACTATTTTCCCTGTTTGTTTGGTTTGCTCTTAAAAGAGCGCAGTAAGTGCGAAGCGACAGGTCCCAACACACGGCTAACTTAAATCGAACATCAGTAACATACGGGGACTTATTCTATCTCAATAAATCGAGAATGAATATTACTCTCACTTTACTTATCAATCGGTATGTAATGGATGGTCACCCATCCACGGACTAACTTCGGCAAGCGTTACTTAACCTCGAAGCAGTGCAGCTGTTATTGTTTAGCCGCAACCCCAAGTTCTTTGCTATAACTTTACATTTTTTTTATTTAGATACGAACCGTCTCTGGTTTTCTTAATCTGTAACATTATGCATGTACCTACACTTCAAATAACTAAATAAAACAACTAAATAAATTAAGATCGCAATTTTTTTTTTTTTTTTTTAATAATAAGAACTAGTGTTCCTAGTTATTTATTACAATCTAGCCTAACAGACTAATAAGCAATTTAACTCTAACTTAATATTTTACGATCGCAATAATGTGGCTTCGTTTTGTTAATATTTCTATGAACTCCTCCAACTAAGTTTTGTAGTCAAGCGTAGCATTCCTAGTTTATGCTTGGAAATGGGTTTACCTACGTCAATAAAGTGCAGTTGGCTTAAATTTTGTGAAGCTGCGTACCGACGGGTGAATCTACAAAGCTAAGCTTTGATACTCAAGGGATGAAAGTGGTGGGAAATATTTTTCGGTTAACAAGGTTACGGAACTGCCAACTGACCAGGGTCTGCCAGATGTACGGTGGGTGGACAGAGAAAAGTTTAATGTGTATTAATTTATTTTATTCTTCATGTAGTCAAACAGATAAACAGATATAAATACGACATATATAAGTATTGAGTACAAAGGATTGCTGCTGGTGCTATTATTTTAAATGTGTATGTTTAAAATACGCAATTTAGAATACGTGGTTTAAATTAAAGTGATAACGTAATCGCCACACTGTATATTATATGTTTATACAGTGTGGCGATATATATATAAATTCTCACAGTTAAGAAAACAGGTACTGCTCTTTTACTTTATTCTACTCACAAAAATCATTTATCATTTACTCGATTTTCAAATTGGGAAATAGATTTTGAATGAGTTCCACAATGTAACAACAGTTTACTTGGTTAGGTGGATATTTATTTAGGCCAAACCACCGTACGTAAGTTCCTATCCGCACCAATAGTAACTTATTATAACTTCTAACACCGATATTATTATTCGTTATTGATATATCTCGGGACCCTGGCCTCCCGGACTTTTGGTAGGCGTACCAGGGGCCGAATCCAACTCGGCAGAGGCTTTTTAGACAATTTTAAACGATGAGGAGGCACCAATCGACGATTATCCCTGTACGCATTAGGCAAGTGCACTCAAGGCTAAAATAATGGCTGCTAATCTAATTACAATCTAAACTAGTTAGTTAACTCATAACTTTCTTAGAAAACACTTTAAGACGAAATTAAGGCAGCTAAGATCTGAGACACAAAGGACTTGTAAATACAACTAATGGAATCTAGAACATTCCATTGTGTTACAGGCCAAAGACTGAAGACTTATTCATTAGGAACATAGAATACTAATTTGCTTGCGCTAGACAAATTGTTTTGTACTAATTGAGAGATGTCTGGACTGACCTGACTGACGACGCGCCAGATATTGGTGTCAGGATGATATAGGTCATTTATTGAACATTAACCTTTCTTCTTCTTCATTATCAGCCTACGATGTTCCCACTGCTGGGACACAGGCCTCCTATCTGTGAGAAGGAGCGAGCCTTAATCCAGGTCTTAAGTGCGGGTTGGTGCGACATGGAAAGAGCGACTGTCGCAACCCAACGCAGGGCACGCCGCGATAGCGGCGATAAGACCCCTCTTTGCGGAGTGGCTAGAGAGGCGCCACGGCGGCTTCACCTACCGCCTGACGCAGGTCCTCACCGGACACGAAAGTTTTGGGAGGTTCCTGCACATCATTAGGCGGGAGGAAACGCCCGGGTGTCACCATTGCCAGGACCGCCCAGAGGACACGGTGGAGCACACGGCGGAGGTCTGCTCCGTTTGGGCGGAGCACCGCCGTGTCCTCGTAGAGGCGATCGGCAGCGGCGGCGGCCTCTCGCACTCGGCCCTGGTGCAAGCCATGGCGGACCATGGCTTGCACCAGGGCCGAGTGCTTCGCAGAAGGAGGCGACTGCCTCCCACTCCCTCTCGCCTCGGAAGGCAAGAGGGAGTGGGAGGCAGTCGCCTCCTTCTGCGAAGCAGTCATGCTAGCGAAGGAGGTGGCGGGATGGATGAGGGAGAGAGCCTCCCGTCCCAGCCGCCGCGGGAGACGCTCCGGGCGTCGGGAGCCGCGTGACGACTCCCGGCCACCGTAGGCGCGGGCCTGCGGGCGGAGAGCAATGGGTAGCTCACCGCCCGATCAGGACCAGGCCCGTGCCGGACGGCGCGTAAGTGTTCCACTCGCGCCTCAAAGAGATGTCAGCATAATTTGAGGGGCCCCTTAGAGCCGAAGCCTACCGGGTCAGCGGGATTGTCCGAAAGGGTTACCGCTACCCCGGAACATAAAGGGCGAAGGAAAAGTGCGGGTTGGTAGATGTCACATGTCTTCGATTTTTTTGTTCTAGGACATGCCGGTTTCCTTACGATGTTTTCGTTCAACGTTTTGAGAGCAGCGGTGATGCAATAATTTACACAAAGTAAAGCCTCTGCCTGGGTTCGAACCTACGATCTACAACTCATAAGACGCGGCCGTTACCACTGGGCTACCACTGCTTTCTCTTGCTGGCGTGAATGTCATATATTATCCCGCTGGAACGTACTACCAAGATAAAAGTATCCAACCCCAGGGTTGGACATAGGATACTCTCTCTTGGTGGATAGACCTGGGTCTATCCGCGTGCCAAATTTCATTTAAATCAGTTCAGCAGTTAAAGCGTGACAAGTTTACAGACAGACAGAGTTTGTCTCACATTTATAATATTGCAAGCTTTTACCCGCGGCTTAGCCCGCGTGATTGTCGGAACGGGATAAAAAGTATTATATGTATTAATCCAGGGGGTCTACTACGAAGTGCAAAGTGCGAATGATCGGATCGGACCGACGCATGGCCGGACCGAATATTAATGAAAAATGCGAAAAAAGTTCGGATCGGCTCAGTTGGGTCGGGACCATAGTCAATATTCGAAAGAGTGTAGGAGTGTAGGATCGAGACTGACCGAATCAAATAGTAAGTTCGTAGCAGGAAACGGCCGAACATTCGGCCGACACCACTTCGGAGTAGACCCCCAGGTTATTAAAAAATAAATTCAGTCATTTTTCCGAGATTGCGTAAGAAATACCCAAACAACTGTCGCAATAATGTTAGTATGATAGAATAGATTAGATTGAAGAGTAAGGTCAGTAAGAAATAGGGTCTAGGGTGGAAACGGTTTTTACAGATCGCTAACCTTATCAGCTTGACATGCAAGATATCAACAAGATTCTTTGGTCATCTTCTTTCTGCCAATTACAGAGGTGTAAAAATTGGCCAATCAGTAAAGTTAGTAACGGGGCCTAAAGCTACGGTGTGCTAGAACAGTGTTTGCGTCATATTGTAATGGCTGTTATGAAAATCTTTCATTTTCACCAATATTCGACATTAAGGTGTCAAAAACGCTCTGTATTTGGCAGCCGTTATTAAGTGACCGATCACCGCTGTCTTAGCAAATTACGAAAGAAATATGTACTTACGCTTACTAATAAATGTTTTAATAGTAGTAAAAAATACACATAATTCCATTAATCACCACATACCACACTACTACAATAAACACACTCTTAAAATATATGCACAAACAAACATAAACACACATAAGACAAACACAAACAGCATACTGACACACTACACACATTTGAAGCAATGGCCAGCAAAGACAAGCAGCACTTAAACTTAGCACTTATTTTTAAAATGGCTGCCGCGTGTGAATCATTACAAACACTATAAGAAATATGTAGATAACATACAGCTTGCTAAATCGATCACATGCGACTCTAGAGATCTTGAGAGAAACATACATCCATACACAAAAATGATTTTACTATAATTTCCCATAACATTAGAGGCATTTGCTGCAATTTCGACCTACATTATCTAGTCTGAAATTTGAAACAGACCCCATTATATTAACGGAACACTAACTTAACTTAAATAAACCTGTTTCACAACTTGAATTGCTATTATACCACAAACCTTTCAAAAAACATGATGGAGTCGTCGCGTATGTGAAAAAATCTTTAAAACATAAAGTTACAGAAGTTATGCTCTTACACGCATCTTGTCTTCAAATCGAGGTACTAAATAACAATGTCTTTGACGTGACATAGATCCCCTGCAAATTTAAGCGCAGATGATTTTATTGACTCTTTAAGCTTACATTTGGAATCAGTAAATATCCAAAAAAGAAACACTGTGATTACAGGGGATTTAAATATTAACTTGAGACCCAGGGAAACTGAACAATACTACGAACACAAAAATAGAATAAATTACCTGACTATGTTATCGTCATAAGGAATCCTTGCCGGGCATACATTACCCACTAGAGAAATTAATTGTCTTGATCATTTTACGCTAAAAATTAATCCGAAAAAAATATCTGCATTCATAGCTATCTTACGCACTACCACTACAGACCACTATACCACCTTTCTTTCTTTGGCAAAAACGAAAGACAAAATCGCTCCAGATAAAAATTAAAACCACTATAGATTTTGACAGTGCTCTCCTATATTTGCAAAATAAAAATTTACCCGAACTTCTATTTATTGATGACCCAAGCGCAATCTCTTTAATAAAAAAAATAACCGAATCTTTGACTAGTACCATATCAAGCAGTAAACTTTTATTAAAACCCTGGATTACACAGGGTATTCTGAGATGTATTCGGAATCGTAATACGTTACAGAAAAAGGCACGGAATGATCCTCACAATGAAATTGCCAAAATGACATATACGCGGTATAGAAACGATTGCAATAATCTCATAAAAAGTTAAAAAGAAAACATAATAGGGTACAAATTACTAACGCTATCAAAAACAATAGACTTCTTTGGAAAAATATAAAAAATATGTCTTATACTAGTAAATCACGAACAGAGAACTTAGAATTGTTGCAGGTTAAATCATCTCCCATAGAATCAGCTAACTTTATAAATAAATATTTTGCAAGCATAGGCAGAGATCTGGCCCAAAACATAGAATCTGGTACTAACTTATTTAGCAAACTCCTAAATAAAACGCAATCACACATAAGCTCAATGGCATTTCTGGATACTGATCAACCCGAAGTTTGCATTACGCTTATGAATCTACGATCTGGCAGTGGCCCCGGATGGGACAATATACCCACTTGCTTCTTGAAATTAGCTAAAAATGAAGTCGTATCAATTATTACGCACCTTACCAATCTATTATGCTTTCAAAAAGATGCTTTTCCGGCCTCATTAAAAATTATATTATTACACCTTTGCATAAGGGTGGTGATAGAGACGATGTTAACATCGTATCGACCTATTTCCGTTTTAACTGCAATTTCTAAAATTATAGAAAAATTGATAAACTCTCGCCGCTTGCAGTATCTAAACAGATTTAATATTCTGTCACCTTCTCAATTTGGATTTAGGCAAAAAAGTCAACTGAAGATGCTGTTATAGCACTAAGTTCTTTAGTAACCGAACAACTCGATAAAGGAAACAAATGTATGGCTGCCTTTCTAGATCTATAAAAAGCCTTTGACACCGTCTCTACTCCCATTCTTTTACACAAGCTTGAAGCTATTGGAATTCGTGGAACACCACTGGCACTTTTTATGGATTATCTATTTGGTAGAACGCAAAAAGTGAAACTTGAACAAATTGTTGGTGAGGACGCGGATGTATCATACGGCGTACCACAAGGAAATGTACTAGGACCTACGCTTTTCTTAATTTACATAAATGACCTCTGCAACATGAGGATTAATAATGCCAATGTATTCTCATACGCCGATGATACAGCTGTCGTCTTCTCAGGGAAAACATGGAATGATATTAAAAATAGTACAGAAGAAGGACCAGCTCTTGTTGCAACTTGGTTAAAAAAAATCTGCTCACCCTGAACACTAGCAAAACCTATTTCATTTGTTTTAATATTTATAATCAGGTTCAATCAGATAAAGAATTTAATTTAAGAATCCACACGTGCGACATTACTACAGATGGAACTTGCTGCAATTGCCCTGCTATCCAACAAGTTACCCAAACAAAATATCTTGGAGTGATTATTGGCCAGCGTCTCTCCTGGTATCCTTAACTGGAACAAGTCATGAGTAGAGTACGAAAACTCATCTGAATTTTCAAAGAGCTGAGATATGTGTTACCAAGGAGAATGAATAAAAATAATGGCAATTAAAGAAATCTATTAAATGAAATTTATGTATGTTTGGTCCAGTCTGTTTTAGTATATTGCATAACTATATGGAGTGGAGCCACGAAATCTAGTTTTCTAGAGTTGGAGCGCGCTCAAAGAGCGATACTTGTACTTCAAAAAAAGAATATTCTCCACTGAAAAGCTTTACGAATTATGTAATCTGCTGTCAGTGAGAAAATTGTATATCCATCTTCTCATCCTCAAAACGCACAAAGAGACACCATATGATCCTAAAATATTACAAAAGAGAAAGAAACACTGCATAATAAACGTTCCCACAAATAAAACAGAATTTGGCAGCAGACAATATAAAAAGCGCTCAGCCTTTTTATACAACAAAATCAATAAATTTATATAATATATCTATGATAAGCACAAAAATTTAATGCCGAAAAAAGTTAATAACATGGCTACACAATTTAAATTATGATGATACAGAATTACTTTTGCAACGTGTGACTTAATAATATGTAAATGATCTAGACTCTAGAGTGATCTTATTCGCTTACTTAGGCACACCATGTACACTCAAAATCGGTCTCTCTCTCACACGCACACACATATTCTCTTTCTTTCTTTATCTTTTTTGCTCTTTTTGTTACTTACCTATTTGTAATTTATAATGTAAGGGAAGAGCGGAGCCTTCAACTACAGGCATTGCTATGTCTAAATGGAGACTCCTTGACATGCAATGTAAGCCAAAAATGATATGAAATAATATTATATTATTTTTTATTTATTTTTATTCTTATCGCGCATACGCGATGGCTGTATGGATTAACTCCTACATCTACATACATAAGCCATAGCTTATGTATGTAGATGTAGGAGTCAATCCATTCAGTCTTATACGATTCACTGCAAATTTTAATAAATCGTTGCATTATAACATTTGGCTTTTCGTTATACTTTTATGATACCTAGACCTACTATCATTCGACATTGTTTTTATAGAAAATGAAGGAATAATCTAGATTTACAATATATTAATTGCATGTTCCCCATCAAAACTTCCACCCAAAACTAATTAACGTAATAACCATGTCCCACTTGAGAGGCAACACAAAAACACAGCACATCTCCGCTCATCTCCACTTGCTACTAAAGGTAGTGTAGCTTTGACAAACGATCATTAGATGCAGCCAGGCAGCGTCATTAGCCAGACACTCGACACAACCCCCCCCCCCATTCCTCACCCCGGCTCACCCCTCAGCGTCATTATAAAATATCCCACACGCCGACGCGTTATAACAAATGCGGAAAAACTACGTCCTCATTGAAATATGAGGTTAAACTTATTTATGTGCGCTCGTTTCTCTATGCTGCCCGAGTTAAATAAAATATTTTGAATGCGTTTTTTATGCTTCTCATTTATTTTTATATACTCCTTCCTCTTTGAATGAGAAATAAAAGAAACCAATTGAATATGCTCTCGCTTGCGGTACTACTGTTCGAGCGAAAAACTACATTTGGCAGGTTTAAATTCAATTCTCTTTGTGAATAAACTACGTCATAAACAGCTGGTCAGAACCAACTAAATGAACTAGTCCATAATTGGGTAAGCTAACCACCCAAAAGCTAGTTTTTAAACGAATTAACACTAGAGTAATTCGCAAAATTAAACATATTTTTGTAAAACAATTCTCTCTCGTAGACGATGTCTACGACAGGCGTAGCGGCGTAGCGGGCGTAGCGGGCTCTACGAAAACGCTACAATTTAATTAATGCATTTCCAGAAAACGGGTTAAAAGCTTTGCTTTACACACAGTGAGCTCAGTCTTGTTATGTTAGTTTGTGTTATATGAAATGTGTTATGTACAAAGTATATTTTTATGGTGCTCAAGACTTGGTGGCTTGGTGACTTGGTGGCTTGCCTAGTTTGGGGCCAATGTAAAATCTCTGTATTTTTTTGAGCAATAAAGTTTTTATTATATTTATTATATTATTACATGTAAAGTAAACTAGCCATGTGAACATAGCTCACTCTGGCCTTGAGTGCCCAAGTAGCAATTAGTGAGATTGAACTACGTCACAGTGGGGCTTAATAGCAGTTTTTGTGAGCCATTGAGAGTGAGTTGTTCAGTGTAAAAGAAGATAGGGGTGGCAATGGACCCTATTAGTTCGTCTACGATGCTAGGGATCGAGATCAGAGTTATTGTTCAGTAACAGTTAGACTTAGGCGTTTAGTTGATTTTTTTTACTTTATACTATAATAATAATAATCATTTTATTTACCCAGATCATAGAATTAAATTTGTTAGTAAGTACATACACATCTTAAACACACCTTGTTTTCCCGAAGGGTTGGGCAGATGTGAACCTATAGTACAACCACATACGGCCAGTTATGTTTAAGTCCCGTCTAATAGGGGGCAAGTCTATTGCCATCAATCGAGCAGAAATCCACACTGCGGGCTGCTACTGAGAAAATCTAGATGGAAAAACCCAATAATAGTTTGCTCGAGCCGGGAATCAAACCCAGGGCCTCATGTTCAGTAGTAGCGCTTGACGAAACGATATTTATATAAACACATGTGTTTAATTTAAAAAAGCTCAAATTATATGATTTACATGTACTTCTGATATATTATAACGTTGGTACCATTTCCATAAAGTTCCCAATTAGTCCCATTACAACATTAAAGTCGACGCTACTCGCCACTATTTGCAACCCAATCGTGTTCTAATATTAATTAACAACCTTTGTTTGATCCCATTGTGAGCCCGCCCCCACACAATGGCAGTGCGACCCTCACACAATGGTCCATATTGGCCATGCTGCCTTTTGTCCTATTACCATTGTACACAACTATTGTAGATTGAAAAATGCCATTCTTTTTGTTTTAGGAAGTGTTTCGATGTCTTTTTTCTTATTTCGTATTCAGTGGATTGTGGAATTAAAACTGTAGGTATCTGGTCTGTGATCTACTGGTTGTAGTTTCCTGCCACGTATCAGCTGTGCTGTTGGGGAGTTTGCGCCACTTCTTCTTCCCAGCGAAAGAAGGATGTGTAGGATGTGGTGAAAGGCGGGTGGTTTGGGGGATTGTCTTGTGTAATTTTGACGTTCGAGAAGTGCTGATATCCATCCTGATTTAAATAAATGACTTTTGATTTTGATTCAAACTAAAACCATATTTCAAGGTTTTTAAAGATAAATATATTTTATTTTGGAAATATGGGTAGTAGTACATGGTGATATATATTTTGGTATTTTGTATTTTAAGTTTTACCTCTGGCCTACCTATTGTAACTAACGGTACACTGACCTGCCTATTGTTACTAACGGTACACTGACCTACCTATTGTTACTAACGGTACACTGACCCACCTATTGTTACTAACGGTACACTGACCTACATATTGTTACTAACGGTACACTGACCTATCTATTGTTACTAACGGTACACTGACCTGCCTATTGTTACTAACGGTACACTGACCTACATATTGTAACTAACGGTACACTGACCTGCCTATTGTTACTAACGGTGCACTGACCTACCTATTGTTACTAACGGTACACTGACCTACCTATTGTTACTAACGGTACACTGACCTGCCTATTGTTACTAACGGTACACTGACCTACATATTGTTACTAACGGTACACTGACCTACATATTGTTACTAACGGTACACTGACCTACCTATTGTTACTAACGGTACACTGACCTACCAATTGTTACTAACGGTACACTGACCTGCCCATTGTTACTAACGGTACACTGACCTACATATTGTTACTAACGGTACACTGACCTACCTATTGTTACTAACGATACACTGATCTACTTACGTTACTAACGGTACATGGATCTAATCGCGCATGCCTAAAATCGGATCTAATGCCAAGTTTTTTTTTTTTCCAACATATTTCTGCGACAATTTCACAAATATTTACCAACAACCCCTGTCAATGTCATTTAGGTGCCACAAGATCCTTGTAGCTCCGCAGTTGGCCTACACCTACACGTGTCGAGGAAACTCTTGTTCGGTTACTTAGCCAGACATAACTGGCAGCGGAGGGAAGGGTATTACAGTGTTGTTTTGACGGTTAACTTATTTACTTGAAAGCCGTTTTGAATGAATTAGTTTTGTTTGCACAGCACAGTCAATTAATAATTAGCCTGTCACCTTAAACCCGTATATATCTTAAGTAAGTCGTAAGTGAAATATTTTTTACGGTATATTCGTTTATTATGATAATAATCTTCCATTAAAAAACACTTGCGTGCAAAAAAGTAGTCCACCCCGTACTTTCTCTCCATTTGAGATACGGTATCTCAAAAAAAGTTTAATTTATTATTTTTATATTATGTGAAGGTAGGTAAAGTGCCGTTTATTTACGCATACTCTATATTACGATCATCATCTGCCTAGCCTTTTCCCAACCATGTTGGGGTCGCCTTCCAGTCTAACCGGATTCAGCTGAATACCAATATTTTACATGGAGCGACTGCCTATCTGACCTCCACAACCCAGTTACTGGGTAATACGATACCCCTTGGCAAGACTGGTTGTCAGACTTTCGGGCTTCTGACGACCCGTAACAACTGTCAAAGATCCATGAATGACAGCCGGGACCAACGGCTTAACATGCTTTCCGAGACACGGAGAGGTCTCGGTCTCGGTGTAATAAATATTGCTTTTTATCAAAATAAATATTTTGATAAAAAGCAATATTCTTGACAAGATCGACTCGTTCTTTAAGATGTGCTCATCATTCACTTTTACTCGAAAAACATGCGTGACTTTTTTTGTCAATGAAACGACATAAGTTTCATTTTGTTTATTTCTGTTCGTTTAATAAAAATTTTAATTAATTTTTTAACAGGTTTAAAAAAAACGGAGGTATTTTATTTGTTTGTAGAGTCGCGATTTTCTGTTCATACTTTCAGGAAAGTTTTAATATACAATATATTAGGTTATTATTAGTAAAACTTGTTGAATTTCATTGTTTCAAATCGAAGAGCACGGGGTGGGTCGATTTTTTGCACGCAAGTATTGTTATACGGTATTCGCTCACGTTTGACCACCTATCTCACTATTCCTCTATTTCTTTAAACAAGAAATGCCTCAGAATAACAAGCTTCACATTCAAATAACCACAAAAACACACTCCACTTAACCACAATGAGGTCCGCACACACTAATTCAAACGCAAACACATAATCCTTTCACCTGTGTCTTACATAATTAGAGCACATCGTTACGCCAGTGCGCTCATGCCCTTACATGCCACTAGCCGTGTGAACAAGGCTTTAGAGCGGCTCTGACGTGTTTTATTCGTAAACTTATTAAGTATGTGTTTAATAAGGGAGGGTGACCGAGTGGATGCTTTTGAATTACCTTTGCGTAATATGCTGCAAATAGAATTACAGTACCTTTGAAATAAAACTTATTAAGCATGAAATATAATTAATCTGTTTTTATTTTTAAGTGTACCTACATCTAAATGACTGACTTTACTAGAATTCATGTTATTAATCCCCCAAAATTCACTATTTACGCAAATAGTCCGTTAAATTGGGATCAAACTCACGACCTCTAGCTTACTACTCTAAGCCACCATTGGGCTATTGCCGTTTATCATTTGTCAACACTGAAAGTAATCAGTTTATTTGACAGTGAAAAGTTATTAAGATAAACAAACCTCGACATTGATAATGTCAAAATTTTATTAGTTACCAATTTACTGTCAATCAAAGTTGTCATTTAATTCAATCTAAATCCAATTTCTAAATTGATCAGCTGTTTACAACATGGCGCTGAAAATGCTGTTTTCTACACATTCGTTGAATTTCAAAGGCTACATAATTGAAAGATCTGGTGCCTTAGTTTCAGTCTGCTACGTATGGGAGTAGAGTCGGCAAAAAACGGAGGTGTGCAGGCAATCAATGAACATGAGAAAAATAAGTTTTACACAGGAATTTGATATGTGTGTAAAAACTGTTTATGCTACACTCTGGTTAGTAAAGTTATGAAAAAGACATGACAACAGACCGCTGAGTTTGTTTCGCCATTTCTTCTCAGGGGTGGTCAGATATGAAATATCAACTCCATCTAGCTTATTTTTTTAATGACGAGTAAGTGATTCCGATATTCTATTTACAGAATGAACAATTTCATTTCATTTATCACAAGTGGATAAATCTTATACCTATAGAATAATAAAATGAGATAGTTCCAAGTAGCCAGCGCAGCCATTTCTTCCGCTTACTGTACAAAGGCACCGTTCAGTTGCAATATTGGAAAAGTTTCCTTCAATTTCATTCGTCAAATATTTTCTGAGCTAGTTTCCAATGCTTCAGAAAAGTTAAATTTGTTTTTTATTTAAACATGCGTGATTGGAATGAGAAATTAATGTTCATAGCGTGAGAGTTTCAGTTCAAATTCGATTAACAGTTGGTAAAACAGGCAAGTAACTACGAATCGTACAAAATGTTGTTTTTTTTCACAAAATCCTGCTATGAATTTCACATATGTATCCACACATATGAAATACCTTCTCGTTAAGGCGCTGACAACAACTCAAGTTCTGTCCTCATCTTCTTAGTAAAAATCTTAAATTCACTCACTGACTCACCGTTATTGCGTAACACACTATCAATCACAGTCTGAATGATTTTGATTGATATTGCTAATCCATTGCTTCATGTGTTTGAAAAATGTATCTGCTCAACAAGGTAAATAACGCAATGAATTTTGTTGAACTGTCAAAATGAAAGCTATTGCTATGTACAGTTAGTGTGTTACGCAATTACCCCGCAAAAAAGTATTGGGCACGCCACAATTGCGGCGATAAGTTCCCTCTTTGAGGAGTGGCTGGAGAGGCGCCACGGCGCCCTCACCTTCCGCCTGACGCAGGTCCTCACCGGACACGGTTGTTTCGGGAGGTTCCTGTTCAGGATAAGGCGGGAGGAAACGCCAGGGTGTCACTACTGTGTGGATCGCCCGGAGGACACGGTGGAGCATATGGTGGAGGTCTGCCCGGCTTGGGCGGAGCACCGCCGCGTCCTCGTGGCGGCGATCGGCGGCGGCGATCTCTCGCGTCCGGCCCTGGTCCAGGCGATGGTACGCAGCGAGAGTGCATGGGAAGCCGTCACCTCCTTCTGCGAAGCAGTAATGCTCGCAAAGGAGGAGGCGGAGCGCGTGAGGGAGAGGCAATCTCTGCGCCCTCACGCCCCTAGTCGCCGCAGGAGACGCCCTGAACGTCGGGAGTCACCAGCTGACTCCCGGCCACCGTAGGCGCGGGCTTGCGGGCGGCGAGCAATGGGCAGCTCGCTGCCCGGCAAGGATCAGGCCCGAGTCGAGGGCGCGTTGTGTTCCACGCGCGCCTCAAAGAGATGTCAGCACAAACTGACGGGGTCCGCTAGGACCGATGCCTGCCAGGGCCGCGGGTTGTTCGAAAGAGATACCGTGGTCCCTGGCATAGGCAACTGAAGGAACACGGGTGGGTTTTAGTCAGTAAAAGTCTGACACGCCGTCCTGCTCCGCCCAGAGCGGGAGAAGTCATTGATGATTTCCCACCCTGAAAAAAAAAGGCATTTAAAAGTATTTTTTTTTATTTAATTCCCTAAAGGAAAGGGGAAGGGCTTAAATAAAATAAAATTAAAGTTTGTACGGAAGTTCGTTATTATTGCCGACGGGAAATTCCATCGAAACCACGGCTTGTTAAAAAAAATCTTTTCCGCTGCCACAAACTAAACAGCAAAGAATGTTTGAAAAAAACCTATTTTTCGTGTTAGACACTTGTCAGCAATGTAAACATATTCAATTCTCTACCAGGTACCGTTTAAAACTAAACTGTGGAACAATACCTACACAAAGTTGAATAGTTTGCACTCACCAGTTAGCCGCTTGCAGCGCTGTATCGCCGATTAGCCGTCTAGCATCGCTCGCTAGTTCACCATACAATGTTAATGCCCGGCGACTTGATTAGAGGTACGGGATTAGTGCCTTTGATGTCCAATGCTGGTATTCAGTATTTTATAACACTTAGACCTTGAGGAGCGATCGATTTGGTGAAGGAAAAGTCTGTGGAAAAACATTGACTAAGGGTAATTATATGCCGAAGATAAGATGCCTAACTGCGATACCTCTCGATCGCGGTTTATGGTACACTGCGGTACCTCGCAGTCGCGGTTTAGGGTATTCACATGCCGAAGGAGCCACTGCGGTACATCGCGGTCGCGATGTTTAGGGTATTTACATGCCGAAGGGGCCACTGCGGTACCTCGCAGTCGCGGTTTAGGGTATTAACATGCCGAAGGAGCCACTGCGGTACCTCGCGGTCGCGGTTTAGGGTATTTACATGCCGAAGGGGCCACTGCGGTACCTCGCGGTCGCGGTTTAGGGTATTTACATGCCGAAGGAGCCACTGCGGTACATCGCGGTTGCGGTTTAGCTCACTACGTCGATAAATCATAAATCATAGAGTTTATTTGTAAAACATAGGTATACAAGGTCATACATATTAAATAGTACGCTATATTCTATCTTAAGACATACAAATATGGTTACATGCAAAGTAATTAAGCTGAGCAAAATGTCATTAACAAAAGGAAACGTAGTATTATTGGTAAAAAAATGTCAGATGTGAAAATTTTAAATGCAGCATTAATAATAATTATTATAACTCTTTATCGTTTAAAAACTCGTCTGTTGTATAGTAGCATTTGTCAATAAGAAGTTTCTGCGGTACGATTTTAAATTTTGACAAATTTTGACAACGATGACATCTCCACGTAAAACAAATGCATGCTAGACCGCGATGTATCACAGTGAGGTATCCTTCGGTATGTGCGTGCGCGTCTATTATCATGCATTTGGTTATCTTCGATTTCCATTTTCAATTTTTTTCTGCATCAGCACTAACTATGAAAATTACATGATATAAATGATGACGATAAAAAAAGAAACATGATTTCACAGTTTTTTCGACATTCTGTAGTTTTTATTATAATTTAAAATAATACTCTACCCGGTTACTTTCAGCAACATGAAAACATCAGACAGCGACATGATTATGACCATGTATGTGGTACATTAATTGGATCCCTTTTATCGAAATTCTCGGAAACGCTTAAGGTATTAATAAAATAATTATAAACATAGCTTTAAAATTGTTACAACGTAAGAATTCATTATAATTGGAAATAACTGGATCGTTAATAATGTGGAATATTGATGTTTTATTTATGAACTTTGTTACCAGAATTTAATGAAAAGGTTTTCGAATTATTGGATATTTCACTGTTATTTAATATAATATATTAATCTCATTTTGCTTTTCCTATTTGTAGGTACTACTATCGACTATCAGGACGCTGCAACTACTTTCTAACTCTACTCATTTCATGTTCCTTTTACTTTTGATTTATTTACCGTTTATTTTTTGGTCCGCTTTGGCTATAGCCCCCTTTTTAGAAATCATAGTTGTAGATTTTTCAAGCACATTTTTTACTGTTCGTGGGTGGTCTGAATGCTGCATTAAATAAACCACCATAAAAAAACTATACTCACTCAACAAATACGCGAATATGGACACAGAAGCGTCCAACGCGTCGTAAAAATCAGTGTACCATTGAGAGTTATAGAGTACAGAGCGCACCACGAACTGAGTCCATTCCATTCTATCACGCAGATCTGTAAGTATCCAACTTGGGATCCACTACATCCGAATAGTTAATTCTAATCGCTTTGTTCTAAGACCCGAGGGTCAAGAAAGGGGGTAAAGGGGAGGGCAACAGGGGGTCTGCTTTGTGCTGATACCCCCAGGAATGGCATTGTACAAGTGTCTAAATTGTACTTGTAGTTGGAGTAAATTGAAAGCGCTTGTGGAATGTTTTGCGGTGCCTAACATGCAGCGGGGAAAAGGAATATTGAGCGTTTGGGGTAAGCAGATGTGGAGGAGCGACAAGTGTCGTACAGACCAGTGTTTGACAATTTACTGACGCTTAAAACATGTCAGTGTTCTTTCGCGACAATTCCTTTCAGAATCTTATCATAAAACAAAAACAACAAAATAATAGAGAATAAAATAATAATTATATAATATAATAATTGAGATGTATATTTATACCAGCGACCCGCTCCTGCTTCGCAAAAAAAAACACATTTCTTTATTATGTTAGTTTAATATTGGGTGATGTATTATACACATAAACCTTCCGGAATTGATGGGGAAACCCGCATCAAAATCCGTTGCGTAGTACAGAAGAACAACGCGGTCACACACACAGACACGAGAAGCGACTTTAATTTATAATAAGTGTAGATAGGCTTTACCTGGTAACCACGTGTATGGCAAACGGTATGGTGATCGTCGTTTGTTATTATTAGCAGACAAGAGACTGTCATAATCCCTTAGACCCTTTACGATGCACACTTGCCCTAGAAAATATTACTTCATGCCAACTGAAAATATTACAAACCTATCTATTCCGGAACATTAATATGTCCAGACTACCCAGTAATTCTTTTTGTCGAACATTGCGTCGATCATCGGACCATTTTTCTAGGAACGTGATTCGTAACCACAATATTGTCGTTATTTCTCAGCCTAGCGCTTGTATCGTACGGACAATGTCTTCACGGGAAATACTGACTTATTTATTGCATGATCGTGCAATATTATACACTGTATCTATTGTTGTTAGGTCTTGGAAAATAAGAATGTTGGAGGGACTGTCAAATCACTTGTACCATATTTGCATTTTATTGAAAACGTCAATAAAATGCAAATATGGTAACGATCGTATATTTCATTTTTGTGAATGTCTTGTATGTAGGTTGGTATAAAAAGTAGGTAGGATGAGAATTTGAAAATTATATAGGTAAAATGGTTTATACCATATTAAAGATACATAAGTACGTGTCGCATCACGCACAATGAAACGTTCCGCAGTTGGGATGAATTTCTTCCAACAGTTGAAAAATATGTTTTCCCACATCTATATCGATATACATCACGGTCAATTCTCTAACTGCAAATGTAAGTTTGTAATGGCAAAAATATTTTTATTTTTTTTATGAGATAAAATAAATAAATAATAAATAAATAAAATAAATAAAATAAAATGAGCTATTTTCGAACTTTTTCCTTTACTTGTGCTGTGAGACCTTGCTTCATGCCAAACATGATTCTAATAAGTCAACGGGAAGTACCGTTTTGAATTACTTGCGAGTATCAAAAAATGTCGCATAAATGGCCGTACTTTTTTAATGCGTTTTTAGAGTTCCACGGGATGTAAGATACGTATTTGATACTGGAAAACGGGTCTTGACGAACTGACAGACAGACGGCGGTTTTTTCACTCTTGATCAGTACATACCAATACTTGGCCAGAGTGCTAAGTACATACACTGGCTACTCCTAACTACTGAAATGTCCAATTTCCCTTCCTAGCTTTGTTTATTTTAACTACATAAAACAGCCAATTTAAAATAAATTGGGTTTAACCTGCTACCGAGCCATTAAATAAGCCTCGTAAACTTTATAAATAGCTAAATTTACAACCCTCATCAGTATAAAGTCGGAACGGTAAAAAATCTTGTATTTTCTGACAGTCGTGAGTTATACGTACTTGAAATAATTCAATTAACACATTGCATAATTGATGTATGACGGAGAATAGAACTTAGTGCCGTGTATTAGGAGGGCCTCATTGTTGAAAAGCCTAATAATAAATCAATAAATAAGTGTCTCCGGGAAGATGGGTTTACGGGCAAGCCAGCCGGGCCAGCCGGGCTGTATCCGGGCAAGCCACTTTCCAGGTGTTCATCGCATCGGTCAAGCACAGCACTGAGACAACCAGGGGGCGGCTAAAATTTTACCTGTCAACTTTTTATTGCTGTGGTCAGAGAACAGTAAGCTAATACTGGTAATTTTGAGGACGCCCAGGCCACCAAAATGGATGGGTAGTGTGGCTTGAAGCCACGGTCAGTCGACCAAGGCCACATTTAACCCGGCGCCAATGACGCTGGTTCATAATTCTTTTTTACGCTGATCGTGCAATTTTAGCGTTTGTGTAGCCGGAGATACGACCTCCTTCTAACCGAACCGCATGTATGCTAAGTGCAACGCCGCATACATAGCGAGATATACGTGCATCAACTCAAAAAGGGTAAATATGACCCAGCGTCATCGCTGGCGTAGTATTTTTGTGACATACTTTTATCAGGTAAATTAGTATTTGTTGTCAATTAACCTTGTCCCTTTTTTATTTTTTATTAAATATGGCACTGATAGACCACCCTGAGAGAATATTTGCGGTGTTAGAAGAGTCGGGGTCTGACGAAGAAGGGTCAAATGCTGCTTCGATAGTTGCGCGAAAAAATCGCAGGTTTTACGAGTGAACCTCCGGAGGAGGTCCCCCGAAGGTTCCAGGAACTCACAGAAGATGTCAAATATGACCGTCTCAAAGGGATAAGAAGACATCTAATACTTGTAATGCATGCCAGATTTACATGTGCCCAGATCATTTGATTCCGTACTGCAATAATAACAGTAGTTCTATGTCTCTGAATGAGGAAGTAGAGGACTGTTTTGTTACTATTATTATGATAACAAGTTTGTTTGTTCTCTATTTTATCATGTACGATTAATAATTTATATTACTATTTAGAATAATTTAACAATAATTTAAAAAATATTAATGTTATGTTTTCAGAGTTGATTTTGCATGCGCTATTATGAAAGCTACTAAAATTTTGGATTATAAAATATTTGGATTTATTTCTTTATTACTACATATGCAAAAAACTCTTGAATAATATATAATTATTAAAATTTAGACAACCTCTTAAATTTCATGACAATTACTCGATAAAAAACATTCGTCATTCGTCATTTGCCCCGGGTTAAATTTGGTGGCTTCCATATAGGGGCTAAAATTACAATTATTCGTTTTCAAAGCAATTCTCACAACCAGGTAAGCGGTCGCTTTGAAATAAATTCTCACAGTATAGACCACTAGCTAATTAAAGTTAGTGTTACAAATGATGACAACTAATCAAGTTGAGATATCAACTGCAATCACTAACTTTATATACTGAGTACTTAGGCATCCATCTAATCACAAAACAGAATCACTTTGAGTAAAATTGAAAGCCACATTTCTTTCTTAATCTCAGCGATACATTTACTGGTTTAATTTTCTTTTTGTTCTAGCCCAACTTAGAAACCCAAGCCGCGGTCGAACCCTTGCAATTATTATTCTACAGCCGTCTCCCACAAGAAACTTGCTATTTAGTTTCAGCAAAACCAAATAAAAAGTCAATAAAGTACAAATAAATCAGCTGTCTGCGTAATAAACAAATCTAACTAAGTCCCAGTCAGGCTAAGGTCTACGCAGACCAGGGAGGTCACGCGACTACTATCTTTATCTTTAAACTTTGCAAATTGACAATTGCTTCTGATTGATTTCCAACAAAGATGATAATTTAAACTGTTATCGATGAAGTCTGTTTTGAATTCAGATAAGGGCTGATTTTTTTTCCTCGAATAAAAGTTATCAGGCGATGGAAAAATCAGCCCTTATAAGAAAAGAGAATTTAATCTTGATAAGTTGAGTAAATACTACTTATAACATTGATTTAACCTTAGCAAAGGAAAAAACTGTGCTGGCTCTGTAATTTCGTTTTAAGTAATCTTTCACTTAAAACGAAAACGACGACCTTGGTAACGATCTATCCACACATACTCCTGCCCCACCACAAAAGTTAATGTCCCTTCCCATTCGCAGTCCATCGTGAACGACGCGCATTACCATTACCATAACGACCACGAAAAAACAAAACCGGCCGAGTGTGTACACGCCCTTACCCATATTGTTTCACTTACGACATTCTGAACTCAAGGGATTTACATACATCGGCGGACCAGCCGACATTTTAAATGTGTTTTTCTACCTTTCATATTAAAATAGAATAGATAGTATTCTCCGTACGTTTATAACGTTTTGTACAAATGGGAAATGAAGGCCACAACCTGTGTGATGTCAGGTTTATAATTTCAATTTAGTTTGGAGCCGCAGAGAAATTAAATTGAGAGGATTTGGACTTAGTTCAGTGTTGTTATAGTATACTAGTGTATTTTCCATTTAGCTAAGTACCTAAATGGGTGGATTATAATTATAAAATATAGGTTCTTTGATAGCCACTTTGAGCAGTTCTACTAACTAAATAAATTAGCATAGATTTTAGCCGTAATGGCTGCTGCCAACAGGTTCTTACAAACAAGCTTGTTTCTGCATTGAACCGTTTTCAGAATTTCATAAGATTTCTTTTGTTCTAAAGGTTGTAACAACTTTATCTATTTTTCTTTCTTTGTCTCTTTCTTTTCTAAGGCAAAAATCCGACTCTGGGCTCTTTTTAAATTATTCATCGAAATTTCAGATGTTCTGACATTAACCACATACCTACATTTATAGTTAAACTAGCGTAAATACATCGAGATTTCTTTGGCGGATGTAATACTCAGCCTACAAAATGTTCCCACTGCTGGGACACAGGCCTCCTCGCAGTGCGGTGTGGTGGACTGTAATCTACCATGCGGGTCAGTTGGTATCAGTTGTAAGTTAAATATACATGTATTCTACACGTAACAATTCTGGAGAAAATTCTCTAAGTGATGATGAAAACCGCATCGAAAACCGACGCATTGTTTGAATGAACAACGTGGTCACACAGGCGGACAATTATTTAATTTATAATATGTACAGAAAATATTATTATCAAAGTACACTTATTTACGTTAAGGTACATCCAAAAGCAGATGGCTGATGGGGCCGAAAGGTTCTGGAGTGGCGACCGCGTACCGGAAGACGTAGCGTTGGAAGGCCTCCCATAAGGAGGACCGATGACCTTGTGAAGGCCGCAGGAACCCGTTGGATGCGAGAAGTACAGAACCGGTCGAAGTGGAGGTGCTTGGGCTCCCCCAAGCATTCAGGCCTCCGCCTGTGCCCAGCAGTGGATGTCTTTCGGCTGAAATGATGATGATGACGTCCAAAAAGATTGCCTTTATGTACAGTAGGCACTTGATAACCACTACACCTCGCATTGAATAAATTGAGACAAATTGTAGGTAAATATTAAAATATTTCACATTTTACTGTAAAGTGCTTTACATTGCAAATTATACTATCGCTATTTCGTTATACACGCCTTTTAATATTATTTTATAGAACCTTTTGTTAAACAATTCGGAATTTATTGAATATATTTCACGGTTATCTGAATAGGAGTTTTAGTCAATTGTAATTATTATACGTTTGGTGTGTGGTTTGTGTGAAAACGAATGTTTTTATTGGGTAACTTTTTATTAAAAATATTAAAAACGGGTAATTAAACCCTTGTTGGTAGTTTTCTTGTAAAAAAAAACGAATGCCAATTAACCATGGTTTGGTTAGTTACTTTCTTCGTACAAGGGCACGCATCGTAAAACTAATGTATGTAAACAGTAACACGGAACGGGAATGAAAAATAAAACTAAAAACAAACGGAACCTCGGTTAGATTTAATAAAAACAAATTGTCTCCAAAAGTGTAAACAGTAAAACCTTTCGAAAAAAATCCAGTCGGGAAGCTAATGCTGCTTTCACACTGCGACAATTTTATCGCACGTTAGGTCGTGGACACACTATCGAGTCGCGCGGGCGCGCGAGCTGCGGCACCCTAATCATGTTACTTTAATGGTAATTGGAAACTGTACCGTTTGACATTAGAAACTCCATTGATGTTATGGGATTCAGTTACACGGACAAGTTTTGCCTTTGTCGAAAATTGTACTAACTGGCCGAGGGGAGATTTGAAACCATTTTGGTTGATAGTCATAGTCGGTTAAGGGTCGCTATTGTTTAAAGTATATTTTGATATTCAATTGTTACTAGCTGATGCTTGTGTGAACATTCTGTACCTTATCTTAGTGTACGTCTCACGAGTTGTTAGTTTCAAAATTAAGAAATCTTGGATTTAAATTCAATTTTTTTATGCTTGCAGACAACATTACGCACTTAGTATTAATTACGCTCTTTTTAAATAATCTAATTCATAATCATTCTGCACAATATGATTGCTCTTAATTTTGATATCAAGTTTTGATTCGATCAGTAACGAGTTACCGTTAGAAATTATTTCTATAAATAGTTATTTCTGATTAAAATCGACTAATTTACAAAGAAAACATATAAGTTAGGTGTTAATTGTAGAATGTATATAATTCGTAATTCAATAATCGTGTTATGACTGCGAGTCGTTTATCGAATCACAGGTAGGCTTAGAATCTAGGGACACAAACTAAGACAACAGAAACTTTCGTAGAAAAAGTCATATCAAATATAATATTTTTAGTGACCTTATTAACCTGATGTTTTATCTTTTGCAACTTTCTGGAGGACGGAGGACGTTTGAGGACGCTGGAGGACGTTTTCCAAAGTCCTCTTCTCATACAGAGAAGGCATGAGCATTGTTCACATGTCCAGGTTTCCTCAAGATATTTTCCTCCACCGATGTCAGTAATAATAAACCAATACAAAGTTAGAAACTTAGCTAGAAACTTTAAACTTAGTTAGAAACTTTTAAACTAGCTAAGTTTCAATAATAAGGTTCAATTGAATGCAATTGCAATTGTATTGAATAAAAATATGCCTTCTGCGAATAACGATATAGGTTTCCGTTTCAAAACGTAAAAGAAAGCTCCTCAATTTTCGTAGAATGTTCACTACACGTCAGGATCTTCTTGCTCAGTGAAACATACGCGCCAAATGAGGCAAACAAGGGGCTTCATGAACATGTTACAGCAGGAAAGCTGTGATCACATAAGTACTCCAGAATTCTTTTCAAGTAAAATATTTTTTCGGTGACTACTTATGCTTTTCGGATAGGGTAATTGTTCTTCGAAAATAGTCTCATTTGCTATGTGGGAGGTGAAAAGCTAGACGCAAGGCTTACGATTGATTGCCACTTAAAGCAACAATATTTTGCGATGCTTAAATAAAAGGCTGAAAAGAAGGAAAATATTTAACCGATCCTCTAAAACCTTAGTGACCGTCTAACGATGGACACTTTTTAAATTAATGAACCTCTAAAAGATTTTAGCGCTTCTAATGATGGACATTTTTTTTAATAATTGAGCGTTTTTTAACTTTGTTGTTATTGTACACAATAGTTGGTTGTAGTAGCTAAGCTAGGATACCCCGACCAAACTAGTTAGGTTAGATTAGACCAACCACGTGCGACCCGAAATGTTTAGTAAAAACACCCCAAAAAGACCCTAAAATAGGAATTACTTGAGGTTCACTAAAAGAAGCGCAGTCATTACATTAGTTTTACTAACATAGTTTCTAAGTTGTTCTTACTAATTCTATATGGTTTGTGTGTATTTTTATGTGTCACCCACAATAAACTATATTATTATTATTATACTAACTGCGCCCCGCTGTTTCACCCGCATAAGTTTCGATCTCGTGGGAATATCGAGATAAAAAGTATCATATATGTTAAACCTGGCTATAAACCATCTGTGTGCCAAATTTCATCCAAATCCGTTTAGTAGTTTTTGCGTGAAAGAGTAACAAAAATCCATCCATCCATCCATACAAACTTTCACGTTTATAATATTAGTAGGATTACATTAGAGTGTTCAATAATATTTTTAGGAACATAATGTAGAATAAGAATTATTTGAGGTTTAACATGCCGAAAAAAATTGTCGCCAGTCTGTATCAGCCTTAGCAGTATATTTAAAAGAGCTGCTTATATCCGGCAGGCTGCAACGTTATCCACTGCAGTGCAGTGGCTGCAATAGTCCGCGTTCTTCCCCCGCGGGACTTAATGACGCCCAGCACTATGCTCCTTTTAATTGATTTCCATTTAATTAGGATTTTTATTAGAAGCAGTAAATATTCCGAACGAAAGGTTCGTTAAAATTGTTATTGGTTTTTCAATTTGATTTTGGATTAGATAAATGTAGTGATAAATTGAAATACGTGAGAGGGATTATAGTCGGATCGGATGAAATCCTAGACCTACATTTTTATTTTTTATTTGTAAATTCACAGTAAAAACTCACAGTACTCTAAAAGCAATGAAAATAGCAAACTGTGTGTACCTACGCAATTTAAATAATCTACGCCATTTTGCATAAAAAGAATCTCAGCGGGTAGCCAAATGTTGTGACTATGCCACGAATTACGTCATTCATTTTTCGTGTATTGTCTGGGTGATATAAATTTACTTCGTGGTGATACTCGAAGTATTTTTGTGTAAAATCGTTTAAAACAGAACAGTTTTGCCTGAAAATAAAATATTCCTCATTCACTTAACGTATAGCTTGAAGAGACTCTCCTAATGATTATGCTTAGCCAGAAGATTACTTATAATCGCAATGCAATGCAAAAGTTTCATTTTTATTGATTGTATGTGTGGTGCGAACTGTAAATATAAGTTGGTAATTAATAAATAAATAACACATTTCTAATGGAGCCCTAGACGATCCTAATAGAGAAATATGGAAGTAAAAAACATGTTGCGCCGACCCCAAATAAATTGGGATAAGGGCAGGAGAATGATGAATGCTTGTAAGAGTAAGTAAGCATGATTTCAAGCACATTTTCACTTTCATCATCGTCTGCCCATCTTTACCCACTACTGGGCATAGACCTCTCTTTGCTGCTGACAATATCCACGCTCCTATGCCTCTTCCAGCCAGGTTTTCTTTGAAAAAAACCTATGAAAATAACTTATTTCACCAACAACCGCAAAACATTCAATTCCACTGTTCTACATACAATTCTCGAGAGTGCATTGAAGTTGCGCAAAAATTGTTTGTATGAAACAATATCGTCAATCATTGTTCTATCGTACAGTCGGCCACCGCGATCCTGCGCCCATTACAGTAATTGAATTGCGAACAATTTGTTTCCTTTGAAGAAATTGTTTATATCTTAACAACACATTTTAGACCACGGTAAAAGTACTCGTTAGCTCTGCCACGTATTACATAAGGTCGATTTTTGAACTGCGATAACTTTTTGAACTGTAAATGGACAATGGTTGTGGGACCACTCGGAAGTATTCGGATTTTGATTTATACCCGATAACGGAATTCGCTTATACCCATGAATGCGTAGCAGCAGAATGCGGGAACTGGGAATTTATGCCGCTTCTTGTTTCGACTTTAAGTAGGATTGAGACAAGCGATACTGTGGCTATTGAATGGGATTAAAAGACTTAGAAATTTGGTCGTTTTGGTAGCAGGATCCGAACTGCGAATCCTAATAACAACAAGGCAATTAGAGTTGAATATAAGATTAATTTAATTGACTAGTTTAGAAGATTTTGACTGCGTTTAGTAATCATTACTGCATTAATGTTTTTATTATTTTGTTTAATAAAAACATTTCATTTTGTTTAGCTGCTTTTCTGTTTGTTTACCAAAATCAGGTCAAGCTCCCATTAGCGAGGTATCGGTCTCAACTATTATTTATTTTATCGCAAATCTTAGCTTACTTTATTTAGCTCGAAGCGCTTGCCTGATGTTCGCAGCAAAGTTTACACAATAATGAATAAAATGAACGGTTCAAGTGTTGTGACAAGACTCTCCTGTAACGAGAACTAAACCAGTGGCACAACTAGCAACTAGCAACTTCGGTAAACTTCAACGCGATGTTAAACAGAGAGACGTAGCTACTTAATAGACAAGCTCAGTTTTTGTTGAACCTGATTTTACTATGGTTCCAAACGTTCACATAAATTGACAAATTGTATGAAGCAACTGATATTTGTTCGCGATTTCCGTGTTAAAAGTTGTTCACCAAGATGAGTATGAGTTGTAGTTTTGCAGGATATTGCTAATCCATTGTTTTGTATGTTCGAAAAATTTGTCTGCTCAACGACGTAAATACCGCAATGAATGTTGTTGAACTGTTAAAATGAAAACCTTTGCTACTGTCAGTGTGTTACGTAACTACCCCGCTGCGCTGGTCGTTTTATGACGTGCAAGTGACATTGAAACTTAGTATGACAAAGAAATTACGAGGTCGAGTATACAATGACCCCGTTTCAGGTTTAGGGTCAACAGATACTAGGGTTGGTTGTAGGTATGTGCCACTAAAGTACAAATTATGTTCACGTTTCACAATGAAAGTTTTACGAACTGAAACTATAATATTTGCACTTATTTACACCTGATAAAGGTCTGTCCTATACTTGCCTGGTAACTCTCATCATCATTTCAGCCGGAAGACATCCACTGCTGGACATAGGCCTCCCCCAAGTACCGCCACTTCGACCGGTTCTGTGCTTCCCGCATCCAGTGAATTCCTGCGGCCTTCACAAGGTCTTCCAACGCTAGAGTAGCGTAGCGTGGTAACGATACTAAACTCAATTTTCATTATAAAATATCTAGAAGTTGACATGTCGAAAATATCTAGTGTCATAAGTGCTCAAATCGTTTTCGTGCACATATTCATAGCCCCAACTTTCTGGCGCGTCGGCATTTCGTGGTGCTGACCAAGTTGTGAGTTGTGACGTCACGCCACTCGTTTTCACGCCCAACTCGACTAACTTGCGTTACGGCTAGTTTTATGTGCTGGGAAGTTTGTGTGGAGCTGGCTTTATAGTATGTAATGTAGAGTAATGCGACTGAGATGTTGAAAGACGGTGAATTTGATACTATTGTTATCGTGAGCATTGGTTGGTTTTAATCTGGTTTTTGAGGTTACTTGCGTTTTAAATCGCCCAATTAAGAGTTAATAGGTTTGGATTTCATTCGTTAAACGACGCCTAAGTGCCCTTTTGTTTTTGTATACTTTGTTTTAGTTAGTCATTTAATTTAGTACTTAGTGTAAATAGTTCGTTATCTATACATACAATGCAAAAGCAAAAGAGCTTCAACGAAGAAGTATCCTTTGATACTTCTTCGTTGAAGCTCTTTTGCTCTACTCATCTTATTATACACATCGCGCTGAGACTACGAGAAACTGACGTATCTACAGGTTTAATCAATACACATAAACGCACACATCATTCATCATAAACCAAAGCACTAAAGCTAGACACCCACAACAATTAGGCCACACCTGCCGCGCCGCTAAAGTGCCAGGCGTGAGTAACCGTGACGTCACCGCCAGCTCGCACTTACCTCCAATCCTTTGCGATATTAATCTCCTTGAGCGCCGCTTAAGTACGACACCAGATTAACTGTAGCACCATTAAAACAGCGGAAATAGAACATTTCTAAAACAAGACTTATCTAATCCTGTTGAGGAAATCCTCATCACTGTCATTTCAGCCGAAAGACGTCCACTGTTGGACGTAAAGCCCCCCAAGCGTCACCACATTGACAAGTCTTGTGCTTCTTGCATCCAGCGAAGTTATGGTAATATGCTTAAAAAAACGAATGTACCGTATCAGTCATGTAGGCCACTTTTAGTATTATAGGCTACACAGGCTGCAGACTACGGACCCGTTCTCAGGTCAACTCAGAATAATTCTCCAGATTGATAGATCCTAATTTTACATAGAGCAAGACTTTTATCCAAGGTAGAAGTAATAGGGCGTTGGAAATGTAAGTAATGTCTATCGGTTGGGCCATTTATCTCCGAAACGGCTGGACCGATTAGTGCGGGCTCCTCTAATGGTTTGTGGCGTTAAAGTAGTGCTGTAGGTAAACCCGCTTTTAGGGCAATCCCTAACAACAGATTCACCTACCTATAGCATTGGGGGGATATTTACTGTCGGTTTTGTCCTGTTTGACTAAACACTGCGTTGCTGTAAACATATTTATTCTTTGCTTGGTGTATTTCATCGAAAAATATTTCCGTTTAGACACAACTACAACAAGGTTATTTTTTTAAATTTTCTGAATGGACCTTCTCTTGACCTCGATCACACCTGATGGAAAGCGATGGATGAGATATATGATGGAAAGAGCGTGCTCTTGCTATGAAAGCAGCCGGGTTAAATAGTGTTAGTTAACAGGCTATAACTGTTCATGTATCAGATAAAATACCAGAAAACGTGTTGGTACGTGGGTTCTGAAGAAGTAGATACGCTTTCTTGTGCAGCAATTGGCTTGAAACACCACAAATGCCGATAGCTGTTCCAGGTCTGGAAATTTCTGTTAAACAAACAAAAAAGGAGATTTCTTGTATGGGTTTGCGTTTTGCTAAACAGTGATACCGTCTTCTACTTTCTCTTCATGTTTGCAGCAATGCCAGTATTTTTCTGTACGTATTCCAAGGAACATCAACCCAAATTCTACCACCGCTGACTGTATGGCGTCACCACGTCAGGGTCCACAGAGCCGTGTGAACACGACGTGACGCGGCGTCGGGCCGCGAGCTTAGCTCACACCTTCATATTTACCAGCCCTTTATCTTCTGAAGTAAGATAATTGCAGAAGTCCTTCTATGTCTATTTGAGGGGTATTGCGTTACCCAATAACTGGGTTGTGGAAGTCAGATGGGCAGATACTCAGACAGATACTCCAACGTAGTTGGGAAAAAGTTAAGCAGCTGATGATGAGTCATCTTCCGTCGTATTGATCTGCCTCTATATCTGAAAGGTCATTTGTTTGTTAATAACCAGCCTCCTCTCAGTGAGAATGAAATTCTAGCCATAATCTCAACGTTTGATAAATAGGTCGATCATGGCTTGAATCTTACTTATGTCATGAAAATGGTGTACACGTTCGGGCCAACCTCTTGCCCCGAACGTGTACGCCATATCGTCTCCTTTCCACCGTGGGTTAGTAGGGATAAGAACAGTAGAAATAAATCGTTGTTTGTACCAGTATGTGATAGTTTTCTTTAATATTCAACCTTACAATGAAATGCAACACGTGGGCCTTCTGAACAGTTTATCGAGTGTTCTCCCTAGGCAGTCCTTGTTTGCACTGACTAAGCATACATAAGATGATGCGTGTTAAAAGGCTGGTCTGTGTCACTTGGCTAAATTTTATTAAGACGGCTGGCAGTTCTTAGTGACTTGCGGGGTCAACTCGGTGGAGTTAGGAGGGGTTCAAGTGACTTAGCTTGTAAAATTCTTGAAGTATTTGATATGGCTGAGTTGGACGAGCAGAAAGGAGGTTACATGCTGAAGCAATTAGGTACAGTCAGCAGCAACCCAACATACCTTATTATAACGAAATATTTAAATTTTGAAGAACTGCGTGTATTTAAGTAAAGGTGATAAAGTATAAATCGCCATGCAATGCCTATTAGACAAACGATTAAAATTCAAATTTATTTAAGACGTCTACTAGGCCTCAATTTATGTTTTAAAATCTAATTACCTACAACAGTAAAGTAAGATACCTCATAGCTTAAATACTATGATTACGTATTGAAAACAAGACCTAGACCTATTACTAAGAAACAGTTCACTTAATGTTCTACAAGAATTAAATATCAACGGCATAATTATTAAATTCACGACCTTTACCTTTGATATTTAACCATTTTCACAAAAGTTATAATTTGAGCTTGTAATGAAACGCGCTATAGTTTTTCCTGCGAGTAATTGACGTGTAACGCGTTGCGGTACGGTGCGGTGCGATGCGACGCGGCGCGATGATTAACGAGCGAATTGTGAAGACTCACTTGAGCATTATCCCTGATAGTTCGAGAGCCCACGAATTTAAGTTTTAGGTGATCTGTTTGATATGTAATATTTAATTAATAGGTAATTTTGGTTTTTTCATTTATTAATGTTATTACGTGTCATTTTTGTATTTTTTTAAACTCTAGAGTTCAAAGTTATTGTTCATTTCAAGCAACCAGCGAGTAAGCAAACAAGTAAGTCAGGAAGCGACACCAAGTAAGTCATCTAATCCGGCCTCATCTAGTTTTATTAATAATATTACGTGTCCAAGATTTATTTAACAAAATATAAGTAATTATCAGCCTTGTCAGCGCTGCTTAGACTTTCTGGGCGGCCAAGGACATGCCTTGTTGTTCTTGAATTTCTCAGACGAACCCTAATTATGTGTTCTGTATGTCGCCAGCTTCCAAACTAAGAGTATAATGTGAAACCCGCTGTCTCCATACATTATTTATTCACTTTGTTATAACGCCTTTACCTATATCCTAACAAAGTCTAGACTCCAGCCTTTGTGGGTCCCGTTACTTAGCCATCGGATTAAATATGTAGCTTCATAAACGACTAGGACCGGTGTTATCAACCAAGGTGATCTTACGGCAGGAATAGAGAATTTTTGATGAAGATGTTAACAAACATCGGTTTGACGCTAATAGTTAATTGTAAACGCGAACATCAATTAATTTATTGTGACGGGTATACTCGTACACGGCATTAGTATTGTATTGCAATGACGATTTTAAATAACTTAAAACTTGAAAAGAAATATGAACTACTTTTATGTAAAAACTTTCGTGGCTAAAATAGAGCTCAATAGCGTGCAATTAAAGAAGCCTATGTCCAGCAGTTTACTGATTTAGGCTGATGATGACACATTTTTATGACAAAGTGTCAAAAACAGTCAATCGAGACAGCCGCTGCGCTGTATCGAGTAGATGTATGAGGTTCAAAATTGCAATATGATCTTTAGTATTTTTAAACTTAAATAGCAGCGGAAGGGTTAATGGTAGTCTCGTTGTCAAATAATAGTAAAAAAAATTGAGGGTGTTATTTCCCTCCCATTAGAAAATCGTTATATTTTCCTGGCCGGCGCATTAATTTTTAGGTACAAAATGTTCGAAACCTGAATGATGTCCTTCAATATACTGTCGTGCCATCGATACCACGAAGAAGAAGTAATAAAATATCATTTTCAATGCAATAGTCCGCTCAGTGCGGTAGCTTCAAAAGGTATTATGTGTCCGGACTTGATAAAGGAAAGAATTTTAAAACAGACGATTTGAAAGAATTGACTTGGAAGTCATATATTCCAGCCATTTGTGGTTGAAACACTAGAGTCATGTGGTCCGAGTGCCCACTTGGTTTTTCGAGACATATCTGGGGACAGCAAAGACACCAATAATTATAGACCAGTATCCGTGTTGCCGGTATTCAGCAAAGTATTCCAAAAGGTAATGCTCAATCAAATGCTTAATCATTTTAACAAGAACAAAATCTTACACGATCAACAATATGGTTTCACCAAAAGACGTTGTACAACTGACGCCGGTGTCACCTTATTAAAACACATATTTACAGCGTGGGAGGAAGCCCAAGATGCCATAGGAATCTTTTGTGACCTCTGCAGGGCATTTGACTGCGTCAATCTCGAAACGTTGAAAGTCGAGCATTACGGACTAGGTAAACTTGCGCTCAGTACTTAGTAAAATCTTATTTACATGATAGACAGCAAAAAGTTCAAATAAATGGTATCAATTCACTTGGTTTACAAGTAAAAATGAGTGTTGAATTAAGATACTCCATAGACAAATTAGACGTGATTAAAAACATTGCTACTAAAAATACGTCAATTTACGTCAGGCGCTGACTAATTTGACAGGACTAAACTAATATTTATCTTCTGTCCTTTTCTTAATGAAATAGAAAGAAAAAGATGCACTGAACTTAAATTTAGTTTAGTTTGTGAACAAGGGAATCGGCGCCAGTATCAAAATCTTACCAGCCAATGAATTTATAAGGTGCCTTAAAGCATGGTTGAGGGAAAAGAATTTTTACTCGGTAAACGACATATTTAATAAGACATTGAAAAATAAATAACAATTATAATAATTTAATTACCACATGAAATTTCTAATAATAATAATGACGTGTGTCGGGCATACCACCGTCCGGGTGAGTCCACTGACTAAAACCCACCCATGTTCCTTCCTTTGCCCTTTATGTTCCGGGGTAGCGGTACCCTTTCGAACAATCACGCTGAATTCTCGTCTGGCTAACGACGAGTACTTGCACAGGCATAACCAAGTAGCCAGGATTATTCACCAGCAACTTGCTTTGAAATATAAACTTGTCGATTCTGAGGTATCGGATTACAAGTAGGCCCAGTTCTTGAAAATGACCATTTCACGTTGTACTGGGATCGCTCTATCATTACTGACAGGACTATTGTCGCCAATAAGCCTGATATAGTGATGATAGGTCGATTAGCGCGCCGCACAATGATTGTCGATGTTACCATTCCACATGACCGGAAACCTCGTGAAAGCTGAGAAAGAGAAACAAATTAAATATCTCAACTTAGCACATGAGGTTGTTGACATGTGGAATGTGAGCTCGGCTGTCATTGTGCCGATTGTCGTATCGGCCAATGGCCTGATGGCCGAA
This sequence comes from Apamea monoglypha, assembly GCA_911387795.2. Taxonomy (NCBI): domain Eukaryota; kingdom Metazoa; phylum Arthropoda; class Insecta; order Lepidoptera; family Noctuidae; genus Apamea; species Apamea monoglypha. The sequence goes on along the minus strand of OU426933.1, from coordinate 657,056 downwards.
AGCCTCGATCAATATCTATCGAGGCTCTCGTTAGGCGGTGGGATCAAGGGCCTGATTCAAAAGAAAGTACTCCTCGATACGGCTCGCATTTTGAGGAGTTTCCTATCTCTGGAGTCCTAACCACCGGTGGATCACTATTTTTTTTATATTTTTAAATGTTTTTTTTTATACTAATATTTAAAAATGTAATAAAATAAGACAACTAAGTGAATAAATGACATAATATTGCTATACAATTGTAATTTTAATATTAATAACTTTAACGGGGCACCGAGCTGTTTATACACAAAAACGCGCTTTTATAACGGTTGTTTGAAGTAGTAAACAATTAAATTAAAATCTCAGGAAATAAATTGGTATTATTGGCCATATATACTAGGCAGTATACAGGATGGAAACACGATTTGATAAAGTTGGCTCGATAGAATAAATTCACAAAGTTATCTCTAAAAAACACAACAAACGCTTAGTACGGCGTGAATACTTCGCGGAAGGTCATCAGTTTTTTAATAATAACAAAACAACATGTTTTATACAACGTATACGATTTACATTTTCAAAATGTGTATTTGTTTAACAATAAGAAGGAAATACCTAAATTCGCGCGAGTTTTGCCCATCATAAGCAGAGCCGCCGCGCCGCCCTCTTATCCGCTTTAGTCCGCCGTCGGCCATCGGACGGGGAGCTTGTGTCGCTTGCGCTTACGCACGGATTTAATAACGTAACGAAGAAAATTGTGTGAAAACTAATTGTAGCGTATTTGAAATTTGTTTATTTATTTATTTTTATTTGAAATGGGGAACAAAGTAAAGAAATCAAGACAGAAGGGGTTGGCGAAAAACCAATGCTAAACGCTTGCATGAAGAAATGAAGTAAGTAAAATTCGTATACTTACCTACTTATTTACTAATTGCCTTACCAAGTGGTGTTATTTTTTTTATGGGGTATTTTAAAAAGAATTGAATTTATCTTTTAGAGCAAGAAAAGTACAGGCTGAGAATGTTGAAGACAAAAAGAATACTCCTGTTGCTTCGTAAGTATACTCAGTACAGTACCTACCTACTTTCTAGTATCTGGTGACACTAATTCATGCAGCCAAATGCATACTGAAGACTCGGTAAGTGCTCAGTATCAAGGTTCGATGACCGTCTTTGTGAATTTCGTAATTTTTTTCTATTAATTTCGAAATTTGGAAAATATGTTCTCGATCCGTGATTATGCACGGATCGACAACATATTTTCCAAATCACGGATTAAATCTACTATGATTTGAATCATTCTGTATTATTTTTTTCTATTTACAATATGTAACAAAAACCCTGTCCGATCCTTAAGAGTATTATTCGGCATCGTACTGCGTACACATATACGTAATCATTTAATGGATTTGAGATTATTATTTTTCCCCAGTGAATATCATTAAATTAAAATAAAAAATAAAAACTGACCAAAGGCAACACTGATCGCTCGACAAAGTTCACGTCTTACTACCTACAGTTTTGTGTCAAAGAAGCCGCCCATGTCATGAACCGCGCTTTGTCGCGTGCCGCCAAACATACCTACACTACGCGGGGTGCGCGTAGGTATCAGCTGATATTGTTTTGTAGGCATAGTAATCCGGATTTCAGATACTCTCTGTATTTTGTGTTTTTGACTTAATTCTGTTTATCAAGAAACAATTAATTGAATTAAATGTAGCCCTGATAAGGGCTTTTTTTTAAATGTGATGTGCTTCTGGCAATGTACTTACCGACTGCAGGTGTTAGTTTATTAAAACGTTCACTTGTTGTTGTTGCATACTTCGGCGATCATGCTCCACATGTCCACCTCCAACACTAATACACATTCGACACCTTTTTGCTAAATTTACAAAAAAAAAACACACAAACACATTTACAAAATTCCATTCTTGGTTCGTAATCAGTGGGCAGAAGGGATTGAACCCGCCGGTAGTGATAAGGGTGCTGACCATCTCCCTTCAGCACACTCCAAACCGCACTGTGGTTTGTGTCTAATCGTCGCGCAACAGAGCGTGTGCTTTGCGTGGGGTCCGCGGCAAACATATCCAGCACTTGTTCCTCAATTTCCTCGTTGCGCTCTCGTGGTCTTCCAGCATCAGTGGCCTGCGACTCGTGCCCATGAACATTGCCTGTGGTGTATACACTGTTATGCAGGCGTTGGAACGCACGCTCCGACGGTACTGTCACACCTGGTCTATTAGCGAAACGCACCTCGTACGTATTACGCGCAGCTGCATAATTGCAGTCGGTCTTGCCTAAGCACATCAACATATTAAAATATTCCTGATTAGAATACGACATTGTTCGCGAAACGACAGCGCTTGATACGTACGGACGTCAGATCGAAAGCTATCTCCACGAAAGACTAGCAACAAGTATCGCGTCGGTAGGTAACTAGGCGGCGACATCAAAAGAGTCGGCGACTAGTTGAAAGAGTGTCTACGACGCGGTAGTGTAGGGCGGTGTTCTTTGAAATAAAAATAGGTAAAAATAAAAAGATTTTGCCGGCGGGTGGAGTGTTGTCAACTTATGAAAATTTGCCATATTCAGTGTTAAATTTCGCATGGATTATAAAAATTAAAAATCAATAACTTTTGGTTTTTATGAGTTACATTTTTATAACATTTTTTTCTAGTACGTATGTTGACCCAGGAATACGCCTTTATTGGATCGGACAGGGTTTTTGGTACAGATTGTATAGAGTAAATGTATCTCACTGCAAAATAAACTTGAACCATCTGATGCCGAGAGAGAAAGACAACTACAGATAGAAAATTTTGAGGATAAACAGAATACCGTGGCTTCGTAAGTATAATCTTCCTACCTACTTATTATACTCAGTTAATAAAAGTAAGTACATAGTTGTCACTTATCTATCTATTTACGATATTTTAAGAAATAGTTACGCTGGAAAATTCTTTATCTTTTTCTGTTTATAGGGTAAATGTACCAGTTGTTGGCACCTCACTACAAAACAAAGAGTCGTCTGATGAACTGGTGAGGTAAGCGCAAAAATAATAGGATGTGTCTAAGAAAACATTATAATAAATTAAGTACCACATTATCTTTATAACTTTCAATTTTCAGGGTAAATTTCATGGAAGCCACCGATTCCAAAATTTATCAAACTCTGGAATTGTAAGTTCAGAAACTAATTATTTTTATGAAACAAGTCTTACTTTCATCCCAAAACGGATTTGTTGATAATTCTAGAAATTATAATTAAATCAAATGTTCTTTTTTATTATAGGATGCCAATTACACCGGAACAAAATTGTTGTCTTCCAGTGGAAGGAGAAATAGACAGTGACATGACTTACTCACACAGAGAAAATATTGCCATGAAGCAAGTCCGATATTGATTATTATTGTTGCTTGTGTCCTCATATTTTTTTATATGCGTGTGTACACATTGTTACAAATCAAGTTATACTACTCCAGTATAAGCTGATCTCGCATTGTATAGGATTTCTGTACAATGAGAGGTCAGCTTATACTGGATATTTATAGGTTGATATGTAGCCGTGTGTACATTGTGCATAATATTTAGGTATACTGGGCAATATTTTTATCACTAGCACCCTAATTTTAACAGGTTGCTGTTCCCACAGTTGGGACACAGGCCTCCTCTCAGTGATAGGGCTAGAGGGTCGTAAATTACGACTCTCTAGCCCTGTCACGCAACGCACTGGGCCCGCGTAGTGGATTACGATTCGTAATCCACTACGCGGGCCCAGTGCGTTGCGTGCGTTGGTGGATGTCATATGTCTACTAATTTTTTGTTCTAAGACGTGCCGGTTTCGTCACGATGTTTCCTTCACCGTTTTTGACAGCAGTGGTGATGAAATAATTTACACCTGTCTGGGCTCGAAGCTACGACCTGCAATTCTTAAGTCGCAGCCGTGACCTCTGGGCTACCACTGCTCCCTCCTCACAGGGCGCCCTCTATTATATTTTATAAACCCTTACAAAAATATTGATTGCTAACATAAATCTTCTTTTTTTTTTTCATTTTAGTTTTCCGTTTGATGAAATACAGAAATTACAGACGCGTGCTGCTGCAACTAGGACGCAAAACAATCCCAATGTAAGTAGTATTAGGTATGAATTTATCAACGTATCCTGAACCTATTGAGAAAAATAGGATATTTGTTTATTTGATTTAATATCATAATTTTTCACCTTTTAGCATTCTACACATCATTCGCCAGCTGATTCAGATTCAGAAGAAGATTATTACACAATAGAACCAGAAGAAAAATTGGAAGAGATCAAAATAAGTGGAAATAGAGTTGTAGATTTTATGTATTTATTAGAACAGTTGCAAGAAATTTCACACACATTGGACATCGTACGAACAACATGTGCATAGAAACTGCCGCGTTCCGTATCGTTGAGTTGTGTAGGTACCTACAGTGTGTGATTCGCTAGTGTGACTGACTTGTTCATGAATTGCAATCTGATTTAAACTGCAAACCGTTTTACTATTGCGCTATAACCAACACTACCCTTAGTACGCCCACAGTAATTAAAATATGCCTGATGCTAACGAGAGACAGACACACCTTCTCCGACAAGTACATTTGTGAAGTTCATTGAATATAGTTTATTCTTACACCCACTCAAATAGCTGTTTTTTTATTCAAATCTGTCAAATTAACCATCAAGTCACTAAATGGAATTAAAAGTCGAACCTTACGTACTAACGAAAGTAGTTTACTGAATCGACTTTGAAAAATAAATAATTTGAAATTGAAAATAAAAGGTCGACTACTGGGATTTTTACCCTACTTATTTAGCTGATAAGTTATTTTACGTTATTGAAATCACTTTTAAGTTTCTCTTGTACGCACGGCTACACATCAAGCTATACATTTCCAGTATAAGCTGACTTCTGATTGTACGGAAAACCTATATAATGCGAGGTCAGCTAAAACTGGAAATGTATAGCTTGATGAGGCGCCGTGTGTACTTAGAAATTAGAATATTATCATAAAAGGTAACTAATTGAGTATTATTAGACTAAATACCTAATATTATTTTTTTTATTGATCTGATCATAGATACTCATCTAACGACGGTAAATTATAAATTTTAAAAATTGTATATTTCCAATAAAAGTATTTGAAATCGTTTTTTTTTTTTTGTTTAATTTTGTAAATATTGGTAGCACCTCGCGAGTCGATCGGCGCACGGCTCGGCGCGAGCGGCGCGCGGACGGCGCAGTGCTCTTATCTGTCTAGCCGTTCGCTCTCTTGCCGGTGTGCCTCACGCACACATACACGGAGCGCATAGAATACCTAAAATCGATTAGCGCTAGAAGCTCGGTGTGCCCTTAATACAATTATAACTTAGTTTTTTTAATTTTTTTATCGATGTCTTATATTATTTTAATTACATATGAACATAAATATTTGCATATCACATTAAAATGACTAAGTGTTAAGGATCCATAACAAAAATATTATAATATATTTTAAGAACGATATTGTACAGTAGAATCCGTTTATTATGACTCCGCCTATATTGACCAACCGCCTATTATGACGTGATTAGACAACGAAGTTTGGTTTTCATATAAAATTCTTCGTAAGAATTCCGGATATAGGTAATGACTTCGCTTACAGTGACATGTCGCTTATTATGACCCATTTTTAATCAATTTTGTCCGTTTATAGTGACTGACATGATTCTTTACACCTTCGGAAATGTTCGTTGATTCCCGACGACGTTCGGCACGTGCCTTGTTTTTGTTTTAAATCTCAGTGGGTAATTGACAGTTGAACGTTACGCATTTTTTTTGTGATATCTTATGTAAAAAAATTAAAAATATACATACATAGATACATACATGTGTTACGTGCAATTTTTATTTTTATTTAATATGCTATGTTTCTCTATTAAAATAAGTATTTACTTAAAAAAAGAAGATTGTTTTTTTTTTTACATAAATGCTTTGTATGACGTCCGCTTAGTATGACGTGTTTGTCAATTCCCTTCGATGTCATTATAAACGGATTCTACTGTACTTACCAATTCTTTATCACACTATATTTATCGCAAATAAATTGATTTGATTTTCTCTAAGGGATCTGTTTAAAGATATTAATATCACGACGGTACCTTGTCAATATATCTATGAAAACATCATATACCTACGTAAGGAAAAATTTTTAATCTTTTCAGTAAAAAAGGTGACAGACACACCTATAAAAATAGAAATAGGGACCAATTAGTTCAACTAGGTTTTAGACTGGCTAAAGTAGACTCTTCCTTCACGGGGTACTCCAACTCAATGAAACGAAATTCAAATCTTACATAAAACGCACACTATGCAGCCAAGCATATTATAAGTTGGGGGATTACATTGCTGACAAAAATGCTTGGCTAAACGGTGGTCCTGCTCCACAGGACGTATAAATAAATTGATTAGCATTTGAAAATACTTCACACGTGCCTACCCTACCTACATACTGTTGGAGCTGCTGAAGATTTTAAAATACTTTTTTTTCCATTATATAAATTCAGTCTCCTAGTATTGTATAATTGCATAGCACATAATTGAGTACTATGTACATACTATTAAACTACCATTTACTGGGTACGTCTTTCATTGACTTGAATGTGCCTTGACGGCTGAGAGTATGTCATGCTCACTCTAATGTCTCGCTGCTGGTGGCGCATGTGTTGGATCATTTAGTTCCCTTCAAAATGGTTGAGCTGAATGGTGCTAATCTATGCGTCATGTTCGTGATCAACTCTTTGCTGCCATGGCTTCTTTTGATTTAATTTAATATTTGAATTGTTTTTTTATCGTTTCATTAAGGACGCTTTTAACATTCTGCATCGTTCTCACATGCATAATTTTTAACATGAATGATGTAACCAATACTTTGTAACCATATTATTGTGATTTAAAAGAGTGTCGATGAAGTTTCTTGCCCGTTCTTCTCCATAAGTACCTACTACGCTTTGGAATGGGCAATTTCTGAAATCGGAATGGGTAGCTTCATCTTTTAGACTGACCGACCCTTGACAATTCAAAAGTGCCTGTAATTGGTTTAGTTGAAATAAATAGTTTGAGTTTGAGTATCGCAAAGCAGTTGGTCGACTCTTCACATGACATGAGAGCTAATTTTTTGTCCAAAAAGAATCAGAGCGAATTACCACGTTGTATGGCAATCCATACAACGTGGTAATTCTGACAGCATTTTGGGCACTTTTCCCGCTGACAGCGATGCGGACGAAATTTTTGATGCCCTATGATTCTTTACCCTTGTTTTATTATTTTAAGTCTGTTAGCTATGTACCTAAATGTTATTTTGTTTGAAAATAAAAAGACTTGACTATACACAATTGTTTACACAAAACCTTGTCATAATAGACGTAACGTGGATAAATAAAAGAATAAATAAAATTGTTTACATTATAAATAAATAAAGCAGTAACATGTTCTTACAGCGAACCTTCACAGCTAATTGGACGTCGGGACGCTTGGAGCTTTTGTGTGAACACCGAGAACTTGGTCTTCTAGTCTAATGATATTTGAAATGTATTTTTAGAAGCTTTTACTGTTTTACTTAAATAGGAAAAGGCCTTTTATTTCACTCAGCGATTTTATTTCATTGAGCGATGGGACGGAAATAGATCACCCGGTTTACCCTATACTAAGTGGCAATCTTAGTCCACTCACCATTTTTTTTTGGTTTTTTTTTTGTTTTCGGGGGAAAACCTTTTTTTTTTTTAAAGGGACCCGACCTCCGGATAATGAGGTCGGGGAGTGTGGGATTTTTACCTCACTAAACCCCGGCGATCACCATCCGCGCATAGGGGTAGTCCCGGTTCCTCTTAAAAGACCAATTCCGGAACCACCCCTGCGCAACGCCTGTAAGGCACATCCCTGGGGAGACTGTAAAGGGGCCTCCCCTAAGCCTTGCTATGCACGGCAGCACATGATCACTGTGCCACCGTCTTCCCTGGGGTCGCTTGGTAGGCGGACAGAGTCCTTCTCTATGCGCCCGCGACCCCAGAGGCCCACCTACCTTAATTGGTAAGCAGGTTTCGACGTATTAGGCGCCAAGGCGGTCCACTTACCTACGACCCCGTTTCGCCTCACAATTGTTGTCTATAGTATAATAGGCTCCGATGAGCCGTAATGACACCGTAGAGCCACATCGCAAACTATGCCCCACCTCTGGTCGTGCTCTCTGCGCACTACACGCTGTTGAAGTGGCCGAATTCTGGTCACAGAAATATCCGGATGAAAAGTTCTATGTGTTAATCCTGGGTATAAACCATATGTGTGCCAAATTTAATCCAAATCCGTTTAGTAGTTTTTGCGTGAAAGGGTAACAAACATCCATCCATCCGGTTATAAACTTTCACGTTTATAATATTAGTAGGATTAGTCTAATAAACACGTGTAATCATCGATACAAAGAAGAAGAAGAAGATAGGCTGGCTGGCCTATTATGGTCCCACTACAGGGCAAAGGCCTCTTCTACAGAGAAGGCAAAAGCAATCATTGATCACCACGCTAGCTCAAGACAGGTTGGTGATTTCAGACTTATAAACTCAACTCAAACTCAAAGTATTTATTTCAATTAAACCAATTGCAGGCACTTTTGAATTGTCAAGGGGTCGGTCAGTCAGAAAAATGAAGCTAGTTGCCCATTCCAAAACGTAGTAGGTACCTATGGAGACGAACGGGCAAGAAACTCCATAGACACTCTTTTAAATCAAAATAATATGGTTACAAAGTATTGGTTACATCATTCATGTTAAAAAATTATGCATGTGAGAACGATGCAGACGTTAAAAGAATCCGTAATGAAAAGTTTAAAACAATCCAAATATTAAATTAAATTAAAATAAGCCATGGCAGCAAAGAGATGACCAGTCCCTACTGACGGCGCCCGTTCACGAACATGACGCATGGATTAGCACCATTCAGCTCAACCATTTTGAAGGGAGCTAAATAATCCAACACATGTGCCACCATCAGCGAGACATTTGGGTGAGCATGAAATACTCTCAGCCGCCAGGGCACATTCAAGTCAATGAAAGACGTACCCAGTAAATGGTAGCTTCATAGTATGTACATAGTACTCACACATGTGCTATACAATTATACAATATTAAGAGATTGAATTTATATAATGCAAAAAATGTATTTTACAATCTTCAGCAACTCCAACAGTATTTTCAAGTGCTAATCAATTTATTTATGCGTCCTTATGGAGCAGGACCAGCGTTTAGCCAAGCATTTTTATCAGCGATGTAAACCCCCAATGTATAATAATATGCCTGGCTGCATAGTGTGCGTTTTATACAAGATTTAAATTTCGTTTCATTCTGTTCAATTATGTGGGGAGGTATTTTATTGTAACATTTTAAACAGTACCTCATGAAAGATGAGTCTACTTTAGCCAGCCTGAAACCTGGTTGAACTTGCTCCCTATTTCTAATGATATAATTGTGTCTTTCACCTCTTACTAAAAATATGTAGATTTTTCCTTACGTATAATGTTTTCATAGATATATTGACAAGGTACCGTCATGGTGTTAATATCTTTAAACAGTTCTCTTAGAGAGTCACGCCTGCGTAGGCTATTTAGGGCGCTGATGGCTCTTTTCTGCAGAATAAAAATAGACTTGATGTCTGCAGCCCGTCCCCATAGTAAAATACCGTACGACATAATACTATGAAAGTAACTAAAATAGACCAGTCTCGCAATATCGACATCAGTAAATTGACGGATTTTTCTCACAGCATACGCTGCTGAACTTAGTCGTCCTGCAAGGGATGTTAAATGAGGACCCCATTGAAGCCTTGAGTCGAGCGTGATCCCCAGGAAAACAGTTTTATCGACGAATTCTAGTTTCTCTTGATTCAATTCTATCTCACAATGACTACTTTTGACATTAGGTAAAGAAAATCTTATACACTTCGTTTTTTCCCATTTAATACTTAATTATTGGCAGTGAACTAATTTTTGATCTGCAGTAGGGCGTTATTTACGTCGTCAAGATTGATTGCACGTCAATTAATTTTAAAAATCAAGGAAGTATCGTCAGTAAATAACACCATATGTGGTTGGGTTTTTAACAAATGGGGTAGTTCATTAATATATACTAAAAAGAGGAAAGGACCTAATATCAAGCCTTGCGGTACACCCATTTTGACTTTTAAACCGAGTGAATTGACACCATTTATTTGAATTTGCTGTTGTCTATCATTTAAATAAGATTTTACTAAACTGAGCGCAAGTTTTCCAAGTCCGTAATGCTCAAGTTTTAAAAGTAAGGTTTCGTTGTCGACGCAATCAAAAGCCTTGGAGAGGTCACAAACAATTCCTATGGCGTCTTGGGACTCTTCCCACGCCGTAAAAATGTGTTCTAATAAGGTGATACCAGCATCCATCATACAACGTCCCTTGGTGAAACCATACTGTTGGTCGTGTAATATTTTATTGGTGTTAAAATGATTGAGCATTTGGTTTGGTAAGTTGGGTCAGAGGACACGGTGGAGCACACGGTGGAGGTCTGCCCCGCTTGGGGGGAGCACCGCCGTGTCCTCGTAGAGGCGATCGGCAGCGGCCCGGCCCTGGTGCAAGCCATGGTCCGGAGCGAGAGGGAGTGGGAGGCAGTTGCCTCCTTCTGCGAAGCAGTCATGCTAGCGAAGGAGGTGGCGGGACGGATGAGGGAGAGAGCCTCCCGTCCCAGCCGCCGCGGGAGACGCTCCGGGCGTCGGGAGTCGCGTGACGACTACCGGCCACCGTAGGCGCGGGCCTGCGGGCGGAGAGCAATGGGTAGCTCACCGCCCGATCAGGACCAGGCCCGTACCGGACGGCGCGTAAGTGTTCCACGCGCGCCTCAAAGAGATGTCAGCATAATCCGAGGGGCCCCTTAGGGCCGAAGCCTGCCGGGTTAGCGGGATTGTCCGAAAGGGTTACTGCTACCCCGGAACATAAAGGGCGAAGGAAGGAACATGGGTGGGTTTTAGTCAGTAAGAGTCTGACACTCCCTTCCGCTCCACCCAGAGTGGGAGGGGTCATTTGATGATATCCCACCCGAAAAAAAAAAAAAATCTACACACAAATTAAATATTAAGCTAAGTACGGCGCTATAGTCTCAATAATGGAGGTACAAACTTTGATAGACATTCCCCATAGATCTTCGGTTAGTTTGATCTTGATTTGCTTGAAAGCTTTTATTACTATGTATTATGGGGTTTATATGCTTGAATTTAAATTCAATCTGGCAGGATGAGACGTTTGCTCTTAATAAATCAATAGAACGCAAGGGCGAGGAATTTAAGATTTCAGTGGTTGTATGTGGGATACTGGTAAAGAAATTTACAAATTCTTGAGCAACTTCTTTGTTATTTAATGAGACTAGGCGAAGTCTCTAATGTGAAATCATTATTATGTCTTTTATTCCGGTTAGTTTCGTCATTGATAATTTTCCAAACCGTCTTTATTTTATTATCGGCTGATTTGATCTTGTTGCCAATATACAAGGCTTTAGCTACCTTGCAGATATTTTTAAAAGTTTTAGAGTAGGTAGCTACGTATTTATTAAAAGTTTCAGAGTTAATATAAGGCTTAAGGCCATACAGCTCAAACAATTTTTCCCTACTTTTTCTAATACCCTTAGTTGCCCAGTCACTGAACAAAAAACTTGGGCAAATATTTTTAGTTATCTTTTTTTGATGTATTATTGAACTCGGTGCGGACTACCGAAAACAACCTCTCATATAATTCATTTACATTGTTTTTAATATGACCTGGTACACTTAACTTACTAATTAAGTGATTATTACATCTATTTAGACTGCTTGGTGTTATTTGTCTAGTTTGTATCAGAATTTTTTGTACTGGTGTATTGGACTTGAACACAACGGTTTGATCGCTGTGATCAGAAGGGAGATAGTTTACTATGGCTTTATCTAAGTATTCGCAGCAACAAAAAACATTATCAATACATGTAGCAGAATTTATAGAAATGCGGGTTGGTTCTGAAAACACATTTGACAAATTGAATGATTTAAAGAGACTTAATAATCGACTGCTATTTGAACTATTCTCTAAGATATTAATATTGAAGTCACCACAGATAATTAGCGATTTTTTGCCAGTTCCAAGTTTTGGTAGAACATCTTCCATTACTGACTCAAATATGGAGTAGTTTTGATAATTAGGGGGTCTGTAAACGCATACTATAACATGCTTATCTAGCTCAACACAGGACAGTTCAATGTTATGTTCAACCGAAAGATCAACTACTGTACGAGTCTTAGATTTAATAGGATTTTTAACTAAGATTAGTGAACGCAGAATAGATTTTCGGTTAAAACAACTGTCCACACTATAATTTTCATAATTAATTAGCATTTCATAATCTTTTTCTACCAATGTTCAGTTAAACAAATAATTTTAAGCATAGTTTTTATCTAAAAATAGCTCAATTTCTAATTGTTTGGAAGAAAAACCTTGAATATTTTGATGAAATAATTTCAAGGAATTCTGCTCAGACCCACTACACACTACACCACCCACCCACTACACTTTACTATTTGAGAGCAAGAAGACACCTTGTTGTTGGTAGGTATAACAATATTGTTACTAGTGTCTTCTGTTGTCTTACTAACTAGTTTAAATCAAGATCCAGAGTGAGCCCCAAGACTCCCAAGCCATCACCAGGCAATGATATCCGACTACTTGTGGACCCCACATTAGGACAAGCATTTGCCAAAGTGACACATGGATCCTCCTTCGTACAATCATTGTAAATAGTTATACTATTAGTGCTACAGTTATTTCGGGTGACCACCTGTACATTAGAATTATTACTAATAATTGCGGTGTCAATTATAGTACAAGACTTCGACATACTACTTATGTCTGAGTTTATATAAGCTAATCCTCGCTATTTTATGTCTAAATCTAATGGGCAGATACACTGTATTCCTTGTCGATTTCAACTTATCAACAAAACTGTTGGTGTCAAAAAATATAAGTTTGTCACTATAGTGACTTACTAAGAAATGCGTATGCTTATTATGCATATGTATATAATTGTTTTTTCTATTGGATAATCACTCAAAATATGGAAAAGCACACAAAATAATTTTATTACAATGTATCTTTAGAAGCTCAGAAACACTGTCAGTGATAACTTATTTTTTGACCTGTGAACTATTATTACCTACAAATACAGTAATATTGGTATTAGAATCACATTGATTTCTTGTAATTGATGTCATTATTTATTTGAAGGATGTCCCAGGTATATAGTTCAATAGTTTTGACTATTAAAACTAAAGTTGTCACTAACTAATTTCCCTAAACCTCTTCCTATACTATCTGAAAACATAACTGACTGATAACATAGTTGACTACTACAAGAGGAAACACTACTAGCTGCTGACTGTATTGCTGGAGATAATTCTTGCACAATATCAGGAATATCTTGGTTGGGGGTCTTGGGGGTTACAGTCCAGAGCACTCTCAAATTGGGACGGGTCCTCCGTTGCCTCAGGCTGGAGAGCATCAAGGTTGGATCCCCTCTGACAGGTACACTGAGTTTTGCTGAGAGTCAGCGAGTCCACTCTGTCTACCAACTCGTTTGTAGCAAGGATGTGTTCCTTGATTTGGTGGTGAGAGTATACATATTTATTATAAAGGGACTTTACTGAGTCGTCAAGAACTTGAATTTCAGTTTGTAAGCGTTGAGTGTCTATTTCATAAATATGTATACTATCTTCTAATTTAATTTGATAGTTCTTCAACTTATTCATAAGAGTAACACGTTCTTTCCTTAATATTTTTGTAATAATGATTTTGCTGTTTCTTAAATTTATTACATTTTTTAATGATTTTATTCAGTCTTGCATATTTTTTTATTTTATTTTGACTCATTTTATGATTATAGTTATTTTTCAGTAAGGAATCCTCTATTAGGTTTATTGTTATTATGTAATGTAGGTTACAGCTTTTATTTAACAATTCATTAAATAAATGGTCAGTTTCTTTGATCTGAGAATGTTCCTTATCCTTCTCTAATGTTAGGATTTGAACATTCGCATGGATTAATTCATCCTCTAGGTCCCTAATCTTACACAAAGCCTCCTCATATAGATTACTGCAGTTGTTGAAGCCATCTGTGACAACCCTTAGTTGATCCCGTTCATCGACAACATTGTAGTACAGAAGATGTAAGTCTACTAGCTCCTGTTTTAAGCTTGTATATGACTTTCTCTACCTCCCTCTCACTTTCCTCTCTCTCCTCTAACAGCGCTTGGCATTTTCTCTCTGAAGCCTCAAGTTCATGAATGTTCGTTCTCAATCTAAGCTCCACCTCTTGAGCCACAGCCTTACGGATCAGCACAGGCATGGTTTCAGGAATTAGAATTAGAGTGGAGCAACGTTCTTTTTAAAAAAAAAATAAAAAAAAAATTAGTACCTACTGAAAGGAAAATTAAAAAAACGGTGAAAACTACTTACACAGACAAACAAATGGAGGGAAAGCTAGAAATGAAATAATAATTGTTAGAAGTTAGTGTTGCTTAATAGAGTAATGAGATAGGCTGCTGAATCTAATTGAAATGCATCTAATATGATTAGATCAAGTACAATGTTACATTACACATATATTAACTATAAATCCATGTACCCTCACGATGCTTTTTTCTTCACCGATGTCAGTAATGGCTAAGATAAACTCAGAACGTACATTTATTGAAAAAGTCACATTGGTACTTGCCCAGACTTGAATCCACAACCACTTGCATGAAAAGCGAGGCTTTTACCTACTGTACCTTAGCATTTAGCATGCATAGCATAATCAGCCTATAATGTTCTCACACTGAGAGGAAGTGGGCTATAAACCACCACGTGGGCCCAGTGCGGGTTGGTGGATGTCACATGTCTTTGAATTTTTGGTTCTAGGATATGCCGGTTTCCTTACGATGTTTTCATTCACCGTTTTGAGAGCAATGGTGATGAAATAACTTTCATTAAGTAAAGTGCCTATCTGGGTTCGAACCCACGACCTACAACTCGTAAGTCGCGGCTGTTACCACTTAGGCACCAATACTCTGCATACTGTACCTTAGCCATAGGTTTATGTCGTTAAATAAAATGTTGCAGAAGCGTTTTAAGTTAATAACTAACTCACGACTTTACTACAAACTCGTGGTAACTAACTAATCTTACTTAAGCATACACACGTTTTGTATCTTCCAAAGAGTACCTACTAGGATAATATAAAAGTGCTACATCATGTAGAATGTCGACCCCAGTATGCTGAATTGTTCAGTGGCCAATATTTCAAGTGCAATCCATCAATACGATAGGCACCTCGGGCGGGGAATACACCTAGAACTGTTCAGGGCACTATCATCGCTTACTGTAACCCTGGTACTAATAGCACACCTGTGCCATACCAGAGCCACAATAAGCGATGATAGTGTACATACAGGATGTGCATGAATTTTTATCATCTTATCTATTTAACTCTCAATTCTTTATAGATTACCATAATCAGTCTTGTTAGTGCCGCGTTCCGATGCGCACGTGTTTGCATTTTCTGTGTATTGAATAGCGCGGCGCAAGCTGTCGCTCGTGATTTTTCCGCTATGAGTAATGAACTTGTGGCGAATGAGCTGCTGGCGTTCCTGCAGCAGAAGCTGGATGTGATGGATGAGGTATCCGCTGTCCAAATATGCGCAACGAACTTCAGCGAGGATGACATAGCTGCAGCCAAGCTATTGCTGTTCAGTGTGCTAAATAAGCGCGACCAGATGGTGTCCCGCCGGCGTGACGGGACTAAGAGAAGCCTGCAAGACATTATCACGCTGTTCAAGGAGACCGACCCGGACGACGTGCCGACGTTTGTGGCGAAGGAGCTGCACAAGCTGCCACCCGTCACCTTCGACCACGTCGATGTAACAAGCCTTCTGAAGGACATTGTCTTTCTGAAGACTCGCCTCGCGGATGTTCTGGTGAAGTTAGATGCATCCCAAAACACCGTCGCTGATTTGCGCAAAGAATTTAGCGAGTTGCGCAACAGTGTGGCGGTAACGAGGTCATCAGTCGATGCATCTAACGTAAACGTGTGTCGCGGAGCTGGCCTCGATGTATCGTCGTCAAATTCCGCGTCAGCAGTTTCGTCGCCAGCGCACCCGTCGTTTGCTGAGGTTGCAGAGCGCCCCGCCCGCGTGCCCCGCAGCGCCGCGCCCGTCATCGCGGCTCCTCCACGCAGTGCCGCCCGAGCCCCTCGTTCCGTTCCGCTGCCAGTGTCTGCAGCCCTGGCGAAGCCCCTACAACAGGAATCGGCTAGCGTCACCGTGAGTACCCCAGGTGCTCCAATTATGAAGCCCATGCCAGAAAAGCCGCTGAATAGGGCTGTTGATGAGGATTTCGTGACGGTGCAAAGGAAGAAGCGCCGAACGAACAAGAACCGCTGCGGCAAAGCTCCTACGGAGCCCGAAGTCAGTTTGCGTGCCGCAAAGCCGAACACACCGGTGTACATTTCCCGCCTACACTACACCACTAAGGCGGAGGACATCGTGGAGTACGTGCGCCAGAAGACGAGGTACATGCCGAGGGTGCAGTTACTGGAGTCGCACCGCAACGTCAACTTCAAGGCGTTCGTGGTGCGCGTACCGAATTGTTATCTGCCCATCGTCATGGAAGAAGACTTCTGGCCGCAGGACGTGGTGTTCCGTCGCTTCCGCGGACAAGTACCACAGACCAGCACAAGAACTAGCTAGTGTAGGAAGCTACAATAAAACTAGATATGTATATATATATATATATATTAAATAAGATTATGTATGTTTAGGTTAAGGTATTTATCTATGGGCCTTCGTCGCCTGAAATAAATAAATAAATAAAAATAAATAAATAAATAAATAATGTATACAGTTGGTAGACAAATAATTATATTGGTCACATATATTAGTCCTTAGATATGGCATTATTTTCTGGGGAAACTCTACGCATAAAGATGCTATATTTAGAATGCAAAAACGATGCATAAGTGCTATGTTTGGTCTTAAAATTACAGACAGTTGCTAACCATATTTTATTGAACATCAAATTCTCTCACTTCCTTCCTTGTATATATTAGAAACGGTATTATTCGTTAAAAAGAATTCCCAACTGTTCCCAAAGTCTTCAGATGGTCCCGAACGAACTCAACGTGATAGCCGGAGACTTCGTATACCTAGTGCTAAAACAGCTCTCATGCGTAAGAGTGTATTCTGCATGGCCCCAAAACAACAACAACAGGGTACCAAAGGCATACAAGGATTTGAATATTATTAGTTTTAATAAAAGCATGAAGAGACTTTTAATAAATAAATGCTACTATAATGTTGCCGACCATTGGAATGATGTACGGACGCCAGCACATCAAGCTACTAGAGTCTGTCAAATTTCTTTAATAGATTTTTAACTTTATCGCTAAAGCATTAAGTTTCAAGCATTGATTGGGAAAGTTTGACAGTTTCGGGTAGCTTGACCTGCTGGCGTCTGTACTTTAGACATTTTGAACATGACATTTTTATTATTATTTTTATTAATTTAACGTAACTTTATGATTTTTGTACTTCGAATTATATTATTTTTATATTTGTACGCCTTTGTAGACATAACATGCTGAAACATTTTTTTTTGTAATTGTTCCATCTGATTGTAAACCTACACATGTTTTTTACAAATAAATATATCTTGTCTTATCTTATCACAATTATGGATCTTGTCGGGCACAGCATAGATCAAATATAGGAGAGAGGAGGAAGAACAACAGTTAAGTTGTAAGTTATAATGTTTTATTAATACAAATTTGAATTTAAGGATTATAATTGTTGTATTATAAATTATATAGGTACATTTATTTATTTAGTAACAGGCACGCAGAAATCCTATGAAACATGATTTGAAAGACCATGGGTGTTAGGTAAACCACACTACACACCACCCCACCAGACCACACTACACTACACCCACACAAGTCGAAAAACTATTCACGCAAGGAATTCACAACGCTTTTCGATACTATAATATCGCGTGAAGTTTGAACTATGTAGTTACGTTTGAAAATGAGTAAAGTATTTTTGTTTCCAAAGAATCTAACGTCTAGTCTGGTTAAACAGCTAGTACCTTCTTAATTATTTCACATCTATCACAAACCTATTGGCACCTCTTCTCACGCCACTCACCTAAAACGCGCGTAATAGGTCGACATTAAATCGAGCCTTTGTTAAATCAAAATACGTGAATGCTTCGCTGCGGTTGCGAATTTAATCAAGTAGGGAACGTAAAATCCTAACCGAAATTGATGCGAATATTTTATTAAAACTTTCAATTGTTGCTGAATTTTGGAGCTATTTGAAGTATCTCTAAAACCTGATAGTCTATCAGGTTTTAGAGATACTTCAAATAGTACTTATGTATTGTGGCGGTACTACTCGGGTGTACTCGTAGTTTGAAAATAATTTTTTTAAATTATTTGTTATCGAAACGGGATTTTTACCCATTTTCATTTTTTGTGCGTCGTACCTTGTTAACAATTTAATTTTAATTGTTGTAATTACATCCTACTTAACAGAAATAGAATCCTTGACCAGGTATCTTCACCAGGCCACGACCTCTTTGCTATCGCGGATGAAAATGTTACCGAGATTTATTTAGACAAGACTCCTCACTCAGTTTTTGGACTTGCCTTCACTTTTATGAGTCTTTTTCCAAGATCATTGGGTCTCGTAGGTAGTTTAAATAGGAATTGTTGAATGCTGATCATAAGCACCCCAATGACAGTGCGTAACACACTATCAATCATAATCTAAATCATTTTGAAAAAAAGAAAGAAATAAAAAGTATTTATTGCGTCTCGTACAGAAAGGTCATAAAACTAAACTAAACACAATCAAAAATAAAAAAAACCAAATTACATAAAAAAGTAACAAAAATGAAACAGAAAGTGCTATACGAGGCCAAAAGGCTCAGCATGATGCAAAAGGATGATTTTGAAGGATGATTTTGCTAATCCATTGCTTCATATGTTCGAAAAATTTGTCTTCTCAACAACGTAAATAACGCAATGAATGTTGTTGAAGTATCAAAGGAAAGCGATTCCAACAGGTAATGTGTTACACAATTACCCCGCCGTACATGATCATTTTCTATTACAATATCTGCAGCAGATGGGTGATTGTTGCTATTAGTAGACAAGAAGACACAACCCATATTTTTATAAACGTAAGACTGCCTGTGGATTGAAAGTCCTCAAACCAATAAAGAACTGCATGATAAACAAAACAGTATTCAATTAAACCCATGAACACAAAACCTACGCAGATTCAATGCAAAGCTCAAGAAAATTCAAACGTCCCCATCACTTACATAACTAGCTAACAAACATTTACTGAAGGGGAATCTTAATTCCGTCCAAGCTTTGCGATCAACAGAGCGACCACAACTGTTTAAAATGCAGACTTCGGTTTCAACCAGTTTGAATCAACAAGAATTTATCCTTAACGAATTAGTAACTGAGTTTTGTTACATTGAAACTGAAACCGATGGAAATTGTCTTGCCTTGACCTAGAATGTACAGTTTACGGGTGTTTTATCTTGCTCTGGATCGATGGATCTGGCTTTTGATTGATCTTGCTTTTGGCTCAACTTCAGTGAATATTAATAATATAAATGTTGCATGCGGAATGGTGAAATATGGCTGAGGTTTTTATGTATTTTAACTCCCATTATATCCATATTTGCAAAATGAAAATGTATATTCTATGCTATTCTTACAAATAACAATTTAGTCTACGATGTTTTTATTGTTATTTATCAAGATTTACACTCAAGATAGAGAGAGAGAGATGTCCGATGGTGGCAGTACACTCGCGCCCTGTTACATTGGACTTAACCTGGCGAAATATGGGTGTACTATCGGACCACCTCTGCCTAACCCCTCGAAAAACAAGGCGTGATCTCATGTTATGTTATAATCGACTTAAAATTAGTTACCTATCTACCTTCTTCACTTTTACCCGACCGCGCGACAGCAAAGACAGGGTTATGTTTTTATGGCGTAAATATCTATCTTTATAAGTATGTGGGATTCTTTAAACCCTCGAGCCATCCAAATGGCTGTATGGGTTTGAATTCTTGAGGACAAAACGTGAGGACAAAAACCCACCTGCAACTAAAAAGTTCAAACAGTTCATTCTTAAAAGTTTACAGATACTTTCTATGCACTTTTAAGAGTTAACTGTCTTTATATAGTAATCAAAGCAAATCACTAAGCACGTCCACTCACTACGCTTACTGGCTCCGAACCCGAAGACCCGAAGGGATAGAACGTTCACTGCACTGTGACTGCATCCGTCAAAGACAATGTAAACATTTATTTTTTCTAGTAGGCCATTCAAATAACAAGAAAATATAATTGTTTAGGTGCCCCTTCCAAAAGGAGAAGACTGGAGAAGAAACTCCATAGTTTACTCTTTTAAAAGGTTTTACAATATTTTGCATTTTGCAATTATATGTGAAAAAAATGTACCTAGAATAAAATCACTATACTACATACATTAGGTAGTTCCTCCGGGTCCACTGAAACTGACACGTCTCGATTGGCGACAAACGTGACTTTGGCGAGCGCTAACCACGAACTGTGCCTCGTAAGTATTTACTACGCATCAGCCGCCGTGGACAGGGTGGCTAAGTAGAACATTGTTAGTTATACTGATGCTACGGATTGGCATCATTGACAGCTCACGTCACCTGTTTTCACGGTGAGGTTTTTGAAGATCGACAGGTCTACAAACTAAAACCCAATTACGACAAAAACGCCAACTAAAAACATAACCTTTTTGGCTTTGAAGTAGTCGTTAACTACTACCTGGAACATAATACCTCAGTACACATAATACATTAGTTTTACATGATCGGAATAACTCGTAAACAACTAAAATCCAGAATTCTGTCGTCCATCTTTCTAAATATCATTCTGAAAATAAATACCTTTCCATAAAATTTTCCCACTTAGATCGAAACAAATCGTCACCAAAATTTCCCGACAAATTGATATCCCGATATCCCGGTATCGACACCCGATCTCAAATCCGAACTGTTCGCTATCAGCTAAACTTGCTTGTCCAGTTGTCCAGTTTGTCGGCAAAGTCGCTCACTTGCTAATTACATTTCGGTATCGTCGTGCGAAATGGAATGTTATCCTATGTAGTGGCGTGGTTGGGGACCGAAAGTACGGATTGTAAATAGAAGGGATAAGGATATCCATGTTTATAATAAAGCTGTTTCGTTTCTTTACTTTTAGTTCTTCAAGAACCACGTAGAGTTTCTACAGACAATAAGTAGACTCTCATCGCTTATTCTCACTCTCTCTCATTTGTTAGTCTAACTCAAAACTATTTGGTCGATCAGATTATCACAACAGGATATCTCTTGGTTAAATTCCACAGTTAAATAATAGATTCCAAGGGCCAACATGCCCCGACTTACGAGCTGCGGGTCTGTTGCAGTCGTGGGTTCGAACCCAGGCTGTCGCTTTACTTTGTGTAAATAATTTCATCACCGCTGCTTTCAAAACGTTGAACGAAACCGGTATGTCCTAGAACCAAAAATTCGAAGACACGTGACATCTACCAACCCGCACTTAGCCCGCATGGTGGATTACGGCCCACTCCTTCTCAAAGAGAAGAGGCCTGTGTTCCAGCAGTCGGTGCATAAGGACCAAAATAACCTCAATCCTTAAATTGACTCCTACAGGAGACGTCTTTAACTCATAAAGCCAAACATATTTCACTTACCCCTCAGCTAACAAAAATATTAAATACCACTTTATCAATTCACTCATAGCTTTTACTAACAAAAACAAGGAAACTCAACATAAATAAGGGGGAAACACTTTCTTAACAATATATCAGCCGCAGAACGGCGTGTATTAGGCACATCGTCAGAACACAACACTTTTAAAAGACAAAGCCTGTAAACACACAAACAAAGCCGCAGACATGAGAAAGCTATTTGTTACGTCCGAGTGTTTGATAAAAGCGGTGCAAATAAACATTTTCCTAGTCATCGACGGGTTCTTTACATAAATTTCAGTTATGGTGGGACATTTGTCAATGAATAAAGCGGTGCCAGCGATATTCATGGTTCCGTATATCGGCGTGTGCATACGTCATCTCACAGAATGCCGACTGTTCGGTAAACGTGATACATGGCTCCTTTAAGACTGTATTCCCTCTTGTTGTTAAGGATAGCGGCAATTATTGGCCCTTAATATGTTTCCTATGATAATTCGGTATATTTCAACGAATTCCTTTGAAGAAGGCACGCGGAATGGGTTTTTGATGGGATTATGTCGGGATGCTTTTTACGTTAGGTACAGGAAAATTGAATATTGAATAAACATGGAAAGCGAATTATTTATTAAAACTTTATGCACAAGTGAAAAAATACTGTAGGTACAAAGGCGGACTTAATGCCTGAGGCATTCCTACCAGTCAACCTTAGGGTGATGCAGACAATACATGATAGGTGATACAGGGATACCTAAATCACTCAGAAATTACTGTTATGCTGATAACTTCAAAAAGACGTGGTTGGTATTATTATTTAATGGCAATAACCTTGTCCAAGTAGTCGTTAATTAATGTAAGCAACCTGAAATAAAAAAGTTCGAAGATTCTTCATCAAAAGTTATCAAGCATTATACTATTTTATTTGTTTCGGATTTATCAAAGAAAAACGTTATTTTTCACTGTGTCAATTTGTTATTGCATTAATACCGACCAGTACTTCTTTCTATCCCCTTAAGAACAGCTCATCCTTAAATTAGAGCTTACGCATCTGTAAGCTCACCACATAAGTGAATTTAATATGATGTGTCATATTAAATTCACTTAAGTAAGGACTGTAGATCGCCCGTCAGTGCTCTTAATCTATTGAAACTGCGTACAATGCCAGCTCAGCTCAAGGTCAAAGCGTCACTACTGACAAGCGGCCTACTCTTCACATATCTCATATAAAATAAACAAATCCAAAGGCTAAGTGAGATGGCTCAAAAACACGCGATCATTTTGGAGTGGCGGCTCATTTGCGACGGACGCTAATCCCGGATCGTATCGACACAGATTTGTACCAACAATAATGAGATCGACCTCCATGGAAGTGACGCCTGCTTCTGATGAGCTACGAATTGTGAAATGTGTATCTTTGAAAAAAATATTGATTTAAAAATCATTGCTATGTCACAATAATATCGAAGATTCTTTCTAATTAGATTTTAGTTTTATTTTCTATTCTTCTGCTTTGTTTACTGTCCGGTTACCTATCCCATATTTTTCCTTATTTTATCCATGGTGAAACATAGAAAAACTAATACTTTTCTTGTTCATCAATACCATCATCATTCTCCTTATATACCGTTTCCCAATGTATTAGTGGTCGCTGCAACATCTCTTCCTGTTCCACGCTCCGCAGACACACCCATTCTAGCCATATCATCTATCACACAGTACATCCATCGTTTCTTTGGTCTTCCCCGAATACGTTTCTTGTTATTCAACTAAAAATACGTAAGTTTTGGAACAGCAAAGACCACCGTAAAATAAATTCTAATAATAAGTTGGCCCTACTGTATCTCCTATATTATATTATTTCTAGATCAGTTACAAGTAGGTAGAATAAACATACATACATGTTGCAAGATAATTGGTAACATGAATCTGTGAAAACCTTAGGATATTTGAAAAAAACAGGATTATTGGAAATAAGAATTATTTTCGTAATAATACAAACTAAAATCGCAAAGATAAGATTTTTGCAATTATACAGCGATGTACCTACCTATACTAACAACCAAACAATTACAGACTTCCAAAACCAGATAGGTACCCACATTTCCTGTCGCTTCTACATAGACGAACAACCTATCGCCAGACATCAATAGACGGATGTTCACCCACCAACATACGTATAGCAGGGTAGGCAGAGCTATAGCACTGACGTCCTTTTCACGGCGACAGGAATTAGTGAGCTCCCCTCGGAAATTGCATATTACTCACTTCACGTCAAACGGACGGAGGCTAGGTTGCATGCATCATAATTACATGAATTGAAGCACAAGATAACGTTAATTTAAATTAGATTATAACCATTCTGTGACTGTAAACAATCCAACGAAGAAATGTTTGTTTGAATATTTACCCTTTTGGTGTCGATCCTTCGATCTTAATGACAAGGACCATGGGCACTTTTGTATATAGATCCTGCGCAAACTAAACTGTGATAAGGTCTGTACCATTACATCGTCAAAACTGTACTTTTTTTCATTCTATAAAAACTATGTTCAAATCTTCGAAGTTCAATTCAAATGTAGGCCTTTGGTATGTAGGCCTTTAAGCCTTTGGCGTTGGGATGGCGCCAGGCAACCTCGCGCCATCCCATCTTACTAGCACGGTGAGCTATGCTGGGGTGGCTGCTGCAGGAGCAGAAACCAAACGGCGGCGACAACATAACAACCTTTTTGGGAGCTATAAGTTAATTATTAATGAACTTTCAGTTAGGTATCTACATATAACCTAAACTCCAAACTAAACCTAACCTTTGGGTACGGGCAAAAAGACTTTTAGAAAAACGTTTCTCTTAGTTAACAAACAAATAAGTAGATTTTGTAACATAACTAAACAAGTATTTAAGGTAAATTCACCGGACTGTCTTTAGTAGTGTAAATAAAACTCTAAATGCCCACGTATTGGAAATAAATAGGTCGAGATGTTGGCAACCTGCACTCTCAACCCGGAGTTTTTTGTTTCTGTTTGCATTCGGCTGTGGGACATTAAGTAGCAGTACGAATGGCTGCTCAACTGGCAATGCACAATGCACATAAATAACCACATCTAAATGTTGTTGAATACAGTGAATTGATTTGAATGTTGAGTAGGTATTATTGCACGAGTATGTGTGAATTTTATATCAATTTAAAATTTTAAGTTTCAATTTAATTAATTAATAGACTTCGTCTGAAAAATAAATGAATTATTATAATTCACAGAAGCACTGTCCAACTGTAGGTATTTATACAGAGGTGCAATAATACTCATTGATTATCATTACTGAATACTTTTGAAATTACATAATTCAAGTCAAATAGTAAACAATTCCCGAACATAATCTTTAAAACAACGAGCATTGATCACCACACCATCAGCTGGGCCCTAATTCACTATGACCACTTAATGATTCCTTACTTCGAAACCACGTCAATTCCTTAGCTAATCACGACATCTGCTAATAACGTATTCTTTAAGGTACAGACGCCAGCAGGTCAAGCTACCCGAAACTGTCAAATTTTCTCAATCAACCTTGAACCTTAATGATTTAGCGATAAAGTTGAAAATCTATTAAAGAAATTTCACAGATTGTAGTAACTTGATGTGCTGGCGTCCGTACAATGAACGAAACCGCGCGAAAAAACGTGAAGTTGACGTGGTTTGAACTGTCGAAATACTACGCTTGACAACCGTACGTGGTTTGCACGTGGTAAGATTACGCGGGGAGTAATAATTGCCGTACAGAATTAGGGCCCTGGTGGCGGTGGCCAAGACTCCATGGAGTCAAAGTTTCCTTACTAAGTTTTATTATATTAATACCTGTTTGTAAGGTCAGAATACCTATTAATACTGGTATTTAGCTGCATCCGGTTAGACTGGAAGCCGACTCCAACATAGTTGGGAAAACGCTAGGCAGATGATGATAATGAAAGTCAGAATACCTATTCGGACAAAATAAAGTGCAACATTTGACAAGTCACTTTACATAAAAGTTCAAATTCAATATCCAAATACATGCAAACACATTTAGCCCACGTACCTACTCGGAAACAAACAATTCTATATTTCTTTAGAATAGAAAGAATTTTTGGATTCTGTTCGGCAGTTTGGAAGTTATAACGATATTTGTGTGCCAAGCGCAGTGCGGCCGGTGCACACGCGATGCCTCAAGATAGCCGTGAATGAAGGGAGCTGATAGACGCACGGGGCAAGTTTGTGCAGTAAGCCACTTACAGGGTGTTACTGCAGACACCGAATGTGTTACGAGCGAATGGAATGTACTTACTTGTTATGTTTTTCGTCGTCTCGGAAGTTGTGAAGCGTGGGAATTTATGGTCAGATTTATGATACGGAAACATTGAACTCTTTTGAGCGTAAACATACATAGGTAGGTGTCTCTTTCTAGATCAATCAAATGGCATGATTAAGAAGTTGTTTGTACAACGCCACTTCTCTCTCACTCGGAGCTTACTAGACACTTAATTTTTTTTATCAACCTGTATTTTCCCACTGCTGGGCATAGATCTCCCCCATAACATTCCACTGTTCATTGGGTATTGCCTTCTCCGGCCAGTCGCCATTAGATAGTTATTAAGAACTTATTATTATAGTTATAAGTGATTGATGCAACTGCAGAGCCCACTAAATGAGCTCCTTTTAAATAAACCCACTGCGCTTGAGATTTTCTAATGAAACATGAATTGGTGAGTTACTATACACTCTTATAGTACCTAGATCAACATATATTTAGATTGAAAGTTAAGTGTCTTGCTATTTGAGATCATGTGCGCTGCAATGCAACTTCTGTCAGCTTGACTTGCCCTGCCCATGATTATGATACGGGCTCTGCACAACTAATTGAATAGAATAGAATAGAATACTCTTTATTGTACACAATATCTACAAATTATAGAACATAAATATATAAAATTTTACAAAGGGTGACACATTGGTCGGTCTTATCGGTAAGAGCGATCTTTTAAAGACAACCTTTGGATGGATTAAAATTAAAGAGAGACATAGTAGGTAGTCTGTGGTGTACCATTTACATTATACAATTAATATATAAATAAAGTATATTTTACTCGTCTAAATAAATATATATCTCTCTTATTATATTAGCATAACGTATCCCAACACTATGTAGCACACGAAGGTACCGTGTGACGTCATTGTTATGCACACAAGACGCCGGCGCTACCTAACGACCGACGTACTGCGTCGCCATGACCGGCGCGCGTAGAACTCGCTCTAGAAAGATAAGTACGGAAGGTGAGCTTCTTACATTGACCGAATGCGTACGCTCACATAGACACGTGTCTAACAGCACACGCCACTAGTCAGGTCCAGACACCATAGATTAGGTACAACTTGTTTAAACCGGCCAAGCAGCCTCACGGGCTAACGCTCGTATGTGTACGTACGGATATCTAAGCATCATAGTTAGTCAAGCGAGTGCCAATTGCCAATGCCAAGCCGAACGGGACGCCTCACGAAGCATATGCTCGGGTATGTGCACTATAAACTGAGAAGTAGGTGTGGACGCGCCTCTTCGTTTTCTCATTACTTGGGCGTACCTGCTGCAAGCATATCGGCCGCACAACTACTAGTATGTCGCTTAGATCACTCTACGTACACGCGTGACTATTTGTAAGGAGTCAGGCTTCTGTACTTATCTATGTCGTGGCACTCACCACGTCCCGGATTGAGATCGATTCACAGCTTCACTAGCATACTATGTGATCCTGAAATCCTTATCATTCATCTTTCTACAAGAATGGCGCATCTTAAAGGAGTTCTTAACCTACTTTCAATAATCCAACTAGCACTCGGTTAGAGCATTGGGTACGTGGGTCATAAATTCGTAATAGTTAGTCCTCATTGCATTTGAGTATCTTGACTATGTAGTGAGAGTGCCTACGAAGTGGACGGAGTTTCTCTCTAATAAACTTTGTTGTCTAAATTATTATTGGCTAAGCTATGACATGGCCGTTATAAAATTTATTTACATTATTATTGTAGAAGTATCATGTTGTAGTAAGCGAGTGGCAACAGTGACAATAGCTTATATGCCTCTGACCAGTTTTGAGGTGTTTACATAATAATCATTATACCTAGTGACTTGCAACGGAAGGGTTTTAGTTTATTTTATTTGATAGGAATAACAAACAGCAATATATTACGTAGGCACACAATATAAAAAGTTATAATAAAAGTAACAAATACACTACTCCAGACGTTATCCACAGATTACTGTACAGAATAGCTAGCTGTGAGCAGAACAAATAAAAAGCACTTATTAGCTAATTGCCAGGGATTTGATCTCTTAAAATAGTCGTAATTTCACTCTTAAATTTAGCTTTGCTGAGGAACATAATATCAGTAGAGCCAAACTGTTTATTGTAGGTGTCAACCAGGCAATGTAACGGCGAGCGAGCGCCTGAATTAGTTCGACAAAATGAAGTAGCAAATAGGCGGTTCGAACAAGCTTCTCGACCGCTTACAGTACGAGGGATCAGGAAGCACAAACTGTTCACAAGATCAGTACAATCAAATTTATTGCGGCATATACCAAACAGAGTCAACATTTCAAGTAGGGTACGACGGGATTGTAGGGTCATGAGGTTATATTTTTCAAGCAATAATTGATATGACATTTTGGTTTTATAGCATCTGTAATGCATGGAATGTAGGTACTTACGTTGAACTAACTCAATGATCTCAACGTACTTTTTGTAGTAAGGGTTCCAGATGGGTACTGCGTATTCAAGTTGTGGCCCTATTATTGATTTGTATAGGTGCAAGTAGGTAGAAGGCCGATGAATTCTCTAGACGCTCTCATTACGAAACCAAACATTTTATAAGCTTTATTGACTATGTTGTCGACATGGGTGTCAAGATGGAGCTTTGAGTTAAGATTTACGCCTAGGTCACGGAGGGATGAAACCCTGTTCAAGCAGTGTTTCCAAAAAAGTTATTGAAATTCATCACATCTTTTTTCTTAGTAAACGTAATGCTGTGACATTTAGAGACACTAAGGTGAAGCTTACTGACACTGCAGTACTCCGAGAAGCAGTCAAGATCCCTCTGAAAATCTAAACGGTCGGTTTGAATTTTCGGTTTGGAGAACGGTTTGTCTGCGATAACTTGGCATACCGATTGTCATTTTCGTGCTGTGTCCTGGGACATATAGTGAAAGATCTTTCAAATAAGAATTGCACTAGGTTTGACTTGTGTTGTTTGACTTGTGTTGTGAAATGTGAGTTGTGACTCCTAAAGAAATAACGTCTGTACACTGACACCTTACCTAATGCTACTAAACTTCTACATAATAAAATAATGTAGTTTACTTTCTATGCATAATATCCTCCCGACTGATTTCGGTCACGGTGGCCAATCTCAACGGAGATTAGCCAGGTACGCAGAAGATATTATAATACACATGCGTGTGCGTGAACTCACGTGCACTCTCTATTCCTTTACTCTCATAGTCCGATGCGACGGCAATCCGACACGATAGGGAAGTGATCAGACGCAGGACCAACAGCTTCACGTGCTGTCCGAGGTACTGGGGTTTCACACCACCAACTTCAAAACTCCAGGCTGTTACTGGCACATTTCGAATGGAAAAACCCAAATATACTTATTTCAATGTATAACGTATTTTCGAAGGTTCTTGAAGCCTTCCCAATCCCAATGCTAGAAGCTTGTATACAATAAAGCACGAGACAGAACAAGAACAGCCAACCATGACACTAACTAATATACAAGTTGTTGCTAAACCAACAGACGAGTTTCAATGTCAAGCGAATGCAGCGATGTAAAGCGTAGCAGACATCCATCGAGCGGGAGGGTGACGCTCCCCCTTCCACACCACACACATAGAGGACAGAAGGTCTACTGCACGGCGTTTTATAAGTGATAGCAATGGACGGCACCCTCCCCGCAGTAAAGTTGTCATGTGTTTCTGCGTTGTGAACCAAGCCCACAGCTAATAAATCACAATAAAGAAATGTTTGTAAGGCCTGCCCGTGTTGCGCTCTGCCTCTGCCAAAGGTCACACACTACACATACTACTTACATCACACTAAATACAGGTATCACTTATTATTGGTATTACTACATTTATATCTGTAAATAGTATTCTATTCGTATTCTATTCGTATAAATGACTTCATATTGGTACTTACAGAATCCATTAAAGATACTACTCTATAGGTACTCTTCAAGCCACTACTAAGCAAAGTACAAACAGGAGATAGACGAACTCAAAATTTTTCTTATCTCACTCCGCTCTAAGTTTATAATGCGGTTTTTTCAATAGATCTGTTTACACTCTGTTTCCGCTCTGTTTACACTATCTGTCTGCTCATGACAGTCCTAGTTTTAAGACCTTCTGTTTCCTCTTGTTGTGTGGCATCCCTCCTCCCCGGTACGTTAGCACTCCCCTTACATCAGCTGTGTAATATTATACTTACTATTTGCAGTTCCTGCTCTTTTGTATATGTTGCGGGCGTTGCGCGCTAGGTGTCTGCGTTGCCTGCCTCCCTGGAATTCTGACGTTTCCCTGAGTTTCTAATAATGTGTTCATAACTTTGTAATTTTACAAGTTATAAAATTCAAATCGCATCTATAAGGAATAGGATGTTTATTTTTGTACTCAAAAATATGCTTCCCAGTTCAAGGATTTGGGTTCAAGTTCAGGGTTTGGTTTTATTTTTTTGTGTTGAGTATTAACAACTGACAATGATTTAATAAAAAGACCAAATTATGTTTACTGACATGTCGTCGATATAGATAACCTAAGAATTATTATCGTGACTTATCATTACAAAAATATATGTTACAAACAAATTGATACAATCATTTTATTCGAATACATTCATGTGGTATAGTCATGGGCCGACTGACTGCAGAAGAAAAAACATTTTACAAAGAAAATGGATTCATAGTTCTAAAAGACGTACTTTCAGAAGAAGAATTAAGTGCAATCAGTGATGAATATGACAAGTTGTTCGCGAGAAAGAACCAGGAAAAGATGGAAAGTTCGTGGGTAGGGAGTGATGCGGACGATCGGAAAAGTGACGCCAAGCAAACGGTGAGCATTGAACTAATGAATCAGCGTCCCTGTTCTCCTTATAATAGATCATTTAGCCAGTTATGAAACGTGAATATATGTACAGTTAGGGTGCGTGTACCACTGTGTGGATCTCCCGGAGGACACGGTGGAGCATAGGGTGGAGGTCTGCCCGGCTTGGGCGGAGCACCGCCGCGTCCTCGTGGCGGCGATCGGCGGCGACGATCTCTCGCGTGCGGCCCTGGTCCAGGCCATGGTACGGAGCGAGAGTGCATGGGAAGCCGTCACCTCCTTCTGGGATGCAATAATGCTCGCAAAGGAGGAGGCGGAGCGCGTGAGGGAGAGGCTATCTCTGCGCCCTCACGCCCTTTGTCCCCGCAGGATACGCCCTGGACGTCGGGAGTCACCAGCTGACTCCCGGTCACTGTAGGCGCAAGCTTGCGGGCGGCGAGCAATGGGCAGCTCGCCGCCCGGCAAGGACCAGGCCCGGGTCGACGGCGCGTTGTGTTCCACGCGCGCCTCAAAGAGATGTCAGCACGAACTGACGGGGCCCGCTAGAGCCGATGCCTGCCGGGGCCGCGCGTTGTTCGAAAGAGATACCGTGGACCCTGGCATAGGCAACTGAAGGAACATGGGTGGGTTTTAGTCAGTAAAAGTTTGACACGCCCAACCGCTCCGCCCAGAGCGGGAAAAGTGATATGAAGCTTTCCCACCCAGAAAAAAAAAAAGGGTCAGAAGTGAGTGACATTGTCACGAAGCAATAAATTGACATTTTTGTTTCCTAACTTACGACCTTCTTCTAATGAGTAATTTATATACTATAGACACACACTCTCACATTCGTTTGCAACTGATTGTGTTTCATAAATTCAACCAATGGGTTATATGGCATGATAGCCTAGCGGTTATCATACGTCATAAGCACGTACATGCGTAGCGAGCCGCGGGTTCGAATCTCACGCGCCGTGATAATTTTTTTAAATGTTTTTATTATTAACTACTCGATTAATCACGCTATTGAATATAGTTCCGTATCATGTTCGTCTTGTTCACATAATTCATAAAACTTTATGATTTTAACCACAGAAATCTAAATAAATAAATTATAAGGTAGAAAGATGCAGTTAACTTACGACTCATTCACCGCGACTAAACAGAACGTTACTTGTTTTTGGTTGATTTTTATTGTGGATTGGTGACGTGTATTTAATCTATTAGCGGTGTTGTAGTTCATTTTGAAATGCAAGGAAATTGAAATATTGAGATGAAAGCAGATATTATCGCGCTGCGTGAAAGTGGACTTAATATTATATATCACAGATATTTGATGAAAACGGACTGAGTGTAAGTATTATGATTTAATTATTTTATCGATTTTTTTTCTAACTAAAGTATAACTGCTGATCCTTTTAGTTATTTTTTTAACGTTTTATGTTTATCATAAAGCCTAAATAGAAGAAAAAAATTAATGATGAATATAAAATATAACATTTAGTATAATAATATACATAATATGTAACATCTCTATTTTCAAAATAATTTTGTTTCAAATTGGTAATATTCGTATTTTGTGCTAGTAGCTTATCAGTACTCTTTTTTTTTGGTTTAGAGAAATACCTACTGTGAGTCGGAGGGTCAAAAGATACAAGGAAAAGGCTACCCTTTTCCTTGTATCTTTTGTCCCTCCGACTTTCACTTTCACTTCGCTTTCGACTGGCAAGGCTACCCTTGCCAGTCGAAAGCGAAGTGAAAGGTCCCAGCTAGTCAGTGAATATGAAACAAGTGGTTTCATACCAACGAGATATTTTGCCGAATTATTCGACACGTCTTTACGAACCGTTCGCCGTGCAAACGAAAACCAGCTTTTTGAGCTGGTTTTTGTTTCGCCCTTATTTGATTGAAAAACATAAACAAGAACGTTTACATTTTGCGATACAGCGATGGGAAGCACGGAATGAGAGATCTGATGAGCAGTTGAAGTTGCATTGCATGGAAATATGGGAACATATAAAAGGAACAGGTATCCAACATATATGTTTCAATATTGTTGGATACATGCGCCAGCGTTTACTTGTTTGCATTGATAATAATGGGGGTTATACAAAGTATTAAGTTATAAATTACAAATTGATGTTAGTAATGTTAAAATAATATTGTGTCTTATCCGTAATAAGGATTATTTTGAGGTTTAGTTTCTATCTTTTTTTCATAATGAAAATGAATACTTAAGCTATAACCGCAGCTCTCGCGCCCGGCCCTGGTGCAAGCCATGGTCCGGAGCGAGAGGGAGCAGGAGGCAGTCGCCTTCTTCTGCGAAGCAGTCATGCTAGCGAAGGAGGTGGCGGGACGGATGTGGGAGAGAGCCTCCCGTCCCAGCCGCCGCGAGAGACGCTCCGGGCGTCGGGAGCCGCGTGACGACTCCCGGCCACCGTAGGCGCGGGCCTGCGGGCGGAGAGCAATGGGTAGCTCACCGTCCGATCAGGACCAGGCCCGTGCCGGACGGCGGTGTTCCACGCGCGCCTCAAAGAGTTGTCAGCATAATTTGAGGGGCCCCTTAGGGCCGAAGCCTGCCGGGTCAGCGGGATTGTCCGAAAGGGTTACCGCTACCCCGGAACATAAAGGGCGAAGGAAGGAACATGGATGGGTTTTAGTCAGTAAGAGTCTGACAATCCCTTCCGCTCCACCCAGAGCGGGAGGGGTCATTTGATGATTTCCCACGAGAAAAAAAAAAAAAAAAAATAACTTGACGTTTGAGTTCTAACTAAAGTTAACACGAACGCACTGGCAGTTAACAAAAAGTAGTACTACTGAGTAATTTAATTGTTGTGACAAGGAGTTCGCACTTTTTTTATTTATGTGGGTAGATTTGAGTACCCACACACATTAGTAAAGTTAGTTGGTTATTAAAGCATATAATATTATTGTATTACTAAGATTATGAGAAAATAAACTGTTTTCAGTAGAAGTTTATTTATTTATAGTTTATAAAATTATAACGAATAAACATTTTGAAATCACTTATAAAACATTTTTTTTTTTTTTCTCGTGGGAAATCATCGGCGGGATCGCAGTCAAGCACTAGTTATAAACTAGTGCTTGACTGCGATCCCGCCTGATAGAAAGCAGTGATGCAATCGTAGATGGTAAAGCCACGGTAATATTATCTATACAGTATTGTAACTCGGCCGCATCTTTGAAATAAATGCCTACAGCCGCGCGGTACGTAAACATGCGATAGGGCTGCCCGCCTCCAGCATTTTAATTACATTTGCCTACTTTGTGTTTCCATTTAGTTTTGTGATTGTAAATATACTTTTTTATATAAACATAAGCAGTTTCAGTCTGTGTACAATTTTCATTTCCTACCAACGAAGCAGTTTGAGTTTGTTTGTCTTTTTTTCGAGAGACTCCTGGGGGTCTACTCTGAAGTGGTATCGGCCTAATTTTCGGCCGTTTCCTGCTACGTAGTTTCTCTTTGGTTCGGTCGGTCCCGATCCTAGACTCCTACACTCTTTCGAATATTGACTATGGTCCCAACCCAACTGAGCCGATCCGAATTTTTTTCGGATTTTTCAATAATATTCGGTTCGGCCATGTGTCGGTCCGATCCAATCATTCGCACTTTGCACTTCGTAGTAGACCCCCTGGATCGTTATTAGCTAAGCTTGGCAGCATACACAATGGTAGGGCATTCTTTTTTAAAAGTTTTTTTATTTGACGATTGTAGTACATCCTCCAAATTAAAATGTTTTTCACAAACTCGGTAGGAAGTAAAGTTAGGTTTGTTTTCCAAATCATCTCGACGGATCAGTTGCATCCATTGAAGACGTCTGAAAAAAAAATCCTTTTATAGGGAAAAAAAATCTGCTGTCGCCTTACTGCCGCGTTACCTACTCAACTACAATGTAAGAAACAGCTGACGAGTAATTTTAATAACTTTTTATCTCAGCTTATTAACGTCTCTATAAATTAGGTACCTACAACTCGCAACAACTCAAAACAAAAATTCTTTGGTCACCAATGCTAAGCTGAACAGCTGGCTATGAATGTTTTAAAATCACAACCCTCTCAAACTAAATATTCTGTGAATATTTCATGAGTCTAGCTAAAAAAAACGGTTTTTAGTGGTATTATGTTGTTATAGCAGCAGCAGAAATACTTAATCTGAAAAAATTTCAACTATCTAGTGACAGACACACGGTCAAATTTATTTTTTCTAGTATTATTCATACACATAGTACAATAAACAACTATTATTAATAATACAATACCACGTCTTTACTTTGAATTATACAAACTAACAAAACAAAACACACATGCCCCAAGGTTTTAACATAAGAGTACCTACCGTATCATGATTCATGAACCGCCTATAACTACCTATTTCACTCGTGTCAATCACTTTCCTTTACTCTATTCACTTTATTTATTAATCCAGACATCTTTTTTTTCGGGAGATAAAAGGAAATAGGTACTTATCCATTAAAAAGACATACATTATGTACCTACCTACTAGTAAGTAAAATTATTTTACAGTCTTACCTTTCAAAGTTTCCAGGTAATCTAAAAAAAGTTATCTCTGGATGCGTTATTGACGAATTAAAAACAGCACAATATATCCTACTCGTCATATTAAATATGTACTTGAACTTATTTTTAGTGAAAAAATCGCGCGGTTATTGTTAAAAAAAACAACACACCGTCCGTTCGTCACTGCGGCACAGTCGCGATCGCGACTGTCTGCATGTCGAGCGTATGTCGAGATCGAGGCGCGTAGGCATAGCTCGCGCTTCGTCCATTTGTATGAAGTTGGAATACTGTATAGATAATTATTGCCGTGGTAAAGCGCACTAATTTATTATGAGGCTATTCACTCTAGCCTTGAAGACACTTAAATTATAATCGGACGGGAAGACCGCTGCAGGCAAATTGTTTCAGTCCTTCGATGAACATTTTTATTTTTAACCGCGTATTACAATAATAATATAATAATAAAAATAAAATACCCGACCCAGTTCTCGAAAATGGAAATATCACATTGTACTGGGATCGATCCATCATCACTGACAGGACTATTGTTGCCAATAAGCCTGATATAGTGGTGGTGGATCGATCAGAGCGGCGCGCAATGATTGTTTACATAACCGTCCCGCATGATGAGAACCTCGTGAAAGCCGAGAAAGATAAACAAATCAAGTATCTTGACTTGGCTCGCGAGGTTGTCGACATGTGGCATGTGGACTCAGCAATCATTGTGCCGATAGTCGTGTCAGCCAATGGGTTAATAGCCAAGAGCCTCGACCAACACCTGAGGAGGCTCTCGTTGGGCAGCTGGATCAAGGGCTTGATTCAGAAAGCGGTACTTCTGGACACGGCTCGCATTATCAGGAGGTTCCTCTCTCTGGAGCCCTGACCGCCGGCAGCTTGGACCCTGTTCCCGATACCGATGGGCTACTATTAACCGACTTCAAAAAAGGAGGAGGTTCTCAATTCGACGGTATGTTTTTTTTTTATGTGTTTGTTACGCGTTTACTCCGCCAATTGTGGACCGATTTTCTAAATTATTTTTTTGTTCGAAAGGAGATACTTCTGAAGTGGTCCCATAGTCACCAAGACAGGATCTGATGATTGGATCCTGGAGAAATCGAGGGCAACCCTCAAATTTTATGGGCCCACACATCGTTTATCAAGTAAAATAAAATGTTATGAAGTAATTTAAGTACTTGCGTATGGTACTCATCATCTCATGTAGCTGAGCTGATGATGGAAGGTACAACACCTTAACGGTAAGGAGTAGGCATCGACTGATTTAGTAAATTATTTTTTATAGGGAATTATTGATATGGTTGAACGCTTTTTTAGAAAAGAAAACTTTTTTTATGTGCTTGATTGCTGTATAAAACCCGGCTAGATTTCCCCTTCATCCCCATGGATGTAAC
The DNA here is from genome assembly GCA_911387795.2 of Apamea monoglypha. Lineage (NCBI taxonomy): Eukaryota > Metazoa > Arthropoda > Insecta > Lepidoptera > Noctuidae > Apamea > Apamea monoglypha. The sequence continues at coordinate 620,150 of OU426933.1, read as the reverse complement.
CGTGTACCATTGTATCTTTAAGAAAGATAACACCACGACTTTCTTTCTAAATTTAGACATCACCGGTTTAGGTTGAAACTTGGACTTTACTGACTGAAATCCCCAATGAGCATTCGCAAACCTGATGATTAACGCTCATTACTTCTGTCTCTGCACAGGAATGGCTACTTAGTTTCCACAAAGCAACATACTGAGCATAATCAATCTTATTGGGCAATACATTTTATCTACAACTTGTATCAGAAATGCGTGGTTATATTTAAGGGTTTACAGGCCATCAAACTGAACAATTTTCTCCATGAGATAAACAACGTAATCGCGAAAAAATAATCAGCTGTAACATACAAAACTTCATTACCTACTCGGCCCAAATATATGGAACAGCTGATATTTTTAACCGACTACAAAAAAAGAGGAGGTTCTCAATTTGACTGCATTTTTTTTATGTTTGTTACGTCAGAACTCCATAATTTATAAGCCGATTTGCAAAATTCTTGTTTATTTGTAAGGATATACTTTCAGATTGGTCCCATAGCAATTTCATTAAAAACGGTTTAGTAGTTTGGTTTTTAAACCAAAATTACTGGTAAAAATTACAACTTAAAAGTGAAAAATAAAAAACTTTTTTGCAAAAAAAAAACAACTGACTTCCAAAAGAGACACTACAAAGTGAAAAATAACTTTAATTTCGGAAGTCGGTGGCAAACAACGAAAACGCGAACCCAACGACACCGACTTCCTAAATTAAAGTTATTTTTCACTTTGTAGTGTCTCTTTTGGAAGTCGGTTGTTTTTTTTTTTTTGCAACAAAGTTTTTATTATATTTTTAAATGTTTTTTTTATATTTTTTTTATATTTTTAAATGTAATTTAATATGTACTTAGTTGAAATAAAGGAAAATAAAATAATTATTATATTATTATTCTCGTTTATTAATCTTTAGAGGTATGAGGAACAGGGTGTAAAGTTCACTCATCCTCCATAGAAAAGGGAGGATGAGACGGGTGTTGCGTCGCGGGCGATGCTTGCCAGGCCAGCTGAGGTTTCAGTGAGTCGGAACCGGTTGCCGCATAGTTCACGGTGAATTGGAACTGTCTGCGGAGATGTCCTATCTTGTGATGCTTGCCAGGCCAGCTGAGGTTTCAGTGAGTCGGAACCGGTTGCCGCATAGTTCACGGTGAATTGGAACTGTCTGCGGAGATGTCCTATCTTGTGATGCTTGCCAGGCCAGCTGAGGTTTCAGTGAGTCGGAACCGGTTGCTGCATAGTTCACGGTGAATTGGAACTGTCTGCGGAGATGTCCCCAGTGAGTCGGGGTGGCGCTGTGTTATACTCCAGTGCGTCGGATGTCGTACAGCGCCGCGTTGAGGCTGGCTGCTACGTCGATCAGGAGAGGGTGCTCTGCTTGTTGACCGGCCGAAAGTGCAGTGTGCTGTGCCAAGGTTGCTGATGAGGCTGAGGGTGATGATCAGGAAAGCGCGGATGCTGCATGCTACTGGTCAGGAACCCGTTGATGCCGTGGATGCTGGCTGACTGGGTGACTCGCCGCTAAAGCTTGCGGGAGTGATAATGATGACGTCACGCTGAAGAATTTGCACGAAGGCTGCGCTGACGTTCATACTCTGGGTCACCAGTATAGAGGTATGAGGAACAGGGTGTAAAGGTCACTCATCCTTCATAGAAAAGGGAGGATCGTCCGTCCAGACGGGTGTTGTGTCTGGCGACGACTGATGTCGGGAAGTTTGTATGTATGCTAATTGCTCGGTAAACTCTGCTTGCTAGATGCAAGATTTGCGTGACGTCAGTATGACGCGTTGGTTGCATGTGGCGTTGTAGACACCGTTACAAATCTATAAAAACGAATAATAAAAAAAACCCGATAAAGATTATTGTTGGAAAAGAAAAATAAAAGTCCCAACTCAAGATTGGAACCCAGACCTATGCGTTCAGTAATCCAATACGTAAGACTACCAGCTATCGGTATCTGATGATTCTGATGGTTGATTTCAATTTTAGCAACGGTATGAACCAACCAAGGTCATACATAATTACGTAGCCTGTGTGCAAAAGCGACGGTATGTTTTTTGTTTCGTTCGACGCCAGCCAGTGTGCGAATTCTGAGATGAGCGTTCTGTGTTGATACATCACTTATGCACACAGACATAGGTACGGCCTTTACCGCGCGTTCGAAGCAATACAGTCCTTAAGGTGATAATGCATTAATGACCCTGACTGTACATACATACATACATAAACTCACACCTGTCACTCCCACGGGTGTAGGCAGAAATTAACTACGCATCATATTCATACCTTCACCTACCTACCTTCTTTTGTCTGTTGCTTTATCCAAGTTCGAACGTATGAAGCGTTTAAAAATAACAATATCATTGAGTGGCTCAATAGTGTAACCCACATCGGATAGGCATTATGTCTGTCTATCACCATACCTATTTAAGGTTTTGTTTTGACTTTGCACAGGTGAAAGGCATCCACAACCTACAGTACCACCACGCGGTGTTCAGCTCGTTCCTCTTCAGCAGCAGGCTCCTGGATGCCCTGGAAGATATCATGGGATCTGGCAACATTATGCTGCATCACACCAAGGCTCACTTGAAGCCGCCTGAAAAAGGAGCCGCTTATCCTATGCATCAGGTTAGAAATGAACTTTATTAGTTATCCAAATACAACCGGAGTAAGTCAATAACCAGGTGACCAGGACATCAGGGCTGAATTTTTCATCGGTTATTAAAGAAAACCTTTCCGTTTAATCGTGTTTTGCTTAAAACGTTGCATCTCTCGTTTAATCTATCTCAATCTGCCAAAATTATTGGTACTATTAGGAATATAGTTTTAGCTTGTGTAAGACATGTACGGGCGAACAAGAAACAAAAGTCAATATAGAAGTTATGAAAATATAATAGATGATCAAACGAACTTACCTGTGTGAAGTTCGATCATTATTATACGAAGTGCTTCGTTCTCGATATATGTTACTTTACTATGCAGCATTCTCGAGTCACTCGGCAACTACGCAATTTTCAGAGCTAAAACTAAACGTAAGTATTAGTGTGTGTAATCTGTGTGCTAGCGCGATACGTCATTATTTTCGTTTGCGCGGCAACTGATACTGTGTTCTTAGAAGTATTTGAGTGAATTGGAGTGTTTAAAAGTGACATTTTGCTTACTTTAACTATGCCTAAAAGGCACCATGAAGAAAAAGATTTACAAAAATAAAATAAGAAAAATTTAACGAAAAATGAAGCGTTGTTGTCGTCGTCGGGATGACTACGAAAGTGGTACCTCATTTTCTAGTATTCCAGGTAGCAAAATGTTGTCTTGTGATTGCTATTATACCGGTACGGCTACTGGCTTTTATAGCAGTTAAGGCCACAAGGTTTTCATAACCTTTTGTATCGGTTGAGACGGGTGGTGTACGAGATACATCGACGTGCTCATTGAACTCGGGTCGTATACGAGATGTACGGACGAGATCCTTAGACTCGGGGTGTATACGAGATATACGGACGAGATCTTTAGACTCTTATGAGAAGTCCGTGAGGCTTCACTAAGCAGTTTTTATCAATCACTTGTACAATTTTTTCTGTGGTATGTTTATCATTTTTTTTAGTATATCGAAAACGAAGCACGCAGTATAATGTCCGTACACTGCACAATATATATATATATAAATATAGACAAAGAAGGAGTAAGACAGAAGGAACACAATAGATAGGACGAGATCACAAAACCACAATAATAATATTTATTGAAATTACTGAATAAAATTAACAGACGTATATATACAACAATGTATAAACCAAGCGTGATGTTTCTTCTGCGCAGGACTACCACTACTTCCCGTATAAGAACGACTCCATGATCGCTGCCTTCCTGCACCTGGACGCCGCTGGACCTGACAACGGAGGCCTCTTCGTCTACCCTGGATCTCACAAGCTGGGTCCGCAAGAAGACGTCGGAGCCACGGAGTCCAACTTCCATTATGTGGATCAAGTAATGTACTATCAGTTAAATTACACGTGTTTATTGAAGAGCTGCACGTAGTAAGGAATTGCAAACTGTACATACATATACCTTTACGTTTGATTTTAAATCAATAATTTATTGTCCAGAATTATTTATGTAATAGTTCCAAATCCCTGGTTTATAATCATAATCATAATCTTTTATTTGCTAAGATAGTAGGTGCATCAAATAAAGGTGTTTACAAAACTGCGGTCCTGTACAAACTACCTTAAATTAAAATACTATAAAGAAAATACTGATATTCTTTTTATGTTATAGTGTAAATTGGAGTAGGCTATATTTTGTGTTTCTAACAACAATAAAATTTTTTAAAAATTTAATGTTATGTTTTCAGAGTTGATTTTGCATGCGCTATTAAGAAAGCTAGTAGAAATTTGAATTATTAAACATTTGGATTTATTTCTTTTTTACTACATATGCAAAAAACTCTTGTATAATAAATAATTATTAAAATTTAGATAACTTCTTAAATTTCATAACAATTTCTCGATAAAATCTGGGTCATAATGACCCGGTGTCATCATCGGCGTAATTATTTTCACGTCATTTGCTCCGGGATAAATACCAGTTCTCTCATACTACAATTACCTCACCTAGGCAATTATTTTCCTAATCAATTTCAACTCGCACTTCTAATAAAAAATATCTGGGAACTGACGTTGACGAAAGTTTTAATAATTACTTTATCAGAACCGGGTCGGGTTCTTATAAAGTAATTATTAAAACTTTCTTTGTATTCCAGATGAAATTCTCCTTACAAAAAGCCACCCCGGTGATCGCGGCTCGCGGCGATGTGGTCGTGTTCTCATACCTGCTGGTGCACGGCAGCCCCGCCAACACGTCGAGCAGACCTCGCCGTATGCTGCTGCTGCAGGTGGCCGCTGCCGAGGATGAGCCGCTCGGCCAGCAGCCCCTGAGGCCGGGCCAGGGTTGGCTGCTCAGAGGTGTCAATGTCAACAGGGATGCCAGCATATCGAAGAGATTTGAAACCGAGTGATAGATTGTACATACATAATAACAATAAATGATGGTTGTAATAATCAAATAGTAAAATAAAATACACATAGTAAAATAAAACGCACGCTCAATCTTTAACTGTAACAAAACAGAAATACAAAACAACCAGTGAACACAAAGTATACCGTAAATTCTGTTACCAAACAGTTCTTTGTTTTTTTTTTACCACAACGTAATGAACGTACTTACGAAGACAAAACAATTATATTCATATGCTTAATAAACATATGCACTTTTTAGTTAGTCATTACAGTGACAAGCTTGTATATTTTGACACCAACAGTTTTGTGGAAACTTTAAAGTCGACTAGGGATACTGTGTATCTGCCTGTTAGTTTAAGACACATAATAGCAAGGCTATTAGCTTTTTACTTAAACTCAGACATAAGTAGTATGTCGAAGTCTTGTATTATTAACACCATAACAGTTAGTAATAATACTAATAATAAAGTGGTTGACCTAAATGAGTGTAGCTCAAATGCTATAAATAGTTCTACAAATTGTACGAAGGAGGTTCCATTCCCCTCATGCACTATGAGCTCACTAACTGGTGATGACATTGAAGTCTTGGGATTAACTCCGGATAATCATTTAATCTAGTTTGTAAGACAACATAAGGTACCAGTAATAATATTCTTATACCTAACAACAACAAGGTATCTTCTTGCTATAAATTAAGTAAATATCAAAAAGGAGATCAGCAGAATCCCTTTTTTTTTTCAAGGTGAGAAATCATCATATGACTTCTCCCGCTCTGGGCGGAGCAGGAGGGCGTGTCAGACTTTTACTGACTAAAACCCACCCGTGTTCCTTCAGTTGCCTATGCCAGGGACCATGGTATCTCTTTCGAACAACCCGCGGCCCTGGCAGGCATTGGCCCTAGCAGACCCCGTCACTTCGTGCTGACATCTCTTTGAGGCGAGCGTGGAACACAACGCGCCGTCGACTCGGGCCTGGTCCTTGCCGGGCGGCGAGCTGGCCATTGCTCGCCGCCCGCAAGCCCGCGCCGACAGTGGCCGGGAGTCGGCTGGTGACTCCCGACGTCCAGGGCGTCTCCTGCGGCGACTAGGGTCGTGAGGGCGCAGAGATTGCCTCTCCCTCGCGCGCTCCGCCTTCTCCTTTGCGAGCATTACTGCTTCGCAGAAGGAGGTGACGGCTTCCCATGCACTCTCGCGCCGGACGCGAGAGATCGCCGCCGCGAGGACGCGGCGGTGCTCCGCCCAAGCCGGGCAGTCCTCTACCGTATGCTCCACCGTGTCCTCCGGGCAATCCACACAGTTGTGACACCCTGGCGTTTCCTCCCGCCTTATCCTGAACAGGAACCTCCCGAAACAACCGTGTCCGGTGAGGACCTGCGTCAGGCGGAAGGTGAGGGCGCCGTGGCGCCTCTCCAAGTCTCCAGCCACTCCTCAAAGAGGGGACTTATCGCCGCAATTGTGGCGTGCCCAGCACTGGGTTGCGACAATCGCACTCTCCATGTCGCCATGAGATCCCGCCGGAGCCCTGTCCGCTGTACCGTGATTTCTCGCGGCAGCGGAGTTACGCCCCGGCGTTTTGCCTCCTCTCGCCACTCCCATATGTGGGCGAGGGCTTTTGCCACCAGATCCCATGGCGGCAATCCGGCAAGAAGGCTCGCCGCCTCAGCGGAGACCGTGCGGCATCCTCGGATCAGCCGGACGGCCATGACCCTTTGGGACGCGTTCAACCGGCGGACTAGTCGCCGCCTCAAGGAACGCGCCCACACCGGCGCCCCGTAAAGGGCCGTGGACCGCACGACCCCCCCATATAGCCTCCGGCAGGAGCCGTTTGGGCCCCCTAGATTGGGCAGGAGCCGCCTCAAGGCAGCCCCGGCCCGCTCCAGTCTGGGAGCCAAACGTCGGAAATGCTCCACGAAGTTCCACCGGCTGTCGAGGAGGAGTCCGAGGTATTTCATCGTTAACTCGACGTCGAATGTGAACCCCTCCTACCGTTATTTGGGTAAATAACGGTATGCCGTCGGTGGCGCGTCCCGAAGACCATGAAAACACATGGCCTCGGACTTGTGCAGGGCCGCCTCGAGTCCCAATTGCTCCTCTCAACGATTATCGCAACCCCGCGTGTCGCTATTTCGGCCGCCGCCTGGTGCGACCTCCACTGCGCTAGGACCAGCGTGTCGTTAGCGTAGCAAACCACGCTGACGCCGCTAGGGAGGTCGGCGCGCAGCACCCAGTCGTACCCGATATCCCACAGATGCGGCCCCAGGACCGATCCCTGTGGGACACCGCAGGACATCTCTCGCCGGTTCCACTATCTCTGGTGACCGGGGTAGATGACGGCCCTGTCCGTCAAATTGGCCTCGACAATGCGACAGAGGTAGGTCGGCATCCGGTGATTCCGGAGTGCCTCCCTTTTTTTTTTTTTTTCCGGTGTGGAAAATCCTCTTGGATGTCCGCCGCCCTAGGGCAGGCGACGGGGTCTGTCAGACTCTTACTGACTAGAAACCACCCCAGTGTTCCATCTCACACCTACGCCGCGGGTCGCGGGAACGTAGTGAGGTGTTTGACCCCCCCCGCGATGTCTAAGAGGGGCGCGCGTGGAACACTACGCGCTGCCACCTTTTTTTTTTTTTTTTTTGGGTTGGGAAATCATCAAATGACCCCTCCCGCTCTGGGTGGAGCGGAAGGGAGTGTCAGACTCTTACTGACTAAAACCCACCCATGTTCCTTCCTTCGCCCTTTATGTTCCGGGGCAGCGGTAACCCTTTCGGACAATCCCGCTGACCCGGCAGGCTTCGGCCCTAAGGGGCCCCTCTGATTATGCTGACATCTCTTTGAGGCGCGCGTGGAACACTTACGCGCCGTCCGGCACGGGCCTGGTCCTGATCGGGCGGTGAGCTACCCATTGCTCTCCGCCCGCAGGCCCGCGCCTACGGTGGCCGGTAGTCGTCGCTCGACTCCCGACGCCCGGGGCGTCTCCCGCGGCGGCTGGGACGGGAGGCTCTCTCCCTCATCCGTCCCGCCACCTCCTTCGCTAGCATGACTGCTTCGCAGAAGGAGGCGACTGCCTCCCACTCCCTCTCGCTCCGGACCATGGCTTGCACCAGGTCCGGGCGCGAGAGGCCGCCGCCGCTGCCGATCGCCTCTACGAGGACACGGCGGTGCTCCGCCCAAGCGGGGCAGACCTCCACCGTGTGCTCCACCGTGTCCTCTGGGCGATCCTGGCAATGGTGACACCCGGGCGTTTCCTCCCGCCTGATGATGTGCAGGAACCTCCCGAAACTTCCGTGTCCGGTGAGGACCTGCGTCAGGCGGTAGGTGAGGGCGCCGTGGCGCCTCTCTAGCCACTCCTCAAAGAGGGGTCTTATCGCCGCTATCGCGGCGTGCCCTGCGCTGGGTTGCGACAGTCGCTCTTTCCATGTCGCCATGAGATCGAGCCGGAGGTCCGTCCGCTCCGCAGCAATTTGCCGCGGGAGCGGACTTTCCCCCCGGCGTAGTGCCTCCGCGCGCCACTCATACAGGCGCGCGAACGCGCTGCCACCTCAGGTCCTGATGTGTGGGGAGCGACGGACGTCCCCAAGTCCGTCGCCCCTGGACCCATTTAGGGGGGCTGGAAGAGGGCGTTATCCGCCCTCCACCGACACCCGGTGCGCCTGCTACGGGCCGGGTGAGAGGACGAGATCTCCCTCTCACTTTCCACAGCCTCCTTCTGCGAGACGACCGTTTCGCAGAAGGAAACCACCGCGTCCCAGGACTCTTCGCTGCCGACCATCGACTCGACCACGGCCGGCAGCGACAGGTCACTGCTTTCTTCTGAGATGAGGGCACGGCGCGGCTCCTCCCAGGCGGCACACTCTGCCAGCGTATGCCGCGCCATGTCGCGCCGCTGGCAGTCGACGCAGTGGTGACACCAGGCGTCCGGCTCCCTGTTTATGCGACACAGGTACTTCCCGAAGCAACCATGCCCCGAGAGCACCTGCGTCACCCGAAACGACAGGGAGCTGTGCCTCCTCCCGAGCCAGCGCTCGAGGACAGGCCGGACCGCCTCGATGGTGACGAGGCCAGCGGTAGGGCGTGTGAGCCTGTCCCGCCATTCCGCCACCAAGACCAGACCGACGCAGTTCCATGTGTCGCTGCATCAGTCGCTCGCCCGCGCCCTCGCTTCCTCGCGCCACCGATACAGTGACGCGAGTACTTTCGCCTCGAGGTCCCAGGGCGGGGATCCAGCCAGTACGCAGGCCGCCTCGTAGGAGATCGTGCGATATCCTCTGATGACTCCGACGGCCATCGCTCTCTGCGGTTTCCGCAGAATCGCGATACTGCCGGCCGTCAGGTCAGAGGCCCACACCGGGGCCCCATACAGGGCCATCGATCGCACACCGGAGTGTCTCCCTGATACAACTCCAGGGCAGGGTATTGAAGATATTGGCTATGTCTAGAGACACCGCCAAGACAAACCCACCCCGGGCCACGGCATCCCCCGTCGTGAGGGCTCGCACGCGCATGATGGCGTCCACCGTAGAGCGCCCCCTGCGGAAACCAAACTGGCTTTCCGCCAAATTCGGCCCCATCCGCACCAGCCGCCCGACAAAGCGGTCTGCAATAACTCTTTCAAAGAGCTTGCCCACCTTGTCGAGCAGCACGATGGGTCGGTAAGCGACCCCCGGCGTATGTGTGAGATGGAACACTGGGGTGGTTTTTAGTCAGTAAGAGTCTGACAGACCCCGTCGCCCGCCCCAGGGCGGCGGACATCCAAGAGGATTTTCAACACCGGAAAAAAAAAAAAAAGTTCTCCACCTCCTCCATGACGTGCCAGTTGACGACATGCGGCGACAGATCGGGGCTGGCGAACGAGATGTCCACCACTGATTCTCCCCGCATCCGCACGCATGTTGGGACCGAACCCCGGTTTATGACGACCAGGCTTGTCTCCAGAGCCCAGTCCTCCACCATCCTGCCCCATGTGTCCGTATACCGGGAACCCCAAGCCACTTTTTTAGCATTGAAGTCCCCGAGGACGAGCACGGGGAGGGAACGTAGCCCAACGACGACGACTCTCAGCTTCGCAAGGGAGTTGTAGAAATCGGCGAGAGTTCGGCTCGGGGAGAAGTATACCCGTACCACGACTATCTCCCCGAACCGTGCTGCCACGCAACCCTGTCCTCTCTTGACCGCCTCGAGGGACGGGGTACCGGCGGCGGCCGACGAAATTATGATCACTGAGCCGCTCAGGTCCTCCACACAGTCGTCCCTGGGCGGGACAAAGTACGGCTCAGCGACCACGGCGACGTTAATCGACCACTGCGCCATGCTCTGGAGCAACAGATCCTGAGCGGATATTGGCACTCCATATCAACCCCTCTAGAGCCCCCTGTGAGGGCTCAGCCGCGATGGATGCGGCGGCGACGGCGGTGGAGGCGCCAGCGGCGGCAGTAGTGGCGGCGGCTGCGGCGGTGACGGCGGTGGCGGAGGGCTTGCCCCTGCCCCTCGCTTTGGCGGGTGGAGCGCAGGCCTTGCTCCCAAGCCGGTGATCGGCCGGCTTGCCAGCTGCCGCACATACATAACAGTGCGCCAAGTCATTATATGAGCCGGCCTTGTGACCGGGCTGACCGCAGCGGAAGCAGAGACTGCTGCAGTCCATCTCCGAGGTGCATTTAGCTCCCACGTGGTTCCCCACGTGGCAGCGGAAGCACCTCAGAGGTCTGGGTTCCAGGAGTTTCAACTGCGCGGAAACCCAGCCCACCAGGAGCCTTCGGCCCTCCCCGGCTATTTTTTGGGCCGCCGACACGGGGCAGCTCACCGTAATGGCTTGCATCCCCGTGAAGTCAGGACGAATGGTGCCCACCCTCACTTGCTCAGCAGAGCACCCACCAGGTCTGACGATGGCGGCCACCACCTCCTCCACCGTCGCAGAGTCGTCAAGACCCAGGATGTGCATGTCAGCGCACTTAGTGGGTCTGGACACTCGGGCCTCGTCCGCATTTAGGGACGCCCGAAGCATTTCGGTCAGAGCGTCAGTAGTCGGGCCGCTGGCCGCACCAGGGACCTCCAGCATCCGGGCCCCAGTCGCACTGACCCTTACCCGGATGCCCTCAGCAACGCCAAGCTCCTGGAGGTTCACCGCCGCCCTCGCCTTGGCAAGCACGTTGCGGTAGGACATGCCCTTCTTCTCCGCTTCCGGCTGTAGTGTGATCACTACAGCTGCGGACTTCGGGGCACGAAGCCTAGCCGCGACACTTCGCTCCTTGCGCCGTTGCCACCTCTCTTTCTTTTTGGCCGCCCTCGCAGCCTTCCCCGCCTTTCTCTTCTCCCCGGCTACTTGCCAATCGGCGTCGGCCGGAGGGGTAGGGGGTGGCGGGGGCGGCCGTTTCGCCGCCGGGGCTGGGGCCCTCGCGGGTTTTGGTGCGGTCCTACTTTTAGCCTGCCCCGTGGCTGTAGCTGTGGCAGCCGCGGCGGCAGCATACGACACCACCTTTCACTGACCCGAGGCCGTCTGGCTCGCCGCTAGCGGAGGGCGTAAGACAATGGCCTCCAGGGCGGAAAATCGACTCTGGAAAGCAGCCAGCTCCTGCCGCACCAGGGTCAGAACCCGATCCTCAGCAGGTGGTCCACCCCGCCCATGTTGCGCCCCCTCCTACGGCATCTCCCGGGGGCCGGCAGCTCGCAGCCCGGCTAGGTCCGCTCGGAACTCCTCATTCTCCTTTCGGAGAAGCTCCATAGCGGCAGTCAAGCGGGCGACCTCCGCCCGCAATTCGGACATTCTGTCCGGCGGGGGCCCGGAGTGGGTGGCCTTTGCTGCCGCTATGATGGAGACCGTGGCTGCAGACATGGCCCTGTCCTTGGAGGACTGAATCCTCTTCAGGGCCACACTCTTGATTGCGGCTACCACGATCTCCTCGAACCTAGCCGCCCGCTCCTATTTGGAGCCACCAACGGCGTCCGGCTCGCCGCCGAACGACTCTGAGAGGGCCGCCTTGCGGCTGGCCACTCGCAGCCCGTCCTTGTCGAGCCTCTCGGCTCGCTGGGCCGGCTCAGCTGGGCTGGCTCGGCTCGGCTCTCTGGCCTCCTCCGCGCCGACGAGCCCTCTGCCCATACCCCCCTCGCAAAAGTGCAAATACAATTTAGACCAATAACAACTGGTAAACTAAATAGATTCAATATTACCCTAAATAATAAGTTAAATGATCTGGGCCATAATATGAATGATGCAAATAAATTGTACGAGGATTTCTTTTCAGTTGTGCATACTCAATTCAATAAAACTTTTGAAAAGAAAACAAAGTATATTTGCCCTAATTTTATATTTAGTGACTGGGCAACTAGATGTATTAGGATAAGTAGGGCAAGACTTTTCGAGCTGTATGGCCTTAAGCCTTAGATCAATACAAAAACTCTCAACAAGTATGTTGCTACATTTTCCAAAATTTTTAGAAATACCTGCAAGATAGCCAAAGCCCTGTCTGTACATTAGCAACAAAATCAAATCAGGGGAAAACAAAATAAAAACAGTTTGGAAAATTATAAAAAACGAAACTAGTATCAATAAAAAAACGTAACACTGATTACACATTGGAGACTTCACATGGTGTCATATGCTATAATTTAGAAGTAGCTCAAGAATTTGTAAATTTCTTTACTAATATACCACCAAAAACGACGGAAGCCTTAAATTCCTCACCCGACGTATCACTTGATTTAGTAAGAGCGAAAGTTCCAGGCTGCCCGGCTAAATTTCAATTTAAACATATAAACCCTATGATAGTTATTAAAGCTTTTCGACAAATCTAAATCAAATTGACCGAAGATCTATGGATTGACTGTATATCTATCAAAGTTTCTACACCCGTAATCGAGACTATATCACCATACTTACAGCTTGGCCAAAAAGTCGTGAAAATAATGGTGGCGCCACTATCGTGCATGTTGTAACCCTAAATAGTACGACTAAAACGGTTTTGATATTAGTTTTTTTTTTTAATTAATGTGAATGTTGGCGGGTTTCATGAAAACAAGAAAAGCTCTGAAACGCTTGTTCAGCCACTGCCTAGAACGATAACATTTGCAGTTATTTAATTTAATGAATTAAAAATATAATTATGAGGTATTTCAAAATACTTTGATGTCAACTAATCCCACATTATGTGAGACAATTTTATGTTTCCCAAGACCCCAGATCAATTTAATAGGGTTTAGATCCCAGTGACAAGTTAGAAGCTTTACTACTGTATGACTGTGTCCCACAAATCCAAGTTCTCCTCTAACCACAGGCAAAATGTTCCATAGTTGGTGTTCTAATCAAAAACTAAAATAATAATCAGAATAATTTTTTTAATCAGAATCAAAAATTTTAATCAGAATAAAAAATGTTTTCCTCTAAGTATTCCACGCCCGAAAACCCTTCATCCATGTCTTGGTGTGAGCTTTCACCAAAACTCTGCTGGCTATGTTCAGATGTGTCACTGTTGCTGCTTTCATCTTGTAGGTTTATGATATTTTTTTCAATGTCACTATACACAGTTTGCCCCCTTCGAAAATAACCTTTTTCTATTTTCATGGCATGTTGACATGATTTTTTCCAGTCGTCAACTGATATGCTCTGAAACGCTTGTTCAGCCACTGCCTAGAACAATAAAATAAAAACAACTAAACATTTGCAATTACTTATTGTAATGAATTAAAAATATAGCCTTATAGTACAGTCGCTTGGCAGCATTATCTGACCCACCCTAAAAACAAACGAATTTGGACCCTCTGCCTGTAACATTAAGGTTTATTCAATTTATATGAGCTTATCAGACGGCGCTCGTGCAACGTTGTCGGAGCCACCGGCATTATACATATATCATTTTGTTAAGCTATTTTAATCATTATCTCGTTGACATTAAAGTTGAAAAGCTTTTAAATCACACTACATAATTAGAACCCAATCTTTAATTTCGCGTATTCCTGACAAGTTCTTGTGGCTTAACGGTTTGATGCTGGATTGGCGACGACCAACATGTGGGTTCGAAAACACGGTCCACCTTTAATCAGTTTCTTTTTTAATTTGTTTTCATTTCTACAATATTGCCTGCATTATTAAAGAACGACCAATATGATTTACGCCTAAAACTTTAAGTTCACAGAATTTATATTTACCTACCAAGAATGGTTGGATACGAAGTAAAACATATATTTGCTTCGTGAGGTAGATAATAAATTCATTTATGTGACAAAAGTTAAACTACGCCTAATAGCAGTAACTGCGCACACACATTTGTAAATCGTTTCACATAACTCGTTAAGTATTTTTAAGCAATTTGGTGTAAAAAAGCATGTCGCAACTTAATGACTACTTATACCAAACAAAAAATCATATTTTTACATGAGCAGAATATTGGAATTAGAGAGATTGGTCGTCGACTTAATATAGCAGTAAGTGTTTTTATACCTATTTTATTTTATTGATTGTGATTAATGAATGCGTAGTTGGCTATTTTACCACTACATTCACTCCTTACAAGTTACATACACGGTTCCAAAAATGTTTTTTTTTTGTTTTAGAGAAATACGGTCAGACTTTGGCTAAAACGTTATGGAGACAATGGAGATATTCAGCGTATTCCACCGGGCCATTGTTTCAAGGCATGTTGAAAATTCATTTTTTCCCATTCCACAATAAACCACAATATTTCAGAGGAAACAGTGAGAAGGCATTTATACGCTGCTGAGATAAGGAATTATAAACCAGCACAGAAAATTACATTGACACCTGCTCATCGCGAAGAAAGGGTTCGTTTTGCCCAGGAATATTTAAATGGCAAAGATTTGTGTTGGAATATGGTGCGCGTTATGCGTAGCCGCTTACAGCAAGTTATAGCAGGGGACTACTAATTATGTAATCTAGTAGGTATTTTTAAACACACCATGTAAGTAAATGCTCAATGGATTGATTGTTAAACCATTAAAATGTTGCAGATTATGTGGTGATGTTATTGTTATAAATAGATTTTTTCTATTTAAATATCATGTTTATTCACTACATATAGGCAGCTATAAATCTGTAAAGCATTTCACAGATGAATTCATTTTCTCGATGACAAACTTTTAAGCATAAGCACGCCTTTTTTAATGTTTATAAATGGTTAGATTTGATTATGGCATACTAATATAAAATGTCTATTAATTTGGATATATATGAGCATTTACATACTTTATCTTACCTAAGTGTTTTAATGAAATAATAAACATTTTAAACTTGCAATTGTTTACTTTTATTCCTATACAACCTACCCGTGTAAAAAGACAAGACCCTACGTCGTCCATTAAAGAAATGTTTTTTACATTTCTTTAGTGTAATAAAATAATTAAAAAAAAAACAGCTGAGCAAAAAGATATATTTAGGTTAAACTTGGTTTCGAACGTAGACAACAATAAATACCGCACTACCATAGTGAGTGACCACAAGACCAACTCAACTCTTATAAGGCGCTTTGAAATTTGATCTTAGTTGTAATGCTAGACGCATATTCTAAAGAATTTGAACCATATAGTATACTTCATAAAGTTTATTCTTGCACAGCACAAGCAGCCAACCTTCTCCTGGTGCAAATAGATTATTTTGTATTTTAAATAATCACTCCATTGAGACATGATAATAAAAAAACTACCTATAAAATAGAAAATAAAAAATTGTAAAGAGATGTTGTTTTTGCAATTTAGTAAGGCAAGGTAAAACATGTTTGCGCGTAGTCACTGCATACCCTTAGTTGCTTTTGAATACCTACCAGTTTTATAATGAATACGACTATTTATTTTTCAACTACCCACTTATTACAAGTTATGCGAAAATATTACCATTTTAGAAAGTTTATGTATGAAGATCATCCGTCTATAGTTCTTTACAATAATATATTAAATAGTTTTGGAATACATTCTAAATTGAAAGCAAAATAATATCTTCGTCGCAGGATTTGATCTCGCAAGTTGTTTTTCTCAGTCTTATACACAGACCACGAGACCAGAATTACTTGAACGCAATTATTAAAATAAGCTATTACACTAATTATATTATAACAAGTAGTTTTAACATATAACCTAATGGTAACGTTATAAAGATCAAATTTGCATGTCTGTGTTATTATTGTAATTCTTGGTTGAGTCTTCGTGCACTTGTCTGATAAGCTCATATAAATTGAATAAACCTTAATGTTACAGGCAGAGGGTCCAAATTCGTTTGTTTTTAGGGTGGGTCAGATAATGTTGCCAAGCGACTGACCGAAAAGATCCGGATCCGGATCTGGATTTACCTAAAAATACTATAGTTATTTTTGTTCAGTGATTTATTTTATGCAATATTAACAAAAAGTATCAAAATTATACGAACGCGCTGCATTCCGAATGTGTTTTGTAAACATAACCTCAAATTCGTGAATGTACATTTCAATAATTGTATGAAAGGTTTATAATAGATGTTGCACCTTGAAATACACACATTAGATCTGATTACATGTATAAAATATAATTTTACCTGTCATTTCAGCGGTTCTTTCATACACATCGTTGATTTCGGTTAAAATTTGTCCGGCCTCGAGTTCCGCCAAATATCTCACGTACACTTTATAAATTATTGCTCTTGCGGAGCTGCGAATAACAGATCTGTTCATTATGAACACAATGGGTCACCAGTATCACCACGATAAAGCAAATAAATAAATAATAAACACGAGAAACAGTCACCGATTACAAGAAATGACAGAATATGTACCTTACTCGACGAGGCAGAGCGAGTGTTGCCAATGATTAAATATTTTAGTTCCGTTTCAGGACTTTCTTGCCAAACTGTAGCTTTAGTGTTTAATTTGTGTGTAGATCAAGGAGTCTTCCCAGATTTATTGAAATACAGTAAGGTTATTCCACTTTTTAAATCTGGGGACAGCAAAAACACCAATAATTATAGACCAATAGCCGTGTTGCCGGTATTCAGCAAAGTATTCGAAAAGGTAATTAATGCTCAATCAAATGCTTAATCATTTTAACAACAACAAAATCTTACACGGTCAGCAATATGGTTTCACCAAAGGACGTTGTACGACTGACGCCGGCGTCACCTTATTAAAACACATATTTACAGCGTGGGAGGAAGCCCAAGATGCCATAGGAATCTTTTGTTACCTCCCCAAGGCATTTGACTGCGTTAATCACGAAACCTTACTCTTGAAACTTGAGCATTACAGACTAGGTAAACTTGCGCTCAGTTTAATAAAATCGTATTTACATGATAGACAGCAAAAAGTTAAAATAAATGGTGTGAATTCACTTGGTTTACAAGTAAAAATGGGTGTTCCACAAGGCTCGATATTAGGTCCTTTCCTCTTTTTAGTATATATAAATGATCTACCCCATTTATTAAAAAACTAACCACAAATAGTGTTATTTGCTGACGATACTTCCTTAATTTCTAAGATAAATAGACGTGCATCAAATCTTGACGACGTAAATAACGGCCTACTGCAGGTACGACTGAAGCCGGCGTCGCCTTATTAAAACACATATTTACAGCGTGGGAGGAAGCCCAAGATGCCATAGGAATCTTTTGTTACCTCTCCAAGGCATTTGACTGCGTTAATCACGAAACCTTACTCTTGAAACTTGAGCATTACAGACTAGGTAAACTTGCGCTCAGTTTAATAAAATCGTATTTACATGATAGACAGCAAAAAGTTCAAATAAATGGTGTGAATTCACTTGGTTTACAAGTAAAAATGGGTGTTCCACAAGGCTCGATATTAGGTCCTTTCCTCTTTTTAGTATATATAAATGATCTACCCCATTTATTAAAAAACTAACCACAAATAGTGTTATTTGCTGACGATACTTCCTTAATTTCTAAGATAAATAGACGTGCATCAAATCTTGACGACGTAAATAACGGCCTACTGCAGGTACAAAATTGGTTCACTGCTAATAATTTGGTATTAAATGGAAAAAAAAAACTAAATGCATAAGATTTGCTTTGCTGAATGTTAAAAGAAGTTATTGTGACATAGTATTGAACAAAGAGAAACTAGAATTCGTCGATCAAACTGTTTTCCTGGGGATCACACTTGACTCAAGGCTGCAATGGGGTCCTCATTTAACATCTCTTGCAGGGCGGCTAAGTTTAGCAGCATATGCTGTAAGAACAATCCGTCAGTTTACTAATGTAGATACCGCGAGGCTAGTCTATTTCAGTTACTTTCATAGTATCGTGTCTTACGGTATTTTACCATGGGGATGGGCTGCAGATATCGAGTCTATTTTTATTCTATAGAAAAGGCCCATCAGAGCAATATATTGCCTCCGCAGGCGCGTTTCTCTAACGGATCTGTTTAAAGATATTAATATCATGACGGTACCTTGTCAATATATCTATGAAAACATCATGTACGCAAGGAAAAATTTAAATCTTTTCAGTAAAAGAGGTGACAAACACACTTATAGAACTAGAAATAGGGACCAATTAGTTCAACCAGGTTTCAGACTGGCTAAAGTAGACTCTTCCTTCATGGGGTACTGTTTAAAATGTTACAATAAAATGGGAGGTATTTTCACATGCTCCAACTCAATGAAACGAAATTCAAATCTTACATAAAACGCACCCTATGCAGCCAAGCATATTATAAGTTGGGGGATTATATCCCTGACAAAAATGCTTGGCTAAACACTGGTCCTGCTCCACAGGACACATAAAAAAATTGATTAGCATTTGAAAATACTTCACACACGCCTACGCTACCTACATACTATTGGAGCTGCTGAAGATTTTAAAATACTATTTTGCATTATATAAATTCAATCTCCTAGTATTGTATAATTGCATAGCACCTTATTATGTGCTATGCAATTGTACAATACTCGGTCAGGTACAATACTCACATATTTGTGAGTACTATGTACATACTATAAAGCTACCATTTACTGGGTACGTCTTTCATTGACTTGAATGTGCCTTGGCAGCTGAGAGTATGTCATGCTCACTCTAATGTCTCGCTGATAGTGGCGCATGTATTAAATTATTTAGCTCCCTTCAAAGTGGTTGAGTTGAATGGTGCTAATCTATGCGTCACGTTCGTGAACGGGCGCCGTCAGTAGGGATTGGTCAACTCTTTGCTGCCATGGCTTATTTTGGTTTAAATTAATATTTGAATCGTTTTTTTTATCTTTTCATTAAGGACGCTTTTAACGTTCTGCATCGTTCTCACATGCATAATTTTTAACATGAATGATGTAACCAATACTTTGTAACAATATTATTGTGATTTAAAAGAGTGTCCATGGAGTTTCTTGCCCGTTCTTCTCCATAGGTACCTACTATGCTTTGGAATGGGCAACTAGGTTCATCTTTTTGACTGACTGACCCTTGACAATTCAAAATTACCTGTAATTGGTTTAGTTGAAATAAATAGTTTGAGTTGAGTTTGAGTTTTACGAGAGAATATTTAAAAGAACAGTGGAGATAACATGCTGAAAAAACTCACAATACAGTTACGAAGGCAATAATTTATTTATTTATTTATTATTTATTTATTTATTTAATCACTAGAGAGAGAGAGATAGAGAGAGAGAGAGAGAGATACAGAGCTAGAGAGCTATAGAGTTTATTAGCCACGCAGCGGTTCCCAAGGCTTACAAAGAAACAAGACGATAGTACTTACTACAAAAAATAAAGTAACAACGGCTTTGGTAAAAAATTTTAGATTTTCTTGTTTACTTTAACTTAACTACATACATCAGTGTCTAAGAATCAAGGTATTTTTTTTTAGAAATATAAAAAGTATAAAAAAAAAATACCTTGATTCTTAGACACTGATGTGTGTTTAGTTAAGACATTTTTATTTAATTTCGATAGGGCTTTCAAATGAAAGCCCTATCGAAATTAAATAAAAATGTCTATTTAGATTTAATAAATAAAATATTATCGTATGTCTAGAATGACAAAGCTTTTGCATTAATAAAGACTATTCGCGATTTTTGCTTAAATGCTGGATTTTTCACCTTTGTTAATCCTTAATTAAAATGTGATAAAAAGATAAAAATAAAAGTTTTTAAAGGTTTTTATTGCGTAAAATAAACAGTTAGTAGTCTGTATTTCCGCCGTTAACGTGTATCGTAATCTCAGCGATTCGATACTCAATATGAGTTCATCTAAATTATGTTGCCGTCAGGCTTCAACCAGTGCATCCTGCCCATCATGATATATGGTGCCGAAACGTGGACACTGACGGTCGGGCTGGTCCACAAATTTAAGGTCGTTCAGCGAGCTATGCTTGGAGTCTCTTTGAAGGATAAAATCAGGAATGAAATTATCCGGAAAAGAACCAGAGTTACCGAAATAACTTGCAGAGTAAGCAAACTAACTTCAGTTTGCTTACTCTGCAAGCTATATCGGCCAGCCATATGGCCATGGTGGAGCAGACGAGTCCTGGAATGGAGACTGCGTATCAGCAGGGCGGTGGGACAAGGGAAGAGGCTGGCACAGGCTGGATGCGAAAGGCGGAGGACGGGGTGTTGAGGCGCAGCCTGGGAGAGGCCTAAGTCCAACAGTGGACTGCAATAGACTGATTTGATAGGTTGATGTTGCGAAATGGCCGCCCACGTCCGTTGTAACAAGTGAACAAGATTTTCTGGTTTGTGTACGGTATCCATATTTGGCAGAGCTCTTTTTTAAAGCCATAATAATAAGCCTCTTCTTTGATATCCCATGCGTGCTCAATGGGATTCAAGTCTGGTAATTGAGCAGGCCACGGTAGGACGTTAATATTAGCTGCGGCAAGTGTACGAGTATGTGCAATGGCTCTGGCAATGTGTAGACGTGCATTATATAAGATCAAACGAACTTCTTGAAGTGAAGTTCGATCATTATTATATGAATCGCTTCATTTGAAGATATAATTAATATTTACCACGTAGTCCCGTTATTCTACAGGTGACTTCTGCACGTTTTAAAAGACACTCAACTGACTCAAAACGATTCAACCAATCAGAGTGCCTTATCCCTACTACTGCTGTAGGCCCGCCGGGGCTCACATTACTTTCGCAGCTCATTATGTTTAGAGATTACAGCAAATCTTTCGGGGTCTAGGGCGGGTGGGTGACCATTATATCTTCAAATGAAGCGATTCATATAATAATGATCGAACTTCACTTCAAGAAGTTCGTTTGATCTTATATTATATTTCATCGCTTCGTTTTTCAGATATAATTAATATTTACCACGTAGATATTCAGAGTTTATTAAGAAAGAATTGCTGTGTGGTAGTGCATAAATGAAAAAGCAAATCAAATCAACTTAAATTTTTATTTACTTTACAAGCAAAATCACTCAATTTTGGTACCACTAACATTAAGTAGCGGTTCTTCTCAAATCTGAAGAAAGACATACAGTGCGAGCAAAATCTCCTTCATCAAGCAAGGGTCTATTATAGAAGCGAGCGAACGTGTTAGAAGATGCTGTCCACCCAGCCGCTTTGCGGATGGCGTCGATGCTGGCGCCGGCGCCGCGCGCTGCCGACGTGGAGGCGTGCCGCGCGCTGTGCGCGCCGAACATTGACACGTCCACGCCGCTCTCCGAAAGTACTTGTTTAATCCAGCGGCTGATTGTTTGTGACTTTGCTGCTGTATGAGGTGGCTTATGTGTTAATAAAAGTTTATCAATATCTTGGCTTCTTTTATTTTCTGTAACGGAAATATAGTCCTTTAAAGTTGTTGCCGGACATATATTAATATTTTCAGAAAAGAATGGTAATATTAATATGGGTTGTTCCCGGCCTGGTGCAGAGGTTTTGATTATATCGGATATTATGATTTTTGCACCAGTGGGGGAAAAAGTTATATTTTCAATTTTGATCAATGATAGAGTCTGTACTCTATGTGCGGTACAAATGGCTAGTAAAACCACCAACTTTTTTGTAATTTTATCTAGGCTTAGATCTATGTTAGGATGCCAATCGCCAACATGGTTTAACACTAGTTGCGGGTCCCAAGTATGGGAATATTTGGGAAGGTTTGGTCTCAGCTTGTAGGCTCCTTTAAGTAGCCGTTTTACTTTATCGTCAGAACCAATGTTATCTCCAAGAAGTAAAGATAGCGCAGACCGGTGAGAGTTGAGGCTACCATAGGAACAACCCGAATTGAATTGTTCAGAAAGAAATTTTAGAACATCTGAGATATGCGAATCTAAAGGCTTAATATTTTTATTAGCACAAAAAAGCCACCACCTCTTATATGAAACATCGTATTGTTTTACCGTACTTTCGGAGAGCGATGCCACCATTAAGTCTAGAGCTTCTAGCGGCGTCCCTTGCTTGGTGAAGGCTTGCTGCAGAGCCGCGCGACACCCAGGGTAAGGTGCGCATGCAGCGGGTGATGGTCTCTGAAGTTAGATTGGAGAAGAAACTTATTAGGATCCAAGTACATGATATTTGTCGTTAAAATACTCTTTAAAAGTTGAAACCAAGGCTGAGACGGCCAGTAAGGAAAAACCAATATTCCGTCAGCCTTGTCATCTATTATTTTCCGAATACATTTTAAAATAATAGAAAAAGGTGGAAAGGCGTAAAAATACATTGCATTCCAATTGATGGTAAATGCATCCACAGCCATAGCGTCAGGCTCAGGGGCCCAGGATACAAAATTCTCACATTTAGCGTTAGCGCGAGAAGCGAACAAGTCGACGTTTGGTTGACCGAAATGAGACACTATCATTTGAAACGCAGAAGGAGAAAGTTCCCATTCTGTGTCTGGATTAACAATTCTAGATTCAATATCAGCAAGGTTTTCTTTCGTGTTGATATAAGTCGCATAGATCCATATATTACGCTCCTCGCACCAACGCCAAATCTGGCGAGCAATGTCGTTTAGGTGAGGGAATTGTACACCTCCCATGCGATTTATGTAGCTTATGGCTGTGGTGTTATCGATTCGTAGAAGTATTGCACAGTTGTTTTCGTTGTATGCGAGACTTTTAAGACCAAGAAAAGCGGCTAATAATTCGAGATAATTAATATGTCGTTCACGTTCTGTGTTTGACCATTTGCCACGAGAACGACGGTCTCCGCAAACAGCACCCCAACCTGTGCCAGAGGCATCGGTGTATATTTCCAGCTTATAGCCTGAGATACGCATCGTATTACATGTAATTTTAATATTGTTTAGCCACCAGTTTAAATCTCCGAAAATGCTATTTGGAATTTGGATTTGGTCATCATAACTGTTATTCTTTAATAGCGATAAATACTTATGTCGTTCCAGTGATTTGGTATACAACCAGCCGTATTTCACGGCTGGACAGGCGGCTATCAGTACTCCTATTAATCTTGAAAATTCTCTAATTGAACAGGTATGTAATTTTAAAAACTTTTGAACTAACTGAGCAATACATTCTCGTTTATCGTCAGGAAGGGATATAGATAAATTTCTTGTATCAAAAAGAAAACCTAGAAATTTACACAATTGTTTCGGTTCTAGTGAACTTTTCTCGAAATTAACAACAAAACCTAAACATTGAAGCAATCGCAAAGACTCATTTACATTGGAAGCGCACTCTTCGTAAGTATTTCCCATGCAAAGTATGTCGTCTAAGTATATGACGGAACTAAATCCACGATTTCTCAAGTGACCGATCACTTCTCTCATAATTTTCGTGAAAACTCTAGGAGCTATGCAAAGTCCATAGGGCATAGATGTGAACTCATAAGTTTGTGTATCAAATTGAAATCTGAAATATTTTCTAAATTCTGTATTCATAGGGACAAGTAAATATGCTTCTTTTATATCAATCGTGGCCAAAAAACCGTTTAGAGGGATTAACTTTGATGCAGTGCGATGATCCTCCATTTTAAAATGAGTATTAGCGATGTACTTATTCAAAGGCTTAAGGTTTAATATAAAACGTTTCCCCCCGTTAGGTTTGGGGGCTAAAAATATTCTGGATATAAACTGGTCTCTGCTTGGGCTACGCTTCAGTATAGCTCCAAGATCTAAAAGTTTCTCAATAGAGTTTAAAATGTCTATTCGCTCTGCGCTCGTGATATTGTTTCGTGGTATATATTTTTGAATTACCGGTTTATCGAACGATATACAGAGACCATTTTTTATCCAGTCTAGAACAACAGCGTTAGACGTTATATGGGACCAACAATGAAAAAAGTGGCCAATTCTGCCAGCATGTACCTGCGGCGCGGTCAAGATGTCGGCGCACGGGGCTTGCTCGCAGCCGACGGCTTGCTCGCGGCTGGCGGCGCTGTCGAGCTCAAGCTCGTGCCGTGGTACGAGCGGCGAGGCTGGTACGAGCCCCGTCTCTGACCTCCTCGGCTGCCTCTGCTCGAAGGGGCACGAGGAGGTGCATTCCAGTTTCCCTGGTGTGTTTGGGACTGGAAAGAGTTTGAAGTCCTTGTATTAGTCGCTTTTTTTTTTATTTGTTGTCCTTGTCGTTGTATAGCTTTTGCAGCTTTTATATTATCAGACAACTTTTTCCCAAATAAAGTGTCATCCCTTTCTGCATCTTGGATAATGTGTAGAATAGTCTTGTCCAGGTTAGGAGTCAACAGTTTTATACGATTTTGCGTGAAGAAAGCATGTAAATCGGAGAGGATTCGGCATCCGTTACTGAGATGTTGAATGGCAAGCTTCTTATCCTCCCCCTTTAAGAGAAGATCAATACCTCTGTTGATGGCAGTAACGCCAGATCCAAGATCTTGCTGCTGAGACATCAGAGACTTGTCTCTGTGTCGAACCACGTCCGGCATAGCCGCAGAAATTTCTGCATTTAGTTTTGGCGCCTGGAATAATTTACAATTTTCTGGAATAAGATATTGTTTGATTAATTTTTGTTTACTTTCTTTCGTCAATCCTTTTTTCAGTAAAGGAAGCCATATTTTAGCTAAATTGTCATGAATTTTGTCTCCATATTCAGGCGTTTCATCTATGCTTTCGCCGAGAGCCATCAAAAGCTCAGGATCCAAATCAGGTTCCGGGGACTCGGTATCTGCGGGTTGATCACACGAGGTGGGCGGTTGAACACCCGAGGTGGACGGTTGGTCGAGATCGACTTCAGGTTGCGTTGCCAACTGTTCAGGTGATAAGCCATCGTCCTGTTGAGCCTCATCAGCGGCTGGCAGTATGACGCTATTGCTTTCAATAGCCACTTCATTCTCTGGAAAGAGAATTATGGAGCGTAAGTCTTTATCTCGTATTGGAGTAAAGAAAATATTTAGATTGAAGCGCCATTTGCGCTTTACATTTGTAAATATATGTAAAAAAACACCATTTGTGCTTTACAGTAGTAAAAAATAACATAACAACACCATTTGTGTCTGCTAAAAGCGGCAAAAAACAAATGTCAATATAAACACTTGAATATCGACAAAAAAGAGGCACCATTTGTGCCTAATAGTATTTTTAAACGAAGTATTATACGTGCAAAGCACTATTTAAAAAACAAATGTAACATTTACCTTCATTTTGTTCCTCGGAATCCGAGTTACTCTCAATAATTCTTAAACGCCGATAACTGCGGGTAGATTTTTCTTGTAATTTTCGAATTTTTTCTTCATAATGTTTGATTTGATCTTGCGCACTACGTTTTGGCATAACCGTTGGATAAAAAATATTTTTGAAAAATAGTAAAGAACTTTGACTTTAGGAGACGTCCAGTCGTCACCGTGCACGAAATACGGAATGAGCTGCGAAAGTAATGTGAGCCCCGGCGGGCCTACAGCAGTAGTAGGGATAAGGCACTCTGATTGGTTGAATCGTTTTGAGTCAGTTGAGTGTCTTTTAAAACGTGCAGAAGTCACCTGTAGAATAACGGGACTACGTGGTAAATATTAATTATATCTGAAAAATGAAGCGATGAAATATAATCATGCATAAGCAGAAATGAAACACTAAATTGGGTCCGCAAAGTAATAACGACACAAACACAAACAATCGTTTCAGCGTTATGTGCATTGAGATTGCATCTGGTCCAAATCGGTTCGGTTCTTCCGCCGATCCAAATATCCGCCTATCCAAATATCCTTCCATATCATGATTGTTCCACGACTATATGCATGGACTTCTTGGCATGATTTTAAACGTTTTTGGCGTCCAGGAGAACCTCAATACCGTGTACGTGTGTATCTGGCCTGATACCAACGCGAGATTCGTCAGAAAAACACAAAATGCCACTCCTCTTCTGCCCAATTTCTATGTTCAAGAGCCCATTGTAAATGGGCTCTGCGATTGCGGGGCTTAAAAGATAGTACACGTAGAATATAATAGAATATTCTTTATTATGTACACCATAAATATTACAAATATAAATGTAGAAATTTCACAATACTACACAAAAACTTGCCTATCCCTAAACCTAAACTATTTTGGTAAACATGAAAATCTTGAGTTCAGTTTCATGGGGCCGTGCAACGAGAGGAGACTGATGTTTAGAACGCATCGATTTTGATTTTCATCGGTAATAAATTCGATTTCACGCAAAAGTAAACACGAGTGCCATACATTTATTCAGATATGTCCGACCGTTCAGCTTGGATATTAACACACTTATTAAAACATTTACGTTCGCTCCTCAAAAAGCAACGTAGACAACCGAACCATATACATAATATGTGGGACACGCTAATAAAAGTGAACACAAAATGTTCTGACAGGATACGAGTAGCTTGTACAATCAGAACCCGTTAGTTACGCATTCTTATCCTCACGGGCAGACATGACTGGAGGCGGCCGGTTAATGTGAAGCGTTTCCTCAAAAACATATACACGCAGGAGGTAGTCACGTCCACTCAGTATTCTATCAACGACTGCTGCTAACTCGATGTTTTTGTTCATCCTGGCTAATGAGCGTCATAAACGTGATGGAACACTCACGTCTGTCATGTCGTACCTTGAACAGTGGACGTGCTAAGTGGAAAGCTAAGCTGTGAAGGATTGAGAGCATTTGTCACTCTACTAACTTGCATGTAGCATGTGCTTGTCGTAGTCTAGTCTTTTACACCAAACTTGAACCAAACCATTTTGAAAGTAGATCACCATACCAAAGAATTCAAATTACTTCCTATGTGGACATTAACACTATAAATTAATTCAAATAAAACCTATACGCGTAGTGTAGGGGCCACCGTAAAAAATTAAGGCAACAAAAAACTAAATGTCAGATTGTTCTACATTTCCACGGTTACTTTCCAAAATTGAAGAAAATTATTATGTTACTTTGTATGAAAAGAGATATTCTTCGTATGAAATAGAAACTAACATACTACGCGTGAGTACAGACTGTCACTATTTGCGATGTTATTGGTATTTTTTTTCTTCAATGGATCGGCAAACCGCCGAGGCAATTACAAAATTTATACTATATTCAGCGCTCTTGGAAATTGATGCTGAATCCAACATTTTTTATTTACCATTACAAATTAGGTTGGTACTTTGCAAAAATATACACACATACACATCAAAAGTGTCTAGGGATTTTTTTTTTTTTTTTCTGGTGGGAAATCATCAAATGACCGCTCCCGCTCTGGGTGGAGCGGAAGGGAGTGTCAGACTCTTACTGACTAAAACCCACCCATGTTCCTTCCTTCGCCCTTTATGTTCCGGGGTAGCGGTAACCCTTTCGGACAATCCCGCTGAAAGTGTATAGGGATCAAGTACATTTTTAACTATAAAAAATTATCCAATTAATATTTACCAAATTTAGTCTTCCAGACTGGCTTCTTACTTTAATTCCTATGTTTACGTTAACAACCTATAATATTTTGTAAAAATTTAGAAGTTGCAATTTTGGCAAATTGTGGGAAATTAACCTAAGTTAATGTCGTCAATTAAATGGCAAAAAAATCAAAAATGAGGAAAAATAAATTTTTGAATTTTCACTGTAACCAATACAATAATGCGTTCAAGATGTTGATGGGGTTGCCACGCTTTTGTAGCGCATCAGGAATGTTTGCAGACGCGCAAGTGGATGGGTTTCAAGCGATACATCGCAAAAGAATTGCGTCTCTGATGCGCCGCACACGGGGCAGCCCCAACAGCTTCCTGCAGCTTATTGCAGGGAGAATGGATGTGGATTGCTCCTTCATGGAGCATTGGACAAAACTCCATGTACGAGTAGTTCGGTCCTCATCCAATATTTCTAGTGTGTAGTTTGTAAAAGTTTACTAACATAGTTTTTTAAGTCATTGTCACTAACATTATATGGATTATGTATACCTGTATGTGTAGTCCGAAATAAAGAATATTATTATTATAAAGACAAACAACTAAAATAAATAACCTCTTTGGAGAAACCGAAGGTTTTGTCTGTGCAATTATGGACGAAGTTATGATGACGAACAATTACCGGAGATTTATTGTGAAAGCGGCACGGTTGACATCTGTCGGGCAAGCCACCAGCCGGGGAAATCAATCAGGCATATTATCTCCGGGTGTTCTCGTCTAGCTAACGGAGAGTACTTGCATAGACACAACCTTATAGCTAGCATATCCATCAGCAACTTGCTCTGAAATACACCCTTGTGGAATCGGAGGTGCCGTACTACAGGTATGTGCCCGACGCAGTTCTCGAAAATGGAACGTTGGGCAGCTGGATCAAGGGCTTGATTCAGAAAGCGGTACTTCTGGACACGGCTCGCATTGTCAGGAGGTTCCTCTCTTTGGAGCCCTGACCGCCGGTATCTTGGACCCTGTTACCGATACCGGTGGGCTACTATTTTTTTATATTTTTAAATGTTTTTATATTTTAATATTTAAAAATATAATTTTATATGTTTACATTTAAATAAAGAAAAAAATAATAATCTGTGTTTCCACCATTGACACGAATCACACCATCACAACGATTTGGCATGCTTAAAATCAGTTCATCAAAATGACTTTGAGGAATGGCCGCCCACGTTCTTTCTAACAAGTCAAAAAGTTGTTGTGGGGTACGCACGGCGTCCATACTCGACAGAGCTCTTTTTTGGAGCATATCCCATGCGTGCTCAATTAGGTTGTGGTCTGGCGAATGAGCAGGCCACGGCAGAACGTTGATGCGAGCATCGGCAAGAGTGCGTGTTACGAGTCTAACCATGTGTGGACGTGCATTGTCGTGCATTAGTCGAAACGAATCACCCAACCGGCTTCGCAAAGGGATAACCACGTCAGAAACAGTCCTCTCTGCATAAATCTGCGCATTGAGGTTGCCCCTGATCCAAATGAGATCGGTTCTTCCACCGATCCAAATACCGGCCCAAACCATTATTGTTCCCCTTCCAAGAATGAACTTTCTGACAAAATTTCAAACGTTCTTGACGTCCAGAGGTCCTCCAAACTCGAGTACGTCTTGTATTCGGCCTCATACCGAAACGAGATTCATCGGTAAAGCAAACACAACGCCAGTCTTCTTCCGCCCTATTTCTGTGTTCGCGAGCGATAGGTGGAACTCTCAGCGGCCTTCGGGAACGCAGACCCACTTCACGTAAACGATTTCGCATGGTTTGGTTGCTTATTAGCAAGCCTGAAGAGCTGTGGAGCCTCGTAACCAACATCATGGCAGCCATGGTACGATTCCATCGTGCAGTATTTTGGATGTACCGGTCCTGTCTGCGAGTGGTGATGCGATGCGATCACGCTGCCCGTGATACGATAGCGTGTCCAGAGACGGCTTAAGACGCTCTGTGTAGTGTCAAGAGCGACAGCCACAGTACGTTGCCTGGAACCAGCTTGCAACATTCCGACGGCTCTCATCATCTCTTCTCGTATCAAATGATGTCGTCGCTCCATATCGATGCAATTTTTTTCAGTTCCGATGCGGAAATTGTAATGATTTTGTAAAAACACTATTACACACTTTTATAGGTATCCTGATTGACAGTTGATTTTCTATTTTTAATCAAAATTGAATGAAAATTCTTTATTCAAATAGTGAAATTAACTAAATAGAAACAATAACGATCCAAATAAGTTAAAATAATAATACTCAATTGTGGCGATACTCTAAAACGCGATACGTAAAGCGTCCTCTTAACAAAAGCACATTCGAGTATCGGCAAAAGAATTGCGCAGGGCCGGGCCGGGGCCCGGGCTCGGGGCCCTCGATCACGAGGCCGTGCCCTGCAGATAAAGCCCTAATGTATGACCAACGATTACTCCACGTTTATAAGAAAATCCTCGACAACTATTCGTCGGCCGACAAGGAAAAAAAAATACTTTTCATTTACCGTAGCTGTTAATCAAAATGCTTGATATAACTACGTACAACTAGTGAGCTCCAAAAAGATATATACGCAAACAAAATGAATGGGATTGTCTACAATCATACATAATATTGTATTAATGTGTATCAACAAAACAAACTACAAATAACTAACTATAACTTCAAATTGATACAATTAAAATCATCTAGTTTTGGACTTTCTTTATCAGTCAAAACGAGTTTTGGACTTTCGAATTTATATCTTAATATCGCCATGACTCTTTTATGTTGTCGCGTCATCAGAACTACATATGTATGTTAAATTTCAACAGAATCGGTTCACAGACGCAAATTCAGTAGGAGAAGAATCGTTTATTTCTAACTTTCTAACTAGACAAAAAAGGGCTAGATTTCGCAACCTTACTGTTTAATTTGTTATGACAAATGTACACACATACATACATGATGAATGTGTACATGATGTTTCAAATTATGATTTGAAACATCATGTTTGATTTTAAATGTTGGGCCACAAAAGGAATGCATGAAAAGCAATTGCATGCAGCTGAGATGAGAATGCTAAGAGGGATGTGTGGTGTTACACGAATGGATAGAATAAGAAATGAGTACATAAGAGGAAGTCTGAAAGTGGCACCGGTAACTGTAAAGTCGTGTGGACATCGGTTGTCATGGTATGGGTTACGGTGAAATGCTTACAGTACGATACCGAACCACGGTTGATTGATTGCAGTTCACTTTAGAAATGGACACGTTTGGGCAAGTAGCAAAGATTACGTTTATATTATGTTAGTAGTATTATTTTGACTGTTGAATGTTAATTGTTGTGTTATGTAGTGTTGTGTTATCAAAAAACAAAAAGTTAGTCGCGTGCAAACCGGCCCGCTCTAATGACCATTTGCAATGTAAAAATAATAGCCTAGCTCCTACACGTACATAATATCAACGACAAAAATAATATTAACATAATATAAACGTAATCTCTGCTACTTGACGAAACGTATCCACTTCTAAAGTGAACTGCAACTAACCGTGGTTCGGTATCGTACTGTACGCATTAAATCAGAGAAATATAATCATTTTCATTATTGCAGTTAATCATGCAAAACCAATCTATGAGTTTATTTACTACGAGACAAAACCGCAAAAGGTCTACTTAGATCAGAGGTTTCCTGACCCTCCCATGAAGTAGGTATAAGGGACCTTAAAGCACATGTTTGTCTGGTCATGGTTTGGTTCACCAATGATTTGGTAGTGTTCTGTAAAGTAGGGGTCGATTCTAATAAGTTTGTATTTCTAGGCTAAGACCTTTATTTGTCTATGGAACACATTATTAATTCATGTAAGTGTAGGTACTACAAAAAAGTTATAAATAATTAATATAATATTTAATTTTATTAGATAAATACAGGTTGACCTGGAAGAGGCACTTGTCTAGTAGTGGACTACGGTAGGCTCAGTTGAATACAATCAGTTGAATACAATCATAAAAACAGTGTAGGAATATTACGTACCTACTACTTTTATCCGTGACTTCGCCGGAGTGGCGGTGATAATTACAGAATTACAGTTCAGCAGTGCGATTCTGTAACCATCTCACCGTGAAAACTTAGGTGAAGTGTGCGTGGAGTGAGCTGTCATTCCAACTAATGCTAGGGATTGACACTATTGACAGCTTACTCTAAGCTCACTTCACCTAAGTTTTCATGGTGAGATTTTTACAGAATCGATCGGCTGTTCTGTCACAAATGTCATTCTTTGACGTGAGTGTGTTGTATGGCCAAATCACGTTACATGAGTTCGATGATTACTAACAGTAAATGTTATAAAAAACGGCCAAATGCGTGTCGGACCACGCACAATGAAGGGTTCCGTAGTTTGGATGAATTTATCTCAAAAACAAACTTAACTTTGTAAGTGAGTGTGTAGTAGAAATTTGTTTTCTCCCATACATCTTCACA
Organism: Apamea monoglypha; assembly: GCA_911387795.2. Classification (NCBI taxonomy): domain Eukaryota; kingdom Metazoa; phylum Arthropoda; class Insecta; order Lepidoptera; family Noctuidae; genus Apamea; species Apamea monoglypha. Next base: position 587,938 of record OU426933.1, on the reverse strand, counting down.
GTCAATTTTCCAACTGCTAATGTAAGATAGTAACCGAAAAAAAAATAATAGCTTCTGCCCGCGACTTCGTTCGCGTGTAAGTCGTAAGACACCACAGTTTACTAAAATAACAGCCAGTTTTTTTTTATAAAACTGTCCTATACATATACTTACTACGTTTGTAGTTTTGATATCAGCAGCCAACGTATGAAGGGAGCCAGGACTGGTGACAGCGGAGCAAATGAAATCAAACGTTTATTTGCTAGTATTACATTGTTCTGGTGACGGTGAGATCTAGAGAAGAAGAGAGAAGAGAGAGTAAAGAAAGAAGAGAAGAAGAAGAAGAGAATTCTATTCTATTCTATTCTATTCTAACAACCTAAGTGTCATTGTATTCTGCCTGCAAGCAATCGTGCAAAGGATGGTGCCACGAAATGTATGGAAGCTGGTACTTGCTCCAATAGAGATAAATTATATACCACTAGCTGCGCCCCGCGGTTTCACCCACATAAGTTTAAATCCCGTTGGAATATCGGAATAAAAAGTATCCTATATGTTAATCCTGGTTATAAACCATCTGTGTGCCAAATTTCATCCAAATCCGTTCAGTAGTTTTTGCGTGAAAGAGTAACAAACATCCATCCATCCATCCATCTATCCATCCATCCATCCATACGAATAAAGTTTGCTTGCGAGCCCTGGTCTACCAACGCTCGCAGTATTGTACTATATCCATCTTCATCTCTTACGTGCACTAATGCTGTGGCAAGCAATGCTGTTGACTTCTCCGACACAAAGTTCGTAGATATGGTCAACTCAGTTCTGCCTTCTGTTGTTCTTCCTCTATTTGACTATGATGTGTTTTCTCATTGTCTGACTGACCGCTGCTGGGTTGATGTAACAATGTATGATGGCGGCGGTTGCATCTCTGGCAGGACATTCGATTGCGCCATCTCTTGACAGAATGTCCTGACGTCAGACAATTGAAGCATAAATTGTTTTTTTTTTATAAACTCGTTGCGTTCATTCGGTTGTAACTTAGAAAATTCTTTGCAGTGACACAAGCGGTGCTCCGCGTTACACATACTGCATGACTTGGTCGGTGATGTACATGTCTTCTCTTCCGGTGATGTGGAATGGAATGACTTCGCCTTAACATTCGTCTGCTCCCTTTTAGCTGTAGGGTTAACCATCTCTAGTTTGCGGTATTTTGTTTCCAGAAAAGCCTTTAATTCTTCCCAAGATGGTAGGTTGTCAGTCTTTTCCTTGTAAGAATCTTCTTCCCAGGCCGTGTGTGTATCGACATCTAACTTCTGTACAACTATGTATATAATCAGCTGATCCCAGGACTCGACAGGTACTTCTTGATTTTTCAAATTGTTTAAGCACTGACAGTTCGTATCTAATAAACTCTTTATTTGGATAGCCGATGGAGTGGTAATTTTCTTTTGAGTAAATAACTTTTGGAGTAAAGAATTAACTATTAAACGTTTGTTTCCAAACCGTTGTACAAGTGTATTCCATGCCTGTTCATAATTAATATCCGTGATGTTAACATGCTTTAATAATTCTTTAGGTTCACCAACCAGGCTCAATTTCAGATAATTTAACCTTTCAACGTTACATAAAGACGTGTTGTTGTGTACAGCAAAGTGAACATATCTCGAAACATAGCCCAGTCATCATAGCTCCCGTTGAAAGTAGGTAACTCGATGCGTGGTAAGTTAACACGTGGCGACGACGAGGCTTCATATGCTTGTATCTTGTTGTCTGTAGATTTCGAAGGTGTCGTATAGATCTTCTACCAAAAAGTAATCTTCGTTTACGAAATACGGGACATCATTTCGTTTACACTTAGGCGTACACTTTACTAAGTCTTGATGTGTCGTATTAAACGTTCTCCAATAATCTCCGATACCTTGTAACTTCGTTTCAATATAACCTCTTGTTAATCTTTGCTTCGAACATTTCTTTAAATTAATTTGCGTCTTTTGTAGCAGTAAATAAGTATCTTCTAATAAGTTAACTAACTGTTGTTGTTCACTCGCTAACGTAACACTCATTGTTTTGTATAGCTATTAAGATATTCTTCCACTGACGATAGTTTCAAAACACTCACAATTCACCTTTTTAGTCAATCTTAAACTTGCTTGATAGTTAATAACAATAATAATACATGGACAAGGGCCTCACCCCGCTCTCCTTGGCTAAAGAGAACTGGCGCTAGCCAGTAGTGCTTGACACCAATGATCGCATGGAAGTATGGCAAAGTAAGGAGCTTTACGGACGCTTTTACCGGGCCCTACATGGACCCGATGTAGATCTACTAGCGCCCGTAGCCTGGCTGCGTTTCGGTGACCTCTTTGGAGAAACCGAAGGTTTTGTCTGTGCAATTATGGACGAAGTTATGATGGCGAACAATTGGTGTTGGACTGCGGTAGTACCACAACAGTCTGCGACTGGGGGGCGATGACATGGCTACTCTGCATTTCATTTCGCAGGCGATCAAGTACGGTGTCATCTAACATGTGATTACGCGGGATGACCCGCACCTGATCCGACAGTCGTTGTGCCGTAACGTTGACAGCTGGCTCAAGCACCTGAAAAAGAGAGAGCATCCGAACACGGTACGCGGTCAGATTGTTTCCCCCCTCTGTAGCCCCATAGTATGAGCGCATGACATTCTTATTGATGGATTGTGTCCATCTCATGCGCTGCACACTTCCACCGGAAGCTGGGACCCTATCAGAGGCCGGTGGGCTTCGAGGTCCTAAGCCGTCCGGCGGCCGGCGTCCTCCCCGTCGACGAGCAGGTGGTGGCGTCGTGGGTTATTAAATTAAAAATAAATAAATTATTAAATTATTATTATTATTAAAAGTTAGCACAAAAATATCAATTGCTGGGAATCGAACATACGAGTAGGTTTGCAAAGCACTCGTCGAAGCGCTAAGCTATTGACTTTTTTAAAAGTTGACTAAAATAGCCGTTCTTGTACGTCATGATTGACTACAAAGCTCCTTAAAGACATAGCGGGATGAAAATCATTTAAAAGGTTAAATCTTTAACTATGTGAAAAACTGCTTCATAAATATTTTTGCTCTCTTGTCAACATCATCGGGCTCATATGGAACATATTCATTCGAACACTTCCCTTTGTACACCATTGTCCAATCTGAAATAATTATGTGGCGCATTAGCAAATAATTAAGGTATTTTTCAAGACAAGTTGCAGTGTTGTGGGTAACATAAACTCAGGCCTTCTTTCCATGGGGGTAGGCAGCAACAACAGTACTACCTGTGTTCTCGATATCCTGTATTATTAAATAATTTTATCGATAATATCTAGAAAGAAAGAAAGAAAGATATTTACTGCGACTCGTACAGGAAGATTACAAACTTTTTGGGGGATGAACTGTTTGCGTCCGTAGGATCTACTTGAGTTACGACCACCCTACACGTGTCCCCTGGGTAGTGCTAAACGAGCAGTAATAATGGTAGTAGGCCATAGCAACGGCTGCCGGCTTAAAAGTTACCACCCACCAGACACAAGTCATGCCGCCTAGCGATCTGTCGTGTTCCGGCATGATGTCTGGTGAAGCCGTACGGAGGATGGGTCTGAGCAGTTATGCTGCGATGTATGCCGGGTATGATGGGTTAGTTGTTGTTGTGTCTAGATATAATCAATAATCACCTATTAGTATTGAGAATGGAAGTAGTTTACAGCAAGATCAACCCCCCACTGGCGCAGTAACACTGGTCGTGTTGTTGGGTTTAACATCGCATCACCTCGCTCAACTGCCGTCTTCCTTCCCATTCACTTAGTATTTTTGTTTTTTAAATGAAAGGTCCAATAAAGAAAAGTAAGCGGAAACACGTCCTCCCCTTCCGAGTGCACCTCTCAAATATTCGAGGTCTGCACTCAAATCTCGATGCGGTCCACCATCATCTTGAGGCTGACAAGCCACACTTGCTTTTCTTGACAAAGACCCAGATTAGATGTCCGTCAGATGCGGCGTACCTCGACTACCCGGGATACTCATTGGGGCACCATTTCCTACAGCGTGCCGGGGTCTGTGTGTACGTACGCAATGACATCTGGTGCCAGCGTCTCCGTCACCTTGAAGCAGGGCTCTGAACCGGTTTAATAAGAGCGGTTAATTTCGAATAATTACCGGTAAATATATTGTTACTACTCCAGAAAATATTAGGAAAAAAAATGTTTGATCTAAGGACGTCAAATACAACCGGAGAACTTAAATAGTGCGGGTAGATTAATGTTTCGACTTGCTTAGTTCTTTGCGCGCCCGCAAACAAAGCGTCGAGCAAGCCTAGGCCAGTCGCTACTCACTCCTCGTTCATTGCGTTTGGTTTGGACAATTCGTAAACTCACAGCGGAGATATAACTATTTTTTATTGAATGTGATAGCTAAGTAGGTAAGTACCTATTTATTATGGGGAGAAAGTCTGAAGGGCACGATCAGTACCTACATAAAAACCAGAATGATACAATATTTTACCTAGATATCTTGAATGTAAACCCCTTTCTTTAGGAATATGTTCGTGTGCTTTTTTATATTAATTTATACAGGGTGGATACTAGGGTGTCCCATCCTATAAGGGCGAAATTTTTTATTTTTTATTTTAAATGCTTATTTTTTTCTAATTGACCCTAATAACTAAAATATAAAATATTATTGGTATCGGATTACTATAACCCGTGCCGACTTGATGCCAAACTTTTAAGAAAAATTTTGTATGGAGATTGTAGAGGACATATTAAAACTATTTTTTTCTTTCTCTTTCCAAAAACTGCTATCAGTCCTTTCTGGACTATTATCAGTTTCGTTGCGTGAATAAGATTTTAAAACTTAATTTTTATTTATTAAACTAGCTTCTGCCCGCGGCTTCGCCCGCGTGGATGTCGGAAATTATCCCACGGGAACATGCTACCGAAACAAAAAGTAGCCTATACAGCCTATTAAGGCATTAAGTCAGCCTTTGTACCTTTTTTGTATGCGAAAAGTTTAAATAATTAAATCTATGTTACTCCATAACATCAGCTATCTGCCAGTGAAAGTCCCGTCAAAACCGGTCCAGCCGTTTCGAAGATTAGCCACAACAAACAGACAAACAAAAATTAAAAAAAATGTTTTTTATATAAGTACTTAGCGTGTATATTTTCATTTTCATACGCATTTAGTCAAATCTGTTATTTTTAAGACCCCACTTCACTCTTCAACCGGTAGTTGTTTTTGAAAATAATGATTAAGATCTCATAATTCATTCAGAAATGAATGAATTGTGAGATCTTAATCATTATTTATTATTTAATTATGGGATCTTAATCATTATTTATTATTTACGTCTACGCCTTATAAAAGTACTTACCTAATGGCGGAGTGGTTCCGGGAGGCCATGTCCGAGATTTGTGACGTGGCAATGCCCCGAGTCCGGCCAGGACGCGCCCGGCGTCGGGTGTACTGGTGGTCGCAGGAGTTGGAAGTGAAGTGAATCCCTGAAGTGACCGGGGTAGAACTGAGAGTGGCGGTAGGAAGGCTGAAGGCCAAAAATACCGCCCCAGGACCCGACGGCTTGCCAGGTAAAGCCTGGGTCCTGGCCTCGAGGGCTCTCGGGCCTCGACTGGAGGCGCTCTTAAGCGCATGTTTGGAGAGAGGCCAATTCCCGCTTCGTTGGAAAACGGGGAAGCTGGTCCTCATTCGGAAGCCAGGGCGCCCAACGGACTCTCCGTCCGCATACCGGCCCATCGTGCTGCTCGACGAGGTGGGCAAGCTCTTTGAGAGAGTGATTGTGGACCGCCTCGTCGGGCACTTGGTGAGGACGGGGCCGGATCTTGCGGACAGCCAGTTTGGCTTCCGCAAGGGGCGCTCGACGGTGGACGCCATCATGCGCGTGAGAGCCCTCACGACGGGGGACGCGGTGTCCCGGGGTGGGGTCGTCGTGGCGGACAGTCAGTTCGGGTTTCGGCATGGGCGCTCCACCATACACGCTGTGTCGCGGGTAAGAGTCCTGGCGGAGGAAGCGGTGTCCCGGGGCGGGGTGATGTTGGCGGTGTCCTTGGACATCTCCAACGCCTTCAACACCCTGCCCTGGAGTTGTATTCGGGAGGCACTGCGGTATCATCGGGTGCCTCCCTACCTCCGCCACATCGTTGGGGCTTATCTGTCGGAGAGGTGTGTCACCTACATGGGACGCGATGGCGGAAACCAGCGCCACATGTCGTGCGGCGTTCCCCAGGGCTCGGTCCTAGGACCGCTCCTGTGGAACGTCGGGTACGACTGGGTGCTGAGGGGCGAGCTCAGACCGGGGGTAGACCTGACGTGTTACGCGGATGACACGCTGGTCACTGCCCGGGGGAGCTCGCACAGGGAAGCAGCGTTGCTGGCGACGGCTGCGGTCTCACAGGTGGTGGGCCGCATACGTCGCCTAGGCCTGGAGGTGGCCCTCAGCAAGACGGAGGCCATGGTGTTTCATGGCCCCCAGCGGGCGCCGCCGCCCGGTTCACACATCGTGGTCGGGGGGGCTCGGATCGCTGTCGAGTCTACCATGAAGTACCTGGGACTGGTGCTCGACAGCCGGTGGGATTTTGGCCCCCACTTCCGGCGACTGGCGCCCAAGTTGTTGGGCGCGGCTGGGGCGCTGATTCTGCGGAAACCGCAGAGAGCGATGGCCGTCAGAGTCATCAGAGGATATCGCACGATCTCCTACGAGGCGGCCTGCGTACTGGCCGGATCCCCGCCCTGGGACCTCGAGGCGAAAGTACTCGCGTCACTGTATCGGTGGCGCGAGGAAGCGAGGGCGCGGGGCGAGCGACCGATGCAGCGACACATGGAGCTGCGTCGGTCTCAGCTTCGCGAGGTCCTGGTGGCGGAATGGCGGGACAGGCTCACACGCCCTACCGCTGGCCTCGTCACCATCGGTCCGGCCGGTGCTCGAGCGCTGGCTCGGGAGGAGGCACGGCTCCCTGTCGTTTCGGGTGGCGCAGGTGCTCTCGGGGCATGGTTGCTTCGGGAAGTACCTGTGTCGCATAAACAGGGAGCCGGACGCCCGGTGTCACCACTGCGTCGACTGTCGGGAGGACACGGCGCGGCATACGCTGGCAGAGTGTGCCGCCTGGGAGGAGCCGCGCCGTGCCCTCGTCTCAGAAGTAGGCAGTGACCTGTCGCTGCCGGCCGTGGTCGAGTCGATGGTCGGCAGCGAAGAGGCCTGGGACGCGGTGGTTTCCTTAGGAGGGCGGATAACGCCCTCTTCCAGCCCCCCTAAATGGGTCCAGGGGCCACGGACTTGGGGACGCGCCGCCATCTCGGGTCCTGATGTGTGGGGGACACATCAGGACCCGAGATGGCGGCGCGTAGTGTTCCACGCGCGCCTCTCTTAGACGGCGCGGGGGGAGTCAAACACCTCACTCCCCCCCCTGACCCGAGGAGGCCCGCGGTGGCGGGCCGGCACCAGTCGGGGGTTGCGGAAGGATCTTACGTTCCCGCGACCCCCGGCGTAGGTGAGAGATGGAACACTGGGGTGGTTTTTAGTCAGTAAGAGTCTGACAGACCCCGTCGCCCGCCCCAGGGCGGCGGACATCCATGAGGATTTTCCACACCGGGAACAAAAAAAAAAAAAAAAGGGGAGGTCGCATCAGGCGGCGGCCGACGCGATGACACGCGGGGTTGCGATAGTCGTGGAGAGGATCCGGCAGTTGGCTCTCGAGGTGGCATTGCACAAGTCCGAGGCCATGGCGTTTCATGGGCCCCGGAACGCGCCACCACCGGGATCCCAACTAACGGTAGGAGGGGTTCACATCGGCGTCGAGACGACGATGAAGTACTTGGGTCTCGTCCTCGATAGCCGGTGGAACTTCGTCGAGCACTTCCGACGTTTGGCCCCCAAACTGGAACGGGCTGGGGCCGCCTCCAGCCGCGGCTCTTGCCCAACCTAAGGGGGCCAAACGCCTCCTACCGGAGGCTTTACGCGGGGGTCGTGCGGTCCATGGCCCTATACGGGGCCCCGGTGTGGGCGCGTTCACTGCGGCGGCGAGCCGCCCACTACCTGAGCGCGCCCCAGAAGGTGGTAGCCGTAAGGCTCATCCGGGGCTACCGCACGATCTCGCGCGAGGCGGCAAGCCTCCTTGCCGGACTGCCGCCATGGGATCTGGAGGCGATAGTCCTCGCGCGCCTGTATGAGTGGCGCGCGGAGGCACTACGCCGGGGGGAAAGAATAAAAAGGTCGCATTGAAAAGCACGGTTTAGAATTGCAAGTAGCAGTTAAAACAATTTATAGAATGCTAATAAGAACGAACGCTCACCACTCGACACGTCCGTTCAAATCAAAGTTCAAAAAATGTATGATGCGCGCGCTCAGACTCCGTCCTTATATACGGTAGCGATCCGTGGAAGCCGCGCGCCATGCGTGTGCTGCGAACGGTGCAAGCCAAATTCAACCTTCAGCACTACATCTACAGCATAACTTAGGGGCGCTGCACACGGCTAAGATACTATAATATTTTATCTTAAGATACAATATCGCTCGCCATACAAATTCATCTTAAGATACGAAAATATGAAATATTATTTATTATCTTCGTCGTGTGTGATAGTCCATTGAATTGTATGGCGAGCGATATTGTGTCTTAAGATAAAATATTATAGTATCTTAGCCGTGTGCAGCGCCCCTTAGTGAACTCCACTGCGGGTGACGTAACCTACGACAAACTTATTATTTGCGGTTGGTACAGTAATCGGCTCTAGGGATCGAACCGCAAAATTAAGTTTGTTTTTTATTGTATATACTTTTCCGGGATAAGAAGTACCCAGTGTGGTGCCCAGGATATTAAAGAATAATTATACCAAGTTCCATCGTAATCGAAGCGGTAGTTTTTGCGTGATGCCTGAACAAACAGACAGACAGACAGACAGACAAAATTTGTTTTTATCACATTTTTGGGTTCGGTGTCGATCTAGTAACACCCCCTGCCATTTATTTTTTTGATATTTTCAAAGTACAGAATTTTCACTTCTACAGATTTATTATAAGTATAGATTAAATACTATTTTACCTGTATTATATCTTTATTAAATATTTATTATTAAGAGAACATTATTTCTTAAATTTTCTTATCAAAGTTTTCTTTTTACAGTCAGGGTATATATCAGTCTGTGTTCCTGTACGCAACGTTGTAAAATAGCTTTTGTTCCTCTTCAACGGTGATTTTCCATGGAAATCTTGCATGAACTTAACTGCTCTCTCTGCTGTATCATTAACGTCTCGCAGTGTCATCATCTGTTCCTTAACTCGTTGAAAAGAAGCATTACTAAGCCATGAAGTAGGACACTCGTTGAGAAAACTGGCATCAATTTTAAAACGATTGAACAAGGTCTTGCTTTTGATGGAAATGAAGTCATCGATGTCAGATGAAGCACATCTCTATTACATTTTTGTTCTAGAAGCACGCAGACACCATTAATATGACCAGTATTTGAAGCAGTGGTGTCACAACAAAGAATTTGTCCTGTATCTTCGAGATTCCATCACCTGGTTGTGACGTCACTGTAACTACCAGGTGATCGACGTAGTCATGGCCCTTCCTCGTTTACTTTTAAATATACTTTCATCGTACATCTGGAGTATTATTGAATCACACTACTTAAGCGCTACAGTGGTGACCCCGACACCATAAAATCAACCAATAGGAACGCAGTTGGAATATTCGTTCCTACATGCATGATGGATACCACTTGGCTATTTCTCAAAGAAATTCTCTAAAACTCAACAACGATACACTTTCTTGAAAAAGTTGTTCACTTCTGTGGGCAGAAGCAGTAGGTATTTCAAAGGAAATCTCATAGGTCGTATCCACCCTGTATATAAGTATGTATTTAGAAATTTATAAGTATATTTATTAGTTGTCTGGTTGACATAATACAGGCTCTGCCTAGTTTGGGGGATCAGATGGCCGTGTGTGAGTTGTACCAAAATGTTATTATGATTAATTTCTTGATTATGAATCGTTGGTAATACAAATTCAATAAAAGTTTTTTTTCATCTCTAAAAGTTAAATTCGTGTACTTGTAACTGTATAAATGAATACAGTTGCAATTTGTGTACTTAGGATTAGTACACAAATTGCAACTGTATTCATTTATACAGTTGCAATTTGTGTACTAATCCTAGACCTGTAATTTAGAACTCCAAGGCCTCCGAATAAGATCAACATTATTATGGGTACTTGCGGAATAATTTATTGATTATTATTTTATTTTTTTTATAAAAAAAATCTTGAAAAATACTATTTTCAGTGTGATTTATATTAAGCATATAATTAGGAGTCGTAGCATTGTTTACTGATTGAGTACAGAGATAAAACAATTTTATTAATTATATATTTTATTTAAAACAAAAACCCATCGGTGGCTCAGCTCATCCATGGTTTAACGCCGATTGTGCTCAAGCTGAACAGCGTAAGCAATCGGCGTTTCTCAACTGGGTTGGCGCTCGTGACCGCAAAGCTCCGGATCTGAGCTCTAAGAAGAGAGCCTTCAACCATGCTGCTAAGTTCTACAAAAAGGCGCTAAAGAAAGCTCGCTTCGACCGCATCACCCATATTGGCAAAAAGCTCTCTGCGCAGCCGTCCGGTAGCAGATCTTTCTGGTCCCTTGCCAAATCGGTCGAAGCGAACTTATGTCGGCCCACACTGCCTCCGCTGGTCAAACCAGATGGAACACTGGCTCATACGGCGGGAGAGAAAGCAGGTCTCTTTGTATCTCTCTTTGCCCACAATTCACGTCTTGATACTGGCAGTACTGGCTCCACCAAATTTGCCTCACTGCGACACGTCGATTCACGAGATTCGCATTAGGAACAAGGAGGTTCTGAGAGCACTGTGTCGTCTGGACGTGAATAAAGCTAGTGTACCAGATGGTATACCAGCGATTGTTCTCAATGCTTGTGCGCCCGAATTGTCTCCTGTATTGACACGCTTGTATCGCCTTTCATTTGGGACTGGTATAGTGCCTTAGTCCTGGAAGTTTGCCAACGTACAGCCCGTGCCCAAAAAAGGCAGTCGCGCCGATCCTAGCAACTATCGGCCGTTTTCAATAACCTCCATACTCTGCAAGATTATGCGCGTGTGTTGAACTCGTGTCTCATGGCATACCTGGAAGGTAACGATCTCCTCAGTGACCGACAGTACGGGTTTCGCCGCAATTAGTCTACTAGGGACCTACTAGTGTATGCCACTCACTTGTGGGGCGAGGCCCTGGAGAGAAATGGTGAAGCGATTGCCGTCTCCTTAGTCGTCTCGAAGGCCTTCGACAGGGTATGGCACGCTAGCCTTATGAGTAAGCTTCCAGTCTTTTACCCAGCCAGTCAGACCAGGGGAAATGCCGTTAAAAGACTTCCTGAGTGAACGGTGTCTCCAAGTTATTGTCGACGGATGCTCATCGGAGCCCATGATGACTAATGCCGGTGTTCCTCAGACGTCTGCTCTCTCTGCAACTCTTTTCCTGCTGCATATCTACGATCTGCTGATGCCCGGGATCTATGGGTATGCAGATGACCGCACAGTTGTAGAGAGATACCTGCCGAGTACTCGGGCTTGTAAGGAAGTAATCCGGTCCGAAAGAGAGGCTATGGTAGAGCGAACGAATGTTTCACTTCAGGCAGTCTCCAGGTGGGGCGAAGCCAACCTTGTCGGATTCGAACGCCACTAAAACACAAGCGTGTCTCTTCACCGCCAAAAGGAGCCCGTTCACCTTGGCTCCTGCTTTTCAGAATGTATCATTGGAGTGCACCGACTGCCTTCAGCTCTTGGGAGCTGAAATTTCCTCAAAACTACATTTTGGGCGGTTCATTGACTCCAAGGCCAAGATGGCTGCTAGGAAACTTGGCGTTCTTGCAAAGGTCCGGCGGTACTTCACACCGGGACAGTTTCTAGCTTCTCAGCTGTGTGAAGTACTGCAGCCACATATGGGCTAGTGCTGCAAAATGCAAATGCCTAGCAGCTTTGGACTCAGTAGAGAGGCGTGCGAAGAGGCTAATTGGTGATCCAGATTTGGTTAAGACCAACCCATAAAGCCAGGAGCATAGGCGTAGGGTAGCCAGCCTTTCGGTATTATATAGGATGCATTCTGGAGTGTGCGCGGGAATTACAAGACTTAATTGCGCCATCTCTGTTCCATCATCGGACAACCCGTCGTACGGCGAGTTTCCACCCTTACGTTGTTGACACTGCTACGATCCGGACGATGAGGTTTGCCTCATCATTTATACCGCGAACATCGAAGGACGGGAACAATTTGCGTCCGATTAATGCTAGAGTGAATAGGCTCATAATAAATTAGTGTGCTTTACCATCAACGATTGCATAACTGCTTTCCATCAGGCGGGATCGCAGTCAAGCACTAGTTTATATCATTATAAAAAAACTTTACTAAATCAAAAATAAAAAACTAAATTATATAAAAAAGTAACAAAAATAAAAATGAAACAGAAAGTCCTAAACGAGGCCAGAAGGCTCCTATCTCAGCATAATGCTGCGACATTTAAAAAATAAAATTTCACAGCGCTGGTATTCTGATAGGGCCCGCTGTGATGTCACGGGCAGTTACCAAAATAAATAAATAATAAAATAGATAAATATATGTAGGTTTATAAAATATTGGCAAATAAAACAAAATATTAATTTTTAATCCGCGTCAGACGTAACCTCATTACTTGCCCATGCCTTGAGTGTCAGAGACACTCTGTGGCATTGCTGTGTCAAGCAAAAGGTCGCAAGCGCCGATCCATCGGCTGTCTAGTGGAATAATATTACAGTGAATATACAATAAAAGTGGAATGTGGTATTCAATTAACGGCATGGATGTAACGGCGTGGATGAAATAGAAATAAACTAATGATGCGAGTGTTATCGAGTTGAAAATTTTACAAGAAACTAGCGACAGACAACGAATCAAAACAGCCATAGAATACACTTTTCTTCTTTACATTCATACATATGATGTGTATACTTAATGCCAATAGTTATATCGTTAAGTTTTCTATCTGTGATTTCTCAGTAGCAGTCCGCAGTCTGAATGTGTGCCCAATTGGTGGCAATAGGCTCGCCCCCTACTACACATCATTCAGTTTTTTTGTTTTTTCTTTTTTTGGGCTTTTATTAGACTACTCCCTCTCTCCTACTTTTGCTGTGCCCAACAGGGTCCACAATGACCATTTTCTGTAAAACCTACCTAAGTTCACATGTGGAAGCAATAAATATATTGAGTACATGACTGGTACATAGGTACCTACTAACCCTTCGGGGAAACAGGGCGTAATGTAAAGATGTCAATGAGTAAGATAGATATAACATACGAGTACCTACGGGCGGACAGCCGGACGGGGCGACATTTCAAATTATAATAAAAGACCCAACCCTACGCAACCCAATCCAACCATATGCAAGACAAATCGAAATCAATGCAAGTTTTTTCAACGTTATTCGTTTCAACCCAATTTAAAATTAAAATTCTTACCTAAGATAACTCAAGACCTTTTTTTTTTTTGGATGGGAAATCATCAAATGACCCCTCCCGCTCTGGGTGGAGCGGAAGGGAGTGTCAGACTCTTACTGACTAAAACCCACCCATGTTCCTTCCTTTGCCCTTTATGTTCCGGGGTAGCGGTAACCCTTTCGGACAAACCCGCTAACCCGGCAGGCTTCGGCCCTAAGGGGCCCCTCAAATTATGCTGACAACTCTTTGAGGCGCGCGTGGAACACTTACGCGCCGTCCGGGACGGGCTTGGTCCTGCTCGGACGTTGAGCTACCCATTGCTCTCCGCCCGCAGGCCCGCGCCTACGGTGGCCGGGAGTTGTCACGCGGCTCCCGACGCCCGGAGCGTCTCCCGCGGCGGCTGAGACGGGAGGTTCTCTCCCTCATCCGTCCCGCAACCTCCTTCGCTAGCATGACTGCTTCGCAGAAGGAGGCGACTGCCTCCCACTTCCTCTCGCCCCGGACCATGGCTTGCACCAGGGCCGGGCGCGAGAGGCCGCCGCCGCTGCCGATCGCCTCTACGAGGACACGGCGGTGCTCCGCCCAAGCGGGGCAGACCTCCACCGTGAGCTCCACCGTGTCCTCTGGGCGATCCTGGCAATGGTGACACCCGGGCGTTTTCTCCCGCCTAATGATGCGCAGGAACCTCCCGAAACTTCCGTGTCCGGTGAGGACCTGCGTCGGGCGGTAGGTGAGGGCGCCGTGGCGCCTCTCTAGCCACTCCTCAAAGAGGGGTCTTATCGCCGCTGTCGCGGCGTGCCCTGCGCTGGGTTGCGACAGTCGCTCTTTCCATGTCGCTAACTCAAGTACTTACGTATACCTATTAACTGTTACAATAAACTTATAGGTAATGGGACTGTAACAAAGACATTAAATTATTTACTTGACTTAAATCTCTTTGGACTGTAAGAAGAAGTCGAGTGTTTCAGACAATAGAACGTTGATGGATTTTGAAAAACAAATAATGTTCCTGTGGTTGAGTTACCTCAAAATATGAATATTTCAGCAAAATATTATGAACATTAACAGAACTAGTTTTTCAGTTATTTAATGTAATTTAATTTTGATTGTCAAAACGGGGCATTGGCGGCTCGAGCAACTTCAAAACTTTCATTCTGTCAAATCTGCGAGTTTTAACAGTGTTGCTAGCACACGTACTTTATTTATTGCCTTTGACAGAATATTGTAATATTCGGTACTCCTATTTAACGACATTCTTAAATAATAAAGAAAATAATATTGAAAGTAGACAAATAATTATTTGTGTTAATACTTTGACAGCCGTAGGTAGGCGACTTCCATTGCTATAATTTGTTAAAGTGCCCACACAAAATATGACTAAATACTACTAATTTAGTTGATGAGTAATAAACACTGCCACATTGTGCGAGAGGGACGCACTGCCAATCAGTCTTGTCCCTTTCAACACCGTTTCTTTTCACACGTCTATTGGTAATGCAAAACAAACTTTAAAAGTATAAAGTTTGCTGTAAATAGAAACAGTAAAAAAAACCGGCTGCCTACAGCCGAACCCGCACCCGGAGTATCTCGAAAGAGATCCCGGACAAGAGAAGTGCCCGAACAGTGTCCCAGGTTTAGGGTAACTGTACGAACTACAGTAGCAATAATGCCTACGAGGCAATTTGCCCCGCGCATACAGGCGAGCGGGCAGTCGTCTACGCCGCGCCCTAGCGTTAACTTGTGTACCATCAAGATATTGTAAGAACGCCCATGTAACTCCTGATATATTAATACACTTTATATTGGACTCCGGAATTTCATTTACACCCCTAGCCAACCGGATACAATAAGTTTCCCACATTGGTGACCCCGACGTGATCCCAAGGTCCTGGTTGTGGGGAAGTAAATCGCGGTAGTGCATGAAAGTGATATTATGCGACTGCGCGGAAGGCGACTCCCCGTCGACTTGGAACCTATCGGCGGGAATTTCAAGGGTTCTCCAGTATGAGTCAACCACCACCACCACCGATAGCTCAACTGGCCAGCATCAACGTCACGGACAGGATTCCGCAGTTTTGGACCGACATGCCTCGGTTGTAGTTCGCACAGTTCGAGTCCGCCATGGAACCTCAGAAGTAAGGGGACGCAGCAAAATTCCATTTGGTCATTTCAAGACTGACCAGAGACGCTTTACAACAGGTTAGCGATTTAATTTTTAAGCCCCCTACCGATAACAAGTATGGTACCGTGAAACAAAGGTTGTTAACGGCCTACGAAGAGAGCGCCGAGAGGCAATTCCAAAAATTAGTCGGAGAAATGGATCTAGGATCACAACGCCCGTCGCATCTACTACGACGAATGTCAGAGTTGGCGCAAAACACAGAGGTACCAACAAAAGCCTTACAGTGTCTGTGGATTTCGCGCCTGCCTGGACCCTTGAAAGCCGTTCTGTCGGTGTGCCAAGATCAAAAAACAGAAAAGCTCGCGGAAATGGCAGATAAGATCATGGAAAATTTAAACAGTGCAGAGGTGGCCACCATATCTTCAATGGCGACCACGCCAACAACGGACATGGCGACCTTAATGAATGGATTTACTACGGAATTGCAGGAACTACGGCGAGAAGTGAATGAGATACGCGGACGTAGTAGGGGACGCGGAAATCGCGGAAACTGGCGCAGACCACAGTCCAGATCGAGAGGTCGACGTCGCACTCCGGAGAGCCCAGAGTGGCTATGCAGCTATCATTACGCATACGCATACGCAATCGTGTTCGGTGGGCGACTGCGCTGCAACAACGGGGAACCATCGTTTATGCGTAATAGACCAGAAGTCAAGGATCACCTTCCTCGTAGATACAGGTGCTAATGTTTCAGTTTTACCAGTGAACAGTGTTAGAAATTATGTGCGTCACGCAAGCGGATACAAGCTGTACGCAGCAAATAACACTGAAATCAAGTCATATGGTTTGAAAACTCTAGAACTTAATTTAGGTCTGCGCAGAGTATTTAAATGGCCCTTTATTGTGAGCGATGTCAAGCAAGCAATTTTGGGCGCAGATTTCATAGAAGCGCACAAGTTGGTTGTAGATTTACATAATAAGAGACTAATAGACAGTGTAACTAATTTAAGGTCAAGTGGGTCGATCATACGGTATGATGAGGCGTCAGTTAAAAGTATACAGGATCATAATCCTTATCGTGAATTGTTGGAGGAATTCGCAGAGATCACAAAACCGATGTCGTTTAAGCAACCACCAGCGCACGCGGTGGAGTATCGCATCTTAACAAACGATCCCCCGGTACACGCGCGGTCAAGCCCGCTACCGCCCGATCGTTACAATAAGGTAAAAGGCGAATTTCATTTAATGCATGAGTTAAGAATATGTAGGCCATCACAAGGAGAGTCGTCTAGTCCACTGCACGTGGTACCAAAAAAGGATGGACAACTGCGCCCATGCGGAGATTATAGAGCATTAAACGCGATAACAAAGCCAGATCGTTATCTCATTCCAAGAGTAAGTGATTTTACATACATTTTATCAGGTAAGGCTTGGTTTTCGAGATGCGATTTAAATAGAGTCTACCATAACATCGCCTTATCAGCGGAGGATATAGAAAAAACTGCTATAGCAACCCCGTTCGGTCTCTGGGAATTCCCACGCATGACGTTCGGTTTGAGGAATGCGGCCTAAACGTTTCAGAGGTTCATGGACCAACATGTGCTTAGAGGTATAGAACGCATAGACAACGCAAAGGGCAAGTCAGCACTTTTCTCTTATATAGATGACGTAATAATAGCCTCAGACAACGAAGCAATACACAAAGAGCACATTCGCATGCTGTTTAAACGTTTTAGTGAAGTTGGCATTTTTTTTTTCTGGTGGGAAATCATCAAATGACCCCTCCCGCTCTGGGTGGAGCGGAAGGGAGTGTCAGACTCTTACTGACTAAAACTCACCAATGTTCCTTCCTTCGCCCTTTATGTTCCGGGGTAGCGGTAACCCTTTCGGACAATCCCGCTGAGTGAAGTTGGCATAACGATAAATTTAAGCAAAAGCGAATTCGGGCAATCAAAAGTAAAATTTCTAGGATTCGAAGTAACGCAGACAGGAATCAAACTGTTAACAGACAAAGTAAAAGCGATAACAGACTTTCCGAGACCAGAGACAGTAGAACAGCTTCGTCGTTTTTTGGGAATGGTTAATTTCTATAGGTCGCATTTGCCACATGCAGTAGAGCATCAAGCAGTACTTAATAAGTTTTTACACAATGCCAAGAAAAAGGACAAAACAAAAATACCGTGGGATAGCAATAGTATAGAGGCATTCGAACAATGTAAAGTCAGCATCAAAGAAGCGACTACATTGTTCCACCCAAGTGCTGACGCGCCTTTGTCAATAATGACTGACGCATCGGATACATGCGCAGGGGCAGTATTACAACAAAAAGTAGGCAGACAGTGGAAACCAGTAGGATATTTCTCCAAGCAGTTATCACAGGCACAAAAGAAATATAGTACGTATGACAAAGAGTTAGCAGCAATTTACATGGCCATGGTACATTTCCGCAATTTGATAGAGGTACGACAAATTACCATTTACACAGACCACAAACCACTAAAGGTAAGGTTCCCACAGTAACCAATACACCTTACCATCCCATATACCTTAATGACCCAACCACACACAACCCTTCCTTATCCACAAATCCTGTCAATCCGCAAAACCCCTAGGCCACATCCCAGACCTAGGGTGATCCCACAATTGACCACCAACACCTAACTACTACCAAACACCCCCCACCCCCCTCTCTATCCCTGCATCTTATCGATCCCTGTGGACGGGTAACCTCGATTCCAAAAAAGCCCACCCCCCACCAAATGTAATGCAGCAAGAAAAAGCAACTACCCAGGCGGGTACCGGCTAAGCCAGGGAATCCCACACCGCCAAGGCGGTCAGCCCCCAACGTATTCTGGGGGGGGGGGGGGGGGCTCTTACTGCGAAACATCGCCGGCTGCTGACTTAGCGCCACAAACACCGGTAGCGACAAACGCGCCAATAGATATGACCCCGGCAGCGACTGACGCGCCAACATCCACTACGACACGTATGCCTCCCGCGAACCTCTGGCAACAGACCATCATGCGGAACAGCATTACGAACCCTGACACTGAATGACACGGACAGACTGAAACGGGGAAGGTGAACGAGCCCGGCGGCCCTACCACTCTCCTGGTAGATGGAGCACGACAGCTGAAAAAGCGCTGAAAAATCACAGACTGGGGGAGGAAAGTAGGCGACCGAAAGCGCAACACTTGCGAAGGCAACAGCCAGCGCGAAGCGCGATCGAACGCCGAAGAGGTAGTACGCGACGGGTAAACCGAGCGCGAAAAAGGGCCGGATGCGGAAAACAGAGAACGGCCGCAATTACGCGAGGGGGCAACCCAGCGCAAAAAGCGGCCAAACGTACGACTACGCGACCAGCAGCCAGTACGCGAAGGGGAAACCCAGAGCAGAAAGCGGCTGGATGTGGAGCCACGCGTGAAGGGGCAAATACGCGAGGGGGCAACCCAACGCGAAAAGCCCCCGCACACGACAGAGCCTACCGGGGGCGCCAGCCGACCCCCTCACATGGATACAGACACACCCCGCAACGAAAAGACACCGCAGAGGAAGGCGGTGTGGAATCATGCACGCAAAGGCGGCCACCCTGCCGGGCACCTCCAAGCCGCAGCCTGGACCGGCAAAGGGGGAGCGCCCGGATGACTCGGCCTCACCGAGCACGCTTCAGGACGCCAAGCGTGTAAGGGTTCACTCCGCCCAAGGGGAGCCGAGGACCTACGCGTGGGCCACCAAGGATATACCTGCGCGGCTCGCCGTAGCAATCTGCTTTCCTCCCCCCTCCAGAGTTTGACGAAGGAAGAAGCCGAACAGGTCAAGGTAGGCCTGGAAGACCTGTTCATGGGTGCAGACTCGTCGTCACCGCTCCCTGCCTTCCGCGGATACCCAAGGGTAGCGAAGGGTACCGTGCAAATGTGGTGCGAGGACGACAGCGCCCTGACATGGCTGACCCAAAAAGTACCCCTCCTACAACTCCCTAACCATGAGCTCAAGTTGACAGCACTGAGGCAGTCAGACGTGCCCACCCGTGTCAGAGCCTCGCTTTTCGTCCCTCAGTACAGAGGTGACGTACAGAAGCTCCACAGTATTCTGATTAGTCAGTATACGTGGTATGACATTGCCAGGTGGTCAATATACAGGGTGACTACCGTCGGTGGTGACAACTATGGGACTTTTTTGACCCTGGGTGTGCCACCGGAGGAAGCGCAAAAGGTCCTGGACCTACCTACTAGGTTCGATATACGTGCGCTTCTGGCCCACGACCCAGCCCTCTGACAGCAAGACAGACTCTACGACGACACTGACAGAGACACGGACAGACGACACGGACGACATCGCCCACTTAGATGAGGTCATGGCCCTTGTGGCGATGCCTGACGATGAGGGCACGATTCCGCCCGCCCACATCTCCAAGCAAGCAGCTTTTGGCATCGTCGCCGGGAGATCAACACGACGGCCCGTACAGAGAGGAGGTGGTGGGGGGATTGCCCGATGAATCCACTACCGACTAACCCTGCCCCCCCTCCTCCCCCCTCCATCGCCGTCACCCACACTCAACATCATCCAAACAAACCTCCAGCATAGCCAGACTGCCACGGCTAGCTTACGCAGGGCGCTGGAGGTGAACCCCCGAACCATCGCACTGATCCAGGAGCCGTGGATTAGGAACAACAGGATATGCGGCCTCAGTAACATCGGAGGTAAGCTAATCCTCAACACACAGAGCTCGGACAAACCTAGATCCTGTGTTTACATACCTAAAGACATCCCTACCACACTGCTCACTCAATTGTGTTCCAGAGACTTGACACCTGTCAGGCTCTGGACTGATGATGACCTCCCAGACGTCGTACTAGCCTCGGTGTACATGCCGGGCGAGAACACAAACTGCCCGCCGCATGAAATGGCCGTCCTAGTGCAGCACTGCGAGGTCACTGGTCTGGACCTAATCAACTGCACCGACTCCAACGCCCATCACCCGCTCTGGGGCAGCGACACATCGAATCCCAGAGAAGAGGTACTATCCACCTGTTTATTCTCTACTAACCTTTATATTATTAACCGAGGCTCCGAACCGACTTGGGTCACAGTCCGAGGACTTAATACTTGCAACAGAAAACGCGAAAAACCTTATCACAAACTGGCATGTATAGGGCGAACCTTCTTGCTCGGACCATAGAAGGATCCGCTTCACACTAACCACCAACACCAAGAAACCCGAACCGAGAAGAAATCCGCGGCGCACCGATGTGCCAAGCTACAAGCGCCTCCTGGCCGCCCTGCTAGCTAGGCATCTATCACAAACCATTAAATGGCACCCACGAAAACACCCTGTGGAACCTAATGCACCAGGCCCTGAAAATAGTAGAGAACTGGTGAATTGGTACACACCAACTATCTCTTCACAAAAAAGAAGAAACTTGCTACACTACAACTTCCAAGATTCTTTGGCACTACCCTAAGCCTATCAACTGAAATCAAATACCTGGGCATCTTTTTGGACAAACAGCTGAATTGGGTAAAGCACATCAACTACATCACCACAAAGGCCAGCATATCTCTGTGGCAATGCAAGAAAATGCTTGGGAAAAACTGGGGCATTAGCCCCAAGATCACCTACTGGCTTTACACCACAGTTATCCGATCAATTATCACATACGGCTTACTAGTCTGGTGGCCCAGAACAAACCTAAGCACAGCCCAAAGAGATCTCGAAAAGCTGCAGCGATTTGCTTGTGTAGCAATCACTAGCTGCATGAGAACTGCACCCACCGATGCCCTACAGGCTATGCTTGAACTGCCTCCCCTACACCTTATCCTACGGGAGGAGGCGGCCCTGTCTGCCTTAAGACTCCCTATATCAGGAACTCTGAGCAAAGACTCGATGATCAAACACATACGCCTAAAGGATGAGGCGATCAAACGGCAGCCAATGATGGCAGCACTCTGCGACAAAGCCCCTAAGCGATACTGCTTCCAAAAGCATTACAACATAGTGCTTAAAGAGGAGCAGTGCGACTACTCGGGCCCGAGAGAGCTGAGAGTTTACACTGATGGATCAAAGACCGACTGCGGACTGGAGTCGGAGTTTTCTCACATGACCTCAACATAAACATATCCAGTCCGCTAGGAATGCTCAACACGGTCTACCAAGCGGAGTGTGTGGGTATAATACAAGCGGCCCATGCCATAGCAGCCAGGAGAGTTACGGATACTCATGTTCGTATAATCTCTGCCAGCGCCTCAGTCCTCCAATCCCTGAAGAAGGGATGCATCACATCACATCTAATACTAGAATGTCACAAGGTGTTTGAACAGGTAACAGCATCGAACCGCAAAACAGTGACACTACAATGGATAAAAGGACACAGTGGATCACTAGGTAACGACGCGGCTAACGAGCTGGCCAGAAGGGCATCCAGCACGTCAGTCTATGGACCGGAACCAGTCGTGCCCATCCCCTATAATCAACTACGCAGGTGGCTACAGGAGCACACCCACACACAAGCAGAGAACTGGTGGTCCTCGTCACCAGGCTGCAGACAGTCCAAGCAGGCCATGCCATCATTAGATGGCAAACTAACCAAAAGATTACTACGCCTGGATAGAAAAGGCCTGCACCTGATGACGGGGACCATCACGGGACACTGCTCACTAAACAAACACTTTCACACGATAGGCATAACGGATAGCCCCCTGTGCAGAGCCTGTATGGAGGCAGATGAAACCGTCGCGCGTGTGCTCTTTGAGTGCACAGGCATCACCCAGATTAGGTCAGAAACCCTCGGGACACCCAGATCTTACACAGATGTTCTCAACAGACCAAGAGACTTAATAAGCTTCTGGAGGGATGTGGGCTGGTTGGAATAACCACCGACGGCCGCCATGGCCCACGTACAATGGCTCACCTGAAGAACTAAGTGCGGAAACCAATTCCGTAACATAGAACATAGTATATTGTAAAAACTATCTTTCATCATCATAATCAGCCAAGTTCAGATATGTTCCCACTGCTGGGACACATGCCTCCTCTCTGTGAGAAGGAATGGGCCGTAAAACTATCATTGCATTGTATAAATTTAATCACTTAGTATTGTATAATTGCATAGCACAATGTGTGAGCACTGTGTATGTACACACAGCAAACCTATTTGGTGGATATCCCACACATACGGGTTATATTTATACCCACATACACACATCAACAGAATCTACGGATATTTTATACAACGTAAAACGATAAATGCACAAATCATTAAAAAAAAATGTAAAAGTTTTATGTGCTGTTTTAGTTTTACTGGCAATTCTGATCGTTTCTTGCGTCTGCGACGACGCTCTATCGACGGAGGAGTCGTCACCGGGCCGCTGCGCCGCGCTGATATTATTATTTACTAGCTACGCTTATAAAGAACTTATGTTATGTTTGAACAGTAATTTAAATGTTTCCATCACAATTTTCCAGGCTTTGGACTGGCAACATTAGGTAAACCACATTTTCAATTCGTATTTGCATTGAAATAAAAGCTGTTATTATCCCGCGTATGAGAAAACTTAAATTGGTCGACAACAATTTGTGTTTGTTTACCTATTTTGATGGGTTTGTGATGGCTTGACCTATTAATAAATAGACACGGCAACGTTTTTAATGAAGATTTTTTGAAAAATATAACCTATATTAAAAAGTGGTTCAATTGATTCTGCTCGTTATTCTAATCAAACAATTTTCAGGTTTTGCGCATTTAACGTTAAACGTTGTATTTCATCAAATATGTAAAGATTATGAAGAATTTTCTGATATAGTAAATGGAAGAATGATATGTTACTTTAAGGTCTTTAATAAAAAATAAAAAAGCGGCCAAGTGCGAGTCGGACTCGCCCATGAAGGGATCCGTAGTAGCAAATTGCGGTTTACGATTTATGACGTATTAAAAAAAAACTACTTACTAGATCTCGTTCAAACCAATTTTCGGTGGAAGTTTGCATGGTAATGTACATCATATATTTTTTTAGTTTTATTTGTCTCTTATTTTAGAAGTTACAGACATTTTACCACTTTGGAAGTGTCTCTCGCGCAAACTATTCAGTTTAGAAAAAAATGATTTTTATAAACCTCAATATCATTTTTGAAGACCTATCCATAGATACCCGACACGTATGGGTTTGATGAAAAATTCTTTTGTATTTCAGTTCTAAGTAATTTATAGTTTTTTTTTTTTTCTATTTTTGTGTGAAAATCTTAATGCGGTTCGCAGTCTACTTACCAAGTTTCAACAGTATAGTTCTTATAGTTTCGGAATAAAGTGGCTGTGACATACGGACGGACAGACAGATATGACGAACCCATAAGGGTTACGTTTTTTGCTATTTGGCTACGGAACCCTAAAAACATTTCGTGATATTTTTGTTTTAAATATAAATGTTCAAACTGGAATA
Organism: Apamea monoglypha; assembly: GCA_911387795.2. NCBI lineage: Eukaryota > Metazoa > Arthropoda > Insecta > Lepidoptera > Noctuidae > Apamea > Apamea monoglypha. Next base: position 563,899 of record OU426933.1, on the reverse strand, counting down.
GTTCTTTCGGATGATGAGAAAATTAAGGATAGGTGGAAGAGTTATTTCGAAAGACTGATGAATGAGGAGAATGGCTGGAGTGGTGTGCTTGGACATAAACCAATGAATGAGGGGTTAGTGAGAAGGATTAATATGGATGAAGTGAGAATAGCAGTAAATGGGATGAAGAATGGTAAAGCAATAGTTCCGGATGGAATACCAGTTGAAGTATGGAAGCTATTACGGATAGATGGATGTACGTGGTTAGCTTTATTCTTCAATAAGTTGTTGCTGGAAGAAGCCATCCCTGACGAATGGTGTAGCAGTTCGCTGGTGTTCATCTTTAAAAACAAAGGTGCAGTAACTATAGAGGAATAAAGCTAATGTCAGAAGGTTATTGAAAGGCGACTGAGAGAAGAGAGTGAAATTTCACAAAACCAATTCGGTTTTATGCCTGGTCGAGGAACAACAGATGCCATCTTTGCTATCCGCCAGCTGTGCGAGAAATACAGAAGTGCGCTTAAGAACTTGCCTATGGTATTTTTTGACCTCGAAAAGGCATACCTACGACAGAGTGCCTCGTGAAGTTTTGTGGTGGGCGCTAAAGGAGAAAGGCGTGCCAGGGAAGAATGTGCAGTTGATTGGAGCGATGTACAGTCGATGTAGTACCCAAGTGCGGTCTAAAGTGGGCACTACTGGCAGCTTCGATGTGGCTGTCGGCTTGCACCAGGGTTCAGCACTCAGCCCGTACCTCTTCGTGCTGATAATGGATGCTCTTGCATCGGATATCCAAGAGTCCCTGGTGTATGCTATTCGCCGATGACATTGTGCTGGTTGTCGAGAACGGCTTAGAGGTCTAGAGCAGATTAGAGGTGTGGTGGGAAAGACTCGAGACGGTTGGCCTGAGAGTAAGTCCGACCAAAAATGAGTATCTGTTTTGTGATTTTGCCCATAAAACCTTTCCGACTCCGACTTTTGGTACCTCGGGTCGCTTGTCCAAGGAGATAGCGAAGTAGACGTAACGCACCGGATCAACTCAGGATGGATGAAATAGCGACAGGTTACAGGAACAACTTGCGACCCACGGATGCCCCTCAAGTGAAAGGGGAAAATTTATAAGTCCTTGATAAGGCCTGTCGTACTTTATGGGTCTGAATGCTGGGCTGTGAAGAAGACGGATGACAAAAAATTGCATGCAGCGGAGATGAGAATGTTGAGATAGATGTGAGCGCCGAGAATGGATAAAGTAAGAAATGAGTATAATACAGAAAAGTTGAAAAGAAATCGTTTGGCTTGGTATGCGCAAGTGATGAAAATCCCTTCTCATCACTTGCCCATACCGCATAACGCCGCGAAACGCGAAACGCGTGTGACTAAAAGAGTGATAAATATACATGTTGATGGATGGAGAGGAAGAGGAAGGCCGAAGAAAAGATGGATGGATTATGTGAGGAATGATATGAAAGAGAAGGGAGTGAATGATAGCACGACGATTGACAGGGGAGAATGGAAGAAGAACACGTGTTGCGCCGACTCCAAGTAACATGGGATAAGGGCAGGAAGATGATGATTTTTTTAATCGACGTAGAAAATTAGTATGATAAAAAATCTTCATTTCTTCTTAAAAAACTATTAATTTTAATTAAAAATGAAAAAATCATACTCTAATTAAATTCTCAATGTCTTGCAGCAATATGAGGTCCCATGTTCTTTGCAAGTGTTCGTAAAGTTGTTGTTCCGTCGTCAAATTTTGCGAGAAATCTCTCAAAGCTTTTCGTTGTAACATGTCCTAGGCATGCTCGATAGGATTCAAGTCGGGCGACTGTGCAGGCCAATCCAAAACTTGAACAATGTGATCTCGGAGAGCGGCCGACACCAGCCGTGCCGTATGGGAAGGAGCATTATCGTGCTTGAGTAGAAATTCCTGGCCCATTTGGATTCTGTGTAGGACAATAACAGGCTTTACTACCTCCTCGTTGTATTTTTGTAGTCATGCTGCCTTTTTTGTTTTTTTTTTTTTTTTCTGGTGGGAAATCATCAAATGACCTCTCCCGCTCTGGGTGGAGCGGTAGGAAGTGTCAGACTCTTACTGACTAAAACCCACCCATGTTTCTTCCTTCGCCCTTTATGTTCCGGGGCAGCGGTAACCCTTTCGGACAATCCCGCTGAAGTCATGCTGCCTTCGATCCAAACGAGCTGGGTTCGTCCGCCAAGACGAATTCCTGCCCACACCATGATTATCCCGCCTTGGTATGAGTGGACCTCCTAAGGGTGCCGTAGACGGCTAACTCCTCCTGGAGTTCTCTAAACGCGGGTTCTTCGTGAATCCGGATGAAATCCAAACCGGGACTCATCGGTGAACAGCATCAAAGACCACTGTTCGTCACTCCATAGTAAATGCTCCCGAGCCCACGAAAGCCGCCGACCGCGATTGCCACGCCGCAATGCTGGAATACGTAGCGGTCTTTGACCATGAAGACCAACTTCATGCAACCTCCTTTGCACGGTTTGGTCGCTTACCAGCAGCTGGTGGTCATCCTGGAGCCTTTGTACTATTTGCATCGCTGTGATATTGGGTTGTCTTCTGGCGGTCATTTGGAGAAATCGATTTTGTCTCTGCGTAGTAACACGATATGTACCAGTGTGTCATTCAGCCACATCCCCAGTACAGCGATAACGTGACTACAACCTTGATATCACGTTTTGGCTGGTGTGTAAGGCCTCAGCAACGACGCGTTGAATAGCACCATTTTCTAACATGCCCACGGCTCGTAACATTTCATCTCGACTCAAATGACGATGTCACATGACTCTTAAAGCTCAGACGGCACGCTAAATTAAAAAAAAAAAAAATCTAATCCCTTTTTATTCATTAATATTAATAAAACAATTTTAATTTTCCTTAACGTAACGAATTACTAACAATTTTGCCGCCGCATTTTATTTTATTTTTTTTTGTTTTTTGACGTGACAACTTCTAATAAATCATGCTGCTGCATGCACGAAAAATGATGACTCATTATCCCGTGACGCTCATTGTACACTTCCGCCGCATCTATCTCTCTTCTCTTTCTTTTGTTATGACGTTGCCACGTCAAACTATCGTCCGTAAACCAACTTTACTGATAACCATTTTTTTTTTTTAATTTACATTTTTAAATTTTGAAAATATAATAAAAGAGGTTTCAATCTGTATATAAACTTTTTATGGCAACTAAAAAGATTTTAAACTATAAATTCGTAAATAATTTAGAATTAAGGTATCCCTAGATTCTGTTGATGTGTGTATACCAATAACTAATATACCAATGTATAGTAATCATAATGGAATGAGTTCCAATATTTCAACATTATAAATATGGATCCCATAGCCGGTCGGTGAAAGCACCTGACATAGATAACGATTTAAACTTGTACATAATATATATTTTAGTTTAGCTTGTAAATTGTAATTACATGTTAATTAAATAGCACGTTTGAATATCAATATTGTTAAATTGTGAAAAAAAAGAAACACTTGCTGAATGCACAACCTCCTCCTTTTTTGAAGTTTGTTAAAAAGTATTTGAAAATTTAAATTATTATTAACCACAGAAGGAAGAAAATTTAAGTTTCAGAAAATCTAAAATAATTCCGCGCTCTTACCAATATCAAGTATAATACGTTAAAATAAAATGATTTGATTGAAAAACAAGAGAGAACTAGTAAAAGTTCGTAGCAGGTGACCTTTTGTACTTTCTGCCTACCCCCAGGCGAAGCTGGCGTGAATTATAAATGTATTTATGTATGTAAAACAGTATAATGTTGGTAAGTCGAAGTTCTCTCGGTAGGTACCTACTGTTCCTTCCTTCTTCTTTGTGAAATGCACTATCATTTAGATGTTGTCGCAATTCTCGCATAAGCCGACGAACTTCTCGTGGTTGGTGTGCATCTTCATGAAGTTTTCGATAAACTGTTTTGCTTTTTTTTTTTGATCTTTGCGTTCAAATTCTCCCAAATTTCGGTAACACTTGCCTCTATACAGCGCCATCCAACCTGAAATAATTACGTTGTGGTCCGTTGGCAAACGATCGAGGTATGTATTTCTTTAAATGCAGATCAGTGGTGTAGTCAGATGTCGTGTGCTAGTACGTCGTACATACGTTATAATATAATACAAGAATTATAACATAATACAAGAATTATAATATAATACAAGAATTATAACATAATACAAGAATTATAATATAATACAAGAATAATTTGCTCAAACAAAACTGTCTACAAAGCTTAATTCTTCTCAAACGAATCGACTTTTGTTAGCAGTCCTATTACAAGTAGATACATTTTTTTTTTTATTATAATTGTAGTGAATATTGTAATTGTAGTGTATATTATAATTGTATTGTAGTCTGTGCGAGACACTCGGACCTCGGTCCGAGTGTCTTGCTCAGATGTGTCTGTATTAAGTGGCGCTACCTTAAAGTGATTCATAAACATGGTAGATATGTCACTACTTTGTGACAGACCCTCAACATTTGCGGGAAGACTCGGCTGGGGATTCAAAGAGTTGGTTTCCTTCCAAAAAGAACTAATTTTTTTCTCATTATGCAGTGATACAATTTTATCCATTTTTATTTGGGTTGCATTGTTTTGACACCATTTCAATTTATTTTTAAATTTCTGCCTCATAATTTTCATATTCTTATAAACCTCTCCACACGTAGGTTTTCCATTAATAATCCACTTTTGAAACCCGAGCCGCGCCTTTGAATGAGCCTCTTTTACATGCTCGTTCCAACCAGTTACATACATTTTCTTTTTCTTCACAAATATGCTATGACTAGAAATAGCAGCCGTTTGCAAAACATAAACAATCTGTTCGTACATATTATTAATTAAAGATCTATGATGATCACTTCTACATATCCTATCACTACATTCAATAAATTGACTAGGAAAATCAATATCACGCAGGGCACTATGACATAGGTCAGCGTAGTGTTGTACCTGGTCAGCTCAGAGGTTCTATTTCCCCAAATTACTTTATTGAACACTACTTTTTTATAGCTCAGTTTTGGTACTAAAATACTAAAATTACAAATAATTTGTAAGGGAAAATGGTCAGACCATGAAACATCATTAAGCACATTTACTTTTACAATTGCACTTTTGGTAACACTTGAAACCATACAGTGGTCTAACCATCTAACGCACCCATGCGAGTCACTCAAGTAGGTGTAAGTATCGGAATTTATGCCAAGAAAGTCAATATCTGCACAAATGAAATTAAAATCCGAACAGAACTGTATTAATTCATTACAGAATAACTCACCTGGGTGCGCGTTGAAGTCTCCCAAAACAAAAACATTTGCCACACTATTACATTCCACAATTGCGTTAATTTCTGTCAAACATTCTGTATATTCACTTATTTGGGTTACACACTGGCATATATACCGAAAAAATAAGAATATCTCGGTTATCGATTACTACCTTAATCGCGGTTAACCTAGCAGTATTACACTGAATCACTGATACACTATCAAAAGCACTGGATCTCCACAGCAACGCGATGCCTCCTTGGGGTCGGCCTCGCCCGGCCGATGGTTCCGTAGCCGCAACACCCGTGGAACCAAAACCGTAATCATTTTTATGCCTTATTATTCACCGGGCCTCGTGTGCTGTTTGTTTTAAACACAAAATAACGTCTAAAGAATACCCCCTTTTTTTTTTTTTTTTTTTTGGGATGGGAAATCATCAAATGACTCCTCCCGCTCTGGGTGGAGCGGAAGGGAGTGTCAGACTCTTACTGACTAAAACCCACCCATGTTCCTTCCTTCGCCCTTTATGTTCCGGGGCAGCGGTAACCCTTTCGGACAATCCCGCTGCCCCGGCAGGCTTCGGCCCTGAAGGGGCCCCTCGTTATGCTGACATCTCTTTGAGGCGCGCGTGGAACACTTACGCGCCGTCCGGCACGGGCCTGGTCCTGATCGGGCGGTGAGCTACCCATTGCTCTCCGCCCGCAGGCCCGCGCCTACGGTGGCCGGTAGTCGTCGCTCGACTCCCGACGCCCGGGGCGTCTCCCGCGGCGGCTGGGACGGGAGGCTCTCTCCCTCATCCGTCCCGCCACCTCCTTCGCTAGCATGACTGCTTCGCAGAAGGAGGCGACTGCCTCCCACTCCCTCTCGCTCCGGACCATGGCTTGCACCAGGTCCGGGCGCGAGAGGCCGCCGCCGCTGCCGATCGCCTCCACGAGGACACGGCGGTGCTCCGCCCAAGCGGGGCAGACCTCCACCGTGTGCTCCACCGTGTCCTCTGGGCGATCCTGGCAATGGTGACACCCGGGCGTTTCCTCCCGCCTGATCATGTGCAGGAACCTCCCGAAACTTCCGTGTCCGGTGAGGACCTGCGTCAGGCGGTAGGTGAGGGCGCCGTGGCGCCTCTCTAGCCACTCCTCAAAGAGGGGTCTTATCGCCGCTATCGCGGCGTGCCCTGCGCTGGGTTGCGACAGTCGCTCTTTCCATGTCGCCATGAGATCGAGCCGGAGGTCCGTCCGCTCCGCAGCAATTTGCCGCGGGAGCGGACTTTCCCCCCGGCGTAGTGCCTCCGCGCGCCACTCATACAGGCGCGCGAGGACTATCGCCTCCAGATCCCATGGCGGCAGTCCGGCAAGGAGGCTTGCCGCCTCGCGCGAGATCGTGCGGTAGCCCCGGATTAGCCTTACGGCTACCACCTTCTGGGGCGCGTTCAGGTAGTGGGCGGCTCGCCGCCGCAGTGAACGCGCCCACACCGGGGCCCCGTATATGGCCATGGACCGCACGACCCCCGCGTAAAGCCTCCGGCAGGAGGCGTTTGGCCCCCCCAGGTTGGGCAAGAGCCGCTTGAAGGCGGCCCCAGCCCGTTCCAGTTTGGGGGCCAAACGTCGGAAGTGCTCGACGAAGTTCCACCGGCTGTCGAGGACGAGACCCAGGTACTTCATCGTCGTCTCGATGCCGATGTGAACCCCTCCTGCCGTTAGTTGGGATCCCGGTGGTGGCGCGTTCCGGGGCCCATGAAACGTCATGGCCTCGGACTTGTGCAATGCCACCTCGAGACCCAACTGCCGGATCCTCTCCACGACTATCGCAACCCCGCGTGTCATCGCGTCGGCCGCCGCCTGATGCGACCTCCCCTGCGCCAGGACCAGCGTGTCGTCAGCGTAGCAAACCACGCTGACGCCATCAGGGAGGTCGGCCCGCAGCACCCAGTCGTAGCCGATGTCCCACAGGAACGGCCCCACAACCAAGAATACCCCCTCAGGCCACATATTATCATTGTCGAATAAATCCATTTTATGTTTTGGTATTGAAATCTTATAAGAATCATAGTCCTTAGAGTGTTTCATTTTTATCCGCTTCGGTGCAACGATGACCTGTGTTTTTTCCTTCACGTAACTAGCAATATCCTCTGAGCTGACATCTTTCGACACATTATAAATTAAAAATGGAATTTTAACATCTGCGGCCTTAAATTTCGTAGTTAAATCAACGTTAGCTGTTCCTTTTCTTCCAACAAAACGAGATTGCTTCTTATGAGATTGTACCACTGTCCACTCCCCTTCCTTATCGGGTATATTATGTTTTAAAAATCGCCTATCACTAGTCGTATGTCTAGTTATTGGCGTAATCACAGCATCGGCGTACTCACGAGCATTTATTTGTTGTCTCTGCTCCTCCGTTGACAAAGTATGCGCGGAGGTCGGCTTGCGCCTTTCACTATGCGATGCACTAAGATGTTCGGTGAGCGGGACGATACCATCGTTAATCCCCGTAATACTATGTGTAACCGGGCGCGACCTATACTTGTTTGATAAGACATCACAGCTGTTTTCTTCCACTTCACACAACGGCTCGCTAACTGATAAATTATTTTCTAAGTTGAGGGTAGACGCACCGCGTCTATTGTAGTTTACATTGGGTTCAAAGGTACACATCTTTACTATGTTTGATCTCCGATTGTAACACAATAATGTCCTTCAATAATCTTGTCACATCTACGTGATCAAATGTCACGGGGGGTAACTTTTGAAGATCTCTCGCAACAAAAATAGGTATATCTTCCGGATCTGTGCTCTTAAATAAGAAAATTATGTCTTGGAGATCCCGACACACTTTATTTTCCTTCCTACGCAATATCTTCTTTGTTGTAGTCTTCACTGATTTGAAAAGTAACGTCTTTGCAACATCTAAATCTTCTCCAGTAAATGCAGAGATACACACTTTCACTATACTGTCCTCGTCCATAATCTGAATTTTATTTTGTATAAACGCGAGTACTTCGCTAATTACAATATTACAAGAATTACAAGAATTACACTTTAACAATGACATTTTCACACTGAGGTCGGTGACCTCACGCGTCCGCACGGTAGCTCGTTGCGAACCGAACTGATTTACTTTATTCTAAAAGAAAATGAGCTATACAAGTAGCCTGCAGGTACTCGTATAGTCCAGTACAAACATATCCTAATGACGAGGAGTATGAGTGACTCTCGACTTCGTTTTTACATCCGTTATTTATGTACCTACTTAAACATGTGTCATTTAATTTCACTATTTTTGCTTGAATAGAAACCAGTATATAAACCCAATACAGTTACGTATTTAAATTAGTTATAGTATTAACTAATTTAAATACGTAACTGTATTGGGTTAATCAATTTGTGTACTGTAATAATCAATTTGTGTAGCTTTTTCCCAACTTCGTTGGGGTCGGCTTCCAGTCTAACTGGATGCAGCTGAATACTAGTATTTTAGATGGAACAACTGCTTATCTAACCCCCAGAACCCAGTCACTAGGTAACAGGATATTACTGTTCCTGGGTAATAGTAATATCCTATTACCTCTTGGTAAGGCTAGTAGCCAGACTTGCGGGCTTCTGATGACCCGTAAGCACTGTGAAAGATACTTAGCCACTATACTTCTAATACTGTAGCTATGTGAAGAATAACCCTATGAAGGTGTTTGAGGGGCTGAAGCCAACTCGCAGAGTTATCCCGGTATGCAATTATTAAAGCTATTACTTACCATAATTAGTTTACTATTATTCTAACTAAAACATGCTGTGAACTGTATTTTTCATACTCGTATAACAGCGCAGGGAATGAAATTACAGATTTGGTCTCATAACGAAAACTTAAGAGCTCTTAAGTTTTCGTTATGAGACCAAATCTGTAATTTAAAAAATATATTCTGTTAGCATATGTTCCTCTAGAGGAACATATGCTAACAGAATATATTTTTAGGGGAATATCTAAACGCACTTTAAAAATAATGTTACATATTTTAAAATGTTGAGCTTTAAAATGAATTGAATGAACTATAAATATCATGGTTTCCACTACAAATATCCTTAACTTTAAAATTAATTAATAAACTATAAAAAAAGAGATTATTTTTAGTAGGCTAACTAGTTAGATTAAGTTTATTATATTTACGTTCCCGCGACCCCCGGCGTAGGTGTGAGTTGAAACACTGGGGTGGTTTTTAGTCAGTAAGAGTCTGAGAGACACCGCCGCCCGCCCCAGGGCGGCGGACATCCATGAGGATTTTCCACCCCGGGAAAAAAAAAGGTTTATTATATTAAAGAAAAAATGGTTAGGTTAGGTTAAAACTGTGACCCTCTGCGAAATGACGAACCACAACTATCTCAATACAAGAAAATTTGAAAGTGCGGTTAGAATATTAAAAACATCATATCTCAAAAAGGGAAGGGGTTCCGATACTTTTCCTTCACAGTGGGCCCTCTACAATCAGGACAAGAAAATAGATTTTTGAGAAATCCATCTCAATCATCAATCCATATTTTTAGGAAGAATGGCCATCCCTAATTTGGGGGCCTACCACAACCACAAACAGTATTCTTTTAATCTACGCCCAGGAAAGAGATATACAGGACGTTGAGCTCCAGAAGTCAGTAATTAGCAACACGATACCCCTTGGTAAGACTGAATTTTAGACTGTTGGGCTTCTGACGACCCATAATGACTATTAAAGAACTACGAATGACAACCGAGACCAACGGCTTAACGTGCTTCCCAAAACACGAAGGGTTTGAAATGGAACCTTCGATCGACCCGTGCGGCGTGAGAAGCACGAGTTCTTCATGCTTGGCTTGTTTTCCGATTATTAAAATATAATTACGCTCTCTCCCCCCGCAGTCCCTATTTCTGAGATGACAGTAGTTTGCAAAAGTTTGGTAGTAATAGTCTTTGTTTCGTGCACATATAACCCCATACCTGGAACAATTGCATTTTATTATTTTATTAAAATACATACTCGTTGTATGTTGTATGTACTGTGGCGTCTAATTTTTATATTACCATACAATCTGATACTCTAAATTGCAGGAAAACGTAAAAAAGGTTGTATTATTTTTTTTAAAAAAAAAACGTTGCCCCACACTAGGAATTACTCCTGTATCGTGGGTGCGTTTACAAACATTTAAACCCACATACACAAACAGCCAGACCCGGAACAACTACCTGTAGGCAATACAAATATTTGTTCCATGCGGGAATCGAACCCGCGACACGCAGCGCAGCAGTCGATCGCTCAGCCACTGCGCCAACCGTGTCGTCAAATATTTATTATTTCGGCTTATCCTAGCGCGACCGCCTCAAGTAGACTACTTTTCTGTACTCCTCTACCTCCCATCCTCTCTTAATTCTCCTCCCGCACATTCCCTATCTTGATTCGGGTGGTGCAGCATGTCCTATTCTTTCATACGTTGCTATTAGCTGGTATCTCCTCGCGACATTTTCCTTATTCCTCCCACACCCAATTGCCCATACCATGTATGACAATCGACTTCGAGTGTTGCGGAAATCGATTGCTGTAATCTGTAATAAGGGAGTCTGAAAGTGGCCTTTCAGACTCCCTGTTAAATAAATAATCGTCTATTCTTTCGTGTATCACCACACTTCTCTCTTGTCAATGCCAATCACAGCTGCAGGCAGCTACCTTCATCCCTTTGTGGCCCAACATTCTTTGACATTCATTCATTGACTTCACGACCATTTTATGGAGATAATAATGTTCCCTGTCCAGTGTGTGATTAGGTCGTACAGCTTAGAAAATAATTAATTATGAGTTTGACTTTCGTTCCACATAAAAGGTATGTAAATCTGTGGTATAGTTGACTTCCACGCGGACGAAGTCGCGGACAGAAGATAGTTCTATGATATTTAAGTTCTTTAACTTACACACAATGATATACACAATGATATATTGTTATAAACAATAGGGTTCGGGGTAAAGATAAAGGTTACTAAAATATACAGGGTTACTGGTAATTCGACGTATATCCGTCAGGGGCTGATAAGGGGGCCAAAATGCAACAAATTGAACCCCCCATATGTATGGCCGAAATTCAATAGTTTTCGAGATATTTGAATTTTAAGGGTTTTTCGATACTTACCCAAAATTTGACATTTAATTCCAAATAAAAAAAAAACTACATATTTGAATGGGTACCATTAAAAATGATGTTGTAGCTGGCACTTCAATTAAGCTATGGACATAATATTAAAACTACTTAATTAAACAAAATAATTAAAATAATGAGCGATATGAGAATAATATCTTACCAATATTTTCATTTTACGCTTCAAAAATATTGTCTCGTCACAAAAATTTCTATGACATTAATCGTACAAATAACTAAAACAACTTGCCTATTCTGTAAGCTTTCCAAAAAGGTATAAAAGTCAATTTTAAAATACATAATTCGTGGCATGGCATGTGTTTGAACCGGCGCGGGGAGAGAAATCATCTGTGTTTTTAGTTTATGATCCTCGATAAAACAACCGATTTTACTGGCGAAATTCTTGTTGTTGTTCTTGTGGCGGGGTGTGCGGGCGGGGGACTACACGGCGCCTGCTGCGCTTGCGTCGCCTTCCTAATCTTTAGTAAGTTTCGACTCTACGCCGCGCAAGCACGTGTGTTGTTATCTTGCTATTAACCAATCTAGAAAGAAAGAAAGAAAGAAAAAGTATTTATTGCGACTCGTACAGGATTACAAACTAAACTAAACATAGTTAAAAATAAAAAAATAAAAAAAAAAAAAAAATCTCTCATCGCGTTAAATTGTTATCGATCATTATTGTTAATTCTTGTTTCTCTTGTTATTCTTTTTGTTATCATTGTTATTTCGGATAACATGGCTTCGTATTCTAATAACGAATACGCAGACATAATGTTTTGTTTTGGTTTTGCCGATGGAAACGCGGCTGCGGCTCGGCGAGAATACCAACGCCGCTTTCCCGATCGTCGACTTCCCCACGTTACTGTTTTCGGGAGCACCTACCGACGATTGTCTGAAACTGGCAGTGTTCAGAGAGCACAATTCAACGCTGGCAGACCTCGACGGTACACGGCTGACGAAGAGGATACCATTCTTCAGTGTTTTATTGATGACCCAAATATCTCAACGAACATTGTTGCAAGACAGCTCAGTATGTCCCAGTGGAAAGTGTGGTCGGTAGTTCATCTATCAGGTAGACACCCATACCATTATCAACCTGTCCAAACATTGCACGAGGGAGATCCTGCCAGGCGACTCGAATTTTCTCGGTTTATGTTAAACGCTGACGCTGACCAGGAACATTTCCTAAGAAATATTTTGTGGACTGACGAGTCAAAGTTTGACCGGGATGGTATAACGAATTACCATAACTTACATTTTTGGCCACCTAAAGCAGGCAGGAATCCCAAAAAACTAAAAGAAACTGCGTCGCAAATGAGATTTTCCCTGAACGTATGGATGGGTGTCGTTGATAATTATTTGGTGGGCCCTCATTTCTTGCCCCAAAATTTGAACGGCCAAAATTACGAGGAGTTTTTGAGAAACAACCTAGACGATTTGTTGGCGGATGTTCCCGAAGAAATAAAAAACAACCTCATGTTTCAACATGATGGTTGCCCAGCACATTACCGGATTACTGTCCGACAGTGGCTAGACGAGAGATATCCAAACCGATGGATTGGGAGGGGAGGGCCAATTCCGTGGCCAGCACGAAGCCCTGATATCACACCACTTGATTTTTACGTCTGGGGTCATATGAAGGAATTAGTTTATGTGACCCCAATAAATTCAGTCGAAGAACTTCGACAGCGAATAATAAATGCGGCGCAACAGATGAGAACAACGTTCATATCAAGAGTGACGAAAACCGAAGTTAGGAAGAGAATTCGAACCTGCATTCGTAATCGAGGGGCTCATTTTGAACAAGATGTGTAAAATTATTAATAAAATTTGACGTACATTTTTTAATGCATTTTATTTCATACAAATACAAATGACCCTTTCTCTCCCCGCGCCGATTCAAACACATGCCAAGCCACGAATTATGTATTTTAAAATTGACTTTTATACCTTTTTGGAAAGCTTACAGAATAGGCAAGTTGTTTTAGTTATTTGTACGATTAATGTCATAGAAATTTTTGTGACGAGACAACATTTTTGAAGCGTAAAATGAAAATATTGGTAAGATATTATTCTCATATCGCTCATTATTTTAATTATTTTGTTTAATTAAGTAGTTTTTATTATGTCCATAGCTTAATTGAAGTGCCAGCTACAACATCATTTTTAATGGTACCCATTCAAATATGTAGTTTTTTTTTATTTGGAATTAAATGTCAAATTTTGGGTAAATATCGAAAAACCCTTAAAATTCAAATATCTCGAAAACTATTGAATTTCGGCCATACATATGGGGGGTTCAATTTGTTGCATTTTGGCCCCCTTATCAGCCCCTGACGGATATACGTCGAATTACCAGTAACCCTGTATACAATTTCGGTGCGCAGCTCCCAGTTGACGGATGTCACACGACTCTTGTCAAAAAGGGACGCACGTCGTATGTTGTATATGAAGCTTCTAAAATGTTTTAGAAGTTTCGACTCGCTCTCATTGGCGGGCGGGAACGAGAGGCGTTTCCCGCCAGAAGCGCGTGGATTGTGGCGGGAGCGGGTTAGAAAGCGGTTCGCGTTATAGTTTGACATTAAATTACATAAAAAGAATAAAAAATCATATCCATATACTGACTCTGAGTAGACCTGCGGACACCGGATTCCGCACATGTGCGTGGTGGTGTTCTTGATGTAGGGAGCCTTGTCAAACACCCAGTCGCCCTCCGCCCAGTAGGGCTCGTGGCCAAAGTTGGGGTCGTAGGAGGCGTTGCGCTTCGGGCCGGCCTCCTCGCTCGGCAATATCAATTCAAGGTCAACCGTGGTCGGCACTCTTGTGACAACTAAATAATTTAATAATAATTTATTTAATAAAATAATAATTTACTTAATAAAATAATAATTTATTTAATAAAATAATAATTTATTTAATAAAAACGTTTACAAAAGGTGTACATTTAGCCAAGAGTGGCAAATTTCCCATACAATTATAGTGCCTAAAAATAAACTACAACTAAAATATTTATTTTTTATTTTTTAGTACAGGTGGAAATAATAATGGTTCGGAATTCGAGTGTTAGGTAGCGACCCACCCACCAGTAAACTAATATTTATGTTCTGTCCTTTTCTTAATGAAGTAGAAAGAAAAAGATGCACTGAACTTAAATTAAGTTTAGTTTGTGAACAAGGGAATCGGCGCCAATAGTGTGTGAGAACAAGAGAAAAATAGGAATATGTGAAGTCTAAACTAAAATATTAAAATTTAATATTTTAGTTCATAAATACACATATAATGCAAAAAATGTATATTATACTCAATCAGAGCAGGATCCAAGCTACCGGTGGTCAGGGCTCCAGAGACAGGAACCTCCTCACGATGCGAGCCGTAGCGACGAGTACTGCCTTCTGAATCAGGCCCTTGATCCAACCGCCCAACCGCCTAGATGTTGATCCAGGATTTCGGCCATGTGCGATCGATGGCCCTGTATGGGGCCCCGGTGTGGGCCTCTGACCTGACGGCCGGCAGTATTGCGGTACTGCGGAAACCGCAGAGAGCGATGGCCGTCAGAGTCATCAGAGGATATCGCACGATCTCCTACGAGGCGGCCTGCGCACTGGCTGGATCCCCGCCCTGGGACCTAGAGGCGAAAGTACTCGCGTCACTGTTTCGGTGGCGCGAGGAAGCGAGGGCGCGGGGCGAGCGACCGATGCAGCGACACATGGAGCTGCGTCGGTCTCAGCTTCGCGAGGTCCTGGTGGCGGAATGGCGGGACAGGCTCACACGCCCTACCGCTGGCCTCGTCACCATCGAGGCGGTCCGGCCGGTGCTCGAGCGCTGGCTCGGGAGGAGGCACGGCTCCCTGTCGTTTCGGGTGACGCAGGTGCTCTCGGGGCATGGTTGCTTCGGGAAGTACCTGTGTCGCATAAACAGGGAGCCGGACGCCCGGTGTCACCACTGCGTCGACTGTCGGGAGGACACGGCGCGGCATACGCTGGCAGAGTGTGCCGCTTGGAAGGAGCCGCGCCGTGCCCTCATCTCAGAAGTAGGCAGTGACCTGTCGCTGCCGGCCGTGGTCGAGTCGATGGTCGGCAGCGAAGAGTCCTGGGACGCGGTGGTTTCCTTCTGCGAAACGGTCGTCTCGCAGAAGGAGGCTGCGGAAAGGGAGAGGGAGATCTAGTCCTCTCACCCGGCCCGCAGCAGGCGCACCGGGCGTCGGCGGAGGGCGGATAACGCCCTCTTCCAGCCCCCCTAAATGGGTCCAGGGGCGACGGACTTGGGGACGTCCGTCGCCCCCCACACATCAGGACCCGAGATGGCGGCGCGTAGTGTTCCACGCGCGCCTCTCTTAGACGTCGCGGGGGGAGTCAAACACCTCACTCCCCCCCCTGACCCGAGGAGGCCCGCTGCGGCGGGCCGGCACCAGTCGGGGGTTGCGGAAGGATCTTACGTTCCCGCGACCCCCGGCGTAGGTGAGAGATGGAGCACTGGGGTGGTTTTTAGTCAGTAAGAGTCTGACAGACCCCGTCGCCCGCCCCAGGGCGGCGGACATCCATGAGGATTTTCCACCCCGGAACAAAAAAAAAAAAAAAAAAAAAAGGCTTTCGGCCATCGATCTCCTACGAGGCGGCCTGCGTACTGGCTGGATCCCCGCCCTGGGACCTCGAGGCGAAAGTACTCGCGTCATCGTATCGGTGGCGCGAGGAAGCGAGGGCGCAGGGCGAGCTACCGATGCAGCGACACATGGAACTGCGTCGGTCTCAGCTTCGCGAGGTCCTGGTGGCGGAATGGCGGGACAGGCTTACACGCCCTACCGCTGGCCTCGTCACCATCGAGGCGGTCCGGCCGGTGCTCGAGCGCTGGCTCGGGAGGAGGCACGGCTCCCTGTCGGCGTTTCGGGTGATGCAGGTGCTCTCAGAGCATGGTTGCTTCGGGAAGTGCCTGTGTCGCATAAACAGGGAGCCGGACGCCCGGTGTCACCACTGCGTCGACTGCTGGGAGGATACGGCGCGGCATACGCTGGCAAAGTGTGCCGCCTAGGAGGAGCCGCGCCGTGCCCTCATCTCAGAAGTGGGCAGTGACCTGTCGCTGCCGGCCGTGGTCGAGTCGATGATCGGCAGCGAAGAGTCCTGGGACGCGGTGGTTTCCTTCTGCGAAACAGTCGTCTCGCAGAAGGAGGCTGCGGAAAGGGAGAGGGAGATCTCGTCCACTCACCCGGCCCGCAGCAGGCGCACCGGACGTCGGCGGAGGGCGGACAACGCCCTCTTCCAGCCCCCCTAAATGGGTCCAGGGGCGACGGACTCGGGGACATCCGTCGCCCCCCAAATATCAGGACCCGAGGAGGCGGCGCGTAGTGTTCCACGCGCGCCCCTCTTAGACGTCGCGGGGGGAGTCAAACACCTCACCAGCCCCCCCCCCTGACCCGAGGAGGCCCGCGGTGGCGGGCCGGCACCAGTCGGGGGTTGCGGAAGGATCTTACGTTCCCGTGACCCCCGGCGTAGGTGTGAGATGGAACACTGGGGTGGTTTTTAGTCAGTAAGGGTCTGACAGACCCCGTCGCCCGCCCCAGGGCGGCGGACATCCAGGATTTTCCAACCCAGGAAAAAAAAAAATGCTTTCGGCCATGGGGTGCGTGCAGAAAACCTCCTCGTGTGCCTGATAGCTGATAGTCCCTTATGGATACGTCTGAGGAGACGAGCAGTCATCGGGCTGGTGCACCCTGGGCATGGACAATTAGATAAGAAGAGATTCTTATCTTAAAAAAGGGATTGGGGCTGTGGCGGATTTCTGCGGGATGAGCAGTATGCTCCACGATATTCTTCTACGTTTCCCTCTTATTGGGAGGTAAGGGAGGTGGGTCGCTCCTGATCGATCGACGATCATCGATTGACACTGGATGTGACCCTGCCGCAATGGTGCTGGCGCGCTAAGGTGTCTGTCGTTTCTACTTTTCAAGAAATTTCGGCGGGTTCGCTGAGGCGGGTTAGCCGGATGTGTAATACCGCCGTCCGACAGCGAATCCTAAGTTTTGAAGCGCGGCGAGTGGATGAGTGACCGCACCCTTTAAAAGATCAAAACAATAAAAAATATGTGACAGACGAAAACTTATTACCCCAGAGCGGTGCCAGCTACTCAGTAGCTGGAGAATCCGTCATGCTACCTTCGGGTGCGTCATGCCCTACGTATTCTGGGGGCAACAAGAGCCGAGGAGGATCCTGTCCCTCAAAGGACCAAGTCATGTCCGACCAACACTTGCGCGGATGCTCCAAATTTTGAAGAAAGCGTCTGTGCGAGGAAGTCTCGGACCGAGCGGGGTCAATGGGTCGTCCTCAAGTGAGGAGAGCCTGTCGGCTGCCAAAGTGCCGACAGCGAGGAGGGGCTAAGGTCGCGTAATGCAGCGCGACGCTGGGAGTCTCTTCAAGAGCTCGGTACTCCGGGAGTCGGTGGGGAGAGCAAACCCAGGGTCTTATCCGGGATCTCGACTGATAGCCGGGAGCAGTCACCGTCTCTCTTGTGGGCACGAACGCGGAGGTCAATGCCACGAAACGTGCCCAAAGCACAGCGGTCGCCGAAATGAGCCGTCAGGCCCGAGAGCGGCGGTCTGCCCAGGCCGCTAAAGTGGAGAGCGCCACCGCAGAGGCTCCCGCGGCCACCGGCCCCTTTCCTGCCAAGCCTTCATCGGCCCCCGCACCTGCACCACCGCCTGCACTTGCCCTGTCGGACCACGAAATTGAGAGGGTGGCAAGGGTGTGCATGCTGCATTGCGGAGGTATGGTGAATGCTCGAGTGGAGCCACGCCTCCCCCGAGCCGAAATCCTCCAACCCCCGCTTGCGGCGGACAGGCGGAGGACGGGGGAGTCCGCCATGACAAAGCCGGTGCAGGTGGCCCACAAACCTGTGGACGGGGCCATGCGGAGAGGCCCTGGAAGCCCATGGAGGGTGCGTCCGCGCCCCCGTCCTCAGCGGCAGTGGGTAAAAGGGACCGCCACGAAGGAATGATGGCAGGTGCATCTGCGCCAGCTGCCCAGCTGCCCAGGAGGGCAAGCTCCCAGCGACCGCACCTCCTACCCAGGAGGCCTGGATGACGGTGGTGAAGAGGTGCTGCAAGAAGAAGGCAGCACAGCAGGCATCCACCTGGATCGCAACCCAAAGAAAAAACCCAAGAAAAAGTCCCCTTTTTCTTGGGTTTTTTCTTTCGGGCGGGCGGAGGACCTGTGACAACTCGTAAAATAGTAACATCGACAATCATTCTGCGTCACTGCGAATCGATCTATCACCACTATCTCAAGGCTTATATGCTCTAAGGCTTATTGCCGACAATAGTTCTGTCAGTAATGATAGACCGATCCTACAACAACTTTACATGGTATGTAGCTTTCGAGAACTGGGTCGGGCACATACATACTTGTCTCAGAATCCACAAGTTTATATTTCAAAGCAAGTTGCTGGTATATAATCCTAGCTACTTGGTTATGCCTGTGCAAGTACTCGCCGTTAGCCAGACGAGAACAACCAGAAATAATATGTCTGTCAACACGTCAACCGTCCCATCTTTCGTCTCCGGTAGTTTTTCTTTAAGATTACTTCATCCATAATTGCACAGACGAAACCTTCAGTTTTCTCGAAAAAATCACCAAAACGTAGTCTGGATTCAGACGCTAAGATATCTACACGGGCTCATGAACAGCCAGATAGAAGCGCCCATGAAGCTGTTTACTTTGCCATACCTCCTTGCGGTCGGAAGATGTGTCATTTTAGCGTGGCAGCTTTCCAAATGACATCGGTTATCTTTGCAATATATTCGGGTCGTATTCCTAACCCGGTCTGTTAGTTTGATACCCAGAATAATCCCTTCCATGGCCCTCTGGCAAACCTCAACCGTGGACCTCTGCTGATTTGTTAGAGATCATGTTTAACCACGCGTCATGTTAACTATTTTCTAGCTTCGCCGCACTTATGTAGATATACGAATCTAATAAGCTTTCGTCATTTCTGTTGTTCGCTATCCACTATCATTATATCACTCCTTCTTCTTATATGGTACTCTTGTGTGTTGTGTAACTGACCGGTTAACTATACTGTGAAATATCTATCATTTTGTTAACGCACCGACGAACCTACACACCCACATTTCGCCAGTTATGTTTAAGTCCCATATAATAGGAGGCGAGCCTATGCGTGATTACAAAAGCCTGTTTATTTCGGCCAGGTACTTGGCCCAACCGCTCGGACTCGGGCTTTTAAAGTAGACACCCTCACTTTTATCCCCAGAGCGTTTGGGCCAACATTACCCCATTTTTTATTTTCGAAATCAGACTCCGGGCTACTACTGAGAAATTCCTGATGGAAAACCCAATTACACTTTGCCCGACCTGGGAATCGAACCCAGAACCTCATGCTCAGCAGTAGTGCTCGCGAGCACTAGATCGACGAGGCAGTTCAAAAAACAAAAAAAAAACAAAATACTTAGTGCTCACCTTTCTGCGGGCCTAACTTCGGCATGACTTGTTCGCCGGGGGCTGTTACCGGCTTTACTCCAGGCAGTACCATCGCCCCCTGCCTGATCGAACACACTAATGATATTACTATTACCACTGCTGGACTAAGGTGGGGGCGGCCTCCCCAGGCCCCCGGTCCTAGGGACCCCAAATACTTAGAAACACTTTTGAATCAAATCCTAAAAAAGGCAACATATGTTCAGTAAGAGGCAAAGTCGTGTTGGAATACGTAAACAAAATTAGGGTGATTAAATTTTCAAGCTCGCGGCTCTCGCTGTTGTTGACCTTCTTTAAATTGTTAAGCTTGTCTGCGTGAGTCGGTAAAGTAACTGTTATTTCTGTATGAATAATCCAAAGAAGACCTAGCCTACACAAGGTGGTGTGCTTATAGTTTCTGTAACTCTAACTCCTAAAGTTTCTTCATCTTTCGAAAACACTGGCCGGCAAAAAAAAGTCGGGAGCAAGAACTTTGTTCTGTGATTTTAATTGACTTTAGTGTGCTGAATCCAAATCTGTTCACAGATTTATTCTATCACGTCTAGTTTCTGAGATTTTTTCATTTAAATAAAATACTTATATTGTCATATTAAATACATATTTATTTTGAAAAAAGTATAAAATTCTTACACGTAAATGACTTCTATAATCTATACTTATAATAAATCTGTAGAAGTGAAAATTCTGTACATTGAAAATATCAAAAAAATAAATGGCAGGGGGTGTTACAAGACCGACACCGAACCCAAAAATGTGAATAAAAAAAATTTTGTCTGTCTGTCTGTCTGTTTGTTCAGCCATCACGCAAAAACTACCGGTTCGATTACGATGAAACTTGGTATAATTATTCTTTAATATCCTGGGCACCACACTGGGTACTTTTTATCCCGGAAAAGTATATACAATAAAAAACAAACTTAATTTTGCGGTTCGATCCCTAGACCCGATTACAGTACCAACCGCAAATAATAAGTTTGTCGTAGGTTACGTCACCCGCAGTGGAGTTCACTAAGGGGCACTGCACACGGCTAAGATACTATAATATTTTATCTTAAGATACAATATCGCAAAATCCCTAAAAACTAATATCTTAGTTTTTAGGAATTTTGCTTATTTATTGAGTTTAGATTAGTTATCATCAGAAATAGGTTTATTTAGGTAGGTAGGTATTTTATTTTCTGTTATTGAGTTTTTTTTTTTAATTAGGTATGTACTTAGATTTACTTTTATAAGGCGTAGACGTAAAAACAACTACCTTTTGAAGAGAGAAGTGGGGTCTTATAAAATAACAGATTTGACTAAATGCGTATGAAAATGAAAATATGACACCCTAAGTACTTATATAAAAAACATTTTTTTTTTTTTGTTTGTCTGTTTGTTGCGGCTAATCTTCGAAACGGCTGGACCGGTTCTGACGGGACTTTCACTGGCAGATAGCTGATGTTATGGAGTAACATAGATTTAATTATTTAAACTTTTTGCATACAAAAAAGGTACAAAGGCTGACTTAATGCCTTAATAGGCTGTACTACTACTAGGCTACTTTTTGTCTCGGTAGCATGTTCCCGTGGGATAATTTCCGACAACCACGCGGGCGAAGCCGCGGGCAGAAGCTAGTATAAATTAAAATCTTAAGTTTTTGAAAATACTAATAAGTATAACTAAAATAACAACTATTTGGTAGATTGCTTTCTTTTATAAGTTTTATCTGCGAGGTCAGCTAAAACTGGAAATGTATAGCTTGAGGTGTAGCCATATGTACGCTTGTATAATGCACTGCTAAGTATCCATCCAAATCGTAAGAATATCAGAGTCCAAAGAGCTATGCTGGGTCAGTCACAATACACAAACAAACACAATGTCCAAGGAAATGCCAAACGCCACACGTCCATTCATCTACGTCATTGTATTTGATTTATTTTCTTTAGAATTCCTAAAAACATACTGCAGAAACCTAAAAGAGTGCAGTAGAATATAATAACTTCTTCGATTTTAATGAGCAATACAAAACCAAATATCTCCGTTCCGATATGGTTTAGAGAAATGTATCCATAATAGCCTTTGATCGCTTTATTCTGTTCTTTCCTATTATCCAAGTTTCATTACTGGCTGCTAAACTTCAAAACGACGCCAACTTTACTGAAACCCCTTTCTTTATTAGATTTTCAACTTTATCTCTTAAGCATTAAGGTTCAAGGTTGTCAAGGTTAAATTTGTCAGTTTCAGGTAGCTTGACCTGCTGGCGTCTGTACCAGATTTATGTAATTTGCAGCCCTTACATTTCCATGAAAATTGTGACATATATTTGAACAATTATTGGCATTTAAATATTTCTCTTATATAGGGACCAACAAATATTTCTTCAATTTGGCCTCACTTTTGCGTGGAAAACTTTTCAGGTGTTTAAATGACTCTCCTTCTCTGTCCATAGCTTTAACCAATTTTTTTATTAAGCCTAATTTGATATGTAGTGGCGGCAAAAATGTTTCTTAGCTCATTTACGATGTTTTTGGTTCCTGGAATCGCTTGTGATCTTAAGAACCATTTCTATTGTATGTAATGATATACGTTTGCTCTGCTGTCCCACTCACATAAAAAGCAACAATATTTTGTGTATCCTCCCTGCTAGCCACTATTTTTAAATCGGCACATACATTCCAGAAATAGCGATCGTACTGAATTCTATTGAGCAATAAACTTCATATTTTGGTAGGCCTTTCATATTTACTGCATGAGCACTGCTTTCAGACTCAGTTTAAATGACTCAATGAAAAGTCTCGAAGCCATTGGTTCCTCAGGCAGCTGTAGTTCTTGAAGAAGTTTTTGAGGGTCAGTGCAATAAACTAAATCTTAATCTTTGGAAAACAATTGAGAGAATGTCTGAGTATGTCTCTTCCTGAAAAATTAAATATTTGTGCCTTTTTCTAACAGATTCCACTGTTGTAATCTGGAACCTCTTTTGGGCCTTGGCTTTCGAAAGTTCCTAATCACGGACGAGATCATTAAGTTCAGATTGGTTGAGAACATGTGGTTCTTCTGTTAAACTAGATGAGAGACTAAGCATAAATACATTTGATTTTACAGATGGTGATTTGGTATAACATATCAGTTTGCGATTCCGAAGGAGGAACTGGCGCTGGTAGTCCTTTATGGAATTGGCCTTAGGGCCGAAGAAACATCAGCATATTTTATTTTCGGTTTAAAGTTTTTTTTTATTCTCATAAATTCAAATTCAAACTTTTTTTTCAGACTATTGGATCCATATAGGTAGAGTTAGTATGAACTTATCTTATGTTTGTAAATAACAAATAACATCATCATCATCTGCCTAGCCTTTTTCCAACTATGTTGGGGTCGGCTTCCAGTCTAACCGGATGCAGCTGAATACCAGCATTTTGCATGGAGCGACTGCCTATCTAACCTCCACAGCCCAGTTACTGGGTAATACGATACCCCTTGGCAAGACTGGTTGTCAGACTTTCGGGCTAACAACCATTAACAATAACTTAAAAATACACTAATTGGCTACATGAACGTGTGCACGCACATGTCTGCCAGCCCAGAGTCTAATAAAAGGTCCATCAACCTTGTGCGCCAGTGTAGCTAAAATACTGTTAGGGCTCGCAACATCGACGCACACCGTTTGCTTATGATGGCATGAAAGTCATATATTCGCGCTTCCGCGAACATGCCCGATGCACTGTAAAACCGAGACAGCCTCAACAATATCCTCAGCGCATTATTATACTGCACGCGCAGAGCGTTATAGGACTTCTGTGTATACCTAACCCCCAAGCTGCACGAGTAAAACGACTGGCTCTGAAGAGCGTCAGTTTTACCTCCTCAGTGCACCATGCAAACCTGCGGGCAAGCATATTGCATCGGACTGCCAACGCCCTGCGCTCCCTATCTATATTCTGGTCATCCGTGAGAGTCATCGGTTGAACATAACGTTGAACTGTCCTGTGTTGAGCTAGATAAGCATATTATAGTGTGCGTTTACAGACCCCCTAATTATCAAAACTACTCCATATTTGAGTCAGTAATGGAAGATGTTCTAGCAAAACTTGGAACTGGCAAAAAATCGCTAATTATCTGTGGTGACTTCAATATTAATATCTTAGAGAATAGTTCAAATAGCAGTCGATTATTATGTCTCTTTAAATCATTCAATTTGTCAAATGTGTTTTCAGAACCAACCCGCGTAACTATAAATTCTGCTACATGCATTGATAATGTTTTTTGTTGCTGCGAATACTTAGATAAAGTCATAGTAAACTATCTCCCTTCTGATCACAGCGGTCAAACCGTTGTGTTCAAGTCTAATACACCAGTACAAAAAATTCTGATACAAACTAGACAAATAACACCAAGCAGTCTAAATAGATTTAATAATCACTTAATTAGTAAGTTAAGTGTACCAGGCCATATGAAAAACAATGTAAATGAATTATATGAGAGGTTCTTTTCGGTAGTACGCACCGAGTTCAATCATCATTCATCATTTCAGCCGATAGACGTCCACTGCTGGACATAGGCCTCCCCCAAGTGTCGCCACATTGACCGGTCCCGTGCGACTCGCATCCAGCGGATTCCCGCAACCTTCACCAGGTCATCGGTCCAGCTAGTGGGAGGCCTTCCAACGCAACGTCTTCCGGTTCGCGGTCGCCACTCCAGAACTTTTCGGCCCCATCGGCCATCCGTTCTGCGAGCAATGTGCCCTGCCCACTGCCACTTAAGTTTGGCAATTCTTCGGGCTACGTCGGCACCGAGTTCAATAATACTTTAAAAAATAAAACTAAAACTATTTGTCCAAGTTTTTTGTTCAGTGACTGGGCAACTAAGGGTATTAGAAAAAGTAGGGAAAAATTGTTTGAGCTGTATGGTCTTAAGCCTTATATTTACTCTAAAACTTTTAAAAATATTTGCAAGGTAGCTAAAGCCTTGTATATTAGCAACAAGATCAAATCAGCCGATAATAAAATAAAGACGGTTTGGAAAATTATCAATGACGAAACTAACCGGAA
This sequence comes from Apamea monoglypha, assembly GCA_911387795.2. Lineage (NCBI taxonomy): Eukaryota > Metazoa > Arthropoda > Insecta > Lepidoptera > Noctuidae > Apamea > Apamea monoglypha. Next base: position 538,967 of record OU426933.1, on the reverse strand, counting down.
TAAAAGACATAATAATGATTTCACAATAGAGACTTCGCGTGGTCTCATAAGCAATAACAAAGAAGTTGCTCAAGAATTTGTAAATTTCTTTACCAGTATCCCACATACAACCACTGAAATCTTAAATTCCTCGCCCTTGCGTTCTATTAATTTATTAAGAGCAAACGTCTCATCCTGCCAGATTGAATTTAAATTCAAGCATATAAACCCCATAATAGTAATAAAAGCTTTCAAGCAAATCAAGATCAAAGTAACCGAAGATCTATGGGGAATGTCTATCAAAGTTTGTACCTCCATTATTGAGACCATAGCGCCGTACTTAGCCTTAATATTTAATTTGTGTGTGGATCAAGGAGTCTTCCCAGATCTAATGAAACACAGCAAGGTGATACCCCTTTTAAAATCGGGGGACAGTAAACTTACCAATAATTATAGACCCGTATCCGTGTTACCGGTCTTCAGCAAGGTGTTTGAAAAGGTGATGCTGAACCAAATGCTCGATCATTTTAACACCAACAGAATATTACACGACCAACAGTATGGTTTCACCAAGGGTCGTTGTACGACTGATGCCGGTATCACCTTATTAAAACACGTTTTTACAGCGTGGGAAGAGTCCCAAGACGCCATAGGAATTTTTTGTGACCTCTCCAAGGCTTTTGATTGCGTCGACCACGAAACCTTACTTTTAAAACTTGAGCATTACGGAATGGGAAAACTTGCGCTCAGTTTAGTAAAATCTTATTTAAATGATAGACAACAGCAAGTTCAAATAAATGGTGTCAATTCACTCGGTTTAAAAGTAAAAATAGTAATAATAATAATAATAATAATAATATTTATTGAACAAGAAATTGAAACAGGTTTACACAATTTGCTTATATGCTATAGACTTATTACATGGTAGCCCTAAACAAACAATTGTGTCTCACTATTAGCATCTGCTGCCGAACTAGGTTTATAGCCTGTGTTTCAGCAAGCAGCGCCTCAGGCCCTTAAGTAAAGGATGTCCATGTGAGGTACATGCAAAAGAAACAGTTTAAACAGAAATATGCTTAAGATAGCAATTTAAAATTAATAAACAAAATCTTAAAGTGTTAACGGTCCTCTGTGTGTATAGTGGAAAGGGTGAGTGTATGTATGAGAGAGGGTGTGTAGAGTATGAGCTTAGTTAATCTAGTAGATTCCATAATTAATTTCAAGCCTTTACATAATAGACTAGTATGTTGTAACCATAATTATTGCATCACTACTGTAGGATTGTCAAGAGGTTTTCAGTTTCATCATATGACAGCTTCCATAGCCACTGAAATACCGTTTTTTTCAAGGATGATTTATTCATTGGATATATTTCAATACTTTTATTAATTTTATTATAGATATAAGGGCCTAAAAAGGGGTAGAATCTTCGAATAAATGCTGTTTTTGCCTGCAACAATGACTTACAAACCGGTAAACCTCTTCGCCTAGCTAATAGGCTCGGACTGTACTCTAAATTAGAATGCTGTTTTGATACAATACTTAAGAAAAATAGTTGGCGCACAGTCAAGACCTCACAGTACTCATAAAGAAGTGAAGTTGGGTAGCGAAAAGGTTTAAAAGTACATAGTTTAAGTATGGATCTTTGGGAGACCTCAAGCTGTTTTAGTGTTGTTTTGGGAGCCCCACCCCACGAAGATATGCAGTATGTAACCAGAGACTGACAGAGCGCATAGTAAATTTGCTTTAGGGTTACTGAGGTAACTATATATCTCAGCGTTTTGAAAACGTAGATAAGTTTTCTTATCCTTTTGCTCAACACTTGAATATGTTCTTTGAAGCTAAAATTTTCGTCGATTATAACACCCAAATATTTAACTGATTTTGATCGCTCTAATGTATCACATGAGCATCTCAGATCAACTGAAGCATCAAGGCAACAGTCATGTGCGATCAAGTTTTGCTTCACATGGGAAACAGCACGTATCGAAAAAGTGAGGTATTTTGTTTTGCCGATGTTTAACGTAAGAACATTATCATGCAGCCATCTCTTTACTAAATTAAAGCCATTTTGGGCAAGCTGAAAAGTTTCAGCCCAGGTCTTTGCGGCAAAAATGAGTGCAGTGTCATCTGCGTAAGAAATTATTTTACCCTGAAAAGAGTTCAGACAAAGGAGATTGTTTATATACACGAGAAAGAGAGTCGGCCCAAGAATGCTACCCTGCGGCACGCCGTAAGTTACCGGAAGATCAGAACTAGTATAATTACCTACCCTAACACATTGAGTCCTGTCAGATAAATAATCAATTAAAAGGGCAAGCTGTGTCCCCCTTATACCAATTTTTTCTAGTTTTTTAATGAGGAGTGGAACAGAAAGCGTATCGAAAGCCTTTGCTAGATCTAAAAATATAGAGATACATTTATTACCTTTATCTAGGTTTGTGGTTATAAAGTTAGTTAAATTGCTGACTGCGTGATCAGTAGATTTACCACGGCGAAAACCAAACTGATGTTCAGATATAATGTGTTTGTTTTCAAGATAGTTTACTAGGCGAATATTTATAATTTTTTCCAGAATTTTAGACAGTGATGGGAGTATTGAAATAGGCCTATAGTTTTCGATACGGTCTCTGGCCCCACTCTTGTGAATTGGACGGATCTGGGATTTTTTTTAGGTCTTTGGGAAAGATACCATTTTCAAGACACATGTTAAAAATATGGGTTAAGTGTGGCACAAGAATGGTTCTATGATCTTTTAATAACTGATTCGGCAGATCATCCCAACCAACGGAACACTGATTTTTAAGCGTAATTATTATACCTGCAACTTCATCTTCATCGGTGTCAAAAAGAACTGCCGAATCGAGGTTATGTCCAAGAGAATCTATAGTTGCTATTGGTTGTACCGATGTTATTTGTTCCGCCAACGATTTGCCAACATTGGAGAAATAATTATTTATATAATTTACAGAGCTCTGTGGAGAGTCCCCTAGAGTGAGCAATTCCTTAGGATAGTTCACGACTTTAGTGGTATTTGTGACTTTTTTTATTGTGTCCCACAACTTTTTGCTGTCTTTACCAGCCTTTTGAACGAGTTCTCTGTCATAGTTACGTTTAACCTTTCTTAATATCTTGTTACAAAAATTCCTATAGCGAACATATGTACTGTTAATGATAGGGTTATCTGGAGACGATTTAGCCTTTTGGTGTAGTTTATCCCTGTTGCGCATGCAGCGCAACAGGCCTTGTGTAATCCAAGGTTTTATGATTCTTTTGCGACGTGGAAGTATAGTGGTTTCTGAATTAGTACTTAGAGCATTCTTTAATTCGTGAATGACATAGCTCATTGCAACATTACAGTCGTGAGTTTTATAAATTGGGTCAAAGTTAATTCCGTTTATGTCGCGAGTTAAACCCTCTTGATCTATTTTGGTGCGCGTTAAAACAGCATATTTACGATATTGTTGCTTTTTCAAGCAAAATATGACGGATTTGTGATCAGTAAGAGTGGATTGAGGAATAATGGTGGTAGAGGGATGCCTGGTTTTCAAAAGCACGTGATCCAAACAGGTTCCACTAGCGTCCCGGGTTATGCAATAATGTGCCGGCAATAGACCGTGGTAGGCTGTAAGAGTGAGATATTGAGAAGAAGAAGAGCTTAGATTCTCAGTAATTATATCTATGTTCATATCACCCATAATTATGACGCTGTTAAAACCAGTCAGATTCTTTAGAGTTTCATCGAGAGACGTCAAAAAAGGATCAATGTTAGTGTACGAGGGCGACCGATAAACAGCCAGTACTGCTATATCCCTAATACCTATTTTAATCAGCAGGCAATTACAATTTTGTAATTTAGGTTCCTCAATACGAAAGCTAAGTTCCTCCTTCACATACACCACAACGCCATCGTTTTGAAGAGAGTTCACTGTTGTGCAAAATGAACAATAACCACTTATTACAGGTATAGAAGATACACAGTTAAGCCAGCACTCAGTCAGAATGAGTACATCACATTCAATCTTGAGTCTGGTTAATAAAGTCTGGAGACCCGTGAAGTTACAATTTAGACTACGCACATTTTGAGTAATAACTGACAAGGATGGCTGTGATGGGAATATTTTGTTGCAGTCGTCCACTTCACACTCGAATGATTCAGAGACCACAAATTCATCAATATTGCTTGAGATATTATCAAATTCAGCCATTGGGACGGAAAGGAAATAAGTGAGCAAGTCGATAGATGTCTAGTAAATATAGGAATTTATAAATTGTACATATATAAACCAATAAAATGTTATTAGCGCAGGATTTATCGCGAAAGTTGAGTAACAATACCCCAACAAATGGTACTCTAATAAATGTAAAGGCTGGAGTTGTTAAATTCTCAAATAGAGAATCCACATTTGATACATGATTTAAAGTGAAAAGTGTTGGAAGTGTGCTTATATTATAATATTCTAATTGCATGCAACGTAGTAAAGAGATGTGTTGAAATTCAAAATAAAAAATTACCACAAAAATAAGAGAGTACACTATTAAAACTAGAAAAATATTTACCACAACAAAAGCTAGTCAATTCGCCTTTCTTAGGACTTCGATATCCTTTTCAGATGTAATTCTGATGTGTATGTCCTTTTCTTTTTCTCTTAAATAAACAACACCATGCGATGTCCAGCAAAAGGCGTAATTGTGCTGCTGCTGACACATTCTAGCCAAGTAAAACAGTTTCTGCATCTTCGTAGTGAGATGATCCGCTATGTAGATAGGCTTGACCGGGCCTTGAAAGTCAAAGTTGGAAGTATTGAGTTTTTCACCCGGTTTTTTGGACTTGTTGTATTTTTTAACGCTATCAAGAATTTTTTCTTTGTGTAATACTGTTGTTAGTTCCACAATGATAGGGTTAGATAAGTCTTTCGACTTTATCCTGTAGATGTCATTTACACAATTTCGGTCAACCTGAGCATTAATAGTTTGTCCAACTTGTTCAAGTATGGTACATAAGTCCAGCTTAGTTTCACCAGCCTTTTTCGGCACGTTGCGAATTTCTATTCCTGTTGATCGTGACTTGCGCTCCAGAAATTCGATTTTGTCTTCAAGAGCTTCGATGTTTTTTTTGTCAACTCGACTCTCAGACTCAAGCTGGGTGATTCTAGATAGGAACTCATCGTACTTATTTGACATAAGCTCCACACTCGATGTCAATTTGCTATTTTGTTCTTTTAAGCTATTTATAGACGATTGTAGCTCCTCAAACCTAGCCTCCTGATCCTTTGAAAATAGCGCAAACATCTCCCTAATGACGTCAGTGTTACAGGTATCGCTTTCAGCGATCTTCCTCTTTTTTCTTTCCGTTATATTACCTAACATTGAACGTAAATCAGGCGCTGAATCATAATGTTGAATGCCCACAGCAGCAGAGCATTCGCTTTGGGCAGCTGTCTCCTTGTTTACGTCCGGGATTTGCGGCAGTGGGGAGGTTGGCGGCGGCGTACGATTTAAAGGCATCTTCAAAAACTTGTAAGTTTGACCAAGCACACAAAACCGGAACAAGACGATAAGCGCGGAGACACAAAGCGATGTACACGGTCTAACGCACGAAGGAGTAAGCGGGATGGCAAATATGGAGACTGTCCTGCTCCCTCGAGTAGGCGTGGCTTGACGGTGAGTCAGGACAACGGCGCACGACCCAGTGTAGCGGTCGGTCAAAAATATTAAAATATATTTATTATGTTCACGCAGGATTGACCGTTCTAGCTTTAACGTTATGGGTCAAAGTGTTATGTACACTAATTAAGAATTTACGCAATAACCAAACACACGTGCGCTCACAAGCAAGGTGACGGGCGAAGGGAATAGGTGATCCGCAAGGCTCGATATTAGGTCCTTTCCTCTTTTTAGTTTATATAAATGATCTACCCCATTTGTTAAAAACCCAACCACAGATGGTGTTATTTGCTGACGATACTTCCTTGATTTTTAAAATTAATAGACGTGCGTCAAATCTTGACGACGTAAATAACGCCCTACTGCAGATCCAAAATTGGTTCACTGCTAATAATTTAGTATTAAATGGGAAAAAAACGAAGTGTATAAGATTTTCTTTACCAAATGTCAAAGGTAGTCATTGTGAGATAAAATTGAATCAAGAGAAACTAGAATTCGTCGATGAAACTGTTTTCCTGGGGTTCACGCTCGACTCAAGGCTTCAATGGGGTCCTCATTTAACATCCCTTGCAGGACGACTAAGTTCTGCAGCGTATGCTGTGAGAAAAATCCGTTAATTTACTGATGTCGATACCGCGAGACTGGTCTATTTTAGTTACTTTCATAGTATCATGTCGTATGGTATTTTACTATGGGGACGGGCTGCAGACATCGAGTCTATTTTTATTCTGCAGAAAAGAGCCATCAGAGCCATATATAGCCTCCGCAGGCGTGACTCTCTAAGACAACTGTTTAAAGATATTAACATCATGACGGTACCTTGTCAATATATATATGAAAACATTATGTACGTAAGGAAAAATCTACATATTTTTAGTAAAAGAGGTGAAAGACACAATTATATCACTAGAAATAGGGACCAATTAGTTCAACCAGGTTTCAGGCTGGCTAAAGTAGACTCATCTTTCATGGGGTACTGTTTAAAATGTTACAATAAAATACCTCCCCACATAATTGAACAGAATGAAACGAAATTTAAATCTTGTATAAAACGCACACTATGCAGCCAGGCATGTTATAAATTGGGAGATTACATCGCTGATAAAAATGCTTGGCTAAACGCTGGTCCTGCTCCACAGGACGCATAAATAAATTGATTAGCATTTGGAAGTACTGTTGGAGCCGCTGAAGATTGTAAAATACTATTTTTGCATTATATAAATTCAATCTCCTAGTATTGTATAATTGTATAGCTCATGTGTGAGTACTATGTAGGTACATACTATAAAGCTACCATTTACTGGGTACGTCTTTCATTGACTTGAATGTGCCCTGGCGGCTGAGAGTATGTCATGCTCACTCAAATGTCTCGCTGATGGTGGCACATGTGTTGGATCATTTAGCTCCCTTCAAAATGGTTGAGCTGAATGGTGCTAATCCGTGCGTCATGTTCGTGAACGGGCGCCGTCAGTGGGGACTGGTCATCTCTTTGCTGCTATGGCTTATTTTAATTTAATTTAATATTTGGATTGTTTTAGGCTTTTCATTACGGACGCTTTTAACGTTCTGCATCGTTCTCACATGCATAATTTTTAACATGAATGATGTAACTAATACTTTGTAACCATATTTTGATTTAAAAGAGTGTCCATGGAGTTTCTTGCCCGTTCTTCTCCATAGGTACCTACTACGCTTTGGAATGGGCAACTAGCTTCATTTCTCTGACTGACCGACCCCTTGACAATTCAAAAGTGCCTGTAATTGGTTTAATTGAAATAAATACTTTGAGTTTTTTTTTTGAGAGAATCCGTGACAACATGACCGAGGTAGGTATTTAAATTGAGTGACGACTTTTAATGATGTTCCTTGTAACGTCACCGGTGGTTTAAGATTTAAAAATGCACCTCCGTGAAAATGAATCCTGCCGGGTGCAGATAGAATATAAATGAACAGTGCACTGCCTGCAGTACGTTCGGTTGTTTCATGAGGGCTACTACTGATTTACAACGTTCTAACAGTTTCATCCATCTCGGTGAGTCATATGTTATATTCCAACACGAATATACAGTGTAATATGGAACCCTTATATAACATATATTATATTTATGTTTACAGCTTAGAAAAGTCCAAGGTAAATTCTTAAAATCAGTGCAATACTGATGCTACCTGATGTTGTTTAAAACTCACGTTAAAAGTACACTTTGTAAACAAGCATACTATAAATTAGAGGATTATATCCAAGATTCAGCAAGTGGCCGAATTCTGGGCCGAGTCCATTTAGATTGCTATCGACCAGTTAAGAAGAAGATATCCAAGATAGGAACGCTTGGAAACATGCTGGTCCAGCTCCATAGGACAATCTAGAGTCTACAGACAAGCTCAAAGTCTCAAACACAAACACTCAGAGACAAAATCAAACTGGTTGCTAATTTAATTAAAAATATTCCAAAACATTCTAAAATAGTAACGATGGAGTTTCTTGCCCATTCTTCTCCATACGAAAACTGCCATTTGGAAGGGGCGACTAGAATCAATTCTATTTTACTGTAATTTTTGACGATCAAAAGTGCCTTTTATGTGCCTGTTTGAAATAAATGCTTTGACTTTGACTTACCTGAACTTGCCGTCGTATAATAATTTGCTCAGAAACTATCTGTGATGTGTCTAAAGTCCAGTCGATTATACTATTATTAAAATATCTATTTCAACGTGAAACCTCTACCCTGTCTACCCTGTCTGTCTTGCCAGACACACAGACGAACAAAAAGTTATTCTTTATGAAACCCTAAAAAAACGCTCATATAGGTACTAGGACTAGTTATTTATATGTAGCGCATTTTGTCGCTCTAGTGCGAGAATACAAAGTAAAAAGAACGCTTGATAAACAGGTACACTGCATTGTGAACCTAAAAGCGGTTAAATATTCACTTCACTGTGCGAGCAAGTGTGTTGAAAACTTATTTTTCCTGGAGATAAAACCATTAGTAATTATTCATAATGACTACGGAACCATTTCCTGTACTTCGTTCCTACACGTACTTCGAAGGTTTTATTAATGCAAAGTCTTGTACAATACCTTCGCTTGCCACATGTTGATCGTTGCCAGAATCTAAAGCTTCCCACTTGGAACCACTTGCCCCCTACACAAAGAGCTTGTGTCCTTTTCTTATGCCGGCTGGCTGTAGTAATCCTCGTGCTCGAAGGCAGCACTTCCACTAAACATTGATCATTAAGTTAGCGTTCAGAAATAATTCCTATGGATTCCACAAATTAGAACACCTAACTTAACTTTACCCAAACAGAGAGATACACTTGATTTCATAAGCTTAAATAACAGCCCAAACACCTTTAAAGGTAGAAAAAACGTTGCTTTTTGTTCATTTTTTGTATTTGTATTGTACCTCAAATGCCTCTAAATAACTGTGGCGGTGGCTGTGTACCCGCAACACAACTGCCCCCAAGGGTTGAGAGACACTCCATACAAATTGCTCATCTACGAAGGTTGGTATAATTTAAAACAGCTTTTGCAATAACAAGCTTATGAGTGATTAGGTACATTACATTATTACATCACGCCTGTATTCCCCGAAAGGTTAGCTAGAGGTGTAGTGCAGTGTAGGTAGAGGTGTAGTGCAGTGTAGGTAGAGGTGTAGTGCAGTGTAGGTAGAGGTGTAGTGCAGTGTAGGTAGAGGTGTAGTGCAGTGTAGGGGCGAGCATATGATGATGTTTACTTACGTAATTATGATAATAATAATTTATTTACTTACTCATGAGTAACAGAAGAAAAATTAAAAAAATATTTTCCATAATTTAACACTTGGCAAGACTACGTTGAATCCATAAAATAAGTCCATCACAACTTGCTGCATCTGTGGGTACATACCTACATAGTTCTTAGGTCACTAAAATAATTTAATGTCAAAGTAATATTGTAGAGTTAATTGATAGTTTTATGGTCGCGGCACGGCAGCTGGCGCACGCGGCGGCCTCGACGCCACGATAACAACGTTGCATCATACTCGTGCGCACTTCCTCGGGACTTGTCGGCTAGTTTCATGCTAGTTCTGTGGCGACCTTCCAGGTCACTCGTATGTACAATTGAATGCACGTCAATGTTAACAAAACCAGTACAAACTGGCGTCGTATTCTGTTGAAACTCCGTATACGTGGCCGTTTTGCGTGGTGTTATTTTTTTTGCGTCATGTTTACCGCAAATAAACGTATTTTCTTCTTCTTTCTTCTTTCTTACCACGCTAGGTCATGGTCAAAGTGTTACCGCTGACGTGCGGTGACTGTGCGTGATTCGCACACAATTTTGTCCTTAGCGAAATTCCTTGTTAGCCCTTTACTGATATACAATATGTAACTCGAAAGTTACTTTATTATCAACAAAGAAAGTGTGGAATCCTCCTTAGAGTTTAACAAGTGAAGCCGTACGACTCCCGATCGTGGATGGGTGATCATTCAGTTCATACCGAAAGTCCGAGGCTGTTCATGCCTGAATTGGTCGCGATTGTCATTCGTATTATAGATCTTTAAAACAATCGTTACGGGCAGTCGTACGCCCAAATCTGACAACCAGACTTACCAGGAGGCATCGTGTTATTTAATAAATGGGTTGTGAAGGTCAGTCAGGCAGTCGCTACACGTAAAATAATGGCATTCAGCTGCATCCCGTTAGACTGGAAGCCGACCCTAAAATAAGCATCTAGTTGGGAAAAGGCAGATAATAAAGTAACGAGCACGGCGGAGTGGCGCATCGAGATCAATCTATGCAAGCTCTGAAAACGAAATCACCTTCTCAAATAATAAAGTAACGAGCACGGCGGCGCGGCGGCGCGGCGCATCGAGGTCAATCTATGCAAACTCTGAAGACGAAATCACCTTCTCAGATAATAAAGTAACGAGCACGGCGGCGCGGCGCATCGAGGTCAATCTATGCAAGCTCTGAAGACGAAATCACCTTCTCAGATAATAAAGTAACGAGCACGGCGGCGCGGCGCATCGAGGTCAATCTATGCAAACTCTGAAGACGAAATCACCTTCTCAGATAATAAAGTAACGAGCACGGCGGCGCGGCGCATCGAGGTCAATTTAGGCAAGCTCTGAAGACGAAATCACCTTCTCAGATAATAAAGTAACGAGCACGGCGGCGCGGCGCATCGAGGTCAATTTAGGCAAGCTCTGAAGACGAAATCACCTTCTCAGATAATAAAGTAACGAGCACGGCGGCGCGGCGCATCGAGGTCAATTTAGGCAAGCTCTGAAGACGAAATCACCTTCTCAGATAATAAAGTAACGAGCACGGCGGCGCGGCGGCGCGGCGCATCGAGATCAATTTAGGCAAGCTCTGAAGACGAAATCACCTTCTCAGATAATAAAGTAACGAGCACGGCGGCGCGGCGCATCGAGGTCAATTTAGGCAAGCTCTGAAGACGAAATCACCTTCTCAGATAATAAAGTAACGAGCACGGCGGCGCGGCGCATCGAGGTCAATTTAGGCAAGCTCTGAAGACGAAATCACCTTCTCAGATAATAAAGTAACGAGCACGGCGGCGCGGCGCATCGAGGTCAATTTAGGCAAGCTCTGAAGACGAAATCACCTTCTCAGATAATAAAGTAACGAGCACGGCGGCGCGGCGCATCGAGGTCAATTTAGGCAAGCTCTGAAGACGAAATCACCTTCTCAGATAATAAAGTAACGAGCACGGCGGCGCGGCGCATCGAGGTCAATTTAGGCAAGCTCTGAAGACGAAATCACCTTCTCAGATAATAAAGTAACGAGCACGGCGGCGCGGCGGCGCGGCGCATCGAGATCAATTTAGGCAAGCTCTGAAGACGAAATCACCTTCTCAGATAATAAAGTAACGAGCACGGCGGCGCGGCGCATCGAGGTCAATTTAGGCAAGCTCTGAAGACGAAATCACCTTCTCAGATAATAAAGTAACGAGCACGGCGGCGCGGCGCATCGAGGTCAATTTAGGCAAGCTCTGAAGACGAAATCACCTTCTCAGATAATAAAGTAACGAGCACGGCGGCGCGGCGCATCGAGGTCAATTTAGGCAAGCTCTGAAGACGAAATCACCTTCTCAGATAATAAAGTAACGAGCACGGCGGCGCGGCGCATCGAGGTCAATTTAGGCAAGCTCTGAAGACGAAATCACCTTCTCAGATAATAAAGTAACGAGCACGGCGGCGCGGCGCATCGAGGTCAATTTAGGCAAGCTCTGAAGACGAAATCACCTTCTCAGATAATAAAGTAACGAGCACGGCGGCGCGGCGCATCGAGGTCAATTTAGGCAAGCTCTGAAGACGAAATCACCTTCTCAGATAATAAAGTAACGAGCACGGCGGCGCGGCGCATCGAGGTCAATTTAGGCAAGCTCTGAAGACGAAATCACCTTCTCAGATAATAAAGTAACGAGCACGGCGGCGCGGCGCATCGAGGTCAATTTAGGCAAGCTCTGAAGACGAAATCACCTTCTCAGATAATAAAGTAACGAGCACGGCGGCGCGGCGCATCGAGGTCAATTTAGGCAAGCTCTGAAGACGAAATCACCTTCTCAGATAATAAAGTAACGAGCACGGCGGCGCGGCGCATCGAGGTCAATTTAGGCAAGCTCTGAAGACGAAATCACCTTCTCAGATAATAAAGTAACGAGCACGGCGGCGCGGCGCATCGAGGTCAATTTAGGCAAGCTCTGAAGACGAAATCACCTTCTCAGATAATAAAGTAACGAGCACGGCGGCGCGGCGGCGCGGCGCATCGAGGTCAATCTATGCAAACTCTGAAGACGAAATCACCTTCTCAGATAATAAAGTAACGAGCACGGCGGCGCGGCGCATCGAAGTCAATTTAGGCAAGCTCTGAAGACGAAATCACCTTCTCAGATAATAAAGTAACGAGCACGGCGGCGCGGCGCATCGAGGTCAATTTAGGCAAGCTCTGAAGACGAAATCACCTTCTCAGATAATAAAGTAACGAGCACGGCGGCGCGGCGCATCGAGGTCAATTTAGGCAAGCTCTGAAGACGAAATCACCTTCTCAGATAATAAAGTAACGAGCACGGCGGCGCGGCGCATCGAGGTCAATTTAGGCAAGCTCGGAAGACGAAATCACCTTCTCAGATAATAAAGTAACGAGCACGGCGGCGCGGCGGCGCGGCGCATCGAGATCAATTTAGGCAAGCTCTGAAGACGAAATCACCTTCTCAGATAATAAAGTAACGAGCACGGCGGCGCGGCGGCGCGGCGCATCGAGATCAATTTAGGCAAGCTCTGAAGACGAAATCACCTTCTCAGATAATAAAGTAACGAGCACGGCGGCGCGGCGGCGCGGCGCATCGAGATCAATTTAGGCAAGCTCTGAAGACGAAATCACCTTCTCAGATAATAAAGTAACGAGCACGGCGGCGCGGCGCATCGAGGTCAATTTAGGCAAGCTCTGAAGACGAAATCACCTTCTCAGATAATAAAGTAACGAGCACGGCGGCGCGGCGGCGCGGCGCATCGAGATCAATTTAGGCAAGCTCTGAAGACGAAATCACCTTCTCAGATAATAAAGTAACGAGCACGGCGGCGCGGCGGCGCGGCGCATCGAGATCAATTTAGGCAAGCTCTGAAGACGAAATCACCTTCTCAGATAATAAAGTAACGAGCACGGCGGCGCGGCGCATCGAGGTCAATTTAGGCAAGCTCTGAAGACGAAATCACCTTCTCAGATAATAAAGTAACGAGCACGGCGGCGCGGCGGCGCGGCGCATCGAGATCAATTTAGGCAAGCTCTGAAGACGAAATCACCTTCTCAGATAATAAAGTAACGAGCACGGCGGCGCGGCGGCGCGGCGCATCGAGATCAATTTAGGCAAGCTCTGAAGACGAAATCACCTTCTCAGATAATAAAGTAACGAGCACGGCGGCGCGGCGGCGCGGCGCATCGAGATCAATTTAGGCAAGCTCTGAAGACGAAATCACCTTCTCAGATAATAAAGTAACGAGCACGGCGGCGCGGCGCATCGAGATCAATTTAGGCAAGCTCTGAAGACGAAATCACCTTCTCAGATAATAAAGTAACGAGCACGGCGGCGCGGCGCATCGAGGTCAATTTAGGCAAGCTCTGAAGACGAAATCACCTTCTCAGATAATAAAGTAACGAGCACGGCGGCGCGGCGCATCGAGGTCAATTTAGGCAAGCTCTGAAGACGAAATCACCTTCTCAGATAATAAAGTAACGAGCACGGCGGCGCGGCGGCGCGGCGCATCGAGATCAATTTAGGCAAGCTCTGAAGACGAAATCACCTTCTCAGATAATAAAGTAACGAGCACGGCGGCGCGGCGGCGCGGCGCATCGAGATCAATTTAGGCAAGCTCTGAAGACGAAATCACCTTCTCAGATAATAAAGTAACGAGCACGGCGGCGCGGCGCATCGAGGTCAATTTAGGCAAGCTCTGAAGACGAAATCACCTTCTCAGATAATAAAGTAACGAGCACGGCGGCGCGGCGGCGCGGCGCATCGAGATCAATTTAGGCAAGCTCTGAAGACGAAATCACCTTCTCAGATAATAAAGTAACGAGCACGGCGGCGCGGCGGCGCGGCGCATCGAGATCAATTTAGGCAAGCTCTGAAGACGAAATCACCTTCTCAGATAATAAAGTAACGAGCACGGCGGCGCGGCGCATCGAGGTCAATTTAGGCAAGCTCTGAAGACGAAATCACCTTCTCAGATAATAAAGTAACGAGCACGGCGGCGCGGCGGCGCGGCGCATCGAGATCAATTTAGGCAAGCTCTGAAGACGAAATCACCTTCTCAGATAATAAAGTAACGAGCACGGCGGCGCGGCGGCGCGGCGCATCGAGATCAATTTAGGCAAGCTCTGAAGACGAAATCACCTTCTCAGATAATAAAGTAACGAGCACGGCGGCGCGGCGGCGCGGCGCATCGAGATCAATTTAGGCAAGCTCTGAAGACGAAATCACCTTCTCAGATAATAAAGTAACGAGCACGGCGGCGCGGCGCATCGAGGTCAATTTAGGCAAGCTCTGAAGACGAAATCACCTTCTCAGATAATAAAGTAACGAGCACGGCGGCGCGGCGGCGCGGCGCATCGAGATCAATTTAGGCAAGCTCTGAAGACGAAATCACCTTCTCAGATAATAAAGTAACGAGCACGGCGGCGCGGCGCATGGAGGTCAATTTAGGCAAGCTCTGAAGACGAAATCACCTTCTCAGATAATAAAGTAACGAGCACGGCGGCGCGGCGGCGCGGCGCATCGAGATCAATTTAGGCAAGCTCTGAAGACGAAATCACCTTCTCAGATAATAAAGTAACGAGCACGGCGGCGCGGCGCATCGAGGTCAATTTAGGCAAGCTCTGAAGACGAAATCACCTTCTCAGATAATAAAGTAACGAGCACGGCGGCGCGGCGGCGCGGCGCATCGAGATCAATTTAGGCAAGCTCTGAAGACGAAATCACCTTCTCAGATAATAAAGTAACGAGCACGGCGGCGCGGCGGCGCGGCGCATCGAGATCAATTTAGGCAAGCTCTGAAGACGAAATCACCTTCTCAGATAATAAAGTAACGAGCACGGCGGCGCGGCGCATCGAGGTCAATTTAGGCAAGCTCTGAAGACGAAATCACCTTCTCAGATAATAAAGTAACGAGCACGGCGGCGCGGCGGCGCGGCGCATCGAGATCAATTTAGGCAAGCTCTGAAGACGAAATCACCTTCTCAGATAATAAAGTAACGAGCACGGCGGCGCGGCGGCGCGGCGCATCGAGATCAATTTAGGCAAGCTCTGAAGACGAAATCACCTTCTCAGATAATAAAGTAACGAGCACGGCGGCGCGGCGGCGCGGCGCATCGAGATCAATTTAGGCAAGCTCTGAAGACGAAATCACCTTCTCAGATAATAAAGTAACGAGCACGGCGGCGCGGCGCATCGAGGTCAATTTAGGCAAGCTCTGAAGACGAAATCACCTTCTCAGATAATAAAGTAACGAGCACGGCGGCGCGGCGGCGCGGCGCATCGAGATCAATTTAGGCAAGCTCTGAAGACGAAATCACCTTCTCAGATAATAAAGTAACGAGCACGGCGGCGCGGCGGCGCGGCGCATCGAGATCAATTTAGGCAAGCTCTGAAGACGAAATCACCTTCTCAGATAATAAAGTAACGAGCACGGCGGCGCGGCGCATCGAGGTCAATTTAGGCAAGCTCTGAAGACGAAATCACCTTCTCAGATAATAAAGTAACGAGCACGGCGGCGCGGCGCATCGAGGTCAATTTAGGCAAGCTCTGAAGACGAAATCACCTTCTCAGATAATAAAGTAACGAGCACGGCGGCGAGGCGCATCGAGGTCAATTTAGGCAAGCTCTGAAGACGAAATCACCTTCTCAGATAATAAAGTAACGAGCACGGCGGCGCGGCGCATCGAGATCAATTTAGGCAAGCTCTGAAGACGAAATCACCTTCTCAGATAATAAAGTAACGAGCACGGCGGCGCGGCGCATCGAGGTCAATTTAGGCAAGCTCTGAAGACGAAATCACCTTCTCAGATAATAAAGTAACGAGCACGGCGGCGCGGCGGCGCGGCGCATCGAGATCAATTTAGGCAAGCTCTGAAGACGAAATCACCTTCTCAGATAATAAATTAACGAGCACGGCGGCGCGGCGGCGCGGCGCATCGAGATCAATTTAGGCAAGCTCTGAAGACGAAATCACCTTCTCAGATAATAAAGTAACGAGCACGGCGGCGCGGCGCATCGAGGTCAATTTAGGCAAGCTCTGAAGACGAAATCACCTTCTCAGATAATAAAGTAACGAGCACGGCGGCGCGGCGGCGCGGCGCATCGAGATCAATTTAGGCAAGCTCTGAAGACGAAATCACCTTCTCAGATAATAAAGTAACGAGCACGGCGGCGCGGCGCATGGAGGTCAATTTAGGCAAGCTCTGAAGACGAAATCACCTTCTCAGATAATAAAGTAACGAGCACGGCGGCGCGGCGGCGCGGCGCATCGAGATCAATTTAGGCAAGCTCTGAAGACGAAATCACCTTCTCAGATAATAAAGTAACGAGCACGGCGGCGCGGCGCATCGAGGTCAATTTAGGCAAGCTCTGAAGACGAAATCACCTTCTCAGATAATAAAGTAACGAGCACGGCGGCGCGGCGGCGCGGCGCATCGAGATCAATTTAGGCAAGCTCTGAAGACGAAATCACCTTCTCAGATAATAAAGTAACGAGCACGGCGGCGCGGCGGCGCGGCGCATCGAGATCAATTTAGGCAAGCTCTGAAGACGAAATCACCTTCTCAGATAATAAAGTAACGAGCACGGCGGCGCGGCGCATCGAGGTCAATTTAGGCAAGCTCTGAAGACGAAATCACCTTCTCAGATAATAAAGTAACGAGCACGGCGGCGCGGCGGCGCGGCGCATCGAGATCAATTTAGGCAAGCTCTGAAGACGAAATCACCTTCTCAGATAATAAAGTAACGAGCACGGCGGCGCGGCGGCGCGGCGCATCGAGATCAATTTAGGCAAGCTCTGAAGACGAAATCACCTTCTCAGATAATAAAGTAACGAGCACGGCGGCGCGGCGCATCGAGGTCAATTTAGGCAAGCTCTGAAGACGAAATCACCTTCTCAGATAATAAAGTAACGAGCACGGCGGCGCGGCGCATCGAGGTCAATTTAGGCAAGCTCTGAAGACGAAATCACCTTCTCAGATAATAAAGTAACGAGCACGGCGGCGCGGCGCATCGAGATCAATTTAGGCAAGCTCTGAAGACGAAATCACCTTCTCAGATAATAAAGTAACGAGCACGGCGGCGCGGCGCATCGAGGTCAATTTAGGCAAGCTCTGAAGACGAAATCACCTTCTCAGATAATAAAGTAACGAGCACGGCGGCGCGGCGGCGCGGCGCATCGAGATCAATTTAGGCAAGCTCTGAAGACGAAATCACCTTCTCAGATAATAAAGTAACGAGCACGGCGGCGCGGCGGCGCGGCGCATCGAGGTCAATTTAGGCAAGCTCTGAAGACGAAATCACCTTCTCAGATAATAAAGTAACGAGCACGGCGGCGCGGCGCATCGAGGTCAATTTAGGCAAGCTCTGAAGACGAAATCACCTTCTCAGATAATAAAGTAACGAGCACGGCGGCGCGGCGGCGCGGCGCATCGAGATCAATTTAGGCAAGCTCTGAAGACGAAATCACCTTCTCAGATAATAAAGTAACGAGCACGGCGGCGCGGCGGCGCGGCGCATCGAGATCAATTTAGGCAAGCTCTGAAGACGAAATCACCTTCTCAGATAATAAAGTAACGAGCACGGCGGCGCGGCGGCGCGGCGCATCGAGATCAATTTAGGCAAGCTCTGAAGACGAAATCACCTTCTCAGATAATAAAGTAACGAGCACGGCGGCGCGGCGGCGCGGCGCATCGAGATCAATTTAGGCAAGCTCTGAAGACGAAATCACCTTCTCAGATAATAAAGTAACGAGCACGGCGGCGCGGCGGCGCGGCGCATCGAGATCAATTTAGGCAAGCTCTGAAGACGAAATCACCTTCTCAGATAATAAAGTAACGAGCACGGCGGCGCGGCGCCGCGGCGCCTCGAGATCAATTTAGGCAAGCTCTGAAGACGAAATCACCTTCTCAGATAATAAAGTAACGAGCACGGCGGCGCGGCGCATCGAGGTCAATTTAGGCAAGCTCTGAAGACGAAATCACCTTCTCAGATAATAAAGTAACGAGCACGGCGGCGCGGCGCATCGAGGTCAATTTAGGCAAGCTCTGAAGACGAAATCACCTTCTCAGATAATAAAGTAACGAGCACGGCGGCGCGGCGCATCGAGATCAATTTAGGCAAGCTCTGAAGACGAAATCACCTTCTCAGATAATAAAGTAACGAGCACGGCGGCGCGGCGCATCGAGGTCAATTTAGGCAAGCTCTGAAGACGAAATCACCTTCTCAGATAATAAAGTAACGAGCACGGCGGCGCGGCGGCGCGGCGCATCGAGATCAATTTAGGCAAGCTCTGAAGACGAAATCACCTTCTCAGATAATAAAGTAACGAGCACGGCGGCGCGGCGGCGCGGCGCATCGAGATCAATTTAGGCAAGCTCTGAAGACGAAATCACCTTCTCAGATAATAAAGTAACGAGCACGGCGGCGCGGCGCATCGAGGTCAATTTAGGCAAGCTCTGAAGACGAAATCACCTTCTCAGATAATAAAGTAACGAGCACGGCGGCGCGGCGCATCGAGGTCAATTTAGGCAAGCTCTGAAGACGAAATCACCTTCTCAGATAATAAAGTAACGAGCACGGCGGCGCGGCGGCGCGGCGCATCGAGATCAAATTAGGCAAGCTCTGAAGACGAAATCACCTTCTCAGATAATAAAGTAACGAGCACGGCGGCGCGGCGCATCGAGGTCAATTTAGGCAAGCTCTGAAGACGAAATCACCTTCTCAGATAATAAAGTAACGAGCACGGCGGCGCGGCGCATCGAGGTCAATTTAGGCAAGCTCTGAAGACGAAATCACCTTCTCAGATAATAAAGTAACGAGCACAGCGGCGCAGCGTATCGAGATCAATCTATGCAAGCTCTGAAGACGAAATCTTCTTCTCAGCTGATGCGTGATTTTCGCATTGAATAAATTATAAACGAGGTTCTATTGTTCTTAAGAAAGGTAACGAAATCTCTTAATGGAACTCTAGGTCCCAGCGCGGGCCTCTGTACAATTCTATTACATAATCTCGCGACTGACGACTGAATCCTGAATAAGACATTATTGAAATGGCAACAGGTAAGTTGATTTACCGTAAAGCCTGAATGGAAGGGAAGTTCACAGAATGTTTCTTCAGTTTCACGGCTCATTATCGGCCGGGGAATCGGATCTGAAGCCTGGCGATTTAATTTTGAGTTGTTCGATTTTTTAGATTATCGAAGGGATAGGATACTTGCACTTAGGTTTTTATACCTACTGTGAGCTAGTAGGTACTGAAACGGCACAGTCGGTAGACGCAGCTGACCTAGAATTTGATTGATTGATTCTAAAGGTCTTTATTATTAACTTAATATTACCTGTGAAGGTTCACAGGTCTTAAATTCTAGATTCGCATTCGAACCTTTCATAAATATACACGCTGAAATTTGAATCGTTGTTTTCCCGCAGCAGAACGCTTTGCCCTCGAATGTATGTACTATCGATTCATAAAGTTAAACTTAAAAAATAAACATGATTTTGTTTTCTAATACTTAGTTTAAAAAATATACATGAACTCCCGCATACACGCGGCGATGACCTCCCCACGCCGTCACGTCGTACGCGCAATGCCGTATCATGATTTGCAAAAAATGGATCGGTGGCTGTTATGGTGCAACTGTAGGCTAGGGCTGATTATAGGGCTCTCAAGCTGCTCGGCGACTTTACGCGGAGCCGTAACACTTGAAGTCACTCCATCTTCGCGGGGTTCTGAACCCCAAGTCACACAGGCCCGGACGATCATACCGGCGACTCAGCGGCTACTCAAATCAAATCAAATGAAAATATTTATTTGCTAGAATATGGTACATGAGCTGTTACAGTAAATTTGTTTCAGCATATCCTGCCATAACATGGCGTGCAAATGTATTCACACTCAGCGATGTCAATTAATCTAACTTACAGATTCAATTGATTTGTCTCCTAGATAGTACTTTTATGGTATAATACTTATCTTTTAAATATTAATAGTTTCAAAAGTATTTTTTTAACTTGTTCAGCGGTAAGTCTTGAAATCTATTTGGTAAATGATTGTATATAATAATAATCGACATGCAGTATACATTTTTCTTAAATAATTTTAGTTTTATTGGTAGCAGCCGTTTTTCAAAAAGTTTAAGGTACACTGGGCCAATATAATTAGTTTACATCGCGCATACATCGGTAACTGTCATTATTATTGTGTGGGTATACGTAATAATACACACGCGGTTAAAGATAAAATAAACGGGTTCACAATGAAGGAATATGAGCCCATATTTTAGTCTAAGATAACAGTGTTCCCATAGCTAATTGGTGCAAGCGCCTGCGATAGCTACTGATGTAAGCTTAGACGACGCGAGTTCGATCCCAACTGAGGAATTTTGTTTTGCTGCTTTTTACTTTTTGTTTTTTATTAAATTAATTGTCTGATCAAAAAAAAAAAACAATCAAGCAAAAAAGTAGAAAGTTAATGAAAGAAAACAAAAAAAAAAAAAAAACTTTTTTATTAGATATAAACATTAGTATTGGTTGGAATGAGCGAGCTTATCGCTTGGGTCATTAGCAAATGATCCGTCTCGTTTCTTCCAATATGTTCCTTCCTTACAATGGTTGTTTTAAGGTTCAATTTGGTGTGGGTTGTATGTTAGCAAAAAACACTTGTGTGGCCAATACAATGATTTAATGCAAACTGGTTTTTAACATATATTCTTTACCAATTCATACTAGACGTTCGCATGAGTAAAACACTGTTGTTTATCAGTTTTTTTGACAAAGACAAAGTTTTTTTGTTTCGCCCATCCTTATCCGACTTAAACGTTTTTTCGTCGCTAAAAATCACCACATTGTTCTCCCAATCAAAATTAACATACGACCTAGCAAACTGTAGCCGGTTTTGTCGGTGCGCAGTGGACAGCAAAATCTTCCGCGCTGGCTTGCTGCAACGTAAACCAGCCGAATGAAGGTGATTTCTCACAGTTTGACTTTGTAAGCACAAATTGTGTGCTGTTGCTGTTACGCGGGTGGATAAAGGGATCAGCCTTCTGCCTTGCCACGATGTCGTGGTGTCGAGCCGATGTATTAGCCTTTGGTTTTGGCCCACGTCGAAGATGTTCTACATCGCCTGAATCCGCATATCGGCGAACCCATAACTGCACGGTTCTCCTCTATGGATACAAAACAAAACAGTATTTAAAATACTTACCTATAAATTAATAGCTATTATTATAATAATAATATATATACCTAGTCTTGCCATAAATATTGTCGCGAAGAAAAAAAATTTTTTTTTGTTGCAAATAATATTTATTACTTTTACAGTGTGTTAGTTTAATACATAAATATAAAAAAAAAATTATAAAAAGCTTATTCGAAGTGGTCTCCATTGGCTGCAATACAGTCCTTTAAACGTTGAGGCCAGTTATCAATAGAAGCACGCACTCTTTCCATGGGAAAGTGCTTCACTGTCAATCGTATAGATTGTTTTAGGGACTCCAAATTATCATGGCGTTTAGAGCAAGCCGTACTCTCTAAAACTGACCATAAATCATAATCCAGCGGATTAAGATCGGGACTAGACGACGGCCAGTCTTCAGCTCTGATGAAGTCCGAAACGTTCACTTCCAACCAAGACTGCGTGGACCGAGCTTTATGACCCGGCGCCGAGTCTTGTTGGAAGGACCATACTTGGTTATTGAACATGGTGTTGTTAAGGGGCTTAACTACCTTCTCAAGAATGGTATTTTGATACACTTGTGCCGATGTTTTGATACCTTTTTCACAAAATATGGCTCAGTCACTCCTTCATAGCTAACACCCCACCAAACCATCACTGAAGTCGGATAATGCCCACGTTGCACTCTGTTGACTAATTGGGAACCTTCCTTAGAGCTTTGAGCATAAATACGGTCATTTTGTTTGTTAAAATGTTGCTCAATTGTAAAGATTTTAAATTTTCTGTGACCTCCCTTTGCGTACCGCTTCAGTAGTTGTTTCGATTTTACCACCCTATTCTTTTTTAAATTATCAGTTAAAAAATGACCAGTGCGTCTCTTATTGGCTGCAAGTCCTAAGTCATCTTTTAAAACACGCGACATGGTTCTGGGTGCTATCTTCATCTCCCGAGATAAAATCTTTTGCTTTCGGACAGGTTTTCTTCGAATTCTTTCCCTTACTGCTTTGACCACCTTTTTCGTACGAACACTATGTGGACGGCCAGATCTTTTTCTGTCACAAACAGAGGAGATCTAATTGTACCTATTAATAGCCCGGTACACAAACATTTGATTAATAACAAGCGTATGGAGAGTTATAAAAATTGCATTTGGCACCATACCAACTTTGTGTAATGCAATCACAGCGATTTGGTTCTCTTTATCACCCTCCTCCATTTTAATATCGCAAAATATTGTACAATGTATTGGCGCCAAAATTAGAAAACTCAATGAACAATCGTATAAAAATGACAGATTCCAAATCAAATGTAATATCTTTCTTATTTTTAATTGTAACAGTATTTATGGCCAGACTGTGTATAATATACTTTATATACTTATATATATACCTAATTAATATTACTTATATACAATACATATGCGCATACAAGTTAAAACACTTATACTTGTATGTTTTAAATATACACTGACATTAGTAAACATAATAATCTATTTTTATTTACGTAATTTGAAGGCTTTTCTTTAATCTGTCTAAAGGCCAAAGGACAAAAATTTGCTAGACCAAGTTAATTTTATCATAATCATATTACACAAAAAAAAACTATAATACATTTATGGTCATATATCTACATATTATAACTATAGTAGGTATTGCACTTAAGTTACATTAATTTATTCCTAGGTAAACATTGAAAGGTGAGACGAGTTAGTTAAGTTGAAGTAGGTATAATATCAACGTCGCAGTCTACTGGCCAGCTACCTGGAGAATCGGGCAATCCTCCTGGTAAATAGAGCTGGCCAAGTCCGGCAGTACGCCGTTGAAGCTGGCGTTCCGCAGGGGTCCATAGGACCTCTCCTCTGGAACGTGGGCTATGATTGGCTCCTGCGGGGAACTCTCCTCCGAGGCACGAGTGTCATCTGCTACGCGGATGACACTCTCCTCACCGCCCGGGGGGGGAGTTTCAGGGAGGCGGTCAACTTGGCCTCGGCGGGCGGATCTTTGGTCGCGGGGAGGATCCGCCGCCTAGGTTTAACGGTGGCGCTGCACAAGACCGAGGCCGTGTTCTTCCATGGACCTCGGGATCGAATCGTTATAAGTTCAACTTTTAATTGATGTTTTAACAAAATAATGAATACAAAAAGAAAAAAGACACTATTGCTGTACACATGGTTTGAACTTACGACGTATATATTATCGTCTTTGGTCAGAGAACGAGATCTCTGACCAAAGACGATAGCCATTGCGCCAAGGTCGCTATAGTACATAGTATAGTGCGAAATATTATATCTCATTCAGTAACATCAATGAATGATTACTATCGTGCCATACGCACACTACTAAACACAGAGCTCGCTCGTTTTATGTAGTGTTTGTGTGCATAACCGTGACTTCACCCACACATATAAAAATGTAAACTAATTAGGTTGGTCGACTGTACTAACCTTACCTAGTCTGTTCATCTTTGAATGCGAAAATTTGTTAAAATGCACCTAGAACTATTTAAAAAAGCTCATGATACAGTTCGTGAGCTTTTTTAAATAGTTCCAAAAAGTTCTAGGCACAAAAATAGAATAGTTTTGTAACTCCTAGGACAGCACCATATAAGGCTTATTAGTTAATTTTAGATGTTAGTTTTTTTTTTCTTTTGTTAGTTAATTTTTTAATACCTTATATTATAAGGTGTTAAAAAATTAACTTTAAGAAAGTTGAGGAGTTCTTTGGAATAATAAATGAAAAATAATCAAGAATTTTTTTTTCTAAATAACAATCCGTTTCAAAGATATGCAATATTTTCACTACGCACAAATTTATTGAATATGCGCACTGTACACCGTGTAAGCCGCGCGGCCGCGCGCTCGAGTTCATTCACCCCTGCGACAGCGCAAATTCGTAAACAGCTGATTCTAATTTTCCCATCACATTTTTCAGACTTTGGACTGGCAATTTATCGAATTTCTTACAAGTAGCTTTTTTTATTGGCCATATTAATGAATTACTGTTTTTAAATTAAGTAAGCTCGATAAATTGGTATGTTTAAAAAAATTGAATCAACCTATTTACAATCATTTAAAAACTATTTAAAAGAAGTCTTAATTTTTACCTTATTTACAAAAGGTGCTGAAAATGTCCACCACTTTGTCCAATGCACAAGTGAGCACGACGTATTACATTGGGTTGCACTGCACACTACAGAGACACATTAATGTCTCTGTCACTTTTAATTAGATCGAATGCGCTAATTATGCGGGTCTATAATTCGTCCACGTTTCGAATATTGTTGCCACTGTGTCCATACACTAAATCTTTTACACGACCCCAAAGATAAAAATCGAGAGGCGTAAGATCGGGCGATCGATGGGGCCATGCAGTAGGCCCACCACGGCCTATCCAGTGGTTAGGATAAGTAGCATCCAGGTAAGCACGGGCTTCTCGGTGATAGTGTGCAGGCGCTCCATCTTGCTGGAAGAAGTGTTCCCTTATTTCGGCAACAGAAATATTTTTCGGCATCTCTTGCACAGACTCGAGCAACTGCAGATATGTTTCGCCGTTAAGACGTTCTAAGAAGACGGGTCCAAGCACAGATTTATAAACTAAAGGGAGATATGCCAAGGGGGCGTGGCGCGTGCGAACAATATATGCACAAAACAGAAACAAACGCGGGCGCCGCTGATTTGTCAATAAGAATTGTCAATGTAGTTGTGTGTCTCAACGTTGCGATCTGCGTTACGCGAAAATTTGACAGTTTCGGGTAGCTTGACTGGCGTCTGTACTTACGACTTATCGCAAATAAATTGATTTGATTTGATTTGAAGTCTATCTTTATGCCGTGTTCGGCTATTTGGCCACATTGTTGATTTCAAATAAATTGAAGTTTTTCTTAACAAAAATACATATTTCAAAAATATATAAACATGGCAGTGGTAGAATTTTTAGTTTTTGAAATAGTGACTTACAGCTGTCTAAAAAGTGAGCTCCACAAATTGCTCGGATACATTTTTTTTGAGCTTTAAAAACTCTGTCAAAATCTACTGAGTTACCCCATATTACAATGCCGTATCTAAGTACGGATGATAAATAGCCATGGTAAGCTAGCATTGCAGGATCACAGTTTACTGTTTGTCTAATTCTTTTTAACACAGATATAAAACGATCTATTTTTGCAAAAACTTTGTCTATGTGTGTTTTCCAATTGCAATTTTTATCTGTTATACCTAAGAATACGAGTACACAATTATCGAATCGAATTAAGTTATTTGTTTCTAGCCAATCGAGTGCATTATCAAGAGCTTGGACGATTTCATGTTCTAAATTTTTATTATTGTCACTTTTAATCATTATTGTAGTGTCATCACTCGAACATGGCCAGTTCCAGACACCAGCACATTCACAGAGCAGAGGCCGATCGGCCGTTCATTCGCCGGATTTACATAAAACGCACACTATGCAGCCAAGCATATTATAAGTTGGGGGATTACATTGCTGACAAAAATGCTTGGCTAAACGCTGGTCCTGCTCCACAGGACGCATAAATAAATTGATTAGCATTTGAAAATACTTCACATACGCATACCCTACCTACATACTCTTGGAGCTGCTGAAGATTTTAAAATATTATTTAGCATTATATATTTATATAAATTCAATCTCCTAGTATTGTATAATTGCATAGCTCATATGTGAGTATTATGTACATACTATAAACATATCATTTACTGGGTACGTCTTTCATTGACTTGAATGTGCCTTGGTGGCTGGGAGTATGTCGTGCTCACTCTAATGTCTCGCTTATGGTGCCGCATGTGTTGGATCATTTAGCTCCCCTCAAAATGGTTAAGCTGAATGGTCATGTTCGTGAACGGGCGCCGTCAGTAGGGACTGGTCAACTCTTTGCTGCCATGGCTTATTTTGATTTAAATTAATATTTGAATTGTTTTTTTATCTTTTCATTATGGACGCTTTTAACGTTTTGCATTGTTCTCCCATGCATAATTTTTAACATGAATGACGTAACCAATACTTTGTAACCATATTATTGTAATTTAAAAGAGTGTCCATGGAGTTTCTTGCCCGTTCTTCTCCATGGGTACCTACTACGCTTTGGAATGAGCAACTAGCTTCATCTTTTTGACTGACCGACCATCAGCAAAACATAGTAAATTTGAGTTGTGGAAACAGGAGTCGATATCGCCAACATAAATAATAAAAAGTAACGGACCCATTAAGGAACCTTGAGGAACACCACTGGGAGCTGAAACCCAGCTTGACATGTAGTTATTGATAACGACAGCTTGAGATCTATTTTCAAGGTATGAGGTAAACCAACGTAGTAAATCTCCTCTGATACCATTATTGAAAAGCTTGGTTTTAAGAATGTTGTGGTCGATTCTATCAAAAACCTTACTATAGTCCATGTGAACAATATCGACCTGTACCCCATCATCCATTCTGTCAGTTAAAAAGTCATTGAGCAAGGCCAGGTTTGATACAGTTGAGCGACCCTTATGAAAACCGTGCTGAGAGGGGCTAAAAGATTGACTCAGTGCTGCAATAAACTTGGTCATAAATAACCCTCTCAAAAACTTTAGCTAATATGCACAGTTTTGAAATAGGTCTGTAATTAATTATTTCATTTTTGTGCCCCTTTTTATGTACCGGAGTTATAAAGGCCGTCTTCCAGATTTGGGGAACAGAACTTAAAGAGAGCGATTTTTTTAATAAAAGAGATACTGGCAAGGCGATGGTTTTAGCACATCCAAGCAGCAATTTAGGTGATAAGTGGTCCGAACCAGCAGATTTAAATGGATCAATTTGACTTATTAATTTAACTAAAACATTTAGGTCAATCTCAATTGTGTGAATATCCAAAGGATATTATGGAATTTATAGCAGTTGGGGGAGGACAAAAATTAGCAGACACATCATTGGTAGGATCTAGAAAAGTGGAATAAAAGTGGGAAGAAAATGTATTACAAATAGACTCGGGAGAGGAAACCGTCACATCAGCATATTTGAGGAAACTATGTATTGCACTAGACCTAGACCGCTGCTTCACAAAGCTCCAAAAGCGTTTAGGATATTTTCGATTGAGGCTTCGGTTTCTGCTAAATAGTTGGCGTAGCAATCCGCTTCAAGTTTATTAACACGCTCACGTAAATGTTTAAAGGTTGCCTCGTCAGAAAGTCTGCCATACGTCTTAAATTTACGGAGATATTTAGCCTTTTCCTTAATCAGCCGTTTAAGTGCCGGGGCTCTACCAAATAAGGTACGAGCTGTAAAAAACTGTCTTAGCGGGAACAAACTTATTTTGAAGATCCGCTATAGTAGCATAGAAGTAGTTTACGGCGTCGTTAAGCGATATGTCCAAAAATCCGTTCGTCCAGTCGATAGCTGCTATTTCCCTGTTAATGGCCATAAGGTCAGCCTTACCATAAAGATACCGAGTAAAGGGAGCGGGATTTAAATAGGTGTACTCAAAGTTCACGTTAATATAGAGAACCGGATGATACTTATCAACAGGTGATAAGGGTACCAAACATTCACACACCGATACCATTTCATTACACAAAACTAAATCAAGAATTTTACCATACTCGATAAAGTCCCAAAACACGCAATTCATCTGTTAATGTGTACTCGTCGCAACTACAAATATTCATAGGTAATAATGTGTTGTTATTTAATTGCCACAAAATTCCACTCGGGTTAAAACTGTGGATTGACTGTGTTGGATTGTTTAAAACTGTGCTATTTAAACTATGGAGAAAGTTTGACAACTGGTCGGAAAAAGAATAACCACGGTTCTGTTCACATAGGTAGATGACACAAACATTCAATTTGAGGTAATTTCTTGTGCTAGGCTGACGAACACTCAAAGTTACCCACAAGTCCTCGGCTGAGGAGTGAAATAATGGTTGGAGAACCGTGGAAATACACTTACGGACAGCTATCAAGACTCCACCTCCACGAGACTGACCTGTGAGATCGTAATCCCGGTCGCCACGCCACAAAATATATTGATCACCAAATAACTCCGAGTTCGATATGCCGTCAACTAACCAAGTTTCCGTTAAAACAACCACATCATATGAACATAGACACAATTGGCGAAAGAAGGATTCAGTTTTGGTACGGAGCCCACGAACATTCTGATATTATATATGCAGTTTCTTATTGGCGTTGAAAGCCTAATAATAATAGCCTATAGATAAATAATACTAGTTGAAGCAGCATAATTAACACCGCAATAACAACCACATGTGTAACAAAACGCTAAAAGACTCATGATTGCAATATTCGAGACAATATCTACGGATAATAGATGATCACAGTTCTTGAGATATGTATAATACAAAATAATAACGAATAATCCAACAAGTAGGGTAAATAGGTAAACACACAGGTTAAACGGTATAAAAAACGCAGCATACTGCGTGCTCGCACAGTTACCTGTGGTAACTGTGCGAGTAAGCACGCAGTAATTAGACTCAATAATAAGTGCGAGCGAGATAAGGATTGATTGAAATGTTCTAATGAATAGAACAGCGCGATAAGAGAAACAAAAGGCCCATATGCGAATACAAAAGCGAGGTGTCGAAGCTTCGAGCACGTCAGAAATGCCAAACCCTTTACAAAAGTTCAAAAGATATACAGTTGCGGGGTGTTAGTAAATAATAATAAAGGAATTTACTTCTAGACATAATTTTTTAAAATGTACTATAAAATACTGATAGCGGAAGGATGCACCACACTAATTTAGCTTGTTTAAATCTTTCTCCTTATATATTACAAAAACAGCCGACCCTTCTTGCCTGCGGACATGGATCTTTCCGCGTTTAACCCATACGTGCTTATACTCCTTCTCCTTTGCTATCGTTCGGATTTTATTCAGCAACTTTTTGGAGTCAGGGTTGAGGAGGTCATTTACGTAAACCCGGTTCGATTGGCCTGTAAATCCAAGGTCACGGGCCGACAACGTCTTGAAAGAGCGTGCAGCCGCAACAAAATCCTCCTTGATGTTTAAAAAGCTAACCACAATGAACTTTTCCTTAGTGTTAAACAATGGAACCCTGGATATGTAGTTGATCTGGGTTTTGGGAAACGTAAAATTAACTTTTTGACTGATATTCTCCAGGATAGCGAACAGATTTTCATCCTTTCTCAGGGGAATACTCTTGATTTCCACATTGTTCAGCCTTGATCTCTGATCACTTGCGGACAGCTCCGATTTAATCAATTCGACGTCAGATTGAAGAGAGCCAACAGATTCCTGAAGATGCTCAAGGCTAGCAACCCTAGTCTCAATGCTAGCAAGTTTGACGGAGAAATCATCCAGTCGTTTGCCATTGAACTCACAACTGGCCCTGAGTTCTTTGAGTTCCTCTTTAATGTATTTGACGTCATCAGACAGCGTCGGCAGGCCAGCCAATTGAACCTCGAGCTCGCGAATCTCAATAAGGATCGTTTCCAGAGACGCCGGTTCAGTTGTTGGTACTGGCGACGGGGAAAGGATTGGTGACGGTGAGGAAATTCGGCACTTCGGACACTTCCATGCCGCCCTTCGGTCTGCGCCCAGTTTTCTCCACCGCGTAAACCGTAAACCGTAATGCTAGCGTAGCAAAAATCGAGGTCCCGCTTGCACAAGGCACATTGGACGCCATCATTGAAGTCAGAGTTGCAGCTGGCACACTTCATCATAGTTCACTACAAAATTTGAGGATGAGTAAAATGTTAAGAACCCCTGGCAAAAAGACCGGCCGAGTGAGGCGCGTAGGTAGTTGCGTATAAGTCGTGCGAAGTGCGTAGCAGTCAAACAAAGTACGCGCTTGCTTAGCGAGTGGTCGCGAGTAACTTATATTTTTAAAACTAGATGAGGTCGGCGTTTCCTATCTGACTACGTTCAGTAAGAAGCAGTTGGAGGCCCCTTACATAATATGTAAGATATAAATGCAGTGTGCTAAAATTTTCGGGTCAGTGATAAGTGTGCTCAAAATATAAATCCAAGATGGCGGCTGCGAAAACTTCAACATTTTTTATCATGGGTGTCGTTTTCATGGTTTTTAAGAGTGATCCAAGATCGCGACGACTTCCTGAGAGCTTCTAAAAACTTATACTAGATGGCACTGTACTAAAAACTCGTATTAAATCACACTTTCTCTCTCTCTCTTATCTATACTTATAATAAATCTGTAGAAATGAAAATTCTGTACATTGAAAATATCAAAAAAATAAATGGCGGGGGGTGTTACTAGACCGACACCGAACCCAAAAATGTGATTAAAAAAAATTTTGTCTGTCTGTCTGTCTGTTTGTTCAAGAATCACGCAAAAACTACCGGTTCGATTACGATGAAACTTGGTATAATTATTCTTTAATATCCTGGGCCACACTGGGTACTTTTTATCCCGGAAAAGTATATACAATCAAAAACAAACTTAATTTTGCGGTTCGATCCCTAGACCCGATTACTGCACCAACCGCAAATAATAAGTTTGTCGTAGGTTACGTCACCCGCAGCGGAGTTCACTAAGGGGCGCTGCACACGGCTAAGATACTATAATATTTTATCTTAAGATACAATATCGCTCGCCATACAATTAAATGGACTATCACACACGACGAAGATAATAAATAATATTTCATATTTTCGTATCTTAAGATGAATTTGTATGGCGAGCGATACTGTATCTTAAGATAAAATATTATAGTATCTTAGCTGTGTGCAGCGCCCCTAAGTTATGCTGTAAATGTAGTTCTGAAGGTTGAATTTGGCTTGCACCGTTCGCAGGACACGCGCGGCGCGCGGTCGCCATGAATCGCTACTGTATGGACGGAGTCTGACTTCTGAGCGCGCGCATCATACATTTTTTGAACTTTGATTTGAACGGACGTGTCGAGTGGCGAGCGTTCGTTCTTATTAGCATTCTATAAATTGTATTTTTTAACTGCTACTTGCAATTCTAAACCGTGCTTTTCAGTGCGACTTTATTATTCCCTTTAGTTTTTACTAAGTGCAGTTTAAGGTAGAGTTATTTACGTTTATTTTTATAAGTCGTAGGTATAGATTTTAATTTTAAAGTATAGGTAGTATATTTGATAGTGTACGTAGTGACCGTAGGTTATTTTATAATACTGTTAGGTAGGATTAGTCATTCGAATAGATATTAGTTTTTAGGGATTTTGCTTATTTATTGAGTTTAGATTAGTTATCATCAGAAATAGGTTTATTTAGGTTGGTAGGTATTTTATTTTCTGTTATTGAGTTTCTTTTTTATTTTTAATTAGGTAGGTACTTATGTTTACTTATATAAGGCGTAGACCGTATAGATTTTAATTTCAAGTATAGGTAGAGGCCCGCGCCGGGACAGAAGTATTAATACCGGTATGCTCGATAGATAACGTTCTACACAAATAGCACTTTCCACAAAAACTCATTGATAAGCTTTGTCATCCACGCGAACGAAGTCGCGGGCACAGCTATTATTAATAATAAAGATTATTATTATTATTATTATTTCCTTTATTTCATTTAAATACCTACAAATTACATTTTTAAATATTTTTATAAACAAAAAGATAAAAAAACATTTAAAAATATAAAAAATAGTAGCCCACCGGTATCGGGAACAGGGTCCAAGCTACCGGCGGTCAGGGCTCCAGAGAGAGGAACCTCCTGACAATGCGAGCCGTGTCCAGAAGTACCGCTTTCTGAATCAAGCCCTTGATCCAGCTGCCCAACGAGAGCCTCCTCAGGTGTTGGTCGAGGCTCTTGGCTATTAAGCCATTGGCTGTCACGACTATCGGCACAATGATTGCTGAGTCCACATGCCACATGTCGACAACCTCGCGAGCCAAGTCAAGATACTTGATTTGTTTATCTTTCTCGGCTTTCACGAGGTTCTCATCATGCGGGACGGTTATGTCAACAATCATTGCACGCCGCTCTGATCGATCCACCACCACTATATCAGGCTTATTGGCAACAATAGTCCTGTCAGTGATGATGGATCGATCCCAGTACAATGTGATATTTCCATTTTCGAGAACTGGGTCGGGCACATACCTGTAGTACGGCACCTCCGATTCCACAAGGTTGTATTTCAGAGCAAGTTGCTGATGTATTATCCTAGCTACAAGGTTGTGTCTATGTAAGTACTCTCCGTTAGCTAGACGAGAACACCCGGAGATAATATGCCTGATTGATTCCCCCGGCCGGTGGCATGCCCGACAGATGTCAACCGTGCCGTCTTTCACAATAAATCTCCGGTAATTGTTCGTCATCATAACTTCGTCCATAATTGCACAGACAAAACCTTCGGTTTCTCCAAAGAGGTCACCGAACCGCAGCCAGGCTACGGACGCTAGTAAATCTACATCGGGTCCATGTAGGGCCCGGTAAAAGCGTCCGTGAAGCTCCTTACTTTGCCATACTTCCATGCGATCATTGGTGTCAAGCACTACTGGCTTGCGCCAGTTCTCTTTAGCCAAGGAGAGCGGGGTGAGGCCCTTGTCCACCGCGACTACATCTCGATGCATCCCCACGTCGGTTTCTAGGAAATATTCCCTGAGACTGCATATCTCGCGATTGTGGAGGGTCTTAGCGTTTAAAAAGCCTCGACCTCCACACTTTCGCGGGATATACAGCCTCATTACCGATGACCGTGGGTGATGCAATCGATTTGCGGTCAACAGCGTCCGGACCCTCCTATCCAGGGCGTCTAGTTCGGTTTGAGTCCATTTGAGTATGCCGAAAGAGTACATCAAAACCGGCATGACCCAACTGTTGAAGGCACGCACCTTGTTTCCGCCTGATAGAAGACTATTAAGTACTTTTTTCAGGCGGCCAAAGAAGCGCTCCTTCAACGATTGCTTCATGTCAGTAACATTGATGCCTAACGCTTCCGACATACCCAAATACTTATAGGTTTCGGATGCGGAGAGGGCTCTAAGGTTTGTGGAATCCGAGAGTTGAGTTCCCACGGATTCCACAATCTCCCCTCGTTTTACATGCATGACCGCACATTTGTCCACACCAAATTCCATCCTGATGGCGCTACTGAAGGTTTCAGTAATTTTCAGTAGCTCCATCAGTTGCAAATTGTTGGGGGCAAAGAGTTTTAGGTCATCCATGTAGAGGAGGTGAGATATAACCTGACCACCTCTCCTCAGCCGGTAGCCTAGACCTGAATCATCCAGCAGCGTGCTTAGAGGATTCAAGGCTAAGCAGAACCAAAGCGGACTCAAACTGTCGCCCTGGAATATGCCTCGCTCGATCCTTATCGGCTCGCTATTCCTCTGGATATTTCGACATCCTGGATAGCGAAGGACCGTCCTCCATTGCCCCATACACGTCATTAGGAAGGTGCGCAGAGTTGTATCTACTTTATACAACTCCAGCACCCTCATGAGCCATGTATGTGGCACCGAGTCATAGGCCTTCTTATAATCTATCCAACATGTCGACAGATCCTTTCGGGAACGACGAACCTGTTGGCTAATGGCCATATCAATGAGGAGGAGCTCCTTAGTACCGCGGGACCCGTTCCTACATCCATTTTGAGAGACAGACATGATGGAGTTGCTGTCTATATGTTTATTAATTTTAGCTCTCAAAATGGATGTAAGAACTTTATAGATCGTTGGTAGACAAGTGATCGGTCTATAATTTTTGGGATCCGCGGTACTACCTGATTTATGGAGCAGGTGGGTTATTCCTGTCGTTATAAACTGGGGCAGCAACCCTGACTCTAAGGCTGACTGGAACTGGGCTGCC
Organism: Apamea monoglypha; assembly: GCA_911387795.2. Lineage (NCBI taxonomy): Eukaryota > Metazoa > Arthropoda > Insecta > Lepidoptera > Noctuidae > Apamea > Apamea monoglypha. The sequence goes on along the minus strand of OU426933.1, from coordinate 504,626 downwards.
AAGGGGGCGTGCGACCTTTGGAACCACTTTATCCAAAAGTTGTGCAGCCCGTCCGGCCCTGGAGATTTCCAGTTAGGTAACGGACGGACTGCACGAGCAACATCTTGGGGGCAGATGGTAATAGCCCCCATTTCTGGTATTAGTTCGCACGCTCGCTCGATCTTCCCAGTCCAATCACCTTCGGTGTGACTGACAGGCGCCGACCAGATACTACGCCAAAAGGAACACATGGCGTCATCATCCGGTAGGCACGTGTCAGCCACACTTTGGTCCGGTCGCTCCCAACCCCTATAAACCCACCTTTCATCGTTCTGGAAGGTGCGATTCTGAGTGTATCGTTCTACTCGCCGCTTATACCGACGAATACGGTTTGCCCATGCATACACTTTCTGCTTCAGGAAGTCGATACGTTCTGTGACGCGGGACAAATAATCTTGAGAACTAATATCAGTCCCCAAGAACGCCCGTCTCACAAAGCGCATCACTCTAGGGCGAGTATTGCCCTCTCTGAAGCAGATTAGTTTGCCGATGAGCGCTCTGGCCCCGCCAATACGACGCTCAATTCTGCACTGCCAAGCTGGTATGGCTGGTTTCGGTCGTGTAGCTTCAGAGTCACTGGCAAATTTGACGTGAGCTACACGACATGCCGCTACAGCCGCGCAGTACAGAATTGAATGAGTATCGGTGAGGTCTTCGCAGACGTCAAAATGACTTGACAACTGCGCATCCAGAACCGCCACCAGCGCCCTATTTTTGTTATGCATGGGCAAACGAGGTAAGCGTGGTCTAAGTTCGGGCGACATGAACCGATATTCCCGAATCGCACCCTCCAAAGCATTCCTCAATTCCTCATTGCACTGGATACTTACATTTGTAGCCATGTCATTACTCCCCTCGTCAGCATGGCTAGTATTAGACTGCGGTAGTACTGCAGCAGTCTGCGACTGGTGGGCGATGACATGGCTACTCTGCATTTCACTTCGCAGGCGATCAAGTACAGTGTCATCTAACATGTGATTACGCTGGATGACCCGCACCTGATCCGACAGTCGTTGTGCCGTAACGTTGACAGCTGGCTCAAGCACCTGAAAAAGAGAGAGCATCCGAACACGGTACGCGGTCAGATTGTTTCCCCCCTCTGTAGCCCCATAGTATGAGCGCATGACATTTTCATTGATGGATTGTGTCCATCTCATGCGCTGCACACTTCCGCCGGGAGCTGGGACCCTATCAGAGGCCGGTGGGCCTCGAGGTCCTAAGCCGTCCGGCGGCCGGCGTCCTCCCCGTCGACGAACAGGTGGTGGCGTCGTGGGCGGAGAGAAATACTCGTCGCTCGAGCTCGACGCAACTACCGCGGCCGGTGTCGTCACAGCGCTCACAGTGAGGCTGGGTACCGGTGGCGGCGAGGCGGAGCTGAGCGATGAGTCCGGTGGTGGTGGGCGTGCACGGCGAGCTGCTGATCTCGTCAACATCTTTATTCACAATTCATTTTTCACGTTCTAACGGAGGTGACATGACAGATGTCACCTCCGGTTCGGTAGTTTTTGATACAAGTGAGAAGTACTATGAACGTTCATTTTATTTAATTAAAGATATGTTATGATAATTTTGCTTTTATCTGATATGGTTTCACGGATATATAAGTATAAGAACTGTTTCTAAAAATTATATTATAGGAAATTGTGAAGAAATGACAGAAGAGACTATTATTATTATTATTATTATTATAATATAGCTGAAGAATTGGTTTGTTTATTTTTTTCAAAACCTCTGGAACTTCCTGTTGGATTTAAAAAAATATTTTTTTTATTTGATAGCCCAATTCTCGAGGAAGGGTTCACACTAGGATCCTAGCGTTAGTGTTATTAGAAGCCGAGAAAAAAGAAAAAGAGTTAGAAAGAAGGCTAAGCAAAAACGAAGTAATAGCAGGCGATGCGATGCGACGTGGTGGGTTTTCCCCGAAACAAACGAGTATGTGTGCGTGCGAGTATCGCGTAAGGAATTTTTTCTCTTGTTCCTGACGGGGGCACATGTTATTTTTTTTTTTGTAGTTATTCCAAAATATCATTGAATAAGAATTAATCCCAAAAACAGCATAGTGCAATACTAAAGGTCCATGTGCACATAACTTTTTCTACTTATTAACCTACCTACATATAACTTATGTAACATTGTACATACTCACGGTTATCTACATTCATTCCTCCAGGTCAGACAAGCATTCCGTTACCGTTAGGCGCTGATCTGACTATTCCTCACGACACCAGGTCACGTTTAATCCATAATCAGTACACAGACAGTCATCAAACTTTAACATAACACTACGACGATTTAGTGACATCCAAGGGCTGGAAATTTCGCCCACATTCATTGATAGCATTTATCCTATAAACACTATACTTTTAATACGCTTTTAGTACGAAATAACTATATATTTAATTGTATTTTATTAATATATTTTATTATGACAGTTCTGACAACGACGTTTAATACGTCGCCATGACAAGTTTGCTTATAAATTCTTATCAGCCTGTAACTTTTAGCTGAAAATATATTAATACTTGTACAAATCAATACTGGCCATCTGCCTATTTCAAATTCATATTTATTTCTATTCTACGAGTTTACCTGATGAATCCAAGCAATGCAAGTGACAGTTCGAGTTTGAGTTCGAGTTTCGCCTCTAAAGCGAACCCTCAAAGTAGAGCTGGTACTCCGGAGTCACCTATCCAGAGAACTCTTGGCGTGTCCCCCTCAAGACTCCGGTACCTGACGTACTAGCGCTACACCTTCGTCCTCCGTCCTCCGTACCACTCGGACCGCTGGCGTGCCTCGCCGGAACACCCTCTACTGGGCCGCGCCTCAACCGAGGGCCGTCTCTCCCGGCGGGCTGACCACGTGCTGCCGTGCCTGCTCTCTCGCGCCGCCGTGCCTGTTCGCTCGCGCCGCCGTGCCTGCTCTCTCACGCCGCCGTGCCTGCTCTCCCGTGCTGCCGTGCCTGCTGTCACGTGTGGCCGTGCTGCGACCTACTCCTGCCGCGTGGGCCCCCTACGGGTATCCTCCGTGCCGCACACGCACCAGCACCTCTCCACGCCCGCACCTGCACCTGTCACCGACACCTGCTTCGCGTCGCGTCTACCTCTTCAGCCTCCTCAACCCACCAATCACTCATCTTCATCCTTCCTCACCCACACACTACACAACACTGTCAGTTCATCTCCATTTTTTATCCTTAACTTATAAATAAATCTGTAATTGATTTTACTTCCCTTTCTTTAATTTTTTAATTTAGACTTAGTTTCTTGTCGCTACACGACACTTATTTCTTCTACTACAAAAGGAAAAGGTACCTAACCTAACTTTCAATTGTAATTCTATCGATCAAGCAGTTTCGCCTCCCGAAATGTGGCGGCGCATGAGGTGGGTAAAAGGGTATAGGCAAACAAAAAGTCATCCACCACCAGATAAACAAAGGAAGTTGCTGAGTACACTTACTCCCGATTATGTTTCCAATTCTATGCCCAAATTTAGCTCAAATAATGAAACTTTGGAAATCAATTTTAGTATTCAGGAATTAGAAAGCTGCCTGAAGAAAACAGATTCAGCACCGGGTGAGGATGGGATTTCATATTCTATGATTTATAATTTACCTAAGGTCGCTAAAAAAGATTTACTAAATATTTTTAATAAAATTTTCAATTCAGGTATTGTCCCCGACCAATGGCGAAATATTTTAATTATTCCTATTCCTAAAAATAATAATAGTAGCTCGGAAATTAAACTTCGACCAATCTCGTTAATGTCCTGCCTCTGTAAGATTTTTCACTCAATGTTGTTTAAACGTTTGGAATGGCACACGGAAAAAAACAAGATCCTTTCAAATCAGACTGTGGGTTTCAGGAAGTCCCACTCATGTATAGACGCAACAACTCGGTTAGTTACATATATTCAAATAGGATTTTCTAAGAACATTCCAACGTTAGCATGTTTTTTAGACATTGAAAATGCTTATAATAATGTATCTATTGATGTCGCAATAAATGTATTAGATCAGTTAAAAGTAGGTTCAAAATTTTGTGTTTATTTATGGTCATTTTTAAGTGAAAGACGACTAAAAATTAAAATAAATAATAATAATGATTCAATAATTACTAGATGTACTAATAAGGGCTTAGCTCAAGGAGACCCTCTGTCTCCTTTAATATTCAATTTATTAACTCATGGTTTAAATCGACTGCCTCTAGATGTGAAATTGTCGCAATATGCAGACGATTATGTTCTGTATATTAAAGACAAAGATATCTATAAGTGTGAAATGTATATGCAGAAAGCACTCAATTCCATAGTTCCAGTGTTAGGAGAACTAGGTCTGTCATTATCTCCTAACAAATCATATTTCTGTGTCTATAGCAGGGGTCAACGAAGAATATTACCCACTTTGAAAGTAGAAGGATGCAATTTAGCTTTTTCAGAAAATATCAAGTACCTAGGAATGTGGTTAGATAGAAGTCTGCGTTGGCGCAAACACATTAATGAAGTAGTTGAGAAAAGTTCAAAACTCTAAAAAGTCCTTGCTGGGAGTTCTTTTGGAATACATACAAATCACATGCGCAGACTGTACATTGCGTTAATTAGAAGCCGAATGGATTACGGATGTTTTGTGTATGACTGCAGTGCGAAAACTCACACAGTAAAATTAGATAGAGTACAGAACCAGGCTTTAAGAATAGGGCACGCCGCGATAGCGGCGATAAGACCCCTCTTTGAGGAGTGGCTAGAGAGGCGCCACGGCGCCCTCACCTACCGCCTGACGCAGGTCCTCACCGGACACGGAAGTTTCGGGAGGTTCCTGCACATGATCAGGCGGGAGGAAACGCCCGGGTGTCACCATTGCCAGGATCGCCCAGAGGACACGGTGGAGCACACGGTGGAGGTCTGCCCCGCTTGGGCGGAGCACCGCCGTGTCCTCGTGGAGGCGATCGGCAGCGGCGGCGGCCTCTCGCGCCCGGACCTGGTGCAAGCCATGGTCCGGAGCGAGAGGGAGTGGGAGTCAGTCGCCTCCTTCTGCGAAGCAGTCATGCTAGCGAAGGAGGTGGCGGGACGGATGAGGGAGAGAGCCTCCCGTCCCAGCCGCCGCGGGAGACGCCCCGGGCGTCGGGAGTCGAGCGACGACTACCGGCCACCGTAGGCGCGGGCCTGCGGGCGGAGAGCAATGGGTAGCTCACCGCCCGATCAGGACCAGGCCCGTGCCGGACGGCGCGTAAGTGTTCCACGCGCGCCTCAAAGAGATGTCAGCATAACGAGGGGCCCCTCAGGGCCGAAGCCTGCCGGGGCAGCGGGATTGTCCGAAAGGGTTACCGCTACCCCGGAACATAAAGGGCGAAGGAAGGGACATGGGTGGGTTTTAGTCAGTAAGAGTCTGACACTCCCTTCCGCTCCACCCAGAGCGGGAGGGGTCATTTGATGATTTCCCATCCCAAAAAAAAAAAAAAAAAAAAAAGGCTTTAAGAATTATAGGTGGTTTTGTTAAGAGTTCACCGATTCACGTTATGGAGAGTGAGTTAAATATAGCACCGTTATTATTAAGAAGGCAATACTTAGCGTATAAATACAGTTTAAAAATAATTTCTTGGTCCAATAATGTAACTGATGAACTGATTTCGGATCTGAGTGCACTTTGCAATATTAGATACTGGGAAAATAAGAGGAAACCATTGTTAGTTAAAACACACAGTGATGTAAGTCAAATAGAGGTTAATGCTGTTCATATTCTTAATATGTTTGATTTAGATATATGGGTAACAGGAATAGATATTAAAAAAATAATAAATGTAAATCTTAAAAGTGTTAGTCACTCTAAAAAATCTTATGACCCTAATATATTAGTAAATAATGTTATCGAAGAACTAAGTACTAGTTATAATAGTTGGCATTGTATATTCACCGATGGCTCTAAAGGAGAGCATGGTCGAGGAGCTGGATTTTATGATAAAACCACACACCACAAAGCAGGCTTCAAAATAAATTGTGATGTATCAATAATGTCGCTGGAACTAATTGCAATATATCAGGCTTTATCTTACGCAGTAAATCAGAATTTGCATAAAATTGTTATTTTTTCAGATAGTAAGAGTGCCCTGCAACATATGGCTCGATGCGCCTCTGGCTGCAGAGGTACATCGATAGCCTATGACATACTTAAGCTTATTATTATTTGTAATAAAAGTGGTATAGACTTGAAGTTGCAATGGGTTCCAGCACATTTAGGCCTGAAAGGGAACGAGGAAGCCGACCGTATTGCAAAGTCAGCAGCAGTAGATGGCAAGAATATTAATTACATACCGGATTATTGGGAATTCATTTCAAAATTTAAAACAATATGCTTTAATGATTGGAAAAAACATTTCGATATGAAATCTGTAGATAAAGGAATATGGTATAAAACAATACAGGGTGAGCTTCCTCGTGTACCCTGGTTTGATGATACCAAGTTAAGCAGACATTATGTAAAATTAGCCCTAAGACTTAGATCCGGACACTATCCATCAGCAAAGTTTGCATATTTAATGAAGAAGACAGATTCACCTAACTGTGTAACTTGCAATAAAATTGAAGATGTACAGCATTTGCTGATGGAATGTGTCCGAAATAAAGATGAACGCGACTCATTGCTGAGCGAACTGAAATTAAATAGATTCGATGTGGGTCTGGTACAAAGCATTTTATCAAAACCGAAATCGGAGGCGGCCAGAAAATTATGTCGGTTAATAGCAGTGTCTCAGCATTGATTTGTTTGTTCTATTGATGAAAATATCGTGTATTTTGGTAGGTAATTTTTAATCTAGTTTTATACTTATAAATATGTGAAATAATTTGTTATAAGGTATGATGGGGCCGACATATCCTTATTTGGCCAAAAGCCCCCAAATAAAATCTAGAATAAAAAAAAAAAAAAAAAAACCTAACTTTCATATTAAATTACCTAAAAACCATTGTTACGCGGCGCGTAGCGTGGCGGCACCCACAACTAATAATTTATTTCAATTCCGCACAATGAGTTATATTCCGAGGCGATTGTAAATTTACTTGAGCTTAGTCGAGAGCTGGGCTTAATGTGTACCGGTAAATACTTAAGTAAGTAAGCACGTAAGCATCACATAAGTATTTGATTTGCGAAACAACGGGAACGCCCCGGGATCCCGCACTTGACGGAATAATTATTATTTGCCTCAGAAACAGGCCCATTTGCTTAAGGCCCGAGCGAACCTTATGTAAATACATTGTGCCGTGGAATGTCTTTATTATAAATAATTAATTAGAAATGATAACATCTTCATCACGTAACTTTGCATGTACTGATAGTGTTACCCCTCCAGTGTCAATGTAATCGCCTTGTAACATTTTTTAATAAAAAAGAGCGTATTAACAACTCGTTAAAACAAGATAACAAAGCTATTTTTTATACAAGGTAACTTCTTCCTTATAATCAAATATGTTAACGATGTGCCTATTGTTACGAGCTTCGGGGTTCGTGACCATTAAAACTGCCGATATAAATGAACAAAAAAACAACACTAACAACAACTTTGATTCGGCCGGTGGATCTTGTCTAGAGTGGACGCGTGTCAGTTGTCTCAAGTGATTCCTCAGTATAAATTCTGTGATTGGTTGTAATTAGTAATAACCAAATCCTTGTTACTCTTCAAGTGTTCTTACGTATCGGTGACTCCCACTGGGCGGTCCTAGACGAGGACGCAAACATTTGTGCGAGTGTTTCTTTAACAAACATCCTAAAAGTGATTGCAATTCGCTGGAATCGAACCAGAGACGGTTTCGGAACCTCGCTTGCTTGGCCTCCTCGCCGCCGTGCTCGTAGCAGCGGGCATCAAAAAAACGGTGGGGTATGCGCGGCTGACGTCAGTGCTACGTCCACATGCGCTACGAGCCTACGAACACTGTATCGGCTACGCTCACGTTCGATGGATATGCCTGAGAGTGTTGAATAAAACAGCTTGTGTAAACGTGGAAACGTGGAACTACGTCAGGAATTATTACAATACTAGCTTCTGCCCGCGGCTTCGCCCGCGTGGATGTCGGAAATTATCCCACGGGAACATGCTACCGAGACAAAAAGTAGCCTATACAGCCTATTAAGGCATTAACTCAGCCTTTGTACCTTTTTTGTATGCGAAAAGTTTAAATAATTAAATATATGTTACTCCATAACATCAGCTATTAGCCAGTGAAAGTCCCGTCAAAACCGATCCAGCCGTTTCGAAGATAAGCCGCAACAAACAGTCATACAAAAATTAAAAAAAAAAAAAATTATCTAAGTACTTAGCGTGTATATTTTCATTTTCATACGCATTTAGTCAAATCTGTTATTTTTTAAGACCCCACTTCACTCTTCAAAAGGTTTGTTGTTGTTTTTGAAAATAATGATTAAGATCTCATAATTCATTCAGAAATGAATGAATTGTGAGATCTTAATCATTATTTATTATTTACGTCTACGCCTTATAAAAGTAAACCTAAGTACTTACCTAATTAAAAAAAAAATAACTCAATAACAGAAAATAAAATACCTACCTACCTAAATAAACCTATTTCTGATGATAACTAATCTAAACTCAATAAATAAGCAAAATCCCTAAAAACTAATATCTATACGAATGACTAATCCTTCCTAACAGTATTATAAAATAACCTATGGTCACTACGTACTCTATCAAATATACTACCTATACTTTAAAATTAAAATATATACCTACTTATATATACTTATAAAAATAAACCTAAATAACTCTACCTTAAACTGTACTTAGTAAAAACTAAAAGAAATAAAAAGGTCGCACTGAAAAGCACGGTTTAGAATTGCAAGTAGCAGTCAAAACATACAATTTATAGAATGCTAATAAGAACGAACGCTCGCCACTCGACACGTCCGTCCATATCAAAGTTCAAAAAATGTATGATGCGCGCGCTCAGACTCCGTCCTTATATACCATAGCGATCCAAAGCAGCCGCGCGCCACGTGTGCGCGGCGAACGGTGCAAGCCAAATTCAACCTTCAGCACTACATTTACAGCATAACTTAGGGGCGCTGCACACGGCTAAGATACTATAATATTTTATCTTAAGATACAATATCGCTCGCCATATAAATTCATCTTAAGATACGAAAATATGAATATTATTTATTACCTTCGTCGTGTGTGATAGTCCATTGAATTGTATGGCGAGCGATATTGTGTCTTAAGATAAAATATTATAGTATCTTAGCCGTGTGCAGCGCCCCTTAGTGAACTCCGCTGCGGGTGACGTAACCTACGACAAACTTATTATTTGCGGTTGGTACTGTAAACGGGTCTAGGGATCGAACCGCAAAATTAAGTTTGTTTTTGATTGTATATACTTTTCCGGGATAAAAAGTACCCAATGTGGTGCCCAGGATATTATAGAATAATTATACCAAGTTTCATCGTAATCGAACCAGTAGTTTTTGCGTGATGCCTGAACAAACAGACAGACATACAAAATTTTTTTTAATCACATTTTTTGGTTCGGTGTCGGTCTAGTAACACCCCCTGCCATTTATTTTTTTGATATTTTCAATGTACAGAATTTTCACTTCTACAGATTTATTATAAGTATCTATAGATTAATAGTATATTAGTGCCAGACAGGTACCTACTATTACTTTCTACTACTATTATCATCAGAAATGGCAGCCGTAGGTCGCACACCTGCTCAGACAACTAATTCTAATTCTCATTCAGCAAGTATAAACCAGACTCAATCCGAACCCGATATTAACAATGCAGTAATGATGAGCGACTACGTGAACAAAAATAGAAACAAACGTTTTCGCAAAGGAGATTCGCCGAGTAGTGGGCCTGCCTTAGTTTCACTTGACTTGGAGGACCCAAACGTCTCAATATTTCTAACAGAACAGACCACATTAATGAACAAACTTTTGGCTGATATTGGGGAAATTAAGTCTCAAAATTCCGAAATAAAGGCGTCTAACGTTGTAATTTGCAAGTCAAATGAAAAGATGGTAGAATCAATTTCGTTTATAAACAAACAGTTTGAAGACATGAAAAGGAAGTGGAGGACTTAAGAAAGGAACGCCTGCAGCAAAAGCAGCATATAGAAAATTTGGAAAAGAAGATACTTGACTTACAGTACAAGTCACGATCGTCCGGGATTGAGATTCGTAACATCCCGCAGGAAAATACTGAAACTAGTTCGAGTCTTATTAAAACAGTCTCTAGAATATGCGGTACCGTGGGAGTCTCAGTTCAAGAATCGAGCATACGGGATGTATACCGGCTACCAGGAAAGGCATCCAGTTCGACTACCCCGCGGCCGATAATTGCAGAGTTTTCATCAGTACAAACTAAACAGTCTTTAATCACGGCAGTAAGGGACTATAACAAGGGAAAAGGAAAGGATGGAAAATTAAATACCGCTGCCATTGGTTTACCCGGTGAACTAAAACCGGTTTACATCGCGGAGCAATTGCCTGCCACAACCAAAAAGTTATTCTATCAGGCTCGAGAATTCGCCAAAAATAATAGCTACAAGTTCTGTTGGATATCAAATAGTAACATCTTCTTACATAAAATAGAAGGTGACAAGCAAGTTTTAATTCATTCAGAAAAGTGTCTTCTTGATCTAGACAACCTAAATTCAATCTGACTAGTTCAACGTGCTAAAATACCATCTTGCTTAATTGTTTTTGCCTTGCTTAGTTATGTTAAAAATTCGCAACTTATACATTACACACTAAACACAACACACACAAACCAAAACTCTTTCACGATACTATACTCAAAATCTATGATGACCTAACAACATCTACTGACTTATATTATAATGAGATGTATCGCCCATGTTTTAATCTATGTAATTCCTAATTACCCTGTGCCATTTTCTAGTTATCATGTAAATTACAAATGGATTCAATAAAAAACATTAACGATGACTTGGACAATCTTGGGCTAGGAAATTCCTTTTCTTGTGATCCGCAGGATTGTGCGGGTTATTTTGTCGCTTCTGAGAGTAATATTAAAATACTACATATGAATATCCGCAGTGTTAAGAATAATTTCTGTCAGTTACAGGCACTAATATGCTTAACGAAAATAAATACTGATGTTATTGTTTTAACAGAGTGTTGGCTTAATAAAATAAACAACCCTCCAGCACTGAATAGTTACTTGTCGCACTCGACGAAACTAACTTGAATAAAAATGAAGGTGTAATTGTTTACTCTAAGTTCAAACCTCAACGCCACAATTTGAGAACCCTGCTTAGCTAACTCAAACACTCTGGTGTGCCAAATACGAGCATTCTAAGTTTGCATTTGGTGCTATTTACCGTTCTCCATCCTATAATACTGCTGCACATTTAGAAGACTTCCTATCAAGCCTAAATAATATATTAGCGGGTCTCTCTTCATATCCAAACATTGCACTAGTTGGTGATCTAAATATTGATATAAAACCTGGATATAGTAACCCACATAGCTTGGAATATCTGATTCTAAACGCTTCTCATGGCTTCATACCTACTCATTTACTGCCAACCAGACATGAAAGTTGTTTAGATCACGTCTTATTATAGTCAAAATTGCCATCAATCACATTAGTTCTCGAATCTTACATTACAGACCATAAACCTACTATATTGATGCTAAAAAATGCCAAAAGAACCCAAAATCCAAAATTGTTTAAATCTCGTCCCAACTTTGACGCGATTAAATCAGAAATAGGAAATATTAACTTCGCGGATATTTATAACATTCAAGACACAAATAAATTGCTAAATACTTTTATATCACTAATAAATACCTCAACATTAAATAATACATCCAAAATTATAATTCCAAGGAGACAAAGAATCCTGAAACCGTGGATTACCCCTGGCTTGTTGAAGTGTATTCAAAATAGGGATCAAATGCATATGAGATTAAATAAATCACCTAACAATGCAATCCTAAAGATAACTTACACACGTTATAGAAATTACTGTAATGACTTGCTTCGTAAGCTTAGATTAACCTATGAAAAATCTGAACTTCAAAAGGCCCAATGCAATCCAAATGAACTATGGAAAACCATACAAGAAATAACAAATACGCGTAAGGAACGCACCGGTCCTGACAAGTTGCTAAAGATAGACGATGATCCCCAATCCTCGGTGAATCAGGTATGTTCTTTTTTTAGTAACATTGGTAAAAATTTAGCGGATGATATAATTAAAACAAATAGGCAAGCTACTACACCTCCAAACAGCGATTCATGTTATAGTTTAACCCCAATTGACTCTCTTGTTTTACTAGAAGTCAATGAAACTGAAGTTGATTCAATAATTTCACAATTACGTAATGACTGTGCAGTGGGTTGGGACGGAATATCATCAGCTCTGTTAAGAAAATGTCGCCAGGAACTGGTGCCTCCTTTGACCTATATCTGCAATCGCTGTATTCAGTCAGGAGCTTTTCCTGACGCACTTAAAAAGGCTATCATCGTTCCAATATACAAATCCGGGAACAGAGACTGTGTCAATAACTACCGGCCAATCTCAATTCTGCCATCGATTTCAAAAATAATTGAGAAGATCCTCAATAAGCGACTCAAAGGCTTCATAAACAAACATTGCATCATCTCGGAAAACCAGTATGGTTTTAAATCTGGGGTATCGACAGAGGATTCTGTTTTGGACCTTACACAATTTGTGGCAAAGGAACTTGATGGTGGGTCTAAATGCTTAGGCATATTTCTAGACCTCTCGAAGGCCTTCGACACGGTTTCTGTTCCCAAACTCATAGCAAGGATGGAGCGCCTGGATGTGCGAGGCGCGGCACTGGAAATGTTTAGAGACTATCTAAGAAATCGCTGGGTAGGATAGGTGATCATCTCAGTGATGAAGAAACTGTGACCTATGGCGTACCCCAGGGAAGCATGTTCCTAATTTACATGAATGACCTCTGTAGAATGATTCTCCCTAATTGCAAGATATACGCTTATGCTGATGACACTGCAATCGTCATTTATGGACCTACTTGGGATATGGTTAAAACAATAGCAGAAAACGCTCTAAGACAGGTTATGAGCTGGTTCCACGACAGCCTACTAACTCTCAACTTAGATAAAACCTGCTACATTCCTTTCGCTATCCGATGAAATACTCTGCCGTCTAAGGACTTTACCATAATTGCTCACACATGCCAGAGTTCATCTAATACATGTACTTGCCCTTCACTGGACAGACGTGATAGTGTCAAATATCTTGGTTTGCAAATTGATGAATGCCTTAGATGGGACAAACAGCTCAATATGGTGACTTCCAGAATACTGCGGCTCATTTACACGTCTTCAAAGCGCTAAGAGAACCTGCTGATATGGGCACACTGAGGATGGTCTATTTTGCACTGTGTCAGTCGATAATTGGGTATTGCATTACTGCGTGGGGTGGTGCATCAAAAACCAACTTACTGAGAGCTGAGAGAGCTCAAAGAGCTGTATTAAAGGTTATGTGTAAAAAAACCATACCGATATCCAACAAAACAACTCTACGAGGACTGTGAGGTCCTGACTGTTAGACAACTGTTCATCCTCCAAACGGCCCTCAGGACTCATAGATCCATACCCAAATCTAACCCTACAAAGCGCACAAATATCCCGGCAGGCGTTAAACATAAGACATCTTTTGCCCAACACCAATTTTACGTTTTATGTAAGCTTTTATATAAAAATCTGCATAAAAAGCTAAACATACTAGATTTAAATAGATATATGTTGAAGAAAGAAATAAGACCATGGGTATTACAATAGGACTTTGTGGCGACAGAGAATCTGCTAACTTACATCTCTTAATATAATCTCACATACATACTCAAAGTTTACGTCTCACACTTTATATCCAATTATTACATATTTATTACATTCACGGAATCACTTTGTACACACACACCCACCCACACCCCACACACACACATCCACATACCCCACACATACCCCAACACATACATACATACACATGCATGTCCGCTGTTAATCACACTCCTTGTGTGACATAAGATTAGTTTTTGTTATTTTTTTTTATTTTCACTTTTTGAAAATAAAAAAAATAGAAACAGAGAATATTGACAGAATCCATTTTGGCTGAACCCTATCTTTTAAGATACAGGCTAGTCCTAGTTTAAGAGATAGTCTACTATTGCATATTATTGTAAATATTATCTTCAAACAATGTGTAGTGCAGTGCTATGTTTTTGTGAAATAAATACTTTTTATTTTATTTATTTATTTTAACTCAAACACACTAATTATAAAACACCATTGCACTTAATTCGCACTTGAAGAACGCTTACCTTCTATTGTAGAAACATCTAGAATGTTCGAGTACATACCGGCCCCGACTGACCAGATGTCGATAGTTCTAGAAAGTTCTAGCATCGAAATTTCTGGAAGGATCTATTAGTCCTGCTACTCGATATTAGACGGCGCTAGTGGTAACTTGTGGCGCGCAACACTATTATAGATTCCTGGTTATCTACCTACCTATAAGTACCTACTTAGTTGACATAAATTGGGCAACTCCCGCAGTAGACTAGAACTCGGTTATATTAATATGCCTTGTTCAGACAAAACATTTCAATATCATCATAAATGCCGGCGTTTCCTCAGAGATTTACAAAATATGTGTGTAACAGAAAGTACGCGAGCTCGTGTCAACAACAATCAACTCGTTGAGTACCTACTGTAGCGAAATTAAAAACAGATCTTCACTTGTACACGTTTTAATTAGGTTTAAAAAAAATAAAAGATATTCAAACAACGAAAATATAAAAATATAACACAAGACACAGGAAGAACTATATTTTTAAAAAAGATGTCGTGATGCCGAAGCGGATGTTTTTGGTATTCGGCTGTTTAATAAATTTTACGTATTCTTGTTACGCGTCGATTAAGATACGTTTACAAACGTTCCTAAACCTACGTAACAGTTAAATACGAGGATGACCTAACGGGTAATTGGCACCAAGTAAATTCGATATTAAAGAGCAAGATGATAATACAAATTACCTCCTGGTCAAAATTGTAAAAATGTTAGTAATACTAAATAATGAGAAATTATTATACGGCTAGTTGGTGGTACATCAAGGTATAGATTTCACTGAAAACTAAGCTACGTAATAAATGAAACTCCGGTCCTAGGCTCCACGCTGACAATCGGAAGGCACCTCGCTGGTGCAGATCTCGCGCAGGGTGTGATGTTTGGTTCGATTCCCAACAGGAATATTGTAGACGTCTGGTATTAGGGTGACGGGTAGGGCGAATTCTAAAATCGCCCTACAGTCTCCGGACAAATCTACAGAAAATAACTAAAAATGACAATCCGAGACGCAGGCAGAATCTTTTATAACAAAAGAGGTGAAGAAAAGTTAAAATACATACCGAATCGTGACGCTTCGCGTTGAGACCACTTTCCAGTAATGTTATTACTTATCAATATGTTTATTTTCGGGAACACAGCCTATTACAAAGAAAAGAATGGAATAAAATATAGGAAACGATAAGAACTTTTGAATAATCGATAGGAAAGCAAACATACCCTTGGATCTAATGGATGACCGCACAGAACTCGATCGTTCAGTCTTTTATTGTTTACCGTAAATTATTTCAATGAGAAAGCAGAAAAAACAATAATGTCTCGACTTCCGTCCTGTGTCCAAAAAATACTTCAAATGTAAAATCTTGGTCAGAGACAAGACATGTCATATTTTTTTAATTCAAAATTTAAAACCAATATGAAGAAAAAAACTTTCTGGTTAAAAATAAGATTGGATTTGTTAAAAAAGAAGGTTGTTCGTGATAAAATTATAATGTAGCATTAGCCAATGCTGCACTACCTACTTTAATTTGATTATTTGAATACCTAACTCCGAACTTCTAATCACCTTAAACCACCGAGATGTTTTTCATTTGACACTTAATTTCATAACCTCGATTTTCGTCGATGACTTTTTAATTACATTTAGTAATGTTAATCAAACTAATAAAATCGTTGTATAACGTGGATATAAAGTTGAAACCTGCTTAATACAGATGAATGTGTTACTAATTCCCTTCAGTGAGTGATTGCGTAAGAATTTAACCTGAACACGGTTTGTTTACAATTTCATCAGATAGTTTTGGAACAGACCATAAGTACCTCTTTCCCGGACGTATGTTATGAGCAAATTGTATGAGTACGTGCAACGATATGGGAACGTTTTGTAAGATGTTATATGTAGGTATAATATTGTGTTTGATTTTTAGTACCTTATTAGGTATTTTTATTCCAGCAACTACCGATGTACGTACGTGATGTGTGTTTTAAAATTGAATTTTAACATTTGTATGCTACTGTGACTCCCTGTACTTTTGACAATAGTTTTTGGTGAGTGTTTTTGTTAATTTTGTATGTATAAAAAACACAACCTTATGGGCCTCGCCGTAATCGGGGAAAAAAGGGGGGGCCCCAACCACAGATTTATAAACTAAAGGGAGATATGCCAAGGGGGCGTGGCGCGTGCGAACAATGTATGCACAAAACAGAAACAAACGCGGGTGCCATTGATTAGTCGTGAACGCAACTACACACGGAGCGCATCAGTTGTTTTCGCAAAAATGCCAAGCTGTTCGGTGGTGATTTGTAAAAATCGAAGTGTCACAAAAAACTACAAGTCGGATGGCATCAACTATCATCGGTAAGTACTCAATGAATGTCTTATTTTAGCAAATAACAATAAAATAAATTATTACTTACGGTAGAACCCACAAAATTCTAAAAAAGGTGTCAAGTCTATCACTTCGAGTTTTGACTCTTACATTGCCGTTTAGGCACTTATTACCGAGCTTCGAAGCAATACTAAAGTGGCAATGTAGGTAATGCTAAACAACGCGGTCATAGTTTCATCGCTACCTGGCACGCTCGCTGCTCGGTGCCGCGATGTCAATGTAGTTGTGTGTCTCTACGTTGCGATCTGCTGTTACGCGATTGGCTCGCGTTGAGTGTGGTGACTGTTATAGTGTGAGCGAGCGCGTGTTTGTATTGTAGTGCATATGTAGTTGTAATTTTTGAAGGCGACAGCCGGACTCGAACAGTTGGGCAGCCACACCATATCTCCCTTTAGTTTATAAATCTGTGCCCCCAACAAAATGTTGATACAGGGCCCATTGACGCTACTTCAACATTTCAAAAGGAACCGACGAAAACCCATACATATACGGACATAACGGCTGCAAACGGTGAGAGAGCAGCCGCACAGGTGGCACAGCGGTCATTAAATTAAAACGACAAAGATGAACATAACTCACGGAACTCATATCATAATTCTTAACAAAGTCGCTGGCTTGTAATTCGTCTGCACGCGTCCCGTTCCACGTGATATATCGCCTGAGATTCTGCGCCGGAATCATTTTTCCCTCGCCTTTTCAAATTCACCCCGCTCGGCCCGCTCCGTTGTGCTCACACATGACAAATTGCATTTACTTATATACCTACAACTTTGTGACACACAAATTATCCTTATTGACTCACTGACACATACATTTTGGCGAGTGTGTGGAGTTTTTACTGTCAGCGTTTTTACGATTAGGTAGCGTATTTTTTTAAGGTTCCGTAGCCAATTGTCAAAAACGGAACCCTTATAATTTTGGTCATGTTTGTCTGTCCATATGTCCATCGTACGGATGTAACACAGCCATTTTACTCGGACACTATTTGTAGTATACTATTACATCGATGAAAAGTGGGAAACTATGGGTATTTTGTACACAGCTAAAATAAAGGTAATAAATAATAAATAATAAATAAATAAATCTCTGGACATTTCACACAGCACCATTTGTCCCAAGCTAAGCAACCTAATGCTTGTGTTATGGTAACAAGATGGCTGATAAACTACTTATATACAATTTTTTTTTTTTGTAAATACATACATATTATAGATAGAAAAACACAGAGACATTACGAAAATAAATATTACCTCATGCACAGGGATGAAAAAAACAATCAATGCACATTAGAGCGCGGGGTGCTGGATCCCATAATGAACAAGATAATGACTGCTGTTTCTTTCAATAAAAGAAAACACTTACAACAGCAGATATAGAAACCGATTTTCATGTTTTTTATAGATTTTTTGAGAAATACTTTGATATAGAAAATTATTTTGCAGTAAAATAAATTCCATGTTCAACCAATGCCATATAATTTGCAGCAATATTCCCCACAGACTCAACATGCACTTGCTAGAGCCTCGTGAGGTCATCGCACACAGAATCAGAATCACGTTTATTTGCCTACTTGTGTTTTACATTCATGGCCTCGCGGCCGACTGGCCATGCGCGGGTGTGTCATCTAACTTATGTCCTTGGTGGATCTGTGTTTGCTGTGTTTTACTTATTCGTAATAATTTATAATATAAAATATCATGTATTTCATTTGTTATTGAATACTTATTTACTTAATTATCT
This sequence comes from Apamea monoglypha, assembly GCA_911387795.2. Lineage (NCBI taxonomy): Eukaryota > Metazoa > Arthropoda > Insecta > Lepidoptera > Noctuidae > Apamea > Apamea monoglypha. The sequence continues at coordinate 486,090 of OU426933.1, read as the reverse complement.
TATTCTAAGGGGGGGGGGGGGGGTTGTGTTCCACGCGCGCCTCAAAGAGATGTCAGCACGAACTGACAGGGTCCGCTAGGGCCCATGCCTGCCAGGGCCGCGGGTTGTTCGAAAGAGAAACCGTGGCCCCTGGCATAGGCAACTGAAGGAACACGGGTGGGTTTTAGTCAGTAAAAGTCTGACACGCCCTCCCGCTTCGCCCAGAGCGGGAGAAGTCATTTCACAACAATTTCACCAATTCTGTGATTGGTTCTGAGGGGATTGAATTCTCCGTGCGCCAGGTATGCGTCTCCGGGGGATTCGAGGTCTTCTATTTCCAGCTGGGCGATGTTATCCAGCATCTTTCGATTTAGCGCGTAGGTGCCAGGCTTCTATGTCTGCCATTTCCCATATCGCTTCTGTGGGTGTTCTTCTTGGTAGTTGTGCAGCACATTTGAGTGCCCTTCTGTATAGTCTTTCGATTTTACTCAAGTTTGTGGAGCTGTACCTCGTTAGTAGTTGAACTACTCCGTAGTCCAGCAGCGACAGGATGCAGGCCTGTATTATAGCCAATTTGGTTTCTAGGTCTGTTTTTGCGTAATATCCAACTATCGGACCGAGGGCTCCTCTGACTTGTTTCACCTTCTTCACTACCTTTTTGGTGTGTTGATTCATTCTCATACGAGTACGTTTATCGAAGATCACGCCGAGATATTTGATCTGTTTTCGGTATGGTAGCGTCTGTTGTTTTAATTTTACCGCTGGGCGGTATCTATTTTTCTTTGAGAACATCATGTTTTCTCTACGTTGCATTTAAGCCCCCATCTCGTGTAGTAGTTAATGATGTCTTCTGCTGTCCATTCCGATCGTATGGTTGCGTGGTCTGGGTTTGTGGCTCTATTGAGTATGCAGAGGTCGTCCGAATACTGTGAAAGTTTGAGTCCCTCAATTCATGTATGTCCCAGATGTCGTGCACGTACAAGTTGAAGATCACTGGTCCCAAGGTCGATCCTTGAGGCACGCCGCCCCACGGCGTGCCTCAAGGATCGACCTTGGGAACCTATCGGTTTTCTTTCTGTTTCGGTTGTTCTAAATCTGCCTTTCAGTTGTCAGTCTGCGAGGTAGTTCTCTATGATTTATTGTGATATTGTTGGGTACGTCTTTTTCTTGTAGCTTTTTAATCAGGCCTTTGTGATTGATCGAGTCAAAGGCTTTTGAGAGGTCTGTTGGTATCATGGAGACGCTATCGCCGTTGGCCAGGGCGTCTGTGATTATTTTACCGGTGCGGAGGATCTGGGTCGCTGTACCTCTTGCCCTCGTGAAGCCGTGTTGGAACGGTGGTTGCAGGCGGTCTACCGTGGAGGTAAGTCGTCTTAGGATCAATCGCTGCCCATTATGTTGAGCAGTGTGATCGGGCGGTACGATGATGCCTGGCGATGATCTTTGCCGGTCTTGTGCAGGAAGATGCACACTCCGGTTTTCCATCTTTTAGGGAAGTAACCTGTGGACAATATAAAGTTAGCGAGAGGCACGAATGCCTCAGTCAAGACTTCTCCCCCGAGTTTGAGGGCATCTGCCTTGATTCCATCTGGCCCGGGGGCCTTTTTGTTTTTGAACCTGCTTAGTGCTGTTTTGACTTCTTGTTTTGATGTTGGGTCAAATGGTTGGAATGGGGTCATTTGTTATGTGCCCTCTACTTCCGTCACAATCCCGGCCTCTCTTACTATTGCTGCCTCGGTTAGTGAGTCGATCGTCTCTTTTTCCGTTTTACAGCCCGTTATGTTTGATCATGTTACGTTGGATGCGCCACATTTGCGACCGGTTGTCATTCGGGTTCTGGATCTTATCTAGCCAGCCCCTCTCGGTATATTCTTTCAGTGCTTGGTCTGCTTCTTTTTTGGCTTTGTTGTAGAGAGCGCGCTTGCCATTTGAATTGTTTCAGCTTGTTTCTGTGGTCTATCTTATCATTTATTTCCGGTTGTAGATGTTCACGTCTCGTTGTTGTTTTGAGAGGTGCGTGTTCGTCGAGGGCTGCTGTGATGGATGTTTCCATTATTTCGACGTATCTTTCGCAGTCTTCCTTCGTGATTGTTTCCTCGTTCAGGTCACAGAAGCCTTCCCGCATGGTTTTTTTGTATGCTTCCCTCGCCTCATCATTCTCGTATATTCTTCTTATGTTACGAGACTTGTTTTCCTCTATGTTGTGTTCGATTTTTACAGTGAGTATCCATGGTAGGTGGCCTGAGCCGACGCTTTCTATCTATTTGGCTTGTGCTTCGATCTGTTGGTGCGTTATTACCGCTGTGTCCAGAATTGCGTTGCCTTGGTTGGCCGGTCTCAACGGTGCGCCGGCGTGTTTCAGCGAGCAAATTCCGTCGTTTATTGGTCTCTTAATTACAATGCCTAGACCTGCTGTCTCTGCTTTGATTCAGGGCTCGCATTCGTAGGTTCAGGTCTCCTATTATGATCGTTGGTTCGTCTACCAGGGTCTCTTCGAGCTCTTCTCTGGCGTGGTGTTGGTTTGGAATTTGAAAGTAGACCCTTTTATTTTTATGTACTGTCCGGTCGCATGGTCTGTGAACAATTACAATAATACAATAATATTTATTAGTTCAAGACTTAAACCTATTTACATACATTTTCTTTTTTTTGTACCTTAAATTGACTGCAACTTAGTAGCAAGATACTAGACATGTGCAACTGGGCATAAACTAGGAGGACTCCTGTGCTATAAGTGCCAGTTACTTCATTAATTTGATGCCTATGCCTTCGATCTTTCTTCTCTCATCTCCCCAGCCCGGGGTGACTTCTGTTTCGGTCCATCTCAGTCCCCTTTGTATGTATATGGCTGTAGTTAGGTGGGCTTCATACGAGTGTTTGATTTTGTCATATCCGTTCATGTTAAATCTCTGGTTGTCGAAATCGATTATGCATTCGTTTATCACTATCATGCCTGGCATGTATTTCTCGGTCAGCGTTTTTAATTCAGTGAATTTATTTCTCAATCCTTGTGCATTTAGGTGTAGGATTTTGAGGTTCTGTATTTTTTTCTGATCGTGGTTAGCCATTAGTCTGTTGATATGTATTATTCACGGTTTCTATAAGCTTCATTAGCATTTGTTCCGTTCGTTCTAGTCTCAGGTGGAGGCTTTCTATGGTTATTTCGTTCACCAGTGGTCGCTTTGTCTGCTCACCAAGTGGTTTTGTCGGTTCCTTCTGTGGCAAGGCGGGGAATTGTCCTTTGCTTGAGACGTCCGCATATCTGACTCCTGGTCCGATTGCCGCGCGTTTAATTCTCTCTTCTTGTTTGATCTGTTTTTTTTTCCGGATGGGAAATTATCAAATGACCCGTCCCGCTCTGGGTGGAGCGGAAGGGAGTGTCAGACTCTTACTGACTAAAACCCACCCATGTTCCTTCCTTTGCTCTTTATGTTCCGGGGTAGTTGCAAAATTGGTTCACTGCTAATAATTTAGTATTAAATGGGAAAAAAACTAAGTGTATAAGATTTTCTTTACCAAATGTCAAAGGTAGTCATTGTGAGATAAAATTGAATCAAGAGAAACTAGAATTCGTCGATGAAACTGTTTTCCTGGGGTTCACGCTCGACTCAAGGCTTCAATGGGGTCCTCATTTAACATCCCTTGCAGGACGACTAAGTTCAGCAGCGTATGCTGTGAGAAAAATCCGTCAATTTACTGATGTCGATACCGCGAGACTGGTCTATTTTAGTTACTTTCATAGTATCATGTCGTACGGTATTTTACTATGGGGACGGGCTGCAGACATCGAGTCTATTTTTATTCTGCAGAAAAGAGCCATCAGAGCCATATATAGCCTCCGCAGGCGTGACTCTCTAAGAGAACTGTTTAAAGATATTAACATCATGACGGTACCTTGTCAATATATATATGAAAACATTATGTACGTAAGGAAAAATCTACATATTTTTAGTAAAAGAGGTGAAAGACACAATTATATCACTAGAAATAGGGACCAATTAGTTCAACCAGGTTTCAGGCTGGCTAAAGTAGACTCATCTTTCATGGGGTACTGTTTAAAATGTTACAATAAAATACCTCCCCACATAATTGAACAGAATGAAACGAAATTTAAATCTTGTATAAAACGCACACTATGCAGCCAGGCATATTATAAATTGGGAGATTACATCGCTGATAAAAATGCTTGGCTAAACGCTGGTCCTGCTCCACAGGACGCATAAATAAATTGATTAGCATTTGAAAGTACTGTTGGAGCCGCTGAAGATTGTAAAATACTATTTTTGCATTATATAACTTCAATCGTCTAGTATTGTATAATTGTATAGCTCATGTGTGAGTACTATGTAGGTACATACTATAAAGCTACCATTTACTGGGTACGTCTTTCATTGACTTGAATGTGCCCTGGCGGCTGAGAGTATGTCATGCTCACTCAAATGTCTCGCTGATGGTGGCACATGTGTTGGATCGTTTAGCTCCCTTCAAAATGGTTGAGCTGAATGGTGCTAATCCGTGCGTCATGTTCGTGAACGGGCGCCGTCAGTGGGGACTGGTCATCTCTTTGCTGCCATGGCTTATTTTAATTTAATTTAATATTTGGATTGTTTTAGGCATTCATTACGGACGCTTTTAACGTTCTGCATCGTTCTCACATGCATAATTTTTAACATGAATGATGTAACTAATACTTTGTAACCATATTTTGATTTAAAAGAGTGTCCATGGAGTTTCTTGCCCGTTCTTCTCCATAGGTACCTACTACGCTTTGGAATGGGCAACTAGCTTCATTTCTCTGACTGACCGACCCCTTGACAATTCAAAAGTGCCTGTAATTGGTTTAATTGAAATAAATACTTTGAGTTTGAGTTTGAGTTTGAGTGGTAACCCTTTCGGACAATCCATTTTAATATCGCAAAATTTGTACAATGTATTGGCGCCAAAATTAGAAAACTCAATGAACAATCGTATAAAAATAACAGATTCCAAATTCAAATGTAATATCTTTCTTATTTTTAATTGTAACAGTATTTATGGCCAGACTGTGTATTATTTTTTTGTTGAACTCATTTATAATATAATAATAATATAATCATTTTTATTTCAAGTTACCAAGACTCGTATACACATTATTAATTATTACAACCAGTCACATTGATAAAATAAGAATAATACAATTTAAATTATAGGACAACACTAACATGAATTACCCGCATCCAATGTGCAACCTGCAGCAATGATTTATGTAGGCGCAGTCGAGCCTTTCTGAGAGCGCGGCCAGCATGCTGTTGGAGCTCCCCCGCACTCGCCGCACCAGCGAAGTGCCTCTCTTGCGCATCATTGCGTAAACACAATCTACGCGTGCCTCTGCAAACATTGTCGAGGCGCTGCAGTAACGGGGGAGACCCAACAACATCCTGAACGCATTGTTGTACTGGACACGAAGGGCGCCGTACGATCTCTGCGTGTAGTTGGTCCATAGGCTACATGTACAAGGTGGGCCAAAAGAAGTCATCCGATGTTGTTTGGCTCTCATTTTTTTTCTAAATGAAAAACTTCGATTCTGTTTTTTGATTATGTTTATTTGAACCTTTAGAATTTTATTGGTCAAGTCGAGAAGATGATATCGGCCAAATGGACGCCGTCACAAATTGGTTGCCATACGGGCTCGTTTTATGGCATGTTTCATCACTTCGGCGAGAACTTCGGGCGACAGATTCTCGCACTCGTGTCGAATGTTGTCCTTGAGGGCTTCCAGGGTCTCGGGCTTGTTCACGTAAACACGGGACTTCAAAAAACCCCACAAAAAAAGTGTGCAACGGTTAAATCGGGCGATCTTGCGGGCCAGTGCAAATCGCCAAAACGAGAGATGAGGCGACCCGGGAACGCCGCCTTCAGAATATCGGTTGTGGCTCGCGCAGTGTGTGCCGTTGCTCCGTCCTGTTGGAACCACATGTCCTCCAGTCCTAATTCGTCCAATTGCGGCAGAAAAAACTCGGTTAACATGACCCTATAGCGCGCACCATCCACTGTTATCGTTTGACCAGCGGCGTTCTAAAAAAAAAATGGCCTGATGACTCCTCCAGCGTGAACAGCGCACCATGCAGTCATTGTGCGGGTGTAATGGCTCCTCGTGCATCACTCGTGTATTTTCGGTGCCCCAGAAGTGATAGTTTTGCTTGTTAACGTACCCGCTGAGGTGGATCGCTCATTATGATTTTGGTCGAAAAATCGCTCACTTCGTCCTCGAGATTGAGAATGGTTTGGGCGTAGGTTACACGCGTTTGGCGGTCGGAGGCAGCAAGCTGATGGACTGGACTTTGTACGGGAACATGCACAGGTCTTTTACCAAAATTGACCTTCGGGACGACCGGCTGATGGCTAATTGCGAGGCACGGCGTCTGGTCGATGTTTCCGGCGACAGCTCGACATATTCGGCAACAACAGCGATATTCTCGGTAGAACGGGCGCTCCGGGGCCGGCCACTCTTGGCAACGTCTCGTGTGGTCCCATACTCTTCAAGGTTGGTGGCCAAACGGTGCAGTGTTTGCGCAGTCGGTGTCGGACGACCGGGGAATCGGCGACGGAATTCGCGCTGCGCCAACACCACAGACGAATTGTTACGCAAAAAAATAGACACGATTATTCCGCGTTCTTGGGGAGTGTATCGCTCCATGGCTTGTTCACTTGTATTCTACATCTGTCTAGTCCACAAATGTCAAAACAGATTTGACATTGGCCGCCATTTGCAAAAATAAGAGCATAGAGCAATAGGGTGATTTCTTTTGGCCCACCCTGTATATAAAGTTGTGCAGTAGGCTCTAAATAGAGTAATTTTAACCTGTACTGAGCAACGTGCGAACCTACGGATCACCATATTCGCTCTGACCGACAGCGCCCTTCGCTCCCGTTCAATGTCTGTATCATCCTTCAAATCGGGAGTGACTAAATGGCCAAGGTACTTAAAAGAATCAACTCTTTCCAAAGGTATGCCATTCAGTCGTAAAGCTGGTATTTCATTAACTTTTCTCTGTCCGCCCTGAAAGACCATACATTGACTCTTTTTTACATTATACAAAAGTCCATGATCAGTTGCATAACCCTCACAGATACTCATCAGCTTTCTGAGTCCGCAGACCGAGGCACTCAGCAGCACCATATCGTCCGCGTAGCTGATGTTATTGAAACATACGCCATCAATATAACAACCAATATGTTGCTCGCTGAGTGCCTCGATCAGCCCATTAATATATAAATTAAAAATGGAAGGTGAGCTCAACCCCCCTTGCCTCACCCCACATTCCAACCTATATGGGTCTGACAATGTGCCCGCCCACTTGACATGATTCACCTGGTTCCCGTACCAGTACTTAAAGATAGTAATAAGTTCATTCGGTATATGAGCAGCTTCCATTTTGTCCCACAAAATATCATACCGGACCAGGTCGAATGCCCTGGAGAGGTCGAGGAAGCAGGCATACACAAATGTTTTCCTGTCAGTGTAGTATCTGACAGCACTCTTCACACACAATATCGCAGTTTCTCCCGCCTTATTTTTTACTACCGGAACTACAATAGTCTTCATCATATTATTAGGTAGGTATGAATGTGATATGCAAAAGTTGTACAGCATGGCCAGCACCCTGTAAATATGAGGACCAGCGTGCTGCACATGTTCCACACTCAATCCATCATGGCCAGGTGATTTGCCTTTTGATATAGATTTCACCGCCCGAGATACATCCCTGGCCATGACCCTGGTAGTCACACATTCCCCATTCACCCCACCCTTACTTCGGGACGACGATATTGGACCTAACGGTGACCGAACAGTAAAATTATCTTTAAATTTGTCAGCAATATTTTTTAAATCGTTAGAGCCGTCAACAGTCACAGGAAGACCCGGCCGAGTTCCCAAACGGTTGGTACATTTCCAAAAACCACTGAAATCTTTTACTGCATGCTTAGTAGCGAGAGTGTCCATTTTTAACTGGTCTTGGTGTTTTTGACACCATTTTAAACGCGATTTAAATATCTTTCTACTCTCGCACATCTTTGTAAACATATCTCCAGTAGTAGGACTACCGCATAATCGCCATTCCCGAAAACTCGCCCGGGCCACCCTATGACTATCGCTCACGAGTTTATCCCAAGCAACAGTGATTTTAGGTTTACGTTTATTCTGCGTACGCTTACCACCCCCACCCTCCGAAGACGCCTGGGTTAACGCAAGCACAATGTCAGAGTACAATTTATCAATGACTAATCTGTGAGTAGGCTCATTACAATACCGATCACTACAATTTTGAAGCTCAGACGGAAAATCAATAAGTTTAAGACGTTTATGACTCTCAATTCTATACAGTGTAATAAGTTCGTTGGATTTCTCCCCCCACACAATTTTATTATTTGATACACTCGGAGTTATTTTAACCGGAGTCAAACAGTCTAACTTACATTCACATATAACGGGAAAATGGTCTGACCACATTACGTCATAATCAACATAAACATTGCACACTGTGACAGCGGCCGATTGCGAGACAACACAATGATCCAACCATCGCTTAGATCCACACGCTTGATCTATATATGTAAATGTATCAGAATTTAAACTTAACTTATTTACATCGAAAAGCACCCATTTGAATTCATTACATAAAATATTTAATTCATTAAAAAATAACTCACCAGGATGTGCATTAAAATCCCTTAAAACAAAAATAGGTTCGTTTTCAAAATCATTACTGATAGCACTTACAGTACCCATACAGTCAGTAAACAGTGTCAAGTTCTCCGATTTGTTTGTAGGCATATAAACACACACCACTATAAACGGGCTAGCGGCCGTATTAATGCGAATAGCACACACTCGCGGATTATCGCAATCTATCACAGTCACACTAGGAAACACCCGCGTATTCCATAGAAGCGCAGTACCGCCGTACGGTCGGCCACGCAGTAGGCCCGCCGTCGTGTCCACAGCTGATGTACCCTTGCAACTGAATCCACTGTCTATGCTATTTAGGTACGCCAATTCTTCTGGAAGCAGCCAGGTTTCTTGCAATGCTATCAATACGCACTCATCGCACAAACGCTGAATATCGCTAACGGCGCTCTTCACATTTTTACAATTATAGCTTGCAAACTTATAGGTTGTAGTTGCACTATCCATAGTTAGTAGGTTGTGGACCGATGTCAGCAGATACTCCGTCTACTTTTTGATGCTTATAATGCACGAAGCGTCTGAAGATAATACCTTCAGGCCATATTTTATCGTCTAAAAACATAGTTACCTTTGACTCAGAAACAAAGAACTTGTAGGCTTTGTGATCTAATACTTTTTTTGTATTAACCTTTTCTAAGAATACAGTCTCCTGAGTTTTTGTTTTTATGTAATCAATAATGTCAGACTCTAATGTATCGTTATGCACATTCGTTATAAAAATTGGTATTTTTTTGGCAGCAGCTTTGAAAGATGAAGTTATCGATTCTGCTTTACCTCTTTCGCCCAAGTACCTATAATTTTGCTTCTTTTTATTTCTACGTACAGTTTGCCAAGAATTATCTTCCTTTTCGTTGTTTTCCTGCATTGTTAGTTTAGGAATACTTGAGCTTTCGATAAATGTCTGCTTGACTTTTACTTTCTTAGCATTCTCACAGCTGACCGCTGGCGCCTCTTTGCTACTCGCTTCTACCGGCACATTCGGGATCGGTGACTCATTTATTTGCATGTCTCGAGATAACGGTTTACACACTATAACTTCTGCTTGGAAGTTATCAGTAGTCTTAGTTGCAGGGCTTTTTTGGCTCTGTCCGTTATTGGCTGACTGTTGTAAGTCCTGCTCATTAAAGGAATAATCTTGGCTCAACGTCATTCCTACAGGGCCACTTTCTACGTTCCAAGCACCCCTTCTCATGTTTACATAGCCCGTTGGAGTCGTAAATGGAGGTAGCGAAGCATGTTTTAAATCGTGTATATCTGTTTGAAGATCCTCAATTTGTTGTTGTGTGGCATATGTACTCTTAATAATTTCAATCTCCGAGTTTAATCTAGTCAAGTCTTTTAACAGTTTTGTACAATCGAGATGATCGAATAAAATTGGGGGTAGTTTTTCGAGCTCTCTTGCCACAAACACTGGAATTACATCAGGATCTGTACTTTTAAACACACTTATGATGTCATCCAAATCTCTTTTTTCTTTCCCCTTGCTTTTTCTTATAATCTTCCGTTGATCCGTCGGCAAGGATTCAAATAATAACGACTTTGATTTACAAATTTCACTGCTCGTGAAAGCTGACACACAGATTCTTTTTAAAGTTTCTTCGTCAATAACAGATATTTTATTTTGCACATAAGCTAACAGTTCGTCAATGACGATATTACAGACATTACATTTTAACACTTGCGACATTGTTTACAAAGTGCGTCGTCGCACTCAGCACGGCAGCGCACGCACTAATACTCAACCGACCTTGACCGCGGCGCGCGAGTGACTCTTTAGGTCCAGCTAGGTTAGAGTAGTAGGAGGCTTAGGTTATTTCATTTAGGTCCAGCTTCACTTTTTTAACTTTATCTTTCACTTGTACTCCGTCCATGTTTAAATTTAGCTGGTCCGTGTCCATGTCACTGATATATGAACTTTCACTATTGTTTCTCGAGTGCATATTTCCTATGACTCTTGATACACTTATTCCGTTTGGTATTGTCTGTTTCACTTGTTCTGGTGAATCCCGGAGGATAGACCCCCCGGGGTCCTCGTAGTCCATGGTTTCACTATTTATTCACTTTAGGATTTCGTTCTATAGTACGTACTGTTTTTATCTCGCCGATTTCTAGATGAGCGCGTTGCGTTGGTCGTGCGCGGGTCGGCTCTCGGGAGCTTTCAGCTGCGCGCGTCCGTTCGCTACGGCGGTCGGCGCGAGTCCCCACCGGATCGGAATCACCTCACCAAATCGGCTCGTCGTCAACAACGCGTCAACCTAACGTAAGATCAGATAGATCGGCTCAGCACTTCCGAGGCATCTCGGCGGCGGCGTCACGGCTGGATGAAGGTAGCTATACGACGTCCCTACGTAAGTAAGGCGACGACTCGCCGTAAGCAGAGCGTTGGCTCGCCGTAAGCGGGACGACACGCCCCGACGTATGCTCGTTAACCAGCTGATCCCGACCCGAAACGATGCCGTTACGATTCCTAATATGAGAATCCGTTGCAGAAGAATCCTGAAAGGTTCGAGTTCAAAGTCAATGTCAAATCACTTAAAAATTATAATCATTACATTTATAAATTATAATAATTTATTTCAAATAGGCACACAAAAGGAACTTGTGAACGTCAAAATATACAAGAAAATATAATTAATTACAGTTACTCCATTCCAAAAGAAGGTAGTTTCGTATGAAGAAGAACTCCATAGTTACCTACTCTTTTTAAATCTTTGACAATAGTTATAGGATAGAATTACTATTAAATTAGTACCACAATAGGTACAAAGAGAATTGAGGCGATGCTGACCCCGTGCAGAGCTTGTAGGTGAGCGTTGACCTTAATTTGATACATAAATTAATTATCTTATCACAATTCTCAGAATGGGGCACGAAGCAGCACGTGAAACTAATTCATTATTTTTTATTTATTTACGCGAAGCTCTCATTGGATTCAGGACAGTTTCAAGTGGGTCACTAATTTCCCAGCTCCCTGTCGCCTCTGAAAACGGGGAATAAGCGGGATATACAAAAAGTGGACTAACACGGTATATCCATTAGTGATCACTGAAATGTTTCTTTTTCTGAAAAAACAACATCTCCCTGAACTTTCTATTTGGTGCTTCGATCTATGTTTTTCGCTTTTGGTTAGGAGCAACTAAATAACTTGAGCTTTTCGCGTTTCTAATTTTCAAATTCAAATTCATTTATTCACATTTAAATAGAGTAATTAAGGGCACGCCGCGATAGCGGCGATAAAACCCCTCTTTGAGGAGTGGCTAGAGAAGCGCCACGGCGCCCTCGCCTACCGCCTGACGCAGGTCCTCACCGGACACGGAAGTTTCAGGAGGTTCCTGCACATCATTAGGCGGGAGGAAACGCCCGGGTGTCACCATTGCTAGGATCGCCCAGAGGACACGGTGGAGCACACGGTGGAGGTCTGCCCCGCTTGGGCGGAGCACCGCCGTGTGCGGAAATTAGTTTGATTTAAATAAAAAAGGCAACAGGCACGTGTACCGTGTATGAGTTTATAATAACAAGTAAAAGTGACACATGAATGATGTGCATACGAGCACTTAACAAAAACATAAAAGTTTAGGTAGGACGGAACACTTAAAGCTAAGATCAATTTCGTAGGCGCTCCAACATGCCCCCGGGCGTTGAAAGTCGAGCTTTCAACCAGACTTCGGTTCTGAAGACACAGGTAATGGGCATATCCTGTTGAAGGCCCTCCGGATGACTCCAGTAGGGGTCTTGATATCTGCTACCCGGACAATTCCATCAGTACCTACCTGGATGTACGGCGATGACTCTTCCTACGTGAGAGGTCACGTTATTAATGCCGAATATCCACCTGTCTATCTGCCTAGTCTCTAAATTTAACTGTCGATATAGTCTTTCCGTCACAAAGCATGATGTACTACCGCTTTCAAGAATTGCACGAACAACATGCTCTCGACCATTACGATCATATAATTTAATTAATGCGGTTGACAATAACACATCATGACATATACTACTGTGCGAAGATGTGACGTTGGCCGACAACGCGACATTATTCGTCTCAGTCACAGAAGACGTCGAAGACGATGGCGGCGACAAGTTATCACACGAGTTATTCGTATTATTGTGACTATTTGCAATAGGTTTAAGGTCTGCGACATGGATAAGAGTATTATGTCTGCACTTACACAACTTGCAACCTGGCCTTTTACAATGATTAAACTAATATTTATCTTCTGTCCTTTTCTTAATGAAATAGAAAGAAAAAGATGCACTGAACTTAAATTTAGTTTAGTTTGTGAACAAGGGAATCGGCGCCAATGACATTAAATTTTATTTTAATTATTTTGAAAACGCGTCCTTAATAGTAAAATATCAGAACACTGAATTCATTCTCTCTTGCCAGGGTAACGCTCCAAGGAATTACGCATACTTCACTGACAGTGATTTTTTAAAAAATCTCTGATGGCTATCGCAGAATTTGATGGCCTTGTTCTAGTTGGAATTGGTCGAGTAGATCGTAGTTGACACCGTAGAAACTCGTCGTCAAAGTTAGCTCCAACTCTTCTTCGCACGAAATTGTGCAAAATGCATGTAGCTTTAACAATTTCAATGGCAAAATCAGGGTTAAGTTGTATTGGTGAATGAAATACCCTCCATTTATTTGTCAATATGCCAAAAGCACATTCCACACATCGCCGTGCTCTACTAAGACGATAATTGAAAAAACGTCTGTCTTTGTCGAGGTTTCTGTTTGGATATGGACGCATCATATTCCTATGTAAACCAAACGCCTCATCTCCAACAAAAACAAAAGGTTGGGGGTTCTCAGTATAATTGGGTAAACTTCTGTCTACCGGTAAATTTAAATTTTTGATTTAGTAATAAAAGGTTTTAAGAATTGTAGTAATTCTTGAAAAACATGTAATGGCAAATGATAGTACTTTTCAAATATATCTGGATTTGCACATAAACGTTCATATAAAGTGTGCAACTGTCCAAGCATCAGTCTTTCACTATTAAGCGGATTTATCCAGCATCTTTTTCTGGCATTATCTACTTCTTCGTCTTTTAGATATGCTTCATAAATACACAAAATTTTCAACGGTTCATTTAATCGAAAGTCATTTGGTCTAACGTTTAATATATATAAAAAACGTCATTATGGTTATCACCCCGACTCAGAGTACCCCGACTCGGATAGGTTAGGAGCCTTCGTGGTTATTTTTTTTTAAACCACCCAGAAATAGGAGCCCCACCAAGCGGGGCTCCGTCGACTTATCTTAGCACAGGTGGTAATCAGTTACTAGTTATGTTTAATATCTACTTAGGTTACTATTACCTATAACTACGATAGAACTTACAAAGAATAAAACAAAGAAAAAATACTTTTAGATATTTATTTAAAAAAATACAAAGTTATTGTTTTTTTTAAGCTTATATTAGAAGCCACAGCTCATCATATTAGACCAAATAAGTTTTATATCTTTTGAGTGGTATGTCAAACGATTTTATATTTAATGTATGTTATGTCAAACGATGTTATATTTAATGTATGTTATGCTTATAAAAAATTGTTATTTTAAAATTATATCAATCGTTCATTATATTAACTAATTGCTATATTAAATAAAATTATAGGTTGCGTTGTTATATGTTGTTAACATTAGAGATTTTATTGTTATATCATCTATTACTTACCCGCTATAAATTAATAATTTTAAATCAGTTGGTAACGTATTAAATAACTCCACTGCTTGGTATCTGGAACAAAGCTTAGCTATGTTAAAATTTGGTGCCATTTTGTGTCTAAATTCCTTCCTTCTTGTGCTTTCTCTTACCTCACGTTCCTCTTGTGATTCATACTCATAAATATACTTAGCAAAGTGATTTAGAATTACTAATATATAAATACTTGGTACTGTTAAAATTTCCAATTCTTTAAAGTGCTCTCTACATGAGTCTCTCTGTGTGTAAAATAAACGCTTTCTTACAGTTATAGCTGTAGCTGTTACCCCAAATCATTATGCTGTATCTTAGTCTAGACTCTACCAGCGCATAATATATAGTCTTTAGTTGCTTTAGACCCAGCATATCTCCAGTATATCATATCAGCATATTTCCAGGCTCCTGATTGCATAGCATGCTATCAGCATATTTCATGCAAGAGCCTTGAAATATGCTGATATGATATACTGGAGATATTAATGAAATTGAAGAGTCAATAGCAGCCAGCTCATTTTTCCAATTTAAATGCACATCTATGTTAATACCTAAAAATTTGACTTTGTCCAATTATTCAATGTTGTTTCCTTTTACTTGTATATTCAAATTGTCGTTATGTCGAGTTGTAGTCTTAAATAAAATTATGTTAGTCTTACTTGTAGCAAGAGGTTATTTGCAGTAAACCACTCGCAGAGATATTGTAGGCTTGTATTTACATTTTTGGTCAATTCTTTTAAGTCATTTGCCCTAATTATTATATTTGTATCATCTGCAAAAACAACAAGTTTTACATCAGGCTGAACGTAATGCATAAAGTTAAGCAAGTCGTTTGTAAATATGAACTAAATCATCCCTGCCCCAATCTACATTTTGTTGCTAAATAGCAGATTTTTGGAACGAAGTTATTTAATGCGGCTTGAGGTAGGAGTAAACTGGTAGAAATCGGCGCGTAACGAAAAAGCGTGCCCCCTCCATGCGACTTTCTCTCTCTCTAGTTAGTAGATCATAGTTTTCGATGGTGTTTAGCACCCACGCCAATAGCGAGGTCAAAATGAAACTCCAAGATGACGACAACGTTATGAGAGCATTATCGCAACTTTGTCGGGCAAACGTTTTGTTGTGGTATCGTTCATCGGTGAAAAGTTCCGTCGTCCTGTCGTTTGTCGAGAAAACAATCAGTCGCATTAACGTCGACCTGGACGTCGATCTCTATCTTACCACTGATGATCGACATATCGTACTGTCGCCCTAACATTTGTCGCGTATTTGTTTCTCGCAACTATGATGCAGAGTCGAATCAGACAGACACACAATTAAAAGACCGTCTTAAGTTTTGTAAAAACATCCTGATAACACTTAAAAAAATCCACAAATTCACAACAAGGTAAGAAACTAATTCGTTAATACCCTGTAAATAAACTCTTCGTTCTCATCTACTTATTCAATCTTCCGCGCAAACCCGCAGGCTATCGTGAGTCCAATAAATCACGTTCCATAATACTCCAACCAAAATTATACCTACTAACGTAAATCATAAAAAGTGTCTGGAGCGGTCATCAGGCGTAGATAGTGCGGGGACAAGCCGCATCAATCAAACTTAGCGTCGTAGGAAGGCGCGGCTGATACCGAAACCGAGGTGAGGATTTTTGAGGACGGTTACTTTTAAAATGGGTGTTTTTTTGGTAGGTATCTAATGTTGCAGTTTTCGTTGGGGTGATTGTACGATAATATTAAGCTATTCCTAGTCAAAAATTCACTGCCTTCTATCGTCGCAGTCACAAGCGACGTTTACACTAGATTTAACATGGCCATTTTTATTGAAAAAATATATCAGTAAATGTAAAGGTATGTAAATGTAGCAGCAGAAGCAATAGCCAGCAATAGTCTGGTACCTACAATAGATAGAATTCTACATCCTATTCTTAGCGATTCGCTCGTCTTGTCGATGACTGCTGAAAATAGATCTTTTTCCTTCTACCCACCTAGAAGGTACTGGGTAAATAAGTATTATATTTTCATCAAAATCGGTCCAGAGACTCTTTTAAGTATTTTTGGCTATTTCTGAAAGTTTCGGATTTGGCCATCGATATCCGTGGATCTGGCCAACCACACGCACTTAAAAATTAACCCTGTAAGTATAGTACCTACCTACCGAACCATAGATTAACAAGGTACTTTCAGCAATGATTCATTGATTTCAAGTAGCTTCTATTTTTTTATTCGAAGCGGGGTGCTCAAATAAGTTTGAAACAGCCTCAAAACTGCAACTTAATCTGCAAAAGGACACATAGATAACCTCATAAGCGAATAGGGCACACAGTCACAGAGCGCGATGCCCCCAAAGCCAGCAATAAATTTCATTATGTCGAGCAGAATTTGTCGAATTTTTATCGCGTCAAAGATTCGGACGGGCGGACCGACTGCTCACTCGGCACGTCTGTTCTATCGTACTCACTTATGATCACCTGAAGATATTCGTGTCGTGTAGTGAACACGCAGCAACACGTCTGTACCCTTCACAAGTCAAAGATCTTACGAAATTGCTGAATTTGGGGTTAATGTTTTTGTTCAGCCCATTTATAGCATAGTGGAGCTCATTTATATATTCGAAACGGAGAACAAAGGATCCCTGTCTGTATCGTTTTTTTTTTTTTTTGTTCCGCGGTTACACAGCCCATAAACACCCCGTTACTTGTTAGTGTTAGTTCTTACTGTTTCATCCTTTTCCTATAATTTCATATCTATAGGTAGGTAGGTATGTACCTGCGAGCCTCAGCTGTGCTATAGAGGTAGGTACAATATTGTGTATGAAGCTCCATATATGGATAGGTATCTATGAGGGGAATTTTATTGAATCGATGGAAAAGCGATTTCACAATAAGTACCTACCAATGCAGTCGTGTTGGAACTCCGCCGAGATCCAACGGCTAATTAAACCCAAAGTTGTAGCTTATACCTGTTGTAAGCCGTAACCTTTCCGCAACATAAATGAGAGCGGTATAAATACCATAGCGAGTACATATATTGCAAACAATATCCCGTCCCGAATTAATTTAATCTCATCGGTAACAGTAAATTATGAACTCCAGAGTACTTTGTTTACAACACTAATCAGAAGTTTTTGATATTCAACGCGGGCACCTCCACACCGCAGACACCGCTGCGACAAGGTTCATAAGTATTCTGCGGAGTTGAACCAGCGAACCCACGGGGCATAAAAGTAGGTATCTCTTGAATAAACGTTTAACTTCGAGATTGGAGCTGTTCCTCCGCTAGACTCGGCCCAGCTATGAATTCTTACAACGCTAATGTTCAGCGAAACAGCTTTATTTACTACCTCCCAATAAAATAGCATATTTAGGTAGGTTTAATATCGGCGGGTTGGCCGCGTCTGTGGCACACGATCAATTCCAGATATTAAAGCCCCGCTTCGAATAGTAAAAGTTTTATTTCCCGCGAGGTGAGGGCCGACCTATGAGGAATGTTTATAGTGCACACGTAATAGAAGTTTTACCTCACGATGAATGTTTCTTGTAACTGTAACGGAGTAGAGTTGTTCTTATTGTCGGTATTCTCGGGGCACCTCTCTATAATGTCAGTCTGGGGGTGTTCGCGATGTTTTACATAATATCAGCGTAAAGTATTTACGTCGCAGTGTGGCTCGCTTCTGTGAACTTCGTGGAATATGATAAGCGCATTACTTTCATATTCAACAGTCGCAGTAGTGTTGATCACATTTCACCTGAGTTTACATGTACGTTATTGAACTGTTAACTTTTATTTCTGTTACGTTTTTCAGTTTTTATTTGTTTTTCATAGTCGAATCACAACGCAAATTTTAATAGCTAGTACGTCCTGTAACGGAACGCTACATGAATAATCATGTTTTGTTTATGGTTCTAATGCTAAAAGACAAAGAGACTATAAACGAATGCTTTGTTCTTTGTTTGTGTACGACTTGGAACGCGCCGGGTAAGTACGTGCGGTGCGGTACGAATGATGTGTACGAGATCGCGCCCGCGCAGCTGACGGGAGTCCACGTCAGTCGCACAGAGTGCATTTTTATATAGGGTCAGTCCAAAGAGGTCAGTCGCTTCTAGGCTGATGTGAGAGTGCACGCACGTACCGCTTTGCGTCCTGCCGAGCGCCCTAGCAGACACGACCGTTACGTAAACCATTTTAGAGGTATGACGAACAGGGCGTAAAGTTCACTCATCCTCCATAGAAAAGGGAGGATCCTCCGACCAGACGGGTGTTGTGTCTGGCGGGCAATTGCCCAACGATTGATGTTGAGAAATTGTATCTATAATAATAATAATAATAAGGCAAACTAATCTGCTTCAGGGAGGGCAATACTCGCCCTAGAGTAATGCGCTTTGTGAGGCGGGCGTTCTCGGGGACTGATATAAGTTCTCAAGATTATTTGTCCCGCGTCACAGAGCGTATCGACTTCCTGAAGCAGAAAGTGTATGCATGGGCAAACCGTATTCGTCGGTATAAGCGGCGAGTAGACCGATACACTCAGAATCGCACCTTCCAGAACGATGAAAGGTGGGTTTATAGGGGTTGGGAGCGACCGGACCAAGGTGTGGCTGACACGTGCCTGCCGGATGATGATGCCATGTATTCCTTTTGGCGTAGTATCTGGTCGGTGCCTGTCAGTCACACCGAAGGTGATTGGGCTCGGGAAGTCGAGCGAGCTTGTGATCCAATACCAGAAATGGAGGCCATTACCATCTGCGCCCAAGATGTAGCTCGTGCAGTCCGTCCGTTGCCTAACTGGAAATCTCCAGGGCCGGACGGGCTGCACAACTTTTGGGTCAAATGGTTAACAAGGTCGCACGCTCGCTTGGCATCTCAGTTCCAGATTGCTTTAGAGTCTGGTTCGCTACCCCAGTTCCTAACCACAGGAGTTACCCACCTGCTCCATAAATCAGCTAGCACTGCGGAACCCAAAAATTATAGGCCGATCACATGTTTACCGACGGTCTATAAAGTTCTTACATCCATTTTGAGAGCTAAAATTAACAAACATATAGACACCAACTCCATTATGTCTGCCTCTCAAAATGGATGTAAGAATGGGTCCCGCGGTACTAAGGAGCTACTCCTCATTGATATGGCCATTAGCCAACAGGTTCGTCGTTCCCGAAAGGATCTGTCGACATGTTGGATAGATTATAAGAAGGCCTATGACTCGGTACCACATACATGGCTCATGAGGGTGCTGGAGTTGTATAAAGTAGATACAACTCTGCGCACCTTCCTGATGACGTGTATGGGGCAATGGAGGACGGTCCTTCGCTATCCAGGATGTCGAAATATCCAGAGGAATAGCGAGCCGATAAGGATCGAGCGAGGCATATTCCAGGGCGACAGTTTGAGTCCGCTTTGGTTCTGCTTAGCCTTGAATCCTCTAAGCACGCTGCTTGAAGATTCAGGTCTAGGCTATCGGTTGAGGAGAGGTGGTCAGGTTATATCTCACCTCCTCTACATGGATGACCTAAAACTCTTTGCCCCCAACAATTTGCAACTGATGGAGCTACTGAAAATTACTGAAACCTTCAGTAGCGCCATCAGGATGGAATTTGGTGTGGACAAATGTGCGGTCATGCATGTAAAGCGAGGGGAGATTGTGGAATCCGTGGGAATTCAACTCTCGGATTCCACAAACCTTAGAGCCCTCTCCGCATCCGAAACCTATAAGTATTTGGGTATGTCGGAAGCGTTAGGCATCAATGTTACTGACATGAAGCAATCGTTGAAGGAGCGCTTCTTTGGCCGCCTGAAAAAAGTACTTAATAGTCTTCTATCAGGCGGAAACAAGGTGCGTGCCTTCAACAGTTGGGTCATGCCGGTTTTGATGTACTCTTTCGGCATACTCAAATGGACTCAAACCGAACTAGACGCCCTGGATAGGAGGGTCCGGACGCTGTTGACCGCAAATCGATTGCATCACCCACGGTCATCGGTAATGAGGCTGTATATCCCGCGAAAGTGTGGAGGTCGAGGCTTTTTAAACGCTAAGACCCTCCACAATCGCGAGATATGCAGTCTCAGGGAATATTTCCTAGAAACCGACGTGGGGATGCATCGAGATGTAGTCGCGGTGGACAAGGGCCTCACCCCGCTCTCCTTGGCTAAAGAGAACTGGCGCAAGCCAGTAGTGCTTGACACCAATGATCGCATGGAAGTATGGCAAAGTAAGGAGCTTCACGGACGCTTTTACCGGGCCCTACATGGACCCGATGTAGATTTACTAGCGTCCGTAGCCTGGCTGCGGTTCGGTGACCTCTTTGGAGAAACCGAAGGTTTTGTCTGTGCAATTATGGACGAAGTTATGATGACGAACAATTACCGGAGATTTATTGTGAAAGACGGCACGGTTGACATCTGTCGGGCATGCCACCGGCCGGGGGAATCAATCAGGCATATTATCTCCGGGTGTTCTCGTCTAGCTAACGGAGAGTACTTGCATAGACACAACCTTGTAGCTAGGATAATACATCAGCAACTTGCTCTGAAATACAACCTTGTGGAATCGGAGGTGCCGTACTACAGGTATGTGCCCGACCCAGTTCTCGAAAATGGAAATATCACATTGTACTGGGATCGATCCATCATCACTGACAGGACTATTGTTGCCAATAAGCCTGATATAGTGGTGGTGGATCGATCAGAGCGGCGTGCAATGATTGTTGACATAACCGTCCCGCATGATGAGAACCTCGTGAAAGCCGAGAAAGATAAACAAATCAAGTATCTTGACTTGGCTCGCGAGGTTGTCGACATGTGGCATGTGGACTCAGCAATCATTGTGCCGATAGTAGTGACAGCCAATGGCTTAATAGCCAAGAGCCTCGACCAACACCTGAGGAGGCTCTCGTTGGGCAGCTGGATCAAGGGCTTGATTCAGAAAGCGGTACTTCTGGACACGGCTCGCATTGTCAGGAGGTTCCTCTCTCTGGAGCCCTGACCGCCGGTAGCTTGGACCCTGTTCCCGATACCGGTGGGCTACTATTTTTTATATTTTTAAATGTTTTTTTTATCTTTTTGTTTATAAAAATATTTAAAAATGTAATTTGTAGGTATTTAAATGAAATAAAGGAAATAATAATAATAATAACGTTTATTGTGTCCAGAAGTTATACATAAACAATTACGGGTTTGGAGTCTTCATTTAAGCAAATAATGCCTGTATTAGAAGACTCCGCTCCTTCACAACAGTAGGTACTTACATAAACACAACAAAAACAGAAACATGGGTGTAGTAAAACAAAATATAAAACAAAATATAATTATGTGAACGCGTGTGAGTGTGCATTTGTGTTGTTGAGTGTAAATGAGTGTTATGGATGTGTGGTTGTATGAGTATGTGTGTGTGAATGTACGTGAAAGTATGGGAGAGTCTACAGTGTGTGTGAGCGGGCCGTATACTTGTATTAGGTTACGTTTTGTAGGAGAGCTTCAGTATTTTCATATGTCAGTGGTTTTATCCAGTCAATCAACATTTCTTTACATAAATATGATGAGATTTTGCATATATAAAAATTTCTTTATTTATTTTGTTGTACAGTTGAGCAGATCGTTTACTAAGTTGCATAGATCCGAATTTGGTTTTGATTAAAGGTATTTGCACTATATTGTGTTTTCTTCTCTTAGAGTGCATGTCCGAATTATAAGGTAAGGTTTTGTGCTTTTTTAAAACTATTTGAGTAATGTATAGTTTCCTAACTGACAGAACACCACTAAGTTTGTAGAGGTTCTCTGTGGAATATCTCCTTTTTTTAAAATGCATTATTTTGAGCAGGGCACGTTGTGCTCGCTCCAGTTGGATGAATTTAGATTTTGTTGCCCCGCCCCAAACAGGAATGCAGTATATCAATATTGACTGCGCAAGAGAAATATATATTTGAGTGAGCACATTTCTAACAGGTTTACCGCTACTCTGTATATCTATCTATGCTAATTGCGCGGTAAACTCTGCTTGCGAGATGCAGGATTTGCGTGACGTCAGTATGACGCGTTGTTCGCATGTGGCGTTGTAGAGGTATCTACAACGCCACATGCGAACAACGCGTCGCTACATCACTCCCCTCCGGAGACCGGAGGTCGATAGTGGGCTAAGTCTTATATCTTGCGATGCTTGCCAGGCCAGCTGAGGTTCCAGTGAGTCGGAACCGGTTGCCGCATAGTTCACGGTGAGTCGGAACTGTCTGCGAAGATGCCCAAGTGAGTCGGGGTGGCGCATAGTTCGCGGTGAGTCGGAACTGTCTGCGAAGATGTCCCCAGTGAGTCGGGGTGGCGCTGCGTAATACTCCAGTGCGTCGGATGTCGTACAGCGCCGGGTTGAGGCTGGCTGCTGCGTCGACCAGGAGAGGAAGCTCTTCTTATTGACCGGCCGAAAGTGCAGTATGCTGTGCCGATGTTGCTGATGAGGCTGAGGGGGTGAACAGGGCGTAAAGTTCACTCATCCTCCGTAGAAAAGGTAGGATCCTCCGACCAGACAGGTGTTGTGTCTGGCGAGCAATTGCCCGACGATTGATGTTGGGAAATTGTACGAGTACCTATGCTAATTGCGCGGTAAACTCTGCTTGCGAGATGCAGGATTTGCGTGACGTCAGTATGACGCGTTGTTCGCATGAATCTTTTTTTTCAAAATCTACTACGAAGTGTGAGAAACACCAACAGGAATGGGACGTAGTCAAATAATGATACAACGATTATACGTAACTGACTTATATTTCAGTTGAACTGCACATACAAAAACCAATACTTAGCACTAGGTATTTATTAATTCTCTTATAATCTATCGGTATCGCGTGGAGTCTAAAATCCCAAGACCGTGCGACCGCCAAGCGTTCCTTTTAACCCGATTTTTTTTTTTCGTTTTAAGCGGCCGTAATCGCTGTTTTTACTTCTTCCTTCGTGACCCAAGTAAAGCTCCTGGATATGATCTCATAACAGGCAAAATCCTAAGAGAGCTGCAAAAGGAAGGCATTCAATTTCTCACTTTCCTGTACAACGCTATCCTGCGAAGAGGTATGGTCCCACTTCAATGGAAAGTGGCTAAAGTTATAATGGCTGTCAAACCGGGCCAGAATCCTGTTGAGGAGCAATCATATAGACCTATTAGCCTGCTGCCCAATCCCTCGAAAATCATGGAGATTCTTATCCTGCGTAGATTGTCTCCGATTATCTCCTCGAGAGATCTGTTACCTGATCATCAGTTTGGTTTTCGCCGAAAACACAGTACCATAGAACAAGTACACAGATTGGTGGAACATATTAACAAAGCTCTTGAGTTAAAACAGTACAGTTCTGCAGCCTTTTTGGATATATCTCAGGCATTTGATCGTGTGTGGCATGACGGGCTACTGTTCAAGATAAAACGAGACCTGCCCATAAACTTCTACAACCTTATAAAGTCATATCTAAGCGACAGAAACTTTTTTGTAAAACAAGGAGAAGAGTTAACTTCCTTACATACTATCTAAGCTGGGGTCCCGCAGGGCAGTGTAATGGGTCCAACGCTGTACCTGATCTTCACAGCTGACCTCCCAACGACCGAAGGTGTGGTCACTGGAACATTTGCAGATGATACAGCAATCCTTTCAGTAGACACTTCACCAGAAGTTGCAGCACAAAAGCTTCAAAATAGTCTCGATTACGTATCCAAATGGCTCAAAGACTGGCGAATCAAAGCCAATGAAACCAAATCCGTCCAGGTGACTTTCACTAACAGGAAAGGAACATGTCCCCCTCTCACTCTAAACGGAATACCTCTACTGCAGGAGGATTACGCCAAGTATCTTGGAATTTATCTGGATAGACGTCTAACTTGGAAGAAGCACATATTTACAAAGCGGTTAGCTATGGGCCAACAGTTGCGCACAATGTACTGGCTACTAAATAAAAAATCTCAACACTCACTTCAAAACGACTTGTTACTTTATAAATGCATAATAAACCCTATAATATGGACATACGGCTTACAATTGTGGGGATCAGCGGCAAAATCAAATATTTAAATTATACAAAGGTTCCAGTCAAAAATTTTAAGAATGATAACGAACGCACCTTGGTATGTCTCAAATAAGACGCTCCATCATGACCTCTGTATCAAAACTGTCATAGAAGAAATCTCAGAAAGGACAAAAGCGTACGAAGAGTGAATCACAAACCATTCAAACATGCTAGCAGTAAACCTGATGAATACCCAAACATCACTAGAAGACTGAAAAGAAGGATTCCCCAAGACCTGGTTTGAGAGGTTAGAACAATAGACGGAGCAGTCACTGGGTGGCTTCCGTACAAACCTGCTAATTTTACCAAACATATTGCTGAATATCTGCAAGAATGATAGATCGCAATAAAAGGATAATAAAAAAATAAAAAAATTGAGCGGGAAGAAGCGAGTTTTCCGATTGGTTCCCGCGATTTGCGGCAATCAATCACAGAGCGACCATGAATTTAGTAAAACTAGTAAAAAGGTAAAATATTAAGACGAATATCAATTAAAATAATCGATTAGCACAATCAAAATTCACAAGCCCTAACAGAAGTTGAAGTGCCAACTAGTTTAAGTGGAAATCCCGATTTAGGGTAAGTTTTAAATAGCACATAAATCACGCACATCATAGTCATGCAGTTTTATTGCCAATAATTTTCTGTTGCTTATTTCATCTTATTAAGTATGCACCATTTAGGAATAGCTTCGGGGATCGCTAATAATGCTGTATCATGCTACATAATTTCCTTTTACCTAGTACATTTTTTATTTTAAAATTTAAATTCTTAACGTGTCGTTATTATTGATTTTGACTGTTTTCTTTTTGCTCAAGCTTGCTTTATATGTAAACTCCGTTCTGGTCAGTACCACCACGTCAATACTACTACGATTAGATAGGTATCTCTTCCTCGTTGTCGTCGGTGGTACCCCAGCACGGAAGTTACTAGGCCGAGTTCTAATCAGCTGGAACGGTAGTTTCCAGGTTTCATTTTTACACTAAGCCTTCGTCGGCAACAGCTCCGCGTCCGGCTACCTACGGACCGAGGACATCCACGACGCTTCGCCACCGGTGTGCTGAGCAAGTCTGACGGCCGTGCCGTTTTTTATAATAATAATAATAATTATCAAGTATCTTGACTTGGCTCGCGAGGTTGTCGACATGTGGGCCTCGACCAACACCTGAGGAGGCTCTCGTTGGGCAGCTGGATCAAGGGCTTGATTCAGAAAGCGGTACTTCTGGACACGGCTCGCATTGTCAGGAGATTCCTCTCTCTGGAGCCCTGACCGCCGGTAGCTTGGACCCTGTTCCCGATACCGGTGGGCTACTATTTTTTATATTTTTAAATGTTTTTATATCTTTTATATTCTAATATTTAAAAATATAATTTATATGTTTACATTTAAATAAAGGAGATAATAATTAAATTAGAAAAAAATGTGATAATGTTGACAAGGGCAGCTTCTCGACGTCCACGTCTACCACCTCCGGACTCTTCGCTCAGCTCCGCCTCACCATCGCCGGTACCCAGCCCCACTGTGAGTGCTGTGACGACACCGGCCGCGGCAGTTGCGTCGAGTTCGAGCGACGAGTATTTCTCCCCGCCCACGACGCCACCACCTGCTCGTCGACGGGGAGGACGCCGGCCGCCGGCCGGCTTAGGACCTCGAGGCCCACCGGCCTCTGATAGGGTCCCAGCTCCCGGCGGAAGTGTGCAGCGCATGAGATGGACACAATCCATCAATAAGAATGTCATGCGCTCATACTATGGGGCTACAGAGGGGGGAAACAATCTGACCGCGTACCGTGTTCGGATGCTCTCTCTTTTTCAGGTGCTTGAGCCAGCTGTCAACGTTACGGCACAACGACTGTCGGATCAGGTGCGGGTCATCCAGCGTAATCACATGTTAGATGACACTGTACTTGATCGCCTGCGAAATGTAATGCAGAGTAGCCATGTCGTCGTCCCCCAGTCGCAGACTGTTGTAGTACTACCGCAGTCCAACACAAGTCATGCTGACGAGGGGAGTAATGACAGGGCTACAAACGTAAGTACCCAGTGCAATGAGGAATTGAGGCGTGCTTTGGAGGATGCGATTCAGGAATATCGCTTCATGTCGCCTGAACTTAGGCCACGCTTACCTCGTTTGCCCATGCATAACAAAAATAGGGCGCTGGTGGCGGTTCTGGATGCGCAGTTATCAAGTTATTTTGATGTCTGCGAAGACCTCACCGATACTCATTCAATTCTGTACTACGCGGCTGTAGCGGCATGTCGTGTAGCTCACGTCAAATTTGCCAGTGACTCTAGAGCTACACGACCGAAACCAGCCATACCAGCTTGGCAGTGCAGAATTGAGCGTCGTATTGGTGGGGCCAGAGCGCTCATCGGCAAACTAATCTGCTTCAGGGAGGGCAATACTCGCCCTAGAGTGATGCGTTTTGTGAGGCGGGCGTTCTCGGGGACTGATATTAGTTCTCAAGATTATTTGTCCCGCGTCACAGAGCGTATCGACTTCCTGAAGCAGAAAGTGTATGCATGGGCAAACCGTATTCGTCGGTATAAGCGGCGAGTAGAGCGATACACTCAGAATCGCACCTTCCAGAGCGATGAAAGGTAGGTTTATAGGGGTTGGGAGCGACCGGACCAAGGTGTGGCTGACACGTGCTTACCGGATGATGATGCCATGTGTTCCTTTTGGCGTAGTATCTGGTCGGCACCTGTCAGTCACACCGAAGGTGATTGGGCTCGAGAGGTCGAGCGAGCCTGTGATCCAATACCAGTAATGGAGGCTATTACCCCCCAGATGTGGCTCGTGCAGTCCGTCCGTTACCTAACTGGAAATCTCCAGGGCCGGAAGGGCTGCACAACTTTTGGATTAAATGGTTTTCAAGGTCGCACGCTCGCTCGGCATCTCAGTTCCAGACTGCTTTGGAGTCTGGTTCGCTACCCCAATTCCTAACGACAGGAGTTACCCACCTGCTCCATAAATCAGGTAGCACCGCGGAACCCAAAAATTATAGGCCGATCACATGTTTACCGACGGTCTATAAAGTTCTTACATCCATTCTGAGAGCTAAAATTAACAAACATATTGACACCAACTCCATTATGTCTGCCTCTCAAAATGGATGTAGGAATGGGTCCCGTGGTACTAAGGAGCTACTCCTCATTGATATGGCCATTAACCAACAGGTTCGTCGTTCCCGAAAGGATCTGTCGACATGTTGGATAGATTATAAGAAGGCCTATGACTCGGTGCCACATACATGGCTCATGAGGGTACTGGATTTGTATAAAGTAGATGCAACTCTGCGTACCTTCCTGATGTCGTGTATGGGGCAATGGAGGACGGTCCTTCGCTATCCAGGATATCGAAATATTCAGAGGAATAGCGAACCGATAAGGATCGAACGAGGCATATTTCAGGGCGATAGTTTGAGTCCGCTTTGGTTCTGCTTAGCCGTGAATCCTCTAAGCACACTGCTGGAGGATTCAGGTCTAGGCTACCGGCTGAGGAGAGGTGGTCAGGTTATATCGCACTTCCCCTACATGGATGACCTAAAACTCTGCTCCCAACAATTTGCAACTTATGGAGCTACTGAAAGTAACTGAAAATTTCAGTAGCGCCATCAGGATGGAATTTGGTGTGGACAAATGTGCAGTCATGCATGTAAAGCGAGGGGAGATTGTGGAATCCGTGGGAACCCAACTCTCGGATTCCACAAACCTTAGAGCCCTCTCCGCATCCGAAACCTATAAGTATTTGGGTATGTCGGAAGCGTTAGGCATCAATGTTACTGACATGAAGCAATCGTTGAAGGAGCGGTTCTTTGGCCGCCTGATAAAAGTACTTAATAGTCTTCTATCAGGCGGAAACAAGGTGCGTGCCTTCAACAGTTGGGTCATGCCGGTTTTGATGTACTCTTTCGGCATACTCAAATGGACTCAAACCGAACTAGACGCCCTGGATAGGAGGGTCCGGACGCTGTTGACTGCAAATCGAATGCATCACCCACGGTCATCGGTAATGAGGCTGTATATCCCGCGAAAGTGTGGAGGTCGAGGCTTTTTAAACGCTAAGACCCTCCACAATCGCGAGATATGCAGTCTCAGGAAATATTTCCTAGAAACCAAAGTGGGGATGCATCGAGATGTAGTCGCGGTGGACAAGGGCCTCACCCCGCTCTCCTTGGCTAAAGAGAACTGGCGCAAGCCAGTAGTGCTTGACACCAATGATCGCATGGAAGTATAGCAAAGTAAGGAGCTTCACGGACGCTTTTACCGGGCCCTACATGGACCCGATGTAGATCTACTAGCGTCCGTAGCCTGGCTGCGTTTCGGTGACCTCTTTGAAGAAACCGAAGGTTTTGTCTGTGCAATTATGGACGAAGTTATGATGGCGAACAATTACCGGAGATTTATTGTGAAAGACGGCACGGTTGACATCTGTCGGGCATGCCACCGGCCGGGGGAATCAATCAGGCATATTATCTCCGGGTGTTCTCGTCTAGCTAACGGAGAGTACTTGCATAGACACAACCTTGTAGCTAGGATAATACATCAGCAACTTGCTCTGAAATACAGCCTTGTGGAATCTGAGGTGCCGTACTACAGGTATGTGCCCGACCCAGTTCTCGAAAATGGAAATATCACGTTGTACTGGGATCGATCCATCATCACTGACAGGACTATTGTTGCCAATAAGCCTGATATAGTGGTGGTGGATCGATCAGAGCGGCGCGCAATTCATTGTTGACATAACTGTCCCGCATGATGAGAATCTCGTGAAAGCCGAGAAAGTTAAACAAATCAAGTATCTTGACTTGGCTTAAAAGGTTGTCGACATGTGGGATGTGGACTTAGCGATCATTGTGCTGATAGTCATGACAGTCAATGGCTTAATAGCCAAGAGCCTCGACCAACACCTGAGGAGGCTCTCGTTGGGCAGCTGGATCAAGGGCTTGATTCAGAAAGCGGTAGTTCTGGACACGGCCCGCATTGTCAGGAGGTTCCTCTCTCTGGAGCCCTGACCGCCGGTAGCTTGGACCCAGTTCCCGATACCAGTGGGCTACTATTTATTATATTTATAAATATTTTTATACTTTTTATATTCTAATATTTAAAAATATAATTTATGTGTTTACATTGAAATAAAGGAAATAATAAAACTATCATTTACCTCGGACAATGTCCATATTTGGTTAGTAAAACAAATTGCTTAAAGATATAGGTTAGTAAAAAAAAAGTGTAACATGTTTATGCCCCTGTGACGTCACCGTACAGCACAGCACTGAACTTCGGCCAACTTCCATCTCCGGCCAGCGGCGGGATTTCGCCTGCAACTACAGGGGAGTACCTATCCCTGCAGAAGTGGCAAGTGGCAACAGACAACTGTAACCCACGACCACTGATTTATAAACTAAAGAGAGATATGCCAAGGGGGCGTGGCGCGTGTGAACAATGTATGCACAAAACAGAAACAAACGCGGGCGCCGTTGATTAGTCGTGAACGCAACTACACACGGAGCGCATCACTAATGTTTTCGCAAAAATGCCAAGCTGTTCGGTGGTGATTTGTAAAAATCGAAGTGTCACAAAAAACTACAAGTCAGATGGCATCACCTATCATCGGTAAGTACTCAATTAATGTCTTATTTTAGCAAATAACAATAAAATACATTATTACTTACGGTAGAATCCACAAAACTCTAAAAAAGGTGTCAAGTCTATCACTTCGAGTTTTGACTCATACATTGCCGTTTAAGCACTTATTACCGAGCTTCGAAGAAATACTAAAGTGGCAATGTAGGTAATGCTAAACAACGCGGTCATAGTTTCATCGCTACCTGGCACGCTCGCTGCTCGGTGCCGTGATGTCAATGTAGTTGTGTGTCTCTACCACAGGTCTCTACATTGCGATCTCTGTTACGCGATTGGCTCGCGTTGAGTGTGGTGACTGTTATAGCGTGAGTGAGCGCGTGTTCGTATTGTAGTGCATATGTAGTTGTAATTTTTGAAGGCGACAGCCGGACTCGAACAGTTGGGCAGCCACACCATATCTCCCTTTAGTTTATAAATCTGTGCCCACAAATCTTTGTGTGCATCCTGACTTCACCAGCTTGGTTTTATTATTTTAAAGGTACACATCCGTTTTTTTATTCAGTCGCCAAATACTAGGTGGGAATCAAACGGGTGGAGGCTACATTGCCTACTTGGTGCTACAATTTGAGCATTTGTATGAACACCTATTTTAATTAACTAAAGTATCCTGTTTCTGTAAAATTAACAGTTACACAACACAGTTCCATCACCTACAGTAGATAGATTCTGATGCTAAAAGCGCTACACCGACATCTTTGCAATTGTGTCTCTAGAAATAACAAGACTAAACCTTGTAGTCGAGTTCTTACTCTGGGATGCTGCTGGTGGCCATTCAAGACAGTATGAAAATACCTTCAAGGTGTTTTAAGATACTCATTTAGCTAAGGTCATCATCTGCCTAGCCTTTTCCCAACTATGTTGGGGTCGGCTTCCAGTCTAACCGGATTCAGCTGAATACCAATATTTTACATGGAGCGAGTGCCTATCTGACCTCCACAACCCAGTTAATGGGTAATACGATACCCCTTGGTAAGACTGGTTGTCAGACTTTCGGGCTTCTGACTACCCGTAACGACTGTCAAAGATCTACGAATGACAGCCGGGACCAACGGCGTAACGAAAAAAATAAATTTAAGACAGTTTGGCTTTAGTAGAGGCAAGTCAGCCGAGGACGCAGGTATATATTTGACCAACTCCATAGCTTCTTACGTCGAAAAGGGCGAACACGCCATGGCAGTTTGCCCTGCCTAGTTTGGAGACCACTGCTCAAATTACTATGTTTTATATTCTAATTACAGTAAGCATACAATGGTATTATTTTTGAAATTTATTGTCTATTAATGGCCCAATACATTATTCTAATTATGCCTTTTTAATTCTAGTCTTGAAAGGCGTAATAAAAGGCTGGTAGGTATTTATAAGGCAGATGTATGTGGAAACACCAGGAGGAGACGCCTTTAATAGATGATCTTATTGGTGATGTTCTTCAGAAAATTCAGGTGCGTAGTACTGTGGTAGGTAGTATCTACACGCAACGTCGCAACCGGCTTGCGTCTATGACCAGATGTATGAAAGTAAACAAAGCAAAAGGAGAATTTAAGGATCGTAGTAGATGGCGTTCTGTAGTTTCTGCCTACCCCATGGGAAGGAGACGTGAGTTTGTGTATTTGTAATTTATTCTTCATTTCCATGAACAACCTCCCAGTTATATCTACGGCGTTAATAAACGATGTCCCTAACTGCGCTCCGTGCGACCGTGCTCGTAAATAGTCGCGGGAGCAAGGGTCGCGGTGTGCGAGTGTGGGCGCGTGGCACAGATGGCGCCGCGAGTATGGCGACCCCGTGTAAAGTATTAACTGATCATTAGGACGCACTAAATAACTGGCATGTATGCTAAATGGATTCTGATACTTTTCGGTGTTATGGTTTGTTGTTATTTTAAACTAACTTTTGCCCGTGATTGTGTTCGCGCGACTCCAGGCTTTATTTTTAAGCTATGAAGTAAGTAGTGTTAGTGCTACCCTAGGCCAGCACGAACAACCAAAATCTTTATTTCAAACAACTTCAAATAACAAAATCAACGTATTTACCGTAAATTCCAATCAAACATAGGTACAACTATCCAATAGCGTTTAGGTTTATTTTTTTTTTTCGATAAGCACATGTAGTAACATCCATTTAGACCATACTTATAATAAATCTGTAGAAGTGAAAATTCTGTACATTGAAAATATCAAAAATTTGCTAATCGTTAGTTGTCAAAGTGAAACATCGGCGAAACGTTGGTTGGCAAGTGATAATCTGGCAAACAATTTTCTGCGAAAAGGCAGGACACCGGTGGCCACACAACGGCCGCAGAGACGGCTGTCATGAAAATTATGGCAGCGGGGTTGGACGAATAGTGGTGGCCTAGTGATAACGGCCCCGACTTACGAGTTATAGGTCGAGAGTCCGAACCCAGGCAGGCGCTTTACTTTGTGTAAATTATTTCATCACCACTGCTCTTAAAAATAGTGAAGGAAAACATCGTGACTTCGTGAGAAAACAGGCATGTCCTAGATCCAAAAGATCGAAGACATGTGACATCTACCAACCTGCACTGGGCCCGGTGGTGGATTACGGCCCACTCCCTCTCACCGAGAGGAGGCCTGGGTCAGCAGTGGGAACATTATAGACTAGTGTCAAAATACTCTAGGGAAACACACCAACTTCACTGAAATAAGATTTGTGACGCCATTCGACGGTAAATTGCGGACGTTATGTGGCGGCCATCGCCACATAACACATCTAAGGAAACCGTAGCTTTTAGAAGTTAATAAGGCAAGGAACCCGATGCACTAACATTCTGAAACAAAGCCTCTCTGGAAAACCGTTTGTATGCCGCATAATGCGTACAAAAATATGTCATATGCACTTCCTTTTGGGATTGTGAGTTACCTACCTACGGTAATCGGGCGTTCAGACGCGATGGGAACCGATCGGTTTTCACACGGCTCTTGTTTACATTAACATAGGCATACCCGTTCAATGTCCCGTGCGTCTGAACGGGCGCTAGGAGGGGCTTAAAGGATAAACATAATCTAGGACACAGCACAGTGATATTAATACAGAAAACACCCTATGCTTGAGCACTCGTTTCTGGCGGCAGAAAAGAGTTATTAATCACTAGCAACCCGCCCCGGCTTCGCACGGTTTTTACTACTATATTACTATTTTATTTCGATTTTAGATTAATGTTACATAATTATGAATGTATTCTAGATTAATGTTACATAATTATGAATGTATTCTATATAAATGAATATGAACCGTAGCATCAAAATCTGTTCCATAGTTAAGGGGGAAGCGTCGGGGTAGCCCGCGAAATTGAAACTTTCTTATCTTTTTAGCAATTCGCAGGTCGTGCCATGTTGATTAAAATATGATTCGCGAGCGTAACAAATATGACTTTACACAATTATAATCATTAAAATATGATTCGCGAGCGTAACAAATATGACTTTACACAATTATAATCATTAAAATCATTAATACAACTCTGAATATATTCCTATTATTATTATTTATTTATTTATTTATTCAGTAGTACACATAAGTTATATACATTTAAGTGAAAGACTATTTTATGAATATTTTTATATTTTAATTAGTTATTGGCTAATAGGCTAGATTGTAATAAAGTACTAATCGCATAAAATAAAAAAAATATAAAATAATCAATCAAGCTTTTATTAAAAAACTAAAACATACACACACATGTAAAACAGAAAGAAAATTACATCTTTTTTTAACGATATTATGCAGGATGAAATTGAAAACTTGCGCCAACTCGAAATAGAAGGGGCAGTAACTTTTACATAATGAATACCGTCTTAGACAGTGCAAACTAAGATATTGCCTACAAGTAGACACGAATTATCGTCGTTCCACTAAAACAATTTTCTTTTTCAAAATTATTAAAACTAATAATAAAATTAAAGTATCAATTTTAGCGCGCGCCGGATAAGTAATCCATTCATCGATTAGTTCACAACATGGAGCAAGCTGGCAACGCGTTGAACTAGTGGTATTTGCATAATTTTGATCGTTCCTACGAAAAAAGGGCGCGCGTCGACGTTGCCAAATCGCTACCTACGAGCACATATCGCCCTTTCCAATGACATGCTCGAAATTTTCTTTACAACACGTTGTTTTAATTTGGCGCACCAATTCAATTTCATCCCGTATATTAGATATTAATCAAATAGTTTATAAAAGGTTACGAATCCTGGTTACTAAGTCAAGTGGCACCACTTTCATTACAAAAAACTTATTCGTCTAGAATTAAAATACATAACGTTATACTAAGTTTTCTCTTTATAACACATGCAATTAACCAGATGTGAGAGGGAAAAAAACGCGCGCAGCAACGTACACGATAGAAGTGAAACTTCTTAAAAAAAATAAAGAATAAGAGAGATTTAGTTGGAGAGACATCTTTCTTCTTTCTCGTGTAACAAAATGTACCTTAACAACGACACGTCCTTGAAATGTCATTCTCAATTCTCGTTAAATTATCGAATCGCCGTCTAAGAAGTTTCACTTCAAAAACTCTATACTAATAAAAAACAACTAAAACTAAATACCAATATTCATTAGGAAACGATGCCTGACTTTGGCACTCACTAATGTTGACAACAATAATTTCAAAACTTCATGAATATTGTTTTAGTCCGTGGACATGATATAGACATGACGGCGTTACACGTGCAGCTGCCCGAGTTGCGCACTACGCACTGCAATGTTAACAACAACAATAAAGGCAACCAGGGGTGTGAGCTGTTCCTCGTCAGTGCTACATAAACATGCTAAATATACTGAACAGTCACATTGTGCAACATTCTTGCGATATAAAAACCGAATAACCACAAAACAGGTGACATAAAAATAGTTTTAGTTTTACAATTCGTAGAATAAATAACATGTAAACTTAATATTTTGTAGACACGGCAAGGTTTTCTGTATAACATGAAAACGCGACTTTGTTAAAAATGTTACATTGCAATCTTAATAGAACATGGTTGCAAAAACTTTCTTACGTTGATGCAAACGAGACGCATACAAGTATTAGTAATTTGAATAAAACCATAACTAATAGTAGATAAATAAATTAACAATTTGGTTAAGGAATCTTAGATCATACTTGAATACTTTTTTTGAGTCTTAACCTTATCTAGCGGAGTCTTATCCATATCTAGCGGGCGTAAAAAGACACGTAACGAAGCCGAAAGCCACTTGTACTCCCCGTCATTGTAATATTTTTTTTTATACCGGACCATTATACCTGGAAACCTTCTAGATACGGAGATATTGAAGGTCAAAATGCCAACTTTTACTGACGTTTTTTTTCACGAAAACAAGTTTTTAATGTTATAACGCAACTTTAAATAGTAGCTTAGTTTGATGTACAGAATGCGTAGTTGACGGCTATCTGATGTGTCTTTTTACACCCTGTTTATGCAGTGAGTTCGTGTAGTTCACGAACAGCGGGCGCGTGTCGGGCGAGCTAGCGCCGCGAGTTGTCGCTGCGCTGCACGGCCGACATGCCGTCCACGAAGCGCGTCCGGAACAGCACGTTGGCGTTGTTGAACATGCCGTCCTTCAGAGACACGATTATAAACTGCAAGAAAAGTTATGGAGTTTATATCCCATTTATTGGAATTGTAACTATTTTATGAACACATGATTATGAGCAACCGAAAGCCGAATTTGATCAAACTCTTCTCTAGTATCAGCCTTAGGCGCTCTCCTAACCGAAAGTGACTATCGCGCTTGTACGCGATCGTTTACATAAATTATGACGTATAATTGCAAACGTCGACGTCGTCAAATAAACTCTACAGTCGGTTTCAGTAATGACACAGGGTAATGCGAATAAATTTTGATTGTTTTTATATTTTTTCCATACAAAATACGAAGGTAATGTTATGTGAGTGTTACCTGAGAATGTTTGAAGTGTTCCTTGAGCATCTGGCCGATGTTCTGCGTGTGGCTGAGGTCCAGAGCCGCGTCCACCTCGTCCAGGATGTACAGCGGCGCCGGCTTGAACAGCAACATGGCCAGCACCAGCGACAGCGCCACGAGCGAGCGCTGGCCGCCCGACAGCTCGCCCAGCGACTCCTTCCACGTGTCGTTGAAGCCCACTCTTATCTGTACACGAAACTCCAAACTCAATATCAAAACTTTAGGCAACTCGCTTGATAGTTTTTTTGTATTTGCTTAGCCTAAGTTACCTAGGGCGGATTTCACTGATGCAACTGAACGCGATCAGCACGTTATATAAACTCCGTTCAAGAGCTGTCAGTGTCATCAGTGTAGTGGAATATTGCCACTGACAGCTTTTCGACGCAGTTTAGATATACTGATCGAGTTCAGTTTCATTGGTTTGACATTTGAATAACGTGCCAAGAGAAATGACAACGTCGCGCACCGCTAAAGTAGTACACGCTGCTATGCTACCGTGGCGACGCTAAATGTGCAAGTGACTGTAAATTTATGTGAAGTACAATATACGCTACATCACCAAAACATTGCAGTCCACTGCTGGAAAAAGGCCTCTTCAATAAGCATGTTTATTTTGTCGGTTATGTCGACTTTGGTTCTCAGTCAGGCCGTTGAGTGTGACGTACCTCCAGTCCGTCCAACACCGTCATGCCGTCCAGCGGCTTCAGCTTGGCCTGCGCGCCGGGCAGCAGAGTGGAGAAGATGGACCCGAAGTCCCTGTTGACCTGCTCACATGCTGTGATCAACGTCTTCTTCTTCTTCTCATCAAGTTCTGCCATGACTTGCACCAACTTAGCTCTGTCCGCCTCCACTATCTGCTTCTTGCGCATCAAGTCTTGGTACTGTAACATAATCAATTCATAATTTTTTTATTCAGTAACAATTCACATTGAAACATACATAACATGTTTGGAAACCTATGATAATATTATACAATGACATATTATGAGGCGACGCGACGGTCAGCATCGATTGACCGCGGTCTGGTTGCACCCTTATGTACTGTTGCCAAATGAACTTGAATCATTCTCCCTTACCTGTTCTATGAAATTGGCGAGCTGCGTCCCAACAAGCAAAATAAGTAAGTCAAAACGTTTGTTGCAAACTAGTTGTACAAATATTGGTCCCACTTATAAATCAATACACATAAAAGTTCTGACCATGATTCTGGTATTTGCTACAGACCTACTATATTTTTTATAACATTAAAAGAGGCTTATTTGTCAACAGATTTCCGAAGAGATGATTTTTGGTTAATGGAACTATGGATCAAACCGTAAAAGTATGTATTTGTATGGCTTTTCTTCGCTGCCATAACGCGTTGTTGTCAAATAGGTATCATTTAAGCCAAGACACGACTGTAATCTTACTGTTTGCCGTGACGTGTCATGGGCTTTTATAAGTGAAAAGAAAAAGAAAGAAAGAAAATACGTTTATTTGCGGTAAACATGACGCAAAAAAGAACATAAAAAACAATAAGAAAAGGTTGACATGCGCCACATCCACGCAAAACGGCTATCGCTCAGCATTATGCTGCGACCCTATGCAAGACAGAGCCCCAGCGCTGGTTTTCAGCGACAGCCGGCGCCGATGTAATGACGTCGTACGGTGCAGCAAACAATTATCCATCAACTAGTATTTAAATAATTACTTATATTTTAAAGCAACCAGTTATTAGGACGCTGTACTGATACAGCGTACAAAAAGCAAAATAATACAATTCAATTTAAATGTGACAGAAACAAACAGGAATATAAAAAAGGAAATATACATGCTACGAGAATATCATCCTCAATAAACATTTTACGCTTTATGTAGTGGCAACATTTCGAAACGTCCTATTTGACGTACGCGCACCCAACATGCACCAAAAAAATTATGATGTAAGAAATTACAAAATGGCCAATAATGATGCTATAAAACAATTTCCTGGCTGGTCACGTAGTGTTCCTACCTATTCCTCCTCCTTGCCCAGCAGCGTGTGAGCTCTCGCGGTGAGTCCTCGCGCCAGCTTGTCCTTCCTCTCCTTGAGCTGGGCCAGCCTGGCGGGCCACGTGGTGTTCCTACCTGTTCCTCCTCCTTGCCCAGCAGCGTGTGAGCCCTCGCGGTGAGTCCTCGCGCCAGCTTGTCCTTCCTCTCCTTGAGCTGGGCCAGCCTGGCGGGCCACGTAGTGTTCCTACCTGTTCCTCCTCCTTGCCCAGCAGCGTGTGAGCCCTCGCGGTGAGTCCTCGCGCCAGCTTGTCCTTCCTCTCCTTGAGCTGGGCCAGCCTGGCGGGCCACGTAGTGTTCCTACCTGTTCCTCCTCCTTGCCCAGCAGCGTGTGAGCCCTCGCGGTGAGTCCTCGCGCCAGCTTGTCCTTCCTCTCCTTGAGCTGGGCCAGCCTGGCGGGCCACGTAGTGTTCCTACCTGTTCCTCCTCCTTGCCCAGCAGCGTGTGAGCCCTCGCGGTGAGTCCTCGCGCCAGCTTGTCCTTCCTCTCCTTGAGCTGGGCCAGCCTGGCGGGCCACGTAGTGTTCCTACCTGTTCCTCCTCCTTGCCCAGCAGCGTGTGAGCCCTCGCGTTGAGTCCTCGCGCCAGCTTGTCCTTCCTCTCCTTGAGCTGGGCCAGCCTGGCGCCGGCCACGTCGGCCTCTTTGAAGTCGAACATGCCGCCCGCAAGGCCGAAGTACTGCCGCTCTGATGTTATCCATGGGTTCTCGTCTTCCAACGATATGAGCTGGTGAGATTACAGTCGATTATTAGTAGCAAACTCTTTCCAAAGAGAAGACTTGAAAGAGTAGCTGTTTCGTTTTTTGGGTGTTCTGTTAGTTTGTCCAGTTTGCACCACATACAGTGAGGCAGGTAAAAGACGGGATGTACTTTAAGGTGTAGTACCTACTCAAGAAAATGTACAACTTTTACTGTAGGACCAACCACTAAACTCAACATAATCCCTTCACTTACTAACATATTTAATTAATATTTTTCCATGTTATTCTTTTCTTACTAAACTGCTTTTAACCTTTCAAATTGCTGTAGGTATGTACTCTATGTACTGTACAACCTGTTAACGCAATATAATGTACTTGTAACTAGACACTTAAGTTTGGTATTAGTGGAAGTTTTCATTAGATTAAAATAAACCCATACTCTGGTATTGTGCGCGGTGGCCTCAGTCTGCATCTCCTTGATGGTGTACTCCAGCTCCTTAATCTGCAACTCGATCTCTCCGTTCCTCTTGAGCAGCTGTTCCTTCTTCCGCACGATGTGCGATATCTCCGTGTTCCGAGACGCTATCTCCGCCTTCTGGCGCTTGATGCGGTCCTGCATCTCTTTAACGGCTTCCTTTAAAAAGAAGGAAGGAGAAAATTATATTTTTATTCTTACCGTCGTAGAGGTCGTGGTGCTTATGATCGACTAAGAAAATAAAAACAATACGGAAAAAAATTCGATTCGTACATGCATGAATGTGCTGCTAGTAACCTTACTGAGAATGTATCCCGCTGGAGGGCACAATTGCACTATCATCAAAAAACCGGCCAAGTGCGAGTCGGACTCGCGCACCGAGGGTTCCGTACAAAATCTTTTTATTATGTGATGTAAGTAAAAATTTACGGTTTTCGCAATGTTTCCTTTTTCTGTGCTATAAGAAATTGCTTCGTACCAAATTTCAAGATTCCGAGTTCACGGGAAGTACCCTAGTAAGTAGGTTTTGATTCCCTTGCGAGTTTCGAAAATTTGCGGGCGGCATAAACGGCTGTATCTTTTGATTGCGCTGGCTTAGAAGTTTGATTTTTTCACAGCTCCAAGGGACAGTAGACCTGAGTATTTGATATAAATTTCAGTTTGATACCTCCACGCGTTCCTGAGAAAAAGGATCTTGACAGACGGACGGACGGACGGACAAAAAAGTGATCCTATTAGGGTTCCGCTTTTTTCTTTTGATGTTCGGAACCCTAAAAACGATCAAATAAAAAGGTTGAAGTTCCAAATATTTTATTCATTATACGAGACTGTACTAGCGCATTTCAACACTTAGAGGCAGCTGAGTGTAGGTTTCATAACCCCGCGGAGATTCGCGTTTAATGCTTGGGCCACATTTGCCGTCGTGGCCTTGGCCCAAGCATTAAACGCGAATCTGTGAACGAACTAAACTTATTCCTTGGTATTTTTAATAATAATAGATGAGAAATAGCTACTCACGTTGGTTCAAGTGAATAATTTCGCATTAGGTTAGTTTAAAATTGACTAGTGTACAAAATAAGTACCCGGCATCGGTTCCAGCAGAGCCAACGCTGAGACTGACATTAGGCAGACTCTCTCTGGAACCAAGAGGCCTCAAAATCCCCGGGTGGGATCCCTTTGTCAGACGACCAAAGCATGCTTAAAGGACTCAGATAAGTTTCACATTCTAACGCTAAACCCTTAGAACGGAAGAACGGATTACCGAACTAGAATATGCACTAGAAAACATTAACTGGGATATAATCGGCCTGGCTGAAGTAATACGGGATGGAGAAGATACTTTAGAAAGAAGCGCCGACCTTTTATTTTAGCGGTGGGATTAACAGTAGACACGGTGTGGGATTTTTAGTTTCCAAGAAATGGAAGGATCATAATATTAGAGTTTAAAGCATACTCCGATAGATTAGCTGTCCTAAGATTCCGTATAGCCGACAAGAAAACCTTAGCGGTAGTTCAAGTCTATGTGCCAACATCATCCCATCCTGACGACGAAGTTGAAGAATTTTACGTCCTCTTAAATAAGGCGTGTGACGATAACCGAGCCACGTGGACGATTTTACAGGGAGACTTCAACGCCAGAGTTGGTGCTAGGCAAGAACTCGATAATAGCAACATAGTCGGTCCCAACGGATCGGAGTCGGTCGGAACGGAGGAATGAACGCGGTACAAGACTGCTTCAGTTCGCGTTCGGTCAGAACTTAAGCGTAGCAAACAGTTATTTCTACAAAAAACCTCAACGCCGCTGGAAATGGCTGTCTCCGGACAAAGTTACCAAAAATGAAATCGATTATTGTCTCCCTTCACACAAACAACTGATTACCAACATAGAAATTCTTAATAATTTTAAGTTCAGTTCCTTAAGCTTGGAAAAAGTTCGGGAGAAACGACCTCGCAGTAGGATCCTCCCTCCTTCACCACGAAAACGCCTCATCGCATACCGCCAAGCAAACAATCGACTACTTGGCGACGTCAGACGTAGAATTACTGGGTCACCCGCCCTATAGCCCCGACCTCGCACCTTGCGATTTTTATTTATTTCCGAAAGTAAAAGAAAAACTTCGAGGAAAACGTTTTATGGACGCCGAGGAAGCAGTGGCTGCGTTTCAAAATGCCGTCGAAGAGACCCCTAAGGACGAATGGGCAAAGTGCTTTTCTCAGTGGTTCAATCGG
Organism: Apamea monoglypha; assembly: GCA_911387795.2. Classification (NCBI taxonomy): domain Eukaryota; kingdom Metazoa; phylum Arthropoda; class Insecta; order Lepidoptera; family Noctuidae; genus Apamea; species Apamea monoglypha. The sequence continues at coordinate 444,628 of OU426933.1, read as the reverse complement.
ATGCAGCGATGTATTGATGTAAATGGACACAATTTTAAAAAGATATAATAAAACTAATGACTTGCTAGTTTGTTCAGTTTTTGATTTTCTAAGAACTTTCAGTGTCACCCTCGTATAACGTACATTTCATATTTCCAGTAGACCAAAATAGGTTTAAGTTTGGCAAATTCCATTAAATTGCAGATCGCTCCTGATTTAATAAAGGTTCATCTGTAGAAGACTGTCTACATTATTCTAGTTGATTTTTTTGTATTATTAAAAATAAATATCATGTTGGATTGTTTTGACGTTCACAAAAAGAGGCGCAATCATTACTTTCAAGGGTTCAATATTATGTTTAGGAGTGCAAAATGGGATTTGTCAGAGATACGATTAAATACATGCCTATTATAATTCAATTTCATTTCACGTTCAAAGTGAACGGCGTCAATTAGCCATAATAATGCTGCAGCAGTGTCCTAATTTTTTTTCTATTTTAAGATTAATTTTATACTTTTTGGCCCATAATTGTACCTTAGCTTCAAGCCATTGTAACAGCTCTACAACATTAAGGAATGCAAATAAATATATGAATATGAATGATGCTGGCACAGGAACGTGGAGATCGGCACAAACAAAGAGGCCTCTCGCTCTATGTCCGGTAGTAGTGGGTTAAGTCAGTCTGTGGATGATAATCGTCATGATTGATCAATGAGAGTTGACGAGTATGGCGAACTCACGCTGGCCGCGGCGAGCTCCCGCTGCGCGCGCTGCAGCCCGTCGCGCGCGAGGTCGGCGGCGGCGCGGTTGTCGGCCAGCTGCTGCTTGCTGTTGGCCACGGCCTGCTCCAGCTCCACCACCTCCAGCTTCAACGTCTCCAGCTCTTGCTCCCGCTGCTTCCACAAGGTGCCGTGCAGTTCGGCGTCTTTCTTCGCTTTCTTTAACGCCTCTTCAGCTTTTTTGTATTCTCTGTTGAAAAAATTTTACATTATTAATATTTCAAGCAAGTTTTAATGACACTCTTCAGAGCTTACTGCCAGTCATTTTAAACTTCTGACTGTGGGTTAGGTATACGCTAAGGTCATACATCGCTCTGCGTGTGCAGTTTAACAACGCGTTCATGATGTTGGTGGGGCTATAAAAGCATTAAAAAGTCCTAACATAAAAACACTGAAGACTTATGGACGATTTCCGTTAAGGTTCTTGTAGACATCATTGTCAGAATTGCCCCCGTCCCAGTAGCGTGCATTGCATAAAGGCATATAGGCAGTGCCTACCTCCATAAATCACCATAAGCCTGTCAATTACATTTTAGTGTGTGTGCCCCACAATTCAGAACCTCACTAAATTATCAAAAACAAAATCTTCATACAAATACGCGCGACAGTAGGCAGTCGCCAGCCGGCCTACTCGGCTCCCGTACTATTCGCACGTTGTCATTGATCTTTACTCGTTCAAGTTAATACGACGAAATTAAAAATACGTACGTCTCACGCGTAATACTACGACGTTCGATCTTCGCAATTTATCACCCTTAAGTAGACATGCCTACTCAAGTAACCAACCGAGTATAAACGATAAGATTAAAAATAATACTTCGTAATTTGCCGTGCGATGGAAGAAAGAGATGGATAATGAGGTCGCTGATAGTGAGGTAAAAATGAAAATCCAAGATGGCGGCTGCAATAAATTTCGAATTTTTCGTCATGGGTGTCGTTTTCGTGGTTTTCGAGGGTGCTGAAGCCAATAGTGAGGTCAAAAAGAAAATCCAAGAAGACGGCTGCAAACATTTTCAAATTGTTTCGTCATGGGTGCCGTTTTCATGTATTTCGAGGGTGCTGGAGCAGATAATAAAGTCAAAATTAAAATCCAAGATGACGGCTGTATTTTTGTAACTTACGTGCGCGAACCAGGAGCTGCCATTGCAAAATTGACCGTCGCAGCGAAAACATCTATTTCCACATTAACTTTACTGAGTATGGATGCCAGAACTACATCTAAACCTAAGGTACCTATATAGTAATAAGGTATGCAATACCTACGTATTTTTTTTTTTAATGATATAAACTAGTGCTTGACTGCGATCCCACCTGATGGAAAGCAGTGATGCAATCGTTGATGGTAAAGCGCACTAATTTATTATGAGCCCATTCACTCTAGCCTTGAAGACACTTAAATTATAATCGGACGGGAAAACCGCTACAGGCAAATTGTTCCAGTCCTTCGATGTTCGCGGTATAAACGACGAGGCGAAACGCTTCGTCCGGATCGTAGCAGTTTCAACAACGTAAGGGTGGAAACTCGCCGTGTGACGGGTTGTCCGATGACGGAACGGTGATGACGGAATTAAGTCATGTAATTCCCGCGAAAACTCTCCAGAATGCATCCTATAGAATACCGAAAGGCTGGCTACCCTACGCCTGTGCTCTAGGCTTTGTAGATTGGTCTTAACAAAATCTGGATCACCAATTAGCCTCTTCGCACGCCTCTCCACTGAGTCCAAAGCTGCTAGATGGCATTTTGCAGCACCAGCCCATATGTGGCTGCAGTACTCCACACACGATCGGACCTGCTCTTTGTATAACATTACAAGCTGTCCTGATGTGAAGTAACGCCGGACCTTTGCAAGAACGCCAAGTTTCCTAGCAGCCATCTTGGCTTTGAACTCAATGAACCGCCCAAAGTTTAGGTTTGAGGAAATTTCAACTCCCAAGAGCTGAAGGCGGTCGGTGCACTCCACACAGTGCACACACACACGGTGCAGTGAACAGACACGCTTGTGTTTTGGCGGCGTGAATCCCACAAGGTTGTATTCGCCCCACTTGGAGACTGCCTGAAGTGCGACATTCGTACGCTCTACCATAGCCTCTCTTTCGGACCGGATTACTTCCTTACAAGCCCGAGCACTCAGCAGGTATCTCTCTACAACTGCTGTCATCCGCATACCCATAGATTCCGGGCATTAGAAGATCGTTGATATGCAACAGGAAGAGAGTTGCAGAGAGAACAGACCCCTGAGGAAAACCGGCATTAGTCGTCATGGGCTCCGATGAGCATCCGTCGACAATAACTCGGAGAGACCGTTCACTCAGCAAGTCTTTTACCCAGCCAGTCAGACCAGGGGAAATGCCGTACACTGGAAGCTTACTCAAAAGGCTAGCGTGCCATACCCTGTCGAAGGCCTTTGAGACGTCTAAGGAGACGGCAATCGCTTCACCATTCCTCTCGAAGGCCTCGCTCCACAAGTGAGTGGCATACACTAGTAGGTCCCCAGTAAACCGATTGCGGCGAAACCCGTACTGTCGGTCACTGAGATCGTTAAAATGTGCATACCTTATTAGTATATACCTTATGTTTTTATTCAGTATTTGCTGCGATAGTTTTTTATTTCTACGTTATAATTAAGTATTAGTAATCAGACAAGTAATTTATGTACATTGTTCTTATAACTTAAGTATTTGCAGCGGCGCCGCTCGGGCTCACTTCGCTGTCGTGCACACTTAAAGTGCCTGTTCTGAAAACCAATGCACGCCACTGCCCTGTCCTAACACTTAAAAGCGGAGTAATACGAATTGGTGTGGCAAAATTTACGTAATCACGAACTAAAAACCGATAGCAACCGATTTACCGGTTTGGAAAACAAATACGGAACTAAGATTTACCAACCGGTGTACCTTAAGTTTTCTTGTATTGTCTTTCATTTATACCCAATTACGTGTTTTCGACCAGAAGAGACCTATGCCCAGCAGTGGTGGTTAGTCAGCTTCAATATGCAGTGTGAACAATATGCAGTGTGAACAATATGCACTGTGAACAATAAGGCAGTTAACTGATACAGCAACAGCTAGGTTAGTATACTTTACTTATTTCCGCAGTATTATGTCTTACGGCAGAATCGGCCGCTCAATAGTTAGGAGTAAGAAAAGGAAGCAGGAAGCTATCGTTGCTCACCCGCATTCTATGCATCAATGATACGACGTTGTTGCGAATGACTGGATATAAAACCGTCAGTGCGGTTGTGCGCAAACTTCGCTAAACACACGACATCTTCAAACATTACTAATATCCCTCTATTCCCTCTTCGGATCCCAATCCTACGATACGATAGCACTCACCTCTCCCTGTGCCCCTTGATGTCTTGCACCTTCTCCTCTAGCTCCCTCGCTTGCGCGGCAGTTTGTTGCTGCGTCAGTTTTGCGTTCTCTAGGGCCGGCTTCAGCTCAGCTATCTACATCACAATAAAAACATTGTTTTCGAAAATCGTTTTTTTTTTATAAAGCGATACGGCACTACACGGAAATTGAATATAGAATAAATGTGTAACTTTAGTAATAATAGTCATTCTGAAATCAGCTTAATTTACAGTACTATAAAGTTGATTATGGAAATAAAGTCAATTGAAAACAAGTATATGGAATACATACCTGAGCCCGCAAGCTCTCGATCTCGGCGTGCATCTGCGCGTGCGACGTGCTTGCGAGGCGCTCCTTCACGATATTCAGCTCGTGCTTCTTTATCTCGATCCTGCCAGGCAAAGCTTATGCGTCAGAACGAAACCATTTTTTTATTTTTCATTAATTAGGGTTAAACAGTTATTTAGCTGAAGAAAATAAATGAAATCCTTTAACTAAAATAACAAATATGTAACCCACACCATTGTCCACATATTAATAAAACATATAGACGAAGTGAAGAACTTTTAATTTAGATAATCTACTTTACAGTAGAATTTGAAAATTGTGCACTTTTTGTTTCCCATGAATAAAGGGTTTAATCTTTTTTTTTTCGGATGGGAAATCATCAAATGACCCCTCCCGCTCTGGGTGGAACGGAAGGGAGTGTCAGACTCTTACTGACTAAAACCCACCCATGTTCCTTCCTTTGCAGGGTTTAGGCTTGATATTGGAATTGAATCGAGTTGCTGTAATGACAACAACACCAATTCATATTATGAACGTATCAAATATTATTTTGGAATGGCTTACGTTTGTTCTATAGCTTTGTATTTATTTTCGGCTTCCTTCATTGAGTCTAGTTCTGCAGTGCACTGCGAAAGCTGTGCCTTCGCCGTTTTCAGATCTGCTTCCAACTTCTTGAGCTCTTGCAACTTGATTAGTACCGGTTCTCCCTAAAAAACGATGGTATCATGAAATTGTTCATTTTAGTTTTAATTGATTTTTTGCGACCTGCGTCCTACCTTTCCACGTCAAAATTATTCGTTGCTCTCTTGGGAGTAGTCCCAAGAGAGCAACGAATAATTTTGAAGTGTAAAAGTGTTATTATTGTAAAGCCTCGAGTAATAAGACACAATAATTCAATATGTATTGATACGTAAAGGAGTCTACGGTATGCGAAGTCCTAGAAGTGACTTCTGAAGGAGAAATGAAGTGCCGGTAGCACACTGAAGTTTCATTTGTTCAATAAAGAGATTTCACTGTAGCTAACGCGGGTTCTGCAATTGCTGCAGTGAATCATGACCTGGCTTGCGTCAGCGTTTGGGCTAAGTCATTTGGTTTGCAAATTAACCCAAGTAAATCCCAGGCTATGATCATCGGCAGTAGATTCGTTCGCAATGTGGCTGATGTTACATCTCTCATGCCTTTATATCTCGACGGTGTTCGCATTGAGTATACTGAAACCGCTAAAGATCTGGGTGTAGTTATTGACTCCAATCTTTCGTGGCGTGCTCAGGTCAATGAGGTCAGCCGAAAGGTACATTTCTCCTTTCATTCGCTGAGATGCCTTCAGGGTCTTCTGCCCTTGAAGACTAAAATTTCTTTGGCACAAACACTTATTCAGCCGATCATAGATTATGCCGACGCCTGCTACCTGGATGCTACTGAGGAGCTATTAAACAAGCTTGAGCGCTTGCAAAACCTGTGCATTCGCTTTGTTTTCGGTCTTCGAAAGTATGACCATGTTTCACACCTTCGCAAAGAACTCAAGTGGCTCCCAATCCGCCTTCGTAGGAACACTCGGAATTTATGTCTAGTCTTCAACATCTTACACAACCCGTCTTATCCTTCCTACCTGCGTGAGCGTTTTTCTTACGCTCGCTCTAGCGGTGCACCATGTAGATCTCACCTAAGATCTATACTTAAATCTCATCCTCATAAAACGAGCTACTACTCTTATTCCTTCTCTGTCCATGCTGTAAGATTGTGGAACTCACTTCCGCCTAGCATTCGTGATTTGCAAACTATTTCTCTATTTAAACGTCGATTAAAAGAGCATTACCTTTCCTCTATACCGTGAGTATTTTTATATATTTATATATTTCTGGTTTATGTATTTATTTAAGTATACTTATGTATTTATTTATTTTTTGCATTATATGTGTAGGTATATTTATATTTTAGTTTTAGACTTCACTCATTCATATTTTTCTCTTCTTGTTCTCACACACTATTGTCTACATTTCTTTTTTACTTCTCCTTTCGCAGGTCTGCTGGAAGAAATTTCTTAAGAAATAAGCAGTACCTTTGTACTCATATTTTAAATGTCTTATCCTTATGTGTTTTACTGTGTGTACATAAATAATGAAATAAATAAAATAAATAAATAAATAAATATTGTTATTGTATCTCGTGAGTCCAAGCTTGATTGATAGTTTAAGCACAGTTGTAACATTCAGTAGACAGTATGTATTGCGGACCCACCCCGAGCGCGGCGCCGCCCGTGAGCGTGCCGCCCGGGTCGCACACGTCGCCGTCCAGCACCACGGCGCGGCGCCGCACGGCCGGGTGGAAGGCCACGCGCTTGGCCGTCTCCAGGTCCTCGCACACTAGTGTGTTGCCGAACACCCAGGCCATGGCGCGCCGCAAGGTGTTGTCGAAGGAGATTAGGTCCAGAGCCAGCTGGACTTTCTCGGGACCGCCGCCCTGACCATACACAAACAGGTTACAATTCGATAAAATACGATTCCCTTGGACGTTATGAAAGCTGTGCAGGAAGCACAGGAGCGATAGATATGGCGACGCTCGGGGGCCTAAGTCCAACAGTGGACGTCTTTCGGCTGCAATAATGATGATGCAAGTAAGCTTCTTATTTATTTATTTATAAAAAACAGCTTCTTCTTAGAACATTACATTTCGAAAGAGGACATAAGCGTTTGCTAAACAAACTCAAAAACTGACACGAGAGGTACATATTTGGAGGATAGGAGTATTTGTTTACTGTATAGTAATTTGAGGAACACAGTAGGGTTGTAACCTTGTGTTTCAGCATTTTTTCAAATAACAAAAAAGATCGAGAAAATTCAAATAACAAAAAAGATTGAGAGAACACAATCACAACCTTGTGATTGTGTTCTTTTCTCGATCTTTTTTGTGCGCAAAAATAATATTTTATATATTCACCTGAATATACATACGCTAAAATATTCTTTTTGCGCGTGGCCAAAATCGGAACTAACGCCGCCATCGTTTTATCACAATTTCTGTAACAATTGTATAAATGTTTAGCAACAACGCCCCCCGTCATGTCATTCCGGCGCCAAAAGATCCTTGTAGCTTTACTCACAATCTGCTGCGCCTTCGCCAAGGTCTTCCTCTCCATGATACGTGGGCAGATCTTGTTGAGCGGTATGATGGTGGTGCGGTTCCTCATGTCCCCGTACTGCAGCAGCAGCTTGCTGGTCTCCTCCGTGTCCACGATCACGTTGTACAGCTGCAACAAGGAAACTTACTCATTGTCTCTAGTGCACGGTCCAAGCGGTGACATTAAGACAGCTCGATCAAAGCCTCGTTTACACGAGTGCGGTGTGTAAAACAAATCAAATAAAGGGGATCCCTTCTTTTCGCATAATATTCTTTTTCCTAATATACTTTGGCATAACGATTTTGGCATAATTTGTATTGCCATAATAATACTTTGCCATATTTTTTTTTGGCATACAGTTTATGTTGTCATAATTATCTTGAAGGCTAATTTGTTTTGGCATAAATTTAATTCACATAACGTTACTAGGCCTATTAGCATAATAATATTTAGGCATACAATTAATAGAAATAACGGAAACAAATTTGAGTTATTTTTACGTATTTATTTTGGATTTCCACGTTAATGATTTATTATACATAACATTATGTAACTTAACTGTGTATTTTTATTTTAGGTGTATATTTTTAGCAATCGCTTGTAAATATGCAAGTTTCGAAGTATATTCACCTTTTTTACTAATATTTTTTTCAATCCTATTGTGTTTGTCCGTGTATTTTTTCTTTATTTTTTTTTTTTTGTATTGGTGATGTTCCGACATCAAGTTTATCTATTTCGATGGTTTGGTGTTTTATTTCTTGAACAATCTTTTTTGCCAAAAAATAAAATGCAGGATGGTGTTTTCCCACAAAATGTGCAAATCTATTGTGCCATGCTTCTGCATGATTTTGTGTTTTAGGTATATTTTCCTTTTTTAGTTGATATGTACTCCAGAGTTTTGGTGGAAATTGTAGTGGTGAACTTGTAGTGCCCCATACATAATTCTGATCAAACCATTTTGCTATAGTTTCTGTAACAATTAAATAATATTGTTGTTGGTTGTTGATTTAGTAAAAAGGCAATGAGAACTTAGGATGCAAGAGCGAGCGAAGCGAGCTCGGGAATTGGGGCACCCCGACTCGGACAGGTTAGGTTCGAAGGGGATGACGGGGACTCAAGTGAGCGAGCGGAGCGAGCGAACGAGCCCCCGTCATCCCCTTTGTGTTAGGTTTCCGTTAAACCCTGCAGACAGAAAAGCGGGGCTCCGTCGACTACGCCTTATTATTATTGTTACGCTTTAGAATGTTATGCTTAATAAAGTTATGCTTTAGAATGTTATGCTTGATAAAGTTATGCTTTAGAGTGTTATGTTTAAAAAATGTATGCTTTAGAATGTTATGCGTAAGCTGTTATGCGTAAATAATTTATGCGAAAATATAATTAGGACAAACAAAAGTATGCCAAGTTATATCAGGTCTTAAAATTTTATGCAAATGGATAGGGAACCCAAATAAAGTCATCATTTCAAGTAAGTACACTACCAGCCGCCGTTAACCCAGTAATAAGCTGTAATTAGTTGAAAGAATGTTTTTTTTTTTTTTTTAATATATATAAATCCAGTCCCTTGCGAAGTTACGCCGTATAATATAAGAATTACTAAACAAAATAAGTGTGATAAAAGTAATTGTAATTTAAAAATAATATTGTAGGTAAGCAGCGTACCCGAATACCCGCAGCAATCTCCAAAGCAAGGCAGTATTTCGGATCTTTCGCTTGTATCAATCTACTGATTGTACCTGAAACAACATATACTACATTTTAATACTGTCTTGGCTTCTCTTCAATGAATAACACGTGATAATAACCTGCAACGTAAGCTGTGTTCGCTGTATACCACATATCAAGTCAACTGTTGATCTAGGTTTTCTAACAAGATACAGTTGGTATCGAATAAGCTGCCAGTAGCAGTTGTAGGCTCACTTACATTTATTTAGAGATCTAACATTCCTCGTTTCAAACACAGAAATAACGTCTGCTATTATCTGGAAATGCTACTTAAAAGCGCGCTCACTTAGTTTGGGCGTTTAACCAAAAATACGTAGATACTTTTTCAAGTTCTTGTTATTTGTTATTCGGCATAACATTTCAACGAAGAATCATACATCCGACATTGTTTTAGTTCGTAGAGTGATTAGAATTTATAAAACAATGTTAATATTTCAATTTCGAGCAAACGTAATCGCACGCATTACGTTTTTCCCTGTCATTTGTATCTAACTGGTAGCACGGCACGGAAATCTGAACAAAATATATATTTACTGATCATATAGCCCTTCCTTAAACATCCCGCGACTCTTTATTAGTTTCTAAAGTTATAGACATAGAGGTGAGTTAAGACTTCTAAGTGGTATTTATACCTTCACGGAGTAACGTTGAGTTTCATATTCTATTCAGCAGTCGGTTTTATTAGACGTAATTATTTACCTGCTGTTTTGTTATAGCCGGAACCGAAGCATGCCTCCGCAAGTATGTAGATGGCACAAGGAAAGACATGAAAATATTGTGAGTTTTCATTTTACCATACCACAGTTATGGATGAACATTATATGTAGAAATAAAAATACACACAGTTGTTCTTTGGTCAGATACTAATTTATTTATTTATTTATATAATCACTTACAACTATGTATTATTACAGGTACAACCCAATAGTGAAGCAAACCTAATAATAACAACTTATTTTTTTAAACTTAAATGTCATTGTTTATAAAAATAATACTATATTGTTTAATGTGGGCCAGTTTGTTTAAATTGTTATTTACCCAATAATTACCTTCCAAGTTCGAATTTTCTTTGAGTCTGAAATAGAACCTGATTCGAATAATGGCTTGACATATTTAGAGTCTACTGAACAACTTTCTTAACTTAAAAAAAAAACTGATAATACGGTATATGTTATATATTTGTTTAGGGCAATGGAATCAAAATGGAAGGTAATCATATAACAAGTGTTGAGTATTTTTTTGAGTGGATTATTTAAAATCGCACAGCACAATGATCGTTTGAATATAATTAAAGAAAAGAAAAATGATCTCTTTTCTACCTTTCACCTTGAGTGCAGCATGTGCAACAGCAAACTTAAGTCAAATAATTCAGAACAGCGTGTTGATACATGACACCTCAACGAAGGCGCAGTTTCAGGTGCTATAGTAACTGGAATCGGTCATTCTAATTCAAATTAATTTCATTTGATGGTGTGATTTTTGGTACATTTTACATGAGATCTTAATAATAAATAATTAGTTCCTCAACAATCTACGAGGTGCATTCAATAAGTACCTAGCCTCATCGCCAGAGGGCGCTGTAGTTTCAAAAGAGTTTTACCACACTGTAGCACATTCTTTTTTAATTCTTTTTTCAAATTTTCATTCCAATCCCTTCATTTGTTTTAATTTGACAACTTATGGAAGCGAACGTGTCGATCGGTTTTACAAAAATGGAAAAAGAGCAATATCGTTCGGTGATTCGATTCCTATTTTTGGAAGGGAAAACGCGCATCGAAATCAAAGAGCGCTTGGATGCTGTGTACGGTGACTCTTCTCCATCGATGGCTACCGTCAAGAATTGGTTCAACGAGTTTGCACGTACGTCGGTTTTTGATGAACCACGTCCAGGTGCACCGAAAACAGCTGCTACGGAGGAAAACATTAAAAAAATCCATGATCTCGTATTGGGAGATCGCCGATTGAAGGTTCGGGAGCTAGCTGAGACTGTAGGCATTTCAGAAGGAACAGTGCATCATATTCTTCACGAGGAACTCGGCATGAGAAAGCCGTCGGCGCGATGGGTGCCGCGTTTACTCACACCAGAAAACAAGCGCAACCGTGAGACCACATCGGAGACGTGTTTGGCGCTGTTTAAGCGGAATCCAGCGGAGTTTTTGCGTCGTTTTGTCGTCGTCGATGAAACTTGGAACCACTGGTACACACCAGAGAACAAGGAGCAATCAAAACAATGGATCCAGACCGGGGAACGTGCTCCAAAGAAGGCGAAAACTGTAAAATCGGCCGGAAAAGTTATGGCCACCGTTTTCTGGGATTCACAAGGTGTGATCTACATCGATTACCTACCTCGAGAAGGGTAAAACAATTACAGGGCTTTACTATGCCGATTTATTGGGCCGATTCGACGCCGAATTAAAGAAAAAACGACCCCATCTGGCGAAGAAAAAAGTGCTGTTTCACCACGACAACGCACCGGTTCACACGTCTGCCATGGCCAAATTGGTCGAATTACGCTACGAATTGCTGCCCCATCCACCGTATTCTCCAGATTTGGCCCCTTGTGACTTCTTTCTGTTTCCTAATCTGAAAAAATCACTCGCCGGGAATAGATATGGATCAAATGAGGAGGTCATCGCCGCCACGGAGGCCTATTTTGCAGAGTTTGACAAAAACTATTTTTCGGACGGGTTAAAAAAGTTGGAGCATCGCTGGGCTAAGTGTATCGAACTAAAAGGAGACTATGTTGAAAAATAAATTGCCACTTTTCCAAAATTTTCGTTTACTTTTTGTAGGCTAAGTATTTATTGAATGACCCTCGTACCTTAAAGGTGTACACTCTTTCACATAGGTAATTAGTAATTATAAAAAAGAATAATCATCATATTAAAATAAAATAATTACAACAAAACACTAATGTGAACGAAATAAATGCTTCGATGGACCTACCTGCTATGTCACTTCGTACTTACAACAAATGTCGCGATAGTGTCGCTGAAATGTGGAAAGTCGCTGCCAAAGAATCCATACAAGCAGCGACAATGGAGGAAACCGATACTGCTCTGTTACGAGATGATATTACCTAGCAAAATGTACTCATGGTACCTGCAGAGGCTGATTGTTGTTGGAGCAAGCGATCATATAAAACTAACTGTAGTGCTTTGTCAGGAGTAGCAGCAATAATTGAATATCACTCAGAAGTTCTCCACATCGGCGTTAACAATAAATATTGTACACATAATTTCCATGATCCACCTTCTCATAAATTTAACAAAAACCACACAGAGCCATCAACAGGTATGGAGCCAGCGATTATTGTGGAAAGTTTTCGGTGTTCGGTAGAAAAACGCGGTTTGGTATAATATAACCCATTGATCAGCAGGTGGGGATGCCAGCACACAAAAAAATATGGAAAGTAGTTGGCTTTATCCTGGGATACCGATTAAAAAAATTTAATGCACCAACCATCTTTTGCATAATTATAACGATAAATCTCCCTCTACAAAAAGACACAACTGTACCTTTATGTTAAAGAAAACTACTGACACAAGATTGCATTAGAAGGATACGGAAAGCACCACGTATACAGAAGCGCAGAAAATTATACAAAATCTGAAAAAAAAATCTGCAGAAAGATGTACTCAACAGCCCGAAACATGTCTTTGGGGAACTCATACTTCTGCAATGAATTTCGAAGAAGCGAATCCCACTACACAACAGCTGCTAGCAGATTGATGTTAAAACTGCAACGAAATGCACACAACTATCCGCGCGGAGCAATTTAATAGCATTGTGGCCAAAACTGTTAGTGGTAACCGTGTGAACTTTTCTCTAAATGATTCGTATGCCGTGCGATGCTATGCAGCAGTAGTAAGTTTGAAAACTGGAAAACCTCAGACTTCCCGTAGTCCATATTTGCTACGGTCGCTACCGGGCCAAAGTTTATTTTCCGAGGTTTCAGTTTTTGATTGCGAAGTAGACACTTTTCCTCCAATGTTTTATGGATATTACTGGACTTGCCTTGCAAGCAGACTTATATAGGTCTGCGACTACGGGAACGCATGTCAAAACCCGACATGACTCTAAGCAGAAAGTGCCTTATGGAGGAGAGGAGAACAGAGATATAAAGCAAAAAAAAAAATACAAATAAAGAAATTGGTTGTCGATATTTTTTTAACGATATGTGTTATTTAGATTCCTACAAAGGGAATTATTAAGCTACAAGCAGTGTGACCGAAGTGATTTCTTGACGAACTTTCATACATACTTTCAATTACTAAGTAGAATTTCGTTCTAATTGGCCACTAACTGTAGTTCAAACGAACACGTGTGATGTCCACCAACCAACAACCAACCCGGACTGGGCCGTGGTTGACTATGGAAGTAAAGTTCTAATAAGGGAGCTACGTCTGCCAACGTGTTGCAGTTTTAGGTAGTGGTAATTATGTATTCTAATAATTAACAAACTAAACTGTCGACCGATCCAGGGGAATGATGAGCCTGTATGGATTAAACGGGAAATATTTCAGAGAGACAGTTTGAGTCCACTTTGTTCTGCTTAACCCTGAAACCTCTAAGCACACTACTGGAGGATTCAGGTCTATGCTTTACATGGATGACTTGAAACTCTTTGCCCCCAACAAATTGCGAATGATGGAGCTACTGCAGTTAACTGAAACTTTCAGTAGCGCCATCAGGACGGACTTTGGTGTGGACAAATGTGCAGTCATGCATGTAAAGCGAGGTGAGTCAATATATTTATCTTGACTTAGTACACGAGGTTATTGACATGTGGAATGTGAGCTCGGCTGTCATTGTGCCGATTGTCGTATCGGCCAATGGTCGGATGGCCAAAAGCCTCGATCAACATCTCTCGAGGCTCTCGTTAGGCGGTTGGATCAAGGGCCTGATTCAGATAGCAATACTCCTCGATACGGCTCGCATTGTGAGGAGGTATTGCATTGCCAAATGCCAGGTTGTATCGACAGTAGTGTCAGCCAGCAGTTTAGAGATTTCGTTGAATGAACCATGAGGACTCGGAACCCCAGGGCCTCAACCTCAATCGGCTCGAAAATATAACAACCGATAGAATTCTTACCGACCAAAAGATCATATAACGTGGCAATGCCGCCAGTCTCTTGGACACATTGCCAGTCGATAACGATGCGGAGGAAATTTGCGATACCATATTTTAGTTTGTCATTATATTTTTTAAATACTTATAAATTTCATTTTTAAATATTTTTATAAACAAATAGTTTGTTAATTATTAGGATACATAATTACTTCTACCAAACTGCAAAGCGTTGGCACACGTTGCTTCCTTATTACCAGACTGAAAGAAGGGTAATGTGCGAAACGCGAGGGTCGATATTGATGATATGAATCATCCAAATCGGCCATCCCGTTTCGTCAATCGATTTGTCGTAATCTTGTGAGTGTCACTCAAGATATGAGAGTAATAAAAATTCCATATGGCCACCACACGTACACAGCATACAACCAGAAGCCATATTGTGAAAAAGAAAAAAAATAAAGTTGACTAACTATATCAAGTGAATATCGTTGCATAGGTTTCCATAAAATCATAGCTAGGTTTCACTATCATTTTTCATTTTGAATGAGCATTTACGATCTTTAATGACCTACAATTGGTTAGCAATCATGCTCATTTAAATTTTCAAAACTTATAATAAAGCTGTGATAAAGTTCTTTTATTAAGTTAGTATAAGCGCATTTATCGCATTGAGATTATCCTGTAACGCTAGATGTCACTAGATAAATAAATAAATAGGTAAATAAATAAATAAATGTATAATCGTTTAATAGGTTTTTATAACGTGAAAAATAATTATCATCGATGATTTTTTTTTTTTCATAAATATGGCACATACCAGAGATCCTCCTGCTGTCGAAGTTCTGCAAGGGCAAATCGCATTTAAAGTTGCAGCGGTGCAGGACCGGCGCCAGGGAGCCGTACGTCTCGGTCAGGCCGCGCACGAGCTGGCCCAGGTCGCGCTGGCGCTGCTTCAGCTCGTTCTGGAGCGCCTGGTCGAAGTTCATGCCCGACATCTCCGCCTGGCGAGACAGACACAATGTATTTTATTTGGAACTTGATGAAATTATGATGATGATGATGATGAAATGATGTTTATTTATATGTAAGTAGATTTGTAAAGGGAAATGCCCAATTTTGGCCATGAAACGCCCAATAATTTGCTTTTGTTAAAAAAAAAACATCTTGTTTTATGTTTATTAATCGCGGTACCAAACAAGATTGCCACATTTATTCACAAAAAAAAGTGAACGCTGTAAATGATATTATACGTAAATCATTGGTTTGTGGATAAAATAAAAAGTGTTGCCAATTACGAATTCCATTCAAAATATATTTGATTCTCTTTTTCTCTTTCGATTTTTATGATATAATTATTAAAATGGCAATTAATATTAATCGTTTTTTTTTTCGATAAGTATTAAGATGACAAAACAAGCGAATTGCTAAATCAACTGATTTACCATGAATTCTTTAGATCATAACAAAAACGCAACTGCACAATTTAACTGTCATTCGGATCTGTTCTTTAAAATACATTAAAAATAGAAATTAAAAAACTAAAAGAAACATAATAATAATCTTTGAGGCGCTTTAATTAATTCCTATGTTAATAAATTCGTGTTGAATTATAAATCGAGTAAAAAATCGAAATCGATTTATCGATTTTATGCCTGTTAAGCAGCAACATCGAATATGACATTATGACAGCTAGGCAGCACGGCTGTCTGTCATCCTACTAATATTATACATGTGAAAGTTTGGATGGATGGATGGTTGTTACTCTTTCACGCTAAAACTACTGGACGGATTTGGATGAAATTTGGCACACAGATGGTTTATTTATTATTCCCTTTATTTAAATGTAAACATATAAATTATATTTTTAAATATTAGAATATAAAATATATAAAAACATTTAAAAATATAAAAAATAGTAGCCCACCGGTATCGGGAACAGGGTCCAAGCTACCGGCGGTCAGGGCTCCAGAGAGAGGAATCTCCTGACAATGCGAGCTGTGTCCAGAAGTACCGCTTTCTGAATCAAGCCCTTGATCGAGCTGCCCAACGAGAGCCTCCTCAGGTGTTGGTCGAGGCTCTTGGCTATTAAGCCATTGGCTGTCACGACTATCGGCACAATGATCGCTGAGTCCACATCCCACATGTCGACAACCTCGCGAGCCAAGTCAAGATACTTGATTTGTTTATCTTTCTCGGCTTTCACGAGGTTCTCATCATGCGGGACGGTTATGTCAACAATCATTGCGCGCCGCTCTGATCGATCCACCACCACTATATCAGGCTTATTGGCAACAATAGTCCTGTCAGTGATTATGGATCGATCCCAGTACAATGTGATATTTCCATTTTCGAGAACTGGGTCGGGCACATACCTGTAGTACGGCACCTCCGATTCCACAAGGCTGTATTTCAGAGCAAGTTGCTGATGGATTATTCTGGCTACAAGGTTGTGTCTATGCAAGTACTCTCCGTTAGCTAGACGAGAACACCCGGAGATAATATGCCTGATTGATTCTCCCGGCCGGTGGCATGCCCGACAGATGTCAACCGTGCCGTCTTTCACAATAAATCTCCGGTAATTGTTCGTCATCATAACTTCGTCCATAATTGCACAGATAAAACCTTCAGTTTCTCCAAAGAGGTCACCGAAACGCAGCCAGGCTACGGACGCTATTAGATCTACATCGGGTCCATGTAGGGCCCGGTAAAAGCGTCCGTGAAGCTCCTTACTTTGCCATACTTCCATGCGATCATTGGTGTCAAGCACTACTGGCTTGCGCCAGTTCTCTTTAGCCAAGGAGAGCGGGGTGAGGCTCTTGTCCACCGCGACTACATCTCGATGCATCCCCACGTCGGTTTCTAGGAAATATTCCCTGAGACTGCATATCTCGCGATTGTGGAGGGTCTTAGCGTTTAAAAAGCCTCGACCTCCACACTTTCGCGGGATATACAGCCTCATTACCGATGACCGTGGGTGATGCATTCGATTTGCAGTCAACAGGGTCCGGACCTTCCTATCCAGAGCGTCTAGTTCGGTTTGAGTCCATTTGAGTATGCCGAAAGAGTACATCAAAACCGGCATGACCCAACTGTTGAATGCACGCACCTTGTTTCCGCCTGATAGAAGACTATTAAGTACTTTTTTCAGGCGGCCAAAGAATCGCTCCTTCAACGATTGCTTCATGTCAGTAACATTGATGCCTAACGCTTCCGACATACCCAAATACTTATAGGTTTCGGATGCGGAGAGGGCTCTAAGGTTTGTGGAATCCGAGAGTTGGGTTCCCACGGATTCCACAATCTCCCCTCGCTTTACATGCATGACCGCACATTTGTCCACACCAAATTCCATCCTGATGGCGCTACTGAAAGTTTCAGTTACTTTCAGTAGCTCCATAAGTTGCAAATTGTTGGGAGCAAAGAGTTTTAGGTCATCCATGTAGAGGAGGTGCGATATAACCTGAACACCTCTCCTCAGCCGGTAGCCTAGACCTGAATCCTCCAGCAGTGTGCTTAGAGGATTCAAGGCTAAGCAGAACCAAAGCGGACTCAAACTATCGCCCTGAAATATGCCTCGTTCGATCCTTATCGGTTCGCTATTCCTCTGAATATTTCGACATCCTGGATAGCGAAGGACCGTCCTCCGTTGCCCCATACATGACATCAGGAAGGTACGCAGAGTTGCATCTACTTTATACAAATCCAGTACCCTCATGAGCCATGTATGTGGCACCGAGTCATAGGCCTTCTTATAATCTATCCAACATGTCGACAGATCCTTTCGGGAACGACGAACCTGTTGGCTAATGGCCATATCAATGAGGAGTAGCTCCTTAGTACCGCGGGACCCATTCTTACATCCATTTTGAGAGGCAGACATAATGGAGTTGGTGTCTATATGTTTGTTAATTTTAGCTCTCAAAATGGATGTAAGAACTTTATAGACCGTCGGTAAACAAGTGATCGGCCTATAATTTTTGGGTTCCGCAGTGCTACCTGATTTATGGAGCAGGTGGGTAACTCCTGTCGTTAGGAATTGGGGTAGCGAGCCAGACTCCAAAGCAGTCTGGAACTGAGATGCCAAGCGAGCGTGTGACCTTGAAAACCATTTGATCCAAAAGTTGTGCAGCCCGTCCGGCCCTGGAGATTTCCAGTTAGGTAACGGACGGACTGCACGCAGCTACATCTTGGGGGCAGATGGTAATAGCCTCCATTTCTGGTATTGGATCACAGGCTCGCTCGACCTCTCGAGCCCAATCACCTTCGGTGTGACTGACAGGTGCCGACCAGATACTACGCCAAAAGGAACACATGGCATCATCATCCGGTAGGCCCGTGTCAGCCACACCTTGGTCCGGTCGCTCCCAACCCCTATAAACCCACCTTTCATCGCTCTGGAAGGTGCGATTCTGATTGTATCGCTCTACTCGCCGCTTATACCGACGAATACGGTTTGCCCATGCATACACTTTCTGCTTCAGGAAGTCGATACGCTCTGTGACGCGGGACAAATAATCTTGAAAACTAATATCAGTCCCCGAGAACGCCCGCCTCACATTTATTATTATTGTTAAGGCACATCAACAACACAAACGCAAACATTTACAAATAACAGAGAACAGAGACATGGACTAGTGTTTACGTCAATTACAGACATGCACAGCATTCACAATAAAAGAGAAGAAAAAATACAGCATAAAACAATACAATAAAAGAAAACAAAAACAACATAAGAACAAAAACTCTAGCTAAAATCTCGGTAGTAGAGAGAATACCCTCATCGACTCAAACATTGACTGACATATTATTTTGTTTTGTTGTCTGCAGACTTCCCCTCATTTATAATCTTAGATCTAAAACGCGTGGGATGGTCATGGAAGATATCCAAATCATAAATATTGCAAAACTTGTTGTACGTGGACGTTAGCCTAGCCATCGGAGCGTTCATGCCCAAGTTGGTTTTATGACGAGGGACACAGAAAAAGGACGTGCATTTTCTCCGAGCATTAAGTTTAGGCACGTTTATTTCAATGCGCTCGAGAAGTCCGTCAGATTTAAAAGAACCGTCAACAATACTCCGCAAGCATAGCAAGTCTATCATGCGTCGGCGTAGCTGTAAGCTTGACATATGGAAGAAACGCAGTCGTTCGTCATACGAGTATCTCGCACTGAAGCCAGTGGCAAGGAAAGCAAGTTGCCGCGTGAAGGATCGTTGAATTGATTCAATACGATTAGAATGAACCATATAATGCGGATTCCATATTATTCGAGTACGCTACGTACCAGAGCGTTATAAAGCACAATCTTGGAGGCTGTATGTCGAAAGTCCTTAGTGTTACGTCTGATGAAAGGGAGACCAGCGCCCACCTTAAGAATTGCATGTTGGGCCCGCTCAACCTCAATGAGGTGGGTGTAGGTGAATTGTGACCAGGGAGCATGCCATGACTTGCTAGTACATTAAGGTATTCATTAGCACGTCTACACACGGTGTTTGGCCCTATGTTGATGTTTATGTCACCACAGAGGAACATGTTTTTAAAGCTGGTTAATTTAGATTGTAAGGTGTCTAATGAATTTATAAAGTTGGTAGTATTGGGTTGACTCGGAGGGCGATAAATTCCAATAACACAAGTATCTGGTTCCAGTTTCAGGAGAAGACAGTTGGCGTCATTTATCAAGGCTTCTTCGATTGTTACTGACAGGTGTTTATTGTAATAAATGACAACTCCCTCATTTTGTGTTTTGTGAATGGTTGAATATGAGCGGTTATAGTAATCAAGAGTCGGTATATTCCTAGCTAAGGGAAGCCAACATTCTGTAAGGACTAGAATATCCCAAGAGATTCCCGACCTCTGAAGAAGCGTTAATGGGTTAGGCATATTACAAGAGATGTTTCGAATATTCTGAGACAAAAGATTGAGTTTGCAATTAGTAGATGAATGATTTTTTACATCAGTTATGTCACAGGAGATCGATTTAGCTACTTGAAGAGAGTCCAAATCCGAGTTTAATGTCTCAATATCTTGCATCATGATTACCATTACAATAATAAAATGCTAGACAGAGTCACGAAATTATCGTGACGACTGAGGGTATAATAATTAATAAGTAAACTTGGACTTGGTACATATGTAGCTATGCGATTGGACCTATGACAATACCTGACTAGTCGAGAGGGTACACTGTTATTATTAAAAATGCTAATAGATAAAACTTGTATTGTTAAGATGTACTGAGTAGTGTAGACGTGTTGTAGGATATGTGATTGTGTAAAGATAGATGTAATTCTGGAATTCAAATAGAAGTAATTAACCCTAGTCGAGGGTAAGCTAAAATTATTACATAAACAAAGTAAGTGCTTAAAAGTAGTTACGTAAGTGCAATAATGTTTTGGTACATCTAGCCACATAGTAATTTTGTTTAACTCAGACTCCGTTTCAATACGAACACGTGAAGAACCCTCTTCTTTCTTCACATAGATCTTCCCGTAAGATGCCCAGGAAGCAACGAGTTTTTTATTTTTCAAGCATTGGCGAGCCAAGTAAAACAATTTTCTTGCTTTGTCCGTCAAGTACTCGGATATAAATACCGAACGTAAATCGCCAGGAAGCTTCAGTAGTTCCGTATTCAATTGCGGTTCATTTTTATCGCGTTTAGATTTGTTATATGATATAACTTTGGAAATAATTGATTCCTTCCGAAGGGTGGTAGTAGAATCTACTATAATAGCTTCAGACTTGGTGTGAAAGATGTCGCGTATCTCAGACTCCTGAACGGGATCTTCCAGTCCCAATGTCAAGCCAAGCTTCAACATTACATTAGACAAGACTTTTTTATTCTCACTTTCTAATTTTGGTAGGTTACGAACTCCAATAGTTGTACGGACGCCAGCACATCAAGTTACTACAATCTGTCAAATTTCTTTAACAGATTTTCAACTGTATCGCTAAAGCATTAAGGTTCAAGGTTGATTGGGAAAGTTTGACAGTTTCGGGTAGCTTGACCTGCTGGCGTCTGTACTACGCGTGTTTTTTTTCATAAATCTCGAGTTGATTTTCAAGGTGGTTTATTCGGTTTTCGTATTGGCTATTTAATTTTTCCAAACTATCCACTTTTAGAAGAAGTTCTTGATGCTGGGATGTGATAGTTTCAACGGATTTTTTAATTTCTTGATTTTGTGACATCATCGTGCTTTTTTTTTCCGGATGGGAAATCATCAAATGACCCTTCCCGCTCTGGGTGGAGCGGAAGGGAGTGTCAGACTCTTACTGACTAAAACCCACCCATGTTCCTACCTTTGCCCTTTATGTTCCGGGGTAGCGGTAACCCTTTCGGACAATCCCGCTGACCCGGCAGGCTTCGGCCCTGAGGGGCCCCTCAGACCATGCTGATAACTCTTTGAGGCGCGCGTGGAACACTTACGCGCCGTCCGGCACGGGCCTGGTCCTGATCGGGCGGTGAGCTACCCATTGCTCTCCGCCGCAGTCCCGCGCCTACGGTGGCCGGGAGTCGTCACGCGGCTCCCGACGCCCGGAGCGTCTCCCGCGGCGGCTAGGACGGGAGGCTCTCTCCCTCATCCGTCCCGCCACCTCCTTCGCTAGCATGACTGCTTCGCAGAAGGAGGCGACTGCCTCCCACTCCCTCTAGCCCCGGACCATGGCTTGCACCAGGGCCGGGCGCGAGAGGCCGCCGCCGCTGCCGATCGCCTCTACGAGGACACGGCGGTGCTCCGCCCAAGCGGGGCAGACCTCCACCGTGTGCTCCACCGTGTCCTCTGGGCGATCCTGGCAATGGTGACACCCGGGCGTTTCATCCCGCCTAATGATGTGCAGGAACCTCCCGAAACTTCCGTGTCCGGTGAGGACCTGCGTCAGGCGGTAGGTGAGGGCGCCGTGGCGCCTCTCTAGCCACTCCTCAAAGAGGGGTCTTATCGCCGCTATCGCGGCGTGCCCACATCATCGTGCTTAAGGTAGCATTTAGTAATTCATATTTTTGGTCTTGCTGAACTTTAACGCGATCTTTTTGTCTATGTTAATAAGATGCTCTGTGACAAGTTCTTTAATCGCAGACTAAGGGCCCTCGCCCACGGGCGACTTTTTGTAGCGATGCAGTCGCGATGCTCTCGCGCGTAGCATCGATACAGACGCGAAGCAGTCGCTAGCTGTGTGCCCGCGCCCACGGGACCAGATTCAGTCGCGATGCAAACGCGATTTGGTCGCGATGCAGTTACGATACAAAAATACCTTGGATCAGTACAGTTGCAAGATGGACTCCGTTGAGGCAACATTAGTCACAGGAAGACGTGAGTCCCATATTACAGGACGCTCCTGAATTGCCGTAATAAAAGTTTCAGTGTCAAATGACTCCGTTTTACGCCTGTGACGGACAATAGCATGCACTCTGGACCTGTCTGTGTTGCTCGTTGCACTGATGCCGATTCCCAATCACGCGCCGCGCCACACTCCCTTCCCCCTCCGTTCTCTCTACCGATGTCGTCCGACGCGGTCGCGCGTTTGTATCGATACAATCGCGATGCAGTAGCGCGTTGCAAATGCGACTAACACGCGTTAGAAGTGATGCTGTCGCGCGTTTGCTAAACGCGCGACTGCATCGCTACAAAAAGTCGCCGTGGGCGAGGGCCCTAAGTGTTGCACCGATTTCCTCTCGAATAATGTCGCGTAAGGGCCCTCGCCCACGGCGACTTTTTGTAGCGATGCAGTCGCGCGTTTAGCAAACGCGCGACAGCATCACTTCTAACGCGTGTTAGTCGCATTTGCAACGCGCTACTGCATCGCGATTGTATCGATACAAACGCGCGACCGCGTCGGACGACATCGGTAGAGAGAACGGAGGGGGGAGGGAGTGTGGCGCGGCGCGTGATTGGGAATCGGCATCAGTGCAACGAGCAACACAGACAGGTCCAGAGTGCATGCTATTGTCCGTCACAGGCGTAAAATGGAGTCATTTGACACTGAAACTTTTATTACGGCAATTCAGGAGCGTCCTGTAATATGGGACTCACGTCTTCCTGTGACTAATGTTGCCTCAACGGAGTCCATCTTGCAACTGTACTGATCCAAGGTATTTTTGTATCGTAACTGCATCGCGACCAAATCTGGCCCCGTGGGCGCGGGCACACAGCTAGCGACTGCTTCGCGTCTGTATCGATGCTACGCGCGAGAGCATCGCGACTGCATCGCTACAAAAAGTCGCCCGTGGGCGAGGGCCCTAAGACCTCTTGGGTAAATAAGCTGCTCTCATCTGGAACAACATCGGTGAGCCTACTCTTAGTCTTGCCACAGCGAAATGTTAATATTGCCATCATCGTTACGCGTGGGAGAACGAGGTGGGGTAGATGCGTTTGATGGTTTCGGCTCGGCACTTAGACACGAAGGACATTTCCATGTTTGTTTATGTTCGCTCATCATTAAAGCATAACGATTTTTAGACACTTTTGAGCATTCAAGATCATATATCAAAGAACAAAGGCTGCATTTCATCATGTCAGCCCCATTTATTTATTTATTGTGCACTGACAAGTAGCACATATTTGGCGAGTGGGTGATCGCATCATTTTGTAAACACTAAACAGTATCTATTCAATGACCGCACTCTTTATTAGCACCACAGATATTGTCTATTGGATATTAATGCTCGAACTGTCACAAAGTAACTACATGGAACGCTTACACGTAGTGTCCCCGCGTGATGTTGGCAGCGCTGCTGTTGGAACCGCGAGCGTATAGTGCACGGTAATTTAAGACTTAACTGCAGCGCACAACCAGAATCCTCTGCACTCACAACTTGTAAACTATGATAAAGCACTTTTCTTGTTATTCTGTTTCGAAGTATTATTCTGTTGTTTGATGTCCATAATAGTTTTTTACTATTGCACTGAGTAAATAAGAACTTTTGCACGTATTTTCACTATAATCTTTGAATTATATTAAATTAACACCGATAATTAATTATTAAACAAGCAAGCGTGGACACTATGTTATTCGTTCAAACGCGTTCCGTGAACCATGACCAGGATTAACATATAGGATACTTTTTATCCCGATATTTCCATGGTATCGAAACGTATGCGGGTGAAACCGCGGGGCGCAACTAGTAATATTATAAATGTGAAAGTTTATATGGATGGATGGATAGATGGATGGATGTTTGTTACTCTTTCACGCAAAAACTACTGATCGGATTTAATTAATTAGTTTAGTCCTGTAAAATTAGTCAGCGCTTGACGTAAATTGACGTATTTTTAGTAGCCATGTATTTAATCACGTCTAAACTGTCTATGGAGTATCTTAATTTGACTGGACTAAACTAATATTTATCTTCTGTCCTTTTCTTAATGAAATAGAAATAAAAAGATGCACTGAACTTAAATTTAGTTTAGTTTGTGAACAAGGGAATCGGCGCCAGTGATACATTCTTTTTAGTCTGTTTGCTTAATAACCCGAAAAGTTATTTTATTTTTTCTGCACAAGCTATGACAAACATAATAGCTTTTTTATACCATGGTGATAAGATTAGCTAGCCAACATGTTGCGAGGTTGACTGCTCATTTGTAACTCATCAACTACCGAAAATCGAGACAGTTGTTTTTCATTGTTTTTGGACTACTAGTTCCTCAGTCCTTAATTATTAATTCATGTAATTATTAATTTAGAGCATTAAGTCCGGACTTAATGCCCTAAATTAAACCCTTGCCCTTAATTAAAGCATTTAATACTATAAGCACAAGTAAAAAAATACTGCTATTGTTTTACTTGTGCTTATAATATTAAATAAATATACATTTATATTTTATTTATATTTGGTCGGTATTTGGGTTAGGCACAGCATGATAGCATCAGACTAATATTTTCCCTCCTGCTCAATTCCTGGATGATATGATTATACAGCGTGTAACGGAAAGGGTGTATACATACCAAGGGCAAGGCTTCTTTGGATGATAACAAACGATATTGGAAGGGTTTCAACTCAAAATAAAATACTCTAAAAATTGATACCAAATTTTCGGTATCTTGGGTTTCTTAAATTCAAATCATAACAAACGTATCACCGCACTACGTAGGTCAATGACTTCCACGTTAATGGCCAATATTACGAAAAATCTCTTCCGTAATTCTGAGCGCCTAGTATCTATCGTCTACCGCATTCTTTGTCGGCCTAAACTGCCGAAATAAAATATGCCGCCGGCGCCGCCAAAGGGCGCGAATTCTGCGCGTCTTATCTTATTAGCCTACTGCAAGCGGCGGCGGAGTTCTTTGTCGGCGCCGGCCGTGACGACATCGCGCGCGCGCGCAGTAAACCATACATACCTACTTTACCGTGATGTAAAAGTTAATGCGTAATTATCGATTTACAGTTTACTCGTTAATATCAAGCCAGAAATTTCACGTAAAAACTGAGATAACAAAACTTACGTAAAAAATCGAAACAAAGTTTAGGTAGGTTAACTAGTTTCATCCCTTATTATTACTTATTACCGAGTAAACAGTAAAATCTTAAAGCTTTGCTTAATTTAGTAAATTGACTTACATTTTTAAAGATGGGGTTCGGTGTACACACGTAAGTACCAAAACCGCTCGCTTGTTCAAGGACACCTAAACATTGCGTTGCATGTCTGGTGTTAATGTCGTTATGGCGGCCTCAATCCGCACTTTCATTAGGTCCACAATGGACCTAACTACCACTGCACTGCACTACCTACGTTTTTAAACACCCACAAAAAAAAGTCTAACGGGGTTAGGTCTGGGGATCGCGGAGGTCAAGCCACGCTTCTACTACCACGCCCAACCCACTGAGATGATTACCATCTTCTGCTCCGACACATATCAACATTTCGTAATATTCGCTATTACTTAACGACACTTTGCAAACACAACAAAAAAGTCAATTAGGTGTAGCCGCACTGAACTGATGCGCGTATCACAGGGATAGAAACAAGCGCACTAGAAGCGGGTCAGGAGTCGACTGACGAGCAAAACAATAACAATAAAACTCCTATTCCCTGCTATCCTGGTACCTATTTTGTTTACACACATTATGATGCTTCGTTGTGTGTGTAACGACGTAATTAGGGTTCTGTACGACACAATTTTCAATTCGGCAATAACAATTCCTGTTACTCTTGCGGTCCTAGTACTTTATTAATTTTTTTCCACAGTTAGATGTAGTTTTGCGACATTTTTTATTGACTTCGTTTGAATTAGACTAAAGGACTAGACGTGCTCAAACCAATAAAACCCATGTACCACTCAAACTGCACCGACAGACCGTGAACTTCCGATAATTCTTTCGGTTAGTCCTACAGACAAAAATTATGCGTGCGTGCTATTATTTTGTAATTAAAAAACTTACCGTCTTACGAATTTTCGATCAGGTCACGTGTCCTGACGCGAGTTTAACATTTTTTACCCATTACAAAAAAAGTGTTCAACGCCGCTAAAGAAGTTTTCACTTCAAAAAACTATTAACTTGTTAATAGTTTTCATCATAATTATTTAAAAAAGTGACCTTCTTTTAAAAATTATGAACGGAACCCACTGTGATTTTATTTGTACTAGGAGAAGAATAAGTTGCGAAGAGGTGAATTGAAATGAAGTTTTGGGTTCAGTTGGACATAAATTGTTACTACTAAATCCTTTTTCTATTCTAAGTTCTAATGGCCAATAATAATGTTTATTCAAGCAATTAATTCCTGGATGCACGTAAGGATTCGATTTTTATGATCAATTCAATGATACGAGCTGACGATTTTTCGAAACAACTCCTGGATCGTATGTGTAAAAAATATTATGATAAGGGCACACAATAGTTGAAGTTCATATTTTAGTGATTTTAACCGACTACATCTGTACCATCTGAATGAAAGTCGTAGAATTACGCCGGAAAGGTTATCAATTATTATTTATTAAAAGTTTAGACGTACCTACCTGAGTGGCAACTGTAAACAAAATAAAGGTGTGTTAAATGGGGTTTAAAATTTTTTTGTTTACGATTTTTGAATGAATATTTAGAAGATCGATTCAAGAGCACCGGATTCGATCTGTGAATCGAATAAAACATCGATTTAAAGCAAAACATCGTTCATCCTTATGGCCACCAAAACAAAAGGTTAAGAATAACGTTAGGAAATTTACAGGAATATTGTTTTTGAATTAGGTATTTACTGTGTTGTAGGTACGATGGTAAGGTGGGTGGAAGATTACTATGTAGATAAAAATTATCTAAAAAGTAATCTTCTACAAAAGGGCAACTAAGGAAAAATCCAACAAGTGTGTAAATGATACGTGACAATGCAAGCAGGTATCTAAATATTATTTCGTTAAATTTTGATACTAATTTAATATAATTAATTGAATTGTAGCTAGTTCACAAACATAATCAAAGTTTAGGAAAAGTCAGTAATAATATTTTGTAAACAAAAAATAAACATGCGGAACCTTTTATTCAGAATTACCAGGAGTAAGAGGTTTATTTTTACTTACAAATAGTTCGATGACACCGATCAGCTGACTTAGTGCTAGTGATGTGCTTATTTCAATTTTAAAAGTTTGGTTTCTGGTATCAATGTATTAAAAAATCTCGTAACTTCCGAACATGTAGAGATAGGATTAAAATACCCTTCCAATATCGTTTGATGTCGTCCAAAGAAGCCGTGTCCTTGGTATGTATATACCCTTTCCGTTACAGTCTGTATATGATACAAATTGAGTATAAGATCATAAAATACCTTACAGATCTAATCAAAACTTAATAATGTATGTATGTATTACAGTAAAATGATTGTTAAAAAACTGTATTTGTGATAGTAAAAACCTTTTTGTTTTTTTTTTTAAACCAATTGCTTTACCATTTTATTCTTTAAATTGCATATTATCATTTCCACATGCTTTTATATGTGTGCACCCAGGGTCGAAGTGTCTATGGTCGGCGGGCATTCCGCTTTGTGTGAGTACCACTACTTGCTATGTAAATGCATATTACTAATATTAAAGCTGAAGAATTTTTTTGCTTTTTTGTTTGTTAGTTTGAACGCGCTCTATCTCTAGAACTACTAGTAGGAATTGAAAACATATTTCTGCATTTGATAGCCCAATTCTTGAGGACATCCTATTCAACATCATCCTTAGGAGCCAGGCAAATATGTATCACACGAAGCGAAAACGAAGTCATAGCTCGGGCAGGCGATGGGATGCGACGCGGTAGGTCGGGGGCTGAATTATACGCGGACGAAGTCGCGAACAGAAGCTAGTTATAAATAATACGCACGCGATAAGTCAAGGTTCAACACAAATCAAATTTAAATGGAACCACTTTGAAGTTATACTGAACCTAACGCAAAAATAATTGTTTAAATCGGTTTATAAACGATAAAGGAAGTTTGTTAAAAATCTAACAAGAGTTAGTAAGTAGCACAACGAGAGACGACAGTGAGTTCATCTCTCTCACTGAGTGGACACACCAGCCGACATTACGCAACGGAAATTCAGCTTGATATGTCCGAGTTAATTTACAAAGCATGCGCGTAAGCTCGCCGAATTTTCCGCCGCGTATCGTCCATTAGATATGTCGGTACACTAACATATACATATGTTAAAAACTTCGGAATAATTATTTATGATATTGAATAAAGCATTACTCAAACTTTTTTGCCTCTAACGAGTACTTCGTATGTTTTATCATTTTTTTTATTTAGAACATTAGAACATCACAAGCGCAAGTTTGGAAGATTTGTATGGTTGCAGTACTGACCTGCAGCCCGTCGAGCTGCGCCTGCGCACGCACAATTTCCTGCGTATCACGTGTGTACTGCGCGCTGTGCCTGTTGAACTCTTTTTCGAGCGCCTTCAGTCGGTTCTCCGCGTGTTTGATCTCCATTGTGGTCTGTGAGATGAGGGTGACGGCTTCGGAATCCTTTTGTTTGGCAGCTATAGAGATAGGGAATAAACGCTTTGTTCACTTGGATGTTAAAAAATGTGTCATTAGATAATATGAGCGAGCACTGGTATAACAAATAACGGTGTATGACGTACAATGATAACATTTATATATTTTCCAACAACAGCATTTACCCTTTTCTTAATATATAGGTAACATACCCATGAGCTGATCTTGCAGCGACTCGGACGCGCCCTCGAGCCCGGTACTGACTGCTAGAAACTTCTGTTGTGCCTCGGTTAATTCGATGTTGCTGGACTCGCTCGTCGCACGGAGTTTCTCGAATGTAGACGCAACCTGATGCGAAGATAAAAGTAATATACCATCGAGAGGTTACAAATCTATTAAATAACTGTTATTTTAAACTGGACGGTTTCTTCTGTTGTGCTACTGTTTGTATGAGAGTGACGTTACAATTTAGTTGTATACTTGACCTCGTAATTGCTTTAAAAAAACAGATTTTAACTTTGGGTGGCCTGAGTAAGTAGGGTCCAGGGGCGACGGACTCGGAGACGTCCGTCGCCCCCCAAACATCAGGCCCCGAGGTGGCGGCGCGTAGTGTGCCACGCGCGGCCCTCGCCGACGGCGCGGGGGGAGGCAAACACCTCACTCCCCCCCCTGACCCGAGGAGGAGGCACCACGAGGGGGTTGCGGAAGGATCGTACGTTCCCGCGACCCCCGGCGTAGGTGAGAGATGGAACACTGGGGTGGTTTTTAGTCAGTGAGAGTCTGACAGACCCCGTCGCCCGCCCCAGGGCGGCGGACATCCATGAGGATTGTCCACCCCGGGAAAAAAAATGTGACATTTACATTATTTATACATTGGTGAATTTTCAATTTATAAAGAGTTTTTGTTAAGAGTAAAGTCATTACCAGGTCGACTATAATACAATAAAGCATGCAACACTTTTAGCAAAAACATGTGGCCTCTTTAATTTCCATCTGGCGGTTGCTGTCATTATTTGGAACTAAAAAATTAATTGACTGTTATGAAGTGCATACAGTACAACGCTTTATACCACATCTCCTGCAAATGATTTGGCACGGGCCCTGACCTGATCCAACGCGTCCTTCTTGGCCAGCAGCGCGGCCTCGTCGTCGCCGACGGAGCGCTCCAGCAGGCGCGCGCGCTTGTCGTGAGACGTCAGCGCCTCGCGCTCCGCCTTGTGCGCGGCCGCCTTCGATGCCTCCGTCTTCTCTACCGTTTGCAGCTCAGTCTCCGCCTCCCTCAGGGCGTCGCCGCACTCCTGGGGTGATGGCAAAAATTAGGTAAATTAATGAATGTTAGTGAAATATCAGCAACAATTACAATCTGCTCTAAACTACAAGGTTCTTTCGGCACGTGGTCATAATAGTACAACTCCTCTTATTTTTCAATACAACTTCTGTAACTATTTCACATGTGTACCTACAACGCCCCCCTGTCAATGTCATTCAGGAGCTAAAAGATCCTTGTAGCACTATATGTGCCTGCAGTTTTAGACATAATGGAAACTTAACAATACTCTACCTCATTCAACTTCTTGGTGATCTCAGCAATTTGTTTGTCAAATTCTTTAATTTCCTTTGTATTGTCCTTTATTTCCTCTTTCAAACTCTTGACTTGATCTTGCACCCCAGTCACTTTGCCTTCGGTGTCTTTCAATTTTTCTTCTGCCATTATGAACCTGGAAATAAATATGAGTTTGTAAACAATGTTAGATCTAAGAAACTTCATGCTTGTAATTATAATCAGTAAAGAGGAAGTGACAGATCAAGTTTTTAGTTTCGCGTCAGGCACTGTCTGCATGGCACATCGCTACACAACTCAATGTCTTAATCCATGCAAAAATGTGCACATTAAGTTTAAAAAGCGACGAACACATAGATCGTCGCTTTTGTTTCGAGTGACAAAAACGATACTCTATATAGCAGAAGTTTTTATAAAACTCGTTATGCCATGTTAACGGGTGCGTACTCAACACACACATACTGTCGTTACGAACTTGAAAACATAGTCATTTGAGTATGTAAATGGTACCTTTATATCGTATTATTTTGTGCAGCACACTTACGTATAAGCTATGTATAATCTAGTGAGATTTTCGAGCTCCCTCACAACTTTTTGGTATTCTTGAAACTGAGCTCTTTCATCTTGTAATTTTTGTAGTCTCGGTGCAATATCCTCACGTATTATCTGCAACATATAAATATTCAATTTTTGGTGAATTGAAGACATACTATACAGTCTGTTTTTGAACGAAAAATATATTCTATACAATCTGTTTTTGTGGTTATGTTTATTCTGTATTGTGTACTACGCATAG
The DNA here is from genome assembly GCA_911387795.2 of Apamea monoglypha. NCBI lineage: Eukaryota > Metazoa > Arthropoda > Insecta > Lepidoptera > Noctuidae > Apamea > Apamea monoglypha. Next base: position 413,053 of record OU426933.1, on the reverse strand, counting down.
AACAACAACACAGATGGTACGGCAAAGGAGCAGTCAAAGGTATGGTGTGTCTGTCTTGGTCTTTGCGAACTACAGACTTGTTTACGGAATACCTACCTCATTAAGGTCTCTAAGTTTGGCATCTTTCTTCTCAATAGTTTTCTGAGCAGCCTGTTTCTTAGCTTCATACATTCTGGTGCCGGCTGCCTCTTCGACCATGGACAGGATCTATAAAAATCATACTTTGAACACAAATATATACTAATATTATTATTTATTATACGTCCTAGGAGGATTTATTGGTGATGTTATTCAGAAATGTCAGGTGCGTAGTACTCGAAACCGGTGTGCTTGGATGACCAGATCTATTAACGTAAACGAGGCGAACGGAGTATGCAAGGATTGTAGCAGTTGGCTTCTGTAGTTTCTACCTACCCCCATGGGAAGTAGGTGTGAGTTTATGTATGTACGAGGGTAAGGTGAAAATTTCTCGGCTTGACAATGAAAGACTGCGATTTTCTGTCAAAAAATTATTGTATTTCTCTACATACTCTCCCTCGACTTCAACACACTTGACTTCCTGCGCTTCTCCAACATCAGTAGGTATTCCTTCCCGGAAATGTGAGTCTGCAAGGCTGTGAAAATATTCGTATACCTGTCTCAACTTCTTCATTGGATGCGAAGAGCTTCTCAGAAACAAATTTCTTCAAGTTTGGGAACAGATGAAAGTTGAGAGTGCCAAATCAGGAGAATAGGCGGGTGGCTGGCGTGCGTTGTCGATGGGGCCCCATCTTGGGTAGGCTTTCGCATCCTTAATTCTGTATGCAAGTTGTTTCGCACCCGTTATTCTGATATCATGTTCAACACATGCGTTTCCGGTGTGGTTGCCGTCATTCGTGGGTCATCTTCGAGGAACGTGCGACCACGTTTAAATTCAGCTGCCCACTTTTTAACGGTTGACATGGAAAGAGCACAGATATTCTCAACAAACCAGGAGACATAATCAACTTCTGGAGGGAATAACACATGCACAATAATGACTTGAAGGACTAAGTGCGGAAACCAAACCCATAGAACATATAGAATACGGAAGAAGCAGAGTCCCCAAAAACTTCTGTCAACTTCGGATGAGTTTCCTTAGGGATTAATCCATCTAAAACGAATATCAAGAAGTAGACCGGGAGGCGCGGTTTTTGTAGGGAAGACGTGCCCGTGGGAAGGGATAGGATTTAAGAGCCTACCGGATATGCATCCTAAAGTAAGCATTGGACTAGTGGAGAGATGGGTGATATTTGTCTATGGACGGGCATCTTTTAAAGACTTCGCGGCCAGGTGTTTCAGGTCGAGCTTCACCCGTGAATCTTTTGGCGAGGTTCTACTGCTTTCTCGGTTCTCTTGTATGTCCTTGCTCTGCTGTTTTATGTTGTGTTAGATGTTGCCGTTTTCAATGTCATCGTCGGAGTTCTCGCTACTATCCGTTTCCGTTTTTTTGTATATCTATGTATATCACTAGCAGCGATCTTGATCTTGTTTTTGTCTTCCGCCGTATCCATCCAAAAATCGATTCCCTTGTCGAAGTACTTCATGTCCTGTTTTAAGTTGTCGTTCCATGTGCAGATAAGTCGGCCGACCTTTTTAGTTTTGACCTTGTATTCCATTGCTGCATACAGCAGATGTGGTACACGGCGCCTGTAAACATGTGCGAGGTAGCATATTCTGTAGTTCATGATGCGTTCGGTTACTGTTTTTCCGTCTAAGGTTTCATGCATTTTCTTTTGTCTTGGTTTATTCCTAGAGTGGTTTATCAAATCTCTCATGATAACTCGCTCATATTTTCTGAGTCTTGATCTGTTAGCTTTAGTAAGTGCCGATACTTTCAACCATACTTTCATGCACGGAACGATCACCATTCGATACATTAGTCTGGCTAATTTCCAGTCCATATTTGAGTGTTTTATGAATGGTAGTAACGATTTGGCGTTTCTTATGGCCTGTAAAGTCCATCCTGTCCGTCGCTTTGTAAAGCCCGATTACTACTTGGTCAGTCCCGGGAGCTGTCCCGTTTTTTTATGGTTTTGGTAGACCTTTTCGACACATATGCAGCTTTAGAACAATAGAGAGAGCATATTGTCTGAAATTTATGAGCTTCGCTCTTTGTTTATCTTTAGAAATATACCTTGTTATGCAATCTTAAGGGTTTGGAGTATTTTTTGTTTTTTTTTTTGTTCCGCTGCGGGCCACGCGCTCTATATGACAATAGAGCGCGTGGGTACACAATTACTAACTAATTTAAGACAGTTTTGGTAATTTAGCACTATGTTAAAATAAGAACGGCGTGAAGTAGGAAATCTAGAGTGGTACCGTATTTTAGGATAGAATAATAAAGCGTATAAGTTTATCCTTCTCTCCTATATACAATATGAAAACTTTTTCCTCAGCTATGGCTTGAAATGATGTTAAATTCGCGCGTGGCTTCAAAAGTCCAAATTAACAAATTAAAACACAATCGGATCGGCTTCCAATGGAGATCCCTGAAATAAACGGAAAGATCTCACCAGATTGCCCGCAAAGGGCCCTCAGAGTCGCTCGACGTCACGCGGGTCCTCGGCCGGAAAGCCGAAAAGCCTAGGCCTCGGGCTGTAGATCAGGATCGCACGTATGCCACTTTACCACCGTTTGAAGGTGTTTTAATTTGCACCCACAAAAACAACGAAATACCGTTCCAATTTTAAATGCGACATTCAAACTCAACGTTAACCGTTCCATGTGTTGCACACATAGCATCAACTGAGACTAGAGACAGGGCACGTCTGTCCACTTCGGCGGTCAGTATCCGAATCACGAAGGGAAACTTATATTGCTAGTGCATTAATATTCTTCCTTGTGCGATATTAGTTCGTCACACTATAGCGATCAATAGAGAAAAAAATAATTATTGGGAAGAGAGAAGCGTTTCAGCGAAGATAACACGCTATGAGGGCTTTTCTCATTCTTACGACGCTGTACGCGGCTGATAGAAGCAGAACTGTTTAAGTGTGACCAAAATCGTTCAGCGAAACGTGAATGGAGCTGAATAAGTGTGAGTAGTCCCTTATCCATTTTTTACTGCAACAATTCGTGTTAACAAACGACTTGAAACGACAAGTTGAAACTTGTCATACAAACTAATTACACATGCACCCAGTCGGGAAACATACATTTTTGCTTATTGGATTACCTTCTCTGTGTCAGGCTTTTCACTTTACCCTAGTGTGTATGTATGTACCCTAGTGTGTATACTAATAATAAAGCTGAAGAGTTTGTTTGAATGCGCGGTCAGATTAAAACAAATCTTTTCCATTGGTTAACCTAATTCTTAAGAAAGGCTATTTATCATTACGCTATGACCTTGACAATTCAAACGTGCCTGTTTGATTTGATTAATGTGATAAATGCTTTGAGTTTAAACTTTAGAAGGCGAGCAAAAAGAAAAAAGTCGCTAAGCGAAAATGACGTGACAGCGTGGGCAGGTGATGTGATGTGATGTGATGTGATGTGATGTGATGTGATGTGATGTGATGTGATGTGATGTGATGTGATGTGATGTGTGATGTGTGATGTGATGTGATGTGATGTGATGTGATGTGATGTGATGTGATGCGATGCGATGCGATGCGATGCGATGCGATGGGATGGGATGGGGTGGGTCAGGGGAACAAGAAATTTCACACGGGCACCAGCATAAGCTAGCTTACTATACCACCTTAAATCTAGCTCAAAATGTCACATTTAATCTAATCTTAGTCATTATCATATCCTTTCCTTTCAACATCTTATCAGGTTATTTACAAGTGCATTCAATTATAGTGTAATAATTATAAATTTTAATTTCCCTTGCAATAATGCTAATAATGGCAGTAGTGGTATTAGGATTGAATGTTCAGCTAATTATTTTCGTGTGCATTCATGCATGAGGGTTTTTAAAAGGCTGAACAAGATAAAAATTAACTGAACTTGAAGTAAAGACTGTCAGATTCATAATTAACTACTATAATTGCCTGACTGAAAAAACATAGCCAACCAAATCATTAAATAATATAAAAATATTTATTTAAAAAAAATCACTGTTTCAAATGTTTATAGACATGGACCACCAATCATAGATTACAAATGTGATGTGGTCATGTCCAGGGCTAAGAATCCATCAACACTTTTCAAACCCTTTAGTTGCTTCGCTCAAACACAATTAAAAAACTTACCTCAGCAGGCTTCATATTCAAGACCTTGGTGATCCGGCCCTGCATGATCAGGAAGTGAGGGTTGTTCACGTTGAGCTGCACAGAGCAGAACAGGTCCGACACTCTCTTGTTCTGAACATTGATGCCATTGATCATGTACTTGTTCTTGCCTCCCATTACAACCTGGTGAGTTTTGGTCATCTTAATAACTCATGCTGCTTTCAAACAATTGAATTTTAATTTCGTTTGAGACCAAATGTTTGTTTACTCTTCAAGTCGGTGCAATTTAGAAACAGATAGCATTACAATGGAAATTATTGATTCAATAAACACTACTTAACCCTTTGACAGCCGCGGACGTCTATGGACGTCAAATCAAAAAGTGCTCACGACGCCACGGACAGCATGGCACGTCGAAAATAACACTTTTTTAAAGTTCAAAATAAATATACAAAAACATGTTTTTAGTGTTTCTTTTTTCCTATTGTTATTCCTTAGACATATTTATTACATAATTACAGAAAGCCATAACAATTAGCCATTCTATAATGGGAAAAAATCACAATGTAAGAACATCATGCAAAAGGTATAATTTGGGTTGCAAATCCACGCCACGGACGTGAAGAGTCGTCAGCTAGTGATGGGTAAGGAAAACAATTACGATAAAAGCTTTATGAAATACTTTACGAAAACAAATATTAAAATACTTCACTAATATATGACGAAAATTATTTCTCGTCTACTACATTTTACATCAGACTAAATACAAAGCAAAATATAAAATAAAACCGTATATAGTACCGTATGTAGTGACAAACTTTACAAACTTATAAATGACTAAAAAGTGCAAATCGATAATTTTGTGGCAACGCTCGCGCATCATTGTTAGCGGAATCCTTTACCGGTACTTTGTACGCCACAGACGGGATGAGACGGCGCGCAATGACGTCAACGCGCGGTGCCGGACACTGACAGTGTTGTGCAATACATTAATACCAGATAATAGGTATTTTAATAATAAGTTCTTTTCACATCAAAAAACTTAACATTTTAAAGACTAAAATAAATATTACTAAAATTGTATTTACACATTTATTTAAAACGTACGAGAAATTAATATGAGATTCTTGTGGTATCTCGTACAGTAGAAGAGAAGGTAGAGTAAAAGAGGAGATATGTTATGTAAGTTTGTACTCGTACTAATATAATTTATACTCTTATGGTATTTGTTTTTTTTAATATAACTTAATTGAGATGAATTACTAAAGGCAATTAACACAATTGGCTATTTGACAGATATTGCAATAAAATATGAATTGTTTTTGGTAGGATAGTTTGTATGTAGATATTTTATTTTCGTAAAACAAATTTGCGATTTTTATATTTGTGGATTACACGATCTATGCCAGGGGCCAATTAACTCAGAATAATTAAAAAATATATTATTCATATATTTAACACTTCTTCAGAGTACTTTAATAAAATACCAATCACGTGACTAAAATACTACACATCATGTAATATAACGCACTGGTACATCTCTAACTCAGAGATGGCAAAGTTCATAAGTGCAGTGCTGCCCACGCCAGTGACGGCTTATCACATCAGTGGATGTTGTTACAAACGAGATTAGTGCTGTGACTTTGTATTTAAAATATTTGAATTACTGTTTTTAATATAAAGTCTGCTATTATCTAATGATTTAATTTCTAGTAATGATTACTAAGTAGAGAAAAAGGGTGAAACATAAGCAATTTTTATTCGTAAACCATGCACAAGTAAAATGTATCGATGTTTTATCGATATATACTTATGCCGTCACTATTATTTTGTAGTTATGAAAGAAGGAATTTGTCGCTTGGCATAGAGAACACAGATTTTCGTTATTGACGTGGCGGTCAAAGGGTTAATACAAGAAGCAAAAAAATTACACTAAAGTTTCAAATCCGAATGGGCTTTAGATACATAAGACTAGTACATAGGTGTGTGCTTAGCTTGTGTATCTGAGCAAACGATCATTACACATAGATGTGTAGTGTATGAAGTCCATAGAAATACCTGTCTCGTAACTGTGATCTCATCTTGGTTCTCATAGCCGATGGGGCACTGCCTTCTGTCTCGGTTGTCGAATGTAATGCTCACAGTGGCCTTGGTGATACCCGCCTGACCATGCTTGTATATCAGCTCTTGCAAACTCCCCGCTCGAACCTAAGACATTGCCAATGTTTTGTTGTCATAAGAAAATAGGTCTAGGCAGCTAACCAAGAATACACATTGTGAGATAAAGTTTATTCTGTCTAATAAGGGATTTACGAGATTTTCATCATTAAACATGTTACTTGTTGCAGTTGCAAGTAACAGCCTGCAAAAACCACAAAACTGGAACAAAGAAATGCATAGGCGGGAACAATCATATCTTAACGCAATGTCTAAAAAATGCATGAAATGAGTACTTACGTTTGACAAATTCGTGATTCCTAAGACAAAACATATCGAATCCAATATGTTCGACTTCCCTGTGCCGTTCAGCCCGGTGATCGCATTGAATTCAGGATCGAACCCAGTGATCTCAACACGGTTACCATACGATTTAAAACCGTCCAACAGTATAGACTTGATATGCATCTTGACGATGATCAATTCGTCGAGGAATTGAGCACGCACTTATGCTTCAATTAACTGAAAACAATAACTGAAGAAAAAGCGGGAGCCGATGAGAGACCTATTGTTATTTCTTTTTTATTAAACTGTCAAGTGTCAACCGCCACCAACGGCTTCGCGCTACTTTGTAATTTACGTTCCACTATCCTGTTAAAAATGGTCTTAAGTTTCTATTAAATTTAAATAAATATCCAAAATACAATCATACAAAACATATAATTTTAATTATCGAATAATTATACAGGGAACGTAAGAACCTAATTTGTAAAGTTTATTACATAAAAAGTTTATGTCACATTTGTATAACTTTTCGTTCGTGCAGGGTTTCGTGCACTGGAACGAAATCTATTGATCTTTTTGTTTGACGTTTTGAATTAATTTGTGCTGTATCGGTTATTTTGCGTATCTTTTAGCTTTAATCAAAATGGATTATAGTAGCACAGGTGCGATGAGGAGTCCGTTCTCTCCTCGAGTGAGGCAGTCCATCACAGGACGAAGGCCCATTGGGCTCTCGTCAGGCAAAAAAAACCAAAGGTTTGTACATAACCTATTCTACCTAATTTGAATAGAAAATGTGAGGGAAATAATCATCGCAAGATATTCCACAGTAAATTTATGCAGTCTGCGGGTGAACAAACTGGTGATGTTGTGTACAAGACTCCAGTAACCACTATAGAAACTTATGGAATGCCCCTCCCTGTGATGGTCACAGAAGCCCTTACGTTTGGTAAGCACAACTGACCTACTTAACATTATCTTTCAAGAGCACTTACCCCAACATAAGGGAAAACTAACAGTCATTAATTCAGTTTGCTGAGAACACTTGGATGTATTATATTGTGTTAATAACTACAAATCAATAAACAAGGTACCATTCTTGCAGCTAGTGGTGAGGTGAGCGTGCGACTATCTGCCTGTGGGTGGTGCTGGGTGGTGTCAGGGCGACGGATCATATCCTGGCCTCGCAATTCCACCATATCCAGCACTGCCTCAGCTGCACCCACCAGCACTATAGCTCGAGAGCTTTCGCTGCCACAGACCGATCTTGCACATAAAGCTGATCTGGTTGTGCTGTTTTATATGGAAGGGGCACAGGTAAAATGATTTGTTACACAATCACTATTACCAAATAAACAAATTGATTTTTTTTCTTGAAAAAGTAAGTGCACAGAAAGTTTTAAATTAATATGATTTTAAAATTTCAATAAATTGTAAAAAAAAAGAAATCTCACTAGAGTATCCACTCTGCATCATCAACAATAAATCTGCTCATAGTCCAGGGACTGATAGCTAATGACAATAATAAAAAAACAACTACTGTCTAGAAGTAGGTATTACCTAAGGGTAAATTTTTAATTCCTGAATCTCCCACAGATGCCATCCTGCATTGGAGTGTCCCCTGAAGGCACCGTCCGTTACTGGCCGTCCGTGGGGCAGGAGGGCGTGTACATAGACGTGTCGTGTGAGCTGGCTGGTCAGGAGTGCGAGAAGCTTGGAGACTACTCTCCGGAAGGATTGGTGTTGGCTACCACTACATGCACTGTTGTACTCCTCAACCCTACTGTTGTTGGTAAGTTATCAATCATTCACACAAAGTAAAAGATCTTTCTAGTATTCAATAGGTTCAGTCAAATGCACCGACATAGCTTGCAGAGTAAGAAAACTGAAGTGGCTGAGAGTGAGCTGGCCATGTTTGTCGAAGGACCGATGGCCGGTGGTGCAGACAAGTCCTGGAGTGGAGACTCCGTATCAGAAAAAAAATAATGGACTATTTTAAATTTTTCTCAAAACCTAGGTCTTGCATTGTAAATGACTGTTCGTAGTTGATAGTGGTATATATTTAATGCATCATTAACACTACAATTGAATGACACATCAGTTGCCTTACAAAAGAGACTTCCCACACTAAAAGCTTTGTAAATAGGTTAGTTCCTATACATGACACCGGCGCCAGACCGCATGTTTGTTTATACAAACGTATGTCGCACATGCGCCCCACCGGCGCCGTTCCGAAACGGTGTGTACACCGCACACGCGGTTCCGGCACGGCGCCGGTTTCAAATAGTAAAGGAAGCCTTAGGTAGTTGATAGTGGTACATATTTAATGCATTATTGGCACTGCAAGTAAACAAGTTTAAACAACATATCAGCTGCTGAAGTTTCCCGAAGACCCCACACCTAACAGCCTTGGTCTTAGGTGGTAAATGAGTTAGTAGTCGATAATTGTAAATATTGAATCCACAATAATTGGTATAGTTTATTCAAATCTTTGTTATCTAAACCCCCCCGTTTGTGTCGTGGTGGCAAACATGACTGCTGAGCGTGGGGGTTCGATTCCCAGGTCAGGCAAACTGTTTATTTTTTATTTATTTAATTCGGGAAAACAAACAGTTACACAAACATCGTAATAAAGAAAAAAAATAAACTTCGGTAGAACATTTGGTGGCTTAATTTGTTGCATTTTCACCCTACTATGAAGTGACGCACTGCAAGGAATACGTCGAGTTACCAGTAACCTTGTATTTATTTAAAAATAAAATTGATACATTAATCAATTATTAAATATCATGTTCATACCAGTATAGTTATTATTCAATACGCTTTAAATACAGTTTTGATATTCTATATTCTAAAAATACTCCTGAAATCATATCAATTCTTACAATAAGCATGTCCCAATTAGCATCTTTTTTTTCAAAATCTATGTTTGTAAATAAAAATTTCTCAATAAGTTAAAGTAAATCTCCTAACACAGATTTCCTGTAGCTACAACGGTTAAGATAGCTGCCCTTACTGTCCCACCTCAAAAATCCACCCTGTATTTGTTTACATGTTTGGAAACTAAATTGCGGAAGCAGTATAAATGCTAGTCGATAGATAGATAGAAAATGCTTTATTATACCAAAATGTTAGCCTACTTACACTACCACACGTATTAAGGGTACTATGGCGGTTTTGGTAAGAGCTACATAGTGACTGGTGTTTGTTTGAAGATGGTCGCGCAACGGTGACGTGTCGCACTCTGCGGCCGCCCAATGGCTGGCTCGGCGGCATCGGGCGACGTGTGTCACTGCTGTTCTTCGGCTCCATGCCGGCTCATGCAGACACTGTGAGGAATCCTTTTATAATAATCTTAAAATTTCGTAAATGATTAAAGAGTAACCTATTTTGTAAATGTTCTTTATGAATGCTGAGATAATGCATTATCTCAGCGTTCATAGAAAAAGAAATCAACATATATAGACTTGATCAAATCGGTGGTGGAAAGTATGCTGCAAAGTACCTTTCTGAAGGAGATCAAAAATAAGCATGTATTTGCTGAATTTGTGTATTATGTCTTTTAGGCTTGCTAAATAAATGTATTTTCTTTCTATAGGTATGTTTTTTTTTTTTTTAGAAACTAGTAGGTGTAGTAGTGCTGCCAGGCAACGAGCAGTCCGAGAGCACCATAGCGCTGGTGTCGGGCGGGCCGGCGCTGCAGCTGTGGCGCGGCGCCGAGCTGTACGAGCACTCGCTGCGCCGCGCGCTCACCGAGGCACACGCGCGCACGCACCTTGCGCCGCACGGTGAGGAACTAGTAGGTGTGGTAGTGCTCCCAACGAGCAGACCGAGAGCACCATAACGCTGGTGTGGGGCGGGCCAGCGCTGCAGCTGTGGGTGTGTTAGCTCCAAAAACATGAACGCAGCAATATTTGTGATTCCTAACTAGGAAGTCGGAACTGTCTCTCCTTATTTACTCACTGATCTAGCTGGAAGCCCCTCGTGTGCTACCTTTATGTACCTAAATAAATTATTATTGTTTATTCCCGTGCAAATGTCAGGCGACCTGAACAGCCTGGAGATAATGGCGCTGGACGTGCGCGCGAGCGGCGACAGCGCGCTGCTGCTGCTCATAGCCACCGTCAACGTGGCGCGCTCGCCCGAGATGAGATATGCTATCGGTAAGTACACAGCACTCTAATCAAACTCAAACTCAAAGCATTTATTTCAAATTAACAAATTACGGGCATTTTTTAATTGTCAACGAGTCGGTCAGTCAGAAATATAAAGAAAGTTGCCCATTCCAAAGCGTTAGTAGGTATAGGTCTACCGGAATCTCATGGCAAATGGGGAAATAAAAATTTGTTGTGTGCAATACTGGGGAAATTGGATTAAACGATCTTGATACTGTTTAATTTTTATTTATGTCTTTAGTATTAATGAACATGAAGTATATTAGGTATGTGTATGAAGAATGTTGTTATACATCGGTTTCTTAAAATAGGAAAACATGTCATGAAAGATAAATCAATCGTATATTACTTTATGTATTAAATTATTATATATTATTTAAATCATACTAACAACTTAACACCTCATTCACTTTAAAATCAAAGATTGACTTTATAGAGGTTTGAGGGTGTAAAGTTCACTCTCATACTCCATAGAAAAGGAAGGATCCTTCGACCAGACGGGTGCTGTGTCTGGCGGGCAACTGCCCAACGACTGTTCAAGGAACTTAGAATAAGTATTCTAAGTTCCTTGAACAGTCGTTGGGCAGTGGCAAATACCAGTTAATGTAAGTACATTAACTGGTATTTGCCACACTTATTGAGGAAATATGTAAATTTACCAAATCTCACCCTGAGATGTTTGAAAAACTGGGAGATAAATATAAGTTCAGAACTAGATATCCTAATAGATTGATTATTCCTAGAACGAAAACGGAACTATATAGACGAAGTTGCTACCCTATGTGTATTCAGATCTATAACAAGATTCCTAACTGTTGTGTATGCCGAGCGCAGGAGTGCGGGCTGCGCCCCGCACCTCCCCGCCGGCCGCGCCTTGCGGGTTACTTATTAATTATATCAGTGTGCAACAGACTAGCGAGTTTGATTGGCGTACCATTACCCCTGTCACTTCCGTACACAACACGTGGCGACGAACGGACTCACATTTTTTTTAAAATGTCTACGGTTGCGACTTATGGCGTTCTTTCCACCTTCGACCACCTGTCACAGGAGTGGAATAGTTTCAAAATGCGATTAAATCAGTGGTTCATCGCAAACGACATAACCTCAGAAACGGACAAGGCCACAATCAAAAGAAGGGCGATATTGTTAACATCCCTGAGTGAATCTACGTTCAAGCTTGCTTGTGACCTGGCGCTACCCAGAAAGGTTGAAGAATTGGGTTACGAAGCGATAGTGGAAATCCTCGACGACCACTTCACACCAAAAAGGTTTGGGTTTGCTGAGAAATCAGTATTCTATTCGGCAACACAGCGACCAGGTGAATTGCACACTCAATGGGCAGCCAGGATTAGAGGATTGGCAACTCACTGTGCATTCAAGAATTTGGAGGAGGCCTTGCTGGACAAATTCATCATGGGCATGGCACCAGGACACGAACGGGACAAACTTTTCGTACAGGACCAGCGGGAGCTGACCCTCGCGAAGGCCATCGACTTGGCAGAGAGCGTGCGCTGTGCGCGCCAGGCCTCGTCGCAGGCAGCACCAGGCGCCAGCGGCGCCGGCGCAGGCCCCGACGGCGTGTTCAACATCTCCAAAAAGGAAAAGTGCAGTGTGTGCGGTTTTACAAATCATAGTTCTAATCAGTGTCGTTACAAAAAGTATAAATGTAAAAAGTGTAACAATAAAGGCCATTTGCGTAAAATGTGCCCTAGTGAGGGTAAAGTGAAATACGTAGACGAAGGTACTGTGGACGACGGAGACGACGACGGTGAGTGTTTTTATAATATTCGGTGCGTGAGAGGGAAACCTATGACGGAGCGTGTGATGATCAGTGGCCTAGCTTTAGAGTTCGAAATCGATAGTGGTTCCGCAGTAAGTGTAATCTCTAAAAATACCTACGAGTCGAAATTTAAACAATTGCCGTTATCAGTCACCAACAAAAGGTTATTCAGTTATACAGGGCAAAATATTGAGACGGTCGGAGTTGTTTTATTACCTATATCATATCTTGGGCGTACACACACTCTGAATGTGTACGTCGTGCACGCGGCCGGACCGCCGCTATTAGGCCGCGACTTCATTCGTGAGTTCGACCTGGAATTAGCGCCGTCGCGCGTGCACGCCGTGTTCGAGGAAGCACAGGCGGTATGCGAATCTAGCACTAATATTGATAAACAACTCATAAACATGTTCCCTAAGGTCTTCTCGGGCAATCTGGGGTCGTTTAACAAGTATAAAATAAATTTACAGTTAAAACCCGATGTAAAGCCTATTTTTTTTAAAGCGAGGCCAGTACCTTACGCGCTAAAAGAAAAAATAGACAAAGAACTTGACCGATTATTGTCACTGGGTATTTTAGAGCCAGTAGAACACTCAGAATACGCGTCGCCTATTGTGCCGGTTTTAAAAAAAAGCGGTAGCATCAGATTGTGTGCCGATTACTCTGTCACAATCAATAAACAGTTAATAATCGATCAATATCCTTTGCCGACGGTAACCGATTTATTAGCCAAATTACACGGGGGCGTACAGTTCAGTAAAATAGATCTATCTATGGCTTACAACCAATTTTTATTAAACAAAGAATCTCAGAGGTTAACGTGTATCAACACTCACCGCGGTCTTTTTAATTACACTCGATTGGTGTTTGGGTTGTCCAGCGCACCAGCCATTTTCCAGCGCGCAATGGAATGCTTGCTCTCGGGAATTGACGGAATCATTTTTCTACTAGATGATATCCTCATAACGGGGACAAATAAAGACCAGCACAGGCAGAGACTCATCGCGGTCTTACAACGCTTAGATGATGCTGAATTAACGGTTCAAATAAGTAAATGTGAATTTTATAAAAATGAGATTTCGTATCTAGGGCACGTAATAGACAAAAATGGAGTTAGGAAGTCACCCGATAAAGTCAAAGCTATTTTACAAGCGCCTAAGCCAACAAATGTGTCACAGCTGCAGTCGTTTCTGGGCCTCACTAATTACTATCGGAACTTCGTGCCGGACGCGTCGTCCGTATTATGTCCATTATTTAATTTGTTAAATAAAAATACCAAGTGGGAGTGGACTCGTAAACACGATGACGCGTTCGTCCGAATAAAAAACATACTTGCGTCCGAAACCACATTAGCACATTTCGACCCGACGGCTAAGTTAATATTAACCGTAGATGCGTCGCCGTCAGGGTTAGGTGCTGTACTATCCCAAATAGATAAAGTAGGGTTAGAAAGGCCATTATCTTATGCGTCGCGAACGCTGTCGTCGGCGGAGAGAAACTACGCACAGATCCAAAAGGAAGCAACTGCGATCATCTTTGGGGTAAGACGGTTCCACCAATACCTATATGGTCGGTCCGAACCCTTCGTACTACGAACAGATCACAAACCCCTCTTGGCTATATTTGGGCCGAATAAAGGCATTCCCGAAGTGTCTGCTAATCGCTTGCAGAGATATGCCATATTTTTAGCAGCGTATAATTATACCATTGAGTATATCAGTAGCAAGCTTAACAGCGCGGACTATTTATCACGGGCGTGCGGGGAAGGGGAGGACGGCACGAAGGCGCCCGACGAGCTCGCGGAGTGCGAGGATCGTGCGGCCTACGTGAATTTCGTAGTGGACGGTGACTTACCGGTAACAATAAAAGACTTGCGTCACGAGACGGCTCGCGACACTCACCTAGCTACTGTTAAGGGTTACATTTTAAATGGTTGGCCTAGGAAAGTTCAAGACGATGGTTTAAAACCATTCTTTAATTGTAGAACACAGCTGTCGTATGAAAATGGAATCTTAATGCGCGGGCATAAAGTCGTTATTCCATCGTCCCTACAAGAGGTAATTGTTCCGAAAGGGAGTCTATATTTAAAGCCCAAAAACGGTGTATAAGATCCATTTTCAATCTCAAGGTTACAGATAGTTGCATTCCTTTTTTCAAGAAACACAAAATATTAACTTTTCCTAGTATATACATTCTTGAAGTAGCTATATTCGTTAAAACTAACAAGCATCTATTTCCTGCATTAAACGATACGAGGATGCGATCTACTGCCATGAGATCAAAATATCAGAGTCTATTGTGTACTGGTAGATATAACACTGCTTTGCTTAAAAAAAACATTATTGGTATGGCACCTATTATATATAACAAATTGCCAAATTGTATCAAGGATCAGCCCTTAATAAAATTCAAGAAAGTCTTATCGACGTTGCTGATAGAGAAATGTTATTACTCTGTTACCGATTTTATAAATGATGAACTGTAATATTTGCTTCGCTTTATCTCATTTATTATGTAAATAATTTTAGACTTAGCTGTACCATGATCTCATTTTGCATCTAAGTACCTAGTTTCTAAATTAAACCTAACCACTTAAAATAAAATAGTAAATAAATTTAACCACTATATTTTTGTATGCCAACAGGCAGAATGTACTGGGAATATATCTAAAACGAACACCATTATTGTAACACCTGCATTCTATACAAATAAAGAAATTATTATTATTATGTCGTTTATTTATTTAGATATCTTATTTTAATACATTTTTAAATATTAGTATAAAAAAAAAAACATTTAAAAATATAAAAAAATAGTGATCCACCGATGTCGGGAGCAGGGTCCAAGCTACCGGTGGTTAGGGCTCCAGAGACAGGAACCTCCTCACAATGCGAGCCGTATCGAGGAGTACTGCCTTTTGAATCAGGCCCTTGATCCAACCGCCTAACGAGAGCCTAGATAGATGTTGATCGAGGCTTTCGGCCATGAGGCCATTGGCCGATACGACAATCGGCACAATGATAGCCGAGCTTACATTCCACATGTCAACAACCTCGTGTGCTAAGTCCAGATATTTAATTTGTTTCTCTTTCTCAGCTTTCACGAGGTTCCCGTCATGTGGAATGGTAACATCGACAATCATTGTGCGGCGCGCTAATCGATCTATCACCACTATATCAGGCTTATTGGCGACAATAGTCCTGTCAGTAATGATAGACCGATCCCAGTACAACGTGACATGGTCATTTTCAAGAACTGGGTCGGGCACATACTTGTAATACGGTACCTCAGAATCGACAAGTTTATATTTCAAAGCAAGTTGCTGGTGAATGATCCTGGCTACTTGGTTATGCCTGTGCAAGTACTCACCGTTAGCTAGACGAGAACAACCAGAGATAATATGTCTGATGGACTCACCCGGACGGTGGCATGCCCGACACACGTCAACCGTCCCGTCCTTCATAATATGTCTCCGGTAGTTATTCGTCAAGACAACTTCGTCCATAATTGCACAGACGAAACCTTCAGTTTCTCCGAAAAGGTCCCCAAAACGTAGCCAGGATACGGACGCTAAGAAGTCAACACCGGGTTCATGAAGAACCCGATAGAAGCGCCCGTGAAGCTCCTTGCTTTGCCATACCTCCTTGCGGTCATCGGTAGTAAGTATTACAGGTTTGCGCCAGTTCTCTTTAGCCATGGAGAGCGGGGTGAGTCCCTTGTCCACTGCAACCACATCACGGTGCATACCCACTTCGGCTTTTATAAAATATTCTCTGAGATTGCACACCTCTCGGTTGTGGAGGGTCTTGGCGTTTAAAAAGCCTCGACCCCCGCATTTCCGCGGGATGTACAATCTCATCACTGATGATCGTGGGTGATGCATCCGGTTTGCGGTCAGTAGTGTACGGACCCTTCTATCCAGGGCATCGAGTTCGGTCTGAGTCCATTTGAGTATGCCGAAAGAGTACATCAAGACCGGCATGACCCAACTGTTGAAGGCGCGCACTTTATTTCCGCCTGAAAGAAGGCTAACTAACACCTTCTTCAAGCGACCAAAGAAGCGCTCCCTCAACGTTTGCTTCATGTCAGCAACGTTGATGCCTAACGCTTCCGACATACCCAAATACTTGTAGCTTTCGGATGAGGAGAGGGATCTAAGGTGTATGGAATCCGAGAGTTGAATTCCCTCGGATTCCATAATCTCCCCTCGCTTTACATGCATGACCGCACATTTGTCCACACCAAATTCCATCCTGATGGCGCTACTGAAAGTTTCAGTTACCTTCAGTAGCTCCAGCAGTCGTAATTTGTTGGGGGCAAAGAGTTTCAAATCATCCATGTAGAGGAGGTGAGATATGACCTGACCACCTCTCTTCAACCGATAGCCTAGACCTGAATCCTCCAGCAATGTGCTTAGAGGATTCAGGGCCAAGCAGAACCAAAGTGGACTTAAACTGTCGCCCTGAAATATTCCCCGTTTGATCCATACAGGCTCATCATTCCCCTGGATCTGTCGACACCCCGGATATCGAAGGACCGTCCTCCATTGCCCCATGCACGACTCAAGGAAGGTGCGTAAAGTTGCATCGATCTTGTACAATTCCAGCACCCTCATGAGCCACGCATGTGGCACCGAGTCATAGGCCTTCTTATAGTCTATCCAGCATGTCGACAGATCCTTGCGGGATCGACGAACCTGTTGGCTAATGGCCATGTCGATGAGGAGTAGCTCCTTAGTACCACGGGACCCATTCCTACATCCATTTTGAGAGGCAGACATAATCGAGTTATTGTCAATGTGCGTATTAATTTTTGCTCTCAAAATGGATGTAAGGAGTTTATAAACCGTCGACAAACATGTGATTGGTCTATAATTCTTGGGTTCCGCAGGACTACCTGACTTATGAAGCAGGTGGGTAACGCCTGTTGTTAGAAACTGCGGTAGCGACCCAGACTCTAAGGATGACTGGAATTGAGATGCCAAACGACTGTGTGAGCTAATTAGCCATTTTAACCAAAAGTTGTGCAGACCGTCCGGTCCCGGCGATTTCCAATTCGGTAACGGACGGACTGCTCTGGCTACGTCTAATGGCGTAATTAGAACTGGATCCATTTCTGGTATTGTTTCACACACTCGCTCGATATCCTGCATCCAGCCACCCTCAGCGTGATAGACGGGCACCGACCAGATGCTGCGCCAAAATGCATTCGTGTTGGCATCATCCGGGCGGCACACGTCCGTCACGTTTTGTTCAGGTCGCTCCCAAGCTCTATATACCCACCTTTCATCGCTCTGGAACATGCGATTCTGCGTGTACCGATCAACCCGCCGCTTATACCGCCGAATACGGCTCGCCCATGCACAAACTTTCTGCTTCAGGAAGTCGATGCGCTCTGTGACATTGGAGATGTATTCCCGAGGGCTGATTCCAGTCCCCGAAAATGCCTGTCTTACAAAGCGCATCACTCGTGGTCGTGTATTGCCCTCCCTGAAGCAGTATAGTTTGCCGATGAGTACCCTGGCCCCATCGATACGACGCTCGATCCTGTACTGCCAGGCTGGTACGGCTGGTTTTGGTCGAGTCGCTCCGTCACAATTTGGAAACTTGACGTTAGCTAAACGACATGCCGCCACAGCCGCGCAATACAGGATCGAGTGTGTATCAACGAGATCCTCGCTGCTCTCAAAGAAATTCTTGAGCTGCGAGTCCAAGGCACATACCAGCGCCCTATTTTTTTTATGCATAGGTAGCCGAGGTATTCGGGGTCTAAGTTCGGTTGGAGTGGACCTATACTCGCGAAACGCATCCTCCAGTGCGCTCCTCAGTCGGACGTTGCACTGGCTACTTACTGTGTCTTATTATTATTATTATTAAGAGAACGTGTGTAGGGAACTGCATAGTTCACATTTCGGGGTAGTCAAGATGAAGGCAGAGGCTCGCAAGCGACTGTGGTTTCCTGGCGTGGACGCGACACTGGAGCGAGTAGCGGCCGCTTGCAGCGTGTGCTGTGCGCTGCGCCCCGCACCACCGCACGCCCCTCTCGCGCCTTGGTCACTGCCGCCGTACCCTTTCTACCGAATTCACATTGATTTCTTGGGCCCGTTTAATAATTATATGTTGTTGGTTATCGTCGACGCTTATAGTAAATGGGTAGAATGCTACGATATGTCCACAACTCATAATTCAAAGGCGGTTATAAGTAAACTTTGCGATTTTATGTCGCGGTTCGGGGTTCCGCACACGTTGGTGAGTGATAACGGCACTTCTTTCACATCAACAGAATTTCAAGACTTTTGTAGACTTAACGGCATACAGCACGTCTTATCTCCGGCTTACCATCCCTCTAGTAATGGACAAGCCGAGAGTTTCGTGAAAATAGTAAAAAAAGGGTTTAAAACTATCATTTTGGAGGGCTGCAATAAGAAGAATATACATGAGAAAATTGCAAAATTTTTATTTGACTACAGGAACTCTAAAAATAGTACCACTGACAAATCACCCGCGGAGATAGTATTCGGGCGTGCGTTGCGCTCACGCCTAGATTTATTGAACCCAATCGCGCCGTCACCTTCGTCCACAGAACTAACGCGAACCGTCGCACACAACCAGTCCTTACAGGCTAAGAACTACCGAGGGAAACACAGGTTAGACTTTAAAGAAAATGATAAAGTATGGATAACCAAAAATATTAATAATAAAAAAATCTGTTGGATACAAGGAATCATTAGAAAGAAAATCGGCAATATTATGTACAGAATCTACGTGCCACATTTAGGATGTGAAGTCACGAGGCACACGGATCAAATAAGGAAATCACTACACACACTTCCGAGCGACAACCAAGATTGGAACCCAGACGTGGTGCCTGATGTGGAGCCACTTAATACTTCTCACCCCGAGCCAATAACGCAGCTAGAAGGGGGAGAAAGGACGACGATGCCAAGTGCTCTGGTGACTCCTCCGCGAGCAGCCGCTAGATCTCTAAGGCGACAGGAAATTAGTCCGATCTTCACAACACCTACACCGGGTCAGTACGGCAGCGACGATGATAACGAACCAACAGATTTAACTATAGAATAAGTTCAGTAGTAGGAAATAGATTAAACGTATGTCCTAGCTTATGGGGAAGGGATGTTGTGTATGCCGAGCGCAGGAGTGCGGGCTGCGCCCCGCACCTCCCCGCCGGCCGCGCCTTGCGGGTTACTTATTAATTATATCAGTGTGCAACAGACTAGCGAGTTTGATTGGCGTACCATTACCCCTGTCACTTCCGTACACAACACTAACCAAATTAAAGAACTTCCAATGGTCCGCTTCAGAAGGGCTTTACACAGGTGGCTTATTGAGAATCCCTTCTATACTGTTAAAGAATTCCTTCAGTTTAAATCTAAATGATCTAATTGTACCTATACCAGAAAATGTGCAAGTCATTATGTTATGATTGAATATGTTAAGCTACTATTATACTACCATTGTAAGAACTTTTGTAACCATATATTATCTGCAAATAAATCTTTGACTTTGACTTTGAAGATTGATGTTGGGAAGTTTGTATATATGCTAATTGCGCGGTAAACTCTGCTTGCGAGATGCAAGATTTGCGTGACGTCAGTATGACGCCTTGTTCGCATGTGGCGTTGTAGATACCGCTACAAGTTTGATTTACGCCTTCTGCTTCCCTTATTTTACGATACGCATTGAATTGAAATCTTTGAGAAATAAAGAATTTTTAAACCGTAAAACAATATTTCTCGATTGAGTTCGAAATGGCTTTAGCGACATTTTCACAAAAACAACAAATTTTCAAGAAGATATTACAACATCTCAGCAGCGGATAACAAATCTCTTTTTTTTTATTTGACAGGTGACAATTGACATTGCCATATGAAAATCACAATGTTTATATTTTTTTTATGCCATGAGATTCCGGTAGACCTATGCCTAAAGAACGGAACGGGGAAGAAACTCCATGGACGCTCTATTAAATCAAAAATTTTGTTAAAAAATATTGGTTACATCGTGGCATAATCAGCCTGTAATGTTCGCACTGCTGGTACACAGGCCTCCTCTCGATGAGAGGGAGTAGGCCGTAATCCACCACGCGGGCCCAGTGTGGGATGTTTTGTTCACCGTTTTCAGAGCAGTGGTAATGAAATAATTTACACAAAATAACGCACCTATTTGGGTTCGAACCTACGACCTACAACTCGTAAGTCGCGGCTGTTACCACTGGGCCACCACTGCTCTGGTTACATAATCCATGTTAAAGTCTATACTATTAATAATAAATCTGAAGAGTTTATTTGTGTGTACGTAATGAACGCATTCATTTTTTTTTTATACATTTGTTAGCCCAATTCTTGGAAAAGACTATAGGCTATTTAACATCATGCTAGGACCCTTAGCAGCCGAGTAAAACAAAAAAAGAATGAAAAACACTAAGCGAAAATGAAGTAACAGCGCGGGTGGGCGATGTGTTGCAACGGGGTGGGACAAAGAAATTTTACGCGGACGAATTCGCGGGCTGAAGCTAGTTATACATATAGATAGGTATGTGAAAACTATGTAGAAACACGTGCACGTTAAAAGCTTCCAGAGCAAAAACTAGACGAGAAAAAAGAGATAGGAGGCAGCTAAGAGATGACCAACTGACGGCGCCCATTCACGAAGATGACTCTTGGATCAGCACCATTCAACTCAACCATTTTGAAAGGAGCTAGATAATCCAACACCAAAAGAGGAAAGGACCCAAAATTGAGCCTTATGGAACTCCCATTTTTACTTATAAACACCGTGAATTGACATAATTTATTTGAAATTGTTGTTGTATATTATTCAAATATGATATAACTAAGCTTAGCGCTAATTTCTCTAGTCCGTAATGCTCAAATTTCGGGTGAAATGTATCGTAAGATACGCAATCAAAAGCCTTAAAAGATATCGCAGAAGATATCTATGTATGGTATCTGGTGCCTCCTCTTACCACGCGTTAAAATATGTTTAAATGAGATTAGGACGGCATCAATCGTACGACGTCTGTTGGTGAAACCATACTGTTGTGAATGATTTTATTGCTGTAAAAATTAACTGCATACAAAGAGCACGAAGTGGACATTGACCTCCTTCACTCATCAGTACCTGCTCTAAAAAAAGTCGCGCTTGCCATCTAATGGGTTTCTCTAATCTAAAATCAAATATTTACCTAATCTTACATAAAAAATTACAAAAATAGAATCTAATCTAATTTAATTTAATCTATGTTATTTATTTCATTGTAATCAATTTAGCTTTAACAGTTTATTTCTCATTATTTTTTTTTTTCAAACTATCTATTATTATTAATTGTTTTATTTAAATAATTAATTAATTATCTATTATTATTATCTTCGCATAATGTAGTGCATGCTCTGTTTTTCTGTAAGTGATGAGGCGCTTAGACTTTAGTTTGCAATGAACAAATTATAAAGACATACACTATGTTGAAAAGCCTAATAAATAAATATATTTTTTTATATTCAGCCTTGTTTCAATGTTTATATGTACATTCTAATTTGACATGTGTGCGCTTACCCCAAATAAATTGGGATAAGGGCAGTAAAATAAATGATATTAAATACATTTTGTTTGTTTTGACCTCCAATATTTTTGTATTTTTTGGATAGTAATATCATGTGCGTGTTGAGATGCGCAGCCATATCTGGCTACACGGGCTGCCGCTATTCACAGTAATATTATTGTGTGGTTTTGGGATTAATGTAAAAACATTTGCACATTGTGACGTAAATGCTGGCTTCCCCAGCGCACATCTGCGTGGAGGACCCCAGCAAGCCGCGCGTGACGTCGGTGGTGGCGGCGCGCGGCTGGGCGGGCGACGCGGACGAGCCGGCGCGCTTCCTGCCGCTCGCCAACCGCGCCATCCTCTACACCAGCAAGTACATCGCCGTCGTGTCCAGTAAGTCACCGCTCTATGCTAGCAAGGACAACAGGCGTGGTGTTATTTTATGTTATCGTGTTGACTGCATACTAGTTTGTGGCCACGGTTGTGATGTGTCTCCAACTTGAATTCGTATTGTCCAGCAACAGTTTCCAACGACAAGGTGGACTACATCGACGTGTCTGCCGAGGGCGACAAGCTGCTGGGCGCCGAGCTGTGCGGCGGGGTGCCGCTGCTGTTCAGCCACAAGCACGGTGTGCTGGCGCTGTGCCAGCCCGACGTGCACGCCACGCCGTGAGTATACACGTACAGACGAAGGATCTTACGGCGGCTGGCAAAAACCGGTACTACCGCCGACATCTAGTGTTTTCAATACATTTCATAAAACAATTGCACACATGTTTACCAACAGCGTCCCCCTGTCAACGTCATTCGAGCTCCAAAAGTTCTTTGTAGCAGTGGTGTAGTCACAAAACACTCGCGGGTCTATGGTTCTCTTAAAAAGCGTGGTTTATTGGACCTCGATTTCTTTACCACCCTAAGGTTGAATGCCACTCCACTTGCACGTCGTTCAATGTCTATTTTTGTTTTATGGCCAATGTGACAGTTACAACTTTGGCGAAGTCTTATTTACTAGGAGTTTATGTTGTTGTAAATATAAAAAACACTGCCAAGCCGTTAAATAAGTAAAGCACCCGTATTCATGGGAATCAGACGTTGCACATAATTGTTTCAGCAACATGATTTTGTGTTGTTGGTCATATTTCATACGGCTACAACTCAACTTTTTGCTGACCATAAATTGGCTTTACACCTAACTTTACCCACCTAAGCATAACCTATCCCAATGTTAAGGTAAAATATATGAAGAAGCAGGCTGCTTTGCGCATTGCAGATGAGATTAATGACACTGATATAATTATGAGCTTATTAAAATGTTTGTGGTTTTGTTATCAGGTCCATGTGCGAGAGTCCGATGGGCTCTCCTTGTCCGTCTGACATGTACGACGGAAACCTGTCGCTCTACGAAATTGATCCTCATGAGGTAAGTTGACTTCGCCAAGTGTTAAGCATTATTATTACATGTCAGTCCAACGCGAAATTTTGTCATCAAGTGTCAGAATATCCCACCAAGTGTAGGAAACTCATGTGTCAGACACCTGTATAAACTCCTACCAAGCGTTAGGCACAAATATGACATTTTTAAGATATTTAAACTTTGTATTGTGGGTCATTTGTACTATTCATTTCTACAAACAAAAGTCAATAGCCCTCAGGAATTCGTATTTAATTAATTAATATTTACTTTAACATAATACGGCAATCTGCCAATTACGTAGTTAATGATAAAATTAGACAAAAACATCATACACTCATCTCACAGAAGTCCAGACAACGATGAAAGTAATGAACGATGCTCGCTCCCCACTCGCCAGGTGAGCATGGTGACGAGCGACGCGTGCGGCAAGCTGAAGACCGCCTTCCTGTTCCACGTGCGGCGCGACGCGGCCGCGTGCCGCGCGCTGCTGCTGGAGCTGTTCCCGCGCGCGCGCGAGCACGACGAGCGCGAGCACGACGAGCGCGACGTGGACAGCGTGCTGGACCGCAGCGTGCTGCGCATCGCCAGCGAGATGCTGGACGACGTGCCCGCCGGGGACCCCAGGTCAGTGCACTGCGACGCAGGACTGCGGTTTGTTTGCCGCGAGGTGGATATATATCGTAGATGGATTGTCGAATCCGATGTTTTACAAAACAGCTCCGTTATGCATAGCAGTTGAACAACGTTCAGCTGGATTGTCATTGCATTACGTTTAACAAAACTGCTACCGTGGCGTGCATTGCATAAAGGCATATAAGCAGTGCCTATCTCGGTAAATCACCATAAGCCTGTCAATTACATTTTAGTGTGTATAAAGAATTAATTAAGAAACTCACTAAAATTATCATACCTAACAAAATCTTCATACAATTACGCACGGCAGTACGCAGTCGCCAGACGGCCTACTTGGCTCCAGTACTATTCGCACATTGTCATTGGTCTTTACTCGTTCAAGTTAATACGACGAAATTAAAAATACGTACGTGTTGCGCGTAATACTATGACGTTCGGTCTTCGCAATTTATCGCCCTTAAGTAGGCGTGCCTACTCATACCCAACCGAGTATGAATGTTAAAAGTAAAAATATATTTTGTAATTTGGACGTGCGAAGGAAGAAAGGGATGGATAATGAGGTCGCTGATAGTGAAGTAAAAATGAAAATCCAACATGGCGGCTGCAATAAATTTGGAATTTTTCGTCATGGGTGTCCTTTTCATGATTT
Organism: Apamea monoglypha; assembly: GCA_911387795.2. Classification (NCBI taxonomy): domain Eukaryota; kingdom Metazoa; phylum Arthropoda; class Insecta; order Lepidoptera; family Noctuidae; genus Apamea; species Apamea monoglypha. Next base: position 388,203 of record OU426933.1, on the reverse strand, counting down.
TCGAGGGTGCTGGAGCCGATAATAAAGTCAAAATGTAAATCCTAAATGGCGGCTGCGAAAGTTTTTAAATTTTTCTTCATGTGTGTCTTTTTCGTGGTTTTCGAGGATACTGAAGCCTATAGTGAGGTCAAAATGAAAATCTAAGACGGCGGCTGCGAAATTTTTTTATTGTTTCGTCATGGTTTTCGTTTTCATGGTTTTTGAGGGTGCTGAAGCCAATAGTGAGGTCAAAGTGAAAATCCAAGATGGCGGCTGCGAAAATTTTAAAATTTTGCCTTTTTAAAGTTTTATAGCCGCCATCTTGGATTTTAATTTTGAACTAAGTTCCTGCCGGGGTCCCCCGACCACACACGTTTTTTTTATACCCAGTAAATCAACTTTTTACTTAAACTGCCTGCCTACCTATTCTGAAAACCAATGCACGCCACTGCTGCTACCCACGTTTAGAATGTAGAATGGCTTATCTGCCTGCTTAGTCACAATAAGCGTTTGGTGTAACTTCTAATGCCGAATCGGTCGCATTAACTAAGCACCCTGACCAAATAGTTATGGTTAGGTTACAAAGAAAAAAGACAAAATAAATCTTAATGTTATAAGAATGAAAACAAACGTAGCAGACGTGACTTACACAATTAAAAAACTAAAGTGGAAGTGGACAGGTCTGGTCATCAGGGGCAAAAACGAAAGATGGGCCAGAGAAGTGTCAATAGTATCCCAGAGAAGGAAAGAGGAAAAGAGGAAGACCATTTCAAAGATGGGAAAACGACCTCAAAACTACTGCGGGAGGGACATGGAGGAGTAAAACTCACGATCGTGAGCTATAGAAAAGCCTGGGGGGTGGGGGAGCCCTTTGCTAAAGAGCAAAGCAATCTGGAGATATATATTGTAAAACTAGTTTATATGATTGCTAATAAAGGTCATTTGAATTGAATTGAGGTTAGAAATGTGACCAAACGCGCGCGAGCCGAGCTAGCGGCGGAGCTAGTTGCGGGCGGCGCCGCGGGAGCGACCGGCGAGCGCTAGTTCCAAGTTGGTCGCACTTACTTGGCTATTTAGTATTTTTAGAACTGCATTTCATAAAACTCTGATAACTTTATATTCAAACTGTCTTATTTATTATTATTAAAATCCTGTGATCACTGATCACAGGCTGTTTAAAGCTGCTAAGGATCAGTTCTTGTTGAAGGAGTTCAGCTCATCCCGCCATCTCCGTCTGGGCTTGCCGCGATGTCGCTTGCCATTAAGAGGGACCCATTGGGTCGTAAGTTAGACCCATTGGTCGTCTGACATGCGGCAGATGTGTCCAACCCAATTCCATTTTAGCGTGGCAGCTTTCCAAGTGACATCAGTTATTTTTGTTATGGAACGGATGGTCGTATTCCTAACCCGGTCTGTTAGTTTGATACCCAGAATACTCCGTCCCATAGCCCTCTGGCAAACCACGAGTGTGGACCTCTGCTGATTTGTCAAAGACCATGTTTGTCCACCATATGTGAGGATGGGAAGTATGCACACGTCAATGAGTCTCCTCTTAAGGGACAAAGGAAGATGACCCCTCGTTAGATGTTTCATGGCCCAATAGCTCTTCCAGGCATGTTCGGTGCGTCTTGCAACCTCCTTGTTTTGTCTCAAGATAGAGATACTCATCGACGTATTAAACCTCCCCACCCGCCACTGTGATTCTGCGATGCGGGCTATTCGTCATCAACTTGGCTCTAGGCTTGCCGTGCTAAGATCGTCTAGCATCTGGGTCAACTCGGAGCCTGACGACGAAAAAAGGACAATATCGTCGGCAAAAAGGGAATTTTTTAATCTCTTATGGCCAACCACAATGCCCCTTTCCGTCCAGCCCGCTGCCAGCTTTCGGAATACTTCCTCCAGCATAGCCGTGAATAGTTTCGGAGACAGCCGGTCTCTTTGCTTAACTACAAATTGTCTTGTTGAGTATTAAAAAAATAAATTAATTAGTTAGTTACCTACTTGAATGTGTTATCTCAGATAATTTACATTTCATCCCCACTTACTCAACCTGTACTTTAAATTAGTTTACATTTCTATTTCAGCTAGGCGTTTCTGAAAATTATTTACACATGGCTTCGGAAACCATTATCGTATTACCCAGTAACTGGGTTGCGGAGGTCACATAGGCAGTCGCTCCATGTAAAATACTGGTATTCAGCTGCATCCAGTTAGACTGGAAGCCGACCCCAACATAGTGTGGCTAGGCAGATGATGGCTTCGGAAACCATTATTAAGTTTTTGAATATTTTAATCTGAAACTCCTCTTTTAGCTATAGAATCAGTAGTTGAAAATCTTTCGTAGTATTTGATAAGGCTGCGCCGTTGTGTAGTTTGTATGGAAGGGCTTCGAATAAATAAATGGAAGTAGGTCGGTACAATTTGCTATATTGAAAATAGTATTACAAGGACTGATCTGACTGCCTTTCGCGCGCGTGCCGCAGGTGGAAGCTGCGCGGCGGCGCGCCCACCAACATCTGCCTGGGCAGCTCGGCCGCGCTGCAGGTGGCCGCCCAGCTGCGCGACAAGCAGCGCGCCTTCTCGCTGTTCTGCGACTTCCTGCGCGCGGTGGGGCTGTGGCAGCGCCTCGGGCTCGTCACTAGAGGTACGTCACACCGCACCAGTGTTAGACAAACTTTTGCTGCATTCAAATAGTTACTTCGAGGTTCGTGAGATTAGACTATTTGTTTTTTCGTTAAGACATCGATACTTGCGACGCCAGCTAATTTTATTTGAATTTGTATAGTAATTCGTGTCAATGTTGTGCCAAATTTAATTTTTTGTTGGATTGGAGCAGATATTTTTTATTTATTTATATGGATAGATGATGTTGTTTTTAGTGGTCGGTTAATGTTGTGATATGCCTAGAGAGCGACGGCGGCGTGGTTCCCACTGTGGCGGCGTTGGGCGCGCTGGCGGAGCAGCTGACCGTGGCCGTGGCGCTGCGCCGCTTGCAGCAGGGGCCCGACGCGCAGCTCATCGACGCCGCCATCTACCAGGTTAGTGGACACTGCATACACTGCGGCGGTGCTGGGCGCGCTGGCGGAGCAGCTGGCCGTGGCCGCGGGTTTTATAAGAAATGAAGTTGTCATGTTTTATAAATCGCGTGTTTGTATTTTACATTTGTCTAAAGAGTTTTATTCTTAAGTACTACGAAGTAGGGTTCGCTGTGGCCACCTGTATCTAATTAATGGAGTGCACTAAACAAAAACTTAATATCTGTATAAATTGTAATTATTCGTGTATATTTTTTGTCGAAGGTCATTAATAAATCGATGTGTCAGGTGGTGTGCGGCGACAACCCGGAGGTGGAGGAGGAGCCGGAAGTGGAAGCCGCGCTGGCGTGCGGCGCGCTGGCGCCGGCCGACGTGTGCTACCGGCGCGTGTCGCGGGCGGGGCGCGTGCTGCGCGGCCTGGCGCGCGCGCCCGCGCCGCCGCACGACGCGCGCGCCGCCGCCGCGCACGCCGCCGCAACCATGGATATAGTCACTGTGGGTTATCTGTTTCCATTTAGAGCATTCATTCTGGTAGTTAAATGCAAAGGCATTTTTCTTTCTTTTTAATCATTTACTTCTATATAGCACATAAATCTCGCTCTTTTTACATGTCGCTATTGCACCCGTGTGAAGTAGGGAATTATTAAAATAATTAACTGACCAGAACGTGCTGAGCGCGGTGCACAAGACGCGCGCGCAGTGGGGCGCGGGCGCGGGCGCGGGCGCGGCGGGCGCGGCGCTGCTGCCGGCGCTGGGCGCGCTGCTGCGGCGCGGCGCGGCGGCGGCGCGCGGCTGCCCGGCGCCGGCGCGCGCGCGCCTGCTGGAGGCGGCGGCGGTGCTGGCCGACCTCATCCTCACGGACGCCGAGCACCTCGACGGCGACTCGCACACGCAGCACCTGTACGAAAAAATCCGGCGGGAAACTATACAGCCCTTCAGTTAGTATACCAGGAAGTCGATGAACACGAAACGGCAGCTTGAATCCGTAACACGCTAACAATAAAAATACCCTTTCATTTTTTAAATTAACATTCGGTCGGAACTTTAAACAAATTAAAAAGGTATAGAAGCTGTATAAAAACTCTGGTATATTTTTTATGAATTAATTTATTTTTGAAATTAATCATTTTAATAACTGTACGTGTAGGTGTGTAACTTTTTACGGTTCTGTACGTCCAAATGAAAAACGGAACCCTTACAGGATCACTCATGTCTGTGGGTCTTGTCTTTTCTTATTTGCTTCAAATCTACTGGGCCGATTAAATTGAAATTTGGTACACATATGATTTTTTGTGACCCAAACACGAACGTATAACGTAAATAAATTAATTTTGAATATGGGGGTCACTTTCGGGGGCTAAATTAGAAAATTTTAAAAAAATTTGCTTGCTGTACCTACCTCCCTGTGACATATCAAATAAAGGAGCTTGTTGCGGGGGTCTCAAATATATTTGCTTAATAACTAAAAAAAGGTTATGTTATAAAGGAAATAGACCCAATATCTCTGAAACCACTGACCTAAAATTAAAAAAAAAAAACAGAATGTAGTTGATTACAGATTCCAAGAAGTCCTATCAGAAGTCTTGTGTTCTTGTGAGTCTTAAAATAACATGGTAAATCTCTCAATATAGTCCGTACATAATTACATTTGCAGTTGGAATGTATGGGGGAACATATTTTTCAACTACGAGTAGAATGTTCAGTTTGTTCTTAGAATTAATTACTGGTACAACATGGTGAATAACATATTCACCGTACGGAACCCTCTCTACGCGACCTCAAATGACACTAGTCCGGTTTTTTAATAGGTTAAAACTGGAATTATTTTGCACCGGCCAGCCTTTCTTACAGGGGGGTTAACGCGGCCGTTTTCGTGGGACGAAGTAGGCACTGCTTATGTCCCAAGCTGCCGTTCTGTAGCTTGGTATAAATTTTTAAGAACTGTAATTTTCTGATTTCGAATATTCTCGTCTTGAGCAAGCGTGGTGATCAATCTCATGCCTTCTTTACATGAGAAAAAACCTTTGCCCCGCAGTGGGACAATCATGGGTTAATATTATTACACTATTTACTTTGTACAGCAAAATGTTCCAAACAGTATGAAACAATGTATTTACGAATCTCCTTCAAAATCCTTTATACAGGGTGTCCCAGAACTCAACGTCAAGCCGAAACGGGGCGACAGGATTGATTGTAAACATCATGAGAAAAATCAGAAAAAAATCTATCCCATGCAGTTTGAAAATTATGGGCATTTAAGAAAAACCTAAAAATTTGGTCAATCTGTAACCATTTTTCGGTTATTGTGGTTAATTTTTATTATTTTTGTTCATTTAAACCTTGGAACCGTAACCCTAAATAATATTTCTAAGAATCACAGTCAAAAATAATAACACAATTGCCCCAAGTTTCCTAGAATTAAGACTTTGTTAAATTATGAATTTAAAATTTTCAAAATTTTTCGACTTTGAAATGCCCTCCTTTAAAAAAAATGTACTAGAGTGCCTTGGCAAGTGCCATTAAAAGTTGGCGCATTTAATCAGGATTGTAAAATGGTTCAATACTTGTTAGTTTCATACTAAAAAAAAACAAATAAAAAAATAAAAACCTCAAGTAACCCGATTTTTGCTAACCCATTTTACTCAGTTACAATGTTTTTTATTCGCACAAGCTCTTGGTAGGTTCTTAATTTTACGGCAAAATGACGAGAGAGATGGATAGTGGACATGTTTGCCATGAGTGAGAGAGACAGATAGTGACGCCACGCAATGAGACGAAGATGCGTCGTTTAAACGAGTGCGAATGAAACAGATCATTATGCCTCTGTAGCATTGTTCTGCAAAATGAAATCCTTTCAGAATAATCTCGAGGGAGAAGACTTTGAACTCGTTGTACGTGAAACGGATGCATTTCGGCTCTTTGTAAAATACGATGTGCTGTGCTTTTGGGTATTCCCGTTCTTTCTTCAATTCCACGAACGGAAATACTTGGGTCATCTGCGACCTCTTGCAATACTTCTTCCTTGTAAGGAAAGTGAGGTCTACCTCCAGCCCGTATTTGATTCGGGAAATGGCCGCTCCCCATGAGTGAACGATGCACATTAACAAACACGCGGTGATCCGGATAGCGCTCTAAATTTGGATATCTTTCACGATAAACTCTAGCGGCGGCACTTGCGTTGCATCTGCATTCCCCATAAATGAGGTGCATGTTCGCATATTCTTGTAACGTGTAGCGCGTAGGCATGGTAGATAACAAGGATGCCAACACAAAAGTCCAATTCCAAAAGAGAGAAGCCAAAGTTGCCGGTATGTAATCAACAAGTTCAATTCACAAAAATCCAAGTCCAAAAAGAGAAGACAAAGTTGTCAGTACTAAATCAACACTAACGAATACGGAAAGGTGCGCAGTAGACGAATGAGCGACGTACGTACTAACTGGTGTCAGACTGGTAGCGTAGCCATTTGCTTGGTATGGCGTCTGTATCTGTTTCATTCGCACTCGTTTAAACGACGCATCTTCGTCTCATTGCGTGGCGTCACTATCTGTCTCTCTCACTCATGGCAAACATGTCCACTATCCATCTCTCTCATCATTTTGCCGTAAAATTAAGAACCTACCAAGAGCTTGTGCGAATAAAAAACATTTTAACTGAGTAAAATGGGTTAGCAAAAATCGGGTTACTTGAGGTTTTTATTTTTTTATTTGTTTTTTTTTAGTATGAAACTAACAAGTATTGTACCATTTTACAATCCTGATTAAATGCGCCAACTTTTAATGGCACTTGCCAAGGCACTCTAGTACATTTTTTTTAAAGGAGGGCATTTCAAAGTCGAAAAATTTTGAAAATTTTAAATTCATAATTTAACAAAGTCTTAATTCTAGGAAACTTGGGGCAATTGTGTTATTATTTTTGACTGTGATTCTTAGAAATATTATTTAGGGTCACGGTTCCAAGGTTTAAATGAACAAAAATAATAAAAATTAACCACAATAACCGAAAAATGGTTACAGATTGACCAAATTTTTAGGTTTTTCTTAAATGCCCATAATTTTCAAACTGCATGGGATAGATTTTTTTCTGATTTTTCTCATGATGTTTACAATCAATCCTGTCGCCCCGTTTCGGCTTGACGTTGAGTTCTGGGACACCCTGTATACTGATTGTAAACGTGACACATAATGTGGGTGCTCTTAATATTTTTTTTAAAGTAGCATCATTAAATCAAGTTAAAATAGACACAAATTGATTGATTTGGAATAGTGTAAGTTGTATCTTCAAAGTATTATTTATTTTAACGTGACTGTTTGTTTCAGTCGACGAAGGCCAAATGGAGCGCGCGGCGGCTCTTGCTGAGAAGTTCAAAGACTTTGAGTTGTTGATAGAGATGTGTGTCAAGAACGACGATATGGACAAACTTTTCTCGTATATCGACAAGTATTCCAACGAGGTATGTATATCACTTTATTGTTGGTTTTAACTATTTTGAAAAAACCGTTTTTGTTATATTGCTTTGTCTGGTCTCACTCACTTTAACCTTTTTCGTTAGGTACAGTCAGCGTGAAAAATATCGGGACGAACAGACTGTTCAACATGATCTCAACACCTATGAAAATGAAATATTAACTCAATGACACAAGGAATGTTTCAGAATGAAGACAGTACACGACAACTGTCATTCTGACAAGAACTTTATCTATCAAGAATTGAGATAAAGTTTAATTTTCTTAGTTGTTGAGATCATTTTGAACAGTCTGTTCGTCCCGATATTATTGACGCCGACTGTACGTACGCACTTTAAGTAAAAATTAATTGATTTGAAAAAAACGTTTGTGATCGGGGGACCCCCGGCAGGAACGAAGTTTAAAATGAAAATCCTAGATGGAGGCTGTAAATTAAAATGACAAAATTTTAAAATTTTGGTAGAGCAGTCTTTGGTTTTCATTTTTACCTCACTATCGGCTTTAGCACCCTCGAAAACCATGAAAAAGACACCCAAGTGGAGAAATTTAAAAAATTTACAGCCGCCATCTTGGATTTTCATTTTGACCTCACTATTGGCTTCAGCACCCTCAAAAACCATGAAAACGACACTCATGACGAAAAATTTGAAAATGTTCGCAGCCGCCATCTTGTATTTTCATTTTGACTTTATTATCGGCTCCAGCACCCTCAAAAACCATGAAAACGACACCCATGACGAAAAATTTGAAATTTTTACAGCCACCATCTTGGATTTTCATTTTTACCTCACTATCAGCGACCTCATTATCCATCCCTTTCTTTCTTCGTACGGCCAAATTACGAAGTATTATTTTAATGTTCATACTCGGATGGTTATTTGAGTAGGCATGCCTACTTAAGGGTGATAAATTTCGAAGGTCGAACGTTATTGTATTACGCGCAATAGGTACGTATTTTTAATTTCGTCGTATTAACTTGAACGAGTAAAGACCAATGACAATGTGCGAATAGTACGGGAGCCGAGTAGGCGGTCTGGCGACTGCCTACTGCCGCGTGTGTTTGTTTGAAGATTTTATTTTTTGTTAGGTATGATAATTTAGTGAGTTTCTTAATTGTGGTTCACACGCACTAAAATGTAAATGACAGGTTTATGGTGATTTATCGAGATAGGCACTGCTTATATGCCTTTATGCAATGCACGCCACTGTGTGTGAGTGAGATAGACGTAACACAGAGCGGGTGAACAGCAAGAAAGTATGTATCTCGTGATCTGCTGAGAACAAAGCGTTGCGTTGTAACGACATAAAGTTCAGTGTAGCATTTTTTAGTTACGTGTACTTCGCGTGCTCGTGTTAAGCTTTTACTTACAAATATAAAAGAGTTTTGACGGGTTGCAATATCGAAACTAAAGCCGTCATCTTGTATTTCCCATACAATTTCTCAAAATAAGTCTACCAACAACGTCCCTCTGTTAACGTCTTCCAAGCTCCAAAAGCTCGCCGAAGCACTAACCGGCGTGCGCTGTCGCAGGGCTTCGCCGAGGTGACGTTCGCGCGCCTGGCGGAGCGCGGCGGCGCGCGCGCGGGCCTGCTGCTGCGGCGCGTGGGCGCGCGCTGCGCCGGCGCACTGCGCGCCTGGCTGCGGGCCGCGCGCGCGCGCACGCCGCTGCTGGCGCTGCACGAGCTGGCCACGCAGCACTACGCGCGCGCCGCCGAGGCGCTGCTGCTCATGGCCAACGAGGAGCTGGACTCCGTCAACAGGCTCACGGTACGCATACGTGTTATTATTGGATACGCGACTGACGATCGCGACGTATTCACTCTCATGTTTAGTCAAAATTGTTTCTAACGACAATACTTGTTCTTTCCTATAACATACCGAGCTTTATAAAGAAGACTCGCACATATACAGAGTACATTTTTGAGATGAGGCAAAAAGAACAGTTGTTCGTTAGCGTCTATACATCTATACTATCTATACTACACTGGACAGCAAATAAACCGAGCCACCCGCTACCTAGGCACTCTAATTCGATTTTCTCAAAAACTAAAAAACCTACAATTATTATAACAAAGTTGTACCTACAGAAATTGCGTTTCATGGTGATTAAAATGAAAGGAAATTCATTGGGTTTAATCAATATTTCAGTGTTTATTAAGGATTTTACAAAGAAGAGTCGTTTTCCAGTCGTGACAATCGTTAGTAATGATAAAGTGAAAAAAAATTAAAGTCAAAAAAAAGTTTTTAATCAATATTCCCCTTGCTCGGATAACTGCCAGCATCCTTGTATTCATCGACCTTACGAGCCTGACGATAAAATCTTGAGGAATTGTATTCCACTCCTCTTCAATTGCGATTCGCAGCTCTGGAAGCCTTGTTGGAGCAGGTACCCGGGCTCGAACCCGACGTTTCAGCTCATCCCATAAGTGTTCTATCGGATTCAAGTCCGGGCTTCGAGCTGGCCAGTCCATCGTACGAATGCTGACGTCGCGTAGATACTGGGTCACCACATGAGCAACATGAGGCCGTGCATTATCATGCATCAATTGCATATCCTGTCCGATATATCCTGCGTAAGGTACCACATGGTCTGCGAGGATTTCAGTAATGTAGCGATGAGAAGTCAGTCCACGTGTACGGCCCGTCGGTTCGATGAAAACTAACGCTGTATGTGCTGTTAACGAGATGCCGCCCCAGACCATTACAGATCCTCCTCCATAAGCAACAGTTTCCTTGATGCAACACTGAGAATAACGTTCTCCAGGGCGACGATATACTCTCTGACGTCGATCACTTCCATGTAGACTCACCCTGGTCTCATCAGTGAAGAGTACATTACTCCACTGCTCTAATGTCCAATCCCTATGCTCTCGAGCAAATTCAAGTCGTGCTCGACGGTGTGCTACCGTTAATGCTGGGCCTGTTGCAGCTCTTTTTGGGGTCTGGTTCCGTTCAGCAAGTCTCCTTCTGACGGTATATGACCACTTGGCGTTCGTCACGCAGACTTTGTTGGACTTGAACTGTGTTGAGGTGGCGATTTCGCAGAACAGTAAGGTGGATATAACGATCATCTGCTGCTGATGTAGCCCTAGGTCTGCCCGTACCTGGACGGCGATCGAATGCTCCAGTCTCTAGGTATCGTCTGTAAACTCGTTGCACCGAAGATCTGCTGATTCGAAGCCTTCGAGCGACTTCACGTTGCGCAATGCCTGCTTGAAGTAATGCTACAGCTTGAGCTGCTGGTGAGATGAGGAGGTTGAGGTGTTGTATCCATTATTAATCGAAAAAAGTAGCAAAAACACACGCGTCTGAGCAAACGATGGACAAAAACTAAAGAAATGATAAGAAAGAAAAAAAACGCTAATTTCAAACTCTGGTGAAAACAGAGCAAATCGTTAGCATTGTGTTTGTTGCTTGATTACAATGTGAGTTGACGGTACTTTCGAATTAATTTGTAGTCATTTTAATCACCATGAAACGCACTTTTTGTAGGTATAACTTTGATAGTTGTAAGTTTTATACTTTTTGAGAAAATCGAATCAGAGTTCCTAGGTAGTGGGTAGCTCGGTTTATTTGCTGACCAGTGTAGTAATAAAAGTAAAGAGTTTGTTAATATTTTAAAACCCGCAGAGCACAGCGTCCCTGGCCAAGCTGTGCCTGGTGGCGTCGGCCCCGCCGGGCAGCCCGCCGTCGGGCGCGTGGCAGCGCCTGGAGTCGCGCCTGGCGCTGGCCGAGCAGCACGCCGCCCTGCCGCGCGCGCTGCGCCTGCACCACGGGCTCGACGCGGACGACACGCAGGTGCTGCCGCCCGAGCACCTCGTGCAGGTACACCTTCAGCGCCTGGAGTCGCGCCTGGCGCTGGCCGAGCAGCACGCCGCCCTGCCGCGCGCGCTGCGCCTGCACCACGGGCTCGACGCGGACGACACGCAGGTGCTGCCGCCCGAGCACCTCGTGCAGGTACACCTTCAGCGCCTGGAGTCGCGCCTGGCGCTGGCCGAGCAGCACGCCGCCCTGCCGCGCGCGCTGCGCCTGCACCACGGGCTCGACGCGGACGACACGCAGGTGCTGCCGCCCGAGCACCTCGTGCAGGTACACCTTCAGCGCCTGGAGTCGCGCCTGGCGCTGGCCGAGCAGCACGCCGCCCTGCCGCGCGCGCTGCGCCTGCACCACGGGCTCGACGCGGACGACACGCAGGTGCTGCCGCCCGAGCACCTCGTGCAGGTACACCTTCAGCGCCTGGAGTCGCGCCTGGCGCTGGCCGAGCAGCACGCCGCCCTGCCGCGCGCGCTGCGCCTGCACCACGGGCTCGACGCGGACGACACGCAGGTGCTGCCGCCCGAGCACCTCGTGCAGGTACACCTTCAGCGCCTGGAGTCGCGCCTGGCGCTGGCCGAGCAGCACGCCGCCCTGCCGCGCGCGCTGCGCCTGCACCACGGGCTCGACGCGGACGACACGCAGGTGCTGCCGCCCGAGCACCTCGTGCAGGTACACCTTCAGCGCCTGGAGTCGCGCCTGGCGCTGGCCGAGCAGCACGCCGCCCTGCCGCGCGCGCTGCGCCTGCACCACGGGCTCGACGCGGACGACACGCAGGTGCTGCCGCCCGAGCACCTCGTGCAGGTACACCTTCAGCGCCTGGAGTCGCGCCTGGCGCTGGCCGAGCAGCACGCCGCCCTGCCGCGCGCGCTGCGCCTGCACCACGGGCTCGACGCGGACGACACGCAGGTGCTGCCGCCCGAGCACCTCGTGCAGGTACACCTTCAGCGCCTGGAGTCGCGCCTGGCGCTGGCCGAGCAGCACGCCGCCCTGCCGCGCGCGCTGCGCCTGCACCACGGGCTCGACGCGGACGACACGCAGGTGCTGCCGCCCGAGCACCTCGTGCAGGTACACCTTCAGCGCCTGGAGTCGCGCCTGGCGCTGGCCGAGCAGCACGCCGCCCTGCCGCGCGCGCTGCGCCTGCACCACGGGCTCGACGCGGACGACACGCAGGTGCTGCCGCCCGAGCACCTCGTGCAGGTACACCTTCAGCGCCTGGAGTCGCGCCTGGCGCTGGCCGAGCAGCACGCCGCCCTGCCGCGCGCGCTGCGCCTGCACCACGGGCTCGACGCGGACGACACGCAGGTGCTGCCGCCCGAGCACCTCGTGCAGGTACACCTTCAGCGCCTGGAGTCGCGCCTGGCGCTGGCCGAGCAGCACGCCGCCCTGCCGCGCGCGCTGCGCCTGCACCACGGGCTCGACGCGGACGACACGCAGGTGCTGCCGCCCGAGCACCTCGTGCAGGTACACCTTCAGCGCCTGGAGTCGCGCCTGGCGCTGGCCGAGCAGCACGCCGCCCTGCCGCGCGCGCTGCGCCTGCACCACGGGCTCGACGCGGACGACACGCAGGTGCTGCCGCCCGAGCACCTCGTGCAGGTACACCTTCAGCGCCTGGAGTCGCGCCTGGCGCTGGCCGAGCAGCACGCCGCCCTGCCGCGCGCGCTGCGCCTGCACCACGGGCTCGACGCGGACGACACGCAGGTGCTGCCGCCCGAGCACCTCGTGCAGGTACACCTTCAGCGCCTGGAGTCGCGCCTGGCGCTGGCCGAGCAGCACGCCGCCCTGCCGCGCGCGCTGCGCCTGCACCACGGGCTCGACGCGGACGACACGCAGGTGCTGCCGCCCGAGCACCTCGTGCAGGTACACCTTCAGCGCCTGGAGTCGCGCCTGGCGCTGGCCGAGCAGCACGCCGCCCTGCCGCGCGCGCTGCGCCTGCACCACGGGCTCGACGCGGACGACACGCAGGTGCTGCCGCCCGAGCACCTCGTGCAGGTACACCTTCAGCGCCTGGAGTCGCGCCTGGCGCTGGCCGAGCAGCACGCCGCCCTGCCGCGCGCGCTGCGCCTGCACCACGGGCTCGACGCGGACGACACGCAGGTGCTGCCGCCCGAGCACCTCGTGCAGGTACACCTTCAGCGCCTGGAGTCGCGCCTGGCGCTGGCCGAGCAGCACGCCGCCCTGCCGCGCGCGCTGCGCCTGCACCACGGGCTCGACGCGGACGACACGCAGGTGCTGCCGCCCGAGCACCTCGTGCAGGTACACCTTCAGCGCCTGGAGTCGCGCCTGGCGCTGGCCGAGCAGCACGCCGCCCTGCCGCGCGCGCTGCGCCTGCACCACGGGCTCGACGCGGACGACACGCAGGTGCTGCCGCCCGAGCACCTCGTGCAGGTACACCTTCAGCGCCTGGAGTCGCGCCTGGCGCTGGCCGAGCAGCACGCCGCCCTGCCGCGCGCGCTGCGCCTGCACCACGGGCTCGACGCGGACGACACGCAGGTGCTGCCGCCCGAGCACCTCGTGCAGGTACACCTTCAGCGCCTGGAGTCGCGCCTGGCGCTGGCCGAGCAGCACGCCGCCCTGCCGCGCGCGCTGCGCCTGCACCACGGGCTCGACGCGGACGACACGCAGGTGCTGCCGCCCGAGCACCTCGTGCAGGTACACCTTCAGCGCCTGGAGTCGCGCCTGGCGCTGGCCGAGCAGCACGCCGCCCTGCCGCGCGCGCTGCGCCTGCACCACGGGCTCGACGCGGACGACACGCAGGTGCTGCCGCCCGAGCACCTCGTGCAGGTACACCTTCAGCGCCTGGAGTCGCGCCTGGCGCTGGCCGAGCAGCACGCCGCCCTGCCGCGCGCGCTGCGCCTGCACCACGGGCTCGACGCGGACGACACGCAGGTGCTGCCGCCCGAGCACCTCGTGCAGGTACACCTTCAGCGCCTGGAGTCGCGCCTGGCGCTGGCCGAGCAGCACGCCGCCCTGCCGCGCGCGCTGCGCCTGCACCACGGGCTCGACGCGGACGACACGCAGGTGCTGCCGCCCGAGCACCTCGTGCAGGTACACCTTCAGCGCCTGGAGTCGCGCCTGGCGCTGGCCGAGCAGCACGCCGCCCTGCCGCGCGCGCTGCGCCTGCACCACGGGCTCGACGCGGACGACACGCAGGTGCTGCCGCCCGAGCACCTCGTGCAGGTACACCTTCAGCGCCTGGAGTCGCGCCTGGCGCTGGCCGAGCAGCACGCCGCCCTGCCGCGCGCGCTGCGCCTGCACCACGGGCTCGACGCGGACGACACGCAGGTGCTGCCGCCCGAGCACCTCGTGCAGGTACACCTTCAGCGCCTGGAGTCGCGCCTGGCGCTGGCCGAGCAGCACGCCGCCCTGCCGCGCGCGCTGCGCCTGCACCACGGGCTCGACGCGGACGACACGCAGGTGCTGCCGCCCGAGCACCTCGTGCAGGTACACCTTCAGCGCCTGGAGTCGCGCCTGGCGCTGGCCGAGCAGCACGCCGCCCTGCCGCGCGCGCTGCGCCTGCACCACGGGCTCGACGCGGACGACACGCAGGTGCTGCCGCCCGAGCACCTCGTGCAGGTACACCTTCAGCGCCTGGAGTCGCGCCTGGCGCTGGCCGAGCAGCACGCCGCCCTGCCGCGCGCGCTGCGCCTGCACCACGGGCTCGACGCGGACGACACGCAGGTGCTGCCGCCCGAGCACCTCGTGCAGGTACACCTTCAGCGCCTGGAGTCGCGCCTGGCGCTGGCCGAGCAGCACGCCGCCCTGCCGCGCGCGCTGCGCCTGCACCACGGGCTCGACGCGGACGACACGCAGGTGCTGCCGCCCGAGCACCTCGTGCAGGTACACCTTCAGCGCCTGGAGTCGCGCCTGGCGCTGGCCGAGCAGCACGCCGCCCTGCCGCGCGCGCTGCGCCTGCACCACGGGCTCGACGCGGACGACACGCAGGTGCTGCCGCCCGAGCACCTCGTGCAGGTACACCTTCAGCGCCTGGAGTCGCGCCTGGCGCTGGCCGAGCAGCACGCCGCCCTGCCGCGCGCGCTGCGCCTGCACCACGGGCTCGACGCGGACGACACGCAGGTGCTGCCGCCCGAGCACCTCGTGCAGGTACACCTTCAGCGCCTGGAGTCGCGCCTGGCGCTGGCCGAGCAGCACGCCGCCCTGCCGCGCGCGCTGCGCCTGCACCACGGGCTCGACGCGGACGACACGCAGGTGCTGCCGCCCGAGCACCTCGTGCAGGTACACCTTCAGCGCCTGGAGTCGCGCCTGGCGCTGGCCGAGCAGCACGCCGCCCTGCCGCGCGCGCTGCGCCTGCACCACGGGCTCGACGCGGACGACACGCAGGTGCTGCCGCCCGAGCACCTCGTGCAGGTACACCTTCAGCGCCTGGAGTCGCGCCTGGCGCTGGCCGAGCAGCACGCCGCCCTGCCGCGCGCGCTGCGCCTGCACCACGGGCTCGACGCGGACGACACGCAGGTGCTGCCGCCCGAGCACCTCGTGCAGGTACACCTTCAGCGCCTGGAGTCGCGCCTGGCGCTGGCCGAGCAGCACGCCGCCCTGCCGCGCGCGCTGCGCCTGCACCACGGGCTCGACGCGGACGACACGCAGGTGCTGCCGCCCGAGCACCTCGTGCAGGTACACCTTCATCTGCCTAGCCGCTGGCACATAGTGACGTAGCGGCAAGGAGGCACCATGTCTCAAGGTACTTGAGGACTGAAGAGGTATTCCACGGCTATCACAACAATCCCAGAGCCCGGAAAATGGTCAAGATCACGTTTGCTCTTACAAATCTCCACTCAAGCCGGCCAATAAAGCCGCGGGAGACGCTCCGGGCGTCGGGAGTCGCGTGACGACTACCGGCCACCGTAGGCGCGGGCCTGCGGGCGGAGAGCAATGGGTAGCTCACCGCGCGATCAGGACCAGGCCCGTGCCGGACGGCGCGTAAGTGTTCCACGCGCGCCTCAAAGAGATGTCAGCATAATCCGAGGGGCCCCTTAGGGCCGAAGCCTGCCGGGTCAGCGGGATTGTCCGAAAGGGTTACCGCTACCCCGGAACATAAAGGGCAAAGGAAGGAACATGGGTGGGTTTTAGTCAGTAAGAGTCTGACACTCCCTTCCGCTCCACCCAGAGCGGGAGGGGTAATTTGATGATTTCCCACCAAAAAAAAAAAAAAAAAAACCGGCCAATAAAGGCAATAAAGAAGTGGGAGCTCTGTTCCTCTTCAGTGTTCACTCCACCCGGTCAATAAACGCAAGGCAGAGGTGAGAAAGAAAGGAAAAATATTTATTGCGACTCGTACAGGAAGATCACAAACTAAAATAAACACAATCAAAAATAAAAAACCAAATCATATTTTTTTTTTTTGTAAAGTAACGAAAAGAAAAATGAAACAGAAAGTCCTATACGGGGCCAAAAGGCTCATATCTCAGTATGATTGACAAAATGACACAATTGATTTTACTGTGTATTACGCTGGCTCAGTTCCACCATTGCGCCAACTCGGCGCTAACTTGCACCAATATTTTGGCCTTTCGCTTCGATAGCCTATGAAAAGAAGAATGTTTATCTCACAGATGTACATCGAGTCGGAGAGCCAGGCACTGACGGAGTACGATTACAAGAAGGCGCTCGACCTCACCGACTACATACAGGACATGGAGCGACGAGACGATCTGCGCCTGAGGGTAACAATATAAACTATTACATTCATTCATTATTTATTCATTTATTCATTATTCAAAATTAGTACTTATCCTAAGTCTATACGTGAGGATTTGTAATTGGCTCTCTGGTGACTATTGTTTCCTTTTTGTCTATGTTTATTAGCTGTAAGTCCTCCATGTTCTTAAATAAATTAAATTAAATTATAAATTAGTATAAAGTTGTCCAGTTTCGCAGCTCGTGTGCTCACTCCCCCGCACGACGCGCTGCTCGTGTGCTCACTCCCCCGCACGACACACTGCTCGTGTGCTCACTCCCCCGCACGACACACTGCTCGTGTGCTCACTCCCCCGCACGACACACTGCTCGTGTGCTCACTCCCCCGCACGACACACTGCTCGTGTGCTCACTGCCCCGCACGACGCGCTGCTCGTGTGCTCACTCCCCCGCACGACACACTGCTCGTGTGCTCACTCCCCCGCACGACACACTGCTCGTGTGCTCACTGCCCCGCACGACGCGCTGCTCGTGTGCTCACTGCCCCGCACGACGCGCTGCTCGTGTGCTCACTGCCCCGCACGACACACTGCTCGTGTGCTCACTCCCCCGCACGACACACTGCTCGTGTGCTCACTGCCCCGCACGACACACTGCTCGTGTGCTCACTGCCCCGCACGACACACTGCTCGTGTGCTCACTCCCCCGCACGACACACTGCTCGTGTGCTCACTGCCCCGCACGACACACTGCTCGTGTGCTCACTGCCCCGCACGACACACTGCTCGTGTGCTCACTGCCCCGCACGACACACTGCTCGTGTGCTCACTGCCCCGCACGACACACTGCTCGTGTGCTCACTCCCCCGCACGACACACCGCTAGTGTGCTCACTCCCCCGCACGACACACCGCTAGTGTGCTCACTCCCCCGCACGACACACCGCTAGTGTGCTCACTCCCCCGCACGACACACCGCTAGTGTGCTCACTCCCCCGCACGACACACCGCTAGTGTGCTCACTCCCCCGCACGACACACTGCTCGTGTGCTCACTCCCCCGCACGACACACTGCTCGTGTGCTCACTCCCCCGCACGACACACTGCTCGTGTGCTCACTGCCCCGCACGACACACTGCTCGTGTGCTCACTGCCCCGCACGACACACTGCTCGTGTGCTCACTGCCCCGCACGACACACTGCTCGTGTGCTCACTGCCCCGCACGACACACTGCTCGTGTGCTCACTGCCCCGCACGACACACTGCTCGTGTGCTCACTGCCCCGCACGACACACTGCTCGTGTGCTCACTCCCCCGCACGACACACTGCTCGTGTGCTCACTGCCCCGCACGACACACTGCTCGTGTGCTCACTGCCCCGCACGACACACTGCTCGTGTGCTCACTGCCCCGCACGACACACTGCTCGTGTGCTCACTCCCCCGCACGACACACTGCTCGTGTGCTCACTGCCCCGCACGACACACTGCTCGTGTGCTCACTGCCCCGCACGACACACTGCTCGTGTGCTCACTGCCCCGCACGACGCGCTGCTCGTGTGCTCACTGCCCCGCACGACACACTGCTCGTGTGCTCACTGCCCCGCACGACACACTGCTCGTGTGCTCACTGCCCCGCACGACGCGCTGCTCGTGTGCTCACTGCCCCGCACGACACACTGCTCGTGTGCTCACTGCCCCGCACGACACACTGCTCGTGTGCTCACTGCCCCGCACGACACACTGCTCGTGTGCTCAACCCCCGCACACGACGATGTCCCTGCGCACCGCCCGCCTGCTGTACCCTACCATCCCTATTACGAAGAGACTCGGGTACATGAGCGGGAAGAAGGGATATACACCGTACAGTTTTAAAAACAAAAAACGAGTGAATTTGTTCTGGATTCTTTCACCATGATACTGTATTTAGCCTCATGGGGATTACAAGGGTTCGTTTCAAGACGGCTCCGTACGCGCGCGTTGTACATCATTCTAACCACTGCCGTATTCTAAAAGTCTGCATACAAGTTGATAATACTTTCTGTGGAATAAACACCAATTGGAAACGAATTTAAAAATGGAATAAATACGTGCGCAGTCGATTAACGCGAAACGTATGCAAGGTTTTCAGTAGGTTTGGTTAGTTCGGAGCGGACAAATGGGCGGGTGGGTTCGTTTCAAACTCGAAAGTCAAAGAATTTATTTGAATTAGACAGGCACTTTTGAACTGTCAAGTAGTCCGTCAGTCAGAGAAGCTAGTTGCCCATTCCAACATGTAAGAGGTTTTTATGGAGATGAACGAGCAAGAAAGTCCATGGACACTCCTTGAAATGAAACTGTTGTGTCAGGTGTGGTGCGCGTGCATCCGGCGCGACGACTGGTCGGCGTGCCGCGTGGACGCGCCTAGCGACGAGCTGCACAACAAGATGTTCTTCAGGCTTATCGACCTCGTGCACGTCATGGGTGAGTACAGTGCAGCTAACTGCTTGACATTGGCATCTACCAAGTTGTACCACAAAACTAGCTTCTTCGCCTTACGCAAGTGTGATTTTCAATATGTCATGGCAGGAATTACATCGTAGTTACTCAAATCACAAACAATGCTTTTTTTTTTAATTTTGTTGCTCGTCATTTTCAACAACAAAATGCCAGTCTATCTTTAAGTCTTAACAATGTGAATGTCTCCTCTAGGCGGAGACCTGGAGCTCTTGCTGCCTCCCGTGGAGGACATCCTGACGGCCCCGGAACTGGCCGAGCTGGTCTCCGACCCGCGGTTCCACTTCATCATCAAGTACGGCTACGAGTGCGTTGACACCACGCGCAACGACTCCATGCAAGAGGTGTAAACTCAACTAATGTCTGTAAGTACGGTCCCCTTACGAAAACCGTGATCACTGTTAGATTTTGTCACATCAAACTTGTTTGTTGACGCAAAAACAACAGTCGTTTATTTAAATTGGGCTGAGAATCGGCACTTTTTGAAAAACTAAATAACAGAAGACAGTCCCCCAAAACAACGCTGGGAACAAGTGGCGCAACAAACTTCCTTGAAACGCGTAACATGTTTACGTCGACATTTGCACATTATAATTAAACAAATTTCTAAATATGGTTAAGGTTTTCATAAGTCGACCGTACAATCAGCTGCACGTCCGTAGTAACACTTCAAATACGAAAACCGCCCTTACTGCCACACAAAAAACTCAAACTCAAACTATTTATTTCAACTAAACCAATTACAGGTACTTTTGAATTGTCAAGGGTCGGTCTGTCAAAAAGATGAAACTAGTTGCCCATTCCAAAGCGTAGTAGGTACCTATGGAGAAGAACGGGCAAGAAACTCCATGGACACTCTCTTAAATCACAATAATATTGTTACAAAGTATTGGTTACATCATTCATGTTAAAATTATGCATTTGAGAACGATGCAGAACGTTAAAAGCGTCCATCATGAAAAGATAAAAAAACAAATCAAATATTAATTTAAATCAAAATAAAAACATGACAGCAAAGAGTTGACCAGTCCCTACTAACGGCGCCCGTTCACGAACATGACGCATAGATCAGCACCACTCAGCTCAACCATTTTGAAGGGAGCCAAATGATCGAACATTAGAGTGAGCATGACATACTCTCAGCCACCAAGGCACATTCAAGTCAATGAAAGACGTACCCAGTAAATGGTAGCTTTATAGTATGTTCATAGTACTCACATATGTGCTCACACAATAAAGGCGTCTTCAAAGTTAAATTGTTACTAGATGGACGTGCGGTAAACTTTACGTTTAGTGAGAAATTATATAATTATGTATCGATATATTTATTTATAAAGGTGATTGTGTTTTATAAAGGCTGTTATTTAGTCACCTGCATCCGTTAATTTGATTATATCTGTCAATTCCGTCATACTAGATTACTTTAAATTCGTGGAAAACAACTTTGTGTATAAAAATAAATAGACAACGTGGATGCATGTATGAAGAGTATAACGTAAGCATGTGAAATGAACAGCCTTTATAACTGTTAGGACTTGAAGCTTTATTCCTTTAAAAACCTTAGTTTGTCCTGATTAACGTTAGGATTGTTAGAGCTCTCATCGTAACACACACACGCAAACGTTTAAGTTGCAACAGTAAGTCGACTCAGAGATATCAACCAATCATGTGGAAGCGGTTGTTGTTTACCAAACTGTCATAGTGCTGTTTGGTAAACACATTAAAGAAAAATATCAACCAACTGTTACTGCCTCCACATGCAATATAATACGCAAAGTTTTATTATGAGGTTAAAACTGGTCAACTTAAATACAATATACAAGCTATCACTAAACTATATATGTATATAATATGTAAAAGTATATAAAAAAGGGTACACAAATCTGTTATAAAATAATAATTTCAGTACATAATGCAACCCCTGTAATAAATACATTGTCGTGAAAGACTTATTGAAGTCTGATAATTTAGATCTTAAGATAGATTCTTAAAGCTTGCTAAATATAAGTAGTTAGTAGCAAGGCTTGTGAAACAAATGGCTTCCCAATCCTTCTTTTTATTTCTTTTTGTTTAAGCCGAAAACATTACTAGCAGTACGCAACCGTAAATATGGCACATCTGGTTTTAGGAAAGTTCTGCTTTGTAGAGCATGGTCTTTGTCACTCTCTCTGTGTCTGTCTCTTTCTAAAACTTGATGTGTCTTGTTAAGACATGAGTACAATAGAATAGGTTATTTTTTTAATTAGTATTTATGAAGTCGTCTTTCGCTGTCCGATTTAAAATATCAAAGTTTTAATCCCAAGTATTTTACCGTTAGAGACTGCCAAGTTGTATTAACTTTAGCAAGTAACATGAAGTGTTCACAAAACAAACGTATAGTAACAGTATGCACCTTTATCTAGATTTCTATAGTCACGAAATAAAGTATCCGTAGATTTAGAGAAACATTTTAATAATCTTAGCGTTGTAGCCTATACAAAAAAACTACAAAATCGCGAATTACAATTTCACTATAATACTTTAACAGTTATTTTACCTCAGATTTAGCATCACTGTTAAAATCACAATGAACCTTATTTTCGTTACAATAAGGTAGCTGTTGGGTTGCTGCTGTCACAGGTAAAATAACTGAGAAATATACAGAAAAGTCACAATGAAACTTCTCTTCTGTTTTCTAAAAGCCTGATCGGTTAATGTGTTGCCACTTTTGACGCTAACTGGTCAATTGCGATTGGCGCAACAAAATCCAAACCAATTCAACAAAAACTACGTTTGATAGACCATCAAACACAGTTTTTGTTGAATTGGTTTAAATTTCATAGAATTTACCAACACATGGTTTTGTCATAATTATGTTGGCCCACAAAAGCCCGTAATCTAAAGTTGGAGTTGAACAGCCAATCATATGCATTGACAACAGATTCAATTGTATTTCAAGTTTTAAGTGTATCCAGACCCACAGAATAGTGAGAGATGTTATTAATAAATATTATTATTATACTAGCTATGTAAGTGCTTAGGATGTAATTTAGATAATTCCCGCTACGGCTGGGTTATCGAACCGCGTCCGAATGACATTCTTGGCTCACACCCTAGTGCTCAGACGACGCTTAACTTAAGGCCGTTCTTAGAAGCCTCTATGTAGCTACAACACATTAAAATCACAAATGGCGGCTAAGGAGCTAACTTATATTAGAGTTGTGTTTGAGAACGTGGCCGTCGTTCTTACTGACGACGTCGTAAGGGTTTATATAAAAGTTGCTCAAAGTTAAGAGAATACAAACGTCCAAAAATAAATGGTTAAGCAGACGTTAATCATTACTTAACTTTATCAAGGTTTATACAAAAAAGGCTTATATCAAATTATTGCACATTATATAGCTTTAACGATTGTATTGCTACAAAAGATGTATCTGTTACAACAAATCCATCTACTAGAAAGGTAGCATGCTCCTAAAGTGATCCCGAGTAAACATTTGTGATAAAAGTGGTACATGTACAGCGAGCCGAGAGTGTCAGACGAATTGCAAACATAACTCACCATTCGATGATGTGCTGTCAGACTGATTTAGATGTAATTACAATTAGCGTTCTGAACATAGCTACAGGTAACGAAAGTTTATAGTTACGTCCTGGTACCATCGGTTGTCTGGTTTAATAAGGAGCGACGTCAGTTTGAGCACGACAATTATTTAAAAAAAATGGTCAGTGAAACAAACGACAGTAACATCAAAAAAAATGTTCGAATAAACCATAGACGAGGAATAGCCGTCTCGACAGCGTCTAGAGACGACAGTAAGTACTTAAGTTCGTGGCGCCAAAAGTGCGTTGAGCGCGCAACTTCTGTCACGGACCACCTTCAAAGCCGTCAGTTTCTGTACGTCATTTGTGACGTAGTACGAGTAAAAGGTGACACGGTGGTTTGTGTGGAAAGTGTTGGCAGTGTCAACTCTGGTAGCGGCCGCTGAGGCGCCTCCGTGCTGTACTGTGGTTTATTCGAATAATAATTAAACAAAAAATAACATTGCCATTTGCTTCTGTGATGGCCTCGGTAATTTAGTGGTTGTTAGTTTGTCAGTACGCCAGACAGACTGTCAATTGTTCCGGTCCCTATAATTCTTCGTTGTGTGTAGTAACGATTCGAACTTGTAATTTTAAATTTTAGGGCCTGTGCACACGCGTGTTCCGTGTAATGCGCGTCGACGCAGTTTGCGTTTGAAGCGCGTAAACGCCCGTCGACGTCGCACAAAAAAAACGCCGTGTGTCCAGGCCCTTATTGCACTGAGAGCCAAGACAAGAAATACTAGATTTAGCGGCAGCATAGTGGCTATTATAAACGTGTTCGGGAACGTACCCCTCCTTAGGGTTTTAATTCTTATAAAGATACTTTTGAGGCCTAAAGCCTAATTCTTTAGAACTGAATATAAGAATGGACTATATATATAATTCTGATGTGGCTCTCATAGTATCTAGATGGGATACATTGTCCAGGTTTTGCTCAGGTTATTGGATCCATCCTAGTACAATATAGGTAGAAAGAAACGTGCTGAAAGTAACCAACCATCATTTGGTCACCAGTCGACCAAATTATAATAAAAATATGGTACATACGAGGGTGAAACTGAAAGTTCTTACAAAATCAAAAACTGAACAAACTAGCAAGTTATTAGTTTTATTATATCTTTCAAAATAGTGTCCATTTACATCAATACATCGCTGCATCCGATGGAACCACTAAGAA
Organism: Apamea monoglypha; assembly: GCA_911387795.2. NCBI lineage: Eukaryota > Metazoa > Arthropoda > Insecta > Lepidoptera > Noctuidae > Apamea > Apamea monoglypha. The sequence goes on along the minus strand of OU426933.1, from coordinate 364,021 downwards.
AAGCACTTTGTCCACTCGTCCTTAGGGGTCTCTTCGACGGCATTTTGAAACGCAGCCACTGCTTCCTCGGCTTCCATAAAACGTTTTTCTCGAAGTTTTTCTTTTATTTTCGGATATAAATAAAAATTGCGAGGTCGGGGCTATAGGGCGGGTGACCCAGTAACTCCACGTCTGACTTCGCCAAGTAGTCGATTGTTTGCTTGGCGGAGTGTGACGAGGCGTTGTCGTGGTGAAGGAGGATCCTACTGCGAGGTCGTTTCTTCCGAACCTTTTCCAAGATAATTGGCAAACAATCCCATCTTTTTTCCCACGCTTCGACCTCTCTTCACTTTAGTTGGCAACTCCTCGGAAGGAAACACCCAGACAGCAGACTGTCTCTTAGTTTCGGGATCATAACAATAAATCCAGCTTTCATCACCCGTAAGTATGTCGAACACTGCATTTGAGTCACCTGCGTTAAATCTTTGAACCATTTCACGACACCAATCAACACGACGGAGCTTTTGGGCCTCTGTCAAATTATGAGGTATCCACCGGGTACAAAGCTTCCTGACCGCTAAATGTTCATGGACGATTTTGTGCACTTTACTCATACCGATGCCTAAGCTTGTCCGAATCTGCTGATAAGTCACTCTTTTGTCAGCCTCTATCATACGCCGCACAACACTGATGTTATCTTCAATCGTCGCCGTAGAAGGCTGTCCCTCACGCAGATCATCGGTGAGATTAGTGCGACCACGTTTAAACTCATTAAACTAGTTGTAAACATTGGCACGAGATGGGGTTTCATCGGTTGGTTTGAAACGCTAAAGAGTGGACGATATGTGCTTAAGAAAATCGTAAAATGAAACAAAAAGCGATCGAAACGAAACCAATTAATCTCAATCATTTGCCGAAAATGTGTTACACAATTAGGCTGCAGTTCTAAAAATTTTCAGTGTCGCCCTCGTATTTATGATTGACCTAAATTGGACATTGTACTCCATATTCATATTGTAAACGTATCGTATTAATTACTCGTAATGTCAGTGGCGGATCTAGAAGGACCCCTAGAGCCCTTTTAAAGATTAATATTAATTTTGAACTATGAATTGTAGAAGTTATTTATGACAAAAAAAAAAGGAAATTCAAAGTGCTGATCCACCACGGATGTGACGGGCCAGTAATAGTGTACCAAACAAATTCGTAGTATGTAATAATATGTAAGCGAAAATAATAGAGAGCAATAAAATTTGAAGACTGTTCATTTTACATAAATTAAAATTTCAGCAATAGGATAAGATATTTTTTTATTAAAAGGCATGTTATAACTTTATAAGTCTGAGTGTTAATTGATCAAATTAAAAAAGATAACATAGATACTTATACTACGTTAGAGCTCAAAACTATTCGAATGTACAAAAGTAAACGAAATACAAATAAATACCTTGCCCTCAAGCTTTTCCTTCATAATTAATGATTAATTATTATATTTTATGTATTCATCTTATTACTAATTATTATCTTAATAAGCTATAACCTTGCTCTAGTTATAATTAAATTAACAATTACCTACATAAAGTGAGTTTACTTTAAGCTATTGATGTTGATTTGGTTGAAAACTATAATAATTTGTGAACAACCTTGGGTCATTATTTTGTTTTAAAATTATGATTTTTGTTGGTCTGATTATTTTTAAATAAAATTTCGTTGAAAAAAAGCATGTCGTTTCTATTCCCCCCCGAGTACCGCGCGGCGAGGCGGCAATGTGCCGGCGGCCGCGACCCGGCGCGCATGCGTGCTGCGTCCACTGCGAGGCTTTTGTTTACGTATTTCCACACGACGGTTATCGCGGCCGCATCTCGGGAATCGTGAATAATAAATTGACTTGGTTTTGGATTAAAATCACTGGAATATATTATTGAGTGAGTTTATATCAGTGCATGTTGGAAATCAATACGTTTTCTGTTTTCTAAGGATAATAAAAGGGACGGATTTTCGGCTCTGCGTCGCCGGCTCAGCCGTGTAAGTACCTATTTATTAGAAGTGTCTCTTTAGACATTTATTCTTATTTACTATATACTGAAACAACTAAGCATTATATAGAATCAGAGTTAGGTACTTAGATACATTATATTTTCCACAACGATTACTACCAATACTCATATAACCCTAAAAATCAGAGGTTTCTAAATGTTACTTGAACAGCTGCGAAACTTGTTGAGCATTAACTCCATTTATTTTTCTTTTAGAAATCCTTTAAATCTATCCACATTAAGAACAGAGACTTGATTCAGACCTTTTAAGTATCCTACTAGATTCTTGTTAGAATCTAAGCAAGCATCAGTATACTATGCAAGTTATAACTAGGTACATACTTTAACATTATCAGCTGAATTTCTATAAACAATAGAGCTATCATTACCTATTACATTAATTGGCACTGAAACTAGGAATGTCCCATTGACCCATATTTTCCAAGGTTTTGGTCACCTACTTACCCAAATTGGTATCTGCAGCATAGAAGGTTCAATTATTGAACGGGGTTTGAAACCGTATATTACATAAATATTCGAAATGATCATAATTGCAAGCACAATCTAATAAAATAGGGCATTATAGATTCCATCGATACCCAGAGCGAATGCGGTGCTCCTGACCAAACCATGTACCATATGTTGGTGTCCAAAGTGTCCATACAGCTGCACTTCTGAGAACCTAAAACGCCACCAGTTACACGCCTAAAAAACGCCGGATTAGCATGGCCATCTACTGGGCCCAACCCATTTAACGAAATGCATTGACTCTGAAAGAAGATCACAGTGATTGATTTACAGATGAACTGGAACAATTCTCCACACGCTCCGTACGGGTTAAACTGTTGTTCCACTTGTGCTAATTTCTTTAGCAACAATTCATAATGGCTTCATAGGGACTCACGATCTGAGCTCAAATTACTTAGTCCTAATAGGGACAGTCCCTCCTCCTCCTTAAGTTGTTTTCTCATTGCTGAGCGTAGTGCGTGATGTGCTCGACTAAATTTTTGGACGATCTCACTCCATATGTTACGATCTTTGAGTCTTTGGAAGTTGGAACAGTCCACTATACCAGAAATCGGCAATGGAAACAAAACGATACCATCCATCCAATCAATTCCAATGATTCCATCTTCCTATCTCTGAGCTGATAAGTTAGTATGAGTAAAGCTTCTATGTCAAAGTTTTTTTCTCATTCTTTTTTCTCTATTGGTTTACCGATATAAACAAAAAGTTGAAAAAAATGGCAAAATTAATCTAGTGACCACACAGGCCAGTGATCAAAGCAATGAATACATGAAGATACCCATCAAAGTTTTCCATGAGTCGAGAGTCCAATTTATTATTTCTATTACCTCCTTCAACATCATTTTCATGAAGACCGTGATCGTCTGATCAGCGATGACTGCTTAGATTATCGACACGCCACGCCAGTTAGCCGCCATTACCAGCCAACCACCTTGAAACGACCATACTGTTTCATATCTGATACCCGACACGAAATCAAGCCAGACGGATTTCAGCGAAATTATAATTAGGCAAGAAAGAATAACCTAAATGTTTGTCAAGGACAGAGAAACACTTCAATTAGGTAACTTAGTAAATATCAACTTATTCGGCGCCCGGATCAATAGGTACCTACTTAGGTATCTTATGCATTTATTATTTATTATATTACAGCAAGGCGTGGTTCTAAACATATCAAGCCCAATGTCAGCAATTGGGAGTCTTGATTAGTTCTTGAGCATTCCTTTCCTCTCTGTCACATAGAACCGGCATCCATCCAAATGTAGGTCAAGCAGTTCCCAAGCCGTTATCAAGCTTCATGTACGAAAACCCACTGCAATAACGTTCATACTTTATTCATATTGTTACTGCTCCTTGCTAGGCAGGTAAGGCAGGTGATGGTTACATACTCGTAGATAGTATATATTTCAATTCTAAAACACAAATAAAACTCCTTAGTAACTAAGTTATCTGACTCAGCTCGTTATTTTTTATTATTTTATTCAGTCTTATTTCTTATTAGTTACATCCTGTAGTGGTTAAGTAAAGCCTTTGTCGCAAAAATAACGAACTAATTTACATTTCAGTAACATTAATTAGCAACGACACAAATAAATTACGTTCGATGCAAACAGCAATTGCAAATTCGTGAAATTCAAATTAATGATAAGAGTACCATTAATTGCGAATTTCACTCATTTGCAATTCTATATTCTACTTTTAAAAATTGATCGACTGTTTACTGTTGCTGAAGGTAGGTACATAATAGGGGCGTTATTTTCTGCCTGTGACGTCATCTGGGGCACATTGCACACGTCATAGTTCGAAGGGGTGGGTTGGGTTATCAAATGGCAAACAGAATATTTGCAACTTACGGGATAAATTCCATGACGTCAACTGAAATTACGTATACCTATCTGTTGTTGTGAATGAATTGCTTTCACTATTAGAAGTTGCTAGTAGGTATGCTCTACTTCAGTCATATACCTGTTTGGAATTTTCAAACAAAGTACAGGACTGTCTGTTTTATAAAACATAGTTTCACAAAGTTAGCGCACATTTAGGTAGCCTTTTATTGGCACTCTACAAAAGATTAATTAAGCAGCGATTTTCCAAACTTAGATTGATAGGTAGCTGTTAGGTACTCATACCTTATCGTACAGACGCCAGCAGGTAACAGGTAATGTGTTAGTGATAAAGTTGAAAATCTATTAAAGAAATTTGACCGATTGTAGTAACTTGATGTGCTGGCGTCCGTACATCGACATAATAATATGGGTAGGTAACCAATAAGAACAACTTCTATAAAGGAAAACGACGAAGTGCTTTGGTTCAATGACTCATATCAAACTTCAGAAGTGGTTCAGGGTTCCCGAATTGATAAGGGTAAATGAGAAGTCAACACCCTACCTACTCAAGTCACACTGTTGGTTCGTGATTACTATAGAAACTGACTTTCATGCCTAGTGACTAGTGCATGTTGGTGCCAAGAACGGAGTTACTCATTGACCACACAAACACATTAAATTAAATAAGGAAATCTATCAATTAGTTTCATTTTAATCACCCATTCAAAATACTTTTTTTGTTATTTACATCGAACCTTACTAATAATACACAACAACTACCTACCTTAGGCTACTAGGCTTACATTAAACTCCTGAAAGTTAGCTGAGGATGCTTCTTACTGGCTATGAGTGTGATTATCCCAGCGACTGTTTTCTTTTGTCTCTTCAAAAAACAAAATCGTATCGTGCATCATAATACAACGCTGATGTTTCTATTATAATTCAGCGATAATATAATAAATTCAAAACTCACACCGCACTGATCATCAACCGATAGCTTGCACATAATAGGGCAGACCCAGTTAACAATTAAGTAACAACAATGCCTAGTACCTGCCACGACAAGCTCGTGAGAAAGTTGTCTAGTCAATCATGGCAGCTACTGCGGCGCCCGCGCAGTTGCCCCACAGGCCAAACGTCAGTTTTTCTTTGCCTATTGTGTGCTAATTAGGTAGCGTCTCGTCATACTGATATCAATGGCTCGATAGTTGCTAATAGCTGAAGTTAGTTCTAAAAATATTTTCAATACTATTATGTAGATATTAATAAAGTAGCCCTGCGAGTGGCCTTACTTTTACTTTTCATCTTTCTTTCTTTATTTTTACGGAGGAGAAAAGATTCCCGATACTCACTGTAGGCCTGTTCACTACGCGCCGGCGATTTCAAACCACTTTTCCTCACGTGTTTTCCTCAAAAAATCGATTCTTGTGAACTTTTCAGCCATTTCGCTTGCGTCTGCTCTACTGCTCACTGTTTCCATTATAAATCAAGAATCATCCTTACGATTCCAGGAATGACTTCATATTGCATACCTATTAAGTCATATCAAATTCACGTCACGTCAATCCAACAATGCGTTTCCTATCAAACTGGAAGTCTGGAAGGCTAAAATTATTCTTTAAACCGAAAGACGTGATCATTTTGTATGATACCTATCAGTCGTCACTAGTTTCATAGTCAGCGGGCATTGGTATTTGGAGGTCTAACTGCCTCATCTTCACCAGCAAATGAGTTCGATTACCTGCCAGCTATCATCACTCATGCCTACGCCTATAGCTATATGGTTTGTAACGCAGCCGGTGTTAGGTAAATAATTCCAAGTAGGTAAGTGCAGCAAGCCACCACATTAAACGCCACTTTAGGTAATACGGCTCATTCCAGTAAGGAGGATTTCCTCCATTGTCTGAAATCATCAGCTAATGCAATGATCTGTCGCCAGCATCTCTGATAGCTGTGACCTCCACAACAGATGATTAACTAATCATCTTCCAGTCTTAATGCAACATCATCTACCCACTTATACATTTTAGTATTCAGCGTCTGCCTCCAGTTGGACCCGGACCTGCAAACTGTCTCGGACACACAATATTATGTAAGTAAACAAATGCCTCATTTATTTAGACCAAACACTCCTCCAATCCAATTACTTAGCATGCCTATTACTAGATAAATCGATGCCTAATGAAGTGTTATAATCCACTCAATTACTTAGCAGTTACTGCTGAATCAAATATTTTACGATAGTCTCTAATAATAAAACAAGTATTCTCGTATTTATATTTCTGGACGTGGCGGCACTTACACACGCAGCTTAATAACTAGGTATTCAGTCAGCAATAGACCACGGGTCTTTCATTCCTTTAGGTGATTTACATTCATTCAGATTATGGTCTTACTTAGAAGGCCTGTGTCTAGAGCACGTCTTTCTGCTGAATGATGATGGTTATAATAATTTTTATTAGTTACCTATTCTATTTATCAGGACACACCGGGCTTGATCCATTTCTCCCCCGAACTAATACAATTGGTTCCGGTATCGGTGCGTATCGACGCGCGGTGCGCAAGCGCATCCTACTGCATAATTCATTGGCTTTGTTTCGAGCCGCGCCCGCAGTTCCGCGTAACATGCACCGCGATCTATTAGCTCATTCATATCGATTACAACTCATAATCATGCTTTCTTGTCGAATTAACGCCAGTAATAATAATAATGACAGCGCATCGACTTCCTGAAGCAGAAAGTGTATGCATGGGCGAACCGTATTCGTCGGTATAAGCGGCGAGTTGAGCGATACACTCAGAATCGCACCTTCCAGAGCGATGAAAGGTGGGTTTATAGGGGTTGGGAGCGACCGGACCAACATGTGGCTGACACGTGCCTGCCGGATGATGAGTATCTGGTCGGCGCCTGTCAGTCAAGGTGGTTGGGCTCGGGAAGTCGAGCGAGCCTGTGATCCAATACCAGAAATGGAGGCTATTACCATCTGCCCCCAAGATGTAGCTCGTGCAGTCCGTCCGTTATCTAACTGGAAGTCTCCAGGGCCGGACGGGCTGCCAACTTTTGGATTAAATGGTTCTCAAGGTCGCACGCTCGCTTGGCATCTCAGTTCCAGACTGCTTTGAAGTCTGGTTCGCTACCCCAATTCCTAACGACAGGGGTTACCCACCTGGTCCATAAATCAGGTAGCACCGCGGAACTCAAAAATTATAGACCGATCACGTGTATACCGACGCGACGTTCTATAAAGTTCTTACATCCATTTTGAGAGCTAAAATTAACAAACATATAGACACTTCACCAGTTGTCAGGATATAATAAAATAAATATTCGGATTGTATTCTTATATTTTAGGAGCTGGTATTTATATACTATTTAGAATTACACATAGGTGAAGGACAACAGAACTATGATAATATATATTGACCAATCACAGATGAGCGGTCGTTATTGCTCGAACTATAAATACCGCGCGTCACGCCACGAAGTTAGTCCGAGCAGGAGTCCCTCAGGGCTCTGAACTTGCTCCACTTCTGTTCACGCTGTTCACCAGCGACATCCCCAAAGGCTACAAGTCACAGACACAGTCATCTACTTCACTGGCCGCAGCCATATACAGATACGGCTTCGTCTCCAAACCGCAGTCAACAAACTGGCTGCTTGGTTTAGGAAATGGAGAATAAAAGTCAACCCCGAAAAGAGTCAATCGGTTCTCTACTCAAAGCCTAGACTCAATCCCACCCCTCCTCCACCTATCACCATGTTTGGCAAGTCGATCCCTTGGGAAAAGCGAGCTAAATACCTAGGTGTTATCCTTTCTTTTTTTTTCCGGGGTGGAATATCCTCATGGATGTCCGCCGCCCTGGGGCGGGCGGCGGGGTCTGTCAGACTCTTACTGACTAAAAACCACCCCAGTGTTCCATCTCACACCTACGCCGGGGGTCGCGGGAACGTACGATCCTTCCGCAACCCCCGGCTGGTGCGGGCCCGCCACCGCGGGCCTCCACGGCTCAGGGGGGGAGTGAGGTGTTTGACTCCCCCCGCGACGTCTAAGAGGGGCGCGCGTGGAACACTACGCGCCGCCACCTCGGGTCCTGATGTTTGGGGGGCGACGGACGTCCCCGAGTCCGACGCCCCTGGACCCATTTAGGGGGGCTGGAAGAGGGCGTCCGCCCTCCGCCGACGCCTGGTGCGCCTGCTGCGGGCCGGGTGAGTGGACGAGATCTCCCTCTCCCTTTCCGCAGCCTACACGAAACAGTCGTCTCGCAGAAGGAAACCACCGCGTCCCAGGACTTCGCTGCCGACCATCGACTCGACCAAGGCCGGCAGCGACAGGTCACTGCCTACTTCTGAGATGAGGGCACGGCGCGGCTCCTTCCAGGCGGCACACTCTGCCAGCGTATGCCGCGCCGTGTCCTCCCGGCAGTCGACGCAGTGGTGACACCGGGCGTCCGGCTCCCTGTTTATGCGACACAGGTACTTCCCGAAGCAACCATGCCCCGAGAGCACCTGCACCACCCGAAACGACAGGGAGCAGCGCCTCCTCCCGAGCCAGCGCTCGAGCACCGGCCGGACCGCCTCGATGGTGACGAGGCCAGCGGTAGAGCGTGTGAGCCTGTCCCGCCATTCCGCCACCAGGACCTTGCGAAGCTGAGACCGACGCAGCTCCATGTGTCGCTGCATCGGTCGCTCGCCCCGCGCCCTCGCTTCCTCGCGCCACCGATATAATGACGCGAGTACTTTCGCCTCGAGGTCCCAGGGCGGGGATCCAGCTAGTACGCAGGCCGCCTCGTAGAAGATCGTGCGATATCCCCTGATGACTCTGACGGCCATCGCTCTCTGCGGTTTTTGCAGTATCACGATACTGCCGGCCGTCAGGTCAGAGGCCCACACCGGGGCCCCATACAGGGCCATCGATCGCACGACCCCCACGTAGAGCCGCCTGCAGGCGGCGCTCGGGCCCCCCAGATGGGGAAGCAGCGTTGATAGCGCCCCAGCCGCGCCCAACAACTTCTCAGAGCACATAAAGACGGTTCGCTCGCGCGCTGCTTTCGCTCTCAGTTGTCTCCACTCCGTCCTCAATGCACGCAGTAAGCTGTCACTTAAGTGCAAAATGCGCTTGTACACAGCGTGCATCCGACCAATAATGACATACGCTTGTGTAGTCTTCGCACACGCAAAGCCCCGTCATACCCACAGGATGCAGACCCTTCAAAACCGCTTCCTCCGCAAGGCCACAAATTCCCCTTGGTTCATTCGAAATAAGATCCTCCATCTAGATCTCAAAATCCCCACTATCCAGCAGTTCATGAAACGCCTCTCCAAGCGTATCTTCGATAAAGCCGCCAATCATCGCAACCCTCTTGTTGTTGCGGCCGCTAGTTACACCCCCTCCAGAATCAGTAAACTTCGCCGCCCAAGGCATGTTCTCGCTGACTCCGATGACCCCATAACCCTCCTCCAAGAGAGCAATAGGGCAACCAGTACAGTTTACAAACACAAAAGACCGACATTCCAACCTCGCCGGTAATAGTCTTCTACCAGGCGGAAACAAGGTGCGTGCCTTCAACAGTTGGGTCATGCAAGTTTTGATGTACTCTTCCGGCATACTCAAATGGACTCAAACCGAACTAGATGCCCTGGATAGGAGGGTCCGGACGCTGCTGACTGCAAATCGAATGCATCACCCACGGTCATCGGTAATGTAATGAGGCTGTATATCCCGCGAAAGTGTGGAGGTCGAGGCTTTTTAAACGCTAAGACCCTCCACAATCGCGAGATATGCTGTATCAGGGAATATTTCCTAGAAACCGACGTGAGGATGGATCGAGATGTAGTCGTGGTGGACAAGGGCCTTACCTTACCCCGCTCTCCTTGGCTAAAGAGAACTGGCACAAGCCAGTAGTGCTTGACACCAATGATCGCATGGAAGTATGGCAGAGTAAGGAACCGAAGGTTTTGTCTGTGCAATTATGGACGAAGTTATGAAGATGAACAATTACCGGAGATTTTTGTGAAAGACGGCACGGTTGATATCTGTCGGGTATGCCACCGGCCGGGACAATCAATCAGGCATATTATCTCCGGCTGTTCTCGTCTAGTTAACGAAGAGTAGATAATTGCATAGACACAACCTTGTAGCCAGGATAATCCATCAGCAACTTGCTCTAAAATACAGCCCTGTGGAATCTGAGGTGCCGTACTACAGGTATGTGCCCGACCCAGTTCTCGAAAATGGAAATATCACATTGTACTGGGATCGATCCATCATCACTGACAGGACTATTGTTGCCAATAAGCCTAATATAGTGGTGGTGGATCGATCAGAGCGGCGCGCAATGATTGTTGACATAACTGTCCCGCATGATGAAAACCTCGTGAAAGCCGAGAAAGATAAACAAATCAGGTAAATTGACTTGGCTCGCGAGGTGGTCGACATGTGGCATGTGGACTAAGCAATCATTGTGCCGATAGTCGTGACAGCCAATGGTTTAATAGCCAAGAGCCTCGACCAACACCTGAGGAGGCTCTAGTTGGGCAGCTGGATCAAGGGCTTGATTCAGAAAGCGGTACTTCTGGACACGGCTCGCATTGTCAGGAAGTTCCTCTCTCTGGAGCCCTGACCGCCGGTAGCTTGGACCCTGTTCCCGATACCGGTGGGCTACTATTTTTTATATTTTTAATGTTTCTTTTTTATCTTTTTGTTTATAAAAATATTTAAAAATATAATTTGTAAGTATTTAAGTGAAATAAAGGAAAGAATAACAACGAAAACAGGAAATGTTGTGAAGCATCATCAATCAGCCATTCATGGATCCCCAAAAAGGTCTCGACTCCAATGTTATTAAAATTCAGAAGTGTGAATTCGTGTTTCACTAATAAGCGAAGTATCGCCAAGTCTTGAGTATGTTTACCGTGGTGGTATAATAATTAAAATGTTCAATGAGTTGAATTGCTAATATGTATAAGAATTATCGTTGTAAGAATTGTCGCTTTACTTTGATAATTGAACGGGTACGTAAAGATGTCGTAATTTTCTTCTAAATATATTATATAACTCGTCAATGTCAGTTATTTTTCAGTAAATAGTCGTGAGTTCTATGACCTTGTTATGAGCATTTGTAAATTGCAAAAAGAATGGATTACCATTACAGAAAACTTTACATTTTCTATACAGTTTTTCATTAACTATCTCTCGTTTCAATAGAACTACTGAACACCTACTTACTAACGATTGTTTTTTCTATTATAAACTATAATTTTATTTGTAAGTATAGACCATACCGATTGCGACTTGCGAACTTGCGACACAAACCACACAGACGTTTCTGTGATCAAACTTCGCAAACAGGCCACCGTATCACAAAATAAATATAAGTTTGCAAGTCCACACCTATCTGTTTGCCATAGCCTGCTCCATAGAGCACCTATAGGTACCAGTATGGTCGTAGGTATTGTGTGTTCAGATATAATGGTGTTGAATGAAGCATTATGTCCCTGCGAGCAGCTGTGGGCAGGCCGGACGCGGCTATTCAGCGGGTAGCGACGTCGCGCCGTGCAATGTAAAGGGGTTCTATATAAAATGTATGGCGTCCGCATAGGCACGTCTTTTGTGATGGACATGACTACAATAGCGTTAAAGTTTGCACCTGTTGTGTTCCCGCTGCTGACATAACTGGTATGCATATCTGACGGATGAATAAGCAGTTTGTGTGATTGAGAATCGAAAGACATACTGTTGGTAGAAAAGAGTGATATATTTTCTTTGCTGCAGGAGTCAGGGACTTCAGAAAGATAGTTAAAGATTGGAATAACATATTGGGCGGACTTTTTCATTGGTTTTTGGGTCCGAGGCCTAAAAACGACTTTGTTATTGCCGAACTTTTTGGTTGAGTTTGTGAGAAGGCAAATAAGATTATCGCTGTTTCGCAAAACCGAAATATGAATTCTTTTACGATTTATTTATGTTGTTAATAATATCAAACCAAGTTTTTAACGGCTGACTCAGCCAGATACCCCGGTGACCTAGTTTCCAAACTTGGGGTCCCAACTGCCCCGACTCGCGACCCTCCGCAAAGGGTGGCTGGGTTCGATAACCTCTCGTCTGAAGGTCAACGTACCCCATGTCTTGGGTTGCTTCTTATACTTACTTAGGTTCAAATACTTACGTCCGTTACGTCCGTTACGGAAGGATTTAAAAAAAATATCTAATTGAGTAACATTTTTGGTTAATCTGCAATGTAAACAATTAGCATTTGAAGAAGATAACTTTAACTTTACCTCGCCAAAGTCAATACACAGGCGATTACAATCTTCAGCACCTGCGAACTCGTGAACCATATAGAGGCAGAAGAGCAGAACCGAATAGTTTTGAATATGCTAACTTAAACGAAAGCATTCGATATTGTTCATCACCACTTCCATATTGCCCATCCCGTTGCATTATCTTAAATTATGTGTTATATGACAGATGATCATATCGCGTTGAATCCAATCATAGTCACGGTTGGAAGGCGCTGGTCCTTCATGATTCATTGGCATACTTCTGTGGACAGCGAGACGGCGTGAGCGCGTAGCTTAAGTCAATATTATTATGGGTTATGAAACGCAGAGTAGTAAGAGAATGGAGTGTTAGGTAGTGCGAGCTAAGGTATCGGTCGCGCGCTGGTCGTTGTTTGTTGAACAGCCTATGTTTGCCACAAACGCGCGGCAGTTGCCGTTTTCTCGTCAAACCATACACATGAGCAACACGTGCAACTTTAATCTGTGTTTATTAAGTCTACTAACAACAGATTGGTGATCATCTAGTTTTCTGTATCGGAAGTTTTCTCCCTGCTGCACATTTACAAATTGGGTGAGTTGGATTGGTACTCCCTTACTTCTCCTAAAATTGTCCGAAAATCATTATCTATAACACGTTTGGTATAAACTTCAGTAACCTATAGTAATATAATTATCTTTACTGCCATAATATCGTGTACTATAATAATGTAATCTCCCAATTTTGCATGAAATAAAGTCATATGTCCTAAGTATACAATACTTAGGACATATGACTATATATTATTCCGAATGTTCATTTATAATGAAATTGTTAGCCCTAAAACATTTGCTAAAAAATAGGTGTAAACGAATCGCTGTAAACCCGACTCCACGCAGTCTTGTCTGCTAGGGCAGACAAAACTGCGTGGAGTCGAGTGTAATTTAGAATCGCATAGGCGCGTAGGGACGAGGCAGCTCGCGGGCTGAGGCTGGCAAGCTGAGCAAGCCGAAGCCACGGTGGTGAGCGAAAGCCGTCTGCGACAATTAGCACGCGTGGGGCCGCCGGAGACCCGCAGCGGCGGAGCCGTGACAGAAACCATGCCTGCTGCATGCTTGCTGCATGCTTGCTGCATGCTTGCTGCATGCTTGCTGCCGAAGCCGTGACAAAATCCATATTGCTTTTGCATCTTTACTATTTATGTATTTTATGAGTTGGATTTGGTAAAATAATAAACAATTGTAGGTAATACAAAATCAGATAATTTTTAATTACAATTTTTTTTATTATAATTTAGTTTAACTATGTATTATTAATTAATTATTATATTTTTTTTTATTTCATTTTCATTATTTTGTTTTTTTTATTTACTTATCTTATTTAATTACATTTTTTTTTAAATAAAAATTATGCAAAAAAAAACATTTAAAAATATTAAAAATTAAATTATTATTAAATCATTATTTTAATTATTAGAATAAATAAACATTAAGTAGTTTGATTTTAGGACTAAACGAAAACGATTTTAAGTATTTTGTATATTATTGATTGGAATATTTATGACAAACAAATTTAGGGCATATTGTATTTAGGGATTTCAATTTTATGGCATGATGTGATATTATGTGACATTAAGTTCGGGCAAGTTATCATTCGGACAAATGATGATTAGGAAAAAAAAAATATGGCACTTTTTTTTTTTTTTGGGATGGGAAATCATCAAATGACTCCTCCCGCTCTGGGTGGAGCGGAAGGGAGTGTCAGACTCTTACTGACTAAAACCCACCCATGTTCCTTCCTTCGCCCTTTATGTTCCGGGGTAGCGGTAACCCTTTCGGACAATCCCGCTGCCCCGGCAGGCTTCGGCCCTGAGGGGCCCCTCGTTATGCTGACATCTCTTTGAGGCGCGCGTGGAACACTTACGCGCCGTCCGGCACGGGCCTGGTCCTGATCGGGCGGTGAGCTACCCATTGCTCTCCGCCCGCAGGCCCGCGCCTACGGTGGCCGGTAGTCGTCGCTCGACTCCCGACGCCCGGGGCGTCTCCCGCGGCGGCTGGGACGGGAGGCTCTCTCCCTCATCCGTCCCGCCACCTCCTTCGCTAGCATGACTGCTTCGCAGAAGGAGGCGACTGCCTCCCACTCCCTCTCGCTCCGGACCATGGCTTGCACCAGGTCCGGGCGCGAGAGGCCGCCGCCGCTGCCGATCGCCTCTACGAGGACACGGCGGTGCTCCGCCCAAGCGGGGCAGACCTCCACCGTGTGCTCCACCGTGTCCTCTGGGCGATCCTGGCAATGGTGACACCCGGGCGTTTCCTCCCGCCTGATGATGTGCAGGAACCTCCCGAAACTTCCGTGTCCGGTGAGGACCTGCGTCAGGCGGTAGGTGAGGGCGCCGTGGCGCCTCTCTAGCCACTCCTCAAAGAGGGGTCTTATCGCCGCTATCGCGGCGTGCCCTGCGCTGGGTTGCGACAGTCGCTCTTTCCATGTCGCCATGAGATCGAGCCGGAGGTCCGTCCGCTCCGCAGCAATTTGCCGCGGGAGCGGACTTTCCCCCCGGCGTAGTGCCTCCGCGCGCCACTCATACAGGCGCGCGAGGACTATCGCCTCCAGATCCCATGGCGGCAGTCCGGCAAGGAGGCTTGCCGCCTCGCGCGAGATCGTGCGGTAGCCCCGGATTAGCCTTACGGCTACCACCTTCTGGGGCGCGTTCAGGTAGTGGGCGGCTCGCCGCCGCAGTGAACGCGCCCACACCGGGGCCCCGTATATGGCCATGGACCGCACGACCCCCGCGTAAAGCCTCCGGCAGGAGGCGTTTGGCCCCCCCAGGTTGGGCAAGAGCCGCTTGAAGGCGGCCCCAGCCCGTTCCAGTTTGGGGGCCAAACGTCGGAAGTGCTCGACGAAGTTCCACCGGCTGTCGAGGACGAGACCCAGGTACTTCATCGTCGTCTCGATGCCGATGTGAACCCCTCCTGCCGTTAGTTGGGATCCCGGTGGTGGCGCGTTCCGGGGCCCATGAAATAGATTATGGATAAAAAAGTTAGGTAACACAATAGAGAACCGTTGGATTATGTACTTCTCCATTTGTTCGCACTTCGGTCTGATCGGTCACGGTCCATGGCTCCCGCCGAACGGTCCCGAGTGACCGCCGCGCCTTCGAGCCCACTGGAGCGTGCTAGTACCGACACCACTTGTTAATGACGCCAATAGCTGCTGACTGCCGATACTCCGATAGACATTACTTTCGCGTGCTGCGTACGTGATGCGGATGTTTACGGGACTAAATTCTAATAGGGTGCCACACAGTGTAAATTGCGTTTTTGTGTAACATTCTCGGCCGATGTTTGGGATTAGTGTCTATGGGCGTTAATGGTTTTAGAAAAACATCAATACTGTCAAATATTGAAAGTGCTATCGGCAAAATATATCAAACATACTTACGGAAAAGCTCACTTCCGCATATTTGTGTAAAGTTAACTTGAACGTTATCATTTTTGAAATAGCTATGTCTCTAGTAATGTTGGACGATTTAAAAAAGTACATAAGTATTTATATAAACTTGATATGTAACATCACCATATGTGTATCTAAATATGTACTTTTTTAAATCGAGTGCGTCGTGGGAGCAAATTATGGTGATTAATATGGGTATATATTATAGCCCATATATTATGGTTGAACGGGCCAGGTGTAAATAGGAGCTACTTATGTTGCGAGCTGATTGATACGCCACGCTGCGTAGGCGCATGACATGCTGATTCATAGCGGACGTCATTGTTCTACAATACGTCGTCATTCTAAGACTTATTAACATAGTAGCTTTTCCACAGGATCATATTCTCGCAGATGGAGGGTGGCGGTGGATGGTGGCGGTAAACAAATAACTAGGGTTATTTCTTCAGGCTTAGGATATATCTACCTCGTAGGTCTGGTTTATTTCTGACGTACCTAAAACATTTTCTCTGCCTCCTCCCTCAACCCTGCCTCTTCATTTAACCTCTGTCCTTCAACGAGGGTTAACTTAAGTTTCAGGAATATATTTAACAAAAAAATTAGTCCAATAACGGTCGGTGAACTAAGAATCGAACAAAAAGTTTCGTAGACCCAAGTGGGCTATTTCTTACCGTTACTGCGAATAAAAAGACCACAACCTGCTATCATTCAGTGTTGCAACTTTTATTGCTTTTTCTGCGAAATACAAAGTGATAGAACAAAATGAACAGGTCGTTTAAAATTAACTATCAGAAAGTCTTTTTTTCTGTTGTTTTACCGTTGACCAAGATGGCTACTTTATCTGACTCTATCCTACACAACAACGTGCAACGTGCGTGTATGTTAACTGCAAAGTAATGTTGGAAGTACATACCAGAGTTACGGATTCAGTGGACACCAATTTATTATCATTGTCACATTAAAAGCTAATAGTTACATTTTGTAAATTCTGTTTGTGAAAATTTTGTCGTGACCATGATCATAATGTCCGTGAAGGAATCGGAAACGTGACCTAAAAATAATTGCATAAAAACAACTTTTTAATATTTTCCAAAAGTTTTAAAATGAAAAAGTCACAATCAAAATGTTAAATCTCAACATTTTCAACACCAATGAAAGGTCTAAACTCTATCTACACTACTGTACACTGCTGGTTAACAATGTTTTTTTGGAGACATGCATTAGCATAAATTGTTGTCTTCATTTCGAAAACTATTTCTCACAACTACTCGAGCCTCGTTTAAGTAGTCATCAACACTCCTACTATACTGTCATAAGTATCGCAACATCCTATAAATCCTAAGCTTATCACCGTTCAAGTTGGTTCCGTGCCGTCCAAGTCGCCGTGCACGTACGAAGCCGGTCACGCCGCCACACCGCACGGTGATACCGCCTTAGGTCATAAATGTAGTCAGCGGGATTGTCCGAAAGGGTTAGGTACCGCTACCCCGGAACATAAAGGGCGAAGGAAGGAACATAGGTGGATTTTAGTCAGTAAGAGTCTGACACTCCCTTCCGCTCCACCCAGAGCGGGAGGGGTTATTTCATGATTTCCCACCAAAAAAAAAAAGGTCATAAATGCAAAAATCTCATCAGCAATTACTTCCACTTTAATTACTTATAACGATTAACCGATAAACAAGCTACCCAAAAATATAAATATGTCACCCATTTTACCTAATTATCACTTATTTTTCGACCTCCGAAGTGAACACATCATTACTTTGCGCTCGCTTTATCAGTAACTCATTAGCACATATTGTTTGTGTAACGGTGAATTCTCAGAATTGCATTGTTTTTGAGTGGTGTTTGTGACATGGATTTCTAAGATCAAGGTATGTTCTTACTATTTAGTTATATTTTTTAAATTTTATTTGACTTGTTATGACGTGTTTTTACGTGCTACGCCACACAGGATTTCTACCAAATACTTAACTTATTGTTGACTTCACATAGACTAACGAGGGCGACACTGAAAGTTTTTAGAACTGGCCACTTGTAAACGATATAATAAAAAAATAAGTTCAAATTTTGAAAATGAAACTCTTTGCCAATGTTATTGTGTATGTGTTTTATTAATTTGTCATTTGTTTACAATTTGACGGCAAATTGAAAATTGTCTGCGTCACGTCAGCATGAATTTAACGCGAGAAAATTTTCGTACAATGATTTTTATGACTTTCGATGAAATTTAAGTCAACAAGAAAGTTATGATAGACTTCGATTGACCTTTCACGATGAAGCCCCATCTCGTGCCACTGTATACAACTGGTTTAATGAGTTTAAACGTGGTCGCACGACGGCCATCTACGGCGACGACTGAAGATGAGTGTTGTGCGGCGTATGATAGAGACTGACAAAAGAGTGACTTATCAGCAGATTTAGACAAGCTTAGGCATCGATATGAGTCAAGTGCACAAAATCCTCCATGAACATTTAGAGGTTAGGAAGCTTTGTGCCCGGTGGATACCTCATAATTTGACAGAAGCCCAAAAGCTCCGTCGTGTTGATTGGTGTCGTGAAATGGTTCAAAGATTTAACGGAGGTGACTCAAATGCTGTGTTCGACATACTTACGGGTGACGAAAGCTGGATTTATTGTTATGATCCTGAAACTAAAAGACAGTTTGCTGTCTGGGTGTTTCCTTCCGAGGAGTTGCCAACTAAAGTGAAGAGAGGTCGAAGCGTGGGAAAAAAGATGGTGGCCTCGTTCTTCGGAAGGACAGGTCATTACGCAACAATTGTTTTAGAGGATCGAAAAACAGTTACTGCAGAGTGATACACTAACAATTGTTTGCCACTTGTCTTGGAAAAAGTTCCGCAGAAACGACCTCGCAGTAGGATCCTCCTTCACCACGACAACGCCTCGTCGCACTGCGCCAAGCAAACAATCGACTACTTGGCGACGTCAGACGTGGAGTTACTGGGTCACCCGCCCTATAGTCCCGACCTCGCAATTTTTATTTATATCCGAAAATAAAAGAAAAACTTCGAGGAAAACGTTTTATGGACGCCGAGGAAGCAGTGGCTGCGTTTCAAAATGCCATCGAAGAGACCCCTAAGGACGAGTGGGCAAAGTGCTTTTCTCAGTGGTTCCATCGGATGCAGCGATGTATTGATGTAAGTGGACACTATTTTGAAAAGATATAATAAAACTTGCTAGTTTGTTCAGTTTTTGATTTTCTAAGAATTTTCAGTGTCACCCTCGTACAACTAATTTCAACCATAATCAAATACTCTCACATATCTTAAATTAAAGATTGAACTGTCTATTTTGAAAATATAAAAGGTTTTTTTGCGTCATTTTGAGACTTTAGCTGCTATATAGCCTCTACGACTGCGTAGGCTCAGGCGTAGTACGGTCTGCGAAACATACGTAAAATATTTTTTTTTTTTTTTTTCAGGTACTTTGATTAAATGTACTTTCTCAAGGATGCATTTCTTTGAGATTTGGTCTGCCGTAACTGGAAGTGTTCCTCAGAAACATCAACACGTGTTGGAAACTATTCTAGCTTCACTGGATGAGGTGGAGAATCTAGACATTAGGAACTTAGATAGAGACGGCAGAATCTAACAACAAACATTATAAGGCCTTCAGGCGGGATCACACGAGAAAAATGACGCGAGTACTTACAAATACGGATTTACTTAACAGACTTTTACTCAGCTTAGACCCATTCATTACTAGTCTTCGGAAATTTCCCCGTAAGAAAAAGAGCGTTATGTCGAGGCGGGTTTTAATTTATTACGAATTTAGTTTAAATTGAAATTAGATTGGTTATTTTAACTTAGTTGTGGTTATGATTACGTTTGTAAATACGTTTGTAGTTTTAGTTTTCTTGCTTTTTGTTGTATATAATATGTATAATATATAAAAAAATACATATTTAATTATATCCCTTCATGAATAGCATTAATATCATATTCAGATGTATTTCCGAACGAGGGACAATTAATCTCAAATATTGACTATTTAAATTTATATATAAACAGTACATATTGTACAGTTTATTGTATATTATATATTAAATTATGTAAATAAATCATTAATGTACCTTTGTGAAGTATTTTTTATTATTTACCCTTCAGAAAAATCTGATTTAATAAAGTAAGGTATTTATGACCGCGCTTGTAGGGCGCTTGGACCACCGTGCACCGCCACACCGGCGCGCGGCGGCCCGGAGCAAGGGCTTGTCGAGATTAGATAGCAAGTGTCAATAAACCGTAGCACTGGATGCTTTTACACGTGAACGTAAACTATGTTGTCTGCTGTTATCTAATAAGAGGTAAAGTTTTTGTTCCACTTTTGTGTCAGTTGTAAAACAGTGGTTTCTACATACCTAATAGCTACGGCCATTATCCTACCAAAGGAAAACCCAGAAAATGTTTGAGGATGTTTGAGGTTTCCGCCATTTTTAGGGCGCTAAATTAGAAACCTAAACCAATATGCTTATTTCTCCTCTATTAGACACTTCCCTATACTCGAATTCCCAGTCTTCCATGTAAAAATACCTATAATTTTCAGCATATTAACAAGAATCAACCGCTCTCACACTCGACAACAGTTGCTGTAACATCTTAGCTCCAACCATCAAAAAGCCGCATAATTAATAGTCGGAAGATCAACCTCTAAGTGGTATCCAGTAGCCGCGGAGCAGCGGTGTGCATGCCAGCGGAAGAGGAGCGTCCCGCAAGGGTCGCCTTACAAAGTCGCGGACGTTCAACATGACACACTTAAATATGTCGGACGCTAGCGCTGCATCTCGTGCCGTCTGAAGTCTCCGGGGAAACTGGGCCAGCTGTCATGCTAGCTTTGCCTTGGAACTGTAATATCTGTGTCAAATCCAACAGATTCTTCTCGTCTTTCAGCATTGTGAAGACGTTCTTGTGTAACTACAACAAACATTATGTTCATAAACTGTGTTTGATCGTTTGCATTCTGCTTTGTAGTGATTCCTTTGCAGAAGAAACTTTGTATAACAACTGTCAACATTTTGCGTAAAAGTTTCAAACGAGTCCTCTCCATACCTAAAGTAGGTATGGAAAGGTCTCGTCGATAGGGCTAGTTCGACTAAAATAAAGCCACTACACCGCGAAATTAAAACTTTACGCTGTGTTTATGTGTCGAAATAAAATACCGCTAAAACGTTCAGCAGTCTTCATAATTTCCAACAATTTTCAAATAGTTCTCTAATAAATCCGAAGGTGAACCATATTTTTAGTTTACGACAATCTATCGGCAACGTTTTATTGATCTTTTTATAGGTGGATGAGTGGATGCTATGGTTATACGATGGTCCTTGAAGCTGCATTATCTGAGATCATCGGAACACTTCATCTAGCCACTTAACATTGTCGTAAATCGCATTCTCATAAAAAGTTTGAGAGTTATAAATTGGAGCACTTATTTCCAAGCTTTTCAAGTTCATCTGTGGTATATAGCGATAATCTGTATATGAATATCTAACTGGAGTGTTCTCTTATAAAGGCTGAAAGTTTTAGCATAACAACTAAAGTATTCGATACTATAATTTCGCAAACGACATTTTACTGATGAAATATTGTTCTGAAATATTTTTCAGCTTTTAAAGTAGGTAGTCAAAGAGTACAATAGTTTGTCTATTTTTAACTCTTTTGACCATCTAAAATAATAACCGAATGTTTGCACAGTCATCGTTCACAATACGTTTGATTTATTGAACTATATCGTTCAGCGTGTTTATAAGATCGTTAGAAACACTGTTTACTATAACATTTGCAAACATTACTGTAATATTTACGACGATTTCACAAAGATCTTTGTGAACGGAAACATACGCTTGTGGCAAGTGGCTACAAATTTGAGTGTAATACAATTGTAAAATAACTGACAATATTACGGAGAGTTTTTCTCAATCGCTTTACGTGTTCGGTTAGCATTTTCTGCGGGAAGTCGATCGAAGGCCGTGTTTTTGTCATGGATTGCTCAACTCTAGTAATTTGTCTCGGATCGATTCTCACAACAAGGATACTTATCTGATATTATATTAAATAGCTATTTTTTCCTGTCTCCCGTTTGCGGTTTTTATTTCACTTGTCATATTTACAACGTAACTAAAACAGAGAGCTGTATAACTACAGTAAGATTGAATGCCTGCATTCAATAACATGTTTTATTGTAACGTAATGCTAATGAGTCATAATGTGTAATTTACTTACAGTTATATAGCTTCATTGATTGTCTGAGCTTGCGTTTGAAAAAAAATACAATAGGGTGTTCGATATCGAAGTACATGACACTGAACGGCCGCGTTGGTCTCGTAGGCGCGACTGCTGAGCGTGGGGTCCGGGTTCCTGGGCATGATTCCCGGGTCGGGCAAAGTGGGTTTTTCCATTGTGAATTTCTGAGTAACAACCCGGAGTTGGGAAGTTGGCGGTGCGATACCCCCGGGCCTCTGAAAGCACGTTAAACCGTTGGCCTTGCGCCTGATCTTTCTCCGGTCGTGTCGCATTGACTTCCCATCCGACAATGAAAGTGAGGAAAGAGAGAGTGCACCTGTATCGCGCACACACTTGTGTACTATAATAACTCCCGCGCCGATGGCTATAGTCTCCGCTTGACATTGGTCGTCATGACCGAAATTCAGTCTGGAGGACTTTATTTGTCCATGATAAATATCGAAGTGTGCAAGTAACTGTCACAACAAGGAGTGACAACGTTATAATGAGTAACGGTATCAAGCTGTCGGAAGGTGTAATCCATGCCGTGCGTGCGACGAGACACGTCGGGCCCTTAGACCACTGACCCAATAAGTGTGACACCAATACACATAGTTACAAATGGTAGGCATGCCCTTTGTTAGAGGGCAGTCAAAACGTTCATTTAGGTATGATTTGTAATCGAGGAAAACAGAGAACAGCAAACAGAAACAGAAAAGCAGAATCCCTACCTTCCTGAAGGAAAGAATGGAGGAAAACATGGATCTAGATATAGACATGGGAAGGTACTACGGGTGGTCCTAAGGTGGGTTGTCTACTGTAGACAACTTACTTATCGTTAGCTTAGCAGTCACTGATACTGGTCGTTGTTGGCATGGAATGGTACCTGTGCTAAAGCGTAGAGATAGTCTAACGGAGTATAATGAGAAACATTGTTTATCTTTCGAATCGCTTAGGTACACTTGCGTTTTCAAAACTTTTAGACGATTAGTAAACAAAACAGCCTCTTTACAAAAGGACATCAAATCATTGTTTGTTTACTTCATAAATAAATCAAGAGCGTAGAACAGAACTCTCCCAAGATTCCAGTGCTGCAGTGGGTTGACTCCGGCCGGCGTACTAATCGGTAACCTTTCAAGTGCTTGGCATGCTTCACTACGGCTAGCGGGAGTCGCACGCGCAGCGCATTCGTAAACAGTCCTACTGCACATTATGCACTGAACAGGAAGACGGAATATTGACTGCAGAAGTTTTACTAAGATGTCCATTATATTTTTGCAATATAGAACATTCCGTGCAAGGCAGGAGAAGGATTATGTCAAGGAAATAAGTAGCCGATACGCATTTCTATGTATTCTTAACAACGTCACAGCGCGAGCGGTTCGCAAACGGAGGAGATAATTCGTGAATCCGGATCATTCCATCCAAACGGGTGTATAACAAACGCGATGTTTCCTAAATCCCCTCCTCTCCCTCCTGAAGTAATTGTTTACCGTAATAATAATAGATGCCTATATTCAGCAGTTTGTTCGATGCTACGGTGATATCTCTTTATTCTAAAGATATTAAAATTTAAAATATGTTTTTGTTTTTCATTTGCTTGTGGGATTTCTGGAACTTTTTATTTAGTTGCCAATACCCGTAGCTGTAAGACATGATGATACGAGCCCAACAGTACTCGAGTAATGCAGCTATTTGTACGGCTGGCAGGCTTTATTGGTCGCACTCATGTGCTAAATGATACTTAATGGTAGAAATCGACACTGATTGCAATTCGTCAGCAGCGAACAATGCGTATTGCTTATAACGATTGTTAGGGTCTGTGAAGGTGACAGGAATTGCTGCTAATATTGTTGTTGCGACAAAGAAGGTTTCCTGAACCTTCGATATTCGTAAGAGGCCTTTTCTTCTTCACGACGAAAAAGTGGGCCTTTACGGGAGGTTTTTTTGGTGGCTTATAAATAGCGCACATATTTATATTTGTTAATTGCGTGGCTTCACGGGGTGCATGAATTTATTACCAATGAAATGTCCCATGACGTAGGAGAACCACCACTAATATCTTCAACAGAGTCAACGGAGATCAAAAAGTTTTCAGTAACTCTGATCCTACTTGCTTAGATCCCGGAAAAGTGCATGAAAATCAGAGTTTTGCTAACAATCATCATAATCATCATCATCATCATCCACAATCCGACTTCACCTGCTGCTAGGTGATGTCTCTTTCCCTCTCTCGTCTTGTACCAATCTCCACGTTCCTATACCGGCCTAACAAAGATATCTTTCGTTTCGTGGTTGCAGCGTTGAGCTCGCTGTTGCGCAAGCGATGGTATGGTGTCTGCGCGGCAGCAGGGATTGGTGCGCGCACGGCTATGCGCCAGCGCAGCACTAGCGCTACTGGCGCTGCTGCCCGTACCGGCGGCCACCGACGTAATCTTCAGAGTACCTGAAGTACTGGTGAACCATGTTTTATTACGTTTATTATCTACGAACTGATTGCTGATGTAGCTGCTAAGTACACGTTTTTAGGGGTCCAGATTTATATCAATTACAGAATCTTTATGGCCCTTGCCACAACCACCCGCCAGAAATTAATATTCGTATTTTATTGTTATCTTACAGTCAGTAATTGCAACCTTTTTTTCGTCAACTACAACAAACATCAATCAGCAAGAAAATATTCGCCGTGTCACATTTTGTGACTGATTTAATAAACGTGACACTACCCTGTTTCTAAAAAACTCTTCGCAGGTGCGTCACGCGGCCGCGTCGAAGCCGGTGGGCACGGGGCGCGCCAACGGCACGCGCAACGACTCGGAGCATGCGGAGCACTGGGGGGAAGACACGCTGCTGGAGGTGCGCTACGAAGAGTACTTCGTGGAGCACGACGTGTCCACGGCGTCCGCGCGCCGGGCCGCCATACAGCTGGACGTCAACGACAGTAAGTGGCATAAACAAAACTTTTTTCTGTATAGTTTCAGAAGTAAGGGCTCTGCCAAGATCTTTACTAACTGTTCGCTGTCCGTTAGCTGCGCAACCATACGAGTACCTAAAAGGTGGTTAGAACCGCAGCACCTGGTACCGTTACGCACGTAGAGTAAGAGGTATATTGAACAACGGCATGGTCAACACAACACTTAACTCTACGTGCTCAACGATACCTCACCGACTAGTTAATTTTCACCTCAGTCTTCACGTTACTGCAAAATCAAAAAGATCTTTTGTTTAAGTACTCTCTAAAGAATACCTTCAAAAATTAAATAATCTTTTGTCAGTTACAATATTACAATTAAATCACTTCCCATCATCATCGGTCATGTACTCGTAATTCGCAAGTAGGAAAGTTAAAATCTACAAATACCATCACAATAATCCTCAAAGTACATTCGAGTCAAACTACTTACTAGTAATACGAAGAGCTCGTAATTCTCCCATAAACTGAGCGAAGTAAGTGCGCAACGACAATTGCTTGAGTTACTCCAATTAAACACTATCAGCTCGCGAATTAGAACAACATTCAAGGATACGGGATTACAACGTGCCCCCGGGCCCAGGGGCCCAGGGGTCACGGGGCGGGCGCAGAAGCGGATCTCATTGTGGCATTGAATATTGTTTATTTGTTTATTTGAAAGTAGGAGAACCAACAGCTGAACCAAATTAATAACAATTGTTTATGCGACACAGAGCCAATTACAGTTTCTCACGAGTAGAAACGGATAAGGTAGTAGAAATCTTAGGATCACTAAGTAGCGAGCACGATAAAAATACAAATAAAAGGAATTAAAATAAGCAATAAGCAAAGCAATATTCCAAGTTTTCAAGGTTTCATCAATTAGCTACCTAACCGCGAGGTTGTTAAGGAACCGTTTTAGGAAGAAACTCATAAGGAAGACATACAACCCAATTGTGTTGAATTTTGCCACAAGCTCTTTTCGTGTCGAAATTATTGAAGAAGTAGTTTTAAATGGGAGTAGCCAAGCAAGGTTACAAATAAATGACGAGACGATACTAATTACCCAATTGCCGACTACGTAGATGAAAGTTATGCTAATCAAGTTGATACTAGTTGTGTTCTAGACTTCTAACAACCGTAGGCGAGTCATCATCCAATAGCCGATAAGTAAGCGTGATTCTAACTACTTATATCTGGAAGAGTTTATTTATAGGCGTGACTTCCTCTAATTGATCCCCCTGATATACTCTAATGTTCAATTGATGGTAGACTCACTGATCAATGAAGTCTATTCAATTGATCTTTATTGTATTGTTTTTTCAAGAACTTCTGTAAAAGTTCATAATCTGACTTTTTAATTACGCTCTTGTTAACACGTCAAGGATTGTTTAGGAGATGTTTAATTTTCCAGGCTTTTATTTGTGATTAATTTTGTAAAAACATCTAGTTTAGACAGTCATCCCAATCTACACATGACCTACTTACTAAGTTATCTATCTTAATAAGCTGTATGAGAACCAGGAGCACTTTTTCTGAGTATTTAACTGTATTTTGCTCTTATCCAATTTACTCCAAAAAAATTAACAATTAATTAGGCTGAACATCAGCACCTTTCGAATGTAAAAAGTACAATAAGAGAGACCCAAAAGCCCACCCTCCACCGCTTCCCAGTGTTTAACTTGGAAAGAAAAGCGCTGCGCTACAAAGTTCCAAGTTGGTTA
This sequence comes from Apamea monoglypha, assembly GCA_911387795.2. NCBI lineage: Eukaryota > Metazoa > Arthropoda > Insecta > Lepidoptera > Noctuidae > Apamea > Apamea monoglypha. The sequence goes on along the minus strand of OU426933.1, from coordinate 337,034 downwards.
ACAAAATACTGAGATGGGGAAAATTGTAGATATACTACATAACAATAAACATAACTCAACTCGTAGGTGAAGTTAATCCCCCGCCTCGGCGCGGCAGCGCCAACAATACGCGAGCATTCAGTGGTTGAGTCCATTAACTGAAGATGATACGTCGAGATCAACATCTGACACCCGAGGACGTGCACACGTCTATTATTGTGTACTGAGTATATGTTTGGTGCATTCTTTAATGCAATTATATTTCATGGAGCAAGCTGAAATAGCTTCTATTTAGTTGAAATAACACCTGCGTTGCCTTGACATAAAGTTTGTTGACGGCTTGCAACTAAGAACACAAAATGTTCCTAAAACTTCTTTACCAAACGTAGGCCTAAACGTATCAGCGGGATTGTCCGAAAGGGTTACCGCTACCCCGGAACATAAAGGGCAAAAGAAGGAACATGTGTGGGTTTTAGTCAGTAAGAGTCTGACACTCCCTTCCGCTCCACCCAGAGCGGGAGGGGTCATTTGATGATTTCCCATCCGGGAAAAAAAAAAAAAAGGCCTAAACGTATACGAACAACGTGTTCTGTTTCATACGCTTGTCTCATGCTACTTGGGGTTGGCACAAATGTTTTTCTCTTTCGTTCGCCAATATCAACAGTCACTCCGTTCATCATCCCTCGATTAACAAGCCTTCTGTCTTTCCTTTCGCCTTCCTCTCCCTCTCCATCCGTCCACATCGTCATTACATGAAATAATGAGCCACGGTAAAGCGATAGGTATAAATTGTATAAAAGATCTCACTGAAAATACATTCCGTAACAACTAGAATGAGTCATTAGGATCTGTGTGATATTGTCGCCGACGTATAGTCAGACGACGATGAGTCCAGCGCGCTCCACACGAGATGATATCTCGTAGGCAAGGTTGGCGATTAGGAGTAAAGTGCAGCATCATAGCATAATGTCACTATTAAACTTGAAAAATGAAATAAATGACGACAGTAGATTATGTCGTTTCATGGAATAAATCCAACTACTTATAAATTAAGTGGTAGGTACCACAATGCAGCAGAATTGTAAAGTCAATTATGACGCTCTGTGTGTGTTAGGCAGGGCAGGCTTGAAATAACATGAATTATCCACAATGCATTATTTTTCTTTCCCAGAAATGATTGAAATCGATGAATATCTTTAACAGCATCATCTTTGATGAATAGATTTACATTCCGGCAGCTTTTAATTTTAGTTTGATGTTTGATTAAAAAAAGCATCGCAAGATCTAAGCATTCTTGTCGACAATACGAGTATGTCATCCATCAAAAATCTAGACAGGCAGCTCTTCGTCTTTCATCTAATTTTTGCAAATTGCAATGCTACTATTTTTTTCCATCGTATGAGTACTCGTGTGTGCTGTTTGTGTAGATACAATTAGGTCAAGAATATGCTCACCCACTAATAGTTTGTTGTTTAATAGCATATTCTTGTAGGAAGCATTTCGTACAGTGACAGTTTGTACGCAATGCTTGCAACACGGCCTTCAGCTGTACCTGAACCCTATCATTACATCTCCACCGTTTTTACCAGAAATGAATTCATGTAATTACCTTGTTTTTCCTCTGGCTGACAGCCGCATATGTCATGCACTTGCACATGATGGTACACATTAGCCTGAGCTGAAGGTCGGCAGGCGGGCCGTCTCCGTAATGTGTACCCTGGCAAGGTCTGGGGGCGTTCAGCCGATCTGTCACACCATTGTCCAGCCAGCCATTGTGTGGCACTGTATGTCAATGTTACTCTAGGTAAACACGGTGCGGACTGTGTTGGCACGAGCGTAACATACATGTAGTATAGGTTGTGTTACCATGTTGAATAATTTTTACTTATCTACATATAGGCATGTTTTTTGTTGTCCAAAAGTTTGCATCTTACTCGACTTCATTCAAGTCAGTAAGTTTGTAGAGTAATGAACTTAAATTAAATTATTTTTTGGCTCGTAGCTCAAGCGCGGAGCTTGAAACAGAATGAGCAACAAGTAAGTAACATGAGTTAGAAGATTTAGAAACCTTCTGTCCTACCGACCGACTGTCTGACCGAACTCCTAGCGCCCGCCCAAACGATCTATTGGCCGATTAATGTGGCATTGTTACAGCGCACACATCATGATATTAATGTGACATTGTTACAGCGTACACATAATGATATTAATGTGACATTGTTACAGTGTACACATCATGATATTAATGTGGCATTGTTACAGCGTACACATCATGATACATATTAATGTGGCATTGTTACAGCGTACACATCATGATATTAATGTGGCATCGTACAGCGTACACATCATGATACATATTAATGTGGCATTGTTACAGCGTACACATCATGATATTAATGTGGCATTGTTACAGCGCACACATCATGATATCAATGTGACATTGTTACAGCGTACACATCATGATATCAATGTGACATTGTTACAGCGCACACATCATGATATCAATGTGACATTGTTACAGCGTACACATCATGATATTAATGTGGCATCGTACAGCGTACACATCATGATATTAATGTGACATTGTTACAGCGTGCACATCATGATATTAATTCCGATTAACATTCAGGAAGGAAGTATTATACTATAGATAGCCCGTGATCTTAGAGCTATGTTAACATTGCTCGTGGCCGGTCACAGCCCGCTGATCATATGTAATAAGGTCTTTGCTAAGAACCTTTGATTTGTCGCCGTCACGTCACTCCACGACCTTTACGCGTCAGTAAGTGTCTTATTCAAAACTTTGTTTTTTTGTTAGATATTTCGATAAACTGGAAAATTGATACCTAATAGTTATTGTTTCATACTACTGAATAGTGAGCAAATTCGTATAAAACCAACTTCAGAAAGTTGTACGAGTATGAGCGTGTTTGCGTACACCTACATTATAATCCGCAGGCGGAAAGCTAAGTACTTACGCCAAAAGTTTCAAGTTACCTGCAAATTAAATCTCAATATGCAAACGAAATCTCGTCTTTCAATCGTGCTGTAACCAAGCACCCCGGCGGCACCCCCGTGCCGTGCATTATCGACCGCTTCCCTCTCCCGGCGCGGCCGGCTGGGATGTAGGCAGTTAGCGGGGAGGCACTAGGTAGGTAGCCTGTCCGTCTAGACCTGTGTCGGTCGTAAATCAATATCAGTCGCTTTTGCACATGCGTCAACCTGATGTTTTGACCCACACCCTGCCCGTGCTCTTCGCCGCTGCACCGCCCGCCGCGGAGCACGCATCACAGATACGCAGGTAATTAATTTACATATTTTATTTCCTCTAAATTTTGGTTAATATTGTTGTTACGAACCGATGTTTGATTAGCTAGAGATACGTATCAATAATTTGTTTGTTAATTACTCGTATTTTGATTTGTTTCGCAAGTCGCCACTGCTAGGGTAGATGTTCTTTGTCTCGGCGTCGTCATGACTTGTCAAGACAAGAATCGCAGAATGGCGATGGATTACATTGTAATCCACCATTCGGCGTTTATTACAGTTTTATTACCATGCCTATAATAGCGTGTTACTTTCTATTGCTTTACATCGGAGGATTACGTAACAAAAAACAATGTCGGCAGTCATCTTCTTTTAGTGTTACATAAGGTAGAGCTAGGATGTCCTAGCTCCTAGGTGAGACAGCGAGCCTTGAATAGGAAGGTCGCGTGACTAATCGAATGTTATAAAAATTCATTAACGCATTTGAGCGCACACGCAACGCACCTTTCGCAACGTCTGCGAAAGGGTTGAGTCCCACCAAGCTGAATTGCATCGCATTTTGCTCGAGGTGTCACGTCGTTCCTGCCTTACCGCGTCACTCGCGTCACATCATCACGATATCGTGTGGTCAGACGGTGCCTTAACTAAACTCTTACAAGCCGATGCAAACTTGGCTGGATGTAATTTATTTATCTACTACTACTCTCGAATTTCGCTCTAGTCAATGTGATACCGTGCGTGTTACCGGCGCGGCGGGGCGACACGTTTTCGGTATAAGCGCGGTGTGCCTCCACCCTAAGACGGCCGCCATTGTTCGCCCGTGACGTAAGCTTTGAATTCATCGTGCGAATAATAATTACTCACTTAGATTTACTCAGTATGGTCTTAACAAAGGACTGTGGACTTCCAAATATAACTTAAACTTCATAACTTAGAGCTTTGAAACACTTTTATGTTTGCAAATCCATATGCAATTCTTCTCCAAAGAGATTTGAACGTGGGATGTTTTTTAAAGACACTAAAAATGTTTACCACCAGCTATCACTTTGCAGTCAGTATATTAGGGAAAGGTGGACTGTTCTGCATCTCCTTTTTGGGAGATTTCCATGTTTATCTTGTGGTGACGTGACCGGAGTAGGAACCATATATGTACAGAAGCAAAAACGACCTGAGAAAAGAGTGGCAGGCTCATCCCTGTCACTGAAACTCCTGAAACCTGAAAACCTGCGCTGAAAAACTTTACCCGCAACCACAAATATTCAAAACGTCCCATGTATCTGGCTCCAGTTCCCCCCACGCGGCCGGGCTGCGGCACGTGCAGCCAGCGCGAGCTCGAGTACTGCGAGACGCGCGTGCTGGCCGACCACTGCTGCTGCGAGCGCCGCTCCGTGCGCGAGCCCTTCCCCTGGCTGCCGCACACCTGCTACGTGGGCGCGCGCCGCTGCCGCCCACTGGCGCACGACTGCGCCCAGTACGCGCGCCTGCGCGACTGCTGCTGCTACAGGAAGCTCGCTGAACGATGTGAGGCAAATATGAATCCTCTTCTTCTCATTCTTTTTTCTCTTCTCTCTCATTTCTATGGTATACAAATGAGAGAGAAGAGAATCTTGTATACAGGGTGACAGAGAAACTCGACGTATTCCTTGGAAGGCGTTTACTAGAGGTCATTGGCGCCGATTCCCTTGTTCACAAACTAAACTAAATTCAAGTTCAATGCATCTTTTTCTTTCTATTTCATTAAGAAAAGGACAGAAGAGAAAGGACAGACAGGACTAAACTAATATTTATCTTCTGTCCTTTTCTTAATGAAATGGAAAGAAAAAGATGCACTGAACTTAAATTTAGTATAGTTTGGGAACAAGGAAATCGGCGCCAATAGCAACAAATTTAGTCCAGTTAACTAGGGTTCAAAACTCGATAGTTACTGAGCTGTGTCGGTTCTTCGATTTTTTAGAAAATTTCTGACTTGTTACCAAAAACTATTAATTATGAGAAAAAACTACTCCACTGTAGACATCTAATTGATACTTTTCTGAAAGTTGAAAAAAGAGTGATCATTTAAAAAAATGCTTGCAAAACTTACATAATCTCAGAAATAAAAGGTCTTTAATAGCATATTTTTTATTTTTTAACCTTCCAGTTTTGACCCCTAGTTGACAGGACATTTGTCGCATATGACCTCTAGTATAACCCCTTTCAATGAATACGTCGAGTTTCCCTGTCAACCTGTATATCGCATTTACCGCAAATAAATAACAATGACTTTCCTTAATCTTTTTCGGCTACGTAATTGAGATCAGAAACAGCACCAGCTGCACCCACACGTTAGTAGTGACAGGCACAGGTCACCCAGTCGAATTAGCATATGTTTGCCAGCATTTAAAATGACTTTTGAATGACGTCCCCAGGGAAGGGCATCCTGTCCAAGTCGACGCGCCTGGGCGTGGGCGGCGTGTCGCTGCTGCTGCTGTCCATGCTGCTGTTCGTGGCGCACCTGTGACGCCAGCTGGCGCCGCGCGCCGCGCTCGCGCCCACGCTCGTGTGAGCTCGCCCGCCGCGCTCGTGTGGACGCGCCCTAACACCAACGACATCAAACTTTTCTTAACCTACTATTACTTGAACACATTACTTTTAAAAAGTCGTTTTGCTAAAATGTTTTCTTTGGGCATTCTTTTCTTAGGGCTGTTATTCTTGTGTTGGGAATTCATGAAAACAAATCCCTCGTTTTTATTAACATTTTGTATGATATTAAAACAGAAACGATACCAAATCAGAATAAAAATAAAATGGTAATGTAGGTACAGTTTATTTCAATTCAATCGATTGAAATAATAATTATAATATATATAATAGACGCACAGAAACATACTGCTGGTGCCTCCATCACCTCCGTCACCTCCGTCACCTCCGTTGTTAGTTTGTTGTTCAGTACACTTCAGTCATTCTCATAATCATATAGAAAGTAAATATCTAAGTATTATAAATTAAATTAATCTGCTTAAGTTTAGAATAAGCATACAACGTGTAAAAACATCCTAACACCAAAAACTCAAACCTAAAGCAAAATTATTCAAATAGAAATTGTTTTATTATCGTTTTTTTATAATCTTTTACTTACATAAATTTTCACGATTGAATGCTATTTCGATATAGACTGACAAATTATTTTTAAACGAAGTTAAAACGGATGCTAATTTAAGCTCTTTAAAAAAAAGAAGTCAAGTCAAAGTGTTGCTTACTTACACGTTGTATTTGATTACTAATAAAAGTACAGTTAAAATGAACCTCGAACACGCCCTAATGCAAAACGCAAAACTAATATGTAGTCTGTACAGTGCGAGCTAAGTTAGGTGTAGGCAGAAGTACACTTCTACCTATAGGTGTTTGTATATAGTATATACTTACACTATTAATGTAAAGTAGATAAGAATGGTACAGCGTAAGTTATTCTATGTACAAAGTAATTTATTTCAGACATATAGTGTAAGTAGTTATAAAAGTGGGCGAAGAAAAGTTATAAGGTATGCGGCACTTCAAAGAGTCGCTCCCTAAGGGCAGCGGTACTCACCACCACGAGTAGTTAGTAACAGTACGTGGTAAGCCGATTAGGTACGAATGGTTCCACTTAGCGTAAGAAACATTCAATAAAAGCACCAGAATGGATACCACACAAGTACAAGCATTAATATAATTCTACATAGATATCATTAATAAGATGTAATTACAGCTATATATACACCTTGCTCAACAGTGGCGCATCATGTATAAACCCAATAGGCCAATAATAATCGGTCGATGGTTTTTTTTTTTTTTGTAAAAAAGTTATTATTTTTAATTTTTTAGTTGTACCTACCTACCTCACACAAATTCAAATATACTTGCAAGAAAAGAAGTACCCCAATAACACCTTTGACAGAAATGAGGGTGTATCGTGGTATACTGAACACATCTGCGTACCCCTTTAGAGGGTACAGGCGTGATGTTATGTTGTGTGATTGCGTAAACAATGCATACATATGCGATAGCAGCAATCGCGGTTGATTTGCTGGCATTTATTGAAGAGTTCCGTTGTCTGTCTCCGAAAGTCATCATCAGATCTTTACGAAATTTAAATGGGACCTTTTCGGAACAAACACCTTTCGAACAAAAAAACAATTTTGCAAATCCTATTCCTACTTCCTATCTTACTAATATTATAAATGTGAAAGTTTGTGTGGATGGATGGATGGAAGGATGTTTGTTACTCTTTCACGCAAAAACTACTGAACGGATTTGGATGAAATTTGGCACACAGATGGTTTATAAACAGGATTAACACATAGGATATTTTTTATCCCGATATTCCAACGGGATCGAAACTTATGCGGCTGAAACCGCGGGGCGCAGCTAGTCCGTCTATGTATGACGGAGTTATGCCGGAATATAGGTATATAAAAAAAATATACATAAGTACATCCGAATTGAGAACCTCCTCCTTTTTTTGAAGTCGGTTAATAAATAATTAGACAACATTCAATCATCAGAACTATATCAACTACGTACAAAATGTAGCCACTTGAAGAGCGTGGTGTTTAAATATAAAATGAATCAGTACAAGACGATATTAACTGTAAACAAACGTAAAAGAAGGTTGAAACGTAAAGTGTGTCTGTCGACTAATTATGTATATTAGAAATATTGACTAGTATTAAAACCACGACGTACGAGTATGTATGAAAACAAGTAGTCTGTACATAATACATTTAGGTACTAATAAGTTAGTTCTCTAAACAATTACTATAGTTAAAATATGAGTAAATTGTAGGTTAGTAGGTATCAGTTCTCCACCGAGATCGCGCCCATTGCCAATATCCTAACATCTTCTTTATTGCTACCTGTGACATGAAACACGCCTAGAAAACAAATGCCAATCTATAAATTGTAAAACCTGTCAGAAAAATAAACGCCGAAATTAGACCAAAAATCAGCTGAAAATCAGCACTTTTGGAACGTCAAGTTACAAAAGACCTACAGGGAGCTCCTGTAGGTCTTTTGAGGTGAGCACCTCATTGAGCTGGGAAGAAGTGGCGTAACAAACTCCTTTGTAAACAAGCGAGCAATGTTGCCCGGGTGAGTACATGGCTCACCTGGAGCCCGATTCTCTTGTCAATCTACTATAATGATTCCTTGGCATGATCATGTTAGAATCGATTTCAGAATAAATATCTAAATTGAACACGAAAATATACTAATTACCTTCAGTAAGACATTCAGTGTAACATCAACCGTATTAGGAACTGCTATACACGACAGTTTACTAAATAAATAATGCATTAAACATCTAGCTAAATTGTCATTCTGTCTCTCTCGATTTCAAACGATTGCCAGAAATAGAATTATGTTTTTAACCCCCAACGCAAAAACGACGGCGTGTTATAAGTTTGACGTGTCTGTGTGTGTGAGAGGGTGTGTGTGAGGGTGTGTGTGCGTGTGTGTCTGTGGCAATGTAACTCCCGAACGGATGAACCAATTTTGATATTGTTTTTTTTTTGTTTGAAATGTGAATTAGTCGGGAGTGTTCTTAGCTATGTTTGATGAAAGGGCTTGACTAGTACTATTTATCATACTATGCACTATGATAAATTTCAAATCCAAGACGGCCGCCACCGCAAAATGGCGAATTACAAAAAACCTGATTAAACACCAAATTACCTGAATGTTAAAACGCAAGAAAATAAAAGTAATGAAATAAAAAAATTAAGAAGTCCGTACAAAAAGCATGAAATAAAAAATTAAATTAAAAATTTAAAAAACCTCCGACACAAAATAATAATAAAAAAAGTATAAACGTACCTAAAACCCTATAAAAAGAAAATAAGTACGTATGAAATTTTTTGATTAAATGTTGTCGCGTCGGGGGACCGCTACTATTTTAAACTTTAACAGGACGTTAGGCTAATAATTTTAGGTGCGTTACCTTTTTTGTTACTATTTTTTTTTATTTTATCTTGTGTCGGGGGTTTTTTCAAATTTTAATTAAAAAAATTTTAATACGTTTTGCGCTAAATATTATATTGATTGTGCAAATGGGCCTTATATAAAATTATAAATTAAATTATTTTCATAGTATAGATTGAGAATGTAAATTTGAAATCAATGATGATCTATATGCCTTTGTATCTGTGCACAGCCTTACAGCTAGCGTGTGAGAGCCTGCGAACATCTGATGTAGTTCGTATGGAACATAAGGTAGCTACAATATAAGCGTAGTTTATGGACATTCTCGCGATTATAAATATTCGAGAGACAAATATTGAATTGAAATCCGAAACTAGGTTAATTGTAATTATAACAGTAATAATTAATTAAAATATTAGATATAAGATAAAAACCTATTTCACCAACGTTTAAAATCAAAGAAACCTAATCATTTTATAATTTTTATCATTTCATTTTACATTTAAATCTATTGAATTCATGATCTATTTCAATTAAAATCGGTTATAACAGCTTTTCCTAACATTAAAACGTTCCTAACATTAAAAAAAAGATCTGTTCAGTTAAAATACCTTGGAATTTTCCAAATTCTCATTACATGAGATTTTAATTAAAAAAATTGAATACCTACTTAAGGATTCTACCAAATTTGTATGAGTTTTTAGTGAGAATAGTTTAGAATCTAGATAATTATAACTAGGAAGGCTATAAGCCGTTAGCTTGTAAGATATTGCTATTGTGTAAATAGAAACAATGTGTTTACGCCGGATCAATGATTAGAGACTAGGTGGCGAGACGCTGCAGCGCACTGCCTAGGCATACGTGTATCTTGTAGTATTGTACATACTCTCATGGTCCGTAATGTTTGTATAATATGTAATTGTGTCGTCAACTTGCTAGCATATTTTAGGACACCACCATCATCTGCCCAGCCTTTTCTCAACTATTTTGGGGTTGACTTCTAGTCTAACCGAATGCAGCTGAATACCAGCATTTAAATTAGTATTACGGTTTTAAGCCCCGAACGCAAGATGCGTGCTCGGACGTGGAGGTGCGGGCACCAGACCATTGTACAATACAATACGGATTAAACCGTGTTTGTGTGAACCCACTACTCTTACATTACCATACTCGTAACATAACATCGCGCATGCGCGTGACGCTTGACGTTTACAGATAATGGTAGGCGTCTAATAAACTAACATTGACAGTTGATTACCTAATATTTTAGTAATATAATTGTTGTAAGATTGTACATTCAGGAGACATCCACGAGAGAGGCAACTGACCATCTATTAGTTGAAACAATTGAGATCGCATGAGAGTCGTTACAGCTTAGAATAATTAGTTCATCTTATGGTACAGACGCCAGCAGGTCAAGCTACCCGAAACTGTCAAATTTTCCCCATCAACCTTGAACCTTATTGCTTTATTGATAAAGTTGAAAATCTGTTAAACAAATTTGACAGATTGTAGTAGCTTGATGTGCTGGCATCTGTACAATCCTAGATTTGTTTCTTAATAAGAATTCGGATCTCACCAAAAGAAGAAAATCTGTGGCTAAACATTTAGGTACAGATTTTCATCGTAAAACGTGTCTATACATTACCTAGATTCGATACATCGTGAACATTTGTCTATTCTACATTTATTGATTTTGAAGCGGTACGAAGTTTGCCGGGTCAAGTAGTCTATGTACAACATAAAAACAACAAATTAACAAACTGTTCATCACCATACCTCGATGGAAAAAAGGCTAGATCTTCATTTTTATTTGCTTTATTTAAATAGGAATTAAGTATTTACATTATATAAGCTAAAATTTAAAATAATGATATGTACATGAAAAAAAAAATTAAGCAAAATAATCATAGGGCATCAAAAAATTCGTCCGCATCGCTGTCAACAGGAACAGTGCCCAAAAGGCTGGCAGCATTGCCACGTTGTATGGCGATGCTAATTCTTTGGCCAAGAAACAGGCCAGCCCTCTGGTCACGTGAAGAGTCGATTAACCGCTTGGCGATATCTCGAAAAACCAAGTGGGCACTCGGACCCCATGGCCCTAGTGTTTCAACCCCAAACGGCTCGAACATATAACTCCCAATCAGGTTGGAATATTTTCGCCGTTTGAGGTTTTCTGCACCAGCAGCAGCCGCTCCAGCACAGCCCACCGTGCTAGGAAGATGGGATGGCGCAAGGGTGTCGACACACGTTGCATCCCACACCAAAGGTCTACCTAACTTCCAGGGCATTATGGTCATTCCGTCTGGTCTCTTCCCATCGTCGCGTGCCAGGCCGATGGGTTCTAAAACAGCTGGCACCCCGGCGGTAACAAGAGCACGACGGATGATGTCATTAATGCTGGCGTGCCGTGCTATCCGACCTGCGCTCCTACTGCAGGATAGGCCATGGTGTCCGAGGCAGTCGACAGCTTCACCGCACTGACAGCGATGCGGAGCCCCACAAGGAGCGCCCAAACGCAAACAGGTAGCGAGCCGGAAGGTGGTGTCACCCAGCATAGTGCCTATGTTGGGTGACGGGAGTGCTTGAAGCCAGAGCCCTGACTCCCACTCACCCACAGCCAGCAGGCGGGCACGCTCAGCAGTATTGGTGGACGTATTGATAAGATTATTCCGTACCAACCTGCAGAGCGGCTCATCCCACTGTCTCTGGGAAGATGGGTTTACGGGCCGATCTGTATCCGGGCAAGCCGCTTTTGTCTATTCTGAGTTACTAATACCACCTTGTGGTGGCGCCATTATTATTTCCAGAAAGTTTTAGATTCGATAAAATAAATTAAAAAAAGAACAATATTACAATCATTATGATTGCTATCTAACAACTTTGAAATGAAAATGTCGTGCGAAGTTGATATACCCATTAACTATTGAAATATTTTGGAATTTATAATCAAAATCAAGAAATCCAAATCAAAAGTCATTTATTCAAATTAGGCTGATCAATAACATTCAACGCTCGATATAGAGTCACCACACCGCAGGATAAAAGTAATAGTTTAATTTTCACACGAAAACATAGGACTACTAAGTTAAGTATGGTGATAAGTTAGGTATATAATAAGGTTTGTACATATAGAACACGCGTTTCGCATACGAGCTTTTAAATAAACCTAAATGACCTAAGTATAGCATGGTTAATAAGTACGACACAGATCAGTAAGTTATTATCTGTAGAGCCAAAGGCTAGGTAAGGTACTGTTGATTGTTTAAATATTTATTATTTATTGATTTCGTCGGTGCGTAGCGGCATGGAAGGGTTACTACCGGACAATGTTACCAGAGTGAATAGGAGATGGTTACTTCAAGTAGGGTATACTTCATTGTTTTGCTAAAACATCTTACCTTCTGTAATTTTCTTTGCGTCAAATATTTATTTTATAGTTGTAAGAATTATTATAAAAATATTATAATATAAAATAAGTAACGATTGATACAGAAGTAGATGATTAAAACAACACCATACATGTTGAAACCATTGGCGTCGTCGCTCTACATGCATGCTATACCTACATGTACCTATAAATAATTCTAAGTGTATAAATGTATAAGTAACCAGGTCTTAAGCATTCATAAAGAAGCAGTAGATGTAAATATTTTACGAGTTAAGTTGTTGTCTATGATATATTTCATTATACATTGAAACATCTCATTCCAAATTATAATAAAATTATATGCATTACATTAAGTCATAGTTTGTAACTGTGTTTCTATAAAACAATATTGATGTTGTATGACGTACTCACAGCATATCACAAGAACTAATTAAACTCTCCGTGTACCAGTAGCTGCAGTTATATAAATATCAGTGTCAATCGATGTGAAATAAAAGTTACCAAAATGAGTATTTTTTTGTTTATTTATTTATCCTCGCACTGGAATGCCAAACAGCAATTTTACAAACGAAGTAAGAAATTACTTCATCTGCCGCTTTCCATCCATCCTGGGCAGCTACGCAGCACCAACCCGCCAGTCCTCCATACGTCCACAACGGGTTACTGATGTTTTAAAATAACATTTTTTAGAAACCAAATGGTGACATGAGGCGAGTGTGAGAGAAGGAACATGCGCGACAGTTCGGAGAGTGCATGTGCAGACCGGCCATGAGTCGTCGGCTGTATTGTACTCTGCCGTAGCCTACTGCTCGCGTGGTACAAATGAAAAGGTTCCACCTAGCGAGTCGCTGCACAGCGTAGCGGCGTAGCGCGTAGCTCGCACTGTGCTACGAATGCTACGCTATATTATGTGAGGGGAAGTGTTTTTTTTTAATGTTTTGGATGTTCAAGATATATTGTGTATTGTATTGCATTTGTAGGATCTACAGGATTTAATAATTTTAAAATAGTGTTAAAAAATATTGTTTATAAAGATCTGATAACAACAGTGGTTAAAATATTAATTATTCAAAGCCAATTACTTTTTCAGTTTAAATAAAAATTGATTCTAGTCACGGAAGCACTATCACAAAAGTAACATGGCGTATCGGCGCAGTGCACGCCTGCCCACACCTACATATGTACACAAAGTATCTACTTTGTGGACAAATTGACAATGTTGGAACATTTAGTACTGGCCACACGTTCTCACCAATGACTGAGGTCAACTAGATTTCTGCCCTACATACAACCAGTTTATCCTAACAGCTACGTCCTATCCTAGATATCCGTCAATAGAGATGCGTACAGTGGACCCAGAGCTGTGGTCTCGTAAGGCCAAGAGACACGGCGTGCAGATAACGCAGCGCATGAGATTTGGGCAGCAGCAGACTTCCTGTGGCTTGGAGACCAGGCTCAGGGAGAGTCTGTGGGACGCCGCCGAAGAGTTGTGGCAGAACTGCTCGCTAGCAGCCGCCCGATGCTTCCAAGTCAACCGCGCGAATAAGTTTGAGAGGTGAGGAAATGGTTATTTAAGGACAACATTGCACTCTGAAAACGGGAGCCAATAGATGCGTTCTCATGCACATAAATGTGCTTGGTATTTGCGAAGGGTGTAAGAGGATCTAAGGCAAGAGTTATATTTAACAGTAGACCAGGCAGGCTACGTAGAAATAGACGAAAGTAATTGTGCTGTATTATCAAAACTGTAGTTTTATTTATTTATGTTTTTTTGTTTTCTCTTGTACTCACACGTTGTCTACATGTCTTTTTTATCTACTTTCCTATCTAGGTAGGTAAGCCTACTAGATAAACTTGCGCTCAGTTTAGTAAAATTTTATTTACATGATAGACAACAAAAAGTTCAAATAAATGGTGTGTCAATTCACTTGGTTTACAAGTAAAATTGGTTGTTCCACAAGGCTCGATATTAGGTCCTTTCCTCTTTTTAGTATATATAAATGATCTACCCCATTTATTAAAAAACCAACCACAAATAGTGTTATTTGCTGACGATACTTCCTTAATTTTTAAGATAAATAGACGTGCATCAAATCTTGACGACGTAAATAACGCCCTACTGCAAGTGCAAAATTGGTTCAATGCTAAAAATTAAAAAAAAAAACTAAATGCATAAGAATTGCTTTACCGAATCATAAAAGTAGTGATTGTGACATAGCATTAAATAAAGAGAAACTAGAATTCGTCGGTAAAACTGTTTTCCTGGAGATAACGCTCGACTCAAGGCTGCAATGGAGTCCTTTTTTTTTTTCTGCGTGGGAAATCATCACATGACTTCTCCCGCTCTGGGCGGAGTGTCAGACTTTCACTGACTAAAACCCACCCGTGTTCCTTCAGTTGCCTATGCCAGGGACCACGGTATCTCTTTCGAACAACCCGCGGCCCTGGCAGGCATCGGCCCTAGCGGACCCCGTCAGTTTGTGCTGACATCTCTTTGAGGCGTGCGTGGAACACAACGCGCCGTCGACTCGGGCCTGGTCCTTGCCGGGTGGCGAGCTGCCCATTGCTTGCCGCCCGCAAGCCCGCGCCTACGGTGGCCGGGAGTCAGCTGGTGACTCCCGACGTCCAGGGCGTCTCCTGCGACGACTAGGGGCGTGAGGGCGCAGAGATTGCCTCTCCCTCATGCGCTCCGCCTCCTCCTTTGCGAGTATTACTGCTTCGCAGAAGGAGGTGACGGCTTCCCATGCACTCTCGCTCCGTGCCATGGCCTGGACCAAAGCCGGACGCGAGAGATCGCCGCCACGAGGACGCGGCGGTGCTCCACCCAAGCCGGGCAGACCTCCACCGTATGCTCCACCGTGTCCTCCGGGCGATCCACACAGTGGTGACACCCTGGCGTTTCCTTCCGCCTTATCCTGAACAGGAACCTCCCGAAACAACCGTGTCCGGTGAGGACCTGCGTCAGGCGGAAGGTGAGGGCGCCGCGGCGCCTCTCCAGCCACTCCTCAAAGAGGGGACTTATCGCCGCAATTGTGGCGTGCCCAGCACTGGGTTGCGACAATCGCACTCTCCATGTCGCCATGAGATCCCGCCGAAGCTCTGTCCGCTGTACCGTGATTTCTCGCGGCAGCGGAGTTACGCCCCGGCGTTTTGCCTTCTCTCGCCACTCCCAAATGTGGACGAGAGCTTTTGCCTCCAGATCCCATGGCGGCAATCCGGCAAGGAGGCTCGCCGCCTCAACGGAGACCGTGCGGTATCCTCGGATCAACCGGATGGCCATGACCCTGACCCCAACGCGCCCACACCGGTGCCCCGTAAAGGGCCATGGACCGCACGACCCCCGCATAAAGCCCCCGGCAGGAGGCGTTTGGACCCCCTAGATTGGGCAGGAGCCGCCTCAAGGCAGCCCCGGCCCGCTCCAGTCTGGGAGTCAAACGTCGTAAATGCTCCACGAAGTTCCACCGGCTGTCGAGGACGAGACCCAGGTACTTAATCGTCGACTCGACGCCGATGTGAACCCCTCCTATCGTTATTTGGGAACCCGACGGTGGCGCGTCTCGAGGACCATGAAAACACATGGCCTCGGACTTGTGCAGGGCCACCTCGAGTCCCAATTGCCGGATCCTCTCAACGATTGTCGCAACCCCCCGTGTCGCTGTTTCGGCCGCCGCCTGGTGCGACCTTCCCTGCGCCAGGACCAGCGTGTTGTCAGCGTAGCAAACCACGCTGACGCCGCTAGGGAGGTCGGCGCACAGCACCCAGTCGTACCCGATATCCCACAGATGCGGCCCCAGGACCGATCCCTGTGGGACACCGCACGACATCTCTCACCGGTTCCACTCTCCCCAGTTACCGGGGTAGATGACGGCCCTGTCCGTCAAGCAGGCCTCGACAATGCGACAGAGGTAGGTCGGCATCCGGTGATACCGGAGTGCTTCCCTGATGCAACTCCAGGGCAGGGTATTGAAGGCATTGGCGATGTCTAAAGACACTGCCAAGATAACCCCACCCCGGGCACGGCATCCCCCGTCGTGAGGGCTCGCACGTGCATGATTGCGTCCACCGTAGAGCGCCCCCTGCGGAAACCAAACTGACTTTCCGCCAAGTCCGGCCCCACCCGCACCAGTCGCCCGACAAGGCGGTCTGCAATGACTCTTTCAAAGAGCTTGCCCACCTCGTCGAGCAGCACAATGGGCCGGTAAGCGGACGGATAATCCGCAGGGCGGCCCGGTTTCTTGATGAGGACCAGTTTCCCCGTTTTCCAACGTAGTGGGAACCGGCCCCTCTCCAAGCATACGCTTAGTAGCCCCCTTAGTCGAGGCCCAAGAGCCTCCAAGGCCAGAACCCAGGCTTTTCCAGGTAAGCCGTCGGGTCCTGTGGCGGTATTTTTGGCATTCAGCCTACGTACCGCCACTCTCAGCTCTACCTCGGTCACCTCCGGAGCATCGTCGTTGTCGTCGGTGGTGTGCAATGGAGTCCTCATTTAACATCTCTTGCAGGACGGCTAAGTTCAGCAGCATATGCTGTAAGAACAATCCGTCAGTTTACTAATGTAGATACCGTGAGGCTAGCCTATTTCAGTTACTTTCACAGTATCATGTCTTACGGTATTTTACTATGGGGACGGGCTGCAGATATCGAGTAAATTTTTATTCTGCAGAAAAGAGCCTTCAGAGCAATATATGGCCTCCGCAGGCGCGATTCTCTAAGGGAACTGTTTAAAGATATTTTAGAAGGTATGAGGAACAGGGTGTAAAGTTCATTCATCCTCCATAGGAAAGGGAGGATCCTCCGACCAGACGGGTGTTGTGTCAGGCGGGCAACAGCCCAATGATTGATGTTGGGAAATTGTATCTATGCTAATCGCGCGGTAAACTCTGCTTGCGAGATGCAGGATTTGCGTGACGTCAGTATGACGCGTTCGCATGTGGCGTTGTAGATACCGCTACAATATTAATATCATGACTCATGACAGTACCTTGTCAATATATCTATGAAAACATCATGTAGGTAAGGATTTTTTTTTTTCAGTAAAAGAGGTGACAGACTTACCTATAGGACTAGAAATAGGGACTAATTAGTTCAACCAGGTTTCAGACTGGCTAAAGTAAACTCTTCCTTCATAGGGTACTGTTTAAAATGTTACAATAAAATACCTCTCCACATACTCCAACTCAATGAAACGAAATTCAAATCTTACATAAAACGCACAATATGCAGCATATTATAAGTTGAGGGATTACATCGCTGACAAAAAATGCTTGGCTAAACGCTGGTCCTGCTCCACAGGATGCATAAATAAATTGATTAGCATTTGAAAATACTTCACACACGCCTACCCTACCTACATACTGTTGGAGCTGCTGAAGATTTTCAAATACTATTTTACATTATATAAATTCAATCTCCTAGTGTTGTATAATTGAATAGTGCATATGTGAGTACTATGTACATACTATAAAGCTACCATTTACGGGGTACGTCTTTCATTGATTTGAATGTGCCTTGGTGGCTGAGAGTATGTCATGCTCACTCTAATGTTCGATTATTTGGCTCCCTTCAAAATGGTTGAGCTAAATGGTGCTAATCTATGCGTCATGTTCGTGAACGGGCGCCGTTAGTAGGGACTGGTCAACTCTTTGCTGTCATGGCTTATTTTGATTTAATTTAATATTTGAATTGTTTTTTTTATCTTTTCATTATGGACGCTTTTAACGTTCTGTATCGTTCTCACATTCATAATTTTTAACATGAATGATGAAAAAAAAATAAAGAAATAAAAAAAATGAATAAATAAATATAAATAATAAATAAATAATGATGTAACCAATACTTTGTAACCATATTGTGATTTAAAAGAGTGTCCATGGAGTTTCTTGCCCGTTCTTCTCCATAGGTACCTACTACGCTTCGGAATGGGCAACTAGTTTCATCTTTTTGACAGACCGACCCTTGACAATTCAAAAGTACCTGTAATTGGTTTAGTTGAAATAGATAGTTTGAGTTGACCTGAGTTGAGTAGAGTATCGCAAGTATGCTGAAATAGATTTATTTACAAATAAGCTTCACCTTTGTACGTATTTTTCTGTTTCTTTCTTCTTGTCTGTTTATACGTATGTGTGTGTATAAATGGTTAAATAAGTAAATAAAAAACGTTGATTACTTCTTTATGGACATGACGTCGTGATCAGTTCTCCTGCCTTCTCTGTATGGGAGGAGGCCTTTGCCTTGCAATGGGACAGTAATTGCTGGTATTATTATCTTAACATGGGCATTTGTCTTTATGCAAACGAGCACATCAAATAGCACACTATTGCAACTACAGCACGCAACCAAGATCATTCCCTATTTGGACCTAGCTTGAACAGCCGATCCATTCTGTAAAAATCTCACCGTGAAAAGTTAGGTGAAGTGAGATGTCAATAGTGTCTATCCCTAGTATTAGTTGGAATGACAGCTCACTTCACCTAAGTTTTCACGGTGAGAGGATTACAGAATCGCACTACAGGTCCTGAGAAATTCCGACCAAGTTATTACCAGCTCCTGTTATCCCATGTAGATGGCGTCACGTATCCCTCCTTATCCTATCGCTGGTGACGGGCTGGGTGCTGCTCCTCCTCAACAGTGCCCAGCTGAAGGCGCGACCGCCGCTCATCGTGAGCCTGCAGACCGACGACAACTCCATCATCGACTACACGTTCCCCGCCGTGGCGATCTGCAGCAACATGATCATCAGCCAGGCCTCGCTCAAGAACTTCACTAAATATTTATTTACGTATGTGGCCTCATGAGTTGAGAAACTTGGGTCATATATGAATGGTGAAAAACGAATTACAAGAGCTTACTTAGAGATTACTTATTCTACCTATCACTCTACAAATATGAATTTGGTCACATATTAATTCAGACAGATTAGACGTTTGAAGTAACAAAATTATAAACTGCTATCATGACACACTTTTCGACTAAACTATACCGACGAAGTTCTGAATGAATGAAATCTGAACATAAAATTCTTATCTTTCAATATTCTTTGGCCCCATTTCTTTAACGTAATACAAATCTACCTACTGCGATGTTTCCAAGGCCTTACAATTCTCTGCAGCCACCCGAAAAACAAACAGTACCGTTACCGAGAGACTCAGATAAAAAGCTACCTGTTGAACTTGGGCGCTCTGCTGACCCTCGCGCTGCCACCCATCAAGGTGGACTTCGAGCAGTTCTTCCGAGACGTGGAGCCGAACTTCAATGTCACCGACATCATGTTCAGGGTATGATGGCGGTCTCAATAATGGTGGTGGTACTGGTAACACAGTTTAATGCTTTTTGTTTTGTGGCTGATAATGTCATTTATTTTTTTATTTATAAATGTAATAAATAATAAAAAAATAAGCTTTATTTCATAACAACAGTACTTAGATTACATTACAGTTAAGTGCTATGATAAAACAAAAGTACACAAAAGTTTTAGCATCTGGAGCCGAACTAGGAGGAACCTGTATTTCGGCTAACAGCGCTATTCCCCTCGAGTTACATTAGATTAGACTTCTTAAATGCTAGTATTTTACAAAACAAAGGAATAATTTTAGTCTACCTAAGGTTGTAGGTATTAATGGTCTGCACCTCTCTTTGTGTTATGTGATATGGTGAATGAGTGAGTGTGAGAGGGTGTATCTATTTGTGAGTGTGCTTGTGATTTTTATGAGTGAACACATGAATTAGTGAGATACGCGGATATAGTGAATATGTTATGTATTTTCATGGCATGGGTGTATAATTTTGTGCTTCTCCGCAAACTGGAAAAACTGTTCTGGCCCTCAGTGAGTTTTGTTCTGTTCTGAAGTTTGTAATATCTGTTTAAGTACTTTCCAGTTGTCTGCCAACTGCTCGACGATCCTTCAGCGCTGCAGCTGGCGCGGCGAGCTAGTCGCCTGTGAGCAGCTGTTCGCGACCAGGCTCACGGCGCTCGGGTTTTGCTGCGTCTTCAACTCCAGATACCAGTGAGTAAATGAGTTTATTACATTACTAGCTGCGCCCCGCGGTTTCACCCGCATATGTTTCGATCCCGTGGGAATATCGGGATAAAAAGTATCCTGGTTATAAACTATCGGTTTGCCAAATTTCATCCAAATCCCTTCAGTAGTTTTTGCGTGAAAGAGTAACAAATTATCCATCCATCCATCCATCCATACAAACTTTGACGTTTATAATATTAGTAGGATTACCATCTTCCTGTCCTTAACCCAATTTATTGTTGGTCTATTCTTCTACCATACATCTTTGTTACCTACCATCGTAGTATTGCCCCCTTTATAGCCATATCATGTCACACACTTCATCCATATCATTTACATTTAAACTCATTTCTTCACGGCATGTTCCCCGTAGGGTATTTTCTTTTGTGTAAGTGTACAGTAAAAGTACGCTAAAACAGTGCTGTGCTTTCCTCTAACATAGATTTGTACTCATCTAATAAATGAAAATGATTATGGGATTGTGGTGTGTGGGTGGGTTGTGGCTGTGATGTATGCAGTTGGTACGCCTTTATAAATAAACTAGCTGCGCCCCGCGGTTTCACCCGCATAAGTTTCGATCCCGTGGGAATATCGCGATCAAAGTATCCTATATGTTAATCCTGGTTATAAACCATCTGTGTGCCAAATTTCATCCAAATCCGTTCAGCAGTTTTTGCGTGAAAGAGTAACAAACGTCCATCCATCCATCCATACAAACTTTCACATTTATAATATTAGTAGTGCGCTTGGGTAGCGTGAGGCAATAATACTCCAGATGTACGATAAAAGTATATTTAAAAGTAAACGAGGAAGTGGTGGTGGTAGTGGTCTGCTCTTGCTGTATACTGGTGGACCGGTAGTTTCAATGTGGTGTTCTACCCGGTGTTTGGGAGTATCCTTCATGCATGACGGTCGCAAGATGTCAGGAAACTTGCTGATTAGCTGGTGATATGGCTGATCAACATCGATACTTCGGACTGTAGGTTCGGCAGAATAGGTGACCGGAGCCTTGACGGTCAGGTTGGTAACTTTGTCGACGAGACTTCGGCCGGCTATGTCGACAAAAAGTTGATGACGTTTCAGGAAATCGGCACCGATGATGGGTTTGCTGACTGCAGCGATGATGAATTTCCAGGTGTATGGTATTCCTAGGTTGAGATCGTATAGCGTGTGCTTTACAAAAATGTTACATATCTTATCCTAAATTTGGGTGCACAAGTAGTGGCTGACTTACAACATTAAATCAACCAATAGGAACGCTGTTGGAATATTCGTTCCTACAGAAATCCGTGCGGTGGCGCGCAGGTCGCCGAAACTATTCCCGCGCACAGCGGCGGCGAACGGATGTATTGCAGCTACAGTAGGATAGGAAGTAGGAAGTAGGATATTGAAGAAGTTCTAACAACTCAAATGTTTTATGTCCAGGCCCGCAGACCTAGACCGCGAGCCTGCAGTGCTGGACCTCATCGGTCAGGACTACGGGCTCGGCGTGGTCGTGCGCGAATTGCGGGATGACTTCGCCTATGTGCGACGGCCAGCGTACGGCACGGACGTATGGCACACTCTAAATAAATATAAAGAGCACGTTAATATAAATATAAATGACTCATCAGACCTTATTCAAGGTTCGTTTTCGTCGTTACCTGTCCATGCTATTAGTTACTTTGCGCAGATGCTGTTATTCGATGGTGACCAGTTTCCTCTGATCGAGAGCGGCGACGTGCGCCTGTACCCACTCCCGCGCAACGCGTCCGTCTACTTCAACATCCGCGGCTTCTCGCAGTACCCCGCCGATGACCTGCGCTACTACACTGAGGATAGGGTAAGTGGTAAACAACGTAGATGTTTCCTGTGGTCCAAAACCTATTCATTCAAATGCTTTGCAGACTGATATAGATGCCGACACTGAACAATCACTGCAAGTAGTAGCCAGTAGGGCGAGAGAGCTTGTTTGCTAAGCAGCTTGAAGAGAAGTGAAACTAGATATTTTTGCTATGCTTGATTTTGAAGGCGTGCGGTAAATATTTCATATACATGTACAGCGCGGCTGCCGGCTGCAGGGCGACGGCATGTCGCAGTGCCTGGCGCAGTGCCGGCGCGACACCGCGGAGGCGCTGTGCGGTTGCGTGCCGTACGCGCTGCAGCCGCAGTTCGTGCCGGTGCGTGTGCCCACCTGCACGCTCAACGATCTCGGCTGCCTCAACAAACATAGAGGTAACTATCGGCCTGGTGACCATTGGCTTTACACCAAAACTATTAGTTTTGAGTTTTTGACAAACGTAACAAACAAACATACTTACGCGGCACAAGGGACATCGACGGGCAAATGTGTTACCATGAATTCAGCACATGATTTTACTTAGATCCCACAAAGTGTTCGACTTTTGGTCGGTTAATAAAAAAGAAAGCTGTTTCATATAAAAAAGCAATACCTACATGGTCAAAATGTACGGAAGAGCAGATGTTTTCAGAAAATTCGAACACTTCTGGGTTTAAAACCATAATTATACTGAATGAAAGGTACATAGATATCTTACACCCTAGTTACTTGCTGTAGAGAAGTTCATGTACGTGTTCCCGGGCGCGGATGCGCAGCCCGCCCTGAGCCAGGAGCTGCAGGACGCGCTGGACTGCCCCGCCTGTCTCGTGCTGTGCCGGCGGCAGTTGTTCTCGGCAGCCGTGTCCTACTCCTTCTACCGCAACAAGACGCGCATCTTTCGGAACTTTCTCTCGTGAGTTGTTGAGAATTACCTATTATCAGTCAGTTTGTTCGGGGTGTTGATATATATTACTATGGACACCCAGCGCGATAATATCTGATTTCATGATTCATGAAATCAAATGATCACATAAATATTTGCCGTCATATTGACGACAGATGGACACAGACGGAGCAGTGGTATCGGCCCCAACTTACAAATTGTAGGTCGTTAGTTCGTACCCAGGCAGGCACTTTACTTTGTGTATTTAATTTCATCACGACTGCTCTCAAAAACGATAAAGGAAAACATCGCGGGGAAACCGGCATCTCCTAGAACCAAAACTTCGAAGATATGTTACTCCTCTCACAGAGAGGAGGCCTGTGTCCCAGCAGTGGGAACATTAAAGGCTGATTATGCTGACGACACATATTAATGGATGAATCATGAAATCAGATATGATTGCCAAGCTGTTCATAGTAATATCATTTATGCTCGTGACTGTACTGCTAAATCAAAATTGCGTAGTCATCTCAACACCTCCCTCCCTCTCTTGATTTTGTGTATATATACATATATTATAGTAATAGTATGTATGTGTATATAACCTATTTATGTATTTGTGTACCTAGTTTTAATAATGTTTTTTTTTATCTATTGCTCCTCTCAACCAAAGCACCTGCCATCCAATCTCTTCACCACCCTTGGTTGACTGGTAGAGAATGCCTAAGGCATTAAGTCCACCTTTGTACCTTTTTGTGCGAAAAGTATAAATAAATAAATAAAATTCGTCTTAGTTAGGTAGTTTTTGAGAAGCGCGTGCCTACCTCAGTGAGATGGTGATGATGATAGGCTTCCTGAATATTAATAATGATTTGTTTTTATTTAAGTATTCATTTTTTCACAGGAAAAGATGAACCCATGTTATGAATTTTATACAATTTCATACGTTTCCAGTGCAAACCTGACCCTGGTGAACTCGACGACGATCCGGCTGTTCTACAGCATCGACCACCTGGAGTGGTACAAGTTGGAGTCTATATCGCGCTGGTCTGAATCCTTCGGTACGTTACCTTTAGTTGTCTTTCAGAAACCGACTGTCTAGGTCTTGTTAGAATAACGATTTCAAGAAGGCTACACAGAGGCCGTGTTTTGTTTATCAGTAAAAAATATAGTTAACAGTTAGCACCTTATTTACTTATTGAACACTATATTATAATTTTTTTTATTTGTTTACACACTATATTAAAATAGTTAAATTAATGCTGTTGGTAGATCTTTATAAATTGGTGTAATCTTTAACGTTAACTCACTCTTACTTACAGTGAAGCTAAGTACTCAGTGGATGGTGGTGACTGGTGTGTCGATCCTCAGCTTCTCGGAGCTCCTGTACCACGTCACCTTGCGATGGCTGCATCACTTCATACGACGCACCAGGATCGCCAACTTGCAACCAGTAGCGACATCTACGTAGCGCTTTAAGAGTTAACTGTGCTGGATGAACGCCACCTAGTCGTGACGTAATTAAACAAGCGACACAAATAGTTCCAAATAATAAAATAACGTTGCAGATGGCGCTGTAAGTTTAAAATTTGGGCTTGTGTGTAATAAATTAGAGGTTTGATTTGTGTGTATAATTTGTTTATTTTTGTATTCATTTAAACGTACTCATATGAAATACATAAATGGAATCCAACACTAATGGAATCATTGTGTTTACAAATAATGAAAGTAGTTTGATTGTTGAAAGTACTGTTCACGTAGATTAATTTAGCGTAGCAAAGAAAAAGTTTAGCGGGTTTTTTGAAAGATTCCGTTTTATTTTACCAGACTTTCGAAACATAATTATTGGGCTCTACGGGCACCACCATTAAGTAACGAGTGGCATGTGACATGGCACATGTAGTGGCAGCACGGCAGGGCCGAGTTGGCGGATCACCACCATACATCAGATGGAACACGCCCGCGTGGGCGAGGCTGTGCACACGATAACGTGACACACTCCCGGCCTGGCGTGACGTCACAATAAATACCAACCACACTTTTAATGTTGAAGTTTATTATACGCTGTTTGTGTATGTGAGTTTAAATGTTTGTAAACGCACCCACGACACAGAAGAAAATCCTAGGGTGGGGCAACGTTTTTAAAAAAAAACTCTGGTTTTGCTTGTGGCTCTGCCTGGGTGATAAGGATCCAATATTAATTCAATTTAATTTAATTCAATTTAATTTATTTCAGACCATGGTGTCCATTTTGTTAATAACAATGTTCTTATAGACTAGTGTTAGTAATACAGAGTGAATGATTTTTAATGCACGCTAAACCCGGCCTCCCCTAGCTAGGGTAGGCCGGATTCGGCGTGCCCATTTTCAAACAAGACGTATAAAAATATTTAAAAAAAACCAGTCGAAAGGTGTCGGGGTACAACTGGATGGAGCGAAGTCCCTTTCACTTTTGCACACTGTGCGAATGAGAGCTAGAAACAAAAGTGTCGTGGCGGCCAAATTTTCCACATTTTTCGGTCTAGCTCTCCTCGCCAAGCGTGCAGAAACGTGCAATAAGGAACTTATTTCCAACAAGGACTGATCTCCAATGACACTTTCTGGTGTGTATAGGTAGAATGTATTCTAGTTTTAAAAGTATATGGTTGAATTTTTGGCCCTTTCCTATATCTAGTTTAAATCTATAACTTATTTATAAAATGAATAGAAAAGATACGAATGTGTTAGATGTCAACGATAGTCTGGTAGGGCTGTTCTTACGAAATGGCTCGCAGCTAATAATATTTTACTTAATGCGAACAAAACTAAATGTATTAAGTTCTCATTTCCAAATGTAGGTACCCCGAGTGGGTCTAAATTTAAAACTTGATGGCCAGAATTTAGTTTTCTTTGCTTATTTCTACTGTATTATGTCATATGGTGTTCTGCTGTGGGGATCGGCAGCTGACGTAGATTCAATTTTCATGTTACAAAAGAGTTCAATCCGCGCGATCTATAAAATGGGTCCTCTCGCGAAACTCTTAGATACAAATTCAAAGAACTTGATAATATTCTAACTCTGCCTTCTTTTATCTTAGAAAGTATTTTTTTTTTTTTGTATTTTTTCTTTTTTTTTGATAGATTTTTTTATATTTTGTGAATGTGAGAATGTTGTAGGCCAGAGATGGCGAGCCAATGCCCCGCGTGCCATTAGTGGCACGTAACACAACAATTTGGGCACGGCATCATTTCAGGAATTTTGGTACCTTAGTCATCTAGTTTGCAATAACAGAAGTCGCACTCATTTGTTTTTTAATTTGAATACATTTTTAAAAGTGTTAATGTTAACATTACTGTATAATAATTATATTCCGTGCTGGTTCCCGTACTAAGGAAGTCTAAGCGCACTTCCACTGTTTTTTCTATTCCGTGATAATAATAAAGTTATTATTATGAAAGTTTATAATGTAGTTGCAAATAAGTTTATATGTAGTTGAGTATTATTGTGAAAGTATAAGTATACTTTTTTTTCAGTAGACAAGATTGTTTGTTTGGCACGGCATGGCAGTATTCAATATATATTTGGAAAAAATGGCACGAAGATGTATAGAGGTTCGCCATCCCTATTGTAGGCCTTGTAGACTGTAGATTTGTAGACCATTTTCTATTTAATTAAGTACCTGGTACTTGTTGACAGGCATACACTGTAACTATTAAAACTGTAATTTGAAAACATTGTAAATTAAGCCAATTATTTTTAAAAGAGTAATCGTGGAATTTCTTGCCGGCACTTCTCCATAGGAAACGACCAATGGGAACCGTGCACCTAGCTTCTGCCGTTTCATAAGTGCCTATGTAGGTTTGAAATAAAATATTTTGATTTTGGCTAAAAGGTAAGTATTGTTATATATAACCTTCTGTGGGATAAGCTAGGAGGTGCGGGTGTGCCGGCGGATACCATCTCCCTACTCAGATACTGGTACTCAAACCAGAAAAACCAGGTGAGATGGGCCGGTACGTTGTCGGACGAGTACAGGTCGGAATGTGGCGTCAGACAGGGTGGGTTGAGTTCACCTCTTCTATTTAATTTGTAGGTCAACCAGCTACTTGAGAGACTCAGCAGCACTCATGTCGGATGCTATATCGACGGTACTTGTGTCAACAATATTAGTTATGCAGATGACATGGTGCTGCTGGGTCCCTCGATAAACGCATTGAGGAAACTACTTAATATCTGCGAGCAATATGCAGAAGCGCATAGATTAAAGTACAATTCCAAAAAGAGCGAGCTGCTGATCTTCATAGCAGGCAAACATCGACCTACCCATGTGCCTGCAGTATACCTCAATGGTGTTGCACTAAAGCTGGTTGACAAATTTAAATATCTGGGGCATATTGTGACGGATGACCTCAAGGATGACGAGGATATAGAGCGGGAACGCAGGGCGTTGGCGGTGAGAAGTAATATGCTTGCTCGCTGGTTCGCTCGATGTACAACTCAAGTAAAGATAACGCTCTTTAAAGCGTATTGTCAATCTTTTTACTCGACTGGCCTGTGGGTGAGCTATACGCGACGATCTTATGACACCCTGCGGGTTCAATATAACAATGCTTTCAGAATGTTGTTAAGGCTACCGTGGCGCTGTAGTGTCTCCGGGATGTTTGCAGAAGCCCACACAGACGGCTTCAAGGTCATAATTCGCAAAAAATCGGCTTCTTTGCTGCAGCGTCTGCGGGGTGCTAAAAATGGCATTCTGAAAGTAATTGCTGCTAGATTTGACTGCCCCATTCAAAAACACTGGGTGACGGAAGTGAATGGTTTTGTATAGGTAACAATACTAACATAATTGTAAGCTAATATTGTTGCTAATATATACTAACAAGATATGGATTTTATTTATCTGAAATAAACTATTCTATTCTATTACAAATATATTGTTTGGTGTTTTGGCAATGACATTAACTCTCAAATGAAACGTCGATAAATTATGTTCACATATTGTGTATATAATTCAAAGCCACACATAGTTCTAGATTAGAGCTAATTCGTCTCTTACAACCTTCACCGGAGCTCATCTTCATTTCAATTTGCGGAGCCACGACATCTCAGATTGCTATTAAAATGGTAGCACAATTCTCATTAACATCTGTAGTAATAAACCGGTACCGACATATAACTCAGAAGCTGCACGAATGTGTTTACAATAGCTTTCACACAAATAACTGTATCCAGTAAGGATGTCTTGCTGAGGTACATGTGGACTATACCATGGAGTAAGGAGTAGCAATGGACTATTTTTGGGTAAATTCCTAATAATTCCCTTTTTTAATTTCAATAGGGCAAAAAAATATTTAAATAAAAAACCTTGACCCTTAAACACTTAAATGCCTTATGTATGCACATAATGATTTATTCGGTTAGGTTGGGCAGCATTTGGAAAACTCCGTCAAGTCTTCTCGTCGCCTATACCACAGTGTTTGAAGATTAAGGTCTTCAATCAGTGCGTCCTCCCCGTCATGACATATGGCGCCGAAACGTCGACACTGACGGTCGGGCTGGTTGACAAATTCAAGGTCGCTCAGCGCGCTATGGAGCGAGCTATGTTCGGAGTCTCTTAATATAAAATCAGGAATGAAATTATCCGGAAAAGAACCGGAGTTAGCCAACTGAAGTGGCAGTGGGCTGGCCATGTTTGTCGAAGGACCGATGGCCAGTGGAGCAGACGAGTCCTGGAGTGGAGACCGCGTATCGGCAACAGTAGTGTGGGACGCCCCACAGCTAGATGGACGGACGATCTAAAGAAGGTTCTGGGACGGACTGGATGCGGAAGGCGGGGGACAGGGTGTTTTGACGCAGCCTGGGAGAGGCCTATGTCCAGCAGTGGACTGCGACAGGCTGATTTGATTGAATTATTTAGTGTAGATGTAAATGTTACACCACAGACTACCTGTAGTACTGTCTCTCCTTCTCCCTTAATCCATCTAAAGGTTCTCTTTAAAAGATGGCTTTTAGCGATAAGACGGCCCATTGTGTCACCCTTTGTAAAATTTCTACATTCATGTTCTGTAATTTGTATGGAGTTTACATAATAAAGAGTAAGTATTCTATTACGTTAGTCATTAATTATATTTTCGTAGGGTTGTTCTGTCAGAAGTTTATGTAGGTACCGATATGAAGACCTTTCATTTTATCCTGTCTAAGGATTTGAAGGGTTTCTTTTAATTTAATCTGTTTATTTTTTAATGGCTTTGGAGAATTAGGGCACGACTGACAGGGTTGTATAGATACAATAATGTATTTACTTGAGGTCTCCCATGTGTTAATCAGTCACGAGGGTCCGATTGAAAGAAGTATTTTAGAAAATAATATTTCGATATTTTAGAATACAAAAATTTCAATTTTCAAATGTCTATGAACCACTACGTGTGTCACCCACTCGGAAACCAACAATCATTTACGTATTACTTAATTAAACCTTGAAAGAGACGAGAGTTCACCTGCAGCTATTATCTAACAGACCCGAATGGTTCCGAGTGCTTTCGAGTGGGTCCGACCCGGTGGTGGTGGCAAATCATACGGCGGTCATACTCAACCGGGTCAACTCAGCCCATACTCAAGTTGAACAAACTGAACAACAACTCAAGTTTGACATTCATTTGAACTGAATTATGTGTTTGAGAAGAATTTTTTAAAAGCTTTTGTCAATGTTTGGTTATTATATGTATTTTCTGAGGTTGGTGATGAAATACTAGAACAGACTACATCGTACTGTGTAGGTTTGTAATGAAATACTAGAACAGACTACATCGTACTGTGTAGGTTTGTAATGAAATACTAGAACAGACTACATCGTACTGTGTAGGTTTGTAATGAAATACTAGAACAGACTACATCGTACTGTTTAGGTTTGTTGGTGACATTAAATTGAGGAACTGAATGACCAATTACTGTGGTTTACGACAGTGACTTAGCAAGTCATAGCCAAAGACGAAATAATTAGCGACCTCTTGTGAGTAAGGCATCATTTGTACTCTGGCCTAGGATATAATGACGTCACGTACGTTTACCCCTACGAATTATGTAGAGACACGTATATGAAATTAATTGAGAGGTAAATGGACGGATTACATTTAATCAAATTCATCACGATGACAACGCATTGGCGTCGACACAGAATGCCAAGTCTCATTATGCAAATAAGTCTATAACTTATCATAAAAACATTGGTTTTAAGGTGTCGTTATTAAATGCTATAAAATGTTTGCATGAAAATGTATTGACCTTGTTGGTTCCAGTTGAATCTCATAACTATTCGACCACTAATGTCAATATTATTCAAAACTATTCTAGTTTTAAAGCTCTTTGGCTACCTAAATCAGTATTAGTTATTTTTCCTTGATTTTGTTTCTTTTAAAGTCGATTATAGTATGTCGCACATCCATCTTCTTGAAGATTTTCTATATTAAACACAGCTGTTCCGCACACTATGAAACGCTTTAAGTATTTATAATTATTATATTTATAATTCCTGACCTGTGTAAAATGCGCCTGGGCGATACTGATTACGTAGAATTCTAGGGGCTATATATACCCAAAATCCCCCAACATAGAACCTCTTTGCTTTCAATTACGTAAATACACCGTCTGTCGTCTACGGTCGCTGCCTATTGCCAGCCTTAGGATCAGCCTCGTCGGCGGATTGTAGGGAATTTAATAAGGCGCAGTGCAAATACCGGCCGGCAGATAGTAGTATTTGCACGGCAGCTGTAGATGTTCCACTGTACGCTGTACAGAGAACGGTAATTACTTATTTATTCACACGCTCTTGATAAAGAGCAGGGAGTACTAACGCTTGTTCTTGTACAAGAAATAATCTTGATGCCATATCTCTCGTTTAAAGTTGTTTGCAATGTAAAAAACTAAGTGTCTGAGCATAAAAAACTTGCAATAATGTTTTTTTTTATCTGTTCTGTGTTTTTGATAGACTTTGATTTGACAGTAGGTAAAAGTTCGATTTACAATTTATAGGCACGCTTTCAAATTAACACAGCTTCTAAGCAGGTAACATGTACCTAATAAATTATAGAAAGATAAGAACATAATATACATAGTATGGTATCGATGACGTAGCCACCATACATCATGCAGATACCGGACATATTTCATCCTCCACCAACATTACTCATCTCTATCTCCTCCCATACGAGTACATACATACATACATACGCGGATACATAATATGAACCACTACATTTGCATACATTAAAATAGATCTGATTGTTGCAAATATTTATTAACCTTGACTAAAACTTACATGTACGGAAGCCGCTAATATTTACATCGTTACTTTATAAACCCGAATATTGCACAAAGAATAATCTACTTAACACTAATTTTTCTAGATAGAGAAATAGTCTTTTGTTCAAAGACTACTTCAATAAAAAAATGGATCCTGACTTTTTGATCACAATTTCGATCTTGATAAAAGTTTCCGATTATTTCTGTAATAGGGTACGGAACATCTCATGGCGGGGGGATGACGATCCGATCGAACATTCGAATACCTATTTAAAAGTTCTGATTTTGCATGCCCGGGTAAGAAACTAAGTTCACAGATCGCGACAAACCGGGAGGAGACGTAGTACCTGGCCGGTGGCCAGCTATTTCATCTAGTTCACATTCTTTAAAGTCATCAAACAAAAGTAATTGGTGTATCATCTAAGACTGCCTGTCGATATTGACAGGATCGTTGGGTGTGTCGACGTCGCCACCGCCGCTCGCCACTGTGTCGCAGTTGCCTGGAGCGGCCGGCTCGCCTATGATGGCTGGTATCACCTTCAGAGTCAGAGAAGGACAAGCAAAATTAAGTCATCATGAGCATAAGAATCAAAACTATTAACTACACTGCTGAACTATTAACTACACTGCTGAACACGGGTTAAGAGGGTATTTTTATTATCAGACATGCGTTTGGAAGTCGGGTAGTTGACGTTAGTACATGTGCTATGGGCACTTACTTAACTGTCGTTAAGTACTCGTATCCGGCATGCCATGCGCTATGAGCACTTAGGATGCCGCTCACCGTCTTGGAATAGTTCCTTGGTAGCGTTTTACGACTTTAGTGGTGAAAAATAGGATGCTTTTTTCTTGTTGCGAACGGAAGTTATAAAAATGTCATACGAAATAACACAAAATGCTCATACTCAACAAAAAACTTCTCATAATTATTTCGCATGTCAATCATTGTTGAAGTTTTTTTGTAGGTAATTAGGGCCAAAAAATACGACTACGTGGAAAAAATTACAATAAGAACTTCGCAGAAATGTTGAATAGAAGTTGGCAATCATGCGCAAAGGAAGTCATTCTTGCACAAGAATTAGGAGTTGTCGCCGATGAATAGGGAAAGCGTCGCCTTTGATTTGAACCCTTTTTACTTCGGAATCCGATACCTTATATTGGCGAGAAGTACACGCGGATACAACACACATCTGTTCTGTCTGTCACGCTGGGGATTCAAAGCGTGACCCGACACGCCGGTAATCCTTTATTTGTCATGTCTGTCACTTTATTTATTTACGATTTATTGTTAATGGTAACTCTGGACGTACAATCGTAATATACCTCTGCCTATCCTTTGCAAAAATCGCTCCGAGTTTTTTGAAGCGGAGTTATTGGGGATAACGCTCTTTATGACAAACCAGGCTTAGCCAGGATTTTGGATATGAGTCATATAAAAAAGAAAATGAAAATGTTTGTCATCTGAGCAGCATTTTAGCTAGTCTCTCTCTATCTTTTGTTATTCTTTATTACACAAACACACAACACACATACACACAGTTTGTACACAAACTTACAAATACATACTATGTCATACCATATCGAAGTCATATCTCTCATACTATTGGCTGAACGTACCCTAGCCAAGTACCTGTTGTCCGAGCATGACGAGGATTTGCGCCACCTTCTTGATAGCCTCCAGGTCCTGGGAGGAAGGTAGCGAGGGCAGAGAGGGCAGACCAAGGCGCGCCGCGTCCTGGAGGCGGGAGGGGTGCGAGCCCAGTCGGGAGGTCAAGTCTGACACCAGGGTTAGGGGGTGCGGGGAGTCAGACTGCAGAGGCTGCGGAGAAATTTAATGTTTTGTATTGAAAAGGGGTTCATGTGATGGTACAGTCACGAGCACCAATATGTCAACACTTGGGAACTTTCAATTGCGATTTTTTCGTGAAATAATGAATGCAACGTTGAAATACGACACATTATATAAACCTATGGGTTCGAAAATGCCATGTTAGTAACAACATAAAGTTTCATTAAAAAATAAAGGAGTAAATCGCCTTTGAATAAAGCCGAGTGTATACATACTTTTGCTCGTGACTGTACACATTCATACACATAACAAATCAGAGTGCATTAGAATACTTGAAACCTACGTTACTACGGGTCATTCGTAATCCTGAGCACAGGGCATGTCATATGCTGCGGATTACCATGATCCCCACTCAGTGGTGCTGAGTGCGAGATGCTCAATAAGAATTGAGTATCAAATATCAGTCGTTTACATAAATGAAGCTGCTCGGGTGACATGCACAGCTTTATTAGCTGTTAACAGCCGTTCAGACACTGAGCAACATCCACCACTCACCACGGGGTCTCCCCACGCTTGTCCCACCACCAACCCACTGACGAGGCAGCACAGCAAGACTGTCGACACCATGTCGACAAACTATGGCCTCTCCTCGCCCACACATCTTATAGCACAGGTAATAGGCCAATCTCACCACAATTGGAACCACTCGGCAAATTGACGCAAATGGGATGTTTTGCCTCATTTCACGTCGTTTGATATGTAATCATATTGATATGATTGTATTGTCAGGATATTTATGGCAGTTATTTGATGAATAGCCGCTTACAATAAACGACTATTTTTGTATTGAATAATTGATACAGTTGAGCTGCTCTGTTCCACGTGTCGTTCCTCGCTCTATTTACCCCATTATGTTCCCGAGGCCACGCTATGAAGCTGAAATAACTTAGAATAAAAAATATTATCAATACTTTAGGAAAATTGACAATATACAGTTGGAAATCGTATCACCCTACTTATATAAATATATTTTCTTCGATGAAAATTGGCTACAGCCACCCAGTAATAGGCTCGCCCCTATTACATGGGACTTTAAAATAACTGGCGAAATGTGGCTGTACTACAGGTACACCTCTGCCCACCCTTTCGTGGAAACAAGGCGTGATGTTATGTTATGTAAGTGGCTACACTACATCTAAGTACAACCTATGAACTTGAGATAAAGTAAGAGATCGTCTTCCTATATCTATAGATCGTCATTGACTATTAATCGATTCGTAGTCATAATGATCCACTCGAACTTTACTGCCCTAATGTTAAGGTCTACGTTAACAACGCCAAGGAAGGTTGTACCAATCCCCCGCAGTTTAGCATGATATACAGTCGTGCACGGCGGCGCTTCGGCCAACCTCGGAAGTCGCCGACGACTGCCGATCGTGCAAATTGACCGCCAATCAAACAAGCCGACGTGAGCATGTGCAGCGTGATGCTGCATGTTTTGTGTTATTTCTACCTTCGTGCACTTAATGTCACGTCCATGATTAAAATGTGGTTAATTAAGTTAAGACTTGTGGTTGTGATTGTGACGAAGCGGTTTTAAACAAAAATAACAAACGCGGTAACAAAGTGATCTCAGTATGTTTATAACTTCAAGATACTTACACTTGGCCGCCTTTAATGGGACCCCTAGAGGTAGGTAGAGGTAGAGGTAGCCACCACATCATCTACCTACGACTTATATGTAACCTTTTAGAGTCAAAAACCTTTTCCCTAGCTCGACTTTCACGAGTACATGGTTTGACAAGCCACTTTGCGTTACTCACACATTCTATCAATCAAGCCTCCCGCTAACAGATTAGGTGGGATCAGTTATCTATATGATACGTCAGAGCGAGCCGGTCGGACGCGGGACGGGGCGACATGGCGGCTCGGATTACTATGACAGCCGCCGTCAGTCGAACTGAGCCGGGCTCATTCTGTCTCCAGCGAAGATCGATTAATTGACACGACCTCATTTTTAGTTTGCCTTTACATTTTATTTCTAAAAACTGTGGGGAGTAATTTGTTGCCGATGATAAACAACTCTTTACCAAGAACTGATCTCCACCAGATATTCTATTCTTAGCTCCCGTATCTAAAACTGGATGTTCACGCATAAATAATCCGGTGAGACAACTCCATCGAATTCCCGAGACTTTGGGCGGAGGCTGCGTCGGCGCCGCAACGTAACTACATAAGAATTCCTTTTTAAGATGTTTAAAATTACAAAGGGAACATAATTTATATGTTTAGCCGCTGTTTCGTGCAGTCGCGGCAGCGAACCGGCGGGGATGAGCGGCGGGACGGGGCGGGACAGGGGGAGGGGGGAGGGGGGGGGGGGTGCACGGGTGCGTGCCGAGCGTGCCAGCACAGCGTGCCGATTATCAGCAGCATCCGAAGAGCGCCGCCGCGCCGTCACGAGCGACCGCAACCCTGCCTACCCTACCTAGGCACGTAGCTAGCTACACCTACCTGAGCCGTACTTACGGCCGGCAGACTTACAATAATACTCCTTTGTCCTCAGGCCTGTGACCGCAATGCTAACTAGTGCTTGGGAAAGGTCAAATAGTCTCACGAAACACGATTGTACCCGAATGTACTAATTAATTGCAGATACGACACGGGAATGTTGTTAACAATCGCATTAACTATGCACTGTTTGTTTGTAGCGATGTGGCGCGAGCTGTGGCTGCAGGCGCGGAGCTCCGATCAGTATTGTGCAGATAGTTTAACTTTATTTCTGTTCAACATTATTTAATAAATCTGCATTGCTAAATTCCATTCCGTGGCCGCTTCGATGACGCTGTTCAAGGCGTGCAAAAACGAGATGAATGTAATAAATAGCTTATCGTCGATCACGCCGATAGCATCTCATACGTACGTAGCTATAGTTATCTCCAGTCACATCCTGAAGTAGCCCACGTACGTGAGAAACGGCTGTCTGTATATCACCTCGGAATCTCATATCGCTACGGAGAAGTTATTATGAAGGATGGTCGTGCCGCGCATCCCTGTTCTATCGGATTCCTATCCGACGATAACTACTGTTTTGAGTGAAATCATTTGGCCATGATGTATGTATGAGACTACATAACTAGTAAAGGTCATTCATTATGTCATTGACCTTCTGTGGATGTGTGTCAGTGTATTCGGTATCGGAAGAGGTTCACCTTAAAATTATTATTATTATTTACTAACAATATAGTGATCGGTGAACAGATGCATCGGATCAGTTCCGGCCGCTAATGGTCTTCGAACACAAAGGTCGCTGTGATCTAATATCAGATGTCCTTAAACATTTTATAAGATTGTTTTTAACGATCTGAAAGCCCGCGGCGCTGAGCGTGTTTTAAATTCTCGATTTGAAGCGGCGATAGCTCATCGGCTAAAGGCATCTAACAGACGCGGCAGAGCGGTCATGAGTTCGAGCCCCGATGCGTGATATTATCACACTTCTGTCTAAAAACTGTAACTGAAAGTAGTCATTTTATTCAGCAACTTTCTTTAAAAAACGTTGTTAAGTACTATGAAAAGTTCCGTCGTTTCATTTTACAATAGTTGAATTGGTGTTTATGCCCGTTCGTGTACAATATATATAATAAAACAGTACACAAAAAAAAAATTAACAGCACGTCAAACACACATAAATAGTTCGTAAGCTAGCCATAACTTTTGAAATATGCTCACTTATGTGTGTTAATATTAATTATCGTAATAAATACGCAACAGCCACGTCAGCCACAACACTACGAGCTATGAGTAAGCAGTACGTGTTCCTGAGATAATGGTGTGGATTAGGAACAAGAGAAATGACCACTGATACAGTACATATTGCAGCATTGGCAAATGCTACATTATAATTTTATCACGAACGACCTTCTTTATAACAAATCCAACCTTATTTTTAACCAGAAAGGTTTTTTTCTTCATATTGGTTTTGAATTTTGAATCAAAAAATGTCATGTTTTTCTCTTACCGAGGTTTTTTTAAGGATTTTTTTTTTGGACACGGGACGGATGTCTAATATATTATTTTTTCCTGCTTTCACAATGAAATAATTTGCTACAATATTAACGGTAATCTATAACGGATTGAACGACAGAGTTCTTGTGCGGTCATCCACTGGATCCAAAAAAAACGAATCGGAAACGATGTTCCCGAAAATATACGAATTTGACCGGATTTTCATATATTTTGTAGCTTAGTTTACAGTGGAGCCTATTACTTTATATACTACCAGTTAACCGTAAATTACCATTGTTACAATTTTAATCAAACGGTAATTTAAATTATTATCTTGCTTCCTAATAACGAATTGACTTGGTGCCAGTTACCCATTTAGGATGTCCTTGTATTTATCTAGTTACATAAGTTTAGGAACGTTTGCAAACGTATCTTAATCGACGCGTAACAAGAATACACAAAATTTAATATAGGGCTCGAACACCAAAGACGTCACGTCGGCTTCACGACATAATCCTTTTTCATAATATTCGTTCTGTGTCTTTTGCTAAGTTTTTATTGCGGAATTAAAACTAAATATTTTTGCAAATCATTTTAGAAAGAAAGAAAGAGAAATACCTAGTTTATTCCGCACAAAAAAAAATATTATTATTATTTTACTGTCTTGAACTCCCGTAAAGTAGCGCCTGATTCCATAACTTGTACACAGTATGTGTCAGTAGCTGTTCCACTGGTACAGGAGCTCACTGTGGGCGAGGCTTAGCTTCCGGTTTGGACAGTTAAATTAATCGTTTGTGCTCCGCAGCTACAGGCACAAGTTTATTATTATTGTCTACGCCGGAAGTAGAGGGTCTGTGAAAAGAGCAACGACTACTTGTACTATGTGATATGTATATGATAAGTTGTGTATTTGACCCGAAAATAGGTCCTACCCAGTATTTTTTTTAAACTAAAGAAATAATGGACGGTATGTGCCTATTCATTGATAAAAATGGGTAAATCGTATTTGACTGTACTACGAGAAAATCCATTGTTAGGAATGAGTCAGTTCTGTAGTTCTACATTACACAACAATCACAAAAGCCAGCAAAAACTCACATTTATTCTAATCTAAATCTGTCTGCTTAGTTATCAGTGGTCTGCATCAGTTCCGAGTTCCCTCACTAGATCACAACGAGACCTTCGCCCCGCTGCGCAGGCGCATAGCCACAGTTGTATGTACAGTCAAACAAGCTGTTTGGTATAATTAGTATATCAGGCCAACATAAACATATTTCCACTATACTGCCAATATTCATTTTAATTATGAGCATAATAACTTTTTAAGCTTATTGGCTATGGCAGACTTAAGATATTGATAGCAAATATTGAACTAGGTATTCGTTACACTCATAGTAGTTGCCAGTTAGCTGCCTGTGTATACCAAAGAGCTAGTTTGCCTGTACTTACTACGAGCACGTCACATTACACGTGTATTAGCTTTGCACTGCTGATGTTTAATTAACAGATGTGGAAGGTTATGTTGTGACTGGCTGCTCTTTGTGTTGGGCGTTTTTTGTAGTGTCTAATTATGTACGTAGCCTACGTTATAATGTATTTACAGCTCATGTCCTGTTCGTTTTCAAAACCTTGAGCTTATGGCATAGATACACATAAAGTCACGCCTTTTTCCCTTGGGGTAGGCAGGGGCAGAATTCCCTGAACTCCAAGAATGTTCGGAAAACGATGACTTAGTGCTACTTACTAGCAGGAAGGATATCACGACTAATTTCTTTCTTAATGTCGAAAGCAGAACAGCTGGTATTACATATTTAATCATCAATTAAGCCAAATACGTTATAACGGATAGTGGCAGCTACAACGTGACAGACATTCTAATTGACCGATAATTAGCTAGTTGTATCACGAGAGAGTTTACTGATCCTGGAACTGTACATTGACACTTGACAGAACGGATAGCGGGTGGTGGATGGTAAGTACCAGCACTAAGGCTTCAAAGGTTCAAAAGTTTTATAGGTAAAAAGTGTGTTAGGTTAAACGAGTGTCATACTTTAAGGCAGTATAGTAACGTACTAATGAAAATTAATAACTTGTACAGTGGGAACAACTAGGAAATATGAAAAAAATGCACCTTCTTCACCTAACACTCTGTATAGGAGCCATCCATCACATAATTTTACGTTGACGTAATTGTAGAGTGTAGAGCGAAGTACACACATGTCATGATAACTGAAGTAACCTCGATGTTCATGATACGTCACATTCTGTGCTGCGTCCGTCAAATACTTACTTGTGACGAATTACACTTTCATGAGGATATTTGTGCAACAACGACATCTAATAAACTTATTAGCGAAGAGAACAAAACGATTAACTGTGTTCATCAATACATCGCTAATTGTTCGAAGGGCTTTCGTAAGGTTCGGTTTCCGATTAAATAGCTAGAATGGAGAAGATTGCCTTTCTAATTTTAGGCAAAACCATAAAAAAGTCTCGAAACGATTTTTGGTTAAGTATCCAAATTGTTTTGGAGGAGTGCCGAATTAATCGGTGTCAGTGAGGGCCGGAGTAACGGGGCGGGCAGTGCGTCCGGCCGTTGCCCACAGATATACATAAAACTGGGCATACATTGCCCACATATGCTTAACCCGTCGCTTTATATGCGGAGCCGCGGGCAGCCACGCGCCTGCGAGTGGACGCGATTTTTGATATATCGGCTCTCGACCGCAATTTCGATTTGGCGAGGTTTCAATACTTGATAGGATTTGAGTTTGTATGTATAATGTATGGCGGGCGTCACACAGGTACAGGGTGATGCAATGACGGTACATGCAGCTCGATTTACTTAAGACAACGCTACATCAAATTAGTGGAGCTCTTTATCCCAAATGCAGTGTACGTTAAACTTAAACCAAACTGTGGGTAATAAGAACTAAAGAAGTACAATATTATAATAAGAACTAAAGAAGTACAATAATATAATAAGAACTAAAGAAGTACAATAATATAATTCATAGAATGAAGCTGTTTGCATTCCCTGCAATAACATGGACAACCTGCATTATTCAATCAACATGTTTACCGTTTCTGTAATATAGGCTATTTCAATAACTACAATAAGTATTGGATACCTAGGTATGTTGTTGTCGTGATGAAGTGATATCATAACATGAAATATGGTCACCCTTGACACAGTTCTCAATTATCATCACAATATCAGCCTGTAAACGTGCATTGATGATCATGGAACTTGTACATTGTCATTTCAGTACAGGGGGAAATTTTCTTTTTACTTCATGATTTTAAAGCATGCCACTATTCATATTGTATTAAATGGTTGTGCCCGACAGGATCTTTGTAACTGTAAAAGTTCTCGTACACACATCATGAGATATGCAATAAAGATTTGAGTTAGAATCGTAATAAACACCTCACTTTGCTCGGCATATGGCATAATTTCGTTTGTTGTTAATATTACAACCTCTATGGGCGCTGAAGTGAACATCCGGCGCACCCGCAGTCAGCTTCGCTGCAAGTATCAGGAGGGCACTTGGACGACTTCGAAGACATCCGTCCGTTGGACTGCACTCTGGAGAAGAAGTGACTTAAGAGGATTAAGTCACATTCAAAGCTGGACCAATGTATCTACAAACCCTTGCTCATCGTCTTCTTCATTTCAGCCGAAAGACGTTCACTGCTGTAAAATGGACAGGCTTCCCCCAAGCGTCGGCACATCGACCGGTCCTAGTGATACTGACATCCAGCGGATCCCCGCCACCACCCCCAGGACATCGGTCTACCTGCAAATACTTGCTCATCGTCGTCCACAACTACATACGCTCATGCGACGGAAGCTAGTCTGAACAAGGATAAGCAGTGCTGTGACACGTGTCACTCCACCACGGCGACCTATCATGTCATGGTCCGAAGACTTGTCGACTGTTGACTGTGGAGGCGAGTGAAGGTCGTGGTCACATTCCTAATACGCACCAGTTTTAATGCGTATGGCAATATTAGACATTTATTGACGGAAATGAGTATCAATGTCACAAAACCCAATGGCTACATTATGAATTAATTAAAGTAAGGTTAATGAGACCTATAGGGCGTCAGCAGAACTACTATTCGACTTTGACGGATGGAAAAACACCCAAGTTTTTCCATAAGTCTTCATACTTACCTACTTGCCGATTTTTATACGGAACTCTAAAAATAGAAACATGATGTTAGACATTATAAAAAACCTATAAGTATACAATAACGACGCAGAGATCGGTTCTTTAATTATGCAGAAATCCGTCGGAAGCCACACATCTCAGCACTTCTTACAACTATCATTAATGTAATGCCTACGTTCTTATAGCATTACAAGCGAAAAAAACGTTCACAAAAACATGTATGATTTATGATAAAATACATCATAGAATTGGTTGCAAAGTTCACATCATTTTCAACAAAATAAACCACAGAAGGTTCACAAAAACATCGTCATAGTGAAAACCTCCGAAACTAAATAAATTGATTTAATTTTATAAGTTGCCTATATTTTATCGTAAATTCGCTGTTTGCCAGCGACGTCGTCCGTGTAGATTTTAAACTTTCCATACATTACTCATTTATTTCAGAATTTTCAAAAATCCTTTAACTATTTTTTCGTCTTTTTAACCGAAAGACCAAATACTAATTCTTTGTATTTTTATTTACGACGACGATTACGTAATTTCATACAAACGTTCCTCCCCTGTTTGGACATTCTTCCCGGGGGGTTCTCCAGGCAGAATGTCCAAACATCCTTTCTTAGTGGATTCCTACGTCTTAAAGGAACCCCCAGGGGAGTTCAGGTGTAAAGGCTCTGCGTACATGAATCATTCAGCTATTCTGTAGGTATAAGCCGCGTAGGATACGTTGTAAGACCATGAACTGCACTGATCTGTTTTCTCCTTAAACTGCCAGCATTCACGCATATCACTTTGCGCATTAATGCTGACACTTGTGTGTGTGAACTCCTCACTACGCTATAAGGAGTGGATCTTCTAAGCTCGCCGTTATCGTCGCGTGTCCGTGGTTCAGTATCAAGGGTATCGGCCGGCCGCTGGTCGCCGTTGTTTATAACTAACAGTTACATAAGCGCGCGCGCAGTGCTGGCATGCCACGCGCGCGGATGGCAGCGCGGGCGCTGGCGGCGTCGCTGGCGCTCGTTGTGACAACAATCTTGACTGTGGTAGCTACAGCAGCAGCTTCAGCACCACCAACACCTGACACCCTCTCAGCCCTCGGCGCCATCCTGCCGCCTTTCTTCAGCGATCATTTCGATGAGCTGGTGAAAGCGGCGTCTGCTAGCTGTACGTGTTTGTTGTGGACGTTATTATTTTGTTGAGCAATAAGTGATGCAGTGTGATGTGCGGTGTTCGATATTTGCTCAGTGTGATCTGAAAGTAAACCACGACCTGATGGTATAATAGTAACAGCAT
This sequence comes from Apamea monoglypha, assembly GCA_911387795.2. Classification (NCBI taxonomy): domain Eukaryota; kingdom Metazoa; phylum Arthropoda; class Insecta; order Lepidoptera; family Noctuidae; genus Apamea; species Apamea monoglypha. The sequence continues at coordinate 294,203 of OU426933.1, read as the reverse complement.
CATCAACGACCATCCCGCGGAAAATGTAGACCGCGTTGTGAGGAAAATGGCTGTAAAATGTAGGATCTTTGGTAGTAAAGAATAGGGCGTCGTATCAATTCAACACTGCATAGGTACCATTTCACAAAACATGAGCAGTTTGAAGATCATTAACATTAACATTAGCAATTTGAAGATTTTTATAAACTGTCTTTGAACTTGAACTTGTGTCATCCACAAACACTACATACTTACCTACATTTTATTTCAACTATGCTATGTTGATTAAGTACAAATCGAGTAATGCAGAGATAAGTAGGTGCAGGACCATTCACAGCGATGCGGACGATTGGGTTTGATGTCCAATGGGCTCTTTCCCTTTTTGTTTATATACATATATTTGTACGTAGGTAATATTATATATTTTAGTTTTAGTTTGATAATGTATTTCAGTGCCTGCATTTTCTTTACATGCAGAGATAAAGGCTAATTATATTCCATAGAACTACTACTGCTCATATCTTTTGTGTTGTCTACAGAACTCTGTTCGATCTCCTCTATTCCCTGCACTGTTGAAGTTCACTCCCAATGTAGCCACAAATAACTTACTGCTGCCATAACGGGTTATTGTAGGCGTACATTTCGATCCTCGCAGGCCAAAAGTTAACGTCCTACAATCCGCTTATTTGTATGATGTATTACTTCAGCTGAAAAAAGACGAGTTGAGAGTAGCTCAGTCAATCATCATCATAATTATCATCAACACCACCTTCACACATCTTCCTATTCTTATATAAAGTAAAACAAACATAAGCTACAAAATGAACATCAAGACACAATTATTTTATAAGCTTTTAACGAATAATTTAAACTTAGAGTAAACAGTGGCTAACCTCTCCAAAGTAACATTAAGTCTAAGTTAAACACTTATGAAAGAGCATCACATTCACACCAATTGGACCTCCAAACATCTCGCACAAGATCACGCTTCAATTTTTACGAAGCTTCGACTATTTACCTCAATGACTTTTAAATAATAAATGTCATCTCAATTACATCCTTAATAACTTTATATTATATTGCGTTTTAGCATTATATAAAAAATTATGAACTAACATAGCATCATAATGGATCTGAATCTATTACGTACAAAGGTAATCATTTAAAATGCGTCGACAAAGGTCAATGTTAGTAAGTTGAACAACATCAACAAAGGATTCCCGCTGAGAGCGAGTCGAGTGGGCGAGTGCACTGCCCAGTGTATTGTGGACTACAGCCAAACAGAGCACAGTACTGAATTTGGCAAAGTTTAAGACACTCGCCTTTGCGAGCAACGCGCCACGAAAGTCCCAAGATGTTCTGGACGCTTTGCATCTTAAACAATGTATTAAACCGTGATTTATGGACGATAACTACAAATTATATTGAAACTTAGTAAACATTATAATCAAAATTACTTTATGATCATTTTATTTTGTTCGGAAACACGTTCTGCCGTATTTTCGTTACGCGCCGCCGTCGTTCATACAGACGAGGCATCTATCGATATTGACGTTTTAATTTCAATCGAAATATTTTTATGACATTAAATGCACTCCAAAATGAAAATTCTTAAAGTCGTTATAACTTAAACATCTGCAGAAACTTCCTGAAATATGTGCCTTCTAAGACTGAAGCGTTACTTGTAACATTTTCCAGGTGACGCTCTCCCGCAGCAGCTGCTGTTTTCTCGCAGCACGTCGCTGGAGGCGCCGCAGACGCAACTGCTGAGGATCACGCGAGGTGGGCGGCGCGCGCTCAGCGTGTCTAATGCGGCCGAACTCGTCCGGCGCGGCGACGCTCTGGTGCTGTACGTACCCGGCTGGTGGAACACCCCCACCGACGCCTCCTCGAGCGCAGTCGTGCACGCGCTCATGACCAAGCACTCCACCGTGCACCTCCTCGACACGCGCCTCTCTTTCTGCCGAGGATACGTCACCGCCGTGTCCAACGTGTCACCCCTCTCTCATATACTCTTCAACTTCTTTAAAAAGCTACACAAATCAGGATACCCTCTATCCTCAATTCATATCATAGGCTTTAGTTTGGGCGCACATGTCGCCGGTTTGACTGGGAAATTGGTGAGAAGAAAACTGAACGCTACATTAGGTCGCATCACTGCGCTGGACCCGGCGCGGCCGTGCTTCGCGCGCTCCGAATATAGGTTAGACAAGGGAGACGCGCAGTTTGTGCAGGTGATACATTCGAGCACCGGCGTGCTGGGCATCGAGGAGCCCGTGGGCCACGCCGACGTGTACGTGAACGGAGTGAGCGGCAAGCACCCTGAGTGTCGCGACCGGAGCATCAGCCTCGAGTGCGATCACGCGCAGGCCTGGAAGCTGTACTCAGCGTCGGCGGTGAACGAGAAGTCACTGATGGGCCGCCGGTGCGCCAGCTGGGACGAGCTGCTGCAGAACGACTGCAGCGGGCAACAGACTGTTCTAGGGCACTCGTGCAGCTCCAACGCAAAGGGGATGTTCCTCTACAAATCAGAGTTGGAACACGAGCCGCAGTTTCGAACAAGAGAACTGCTAGTGTTCAACCCGTTTAGCTTACTGAGGTGGCCGTTCAGGAGCTGGCAAAGTAATAAGTAACCACAAACAATTAGTATATTTAATAACTATCCACTTAAAATGATAAGGTGCATCTGTGATTCTGTGTTCGTGAGTCATAACCATTTTTGCAGAATAATCTATGATTAATTGTGAAGTAATTTGCCCCTTTACGAGTAATATCTAAGTACACAACGTTGTGATTACGTGACTGTGATATTAGTTAAGTTTACTTTTGTGAAATGCAGTTTTGTTGTAAAATGAAAAACTATCAAACAGCGTGTTTTATTTATACGAGCGTACAGCAGCGACATCTAGCCAGTACAGTTGGTTGAGTTAATATTTTTCTGTAGAGGTTCTAAAACTATCCGCTTGGCGACGCCACCGGCGACTGTACTTAGTCAAGATTGATGACCAGGGCTGGCTAACCATTAAGTTGGACAGAGATTTGTGCGACGGATATTTACATTATTTATTTAACCAGACACATAAATTGTGGTTATCTGCCGGTTAGTAACTTTAAGAAACAGGTACAGCTGGTACCGTTGCACCAAGTTACAACTTACTATAAACATTCTGTACTTTTGTAAATATCTTTCAAACTACAGTGGAGTAACAAATGAAAGTCGGAAAAAATAAGTAACGTTTGAGATACTCAGTTACTGCTATACAGGGTGTGGACCCATTAAATGGCTTTCATCTACGCATTCAGTACATCACACTAACTAACATTGGCGCCGATTCCCTGGTTCACAAACTAAACTAAAATGTTCAGTGTATATTTTTCTTTCTATTTCATTAAGAAAAGGACAGAAGACAAATATTAGTTTAGTCCTGTCATAATAATATACTCCATAGACAAATTAGACGTGATTAAAAACATGGCTACTAAAAATACGTCAATTTACGTCAGGCGCTGACTAATTTGACAGTACTAAACTAATATTTATGTTCTGTCCTTTTCTTAATGAAATAGAAAGAAAAAGATGCACTGAACTTAAATTTTAAATCACAATGATGAGAAGAATAAGTAACTATCGACTTTATGTAGAGCATCTTTTTACAGCCGTTATATCTGTTTTTTTTAAATAATCTCATATCCAAATCACCTCTTGAGTTTCTCTATACTTAGTTAATTACATTTTCTCACAATTAACTAAAACGTAGCATGCCTGTTAAGGCGTCTCCTAAACTATTCAAATCAGATTGATAGCTTTCCTTTTGGGCGTGAAATTTCATTAACCTCGCTGTAGTTGGAGCAGCAATTTGGTAAAATATCACGTTTCTCAGGCCATTTATATTCCATCAGAGCTCATCAATATATCCGGGGGCAGCACATCGTGTCCATGACGGCTGATTAATGGTACTCAGCGGGGCAGGGGCGGGCCGAGGGGGCTGCGGTGCGGGGGGCTGCCTCCCCGCCCCGCCGCTAGTAGACCCGTCGAGTCCAGATTGTATAATAACTACTCCGACTATCTATTTTTTATCGATTTGGTTTGGGATGCCCGAGACAGTTGAATGTACGTCGGCACGTCATTGCTCAGAGGTATTTGCAAGGGACCTGCCACACTGTTGTATTTTTGTAAGTACCTACTCGCAAGTCGCAAACTATTTAAGTAATTTATACTTGGTATCAAGTATTAAAGTTCTATTAAAAGTACTTTGTAAGTATCTATCTGTAAAAAACCTCGTATTAACAGTTTAAACAAGAATTTTATTATGATACAAATTATGAAAGTCACCACTATTAGCGTGAAAAGGCGTCAACTCCATAAAGTTAACTCATCAATAACAGAAATGTGGGTATTTTTACAATTCACAACAGATTATTTCCACAGTGTTTTTCTTTTTCGCCCACTTGAATGTATGTAAGAATAAGTTTTAAAAGTAAAAAACTCTTCCTGTATAATTTTCGCTCCGGGGAATGTGTTGTTCTCACTCGTACAAACACAAATAAGTAAGCTATTCTTAAAAAAATATATTGCACTAGTACACATAGCATAATAATTGAAATGACAAATTAAGAACCAAAATAGAACAAATCAGAGCGCGGCGGTGCGGCGGTGCGGCGGTGCGGAGGCGGTGCGGAGGCGCTGCGGGCAGCACCTTGTAACTGTCAGTGTCAGGTTCCACACTGACAACTTTGCGGATAGATGGCGGCAGGTGTTCCGACTGTAACACAGAAGTACTTCTAAACAGGCACACTGAACAACTGAACAAGTTCTGTAGACTCGAGCGAGGTGACGTCAGAGTGCTGAGTGCTCAATGCTCAACACTGAACTACAGGGTGCGCCGTGCGGGAGTGCGGGAGTGCGGGTCGAGTTAGTTGGCTTGGCTATTGTTTGTGCCGATTATTGGAGCAGTCCGAACTATTTGTAGTTTGGTTCGACATGTCTTGCTTGTCTTGTTGTTAGCATTGTTATATTACGATAAACTATACATATACTTAATAACTATTGTAGAGGCGGTAGAGTTTGCAAATTCTCTGTTTATTGTGACTTCCCAAAATAACACAAAGTTCTTTTTTAAGTTCCATTTATTTATTTTCAGCTTGTCTAATCAAATACATGAAGTTTCTCTTGAGGGTAGAATATCTTTTACTCAAAACTCACATGATACACAAACACAGAGGGAGGTTTATCTGCGTACTTATGAACCACTGTACTAATGTAGGTAGGTACATGAGTACTCTTACGGGTTTAATAAATAGGGGTCAAATATAGGTCATACAGTACAAGTAGCTGATAGCGTTAGGTACATTAAATAAACAACCATTACTACTACCGACATGTGAAATATTTAGTTACAAGAGAACACGACCGTATATAAACGCTCAAGTTCACTTCACGAACAACATTATGAGGACGCAAACTAATGACTTTTACTGAGAATCGCAACTATCTTGAGAGTACTTTAATTAAGGCAGCCCATCTCGCCAGCAATCCGTCCGGTACCTCCGGGCCCCCGGGCCCCGGCAGGTACCCGTGTTTCCGCGAAGCCGTGGATGGAGGCTGCCCCCTGTTGCCCACGCTTGCCCACTCGCTGCCCTCGCCTGGTTCTAGGAACATGTAATTAGGCACGCTATGACGTCCAGACACGCCTTCAGCACCACATGTATTGACACGACACGCGACACGGAGAGCAGCAGAAGGTTTAGTCTGCGTAAACTGTTAATACAGTACAATTTGATGTAAGTGTGCAATTTGTCGTAGTGCAATGAATGACAAATGCGTATCAAACGACGTTTCCAACACACTTGCGAAGAAAAACCGAAACGATAAATATTAAATTTGTGAAAATAGCTCACGGATTTACGTTTCTTTTGCCACTCCTTCGCATTTCGAAGCTGAAGCTCTGACGCAAAGCCGCCAAACAGACTAATTTGTTAAAGATATAAAAGCAAAATATTTTTATTTATAGGACACTAAATAATGTTTATTTTTTGACAAATATAAATAATTTGATGAAATATACACGCGGAGTTTCGCTAGCTAATTTAATTTGACCCTGTATATGTATATTCACAAGGAATTCAATGAATAGGTTTTAGTTGCCGCTATGAAATGAAATGAAAGATTTGGGACAAGGGAAAGACATGAGTTTAGGTAAAGTAGTTATGAAACTGCACATGACTAGGTGTGAGGACACTCGTGTGATACCTACTAGGTGTGAGGACACTCGTGTGATACCTACTAGGTGTGAGGACACTCGTGTGATACCTACTAGGTGTGAGGACACTCGTGTGATACCTACTAGGTGTGAGGACACTGGTGTGATACCTACTAGGTGTGAGGACACTCGTGTGATACCTACTAGGTGTGAGGACACTCGTGTGACACCTACTAGGTGTGAGGACACTCGTGTGATACCTACTAGGTGTGAGGACACTCGTGTGATACCTACTAGGTGTGAGGACACTCGTGTGACACCTACTAGGTGTGAGGACACTCGTGTGATACCTACTAGGTGTGAGGACACTCGTGTGATACCTACTAGGTGTGAGGACACTGGTGTGATACCTACTAGGTGTGAGGACACTCGTGTGACACCTACTAGGTGTGAGGACACTCGTGTGACACCTACTAGGTGTGAGGACACTCGTGTGATACCTACTAGGTGTGAGGACACTGGTGTGATACCTACTAGGTGTGAGGACACTCGTGTGACACCTACTAGGTGTGAGGACACTCGTGTGACACCTACTAGGTGTGAGGACACTCGTGTGACACCTACTAGGTGTGAGGACACTCGTGTGACACCTACTAGGTGTGAGGACACTCGTGTGATACCTACTAGGTGTGAGGACACTGGTGTGATACCTACTAGGTGTGAGGACACTCGTGTGATACCTACTAGGTGTGAGGACACTGGTGTGATACCTACTAGGTGTGAGGACACTCGTGTGATACCTACTAAATCAGAACCTCTCCCGTGGCTCGGTTTATGAACTCATACGACTGTTGTAATGCCATTTCATAAACTAATATTTCAATTTGGTCGTCAAGAACTAATACAAACTCTAAAAACATGTAGGTGCTCTAGTTAGTGTATTGTTAAAAAAACCCGGTGCATTTCTTCTCAGCAGCGAAAACAAAGTTGCAAGTTCCAAGTGCGGGTTCAAAGGTGAGTTCTCTTTTATTCTAATGCATTTTAGGACATTATTTTGTGATCGGACGTTCGGCTTGTCTCCTGTCCTTTCTCTTTCGACATTATTACGTACTTAGGAGTATTCATCAAAACTTCATTAGGTATAGAAACCAAACCAATAGACACGAACATGATAACAATGTTATAACTGTACACTGCACTGCGAGTGCGACCAACAATAAATAATAATATACCTGTTTAAAATTTAAATATGTTTGCCTGTGACCAAACGTCGAGTATCACGATTGTTTTAAATTATTAGTTTATTGCACATGAATAAAGTTCGTCCGTTTGGTGTCGGACACAAAGAATAGCACCATCCCATATCTTCCCGTGGGTGTCGTAAGAGGCGACTAAGGGACTTACCAGAGAATGGGCAGCAGCGCTCTCTGTCTGTTTGTAAGAACTATTCTGCGATCGCCAACCCGCCTGCCAAGCGTGGCGATTATGGCAACCCCCCCCCAATGGATAGCACATTACAGAAATGGCCCCTAGTGCCCGGCAGCCCGTCTACCCTTGACTACGGCAGCGGTCGAGGTTACGGCGTGGCAAGGGGTGCGAAGAATCTCCGGATGGGATCCGGCTGCCAATACCAACGACGACTGGACCTGGCAACATATAACACGCGTACGCTCCGGACCGACGAGAAGATAACGGAACTCGAAGAGGAGTTGAGCAGGCTGCGATGGAGTATTGTAGGATTATCTGAAGTCCGAAGAGAGGGGGAGGACACGGTAATCCTGAAATCCGGCAACCTGCTCTATTTCCGAGAGGGTGACCGGCAGTCCCAGGGTGGTGTTGGGTTTATCGTCCACAAGTCCCTTGTGAACAACGTGGTGAAGATCGAGAGTGTGTCGACCAGGGTAGCGTACCTTATACTCAGAATATCCTCAAGATATTTGCTGAAGGTCATACAGGTCTACGCCCCGACCTCGGCACACCCCGACGACGAAGTGGAGACCATGTATGAGGACATTTCTAAAGCCATGCATGGTTTCAAAACTCACTTTACCGTGGTCATGGGGGACTTCAACGCGAAACTGGGCAAGCGAGACGGGGATGAGCTGCAGGTGGGGCAATTTGGAGTTGGACGTCGAAATCACCGGGGCCACCAACTGGCTAGTTTTATGGAGAAGGAGGGCCTCTATATGATGAACTCCTTCTTCAGAAAGCGTGAGCACAGGAAGTGGACCTGGCAGAGCCCCGATGGTGCAACTAAAAATGAGATTGACTTCATCATGTCAACCAAGAAGCAAATATTCAATGATGTCTCAGTGATCAATACGCTGAAAACCGGGAGCGATCACCGCATGGTAAGAGGCACATTGAACATCAATATCAAGCTTGAAAGGTCTCGACTGATGAAGTCTACGCTCCGTCCAGCACAAATCCGGATCCATAACCCCGAGAGCTTTCAGCTTGAACTCCAGAACCGTTTCGAGTGCCTAGGAAGCTCAGTGGACGAATACAACGATGGGTTCGTGGAAGCTGTCCATACGACCGGGTCTAAGTTCTTTAAGACACGTCGTACAGATCAGAACAAGAGGCTCTCCGATCACACTCTCAAGCTCATGAAGGAGCGGCGTGAGATGATCCTGCAGTCTCCAGACGAGGCGTGGAAATACCGGCAGCTCAATAGACGGATCTCTAAATCCTTGAAGAGCGACCTCCGCCGCTTTAATACCGAGCGTATCAAAGACGCGATCGAGCGGAACAAAGGCTCCAAGGTATTTGCAAGAGATCTGGCTATTGGGCAGAGCCAGCTCACGAAACTGAAGACCGACGATGGTAGGATCTTATCCGCCAAACCGGAGCTTCTGAGGGAGATCGAGAGCTTCTATGGACAGTTGTACACGTCAACCAGTAAACCCGTTGTAGATCTAGCAAACGACCCAAGAGCTAGACTGACCCGACACTATACCGAAGACATCCCGGACTTCAGCCTGTACGAGATTAGGATGGCTCTGAAACAGCTCAAGAACAACAAAGCACCAGGTGATGACGGAATTACGGCCGAACTCCTGAAGGCGGGTGGAAAACCGGTACTTGAGGCCCTTCAGAAGCTGTTTAATTCCGTCATACTCGAGGGGAAAACGCCACAGGCATGGTGCAGGGGTGTGGTGGTACTCTTCTTCAAGAAGGGCGACAATGCCCGGTTGAAGAATTATAGGCCCATCTCACTTCTAAGCCATGTCTACAAGTTGTTTTCAAGAGTCATCACGAATCGTCTCGCGCGCAGGTTTGACGATTTTCAGCCTCCCGAACAAGCCGGTTTCCGAAAAGGCTTTAGCACCGTGGACCACATACATACGCTGCGGCAAGTTATACAGAAGACCGAAGAGTATAACCTGCCACTCTGTTTAGCGTTTGTGGACTACGAGAAAGCCTTCGATTCGATCGAGACCTGGGCTGTACTGCAGTCTCTCCAACGGTGCCAAATCGACTATCGGTACATCGAGGTGTTGAAGTGTTTGTACAAAAACGCCACCATGTCAGTCCGACTTCAGGACCAAGCTTCCGAACCTATCCTTCTGCAGCGAGGGGTGAGACAGGGAGACGTCATATCTCCGAAACTGTTCACCGCTGCACTAGAGGATGTCTTCAAGGTTCTGGGCTGGAGAGGGCTAGGCATCAACGTCAATGGCGAGTACATCACTCACCTTCGGTTTGCCGACGATATAGTGGTCATGGCTGAGACCATGGAGGACCTCAGTATAATGCTCGATGACCTCAGCAGAGCTTCCGGAAGAGTGGGTCTTAAAATGAACATGGACAAAACCAAGATCATGCTGAATGCCCATGTCACACCCACTCCTATCAAGATCGGAGACTCAACACTCGAAGTTGTAGACGATTATGTGTACCTGGGACAAACGGTCCAGTTAGGTAGGTCTAACTTCGAGAAAGAGGTCAATCGTCGAATCCAACTCGGCTGGGCGGCGTTCGGGAGGCTGCGCGGTATCTTCTCGTCCAACTTACCACAGTGTCTCAAGACGAAAGTCTATGACCAGTGTGTGTTGCCAGTGATCACATACGGGACTGAAACGTGGTCGCTCACAATGGGCCTCATCAGAAGGCTTAAAGTCACTCAAAGGGCAATGGAGAGGGCTATGCTCGGAGTTTCCTTGCGTGATCGAATCAGAAATGAGGACATCCGCAAGAGAACCAAGGTTACCGACGTAGCCCGAAGAATTGCCAAACTTAAGTGGCAGTGGGCAGGGCACATTGCTCGCAGAACGGATGGCCGATGGGGCCGAAAAGTTCTGGAGTGGCGACCGCGAACCGGAAGACGTTGCGTTGGAAGGCCTCCCACTAGGTGGACCGATGACCTGGTGAAGGTTGCGGGAATCCGCTGGATGCGAGTCGCACGGGACCGGTCAATGTGGCGACACTTGGGGGAGGCCTATGTCCAGCAGTGGACGTCTATCGGCTGAAATGATGATGATGATGATGAATAAAGTTAGAATGAGCTTCTTGAATCGTTTTATTTCAGTATTTTCAGTTGTATTTTGCAGAGTAGGGCTTAGCTGTCTCTTCAGTTCCAACTTTATCGACTTCGTCAGAGTTAGCGTTCGTTTGTTCACTCTATTCTATAGAAAAGACTTCACAAACAAACTTGTAGCTCCAAGATGCCGACCATTCATTACTGCCCATTGTACTTTGTATGAAAGAACATCTATAGAATATAACATTATTCTTTGTAATGAATGATTGAAGATAAACATTAACGTCACAAACATGGGTGGTTCAGTTCAAAAGATTATTTCAATAATTATTCGCTTTATTGTTAACTATTGTTGTTATCGAACACGAACTATCAACTATGGCGGAACTATCAACTGTTCTACTGATTCTGCAAGGATTACTCATATCCGCGGAATATTTGAAATGATTACAATTTGATTATAAGCTGCGTAAGTACCTATATTAATATTTGTATTTTATATGTATATAAAAATACAAATCAGCTAAAGTAAACAGGTTCTGATCGCTGATCCTAGCACGCGCGTGTGCCCGACCCCTGGACCTCTCGTGTTCCTACATCTCTATAGATAACGGTGTTGGTGCATTTCATACATTTTTACAAGCTTTTTATTAACTTTCTTCGGTCGTATGTTTCGGATACACTATTTGAAATCCATTTTAAACACATCATGCCACATATTTATCGCATTGGGGTAACCTGTAATGGTAGATGTAAGAAGATAAATAAAGTTATAACATCACCCCATGTTCCCTCGAACGGTTGGGCTGGGCAGAGGTGTACTATTGCCTCCATCTTTTAATGTAATTTTAATTACGTAGGTACTGAATATGTTGAAAAGAAAATAAAATAAATTTAATTTAGGCAATACCTTTTACATAAATTAAAATAAAAATTATCGATACTGCAACAGAACAGAACAGAATAAAATGACAATGTAATTAAAATAAACGAATGCGTCGCCGTCCGTACAAATTAAAAAGGTCACAGGATTAATATCAAAATGTAAAACTAAACGAATGAGTAGCTAGGTACGAGTACGACTGTACGAAGACTGTACTGCAGGGTCGCAGAATTGAAATTAAAGATCTAATTCACGTACGTGAATTAGATCTTTAGCAGGTACGACACGATACTCTTTTCAGACTGCATACTGTTTATGTACTTAAACAACATACCTACTGCATGCAAAAGCATGCAGTATGTTGTATAAGTACATAAGGAGATATGAACAGTGCGCTTTGTATGTAAGAACATACAAAGCGCACTGATCATATCTCCAAAGTCTCCTTCTTCAGGGGTCTACGACAATTAGTTATTTGTTAAGACATACCTATTTGAACTAAGTCACGTGAACTAATCCCACATCTAGTGGTCAGCCATGTGAGCCATGTGCAGTCGCACAGTCGGTCAGTAACTCATTCATTAGTGAGTGGTCGGTGTAATCGCTAATAAATACTTAGCGTCTAAGGGCGATGGTCATTGGTCAGTGTGGCGTATAGCGCCGCCCAAGGCGCGTGCGCCATTTATGCGCGCGCTACAAATTATGTTATTGCTGTAAAGTTAAACGACGCAGCGCGAGGGCATCTTGTTCGACGAGTAGGTACTTGTGTTATATAGATATGATGGTGGGCACGATTATCAAGAGATATGGTGTAGTTATGGCATTTTCATAGTGCTGTAGAGAGAAAATCTGTATTTTCTCTTTATTCAATTACAAGCTTGTATGCAAATGTACACGATTGCATCGTACAATATACAAACTACCCTCATGGTTTGTATAAACTCAACGTATAGTATAATCTAATCTGATCAACTGACATGATCTATGAACGTACACAAAACATCTCAAACATGGATAAGTAACTCTGTCAAATAAGTATTTCCTACTTTTTTTGCACAAATAAAGTCAAACTAAAGCAAAGAGCAAACTACATTTGATAAATCTATGAAAATAAAACATTTCGTTGCAACAAAGGATTTTTTACGGTTCTAAAAAGTACCGAGGATTAAATTATCGTAGTGGGGTATCAGAAATACAACAATAGTATGGAATTATTATTAGTGGCACATTGTGCCAGCCGCGGGCACTTCCCGAAATGGCCGGGTCACGCTCGGCTGGGCCGGATAGCGGGCTGAGCGGGCATTGTCGCCGCAGCACCGAGCTCATATTGTAGGGCGAAAGGTTCCTGATGAGTACCAAGTCAGGATTAAAGTTACATGACAGAATTGAGAAAATAGTTACAATCGACTCACGATCCACTAAGTTATGTGATATTTTTCCATCCATCGAATGACGATTATTATTGTTAGATACATCGTTAAGTCGGGTCCACACAATAGCTCAATATTATTTATTACTTCATAAGTTACCAAATAACTTTCTATCTGAAAACCAGCTGACTCACAATGCAGCGTTAAATTGAGTTCAAAATGAATCACTATGAGTATAATGACCATTTGCTATAACGTCATACCAACTAGGCAAGTCCTAATTAAGGCAAGCCACAACGTCATTTGCACGAGATAGGCCGTTCGTAAAGTTAGTGCTATGCTAACTTGGGATTAGAAATCGCGATTTTAGGCCATGCGTAGGATTAATGGACATAAGTGACAACGAAATGACTCTATTTATTTAGTTCGGCACCAGTTTTGCAGATCGTATGGACTCGGCTTTATGTCTGAATGGTAAAGTTTCAATCAATTCAATTGTTTTCTGTTGGGAACTAGATAAAAACTTAGTATGTCAGCTGTCTGTCATCCCACACGAGTCGTTACTAACCTGGGGAAGTAGGTGAACGTGCTTCTCTTCGTATTTACCTCATAAGTACATAGTAGAGTGTATGTAGCGAAGTACTTACCGCTTTATATGTAACATGTAACACGTGTCCTCGAATGCATTCAGCAGCGGAGCTTTGTTCCACGAGTAAATCCGAGGGTGAATACAAAATGTGCCGTACCTACCTAGACAGGTATCTTTACAACACTCTTAACAAACTCTCTACGGCTCTAATACCGGAGCTTGTTACTCCGGACGTGACCTGCATAGCAACGCTCCAGAGCTTAACTTTGTGAACTAAGATCGATATACTTACGAGAAACTAATGAAATTCGTGCAACGTGCCTCTCGCGCAGCCCTACAGCCGCACAGCCGCACAGCCGCACAGCCGCACAGCCGCACAGCCGCACAGCCGCACAGCCGCACAGCCGCACAGCCGCACAGCCGCACAGCCGCACAGCCGCACAGCCGCACAGCCGCACAGCCGCACAGCCGCACAGCCGCACAGCCGCACAGGCGGCGGCACACAGCCGCACAGCCGCACAGGCGGCGGCACACAGGACCGTGCCGCGTGCGTTTGTTCTCTAATGGACTTGTGATACGAGCCCCTGCACCGGACGCGGCCGACATTAGGCGCGACTCAATTGGACGCGCCCAACTAGGAAATTATCGTTTTAGCCGCGGCTAATGCTCCTACGATTATTCTCTAAGTTCCAGGAAACTAATAATCATAGTTTCGTTAAACCGGGTTCGTTAGGAAATCGTTTACCACTAACTGTGCGTGAAATATACAACACCTTGATGACAAAACTCGGACGCATTCGATGTGTTCGTTAGAAACGTTTACAAACACACAGTTCTGGCAATCGTTCTATGTGTAACGTGTCTCTAGTTTCCCTGATGTTTATTGTTAGTCGGTGCCACATTACTCGTTGTTATGTAAAAAGTGTCATGTGTGCAATTAGCGAGATAAGGGCGATTGCAGATAGTCGCGCCCCCTGCCGTGCGCCGTGGCGCGGCATTACTGCGCGTACGTGCGCGTTATATGATAATGCGACGGAAGCGCGCGATTTAATTGTTACCCTCCGACTAGCTGCATGTTGCACCTATTGCACACACAATACTTTTTGTGCAAATGTTCCCCTGGCAGACGTTCAGTTATTTAGCACATGACAAGAGCATGCGTCCATTAGCGCTCCCACTCGATTCCCATATAAAAACGGACAACAGAATCTTAATCTGCTGTCTGCAAATGCTTAAGTTTCTCCTTTTTGTAAACAGGATGCAGCGACTTATCACTAAATCTAGCATGTCTGGCATTGCGATCGCTAGATATCTAGATTCCCCAACGTTTGCTTCCGCCAAAGACTGTGAGAGTCGCCAAACATCGATGCAGCATCGATCGCGAATTCGTGGATAGCAAACAAACGCTGATTCATTGAAACGCAATACAGAATGTACTCGAATGTAGCATCGAAATCGTTAATTACCGACGCTAACGTATCGCGTGTGCGCCGGACGTCACCAGTGCCTAGTCTGACCTGCCCTGTCATTTGCGTTCCCTCGTAATTGGCCCGAAATGATTGGTTACTTACTATTCCTTTTCGTGTCGCACCGACTTTTTTGGACTAGCAAATGACCTGTCTATGTCTGACTTGACCGGTTGAAAAGCAGTCGAGCTATATTTAGAGTTGCGATTTATACGCATTTTGCATGCGGCCAAGTTCCGTAGGCCGCCCGGCCGCTCGTAGCCCATTGGCAGTCCGTGTGCGGCCGCGGCCCTTAGCCAGCGTTTCCTAAAAAGCGCTCGAACCACAATGGAGTTGTATCGATGGCTCGTTTCTCAGAAACATCGAGACTTGCCTTTGGTGCGCCGACGATGTACCGCCTGTATGCCTAATGGGAACTCGTGTGAGAAGTTGCCGCGTTGATGTGTCGTAGTAGGGCGACCACGCGCGACCCTGCACAGAACTGTGCTGAACTCAAATATTAATGTAATAAAGCCTATCATTTGTCATCGACTCCTAGGATGACAGATGGCCCAACCGCTACAGTTCTCAGGGCGAATAAGGATTTATAATTAACGTGCCGGTTTCCTCGCAGTATTTCGTGCCCTGAATCCGGTAATTTTTCAACATGCGCCGGTCGGTAATTACCGCAGTCGTGTCCGATACCGATACCCTTAACCGCAGGGTTATCACGAAACTGTACACCGAGCAGCTAGGCATCGCACAGGAAGTGGCCGTGCGAGCCATGTGGGCCATGCAGGGCATGCGCTACTGAACCGTGACGTAAACATACATCATTTATTACATGAATCGAGTCCACTGTTTTTAATTATGTACATAAAAATTCCCGCTCCAATCCAGTTTAACGATGCTCTTGAACATGTTCGAGTGCTAATGCAATTAGAAGCACATATAAGAGCTGCTCGATAAATTAATTAGAGAAGCACCGCGCCGCGCGCCGAGCACGCCGAACGCGCCAGCCGGGGCCCGGGGGCCGGGCGAGCGAACCGCTCCAGCCGGGGCCCGGGGGCCGGGCGAGCGACCTCGGGGGGAATACTGAAATATGCTGCCATGTTTCATATCTATGCGAATATTATATTTAACTTTCAAACTAGTTTTATGCATAACGCATTACACGTTCGTAATTCCCAAAGGGGCGAACCAAATCCGTACTCCGGCCATTTCCGATGGCCGTGTGGCGATAGCGTCATTAATCGGCCATCACGACCGCAACGCGTAGTAATATAGGTACCTACGTACTACGTACCCATGGACTGCATCCAATGACGTGTTTCACAGTAAACCGAATACATTTTATACATTTAGTACCTATGTTTCACAGTAAACCGAATACATTTTATACATTTCGTATGTTTCACAGTAAACTGAATACATTTTATTCCTTAGAGAGAGAGACCATAATCGCATTAATTACGTCATAATGTTGCTGACTAATTATCTTTTGGCTACAGTTTTCGAGCTCCAGCAGTCCAACTTGCATGTTTGTCTTGAACAGCTGTCCTTAGCTCCAGCAGTCCAACTTGCATGTTTGTCTTGAACAGCTGTCCTTAGCTCCAGCAGTCCAACTTGCATGTTTGTCTTGAACAGCTGTCCTTAGCTCCAGCAGTCCAACTTGCATGTTTGTCTTGAACAGCTGTCCTTAGCTCCAGCAGTCCAACTTGCATGTTTGTCTTGAACAGCTGTCCTTAGAGGACACTTCTAAAGATGGGCTTCCTCAACGGCCGCTAGTCTAATTGTAATATCGCAGTACAGCCTTATTATTATGTTGAACCAGACTTGGATTCATACTTCCATAGCTTGCCTGCCTCACTTCTTGCCTCCCCACTATCATTACAACTGGCCCCACTAAATGTAGCGTAGTAGGGTTCCGACGAGTGTTTGTTCTGATTGATACGTTGAGGTAATGAGTGGTTGCTTTGATTGACAGATGGAGGTAATAAGCGGGCACGTTGCAATTATTGACGACAGATGGCGTTTTTGGTTACGTTCTCAGGGTATTTCACTAGGTAAATGTGGGTTTTTTTCAATGCGTATCGATGTTTATGTTGTGTAACCGTGAGGAATAAGTAAAATTTGGAACTTACTGAGACATGTGCAAAACAAAAACCTAAAAACGCGTTAACGCAAAAAATATAGCGCGATATTTTTTACGTGTCTCTTCATCCCGAGTCTTCATTTTTCATTATAACGTCTCTTTGAGTCAGTTTCTGCGAGTCACTCTTACTTTCCAATAACATTCGTATTATTCTGTTTACATACCTATTTTATTTTAATTATTCTTCAGCTGTAATTATGAATAAAGTAATTAATATAAAACAAGAATTACATACAGTTTGTATAATTAGGGACAGGCTGAATCATAAGATAAAGTATTATATTTTATTAATTTATGTAAACTACTCGTATTTACCCGCAGCAAGCCCCGAGAGAATTGTAGTTAGTTACCTATTTCAAAATAAAATTATAGTTCAGCAACATTTTACTTATTTGTGAAGGTATTCATTTCTGTTATTTATACTTACAAACTTCAGTCCCATTTATCTTCAAGTCTTTTATTTAACCACTTCAACTTTATTTAACCACGTCAACTTTCGACAGATGAAAATAATCCAAGTACCTAAGTATTTGCTCCAAATACGAGCCAAGTCACTATATAGAGGGATCATATGCAGGTGCATCTGGCATGAGATCACCCAGTGCTAAAAGTACCTCTGAACTTATAGTTGGTGCTGCTGAGGTAGGCTCAGGATCAACCATTGGTTCAGGTTGTTCTGGAACCGGGTCTGTCATAGTTTCTGGTGACATATCTCGTGGTAATGTTTCAATTATTTTTACTTCGTTCGAAGTGTCATCAATAATAAAATCTGAAAAGGAAAATAATAAACATACCACAGAAAAATTGTACAAGTGATTGATAAAAACTGCTTATTGAAGCCTCACGGACTTCTCATAAGAGTCTAAAGATCTCGTCCGTATATCTCGTATACGCCCCGAGTCTAAGGATTTCGTCCGTACATCTCGTATACGACCCGAGTCCAATGAGCACGTCGATGTATCTCGTACACCACCCGTCTCAACCGGTACAAAAGGTTATGAAAACCTTGTGGCCTTAACTGCTATAAAAGCCAGTAGCCGTACCGGTATAATAGCAATCACAAGACAACGTTTTGCTACCTGGAATACTCGAAAGTGAGGTATCACTTTCGTAGTTATCCCGACGACGACAATAACGCTTCATTTTTCGTTAAATTTTTCTTATTTTCTTTTAGTAAATCTTTTTCTTCGTGGTGCCTTTTAGGCATAGTTAAATTAAGCAAGATTTCACTTTTAAAAACTCCAATTTACTTAAATACTTCTATGAACACAGTATCAGTTGCCGCGCAAACGAAAATAATGACAGATCGCGCTAGGACACAGATTACGCATGCATACTAATACTTACGTTTAGTTTTAGCTCTGAAAATTGCGTAGTTGCCGAGTGACTCGAGAATGCTGCATGTTAAAGTAACATATATCTTCGAACGAAGCACTTCGTATAATAATGATCGAACTTCACACAGGTAAGTTCGTTTGATCATCTATTATATTTTATTAATTTATGTAAACTACTCGTATTTGCCCGCAGCAAGCCCCGAGAGAATTGTAGTTAGTTACCTATTTCAAAATAAAATTATAGTTCAGCAACATTTTACTTATTTGTGAAGGTATTCATTTCTGTTGTTTATACTTACAAACTTCAGTCCCATTTATCTTCAAGTCTTTTATTTAACCACTTCAACTTTATTTAACCACGTCAACTTTCGACAGATGAAAATAATCCAAGTACCTAAGTATATTTTAAACTTATTGTTTGATATTTATTGTAACTTAAACACACAATTTCATCATCGAGCACGCCTCGATCGCAAATCACAGTCATGTCGTCTGATTTATTGAAAGTTATTGTCACATTTGAATCACAAACAGCCTGTGCCTTTGCACCTCTGTTTGGTAAAAAGCATCGCAAATATCTCGTGCATTGTCGCCACGTCACTAGTTGTGTGTCGTGACTCTATCTCCACAGGGCTGGGGTGCGCCCACTGCGCCCACTTGTCCCCAACAGATGCCTTGTCATCATTCTGAAAGTAACAAGCATTGTAATCGTTGGATCCATACATCACAGGCATACAAATACACCCGAGCGCGTCGAGCAGACCTTCAACATTGTTATATATGTAGATGAGGACGATCTGTAGGTAAGGGTTGATAATGAAAAGTGTCATTTAAACATCTGCTCGTAGCACAAATCACAAAAATGATCGGTACCTACCTATCTTTTATATTGCCTCTGCACATACGTTGTTCTGAGCCAATCTTATAGCCGTTTGTGCACTAACTTGAAGTAGCTTCAGACTACGCAACTCTAAAGAAATACTTAATTAAACCAAGCCATAACGGTGTACTTCATTTGCACTGAAATAGAAGGTTTCAAAAGTGAATGCAACCCGGGATTGGGAAACGTTGTTTAAAGTGTCAACTTGTTCTACGTCTGCTCACGGTTTGGTAAAACCAGTCATAAACCATGATTTTCCATAATTATTATGACTGCTTCCTGAATATGATGGTTTGTCAAGCTACTAAGTAAACGGTACAGTGTAGGTAGTTAGGTACTCGGCGCTCGCCAATGACTAATTGAACTTGAACGACACTAACCGAGCCTGTATGTACTCAGTTTATTATTTAATTTAGCTGATTTAAATAATAACCTCCTGTGTGTTTGTTTTTATTGTAATTATGATACTCTATGATAATTAGATGGATGGTTCCACACATCTGTTGGTTTACAGTTACACTGTGTGAATGTTTCAATGTGGCTGTTTTGGTAATGTGTTGCTTGAGCTGAAATGTCCGGTACGTAAGCTATACTCATTTTACCTCAATTATGTAATTGCCCAAGAATAGTATGTAGTTACAAATCTATTTAATAAAACTCTTAAATTCATTGACAGCCAACGCACAGCCTACACCGCTAGGTCTAGCAGCTGGAAGCACAAGAGTTCCTTGTATAACGAAGATTAGTAATAAGGACGGATTTTTGAAAATTACCTCCCTAAAGGAGATGAAAGTGTGTCTGACAGTTCGTCGTTTCTGTCGATGGGTAATCCTATCGGGCACACGGCTTGTGCGTGTTGTATAAATACAGCGGGGCATTTCTTTTTCAAATCATGAATGCTATTTTTCGAACTGCTAATCTAATAACACAGAAAACAAACATTGTGACGTAACGCGAGAGGCCTATGTCCGGTGTTGACCTGCACTGACGACTTGATTGGTCGACGTCGACCTAAAGAACTAGTTCCCACTACTGCTAATTTTACTTCAAAGCTGTCTGTTTCCAAGAAGACTGCTCAGGCAATCGATACGACACAGTACTCCTTGAGCCGCACATAAATAACGGAAGGCTTTGTCCGGGAAACTTACATTTTTCACCCGGACACGGACACCGGACACCCGGACACGGTAACACATCGGACATGGGGCATGATGTATGTGTTGAGGATTGTAGATCTATGTCGCTGCGGATACAGCGAAACAACGTCTTTACAAATATGTGTTGAGAAAGAAACGTTATTACATGGATGACTGTGGTGTATGCTTCGGGGGAAGTCATGTATAGATATTAGTAGTTCTTCCCTTACGGCAGCAATTTTGAGAAGAAATACAGATTTAAATAGGGTGTGCCATAAATATCTATTTGTATACGCTCGGTGGGATATGCCGTATATTAGCGCATCCAGTTTCTCATCCTTTAGATACTCTGTGATGATATCAACGATATATTATTGAGGTTGTAATGTAGTGTTGCTTACTGTTTCAGAATAATACTTTTTCAACCATAATAAGTAGGTATTATAATAAAGAATGAAATTATATAATAATTAAATAAGCCCTACTGAACTATTTAGTAAGCTAAAAACTAGGTACAATTCTTAACGGGCTGGGGCCCGGGACTAGGTACAATTCTTAACGGGCTGGGGCCCGGGACTAGGTACAATTCTTAACGGGCTGGGGCCCGGGACTAGGTACAATTCTTAACGGGCTGGGGCCCGGGACTAGGTACAATTCTTAACGGGCTGGGGCCTGGGACTAGGTACATTACTTAAGGGGCTGGGGCCAGGGGGCCCGGGACTCACACGCAGTTATTGGTGACCTTTTTTTTGTTTTCGGGGGGAAACCTTCAAAAGGCGCCTGGTCTTTGGAATAAAACCAGGGAGTGTGGAATTTTTACCTCACTGAAACCACTCCGGTGGTCACCATCTGCACATGGAAGGGGCACCGTTACCTCTCAAAAGACCAATCCGGAGCCCCCTCTGTGCAACGCCTGTTAGGGCACATCCTGGGGAGACTGAAAGGGGTCTTCCTGAAGGGCTTCGGGAAGACCCCTTTCAGTTCCCCCCCCCCTTTTCAGTCCCCCTTTTCAGTTGCATGCTTGCACAGTCAGGCGACTGTGCAAGCATGCAAGGCAGCACATGACCACTGTGCGCCGCCTTCCCTGAGGTCACTCAGTGGGCCGACAGAGTCCCCACTCTGATCGCCCGCGACCCCAAATTCCCGCCTTTGTTAGATGATGCAGGCGGGGTTTCGGCGTGTTAGGCGTCGAGGCGGTTGCCTGCTCGACGCCTTCTTCTCCGAGCGGGATCGCCTCTCACGATCCCGCTCAGCAGCCTCCTACTGGACCATCACGGTCTCACAGAAGGTGACAATTTCCCTCCAGTTTTCTGTCTCCGCCAGCATAGCCCTCACTACTGCTGGCAGAGACAGGTAGTTATTGGTGACCTACCTTACCTCTTTCGATTCCTAAGGGTACCAACAGAGTTAAGTCCATCAAGTATATATTGCTATGCAGTGGACAGCGTGCTACATTCTTATGAAAGTCTGATACAAAGTCTGCTAGAAAGTTTCATCATTTCATGCAGGGTTAGGGCCGTGTTGGGGCGCATACACACAGCGCCAAACGCGCAACGTTCTCAACTTTTGCACGATAGTTCGTGGATTTTATTTTCAAGAGGAATATTATTTGTACTCCAAGGTAATGCCGAGAATGGAGATGCAACTATCGTTCAATTTAGTTTAGATGTAGGCGGGGGACCGTCGAGCTAATGCGCCTGTGCTCAAATGGGTGTATACTGAATACATACAGGAACATTAAGTTGTATGTACTGTACATTATAGCCCCATTATTATAGCACACAATATCTCTACGTATAGGTACATAGTATTCATACTCGCAAGCAACTCCAATAAAGTACATTCCTTCAGCAATTTTATGGGCAATAGCAAGTCATAAATGCGATACGATCCGAGATAGCTTTCATTGCTCAGCTCTTGTTGGACAATAACGGGCAATGCGGCCAGTTCGCAAAGTGTCCACATGAATGTAATGGGCAGGCGATATTACCCTCATCACGTCAAACAGGTGACATATTTAGACGGAATTACTTCAATGTAGTCACACAGCACTAGTCAGCTACTCTACCTGCTCCGCCCGCCACTGTGGGAATGGTAATTACCCGGTTTGTTCAGTGCAGTGTACCTCACAAA
Source organism: Apamea monoglypha (assembly GCA_911387795.2). NCBI lineage: Eukaryota > Metazoa > Arthropoda > Insecta > Lepidoptera > Noctuidae > Apamea > Apamea monoglypha. Next base: position 271,613 of record OU426933.1, on the reverse strand, counting down.
GGTAGCAGATGCGAGTAAATAAAAGCTAAAATACGTACATTACAGCAGTTACCCGCGCATAATAACGAGGTATATTAGTGAAATTTGATTAATTTGTGAATCGTTATGACTTGTAATTTAAACGAGCTCACTTGGTAAGAGTTGGCTGCGCACGCCAGCCGCCACCGCCTGCACCGCGGGGGCCCAGGGGGAGGGGAGAGCAGACGTGCGCTCACAAATTAATGCTTAAAATATTTAATTAATCATCTCCAACTTAATGATGCGTCTGCTGGGCGTCGCCATGACGAGCTCAGAATATTGCCCATTACACCGCAGTTGGCATCGGCAGGGAACACGATTGTCTCCTTAGTCACGACTTTAGAATTCAATCTCACTTTGATCGTCCGGGCGCGACGTGTGGCTGAATACCTGCACATTTTTTCCTTAGAAACGCTTTCGATTCTACAAACCTACGCAGGAAAACTACTCGGAAAACAAACAAATGGTTTACGACTACAGCCATTCGTGTTTGGCACATAAAACAATATTACTGCAGTTGCCAGTTGCGACCATTTTAATTACTTTCCATCTGTAAACAAAGTCGTTCCATCCTCGACGATCAGGCGCTGCAAGGTATGTGTTGGGGAAGGTTTTCAGAACAGCTCACTGTAGGGGGAAGAGCGAGTACTTTACTACCTAAATAGTAATAGAGGTACACACTATATGTATGGAAATGCGCGCTATGTGTGTAAGTAGTTTTTTATTTCGGGAAACTCTAAACGAGTCTCAAACTAGAAGAAGTTTTCTCGCTATGTGCAGATACATAAAGCCGTGTTCGGGCGCTGCGAGTGCTGCGAGTGCTCGCCTGCCGGCGACGATTGACTCCTAACGACTCAATATAAAACGGCTCAGCCGTAACTAGAGCCTCCGACGAACAATGCTATAGCTTTTAACGGTCATAATAAAAGGAGAAAGCCCATAAAGTGCGAAATATAAAACGCTCGCCGTAAAAAGGTAAGTTAAATAAGTTTATTGCGCGCCGTTACTTTAATTTGGACCTCCCGAGGTACCTAACGTGCCATGTAGGTGCAGACAGTGCTCCACCTAACAATAGTGTGAGACCACGAACAATGGCAGTCGTATGGTGTACTTCGTCGGCCCCGTTACGTGTTAAATATCAGGCATTGTCCTTTAAATAACACCGCCTTTTTACTTTCACGTTTTTTTCACAATGGAGTCCGCGTGAATAGTCGCTACTCGTGTACTATTAAATACATAAGTTGCTAAATTGCTTTCTTGCAGACGTGCGGTCACCTCGGATGCAATAAAGCCCTTCCAGAATAGTTTGCAGAACTCGATAAAAGTAGCTCCGACTGGAAACGACCTAAAAGCTATAAGGAATCCCTACAAACTGCAGCAAGCCTCGCGAGCGATGCATGCATGTGTTACTACATATGTACCGTGTGCACTAAGTAAAAGTAATGGCATGGCATGGATATAAAACGGGTGCCAATGACGATATTATAGAAGTAGTCGTGTTGATTGAATTGAACCTTTCCGCCGGGTGTCGGGTGTCGAGGGAAAGTGAAAGGGTTTACTTATTTCAGGATTCTTATTTACGGTAATCTTGACCCTAATTGCGTCCACATTTATCATTTCGGGCAGAATGTAGGGCTCTCGTAGTTGAGTTATTATATTGAGTACGTACGCCGCAGCTTTTCTCATTTAGGTAGTAGGTACGTATCTAAATGTTATTGAAACGGTTATCGTTTCGCACATACATAGATATAGGAAAGAAGATTTCTATGGTTCCGCAGGTGTAAATAAGGATATGTAGTTATTTATACGGTAGTACTGTAGTAGGTATTTCTTTTGCCATTTCGCCAAACCTTTAAGTTTGAACTTTACACCGCATTTCCTGTTTTAGGTTTATTCTAAGCTACAACAAAGTAAAGATATTGCAAATGAGATGTGTCGTCAGCTCGTCTCGAAGTCGGTCCGTGCTTTACTGCCTCAGAATAAAACGAAATACTTACCTAGTCCTGCAGTGGAAGTCCTTACGAGTAGTTCCGAATAGTTCCTGTAGCGGTACTGTCGGCAAACACAGTAGAACTGTGAGGTCACAGCACATAACCACACAAATGACTATTTTATGAATCAAAGCGGTTTTATGACGTCAGCTATCCTTGTATAGTTTGGCAGTCGTGCAAATGGGCGTCCTTCCGCAGTCAGTCATACACTTTTAAAAGATCCGACGTTATGATACCACGATATGAAACGTCATTCCCAAACTGCTGATCACACAAGTAAAAAAATCTTCATTAACACAGAGAACATTTTCGCCAAAACCGAGTGATAGAAATGTCCTCATTCACACACACACGCTTTTTTTTACCTGAAGTCGGTAAAATATTTGCCTTCGGGGGAGAGTTACCATCAAATAAAATGAAGAAATAACACCTCCGTTACGCAAAACTTTCCGCGAAAAACTCGTGACAGCAGCACTGAGCTGGAAACATGGGGCCCGCACTTTAGTAAAGTAGAAATCCGTAACTAACTACAACTTGACTTTATTGCAAAATAGAACTTTTTTTAACTATAAGAAGCATGAATAGTACATAAAATAGTACATACAATCTTGCACGCCAAATACTTATTTGTGTCGCTCGATTTCAAGCTGTTCTCAGATCCAGGTTTTTATTGTAAGGTTTACTGGGGCAATTACGATAGTGGGTACACTCCGTTGGATGATAATTTCTACCTACGGACAATATGTTGCCAATATAAAAATACCGCTGCGTTTATTAGAAATTATCATCCAATGGAATGTACCCACTATCTTAATTGCCCCAGTAAACTATACATTCTTAGTTGTTTTTTAACACAATCCATTATTCATCCACCCATGAACAGAAACCTTCAATAATTCCTGTCATGGCAGAAGCTCTCGCAATACCGATACCCTTGAGAGCGCTTGTTTGAACAGCTTCCTCGCGCCGAGTACGTACAGTACATGGGCAGATTAGATTAGATTGATTCGATTAGTCTCGGTTTGTTTGTGTTTTTTTGTGCACATGTGTACATACCGATCACGGGATGAGAAGCGTCTTGTGGATGTTTAGACGCCACTCGATCACGCTGTTACGGAGCTAAATTATACAAATGGATGCTGGATTAGCGCACGAAGTTTTTATTCTTTTAATTTGTTTAAGCGAGAGGAATCCTCAATACTTAGGTATACATACTTATTGCGTTCTTCAATGTGCACTTAGTTAGTAGCTTTGTAAAAGTATAGGTATATGGTCACTGTGTGTGGACCTGTCGGACACAACAAAGCAGGACGGAGGAAGCTCTGCGGACGCAGATAATAATTTCAAAACGAGACTAGAATTTGACGCTTCTTTTCACATTTCAAATTCTAAAGAATCTCTTCACTTTGTGTATAAAACGCGTACTATAAAGCAGAGACATGAAACCTTCTCTCCACTTGCTCCGAGGCCTTACAGACTGTCTGCGCTGTGCAATGTTCCGGGAAGGGGGACTTTCAAGCTGTGTGCAAACACCTTTACTTTACTTTGTGTATTATTCCCCGTTGAGCGGTCAGGTTACATTGTTAGCGGGTCCCATCGAGCCTACCTTTACCTTGACTACTAAGAAAACATATTTTTCAATTATGAGCATATAAGGTTTCGATGAGATAAGTCCATGAACTTCCTAAAGAAAGTGATTTTAATTCTTATGCCTTTTTTAACTAGACGCTTTATTTTTGGCAATGATTGGTTGAGTCCTCTCCACTTCTTGTGTCTTGGTGAGTGGCGATAACAGCATGGACAGTGGCGTCCTCGTACCTGCTAATTACAACTGCGATCACAAACTGTCTCCCATGCGTGATGGCCACTTCCCATGCCTGCACGGCCATTGTTCCGCTGCAGACGTTCTCGGCTATTAACCTCTTCGATCATTTAGTTATGGTTGTGATAAGACTGGGTTCGTTATACTATACTGTGTAGCGTCTGGCGGTTGAACCCCAAACGACAGCCCCACAGTATAATTTACATTCTTATAAAAAAAAGTCAATCTCCACCCGCCACCTTCATTCATTATGTACGCTTTTTTAACGAAAATAAAATGTTCAAGTCATCTTCGGCGCGTCTATTAGTTCAATTCATGACGGCTTCGAACGAAAATCGATTATTTTGATGTCTAACCGTCTTCTTTTGTTGCGCATGTAATGGAAAATGCCTTCAAGCTACAGAATGTTACACCAATCGATAAACTATGCCATCAACAATCCAGTGCTGGACATAGGCCTCCGCCTCCCCAAGTGATGTTAAGATGGCAAGCAATCTTAGGTCCCCTTTCCGCATCCAGGCGGCCGCCGGTACCTTCACCAGGTCCTTAGTTATCTAGGTTTAACAGTACAATCAACATAAATAAAAAGCCAAAGGTCAAATAGCGTGAAACCTCGTCAGAACTCGAAGGTCGTGGATGCAAATCCGCCACAGAGCAACCATGGCGAACTATTTAATTTGTAGAACATTTAGAAGTCGCTAAGGTTAAAGTATTCACGCTGTATCATACTTGAACAACTAAATATTATGTTTTTATGGCTTCGTGACCTTTAGCGGTGCGCTAGAGCAACTTTCTTTAAAGTGAAAATATATTGTGCAAATTGCAATTAAATTAACGACTAGTTGTTAAATTCATGGCTGCAATATACCTAACAATAACAACATATATGTATGAATAGCAATATCCTTCTTATAAAATCGTCTCAATAATATGAGAGGCATTCAATGCAGAATGCTGACAATGCACAAGATCGATCGAAGTGCATCTCAGGCGGGACGGACAATGGCACGCGGCGAGCGGCCGACAGCGGACAGTGGGCAGCACTGCGGAGACGTCGTTATTTATCTACGAGTACCTATGTGCTACCACACTGGAGTAGTTACATAAAGCAGTTAAAAGTACATAAGTAGTTAGTACTCATAACGGCTTTATAGTATACACTCATTCTCATAGTTTATTCTGAAATACTGTACGTATTTCAACTGATGACCCGAATTGAACGTTGACTTATAGCTGTAGGTAGGGTATTAGATGACAGTAATGTTAAAAAATGCCATATGTGGCCAACTATCAATAAAGTCAGACAGACGTTGTATATGCCATTTTGTCTTATACGCTATCCATATCTACCAACCTATTGCGTGCAGAGACTATCAAATTATCAATAACATCTCTAGCCTAAGGGCGATACACACTGCCAGACAAACATTTCGTTAGGGTAGTGTTATGTCGTGCCCCCCCCCCCCCCTCGTCCCTGGCTCCCTCCCCCGAGCCGCCCCTCGCCGCTTTGATCTCTCTGTTCTTAATTACTGGCTTCTAAAAAATCCGGCGCAAGTTTTATGGAAGTTATAAACGCTTCGGTGTAGCTACCGCACCTCTCGCACACACGAGGTACATCAGAAGGTCTGAAGGAGCGCTTTACTTATTTCAGGAACTTCAAGAATTTTACTAAGAGCGATTTAAACTTAAGCGTCATTGTTCGCTTTGGTGTTGCGTACACAGAGTGAGCTCTGAAGCTACGACTTCATGAGGAAAGATAATTTGAGATGTAAACTAGATAAAAGGTCATGAGCTCGATTTCGGAGAAAACTAAACGGTAACTGCACCAAACCCTAATCTGTCACCAATATACAAAACATTGTGTGCGATGAGCCTTCTGTACCCTTCCGATCAGCGGCCACACCCGCCGCGCCCGCCGCTCCGCCGCGATCGATCCTAATGAGATATTTTAAATACACTGTACCTGTAGGCTGGAGTACACAGACACAAAGTGAATACCGCCTCGTGTAGAACACAAGGCGGGCTCTGAGGAATACCGACGACTGTGTAGAGCAAGCGCAGGCGGGCGAGACATGATATCCTCGTGCACGTACGAGTACGTACAGTGTGTACGTACCGTTCCTTACGCAAATATTTAAACAGAGAGAACTTTTTGGAATATTTCTCTGTTATTATTTCTTGAAATTTACTTCGTTGAACAAATTGATGTAGACTTTGTTGTCTCTATTAATGGATTACTGAGAAAGTCTTTGATAAAACTAGCTTTATCGTTCGCAGAAACAATCGTAATGTAAAGAGCTAAGAAATCCGTTTTCTCGTACATAAGTAATACTCTTTTCTATGTACTATGCCACTTCATAAGTCCTTGCAAGGCTGCGCTCAGAGTGATATATAATTAAATAGCGTCCCTAAGTCTCTCGTGAAAGAAGCTCTAGTAATCCAAGTACCCATTGGAGGGAGCGTTGTATAATACATACATTATACGTTGTATAATACATACATTATACGTTGTACTTCGGCAGGATTCCACTTACTTAATGCTATTTATTTTCCATGCCTCTTAAGCCCTTTCTGATTATAATCTGATCCCAAATGCTAATCAATAGGGACTTAGCTAAAGCCCTTTTATTGTCAGAACTAGCAGTTTAACTATTTCAACGGTAGAACTATTTATTATTCTCGTGTTCTCCTAATGTATGTAGAGCCCCACTCGCGTAACGTTCTCACGACATGTAATCGATATTTAATTGATTCGGGCACTGTTCTCATAAAACTCGGGAACTTTTTTCAGTAATCTTTAATACTGATCGAAAATAACAAAACATTAAAGTTAGAAGTAAGTTAGTTAGTATGGAGAATTGGAAATTGCATCCTTTAGAACTACTCTAGAGTCATTAGCCAAAACCGTGCTGTTTGGGCGTCTGCCCAGCAGTTACCGGCTAACTGTATAGCCCAACCTGCAGCCAAGTTGCGAGCACAGATGACATGTACTTATATATTTAGCCTATCTGCTCTGATCACTATTATTTTTCTGCTTAGTCGTTAAGACTCGCATGCCATGCGTCATATCGATATTCTTAATTAATGATAATATCAATGCCATTGTGCTCGACGTGTTGTTCTGTTAAATTAATGTGGGCGATGGAACTTCCAATTCGACGGCACGGTTGGCGCAGTGGTTAAGCGATTGACTGCTGCGCTGCGTGTCGCGGGTTCGATTCCCGCACGGAACAAATATTTGTATGACCTACATGTATTTGTTCCGAGTCTGGGTGTTTTTCTATCTATAATATGTATGTATTTACAAAAAAAAAATGTATATAAGTAGTTTATCAGCCATCTTGTTACCATAACACAAGCATTAGGTTGCTTAGCTTGGGACAAATGGTGCTGTGTGAAATGTCCAGGGATTTATTTATTTATATTATTTATAATTTATCACGACTGGCTGGTTTAATTTGTTTCCTAGAACCCTGTTCGTTTGGGGAAAAATACGTGACGTCATTCCACGATAAAACTTTAATCAGATTATTTTTAAAGCCTGTTTCAAGTGAATCGCGTTTCTGCTGAAACCGTGAGTGTATAGTGTGTAAGCTGAACCCACAGACAGCACTAAAAGTATATGGATATAATAAATGAGTGTAAAGTGAGACTACATATTACTTCTCGACAAATAACGATTTCTTGTAACTTTATATTAGGTTTACGTGTCTTGTGCAGTAAACTGTCGCTTAAATTGTAATTTACTGCGGAATCACGACCACTTTTCAAATTGAATCCGATATTCACACATTGTCTGGGTTGTATTGCATCTCCCGCCAGGATATTCACACATTGTCTGGGTTGTATTGCATCTCCCGCCAGGATATTCACACATTGTCTGGGTTGTATTGCATCTCCCGCCAGGATATTCACACATTGTCTGGGTTGTATTGCATCTCCCGCCAGGATATTCCACTCCTGTGAGTGTGAATGTGGCAGTATCAATAAAGACTTTTCAGTGACCTGATTTATGTAGTTTCTAAGAAAGCACTTCCTCCACAGAGGCCTATGGCCTGCAGTGGAACAGTTGCAGGCTGATATATTATTGACTCGCTAGTTCCAGCAAGTTGTCGCCGACACCCGACACCGGGCTGCCAGTGCCTGCTAGTGGTTGCCAGTGGCTGCCAGTGGCTCGTCACCACGTCGCCGTCGATTTTCGATTCCATTGATTTATTTATCACTACCGTCCCCCCGCGGGGCGCGGGGAAGGGGGACCTCTCCCTGAACCATTATTTTTAATTATGAAATATCCGGTTTCAGTGCTAAGTGTGGTGCGGAGGGGCGGGGGGGGGGTCTTATAACAACGTTCAACTAAGTGCGGATACAAATATTATTACGTTTTAGATACTAAGTGATGCAGCGATGAAGTCATTAAACGTGTTTAAAACTCTTAACAGTTGCTGGTTTTATGTACATTTAAAAAAAATTCCTTTGTCTCCTCCGCAGTAAGTATAAAACGATAAATAGTTCTCTAAGCATTCAACGGCCAACCACAACTACATGCTCGTTGCTGCATCTTATTATCTTAAGGCATTCGTCGTTCAATGAACGTTACTTAACATCTTTATTTCGGCAATTAATAAGGTATTATCTCATTACCTACGAACACATAGTAACACTTCCCTCATCTCATTGTAGCACAAACCATATTGTTTACGACGTCATAACTTGCTGAACAGCAACCCTTCAGCGCGGCACATAACCCGAGCCGTTCTTTGTGCTCCTCTACAATGTGACCGAGAGCGCCGAGAACACGGGACAAAGGTTTAGGAACCTGCCGCCGCTGTAACCGATATTTTTCTAAACTGTAATTTAATTCTTTTGGGTACAAAAGTAAAGAGTTATCTAGAGCCGATATCTGTGCGGAGTGGACCGGACCAGTGACGTCATTAACATGAGAATGCTCATAACGTGATCTCACGTTTACTCACATCGAGATGAGATTGAATGTCGTCTTTATAACAAACCGGGACACGTTTGAAGGGGGACGGCTTTGTGCTGTTTGAAAGGTTATTCTGTTGTGTACGGTTAATTAATGCACATTTTGTGTGAGAGTATTATGCATCAAGATGAATGCACATCATTTTGGAACAATTTTATAATTAGTGGCTTTCAACTGTGTTGTGAAACAGCTCAGTGTTACGTTACTTGAATCCTTCAAACTTATGTACTTAAGTACGTACACCGCTACAAAGTAATTAACTACGCCGTAGTCTCGTAGCGGTCCGTAGACGTCCAGTGACGTCACTCGTAGATAGCCGAGCTAACATTTTCCTCGGTCCAGGGAGGTGATGCAAAACCTTCCAACTGGATTAGTGTCTACGTCAATTACATAACTAGTAGGTAGGCACTGATACTGGTGTGAAGTTCGAGGATAGCCTAAATTCGATGTTTGTGTAAATGCTAGGTACGGGCTGTTTCTGAATAGTCGGTAGCAACTATACCTTGTTATTTTTAACTTCCATAAAATTAACGTGGGTTTTTGTAACGTCAGACAGCAGTATTTTTTATATTAACTACAAAGCCGAGGCTAAAAAGCATTAGTAAATTCTACGATCCTTTATGTTATTAAAAAAATCCAAATCCCTTACAAATACCCCTTATTTTTTTTATTATTAAGCAGAACCGGCGATAATATTAAATTTTATGTTGTGAAGGGGATTCCGCACACACTGTGAGAGAACGGCTCAAATTATCGTCACAACAATAACATTAAAGTGTGTGCACACGGTGCACGCGGGGCCGAGAGCCGAGAGCCGAGCGCCGAGCCGAGGCCGACTGAGTATAAAATCGAACGTAATTAAAAACCTCGTCGGGATTACTACTGCCATTGTCGAGCGCTGAACGCTTCATGTAGAATAGCCTATTATCGAAAATGCCCCACGAAAAATAACAAAAGCGATCGCGATGCGCGGCGTTATGAAATGAAACGGAACAAGGGGAGGTGCGGTGCAGCGAGGCGCGCGCGCGGGGGGGGGGGGGGTCAGAGGGGCAGACGAGCGCAAACAGTAATGGCACCGAGTCTATGTATCGATTCATTCCGTTTTTCTATTAGGCGCCGTCAGAGGCAGACGACGCGGGCGCCGGCAGGGGGCACTGCGAGCTGCACCGCACGGCACACTCCACCTAACTGCAGTTGTTATTCAAGGCTCGCTTGCAAATTGCCTGCCTCCCATTTACAAACGAGCAAGTTGGAACTTTTGAACACGGTCATTTGTTTTTCTGGGTAAACGAGTAAACGACTAGTAAATTACTGTATTTTGCTAAAACAACTACAGAAACTAGTTTGCCGACGAAATTGTACCTAAACTGACCAATTTGGAAAGTTTCGAGGCGACAGCAGTCTCACAACACGCCAGCAAAGTAACTTAGTTCGTGACGCCGGTAAAAATACCCCCTAGGACACTGGAGGAGGGTCAAAAAACCCCCCAGGCCACTGGACGAGGGTCAAAAACCTCTCATACTCGGCGTGGCGATCATTTCACCACTTTTGTTGTAACAAGATTGTAACAAGATTTTTGCACCGGTACGGATAAAAGAGGAAGAGGCTATATATCTTAAATCAGCTTCTTGCTCTTTTATCCGTACATAGGCCATGTAATATATGCTACATGACCTATGTACGGATAAATCTGTGGGCTATTGTAGGTGCCAAGATGTCCTTCGCACGTATATGAGGATGGGCAGAAGCGTTTGTCAAACAAACAAACCAACCTGCTATCATCAATCCGTTTGCTAAACGATGCGACAACATCTCTCGGTCGTTCACTGCAGCTGTCACCGGGGCCATGTTCAGAGAATGTTCACTCATGGTGTACGCGTATGTTCCGCTTGTAAATAGTCTGGCGGTTGACGCCTCCACCACACAGTGGGGTCCGTTGACCTCCGCGGACGGTGAACATACTCTAGTAGTCTAACTACCCACATAATAGCTGAAATTACAAGTATACGGGCTTCACTCCTTTGTACAAGTTCAAAGGACTAACAAGTACATTTATTATTAATGTGCACAATACCCGCTAGGGTGGTACTATCGAGTATCGACACTTTGACGCTCCCTTCCTGATAGACGTTAGTGCGATGCGATGTCGACATTATGGGTGATCGATACGGTTGGTCTTTATCGAGTCGAGCAAACCGTGAATTACTTTTTTATCAGACCCCTCTTCCATGCACAACAATTGTTTGATTTTGCTTACGTATTAAATATGACTTCTATTCCAATTTCACAATTAAGTAATGGAAGGCTCTACCACGCTAAGTTTTAGAAATAACGTTGAATGATCGCTAACTTAGTTTCCCTCACAGCCTTCCCCAATGACGTACGGTAACGGGTAAGATACAGAGAGGTATTCATGTAAAGTGCACAACACAATTACATTGTAACGGCACCATTTGTCTATCTAACGATGTATGAAATACCAAGTGCGTCACTTGATCCAATATTTGACTAAACTAACAAAGGGTTCCCAGCGCTACGGCTCTGTTGTCATAAGCATTAAAGTATTAAAACTGTGTCGATATTCTTTGGCAAGAGAATGTAGTTTAATTGAAAGTTGTCTCCTTTGCATAGCTGAGCCGGTGACAGACGTTCAAACAGCTTCACAATCCCACTTTAATTTATCACGAAATGTTGACACCGAATAGGGTTCGACAACGCGCTCCTCTCTCTCCGAAACTCCTACCGCGAACGTATGAACTCGGAGTTATGATTTACTGCACCATCCATTACTGTTTTGTGTCCATATTTTCTAAAACTTTCCCTTCAGAATCAGCAATGGACGCAGAATATTGCTTAGGGCAGTTTTCGGAACGAATCTTGGTGGCTGGACGGCTAGGGCTCGATTCCAAGTCCACAAAGCCTTACTTACACAAAAAATAAATAAAAGGCTCCTTTCATCTGGGATTGACGTCGCACCGGCTTTGATGGGAGCCTGTTATTATAAGTTACTTGTTATTTATAAATCGGCGGGATAATGGCCGGCCTGTCAAACTCCACATTCATTATAATATCATGTACAGAACTGTAGCAAAGATGACTGTGTAGCTGGTGACTGGACCGGCGACGAGGGAGAGAGGCTCCCTTCTCTTGTTACACAAATAAGTACATTATGTTCTTGATACTTTCACATTTAATCACGAGAACCTGATACTTTCCGCTGAACCCGACACCGACAGTAACGGTGTCATTGAAAACAGATTAAACTGGAACGTTACAGTATGAATAATGAAAATCAGTTTTATTATTCGTATTGTTGTTTATCTATAGGAGCAGACCGGCGGGCAGCTACAGAAAGTCAATATTTGGAGCGGTAGCTAGGTAGAGGTACCAGCTCCCAGCTGCGCCGCGCTAGTCGGCGCCAGACGTGTAATCTCACATTAAATTCATCATTTCTGAAGGGCTCGCCAGACGGGCCGCAGTAATCCTTCAAAAGTCTGTACTTATGTAAATGCGGCACACAATACGTCTATTTGAACGAACATTTGCATTGAAAAGCTCAGTGCTTCGGGTGACAGCGCAGCGCTGGCAACACAATGCAAACGACAGTAGCTTCTAAGAATAATAGAAATGAAATCATACTTAACTTCGACAAAGGCATATTTACCAATTAATGGTTTTGCACGAAGGTTCTGCGGCGAGCAGCATGTACTGGTGTGGAGACCGGGCACATGTACTGGTGTGGGGACCGGGCACATGGCGGGTCTTGTCACCGGCCACTCCGCTACTCACAACCCACGTGTCACATGTCACATGGCAGTCGGACAGATAATTAAAACGTTCGTTAGAAGTATTTCATTGTCCCTGATTCGGTAATGAGTTCGGTTAATTGGTGTTTTGAAAACAACTGTCCTCGGGTGCGGCGGCGGCGTTGGTTTCCTTGTGAGTTACTTATCATGACGTGTCTCATTAATTCGTTTAAACTCATTAACATTCGACTTACAATCTTTTCGTCATCATAATACGTGTTTCTTAGTTTAGATTTAGATTTCTCTAGGACATCATCAATTGAATCGGTTTCTTAATATTATGTTGAGGTAATGTATTTCATTTAAAGTATTTCCTGCTATTTTAGGTTGAGTGATGTCCTGTGACGCTATATATTTAATGGAGTGCATTAGTGGTCGGAACATGGCAGTGCTTCCGCTTTTTATAAACACTATTAACTAAAATGTTAGTCTGAAATCTAAACATAGTTTATGTGTGTCTTTACGAAAGCTACGAGCGAAATGTGCTCTGTATTGCAGAGTTAACCGCGCGTCGATGGCGCTGTTAGACAATTAAAGCCTGTTCTCTTAATGCGTCAATTAAATACGTTCGTTTAAGGGTACGTGTACACTGGAGGGTATCGTGAATGTTTTCGTTAAAGCTGTACATTGATTAGATCCCTGCAGGGAGTGCAGAACGTGCAGTGTGCCTGGCAGTAGAGAGCAATTGATATTGCTGCCAGCGTCATAATCTACGCTGAGCGGAACACACGTCGCTATATCGGCTTCACTACCGCTGAAAACAAAAGTCACAAATCAAGAGTTGAAGTGATATGAGGCGAGAGTCGGGACCTAACCGCATGCAATCTGCAACTGCTGCCGCATTTAATTACATCTGAAGTCCTGCACGCCGCAGGGGCGCACAACTTTAGTTACCCTTCAATACTTTTCATTTGTCACCCAGACCTTTTGCTTTGGCTTTCATAGGTAATTACTACTATGCATATTTGCATACGGATCAGATTTTTTCTTTACGTTGAATTTTTTTAAATGCTTCTGGCATTGCATTACTTTCTGCCGGTTCTGGGTACTTCTAACCTAATCAGGGTTCGCTGATATATGTATATTAAATCAGTGGACATATATCACCATATATATATGTCGCGTCACGGGTGGCCGAGAGGCGAAACGGGTCTTCTTCACGATCCGACATAGTTTAGATAGGTGTGGGCACTGCAGTGGGTACTCGAACGAAAAGATAATTTGAATGTAAAGTATCTTTCATTAACTAGCGATTATCAAATGAAACACGTGCGTTGCTCTGTTTGTCGGAAACAAACCCGTGCGTTGGTACTGAGCGTTTGCCAAGACTGTCCGAGCTCGACTGTCGACTGTAGACTGTCGCAACGCAACACTCGGTCACTCGGTCTGCCAGTCTAGTCCACCAGTCCTCGCGGCATCCTCTCCACCGACGATCGTGTCCAAGCGGTAAGGCTCGCTTGCGTGTCCGATCACATGATTATTCGGTATGCAAAATATAATAAAAATTGTGTGGCTATGTGTGTACGTATATTTAATAATTTACCAAAGACATTAAAAGTATTGAATTGTAGGCTATTTAAAATTGAATTGTATAACTGGTTAAATGATAATAATTTTTATAGTATTAAGGAGTTTTTAGAACACTAACGTTGACAGCACAACTTTGCATGCTTTAATTATAAGCAAAACATGTATGATCACATATTGTATTGTAAAACCTTTTTATACCGTGTTTTAAGCAAATAAATATTATTATTATTATAATTCCTTTATTTCACTTACATACTTACAAATTATATTTTTAAATATTTTTATAAACAAAAAGATAAAAAAACATTTAAAAATATAAAAAATAGTAGCCCACCGGTATCGGGAACAGGGTCCAAGCTACCGGCGGTCAGGGCTCCAGAGAGAGGAACCTCCTGACAATGCGAGCCGTGTCCAGAAGTACCGCTTTCTGTATCAAGCCCTTGATCCAGCTGCCCAACGAGAGCCTCCTCAGGTGTTGGTCGAGGCTCTTGGCTATTAAGCCATTGGCTGTCACGACTATCGGCACAATGATCGCTGAGTCCACATCCCACATGTCAACAACCTCGCGAGCCAAGTCAAGATACTTGATTTGTTTATCTTTCTCGGCTTTCACGAGGTTCTCATCATGCGGGACGGTTATGTCAACAATCATTGCGCGCCGCTCTGATCGATCCACCACCACTATATCAGGCTTATTGGCAACAATAGTCCTGTCAGTGATGATGGATCGATCCCAGTACAATGTGATATTTCCATTTTCGAGAACTGGGTCGGGCACATACCTGTAGTACGGCACCTCAGATTCCACAAGGCTGTATTTCAGAGCAAGTTGTTGATGGATTATCCTGGCTACAAGGTTGTGTCTATGCAAATGCTCTCCGTTAGCTAGACGAGAACACCCGGAGATAATATGCCTGATTGATTCCCCCGGCCGGTGGCATGCCCGACAGATGTCAACCGTGCCGTCTTTCACAATAAATCTCCGATAATTGTTCGTCATCATAACTTCGTCCATAATTGCACAGACAAAACCTTCGGTTTCTCCAAAGAGGTCACCGAAACGCAGCCAGGCTACGGACGCTAGTAGATCTATATCGGGTCCATGTAGGGCCCGGTAAAAGCGTCCGTGAAGCTCCTTACTTTGCCATACTTCCAAGCGATCATTGGTGTCAAGAACTACTGGCTTGCGCCAGTTCTCTTTAGCCAAGGAGAGCGGGGTGAGGCCCTTGTCCACCGCGACTACATCTCGATGCATCCCCACGTCGGTTTCTAGGAAATATTCCCTGAGACTGCATATCTCGCGATTGTGGAGGGTCTTAGCGTTTAAAAAGCCTCGACCTCCACACTTTCGCGGGATATACAGCCTCATTACCGATGACCGTGGGTGATGCATTCGATTTGCAGTCAACAGCATCCGGACCCTTCTATCCAGGGCATCTAGTTCGGTTTGAGTCCATTTGAGTATGCCGAAAGAGTACATCAAAACCGGCATGACCCAACTGTTGAAGGCACGCACCTTGTTTCCGCCTGATAGAAGACTATTAAGTACTTTTTTCAGGCGGCCAAAGAACCGCTCCTTCAACGATTGCTTCATGTCAGTAACATTGATGCCTAACGCTTCCGACATACCCAAATACTTATAGGTTTCGGATGCGGAGAGGGCTCTAAGGTTTGTGGAATCCGAGAGTTGGGTTCCCACGGATTCCACAATCTCCCCTCGCTTTACATGCATGACCGCACATTTGTCCACACCAAATTCCATCCTGATGGCGCTACTGAAAGTTTCAGTTACTTTCAGTAGCTCCATAAGTTGCAAATTGTTGGGAGCAAAGAGTTTTAGGTCATCCATGTAGAGGAGGTGCGATATAACCTGACCACCTCTCCTCAGCCGGTAGCCTAGACCTGAATCCTCCAGCAGTGTGCTTAGAGGATTCAAGGCTAAGCAGAACCAAAGCGGACTCAAACTATCGCCCTGAAATGTGCCTCGCTCGATCCTTATCGGTTCGCTATTCCTCTGAATATTTCGACATCCTGGATAGCGAAGGACCGTCCTCCATTGCCGCATACATGACATCAGGAAGGTACGCAGAGTTGCATCTACTTTATACAAATCCAGTACCCTCATGAGCCATGTATGTGGCACCGAGTCATAGGCCTTCTTATAATCTATCCAACATGTCGACAGATCCTTTCGGGAACGACGAACTTGTTGGCTAATGGCCATATTAATGAGGAGTAGCTCCTTAGTACCACGGGACCCATTCTTACATCCATTTTGAGAGGCAGACATAATGGAGTTGGTGTCTATATGTTTGTTAATTTTAGCTCTCAGAATGGATGTAAGAACTTTATAGACCGTCGATAAACACGTGATCGGCCTATAATTTTTGGGTTCCGCGGTGTTACCTGATTTATGGAGCAGGTGGGTAACTCCTGTCGTTAGGAATTGGGGTAGCGAACCAGACTCTAAAGCAGTCTGGAACTGAGATGCCAAGCGAGCGTGCGACCTTGTAAACCATTTAATCCAAAAGTTGTGCAGCCCGTCCGGCCCTGGAGATTTCCAGTTAGGTAACGGACGGACTGCACGAGCTACATCTTGGGGGCAAATGGTAATAGCCTCCATTTCTGGTATTGGATCACACGCTCGTTCGACCTCTCGAGCCCAATCACCTTCAGTGTGACTGACAGGCGCCGACCAGATACTACGCCAAAAGGAACACATGGCATCATCATCCGGTAGGCACGTGTCAGCCACACCTTGGTCCGGTCGCTCCCAACCCCTATAAACCCACCTTTCATCGCTCTGGAAGGTGCGATTCTGAGTATATCGCTCTACTCGCCGCTTATACCGACGAATACGGTTTGCCCATGCATACACTTTCTGCTTCAGGAAGTCGATACGCTCTGTGACGTGGGACAAATAATCTTGAGAACTGATATCAGTCCCCGAGAACGCCCGCCTCACAAAGCGCATCACTCTAGGGCGAGTATCTAGTTATTATTATTATTATATCCTTTATTTCATTTAAATACCTACAAATTACATTTTTAAATATTTTTATAAACAAAAAGATAAAAAAACATTTAAAAATATAAAAAATAGTAGCCCACCGGTGTCGGGAACAGGGTCCAAGCTACCGGCGGTCAGGGCTCCAGAGAGAGGAACCTCCTGACAATGCGAGCCGTGTCCAGAAGTACCGCTTTCTAAATCAAGCCCTTGATCCAGCTGCCCAACGAGAGCCTCCTCAGGTGTTGGTCGAGGCTCTTGGCTATTAAGCCATTGGCTGTCACGACTATCGGCACAATGATTGCTGAGTCCACATGCCACATGTCGACAACCTCGCGAGCCAAGTCAAGATACTTGATTTGTTTATCTTTCTCGGCTTTCACGAGGTTCTCATCATGCGGGACGGTTATGTCAATGTTATTATTATTATTATATACCACTAATTAGGTTCAGGGTTCGTAAAAATCCGATGTATATCAAAATATCCAATGTTTGACATGTAACCGATAAATATCGGATATATTAAATCGTGTATAAATAAAAGAAGCGATTGTCATTTTGTAAGTGGATTTTTATGTGTTTATGTTGTAGAATAAAGGTTTGTGTTTGATTATTTTGACGTTTTTGTCATAGAAATAACAAAAAACTGAGTCTTTGATGAATAATAATCAGTCTTACTTAATCAATCATTATTATTGTACTTCCACGTCATTTGCAAACTTTGGAAGTTATTATTGTTTTTTTTTTTTAAAAAAACGTTGCCCCACACTAGGAATTTCCCCTGTATCGTGGGTGCGTTTACAAACATTTAAACACACATGCACAAACAGCCAGACCCGGAACAACAACTAAGGATATTATCAGATTGCAACTAAGGGAAAAGTATGTAAAAATGTAGTTTTTTGTCAAGTGTTGCTAGGGTAAACTTAGAATCTGCAAAATTTCTTGTTTTTTCAATAAATATTATAGATTAATTGATATATTATATCCACATAAATATCAATTGATATACATGTCGTGGATCACGACGGCACGGCTCGCATTGTCAGGAGGTTCCTCTCTCTGGAGCCCTGACCGCCGGTAGCTTGGACCCTGTTCCCGATACCGGTGGGCTACTATTTTTTATATTTTTAAATGTTTTTTTATCTTTTTGTTTATAAAAATATTTAAAAATATAATTTGTAAGTATGTAAATGAAATAAAGGAAATAATAATAATAAGATTGTGCACGGGCGAGCCGTATTCGGCGGTATAAGCGGCGCGCGGCGGGTTGATCGGTACACGCAGAATCGCATGTTCCAGAGCGATGAGAGGTGGGTATATAGAGCTTGGGAGCGACCTGAACAAAACGTGACGGACGTGTGCCGCCCGGATGATCCCAACACGAATGCATTCTGGCGCAGCATCTGGTCGGTGCCCGTCTATCAGGCTGAGGGTGGCTGGATGCAGAATATCGAGCGAGTGTGTGGAACTATGCCAGAAATGGAACCAGTCGTAATTACGCCATTAGACGTAGCCAGAGCAGTCCGTCCGTTACCGAATTGGAAATCACCGGGACCGGACGGACTGCATAACTTTTGATTAAAATGGCTAATTAGTTCACACAGTCGTTTGGCATCTCAATTTCAGTCAACCTTAGAGTCTGGGTCGCTACCGCAGTTTCTAACAACAGGCGTTACCCACCTGCTTCATAAGTCAGGTAGTCCCGCGGAACCCAAGAATTATAGACCAATCACATGTTTGTCGACGGCTTATAAACTTCTTACATCCATTTTGAGAGAAAAAATTAATACGCACATTGACAATAACTCGATTATGTCTGCCTCTCAAAATGGATGTAGGAATGGGTCCCGCGGTACTAAGGAGCTACTCCTCATCGACATGGCCATTAGCCAACAGGTTCGTCGATCCCGCAAGGATCTGTCGACATGCTGGATAGACTATAAGAAGGCCTATGAGTCCACATGCGTGGCTCATGAGGGTGCTGGAATTGTACAAGATCGATGCAACTTTACTCACCTTCCTTGAGTCGTACATGGGGCAATGGAGGACGGTCCTTCGATATCCGGGGTGTCGACAGATACAGGGGAATGATGAGCCTGTATGGATCAAACGGGGAATATTTCAGGGCGACAGTTTAAGTCCACTTTGGTTCTGCTTGGCCCTGAATCCTCTAAGCACATTGCTGGAGGATTCAGGTCTAGGCTATCGGTTGAAGTGAGGTGGTCGGGTCATATCTCACCCCCTCTACATGGATGATTTGAAACTCTTTGCCCCCAACAAATTACGACTGCTGGAGCTACTGAAGGTAACTGAAACTTTCAGTAGCGCCATCAGGGTGGAATTTGGTGTGGAAAAATGTGCAGTCATGGATGTAAAGCGAGGGGAGATTATGGAATCCGAGGGAATTCAACTCTCGGATTCCATACACCTTAGATCCCTCTCCTCATCCGAAAGCTGTATTTGGGTATGTCGGAAGCGTTAGGCATCAACGTTGCTGACATGAAGCAAACGTTGAGGGAGCGCTTCTTTGGTCGCTTGAAGAAGGTGTTAATTAGCCTTATTTCAGCCGGAAACAAAGTGCGCGCCTTCAACAGTTGGGTCATGCCGGTCTTGATGTACTTTTTCGGCATACTCAAATGGACTCAGACCGAACTCGATGCCCTGGATAGAAGGGTCCGTACACTACTGACACAACCGAGAGGTGTGCAGTCTCAGAGAATATTTTTTTAAAGCTGAAGTGGGTATGCACCGTGATGTGGTTGCAGTGGACAAGGGACTCACCCCGCTCTCCATGGCTAAAGAGAACTGTCGCAAACCTGTAATACTTACTACCGATGACCGCAAGGAGGTATGGCAAAGCAAGGAGCTTCACGGGCGCTTCTATCGGGCTCTTCATGAGCCCGGTGTAGACTTCTTAGCGTCCGTATCCTGGCTACGTTTTGGGGACCTTTTCGGGGAAACTGAAGGTTTCGTCTGTGCAATTATGGACGAAGTTGTCTTGACGAATAACTACCGGAGACATATTATGAAGGACGGGACGGTTGACGTGTGTCGGGCATGCCACCGTCCGGGTGAGTCCATCAGACATACGAGTATTATCTCTGGTTGTTCTCGTCGGGCTAACGGTGTAACGGTGTGCCAAGTAACCAGGATTATTCACCAGCAACTTGCTTTGAAATATAAACTTGTCGATTCTGAGGTACCGTATTACAAGTATGTGCCCGGCCCAGTTCTTGAAAATTACCATGTTACGTTGTACTGGGATCGGTTTATCATTACTGACAGGACTATTTTCGCCAATAAGCCTGATATAGTGGTGATAGATCGATTAGCTGCCGCACAATGATTGTCGATGTTACAATTCCACACGATAGGAACCTCGTGAAAGCTGAGAAAGAGAAACAAATTAAATATCTGGACTTAGCACACGAGGTTATTGACATGTGGAATGTAAGCTCGGCTATCATTGTGCCGATTGTCGTATCGGCCAATGGCCTGATGGCCGAAAGCCTCGATCAACATCTATCGGGGCTCTCGTTAGGCGGTTGGATCAAGGGCCTGATTCAAAAGGCAGTACTTTTCGATACGGCTCGCATTGTGGAAGGTTCCTGTCTCTGGAGCCCTAACCACCGGTAGCTTGGACCCTGCTCCCGAAATCGGTGGATCACTATTTTTTTAATATTTTTAAATGTTTTTTTTTTATCTTTTTGTTTATAAACATATTTAAAAATATAATTTGTAAGTATGTAAATGAAATAAAGGAAATAATAATAATTTCTTTATTTGTATAGAATGCAGGTGTTACAATACTCGTAATGGTGTTAGTTTTATATATATTGCCAGTACATTCTGCCTGTTGGCATACAAAAATATAGTGGTTAAATTTATTTACGATTTTATTTTAAGTGGTTAGGTTTAATTTAGAAACTAGGTACTTAAATTCAAAATGAGATCATGGTACAGCTAAGTCTACAATTATTTACATAATAAATGAGATAAAGTGAAGCAAATATTACAGTTCATCATTTATAAAATCGGTAACAGAGTAATAACATTTCTCTATCAGCAACGTCGACAAGACTTTCTTGAATCTTATTAAGGGCTGTATGCTTAGTGTGAGTTTCACAACGTTGTTCGAATGACTTTACCATCGCGTAAATCGAATTAACGTCAAACGTGTCGAGAACCGAATGCATGCGAGTGTGAGTTACAATCGAAGCTAACCATCCAATACGCGTTTGGTCACCGTGAATTGCGAGCATTATTTTTCTTATGTTGGTGTCACGTAAACGTCCTCCGATAAACCGACCAAATAGAATGACATTTATATTCAGTGTTCCCAATGATAGCGGCTGTCTATCAAATTTGTGTTGGTTATAACGACTTTGTTTAGGTTTCGTGTTTGTGTCAAGTTATTGTGATTTAGGTTATTGATTTAATATTGGATTCTATTAATTAAAAATGAAGACAAGTTCGTCCCAATTATGTTTTGATGGGGACATTTATGGAGTAGTAAGTGGAATTTTAATTATTTGGTGATTAGCGAGCTTATAATCTGTGAACTTTGCAGAAATAAAACAAAGTTTATTTTGGTCTTTATGGAGACCTCAGCAAGCTATCCACAACAAATATCATTGGTGTGCGAGTCGCTACGGGCTTGGCAATAGAAGAAGCTGGGTTGTCACAGGTTTAAACTTCCTAAATAACACCAACCGGTAGTATATAATTAGGTTACTTTATTGTGTCTCATAAATTGTATTCTCTTACAGGAGATTCACATTCAGCCCAATTCCACCTGTTACTTGTGTGTGCCCAACCTCTGAAGTGTTTTTGATGAAACTTGGAAAAGAGTTAGCCTGAAGTATGGTTAATTGTCGTGGCATCAGCTGAAAAACTTTAAGATCTGAAGAACATACATTTTTTATGTTCTATGTATCCAACCTAATTGGAATGAGCCAGGGCCATCAAGAATCATTGCCCCAGCACAGTCGCCACCTACCATGGCTCCTACTCCTCTTTCTTTTGTGGAGATAAAGTGGAAGGTAAGAAAGAACTTTATAAGTTTATTTAAAAGGCTCTTTAAGATGACAACTCATAATATAAATAACTTTTATTATTTTTTCTAGAGACGGGGCATGCTCTTCCCAACCAGAACTTCGTCTCTTGTCCGTGTAGTTCAGCCAGAGCCTGTTACGTCTGTGCAAACTACTTACTCCTCGTCGTGCAAGAATCCCAAGCAGATTCGTTTTGGAGAAATTTTAAGGAACAGCAACATAAAGATTACATGGACTCGAGGAGAGAGCAGAATAGGATCAGAGAGATGGAGGTGCAGGCTCAGAGGGAGTGGCAAGCTGTAGGCCACAGAGGATTAAATCTTTTAGAGAAAATTGTAGATATATTTTGCAGACTAATTAGATATATTTAATATTAAGCACTACTACTGCCCACAACCTTTTTTGGTATTATTCTTGTAAGTTAGTTTTAAGTTAAAAGTTGATATTTCATAAGAAGTTGTGTGATATATAATGTGTTCCTATTTACTACTTGTTATATTATTATGTAAATAATTTATGGCAATAGTTATCTCAAACCTATAACTAGTTAAGAATTCAAAGAATTGTTATTATATCAAAATAAAGTTCCTAGTTTGTGACACAATCTAAGACTGATTAATGATGAATAAAAGTACTGCAACCTTCTTTGTGGTTGGTGTTTCATTACCTCTAATTAAAATTGCAACTTCTCTTACTACGGTCAGATTCACTACTCAATCTTTCTAATTCTAAACAGAAATAATTCATAATTATTTTACATGCATATTATACACTTTCTGACTTGGACACTCACTACACAAAGCCAGCATGGTCACCATGGAGAAACTGCCTATCTTATCAGATAGGCAATTGCTCCATGTAGAATCCTACTGGTATTCACCTAAATCCAGTTGAAACTGAAAGCCGACCCAAATATGGGAAAGGAATAGCTGATTATGACTGTAAAGAATATGCAAATTAATAACAATCATAATTGATTATATGATTGTTATTCATTTAAAAAATACTGAAAGTAGGTACCTACTTATTAGATTTGATCTTGATTAGGAAAAAAGTAAACATTTTGTTAAAAGTGTGCTAAAAGAATTTATTCTAGAACATTCTTGACATTGATTTTAAAGTAACGTCTACGTAATTATAATAATATTCATATTGGACTTATTGTAAATCACAAATCTTAATATTAATTTTATTGTACTTAGTTATATAAAACTCAAAACTCAAAGTATTTATTTCAATTAAACCAATTACAGGCACTTGAATTGTCAAGGGGTCGGTCAGTCAGAGAAATGAAGCTAGTTGCCCATTCCAAAGCGTAGTAGGTACCTATGGAGAAGAACGGGCAAGAAACTCCATGGACACTCTTTTAAATCAAAATATGGTTACAAAGTATTAGTTACATCATTCATGTTAAAAATTATGCATGTGAGAACGATGCAGAACGTTAAAAGCGTCCGTAATGAAAAGCCTAAAACAATCCAAATATTAAATTAAATTAAAATAAGCCATGGCAGCAAAGAGATGACCAGTCCCCACTGACGGCGCCCGTTCACGAACATGACGCACGGATTAGCACCATTCATCTCAACCGTTTTGAAGGGAGCTAAATGATCCAACACATGTGGCACCATCAGCGAGACATTTGAGTGAGCATGACATACTCTCAGCCGCCAGGGCACATTCAAGTCAATGAAAGACGTACCCAGTAAATGGTAGCTTTATAGTATGTAACTACATAGTACTCACACATGAGCTATAAGAATGACATTTAAATATTTGTACACCATAATATGTTGTGGTAGTGTAGAGAACTTAAAAAATATTAACACCGTAGGTACTATGTAAAACAACATTCATACAAATAAATAAATTGTAATTCTAACAACAATTTCAATTAGACCATTATAAAGGCACCTTTGAACATCAAACTTACAAAGTTCAAGTATATTAAAAATAAAAGTGTTGAAGTCTTCTAACTAATTGTTCCCTTAAAATCCTTCCTCTGATTGTCAGATGTTGAACCTCCTGTTTACATCTCTGTGGGTCTCTGTGGCCCATTGTGTTTTTCTTTATCATGTTCCAATCCTAGAAAGAAGTGTAATTTAGTATTCAATACACATAAGCTATGGACTGATTTGTAGAATTTGTCACCATACCGAAGATGTTCTCTTCTTCTTCTACAGCATTAAAATCAAGACCAATGTTATGGAGAATGCAGCAGGCTTGAATAATTCTAGGACATTTAATAGGCTTGTAGTGTAGCCCTCTATGTTTGTCTAGACAGCGGCATCGATTCTTCAGCCTCCCAAACATATTTTCTATGATGACTCTGGCTGCCACATGCCTTTGATTGTAATTGGCTTCTAGTGTGTCTGGAGCAGCACCTAAAATCGGAGTCATCAACCATGGCTGTTGTGGATAACCAGTCTCCTAAAATTATAACCATCTTTTAGTTGAATCATTGCCTAAGTTGAATATACAATGCAATTACATTTTATTGTGGCGAGCTTACCCAAAAGCCACACTATTTCTCCATTTTGGTGCAACAACTGCACATAATTTATTGATGTTGCTGTTCTTCCTTAGGAAAGAGTTGTGATTTGCACCTCCAATTGAAATTATCTTATCTTCCAAGGTTACCCGTTGTGTAGACTTTAAACCAGTCAGCTGTTTCAGCTGTATCTCCTCTTAAATCCGGCCTTCGGATGATCTCTTAGGGCATTGCTAGAAGTACGGGCTTTTGCACGAACACTGGACATGTAATTGCGCTCATCTTGTGCCCTAGCGGTCTCAAACATCTTCCAAGTAAAATGTATTAGTAATAATGAGCCCACACAACGAATTAAAATACAATAACTTTGAAAATTCACCACACTCACAAGGCTCTCACTACAAATCCTTCAGTGAAGAATTAACTCATTCGAACGTGAACGCGTTTCTCAAACGAGCTGTCAAAACTGTCAAAATTGCAACTTACACTCGCGATAACACAGAGTCACGTTAATTTACGAGCTCACTATCGAGTGGGATTCGATCGTCACCATCGACAAAGTAAAATAAAAAACTTACACTCGCGTTTTTTAGTTCTCGCGTATGGCACCAGGTGGCGCTAATGCAGCGCCATACAAATCAGAGTTAACTCTAACGCGATGGTGACGTTTAAAAAACTCGCACTAAGCATACTGATCCTTGATACAATTATAATAGGTGCCATACCAATAATGTTTTTTTTAAACAAAGCAGTGTTATATCTACCAGTACACAATAGACTCTGATATTTTGATCTCATGGCAGTAGATCGCATCCTCGTATCATTTAATGCAGGAAATAGATGCTTGTTAGTTTTAACGAATATAGCTACTTCAAGAATGTATATACTAGGAAAAGTTAGTATTTTGTGTTTCTTGAAAATAGGAATGCAACTATCTGTAACCTTGAGATTGAAAATGGATCTTATACACCGTTTTTGGGCTTAGTCCCTTTCAGAACAATTTCCCCAGAATACTACACCAAACCTTAGAACAGAGAACCATTAATGTATCAATGTTAACTTTCATGGACAGATTGAAGAGAGCATACGCAGACATGCTTAATCTTTTGCAAACTTCTTCAGCCTGCGGTTTCCAAGTTAGTTGACTGTCAATCAATATACCCAAGAATTTGGCCACGTTAACGCTATCAATAGTTTGTCCTTTATAGTTAATTTTTAGGTTTAAAGGAAGAATTTTTTGATAGAAATGCATTATATTTGTTTTAATGAGATTTATAATAATATTATTGTCGTTGAGCCAGTTTATTATTAATTTTAGAGAATTATTTATTTCATCTTCATAAAGCTCTTTGTTGAGGCAGTCTATTAGGATCGTACTATCAGATGATAATACGATCCATGCAGATGCAAACAACACACAAGGGTATGGGAATGGGATGTGATGGGGTAGATCATTTATATACAGCAAGAATAATAATAGAGGAATAGATATGTAAGAGGTGGTACTTCTGCATGTTACCGTTGCGTGCGTCGGGCTCACGTCGCGACTCGACAGTCACCTCTCAAGTTACATCCACTCGCTCAGTCTGCCTCCTGCCTCGCCCGCTTGCCTCGCCCACTCGCCTGCCTCGCCTGCTCGCCTCGTTCAAAAGCCTGTCTGTTTCAATTTATTGCCCGCACTCAGCTATCTTGAAATGAAGTTTTCGTTTGATTGATCACGACCAAGTTCGTGCAATGTTTCATTCATGAGCATACGTTTTTAAAATTCAAAACTTTCTGCGCGGCTTGCAGTCTGGACCGGACGTCCTCGGGGCTGGGAGCGCCGGGGGCTGCGGGGAGCCTGTCCTCCACGATAGGGTTCCAGCTAATGGCTTCTATGACTTGTATAATTGGTGACGATAAAAACATGGCGATTGTCGTGAAAGTTTGCCGCCCCCAGCTTGTTGTTCTCAGTGAAGCGTTTTGTTGATTCAGCGACCATTTTCACAAACAAAATAATGGTCGCTTATAAAATTCTGATGAAATATCGATAAGTATCGGTATCAGGCCGCAGCCACACGCGTGTGACGCGGCGCGCCCCGGTCGGGCGGCGGCCCCGCTGGCCGGGCCCGCGCCCGACGGTCACGTGACTGTAATACCATCAGGTAAACGGGCTATATCAATATTTTCGTAGAAATCATCAAAGTGAACGATATCGGTTGCGCAATACACATAAAATAAGTATGTACTTGTGCGAGATGTTATGAAATAAAGCACGTTATGGGGGATATAAAGCGTCATTACTGTATTTTATGGTATTTTTATGCAGCCAAGTACCCGGGCACCTAATGTATGAATAGTCTATTTTTCCATTCCGTTTATAGCCTCGTCTTCATAAAGTTTGCAATGGCTGGTATCGAGCGACCCACTTCCACCTTCGGGCCACGTCCACGAAAGCCGACCCGTCGCCGACAGCTGCACACAGCAACATTCATATCCCGTGATATACGGTCGCTGTCGCACTCAATCGCTGCACTTATTTATTATGTTATTATTAGGAAAACTCTCAACAACCGGCGGCAGTCTCGTATTCGTGGTTTTCACGGTGCGGCACAAAAAAGCAGTAATTTTAATGACTCCCCGAAGTGCTCGAGCACTAAACGGGAACAAAAGAGCACCCCAATTCGGCACTGCGCGGTTCTGGAAGTAAATTGCTTGTTTTTTGTGCGAAAATGTTGGCGGCATCGGCGGCGCAGCGCACAATGGCTCATTAAGCCCGGGTGACACGAGGCTAGTATTTTGAAGCTAGGATAGTAAGCTAGTAAGGGGTCACTAGCTTGGTTTCTAGCTTACCTACTAGCCTGGATTGTAACCAAGCTAGTGCTGTCTACACGAAGCTAGGAAATTTCAAGCTAGTCAAGTCAGTAGTGAGTTGTGCTTAACCTGATAACACGTATACGTAAAAATGAACAGTGTGCGTAAGAGAAAAGCAATTCTACTAAGAAAGTTAATTCGGAAGTTGTGTCAACATGCGCTAGATGAAATATTAGCTCTGCTAGAAGAAAAGCGTACTTGGACAAGACCCTGGATCTTAAGAAGACATAGTCATGGAGCATCTGCATTACTTTTAAAAGAACTGCGATCTGAGGATTCCGGCGAATTCAAGAGTATTTTGCGAATGACACCTAATATTTTTGACAATTTACTGAATCTAGTGGGACCACAAATACAAAAATTAAATACTAATATGAGAGAAGCCATACCGGCTAAAATAAAATTGGAAATAACTCTAGATTTTCTATCATCTGGTGTCAATTACAGGAAGTTAAGTCACATGTATCGTGTTTCAAGATCTACTATATCTAGATTTATACCAGAAGTTTGCAGTGAAATTTATAAGGCATTAAAGAAAGATATACAGGTATGTAGAATTTTATTTATTTCAAATTAAAGTAGGTACTTTTACGCTTACATAAATGGCGAGATTAAATTCTAAATTACAAAATGAGAAATCATAAATGACGACAAAATGTACGTTTACGCTACATAAATGGCGAGAAATGTATCAAGCATTTTGAAATGCTTGATAGATGGGATCTTCATCTTGCTCCAACTCTTGCTGTGGTGGCGGATGGATGATGGGTTCATCACGTTGCTCAGTCTGTTGTAGTTGTGATGGTGGATTAGTGTAGAGTGGACTTGCTGCAGAACTATTGTAAGAAAATGTGGTTGACATATTGGAGTCTGAAGAATTGATAGGTGACTGGTACGAAAATGTAGTATTTCCGAAGTTTAAATCATACATCCGACAGCGGGATAGTGTTGCGTTGATCTGATCCCTAGCTAAAATGGCCTGTCCGGGTGAAAGCTTTTTCAACTGACTTGCTACATATTTTGCAAATATCTCATGTTCATCCAGCTCTGGTTCCTGAAATTCTCGTGAACTGTTTAAATCCTCCTTAATCACCTTAATTTCATTTATCAATGAACTCACTTGCGAAACCTTCCGTTTCTTAAATTGCGGAATGTTACTTCCGGGGGAAATAAATTTAGAAGTTTTATCTTGAATAGACGACATTTCGCTTGCAGGTTGAGACATTTCAACTGTCTTTTCTGACAGATTTTCTGCTACGGGTGGTTCTAATGACTGACTGTTGCTTGCACTGTTGTCATCTTTATTATTGTTTGGAGAATCTTGATTGTTCTGAAAATAAAAAATTTGTTAAAAATATTGTTACAGATTCCAACTACAACTGAAGAATGGGCAGCTATAGAAAATGGTTTCAGAGTGAAATGGAACTTTCCAGCGTGTTATGGCGCCGTCGACGGGAAGCATGTTCAAATCATAGCTCCTGGCAACAGTGGAAGTTTGTTTTTTAATTACAAAAAAACATTCAGTATTGTTCTTATGGCTATTGTTGATTACGATTATAATTTCATTTATATTGACGTCGGCGCCTGTGGAATGGCATCTGATGGAAGTGTTTTTAGGAATTGCTCCATATATAATCAACTAGAAAATAACCTTATACCACAAGGCGGAGTAATTTTGGCGGATGCTGCATTCCCATTAAAATCGTATATTATGAAACCGTACCCAGGTGACAATTTAACACATGAAGAAAAAGTATACAACTACCGGCTAAGTAGAGCCAGAAGAACTGTAGAAAATGCCTTTGGCATATTGGCAAGCCGATTTCGTGTTTATCAAAGACCAATCGCAGTTGACGTAAAAACAGTAGACAAAATTGTACTAGCATCATGTGCTCTGCATAATTGGTTACGAAAAGAGCAAAAAAGCACTTATTGCATTAGTAGTGATGTCGACCAAGAAGACATTGAAGCGGGAAACATTATTCCCGGTTCATGGAGAATGGAAAATTTATGTTTACCCAGTATCAGTCGACAGGGAAGTAACCACTCTTCTCTGTCAGCTATCGAAAAAAGGGAGAAATTTAAGAGATATTTCAACAATGATGGAGCAGTACCATGGCAAGCAAGAATGATTCGTTAATTCAGACAAAACTACAAGAAAAATTAAAAATGCCGACGATTATTAATATTTCAATAAGTACTTTTAAGGTAAATAATTGTAAAGAGTAAATAATATTAAAATAACTTACCGAAGTTTTTCTCTTCATTGGCACCTTTTTTATGAAATTATGCATTTCCTCAAACCAAATAATTTTTGGCTTATAGACTTCTGCAGTTCCTGCTCCAGACCTCTCAGATTTTTCTATCTTTGTTAATTCTTGACAATATGTAGCTCTTAGATTTTTAATTTTATTTTTAATCTCTTTTATCGACATTTCTATTCCATCTTTATTTAGTATGTCGCGTATTTTTTCTAGTGACGAGTCTCGCATTTGCTTGTCCTTGTAAGATGGAATACTTGCATTCCACAAACATTCCTCTTCTCTGTACAATTGAACGAATTTTAAATTAATTACGTCCGCTAATTTCGGCATTTTAACAAATTGCACGCACTCTCACCACGCTCTCCGACTGCACACTAGCTTAGGTTCGCTAGCTTCGCGGTTGACACGAAGCTAGTAACGAAGCCAGGATAGTAAAACGGGTGGTGGGGGGCGCCTACTAGCTTGAAAAATAGAACCCCAAGCTATTAAAACTATCCTGGCTTGAGGCACTAGCTTGCTAGCTTCCACACTAGCTTACTAGCTTGTAAACGAAGCTAGTTCCGTCTACACGAAGCTAGTGTCACTAGCTTACTAGCTTGGCAGCACTAGCTTGGCTCACTAGCTTGATTTACTAGCCTCGTGTCACCCGGGCTTTATATAGTGCGCTCCCCGTGCTCACCGCCTGCCCGCCTGCCCGCCTGCCCGTCTGCTCGCCTGCCCGCCTGCCCGCGTCTGCCCGCCTGCACGCCTGCCCGCCTGCTCAGCCGGCCGCGACACTGCGCTCTGCCTAAACAACTTTACGACTTTTTTTTACGATTGACAATTAAAATGTCGGCTAACGGCTTAACTTCGAGCGAGCATAAAATGTTTTCGAAGATTTTTAGCGAAGATTCTTCGAATTTTCGTCGCTCATAGTCGTTAGTCGATCGTCGCACACAAACACAATAAAGTAATAAAATATCCCCAAGTTGGCGAAAAACACCAAGCAATAGAAGGGTTGATAACACAGATTTATAAACTAAAGGGAGACTATATGGTGTGGCTGCCCAACTGTTCGAGTCCGGCTGTCGCCTTCAACTACATATGCACTACAATACGAACACGCGCTCACTCACACTATAACAGTCACCACACTTAACGCGAGCCAATCGCGTAACGCAGATCGCAACGTTGAGACACACAACTACATTGACAATTCTTATTGACAAATCAACGGCGCCCGCGTTTGTTTCTGTTTTGTGCATACATTGTTCGCACGCACCACGCCCCCTTGGCATATCTCCCTTTAGTTTATAAATCTGTGGTTGATAACAATCATCAAACTATACGTTAGTGGAGGCTTCGGCCGCAGAGATCGAGAACTGGACCTGACACCAGTGAGGAGCATGAAGCAATATGTATAAAATATCATTGGAGCAATACTAGTTTAAATGTAAATCGAACAAGTATCTGTTATGTGTCCGCTGGGCGCTGGGTGTAAACACGATGACCAATCAAACTGGCAACTCATTACTTCTGGGAAGAGCCCGGCGATTTATTTATTAACCCAAAAACGTGAACGGTTGAGACCCGGGCGCGGCCGTACGACCGGCGACGACGACCGGTCCGGGGAAACGCACCCGTGAGGCCGTGACTAATGTTTTGATTATTCAATATCCGCGCGGTGACGGCGACGCTAAACAAACATGTGATGGAGCTATTAGCTGCCGCCTGTTCTGCTTCGTCACTAGCGACTTAGTAATACTTGATTATTTGACATTTACTTTAAGGAAACTATTAAGATAGTAGTAGTAAACTGATATCACTCATTAGTCGCGGGCGACTACTGTGGAGTCGAAGGTTATTTACAAAAACATGGTTTCAGATTACTGAATAAACATTGCAAACCATAAATATGAAGCAACTTACAGATACAGTCACCGCACAAAATGTTGACAAGTCATTGAAAAGTAATCTCGCAACAATTCAGACATAAAACGTGCTTTTAAATTCGCCGTAAGACTCGTCTTGCTAATCCGCCCACTCGGTGCATATAGAATTCCGTCAGTAAGTAGTACAGGTATAGGTACACGATCCGCAAGTCACGGGGGAAGCAGGTGATTTACTTCAGATTCTCTTTTATCCGACCTGAACGAATTGAGCGAGTCTTGCTAAGCGTGTCGTAAATATTATTATTTATGTACGACCCACCTTTCTTGTTCCGCCCAAACCTCTTTTCATTCATTGTCAGAAGGTACATGTTTTGTGGACTGCACTAAAATATCAGAGCTTATGTAATTCAAACACAAAATGTTCAGCAATCCTGTTGTAGTCAATGAAGTGCTGCCGAAACAATGCGCGGAATGGACTCATGTAATGTAATGTTCAAGGTTTTGTATTTCATTTAAGTATTTTGTTTTCTTTTAATTGCATACTTTTCTAAGAAATTACTAAACTTATCCTAAAAATCAGTATTTACATTATATAAGCTAACATTTAAAATAATGATATGTACATATGAAAAAATTAGCAAAATAATCATAGGGCATCAAAAAATTCGTCCGCATCGCTGTCAACAGGAACAGCGCCCAAAAGGCTGGCAGCATTGCCACGTTGTATGGCGATGCTAATTCTTTGGCCAAGAAACAGGCCAGCCCTCTGGTCACGTGAAGAGTCGACTACCTGCTTGGCGATATCTCGAAAAACCAAGTGTGCACTCCATACCCCTACCGACCCCATGGCCCTAATGTTTCAACCCCAAACGCTCGAACATATAACTCCCAATCAGGTTGGAATATTTTCGCCGTTTGAGGTTTTCTGCACCAGCAGCAGCCGCTCCAGCACAGCCCACCGAGCTAGGAAGATGGGATGGCGCAAGGGTGACATGAAAAAAAATTACACACTAAAATCAGTACATGTACTATATAAAAAATTTCTTGCCTTGTTTAAAGTTGTATATGAATCATCTCTGATCAGGTCACTTATTCATTTTAAATGGAACGTTTCCCCACAAGCCTTTTGTTACATCAGCCAAATTCAGCGACGCCATTCGAGACAGGCCGAAATATAGAAAAACGTCAGCGTTACAAATAGGTCGCCGCTATAAGAGTAGCACATGACCTAGATCTGCACAGCACTCGGCAGTCAGGCTGCATTCTGTGCATGTCTAAGTGGCAGCTCTATTCATGTCTG
Organism: Apamea monoglypha; assembly: GCA_911387795.2. Classification (NCBI taxonomy): domain Eukaryota; kingdom Metazoa; phylum Arthropoda; class Insecta; order Lepidoptera; family Noctuidae; genus Apamea; species Apamea monoglypha. Next base: position 238,619 of record OU426933.1, on the reverse strand, counting down.
ATGATGCACTCACCAAATATACGACTAAACACGGGAAGTATTGATGTGAACACAATTATGATTATATTAGAAGCTGATATAATAACTGATAGAATCGGATATTTATTAGGATTCTAAAAGTGAATATGTACATACGTCGCAGTAAATAATTAATCGCCTAAAGAAGTGGAATTCCTGAGGGATCTATGCAGAGTCCCATTTTTTTGTGATTCTGATGAATGATTTTGGCAGGTACTTAGTAGTTCTATCTTTGAACGGGAGATTAGGAATAACGCAAACAATCGCTGATTGCTGATCGCTGATGATGATTTAGCGCAAACAATATGCCTTAATCTGGAAAAGTAGTTAAAAACCGCAACTTTTTTAAATCCAGCACGCGTTCGATTTCCATCCCCGCCAAGATGGTTATCCTTCTTATTCCTAGAATAGTCCGGGGTTTGAGTTGCGTCTGATTCAATTCAAACAGCAACAGGCTCGCGCGCCCCAACATTTAGACCTAATAGGCACCGCCGCGCCGTTGGCTAACTGTGGCCTGTGGGTGAATAACCTAGTTACCTACCTCTCTGCCTACACCAGGGAGAGAAGGAGTAACGTTAATGACTATGTTATATAAATGTCTAATAGTTAATTATGAGTTTTAGTATGATTTTGGGGTGGTGTAGGTGTACGCAACATCCTTTTCTGTTGTAATAGCGATTTACTTCCGGCGAGGGATTATAGTGCCACGGGATATCAGTCTTTGATAGCGTTGAAAAATTATTCAGTGTATTTTCTTTGTTTTATATTACAGGTTTCCGACAACTTTCGACTTTATCTGATGCAAATCGTTTCAAACAAGTCTGTAAAATGGCAAAGCTATGGCTAAGGATATCTGATATCATTTCGTTAAAAAACGATGAATTTGTAATAACAAAGCCATTGCGGCGTCCCCCAGAGCACCGGTCGGTGTCTTGACTTACAAGCGAGGAAGTATTCTCAATGGAAAGCAGACGTTTGATCTCTGTGCTCGGTGGACTTTTGATAACCACAAAGTTCTTGGTGAACAAGCCAGGTTATTAGTATTTACAACGGAGGCACTGTTTATCATGTTGAAGGGTGGAAAGTTACTGGATGAGAGATGATAAGAACCACTTTTCTGTCACAGATGTCATACTAAATAGTTAATTGTCATAGGAATATCAGAATGTTTCTGCATTTATCGAAGACTTTTATTAGTTTAAAATATTTTTACGGATGCAGCTATATGAAGGTACAAATGCACATATTATAGACGTTTAATATCTGCGAGCGTGGCGTCGTGGGCAATGTGGGCCTTACTGGCATATTGCGGCGCGAGGCAATACCCCTCGACTGCCCCCGACCCAATCAGCGAGTTAGCGCAGAAGTAGTCGAGGCGCGATATCTGAGACAATGTAATGTACATTTGAGCACGACATTTCACCGTTTTTTAGGGATTTCAGGCGAGGCAGCAGCTGTGCCTGAAATCCTCGGAAAGCGGTGTTTCTAGAAGATTTATAGTTAGTTTCCAGTTTAACAATAATATTATAACTTATTTTTTCTTTTTTTTTTTTGCTTTTTTTTTCTTTTTTTTTAGTTTAAAAGAAAGTAATAAGAAGAAAATATGAAGAAAAAAAGCATTCATAATTTCAGAGGTGATAATAATTAAAAAGTAGAACCATCATATCGCAGAAAGTTCACTCAGAATCGTCTTTTGGCATACATTTCATATCGATAGTCATTAAAAGGCAGAACTATCATATCTCAGAAAGTTTACAGTTAGAATCATCTTTTGGCATACATTTCATATCGATAGTCATTAAAAGGCAGAACTATCATATCTCAGAAAGTTTACAGTTAGCAGCAGTTGCAAACATGTAAACAAGCATACACCATGCATGCAGCATGCAAGCAAGCATGCAACATTCAGCAGGCATGGTTTCTGTCACCGCTCCGGCGCTGCGGGGCTCTGGCGGTCCCACGCGACCCTATCGTCGCAGATGGCGCCGCAGCTGAGGCTGGCCGGCAAAGCCGGCCAGCAAATCGAAGCTGAGGCGAGCGTTGAAACCACCTGCTCCTCAGCTCGCGGGCCGGCCGCCTTGCCCCTCCGCGCCTATGCGGGTTTAAATTACACTGTTGGGGTTTGTCCTAGCAAACAAGACTACATGGAGTCGGTTTTGCAGCGAATCGTTTCCGTCACTAACTTTTATAGCACAACATGTTTTTGAATTTTCACGACAATATTTTAATTTAAGATTAAAAATGCTATTTTATAGAAATGGCAATATGCCTAATAAAATTATTCCAAACGAAATTCTGCCATCTTCATAGTATGCGAAGTGAGCGTTATGGTAAACGAAATTTTAACTTTGCCAAAGGTAATTATGCCAAATAAAATTCTGCTATCTTATGAGTATGCCATTGTAAATTCGGACATATAAACATTCGGCCAAACAATACTTATATTAAATCATTTTTATGCCTTAAAAATATTCGTTTAAAGAAGATTATGCCAAGTGTGTTATGCCAAATAAATTTCGGAGCAACAAGCAAGATTCTGCCAGATAGAGGTCCCAGCTCGAGTTGTTAGGCTCGGCAGCTGCTGGCGAACATGGCCGTGCGAGCCAGTTTGTGGTACTCGCGGTAGATACATTATGTACAATATCATTGTCTGTAGATATATCTGCTGATGCTCGTGATAACTGCGGCTAATACGGACGGCGCACGTTATCTCTCATCTCAGATCCCATCTACAGAGAACAGTGAGCGAGCGGCGGCACTGAGGAGATAAGCAGAAGGTCGACTCCGTACAACGAGAGACAATAGTGTAAGCGCACTCGCGACTGGCACTCATTTGAAGGAGGCACCTCATAGTTTGAGACTGCCGCACGAGTGCGTCTATGAGTGCATGCTCCTGAATTCCTTTACTCTTTTAATGGAGCAGTCCTTCTGGAGCCATCTACTATGTGCCAGTGAGCGAGCTGCGGCCTGCGAGCCGGCACGACGGCGACGTCACGCGAACCAGCGCGATTGTCTGCGGCGGCCATTGTGCAGCGACCATATTTCACACACGCACTCATTTCCCCACAAAGAAGTGAAATATCGATTCATGGAATACCAGCAAAGCGATCACGAACAATTGTTGCAATGCACCTTTAGACACCACACGGGTAAAGACAGGTAAATAACTTTAACTTACCGAGGTGCAACTAATATCTATTCTATGGATCTCTCATGAACAATATCCAATGGCACATCGACATGATACATTGTTAAAAACACTTCGTTAGTTCCAAATTTAAAATCATCTGTCAATTTGCGGTTGGGTGGGAATTCGTTTGGATCAACATAAGTAATACAATCCAGATTTTATATTAGGTACATAGGTTATTGAAATGATGTCTGGTGCCTTGCAATGATGTCTGGTGCCTTGCAATGCACATGAATTGGCCGTATTGGTATTTCATACATGATCTGGCACAGAGTTGTCTGGTATTGCGTGAATTGATATACTTTAGACGTCTAGACATGTATCGACCGTATCACTCGTACATCTCAGCAGGCATGAAACCTGCATCCATCTGGCTTCATTATAGCGTCGCCGTCACTTGTCAGGATCGTGGCGTGGCATTCAATTAAATGTATACTTGATTCTACCACAGGTAGGAAAAATATATAACGTAAAACCAGTATTTAATTAAAATGGCCAGAAACACATTTTCAGTACGGTGTCTCGATAAGCCGCAATTCCGTGGGAGGCGTTGAATCCCTCTAAGTGATGAGGAGGATGAACGTCCTCGTGCCGCTTATAAAATAAATTGTGGTTATTTATGGCATCGTTACCGTTCAGAGTAGATAATAATAATATTGCGGATTAGTTCCTAGTCCCAGTCCCACTGCCAAAGGTGAGCCAAGTGAAAACTTAAAGCAATGCAGTGCTTTTATAACTCGCTCGCTCTTCAACCGTAGTTTTGTTTCGTAAGTCCGTCATCTTCATGATTGTGTGTGTAGGCTCGCTTCCTTTGCTTTGTTTTTACTGCCTGTCCGCCCGCCGGTCTGCCCGCCGGTCTGCCCGCCGGTCTGCCCACACCTCGCGGCCGCGCGTCACTCCGCTCCGAGTGGTGGTGACTTGAGAGCACGCGCAGTGTGCGGGCTGCGGCATGCACAAGCATGCCATGTGGTCTGACTTTACAACAGTCAGCCGCACATCCATGGTAACATCCACGGATATCTATGGTAGGATCCGACATTGACTGCGCTGCGACTTTATGTTGTAGCAATAGATATCGTTTTTGTAGCTCAAGTGTGTCGTGTGCGGTTGTCTGTACGTACACTTACAATTTATTCAGGTCAACAAGATTGATTGAGAGTTCATGAAGTCTTCGCTTTATTGATGTCGATTACAGCTCGAAATATTATTAATAAGCAAAGATTACTTAGATCAAATTGACAGCTCACAAATTATGATCGTAACTCATCCACTAGAGTGTTTTTTTCTATTAAATTAGGGACTGTTACCTGAATATAATGTTTTTATCGCGTCGTTGTCCGTTGAAATCACTTTTAATAGGCATCAACGGTATATACACGCTATCTTTTAATCTGTAATAGGATACAATAGAAGATCGCCGGCGGCCATCACAACTGAGACAGAAGGTCCATATGTAGGTACTTAGTTGTAATCTGAAAGAAATATAATGGTCTGTGTGCCTCAGTCCAAACTGCTCTTGGGGTGAAAAAAATCTAGTTTACCAGGAAAAATATACTTAGTTAGCTCCGCGTAGCTATCGATGTTTTAAATCCGAATTGAACAGAACCCGACGCGAAAAGATGAGCGGAGTGAGCGGCCCGATAGGGTTCAACAGTATCGAGAGAAATACTTTAGTCCGCATTGAACGGAATGAGCTTGCTGTAAGCACTTTTTTGTTGTCAATGATATTATACAATTTCGTTTTGCTTACTAAAAGCCTAACCCCCGCCCCCTGGTCTGCACGCCGCAGGCGCGGCACGTCAGGCACGTCCGCACCGCACCGCTCCGCCCCACACTGCTCCGCACCGCACCGCTCCGCCCCACACTGCTCCGCACCGCGCCGCACCGCTCTGCGCCGAGCCGCAGCCGCAGGCACTAATATCACAAATCTGCAGTAATTGCGCCGTCACCGACACTCGCCGATCCACATCATACAAAGCCCCGGACCAGCCCGAGCCGCGCCGCGCTTTTCATTGCAACACACACCGTGCCATTGCTAAGCGAAAAAATACCATCTCCTAATGAGAAATAGCACAGAATAGCACTGTGTCCCTCTCTAGTCCGCCGTGTCGGCGATGAAGCTCCCTCTTGTTGGGGGAGACAGAGAGTTCATGTGTATTACGAGATAATTAATTCTGTAATATGTTCGGCGGGGTTTATCGCGAGTAGGTAAATAAGCTGATATAAATAACGAGCGAGTTTAACGAGAGCTCGAATGGACAGTTTTGTTTAATGTGAGTGGAAGTAACACTGCTGGGTTTACGAACTTAATTTATTACCTATCCAATTACAATTTTACGAAATCAGAGAAATAAGATATATATCTTATTTTCGTTGGGTCGGCCCTTTGAGTCACTTCCTGTAAATATCATAAGTACAGCAAGACTTTTATGTACTTACCTACAAGAACATTCCGTCCATCTCACTTTGGTCTACAGTAGGGTGTCCAGTTTGAATATTATTGTTTCGAATGCATCTTTTCTACTGCTCAGTTGACAGCCTTGCTCGTAGATAGAATATACGCAGACGCCATTATGATGATTTTGTTTTGTTTGCGATTTCCGTAAATCACTCATCGCGTGCGGCTTGCGTTGTGTGTATGTTATCTGTGACTGAATTTGTAATAAGGTAATCAAATCGGTGAAAATGGGACCACAAAAGTCTGAGCTGTCATATTTTACAAACAAATGACAAAACAGCCACGTGCAAGAAATAGGTACTTCAAAACTTTAATTCATTTTAATAAATACTTAGACCATGTTTACTACTGTTCTTATTTGCCTCTAATACTTCCTACGAAAAAACTGTCCGATACAAGTAAGCATCGATACTTTTCATGATACCGAGTAAGTACCGTACCTTATGACTGATACGGTATCGAGTAAAAGTATCGATACCTACATGGTAAATCAAATCAAATCAAAAATGTTTATTTGTTAGAATATGGTACAATAGACGTTACAAATATTGGTTCCAGCATATCCTGGTATCGTTTCATCCCTACCTGGGAGTTGTATAAAACGTGTAAATTTTTCAAAGTCACGTGACATACAATAAATGCTAATAGTGAGGAACTAGTTCTTCAATACAGAGACATGTCACGGGACATGTCCTCAAGAAACTGTAACACAACTCGTATGACGACTGCTGAAACCCGGCCTGTGTAACAGAAAACACCGTGACGACACAGACAGACATGCATACACACATGCACTAGTGTACACGTGTACAGCCAGCGGCGAAAGTTGAATGACACTTCAGTTTGTTAATCAGCATAATAAATCTTGGCTATTACACAAATTAAATGCTGAAAACTACTGAAAAGCAATGTATCGAATAAATTAGTATCATTCAAATTAGATAAAATTTATTATATCTATCGAGTTTCGCAGCTGACCGTACACACATGCACGGCGTGTGCAACTGTGCACAGACAGACACGGCAAGCACTGCGTTCGCAGGGAGATCAAGTAATTGAATATATGTATGTCCGCGTCCCGTGGCCCGTGTCTCGTGGCTCGTGGCTCGCGGGCAAGTTATTAGCTGCGAGATAAATCCGCCACACGTCTGTACAGACACAAACACTACTGTTATCAGATATTGTTTGTGATATTCGCGATGCGCCGCGAGTATGTTACAAGAAATCACATGAGATGTTGCCGAAATCCGAAAAATTAATAAAAATGAACGCTATGTCTTGGCGTTAACGGCGCACACATATTCTAATTATAATGTCTAATTAATTAGCTGCATTATTAGCACTAGCTCAACGACATTTCAACATTTTAATCGGTTTAAAAATACCATAATGGGTATATACTCGTATGCCCATATATGTAGGTAGAATGCGATAGCCTAAACAATCTGTTTTTTCGGAAATAATGTCCATTGATTACCCATTAATTTTATCTTGGTTCCTTCATAATTTCCTCCTCCCGGTATCGCAGAAACACTGCATATCCGATAACATATAATTAATTGCCGCCATTTAATTCGGAAAGCACGTTAAGCCGTTGGTCCCGGCTGTCATTCGTAGATCTTTGACAGTCTTTACGGGTAGTCAGAAGCCTGAAAGTCTTAGTCTGACAACCAGTCTTACCAATACGGGGTATCGTATTACCCAGTAACTGGGTTGTGGAGGTCAGATAAGCAGTCGTTCCATGTAAAATACTGGTATTCAGCTGAATCCGGTTAGACTGGAAGCCGACCCCAACATAGTTGGGAAAAGGCTAGGCAGATGATTTAATTTAATTAAGGCTCCTGTTTGAATGTCTTATTATGTAATCCTGTTTTCCCTCCGGACAACGGCGCAGAATTCATTATGAAGCTTTGTTTCCTTCCCTGCACTACAGGTGACATACCACAGATTTATAAACTAAAGGAAGATATGGTGTGGCTGCCCAACTGTTCGAGTCCGGCTGTCGCCTTCAACTACATATGCACTATAATACGAACACGCGCTCACTCACACTATAACAGTCACCACACTCAACGCGAGCCAATCGCGTAACGCAGATGGCAGCGTTGAGACACACAACTACATTGACAAATCAACGGCGCCCGCGTATGTTTCTGTTTTGTGCATATGTATACATTGTTCGCACGCGCCACGCCCCCTTGGCATATCTCCCTTTAGTTTATAAATCTGTGTGACATACTAACACACATGACCAGCTCAGCATCATCCTCTTGCCTTTATCCAATGCCCAACACATTTCGTGTGCGCAGCATGTCTTCGTCTTCCAGTGGTCGTCATCAAGGTAGTCACCCGCCTCACTAGCCATTTCATGTTTCACACATCATCCATTCATCGTTTCTTTGGTCATCTATTACTCTTATATGCAGCCCGGTCCCTCACATGAGCAACTGATACTGAATGTGTAACTGGAACACATGCTGCACGTCCTGCCTCCATCGATGTCCTCTTTCAATTCAATACTTTTTCTTCGACGGTTCTATTGTTCATGTTAATTCCGAAATATGTGTGTTCTGTGACGTCATAATAGTACTTCGTTATTTCCGGCAGTGAATTTGAATAGGTACCTAGTACACGCAGCGCAGCGAGGATCATGAATTCATGAAATGACAATGGCGAAGTTGAAACATTTTTTATGATTATATATTTATGATATATGAGACCTAACCTGAACTCTCTCATAATTGTTTACCTATGAGAAGTAAAGCTTTAATTAAACACTGGCACCAACATTTGCTGGAACCAAGTTTGATATTATCTATTAGGTGGACAATTACAAATTCATGGTTATGACGTGGTTACTCATTTGGTTTCCTGTATTAATTTCATAATACCGATGACACACCACAAAGAAACGACTAACTGTCTTTGATCGACCAAAGAATAGTTCAATGAATCAATCGTAGTTCTTATACGCGTATATGTTTACTAACGTTTTTATTGTTCAATGGAATAGCTATTATTACATTTGAATGACTGATTTGGCTTCATTTGGTTCTTATCCTCATAATACTCCTGCCTAGAGTACCCATCGTGAATATATTGGGTATCTCTGCAGTTAGGTCGGGCTCTCCATCTCGGTATACCATCGTCATGGCACTCGGGTCAATAATCCGCCTCAGACCATACTTAGCAGGCGGATCGGTAATCAGCGTCAATTAGGACAATATCTCTCAGGGTGGTTCATTAGGAGCTGTGGCAACCGGCAGGTATGCTCCACACTGTCTTTAGCGTGAGCAGAATATTTGATGAGCATAGGGCTCAACTTGATTAAACACTGGTGGAACAAAATTATCCTATCCAGCTTGCTCTTTTATTTTCAAATTATTTCGAGCCATATTATCTGTTGAACTAGGGTGAACGTAATTCTAATCAGTAGTAAAGTTGCTGTAACCGTATGTCTCCACCTGACCGTCAGACCTGACCTGCCGCAACGATGACGTCACACAATACATAGCGCTGTCAGCCCCGTAACTCCGCACCGCACCGAACACGCTCCACTGAAGACAGTTGGCCGCGCGGCCGACAACACGCGGGTCTACTCAAAACAACGGCTAAATGCGGCCTCTGACGTCACTGCAGCGACCAATCAACGACCCGCTGGTATTTATGGATAATTTTTCCGACCCGTTTGTACAAACGGCAGCTTTATTTATCATAATAGCTTAGCATTGCCTGTCCCTGACGTACTCACTACTCAGTTTTGAACAAATTCCCATCAGGTGGCTTGTAATAAATTCCGCGTTATGTATGAGTGGTACGCCATATGTACGTGACGTGAAGGGGGAATATCTTTTATAATAAACTGATTACGTCGATGTAAATACATACAAGGGACAATAGCTGCACACGGGTCGCGGGGTAGGACTCCCAAGCGAAAGGTCGTCGGTTCAAATCTGACTAGTTGTATGGTTAGATGCATTTCTTGTGCAGCTTAATTGAAAGGGAGAGCTGAATTGTTAAAGTTTTGAACTGCACAATTACACATTGTTATTCAGCGTTCCATTATAAAACACATTTCAGTCGATCTATTTTGTGACGGAATCGGACAATGCCATACTAACGGCGGCGGTCGTCGACATTTGAATATTTCACCGAGCGGTGCATTGTTGATCACACGGCAGGAAGACGCCAGTAAACACACGAATGGAACAAAAAGCTAAAACAATGATATTGACGTCACCTTGAATTAATTATCTGTGACCCGTTTGACACCAACTCCCTCCACCCCCCTGCCCCCCCGGGCAGGGGGTGGAGGGGGGGCAGCAACGTTCGGATTCCGGGAGCTTTGTGCGGCGCAGCCATTGTGGCCACAGCCCTAGGGACAATAGACTAGCACAAATTAATGCTGTTATACATGTGAAGGGTAGTCTGTTCCATGAAGATAGTCTAACCTAACCAGTATTTGACGATGAGGTAGGCAGAGATGGGATTATCAATTCTGTTTGTCGATAAGGCTTACTTGCGTAAATCCTTAGAGATGACTTCAAAAGTTTCCGAGCCAGATGTAAGAGTTTGGGTAAAGTAGAGGGACAAATAGGAAGTTTGACTCCGTCGCATGGGATTACAAAGTAAACGAGAACGAAACTATTCTAACCGCGCACGCCACCTATACCTTAACGATCCCTTGCGTTTGCGTAATAAGCCCAAGTCACCAAGAACGAACATAATTATACGAGTAAGTATGTATGATGATCCCATCTGGCCCGAAAGCGAACCTACCACCTTTCTTTACATATTTGAAGCTATATAAATAAATTCATGTAGACTTTAGACTTAAGCCGCAGAAGAACCGTTAGAACTAACCATGGAGAGCACAACAAACTGTGTTATTGACACAGGACAGCAAACAGCTGGCTCTGACGCGGAGCCGCATAGGTTCGGTGATGAAAGTTCTAATGTCCACAATACTCTAAACATATTAATTATAATCGGTCGGCGCACTCCGCACTACGCACTCAATTGTTGTAGAACATTCAGAAGTTGGAGAGGTCGAAGGAAACGTTACATTAACATTCTAATGAGAGAGCACTTATTTTAATTATTGTTTGTTCCAATAGCTTGCACTTAGGTCGCTTAGTAACTATCGGGCTAGGTGCTTCTTAAGATATTATGCCACATCTTGCACTTTGGTTCAATTCAGTAGACTTTCTTAACTGCACAGCGAGGTATTGTCTGTGTGAATGGAACAGCTTGTGAAAACAAAACGATTGCTATTGATATGGCTTTTTGTTCAAACATCAAGCAGGTCTACAATTTAAAATTCCAACCTAGTTCACTTTGAACACAATCATTTATACGTATGTACTTAGCATTATAGTCCGTGACATGAGAAACAACAGAACAACAAAGCTGAAGCAATGTCTATTGTACGACCACAAAGGGGTTACCTACTTAGTGCAGTGTCGTAAACAACAGAACTCGTGTCACCCTCCCCCCCCCCCCTCCCCGCCTCTCACCGACCGCTGCGTGAGGCAGTTTCGCCATCCTCGAAAAATAAATAAAAATAAGTGGGAACGGAAATGAAAAGGGTCAATCTGATCTAAGGAGCCCGAGGGACTCCCCACAGTCCCCGCCAGGCACAGGACTGCGAATCAATAAGGAACCACGTCTGTACCCACAGCCCACAGCCCAGGGCCAGACAGTCGAGTCTCGACACTCCCTGTATTGAATGCGGGCTGAACGAATTCCTTTATATAAAAACCTTTACTAAACGTAATGCGTGAGAACGTTTCTTCAGATCGACCATTAAAAAATGGTTCCGGCATCACGCGAAAATTGTTAAACGGAATTTCACGGTTTGAAAGCTTGAAATCCGTTGTAATGTGATGAGAGTCGTGGAACTGGCTGGTACTTGGCGCTGTTACCAAATCTCGTAATATTTGAGTGAACTAATGAAATAATGCTATAAAGATAAACTACACAAAATGATGATTGCTGAAGTTTAAAATAATGTGAAGTATGTAAATCCAAACAAAATTCTTCGTTTGGCAGATTTAAAATAGCTAAACATGATTCGATAATTGGGCAAATTTGTAAATCGGCCACGGAGCGGGTGCGGGCTAATCGCTCCGGCAAACATTTAACGGTTACAATGAAGGTATTAGCGATCGCTGGCACAATGGCTGAACGTTCCAATAACTCGGGAAAAATGCCCGCATGGCTATGAGTGCATCGCGCCGCCTCCGGCCTGCGCATGCGAGCGCAGCCACACGCTCAGCGCTCGCTGTAACATTATGGCATCACTAAGTTTATCAAAAACCTCGCCGCGCATCTCTTACTAGAATCCATTATCACAACACACAGTCACGACTCACGATTGAAATAGTTCCTACGATCCGATAGCCGTCACACCATTTCTGGGACGTGTTGATATTACGAAACGTCCAACAACGTCATTGTCATAACAAATCGAAGGACGGAACGTTTATCCAAATACAGTTTAATCAAAACTTTCGATTTCTATTGAATTGCCAATATTTGTGGGTCTGAACAAAAACTGTTTTTCCGAGCAGCCATTACAATAAGGCCCAGTTTTTTAGGGAAAGTTATAACTTACGTATCCGACAGAGCAGTTATATGAAGGTACCTGAAGCTGGTACTCGTACCTTCGTATCGACTTTTATATATTATTTCGTTACAAAAAGCGTGTCTCAGTAAGATAAGCGAACTAGATTTATTTCTCAAATCTGGGATGATGGCGCTATTGTGACGGCTCGAGGTCCTTTGTTCGTTTTTTCTAACATTAAATAGAAAATTCCCCGCTGAGCTTTATTATCCGTAGGATCGGTACATTTAACTCAATAGTAAATTGCTTGTTGCAGATTATTTATACGGCAAAAAATAGATTCACATATTTCAGTGTCACGTCGCGATCGCGTCGGGCAGGCAGGACGGATTGGATGTGGAATTACTTTTGTATCGCGCAGTTGTGAACTCATATTGTAGCTTTCGAAGGGTGGTGCTGGAATTTTTAATAATAAGTTATATTATTTTACAAAAACTTAAAAGGCATTAAACAACTTTAATAACTGATTTAACCAATCTCTTCCTGAACACGGCCTGTCAGTACTTCTTTATGTTGCGATTTCAGGAGACACGTGTACGGTGTACCTATGCAAGTACTGTAAGAGTATAAGGATATATCCTCATTCACATAATTAAAACAAACTGAAGTTTACAATGAATTTAGAATTTACCTGTTTACTTACAACATGCAATTTTATCGTACTTACTTACCTTGATTTCCTGTTATTTCAATTTGAGTTATATACCTATTAAGCTCTTGTCCGATACATCGTTTGATGTATCGGATTGAAAATCATCAGGCATTCTACACCCGTGCTTCATAGCACAAAGCAAATTCTGTGAGAAAAAGTAACGTCAAACAGTCGCTCCCGTTCAACTTACATACCGGCACGTTTTATTGAAGCCTGTCCCCTCATGTTACAACTGTCTAGCTATGTTATCTCCGGCTCTAAACAAATAACTGCAAAAAAACGAGATTGAACGTCCCTCCGAGCTCCGGCCTGTGTGCGGGATGTTGGTCGTGTGAGTGTGTGTGCACGGCCTGCTGCGCCGTGTCAGATTTCATCAGATCGGATGCAGCCGCCCGCACCGCATCGTATCGATGTCCCGGCGGCGGCGGCGGCGGCGGCTGGTGGACGTGCCTTCAATCTGACGGGTACTGTTACCACATCGAGAGCAGCGATACGTTATACCCTCAGTCACACATAGGACTAGGTTCAGTTTACAGGCGTTCTAACAATCTCTTGACGACTGAAATGCGAATAGAATGATCAATTTCTTTGTAGTATTTAATTTCAACAAAAAGTTGATTACAAATTCGTTAGTCTTGTTTGTACAAAAAAAAAGTACAAAACAACAATATAATAATTTATTCTGGGATGACGTGAACAACGGCGGGTTCAACTTGAAATTCAATTCTCCACCAGATGTGTTGTGAATGTTGTGATTGACGCAGATTTGATTAGTTGTTTGAAACTCAACCGAGTTACTAGGTACACATAAATGTCGAGACTCGGTAACATTCGCGTTTTACATCCACACAGTTCTGCTAGCCGCCCGTCATCTCAGAATAGGCTTCACTTCCTTCCTAAAAAGAACCATGTTTCATTAGTTCATCTCACAATTCATCTTTTCTTTGTTCTCTGTTTTTCTATTGCCACTTAGTACTTCACTTGTCCTATTGCCACTTAGTACTTCACTTGTCCTATTGCCACTTAGTACTTCACTTGTCCTATTGCCACTTAGTACTTCACTTGCCCTATTGCCACTTAGTACTTCACTTGCCCTATTGCCACTTAGTACTTCACTTGCCCTAATGCTACTTAGTACTTCACTTGCCCTAATGCTACTTAGTACTTCACTTGCCCTATTGCCACTTAGTACTTCACTTGTCCTATTGCCACTTAGTACTTCACTTGCCCTATTGCCACTTAGTACTTCACTTGCCCTATTGCCACTTAGTACTTCACTTGTCCTATTGCCACTTAGTACTTCACTTGCCCTATTGCCACTTAGTACTTCACTTGCCCTATTGCCACTTAGTACTTCACTTGTCCTATTGCCACTTAGTACTTCACTTGCCCTATTGCCACTTAGTACTTCACTTGCCCTATTGCCACTTAGTACTTCACTTGCCCTATTGCCACTTAGTACTTCACTTGTCCTATTGCCACTTAGTACTTCACTTGCCCTAATGCCACTTAGTACTTCACTTGTCCTATTCTCGTCATTCTTATTCGGTTACCCTAAGTATGCTATTCTATCACAATGCGTTCTCTTATGTACAAATACCCTCAAATGACACCAAGAAAATTTCACTAAACCTGCAGTAATGCGAGCCTATTTCCTTCACAATTACAAAGACTCTTGCCCATCCTGTAGTTACAATCGCGGTTCTTACAACAGTTGCGGTTATGGCAATAATGGCGGCACTCGTCTCGCGACCACACAAAGTGATCTTCCAACCACGTTTAACGTCGACCATGTTTCATCTGTACTCCATTTTTTACAAGGCTACGTAAAATGTTCACCGCTTAACAACTCAGGTAGGTTCTGACCTGAAACTATTTGAGGTGAAACCTGATCGTCGATGTGTTTGTGTTTACTTGACGCAAGACATCGGCGGCGCGGCGTGGGTGGCTGGCTGGCGAGTGACTGCCTGGCTGCACGCAGTCACATGCGTTCGTAAGTGCCCTCCCTGTCGGTTCATGACAACATAACCCCTAATGTTTATTCTGTGACGTCACAATAGCTCCTAGCTAGTGCCAACTTCACCGATGGTTTTCAGATCCTCAAATAAGTAAATCAATATAGTAAAGAACATGAGTGCATGAGAGGCCTATGTGCCAATACGTGCGCGAGCTTGTCTGTGCCGTGTGCATAGCCAGCTACCTAAACTACTACCTTTTTTTTTTCTTTTTTTGGTTCCCTACGTAGTACGGCGGCGGCGGCTGCGAAGCCTGCTCCACTCGCCGACGGTCAATATTCGCACCGACCCACTGCCAGAGGTCTCGTAGGCCAGCGATTTATATCATGATATTAATTTATACTTAAATAAAAAAATCCATTATTTTTATCCATTATTATTTATTATCCAAAATGTTTAAATGTTATCGCCTGATATTTTTTATAGTTGTTACGTTTGAACGCCTATCTGCTCATCTATTGTCTGTCCCTGATGCAGTAGTGTTCAGTAGTGTTCTACGTCCGCCCAAATTACTTGTTTTTGTAAAAATCAGGTTCAAACTCTGCTGTTTTTCATTAAAAGGTACCTAAAGTCTGTTAACAAAAAGTTAGGTAGGTACGTAACGTTACATTTTGTTTTTTTTACATAAAATGTACCTACGTACGTAAGTATTAGTGATATGTTAGTTAAGTAGGTAGGTTTATTTATTTACTTTGTTATATGATAAATTATTTTATTTCTGTAAATAGGTTTGTACAAACACTTTTACAACAAACAGCACAACCCTGTAGCGACGAGTTATCGATATCAATCGTAATAACATGCGAGGGTGTCCCCGCACTACGGAAACCCTTGGAACCGTTTCCTGGTATAAAAGTGCGATAACAGCACTTTTATAAGGCTTGTAGTCCGGAAGCCTTGTCTCTGTGGAATGAATAACATTTTGGACAGCAGCTCTGTATTAATATTTAATACGAATATAAAAGACTTATTGTAAACTTTTGTAGGTAGGTATAGGTACCTACTGTTTTTTTTTATATTTATGTGGTACCAACTAACTAACGCTAATTGAAATGTTGTTATGTAAACGTTAACCTAACACGCAGGTCATGGGTGTATGAATGAATATGTACAAAAATACCTAACAATTATACATAATTAACTACACACTAGGTTGTGGTTCACTGCGGACCACCGACAGCCACGTTTACTATTAAGTAAGTATATTTTCATTATTTACTTTAGCGGGCTTGCACACTAGCTATGCAATCAGACATTCACAATAGAGCCTACCGCCAATTATTATTGTAGAGTGCGCTCACAGCGTCCCCGCTGCAGCGCGGTGCAACTGCGCCCACTCTTGTTTAATATTTTGAACTTCTTTGTAGTCAGCTGTTTAACAATCATATACCCCGCGCGCCTCGCGACACCCCCCGCGCCCCGCAGGCAACCCCCCGCGCTCCGCTCCCCCGCCGCTAGTAAGCCGTGCGTAGTGCATCTCTGCGCAACGCTCGCATCGCTAGTTACAAACCATCGCCATTTTTATCGATCTGTCGATGAAATTTCGTGGTCGTCGTGACCCCTCCCGCACCGCTCCGCACCTCCCCGACTCCCGCCGACGTCGCCAGCCCGCGGCCACCGCTCCGCCAGCAGCGAGCGCCGGAGTGCGCTCGACGGAGCAGGGGCGAGACCCAGCCGCGGGGCGGGAGGGCGCTGGGATGAACGGCTCCCCGGCGACGCCGCGACGTCGCGGGGGGCGAACGCCTAGCGGGGGCAACGTGCGCACGGCGCAGGCGCGCGGGGCCGGGCGACAGTCTTGCGGCCGCCGCCAAACTGCGCGCACGTGTGCGCGCTGAGCTCGGCCTTAGCAATCAGCTGATCGGCACGCGCCCCGCGGCGCACATGCCGTGAGGCCGCGTCCACCGTCATGACGGGCTACGCCCGCGGCGAGGCCGATTTCGCCGCCGACCGCTTCCGCCGGGATGCGCGGCCCGCCTCGCTCGCCCCCAAGGACTACTCGGTGCCTTTACACGTAGACTGCAGTATCGAATACGAGCTTCCCGACTGTGCCAAGCCGCCGCAGGGCGTCAAGATCGAGCCTCTGCTCATGATCCACCCCTCACATTTCCGTAGGCTCGAAAGCCTGCGGCGTGTGCCGTTCGTCAACAACCTGCCGCGAGGAGATGCCGCCGCCGCCGCAGCCGTGACGCCAGGCAGCCGCGCGCGGGCCCCTCGCCAGGCGCGGCGCTGCTGCCGCGCGGCCCCTGCGCCGCCCGCGCCGGCGCCGCAGCCCGTGCCGGCCGCGGCGGCGCGCGCGCGGGCCCCGGCGGAGGAGCCGGCGCACCCGCTAGCGTGCTACCGCTTCGAGTCGTACGCTGCGGATGGCGCGGGCGGCAAGCTGGCGGCCCGCGCGCGGCTCAAGCCGCATCCTTACCTGCCGCCGGAGGCGCTGGACTGTGATATCGCGCGCGCGCTGCCGCCGGCCGCCACGCACTACGACCGCTTCGACAAGCGTGCGCTGCAGCAGCTGCCGATCTACATGTAGCCGAGCGGCGCCGGAGCGGGCCCCAGTCTCTGTGATGTTTCGTTGTAATTAGTTTAGAGTGATAAGTGTCGGCGAGCGTGCCGGCACCGTCTCGGGTCGCGTCCGGCATGCTCGCTCGCGTCTGTGCCCGGGTGGCGCGCGCCCTCGCGTCTGCTCGTTCGCGAACGAACATAATACCAAATAGTACCTATGTACGTTGATATTGTTTAAACGTTGATTTATGTGTTGTTGTACCGGACGATTTGATGTGTTGTTTCGCCGAGGACCTGAAAGTTTCGTGTTATCGTTTCGCTCAAGGCCCAGTTTGCGGCCGGTTGCCTCGCCGGGTGTCCGGTCGGACGGCCGGCCGCTCGCCGGCGCGTCAACGCTAGTGCATACCCACCAACGAAAATATTTATTCGCAAACGCAGTAACCGACGCTTCACGATTAAATTATTGTACCGTCGCCGATTCGTTGCGTTTCTCTGTATAAGATATCATATCGATAATTATATGTTCAAAAATTGTATTATAATAATATGTACCTATAGAGTAAAAAAATGAAAGTGAGAAAAATATTAAGAATAAAACTAGACATAGTTATGTTTTCGAATAGGTGATGAGTTCTAGAGCAGTCCCGAACGGTAATTAGAATCGTATCTCTACTCTCATTTTGTAAGCGGTTATGTTTGTTAAAATTATATATAAAGAGTCCTCTGATGAATAGTCTGATTAACGAATATTCGGCATGTAAAAGTCTTTATAAAACGCTTACTTAGCATATCATAGTATTATATTGTGTCATAGTCCAATGCCAAAAATATAACTATCTTTTTACAAAAATCCCTAAAACATCGTTTTATTTACCTCCAAGCGGCTCGTGTGCGGTCCTTGTGTACAGTGTACGGTAGTGTGTGTAGTCAGTGCTCGTGACCGGACGGAATCGGACGATACCGGATGCCCTGGATGCGGTGCGGACACGGCGTGGACCCGGCGGACGCCCGTGCGCGGTGCACGATGCACGTGTAAGTACTCGCTCACCGACTGGAACCTCACATCACTTGTCTCATGTCCTACTAAAACTAAATAATCACTATGTTAACTATCAAACTATCTCAATCCTAAATGTGCTAACGGAAACTGCTAAAGCAAATCTGCCTCTACACTCTTGGCGAAGTGATATTCTTTATAGGTTGTCTTGAATTAGAAAGATTGTCAAACTTATAAAGTTATGATCCGAGGCAGTACCTATCTATGATTCAGTAATTTTAAGGCACAGTGATTGCAAAAACTGAATGCACACAACCCAAAGTAAAAGCAAAATAAATCCAATTTTGTAAAGTGAAAACTAGATATTGCAATCTCTGACAGCTGTCAGAGATTAAGCTAGCCATGTTACTTATTCAATCCAGCTGGATTGAATAAGTAACACGGCTAGCTACGCCGGCACTGTAATTTATATTCCAAATGACGCCGCGCAAATACACTAATAATAACCTCCCTAGCTAGAAGTGAGCATGTCAAGACGCTGCTGCTCAGCCGCAATATGTCTCTGATTGTTGTAAAACATATAAATATGGCGAGGAACTTGTTTGCAGTTCTCATAAATTGGTTTATGCAGGAAGATTGCTTACATTTATATCGCCATAAACGTATCGGCGGAGTAATTTACAGCCTGGCATCTCTGTCATTTGCGTCGAGCGCAGCCGCTGTAATGTCCAGCTGCATGCTACTTATTGAACAAGTCATTAATCACGACGCTCCAGTGGATGACACTTCAATAAGTGCTTCAATCATGCTCAACTCTTTGTTGTTGCTCAATTAACATTATATATTGGGAGGAGAGCCAAACAAACATGACAAAATTTTGACTTACATCACTAAATTATACATCTTGCATTGTATAAAACGAATTCTTTTGTTTGTAACGTGTCACAACTCACAATGAGCCTCCAATGCCAGCGCTATGTTTAGCATGTTCATGTGGATGGTGAAAGCATGTCTGTGACGACTGTGACATGAAAACTAAACAAACACATTGAGTGATGTTCTGTTGTAGTTGTAACCGAAAATTGTGTCAGAAGAGAATACACTCAACTAGTTGGAGCTCCCGTCATCCCGTGTTAGTAACTGAACGAGTTGATGACGTTAATTATCAGCAGATGGTAAAGAACTTGTAACATTGTTATTTGGATTTCTTAAACGTGGATGCAAACAAATTTTAATAAATCAATCATGTTTCATCTGAGAATCAATATAAATACTTTATAGCATCTAAATCGGTTGTTATAATAAATTAAATCGTAACTAATGGACCAGAGGTCCAAGATTTTTGTGAGACTCATAAAATTGCTATCCTCTATCCTTACTGTGGGTTCTAGCACACAACGTAATGAAACAATAGCGTATTATATTATATTCTGAATGTTAAAGAGAACAATAGTTTTGTAGACTTCACATTCGTAATTACAAGCGTGGAGCGATAGAAGTTTTCGCGGGCGCGTCAGCCGGACGGCGCCGCGGCGCGCGGTCCTCTCACGGCTGCGACTCATTCTCCTATTGTTTCGCTCTCAATGACAACACTTCCAAAATATCCGCTAAACAAAAGCCTAGCGCGCAACGCCGCTATTCATTCCACATTTTATTTTTTGTTTGAAAGGCACTTATACGCAATGAGTCGTGAATAATCTACAATAGCTATTGGGAAAGAAATTATTCAAACTGAATCGCCATTCAGGGAAATAAGACTTCAGACGAAACTATTATAATAAAACTCGATGATTATGATTCGTTACATTCATGCGAACGTCTCGGCGCGGCTATTAGCCGAAGCGAGTGTAATAGATGATGCAGTCAAATAAAGTCTGTTTCACAAAAGAAGTCTCGTAGACGCGGCGCCACTGTCGTAGGACGGAATCATAAATATTGATTTATTTATTTATCTCGACATCATATATGAGTAGCAGGCTTGATTATTGGTTAATAAAATGCACATTCTTAAATAGAGAAAGGTGTCTGGGGTATTGGAATGTTGCTAACTATATAATAATAATTAGTTCCACTTATTGCCGCGGGACTTCTTTCGGGAAACGGACTCTAGATTTAAAGTGCACGCAGCGAGTACAGACTAGAGACGTGGGCAGCCTGCACGTCGCGAGTACAGACTAGAGACGTGGGCAGCCTGCACGTCGCGAGTACAGACTAGAGACGTGGGCAGCCTGCACGTCGCGAGTACAGACTAGAGACGTGGGCAGCCTGCACGTCGCGAGTACAGACTAGAGACGTGGGCAGCCTGCACGTCGCGAGTACAGACTAGAGACGTGGGCAGCCTGCACGTCGCGAGTACAGACTAGAGACGTGGGCAGCCTGCACGTCGCGAGTACAGACTAGAGACGTGGGCAGCCTGCACGTCGCGAGTACAGACTAGAGACGTGGGCAGCCTGCACGTCGCGACTACAGACTAGAGACGTGGGCAGCCTGCACGTCGCGAGTACAGACTAGAGACGTGGGCAGCCTGCACGTCGCGAGTACAGACTAGAGACGTGGGCAGCCTGCACGTCGCGAGTACAGACTAGAGACGTGGGCAGCCTGCACGTCGCGACTACAGACTAGAGACGTGGGCAGCCTGCACGTCGCGAGTACAGACTAGAGACGTGGGCAGCCTGCACGTCGCGAGTACAGACTAGAGACGTGGGCAGCCTGCACGTCGCGAGTACAGACTAGAGACGTGGGCAGCCTGCACGTCGCGAGTAGACTAGAGACGTGGGCAGCCTGCACGTCGCGAGCGGCGGCCATGCGACGGCACGCACGCGGCCCCGGGCTCTTGTGAGGACGTACCTACTCCATTATCCGACATCACAGCGAGCGACGGCGTTAAATTAGCATCCACGTAATAAACACGAAATAAACATCGAGACTAATGGATGATTGGGGCGGCACGCTCGCCGCCGCCGCCTCGCCAGGCCGCGCCGCGCCGTGCCGTGCCGGGCAACATGCCGCTCGCCCCGACCCGGCTCGGCCCCGGCCGCAACCTGACGGCGGCAAGCCGAATTAAAGTTATACTTACCTATTTATTTTATCTTTGCAGCGACGATAAAAAGTTTATTGTTACTTTTTATGGGTGTGATATTGTGTCCGCACAGATTCGTGCGTCGACGTTATCTCGCGCAGGGCAACTACGGTCGTATTTAACTATAATGCTAATTAAATATAATATTTTATTGTACATAATATTTTTTGTGCCACATCCTTTTGTGGTTTAACGACACCACAGGCCCACAGCGCACTGGGAGTCTGGCACCTAAGGTATTCTATATTGCCGACGAAGTTATTTGCGTACCTACTGAGTATTTATTAGCTCTAGCTAGACCATTCAATTTACTGCCGTGCCATTAGGCGATTCAGACAACTATCTTATTGATACGCATAAAAGCTTTCAAAGTAGTAATACGTGTACATGGTAATCTCATATATTGCTCGCAGTAAACGGCAGTAACAGTAATCGGCAAGATTCGCTGTGTAGCGAGACGTTTAAGATAAGAGCACTCGTAATAACGATCATCTCACGAATTATAACGAGCTCCTTCGTCACGACCTGATAACTGCAGCTCGCGATCAGAACGCTCAGAGCGAGTCCGTAATTACCGGCTTCCTCGAAGCGCATTACACACAGTAGTTACAGTTAAACGTCGCCGAGCACCGACTGAACGCACTTCTGGTGAAATTCGATTCCCGAAACGCGAGTATAATTTATCGTCGGTATTATCTCTCGTAAAACGAAAACTCAATTTATGTTCGTCCGCCACCCGCCGTCATAAAACATAATATTATCGACATCGGCCCCCTCCCTAGGCGATCACGAAACTAAGCAAGCATCGGCCATTTTAAGTACCGAACTTGACAGGCGGGTGTCGCAGTGCGTCCCGCTCGCACTCCCGCGCCGGGTCGCGGGACTGAGGGGAACAGCGCCGGGAGTAGAACTCTTTCATGTGCCGCGCCGAATCAGGGAGCGTTCTGCACGATCTCACGCTATTTTATTTTGTAAATACTATGCTCCGTAACGCAACCGCGCCTTTTGGTATTCGTTATTTGTTACTGAAAAGTTGAAAACTACTTCCATTAAAGATAGTCTGTACCTACCTACTGCCCAGCCAGTCTGTACCTACCTACTGCCCAGCCAAAAATGTAAGTAATGGATCATTGATAAAGTAATTTGTAAATCACATTGTGTTGATAGTAAATAGCGCGTTGCATGGTAGCTAGGTATGTAGCGCGCCCGGCGTGTCAGCGTGGCGCCGCGACCTACTGCGATCAGCTGATTGGAGCGCGGCGCGGGCGGGGTGGCGCGGCGCGGCGGTGCGGCGGGGAGGCACACGCGCACACAACAGCTGATACCGGCTGAGATAACCCGCCGCCGCCCGCGGCGCGTCGCGACGTTACACGTAATTAAAGGACGCAAATCAAAGTACCTTTGCTCGCTCCGCTCCATCTGTGTCGCTCCACGCTTGCCTTTCGAATGCGAATTACGAACATGCAGTCCACTGAAATTGTAATACAATTTCACGGATTATTAAACTACGGCCGCGGGCAGGACGATATTAATGGTAGGCGTTCACTGTACGATACGGATTTAACGAGTCCTTCGCTCTTTGCTGAATAAAAATAATTGTAAATGTATACTAACGTGTCCTCGGTTCGGAGATGAGATCTCGAGTCACGACAGAATAGGTTTGTTCACTTAGCGCTAAGTGGTGATGTTTTTTATTAGTGGCACGAAGCTCGGCTGTCACTGACCACCACTAAGTACTCGACGCTCTCATAACATTAGCGCCCACATGATCAATCCGCATAAAAAAACCTGATAGGCAATGAAGTAACGCAAGAATATGGCCACGAGGTCGATTTAGTTCTGATTTATAACTCGCTTGTTCCCGTCAATGTTGGTAGGCAGGTATAATGAATAGATGTTAGTTTATTTCCGACCATGACATATTAAAAGGTTCTTTGGAAAATACAATCATTCCACATTGTCCCACCGAGCCGCCCCACTGGTGGGGCAAAGCGGAATGCCGAAAATTTTGCAGTGGAATCTGCCCCACTAATTCGATTTGGTGGGGCAGATACCACCACTCTAAAATCTTGTTGGATTCTGCCCCACTAGGGCTGACTGGCACCTTAGAATAAAAGCATAAAACATTTTTTTTTTGCATATTTTTATTTCCTATTTGTTTCTGGAAGGAAACGGGTTGTAAACGGGTTGCAAATCACAGATTAATTACACGGCTTGTTACAAACTGAGTATCATATTTTGTCCCCGTAAATAGAAAACGAAACGCTATTTAAAATCATACTCATTTTGTGATTTTGAGCTTAGTATGAAAAGCTTTAATGAACCAGTAAGAACAAATTGTATATCTGTGACTTTAAAGTTTAGTGTAGTTATATTTTATTTTTAACAATCGTGTAATTGATCTGTGATTTGCAACCCGATTTTTAAGCGTTTCAGTGGGGCAGATTCCACTGCAAAGTTTTAGGCATTCCACTTTGCCCCACCAGTTGTTCGGTGGGGCAAAGTGGAATGATTCGGAAAATAATTTACCCATATCTGAGAGTCTTTCTGTATGCTATCGTTACCAAAAGTAGGTAAAATACATAAGTATGTCATTTAAATAACATTTATTTCTTCTTTGTTTAATTCAACCAACAGTTGGTAACATTCTAAAGATAACAATTTTAACTAATTGCAATATAGGAAATGTGTATCCTGGTTAATTGGCTGTGAGTCCGCTTTTTAAAATTTTATGATTCCAGTGGCTTGTCAATATTGGCTTATCTATCGATATGTTCCTGTTCGTTAGTGGAAGCTTGCAATTGGACATCGTTTACACATTGTACTTGATATTAAAATGTATTAGCTGTTAGTTTCCTAAAAGTAATAAAATAAATAAATAGGGGGAAGAGAAAGAAAATTATATCGTCAGTGGGGGGCCCAGGTGCGTACCCTGAGGGACACCAGAACCAATTTCATAATTTGCTGTCCTGAATCTATTGAGTACCACGTAAAATTCACAGTCCGATAAACATGAATTAAACTAGTCCTGAGAATGGCCGGAAATAGGTTAGCTTCTTCAGCACTACTATGAGATACTCTATCAAATGCTTTAATGACTTGTAGTATTTCACATTCTCTATTTAATAAACGATACTGGTGAAGGCACATGCTAATTGATATTAAATGGTGTATCACAAAAAAAGGATATTGCTCGTTAACTGCTCACAATGCAACATCTTAGCTAATTGCTCGACTTGAGCATGCGACCTGTGTTATGGATTCTGATTTCCGAGTTGTTACAAACATGGTGTCGTATCCGCAAAAAAAGTGTCGTAAGTACACTTAATGTTGTATGTTGATGCAAGTTTCTTTTGTTCTGTGGATGTATGTGTGAGCGCGGGCGGGCGGCCGCGCGTGTTTGTAAACGCGCGGCGGAAGCGAACGATAACGAGAATTACCCAAACCATACCGTACCCAAACCCACCCAACTTACCTTTACTTTACGAATGAAAATCTTTTCATATCGCTTCACCGAGCTGCCTTTCATACGCATTGTGTGATAGCTTTGAAATATCTTCCATTGTATCGTAACTCAAAGATGTCCATTGTATCGGGATGTTGCTTGGAGTCGGGAACCTAAACAAAAAGGCTCTCTTATGAGAATTTTCTTTTATGAGTCTTTCAAGTTATTAGCGAAGAGTATGGAACAAGTTGCACATATAGTTAGTTACAGTATTTATGGCAAGAACATGAACAAAACAGTTTGCAACGCGGCGTGGAGAAGTATAAAATTGTAACTTTCTCGTGGAGGCAGCCTACATTATCAATGTTAATGATTGAGAAGCGCTGCGTGTTTTTGCATCTGGGAAAATGTTCCAACGACGATGATTACCGGACTTACCACGAATACATTGCAATATGCGTTTACCATACATTAGCAGTTACTACCATACCCACGGGTATAATGTAGCTGCTATAATACTATATGTAAGAGCATAATTTTTCCTATAACGGGTATAGAGCATAATAATGTACCTAGTACTTAGTTAAAAGTAATACGGGTAATATAGAAAGTAGAAATCCTTAAATTAATGACCGTACGGTACTAATAAGTGGATAATTTTTGGCGTGCATATTATCGCTCCTGCACATGGCCGATACATTCTCTCAACTTTCAGTTCCACATACATTTAGGATATAGCCTCGAGACTGGTTCCGCTCATTAGACCACCGGCGACCAATTACCGTGAAATGCTCATTTAACTCGAAGTAAGTTCTTAAGTTAAGCACCCGGGCTCGGTGCACGAGGGACCATTGCGTAATGTACAAGTCAATTAAGTAAACATTTACTGTAATTTGAAAGTAATACGCTTTCGATATTTATTTAAAAGTCATGTAAAGGTATTTATGAACATTATAGAGTACCTATTGTGAAATCAGACCGCAGCAGTATGTTCAACTGCTCATGAAACTTTTAACAGCATATTTATTGCCTAAGTGGCCTGACTGATGGTGAACGTTCGAAAGTGTCACCGCTAGCTGTTTTTTTATGCAAACTACTGTATAACTTTGCATTAAATTCAGTTATTTTTCCAATAAATAATTGTTAAATTAAGTATCTAAAATAAACACGTCCCTATGTTAATAGCAGTAATCAATAGACTTGTTAATGTGAAAGTCACCTAAATCAGTGTAAGTATATATATTACTTTTTGAAGCGCACGCCGAGTTCACAAAAAGCTTCGCAAAGTTCTTGACCTTTCTCTTGAACTCCGCTGCCCATGTCAGCGATAATAATGATTTTTTGTATAACTATGTATATTATTTTTAACAATGTGTTATTCCACTTCTGTTCTGTTATGGCTGTTATTTAATATTTGGTTTTCCATAAAAATGAGGTGATCCTCGCCTCATCCTCTCTTCCTCCTCACCCTGCCTTCATCTGCGAGTATATTCACGCCTCGCTGGAACAGTGTGAACAGAATAATTTAAGCAACCGTTAGTCAGCTCTCGGCTCGTCTATATTTATTAATAAAAACATTTCGAATACATTGCTTCGCGGATGTTGTTCGTTTCAACACTTATGTGAAAAGTGCTAGCAGCGGCCGATGAGTTGAGTCAATACCGACTATGTTTGAAACTCGTTATACATATTTAGTGTAGTGTCAGTGCGGGCTTGTGGAGGCTCATTCTTTGTCAGGTTTAGTGGCGGATGACGGGCCGCGTCGTGACTTTATGTTTTACATGAAGATGTGTCATTTCGTCGTTCGACGGCAGTAATAAATAAATACTTGTAGTGCACGCTTGTGTTCATGTATTGAACTACAGACGTGCTGCATGCTGGCTGATCTTGTTCTGTGCCAGGCGGCGGTGTCCGTCGTGTGATCGTGTCCCGCGCCTACGCCTCGCATAACATCGTTACAATTACATAATTTATTATATTTTAATCAGATATTATAAATAGGTAATTAAAAAGAAAACAGGTTTGCTAGTTACCTACCTGCTGCTATCTACATATTTTTTAATTGAAAAGGTAATTTCATTAGTGCGGCTAGGTAGACGACCGGTCTGGTCTGAGAATAATTAAATAAAGTTGTACGTGCGCAGTTTTATAATTATTATGAGTTTTCATGAAGGTCTCACGACTTTATTGCTAATTTTATGAAACGAGTGCAAAAGCATCGCGTTATGTACTGCCATGACGAAGGAAAGTCGCACTCATATACGAGTACATACGAGACTGACGTGTTGACTTGTGGACCTACTTGCTGTTACTAGTATTCGATAGGCAATAAACTAACAACAACGTCACCAACCTTGTACACCACATACCTACTATAATCCCATTACTGGGACACAGGTCTCCTGTCGGTGAGAGAGAATGTGCCGTGCCACAGGGCCCAGTGCGGGTTGGTGGATGTCACCCGTCTTACAATAAACTAACAACAACGTCACCAACCTTGTACACCACATACCTACTATAATCCCATTACTGGGACACAGGTCTCCTGTCGGTGAGAGAGAATGTGCCGTGCCACAGGGCCCAGTGCGGGTTGGTGGATGTCACCCGTCTTACAATAAACTAACAACAACGTCACCAACCTTGTACACCACATACCTACTATAATCCCATTGCTGGGACACAGGTCTCCTGTCGGTGAGAGAGAATGTGCCGTGCCACAGGGCCCAGTGCGGGTTGGTGGATGTCACCCGTCTTACAATAAACTAACAACAACGTCACCAACCTTGTACACCACATACCTACTATAATCCCATTGCTGGGACACAGGTCTCCTGTCGGTGAGAGAGAATGTGCCGTGCCACAGGGCCCAGTGCGGGTTGGTGGATGTCACCCGTCTTACAATAAACTAACAACAACGTCACCAACCTTGTACACCACATACCTACTATAATCCCATTGCTGGGACACAGGTCTCCTGTCGGTGAGAGAGAATGTGCCGTGCCACAGGGCCCAGTGCGGGTTGCTGGATGTCACCCGTCTTACAATAAACTAACAACAACGTCACCAACCTTGTACACCACATACCTACTATAATCCCATTGCTGGGACACAGGTCTCCTGTCGGTGAGAGAGAATGTGCCGTGCCACAGGGCCCAGTGCGGGTTGGTGGATGTCACCCGTCTTACAATTGTTGGTCCTAGGACATGCCGGTTTCCTCACGATGTTTTCCTTCTCCGTTTTGAGAGCAGTGGTGGTGAAATAGTTTACACAAAGTAAAGCGCCTGCCTGGGCTCGAACCTACGACCTAAAATTCGTAAGTCGCGGCCGTATCACTAGGCCACCACTACTCTCAGATACCTACTAAGGTGATATTATATTAATATATTAAAATAACTTGTATACACGACCCAATTAAACCTGACCATTATGTAACATAATACAAACATTTATTGTAGTAAAACGATATTGTCCATACGCGCGTATTATTATTTATTCCGTTAATTAACACCACGATAATTATAAATTCAGTGAAATAATAATAACACGTTGTTTTCGACGTGTTTTGGCGTGTTTTGTAATCAATTCATACGTTCCGGTAAACAAACAGCGGCCACCACTCGTACGTCGTGTATTATGTATTATTCATGGGATTATAATATTGTAGTTTCAAATAATTATCAATACCGTCGTTTGGTGCAATGCTAGATAACTAACACGCTGCTCGTGTCGGCTTGCAGTTACTTGCAATTGCATTGCTGCTTGTGAAAACTCAATTCAGACGAGATTCATTAGACAAAGATCGAACTTTGCGACGCTCTGCGTGCACCCGCTGGAAAACAATCACAATTTACATTACCTATGTATAAATACAGTTATTTATGTACTTACTGTCAAGGCGTCAAACTTAATTAATTACAACATTTCATAAAGAAATATTTATGTAATGTAGTGTACGTACTCATTAACAGAAGTTTTTCGTGATTCTGAAATTAAACTGAAAAAGAAAACCTTGACGCGTTCGAGAATGTACCAGTGTCTATGCCTGAATGTACCAGGGTCTGTGCCTGAATGTACCAGGGTCTGCCTGAATGTACCAGGGTCTGTGCCTGAATGTACCAGGGTCTGTGCCTGAATGCCTCGTTGCCCTATTTTCTAATCCATCATTCTTTTGATAAACTTTTTATGCTATTTTGCAAACTTTTTGTTTGGAACTGTATTTCTTTATTCAACAGTTTCATGGATCATTACAGTCTTTTTGTGTTACCTTTTTTAATTTTAACACAAACGACATACCTAGATAATGTTTTTATTTTATTTGCGACTGACAAAAAATAATCCTAGTATTAAGTGGCATAATGAGCGTCTCGTAACGTTCTACTATGTATAATATTAATTTATAGTTTGGAGATGTTCTCACAGATAGTGGTTCTCAAAGTATCTTCGTTATCTGTTAGTTTACACTGAATACATAGTTATATGTGGGTTAATGTTCGTCTGATCGTACGCGGACATGACGGCCGGCGACCGATCAGCTGTTGGTGCGCGTCTCTAGTCGCGCCACGTCGCGTCGGGCACGGCGACGTCGGTGGGCGACTGTCCGACTGAGCGGCCGCCAGGCCTGGCATGCGTGGGAACAATTTATTATGATATTTTTGTACAAACAGTTTTGTTATCACGATGTTCGGCTGAAATATGTGTAGTGTTGATAGATAAACACGTCACGTCAACTGCCTGCAGGCAGCAGTGCCAGCGGAGACTATTTGATAAACATTTAGACCATCATTGTACATGTGCATTGTAGATACGTTAGCGTTGTTTTAACAATCCGATTGTTTTTCGTTGTTGTTTTAGCTGGAGTACAGGCTACGTCATGTGTTTGTACATTACGAACATTTTGATACGTAACACGTCGTGGTGCTTATAATGTTAACGATGTCTTGATTTGCATAGAATGTCAAACCTGCTTTATCAAATAAAGAAACGTCAAGCAAGTGAAGTGAGTAAAGCATCTGAATGGGAGCCGCACGTTCACCTTGTGTCAGAGGTCGGGAACCTAATTTATCGAACAATGTGATAAAATCATACAAAACTAAACTAATGGTTGCACTAAACAAACGTTCATTAGGTTTCGTCGGGCGCGGCGTAGGTACCTACTTAGTACTTATACAGACGTAGTTGTTCAAGTCTGCTCTACTGACATAACGGACTCATCTTGTGTCGTGTGCAGGAAGAGGCGGAACCTTGTTCGGTAGCGATTAAAGAGCAGCCAGCGACACAAGTGGATCATTATCGTGGGGCGCGCGGGCGGGGGCGGGGGGTTGTGACAGGAGCGCTGCGCCCGCGCATCCGCTGCAGGCTATTGACAAAAACCGTGCAGCACTTCCTGCTCGCCCTTTGTGACACAGATCAAAGTACCAGTACACGTAGACCTGCCTGAGTGTAGACGGCTATAGACTTTCTCAGCGGATATTTACAATAATCAAATATATTCAGGTGCTGTACGCACATTAAATATTATTAGTCTGTATTCCAAATATATCTTATGCAAATTATAAAATCAACATGCAACTGTGTAAAATACTTGAGTGAACATACATTTTCACGAACGCCAAACTGGCAACATTTTATCATCGACTACTTTATTGTTATGTATGCAGCGCCACAGCACACTCTCATAAATATTAACATTAAACCGTGTAGTTAAAATCGTGTATTAACGTGAGCGGCCGCGGGCAGAATACGTAATTAACACAAAGTAAACTCAGTAATTGCCAGCTTTTCTCAAAATCACCACTTAAAGTCGCCGGTGGGGTAGCGGGTGGGCATGTCAGGATCGCGGGGGCGAGGGGCTGGGGGTGCGGTAATGAAGGCGACCGGACACAGGCCGAGGCCCTTACGTTTTATGTTACGGCCGCTGATAGCTCAGCAAATCACTCTTATCACTGGCAGTTACGTGCTCTCAAGGAGACGACCACTGCTATTAATCAGCTCCGGCAAAAAGCGGGCCGTTCAACGCAGGCGTTATTTCTAAGTAAGCGCGTAAACACGAGCACACGACGATCCGGAGCGAACCACGCCTGCTCGCATGCTCGTGTGGCATGCGTGGTGACGATGGCACGGCATTCTTCACTACCACGGGGAGGTAGTGCAATTATGTGGGACTCTAACCCACTAAAACTCCACGGTGTCCTCCTCTGCCGCTTACGGCGGGAACACGGGCACGCCTTAGCACTCATCCGTGAACCCGCCGCGGCCGTCCGTCACCGGACCCTCCTCTGGGGATTACTCCCCATCACCGGCGCACCAGAACACATGGCACGCCGTGACCACCCCAGGGACCAAACCAGCACATGGGCGCCAGACGACCCCGTGTCTGGGCACCCTTGGTCTCCCTGCGACGGGTCAGGTCATTGGCCCCGCCGCCTGCCAATTTTCGGCCGCAGAGGATAGGGAGAGCGGCCAACGTCATACCAACACTCCTCTTCCCCTGCGGCCCCACCGCGTTCGCCATCAGACGGTGGCGACCCCGTCAAGGCCGCGGAAGGTAGGGAGAGCGGCGCACCGCAATACCGACACTCCTCCCCCGCCGCGGCCTCCAACCCTTAGCCGTAATGCCTCCTATACCACATCACGGCCCGCCTCAGTTGCGATGTCGCCCAAGCGGCACCGCAACCTACTTGTTGGCCGCTACGTCGTCGGCTTACAGGCAAAGCCCTGACGAGCGGCCCCTCCTCGGGTTCCTCTTAGCTTCACCGTGGTTGTCCAAGCCACGGCTACTGAGCCCCCCCGTCTCGACAATGCGGGAACCCACCGAGGGGGCTACGAACCCGTCTTGGGTCAACATATACGTGCCGGAGGTGAAGATAGCTATTAATTTGAGACCCAAAACGTTTAGCAATAAAACAAACGGGTTTAGTCAAGATAACGCTTTCATGTTGTGACGGGCAACATTAAACGTGGCCACGGAACTACATGATACAAAGAACAATATCCGTGCTGTAGCAGGACTTGAGGGAAATGAAACGATTTCTAAAACATTCTCCATCCGTGCCATGACGATCAGTTGAGGGGATAATATATTGTCATGTCATGGCGTCACATTGCACAGAAGCCTCACTTCCAGCATGGCGCGATGCCGCGGTGTGCTCGCCGCACTTTGTGTAGCAATGTTTGTTTGAGACACGGACGCTCAGGTGGCGGCAAGTTACCACTCGTCTGACGCCAACGCAGTCGAGTAAACAAACATTCGATATTTTGAGCACTAGATGAGCATT
Source organism: Apamea monoglypha (assembly GCA_911387795.2). Classification (NCBI taxonomy): domain Eukaryota; kingdom Metazoa; phylum Arthropoda; class Insecta; order Lepidoptera; family Noctuidae; genus Apamea; species Apamea monoglypha. The sequence continues at coordinate 206,370 of OU426933.1, read as the reverse complement.
CTTCCATGCTGATCTGGGAGCAATAGAAAAACGTAGAATGTTTCAGCTGCTTATCATCCCGTGCAGGTCGTAAAAGTCGACTAAGGGAAACGTTTACTCTTTACATCTTCTAGTAAACAAAAACCAACTTAGGGCATGCGAACTGCCACAATTTGCGAATGGCCTGAGTTGGTTAATTGGCGTAAGAACAGGACGTCAATTTTAGGGTGGTGAAGGTAAATATTAATGTTAACCGCGGCACCCACGAACTGAGTGAGCAGGTTCACTGTTCACCCGCCAACCCGTATTAGACAAGCGTGATGGGTTAAATGTCTAATCCCCTCAACAAACATGATGAAGAAGAAGAACAAAGGGCCCCAAATGTCCGGCGGCTCCAGTGGTGTTGCTGCTGATGACGGTGGGCAACCTCGCCCTGGAGTCAGGGGTGTTAAGAATCCCCGGGTGAGATCGATCCTCCATTCAACGACCACGGCAAATCAACCGGATACCGATAAACTACTTAACGTTATTACCTACAACATTCGTACCTTGAAATCTGAAGATCGTCTGCTTGAGCTCGAAAATGCGCTGACTGAGTACAACTGGGATATTGTTGGCTTATCAGAAGTGAGAAGAAACGGGGAAGACACAATAGAGAGAGAAAACACCATATTCTATTATAATGGACAAAGTGGAGGACTGTATGGGATAGGATTTTTAGTTGCAAAAAAATGGAAAAACAACATTTTGGAATTCATATCTTACTCTGACAGGATTGCAGTCTTAAAATTTCAAGTTTCAAGTACACAAAAATTATCAATCGTCCAAGTATACGCTCTCACGTCAAGCCACCCAGACGACGAAGTAGAAGAATTCTACGATCTACTAAACAAAGCCTGTGACGAAAGTCGAAGCACTTGGTACATTGTTTTAGGTGACTTTAACGCCAAAATTGGTCAAAGGCAAGATCTAGACAACACCAATATCTTGGGTCCACACGGCCTCGGAGACCGTAATGAACGTGGAACACGCCTTCTCCAATTTGCTTTTGGCTAGAACTTATTATGTATAAGCAACAGCTTCTGCTACAAAAAACCTCACAGACGATGGACTTGAGTATCTCCAAATAATCAAACTAGAAATGAAATAGACTACATTCTTACCTCAAATAAAGAAATAATTTAAAAAATTCAAATCATAATCAAATAAAATTTAGTTCTGATCACAGACCTGTACGTGCAATAATTAAACTAGACGTCAAAATTAATCGGCAAAAATATATGAAAAATCAAAATATAAAACTAAATAAACAATCACTCGTACTGGGATGTAAACAATTTAAACTAGAGCTAAAAAATAGTTTCGATATGCTTGATTCAAAAATTGAAGAAAAAGATGTCCAGCAACAATACGACGAAATAATACAAAGTTTAACCAAAGCCAGCAAAATAGTAACACAAATCAAAAACAAAAGTAAACATTTATCAAACGAAACTGTCAAATTAATAGATCAGAAGCAGAATTTATATACAAACAAAGATTTACAATATAGACTTAAAGATAAAGAGGTTAAACGTAGTATCAGAAAAGACATTAGAAATTACAACAATAGACTAGTTCAGAATGCTCTAGAAAATAACTGCTCTCTGAAAATAGCAAAACAGGGTATTTCTAATCACAAATCTTGGATCACATATTTAAAAGATGGCCATGGTAAGAAACAAATAAATAGATCAAAAGTATTAGATATATATACAACATTTTATAAATGCCTCATCTCCGACGGCACCCAACCACCCCCAACACCCGATTATTTCTGCCCTGACAATATTCCTCCTATACCGGGTACGAGGTTCATGTAGCCCTTACTAAAATGAAAAACAATCGATCATGTGGCGTAGATGACATTAGCACAGAAACACTGAAAATAGGCGAACCTATTCTCCTTCCATACATCACCCGGTTATTTAACAGCATTCTGCATTCAGGTAGCTTTCCTAAAGATTTTTGCCACTCTAATATTATTCTGCTCCACAAAAAGGGTGATAAATCCGATATTAATAATTACAGGCCCATTAGTTTAATATCACATATCTACAAAATGTTCATAAAAATAATTGAAAATCGCATATCTGGCGAACTAGATAAACACCAACGCCCTGAGCAAGCAGGCTTTCGGCCTGGCCTTTCTACGACAGATCATCTGCATGCAGTCAATCAGCTCATAGAAAAACACCAGGAATATAAAATCCCGCTATAACTTGCTTTTGTTGATTATTCCAAAGCTTTCGACAGCATTTCACACACATCCATTTTTGACGCCTTAAGCAACCAACACATTGATCATTCCCACCTATATAAATCTGTTACGTAACATTTACAAAAATAGTACAGCCGCGATAAAAATTGAAACCACCGGTCCAAAACTTAAAATAGAGAAAGGAGTCAAACAGGGCGACCCGCTATCTCCAGAACAGTTTATGTTCACCAGCACTCTTGAAGAAATCTTCAGGAAGTTGGCAGCCGAACGGAGGGAAAAAGGCATTATCCTTGGCAAAGCGAGACTGACAAATCTACGTTTCGCCGACGATATTGTTCTCTTTTCATCCTCAGCCACTGAACTTGAACGGATGCTCCAAGAACTTAGCAATGCAAGCCTTGAGGTTGGACTGAAGATGAATATGTCGAAGACCAAAGTTATGTGCAACGACACAACACCTAGAAACATAAAAGTAGACGGGGAGATAATACAACATGTCCAGGAATACCTTTACTTGGGCCAAGTAGTCTCTTTCCAGGCGAGACAAGATAAAGAAATCACAAGATGATCGGAAAACTCCTGGAAGAGTTACTGTTCCTTGAAGGATCTATTTAAGGATGAGTTGCCTATAGCACTGAAACGCAGGCTCATGGACATGTGTATTCTTCCCGTCTTAACATAGGTTAAAGACCAAGTTTGTGCACCATAGGGTGCACAAACTTGGTCTTTAACTAACATCCGGAAGTCCAAACTCAAGGTCTGCCAACGAGCAATTTAGCGCAGTATACTAGGCGTTAAGTTAACGGATCGTGTTCGAAACACAATACTGCGCTCCAAAACAAAGATAGCTGACGTGGCTCAAAAGGCTGCCCAACTTAAATGGGACTGGGCAGGACATGTCTGCCGCATGCCGGACAAACTGTGGGCCCAAATAGCTCAGAATTGGTGCCCTGAGACAGCGAGGCGAGGTCGCGGCAGACCACGTAGAAGATGGCGGGACGAGCTGGATAGGTTCCGTTAAAATTGGAAGGAGGATGCGTGGGCTCGCGAAAGATGGAAGGAGTGGAGGGAGGCCATTGCCCAGGAGTGGGACAGCGTAGGCTAACATAAAAAAAGAAGAGTATATTAAACAATTTATTGAGTAAGCGACGACGTTACGACCATGCGGTTAGGTTAAAGCTACGACAACGCTATGATAACGCTACGAAGCAGCTACAACAGTGCTACAACGACGGCGACGTTACGGAAAAGCTACGACAACGCTTTGATAACGCTACGAAGCTGTTACAACAGTGCTACGACGACGGCGACGTTACGGAAACGCTACGACACAACTAGGACGCCCGCCGCTACGACAGTGCTACGACGACGGCGACACTACGACACAACTGGGACGCCCGCCGCTACGACAGTGCTACGACGACGGCGACGTTACGGCAACGCTACGACACAACTAGGACGCCCGCCGCTACGACAACGCTACGTTAACACTCAATACGAGACATACGTTAGTATAATATACAAACATTCTGGCTATGTCCAAGATACCGACGGATATCACGACAAACTTGTCATATTTTAATTTAGAATTATCTTTTACACTAACATTAAATAATTATAATAATTACTTATTAATATAATCCGTATGTTTATAGTTCAACACAATGAATATGCGATGCGTTGAACACTCGATTTAACACACATTTTATAGTGGTCGATCTCGATCATTGAATTGATGTTCGCTGATTTGGTTATTCGATGTGGCATAGAACACCCGGGTAAAGAGCTGGTCGGGAAGGACAAAGGTATTAAAACCGTAACTTTATGATTTCGCTCTGAAATATTGTAGGAATACGATGAGACTCCAGGCTGTACCTTCGCTGGCGTCGACGTCGGGTTGGAGAGGACATACATACTAACACGTTCATACCATTAACATTAGTATTTACTCAGTATTTTTGCAGTTCCATATAGGACGTTCAAATAAAAGTGTCAGTGTTTAACATTCAGGCGCTCAACCGCCGAATGTTGGCAACGTGCAGGATGTGCGTGTGCACACTGCACAGGCGTGTCCGCGCCATCTGTCGCGCTGCCTGCGTGCCGCACTACATATTGTACAGAAGGGCAGCTCCATACAAGTAAGCCCCCCAAGCCGTTTCGCCGCTGTACTGTACATTTGCGTGCTTAAAGTATTAAATAAGTAAATAAAAAATAAATAAAACGAGCGATGAAAACGCGCGCGCACACATAGACACGCGTTTATGTAGAGCGAGTCCAAGCGCACTTCCTATCAGTGTTGCGAACCCTACCAAACTAGGAAAACATCAAATCAACCATAAATGTAGGTTGAAACAGTAATTAGTCATGTCAGAACAGAATTCTATAACATAAAACTTAGTTATACTTTTTATAAATTTAGGATTAAACACCTCAGCGGGATTGTCCGAAAGGGTTACCGCTACCCCGGAACATAAAGGGCGAAGGAAGGAACATGGGTGGGTTTTAGTCAGTAAGAGTCTGACACTCCCTTCTGCTCCACCCAGAGCGGGAGGGGTCATTTGATGAATTCCCACCAGAAAAAAAAAAAATGGTTAAACACCACAATCAGTAGGCGGTAGATCTTGTTTGTCCCCACACGCAAAGCAAGAAACAAGCTGTTTTGCTTCAGATGACGCTTAAATTACAGACGCCAGCAGGTCAAGCTACTCGAAACTGTTAAATTTTCCCAATTAACCTTGAACCTTAATGCTTTAGCAATAAAGTTCAAAATATATTAAAGAAATTTGACAGATTGTAGTAGCTTGTGTGCTGGCGTCTGTACAAAAAAGTGTAGAAATATGGACTATAACAGAAAACAGGGATGCCATTGAAAAACAGTAGATCTACTGTTAAACAGTAGGGTTGGCATTTTTGGCAACTTGCTTCTTATTGGCATTCGTTTGAGATCTTCGTTCGCATGTGCCTTGTGTGCGTGCGTCTCTATCCGCTAGTTGTAGTAGTAGCCGGCCTTCTGCGTCGATCTGTTTAGTGCCGCCTGTCACAGGAGCGTGGTGCCGCGTGCTGGTGACGCGCGAGGGGAGGAGGGCCGGTGTAGGGAGGGGGGGGCAGGGGGACCCGCAGACCACACGCATTTGCATAGCTTTCGCAACATGAATAGGGTTGACATTAGAGATACGGTCCATCTTTTTCTGCCAACCATTACAGTTCCTGAGTTAGAAAACGCTTACCTACACATTTAATTTTCAGAAAATCGTTACCTATTTTTGTTGTCATTTAGTATGTATTATGATTTCAAAAAGTTCTGTCATCGTTCAAAAAGTTCATTATTTTAGATTTTTAATTTACCTTCTTATGATCGTTAGAGTGCTAAATGTGGCACTTAATCGATAACTACAAGCGTCATGGTGGACGGTCATATGTGAACACCGACTGTACTCTGTGTGGTGGACGGTCATCTAAGAACACCGACTGTACTCTGTATGGTGGACGGTCATCTGAGAACACCGACTGTACTCTGTATGGTGGACGGTCATCTGTGAACACCAACTGTACTCTGTATGGTGGACGGTCATCTGTGAACACCGACTGTACTCTGTATGGTGGACGGTCATCTGAGAACACCGACTGTACTCTGTATGGTGGACGGTCATCTGTGAACACCGACTGTACTCTGTATGGTGGACGGTCATCTGAGAACACCGACTGTACTCTGTATGGTGGACGGTCATCTGTGAACACCGACTGTACTCTGTATGGTGGACGGTCATCTGAGAACACCGACTGTACTCTGTATGGTGGACGGTCATCTGTGAACACCGACTGTACTCTGTATGGTGGACGGTCATCTGAGAACACCGACTGTACTCTGTATGGTGGACGGTCATCTGTGAACACCGACTGTACTCTGTATGGTGGACGGTCATCTGAGAACACCGACTGTACTCTGTATGGTGGACGGTCATCTGAGAACACCGACTGTACTCTGTATGGTGTACGTTATTATATTAATATCCAGCAATTGTCAAGCGCACTCGGTTGAGCTAGCACGTAGCGTGCTCCTCGATAGCATGATTGATCGTCCATTTTTAGATATTGTAAATCTGTTAGCATTGGTAAGTATTCGGACGAACATTATTTTACTACGAAATTAAAGCGGATGATTGATATGAAAACAACGCGAGTGACGTTATCCTATCAAACGAGATACAAGTTCGATGATCGTTTGACCTCAATTTATATGTTTAGAAAACTTTGTAGGATATGTATGCTGTCAGTAGCATACGTTTATGATACGCTGTGAAAATAAGTAGGCACAGGGCAGCGCCGACGGAGACATATAGCGCGCAGGGCGAGTGGACTTGATCCTCGCGGCCGAGCTGCATGCTTCCCTTATGATCACTACTGTAATTTATGTGAAGCACTATCGCTCTGTCCTTGTCCAACTAATGCGAATAATCCCCGAGGGAGCGGGACAGCGCCCGAGGTAACCGAGTTATCGTGCGGCCGCCGGAGCCGGCCTCCTAATAAAGTAAGATAAAGTCGCTTATAAAGTGGATGGTACGTGCAGCGGCGGCGCGGCGGAGCGGCGGCGGCGGCGGCGGCGGCGGCGCGGCGGAGCGGAGGAAAAACTTAAGTAATATTGTGTGTTTCCTAAGAGAGATTACACTAATAGCGCTTCACTAAACTTGGCTCGCTTTGTTTTATGAAGAAGGGGTCTGGTTGGCGCGAGTAATCGCATTTCAAGACTTGGTGCAGCTTTAAACTATATTTTATGGCTTCAAGTAAGACGTTTTTAAATTGTAAGAACTTCATAAATGTATTAAACGTGTAGCCACGCATGCAACCATACTTACGTTATATTAGATTAGGTGTGTCCGGTCCGGTTACATGAATATTTGTAACATGTCAAATATTGTCGTAGATATTTTTTAGGAATGGTTTTATCTAGATCACCCGGGAGATAACAGTAATGTCCAAGCACCTTACGTGCCTATTGTAATCGCATGCGCAGCGCGTGTGATAGCGCCCTAACGCAGCTATCTCCGACGACATGAATAAACGTTCCTCTGGAGAGAAAAATAAATATATTGCGAACGAACAGGATCCGCGACTGGCGGCGACCGCGACTGCCGCGACGCAGAGCAACAGTGTGCAGTAGGGCCACTTGAGACAACGCACCTCGTCAACTCGGACGTGTGAAGTCATGATAGGTAGTGGTGGAACTCGCTAGTCGCTACACATGCTTTGTGCCGTATTTATTTGTTTAGTTCGGAGCTTGTGATGTCGAGTCTGATCTCGCATAGTGTTGGCGTAAATTGTGCCTTCTGCATGTACCAGTATCGTGTGGCAAGCTAACCGCATCGGATTCCGTCACGTCACCAGAGTTATGCTTGTTCGGACGTAAAAAATGTATTACAATGTAAGCACTTTTTTACTGTCAGTCATCTAGAAATATTGCAATCATGCGTCTACTTTTGTATTTTCCGCGCAATGCAGATGCGCACTCAACGCAAAAACGTACAATCATGTAACAAAAACGTGCATTACCGACGCGCGCCTAATGACCTGCACGACAAATAGAGTTTTAACCGACTGCAGCTGGCGAGGTGATGTGTTCCCGCATCGCTTATAACGAGCGAGACGTCCGAATGGAAGGTAATGGACGCTGAGAGCCGCGGGGGACGGTGACGTCGCTTACTACATGAGTTTATGACGAGATACTGAGAGAGAATGACCATCAGTCGCGTCACAATCGCAACATTCTGGGATGTTTTTTTATGGCAGCCCGCATGGCAATCGGCGAGCACTCATGAGTGTAATGGTAACGGGACAGGCCGTCGCACTGGCGCGGGCGTGCAGGCAGCATGTGGCCCACATCATGGTAAGTGGCCACCTCTCCATAATTTGCAACTGGTTCGCCAACCGCCGCGCGCCGCCTCACGTACATATGTGGCATTTGTTACAGAACCATATTATATACTTACTTTGTATACTATAGTGGCGATTCTTTGGTACCTACGGACCCCTATCCGCGCTTCTATTTATCTTTGAGGTATTTCTAGGCATGATTCTACATAATTACCTGTTTTACAAATACGGGCACGATGCACAGTACAAAATGCGTAGGCAAGTGTAATAATAGCCATTATATATTTCTGATTAGCGTGCCAATAACAGACACGTTTGTTAATTGTTAAATCAGTGGCATTCAACAATCTATTTACAATCAATGTACTTACTGTCTACCCGGACGGACGGACGGACATGCCGCGTGTTGTTTCAGATTGAACGATACTCTGCACTGAACGATATCGAATGGTGGGTGATCGTTACAGACAGCTTATTATTTAAATTCCCCTTCAACAACAACAATATATCTTGTGGATGAAGTGTGTGAGTTTGACACGATGTAACATAAATAACTGTCAGTAACTCACCTGTCACAATAGCGGCTCATTGAACGTGCGATAAGTACGTGTCGAGGAGACGTCTTCCAGGAGCTCGTGACCTGGACTCGTGCACCTACAGGCCCCCGGGCTCCCATCTCGCGTCAGCTGTTGACAGAGGCGCACCCTGCTTTCTGCCGCTCCGCGCATTCGGCACTAGCGGCCGAGTGCCGGATGCTGCCCAGCACTAGCGCTACCCTGGGCACAGACCGCAGCTCCCAGCATTCATCGCCGCTCGCCTTCACGGCTGCTAATGTACCAATATTACTTAGCTTGCAATGTAAAGTTTTTACAGGAGTTTCAGTAATGGGAGGAAGTCGCTCCCTCGCGCCTCGCCGCTATCGGGTCAGTAACCTCAGCCGATGTGTAGCTCTGGGGCAGTGCACATTGCTCGGTTAGTACGTTGTATTATGATAAGTGCCGACGTGGACGAGCAATCTAAGGGGAGCAGAGCGGTTTGATAGTAGTTTTAGGAGTGTGGTGGCAAGGGGGAGCCCCCCACGGCCCACGGAGGACTTGAGTCTCGAACTAATGGAAGTTCGATGTGCCGCCGCTTGAGATCACGCGGCCGCGCGGAGCTGCGTGCGAGTGGAGCGGAGCGTCTCGTTCGCTCACTACAAAGTCGTGTAAAGTGCCACTTAACTTCACAAGCCGTCCTGCACGTGTTTTAGATACAGCGTCGCGCTCCCATGTATTAAAAGAAAGTTTATCTGTTTCAACACTGTGCAGCTAATTAGCGATTAGACCACTCGGTGATGAGGGCTTGTGTGAAACTGTAGCGACACGCTCAGAGCGAGCGGCGAGCCGGTGAGGCGGCGAGGCGCGAGGCGCGAGGCGCGAGGCGAGGTCGGCTACTGAACCTGATACATTATACATGCATAATACGAACATTAGGAGCCGCGCCGCCATTTATCAACTAAATAGGACACAATGGGCCCCTACACTATTAATTTTAATCTGACGACCGACAAGTTCGCGTAAACAAGTCGGAGCCGCGCACAGCACACCGCGGCACAACACGAAGAACAACAGCTCGTCTTCACATCGGTACAATACTTTCGAGTTGTAATCCATAGCACGTAGGAGCCGGGGCTACGGTATGTGTATCAGATGTCTCAAATGTGAAGATGAATAAGATGATATGAACATTTCTAATGCATCTATCTTAAATATGAGATCGTTCTCGGACGAGTACGAGGTGGTCCTTCTGTAACATGTGCGCTGTGGCGAGACAGCGCCGCGCGCCGTTAAGAAAACTTGCGCAACAAATCGTATTTTCCTTCATATAAATTAATTTCTTTGCTTCAGTGGGGGAACTTATGAAATCACGACATACATTCATCAAGTTTTGCATGTGTTTTGTTACGTGTTGAACTGAATTCTGACAGAGGGCCTGCCCTCCCCCCTCCCTCTCTCCGACGACATTACCTTAATTACGGTCGGAGGCTGCTCGGCTATTCGTTCCATGCGTTATGCGCTCTTTAAACTCTGAACGATATTGTCGGGCTCGGCGAGGTGGACATCAACGTAGCTACCATAGTTTGTGTTCCATGTCGAGTTACATCGAAATATTTATATGTATAGCTGAACGTTCAAGGTATTACTCACACCTACATTTTATTAAACCTCTTGGTTTAATAAAATGTAGTTCTAAAAAGTTTGTCAAACTTTACTTACGTAACTGTCGGGGACAGTATGGTGGTCAGAGAGCCTAGAGATACAGACATAATAACGGTGCGATCTCACCGGGCCCGCGCTATTGATCTCACCGGGCCCGCGCTATTGGTCACGTTCTATAAAGTGATTGTCTCCGCGACAATGGCGCCCATCTCTGCTTCACAGTCGGTCACAGATAAACCTTTGTTGTATGATACACGCACAGGAAGCTCCCTGCACGAGGAGCGCGGCGCGGCGCGGCGGCGGCGCGGGGCTCGCACCGCAGACAAAAGAAAACAGAAACCCTTCTAATAATGCGGGGAAACACACCCATATTCCAAGACGTTTCCTCGAAACTTCCTCGACTCCACTCAACCTCATTCAAGGAAATCGGTATTCACAGTTGTAAAAAATCACCTCCACTTGGCGTCCCTCGACATTTTTCTTCAGTCAAGGTGAGGAAACAACTGTCAAACTCAAGGTACATCGCGACGTACCTTAAGGAACACTCGAGGAAGATTTACGCCATTCTTTACGTTAAACGGAACTGAATAATTTATTTGAATAGTTTTTTTAGTAGTGTTTTCAATGAATTGAATCCAATCCGTACGATTACCCTGCACGCCGTTATTTGCGGGATGCAGAAAAACCCATAGAATTTTATGACAATGAAGAACTCCAAAGACGTTTTAGGAAAGAAACAATATGTTGTTACCGCTTGTGTTAAATAAGGGTCAGTTCACACCGACACGCGACGCGACGCGACGCTGCGCGCACACTTTAAAAGAGTGACTCAAAATATACTTTATTTTCTACACGAAAAGGTACACATTGCATTGTGAGAGTTCAGAATACGTTGCGCGGTGCAGCGCTGCGCAGCGCTGCGCCTCGTGACGCCTCGCGGCGTAGAGCGACGCATCGCGACGCAGCGGTACTTCGACGGTGCGCGCGGCGTGCGAGAGCGGCGCTGCGCAGCGCGACGCCGCGAGGCGCAGCGCGACGCCGCGAGGCGCAGCTGAGGCCGCGTGGCGACTTGTCTACTATTTCCGTCCAGACTTCGTGCAGAATTGATGCAGTACGGTCGAGTGTTGAGTGATATTATAATGATAGACTGGGATCTTGTTATAATCGGACTTCTTGCAGAAGAGGAAGAGGAAGAAGAATACAAAAATAAAATTAAAAAGAAAACATCACACAGGAGTATTTGGGTGCATAATTTATGGAGAAATAGATTAATTCATGGTGAATTTCATACCTTGGCTTATGACCACATTGTCAATTATCCAGAAAAAAAATATGGTTATTACAAAATGGATTACAAAAAGTTACGATCTCCATAATGCACAATATACGTCGTTCTCATGCGCTTGCAAATGGTAGACTGCGGGTGGACGCGGGGCGGGGCGGGAGCACGTAGTGAATGTAGACCTACACGTCCCACTGCGCCGCGCGGCGCCGCGCTGCGCTGCGCGGCGTCGTGTTGCCAACGATTTTACGATGCGCCTCGCGACGTTGCGCGGCGGCGCGCGGCGCAGCGCGCCGCAGCGCGAAATCACTGGCCTCTTCCAGTATCGTCGCGTCGCGTCGCGTCTCGGTGTGAACTGACCCTAACAGAGCTATACCCAGATACCCAGTAACAGAGGACTACCCATTCCGCCTATAATTCAGTTCTTAATTGCTTTAAGATTTTATGCAACTGGAAATTTTCAAGTAAGTAAAATTTTGCTGAATCTTTAAACTAAAAAAAAAACTAAAAAAAAATCTAAAAAAAAAAACAAAATAAAACTTGCAAGTCACAACACAATTAAATTATTAAAGTTTCAACGTAACGTAAACCTACCAACACAGGATGAGACCTCGACTCAACCTCACTGGAGGTTCCTCAAGATTACCTCATGACAAGACCGAGTTTGAGTACCAACCCGCACTGGGCCCGCGTGGTGGATTACGGCCCACTCTCTCTCGTAGAGAGGAGGCCTGTGTCCCAGCAGTGGGAACATTATAGGCTGATTATGCTAAGACCGAGTTTTAACTAAGAATACCGATTTCGAGGATTCCTTGAGGTAGTGCTTAAGGTAACCTCGAATGAGTGGAGGTGGAGGAACTTTCGAAGGTACTTCTTAGAATATGGGTGTTATAATCTGTGCCATCGGAGAAAAGAAATTAGTTGTAGTAACCTACTCGTAACCTCTTTATTTATTAACAGTTTAAAAACAGAGTTACTGAGTATCATTAAAGCCACATCAAAGATAGAAGTTTGGCCAAAACGTACCTGGCGGCGAAACAATAGTGTCCCTATATGCTATATACATATATGAAAAATACCCTTATTTTTTAAGGTCATAAAAACAAGAAATATATTTTTAAGTGGCCACAAAAAAAAGTTAAGTATCCTTATTTTAGCTTTTGTTTTTTTTTCCTAAATTATTTAGAACGCACCTATTGACGATTCATTTCGCGTATGAAATGACTTGTTATTCAAAGACTGAATATTCAATTTTAGTTGTAACAGATGATGAATAATAATTATTTTTGTGAAGCCTATTTCTTTCATTTCAGTACTCCTAAATCCTAATTTACTCCTGTATACCTTACACGTACTCGATTTGTCGATATCTATTCAACTTGAGCATTGAAGACTGAAAGACAGTAAGTAGGTAGTGTATCTAGCAACTAACTCTATTCAGCCAGAATTGAAGTGGTTAAACCACAAAAAAAGTCTTGAAGTCTTTCTGAAAGACTTCACGTGTAGGTAATGATATGCGATTCTTGTTTTCTACGCTAGGTACGCCTTGTGCAAGTTCGAGCAATACAGGTGTAGTTGTCATTGAATTATCGGTCAAAATCTTGTGTCGAAGCGGACAAGACTCCACAAGTCGGCTTTACAGGTACCTAGCCCTTTTTGACATCGAACTAAGAGTCTAATGGACAGACAAGGTGTCTGTTCAAGGTGAATTTTCCAAAAAATAGGGCATCTGTCAAAGCGCACCAACGCTTTGACAGATGCCCTATTTTTTTAAATTCGTTAAGGATAAACTAGATCGCTAAGTACCCTCCTTGCTTATCACTAAGTATACTTGTAAGCTACGCAACAGTCGGATAAAAGGTAGTTGTTGATTCTAACCTCAACACCAAAGAGTATAATAATAATACGGGTGCTCAACACTATAATTGACACTTTTACAAAAAAAATGTGACTATTTAGAAATGATTTTCAAACGGGATGATGTTTCCAACTAAGAACAAACCAATCTAAATGAAGCTTATTTTGGGACATGAAAAATAAAAGTAAGGTCCAGCTCCTATAGAAATTTGGCCATTGTTCATTATGAAGTTGAGATTAAAACATAAAAAAAAAACTCAATTACCTGGGTTTTCCCTTCAGGAAACAGTTTTCTCATCATTCTTCATCTCTTCTCAGTTTTCTTCATTTGCTGATAATTTTTCCACTCCTTAGGTAGGTAGGTACTTTAGGTAGTTATAGAGTTGACCTTCTGCATGTCTAGGCGGTGGCGTGTGGCGTGTGGCTCGCTAGTCGCGAATTCATACGTTAATTAGGCGTGGGGCGGTGTACCGGCTGGCTAATTAGATTGGCTGGCAGACTAGCGCTTGTGCAAGTCTTTACCCCCACCGACGACGACGACCCCAACCGACTACCGGCGACCCCATCGGGGTGCGAAAGACCCCAGCCTCGGGTTATACAACTCCTTGCTGACGGTGGGGGTTCAGACTCCAGAGGAAAGGTTGGGCAGTATAGCTAAGAAAATATTGTCTTAAAAGATCAGGCTCCCAGCGCTCTCTTTGTAGCAAGCAATGCGGGTGATACTAATATTCGTTCTTTACAATTATTTTGCAGTGTCAAACTAAACATAGGTACCTATATGTGTATACTAGTCGACTGAAAGGAGTGCGCTTCAAACTTATAACTGTGGAACTACGTGTCATCATCTGCCTAGCCTTTTCCCAACTATGTTGGGGTCGGCTTCCAGTCTAACCGGATGCAGCTGAGTACCAGTATTTTACATGGAGCGACTGTCTATCTGACCTCTACAACCCAGTTACTGGGTAATACGATACCCCTTGGTAAGACTGGTTGTTACACTTTCGGGCTTTTAACGACTGTCAAAGATCCAAGAATGACAGCCGGGACCAACGGCTGTACGTGCTTTCCGAGGCACGGATGTGGTCTTGGTATGTAAAGATGGTCACCCATCCACCGACCAACCGCGGCAAGCGTAGCTTAAACTGATCGATCGACCCGTGCAGCTGTTATACTTTCTTACTACGTAAGGTGCGGTGTACAGAGAATAATACGTACATATAGGTTCCTCAAGTACAACATATCATATACATTATATGGTATCGTCGTAACGCACTTATATCATATAAGTGCGTTACTTAAATTGCCTCTAGAATCTTTTCCAAGGATGATTAGTAACCATGACGATATAATATATGTATATGATATTTTGTACTTGAGGAACCTATAAGGTAACAAAATATAAAGTTGCTCCATTACTCCAGAAAGCGGCATGTTTCTCATAATTAGAAAAGTAGTTTGCCAGTAATGCGGCGGGTCACGTGTCTTCCTCTCGACGTGGGAGGCCCGTCCTCCACCCTCCGCCCCTCGCCCTCCGCCCCACGCCCCGCGCCCCGGACTGTATCCAGTGCAAGCAACACTTGCATGGGGGCGACTTACTTGACACTCAAACGATCACCTCACGTAATAAACAATAGATATAGGCATTTCCATGTAAAAAACGCTTCATAAACATTATCCGTTACTCTGCTCTCCGTCCACCGGCACAGATTACTAATGACTAATGATGTTACATCATCTTGAATGATTATAATAATACAAAAACAAATGAGTAGTAAGTGACAAGTGTCACAACTTTACGAAGGTACTGCGGCCGGCGGCGGGGCACTCGATCGAGTTCGAGTCAATGTTGATAAAATTGTCCTCTGTAGTGTCAGCAAAGAGGGCTGGCTCACTGAATATAATGAAATAACTTAGCACGCTAGCACTATAAGGTGGCATTAACTACAGGCTGTCCTAGGCAGAACTCAAAATTTGAAAAATTAAAAAAAAACTAAAATACAAAAATATTTATTACTTCTACAATTAAAAAAGAAATGAAATTAAATAAATGATAGTTAATTAAGCAGCTCTCGATGTGTGAGGAGTGCACGTATTTGTATGTGAACAGGTGTGTGTTTTGTGCGTGCCTGTGTATTTGTGTGCTGGTGTGTGTGTATAATCATCCAGCTTGTTAGCCTACCGTACCCTGATTAGAATGTTTTCTGTTTCTTCAAATGTTAGAGATCTTAACCAATCACCTATTGTTATTTTACAATCGTATAACCGCATGGGATATATTAAAACTACACTTTTTTAGGGTTCCGTAGCCAAATAGCAAAAAACGGAACCCTTATGGATTCGTCATGTCTGTCTGTCTATCTGTCCGTCCGTATGTCACAGCCACTTTTTTCCGAAACTATACTGTTGAAACTTGGTAAGTAGATTTATTCTGTGAACCGCATTAGGATTTTCACACCAAAATAGAAAAAAAAACAACAAATTTTGGGGGTTCCCCATATTTAATAATAATAATAAGTAGGTATTTATTAGCACAATACAAGTTTGACACATATTAAATACACATAGTAGACTTGGGGACAGAGAAATTAACAGGAATAGTGTAAAAGAGATGGGTAAGGTACAGTCAACACAGAATTTGAGCCCTGACTCCTAAACTAGGAAAATCCTGTATCTTAGGAGGCAGTGTCTTCGCAAAATAGTGGACAAACAAATTATGAGCGTACCAGCAGACTCGGATAGTCACAAACAAGATATAGACTATAACGTAAGAAATATATAAATATAATTATTATACAACTTGTCCCGGAATTAACGCACACCACCAGACACCCCAATTAGAATGTTATGTTATAATCATAATACATACACTGATTTTTTATTATTATGTAATAAACATTGTTTTTCTCATAAATTAGTTACACTGATTGTGGGAGAAAATTGTGGTCACATTACAAATCTACGCATGCAAACAGTCGCACTCGTTTAGGGGTCTAGCGCAGTAGGTACTTCATCTATTTTGGTTTGTTTTGACTGTACAGCGGAAGTGTGACAGTAATTTACGTAATTTTAATTATTTTTGGGATAAAATATTACCTATATTAAAAATTACAGAAATCGATTCAGTAAACGATTCTGAACAAACTACTTTCATAGTGTGCATTAATTCAGTTACACATTGTATATATTTGGTCTGTATTTTTAATAAGTAATTATGTTTGTATAGAGTATAAGTGTTAAGTGCGTTTGTGTCGTGTCATGTGCAAGTGTTGTGTGAGTATGTGTAAGGGAGAAGGGTGTGTGGAGAGATGTGATGTGGTGTGGTGTGGTGTGATGTGATGTAGTGTGGTGGTGTGTGGTGTATTGTGAAGGTGTGTCGGGTGTGTTGAGTGAGTGTGCATTTGTGTAATGTGGATGGAATTAGTGGGGGCACCTTCCTTCGTTGTGATATGGTAGGTATAAGTGATTCAGCAGATCCAGGCAAGTAGACTTTCAATTGACTCGTCGTCTTGATCCTTTAACCAGTCCTTAATTTTAACTTTAGCCCTATAAGTATCCAAATCAATTATGTTTATTTTTTTGTTAATTATTGTATATAAGTGTGAGCTTAGAACATAATGCTGGCGTCTAGCGAAGGCGGTCTTATGCGTTACCGAGAGAATAAGAGGCTTTTTCTTACGGCGTGTTGGGTCTGGAGGGGGGACCTTGGTATGTTTTCTCAGTACGGATCGTAGCACAAACAGTTGTCTAACAGTAAGTACATTAGCATCTTTGTATAATTGTGTGGTAGGATACATAAAGTGTTTTTTTGACATCACCTTCAGGACAGCTCTTTGTGCTCGTTCCAACTTAAGAAACTTTGTCCGAGCGGCGCCTCCCCACACTGTGATGCAATAGGTGATGACGGACTGACATATAGCAATATACACCATTCTAATAGTGTTGAAGTCGGCTGAAGACCTAAGTAGCTTGAATATATAAATCATTTTTCTAACTCTTTTAGTAATAGTATCCAAGTGTGTGTACCAGTTGAGTCCGCCATCAATAACCACACCCAAATACTTAAGATGGTTTACCTCACGAAGAGAAAAGCATGAGCAGGGTTTATGGCCATCACATGTGTGGGCGCTAATGACAAAGCCTGTAGGAGGTTTAGTACCAGTGTGTAGCCCGAACGGGATGAAGAAGGTCTTGTCCAGGTTCAGAGTGAGGAGATTTAGCTGCACCCAACCCATAACATATTTAAGTGAGGTTTCGGCAGTGGTTCTCAGATGCTCCCAATCAGTGCCATGAACAATGACAGCAGTGTCATCAGCATAGGTGAATATTTTAGAGTTTGCGAGCGGTATGCAGCAAAGCTCGTTGATGTAAACCTGGAAAAGGGTCTAAATATTTAGAACTGAAACTAGATTTTTTTTTTCATCAAAGCCATGTGTGTGCTATGGATAGGTCTTCAAAAATGATATTGAGGTTTCTAATATAATTTTTTTCTAAACTGAATAGTTTGCGCGGGAGACACTTCCAAAGTGGTAAAATGTGTGTAAGAAGTTACAGGGGGGGGGAGGGGGGGGGCTGTAACTTCTAAAATAAGAGAATGATAAAACTAAAAAAAATATATGATGTACATTACCATGCAAACTTCCACCGAAAATTGGTTTGAACGAGATCTAGTAAGTAGTTTTTTTTAATACGGCATAAATCGTAAACCACAATTTGCTGCTACGGAACCGTTCATGGGCGAGTCTGACTCGCACTTGGCCGCTTTTTTTTTTAAACCACGTTCTCGTAATGGTGAACATCGAGCCTAGCACACTCTTCAAGTCCAGCAAGCATGTTTTCAAACACGCGTTTACAGAGCGACTGAATCGTGGAAATCTTGAACGATTTGAATTTATACGGATGGAACTTGAGTTTTTTTCGTATCGTAATTCCCAATATCGATGAACGTGCACGAAGTGATAAAAGGGGATTATCTTCAGTCACAGAAACCATAACACGTTCAACATTTTCGTCTGTGGCTACCGCTGGTATAGGTCCTGGTCTGGGGCTGTTTAATGTTGATCCTGTAGCTCTGAACTTTGCTACCCAAGACTAAATAAGTTTGATCGATGGTCCATCACGTAATCGACGAATACCGTAACAATTACTAAAACGAGAGCGTGTTTCAGTCAGCGAAAATCCACTTGAAATGTACGCCTCGATGGCAAAAGCGCGGTGCACACCCCACACCACCGCTCCATGGCAGCTAAAAAATCCGCAGAACTTACGCTTTTAAAACGACGCGACGCTCCTCGCGCTCCTCTAACGTGTTGCGTTCAGAAACTACGTTTGTTCAAACTTTGAAATCTGGCACTGGACAACCTGTAGTTGCGCAGAATATCCTGTCGCTGCGCAGAACCTCGCGTAGCTAGAGACGTAGTCAGGACTGGTTTACTGTATGGCATTATCTCGCCGTCACATCACATGTACGTGAGAGCCGCTGTGTGCGAGTACTCTGCCGCCTACGCACAGAGAACTGACACAGATCTTTGTGTAGTTCTAGTGAGGTGCATTTGCAAAGTGATGGTGTCACAAATAGTTTATTGAAAAGGCGACGCAATCTAAACTGCGTGCCCTGCGGCCGCCATCGCGCCAGGCGGCCAGGCGCACTGGCAACACTGGGCCTTCACCCAAGTCTGCGGCTTACGGGTATCTGCTGACTTCAGGGTTTAGCTAATCCGGTTCTAATACGACCCACTGAAACATGTATCGTCAACAGAACTTATTGAAACTATCAAACTTTAAAAGGTGAAATTATATACATATTATAAAAATGTATTTATAATTGTTTGTTACAATATTTTGGTACCATCGTTCCTTTATATTCAAAAGTCAGATATTTTGTTTAACTTGAAATACTGACGGTATTTCGTATATTGTGTTGAGTTAGTTATCTGAGGGTTGGCATCGCTCTAGATAATCCTATCTGTCCGGTCCGGGGCCGGGGGAGGCCGGACGCCGGACGCTCCCCGGACGGCCGGCGAGCTACGGCAATGAATCAAACGCAACGGCGACCACTCCTCGCACAAACGCGTCCACTCACACACGCACGCGATCACTGCACGTCACGCACATCTCGCTCGATGTACATACGAGTACAACTCACATCTACAGTAAGAGGCACGTCCTATTTATTTATTTATTTATTTTAGGCGACGAAGGCCCATAGATAAATACCTTAACCTAAACATACATAATCTTATTTAAAATATATATATATAGTTTTATTGTAGCTTCCTATGCTAGCTTGTTCTTGTGCTGGTCTGTGGTACTTGTCCGCGGAAGCGACGGAACACCACGTCCTGCGGCCAGAAGTCTTCTTCCATGACGATGGTCAGATAACAATTCGGTACGCGCACCACGAACGCCTTGAAGTTGACGTTGCGGTGCGACTCCAGTAACTGCACCCTCGGCGTGTACCTCGTCTTTTGGAGCACGTACTCCACGATGTCCTCCGCCTTAGTGGTGTAGTGTTGGCGGGAAATGTACACCGGTGTGTTCGGCTTTGCGGCACGCAAACTGACTTCGGGCTCCGTAGGAGCTTTGCCGCAGCGGTTCTTGTTCGTTCGCGACCGGCTATGTAAAGTGTCTACTCTTTGTGCTACTGAAAGCTGTATGCAGTACCTAGTGCGGTGCCTTTACATTATAGAGACAGCATGCACACACAACAACATAGTATGAAGATTACTTCATACTATATGTATGTCAGCATCAATGCACAGATCAGAAACGACAGCTATTTTATTAAATAAGCATTTCTATCCTTTTCAGTATGCAGTTGTTATTGTCGAGTGTATCGCATAGTTTCGCGGCTTTCTGCGTTCCCCTCAAAACTTGTAGCACTCACTACCTCACAACCACATCACCCGTCCGACTCGTACGATTATTGCTGACTGCTGCGTCGTAAATCCGCGTTACACTGAGTGTGACGAAGATTCGCGCCGATGCTACTCATCTGCCAGTACCTGCTTCTGACTGCGGAGCGTAATGTTCCATGCGTGCGCTTGTCAAAGCGATTGCTTCTATCGCGAAGCTCGCACCTTAAGGTGAACACCTTAATAAGATGTGACGAGGATTCGCGACGAGCAGTCATCGTACGTAAGAAGTACAGGCGACGCGACGGGGCGTAGCTAGTAGTCGCATGTGCCTCGGAGCGTGGGTAATGTGGTGGGTGATAAATCGCGTCACATGTCGCACGTCGACGTAATGCTGATAGCGCTGACGGGGAGCGCCGCCGCGGAATGTGCCGCATCGACATGTGTTGCGAAATTATGGCGAAGATGCCAGCGATCATAATAATATACATACATATGTTGTCGCAATATTTAACTGACGAAAAAAATATGTAACCACTGCACCAGTCTCCTTAAAGAGTCTGTATGCTGGTCTACACAGTCATGTTAATATGTAACCAATGCACCAGTCTTCTTAAAGAGTCTGTATGCTGGGCTACACAGTCATGTTAATATGTAACCACTGCACCAGTGTCCTTAAAGAGTCTGTATGCTGGGCTACACAGTCATGTTAATATGTAACCACTGCACCAGTCTCTTTAAAGAGTCTGTATGCTGGGCTACACAGTCATGTTAATATGTAACCACTGCACCAGTCTCTTTAAAGAGTCTGTATGCTGGGCTACACAGTCATGTTAATATGTAACCACTGCACCAGTGTCCTTAAAGAGTCTGTATGCTGGGCTACACAGTCATGTTAATATGTAACCACTGCACCTGTGTCCTTAAAGAGTCTGTATGCTGGGCTACACAGTGCAGTGGTTACATATTAACATGACTGTGTAGTCATGTTAATATGTAACCACTGCACCAGTCTCCTTAAAGAGTCTGTATGCTGGGCTACACAGCCAAAACTAAGCCTATTTTTAAGATAACATTCTCGGGATTTAAGATGGAAAAAGTTCAGAATAGCTTTATCGTAGTCAATGAGTTTGAGAATATTAAAATGTTCTGTAAAAATATTTAGTTTTAATTCGAGAAGAAAATATTTACTTTACAGTCTCTTCAGTGATGTTAATAAATCCTGTATAGATATATATACAGCATCACGTCTGTTTATATCTCCCTATCTCTCGGATTAGAAGGAAGTCTGTGTGATCGGATGTGAATATAAGACGCGATAAGATTACCATAAGACGTCGGAGGAGATCGATAGCGGCTAATATGTTAATACGCGACTATAAATACGAGGAGATCATTCATTCGATACGCGCGCGACGCTCCGCCGAGTCTGCCGGCAGCTCCTCGCACCAGCAGTGCGAAGCGACACATGTTGTCCCCTGCAGTACTGCGCAGTGTGCAGCTTTCGCTGGCGTCACTCTGTACTTCTGTAGACCATTACAATCGTGTGGTTCATATACTCTCCGACAATAAAAAAACAAAACATGCTGATGGCGCAGATACCGACAAAAAAGGGAATGCATAAAATTGCCATCGCAACTCTCTGTTCAGCTTGAATGCACATAGATTACGGTTTATATTCCTCGTAGTCGTAGTCGGAGCTCGTATGTAAAGGAGCACATGGCACGAGTGAGGCCGCGGGTACATGCCTGTATGTAAAGGAGCCGCACACGGCACACGGCTCGAGTGAGGCCGCGGGTAAGTAATCTCTCGCCGTCAGTTCCGCGTTGAACGATTGCTTCGATTTTTCGAGATTGTTTACTGCAGATGTTTATTGTTTCCTCAACTTTGGCGTCGCTCGAGTGAAGTAACGTGAGTATACCGTGAGTACTTACTTCAAAAGCAACCGAGTGGTGTATAAAAATATTAAACACGTGCAAAAATATTTATGGGTTTAGAGTGCGGCGTTCGAAAACATTGCGTTACTGACGGCCAGCGACCGGTGACCGGCGAGTCCAGCCAGCTGCCAGCACGCTGGGTGTAATCACCGCCGCATGTGTGAGCTGTGAAGATCCACATGTGACGAGTATTATTCATTGGCTTTGTTCTGCTGAGCGCTACCTTACCTAGAATGTGAGCGTAACGAACGGGAGCCCCAGTATTATGAGATCAAATGAACACTTTTGAACGCGAATGTACTGTGAGCCTCTGGATTATAAAATGTAGACTAGCCGCAAAACTATGACTGTACGCCTCATCATAACTTTGAACTTCACTGTAATGTGGATCCGAGGCGTGCCATAGACAGCTAATTTATGAGAGATTAGCATTCGCTTCGTAAAATACAGCATGTTGTATTCTCGAAAGACAGGAATATCTGAACACGAAATCTAATAAGCCCCCGCACGCTCGACTCTCTCACTACTAATTCGCATCTAGAGTGAACCGCATGCGCCTCTAGCAATCAACACTCATGTCTTAGTCCAGTGATTGTCCAAGTAATTAAGCAGATAGGTAGTTCAGTTAGGTACTTTCTTTTGTACGAGCGGCCGTAATGAAGTAACGATAACTCGCACTCATCAATTATGTCAACAGCAGAGGCCCAGGGGGCAGGCAGGGAATCGGCCCGGGGGGTTGGAGCCGCGGGTGAAACGCCGCGTCATCGCGCGATTGTTGATTGTGCGCCAACTGCGCGCGAACAACGGGCGAGCATTGTGCGCGACTGTACCATACACAGACGAGATCGTGTTTAGATACATTTGATAAATAACTAAGTAATTATAGAGCAATCGATTCGCTTGTGATGGTGGTCACACTGGCCGCTGGCCGCTGTCTGATTGCGCCAGATAGCTCGCATTCTATTGTGTAGAATCTTTTGCGTTGCTTTGAACCCTTACCTATATTGTGAAGATTGAACGGTACCACTGACGCTGACTCCAGCTGGGAGTCGAGGCCTTCCAATAAAAAGGGCACTTATGTAAGGTTTGATTAATAAACTGAAACTACACTGTTTAAAATTCAATAATCAAATCGATCTGTGGTTTAAATATTTTATACTGGTCATACTGACGGCAAAATCGGGAGAGAAAATGATTTGTACTGGCCACACCGGTGGACGGTTATGGGGACTTGGCTTGGAAAAGATCCTGCGACGGTTGATTCGGGAGAGTTGGTAGCGAGCGGTCGCGGTATTATTGCACCGTGGAGATTGATTCTAAGAAATAAGTTTTGTTGTTAATAAGTTTTGGAAAATATTAAATAAGTTTTGAAGATTTGCTGTGGTTATTTCTGAGATACCCTACATCTCAGAAGTGGGATCAAGATCCGTAAGTACACGCCTATGTTCTATATATATTTTTTTTATACTGTCCAACATAATAATGATTATAATTTTATTCTCCGTCATTCGTGCCTTTCAAATTTTAACCAATTACACATTTTAAATGGGTAGTTTTGTTAATTGTTTACGTATACGTATGTATTGTGCGTGTACGTATGTATTACGTGTGTGTGTATTGTTTGTATACGTATTATGTTGGCCGAAAGTCTGACAACCCGGTCTTACCAAGGGGTACCGAATTACCCAGTGACTGGGGTGTGGGGGTCGGATAGGCAGTCGCTCCATGTAAAATGTTGGTATTAAGCTGCATCTGGTTAGACTGGAAACCGACCCCAACATAGTTGGGAAAAGGCTTGGCAGGTGATGTTATACATAGGTATTTTGTTTAAAACTATTATGAAAACTATTATGTCATATATTTTGTACTAGTTATTAGAAGCAGAATTTAATTCTCATATTAAACTTCTAGTTTTCCATTATGATTATAATTTTAAATTTCTACTATAGCATTGTGTTAGCTGGTACGCGCATTGGGCGGCCTACGCGGTACGCTGATACAGCATTCGCGGTAACGTCGGGATGTTATGGTTAACACCCGGCGACACAAGTCCGTAGAGATAAGGACTTTGTATTAAGAACATTGTATTTTATTTCAGTTATCTATCGTACTTAACTTTTAGCTGTTGTGTATGAATACAATACTATGATGGATAACAGGGTACCGGGATTATAAAATCCAATGCAAGTCAATGGTTTATCTGTCGTGACCATTTATGTCATGAGTGTGGGGTTACTAAAGTTTTGCTTTCTAGGACGCACCGTCTTCGAGATAATTAGTTAAAGATTTAAGCATTGACGTTTCCCTATTTTGGTGGCGAGTTTCAGGAAATGGACGGAGGAAGTGGAACTCGTCGGAGCTTGGATACTCCCCGGCGTGATCGCTCGCGCTCCAGGCGCAGCCAGCTGAGCGCACGCCAGAGAAGCCGCACCCGTAGCCGCAGCCGTAGTCGGCGCTTGCTGGAACGAGAACAAGCTTTGTCGCGGGAGCAGGAGCGGGTTCGCCGGATGGAGATCGACCTACAACAGGAACGCGACATCGAGCAACGGCGACGGAGCGAACGACGGGGCTCACCTGAAGCCGGGACGAGCTGTGAGCGCGGTCGCAGAGGGCTGCCGGGTAGTCGCAACAGAAAAGATCGAGGTACTACGAGCGTGGATCATCACACCAAAAGGTCATGTAGTCCCACCTTTTCTTCGAGAGATTTAATACAAATAATACAATCCATTAAAGATGTCTTGCCATCGCAGTCTCAAAACCAGAGCACTGCATCTAATAATAGAAACTTGGATCATAAAAATATGATTCCTGAGTTTAACCCTTCAGAAAAAAATCAACGTATAGATATATGGCTTAAAAAAGTTAACGAATGTGCAAAGGTTTATGGCTGGGACGAGAAGACTGTCGTTCATTTTGCTATGCAAAAACTGACTGGTTTAGGTAAGACTTGGTATGAAAGTCTCAACACAATATTATTTACTTGGGCTGAGTGGCAGGTAAAACTAATGGACGCTTTCCCCTCGGAACAAAATTACGGTCAAATTTTAGAAGACATGTTGAAGCGAAAGAGTAGGCCCAACGAATCAATCGAGATATATTACTATGAAAAACTGGCGCTACTAAATCAATGTGAAATAACGGATAAGCGGGCAGTTGATTGCATCATTCACGGTATCGGTGATAGGACTATTAGGTCGAGTGCCCTAGCATTACGTTGTAATCAACCGGACCAGCTTTTGAAATTCTTGTTAAGCAATAATAAAGAACTTTCCTCACAACAACCACCGTTTAGAGATAGGAATATTAATGCAGTAGATGACAAACAAAATAATAAGTCAAGTTCGAAGATAAATCCGAACTTGTATTGTTACAATTGTAAGGAGAAAGGGCATCCGTATTCTAGGTGCCCGAAGCCCTTGATTAAGTGTAGTCATTGCAACAAGGTGGGCCATAAATCCGAGGCCTGTAGACACAAACAAGATACAGGGCCAACGAAGGCTGATCCAGTGGCAAGAACCATGCGCATCTCCAGTTCTATCCCAAGTGGAAAATTTGTGAAAACAGTAAATGTTAATGGTTTTCTTCTGGAAGCATTCGTTGACCTTGGCAGTGAGGTCACGCTTATAAGGCAATCTGATTTTTCAAATCTTGGACTTAGTCATGACCACACTCCGTCGACAATGAAGGGTTTTGGCAACAGCCTCGTGCAATCCATGGGTTCTGTAAAGTTGAAAGTTATCATTGATGGCGTGGCTGCTACTGTTTCGTGTAGGATTGTAGGTGATCATTTGCTGGAGAAGCCGATGCTTGTCGGTCAGAGCTACTCAGAGCAGCCACACATTGTTGTCTATAAAGACGCGAACAAACTACAGTTTTTGCACATCGGAATCGAGTTACCAGATCTATGTGAGCATGGAGAACACTTAGAAAGGGTAAGGGTAATAGGTTTTAGTCGAATTTATGGTACTGCGAGTATAAGGGCCAAGATAGAGACGTTGTTTAATGGTAGCGTAGTGTTAGATACTAGAATTGTAGGGAAGCCAAA
The DNA here is from genome assembly GCA_911387795.2 of Apamea monoglypha. Classification (NCBI taxonomy): domain Eukaryota; kingdom Metazoa; phylum Arthropoda; class Insecta; order Lepidoptera; family Noctuidae; genus Apamea; species Apamea monoglypha. The sequence goes on along the minus strand of OU426933.1, from coordinate 180,093 downwards.
CAAACAATTCTTAATTTGTGGGGGTGTTTACGAGGTGAAGCATGGTTCACTCTTTGTTACAGTGACGCCGTGTTCGGTACCGTGTTGTCTTCAGGACAGTTTTGTGTTTGCTCGAGCCGAAAAGGTGCAAGTAGTGAACAGTCTTGAGAACACTGAATCTCCTGTTTCGGGCCAGCAAACTAAAGCGTCTTCAACCAAACGGTTTGATGAGAGTCAAATACACGTGGGCGTAGCTGTGTCAGAGAGTGATAGGGCCAAGCTCATAGAACTTCTTCGACGACACGAGGAATGTTTTGCTTACGATTTGGATGACTTAGGTTGCACTAATGTTTCCGAAATGAGAATCGAGTTAAGTAGTCAACGTCCGGTTTATAGACCTTACCGTCTGTCTTACTATGAACGTGAAAGGGTTCGAGGAATGGTAGATGACATGCTACGGGCAGGGATCATTCGGGAATCAGTTTCCAACTATGCCAGTCCAATAATTCTCGTGCGCAAAAAAGAGGGCGGTGTTCGATTATGCGTAGACTACCGATTACTTAATTCGATCACTGTAAAAGAGAGATATCCTATACCGGTCATAGAGGACGAGATAGCAAGGTTATCTGGACAAGCATGGTTCATTACACTTGGTCTGATGTCTGGGTATTATCAGGTACCCATAGCCGAAGACAGCAAGCATCTGACGGCGTTTGTCACACCGGACGGCCAATACGAGTACAATCGTATGCCGTTCGGCCTGGCAAACGCGCCTGCTGTTTTTCAGCGTATGATGAACCATGTCCTTGGTTCAGCTCGGTCTGACAAGGCCACCGTGTACATCGATGATGTCTTAATTTTTGGTAGGAATCCGACTGAATGCTTAGATCGGTTAGAGGAAGTGTTTGTTTTATTACGTAAGGCAAATCTTAAGTTAAATTTATCCAAGTGTAGTTTTCTACAAAACACAATAAATTACTTAGGTTTTGAAATCAGTTCAGTAGGTATGCGGCCAGGAAATGCAAAAATCCAGAGCGTAGTCGATTTCCAACGTCCAGACAATGTGCACGGGGTACGACAATTTCTAGGGCTTGTTAGCTACTTTAGAAAGTTTATACAAGGGTTTGCACAGCTAGCTCACCCTATCACTAAACTGCTTAAAAAAAAAAATGCAGTGTGGGAATGGTCAAACGATCAACAACAGGCGTTCGAAGTTCTAAAGGCCAAACTTGTGGATAGACCCGTACTGGCTATTTACGACCCCTTAGCCGAGACTGAGCTTCATACAGACGCTAGTAAAATAGGTGTTGGCGGTATTCTCTTGCAGCGTGCTCAGGGGAGTGGGGGTTCTTTTCATCCAGTGGCGTATTATAGTCGTCAGACGACGCCAGAGGAGAAGAATTTTCACTCCTATGAGTTGGAGACATTAGCCGTTATCTGCGCTCTTAAAAAGCTTAGGGTATATCTTTTAGGAAAGCCGTTCAAAATTGTGACCGACTGTAGTGCACTACGTTCCACTTTCATAAAGCGTGATCTAATTCCGAGAATTGCTCGATGGTGGCTGGCTCTACAGGAGTTCGATTGCTCTGTGGAATATAGGGCGGGTACAAAGATGAGTCATGTAGATGCTTTATCCAGGAATCCAATTGTTGATACAGAATCTCAGAGTCCCGAACAATATCCCTCGGTTATGGCTATAAAGGACGAGGACTGGCTACTTACGTTGCAATTAGGGGGTCCGGAATTGTGTAGAATTCGCGACATTCTTGCTAGTGATCTAGACCCCCAGGGGGTAGAGTACATCAAGGATAACTACGTTTTGAGAGATAACAAGCTCTTTAGGTGTGTCGGCGGTGACAGGGAATGTGTGAGGTGGGTGGTCCCAAAGGGTGCAAGGTGGCAGTTATGCAAGAGAAACCACGACGACATAGGTCATGTTGGTTTCGAAAAAAACCTTAGACCGAATAAAAAGGCATTATTGGTTTACAAAAATGAAACGTTTCGTAAAAAAGTATGTAGGGTCCTGTATCGACTGTGCATACGCAAAAAAAAAACTACCAATACACGTGAAGGGTTATTGCACCCCATTGAAAAGGTTGAAAGACCTTTTCACACATTGCACATTGACCACCTTGGACCCTTTGTTAAGTCCAAAAGGAGCCATACTCACATATTGACCATCGTAGATTCGTTCACCAAGTTTTTATTCATCAAACCAGTCAGGAATACAAATACGCAAAATGTGATAAAAGTCTTACAGGACATTTTTGACACATTCAGAGCCCCTGACCGAGTTGTTAGTGATCGAGGTTCCTGTTTCACTTCCCACGCATTTAGAAGGTTCTGTCTTGACCGCGGAGTAAAGCATGTACTAAATGCAGTTGCATGCCCAAGGGCCAATGGCCAAGTCGAACGTTACAATAGGACCGTGCTCGACTCGTTGACGGCACAGAACCTTAGCGCAGATGAAAAAGACTGGGATAGCAAATTAGGGCGAGTTCAATGGGGCTTAAATAATACGGTACAGAAAACGACAGGTAGGACACCCGCTGAAGTTATGTTTGGGACGGCAATGAATAGCGAGTTTAACGCAGCATTGAACGAGATAACCGAAACCTCACCTCCTTGCAATCTATTCGCGATGAAGTTAAAAGCAGAATTGACAAAACACAGGTAGCACAAAAACGATATTACGACCAAGGAAGGCGACCTGCGCGTATTTATAAAAATGGTGACTTAGTTAAAATTACCAAAGTTGCATTTCAAAATGATGGCAAGAGTACAAAACTCATGCCCTCATATGAAGGTCCTTTTCGAATCGAAAAAATACTAGGTAACGATCGCTACAAAGTGGCACCAATTGCGGGGTTTGAGGGGATGAAGAAAAAGCGAAAGACTACCATTGCCGCTGACCGGATGCGACCGTGGATCCATGTTGACTCTTTGGAAGTCGATAATGACACTGATAATGATGTCGAAAATGATGTAATTGATGAGGATAATATGCCAGAATGATAATTATGTATGATTACGATACGATTATGTATTAAATGACAAAATATTTAAGTAGGTGGTAACGCTAGCTAAAACTGTTAGTCGTACCTTTAGTGATAAAATTATTAACTTTTATAGTGTTTATTTACATGCTGTTGTTTTCTTTTTCAGGTCAGGCACAAGAAATCGCGGAAAGATTTTGCGTCTTGACCTGAAGGAAGCAAAACTCATGGTTGATCTGTTAAACCTTAATATCCTAGGAAACGGATTGGTTTACAGATTTATGGCTAAAATACAAATTGGTTACAAGGTTAATTGGTTACAAGGATAATTGGTTACAAGGTTAATTGGTTATAAGGATAATTGGTTACAAGGTTAATTGGTTACAAGGATAATTAATTGGTTAAATGGATACTTGGTTATAAGGATAATTAATTATAAGGATAATTGGATAAGGATTGTAAATCATAAAGATAATTAGTTCTAAGGATAAATTGGTTGTTAAAAAGAATTTTTTGGGATAGATTTGTATTCAAAATCAGATACTTCAATCAAGGTTATTTTCATATTTTGATTTAAAATTTTCTTATAATACTTATTATTGTAAAACTTTCGAAATGTGCTCGATTTTTGCCAAGTGTAAGGTTTCACCAGACACGTGTATGAGGACATACACGTCGTCAGGATGGTCGAGTGTAAGGTTTGATTAATAAACTGAAACTACACTGTTTAAAATTCAATAATCAAATCGATCTGTGGTTTAAATATTTTATACTGGTCATACTGACGGCAAAATCGGGAGAGAAAATGATTTGTACTGGCCACACCGGTGGACGGTTATGGGGACTTGGCTTGGAAAAGATCCTGCGACGGTTGATTCGGGAGAGTTGGTAGCGAGCGGTCGCGGTATTATTGCACCGTGGAGATTGATTCTAAGAAATAAGTTTTGTTGTTAAGAAATGGATTGTGTGCGTAAACTGATACAATCTAAAAACCTAGTAGTATGTTTAGTGTTGAGTTACGAACCTGCCAGGTGTTCCACTGTGCAGTGTGCGAACTGTGCCCTGTGGCGGTGTGACGCCGCTCCTTATATGGAAACAGCTTCACTAGCACACTGCACACCCTGCACAGCCTGCACTCGTCACGGGGTTCGGTTATTAGTTAAGAAAGTTGAATTAGCATAAGATTGGAGCCAGCACTAATAGCCGATAAATTACAGTAATACTACAGATAAGCGAGATATTATTGTAATGAAGCTGATAATGATCTCGTAGAGCCTGTCTGTGTGTGAGCCATCACGGCTCACATCATGCGGACATACAGACGGACCGACTGCGGCGCGCCTGCCCTCTACAATACGCCTGAAACTAACTTATTTATATTAGTTGTCTTTGACATATCTCGGGAACCTAGGGGTCCCGGACCTTTGAAAGGCGTACTAGGGGCCAAAGCCAACTCGCAGAGGCCCTTTACACAATTCTAAATGATGAGGAGGCACCAACCGTTGATTATCCCTGTATGCACCATGCAAGTGCATCCAAGGACAACCCCCGGTTGGTGCAGGACTATTGCAGAACATGGAAACAAAATATACTGGTTTATGGGTTTGGGTGGCTATAGTGGATTGGTTACCTTGAACTATGGAAGGTCTAGGTCCCCGGCCTGACCAATGATAATTGTAATATTCACAGATGAAATGGCAGGGGGTGACTTGCACACTCACTAATGGGCCCTCGAAAACGGTCGCATAGGACATAATGTCGTAGCGACAAGGGGGCAACATTTTGTGAGGTGCTTATGATGAGTGGAGAAGTATTCCACGGCTATCAGGACAATCCCGGAAGTACGGTCAAGAACTAGGGATCTTGACCGTGGAGGAAGGAAGTATTTCAGTAAGATGCTGGTAGGCCAGCATCTTACTGAAATACTTCCTTCCTCCGAGCACGTTTGCTCTTGCGAATCTCCACTCAAGCCAGCCAATAAAGGCAAGAATGAGGTGGAAACTCTGTTCCTCGTCAGTGTTCACTCCAATCGGCCAATAAAGGCAAGCCAGAGGTGAGGAACAAGACTTCTCCCGGGAGATAGTGTCCGTGGGGTCGCTACTACCCAACAGCTCGTCACATGCTGCCTTACGGGTTCTTGTATCTCTCTTGGTCTGGCTCCTCACCCTAGACCTGATCCGCCAAAGTAAACTCTTCCGTCACAGACCTAGAGTTTAGAGCGCGCAAGCCCCACCACGACGTTAATATAGAGATACTAATAATTTATATTAGAAAATATTTTTATGTAGCCAGTAAGTTGTGAGAATGTGGATTTTAAAAATAGACACGCAGAATCGATTAGTTTGAACGATCATAATCGATTTATATAAGAATCCGAGTTTTAATTGATTATATAAAAATAATAGAAGTTTTTCTTCATAACGATTCGTCATGACGATAACTTTTAATTTTAATTAAATGCAATTTAGCTGAAGTAATAATTAACGAAACGAACATGTTCACAATAATGCAGCACGACTTTACCTGTTACTCAATCGATTTCAATCATAAGGTATTAACTTACGAAGCAGACTCCTTTGGACAATACGAATTGTCATATAAAGAAATAAATAAATAATAGATATTCAATTAGTGTAGATAAATGCTAAAAATACACGAGAAATAATATTTTATATTGTAATTATTTTATTTCTCAAGAAAACTTACAGCTAAGATACAGATAGTTTACAGTTAGTGAAAGAAGAATGTTTTCACTGACAATACTAGGGTAGCACAAGAAACAGTAAACAGGTAAGCGAAAGCAAGAATAAGTAAGTACTCGGAGAGTATCAAGAAAAGATTGAACAGGTTTTAGTGATCTTCAAAGAAATTTTTACACAGATTTTTTTTTTGTTTAGGAACGCTGGTGGAGAACAAATCAAGATCATCAACACTCTGATACAACGAGTTGTATGCCCTGCTAGATCTTATCATATAAGAATTTTGTCGATATAATATGTACCGCACAGAGGGAACATACAGAGGTTGACGATTCCTTAAGGTGAAGGATGGAACACGCAGCCCAATTTGGCTCATCAGTTCAAAACAGTCGGTGAAACCATTTGCTAAATTGAACAAGAATACCACGTCGGCAATTTTTCTCCGCTGAATTAGTGGAAGAATGTGAAACTTCCTGCAACGGCTGTAAGAATTAGACAAATAGGTTTTGCATCTAAACTGATTGTACCTTAAGAACTTCTTTTGAATACTTTCGATGCGATTGACGTAAGAATTATAAATAGGATTCCATACTGGTGAGCAGTATTCGAGATGACTGCGCACAAAAGGACAATAAAGAATTTAGAGTGTTGTGATATTTTTTAAATCGGCTGATATCCTCACGATGAAAGCTAGTGCCTTAGAAGCATTATTAATAATATTATCGATGTGGGTGTCAAAAAGAATCGTATTAACTCTTGCTATTGAAGTGTTGGCTAGTTTGTAATCGTAAAGAATAGGTTTAATTTTGAGAGTGAAGGTACATGTATAACATTTCGAGACATTTAGATCCAAGAATTTTATCGAAAATGCATAGTTTGGATATAAGTCTGTAGTTGTCCATGAGGTTTCTAGGCCCTTTTTTGTAGATCGGAGTGATTAACGCCGACTTTCAAATTGTAGGAAACTCAGCTAAATTTAGGGACCGCCTGAACAGAAGTGAAAGAGGAGGAGTCAGACTTTTGGCACAGTTGTGTATAAAAACTGGCGGAATATTGTCTGGTCCTGCAGATTTAGATAAGTTAAGTCCTTTAAGTAGATTGAATACGTCTAATTCATTAACCTCGACTCGACTGAATGTATGTCCAAAACAATATCGTTCAAATGCATGCTAGACCCCCGCGCGTGGACATTGGAAAGATCGTCGTCACCGTTAATACTACTAGCAGAACTGAGAAAATTAGAATAGAAATAGTCGCCAAACATGTTACAGATATCCTCTCCTATACTTGAAGTACTATTTCAATATTTAAGTAAGGAAGGATAAGCATTGATTTATTTTTTTGATTTTACGTACTACTAAAACGCTTTGGGGGTCTTCATAATGTCTTCTTCTTTTTTCGTAATATAGCAGCTAAAAATTTCACTTTCAACTTCCTTGGCACGAAGTCGGAGAAAAAAAAAAAACAAATGATCAGACAGGTTTCCGTATTTCTTAAATATTGCGTGGTATTTCGCTTTTTCTTTTAGAATTTTTATCAGAGGCTGTTTGAACTAGGGGGTCTACTCCGAAGTGGTATAGGCCGAATGTTCAGCCGTTTCCTGCTACGAAGTTACTATTTGGTTCGGTCGGTCCCGATCCTACACTCCTACACTCTTTCGAATATTGACTATTGTCCCCGACTCAACTGAGCCGATCCGAACATTTTTCGCTTTTTTTAAATAATATTCGGTTCGGCCATGTGTCGGCCCGATCCGATCTTTCGCACTTTGCACTTCGTAGTAGACCCCCAGAGATGGTATCTGCTGAAACCTCGCTATTAGATAAAACTAGATCTAGTATTTTATTGTTGGCATTTACGTGCGAGCTTCGGGGTTCGTGACAATTAAAAACTGCCGATATATTTTACCAAAAATTACACTTTAATTAAACAACACTAATAACAACTCAAACACACTAATTATTAAACACAATTGCACTTAAGTCGCACTTGAAGATCGCTTTCGATGCATTCACTTGTATCGCTTATCCAACTCTGTCCGCGTCGTCGAGAGATCGCGTCTTATATAGTGCCGCAGATAGTTCTAGAACCTTCTATTGTAGAAACATCTAGAATGTTCGAGTACATACCGGCCCCGACTGACCAGATGTCGATAGTCCTAGAAAGTTCTAGCATCGAAATTTCTAGAAGGATCTTGACCCTATTAGTTCTGTTACTCGATACTAGATGGCGCTAGTGGTAACTAATGTCACCACGGAATAGAAAAAAACAGTGGAAGTGCCACGCAGCTATCGCGAGTGTGTCAAAATTATGCGGAGCTCCGCAATACCGGCTCAGTCAGGATTAGCTACTTCCTGTGATATGACGTCTCGAACGTATCAAAAAATATTACAAATATGCCATAATGTGCAATTTTTACATGCGAAAACAATAGCAGGACAAAAAATGTATCTTGCGGAGGTGTATCGTATCACCGGTAAGTATAAAAGTATGATATATTTGAATATAATTGTTTTTATTGACAAATCCATATTTATTACTTTGTTGCAAACTAAAAACTACCTTATGTCCATTGTTCAAAGTCTAAATCAACTTGCTCGCTGTCTTGAATACACAGAAAACGATGATATAATTATATCATCGTTTTCTGTGTATTGAAATGTTAACTGGCTACTAATTATAAATGCAACTTTGGCGAAAAGTTTATTTATTGTTGTTCAAAATTAAATCTTATTACAACTCCTGAGTGTTGTTTTTATTTTACATGTCAAAATCAATGAAGTCCATTTTTCCATCTAACAATCAAATTCGAGCAATCCACAACGAGTTCAGCTTCTCAACGCTAGAAGGCGCTGTAACCAATTTACTTTATTTAGCACCCTAAAGTCATTGAAATAGATGTCATATTCGTATGCACTTGTTATCTATTTTTCTTCTCAGCTAGGGATGAGGACAAGATATCGATAATTTAATGTCGATGTTTGTACAATGTAATAATTAAAATCTTTTATCTTATGTAACGGACCAAAGTCAGATTAGTATAAAAGGTAAAATGGTTAAATGAAACGATAAATAGTGAATTTAAACTATTTATTGTCCTTGAAATAAAACATATTTGTTTAATAATTGTCGGAATTGCGTTATCTTTTTAAAAATCTGTAGCCATTTTTTAAAGTTTGTAAATTGTTTTCATAAAAATGCTCTGAACAGATTGTATGTACTTGATTTTGACGGCATCCAATTCTGTCTTCCCGCAGCTTCTATCCATTTCTCCTTGGTAAAAGGATCTTTGGGAAAACTGAAATATTTACATACTTTATTAGTATTAGTTATTTTTGAGGCCTACGTCCAGCTATGAATGAATGATTGGTTTATTTGTCAGAATATAAATACTCAAACTTATTTTATTATTTCAATTAATCGAGAAGAACGACAACGTGTTTATAATATTATTATGTCATGGTAACGTGTAAGTTTCACTATAGAAATACACATTTTATTATTTTATCGATACTGAACTATTTGAATGTGTCCCATCCCTAATCGAGTAGCGTCGAAGTTTCTAGAATGTGTACGATGATATTCAAGACAGCGAGCAAGTTGATTTAGACTTTGAACAATGGACATAAGGTAGTTTTTAGTTTGCAACAAAGTAATAAATATGGTTTTGTACACAGAAAACGATGATATAATTATATCATCGTTTTCTGTGTATTGAAATGTTCATTTTAATTTGCAAGTGTATGAGTTTGGCGACACTGGTTCCCGTACTAAGGAAGTCTAAGGGCACTTCCACTGTTTTTTCTATTCCGTGAATGTCACCATGTACCAGGACAAAGTTTTTGTACGTAATCCCCGAACATTTTACTTTAGTACATACTTACTGTATACATCAATTAATACGCCGTTTTGATTATTGTTATTCTCTCCGCCATTAATAGTAACATCGACATTTAAATGTCCAATAAGAAATTGATGAATCAATTCAAGACATAATGGCCGCGCTTCACCGGTTCAAAGGGGCTTTCACACGCGTCGAGCGAGTTGATCCAGCACATTAAGCACAAGTTAAAGGAGTGAAAGATATTCGTGCGGCGGGCGAGCGTCTGCCCTGAATAGTACGCGTCCCTCGTCCGACGCCACGCCGCCGCCGCCGCCCAGTGGCAAGCTGTGCCGCTGTGCGGCTATGCCTTGCGGCAGGTACGAGAACACAAGCGCACACAGCACACTGCCACTAATCGGTCATTTACTTCAGCGAGGCTGCACCTATGTGTAGCGAAGCTGCGGAGTGCGCGTTCGAGTACATTAGGTTCGATCCATTTGGCGGAGTGAGAACCCTGTTACCGGGCAGTCGTAACGTCGGACGGCGCCGGTGACATCGTTACTCGTTACCTAACTTTTACATTTGCCCGCCATGCGACGATCCGGTCATCGTCCTGTATACAATAGCTCACCCTTCGCTCCCTCTGAGCTCTGCCACGTACACGCGAGTGTCCGATAAAATACCGTATGTATATCCGTATACCGGTTTTGCGGGAACACGGTTTTGCAATAACGTAATTTTGCTCCCCTTAATGCTCGGGTGGCTGCCGTACCCGGTGACTGGTGAGACTGGAAGCCGGCCTGAACATTTAGGGAGGAGGCTCGCACGAAGTATGAATACGAGAAAGAAAGAAAGAAAAAAAAAAGAAAGTAAGAAAGATAACAAAGAAACATAAACGCCAGTTCGTGGAAATAGGACGCATTTCACAGCAGCAGTGCAGCACGGAGCAGTGTTTATAAACGATGAAGTAAGATTTATTACATTTCATATGCACCATGCAATGTTTAAAAGCAAAACATTTTGTTACAGGTACATAACATGCCGCGAGCGATATTGTAAAAACATCGTGAAAACATCGAGTGTTATTTATTTAGTTATTATTCGTTGCAAACTGTTGTAGGTACTGGTCGATGTCTGACCACGGCGACTGTTGTGTGACTGTGTAGCTGGCGCTGTAACTGTTGCTGCAGTCACACAGTCATACTGCACCGAAATGCAACTTTGACCCGCAATTCTGAAAATAAATCGGCTTTTTAATACATTTTGGTGACACTGCCTCGATTATTCTTCATAACGAATATTTTTTTCAGAATACTCGTACATACAGATTATCGTAATTTTTGTTTAGTTTTTGATTTCATGCATTATTTTTTTGTCTCCTTTACTATTTCACACGCTGTCTACATCTCTGTATCTATTGTCCTGTCTCGGGTGTGCTGGAAGAGATTTCTTATGAAATAAGCAGCACCTCTGTACCTATTTTTTCTGTTCTGTTTTTTACTTGTCTGTTTATATACATATTTGTGTACATAAATGGTAAAATAAATTGAGGAGTGGCTAGAGAGGCGCCACGGCGCCCTCACCTACCGCCTGACGCAGGTCCTCACCGGACACGGAAGTTTCGGGAGGTTCCTGCACATGATCAGGCGGGAGGAAACGCCCGGGTGTCACCATTGCCAGGATCGCCCAGAGGACACGGTGGAGCACACGGTGGAGGTCTGCCCCGCTTGGGCGGAGCACCGCCGTGTCCTCGTGGAGGCGATCGGCAGCGGCGGCGGCCTCTCGCGCCCGGACCTGGTGCAAGCCATGGTCCGGAGCGAGAGGGAGTGGGAGGCAGTCGCCTCCTTCTGCGAAGCAGTCATGCTAGCGAAGGAGGTGGCGGGACGGATGAGGGAGAGAGCCTCCCGTCCAAGCCGCCGCGGGAGACGCCCCGGGCGTCGGGAGTCGAGAGACGACTACCGGCCACCGTAGGCGCGGGCCTGCGGGCGGAGAGCAATGGGTAGCTCACCGCCCGATCAGGACCAGGCCCGTGCCGGACGGCGCGTAAGTGTTCCACGCGCGCCTCAAAGAGATGTCAGCATAACGAGGGGCCCCTCAGGGCCGAAGCCTGCCGGGGCAGCGGGATTGTCCGAAAGGGTTACCGCTGCCCCGGAACATAAAGGGCGAAGGAAGGAACATGGGTGGGTTTTAGTCAGTAAGAGTCTGACACTCCCTTCCGCTCCACCCAGAGCGGGAGGAGTCATTTGATGATTTCCCATCCCAAAAAAAAAAAAAAAAAAAATGGTAAAATAAATAAATAAATTCTCAAAACTATTTTGAAATCCTGTTTCCTTCCACCCCTTAGAAGCACCGCCTACAATGTCAAGCACTCTGCCTCAGATAAGTTAGATTTTTTCAAGTATTTAGTCGACTTATATAGAAAAGTTTTAAGAATTAAGAGTCAATGCTGCAAGAGCGGGTGAAGCGAGCTCGAAAATTTTGCCATCAATATATTAGTCAAATATCGATCTATGTAAAAATTAAAGTAAATCGTGTCGCCTTTGCACTTGTGGGCGTCGGAAAGCGCCCCCGCTACAAAATCAGCCTAATTATAATGAAAATGTAAATTTTAAATGTTTTTTTTTTTGATGTGCACTGGGTTTTGCACTTATCTGCCATGCTTAAAGAACAATGGCCAAATTTCTATAGGAGCTGGACCTTACTTTTATTTTTCATGTCCTTGTCCCAAGCTTCATTTAGATTGGTTTGTTCTTATGTTGGAAACATCATCCCTTTTGAAAATCATTTCTAAATAGCCACATTTTTTTGTAAAAGTGTCAATTATACTGTTGAGGTTAGAATCAACAACTACCTTTTATCCGACTGTTGCGTAGCTTACAAGTATACTTAGCGATAAGCAAGGAGGGTAATTAGCGATCTAGTTTCTATTTGTTGCGATTTCTCTTAAAGAATTTTCCAAAAAATAGGGCATCTGTCAAAGCGTTGGTGCGCTTTGACAGATGCCCTATTTTTGGGAAATTCACCTTGAACAGACACCTTGTCTGTCCATTAGACTCTTAGTTCGATGTCAAAAAGGGCTAGGTACCTGTAAAGCCGACTTGAAGTGGAGTCTTGTCCGCTTCGACACAATTTTTTGACCGATAATTCAATGAAAACTACACCTGTATTGCTCGAACTTGCACAAGGCGTACCTAGCGTAGAAAACAAGGATGGCATATCATTACCTACACGTGAAGTCTTTCTGAAAGACTTCAAGACTTTTTTGTGGTTTAACCACTTCAAATCTGGCTGAATAGAGTTAGTTGCTAGATACACTACCTACTCATAGGCTTCACAAAAATAATTATTGTTCATCATCTTTTACAACTAAAATTGAATATTCATAGTCTTTGAATAATAAGTCATTTCATACGCGAAATGAATCGCCAATAGGTGCGTTCTGAAACTATTATTCGAAAATAATTTAAAAAAAAAAACAAAAACCAAAATAAGGATTACTTTTTTTTGTGGCCACTTAAAAATATATTTCTTGTGTTTTTTATGACCTTAAAAAATAAGGTTATTTTTCATATATATAGCATAATAGGGACACTATCGTTTCGTCGCCAGTTACGTTTTGGCCAACCTTCTTTGACGCCCGGGGCACGGGCCCCGGCTTGTACTCCCTTAGATCTGGGGCTGCAGGAAGAATGGTCACGACATCTGCCAGTCACGCCTCCGACGACGGAAGTGTTTTGTTTCAGAAATTATTGTGACAAATGTTAAAAAGTGCAGCGTTCTGAATTTGACGAGCTTCTCGGTGACGTGTGAGCGCACAATACGCAGTGTTTGGTATGAGAGTACTGCACACTGCGCAGTACACAGAGTAGAGTGTCGGCGGCACCGCGGCACGTCACCTGCCGCCGGGAATGCGGATCACGGCGCCCAGCGCTCACCATAACAGTCGCGCTCGCCAGTACCTCCGCGTCCCATCACTAGCGCGCTCGCCAGTCATCAGCCGCCAGCCGAGTGCCCGCGTTCTTGCGCACATTCCTCACCCTCATAACTCCTTACAGTTTAGTAGGTACTCTCGTATCATTCCATCGCTCCGCGATCTCCCGGAACGTCCAACTACCTAACTTCACACATAAGACAAGTTTGAGAAGAACGAATGTCAGAACTTTACAAGTACGTGTACGTCTACCTAGTTCTACATGTTTCATGAAATATACGGATCACGTAACTTTGAGACGGCGTAGGCTTTAGTTTTTGCAATAAAAACTTCAGCTGCGGGCTTAGAGCAGTGGCGTGAATTGGTTTTCAGAATAGGTAGGCACACTTTTTCGTTAGGTATGTACGCACTTTAAGTAAAAAGTTATTGATTTACTGGGTATGTGGTCGGAGGACCCCCGGCAGGAACGATATATAAAATGAAAATCCAAGATGGCGATTGTAAGATTTTTAAAATGACAAAATTTTAAAATTTTCGCAGCCTTATTCTTGGATTTTCATTTTTACCTCACTATCGGCTTTAACACCCTCGAAAACCACTAAAACGACACCCATGACGAAAAATAAAAAAAATGCAGGCGCCATCTTGGATTTTCATTATGACCGCAGTATCGGCGACCTCATTATCTATCCCTTTCTTTCTTCGTACGGTCAAATTACGAAGTATTATTTTAACATTCACACTCGGTTGGTTATTTCAAATTAGCAACTGTGCGCTATTTTTAATTGTTAAGGTACCTAATCAGGGCAGCGGGATTGTCCGAAAGGGTTACCGCTACCCCGGAACATAAAGGGCGAAGGAAGGAACATGGGTGGGTTTTAGTCAGTAAGAGTCTGACACTCCCTTCCGCTCCACCCAGAGCGGGAGGAGTCATTTGATGATTTCCCATCCCAAAAAAAAAAAAAAAAAAAGGTACCTAATCAATGTAAAATGTATTCCCTTTTTATAATAAACGATTTATTATTATTATTATTTGAGTAGGCATAGTACTTTAGGGTGATAAATTGCGAAGATCGAACGTCATGGTATTTCGCATGAGACGTAAGTATTTTTAATTTCGAACAAGTAAAGACGAATGACAATGTGCGAATAGTACAGGAGCCGAGTAGGCCGTCTGGCGAGTGCCTACCGCCGCGCCTGTTTCTATGAAGATTTTATTTTTTCTTAGGTATGATAAGTTAGTGAGTTTCTTAATTGTGGGGCACACACACTAAAATGTAATTGACAGGCTTATGGTTTATCGATTTGTCGAGATAGGCACTGCTTACGAGGGTGACACTAAAAGTTCTTAGAAAATCAAAAACTGAACAAACTAGCAAGTTATTAGTTGTAATATATCTTTTCAAAATAGTGTCCATTTACTCGTACATCAATACATCGCTGCATCCGATGGAACCACTGAGAAAAGCACTTTGCCCACTCGTCCTTAGGGGTCTCTTCGACGGCATTTTGAAACGCAGCCACTGCTTCCTCGGCGTCCATAAAACGTTTTCCTCGAAGCTTATCTTTTATTTTCGGAAATAAATAAAAATCGCAAGGTGCGAGGTCGGGCTATGGGGCGGGTGACCCAGTAATTCCACGTCTGACGTCGCCAAGTAGTCGATTGTTTGCTTGGCGGTATGCGATGAGGCGTTGTCGTGGTGAAGGAGGATCCTACTGCGAGGTCGTTTCTCCCGAACTTTTTCCAAGACAAGTAGCAAATAATAATTGTTAGTGTACCACTCTGCAGTAACTGTTTTCCGATCCTCTAAAACAATTGTTGCGAACAATGACCTGTCCTTCCGAAGAACGAGGCCACCATCATTTTTCCCACGCTTCGACCTCTCTTCACTTTAGTTGGCGACTCCTCCGAAGGAAACACCCAGACAACAGACTGTTTCTTAGTTTCAGGATCATAACAATAAATCCAGCTTTCGTCACCCGTAAGTATGTCGAACACAGCATTTGAGTCACCTCCGTTAAATCTTTGAACCATTTCACGACACCAACCAATATGACGGAGCTTTTGTTTGGGCCTCTGTCAAATTATGAGGTATCCACCGGGCACAACGCTTCCTGACCGCTAAATGTTCATGGACGATTTTGTGCACTTGACTCATACCGATGCCTAAGCTTGTCCGAATCTGCTGATAAGTCACTCTTTTGTCAGTCTCTATCATACGCCGCACAACAGTGATGTTATCTTCAGTCGTCGCCGTAGAAGGCCGTCCCTCACGAAGATCATCGGTGAGATTAGTGCGACCACGTTTAAACTCATTAGGCCAATCGAAGTCTATCATAACCTTCTTATTGACTTAAATGACATCGAAAGTCATAAAAAATCATTGTACGAAAATTTTCTCGCGTTAAATTCATGCTGACGTGACGCAGACAATTTTTAATTTGCCGCCAAATCCTAAACAAATGACAAATGAATAAAATACATACACAATAATATTGGCAAAGAGTTCCATTTTCAAAATTTGATCTTATTTTTTTATTGTATCGTTTACAAGTATCCAGTTCTAAAAACTTTCAGTGTCTCCCTCGTATATGCCTTTATGCAATGCACGCCACTGGTTTAGAGCAGCCTGCCGATCACCGCCTGCCAGCCGGCAGATCAGGCGATATCGTACGATACTCTGCTGATGACTTCTGGTTTGGAATGTTGGGCCCCAGCCCCGACGCCTCGTACATTGTGTCCTGTCACGGTAACTTATAAAACGCGCACAGTTTCATGTCTCACACATGATAGATAGCACTCTGCTGTACATAGTACAGTGTGTGCATGTCATGTATCACGCGAGTCTGATTGGATCGCGCTCGCAGAGCGGTTCGACAACACAAACAAACGCGTTGCGCTCGGAGCGATTTAATTAATTTTAACTGAGTGTGCCGAATGGCGCCGCCCGTCACGGACACGCTTACCTGACTTATATTTTACTAGCTGCGCCCCGCGGTTTCACCCGCATAAGTGTCGATCCCGTGGGAATATCGGGATAAAAACTATCATATATGTTAATCCTGGTTATAAACCATCTGTGTGCCAAATTTCATGCAAATCCGTTCAGTAGTTTTAGCGTGAAGGAGTAACAAACATCCATCCATCCATCCATCCATCCATCCATACAAACTTTCACGTTTATAATATTAGTAGGATTAGTAGCATATTAGTAGGAAGTAGGATAAGGGACACCGCGACATAGAAGAAGAAGGCCTACAAACTTACTAATTGACCCGCCCGGAACTGTTGGCAGCTAGCACCACCACAATGACAGCATTTTTATCGCAAATATTGAAGTGGTGCAGTAACTCAAAGTGGAAAAGTTAAAGCAGTATTTTTTAGTTCTGTGCTGTTTAATTTCCACCTGTGACGGAACGAGTGGATCTTCTGCACCTGCCTATGCTGTGGTGTGACTGCGTCAGTGAGTGCGCTCGCGTCTGTATTTATAGGGTTTCCAACCCCCCGAAAGGCCGGTAAAAGCGGCACTCCTGGAATACACCCCCTAATCTTTATAAACGCTTTGCTAGCAGAATTGATGGGTATACCTCCCCTTTTTAGCAAACTAACTTACTTTTAATAAAACCGCAGCAAGTTTTGATTCTCACTAAAACGTCACCTGAATTCAATAAGTAATTTGGTTCAGTTGCTGTTTGGTATTTCACAGATTGATCAACTGGACTGGCCTAGCAGCCCTACACAGGCCTCCCATTTAGCTTACATTTTATTGTAATTGCATGCACTCACGCCCACAGGCGGCCCGCGACCGACGCGGCCAGCTGCGCGCGACGTGATTGTGTTGCGAAGTGCTGCGACCACGACGCGACCAGACGACCGCGAGACGACCACAGATAACTACGAGACGGGTAGACACTCGAGTACGCCTGCGACCGCGACGGTCAATTACTTTCTCACGATATTAGCTTTGGGAACGTTTGGCTGCTAAACAAAAACAAACAAGTGCATGCGCCGCGCGCCCGCGCCCGCTGCTCATCTGTGTGAGTCCTCACTCATACCGAGGCTCCAGCCAGCGAGACTGGCCGCAGATAGGAACAAAAACTATGAAAGTATTATCTTGTTAGTCAGCGGGTGTTTCTATTAGCTCTCCCCTTCAAAAAAAAAAAATGTTTCGAATAGAAAATACTTGAGTATATTTAAATGACTTTGCGGTTTGTACGTTGTGCACAGTTGGACTCGCAGCTGAAAGAAATAATTGTGTAAGAGCAATTGCACAATGGGCGGTCTTATCGCAGCCGCGATCTTTTACAAACAACCTTTAGATGAGCTACAAAGAGGTGGGAAGACAAAAGATAAAAACTCCTTTGGAGGAGTTACGAATGCGGCCATAAAGGTTTCTCTATAGACTTATCATAAAACCTCGAGGAGTCGACAGTAATGCGATTACGTTCAGTGTCTGTTCCAGGGCGTTACCCCCACAAACCCACAATGTCTTCATTAACTTTGTGAACTAAATGGCTCCTCTGTTTTTGTCGCCCTGATACTTAACATAATGCTTATGATTAAATTATATTAAACTATGCGAAGCCGGCGGCGGCGCCTGCCACCCTCCCCGCTCTTGTGTAGCAGCACTCGTTATTTTGGATCTTGATAAAATGTTCTTTCACGAACATTTTGCTACAAAGCAGAAATACTGCCGACACACAAAACTTTTCCGAATCGAACTTTTAGCTTGGAAAAAGTTCCGAGAAATTGACGGACACCCCAGACCTTACTATTGAACAGGGCCACTCTGTTCAATAGTGAGGAGTAAACAACGTACATCAGTACAGGTGTCGTAACTAATTGAAGATACGTCTTTTAACGTGCGATCATTGCTTCTTTTTCTCCGCGTTTTATTTTTTACTGAACGTCACTGCGTTGAAGTTATTGTGAGTGCACCTTCACTTGTTCTCTGCTAATGATATAAGATCAGCGGTGATAAATGAACTCTTTGCATACATGCATGTTACATTGTGCATTGCGCCCTAATTGAACCCAAGTGTCGTATATGTTAACGAAGGCGTGTATGCGACAGTTTGCGAATTAAACATAGTGAGAATCGACAGCGACGCGCGTCTGCGGACACTCACGGCGACTGTCCGCGACAGTACCGCCCGAATTTACGACACGAACAAAGTGCGGTAATAGTGTACAGTTGCGGAGAAAAGTTGTGCAGCGCACTGAAATTGCTTTTATCCGTATGAAATAAGTGTGAAGTGTAACCGCGCGGTCGTTACACTTGCTGCTGTTGCACTGTTTCAGATATTCACCGCGCGTTGGAAAATGAGCTTTATGTGTATTGTTGGCCGGAAAAGTTTCAAACAAATTGTCGTTACTGCTTAACGTCTTTTATTTTACTTTCGACCTACAAAAGTTTGATGAATAATGTATCTTTTTACGTTAATCATAAAAAGTGTAACTACTTATGATGGGAACGTCGTGTTGCTCCATCGCGTCCGGGATGGCAACAGGAAGCGCGCGGAGGGGCCGCAGCATTGGGGCCGCGGCCGGCCGCTGACAGGCCGTCGTTGTTCGAGCTGTGACAATATCGAGCAACACTTCGTTATCGGTGACGTCGAGCGAGTGAACACCTCGTCTCGGAGCCTGTCACAACTTCGCCCGTCCGTGTGACCTATATACATAAATAGGAACGTTTAGTGACTGAAGGACTCCCTACAACGTGTCCCCACACTGCTCAAGTATGGACTCACTGACTGGGATTGAGGAATATGCAGAACAATAAACAGATTCAGCGATTTCACTGAAACAAATCAAGGGAAACAATGTTCTGCATGAGAATTTCCAATTAATATACCTACAAGTGCTAGTTTGTGATTAAGAGCTGTGTTTCCAATCCGCGTCGTGTAGCGTGACGTACGTACTCGGAGGTACTACATGATGTATATTGTTCGGTTATGTGACTAACTTGTTATACATGCCACTACTTATAGTCTGACGGATAGACGGACCTAAATACGTTACTTGTCATCGAATGAGTTGCACGTTCCCGTGGGAACCAGTACTCTGCACTGCGACCGCTCCGCTGCCGTCCATAGCACTGTCGGCAGCTAGTAGATACACTAGCTACGTAGGTACGTGCGGACTGCGGAGTAGACTTGTAACGAACAAGTTAACATTTTTATTTGATTGCCGATTGTTTAGATATTTATACACTGAAACTTTCATTAGCGGTTTGTTGATGGAAATATTTCCTCTCAGGCATCTAACGTGCGCTGGTTAATATCAATGCCTCGGCTATAAGATACGAACGGCTTGCAAACACAATGTGTAGCGCATGTGTTGTCTCGAGAGGCTCCTCGGGGCTCTCAGGGACAGCTCGGCCTTTGGTTCGTAGGCAGTAAGTTATACGACGCGCTTGTCTTGTGTTACAGTGTATCGAATGCCGGGTCCAGTCCGGTCCAGTCGCGGCGCGTCTTACATCGAGCGTTGCCCGGGGTTACCATAACACACACTACAGTTCAAAACTAACTGTATGCCCGTGTGCTAGGGTTTATTTAAACAAAACATCCGCCTTCTATGGAGACGGACGTCGAACAGATGTTTTGCGCATTAAGAAAACATGAATTACTAAAGTTGAATAGGAGCTGACTTTGTGCAGGCAGCCGCGCGCGTCGGATGAGCGTGAGCCGCGGCGCAGGACGTGCCGCAATAAGGGCACAGATGTGCGGTGCGGCGCGCGGCGCTCGTGACGTGCTGTGTGTGCGCGGGCGGCGCGGCTCGCGAGATACCGCAGCTATGCAGACAACTGTCTCGTTAAACAGACGTATCTGCTTTATGATTATGACAGCTCGTTTGTTCGCTGCTCAGAATGCGTTATCAACTACGATTTGAACAATGAACCATACCATCACGACAGTCGTCACGGACGGTTCAGGGTAGTGTTGAGCGTATCTTGGAACCACGATTGTTAAAGTATTGTAAGTGGGGTCATAGTGTATGCTCTATGGACCGACACATGCTTAAAAGTAATGCGACGTCGCCGCGTCGCCGCGTCGCGTCGCAACAATCGGCGACGATTACGAAACTTCCGCACTTCTAGATATGGCGAACTTGTTGGCTATTTTTATATTTCTATTGGTATCACCTGGTACCACCCAATAAGTTTCGTATGGAAATCCCTGAAGTTTTTTGAAATGCGGCCTGGCAAAGCTTTTTGAGTGACCGGGTCTGTAATCTGTATGCCATAGAGTCGACATATCAGACATTTGAACTTATTTTCCCACAGCATCATAGGGTCTTCATCATAGGGTCTTCATCGTAGGGTCTTCAGCTGGCACTGAGGAAGATTAGCACGACGTTTTCATTAGAGTCCGGAACGGAACAGTGCGGGTCGAGGTGTTGTGGACTGTGTGGCTTAACATTATTGGTATGATAATCTTGGCGATAACATTCAGAACCGACTTATCATATTTACGAGCCACCATTACGGATTTAAATAAAAAGATTAAGTTTCTTCGTGAGTATTTACATTTTATGGACTCTCTAAGCCAAAATTATGAAACTATATGATACAGTGACATGATTACAATATAGCTATCTATTTTATTATGGAGCCATTACATTTGATCAGCGGTGGTGTACACTGTACACTCGTAACGGTAGGAACGTAATAACGCAGTACGACGTAAATAACGCCCTACTGCAAGTGCAAAATTGGTTCACTGCTAATAGTTTAGTATTAAATGGGAAAAAAAAACTAAATGCATAAGATTTGCTTTACCGAATGTTAAAAGTAGTGATTGTGACATAGTATTGAATAAAGAGAAACTAGAATTCGTCGATAAAACTGTTTTCCTGGGGATAACGCTCGACTCAAGGCTGCAATGGGGTCCTTTTTTTTTTTTTTCTGGTGGGAAATCATCAAATGACCCCTCCCGCTCTGGGTGGAGCGGAAGGGAGTGTCAGACTCTTACTGACTAAAACCCACCCATGTTCCTTCCTTCGCCCTTTATGTTCCGGGGTAGCGGTAACCCTTTCGGACAATCCCGCTGATGCAATGGGGTCCTCGTTTAACATCTCTTGCAGGACGACAAGTTCAGCAGCATATGCAGTAAAAACAATCCCTGACGGATTTTACTAATGTAGATACCGCAAGGCTAGTCTATTTCAGTTACTTTCACAGTATCATGTCTTACGGTGTTTTACTATGGGGACGGGCTGCAGATATCGAGTCTATTTTTATTCTGCAGAAAAGAGCCTTCAGAGCAATAGGTATATTGCCTCCGCAGGCGCGATTCTCTAACTAAGGGATCTGTTTATAGATATTAATATCTTGACGGTACCTTGTTAATATATCTATGAAAACATCATGTACGTAAGGAAAAATTAAATCTTTTCAGTAAAAGAGGTGACAGACACACCTATAGAACTAGAAATAGGGACCAATTAGTTCAACCAGGTTTCAGACTGGCTAAAGTAGACTCTTCCTTCATGGGGTACTGTTTAAAATGTTACAATAAAATACCTCTCCACATACTCCAACTCAATGAAACGAAATTCAAACCTTACATAAAACGCACACTATGCAGCCAAGCATATTATACGTTGGGGGATTACATCGCTGACAAAAATGCTTGGCTAAACGCTGGTCCTGCTCCACAGGACGCATAAATAAATTGATTAGCATTTGAAAATACTTCACGCACGCCTACCCTACTGTTGGAGCTGCTGAAGATTTTAAAATACTATTTTGCATTATACAGGATTACTGGTAATTCGACGTATATCCGTCAGGGGCTGATAAGGGGGCCAAAATGCAACAAATTGAACCCCCCATATGTATGGCCGAAATTCAATAGTTTTCGAGATATTTGAATTTTAAGGGTTTTTCGATATTTACCCAAAATTTGACATTTAATTCCAAATAAAAAAAACTACATATTTGAATGAGTACAATTAAAAATGATGTTGTAGCTGGCACTTCAATTAAGCTATGGGCATAATTAAAACTACTTAATTAAACAAAATAATTAAAATAATGAGCGATATGAGAATAATATCTTACCAATATTTTCATTTTACGCTTCAAAAATGTTGTCTCGTCACAAAAATTTCTATGATATTAATCGTACAAATAACTAAAACAACTTGCCTATTCTGTAAGCTTTCCAAAAAGGTATAAAAGTCAATTTTAAAATACATAATTCGTGGCTTGGCATGTGTTTGAATCGGCGCGGGGAGAGAAAGGGTCATTTGTATTTGTATGAAATAAAATGCATTAAAAAATGTACGTCAAATTTTATTAAAAATTTTACACATCTTGTTCAAAATGAGCCCCTCGATTACGAATGCAGGTTCGAATTCTCTTCCTAACTTCGGTTTTCGTCACTCTTGATGTGAACGTTGTTCTCATCTGTTGCGCCGCATTTATTATTCGCTGTCGAAGTTCTTCGACTGAATTTATTGGGGTCACATAAACTAATTCCTTCATATGACCCCAGACGTAAAAATCAAGTGGTGTGATATCAGGGCTTCGTGCTGGCCACGGAATTGGCCCTCCCCTCCCAATCCATCGGTTTGGATATCTCTCGTCTAGCCACTGTCGGACAGTAATCCGGTAATGTGCTGGGCAACCATCATGTTGAAACATGAGGTTGTTTTTTATTTCTTCGGGAACATCCGCCAACAAATCGTCTAGGTTGTTTCTCAAAAACTCCTCGTAATTTTGGCCGTTCAAATTTTGGGGCAAGAAATGAGGGCCCACCAAATAATTATCAACGACACCCATCCATACGTTCAGGGAAAATCTCATTTGCGACGCAGTTTCTTTTAGTTTTTTTGGATTCCTGCCTGCTTTAGGTGCCCAAAAATGTAAGTTATGGTAATTCGTTATACCATCCCGGTCAAACTTTGACTCGTCAGTCCACAAAATATTTCTTAGGAAATGTTCCTGGTCAGCGTCAGCGTTTAACATAAACCGAGAAAATTCGAGTCGCCTGGCAGGATCTCCCTCGTGCAATGTTTGGACAGGTTGATAATGGTATGGGTGTCTACCTGATAGATGAACTACCGACCACACTTTCCACTGGGACATACTGAGCTGTCTTGCAACAATGTTCGTTGAGATATTTGGGTCATCAATAAAACACTGAAGAATGGTGTCCTCTTCGTCAGCCGTGTACCGTCGAGGTCTGCCAGCGTTGAATTGTGCTCTCTGAACACTGCCAGTTTCAGACAATCGTCGGTAGGTGCTCCCGAAAACAGTAACGTGGGGAAGTCGACGATCGGGAAAGCGGCGTTGGTATTCTCGCCGAGCCGCAGCCGCGTTTCCATCGGCAAAACCATAACAAAACATTATGTCTGCGTATTCGTTATTAGAATACGAAGCCATGTTATCCGAAATAACAATGATAACAAAAAGAATAACAAGAGAAACAAGAATTAACAATAATGATCGATAACAATTTAACGCGATGAGAGATTGGTTAATAGCAAGATAACAACACACGTGCTTGCGCGGCGTAGAGTCGAAACTTACTAAAGATTAGGAAGGCGACGCGAGCGCAGCAGGCGCCGTGTAGTCCCCCGCCCACACACCCCGCCACAAGAACAACAACAAGAATTTCGCCAGTAAAATCGGTTGTTTTATCGAGGATCATAAACTAAAAACACAGATGATTTCTCTCCCCGCGCCGGTTCTAACACATGCCATGCCACGAATTATGTATTTTAAAATTGACTTTTATACCTTTTTGGAAAGCTTACAGAATAGGCAAGTTGTTTTAGTTATTTGTACGATTAATGTCATAGAAATTTTTGTGACGAGACAACATTTTTGAAGCGTAAAATGAAAATATTGGTAAGATATTATTCTCATATC
This sequence comes from Apamea monoglypha, assembly GCA_911387795.2. Classification (NCBI taxonomy): domain Eukaryota; kingdom Metazoa; phylum Arthropoda; class Insecta; order Lepidoptera; family Noctuidae; genus Apamea; species Apamea monoglypha. The sequence continues at coordinate 155,785 of OU426933.1, read as the reverse complement.
GCTCATTATTTTAATTATTTTGTTTAATTAAGTAGTTTTAATTATGTCCATAGCTTAATTGAAGTGCCAGCTACAACATCATTTTAAATGGTACCCATTCAAATATGTAGTTTTTTTTTATTTGGAATTAAATGTCAAATTTTGGGTAAATATCGAAAAACCCTTAAAATTCAAATATCACGAAAACTTGAATTTCGGCCATACATATGGGGGGTTCAATTTGTTGCATTTTGGCCCCCTTATCAGCCCCTGACGGATATACGTCGAATTACCAGTAACCCTGTATAAATTCAATCTCCTAGTATTGTATAATTGCATAGCACATATGTGAGTAGGTACTATGTACATACTATAAAGCTACCATTTACTGGGTACGTCTTTCATTGACTTGAATGTGCCTTGGTGGCTGAGAGTATGTCATGCTCACTCTAATGTCTCGCTGTTGGTGGCGTATGTGTTGGATTATTTAGCTCCCTCCAAAATGGTTGAGTTGAGCTGAGTGGTGCTAATCTATGCGTCATGTTCGTGAACGGGCGCCGTCAGTAGGGACTGGTCAACTCTTTGCTGCCATGGCTTATTTTGATTTTGAATTGTTTTTTTTCATCTTTTCATTGAGGACGCTTTTAACGTTCTGCAACGTTCTCACATGCATAATTTTAACATGAATGATGTAACCAATACTTTGTAACCATATTATTGTGATTTAAAAAAGTGTCCATGGAGTTTCTTGCCCGTTCTTCTCCATAGGTACCTACTACGCTTTGGAATGGGCAACTAACTTCATCTTTTTGAGTGACCGACTCTTGACAATTCAAAAGTACACCTATAATTGGTTTAGTTGAAATAAATAGTTTGAGTTCGAATTTTGAGTTTGAGTTTGAGTTTGTAGGTAAGTGCACGTTTTAATCGCGCAGACTGAGCATACTGAGCAGAGTGTGTAGGGTGAGCATAGTGCCGCCTGCAGAGTTCTGAGCGCGGTGTTGTGTGGTGACCGGCGAGTGTTATAGTACAACGGGCCGAGACTGGAGATTCTCATTTCATATCAACACCACACTGCAGAGAAGGACAGAGGGTCAACTCCGAGCAATGCGCGGTAACAAGCATGATTGAATTGTTGGTTGCACCTGCAGCTGCACCTTAATTGCGTAACACACTATTAATCGCAATCTGAATCATTTAAAAGGATATTGCTAATTCATTGCTTCATACATATTATGTTAGAAAAATTTGTCTGCTCAACAAAGTAAATAACGCAATGAATGTTGTTGCACTGTCAAAATGAAAGCCATTACTACTAATAGTATGTTACGCAATTACCCCGCTGTTTACGTGCCCGAGCCGGTATTCATTTCTGATCTGACGTTATTGGCACTTTAGCAGTGCGACTTCTGCACTTTGTTGTGCAGTACGCATCCCCACGTCACGGCCTACGCGGCGCCCGCTCCGCTCGATTACCTCTCAATACTGAATAGTTATACAGTGTGCGAACCGAATTCTAGAGAAATGTCCCCATCCGTTATCCGCGTCTATTCACCGACACTGTACTAACAACCGTCAGCGCGGAGCCGTGTGAGTGTGACACACTTTTTCAAGGGAAGTCTTCGTTCAATACGTGACGCTTCATTTTCTTTTCAAATTCTTGTATTGGAGTCAATTATCTACTTTTAGTACAAGAATGTGGAATATGACGCGCGAGCACCGCTCTAGCGTTATCCACCGAAATATCTTGTAAGTGATGGTGGCTCGTACACTCTAATAATAACGTCTCCCGGCTGATGACGCGTCACTTGACAGCTTCTCCCCGCCACGCTGGCATGCTGTGGGAACAACGCTCAATGCTGTGCACCGTCCTCAATGCTATCGTGCGCAAACGTGTCTCTATTCAAATTCTATTCAATTCCTATTCAATTTAGAAACCTTTGTGTGGCACTAGCTCGCGTACGTATGTGCGACCGCGAGCCGTCACCTTACTCACGGACGGTGGGACGTGCTCACTGCTATAATAATATCTTGCTCATGATTACTCGCGATTTATAAGCCGAAAACGCTCGCCGTAGTGAAAACAGGAACCTTGCGGGAAGCTTACATGGCGCACTATTAATTGTGAGCGCACAGCTGACGCGCGCCGAGTCGCGGCTAATGAGCGCGACGTCACGTCATTATGGGCGCCCAATATGGCGGCGTGCCCGCCGTATGAGTCCGCATGACTGCGACCAACTTCAATATGAGTTATAATGACGTCCATTTATAGTATAAAGTACATTTGCTGCGCTGAGGTCGCGACCGCGCGCCTGCCTGCGTCCGAACACTATCAATAAGTTTATAGTATAAAGTACATTTGCTGCGCTGAGGTCGCGACCGCGCGCCTGCCTGCGTCCGAACACTATCAATAAGTTTCACGTCACCAAATTAGTCGTGTTTGTAAGCAAACACCGCTTCCGACGTGGGCCGCGTGCTGGCCCGGCGACCTCGTCTGTGCGACACGACGCGCCAGGGTCAGGCGGGACAGCCGCAGAACTAGTAATCACACCACTGGCACATAATTACTTTCTCGGAGATGAGAGCGGAATGGACACTGATACGGTACTTGTAGACACGAACTAGAGTATTTTGAATTGAATACATACATAGTTGTGCTCATAACCACAATGAAACATAATTTCTACTTGCAGATTATACATTCGCCCGAGGCGGATTTCGTGACCGTTACAAAGTTGGTCATGGTTTGCTAACAACATGGACAGATACTGTATGGTCGTGTGGCGTTACACCCAAGCTAAGGCGTATGATTACTTATTAATGAACGTTACTCCGCCGCGAAGTGTATTTGATATGTCAGATTTGGTTTCAAGCCAACTGCTGGTATTGTTACGTTCTCCACTATCATTGTCAGTCGAGTGTCTGGTGTCCGCCTCCACGCCTCGTGTGCAGCCAGCCTGTTTATGTACGGACACGAAATTTCCTCCCAGACCGCTTTGATGGCAATTACGACGAGTCGCTGTGACAACGGCAACGTTGCGAAATGTTTGAAGTAATTTTATACGTTTTGAGGACGTGAGCGTGGGGACTGGGGACCACAAGTGAGGATGTGACGTTGGTACTGTCGCACGTCGCTACTTACTCGATCGATCGGCGAGAGAGAGTGCTTCGACCGTGGTAGTTGTTTCCGTGGGATGACGTCGGCTGCAAGTAAATTAGCAGTTCAAGTGAGCAGTAAGCGGCGCGGCACACACAGAGCGCGGCACGCACGCGGCTTGGCGGCCGCGCCGCCCGTCTGCACCGGACCTATACAAATGGGACGCTTGTATGATTTATTACGACTTTGTATGCGATTTTTCCTTTAAAGCACTGGATTATGTATAATTCATCATCGGCTCGCATCTGCTCGACGACGCACCGGCTCGGGCAGGATGTCTTTTATTGTACGTCTCTAACTGTCAAACGGAGCCGTACCATCAATCCTCGCTGTAATAAAGAATCTAATATGATAGAGGATACATAACTTTATCTCTACTACGCAGTAAGGAAGTCGGTGTGAAAGTATGTATGATGCTTCAACATCAACTCATGGCCGTTTGCGTTTGTCCATCTTTGTTCTGTTCGAGAGCAGGCTATTATAAACAAAGCAACGTAGGTATATTTATCTCCAGAATACCTACTTGACACTTGACACTTTTGGCTACCAGCACGTCCAGCACCTTACGGAGAATTCACGTGAGCTGTTAGCAAACGTACCCGGATACTGTAGGTAGCCGCCGACCACGTATGTGTGACCGTGTGCTGACTGTTGGGGCGTGGTGTATACACGCTAAGTAAACAGCACTCTCGTGGCCAAGCTGTCCATGTTCTGTCAGTTAACGCGCGAATGTTAATCATGTGGATATGGCGGCTTGAGGCGCGACCTAGAGGAGCTCGCGGCACGCCCGCACGCCCGCACGCCCGCACGCCCGCACGCCCGCACGCCCGCACGCCGCACGCCCGCGCCCCCGCACGCCCGCACGCCCGCACGCCCGCACGCCCGCACGCCCGCACGCCCGCACGCCCGCGCCCCCGCGCGCCCGCACGCCCCGCGACCACTCGCTTGCTCACATGTAAGCAATAAGCGACTACACGCTGCACGATATTCGGCCGGTCTCAATATCCGAGATGATCTGTAAGATTTACAAAACTCCTGTCTATTGCTGATTTTCCAATGACAATCTACGTACGATCTTACCGAGTTAGATCAAGCGTGGCCCTGAGCCGCAGCACATCGAGAGATTGATTGAAACACTCGTGTAGGAAGTGTATCGTAACAATCCTAACAATTAAGAGGTAATACAACTTACAGTTTTGACACTTAGTTATGTTACTTATTGCATTTACTTAATATTTATCTGTGATTTGAATAATATTGATGGTTGTTGAATTGATTCTCAATAAATGTATGTGTATGTACGTACGTGAATGTATACGTGTACGGCAACTGGTGGAGGAGAAGCGGCGCTCCTTGTAGTCCTCGTACCTACTCGCAAGCTCACTACGGCTCCGTACTTCAGACAGAGTGGACGTGGTCACCAACGAGTGCTGTGCGTACCCAAATACCTGCACCATCTTCCTGCCCTTGCCTAATGGTACTTGGGGACGTCGTACCACGTTTTTTCTTCCGTTCTCCCAGTCAACCGTCACTCTATGTTCAATACTTTTTGTTTCATATCATTCCTTTCACAATCCATCTCTGTGTCCCCAGACACCTGAGGGGTAATTCTCGTAATTTTAAGAACGTTCGGTCTCATCTCAGTCTCAATCTGTCAAAAATTCCTCTAATTTCCCTACATTTTAACAAGTTTTTGACATTTGTTTGTCGCCGAGATGAGACTGTGACTAGATTTTAAACGTTTTAAATTACGAGAATTGGCCTTCTGCACTGTGTATTATTTCCATACCACATCTGTGGTATGGAAATAATACCACTGCACCACCATCATGTATTTCAATTTCAGTGATCGGTAGGAGCCGTGCGAGTGTCAGTCGCCTGAAACGAGACGTGTGTAAGGCCTTTAACAGGTCCGTGCTGAAGCTATTGTTACATTGTATATTCATATAAGTAGTACCGCGAAACGTTCTCCTCGGTTTATTGCACTAACTAGTTAATAGGCAGAGTCGAGAAAAGCCTCTCCCCCTTCGTGTGTTAACTAAATACTCACGTCAACATAAATGGTTACGAAGCGAAAAAAACAAACTCGTTTCTAAAAGGTTGTAAGTTGTGAAGTCTGCGTTAGTTTTTGCTGTTCTTTGCATACTGTAAAAAAACGTTTACCTTCATTACCATTGCTGTAATTGGCGTAACGCTAATAGAACACATTCATTTTTGGAATGTATATACACTGGCCTGCAAAACTAAGTATCACACTTTTAGAATTGGAATAACTTTTTAAGTACACTAGATATACTTTTGAAATAAAAAAGACTCGAAAAAGAGTTTAATTTTGTATATAAAAACTTCATAGTCGAGAACCTCCTTTGAAAAGAGCTTTAAAAACAAAAATAATACTTTTCGAATTACAATTTTACCATTCATTTTTTTGTTTCTGTTTTTGTTTTCAAATTTTTTTGTTTCTGTTTTTGTTTTCAAATTCTTGATCGATGAGTCTTGTTATAAAAGCTAAGTTAGACAACAGTAGGTACATACATTTTATTTCTCATTCACCTGAAGAATGTGCTGGGATCATGACTTTTCTGGACCTAGGCATCAGTATGCGTCGTACTGCAAGAATGGTGGGTGTGACGTTACGAACGGTCCAGAATGTGAAGCCAAGGTACGAAGAGACTGGAAATCGTCTGAGGAGACCTGGTAATGGCAGACCCAGGTGTACTAGTGCCGTACCCAGGTGTACTAGTGCCGTACCCAGGTGTAGAAGACCGTTATATTGTTTCCACTATGATGAGAAATCGCCACCTTAATGCAGTTGAAGTGCAGCAACAGCTTCTTCAGACCCGAAGGGACTACATTAGTCACAGTACAGTGAGAAGAAGACTTGCTGAAGCAAATCTGAAACCCCGAAGACCAGCGAGTGGCCCCAAACTCGAGAGAGAGCATCGAGTAGCGAGACTGCGATACGCCCGTGAACACATACAGTGGGATGAAGAAGAGTGGTCAAGAATTTTGTTCACAGATGAGTCTCGAGTCTCACTTTACACTTCTGATGGAAGGCGAAGTGTCTGCAGGCGGCCTGGTGAGCAATACTTTAAAGGCTGCTTCTCAGAAAGAGGACGGTGGAGGCAGTGTACATGTATGGGCTGGCATATCTTCAGAAGGTCGCACAGAGTTAGTGGCCATAGAAAATGGCACTCTATCTGGGGAAAGATATGCCCAAGAGATTCTCAACGAGTATTCAGCAAATATGGGTGATGGATCGATTCTGATGCATGATAATTCCCGGCCACACACGGCTCAGGTCGTGCAAGAGTATACTCAGGGGGTTGGTATCAGCGTGATGACTTGGCCATCAAGAAGTCCTGATGTCAACTCGATTGAGCACGCCAATGATGAGCTAGGGAGGCTAGTCAGAAGCCGCAGACCACCACCGACCACCACCTACCACCCTTAGAGCACTAAAACAAGCCCTGATTGAAGAATGGGAGAATATTACCCAACATCGACTCCGAAACTTCGTGCTCAGTATGCCAAACCGGCTCGAAGCTTAGTCAGAGCCCGAGGAGGCAATACCAGTTATTAAATAACATGTAAAACATACTTATAAAATAATTGAGTTTTTTGACACTAAGCTAAAAATTTTTATTCTTTTTATAAAATATAACTGAAACCGGTATTATAAAGTGCTCTGTGACTGAGACTATGGACTAAATTTAGACTTTCAGCATGCCTAGGTGAACTTAAGAAAATCCAAGTAACAGGAAACACAACTTTATTCCTTTTTTTACGAACAACCGCTCGAGTCCGAATGTTCAACCGACCTCTTCCCGCCTCGCAGGTTTTTCATCATTTCCGCGGTAAAAGCGAGTTCAGTGATTGGTTAACGATTTAATGTCGTCAGCCAATCACAGATGACAATGTGCTGACCTAAGATTGATTAGCCAATCAGAAGCATCCAACGACCAACAACAAACTAAAGTGTTGTCAGTACAAAAATATTCGAATCAAATAGTTATTGGCCTGGAAACTAGTATTTTTGCGTTTCAATTTAATTAAATAAAAATTTAAATTAGCGAACCCTAACAATCGACCATCCTGATATCGTGTGCGTCCCTGCACACGGTACCGGGTGGAACCCTAACAATCGGAATTAGGTCAGTTAAACAAACTTCACAATCCATGTACACAATATTTCAAAATCAATTCAAATTATATGCTAATATCATACATAATAATTAACATTCAAACCTTTATAGTGACTATCTATTTATAAATTTATTTAACTCATTTTTTGACTATTAGAAGTTTTACAAATTATTATCAAATTAAATACAAATTTACTTTACCTTATTGAGTATTTAGAAATTTATAAATTAATATAACTATTGTTGTAACACAGAATATGAAATATCTAAATATGTATTTAATACCTATTTACAAAATTGTTTAGCTTATAAGGATGTACAGACTTCTACTGAAGAGCAACTTCAAATTAATCATAGGCAAGGTGTAGATATCACAACGATCGATTAGTTGTGTTTAAACCATTCCTCAAGTCCCAATGATCGATTAATTGGAATACGTGGTGATCGACGATCGATTAGTCGATATACTTCAAAGATTACCTCGACGATCGATTAATCGAGGGACCTTTTGCTAACCATTCAAACTAATCATAGGCAAGGTGTAGATATCACAACGATCGATTAGTTGTGTTTAAACCATTCCTCAGGTCCCAATGATCGATTAATTGGAATACCTGGTGATCGACGATCGATTAGTCGATATACTTCAAAGATTACCTCGACGATCGATTAATCGAGGGAACTTTTGCTAACCATTCGCTCAAGCCGATCGATTAAGCTTGAACAATAGGAGCAAGACGAACGAGTAGCTCTGGCATAGTTGATCAGAAGCGAACCAATCGATTCTCGCATCCAATCTGAAACAACACACAATTCTGCAGTTACATGCCTTACAAGGGACACCAAAACTTTAATTAAGTATATCTAATCATCATTTGTGTCGAAATTAAATTCCAAGTTCTCGTTCAAATCTAATGTAGCCACGTGGATCCAAGGCATCACGCGATCCGCAGCAACAGTCGTTGGACGCTTGCCTTGTGTATTACATAAACCAAGTACTGGAGCTACTACACAACGGTCAGTACCCAAGACCTTTGTAACCCGATAGGGACCGATATACGACGGCAGGAGCTTCTTACTCTGCCCTTCATATTAAAGCAAGTTTTAGCAATTTTAACAAGGTCGCCTTCCGCGTTTACGCGCGCAGATCTCCTATATCATTATAATCATATCCTCCTATTATTATTATCATAATACCGTTTTTGCTTGATCTGCTCGTTGTCTATCTTACTTAAACATCCTGGCGTATAGTGGGTAAATCAGTAGATTCGCGAGTTTCATCAGAAATCTCATTAAGGATGGATTTTGCCGAAACATTCATAGAGGTACCAAACATCACCTCGGCCGGTGTCCTACCGGTCGTTTTTGGATAGTGTTGTTTAGTCCCCATTGAATCCTTCCTAAATGGCAATCCTATTCTTCTTCACCATATTTCACGCTTAAAGCCTTCATAGAGCTGAGAATTGTGCGGCTATACCGCTCGACTTGACTGTTTGATCGGGGACTAGAGACAGCATTCAGCATATGTTTTTATGTCACTCACAAGGCCATCAGGAGTTCTAATTATCCTGAATATGTCTTCTAGCACCCTTATTACGTTCTGCGTGTGCGTGTTCTGAACCGGTCTGACAAAACAAAACTTTGTAAAAGCGTCAACTACTACTAATAGTTAAGAAAAACCTCGCTTGGATTTCACGAAGGGTCCGAGATGATCAATATGCAGTGTATGTATGAGAAGGTACCTCCACTTTCGTTATAGGGTGAAGAAGATCTTCACTACCACTTTGATTATTTTTAGCGTACGCACATTCAATACAGGTGCTCACGTAATTTTTAACGAATCGTGTCATTTTTGGGAACCAATAGCTTTTCTTTAATCGTTCCAAAGTCTTTTCAACCCCAAAATGACAGATATTGTCATGACTCATCCAACATAATTGCCATCTCGCATCCTTCGGTACTACTCAGCGCACATCTCCCTTGTCTAGGCAGAATCGATTAAAAACATGAGATGTAAAGTAGGTACCACGATCGGTTACAAGGCGGTCAGGGACCCTAAATGTAAAAAAATATATCTTCAAGAACTCTAATGAGTGCCTGTTAGGAAAATATCGGAATACAGGTACATCAACTCTATCGCCTACGAGGGCACCTAGAGCGTCATGCTTAAGGCCAGACTTCCGTGATTAATGCCTGCTGCTGACTCAGCTAAACACTGCACTGGCCTACAAACACTCGAATTTTTTTCAATGTTTAAACACATTAGTCGCCAGCAGCAAAACTCGAATAAACACATTGCCTCGAACGTGATTTAATTTTGTGCAACATTGACTTTAGCCCACTTACCAATTTCTGCTGACGCAAAATCATATCATGTGTGTTTACCTAGGTTATAAAGTGCAAGAAACTATTTTACGCTAACTAAATAATTATGTGTAACGTTAGTCGTAATTACGTAATTACGACTTTTTGTTATTTTGATCTTTAAGGTAAATAGTATTTAAGTAAACTAGGTATAAAATAACGAATTAATAAATTTTAGTAATTATATCAAGACTTATAATGTTAAATATTGTTAAGAATTTTATTGTTTACAATTACCATAAAGTATGCTCATTCGGCCTGGTTTATCCTAGTACAGGCATCTAACATTAACCTTTGTAAGTTATTCCTAAGACTCTATGTAAATATTTTACCAATTTAATACTGAATAAAATAATATTATATTATATATTATTAACTGCATTCAAACTATTAGTATTTCTAACGCATTTGATAAAAAAGAATTTGGTGAAGGCTTCTACAACTACAAGTAAGTAAGTATAGCCTCTCTTTGACTTGACAAAAGGCCCGAGGAATTGGCGAACATTGTGTACATTTTCAGGACGCGAAAAATTCATTACACTAGAGAATCTTTTTCTCCTGGCTTGCTAAAACAGGTCTCTATCGTATGACCGATTTTATTGCATCGTTGGCACTTCAAGAGAGGTTTAGGACAATGTAGGAAACTATGCCCCTTCTCCTTACAATTATAGCAACCATTAGGCTGACCCGATCTAGATATAGATTTTGGAGCTTGGTTTTGGTTATTATTCTGATGTGTATTGTCTACAATTTTGTTACGAAAATGGCCATGGTCCATTGAAGGCTGATGAGCATCTTTATGGCTTAATAAGAACTGCAAAAGTTGGTCAGGGTGATTGCATCGTAATGCCAACGCACTCGATCTAAGCGTCCTGTCACTCAAGCCGTGAATAATGCAGTCCACGGCACGCTTTCCTACTATATCGCATTGATTCACGACAGCAAGCTTTTCGTAATAATAAACTTCAATGGGCTCATTGAACTTGCTCTTCCTTTTCAGCATATCCTCCAAGGTCTGGCCGTAATTTTGTTCACAAGGAAATGCATTTATCAATTTATCTTGCCATTCTTTCCAGCTGAAAAGAATGGAATGCAAGCTTTCGTACCACATTTTAGCCAGGCCTTGGAGTTTCTGCATGGCAAAATGAGTGGTAGTTCTGTCGTCCCAACCATATACCGACGCACATTCGTTAACCTTTTTCAGCCATATATCAATACGTTGATTTTTAGTTGAAGGGTCAAAATTAGGCAATATATTTTGGTGGTTTATCTTTTGAGACGACTGTGCATTTTGGTTATATGGCTGTGACGACAGATCCTCTTTCAACAATTTTAAAACACTAACAAGATCGTTCTTGGAAAAAGATGGACTACGTGACCTTATATATTCTCCGGCATTGCTACGTTGCTCGGCACGTGGCTCTGCCCGACGCTCAGCTTCCCGACGTCTGGAGGGCTCGCGACGCTCGCCGGCACGTGGCTCTGCCCGACGCTCAGCTTCCCGACGTCTGGAGGGCTCGCGACGTTCGCTGGCACGTGGCTCTGCCCGACGCTCAGCTTCCCGACGTCTGGAGGGCTCGCGACGCTCGCTGGCTCGTGGCTCTGCCTGATGCTCAGCTTCCCGACGTCTGGAGGGCTCGCGACGCTCGCTGGCTCGTGGCTCTGCCCGACGCTCAGCTTCTCTACGTCCGGAGGGCTCGCGACGCTCGCTGGCACATGTCTCTGCGCGTCGCTCAGCTTCCCGACGTCCGGATGGCTCGCGAAGCTCGCTGGCACGTCGTGACGATGATCGACGACGGTCCTCCGTCGCACGAAGTCGTTCACGCTCTCGGCGTAATTCCTGCTCCAGCATCTGTACTCTCTGCCGCCCCAGCAGGAAGTCTCGTTCATCTTGAGATCGATTCGGGCTGCGCAGGCCGCTTCGACTTCGTGAGCGATCCTCTCGACTAGGTGTCTCCAGTCTACGCCGACTGGAGTCTCGATTTGAGCGTTGTCTGCGTCCTGGTGGCTCGTCCATGATCTAAACACTCGCAGACAAAGAGGGTATGTTAATAACAATGACTAAAAATATGGTGAATAACACCATATTATTCGGTTCAATTGAAGGATGAAAAATGCTTCATATCTCTGAAACGGTGCGTCCTACGCCAAAACTAAGCAAATTTTCGTACCCCTTTTAGTAGCCCCCATGGGATAATATTCTCGACCATTTCAGACACTTATTAAGACATACATAAAACTAAAATTTAGGCACACAACTAAAATAAACCGTTATAAAGTACTGTAGGTCGCATTACAAAACAATAGAACCACTCTCTAAGTCTAAGACTACGTCTAGAGCTGCTATTTAGATAGGTTTAAACACTGTTTATCTCTAAACAATCTTGTTCAACGCATGTTCATTCTTTCCGTAATACGACCTTTATGCTTTAAATTACCACTGATTTCAATACCATTACTATTAAGCAAATTTGCATTAAATATAAAATTATAATAAATATTATAATGCAAAGATAAAACACAAAAGAAATATAATTCAGAATTTAAATAATTAAAGCCATGGGCGTGTACTTACGTTTTAAGTTTGGTTGGCGTGTCACTTCTGATATATAAAATATAACTGAAACCGGTATTATAAAGTGCTCTGTGACTGAGACTATGGACTAAATTTAGACTTTCAGCATGCCTAGGTGAACTTAAGAAAATCCAAGTAACAGGAAACACAACTTTATTCCTTTTTTTACGAACAACCGCTCGAGTCCGAATGTTCAACCGACCTCTTCCCGCCTCGCAGGTTTTTCATCATTTCCGCGGTAAAAGCGAGTTCAGTGATTGGTTAACGATTTAATGTCGTCAGCCAATCACAGATGACAATGTGCTGACCTAAGATTGATTAGCCAATCAGAAGCATCCAACGACCAACAACAAACTAAAGTGTTGTCAGTACAAAAATATTCGAATCAAATAGTTATTGGCCTGGAAACTAGTATTTTTGCGTTTCAATTTAATTAAATAAAAATTTAAATTAGCGAACCCTAACATTTTATCTTTTTTTTAAGTTTAAATGTTACTAATGTATAGTTTATTAGTTTCAAAAAAAGCTGATAAAATTTGTTATAAAACGCTTTTTATTTTAAATCTGTAAAGTAGGTACTTAGTTTTGCAGGCCAGTGTATTAAATACGACTTCCTCGCTTCAATGTACTTACTAACTAGCTCGAGTGAGCTAGTTAGTAAGTGCTTATTCAAGTGTCTGTGCAGGCGGCGCTGCGGCGCTAGCTTGTAGTATGGACAAATGTTCGTGGAGCGCTCACGTTATGAAAGACCTCGTGTTCGTTTTCTCATAAATATTATTATAATGTCACGATAGGAAGTGGCGCGCTAGTAATTTCACATAACCGCTGTGAATTGTTGTAATCAGAGCATATCAAATGGAATTCAATGGTACATTACGTTGTGGCACGCACACGACCGCCTCACTCAGCACAGTCAGTACTGTGACACCGCGCACTGTGTCGCCGCAGAAGGACAGTTCCATGCAGCTGTCAACAATGAGCGATGTCAAACTAAGGGTGCGGAGAGAGCGATTCGGCGGTTCTCGTTATCGTCTATATTTTCAGAATAATTCTGAAAATTATTTTCGAGTACCCCTTATTTTGAATAGCGATTTTGGTTGATACAATCTCTACTAGGTACTGTTTCATAATTTCTCGTGCGTGATATTATTTCGCCGCGGCACTTCTGTGCGCGCCTGCGTGGTGCCTCGCTGTAATACAGCAGTGTTACATGCGCTTGCGTCGCTATGAATCAGCGCTGTGTTATGTGCGACCCGCGCTGGCCGCGGCCCGCTTTGAACTGAGATTGAACAGCGCTGGCCGTGACCACTACATTATATGCGCGAGTCGTTCATCATTATGAGAGTTCTTTTCGTAGGGAGGCAGACCAACAAAACGTTAAACGACTGCGCTATTAGGACATTCATGTGAAAACTATTAAAGGTTGTACAGGTTAAAACAGAAATATTCTGGGTCTATAGACCCAGAATCTTTCTAATTTACTATACAACAACACTTGTTATCACAAGTGTTGTTGTATAGAACACATGAAAAATCTCAATCGTTATTGTTTGTTGCCATGGCAACGCGCGCTAGAGCTCGGATCGCAGTGCCGTAGTGCTGAGTTGAGAACGCACGATTTACTGCGACCTACGTACTCATTACTCATTTCGTGTAGACTGAAGTCGAGCGGGTTGAGCGGCTCGGCCCGCGGCCCGCGGCCCACGTGCTCGACGTGGTTACAACAAACTGTAGCGATGCTACACTTCTAACGTTTGCGCCGGGTTCACTCACACCTTAAAAAAATATTTATTTACTTACTTACATATGGGGAAGTCATGATGCTCTGAATGTCGTGTCTGGAATTACTAGTTTTGCTACAGGTCTTGGTTTACCGTCGTACATGCCGTCATAAATTATTATGGTATATTCAGTGAGCGATTGTTGATTTTCAATCAAATTAAAGACCACTTGAAATGAATGATTTTATTTTGATCTCCTTCCCACTTCTACGCCTGCTCCGCACATCACCACGCTCGCTCCGCTCTTCACCGCGCCTGCTCCACTCGTTTCCGCGCCCGCTCCGCTCGTCACTGCATTCGCGGTAATTTAACGGGGTTACAGAAACATTAATGAATGTCAACGTCAACTAGATAATCATTTACAGAGCTCAGTTTGTATGGTATATACTATATTCCTAGGTATGGCTTTATGTTCGGAATATATTTCAGCAGCATTTTATGATATTCGATGTAACGAAGAGAGATAGTCGTTTAATAAGTGTCACCGGTTACTAATTAGTGAGGCACATTATCTGACTGTTGAGCAGAACGTTCCCCGCCGCCGCGCGCCGCGGAGAAAAGCGTGACGGATACGTTAGCAACTGGTAAGTGGTAGTCAATACCGCACCTACCCGCTGCGGCGCTTATCATTGTGTACTCACATACTTTGTTCACGTTTGCATTATCATTGTTGTGAGTAAACAGAACTGAACGTTGGCCTCCTCGCACATCCGCACATCGTGACATCGCCGCAGTGCTCGTGACGTCACTGTCGTCTTGTAGTAATCAGCACTCTTAGCTTGATTGGTGGACTCTTGGTTAGTGATGGCAGTGGATGTTTTGACTCTTCAAAATCAAACTCAAACTATTTATTTCAACTAAACCAATTGCAGGTACTTTTGAATTGTCAAGGGTCGGTCAGTCAAAAAATGAAGCTAGTTGCCCATTCCAAAGCGTAGTAGGTACCTATGGAGAAGAACGGGCAAGAAACACCATGGACACTCTTTTAAATCACAATAATATTTTTACAAAGTATTAATAATAATACATACATGGCTCATGAGGGTGCTGGATTTGTATAAAGTAGATGCAACGCTGCGTACCTTCCTGATGTCGTGTATGGGGCAATGGAGGACGGTCCTTTGCTATCCAGGATGTCGAAATATTCAGAGGAATAGCGAACCGATAAGGATCGAGCGAGGCATATTTCAGGGCGATAGTTTGAGTCCGCTTTGGTTCTGCTTAGCCTTGAATCCTCTAAGCACGCTGCTGGAGAATTCAGGTCTAGGCTACCGGCTGAGGAGAGGTGGTCAGGTTATATCGCACCTCCTCTACATGGATGACCTAAAACTCTTTGCTCCCAACAATTTGCAACTGATGGAGCTACTGAAAGTAACTGAAACTTTCAGTAGCGCCATCAGGATGGAATTTGGTGTGGACAAATGTGCGGTCATGCATGTAAAGCGAGGGGAGATTGTGGAATCCGTGGGAACCCAACTCTCGGATTCCACAAACCTTAGAGCCCTCTCCGCATCCGAAGCCTATAAGTATTTGGGTATGTCGGAAGCGTTAGGCATCAATGTTACTGACATGAAGCAATTGTTGAAGGAGCGGTTCTTTGGCCGCCTGAAAAAAGTACTTAATAGTATTCTATCAGGCGGAAACAAGGTGCCTGCCTTCAACAGTTGGGTCATGCCGGTTTTGATGTACTCTTTCGGCATACTCAAATGGACTCAAACCGAACTAGACGCCTTGGATAGGAGGGTCCGGACGCTGTTGACTGCAAATCGAATGCATCACCCACGGTCATCGGTAATGAGACTGTATATCCCGCGAAAGTGTGGAGGTCGAGGCTTTTTATTTATTTCATCATCATCATCATCATTTCAGCCGATAGACGTCCACTGCTGGACATAGGCCTCCCCCAAGTGTCGCCACATTGACCGGTCCCGTGCGACTCGCATCCAGCGGATTCCCGCAACCTTCACCAGGTCATCGGTCCACCTAGTGGGAGGCCTTCCAACGCAACGTCTTCCGGTTCGCGGTCGCCACTCCAGAACTTTTCGGCCCCATCGGCCATCCGTTCTGCGAGCAATGTGCCCTGCCCACTGCCACTTAAGTTTGGCAATTCTTCGGGCTACGTCGGTAACCTTGGTTCTCTTGCGGATGTCCTCATTTCTGATTCGATCACGCAAGGAAACTCCGAGCATAGCCCTCTCCATTGCCCTTTGAACCTTGAAACCATCCCTTCCCCGTTCTAGTGCTCGGGGACTTCAACGTCAAGCATTTGGCCTGGGGTTCCCGTTACACGGATGTGCGGGGCAGGATGGTGGAGGACTGGGCTCTGGAAACAGGCCTGGTCGTCCTAAATCAGGGCTCTGTTCCCACGTGTGTGCGGATGCGGGGTGAGTCTGTGGTGGACATCTCCTTCGCCAGCCCCTCTCTGTCACAGCGTATCATTGACTGGCGCGTTATGGAGGAGGTGGAGACCTACTCCGATCACCGGTATATCCGGTTCGAAGTCTCCGCCCAGACCTCTAGCGCGCTTGTCCAACAGGCCCCGAGTGGTCCGTGGTGGGCGCTGAAGCAGCTGGACCGGGAGCTCCTCCTGGAAGCCTCGATCGTGCAGGCCTGGGTGTCATCACCGGACAGGCCTGCCGATATCGACGATGAGGCGGAGTGGTTCCGGGAGGCCATGTCCGAGATCTGTGACGTGGCAATGCCCAGAGTCCGGCCAGGACGCGCCCGGCGTCGGGTGTACTGGTGGTCGCAGGAGTTGGAGTCGCTATGCAAGGCGTGCGTCGACGCGCGACACCTGTACACCAGGCACCGCAGGCTCCGCATTCGCCCTCCGGATGCGGAAGCCACGGAGGCGGAGCTGTACGAGGGGTACAGAGCGGCGAAGACCGCCCTCCAAGAGGCTGTCCAACGGGCCAAGGATATGGCCTGCGAGGAGATGGTGGAGAATCTGAACAGAGATCCATGGGAGCGCCCTTATAAAATGGTACGGAATAAACTCCGCATCTGGGCCCCCCCGCTGACGGACGCAGAGTCTCCGCCCCCAGCTGGTGGAGGAGGTGGTGAGCGCTCTGTTCCCTTCACGGGGGGAGGACATCCCCCGCCCATGGCTCCGTCAATTGCGGTGCCCGAAGCGGACCACGCGGACGACGACGACATCCCTGAAGTGACCGGGGTAGAACTGAGAGTGGCGGTAGGAAGGTTGAAGGCAAAAAATACCGCCCCAGAACCCGACGGCTAGCCAGGTAAAGCCTAGGTCCTGGCCTCGAGGGCTCTGGGGCCTCGACTGGAGGCGCTCTCACACGGTGGAGGTCTGCCCCGCTTGGGCGGAGCACCGCCGTGTCCTCGTAGAGGCGATCTGCAGCAGCGGCGGCCTCTCGCGCCCGGCCCTGGTGCAAGCCATGGTCCGGGGCAAGAGGGAGTGGGAGGCAGTCGCCTCCTTCTGCGAAGCAGTCATGCTAGCGAAGGAGGTGGCGGGACGGATGAGGGAGAGAGCCTCCCGTCCCAGCCGCCGCGGGAGACGCTCCGGGCGTCGGGAGCCGCGTGACGACTCCCGGCCACCGTAGGCGCGGGCCTGCGGGCGGAGAGCAATGGGTAGCTCACCGCCCGATCAGGACCAGGCCCGTGCCGGACGGCGTGTAAGTGTTCCACGCGCGCCTCAAAGAGTTGTCAGCATAATCTAAGGGGCCCCTTAGGGCCTAAGCCTGCCGGGTCAGCGGGATTGTCCGAAAGGGTTACCGCTACCCCGGAACATAAAGGGCAAAGGAAGGAACATGGGTGAGTTTTAGTCAGAAAGAGTCTGACACTCCCTTCCGCTCCACCCAGAGCGGGAGGGGTCATTTGATGATTTCCCTTATCCGGAAAAAAAAAAATAGTATGTACATAGTACTCACATATGTGCTATGCAATTATACAATACTAGGAGATTGAATTTATATAATGCAAAATATTATTTTAAAATGTTCAGCAGCTCCAACAGTATGTGGTAGGGTAGGCGTGTGTGAAGTATTTTCAAATGCTAATCAATTTATTTATGCGTCCCGTGGAGCAGGACCAGCGTTTAGCCAAGCATTTTTGTCAGCGATGTAATCCCCCAACTTATAACATGCTTGGCTGCATAGTGTGCGTTTTATGTAAGATTTGAATTTCGTTTCATTGAGTTGGAATATGTGGGGAGGTATTTTATTGTAACATTTTAAACAGTACCCCATGAAGGAATAGTCTACTTTAGCCAGTCTGAAACGATTGAACTAATTGGTCCCTATTTCTAGTTCTATAGGTGTGTCTGTCACCTCTTTTACTGAAAAGATTTAAATTTTTCCTTACGTACATGATGTTTTCATAGATATATTGACAAGGTACCGTCATGATTTTAATATCTTTAAACAGATCCCTTAGATAATCGCGCCTGCAGAGGACATATATTGCTCTGATGGCTCTTTTCTGCAGAATAAAAATAGACTCGAAATCTGCAGCCCGTCCCCATAGTAAAATACCGTAAGACATGATACTATGAAAGTAACTGAAATAGACTAGCTTCGCGGTATCTACATTAGTAAACTGACGGATTGTTCTTACAGCATATGCTGCTGAACTTAGCCGCCCTACAAGAGATGTTAAATGCAGGCCCCATTGCAGGCTTGAGTCGAGCGTTATCCCCAGGAAAACAGTTTTATCGACGAATTCTAGTTTCTTTTTATTCAATACTATGTCACAATCACTACTTTTAACATTCGGTAAAGCAAATCTTATGCATTTAGTTTTTTTTTCCCCATTTAATACCAAACTATTAGCAGTGAACCAATTTTGTACTTGCAGTAGGGAGTTACTTACGTCGTCAAAATTTGATATACGTCTATTTATCTTAAAAATTAAGGAAGTATCGTCAGCAAATACCACCATTTGTGGTTGGTTTTTGAATAAATGGTGTATGTCATTTATATATACTAAAAAGAGGAAAGGACCTAATATCAAGCCTTGTGGAACACCCATTTTTACTTGTAAACCAAGTGAATTGACACCATTTATTTGAACTGTTTGTTGTCTATCATGTAAATAAGATTTTAGTAAACTGAGCGCAAGTTTACCTAGTCCGTAATGCTCAAGTTTCAAGAGTAAGGTTTCATGATTAACGCACTCAAATGCCTTGGAGAGGTCACAAAAGATTCCTATTTCATCTTGGGCTTCCTCCCACGCTGTAAATATGTGTTTTAATAAGGTGACACCGGCGTCTGTCGTACAACGTCCTTTGGTGAAACCATATTGCTGATCGTGTAAGATTTTGTTGTTGTTAAAATGATTAAGCATTTGATTGAGCATTACATTTTCGAATACTTTGCTGAATACCGGCAACACGGATACTGGTCTATAATTATTGGTGTCTTTGCTGTCCCCAGATTTAAAAAGTGGAATAACCTTACTGTATTTCATTAAATGTGGAAAGACTCCTTGATCTACACACAAATTAAACACTAAAGCATAAGTATGGTGATATAGTCTCGATTATGGATGATAGACCTTGATAGACATTCCCCATAGATCTTCGGTCAATTTGATTTCGATTTGTCGAAAAGCTTTAATAACTATCATAGGGTTTATATGTTTAAATTGAAATTCAGCCGGGCAGCCTGGAACGTTCGCTCTTAGTAAATCAAGTGATACGTCGGGTGAGGAATTTAAGGCTTCCGTCGTATTTGATGGTATATTCGTATAGACATTTACAATATCTTGAGCTACTTCTAAATTAGAGCATATCGCCTCTTTGCAAGAATACTGTGATATTTCAGAAAAATCGATTTTTTTTTTATTCCATAATCAAAACCGCCGTATTGAACTTTATTTTCGATAAAAACGAGGTATTTTTTCGACAATAACGGTGCGTCTATGAGCGAAAGAGACAAGACAACTGCAATATTTTGTGTTGTCGCGCTGTCTCTTTCTGCCTCGTGATTTGTTTCGACAACGTGTCCCATCAGTCGGCGCGTGCCATTTGGAGGGAAGGGCGCTCTCGTATTTGTGCAAAAACGTGACATCACGAAGATACCACATTACGATTGCTAAGGTAAGTTTGAACTCTTTGATATTTTTTTATTAAGTAATGTGATATGTTGAATTGACACAGTTTTGTTGAAAATAGTATGCAATTTTAACTTGTTATTACTTTTGATATCACGTTTTCGTTGAAAAGATATCGTTTTTGTTTTGTAACATCATAAGATGACGCGTTGTTGACAATGAAATATTTTACAAACCATAAAATGGATTCGGAGTATTTTGTAATGTTACTTTTTTCTAGATAAATTATAAGTTTTTTTGTAAATTAAATCGTTATGTCACGTTGTAAATACTAAAACAAATGAATTATAAATATTTATTTTTTCAGATGGGATCGCGGTCCAGAAAATTAGTACAATTAGCAACTATGCAAAACGTAGTTGATAGTAACTTAAATGATAGTTCCAGTATCCAAGCCGAGGAAGTTGATGACTCTAATATAAACGCAATGATTCCAGAAGGTAAGACTTAATAATTTTGTTTTTTAAAGAATATTTTTGTAAAGACTACATGCCACCTATGTTCGGTCCCATGTAACAAGGGGCGAGCCTGTTGTCATGTAGTTATTTAAAATGAGTACCTATTAATACGAAACGAACTTAGGTGCTTACATTTTCATAGATTTTAAACAAATTGGATTTCCAATATTGGAAATCCATACATGAGGCCTATGCCCAGCAGTGGACGTCCATCGGCTGAGAAGAAGAAACAAATTGAGCAACATTATAAGGAGTCTTAGTGTGTTTTCTACAGATAATTATGTAAACACCTCGATTTTAGTTTAAATTTTTGTTTTAAATTAAGAATTTAAAACAAAAATTTAAACTATTAGGTACTTATGTTTCATAAAGTTTTTCTATTGTTTAAGTTATTATTATTTATATTTCTTTTAGACAAAAGTAACGATGACTCAAAACATCGTCGACGTGAGTCAACTAGTAGTACCGGTAGCTCTTCAAGTAGCTCTTCGAGTTCTTCTTCGAGTTCCTCCTCAAGCAGTGGACCATCTTTTTATGAAGGTAGTAAGTTTTTATATAAATGCATTTATTATATTTCTTAATACATACATACATTATTATTGTCACGCCTTTTTCCCATTGGGGTAGGCAGAGACTACTATTTCTTAATAAATGCACTTATTCAATTTATGTAATAATTTGTGTTCAATTCTGTGCATTTCGGATGCCGAACGTTTGCAACGTAATTATTTGGGACTAATTTTCTTTTAACTTTTCCCCAGATAGTGATGATTCCGTAAAGGATCCCAATTATCAAGAGGAGAAGTCAAAAAGTAATAATATACATACTTCAGACTCTGAAGAAGAAGGTGCCAGCACTAACTACAACTTCTCAAAAGACCAAGACTTGTTTAATTTAAATAATAATATTGCTTCAGTTGACACCATAGAGCAAGTTGACATGTTATTGGTAAGTAATTCAGCAGAAAATCGAGACATAATAGTTAACCATACAAATCAGATAGATCTGGTCGCAACAGAGAATAATTCGCTTGTAGTTGGGAATGATACCACTATGCCAATAGAGCCAACCACTTCCAACATCACCCCAACTAAAGTAGGAAAAAAAAGACCAAGGCAAGAGTTAAATTGGAAGAAGAACATCGCTAAGCGATTAAGAAATAGTGGACTATCATATATTTCAACAAAAACTAATAAGCCCTTTCCAAAACGCCAGCTTAAACCACCTTGCAGAGAAAATTGTAAATTTAAATGTAGCTCTAACTTCTCAGAGCTTGAACGTGAGAAAATTTTAAACGAATATTGGGGTTTAGGACAAATTGAGAAACAATGGACGTTTATAGCTAATAATGTCGATTTAGTTATTCCAAAACAGCGATATGTGAAAGTGGACTCAGACGGAAATATTGCTGCAAAGCGTGAAAACAACAACGCTTTCTTTTTGACTATTTCTGGTGCAAAGATCAGAGTATGTAAATTGTTTTTCAAAAACACTTTGGCTATCAATAACCGCCCTATAGAGACCGCGTTGAAAAAGAAAAATAATGACACTAATATCTCGTCAATGAAAGATTACCGTGGCACTCATCTAAATCACAGTAAAGTTGATGAAAACATTAAAGAAAGCATAAGAAAATTTATAGAAGCGATACCAAAAATAGAATCGCACTATATTCGAGCAAACTCGAAAAGACATTACATTGACGGCAGCAAAGCAATTACAGACCTGCATAGAGACTACGTTGAACAATGTAAATCTAAAAATATACCCTATGCAAGTTATTTAATGTTTTATCGTATATTTACACAAGAATTTAATATATCGTTTTTTGTGCCGAAGAAAGATTTGTGCGATACATGCGAAGTTTATAAAAATAGTACGCCCGAAGAAAAAGAATTGAAAAAAGAAGACTACGAAAAACATATCAGAGAAAAAGAATTATCACGCATTGAAAAGACAAATGACAAGAACAATAAAAATATTTTAGTTGCTGTTTACGATCTCCAAGCTGTATTCCAGTGCCCTAAGGGCGATATTTCTGTATTTTACTACAAATGCAAACTTAATGTTCTTAATCTAACAATTTATAATATTCAGAATAATGTTGTTGAAAGTTACGTATGGGACGAGTCACATGCAAATAGAGGCATAAATGAAATAGGTACTTGTGTATTTAATTACCTTACCAAAATGTCAAATTCAGCTGAAGATTTAGAGGTTGTCTTCTATTCAGACAACTGCGCAGGGCAAAATAAAAACAAATTCATGATTGCCCTGTATTTATATGCCGTACAGACCTTGCCTAACCTGAAATCCATAACACACAAATATCTTGTAAAAGGCCATACCCAGAACGAAGGCGACTCTGCCCATTCCCAGATTGAGAGACAAGTAAAGAGGCTATTAAGATCCGGTCCTATATACACTCCCGACGGATTTATCGGTGCTCTATAAACAGCCAGGAAAAAGAGTGAGCCAATACACGTCAATGAAATGTGTTTCGAAGATTTTTATGATTGGAAAAGTGTGTGTAATCAAATTAATTTTAACTTAACAAAAGATGAAGATAACCATGTAGTTAAACTATCAGAAGTAAGAGTAATAAGAGTTAGTAAAGATGATACAAATGCTATATTTTATAAAAATTCTTATGCTGAAACGGACTTTAAAAAAGCCGTCGTTTTGAGAAAAAAGAGAAACAACAATATAGAAATAAAAAATGTCTATAATAATAAACCCGGGATAGCTGACCGAAAAAAATCGGACCTAATGGATTTGATTAATAAGAAATTAATTCCCGGAGTTCATAGGAGCTTTTACGAATCGCTCTAAGAATGTTTTTATTTTATTTTTTATACTATTTTTGTAATTTTTATAACAATTATTTTTTATTACTTTATGTGAGATAAGTGAAACGTCGGTTCCTTTAAGTACAATACCTATGTGATATTTTATAATGAAAAGTTCCTAAGTCGTAATTTTATAGTACTTAATGATAAGTACTCAAGTTTTTAATACATTTTGCAAGTATATAATACTTATAATTTTAGATACTTATTTTTAAAACCTATCTCAATATGAATAAAAATATTTTTAGTATGTATTATTATTCTTATTGAGATGGTTTTGTTTTAGTTAAAATATAGATTATGGTCCACCTAAAGTAGGTTTAGAATAAACCTAGTGATTATTTACAAAGACTAATGTTACGAAGAGACTGATTGGTTAGCTAGATCTAAAATAATAATAACAAATTTAGTAATAACAGTATACTTTTAATTAAGAACTGATAGCTATAGTTTCATTTTGTTAACTTTGTTGATTGTTAACTGTTGAATTACTGTATTTAAGTAGGTAACTGTATATCCTACCTACGTTATAATGACTAATGTTTATGCTTGATTTTCTTTTCCTACAAATTTTTCATTGATTTAATAAACATTTTTATTTCTAAAATGTGTTTTTATCATATAACCTAACACAACACAAAAAAATATATTATCAACAATGTGACAAGTTCATATGTCACATCGATCCTTGAAAACTTTTTCAGTAATAGTGTGACAAAATATCCCTTTTTTTTTAATCCTGTTAATTTATACCGAAAAATAGCCAATAGCGCAACAATTACTATAGTTTTAGATGAATTAATAGTTAAATTATAAATCACTAGAAGGTTTTGTTGCTTTAGCTCTATTATTTTAGATTTTATAACATTTCGAAAGTTTAAAATACGCGTCCTGTAAAATTGCCTTTTTTGAGATGTTACAGTATTCTCGCAAAGAGGCGATATGACACGAAGTCTCCAATGTGTAATCAGTGTTTCATTATTTATTCCTACTACATAGTTTCGTTATTTATAATTTTCCAAACTGTTTTTATTTTGTTTTCTGCTGATTTGATTTTGTTGCTAATGTACAGGGGCTTTGACTATCTTGCAGGTATGGAATATGTAGCAACATACCTGTTGAAAGTTTCTGTATTGATGTAAGGCTTAAGGCCATACAGCTCGAACAGTCTTTCCCTACTTATCCTAAATACCTCTAGTTGCAGTCACTAAATATAAAATTAGGGCAAATATTTTTTGCTTTCTTTTCAAAAGTTTTATTGAATTGAGTGTGCACAACTGAAAAGAAATCCTCGTACAATTTATTTGCATCATCCATATTATGGCCCAGATCATTTAACTTATTATTTAGGCTACTATTAAATCTACTTAGTTTACCAGTTGTTATTGGTCTAAATTGTATTTGCACTTTTTGCAAAGGTGTTTTAAACTTAAAAGTTACCGTTTGTCCACTATTATCAGACGGCAGATAATTTACGATGGCTTGATCTGAATAATCACAATCGCAAAAGACATTATCTATACATACAAGTAGCAGAAGTTGGAGTTACTCTAGTCGGCTCTGTAAAAACATTAAACAAATTGAAAGATTTGAAACGGCTTAATAATGTACTGCTATTTCAGTTATTTTCCAAAATATTAATATTAAAATAACCGCAAATAATAGCAGCTTTGTTATTGGATGCTAGTTTCGCTAGGAGATCTTCCATTATTGACTCAAATAACGAAAAGTTCTGATAATTAGGCTTATCGAGCTCAACACAGGACAGTTCGATGCAATGTTCAATTGATAAACCCACTATGTCATTTCGTTGTTATGATTTTAAACAATTTTTAATCAAGATTAGAGAACCTCCACGCAGCATTGATTTACGATTAAAACAACTGCCCACGCTATAGTTCTCATAATTAATTAGCATTTTGTAATCCTTTAACCAATGTTCAGTACAACAAACAATGCCAAACTTTGTTTTTTCTTAAAACATTTGAATTTCTAATAATTTGGAAGAAATACCTTGAATATTTTGATGAAATAGTTTCAAGGCATTCTGCTGATCTCCTTTTTGATATTTACTTAATTTATAGCAAGAAGATACCTTGTTGTTGTTAGGTATAAGAATATTATTACTGGTACCTTCTGTTGTCTTACAAACTAGATTAAATGGATTATAGATTATCCGGAGTTAATCCCAAGACTTCAATGTCATCACCAGGCAGTGAGCTCATAGTGCATGAGGGAAATTGAACCTCCTTCGTACAATTTGTATAAATATTTACAGCATTTGAGCTACACTCATTTAGGTCAACCACCTTATTATTAGTATTATTACTAACTGTTATGGTGTTAATAATACAAGACTTCGACATACTACCTATGTCTGAGTTTATGTAAAAAGCTAATAGCCTTGCTATTATGGGTCTAAAACTAACAGGCAGATACACAGTATCCCTAGTCGACTTTAAAGTTTCCACAAAACTGTTGGTGTCAAAATATACAAATTTGTCACTATTGACTAACTAAAAAGTGCATATGCTTATTAAGCATATGAATATAATTGTTTTGTCTATTTGTCAATTTTTTGAAGTATGGACAAGCACACAATATTATTTTTCTACAATTTAACTTTAACAACACAGTCAGTGATTTTCTTTATTTATATATTTAGGATCTCCAACAAAAGATATACTTACACAATATTATATATGACACATAAATCAAGGGCAACCTCAGGTATTAAGTAGTGCAATCCATTACTTATAGGAGAGCACGCGTCCGCAGCATGCTCAATAAAGTTAAAAACTAAGCTGACAAAGTTAAAATATTGAAAATAGTTTAAAATTTTCAAAGACAAATTGAAACAATTTTGGTAAGATTTAAAAAGGTTAATAATTGTTAGGAGAGAGACTCCTGCCCAAAAACCAACGTTTGAAAATCACTAAATATAGGTTTTACATTTGCCTGATGTAAAAGCAATGTTGCTGAAACTCTTCTGTATCATACATAACCATTCGCCCTGCCGCAGGCGCGAGGCGGTGCACTGCTATGCGGAGGGTACTTCAACATGCAGGCCACGTAAGCTTCGATACTGTGTACTGGTTGAACAATCATCCTTCCATGTACTCGTATAGAAGTAGCAGCATGTTTGTGCAACTGTGAGTAATTCACGTAACACTTTGTTTGAGGCGACATCCTTGCTCCCAGCTCCCGGCTCCCGACGCACGGCTCCCGGCGCACGGCTCCCGACGCACGGCTCCCGGCGCACGGCTCCCGGCGCACGGCTCCCGGCGCACGGCTCCCGGCGCATGGCTCCCGGCGCATGGCTACCGCCGCCCGGCTACCGACGCCCGGCGCTTTGCTTCCCGTGGGAAATCAGACCCGCGCTTGTTTGTGCTGTCATTATAAACGCGCTGTCTGTCAGTGAGGCTAAGACAGCGGCGGGAACGTCTACCAGCCTGCGGGACATTTAGGGGACTGTCTGCCAGGCCCAGAGCACAGGACTATGACGGAGACGGTCTTCATGGTCACTAGTTAGTGAAAATAGCTACGACGCGAGTATGCGAGGGTGGCTGACATGCGGCGAAGCTTTGTATGTGTTTGTGTATGTGTACACACTACATAGTGCAGCTCTCTCAAATTTAACTCGCCATATTTATGCCAAACATGGATCCGAATAGCACTTGAACATTCACAGTAACTGTGCTGAATCCGTTAGGAATCATAAGTGTGATATTATGTATGTAATGGTACATTCATTTGCATCTTGCGACTACTTCGTGCTCTGTACTGTACACTACGAAGCCGCCCCAATTCCTGAAATGATATGGAACTACGTGAGGTCGTTTGTGTGTCTGCTTGATGTAAAGGGTTTCAGAGACAGTTGGCTGCCTTTACCTGTACGCCACGAGATGTCGGGATAATGGCCGTCGAAGATAAGGCCCGATCACCGCCAGCCGCTCAGTACAAACACGTAGGTACACAGGTACGAGCGCGGCGTCAGACACACTGACAGTAATCCGGTTAGAAGGACTCTGAACGAGCTTAATGTAAGTACTACCTGTCACCCTCACGATATAATACCAAATTAGGATCAGGATTTTGGCTTGTCATTAAAAATATTTTTGATTTCGTGCGTTGAATGAAACTAAATCCATTTCCCAGTATTCGGCTCAACGACCGCCCAACGCCCAAGGATTGATTTAATTCCGCTCTAAGAACAACAACAACGCTGAACTAGTAGGTACTTATCTAGTTATTTATTAATACTTTTGAGAATACCTTTTCGCAACCTGGTCTGTGTTGATAGGTACGAACAGCTGATGGATATATCTATACCTTACACAATTTAATTATGACATTAAAATTTTTAATCATATAGGTACTAAATTGTGATCAGTTTTCCTGTCATCCCATAGAGTTTTCTTCGGACGCGCGTATAAAGGCGGGCAGTCGGAGGCAGAGGTCGGACAGCGTGGGAGACGACCGCCCTGAGGATAGCTGCTATCCGTTAACGCCGATCTGACACCATGATACCAAAGAATAATATCACAGGTACGGTAGGATACGTTTGGCTTCCTTAACTACTGGAAAGTCATTATAATATCACACTGTAAGTGTTCCCTGAAGGGGTACGTTTCGCCAGCTAAGCATGTAATTTAGGGCGAGTCAATTTCCAAACGATGGATATCATGATGTCAGATAGCCCACTACTGAGGAATTCTTTCCAGCGCTTGAAACTGCTTCACTAGATCAACGATGCAGCCAGTGGACGCTGACCTCTACTAGTCACTTACTTGGTAATCTCTATTTTCCTAACGAAACAATAAATAAAAGGAAATGTGTAATGTGTACTTCCCCAGGGGCTAGCTTGGTACCAGGCGCGCAGGTTCAGCGCGGAGGTCGCACAGCGAGGGGAACGACCGCTCCGACACCATCCGTCACCGTCCGCGGCGATACCGCAGTCATCCCTTTGTGCATCACTTTGTAGTCGCCCCCACGGGCCGCGGCGGCCATGGCGGCTATCAGCGGCGACAGTAAGCCGAGCTGCCGAGCGCTCAACTAGTGGTTTTGTCTCGCTAACAAAACAACAGATTTGGCACTGAGATACTTAATCTCAGCGTGTACAGACTTCCTACAAAGAAACGTACAGTTCAGAGAAACGTTTCCTGTTTACGCAGCTCCACAGTTGAAATTGTTGAAAAGATTTCCTTCTTCCGATAGCCGAATGCGATGTAACGTCACTGCAATTAAATAAAACAAGAACTTATAATAATACTGAAAGCTGTGGAATACCTCTCCACTCCTCATATGAACCTCAGGACATGTTGCCCCCTTGTCGCTACGACACTATGTGCTAGCAACCGTTTTCGGGGGCCCATTATTGAGTGTGCAAGTCACCCCCTGCCATTTCATCTGTGAATATTATAATTATCATGATCAAGCAGGGGACATAGACCTTCCATAGTTCAAGGTAACCGATCCACTATAGCAACCCAAACCCATAGCCCAGTATATTTTGTTTCCATGTTCTGCAATAGTCCTGCACCAACCGGGGGTTGTCCTTGGGTGCACTTGCATGGTGCATACAGGGATAATCGTCGGTTGGTGCCTCCTCATCATTTATAATTGTGTAAAGGGCCTCTGCGAGTTGGCTTCGGCCCCTAGTACGCCTTTCAAAGGTCCGGGACCCCAGGGTCCCAAGATATAGATATAGATATCTCTCTTTCTTGACATGAGCAAGGCTTTTGACTTTGTAAATCATGCAAAACTTTTACACAAATTAGATTTTTATGGCGTAAGGGGAAAAGCGCACGAATGGATATCCAGCTATTTACGGAATAGGAAACAGTACACAGAGATATCCAAAGTTATGATGGAAAATAGTTAAAAATATTCTAAGGAGAATTTTAAATCAGTAGAGATAGTAAATAAAAATGGTGTTCCGCAAGGTAGCATTCTCGGCCCTCTGCTTTTTTTAAATATAAGTATATAAATGATCTTCCAGAAAGCACCTTGCAGTATTGCATCCTTTTCGCAGATGACACTTCTATTGTTATAAAATGCCAAGATAAAAATGCATACAAATCCGTTACAGAAAATACTCTTTTAAGTGTAGATAATTGGATGAAGAATAATAATTTAAACATAAACATAAGTAAAACTAAATTAATTGAATTTCAATCTTATAACGCCAAAAAATTAGATTTAGACATTACATATGAAGATGAAAATGTACAATCAGTAGACCATTTAAAGTTTCTGGGACTTAACATCGATAAACATCTAAATTGGAAAGTACACATTGAATCCATATGTCAGAAACTAGATAGGTTTGTGTTTGCATTAAAAAAACTAAGACAAAATGTTTCTGTAGAAGCGGCCCTATCAGCTTACCATGGCTATGTGTCATCAGTACTAAGTTACGGGCTCATAATGTGGGGTAACTCAGTCGATACCGACAGAGTTTTTAAAATACAGAAACGGTGTATTCGGGTTATTAATAAAGCTTGGTTTTTAGACAGCTGTAAACCTCTATTTCAAAAATGTAAAATCCTTCCTCTACCTTGTATGTATATAAGAGACATCTGCATTTTTACGAAAAAATACATGCATTATTTTAAATTACGCAGTGAGGTCTTGACAAGACAAAAAAGGAGTAAGTTCCGAAACTTATTATATCAACCACCTTGTAAAAAAGATATTTATAAGAAAAATGTATTTAATATGTGTATTTTAATTTATAATAATATCCCAAGTGAATTGAAACTATTGGAGGGTGGTGTTTTTAAAAAGAAATTGGTAGTGTGGCTACAAAAATATTGTTTCTATAGTATTAAGGAGTTTCTGGAACATAAAAATTTGTAATGTAATGATTGTTGTGTGTAATGTTTAATTAGAATAGATAAAATTTATATAAATAGTAAGTTATTCCAAAGGAATGTAAAAATAAAAATTTGCACGCTTGCATGCAGGCAGAGTACTATAACTTTTTAGGTTTTAAGAACTTACCTTTATACTACGAATTTATCTCTAGCAAATAAACATTTGATTTGATTTGATATGTCAAAGACAATTAAAATAATAATAAATCATTTATTAATAAAATAAATTAAAAAAATCGTTTATTTCGACCAACAGGATCATAGTAGGCACAAAAATTACAAAATTTATAAAATGAAATAAAACACATAAACAATATTAAAAAGAAAGACCATAAACATATATTACATACTTCGATTGCCCGGGCTTTTTTTTTTTTTTTTTGGGATGGGAAATCATCAAATGACTCCTCCCGCTCTGGGTGGAGCGGAAGGGAGTGTCAGACTCTTACTGACTAAAACCCACCCATGTTCCTTCCTTCGCCCTTTATGTTCCGGGGTAGCGGTGACCCTTTCGGACAATCCCGCTGCCCCGGCAGGCTTCGGCCCTGAGGGGCCCCTCGTTATGCTGACATCTCTTTGAGGCGCGCGTGGAACACTTACGCGCCGTCCGGCACGGGCCTGGTCCTGATCGGGCGGTGAGCTACCCATTGCTCTCCGCCCGCAGGCCCGCGCCTACGGTGGCCGGTAGTCGTCTCTCGACTCCCGACGCCCGGGGCGTCTCCCGCGGCGGCTGGGACGGGAGGCTCTCTCCCTCATCCGTCCCGCCACCTCCTTCGCTAGCATGACTGCTTCGCAGAAGGAGGCGACTGCCTCCCACTCCCTCTCGCTCCGGACCATGGCTTGCACCAGGTCCGGGCGCGAGAGGCCGCCGCCGCTGCCGATCGCCTCCACGAGGACACGGCGGTGCTCCGCCCAAGCGGGGCAGACCTCCACCGTGTGCTCCACCGTGTCCTCTGGGCGATCCTGGCAATGGTGACACCCGGGCGTTTCCTCCCGCCTGATCATGTGCAGGAACCTCCCGAAACTTCCGTGTCCGGTGAGGACCTGCGTCAGGCGGTAGGTGAGGGCGCCGTGGCGCCTCTCTAGCCACTCCTCAAAGAGGGGTCTTATCGCCGCTATCGCGGCGTGCCCTGCGCTGGGTTGCGACAGTCGCTCTTTCCATGTCGCCATGAGATCGAGCCGGAAGTCCGTCCGCTCCGCAGCAATTTGCCGCGGGAGCGGACTTTCCCCCCGGCGTAGTGCCTCCGCGCGCCACTCATACAGGCGCGCGAGGACTATCGCCTCCAGATCCCATGGCGGCAGTCCGGCAAGGAGGCTTGCCGCCTCGCGCGAGATCGTGCGGTAGCCCCGGATTAGCCTTACGGCTACCACCTTCTGTGGCGCGTTCAGGTAGTGGGCGGCTCGCCGCCGCAGTGAACGCGCCCACACCGGGGCCCCGTATATGGCCATGGACCGCACGACCCCCGCGTAAAGCCTCCGGCAGGAGGCGTTTGGCCCCCCCAGGTTGGGCAAGAGCCGCTTGAAGGCGGCCCCAGCCCGTTCCAGTTTGGGGGCCAAACGTCGGAAGTGCTCGACGAAGTTCCACCGGCATTGCCCGGGCTTAAGGCGAGGTTGTAGTAGTTTTTAAGTTTTTTGGAGCTAAATAGCTCCAAAAAAGGCAACGGCAACGCAAACGGGCGCAATATTTACAATAATTAGATATAAAATATATCTAATTATTGTAAATATTGCGCCAATATTTAGAACAATAATTAGATATAAATATATCTAATTATTGTAAATATTGCGCAAAATAAAAATCATTTTAACAAAATTGAACATATCGACGGTAAAATGGCAAAAGGGGTCAAGCGCCACATTTTGCGATCTTAACTTTTTTGTTGACCTCAACTCCACTATATTTGCTCTTTCGAATGGTCTTAGTTTCGTTTCTCTAGCATGAAAAAAAGTCACTTGCACCAAAGATTTATTTGTACTGAATTGCAAAATCGATACTTACCAAAAGTGCTCAAGCGACACCGAATTTACCTTGTTTGGTTGAAGAACCATTTTGTATATTAGGTTTTGTATCACTTGTCATTTGGCATAATTTAAAAAATATAGGTATTTAAAAAAAAATTGTCGTTTATACAATATTTTATAAATATGCCATATTATATTAATTTTATTTGTTTAGTAAAGATTGTCAACTAAACATATTGGCGCTTATCCCCTTTCTTAAATAATTTATTTTCATTACGTTGCGTATGATTCACTCAATACGTGCGCCAGCGCTGTTGCAAGTGGGAGTATGTATTGTGTGCGTAGACAGCAGGTTCACGCGTGTGTAAATCGAGATCGCAGTTTTTAACACAGATTGATATTTTAATTATAAAACATGTCTGCAACTCCCAAAAAACGTGAAATTGAGACGTATTTTAGACAGAAAAAGACTGTTGCTAGTGCGAAGAAGGTTACTGCTCGATTATATTGATAGCAATAGAGAGGTCGGTGAAATTCATGATGACGTTATTCCTGTACTATCATCGGTAAGTTCAACCTCATTTCATATATTTATATAAACGATTACAACACCAGGGGTATTGCTGATGCGTTGCCACCCCTTTCCCACTGCTTTCGGTTGCCTCACTCACTATAGGTACGAAACGCAGCAACAATCTTGCTATGTTTCACGCTGGTATTATGTGAGAGCGTGGTACCTAACCGATCGAGTTCAAAGAGAGAGAGTTGAATCCATCTCAAAGGGGTCCGTAAGGCAGACGTGAATAAAGTCAGCGTACTGACGAAATACCCGCAAGAGTCCTGAAAAGCTATGCTGTAGAGTTGTCTCGTCGCGCTTTTTTCTCTTTCTCTAAAAACCGGAGTGGACCCGGAGTCCTGGAAACTTGCTAATGTATAGCCAGTGCCCAAAAAGAGTAATCGTGCCAATCCCGTCAACTATAGACCAATCGCCATAACCTCCATACTGTGCAAAGTGATGGAAAGGGTACTCAACAATAAGCTGCTGGCATACCTCGAAGACAAAGTTCCTCAGTGACCACCAGTATGGCTTCCATCGTGGTCGTTCAACTGGAGATCTTCTTGTGTATGTTACGCATTGCTGGGGTGAGTCCATTGAGAGACACAGCGAAGCCCTTGCTGTGTCGTTTGGTATCTCAAAGGCTTTTGACAGGGTCTGGCACCGGTTTGTTAGGTAAGCTTCCCGCATTCGACACTGCTGACTTTTGCAACTGGATTTCCGACTTCCTGAGTGATCAATCGATCAGAGTGGTCATAAATGGCTACTCCGATGAGCAGCATGATCCGATGATTATATGGCCATTCATGCCGGTGTTCCTCAAGGGTCTGTTCTGTCTGCGACTTGATTTCAGCTGCATATATCAACGATCTGCTACAGCTTGGTGCAATCGGGTACGCAGATGACAGCACAGTCGTAGAAAGATATCTGTCCAGTGCAAGAGCCAGCAGAGAGGAAACAGCCACTCTTAGAGAGGCCATCGTGGAGTGAATGAATTTAACCTTAAATCTTGTTTCCCAGTGGGGTGACGACAATTTGCTCAAATGGTCGTTACCGACCGCATACAACTTTTGGGCATGGAGTTGACATCGGATCTCAATTTCGGCTTAACCATTGAATCAAAAGCTCAGACCACAGCCATGAAGCTCGGCATCCTAATTAAGGTGACGCGATACTTCACATAGGACAGCTTTTAAGTTTGTACAAAGCACAGGTCCGTTCCTGTATGGAGCATTGCAGCCACTTATGGGACAGCTCAGCCAAATACCAGCTTGCTGCACTTGACTCGATGAAACGCAGAGCTAAAAGGCTTTTAGACGTCGAGACGTTAGTAGCTACGCTTCACAGCCTAGCTCATCGGCGTAATGTTGCTTGCCTGTCGGTCTTCTACAGACTGTATGCTTTGGGGAGTGTGCGTAGGAGCTGCACGACCTGATCCCACCATCGCCCTTTTACCACCGGACAACCAGACGTACTGTAGCGTACCATCCACACTTGGTTGATATCGCTTTCCATCAGGCATGATCGAGGTTAAGCCCAGGCCCAAAACAATAAAAAAAATAAATTAAAAAAAGTTGGTCATAAAACATTTACATTAAAAAAATAGTTGGCACTATAAAAGCTTGCTTTTAAATCGTACTTTTTAAATTATACTGGTTATCTATGGGATAATGGATTTATATTACTTGCAGGATAAAGAAAACAAATACGAAGCGAGTCAGAATGTCTTGCAGGCAGTTGATTTTTACTTTTTTATTGTAGTAAAAGTTAAGTACCAAATTATTGTGGTTTATTTACTCAAATAATGTGATAAACATGCGGTGCTACTTGGAGTTAGGTAACTGCTGTTCGTTGAGCCATAACTTTTGTTCCTTGTACTATTTTATTAAAAAAATTCATTAGTTCTGTGACCTGTTGTGCCAAATACAAAATATTATGTATGTATAACATATTTTAGCTTAAGCCAAAATCTAAATATCCCAACATTAAATATTGTTACTTGACCCCTAGCAAATGCGATAAACATGGTAAAAAGCGACACCGATCTTTGAAACTATTGATCTTAAACATATTTTGATGTAAAATTATTAAAGATCATTGTATTTTGATTAACTTTTCTAAAGATTGTGATGTGATTCAATAAAGCAATAAAGAGATATAATTTTTTTAAACTTTGTTTTTGTTCTCCTGAACAATATGATCCGTGGTGGTTGACCCCTTTTGCCATTTACCCGTCGATATGGTCAAGCGCTGATTAAAGACGGAAACGTAATCACTAATAATTGACTCGATAAAAAAATATCGAAAAGATGACACTAAATCGATATTTCGGACGTATTTCTTAGTAAAAAATTATATTACGAAATCATCTAAGTAATGTATCAAAAAATAGGTTTAAATATGTATTTTCTAGCGCTGGGTAAGGAAGATTTTTATATGTGTGGTTATTTATTTTTGTAAGAACAAAAATCAGACGATATTGAGCAGTTCAAGCGCTCACGCCTGCCGGGCGGGCCGTTTAGTCATTAGTGCCGGCCGAGAGGTCTTCAGCTCGCCAATTTTTCCCGCGTTTGCGCTTTGAATTATAAGAAACATTACGCACTAAATAAGCTGAAGTTAACAAAAATGGGAACTAAAAAGAACAAAAGTTCATAGAAACCTCGGGCATTAAAAAAATATCAACACGAAAAATGGGAAGTAATTTCTCATTATCAATATTATATGTAGTAGTACTACAATTTGCCTAGTAGTTTTATTTCATCACATTACTTGTATACGTAATTACTTTGGTACTAACTAAGCGAACCGACGCGGACGTCGCGACGTCGGCCGTTTAACACATTTGCAGCGAAACCGCCGCCGCCGCGGTGCCGCTATGTTAGTTACCCTTTGCTTTGTACGAACCCTCACACATGACGCCGCCGCCGCGATGCCGCTATGTTAGTTACCCTTTGCTTTGTACGAACCCTCACACATGACGCCGCCGCCGCGATGCCGCTATGTTAGTTACCCTTTGCTTTGTACGAACCCTCACACATGACGCCGCCGCCGCGGTGCCGCTATGTTAGTTACCCTTTGCTTTGTACGAACCCTCACACATGACGCCGCCGCCGCGGTGCCGCTATGTTAGTTACCCTTTGCTTTGTACGAACCCTCACACATGACGCCGCCGCCGCGGTGCCGCTATGTTAGTTACCCTTTGCTTTGTACGAACCCTCACACATGACGCCGCCGCCGCGGTGCCGCTATGTTAGTTACCCTTTGCTTTGTACGAACCCTCACACATGACGCCGCCGCCGCGGTGCCGCTATGTTAGTTACCCTTTGCTTTGTACGAACCCTCACACATGACGCCGCCGCCGCGGTGCCGCTATGTTAGTTACCCTTTGCTTTGTACGAACCCTCACACATGACGCCGCCGCCGCGGTGCCGCTATGTTAGTTACCCTTTGCTTTGTACGAACCCTCACACATGACGCCGCCGCCGCGGTGCCGCTATGTTAATTACCCTTTGCTTTGTACGAACCCTCACACATGACGCCGCCGCCGCGGTGCCGCTATGTTAGTTACCCTTTGCTTTGTACGAACCCTCACACATGACGCCGCCGCCGCGGTGCCGCTATGTTAGTTACCCTTTGCTTTGTACGAACCCTCACACATGACGCCGCCGCCGCGGTGCCGCTATGTTAGTTACCCTTTGCTTTGTACGAACCCTCACACATGACGCCGCCGCGGCGGCGGCGAGTTTTGAAGAGTCTTGACACCGCGGCGTCAAAGAACGCTGCCGTTGCGGTGCCATGTGTAAACGCTCTTAGGGTTCCGTACTCCGCACCAAAAACGGAACCCTTATTGGATCCCTTCGTTGTCCGTCTGTCTGTCCGTCCGTCTGTCAAGACCCTTTTTCTCAGGAACGCGTGGAGGTATCAAGTTGAAATTAATATCAAATACTCAGGGCTGCAATCCCTTGACGCAGAGAAAAAATCAAACTTGTAAGTCGACGCGATCAAAAGATACGGCCTTTTATGCTCCGTTTTTGCCGCATATTTTGACACTCACAGGGGAATCAAAACCTATGGGATACTTCCCGTTGACCTAGAATCATGAAAGGCATGAAGCAATGTCATGTAGCACAAGTAAAGAAAAAAATCCGAAAATCGTAAATTTGTAGTTGCATCACAAAAGGCAAAGTTAAGTTTGTACGTTTTGGGGACTGATTTATTGGGAAAATCTTCGAAACTCGATTCGATGAACGAACTATTTACTTAACTAAAAGTTTGCACGGAACCCTCGGTACGCGAGTCCGACTCACACTTGGCCTTTTTTTTTTTTGTTGCTCGTAATGTTAATACTGTGATATCTTCTAATAGACCAAGAGCTAGTGAACCCTGGGAGTAACGGTCTCCCTGTAAGGTTAGAAATTTGTATATTGACGATTTATGGCATGCTAAGAGCAATAGCCATGACCTGGCAGGCGTCAGCCCTGCACGTCATCAGCCCCTTTATTTTTCGAACTGTTAAGTAAATGGGGTTTCAAAACTTGTTTCTGTAAGTTTGAAAATTTAATAGAGTAAAGTTTATTTATTGTACATTTAAAAAAAAAATTGCCAGGCGATTACAATAAGCAGAAGTATACGACAGACCAATTAGAAAACGCACAGTTGATGAGGTAAAATAAACTTTGTCCTGTATACTTGAAATTTTTATATGTTTTCAAATAAACGTCTTAGATTAAGTATGTACAATGCCAGGCGGTTTTGAACAGCATAAGACCTTGACAGGCGAGGGGACAGCTGCTAAGGGCGTGCAAATAAGAAATGTTACATGAACGCATACAGTAAATGTAATGTATTTTATTGGGTTTTATGCAATGTACATTATTTTTAACACTCATTTTCTTCAGCATCATCCGAAATTTCGCTATCACTGTTTTCATCATCATCTGATTCTGCAACAATGTTTTCCTCATCTGAAAATAGTAAAAAAAAATATTTTAATGAATCAATAAGGTTGTTGAGAATTAAATATCAAGCTCAATACATAGGACTGCATATTAAATGATACAGAATAAAATAGTTGTATGTTACCTGAAATGCATTCCTCAGTTTCAGTCGATTGTGCTGTGGCAGTATCAGCAGGTCCTTGTAAAAGTATGTCGTATATAGAAGATGGAACCGTATTCCCCTCAAACCAATTAAAATCATAACGATTATCAATTAAGTTCCAACCGTTATTTTCAGGTGTAAGAATTGTTGGTTCTTTTAAATGACAATTTCGCCATATATTTGTGATGTAGGCAGTTCTCAACAATTGTTGATGTAGTTCACGTTGGCAGGGTGGTAAATTCGATGAATCATAGCTTACTACTTTTTTCATAAACACTTTAGGATTAGTTGTGTTGTACGTAGCAAGGAACTTTTCATATCGTGCATTATTTAATTTTGAAGATTTCAAACCATACATTTGGCATACAAATTTCTCTAGTATCGGGAATTTTTTTTCTTTCTTCTGCACTATTTCTGCGTTTCCTAATTCTTTGAATGGTTTCTGATATACACTCGATTTCTGCAATATTTGGAATGGTTTTTTTTTACCTCTTCTTGAAAATGACGGATTGAAATCGCAACCGGTTAATGCATGAAATCCAGGTAAGCTTTGGCATATAGAAGGTCCCAATTTTGTATATAATTCAGAAATATTTATCGATTTTTTACTATTATTAGTGCCATATTCCATATAGATTTTTAAATTATTGTTGTGGAGATGGTCCATGTTTCCGAGCAGTAATATTAAAATGTCTGTGTCACATGTTTTTATTAATACGTTTGATACATCTTCATCCATTTGGCATGTATGGTATATTATTTTCGTATCAGCCTCTTCATGATGTTGACACGATAAATCATCATTTATATTGACAATCACAGAGTTATTATGGACACTATAAGTATGGCATTGTTTGTAATTTAAGTTCACTATGGTATGTACATACTTACTCTAAGACGTTTATTTGAAAACATATAAAAATTTCAAGTATACAGGACAAAGTTTATTTTACCTCATCAACTGTGCGTTTTCTAATTGATCTGTCGTATACTTCTGCTTATTGTAATCGCCTGGCAATTTTTTTTTTAAATGTACAATAAATAAACTTTACTCTATTAAATTTTCAAACTTACAGAAACAAGTTTTGAAACCCCATTTACTTAACAGTTCGAAAAATAAAGGGGCTGATGACGTGCAGGGCTGACGCCTGCCAGGTCATGGCTATTGCTCTTAGTATGCCATAAATCGTCAATATACAAATTTCTAACCTTACAGGGAGACCGTTACTCCCAGGGTTCACTAGCTCTGCAGCTATAAAGTATTCATTCTAATGACATGCTGTTAACGGCAGTTTTGATCTAAATTGAATGCTTAACTTATAGCACTCCTTAATAATGTAACTACCTATTGAAAAAAAAATTGTGAAAGAATTTTCTAAATCGGATCAGTAGTTTCAGAGATTACCCCATACACACAAAACTTACAATTTTATCTCTTTATAATATAAAAAATAAAAGCTTGTAAAATAACAATAATAATATAGGTACCTATGTATAATATAATAATAGTGTAAATAAATGATTTTCTTTGACGTAAAAGCACGAAAAAGTTCCGACCATTGTTTAGACGCGTCATTGTATAAAAAAGTACAGTTGGTTTGTTATACGTAACTGATTGAATTCGTTGTAATTATTATTTTGTTTGCTCAATTAATTCGAAATATTGCTAAACTTTATAACTGCTAATAAAAAGTAATTATATTAGTTATTTTTCCTTTATTTCATTTACATACTTACAAATTATATTTTTATAAACAAAAAGATAAAAAAACATTTAAAAATAAAAAAAATAGTAGCCTACCGGTATCGGGAGCAGGGTCCAAGCTACCGGCGGTCATGGCTCCAGAGAGAGGAACCTCCTAACAATGCGAGCCGTGTCCAGAAGTACCGCTTTCTGAATCAAGCCCTTGATTCAGCTGCCCAACGAGAGCCTCCTCAGGTGTTGGTCGAGGCTCTTGGCTATTAAGTCATTGGCTGTCACGACTATCGGCACAATGATCGCTGAGTCCACATCCCACATGTCGACAACCTCGCGAGCCAAGTCAAGATACTTGATTTGTTTATCTTTCTCGGCTTTCACGAGGTTCTCATCATGCGGGACGGTTATGTCAACAATCATTGCGCGCCGCTCTGATCGATCCACCACCACTATATCAGGCTTATTGGCAACAATAGTCCTGTCAGTGATGATGGATCGATCCTAGTACAACGTGATATTTCCATTTTCGAGAACTGGGTCGGGCACATACCTGTAGTACGGCACTTCAGATTCCACAAGGCTGTATTTCAGAGCAAATTGCTGATGGATTATCCTGGCTACAAGGTTGTGTCTATGCAAATACTCTCCGTTAGCTAGACGAGAACACCCGGAGATAATTATGCCTGATTGATTCCCCTGGCCGGTGGCATGCCCGACAGATGTCAACCGTGCCGTCTTTCACAATAAATCTCCGGTAATTGTTCGTCATCATAGCAGTTATTTTATTATTATTGCTAACAATTATAAAACGATTTGAAATGCCACTATAATGTCAACATTTTATTTTGCAGCGTTTCAATGAGAGAAAATATACTCAGGGGTGTTATTCAGACTCTAGATAACTCTGATACTACTTTCCATAGTCCTACGTAAGTACTTTCTTGTTTGAAACCTCTTTATTAAAAGTACTAGCAGCGACCCGCGGTTTCACCCGCATAAGTGTCGCTCTCGTCCGAATATCGAGATAAAAGTATCCTATGTGTTATTCTAATGTATAAGCTATATTACAACTGTGTATACATACAAAGTGACCCACAACTGTGTATACATACAAACTATACAAAGTGACCCTCAACTGTGTATACATACAAACTATACAAAGTGACCCACAACTGTGTATACATACAAACTATACAAAGTGACCCACAACTGTGTATACATACAAACTATGCAAAGTGACCCACGACTGTGTATACATACAAACTATACAAAGTGACTCACGACTGTGTATACATACAAACTATACAAAGTGACCCACAACTGTGTATACATAAAAATTATACAAAGTGACCCACGACTGTGTATACATACAAACTATACAAAGTGACCCACAACTGTGTATACATACAAACTATACAAAGTGACCCACAACTGTGTATACATACAAACTATACAAAGTGACCCACAACTGTGTATACATACAAACTATACAAAGTGACCCACAACTGTGTATACATACAAACTATACAAAGTGACCCACAACTGTGTATACATACAAACTATACAAAGTGACCCACAACTGTGTATACATACAAACTATACAAAGTGACCCACGACTGTGTATACATACAAACTATACAAAGTGACTCACGACTGTGTATACATACAAACTATACAAAGTGACCCACAACTGTGTATACATACAAACTATACAAAGTGACCCACGACTGTGTATACATACAAACTATACAAAGTGACTCACGACTGTGTATACATACAAACTATACAAAGTGACCCACAACTGTGTATACATAAAAATTATACAAAGTGACCCACGACTGTGTATACATACAAACTATACAAAGTGACCCACAACTGTGTATACATACAAACTATACAAAGTGACCCACGACTGTGTATACATACAAACTATACAAAGTGACCCACAACTGTGTATACATACAAACTATACAAAGTGACCCACAACTGTGTATACATACAAACTATACAAAGTGACCCACAACTGTGTATACATACAAACTATACAAAGTGACCCACAACTGTGTATACATACAAACTATACAAAGTGACCCACAACTGTGTATACATACAAACTATACAAAGTGACCCACAACTGTGTATACATACAAACTATACAAAGTGACCCACAACTGTGTATACATACAAACTATACAAAGTGACCCACGACTGTGTATACATACAAACTATACAAAGTGACTCACGACTGTGTATACATACAAACTATACAAAGTGACCCACAACTGTGTATACATAAAAATTATACAAAGTGACCCACGACTGTGTATACATACAAACTATACAAAGTGACCCACAACTGTGTATACATACAAACTATACAAAGTGACCCACGACTGTGTATACATACAAACTATACAAAGTGACCCACAACTGTGTATACATACAAACTATACAAAGTGACCCACAACTGTGTATACATACAAACTATACAAAGTGACCCACAACTGTGTATACATACAAACTATACAAAGTGACCCACAACTGTGTATACATACAAACTATACAAAGTGACCCACGACTGTGTATACATACAAACTATACAAAGTGACCCACAACTGTGTATACATACAAACTATACAAAGTGACCCACAACTGTGTATACGTAGAAAGGTTTTTACTACTTATGTTCTTGTGAGCCGAGTGGACTGTTAAAATTAAAAAAAGCATTATTCTGTATTGAGTCTGTCGGGAAGGCAAACACGTTGTTAACTTCTATGTAGGTACACATTATTCTGTATTGAATCTGTCGGGAAGGCAAACACGTTGTTAACTTCTATGTAGGTACACATTATTCTGTATTGAATCTGTCGGGAAGGCAAACACGTTGTTAACTTCTATGTAGGTACACATTATTCTGTATTGAATCTGTCGGGAAGGCAAACACGTTGTTAACTTCTATGTAGGTACACATTTCATTTTTAAAAGGTCTTTTGTTCAATGTAGAATGGTTTCATAAACAATAAAGTCAATTTCACAACATTATCTTAACGCCATTGATGTTCAGTGTAATGCGATGTATTAACGACCATATTAACATAACTATACGCTCTAAAGGGCCAGTTAAGGTCCGTATACATGTTATAATCCAATAAAATATATAATGTCCGGAGGCGTATTGCAGAGGGGGCGTGGGGTATAATCGATGGCCGTATATCGGCATATCACAGCGGGCCGAGGGCCCCTGTCGCGGCGCAGCCTGCGACCAGCCGCGACCAGCGCGACCAGCGCAACTAGCCGGCAGATAGCCGCGCCACTGATAACGAACATACATTGCTGCGTCAATTGTTCCCTCATCATCGCTGCTCTTGTAGGACGTGCTTTATTCCCTCGCCAGCTAATCGGGGCTTGGTCTAACATTACGTTCGTCAAAATTATAGAAGATTTACTAAATAGACACATCAACACGAATTATTGGTATGAAACTTTGTCAGTTGTGTGTGCGTGTTCTTTTGAGTTCAACACGGAACAACAGTAGATACGTGGAGGAAAATATTGCATTTGTCTTACCTCTCCTGCGTACATCGCGATGTGCGAGGTCGAGACCTTGGCCTCGGCGCGGCGGCCGGTGCGTCCGTGTGCCGGAGGGCAGGGCGCTCGGTGGTCTCGTGACTTACAATACAACATAGTAGAAGGCCACCTCAACTCAGTTCCTCATCTTGTACAATTCCTAAATATTTTTGGCACACGAACAGAGTAAAATTCATGTATAAGTATGAGTACCTAGGTACAGTTTCATTTTAAAGAAGTTCGGACCACAAAAGCTTCCCTGTGTTCTCCCAGTGTAGGCACTGTAGAGGGCTCGAGGAGCCCGAGGTAACGGGAGGAATCAAACAACTATATGACTCCTTTAAGATTATATTGTAAGCACGTCTTTACATATTTCCGACTAAATTACCACTCACAGTTCTAAGCCAAAAATCCTAATTAAAATATTTGACATTAGCTTGAACGTTCGAAAGTAACCCGCGCTAAATTATAGCCGGCCTGCACAATATGAGGTTGCCTTCGGCAGACAAACCTCTACAGTACCTTGTAATACAATCTATGTTGAAAATAACGTAGGTAGTACATTTCTATTCCCAGCTCTTGTTCATGAAATTTGATCTGTAGGACAAAAAACTGAACGGAAATTGAAAAGGATGTCGCGTAATAGTATTTGCGATGTCGACGAAACTTAATAATATTGTCGAGTTAGTTTTGTCGACGAATTGATAAAAAATGTGCTTCGATTTCCCCCCCGCCCGACCCGCCCCACGCGCCGGCAGCTCGCCCGCTGAGAAATTGTGAAAAAACGTGACAATTTAATCGTCTGCGAAATATTTGAAAACCCGATGAGCGTAAAAAATTGTATTTGATAATAAACGCCTCACTGCTCTCACGATGTATTACCGTTCAAAGCTTTTGTTATTTCGGCGCAGAATAGATTAAGTATTCTATGGTTTCGGCTTGAATTTGTATGTTGTGCAAAAGTGATCATTTCGTAAATGTTAACCTTATACTGTAAAGTTAAATGTTATCATAAAATAAGAATTAAATCGTGATGTATACAAGTCATACCAGGGACCTCAACCATGACGTGAACATGATCTTCTTAGTAGTACCTACTATTCAAAAGTGCATATTTGTACCAGAACTGCAGTAATACGTTTGGCAGAGCTATGGTCAGCTTTGATAGTGTACCGCAGTGCCGCTCTGGTACCTGTGTGTCGGCGTCGGGACGCACTGTCGGGCTCTCGACTGGCGGCCTGTGTTGTGTTGTGTCGCGTCGTGCCGCCCTCGAGACGTTTAATTAAGTTAACCGGCGAAGTCGCAGCACACGATGGATGGATGCGGCCGCGATAACGCAACAGATGCAGTAGGGTTGACG
The DNA here is from genome assembly GCA_911387795.2 of Apamea monoglypha. NCBI lineage: Eukaryota > Metazoa > Arthropoda > Insecta > Lepidoptera > Noctuidae > Apamea > Apamea monoglypha. The sequence goes on along the minus strand of OU426933.1, from coordinate 111,282 downwards.
CGCTATCGGAGTTTTGTCGAAACAGAAATTACAGAGATCACAGACATGTTCTGAAGAAGAAGGCTAAAACCAAACATCCCCGGCTTAAAATCTACAGTAACTTAAGGCTTAGAAATTGTTGTTGTACTGTAGAATAATTTCATTCACCAATTTCACCCGACCATTACATTACTTAGATGATAATGTTCCAAGTAAAATCAAATGTAGCCCTAGTGCATCCCTAGTGAAGTTTCTCGTGTCGTGTCGAATTGCTGATCGATTAGCGCTCCGGCACGCAGGCGACGCTTGACGGCACCGGCACCGGCACAGGCCCGGCCGCCGGCGACGGCGACGGGTTCTACCTACGTCTACGTGCCACTAATAAATTCACTTTGCGCTCACACTGCTCGCAGTCACAGGTAACGCTGGTTAGCTCCGAGCATGCCCGAGCTTGCATCGCTTTACCTCGCCCCAGGGCGCGACGCGACGCCACACTTTAATGATATTTATCCAAACCTGTTTTTTATATTTCCATGATGCAAACCGCACTCTCACGAGGATGTGACTCTGAATGACAATTGCTAGATCCCTCGGGATTGCCCCTATCCTATACCTTCTGGTTCAAACGAAAACACAAAAGGAACCTTGTGCCTCAGACCATAAATAATAGATTTTTCCAACGTCACATAAGTATGCTAAGAACTCCGTTAAACATGATTTAGTATTGGAAATATAAGGAATATTTTACAACCTGAAGAAAATCGGACAGGAATACTAAAACCCCGATCAGTACGTCGTGTGTCTCCTTTACGATTATTCATAAATATGAGTAATCGTAAAGGCGTACAAGCGAGGAGGGCGTTCCGAATCCGGGAAGCCGTTTGTAGCGGTGACAAGTGTGACAAGTGTGTATCCTTCGTAATGAATAACATTAGAAAGAAACTATCTGTTGGGTACGTCCGCTCCGCCCGCCGCGCGCCGCACCGTGGCGCCTCGCTGAAGGGTCGAGGGCTCTAATGAAAACGTAGTCGTACACTGTGCACACAAACATCCCGAGCGCGACCCTTTCTAGCTATTTACTTGTTAGCTAGTCAGAGCATTCGGATTCCAGTAGGAAGTCAGAAAAGATTCGGTGTTGTCGCTCCCGCTCCGCAGGTAAGTACGCCCGCATATTTTTTAGACATCAGGTACCTACTGGACTGAGTGCAGATGTTATTGTTTTCCCCCAGAGACAATACTGCACTGAAACATGTACAAAAAAATAGCTAACCTTTATAAAACCTCCTCAAACTCATCTGCATATTATTAGAGAGAAAAAACAAGATTCCCCTCTTGCGACCGTGAGATTATGGGACAATAAGAGCCGACGATTCCTGATACGGCAGAGGGGTGCGCCGGCGTGCGGCTCTTATACAGTTGGCTTGAATGTTTATTGTCCTTCCTACTTTATTCGAGTTTACCGTTATTTATCACCGTGCATTTGGGCACGACGACAGTTGCTATTCTCTTCGATACTCGTAGACCACTAACCAGGGCTCTGAACCGGTTTAAAAAGAGCGGTTAATTTCGATTAAATACCGGTAAATATATCGTTCCTTCATTAACCGGTTAAACAAGTGAACTGTTCTTATGTAACCCAAATGATAAAGGTTACCGGTTACATAAGCACAAACGGTTTTGACACCCAAATTAACCGGTTAATTCCATAATTCGTAAATATTTTTCGTCTACTTTTTTAACTCTTCCAACAAGTTATAGTGACATTAGTACCCCAGAAAACATTAGGAAAAAAAATGTTTGATCTGAGGACGTCAAATACAACCGTAGAACTTAAATGGTGCGGGTAGATTCATGTTTCGACTTGCTTAGTTCTTTGCATGCCCGCAAACAAAGCGTCGAGCAAACCTACGCCAGTTGCTACTCACTCCTCGTTCATTGCGTTTGGTTTGGATAATTCGTTAACTCAAAGCGGAGATATAACTATTTTCTTTATTTCAACTAAGTATGTACACATAAATTACATTTTTAAATATTATTATAAACAAAAAGATAAAAAAAAAAACATTTAAAAATAAAAAAAAAATAGTAGTTTAGAGGTATGAGGAACAGGGTGTAAAGTTCAGTCATCCTCCATAGAATAGGGAGAATCCTCCGACCAGACGAGTGTTGTGTCTGGCGGGCAATTGCCCAACGATTGATGTTGGGAAATTGTATCTATGCTAATTGCGCGGTAAACGTCAGTATGACGCATTGTTCGCATGTGGCGTTGTAGATACCGCTACATCACTCCCCTCTGAAGACCGGAGGTCGATAGTGGGCTGAGTCTTTGTGTCTTGCGATGCTTGCCGGGCCAGTTGAGGTTCCAGTGAGTCGAAACCGGTTGCCGCATAGTTCACGGTGAGTCGGAACTGTCTGCGGAGATGTCCCCAGTGAGTCGGGGTGGCGCTTAGTTCACGGTGAGTCGGAACTGTGAGAAGAGTCCCCAGTGAGTCGGGGTGGCGCTGCGTAATACTCCAGTGCGTCGGATGTCGTACAGCGCCAGGTTGAGGCGGGCTGCTGCGTCGACCAGGAGAGGAAGCTCTTCTTGTTGACCGGCCGAAAGTGCAGTGTGCTGTGCCGAGATTGCTGATGAGGCTAAGGGTAATGACCAGGCATGTGCGGTCGCTGCATGCTCGTGGTCAGGATACCCGTTGCAGCCGTGGATGCTGGCTGGCTGGGTGACTCGCCACTAAAGCTTGCGGGAGTGATGATGACGTCACGCTGAAGTATTTGCACGAAGGCTGCGCTGACGCTCACGTCGGGATCACCAGTTTAGAGGTATGGGGAACAGGGTGTAAAGTTCACTCATCCTCCATAGAAAAAGGAGGATCCTCCGACCAGACGATTGTTGTGTCTGGCGGGCAATTGCCCAACGATTGATGTTGGGAAATTGTATCTATGCTAATTGCGCGGTAAACTCTGCTTGCGAGATGCAAGATTTGCGTGACGTCAGTATGACGCATTGTTCGCATGTGGCGTTGTAGATACCGCTACAGTAGCCTACCGGTATCGGGAACAGGGTCCAAGCTACCGGCGGTCAGGGCTCCAGAGAGAGGAACCTCCTGACAATGCGAGCCGTGTCCAGAAGTACCGCTCTCTGAATCAAGCCCTTGATCCAGCTGCCCAACGAGAGCCTCCTCAGGTGTTGGTCGAGGCTCTTGGCTATTAACCCATTGGCTGACACGACTATCGGCACAATGATTGCTGAGTCCACATGCCACATGTCGTCAACCTCGCGAGCCAAGTCAAGATACTTGATTTGTTTATTTTTCTCGGCTTTCACGAAGTTCTCATCATGCGGGACGTTTATGTCAACAATCATTGCGCGCCGTCATCGATCCACCACCACTATATCAGGCTTATTGGCAACAATAGTCCTGTCAGTGATGATGGATCGATCCCAGTACAATGTGATATTTCCATTTTCGAGAACTGGGTCGGGCATATACCTGTAGTACGGCACCTCAGATTCCACAAGGCTGTATTTCAGAGCAAGTTGCTGATGGATTATCCTGGCTACAAGGTTGTGTCTATGCAAGTACTCTCCGTTAGCTAGACGAGAACACCCGGAGATAATATGCCTGATTGATTCTCCCGGCCGGTGGCATGCCCGATAGATGTCAACCGTGCCGTTTTTCACAATAAATCTCCGGATATTGTTTGTCATCATAACTTCGACCATAATTGCACAGACAAAACCTTCGGTTTCTCCAAAGAGGTCACCGAAACGCAGCCAGGCTACGGACGCTACTAGATCTACATCGGGTCCATGTAGGGCCCGGTAAAAGCGTCCGTGAAACTCTGCCATACTTCCATGCGATCATTAGTATCAAGCACTACTGGCTTGCGCCAGTTCTGTTTAGCCAAGGAGAGCTGGGTGAGGCACTTGTCCACCTCGACCACATCTCGATGCGTCCTCACGTCGGTTTCTAGGAAATATTCCCTGAGACTGCATATCTCGCGATTGTGGAGGGTCTTAGCGTTTAAAAAGCCTCGACCTCCACATTTTCGCGGGATATACAGCCTTATTACCGATGACCGTGGGTGATGCATTCGATTTGCAGTCATCAGTGTACGGACCCTTCTATCCAGGGCCTCGAGTTCGGTCTGAGTCCATTTGAGTATGCCGAAAGAGTACATCAAAACCGGCATGACCCAACTATTGAAGGCGCGCACCTTGTTTCCGCCTGATAAAAGACTATTAAATACTTTTTTCAGGCGACCAAAGAAGCGCTCCTTCAACGATTGTTTCATGTCAGTAACATTGATGCCCAATGCTTCCGACATACCCAAATACTTATAGGTTTTGGGTGCGAAGAGAGCTTTAAAGTTTGTGGAGTTCGAGAGTTGGGTTCCCACGGATTCCACAATCTCCCCTCGCTTTACATGCATGACCGCACATTTGTCCACACCAAATTCCATCCTGATGGCGCTACTGAAAGTTTCAGTAATTTTCAGTAGCTTCATCAAAATTTTGGGGGCAGAGTTCTATTTAAATCGTCCATGTAGAGGAGGTGAGATATAATCTGACCACCTCTCCTCAGCCGATAGCCTAGACCTGAATCTTCCAGCAGCGTGCTTAGAGGATTCAAGGTTAAGCAGAACCAAAGCGGACTCAAACTGTCGCCCTGGAATATGCCTCGCTCGATCCTTATCGGCTCGCTATTCCTCTGGATATTTCGACATCCTGGATAGCGAAGGCCTGTCCTCCATTACCCCATACACGTCATTAGGAAGGTGCTCAGAGTTGTATCTACTTTATACTCATGTTTGGTTTTAACAAAGACGGAGATGAAGGGCGCTCCAAATCGTCATCTTAGGGAGCTCCAAATCGTCATCTTCTGATTCTAAAGGAAATGGTTAATTGTTACGCTTTAATCCTGGAAAGAATAAGTAAATTAAGTAAAGAAAAGACGAAAGCTAGTTAAAATGAAGTCAACATTATTAATTCAAATAAAACTCATCTCTATTCTTCACCATTCTTTGCCTATTTACAGTCCTTGTATCAACTGCAGTACGAAGTTACGAAATTTGGTGAAGGAAGACGGTGGCGGCGACGTTGCGAACTTGCATGCGTTTTGATGCGACTATTTTGTAACTAAATGACATCGCAACGTACAGACACCGTGCTTGCGAGTGTGGCGGGGGCGGGGGGGGTTCAAGTTTGGTTTTAACCGGTTAATTTTAACGATCAAAACCAAAATTCATGAAAAACCGGTTTCCCGCTAAAACCGGTAAAAACCGGTAAAGTGCAAACCTTAACCTAAATCGATTTCGGTTTGGGGTCAATGACCGTAACCGGTTAAGAATTTGAACCGGTTTCCGAGCCCTGCCACTAACTCATTCATAAAGGGTCTGCACACAACGCAAATGTGCGTCGCGCTTACGGGGTGGTGGGAGCATATTTTTACGGTAAAAAAATCGCCAAGAATGTTATGATTTTGTGGGTAATAAAATAATTGAAAAAAAACTTTTTTACAAAAAATAAAACAACCGACTTCCGAAAAAAACAGTACAAACTGAAAAATAACTTTAATTTCGGAAGTCGGTGTCGTTGGTTCCGCATTTTCGTTTTTTGACATAGACTTCCGAAATTAAAGTTATTTTTCAGTTTGTAGTGTTTTTTTTTGGAAGTCGGTTGTTTTATTTTTTGTAAAAAAGTTTTTATTTTTCACTTTTTAGTTGTATCTGTAACCTACCCCACACAAATTCATATATACTTGCAAGATTAGAGGTACCCCAATAACAACTTTGACAGAAAGGAGGGTGTACCGTTTTGCAAATCCGTTCATATATGACGAAGTTATGCCCGCACATAGGTACATAAAAAAAATATATATATAAACATCCGAATTGAGAACCACCTCTTTTTTTTGAAGTCGGTTAAAAAAAAATAACTTGACAGCCTGTTTATAGGCGTGCTATGTGGATACTATAGGTGCGGTTCGATTTGGTGCTTTTGAAGTTGGTGCTATAAACGGCATACCTCGTATTTTTGGACCCTTTTAAATGTTCAGCTAAAACATGTTTTTAAAAGCATCGCGTTACACTTTCAAGGATGGACGGAGAGTTCATTACATAGCTCCGTCGCGTCACTTACTTATAGGTACCATTAGGTGGACGGCTCACGGCCTACCATGGTAACCATAAAAAACTTCTGCTCTCGTCTGCAGATGGCGGTGTCTCAGGCAGGCGGGGACGGCGCGGCCTGCAGCTGACCCAGTGCTCCATATTTGTAGCACCGTGTGCACCGTGGCCGAGAGGGCGTGCAGAGCAAACACATTTAGCTGTCCACGGCGATGACGCGCGTCTTGTCCGTCGGTCGCGCGTCTGTCGCGCATCCGTCGCGCGTTCTGCGGTTGCGCACTTGCACGTAATGACACCTCTTAACAGCAACTCTCTGACAAAATCGACAGAAATATTGTCGACATTCATGCCAAATGTAACGTATGACGAATCCCAGTATCGTACCCCAATACAAATGAAAAAAACGGCAAAAGTATTGTTACAGAGGAACGATTTATGATAAACCTGATAAAATTCTTGAGCGGAGAATATGTCTATCGGTGGTTATAAATATACGATGCAGTTCCATTCCAAGATTTCCAAGTCATCTTGTTATGTGAAGGGTGAGTCGAGCCAAACAGATAGCAACACTCACGTATGCAGATATCAGTCGCTCAGTCGCTCCGCAGGCAATTAGAATTCGAAGCACTCGATATTGAGCCCAGTTTACTGCGCAGGTATTAATAGATGGCGGTGCTGCGTGCTGCGTGCTTGCTTCTCGGTGTCACGCCACGGCCCCGTCACGCGATAGCATCGGCAGATAGTCCCGGAGCATCGAATCAAGTGGTGTCACGTCCGCTGCTGAGAAGGGCCCGACGAGGGCCGACAAAAAGTTGAGCCCGTCGGGATTAGACGCACATCGTTCCCGGAACTCGCCCGACTCCGAACGACTGAGAGTGTTCCCGGAGATAGAGCACTCGCCACTCGCCAGATACAATCGTGCACTTAATACCATAATCGTTTTCTATCGTGAGCTCGAGGGTTGAGGGGAATGCGGCGCAACTGCTCTTCTAATATCCGGATTAAAGATTGCTGTGTTGTAAGATTAGCGAGACCGCAGATCTGATGTTCGCGAAGACATCGTGTTTGATGATAGACTACAATTTGTCTATTTTGCTCCATTCTTGCACTTTTATGATTGCACTCACTTTTGTAAGAATTAGCAAAATGTCACAGAAAGTTGCAAGTGGTTACTCTCACAGGCGGCATGTACTCTCGAAAGCCTAAAGCTATCGCGTTCATAGCGAAAGACATTACAACCAAGACTATTATATAAGGCCGAGGCGTGAACTGATTGCTGCAGAGCGGAGCACAAAGCCCCCGCGAGTTCGTCGCCGCAGCCCTTGCCTCGCTCCCGGCACGTCGCACAGCGGTCCATTATCCGGAGACCCGCTTCCCGTGCTACGAGATTAGTATGCCTTCTCCGTCCCAAAGAATAATTGCCCGCGTCGCACTTTACGTATACGTAAAGTAACAATCATCCATCTATCTGTTTATTATGATTGATGATGCTTCGGATCCTCAGCCGCCGCGCGCCGCACCTCGTGAGGTCGAGTTCGTTGTATGTTGTCGTAATGCCCACACGTCCTGCGGGCCGGCCGGGGCCGCAGGCGTCTCTACTCCATACTATAGGCCGACTCGAGTACGGGTACTTGAGTACAAATTAAATTACCTCTGTTCGGGTTTACTTTTTGCCGAGCGCGATTCCCGGAGCGCGCCGGCCGACGCTGTCCGGCTTCTCTAAATATGGTTTAGGCGTAGTCGCCAGTCACGTCTAGGTAGGGCCCGGCCTCTAATGAATGTGACATGTGCCTCGGAATGGAACGTAAATGTACTGTAAATAGATTAGGTTTACCAAGATATCGGGTATGTTGCCGTTTCCAGGTAATAAGGAGGCGTATCGATTGCGATATTAGTCGCTCGACGCTCGGCGGCAGCTAAGTCGTATTGACTTAGCTGCCGCCGAGCGTGGCAGCAGGTGTGTCTTACAAAACCACCACCTGGGAATTAGGCATGCAACCCGGCCCGAAGCTCCGAACTATCCTAGATTTATAATTCGTTAGCACAGCGCGGCGGCGGGGTGTGTGGCGAGGCATCTGTCACAAAGCGGCGCGGGCGCGCGGCCCAGCGGACACCTGACAGGTCGCCGGCGCAAAAACGCCCCTCCGAGATAATGAAGACTAACTATTAATTGGGTCGAGGCACCGCTGTCACACTGACTGATCGTTTTTGTCAGCGCAAAAACTCGATCGGGTATCGATCAGCGTCGGGCGGAGCGCAGCGGCGCGGAACCGCCGGTCGCCGGTCGCTGGTCGCCACATCCGCGCGACTACTTTTTGTCCGCTGAGCGCTCCAGTGCGCGCTACACGAGCGAGTGGACCCGGCACTGCGCGGCACCGCCCGGCACCGCTGCCCTCGCCTGTCCGGTGACATTTTTAGCTGATCCGAGTAAACCTGCCACGGTGAGGTATTTTCGCGTCCGGCTCACAAAGCCCCGCTCGACCTAGTCGCCGAACTGCCGTGTTCTAATGGACAGCGGAGCGGATTAACCGTTTCGCGCATCAGCCAAAGTTTTTGCACGTTTCTTTGGGTATTAAATTAGAGTAGCTGTACGTCGCGGCCCGACCGCCGCGGAATTAATTGAAATCTACTTTCTAGCTTTTGTTTTATGTGAACAGCAGTACAATGTGGCTGAACGTTCGCATTCACTCGAGATAATGAAGCGGGTTCCATTCTAAATGTTAATGGGGCGCGGGCGCGGGCGGGGCTCATTAGAGCGGAGATATCGCCGTCGACTGCGCACACTTTTTATCACTCGACAGATGCTCGGAACGGCTTGAATACATTACAAACACGTCACTGATGTCACTGATAGCCCCGGCACGCGCTGCAGGCGGACCTTCCTGCGATGCTGTGCTGTGTGTATCACGCACCATCTATCTCCAAACGCGTGTGTTGCTCAAGAATAACACTCGCTGAAAGTGCTGCGTTTCCTCTAAGCCGCGCTCTGGGTGCGCGCGGTGCGCGGAGCCAGTTACAAGCTTATCATTTCCGGGACAATTGACTACATGCAAGCGATTTCTTATGGTTTGATCGTTTATTGACATCCCTGAAGAGCTATGAAGCCTCGTAACCAACATCATCGCAGTCATTGTGCGATTTCATCGAACAGTAATTTGTATGTCAAATCAAATCAAAGTTTTGTCTGCGAGGAATGTGGTGATGCGAGTTCGTCCTCCATGTCGTTCTGCCACGCTGCCAGTGTTGTGCAGTTGGTTTCGTTGGTTCCGCATTTTTTTGACACCGAAATTAAAGTTATTTTTTCACTTTGTAGTGTTTTTTTTTTGGAAAAAAGTTTTTATTTTTCACTTTTTAGTTGTACCTACCTCACACAAAATTTAACACTACTTTCTATGTATATGTATATCGATATCAGTGACAGGAAGTTCTCAAAACATCATCAATAGAAACGAAGTTTTCACTGGTAGAAAGCTACATTATGTGTGAGTGCTATAGGCTATAAATTATGTTTACGTGCATTTTAGCTGAGCTATCACAACTTTTGTCTAGCAAGTCGGAAAGAAATATAATGCGCTGCCTAAACAGTTGTATATAACTAAAAACTATGTATGGCAATCTGGTTCGCCTTAAATAGTTCTACAAAAAAGTCCTCGACACCAAATTACAAACGTTTATATTTTATCTCTTGTTTGAATGAAAAAATAATTTTTAAATATGAATCCTTAACAAAATAAATTATTTTATGATCACAGGGACATTATAGAGATAAGATTTTCCCTTTACAGTATATCAATTGGTCATACATAATTATAGTTTCGGAGATAATAGAAAATTACTAAAACGCAAAATGCCGCTAAAACATTCACGAATACAACTTTCATTCATAATGCTCTACACATGCTTTGTGCAGACGTTTAGAATATAAATAATAACAGATAGAAATATAGAAAATACATTCATTTAGCACAGACCAAAAAACACACAATACACCAGATACATACATCAGATAGCAACAAATCGCGTTGTACTCGTACAAATACGTTACAGAGGTATGAGGAACAGGGTGTAAAGTTCACTCATCCCCCATAGAAAAGGGAGGATCCTCCGACCAGACGAAATGTTGTCTTTCAATGTTGTTTGATCTCACGCTGATGGCAATGCATATTCTAAGTTCTTTTATTTTATTTTTAATCGAGTTTAGTTCACTATGTAGAGACGCCAGCAGATCAAGCTACTACAATCTGTGAAATTTCTTTAATAGATTTTCAACTTTATCGCTAAAGCATTATGTTCAAGGTTGATTGAGAAAATTTGACAGTTTCGGGTAGCTTGATGTGCTGGCGTCTGTACCACACTTTGAAAATGTCGCAGCTCTGACTCATAAGATACAGACAAATGCCTAATTTGGAGGTCACCGAATACTATTGTTAGAATACTATTGTTGTACAAATTGTGATTAATAGATAATTTTGAATTTGAATTATTTGTCAAATAAGTTATTTACAGTAAAGAATAGTCTGGTAAAGTGATAACTTTATCAAGTACTAGCTTCTGCCCGCGACTTCGTCCGCGTGTAACGTTTGGTCCCTCCGCCCCGCCCCGTCCGTCGCAACGCGTCGCCTGCCCGCGACTTCGTCCGCGTGTAATGTTTGGTCCCTCCGCCCCGCCCCGTCCGTCGCAACGCGTCGCCTGTCCGCGACTTCGTCCGCGTGTAATGTTTGGTCCCTCCGCCCCGCCCCGTCCGTCGCAACGCGTCGCCTGTCCGCGACTTCGTCCGCGTGTAATGTTTGGTCCCTCCGCCCCGCCCCGTCCGTCGCAACGCGTCGCCTGCCCGCGCTGTTACTTCGTTTTCGCTTAGCGTTCTTTCTTCATTCGGACTTTTTTTCTTTCTGCTCGGCTCCGAAGAGTCGTAGCGTGATGTTAAATAGCATATTTCAAGAATTGGGCTATCAATCAAATGCAAAAATATTTTTTATATCAGAGTGGTGGTCCCAGAGATTAGCGCGTTCAAACAAACTAACTCTTCAGCTGTATTATTATTATTACATCAACTTGAGATAGTTAGACACAATCGTAAACTAGAATTACGAAGAGGAGAAGGAACGAAGTATTTAAAACAACCAAAACCAATAGAAATCAATAGAACGACACGACTGACACACGACTACACGACGAACGACGAATGACTGACAATATCATCAATCCGCGTAAAACATGAACACCGCGCGCGAGTCAGAAAAATGACGTTGTAGCGGTATCTACAACGTCACATGCGAACAACGCGTCATACTGACGTTACGCAAATCCTGCATCTAGCAAGCAGAGTTTACCGCGCAATTAGCATATACAGACTGTAACGGAAAGGGTATATACATGCCAAGGACACGGCTTCTTTGGACGACATCAAACGATATTGGAAGGGTATTTTAATCCTATCTCCACATGTTCGGAAGTTACGAGATTTTTTAATACATTGATACCAGAAACCAAACTTTTAAAATTGAAATAAGCACATCACTAGCACTAAGTCAGCTGATCGGTGTCATCGAACTATTTGTAAGTAAAAATAAACCTCTTACTCCTGGTAATTCTGAATAAAAGGTTCCGCATGTTTATTTTTTGTTTACAAAATATTATTACTGACTTTTCCTAAACTTTGATTATGTTTGTGAACTAGCTACAATACAATTAATTATATTAAATTAGTATCAAAATTTAACGAAATAATATTTAGATACCTGCTTGCATTGTCACGTATCATTTACACACTTGTTGGATTTTCCTTAGTTGCCCTTTTGTAGAAGATTACTTTTTAGATAATTATTATCTACATAGTAATCTTCCACCCACCTTACCATCGTACCTACAACACAGTAAATACCTAATTCAAAAACAATATTCCTGTAAATTTCCTAACGTTATTCTTAACCTTTTGTTTTGGTGGCCATAAGGATGAACGATGTTTTGCTTTAAATCGATGTTTTATTCGATTCACAGATCGAATCCGGTGCTCTTGAATCGATCTTCTAAATATTCATTCAAAAATCGCAAACAAAAAAAATTTTAAACCCCATTTAACACACCTTTATTTTGTTTACAGTTGCCACTCAGGTAGGTACGTCTAAACTTTTAATAAATAATAATTGATAACCTTTCCGGCGTAATTCTACGACTTTCATTCAGATGGTACAGATGTAGTCGGTTAAAATCACTAAAATATGAACTTCAACTATTGTGTGCCCATAACATAATATTTTTTACACATACGATCCAGGAGTTGTTTCGAAAAATCGTCAGCTCGTATCATTGAATTGATCATAAAAATCGAATCCTTACGTGCATCCAGGAATTAATTGCTTGAATAAACATTATTATTGGCCATTAGAACTTAGAATAGAAAAAGGATTTAGTAGTAACAATTTATGTCCAACTGAACCCAAAACTTCATTTCAATTCACCTCTTCGCAACTTATTCTTCTCCTAGTACAAATAAAATCACAGTGGGTTCCGTTCATAATTTTTAAAAGAAGGTCACTTTTTTAAATAATTATGATGAAAACTATTAACAAGTTAATAGTTTTTTGAAGTGAAAACTTCTTTAGCGGCGTTGAACACTTTTTTGTAATGGGTAAAAAATGTTAAACTCGCGTCAGGACACGTGACCTGATCGAAAATTCGTAAGACGGTAAGTTTTTTAATTACAAAATAATAGCACGCACGCATAATTTTTGTCTGTAGGACTAACCGAAAGAATTATCGGAAGTTCACGGTCTGTCGGTGCAGTTTGAGTGGTACATGGGTTTTATTGGTTTGAGCACGTCTAGTCCTTTAGTCTAATTCAAACGAAGTCAATAAAAAATGTCGCAAAACTACATCTAACTGTGGAAAAAAATTAATAAAGTACTAGGACCGCAAGAGTAACAGGAATTGTTATTGCCGAATTGAAAATTGTGTCGTACAGAACCCTAATTACGTCGTTACACACACAACGAAGCATCATAATGTGTGTAAACAAAATAGGTACCAGGATAGCAGGGAATAGGAGTTTTATTGTTATTGTTTTGCTCGTCAGTCGACTCCTGACCCGCTTCTAGTGCGCTTGTTTCTATCCCTGTGATACGCGCATCAGTTCAGTGCGGCTACACCTAATTGACTTTTTTGTTGTGTTTGCAAAGTGTCGTTAAGTAATAGCGAATATTACGAAATGTTGATATGTGTCGGAGCAGAAGATGGTAATCATCTCAGTGGGTTGGGCGTGGTAGTAGAAGCGTGGCTTGACCTCCGCGATCCCCAGACCTAACCCCGTTAGACTTTTTTTTGTGGGTGTTTAAAAACGTAGGTAGTGCAGTGCAGTGGTAGTGGTGCAGTTAGGTCCATTGTGGACCTAATGAAAGTGCGGATTGAGGCCGCCATAACGACATTAACACCAGACATGCAACGCAATGTTTAGGTGTCCTTGAACAAGCGAGCGGTTTTGGTACTTACGTGTGTACACCGAACCCCATCTTTAAAAATGTAAGTCAATTTACTAAATTAAGCAAAGCTTTAAGATTTTACTGTTTACTCGGTAATAAGTAATAATAAGGGATGAAACTAGTTAACCTACCTAAACTTTGTTTCGATTTTTTACGTAAGTTTTGTTATCTCAGTTTTTACGTGCAATTTCTGGCTTGATATTAACGAGTAAACTGTAAATCGATAATTACGCATTAACTTTTACATCACGGTAAAGTAGGTATGTATGGTTTACTGCGCGCGCGCGCGATGTCGTCACGGCCGGCGCCGACAAAGAACTCCGCCGCCGCTTGCAGTAGGCTAATAAGATAAGACGCGCAGAATTCGCGCCCTTTGGCGGCGCCGGCGGCATATTTTATTTCGGCAGTTTAGGCCGACAAAGAATGCGGTAGACGATAGATACTAGGCGCGCAGAATTACGGAAGAGATTTTTCGTAATATTGGCCATTAACGTGGAAGTCATTGACCTACGTAGTGCGGTGATACGTTTGTTATGATTTGAATTTAAGAAACCCAAGATACCGAAAATTTGGTATCAATTTTTAGAGTATTTTATTTTGAGTTGAAACCCTTCCAATATCGTTTGTTATCATCGAAAGAAGCCGTGCCCTTGGTATGTATACACCCTTTCCGTTACACGCTGTATATGTCAAATATCGTGTAGCAATAAATAGTCAAAGATGCGACATATACAATTTCCCAACATCAATCGCAGTGCAGTTGCCCGCCAGACACAACACCCGTCTTGTCGGAGGATCCTCCCTTTTCTATGGGGGATGAGTAAACTTTACACCCTGTTCCTCATACCTCTGTAACGTATTTATACGAGTACAACGCGATTTGTTGCTTAAGCAATGTGCAGACGAACTAACCCAATCAACTTAAAAACGCACTGATAAAACCTATACAATATGTAACAAAAACCCTGTCCGATCCTTAAGAGTATTATTCGGCATCGTACTGCGTACACATATGCGTAATCATTTAATGGATTTGAGATTATTATTTTTCCCCAATGAATATCATTAAATTAAAATAAAAAATAAAAACTGACCAAAGGCAACACTGATCGGTCGACAAAGTTCACGTCTTACTACCTACAGTTTTGTGTCAAAGAAGCCGCCCGTGTCATGAACCGCGCTTAGTCGCGTGCCGCCAAACATACCTACACTACGCGCGGTGCGCGTAGGTATCAGCTGATATTGTTTTGTAGGCATATTAATCCGGATTTCAGATACTCTCTGTATTTTGTGATTTTGACTTAATTCTGTTTATCAAGGAACAATTAATTTAATTAAATGTAGCCCTGATAAGGGCTTTTTTTTAAATGTGATGTGCTTCTGGCAATGTACTTACCGACTGCAGGTGTTAGTTTATTAAAACGTTCACTTGTTGTTGTTGCATACTTCGGCGATCATGCTCCACATGTCCACCTCCAACGCTAATACACATTCGACACCTTTTTGCTAAATTTACAAAAAAAAACACACACAAACACATTTACAAAATTCCATTCTTGGTTCGTAATCAGTGGGCAGAAGGGATTGAACCCGCCGGTAGTGATAAGGGTGCTGACCATCTCCCTTCAGCACACTCCAAACCGCACTGTGGTTTGTGTCTAATCGTCGCGCAACAGAGCGTGTGCTTTGCGTGGGGTCCGCGGCAAACATATCCAGCACTTGTTCCTCAATTTCCTCGTTGCGCTCTCGTGGTCTTCCAGCATCAGTTGCCTGCGACTCGTGCCCATGAACACTGCCTGTGGTGTATACACCGTTATGCAGGCGTTGGAACGCACGCTCCGACGGTACTGTCACACCTGGTCTATTAGCGAAACGCACCTCGTACGTATTACGCGCAGCTGCATAATTGCAGTCGGTCTTGCCTAAGCACATCAACATATTAAAATATTCCTGATTAGAATACGAAGTTTCGCGAAGACATTGTTCGCGAAACGACAGCGCTTGATACGTACGGACGTCAGATCGAAAGCTATCTCCACGAAAGACTAGCAACAAGTATCGCGTCGGTAGGTAACTAGGCGGCGACATCAAAAGAGTCGGCGACTAGTTGAAAGAGTGTCTACGACGCGGTAGTGTAGGGCGGTGTTCTTTGAAATAAAAATAGGTAAAAATAATAAGATTTTGCCGGCGGGTGGAGTGTTGTCAACTTATGAAAATTTGCCATATTCAGTGTTAAATTTCGCATGGATTATAAAAATTAAAAATCAATAACTTTTGGTTTTTATGAGTTACATTTTTATAACAATTTTTTCTAGTACGTATGTTGACCCAGGAATACGCCTTTATTGGATCGGACAGGGTTTTTGTTACAGATTGTATATAAGAAAAATTCTAAAACCGACCCTAGTAACTATCGCCCTATCGCGCTGTTACCAACTGCATCTAAAATCTTTGAGAAGGCCATGTGTGACCGCGTATACTCTTTCTGTGAAAAATATAAAATACTTGACGACTGCCAAAACGGTTTCCGTAAAAACAAGTCTACAACGTTAGCAGTCTACAAATACGTACAATAGGCTCTATTATTAATAATAAAAACTACGCCATAGGTATGCTGCTCGATATGACCAAAGCCTACGATAAGGTACAATTTAAAATACTTTTAGACAAGTTACATGGCATAGACATGGCATGGCATGACATTGTAAGTTAATCAATACTTGGCCACTTTGACATTGTAAGTTAATTTTAATATTTCTACACCGGCAACGGTAGTGTATGTGAAACTGTTTAATATTAAGACCTTAATGCTGAGAAATAAATGTTTTATTATTATTATTATAGGAATACGAGGAAAAGCTCATGAGTGGTCTGCATCATACCTAAAGGATAGAGTACAAATAGAAATTGAATATTTTGATGACAATACAAATGAAATAATTAAAATGAGATCCGATAGTAAAGCAGTTAACGCGTAAATTCCCCAAGGGAGTGTGATAGGCTGCCTCTTGTTTCTTATCTATATAAACGACCTTCCTAAAATCATAAACGGACCATGTGTTCTATTTGCGGACGATATCTCGCTGCTCACTCCAAGCCAGAACGATGACGATATAAACGCCAAATTAAACTCCCTTCTTTCTACAGCTGTAAATTGGATGGATAACGATAATCTAGAAATTAACTTCACCAAAAAAATTACCAAATTAATTACTTTTCATCCCCATCAAAAACCACCATTAAAATTTAATTTAATTTTTAATAATGCAAAACTGGAACAAGTAAACGAATTTACTCTCCTCGGTTTGTCTATACATAGATACCCACATAAATTGGAAATCCCATATACAGAAAATAAGAGCAAAACTGTCAAAATGTTCATATGCCCTACGCGAAATTAAAAAAAGACTACCAACTTGCAAACTGCATTTGTCACCTACTATGCATTTGCCCAGGCATGGCTCAGCTATGGGGTCATGCTGTGGGGTAACAATACAGATTCACAAACCATATTTATTTTACAAAAGAAGTTAATTCGAATAATAACCAACATAGCACAAACAGATAGCTGCAAACCACACTTTCAAAAACACAAAATACTCACACTTCCCTGTTTATATGTATATCTTAGAATTATGTAAATTTGTCAGGAAACACCCAGATTTTTACACCACTTGCGAAGAAACACAAACAAGATACACCTTTCGAAACAACAGAACCAAATTAAACATACCTCAATCCCGACTCAAAATGCACTCAACCAGCCCTTTAGTTCATCATTTCAGCCGATAGACGTCCACTGCTGGACATAGGCCTCCCCCAAGTGTCGCCACATTGACCGGTCCCGTGCGACTCGCATCCAGCGGATTCCCGCAACCTTCACCAGGTCATCGGTCCACCTAGTGGGAGGCCTTCCAACGCAACGTCTTCCGGTTCGCGGTCGCCACTCCAGAACTTTTCGGCCCCATCGGCCATCCGTTCTGCGAGCAATGTGCCCTGCCCACTGCCACTTAAGTTTGGCAATTCTTCGGGCTACGTCGGTAACCTTGGTTCTCTTGCGGATGTCCTCATTTCTGATTCGATCACGCAAGGAAACTCCGAGCATAGCCCTCTCCATTGCCCTTTGAGTGACTTTAAGCCTTCTGATGAGGCCCATTGTGAGCGACCACGTTTCAGTCCCGTATGTGATCACTGGCAACACACACTGGTCATAGACTTTCGTCTTGAGACACTGTGGTAAGTTGGACGAGAAGATACCGCGCAGCCTCCCGAACGCCGCCCAGCCGAGTTGGATTCGACGATTGACCTCTTTCTCGAAGTTAGACCTACCTAACTGGACCGTTTGTCCCAGGTACACATAATCGTCTACAACTTCGAGTGTTGAGTCTCCGATCTTGATAGGAGTGGGTGTGACATGGGCATTCAGCATGATCTTGGTTTTGTCCATGTTCATTTTAAGACCCACTCTTCCGGAAGCTCTGCTGAGGTCATCGAGCATTATACTGAGGTCCTCCATGGTCTCAGCCATGACCACTATATCGTCGGCAAACCGAAGGTGAGTGATGTACTCGCCATTGATGTTGATGCCTAGCCCTCTCCAGTCCAGAACCTTGAAGACATCCTCTAGTGCAGCGGTGAACAGTTTCGGAGATATGACGTCTCCCTGTCTCACCCCTCGCTGCAGAAGGATAGGTTCGGAAGCTTGGTCCTGAAGTCGGACTGACATGGTGGCGTTTTTGTACAAACACTTCAACACCTCGATGTACCGATAGTCGATTTGGCACCGTTGGAGAGACTGCAGTACAGCCCAGGTCTCGATCGAATCGAAGGCTTTCTCGTAGTCCACAAACGCTAAACAGAGTGGCAGGTTATACTCTTCGGTCTTCTGTATAACTTGCCGCAGCGTATGTATGTGGTCCACGGTGCTAAAGCCTTTTTGGAAACCGGCTTGTTCGGGAGGCTGAAAATCGTCAAACCTGCGCGCGAGACGATTCGTGATGACTCTTGAAAACAACTTGTAGACATGGCTTAGAAGTGAGATGGGCCTATAATTCTTCAACCGGGCATTGTCGCCCTTCTTGAAGAAGAGTACCACCACACCCCTGCACCATGCCTGTGGCGTTTTCCCCTCGAGTATGACGGAATTAAACAGCTTCTGAAGGGCCTCAAGTACCGGTTTTCCACCCGCCTTCAGGAGTTCGGCCGTAATTCCGTCATCACCTGGTGCTTTGTTGTTCTTGAGCTGTTTCAGAGCCATCCTAATCTCGTACAGGCTGAAGTCCGGGATGTCTTCGGTATAGTGTCGGGTCAGTCTAGCCCTTTAGTTATGTCCATAAAAAATTATAATAAATTACAAAATGTCATTAGAGAAGTAAACAAAAGAAATACATTTATTAATAAAAAAAATTGAAACAATTTCTGGAATCCAAGTCTTACTACTCAGTAAAGGAGTTTTTAGATGACGAATCGATTGCAAAATAAAATTATCTATATATCTCGTATACACCAAACATTATGAAATATATACACTTCTGGACACATCTATTGGCCCACCTTGTATTTTCAGTTTCGTTTGGTCCTAGCTAAAATTTTATATTAGGTCGAGCAAAAAGTTTTTATGCAGTTTTGAACCTGGCACATTCACAATTTCATTCAATAGTCTTTTTTTGAATTTCGAACACAGAATTTAAAGAAACAAAAGACAATTTGGAGCCTGTTTGTTGATATCAAACAATCGAATACTAAGAAAACTTGGTTTTATTGGTTTACTTGGATTTAATTCTTGAAAAAGTGATTGATATCTTTGGTTTTGCAACAAACATTACTTATTCTTAACATTAAGGTGAGGTTCTATCAATAATCTATGGATATTTCACCTGAAGTCGCCGCCCAAGCTGTGGCACTTATTCAGGCCGGACACAGCCAAAGAAACGTGAGTGCTCAACTTAATTTAAGTCGATCTGCGGTCCGAAATGTTTATCGGAGGTACCTAGAGACTGGCGGCTTTGTTCGTCGCCAAGGAAGGCCACGATCTCGGGTCACAACTGAAAGGCAGGATCGATTCATCGTGACGACCAGCTTGAGAAATCGTCACCTTACCTCCATTGAGATACAAAACCAACTTCGCGACTTCCACGGAGTATCTGTGAGCGCTCGAACTGTTCGGAGAAGGTTAAAAGAACGCGATATGGTACCACACAAGCCAGCTAATGGGCCCAAACTAACGCGAGCCCACTGAACAGCGCGCCTTCATTTCGCACGCAGTCATTTAAATTGGACACAGCAAGATTGGAGCCGTGTACTCTTTTCTGATGAGTCTAAAATTGTGTTACATGCCAATGATGGAAGGAAGAAGGTCTACCGACGTAAGGGAGAGCGTTTCACACAATGCTGCTTTGAAGAGAGGGTTGCTTATGGCGGTGGCTCATGGACTGTCTGGGGCGGTGTATCCGCGAGCGGCAAAACTCAACTTGAGGTTGTTACAGGACCATGGCTGCCAACATTAAATGCTGAAAGGTACATTCGTGAGTGCTTAGAACCTCACGTGATACCATACGCGGACTATGTGGGCCCAAATTTCCTTTTTATGCATGATAATGCAAGAGCCCATGCGGCCGGCATCGTCAGGGAATATCTTCGGGATGTGAACATCACAGTTATGGACTGGCCAGCCAGAAGCCCAGACATGAACCCCATTGAGCACATGTGGGACGAGCTAAAAAGACGTGTTAGGGCTCGTCAGCCAGTTGCCCAGACGATGCAGGAGTTGAAAACTGCCATAGAAGAGGAATGGGAGATGATCCCTCAAAATTTCATAGAGCGGTTGATAAACTCTATGCCTAATCGTATGAGAGCTGTGGTAGATGCCCATGGAGGCAACACGCGTTATTAAATTAAACCTTTATTTGATAAAACATGTTTTTTATTCAAAAATCAATTGCCTTTAACAAGGCGCATATCCGACTTGTTAGCGTAGCTCCATGTCGTATGGTATTCTGAATTCAAATTTAAAACAATACGATCGAAAAAGATGGTAAAATGTATCAGGTTTAAAACTGCATCAACAGTTTTTGTTCAATCTAGCAATCATATTTCGGTAGGGGCCATCGAAACCTAAACTCTAAGGTGGGCCAATAGATGTGTCCAGAAGTGTATAATATGGAATATAGAAAATCTAATATAGATAAGAAAATATGAATACATAAATAAAAACATAATTTAATAATAATGAAAACACTTTTATTTTTTTTTCCTGGTGGGAAATCATCAAATGACCGCTGCCGCTCTGGGTGGAGCGGAAGGGAGTGTCAGACTCTTACTGACTAAAACCCACCCATGTTCCTTCCTTCGCCCTTTATGTTCCGGGGCAGCGGTAACCCTTTCGGACAATCCCGCTGACCCGGCAGGCTTCGGCCCTAAGGGGCCCCTCGGATTATGCTGACATCTCTTTGAGGCGCGCGTGGAACACTTACGCGCCGACCAGCACGGGCCTGGTCCTGATCGGGCGGTGAGCTACCCATTGCTCTCCGCCCGCAGGCCCGCGCCTACGGTGGCCGGTAGTCGTCACTCGACTCCCGACGCCCGGGGCGTCTCCCGCGGCGGCTGGGACGGGAGGCTCTCTCCCTCATCCGACCCGCCACCTCCTTCGCTAGCATGACTGCTTCGCAGAAGGAGGCGACTGCCTCCCACTCCCTCTCGCTCCGGACCATGGCTTGCACCAGGGCCGGGCGCGAGAGGCCGCTGCCGCTGCCGATCGCCTCTACGAGGACACGGCGGTGCTCCGCCCAAGCGGGGCAGACCTCCACCGTGTGCTCCACCGTGTCCTCTGGGCGATCCTGGCAATGGTGACACCCGGGCGTTTCCTCCCGCCTAATGATGTGCAACCTCCCGAAACTTCCGTGTCCGGAGAGGACCTGCGTCAGGCGGTAGGTGAGGGCGCCGTGGCGCCTCTCTAGCCACTCCTCAAAGAGGGGTCTTATCGCCTTATTAATGAAAACACTGTTAAGAATTACATAATAATTACCAGCATATTCTTACGTAATACATAAAATAACTAATATACAGGCATAGTATATTAGTTATTTTATGTATTGCGTAAGATATACACAAAACTTCATATATATATAAAGGTATATACCCATATACAGGGTTATTGGTAAAACACCAACAACCTCTTAAGAGGTCATTGTACTCATCATTATGAACAACTTTTACTATGGGACCAAACCAGAAATCGCGAAAAAAAATCAGCTTACATTTTGACGAGTTAGACGAACATAAATGTAGGGAACAGCTGATTTTTTTCTTTTCTTGTCTTCACCGGACAGGCCTGCCGATATCGACGATGAGGCGGAGTGGTTCCGGGAGGCCATGTCCGAGATCTGTGACGTGGCAATGCCCAGAGTCCGGCCAGGACGCGCCCGGCGTCGGGCGTAATGGTGGTCACAGGAGTTGGAGTCGCTACGCAAGGCGTGCGTCGACGCGCGACACCTGTACACCAGGCACCGCAGGCTCCGCATTCGCCCTCCGGATGCGGAAGCCACGGAGGCGGAGCTGTACGAGGGGTACAGAGCGGCGAAGACTGCCCTCCAAGAGGCTATCCAGCGGGCCAAGGATATGGCCCGCGAGGAGATGGTGGAGACTCTGAACAGAGATCCATGGGGCGCCCTTATAAAATGGTGCGGAATAAACTCCGCACCTGTGCCCCCCCGCTGACGCAGAGTCTCCGCCCCCAGCTGGTGGAGGAGGTGGTGAGCGCTGTGTTCCCATCACGGGGGGTGCAAATGGCTCCGCTAATTGCGGTGCCCGAAGTTGACTACGCGGATGACGACGACATCTCTGAAGTGACCGGGGTAGAACTGAGAGTGGCGGTAGGAAGGTTGAAGGCCAAAAATACCGCCCCAGGACCCGACCCGGAATGGAACCGGCGAGAGATGTCGTGCGGTGTCCCGCAGGAATCGGTTGTGGGTCGTTCCTGTAGGACATCGGCTACGACTGGGTGCTGCGGGCCGACCTCCCTGATGGCGTCAGCGTGGTTTGCTACGCTGACGACACGCTGGTTCTGGCGCAGGGGAGGTCGCATCAGGCGGTGGCCGACGCGATGATACGCGGGGTTGCGATAGTCGTGGAGAGGATCCGGCAGTTGGGTCTCGAGGTGGCATTGCACAAGTACGAGGCCATGGCGTTACATGGGCCCCGGATGGCGCCACCACCGGGATCCCAACTAACGGTAGGAGGGGTTTACATCGACGTCGAGACGACGATGAAGTACTTCGGTCTCGTCCTCGACAGCCGGTGGAACTTCGTCGAGCATTTCCGACGTTTGGCCCCCAAACTGGAACGGGCTGGGGCCGCCTTCAAGCGGCTCTCGCCCAACCTTAGGGGACCAAACGCCTCCTGCCGGAGGCTTTACGCGCGGGTCGTGTGGTCCATGGCCCTATACGGGGCCCCGGTGTGGGCGCGTTCACTGCGGCGGCGAGCCGCCCACTACCTGAACGCGCCCCAGAAGGTGGTAGCCGTAAGGCTCATCCAGGGCTACCGCACGATCTCGGGCGAGGCGGCAAGTCTTCTTGCCGGACTGCCGCCATGGGATCTGGAGGCGGTAGTCCTCGCGCGCCTGTATGAGTAGGGCGCGGAGGCACTACGAAGGGGGGAAAGTCCGCTCCCGCGGCAAATTGCGGCGGAGCGGACAGATATCCGGCTCGATCTCATAGCGACATGGAAAGAGCGACTGTCGCAACCCAGCGCATGGCACGCCGCGACAGCGGCGATAAGACCCCTCTTTGAGGAGTGCCTAGAGAGGCGCCACGGCGCCCTCACCTACCGCCTGACGCAGGTCCTCGCCGGACACGGAAGTTTCGGGAGGTTCCTGCACATCATCAGGCGGGAGGAAACGCCCGGGTGTCACCATTGCCAGGATCGCCCAGAGGACACGGTGGAGCACACGGTGGAGGTCTGCCCCGCTTGGGCGGAGCACCGCCGTGTCCTCGTAGAGGCGATCGGCAGCGGCGGCGGCCTCTCGCGCCCGACCCTGGTGAAGGCCATGGTCCGGGGCGAGAGGGAGTGGGAGGCAGTCGCCTCCTTCTGCGAAGCAGTCATGCTAGCGAAGGAGGTGGCGGGACGGATGAGGGAGAGAGCCTCCCGTCCCAGCCGCCGCGGGAGACGCTCCGGGCGTCGGGAGCCGCGTGACGACTCCCGGCCACCGTAGGCGCGGGCCTGCGGGCGAAGAGCAATGGGTAGCTCACCGCCCGATCAGGACCAGGCCCGTGCCGGACAGCGCGTAACTGTTCCACGCGCGCCTCAAAGAGATGTCAGCATTATCTGAGGGGCCCCCTAGGGCCGAAGCCTGCCGGGTCAGCGGAATTGTCCGAAAGGGTTACCGCTACCCCGGAACATAAAGGGTAAAGGAAGGAACACGGGTGGGTTTTAGTCAGTAAGAGTCTGACACTCCCTTCCGCTCCACCCAGAGCGGGAGGAGTCATTTGATGAATTCCCATCCGGAAAAAAAAAAGGGGTAGTAATGTCATATTTCATCATATTGTAAATAATGTCAATTAAATGTAATATTAATAAATAATTAGTCAATTATCATTTATTTTAACATGCATGTCAATTGTAAATTATAATAGAGGGCCGGTAATGTCATATTTTATCATTTAAAAATTCTTCGATAGAGTAATACGTCTTAACTGTTAGAAATAAATACAATTTATTTTTGAACTTGCGGACACTATCTTCACTCCTTATACATTTTGGTAATTTATTATAGACCTTCGGAGCCACCACAAAAATACTGTTTCTGTATAGTGCGGTACTAGATCCGACTGTTTGTAACCGATCACAACGGCGCTGACTAGTTACTCGATCAAATTTATGTAAATTATTTTTGACGAACATAGACGTTTCATAGAAGTACAGCGACGGCATAGTTAATATTTTCGTATTTTTAAAAAACGGTTTGCAGCTGTCCGTTGTTTGAAAATTATAAATAGCTCTTATGCACCTTTTTTGACACTTGAATACCATATCTTTACCGGCGGCATTGCCCCAAAATATAATTCCATATCTCAATAATAGGTATGTTAAGTAATTAACATCACAAGACACAGAACATTAAATTAAATTATTTGCCATATGTCAGCTAGCCAGCCAAGCTTACATATTTATGCATTGCTGGGTTCTGTTCACATAGCTGTCACTTGAAGTCACAAATGATAAACTAGGACCATCGAAGTAAAATAAATAAGTTAATGCTAACAACAACAATAAATCCATGGTCAGCAAGACGACCAGTTACCACAAGCAGCACCCGTTCACGAGCATAACGCAGAGATCAGCCATTACCCCTCTCGCCATATTTGAGGGAAGGGGGCAACCCGACCCTACCGCAAGCAGTGACATCTAAGGGAGCATGACGAACTTCCTCCCGGTTGTTCAGGCAAGAATAATATGATCAATCGTCGAGGTCACTAGCTAACCACATATTGCAATCAACTCATTAAAAACATTTAAATGAGTAGATTATTTCAATAATACATTCAAATAAAATTAAACTGAATTGACATGAACAGTTAAATAAAAATAAAGAATTATATGAACTCATATAACCTGTCAGCAAGCAAATTCTGGAGAAAGAACATAAACATTGTCTTGGGTTAATGAGGGCGACCAACTATTCTTATCGTGTAAGTAGTCGTTGATGGAATAGTACGCCTTTGAACAAAGGTTGGATTTTACTTGTGCTGTAAACGCATTAAAAGGCAAGCCTAGCAAAGAAGAGGGTATTATCTTGTTATAAAAGGTTATACCAAGCCCAACAAATGAGCCTTATGAAGCCGGTGAAAGGGGGCACGTAGTTTGACCTTATTTCTAGTGTTAACACTGTGAATATCACTGTTTTTAGTGTACAAGTGTAAATTTTGCCTAATATACAATATGTAACAAAAACCCTGTCCGATCCTTAAGAGTATTATTCGGCATCGTACTGCGTACACATATACACGACGTAATCATTTAATGGATTTGAGATTATTATTTTTCCCCAGTGAATATCATTAAATTAAAATAAAAAATAAAAACTGACCAAAGGCAACACTGATCGCTCGACAAAGTTCACGTCTTACTACCTACAGTTTTGTGTCAAAGAAGCCGCCCGTGTCATGAACCGCGCTTAGTCGCGTGCCGCCAAACATACCTACACTACGCGCGGTGCGCGTAGGTATCAGCTGATATTGTTTTGTAGGTATATAGTAATCCGGATTTCAGATACTCTCTGTATTTTGTGTTTTTGACTTAATTCTGTTTATCAAGAAACAATTAATTTAATTAAATGTAGCCCTGATAAGGGCTTTTTTTTTAAATGTGATGTGCTTCTGGCAATGTACTTACCGACTGCAGGTGTTAGTTTATTAAAACGTTCACTTGTTGTTGTTGCATACTTCGGCGATCGTGCTCCACATGTCCACCTCCAACACTAATACACATTCGACACCTTTTTGCTAAATTTGCACGTACTCCTTGCAGCGCGCGTGTCCGATTTAAGTGAATCGAAAGCTGCCACAATCCGAGTTCTGACTTCGATTTCCGAATCGCACTCTCTTTTGTAAACTATTTGTTTAACATGACCCCATAAATAAAAATCCAGAGGCGTAAGATCGGGTGATCGTGCTGGCCACGAAACTGGTCCCCCACGACCAATCCATTGCCTTGGGAACTGAGTATCTAGATACTCGCGCACCGCACGCGAAAAATGTGGTGGCGCGCCGTCATGTTGGAACCACATTGAGCGATGGAAATTGAGGTCTAAGCACATCAACATATTAAAATATTCCTGATTAGAATACGACATTGTTCGCGAAACGACAGCGCTTGATACGTACGGACGTCAGATCGAAAGCTATCTCCACGAAAGACTAGCAACAAGTATCGCGTCGGTAGGTAACTAGGCGGCGACATCAAAAGAGTCGGCGACTAGTTGAAAGAGTGTCTGCGACGCGGTAGTGTAGGGCGGTGTTCTTTGAAATAAAAATAGGTAAAAATAAAAAGATTTTGCCGGCGGGTGGAGTGTTGTCAACTTATGAAAATTTGCCATATTCAGTGTTAAATTTCGCATGGATTATAAAAATTAAAAATCAATAACTTTTGGTTTTTATGAGTTACATTTTTATAACAATTTTTTCTAGTACGTATGTTGACCCAGGAATACGCCTTTATTGGATCGGACAGGGTTTTTGTTACAGATTGTATAAGATGTATTTTTATTTATTTTTTTATTTTTTTCTATATCAACCTTACAACTATTATAACAGGCCTAACCGAATGCGACAGTGTAGTTATCCACTTAAAATTAACTTATTTATCCATACATACCTAACAACAAATAATATAATTTTTTACCTTACATAACTAACTATCTATCTATCTATACTTATAATAAATCTGTAGAAGTGAAAATTCTGTACATTAAAAATATCAAAAAAATAAATGGCGGGGGGTGTTACTAGACCGACACCGAACCCAAAAATGTGATTAAAAAAATTTTTGTCTGTCTGTCTGTCTGTCTGTTTGTTCAGGCATCACGCAAAAACTACCGCTTCGATTACGATGGAACTTGGTATAATTATTCTTTAATATCCTGGGCACTACACTGGGTACTTTTTATCCCGGAAAAGTATATACAATAAAAACGAACTTAATTTTGCGTTTCGATCCCTAGACCCGATTACTGTACCAACCGCAAATAATAAGTTTGTCGTAGGTTACGTCACCCGCAGTGGAGTTCACTAAGGGGCGCTGCACACGGCTAAGATACTATAATATTATAATATTTTCAAAAAACTACATAATGTAGGGGTAGTATATAATAAAGCTTATACTAATATGTTTCTTTAAAATACGCCTCAAGAATAGATTAGGGGTGTCAAAGTTTCTATGGAAATTAAAACAAAAGGTAAAGATTCATGTACTTTAGGGTTTTTCAAGAGTCAACCCCTGGCGGGGTGGAAAGAGTTCGGGCCAAATTTCACTGTGAAAATGGGTATAAATAACGTTTTTATTCAACAATTGAAACGTACCAAACGATTTTTAAAAAACAGTGAAAAGGGACGTTGTATATTTATGAACAATCTTATTCCTTTAATTTTAACAACTTTGTCATTACTACATCACTGGATACTTTGACATTAGAGTTTTCTAAAGCCATTATCAGAGGATCATACTATCATAGTCAGTCGTCAGTCCGTTTAACTTAATTACCGCCACAAAATCATCATCAAGAGGATAGTTTATATCCTGTAATTGTTGTGATAATTCAACTATCTTACTGAAATAACTGTCCATATCATCACCGCAGAGTTTTGTACTAAATAGCATTCGTAGTAATGATAATCTTCTACAGAGCCTCTTATCCTCGAAAGCCTTTTCAAGGTTAGACCACGCTTCTTGGCGCGTTCTTACAATAGCGAATTTGCGTAAATATATTCGAATTTACGGACAAGCTTATCATGGCCAGTTCCTTTTGTGACTTCTTTTCGTCACATTATCCGTTGCTCTAGACGCAATCCCACAAGTCTTCATGGATCAAAATCATTTTCATTATGAATTTCCATTATCCATAGTACTCTGATCCTCGTAATTCATAGTTTTGAATCAGCGAAGATGACGTACCTTGGTACCTGGTGAATTAGTTGAAGTCACACCGGTCATACCAGCCGGCTATTTTGTTGATAGCGGATAGCACAGTTTCGAAAAAAAAAAAACACTTATTTTCCTCATAGGGTTCCGGGCTCATAACCTGATGGATTAGTAGGAAAATTAGAATATATTAAAAGATGTGATGTGTTTTAGCATCATAACTGTACTTTGAGGGTCGAGAGGAAACTAAAACTTGGCTGGAAAATAAAATCCACTCTCGACCCCCAAGCATCGAGATACGCCGTGGGTTAAAAAAATCCATCCATCCATACAAATTTTCACGTTTATAATATTATATAGAAGGAAGGATGCTAACTACATATATGACTGGACAGAAAAAAAATGGAAATAATATAGGTTATGATGACCTGTATAAAATTTTCCTTTCTCTTATGTTTTAAAAATTACAGGGTCTCGAACTATGGACGACTACGAGGAGTTACCACTTCCAGTCGAAAAACAAATTCGAATTTTACATTCATCGCCAGTGCATACATCTAGGGATTCACCTCTAACAGTTGAACAACAAGTGATAATAGTTGAAATGGAAAACTTAGGCTTTACTGGCAGTTTCTGCGACAATAGTACCACAGATATTTCATTAGCCTCACATTTGTCACCAATGTCAGTATTTATACCCAACGAAATACCTCTTGAAGAGCCAGAATATTCTTCAGTTCAAAGTAAACAAGAGCTTACACCACTTTTTCCTCCAATCCAATATGTGCAGCCATTGTTAAGCCCTAGCATATTATTAGAAACACCACTACATCTAACATTAATAATGAAACATTACCAGAAACAGGGATAGACTTTGATGATGATGATTCTATGGCAAACCAGGCTAATTACGTTCCTTCAAATATTAAAAGTCAGCCATCCCCAATGTAGAAGAAAGAAAAGAAAAGAAAGAAAAAAAGAAATGTCACCAATTACACCATCGTCTGATCAACCTCCTCTACTAAACAATTTGAATACCCCACAACAGTCTGTAACATAATGTACATACTCACAGTTATCTACATTCATTCCTCCAGGTCAGACAAGCATTCCGTTACCGTTAGGCGCTGATCTGACTATTCCTCACGACACCAGGTCACGTTTAATCCATAATCAGTACACAGACAGTCGTCAAACTTTAACATAACACTACGACGATTTAGTGACATCCAAGGGCTGGAAATTTCGCTCACACTCATTGATATCATTTTTCCTATAAACACTATACTTTTAATACGCTTTTAATACGAAATAACTATATATTTAATTGTATTTTATTAATATATTTTATTATGACAGTTCTGACAACGACGTTTAATACGTCGCCATGACAAGTTTGCTTATAAATTCTTATCAGCCTGTAACTTTTAGCTGAAAATATATTAATACTGCTGCAAATCAATACTGGCCATCAGCCTATTTCAAATTCATATTTATTTCTACGTTGCTATTCTACGAGGTTACCTTATGAATCTAAGCAATGCAAGGAGCAGTTGGAGTTCGAGTTTCGCCTCGAAAGCGAACCCTCAAGATAGTGCTGGTACTCCGGAGTCACCTATCCAGGGAACTTGGTGTGTCCCTCTCCAAGACTCCGGTACCTGACGGACTCACGCTACACCTCCGACCTCCGTCCTCCGTACCAGTCGGACCGCTGGCGTGCCTCGCCGGAACACCCTCTACTGGGCCGCGCCTCAACCGAGGGCCGTCTCTCCTGGCGGGCTGACCGCGTGCTGCCGTGCCTGCTCTCTCGCGCCGCCGTGCCTGCTCTCTCGCGCCGCCGTGCCTGCTCTCTCTCGCGCCGCCGTGCCTGTTCTCTCGCGCCGCCGTGCCTGCTCTCTCGAGCGGCTGTGCCTGCTGTCTCGTGTGGCCGTGCTGCGACCTACTTCTGCCGAGTGGGCCCCCTACGGGTATCCTCCGTGCCGCACACGCACCAGCACCTTGCCACGACCGCACCTGCACCTGTCATCGACACCTGCCTCGCGTCGCGTCTACCTCTTCAGCCTCCTCAACCCACCAATCACCCATCTTCATCCTTCCTCACCCACACACTATACACCACTGACCAGTTCATCTCCATTTTTTATGTATAACCTTTATTTATTAATAAACCTTTAATTAACTTCAACTTCCCTTTCTTTAATTTAAACTTAGTTTCTTGTCGCTACACGACAAGTCTTTTGAAATAGAAGAGCCAGTATCAGTAAACTCCATTAGTGAAAGTTATCAAGAGGAGGCTGATTCCCCTTTGCCAAAAAGAAATAAAAGAAAGTTATCAGAACTGTGGATAAAAAAAAACCAAAGGAAATTTTAAAAAAAACAGTGGCACTGCGTATACTTCGGCTCTAGGAAATAATAAACCTGCAAAAGAGTGCAGCTATGAACCTTGCAAATGTCAAAAACAATGTCACTTAAAATTTGACTGTGAAACAAGACAAAAGTTTTTTGATTCTTTCTGGGGCTTAGGGGTTCTTGACAGGCAAAGAGATTTTTTGTCCAAAAACGTAACTGTAACTGAAGCTACAGGATCACGTGTTAAAATTTCTAGAAGAAAGTTTACACTCCAGTACAGTTTTAAAGTAAATTCAGATACCGTTTTAGTTTGTCAGCCTTTTTGTTTGAAAACATTGCATATAAGCGGCAAAACGGTCCGCACTGCTTTAGATAAAGCACGCAGAGGTGTTTGTGAAATTATATCACCCGATAAACGAGGATTGAATAAATATGACAATAAAAAAATTCAATGCGTCAAAGATCATATTGATTTGTTTCCAGCAGTACCATCACACTGGTGTTGTAAAGATACAAATAAATATATATATATATATATATATATATTTTGGATTGGAGCCTACATTAAGTAGAGAAAAACTGTATCTATTATATAAAGAACATTGCATGGAGAATAACAACGTTCCTATCTGCAAGACTTGATACAAAGAATTAATTCTGGAAAAGAATGTAGATTTTCACAAGCCGAGTAAAGACCAATGTTGGTGTCATAAGTTTGAGCAGTTATCCGAAGAAGAACAGAAAGAAAAACAGGAGTATGAAGAACATGTTAATAGGAAATAATATGCCAAAGAAGA
This sequence comes from Apamea monoglypha, assembly GCA_911387795.2. Classification (NCBI taxonomy): domain Eukaryota; kingdom Metazoa; phylum Arthropoda; class Insecta; order Lepidoptera; family Noctuidae; genus Apamea; species Apamea monoglypha. Next base: position 79,925 of record OU426933.1, on the reverse strand, counting down.
AGAGAAGACTGATAAATTAAAGGCAATGGTTGACTCTACTCTTCTTGTATGTACCTTTGATTTCCTGTCTTTTATAAAAGGAAATTGGGCTGTATGAATTTCACAATACATAATGCAGTGAGCAAACAGGGCTATTGTTACTTTTGGCCAGACTACGAGGGGAACAGATGGGCAAATGAAGTCTCAACATGTTTGTATACTTATATCACCAAGCTTACCAATGTGGAACTCCTGATTCTTTATTCCGACTGCTGCCCAGGACAAAACCGAAATTCAGTGATAAGATCTGTAATGTAATCTAAGATATGTAATGATGTCTCCAGAAAATAATGTAAAAAATATTGATTACATGTTTCTCGAACCAGGTAACACCCACATGGAATGTGATAACATGCATTCTAAAATAGAACGGGCTTCGGAATACGCCAAAATCTATATTCCCGAAGACTGGCTAAATGTGATACGATTGGCACGGAAAGACAATCCATACATTGTTGAGGTGTTAGACCATTCAAAATTTAAAGACTTTAAGGCAATGCGAGGTATCTCTATTGGTAACACAATAAAAGCCACGGATGGAACGATTTTAAAATGGGCTAACGTCAGATGGATACAGGTGAGGAAAGATGTTCCCAATTCGCTTTTCTTCAAATTCGATTACTGGGAAGAATTTAAGGAGGTAAGGTTTACCAGAAAAGTAACGCGGTCGGACATTTCCTTTTCTATGGATACGAATACAGAATATATATAATACTCAGAACCACTTCCACTAAAACAAGTTAAATATAAAGACCTCATGGCTATGTGTAACAATGGAACAATTCCAAAGAATTACCACAGCTAGCACGAAAATTTGCCTGTAGTAGAAAACGAAAATTCGGAGACAGGAGCTACAATAATGACGACGACGACTTAACCCTTGCTGCAACAAGAGCGTCTTATATACGACGTCGACCTAGGAACAAAAAGTAAGTAAGGAAATCTTAAGTATCCACAGCATGTATCAGAAAGGTGTGCTTTCTAATACACGCTTTATACCTACATCACTTGTGCAATGTTTCCTCTGCTTTTATCTTTTGATTTATCTTTTATTTTGTTTTTTATTCATCCCATCTTCCTAGCACGGTGGGCTGTGCTGGAGCAGCTGCTGCTGGTGTATAAAACCTCAAACGTCGAAAATATTCCAACCTGATTGGGAGTTATATGTTTGAGCCGTTTGGGGTTGAAACGCTAGGCCATGGCCCTAGTGTCCATGGTCCGAGTGTCCTCTTGGTTTTTCGAGATATCGCCAAGCGGTCAGTCGACTCTTCACGTGACCAGAGGGCTGGCCTGTTTCTTGGCCAAAGAATTAGCATCGCCTTACAACGTGGCAATGCTGCAAGCTTTTTAGGCACTATTCCTGTTGACAGCGATGCGGACGAATTTTTTGATGCCCTATGATTAAGAGTTTTTTTTGCTTTTTTTTCACATGTCACAATTCCATGTATTTTTGTAGGAATTTTGACGAAGTTTTACCGTATAGTCATCATGGCAAATAGACGTATCAGCCAAAAACTAGTGCTAAAGAGGGAAAACCTTAAAATCAAGCATTCTATATTAACTGCTGTGTAAATATATAGCTACATGCAAAAACACAACAAGTTGGCTCAATCACAAGAAAAGTTATTAAGTTTTTTGTCTCTCCTTAAAAGTAGTGCTTTTGTGGATACGCCCCTATGGTTTGAGACCCGCGATATATGCACTTGTGTATACTCGTAGATAAGAGCGCCGCGCCTGTGTGCTTCTTTATTCCTCGGTTTTATTTCTCTCTCTTCCAACGGATAGAGTACCGAACTACCGACTTCTTATTTACTTTAATTAATAGCAGTAACTAATGGACATAACCACCGCCCTTGACTTTTTGAGTCAATTTATCTGTATTCACAGATTTGAAAAATAGGTAGGATAACTTGATAATGTTAACATAACATGTTTGTCATGCACACCTTGTATCATTGCAGTGCATCAAACCAACGGTTCCAAGGCATATTTGCGTCAAAAACAAACTTTAATAAAGAGTAAGTACAATAGAAATATAATATCTAGTACTATAACATCTATCTATAAGTACAATAGAAATATAATATCTAGTACTATAACATCTATCTATCTGTACCTACTAATAATATAATATCTAGTACTATAACATCTATCTATCTGTTCTAATATTATAATATCTAGTACTATAACATCTATCTATCTGTACTAATAATATAATATCTAGTACTATAACATCTATCTATCTGTACCAATAATATAATATCTAGTACTATAACATCTATCTATCTGTACTAATAATATAATATCTAGTACTATAACATCTATCTATCTGTACTAATAATATAATATCTAGTACTATAACATCTATCTATCTGTTCTAATAATATAATATCTAGTACTATAACATCTATCTATCTGTACCAATAATATAATATCTAGTACTATAACATCTATCTATCTGTACTAATAATATAATATCTAGTACTATAACATCTATCTATCTGTACTAATAATATAATATCTAGTACTATAACATCTATCTATCTGGTCTAATAATATAATATCTAGTACTATAACATCTATCTATTTGTACTAATAATATAATATCTAGTACTATAACATCTATCTATCTGTACTAATAATATAATATCTAGTACTATAACATCTATCTATCTGTACTAATAATATAATATCTAGTACTATAACATCTATCTATCTGTACTAATAATATAATATCTAGTACTATAACATCTATCTATCTATACTAATAATATAATATCTAGTACTATAACATCTATCTATCTGTACTAATATTATAATATCTAGTACTATAACATCTATCTATCTGTACTAATAATATAATATCTAGTACTATAACATCTATCTATCTGTACCAATAATATAATATCTAGTACTATAACATCTATCTATCTGTACTAATAATATAATATCTAGTACTATAACATCTATCTATCTGTACTAATAATATAATATCTAGTACTATAACATCTATCTATCTGTTCTAATAATATAATATCTAGTACTATAACATCTATCTATCTGTACCAATAATATAATATCTAGTACTATAACATCTATCTATCTGTACTAATAATATAATATCTAGTACTATAACATCTATCTATCTGTACTAATAATATAATATCTAGTACTATAACATCTATCTATCTGGTCTAATAATATAATATCTAGTACTATAACATCTATCTATTTGTACTAATAATATAATATCTAGTACTATAACATCTATCTATCTGTACTAATAATATAATATCTAGTACTATAACATCTATCTATCTGTACTAATAATATAATATCTAGTACTATAACATCTATCTATCTGTACTAATAATATAATATCTAGTACTATAACATCTATCTATCTATACTAATAATATAATATCTAGTACTATAACATCTATCTATCTGTACTAATAATATAATATCTAGTACTATAACATCTATCTATCTGTACTAATAATATAATATCTAGTACTATAACATCTATCTATCTGTACTAATAATATAATATCTAGTACTATAACATCTATCTATCTGTACTAATAATATAATATCTAGTACTATAACATCTATCTATCTGTACTAATAATATAATATCTAGTACTATAACATCTATCTATCTGTACTAATAATATAATATCTAGTACTATAACATCTATCTATCTGTACTAATAATATATATCTAGTACTATAACATCTATCTATCTGTTCTAATAATATAATATCTAGTACTATAACATCTATATATCTGTTCTAATAATATAATATCTAGTACTATAACATCTATCTATCTGTACTAATAATATAATATCTAGTACTATAACATCTATCTATCTGTACTAATAATATAATATCTAGTACTATAACATCTATCTATCTGTACTAATAATATAATATCTAGTACTATAACATCTATCTATCTGTTCTAATAATATAATATCTACTACTATAACATCTATCTATCTGTACTAATAATATAATATCTAGTACTATAACATCCATCTATCTGTACTAATAATAATGCTGAAGAGTTTGTTTGTTTGTTTGAACGCGCTAATCTCTGGAACTGCCGGCCGGACATGAAAAAATATTTTTGGATTTGATAGCCCAATTCTTGAGAAAGGCTATATTCTATTTAACATCACGCTATGGCACTTAGGAGCCGAACAAAACAAAACGTCAGAAAGATCGTATGTGAAAACGAAGTGACAGCGCGGGCCGGTGATGCGATGCGACGGCGACGGAGTGTCTCGGGGGAACAAGAGATTTCAAGCAGACGAAATCGCGGGCAGAAGCTAGTACTAATAATAAAGCTGACGAGTTTGTTTGTTTGAACGCGCTAATCTCTGAAACGACCGCTCGGATTTGAAAAAATATTTTTGCGTTTGATAGCCCAATTCTTGAGGAAGAACTTTCACGCGGACAGTCGCGGGCAGAAGCTATTAAAATATAATCTTACATCTATGGTAAGTCTAAGACGCAGTTTCGGTACAGATTCTTTACTGAGCGCATACACACGCCTCTGTCCCGTACCGAGTACTACCGAACCATTCGACTGTACAGATTCGGTACAGAAACGAAAACGAAACGATCCGGCGAGGAAGGCGCCTTGGTAGGGTAAATACACCCTTAGGATAAGGTTGGCACTCTTTGGTCACGGAACTTTAAAACGTAGGCTCGTAATAAAAGTTAAAACAACTGATTCGAACCGTAACGTTCTTGTAAGAGTTCTGTGTTGGTCTCTTGAATGAAATTTGGCACACACATAGACAATGAGCTGGATAAGGATATAGGCTACTTTTCATCCCGGATCGTTCATAAATATATGTTACTCCATAACATCAGCTATCTGCAAGTGAAAGTTCCGTCAAAACCGGTCCAGCCGATTCGAAGATTAGCCGGAACAAACAAAAAATTAAAAAAAATGTTCTTTTATAAGTAGGTAGCGTATATATTTTCATACGCATTTAGTAAAATCTGTTATTTTGATATTACAAACAGACACTTCAATTTTATTTATTTGTATAAATAGGTACCTATTTAAAAATTAGCATCGGTTGAACTGGAAGCCGACCCCAACACAGTTGGGAAAACGCTACGCGGAAGTATTCTAAAACAGTAAAAGCAGAAAGATACTAGTGAAAAAAAACTGTCCTATTCTATTTTGTTATACATACATAGCACTTCACAAGCGACTTCGTCCGCGTGGATTTCGTACTTTCTCCTAATTTTTTTAAGACCCCAAAGATAGTTTTTGAATATGTATGATTAATTTAGTTTCAAGTTTTTAGATCAGTGAAATGAGGTTTTTCATATTAACTGTATCCCCCCTTTTCACCTCCAAGGCGATAAAAGTCTTTTGTGACCTTTCCATTATTTTTATACCAATTTTCAAGCCACGCAATAAAAATACTAAAAATCATTGTTTTTGGGTTCTATCTCGATCATAAGCCCCCCATAATAGTTTTTCTTATTTATCTCCCATGTACAAACAGCGACCAGTTACGATTTTATTAGGTATTATGTATTGATTGATATACTAATAAATAATAAATCTGAAGAGTCTGTTTGTTTGTTTGAGCGCGCTAATCTCTGAAATTACCAGTCGGATTTGAAAAATTATTTTTGCATTTGATAGCCTAATGTTTGAGGAATGGTTTTTTTTTACATTTCGCTAGGACCCTTAGGAGCCGACCAAAACGGAAAAAGAAGTTATAGCAGGCGATGCGAGTGATGCGACGCGGCAGGCTGGCTCAGAGGAACAAGAAAATTCACGCGGACGAGGTCGCAGGCGCTGGTGATATTATAAGGGCATCATTTTTGACATTTGGCTACGGAAGACTAAAACTAAAAAAAAATCGTATCACGGGCGGTGACAGTAGTCTTATTCGTCCACGTACAGTCAGCCCCGGATCTTCAATTTTTTTTAGGCGGGGCAAAAACTGAAAAATTTCTATATTCACTCGATTGATTTCGCGGAGAATATTCGCCCAAATAGTTAAATTAAGAATACATTTAAAATCCTTTATAGCAGTTAAGAGATGACCTGCCTCGTACTTAGCTTCTGGAGCACGAGAAGTTTAACTTCTTTTAGGGCTTCCGCTATTTCTGGCAAATTATTTAATAGGGCATTCACAGCAACATGTTTCGCCGACCATCTCGTCTGACTACTTCCTTTTAAATTTGTTTTAACGTATTTTTTCGTAATGTCCCACCTAGTTAGTAGTGGAGCCAACAAAAATGCAATATACTTTTTGAATTAGTCCAAATAGGTTAATAGCTTCCTGGCATGATGAGGCAGAATGAACACCTACAAGATTTAAGGAGTGAACCAAGCACGGTACGAGCTCCTCCAGCTCATTCCTTTCTGCAATCCTGGCTTGTACTCCTTTATGGATGCTGGCCATAAAGGACCCATTATCATAAGATTGGCCACGACATTGTCCAATGTCTAAATCATCAACTGCCAATTTTTCTAAAATCTGTTTACAAATGTCCTCTCCTGTCTTTCCAGCAACTTCTGTGAAATCAATGAAAATTTCTTTTATTTCACACACATCGCCAGTTCTAAATGTTCGTGCAGCACGTCTCACTCCGCGCTCTGGGTATCAGTCGAGTTGATATGGCCATGAAATTTCTGTACTTGTACTATTATTTATTCCGTGGTCAAAGGCCGCCCTCTGTACTTGCCGCCCGGGGCATAGGCCCCGGCTTGCCCCCCCCTAGATCCGGGGCTGCGTACAGTCAGCGTGAAGTCGTGCACACGTGGACTAGCACGCTGACAACCGACTGACGGCGGTGTGTGCATCTGAGTGAATAGTACTGATCATACAAATAACAAATTACAATTCAAACAAATGGGAATCAATGTCGTTGAATAGAATCCATTAGCGTTGCGTGCACCCACGGAATAGAAAAAACAGTGGAAGTGCCACGCAGCTATCGCGCGTGTGTCACAATTATGCGGAGCTCCGCAACACCGGCTCAGTCGGGATTAGCTAGTTGCTGTGATATGACGTCTCGAACGTAACGAAAAATATTACAAATATGCCTTATTGTGCAATTTATACATGCAAAAACGATAGCAGGACAAAAATGTATCTTGCGGAGGTGTATCGTATCACCGGTTATTATAAAACTATGATATATTTCAATATAATCGTTTTTATTGACAAAACCATATTTATTACTTTGTTGCGAACTAAAAACTACCTTATGTCCATTGTTCAAAGTCTAAATCAACTTGCTCGCTGTCTTGAATATCATCGTATACATTCTAGAAACTTCGACGCTACTCGATTAGGGATGGGACACATTCAAATAGTTCGGTATCGATAAAATAATAAAATGTGTATTTATATAGTAAAACTTACACGTTACCATGACATATTATATGCTCGTTGTCGTTCTTCTCGATTAATTGAAATAAATGGTTGGAGTTTAAGTACTCATATTCTGACAAATAAACCAATCATTCATTCATAGCTGGACGTAGGCCTCAAAAGTAACTAATATTAATAAAGTATGTAAATATTTCAGTTTTCCCTAAGATCCTTTTACCAAGGAGAAATGGATAGAAGCTACGGGAAGACAGAACTGGATGCCGTCAAAATCAAGTACATAGTATCTGTTCAGAGCATTTTTATGAAAACAATTTACAAATTTCAAAAAAAGGCTACATATTTTAATAACGCAATTCCGACAATTATTAAACAAATATGTTTTATTTCAAGTACAATAAATAGTTTAAATACACTATTTATCGTTTCAATTAACCATTTTACCTTACTAATCGGACATTGGTCCGTTACATAAGATAAAAGATTTTAATTATTACATTGTACAAACATCGATATTAAATTATCGATATCTTGTCCACATCTCTAGCTGAGTAGAAAAATAGATAACAAGTGCATACGAATATGACATCTATTCCAATGACGTTAGGGTGCTAAATAGAGTAAATTGGTTACAGCGCCCTCTAGCGTTGAGTAGCTGAACTCGTTGTGGTTTGCTCGAATTTGATTGTTACATGGAAAAATGGACTTCATTGATTTTGACATGTAAAATAAAAACAACACTCAGAAGTTGTAATAAGATTTAACTTTGAACAACAATAAATAAACTTTTCGCCAAAGTTGCATTTATAATTAGTAGCCAATTATATCATCGTTTTCTGTGTATTGAAATGTTCATTTTAATTTGCAAGTGTGTGAGTTTGGCGACACTGGTTCCCGTACTAAGGAAGTGTAAAGGGCACTTCCACTGTTTTTTCTATTCCGTGTTGTTTTAAGTACTTCGTTCCTTCTCTTCTTCGTGATTCTGGTTTATGATTGTTTCTATCTTAAGTTGAGGTAATAATAATAATAAAGCTGAAGAGTTTGTTTGTTTGAACGCGATCACTGGAACTACCAGTCTGATATTTTTTGTTTTTTTTTATTTTTTATTAGCCGTTAATGTCCCACTGCTGGGCAAAGGCCTCCCTACTCTGTTTTCACCGCTCTCTGTCCAGAGCTGCCAAGGACCAATCTTTATGAAAGGAGTCCAGCTCATCCCGCCATCTCCGTCTGGGCCTGCCGCGATGTCGTTTGCCATTATGCTTTTGTTGTGGCTTGGGGTCTAAGCACTTAAATGTCTGATGGAAAAAAGAAAACTTGTGGCAGTCACGATCATCAGTGCATCACAGTTCCTTGTGAACCAATGCTGCAATGACAATGAAGTACGAGTACGTATCTAGGATCATAATTATTTTGTATATGAAACATACCTACAGGGTGGCATACATCGACGCGCAACCTGTTACCATGGATTCAGTACATGATTCTGTTTTGGTTATGTACTAATCAGAGGGGCAATTCCGTAATTTTAAGATCGTTCACAGTCAGAGGGGCAATTCTCGTAATTTTAAGAACGTTCACAGTCTGATCTCAGTCTCAACCTGTCCGAAATATGTACGTCTAATTTTCCTACATTTTGACATGTTTTTGACATTTGTTTCAAATTGATTGATTGATTGTTCATTTGTTTGATTTTGTTGAGAATTGGCCTTCAGTAGGCCAATTCTCGTAATTGAGAGTGAGATCAGACTGTGAACGTTCTTAAAATTACGAGAATTGCCCCTCTGATCTCAGTCTCAATCTGTCAAAAATACCTCAAATTTCCCTACATTTTGACATTGGTTTGTCGCCGAGATGAGACTGCGACTAGATTTTGAACGTTTTAAATTACGAGAATTGGCCTTCAGGTATTTTATGAGAAGCTAAGTACTTGTTTCTTTTATCACGTGTGTTTGTGACAGAATATTTATTTTTGTTTTTAGCTATTATGTCGTGAAAATCACATTCAACCAGATTTCAGTTACGAGGGCGACTATACCCAGTCTTTCCTATATTACGAGTATACTACTATACTTGTCACAATATAAACAAGAGAACGCTATTTTTTGCTCAGCACTGCTGCTCACACGATGGCGCACCGAAATTATCTGTCATCCCTGAATAAATACCTATTGTAACTATAGAGTTTTGACGTGGAACGTCTGAACAACGACGAGAATAGTGAATAAACACCGACCTCCCCGGAGACAGCCGATACTTGCTTAATACGAGACCAACCAGGCGGCGCCCCCACCGCCGGTCCCTCCCGCCTACATTGCCGGCCACCCCACACACTGACGGCACACAACAGATGTTGCCAAACTGTCTTTATACTTAGCATCCAGTGTATGACGCACGGATTTCAACGTTAGCTTTCGAAGTAAATACTGTCGTAGATAGGTCTCGAGTCCCTAACAACACGAATTCGAATAAACTTTCCAACAAACTTACTAACGAGACTAGTTATCAGAAGTAGACCTTATTTGAAGGATATAGGGAGTTGTGTTATTGCGAGTTAACATATATTATGTTTCTATTTGGTCTATGTACCTGCGACGTTTGTTCAGGGCGTCCGTGTCGTGTAAAACGTCCCCCACGTTTTACACGACACGAGGACGCAGGAATCTCACGCGCGTCGCGGCACAAGGAATCGTTCCGGGGACGCAGCATGATCCAGCCTCAGGCCCGTTCCACACGACGCGGCGCCCGAGCGGTGCCACTGCGGCGTCCCACATACGAATATCCTCGCTCTGACACATACATACAGTCTGGCATGCAGTCATGTGGAGTTCGACGGCCTTCAGTGTGACCACCTCCGTCATTCCTAGGAGCGTGCTGCAGTGCGCTCTGACACATACATACAGTCTGGCATGCAGTCATGTGGAGTTCGACTGCCTTCAGTGTGACCACCTCCGTCATTCCTAGGAGCGTGCTGCAGTGCGCTCTGACACATACATACAGTCTGGCATGCAGTCATGTGGAGTTCGACTGCCTTCAGTGTGACCACCTCCGTCATTCCTAGGAGCGTGCTGCAGTGCGCTCTGACACATACATACAGTCTGGCATGCAGTCATGTGGAGTTCGACTGCCTTCAGTGTGACCACCTCCGTCATTCCTAGGAGCGTGCTGCAGTGCGCTCTGACACATACATACAGTCTGGCATGCAGTCATGTGGAGTTCGACTGCCTTCAGTGTGACCACCTCCGTCATTCCTAGGAGCGTGCTGCAGTGCGCTCTGACACATACATACAGTCTGGCATGCAGTCATGTGGAGTTCGACTGCCTTCAGTGTGACCACCTCCGTCATTCCTAGGAGCGTGCTGCAGTGCGCTCTGACACATACATACAGTCTGGCATGCAGTCATGTGGAGTTCGACTGCCTTCAGTGTGACCACCTCCGTCATTCCTAGGAGCGTGCTGCAGTGCGCTCTGACACATACATACAGTCTGGCATGCAGTCATGTGGAGTTCGACTGCCTTCAGTGTGACCACCTCCGTCATTCCTAGGAGCGTGCTGCAGTGCGCTCTGACACATACATACAGTCTGGCATGCAGTCATGTGGAGTTCGACTGCCTTCAGTGTGACCACCTCCGTCATTCCTAGGAGCGTGCTGCAGTGCGCTCTGACACATACATACAGTCTGGCATGCAGTCATGTGGAGTTCGACTGCCTTCAGTGTGACCACCTCCGTCATTCCTAGGAGCGTGCTGCAGTGCGCTCTGACACATACATACAGTCTGGCATGCAGTCATGTGGAGTTCGACTGCCTTCAGTGTGACCACCTAGAAAGAAAGAAAGAAAGAAAAATATTTTATTCTGCACAAACAAAACGCACAATTACAAGTAAAAAAATAATAATAATAAATTTAAAAAAAAACGAAAAAACATAAGATACATATAGTCAAAAGACACGTACTCATGCATAAAAATGTTGACACTTTTGTCCATTGCTCGCTGTCAAGGCCATGGACCAATGACAACTAACATTAATTGACAGTTGACAGTACAGATATTGGCAAATGACCACAAAACAATAACAATCACAATAAAAACAAAAATGCCAAATGCAGTGTGGCGAAATAACTAGTGTAACTACTTTTGTAACAAAACAAACAACACATTAGCCGTGCGTCGCATCTGTGCAAGAACAGGTCGTTGCTCAGCAAAAATGCTGTGACTTCGGATGAACCTATCGTCAACAGCGCTGATTTTCAGCAACTACCTCACGAATGGCGTAATGACGTCCCACCATGTGACATACTAAATCAGGTAAGTCTAACTTTCCGCAGAAATAAGCGATATTCTAGTTGAACATAGTGTTTGCATATAAATAAATAAAATAAAGACAAATATATAATTCATGCGTAAAAACGAATACATAAACTAAAACCATAATACAAAATTTATTAAAACCACAATGTTAACTAAGCAACAACTATACGTTGTGTACAGTGTGCAGTGTTTTCCCATTCTCATAACTTCCATCTCAGCCAATACAACTTCGATACTCCGGAAACAAGCAAAGAAGCCTGTTTTGATACCATCACACCATATTTTTAGATCGCACCACGGGAAATCAGGATTGCGATGGCGGCCATCTGCATAACGCATGGCGTTGCGAACGACAACCATGCTTTTTTCGACATACAAGGAATTCAAGAACACACCGCCTCCATAGCCTCCATGATCTTAATGGTAAGCATTATCAGTGCATTCAACATAACAAAATGAGAAAAAATAAAACAGAACATAGCCTTAAAAATATTGGTAATCCATTGTGACACCCCACTAAATATTCTACCCATTGTATAAATTAGACAATGCAGCATCAGAAAGACACACAGCCAACACCCTCCAGACAACTGAGGACTACCATTCCTCCCATGACATCGACACAGACCGGATCTAAACAGGGAGGCAGGCGGAGGTCGCTCACACTGTTGGAAAACCATATCCATTGCACGTAGGCCATGATTTTCAGGTGAGTACAAAAAGAGCAGCTATGGTTATTAAATATAGATCCACAATTATGTGGTTTGCTGTATCTGCATGAAATATTTCCTTACAACATTCAAAAAATGCTTCTTTGTTCTCAGGACTCTTACTGGTGGAGGAAGGTTATTCCAACAGTGCGTGGCAGCATACCTGAAACCGCCCCTGAATGCCGCGGTCCTATGTGTCGATGTACAAAGAGGTTGGGTAGAAAAACGTGGTTCGTATTTGCTCTGTCTCCAACTTAACTTCTCAAACAGATAGTGAGGTTTTTGTGTAGTGACTACTCCAAAAAGTAAACCAGCCATGTGCAACCTTCTCCTAGCAGCCATTTTCAAAATATTATTTTGATTTATAAAAGGCGTGACATGACTTCTACGAGGTATCTTTACACAGAACCGTGTACATGCATTTTGTATGCGTTGAATTAACTTCTCTGTTCTTGCTAACAGGCATGGTCCATACACAGTATCACAATAGTTAAGTCTTGATAAAACTAGGCTATCTACTAATTGTTTACGAAGATCAACACTCAGGCAGTCTCTAATTGAATATAGGAGTTTCAATCTATAAAAACAATTCCTAATGCAATTACTGATGTGCTTTTCAAAACGCAGCTGTGGATCCATAGTTAACCCAAGGTTGCATGCTATCTCTACCCGATCTATCCTTACCCCCCTGACAACAACTTCTGGATTGGCTGACAGTATAGTGCTGATCATTTTTCTACTCCCCAAAACCATAAATTTAGATTTCAGTGGGTTTAATACCAGTGAGTTTTCATCTGACCAAACTACCACTCTTTCAAGATCGTCATTGACCTTCTCCACAGCCTCCAATGTATCAGCTGGTTTAAAGGTTATATATAACTGGATATCATCTGCGTACATGTGATACTTGCAATGCTGGAATGACTTAATAATGTCTGCGCTGTAAAGGATATATAAAAGGGGCCCTAAAATTGATCCCTGAGGCACACCACGTGGCACCTGGCGAGGGGGGGATGACAGCCTCGATCCATCCTCCTTCTGAACTTCCACGAGCTGTGACCTATTTTGCAAGTAGCTAGCGAACCACTCTATTGTCTTCGTTGTAAAACCATAATAGGCTAGCTTGGAAAGTAACAAAGTGGTATTTATTGAATCAAAGGCCCGTGAAAAATCAAGAAGTGCAAGGATTGTTCCCTCCCCCCTGTCCCGAGCCTCAAGGATATTCCCCACTACATCAGAAAGGGCTGTGGCCGTCCCACGTCCCTTCCTAAAACCAGACTGAAGGTCGGGGAGCATATTATTGCCTTCTAAATATACCAGCATTTGGTTATTAACCACCCTCTCTAATACTTTAGATAAACAAGGCAAAATGCTGACAGGACGTAGGTCTTTGAAGGTACTTGGGTTACTAATTTTGGGCAGAGGACGCACAATAGCACACTTCCATAAGTCAGGGAACGTGTGGGTATCTATCGACCTATTTACTATTGCGGTGATAGCCTGAAGGGTGGTTGGTAATGTTAGCATTATCATATCCAGACTCACTCCATCCATCCCTTTCGCATTTGACCCCAAACTTCTAATAATTTTTAAAATTTCTTCCTCACTAACATTTCGTAATTCAAATTGAGTTTCACCGAATCTATTTGCATTAAAATATGTAAGCTGCGATGTGGGCAGTATACACTGTCCTGGTACATTCAGAAATGCCTTGTTAATTTCGTCTGGGTCATTAAATTGTCCGGGAAGCATACCTTCACTATGTTCAGCAAATACATCCGATTTAAGATTTTTCCAAAGCATTTTGGGGTTTTTTAGCTGACTATTAATGTGCCCGTCAAAGTATACCTTCTTTTCCTGCGTTATTGCTGTAATAGCTTGTTTTTTTAAGTCCAAATAATATTTTTTCGTTGTATCTAGCTTGTCCCTATGATAATTATTTCTTGCCTCGTCTCTCAACCTAATCATTAATTTGATATTCTCTGTAATCCATGGAGTGGGCCGGTCTCTAAAAATCTTACTCTTTATGGGGGCATGTAAGTCGAACAATTGAGTGATACAGGCATTAAAATGTTGAATCATGCTATTAACATCTGGCAGTGAGCTTATATCAAACCAGGGCATTAATTTCAAATCGACCATAAAGTATTCCATCAAAATATCTCTTAATGGCCGATATACAACCAGCCTAGGTTTGCTATTTACCTTTTTGATGACTGTATCGCACACAATAAACGAATGGTGACCAAGTTCACTGATATGACTGACTAGTACATTACGAACCCCTACATCAGTACAGATCACGTCTATGAGAGTACTACTATCCCCTACAAAATGAGTGGGTGACTGTACGACCTGATGTAGGTTAGTATAATTTAAGAATTCCATCATATCCTTAGTTTTTGTGTTGCCTATATCCAGTAGATTAACATTGAAATCCCCCAGCAATACCAAGTGATCATAAGGTGCAAGCGCGCTAATACTGTCAGTTATTCCACCCAGAAATGATGCCAATTCGAACCAGGGCGGCCTATATGCAGTGCCAATTAACAACTTTTTACCATTGATAGTTAGGTTTAACCACATTTGTTCTACATCAGACTGCTCTGAGTGCTGTCGTACGCGCGCCCTAACCCCTGTTTTGATGTAAAACGCTACTCCTCCGCCTCGCCCCCCACGTATAGATGCAGGGCGCGGCACATGCTTCAACCTGTATCCCGGAACCTTAGGGGCACGCCCCTCCTCCCCAGGTTTCAGCCAAGTTTCGTTAATTGCCATTATATCAACCGAGTGTTGTGCCATAGCAATCAGAAACTCGTCCTGGTTAGTTGCCAGGGAGCCCGCATTGAGTAAACCAAACTTTAATAATTTTGACTTAGTCATGTTATGTTAGGAGTAATGGCTGTATAGGTGTATTTGTATAGTAATGATAGTATGTATGTATGTAATTATTGTTAATTTCTTTAGAATAAGTTATTTTTGTATATAAGTTTGATTCTGGTAGTTTGAAAATGTGGGTTGAAAATAATATATATGTATTGTTTGTAAATAATCTTGTTGGTAGTGTGTAAATTATAATGTATGTAAATATGTATATATCTATGTTCCTCTTGCTATTGCAGTACTCACTTTTATATGCCCCCCTCCCCTGGTCGCAACAGATACGACACACAGACGCCATGTATGACAACTGATTCCTACATAAAAAACTATCAACTAGAGAGAGAAAACATGCAGCATAGTACAGAAGATTATATGCCATTTTCTGTGTATGGGCCAATAAACCTCTGTATGTCTTCCTCAGATGCAATCCTTTGTGTGGAGTCGCCAGGCCCCTTTCTAACCAAGATACGACCGCGCTTCGTCCATACAAATCGCCAGCCATGACTACCCGCAGCGGCCCTCGTTTGACGAAACAACTGCTGGTTCAGTTTCGTCAGCCTCTCGTTTACGTAGAAGCGCACGGGTTTCCCAGGGACTCCGAGATTCTCTGTCGTAGCTTCACGTCGCACGCGGGCTCCGTTCAATACGGCGTCACGCTGGTCACGTCGAGCGAGGCGCACCACGATAGCACGAGGGCGAGGCTCTGTCGAAGCTGTGGGGCTCGTAGCTTTTATATGCCTGCCCCCGACTCGCTCCGCGCTCACGATGTCCCGGTCCTCCAATGTGACTCCCAGCTTTGTGGCAATTAGCTGTACCAGGTGTGCTGGGTTTTCCGCTTGCGACTCAGGCACACATGCTATTACCAAATCGTTCGCCATGAGTTCTTGATCCCTATCATTGAGGTCCCTCTTGAGCTGTTGGACCACACATTCCACGGCACTTAAATTTGTTGTCGGACCGGCATCGTGAGACGATTCGAGCGCTTGCAGTCTGGACTCGATTCCCTCCATACGGCTGTGACACGAGTCGTTACAAGACTTTAATTCCGCTACGTCTTTCCTGAGCTCCACGACCTCCAACCGCAAGGTGCGCAACTCCTCCACCACCAGCCTCAATGCCGAGCCCACATCTGGTGTAAAGTCGGAAAACGCCTTCAGAGCGGTGTTGTCCACCGCCACAGTCACGGTCGGAGGAGGCGCTAACACCTGCATAAGCGCCTCAATCTCCACAGGCGATGGCGGTGCAGCGATTGACTGGGGTGTCAACGGTGCAGCAGGCGACAAAAGCGTCGGCGACGCGGCACTTGACCCCGGCGTCGTCGGATGCACCAACATTGCTGCCGCCGTAGGCGTCGCGGGCGCCACCGTCGCCACAGCTGGCGGCGCTGGGATGGTCACCATCCCCTCACCCTGCCCTTCTGCCACACAACCTCGTACCGGCGTTTCGGCCTTATTGTCCCTACGGACATTTTTCCTACATTCAGGACAATGCCAGGCGGACACCAAGGGGCCCTTCGTAGGGAGGCCGACGCACACTCGGTGATATGCGATGGCACATTTTGTGCACCTCGCTGTGTCAACTGCCGACAAAAATTTGCCGCATCCGCCACATTTCACCGGCATTCTTGCAATATATAGTGATAATAAAAATTCGTCTCAAACTTATTTTCCAAAATTGAAGGTATTTAAATACGACTTAGTATTTTTAGTATTTGCTATTGCAAAATTATGCACTTTAGGAGCACTCACGAAGCCTCACTACACTGTATATTTTGTATTATATAGTTATATACTGGATTAAAAACTTTTCAGACACTTTGTCGCTGTTGTTTTATTTTATTCGAGTTAATTAACCAGACGAACAACCCACCGGTACAAACGTCAAAACGTCACTCACCCACCTCCGTCATTCCTAGGAGCGTGCTGCAGTGCGCTCTGACACATACATACAGTCTGGCATGCAGTCATGTGGAGTTCGACTGCCTTCAGTGTGACCACCTCCGTCATTCCTAGGAGCGTGCTGCAGTGCGCTCTGACACATACATACAGTCTGGCATGCAGTCATGTGGAGTTCGACTGCCTTCAGTGTGACCACCTCCGTCATTCCTAGGAGCGTGCTGCAGTGCGCTCTGACACATACATACAGTCTGGCATGCAGTCATGTGGAGTTCGACTGCCTTCAGTGTGACCACCTCCGTCATTCCTAGGAGCGTGCTGCAGTGCGCTCTGACACATACATACAGTCTGGCATGCAGTCATGTGGAGTTCGACTGCCTTCAGTGTGACCACCTCCGTCATTCCTAGGAGCGTGCTGCAGTGCGCTCTGACACATACATACAGTCTGGCATGCAGTCATGTGGAGTTCGACTGCCTTCAGTGTGACCACCTCCGTCATTCCTAGGAGCGTGCTGCAGTGCGCTCTGACACATACATACAGTCTGGCATGCAGTCATGTGGAGTTCGACTGCCTTCAGTGTGACCACCTCCGTCATTCCTAGGAGCGTGCTGCAGTGCGCTCTGACACATACATACAGTCTGGCATGCAGTCATGTGGAGTTCGACTGCCTTCAGTGTGACCACCTCCGTCATTCCTAGGAGCGTGCTGCAGTGCGCTCTGACACATACATACAGTCTGGCATGCAGTCATGCTTGTTTACGGTTTAGCTGGAGAAAATAAATTATTAATAAAAATCAATTAAGTATCCTGCGCTATACCAGCTTATTAAATTTATAAAATTTATAACAATGGGGCTTGTGGCTAAGAAATAACAGCCGCACGGTTCGATCGATCAAATTAAGCTACGCTTGCCGCGGTTGGTCCGTGGATGGGTGACCATCTTAACATACCAAGACCCCTCCGTGCCTCGGAAAGCACGTTAAGCATTTGGTCTCGGCTGTCATTCGTGGATCTTTGACAGTCGTTACGGGTCGTCAGAAGCCCCTCAACTCTGACAACAAGTGTTACCAAGGGGTATCGTATTACCGTATTAGTATTACGGATTGTGGAGGTCAGATTGGCAGTCGCTCCATGTAAAATACTGGTATTCAGCCGCATTCGGTTTGACTGGAAGCCGACCCCAACATAGTTGGGAAAAGGCTAGGCCTAAGAAGTTTAACATACTTCTACATAGTAAACCAGGTGGAAATTGTGTGGTGTTGTTTGCGTGTGTTGTGTGGTGGTCGGTGTTTTGTGTGTTGTGTTGTGTTCGAGACGACTATTAGGTATTTTTGAATAATTTTTGACACCAAATTCAAAAACGTAAGCGTTCCGTGGTAATCAGGCGAGGACTGTAGCGAAAAAGGCTCACCACGTAATCCTCACCAAGGCACCTTTATATCTCTGGAATCATTTCGAGATTTGGCATAACGTTACAGCTATTTCTAGACTATTTTTTGGAATTGAAACCAAGTCGATACTGCCAGGCGTTTGGTTGCACTGAGGTGAGGCTTGTGTGGAGACGTTCACCACACAATCCTCACCAACCTATAGCAATAACTTCGTACGAGGGCGACACTGAAAGTTTTTAGAACTGGCTACTTGTAAACGATATAATAAAAAATAAATTCAAATTTTGAAAATGGAAGTCTTTGCCAATATTATTGTGTATGTATTTTATTCATTTGTCATTTGTCTACGATTTGGCGGCAAATTTAAAATTGTCTGCGTCACGTCAGCATGAATTAAACGCGAGAAAATTTTCGTACAATGATTTTTTATGACTTTCGATGTCATTTAAGTCAATAAGAAAGTTATGATAGACTTCGATTGACCTTTCACGATGAAGCCCCGTCTCGTGCCACTGTTTACAACTGGTTTAATGAGTTTAAACGTGGTCGCACTAATCTCACCGACGGCCTTCTACGGCGACGACTGAAGATAACATGAGTGTTGTGCGGCATTTAATAGAGACTGACAAAAGAGTGACGTATCAGCAGAATCGAACAAGCTTAGGCATCGGTATGAGTCAAGTGCACAAAATCGTCCATGAACATTTAGCGGTCAGGAAGCTTTGTGCCCGGTGGATACCTCATAATTTGACAGAGGCCCAAACAAAAGCTCCGTCATGTTGATTGGTGTCGTGAAATGGTTTAAAGATTTAACGGAGGTGACTCAAATGCTGTGTTCGACATATTTACGGGTGACGAAAGCTGGATTTATTGTCATGATCCTGAAACTAAGAGACAGTCTGCTGTCTGGGTGTTTACTTCCGAGGAGTTGCCAACTAAAGTGAAGAGAGGTCGAAGCGTGGGAAAAAAGATGGTGGCCTCGTTCTTCAGAAGGACAGGTCATTGTTCGCAACAATTGTTTTAGAGGATCGAAAAACAGTTACTGCAGAGTGGTACACTAACAATTGTTTGCCACTTGTCTTGGAAAAAGTTCGGGAGAAACTACCTTTCAGTAGGATCCTCCTTCACCACGACAACGCCTCGTCGCACACCGCCAAGCAAACAATCGACTACTTGGCGACGTCAGACGTGGAATTACTGGGTCACCCGCCCTATAGCCCCGACCTCGTACCTTGCGATTTTTATTTATTTCCGAAAATAAAAGAAAAACTTCGAGGAAAACGTGGACCGCGGGGAAGCAGTGGCTGCGTTTCAAAATGCCGTCGAAGAGACCCCTAAGGACGAGTGGGCAAAGAGCTTCTCTCAGTGGTTCCATCGGATGCAGCGATGTATTGATGTAAATTGACATTATTTTGAAAAGATTTAATAATACTAATAACTTGCTAGTTTGTTCAGTTTTTGATATTCTAAGAACTTTCAGTATCACCCTCGTAATCATAATGCGACACTTTTTTTGACCTTGGTGACTATTTATGACTATTTTTGGCGTTTTCAAAATGGATTTTCATGAAGTTTTCAAAGGTGATGATTGTGTGGTGAAGGACACGTTTTTTTGGACAATTTTACAACATCAATTTCAGTTTTATGATTTATTTATATATTTATTTTTATAACAGTTTAAACTATAATTACAGGGTTTACCCTAATGCGACAGTTAAGAACTTAAACTAATAACCAAAGCTTACAATAACCAAATTAGAAAAATTAAAACTAACAACATTATTAAATTATTACACCATTAAAAACACAAAATATACTTTAACATAATTACTTACATCACATGATAAAAATTTTGGCAGAAGAGTGACCCTCATTCGTTACGAATGAGAGAATGACGACATGTGCTCAACGCCATCTAACGAATAAAGTCGTTAACTTGAAACTCGCTCTGTTGCATTTTTTATCACTCAGAACACCGCATCAATTATTATTATCTTACATTGTCCTCACTTTTTATTCGAAATAATTTTAGCGCCACTAATCATGGAAAGCGATTTTTATATAACATTATGATCATTATCATTACTTTTTGAAATAACTCAGAGATCGAGACAGTTACCTTTATGACGTCAGACGTGATTATTCACATACTAATATTATGGTTAGTAATGTATCGCGTCAATAGATGTCGTTACGTGTTTCTACATAACGTAATGAAAAGTTCTTCTTGAACAGTTTAAATTGATTACATATTTTGATAGAGTGAAGCGATTGCGATGAAACAAAAACTAATCATTACTCCAAGTTATACACAATATTTGAGTATAACAGTAAACCATATTGGTTTGGTACTTCTTACGCGATATCTCTACAACTTAATGTCTCACAGCCAAACAGAAAAAAAATACAAACATTTAAGAAATAGCAAATTCAAATTTAAATAATTATGTTTATTTGTAGAACATAGATAAACAAAGGGTACTGATATCTAAATTTATAAAAATGAACGCTATGTCTTACCGTCAACGGCGTACAAATTTCTAATTACCTATTATTTCTAATTAATAGTAGAATAAATAGAAAATAAACAAAAAGTACTAAAACATTCAAAATTAATAAAAGGTCAATAATTACATAAATGCCATTAAATTAAAATTAAAATGTCAAACCAATAAAATTTCATTAAATTACAATTTGTCTACCAATTACTCATTCACTGTAGGTAGGTATTTATTTATTTATTTATTTAGGTTAACCAACAATTGTTTACACTATGTATATATGTACATTTCTGAATTACCTAATGACTAGAGTAACATTATTACAAGTGCAAGAATCAGTTACAGGTTAACACCACATGCACAGAAAACGGCTATACATAACAAATTTATGAATTAAATTATTGAAATTACAAATTTTACATAGGTACAATGAGAAAGTAATGAAGAAAAATTATCATAACATGCAAAGCTGTATACAACATTGAAAAAAAATAAATCTTTGGCATGTGATTGCTAATTCAATTGATTACATTAAGAATAATTATTATCTAATTGAATTATGAATAAAGATACCGACCATAAATTGATAAGAAAATAAAATTAAAACAATAAAATAAAAAGAATAAATTATAAATTGAATACATTGAAAAAAAATGGAAATTGAAAACGTATAAAATTAAAAATTAAATTTAAAAATGAAAATTAAATCGCCATTGGATTGGTTAAAAAAGCTCGTAGGAATTTATTTATGTTATCGTGGTGCACATCTACTAAGTCACTGCGGCCATTAAGGATTCTACACAATCTAGGTATTGGAGAATTTGCACCAAGTAGGTAGGTACAGACTTTCGAAGTGGCGGACACAGGGGTGTTATCTTATTCCTAGGATATCTAGAAGACGCGTGGAATCTTATAAGCTTCAACAAACCGGGGCAGTCGATCTTATTGTGCAACAGTTTGTAAAGAAACAGAGCATCGGTTATATCTCTACGCATAGACAACCAATGCATCCTGAAATGGCACAGACGGACTCTGTCTGTCTGTGTGCAGGCGCTTAGATTTCCCCTCACCAAAGGCTAAATGCCACGCAAAACGTTTCTGTTTCTTTCTAGACGCAACATGTGAGTGGCATAGTGAGGTCTCCACACAACACTACAATACTCCATAACACTGCGTTCGAAACTGTTATATAAAATTATCTTGGTGCCACTTTTACGAAAGCCTTTGGTGTTACGAAGCAGGAACCCTAACATTTTTGATGACTTTTTAATAATGTTTTCAATATGAGGCACAAAAGTGACCTTTTTGTCAAAGTGTACCCCTAGATCCCTTATTGTTTCGACTTCTTGGATTCGCACATGGTCTATGAAGTGTCTGTGTAAAAAAAAATACAGTTAATTTTTCTCGTAGGTATACTTAACATGGTAGCATTTCTTCGGATTTAGTTGAGTCGTCCCTAACCAACTTTGGCGTTTTGCTCAAACATGAATGACATTTCCAGGTAGCCTTCTTATTAGGAGATTTAGTAAGGGATATACAAGCATAATGATAACACTTTGCACAAGCAGGGCGGGCACCTTATGGATTTCACCTCTAAACCTGTTTCACATTCATTAGTGCAACAACCCCATTGTGCATTTTTGTCGGCCATAGCAATAATTATTATTTATTACTATTGTTAGTGAGACAGCAATAAAAAATAGTAATAACAAAAAAAAAAGAAAAAAAAATGTGTATGCGTGTTGTCTTCTCAGAGGCAATCAATAATAGGCCTCAAGTGCTGTCCCGTCTGTGTCGACTTATCTTTGACGCGAGCCGTCGCTTGAGTCATCGGACGCCACTGCAAGCGATATTGATGGTTCTGCGCACGGCCGCCGCCGAACCGTGTGAGATTCCGTGCACTGCGCGTAAAGTGTCTTGTCATTCACTCACCGGCTGATTCGCTAACTTTTAAAACTTAGACTGAATATTGTTCAAATTATACACTTTACTTTAATAAATATCTAATGGTATTGAATGTGTTAGTGTAAACTCATCTAAACTAATATTATAAAGCTGAAGAGTTTGTTTGTTTGGTTGGTTGACCGCGCTAATCTCAGGAACTGCTGGTTCGAAATGAAAAATTATTTTTATGTTGGATAGTCCATTTATCGAGGAAGGCTTTAGACT
This sequence comes from Apamea monoglypha, assembly GCA_911387795.2. NCBI lineage: Eukaryota > Metazoa > Arthropoda > Insecta > Lepidoptera > Noctuidae > Apamea > Apamea monoglypha. Next base: position 56,645 of record OU426933.1, on the reverse strand, counting down.
ATATAACATCACGCTGCGACCAATAGGAGCGGAGCATCAATGGACAATGTTGCGAAAACGGGAAAAGTGATTCCTTTTTGAGAGCTTCCGTTGCGTGTGCTGCGTAAACGGTTTAAGTTACGTAAAAATTATGTATGAAGGAATTGTTCCCCTTTAAAAGTTCTAAAAAAAAGTTTGCGACAGCATATGTCTACCTTTTAAGATTGACTCACTATAGCCTTTTTTATGATAATCAAATTTGTTTGAAATTAATGCATTATTTGCGAAGGTGTTTTATCAACATGATATTAATCTTTATCCAAATAAATAAGTTATTCATCACAAATATTTAATTATGAACAAAATTGCCCTTGACATCACTTGATTTCAATCAACATCTTAGGAGATATCATAATTTTAAAATAACTCCGCAACAAAATAGGTATGGTAACGTTCGGATCGGTTCAACATCACGCTAGGTCAAAATGTATTAGTCAGAAAGAGAACTAAGCGAAAACGAGAAGCGAGCGATGCGATGCGACGGGGTGGGGCGGGGGAATAAGAATTTCACGCGGACGAAGTCGCGGGCAGAAGCTAGTATTATAATACGAGTTCAACTTGTTTACAAAATAATATACATGATACGCATCTATCTATGCACGTTGATGTTGGTGCCACGCGCTCCCGCGCAGTCCTTTGACGTGCGTGGGTGAGACGAAAAAACAAAAACATATCGCACCCTCTCGCACGATTCGCAGCGTTCAACTTCTAGTAGACCAAAGTCCAAACAGTGTAGGTTGATGTGTAGCCGTGTGTACATGTTCGCGGATGACCTGTGCGCGCTGCGCGCCGGCGCTGCCCTCGCTGAAACTTGTCGACTCGTGCAGCACGACGTAGACCGAGTTGTTCAATGGGCGCACGACAACGGGATAATCCTAAACGCGGATAAAACAAAGCTAGGTATCATACGCTCACCATATTTACTACCACCTGGCGACCCACCTCCGATGTATGCACATGAGTTTACGTGCATTCATAACAACCGTGTGAGAAATGTGTAACATATCTCAGTTAAAGTTGACGAGAACTTTTCGTGGTCAAACTATATTGAGTACTTATGTAAACTTAGAATATTTCTTGGTAAATTCTACCATCTGAGTTTTAAAGTAGGTACCTAGTAATACTCTTAAGTGCCTTTATTAACAATTAGTTGACCCCTTATTAAGTTACGCCCTCGACTGCTATGGGCTTACATTCAGAAGTAATTTAGAAAAGTTAGAAGCACAACAAATTCGTTTTTTAAAACTATTAGTCAGTAAGAAAATCAGCATCAAATGTAAAGATGATTAGAATAAGTTCTTTAAAATTTGTAAAATTCTTCCAATCAGCTTAAAACATAAATACCTACTTCTGGTTAACAGTTATGGCGGCTGGGAGCGTCACTCGCTAGTTACCCATAACCGTGCAACTAGGACAGTATCAGCAGGTAAATTTTATGTACCGAGAATAAGGAATTATTTTGGCGACCGAACGCTTCATACAAGAGAACCTTATCTTCTCAACCATTTGCCTGCTGATATAAGACACACACTACAAATGGCACCTCTATGAAACCACAGGTAAGATACACCGGGGACTGGCAATTTTAATCAGAAAAGATGCCCAAATTGAGTTAGATAACAGGAAAAAGGATACAGACGCAATGTCAGCTACTCAGTCGACAGGGGAAATGACAAACCTGCTTCTCTGTATATAATCAACTCTCACATCAACAGTTGTACATTCATAGCAAACAGATCCTTCACAGGCTTATTGATTGGATTAACTTGATCAGACAAAAACCATAATTCTTGGCGACTTTAACGCTCATATTGGTCGACATGATACACAAAATTACCAACGCAAAGGGCTGATTCAACAAAACCTACATCATGACTTCTCCAACTGCAACTGGGAACTGTTAATGGATATACAGAAAAACTGCAAATAGAAAGGACAAAAGCGAGATCATCATGCAGGCTAGCATGGTCAAAGGGCACTCAAAAGTCCCAATTGGATCACATTATAACTCTTTGAATTTATTAAATTTATTAAAGGTGGGAATGGGCCGCTAAGAGCATATCCGACGATAAAATCATGTGGGGTTTGCTAAAGACAAACCGAATTTCAAACAAAAAGAAAACACAATAATACACAAAGACAACAGCTACCCGCGAAGGAGACAACAATAGTGGCAAAGGACTTCAACTAATAAACAATGCTATTATGCCGCCCTCAATAGCAAGTTCACCAAAATAAAATACCAAGATTGCATAACAAAACAGTTAAAAAATATAGGAATCAACTCAACGGAGGAAAACATCGAAATACCCTGAAATACCATAACAGAAGTATTAAAAGCGGCTGCCCAGGAAACTCTAATTCTTCAGCCAGTTCTCTCCAGGGATCATCGACTAGCTCTTGCTAACCTACAAAAGGCTAAATTCTGACAAAGCAGGCAACCAGATAATCCAAATAGGCATAACCGCGTAAAAGAATGTCAGGCAACGCTTCAAAAGTTTAAATATCAGGAGGAACAAAAAGCATGCAGGGCCTGGCTCAGCGGACTGGGGAAAAACCACCCTGCAAAACGCAGACGCAAACAGCAGACGCTGTACTTTTTTACAGGACAAACAAACTTCAAACGAAACGTCGATAAAGATCTACTAATATATCGTATATTAGTAGATCTCGACGTTTCCAAATGGGAGCAAACTTAAAAAAAAAAATTCGGGGGCCGTCTTATACCAACAGTTAATATAAAAAAGCCGATAACCGAAGTACAATGTGATGGACCCACTTCAGATGACGTAATGGAAATCATCAAGAAAATGCGGAACGGGACAGCTCCCGGGACTGATCAAGTAGTAATCAAGCTTTACAAAGCGATGGACAGAATGGACTTTACAAGCCATAAGAAACGCCAAATCGTTACTACTATTCATAAAACACTCAAATATGGACTGGAAATTAGCCAGACTAATGTATCGAATGGTGATCGTTCCGTGCATGATACATGGTTTGAAAGTATCGGCACTTACTAAAGCTAACAGGTCAAGATCCAGAAAATATGAGCGAGTTATCATGAGAGATTTGATAAACCACTCTAGGAATAAACCAAGACAAAAGAAAAATGCATGAAACCTTAGACGGAAAAACAGTAACCAAATGCATCAAGAACCACAGGATGTGCTACCTCGCACATTTTTACAGGCGCCGCGTACCACATCTGCTGCATGCAGCAATGGAGTACAAGGTCAAAACTAAGAAGGTCGGCCGACCTATCTACTATCTAACACATGGAACGACAACTTAAAACAGGACATGAAGTACTTTGACAAGGGAATCGAATTTTTGGATAGATACGGCGGAAGACAAAAACAAAATCAAGATCGCTGCTAGTGAGATATATAAAAAACCGGAAACGGATAGTAGCTAGAACTCCGGCGATGACATTGAAAACAGCAACATCTAACACAACATAACACAGCAGAGCAAGGACATACAAGAGAACCGAGAAAGCAGTAGAACCTCGCCAAAAGATTCACGGGTGAAGCTCGACCTGAAGCACGTGGCCGCGAAGTCTTTAAAAGATGCCCATCCATAGACAAGTATCACCCATCTCTCCACTAGTCCAATGCTTACTTTAGGATGCATATCCGGTAGGCTCTTAAATCCTACCCTTGCCTACGGGCACGTCTTCCCTACAAAAAACCGCGCCCTCCGGTCTACTTCTTGATATGCAATGGTCGCTGTAGCACCATGAACATGAGGCTACAGGAGCTAGTGCGAATCTTGGGGTTCATTCGATTAATCGAGTCTGGTCAGACCACGCTGGGATCGCAATTCATATTCATAATTATAAGGGTAAATAAGTAAATAATATATATTTTTTAATAATAAGGTATATTTAATTAGTTGTATAATAGAAATGTTGTTATTGTTGTGTTTTTATTTTATTTTATATTGTATATTAGAGTATGTACAAATGTCCATAGTATAAGTGTTTTGTATTGTTTATTAGTCTAAGTAGTATATAAGTTAGGTCTTATACCCACGTGTATGTACATTAGGTTCACATTGTAAATATTCGTATGCCGCTAGTAGTGGTGGATGTGTCGAACTTATCCATATGTACCAACCATCTTTGTACCTACCATATCCGACGAAAACTGTATTTTTCTTTGTAACGACATTTCGGACAGACTCGCTAAAATTAATTTACATTTGGCATTCACCCTGATTAGATACAGTTGTTTTCCAAATTTTATATATTTTCTACGTTCTTCCCCTTTATGGAAGCAACCACATCTGTTGTACAAAATTGACCATATTATTCGCAGTACAATCAATCATCTGCAAAACTGCATTGATACCTTAGTATCTATTTTCAAGTGAACGTTTGAGTTTAAGTTTTCGAAAATAAACTAGATAGCGTTGGTTTCTTCACAACTATGACTAATTTACGTTTAAGTGAGGAGTCAGGAAGAGACGTATTAGGTAGGATTAAGTTAGGAGTTACACAGCTAATACATTTATCTATGTAAGCTTGGTGCAGACATTTACTGGCATACTTAGTTTAAATGACAACATAACAAAAGAAACCGATAGGAATATATTCATTAAACTAACGAGTGGGTAGATATTAAATTTAATAATATAATATTCGAGTTGGTAGTTACTTAGCAACAGGAAAAAGAGCAGAGTCATCGCAGGTAAACAGGCTCGCCAAAAAAAAAGACACATTTATATAAAATTAAAAGAAAAAAAACTTTTTAAAAACAAGCTTATTACTTTTTAATAAAAAGAACTAAAAAGATAAAATAATTTATACCTGTTAAAAAAAAAATCCATTTTATAGTTACCTACCTACTTAATAAAAAAGTTTTTTGCAAAAAAAAAAAAAAACCGACTTCCAAAAAAGACACTACAAAGGGAAAAATAACTTTAATTTCGGAAGTCGCTGTCGGGTTCGCATTTTCGTTGTTTGCCACCAACTTCCGAAATTAAAGTTATTTTTACTTTGTAGTGTCTTTTTTGGAAGTCGGTTTTTTTTTTTGCAAAAAAGTTTTTATTTTTCACTTTTAAGTTGTAATTTTCACCAGTAATTTTGGTTTAAAAAAACGATGTGTGGGCCCATAAAATTTGAGGGTTGCCCTCGATTTCTCCAGGATCCAATCATCAGATCCTGTCTTGGTGACTATGGGACCACTTCAGAAGTATCTCCTTTCGAACAAAAAAAGAATTTTGAAAATCGGTCCACAATTGGCGGAGTAATCGCGTAACAAACACAAAAAAAAAAACATAAGTACCGTCGAATTAAGAACCTCCTCCTTTTTTGAAGTCGGTTAAAAAGCGTGTTACATTTTGATGGAACACTAAAGAACATTTAACATAATTATTACACCTTCATTATTTTTCTTTTGCAATCACAATGTAGTGTGTGTGTAGTGTGTTTTGGCAAGCGTAGTGTGGGACGTCCCCCAGCTAGATGGACGGACGACCTAAAGAAGGTTGCTGGGACGGACTGGATGCGGAAGGCGGAGGACAGTGTGTTGTGGCGCAGCCTGGGAGAGGCCTATGTCCAGCAGTGGACTGCGATAGGCTGAATTGATTGAAGTAATATAGGTTATACACACATAACCAGGTCTCCAATTAATATAAATAATATGTAGTAAGTAAACTATTATTAATTAAGTGTAATTATTTATTAATAGGTCGTGTAACCATTCTGGTCGATAACAGCTTGGATGCGGGAACGCATTGAACTAATTACATTTTTACATAGATCTGAACCACGAATACTCTCCCAAAGTAAACAATCCTCTAAACTCTAAAGCATCTGGAGAACGCTCATTTTGATTATTCCACCGTTGAACGATGACACCCCATAAATCAATATTTAAATCCGGTGATCTAGCTGGCCAAGGAATAACGCAATAGTTATTTGTGCAACAAGAGAGCAAAGTAGTTTTTTGCTGCGAGTGCTGATTTTGAATCCTGAGCAAGCGAAGGATTCAAAGATTGAATCACGAGCGTAGCGAGTGATTCTAAAGTTGAATCCTGAGTGTGGCGAGGGATTCAAAGGCACGAGATGCAAAAAAACTTTGCTCTCGTGTAACACACATAACTTTTCACTTCAGCAGCGAGAACACTTTAGGAGATAAAATAATAAACAGGAATAGATTGAAATAACTATTTATTGTGAATCAAAATAATTAACATTGTAGCTAGATACCAATTCTATAAAATGGAACATTTTAATAGTTAAAAGTAAAATTACTGCAATTCTACAAATTTTATTCCCGCTCTTTTATTTAAATTAAGGCGTGTTCGGAAATAGCACCCATGATATTTTATTATTCAAAATATATTACGTACCTAACATTTATTGAAACTACAAATAAATATTTACAAGTTAAATATCAGTTTTATTTGCAGTAAATACTTATTTTCGTTTAAATACAACAATAAGTTAAAAATTCAATAAATTACATTAAAAGACATAATTTTCTTTTTGCAAAATTTCTTTAGTTAGTACGAAATTCCGAACGTGTTTGTCTTTGAGGTCGAATTCAAAATCCGAACTTCGAAAGGGCTGGTCTCTGTCTCTCTCTCTTTCTAATAGAGGGAAAGAGATAGAGTGTGAATGTTTCGAATTGTATGATTAACCCAAGGCTGAATAATATATATTTGCGGCTTTCTGAAAAAAAAATTAAAAAGTTACTTTGTCTCACTCAGTGAGCAAAATCGCATTTTGCTCACTGATTTCACGCAGCAAAACCTACATGTTTGAGCTACTGAAGTGAAATAGTTATTTGTGCAACAAGAGAGCAAAGTAGTTTTTTGCTGCGAGTGCTGATTTTGAATCCTGAGCAAGCGAAGGATTCAAAGATTGAATCACGAGCGTAGCGAGTGATTCTAAAGTTGAATCCTGAGTGTGGCGAGGGATTCAAAGGCACGAGATGCAAAAAAACTTTGCTCTCGTGTAACACACATAACTTTTCACTTCAGCAGCGAGAACACTTTAGGAGATAAAATAATAAACAGGAATAGATTGAAATAACTATTTATTGTGAATCAAAATAATTAACATTGTAGCTAGATACCAATTCTATAAAATGGAACATTTTAATAGTTAAAAGTAAAATTACTGCAATTCTACAAATTTTATTCCCGCTCTTTTATTTAAATTAAGGCGTGTTCGGAAATAGCACCCATGATATTTTATTATTCAAAATATATTACGTACCTAACATTTATTGAAACTACAAATAAATATTTACAAGTTAAATGTCAGTTTTATTTGCAGTAAATACTTATTTTCGTTTAAATACAACAATAAGTTAAAAATTCAATAAATTATATTAAAAGACATAATTTTCTTTTTGCAAAATTTCTTTAGTTAGTACGAAATTCCGAACGTGTTTGTCTTTGAGGTCGAATTCAAAATCCGAACTTCGAAAGGGCTGGTCTCTGTCTCTCTCTCTTTCTAATGGAGGGAAAGAGATAGAGTGTGAATGTTTCGAATTGTATGATTAACCCAAGGCTGAATAATATATATTTGCGGCTTTCTGAAAAAAAAATTAAAAAGTTACTTTGTCTCACTCAGTGAGCAAAATCGCATTTTGCTCACTGATTTCACGCAGCAAAACCTACATGTTTGAGCTACTGAAGTGAAAATGTCATTATGCTGACGAAACCGCGCCTGCACACTGTGCGAACGGTGTGTCGTACAATTATCCTGCACTTTTATCTGTGGTAATTCTTCTCTTGGATACACATTTCGAACGGTAGCCAACATGGCCTCCTCCAGCACTTCTATATAATTTGCACTATTTGCTCGAATTGGTAGTCTGACTAGTTCTCTCGGATCAGCTGCACTCATCCATCCCCACACGTTCACTGTTATAATAATATGACGATTGCATATTGGTCACTACGTGATCACTTGTATATCGCGAATTATTTCGACGCCACAAACATAAGCGTTCGTGTTCACTGGACTTAAAAGCTATTCATCTGTAAAGATGACATTACTCCAATCGAAGTTTATGAGATCCAAAGCGAACTGTAATCTTGCCCTTTTATGGTTTTCCGTGAGCAAGACTTTCACAGCATGCCTCCGATAATGCAGCCCTTCACTATGCAGAGCACGACGGACAGTATCAACACTTGTGTCAAATAAACCAGCATAGTGGTTCGTTGGCAGAAATCCATTTTCTTCATACTGCGCTGCGCTACGCTGCAATGTGTTTATAAGTCGTGGTCTACCAGTTCTTTGATGGTGTTGCAAAGAACCCTCCTCTTCAAATCGTCGTACCCATAGAACAACTGTTTTTCGCTGCAACAATAAAACAGAAATATATAATACCCAATAATGATTATTATGTTACTACATAAAAACTCTATGGAGTTTTTTTTATATAAAAGTGTAAAAATAAAACTACTTACGTTTCCACCGGTATCTGGCTATTTCTGACAAGTTTTTACCTTGACTATGCAAAGCAATTATTTGAGCTCTCGTAACGACATCAAATTTGAATTTGAAGTGAACTGTATCCGATCCGGTGCAGTGAGGCTCGCGCATATTGGAATCGGGCGGGCCGCGCCGCGGCCGCCGCCGCCGCCGCCGCCTCAACGCACCGCTGCGCATTGTAAAAATCTAAACATTCAGGCGGGCCGCATCCCAACGCATAGCAGCGGTGCCCTGCGTTGCGGCCCGTTGTGTCAAATTTGATGTAATTCGATTTTGGTAAACCTTTTTGTTTGCAGGTTTTAAAGTTTGTAGGTCCGGAATAACCTTAACGTCGCGCGCAGTTTTGATTAGCCTTGGCTTCACACATTATCAACTGACGTATCCGCGATATCAGAAGGCCCGTAATTAAAACGTTCAAAATCTAGTCACAATCTCATCTCAGCGACAGCCAGGACTCGGCTGGCCGCGGCGCGCCGCTCCCCGCCGCGCCGCTCCCCGCCGCGCCGCTCCACCACCGCCGCGCGACGGCGCTACGCGTGCGAGCGAGACGCGCGCCGCCACGCGTCGCCGCGCGGCTCCCCGCGGCCCGTTCCCCGAACGCCGCGCCGCGCAGTGTGCACGCTAAGTCGCCAACGGCCAACGGCCGCCAAGCACTGCAGCCAGCGAAATACGTTGACGAGTTGATAATGTTCAAGTGGTGATAGTGCGCGCAGTGTGTTACGTTTTCTAGGTGAGTAAACAGAAACGAAACTATGTTTTTACTATCGCATTAAGTAATAATCACGAAATATCAGACAAAGACTCTGTCTTGGTTTTTAACTTTTCTGCAGTTGGCACAATGGACGAAGAAAAGTTGATAAAGATGGTTCGCGAACGAAGAGAGCTGTACGACTTAAACCACCCGCTCTACGATGTCCGACCAAAGAGAGACCTCGCCTGGAAGCAGATCGGCGAAGCGTTAAAGCATTCACGTATGTATTACTTACATCACAAGTCTCGTCTCGTTGAAATCATGACCGCCTCGGTGGTCTAGGGGTCGCAAGCGCAGCTGCTGAACATCAATTGGCGGATCTGGCAGTTTTGTTGAAGAAAACGATTACCTATTGTACTAATTATGTAAGCTGCAGACACAGTATAAATAAGCTGTGCTGCAGACGATGGATCGAAACAAAACCAAAGTTATTTTCGAATTCGAATTTAATTTAAGGGAATTTCCCGTCCCAGCCGCCGCGGGAGACGCTCCGGGCGTCGGGAGCCGCGTGACGACTCCCGGCCACCGTAGGCGCGGGCCTGCGGGCGGAGAGCAATGGGTAGCTCACCGCGCGATTAAAACCAGGAGGTCTACTCTGAAGTGATATCGGCCGAATGTTCGGCCGTTTCCTGCTACGAAGTTACTATTTGGTTCGGTCGGTCCCGACCCTACACTTCTACACTCTTTCGAATATTGACTATGGTCCCGACCCAACTGAGCCGATCCGAACTTTTTTCGCATTTTTCAATAATATTCGGTTCGGTACACGTGTCGGTCCGATCCGATCATTCGCACTTTGCACTTCGTAGTAGACCCCCAGGCCCGTGCCGGACGGCGCGTAAATGTTCCACGCGCGCCTCAAAGAGATGTCAGCATAATTTGAGGGGCCCCTTAGGGCCGAAGCCTGCCGGGTCAGCGGGATTGTCCGAAAGGGTTACCGCTACCCCGGAACATAAACGGCGAAGGAAGGAACATGGGTGGATTTTAGTCAGTAAGAATCTGACACTCCCTTCCGCTCCACCCAGAGCGGGAGGGGTCATTTGATGATTTCCCAACAGAAAAAAAAGGGAAATTATTAAAATTAAAATTGGTGAAACCTATTCGATGCTAGAATATAGAATGACAAAAATATCTATTAAAAATAACTAATAAATATGTAATAAAAGACTAATGTCGAAATTCGCTGCGTCAGCGACTCGTGGCTGGACGGATGTCATCAATGCAGTTTTTATGCGCTCGGCGTAAACTGAAGGAATTGCAAGGTCGGCGATATCCATTGGGTTCCGTACTTAACACCTCCACCCACAGATCAGCAACTATTTGATCATGTTGAGAGAAGCAGAGCTGACATTGTTGATAGGTAGCCGGTAGGTACCTATATTTATATAGATTTTTGGAATGTAGATATATAATACATCTAAGCAATAGTACATTTTGATGCCAGTTTGAATTCAAAAATGCTCACGTACCACACGACGTCTTTCAACACACTTGCGAGGAAACATAGATATGAACTAATTACTCTAATCGTCCACGCGTCCTATGAATCAAGATGCATAACATCTGTTCGATAGGTAATTCCTGATTTAATTTATGCTTTGGATATGAATTATTTTAGCAATAAGACCTTGGTTGAAGAGTATCGTCCTATCGCAGTACTATCATGCGCTGCAAAACTTTTTGAGAATATCGCTCACAAAGAAATATACGCGCAGGTAAATACGCGGCTTTGTGAGGAGCAGCATGGCTAGAGACTAACTTGTTATCCCTCGTTGACTATATATATCTCGTAACATGTATAAAGGTCAATAAGTAGATGTGCTATATTTAGATTTTAAAAAGGCGTTCGATACAGTGGATAACGATATTCTATTAAATAAATTATACAGCATGGGTTTTACCCCAAAACTTCTAAATTTTTTTGCGGATTACCTTTCTAATAGAAAACAGTATGTTAGTCATGGATCCTTTATTTCGAAGTCTTATCATACACGTTCAGGTGTAAGCCAGGGTTCAGTTTAAGGCCCCCTTCTCTTTCTCATAATGGTTAACGATCTCATTAAAGTAGTAAAGTATGCCAAATGCCTCCTATATGCTGACGATATAAAATTAGTCCACGTAATTGATAAGGATGTAAACGAACATCTTCAAAGTGACATCGACCGAATCCATAAGTGGAGTATAGACAATAAAATGATGTTTAATACCGGTAAATGTTACGTCATGACCTTTAGCCGCAAGTTACAACCTACACATGCCTACCACACACACACCTATACCTTAGCAGGTGTTGAAATAAAGCGCGTGTCAACCATTAGAGATCTTGGCGTGACATTTGACTGCGGATTGACTTTCCATGAACACATTTCCGCCCTAGCCTCAGAATTTTACAGACGCCTAGGTTTTGTCCTACGCAATGCCCGTGGTTTTAATAATCCTATTGTCATCAAATTATTATTTAACTGTCTAGCTAGAAGTAAGTTAGAATTTGCTGCAGCCGTCTGGAATCCCCACGAATCCACATTTGAATTATTGATTGAAAAGGTTCAGAAAGCCTTCCTGCGTTTTTTTATATAAAAAGATTTAATTACGGATATTATCCATGTATGTATCCTACTCATTTCCTGCTGGGATCAGATTCTAATAGCCATAAAAAATTTAAGGAACATGGTAGATTCCCCAGAGCTGCAGAATACTTTGTTTATGTACCTGACAACTACCTGCGTCATAGGCCTGCTCGACGACACCGACTGTTCGCCACATCCCATTGCCGCGCGCGCAATCCCCGTTGTGTCGCATGCATAGTGCTATAAACTCCTTAATGGAGACAGTCCCGGAATGTGACATCTTTATTGACACACTCAGGGTGATCATGTCAAATTGTCTCATGTTCTGTGAAAGCTATGTTTGTTAGGTAAATAAGTTGTATGTTGTTATCACTTTATTCGATTTTATTTTATTTTCTCTTCTTAAAGTTATTGTTAAGTATGTTTGATCTCTGACTTCTTATTTGTTTTTTAATTATGTAATATGTTTAGTTTTACCTGTTAACTACTGTCATTGGCGCAAGCCGTTGTAATTAATTATAAATAAATAAATAAATTATTACAATCACATTGACACTTCAAATTGTCGTAAAAAAATTCAAAGAGCGATATGACGATTTTATTCTAAAATAATCTTATTTTCCGGCCTCATATTTTTATAGCGCTTTTTTTCTTTCTTAGATTTTTTTATTGCAAACAGATGCAGGTTACTCTAAAGCGCCCGAAAGCGCTAAGCGATGTCAACCTCAAAGGAATTAATTATTACAATTAAACCATTTAGGCACTTTTGAATTGTCAAGGAGTCGGTCAGTCAGAAATAAACAAGCTATTTACTCATTCTAAAGCGTATATATATATCTATGGAGAAGAACGAGCAAGAAACAATTAAAATAAGCCGTAATCCCCCTTAATATAATAAGCCTGAATAGTGAGCGTTCATTCATTCGGGCGTTCGTGATTTTTCTAAAACATTAAACGGGAAATGAATCTCTTTGAGGCTAATTCTACTTGAGGCTATAATTTGGAAAAGACTTATAAAACGACGTATTAATGACGATTCCTCCAACTTCCATCGAGCCTGAAGCCCTGAACGCACTTTTTCAGCCTCTGTCTATATATGTGCAACAAATTGAGAAGCGTGCTTGGAGATGAAACGTTGGGTTGTTATTTTTAGATTTTATTTTCGCAGTTTAAGTAAATAAGTAACTCATAAAGTCTTAGTGTCTGGTCAATTTAATTTAAAAATATGAGATTAAACATTGATCTCTGTAACATACTCGTATATAGTTTTATTTATTTACCTAAGAAAAAAAAAAGGTCAAAATGGATTACTGGATAAATGATTAATTATCAAATGCCCAACAAAGTCATTAAAGCCTTTGTACTAAATAAAATAACTCTTTTGTTTGACCCGAAAGTTTTGTCTTTAATTATAAAATTATCGCCTTCGGACATTTTGAACGCCTCTTCATCTACTTCGAAATCAAAAAAACATGATGACATGACGTCGACCGTCTAGGGTTAGGGTTTCCGTCAGCAGGTCGACGGAGCCACCGCTGCGCGGGGCTCCTCTTTCTTGCTAGCAAATTTATTCAGTCGTCATTTGTGATTATGTAATTTGATTAGTAATGATGTGATATTTTAAAATTACATCTAGCAACTTTTGATCAGTCGTTCATTTGATGTCAAATACATTGGGATTTTAAAATTTTTGTTAATAAAACATTTGGTCATTTAAATTTTGTTAAGTATTTCGTTTATTGTTCTTTTGAAATTTGCTCGAGAAAGTTTTGATTTTCTAATATGCAACCGTTTAAAGACACGCGAACTATGCGACAAGTGATTAGCTCATCGATTGCGAGTAATATACGCATTCAAAGTGGCTTCTCAACTTGCGACCTGGTAGCAGCGGCCTGGCTACATGCGTAGGAAGGAAAAGGATTGCTAGGTGTTGAGAAGGTAAAGGGATAACATAAACCATTTAATTTAATTCATTCGATTTTATTCGATTAACACACAATTTGCAAATTCGGGCTTTGCCACCATTATGGACTGTTTCACCAGCACCTCTAAATATTTTTTTAAATATTTATACCTCGTCAGATAGCTGATTAGATGAAGACGTCTTCCCCGTAATTTAATGCCATAGTTACATTTTGAGATAACGGCGGGGTATTTGCGTAACAATAGGAAAGGCTTTTATTTTGAAAGGTTAACAAAAATTTGTTTGCTCAATAACGTAAATCATGCAAAAATCAAAACACGTTACAACAGTCAGTCAAAATTTTTCGAACTTGAAGCAATGGATTAGCAATATCTTTTAAAATTATTTCTGACGGGGGTCCCCCGACCGCACATTTAATCATGTTTGGATATCGCGTCACGTCTACGGAGTTTCGCTAAATAATTTAATTTGGACCTGTGTATTTAACAAATGGCATAAAGAGACATGAAGGTTCTTTAATTTGTGGCGTACTGTCCAGCTCTAGAGCGGGGATGCAAACTATGCAAAGTAAAAAGTACGCGTATTCAATACACTGCATTGTGAACCTAAAAGCGGTGCAATAAGAACCAGTTTTCCAGTAAGTGTGTTGAATAGATATTATTATGACAGCCTGCAAGGATTACGGAATGAAAATAAAAGTTGTAGGGCAATTACGAAAAGCATTCTTACGAAACGCCATCTTCTTCTGCACAAATAGATTGCTGTGCAAAGCAATTTTTTTTTATTGTTTTTTTATCCTATACTGTCCCACTGCTTGGCAAAGGGGTCCTCCAAATCCTTCCAGGAACTCTTTTCCCGCGCCACCTCGAACCAGGCGTCAGATAAAACTTAATATAGTTTAATTCCTCAGCTCGAGACTGCAGGGACAAGTGGAAGCGGCTAAGAGACTGTTACAGGCGAGCGCAGAAGCTACGGAGAATGAAGTCCGAACAAGGAGCTAGAATTATTAAACGACCAAAATATGAGCAGTTATTGACATTCCTCAACGCACACTTGAGGGATGAAGTGCGCAACGGGCATTCCTCGGCAGACAATCCCGACTCCAGCAACGACGAGAACAGCGTCGTTGAAGACTTGCCCAGCCCGGCGGGCTCCTTCGTGGACAGCATGGCGCTGGCGGCCGAGCCGGCGCGCTCCCCGTGCCCCGCGCGGGTGGACTGTGTGTACGGCGCCGCGCCCGCGCCGCACCGGGACAAGGTCACGGACTTCTTCATGGGGCTGGTCGAAACTGTTAAGGATTTACCTGAAGACGTACAAATTCGTGTGAAACGCGACGTTTTTAAAGTAGTCAGTGATGCGGAAGAATTGGTTTACAAATCAAAGACAGAGAATCCGTTGATGGGACTGCACTTTGTTAAAGAGGAAAATGAATAAAATTACTTTGCGGTGTGTACAGTCACAAGCACTATAATATCTATACACATACTGACAAAATTCAAAAGCGATTTTCTCGGATAAACGATTGCAACTTTGAACTGTTTCATAATGGTATGGGCTCTAAAATATATGTTCATTACAACATAAAATTACATAAAATACAGTATTACCTAACAGAAAATCCATTTTTTTATTTTTTTTTATTATCTTTATTTATTTAGGGGCATTTGTCTCCATGGACATGAGAGCCCCAACGTATCCTAAACTAAATTACATCCTTAAAGTGGCTAAGCGTTAGAGTGCTCGTGCCGGCCGCTTCTTTACACAGTACCTACTAGTTATTACTCTTTGCTACTACATTGCTAATTTTATTTAGCACACAACCAACAGCACAGTTGGAACTAGTAGTCCTTATTCTATGGTTTTTGTCGTGCTACGAGTATAACGTTTGAAGTTAGAATAGTATCCAATGTCTCCAATCTTCACCATTCTCTTATCCGTATCCCAATTTATTTGGGGTCGGCGCAACGTCTGTTTCTCGAAACACGATGGTTTTACGTAGCGCCGTCACTGAGATCCTATACCCACCTTCGGAGTCCACCATCAAGTAGATGACATCATCAGTCACCAAGGTCTCCATGAGACCTTTCAAATGAGTCCAAACACGATGGTTCTACGTAGCGCCGTCACTGAGATCCTATACCCACCTTCGGAGTCCACGATCAGGTAGATGACATCATCAGTCACCAAGGTCTCCGTGAGACCTTTCAAATGAGTCTAAACACGATGGTTCTACGTAGCGCCGTCACTGAGATCCTATACCCACCTTCGAAGTCCACCATCAGGTAGATGACATCATCAGTCACCAAGGTCTCCATGAGACTTTTCAAATGAGTCCAAACACGATGGTTCTACGTAGCGCCGTCGCTGAGATCCTATACCCACCTTCGGAGTCCACCATCAGGTAGGTGACCTCGTCAGTCACCAAGGTCTCTATCCTCCGTCAAACGAAATTCTCAAGATAGCTAAAAACGATAAAAAATAAACACACTAGAAAATAATAATGTACTCAAGTAGGTACTTAGTCAATACAAAACTCAATAGTTTTGGAGAGCTCGGCCACGCTTCACCTTACACACTTATTCTTATAGTCAGGCTTACTCTATGATCGGTTCAAAAAACAAAACGAAATTAAAAACTACTTTACATATATTTACAAACTTAATTTCTATTGTTGTTTTACTAAATAATTATATTTGTACTATTTACAATATGTTTTCATTCAAAAATCATTCAAAACGTGAACTTTTAAATTTTATTTGGAAAAAATAACGCGCGTATAGTCCACCCCTCACAAGAGTCATCGAGACACTAATGTATCGCGTCCCGAGTACGCGTCACAGGCCTTAGCGGGGGTGCTCTAGCGGGGTACTAGTGAAGTTTCGGGTTTTTATTGATTATTTAAAAATGTTAAAAGAAATAAGAAAAAATAAACAATACAGATTGTGAAATATGGCATTACACATTTTTTGATACAAAATTCATGCCGAACTATTCAGCCGTTACAGAGAACATTTACAATTTAGGTTGAAAGAGGACCTTTATAATAAGATTTTTTCCCAGAATTTGGGAAAGTTTATTAAAATTTAAACAATACAATTTATTTGTGATGACCTTAAGTATACCATGTATTTTTTATATGGAAAATGCACAAAAGGATTCACCTACAATCTTCTTTAAAGTTGCAGTGTTTTTGTGATTTGAGCAAGGTAATCCCCTTAATATAATAAGCTTGAATAGTGAGCGTTCATTCATTCGGGCGTTCGTGATTTTTCTAAAACATTAAACGGGAAATGAATCTCTTTGAGGCTAATTCTACTTGAGGCTATAATTTGGAAAATACTTATAAAACGACGTATTAATGACGATTCCTCCAACTTCCATCGAGCCTGAAGCCCTGAACGCACTTTTTCAGCCTCTGTTTATATATATGCAACAAATTGAGAAGCGTGCTTGGAGATGAAACGTTGAGTTGTTATTTTTAGATTTTATTTTCGCAGTTTAAGTAAATAAGTAACTCATAAAGTCTTAGTGTCTGGTCAATTTAATTTAAAAACATGAGATTAAACATTGATCTCTGTAACATACTCGTATATAGTTTTATTTATTTACTTAAGAAAAAAAAAACAGCCAAATCACGTCTATTAAACTTATGCTAGAATAATCTTAATAACTAAAGGACTAATAAAGTTAGCTAGTGAAAAGCTTAATGCCGCGGGGAGAGCCCCGCTCTCTGAACCCCGCTTTTACAATCATTTCTCTAGATAGATAGATATATTACTAGATCGTGCTCGTATCATAGTTATATTCCTAGCGAGACATTATGAACCGGGGTCACGTAACTAAGGTAGAATGTGCAAATACTCACTTTTTTTAAAGTTTGATTTTCAATTGACCACCTTCTTACCATTCATTATTCCTGCGTTAAGTTGCCAGGGCCCTGTTTAATAAACGTTACAATCCGACAATTTTTTAAATAAGTGACAATAATATGTATTTGTAAAGTTGTATGACAAGTGCTGTTTAATAAACCTTATAATTATGTAAGAATTTTACAAGTAAAAACATTAAAGATAAGTATTAATTACCATTATAAATGCTGTTTAATAAACGTTTACATGTGCAGAAAACGCCTGTAGATTTCGATGACAATATTGTATCTACCAATTTGTAATTTACAAATTACATTTAAAAAAAAAATGTAAGTTTTTGTTGAAGATTCTTAAATCGAGGGTAGATTTCAAAAATCTTACAATTTTAAAATAATTAGAATTTGGTCGCAGTAATGTATCGTTCCTTTAGTTACACCATGTGCATCTGCTATAACATGGTATGGTGAGCCATAGCCCATCCAGTGCAATGAACACAAAATTTGTTGAGTGGGTGTAAGGGCTGCCTTTCTCTTAGAATCGTATTTAAGATCACGTCCTATTTTCGTTACCAAATATTCTCGACGGTAGTTTTGCTGACCCGAAATTTTTGCCTTTTATAAAAAACTCGCTGTTGCCGTTCACTCATATTATTATATTCATCATCACTACTGTCACTCCCACTACTAGGTGTTAGAACCATTTTTTAATGTATAAAAATTATATTTCTTCACTTATTAAATTGAGGTATGTACAAAATTGTTAAGTTCTGACACAAGGCGAGTCCACCTGTAGGAATTCTTCTACGATTTATTAAATATGTAAATTTGTAATTACAATTATGCGTTCAATAAAACAGTTTTCCTTACAAATATGTAAATTGTCACCTGTAATGATATTTCGAAAATCCAAATGGGCGCTCGGACCTCATGGCCCTAGTGTTTCAAATTGTAGGTACAATTTTACAATTTTGTCAGTTTTCCTCCATGGTAAATTTGTAAGTTGTATTATTTATTAAACATAAACTTGTAGATTTGTAACTTGTAAAATACAATTACAATTTACATGTTGCAAGTTGAGACGCCGCGCGCCACCGCCGCCCGCATTTCCACAATGGTTGAGTATGGTGTGGTTAGTATAGTATTACCACAATAACTAGTAGTATTACTCGCAGTGATCACTGATCACATGTCGTTCGCGTGCCTTTAAAGTATTGTGCATGTACAAACTCTTAACTCTTTAATAAACTTCAAATTTTGAGGCTTTTGTAAAAAAGTAACTTTAACAAAAATATGATGTGAAGAGTCTAAATTACAAGGTAATGACATGATAAGTAAAAGATTCTTTGCATATTAGAAAATCAAAACTTTCTCGAGCAAAGAAGATTGGCAAGACCCCATGTACTTTGAGTGTCGCCTTTATACTTCGCGTACATTAATGAAAACACCCAAAAGAGATAGATCTAAGGCCTAATAACATAAAGTGTAATCGTGGCATATTTTTTTGTAATGGGATTTTAACAGGAAATCGTTTTCAAGATTTACCTTTTAGGTTAGGTTATGTGTTGTGAAATATGTGTATTGTTATGATTGATTCTTTGATTATAGATTGATATTGAACAGATTAATGCATTTAGAATATAATGCACATATTTACATGTAATAAGTATAATAATAGTACCTATAATATCTAAAGCTTTTCCTTTGAGGCGAAAAATATAAGATGTAACGGTGTCACCATTGTGTGGACAGCCCGGAGGACACGGTGGAGCATAGGTACGATATAGAGGATTGCACCGCCTGGGTAGAGCACCGCCGCGTCCTCGTGAGGGCACTCGGTGGCAGCGATCTCTCGCGCCGGGCCTTGATACAGATCACGGTCCGGAGCTAGGAGGAGTGGCAGGCGGTTGCCTCTTGCGAAGCAGTAACTCACGCGCAAGGCAATGGCCTTTGCGCCCCAGCTGCCGGAATTCCGATCCCGATTTCCGGCCAGCGTAGGCGCGGGCTTGCCAACGGCGAGCAATAACCGTCCGGACCGAGCCCAAGTCGTCAAGGAAATGTTAGCAACCGTAGGGGCCCCGGCGGCTCGAAGCCTTCTGGGGCCATAGGTGATGTGAAAGAGATTCTAGGGCCCTGGAACAATGGCAAACAAGGAACAGGAGTGCATTTTAGTCAGTAAAAGTCTGACACGCCCTCCCGCGCCGTTCAGGAGCGAGAAATGTCATTTAGATGACTTTCCCACCTAAAAAAAGGTAAGCAAGGTTACCTATTATTATATTTTAGGGGAGCTTGTTGCGAATAAGAAGGCGAATAAAGATCTGGGTCATTTAATTGTGGAAAGCTACTTATATACAGTACTGGTCAAAATATATTAAAATAAATAAGGTACATGCAAAAACTTAAGACTAACACAATTCGGCGATGTAGGTAGGAGGTGCCGCGCTCCCTACATTATAGGAGCGTGAAGATTCGTAAGTATGTGCCGCTACATCATTCCCCCGCTAGTGAAACGTACGCGAGGCTTCACTGTCCTTCCTGATCTTGTGACATATGCCGGCGTGTCAGTGACTGGTGCTTCTGACTCAGTATTCATCCGGAAAGCAGGCTTAAGTCTGTCGACAGTGATGTTGGTGCTTCTATTTCGTAACTGTATAGTAAAATACTTGTCATTACGACTAATCACTTTATGCGGGCCAGTGTAGGTCGGCGTCAGAGGTTTTCTCGATGCGTCATCGCGTTGGTAAACATGCGAACAGTTATATAGATCGTCGTGAATGAATGTCGCTCGAGATTGATTTGATTTCCGTTGCGCCTGGGCCTTCTTTAATGCTCCATTTAACTTGTTCATAAAGTTTGATATTGTGTCGCGATGTCTTGTTGATTCTTCATAGAATTCTCCAGGTAGTCGTAGTGTTAGGCCGTAGAGGAGTTCAGCTGTACTTGCGTTTATATCTTCTTTTACCGAAGCGCGTAGTCCGAGCAGCACTGTGGGTAGCTCGCGTGACCATGTTGTAGATTGGAGTCTTGCGGTGAGTGATGTTTTTAGTGAGCGGTGCCATCGTTCTATCACGCCGTTACACTGCGGGTGGTAAGCAGTGGTGCGGGTGCGATGAATTCCCATGCGTTGCATTAATTTATTAAATAGGTCGGACTCAAATTGCCTTCCTTGGTCTGTGGTTATGGTTACGGGGCAACCGAATCTCGCAATCCAACCTTCATAGAATGCGTTCGCGACCCTTTCTGCGGTTATGTCTTCCAGTGGGAGTGCTTCAGGCCACTTGGTAGCCCTGTCTATCATGGTCAGTAAATATCTGTAGCCGTCAGAGATTGGTAAGGGACCAATTAAATCTATGTTTACATGCTCCAGTCTGTTTGCTTGATGGTAACTAGCAATTGGTGCCTTCGTGTGTTGTTGCACCTTAGCACGCTGGCACGCGTCGCATGTTCGAGTCCACTCATTTACGTCACTATTCATGGAGGGCCACCAGTAGCGAGCAGTGACTAGTTTCCTTGTCGCCCTTATGCCGGGGTGACTAAGGTCGTGAATAGCTCTGAATGCTACTTTTCTGAAATCTAGTGGCAGGTATGGACGAGCGGTGCGTGATGTCATCTCGCAGGTAACGGGCATGGCAGTTGAGTTGGGAATGGCGATCTTCTTAAACTGGTACTTTCCTTTATTTGTAAGTATTTTTAATTCTTCGTCTTGGTCTTGTTTTTTTGCTAACTCGGTGAAATCTAATGGTGTCGGGCATGTTATTGTTTCAACTCGTGATAGTGCGTCTGCGACTTTGTTGTCCTTGCCGTTTATGTGTTGAATATTTGACGTGAATTGTCCGATATATTCAAGGTACCTCGTTCGGCGGGGCGTCTCAGACTTGCTGTTTGAAGTTAATGCGTTACACAGCGGTTTGTGGTCTGTGTAAACGATTAATTCTCGCCCTTCAAACACACGTTGGAAGTGACGTATTGCCATATAAATTGATAGCAACTCACGATCATACGTGCTATATTTTTGTTGTGCGTCACTGAACTTCTTGGAGAAAAATCCTAGTGGTCTCCACTTGCCGTTGATCTTTTGTTGTATGACGGCACCAGCACATGTGTTTGATGCGTCTGTCATTATTGCGAAAGGTTCACTTAGTGATGGATAGGATATCAATGCGCAATTTTTGATGTCTTGTTTGCATTGATTGAATGCTTCTTTTGCCTCTTCTGTCCATTGTATGTTCGTTTTATCGTTTTTCTTGGCGTTGTGAAAGTATTTACTTAATTCTTTTTGATGTTCAGCCGCGTGGGGTATACTAGAACGATAGAAGTTCAGAATCCCGATGAATCGACGTAGATCTTGGATCGTTTTTGGTAGCGGGTAGGACTGGATCACTTGTACCTTTTCTTCTGTCGGTGTAATGCCTTCTGGACTTATTGTGTATCCCAGGAAATCGAGTTTTGACTGGCCAAAGATACACTTAGCGACGTTTATTTTTAAACCGCTGTCGTTGAGTCGCTTGAACACTTCTTGAAGCTCGCTTCTGTGTACTGCTTGGTTCTCAGAAGCTATAAGAATGTCATCGACGAATGTGAAAACGGGTAGTCCGCGAAGCACGTTGTCAATATGACGTTGGAATGTTTGGCCTGCATTCTTCAAACCGAAACACATTCTGGTGAACTCGTACAAACCAAAGGGTGTAATCACGGCTGTCTTCTTCACGTCTTCTTCTCTGTTTTTAATTTGGTAGTAGGCCTTCTGCAGGTCAATTTTTGAGAAGATGTTCTTGCCTTGCAGGTTATGTGTGAAGTCATGCAGTCGTGGTACCGGGTATCGATCGGGTGTGGTTACTGCGTTGAGTCTACGGTAATCGCCGCAGGATCTGTAGGTTCCATCCTTTTTTAAAACCATGTGTAATGGACTAGCCCATGGGCTTTTCGAGGGTCGACAAATTCCTTGTTTCATCATGTTTTGAAACTCTTGTTTTGCGGCGTTATATTTATGCGGCGGTAGTGGTCTCGCATTTGTGTAAATTGGCGGGCCGGTGGTTTCTATGTAGTGTTCGACTTCACTATTTCCCAGTTTGTTTAGGTTTGGTCTCGTGATGTCTGGGAATGTGGCTAACAGGTCGTGGTAGGGAAGCTTGTCGTCGATGGTTCGGATGCTTCCTTCGGTTGTGGGTGTAAGGAAACCTCGTACTGATAAATTGGTTCTTTTATCCACCAACCGTCGTCCATGGAGATCCACCATAAGTGCGTGGTGATGCAAAAAGTCAGCGCCTATTATCGGTCTACTGACTGTTGCGACCATGAATCGCCAACTGTAGGCGCGTCGCATTCCGATGTTGAGAACAATGGTTCGCTCGCCGTATGCGGGTATTTTTGAACCATTTGCTGCGTACAAGTAGTTGGTTGGTGTCCGCTGTTTCTCTCGTGCGGTGGCGGGTAAAACGG
The DNA here is from genome assembly GCA_911387795.2 of Apamea monoglypha. Lineage (NCBI taxonomy): Eukaryota > Metazoa > Arthropoda > Insecta > Lepidoptera > Noctuidae > Apamea > Apamea monoglypha. The sequence goes on along the minus strand of OU426933.1, from coordinate 33,602 downwards.
AAACATTTGCGCCTGTGTCGATTAGGTATTTTTTTCCGGTTGTTTTGTCGTGTACAAATAGGCGGTATGTGGATAAATCGTCGACTTCGGCCACCGCCGCGGCTTTAGTCTTCCTTAGTTTTCCGACTTCTCATTTTCCATTTCTTTAAAACTGCACGGGCTTCTGCATCGGTATGCTGCCTTGCCGAATTTCTTATGGAAATAGCACACGGCGTTGCTTCTGTCTCGGGATTTCGAGCGGGAACGGCTTCTGTGACTGTGGTATCGGCGTTGAAATTTGTGAGGTCGATTTGTTTTCAGCGCTGCGACTTCCTTGGTCAGGGCTTCTATCATGCTGTACAGTTTGTGTTCTGCGGGTGCAGATACTGCCGCTATTTCGGTTGGCGACGCTGTAGCTGTAGCCTTTGACGTGGTAGGTTGACACTGGCAGGAACACACGGCGTTTACCTCTTTCAGCTGTTCTTGCATCCTGTCTGCCATGGCGGCCAACGAGTCAAGCTTGGATTCATCACTCACTGCCAACACTGTGCGGGTAGAAGCGGGTAGGTGTGCTTGCCACAACATTTTCAGGGTGTCGTCTGGCATCTTTGTCCCTGCGAGGTTCCTCATTCGGCGAAGCAACTGTGATGGTCGCTGATCGCCGAGCTCCATTTCATTTAGCAGTTTTTGTAGCTGAATACTCTCGCTATCTTCATATACCTCCAATAGTCTTCTTTTTGCAGCGTCGTAACGGCCGGAGTTGGCCGGTGATAAAATGATATCGCTGATCTGGTCGATGTCCTTGATCTCCAGCTGAGCCACAAGGAGTGCGAACTTGCTTTCATCGCCGAGCTTCTGGTTGTAGATAATGACCTCAAATTGGGCAAACCATAGCTTAGGTCTGTTACTCCAGAACTTGGGTATGCGCGACTGGACGCTAATGGCGTCGACGTCTTCAGGCGTAGTCTTGTCTGCTTCGGTTTGAGACATTTCATCACGTCGGGGTCACCACTTTAGGGGAGCTTGTTGCGAATAAGAAGGCGAATAAAGATCTGGGTCATTTAATTGTGGAAAGCTACTTATATACAGTACTGGTCAAAATATATTAAAATAAATAAGGTACATGCAAAAACTTAAGACTAACACAATTCGGCGATGTAGGTAGGAGGTGCCGCGCTCCCTACATTATAGGAGCGTATAGTATATATTATTTTATAAAATGAAACAAATACTTTTTTAACAAACATTTAATAGGTACCTATTTTTATTTAATAACTATGTATCTAGCCTGAGTAAAACTTGGTCAAGAAACTGTGCAGGTGGAGTTATGTTATCCTGGTGACGCGCGTAGCCCAGGTACCATACAATACTCATTACGTGAGAGCAACATCCCACAGTACGCAAACCAACAATACAATTGCAACAATAACCGGTGATGGCATTCCTACCCACTTGTTGCCGATCTATGGATATAAAAACAAAATATGATTTTCGTGACACATGCCGGGACTTTACTTTTGCTCGAATCAAATAAGAATTTATTCCGCCTAACCTGCTTAAATCGACATGGTCCTCTCTGCAAACTTCTATTGTGTAAAGGCCATGAAAACGTAATTGTTCCCCTATGTATGACCTAGCTTGTCGAATTTGGTAAGTGCCACAAGCAAAGAGTACCAATTCTTCTATAGACAGGTTGGGGAACACAATATTTGTATTTGTTATTGTTGTAAATAAAGAGTTTCTTCTATTGAGATTCTCTTCTTGTACTATTTCTGCTAAAATATTGTCTGCAAAAAGCCTTTCATTAATAATATTGACTATTTGTTCCGCATTACTAGGATCCACAAACATTGTGGCAAATGCATTATGCAGAGCTGCTGCAATGGAGAAGTCCTTCATCATATGAGGGCATGCACGATTGAAATATTCATGCCTGAATATTTTAAAGTCTCTTTTAATCCTGCCATTCACAGCTTCCACAACCCATCTATTTATTGTCACACAGCGAGACCGGTTCCCTTCTAGTGTAGTTAACTGGAACTGACCTGGTGACAGAGTTTCTGGTAGATGGGCGAGGAAGCCACGCTGATGTATAGCGTCTACACTATCCCTAAAGCCTCTATCGAGAATAAAAATATCGTCTTCTCTGAAAAAATTCAAAAAACTGTCTTTATTTAATAAATCCATCATTATCGACGCGTCGTTAGTAGTGGCGGGATATGGCCCTGTAACATCTAGGATGTATCCATTGCAACACACAATCATAAATGGCTTTATGAGATTTCGTTACTTATGAAGAGAATACGTGTCTATTTGAAATAAATAATTCGAGCTTTTTTGGGCATAAACATAGGTGCCATCACAGATAACAATTGCATTTTGTCTTTCCAGTGGGAGATCAGGTCTGCCAAATAAACTGTTAGCTATATATGAGTTTTTACTGATGACATTACTCCGGTTTATATGATGCAGACCTAAATGTTGAGGCACATACTCCTGAGCTAATATGTCCCTAGCCTTGTTCATCAGGGTTTCTACAGTGCGCCTTGGCGTTTGAAACAAGCTCGCTAGCCTGTCTCCTGAGTCTCCCGTTCTTAATTTGCATAATAATGCAGTTAATGCAAAACTTCCTCTGTACATTTCACGAAGTCCTCTTGTTTCGTTCATTATTTGTTGATGTTGGGATAACGAAATCCCCAGAAAATAATGTGCTAAATATTCTGGCAGACTCTGGATGTCTTCAAAATTAAAAACACTTACAGGTTCTGATAGTATAAAAATCATATCTTCTATTTGGAAATGATTAAAATGGTCTAGTGTATTTTCAGATGTGTATAGTTCACCAAATATGTTTCTACCCATGTGGTAACCGCATATCCTTGCACCTCTAGGTATATAGAAGTTGCAGTCACTCAGCACACGTCTACGTATTGCATCCGGAATATGGTATCGCTCAGGATTCCTGCAGTCAGGAAACAAGCAGTGCCTTCTTGTGTCAGCAGCTCGTCTAATGTTTGGCAGTGTAATATACTGCTGCTGTGGTATTACCTGATTTCCAAATTGTTGAACAGTATTTTGTTCTGGAATTTCAGACAAAACCTGGTGGTTCGCAAGCTCCCAACAAGTGTGGCATACATAATCGGTGTCCACAATCTAAAAATAAAGTTTTTACTTTAATTTCTCATTGAACTTAATAAAACAGTAAAAAAAATATGATTATGACAGCCTGTAACTTACGTTTCTAGGATATGTCCACAGCCTTATAACTCTTATAAAGTGTTCGCTTTCTGAAGACAGACAATGCCTGTTTTCTGCAGACAGCAGCCGTATGTGACAGTTTACACAGCTGTCTCCAATTTCCTCATGTTGAGGACTTTGGTGAGGGGATATAGCCATATCCTCTAAAGCACCACTGTTAAACTGGGTGTTTTGGGTGTTGGTGCTACGACGCAATATTCTTTGAGCTCGTAGCCAACATGGCCCACATGCTTCATCAGTAGGAGTAAGCTAAAACAATAATTAATACAATCAATATTTATAACAACAGAAATAATTAGAAAATATTTTTATAAAGACAAAAAAAATATATTTACTTGGCGGTGCTGTATCCACTGTGAAATAATTGCAGCAAGTTGTTGTTCTTCATCAGTACTGTTTTCTCTCAGTACTAAACGACTTCTGCTTCTTAGAATGGAACGGCCACATCCAACGCAAACATTCTGATGCCCAACTTGTCTTTCAGGTGCAACTTGGTTAGTTGCATGATTTGCTAATTCCCAACAAGCCTGGCACACGAAGTCAGCATCAGTTGTCTGTAAGTAACATAATAATAAAAAAACTGTTAGCCTCTGTAATACTCTAAATAGCCTCGTCAACCACACACTTAAGGTTGACACACATGACTGTCTTTGTGTTACTCATTTGGGTATTTTTATTACAATAGTATCCAGTTATCATAATTTAAACCCTCATCAGAAGCATTCATGTGTACTGTAACATTATAGACTCAACGCATTACATTACAATACTTACTACTTCCCTGACTATCGAGCATTTGCATGTAATGTAATGTAAACAATAAAGATTCGACTTTGTATGGTATTCACAAGTTGTATCAAGACATTACACATTATATCATTACAAGGTAATGCTCGGCTCTCCTCATCAGGAATGTTACATTACATGCGAATGCTCCTGTTGGACATAAGCCTCTCCAAGTGTCGCCATAATTACCGGTTCAGTTATAATGACAGCGAAATATAAAAAAGAAAACATATATGTCACACTCAGTGGAAATAATACAAACCATCTTCTTATAGTATAAACAATTAAACATTTAAGTATGTTAGGTATATAATATTAGTATAGTAGAGAAAATCTAGTCTTCGAAAAATAGATTATAATGCATGGCCTCGATATAAGCAGATTAATAACAATGTTTTACTATAATCATCATTTGCTAACAGAGTAGGAAAACATCTTGAGGAAATCTTTTGACCTCATGGGTGACAAAGGTTTAATCACACTTTTACAAAAAAGGACTTGTGTATCATTGTTTTCCCACTTGCGTTTACTTATATGAAGTTTGAGGGAAGTTGAAGTGGTGCAAAAGTAAAAAATACTGCCTCATCAACTATTATAAATCTTCAGTAACTAGACATTATTGTAAAAATGACCTGAATATTTTTACTCACCTCCCTTGGATAAGTCCACAACCTTATAATATTAAGAAGGTCTTCGTTTTCGTTAGAAAGACGATGACGAGGTCTCGTCAGCCGAAGTTCGCAGTTAACACACCGAACGTTAGCACGAGACATGTTTATAATAACAAAAAGAGTCCTGTCTCAAAAAAAGTGTTCACTATCACTAGTACTCAACACGCAGGAACTCGAAAGCTTAACTGAACGCGGAATAAACAATGCAAGTAAACACTACCTAATAAGTTGGAAAGTAAACAATAACAGACGCCAAACAAATCACAAGGATACGCGCGACGACTGCGTAGTGTCAGTGTGACAGATCACAGGATGACAGCAGTTAGAAATGCGAAATGTTTAATGTTGCCAGGTATAAACTGTAAAAACTAACAATTATGTTATACTTTCTTTAATTATTAAAGAATATAGTTTTTAGTTAAGATTGGAATATTGCAATCGCATTAGTGTCTATTACTATAGAAAGAAAAATGTGTTATTAATGTTATTATAAAACGATTGTTAGTTTTTAGCCATCCAGCCAACATTCGTATTCTACTAATAAATATTATTCTACTAAAAATGGCAATGATTTCGTCAACGCCACTGTTGTCCGTTTAGTTATTGCTACTTTTACTTCTGATTTAACAAAATATTTATTTTTATGTATTTTCTCTATTCCCATCAAATAAAATAAAACTTTAAACAGGAAAATAAACTACTCTACTTGATCTATAAAATGCATATAATTTAGTTTATGCTCGTTTCTCAAATAGAGCGACACTGACACCCATATTCTAAGAAGTAACTTCGAAAGTTCCTCCACCTCCACTCATTCGAGGTTACCTTAAGGACTACCTCAAGGAATCCTCGAAATCGGTATTCTTAGTTAAAACTCGGTCTTGTTATGAGGTATTCTTGAGGATCCTCCAGTGAGGTTGAGTCGAGGTCGAGTCGAGGTAAAACGTCATTGAATACGTCATTGAATCAATAGACTACAGTATACACTTTGTTTTTTTTTGTCTATGGTCACTCAAAATTGTCAGATTGCGGGTTTTTTTATCAGTGTGATCGCGTCGGTCCTGTCATCCTGTGTTGGTAGGTTTACGCATGGTTTACGTTACGTTGAAACATTAATAATTTAATTGTGACTTGAAAGTTTTACTCCGTTTTTATTTTTATAGTTTCACGAAATATGTGTGGCAGACAAATATTCAGTGAGTCAGAGAAGGCGTGTCTCCAAGAATTAATTATTAGGTATAGGTTCAGATAATGAACACAAGCGGTAACAACATATTCAGCACTGTTTCTTTCCTAAAACGATAGCGTCTTTGGAATTCTACATGCGTGTGAAGACCAACTGGACTTTGAGGGTCGAGAAGTTGGAGTCGCGTCACAACTCGAACTTCAAGTCGTTCGTGGTGCGTGTTCCGACACATCATCTCGAGAAGTTCCTCAAGGAAGAGTTCTGGCCGAAGGGTGTTGTGTACCGCCGGTTTCGTGGTCGGCTACATGTCACCAGTCAGCGAAACACGACGCGGACACTTCGTGTGCGTTAGTTTGTTTTTTAGTGTAATTATAATGTTGTATGTATTTTTAGTATTTTTAAGTTATATTAATATTGTATTGTATGTGTTTATATGGGCCTTGATGCCTGAAATTAAAGGAAAAATAAATAAATAAATTCTTCATTGTCATAAAATTCTATGGGATTTTCTGCATCCCGAAAATAACGGCGTGCAGGGTAATCGTACGGATTATCATACAGATAATTTAGAAACTGTTGGAAATCCATTGAAAACACTATTAGAAAAACTATTCAAATAAATCAATTAGTTCTGTTTACAAGCATGAGCGAAAACAACGTAAAGAATGGCGTAAATCTTCCTTGAGTGTTCCTTAAGGTACGTCGCGATGTACCTTGAGTTTGACAGTTGTTTCCTCACCTTGACTGAGGGAAAATGTCGAGGGACGCCAAGTGGAGGTGATTTTTTACAACTGTGAATACCGATTTCCTTGAATGAGGTTGAGTGGAGTCGAAGAAGTTTCGAGGAAACGTCTTGGAATATGGGTGTGAGAGTGCCATTCTTCTTTCCGTTGAGAAACGCTGCACTAATTTGCTTTTAATTCGGGGCACTTGTTCTTATAATGACCGATTTTCTTGCAAATAAAGCACTTTATTTGTTTACTGCCGGTTAACGTATCATTTGATGTTGACGTTTGTGATTTGGCACCGCGGTAGGTGTTGCCACTTTTCGACCGCTGTTTCGACCAGAATGCAGAGTCTCTTCCAGCGTCACCAAAATCTTCACAATTGTCAATTAATGTCTCTAAGACGTCAGCGTTAATGTCTATGCCCGACTGTTCAATCGCCATTATCATCGGAGAAACTTATCTGGGAGGCCAGCCAGAAGCAATGATTGAATCCACTCGTCTGTGATCTCAAAACCTGTTCCCTTCAATTTCTGCGCTGTTTCGACCACTTGAGATACATAGGTTGTCATGGAATCGCAGCTTTCAAGGCGTATTGAAATCAATGTTCGAAGTAGACTTATTTTTCGTTGGTACCCCGTGTCACCGAATAATTGTTTCAATTTCTTCCACACACCATTAAATTTACTGTAGTGTCATTCTTAATATGTGCATGTAACGAAGAGTCAATGGTCATCACGAGCTTATCTTTGGCTTTCTTCATCTCAGCTTCACTGATTATGGCAGATTTTCAATGTCAATGCCTTCGAGAAGCAAAAAATTTTTTGTCGCGAAAGCCCAATCGTCATAGTTTTCGCAACCTTTGAGCTTCGGCACATTAACTAGGTAGGTAGCCTGACGTCGACATTTCAACTTTTGCACGAAAATAAAACCAGAAAATAATTATTCTGAGACTGGGCCCACAACCTATTGAAACACACGTAGTCGTAGATCAGAGACTCAACTCCAATATATTTTTTTTTTTAAATCGCTTCTCTTAATTGACCTAGAGAGGTCGTGAATACTTAACCGGACTATCCTGTGGTTGCCTTATGTAAACTTAAAGCCTCCAGCCAGGGCTTAAAACTAATTAAAAACTAAGCGACTGCATGCTAAGGGCGCCCCCTGTGGGGTACGAACCTCGGCTTAGGGCGTCGTTGGGAGAGGGCGGCAAGATGGGACAAGCTAGATCGAATAATATTAATGCTTTGATGAGCATGGCGTTTCCTAGACTATCTCTGAGAAGAAAGGCCGAAACAAACTCAGAGGTCACAGTCGGGGATTTAAAGCTACGGGCTCAGCTGCGGCGCGGGCTGGCACTACATCGAGCAAGGGTCGGGGGGGTTAAACTCCATACTCATACCCGGTATCTTATAGTACTCTTTGCTAAACTCGAAACTTTTATATTATCATGCATTCATAGACAAGTAGCATCAATCATAACTGCCAGTTAGTAAACTAAAGAAGGAGATAATAGTAGTTACTAATATATTATTTTGATATTAATTCTAACAAAAGGTCAATAAATTATAAACGTTTCATAATTTAAAGGTTATTTTGTGTTTGTTGACTTTAAGTTAATTTTTTTCTGAAAACTAGAGGCGTTCGACATCATTTCTTTATAAAGCCAGCGAAACAAAAATTATCGACTCTTAACTTGGACACGGAAGCATCTATCTTATTTTAAACGTCTCATCATAATCATCTGCCTGCCCTTGTCCCATGTTACTTGGGTTCGGCTCAATAAGTGTTCTTCTTCGTTCGTTCATTTTTATCTCAAACGTCTTTAACAAAAAAATAACTGAATGCTAAAATGCATGAGTTTAAAAACGACAGGATTTAAAACGGTTTTGGTTTTGTGACAGCCAGACTGACAGCGACAGCTAACCTCCCAATTCATATGTCATAACATTTTAACCTCACCTTGATAACTCAAGATAATTTGAGTTTTATCAAATCTTAGTAATAGTAAATCTGTAAATAAAGTCCACACGCAACAGATTTAGAAAGACTTTGATTATTGAAACTTTTTAGAGATTTCTGTAATTGTTTTCTTATCTAAGATTTTGATGAGCTCACGATATTTTTATTTGGAGTTAACGTGAGTAACATTCGTACATCATTGCGTAATTAACAAGCTCAACAGATCACCAAAACCTAAAAGGTAATCAATGTGTTGTAAATATTTGTATTCAGGTGTAGTGTGGAGTTGAACCGGCTGTCAGTGCGCAGTGCCATTGAAGAAGCGGCAAAAAGCGTGTTCGGGGAGTGCGGCGCCGGCTCCCTGTGTGTGGACGTGCTGGTGGTGGGCGCAGGCGAAGGGCGCGCGCTGGTCCGCGTACGCGCGAGCCAGCTGCGTCGCGTGCGAGCCGCGCTGGCGCTGAGCGGCGCCGAGCTGCGCGTCGCCCGGCACGCGCCCGCGCTGCAGGCGCTGCTCTGATTCTCTCACTACCCCCGCGCAGTAAGATCACCTACATGTCGCCACCATGGTGTTATAGCTATACAGTCTCTGAATGGAGATGAGTATCCACCTTATCTGGTAGCTGATTTAGTAAGGTTGACATCTATGTCCAGTGGACGGACATAAATGTCAACCTTACCAAGTCAACTGTACCTATGTTAAATGTTATGTTAGAGGGTTTGGTTTCTGCACTTAATCCTTCAGGTTGACCAGTGTGGGTGGGCTATGTTGTTTGTTTAGCAAGCAGTGTCCCCATCACCTGGCGCAGGCCATTCCTGTCCAGGAGTAATAAAAGTCTGGTTCTGGTTCCCTGGACTGCCTGCCACTCGGTGCTGAGGTCCAACAGCTCTTCGCTTGTGTGTGGTCGAACTCCTGTTGAAGTGTGTTGCGGTTACATACAGTTACTCATTCTAGTACATCGTGACATTCTAGTCTCGAGGTAATAATTTTTTCCCTGAGGATTAGAGGACTGTGGTGCTGTCGGACAGTATACATATATGACTTGACTGTTCATAAAATTACACTTTTACATTTATTATGTCTTCAATAAAACACCAAATATCGTAATTTGTGTATTGAGCTAAGTAGCCTAGAAGTACAAGTGGATAAATCATAAGAGTAGGGTAGGAGCAACAATATGATTGAGGGTAGACTGAAAACCCAAAACACATAAACTTACAAACTAGGAAGTATGTAGGTACCTATATATACAACATACCTTTCCCCCAAGTATACAAAATATATTTAAACTTTAACTTATACTTAAACCCAACCATTTTGCATTTATCTAAATATCTAACATTAACATTATGTTTATTCCATATACATTGAATCAGGCTTTTCATAAGGGCTTTTTGTATGAGATAAAACTTTACTTTTAATCTTACCCCCAGAATAGCCAGACTCATAATCACTGGGTATACCTAACATCTCTGCCCATTGGTCCGGACTCGGTATTTCAATTATTTCCTCACCCGTACTTCCCATTTCCAAACTGACCTTTTCATTATTCACTTCTTCCCTGTCTCCTTCTCGGTCTGCATCTTCTGTGACTTTCTTTTTAACCAGTTGGTTGATGTGTCGGTTGACAATATTACCATCACCAGTTGCAACTTGATAATTAGATAGCCCTTGCTTTTTAACCACCATACCAGGCAACCAACGAGGTCCACAACTATAGTTTCTGTACATCACACTTTGGCCCACATTAGTTTCTCGAGTTACATTATGAGCATTATTGGTAATTTGTTGACTAATTTTATTTTTAACACGATTATCCAGATGTATAACATCTAACAAGGTACGTAGGCGCCTATTCATCAAGAGTTCAGAAGGGCTCTTGTTAGTTATTGTGCAAGGAGTTACCCGCAATCCTAGTAGCATTTGAGGAATCTTAATATCCCAAGAGATATCATCCATTTTGCGCAACTTGTCTTTAACAGTTTGCACCATTCTTTCGGCCAAACCGTTTGTTGCGGGATGATAAGGCGCTGTTTTTATATGTTTTATTTTATTCGCGTCCAAAAATTGCTTAACTTCAGCTGACACAAAGGATGTTCCGTTGTCGGAAACCAATGTCTCACACAAACCATGCATAGCAAATAAATTTCTGAGTTGTCTGATGACCGTTCCCGCTGTCATATTGTTAGTCAAGATCACTTCAGGCCATCTGGAATATGCGTCTACAACAATTAAAATATATTTACCTTGGAAAGGTCCCGCAAAGTCCACATTTATTCGAGACCACGGCTTTGTAGGCGTGATCCACTCAGATTTAGTTTTCGGAGGCATATGCCGATTTTCAAGACATTTGTCGCAACCGCCTACTAATGCCTCAACATTTTCGTTCAATTTTGGCCACCAAACATAACTCCTGGCCAGTGATTTCGTTTGGACGATGCCGTTATGTTTTATGTTTTTTTTTATGTAAAGCACGTAGTATTTCACGTAATGACGGTACCACCACTCGACAACCCAGTAAGATGCAATCTTTATGCATAGAGAGTTCCGAACGACGTAACCAGTATGGACGCAGTTCATCATCGGTTACTCTAGCTGGCCAACCGCTTAGTACATGATGACTGACACGAGATAATAGTCTATCTCGCTTCGTTGCTAATGCTATTTGGTCAGCATCCACCGGAAAGTCGGTAGGTGTCTCTGCCATCAGCAACACGTCACGTAACTGCTGTTCTGGTTGGTCGGGAACTGGCTGTGGCCATCGGCTCAATCCATCAGCGTGACCAATTTGTTGTCCCGGTTTGTACACAATTTCGTAATTATGTGACGTCAACAAAATTGCGATCCTCGTTAGGCGAGGCGACAAGACCGTGGGCATAGGTCGCTTCGGATCGAATATGCCCAACAAAGGTTTATGGTCCGTAACTATAGTGAAGGATTTTCCCATTATATAGTTACGAAAATTGCTAACTCCAAATGAAATGGCAGTCGCCTCTTTATCTAATTGTGAGTAACGGCGTTCGTGAGTATGTAGAGTTCTGGAACTAATAGCTACAGGGCGCTCCTGTCCGTCTTCCATAACGTGGGATAATACAGCGCCGACGCCGTCGCAGGTGAGTACCAACGGCTTATTTAAATCGTAATGAACGAGCGTCAAGTCAGATGACAGCAACTTTTTAGCCGTGTCAAAGCTCCTTTGCTCCCTGTCTGTCCATTGCCAAGATTGTGCTTTGTCGAGCAACCTATGTAGGGGCTCGAGCATGGTGGCTTTGTGATGTACGAACCTCTCATAAAAGTTATATAATCCTAAAAACGCTCGTAGCTGTTGAACGTTCTTTGGTTCAGGAGTGTTGAGGATAGATTCAACTTTGCTAGGTGCAGGATGAATACCCTCAGCGTCTATGACAAAACCTAGAAACTCTACACGTTCTTTGGCAAATTTACATTTGTTCCGATTGAGCCGCAAACCTGCCTTACCGATGCGCTCCAGTACTGTGTCGAGACGCTGCGTCATCTCCGACATCGTCCGGCCACTGACGATGACGTCATCGATCAGTACCGCGACGCCGGGAACGCCCGCCAGCAACGCCGTCATCAAGCGCTGGAAAATTCCCGGGCAGGCTTTAACACCAAAAGCCAATCTGTGTACTGAAAACAAACCTTTGCATGTGTTTAAGGTTAACAGCTGTGCTGTGGCGTCTGTAACGACCACCTGTGTATACGCACGGTCAAGGTCGAGTGTAGTGTAAAATTTGCCACCAGCAATCGTAGCAAACACTTCACTTGAAGTCGGCATAGGGTAGGTATCAGACTCGGTAGCCTGATTAACTGTGCTACGGTAGTCACCGCAAAGACGAATGTCCCCGTTTCGTTTGGGTATTGGAACAACCGGAGTCGCCCATTCTGAAAAAGACACAGCGCGAAGTACCCCTTCCCCCATTAAACGATCTATCTCTTTTTCAACTTTGTCTTTAATAGCATAGGGTACTGGACGTGCCTTCAAAAACCTAGGAGTCGCACCTGGTTTCAAATGTATAGTCACAGGGTCCCCCCTGTAAGTACCGAGTCCGTCTCTGAAAACCTCGCTGTGCTTACTTACAATCAGATCGTTCGGAGACATGTCTAGTTCAGATATCATATTAACATTTAAAGTAATACCTAGTGCCTCGAACCAATTACGTCCCAACAGATTCGGTCCCGAACCCTTAGCTACAATGACATTCAAAACACACTTAATGTCTTTATATTGTACTTGCACTTGAGCTTGTCCCATCACTGTGACCGGTGAGCTGTTCCACGTGCACAGGCGGTTGGGTACCGCGCGCAAAGCGCTGCGCGAGCGCACGCGCGACCACGTCTGCTGGTTCACCAAGGAGAAAGCGGCGCCGGAGTCTACCTCCATCGCCACCTGCGCGCCGTCCAGTAGTAGCTTCACCTCGTATGACGGAACGCGACAGCTCCTTGTGCTCTCCATGTTATATATGCCATTAAGCACGTCAGTCTCGTTTTCGGCTAAGTTAATTTTTTCAGAACGACCTTTCTTTTTAGCGGCACATATTCTCTCGATGTGACCTTTCTTCTTACAAAAGTGGCACACGGCGTTAACGAAGCGACATTCGCCCGCGTGCCGGTCTCCACATCGATAACACAGTCGAACATTTGCTTTGGATTGCACGGCGTTGACGTCCATAGGTTCACATGACGGCGGTGACGTCGCCGCGGCGTCCACTGCCGTTGCGTCGTAGCTGACGGCGGCGCCGGTGACGGAGGCGCTCTGCATCATACGAGCGTCCTTGCCCGCACTTTCGGTCGATAGCATAGCATCCACTACGTCATGGTATCGCAAATTATCTTTCTTTAGCAGTTCGTACTGCAAATTGTGATTGTTCATACCGCATACCAATCTGTCACGAAGCATCCTTTCCATGTCTGTAAAGTTACAACCGGCACAGATTTTTCCGAGTTGCGCTTTGTATTCCGCGGCAGATTCACTGCGTAGTTGATCGCGCTTATAGAATTTGAACGACACAGAAATTTCATTAGGTTTTGGGCTGTAATGTTTGGTTAGGATCGCTTCAATTTCACTGAATATTACTTCACTAGACTTTTTAGGTGTAATCAACGCCAGAAGAGTCTCGAACACTTGTACGCCGCACACTGTATAGAAATTTACCCTTTTTGCCGAATCTGAGACGACGCCATTCGCCTCAAAACAATGTTTAAGTCTGTCGATGTAATTGTCCCAATTATCACATTTCACATTGAACTCATGAAATTTCACCGATTTACACTCCATTGTCATGTTTTCTACTCGTCGCCAATATTATGTCTTCAATAAAACACCAAATATCGTAATTTGTGTATTGAGCTAAGTAGCCTAGAAGTACAAGTGGATAAATCATAAGAGCAGGGTAGGAACAACAATAATATGATGGAGGGTAGACTGAAAACCCAATAAACATAAACTTACAAACTAGGAAGTATGTAGGTACCTATATATATATATACAATAACATTCCAAGCAACTTGGAGTCTGACTGAACAAATGTTTAGTTCAATTAACCATATTTCTTGGTACAGACGCCAGCAGGTCAAGCTACCCGAAACTGTCAAATTTTCCCAATCAACTTTGAACCTTAAAGCTGTAGAGATAAAGTTGAAAATCTATTAAAGAAATTTGACAGATTGTATTAGCTTGATGTGCTGGCGTCTGTACCATTTTCTCCTGCATTTTGGAAATATACATAGTAACTGCAATCATAAGTCAACTCAGTAGTACCAATGTCGGGTGTAGCATTGATGGAGTCTGTGTAAACAACATAAGCTACGCAGACGACATGGTATTGCTGAGTCCATCGATTGGTGGTTTGCGGAAGTTGGTACGGATTTGTGAGTCTTATGCGGAGGCCCATGGGCTCAGATACAATGCTAAGAAAAGCGAGCTGTTAGTTTTTAAGGGGCGTGGAAAAAACTACGTGACCGTACCCTCAGTCACCTTAGCAGGAACCGCCTTGAACAGAGTCGCACAGTTCAAGTACCTGGGCCACTGGGTCTCCGATGACCTTAAAGACAACACAGATGTGGAAAGGGCACGTAGGGCGTTGGCTGTCCGGTGTAATATGTTGGCCCGCAGGTTCGCACGTAGCAGTAATGAAGTGAAAGTTACACTTTTTAAATCTTACTGCCAAACACTTTACACGTGCAGCCTGTGGGTTAACTACACACTGGGAGCATTCAGCGCCTTGCGTGTTCAATACAACAACGCGTTTAGGGTGTTGCTGGGGCTACCACGATTCTGCAGTGCATCGACGATGTTCGCGGAGGCGCACACTGATGGCTTTCATGCCCTAATAAGGAAGCAATGTGCGTCGCTGCTGCGTCGTGTTAGGTCCAGCAGCAACAGTTTATTAAGCGTGTTTGCGGACAGGTGGGACTCTCCACTGCTGCGCCACTGGATGCGCTTGCACACTGCCTTGTGAGCAGTGGACATTTCCTCCTCGTCAAATTTAATGTGTTGCTTCTTCTGTGTTGTCACTGCTATCTTTATTGTCTGTTATGTGTTGTGTATTTTTTGAGATTTTGTTAGTATGTGTATTTTATTGTATGTTTCATTCTATGTTTTGTAAGTGTACCTATGGACAGATAGTCTGAAATAAACGTTTATTATTATTATTATTATTATAAGTGTTTGTGTACAGAGATGGCAGCCCGGTCCGTGCTGTCGTCGGGGCTGGATGGTAAGGATGTTGTGATCGTAGCCACTAGGGAAGAGTTGGCTACACCCAGCAAGGTGAGCCTTCCTGAACCAGAGCCTGCGCCTGGACTCATCTTGGCAGATGGCTCCATCAACTGGGGCTGTCCATGTCTGGGTGGCATGGCTACTGGCCCATGCGGCTCACAATTCAGAGAAGCCTTCTCCTGCTTCCACTACAGGTGCGAGTCTGTCACTTCTGTTGATGTTTTTATTTTACAATTACTTAACTCACAATGAACACATTTTACGTGAGTGTATATTAATGGATGAAGATAAAATCATGGGTAATTAAATTAATAATATAAAATCAGTTTAACAACACTAATACCCCACAGCAAGTTGAGAACTTGATAAACTCTAATTTAGCACAACTTAAGGTCTCCTTCTGCGAAGCAGTCATGCTAGCGAAGGAGGTGGCGGGACGGATGAGGGAGAGAGCCTCCCGTCCCAGCCGCCGCGGGAGACGCCCCGGGCGTCGGGAGTCGAGTGACGACTACCGGCCACCGTAGGCGCGGGCCTGCGGGCGGAGAGCAATGGGTAGCTCACCGCCCGATCAGGACCAGGCCCGTGCCGGACGGCGCGTAAGTGTTCCACGCGCGCCTCAAAGAGATGTCAGCATAATCCGAGGGGCCCCTTAGGGCCGAAGCCTGCCGGGTCAGCGGGATTGTCCGAAAGGGTTACCGCTACCCCGGAACATAAAGGGCGAAGGAAGGAACATGGGTGGGTTTTAGTCAGTAAGAGTCTGACACCCTTCCGCTCCACCCAGAGCGGGAGCGGACATTTGATGATTTCCCACCAGAAAAAAAAAAAAAAAGCACAACTTAAGGTGATTCCATTTTTCTTTTGAGAGTTTGACAAAGACTCCATTTCAACGATTTCTCGACTCAGAAACCGAGTCTAGTACAGATAACTTTCTGTTATAAGCAAATAATGAATAATCTGAGAACCAATGTAACATGCCATAGTTTGCTAATGTGAGATATGATGTGAATGTTGCAGTGACGCGGAGCCCAAAGGCAGCGACTGCTACGAGAAGTTCAGTGTGATGCAGGAGTGCATGTCGCACTATCCCGACCTGTACGGCAAGGACGACGACGACGAGCTCGCCGCCGCTATGGATGCCGCCGGCAGCGACGCGCAGGAGCCGCGTGAGCCGCGCGAGCACGGCGCCGCCGAGCCGCGCGAGCACGGCGCCGCCGAGCCGCGCGAGCACGGCGCCGCCGAGCCGCGCGAGCCGGCCGAGCACGCCGCCGCGCGCGCCGGGCCCGGTGGCGACTCGCGCTAGACCCCTGTGTGGCTCAGCCACCAATTAACGTGGCAATATTATATTACAGATTCTAGCAACCTTTGTTCTTTCACGAATAAAAAATGATAAGTATATCGTTGTTCAGATTCCTACAAAGACAGATAAGGGAAATGCACTCACTTATCGGACACGTACTACTAAGTTCAAATAGACGATAATATAATGTTGTTACTAACAATAAGTCGAGGTGTATGTATGAGTTGTGATTGTGATGCCGACCACGTGACTTACCGTAGCTTGGTTATTTAGTTTGTGAAACTACATTTGTTCATGTAGAGCAAAGTAATTACTTTGATTAAATTTTAGTTAAAATAGAACTATCGTTTGAATTTCCTCTACTTTTTCCCTGGTTTTCAACTCCTTTTTTCTTTCTTCTTCGTGGCAACTATTCTGCCAGCATTATGTAGTGACGGCAGCACAGCAAAATGAGCGGTCGAACTTTGCTTTTTGTGTTAGTTGTTATTTGTTAACGTTAGTAGCTGAAAGGATAAGAGAAGTTTTGTTGGATAACATGTAATTTTTAAATTTTTATTAACCGACTTTAAAAAAAGGAGAAGATTCTCAATTCGGAGGTCTAAAAAGTAAAAATAAAAACTTTTTTACAAAAAAAAAAAAAAACAACCGACTTCCAAAAAGAAAACACTACAAAGTGAAAAATAACTTTAATTTCGGAAGTCGGTGTCAAAAAAACGAAAATGCGGAACCAACGACGCCGACTTCCGAAATTACCGTATTTTTAGTGAGCTTTAGATAGAGCTTGGCATAAGATTTTGCCGATATCCTGCAATCATACATTACAGATACAATGTTTCGAGTAAGGCACGAGGACGCCTTTTCTTAGTTAAAGTTATTCAAGCTGGCGTGCCTCAAGGTAGTGTGTCGTGTGCAGTACTCTACCTTTTGTACACGCATGATATAATACTATTGCAATCTTTGCGGACGACACTGCCATTATGACTACAGGGTCATGCTATGCGGAAGCAATCAAAAAGGTACAAATCGTTGTAAAGAAAGTTCATGACTGGGCAAAAAATGGAGAATCTAAATTAATCGATTCATTTAATTAGATTCTTCATTTTAGTGCACTTTACATTGACTTCACCAACGGGAATTGTGATTACCACCCAATCACACCCACTAAATAATCCAATAAATAGTCAACAAGTGATGGCACTTGTTGACTATTTATTGACGCAAATACACCCAAATACCTTGGTATAACGTTCCGCGTTCAGTATAATGCGGCTGCCGAGGCATTGCAGCGCGCCGGGCATGTTCGCCGACGCTCGTATTAATGGCTTTCATGCCATCCTCAGAAAGAGAGCGGCGTCATTGATTGCTCAGTCGTGCCCGCAGCAGTGGCAACAGCATTCTTAGCGTTGTGGCTGGCAAAATCGACTGTCCAATATTGTGCCATTGTGTGTAGTTGCAAGTCAATAAAAACAGTCAGGAGTAAAAGATTTTGTCCTACCTACTGATGATAGGATAACTAATTTATATTTCTATTTGTTTCTATTGGTTAAGTATTTGTTTTATGATTTTAATGAAGCAAGCTGAGTTGGCCCGCCTTCAGCAGGACGGCGGCAACGTTCTCGGTCACAAGCTGGGGGTCGTGGATGACCTCCAGGCTGCTCCCGAACACGACGATCGCCGCCTTTACTGGTTTCTGACGGTTGAGGCTGCACTGGATGACTTGCGTGCCGGGGCATTGTTTCATCACACCTGTTCTTCCAACATAGGGCTCTTGAACGAGTGCTACTGAAACTCCCTTTGCCTGAGCCGCCAAATGTAGTTCTTCTGTGGCCAGCTTGGAGCGCTGAAGATTGACTTGGATGAACTTCAATCTTGCTGTCGGTCTTGCTGCGCTTTCGGGGGTGACTGGTTGAGTGTTTTGTGTGTTCTCCTGGTCGCCCTTAGCAATAGGAAACGCGCGACCTCGCTATTCCATCCCATTTTTTGGCGTTCCTGGCAGTCTTCGCTGAACGCTGTGTGTGCCAGGTCGCTGTCCGTCCTGTGTGTTACTTTGCAGTTTATACACGTGGGCGGTTTGCCGTCAGCTCGTGTGAGGCAGTCCCTTATATTGTGCGCTCCGCTACAGTAGCTGCAGACTTCTTTTGCGGCCTTGCATATGGACTTGTTATGTCCATATCCAAGGCACTTTGTGCACTGTACCAAGGGAGACTGGTCCTCAATCGAGCACCGCTTGATGCCCACGTGGACTTTCTGCACCGACGTGTAACATTTCCAGAGCTCTGGGGAGAGCTCCAGAACAGGGTGGCACTCATGGGGGTTCCTCGCGCGCTTCCTATAGCGCACCTTTATGGTCTGTCCGTCCACAGCGACGTTCTGCAGAAGGTGTTTGTTCTGCGCTTTTAGGAGATCGACGATCTCCCCGTCGCCGTAGCTGGACAGCACTCCTTTGATGCAGACGAGTGGGTTTTGGGGTTTGGGCTCCTGGACCTTTAGCCCTGCGTTCAAGTGGAATTGGCCTTTTATTATATTTAGGTCCGACTTGCTTGCGCACCTCAGAACCACTTTTTGGTTCCGCGCTTTCCGCACTGTGTCGACTCTGGCTCCGCTGGTT
Source organism: Apamea monoglypha (assembly GCA_911387795.2). Taxonomy (NCBI): domain Eukaryota; kingdom Metazoa; phylum Arthropoda; class Insecta; order Lepidoptera; family Noctuidae; genus Apamea; species Apamea monoglypha. The sequence goes on along the minus strand of OU426933.1, from coordinate 14,393 downwards.
TTTAGGTCCATGGCTGTCCTGATCCTCCCGATCACGTTGTCCCCAGTGTGCTGGGGGTTCGTCGACGAGACGATCAGGGTGTGGATGGTTTGGGGGGCTTGGGTATACTGGCGACCTGGGCAAAGGTTTTGGGACCCTGCTGTTGCTGTAGCGATCTGTCCGCTTTGCTCAGGTCCGCTACCCCCTTCTGTATATTCTGGAGGGTTTTCTTCACCTCCCCGACTGCGAGCTCCGCTTCCAGATTCAGCGCCGGGGGCGCCTGGATTTGCGGTTCTTTGTCGCGCAGTACGCGGAGGTCCGATGAAACGATCTCCAGCCTTTCCGAGATTGGTTTGAGGTAGTGTGTCAAGTTTATCGGTGTGGGTGGTGGTGGGGGAGAGGCTACAGGCCTGTTGGCGATGGCCTGTAGTTGGAGCTTCATCTTCTCCATCTCCTCCTCGAACACGGTGGTCGTGAGCAGCCCTGTCGTCTCAAGGTTACTCGGGTCCTTCTCGGTGTTTCTTGGCCGGGTAAGGTCTTCTTTCAGCCTTTACAGATCTTTCCGGAGCACGTCCAGCTGGTTGGAGATGCTGGAGAAGTTTGCGTTGAGGCTAGAAAGGCTGGCCCCCATATCCCTCTGGGTGTCATCCGGGGCTCTCGTTCTTTCCTGCCTCGTCCTTTCGTGCTCCTTCAAGTTCCGGAGACCCGCTGATGTGACCTCGTCTTTTACCTCCTTGATGCCCTTAAAGGCCTCAAGGGTCTCGTGACCCAGCCATTCCCGGATCCCTTTCGCCTCTTTTTTTGTTTCTGAGACGTCGGACCGCATGAGCGAGAGCTCCACCTTCATCGTCATGAGCTCCCGAGTGTGAGCTCTCTCGACCCGCAAAAGTTCTTTTGCGTGTCGAGAGCGCTCCTTCTCGAGGTTGCACTTATGACGAGCCCTCGAGTCTGCCAGTGACAGGGCCGTCTCGTACAGCCCCTGTAGGCACTCGTGGGCTGTGGCCTTGCACTCCCGCTTCATATTGCCCGCTGCCTCCAGGGCGTCCTTTCCTTTTTGGAGGAGGGTGTTAGCCTCCCTGGTGGCTAGGTCCATTTCCACCCCTGTGCTTCGTCTTGGTGTTCTATATAGGAGGCTCGGCCGTCCACTCTCGAGATTGCTCACCGAGGAGGCCACCGAGCTTTCCTCGTCCGAGATGATCTGGTGGGGGGGGGAGATGCCACACTGTTCCCAGTTAATGACAATCTCGGAGATTCTCCTGCGATCTTCCGGAGTGTGTGTCACAGACGCCAACGGCGGTGACGGCGGCACGCTCGTTGTGTCCGGTTCCGACGCCGCCTTCGATGCCTGCGGCGTCGGCGATGGACGCGCCGACTTCTCCGAGACAACGGATTTGGCCGTATTTTTCAGAACTTTCTCCCGAAGCGTTCTTGGGGCTTTTGCGGCCTCCGTGGTCATTTTACGGGAGGTGGTGGAGTGCTTGGAGGACATGTTTATTACTCTAATTTAATTTAACTTAGTCTTATAGTCTTAAAGTAAATTAGTTTGTGATTTGTGTGTGTTGTTACGGAATACAATTTTTGATGAATGATGATTTGATGAGATGGACTCACGGATGTTCCGCTGGTGTTCTGCGTCTGCTGTCCGATGAGGAGCCCGATAACCGCAAGAGCTCGATGTTGATGAGCCCTACGTGCACGCTGGTGGTGGTCCCCAGTGAAATCAGTTGGGCCACTGGATTGCTGGTCGTGTGTGAAGCCGAATTTAGGGTTTCCGTTGGGGCCAAGTTGAAGAGCTTCGCGCGCCCTTTCAAATGAGTCCGAACTCGGCTGTCCTAGCCTCAGCGGGAACGAAGTTAGGCCGCAGGGGGGTGAGGTAACCCTGAGGGGAAGGGAGGGGGGTTTCGTGGGGCGACGTTTGAGAAGGGGGTCTAGGGAGGGGGTCAAAATGGGGTCAAACGGGGGTCAAGTGGGGGTCAAGGGTGGTCAAGTAGGGGTCAAGGGGGGTCAAGGGTTTAATAAAGGGGAGGGGGTCAGGGCGACGTTGGGGAGTTGGAAGGGGAAGGGCGAAGGTTGTTGGTGGGGGGTGGGGGGGGGAGTTGTAGAGGGGTGAAGTTGGTGAGGGTGGGGGGAGGGGGGGAGGTGGTACCCTTGGCGGGGTCCTGAAATTCCGAGTCGGATGAGCCCAAACTCGGGGGGGGTAGGACTGAGGGTTAAGGAGTTCCCTCGGGGCTAACCTGATGCTGAGCCGTGTGGTCTTCACTCTGGTGGGTCGTCTGCAGGCAGATTCCTCGGCCGGCTTCGGAGTCTCCAGTAAGGGCTGGGATGGCTGTCTGTACATCACGCCTCGTGTCGTAGAAACACGTGGTGCCAAAGTGAGGTTATTTTGGCGATGAAAACCACGTGTTTTTGACGATTTTCGCACCTTAATAGCTTCCAGACCCCTACTCCGATTTGGCTGATCCTGATGTCGCTGGATAGACCTCTGCCGCGTCTCTCTGCACAATTGTTTGCAGCACGATTCCACTAACCTTCTATGTGTTATTCACCACTAAAGTTCCGAAGGTCCTGCTCCGCAACCCAGCAAGACAGACACTTGCCCACACGTATCCTGGTGGTTTGACACTGCACAATTTCACTGGTAACTGTTATGCACTCGTAGCTCGACGCGTGTAATTTTAGCGAATTTTTTTTTTTTTTTTTTTTTTTTTTTTTTCGCGGAGCTGATATGGACGGTGCGATGTTTTATCGGTTACTGGGTTAGGTAGGTTAGGTTAGGTTAGGTTAGGTTAGGTTAGGTTAGGTTAGGTTAGGTTAGGTTAGGTTAGGTTAGGTTAGGTTAGGTTAGGTTAGGTTAGGTTAGGTTAGGTTAGGTTAGGTTAGGTTAGGTTAGGTTAGGTTAGGTTAGGTTAGGTTAGGTTAGGTTAGGTTAGGTTAGGTTAGGTTAGGTTAGGTTAGGTTAGGTTAGGTTAGGTTAGGTTAGGTTAGGTTAGGTTAGGTTAGGTTAGGTTAGGTTAGGTTTTTTTTTTTTTTTTTTTTTTTTTTTTTATATTCACCCGTAATCACAGGGCGTTTCGTATTTCCTCTGACATGATCAGAGACCTTTTTTTCGGGGGGGGTATATTTATTTATTTTATTATTTTAAGACAGTCTTTACAATTTACTTTAAGTTAGATTTACACATTTATTTTAAGATTCAAACAGAGTTTTCAACGGATTCTTATTATCTACTTACATATCTTATCCTTTAACTTATTTAATACTTATTACAACTTTACATCTAACAATATTTTGCTTTATATTTCAACAGTTTGTTTTATATTTCTATATTTTAACATTTACTGGCTTCAAAACAAAATTATTTTTACTGTTTTCTTGTCATCTGCTTACTTATCTTATGTTTTTGTATATATTAAACAATATATAGCCAACATAACTTATTTAACTATTTCTTTTTACTAACTATATTTAACAATTTTATCTTAATTCCTTGTCTTACTCTGCGCTTAACTTATTTTTATTTTCTGCTTACTTATTTTATACGTTTATGATACATAATTTACCAAATATATATTAAACATAACTTATTTATCTATTCCTGCTTACTACTGTCTTTACTATTTGCACACAGTATTCTATAAATGTTTGTCTTGATTGCTTGTTTGCTATTATCATATGTATGTTCTCGGATTTTATATCACAATCAATTGCTTGCTCTGTCTCAAATCTAAGCCTTGTGTAGACTGGACAGCTAAACAGGAGGTGTGGGACAGACTCCGCGACCCCCGGTTCACAAATGCACGATGGGTCCCCCTTACACTTGAACCGGTGCAAGTATTCTGAGAACCCACCGTGCCCCGTCATCACCTGAGTCACCAAGCCCGTCGGTTTGATTTTCCTCACCGTTTTAAACCCTTCCACTGCATCTGGGAGGAACATCCTGGTGACAGCCGCCGTTTGTCCGGCTCGGTAGCGTACGTTCCATTCGTCGAGAGACCGCAGACGAATGTGTCTCTTGACGAATGAAACGGGACAGCTGTCGTAATCGGGTTTCCTCTTGGAGTGCAGTGCGGCCTCTTTTGCCAGCTGGTCTGCGCGCTCATTCCCCTCCAGTCCCGCATGTGCTTTAATCCAGAACAGGGAGATTTCCTTGTTCTGGAGTCTGCTGTGTTGGATATTAACTCTAGTTTCGACTGCCAGGGGGTGGAGGGAATAAGGGTTTGTGACCGTTTCTAGGGCAGAGCGTGAGTCGCTAAGGATAGCGAAACTAGCCTCGCTTCGTCGCAGGATGATTTGTGTGGCTTGACATATGGCCAGGAGTTCCGCCTGGTAGACGGTGCAGTATGATGGCAACTTAAGTTTGAGAGTTTTGGTCTCGGCTTCATTGCTCCAAAGAGACAATGCTGCTCCGACTTTGCCCTCAATCCTGCTGCCATCGGTGTAGATTGAGACTGCTTGGTGCACATGGCAGTTCAAATTCTCCTGGTCTACCAGACTTACGAAGTCGAGGCGCATATGTCTTGCCGGGTGCTGGGTTTCAGCGAAGGGCAGTCTGCGCTCTACCTCTCTGTCTGCCAGTGCTGGCTGGGGTACTCCCCTCTTAGCCTCATACAACGATGCCGCCTCCCGGATCCGGATATCGAGAGGCAGTATCCCAGCCAGCATCAGCGCCGAGTTTAATGAGACGGTTCTGTACGCTCCACATAGCTTTTGTGCGAAGCCCCTCTGCACTGCGTTCAGTTGCCTTTTTGTCCCTTTTTTGTTTGCCGCTTTAGCCCAGGCGCCGGCTGCGTAGGTAACGATGGGCTCCACCGTGGCCATGTAGATTGTCCTGATTATTTCAGGGTGGAGGCCCCAACTGATCCTGGCGGCTCGTGAGAGCTGTTTGTAAATGTTTAACGCCTTCTTGCATGTGTTAGCCACGTGGCTGTTAAACGTCAGCTTATTGTCAATGGTGAGCCCCAGGATCTTTATCTCGCTGGCCAGACCAATGTCGATCCCGCCCATGCTCAGTCGTGGTGTGTCAAATTTCAGCTTCCTGGTGAGCACCATTGCGTGTGTCTTGTGTGTCGCAAATTTCAGCTTGTTTTTGTCACCCCACGCCCGAACATACGCGAGTGCGGCATTGGCCCTCCTCTCCACCTCCAACGCCGTATCCTCGGCAAACACCAACACCACGTCATCTGCGAAAGCCTGGCAATAGTCACCCCGGCGTTCAAGTCCCTTGAGGAGTGGATCAAGGAGGAGATTCCAGAGAATCGGCCCACTAATCGATCCCTGCACACATCCCTTTTGAGTGTCCTTTGTGTGCTCTTCTCCGGCGTACCTCACCCGGACCTTCCGGTCCTGTAGGTAGCTGTCCATGAGTCGGCGGAGGTTTACCGGACACTCTTCTTCGGCGAGTCTGACCTTGATTGCGGGCCACCAGGCGCTATCGAAGGCTCCCTCTATGTCCAGTGATATTACGGTTACTAGTTTTTTATCGTTTAGTTTTCCGTCTATACGTTGTATCATGTCATAGAGGGAGTCCTCGGTGCTTTTCTGGGGTATGAAGCCGTATTGTCGATGGCTCAATCTCGGGAGCAGGTGCCACTTTAATCTCCCGACTATCATTTTCTCTAGAATCTTCCCCATGACCGGTAACAGGCCAATGGGCCTGTAGGACTTTGGGCTTGTATAATCGTCCTTGCCGGGCTTCCGCAGAACCACCACCGTCGCCTCTTTCCAGGGAGTTGGGAAGTGGCCCAGTTCCTGGCACTTGTTCATAAGCGCCAGGTTAAGCTCCAAGTTTTTGGTGACAACCCGGCTGCAAATGTCTGCGGTGAGTCCATCTATACCCGGAGCCTTTTTTGGATTAAAGCTCTCCGTCGCGGCCCGGAGTTCCTCGGCCGTAAATGCTGGGTCATGTATCTCACCATGCACCCAGTTATTTGCGTTTGCTGCAAGGACTCTGGTCCGCTGGTGGTCTGAGTTGTCATCACGTTCAAGGTCCTCCGGGAAAAAAGTATTCGCCAAAGTGCTGGCTGACTCCTTCTGGTCCAGTTGATGGCCATCTTTTACCAATGGAATGTCTTCCTGGCGCTTGGTTGTATTCTTTATGACGCGGTATATGCCATCCCAAAGGCTTTCCCTGTCCTGTCTACTACAGAATCTCTTCCAGCTGTCAACCTGTGCTCTTTTTGCTGCCAACTCATATTCCTCTTTTTGTTGCAGGTACTCGCTGACAACCTTCGACCTCCGGATCGGCGCTGCGCATCGGATCCTGCGCTTCCTAGTGGTGACTTTACTCTTCATCTCCTCGAGCTCCTCGGTCCACCATGGCAAGGTAAGTGTTTCATTTGTTTTCTTTTTTGTCAATATCTCATTACATGTTCTAATAATCTGTTGTATATATTTTTCTGTAAATTGGTCAATTTCTTTATGTGTTTGACTTCGGTCTATTTCTATTTTGTTTATGTTGTTATCATTCATAAACTGGGCCAGTTTCTCATGAAACTGGTCCCAGTTTACCCTTTTTGTGTTGTAAACCCTAGTCGTTCTGTTTATTTTGATTCCTTTTGATTTTTGTAATTTAATTTTAAATACCATACCATTGTGGTCCGAAGTAGTCAGGTCTTCGACGACTCTCCAGTCGTCCACCAGGTCAAGCATATCCTCTGAGCAGGCCGTAACGTCGACATGGCTGGTCAGTCTTCGCTCTCCTCTGACTGTGTCGAAGGTCGGTTTTTCTCCGTCGTTCAGCACCTGCAGGGACATTTCCTCTAGAGCACCAGAAAAAACTTCACCCCTCAGGTCAACTCTGTCACTCCCCCACCAGCTACTCTTGGCGTTGGCGTCGCCACCGATGATTAGCCTCTGTGGCCCCAGCTTTTCTCGAATCTTCTTGATATGCTCCAGGTACGGCTCTATGGGTTGATCGGGCTCAAAGTAGTACGATACCGCGGTGATCTCCCAGGCCAACGTTCGGATTTTCACCACAACGATGTTATTTGTGGTGAGGGTCGGGTACTGTATGATGTCATAGTCGTTATCATACACTGCTATGGCGGCCTTGACATTTCCTTCCCCTGGGCTGGTGTTCTGGAAGATCCTCACTCCTCTGTAGTTCTTCATACTACTAGAGCCCCCCACGTAGGGTTCCTGGAGCAGTGCTATGGCTGCTTTCCTGCGATCCGCCTCTATCATCAGTTCATCAGTGGCGAGCTGCTTCCTCTGCAGGTTGGCCTGCACTATTAGATGTGAGGCTTCGCTGGTGGGAGTGTCGCCCCCGAGTGCTCCCCTGCCCGTGACCACCTCAGCAGTACGCCGTTGTGGCCCGCGCCAATGCGTCCCACTTCCGCCTTATCGGGCAGTCCCCGCTGAACGCGTTGTGCTCGGCATTTGTCAGTTTGGCATGCGTGCAATTGCAGCATGTTGGCATTGCACCCTCGAGCCAGTAGGGACAGTCCGACTTTTTGTGGGGCCCGGCGCAATGGCTGCATTTCTCGACCGTTTCTTTACAGAAACGTCTGCCATGACCGTACCCCAGGCAAAGTGAACACTGGACGAGAGGAGATTGGTCCGCGACTCGGATGCGCTGCAGGTCGATCTGCACGGTCTCCGCGTCCATAATCCTAGTCCAGATTTTGGGGGACACCCTAACGACGACATGGTTCATGAGAGGATTTCTTGTTCTCTTTTTGTATCGGATCTCCACTCTATTGTCCTGTTTTTCGAGATCTCTGAATATCCTCTCATTCTGATTTCTCAGGGCAAGAAGGACGTCATCGTCAGTGTTGTACGTCAGGACGTCTTTGAGGATTATGAGTGGGTCCTTGTTCCTAATATCGTCGACGTTAAGGTGGTTGCCCGCCTTCTGGATCCTCTCCTTCAATACTCGCCTCTCTTCCTCGCTCCGGCAACCCACGATGACCTTTCTGTCCCTGGCCTTTCTGATCTTGTCGATGGTCACTCCCCCTTCCCTCGCATTCACCGCATTCCGGATTTTGTGGAGTACCTCATCCCCCGTCTCGGTTTCGTCCTTGGAGGTGACCACCACAGAGTGCAGGGTGGCTTGCTCCGGGAGTCTTCCCCTAGCGCTGCCAGCCACTACACCTGCATAAGAGGTCCCCTCCAAAACTTTCTGATGGGACAGTAAAGTGTCTCTGAGGCCCTCCATCTTTGCCGTGTTTGCTGTGATGAGTTTGAGGTGCTCATCCATCTTCTGTAACAACTCGTTTTCCACCTGACAACTGGCTGGGTGAGAAGGGAGTGGAGGGTGTAAAGGTTCCGCCTCTCCCTTCCCATCCCGCTCCTTGCTCTGAGTTGTTTCTTTGCCCTTTACCGCTTCCGACTCTTTCAGCAGCTGATAGAGTCTTTCCACGGCCGCAGTGACCCCCTCTTTTATTTCCGTCTTCGTGTTTCTTGAGTTGCCGAGGTGGAGCTTTGCCTTACTCAGGCATGCCCTTCCCTCGGCAAGTCTGGTGGGATAGGTCGGTTTCGGGGGCGGACTACCCGAGGCGTCCAACGATGGTGTTTGGATTTTTGCCCTGGAGGGGCCCGCCACCGCCGCCACCACCTGTTTTGGAAAGGTCTTTGTCCTGGCCTCTATCTCGCCAATACTTTGTCGGACAACAAAGGTTTTGTCTTGTGTTTCCGACGAGGGGCCTACCTTTTCCACCGATCCTTCGGCTTTCTTTGGGGAGTTTGAGGCCATGTTTTTCATCGGGGTCCTAATTCCGAGCATAATATAGTATAGGTGGGATAGTCGCTTTTTAGTAAGACGTGTAAATGGCGTCAATACAATTTAGTCACTTAAACTTAGATTTGTCAGATGAAAAAGTCAATCTAAACAAGTATTTTACTCCGTATGGAGTATGTCTAAAATATAAAATGCATAAAATGTATAAGAAAATAACAATAACAAACAACAAGCAAATAATTTTGTAATTTAGTTGGAGCCAAAAGATAGGTCTTTTTGTGCTGAGTTCAGGGACCCCAAACTTGGTGGGTCTAGGACCACTGGTTCGAAAGTTAGGCCCGGGGGGGTGAGGTAGCCCAGTGGGGGGTAAGGGGGGGGGGGGGGGCAGAGATATAAGGGTGTTCTGAAGGTGAAGGTCTCCAGGGGGTCACCGACTGGATGGTCAAGGGGGTCCTGGGGGGGTCCCAGGGGGTCATAGGGTATAGCGGGGGGTCTTGGGGGTCACGGGGGGTAGGATATAAACGTGGGTGTGCTATAGGGATTACTTAAAATGTGTATTATACTGCTAAGCAGTATTTGGGGTCAGTAACATGGGGGGTCAAAACGGGGGTCTAAGGGTCTTATCCAAATATAGGTTCTAGATGAGTGGGGGGGTACTAGGGGGGGGGGCAAATTTGCTCAGAATTTTGAAATTCCCAACCGTTCCTGAGATATTGGGGGTGGACCAGTTCCAGGAG